>JAPVLO010000151.1:0-5667500 GCA_027257055.1 Cephalopachus bancanus
CAAAAAGAATAAAGCCAGAGGCATTATACTACCTGATTTTGAAATATCCTACAAAGCTATAGTAATTAAAACAGCATAGTACTGGAATAAAAATAGACACATAGATCAATATAACAGAATAGCAAGCAAAAAAAATAGACACATTTACAATCAATTCATTTTTTTACAAAGGTGCCAAGAATACCCAATGGTGAAAAGAAAGTCCCTTCAATAAATGATGTTGGGACAACTGGATGTCCACATGCAGAAGAATAAAATTAGACCACTATCTCACACCATAAATAAAAGTCAACTCAAAATAAATTAACGACTTAAGAGTAAGACTTCTAACTATAAAACTACTAGAAGAAAATATAGGGGAAAAGCTCTATGACATTGGTCTGGGCAATAATGGTTTTGGATATGAACTCAAAAGCCCAGGACAAAAGCAGAAATAGACAAGTGGGATTATATCAAATGAAAAAGCTTCAGCATGGCCAAGAAAATAACCAAAAGAGTGAAGAAAAGACCTACAGATGGGAGAAAATATGTGCAAACCATATGTTTTAGTCTGTTTTTGCTGCAATAACAAACTACCTAAGACTAGGTAATTGATAATCAACAGAAATGTATAGGTTCACAGTTCTAGACCTGGAGAGTCCAAGATCTAGGAGGTGGCATCTGGCAAGGGCTTTATTGCTCTACCACTAGAAGACAGAGAGCAGAAGGAGTAGAGAAACCAAGGGAGAGCCAGAGGAGTGCAAACTCGCCTTTTGATAAAGGCACCCATGAGGGTGGAACTCTAGTGAACTAATCCCCTTTTAGAGGTCCCACTTCTTCATACTGTTTCAATGGCAATTAAATTTGAAAGGAACAAGCATTCAAACTCTAGCCCTATACATATGATAAGGGGTTGATATATAAAATACATACAGAATTCAAACAGCTCAATAGAAAGAAAAAGAAGAAGCCCACTTGAAAAATATGGGAAGGGTCTAAACAGACATTTTTCAAAAGAAGAACATACAAATAGCCAACAAATATATTTTTAAATGCTCAAAATCACTAATAATTAGACAAATGCAAATTAAAACCACAATGAAATATCATTCTTATTTTCATTTCACTTCTTATAACTGTCAGAATGACTATTCTCAAACCTGTCAGAATGACTATTCTCAAAAAGATAAAATATAAGTGTTGGCAAGGATGTAAAGAAAAGAAACCCTTGCCGGGCTCAGTGGCTCAGCCTGTAATTCTGCACCTTTGGGAGGCTGAGGTGAGTGGATTGCCCAAGCCCGCGGGTTCAAGACCCGCCTGGGCAGGCAAGACCTCATCTCTACAATAAATCAAAAAAATTAGCGGGGTGTGGTAGCGCGCGCCTGTAATTCCAGCTACTCGGAAGGCTGAGGCAGAAGGATCGCCAGAACCCAGCAGTTTGAGGCTGCAGTGGCCGGGAGCAGCCACTACACTCCAGTCTGGGCAACAGAGTGAGACTCCAACTCAAAAAAAAAAGAAAAAAAAACCCTTGTACATTGTTGGTGGCCAATGTAAATTAGAACAGCCATTATGAAAAAAATATGGGAGATTCCCAAATATTTAAAATAGAACCATATGATCCAGCAAATCCACAGCTGAGTAGATATCTAAAGGACATCAATGAAGTCAGTATGTCATAGACATCTGCACTCCCATATTTATTGCAGAACTATTGACAATAGCCAAGATACGGGATCAACCTTAGTGTCTGCCCATCAACTGATAAATGAATAAAGAAAATATGATTTATACGCACAATAGAATATTATCCAACCTTCAAAAAGAAGAAAATCCTGGGATTGTGACAACATGGATGAACCTGGAGGGCATTATGTTAAATTAGATAAGCCAGGCACAGAAAGACAAATACCACAAAAACTCACTTATATATGGAATATAAGACTGAAAACTCATAGAAGCAGAGAGTAGATTGGTGGCTGGTCAAAGGACATAAAATTTCCGTTAGACAGGAAGAATAAGTTCAAGAGATCTATCGTAAAACATGGTGACTACAGTTAATAACAATGTATTGTATTCATGAAATTGTTAAGAATAGATTTTCAGTGTTCTCACCACAAAAAAAACATTAAGGATGTGAAGTAATGCGTGTTAATTAGATCAATTTAGCCATTTCACAATGTATACATATTTCAAAATATGTTGTACACAATATATACAATTTTGTCAATTAAGAAAATTAATGTTTTAAATTTTTTTTAATAAAATCACTTTTAAAAAGAATATATAGCCGGGCTCGGTGGCTCAGCCTGTAATCCCGCACCTTTAGGAGGCTGAGGTGAGTGGATTGCTGAGCCCGCAGGTTCGAGACCCGCCTGGGAAGCGAGACCTCATCTCTACAATAAATCAAAAAATCAGCTGGGCGTGGTAGCGCGCACCTGTAATTCCGGCTACTCGGAAGGCTGAGGCGGAAGGTTCGCCAGAACCCAGCAGGTCGAGGCTGCAGTGGCCGGGAGCGGCCACTGTACTCCACTCTAGGTGACAGAGTGAGACTCCAACTCAAAAAAAAATAATAAAATAAAATAAGAATATATTAAGCAACTACCAAGGAAAAGTCATGGGGTTAAATGCTATAGGAGCTACATAACTATATAAGATAGGGCTGCTCTTCTCGAGAGATACTTAGTATATAGGGGAGACTTAGAGTTTTTCTCTTTGTACAAACCACAGCACTGCCATTAAAATGCAAATTGAAGATTATCTAATCCAGAGATTCTCAAACATTAAAATACATACAACTTACTCGAGGATCTGTTTAAAATACAGATTCAGATGCAACCATTCCTGAAAGGCACTGAGATTCTATTTTTCTAACAAGTACCCAGGTGATACAGATTCTGCTAATTTATGGACCACACTTCAGTTAGCAAGGAGGTAAACTATAATCCCTGCTTTAAGTTACCGAGGTATTTCAATGCAGCTGGAGTCACTGTGCATTAATCCTTTATATACCCAGCAGCCATGACCCTGAAAGAGCAGCCTCATAATATCTTTATGATATAATGTCCCTCCTGAGAAGCATCATGCCCACATCTGCAATCTGCAACTCACTAGCTCACCAGAGAAAGTGAGATGTGAGAGAGCATACTGGTATAGTGCCTAGTAAGGAATGTTTTTTGGTTTTGGTTTTTTTGCCATTACTATAAATTAAGAAAGACGAACATTTCTTTTTAAGTTTTAATAATAAATCTGACCTTTTCTAGTCATAAATGCAACATAAGAAGAAAAGTAAACCTCAGTAGGAATTTGCAATTTGAGTCATTTTAAAGCACTGGTGAAGGACATGTTCCAACATTAGCACTTGGTCAGAGGCTCCCATTAGTAATTAAGGACTGCTCGCAATCAGCAATGTGCGTTTGCATTATATAAGACACACTAATTTCTGGAGAAAGTCAACCCCTATCTCTCCCCTGCTAATAAGAAATTGAGAGGCACGAAACAACCCCAGATGGTGCATGTTTGTAGTAATGAATAGAGGTATTTTAATAGTGTGAGTTAGGTTTTACTTTGTGTTTTTAATGACGGACTCACTGCCCAAGACATTTTAATTGTAAACCAGATTCCCCATAAAGTCTTAAACTGTTTTATGTTAAGCATAAAACTTCGTTAACTTGCATGGGTGATATTATTCATCTTCTAAGCACAAGGGGATATAAAAATATTTCATAATGAGCCACGAATGCATCACATAAACCCAAATGTTTAATAATACTAACCCATGTTCCATTTCTCCAAATGATTCCTTATTCTATCTGCATGAAGCCACGTTTAAATGAGAAGATTCAAATTTGGTTTCACAGATATCAACAAAGTTGTTTTTCTGAAATTATAAGTGAAAATAACCAAGCAGCAAGTGAGATAAGATTATTTAACATTCTTTTCACAGAATATTCTGGATGGACAGGCAAGTCATTTACTGAAATCTCTTTTCTTTGATTACCTGAAAAGTATCATTACTTTGAGATCATCTATTTAATAAGATTCAGCCTCCATCTCCCAAGAACTATTCTAACTTTAAAAGTCTTATCTCTCATTTGGTAAAATGTTTTTTGCAAATGAAGCCTTGGAGAAGGAAGCCATTTGGAACATTTTTAGAGGATTTACCAGAGATTATGAAAATGAGACACCTCGAGGTACATTAAGAATCACTAGTACTCAATTTCAAGGAAGGAGAATTAGTTTATAGTCCCATTATTGGCACTAAATATGATTATTTGACCTTGGTTAAGTCAGTGATTCCCTGGACCTCTCTTTCCTCATCTGTCAAAGGAGAAGCTTTTCAAAATCTAGTTGAGGGTCACCCACCTACATCTTCACATGGAATGCTTCTTTAGAATTCATATCTCTCAGTCATACCCAATCTTCCTGACTCAGACTCCAAGGATGTCATTTTTATTGCCAAGTTTCCTGATGATTTTTATGCTCACAAAGTGTAAGTACACTGCAGTTAATTAGCTATAAGTCCTTCTAGCAATATTCTTGGCTTTGGAATACAGACCCTACCCAAACTACAAATCTTGATAAATCCCATTCCTACCCATTCCATTATTTCCCTATGATAATATATCTCAGTTTCCATTTAAAACTTGAGTTCTACCTTTAATTTGTCAGCTCTCAATTATATACCTACGGTATGCAATGTCCTTTTTATAGCATGTGAAAAAAATCTGGGTGAGTTTGTGGAAGAGAGTCAAGACAACTAGTAAGAGAATAGAAAATGACAAAGATTAATGTACCCAAGGCTTCCTTCAATTTGTAATCAAAGTAATGATACCTATGTAAAATATTAGAGTTCCAAGAGTTAAAAGCAAGATGTATTAAGGTGTGTTTGCTATGATTCTATTTTTGTAACAATATAAAATAATGCTATTTAGGGAGACATGTGTACAGTGTCTATATAGTTATACCAATGATTTTTTTAATAACATATAAGCATGGGAAAAGGGAAAGTAATTACTTTTCCTGAAAGATTGGGGGTGAAGGATAATTTGAATGTGGGGAGAAAAGAAAAAGAAGGAAGAGGCAAGAAACAGAAAGAGAGTAAGCTTGATATAACAATTATGCACTTGTGTAAAATTATAATTTGCATATTTAAATATAAATATATTTTAAATAGAATAAAATAAATTTAAATATTGCAAATATAAATAAGCCAAAGTTTATGTAAATAACCCTACAATCATATGTGTTTAAAATTTATCACATTATTTTAAAAATGTGGTGCATATACACAGTGGTATATTATGTAGCCATAAAGAAAGACAAACATATGGACTTCACAGCAACATGAATGGATTTAGAGTTGATCATACTCAGTGATCTACCACAGAAACAAAGAACAGAGTACCATATGTTCTCCAAATCATTCTACAAAAAAGATACCTGCACACGTATGTTTGTCGCACCTCTATTCACAATAGCAAAAACATGGAACCAACCATGTTGCCCATTGAAGCTGGACTGGATAAAAAAATATATGGTACATATACACAATGGAATATTATGCAGCCATAAGGAAAGACAAACATATGGACTTTGCAGCAACTTGGATAGATTTAGAGTGATCATACTCAGTGATCTATCACAGAAACAAAGAACAGAGTACCATATGTTCTCATTCATAAGCCGACCTTGAACAATTATAATACTATAAGAAAGGAATTGGTAGTAGTGGGAAACTCTCAGGGGAGGAGGGGTGGGATTGGCAATTGAGGGAAACTGCTAGGGGAGGGAAGGGCATACCTCATCAACAAGGGTTTCTGCATAATCAACATTTGTAAGCCTAACCCTGAATTGTACCCCACATCTTCATAATTTAAAAAATTTTTATCACATTATAGTCAGGCATGGTGGTTCACACCTGTAATCCCCGCACTTCAGGAGGTGGAGGCAAGAGGATTGTCTGAGCCCGGGGATTCCAGACCAGCCTCAGAAACTTGGCAAGACCTTTAATCCACAATAAATCAAGAATTAGCCTGGTATAGTAGCACACACCTGTGGTTCCAGATAATTGAAAGGCTGAGGCAGAAGGATTGCCTGAGCCTGCTAGGTTGAAGCTGTGGTGGTCATGAGTGTGCCACTGCACTCCAGCCTGGGCAACAGAATGAGACTCCAACTCAAAAAAAAAAAAAGTCTAATTAGACATTTTCTAATTTAAAGCCTAGAAATTTCAGGAGTTTTTATAAAGTAGAATCTTGGATATGTTCAAGGCAGGGCATCAATAAAAGTTTTGATTTGGATTGGACTAATCCTGCCAGAGTGAATTGCATAATTCTGAGTAGTCCTTTTGTCATTCTGGTCCTCATGCAAACATTTGTAAAATAAAGAGATGGAGCTGGACTTTTAATATTTTTTTATAACTACAGCCGTTATCTGCAAATTCTGCCTCTGTAAGAATCCAAATTTATTTTTTCCCTTTTCCCAAGTTTCAAGCAAAAAAATATGTTTTGTAAAATTTAGAGTAACTTCTTTCAGTTACCCTTGGAGGGAGGGCCATTACTAACACCATATGTCATCCAGAAGACAATGAAAAGGTAAAATTCTTTCCAGCCAGAGGAAGGTGGGAATGGAGTTGGATTCCGAAGGTAAATTTTCTGTAAGAATTAGACAAAGAAAGGAAGGAGACGGGAGGGAGGGAGGGAGGGCAGGAGTGAGGGAGGGAGAAAGGAAGAACATCCAAGTATTTCAAGTGTGAGAAAAGATCTTTTCAACCAAGCAGGTGTGTGCCAGTTGAATATAGCCTTCAGAAAAAGCAAACTGTCCAAGAGAAAGTGGCAATCTTACATTCTTATCCTAGTCAAGATGTGGGTAATAACCCCATCTGTTTGGAAGATGATGAAATGTGAGCCAAAGAAAATGAGTTCATGAACTTGAGATGTTAAAAAGAAAGACAGAGCTCATTCAGTATTGCAGAACAGCCTAAAGCTTTCTTTCAGTCAAGTTTAATTTCCTTTGTCAAGCATAATTTGCAGATCCCATAGGACATCAGCTGTAGGAGCATGCACTGCATCTAGTACATTTTGTACTGTACTGTCCATCCACAGCTCAACAGGATAAAAATATATGAAGTAATTTGCCTAATAGCTTAGGATCCTTCCTATAATATTGGGATTTTCAGGTCTGAGCAAGTCTACAGAAGATATCATCAGGCAGTCTTCTGAATAATGAAAAATAATGCTCTTTCTGCATTAGACCCAAACATCCAAAGCTTGAGTTTATAGATTTCCATCCTTCTGAGAATATACTGTGTGACCTTGGTGACAGTTATCTCTCTTTGCAGTGTGTTTATTTCCCAGTTTCCAAAACAGAATTCATGCATCTCAGATTCAAAGTCAGAGACTCAGAGATGTGAAGTGACACATCCAAGGTCCCATACTATTTACTATTTCCAAGAAGAATCTCCCAGTTGCAGATGACTACAAACCCAACCCGAATTGGCTTAAACAAAAGAAGGGAGTTACTGATTCTCCATTGTCTAAGTTGGTTCCATTCTCGGGAAGATTCTCTTCTTATAGTACAAAATGTCTGACCAGACAGAATAAGCTCCAGACCTTATTCTCTTGGGTTGAAGTCTAGTGGAAAGCAGCATCTGCCTCTACACCACAGTTACCAGTAAATAATGTGTTGTTTCTTGATATGTCTGTTAAAATAAAATATCCTACTTGAACCAAAATGCTCTGCTTGTTGCCAGGACTAGGGTGTGACTGAACTATGTGTCTAGCTCTAAAGTAGGAGTGGTATCCCACAGGTGGCACATGGACTAAGAACAGAAAAGACATCGTGTCTCAAGTAGCAAAAGCTGTTACCAGGAAGAAAAATGGATAACAGGAAAGTAAACAGTATCTGCTATGTTGGCAGAACCTGAAATAGAGCCCAACTCTTCTGGATGCTGGTTTCCACCTCAAACTACTGGTTTCCATTCTGTGTGTGGCTGTGATATTGACAACTTATGGGAAGGTTAATGACATGGAAATCCCTAAGATTTAAATGAAAATCCATATTTGGTAATAATTCAGGAACCAAAAAACACTCATGTAGTGCTAAACTCATAGTGTCAAAATCAAGCACATTGTCATCTTTATGCCTGTGGAGTTGACAATGTATTCTTAAATATAATACCAAAATAATGAGTAACAACAACAAAAAGGTAAACTGGACCTCATCATACTTACAAACTTCTGTGCATCAAAGGGCACTACTAACAGAGTGTGTAATAATTCATATGATGAGAGAAAATATTTAGAAATCATGTGTCTGATGAGGGTTTACTATCCAGAATATATAAAGAACACCCACAACTCAACAACAAAATGGCGAAAAAACCTAATTTTAAAATAGGCAAAGGAATTGAATAAACATGTCTCTAACAAAGACATACAAATGTCCAATAAGCACATGAAAAGATATTAAACATCATTAGTCATTAGGAAAATGCAAATAAAAACCATGAGATACCACTTCACAACTAATACAATGGTTATAATAATAATAATTTTTAAAAACAGAAATAAGTGTTGGTGAAATATTACTAGTGGTAAAGTAAAATGATACAGCCACTGTGAAATAAAAAACAGTTTGGTGCTTTCTCCAAAAGTTGAGCGTAAGATTGCTATATTAGCAAACAATTCTACTCTTAGGTGTATACCCCAAAGAATTAAAAACAGGAATTCAGTCAGATACTTGACCACCAATGTTTTTTGCAGAAATATTTATAAAAGAAAAAGGGTGAACATTTTTTCATGTATTTGTTGGCTGCTCATATGTCTTCTTTTGAGAAGTGTCTATTCATATCTTTTGCCCACTTTGTAATGGGGCTGTTTGTTTTTTTCTTTCCAGCACATTTGAGCTCCTTGTAGATCCTAGATGATACACCTTTGTCAGACATAGAGTTGGCAAATATTTTCTCGCAATCTGTGAGCTGTCTCCCTGCTCTCTTGATGGTTTCTTTGGTTTTGTAGAAGCTTGTCAGTTTGATAAGGTCCCACTTGTCTATCTTATCTCTTATGGCATGGGTGCTTGGGGTTTTGATCAGGAATTGGTTGCCAGTTCCAATTTCCATAAGAGTGTCTCCTGCATTTTCTAAGGTTCTTATAGTTTGAGGTTTTACATTTAGGTCTCTGATCCATTTAGAGTTGATTTTCATGTATGGGGATAGGTAGGGGTCCTATTTCAATCTTCTGCATGTGGTCAGCCAGTTTTTCTCAGCACGATTTACTGAATAGGTTCTCATCTCCCCAGTGGTTGGTGGTGGAGGCTTTGTCAAAGGTGAGTTGGTTGAGAAATTGAGATTTTGTTTCTGGAATCTCAATTCTATTCCACTGGTCTATATGCCTGTTATTGTACCAATAACAGGCTGTTTTGATTATTGTAGCTTTATAATAAAGTTTAAGTCTCACTAGTCATCAAAGAAATGCAAATTAAAACTACTCTGAGATACCATCTAACTCCAGTCAGAATGGCCATCATCAATAACTCAAAAAATAACAGATACTGGAGAGGATGTGCCAAAAAGGGAACACTTCTACACTGTTGATGGGAGTGTAAACTAGTACAGCCTCTGTGGAAAACAGTGTGGCAATTCATAAAAGTTCTAAAAATTGACCCCACAATCCCCCTACTGGAAATATACCTGAAAGAACTCAAATCACTCTATAAAATAGACTCTTGCACACATATGTTTATCACAGAATTGTTCACAATAACAAGAATATGGAACCAACTGTGCTGCTCATCAAAAGAGGACTGGATAAAAAAAAATGTGGTATATATACACAACGGAATATTATGCAGTCATAAAGAAGAACAAAATAATGAACTCTGCAGCAACCTGGCTGGACTTATAATGCTGACTGATCTTTCACAGAAACAAAGAACTGAGAATCACATGTTCTCATTCATGAGTGGACCTTGAATATCATAATACCATAAGAAAAGAAATGACAATAGTGGGAAACTGCAGGGACGTGGTGGGGGGTGGGGAGGTAGGATTTACAGTAGTAGGAAATTGCCTGGGAAGGGGGAGTACACGTCATTAACAATGGTACCTGCACAATGAATAGTTGTATACCTAACCCTTAATTGTACCCCACAATTTTAAAATAAAAATATTTAAAGTTTAAAAAAAAGGAAAAAGGGTAAAAACAATCTATGAATCTATCAAAAAAAATTTTAATGTAGTATATACGTACAATAAAATATTATTTGGTCATAAAAATGAATAGAGTTGTAATACATCCTACAACATGAATGAACATCAAAAATATCATGCTTGCCCATCAAAAGAAGACTGGATTTTAAAAATGTGATAATATACATGGTGGAATATTATACAGCCATAAAGAAGAGCAAAATCATGAACTTCACAGCAACCTGGGTGGACTTAGAATCTAATAATACTAAGTGATCTTTCATAGAAACAAAAAACTGAATATCACATGTTCTCACTCATAAGTGGACCTTGAACAATTATTGTAATACTGTAAGAGAATGATTGGAAGTAGTGGGAAACTGCCAAGAGGTGGGTGGGGAAGCAGGATTGGCAGTAGTGAGAATCTGCCTGGGGTAGGGGGGCATACCTCATTAACAAGGGTACCTCCCTAATGAACATTTGCATGCCTAACTCTGAGTTATACCCCACATCTTTAAAATAAAAAAATTGAAGAAAAAAGATATGGATATTTTTAAAAAGAAAATATCATGCTATATAAAATAAGCCAGACACATTTTAAAAAATAAATACTGTGTGATTTTGCTTATATAAAACATCTACAACAGAAAAATTAATAGAAGAAGAAAGCAGATTAGAAGTTGCCAGGCATTGTAGGAAGGGAGAAATGGAGAATTATTGTTTAATGGGTATAAAGTTTCTGTTGAGGGTGATAAGTTTTAGAAACAGTGGTGATGTTGGCACAATGTGGTGAATGTAATTAATGCTGTAATACTTAAAAATGATCAAAGTGGCTATATATGGGTATATGTGGATATATATCCACATATATATGAAGCCACAATAAAATAAAAAGTCAAGTATATTATCAGCTTGCACGTTTGTAGCTAGTAACTTCCTCTCACATCACATTGACTCAGAACTATCACATGGTTAGCCAGCTGCAAAGAGTGCTAAGACATGTTTTTATTTCAGTGCACTACACACCAAAGACTTGAGATAAATTAGCAAAGAATGGGTACGGATATTTTTTAGTCAGTTTTCTGCTGCTATAACAGAATACTTGAGATGGGATAATTTATAAACAATAAAAACGTATTTGGCTGATGGTTCTGAAGGCTAAATCCAAAAACATGATATTGGCATCATGTAAAAAACCTTTCATCATTCTATGCTAGAAGATGGAAGGACAAGAAAGCATGTGAGACAGAGAGAAGATGAGGCCAAATTTCATCCTTTTATCAGGAACCCACTTTTGAGATAACTAGTCACTCCTGAGATTACAACACTAATCCATTCATGAAGGCAGAACCCTTATAACATAATCACATCTTAAAGGTCTCATCTGTTAAGTACCATCTCAATGTCAATTAAATTTCAAGACGAGTTTTAGAGGGGATACTCATACCATAGCAGAATAGGAAACTAGTAGCACCTAACATTTCTGTTGTTTTGTTTTGTTTTGCTTCCTCTTATATGTCCAAAACTTCCTTGGTTTGGCAGCAATCACTAACTGTACAACAATATCCATTATTTTGAATTTGATTGGGCAGATGGCCAGCACACTAGAAACTACAATTCCTTGCCTGCCTTGGAACTTTGTGCTCATATTACTTGATTCTGACCAATGAAACATAAGTAGAACAAGTAAACTTATCTAGTTGAAGCCACCATATTGTTTGGTCTCTTTGCTACATACAGTTGCTTGGTTTGTGTTCTTTTTTTTTTTTAATTAATCAATATTTTTTATTATGGTTTTGTGGGGTACAGTTAAGGGTTAGGTATACAATTACGTTTCATTCAGGCACCCTGTTGATAAGAGGTGTTTTCCCATCCCCAGACAGATATTTGCTACTGTTAATCCCATCTTCCCCCCCCCATAGTTTCCAGTACCGTCAGTCATTTTCTTATAGTATTACATTGGATGTTCAAGGTCCATTATATGAGTGAGAACATGTGACACTCGGATCTTTGTTTCTGTGAGAGGTCACTCAGTATTATAGACTCTAGTTCCATCCAGGTTGCTATGAAATACATGATTTTGTTCTTTTTTATGGCTGCGTAGTATTAAATCGTGTATATGTACCACATTTTTTTAATCCAGTCCTCTTTTGATGGGCAGCATGGTTGTTTCCAGGTTCTTGCTATTGTGAACAATGCTGCGATAAACATACGTGTGCAGGTATCTTTTTTATAGAGTGATTTGAGTTCTTCAGGGTATATTCCCAGTAGGGGGATTGCAGGATCATATGGAAGGTCAATTTTTAGAGCTTTTGGGAATCGCCACACTGCTTTCCACAGAGGTTGCACTAGTTTACCCTCCCACCAACAGTGTAGAAGTGCTCCCTTTTCACCACACCCTCTCCAGCAGTTGTTATTTTTTGAGTTGTGGATAATTGCCATCCTGACTGGAGTTAGGTGGTATCTCAGTGTGGTTTTGATTTGCATCTCCCTGATGATTAGTGAGGTTGAGCATTTCTTCATGTGTTTGTTGGCTGCTCGGATGTCTTCTTTTGTGAAGCGTCTGTTCATATCTTTTGCCCATTTTACAATGGGGTTGTTTGTTTTCTTCTTTTCAGTATGTTTCAGTTCCATGTAGATCCAGGATATTAAGCCTTTGTCAGACCTAGAGTTGGCAAATACTTTTTCCCAGTCTGTAGGCTGTCTCCCTGCTCTCTTGATGGTTTCTTTGGCCTTGCAGAAGCTTGTCAGTTTAATAAGGTCCCACTTGTCTATCTTCTCTCTTATGACCTGTGGGTTTCGGGTTTTGTACAGGAATTGGATGCCAGTTCCCATTTCCATGAGGGTATTTCCTTCCTTTCTAAGGTTCTTACGGTTTGAGGTTTTACATTTAGGTCTCTGATCCATTTGGAGTCAACCTTTATGCATGGGGATAGACAGGGTTCCTGTTTCAATCTTCTGCATGTGGTCAGCCAGTTTTCCCAGCACCATTTACTGAATAGGTTCTCCTCTCCCCAGTGGTAGGTGGGGGGGGCTTTGTCGAAGATGAGTTGGTTGAGAAATTGAGGTTTTGCTTCTGGAATCTCAATTCTGTTCCATTGATCTATATGCCTGTTCCTGTACCAATACCAAGCTGTTTTGATGATTGTAGCTTTATAGTAAAGTTTGAAATCTGGTATTGTGATACCACCTGCTTTGTTTTGTTTTGTTTTGTTTTTTGCTGAGGATTGTTCTGGCTATTCTTGGACGTTTGTGTTTCCATATGAATTCCTGTGTTGTTTTTTCTAGGTCTGAGAAGAATGTTGTTGGTAATTTAATGGGTATTGCATTGAATTTGTAGATTGCCTTATGTAAGATGGACATCTTCACAATGTTGATTCTTCCGATCCATGAGCATGGGATATTTTTCCACTTGTTCATGTCAGCTTTGATTTCTTTGAGCAGTGTTTTGTAATTTTCATTGTAAAGGTCTGGCTTGTATTCTTAAACCTAGTCCCTATGAATCATTCTACTTCTCCCCACTTCATTTCTGTCATCATTTTTTGCTCCTAATTTATAGCAACACTGATTGAGTTACTGGAGATTCAGGAGCTTGGTGTTCTACATTGGCCTACAGTTTTTTATAAACTCATCATGCCAGTTGGTAGACTTTTTTCTAGGTCACAGCTATGACTTAACATTTTAGATCCAGATGGAAGTCTAGTCTTTTTCTTGCAGAATAACATAAACCAGAGCTTACCAAAGAGGGAGAAGTATGGGAACAGTCAGTGTCAGCTCATGCTAGCCACATACCTTAATTGGGAAACAAGTTCTCTTCCACATTTTGCTGCCATTCCCCATACTGCCAGACTTGCCAGTCAATCCTGAGACTCCTCCTCCAGAGCCTGCTGTCATCATTTCAGACTTCTTCCCAATCTAGTGCTGCAAGGGGCTATTAAACCATAGGAATCAGCATACCGTGTGAAAAATTTTGCCATTCCTCGCTTAAACAAAAGGATTATACAATAGTCACAATGCCATAAGAACTGAGACCTATGCCTGAGTGTAAAATGTTTTTAAACTGGTTTTTAAAGATGTAGTGCACAATTCAGGATTAGGTACATAAGTGGTCACCGTATAGGTAAAGTTTGGGCCTCCCTTTGGTCTCCACTTTGCCTTGTTTGATATCAGGTACTCTTATTGATGTTAGAGACCTGAAAACTAAAGAATTCTTAAAACTCTGGCTCAATCTTAGGACTCCAAGTGGCACTCTTCAGTCATAATTAACTTCTCCTGTCTCTCAGATTTGAGTGTGAGGGGTGAGGTGACATTTTCCAGAAAGAAATGTATCCAAATTCATCTATCTATTGCTTTTACATACTAGGATACCTACACTGCTTTGTTGCTGTAGGGAATAATGAAGCAGGAGAGCAGCAACAGCATGAGTCTCTTTCAAAGGAATGATGATGAGGCTGGGGGCAGAATGAACAAAGATGGATAGGGGCAAAGAAACCCATCAGAACAAATACTGATGAAGGAGTAGAGTGATAGTTTAGCCTCTGCCCCAGCACAGTAGGCAGGTCCTGCCTGGTCAGATTGCTGTCTCTGAATCTGCAAATGTGGCCCATCTTAGTTTTTTAAACAAATATATTGCAGGTTCAAACACTGGGACTGTTAGAGGTTAAGTGACTCACAAAAGGTCATATAGCTGGGACTGCATTGTAACTATCCTCTAAAGAATATATGCTTCTCAGGAGAAAGGCTATGTCTAAGGGAAAGGCTATGTCTGATTCATTGTCTATTATCTCTGATTCTTGCACACTGCAAACCCTTGATATATATTGTGGAAGGAAGAATATTTCACAATACTTACCCATGACAAAAATCATTTACAGATCATAAAACATGTAGGACAAGCCATCTGCAATTGATAATTTTCCATTTATGATAAAATATAAATGCCTCTCATTTCTAAAGATTGTCATTGACACATTTGGCAAATCGTCATTTGAGTTGGATATTGAAACCAGCTGAGCCTAGAATTTATTAACTTAAGAAAGGAATTTTTGTCAGTTTTTATTGCAAAATTGAAGTCTAAATTCATCCAATATATTCTGTATTGCGTAGTTGTACATCTGGACTTTCCCATTTTGCATTTATGTGTCTTGGTGCTTTTAACCTGGAAAATTATTCATTCATGTTCTGATTCATTCACTCATTCAACAATCACTATGTGCCTACCTGTGCAAGAAACACAAGCTAATGCCGGTATCAACCAGTGGAGGCAGCCACCTTCAAAGACCTTTTGATCAAGTAAAAAAGGTGAAACCAGCTGTCAAAAAATGATGATGACCTCAACAACCTCCCTGACCCCACATCTCCACTCAGAAGGCAAGGTGACCTGACTTTCACTCCCAACACAGACCTCTTTAGTACTAGGGTTTTGGGCTTGAAATCTCTCTGGGACCTGCTTCTATTCTGGGACTTTGTGTCCAATTCCTAATAAAAGCTTCAACTTCAGCTATATCCCTACTCTTCGTCTCTCATCATTATTCTCTAAGGACCAAAGAATAACCCTAAAATCTATTCATTTATTTTCTTATTATGTATTTATTTATTCAAAATATTTTATTGAACCAGACCCTATGACAGATCTGAGTCTGCTCTAATTAACAAAAGTAACCATAGCCTGTGTTTTCATGGAGCTACAGTCTATAGAGGGAGACATATCAGCCAAGAATTCTCCCAAACATAACACCCCCACAGTGATAGATAGGGCTATGACAGAGTGGCACACAATACTGGGAGAATTGGGGGTGCGTGGGGTCTAAGTTCTGTTAACTGTTCTGTTAACTATCCGATAATAATGACCAAACCCATATATTCATATCAGCAACAAACATTGGTGGTAATTATAATTGCAGTTAACCATTTACCACTTCCTGTGTGCCTGATTTCCACCTGCCTCTAGAATCTCCACAACATACTGATTGGCATTTGCTGATTCTGACAATTTCCATGTAGTAAAACTATGCCCACAATCACTGACTATTGTATTTTCCCTGCCTGATTTTCCTCTCATTATATAAAACATGGCCTAAATCACAGGAGTACCCCCTCCTGATAAACCTGACCAGTTTCCAGACCCAGATGTTTCTGGTGTGGCCTGTCTCAAATACATCCTAAACTCCTTGTCTAATGCAAGCTTCCTGATTTTTGTTTTAAAGTATACAACTTATTACTTGTTTCTTCAAGTCAGATATTCTGGGAATATTTTTCTAGCTTGTTAACCTTAAAGCTTAATCTCTTAAAAGTCACAGCTTCAACTTTAGTTTTGGTTTGTTCACACTTACTATCCAGCTAGCATACTGCACAACTGCACCTAAGCTGAAATCTGGGTAGGTGGACAATCTCATGCCAGAAACTAGGTTAGGAAGGCACAGATACCTACTCCCAACCATACTGGGCCTGGATCTGATCTCCATAGATAAAGGAGTTTCAAGTATTGTGGAAGGGGCTCTTGAATGAGGAAATTTACGAGGCATGGATATGACAACTTCTCTGGAAAAAAAAGACCACTTTTCCTGTTGTTGTGTGATACACAACCTTGCGCCAGCAAAAAGAAACTGAAACAATGCCAGCTGTATCCTAAAGGACTTAATGCCTCAGCAGCCCAGGCAGGAAGCCATGATAATCTGAAGTACAATGGACACTTCAAGACTTTCTGAGGATACCACAGTAAGTAAGTAGCTGTGGCTGCCAAATTTGAGTATCCAGCTATCCATTCCTCTCAGTCTTTCCAGCCATGAGAACTTCAATTTTGTCCAGAGGCAATGCACTCAATCCCAGGGGAAGAATCCCAATTGGTTTAAATCAGTCATAGCAATTTTATAGTCCTTTAAAAGTGATTATTCTAGGGGTGAACATGAGAACTAGCTCTACCCTAAAGAAAGTTTAGTAGAAGCTTCAGAAAATCTCTCTCTTTTCAAATAAGGAAGAAACACACAAGAAAATGTTTTCTGTCTCTCTTTCTGCTTTTCATATTTTCCAGTGAAAAGGGAAGAAAACAAAATAGGAAAGCAAAAAAGGGGGGGGGATGCCAGGCCTTGAGAGGAGAGAAAGCATAAGAGCATGAAGCAGGACTCCAAGAGTCCTAGCTTAACCACAGTGGCCAGGCAACTAACACTTTTTGCTTTAGAATCATTACTGGTAAATTGTACCTATTAACCTCTGCCCCTTGTTTGGCTGGTACACAATGAAATTAATGAGAGGATCTGAGTGAGGGCCCCTGTTCTGCCTAGATGAAGGCATGGTACAAATGGCAAGCATTATCATCTTGTTATCCCTTATTTCAGGAGGGGTCCTCATTAACTACTGGAAGTTGTGTCTTTCCATAGCCATAAAGCAATAAACATTACAGAAATGAGCCATAAATTACTTCTAATTGTACTATCCCATCACATCAGAACCAAGGACTGCTCAAAATTAATGGGCAGCAAATTTAAAGCAGATATAGGAATATAATTTTCTACACGATACTTAATTAGCTTCCAGAAACTGCTACCACAGGGCATTCCTTCAGAGCCCTAGACATATCTTCCAAAGAGCAAATGCAGTCACATGTGCGGTATAGGTGGCAAGTTTGACCCCTTCCAGGGTTTGCAACCCACTCTAATTGCTCACAGACTGTGATCAGAAAGGATGTCCCATGGTGGCATACTGTGCAATTGGCTTCTTACTTAATAAAGTGGACTATAGCTGTTCCTTTATGGCTGGTGCTATGCTACAGCAAGCCCTTCATTGCCTCTCCATGGTCTTGTCAATGATCTGACTGAGACAGCTGTGGCTCTTTATGTATAGAGTTTAGAACAATATTGAGACCAATAGCAAACTCTAGCTGTCAATGAAGGATGGGTAATCTTGGTGGAGAACTCCATAGCCTTCTGTTCAATAACTGCTTAGGGTGTCGTTGCATGCAACGTTAGGGTTTAACCTGGACCAAAGTTGAGAAAGTATAGCACTCACATGGGAAGTCACAACTTACAGCACAACCAGTCATCCCTGCCAAAGACAAAGGAAGTATAGAGTTTATTTTTCTTTCACTGGCTAAGTAGTTGCAAAAGATTTTTGGACCTGACTTTAGCAAATTTATCATTGGAGTCTCTTTTGCAATACGAGATGTTCAGTGTCTAATCCTCCTTACTTCCTTGGATTCTGGACATTGTTGCTTGGAAGATATAATTATACTCATTAGAATATATAAGACCTAAAACCAGCTGGAAAAGTCTCTCCTTCAAATTTTTCAAGAAAAAACTAATTATATCACAGAAGCAAAAACATGGTAATTAAAATGACCATTATGAAACTGGCTTCCTATAATTATTGCTATTCATTTTGGCAACTGGGAGTTTGAGGATTTGAATTTTATTTTCCAAGCCATAAGTATGAGAAAAGCAATTTATTTACTTTACTGTTGATCACTGAGAATTAATTCTTACTCATTACTTCAGACTTCATTGGAGAACTATATTGTTTCTATTTATCCTTGTTAGTAATTTTTATGGGATAGTTTTCCTGTCTATTTTTCTCAGGCCTCACTGACAAATATCCTTCCTGGCCTGTGCAAATCACAGGACTCTGCAAAGTCTCTTCCAGCTACTCACATTCTCCAGTTTCTGTTGTTGTTGTTGTTGTTGTTTTGGGCTTTGGGGTTTTTTAAATCTGGAGCAAGAAAAAGTTAATTGTACAGAATTGCTTGAACTCATCTGAATAATTTGTTAAATTTGACTGCCACAATTATTCATTTGCTAATTATATACTATCATTTATTATTTACTAATTATATGCTATCATTTATTAATTTATTGTTATTTATTTATTATTATTTAATAATTATTATTAATTATTGCTAAATCTATGTCTAAACTGTTAGATTTCATCTAATCACTAATCAACATAAAAGTGTTATACATGGGACTAAAAAATATGTGAAAATTAAAACTTTAGGAACATTTATCATAATACTATAAGAAAGGGATTGGTAGTAGTGGGAAACTGCCAGAGGGTAGGAGGGTGGCACATAAAATCAATAAGGGTACATGATCTCAAACCAGGCAAAGTGGGGACCAAAGGGTAATCCAAAGTTTACCTGTAAAATGACCATTTATCTACCTAATACTGAATTTTACCTCACATCTTTAAAATAAATTAATTGAAAAAAGAAAAATACAATAAAAACTTTAGAAGGAAATGGCAGGGAAGGAACATAGAACTGTATAAAATCAGACCATGGAAGGAGAGTAAGAAGTAAGTTGCTAGTCTATGAAAAGCCAGAGGAAAAATAAATGCTAGTCTAGGCAACTATTACACATCAGATATGATGCTGGATATGCACCTAAGAGAAATTCTAAGATGTATTTTTGCCTGAATTTTGAAATTGAGACCTAGAAACATAGGCAACCCCAAATTTTTTGTTTCTTTTTTAGTTGGAGTCTCAATCTTGTCACCCAGGTTGGAGTGCAGGGGAACACCTATGGCCACCGCAGCCTAGACCTGCTGGGCTTAGGCGATTCTTCCGCCTCAGCCTTCCAAATAGCTGGAACTACAGACGCACAACACCAAACCTGGCTAGCATTTTTGTGATTTATTGTAGAGACAAGGTCTCACCAAGTTGCGCAGGCTAGTCTCAAACCTGCGGGCTCTGGCAATCCTCTCTCCTCAGCCTCCCAAAGTGTTGGGATTGCAGGCTGAGCCACCGTGCCCAGCCACTTCCCCATGTTTATTTAGAGACAGAACCAGTATCCATACCAGGTTTATTAATTCCAGCAATCAAAATAATCATTATTTTTGAATTAGCATTAGCAGGTATATTTTTCTCCGTCTCCTCACTTATAACTTACCTAAAATTTATGTTTAAAGTGGGTTTCTCAGAGACAACATATAGTTTCTTTTTTTTTATTAAATCAATATTTTTATTATAGTTTTGTGGGGTACAGTTAAGGGTTAGGTGTACAATTACGTTTCATTCAAGCACCCTTCCCCTTCCCCAGACAGATATTTGCTACTGTTAATCCCATCCCCCAACCCCCCATTGTTTCCCAGTACAGTCAGTCATTTTCTTATAGTATTACATTGGCTGTTCAAGGTCCATTATATGAGTGAGAACATGTGATACTCGGATCTTTGTTTCTGTGAGAGGTCACTCCGTATTATAGACTCTAGTTCCATCCAGATTGCTATGAAATTCATGATTTTGTTCTTTTTTATGGCTGCATAATATTAAATCGTGTATATGTACCACATTTTTTAATCCAGTCCTCTTTTGATGGGCAGCATGGTTGTTTCCAGGTTCTTGCTATTGTGAACAATGCTGCGATAAACATGCGTGTGCAGGTATCTTTTTTATAGAGTGATTTGAGTTATTCAGGGTATATTCCCAGTAGAGGGATTGTGGGGTCATATGGGAGGTTGATATTTAGAGCTTTTAAGAATCGCCACACTGCTTTCCACAGAGGTTGCACTAGTTTACCCTCCCACCAACAGTGTAGAAGTGTTCCCTTTTCACCACAACCTCTCCAGCAGCTGTTATTTTTTGAATTGTTGATAATTGGCATTCTGACTGGAGTTAGGTGGTATTTCCGTGTGGTTTTGATTTGCATCTCCCTGATGATTAGTGAGGTTGAGCATTTCTTCATGTGTTTGTTGGCTGCTCAGCTGTCTTCTTTTGTGAAGCATCTGTTCATATCTTTAGCCCATTTTATAATGGGGTTGTTTGATTTCTTCTTTTCAGCACATTTTAGATCCTTGTAGATCCAGGATGTTAAGCCTTTGTCAGACCTGGTATTGGCGAATATTTTTTCGCAGTCTGTAAGCTGTCTCCCTGCTCTCTTGATGGTTTCTTTGGCCTTGCAGAAGGTCAGTTTAATAAGGTCCCACTTGTCTATTTTCTCTCTTATGAACTGTGGGTTTCGAGTTTTGTTCAGGAATTGGATGCCAGTTCTGATTTCCATGAGGGTATTTCCTTCCTTTTCTAAGGTTCTTATGGTTTGAGGTTTTAAATTTAGATCTCTGATTCATTTGGAGTTAACCTTTGTGCATGGGGATAGATAAGGGTCCTGTTTCAATCTTCTGCATGTGGTCAGCCAGTTTTCCCAGCACCATTTACTGAAAAGGTTCTCTCCCCAGTGATAGGTGGTGCAGGCCTTGTCTAAGATGGGTTGGTTGAGAAATTGAGGTTTTGCTTCTGGAATCTCAATTCTATTCCATTGATCTATATGCCTGTCCCTATACCAATACCAAGCTGTTTTGATGACTGTAGCTTTATAGTAAAGTTTGAAGTCTGGTAATGTGATACCACCTGCTTTGTTTTTTTTTGCTGAGGATTGTTCTGGCTATTCTTGGACGTTTGTGTTTCCATATGAATTCCTGTGTTATCTTTTCTAGGTCTGAGAAGAATGGTGCTGGTAATTTGATGAGTATTGCATTGAATTTGTAGATTGCCTTAGGTAAGATGGACATCTTCACAATGTTGATTCTTCCAATCCATGAGCATGGGATATTTTTCCACTTGTTTGTGTCATCTTTGATTTCTTTGAGCCATGTTTTGTAATTTTCATTGTAAAGATCTTTCACGAGGTTTGGAAGCAAGATGGCGACTGCATAGGTGAACTGGTGAGATTCTCTGAACGGGCCAAGACTACATACTGCTGAATAGACAGACTGTAAAGCAGAGGGAAAAGTGAACAAAACCAGAAGACCCTCATAAGGAAGAACAGGTCATTGCAGAAGAGAAATAAAAGCAACCCCACCTTCCCTCAAAAACAGAATTGAAGCAGGGGAGGGAAAGGGAGAGAGGGAGAAAAACCTACAGAAACGAAGAAACACCAAAAGAAGAGTATGGATCTCTCCCAGACACCTGGGAGAGCAGACACTGAGAAAACTGATTTTGGAATGCAAACAAAGAAAAGCCCCCAGAATGAAGGGTCTCAAACTGCAAATGTAGATATCAAGACAATAATGGAGAGATTAAAAAGAATTGAGGAGACACAAGAAGAAACTAAGAAGGAGCTGATATCTGAGATAACAGTAATGAAGAATACTGTGGATGAAATAAATAACAAACTGATAAGCATGGAAAGCAGAATTACCCAAGCAGAAGAAAGAATCTCAGAGCTTGAGGACCAAAATATAGAAATAACCCAAACTCTTAAAAACACAGAAAATAAGCTCAAAAAGACAGAACAAAACCTTCAAGAGATGAGTGACTACCTCAAGAGGACTAACCTAAGAGAAATCGGACTCCCTGAGGCAGAAAGAGAAACAGAGACCACATTGGAACAAGCTTTCCATGAGATCATTCAAGAAAACTTCCCTTATCTAATCAGTGATGCAAAAATTCAAACACAAGAGATTCAGAGAACCCCTGCAAGACAACAAATGAGAAGACCAACTCCTAGACACATAATAATTTACCTAAATAAAGTAGGCACAAAAGAAAAAATCCTAAAGGCAGCAGGAGAAAAAGGCCAGATCACCTACCATGGAACACCAATCAGAATAGCAGCAGATTTATCTGCAGAAACCATGCAGGCTAGGAGAGCTTGGAGCCCTATCTTCAAAGTCCTAAAAGATAAACAATTTCAACCAAGAATAACCTACCCAGCCAAGCTAAGCTTCATCAGTGAGGGAGAATTAAAATCTTTCCCAGATATCCAATCCCTAAGAACTTATGCGGCCACCAAACCATCTCTATATGAAACACTTAAGAAAGTACTAAACACAGAAGAAAAGGAAAAAAGAACAACATTCTTCACAAGAGTACAGGAAAAAGAATAAAATATACACGAACCAACCCCAAAACCAAAAGAAAGAAAAAAAAAAAAGAAAAAGAAAAAACCAAGTGGAAGAATAACAACTCAATAAGAACTCCATGAAAGGGATGGACTCTCACATTTCAATAATTAGTCTGAATGTGAATGGACTAAACGCACCACTGAAAAGACATAGAATGACAAAATGGATAAAATGTCACCAGGCAACAATATACTGCCTTCAAGAGACCCATCTCACTAGAAAGGACATACACAGACTCAAAGTAAGAGGATGGGAAACAAATTTTCAGGCGAATGGAACACAAAAGAAAGGAGGAGTCGCAATTCTAATTTCAGACAAAATACCATTTAAGCTATCAAAAATTTAAAAAGATACACAGGGCCACTACATAATGATAAAAGGTTCACTCCATCAACAAGAAATATCTATCCTAAACATATATGCACCCAACATAGGTGCGCCAACTTTCATAAAGCAACTTCTAGGAAAACTAAAGAAAGACATTGATTCTAACACCATCATAACTGGGGACTTTAATACACCACTCACAACCCTAGACAGATCATCAGGACAAAAAATCAGCAAGGAGATCCAGAACCTCAATGAGGCTCTGGACCAAATGGACTTAATTGATACCTACAGAACACTCCATCCAAAGACCACAGAATACACATTCTACTCATCACCGCATGGAACATATTCTAAGATCTACCAAATAATTGGACACAAATCAAGCATAAGCAAATTTAAAAGGACTGAAATTCAACCATGCACCTTCTCGGACCACAGTGGAATAAAAATAAACATTGACACCAACAAGGTCCCCCCAAAACCCACAAAGACATGGACACTAAACAGCATGATGCTAAACAACTCCTGAGTCAATGATGACATCAAAACAGAGATAAAAAGATACCTGGAAACAAATGAAAATGAAGAAACATCTTACCAAAATCTCTGGGATGCCTTAAAAGCTGTAATAAGAGGGGAATTTATATCCCTACAAACACACATGAGGAAAATGGAAGGAACAGAAATTCACAACCTAACAAGCCACCTAAAGAACTTGGAAAAGCAAGACCACAAAAACCCTAATAGCAGCAGAAGAATTCAGATCACCAAAATAAAAGCCCAAATCCAGGACATAGAAGACAAAAAGATAATAGAAAAAAAATCAATGAAACAAAAAGCTGGGTCTTTGAAAGAATAAACATGGTGGATGGTCCCCTAGCTAGACTGACCAAGAAAAAACGAGAAAAAAACCAAATAAGCACAATCAGAAACACAAAAGATGAAGTCACATCTGACCCTGAAGAAATACAAAAGATCATTAGAGACTACTACGTACACTTGTATGGAAACAAACTTGAAAATCTTAAGGAAATGGAGGACTTTCTGACACCACACAACCTACCTAAGTTGGAACAAGAAGAAATTGAGACCCTAAATAAACCAATAACAATCAAGGAAATCGACTGCATAATAAGAAAACTTCCTACAAAAAAAAGCCCTGGACCAGATGGCTTTCCAGCAGAATTCTACAAGACATTTAAGGAGGAGCTGATACCAATCGTACTGAAGGGATTCCAGGCAATTGAAAAGATGGAACGCTCCCCAAATCATTTTACAAAGCCAACATCACATTGATACCCAAGCCAGGTAAAGATCCAACAAAGAAAGAGAATGACAGGCCAATATCTTTGATGAACATAGATGCTAAAATTCTCAACAAAATCCTAGCAAACCAGATTCAGCAATACATCTCAAAAATCATCCATCATGACCAAGTAGGCTTCATTCCTGGGATGAAAGTCTGGTTCAATATTCGTAAAACCACAAATGTAATTAAATACATCAGCAGATGTCAAAACAAAACCACATGATTATATCATTAGATGCAGAAAAAGCTTTTGATAAAATCCAGCACCCCTTCTTGATAAAAACCCTTGAACATCTAGGCATATGGGGAACATACCTCAAAAAAGTAAAAGCCATCTACGAGAAACCCACAGCCAAAATACTCCTAAATGGACAAAAATTAGAACCATTTCCCCTGAAAACTGGAACAAGACAAGGATGCCCACTCTCACCCTTCCTGTTCAACATAATATTGGAAGTCCTGGCTCGAGCAATCAGAGAAGAGGAGGCAATCAGGGGTAACCAAATAGGAAAAGAGGAAGTCAAGTTATCTCTCTTTGCAGATGATATGATTGTCTACCTTGAAAACCCAAGAGAATCTGTCAAAAATCTCCTTACACTGATAAAGGCCTTTGGCAAAGTCTCAGGATACAAAATAAATGTACAAAAGACAATCGCATTTCTCTACACCAAAAATAAACAAACAGAAATCCAAATAAAAAACACAATTCCATTCACAATAGCCACAAAAAAAAATGAAATACCATGGCATCTTCCTAACCAGAGACGTGAAAGACCTTTGCAAGAAAAACTACAAAACACTGCTCAAAGAAATCAAAGTTGACAAAAACAAATGGAAAAATATCCCATGCTCATGGATTGGAAGAATCAACATTGTGAAGATGTTCATCTTACCTAAGACAATCTACAAATTCAATGCATTACCCATCAAATTACCAGCAACATTCTTCTCAGACCTAGAAAAAACAATGCAGGAATTCATATGGAAACACAAACGTCCAAGAATAGCCAGAACAATTCTCAGCAAAGAAACATTACCAGACTTCAAACTTTACTATAAAGCTACAATCATCAAAACAGCTTGGTATTGGTATAGGAACAGGCATATAGATCAGTGGAATAGAATTGAGATTCCAGAAGCAAAACCTCAATTTCTCAACCAACTCATCTTCGACAAAACCTCCACCACCTACCACTGGGGAGAGGAGAACCTATTCAGTAAATGGTGCTGGGAAAACTGGCTGACCACATGCAGAAGATTGAAAGAGGATCCCTATCTATCCCCATGCACAAAGATTAATTCCAAATGGATCAGAGACCTAAATGTAAAGCCTCAAACCATAAGAACCTTAGAAAATGAAGGAAATACCCTCATGGAAATCAAAACTGGCATCCAATTCCTGAACAAAACCCAAAACCCACAGTTCATAAGAGAGAAAATAGACAAGTGGGACCTTATTAAGCTGACAAGCTTCTGCAAAGCCAAAGAAACCATCAGGAGAGCAGGGAGACAGCCTATAGACTGGGAAAAAATATTTGCCAACACCAGTTCTGACAAAGGCTTAACATCCTGGATCTACAAGGAACTCAAACGTGCTGAAAAGAAAAAAACAAACAACCCCATTATAAAATGGGCAAAAGATATGAACAGACGCTTCACAAAAGAAGACATCCGAGCAGCCAACAAACACATGAAGAAATGTTCAACCTCACTAATCATCAGGGAGATGCAAATCAAAACCACACTGAGATACCACCTAACTCCAGTCAGAATGGCAACTATCAACAACTCAAAAAATAACAGCTGCTGGAGAGGGTGTGGTGAAAAGGGAACACTCCTACACTGTTGGTGGGAGTGTAAACTAGTGCAACCTCTGTGGAAAGTAGTGTGGCAATTCCTAAAAGCTCTAAATACCAACCTCCCATATGACCCCGCAATCCCGCTGCTGGGAATATATCCTGAAGAATACAAATCACTCTATAAAAAAGACACCTGCACACGCATGTTTATCGCAGCATTGTTCACAATAGCAAGAACATAGAAACAGCCATGCTGCCTGTCAAAAGAGGACTGGATTTTAAAAACGTGGTACATATACACAATTGAATACTACACAGCCATAAAAAAGAACAAAATCATGAATTTCGCAGCAACCTGTATGAAACTGGAGTCTATAATACTGAGTGACCTCTCACAGAAACAAAGATCCGAGTATCACATGTTCACACTCATATAATGGACCTTAAACATCCAATGCAATACTATACGAAAATGACTGACAGTACTGGGAAATTATGGTGGGGGGAGGGAGATGGGATTAACAGTAGCAAATATCTGTCTGGGAACGGGAAACACCCCATATCAACAGGGTGCCTGAATGAAACGCAATTGTATACCTAACCCTTAACTGTACCCCACAACTTCATAATAAAAAATAAATAAATAATTTGTAAAATATATATATATATTAAACTGGTTAAATCAAAAAAAAAAAAGATCTTTCACATCTCTGGTTAGCAAGATGCCAAGGTATTTCATTTTTTTTTTTTTTGTGGCTATTATGAATGGAATTGTGTTTTTTATTTGGATTTCTGTTTGTTTATTATTGGTGTAGAGAAATGTGATTGTCTTTTGTACATTTACTTTGTATCCTGAGATATTGCCAAAGGCCCTTATCAGTGTAAGGAGGTTTTTGACAGATTCTCTTGGGTTTTCAAGATACACAATCATATCATCTGCAAAGAGAGATAACTTGACTTCCTCTTTTCCTATTTGGATACCCCTGACTGCCTCCTCTTCTCTGATTGCTCGAGCCAGGACTTCCAATACTATGTTGAACAGGAGGGGTGAGAGTGGGCATGATTGTCTTGTTCCAGTTTTCAGGGGAAATGGTTCCAACTTTTGTCCATTTAGGAGTATTTTGACTGTGGGTTTCTCGTAGATGGCTTTTACTATTTTGAGGTATGTTCTCCATATGCCTAGATGTTCGAGGGTTTTTATCAAGAAGGGGTGCTGGATTTTATCAAAAGCTTTTTCTGCATCTAATGATATAACCATGTGGTTTTTGTTTTGACATCTGTTGATATATTTAATTACATTTATGATTTTATGAATGTTGAACCAGCCTTGCATCCTAGGTATGAAGCCTACTTGGTCATGATGGATGATTTTTGACATGTATTGCTGAATCCGGTTTGCTAGGATCTTGTTGAGAATTTTAGCATCTATGTTCATCAAAGACATTGGCCTGTAGTTCTCTTTCATTGTTGGATCTTTACCTGGCTTGGGTATCAATGTGATGTTGGCTTCGTAAAATGATTTGGGGAGAGTCCCATATTTTTCAATTGCCTGGAATCCCTTCAGTAGGATTAGTATAAGCTTCTCCTTAAATGTCTTGTAGAATTCTGCTGGAAAGCCATCTGGTCCAGGGCTTTTTTTTGTAGGAAGTTTTCTTACTACGTAGTTGATTTCCTTGATTGTTATTGGTCTATTTAGGGTCTCAATTTCTTCTTGTTCCAATCTAGGTAGGTTGTGTGATGTCAGAAAGTCCTCCATTTCCTTAAGGTTTTCAAGTTTGTTTCCATACAAGTGTATGTAGTAGTCTCTAATGATCTTTTGTATTTCTTCAGGGTCAGATGTGACTTCATCTTTTGTGTTTCTGATTGTGCTTATTTGATTTTTTTCTCATTTTTTCTTGGTCAGTCTAGCTAGGGGACCATAGTTCTTGTTTATCCTTTCGAAGAACCAGCATTTTGTTTCATTGGTTTTTGTATTATCTTTTTGTCTTCTATGTCCTGGATTTGGGCTTTTATTTTGGTGATCTGAATTCTTCTGCTGAAATTAGGGTTTTTGTGGTCTTGCTTTTCCAGATTCTTTAGGTGGTTTGTTAGGTTGCTAGTCTGTGTTCCTTCCCTTTTCTTCACGTGTGTTTGTAGGGATATAAATTCCCCTCTTACAACAGTTTTCAAGGCGTCCCAGAGGTTTTGGTAAGATGTTTCTTCATTTTCATTTGTTTCCAGGTATCTTTTTATCTCTGTTTTGATTTCATCATTGACCCAGGAATTGTTTAGCATCATGCTGTTTACTGTTCATGTATTTGTGGGTTTGGGGGGGACTTTGTGGGTGTCAATGTTTATTTTTATTCCACTGTGGTCCAAGAAGGTGCATGGTAGAATTTCGGTCCTTTTAAATTTGCTTATGCTTGATTTATGGCCAATTACATGGTCGATCTTAGAATACGTTCCATGCGGTGATGAGTAGAATGTATATTCTGTGGTCTTTGGATGGAGTGTTCTGTAGGTATCAATTAAGTCCATTTGGTCCAAAGTCACATTGAGGTTCCAGATCTCCTTGCTGATTTTTTTGTCCTGATGATCTGTCTAGGGTTGTGAGTGGTGTATTAAAGTCCCCAGTTATGATGGTGTTAGAGTCAGTATCTTTCTTTAGTTTTCCTAGAAGTTGCTTTATGAAAGTTGGCACACCTATGTTGGGTGCATTTATGTTTAGGATAGAAATTTCTTGTTGATGGATTGATCCTTTTATCATTATGTAGTGGCCTTCTGTATCTTTTTAAATTTTTAATAGTTTGAAGGGTATTTTGTCTGAAATTAAGATCACTACTTCTCCTTTCTTTTGTATTCCATTTGCCTGAAAGTTTGTTTCCCATCCTCTTACTTTGAGTCTGTGAATGTCCTTTCTAGTGAGGTGAGTCTCTTGAAGGCAATAGTTTGTTGCCTGGTGATATTTTATCCATTTTGCCATTCTATGTCTTCTCAGTGGTGCATTTAGTCTGTTCACATTTAGGCTAATAATTGAAATACAAGAGTTGATCCCTGTCATACGGTTCTTTCAGAGTTGTTCCTGTTTGTTTGTTGTCTTTCTTTGGATTCTGGAGTTGGCTCATGTGTGTTTATAATCTTTTGCCTGTTCTCTTGTGAAGAATGTTGTTCTTCTTTTTTATTTTTCTTCTGTGTTCAGTACTTTCTTAAGTGTTTCTTGTAGAGGTGGTCTGGTGGCAGCATACGTTCTTAGGGATTGGATATCTGGAAAAGATTTCAATTCTCCCTCACTAATGAAGCTTACCTTGGCTGGGTAGGTTATTCTTGGTTGAAATTGTTTATCTTTTAGAACTTTGAAGATAGGGCTCCAGGCTCTCCTAGCCTGAAGGGTTTCTGTGGATAAATCTGCTGCTATTCTAATTGGTTTTCCCTGGTAGGTAGTCTGGCCTTTTTCTCTTGCTGCCTTTAGAATTTTTTCTTTTATAGCTACTTTGTTTAGGCGAATGTGTCTGGGAGTTGGTCTTCTCATTTGTTGTCTTACAGGAGTTCTCTGAATCTCTTGTGTTTGAATTTTTTCATCCTTGATGAGATGAGGAAAATTTTCTTGAATGATTTCATGAAATGTTTGTTCCAGTGTGGCTTCTGTTTCTCTCTCTGCCTCAGGAAGCCTAATTACTCTGAGGTTTGGTCTCTTGAAGTGATCATTCAACTCTTGCAGGTTTTGTTCTGTCTTTTTGAGCTTCTTTTCTATGCTTTTGACAGTTTGCATTAGTTCTGTGTTTTGGTCTTTGAGCTCTGAGATTCTTTCTTCTGCTTGGCTAATTCTGCTTTCCATGCTTATTAGTCTGTTATTCATTTCCATCACAGTATTCTTCTCTTATTTCTGACATCATCTCCTTCCTATTTTCCTCTTGTCTCTCCTCAATTTTTTTAATTCTCTCCATTAATGTCTTGATGTCTTCGTTTGTTGCATGTGACCAGCCATTCTGGGGGCTCTTCAATGTTTGTGTTCCAGAATCTGTTTTCTCAGTGTCTGATTTCCCAGAGGTCTGTGTGAGACCTATATTCTTCTTTTGGTTTTTCTTCACTTGTGTGGTTTTTCCCCCTCCCTACTTTTTCCCTCCCTCCATGTCACCATCTTCTTTAATTCTGTTATTCAGGGGTAAAGGGATTGGTTTTACTTCTGTTTGTTAAATCTCCTATTCTTTATGTATGCCCTCTTACTTTGTTCAATTCTGGAGTTGCACTGTAGGTTGGGGTGGCCCTTTTTACAGTTTTTAGATTTACTTCAGGGGAAGCTGTGATTCAAAATCTATCTGCAGGTCCTGGTATTTGCTGACAGGTGTGTGGATAATCTGGGAGCCACTTCCCACTGCCTTGGAATCTGTCCGTGCAGTGGGGCTGTAGGTTTACTCCCTAAAATAAAATGTGGTTAGCAGAGGGAAGAGAATGGAGCAGACAGTGGGTTGAAGAGGGGGGTGGGGAGATAGAGGAGTAAGGGGGGAAACAAACGTGTGCCAACAAATGGAGAGAGAGACCTATACTTAAACAGATAAAAACAATAGACCACAGCTACTGACGAACCAACTCCCATACAAAAAAAAAATAAAACATACAGTGATGCTAACATACAAGCTAACCAACCACCTTATTGGTGTGCTGTTCCTCTATACAAAGATATGGTTTACAGAGAGAAGGAAAAGAGAAGAAAAGGAAGAGGGGGAAAAAATAGGAACAATACAGTAGGAATAGAATTAAGTCATTAAACTAACAGAATCAATGAAGCACACTCTGAGACTTTTTGTTTAAGTCCAATGTCCTTTCAGTTCTGATTTCTAGCTTTCTTTTCAAGCAGGTAAATTAGTTTGCAGTTAGGGTCAGTTGCCCCTGGTCTGCTGTGAAGGACAGTTCAGATCACCCTCCATTCACCACTCTGGCCTATGTCTTTTTCAAGCTTGTTTCTCCCGTTTCGGTGTTGTTACCTTTAATCGCCAGCAGGTGGTGCTATCTCAGCTGCTCGCCCCAGAGGGGGTGAGGCCGGACAGAGACTGGAGCTGGATGCCTGCCTCACTGCACAGGCAGGGGACTCACAGCAGGCAGGACGTCTCGGTCGCTGGAGAGGTGGCAGCGATCCCAGCAGATCTTCCTGAAGGGGCTTCAAGGACTGAAGTCATCGATCGCCTCCGGCCCAGGTGGTGCGATGTGCTACCGGCGGTGGCTGTGGTGGCTGTGGCTGCGGCGGCGGCAGCGACTGCTGCAGCAGCGGCAGCAGCAGCGTCTGCGCTGCGATGGCTGTCCAGTCCGCTGTGATGTCCCAGCAGTGAAAACGGCTGAGCTCCATATGAAGAATAGGCTGCGATTTTGGGGTCCACAGCCCCCAGGGCGAGAGCCAGAGACCCACTGCAGTTTTCCTTTGCAGAGGGTTTCACAGACCAGGTTGCCCCATCACCATCTTGCCGGAAGTCCTCTCAACATATAGTTTCATCTTATCTTTCCACTTACTCTGAGAACCTCAGTCTTTTAATTGGTACATTTAAGCCACTCACACATAAAATGGTTATTGATATAGTTGGGTTAATACCTACCATCTTTGTAACTATTTTCTATTTGTTGTATTTGTTCTCTGATTTTTTTTTTTCTCTTTTTCTGCCTTCCCTGGTTTTAACTGGGCATTTTCTATTATTTGATCATCTCTCTTCTTTTGGTGTATCATTTGTATTTCTTTAAAAAAAATTTTTTAGTGATTACCCTAGAATTTACAATGTACATTATTTAAAAATCACCCTTCAAATAACACCATGCTGCTTCAAATGTATAGTATATATATATATAGTATAGATACCTTATAAAAGAGCATTCTTAATTTCTGTTTACCTTCCTTTGTGACACTGCTGTCTTTCATTTTACATATCCTTATGCTATAATCAAACAATGCATTGTTACTATTATTATTTTATACATTTGCCTTTTAGATTAATTAAGACTGAGAAAGGTAAAAGATTTTATCTTCATTTTATTCTTGCTCTGGCACTCTCCCTTTTGAAGAAGATCATAATATGCCATCCTAAAATTATACCACTTAGTATATGGATTATTTTAAGCTGAAGATATTTGAAATTCAACAGATACATTTTTTTTAAAGCCTATTATATTTTCTCTCACCTGATCAAAACCAGCAACATCTTGGAAATAAGACTGCCCTAAATTCCTCTTCAGGGCAGATTTGCTTCAAGATGAGAGAACATGAATAAAATCTACCCCAAGTTCCTTTTCCGGGGATTTGGATTTATGGCTTAAAAGAGACAGAAAGACAATTTATACCTGGTAGACAAACATTATCTCAAACTTTCTTCTCCTGTCTATTCTGAAAATCTATTTATCTTTCCAAACAGTCATTTGTTTTCCCATAAGTGCCATTTTCTCCCTCCCCCTCACCTGTAAAGAGGGTATATAAACCCCAGTTCTATCACACCTTTGAATTACTCATCACTGAGTTTGCCCATGTATATGCACATCACCCATGTAAGTAAACTTTTTCTCCCATTGATCTGTCTTTTGTCATTTTTATTCACAGATCCAATTTACAGAGCCTAATAAGATAGAAGAAAAGTTGTTTCTCCTCTAAACTTTCCTTATGAAGATCCAATTTATTCACCTATATTATTTTTATTTTGCCTGAAGAACTTCTTAAAACATTTATTGCAGGGAAGGTCTACTGGGAATAAGTTTCCTTGATTTTTGTGTTTGTCCGAGAAAGTCTTTATTCTCTTTCTTTGTTGAAATATAATATTATTGGATGTGGAATTCTAGGTGGATGCTTTTTTCTTCTTCTTTTAACACTTTAAAGCTCTTCTTCTTTCTGGCATGGTTTCTCATGAAAAGTCTGCTACAATTTTTATCATTGTTCCTCCATAGGCAAAGTGATAGCTTTCCTCTGACTTTTTTCAAAATTTTCCTCTTTGTGATTTTTCACAGTTTGATATAATATACCTAGACATGGAGAACTGTTTGTTTGTTTATTTTTTAATATAGTCTCTGGTGATCTCTGAGCTTTCTGGATTTGTGGATTGCTATTTGTAATTAATTGTGGAAAATCAACAATTATTATTTCAAATACTTCTGCTCTGCTCTCTCTTTTTTATTCTATTGGTATTCCAATTAAGTGTATGTTTCACTATTTTTTTCAGTTTTTTTTTTCCAATTTCTATTTTAAAGTTATGGGATACAATTCAGGGTTAGGTATACAAATGGTCATTGTACAGGTGAAGTTTGGGCCTCAATTTGGTGCCCATTTTACCTGGTTTGAGATCAAGTACCCTTACTGATTTATTTTTTTCAATTTTTTTAAATCTTTGCATTTTAGCTTAGAAAGTTTCTCTTGACCTAGCTTTAACTTCACTGAATTTTCCTTCAGTTGTCTCACATCAACTGAGGAGTCCCCACAGTCTTCATTTCTGTTATTGTACTTACAATTTCTATTTCTCTAACATTGCTCATCCATTTTTGCATGTTATCTACATTTTTTCCAGATCTTAACACATTAATCAGAGTTAAATATTCTGCCTGACAATTTCAGCACCTCTACCATATCTGAGTCTTTTTTCTGATTATAATTTTCTTTACAGACTTTTTTTTGCCCTTTGATATACCTTATAATTTTTTATTGAAAGTTGGAGATATATTATCAAGTAATAGGAACTGAATATTTAAATAGGCCATTAGTGTGAGAATTCATGATCATCTGATTAGGAACTAAGCTGTGTTCAATGTTTTCCTATAACTATAAAGCACCAGAGACTTCAAATTCCTTTAGTGTCCTTTTTCTCTCTCCTCTTGGCCTTGGGGCTTCTCCGTGTACTTTTCATGTGTAATCACTGTTATTTTACTAGAACCTTTTGGTGTGGTGTTAAAATGTGAAGGAGAGATGATATTCTACAATGTTTAAATTACATCATCATCTTTTAGTAAGCCTGTGTCTCAGGGCTATGACCTTCACAAGTATTTCTGTCCCTCCTCCAATAGTGCACCTTTTCTGTACTTTCTTCCCTGGCTATGGCATTTCCAATCTATTTCCTCAAAATATTGTCTCCTGTTGACATATTTTTTGTTCCTCGTTAATGTAAATCAAAAAAATGAAGGAAGTTCAAAGAAACAGAAAGAACATCCCTTCCTCCTCTTGGGATAAGATTTCAGAATTGTGCTCTAGCATAGTTCTTTCCTCTACAGAATATGCCTATATCCATGAAAAAGACTCAGGGCATATTTTGCAATGGTTACTTTTTTTATTTTCCTGCCAGGATCACGAGAGGATATTTCTTGAATCCTTACTATGTGAGCCTTGTGGAGTTAAAAAACAAACAAACAAACAAACAAACAAACAGACAAAACAGGAAAGTGTGCCCCTCTCCAGCACACATATAGAAAATTGGACTCTACTCTGAAGCTAGTGCATACTCAGCCCACAGTAATTTCTCAAAATTTCATATATGTGTTCCTATAAGATTGTGGCTCTTGTGGCTTTTGCTCCAGGTAGGCAAATCTCAGTTGCTATATTGCTCTGGATGTTTGTGCCTCTTGAAATTTCAGGTAAATCTTCAACCTCAGTTGTTCAGTTTTTCTTATTGAAGGGATGAGAGTGAAAACTTCTAAGCTCTTTATATGTCAGAGCTAAAACTGGAAGGAATCATCTTTTTTAAGATAAGGACACTTTGGTGAGAAAACTAATAAAGAATACATTAAAATTTGGATTACTCAGACCTAGCCAAAGTCTAAAGAACAGAGGGCCTTTTAAAAATTTTGTTATTTATTTTGGGTATTTAAGTTTCATCTATAAGTAACGGAAAGTAACCAAAGTTTCTAGATTTCCTCCACACTCCCATCATTAAATACTTTAGTGGGAGGTAGGGAGAGATGTTTCCTTCAAAAAGCTTGGAAAAGATGTTCTATATTGCTTTGATACAAATTGTATGCTAGTTATAATAAAGGCTCAAAAAATCTTGCATTACAACTTCAGCTGCAAAGACCAGGGAAGTTGGCAGGAGTCTTAAGAGGCCTGAGACTTCTGCTGGCAGCCTTCCTGCCAGGCCTACCTCTTCCCGGGGGAGACCCTGATTAAGCCCCAGTCCAGATGGAGGATTCTGCCATCCAAAAAGTCCCTACAGCCAGGTGGCTACTAGTCCCCAATCACTATCTTGTGATTCACCAACCACTTGACAGTGTTTTGTTTTCTTTTGTTTTTTCTCACCTCCAAAACAGAAAATCTGTCTGTCTTTATTTGTTTAGAAGTACTTAGGGTCAAATGAGATAGTGTATTTGAAACCCTAAGAAACTATATACTTATAGTATAACTTATATACTGCAAGAATTTGTTACTGTTATCTGACTTGTACAAAATCTAGGGAAATGAATAAATGTTGGAATTTATTTTTTTAATCTTGCATTAAAAGTCACATGTACATGTTATTTATACTACATATTTCCCAGACTTATCTGACTATGGAATCCTTTTATTCCCTTCCTATTCCCTAGCAACATCTTGATACACAGAATAATGGTACCCCAAAGATATCCATATCTTAATTCCCAGACTTTATGAATATATGAACTTACTGGCAAATGGGATTTTGTAGATATAACTAAATTAAGGATTCTGAAATGTAGGAATTATCCTGGATTAATAGGTAGGCCCATTATAATCACAAGGGTCCCTTGGGGAGGCAAGAAGGCCAGAAGCAGAGAAAAGACAATGATATGATAGAAGCAGAGAGAGATTTGAAGATGTTATACTACGAGCTTTGAAAATCAAAGAAGAGACCACAAGCCAAGGACTGAAGAGTGTCTCTAGAAGTAAAAAGAAAAGCAAAAACAAGAAACAGACTTTGTCTTAGGACCTATGAAGAAACCAGCCATTCTGATATCTTGGGTTTTTTTTCAGCACAGTATGATTGATTTGGGACTTCTGACTTTCAGAACAGTAAGATAATAAATTTATGTTGCTTTAAGCCACTAAATTTGTAGCAATTTATTCCAGCAATAATAATAAACAAAACAACATTCTATTGTGTTACTCTTCTATGAAACACTCTCTGGGAAATGCTACACTATAGGCAAAGCATGATGTTAAGCATTATGAGGAACACAAAGAGAAATAGACTCTATCTATGCTCTTAATAATCCTGTAAGTTAACACAGTAGGCAGAAGTATAAAAAGCTGATGCAAGATAGATTGTGAAAAATAAATCTATTTAATGAAAGTCTCATCATTGAAGTATCACAACAAATAGATTATTTTTTACCAAGTATATTTGAGAAGCTTAACAAATATTTATTCAAAATTACTGAGTGAGAGGAACAATGCCAGGAAGAATAACTACTGAGATGGACAAGAAATGGTTCTTTTACCCCTCCTTTGAAGAATAAGCTATTTTGCCTAAGAGTCAAGTCAAACAAAACAAAATCAGTTACAGTCTACCTTCAAAGTTAACAGAGCCTTAATAGTCCCATGGCGAATTTGTATATGATTAGTGCAAAGTAGATGGTTGAATGACAGAATTTAATGAGAAAATATGTGTTTCACTGGTTTAAAGTATTAATTTCTAGGCATATTAACAATATAGAAATAGAGGGGGCATTTTGATCTCTCATCACATTCATAAATACTCCATAAGTGCTATGTCATTTTATTCCCAAAAGATCTAGTAATAAAAATATTGACAGTCATACTCAGAAATAAGGAAACTGGCACTCCATGAGTTAGCAAACCAAACCTACTATCTTCTTTACTTACAAAATCTTTATGTTTGTGCAGCTGAGAATTGGTAAGGTTTGTGACCAGTCCTGTGGCATGGGCAAACCTGTGAATTTCATTGTCCTTTTTATGACTCATCCTGAACCACTAGAGATGCCAAATAGAGATTAGAAGTAACAACTCTCTTCACTTTTAGGAAAATGTTCTTACCACAGAAAACTAAATATAAGTGGCATGCAACTGCTTAGCAGTAATAAGTCCCAAAACACTGAGGCTACCTAGTTTATTATAGTTGCTGGTATTTTTCAAAGAAGAAATTAGAAGGTAAAAAGAAAAAAATGTATCCACATACCTCTATCCACAGTAGACAAATGCATATTGTCATTGATAATACTTCCTTGACACATGACAGTTAGAGAATCTGTATCTCATCTTTGCTTGGGGGCTTTAAAACAAACACCAGGGCCCTAAAAGAAAATAAGAGCCCAAGTCTACAGATATGCTTAACAAATGTTACTCCTTTTATCCCTGAATTCTAAATTCTTAAAAAACTTTGTCTTAAGCTAGATAAAAGAATAAAAGTCATCATTTAAGTGATTATATAAGTCATAAACCTTGATAAATGGTTATCAGAGACAGCTAATGACCTAGCCTCTTAGCTAATGGAGGTTAATACTCTAATAAACCATTTGTTAACTGCGGAAATTGACTGATTGCAAGAGAATTATGGCTATTATAACTTTGTTTTATGAGTAACAGCGGGAGAAGACACAGGTGAATGGGAACAGAGTGAACAAGCACACCAAAAGGTGATTGTAGAAAAACAATTGCCACCTATCACTAAAAGAATCCACTTACAAAGAATGAGAAGGGACAGGAAGCCACCGTGATACAAGTATATAGTGAATGAGACTTCAGGAGGTGTCAGTCTTGGTATAAAAGTAAAACATTTCCAAAACCAAGTCTGCCTAATGAACTCAAGTATGTCCTCAAAAAAGTGGACACTGAATACTCTGATAAAATATTGGAGCCACTCAATCACTGAGTATAGAGAGAACTTCTGCCTTCACAAGGAAATTTTTCCAAATGCAATTAATAGACTTCTCCAAAATGTGTATTTTGAGGTTGAAAATTGGAATCATATGTCCCTGAAAGTTATTGAGACTTTTTTTAAAATAAGAACATTTTTAAAGCAAGAGAGTAGGCATTATCTTTCTAAATTGGAAAGTCAAGAACATGCAGTTTCGGTTAGGATTATATTTAATGACTATGAGGAAGAAATAATCAAAATAAATGGCTTACGTAAGGTAGATTTTTATTTCTCACTTGTATTAAAAAGTCTATGCTTGTGGATGACCTTAGCCACATGAAGTCATCAAAGGCCTAGGTTTCTTCTCAGACACTATTCCGAAAATGTCAGGATGTGGTTTGAGACTCACTTACCAAATTAGTGCTCTAGAGAGCAGGATGAAGAAAGAGAGAAAGAAATGTCCTCACTCTCTGTGTAGTGGAGAATTAACCTTACCCAAAGAGAATCTGGCCATTGCCCTCAGTTACTAACAGATGATCTCTTTGACCCTGGAGTCCTCTGCATGATAAGGCTGTTTCTGTTTGTCTGGGAGTTTTGGCTACTAGACCAGCTAACAGTGTGATTTATGTTGGAGGCCACCTGGTATCTGTTTTGCCTTCCAGCAGAATTAGACTATGGATATCACCCAACCTCTAGAAGGGGCTGGAAACTACATATCAGTCACACCCGCAATATGTGATTAGGTCCCAGTAAAAACTCTGGACATCAAGGTTCAAGTGAGCTTCTCTGGATGACAATATTCCATGTAAGTTGTCACACATCATTGTCAGAAGGAGTTAACACTGTCCATAACTTTATAAGAAAAGAGAAAAAGAACAACTAAAAGTTCTGCATTTGGATCTATCCTGTACCCTGTCTTACACATTTCTTACCTTGGATAATTTTAATCTGTATCCTTTCCCTGTAATAAAACATATCTGTGATTACAACAGCTTTACTTTGTGAGTTCTGTGAGTCCTTTAGTGAATTATCACTGGTGGTTTGGAAACCCCCCAAACTTGAAATTGGTATCAGATGTGAGTGAAGTCTTGCATGGACTGTTCTCTCTCTAAACTGTATAGTTAGCGAAAACTCTCATACCCTCCTTTTTGAGGAACATTACAAAAGTGCCACTTAACTCTCCCAGTCACTTCTCATTGACCAGTCATATGAACACACCTATCTGCAAAGGAGACTGGAAAATATGTGTAGACTTTTGCTTGGGTATGTTTCCACTCTTAATAAATCCAGGCCAAGCATGGTGGCTCATGCCTATAATCCCAGCATTTTGGGAGGCTGAGACGAAAGGATTGCCTGAGCCCAGGGGTTCCAGACCAGCCTGGGCAACTTGGCAAGATCTCGTCTCTGCAATAAATCAGTAATTAGCAGGGTGTAGTGACATACGCCTGTGGGTCCAGCTACTTGAAAGGTTGAGGCAGAAGGATCGCCTGAGCCCAGCAAATCAAGACTGCAGTGGCCAAGAGTGTGCCACTATACTCCAGACTCCAGCCTGGGCAACAGAGTGAGACTCAGACTCAAAAAAATAAGATAAATCCAGAGTTCTGTTACTTAGAAAGAGGAAAATAATAAGCCCACATACTGTGACAAATCTATCTTCCCTGAAAACACACTGCAAAATATCTATTTTTCATTCTTACATACTACATGATGAACAAAATTGAAAATCTTGATGGTTTAAAGGAAATCAAGAATTTTTTATTTCACAGAAAGCTTTGGTGTCAAACATCACTTTTTGCCATATAATTTACTTTGTTGCTTCCAAGCATAATAACTTGGTCTTTTTCATTGTGCCGAATGTATTACAGTAGTATCTCCTTATTTGTGGCGTCACTTTCCATGATTTCAGTTACTCGTAATCAACCATGGTTCAAAAAATATGTCAGTAAAGAACAATAAGAAATTTTGAGAGAGAGAGAAAGAGAAAACCACATTCACAGAACTTTTATTACAGTATATTGTTATAGTTATTATGTTATTGTTAGATATTATTAATCTTTTACTGTGCCTAATTTATAAATACAACCTTGTTATTGGTATAAATGTATATGACAAATATAGTATCTACAAGGTTTAGTACTACCAACGGTTTCAGGCATCCACTGGGAGTCTTGGAACATATCCTTTGTGAATAAGGGGAGATTACTGTATCCTTGATATTTGCAAAAAATAGAAGCAATATGGTAGCACCAACATGTCAAGTGTGATATGTTTGGTGCCATATAAAAGTTAATACTCTATCAGGGAGGTATTATATTATTTCCATTTTATAGGTAAGAAAAATGTAGCTCAAGGATGCCAATGGCTAGACTTTCAGGGCTTAATAGATTTGGGGTCTAGTCTTCTTTTCAAATTATAAACTTTCCACGCAAGTCACTGTTTTACTGAAGGTCAAGATAGATGCTATTTTGACCAGGTAATGGCCTCCCACTACCTTGTTGGTCTGAACTGGTTGTACTGGATGCTTCTTTTGCTTCCCAAGGAAGGAAAGTCTGACTCCTAGATGAATTGTGTCAGTAAACTCTTACAGGGCTACTTTTGCCCTTTCTGTCTCCTTTCAGACACATATTTTATCTCCACCTTGTAAATTTAAAGCATTTGGTGGTGGTTCTTTTTCAAACTACATTTCTTTACAGTCCAGTAGTGCTATTTCCAAAGTCTTCCATGACTTCTCTAGACACCCATTCTCCCACAGGGTCACCTCTACTGATTCAAAATGATTTGACTTTAAATCTGCCCCCTGGGTCGCTTAACAGTCTGTGGCACAGATGTCCTCTGCACTAGCATTTTTTAAATTTCCACACAGCAGCCAGTTTGTAGTGGGTATAGATTTTATTCCACAAACTTGTATGCAAGAACATAGCTTTCTTTATATAACAAAATTTATTTTAGTATGCTTCTTTTCTTCAAGATGCTGGGAATGACCTACCCATCTCCTTTTTTCAGAGATGCCTGTGAGTTTGGGGGAGGAGGGGGGAGAGTTATACGGTTCCTATAGAGTGTAGAAGAGTTGGCAGAGGGTGGGATTCTAGTCCTTTGTGTAGCCATCAGTCCACACTGTATCTATGAGACACCCTCATTCCCCTATGGTTTTTGTCATTTGCCAGGGCAGATCAATGCAGTCAACTTCATCCCAACCCCACAGTCTTGTCATATTCCAAGTTCTCCTAAATACTCGTGAGGATAATTTTCCTGCTTCCCGCTTCTGAGACTCTGGAAACTCTATACCGATATGCCACATCTGCCTATTCACTCCATGCAATTACTTCTCCAACTGCCCCAGCATGCTGGGAAATGGGAACTCCAAGGTCTTGTGGCTTGGGTGGGCTCCATCTGGAAGCCTTTCTCTGTTCAACTCTACCAAACCTAACGGGGTCTTCTATTTTTTTCCCCATATCCTCCCAGCCTCCCCTGGGGAACAGCTTAGAAAAGACAGGTTCAAAGTTCTTTCTCAGAAATCCACCTGTGTCTACACTTTCCTTCATTCCTTCTGTCCCGGAAAGTTTTTCTAGTCTCAGGATCCAAAAGTGTCAAATAAAACTGATCACGCATTTTCCTATGTCTTCAGTGGCCTCACAGTCTGAATTTTCAAAATATAAAAAGCTCTTACTGTTTTTTTCTGCCATAACTACCCTTTTCTGGGTTGTGAGTATTCCAGAGACATCGTTTAGTAGTCTTCAAGTACTGCCCCCAAACCAACAGTATCAGTATCTTGGGAACTTCTTAGAATGTAAATTTTGGGATCCCCCTCTGAAACTTACTGACTCAAAAACTCTAGAGGTGGCAGCCAGCAACCTGATTTAAGGTGCACTGCAGGTGATTTTGTTGCAAGTTCAAGTTTGACATAGTACAAGCATAGCTCTAGAGCCAGATTTCTTGGGTCTTATGAGCTGTGTGACTCAAGGCAAGTAGCCTAACATTTCTGAGCCTCAGTTATCATAACTATGAAATGGAGATGACATTTGTATTTGCCTTATATGGAAGTTTTTGTAATGATTACATAGGTTAATATATGCCTGGCATAGAATAAGCACTAAACATAGGTACTACTTGTATTATTATATCTTCTGACTGAATCTCAAAATATTGGAAAGGTTGAGGCAACAGGTGGCAAGTTAAGAGGCATCAGTTACTATTTCAAATATACCATTTCACAGAATTTGAAGGAAATAAAATAGCCTCTTGTAATACTTTTCAATTTATTCTATAATTCACACTTTGTGTTAGTTGGCCTTCTCACTTTTTTACTTCAAATTATAGAATGCATGGAACCATACATAAAAGACTTTCTGAAATAAATCTTTCAGTACTTTTATCAAATGAATAAAACAATTATGAGGAGACTAATTTTGATACCTGTCAACCATCATTTCATCTACCTGCAGGCAACTGACCCAAGCACTTGTTTGCTGGTTTTATGCATTCAGATATTGTGTGAAAGAATCACACCACTGACTGAAAAATCAGAAAGAGTTTTAAAATGCAAATTCATTTCCCTCGATAGGATTTGACTTGTGTTACCATATACTAGCTAAGATTAATATTGAGTAATTTACCTACATTAAGAAAAAAATTGCTCACTCATGCATGTGAGGTAAATTTAATTCTTCAAAAAAGTCAATGTCCCATTTGGTAATTTAAATAATTTATTAAACATTAGCTATTTACTCTAGTTTCCAGAAAACACTCCCCTCATCTGATTCATCAGCACACCTCTGAAGATGAGGTCAGTCACAAATTTGGAAACTAATACCTTCTGTAACTTTGTGAAGCTATCATCTATGTGATTAATTGTAAACAAGTCCAAACTTGTTCTGTGCTTCGAATGGCAGCCAATAAGTCAGGAGTCAAGGAGTTGAAGCACGGAAAGCAACTTGATTTCAGAATGCCAATAAAACCAAGAAGATCTAGATGACTAGTGTCCTAAAGAACCATCTTCAGTCAGTACAAATTCCAGGCTCTTTTTATATTAACGGTCCACGGAAAGGCAGGAGGCTAGGATCAAGAGGTAGTCAAAAGTCATAGACATCTGGACATCAGTGAGGGTCTGAGGAGGATGGGAAACGTCTATGTCCTTGGTCCGGTCACAATGTCCCTATAAACCTTTAACAAAACATGTTAGTTGTTTACTTTCTCTTTAATCCCCAAGTCAGTTTTGCAAACAACAGGCTTGCTAGTTTTGCGTTTTATCTTAGTTCTCTAAAATTATCTAGCCTATATGCAGGAATGGGTAAAGTCCCCTTGAACAAAAATGTTAGTTATGCCTTTTTTTTTTTTTTAACTGTTTACGGTTACATAATGACTCATCTCTTATTTAAGAGAGGGTGTGATCCTGCTATCAACATTCTCTCTGAAGTTTTTCCACAGATAAAGGATATCTTCATTAATAAAAATCAAGGACAATTGATAATGACTGGAAATCTTTGCCTATACTACTTTCTTGTAAGTAATATTCAAGAAACAGAAAAAAAAATATGCAAGGATTATCTACAGCTTCTAAATGCTTCAGCCATCTACTTCATTTTTGCTGGCTTTCTCTTACCGAATTCACAATCAAGAACTGAAATCAGAAAAATATGTTGAGGAAAAAAAGATACATTTTCCATATAATATGAAACATTCCGGTATTTGAAAATATCACTTTTTTGCTAATCTCTTAAGCATCATGTTTACGATGTTTGGTATCATAAAAACATAACAACAGCAAAGACAAAACAGATTAAATAAAATCACAACATTTTTAAGATGGAGAAAGCACTACTAATTATTCGTCTCATTTAACTTTTTCATTTTAAGTACAGAAAAACTCAAGGCCTACTTTCAAGTTTAAACCTTCTTAAAACACTGTGGATTTACAAACACATGGTCTCGAATTTATAGACTTTGCAAACCTAATATTTTCATAAGTAGTGATGCATTTGCATTTTCTAGGGACTTTCCTGGCCTTTGGGTGTTCTGACACTGAGTAAGGCCCACTCTCTAACTCACAGAGCATTTACCATGTAATGGAGAAGTTAAACACACCAAATGATAACATGGTACTAGTTTTGTTGGAAGGTAGGCATTTTGGAATGGAATGGCAGGGCACAATTCTTAAAGGTGGGTGGAAGACAGATGCGAATAGCCCTCCAATACTATGCCAAGGGAACAGGACCTTATTGATCACCAAAACTAAGCATTGATTGATTTCATTATATACCACTGTTCTAAACGTCTTACCTGCATAATTTCATGTAATTTTTGTAATAACCAATTAAGGTGACTAGCCTGGGCAACATGGTAAGACCTCATCTCTAAAAAAAAAAAGACAGGAAAAAAATAATAATAACCAATTAAGGTAGGTTTTGTCATTATGTCTTTTTATATATGAAAGTAACAAGGTTTGCCTGAGGTCAAATGAACAAAGAGTAGAATCAAGACTCAAACAAACTTGTCTGACTCCAAGGACCATTCCCTGAACTGTTTGCTCTTGGGCAGGGGAATTACATAATCCAGCTATTCTTTTGGAAGATTAATTTGGCAATAGCACAGAGCACGCACTGTCTTTTTCCTGGCCCACAGCACAAGCAGGAATGCTTAACTACAGTTTCTTTTACCCCTTTAGAGATTTATGAGAGAGTCATTTCATACTTCTTGGATTTGAAGTGCTCATTTCACACATCTTTTTGCTTCAGCTTTTTTTTTTTTAAATCATGAGCTGTGATCTGACCATTTTCTTATTCACAGACTCTTTCCTCCCTCCCTTCCATTTTCTCTCTGTGAAGCCAATTTCTCTCTTGGTGACCATTATTGCTTTCCTGGGCCTTGGGTGAACAGACAAGACTTCTCACCCAGGTTAATCACCAAAATAGACACCAAAAAGGGAGATGGGAAGGAGGAAATATGCTCAATATAATTACAAACAATAGTAAACAAAGCTTCCCCCATTGCTTAATGCTGAAAAGTATCTGTTCAAACTAATTAGTTTTGGGTGCACTGCTAATAAATCCTAATATTTCTCAAAGAGAAATGGCTTTTAATTTAATTTATATTAAGCTGTTACTGAAGTTTACGCTAATTAAATCTGGGCTTCAATAGCAATTAATCCCAGGAATAATCTGAAAATGTAAATAATGTAATAAAGTAAATATCTCCACATGATCCTCTAGAAGCAACAGGCAGCATGGGGGTGTAGGGTGGCCCTGAGTTTATGTGCAGAGAGCAAAAAGAGAAACTCTCATGCCCTCTCAGAACAGAGCATATGCTCTTTAACAAGCATAGCTATATTCTGCATGTGTTTCTACCTGTCAATGGATGCCCGCTGTAAATGTTGAAGGTTAGCTCTGGAAGTGTCTTCAATGAACAAATGACTTGTCAAGGTATGCCCTGGGATGAAGATGAACTAAACAGCGTGGGGGCACAAGAAAATCTCCAAGGACAATGCCAGGCCTGAAATCACATCCCAGCATGTGTGTGCTGCTTTCTTTGGTGTCAAATTGCCTTGTGGTCTTCACACTGTTAAAAACACCCATTCCCCCTACACTCTCATTCAGCAAGCCCCCACCCAGTTACATACATGCTGTATCTCTGGGTACCGTTTTCCTGATACATACTTCCTAGGCTATACAATATATTTTCTAAGGTTTTGCAAAGTCTTTCAACTAAAACTTCATGGAGCCCCAGGAGTTTAAAAAGGCTGTCTATAAAATAAAATATGTATCTTCCAAGGCAATTATTTTTTTGTACCCAAGCTTTGAGACTCTTTAACAAATAAAAAGCTAAAACTCTTGCCTTTGTAATGCTTCAGTGATAGCAGAGTTCTCAGATGTACAGCATTTGTGGTGTGGAGGAGATAAGCTGTTAACCCAATCCCCTTGGGTTAATGAGTAAGGCCCATGTCTCTCTTGACAACCCCACTGTCCCTCAAGGAGTCGACTCCTGTGCCCTCTGTTGGATCTCCCATTAGTGACATTCCCTGTTCACTCTGCAGTGTTGTGAGGATCAAATGAAATGATGTTGGCAGAGGCTATAAACATCAAAACTCTCTAATCGCCTATAGAGATTGGAGAATTAGTGAAGTCCAAATTTTTCTGAATATGTTTCCCCAAGTAATCAGATATCTAAGCAAGAACATGAAGACTATAAGAGATTCAGGATAAGTATTAAACAAGTACATCACCTATCTTTCCAAAGATTCAGGATAATTATTAAACAAGTACATCACCTAGTTATTTGCAGTGTCATGCTAGACATCTCTATTGATCACACCGAATCTTACTCTTTCCCTCTGTAAGGGAAATGGTAGTCTCCACTTTAGAGATGAGAAAATTGAAGCATTAAGGGGGTATCTTGCTCAATGTTATGCAACTAGTCCATAGCCAAAGTTAGAGGAGAAACAGGGGCTTTTGAATTTGGGTTCCAGATGCAAAACATTTGAAAGAGGTGAGCCTACTTTTTCATCTATGGATTCACCAACGTTATAGACTGAGTTGTGTTCTCCAAAAATTCACATGTTGAAACCCTGTGATGGTTAATTTTAAGTGTCATTTTGACTGGATTAGGAATACCCAGATAGCTGGTAAAGTGTTCTTTCTAGGTATATCTGTGAAGGTATTTCTAGGAAAGATTGGCATTTGAGTCAATGGACTGAGTAAGGGTGACTACCCACAGCATGAGTAGTCACCATCCACTCAGTTGAGGGCCTGGATAGAACAAAAGGCAGAGGAAAAACAAATCCTGTCTCTCTGTCTTCTAGAACTGAAGCATTCATCTTCTCTTATTTTTGAATGTTCAAACTTCAGGTTCTCTAACCTTAGCACTGGGACTTGCACCAGCAACTCCCCAAGTTCTCAGGCTTTTAGCCTCAGTCTGACAGTTACACCATCGGCTTCCCTGATTTTCAGGCCTTTAAATTTGGACTGAGCTATGCCACTGGCTTCCTGAGCTCTTTAGCTTGCAGATAGCATATTATAGGATTTTTCAGTCTTCATAATCACATGAGCCAATTCCCATGAAAAATCCCCTCTGATATATCTATATATCTATATCTATCCTACTAGTTCATTTTCTCTGGAGAACCCTGATTTATGCAAGCACTAGCAGGCAATGTGACTAAATTTGGAAACAAGGCCTTTAAATAGGTAATTAAGGTTAAATGAGGGCATAAAGAGAAGACCCTCATCCAACATGACTGAAAGAAGAGAAGGAGACACTAATAATACACAAAGAAAAAGATCAGAAGACACAGTGACAAGGTGGTGTTCTGAAAGCCAAGAGAAAGACCTTAGGAGAAACCAACCTATCACCTTGATCTTGGACTTCTAGGCTCCAGAACTATAAGAAAGTAAATTTCTGTTGTTCAAGTCATTCAGTCTGTAGTATTGCATTGTGGCAGCCCTAGGAAACTCACACAACCATCTTCTTTGAAAACCCTGTAATGACGGCCATCAGGGCATTGTCTAAAAGCAGCATCCTTTCACCTAAGACACAGACCTATATCTGCTAGACATTGTTAGGACATGGTTTCAACTTTCCCAGCCCCAAACACCCTCGACTCAGTTCCCTCTTCCCCGTCTATTAAATTCTTCAAGACTCAGCTCAATTCTTACGCTCAGGAAACTTTTTCAGAAGATTCAGTCCTCTCATGATTTTTCCCTCCTCAACCACATCTATTCTTGGATCCTTCTATGTATACTCTGCTGCTGCTGTTCCTGAAATTATTTCTGGATTAGGGCTTCTGTCTCCAGAAAGACCATTAATTTCTTGAAAGAAGGCAGAATCTTTTTTTTTCCGATGTCATTTTGCTTTAAGATAATCAGGAGGCAGAATCTTATTTTGTTTGTTTGTTTGTACTGCCCTAGAAAGACCTTACACTATTTTTGCAAATTTAATGGCATTTATTGAGGGTTTATTATGTACCAGGCACTGTTCTAAACACATTAAATGTGCTTAGTAATTTGTAGGCTTTACTTCATTGGATTTTCCCCAGAAGGTGCCATTTTTATCCCTATTTTAAAAAGAGAGAAGCTAAAGTTTAGAGACAATAGGTAGCCTACCCAAGGTTGCTCTGCTAGTGGGGCCCACAGCTGGGATTAAAACCAGTTAAGTCTCACTTCAGAGCTATTTCGCATCCCCTGGGTCATGGTGTCTCTTCATAGTATAGGCACTTTACATTGACTTGAATAGACCATGAACCTGGGTGTACATAAAATATTATGAAACTCTTTAAATTTATATTTGCTTCCAATTTTCAAACTATGTCTAAAGATTTGGCAATTAATATATTGTGCCCCTTTGAATTATTTAACTGATCCTTCAATAAGTTTCTGATATAACAAGATGGAAGAGTGGATGGAGGTTTCTGAACTCGTATTTGGCACCATTAGGTTTTATAGTCTCTACAAGTTCTACACAATGAAATTTTGCAACTGATATTAATATGTGTTATGGTCTTCTCTCATTAAAGCTGAAGCTAGCAACAACTATGCCAAGACTCCGCAGTGTGTGACTAATGAGAAAAACTTTTGTTAGCATTGACCCATCACTAAAGGCTCTTTCATTACACGGTAGATTTCAGGCAAGCATTAGGTCTGTTTCACCCAAAATCAAATATTTAGAGTGCGACTGCCAATATCACAGATACATATCCAAATCAGAAAATGTTAGGCCATTTTATTATATTACATTATATTATATATTACCTTATATTACATTATCTTATATAGCACCCTTGCTAAAGGGTATATTAAGATTGAAAATATAAAAGAATGTAAAAGGATAAAGATTACATGAATATATATATATATATATATTCATATATATGTGTGTGTGTGTCTCTAGCAGATTGAGTAAAAACAGTGGTCAGAGAAACCAACACTGAGAAAATGAGTGTCAGAAGTGGGAAATATAAAACTTTAAATCATCATAATTCATGACATCTACACCATTATAGTGGTGCTTAGAGAGTCAACTAAAATTAGCCAGATGTAGCATATATTTGGGGTTAGTTCTAAAATTCCCCCATTTTCCTTCTCACATTTCTCATTTCTTCAAAATAATTATACAAACTATACTGCAAAGCCCAGAAGGGAAATTCAGCTTTTATGAAGAAAACATGAAAAATCTTACATAAGAAAAAATATGTTTAAAAATCTTTCTCCTCTGCTTCTCTGGTTTCTCGCCTATTTTAATTAAAACTTTCCATTTAGGGGGACAAGTGGTTTCATATCCTAAGAAACATAAATTAAAAATTTACCCTTTTCACAATGTTTTCTGGTTTTCATTGAATTATTCCTTTCAGGTTAAAAAAAAAAGTCTTTTACAAAATTAAACAAAAATGAAACAAACTGAGTAATTTTAAAATGAACATTTTTCACTCTTGAAATAATTTCTCCATTGTAGTATATTATATACGTTCCTTCACTTCTATTTATACTTACACAATACACACACACACACACACACACACACACATTCTCTCTCTCTCTCTCTCTCTCTCTCTCTCTCTCTCTCTCTCTCTCTCTCTCTCCCCCTCTCCTTTATTGTCAGTATCTCTCTGAACATCAGAAGTTCAAATAGACCTTTTTTCTATCTTGTTAACTGGCAACCTTATAATATTAGGAAGAACCACTTGTGTGGAGGTCTTTGTCTTTCTTTAATCCAATCCTCACCCCCACTGTATTATATATTTTCTCATGCATGAGGTGAGTGCAAGCATATTTCATCCCCTTCAGCCATTTTCATGTTGGGATAAGACAGAAAAGACATATTATTCTAAAGGAAACAGAGGTTTGCAGTATGACTTTAAAAGATTCACACATGGCAAAATTGCTAGTGCTACTAAAAAGAATAAAACATTAAGAATAGATCTGAAGTGGAGCTGAGCTGCTGGGGAGTGGCTGCAAATACAGATTAACATTAGCAGTGATGTTTGACTGCACATCACCACCCCCCTACCTCACCTCCTTGTCCATGGAAAAATTGTTTTCCACAAAACAGGTCCCTGATGACAAAAAGATTGGGGACCACTAGCTTACAGTATATCTAAATATATTATGAAGTCGGGCACAGTGGCTCACGCCTGTAATCCTAGCACTTTGGGAAGCAGAGGCAAGAGGATTTCCTGAGCCCAGGTGTTCAAGATCAGCCTGTGCAACTTGATGAGACCTCATCTCTACAATAAATCAAAAAATTAGCTGGGCATGGTGGCACTCGCCTACAGTTCCAGCTACTTGAAAGGCTGAGGCGGAAAGACCGCCTGAGCCCAGCAAGTCAAGGCTGTGGTGGCTGTGAGCATACCACTGCACTCCAGCCTGGGTGATAGTGAGACTCCAGCTCAAAAAGAAAAGAAAGCATATATATGCGTGTGTGTGTGTGGTGTGTGTGTGTGTGTGTGTGTGTGTGTGTGTGTGTGTGTGTGTGTTTCATACTCTCTCTATATAAAATGAACTAATTATACAACTCACCATATAAAGAGAAGAGGCACAGAGGGAAGTGGTAAATAAAATATTTGGACAGGCCTTGTGTGGACTAAAATAAGTGTTGGATTCTGACTTAAAGCCTGCCACCAGATGCAGTTGTACAATTGAAGTATATCAACTCACTTGCCACTCACTAACAGGGTTTTTATATGAGTCTACAAGCCATTGATTTATTGCTGTCTCTGTGCAGTCAAACTTCACTGCTAATGTTAATCTGTATTTGCAGTTACTCCCCAGTGCTAGCATCACTGCCTCTAGCTTCACCTCAGATCATCAGGCATTAGATTCTCACAAGGAGCACACAACCCAGCTCCCTTGCATGTGTAATTTACAATAGGGTTCATGCTCCTATGAGAATCTAATGCCTCAGCTGATCTGACAGAAAACAGAGCTCAGGTGGTAATGCAAGTGATGGGGAACTGCTGTAAATACAGATAAGGATTCCCTCACTCTCCACCACCCATCCTCTGCTATGCAGCCCGGTTCCTAACAGGCCATGGACTGGTACTGGTTGGGGACCCCTGTGTTACAGGAAAGATTTGTCACACTTGTTATAGAGTATACCCTCTTATATTCACACCAAATTATCTTTCTTGATCAGAAAACAGGTGAATGTTCATATTTGGAATACCCTCTATGCTACTGTCATAACATTTTTGTCATTCAAGAGGTGAAAATTGAGAGACCTTTTCTGGGAATGTGGTTATCTTACTATACCATATTCCTTACTATGTTATATAGATTACTATATGATATAGAAATCATATACTGTGTCATTTAGATGATTCCAGAATCTAACCAATCCTTATGTAGAATGGGAACTATAGAATGGAGGAGATAGAGAAAATTTTAACAACCTGCACCTGGAAAAGTTTACTCAGTGTTTCAGAGTAACTGTGTTGAAACACTTTTCCAAAGTAGGGAAGAGAAGTTCCTGTAATTCCTAGCCTCTAAGAGAGAATGTCTTCAGGGACAGAAATCCCCACTTCTCTTTCCCCAAACCTATAAAAATTACAAAGCACACAAGTAACTCCATAGACCACTGGGCCCAATTACCTTTGGACATGGGCCCAGTGCAAGTCACAGCACATAACAAAATTGAAATTTCAGACCATACCCTCAAACTTCTGGCCCAGTATGTTAAAGGGACCAACACACCTGTTAAAGGTAGGCTGGCAAGCTGCCATGTTTTGCAGTAGTCAGAAGTTCAGTGTCATGTAAAAGACTTTTGTCCCCGGTGTTGAGATAATGAGCTTGTTCCTTCTTGATGATTTATGGGATGCAGATGAGAAACTGGCTGATTGAGGCTTTGGAAGATGAAAGTTTTCTGCTCTTGGCAGTAGTACCAGTACCCTGGAGAACACGGTTTAACTGCTCCAGTTCTATTACTGCCATCAGAAAAAAGTCGAATAACAAATTATGCCAGGTGAATATAAATAATACTCATTTCACTCAATTTGCTACCTGTAATAAGGCTGGAAAGCACGCTGAACTTCTTTGCAAAACCAGACCGTGGCATTCTGATATACCCTTACTGACGTGCTCCAGGGACTTGTAGTTTTGTTTGTGTAGGGTAACCAGCTGGTCCCTAAAATCCTACCCCTCCTTCAGTCTTATATGCTTATATTTAGGCCTCTACCTTTGTTCCCTATCAGTAACAGCCTAGCTTTTTTCTCCTACCTGCTTAAGGTACTTCAATTTACAATTCAGTTTTGCTAAAATGGGAAAGAATTTCAAGATGCAGATATTATACACTGGAAGTTAATAAGTACTATCCTGCATCAAGGACTTTTCTTCAATAAACATTAAATAAATCCAATGCAGTAACCACCAGCCACATGAGGCTATTTAAATTCATTAAAAATTAAAATTTTAATCTGAAAAAAAAATTAAAATTTTAAACTGACTGCTTCAGTCACACTAGCATATTTCAAGGCTCAGTATCCACATGTGATCAGAAGCTACTATGTCAAACAGTGCAGATATGGAACATCTGCCTCATCACTGAAAGCTCTCTTGCAGTGGTCCCCAAATTTTTGGCATCAGGGACCAGTCTTGTGGAAGACAATTTTTCCATAGACTGGGAGTGGGGGAGTGGTTTGGGAATGATCTAATTTAATTACATTTATTGTGCAGATTAGTGACAGCATTAGATTCTCATAAAAAGCACACAACCTAGATCCCTTACATGTGCAGTTCACAATAGCGTTCACACTCCTTTGGGAATGTAATGCTGTTGCTGGTCTGACAACAGCATCTCTGCCTAGGTGGAGCTCAGGCAGTAATGCCAGTGTGACCCAATTCCTAGGCCACCAACTGGTACCAGTTGGTGGCCTTGCGGTTGGGAACCTCTACTCTATTGGATAGTTCTGTTCCTAGAAATTGACCTTCCATATGACCCAGCAATTCCCCTATTGAGAATATACCCAGAGCAACTCAAATCATTCCACAAAAAAGATACCTGCACACACATGCTTGTTGCAGCTCTATTCTCAATAGCAAAAACATGGAACCAACCATGTTGCCCAATGAAGCTGGACTGGATAAAGAAAATGTGGTACATATACACAATGGAATATTATGCAGCCACAAAGCAAGACAAATATATGCACTTCGTAGCAACTTGGATGGATTTGGAGTCGATCATACTCAGTGATCTATCACAGAAACAAAGACAGAGTACCATATGTTCTCACTCATAAGTGGACCTTGAACAATTACAATACTATAAGAAAGCATTTGGTAGTAATGGGAAACTGTCAGGAGAGGGGGAATGGGATTGGCAGTTGAGGAAACTGCTAGGGGAGGGAGGGGCATACCTCATCAACAAGGGTACCTGCATAATCAATGTTTGTATACCTAACCCTGAATTGTACCCCATATCTTTATTTAAAAATAATAATAATAATTTTAAAGAGATAGTTCTGTTCTATACCTTAACACATAAAAATAAAATTATCTTTTAGCCCTTCTCTTACTCTTTATTTTCACAATTTGAAACAAATTTTTTGTTGTTTTCTAACTTTGATGAAAAAATCAAGGATAGAAGGAAACTATAAGCTAGGCATGAGTTCTTGATTCGCTCAAATAATTTCATTTAATTCTCTCAAAATAGTCTAATAAGTTCTTTATTCCAATGTTTACTCTTTCTGAGACTTCTGACCCAAAACATCTCCATAGTCATCTCTTCACTGACTCTTTTTTTCATTGAATAAACACTTACTGACAATATGCTTTGAACTGTTCTAGAAGTTACTGTTCCCCTGGGTATACCTAGACTTGCCCAAGTTATTCTATTTTCTCAAACCTTGTCCTCTTTGTCTTTCTCAGTAATTTCTACAGTTCCTCTTGTTGGGATGAGTAAAGTCATTTTCTCTCTGAGTATCTTCCTACAACTTTTCTTTAACCACTCCTAATGATTCCCAAACCTGCCACTCCATTCTAACCATCAGCCTATGGACTTTGAAAACAGTCATTCCTGCTGCAAAAATTATTTTAAAAACCTAATCTCCCAGCAGTTTTCATAATACCATTTGGAAATCACAATTTACATTTGTTTGCTAAAAGTCAATGTTCACTGCTCTGAGAAAGTCCAGTTGTCTTATTTGAACACTAAAATATATTGAAAACTGTGACACTTCAAGTTCAATCAGTCTTCAAAGAGAGACAGTATTAGAAATATGTTGTCTTTCATGCAAATTCAATGCAAAGTCAACTAGTGTGTGTGATGCATAAAAGATGGCCACAAATTATTTGCCATTCCTCCAACCAGAGATGGAATGTGCTTCTTTTTCCTTTGGTCAGGCTGACCTGTAGCTGCTTTAACAAGGCAAGCCTTTAAGGGAGCTGGCAGCTTCTACCTTAGAATCTCTTGTTAGCTGAGTCACCCTGTAAGAATTCTGATGACAACCTGTTGAAGAGATCACCCAGGGGAGTCCTGAAACAACATGGAGATTGAGTTCAAGCTTCCAGATGTCCCACTAAGGTATCAGAATGTCAAGTGAACGCATCTTAAACTCTCCAGACAGATCCAGCCACCACCAGTTTTGTGCCACCTAGTGACCAGAGTCTCTGCCACTAGACTGGAATAGCCAAGCCAGGCCTTGCTAAATTTCTGTCCCAGATAAAACAATGACAATAAACAATAAATTTGCTTAAGACAGTAAGTGTTGGAGTAGTTTGTAATACAACAATAAATAACCAGAGCTTAGGGCAACAGATTAGCTGGTAAGGCATGCCCACATTTGGACATGTTTCAGGATGGTTCTCTAGAACAGCAGTCACTAACGTTTTTAGCATCAGGGATCAGTTTCATGGAAGACAATTTTTCTACCACTGGAAGTAGGAGAGAAGAAGGCTTGGGGATGATTCAAGCGCAGTACATTTATTGTGTACTTTATTTCTATTATTATTGCATTGTAATATATAGTGAAATAATTATATAACTCATCATAATGTAGAATCAGTGGGAGCCCTGAGTTTGTTTTCCTGCAACTAGACAGTCCTATCTGGGACTGATGGGAGACAGTGATGCCCAAGGTGTGTTGCTTATGTTCCGTCTACTCTGTAGTCTCATTTTAATTGCTGTCACTGTAGAAAACCCTGCTTCACAAAGGTAGGATGTTGGAAATGGAAGCAGGCTTTTCAGTGCTTTCACGGCAATCTCAGAATATTTGGCCTTGTCTTTAATCCAGAACATATGGAGGTTTGTAGTTTTCTCAAATATACTTTTAAGGCACCATCATTTGTGATCCCAAGCAATTGTTCCTCTTCTAGCACAAAGTCAATTCACCTGGCTTATTCACAAATGGGTTGCTGATCCATTCCTTCCCAGTTCAGGTATATTTTGTGGTTGGAAAGTACTGCTCAAACTCTTTTGAAAGCTGAGATGGGTGATCATGCACCAGTTAGAAGAAAGAAGTCCCTGGCTCAATCTCTTTCAAAATCTTTGCTGATGTTTGCAACATGTCAAAAATCCCAATGCTCATCGTCACCCCCATAATTTTGGTTTGACTTTGAATGTCGTCACTTTATTTGCTGACTTGAACACAGTTGTTGTTCTCACCTGAAGTGACAGATTGAGTTCATTGGGCAGGTTGAAGATGTCCCACAAGTAAGTAAGTTTTGCAACCCATTCTGTGTCACTGAAACATGCTGCCAGTGATGACTGTTTTTCTAAATACAATCTATGGAGTGGCTCTCATAACTCAAAAACTCTGGCCAGTGATCTACCTTTAAGAAGTACCGGGAGCCACAATCACTAGTAAAAGTAAGGTAAAAAAGGACCTGAAAACAGGAAAAACGCCGGCTGGGAGCAAGGCCTCAGTAAAATGCAGCCATGACGGAGGCAAAGCCCCATGGATCCTGTTGATGGACCTTCCCTAACTTTGAAGGATTGCGTGCATAGGCTTGAGAATATTCCCTCTTTAATTGAGATAATAGATGTGCAAATGGATGATGGCATTTGACAGCAAAAATTATATCTAGGCATAATGGAGGTGAGATTGCAGCAAAAAGGGTGCCCCTTAGAATGTGCAAGGATGTGGAATTAGCAATAAACCTATGTATAAAAATGTAAAAAGGGCTCAACAGCAAAAAATTTCCCCCCTGAAGGGACAAGGGAATGCAAATTTTGCAACCTTTAGCTAAAAAGGAAAAACAAGTACTTCCTCACACTCTTTATAAGTAACAACATTGACAGTTGTGAATGATGAGGGAGTGAGAAACTGAGACAGAGTATCTCCACAAACAGGTGTTTTTGGGAAAAACAAGTCACAGACATGCCTTTTGATTTAAGAAATATTATAGTTTAATTAGAAAGAAGGTTAAAATTAAAGTAAGGATTAGAATTAAATAGATAGCAGTTATAATTAAAAGATAAATGTTTATTATAATGTAGGTATTAGTTAAATATAAGGAATAGGAAATAATTAAGTTTTAAGGGAAACTTAAAATTATATACACTTAATGTAGGTTTAAAATTAAATATATTTAGGATTAGAAGTAAGATTAGTTTCATATATAATTGTAGATTTAGACACATTTTGTTTAGAAATATAAAATGTAAAATAGGTGATAAGAAAATAGCAAGTAATATAGATAAGGCAATTAGAATAAAGTTAAATTTTTTAATTAATAGTATTAAGAATTCATAGTAGGTAAGATAAGGGTGGTTATATAAAAGAAAAAACAAGTCAGTATATTGCTGCTAAAAGTATATATAAGGGTAGAATTAAGAAAATAGATTAGTAAAGGAAAAGAAATAGAATAGCGAAGGGAAGAGATTCAGGTGACCTAGGGGTCACAGGACGTGGCTGATAAATTGGCAGCTGGTATTTTGTTACACCACCTGGTAGCAGGAAGAAACAAAATGAAACTTGTAAAGGTCAACTTCCCCATAAACAAAAGAAAAAACATGATGTAAACATTTAATGTGTAACATGGGATACATTTTGTGGGTAGAGAGGTCAGTAAAAAACTATATAAGCTTGTAAGAATTGAACAAAAATTGGCAGAGTTTTGAGCTCTCCCCAGGAAGAGGATTCCTGTCGTCTTCGTCTTTTCTTTATCGCCGCTTCCCGATTCTCCCCATTCAGGCCCTGACTCTCTTGTTGGAGCTGGACTCTAGCAAAGAAGACATTTCACTTCTGTGTATTCAAGAGAAGATATGTGTGCCCTGTGTCCATCTCCTCACATCATGAACAGACGTGAGTTGAGGGCATGTACTTTAATGTGGTTGATAACTTTAATCACATCCTGCAAAATGTTGTTAAGTTCAGGTGACATTTTTTCAGCTTGCCGGCATTCCTCTATAGATAACACAGTGCATAGACTCACATTCAGAAGTGACCGCTTTGGCTCAAGTAGTGAAACCAGAAAGCCATCCAATCATTCCATCTGTGTATATACTGACACAAAATAACCAATTCAGATTTCCTGATATGTAATCATTCAAAGACTTGAATAGTTCTGCAGTTGTGGTATTGGTTGGCAACAAAAGTGCACATAACATATCCCCATGCACATCCTCCTGAAAAATATATTGCACCAAAACTAGCATTATTGCCTTGTCATTAACATCAGTGGACTCATCAACCTGGATTGCATACCATGACTCATTATTCCTCTCTGACAATTGTGCCTCAATATCCTCTGATGCTCCATCAATTTGTCTAGTTATGATGCTAGCCGAAAGAGAAACATGCACCACCTTTTGAACTGCAGCCTCTCCTAAAGGTTCATGACAAATGTCCTTAGCAGCGGGCAGGATCAACTTTCCCCAATAGTTAAGGGCTTCTTAGATTTAGCAATGCAGTCAGCCACTAAGAATGATGTTCTCAGTGCAGACACATTTGATGATGTTATGGCCTTCAATAATTGCTTCAGTTCTTTATGTTCATGTTTTTATTTCTTTTGAAAAATTCTAAAGGCTTGTTTTTTAATGTAGGGTGCTTGGACTCCAAGTGGCAAAGCAGTTCTGAAGGTTTCATGACTTTGTTAGACAACCGGTAGCCACATTATTATAGAAAGTGGGCTTGGAGAATGTGAATCACCTGTTGCAATGGATCTGTAATTTAAATAGGACTCTTGGTATTTTGTTTTAAATGCAGCTTTCCTTTTTTGAGAAGTCTTAGAGTCTTTCATTGGGTCTTTCCTCTTTTCAAAAAAGCTCCTTATGAAAAAAGGAGCTCTCCGGTGAAGTTTGTTTTTTATTCATTTTGACTAGGCTTAGTTTATGGGCTTACCAAAACTGTGACTGAGATTAGTGTGCAGTGCAGGAAAGAGGCACTGACCAAAGTGGTAAATAAAATAATGGGTGGGTCACATGCAGGCTAAAATAAGTATTGGATTCTGACTTAAAGCCCGCCACCAGGTGCAGCTACACAATTGAAGTTTAACTAATTTGCCACATGCTGATAGGGTTTTGATATGAGTCTGCCAGCCATTGATTTATTATTGTCTCTGCGCAGTCAAACTTCACTGCTAATGTTAATCTGTATTTGCAGCCACTCCCCACCACTAGCATCACTGCCTCAGTCCACCTCAGATCATCAGGCATTAGATTTTCTTAAGGAGCACACAACCTAGAACCCTCGCGTGCACAGTTTACAACAAGGTTTGCACTCCTGTGAGAATCTAATGACATCACTGATCTGACAGAAGACAGAGCTCAGGTGGAAATGCCAGCAATGGGGAGCAGCTGTAAATACAGATGAAGCTCCCCTCACTTGGCCACTGCTCACCTCTTGCTGTGTGGCCATGGACCAATACAAGTTCATGGCCCAGGGACTGGGGACTCCTACTCTAACAGAATCATGAGGAGACAGGAAACAGCCCAGACCAATTTTATGGAGAGAATGAGTCACAGAAGCAAATGATGCTACCAGACAAAAATGGTGTGGGTGAGGAAGGAGAAGGAAAGTCCCACTGGTTCCCCTGAATGCTTTTTCCCAGTATTCTACCTGCATATAGTCCAAATTTTTTTCCATCTGTATGTATTTTAGGTATAAATATGTGTACATATGTGGGTGATATTTATTTATACATCTCTAAAAGATAAGAACTCTTTTTAAAATCATAATGACAATACCATTATCATGCCTAAAAATTTAACAATACTTTCTTATTAGCAGCTGATATCTAGCCAGCATTTCCCAATTCATTCTGTTTTTGCAGTTTGTATTTAAAAAGTAGCATCCTATACATTGTAATTGGTTGATAAGTCTCTCTCCATTTTTTTTTCTTCTTTTTTAATTTTTTATTTTGGAGATGTGGGGTACAATTCAGGGTTAGGTATATGAATGTTCATTATACACACATGTTTATTGCAGCATTATTCACAATAGCAAAAACATGGAAGCAACTGTGCTGCCCATCGAAAGAGGACTGGATGAAAAAAATGTGGTATATATACATGATGGAATATTGAGCAGCCATAAAGAAGGACAAAATTATGAACCTCACAGCAACTTGGATAGACTTAGAGTCTATAATACTGAGTGATCTATCACAGAAACAAAGAACCGAGTATCACATGTTCTCACTCATAAGTGGACCTTGAACAACTATCAGAACACTGTAAGAAAAGAATTGGCAGTAGTTGGAAACTGCCAGGGGAGGGAGGGGGGACAGGATTGGCAGTAATGAGAAACTGCCATGGAAGGGGGGCATACCTCATCAACAAGAGTACCTATCAACTTTTTTAAAATAGCCTCTTATTGATATTTTGAATTTAATTAATTATCTCCACACTAGGCTGCAAGTTTTCTGGAGTCAGAGATCTCTTGTCTAGATGTGTCCCCAGCATCTAGAAACATATATATTATAAAAGAGTTATGACAGGATTCATTTTCTAGTCCAGCCATGCTACTCCCTGGTGATGTAACCTTGGGCAACTTAATCTCCATGTACCTCAGTTTTGTCATCTGTAAAATGGGGTTGATAGTGTAGTACCTATCTCATTGAATACTAAGAATTGAATGACAATATATTCTATATGATGGACAATGAAAATATCCATTCCTCGATAATCTTGCTCAAAGTTAACACTGATAGATTTAGAAGACCCAATAAAAGTTCCCACTTGCACACTAAGAATTAATTGCAACACTAATAGAGACCTCAGAGGTCAGGCTTTTCAGGAGAGCACATTGTGATGCTAATTGAAGATCTTCAATCATGTTTTCTTTCAGCTATATCCACCTTGTAAACGCTCATTTGTTGTGGCCCCACACTATTATTGGACTTGGGACCATCGTGAAAGAGTAGACATGAAGGACTCTAATCCTCAGGCTGGAAAGCAATACTTGAGCTTCAGAAGTTTGTTCTTGCTCTGACCTCTGCTAGCCCAACACCCAATTTCTCAAGGGCATGACATGTGCGTATATAACCAAGAGATTCGACAGAAGGTAGAGAAAGAAGGAGAAATGGAGACGCAAATTCTGAATCCCTGGGGTTGCACAAACACGGTTCTGTTGTGCTGAAGGTAGCTTCTGATGGAAAGATGACAGGGGTTAGAGTGGCTGAAGCCCTTGTGGACTTTGCTCTGAACTCTATAACTAAGTGTGAACTGGGCCGATAGAGAAGGGGTTTTTGGTGTCTAAAAGTTCATCAGGTTCTGAGAAATGTCAAATAGTGTCTGACAGCTGCAAATGCTAAACTGTTGTTTCAGGAAGGAGAAGGAAGAAGAGAGGGAGGAGAAGGAGGAAGGGGCAGCCTGAGGAGTAAGAATAGCAGAGGAACTGAGGCAATGGTTCTGGAGCCCTGAGTTGATACTCAGTTCCATCACTTTCTTGAACAAACTAGTTAACTTCTCTAAGCCTGTTTCTCCAGCTAAAAAGGGAGAACAGCAACAGTATGTGGCTCAAAAGAGTCTGAGAATTGTTGTAAGGATTCAGTGAAACATTTTGGTACACCTTCTCCCATGATTACCTCATTTAAAATACCCCCTGCTCTCTTCCACTTATTCTTTCTCCATTGCATTTAATGACCTTCAACATTTTAAAATGTATATGTGGCTATGTGTGAACATAAAACACAAGCGTATGTGTCTGAGTGTATAAACTATGTTTACCATATATTCTTTACTGTTTCTCTCCCTGTACTAGAATGCAAGATTCAAGAAGGCAGAAATATTTATCCATTTTATTTTTTTAATGGGTCGCAGACACATGAAAGGTAGCCAGGTGAATAGTAAGTAGTTGGTAAATATTTTTTTGAATGAATGAATAAATGGAGGTAAAGCACCTGACTTATAGTAAATACTCCATTGCTTCTACTATTACTTGCTACCTCTTGCTACTTAACTCTCATCTATATTGCATTTCCAGAAGTTGTGTTCCATAATGCTGAGCTCACTCCTTCCATACAGCATACTTATCCAATTGTACCTCTTATCATAACATCTGCATTTGTGTATCTTATTTCCTCTGCTAGAATAAAAGTGGTGTAATTAGATTATTAGGTTCAGTGATTAAAGACCAGGCCATGACATGTAGTGATTAAGAGAACAGGCTTTTAAATTAGACCTCAGTTTGAATATTCAGTTCTCCCACTTATTGGATGCCTTTGGGCAAGTTATTGTCACTAAGCTTAATTTTTCTCATCAGCTTAATGAGTATAATTGTTGTTCTGTGCCCATAAACTTGTTTTGAGGATTAAATGAGATACTGTTTTTAAAGTGCTCAGCACAGTGCCTGACACATAATAAACTAAAAAATAAGTGTCAGCTGTGATGATTCATCATTGTCTCCCTCTTGATATTTGTGTGGTGTCTTGCATAAAGCATCCTGCAGAGTGAACACTGAATGAATGCATCTCCAATTTAACCTGAAATAACTCGAGACTTCATACAGTTATCTTTATGTTCTCTCACTCTGCCCTGCCTTCCTTTCAGTGCTGGCCCTTCCTGACAACAGAGTTCCAATTTCCCCTGTGGACTGACTGAATCATTTCTCATGTTGTCCTGCTCCCAGTAGTGAGCCAAAGCTGTCACTCTTGCAACAGTCTGGTGGGACTGCAAATGACTTTCCAGACTGCTTCTCCAGTCCATGGGAGATCAGGTCAAGCAACAAAGGAAGAGATTAGATGCCAAAGTCTTACTGCATTTTAATGCCTGGTTTCTGGCCTGTATTTATGCTAAGGGACAACAATTACCACGACATGACTTTGCATAACAAATGGATCTGTCAAGACAAGTGTCACAAAATGACTTGCACGAATTTAAACTTAACGTGTAATCTTCCAACTCACAGTTGTTATACACACTCTGACTTACCATATTCACTTGTCAAAATTGAAGGGTAAAGGAAGCATTTATTCATTCATTTATTCACCTATCTGTTCAACTATATTTGCTGAGTATTAAGCTAAGACTGTTAAATAAGACATAGTTTGCACTTTGAAGAGCTTATAGTGTAGGGGTAGAGATCACAGAAAACTCAATGTTCTTAGCCCAAACCCCAAATCTTCAGATTCATTCTGGAAAGCTGAATTGTTAAACGAGGTAAGGATCTGGAAAATGCATTTGAAAAAAATGTCACTTAAAAAGAATTTTATTTGTATAAATTTAAGGGGAACAAGTGCAATTTAGTTACATGGATATATAGCATAGTGGTCAAGGTTGGGCATTTAGTGTAACCATCATATCTATTAAGTAATTTATCATCCCTCGACCCCCTCATTCTTACACCATTCCAAGTCTCCAGTGACTATTATTCTCCACTGTATGTCCATGTGTACACACAAATTAGCTTTCACTTATAAATGAGAGTATGCAGTATTTGCTGTTGCCTCTGAGTTGTTTCACTTAAGATAATCGCCTCCAATTCCATCCATTTTGCTGCAAAAGACATGATTTCATTCTTTTTATGGCTGAATAGTATTCTATTGTATGTGTGCATAACATTTTTAATCTATCATTTAAAAATTTTTATTTTAATAGCTTTAGGTACAAATGATTTTTGGTTACATTGGATGCAGATGCATTGTATAGTAATGAAGAAGGCTAGGCATCCTCCACCCCCACCTGTGCACATTGTACCCAATAGGTTATTTTCCATCTCTGCCTTTCTTCCCTTCCTCCCCCTTCTGAGTTTCTAATGTCTATTATACCATTCAATATGTCTTTGCAGTTCCTTAGTTTAGCTCCCACTTATGAGTAAGAATATGTGGTGTTTGGTTTTCCACTCTTGCATTACTTTATTTAGGATGATGTTCTCCAATTCCATCCAAGGTGCTGCAAAAGATATTATTTTATTCTTTTTGATGTCTGTATAGTATTCCACAGTGTATATATACCACACTTTCATTATCCACTGATCAGTAGATGGACATTTAGGCTGATTCCACATCTTTGCAACTATGAATTGAGCAACAATGAACATGTGGGTTTTTTTGATCTCTGTTCCTTTAGGCAGATTGCTGGATCAAATGGTAGCTCTACTTTTAGTTATCTGAGAAATCTCCACACCTATTCCATAAAAGGTGTACTAACTTACACTCCTACCAACAGCGTATAAGCATTCCCATTTTATTGCTTCCACGCCACACATAGCTGAGAAAAATAGAAAGTTAAATTAAAATGTTTTTCTACCAACATTAGCAACTTTTGCAAGGATTTCTCAGGCCAGAAACTTTGGTATCATTATTGATTCTCCTTTTCCCAGTACCCTATACCAGTCCTGCGGTAACTCTTGTTGACTCTATTTTTAAAATATACACCAAATTGAAATATTTCTCACTGCATTCACAGCTCCCATCCTCCCTCAAGCCTCACCATCTCATTCCAACTCTATTGTAATTTCCTCTTCACTGACTTTTCTTTCTTAGCTCTGGGATATTCTCAACCCTGAAGTCAGTTAGATATTTTTAAAACAAAAAATAGATCATGACGCTCTTCTTCCCAAATGTTTCTTCAATGTCTTGTCATAACATCTAAAATAAAATTAACAATCCATACCATGACTTGCAAGGCCCTGTATAGTCTGATCTGGACAAACTCTCGACCACTATCCCCAAGCATCCTCTCTTCCTTATTCCAGATTTAGGGATCTCCTGCCCACACTACATTTTCTCCAGGTCTCCCCATGGCCAGCATCTTCATATTAATTAATTCATATTAATTAATCAGGTTGTGATTTGAATGTAGGATTGCAAAAAAAAAAAAAAGAAGAAGAAGAAGAAGACATCAGTTACTTTTAAATTTCAGGTCAACAAATAATTTTTTTTAGTATAAGTATATCTCATGAGTATACATACTGGGCATCTCGTATTTTTATTTGCTAATTCTAACAATTTTACTTAAATATTTATTCATTGAGGTATCTAAATACCCTCATCTCCTTCACTTTCTATCTTTGATCTGATTTTATTATTATTGTTGTTGTTATAGCACTTATATTAATGGCCTATTATCTGTTTATTATGTATCAACCTGAGTAGAATATCAGCTTCATGAGATAGGTCCCTTGATATAATCACATTGTAGCACTAGAATCAGAACTTCTACCATGACTTAATAATTGTTAAAAAAAAATAAGTTGAATAAATAACTAAGTTTCTTTGATCTTTGTGTTTTGATTATATGATAACTCCCTTCTTCCCCTTAAAACAATGTACCACTGTCTGGGCTATAAGAAAGGCACCAGGATTATCACAGAAGACAGTTTTAAAAAAAAAAAACAATCAATTTTCTAAATATGTTCCCAGTAGATGTGTTTATGCAGATTAGCACTGTTGACCAGTGCTAAGGGGTTTCCGTCAATGTCAGATCCTTTCCCCTAGGATGACATGACATCGTGTGTCATGGCATTGCCTTTTCTGTTTGAAAGGATGAGGAGCAGCTGGCATGAAGCTCCTGGGGGACTCCATTTGCATTTAATTGTCTAGGCACTTAAGAAAGGGATCGGGTCACTTTTCCAGTTCTGCTTTCCTATTAATGTAAATGTACACATTTAAATCAAGTCCTTCTTCCTGCCTGGATGACAATTACCATAGTTGACATTTGCTAGTCCTCAGCAATGCTGGGACTTGTGAATAATTTAGGAATGCCGGGTTGTTCCTTATCAAGGCAGCTAAATGGGAATGAGATTTGGACTTGTAGCATCATCAGCTTCCTGCCAAAATGACAACGTTAAAATAAATGTTATAGGCACATTTGGAAGAAGCACCAACCCACAACATTCTGTAATAGGCTCATTTTTGGGATATGATCTCTTTCTGATACTCATATCACAACAGCTACAAATACTGATTTAAAATGTAGTTGACAACAACAAAGAGGAAATTCACCAGTCCTGCACCCTGAATTTTATGGAAAATTTTCCACTCCTTATAGGTTGGGTTCCCCCTCCCCCAAAATTACATGTTGTGGTGCTTGGTTTGGAAAATATGTTCACTGTGTGTTTATCAAATCACCAAAAATGTGTCAAGTACCTACTATGTGTTAAATATTGTTCTAGATACCAATGATCAAATGGCTTACAAAATATATATATAAATATATATATAGTTCCAGGGTACACAGAAGCTACTGACATAAATAGATATTAAAGAAACAATGCCATGATTATATGTAAAATTATCTATTGTAGTAAGTGCTGTGAAGGAAAATTTTTAAAATGAGATGATAACCTAATATAGGGAAACTGATTTACATTCATGAGAGAATAGAAGTTTGTGTCAGGGAAGTTTTCTTTGAGAAAATAACTTGAAAAAGGAGATTCAAAGAATAAGTAAAAAGTAGTCAGAGGAGGAATAGAGGTCTGAATCTTCAAATTGATGTGATTCAGTACATGCTGCCCCAAAGCATGGCACCTTGGCATATTGAATATTTTAAGCTAAACTTTTTTGAGAAATGTCAGAATGGATTCTCTGACCTTCCCCTGCATTTCTCCCCTGAAGCAGGTTATAAGACCCTCATGTGAAAGGTGCCCTCCCTATACCTGGAGGAAAAGAGCATCCTTAGCTCAAAAGATGGTGGGATGCCTATAAGAACCTGTAGGAACAGGCCTTGCTAAGTTCCCCCCAGGTTACTACCTTTAGTTCATACCCTTCGTCCTAACACATTTTTCCCTATGACTTTCTACTCTTCGTCAAATCCAGCAAAAACATGCTCAGGTTTAATCATTTCTTTGAATCTTCTTTTCTTATGAATGCTCCTGTGTCACATAAAACTTATTTTAAATAAGCTTGATGCTTTTTTCTCTTGTTAATCTGTCTTTTGTTATAGTAAAACCTAGAATCATAGAATAAAAAGATACTTTTCTTTCCCTACAAGACTACCCTACATAAAATCTCAGGGTCAGGGGCAAGCTTGCAACATTTGAGAAACCATAATGGAGTTTAATATGGCAGGAGCCTAACTAGCCAGGGCCAAAGTGGCAGAGAGGGACTGAAGAAGGACACTGATCAAGTAGGAACAGGGAAGAGGAGAACTTGGCCTTCAGGGACAGAATTTTATTCTCAGTGCGAGGGGGAGCCACCCAACTAGTCTTAAGCAAGAGAGTAATAGGATTAAAATTGCGTGTTAAAAGTTCAGTATGGCTCTTGAAAGAAGAATAGCTTGGAGCAGGCTCTCCAGAGTGGGATGAAAGCCCAAGGATCTACTGAGGAGTAAGAAAAGAAGTATCAGAATACTGACACTTTTTTAAGTTAAAATTTCTGTTCCTATGCATGTCTTATAATGTACATGAAATACTAATGCAACACTGCAAGTTTATTACTTACAAGTAAATAAATATACACTAGAGTTGTGTGCTTACTGACAAGAGGATGACAGTGCATGAGCAAAAAAAAAATGTAACCAATGGCTCAGATAAGTTAGAAGCACATAAAGAAAAGGGGAATCTCAAGATATTATTTGTAGGAGAGAAGAGAATAAAAATCTTTTCCTTCCCTTTTTTACTTCTGTGCTGGGGCTTGAGAATTAGACTGACAAACAGGAGAAATGATATAAAAACTTTATTTGATGCTGACATTTTAATTTTTACGTGCATGGAGTCTTTCACAGAAAAGAAGCAGAGACCCAAAGAATAGTTAGACCCAGGGATGTCTATGCCATTTTAACAAAGGGTGATAACTTGTAGAGAAGTGACAAGACAAATGAAAAGGAGTTTGGGTGTCTAGTGATGGTAAAAGGCAGGAAAAAAACATGTAAGGGAAGATAATAAAAGATATGGGTTATTTTTTGTAAGGTTTGTCTGTGTAGACCTTTCTTGATGCTGACATTCTGTTTCCAATGATAAGGGTTGTTTCTCTTCCTGGTACTGTAGAGGCCAGAGGGAACAACCTCACAAAGGAAAACTTATGTCCTGCTTTTAGGCAGATGGGAAGGAGGGGAAGTGTGGAGGGGAGGAGGAAAGAATAAAGAGCTCTTCTTGTATTTGTTGTTCCTTAGTTGCTTTCAACTCAAAGTAGTTTTGAGCCAAAGTGACATATTTTGAGGTGGCATGGACAGATTCCCTTTATACCTAGGATGTCCTTCTCCATGGATTTGCCCCTATGAGAAAAAAACTCAATCATAAAACACAGTCTTAATCAGTGTCTTTCCAGGACTTCAGATCTTGGGGTCATACTGCTTTCTTTGCCCTCTACATTTCAACATATCTGGCATATTTCTATAGTTATGGCGCAGCATGAGATTTTTAATTATGTCTCAGTTTCAGCTTCTCCAGGGAAGGATTGTTTATCTGTTTATGGTGCTCCCAGGCCCCCTGAAGTAAATTCTGCAAATCTCAAATAGGGTGCATTTTTATTTCTTCTATCCCAAAGGTACCCTCTAAATTTGGTAAAAATCTATCCAGGCATTTATTGGAGATATGATGATGGTCAGATAGAAATCTTAGTTGCTAATATTCATCTGTGTCCTCATCCCAGATCTTCATCAGGATGCACCAGAAGCAGTGATGTGCTGACAAAAGCCTATGACAGCTCTCAGGAGCTCTCATTTTGCATTTTTTTACTGTGAACCTGTTGCCCCAAAGCCTGAGCCACAGCAATCTTTACCACCATCTTCTTTTAGTTAAGCTCAGCATCCACTAACCAGGAAATTTTGAAAAAAAAAACTGAGGCATGGTTTTCTTCAATACATTGTGCAACTGGGAAATTTGCTGGGTTGTGGTGAGACTGGCTATGACTGAGAAATTTTACTGTCTTTAACCTCAATCTGCATAACAAAGCTGATGTTAGCTGCTTAGCATAACGGGAAGATATTCAGAATCCCAGCCACACTTGGGATGTTCAACAAAATACATGCAGACACAGCTCTGAATCCTATGGCTCAGGATGAAGGAGAAAGTCACTCTCCCTTGCCTCTTCCCATTGTGTTGAGGGCAGCCAGCCAGGGACACAGGTGTGCAGCTCATTAAGAACAGAATTAAACCCAACGGGATAGGTAACGGCCACATGAAGAATGTTCAGCAAAGTAAAAGCACTCTCTTCTTGCTCTGACCTTGCAAAAGGTATCAGGAGGAAAATGCTATCTCCCTTATTTACTGGTTCTCTGCTTTGCTACCATCCTCATAAGAAAAGCCACAAAACTGTTTTAGTTCTAAAATTATTTTTACTAATATATTGAAGGGAATGTCTGCTGCATATATACAGTACATAAAGAACTGTCCTGAGAGATGAGAAAGCTAGTGAAAATAGCAGTGAAGAGGATCAGAATACACCACCCCAAAATATGCTACTTGAGCATAAGGATTATTTTGACTTGAAGGTGATAAAGAAACAGCAAACACAAGAAGAGTTCTCTGCCCACTGCCCCACACCTTTCTACTTAAATGCATAATATAAATTTTCCTTTGTAAAGATGTTACCCTTTTCTGTGGCAGGAAGAGGACAATGACTCTTATCTGCATAACTAACATAGGTAAACACCCATCTGTACCATACATTTCCTAGTCACTTTCCCACAATTTACTGCCACTAAGAGCCCAAACTCGCTTTCCTTTGCCTAGTCATTTCTCCATAAATATATCACCCTTTGTTAAAATGGTATATAAGCTCCAGGTCTAACCACTTCTTTGAGTTTTCTCTGCTTTTCTGTGGAACCACTATGCACATAAAGTTAAAAATAAGATTTATATGCCATTTGTCTTTTTATCTGTCTTTTAAAAACTGATCTGTTAATCATTTTAATTCAGAGGCTCCTACAAGAGAACTTAAGAGGGAGTTAGTAGAAAACCAACATATTAAAGGAATCCTAAAATACGTGAACAAAATTAAAGCATTATTTCTCCTTTAACATTGTTTCTAGATATAGAGACACAATGAGGTTCAGATGGCTAAATTTCTCACTTCCACCCAAACCAGTCTCATAAAATATGTTTCAAATAGGTGCCTTGAAAAATTCCTGGTTATTTTATTCTATAGATTTTAGGAGTTGTTGTAAAATAAAGAAACAAATCATCAGTGCCTAAGGCCTATTCCATCGCCTATTGTCTAGTAGAAAATGGGTATGCAGAGCCCATTAGCCTAGAGCAGCAAACAAAACATAGGCCAGGTAGAAAGAGGGTGAAAAGTTTCTGAGTGTAGATTATATGAGGAACTAGTGTTTTGGTAACCCTGTCATCTTTATTCTAAAACATTAAAAATAACAGCAACAACAAAAATTATGCCTGATTTATTTTCCTGAAAGCAATCAGAATCTTTAAAATTTCTCTGAGTTCCTTGGGACACACTATGACAAGTGGACATAATATCAAATGAAAAAAAAAATCTGAACTTGGTAAGGAGAGACTTTATTCAAAAGGATTATTTCGAGGAATTAGAGAAACACTTAGAATAGGAGGAGAGTTCCCATTGCACTATAAATAACATTCAGAATATACAAGCTGTATCTCACGAGTTAGACAAAATGATTTTTCAACAGAGAGAAGTGAAAGTGGCACAATTGTCTGAATGATTGTTTTCTTCAAACTTCATGTTTAAATTTAATTGTCATTGCAGCAGTTTAAAGAGACAGACTTTTAAGAGATGATTAGTTCATGAGGGTGGAGGGTGGGATAATGCCATTATAAAAGGGAAAGTTTGTTCCCCTTTTGCTTTTTGACCCTTCTACCTCCTGCCATGTGAGGACCAAGCACTCCTCCTCTCCAGAAGACAAAAAATGTAAGGCACCATTTTGGAAGAAGAGAATTGCTTCACCAGACACCAAACCTTCCAAATTCTTGATCTTAGTCTTTCCAGTCTCCAGAACTATGAGGCAATACATTTCTTTTTTATTATTAATTACACAGTCTCAGGTATTCTATTATAGCAACATAGAAAAGTCTAAGACACATGATTACAAAGACCCAGCTGTGGAAAAGTGGGATGAAAAATGGTGTGATGGGCTACTGAGCCAAAGATGGTTTTATCATGAGGTCAGTGTATTCTCAGTAGGATGTAGGACTGTGAAGGAATTGTGTGCAGACTGAGGGTAGGTCAAAGTTTAGTGATCTGGAAGAAGAAAGGAAACTTACCTAACGTTTGGTTAACAAACATTTTGTTTTGATTGATCAATGTGGACAAACAGTTCAACCAATCATTTATGAGGCAAAGATAGGGAATGGGGAGGATCTATGTCTGGCCTTACCATAGTTAAACAAGTCATATGGGAAGGGTGGTTCCTTTCACTAGGTCCTTCCCAGGAACACAAAGGATAGGAGGATTTCTTTTTTTCTTTTCTTTTTTTAAATCAGGATTTATTGAGAGGTCAGAAAAACTCCCACAGCGGGAGGGGCCCCAAAGGGGTGTCCAGGTTTTCTTCATCTTTGCTCTTTTCTGAGAGCACAGGGCTCAGGTAAAATTTAACACTGTCTATAGGAAGATTATAGAAGTAACTGGGCTATTTATTTAAGATTAGATCATCCCAGAAAAAGGCAGTTTGAGTATAATTTATTTTAGTGTTTGGACATGGTATTGTGACTCTGAAATAACTGAACATTCTTTTTTTTAAATAGAAATCTACAACATAGAGCCTTTCCAAGGAACATTGGAATACAACATTACTCTTCAGAACCCTCAATTTGAATATGTCATAGGGTAAAAAGTAATTGTCATGGTAAAGAAATTTCTCATTTGTGACTAGTTTGATAAATATGTATTTAGATCCTACAGTATACATCCTGCTTATTACTTACATTTTTAAGAAGTCAAATTCTACCCTTCAATTCTCCAAACCCAACTTTTCAATTAAACAAGCAAACAAACAAAACCGGTTTAAAGAGCTAGTTCAAGTAATCCTGCAATAAACTTATAACATGTATTTTAAACGAATTTTGTCAAGAAAACTGTCCCTTTGTTCACTATATCTATATTGTCATCTACGTTGGTTCTGTATGAATTGTGCCAAAAGATATTTCATAACTGCTGGAAAAAAAAATTCGGATATCTTCAGGAAATTCCTGTTATAGAATACTACAGGAAAAGGGGCATAGGGGACAATATAAGAAATTAAAATTATAAAAAATTAATTACAACTCAATCCCTAAAATACTTTACAACCTATACACACAATGTACTGAGCCAACATAATAAGCAGTATACATTTAGATAATCCATTTTTAAATATTACTTCTAAACGATAATCTCCCTCAATTATGGAACAAGAATAAAGGATCATTTAGCGTGTAACAATGGAGGAGTGAACAGGCTGGGTTATGTGCTCAGAAAGCAAGTCCCCCAAGTAAACGCTTTGGAGGGGCCCTCCCGCCTCCCCGCCTACACCCTAATTATGTTTCTCTCTTTGCTTTCTCCACCCACCACCCAGAATTCTTTGAAAGTAACTAAAGCTCTTATTTACTGAGTAGCCAGAGTATTAATCATGTCTGATGGCTTTAACATAAAAGCAACCAACCTTTAAATGTGTTACTTAAAGACTATTCATCTCCTGCTTCCTTTTATCCGCTTGGGTTTCTCCTCTTATTCCTAAATTCTGTCATGATTCCAGTAAACCTTCCTTCCTCTACTTAAATCAGCATCTCTTTTTTCAGTGAGTCTGTGTTGGGGGTGAAAGAAGCGATTAGGAAAGAAACAACAACATTACAGAGACTGTCAGCTTCAGAAGTACAGATGTATTCATCTGTACATCTCCTATAAAACCATCACCATCCATCACGGTACCTGACACATAGTAGGTATCAGTTGATATTTGTGAAAAAGGGAGGGAGGGACGTGAGGAGGGAGGGAGGGAAGGAAGGAAGGAAAGAAGGGAGGGACTGAGGGATGGAGGGAGGGAGGGAAGAGGAAAAGAGAGGAGGAGGGAGAGTGAGGGGGGAGGAGAGGAGGAGAGAAGAAGGAGGTGGGGGGCATTTCCCAAGGAAGTTGAGTATATGCCAAACAACAGAAAACAAAGACATTGGGTGGGAAGGAAGCTCACCCACTTTCCTTGTTTTCCTCTCATTCTATATATGCCTGCCCTTTCAAAAAGGAATGAAGAGTAGAAATGTGATGAATTGTTCTAGAACACCCAGAAAAGTCAGGTCTGGAAGCTTCTACTGCTAAGCTAGCCAAAGAATTAATTGCTCTCTCTTAAACAAGTTCAAGGTCCGTTAGTGCAGTGACGTGAAGTGGTAGGGGCCTCGGGACTCCAATTTCAGAATTCAAGTGCTGTGGTCCATCATTGTGGCTGGGGAGACTTAAGCAACAGAGGCATAATAAGGCTGGGGTGCAGCTGTGTGTCCGATACAAACATTTGAAACCACCTACAGGTCACTATTTGGTTTTATATTCCATTCTACATAATTTTCCAAGAAGGTATGTGGTAATCGGTAATTATAATACTTAGAATACAATGACCAGCGTTACTTGTTCCTTCTCCAACTGTGTTTAAAAAAACAGCAAGGGAACTGAGCCTGTAAATGGGCTGTGTGCTACAGGTATAAAACTACGCTTAATATTTTACTTAAGAGCTATTTTTTCCAAAACACTTAAGCATTTGGCAGTGCATTTTTCCCACCAAATATCTTGAGGAGATTGGGCTGGTCATTTTGCTAATTTCTCAAGTCTGTTACCAGGGAAACAAAGAAGTTAGGGGCATGGGGTGTCCCAGATTAGTGACTATGAGTCAGAGAATGAGTGAGCTATGCCTGTCAGACCAACCTAACCTCCACTTCACATAGAAAAATCACATCATATGAAGCCAATGGTGGCAAGACAGTTCTCCACAATTAGAACTGCAAGCAGTGTATTATTATTGCCCTTTGTTAGTAACCTATAAATTCTTGAGGATGACCCATTCAGTTTCTCCAACAGTTTCACAAACAGATTCTGGGGCTCCCCCTTGTCTTCTTGAGTCACAAGAATGAATTATTCATAAGAAAATATGGAATACAAACTCAGGTGTAGGAATGAACATATTGTCACTGGCGAGTCATGTTCTTTCCCTACTTTGTATCAGTTACAAAGGAAGAGCTTCCAGTTTGGAAAGGCAGACAGGTTACTTTTGTTCCCTGGCCAGAGCATGGAGAAGGGCATCTCCCATTCTGAAAGTCCCTTCTTCCTAAGAAGTGGGAGATACAAGAGTTTTGAAGAGTTGGAGGTGGGGTGGGGAAGGTGTGTAAGCATAAACAGGGTAGAGTTCCAGACACAGGTGCAGTTCACAGACATGCTTCTCCATACATCACATTATAATGACATGTTAATAAGCTAAAGGTAACTGGGAGTTGCAGGAGCTGGCTCATGCTTACTTGTTCCAGTCTAAACTGGTCTTGTAAAGGGTCTGCATTTTCTCTGGTATCTGGCAGGGACTGGACTCTTCAAGCTGCTGCACCTATAGAGAAGGAAGCTAGGAAAGATGTATTAGGTTTCTTTATAAAAGACTAAATTTTAAAAAAAGAAAAGAAAGTGCGAAGTCTCCCATTAGGGTTGTCCTGATGACAATATGTGTTTGTCTGTATGCATTCTCTCTCTCTCTCTCTCTCTCTCTCTCTCTCTCTCTCTCTCTCTCTCTCTCTCTCTCTCTCTCTCTCTGTATGATATGCCCATCTAGCAATCCAAGCTACAAAGTCAAAGACATGGATTTAAGTTGCATCTTTCCAATATATCTCCATGTAAAAACCTTTCCACTTCTAATTGTATCAGGTCCTTGGTAAAGCTTTCATTTCTCTTTATAACACTCCATGGCTCCAAATTTTAAATAATTTATTTTTAAAATGTGTTCCTGTAGTAAGCCTTAATTTCTTGTTAACATCTTGTACTCTTTTTACTGATATTTCTCTACGTATTGAGACTACATCCAGTCTCCAAAATATCAAGACTTTATCTCCTGCAAATTGAAATTGGAAAGAATGAGGTGATGTGAGGTGGAATTGGTGTAAGGGATTATACACCATAAACCAGAGAGAAAAGTCTATGCCTATTCCTTTTGACAAAATTTATCCATCTGTGGCTGAAAGCGTTCTCTTTCTGAGTGCTGCACCAAATCTTAAAAGTTCTGTTCAAGGAAATCTGCAGAGGAGCACAAAATAGAAATATACTTATATATATATATATATATATATATATATATATATAAAGCAGATATTAAGTATCTCCATGAAAAGATAGAGGTAATTCATGATGAAACATTTTATAAATCTGAGTATATACAAACACAAATGATTCCAATAATGAAACAAAATGAGAAACCTTCTGAATAAATGTGTTGTTAATAAAAGGTCCAAAATTCTAAGATTGTGCTATTTAATATAGTAGCTATTAGCCACACATGACTATTAAAAGTTAAATTAATTCATCAAATTTAAAATTCAGTCTCTCAGTTGCACTAGTTACATTTCAAGTGCTCAACAGCCATATGTCACCAGGGGCTGCTATATTGGACAATGCAGTCATAGAATATTTCCAATCTCACAGAAAAGTACTATAAGTACTGTTCTAGCTGATGGGAGCCTAACTAAAACTATTTATAAATCTAAATGCATCATAAAAGATTAAATAAACATAATTTCAATCTACAATAAGTTAAATCATAATACTAAATGATCCCTGAGTCACAATCATAAAGGTTGAGATATTCAGATTGCAAAAAACACTAAATTAAAATTAAATTAATTTAGATTAAAATTCAAAATAAAAACAACTCTAGATTACCATCTAATAAAATTAATATATGTCACTTGTACACCCATAGAGTAAATGGTGTACACATAGTGTTGGCGTACAGCTATAAAAAGAAAATGAGATGATTCTTAGGAACCAGCGTGGGTTTATTAAGACAAAAAAAACACTCACTTCTCTTTTTGATAAGAAAATTTGGTAAGACAATGCTATAGTCACACCATATCCAGACTTCAGCAAGGTTATTACAAAAGCTTTTAGGATATTCTCATTGGCAAAATGAAGACGTGTTTGCTGACTGATAACACTGTTATTGTTTTTCACAAAGAATAGGACTGGGATTTAAGAATAGGACAGTGGAATTTACATGACAAAGTATCCATGTCTATCTGGAGAGAGGTTCCAAATGGCAGACCTAAAAGTCTAGTCCTTTGTTCCATCCTATTTAATAACTTCATCTAAAGCTTAGATTAAGTCATAAATATCAAACTTATCAAATGAAAGATGACAGAATTTTTCACTGGAGAACAGAATCAAGCCACAAGTGTTTCTTAAAGGAATGCGAAACAGCAGGGCTCGGTGGCTCAGCCAGTAATCCCAGCGCTTTGGGAGGCCAAGGTGAGTGGATTGCCTGAGCCCGCAGGTTCAAGACCCACCTGGGCAACTTGGCGAGACCTCATCTCTACAATAAATCAAAAATTAGCTGTGTGATAGCATGTGTCTGTAGTTCCAACTACTTGGAAAGCTGAGATGGAAGGATGGCCAGAGCCCAGCAGGTCGAGGCTGCAGTGGCCGGGAGCAGTCACTGCACTCCAGTCTGAGTGACAGAGTGAGACTCCAACTCAAAAAAAAAAAGGAGGGAGCCGGACTCGGTGGCTCAGCCTGTAATCCCGCGCCTTTGGGAGGCTGAGGTGAGTGGATTGCCTGAGGCTGTGGGTTCGAGACCCGCCTGGGCAGCGAGACCTCATCTCTACAATAAATCAAAAAATCAACCAGGCGTGGTAGCACATGCCTGTATTCCAGCTACTCGGAAGGCTGAGACGGAAGGATCACCAGAGCCCAGCAGGCGAGGCCACGGTGGCCGGGAGCAGCCACTGCACTCCAGTCTGGGCGACCAAGTGAAAATCCAACTCCAAAAAAAAAAAAAAGGAATGAGAAACAAACAAAAAAAAGGGACAAAAATTAACATGATAAAATTCAGCTAATAAAAATGAAATACACCATCTAGTATTTGGGGGTACGTCATCAATTTGTACCCCTACTTTAAGTAAGGTTTAGGAGGTCAAGCCCTAAAAGCCCTAGTTGACCTTGCCCTAGCTGTAGGCCACAAATACCAGCTTCATTTTTTATTCATCAAATTGTAATTAGAGGGAGCTACACCAGCATAATCAATAGAAATTTTAGCCACTCCAAATTCTCTAAAGTTCAGACAGAGGAAGAGCCAGAGTCTTACAGTCCTGACAAAAAGGAAAGAGAGGCAGCACCTTAGGAGTAGGAATACCTGGGCAAGCTCTCTTCAAAGGCTCCAGGCAATGCATCCTGTGCTAAATCTCTCATTGTCTCATTTCCACATTACTTTCTCTAAAATAATTTCATCACAGTCTTTTTCTTTAACTTTTATTATAAAGATGTGGGGTACAATTCAGGGTTAGGTATACAAATATTGGTCATGCAGGTAACCCTGCTAATGAGCTATACCCCTCCCTCCCCTAGCAGTTTCCCTCAACTGCCAATCCCACCCTTCCCACCAACAGTTCCTCATTACTACCAATCACTTTCTTATAGCATTATAATTGTTCAAGGTCCTCTTATGAGTGAGAACATATGGAACTCTGTTCTTTGTTTCTGTGATAAATCACTACGTATGATCGACTCCAAATCCATCCAGGTTGCTGCAAAGTCTATATATTTAATTCTCTTGATATTCCTCCATTTTTCTTTAAAATCATTGAAGTTATTTCTTCAAGAGAATATTGCTCCCCCTGTTCTCTTTCTCTTCTGGAAGTTATATTTAAAGGAAACATTGACCTGGCTCAGTGGCTCAGCCTGTATTCCCAGCACTTTGGGAGGTCAAGGTGAGTGGATTATCTGAGCCCACAGGCTGGAGACCAGCCCAGACAACTTGGCGAGACCTCATCTCTAATAATAAATAAATAAATAGCCGGACGTGGCAGTGCACACCTGTAGTTCCGGCTACTTGGAAGGCTGAGGCAGAAGGATCACTTGAGCCCAGTGGGTCGACACTGGGGTAGCAATGAGCATGCCACTGCACTCCAGACTGGGCAACAGAATGAGATTCCAACTCAAAAAATAATAATAAAGGAAACATTGAAGACCTAGGGTAGCTCTTGAGAAAGGTGACTGAAGAATAAAAGACCCAGGAAAAAAAAATTCCTCAATTCATTTCAGCACAAGGCAAAGAAGGAATGAGAACCGAAATACACACAGATTAATATGCTAATTAGCATGATATAAATTCCAAATGCAAGAAGCAAAGAAAGTGCTTTGGAGCTGTTGTTTATGTAAGGAATGGAAATTTTTATTCAGCTTCTAGAAAAGACTGATAGAGGACATGATAGTGAGCTTCAGCTATTTTTGAGGGCAATTATATAAGAAAGATAAATTAAATCTATTCTGTGTTACTCAAGAGGATAAAATGAAGGCCACTGGGTGAAAGTTATAGGAAGCATATTTCAACTCAATAGAAAGAAGGATTTTCTAATAATTAGCTCCATCCTAAAGTGAAATGAGATCCCTCAATAGGGCAATCATCTGTCTCAGTGGGGTGTTCAACAGAAGCCATATGTCAATGGCACTTAGGAAAGATCCCTGCTATGGGCAGGAGATTGAACAAGATGATCTCCAAGAGCCTTTCTATTTCTGAAATTCTATGACTCTGTTTCCTACTTCCTCTCACCTTTGCTGACCCTAGGGAGTGGTCTGACTGCTCAATATAGAAACATAAATCAGGCTTTTCACTATTCTCTGCTCCCTCACTTTCTCTAAGCAAGATACTGTACTGTCCTCTTAAAGACTGCAGTGTGTGGGAGTTTGTGATGTATTAGACTATTTCTGTGTCTTGGATTTATTTGGCTTTTATATAAACAACTTAATTCAGCTCACTTTCCCTTCTTTCTTGGATAAAACACATTACATTTGTTTAACCCTTTACTAAACATTAACTGTGCAGTTGAAAGTACAAGGAAAGAATATAATACAGAATATAATGCAAACTAAGCTACATGTGGCAATTTGAACTTTACCTATTTGATGTACAACAAACATTTGGAGAGTAATTGCTTGGGTATGTTCAATTGCTTGTAAAATATCTTTATTTTTCCTAAAACAGCACCTACCCTTTATAAGGCTTATTGCTAATCACTATAGAAAACACACAAATGAATAAGATAGACCTTGTTATGAAAAATCTTGCTATCTGATGAAATACAAATAGTTGAAGCAAGACAGAATATGACTGCTTCCATACAGTTACATAGTTCTCTGGAGGAAATTTCACATCTAACTAGGGAAAATCAAAGTCAACTCAAATTGGAGGGGAAAAGCCACATCATGAAGGGTCATTAATCCTGATACTGACATAATCTTTTTTTTCCTACTTACCAGAGATAGGGAAGTCATTGAAGAAATGTGTACAGAAGAATCTCATAATTGAGATTATATTTAAGAACATTTATCTAGCAGCAGAATTATGCTTCTTTTTGACATTCTTGCTATTCATTTATATTTTCCTCTTTTCTCGGCTCTCATTAGAGAGTTGGAGGGATAAGCTTTTTGGTCCTGGAAGAAGGGCAGCAACAGATCAAACTATATGATGAAATTAATCATGAACAAAAGTGGCTAAACTGAAGACATTATGTAGGTTAATTCGTAGCATCTGGTAATTAACAGGAAGTGGTGGAAAAACCTATTAGCTCAAAATGGAGAGGATGAATTGAGAGAATTTCTAGATGTCATGGGCTTGAGTAAACATAAAGAACTTTTTGAATGGAGTAAACAAATGGAAAATAAAAGAGGACAAGAGATATGCAAATGGAAAGCAAAATTTTGGAAAACAAGATTCATGTTGATGTGAAGCATATTAATCTGATACAATGCTTAGTCTGGGTAGCTTAAGAAAAGTTGGCGATCATTGGATCTGATGGGGTGAGGGTGTTGGCTGGAAGTTAAATTCGCACAAATGAAAATAGAACATCATTAACTGAGTAAAAAGTGGAAAGAAGGTAGTTAAGTGAGGAAAGAAGATAGAAAACCCATCATTAAGAAATTTGGACCGAATTTAGGAGACTAGATACATTAATCACGACTTTTTATTTTTGTATTTCTTGATGCTTACATTTGGTATTACTGATCCTTGAGAGTCTGCTCCTCCCTAGACTAGCCACTTCCTAGAGATGGTAAAGGACCCTCTTGTAACTGGGCCTTTCTCATGCAAACCAACAAACTTCTTTTGGGGGGCTTTTATCCTCTGGGCCACTAGCCACTCTAATCACCCAGAGCCACATACCAGACAATTTAGGACAGCCCCTATACCCCAGAACCTATAGAAATTATTCAAACTAACCAATTCTAAACTCCTTCCCACAGAAACCCAAAAAATGGTCCTTGCTCCTATTCGTTCCTGGTTACCTTTGTCCTCAGACTGACTCCAGTGCTTCCCTGTGTGGTCCTATATGGCATGGCATGACACCTCCTCTTGAATTTATTTTGTAGATCTCAAACTATCTTTTCAATAGCCTGAAAAATAATCAAAGTTACATTTTAAAACGCTAGAGATGACTAAAATGAGAAAAGAGGGAAGTAGAAGTGAATAGCAAGGCTGTCAAAAAAAAAGTATAATTCTGAATGAAGATATTAAACTAAAGGCAGACACCACACCTTGTCTGGAAATTTGGGAAAGCCTTTATAAAGGAATTGACACTTGATGTTGCAATAAATATACCATACCCTGACTTGGTCCCTAAAGTTCTGTGGAACACCAAGAGATTGTAAAAAAAAAAAAGTTAACAGATATTTATCTGGTATTTATTTGCCATGTGGGGTCAGTTTGAAGTTTCAGATGAACCTCAGTAGACACTTATCCATGTATATAGATTAAATAAGATTTAACCCTAAAGAGGGATGCCAGGAGCAGAGAATTGTGAGAGGAAAATTCAGTTTCAGTTGTGATGACCTGCTGGAAGGGATTGGGAGTGGGTTTCTAAATGACACAATAATAGAGTAGAAAAGGGTGGTGAATACATTTGCATTAGTAGGATAAGAGAACAGAAGGAGATAAGTGGATAGAGAGGGGAAGGATTGGTGTCTGTGGTTTAACCATCAATAAGAGGAATTATAAAAGAAAGGGGTCACAGTGCTGCAGAAAGAATACCAAGTAGGCAGAGCTTCAACCCTCGAGGAATTTGTAAGACTATAAGAGTCTCTGTGGTTCCAAATAGGTCTCCCTACATGACAGGCTAAAACCAAGGGAAATACTTACCAACATCTTTAACTCAAATAAATCTACAAAACTACTCATTTATAACTTGGGTCTAGCCTGTGCTTAGTGACCCCATAGTTAGGAATGGAGGAGATAAACTTGCAGAAAACATAAAGACTTTGCAAAGTCACCACATACTTACCTGGTATTTATTTACCATGTGGAGGCGATTTGATGTTTAAATTAAAGCTCAGTAGAAGCTTCAACTATGATGCCATAGGGATGAATTTATCATAGAGATTTTTTTGTTTTGTTTTTAATCCTAAAAGGGAAAAATAAGATGGTCATGAAAGAAGCATTCTCCCAGTTCAGTCTCTAGTCAGTCTCCAAAATACAATCTATATTTTTTAAAATATGATATATCAGAACATTAGATAAGGACTATAGAATGAAGAAAAACAAGAGCAAGATGGTCAGAAATGCTAATTGGATCATGGAATGAGGAGCAGTCTGGGATAGTAATCAGGATACTCAGGGGAAGCTTCATTGAGAAGGTAATATCTGAACAAATACCTAATATTTGATGAGATTGTGAGTGAAGTGGGTGAAAGAGAGAAGCACTTTCTAGATGCCAGGCACTGCGCTGTTTGCCTTGTAGGCATGATCTCATTTGTAACCCCCATAAAAACATTTACTGCCATTGTTAACCACTCAACAACTGAGGAAATTCAGCAAAGAAAGGATAACCAGCTTTGCCAAGTTCACACAGCTACTAAAGGACAGAGTCCAGATGTGGACCCAGGCAGTCTGACTGTTAAAACGCATGATCCTTGAAAATCTCCTTCTCTCCTCTTAAGTTCAAACCTAAATTTTACTCCACTCAGCCCTACTACATGGAAGAAAAAAAATCTCAAGAGAAGAAAGTGGTGGAGAGTTGGTTACAGGATTGCTATTGCTGTCAGTTCACAACCTCTACCACAGGAAAGAGAAGAATCAGTTTACAACTACCACCACAGGAAGGAGAGAGCTCCATATCCAAGCTGTAATCTTCAGTGCACAGTGACACCACCTTGAGGTCCTAGAACCCAACACTCAGATTAGGGGGTCCTCTTTCCTGGGAAGAGGCAGAAAGGAAGTGAGCTTAAATGAGAGCTTCCTTGTACACCCTCAGAATGTCTCACTCTCTTTATTCTAAGGTGCTGACCATTAATTCTTTCATACATTCATTCCACAATGACTGAGACAAAGACTATGCCAGGCTTCCAGTGCACAAAACATGCTTGGTCCCTGCTCACAAGGTACTTCCAGTCCAGTGGAAGAAGGGAGAGTGATAATGATACCACAAATCCATCAGTTTCCCTTAAGCTGACCCTCCAGAAAGTCACCGAGGCCAACGGAAAACCTAAAACGGACTCCCCAAGCTCTGCTCTAGCCACTCCAGAGCTGGCTAGTCTACGCATGGCTGAAGTTTGAGGATCCATCAGCCTTGCTTCAGTCACACACCAGACGCTGGCTGATCTATGCACAGCAGAAACTTGAGGACTCAACGCAATCAACACCTTACTGATAAGCCATTGTTTCGCTTTGTCAGGCTTTTTATTTGCCGATTGCTATACTGTTTGTCATTTTATTTGCTATAGGACTGACTTTATTTGCTGTAGGACTGACAGAGTCGACCCCTACAAATTGGACATGTTGGGAAAAGGTCTCACTTGAATTTCTGTTCTTTCTCATATTAGAAAGCTTGCCCATGTCCCAGTACAAAAATGGCATGACATAAAAATTGGCAATTGGTTTGAAAACATGTTCTCGGGTCTAGGAGGATTTAAGTACATTATTGGATCTGTAATCCTATTGTTGGGATCCTATCTTATCCTCCCTCGCGTAGCCCCAGTAATTATGAACTCCATCTCTAAGTTTGTAGAAACAGTTGTTGAACGAAAAACTGCGGCCCACATAATGTCAAAGCAACAAATTGAAGATGATGCTCTTTTACCCATGAAGGGTCGCACATCAAAGGGGGAATGTGGCGGAGGGTGGCTAAAAACAGTTAAAATTATTTCTTTTTAAAAATCAACCTGCAAACTCCAAACCTGCTAGACATGGGACATGAGAAAACTAAATAGCCACAAACCTCTTTCCTGGAAATGCAAGATAGTAATCGATTCACAACCTTATCACCACATCTTCTTTTTGTGAAATTATCAGTATACAACCCCTGCTTGTCATGTATACCCTGGAGGCAATTTGTTCTTTGAAAATCTGGTTTTGCTAAATACCACCTTGTAAATTCCAAAGAAAAATGTATAGTTGTACAACTCAACCCCCCTCCCTTACCTAAATTAACATATAAAACCCCTCTCCTCTTTCTCCAGGTTGCTCAGTCTTGGAGCATTACCCCCACTGAGTCACACCAGTGTTAATAAAACTCTACTTTCTAAGATAGCCTCGGTGTCACCGTCTCTCTGTTTTCCAGCAACATTTTCACTTAAAATTGTGTTAGCTGGAATAACATAGAGAAGAAATGTCAGGATTCTGAAGTGCTATACCAACAAAGGTAACTGACCACATTAGGATTTACTTGAGACCAGTCCTAGAGTATAAATATACAGGTATATCTCAGGAGAATGTCAGAAAGTAGTAGATGCTGGTAGTAACCTTCAGCATCAAACAGCTGACAGTGTTCCTTTAAAAAAAATAAGTTGGCCGGGCTAGATGGCTCAGCCTGTAATCCCAGCACTTTGGGAGGCCGAGGTGAGTGGATTGCCTGAGCCAGCAGGTTTGAGAACAGCCCAGGCAACTTGGCGAGACCTCCTCTCTACAATAAATCAAAAATCAACTGAGTGTGATAGTGCATGCCTGTAGTTCTGGCTACCTGGAAGGCGAGACAGAAGGATCGCCAGAGCCCAGCAGGTTGATGCTGGAGTAGTCATGAGTGTGCCACTACACTCCAGCCTGGGCAACAAAGTGGGACTCCAACTCAGAAAATAAAAAAAAATTAAAAAGGTAAGCAGAGTGCCACCTCTCCCAAGATGTCCATACCCTAATCCCTGAATCCTGTGAATGTGTTACATTACATAGAAAAGGGGACTTTGTAGATGTAAGATTATTAATTAGTTGACTTTAAGATAGGAAGATTATATTGGATTATCCAATGAACCCAATATAATCACATGAGCTCTTTTTAAAACTCAGTGCTTACTCCCTCCTAAGAACAGAGAGCTGTGACCAGAGGGGCAGTCCAAGATATTCAAAGCATGAAAAGAAAGACTCAATTTACTGTTGCTAGTTTTATGATGGAGGGGGCATTGTGACAGGAATATAGGAGACTTTGGGGAATTGAGAAAGGCTTCTAGCAAACAGCCATTGAAGAAATGGGGCCCTCAGTCCTGTGACCACAGAACTAAATTTGGACCACAACATGAAGAATCTGGGAAGCAGATAATCCCAAGAGACCCTGGAAAGGAAGGTATTCCTTCTGATATCTCAACTTTAGGCTTAAGCGCTTGTAAGCAACGGAGCCTCACTATACCCAGACTACTGATCTGCAGAAGAGTGATATAATAAGGTGTATTATTTTAAGCTGCTAAAGTTATGGCAGTTTGTAACAGAAGCAATAGAAATGAATATGTAAGTCCAGTAGGATTAAGGCAAATCTCACAAATCTCTATTGTCATGTTGTCACGCTTAGTCATTCAGGAAATGTGTAACTTTGAAAGCGTCATTTTACCTCTCTCTAAGCAAAGGTTTAAGAAATGTAAGTCCAGTAGGATTAAGGCAAATCTCACAAATTTCTGTTGTCATGTTGTCAGCTCAGTCATTCAGGAAATGTGTAACTTTCAAAGCGTCATTTTACCTCTCTCTAAGCAAAGGTTTAAGATATCAAGTTCCCAGTCATATAGTCTATCCCTTAAAAGAGGCATAGTTTCACTATGAGAATTAAATCAAATGAGACTTAAGAAAATGACCAGTGCATCATATTTTGTTAAAATTAACTAAAGTTTATAGTTTATTCAAATTTTTACCTAACGTCCTTTTTCTTTCTGTTCCAAGATCTCATGCAGAATGCCACATTACATTTAGTTGTCATACTTTTTTAAACTATCCTAGTCTGTAACAGTTTCTCAGATTTTCCAGTTTTTGAAGACCTTGACAGTATTGAAGACTGGTCAGGTGTTTTGTAGAATGTCTCTCTATTGGAATTCAACTAACGTTTTTCTGATGATGAGACTGGAATTAGGGGACTGAGAGGGGAAGAGCACAGAGGTAAAGTGTCATTCTTATCATATTGTATCAAGAATATGTGCTAGCAACGTGATTTATGACTGTTGATGTTGACCTTGATCCTTCAGCTGAAATGTTGGTCAGGTTTCTCTACTGTACAATCATTCTTTCCACACACTCTTTAAAAGGAAGTTGCTATGTGAAATTCACACTTAAAGAACAGAGAGTTATGCTTCACCTTCTTGAGGTATCTACGTAAATTGCTAGAAATTCTTCCTCCCAGAATATTTCATCATAAACTTTTAATATATTTAGTTCATTTTTCATTCTCAAAGGCCTCCAAATTCTGCTTTTATAATACCATCTTCCCCTCTCTGTATGCAAACCAAAACAAGTGATGTGATTAGAAAAATTAGCATTTTTTGGAAAAATCATGAAAATTATGGGAAAATACCATTCAAGGAAGAAATTTTCAATCACTTTCAAGAATGGGGCAAAGTATTGTACAGACAATATCATCTGTAACACATTTCAGATGCCCTCAGGTCTAGTCATTATCTTTTTCCCAACAAAAGCACATTTGATTCAATTCAAGGTTTTAAGAGGTCGCACAGCTCTCTCTCACCTCTCATTAACCCTGGTGCCTGTGTCCGAATGTCAGAGAAGCCAGATCACAACCTTCAGCTTTGAAAAGTCATGTCTCAAGAGCGCTTCACCATCACACACTTTTTGACATGAGCAGCAGGACTGTGAACATGTATAGCATTTAATTCTCTCCCTGTATTAGTATAGACTACAGTGACAATACTTGGCACAACTGTAACAAGCAAGAGGAAAACGTAAAATTAAAGTTAGAGCTGGATGAATGGAAGAAATCAACCTCCCAGTTACAGTGCAGCATGGAGTGCTAACTGACCTTGCTGGCTTCAAAGTGTCAAGCTTCATGTCTAGGCCACTAGTCAGAGGGAAAAATGTGGAAATTCCACCACAGAGGCTGCCTCTGCAGTGTTTTCAACTCTGTCTAAAGAGAGCCAGAAATGCTGGAAGACTCTCTCCGCCTACAAAATCAGAGAGGTTTGCAACCTTCAGCAAGGTCTTAGAGGAACATCTGTGCTTCAAAGTCTCAACAAAACAGACCCCAAACCTCCCATCAGTGCCATCATTACTCATGGATGTTCAGAGCAATATCAAGTGTTGATAGTCTCTCAGATTTTCCTGCTAGAAAGGAAAGAAGAAATTGTGCTATGGGCAGAAGATAGGAAAGGGAAGAGAAGTGCTAAATAATTTTTATGGAACATATATAATATAAATAATTCCAAAGTCCAATAATAAGAAAATCTAAGTCAAGAGTGTGTTCTGAGAATAAAAATTCATTCATGGAAGAGAAAACAAAAATGAAAGGCTCAAACTCTGTGGAACTGACATCACCAGGGTTTCCCCAGAATTACTTAGTCACTTGACCTCTTAATTGTTTCCAAGATACACAAGAAATATCTTGAAAGGTTAACTATACTTGTCATCACCAAGGGCTCAGGATTTGGCACTGACTTAACCTGTGAATACATTACTATCAGTACTAAGGTTTTCTTCACAATGCTTACATCCCTTAAGTCCTGGGATAATTTAAAAGACCAAGGTGGCTCTGGTTTACAGACTCACAGTTAGTATCCTAAAGAGAGGTGACTGAGGGGTGACAAGGCATATGGAAAATAGGTATCGGGGTACTTCAAGCCTACCTCAGAGGTCTACAACATTTTTCTTATGATATCTATACATACACTATAAGAAACCTCTTTCCCAACTCAGCATCACTTCACTATCTTTCAAGTCAACCCTTGTCCAAGAAAGCAATGTGATTATCCACATCTTACAACATATTTTAGGAGGCATGGAGCATCATAGAGAAGAATGGGATCAACTGGTGGCTTGCTATTATCAACTTTGCTCTTTGTCCTAGAGAGTTACTTGCTTTTTATTTGAGTTGGAGTCTCGCTTTGTCGCCCATACTGGAGTGCAGTGGCCGCTCCCGGCCACCGCAGCCTCGACCTGCTGGTCTCCAGCAATCCTTCCACCTCAGCCTTCCAAGTAGCCAGAATTACAGGCATGCGCTACCACGCCCAGTTGATTTTTTGATTTATTGTAGAGATGAGGTCTCGCTGCCCAGGTGGGTCTCGAACCCGCGGGCTCAGGCAATCCACTCACCCCAACCTCCCAAAGGCGCAGAATTACAGGCTGAGCCACCAAGCCCGGCTGAGAGTTACTTTCAAACCACTCGGGTGCATTGATATCTTGGTGGCACTCAACAATTATCATCATCAAAACACTATGCCTGTGCTAATCTACTTCATTTTCACACAATAATATGATGAAAAATCACGATTTTTTTCTCTTTTAATTTTTTTATTTTAAAGATGTAGGGTAAAATCCAGGGTTAGGTAGACAAATGTTCATCATGCAGGTACCCTTGTTGATGAGATGTGTCGCTCCTCCCTCGGCAGATTCCCACTGCTGCCATTCCTGCCCCTCCCCCCACCTCCTACCCTCCCATCCCCCAGCAGTTTCCTGCTACTGCCAATCCCTTTCTTGGAGAATTATGATAATTGTTCAAGGTCCACTTATGAGTGAGAACATGAGACATTCAGTTATTTGTTTCTGTGATACATCACTCAGTATTATAGACTCTGAGTCCATCCAGGTTGCTGTGAAGTTCATGATTTTGTCCTTTTGTATGGCTGCATAATATTCATCATGTATATGTACCACATTTTTTTAATCCAATCCTCTTTTGATGGGCAGCACAGTTGGTTCCTGTTCTTGCTACTGTGAACAATGCTGTGATAAACATATGTGTGCAGGCATCTTTTGTATAGAGTGAAAATCACTTATTGTTATTCTTGTTTTACAAAGTGAGGCACAAAGAGTATGGTAACTTGATCAAGGTTATCAAACTAGTAAGTGAAGGGCTGGGTCTTGACTTTGGCAATCTGGAACGAGAGTCCATGTTGTTAGCCATTATACTATTCTTTCTTATGAGCCAGCCTAATTGGTTATCTGATTTGAGAGTACCTTCTCATCTGGATTCTACACATTAAATAGTAGGGGGAAAAAAACAATATATGACAACATGAATGAATACCTGGAGAAGCTATCTATTCTAATTCTGCTATGCTTACATGGAGAACTTAGAATTCCAACTGGAAAAAATCTAAGTCACCAAAAAAAGACAAATTATTGTTAACAGCCATCTGACTTGAGCCAGAGTCACTTTTCCACATGGCAACTCTAAATTTTATCCTTCAAATTTTATCCTTCAAATTTTATCCTTCAAATTTTATCCTTCTAAATTTTATCCTTCAAATTTTCCTATTTTTGTGATCCCAAAATAAAGCTTGATCGATGTAAAAATGTCCAATAGACAGAAAACATTCTTTCAGACTACATATTGCTGAGAGAGAGGCGATCATATCTATTAGGTGAAGTAAAGCTGTCAACAGGAAGCATACATCAGGATCAACAAACCAGAGGGGTTTACCCGAGGTTTCTGGATAAAACACAGGTCTATCAAAAAGGTAGCTTTTCAAGGAATATTGAGACCTGTGCACAAGGACATGGGTTCTAAAGATGGGTAGTCACAATAACTCCTGCCTGTAATCCCAGAACTTTGGGTGGCCAAGGTGGGACAATTGCTTGAGTCCAGGAACCAACCTTGGTAACACAGCAAAACTGCATCACCACAGTAAATAAATAAACTGGATGTGGTGGTGAACACCTGTAGTCCCAGATATTTGGAAGGCTGAGGGGGGTAGAATCACCTGAGCCCAGGAAGTCAAGGTTGCAGTGACCCATTATTGTGCCACTCCACTGCAGCCTGGGTGACAGTGTGAGACCCCTGACTCAAATAAATAAATAAATATGGGCATTCTAATCATCACATGGACAGTGTAAAAATTATGGGACAGCTGTATCAGAGAAGGTATGAGTTGTCCAGTCTGCTAATTTTTCTGTGTATAGCAAGTCAGGGTTTTGTTTTGCTTTCTGTTTTCTCTAAAATTGAAAGTCTTACCATTGCACTAAACTATGACAAAAGGAATATTTTCAGTCCTGCCTCCAAGCTCTGTCCTTGATCTTCCTTCTTTCTAATATGCCCTTCCTCATATCGAATCTTAGGTCAAATATTACCCCCACCTCTTGGCAGATTTAACCACTCTTGCTCCCAGTTTAAGTGTAGCAATGAGGGCTGAAGTTTACTATAAACTATTCAGGGATGAATAGAACATGATGAAACAGAAACTTAAATTTTAGACTACTGGTCCAAAGCTTGAGTGGTGAATGAAAAATGATAGCAGGGACATTAAGACAGTTGGAAGAAGCAGTCTTCTAATAAGGAAAACCTTGAGCACATTATAGCAGAGGGGATCAGGGATCCATCCGTGTGTTGGATGAGAAAGGGAGATCAAAAAAGCACTTAAGGGAGGAATTGACTACAATTGAAGGGACAAAAGAAGGTAGAATTAGTCTTGGAAAGAAGGAGATGAGATTATTACAATCTAGGGTTGAAGGCCCACAAGGGATGAGGCACGTTTGAAAAACTGTGACCTCCTGCAACCACTTCCAAAAAAATAGTATTTTCTCACCTTCATTATGGAAATAGAAATGTGGGGTTGAGGAGAAAACATTCATTCCTGTTTTAAGGGTATAAAGGTAAAAATTATGCCGAATTAAGCTGGGCTGTTGAAAATGCTCAGATGAAAGTACTTCCTATGCTTGATTCGAAATGCCAAATGTAGTTCCTGAAAATGAAAATATAAGCATACACTCTGAAAAGATAAATATGATGCAGACACTGCTAGATATGTAACAAGGGTGGGAAAGACACAATACAAAGCAAGACTTCTAAGCACCCTATTTATTTGTTTTCTACACAGGCCAGAAAACCTGTGAATTGTTCCTGTAGATTGTGAATATTTTCAGGTGAATATTCTCAAGGAAGGTTACTTGATTTTTTTTTTCCCACGGATTTTTATCCCAAGCACATGATGTATCTTTAGGAATAAAATGGCACAATTTCACAGAAGGGAAAATTCTGACCTTAGCAATCTATGCTGTCTCCTGGGATATGAGGATTAAGTGTCTGCACAGGCTGTTGGAATACTACAGGGAACTTACAATGACCACTGAGGCATGAAATGTGAGAGGAAAAACAAAGCATGCTCAGGTTATCGAAGGCAGCATTAAATGTTTGCTGATGTGATTGTAAGAGCTGAGGGTTTATCCATGATATGCTCTATATGCATGAAAGGAAAGTAAGGATGATATTCTGTGCTGAGTATCAACACAGCTAGAATATGAGCCAAAAAGAATGAGGAGACAGAGGTATAATATGCTGAATACAAAAAAGCAGCAATGGTGAGATCCACTTGATAACAATAGAAGAGAAGCCAGATAGCAATTTGAGGATTTGTAAGGCTCTAAAGGAACCAGATGAAACTGTCAAAGGGGAACATTTTCATCCGCCAACACAAAGCACAACAATGGGAAAAACAGAAAGAGTGCCATGGTTTTTTAAAACAGATGCTGCTGGTGGTTCCTGGCCTGTGTTGCTGACTGGATTCAGTTCTAGAATACATCATGGAATTCACCAAAACTGGAGTCTGGCTGGGAGACCATTCTAAGAGCTGTACAGATCAATGAGAAGGGGAGAGGGAGAGACATCAACACTACACAGTCAGGTTGTTAATGTCAATGAAGAGAAAACTTTGAGTTAAGTTACCGAATCCTCTTCCGTACTAAGTCTCCATCAAGCACATGGTCTCTTGTGCTCTTTGCTTCTTCATCAGGTCTAGAAAGTTTTGATAATGAGTTCTTAGTGTAACAAAACCCTACCAAGATGGTGGGGCAAATGCTGCATAATTAGTGATTTTAATCCTTGTTAAAGCAGATAATATAGAAGGTTGAATAACCCCAGGAATCTCACTTGAAACGTGAGCATTATAAGAAGATTTTAAGATTAAGCAAAATGAATGGCTTTAGTCCTGGTCTCAGGATGTAGGGCCCATATGAGTCAAAAGAAGCCAATTTTAACAAAGTAAAAGTAAAAGCACTTCAAAAAATAGCTTTGCTACAAAATTCTCGGTGGCAGTCCAGACTTCAGATGAATACTTAATCTTTTGGGAAATTCATCCCAGTGGCAAATCTAAAACAGCTGATGCTCATTGCCACTGAGACCAGACACAAAAGGGTGGGGAATCATGTAATGGTTTTGTATCCAATAAGGTACTTTCATTGCAAGCAATGAAAGTAACTCTCAAGCAAAGAGGAAATTTATCAGAAGGATCTTGTTAGAAGGGTAAGGAAACAGATTTAAAATCTGGTAGTCTCAGGTGCCTAGACATCAAAGAGTACCTGTCACTGAAATAGTTGCATCCAATTGTTTGGGGGTTTTTGTTTTTTGCTTTTTTTTTTTTTGCTTTTTTCTTTTTGTATCACCTTGCTCAAGATTTCCGGCCCCTGAAAGACTTTGTTGAGGTTAGTTTGGGTCACATATCTGTCTTTCAAGGCAAGGCTGACTAACAGTCCCCTCAAGAACAGGCAATTGAGAGAGGGAATTCCATAAAAGTATATCAGAAATTGGTATGAGTATGGCAGCTCATACTTGTAATCCCAGCACTTGGGAGAACAAGGCAGGAGATAACTTGAGCCCAGGAATCAGAGACCAGCCTGAGCAACATAGTAAGACCCCCATCTCTACAAAATATTTTTATAAAATTAGCTGGTCATGATGGTGTTTGCCTGTAGCCTCAGCTACGCGGGAGGCTAATGTGGGAGGAATGCTTGAAATCAGGTTGAAGCCAGAGTGAGCTATGCTCATGCCACTGCACTCCAGCCTGGGTGATAGAGTAAGACCCTGTCTCTAAACAAATTAAAAAATGAAAAAACAAATTTAAAAAATAAGAAAGAAGTTGGTTGGTCAGTGTTTAAAAAAAAAAAGCAAACATCTGTCTCAATTTAAAAAATAATCCTGTGTAGGAATTTAATTTCAATATAGAAGCAATTAAGAGCTATTGGGACTAACACATATCAAAAGAGAGCAAGGCAAATCCACTGATATTTTGTGTGTCTACTTGAGTGGCCCATAAGGTGCCTGAACATTTGTTCAAGCATTGTACTGTATGGGTCTGTGAGTGTGGTTTTGGATAAGTTTAACATCTGAATCCATAGATTAAGTAAAGCAGATTGATCTCCATAATGTGGGTAGACCTCATCCAGTCACTGAGGACCTGAATTAAAGAAAAAGGCTGACCCTTCCACCAGTAAGAGGGAACTCCTCCTGCCTAACTGTCTTGAGCTGGGACATCAGTTCTTTCCTGCCTTTGACTTGAACTAAAACATTGGCTCCTTCTAGTCCTAAGCCTGCCAGCATTAACTACACCATCAGTTCTCCTGGATCACCACCTTGTTGACGGAAGACCTTGGAACTTTTTAGTGTTTGTAATTGTGTAGACAATTTTTAAAAAATAACTTTCTCTCCCTCTCCCTCTTTTCCTCTCTCTCCTCTTCCTTTTCCTTCTCTTTATTTCTTTCTCTCTCCCCACTTCCCAACCTGCCTTTCTCCTTCTTTCTTTCTAGATAGATGTCCTAATATTTCTGTTTCTCTAGAGGACCCTGACTAATACACCTATTTCTCCAAAGTAGAGATACTGAAGTGCACGTTTCTCCTCCTCTGCTGTATTTAGAATAGCTTGCCTTGTTCTAGAGTCACTTCATTAATGCTGTGTTATCATTTGTTTTCTGTAGTGTTGTGAAGTAAGCACTGGACTTGTAATCCGAAAACTAATTTTAAGTTCTAACTGTGACAAAATTTTACCTTGGGAAAATTACAAAAACTTTAAACCTTCACTTTTATTATCTGCCAGATTTGGACACAATACCTTTAAAGCATAATGGTTCATAAGAATAAATAATATAAATATAAAAAAAGTCTCCAGCTACTGTCTAGCAAATAGTAGGTGTTTAATTAATGTGAATCACATCTAATATAAAGTATACATTAGAGCAGAGTTCATGTTGTCTACTTTCTTGTATACGTTCCCCAAAATAATGGGCATGGCAGACACAGTAAATATTTGTGAGCAACAATGAAATATATTGGTAAAAGTACTTTCTTTGGTTTCCAATATTATGTATACTGCGGTGTGCATAGAATAAAGATTGTGAATGATAGGAGTCGATCAAATGATATCAGCCATGACACACAGCATGTGATCACTATACAGAAATGAACAATTGGACAAAACAACTACAGTCTTCTAGAAAAATAAATTCCACATCCTGCTGATAAAAGTGTGATCTTTAAGATAAATGATAGCGCTAATGCTGTGTGGAGGGATGTGTGTTAGAAGAGATTTCCTATGGTCTTCAAAAAAACAAAATTGAAGTCAAAGCAGGTCATTCCTTAAAGGTTATTGACATAAGCTCTAGTGAGCATGCCATATTTTATTATCATAGCCAAAGGTCACTTTTCAATGGAAAATAATTCTCTAACAATTGAGAAAATTAATATTTGAATCTCATATCCCAGGATTATTATTATTTTTTTTTGAGTTGGAGTCTCACTCCGTCACCCAGACTGGAGTGCAGTGGCACGCTCCCCGCCACCGCAGCCTCGACCCACTGGGCTCCGGCGATCCTTCCGCCTCAACCTTCCGAGTAGCTGGAATTACAGGCGTGCGCTACCATGCCCGGCTAGTTTTTTATTTATTGTAGAGATGAGAGCTCGCCAACTTGCCCGAGAGGGTCTCGAACCCGCCGGCTCAGGCAATCCACTCACCTCAGCCTCCCAAAGCACTGGGATTACAGGCTGAACCACCAAGCCCTGCCTATATGCCAGGATTTTAAGGGTCAACTATTTTGGTTTTATCCTAAGTATTCCTTTGAATTGTGTTTATACAACCTAAAAATAAACAGGCTTTTTGTGATGTCAAAGAACAGAATTGATGGAATTAATTGGTTACTTTGGCCTTATGAGGACATAGCCACAGAGAAAGATGCAGAATACTAACTCCTGATCCCAGTATTACGACATTTTTTGATATGGTTGGCAAAATTAGAAGTCAGTGAAAAGAAAAATCTCCGTAAATTCATAAAATGAGTATATAAATTATATACTTAACATTCCATCTCTTCATTTTGGGAAAACAGAAACTCAGAAAGTATATGAAAATTTCTAGTTTTTATAGGACTAGTTTTGAACTTGATCCAGATTATCTGACTCATTCTTTAATCCATGCTTTCAGCAAAAACTAATTAAATATCACCTTTTATCAGGCATTGTTCTAAAAGCTAATGACGCAGCTTAAAAAGAAGCAGTGCTCTCATGCAGCTTATATTTTAGAAGGGAAAATCAAACAATAAGCCAATAAACAAATAGATAAGAAATTCCTAGGAATGAAGAGTGTTATAAAGATAAAAATTTAGGATAATGTACCAGAGAGTGACATGGATGCCTCTTAGTTGTCAGCCTAAAACCCTCCAAGAAGGTAGCATTTGCACTGAATCAATGATTACAAGGAACCAATCTTATGCAGACTTGAGGAAAGTGTACTTACTCCAGGCAAGGGACAGCAAGTGCAAAGTCTCTGGAATGGCACACACTTGATAGAAATGAGGAACAAAAAGAAAGCCAACATGGTTGGAGTGTATGCATGAGGGGGAAAGTGGCAGGAGACTGACATGTTTACATCCATGATGAGAAATTGGGATTTAGCCAGGCTCGGTGACTCAGCCTGTAATCCCGCGCCTTGGGAGGCTGAGGTGAGTGGATTACCTGAGCCCGTGGGTTCGAGACCCGCCTGGCCAACTTGGCAAGGCCTCATCTCTACAATAAATCAAAACATCAGCCGGGTGTGGTAGCGCGTGCCTGTAATTCTGGCTACTCGGAAGGCTGAGGCTGAAGGATCGCTGGAGCCCAGGGGGTGGAGGCTGCAGTGGCTGGGAGCAGCCACTGCACTCCAGTCTGGGCGACAGAGTGAGATTCCAACTCAAAAAAAAAAAATAATAATTGGGATTTTATTAGAACACAAAGGATATTCCCCATTATCATTAAGCTGAACTTTTTCTGGCACAAATGGCTCTACTTCTGGAAAAATAGCTAAAATGCAGGCTTGGCTCCTTGGCTGTAGGATTTTATTTATCTGTAATATGAGGCTGTTCAGTAAGCCAAATGAGTCCATAAAACAGATTCCCTTGGATGGCCCAATCCATTTAACCTTCCAAAGGGGTGCCATTTGTTACCCCTGGGCTGATGCTGAATTGTATGTCCAATTGGACAGTATGTAGTTGTCTGGGAAGGGCAAGCCCAGGCAGTCAGTAATGATGGATGGCTTGCCTCTGAGGAGTACACTTCCTCAGTGAATCTGTATCAGCAGTGCAGGGCCTTCCAGCTTCTTCTCTGAAACAGAGGCCAACACCACAGGTTCCTTAGAGACAAGAATAATTTTTGCTCACATTTTTTTTCCTGCCTGAGAAACACAGAGAGACAACTCTGTTTTAAATCAAGCCCCCAATCCAAGTCTTGCCTATATTGGAAGGTAAATGAAACAAGTGAAAAGTGTTTTGACTTATACCCAATGGAGTTAGAAACTCATTCAGTCACTCAGTGAGTAATTGAGGCAGGTGGTGATCAAAGGAATGGCCGGGTTAAGATGATATTTCAGGTCATTCTCCTTTTCCCCTCTGGTAATTCTTTGTTGGAGCAAACAGCATCCATTTACATGTCCAATTTTCTACCAGACTTTCATCCAGTTTAATTCCTCCACAACATCAATTCCACCTCTAGATAAGAATCTGTTTTCTAAATTTTTATTCCATCTATCTATGCTGAGCAAGAGGAAGGGGGAAATTAGAAAATCACAAAGCATGTGTCTTGATTTGGGTCAACTTGATATGAGAAAATAGACCTTGCCTTTTCCAAGAGATTTATTCTGCAAAATTTAATTATCAATCTCATAATATCTCAGAAGTAAATCCGACACTGAATAAAACTAATGATAATGCCAGGGAAGTAATTATAAAATAATATTTCATGAGAAAGAACAACAATGATCATACAGTACCATTTACTAGGCACTTACTAAGTGCCAGCCACCATATTATAAGTGCATAAGACACACTCTTATTTATTCCTTAAGATGGCTCTCTGAAATAGGTGACCTAAAAAGTGACAAAAGTGGAATTCTGGTCTATATAACTGCAAAGCACGTGTTCTTAACCAAAATTGAAAAATATGTGACCTATAAGCTTTTTATTGGAAATGAAAAAATTAATGCTATTTTAGAAGGATGTATGAAATAGAAACAGCAATTATTCTTCTCTGCTTTATGCCCTATATGGGACATAACTTGTCAGGAAACTAAGTGTGCAGGCTAAATCCAGCCCCCACCTGATTTTGTAATTAAAGTTTTATTGGAATATAGCCTTCTCCACCAGTTTATATGTGATCTATACAGCTGTTTCAATGCTTCAACAGCTGACTTGAGTCGTTGCAGCTGAGACTATCTGACCTACAAAGCATAAAATAATTATTATCTGGCCCTTTACAGTAAATGTTGGCTGAACTTCTCTCCTACATCTCAAATAATTTTCTTCACACAAAGATTTAGCTTATCTAGGTCCTGGAGTATCCTTGTCATAAGCAAATCACTAAACAAGATGAGTATTTTGCATGGTGTAATAGATGCTGTTGGTACCTTTGTTGGCAAGATAAGCTTGCCTAATGGTAGAATTTCCACCCCTCAACTCTTCTGAGTTTGGCTGCTAGCAGCTCCCAAATACATCCTCCTCATGAAAATTGCCCTCAGAAGCCTGACTGAAGCCACCCCCTGGAAATGTTTGAAAGGTTGCACTCTCCTTACAGGAGCAGCCTGTAGATGATGACTGAGGGATACATAAAAAGCTAGCTTCCTATGGTGCCAGGAGCTGAAACTTCCTGTGGAATTGGGCTAAAGCCGGACTTCAGGGGAAGACACATCTTGGCAGAGCTTTCTCCAACCCTCTCCTGCCGCCTTCATTTTTTTACAGGTTTCACCGGGGAGCCCTTCTGCACAAAGTGCCTTGTAGAGGAATTGTAGTTGTAGGCTCTGCTTCTTAATTATCTACTTAAGACACATGGTGATTATACATGAGGAGTATTTATTGTGTTCATACACAATTTGAGAAAAATATATGGTGGCATGGCATGTATAATGTGATGAAGTTGGGAAGGAAGAAATGGAAAAAAATGATGTGCAATCTAGTGCTGTCCTAGTCTAAGTTGGAGTCATTCTTGGTGCAGACGATAAATCTAAAAATAATCTTCAGTTCCTTCCTTTCCTCATCAGGAACGTTAATTGTTACCCCAAGGACAGCGCGTTTTCTGGCTCCAGACTTAGTGACTGTAGATTCCAAAAGAAGTTTGAGATGTGTTCACCATGTTGGCTTTATTGACTGATGCTGCAAGCTTTGTCAGGCTACCCATTGTCCACAGCAGACCTGAAAAGAACAACAAATGACAACTGAACATAAACTAAGTGGTCCATTTAAAAACATATTTTGTATCTGGTTCCTAGCCTGACATGTCCCTTGCCATGTGAACCTCAGAAGCTTACTGGAGTAAAGAAAATAAGAACAGTTTTCTTTTTTAAAACAGTGAACAACTTTTCATACACTTTTTAGCCAAATTGTGTTCTTTGCTCTGTTCTTTTGCTTAGATTTCTATGAAGCTTTAAAAAACCAAATAACCTTCTGGCAGTCTCTCTCTCTTTCTTGCAATAATCTACCCCACTGCACCCCATGAAATACTGAGCTTTCCTTCCAACACATTCACACACCCCCAGGATCCACAACCCATTGAAATGTCTGCTAATAAACGCCCCGAGGCATTCTCTTTAGCTGAACAATTAAGAAAAATTTCTAAGAGACTGAACCATGTGTGACCTAAATTGGCTTTAAAAATGCTTTTCAGAGCCCAGGGAGCAGCATTTGCAGAATAATCGCCTTCCACCTTGACATTAATTATGCACCGTGGTGTTCAGAGAGCAACTCTGAGCCAGGAATATAAGTATTTGTAAAGTAAACATGTCAAGCAAGGCAGAACATTGTAAAATGAAGAAAATGTTAAATCCAATGCTGTTATGATCCATTTCTCTACTCTTTTTTATTGTTGTTGTTCATAAATCTTCTACATTCACCTACAAAGGAATGGCATTTCCTTCCTCAAAGAGAGATAAGGTGACTCAACAATACTTACAGTTTGGATTTCTTGAAAGAGAAAAAGAAAAAAGAAAGTACTTTTTTCCACTTTGTGGTTGAAAATAAAAATGGCTTGCTGATTTAAAGAGCTGCACAGCCTTGGGGAACCTTTAGAAAGCATTCTCTATAGGAACAATTCAGTTTCTATACAGCCACATGAACTGTAATTTCATTCCCCTTTCTTGATTATCAAGGACATTTGCATGACAGCAGGGTCCTAGCAGTTCCTGAGTTTACCTATTCCTGATCCTCACTTCTTCCTTTACTGTCATTAACCCTTGTAAGTGGCAGCTTTATTAATTGTTGGGCATAAAGCCCCAATGTAACAAAGGATCCCAGCTTTAGCAAGAGGCTTGATGAAAATATTCCACTATTTATAAGGAAAAATCCTAAAATAATACCGAAGATAATCAAAAGACCTCAGTGGGTTTCGGAAGAATTTCAGCATCTCTTCAACTAAATTTCATGACAAGACCCAATTAAAACATATATTTATGTATTTATTTATTCATTTATTTATAAAAGTGGAGCAGCCCCTAACCAGAGAAGTAAAAAACATTTACAATGAAATCTGTAGAACACTGCTCAAAGAAATCAAAGATGACACAAACAAATGGAAAAATATTCCATGCTCATGGGTTGGAAGAATCAACATCGTTAAGATATCCATCCTACCAAAAGCAATCTACAGATTTAATGTGATACCCATTAAACTACCAACATCATTCTTCTAAGACCTGGAAAAAGCAATACAGAAATTCATACGGACATAAATGACAAAGAATAACCAAAACAATCCTTAGCAAAAGAAACAAAGCAGGGGTATCATATTTCCAGACTTTAAACTTTATTATAAGGCTACAATAATCAAAACAGCCTGGTATTGATACAAGAAGAGGCACATCGACCAATGGTACAGAATAGAGATTCTGGAAGAAAAAGCTCAATTTATCAACCAACTCATCTTCAACAAAGCTTCCAACAACAGCCACTTGGGAGAGGAGAACCTATGCAGCAAATGGTGCTGGGAAAACTGGCTGACCACATCCAAAAGAACGAAACAGGACCCCTACCTATCACCATACACAAAAACCATCTCCAAATGAATCAAAGACCTAAACATAAAACCTCAAACTATAAGAATCTTAGAAAACGCAAGAGACACCATTATGGAAATCAGAATAAGCAACCAATTCCTGATCAAAACACCAAAAACCCATACCATGAAGAGATTATATTGACAAGTGGGACCTCATCAAACTGAAAAAGCAAAGCAAAATAAGCCATCAGGAGAACAGGGAGACTACCCACAGAATTGGAAAAAGTATTTGCTAACTGCGTATCTGACAAAGGCCTAACATCCAGGATCTACTAGGAACTCAAATGTGCCAAAAGGAAAAAAACAAACATCCTCATCAAAAATTAGGCAAAAGACATGAATAGACACTTTTCAAAAGAAAAGACATACCAGCAGCCAACAGACACATGAAAAAATGCTCCTCACTAATCATCAGGGAAATGCAAAACAAAACCACACTGAGATACAAAACTCCAGTAAGAATGGCCATCATTAACAAAACATAAACAACAGATGCTGGTGAGGATGCAAAGAAAGGGGAACACTTTTACGCTGTTGGTGGGAATGCACACTAGTTCAACCACTATGGAAAACAGTGTGGTGATTCCTAAAAGAACTAAAAATTGACCTTCCTTATGACTCAGCAATACCCTTTCTGAAAATACATCCAGAAGAAATTAAATCACTCTACAAAAAAGATACCTGCACATGCATGTTTATTGCAGCACTATTCACAATAACAAAAATATGGAACCAACTGTGCTGCCCACCAAAACTGGACTGGATTTTAAAAATGTGGCATTTATACATGACAGAATATCATTTAATCATAAAGAAGAACAAAATTATGGACTTTGCAGCAACTTGGATGGATTTAGTTAGAATCTATCATACTCGGTGATCTATCACAGAAACAAAGAACTAAGTACCACATGTTCTCACCTATAAGTGAATATTTACCATAATACAACGGGAGAGGAATTGGCAGTAGTAGGACATTGCCAGGGAAGGGAGGGGGCACATAGCATCAATAAGGATAACTGATCTCAAACCAGGCAAAGTGGGGACCAAAGGGAGGCCCAAACTTTATCTGTACAATGACCACTTATATACCTAAATCTGAACTGTACCCCACATCTTTAAAATAAAATAAAAAATTTTAAAAAGTGGAGCAGCCTCAGTTGAGGTAGATGCTACCATTGTACACACATCCCTTCATGGCATTTGTATGATGGCACTCTCAGAGTGTCTGCCAAGCCTAGTTTGGAGACCTATGATTTAACCCACTCACTCAAAATATATTTTTGTCTTCTGGATGAAGTATTTATTCTCACTGGCAATAGGCTCATTAGCTTACCATTTAAAACCATTCTACAGAAAACCATATCCATCTAATAAGATTTCACTCACCAGAAGACAGTTGAAATACACTTTTCTGGGAAACACTGCCATTATTTCCTTGGACATACTCTTTGACAAAACACCTCTGCCAGGAGTCCCAAGTTGGTAGACTCTGTGAACCTATTAGAAGATAACATTAAGGAAAGAAAAAGTGGGCAATCTTCTTTCAGGTCCCCTCTTGCTGTGGGAGCTATTTTGTCTTCTTAAAAAATCCTACTTTCTCACCTAAAAAGATATATACATATATGAAGGAAGAATGTATTGCTGGTGAAACCCACAGAGTTGTTAAAGAAGTTATAGCTCTCTACAATTGAAAATATTTACATTTTCTTTGGAAAGAAAATAAGTTTTTTTAGAAAGGTAATTAGCTAGCTAGTGCCAAAGAGTTGGAAATGATAATTTAACCACAGGATTTACAGTAAAAGAAGTAATGCTATGAAGTCAAGTGTACAGTATCTATGATATAAAAAATGATTTAATCAGTAAGAGATAGATCAATTCATATGAGAGTCAAAGGAACTTAGCTAATGTTTAGTTAGGAAAGAAGTAGTATAAGAATTAAATTGCATTTATATATTTAAATTCCATTAAGTAAGAGAAGTAGCCTTGTTTTGTGTTGCCCCCAGAGCAAAATCAGTGAAGTTTACAAAAAGTCATATTTTACACTAACATAAAAAAAAGCTTTTAAACTAGAGTTGCCCAATGATAAAAAACAGACCAATTTAAAGGTAATAAGCTTCTGATAGTAGGCATACAAGTAGAAACTGAGAGACCCGATGGAGATTCTTAAACAAAACTGTAATATATATGCACCCAACACAGGAGCACCAGCTTTTATAATGCAGCTACTAAGTAAACCAAAAAACGATATTGACTCTAACACTGTCACACCTGGTGACTTAAATACTCCACTCACAACCCTAGATAGATAATTGAGGAAAAAAAATCAGCAAAGAGATCCAGAACCTCATCTTGACACTTGACCAAATGGACTTAGTAGATACCTGCAGTACACTCCACTCAACAACCAGAAAATATATATTCTACTCATCACCACATGGAAAGCACTCCAAGATCAACCACATCCTCAGCCATAAATCAAGCATAAAAAATTTTCACAAGATTTAAATATTGCCAAGCATCTTCTCAGACCATAGTGGAATAAAAATAAATATCAACACCAACACAATTTCCCCAAAACACACAAAGACATGGGCATAAACAGCATGATGCTGAACAACTCCAGGTTTGGCAAAGTCTCAAAAAGAACTCAAAACAGAAATTAAAAGATTACTGGAAACAAATGAAAATGAAGAAACATCTTACCAAAACCTCTGGGATACCATGAAATCAGTATTAAGAGGGGAATTTTTATCTCTACAAACACATGTCAAGAAAATAGAAAGATAAAAAGTTGACAGCCTAACAAAGCACCGAAGGAAGCTGTAAAGGCAAGGCCACCAAAACCTAACTTCAGCAGAAGAATCCAGATCACCAAAGTAAAAGCTCAAATACAGGACATGGAAGACAAAAATACCATAGGAAAAAGCAACAAAACCAAAAGAAAAGTTCTTTGAAAGGATAAGTAAGTTTGATGGACTCCTAGCAAGAATGACCAAGAAAAAGAGAGGAAAAGTCCAAATAAACACAAGTAGAAATGCAAGTGATCAAGTCACAACTGATCCTGAAGAAATACAAAAGATCATCAGACATTACTATATACACCTGTATGGAAACAAGCTTCATAAACTAAATGAAATGGAAGTATTTCTAACATCACACAACCTCCCAAGGTCGAAACAAGAAGAAACTGAGATCCTAAATAGACCAGTAACAACCCAGGAAACTTATTCAGTCATAAGAAAGCTACCTATAAAAAAAAGTGCTGGATCAGATGGATTTCCAGCAAAATTCTACAAAACATACAGGGAAGAAATGATGCCAATGCTATTGAAAGTATTCTAGGCAATCAAGAAAGACAGAACTTTCCCCAAATCATTTTATGAAGCTAACATCACACTGATACCCAAATCAAGTAATGATCCAACAAAGAATGAGAACTATAGGCCAATATCCCTGATGAACATAGATGCAAACATTCTCAACAAGATTCTAGCAAATCATATCCAACAATACATCTCAAATATATTTCACCATGACCAAGTAAGCTTCATCTCCAGGATGCAAGGCTGGTTCAACATCCACAACAATGTAAATGTAATTAAATTCATCAGCAGCTGGGCTCGGTGGCTCAGCCTGTAATCTCTCACCTTTGGGAGGCTGAGGTGAGTGGATTGCCTGAGCCTGTGGGTTCGAGACCCGCCTGGGCAGCGAGACCTCATCTCTACAATAAATCAAAAAATCAGCCGGGCGTGGTAGCGCATGCCTGTAATTCCGGCTACTCAGAAGACTGAGGCAGAAGGATCGCTGGACTCCAGCAGGCGAGGCTGCAGTGGCTGGGAGCGGTCACTGCACTCCAGTCTGGGTGACCGAGTGAGACTCCAACTCAAAAAATAAAATAAAATAAATACATCAGCAGATGTAAAAACAAGAACCACATAAGATGTGAAAAAAGCTTTTGATAAAATCTGGCATCCCTTCTTGATAAAAACCCTTGAACACCTAGGCATAGAGGAACATGCCTTCAAATAGTAAGAGACATCTATGATAAACCCACAGACGACTTATTGTGAAATGGACAGAAATTTGAAGCATTTCTCCTGAAAATTGGAACAACACAAGGCTTCCCATTCTAATGCCTCCTGTTCAATGTAGTGGTGAATGTCCTAGCTAGAGGAATCAGTCAAGAGAAGGCAATCAGCAGTATCAAAATAGGAGAAGAGGAAGTCAAGTTACTCCTCTGATGATATGAACTTATACCTCAAAAATCCAAGAGAATCTGTCAAAAACCTCCTTGCACTGATAAAGGATTTTGGCAAAGTCTCAATGTACAAAATCAATGTGCAAAAGACTTTCTTATATACCAACAGCAAACAGGCAGAGAATCAAATAGAAAAGCACAACCCCATTCACAACAGCAACAACCACAAAAAAGAAATACCTCAGCATCTTCCTAGCCAGAGAAGTGAAAAATCATTACAATGAAAACTACAAAACACTGCTCAAAGAAGTCAAAGATGACACAAACAAATGGAAAAATATTCCATGCTCATGGATTGGAAGATTCAACGGCCGGGCTCTGTGGCTCAGCCTGTAATCCCAGCACTTTGGGAGGCCAAGGCAAGTGGATTGCTTGAGCCCGCGGGTTCGAGACACACCCAGGCAACTTGTCTCTATAATAAATCAAAAATTAGCCAGGCATGGTAGTGCGCACCTGTAGTTCCAGCTACTTGGAAGCCTGAGGCAGAAGGATCACCATAGCCAGCAGGTAGAGGCTGCAGTGGCCGGGAGCGGCCACTGCAATCCAGTCTGGGTGACAGAGTGAGACTCCAACTCAAAAAAAAAAAAAAAAAACAGAATGTCCATTCTACAAAAGGCAATCTACAGATTCATGCTATACCCATTAAATTACCAACATCATTCGTCTCATAACTGGAAGCAACAATACAGAAATTCATAAGGAAACAAATGACCACAAATAGCCAATACAATCCTTAGCAAAAGAAACAAAGTGGGAGGTGTCATACTTCCAGACTTTAAACTTTATTATAAGACTACAATAATCAAAGCAACCTGGTATTGGTACAAGAAAAGGCATATAGAGCAATGGAACAGAATAAGATTCTGGAAGCAAAACCTCAATTTCTCAACCAACTCTTCTTCAACAAAGCCTCCAACAACCACTACGGAGAGGTGCTAGGAAAACTGGCTAACCACAGGACTCCTACCTATCACCACATACAAAAATCAACTACAAATGGATCAAAGATCTAAATGTAAAACCCCAAACTTTAAGAATCTTAGATAATGAAGGAGACACCCTTATGAAAATCAGAATAAACAATTAATTCCTGACCAAACCTCCATGCCATAAGAGTTAAGATAGATAAGTGGGACCTCACCAAATGGAAAAGCTTCTCCAAAGCAAAAGAAACTATTAAAAGAACAGGGAGACAACCCACAAAATGGGAAAAAACATTTGCCAACTGCATATCTGACAAAGACCTAACATTCAGGATCTATAAGTAACTCAAACCTGCTGAAAGGAAAAAATAAACAGCTCCATTAAAAAGTGGACAAAACACAAGAATAGACACTTTTCAAAAAACACGTATGAGCAACTAACAGACACATGAAAAATGCGCAGCCTCAATAATCAACAGAGAAATGCAAATCAAAACCACATTGAGATATCACCGAACTCCAGTAAGAATGGCTATTATTAATAAAACAAAAACAACCGGTGCTGGCAAGGATGAGGAGAAAAGTGACTGCTTCTACACTATTGGTGTGAATGCACATTAGTTCAACCTTTATGGAAAACAGTGTGACGATTCCTAAAAGAACAAGAAATTGACATTCCATATGACCCAGCAATCCCCTTTCTGAGAATATACCCAGAGGAATTTAAATCACTCTACAAAAGAGATACCTGCACATGCATGTTTATTGCAGCACTATTCACAACAGCAAAAACATGGAACCAACTGTGCTGCCCACCAGAACTGGACTGGATTTTAAAATGTGGTACATATACATGATGGAATACTATGCAGCCATAAAGGAGAACAATCTTATGGACTTCACAGCAACTTGACCGTATTTAGAGTGTAAATACACGGTGATTTATCAAAGACACAAAGTACTGAGTACCACATGTTCTTACTCATAAGCAGACCCTGAACATTTACCATAATACTATAAGAAAGAGATTGGCAGTTTAGCCAGAAACTGCCAGGGGAGGGGAGGTACATAACATCAGTAAGGGTACCTGATCTCAATCAGCAAAGTGGGGACCAAAGGGAGGTCCAAACTTTACATATACGATGACCACTTGTATACCTAATCCTGAATTGTACCCCACATCTTTAAAATAAAATGAATTTTTCAAAAAACACAGATCTGGTGCTTGGTTTATAAGAGCTTTAAATGACTTACTAATGGTGAATACATCTATTGATTGCATTAAGTACTAGCAGAAGTCAAAATACATTCTATCAAATGTCATTAGAACCTTCTTGTATTACCAAGAGTGCTCTAAACCTTCATCAATTTGATGGATGTGACAGAATCCACATATAGCATAACAAAGAAAAAAACTGGGAGCATCTCTGAGAGTTCTGATGTGAGCTTCTAAATGGTTGAGATTTTCCCTCAATATATAAACTCCTCATATATGCTCACAGTACATCTTAGAAACAAGAATAGTAATCATATATGAGAGGGGACCGTAAAAATCCGAAACATATTTATTTTACAATATGCATTTATTCTTACATGTCTTACTTCAATCACTTTCAAAGTGCCCTTTATGTGATGCAATACACCTATCAAGCCACTCTTCCCACTGTTCCAAACAGTTTTGAACTCATCAATTTTGATGGGTTTTAGTGCTTCTGCCCTTTTTTGTTTCACCTCTTCCACCTTAGCAAAACATTTTCCTTTGAGGGCTTTTTCCATCCTGCGGGGAGGGGTGGAGAAATGACTCAGAAGGAGATCGGGTGAATAGGGAGGGTGGGGTAAGGGAGTTATGTCCTTTTGGGTCAAAAACTACTGAACACTCAGTGCCACGTGGCAGGTGCACTGGTAACTCACCCATCATGAAATAGGCAAGCGCATTGTGATCTATCATAGAAACGAAGAGCTGAGTACCACGTGTTCTTACTCATAAGTGGACCCTGAACATTTACAATAACACCAATAATGTTACAAGAAAGGGATTGGCAGTAGCCAGAAGCTGCCAGGGGAACGGGAGGAGTGCATAATGTCTATAAGGGTACCTGATCCCAAACCAAGCAAAGTGAGGACCAATGGAAGGTCCAAACTTCACCTGTACAATGACCACTTTTGTACCTAATCCTGAATTGTATCCCACATCTTTAAAATAAATAAATAAATAAAGCAGTTTGTAGTACAACGCTAAAAAAAAAATCTCCCAAAAAATTTCACTGAAGTCAAACACAACCTTTCACAACAACTCTCACCAGTACCCTGATTCCTTTGGGTTCCTACAACACAACTAGTGGGGGAAGCCTGTACTACAAGAAGCCCGCTCTCCAAAGTATAATTTCAGGGTTTTTTGGGTCCCTCCTCATATGTCACTTCCTTCAAACATAAACACACATATAAAGCTATTTTCAAACTAAAGGCCCACCTTGAGTAGTAGGAGATTCACACAAAGAAGAAAAAATAAGCCAGGCTCGGTGGCTCAGCCTGTAATCCCGCGCCTTTGGGAGGCTGAGGTGAGTGGATTGCCTGAGCCCGTGGGTTCGAGACTCGCCTGGGCAGCAAGACCTCATCTCTACAATAAATCAAAAAAATCAGCGGGGCGTGGTAGCACATGCCTGTAATTCCGGCTACTTGGAAGGATGAGGTGGAAGGATCGCTGAGCCCAGCAGGTCGAGGCTGCAGTGGCCGGGAGCGGCCACTGCACTCCAGTCTGGGAGACAGAGTGAGACTACAACTCAAAAAAAAAAAAGGAAAAGAAAAAAGAAAGAATAGCATTAAAGTAGAAACCTTCAAAATTAGTTCTTTTTTGCCTCCACCCTCTTTAAGTTTATCTAAAAAGCTCTGTATGACCGCATATTATTGTTTCAACTGGGTTCCTTTTCCTCTCTCTTTGTAAAAAGCAACAACAACATTCTCTGAATGCACCTCCCCTCTATTTTAATCTAAGTCCTCAAGTCAAATAAATATATCTTTTCTACTCATTCAAGGTAAAGAAGAACCTTCTTTCATTTAGTATTTATTTGTTCTTATCTTCTTCTTTACCAAATAATTGATTTATTTTCTTAATCTCTGAGTCTGCAGTGAATTTAAAATTCCTTTTTTTTTTTTTTTTTGGTTTACCTTATACATTCAAGACCAAAATCATAGAATTTTCGGTAAATATTTGGAGAGGGCATGAACAATTTCACAAATATAAGAAGAATTTTGTTCCTGAGATTGATAATACAAAATTTCTTCTAAAGCTTTTAAAAATGTATAACCATTTATTTTCAAGGTTTTTTTTTACTTTAGTTACCTTTCTCATTTTAAAAATTTAATTGTAAATCAATAATTAATTGAATAACTATTATGTTCTGATATAGTGCAAGGTATTGTATAGAATATTAGTAAATGCCCAATAGTATATACTAAAAAATCTATGTTCTACTTGGATTAATAATATATACTCAGATAACTCTCTAAAATTAGGCAATACATGGTATTCTACAGGTAGAAAACACAGCATGTGGTATCATAGGAGATAGATGAGAAATACTCAATGTATTTCTAAATCTTCCTTTTTTCAGTCTCTGTTTTGTGTGTGTGTGTGTGTGTGTGTGTGTGTGTGTGTGTGTGTGTGTATGCATGTGAATAAATGACAGATATGTGAAAGACTAATGCAAGGTAGTATACCATAAGGGTTATCTGAATAGTATAAAATAAACTGATATTTTATGTAACTTTCAATGGCTTAGTAGTCTTCAACTTATTGTCAAACTTATTTCAAGCAAATTTTCAAAAATGTGCACAAATATCAAAATATATAGTTTTATTTCTTTACTAACTGTTATCTACCACGTTTAATATTCTTACTGTTTTAGTCAATGTTTGACACGGAAAAGAGAAAACACTCCACTAGAGGGAGAACTCTTAGGAAGGCACCTGACTTGGATGTTGCATGAAACTTTCAGAAGACATATAGACTAAGATGTGGGTACTAATTGCTCATGATGGGAAGGTGTTCCAGGTAACAGGAACAGCACCGCTAAAATGAGGGAATGCAAGAGTATGGTTTCGTCTAGAAACTGAACAAAATACACTATGACTGGAGGGTAGTATATTTGGGGTTGGTAAGGAGCAGAGGTGACAGAGAGGCCAAAGAGGAAAGCAGGAACCCAACCATGAAAGTTCAGTCAAGCCAATTTCAAAGTGTAAAAGAATTTAGAAACAAAGAATTCCCTTTGAATATGGCATGAGTAGTAAGAGAGCTTGATTCTTGCCAAGAAAACATTTTCTTATGATGTTTAATGAGTTTTTGAAAATCGAAAACAAATATGGCAAAATGTTGACTTCAACTGAATAGTGTTTTCAAAATAATATCCTTTATACTTTTTTGCTGTGTTTAAATTTGCATAACAAAAACTTGAGAAGCACAGACTGATGCATAAATCAATCCAATAAACAAGGGCCTAGGCGCAGTGGTTCATACCTGATCCCAGCACTTTGGAAGGTCTAGGTGGGAGCATTGTTTGAGCCCAGTAGTGCAAGACCAGCCTGGGCAACATAGCGAGACCCAGCCCCCACAAAAAATTTAAAAATTAGCCAGGTGTCATGGCACACACCTGTAGTCCCAGCTACTCAGAAAGCTGAGGCAGAAGGATGGCCTAAGTCCAGGAGGTTGAGGCTGCAGTGAGCAGTGATCATGCCACTGCACTCCAGCCTCAGTGACGGAGTGAGATCCCAACTCAAATAAATAAATAAATGAATAAGGGCCTTCACATTCCACTTTTATGTCAGCGGTATTGTTACTGGGAGGTTATACCATGTGAAGTCCAGAAAGTGGTCTCCTCACCTTTACTCTTAGAAAGCAGAGCCATTGTAAGTTAAGGACTGCTTGTCAAAACATGGTTGAAATAATGGTAGGACTTCTTGCTCACAGCAATTCATAATGTCTATTAAGGTACATCAATGGAAATATGTTATGCAAAAATTATAGGAAGGTAATTGGATATATCCATAATAAACCCACATGTATATTTTGCCTGTTGAACATCTTTCTTATATAAAACCTCTACCTATAGATATGGCTGGATTATTTCCACCTGCTGACCTGAGTCCTGCACTTCTGTGGCCAATAGAAGATGTGTCAGGCTTTCACTTCAAATACAATCTCATGTTTCTGAATGCATATGATAATATACAGCCAGTGCTTTCCCACTGTATGTTGCTTTCAAACAAATGCACAACAAAGAAAGGTTTATGCCTGGGATGGGGGAACTTGTCCTATGAAGCATGAACCAGTCTAGCTATTTAAGGTAGTTCCCTTCCTTTCCCTCTAACAAATTTAGGTCTGTACTCCAGACTATGGAGATTAGACTTCCTTCTTCAAAAACAATTTGCGGCTTTTGTTAATGGGATTCATAGCATTTAGTTGTAAAGTTACCCAAATGTTCAGAAGTCCTCAAATTATCCATGTTATTCCAGGGCCATCTCTGATACCCGGAAATGATAGAAAATTAAAGAAATGCTACGGGCAAGCAGTTGGGAATGACTCTATAAGATCCTTCCCAGTGTCTTTACCTCTTCAGAAAAGGTGGCTATGCAATTGACATATTGACTTCCAACATTTGGTAACATTTTGGCAATGATCTATGTCCAAAAGTTCTGCTTTGAACTTTAAAAAACTGAATAAGTTTCCTCTTCCAATGAGCTAAAAACAAGAGAGAGAGAAGGAGACTTGGGAACATGGGATGACAGTCTCCTCTGCATACCACAGTGTCGACTTTTCCATGTCTAGAATATCACTTGCCTTCTAGTTTTAGAGAGAGCTATAGTGTTTTTACCTCTCTCGCTAGACTATGAACTCCTTGAAAAGACAGAATGACAAGGTTTTTTCATCTTCCCAAATCCAGCAATTGACACACTGCCTGTAACAAAGTAGAGGCTCAGAAAATGTTAACCAACCTCCATTAGCTTGCATCCATGGTTTACAGAAGAATTAGGCATTAAGGGAAACCACTGCTGAGTCAGAAATTGGCAAGAACCATTTTATACCATATTGGCATGTGGTTCTCCCTCCATTTCAAAGGTGATTCCTTCCAAAGGAAACTGCCAAGAGCAGAGTCCAGATGTTCACAGCTGGCTAGATGTATCTATTTTCATCAATCAATTGCAGAACTTCCAAGGTGATTAGGGGTGTGAGTTTAAATTAATGTAAACATTTTTCCCAGTGTCCCTAACACTGAGAAGACATCTTAAAATTAAAGTCTTCATATCTAGTGAAAATACAGTGAATTTATAATATTCCAAAAGAAATAAGGTTTGTCTAAATAGTTTGCAATGTTCCATGGATATGAATGCTATACCAAAATTATTTAAAACAAAAATTTAAGAACTCTTTTAAAAGGGCTAGAAATGAGAGTGTGCACTTTCAATTACTCTTGTAATCATCCACCTACATACCCACAATGAATTTTCTTCATAACTTTTGCCTTGATGGAGAAATACAGCTGGCTGAAGCGACTGAAGCAATTATACTTTCAAAAGTAGTATGCTAAGTTTACAGACATTCATTTTAACTTAGTTTTTTTACCCTCTTTTTCTTTCCATGAAAGAAATAGTAGATAGTAGAAATTGTTTTCTCCACCCATCACTATAAAAACCCCTCAAAATGCAATGAATTAGGAGCTCTATGACACCCAGAACCAAAAGAATGTGAATAATCTTATTTATAAAAATGATACGCAAGGTGTTCTAGGAAATAGGGTCCTGCCTGCCACATGCGTAAAATGTACTGATGCTATCTAGAAAGTGAGAGGGTCTAATTGGTAATATTTGTCATAGTTTTAATGAGATTTGGAGAGGAAGGTTTGAAGGCAGCACAAAGTTGCATAACAACTCTTAGAGGTTTTAGACAGCCAGAAAAGTAAAAAAATGAATCTAGAGCATGAGAAGAACTGATCCAGAAAATCAATCCTCAAAACATTGAAATAAGGTCGGGCACAGTGGCTCATGCCTATAATCTCACCACTTTGGGAGGCCAAGGTGGGAGGATTGCTTCAGCCCAGGAGTTTGGGACCAGCCTAGGCAACATAGTAAGACCTCAACTCTACAAAAAAAATTTAAAAATTAGATGGGTGTGGTGGTACACACCTATAGTCCCAGCTACTCGAGAGGCAGGACAAAAAGGATCCCTGAGCTCAGGAGGTCAAGGCTGTGGTAAGCCTGGATCATGCCACGGCACCCCAGCCTAGGGAAAGGAGTGAGACCCTGACTCAAAAAAAAAAAGGAAATAAGTAGAAAAAATTCCAATGAATATGCACAACTTAATTTCCTACAAATCTAGTGCACAATTTATGATTTAGAAATTATTTTACCTTGTTGCTGGTAAAAAGTATTAATTAGCCCAGGAGAAAAAAAATGGAAAGCTATTTTAAGAGTAACTATCAAGTATTATTCCAATTTTGGAACTCTTTTTCTGAAATGGTCATCAGAGTTGTTGTCGTATTAACTTTGATGTCCTGAATATTATCAAAGTGTCTTTCTTTCAATATTTCCTTTATCTTCACATAAAAAAGTCACTGGGGGCTAGATCAGGTGAAAAGGGAAAGTTTTCCATTACAGTTATTTGTTTACTGGCCAAAAACTCCTTCACCGACAGTGCTGTGTGAGCTGATAACCTCCAGAGATAACCTCCAGGAACATTGTACTGTATTTCTTTCCAGATATAGCTACATATTCATGTTTCATATAATTATGAACATACTGAATCTATAATCTTCATGCCCTAAATTTATTTTTCCATTGCTATTAGACACTATTTTAATATGACTGACAATTAAGTTCACAAACTTACCATTATGTGCCACGTTGGCAGTACTGTACAAACAACAGGGCAAGCTTTCATGACCTTAATATATCAATGACTCACAGCTGTGTTCATATCAACATGTGGCAGTGGCTTGCTGAGGGGCATTCATTATTGTTGTTGCATGTTTTTGTGTGCCATTGTGAAAATGTTGGAGCTTGAATTAGAGTAACAAAAAATATTACATTTCTTGCTAAACTTGGCAAGAGTGGAAGTGAAATCAGGGACATGTTAGTCCAAGTTTATGGGGATAATGCCATGAAGAGAAACAGCAATGCATAAATGGATTAAATGTTTTTCTGAGGGGAGAGAAAGTACCACAGATGAAGAGAGGCTGGGATGGCCAGAAATGAGCAGAACTGATGAAAACATTGCAAACATTCATTGAATTGTGCATCAAAATCCTTGACTGACTGTGAAAGGCATAGCAGACCAAATAAACGTCAACAGAGAAATAGGAAAATCTTAACTGAAAACTTTGGCATGAGAAAAGTTTGTGCAAAAAATGGTCCCGAAAAAGCTCTTGCATCACAACAAGGCATCAGCTCACACGGCACTGTCTATGAAGGAGTTTTTAGCCAGTAAACAAATAACTGTATTATAAAACCCTCCCTTTTCACCTGATCTAGCCCCCAGTGACTTTTTTCTTTATGTGAAGATAAAGGAAATATTGAAAGAAAGACATTTTGATAATATTCAGGACACCAAAGTTAATACAACAACTGTGATGAGCATTCCAGAAAAAGAGTTCCAAAATTGCTATGATGGTGCTGGCATTGGCGCATACCTTCCCAAGGGGAGTACTTTGAAGGTGACTGTAGTGATATTTAGCAGTGAGATATGTAGGACTTATTCTAGGATGAATTCACAAACTTAATTGCCAGAACATCACATATCATGTTATGGATGTACAATTATGTATTGAAACATTCACTCAATGTTGAATATTTCTTAATTTTCAATAATTTTGTAAAATCATTGGAAATTTGCAATCATCTAAAACTGGAAACAACTAAAGTGTCCTTCAACAAGTGAATGGATAAACTGTGGTACATTCATACAATGTAATACTGTTCAGCAATAAAAGGAATGAAGTATCAAGACCACTGCAAAGACATAGATGAATCTTAAATTCATAATGTTGTTAAAGGGGTAGGGAAAATGTTCTGACCTAAATAACTTAGAAATGAGTGGAAACTGTAAGACTAAAGGGAAAAGAAAATACACATAAGCATTCTACTCTTATTGACAAAGTTGTTTCTATGGGGTATGAATTGACCAATCTGAAACCATGGTACATATGCTGTAATTGAAAAATTAAGTAAACAGTGGATAATAGCTAGATTTCTCCCTGTTCAAGTGTGAGGTCACAGATAATCAAGGGCCACCCTAAAATGACCCATGTGGTAATAGATTAGAGTTAGAGCCATCAGTATGAACTCATGTTTAGCTTAACATGAATACAAATGGTTATACATAAAAACATTTATAAGTATGTGTATATTCAAGGGGCAGTACATACACATCTATTTCCTTTTCTGTCATCTGAGAGAACCTAAAAGTACCAACACTCCAGCAGCAACAAGTTCACTTGATGCCCAAGTTTCAGTTTCTAATACCATTCTTCAACACAAAAAAGAAAGACTCCTTGAATATATGGCAGATTGTAAGTCTGGGTCAGGAAACATACAAGGTGAGCCCAAAAAAACCAGTCATGCCAGAAAGTAAGGAAACTGCTTTTTAAAAATGCAATGATAGCATTGTTCACAATAGGAAGAACCTGGAAGCAACCATGCTGCCCATCAAAAGAGGACTGGATTTTAAAAATGTGGTACATATACACGATGGAATACTATGCAGTCATAAAAAAGAACAAAATCATGAATTTCGCAGTAACCTGGATGGAACTAGAGTCTATAATACTGAGTGACCTCTCACAGAAACAAAGATCCGAGTATCACATGTTCTCACTCATATAATGGACCTTGAACATCCAACGTAATACTATAAGAAAATGACTGACAGTAGTGGGAAACTATGGGGGGGAGGGAGATGGGATTAACAGTAGCAAATATCTGTCTGGGGACGGGGAAACACCTCTTATCAACAGGGTGCCTGAATGAAATGTATTTGTATACCTAACCCTTAACTGTACCCCACAATATCATAATAAAAAAATTGATATAAAAAAATAAAATAACCTGAAAAAAAATGCAATGATGGGCCATGTCAAAGGAATACAGAATCAACTAAAAGAACTGAACAATTTGGTCAAAACTGGAACAATTTAAACAACAAATTAAGTCGTATTGGATTATAATGCAAAATATAAAATAAATGTCTATATGCTCATATTCTTATAAATAAATTAAGAGAGAAAATAGACACATCTTCTATACAGAAAAACTCCAAGTAATTTATGTAAATACTCTGCCCTTAAGGTGAGTAATTAATTTTCAACCCCTTAAATGTGAGCTGCTCATAGTGACTTTCTTCCAAAGAGTGGAGTATGGAAAGTGGGTGGGGGAAGAGTGACTTGCCACTGGAGAAACATGACAAACACCACCTCAACACCAAAAGTTGAGTCATGTTCATAGAATACACACTTTTTAAGAGTGGTAATAATGACACTTTATGTTTGTAGTCTTCCTCAAAAAAACCTCATTATAACCATATTAAAAAAAATCAGAAAATTTTCAAAAAAGAGGTGTCCTATAAGACATGTGATCAGTACTCCTCAAATCTGTCAAGGTCATAAAAAACAAGGAAAGTCTTGAGCAAAATGAACTCAGCTGGTAGCATCACACTACCTTACTTTAAACATATTACAAAGCTATAATTACTAAAACGTCAAAAAAAAAAAAAAAACCAAGGAAAGTCTGATAAACTCAAGCTCACAAGAGCCTAAAATGACATGACAACTAAATGCAATAATATCCTAAATGGGATCATGGAACAGTAAAATGTTATTAGGTAAAAACTAAGGAAAACTTTAGAAAGCATGTATTTTAGTCACTTATAAGGTATCGATATTTATTGTGACAAATGTACCATACTAATATAAAATGTTCATATTAGGAATAACTGGATGTGGCGTATATGAAAACCCTCTGTACTATCTTTGAAACTTTTCTGTAAATATAAAACTATTCTAAAGTAAATATCTTATTTTTAAAATTGCAACTGGCTCAAATTCCTCATAGAAGTAATGGTTACAATTTTTGGGTTTTCAGTTTTTATTTGTAATAAACATAGGATTTGACCTTCCATTTTTTAAGTTTGAAACTTACATTTGTCTTGTCTGAGTTTCTTTCTCAGGCAAACTAACACTCAAGCCTATAGAGTGAAATAACTAAAACTCATCAGATCAACCACTTCAGACAATGAGATGCTAGGCCTCACCTGCTTACCAACTTCTCTTCCTTAACCCTCCCCAATTCCTGTTTTCTACATTCCTGTCCCACTGTATTAACCCCTGTCTTCAACGGGACAGAGAGATGAATTTGAGGCAATCTCTCATTCTTTTTAGCTGATATCATGCAAATAAAAAGTCTTCTCTGGTAATACTCTTATCTCAGTGATTGTCTTTCTACATGGTCAGTTACAAAATCATTAGCAATAATATTTTGGCTCCAAAGTGTTGTCCATGTTTCTGATTATTTTCTGATAACTGGAATTACTGATGAAAAGTAAATGAATATTTTAAGAGGCCATATTGCCAATTGTTTACCATTAACTTTGCACTAATTTAATGTCAGTGACAGTGTTTGAGAGAGTCTGTCCCTCTTTAGCTGCTCTAAAAGAGACTTAGATATTAAATCTTCCTCACAGAAGCCAGCAATGCAAAAACTGCTAGTTTTATTCACCCCAAAACTAAATAATTCAGTATAACATAGAGGATAAGTATTCAAGGTAGAATCACACTGCATGAATTTGTATGTGGACTCCATTACTTTCTAACTGTGTGACTTTGAGCAAGTTACTTAGCTGCTCTACCACCTCAGCCTTTCTCATCTGGAAAATGGCAATAATCAAATATCTCTAACATAGGGTTTTGGGGAAAATTAAATGAGATAAGATAAAAAAATTAATTAGTTTATCAGTGACTGGCACAAAGTAAGTACTTGCTCTCTGTTATTATTATTGGTTTTTAATTGTTCACTCATTTATTCAGCAAGTACTTTTGGAAGGACCACTATGTGTTAAGCACTCTGAAGATTATGGAGGGACAGCGGTCAACAAGACACAATTCCTGCCCCAAGGAGCTTACAGTCTTGCAGTAGATTCAGACATGTGCACAGAAGACTGCAATCTCATGTGACACATGTGTAAACAAAGACCAGGAAGCAATGGAAGCATACGGCATGATCATGATCAAGAAAGCAATCTCTTAGAAAAGGACAGGCGAGCCAGAATGTGAAGGATGTGTAGGATTTAGCCCAGTGAGGTACTGAAGTCACAAAAACACCTGCTCTCTAGGAACTATTGTGTATATTTCTTCCCAATTTTGTGTTCAGTGACATCACTTTGATAGCTTGATATCAGCCATAGTGATTTACACAATGGAAATCATCAAATGCTGTAAATCAGGGATTTTTCTACTTCCTTCCCTCAAAACACAGTTGTTAAATAGTCACTAATCTTAAACAATTGAATGCACTGCTTTAACCAATCAAATTTTGAATGAGAAATACAAAAAAAGGCAAAGAATATGGTGAATTTGAGAAACCGAGAAGAGTTTGGTTTAGACAGAGCATGAAGAAGTTATGAAGATAAATAAATGGGGGTCAAATTATGTGGCCCTTTGTAAGCCAAATTAAGATGTTTCAAATTTATTCTGAGGACAATAGGGAGCCACCGAAGGGTGTATAGTAAGGGATGGAATATGGTTCGCATGTTAGAAAAATTCCCTCTGACATTGGAGGGCAGAGTAAAATTGAATATAGATATGGTATGCTTAAAATTTCATTGATACATAGGTTACTTGGACTTGATAATGTCTTTTTTTCCCAAAGTGGTGTTATTGACGTGTCATTATCAATTGACATATTAAAATGTTTGTATCGTTTTTTGGTTGTATTTTCTACTTGGATTTTTTTTAAGTTCTTTTTTTCCCAAACTGTCACAAAACAGTGAACTAAGACTTAGAACTTTTGACAGTTTTATTATATTTCTAACAGTTCCTAGAATGTTTTCTTCTCCTGATCCTATATTTATGAAGGGAACAGAACCTGAGACTGTGAAGTAAGTAAAGAGGCTGCAGTGAGACACAGTAGGGGAGGGACTCAGTCCCACCCCCACTGACAAATTTCTCCATGTCTGCTAACCACAAGTCCTGCACCACCCAGCTAGCCACTTGAAGACTTGAGGTAAGCAACATCTCACCACATTTCACCATAACTCTCATCCAAAGCAGTTTATGACAGTTTATAAATTTGACCCCATTACCCTACAAAATCCCCACCTGAAAAGGAACATATCTGTCATTTTTTGATCATGTGACACATGTAGATGCATAATCAACTGCTGAACCTGCACTGCCCATGCTCCACCTCTTCATACAGTGACTTGGCATGATTCAGATAACCAGTCCAATAAGAGACACTGAGAGACTTCCTACAGGGAGTCAGCCAAAGAACTCTTCTTCCTATGCTGTCTCCCTTGTGCTCAAGCGTAAGCCACAATAAGCCTTGTCTGGGAAAACTTGCTTGACCTTGTGTCAAATTCCATGGCACTGAGAGACTAACAGCCCACAGTTTGTAACAGTTGGAGAGAACAAGGTGAGATAATAGTCTGAACTTGAGTGGTAGCTGTTGGGGTGTGGTGAATGGCTTTGAAAAATTTGTAGGAGGTAGTTCATGATGGTATGGATGAGAAGCATGAAAGACAAAGAAAAGTGAAGAAAAAGTGCTCAGATGTCTGGCTGGTTAGTGATTACTTGCACCACAAAATAATAACCAGTAGAAAAATAACAATTTAGGGTCAGGGTAATATAGTCCAGAAAACTCAAGGGTATTAAAAGAATTTCAGCGCCAGTAATGACTCTACACCTGGCCAGGACCAAGAGATTTATCAAAGGGGCTGTTACAGAGAGGATCTGTAACAGAGGAAAGAAGAAAAAAGAGAGAGAGAGTTGCGGGGAGAGGGCTGTATTTAAAAGCCTGACAGGGGCCAGAAGGGTCATGCTATGTTCTATTGGAGGAGCTGCATGGGAGTAGGGTGGGCTGACGCCGTGTTATAGTTCTATTGGACGCATAACAAAGCTGGCTAAGGATTGGAGGCTTGCAGGTTTGAAATTCACATGGCGGGGAATTGTGCACACAGAAGCCAGGACCTAGGGACTTTGTTGTCTGGTGTGTCCTCACCATGCTCAGTGCCATTTTGGGAGCCGCCCCTCTGGTTGCCTCCTGCACCCTTCAGGTATGGTAGTAAAAGTTAGGAGTGGAATCATATGTTCAATTTATTGAGTTTGAAATGTCTCTGTGAAATCTAAGAGGAACTGTGAATAACTCAGTTGTGTATGTGAGTCTGGAGATCTAGAAAAAAAAAATAAAAATCACCTTAATTTTTTTAATGCAGAAAAAAACCTTCGTCCAGAGGCTAGAGACAAAGTAAATGAAGTTTTAAGGAAGCAAAGAAACAGTTACCAAAATGCCAAGGATTCCACTGAGGTTCTATTGCTACTTGCACAGAAAGTCCATCACCGAGACAAATAATAGTGCCAGGGAAGAAGGTTTTTTATTTGAGTGATGTCAGCCAGGGAGAATAGGAGATTATCCCAAATCCATTGACCCATCCTACTGAAGTCAGGGTTTTTAATTATATATTTTTTTATTTTAAAATTGTGGGGTACAGTTAAGGGTTAAGTATACAAATATTCATTGTGCAGGTACCCTTATTAATGAGGTATGCCCCCCCTTCCCCAGACAGATATTGACTACCATTAATCCCACCTCCCTCCTCTTCCTGCCCACCTCCCATAGTTTCTCACCACTATCAATCCTTTTCTTATAGTATTATGGTAGTTGTTCAAGGTCCACTTATGAATGAGAACATGTAATACTTAGATCTTTGTTTCTGTGAGATATCACTCAGCATTATAAACTCTAATTCCATCCAGGTTGCTGCGAAATTCATGATTTTGTTCTTTTTTATGGCTGTGTAATATTCCATTGTGTTTATGTGCCACATTTTTTTAATCCAGTTCTCTTTTGATAGACAGAGTGGTTGGTTCCATGATCTTGCTATTGTGAACAATGCTGTGATAAGCATATGAGTGCAGGTATTTTTTTTATAGAGTGATTTGAGTTCTCAGATCTAGAAAAGACAATACAGGAATTCATATGGAAACACAAATGACCAAGAATAGCCAGAACAATCCTCAGCAAAAAACAAAACAAAACAAAACAAAACAGGAGGTATCACACTCCCAGACTTTAAACTTTACTATAAAGCTACAATAATGAAAACAGCCTGGTATTGGTATAAGAACAGCATATAGACCAATGGAATAGAATTGAGATTCCAGAAGAAAAACCCAATTTCTCAACCAACTCATCTTCGACAAAGCCTCCACCACCCACCACTGGGGAGGAGAACCTAGTCAGTAAATGGTACTGGGAAAACTGGCTGACCACACGCAGAAGATTCAAACAGGACCCCTATCTGTCCCCATACACAAAAATTAACTCTAAAAGAAGTCAGAGTTTTTATATAGTGGGGCGGGAATGTAAAAGACTAAGGAAAATAAATTGGCAAACACATTGGGGGAAGAGTATGGAATAGGAGTTGGTAAACAGGAGGATTTTCATTGTGATCTCATGGTGATCTGGTAAGTTTCATTTCCTTGATACTATAGGCCTGAGGGTTGGTTTTCTGAGACAGGAACTCCGATGAGACAAATTTAAGTTTTGAGCTTTAAGATGAGGAAGATCAATTTCTGTGTTTATCCAAAACAACTGCAGCCATTAGTTCTATGGGGAAGTTGGGCTGATTTCAGAAGTAAGCACATCTTAAAGAAAGAAGAACAAGTCAGTAGTGCAGCAGTGTCAAATGCTATAGAGAGGTCAAGAAAGATGAGAGCTAAGACATTATCTCTTTGCTGCATCTACTGCCAAGAATGAAGACAGCTCTCAGGATTCAGACTGTAGACATTTCAAAAAATGTCAATATCACTCGAAGAAATTCACGGTTCTTGGGAAGGGTCCAGAGGAACTCTGTACAACCTCAGTCAAATCAATGTAGAATTTAATCTCCTTGGAAAGAAGAAGAGGCTTCTAGTTGACATGGTGGAGAAATAGAAATTGGCTTCAGTTCACATTATTTTTATGTATGGAGTACCCTTTACATAAGTAACTCCAACTTAGAAAAAGACTCCATTTTACATTTTAAAAGGCCTCATGTCAACAGGGACCAGATGCTGTGCCTCATCAATAAGGGCTTCATCCAAACCAATAATAATCAAGCATACCCTTCCACTGTCAGTCCTCACCAGAAGACTTTGTGGCCATGAGAAGACAGGCCTTCAACACTTTGTTACATCCTGTCTTAATCAGACTCCAACTTGCTATCACATGTGGTAAGCACTTGGCAGTTGCCACTGGAGGCCCTGCCCCATCCAGTCATCATGGGAAGCTCTGCCTACATCAAAAAGACCCTTCCATGCAGGAAGCCTAAGTGCTGTCCATGCTAGCCAAGAAAACTTCTGCTTGTCTCACTGTCCCCTGGCCTCATGCGTTGACCCATTTTCCTATCTCTTTTATCTTAATGTTGTTACTTTGTTTGCACTGGAATGTTTAATCTATAACGTTTATATGTTGATTAGGTATACTATTGTGCATGATTTATTTTTGCAATTTTTTGTGATATTGACTGACTTGTGGAGTTTCTTGAGCCTGTATGCCTGTGACTCCATTTATAGAGTACATGAGTAACACTAAGGAGAATTCCCTCCTTGGGAACTCCATGTAGCTTGTGACTTTTATGAATAAAACAGCATCGATAAAACTGACATTTTGGAAAGAAACAAGCATTGTGAACCTGGTTATCTCTAACCTTGCTTTGCTCATGACATCGTGATTATGTATACAATATGATTAAAGGAATTAGCCAGGCTTCTATTATAAGATGAGTTCTGTGCATACTCTCTTCCTTCTTAATGTAATTATTGAGAAAAATAAGTCTTTTATTGAAATCAAAAATTTACTGGGTAAAAATACATGCATAGGGTTTGGTGAGACCAGGTATTGTTTATTTTGCTGCTCAAGGCCAGAAAGATGAGCTAATTCTTGAAGAAATGATAGAAAACTTGTATCATATACAACTTCTTTGACTCAGCAAGTCACAGCAGTTTAAAACAAAGAAGATGGGGGGAAGGGTAAAGGAAAAAGTGGGGAGGAAAATCTACACAAATGAAGAAAAACCAAAAGAAGGATATAGGTCTCACACAGACCCCCTGGGAGGTCAGACACTGAGAAAACAGACTTCGGAATTCAAATAATGAAGAGGCCCCAGAATGACTGGTCACATACGATAAACCCAGACATCAAGACATTAATACAGAGAATAAAAAGAATTGAGGAGAGACAAGAAAAAATAGGAAAGAGCTGATAGCTGAAATAACAGCAGTAAAGAATACTGTGACTGAAATAAATAACAAACTAACAAGCATGGGAAGCAGAATTAGCCAAGCAGAAGAAAGAATCTCAAAGCTTGAAGACCAAAATACAGAACTAACCCATACTGTCAAAAACATAGAAACAAATCCGTCAAGAGATGAACAGTTACTTCAAGAGACCGAACCTAAGAGTAATTGGACTTCCTGAGGCAGAAAGAGAGACAGAGACCACACTGGAACAAACATTCCATGAAATATTCAAGAAAACTTCCCTCATCTCATCAGTGATGTGAAAATTCAAACACAAGAGATTCAGAGAATCCCTGAAAGACAACAAATGAGAAAACCAACTTCCAGACACATAATAATTCACCTAAACAAAGTAGGTATAAAAGAAAAAATCTTAAAAGCAACGAGAGAAAAAGGTCAGACTACCTACCAGGGAAGACCAATTAGAATAGCAGCAGATTTATCTATAGAAACCTTTCAGGCTAGAAGAGCTTGGAGCCCAGTCTTCAAAGTTCTCAAAGATAAACAATTTCAACCAAGACTAACCTATCCAACCAAGCTAAGCTTCATCAGTGAGGGAGAATTAAAATATTTCCCAGACATCCAATCCCTAAGAATTTATGCTGCCTCCAGACCACCTCTACATGTTTCATATTTAAACCATGGTCTCAGAGACTTCTTGGGGGTGCATATAAACTCTAGTTTGAGAGAGAGGGACTGAGTCCAAGCCCTGTACATTTATTTCAATTACTCCCCTGAGATTGTGTCACAGTTTACTATGAGAAATGACTCGAAGAATGGAAACAGCCAAAGAAGGTAATGTTGACATAAAGAACAGATGCTGGACCAAGACTAGAAGTCAGATTCTACTCCTAGCTCACCATGAACTGGTAGCACAAGTTTGGGCAATCACTTAAAGGCTGTGAGCCTCAGTTTACACTTTTATAAAATGAAAGATTTGATTGTATGCTTATTAAGTTTCTTTCCAGTCCAAATTTTCTTCTTAGTTTTCCAACGAGAAGGTTAAAGGGGTTGAAAGAAAAAGAACAGAGAAGTTAATAACCTTTCAGAGCCATTGCTAAATGCAACTATGTTCAAGAGTTTTGAACTATGTTCAAAGAGTAGCAACTTTCCTACAGGAATACAGCTCCAAGAGTGTTTTATTCCAGCTATAAAGTTTCTTGAAAGTGGGTCTCTATCCAGATGTTCTTGCCTGGCAGAAAATATGAATCAAAAGAAAGGGAATTGTATAGTTTCTATTTTGGCTTTTTTACATGTGGAAAATTCCTCAAACTTATAAAAGCCAATATGCTTTTATTCAGTTAACAAATGTTTATTAAACACCTACTATTTAATTACATATAGTCCACTTTATGGGAAATACAGAAAAAAGTGACACAAAATCCCTACACTCAAAGATTTCACTATATTGTAGAAACAGAGATACACAATTCAGGAAAGGTAGAGTAAAATAAATGTCATAGAGATAACAAGCAGAAACTGGTCCAGCTTCTCCAAAGTTTAAGTTAATGGTTACAGTTTATTTTTTAAAAACCAACCCTTAGGCCTATAGTATCAAGAAACTGAAATTCACCAGATCACCACATCCAGACAATGAGATACCAGACCCCTCCCTAATTCCTATTTAATAATTCCTCTTCCTTAACCCTCCCTAATTTCTGTTTTCTATATTCCTGCCCCAACATAAAACCCCTACTTCAGTAGGACAGGGAGATGCATTTGAAATGAACTATCCCATTCTCCTTGACTGATATCAACCAAATAAAAAGACTTCTCCCTTGGCAATATTTGTCTCAGTGATTGGCTGTATGTGTAACAAGCAACAGGATCCTGACAGAATCCTTGGCACTTCAGTAACAAAGTCACGTGCTCAAGGAATGAGTGGCTTTGATGAGGGCATTTTGATGAAGGAGGAGCCATTTTTTGTTTAGTGCTGCAGTCTCTGGGTAAGTTATCAGGATTGCCTGAAATAAAAAATATAATTGAGTCCCATCATCATCATCATCATGGAAATGGCTTTAAGAGAAAACTGGTCAAATGAATATTATTGCTTCCCATTTTCAACCAGTAAATAGATGTCATTGATAGCCACGAGTCTGTCAAGAATGCCAAAGCTATGTTACATAATACAACAATCCTGTTCACAGGGGGAAGCTGGGAAATAACATGGGTATTTCTCAATTTCATAGGACAAGACAAGCAGAAAAGTACCACCCATGCCTCTGAGAACATTGGATGGTGCACCCTTGAAAAAAGCTTTGCCTTCTTCATCATGAGCAATCTTCATCCAGCAGTCAAATATCCCTCTGTACATGATATCAGTTCTTTTGTGCCCTGACTGCATCATCATGCTGCAGCGAACAGTGTCAGATGGATAGGAAGTCAGCCCACCAACGACAATGACAGACTATGTGATCATCCAGCTGTTGATGGTGTGAGTATTCTTGGGATCTGGAAGCATTGCTTGTGAAGTATCACAGATACCGAAGTAGGCAGCTCAGTAGATGATAATACCCTGCACCGACATGTTAAAGCCTTGGTACAGACCTTCAATCCTGTCAGGTTTGTAAATCTTAACCAGGCAGTCACCAAGGCCTCTGAATTCCCTTTCAGCTCTGGCTTTACCCACATCGGCTGCTAGATGAATGCAGGCAAAATCAACAGGGCACACAAAACACAAGGATGTAGCCCCAGTGGCACCACCTGAAGCCAGATTCCCTGCAAAGTAGCACCAAAACTGGGTCCTTTTGTCCACCCAGGAAAGCCAGCTTGTATTTATCTTTCAAGACAAAGTTGAGAGCCTGGGCGGGGAAGTATCTGATGACATTGTCCAGATTACCACGCCAGAAGGTCAGGACTCCCTGCTCCTTGGGGATACAGACCACACAGTCTATAATGCCCTTGCATTGCTTATCTACAGTGATTTGCTTGCAGGCATGCTGCACCTGCAGCAGCAGCTTGACCCACTCAATGAGTGCTACCACAGTCTTGGAGATGGCCATGGACATTCACCTGCCAGGAAGTCCTTGGCGAAGGACACAGCAGCAGCTGTCATGTTGAAAGAAAAGAGGGAGGCAGACGACTGTAGGATGGGACTGGGCTGGAAACCAACTTTGAATCCAGGGCTCCAGGATCCCCTGAAATATTTATTCCCAGCTGACTGCTATTCTCTGGGGTAAACTGACAGTCCTCCTATCTGATCACTATTACTACCTAAGAAACTAAGAACTGGAATTCCAAAATTCCTCTTATTAAATAATTTTATATTTGTTGTCACTAAAATAAGGAAAAAATAATCAGAGGATTATGAAGCCATATCCATTCCTTACCATGTAATAGTGTAAGTGACTGTCCATTGAGCAGAGTTTAGGAAAGGATAAATAATGCAGAGATTCCAAGAAAACAAGGAGGGAAGAGGCGGCACACCAGCATGAATAGAGAAGGCTATGAGACAGAAGCACTGATAACCAGCTACACTCCCTCACAATCCTGCCCATGGGAAACTCAGGAATGAAGGAGAAATTCCATCATGCCTGTCCCTTTTGCCTCTTTTCTTTGAAATGAGAAATATAAACAAAAAGTCATATGTATCTTCAATGATATTAATTTGTCAAAAGCCCCTTCCCATGCATTACTTTTCTTAAAATAATTATCTGAAAAGAGAAGAAAGTCACTGAATAATTTTTAGCATTTAACAGAGCATCCCTAAAACATGTACATTTATACAAGCCTTTCCTCAACTTGTCTAGCTTATTGGCACTGCAAGTCGTGTTTCCAAGCAGATTGTCCTGAAGGGTTATAATAGATTGCACTGGGATAGAAATGTAGACTAAGTGGAAATGCAGGACTAATCTGTCAGGTCCAACAAAGATAAATATCTTGGCAGCACTGTCGTATTTCACAGTGCATAGAGTTGACTATAGATCTCCTGACATGAAAAATTTTATGGCCAAATGTGGTGGCACTTTGCAACCCTAGGTCTACGAAGGATGGTTGGTCCTTCTCTGATGGGGTCAATTGTGATAAATTGCCCTGCTGAACTCACCATGAAATATGACCCTTCAGTTTAACCATATTCTCTTTGATATGCATGTCCAAGTTAGCTTTAAGATATTTACCAGAGGAGTTTTTCTAGTTAGAAGAATGAAATGAACCAGATATGCCCTTCTCACCCTCCTTACTACTCTAATCAGCAATGGAGAGGAAGGTTGTAAAATCTCTTTCCTGGGAATATTGTGAAAAAATCTCCTTCTGGAGTGGCAGAAGGTGGAAGGGACTGCCCGGGAAGGGAGTAAAGAGATAAGATGGTTGGCTTAATCTTCTACATCTTTCATTAATTCTCCTGGCATAGAGCCACCAATCCATTTTGCAGGGGACAAACTGTCTTTCTTCATACCTAGAAACCTGAGTTGCTAATGAACTGATGCAACATATTCCTCAAAGGAAACTTCCACTCAACCAGAGCAAGCCAGAATGATGTTTCCATTTACAGAATTACTTTAGTTCCTCACATAAGAAAAGAAAGTTTGAAAACTTATGTAAACCACCTCATTTTTTCAACTTCTCAAGACTGATTTGTGAATAAATAGAAGTGCTTAGTACCTGCAGGCTAAGGTCACTATGTCCTGCCTCCAATTAATTCAGCCCTGCACACAAGAACATAAATTGTCATAGTTCAAGCTATGTTACAAAATTATGATATGACCCTGGGCAAATTATTGAACTTCTTAGGCCTTGAGTTTCTCACCTGTAAAGTAAGGGTTATTATACGAAATGAACCCAAATTTCCTTTCTCAGCAAAGCTTCTACTATGTAGTAGTACAAGGTGCCTAAGAGCACAGACTCTGAAACCAGAATGCCTGAGTTCAAAACCTGAATTCTCCATGTATTACCTGAGTAACCTTAACCAATTTCTTTAATCTTTCTCATTTTTCTCATCTGTGCAATGGAGACGACCATAATAGCACCAATTTCATAGGGCTGTGATGAGAGTTAAATAATTTAATATATGCCAAGTGTTTATATTCATGGATGGAAGATAGTAAGCCTTCAATAAGTATTAGTTGTTATTATACTAAGGTTCTATGTTATTGGTATTCAAAAATTGGTGACCAGTCCAGTACATGAGCTGTAAACATAGTAAAATAATTAACATTCTTTTACTATGTCACATTCACCAGTAACTGAATTCCTACATGTGGGCAAATTATTATCAACAGGGACAGAGCTGTGTGTTATTAATCATTATATTTCCATTTTCTTTATTAGTTTGTGCCACCATTATATTCACAAGGGGTAACATATTACACTCCCCCTTCCCTGAATTAGTCTTACTCCATCTCCATCCTCAGTGAACACCATACACAAACATACTCAAACCTCAATCATTACATGAATCTCCTTCAACTTCCAACCGCCCAATATCCCACAACACATCCTTTCTTTTCCATTCCTATTACAATCACACATGGCATGCATTCAATAAAGTTTCCTTGATGATGATAATGATGTGAATGAATATGAGGATAATGGTCTGGGTTAGTAAATTGTGTTTATTATTTTCAAAGTGTCCACATAAGTTGTACATACTCCATTCATTCATTCACACAGCAAAGAGCTTACCATATATCAAGCTTGGAAAAGGCACTTTGGGGCTAAAAACAATAATGTAACATATCAAAATCTTGTCTAAATTTAAATTTAGGCAGAGTCTCAGTTATTATCCTATGATCAAGCCATAGAACATTCATTTTGTAAGCAATTTCTTATAGAAAATAATTAAAGTTACTAAATTGTTTTCCCTTTTTAGAATGTCGCTTGAATCTATAGACACATTTTCCAGCCATGATTTCCTCATCTGAATATTAAAGGAGTTTGACTAAATAATCTCAAAGGTCACTTTCTGTTCCAATGTTCTATGGAACAAAGACAAAAATAGTGCCCCATGATTAGGACTTAAGGAAGTAAGATCAGACAGGAAATACAACGCATTTTAAAATAATGACAAAATGGATATGCACAAAACTGATTATTTCTGGGTGGTCAGCTTGTGGAAGAATTTTGTTATTACCTTAAGGTAAAGTTATCTACCTCTCCTCTTTATTATTTCCCTGTTTGGTTGCACTAAGAGGATATGGGCTGCCAAAAACAGTAAAATGTGATCAGCTTTCCCAAAACAGTAAGTCGGGAGAAATTCTGAGGGAAAACTCCTGGCTCCCAATTGATTGATGGGTCAGTGGAGCAGCAATTGAAATATAATGAAAAATCACAAACTTTAGAGTCTAAAGACAATACTTTAAAAGTCTCACTTTTTCTTTCAGCTTTATGTTCAACTACATATCTTCACATATCTTCTCTGAGGCTCAGGTTCAGATCTTCACAAATGGCTGTCTAACTATGCCTGTCAGTGCAAAACCACATTGTTACTTATCTTCCAGGTAAGAAAGCAGAGAATCAGGAAGACTGAAAGAGATAGTGTAGGTGAAAGTATGTTGCAAATCCCAGATTTCTATGTGCATTTTGTTAGAGTCGCTACTGTTAAATCACTCTATTCAAATACTAGATCTTGTCCAACCTGAGTAATATAGCAAGAGCATGTCTCACATCTACAAAAAGTAAAAAATTATTCAGGCATGGTGGCATGTGCCTGTAGTTTCAGCTGCTCAGGAGTCAGAGGAGGAAGGACTGCTTGAGTCCGGGAAGTCAAAGTTATAGTGAGCTGTGATCATACCACTGCACTTCAGTCCAGATAACAGAGTGAGATGCCAACTCTCTATATTAATTATATATACATATATATGTAAAGCCTTATGCCTAGGTGATTACAGTAATGCAAACAAAATAAACTTTGGTTATGAATAGATGTGTTTATTCTCCTCAATTTGAGACAGAAAAAAATCAAGCGAAGAGTGGCATTTACTCTTTCCACTAAACTTTAAGCAGTGATGGGAATTTCTATGCCTATCTTATTTACTAGTGGACAACTGTAGCAGGTAGCAAGATGCCTGGAATACAACAGGAGTTCAGGAAGTATATGAAAACCATCTCAATTGGGTCAATCATCAGTATGAATATCTCTGTTTCTCTTTATCCTTAAACTTTCCCTTTGATCTATTTCATTTTGAAAAAAATAAAATTAAATCTTGTTGGGAATATTCTTTACCCCAATATACACTCACTTTATTTATCCCATTAAATATTAAGTATGCCATAACTATACTTTTATTTATTTAGGTCATCCTTTAAACTATATATTCATTTAATTTATCAATAGCAAAACACAGTAAGGCACAGTGATTGTTGGTAATTGATGTTGGTTCTCTGCCCAACCCCTGATTGAACTCAAGAGTCATGTGAGTTATGTGAGTCCAGCTATTCACTTACATAAAATGCCTGGCCACATTATTGCAAGATTAAGGAGAAGGCCATGCAGTTTGCCAGCTGAGAGCTGTGGAGTGTGTAATCCAAGTGCAGGTAGTCCCATGGCTGTGGCCTGGTCCCACATCCCTGTTACCTGCTCTGGGTCCTCTGGCTAGCTGATATTTCCAGGATAAGAGGAACAATTACAGACATTCCTTGTGCCTTTTTTGTCCCTAGTCCAGATAGGAATAAGTAACTTTGGAAATATGAGGACCCAGTCTCTACCTCCCCACAAACACTTTACCTCCTGTCTTTCACCTGATCTCACCCTCCCCTTCCTACCAGTCCCTTCTCCCCACTTCCCTTAGAGGATAAGAACTACAATCAGGGTTGGTCAGAGGACCATAATTTACCAGTAATCACTGTGCCTTACTGTGTTTTAGTATTGGTAAATTAAATGGATATACAAAGGGGGACCCAAAAAATGAAATTTATTTATTTTAAAATGTGCATTTATTCATACATGTTTAAACCTCATCACCTTCAAAGTACTCTCCATCTAATGCAATACACTTATCAGGATTCTTTTCCACTGCTCAAAACAGTTTTTGAACTCATCAATTTTGATGCCTTTTAGTGCTTCTGCCATGTTTTGTTTCACTACTGCCACATCAGCAAAACATTTCCCTTTGAGGACTTCTTTCATCCAGAAAAACAACAACCAAAAAAAGTCACTCAGAGGGAATTCAGGTGAATAGGGAGGGTAGGGCATGGAGGTCATGCTGGTTTTGGTCAAAAATGGCTGAATATCCAGCAGGTGTGGGCAGATGCATTGTCATGGTGGAAGTGTTATAACTGGAGTGCGAGAAAGGAATTGCCACACACTGAGAGCTGAATTTTTGAGTCCTTTAATAGCCAGCGGTCAAGAGGAGACTAGTGTCTCTAAAAGCTCTTGGGCCCAAGTAAAGCAAGCCAAAAGCTAATAAAGGTAAAAACCACAAGTGGGCTATAGCAGGGAGGTGAGGGAACAAGGAACTAAAAACAAAAGTGAACAATTACTTGATGCATACCTGAAGCAAAGTTACAATTAGAACAAGAAACTTGTAGTTAAGGAGTTTTCAAAACCAGGGGAACAAGGGAGTGGAACAAGGATGTGAGCTTGTGAGTACAGGAAAGTTGCAATGAACACACACGGGGGATGGCATCTGGGTAAGCTGGCAGCTAAGATGGAAGATTTTTAACAAAATGAAGTTACTTAATATTAAGCAAGCTATTATAGGCTATTATAGTTTACAGATATTTCAGAAGAACCAGTCACCTGCATGCCAAAACTCAGGATGTTTCTTTCACAATCATGACACAACCTTCTCAAAACTTCCACATAAACACCAAAAGGTTTCTAGAATACTTATGTAGCAGGAGAAGCCTGTACTACAAGGGGCCTGCCCTTTAAAAGATAATTTTGGGGGGGTCCCCTCTGGTATAGTTAAAAGTCTGACCTAAATAAATAAAAATATAGTTGTGGTACATTTGATATTTCATGGGATAAATTAAATGAGTGAATATTGGAGCAAAGGATACTCCCAACAAGATTTATTGTTTTCAAATGAAAGAGGTAAGAAAGAGATCAAAGGGAAAGGTTAAGGAAGAAAGAGAAACAGAGATATTCATGCTAATGATTGACCCAATTGTATCTTCAAAGATAGACCACATTTTGAGAAGTAGGCAAAAAATCCCCCACACAGCAATTTTTTAAGATCTTGGCTTCCACTAGGAAATCAATTACTTTTTCATGAATGGTATACTGACTTTCTTTCACTACTCTTACAACTTATCTAAGATAGAGTCAGTTAATTTTGAGGTCAGTTAATTTGATCAGCTCACTGTGCATGATAAGCATGGAAATTACACAATGTTTTACAATCTAAATTTGAAGAAACTTTCTATAACTACCCCCATCAAATTGCAGATGGTCACCAACTTAGCTTACCAAATTTATGATCTGTGAGCTTCCATGACCACTAACAGCTGTCTTGATTTTCTCTGGATCTGCAGCAATGATAGTTGAGAAGAAATTCATATGTGTTTGGTTTTGAAATACTAAGTTGGCCTCGTGAGACTAGAATAAGAAAAGAGAGGAAATTTCTGCTTCCTTCAGATTTCATTTTTAACAAGACTCCAGACTGACATAATTTTCCAACCAAGTGGGACCACTTTAAATCCAGGATATGGTGGGTTTTTTCTTACTATTTGATTTTAATATATTATTTCTTAACCAAGAACCCCAAAGTATCATCCAATAAATATTTAATAAACTGTTATAACATAGAATATACTCTGGTAAGTCCTGCTTAAGACATAAAGGAAAATAAAACATGACTTCTTTCCAATCCAGTTATGCCATTTTATATATATTCAACCCAGTTACATATATGTAGTGGCATAAATAAATTGAAAGCAAACTCTCTCTCTATAGATAGCTAGATATCAATGTATGCATACATACATGTGTGTATATAGATACATATATCTAGATATATATCAATATCTATATAGATAAATGAATGAATAGATAGATAGATGATAGCTAGATTAGATTAGGTAGACAGATTAGATTGGATGGATGGATAGATAGATAGATAGATGATAGATAAATGATAGCTTAGAATATAAGGCCGCTCTTAGGCGCAAATAGAGACATAGCAACACATAAAAAGGAAGAGTGAAAATATCAGTGAGAATTAAAAGATATGGGCTCTAAGTTGCTCCAAATCAACCCAAAAGGGAAAAAAAGGGGAAGGGAAGATTTCAACTGATGGAGAAGAAGGGATTGGCAGATATGAGATAAACCAGTGAACTTGAGAAATATTAAGAGATCATTTTTAACTGATACTTAAGTGCTAAATTTTAAAAGCCCTTATACAGCAGGATAAGGAATTTTTGCCTTCATGCTACAGATAAAAAGTCACTCAAGGATTCTGGATAAGAAAATAATATCAAGAAAGTGATATTTAGGAGGATCTATCTAGCAGCATTAGGTAGGCTAATTTAGAGAAAAGTAGCTTGGAGTCAGGGAAACTAATGGAATGAAATTTCATGGGAAGGTAGAATTAGTGAAATGCCCTTTAATATCCAACTGATATTCTCTAGCTCTTGGCCTCAAACAATTTACTTAGCTTCCCTTTGGTTTCACAATGCCCTCATCTGTAAAGGAAAAATTTTAAAAATAAAAATATACAAGTTTGTGGTCAGAATTAAGTCAGTATATATGTAAATCACCTAGCAAGGAATTATCTTAGTCTCTGTTTACTAAAGAATGTTTTTATGTTGCCTTCCCTTTTGAAGGATAATTTTGCTGATTATATAAGTCATAACTGACAGGTTTTTTTCTTTTAGCACTTTAAATGTTATCCCATTGCTTTCTGGCTTCCATTGTTTGTGATGAGCTATAAGACATTTATCATATTATTGTTTACCTGTTCATGCTGAGTTGTTTTTTCTCTTGCCACTTGCAAGGCTCTGTTTTTGTCTTTGGCTTTCAGCAGTTTGATTCTGATATGTCTGGTGCAAATCTGTGTGTGTTTACCTTTCTTGGGGTTCTCCTAGCTTCTCATGCTGCCATTTTGAAAATGATTATTTGAGCCTCTGTCTTTTCAGTAATGTTTAAGCCAACCCGAATATCAAAGTCTCATCAGGTATGAAGTTTGGCTTATTTAGCTTAGAATTTATATTGGTCTACCTGGGCAGTGAGACCCCATCTCTACAATAAATCAAAAAATCAGCCGGGCGTGGTAGCGCATGCCTGTAATTCCAGCTACTCCGAAGGCTGAGGCGGAAGGATGGCTGGAGCCCAGCAGGCAAGGCTGCGGTGGCTGGGAGTGGCCACTGCACTCCAGTCTGGGCGACCAAGTGAGACTCCAACTCAAAAAAAAAAAGATACTTGGAAAGAAATAAAATGAAGAAACATCTTACCAAGTCTCTGGGATGCCAGGAAAGCATCCCCCCTTAGGTTGTAGTATTTTTCTGTAATGTTTTGCTCCCTTAACCACCTTATGAGTTAATTTATCACTACCATACTTTACTTGCTCTCAATAATTAGATGAAAAGAAAACAGGACTAGTTTTTATGCTATAAAGTAATAATTTGCAGATTCATTGGTTACATTTTTTTTTTTGAGTTGGAGTCTCACTCCATCACCCAGACTGGAGTGCAGTGGCCGCTCTCAGCCACTGGAGCCTCTACCTCCTTGGCTCCGGCAATTCTTTGACCTCAGCCTTCCTAGAAGCTGGAACCACAGGCGCGCGCTACCACGCCCGGCTAATTTGTGATTTATTGTTGAGATGAGGTCTCGCCAAGTTGCCCAGGCAGGTCTCATACCCGCGGGCTCAGGCAATCCACTCACCTCAGCCTCTCATAGCGTGGGATTACAGGCTGAACCACAGAGCCCAGTTTATTGGTTGCATTTAATAAAAACTAATATTTACTGATCAATCCCTCTAATCTCCAATTCTCTTCCAAAATATGCTGCAAATACTATTTCTTGTAACCTTCCTCACAAACCTATATACTACATATACTAACATTATACCTTCTGATAGATGAAGAAACTGAGGCTCAGTGGGATTAAATGATGTGTCCTAGGTTGCTTGACTAGTAGTAAGTGGGTAAATCCAGATTCAGTTCAGCTGTCTGGCTCTTAAGCACTGTATGCTACTGTCTCAATTGAAACATGCTTCTTTAATTTTGTGTTTATTTTCCCAAAGGCAACAACGTATTTTAAGTCTCCAACCCTCATTTTAACTTGAATACAATGAGAATGTGTTTTACATTTCTATCAGGGTTCTTATTTGTACTCCCGTAAAAGAGGCAAAATTGCACAGTGTTCCTTGTACCTTGACTTTGGTAATACATTATCAGGATTCACATATAGGTTCATACCTTTGCTATTTGTGTGACTTTGGAAAAGTTAGTTAAAATCTCTCTCTTGGTTTTTCTAACCTTAATTCAGTATAATAAGAGTAACTACCACATGGGATTTTATAAGAATAAAATGTATAATACATATAAAATGCTGGGACAATGTCTAATCCAAAGTAAGCTCTCAACAAATATTATTTATTATTATGACCTCGAATCTTTTTATTGTACATATCAGATTATATCATACTTTTCGAATAGTCTAACTGTCTTATTTGAGTGTTAACCCCCAAAAGGCAGAGGCAATATCATTTTCATCTTTGTAGCCCTGATGTCTAGCAGTGTCTGAAATATAGTAAGACTACATTAAATATTTAAGAGATAGGCAGATGAAAAAGTCCCTTTTAGTGGAATCTTTCAGCCTAGAAATGAATAGCGAGGTGTTCTCTGTTAATTTTCCGAACGTGATAAGTTCATCACACACATAACAGTAAACTGCAGATGACAAAGGCATCACAAAGAGAAAAAAGAGGTGTCTGTGGCCCTAGCTCATCACACGTCCCCGACAAATCTAGTTCATGTAACTCCACAGAAGCTAATGAGAAGTAATGAGAACTAATGACCTAGGAGCTCTCTGGATTTCAGTATAAACCACACCAATCTCACTTGGATCAAAACATAAGTTTTGGGGTAGTTGTCTTCACTTGTAGATGTTTCATTCCCTTTTCCCTTGTAATTAATTATTTCGTGACATTGTCCATCCCACCTTTCTCCTCTCTCATCCTCCCATGGTCTACATTTAAACTAAAAGAAATATCTGCATGCATGTGCCATGTTAGCCTCTTGAGAAGGCCTTGCATTTAAAAATTTTAGTCCCAAGAGGAAAAAAAATGGGCCAGAAAATATAATAGTACTCATAAATATATAATCATTTTTAATGTATATTATGTACATATATAATATCAGTGATATATAAAAATCTATAATATCCAGGGGACCCCAAAAAATGGAATTATCTTTTGGAGGGTGGGCCCTTGTAGCATAGGCTTCCCCAGCTGTGTAAGTGTTCTAGGAACCCATCGGGCATCAGCATACCAGCAAACAATGTGAGAGGCTGCATTTGGCTTCAGTGAGTGATTTTTTGAAGATTCTTTCAACACGTTTGCCCATTTCATCATGGGTGATTTACTAGGAGGCACCTATTCACAAAATGCTGAGTGTTCAGCAGTTTTTGACCAACAATGGCATGACCCATGTGTATGTAATCTATAATACAGATATCATATATTATATATGTATATATAAAACCAACTCCCAAAAAAAACAGTTAGCCTATTGATATTGTTAGAAATTCAATACAGCAAATATGGACTGACCTTAGTCCAGCAGTCACAGATATGGAAACCGAGGCTTGGAGATGTTAACAACTAGCAGTGGGTTATCCTGAAAACTAACTCAGCAAAATTCAACTTTCTAAATGTCTCATTTATTTTTATTTATCAGGTTTGCTGATTTAATGAAAATAGCTTTTATAGCTTTAATTAATGAGGAAACTAAAAGTCAAACAACTCTTTTAAGAGCTTAAAAGAAGGTTGAATTTTGTATCTTGCCAATAAAATCTTTTTTTTAGCAAAACAGGAATGTCAGCATTTATCATGAGACTTTCTCAGTTTTACTGGTGTATAGGCCCCCATTATAACATTATTTCTGTTTTGTCAGATTTTAGCAGTTTTAGGAATTTTTTTGTCAATTTTTTAATTCTTCACTTACATTTTCTGATCTGTAGTCAATGGGTATTAAAGGTACTAATCATTGTAATACTATAAGAAAAGAATTGGCAGTAGTGGCAATCTGCCAGGAGAGGTGAGGCACACCACATAATGAACATTTGTATAACTAACCCTGAATTGTACCCCCACATCTTTAAAATAAGAAAAAAAATTGTAAAGGTAATAATCATATGATCTACCATAGCAAAATATTCTGAACAGCTCCGTTTTTTTATTACTTTGGACTTTTTAAGCTTCTTATGTTCAGTATTTCAATAAACTTATAACACATTGACATATCCAATTGTCTCTTATCAGCAAAAAGAATTTCTGCATTTCCTATGAGATAATTTTTGGGGGAATTTTTTGTTTTAAAGGTGTTTTTGGATTTAAGTTTAAATTCTTAATTTAATTTAAATACTTAATGTAATTCAATCTTACTTTAATCAAAATAACTGAAAATTGAACTTAATTTAAAATAAAGTTTTAATTTCATTTAAATTGAAGCTCAATTTAATTTAAAATTAAAATTTAATTTAAAATTGTGATTATTTCACATGCTTTTGAATTAAATTTAAATTTTAAATGGCTACAGATATAAACTGAAAGCTGATATGCCATTTGAGACTTTGGCATCAGAATATTAAAAGTGCTTGAAGTTTGAAAAAACACAAAATGACATTCAAAAGCATCCAAATTCATATCCAAAAGAAGTAACTGAAACAATCCTAACATGTATAAAAGTCAAAATGTTGGCTGGAAAATAGCATTTTTATGGCAACTTTTTATCATTTTTAGAAATTATTTTATCATTTTCTCAGCTAGCATATTAGCCTTAGTGTAATTCATATTCCTGGTAAACTTACTAACATTATTGTTAAAACTATCAGAAGTAAATGAGGCAAAAACTGGTTATTTGGTTAATGGGTCATCAAGAGAATTGATCTGCTTCACAGGTAATTTTCTCAAGGTTACATACTGGCAGTCAATAGTGGGGCCAAAATCTTCCCAAAACACAGATTATTATCCTTTCTGTGCACCATTTTAGAGAGGGAGCCAAAGAAACTCAAATGGAAAGTCTATCGTATTTAGTCTACTTTTTGCAAGTTTTATATGACCATAGATCACCAGGTACTAAGTCATCAAAATTTTGGGTTTGGCTACATAATCAGAAAAATTAAGCAATATGTTATGGGTTTCTCCCATTTTATGTTAAAATATAAAGCCTTGGTCGGGCTGGGTGGCTCAGCCTGTAATCCCAGCACTTTGGGAGGCCAAGGTGAGTGGATTGCCTGAGTCCATGGGTTCGAGATCAGCCCGGGCAACTTGGCGAGATCCTGTCTCTACAATAAATAAAAAAATTACCCAGGTGTGGTAGCGTGTGCCTGCAGGTCCGGCTACTTGGAAGACTGAGCCGGAAGGATTGCCGGAGCCTAGCAAGTCGACGCTGAGGTGGCCGTGAGTGTGCCACTGCACTCCAGTCTGGGCAATGGAGTGAGACTTCAACTTAATATACATATATATAGAGAGAGAGATGTATATAAAGCCCTCATTTAGCATCTGATCCCTCAGTGTTCTATTAGAAACTTCGTTACCTGTTCAAACAGCCAGACTTTGAAACATGCCATAATTTTTAAATTGTTGCTTGCCTTTTGAAGGAGCTGGTAAAATTCTCTCTTTTAGGGAGAAAGCAAGATGGCACACTAAGGGAAAAGAAAAACAACATATTTTGATAGGTACCCAAAGAAACAGGAAAACAAACAGTAGTTGCTTCTTTCTTCCAACATTTAACAGTTTTGCCTCATTATTTTGAATATATGGTTACCGTTTAGAAAACTACTATCACCAACGTTTGTGATAAAATGTTACTAAAATACATATTTATACTACCACTTTTCAAGTGTTATATAAATCCCTATTTATTTAAAGAAAAGAAACGTGATATATTTCAATGATTTTATTTCCTTTCTGTAATAGAAGACATTTTAGGAAAAGCCAAGAAAATCAGGAAAGAGCAAGGAACAGCATACAACACATTGGGCGTAGGTGTTCAGTAAATGGTATTTTATGTTGGTAAGGAGAAGGAAGAGAAAAATGAGGGGGAAGTATAATTCTGAGTACTTTTTAAAAAAAATTTATGTTGTAAGTCAGAATTATTTAGTCACATCTCTATATTTAATGTAAAATCAGGAATGAGGCAATCACCAAAATGTAAATCAGTTGGAAAAAAATAAAAACTTGATCTACTTTTTAACCATTTTCTTGGTGCTTAGACAAGGAAATACATTCCTTGATGGATGTGTTTTTGAAATTCAGTAGACTGAAGTTTTTTTAAGCACCAGGACCTGTCAACACGATTGTCATTTTAGTTACCAATTGTCAAGTGCCTGCTATCTTCCAGCAGTATATTCATTTATTTAATCTTTCAGGTAGTACAAGGAACCTTCAAAAAGTTTGTGAAAAAAATGGGAAAAAAAGATAAAAATAAAAATATAAACTCCATCTCTCAACAGAAGCATCATCTAGTTCATGACAGTTTTCTAAGTGATGGTACCAACCATTTAGTCCATCCCCAAAGAACTGAGCATCCTGGGAATTTAACCATGTCAACATAGTTCATTGTTGTTGTTGTTGGTGGTGGTGGTGGTGGTGTTTCATGAAGAAAAATGGATATCCACATATTTTTTAACATTGGGAAACAGAAAGAAGTCAGAAGAAGCTAAATCAGAACTGTAGGTTGAATGACTATTTCTTAGTCTTATTGAACTCTCACAAAATTACCTTTGTTTGATGAGAAAAATGAGCAGGAGCATTGTCATGATGGAGATGAACTCTTTGATGAAGTTTTCCTGGGTGTTTTTCTGTTAAAGTTTTGGCTAGCTTTCTCCAAACACTTTCTTAATAAGCATATGTTATCATTCTTTGACCCATCAGAAGGTCAACAAGCAAAATGCCTTGAGCATACCAAAAAAACTGTTGCCATGACTTTTGCTCTTGACTGGTCCACTATTGTTCTGACTAGACCACTTCTACCTCCTGGTAGCCATTGCTTTGATTGTACTTGTTTTCAGGATCATACTGACAAAGCCATATGTCATCTTCTGTTATAATTCTTCTAATAAATTGTTCAGGATCTTGATCCCACTTGTTTAAAATTTCCATTGAAAGCTCTGCTCTTGTCTGTAGCTGATCTGGGCACAAAAGTTTTGGTGCCCATCAAGTAGAAAGTTTGCTTAACTTGAATGTTTCAGTCAAAATTGTGTTAACTGAACAAATTGAGGTGTCTATGTTGGTTATTTTTGCTGTTAATCATTGGTGCTCCTCAATTAGGGTATGAGCAAGATGAATTTTTTCTTTTAAAAATGATGTGAATGGTCTGCCACTGTGGACATCTTAAAACAAGTTATTCACTTGTAAACTGCTGATTCCTTTGGGGGCATTATACCCATAAACTTTTTATAAAGCATCAATAATTTCACGATTATTCCACCCAAGTTTCACCATAAATTTGATATTTTTTCATGCTTCAATATTAATACAATTTATGCTATTCTGATAGAGGCTTTTATCAAATTGTTGTCTTATCTTTCCTAGTACTTTTCAAACATATAAAAATTAGTATGAGTTTATTTGGGTACAAAAAGTTTTTGAAATCCATTAATAGTTTTTTCATAAAACATGGTTTCCATGAACATTTTGAAGATCACTTTTATTACCATTATTTTATAGATGAGGAAACAAAATCAAAAAACATTAAGAACCTCATCTAATATCTAATGACTTGTAAGCAAAAGAATCAAGATTGATAGCTGTAATTCTAGAGTCTGAGTGGGAGTAGATCTTTTCTTAATCCCAAGTGATAGCATTGATCGATGACTAAGACAGCATGAACACTAGCACCAGAGTGCCTGTGTTTGAATCCTGGCTCTGCCACTTTCTAGCTGTCTGACCTTGGGCAGATTAATTAACTTCCCTGTGCTTCAATTTTCTCATCCGCAAAATGCTTTATTTTGATGTTTAAATAATTTAATATATGTAAGGTGATCAGATCAGTGCCTGGCACCTACCATGCACTATGTAGTTATCAGCTATTATTAATTCTTTCCTAGGATACAGCCCCTCTTCCTTTGGAAAAATATAGCTCACATTTTTTCCTTGGGGAATCATTCTTCCATCACTCTTAGTTCATATGGTTTGAATGGGATAACTCTACCCTGGCTCCAGACATAAGTATTTATTGCAAGCCTGCTCAGAGTAATGAATCTCCATAACTAAATTCACTGGCTCAGTAGTGGACTCAGGATACAAGCTGGCCCAATAAAAGTTAATTTGGGAACTTTTAGAGAACAGTTAGGGGGGAAAGAGCCTCTTTTTCAATTAGATTCAGAACCACCAGAATGTAAGTATGAAATTTACAGGGGCCAGTGTATAAAAAGAGAGCGCTTGAGATTGAATCCCATGTGGGACAAAGCATAAATAAATGAGAAAGAAGGAAAGAATCAAATCAAAAGTCATCATCTAAGCACTAGATCAAGCTTTGACTGAAGAGATCTTCCCATGAACTTTAGAAGTAAATGGGTCAATCTTACTTTTTGCTTAAGCTTACAAGCAAAGCACCTTTACTATTACATCTGCTATTCTCTTTTAAAAAGTTAAGCATCTACTTGTTTTTTGCAACTACTTATACTTGCCCCACCCCAAAATAAATTGGTCTAAAATTATGAGCAATGCTAAATGTGGTCCCCACTCATTCCACTTTATAGAGACGAAATTAAGTAAATTTTTTAAGTTTCCATGCCTATTGATTTGTGTATTATTTTAATTGTTAAAAGTATTTAAGGTTGTCTATCCAAACACAAATAGAATTAAGAAAACTTTTCATGAACCCAGTTCAAATTTGCTTGCTGTGCTAAATGATTAAGCTTCCAATTCTTCTCTTTAACAAAGGTCAGGGGAAGACTATCCTGACAAAAAGTTTGGTCTGATCATTAAATGTTATCATAAAAGTCAATAGTCTTTTTTTCTCTTTTTTAATAAGCAGCCGTGAAGTTGTATCCATCCCTTCCTCTATCACATCCATGAAGGCAGGTCCTTGGGCTGAGAGGGACTTACAGCTGAAATATAAGCACACAATTATCACTTAGTCTTCACCTCTAAACTCTCTGGCTCCATATATATGAGGCTTTTGGAAGCATCATTTTAGAAGCCAATTTAAAATTCCAAATGCTACTGAAAAAAAAAACAAATTTTCAACATTACTCCTTAGTAAACTAGATGTGAGAAAGATAAATTCAATGTGAACTCTCTATTTCCTGGCAGATGGCAAATCTATGATATGACATGAAATTTTTGGTGAAATCACCCAATTATCCTCTAACAACGAAATTAACTCTTACACAAGCCAATGATCATACTCAGATCCACACCTTAAGAAATTTATCTTTTTTCATCTGAAAATACTTTACATAATTGATGGTACAGTGCATATGCTGGGCACCACTATGAAAACAATTTCCTATTGCCCAAACTGGTACAACATCCTCTAAGTGCAACTGTCTCACAAGCCATATCCACAACAGCATTAAAAAATGCTGGAAAAAAAAACAAAGAAAAGAGGAATGATAAACCAAGAGAGATAAGAATGTTATTAATAGTTGCAGGATTAGACAGCCATGCTAAATGAAAAGGATAGAGTTGGCAGTTTCATAATTGCCTCTGATTGATGGATATGACAAACACAACAATAGAAGGTGATGTATAGCACAGCTCCAAACAGCGATAAGTCACCTACACAACAGCAGACAACTTTATTTATTTGTTTGTTTTGTTGTTTAATTTTTGAAAGTTTACTGTTCCACTGACTCCAGTGTCTGAATTTTCTTCTCTGGAGATAGCAGTTTAGCTTGAGTTATGGGAAACATGCAGGACCTGGGCACTGTCATTGCCAAGAATCCCATGAAATCAATAGGCACAATATAAGGTAGAGAGAACCTAAGAGTCTTTCTCTCGGGGTCTTGAAGCACAGAATCAAGGATAGAAGAGGCAAGAAAATGAGAGTAGGGAACCCACGCTGAGGTAAGACAGGAAGCAATATGAATTCTGGAACAGGAGCCACTGGCCTGTGATGTTGGAAAGGCCTGAGGCCATCATAGCAGGGCAGTTATGTTGAAAAGGCCAAAGAGCCAGAGGACACAAGCTGGAGCTAATGATGTCCTCTAATTCCAGAGCTGAAATGCGAATGAAAGTTCTTTCACAGAAAATAAATTTTAAAATAATTACTGAAATGAATTTCTCAACTATTCATCTAAAGATTATAAAATAGTAGATAAAGAATATGCTTTGGGATTCTACAAGACGGGTTGAGATCTAGACTCTTTCTCTGATTTTGCATGCCTTAGTTAGTAAATTTCCTTATCTAAGACTCAGTCTCCTGAGAATAATAAGACACCTACCTCTCAAAGGTTTATAAAGACAAAAATTACACAATCCATATAACGTGGTTAACATATTAACTATTACATAGAAAGTGCCATGTACTTTTACAAGGTATAGCTTTATTCAGGCAAAATGGACCTACAATAAAAACTACACGTATTTAAGTTGTACAATTTAGTAAGTTTTAACATATGTATACAGTCATAACCATCTCCACAATTAGAAAAATGAACATTCTCATCACTCCAAAAAGTTCTCTGGTGCTCTTTTTCTCTACTTCTATTCTTCCCACCATCACTCTCCCCATAACATGTCACGCAACAACCTATTTTCTTTTTGTCATTATAGATTAGATTTTATTCTTTAGAATTTTATACTTAGGGAATCATATAGGGTGGAGAAGTTGTTATCATTCTATTTTGCATTACTACAAAGAAATGCCTGAGGCTGGGAAATTTATAAAGAAAAGAGGTTTATTTTGGCTAATGGTTCTACTTGGTGCTGGCATCCGCTCAACTTCTGGTGAGGCCTCAGGAAGTTTTACTCATGGCAGATGAGGAAGGAGAGCTGGTGTGTCACATGGCACAAATGAAAGCAAGAGCAAAAAAAGGAGGTGTCAGGCTTTTTCAGTATGAAAGTGTTTGTCCACATCAGAATATGGGACCCAGAGAGAAGCCTCTGTTGAGTCCCAACTCGTCAACTATTTCTACTGTCTTGGGACATTTAATTTGTGATAGATATTTTTTGCTGAAAAACCTCACAATTCATGTATTAACTCAACTAATATTTTTTGAGCAACTTCTCCACACCATTCATCATACCAGATGATACCAAGATGAACAAGACACACAAGCTCCTGTTTGGTAAGATTTTACCTTTTAGATGGGGTGGGAGGAAGGCAGGGAATGAAGACCCAAAAAAAGGATAGAAATATAAAATAACTTCAATTAGTGATGAGTGACCATATATAATGAACATAAAACAATGATAGAAAGTGGTTGTCATAAAGAACGATACAAATGGATGGATTTGTAACATACATTGGAGGTAAATATCATAGGACTTTTTGGCCGGTTGTATGAAGACAGTGAAGGACAGAAAGAAATGGGGTTGGGACAGGAAAGGGGGCAACCGAAGAGGACCCAGGGAGGAATTGGATAGAGAAGGAAGTCCAAAATTCTGTCTAGGCCTAATGAAGTGTGTAGTACCTATTAGATCAGTCCTTCTTAAATTTTAAAATGCAGATTCTGTTAATATGCAGGTTGATTCATTTGGTCTTGGGTGGGCCCAAGATCCAACATTTTTGACAACATTTCTGAGATGATGTCAATGAAGCCAATACCTAGAACATGTTTTCAGTTACAAGTTCTTAGACAACCGAGTGGATTTCAGGTAGAATGGCGATCTGGAGCTGCATAAAAAGGTAAGAAATGTAACTATTTGGTTGTATATATCCAAAATCATAAAAAATTTAGGAGATCGTTTATAAGAAACCAGCATTAATATAAGACACAACATGAATTTAAAAGAAGTTAGAAAAGAGAAACAGGGATAAGTGTAGGATTCAAGGATCAGAGCTAGAATGAGTTAGAAACTTCACTATAGTTCTACAAGGCAGGTCAGATGAAATATGCTTCACGGGCAACCCCTCGGGTTCCCTTCCCCTGTGGAAGCTTTTCTGTCCTTTCAATAAATCCTACTTTTTAAAAAAAAGAAAAGAAAATGCTTCACTCTGATTCCCTTTTTTGCTAATCTTATCCTGACCCATCCTATAAGAATCATTTGGAATTTTAGAGTAATAAATGCTTGGAGTCAAAGGCAGAAAGCAAAGCCAACAAGTCACTAGAGTTTTGACTGATGACTTTTAAGTAAGAAACTAACAACTTAAAAATTACTCCTTATTCTGATGACTAATCGACCTTTTCTGGGAATAATGAGAAATATGAGCCTATCCAGGGACAGAAAAAGTTAAAACTATGCCCAAATTTTGACTGAATGGTAGGTTAAAAAAGAGGAGGAAGATCCCCTAAAGGGCTATTCAAAGTATTTAAATTTGCATCACCAAAGCATGCACTAATGTTTTAACAGCTGGAGTGGTTAAGCATTCTTCTGTTTTAGCAGTTTTAATAGCCGACAACAGGATGACAGGTTTAGACACCCAGAGAGCTCAGCAGCCTCATGGCAACACCCAAAGTGAGTGAAAGTCTGTTTTGATGAGACGGAACAGTGTCTTCTGAAGAACAAAAATGTTTAATAGACTGTTCTATATATTTAAACTAAAGTTTAAATATAAACTTAAACTTGACCAGCAGATGCCACAAAAGCTTGAAGCAATGGTACTTACTGCAATTGCTAGAATACAGAAATGAAAGATCATCATCAATGAACACATCTCTAGTGCCTATAGCATGGGAGCACATCTATTCTATGTTCAGGTAGACACTACATAAAGCAAAATAGGAATTTGGCCATAAAGTTTAATAGGAATTTAGCAATTATCTGGTTCATTCAATCAAGGAAGAAGGCAATTTGGAAAACCAAGAAACTGGTATAGTATCCAGTGTCCCTATCTCCTTCTTATGTAAGTTCTATGTCCTATTATGCCCACTTATCTACTAACTTCCAGGTTTTAATGTTTTTTACCTTTTATAGGGGCCTGAAAAGCAAATACAATGTAAAGATCGTCCCAGGAGCATGTTATCTAGTAGGGCTGATGTAATTCATTCCTCACATAAATATGAGATAGAAATGGTAAGGGTGTGAGTTGGGATACTCTGACTTTAGTATGAATCAGAATCACCTGGAGGACTTATGAAGCCACAGATTTCTGAAACCCACCTCCAGAGTTTCTGATTCAGTAAGTCTGAAGCAGGGTCCAAGAATTTACGTCTCCAACAAGTACCCAGGTGTTACTGATACTGCTGGCCCAATGACTATACTTTGAGAACAACTGTTTTGGAGGATAACAGACAAAAACAGTATTTTCAGCCCAGGCTATCAGAGATAGCTTCATTGAGAGAGTTAAACATAAATTGGATCTTGAAGTTCTAAAGATTGCAACATGGAAAATGAGAGAAAGAGAGTACTAGAAATGACAGTAATGTACTAATTAATAAGTTAAAACTATAAGAACTTTTCCCTGACCTCACACTATTGTTATTCTTGAAGATCCAAGAACAAAATACAGGAAATAAAGATATTCCCATTTTCACATTGCTTGAGAATTTTAAAAATAAAAATTTTCAAAGGACCTCCCCCAGATTCTAACTTTTCAGTATCTTCATTGAACCTCCTACCTCTTTTGCTGCATCTATCACAATGGAAATCTACATTCAAAAATGAACAGGCATTATTGACCAAATGGGAGACAAATTGTTGAGAATGTTTCTTATCCAGGGCCTGATTTTGTTCTTAAACATCCATGGTTACTATTGTTATTTCAGTTTCCTCTGAAAACATCATAATTTAAACTTTTGTGTCTCTTGCTGTTGTCCAGGATACTTACAATGCAAAAATACACATAAAAATATCTTTAAAAATAAATACAAAAAAATTAATGAAAGGGGCTTACAACAATATATATTAAGACAATGCCAAAGATAACACAACAGTCTTTAAACCAATTTGCTGGAACAACTACAAAAGAACCAGAAAAAAAAATGATACCATTAAAATGCTATTCAGGATTATTGCACCTTGAAAAAAAAGATCTAACCCTTAGATTAGTTCCAGAAAAAAAGAAAGGAAGAAAGAAAAGATGTTTTTAAAAACTCTACTCTTTAATTTCTGAAAGTACAGTTCACCTTAATTCTGATAAATTAGACTCTTCAAGCCATGGAGAAGGAAATATTTAGAGAATAATAACTGGTTTTGTTTGACTAAAGCCTACATATTATTGGGGTAACAGAAAATAAAGACAAAAAGATAAGTTGAGGTCAGATCATATATAGGATCTGGGATGTCTAGAAAGAAGAAACTAACTAAATTCCTACCTAGGGAATGTTATGCTTTCCAAGAACAATAGCCTCCTAACAGAAAGACTACTTGGATAGTAAAGTAGCAGACATCTGTTATATCTATACTTTCCTTTAGGATTGTCCCTTTCCTATTCTGTGTGATTCCAACAAGATGGTCAGTCACAGTGCCCACCTGCCCCTTGACTGCAAGACTAAAGTCAAGACCTGACCTATCACTGTCCTCCATTCCCTAAGCCAGAGTGGGCACATTACCCAATCAGAGTCTATCAGTTTTCTTTCAAGAGACTACTACAGACAATTTGGAAAAAAAAAAAAAAAAACACTTCTTTTTGACTCTTTACTGTGTGATTTGAGTTACTGCTGCCTTCAGCCATTCCTCGTGAAGAACACAAAGAGAAACATTCTAGAAACAGCTGCAGAGAGAGCACCCTGGCACTATCTTTGGAGACCCTTGATCTAGCAAAGGTAACCCCAAAGCTACCTTGAACATTCCATTTTTGTAAACCTTCCCTTTGACTTCTTTAAATCAGTTGGAGCTGGTTTCTGTCATTGAGAATTTCAAGAATCATTAGGCAATAATAAATGTTTGCCTGTTTCACAAATGGTCAAAAAGGAAAAGAATATGTGGAAGTCTTGTTTTTTGAGAAAGTCACCTCTCAGCCTGAGTTGTGGGACGGGTAGGCAAGAACTTTTGGGGTATCCTTAGAAAACTTTATTCCCTTCTGTATGATTTGAAGAAGTCGTAAGTTTTAACAAGAAAGAAAGAGATAAGAGAGAAGGAAGAAGAAATAGAGGAAGTAAGGAGAGAGAGAAGAAAGAAAGGGGGAAAGGAAGTATAAACAAAGGAAGAAACACTGAATTGAAATCAAAACAAAGCATAATTCCAGGCAGTGGCTGCTAAAGTGTCTTTTGTCTAAGGAGTATAATTTTCTTAAGATTAACTGTTATATACTGTTAGAGTAAATTGAGGCAAGGTGAGTCTGTGCAGTGGGAATAAATCAAAGAATTGTAAAGGTAAAACAAAAGAGTTTATTCACATTTAGAGCAGACTTTAAATGGGACCAGCACTAAGAGGCGCTGCAATCTGGGGGTTGAGGAAGGGGGACTTTTTGAAGTTTTAACAAGAAGACAGGGTAAGCAAACAAGCAAAAAAACTCTCCAGCACCTGCATTTCTGAGTATTGAGAACACTGGTCTTGTGTCCTTGGTGTTGTCAGGGCAACCAGTCTTGCACAGGTGGTGGGCTCGTGGGCAGTCACGAAAGATAAGATCAGCTTGGTCTTTCATAGCAGGAAAACAAATGCCCAGAATAGAGGCGTAATCAGTACCAGATATGCCTGGGAGTTTCAAAACAATTTTCAATAGCTATGACCAGAAAGCTGGTTCTGCCTTGGTTAATGATTAGGAAGTGGGGAATGGGACAGCCAGCAAAGTACAACAAAGCTTAAACAATGTTAAAATGACTGTTCTTTAGCTAACATGACTCCATTTTGATTTCATATTTTCCTATGAAAAAGAATATTAGACACAAAATGGTGTCACCAAATCTATTTGCATATTTACCAACACACATTTCCATTTAAGACTGGAACATCCATTATAATCAAATCAGACCCACAAATTAACTCCCCATTCTCAAAGGACACCTTTTACAAATAAAGGCTCTCCATGCCAACTCTGAAGCCAAAACTGTTCCTTCCCACGGTCCTGTTACTGACCTTATATCAATTACAGTTCAATTTCCCTTTCAACTTTGGTCCCAATTCCTTGCAAGTCCAGTAAACACCAAGACTCCTCAGTCACAAAATACTTCAGCAAGAGAGTATTGCTCCATCAAGCCCTGATAACCTTTTTCACTGCAAGAATAATAGAATGGTGGCCCCTTGAACCATTTCCATCAATTTCTATTAAACTTATCCTTCAAAGCTGTCAGCCCACTCATTTCTCCTTCCTCCAATAGAGTGGATTGGGGACAGCAGGGAAGAGGGAGAAGGCATGGGGTAGACAAAGAGTATGGAAGAGACCACAGGTACAGGATGACTCGGGAGGAAAGACATCAAACCCTCCGTGACCTGTGTGCGACGAACACAATCACAGAAACTTCACTTAATCTCACCAAGGCTATTAGGAGTTACATTTCCAGGTTGCATCTAACTGCTCAAAAAGATAACTGCCTGGCAGACTTCAATATATCTTGAGAGAATTAGATTTTTCTAAGCCAAAGATTGAATCCCTCCTGCTTCCCCCCTTCCTTACTGTAACCAGGGCCTCATGTAAGCAATTTTATTTTCCTTGTGCGCCAGGCTGATGACACCCTGCTAAGTCTGCCAGAAGCAGGGAAGACTGAAATACTAGGGTCTGCGATGCTACATGCTGGCCTGCTCACTTTGCTTACCTATTTCCACTAAAGGGACTGCTGGAGAAAGGCTTCATCAGAAAAAAACTATAAAATGAAGTGCTTTCTGCAACCTCCAGGAACTCAACTCAGAAAAGGGTGACTTTGATTTTTAACCCTACACAATTTGCCTCAGTGCATTTCAGCTAATTGCAATTGTTTGCTGGGATAGAGAGAGCACAGAGAAAGAAAGGGGAAAAAATTCGTTACTAAGACCTTAAGCAATCAAATGTCATCTCAAGGTTAGAGAAATAATGCACAAATCAACGTTTACAGCTTCACTATCTGCGGATATCATGTCCTCCACGAAACTCAGCAAATTTCCCTGCTCTGTCCTCCTGTGTGCTGCCATAATGCTGTATTGCCAACTCCACTATAAGATTTGTGACTTTGTGTTACAGTTACCTCTTTGCATATCTGTCTCCTCTCTTCTAGACCAGGAGTTTTCTTAAAACCAGAGGCTGTATTTTTTGTTTATCTTTATCTCTAGCTCCTACATAATGTCTACACATGGCTTATGCTTTACATATCTGGGTTGAATGAATGAGGATACCTAAATCAGTTTCCCATACATTCCTTGCTGAAGGACCATAAATTTGTTTAAAAAAAAAAGATGTTTTCCACTCTGGAAAACAAATCAAACACACACACATAAACATCTATATGTTACATACACATACAAGTGTAATCGATGAATGTACATGGGGCATTTAATATATTAATCATTTACAAAGTAAAATATTGGGTGACATTCAGATCAGTGTTGTCAATTCAGAGATTCAGTATTGTCAACCCAGGGGGCCATACATGGTAGGACATACATAGTGTGACACCTGAGGTCTGGAGACCAGCTGGTGCTATGGACGTCACGTGGTGCTGAGGTCGGTGGCTTCCAGAACCTAGAGTGTCACTGGCCAGGGTGAAGGAGCAGGTCAGAGAAGAGAACCCAGACCAAATTGAGCTATGCACGGTTCTCGTGGCCTTTGGGAGCCTGCCTCCAGAATGCACCTTGCTTCTTTACCAATTTAGATTCCTCTTTTTTTCTTTTAATAGAGGTGGGCTCTTGCTGGGAACCAGGCTGGTCTCAAACTTCTGCGCTCATGTGATTCTCTCACCTCCACCTCGACCTCCCAAAGTGCTGAGATTATAGGCGTAAGCCACCATGCCGAGCCTAGATTCCTTTTTTTAAGCTTCTCAAACAAAAGGAAGCTAAAATACTCTAACCCATTGCTTTATAGACTAAGAAGTAAGATTCAGAGAAGAGTGTCACCCCTGTCTCCTTGTACAAAGTTCATACAAGGTGGCAGAACTAGAATTGGAGCTGATGCTCAGGGTTCAGGGTTCCCCCTGCACTACTCTGACTCCTCCCACCTCCTACCTTGTCAGAGCCAACCCTGGGTTTATCATAAGCACACTTGGTATGATTCTTGGATGGTTCAGTCTCTGTTTTTTTTAATCCTCCCCTCCTCTTAATCTCTGGACATCTGGGGTTCCAACATTTTGTTTCTCTCCCCAGAGAATGGTTCTTGATCTTTTTAGTGAAGCTAGAGTGCAAATGTCTGAAAACATAAAATCGTAACCTAAAGTCTAATGCCCTAGCTCTAAAATCCCCAGGAGATGGAGGAGGATTAAAAGTTGATAGGACTTTCTGAGAATCCCTAAAATAGTAGCTCAGGTCCTCCAAGCAAGGGCATTATGAGATTTGGCCTTAGTCCTCCAGGCCCGCTACTTTCCATGGCAATAAAATCATGAAGACTGAAAATTAGTAGAACCATAGGGCATTTGCAGTAACATATTGGTCAGAGATAAAGAAAAACAGAAAGGGGGTGGAGGGATTAAAGACAAGGAAGCACCAGTTTTCCCAAAATGGGAAATGACTGTTCTGCTGGACAGCGCCTCTTTCTCTTGGTGTTATAGAGAGAGCATGTGCTTTCTTATCGGGGAGACTTAGACCTTTTCATTCGTTCATACATTTATTTAACAAATATTGCTCAAGTGGCCACATGCATTAGGCATTGTGCTAAATTTGACTTCTAGTTTTTACTTGGCAAAATAGTTTTATTAGAGGCATCAATGTTTAAGAGAAAGAGCAAATTAGAACTTTGAATTAAAGAAGCAATAGATGTTGTAGTTATCACACTCTGGAATGCGCTGACTCCAGGTTCGTGTGTAGACTCTGGCACTCCATAGCTGTGAATTTATCTCTTTCAGCCTCAGTCTCCTCTTCTGTAAAATAGAGATTATGATCTCTGTAAACTCACACCATTGATGCATGGATTAAATGAGCTAATAAGTGAAAAGTACTTAACACACTTTGGGGAGCAGAATAAACAAGGAGTACATATGAACAATTATTATTTACATAGACAAAGACAAAATCTGAACTGAAAGTAACCCTTTCTACTAAGAGACAAGGGTGGAATTGAAGTGGTAAATTTCAATATTGTTTCATTTTGCAGACGTGGAAAATGCTTGTAAAAATTAATGAAGGAGAAAAATTAAAACCAACACATCAAATGAATGTTTTGAATTATCTTTGGACTTCAAATAACTATATTTCATTAGCACAGAAAACCAGGAAATGTTAGTGCAGTACTTCTCAAATTTAATGCATGTGAATCATCTGAGAATCCTAAAAGGATGCAGGATCCGAATCAGTAAGCATGGGAAGAGACCTGGGAATCTGCATTTCCAGCAAGCTTGGGGTGGGTGGTGATGGTTCCCAGATCACATTTTGCATAGTAAGGGGTTAAATAAAATTGTAATTCAAGCTTTATTTGCATATATGTGTAAATGTACATAGCTAGGTTATTGCTAACATGTGGGAATATATGTAGCATTTATTGATGCATACATACAAATATATTGCATGTATATGCATTCATATATTCATGCATGCTAGCATCAAACTTATAGCTGGGTTTCCTAGTTTCTTGCTCTGCTCTGTTTCTGACACAAATTAGTGGTATAGCTTAGTTTTTTTCTTCTGGCTTAGTTTCTTCATTTTATAAAATGAAGGTATTGAACAACACATTTTCTAAATTTCTATCCAGATTTTGCTTCCTATTTGAACGTTTTTCCACTGGGAAAAAAATAAATTTACTTATCATTATGTGGGATCTGAGAGACATGGAGAAAGTAAGTTTTGATCCTCAGATATTTTGTTCACCTGGCCCTCAGGAAAATCCTCATAGAGATCATTGTTCTGGAATCTTTGAAATGTAGAAAATGTAGACTTTTTTTTCTTATAACCAAAATATGAATATCAATAAAGGGACTATACAAAGATATTATTCAGAAAAACAGTATTAGATTTCCATTAAAAAAATTCAGTTCGGCTCAATGTCATAAAGCCAAAGTGTTCAGCTTTGTGTCTTTAACAATTCCAAGGAACTTGCTGTGGGAGATGAGAGGTATGGGAGCGGGAAAGGAGAGACGCACAGTAAGAACCTTTAAAAGCATCATGGATAAAAGAGTCACCTTGGCAAATATTCCAGCTTCGAGTACCTCTCCAGCCAGTGTAAATACTTAGACACACTTGTTCCTGCAACTCAGCTATGCAAGTCGTTTGCATTTTCTTCTTGCAAGTTCTGTCAAGTTTCTGTTATTTATGAGCTAACCAACTTCATAGCTAGCCTTTCACTCTGTCATATTTTCTGCATTTCAGAGCTATCCATTCTGCCTACTACCTTTTCTGACTGTATTGTAGAACATGAAAATTGAGCCCTTAAAAGCATTGTCTCTGATAGGAAAAGAATTCATAACTAGACAAAGGGATAATACTAATGATGAGAAAATCAAGACCGTTCTCAACTCCATTGACCTTTCATTTTCTTTCTTTTAAAAAAAAACTTTTTTCTTTTTCAGACACCATGTGAAGAATTTAGATGCATCTACAAGATAAAAAGTGGTTTGAATAATTTCACAAATTTTTTTTTAAACCAGAAAAAAAGACTTCAAAGACACTTGAGGTAACCTTACCAGGTTGTCTGAACCATTCCTTTTCTTAACTCTAAAATGGCCCCCTACTTCGAGCATATTGCTAGTACTGACCTAGCCAACCAGGTACATAGTGCTGGGTAATTCTGCGAGAGATAATATATTTATCCATGTTAGAGGCTGTGTTAAGAGTCAACATTTCCATTATTGGTTTAAGAGTAATAATAATTAGATATGCAAAAAATTTGATTTTTTTCTTTTCTACCATATTAGCAGTAGATATTTATTCGAAAATTTAAATGACCTCGGCTTTAAGCACCTTAAGTTATATCCATGTTTAAGATTTGAGTCATAAAAAGCCTAATGATTAATGGGATTAAATGAGAGGTGTGGCTAAAATAGGCAGTTCTATCCCTGTGCATATAATTACACAGAATACGTATGTATAATTTGCATATATAGACAGAATACTGTCTGTATTTCTGTCTATACCCGGAATTCCCAGGTGTCCTCATACAAGGGCAGCTTTGTGATGTCACACCTTTAATGGATCTCTGTTACCATGGGGACATCAGAGCTCCTTCTCAGAATAGCATTTAGTTCTGACAATTGAAGAAGCTGGAGAATTTCAATTAAGCTAATAGACTTAGTACCTTCCAGCATCTACAAATTTGGAAGGTTAACAACTTCTGAAGTATTGCCATTTTGCCGGAGAAGATGTTGACTTCCGATCTTGTTTTAATGAAGTGTACATATTATGAATTAATTATCTATTCAATCCTTTTCTTCCAACAGTTTGTTACATGGAAGTATACGTTGCTAGATCCTTTCTACTCAAGAGCAACTGAGGAAAATTCATTAATTCATTCACTGGTCATTCATTTAGTGTATATATTTTGAGTGCCTTGAAACTGTTTTCAGTGCCAGGATAGCCCATGGCATCTAGACTATATATCTATAGATGTATTATCTATATCTATATAATACATCTATATTAGGTATCAATAGCCATAAATATTCATATACATATAAATATATTATACATATATAATATATTCTCTACTCTCAAATTACCTTGAAGTATAGTGAATAATTATTAGGTGTTAAAAGATGGAGACACAGGATTTGCTATGAAGAGAAGGAGGAATGGGAATATCAAGTAGGTACAGAGAAGAAATCTTGGAAGGTTGAGTAAGTATCTCTGGCAAGACTTCACAAGCAAAGAGAAAGTAGCATAGGGACTCCTGCCTATAATCCCCGTGCTTTGGGAAGCTGAGGCAGGAGAATCACATGAAGCCTGGAGTTCAAGACTAGCCTGAGCATTTTAGCAAGACCCTGCCTCTACAAAAAATTGAAATAAAAAAACTTTTAAAGAAAAAAAATAAAAGCAAAGAGATGGCCCATCAGCAGCCTAGTTGTTTTTCTCTCCCTCTGAAGAAGATTTAGTAAGCATGATGGTCTCAGGTCAAGAGTACATTTAGTAGATCAGACCTATAATCTCAGCACTTTGGGAGGTTGGAAGGAGGATTGCTTGAGCCCAGGAGTTCAACACCAGTCTAGGTAACACAGTGAGACCTCATATTGACAAAAAATAAAAAAGGTGTGATAGCATGTGCTTGTGATCCCAGATCCTCAGGAGGTGAGACGGGAGGATCATGTTAGCCCAGGAGGTCAAGGCTGTGGTGAGCCATGATTGTGCCACTGTACTCCAGCCTGAGTGACAGAGTGAGACCTTGGCTCAAAAAAAAAAAAGAAAAGAATCAATAGCTATATGACCTCCAGTTTTCCAGAAAGTGGAGCATTTAGAAATCACATCTTAAGCAACTAGAGAACCAAGGCCAGAACCAGCAGACTTGCAACCATACAGGGCAAAGCCAATAGTTTGCCTGATGCAAAGATGGGAGGAATTTCCTGGCTGTTCCCAATATGCAGTCCTTGCCATAGAGGCCAAGACACTACAAAAAACCCAGCATCCCTCAGTGTTTCACAAACTCATCTAGGTCTCATCACCCCTTGGAATGAAGTAGAATGAACTTTGTAGACTGAGGTTACCTTGGAATTATCAGTGTGCATACGCCCACTTAATGTTTGTCATGAAGATTTTCTATTCACTAAATTTGCCCGTATATTTTGTGGTAAGACTGTTTATCCCATATTTTGAACATTTCCTAGAACTTCTAAGATGAGAGAAAACAAGTCTGAATTGTGTTGAGGAGGGAAAGAAATAATTTTTTAAAAATTCCTTCTCAGCCTGACATTCAAAGCCCTGGTATTTTTATTAAGGTAAGTGGTTCAAAATAAGTCCCATCAGAGTCTTAGCCCTGCAATGAAATTGGGAAATTTTCAAAATATTTAGATTGTTAGTCTACTTAGAAAAAAATTTTAACAGCATTTTTCATTTGATTATGCTTTACCTGAGTCAGTACAGTGCATAGACTAAGGCCTTGGTTTCTTCAAATAAAGAATCTGTTTCTATTAAAAGTACTTCCCAGCTTAGCAGCTCTGAGTACTCTTGATTTTGAGCTTTGCTCTCCCTAACCCTTAGTGTCTTCATCTGAAAATTGAGTTCATAAAAATAGAATATTCATATTGTGTATTTTCTCTATGCTAGGTACCACAATACTTTTAAACATTAATTCATTAAGTCCACACCCATAAGTAAGATATTATTATTGCTCCCACTTTGCAGAAAAAAAAATCTATGTACGGAGAGATTGAGAACTTCCCCAGGATGACATAAGTCATAAGTGATAGGCTTGGGATTTGAGGTAAGGCAGTTGAGATATATAAACTGTAGTGTTAATCACTAAAATAATACCACTTTTCTCATTAGGAAGCCAGCTATGTATATTTTTTAATCTACTGGGACTGCCTTAACAATACACCACAGACTGAGTGGCTTAAACAAAAAATGTATTTTCTCACCTTTCTGGAGACCAGAAGTGCAAAACCAAGGTGCCATCAAGGTTGGTATCTAGTAAGGCCTCCCTTCCTAGCTTGTAGAGGACATTCTTCTTGCTAAATTCTCTTGTGACTTTTTCTTCTGTGCTTATGTATGGAGAGAGAGAGACAGACAGACAGAGACAGAGACAGAGATCTGGGTGTCTCTTCCTCCTCTTATAATAACACCAGCCTATCAGATTAGGCCCACCCTTATGACTTCATTTAAACTTTAATGAAGTTAAATTCCATCTCTCCAAATACAGTCACATTGAGGATTGGGACTTCAACATATATATTTTGAAGGGGACACAATTCGGTTAGTAATATTATGTAAAGAATTTAGCACAATAATTGAACACATGATAATTATCCACATAACATCTTAGTTAACTCAGGCTTCTGTAACAAAATATCATAAACTGAGGGGCTTATAAACAACAAAAACTTCCCACAGTTGTGGTGACTAGGAAGTTCAAGATCAAGATGCTGGCAGACTCAGTGTCTGGTGAGGTGGAAGGGACTAGTTAGCTCTCTGGAATTTTTTTTGTAAGGGCGCTAGTCTTATTCACTGGGGTTTCACTCTCATGACCTAATCACCTTCCAAAGACCCTACCTCCTAATTTCATCACATTGGTGGTCAGGTTTCAATATATGAATATAAGGAGGACACACACATTTTTGGATGTTAGCACACAGTAAACACTCAACAAATAATGCCTATTGGTATTTCATGGACTTATTTGACAAACTCTAGAAACTGTCAAGTTAGTAGAAAGATATGGAAATCAGAAATTAGAAACTTTACGTTTGCTAATACCATTTGAGCAAATCATTTTATTAAGCTGTGATTTATACTATATTCATCACCAAACATTAGCATGACCATGTGCTAATATATATTAATAATGTGCTAACATGTAATAATATTCTTACAAAAATAATACAGTCCAAGAAAGAAAGCTACTTTTGTGGGAAATAGCTTTTTTGTAACAACTGCCTATATCTAAGAGGTTCTTGTAGTTCCTGTGATCTTCCTGCCTGCAGGTATCTACAATACAGATTCATGTAAATGTAGGCCCCTTCTTTCTTTCATTGGGCCAAGTCTGGCCAGGTTACATGTCTGTAGCTCAGCTCTCCCCTGGGCTGGTCTTCCCTTCCAGTGGAGAGTTCATTATAAAAGTGCCTCTTATGAAGTTTGTTAAATACACTGTAGGCTCCTAATCTATATAAACCTGATTGTTGCTGTCTTTTCAGAGAGGAAGGCACTGTCCACCATGCATTTCTCTACTTTGAGGTGGACAGGATCAAGAGATCTGCTAATATGTTGCTTTTAAACTGTCTAATGTTTTAATCCCCTTTTTCCATTAGTTTTATGATTGATCACACTTAACTCAGATCCCAATTGAAAACTTGTAATTCTGGGCTTTGGGGAAGAGGGACAAATTATCCCTGCAGTTATAAGGATGCGCATATAAGAAGGACCTATAATAACTCAGGTTTTCCTGTGATCTCTCTGGCTTCTCTGTGCTGAAACTTATGCCCAGCCTAAGGGTAACTCCCTGATGAATTGCATGGAAATATTGGCTTTCTGTCAGTAATGGTCACTCATGATGTCTTCCTTCTGTTAACATTAAGAAAAAAACAAAGTACACGATATATAAATTTAGAAAAGGAAAGGAGACTTTTTCTTATAAAGGGTTACAGCCTGCAAGGTGATGATCCCACAGGCTAGGAATCCTGTTGAAGGGATTGTCTAAATATACATATTCAACAGGTTACAAGTGGAGCTATGAATATTCATGAAGATTGTCCTGACACACGTGTACTGAACAACATGCATATACCATATGACTCCTGTTCATTTTGGAGTGGAGACAACATTTAAAAGTATTACCACTAGGTTCTTTTTTAGGATACAAAAGATACAGTCTCTGTAAACTGGCCAAAGTCAGTCCATGGTCTGTGGTCTTCTTATCAGAAGAAAGTTACTGAGATCAGTACCTTGTCCAGTCAAAGCTGTAGTTATGGCTGGTGGAACAGGGATTCAGCTAGTGTCTGTGAGCTGAATGAGTTGTAATTTGTTTTTAAAGATGTGGGGTACAGTTCAAGATTAGGTATACTGGTGGTCATTGTACAGGTAAAGTTTGAGCCTCCCTTTAGTCCCCACTTTGTCTGGTCTGAGTCAGGTACCCTTATTGATGTTGTGTTTTTCCCCTTCCCAGGGCAGTATACCACTACTGCCGATCCCTTTCTTATGGTATTAAGGTAAATGTTCAGGGTCCGCTTGTGAATGAGAACATGTGGTACTCTGTTCTTTTGTTTCTGTGACAGATCCATCTACGTTGCTGCGAAGTCCATAGGATTGTCCTTCTCTATGGCTGTGTAATATTCCATTGTGTGTATGTACCACATTTTTTTATACAGTCCAGTTTCAGTGGGCAGCACAGTTGGCTCCGTGTTTTTGCTATTGTGAATAGTGCTGCAGTAAACATGCATGTGCAGGTATCTTTTTTGTAGAATAATCTGAGTTCCTCAAATTATTGCCAATAGAGGGATTGCTGGGAACATTGCTGGTCGGAATGCAAACTAGCGCAATCTCTTTAGAAAACAGAGTCGTAATTTTTAAAATATTGTTTTAATATTGCTTATCTTAAGTCCAGTGCTTGTTTGACTGTTAGAGAAAAAGAAAAAACCTTGTGGCAGTCAGGACATAGTGTTATTCTTTAAACATAGTAGTGTGTGGCTTGACCCTTGCTTGGTGTGACCTGAGGTCCTGCATATAATTTGGTATCTTTTTGCCACAATGAGTCTGTTTTTTCCATCTTATGATTCATATTTTAACACCAATCCAAATCAGTTGTTGTGTTTAAACTGCTAAAGAAAGAGGCTATAATAAGATGTGTCTGGTCTCTCATCCCATTCACGCTGAGAACTCACTTTCAAGTTTTTTCTGGGTTCCCCTTAGTTATAAAAGGATCCATTCGGTCAGTGGGTGGATTAGAATTTTATCTTTAGTGTAGGCTTCATATGAAGATGAACTATATTCTAACCTCAAGGACTTCAAATTATTATAAGAACCAATGTGACAAAGTTGTAAAAATATATTTCCAAGTTTTTTACAAATAAATTGACTTCTGTTGTGTGGTAAACATGGTATTATGCTGCATGAATGTGGGAAAGTGGGCCAGGTGACTTTGAAGGGTGTTGTTCTACCCCGAGATGGCCACAAGAGCATCCATCTGAGGAAAGGGATAAATGAGGCTGAAGTCCAGTCAGAGCTTTGTTCAACAACCTGTGTACTCTATCTTATGATTGTATTAATGAAAAAAGCACTTTTTTTCTAATTTGCACAAAGGTGCCACAAGGGTTAAGCAGACTCTGTTCTAACCCTGCATGTCTATGAACTTGGGTTTTGTTCACCCTACTTTTCAATCTGTTATAGCAACTATTCTCTTCTGCAACAATGTAACAAGCATAATTATGTGCCATGGTCAGTGTCCCCCATTCTTCCTGAAATATGCGACATCATCACTGCTATTTATAAACTCTGATGCCAGGGCATCATCCTAAACTAAATACAAAATAGTGATCTCTGTGCCTGTGGTTTAAGGGAGAACACTTGACCGCATTAAATATTGTAGAGTTATCAAAAGCATGTTTTAAAATCTGTAAGCTAAAGAAAATTTTCCAGATCTGAAACTTGATGTAACATGACATCATGTGTATTTATCACATATTTCTTCCCAAAATACTATCATCTTAAAGCAGCCGTTAGATGAAGAATCAGAATACCTGAATTCAAGCATTGGCTTTAACAACTTCTAACTTTTTGATCTTGAAGGCAAGTCACTTAAGTTCTCAAAGGATTGCTCTCCCTTTCAGTAGCATAAACAGTGAAAGAAAAATTTGCCTCTGAATCTGAAGGAATGTTGTGAAAATAAATGACATGTAGGTCTATAGAGTCACTTTAAGCTCTTAGGAATGAAAGAGCTTAAGAGATATAAGGTTTCAGTAGGGTTTTTTTTTATTTTTTCAGTCTTACAAATGAGAGAGAAAGATTCTACCTTAATAAGTTTTGAAGAATACAACCTCACTGACTACTCCCCCATCTTAGTTTTGTGTCTTCTACTCACAAAGTCTATTGCAATTCTGACTGTTGACTCAGTGAAATTAACAAGGATCTGCAATATCCTCAGGCAACAAAGAATGGTCACGCTCGGTGTGGGGTCAATTATCTGCCACCAGTTAGATGTCACACAATACATGCCCCCAACAGTGGCTATAAAATTTTTTTAAAATCACTAATGAAACAAAAAAGGTATTACACTGCAGAAAAGAGGAAGTTTCCAGGGTACAGTTTCTACATAGGGTATTGATCTGACAGAATCTAGAAGTTTCTCAACTCTTTCTTTTAGAAGAGCTAAAACCTCATTTTACCAGTGTCATAGATACTTTCTCCTAATGACAAGGTATTCGTAAAAGAAAATCACAAATAACCAGCTGAAACTACCAATACTGTCCCCTGCCTCAAATGACAAGTCCCTGACAGGTGACACAGAAGTACTGTATAATCTGTCATTTTATCATCCTTAAGAGGGTAACATAATCTATGGAGCTCACATAAACTCTTCTGTGGCTTCGATCCCATTCTGACATTCAAGAGAAAAGTTGACAGCCATAGATTAAAGGAAAACACTCTAGTGAAGAGGTACTTACAATAGATAAGTCTGACTAAAGATATGTGTTAGCAAGAATTAGCTGGAAAGATACATTGGCATGCTGGCATGGATTTCTAAGCTAGTGGATCAAACTAACATTTTTGTCTTGATCTGATTGAGGCCCAAGTTGACCTTCAGGCTTTGATTATCTCCATTCATTCATTTCTTAACTACTCATTGAGCAATGCAATGAAAATTGCTAGTGGTATCTCCAAATCTGTTCTCACCTCCTTTGTTAGTCAGGATTCTTCAGAGAGAGAACCAATAGGATATATAAAGATAGATTATAAATATATGAAAGGCAGTTTGTTAACAAAATTGGTTCTTGTGATTATGGAGGCTGAGAAATCCCACAACAGACCATCAGCAAGCTGGAGACCATGAGATGCTCTGTCCAAGTCTGAAGGCCTCAGAACCAGGGAAGCTGATGGTATAACTCTCAGTGCAGGGCCAAAGGCCCAAGAATCTGTGGGACTGCTAATACAAGTCCCAGAGTCCAAAGGGAGAGCTTAGAGTTGTCCAAACAGGAGAGGAAGAATGTATGTATCTCAACTCCAGAAGCTAGATGGGCATATCCACTTTTTTTCTTATTGCTTTTGTTCTCTGCTGGCTACCAGTAGATTGGATGGCACCCACCTACATTGAAGGTGAATATTCCCCACGTAGTTTACTCAGATTCACATACTAATGTCCTCTGAAAACACCCCCACTGACACACCTCAAAATAATGATTTACCAGGTATTTGAGATGCTTTAATCCAGCCAACTTGACACCTACAATGATGCAGCCCACCTCCTTCCTAAGCAAGTAGCTGTCCAACTAGAAGTTAAGTTTTCCAGCTGATTTTACAGGGAGGTGTGAGGACCCAAGTCTGCACTAATGGAAAGTGAATGGGAGAGATAGGGGTAACTTCAGCATGACTCACTTTAAAGGAAATCTTTTCTCTGGAAGTCTGCTCTCTCTTGCCTGCCTACTGAAAATGGCAAAGTCAAGCCAACCTACCTGCCATGGTTATGTGAGAGGAGATAAATACCTGTGTTTTGGGAGTCTCCTTTTTAGTTTAGCTTGGACCTACAGTTTTTTTCCACCACCCACCGTACAGGTAAAATCCTTGTAAGAGTAGAGTTTTCAGCTCTGAACCCCAATAGATAAGCTAGTACCCTTTTCTGTGTTCTGTTGTGTGTTCTCATGACACTTTGTATCTCTGTCATTATTCAGTTAATACCATCTCATAATTCTGTTTACTCATCTAACATTCCTCCATTAGAGTATGAGCACTTGCAATCAGAACTGTTTCTTAATTATCTCTTTCCCAGTACTTAGTATAATGCCTTGTATACTAAGCACTACATGAATGATTGTCATAAATAATTGCCATGTAAATAAATGAATGGACATTAAAAACTGGCATGTGCATAAAGGAAAACCTATTTACAAAGATGGCTATTTGATGCAAAGAAAATGGAGGCACTCCATTTTGAAAATAAATGAATGGCAATGAAATATTTAACAAAATTCATCAAGTACAAGAAATTAACACATAGTAGCCTTTTGATGGGAATGAATGTTTTCCAAAAGTTATATGCTGATGACTTTGGTCTCAAAGACAAAATGAAATGTTATACATCATCTGTAAGAGTCCAGTTCACAAAAGCATTTTCAATCTCAGTGGAAACTGAACTATTGTACAACTTTGTTAGAATAAATGTAGCAGACAATACAGTTGAAATAACAAAAAGAAAAACAAAACATAAAATCAAGATTTTGTACTTTAGTGAAAGTAGATTTAATTAGAGAAAGATAAAGAGGTAACTGTTGACTTTTAAAGACCCCAAATGCACTTACTGTGCATTTTCAGTGGGTTTAGAGGTTCAAGGCACTGGTTATTTACCCTCTGTAATTCCACATCAAAGCATGCAGCTTTTGCTTTCTTTAATATAGAGATATTGCCAGCAATACTCTATATAGAAAAGTCTGGATTAGCCTCCTTTTTCTCACAAGTGGAACAAAGAAAGAAAAACAGACCTGTGTAAGACAACTGGAAAAGTATTGAAACAAACAAACAAAAGTGAACTGCATAAAGAAAGCTAAAGGGGAAATAAGTAAACTGGTCAGGAAGATAGTACCTGGTGTAAAATGTACTGATCTATGATGAGGAGAATGTTAAATAAATAAAGAGATGAGGCAAGAACTTCATAATACCGCTCAGAAAGAGAATAGAAAAAGGTAGCCGGAAACATAATGACACAAAGTATTCTTCCATGCTGGCCAATAGATACTATGAGCCCAAGGAATTTTGGTTGTTATTAAGAATGGGAGCATAGATGCTAAAATTCTCAACAAGATCCTACCAAATTGGATTCAACAACACACCTCAAAAATTATCGACGACAACCAAGTTGGTTTCATCCCTGGGATGCAGGGCTGGTTCAACATTCATAAGACCATAAACATAATCAAATATATCAACAGATGTCAAAACAAAAACCACATGATTATATCATTACATGTGGAAGAAGTTTTTGATAAAATCCAACACCCTTTCTTGATAAAAACCTCGAACAACTAGGCATAGATGGAACATACCTCAAAATAATAAGAGCAATCTATGAGAAACCCACAGTCTGCATACTGCTAAACAGACAGAAATTGGAACCATTTCCCCTGAAAACCGGAATAAGACAAGGACGCTCACTCTCACCCCTCCTTTTCAACATAGTTTTGGAAGTCTTAGCTAGAGCAATCAGACAAGAGAAAGAGATCAGGGGTATCCAAATAGGAAAAGAGGAAGTCAAGTTATCCCTCTTTGCAGATGACATGATTCTATACCTCGAAAACCCAAGAGAACATGTCAAAAACCTCTTTGCACTGATAAAGGACTTTGGCAAAGTCTCAGGGTATAAAATCAATTTTCAAAAGACAGTCGCATTCCTATACACCAACATAAACAAACAGAAACCCAAATAAGAAGCACAATCCCATTCACAACAGTCACACAAAAAAAGTCAAGTACCTTGGCATCTTCCTAGCCAGAGACATGAAAGACCTTTACAGTGAAAACTACAAAACACTGCTCAAAGAAATCAAAATGACACAAACAAATGGAAAAATATTCCATGCTCATGGATTGGAAGAATACCAATCCTACCCAAGGCAATCTACAGATTTAACACAATACCCATTAAACTACCAGCAGCATTCTTCTCAGACCTGGAAACAATAATACACGAATTCATATGGAAATATAAATGATCACAAATCACCAAAACAATCCTCAGGAAAAAAAAAAAAAAACAGTGGGAGGTATCATACTCCCAGACTTTAAACTCTATTATAAAGCTACAGTAATCAAAACAGCCTGGTGTTAGTACAAGAACAGACATATAGACCAATGGAATAGAATAGAGATTCCAGAAGCAAAACCTCAATTTCTCAACCAACTCATCTTCAACAAAGACTCCACCACCAACCACTGGGGAGAAAGAACCTGTTCAGGAAACGGTGTTGGGAAAACTGACTGACCACATGCAGAAGATTAAAACAAGATCCCTACCTATCACCATATACAAAAATCAACTCTAAATGAATCAAAGACCTAAATGTAAAACCTCAAACCATAAGAACCTTAGAAAATGCAGGAGACACCCTTGTAAAATTGGAACTGGCAACCAATTCCTGATCAAAACCCCAAGCACTCATACCATAAGAGATAAGATAGACAAGTGGGACCTCATCAATCTGACAAGCTTCTGCAAAGCCAAAGAAACCATCAAGAGAGCAGAGAGACAGTCCACAGACTAGGAAAAAATATTTGCCAACTCTATGTCTGACAAAGGCCTAACATCTAGGATCTACAAGGAACTCAAACATGCCAAAAAGAAAAAAACAAAAATCCCCATTAAAGTGGGCAAAAGATATGAATACACACTTCTCAAAAGAAAACATATGAGCAGCCAACAAATACATGAAAAAAATGCTCAGCCTCACTAGTCATCAAAGAAATGCAAATTAGAACTACACTGGATACTACCTAGCTCCCATCAGGATGGCTATCATCAATAACTTAAAAAACAACAGATGCTGGAGAGGATGCGGCAAAAAGGGAATACTTCTACACTGTTGGTGAGAGTGTAAACTAGTACAGCCTCTGTGGAAAACAGTGTGGCAATTCCTCAAAGATCTAAAACTTGACCATCTATACGACCCCAAAATCCCCCTACTGGAAATATACCCAGAAGAACTCAAATCACTCTATAAAAAAGATACCTGCACACATATGTTTATCACAGCATTGTTCACAGTAGCAAGAACATGGAACCAATCATGTTGCCCATCGAAAGAAGATTGGATTTTTAAAATGTGGTACATATACACGATGGACTATTACACAGCCTTAAAGAACAAAATCACAAACTTCACAGCAACCTGGACGGACTTAGAGTCTATAATACTGAGTGATATATCACAGAAACAAAGAACTGAGTATCCAAAGTGATAGCTTCCTGAAGTTCAAGAAAGCAAATGCTTGTTATTTAAGCCACCCAGGCTGTGGTACTCTGTAATGGTATCCCAAGCAAATTAATACACCCATCTAGGAATAAAATAATTCAATCATAAAAAAAAGAACTGAGTATCACATGTTCTCACTCATAAAGGGACCTTGAACAATTATCATAATCCTGTAAGAAAAGGATTGGCAGTAGCAGGAAACTGCCGGGAGCAGGGCAGGGAAGCGGAATTGGCAGTGGTGGGAATCTGCCTGGGGAAGGGGGGATACACTTCATCAACAAGGGCACCTGCATAATGAACATTTGTATACCTAACCCTGTATTGTACCCTACATCTTTAAAATAAAAGCAAAAAATAATAATAAAAATAAAACAGGGAGCAAATATCTTGTAAGGGAGAAAAGGAGATGTGGTAGAGAATTTTCCATGTACATAAATAGGTTAATTCATTTATTTACTTCATTAATTTTTAAATTCAGAGAAGCTGGACTGGTGTCCTCCATGTCTGTGGAGAGAAGACCACAAAGGAATAATGTAAGATGAGTATCTAAATTTTTTGAAACCATAAGGAATAAACTTCCTAACATGAGACACATACAAAGACTACTGTGGTAAACTGAGAAATCAGTGTGGAAGATGCAAAATTAAAGGAGGAAGTCCTTTGAACCTCTCACCCAAGAATTTGATCACTATCAAAAAGATATGTACTAAATTAATAAATGAAGAGTTCCAGAAAAAATCTTCTAAGCTATTAATATGGTTATTTATATTTGTTTAGTAGACTAAAATTGATGCATACTAGTTAAATAAGTGACAGGAGAATTTTTTCTGCATGTTGATTAATGCTCGAACTCCACCCACATCTTTCTTTCTGTGTCTATCTCCCTGTGTGTCTTCCTCATTCTGTCTCTCTCTACTGTAAAAACTACCATTAACACCAAGGGCAGCAGCTCTCGGCTTTCCATCGATGTCAGTGACCATTAGAACCTAAGTATATTGATGATACCCATCTAGGGAGCTCATGTGAATTCAGACTACAAGTCCTTGGAACTTAGCCTAGATTTGTAAGCACCTGACCTACAATATTACTTTTCCTATTCAGAATATAATTATCTGTATTTATTCAAATAGCAGACATTTTACTAAGTTCTCAGAGTAAATTATTAACAAAACACTGAGCCTCAGAAATTACCAGAGCTGAAAAGATCCTTCCAAAGTCTTCAACCAAACATCCTCTTTGTAACGAAAAGAAGAATGAGGACAAAATGTCATGCAAATTGTTCTTAACAGACAAAGTTATGGGTTTAATAGAACTAGAGTCTGGATATTGTGGAAATGATAGTGGTTTTATGTATTTATTTTTTATCCTGTTTTTTTTTTCCAGGTTCATATTAGTCAAAGACTTGGAGTTTTCCTTCAACCATGCTCCAATGATCATTTGTAACATGGAAAACACCAAAACCAAAATGAGAACATCTAGCCCTTGACCCTAGTATGTTACATGTCTTAATAATTTGATGATAACATATCAGCTTATGGAAACTTTTTTCTTTTCAAAAACACAACCAATAGCTGCACACGCCATTTGCAACATGCCAAGCATTTCAAAAATATAACTAAAGTTTTTTCTCAGTTTTTTTTCATGAAGAGGATCATATTACTTGAATTACTACTAGATACAAATTGAGTGGAAATTCACCTAATAAGTTAGTGTGTTCACATTCAATTCAGCCTACCCTCTCCTAGAAAGCCAAGCATTTGACCCTCCTTTCTATTCTCACAGGGCCCCATAACTACTTATAATAATGCATTTCTTCATTATATCAAAATTATGCTTTTAGGTGTCTGCCCTTCAATTCTATGAGCAACCTAAGGGCAAGTACGAAGTTCTATGAAATGAAAGAAATTAATTCATTCTCTACTCATTTAATTTAAAGTGAGAGCAAGAAGGAGAAACTTACAATACTGTATCATGAGAAAGTAAACAGACTGATACCCTACAGGTCAAGGTTTAAGTCTTAGTTCTAGCGTTCCTATATCACTGGAAACTTAATTAAATGTAGCAGAAAATGCAATGATGATGATAATACCTACTTCTAAGAATTGTTATAGAGAATCAATGATGATGATGAAAAATTGTTCTTGGCCATAGTAAATACTAAATAAATATGAGGAGTTACTCAAAGCTATAATATAATATTGGTGGTATGTGCACAAATACTGACACAACAAAGTAGAGGGGTTATAGCTTTATTATCTAAGATTTAACTACTTCAGAGAGATCTAAAGGTGTAATAAACATCCTAGTGAAACTATGAAATGAATCATGTTATTTAGCGAAAGATGGTTACTTGATTAAGCTGATGAGGGCTGTGACAATGTAGAAAAAAAGTTACAGAAGACTTTCCAAAGGAAGTGGCATTTCAGTTGAGCCAGTAAGGATGATTAACATTAACCTCAAAAAAGGGCAGAAGGCAACTTAGTTGGGGCAGTACTTTTTAACAAAGACCTAGAGATAAGAAAGCCCATGGTTGAAAGTGGTTCTGTTTAACTGTGGCATCAACTCAGAGGAATGCTGAGAATGACCTGAGGCGAGGCTGGTGAGCAAGCAGTAGCCAGTTCATGAGAACCTCAGGTGACCTGTCAGGGAGCTAGCACTGCTCTGAGACCAATCAATAACCATTAAAGAGTCAAGTAACATAATAGAATTTGTATTCTAGAACGACAACTCAACCTGCAATGCAAAGAACAAATTGGGAGGAGGTATAATGATGCAGTGGTGAGAGTAGAAGCAAGATCGTTGACTAAGAGACTGATGCAATAATCTGATAAACAGCTAAAGGTGTCCTAAATATTTTGCATCCTACGTGCTTAGCACACAGTGTCTGACACTAAATGGCTAATAAGCATTTGTTGAACTTATCAAACAGTAGGAAAGAGAATTAATACACCATGCTAAGAAAGAAGCAGCATCTCTGCTATCTACCCGAAAGTCATCTATATCTATTTTTCATTTCTACATCTTATGGAGTCCTATAAAATCAAAAGTTTGGGGAGACCTTTATGAGAGGAAGATAAAAAAGACAAAATAAGAAAAGTATGATCACAAATTGTAATCACTTTATATTACTGGTATTTAATAATTAGGATTAACATCCACTCTTATGCTAATTATGATATTTTAAGTATCATATTGTGCATAGTTTATGTGTCTTGGGACATGATTTGATTTATAATCTTCCCAGATCCATAAAATAGCAGAATATACTACTGTGTATAAATCTATTTATTTTTACCAAACGCAAACACATATGCATACTTCTACCTCCATATTTGTGCATCACACTTAATTTTAAAAGAAAAGGCTGCAATATAAAAAATACATACTGAGCACTTAAATTTTCTGTCTCTTTCATGGTGCCTATTTCTGGTTCCATAAAACTTGTTTTCCTTCACCATTCAGTGTATTCAGATCAGTGTTTGACATGGGATTCTCAATGCTCATGACCACAGCCAAATACATCTACATAGGGCATACCCTCCTCATGCAATCTATTACCATTTCAAAGGATGTTCAAAGGGCCCTGTGGCTTCTGGTGACTTCCCAAAGGCTTTATGTGACTAATTTCCTCCTGACCCCCTGTTTCTTGGCATCCGTGTTGGAACAGGTGTGAGCAGGCACAGGCAGGTCTGTGGAGCCCACGGTTCAGTGCTGGCACGAGATAAGGGTTATCTTCCTGGAGGAGATGACTCTGACAATGTTTTCCAGGATGCCAACTTCCAATTAGTGTCATCTTCTGCTCCACGTCCTAGGGTAAAAATCCAGTTTATAGTGAGTAGACTCAGGGTGTTCTGAGAGATGTACGCTGATGCCAGAACAGGGATGCATTTCAGTTTTCCTCATAGTCAAAGAAGACTGGACGACTGGCCAAAGACACGGTCCCTGTTGTCCTGTATAAGGTCAGCCCCTTACTCATGAACAGGGATGCTAATTTACTTTCCAACAATAAAACCAAATGTGCTTCCAGATGTTGTGCTATAGAGCAATTGTGATTGCTGCAAACACAAGAGAAAAAAAAAGAAAATCCCAATTAAAACTCACAGAGTGTCTTTGGGAGACCATTTATGTTGTTGATGTAGAGAGCAAGATGAAACCTTTTGTCAACTGGATGCAGAATTGTCTTTTAACGGCTAACTCACTGTTACCAAAAATCAAAAATTATTATAATAAACTTCCTAAAGGCCATAGATTTCTCTATACCTAATATGTAGGGGAAAAGTGAGAGGGAGGAGAATCATTTTCACAAGATTATGTTCAGATGATGTGCTAACACTGTTGGTTGGGTCAATTCACTGACAAACATGTTTTAAAAAATTATTGGATCAAGTCAACCAGTTTTGTTTGTTTAGATTGGTTTCTTACTTTTTTCCTGAATGAATGGGTAAGTAATTGTCAAAAGAGTTACCCTACATAGGCAGAGAGCCTTCCAAAAGCCCTCTGCTTAAAATTACTGGCAACCATGGGTACATGCCTGACACATGAGTTCAATAGAAGAACCTAATATAGAAACAAGTAAAGACACACTTGCCTACTCCATTCTCTTCCATGGGTCTGGCCTTTGTACAAGAACATGCCTTTCTAGTCCAGACCACTGGCCAGCTTTAGTCTATTCTTCCATGATCTCATATGCAACACTGCGACACTTTATCTACTTATGCACCATTAACTCTTGATGAACACCCTCACGTATAATTTGGTACTCACATTACAGGCCTAGACTGTAAATCAGAGACACACTTCACCATTCTCCTCAATCCTTACTGTACCAATAGTAGCCAGACCATCATCCTGCTTTGCCTTCTTTAGTGCAAGAAAAAAAATAATATTCACAATCAACTTTTGCACAAAATCAAATTTTAAATATGGAGTTCGCTTGAGATATTGAAATATTTGGTAACTCTCCTCCTTCTGAAGTCCCACCTAAGATATCATCTGAATTCTACCCACTTTCAGCAAAAATAAAAGCTGAGACATGAGAACAAGTGTTTTATGAGTGAGGCAGTATAGGGTAGCAGAAGAAACATGGGCTTTGGAATGAGACAATCTTGATTCTGGAATACATATTTCTATGGTGCACTTGACTACTATAAGGCCTTATGCAAGTTACTTGAACCCCTGCCTCAGCTTCCTCATCTATAAAAAATAAGGATTAAATGAAAGAAGACATATGGGAACATTAGGCAGAGACTTTGGAATATAAAATCATCCTTTTTTTTTATTTTGATGAGGAAGCTAAGTTTCCAGGCAGTGATATTACTTTATTCAAATACAGCCACACATCATTTAAGGACAGGGATACATTCTAAAAACTGTGTCATTAGGCAAGTTTATCGCTGTGAAAACATCATCGACTTTACTTACACAGATAGATGATGTAGTCTACTACACACCTAGGCTATACGATTTACCTATTGCTCCTGGGCTACCAACCTGTGCGGCATGTTATTGTACTGAATATGCAGGCAATTGTAACACAATGGAAAGTATTTGTGTATCTAAATCTATCTAAACACAGCAAAGGCACAGGAAAAATATGATATAAAAGACTAAAATGTTACTTGTATGGGGCATTTATCACAAACAGAGCTTGAAGGACTGACTGGAAGTTGCTCTGGGTGAGTTGGTGAGTGAGTGGTGAGTGAATGTGAAGGCCTAGAACATAACCATACACTTTTGTTTTGTTTTGTTTTGAGTTGGAGTCTCACTCTGTCACCCAGACTGGAGTGCAGTGACCGCTCCCGGCCACCACAGCCTCGCCTGCTGGGCTCCGGCGATCCTTCTGCCTCAGCCTTCCAAGTAGCCGGAATTACAGGCATGCGCTACCACGCCCGGCTGATTTTTTGATTTATTGTAGAGATGAGGTCTCACTGCCCAGGCGGGTCTCGAACCCGCGGGCTCAGGCAATCCACTCACTTCAGCCTCCCAAAGGCGTGGATTACAGGCTGAGCCACCGAGCCCGGCCACCACACACTTTTATACAGCTGACAGCACAATAGGTTTGATTGTACCAACATCACCACATGCAAGTAATACATTGCATTATGGCATAATAATGGCTACAAATCCACTATGACCGGAATTTCTCAGCTCCATTATAATCTTATGGGACCACCACTGTATATATACGTAGTCTGTTGGTGACCTAAATACCATTATGTGACTCATCACTGTACAAGGGGGAGCCTCCAAAAAACCAGAATTTATCTTTTGAAGGTTGGGCTCCATGTGGTACACTCAAAATTTGTTCCTCTGGATCAAGAGGTCAACCAAAGTTTTTATCTGGAAGTTTTGAGACAGCTGAGTCACGATTTGCCCAAATTACAAATTTATAAGCAAAATATATGTTTTTAATGTTTTAAGCCATAACATTTTGGAGAGGATTGTTATTATGAAATAAACAACTAGAATACTGAACCTCAGTAAATTAAATGGACTGCTACTAAGTTTAGAGTCAAAATGAATTTTCAGAGGATGTCATCTGAGATTTTCAAAATATAAATCTGAAATGTATCCTCGAAAACTTCCCAGTCTACCTCTCTTATTTTGCAAAAGTCTGAGGACCAGATTTTTTTTTATTATTCATTTGAGGTTTTATAAATAGGGAGATGGTCTGAAGCAAGTCCAGTTCAGTACTGCCCTTTCCACAATATGACTATGAATATAACACAAATTTATTGTGTTTAACGTATAGGGGCAAGCCTGGCACATTGGCTCATGTGTGTAATTCCATCACTTTGGGAGGCAGAGGTGAGAGAATTGCCTGAGTCCAGGGGTTCAAGACCAACCTGGGCAACTTGTCAAGACCTTGTCTCTAAAATAAATCAAGAAAATTAGCCAGGTGTAGTGGCATGCACCTGTGGTTTCAATTACTTGAAAGGCTGAGGTGAAAGGATCATCTGAGCTGAGCAGGTCTAACCTGCAGTGGCTGTGAACGTGCCACTGTACTCTAGTATGGGTGATGGAGTGAGACTCTGACTCATAAAAAAATAAATATACATATACATACATACATAAATATGTAAGGGGTCAATTTATTCTCCAAGTCTACCAAAGTCCAGTTCAACATTTCTCTACTCTTCTCTGTTTATTTCTTTCTTCCTGCTTTAACAGAAAGCCTGATCTGAACTTGGTTAATTTCTTGTTTAAGGTTAAGAGACCAGAGGGGCTCCAACAGGCTCAACCGAGCTAACAAGAATTTTTTTTTTAAGTGTCAAACCATGAAATCAGCAGATATGACTTGAAGCAAGGGAGAAAGAGAAGGCAAATATGCTGAGTGGGAAACCGCTGTTTTTCTACCATCACTTTTCTGAGTATAAATGCCTGAAAATTCTATAACATCGATCAGATGGTTTTGGCAGAGGCCTGCTTTTGGCAGGAGGAGAGCTCCACATGATGGTTTTATCTTGTTAGGTGCCAATCTATTCTGATAGACTTACATGTGCATATAGCCCATCAATTAGAAAATGTTATATCATGTAATTGATTGCAGACTCTTCAATCATTGAAGTGACAGTACGAAAGGGTGTTGACACGAATATCTGTCTCTTTTCATTGCTGCTAGGCACACAAACCGCTTAAATTGGCCAACAAAAATTTTGTCTTTTGATGCTAAAGTATTATCTCAATCTCATTCTAAAGGAAAATCAAGTCAGGACTAAATGCTGATTATCTATTAAAGTAGCCCAAGCGTTCTCATAGAATACATATATGAATATGAGATGGACACAAGTCGAAAAAGTTGTGGGAAGTTATAAAGGAGAAAATTGGGATGGAAAGAAGAAAGTAGAAAGGCAAAAAGGAAAACCAGACAGCAAGAGAAAGGATTAGAGAATTCTGCTAGCTACATTCATGATAGTTGTGGTTCAGTGTCTTTCGCCTGTTCTAAAAGGTACATCTCAATTAGAGAATAAAGCTACAGGTTCTGTTAATCAAAGTGTCACCCACTTTGTCATGGAGTTTTAACTCAATAGCTCGCAGCAGTTTAAAGATCTTTTCTCTCTATTCTCCCTAAATGCTTGATATTAGTGTTTAAATCAGGAGTGAGCAACTTCTGAAAGCCTTATGAAATTTTTTATTCTCAGTGAGGCTCTCTTTGTCTACTAGCTGGAGGAGAGGGGGCCCTGATCTTACAGGTACAATTAATAGGCTTCCATTACTTCAATGAAGCTTAGAATTAGTTCCATGGAAACTTTTCTCAACGTTCCACTTTAGAATCTGCTTATTGAGAACACAGCTAAGGTTTTTCATAATTTTACTTCCTTCATTTTGAAACGTTTGCAGCATTTCTTAAGATTTTGTTGAACAAGAAGTCTTGGGAATATCTTTTGTGAACCTGACTATCTTTAGCCACTAACTACAGACAACAAAACTGCTTCTTCTACTTGAGCAAATTTTGCTTCAATAAGAAAGTCAGACTTCTTTCTCATTTAGCCACAAACCACTGATTTTCTTGTTCTAGCGAGAGAAAAAATGAGAAAAGCTGAAAGTCAAAACAGCATGTCTCTTATGTGGCTTGGTGCTAGATTTTTTGAGCTACAAAAATCCCAGGGAGAAATTAAAGGGGAAGAAATGGCAAGAAAAAGAGAAAATAATAGGATATAAAAATCATAGAAGAGAGAGAAGCCATTAAATTACTTTTATTGTTCGTACCTGTGTTCTGCTAAACAGTCACGTTAAATGGTTATCTAACAAAGTGAATTATTTTCTATGTTTAAAACAAAATGAAATGTTGATATTGGCTAATGTGATGGGGCATCTGAAGTTGTCCTAAAATGCATCTGAGGAAAGACCCAGATGTAGCAGCAATGTTGCTATTTGACACTCAGACACAAAAGAAAATGGTTTGAGAATGAGGATGAAGCCAGAAAATGAAAATGGCAAGTTGAAACATGAAAGATAAGAAATGAGGACACAAAGAAAGACTGGATGTCATATTTTTCTCTGCCTGAATTTATAGTGTAGCTTTGTACATTGATCTGAATGAAAACAATTTGGAAAAAAGTTAAAATATCTCCAAATATGCCTCAGTGTTTTTATGGTTTTCCAACTCATGCCAGCCGGGTGCTCATGGCTCATTAAGTCATGCAAGATGTATGTTCTCATCATTCACAGTCAGTTGTGCTGTACTTGCCTGTAGATGGTGAACCTTCGTCATGTGTAATCACTAGGTTTGTCAATCTCAGTGGTTACATTCCCAGATGTTGACTAACTGTAAGGATCGATTGTCTTCCAGATGTGCTAGGTCCCCACATATCTCTGTCAACTCCAAGAGTATATGAGCACTTATCTGAATCAATGGTCACTGACAGGTCTTTCCCAGATGTCTCTTTGGCAGAAATGCCCTCTTTTCTGGTGACATCAAACTGAGCAGTGGCTTCTATAATCATTAAAACACACTAACCACCACTCCCCCACCAATATCACCCACTGGCTTTGGGAAAATGAAAAACAGACATAAATTAGCCAAAACTAGTAACCTGGTCCCACCATTTTAGTATCTTTAGTAAATAATGACTTGGTGAACTAAAAAATGATTAGGTCCAAGACTTAACTCCAGATGAATTTATATCAGCAATAGGCATAATGAATTGAATAAAATAAGCCTCTCAAACTGTGGTGGAAGTAGGTTGCACCTAGATATTTCATAAAGTACTGGTCATGTTTTGCTTGATAATCACATTTTTATCTCTATTTGCCTATGAATTCCTTGATTTTAGACAAAAGTGCCAAATACCCTAATAGATGAGGCCCAAACCAGACAAAAAGGTTGGACAAGTTTTAACTAAGCATACAAACTTTTGAGTATTTATTAAAACTTGGTCAGACTTTTACAAATCTTCAATTTTTGATAAATGTGACAATGTCTCCAATAAGATAACATGAATAATAAAACAAAACTTGGAACTATTCCAAAGCAAGCTATCAAGGTTTTTTCTTTTCCAATGTAGGAAGACATTTGTCTTTTTTTTCTGTGGTTGAGTCTTTATTTTAACCAGTGATGAAAAGGAAGACACTGGAAGGTTATCTGATGGTTATAATTACAGATCAATAATGTATACTCAAAGAATTAATACTACAACCAGTTTTTCACTTTAACAAATGAACTACATTTACTCTGATACAAAATATCTGGATGGACAATGAACACCTAAATCAATTATTAAACTTTGCCTAACATTCTAGATATCTGGATACCTAATCAATTTTTCCTTTTACGTCAAGACATTAAGCATCAAACAGACAGTGTCTTATGGTGAACTAGCTTCAGGTAGCCTTCAAAAAGAGAATTTTCAAACTGTGCTGTTTCTGACTCAAAGCATTTTTTTTACACTGGTATTTATTAACAGAGTTAAAGCAGTCTTCAGGATATCACGATAGGGTGCTACTATCTTTACACTTTTTATTGAAATTCAACAACTTTACTGAATTAAGTATCAAAAAGCAAAGTTGGAAGAAGATATCTAAGACATACACAATAATTTTTTAGTAGAAATCAAAACTCAAATCCACATACTATTTGCCAAAATGTATGTCGACTGATCTAAAGAACTCTTCTAAAATTATTTGACCAGTTTCTTTACCAAATAACTTGTTTTCACTGAGGAGGGGGGAGAGAGGGAAAGAGGAAAAAAACTGCAAAATTGAAGAACTAGATTTTTCTCTAGATTGGTGATTTTCATAAAGATGGGATCTTACAAAGGTGTTTCAGGTGACACCACTGGGGAAAAACAGAGGCCAGAAAGTGCCTAAGGGTCTTCTCTGACCCTCTCCACTATTCTCTGTTTTTATATGTGAACCTTCCATATAAGATTACACATGATTTCATTCCTTTCTTTTTTCTTTTGCAGTAACATGGATGGAGCAGAAGAACATCATTCAAAATGAACACAGAAACAGAAAATCTAACACCACAGGTTCTCACTTACATGTGAGAGCTAAATGACTACAAAGATGAAAATAATAGACACTGGAGAGCCCAAAAAGGGAGTGATTGGAATGGGGTTTGGGGATCATAAATTACCTAATGGGTACAACATTCACTATCTGGGAAATGGGCCACCTGAGACCCAGTCCCCATCATGACACAATATGTCCATGTAACAAGCATGTTTTTGTACCCCATGAATCTAAAATAAAATAAACTATTTTTAAGGACAAAATCATGGACTTCTTAGCAAATTGGATGAAGCTGGAGATAATCATACTTATTGATCTAGCACAGAAACAAGAAACTGAATACCTCATGTTCTCACTCATAATTGGGACCTGAATATTAATCACAATAGCACAAGGGAGGGATGGGTAGTCACAGGACATTGCCAGGGGAAGGGGCACACATAACAACACAAAGGGTACCTAGTCCTAAATCAAGGTAAGTGAGGACCAGTTGGAGGCCCAAATTTCACCTGCATGTAGATTACTTATGTACCCAGTCCTGACTTGTACCCCGCAGCTCTATAACAAAATAAAGTTTTTTTAAAGATTTACATGAAAAAGGGGGTCTGCAGCCAAAACCATCTTGAAAATGACCCTCAAAGTGTGGTCCCCAGACCAAGTCCAGCATGACCAGGGAACTTGTTAGAAAAGCAAATTTTCAGGTCCCATCTCAGATCTACGGGATCAGAAGCTCTGTGGATAGGACCAGCAATGTGGGCCTTAACAAGGTCTCCAGGCATTTTTGTGTATGCTACAGTTTGGAATCATTGTATTGTGTAATCCCCAGGTATTACCTCTTCCCTGAAGCCTTCTGTGGCCAAATTTTCACCCCCTTCTCCACTCCCACCCCCAACTCACATAGTGTACAGGCTCATGCACATCCTAGTCTGAGTATCCTTCTGGATTTACACGCACCAGAGTGTATAGTATATTTTTGAGTGTTATTTTTTTTCTTTATTTATTTTAATAGCTTTAGGAGGTACAAATAGTTTGGGGTTACATGATCATATTGTATCATGGTGAAGAAGTCTGGGCTTTAAGTGGAACCAGCACTCCCTCCTGTCCACATTGTATCCAATAGGTGATTTTTTTTATTCCCTCGACCCCTTCCCTCCTCCCCCTCTGAGTCTCCAGTGTCCGTTATACCATTCTCTATGCCTTTGCAGTTTCTTAGTTTAGCTCCCACTTCTAAGTGAGAACATGCGGTGTTTGGTTTTCCGTTCCTGAATTAGTTCACTTAGGACGATGTTCTTCAGTTCCATACAAGTTGCTAACAAAAGACATTGTTTCATTCTTTTTAATAGCTGGATAGTATTCCATAGTGTACATGCCACATTTTCATGATCCACTGATAGGTTGATGAGTATTTAGGCTGATGCGTCTACCTCTTCTACAACCACATAAACTCATCAAAAACATGAATCCTGTTGCACCCTCCCCTCCCCGACTTGTAGCATTTAGCAGAGTGGCTAGGAAAAAAGGTCCTCTATAAACATGTGTTGAATAAATTATGGATATGTTGATGTGGTGTATTTGATTTATTTATTTATATTATACCTTCTTCATATAAATGATTTGAAGTCTTACACACGCATGATCATATAGTATAATATGATCAACATTAAGCCAAGTTACCAAGACAAAGACAATTAAAATCAAAAAGTTTGTTCAAGCACCCTAGGAGCCATTCTGTGAATGTATGTTTCACCCAATCGTCACTGCTAATGACTGTTGAGTCCTTTTGAATAAATTATTTGACCCTCAGCCTGCTTGTGAGAGTGGACATAGGGATGGTTGCTTCTTGAACAATGGTAACTGGGGTCCTTCCTTTTCTAAAAATGGATAGATGAGGGTCCATGTCATTAAAGACCTCCCTCGCATGTTTTCTGTACTCTTTTTACAGTAAGTCTCAGTAAAATAATGCATTTTTGCCGGGCTCGGTGGCTCAGCCTGTAATCCCGCACTTTGGGAGGCCGAGGTGAGTGAATTGCCTGAGCCCGCAGGATCAAGACCCGCCTGGGTAACTTGGAGAGACCTCATCTCTACAATAAGTCAAAAGAAATGAGCCGGGCGTGGTAGTGCACGCCTGTAGTTCCAGCTACTCGGAAGGCTGAGGCGGAAGGATCACCGGAGCCCAGTAGGTCGAGGCTGTGGTGGCCGGGAGCGGCCACTGCACTCCAGTCTGGGCAACAGAGTGAGACTCCAACTCAAAAAAAATAAATAAATAACGCATTTTCCCTTTGCCCCAATACACGTAGACATAGACATGTATACATATGTTTTCACCCTTACTCCATGTGTTGTTCTCTGGTGTTTTCTATTTTATATTTCCTTTTCTACTAAGATTAAAGTGTTTGAGATATACTAAATAAATTTTATGACCCGCCATTTGGTTGCAAGCCACAATTTTTTGTTTGTTTGTTTTGCGTTGTTTGTTTTGCTGGAGCCTCAGTTTTTTGTTTGCTTGTTTGTTTGTTTGTTTTGCAGCAGCACACTCATGGCCACCCCAGCATCAACTTGCTGGGCTCCAGCGAAGCTTCCACTTCAGCCTTCCAAGTAACCGGAACTACAGGCACGCGCTACCATGCCCGGCTAATTTTTTGATTTATTGTAGAGATGAGGTCTCCCCAAGTTTCCCCAGGCTGGTCTCGAACCTGCAGGCTCAGGCAATCCACTTGCCTCGGCTTCCCAAAGTGCTGGGATTACAGGCTGAGCCACCAAGCCCCACCCAAGCCACAGTTTTAAAAATGGTATACTATATAATCTATCAAATAATTGTTAATGTAAGTAAGTCGGATTTGTTTTTGTTCTACTTTGTTTTTAAATGAATGGGTAGTTTTTCAAATGACCTCATCTGAGACTGAGCACCCCCTTGATCTTCCAAAAATAGAAAGCATCCACTTCAACAACTCTGCGGTTGAATTTTTCAGAAATCCAAGTTCTGTAGTTTAGTAGCTGTGTGACTTTGGGCAAGTTACTTATACATCCTGAGTGCTGCCTTTCTTAGCTATAAAACAAGAGTCCTAATCCACTTCTTAAAGGATTGGGATGAGGTTTAGAGAAAATGCATAAAAAGCACCTGACCATAGACACTCAGCAATGATAAATTTTACTATCATCCTAGACCACTGGAAAGACCTCTAGTTAATATTTTAAGACATATTTAGACATCCATGTAAAAGATGGCATCAAAATTCTGTATTATAGGCAAAACTATGCAGAAACAAAAGTATGTACCCAAACTACAATTGGCTCCCTTAGGAAGGATCCCCTATAAAAAAAAACTCCAAAGCAAGTCACGCCTGTTGGGAGCCATCAAGGTCTCCTTTGTGAAGAATGGGATTTAGCTCTCTCAGGCCTTTCTAACTAGCATCTTGTCCCATCAATAAATGCTGTCATCTCCCCTCTTCTGAGAGATTCTTTGGAGTTTAAAAACACTTATGCTTCCTAATCATCTGCTACAGCTACTGGTGCAAATTCCATGTCCTTATTGGGCTTATCAAACCTGGTGCCTAGAGATTACTATAACATTTCACTTGCAGAAAGATAGCTCTGAAAAAAAATTAATAAAAATTTTGAGGTTATACCTACTTGTGTGATCCTGAGATATGAGATATTTAATAACTTAGCAGAATTTTAAAAGCCGAGGAAAATAAACAGGAAGCAAGCTGCTGCACAGACAGACCCTTTACTTGAAAACTCAGGATCTACAATATCCCTTACAAAGAGACATCCAACACCACTCCAGTTCCAGGTGCTAAATGCTCCAGCCCTCCTAGTTTCCTTTCACCTCTGGAGCAACTTTGACAATACTGAAAAAGAGAAAATGTGTAGTCAAAAACTGGAAGAGGCCAGCTGCAGTGGCTCATATCTGTAATCCTAACACTTTGGGAGGTTGAGGAGGGAAGATCACTGGAGCCCAGGAGTTTGAGACCATCCTGGGCAACATAGCAAGGCTCCACCTCTACCAAAAAAAATTTTAAAAAATAGCTGAGCATGGTGGTACATGCCTGTAGTCCCAGCTACTCGAAAGCTGAGGCAGGAGGGTCGCTTGAGCCTAGGAGTTCGAGGCTGCGATGAGCCTTGATGGTACCACTGCACTCCAATCTAGGTGACAGAGCAAGATTCTGTCTCAAAAAAATAGTAATAAAAAGTTTAAAACAGGAAGAATGGAAGAAGCTGAAAAGCAAAATAGTTTAGAGCAACTGACAGCTGGGGCTACACCCTTAGGCAAAAATACACTGAATAACAAGGCAAATATATTCCCCAAATGTATTTTCCCTACTTTTCCAAATTATATTCAGCTCCCTTTTTTACTCCTCTTGAAATGTCACCATTCAAAAATTTTTATTAGTTTGAGCAACATTTAAAATAAATAAATAAAGGGTGCTGAACCATCAGCTAGGCACACATTAGGATGAATAAATTAAATGAGACTGTTTTTCTCAGGCTAAAATCAGAAGACAAATTTTGGGAATGATGGAGCATGATGCTTCCGAAGAGTTTCTCACATTAAAGTTCTCACAATACTGAAAGTCTTAAAGTGACCCTTTCTTTCCTACATGCCCAAAGCTGGACTTGGGGTACAGTGATGGGATTATGACTTTCTAAACAAGTTGACTCTCTAGAATTAGGATGATGGGGGAAGGAGTTAACCAGTAAAAATAGGTTTCCATGAAAACCAAGATTCTCTTGTACCAAAAGCGAGACAAAGCTGAGTTCTGAGAACAGCTCAGGTTTTGGAGCTTCCTCTTATCTGCCTATATCCTTTCCCAGATTCCCAATCAAAACTGTAACAACAAAAATTATAGGCAACATAGTAATATAAATAGAATAAAACATTCCATGTGCAAGACCTTCCTGTACCAAAAAATGATGCTGTATATGATACCTCATTTCCTCCTCACCACAGTCCTATGAATAAACATCTTTATTATTTCTACCTTAGAGATAAGGTAACGGAGGCTCTGGAAGGTTAAGTTGTCCATTGTTACACTGACAGTTGAATCCAGAATCCATTGAGCTATACTGCTTTCATTCTACATGTCCTAGAATGAGGTCCAGCCTAGATAGTGTAATGGAGACATCTGGGTGAGGAGAGAGGAAGCAAAGAGGCCAACTCTCAGAACACTTTAGTATCATGACAGCTGGATAATGCTCCAAGATGTCCATGTCCTAATCCCTAGAACCTATGAATATGGTACCTTGTATGGCAAAAGAAACTTTGTGACTAAATTAGGAATCTTGAGATGGAGAGATTGTTCTAAATCATCACGGTGAACCCAATACAATCACAAGAGTCCTTATAAAAGGAAAGCAGGAAAGACAGACACAGCAGCAATGCTGCTGACTTTGAAAATGGAGAAAGGAAGCCACAAGTCAAGGAAGGCAGGAAGCCCCTAGAAGCTGGAAATGGCAAGGAAATGGGCTTTCCATAGAGCCTCCAGAAGAAGCACAGTTCTGATACCTCAATTCAGGGACTTCTGACCTCCAGAACAATAAAATAATACTTTTGTGTTGTTTCAAGTTTTTAGTAATTTGTTACAAAATGAAAAACTAATACAGGTCCCTTGACAAAAAAACATGCATGGACTCTTTTATTTTTCTTGCAAATATTACATGTGGGTTTGGTTGCTGTCCAGTTCCTGATGGAAGCATTTCAAAGCAGTACACCTCAGATTCCAGGGAGGAGATCTCAAGCTTACCCCATGGCAACTGCTTCTTCCTCCACCACACTAAGCACACGCCTGGCACCCAGACATCTCTCCCAGTTTGTTGAGACTCTTCATTCCATGAAACTCGAAGTTTCACAGCACTTACTTTTTCCATCTATCGCAGCAACCAGTGAATTCTGACTTTTTTTACTTCATGTCTGCCTCCTCCGCCAACCCAGTCTCCTCAAGAGGAGATATCATATCTTATTCTCATTTCTGTGTCTCCAAAGTTAGCACAGGGTTCAGCCTGTAGAGGTGTCCAAACCCAGAAAAATGGGGAGGAGAGAGAGAGAAAAGGGGCATAGGAAGATGATCCAAATACAATTCATACTTAATGGATAAACTCTCCAATCTAAGTGTGTCCATCCTTTCCCATCATCTGCTCTAAGAAATAGATCTGTCAGCCAGGCGCCGTGGCTCACATCTGTCATCCCAGCACTTTGGGAGGTGGAGGTGAGAGGATTTCCTGAGTCCAGTGGTTCAAAACCACTGGGCAACTTGGTGAGACCTAGTCTCTATAACAAATCAAAAAATTAGCCAGGAACAGTGGCATATGCCCATAGTTCCAACTGCTTGGAAGGCTGAGGCAGAAGGATAACCTGAGCACAGCAGATGGAGTCTGTGGTGGTTGTGAGTGAGGCACTTCACTCCAGCCTGGGCAACACAGTGAGACTCCAACTCAAAAAAAAAAGAAATAGACCTACCTACTTCCTAATCTGGAATACATTTGCTACTTTCTCTCAACAGTCCTCAGACTGACATCTTTAAAGTCTTGCCATGGTCCTTTCTGTGTAACAGACTAAGCTTACACGTCCTTGAATTATGATACCTGTTGTGGTAAGAGAGTAGCTGAACTAGACTAGTGCTGTTTTTTTGTCCAAGCTTTGAAATTGATCTCTACCCCCAGGATCCAAAAGGAATTTGATGTCTGATTTTTAGCCATTTAAGGTAAATCTCTCTTTGTAGAAAATTTTCACACCCTTTCTGCCCAAAGAGTGTCGTCTTCTCAGCAGTTCTTTGGCAGTTACACTGTGCCTACTTATTGGGTACCAATTTTGCAAGTCTTGCATTCTCAACATTTTTTTCAATGCGTTAACTAGTTACAAAATTGAACCGCTTCATCAGTTGGCAGACATCTCTGAAGAGACTTCTGCATGTCAGGCACTGTGCTAGACTCTGGGGACACCGTGATTTCAAAAAGTTACAGTTCTATCTCACATGGGGTTGACAGAAAATAAGAATCAGGTTTTTTATCTACTTATACTCCCACCACAGTGCCTACCACAGAGAAAGTGCATAACATATTTGTGTTCATGGATCAGACTTTTGACCAAAACAAAAAAACAAAAGGTTCATACATACATATATCCATCTCACATACATATATCCATCCATCTGTAATCCCTGCTAGAACTGCAGGGATTACAGGTCATCTAGCTTAAACTTTTGATTTTTTACAAATAAAGACACTGAGGCATAAATAAAGTTATACAACAAACGATATAACTAGGGACAGAATTAAGGTTACGCCCTTGTATTCTGCTTCCTAATCCAGTGTGCCTTTTAACTGTACCCTGAGGGACAGCTAAATTGAATTTTAGAAACAGCTCGGTTTGACTCATTCCAAACTTGCTGAAAATATCCAGGCCTACTAAGCCATGCACATGTCTAACTCCAGTCCCAAGTCCTCACCTCCTTCATTTCTCCTCCTTGTTATTCTCTCTGGGCACAAGGAAGCCACAGCTGGTACTAATGACCTTCAGGGTCACTGGGAAGCAATTGATCTCATTTTTTAAAAAATAAAGAAAGTGTTAATATCACAAGATCTATGTCTAAAATGCCCCTGGGCAAGTTTCCTCTCTGACTTTATTCTGTCTCATTTTTTTTTCTTTTTTTCTCCATGTCAAATTTTCAGGATGACTTTGATCTCAGAGACATGCTTCTTCTCCTTTTCCTGACTCCCACTAGCCACCAAGAGACAGTTCCAGAGAAAGCCATTAATTCTTTCAAGTCTCTGATCAGTCCCAGTACTCTGTCCACAGGAGCAGAGATGGTCTCCTGCACAGAAGATAGATGTAATCCCAAAGAAAAGTATAAGTGTGCGTGCATATCAATGGGCCCATAAAAACCCAAAGCAGTTTGTCTTCATTGAATCTGGAGATCACAGTTTCCCAGACTTTCTATTCTAAGACAACCTCTGGAAACCAACTTTTATATCAAACTGAAAACATATAGTAAAAAGAGCTCCGTGTGATATTCAAAACAGTGGCTGCACATCTGAACTGTGGTCCAATTACTTCCAGTTGACAAGAACCACATTTCAAATGGAAGGAGGATGATTCAGCTTAAGGAAGTCCTTTGGTTGCAGGAAAATAGAACAACTCGGGGAGAAATTGTCTCTTTCCACCTTCCATTTCCATAAACATTACAGTTAATTCCGGGTAATAAAAATGTGACTGCTTAATCAATGACAAACAAACATTTTGGCAGGAAACTGGAAATGGTTTATTGGCGAGAAGTAAACAAAAGGGCATTATTTGTTTAACAGTCAAACTGGTGCCAATTTGTCTTTGCACCTTAGTTTTTACCTCTCCCCCACTCAAGATGTCTGTCCCAGAAGGCAAGTGAGGATGGGAAAAGAAAAGAGAGAGAAGCACATTTAGACAGAACTAAAAGAACTGGATGATTGCCTTATGAATAATAAACCTCTATTTGTAAATTACCTACATTTAGAGAAAATGCAGCTCATTTAAGATGTTTAATAGATGCAAAGAAGTCTGAGGTCCATAGAATAAAAGCAACTAAGTCAAAACATCCTTAAAAAAAAACCGAGAAAGGCAAAACATCCGTCACATCCTCACCCTTTCTGTCTTCCTAGAAGTAGCAATCTTAAGCCCTGGGAGGGGAACCATAATTTTTATTTGAAAACCTCTCAGGGCGGTCCCTTTGTAGTTCCCTTTCTTTCTTCTCAGATCACAGAAGCAATTTTCTTTTATTGTCTGCTATTTATAGTTTTCTTTTCTCAAAACCATGGCCAGAAAGAAATTGGGCAAAAAGCATTTCTTTCAACAGCAACATTATTTTGTAGCACTCTTCAAAATTATTAAATACAATCAAAAGAACAAAAAAAAAAAGAAATCCCACAAACTTGATCAACTCATTTTTCTGCCACTTGGGCTGTTTTACTTAAGTGAAAACCCAACAGATTTTCTCACCCTGGCCCCCAGAATGGTGGGAGATGTGGAGAGAAGAGCCCCTCTGAGGCGATCTTTCTTATTCAGAAATCAACACATAGCAATAAAGGAAGACACTAGACATAATGGAGTTGGCATAAATCTCAGTTCTGTTTCCTGCGTCTCAGACTTTTCGCAGAAGTTTCAAAACACTCTGGAGAGATTGGGGTGTGTACAGTCAAGATTTAGAGACCTGTCAGCCATCAACAACCCCCTGGCATTCAGTCATTTCTTCTGTACCCATAGTAGAGCAGTTAAAAGCATGATTTGTAGTCAGACATATATGTCCCCAAATTCTGGCTCTACCTCTTGCTGATCTTGTGACCTTGGGAAAAACACTTGGTCTCTCCATGCCTCGGGTGTCCCATTTATAAAATAGGGATGACTTAGCACTTAGCAAATAGAGAGGGCTTAGCACATGGTGACCACTTGAGGCAAATACAATGCTTGTTTTCCTCTATATTGTCTTGTCCTGGGGACACAGAAGATGGCACATTACAGGTTATTGAGAGTTGGGACCATATCACTGATTTCTGGACATGGGCAGAGGTAATGTAAGCCACTTTCAGACCATGACATTAATGCTCTCTCTTCCTCCATATCTCTTCATGGCAAGTCTTGAAGTCAAGTGTAGGCCTGGTACAGCTCAGGTACAGTTTGGATATTTGTCTCTTTCAAATCTCATGTTAAAATGCAATCCCCAATGTTGGAAGTGGGGCCTGGTGGGAAGTGATTGGGTCATGAGGATAGATCCCTGATGAATGACTTGGTGTCTTCCCACACTAGTAAGTTCTCACTCAATTAGTTCACAGGAGAGCTGATTGTTTAAAAGAGCTTGGGGCCAGGCTCGGTGGCTCAGTCTGTCATCCCAGTACTTTGGGAAGTCAAAGCGAGTGGATTACCTGAGCCTGAGAGTTCGAGACACACCCGGGCAACTTGGCGAGACCTCGTTTTCCACAATAAATCAAAAATTAGCAGGGCATGGTAGCGCAAGCCTGTAGTTCTCGCTACTTGGAAGGCTGAGACAGAAGGATCGCCGGAGCCCAGCAGACCGACACTGGGGTGGCCATGAATGTGCTGCTGCACTCCAACCTGGGCGATGGAGTGAGACTTCAACTCCAAGAAAAACAAAATTAAATAAATAAGCGAGCTTGGCACTTGGTGTAGGAGGCTGTCAGCTAACTATGCTTCTTACCCTGGGGTGCCTTTTGAAGTGAGATCTGAGCGGTGCATTTCCAAGGCTGCCACAACCCCTCAATAAATAACAGGTTTTTTTAATCATTCCATATAGTCTATTACACACGTCTCTCCCCCCCACCCCACCCACCCAGAGGATGACTGCCTCACTAGAAAGTGAGCTCCTTGGGGTCAACCATCGATGGCTTCCTCATGACTACACTTCAGTATTTCAGTGTTTGCTTGGTGTGTAGTAAGAACTTAAATGACGGTGGAGTGAGTGAGTGACAGAGAGTGACCGAGTGACAGAGTGTAAGTCCTCACACAGAGTAACCTCTTAGGAGGTTGCTGTTCAGAGGAGCTATTCCTGAGCATGGTGGGCTCTTTCATTTGGGCTGAGGTTGCCCCCTTTACACACCTGAAGTCTAATGTTGGAGCTGGACCCAGTGAGGGAAGCTTGTATTCACCAAAGATTTCCAGGCTATGGAGAAAAAAACAGAAAATAAACCACAATCCATCTCTTCCCTCTGAGAAGTCCTACACAGCCTCTAGCTTTCGATTGAATGCACTGGGTTATGGAAGATGGAATAACGTCGGAGAGACACACAGAGGGAAAAGAGAAAAGTGGTATCTAATGGCAGAGCATCAACAGGAAGAATGCAGAGGACTTCAGGGCACTCTAAAGTTTTAACATCTCTTTCAGAAGTGTGGGGAATATTGGGGGGGATCAGAGCCCCGTAAGATGTGGCTTTTTTGAGAGAACTGGGTTCAAATCTGTGTGACCCTAGACAACTCATCTGACCTCTCTAGCACTGAGAAGTAAATTCCATGAAGATAGGGATCCTGTCTGCCTTATTTATTCTCCGTCCTCATTGCCCAGCATGGCTCTGAGAGCATGCTTGACAGCTGAGTTATGTCACAGTGAAGGTCTCAGAATTGGAGTCAAGCTGTTGGGATTTGTTTTTTGCTTTGCTTTGTGTTATTGTTGTTTTTATGGAGACAGAGGTCTCACTGTGTTGCTCAAACTGTGCTCAAACTCCTAGTCATGTGATCTTCCTGCCTCAGCCTCCCAAGAAAGTGGGATTACAAGTGCATGCCACCACACCCAGCTAATATATATATATATATATTTTTTTTTTTTTTTAGATAGGGTCTCACTATGTTGCCCAGGCTCAACTGTCTGGATTTGAACCATGGCTCCAACATTGACTAACTATGGGATCTGAGGTAAATTATTTGAACACTTTCTGCTTGGCTTCCTCATCTGTAAAGTGGTTACACAAATGGTAACTGGTTCATAGTGTTGTTACGAAGATTGAAATGAAATAAGCCATGATACTTAAAACAGTATCCGGCACATAAGCATGTACCCAATAAATGTTAGCTGTTATTATAATTATTGTTATTTGCTGAATGAATGAATTTCTCAGAACTTCCATTTTCTCACCCATAGAAATGAACTAAATATCTACCCCCATACATTTGTTCTGAGGATTAAAGAAGAAAATGTAAGTAAAACCCTCAGTTCAGTGCCTGGTACAAAGATGGTCTGCAGAAGTGGGATTCTTATTCAGAGCTGCCATAGTCATTTTTAGAGCCTGGCATGAGGGTCTAGGATTCTCTGTAGCATTGTAGCTGGGAAGATCTAAGCCCCAAGCCAGGATGCCTTTGAGCTCAGGATCAGAGCCCCACCCCCTTTACTCTACATGCAGCTACTGGAGTTCCACTCAGTCATCAGAACTTCCCTGTCTCTCTCTCTTTCTTTATGCTCACATAGGGGTTGCTAGCTGTCAGTGACTCACTTTCCCAACAGGAAATGTAAAAGTCTCATCAAACACATCTTTCTCCTTGGCTAAGGCCCCTTCTTGGCTCTCTGAAGCTTCTGTCCTTTATAGATGCCTCAATCAAGCTGCCTTCTATAATGCATTTTCCATTTGGTCTCCACTTACAGCTCAAGCATTTTTGTGACACAGCTTCTATGAAGAACATTATGCAAACTAATGTCGCTTTCTACTCTATTCCAAATCTCTAACCTCAGGACATTCTTCTAGAAGTTTAAGAGTCCTGAAGTCAGTGGAGATCACAGCAATCAAAAATCTCATCATCTATTTCCCATTGCAGAGGAAGCAAACCCCGCCAAGGCAGCATTTTTATTATCAACAAGTTTATGTTTAATGTTTCTGGGAATGTCAGAAAGAAGGAGCAAAGATGAGATGAAAGCTATCTGTTTCAAATCACTGGCACCAAAGGTGGCAGGGATCAAGACCATCACCCCCGCCTCTAAGAAAGGAAACCCTTGACACTCCCCTCATGGGGATCACATTGTACAATGACACCACCATGACACATAGTCTTACAGGTACAAAACATCCCAAAGGGACAATGAGCTAAAACATGTGGAGTTTGAGTTTGATATTGATGAATCAGCCACACAAAAGCAGCCACACAAGATCATCCTTAACTCAGGGTGTGTCTGGCAGGGAAGGACACAGTAAGAACTACACCATGGGTCTGAGGGAACTTTCATTCTTCTACTGAGTAGCTACTTGTCGGATCTTTCCCAGACATATGTCTTTGAAGAATTTGGAGGATGATGGGCAGAGATTTCTTTTATCTAAGTCTAAAGATGAGATGAATAATTTTTTATGAAAAAAATTAAAATGACCAGGGAAACAAGACTTGTCTAAAGCTGTGAGAGAAAGAAGGACCAAAACCTTCAAGGTGCAACCACCCCACTCAGGCACTTAGGTAGCTTTTTGTTTTAAATAAAAAATGTGAAATGTAGTTCAAAGAAAGCAGTGTCCATAGGCTATCAACTCTCTTTTTCACTTGTTATTTTTGAGTTGGGGTTCTTTCACTGGCTACTGAAAAAAGTATGCATCATGAATCATTAACTTTCAGTTTTCTCATCTATAAATCAGAGAGAAAAATCATAGTAATATTCTTCTTTTGGGAACTGTCTGTTCATATCTTTTCCCCACTTTGTAATGGGGCTGTTTTTTTCTTTTCAGCACATTTGAGGTCCTTGTAGATACTCAAAAAATAAGAGATGCAGCCGGGCTCAGTGGCTCAGCCTGTAATCCCGAGCCTTTGGGAGGCTGAGGTGAGTGGATTGCCTGAGCCCGCAGGTTCAAGACCCGCCTGGGCAGGCGAGACCTCATCTCTACAATAAAATCAAAAAATTAGCCGGGCATGGTAGCGCGTGCCTGTAATTCCGGCTACTTGGAAGGCTGAGGTGGAAGGATCGCTGGAGCCCAGCAGGTCGAGGCTGCAGTGGCCAGGAGTGGCCACTGCACTCCAGTCTGGGCGACAAAGTGAGACTCCAACTCAAAAAAATAAAAATTAAAAAAATAAAAAAATAACAGATGCTGGAGAGGATGTGGCGAAAAGGTAACACTCCTACACTGTTGGTAGGAGTGTAAGCTAGTACAGTCTCTGTGGAAAACAGTGTGGCAATTCCTAAAAGTTCTAAAAATCAACCTTCCATATGACCCCACAATCCCCCTACTGGGAATATACCCAGAAGGACTTTTTTCATCCAAAAGAACAACAACAACAACAAAAGTCACTCAGGATGAGATCAGGTGTATAAGGGGGTGGGGCATGGATCATGCCTCAGTAAGGTGTGGACAGGTTGTTTGTATAAATCACCCATCATGAAATGGACAAACAAGTTGAAAGAATCTCAAAAAAAAAATCCACTGAAGGCAAATGCAGTCTCTCACAGCAACACTAGCTGGTACACTATACCGTTGGGTTTCTAGAACATTTACTAGTGGGGGAAACCTGTACTACAAGAGACCCACCCTTCAAAAAATAATTCTGTTTTATAGGGGGATTGTCCTTTGTATATATGTGCATGTTGGTTTTGTCAACGTCCATTTTCCTTATTAGACCCACAAATGCATGGACTATGAACCTCATATCAGTAACAGTGGCACAGTACCACTCACACAGTAGGTTCTCAATCAACATTCATTGAAGAATACAAGCAAATAAAATAACAAATGCGGGATACCAAGCACATATACACCACCACCAAATAGTTCCCTCCTTCCTCCAGGCTCAGTAATGCACAATAAACTAAAGAGGTAGAAGCCTAGGTGATATGAAACAATAAACACCCCGTGATAATTTATAGTTAGTTATGGAATATTTTTTGAAAATTATTTCCAGAGTGACAGCAATAAAGCCACATCATGAGCACCTGTCTTCAGACCCCAATTCTTGCTCCCCCACACATTCTGGGAAGAGATGGTTCTTTGCATCCAAATCCAAGAAAATGCCTCTGTGCTGGTTCTGATGCAAATCCTCTTCTGCTCCACAGCTTCTCTGGTTTTCTGTGTTCCTCTCTGTATAGGAGCCTTCAGAGTTCAAAAATCCTTTGCAGAAAATACAATTACTGAATGCAGTTGCTCAAAATCCAGACTTTGCCTGGAGTCACTATGAAACCAAAAAGAGATTAAAAAAAAAATATGTGAAAAATCTACATAGTGAACATCTTCCCCACCAGGGAGAAATCCTGTCTTCTCCTCCTTCTCACGTATTGCCCAATCAAATGCCCTAACCCAACTCTGATCCTCAGCCTTTATAGTTTAACTGTTTCATTCCCGCTTGTTTATATGCTGTATTACCTCTCAATAAACTTGGAAAAGATTATGCTTCTAGCTACACTGCTGTAATCTTTGCAAGTTTGTGACATAGATCTTGAACTGAACTTTTACTCAATAGAGGAGGGAAAATGTCTTGGTTTGACTCGGGATTCTCATTTTGCTTCAAAAGCGAAGTGAGGAATGAAAACAGAAACTAAAGATAACTTCTATTCCCAATTCCCTTAAGCCCAGGCACCTGATACTCAAGTGTGGTTCAAGAGTTCATCCCACCCACAGACCTCCTGTGCTCAGAGCCCTGCTGTGCTTTTGATGATTGCTGACCGCAAAGTAAATCTGGGAAAAGTGTAGTTCTCATCCTTAGGGTGGTCTCATTGCCCCCTTACATGCATTGCTTCTTTCCTTCTATTGTGTGAATCCACTGACCAATATAAGCATTTTTCACTCCTGCAACCCCCAATCCCTGCAGTACACCACCGAATATTATTTCAGGTGGCCTGAGGGTCATGAAGGATCTCCTACGTGTCATAAATGACATGGAAGAAACAGACTGGAACTACAAATGCCTGGTGTTCATCAAACTAGACGATCTGGTCTCAAAAACTCACAGATGCTGTTACCCTAAGACAACACTCATCTCCCACTTTTGTAGGCATGGCAGATCCCTGTTTTAACCCTGCACATTCATGCCTTCCTCAGCTTTGTTCCTTTATCTAGTGGATGAAATAGAATTCCTTGGGATATCCAAGTTCATACTAAAGGACGAATGCCTTGTGGACAGCAGTGCGCGTGCATCAAATGCTGGGGTTGAATCCCAAGACCCAGATTCAAGGACTGGTTCTGACAATGACTTACCAGGCTAATTGGGCAACTCCTTCAATAACTTTGAGCTTAATTAATCCCACCCTAAAATATAGAAGAAAAAAAATGCTTTTCCCTTCTCCATCTTTCATTTATATTGTGAGAATTAATAAGAAAATAGCAATAAAATTACACTAGAATAAAGACAATGTATGAATCCAAGGGTATATGCCTCGCTCACCATCACTATCATCATGGTCATTATCATCATCATCTGTACTCCATAATTGTCTTAATGCTTTTCATGTTGCACTGCTGCCATCTAATGGCAAAGTTAAATGAATCTGGAGATTTCTTAAAGTTACACACTCCTGTTTTGCATTTGCTTAAATTTGTATTCACCTGGACTGAAGTCAGAAAACATGCAGGTTTCAAAATAAATAAATAAATAAACAGAAATGATTGCACTTGTTGTGCTTGGTAAGTAGAATTCAGTCCCAACCTTGAATAAATAGGGCAGAAATGAGCCTAAGATCTAGATTAAGGGAACGCCCACCAGGTGGTCTCATTCATTTTTTATAAGGCCAAATGTGTTTTGCATGTAACAAACCTGCTCCTATTAACTTCCAGACATAAAACGAAAGCATTTAGGGCAGGCTGTGGATTGATTGTCAGAACTGGAAGGAGTGTGCCCTTTCAAAACTCTTGAGACAGAAAACCGGGCCTAGCGGTGTAAGAAGTTTTAGCAGCAATGGCTTGCAGGAATTATGCGAATGGCCTGGAAGAACATCTTTCCAAGGAGTCTTAGGTTCTGTGGTCACTCCCAAAGGGACAAACGTTTTCCCACAGACTTTGCAAAGAGATAAATGGTCTGACTCCTCTTTGGTCTCATTCTCCAAACATCCTAGTTCAACATTCCACAGGACAATAAAAACTAGTAACTAACCATTTGCACTTTTCGTTTCCGTGGTAACTTTCATATGGAGGTATTCCAAAGTTCTTATGAAAATAGGGAATGCTGAGTGAGCTACATCCAGGAAATGAGGCGATAGTTTTATTTCAGGCCCAAATGCAGAAACCTGCCTATTTTAATATGGGAATCTGTCTGCAGAAAGTCAATGGAGCTCCAAGTGCAAGGACAATGTGCCACAAACTTGGACAGAAAAAAGTCTTGTTAAGACAGCAAAGGAAGACTGAGGAACTCAGGCTTCCCTCCAAAAGTGAGGAAAGCCCATCCCAGCAGCATGAAGGAATCCCTCCTTCATAGTATAGCTTGGGACTCTATGAAGAGGGCAGAAGACTGGAAAATAACTGGATTTATTACCCTATGAAACAAGAGCTAAATACGTTTTAATGTATGTGAAAATACAAATAAATTTTCAATACCATAGAAAGTCTTAGTGAGAAACGTAAATCCATACTTAAAGAACTAGAGGACAGAAATAAAAATTGTTACATTGGAAAAATCCATTTGAACTCATAATTTTAAACAAGAAATACATTTTCCAGCTCTGCCAATAATCCCAAAGCAGCAGCTTCACCATCTCCTAACACTCAAGGTTAATCCTGGTCTGTACAACCCATTGGTCAGTGGTCCAGAACATCCGTTTTGACTAGTCTGGGAGACTATTATTTTCCAGTTGAGGCTGCTAAGATTGTCACAAGCCTTGGATGAAAATAGAGTACTGTACATGGTAAATTTACTATAAACCTAGAAAGGTAACTCTGGGGAAGAATCAAAATTAAGGAATAAGAGCAGAAATAAGAATTAGAATAGAAATAGAAATAAGAAAAATAAACATGAAAATAAGAATAGAGACATGAAATATCACATTTCAATTCATGCTGTTTGCATGATGGCAATAAGTGTTATTGTTAGTATGTTAATTTGTTAATCATTGAAGTATTTTTTGTGGTTCTGTCTGTATCCTAGCATGTTTAAGACATTTTTTAAAGCTTGTGAAGATCTGTGCTTTTAATTAAATCATCAGAAGGGTTTTACAAAACAAGTCTGAGGTTTTTACGAAACAGGTTTAAGTTTGCACTTCTTAAGTTCTAAGAATTTGGGAAAATTTATTTTGTTAAACTCATAAATTTTTATTTATCAAGATCTACTAGCATGTAAATATTTAGAAGAATGCTTATTATTTATTGCTTTAAAATAATTGTTAGATAATTTATATCAAGAATCTAAACATTAAGCAAACATCAAAAGTTAATTAAAAGGCTTTTTTACAGAAAAGAGACATATGTGTATTAAGAATCTGTTAGGTCTCATCTCGGTGGAACTTCCAAAAATGTTAGGGTCACACTCCCAGCAGGGCCTCCAAAACGTCAGGTCAGGCCTGCTGGGGAGGTAGGTGTCTGGTGTGCAATCTGATGCCACATGAAAGATGCAAAGAATTGCACAGGAGTTAGATTAGAAAATATAGTTTATTAGCAGGGAAGGAGGACAAAGCCAGGAAGCATGGCAACAGCTATAGCTCAAAGAGCACATGGCCAGCCGGGCTCGGTGGCTCAGCCTGTAATCCCACGCCTTTGGGAGGCTGAGGTGAGTGAATTGCCTGAGCCCTCAGGCAAGACCCGCCTGGGCAACTTGGCGAGACCTCATCTCTACAACAAATCAAAAAATCAGCCGGACATGGTAGTGCTCGCCTGTAGTTCCGGCTACTTGGAGGGCTGAGCAGAAGGATCGCCGGAGCCCAGCAGGTCAAGGCTGCGGTGGCCGGGAGCGGCCACTGCACTCCAATCTGGGCGACAGAGTGAGACTCCAACTCAAAAAAAAAAAAAAAAAAAAAGAGCACATGGCCACACCAGTCTAGTAAAGCAATGGCAACTGGCTGCTTGAGGTTGAATGCTTTCAAATATTTTCCTTGGATGGGGGCAGGTGGTTAAGATGATTGGGTGGTGGTCTGCTCCATGTCATCATGAAGGGGCAGGTATTGACATCAGGTAATGAACAGCAGGCAGATGGGTGGGTTGGTCACATGATTGCTGCCATGGTGGTGGGCTACATGAGAGACAAGGGGAGGAGTTTTTCCTGCAAGAGACTTGTCCAATGTTTCCAGTTCACAATCTTCTTTAGCAAAATGGTGATCTTTTTATCATTTCTATGGTTTCAGCCAGCGAAGGGACCTGAAAGTTTCTTAGAGATTATGCTAAGAAATTTTCTGTCCTTGTCTTGCATCTGATGGAGATTTGCCGAGGGGGTGGTGTAGGCTGCCACTTGGCCTGAAATAAAAGGTAATTTTAAAACGTCTAAACATCCCCTAAAACCTACCTATTGGAAATTTATCTTATCTATGTCTAACCTATGCTAGATTCAAAGTATGTCAGGGGTAAAGTCTAAGCAACAATGGTTATGCTGAGGCAAAAAGACTACACCAAACTAAGATTATCCTATGTTTCTATACGTACCTTCTTTCAGAATCTTTTCGCAATTATAGAGTAGCCCTAATATACAGGAAGTTGCATAAATGTTCAGCAACTCTTCTCTGTGGGACCGGTAGAACCTTACTTACTCATGTATCTGAACAGGTAATCCCCAATTTGTACTTACTACATGTAGGGAGATGTTATTTTTTGTAAGGTGTCCTTAGTTTTGTGTCAAACTGGGCTTGTGCTTTACTTTTTCTATACTAATCAAAGTCCTTTACTATGTTGATTTCATGGGAAGAATATGACAACCCTTGTCCATACTGACGCCTTGCTGTGAATTAGAGCTTATGTTAGTGAAAGACTTCTTAATTACTTGTCAAAAGTCCCTACTCAAGCCTACCTTAAGTAAAACAAGCAAAAACATCAGTTCACACTTGTCCTTCACAGGCAAGAGTGTGGCTGGGATGACCAGACTAGACACTGTTATCTCTGCTTCTCTTTGAATGTTAACTTTAATTTTCTTTGACTATCAACAGACTTCCTCCACCTGGTGGCAAGTATAGCTGCCTGGATTAATGAATTCATTCTAACAGATGCCTGATTCAAAGACAAGAGTTTCTCTCTCCCAGTTTGAGTTTGAAAAAAATCCCTTGGCAGGACTACGACTGACCACATGTAGTCAGCCTATGACTCTGTCCAGCCTATAGCTAAAGAAGATAAGAGACTATAATTGATTCATTTTGGCTCATACATGGATGCTTGTCATCTAATGGAACGGAAGATACTCAAACATGGTCATGGAGGAAATTGTCATGATCTGGAAAATTGTATGAACAATCTAACTTATATTGGTTTTAGCCAATATAAAAGGCTAAAACCAGATAATACTTGCATGACACTGTTAAAGTTTCCCAACACTGGTTTTATTTACAATGGAATGAAATTCCAACTATTTAAATGCCCAGCATCTATAATCTACAAAAGAATATCTTGATGAAAAGCTAATAACAATGCATATACTGTGATATCTGACTTGAGTTCATCATAAAAGTATGTGAAAAGTATGTGACTTACCTAAAATGCTTTTTGTGCGTGTGAATTTACAAATTTCTACTTCTGAGCTACAATTTGTATGACCAGACTCGCAAATATCTGAAAGGCTAAGAGGCTGGAACAAATTTTTTGAACTTCTCACACTTCTAAGGCCTAAAGATGAATTGCAATGAATTAGATTAAGTCCTAGTCATAGCTGTTTCTCCAGTATCAAAATAAAGCTTAAACTTATACTTAAATGTAATCATGCAAAGATAAACCTTAAGTTGCATTAAATCTTCAGGTTCCTTTTTAGAGTAAGACTGAGAGACAATTAAGAAAAAGCATAAATATATCTGAATACATGTTAAAATTTCCAAGTGAGTGGTGAGAAGCCCTGGAAGTATCAATGAAGAAACTACAAAGGCATAGTTTACCACTTATTGGAAACTAAGTGGATGTCTTGAGGATATTTTTGCATAAAACAGATGCAAGCCTTGGTAGCGTTAAAACAAAAACTTTGTTATCTTTATAAGAAAATAAGTTGACTGTCCCCTCAGTAAGTTGGAAGCTTTGATATGGGCTCCTCACCCTTGAATTGTTTTTCCAACAAGCGTAATAGAGTCCTTTTTGAAACTTCTGTTTTCCTCCAATCTCTGCTTTTGAACAAGGTCAAATATTTTTTAAAACACTGGCTAGGACTCCTTGATGCCTTGGCATTTTAAGATCAACTTAGATGCTTGAGGAGAAGAAATATTAGTTGTAAAAGTTAGCACTCAGTTCTAGAAGTCCTTGCCTAATACCTGTTAGGTTAGACAGGCAGTTAGGCAGACTTGAGCAGGTTAAAGGGAAGGCTCCAAAGGGTGACACCCATGAAGGAAGGAATGCCCAACAATCATTCACCCCAGGGCCACAACTGTCAACCTGCAGCTGATGACATCCTGGGAAGGGGAAAAACAAAACAAAGAGAGGATTCCAGGGGACCGTGCAGGTGCCCTAAAAACCAATTTGCCCATTATATGGCCTTCCTGGGGTGGCAGCAAAAAATGCCACCACTAGGTAGGATTTATATTGATCACTGGGTCCCCCACAGGCATGGAAACCCTTGGTTATATAACAGCCTTGACCCTGGAGACTGTGCAAAATCAGGAAAGAAACCAAAAAAAAAAAAAAAACTTAAAAACTATAAAAACACAGCACAAAAGGCCCTTGGGTCTGTTCCCAGCTGAGTCAGTCCACTCTGTCCTCTAAAATTTCAGAGTGCTCTCCCTCTCTTGCCTAAATAAACTTTTCCTTGTTTTGTTGCTTTGTCTCTTGGTTGAATTCTCTCCTCCAAAAAGTCAAGAACTGGGGTTGTGCTGCTAAATTACCAGGTGGGTAACATATCCATAAGGCTAAAATGAGAAATATTCAGCCTCAAAGTCCCAAATGCCTACCTACCTTATTCCTGTAAAAGTTCTCTCCCAGTAAGCCAGAAGAAAAGTGCCAATAAAAGATGAATTTTCATGAAAACTTATTATGGACCACCATTTGGTACCTAGATCAGACCACTGTAGAGAATTTGCCTCATGTCCAACAGCAATGACTCATTATTAATTTTTTAATAATGAGTCATAATTAAAAATCACATTGCAGGTGATCTGAGAAGGATGTTTAATCAAGTTTTCCAAGATTAGGTTGAGAGGTCTAATCAGTTACCATCTTGTGAACCTCTCTAAGGTCTCTCGATTTAGACTAAGGAGCCCATGACGGAGGACATGATGTGTAGGGCAGTAGGCCATTGTCAACATCTACAGCCAAAACAAAGTGCAGTCACACCACTACAGAATGTCTTCTGTTTGCAATCTCTGGCTTATACCTCCTCACCACTATTTACCCCCAAATATTTGTTGAGCACATGCTGTGTCATAACTACCATTCTAGTCTCTGGGAATGCAGCTATGAAAAAAACTAGGGATGATCTCTACCCTCGTGGCATTTACATCCTGGTGGGGAAAGCCAGAAAAATAAACATCTAAACCAAGAAATGAGATCATTGCAGATAATTTCTGATGTGAATAAAACAAAAAAAATGTAAATAAGGGTGATGAGATGGAGCTACTTTTTAAATTGGATGTTGACTAAAAGTTTCTCTCAAGGCAGGCTGATACTTAAGCTGAACCCTGGATAATGTTGAGCAACCAACCAGGTAAGGACCTGAAAGAAGAGCTTTCGGGTAGAAGAAACTTGGAGCAGATGGGGAGGGCTTGGGATGTCACAGCATATGGGGGGGGGGATAAATGGCATAGAGGGAGACAGAGAAGCAGGTGGAGAGAGAACATGGAGAGCCCCAGGGAGTCTGCCCAATTACCACCTACATCCTTCCATTATTATACATATAACAATATAGTCTAAAAGTTAATTTACTCTTCTCTTTCTTTGAGTAGACTGTGAGTTCCTTAAGTACACTATATCTTATTCATGATAATAATTATAGCTCCCATTTATTGAGCTATACCAGGCACTAAGCTAGCTACTTTGCATACATTATCTCCAATCTTCACAACAATCCTGCAAGGTAAGTATTATTAACATAATTTTACAGATGAAAAAAGCCAACTAAGTGATTTACCCAAGGCCAAAAAGCTAGCATGTGGCACAAAAAAAAAAAGGGCATTTGAATCTAAGTCTTGTCTGGCTTTGAAATCCAGAGTCTTTTCACTATCCTACATGGTCTTATCCTTTTTGCATTGACTCATCTTGATAGTGCTGGCTCCCAGCACAATTCTTGGAACATAAAGTAGACTCAAGATGCTCGATAAATGTATCGAATTGGAGGCAACTGGATAAGCTCTTACAAGAGGAGACTGAACTCACGAAGCCACAAATTTGGGGAGATTTTACAGGGCCGTATGTGATAGTGATGGTAGCCTTCTGTCTCAGGATGGATCCAAAACACCGTGAAAATGGACAGGGAAGAGACTGCACTTAATAAAATGAAATGAAAGTGATGGAGCTTCCTGAGAGTTAATGTATGACACACTGACACAGCTGCATATCACATTTTGAAAAAATTAATGGGATTTTAAAGAGAGAGACTGCTCGATGTGCTTGCAAAATGGAGATACAGAAGAATGCGCCCCGATGGTGAGGAGAAAAGAACATCGAGAGAGGAGGGTGGCATTGTTGTAATTGCCTGTAATCTTCCCCCCCTTCTCCTGACTTTAATTAGGACACTTGCGAGACACACACATTTGTAAGAGTGACAGAGCTAATTGAAGAAAACCACATGTCTCATCAACAACAAAATCAGGAATAATAATCAAAGCAGCAGAAGCAAAATTGGAAGCCATGGAGCTGTCAAAAGCAGGAGGAACTCAAATACAATGAGGCATGTAATTTGGAAAAAGCTAGAGGGCTATGCGGAAGCATAAAAAATGGGACGTGAAAGAAAACAGTTAACTTGACTCAAACTGAAACTTTCACTCCCACAATCTGGTCACAATTAAATCTGGTCAAAATTCATCTAATCCTTTCAGCCTGTGTTCTGGGGATGCCTGCATTATTCCGTTTCATTGCCTAGAATGGCCCAGTTAAGTGAAAAGTCGCCCACTCCCTCCCTGAGCTCTTCATAAATTCACGTTGCACTCCTGTCACCAAATTGGTTCATTCTGTCCTAAGAGGAGATGGAAAATGACAGGCTCTATTCCCTAATTTTCGATATTGCTTGCATTCAGAGGTCATTATTAAGTTATTCCTCATTTCTCTATTTGCAAACCTACAATAAAATATGAACTAGCAAGTTCAATTGGGGAAGAATTCTTACTCTTCCAATTCCTTTACTGATTGGACATTTGTCTTATTCACCCTTCTCTCAACAGATCTGCCCCACTCTCAGCCAATACAATCAATGTGGGCTCTCTCCCCGTACCTAATCCTGTGTATAAGGATGTAGCTTGCTCAGAGTTGGGCAAGTGACCCAAACGGACCAATTAGAAACTCAACACATTCCTAGGCCTGCTGGTACAAAGATGCTCAGTCTTTCTTATGAAGTAAGTCTTGGAACTCTTTAAACAATCTTGCCACCACATGGAGATCGAGAAGGCAGGTTTTGTTTGTTTGTTTGTTTGTTTGTTTTTTGAGTTGGAGTCTCACTCTGTCGCCCAGACTGGAGTGCAGTGGCCACTCCCGGCCACCGCAGCCTTAACCTGCTGGACTGCGGCGATCCTTCCGCCTCAGCCTTCCGAGTAGCCGGAATTACAGGTGCGCGCTACCATGCCTGGCTAATTTTTTGATTTATTGTAGAGATGAGGTCTTGCCTGCCCAGGCGGGTCTCGAACCCGTGGGCTCAGGCAATCCACTCACCTCAGCCTCCCAAAGGCGCGGGATTACAGGCTGAGAAGGCAGTTGTTATAGCTCAAGAGGAAAACGAGGGAAAAAGACATGTTTGTCACATTATATAGATCCAGAATCAGTCATTCTGTGGTCCAATCTATTCTTGAAACTGTCGGCAATATAATCTAACAAATGTCCCCTTTTTGCTTAAGCCAGGTAGATTTTGATTTACCACTGCTTGCAGACAAGTTTTCTAAGCATAGTTTATTATATAACAGTAAACAGAGCAATAAAAGAGAAACAGTAGTAATAGCTGGTGCTGTTAAATGCCCGTTATGCGCCAAAGTATCCTCTTAATTATTTCAACATATCCGGTATACATTGTTATTCCCATTTTACCAACAGAGAAATTGAGATTCAAGAGTTTGTAAAATTTTCTTCAAGCTAGTGAAGACGAAATTAGAACCCAGGATTTTCTTTTGGATGATCTCAAAATCCACTGTAATGGCAATAAAAGAAAAGAGTAAACCATAATTTCAATTCTAAACTTCTTGTACTGAGCAATAAACAAATAGAGGAAAATGGCAGGCCTCCCTTCTTTCTTTTTCACAGATACCTCAAAATGTGCCCGATAAATACCTTTAGGCTTTTTTATTATGCCTATTTCCTCACACATGATATCACAGATTGGTAGGTGTTTTCCTTAAGCACAACTCCACAACAGAAGCGCACTGCAAAAATTAAAACGTGTCACCTCTCAGGCTCCCAATCACCCAAACAGATGTGCACAAGAAGAGATCACAGTCCCAGAGAGAACGACACAGAAATTTAGATGATGTTCAATATAAGTAGAGATTTTTTCCACTGTGGTGTATGAAAGTTGCCCAAAACTAACCAAAGTCATAACAAAGTGCTACTTTCTGGATCTGATATCATAGCCAATGACATACTGTCATATTCTTTTTTTTTTTTTTTTTGAGTTGGAGTCTCACTCTGTCTCCTAGACTAGAGTGCAGTGGCCACTCCTGGCTACCGCAGCCTCGACCTGCTGGGCACTGGCGATCCTTCTGCCTCAGCCTTACAAGTAGCTGGAATTACAGGCATGCACTACCATGCCCGGCTAATTTTTTGATTTATTGTAGAGATGAGGTCTCGCCAAGTTGCCCAGGCGGGTCTCGAACCCGCAGGCTCAGGCAATCCACTCACCTCAGCCTCCCAAGGTGTTGGGATCACAGGCTGAGCCACAGATCCTGGCTTCATATTCTAATTCTATTATTAGAGTCAGAAGTTACCAGGTGATTCCTAACCTTCTTTTACTGGTATATGATAACCATCTGTAAATCTGTACTTATACCTATTTCCAAATCTACATTACTTTTTTATTTTCTGTTTCATTTGCCAACTCCAGCCTCCTACTGTCCAAATGTAAGGCACCATGCAGATAAGAAGATAGAATCATGAGCATGAATTTTGTTTTCATCTTTTCAATAGGGATCATCACTCATGGACTCACCATTAGTTTTACCCAAGCACTAAGTATTCAATAGTTTTACCCAAACAACAAGGATAAGTAGAACATAGGCAAAGGAAATTAACAGCACACCCAAGGGAACCAACATAGCAATCTAAGGGCAGAAGAAAGCAGAAATTCCTAATTATATACCTTCAAGAGTGATAGGATTTCTCGAGGAGAAAGCTAATTTCTTAATTCAATGAAATAACATGAAAGTAAATCAGTGTAAGCACAATACAAAATATTCTTTAACTTGAAAGCATGAGGCTGCGCTCTGGGAAGCTGAGGTGAGTGGATTGCCTGAGCCTGCGGGTCCAAGACCCGCCTGGGCAACTTGGCAAGACCTCATCTTTACAATAAATCAAAAAAATTAGCCGAGAATGGCAGCGCGCACCTGTCGTTCCAGCTACGTGGAAGGCTGAGGCGGAAGGATCGCCGGAGCCCAGCAGGTCGAAGCTGTGGTGGCCAGGAGTGGCCACTGCACTCCAGTCTGGGCGACAGAGTGAGACTCCAACTCAAAAAAAAAAAGAAAGCAAGCATTTCAAATCTGTAATGTGAATATATTAATTGAAGGGAAGATTGTCATTATTGAAAATTAAATTAGCGATCTAGAAGATTAATTGGAACAAATACCTCACAACCTAGAGAAAATACACCTAGAGATGGAAATAATGAAGAAAAGACAAGAGTCTTTTTTTTTTTTTGAGTTGGAGTCTCACTCGCCCAGACTGGAGTGCAGTGGCCGCTCCCGGCCACCGCAGCCTCGACCTGCTGGGCTCCGGCGATCCTTCCACCTCAGCCTTCCAAGTAGCTGGAACTACAGGCGCACTACCACGCCCAGCTCATTTTGATTTATTGTAGAGATGAGGTCTTACTAAGTTGCCCAGGCGGGTCTCGAACCCGCGGGCTCAGGCAATCCACACACCTCAGCCTCCCAAAGGCTCGGGATTACAGGCTGAGCCACCGAGCCCGGCTAAGACAAGAGTCTTAAAAGATGGGCAAGTAATGTTTATCTTTTAAGAAAGAGATTAAGGAAGTTAGAGAATGGGAGGGAAAAAAGGAAATATTTCTGGTTAGAACTTTCAAGTTTATAGGTTAAAAGGACCTAGTTCCAGAATGATAAAGAAAAGAAGGAGAAAACAAGAGATGGGTATGAATAGAATAAAATTGTTATGGGCTGAGTTTTGTTACATCAAAATTTATATGTTGAAGTCCTAACTTCCAGTACCTCATAATGTCACTGTGTTTGGATATAGGGCCTTTAAAGAGATAATTTCACTAAAGAGAATCATTAAGATAGGGCTAATCCAATATAACTGGTATCCTTAGCATGCAAACACACACAGAGAGAAGACTACCTGAAGACACAGGAAAAAGACGGTCATCTGCAGGCCAAGGAGAAAGACCACAGAAGAAACCAAACCTGCTCATGCCTAGATCTCAAATTTCTAGTCTCCAAGACTGTGAGAAAATTAATTTCTGTTATATAAGCCACTCAGACTGTGGCACTTTATTATGGCAGCCCCACCCTAGAAAACTAATACAAAAACTAAAACATTACATTTTTAATCTATTATTTCAGATGCTAGAAAACAGGAGAATAATTTTTCTTGGTTAATGAGGTGAAAGGATTATGAGAAAATCATCTTACACCTGGAAAGAAGTATATTTACAGACTTACAAAGTATTCTGAGAGCATGTCACCCACAGAACCCAACTGAGAAAAATATTTAGAAAAGGACTCTAACCACATAAGTGAACAGAACAGATGACAATAGGGAGTGACGGCAAAATGAGAAAACAGCAGTCGGCAATAAACTCTGAACAGATGATGATGGAGTCATTAGAAATTTGTAATATTAAGAAGACTTGAACTAGAAAAGTCACAGAGTGAAGGTGAAATTTACAGTCATGTGGAACTGAATGCGATAAAGTATCTATGACTTGGGAGCAGGAACTCACAGTCAACCTTTTTGTGGCCCATAATACGTGTGGTATAGACACTGCATTAGGCACTTTATTAAATTGTCACAAAACTCTACAAAGCAAGTGATATTGATTTACAGTTGAAAAAACTGAGGCAAAGAGAGCCTGCCCAAGATTACATAGCTAGTTCATGGCTCTAGAGTCTGCTTTTGGCACGGCACTATGCTGCAAAAAGGGGAGAATTAAAGATGTTCTTGCGTGTATGTGTGAGTGTATGTTTTCTTGTGTATGTAGGAGAAGGGTGGGCGGTAATAATGATCTAAAATGTTTAAATGATTGTGCACATTTAATTGTACACATGTGATTTAGTATATAAACTGAAACAATTTCAGGCTGAAAGAGGGCACAATTACTAATTATGTACTAGGGAAACAGAAATAAATCAAGATTTTCAAAAGGAAATCAGGACATACAATCGTCCTACATCTGTAGGTCTCAACTCAGTGGGAACAGTAGATCATTTTTGTTTGAGGAATGTGGTTAAATATACACTCAATTATGTATGTTGGGAATAAGAAGATGGCAAATGGTAGAAGGGAAAGGTACCAAGAAACAACTAAGCTAACATGAATAAAAAGGAACTGACTAGTAACTTGATCAAACACACAAAAATAAAGAAAGGAGAAAAGAAACAACAAAGATGTAGGGAATAAAATTAAGTTTTCAATTTTTTTAATTAAATATAAACTAAATATAAATAAATAATAAATATATAATTATATATAAATGTGTAATAAATATATAAATATAAGTGAAAGATAAATATAAACTAAATTAAATATAAACCTAAATTTTCTTTGCAGGGAAGAGTATATCAGATTAATTTAAAGAACAATAAACCAAACTAAGCTAGATATTTTTATAAGAAAAAAGCACGCAAAACAAAGCAAAAAAATTAATAAAAGCATAACACTAACCAAAAGAGAAAGAGAGAACAGAGAGAGAGAGACAGACAGAGAGAGAGAAATTAACAAAATCTACTTTACCAAAATGTAAAATCTCTGCTAATCAAAAGATACCATTGAGAAATTAATGGGCAAACCATAGATTGTGCGGAAGTGTTTGCAGTACATATATTTAACAAAAGATTAGTATCCAGTATACATAAACAACTCCTACAATTCAATAATAAAAGACAAAAACCCAGTTTTAATTAGGGACAAAAGAATGAACACTCCACAAAGGAAGATAACCAAATTGTCAATAAGCACATGGAAAAGCACCCATCATTAGTCATCAGGAAAATCTAAATTAAATCCACAAGGAGATACCACCTTATACATGCTAGAATAGCTAAAACCAAAAAGATTAGCAAAATCAATTGTTTCTGAGGATGTAGAGCAACTGAATTCTTACACATTGCAGTTAAAATGGTACAACTACTTTGTAAACCATTTTGAAAGTTTCCCATAAAGTTAAAAATACACCAGCCAAAGGTGAGAGGACTGCCTGAGATCAGGGGTTCAAGACCAGCCTGTGCAACTTGGCAAGACCTCATCTCTACAGTAAATCAAAAAAATTAACCAGACATGATGGTGCACACCTGTAGTTCCAGCTACTTGGAAGCCTGAGGTGAAAGGATCACCTGAGCCCAACAGGTCAAAGCTGTGGTGGCCATGAGTGTGTCACTGCATGTCAACTTGGGCAACAGAGTGAGACTCCAACTCAAAAAAAAAAAAAAAAAACCTAATCTAAAATGCGGTATTTCCACTCCTGGGTATTTATCCTGGCAAAAAATAAAAATATATATCTACAAAAAGATTAAATATGAATGTTCATATCAGCCGAAAAGAGGTAATATGCTGAATATCCATCAATGGAAGAAGCATTGACAAATGGCAATATAGTCCCACCAGGAATACTACTTATCAAAGAAAAGCAATGACTTACTGATACACACAACTGCCTTTCTGACAGAAAGAACCCAGATAGAAAAGAGTATATGGGGTAAATTCCGATTAAGTTCTATAGGCAAAACTAATCTATGATTTTAAAAAATCAGGCCGGGCTCGGTGGCTCAGCCTGTTATCCCGTGCTTTGGGAGGTTGAGATGAGTAGATTGCCTGAGCCCGCGGGTTCAAGACCCACCTGGGCAACTTGGTGAGACCTCATCTCTACAATAAATCAAAAAAATCAGCCGGGCGAGGTAGCACGTGCCTGTAATTCCAGCTACTCAGAAGGCTGAGGTGGAAGGATCGCCGGAGCCCAGCAGGTCGAGGCTGCGGTGGCCGGGAGTGGCCACTGCACTCCAGTCTGGGCGACAGAGTGAGACTCCAACTCAAAAAAAAAAAAAAAATCAGAACATTGGTTATCTCTGATAGAAAGTCTTTCAGCTTCTTGAAAATGCATTCTACTTAACAAAAGTTTGTTTTGGACAATATTATTTTTGTTTTCTCTAAGTCCTTTGCCAGCAAGGGAGCTTCACGGTCTGTGAAATCAAAATATTTAATATTGCATTTTTTTCTTTCAGAATGATTTAAGTATGAATGGTAGGGGAGAGAAATTGAAAGAGAGAGAGAAAGAGAGAAGGAGGTGCCGTGCTTAGCTGATGGCTAAAGTCTTCATAAGAGACCATTTTATTCAGTCCTAGCATCTTATTAGCAGCAAAGAATGAACGAGAAGGGGGAGAGGTTTGAGGGAATAGAGAAGAGGCCTAATGGCCTTGTAATCAGATCATCTCGAAGTCAATTCTTAATTTTGCTTGAAGAATTGTAAATTTCCATTTAAATATGCACATTTTAAAATTAGGAAATCTGTACTTTTGTTTCAGTTGGCTTCTACTTCTTAAAGCCACATGTACCTTGCCAGTTCTTGTCATTTTAAATCTTAGTGCCAAAGTAATACCAAATCCAACCCTGAATAATTTCTTAATATAATTAATACACAATGAAATGTACATATCTGGTTGATCAAATCCATGAAAAGTCCAGCAAAATGTTTACCCTTCATGTATAGATACAATTTTGTTTTGCACTAAGGGGACATATTTTAAGGATGAAAAAGTACCCTTTAATAGTATGAAATATTTTTCACCACCCACCACCGGGGGATTTAGTTCATAGATCCAGGTAATAACAATGTAGATTGTCACTTGATTTCCTTTTCAAATTTACCTTAAAAGTTTTTATAGCTACATATAGATAACAGTTCATCACAGGATTAATCTGTTTTCTGCCCCACTGTCTTTAACTGATGAAATTAACTTTTTTTTTAAATCAATATTTTTTATTATGGTTTTGTGGGGTACAGTTAAGGATTAGGTGTACAATTACGTTTCATTCAGGCACCCTGTTGATAAGAGGTGTTTCCCCTTCCCCAGACAGATATTTGCTACTGTTAATCCCATCCCCCCCCCATGAAGCAAAATTCTTTGAAACACAGGACTATAAATAAATAAAAATGTTTTCCTGATAAAATTGAAAAAAATAATACAGGTCAGCTTAGGCATGCCTCCAAGTCATTGTGCTAGATCAAGATCCAGAATACAGCTTGACTCTTAAAGTAATTTTTAAGAATATTAAAATAATCGCTGGGCCAAGGTCAAGGTTTTCAAGCTCCAATTCTAGACACAACCTCTGAAATGCAGATTAGAAAATGATGGGGAAAGGAGACTGAGGAGCTTAAATCAAATTTAAGGGGGAATATGGGGTGATCAGGATAGTTTCTATTCTGGGTTGCCAATAAGAATGCAGAGAATTGCCTAGAAAATGAAGTTTGTTTGGTTTTTTTGTTTTTACTTTCTTTTTAAAGACAAGATCCTCCTCGAACACACCTAGGCCTGAGTGCAGTAGTGCAATCATAGCTCACTACAACCTTGAACTCCTTGGCTCAAACAATCCTTCCACCTCAGTCTCCTGAGTAGCTGGACTATAGGCACGTGCCAACATACCCAGGTTTTTTTTTTATACATACTGAGTATCGCCAGATTACACAGGCTGATCTTGAACTCCTGAGCTCAAGTAATTCTCCTGCCTTAGCCTCCCAAAGTGCTGGGATTACAAATGTACAGATGTAATCCGCCATACCTGGCTTAAAATTTTATTTAAAGGGATGTTTTGCTAAAGGGGCTTTTGAAGATAATCTCTATTAGAATTCCAACCAATGGAAAAGTAAAGAAAACTGCGAAAAAGCAAAGGAGGAATCAATGAAAACACTGCCAACCTACTTTCCATAAATCCTGAAAAGGATTATGTTTTTCCATAGGATACCAAAGCCACCACAGAGAGTCAGCTGTAGAGATTCATTTTTGCCTGACCTAAGGCTCTCTGTAAGTATTTTTTCCTGGATAGTTGAATAGCCTCATGAAGTCCAAAGATATGACCATAGATAAGTAAGTAAAAAGTAACAACTCCAAACCTCAAGGCTGATTTAGACAAAAAGCAATGGTGTGCCCACCTAATAATAATTACAGGGAAATCGTGACAAACTGAATGTGATTATTGGACTGGGGTTGCTTTTTTGCAAGAACTCTCAAGTTGGATATTCTTGCCCATATGTGAACATGGAGAAGCCACTCAAGGCATGGTTACTTCTCTGTTTCATCCCAAATGGAAGTCCTGGAATCCTAAGACTTGAAATCGATTCAAGACCAATATAAAAGGCAAAAGGCTATTTTTGAAATTTACCACAACCAGTATATCAAAATATTTCACCATTTTCTCTATTCCTTGCAGTATCATAGGGAAAAAAAGGAAAATAATATGAAACCCACTACAATCATCATCACCTTTAAAGACACACATATTCATTCTGGGACGTCTTCAGGATGCATTTTTGCTGTTCAACATCTTGAGGAATCCCTGGAATTCTATATCAAAAGGCCAAGTGAATATAGAATAATAGATTGGAAACTGTAAGAAGACAGAACGCCTTTCTATATTTTCCCACTAAATTCCCAAACCTAGACATATCAGGTGCTGAATAAATGTGTCAACTTCATAAATGATCAACTAAGGGAAGTCGAAGGCAAAATGTACCAGAGCTGAACATGAATATGAATATGAAGTTTTCATATTATGACTTGGACCTCTATTTTATGGATAAACTTGCAGCATGTCAAAGGGAGGACTGTAGCATTGCTTAATCCTGAAACATAATGGGGAAGAAAGCTGATCAGGGTGACTAGAACTCTGAACTTTCAATGCTCAGAAAGCTCCCCTGCTCTGGATGAAAGTTATCCCGAATATATGGAAATTAGTATCTGCAAAATCCTGGTACTGAGTAGAAAGGAAAATAACCTAATTATTAGAGTTTCCTTGGGCATTGTCAGTGAAGGGTGTTTTGGACTATCAAATCAAAAGTGGTTTAAACAATATAAGCATTTTATTTTATTATGTGACAAGAAGTCTGAAGGTAGGTGGACCAGGTTTGGGGAAATTGTTTCTGAGCATTATAAAGGCCTTAGAGTCTGTTCTACCATTCTGCAAGTTTTTTGCTTATTGATTCTTCAACTTCAGACTTTTAACTTCATGCTTTCAAGATGAAAGGGTAGCTCCAATTATAAAATCCTTGGATACCACTTTCTGGCACAAAAAAAAAAAAAAAAAAATTGAACCAGGCTCATCATCATCACTTGTCTTACCAGGGAGCAAAATCCTTCCAAAATTACCACAACAGATTTTCTTATATGCATCATTGCCTTGAAAGAATTCTCATACTCACCACTAAAGCAATCACTGGCAAAGGGAATTGGATTATGCTGCCTGCCTAGACAAAATATAACTCATTCTCTGAGGTTGGGTAGTCCAGTATTGGTTCTTTTTCTCCCTGAAGTGTCCCATCTTCCTTATTCTCCCATTTATTCTTGAGATAGGCTTAGTGAATTTCAGACTCTTATTATAACCAGAGAACCTAATCTACACACTAGGGCAAGGAAAAAGAGTCATATTTTAATGTGTGTACATATGTATTTGTGCTTACACAGAAACACACGGGTTTACATCAACATCTATCTCCATGGCTGAACTTTAAAAATTACATTGAACTCCCTGGCAGAAAAAGCTTCCCTTGTTATGTACTTACTCAACCATGAGACGAATCATGTGATGGCTTCGGCCTATTTCTCCAGGGATTTTCCATCGTTCAACACCACTAAAAATAATTATAATTTTATTTAAACAAATGCCAATTATCCCAAAGCTAACAAAGGATGGGATTAAATCCAATTCTGACTTCCTCTCCTTTCATTTGCAAAAAGCTGTTTCAACTGGTGTCCAACACCCTGGAAGCTTTCATTTGGTCTGAAAGTCATTAGACTACAGCTATCAGCTAATGAGGCAGTAAGTGTTTGGAAGTAGACTAAACTACTTCAGCATATCCAAGTTAAAATAAGGCAAATTAGTAGTAAAATCAAATTGGTTTAAACTGTGAAGTGAGTGTGAAAACTATTCCCCTGAAAAGTAGCATTGGGTCAAATTGCTGCACTGGGACATCGGAAATGATTTCAACTTGCAAGAGAAAAATGTTACTTTTAATGAATTTCATCCTTTAAAAAGCAATATATCTTTTTTTTTTTTTTTTTTTTTGGAGTTGGACTCTGACTCTGTCACTCAGGCTGGAGTGCAGTAGCACACTCACGGCCACTATAGCCTCAACCTGCTAGACTCAGATGATCCTTCTGCCTCAGCCTTTCAAGTAGATGGAACCACAGGCATGCACTACAATGCCCGGCTAATTTTTTGATTTACTGTACAGACGAGGTCTTGCCAAGTTGCTCAGGCTGGTCTTGAACCCCTGAGCTCAGGCAATTCTCTTGCCTCTGCCTCCCAAAGTGCTGGGATTACAGGCATGAGCCACTAAACCCGGTCAGAAAGGCAATATATCGTAACTATCCTGGAAATCCAAAGGCTTTATTCATGAAAGAAAGCATATACTCACAAAGATAAGAATGCATGGCTCCCCCATCAAGGAGACCAAATTTATTATCCAAATTGGAACATTTTGGGAAGTTGAAGTGGGGGATAGTGAAGGTTATTACAATAACACTGGATAACAGGTGTAAACCAGGGTCATCCTTCCTGTCTGATGCCTTTAGGAAGAGTGCCAAAAGATGATGGAAAAGAATATCACCAATAATCCTGAAAAATCTAGAAATCTGCTTTTTGGGTACATTTTGAAGGGAAGAAAAGGAATTAAGTGTTACTTAACTACTTAAAGAGGTACTGAAGTCAAAGAAAATTAAACCTCTTCCACTTTCCCCTACCCCACTCACACAAGAGAAGTCCAATTTTTTTCTTAGGCAAATGGTGGACCAATATTAACAGATATACAAAACAAAATAAAATCCAACTTCACATGAAGGTATCAGAGGACTCCCTTCGTGGCCTATTGGCTGAGTTTGGCCCACAGGTGTGTTTTATTTCACTTCAAAGATGTTCCCTTAAATGTGGATTATTTGCCAATATATAAAGATTGGAATATTTCACTTACATATTTGAATGTCTAGCTTCTCTTTAAAAACAAGATCTGACAACAGTGGGTGGACACGCCTGTGCGTGGCGACAGGGGATAGAGCTGAATAGTTGCTCCTCCTTATCTTAGCATGTCGGACTGAGACAGGGAGTTGTATGCAAAAGGTCAAATGGAGGTTGCTGTTGAGAGACACATTGTGGGAAAGTGAGAAAGGGAAAATTTTCAGAGTGAGAAGTTGACCTAAAATGCACTTGCCTTTGGAGTCTCAGACAATCTTATGGGGAGCTCTGGAATGGAGATGAGCCTTCAGGATTGTCCCACATTGAAACACCAGGGCCAGTACTTTATAACACTTCTGCCACTCTTTGGCCACAAGACATCCAAGGGATGAGGCATAACATTGGTTGAAGTACTCCCTAGGGCATAGGGCAATGTCCGGTGAGGGATGCAGCTGTGAACCATTAACACCTAATATTTCCAGGAACTGGGGAAGGAGTATGTTGTCCCTGCAGAAGAAGATTTGAGGAGAGCACCACAATATAAACTACATCCCTGAAACTAGGCTTCCTCTCTCCAGTTTGCCAAGTCTCAACCCACCTACTTGACTCATTCCAGGGATCATCAGCACTGGTGTTTGCAACCCCATCTTTACATGAATCTACTGCTGTTTCTCACTCTGTGCACATATTTTCAAGAACTCTATTCACCCCACCTTTAGAAATGGGATGTCTTCAAGCCAGCTCCCACTTGCCTGTTCCACTGCTCCTTACTCTTTGACTTCATGTTAGTTCTAAACCTCAACTTCTAGTGTCACTTAGCCCATTGAATGATCAACTTCATTTGATTTTGCTATTTTTAAATTGCTCCTTCTGTTAATTAGCCCTCTGGCTTCAAGCAACATGTCCCCAATTAAAAGGGCAAGAACTTTTAGAACAAATCATAGGTTTCACTTCTCACTGATGTGAAAAGGTGTTATCTGGGTAAATAAAATCAGATTTCCCCAGTATAAATGTTCCAGGCATTTATTCACTCCAGACTTATGAGATTAATACATAGGTATAAGATATAGATCATATTTATTACCTATTTCTCTATAAAAAATTACTCCAAAATTCAGCAGCATGAAACAACAGTCATTTATTATCTCACAGTTCTTGTATATTAGAAATCTAGGCATAGCTCACCTGGGCGCTTCTGCCTCAAGGTCTCTCACAAAGCTGCATTCAAGGTGTCAACTGGGGTTGCATTCTCATCTGAAGGCTTAACAGATGAAGAATCCATTTGTAAGCTCACTGGGGTGATTATTGGTAAGGTTCAGTTCCTTACCAACTGATAGATTGAGGGCCTCAATTTCTCACTAGCTGTTGACCAAAGGCTCCCTTCAGTTTCTTGCCATAAGGCAACTCACACCTTGGCAAAAGGCTTCCATCACATGGAGTAAGCTAGAGTGAGCCAGAGAGTGCTAGCAGGACTGGTTTCCTGGGCTTTTTATAGCCTGATCTTAGAAGTGACATCTTGACACTTTTGCCTTATTCCATTATTAAAATCAAGTGACCAGGCCTCTCATACAGTTAGGGGAAAGAGATTACACAAGGTCTTGAATCCCAGGATGGGGGATCACTGAGGATCATCTCAAAGGCTTCCTGCCATGTGGACCCTAACAAGAAGTCTACAACTAGTTGGAGAGATTAAAAACAGACATACACAGAAAATGCTGGATAACCATAAATATATTAATAATAAAAGTATATGAAAATAAAACAAGTTTCGGAAGTTCAGATAAAGAATTTGCGATATGCTGGAGCAATCAGGGAAGGCTACATGAAGGTGACATGCTTGGAGGTGAGCCATTTGGATGGGTACTATAGTCTCAGAGCCCCATAACTCAAAAAACATTAATCAGGGATCTTCCTAATGACACTGGGAAAGATGAGTTATACAAAGGTGACAGGGACATGTGGTATATGGTCATATACCAAAAATTGGTTTAGATATGCTTCTAATTGTAACCCCTCTCTTCCTGACATAAAGCCTGAGAAGGTGCCTTTAGAATCTTTCCTTAAGCAAAAGCCTAGGAGTAATACAAAGAAAGTTTTAGGATGAGGAGAGGACAGAGAAAATGGAATGAAAATAATTTCCATGGTCCTCAACTGTATGCCCAGGTACTGGGGAGTGAGTCTGTAGGTTTATTTCAAAAATGGAATGATCCAAACCTACCAAAAACCTACAGGCTCATGCCTATTTAATCCCAGCACTTTGGGAGGCCAAGGCAGGAGGATCATTTGAGGCCAGAAGTTCAAGACCAGACTAGGCAGCATAGCAAGACCTTGTCTCTACAAAAAATCAGCCAGGTGTGGTGGCTCCCACCTGTAGTCTCAGGTACTCAAGGGGCATGGCTTGAGTCCACGAGGTCAAAGCTGCAATGAGCTATGATCGTACTACTGCACTCCATTACAGTCGTCAGAGAGAAACCTTGTCTCTAAAAAATATAATAAATAAATAAATAAAAATTAGCATCCATTGAGAACTTGCTTTGTGCCAGACACTTTGAACATGAACAACAAATGAATAAAGTTGGTTTGGCTTGACTGCTCTCCATTCTTTTTCTTTTTCTTCTCCTTGTTTCTTTCTTCTTATCCAAGCCAGAGGTTCTTTGTTCCCCTAACCATTAGACGAACTCTCAAGAGAGTCCAGGCTCAAGCCACTCGCACCTCAGTGTGTTCTTGAGTCACACCTAATGTGCTTTCATTACGAACCTTATTACTGAATCCTAAGTGAAAGATATTTTCCTATAAAAGACATTTCAGGCATCAGTGGGCACATAGGGGTTGTATTTGGCATTTGGAGGATCAAGGGAGTGGTATTTCAGTCTCTGAAATGAAACCATATGGGGAGTTGCTTACCCATCAGGCTGGCCTTGGACTTGACCCATGTAATGGGTATTTGGTTACTAAATAAGGCCTTTCAGTCATATACCCATTGACCTCTTGATCTGGCCCAAAGGGGACACTGTTTTCCATTCACTAATGAGGTAGATTTTGGCTTCTTCCTGCCCTAGTTAGAAATGTGTAATATTTTGTTTCTCTTTAAATCTCTAAAACCTGCGAGAACAAAGTTGTCACAAACTCCTGCTGGTAAGTAGTGAAGACAATCTGAGCCATTAGAGGAAAAAAAATGTTTTTCCTCTTCCCAGGGAAGCTGACAAGGATCATGTAACAAGCTAACTGGAGACCACGTCATGGCTGCAGCAACTGCCACCGCCTCTGCTTGGTCTTTGCTGTGAGGTGTGCAGGCTTGATTCAGGGCTAACAGCAGTTTGCCAAATCCCTCATTAGGACCACTCATCTGCATTCCTGCCAAAAGAGTCCAGCTTGTGTCTCTTCTATTTGAAATAGATTTTTGCTGTTGATTTGGGGGGATTTTTTGTTTGTTTTTTCCAGGAGGAGTCGAAAGAGAAACAAAATATTTACTTTTTATCTATAGTCAACCTCCGGGCAGTCGCTTAAGCATCTCACTACCATCAACAATCTATGGTGAGCATGGGATTTATATCTTGAACATCAGCTGCTGAAACCTTTTATTTTATCATATTCTTGTTTCACGATGTCGTTTACAGAAATTGGGGGGACATGTTTTTAAATAGGGAGCTTGCCCAACCACAGAGATTTTCCCTCATGGGCACTCCTAGATGCACTAAATTTCAGTGGATAAGAGTTGCTATTCTTATCCTTGGTTCTTAAAATTCTGCAAGACTGAAGTAGTCAGTCTTGGTCTCTGGTTTGACCACAGAAATTACCATGGTCTGCTCAGCTCCCCAAACGTATTTTAATAAGATTATGCATTTCCAAGATAGGTAACTTAAAGATGACTAACCTCAGCCTATGTAGAATACAAAGCAGGTAAATCACATGTTGGATCTTGTGGGGTGAGTCGAACCATTTTGCATACTAACACTTTGGATTAATTCCTCTCTGTTAGTCCTTACTTCTCCTTGTCAAAATACTTCCAGAAGCCTTAACACACACATTCGCACCCATAAACGCATACATACACGCATCCACGCTATTATTTGTCAGGGATAGTCTTCACCTTGGTTTATCTAACATTTTCTGGGCTTCCACCCAAGGAAAAAAGTCTTACTCCACTTTAGCAGCAGGAATACTTCACACCTCTGCAGAAGCTAAACATCACAGTTTATAGCACGAGCCAAAAAATTTTTTTAGATCCTTGTGTTTTCCTTACTAAAGGGAAAGAAAGGGCAATATAAATATTGAGAGGGAAAATTGCTTCTGGCAGCCAGGCAAGTGAGAGAAAGGAGTTGGCATTTGCTTAGTACCTACTATGTGCTGTACACTTTGGGGTTTCTTATCTCATTTCAAGAGAGTCTCCTCATGGCATGTGTTGTTTGTGACGGTTTGTATGGAGCCACACACTGGCGGGGTTTTTTCCCCTAGAGCAACACTGATCTATGTGCCCACTCAAACTATCATGTGGTGGGAAAAATTAGTTCAAGATACTATATGACTAGAAGGGTTTGTCAGGATAAGAGATTTATAACCACATTTTTAACCAGAAAAACAAAAACGGAACTGACGGTATTCTCTCTTGTGTTAATCAAAAGATAATGCAATCTTCTTTTAAAAGTTCTCATCATACTTCAGCACCTGGTGCTGGAAGGGGCTGTGGACGGAGTTCAGAGGCAAGTTCCCAGGGAAGAGGACAAGAGAGGCACCCCGCCACCATATTGAAGGCAGGGCAGGAAAGTGCTCTGACTTGCTCACCACGGACAAACAGAAGCTATCTCTGTGACTTGCAGATCAACTCTTCAAGGCTTGATCATGACCCAAAGGGAATATCCTGAGAGCACAAACTTCAGAGAGACCTGACGAGTGCTGAGTCCCAGGTACTCCACCTTCTACCCTGATCTAACTGGGGCCAGAAAGGAGGAGGAAGAACTCCAAAGAGATCAGTGGTGAGTCCAGGGCTGACCCAAACTCCCTCCTTCCCTGCAATCCTCTGAATGTCAGACCCACCCAGCTGGGCCACGATGGAGAGGGACAAACCCAGGTGGCGCCTGGACGTCAGTTGCAATAGGAGAGCTCCATTTCAGGATAGGCCTGGCTGTGGCATCCCAGTGAGAGTACATACCTGGGAAAGAGACAGTCCCGTACCTCCCCACCAGAGATCTCCCTGACCATACAAGAGTGGGAGGGGAGGCCTGCAGCCCCACCCACCTCCACTGTCCCTCCTCCTTCCCTGCTTCCTTCCCTGAGGAGAGAGTGAAAGAGGTAGCTCTGCAGGAGAGACCTGATTAGAGGAAAAATTACAGAGCCTGCCACAAGAGGGCAGGGTTTTTTGTTTGTTGGTTGGTTGGTTTTTGGTTTTGTTTTCTAAATTTTCAATTATTTTTTAATTTAAAAGAAATTTTTTTGACTGTTTGCTTGTTAGTTCATCTATTTTTAAAATATTTTTCTTTTGTGTATTAATGTGTATATGAGGGTTGATCTGCATCCCCCCCAAAAAATTTTTTCTTTTATTTTTCTTTCATTTTTCTCTTTCTTTCTTCTTTTATTTGTCATTTTCTGTTTATGTGTGTATGTGAATGACTGAGTGTTTATCTTTTGATTTTGTTGTGGTTGTTGGGTTTTGTTCTTTTATTCTTCTGGGTCTTTTTTATATTCATTTTTTATAGTTTAAGGGGTATATCAGTAGACGTATGAGGATTCAACCTGAATCCCCTTCTCTCCCCCCACTTCGGTCTTTCTGTTTATCTTCTCTATTCACTTTGTGCTAGGCATGTGTGTGTGTGTTTAGTTTTCTTGGGGTTCTTTTTGTCGATGATTGTTTTGTTTAGCTTTGCTGTTATTCCAGTTTGTTTTGGAGTATGTGTGTATGTGTTCAAGTGCTTTTGCATTGGTTTCTGCTGTGCATCATCATATAGAGTAGTAGTGGGGAGTGGGTCTCAGGGAACACACACTACAATAAGTGAACACTTTAATTTGCAAGTAGTATCTTATTCCTAGCGCCCCATCCGCCACTTTACTCAAATTTAAAAAGCTACAAGAGACCAAAAAGCTTCCCATCCATCATCTTATTTCAAAATAGATCAAATCCAGAGCCCAGATCAAGGAAGAATAGAGGTTTGAGCAAACATCAGAAGGGAAAGCCTCTCCCACTGACACTGAATAACAGAACTAAAGAGAAAGACAAGAGATCTGTCACAAATGAGGAAAAGCCAAAGGAAGACCTCAGGCAATTTCAAGTGAACCAAAGATAAAACTCCTGAAAAATCAGACCCCGGTGCCCAGATAACGAAAGTCACCAACACTGGCCCCAGAATATGAAAGCAATTAGGGAATAGTTGGAAAGAGTGAATAGGACTCAAGAAAGACAAGATGCAACACTGAAAGAACTTGTAACAGAGATTTTGGCAATAAAAAATTTCATCCAGGAAATAAATAACAAGATGGCAAGCATGGAAAGCAGAATTAATCTAGCTGAAGAAAGAATCTCAGAACTTGAAGACAAGAAATGGAATTACCCGGTCTGTAAAAATCATAGAAAGCAGACACAGAAAGAAAGAACAAAGCCTACAAGACATGTGCAATTATATCAAGAGACTGAACCTACACCTGATTGGTATCCCAGAAGAAGAAAGGGAAATAGAATACAACTTGGAACAAGTATGGTAGGAAGTAATCCAAGAAAACTTTCCCCATCTCACCAGAGATGTGACCAGACCAACCAAGCACAAGAGATACAGAGAATCCCCACAAGACATCAAATGAGAAGACCAACCCCTAGACACATAATAATTTGCCTACACAAAGTAGGCACAAAAGAAAAACTCCTAAAGGCAGCAAGAGAGAAAGATTAGACTGCCGACCAGGGAAACCAATCAGAATAGCAGCAGACCTATCGGCAGAAATGCTATAAGCAAGAAGGGACTGGTACCTCATATTCAAATTTCTCAAACATAAACAACTTAAACCAAGAATTTCCTATCCAGCCAAACTCAGCTTCTCAGTGAAGGAGAATTAAAATCCTTCCCAGACATCCAATTCCTAAGAGATTATGCAGCTTCCAGACCAGTTCTACAGGAGACACTTTGGAAGGTACAGAAGAAAAAAGAAAAAGATTGACCACACACTTCCCAAGAGGACAGCAGAGCACGGAATCAGCAGAGAATATAGCACAAAAAGAAGCTTGAAAATAAACACTTACATTAACCCCAAAGCCAAAATAAAACAAACAAAGGAAAAACTTTATAAGAAACTCATGACAGAGATAAACAATCATATTTCAATGATCAGCCTGAATGTGAATGGACTAAATGCACCACTGAGAAGACACAAAATGGCAGACTGAATAAGAAATCATGACCCAATTATTTGCTGCAGGAGACTTATCTCACTTCAAGGGATGCACAGAGACTCAAAGTTGAAGGTTGGAAAATGAGTTTCCAGGCAAACGGATCACAAAAGAAGGCAGCAGTTGCAATCTTAATAACAGACAAAACAACCTTTAAGCTATCAAAAATTTTAAAAAGATGTAAAAGGATACTACATAATGATAAAAGGTTCAATACATCAACAAGAAATATCCATCCTAAACATATATGCACCCAACACAGGAGCACCAGCATTTATAAAGCAACAACTAAGTAAAATTTAAAGAGATATTGACTCTAACACTATTATAGCAGGGGACTTGAATACCCCACTGACAGTCCTAGATAGATCACTGAGGCAAAAAAATCAACACAGAGATCCAGAACCTAAACTTGACACTGGACGAAATGGACTTAATAGATACCTACAGATTATTCCACCCAACAATCACAGAATATACATTCTACTCATCACCACATGGAACATACTCCAAGACTGATCACATCCTTGGCCATAAATCAGGCATAAACAAATTCCATAAGGTTGAAATCTTGCCATGCACATTCTCAGACCACAGTGGAATAAAAATAAATATCAATACCAACAACATTTCCCCAAAGCCCACAAAGACATGTACACTAAACAGCATGATGCTAAACAACTACTGGGTCAAAACTGAAATCAAAGCAGAAATTGAAAGATTCCTGGAAATAAATGAAAATGAAGAAACATCTTTCCAAACCCTCTGAGATGCCCTGAAAACAGTTCTCAGAGGGGAATTTATAACTCTAAGAGCACACATCAAGAAAATGGAAAGATCAGAAGCTGAGAGCCTAACAAATCACCCAAGGGAGCTGGAAAGAGAAGACCACCAAAATCCCAACTTTAGCAGAAGAATCCAAATCACAAAAATAACGGCCCAAATATGGGACATAGAAGACAAAAATATCATAGAAAATATCAACAAAGCAAAAGGCTAGTTCTTTGAAAGAATTAACAAGATTGATGGACCCCTAGCCAGAATGACCAAGAAAAAGAGAGAAAAAGGTCAAATAAACACAATCAGAAATACAAAAGATCAAATCACAACACACCCCGAAGAAATATCCAAAGATTATCAGAGGTTACTATGTACATATATATGGAAACAAACTTGATAACAAATGAAATGGAGAACTTTCTGACATCACACAACCTCCTTACATTAAAACAAGAAGACATTGAGACACAAAATAGACTAATAATAACCCAGGAAATTGACTCTGTCGTACTAAAACTACCTACAAAAAAAAATCCCTGGACCGGATGACTTTCCAGCAGAATTCTACAAAACATACAAGGAGGAACTGATACCAATCCTACTGAAAGTATTCCAGGCAATTGAGAAAGATGGAATTCTCCCCAAATCATTTTACAAAGCTAACATCACACTGATACCCAAACCAGGTGAAGACCCAATAAAAAAAGAGAACTACAGGCCAATATCTCTTATGAACATAGATGCAAAAATCCTCAACAAAATTCTAGCAAATTGGATCCAAAAACACATCTCAAAAATCATCCAACATGACCAAGCAGGCTTCACCCCAGGATGCAGGACTGGTTCAACATTCGCAAGACCATAAATGTCATTAAATACATCAACAGATGTAAAAACAAGAACCACATGATTATGTCATTAGATGCAGAAAAAGCTTTTGATAAAATCCAGTATCGCTTCTTGATAAAAACCCTCAAACAACTAGGTATAGAAGGAACATACCTCAAAATAGTAAGTGCCATCTACAGTAAACCCACAGCTAACATATTGCTAAATGGACAGAGAATGGAAACATTTCCCCTGAAAACTGGAACAAGACAAGGCTGCTCACTCTCACCCCACTTGTTCAACATTGTGTTGGAAGTCCTAGCTTGGGAAATTAGATAAGAGAAGGAAATTAGGGGTATCCAAATAGGAAAAGAAGAAGTCAAATTATCGCTCCTTGCTGATGATATTATCCTATATCTTGAAAATCCAAGAGAATCTGTGAAAAACCTGCTTGCACTGATAAAGAACTTTGGCAAAGTCTCGGGGTAAACATGCAAAAGACAGTTGCATTCTTATACACCAACAACAAGAAGGCAGAGACCCCAATAAAAAGCACAATCCCATTCACAATAGCCACGCAAAAAATGAAATACCTCGACATCTTCCTGACCAGAGAAGTGAAAGACCTTTACAATGAGAACTACAAAATGCTGCCCAAAGAAATCCAAGAAGACACAAACAAATGGAAAAATATTCTATGCTCATGGATAGGAAGAAACAACATTGTTAAAATGTCCATCCTACCAAAGGCAATCTACAGATTCAATGCAATACCCATTAAGCTACCAACATCATTCTTCTCAGACCTGGAAATGACAATACAGAAATTCATATGAAAACATAAACGACCACGAATAGCCAAAGCAATCCTTAGCTAAAGAAACAAAGCAGACTTCAAACTTTACTATAAGGCTACAGTAATCAAAACGGCCTGGTTTTGGTACAGGAACAGGCACATAGACCAATGGAACAGGATAGAGATTCCAGAAGCAAAGCCTTAATTCCTCAGCCAACTCATCTTTGACAAAACCTTCCACAACAACCACTGGGGAGAGGAGAACCTATTCAGTAAATGGTGCTGGGAAAATTGGCTGACCACATACATGCAAAAGATTGAAACAGGACCCCTACATGTCACCACACACAAAAACTAACTCTAAATGGATCAAAGACCTAAACATAAAACCTCAAACTATAAGAATCTTAGAAAACGCAGGAGACACCCTTATGGAAATTGGAACTGGCAACCAATTCCTATTCAGAACCCTAAAGGCCAATACCTTAAGAAGTAAGATAGACAAGTGGGAACTTATCAAACTAACGAGCTTCTGCAAAGCAAAAGAAACTATCAAGAGAGCAGGGAGACAGCCCACAGAATGGGAAAAAGTATTTGCCAACTGTATATCTGACAAAGGCCTAACATTGAGGATTTATAAGGAACTCAAACACACCGAAAGGAAAAAAATAAACAGCCCCTTTAAAAAGTGGGCAAAAGACACGAATAGGCACTTCTCAGAGGAGGATATATGGGCAGCCAACAAACACATGAAAAAGTGCTCAGCCTCACTCATCATCACTGAAATGCAAATCAAAACCACACTGAGATACCACCTAACCCCAGTAAGAATGGCCATCATTAATAAAAACAAACAACAAATGCTGGCGAGAGTATATGGAGAAAAAGGAACATTTCTACACTGCTGGTGGTAATGCAGACTAGTGCAACCTCTTTGGAAGACAGTGCGGCAATTTCTGAAAGAACTAGAAATTCACCTTCCCTATGACCCAGCAATTCCCCTATTGGGAATATACCCAGAGGAACACAAATTATTCTACAAGAAAGATACCTGCACATGTATATTTGTTGTAGCTCTATTCATAATAGCAAAAACATGAAACCAACCATGTTGCCCATCGAAGCTGGACTGGATAAAGAAAATGTGGTACATATACACAATGGAATATTATGTAGCCATTAAGAAGGACAAATACAGGAACTTCGCAGCAACTTGGATGGATTTGGAGTCAATCATACTCAGTGATCTATCACAGAAACAAAGAACAGAGTTCTATATGTTCTCACTCATAAGCAAAACTTGAACAATTATAATACTATAATAAAGTGTTTGGCAGTAATGGGAAACTGTCAGGGGAGGAGGGGTAGGGTTGGCAGTTGAGGGAAACTGCTAGGAGAGGGAGGGGCATACCTCATCAACAAGAGGCATACCTGCATAATCAATGTTTGTATACCTAACCCTGAATTGTATCCCACATCTTTATAATTAAAATAAATAAATAGCTGGGCTCGGTGGCTCAACCTGTAATTCCGTGCTTTGGGAAGCTGACCTGAGTGGATTGCCTGAGCCCGCAGATTCGAGACCCCCCTGGGCAACTTGGCGAGACCTCATCTCTACAATAAATCAAAAATTAGCCGGGCGTGGTAGCGCGCGCCTGTAGTTCCAGCTACTTGGAAGGCTGAGGCGGAAGGATCGCTGGAGCCCAGCAGGTCGAGGCTGCGGTGACCGGTAGTGGCCACTGCACTCCAGTCTGGGCGACGAAGTGAGACTCCAACTCAAAATAAATAAATAAATAAATAAAGTTCTCATCACTTCTGCCACAGGAAACTAGGCAATGGACTAATAGAGGTGAATTGGTAAGAAGACTAGTATCTCTATACTAGATAGTCACTTGCAATATTGTTGAGACACAACACAAAGCAATTATTCATAATCTAGAAAAAGAATCTGAGATATTGTTATATGGCATAAAACTCTTTAACTAAATCTCTGGATTTATCAAACATACTACTATGTCAGGCATTGTTTCAAGCATGTCATAAATATTTATATTTAATCCTGAGATAGGTACGAACATTTTAATTCCCTATGTTATAAGTGAGGAAAAGAGATTAAGTAAATTGTACACTGTCTCACACCTGTTAATTGTCTGGGCTGGTATTAGAACCATAGACTGAAACTAAAGAATTGCTACTGTCATCCACTGTGTAATTCATTACACAGTCTCTATTCTGAGATAATTGTAAAATAAAGAGCAGATCTATTGAAAGTCTTTTATATAATGAGTCCACAAAACTCTATCTAGAGTGGATGTTTGTATGTTTGAATATGAGACCATGGACTGAAGCAGAGACCTGGAAACCAGGACCACTGGCCAGATGCTTGAGAGAGAAATCTGCAGTGCTAAAAACAATGGTGAAGTGTGAGGCCACTCTCACACTGCCCAAGAAAACAACAAAGCATCATGCCAGGCCACAAAGAGCCTGCATTAAGAACATGTTTGCTGTTCCGGTTTTCATGCTTCAAGCAAAATTAAAAACTAAAACAAAGCCTAGGAAATACCAAGGGAATTAGTGATCTCATAAATTAAGATAATAACTAAGAAGATGAGAACCCCTCCACCATGAGATGGGGGGGCATAAAACTCAGTACTACTACTGGGGTGAACACATAGGAACAGGTAAATCAAGATTCTCCCTTTTCAGAAATATCCATTTATTTCATAGAAATGGCATCATCTGAAAATACAGCAAAGGTTTAAAAAACAAGTCTAACAATAAGTTAAATTCATAGCTGATACATTAATGATGATAGTAGAAGCAAGTGGTATGTGTGAGAAACATTGTTTCTATCCTCACTTTGCTCTAACCTTTGTAATTCCAGAGTTAAAGTGTCGGGGATATTATGACTTCATTCACTGCCTCATTCAGCATCTCTGCTTTCCCATCAGGTTCCACACTAGATTCTAATCATCTTGAGGGCACAGGTAAAATCACTGACATCCTTATATTCCCCTTAGTGCATATAGATATATAAAGTGTGCAGACATATTCATAAAAAGATGGAATGAGAATCCAAGTCACAGAGTTAGAAATATTAGATTCCACATCCAGGAATATTAGTTTTATTTCTGATTCACCTACTAATTTGCATGCCTATAGGTCGACCCTATGATATTTCTCTTGAAGTCATCTTACTTCCTACCAAGTTTATTCATCTCTTGCCTGTCCAGAGCATTAAATGCTGGTGGATTAACCACAAGAGTATAAACATGAAAGGTTAAAAATTTTAGAAGTTCTGTGGAAATATCAAGCAGAATTTGAACCCAGGTCATTCTGTCTCTCTTAGAGTCCTCACTAAACCGAACCTACATTATAACCCCAGCCTATGACTTCTCATCGACCTAGCTATACCATTTCCACCACCCTTCCAGTAGCACCAACAGAGTGCCTTATATCCCTCTGCAGGGGGAAGAAAGAGATGTAGAAAGGCTAGAATGGTCAGTCTATAATGCTACTTGTGCAGAACAGTTAATGTAGCGATTGCTATCATGAGAAAGGTCTACTTGCGAGGTTGGCTCTTGAATGGCATCTGAGAACTGGGATTTGGGGAGGGTTCCCACCATTCCCAGAACTGATGAAAATGGTTCACGGTACCTAAATGATTTGTGCCACAAGACAGTTCGTGCTGAATACCTGTGTTATTCTGGGGGCTGGAATGTTGGCACTTACAGGCAGGGAGTGCCTATGTGACTAATCTTCAGTTTTGAGTCCTGAGTCTCTAATAAGCTTTCCTATTAGATACCCCAAATGGGTTGTCATGACTCTCTGTTGGGGGGATTGAACATAAGCTGTGTGAATCCCCTGTGAGAGGATTGCCCTGATTTCTTCCTCACTTCACCCCACACGGCTTTTCACTTCGCTGATTTTGTGTTGTATGTTTCACTGTAATAAACCCCCACGACTGTCACTATATGCTGAGTCCTGAGTTTTCCTAGCAAATTATGAAAACTGGGGGTATTCTTAAGGGACTCCAACACACCCCCTCATTGCAAACTTGCTGAAAATTTTCTTGGGGAAAGAGAGGATTGAAGAATGAATTGATATTTGGAGTCTGGGGACTCCTAGGTCTGGGCTGCTCCCTTTCCAAGGACTATTCTGAAACACAGTACTGTCCACATTGTGCCATTTAGGGTTGTTTAGGGGTAAAAGTCTCTTTATCCTCAAAACATTACTCATTTTCTTAGCTATAGAGGAAGATTTTGCTGGCACTCCAAAATGGACAGAAAGCATGATTACAGAGCAGCCTCCAGGACCTGTCCTTAAGGAGCTAGAACGCATGAATCCTCTAAAAACAGTTTCAGAATGTTTACAAACCGGGGGATCCTTTGGGATGGAAAAGCTCTCTACGAACAAAAGGTGATTTGCTTGTGTTTTGCTCTCAAAATAAACATGCTTTTGATGAAAATATGGCCTTTCTTGCCGGCAAAAAAAAATCAGTAGAGTCTTCTTTTTCTCCACCTCTTGTGATTAAAATAAGTACATAACTGGATTTGTTTTTCTAATGACAATAGAAGACACATGGGGCCATCATCAATATCTCCATCACCAGAACATCTCCTGAGAAGGAATGCAGGGCCATAAATGTGTTCCAGAATGCTGGGGAGGATAAAACTATCTTAGCAAGGGATAGGAAACTCTAGGAACATTTTTCATGCAAATATTACATTAAAAGAAACAAATGGATACATTTTTTTAAGTCTATAACCTGAGTTCAGTTTTCTTGATGAGTGCTATTGAGTTTGTTGTTTTGCGGAGACTTTTTAATTAATCGTTTTTCTGCACTGCAGTGAGGTTTGCATGGATTTTATCCAAACCAGGCTGGGGAACTAGGGCTTTCTGCATCTATTGCCAGATTAGATCCTTGCCTAATAAATGAGTTTCGTGAATCTTGACTTCGACAATTTACTCCCGAGAATTTCCTGCTGTCTGTTTCTCTGGAGTGGGGAGATTGAGTGGGGGCAGGCAGGAGGGTAGGGGGCTAGGTTTATTACTCCCAATATGCTCCGTGCTGTTGCGCCCGGCTGTGCATATGCCTGGGACTCATGGCATATGGCCTGGGGGCTGCTGGTGGCCCGCTTAGCAGCTGTCTCCAGCCTATTTTGACATAAAAGCCATTATATTTTTGGCTGGCTAATTGTGTTTTATTAAACAATTGTTGGGAGTTGGATGATAACTTTTATGAATTTAAAATGGAAGCCTCACTGAGAATTTCTGAAAGCAAACAGTGCTTGGCCCACCTGGGAAAATTCAAAAGGGCTGGCATTCCATCTGCCAAATAGAACTCACACCAGGCACAGCAACTGAGAAGTAGAAGGTGACAGTTTCCATTTCTCATAGTACGGTGTTCTCCTAAAAGACCCCAGGAGAGGACAGACAAAATGTTACCCTCTTTAAAGTCTTTTGGGGAACTCTGGTAAACAAAATCTCCCAACCCAAAATTCATCTCCACAAAATTACCAGAGAGAGGGGGAAAAACTGTTTTATTATGCACATCACAGGATATCTGCTAAGAAATTGCAAAGACAAAAAGAAATCCAATCTCACTACATATATGTTTTAAAGATATACAATAACTAGTCCTCAAGTAACAGGACTGCACAGTACCACTGGTCACACATAGTTCTTCCTAACTTTCCCTGGTAATCGGGGTGAACATCTGCTAGCTAACTGACTTTAATCAAAAGTGGAGGATGAGGGGGTCTTTCTGGCAGCAAGAAATTTCACCACTTGGGGCAAGGCACCCACTGAAGTTGAACTCCTATCATCCCAGAGAAACCTGGATCACAAGGGGGCGCTATCTCTCTGAAAGTTCACATTTCAAAGAGATGGCTCCCTGGTCCTGGGTCCCAAAGCTGAAAAAAAGCCTATTTCGTTTCTTCAAAAGATTCATTCCAAAAAGATGAGAAAGTACTTACATTTATAAGTTTTGTAAGGTAAATATTCTGACAAAAATGGAGGGGAGTATAACCTCTTCCCTTATTTTCAACGGGGAAAATTATTAAGTTTTGTTTTGTTTTTTAGAAATAAGGCCTCCCTCTGTTGCCCAGGCTGGAGTGCAGTGGTGCAGTCATAGCTCACTGCTGCCTCCAACTCCTAGACTCAAGCAATTCTCCTGCCTCAGTCTTCTGAGTAGCTGGGACTACAGGCATTTGCCACCAAGCCCAGCTATTTTTTTTTTTTCTTTGTAGAGATGGGAATCTCACTATGTTGCCCATGCTGATCTTGAACTCCTGTCCTCAAACAATCCTCCCGCCTTGGCTTCCTAAAGAACTGGGATTACAGGCATGAGCCACTAAACCTCTTGTTTTTAATTCATATTTTTCTTTACAGGTCTTACTTTCCAATGATCTGTATTAGGGCTTCCCTAGGCACTTAGGTGATTGATCCCTCAAATTGTCAAACCACAGAAGACAAAATTAAGTGCAAGGAACTATTTAGTTAATTGATATACACAAGGTCTTCATTTGAAAGACAAAGAAAGAAGGCAGAGAGAGATAAAAGAAAAGAGAAAAATCTTTAAAGAAAAGAAAAAGGAAATTACACAGCATTTCACAGATTTGTTTGAAGTTATTTAGCAGTTATTAAATGAATCCCTATTGTAGAAGAAAGACTTGGTTTTAGAAAGGGAAAAATGAAAAAAGAAAAGTTTTGTCTCCATGAATTGTATCCTATTCCCAGGTTATTCACAGATTCTTCCCCTAACTCTGTCTGAGCTCCCTCCAAATGTCAGTCACAGGGGGAAGCAGAAAAGAGAGTATAGAAGACTTTAGAGTAATTTGTCACTAACCCAAGAACAACTCTTCAAACTGCTGAAGGTCCTTGGGGCTCATCACTCCAGACAAGCTAAACACCACTCCTAGCAGACACCAAGCCTTTATTTTTTTTAGGACCTCCCACATGGCCCCTTCTGCCTGAAACACTTTTGCCAACAGGCCCACCCCCATCTCCAGCTTTTTCCCTAGTTAACTCCTTCTCATCCTTTGTGTCTTAGCTTCAGTGCCACCACCCCTGAAGTCCCACAGGTGGGTCCTCTGCTCAAATGTCCCAGTGGTCCCCCCTGAGCCCCTCTGTGGCACATCGCACTTGTACTCCCAAGTAAGGCACATTCAAGTGCAACTAGGGGTCAGGCAGTAACACAAATGAGTAAGACTGAAGGGGTCTGAGACCATAGCACTTCATGCCCCTTGTAAAAGCATTCAATTCACTTTCTTCTGAAACATGCACTGACTGACCATGCATGGATAACCGTATCTGCTAGTCAAATTCAGCTAAGTGGCTGTGGAGCTATGGGAAAGGAGAGAAAGCAAATGCTAAATTAAGTGGCAAGCGTTAAGGGGTGGACTTCATTGGGAAAACTTGCAAGCTGCAACTCATCTATTGGTCTATTGTCTCATCCCTCAGAAAATACACGGAGAGGGAATGGTGGACTCACGAAAGTTTTCTATTCAGAGAGGGACATGGGCTCCTGCTATCCTATCTCCTCAAATTGCAAGCATGCAATGCACCTTATCAGGGGGAGAACACAGGACACAGGTCCCAGGCAGTCTGGACAGAATACCACCTCCACAGAGTTATCTGAGAGTGTCAGCTCCCAACATCTGGCAAATTTAAGAGAAGGGGCATGCGAGATACTTAGGACTGGGAACTCCAGTCCCATAAGCAGTTGTGTGTTTGTGCAGTGCCTTCCACTGGGGAGAGAGAAGCCTTTTCCCAGGCACTATGAGCTTCTGGGGTCATTCATCAGACACTCTTCCTTATCTCTCTTCCAGAGCAGGCCACCAGCCCTCAACTCTGACTGTTTGGTCTGTCTTCCCCATGAGATAGTATCAATTCTGCCTTGACATAGTTATATTTTTAGAGCCTCAGTGCTCGGCATGTAGTAGGAACTAAAAAATCTATTTGTTGAACCAATAAAGAACCACCCGTATAATACAAACAAGCATTCTAGTTGCCTGGGATTGCAGTCTAGATGCCCTGCTGTCTTCCAAAAGATTGTCCTGTGAAAATCATAACACGGGAAGCAGGAAGGAAATAATCCGTTGTCAGCTGGCTGTCATGACTCCCTTCAGCCCTCCTCCTTCTAGTTAAGCCTCCTTTATTCTCTGGGGCTTTGCTCTACCTCATTAATGTTAATATCTTGTCTAACCTTTCCTCGGCTCTCTGCAGTGATGGGACTCCTATTCCACTGCCTAATCGCTCTTACTCTTCCTCTTTCAAAATGTCCACCCTAAACTTTTTCTCTTTTTAGCTTCAGGCCATTTCATGCCTCTTCTAAGACTTAATCATCTTTCCCTTTGCCTGGTTTCACTGAGAGAAGAGGACTGAGAAATGCAGAAAAGCTTAGAAAATAAGGGAGGAATCCTGTATCAGGCATATTCTTACAAGCCGTAAAAAATCATTCATCACTTATTCCTCCTCCCCCCGCCCCCTTGTCCTTTGCTCTGGGAGTTGAGATCCTCCTCGTGGAGGATTTGATGTCAAGTCAGGGGCAGGGGAATGAATACATCTGCCTGCCAACCTGATCCCAGGATAAAATTAGAGCCGAGAGCCTGCAATTTCTTCTAAATTCCTATACCACTTGCAAAAGACCAGAAGTTTTCTATCAAGGTCACTCTCTGTTCAGATCAATAAGCAGAGGAGATCTCAGATTTTAAAGGCCCTTTGGGCAGAGGTAAGACCATGGGGAAGTATGAGGAGGTGAGAGAGTTAAGAACTGAGTTCATTTAGATCTCAAATGTTTCTAGATATAATACAAGAGCAGTTAGCTTTCTCAGATGGCACCTATATTCAGGCTATTTAAGTCTGAGAAAAACCGTAAAATAAACCATCAAAACAGGACCATGACCATTACTGCCACCCAGGTACTGCCATTCCTGAGCAGTTTGAGGCACCCAAAGGCATCTTGACAGTGGGGCCGAACAGAAAAAGCAATCAGATGTGAACGTTTCAGTCAGCGAACAACTTTGGATTGCTCACCCTCTGATTAACTGCTCAAAAAATGGAGTTCTAACTTTATATTCCATCCCTCACTCTGAGTCATGATTGCCCTGCAAAATGTCCTTATCAAACATGAGGGGAGAAAATTAATAAGCTCAAGGAATGACTGAGGCTACTTCAGCAAAAGAAAGAAGGCAAGAAAATAATGTCTCCGGTCTAACTATTAAGGTCAGAGCAAGGGTTGGAGCACAGATAGCAACCTCCTTAATGATTCTCGAAATGTGTAGCCTCAAGTCGAGAGTATCAGGCTAGCAAGAAGCAACAGAAGAAAAGGGTAGAGAGAACCAATAAAATCAAAAAATAAACAGTTGCTCTCATTTATGTCTAAAAAGTCCATGTCAATAATCTTGATAAACTGTGAATAGAAAGAAAGCATGGCCATATGCTGACTGCTGTATTTACTCTTGTTTTTCTCTTTCCCAAAAGAACATGAAAGGTTGCACTCTGAGCTCACCTTTAAGAAATGCAACGTGAAAAGGCGATTTCAGAACAGCAGGGCACGGCTTCTGACATCTGATAGACAGCCTAAACGCATTTTATCTTATCAGCTCCTCTCACTCTCTCTCTCGGCTCATTTTTCAGTATTCCCCAATGCAGTTGTCTTTTGCTCTTCCTCGGTCCTCAGCTCCCTGATTCCCACCTCACTCGTGGAAGATTTTAAAAGACAAACATGTTTTTTTATTAAAGTCATATACAAAGAATCCCTGCGTCCCTCACCCTCTGGCAAGTGTACATATTGGTTCACTTTATTTAGGAAAAGAAGTCGGTAGCATATTTTGTTTCATGTCTGGACGCCAAGATAATTAAACTGGGAATCTTCCTGTCAGTTGACAGTGCTTACCCAGACCACGCCAGTCAGCATGACTGATTTTTATTCTTTGTGCCCTGTGAATAAAAACAATTTCTAAACTGTGTTTTCAGAAGATGATCTAGATCTATAGAAAGATATTTCCATCTGAACAAAATTTAACTAGGTTGAAAAAGAAATAAAAACTATGACCAAAAAGCTCCAAAGAAAAGTAAAATAGGGAAATAGTAAATTATCCAAATAATTCACTACTGCCATAAAACTGGGGTGGGATGAGATGGAAGGTAATGTTTCATGAATTATCTGACTTAGCTATATACATCAATTAAATTCAAGGGAGAAAGAGAGAGGGAGAGAGAGAGAATAAAGTCAATATTAAATTAATAAACAACACCTAAAGATTCATGTATTTTCCTGTTTTTTTCCTCCAACTAATGCTTATTTTATTTACTTGATCTCTGTCATCAAGATGACTGAATGACAACAACGTAAAGCAATACTTTATTGTGTGATAAGAATAGATATCATGCTATTGTTGACTATTTCCAGAGATGAGGCTGGGGAAAGAGGAGGCGTATAGCATAAATGTTAAAGCACAGGTTTTGAAGTCAGACCACAAGACCCAAATCTCAGCTCTGCCATTCACTAGGTTGATAAATACATGGCCCTAAGCCTCTGTTCCCTACATGGAAAATTGGTGGACAATAGTTCCACCCTCATAAAGTGTGGTGGTAATTAAATAACAGGTGAATCTGTGACAGCTTTTTGCAGAGTTCCCAGTATACATATGTGCACATACAGACGTGTCTCTACTCAGTCTGCCAGCTGCTATTATTATCATTATTAGCACTTCTAAGTTTGAAAGACTTGATGAGGATAACATATCAAGGGCACATTGAATAAACACATTATTAGAGTGAGAGCAGAAATGTCCACCTAGACAGAGTCTACACATTGGCTAAAGGTGAACAGCATTTTTCAGGTTTAAGGTATGGGTATGCGTGAACTTTTCTTCCTCTGTAAATTGATTGAACAAAGAATTTCTTCTAACGGATCTACTTTGTGTATGGAACCAGATCATTTCAGCAACATCATGAGGCAATGAGCCCTTTGTTGCAAGAATGAATTTCCTAAATGTGAAAAGGTGAAACTGTTAATAAAGAGCCAGAGATAGAAATAGAGATTGTAGGGGGGAAGGGGGTGTTTTAATGGAAATCATTTTTTAAGGCAATACATACTCACTTGGGTTTTAAAATGTAACCTTTCCTGAATGACATGTCATTGATATCCACATGAGCTATTGCCCCATGCTGGCTTCTATTTTCCCTAAATAGAAATGCACTCACTCTACAGTTGAGTGTAGTATAAAGAACTTTCTACCTCTGCACAGAGCAGCCTCAAACTGCTATCCTTTTCAATTTCTTCTTTCAGTGTTGTGTATTTCTATGTCTCCCCTAGCCTCTTACTCTCATTTGCTTGTTTGTTTGTTTGGACAGTATTTATTGAATATAGTGTGTCAGAGACTCTGCAGAGGACAGAAAGATAAATAGGACACCGTTAACTGCCCTAAAGGAGATTGCATCATAAAAGAACATACCAATACTAGTTATTACATCTTACTCTACATATTGTGTGTGGTTCTTTTTCATTTCTGCCCCCAGCACCCCGACCACCCTCTCTCTTCCTTCTGCTGAAGGCAAAGAAACCAATTAACTAAGCTGGTTGAAATTATATTTTTAATGTGAGCAAGCAGGTTTTGAGTCAGGGGTTCCCCTTTTAGTAAAATGCATGAGATTTATTTTTAATAACTTTGAAGCATCTAGTTCCATTGTTTGGAAGCCATTTGTTTTACTCTATTATTTTCCCTGGTGTTCCAAACAGATGAGGTTGTCAGAGTAATTACCTCTGGATAAGTGAGGAATTGGTGTATTATAATAAATAAAAGCCTATGCAGTTAGTCAACACTTCCAAATGAGACTGCATCACAGAGGTTGAATACTAAGCAATGTTTTTGGTATTTCTGTAATAGCCTTGGCAATGAAGGCTGTCCTTCAAAGTCTCATTTTTACAAATTGGTATCTAACTTTAGAGCAGTCATTTGTCCCAGACCACACAGACACATTTTTTAAACATTAGAATTTGGGCGGAAAAAAAGGAATATCACTTCAAGCAATAAATATGTCATCTAACTCATCATTTCTCACATGTTTCATAGGCTGCACATATAAATAGGTTGAAAAATGGCTTAGGGAGAGAGGGTAAGAGGGAAATGTAGTTAAGCAAGTGAATCTTTCCAAAACACACACACATACACACACACACACACACACACACACACACACACAAAATAAAGGATGCAATTAGAATAGCAAACAAACAAAAACAACCCATAAATATTTTTTTAAACCTCTTTTTCTTCAAAAAAATAAGGGAACTTTTAAAAATATAACTGCTTAAAACAATTATAGTAACAGCAAATCATGGAGCTGATAATACGTGTAGAAGTAAAATATATGACAATAGAACAAAGGACAAAAGAAAAAAATAAAATGAAGGGGCATAATATTAATTGAAGGTAGACTGTAATAAGTAAAAAAAATGCATTGTTAATCCTAGAATAATTACAAAAAAGTAAATTTTAAAAGGTACACTGATAAACCAATAGTGGAAATAAAATGGAATCACAGAAATAAACTGTTAATTCATCAAACACAATATAGGGGCCGAGGAAAAACTTCCCCATCACTCCCTGGAGGATCTCTGAAAATCAGCAACAAAAGGTAAATGAATAGGAGGAATAGCAATACAGAGGAAATAATAGTTCATGTTTATGCTTAGGTTCAGCAAATTATAGATGGCAATATAGAAATATGACTGGACACCGGCTCAGTGGCTCAGCCTGTAATCCCACACTTTGGGATGCCAAGGTGAGTGGATTGCCAGAGCCCGTGGGTTCAAGACCCGCATGGGCAACTTGGCGAGACCTCATCTCCATAATAAATCAAAAATCAGCCAGGGTGGTAGCATGTGCCTGTAGTTCCAGCTACTTGGAAGGCTGAGGCGGAAGGATCGCCAGAACCCAGCAGGTCGAGTGGCCTCTACTCTCCAGTCTGGGAGACAAAGTGAGACTCCAACTCAAAAAAAAACACGACTGGACAAAAGGGTTCTACTCTAATGCTTATAGACAGAGTGGGAAAACCCAGTAAGGCCTGTCTGTCTAGATTCTTCTTGGCCTCTCTGTATAGGAGTCCCTCCTTCTTATTGTGGGGCAGGACCCTTTCTGGAATGGGGGTTTTATGACCTGCAACCAAACAACATAGGTCAGATATTTCTTTATGACCATTTTTTTTTTTTTTTTTTGAGTTGGAGTCTCACTCAGTCGCCCAGACTGGAGTGCAGTGGCCGCTCCCGGCCACCGCAGCCTCGACCTGCTGGACTCCGGCGATCCTTCCGCCTCAGCCTTCCAAGTAGCCGGAATTACAGGCGCGCGCTACCACGCCCGGCTGATTTTTTTGATTTATTGTAGAGATGAGGTATCGCTGCCCAGGCGGGTCTCGAACCCACGGGCTCAGGCCATCCACTCACCTCAGCCTCCCAAAGGCGCGGGATTACAGGCTGAGCCACCAGCCCAGCTATGACCAGTGTTTACACAGAAAGGCAGGGGGAACTTTAGAGTAATACCTTTAGGTTCTGTAGCTGGCTTTGGGGAAAGGGATTTGGGTTTCAATGTCCCTCCTTGAGCAAGAGTGATTCTAGTCTCCATGGTTAGTCTCAGAGGAGAATGGCGGGCCAAAGACAAGAGGGCAAGTGAAGATCACAGAGAGACTTGCTCATGAGACTGTTCCTGAGGCCTTCATTTTGGGGTATCATTTTCTGAGCTCCAACAACAGGAAAAGAGATCAAAGGGAACAAAGAACCACGGGACAAACAGAAAAATAACAAGATGTTAGATTTGTTAGAAAAATAACAAAATGTTAACAAGATATTGATACATGATCTAAAAAAAATCACAATTCAATTTTATTGCTATATACAATAAAAATCACTTTACTTATGAAAACATAAATAGTTTAAAGGTAAAAGTATGAAAAAGATTTACCATGCAAGGACTCATAAAAGAAGTTGGTATGACATACTAATATCAGACAAAACAAATTCCAGAACCAGAGGCAGAGAGGACCATTTCATAATGATGAAAAGAATACATAAGAATCCTAAATGCATGTCCACCAAATAAGAACTTTTAAATATTTATTTTTTAAAGCCTTATAGAATTGAAAAGAGATAAAGACAAATAATTATACTCGACAATACTCCTCCTTCTGTGTGATTGATAAAACCAGAATGAGGGCGGGCTCGTTGGCTCAGCCTGTAATCCCATCACTTTGGGAGGTCGAGGCAAGTGGATTGCCTGAGCCCGTGGGTTCGAGACCAACCTAGGCAACTTGGCGAGACCTCATTTCTACAATAAATCAAAACTTAGCCAGGCATGGTAGTGTGTGCCTGTAGTTCTGGTTACTTAGAAGGCTGAGGCAGAAGTATTGCAGGAGCCCAGCAAGTTGGCACTGGGGTGGCTGTGAGTGTGCCACTGCACTCCAGCCTGGGTGATGGAGTGAGACTCCAACTCAAAAAAAAAAAACCCAGAATGAAAAAAAATTAAGTATATAGAAGACTTGAACAACACTATCAACCATTTAGAGAATCTCAATCCCAAAACAACAAAATGCACATTCATCTCAAATGCACATGGAATAGTCACCATGAGAGACCCTAGCTGAGTCATAAAAGAAGTCTCAAGTAAATTAAAAGATTGAAATATTACAGAGAAAGTTATCTGGTGCAAATAGAATGGAACCAAAATTCAATAACAAAAAGATAACTAGAAAATCTCCCAATATTTGAAAATTAACACATCTAACCCAAGAGTAAAAGAAGAAATAACTATTAAATAAATTTTTTTTAACTTTAAAAATAACAGTTACGTGTCCATATGTAATTGGTCATTTAAGCTTCCTTAAAGGCTTAAAATGGTCCTTACTTTGATTTTGACCTTTTTCATATTATATTATTGGTGCTTTATTTTATTAGCTTAACATATTACAAAAGTAAAATTGAGCGACATGTATCTAAATACCAGTGTACTTGCTAGCTAGTTTCTGGGAATTTACTCATGGGATGTACTTCAAGAAAAGATACATAAGCTGATGTTTATGGAAGCATTGCGGTATCATAACAAAATAAATAAATACATAATTAGTGGGGAAAAAAGAAGAAATAAGAAAAATTAGAATATATTTTGAACTGAGTGAAAATAAAAACACAACACAATAACATTTTTTGAGGGGTGCATCTAAAACAGTTCTTAGAGGAAATTTGGAGCATAAGATGCTTAATTATATTAGAAAAGATAGGGTCTCCCAGCCCCCAATAAACCCCAGAACACCTGGGGGGAAAAAGATAAATGATCTAAGACTAATGATCCAAACTTTAACCATAGAAAACTAGAAGAGCAAATTAAATCCAAATTAAACAAAGTAAGAAAATCGTAAAGACAGTAAAAATTAGTGTAATAGAAATGGACAAAAAATAGAAAAATAATCAGTGACTTCAAAAACTGTTTCCTTGAAAAGTTCAATAAAATTGATAAATATCTAGAAAAATTGATTGAAGGAAAAATGAGAGAGAAGAGACAAGGAACCATCCTTACACTCACAGTAAGAATCTTCAACATGTTTATTCAGCGAAATTTTTGAATTGCTGGGGATCAGTGATTGCTGTGTGTCATTCATAGTTATTGACATTAACTTATCCCTGATTCATCAAATTATGCTGGGGGAGCTAGTAGTAAACAAGTCATCTTTTTGTGGTGATAGTTTTTGATGATTTTCTTGGTTTGTTTCTTGTTTGGTGCTTTTGTTGTTGTTGTTCATTATTTTCCCAATCAGAAGTCACATCTGGAACTGATGAAACATGATCACCAAATCCTAGACTTTCAGTCAATGTCAAGACTGAATGGGACTTCGGAGGAATCTATTTTGGGAAAGGGTAATCGAATTTCCAGGTAGAAGGAAACTGGGGGGCAACTATATAGTAGTAGCAGTGGTAGTAGTAGTAGTAGTAGTAGTAGTAGTAGTAGTAGTAGTACTTCTTATTCTTATTCTTATTCTTCCTTCTTTTTCCTTCCTCCTTCTCCTTCCTTCTTCCTTCTTCCTTCTTCATGGGGTCTTGCTCTATTGCCCAGGTTGGAGTGCAGAGGCAGCATGGTACAACTGTAGTCCACTTCAGTCTCAAATTCCTGGGCTCAGGTGATCCTCTTGGGCTCAAATGATCCTCTCACCTCAACCTCCTCTGAGTATCTGGGACTACAGGTGTGAACCACCATGCCCGGAAGCTGTGTTCTTTTCCTCAAGTATTTACTACTAGTTGGCCCAGTGTACACTCCTCTGCAGGAAAGGGATATTCCTGCAGAGAATTACATATGCTAACTCATTGCCATGACTTGCAGAGCCTCCTAAGAGAGGAGTACATTTTCTACCAGAATTCAAATTACCTGGTTTGTTATTGAAAATGGTATGATGTATTACTTCAACAGTTAAAGACAGAGCACAGTTTTATGTGGCCTGAAATCAATCCAATTTGGCTATATTTTTTATTTTATTTTTATTTTTATTTTTTTGAGTCGGAGTCTCACTCTGTCACCCAGTCTGGAGTGCAGTGGCCACTCACGGCCACCGCAGCCTTGACCTGCTGGGCTCCGGCGATCCTTCCCCCTCAGCCTTCCAAGTAGCTGGAACTACAGGCGCGCGCTATCACACCAGGCTAATTTTTTGATTTATTGTAGAGATGAGGTCTCACCAAGGTGCCCAGGTGGGTCTCAAACCCGCGGGCTCAGGCAATCCACTCACCTCGGCCTCCCAAGGTGCGGGATTACAGGCTGAGCCGCCGAGCCCGGCCTATATTTTTTTTTAAATGTAAAATTATGAATATAAAATTAAACGTGGAAATAAATATTTATTTAAAATGAAAACAAGAAGGAAAAAAATTGCAAATACTAAAAATCTAACAAACCTACCAAACATCACAAAATTCAGAAAAATGCATAGTATTTGATCTGACACCCATCCATAACAATTTTTCCTGCATATTTTTGCTATACAATTTTTTATTGTTTCTTCATACATCAATGACTTTGTAAAGAAACAAAAAGTTCTTCCTAAAGAGGGAAAAAATAACTTAATCTTTCCCTTAACCTGGTTGATCAAAATTTGTGTGTTCGTGATGGATAGTTTAGAAACATTTCTCCCAATCTGACAGCTTCTTAGTAATTTCTTTACAGTGACTAGTCATACATACTTTGAACTTATGGCACTTATTAACTAATTTGTCATTGATAGCCTTGTTGTAATAGTCTAGTGAGGATTTTATGTTGGATTCTAAAACTTGCTCTCCTGATGCAAATGAGTTGGCACAATCAATAGCAGGAAGATTCCCGAAAGGCATTCCAACAATGAGACAACTAACATAGTAATGTAATTATGCATGAAATGATGGAAAACTACATAAACATATCATACTAAATTCACACAAATGTATATTAAATTCAGTTTCCTCTTCATACAAACTTTCTTACTGATACAATTTTTGAATCAGCAACTCCATTTCCAAAAATCTATCCCAAATATACAGCAACAAAATTATTAAATAATTTTAGAACAAGACAATTGTTTGTGATAGAAAAAGCCTGGCCGGGGGCAGTGGCTTAGGCCTGCAGTCCCAGCATTTTGGGAGGCCGAGGTGGGAGTATTTCTTGAACCCAGGAGTTCAAGACCAGCCCAGACAACATAGCAAGACCTCATCTCTACAGAAAATAAAAATTTTAAAATATTAGCCAGGCATTGGTTGCATGTGTCTGTAGTCCCAGCTCTACTTATGAAGCCGAAGCATAAGTATCGCCTGTAATAGTATTCTTTAGATAATTTTAACACCATAATATGTGTAAAAGTCACACGTGCCCAACACACACCCACACGTAGCAGGATTAGTTACATAGTAATTTAGTAATTACATTAATGTAGTTAGGATATAAGGCTTTTAGAAAAAGTGAAAATAAACCAAAAATATTATATTCAAAAAAGGTAAGTAAAAGCTTGTAACATTACAATTGACCTGGGAATATTAGTACTTATTTATATTTTCTTTTTAAAAGTAGCATTTTATGCGCATATTGTTAAAATCAAGAAGTGAGTACTGTGAAGATAATTGTGTATTGTGATTCATTGATTGGACAAACGAGTTTAAACAATCATGCAATCAAGAATTCAATGACTTGTCACCATTAATTGAACACAATTAATATTAAAATAATGAAAAATTTAAAATAAATAAAGTAAATGTATTTCACTAAAAAAAGTATTTTTAGCTACTTTCAGTAAAAAATTCTAAAAAACAGATGACCAATGACTACTTCTCTTAACATAATAGCAATTTCTAAATATCATTTTCCAAGAAAGAAACAGGGCTCTTCAAACAATAGCTGATTATAGACACAAGGACAGAAGATGTACATGAAAGCATAGAAAATCTTGTTGGACTAGAAAGCAAAAGAGCCATGAAAGATTATTGAGACTTTACCAATAGCACTCAGAAGCAAATTCAATTTGAGTATCAAAAAGAATAAAAACCGTGATGGACTTAAATATGTAGAATATGTTTAGAAAACCAATTTCATAATAATACTAAAAATAAAACTGCATACTCCTGTCTTCAGAGAATGCTAGCATTACAACTTATTGGTCTAAAACTAATAGATAAGAGTAAATAGTTAAGCATTTATTCTATCATTTTTGGATACATTTTTCTCCAAAGTAAACAAAAAGAGAATGTGGGAAGTTTTTCATTATAAAAATATTACAACTAATAAAGCAGAAAGAATAACAATTAGAATATCAATAAACCCCAATTTATTTTTTTTAATTTTTTATTGTAACGATGTGGAGTACAATTCAGGTTTAGGTATACAAATGTTCATTACGTAGGTACCCTTGTTGATGACGTCTGTCCCCCACTGGCAATTTTCCGCTACAGTCAATCCCTTTCTTATAGTATTATGATAGTTGTTCAAGGTCCACTTATGAGTGAGAACATGTGATACTCAGTTCTTTGTTTCTGTGATAGATCACTCAGTATTATAGCCTCTAAGTCCATCCAAGTTGCTGCAAAGTTCATAATTTTGTCCCTTCTTTATAGCTGCATAATATTCTATTGTGTATATGTACCACATTTTTTTTATCCAGTCCTCTTTCAATGGTCAGTGCAGTTGGTTCCATCTTTTTACTATTGTAAATAATGCTGCAATAAACATGCATGTGCAGGTATCTTTATCATAGAGTGATTTGAGTTCCTCCGGGTATATTCCCAGTAGGGGGATTGCGGGGACATGCGGGAGGCCATTTTCAAGAATCACCACACTGTTTACACAGAGGCTATACTAGTTTACACTCCCACCAACAGTGTAGAAGTGTTCCCTGTTCACCACATCCTCTCCAGCATCTGTTGTTTTTTTTTTTGTTATTGGTGATGACCATCCTGAGTGGAGTTGGATGGTATCTCAGTGTGGTTTTAATTTGCATTTCTTTGATGACTAGTGAGGCTGAGAATTTTTTTATGTATCCGTTGGCTGCTCAGATGTTTTCTTTTGAGAAGTGCCTATTCATATCTTTTGCCCACTTTGTGATGGGGCTGTTTGTTTTTTTTCTTTTCAGCATGTTTGAAATCCTTGTAGATCCTAAATGTTAGGCCTTTATCAGATACACAGTTGGCAAATATTTTTTTTCCCAGTCTGTGGGCTGTCTCCCCACTCTCTCAATGGTTTCTTTGGCTTTGCAGAGGTTTGTCAGTTTGATGAGATCCCACATGTCTATCTTTTATAGCATGGGAACTTGGAGTTTTAATCAGGAATTGGTTGCCAATTCCAATTTCGATAAGGGTGTCTCCTGCATTTTCTAACGTTCTTATCATTTGAGGTTTTACATATAGGTCTTTGATCCATTTAGAGTTATTTTTGTTTTGTTTTTTTTTTTGAGTTGGAGTCTCACTCCGTCGCCCAGACTGGAGTGCAGTGGCTGCTCCCGGCCACCGCAGCCTCAACCTGCTGGGCTCCGGTGATCCTTCCGCCTCAGCCTTCCAAGTAGCTGGGACTACAGGTGTGCTCTACCACACCCAGCTAATTTTTTTTTATTTATTGTGGAGATGAGGTCTCGCCTGCCCAGTCAGGTCTCGAAACCACGGGCTCAGGCAATCCACTCACCTCAGCCTCCCAAAGGCGCAGGATTACAGGCTGAGCCATCGAGCCCGACTTAGAGTTGATTTTTGTGTATGGGGATAGGTAGGAGTCTTGCTTAATCTTTTGCACGTGGTCAGCCAGTTTTCCCAGGACCATGTACTGAATAGGTTCTGCTCTCCCCAATGGATGAGGGTGGAGGCTTTGTTGAAGATGAGTTGATTAAGAAATTGAGGTTTTGCTTCTGGAATCTTTATCCTGTTCCATTGGTCTATATGTCTGTTCTTGTACCAATACCAGGCTGCTTTGATTATTGTAGCTGTAGCTTTATAAGAAAGTGTAAAGTCTGGGAGCGTGATGCTGCCTGTTTTGTTTGTTTGTTTGTTTGTTTGTTTGTTTTCTGAGGATTATCTTGGCTATTCGTGGTTGTTTATGTTCCCGTATGAATTCCTGTATTGACATTTCCAGGTCTGAGAAGAATGCTGATGGTAATTTAATGGGTATTGCATTAAGTCTGGAGATTCCCTTGGGTAGGATGGACATCTTAACAGTGTTGATTCTTCCAATCCATAGACATGGAATATTTTTCCATTTGTTTGTGTCATCTTTGATTTATTTGAGCAGCGTTTTGTAGTTTTCGTTGTAAAAGTCTTTGATTTGTCTGGTTATGAAGATGCCAGGGTATTTCTTTTTTTTTTTTCTTTTTTTTGTGGCTATTGTGAATGAGATTGTGCTTTTTATTTGGGTTTCTCTTTGTTTACTTTTGGTGTATATGAATATGACTAACTTTTCTGCATTTATTTTAACCCTGAGATTTTGCCAAAGTTCCTTATCAGTGCAAGGGAGTTTTTGACGGATTCTCTGGGGTTTTTGAGGTACAGAATCATGTTGTCTACAAAGAGGGATAACTTGACTTCCTTTTTTCCTATTTAGATACCCCTGATTTCCTTCTCTTGTCTGATTGCTCTAGCTAGTACTTCCACTACTATGTTGCAATGAGGGGTGAGAGTGCGCATCCTTGTCTTATTCTGTTTTTTGGGGGAAATGGTTCCAATTTCTGTATGTTTAGCAGTATGCTACTGTGGGTTTCTTGTAAATGACTCTTATGATTTTGAGGTATGTTCCATCTATGCCAAGATGTTCAAGGGTTTTTATCAAGAAGGGATGCTGGATTTTATCAAAAGCTTACTGTGTGTAACTATCTAATCTTGTGGTTTTTGTCTTTATATCTGTTTATGTATTTAATTACATTTATGGTCTTGCAAATGTTGAACCAGCCCTGCATCCTGAGGAAGAAGTCTACTTGGTCATGGTGGATGATTTTTGAGATGTGTTGTTGGATCCGGTTTACTAGAATCTTGTTGAGAATATTAGCATCTATGTTCATCAAGGATGTTGGCATGTAGTTCTCTTTCTTTGTTGGATTTTTACCTGATTTGGGTATCGATATGATGTTAGCTTCATAAAATGATTTGGGGAGAGTTCCATCTTTCTTGATTGCCTGGAATATTTTCAATAGGATTGGTATAGCTCCTCTTTGTATGTTTTGAAGAATTCTGCTGGAAAACCATCTTTTTTGGTAGGTAGTTTTCTTATGACATAGGTGATTTCCTGAGTTGTTATTGGTCTATTTAGGGTCTCAATTTCTTCTTGTTTAGACCTGGGAAGGTTGTATGGTGTCAGAAAGTCGTCCATGTCATTTAGGTTTTGGAGTTTGTTTTCATTCAGATGTTCATAGTAATGTCTGATAATCATTTGCATTTCTTCATTGTCAGTTGTGACTTCATATTTTGCTTTTCTGATTGTGCTTATTTGGGCTTTCCCCCTCTTTTTCTTGGTCAGTCTAGCTAGGGATCCATCAATCTTGTTTATTCTTTAAAAAAAAAAACAGCTTTTAATAAAAACCCCATTGAAATACCACCTAACTCCAGTAAGAATGACCATCATTAATAAAACAAACAATAACAGATGCTGGTGAGGATGTGAGGGAAAAGAAACATTTCTACACTACTGGTGAGAATGCAAACTAGTGCAACCCCTTTGGAAGACAGTGTGGCGATTTCTGAAAGAACTAGTAATTGACCTTCCATATGACCCAGCAATTCCCCTGTTGGGAATATACCCAGAAGAACTCAAGTCATTCTACAAAAAAGATACCTGCACACACGTGCTTGTTGCAGCTCTATTCACAATAGCAAAAACATGGAACCATCCATGCTGCCCATCAAAGCTGGACTGGATTTTTAAAATGTGGTACATATATACAATGGAATATTATGCAGCCATGAAGAAGAACAAACATGGACTTCACAGCATCTTGGATGCATTTAGAATCTATCATACTCAGTGGTCTATCACAGAAACAAAGAACAGAGTATCATATGTTCTCACTCATAAGCAGACCTTGAACAATTATCATAATACTATAAGAAAGAGATTGGCAGTAGTGGGAAATTGCCAGGGGAGGGGAGATGGGATTGGCCGTTGAGGGAGACTGCCAGAGGAGGGAGGGACATACCTCATCAACAAGGGTGCCTGCATAATGAACATTTTTATACCTAACCCTGAATTGTACCCCACGTCTTTAAATTTTTAAAAAAATCAGCTTTCAGTTTCGTTGATTTTTTTGGTATTATATTTTTGTCTTCTGTGTCCTGAGTTTGGGCTTTGATTTTGGTGATCTGGATTCTTCTGCTAAAGTTAGGGTTTTAGTGGTCTTGTTTTTCCAGTTTCCTTAGGTGCTTTGTTTGGCTGTTAACTTGTGATCTTTCCATTTTCATTATGTGTGTTGGTAGAGATATGAATTCCTCTCTTAGTACTGTTTTCATGACATCCCATAGATTTTGGTAAGACATCTTTTCATTTTCGTCTGTTTCCAGATATTTTTTCATCTCTGTTTTGATTTCCGTGTTGACTCAGGAGTTGTTTAGCATCATGCTGTTTAGTGTCTATGTCTTTGGGTTTTGAGGGAACTTTGTTGGTATTGATATTTATTTTTATTCTACTGTGGTCTGAGAAGGTGCATGGCAGGCTTTCAATCTTATGGAATTTGTTTATGCTTGATTTATGGCCAAAGATGTGGTTGATCTTAGAGTAAGTTCCATGTGGTGGTGAGTAGAATGTATATTCTGTGGCTGTTGGGCGAGTGTTCTGTACATGTCAATTAAGTCCATTTGGTCAAGCATCACTTTTGAGGTTCCAGATCTCCTTCTTGACTTTCTGTCTAGGTGAACTGTCTAGGACTGTTACTAGGGTGTTTAAGTCCCCTACTATGATAGTGTTAGAGTCAATATCTTTTTTTAGTTTACCTAAAAACTGTTTTATGAAAGTTTGTGCTCCTATGTTGGGTGCATTTATGTTTAGGATGATTATTTCTTTTTAATGGGTTGAACCTTTTATCATTATGTACTGACCTTCCATATCTTTTTAAATTTTTATTAGCTTAGAGAGTATTTTGTCTAATATTAAGATTGTGACTCCTGCTTTTGTTTGTGTTTGATTGGCCTGAAATTTTGTTTCCCATCCTCTTACTTTGAGTCTGTGAGTGTCCTTTCTGGTGAAATGAGTCTCTTGGAGACAATATATTGTTGCCTCCAAGACATTTTATCCAGTTTACCATTCTATGTCTTTTCAGTGGTGCATTTAGTCCATACATATTCAGGCTAATTATTGAGATGTAGGTTTAATCCCTGACATGAGGTTCATTTTTTTTTTAATTTTAAAGATGTGGGGTACAATTCAGGGTTAGGTATACAAATGTTGATTATGCCCATACCCTTGTTGATGAGGCATGCTTCTCCCTCCCCTAGCAGTTTCTCTCAAGTGCCAATCCCACCTCCCTTCCCCTGGCAGGTTCCCACTACTCCCAATCCCTTTCTTATAGTATTATGATAAAAGTTCAGGGTCCACTTATGAGTGAGAACAATGATATTCTGTTCCTTGTTTCTGTGATAGATCACTGAGTATGATTGACTCTAAATCCATAGAAGTTGCTACAAAGTCCATATATTTGTCCTTCTTTATGGCTGCATAATATTCCATTGTGTATGTGTACCACATTTTTTAATCCAGTGCAGCTTCAATGGACAGCGTGGTCGGTTCCATGTTTTTGCTATTGTGAATAGAGCTGCAGAAAACATATGTGTTCAGGTATCTTTTTTGTACAATGATTTGAGTTCCTTCCGGTATATTCCCAATACGGGAGTTGTTAGGTCATATGGAAGGTAAATTTCTAGTTCTTTGAGAAATCACCATACTGTCTCCCAAAGAGGTTTCACTAGTTTGCATTCTCACCAGCAGTGTAAAAGCATTCCTTTTTCTCTGCATCCTCACCAGCAACTGTTGTTGTTTGTTTTATTAATGATGGACATTCTTACTGGGGTTAGGTGATATCTCAATGTGGTTTTGATTTGCATTCCTCTGATGATTAGTGAGGCTGAATTCTTTTCAGTGTGTCTGTTGGCTGCCCATATCACTTCTTTTTAGAAGTGTCTATTCATGTCTTTTGCCCACTTTTTAATGAGGCTGTTTGTTTTTTTCCTTTCAGTGTGTTTGAGTTCCTTGTAGATCCTAGTTGTTTGACCATTGTCAGATATACAGTTGGCAAATATTTTTTCCCATTCTGTGGGCTGTCTCCCTGCTTTCTTGATGTTTTCTTTTGCTTTGCAGAAGCTCGTTAATTTGATGAGGTCCCACTTGTCCATCTTATTTCTTAAGGTGTGGGCACTTAGGTTTCTGATCAGGAATTGGTTGCCAGTTCCAATTTTCTTAAGTGTCTCCTGCGTTTAATAAGATTCTTATAGTTTGAGTTTTTACGTTTAGGTCTTTGATTCATTTAGAGTTAATATTTGTGTATGGTGATAGGTAGGGGTCCTGATTCAGTCCTCTCATGTGATTAACCAGTTTTCCTAGCACAATTTACTGAATAGGCTGTTGTTGGAGGTTTTGTCAAAGATAAGTTGGTTGAGGAATTGAGGCTTTGCTTCCAGAATACCAGGCTGTTTTGATTACTGTGGCCTTATAGTAAATTTTGAAGTCTGGGAAGTCCATATATTTGTCCTTATTTGTGGCTGCATAATATTCCATTGTATATATGGATTTGGAGTCAATCATACTCAGTGATCTATCACAGAAACAAGGAACAAAGTACCATATGTTCTCACTCATAAGCAGACCTTGAACAATTATAATACTATAAGAACACTGCGGCAGTCATGGGAAACTGTCAGGGGAGAGAGGGTGGGATAGGCAGTTGACAGAAACTGCTAGGGGAGGGAAGAGCATACCTCATCAACAAGGGTACCTGCATACCTAACACTGAATTGTACCCCACATCTTTATAATTAAAAAAAAGTTTGAAATCTGGAAGTGTGATACCTCCTGTTTTGTTTCTTTTGCTAAGGATTGTTTTGGCTATTCATGGTTATGTTTCCGTATGAATTTCTTTATTATCATTTCCAGGTCTGAGAAGAATGATGTAGGTAATTTAATGAGTATTGCGTTGAATAGATCACCTTTGGTAAGATGGACATTTTAACAATGTTGATTCTTCCTACCCAAGAGCATGGAATATTTTTTCATTTGTTTGTGTCTTCTTGGATTTCTTTGAGCAGGGTTTTGCAGTTCTCATTGTAAAGGTCTTTCACTTCTCTGGTTGGGAAGAGTCTGAGGTTTCATTTTTTGTGTGGCTATTTTGAATGGGATTGTGCTTTTTACTGGGGTCTCTGCCTGCTTGCTGTTGGTATATAGGAATGCAACTGTCTTTTGCACATTTATTTTGTACCCTAAGAATTTGCCAAAGTTCTTTATCAGTGCAAGCAGGTTTTGACAGATTTTCTTGGATTTTCAAGGTATCATCCAGCAAAGAGGGATAACTTGACTTCCTCTTTTCCTATTTGGATACTCCTGATTTCCTTCTCTTGTCTAAATGCCCGAGCTAGGACTTCCAACACAATGTTGAACAAGAGGAGTGAGAGGGGGCAACCTTGTCTTGTTCCAGTTTTCAGGGGAAATGTTTCCATTCTCTGTCCATTTAGCAACATGTTTTTGTTTGTTTGTTTGTTTGTTTGAGTGGAGTCTCACTGTGTCACCCAGACTGGAGTGCAGTGGCCACTCCCGGCCACTGCAGCCTCGACCTGCTGGGCTCCAGCAATCCTTCCGTCTCAGCTTTCCAAGTAGCTGGAACTACAGGTGCGTGCTACCACACCTGGCTAATTTTTTTGATTTATTGTAGAGATGAGGTCTCGCCAAGTTGCCCAGGCGGGTCTCAAACCCGTGGGCTCAAGCAATCCACTCACCTCAGCCTCCCAAAACGCTGGGATTACAGGCTGAGCCACCCCGCCCGGCTTTAGCAATATGTTAACTGTGGGCTTATCATAGATGGCACTTACTATTTTGAGGTATGTTCCTTCATACCTAGGTGTTTGAGGGTTTTTACCAAGAAGGGATGCTGGATTTTATCAAAAGCTTTTTCTGCATCTAATGACATAATCATGTGGTTCTTGTTTTTACATCTGTTGATGTATTTAGTGACACTTATGGTCTTGAAAATGTTGAACCAGCCCTGCATCCTGGGGATGAAGCCTACTTGGTCATGGTGGATGATTTTTGAGATGTGTTTTTGGATCCGATTTGCTAGAATCTTGTTGAGGATTTTTCATCTATGTTCATAAGAGATATTGGCCTGTAGTTCTCTTTTTTGTTGGATCTTTACCCAGTTTGTATCAGTGTGATGTTAGTTTTGTAAATGATTTGGGGAGAATTCCATCTTTCTCAATTGCCTGGAATACTTTCTATAGGCTTGGTATCATCTCCTCCTTGTATGTTTTATAGAATTCTGCTGGAAAGCCATCTCCAGGGATTTATTTTGTAGGTAGTTTTCATATGACAGGGTCAATTTCCTGGGTTGTTATTGGACTATTTAGCATCCCAATGTCTTCTTGTTTCAACCTGTGTAGGTTTTGTGATGTCAGGAAGTCCTCCATTTCATACAGGTTATCAAGTTTGTTTCCATATGAGTGTACATAGTAATCTCTGATAATCTTCTGTTTCTTCAGGGTCAGTTGTGATTTGATCTTTTGTATTTCTGATTGTATTTATTTGGGCTTTTTCTCTCTTTTTCTTGGACATTCTGGCTAGGGGGTCCATCAATCTTGTTAACTCTTTCGAAGAACAAGCTTTTTGTTTTATTGATGTTTCTATGATATTTTTGTCTTCTATTTCCCTTTTCTGCTCTTATTTTGGTGATTTAAATTCTTCTGCTAAAGTTGGGGTTTTGGTGGTCTTCTCTTTCCAGCTCCCTTAGGTAATTTGTTTGGCTCTCAACTTGTGATCTTTCCATTTTCTTGATGTGTGCTTGTAGAGATTAAATTCCCTCTGAGAACTGCTTTCAGGGCATCTGAGGTTTTGGTAAGATGTTTCTTCATTTTCATTTGTTTACAGGAATCTTTTAATTTTTACTTTGATTTCAGTGTTGACCCAGTAGTTATTCAGCATCATGCTGTTTAGTGTTCATGTATTTGTGGACTTTGGGGAAAATTTGTTGGTGTTCATATTTATTTTTATTCAACTGTGAACTGGGAAGGTACATAGCAAGATTTCAACCTTATGGAATTTGTTTATGCTTGATTTATGGCCAAGAATGTGATTGATCTTGGAGTACATTTCATGTGTTGGTGAGTAGTATGTATATTCTGTGATTGTTGGGTGGAATAATCTGTAGGTATCTATTAAGTCCATTTGGTCCAGTGTCAAGTTTAGGTTCTGGATCATCTTGTTGATTTTTTGCCTCAATGATCTATCTAGGGCTGCTAATGGAGTATTCAAGTCCCCTGCTATATTGTGTTAACGTCAACATCTTTTTTTAGTTTACTTAGTAGTTGCTTTATAAATGTTAGTGTTCCTGTGTTGGTTGTGTATATGTTTAGGATGAATACTTCTTGTTGATGTTTTGAACCTTTTATCATTATGTAGTGTCCTTTTGTACATTTTTTAATTTTTGATAACTTAAAAGTTGTTTTGTCTGATATTAAGATTGGGACTCCTGCCTTCTTTTGTTATTCATTTGCCTGGAAACTCATTTTCCATCCTTTAACTTTGAATCTGTGTGTGTTCCTTGTGGTGAGATGAGTTTCCTGGATGCAGCAAATCATTGGGTCATGGTTTCTTATCCAGTTTGCCATTCTGTGTCTTTTCAATGGGACATTTAGTCCATTCACATTCAGGCTGATTATTGAAATGTGATTGTGTGTCCCTGTCATGAGCTTCTTATAAAGTTTTTTTTTCTTTCTTTGCTTGTTTTCTTTTGACTTTGAGGTTGATGTATGTGTGTGTTTTCAAGTTTGTTTGCTGCACTGTATTCTCTGTTGATTCTGTGTTCTGCTGTTCTCTTGGAAAGTATGTGGTCATTCTTTTTTTTCTTTCTTCTGTGTTTAATACCTTTTTAAGTGTCTCCTGTAGAGCTGATCTGGAAACTGCATAATCTCTTAGGGATTGTATGTCTTGGAAGGATTTTAATTCTCCATTACTGATGAAGCTGGACTTGGCTGTGTAGGAAATTCTTTTTTGAAATTGTTTATCCTTGAGGACTTTAAATATTGGACTCCAGTCCCTTCTTGTTTGTAGTGTTTCTGCTGGTAGGTCTGCTGCTACTCTGATTGGTTTTTCCTGGTGGGTAGTCTGACCTTTCTCTCTGTTACCTTTAGGATTTTTTCTTTTGTGCTTTCTTTGTGTAGATGAATTGTTATGTGTCTAGGAGTTGGTCTTCTCATTTGATGTCTCACTTGATGTCTTGTGGGGGTTCTCTGTATCTCTTGTGCTTTTTGCAGTTTTGAAATTTAATTAAGGGGGGAGCTGTGCTACAGAAGCTATCTGCAGATCCCAGTATCCACTGACAGGTGTGTGGACTTCCTGGAACCCACTTCCCACTATCTTACATTCAGTCCATGCAGTGGGGGTATCTGTTTGCCCTCTGAAAGCAAAATGAAATAAGAAAAGGGAAAAGAATGAAAAAAGGACGGAGGACAACAAAAGAATGGTGAAGAGAGAGAAGAAGAAGAGGGAAAACAGGCAGTCACACTAACTAACCAATAAACAGAGAAACAAAGGCAGAAAAAACAAAAAAGACAAAAGCATACAATCACACAAACAAAAAAATATCCCCCATTGGTGTACTCTCCCTCAAAAATACCTTTACACAAACAGAAATTTTTTAAAAAATTAAAATAACAGAAACAAAGCAAGTACAACAATTTAAACAAAAACAGAAAGAAAGCAAAAACTAAAACAAAAAACAAACAAGAAGAAAAAAACTCACTTTGTGACCGTTTCTGTAACTTTGATCCAGGTTCCTGTTGCTGCCTCTGCCTTAGGGAGTGGCTCTGGTCTCCAGCCCCTCCCCTCTGCTCTCAGCACAAGCTGATAGGGTTGATCTCAGCATGGGTCAGATGTCCCATGGACTACTGCGGGAGGAGGATGGATCAGATCCAGACTCATCCTACTCCCTGCTGCTGTAAAGTCTCACACTCAGATCTGACATGTCTGTGCCTGTTCCAGCCTGGGGAAGGGGCATCTGTCTCTTGGAGTCCAATGAGAGGATGGCCTCTGAGTCCCAAGATAGAGTCTCGGCAGAGCTGAGCAGGGTATTGCATGTCTCTGCCTGATCCTGCGACTAAGAAGATGGCACCTATTGGCAGACATCTCGTCACCAGTGTTGGAGCTTTATTCCAGATTTCCACAACCTGTCTTCTCCACAATTCCTCCTGCTTTTTCCCAGGCTGCTTCTACAGGTGATGGCATGGCCCAGTGCCAGGTGTTGAGGGGCAACTGTTCTCTGCTGCTTCCTCTAAAGAGAGCCCTGAGAATGGGAGATGATCCAACACACCCAGGTCTCCAATCTTAGGGCAATGGTGGGTTGCAGTCACCACCAGAGGAGAGCCCCAGGTGCATGAACCCAAGTCTCCTCTTGGACAGACTTTCACTCACCCACCGACACACCCCCACACATTCAGAGTCTTTATGGACTCTTGTTTTTGTGGAGACTCTTACAGTCTGACATGTTCCATCGCCTTCTTGCCCAGAAGCGGAAACTGCAATTTAAAAATGAGTCTAGGAATAATCATAAGTGCTTATTAAAACTGTTAATTGAAGCATTGATGAAGAATTTTATAATGAGTGGATCACACGAACACAAAAAAAAGAGTCTACTAGATAATACACATATTATTGTATAACAGGAAGTGCACAATATTACCTATAGTCTTAATAAAAATTTGAACTTGAATTTGATCAAGCCTGTAGACCTAACTACCATTTTACCAGAAATATAGAAAAGGAAAATGTTAAGCAGCACTGCAGGAATGCAATCACCAACATCTAAAATGTGGGAAGTTTTACAGGAAGAAGACATAGTTTCTTCAAAAAATAAATAGCAAAAAATAAAATAAAGAGGAGATATAAATAATCAAAATTAAGAGACCAAAAGACACACATCAATCAAGCATAATGCATAGTTTTTATTTTATTTTATTTATTTTTTAAAACAAATCCATCATTTAAAAAATGTTGAAACAAATATGGAAATTCAAACACTAACTGAATATGTGTTAGCATTAAGGAACCAATGTCAATTTCATTGAATAAGTCATGTTAAAATAGAAAAAAAAATGCTTCACTTTTAGAAATACATACCAAAGTTTTTACAGAGGAAATGATGCCAGGTCTGGAGCTGGCTTTATATAATAATCTTGTGTGTGTGGTGGGAGAAAAAGATAAATGAAATAAAAAGAAGGTGAGAAGGGAGATAAAACAAGATTGGTCACATATCAGTTCTTGTTAAAGCTGGGAGTCTGGATACTGTTATTCTCTTCTCTCTTTATGTATATGTTGGGAAATCTTCCATAGCAAAAAGCAAATAAAGGAACTTGAGATGAACATAACCTTCGACTTGGTATTGTCTTTATCCTACAACTAAACATAAATAAATGTTTAACTATATATTATATATTTATAAAAATGCCTAATACAGCTTTGTTTGTAATAGAAAATCAAAATAAAATTGGAAACAACCTAAATTTCTCTAATAAGCTACTAGTTTAACTAATTATGCTACATATATACAGTGTAATTAATTCCCTTGTCAGGCATGATGCTCTCTGGCCCAAAATTATAGATGAATTCTCTGATGAATTTCATGGGTTATTTTACACATCAAGTCAGTTAAGAAACAGTTTTTCCATTTTATACCCCCAGAGAGTCATATCTTTTACCTAACATTCTCCAGAGAGTGGCACCCCAAAAATCCATGGACCATATATTTGTTTTTGTTTTTTTGTTGCTGTTGCTGCTTTGTTTATTTGTTTATAGAAACAGAATCTTGCTCTGTTGCTAGCACAGCTCACTGCAGTCTCAACTTCTTGGACTCAAGTAATCCTTCTGCTTCAGCCTCCCAAGTAGCTAGGACTACAGGCGCCACCATCACATCCAGTTAATTTTTTTTATTTTTGTAGAGACAGGGTCTCACTATGTTGCCCAGGCTGGTCTGGAACTCCTGGCCTCAAGTGATCCTCCTGCCTTGGCCTCCCACAGTGCTGAAATTACAGGTGTGAGCCACCATGTCGGCCAGATTATATATTTGCTTACCATGAGCAATCTTAATCCAAGGATATCCTATTCAAAATAGTCTATAGATAAGAACTCTCTTTCCAACAAGTAGCATTAGCCTATTTGCCCAACGATCTAGTTACATGCTCACAAAGAGATTAAATTGGTTCTCTGCTTTGTATATTTTTGCTCCTCTGGGTGTATCCTCCCCAGAAATCAGGAAATGAATCATATGTCCCACATACATGTACACGTGCTAACATAGACATGAAACAATTTTGGCATAACACAGAAAACTATTAAAATAAAATGGCTACATCTAAGAGGTGGGCCAGGGATGGAAATGGAAATTTTTACTTTTCATCTATTTCCATTTGCACTGCTTTGACTTTTCCTCCATACCAAGAATATTGTCTTCAATATTTTTAAACTTGTTAATTTTTTTAAAGGAATAACTTGGATAAATTAATGGGCAACTAAATCCATAATGATTTACTTAGATAATTTGGAATGTATCTGGCAAGAATTCCTAATATTTTAAGAAAAACAAAAAAACTTGTACTTATACTTCCTTGTGTCATCATCAGAAATTCAACTCTATACTATATGATTCCGGGCTTGATCCACAATAACAATTTAGGCTCTTGAAAATTTCTTCCTATTCCCTTATCTCTCAAATTCTGTTACAATGAATACTGTATGAGTCCATCTTGTGTTGCTATAAATAAATACCTGAGGCTGAGAAATTTATAAAGAATAAGGTTTATTTGGCTCGTGGTTCTGCATGGCACTAGCCTCTTCTTAGCTTCTGGTGAGGTCTCAGGAGGCTTTTACTGGTGGTGGAGGGCTAGGGAAGCCCGTGTCACATGGCAAGAGCAGAAGTAAGAGCAAGAGGAGGTAACAGGTTCTTTTAAGCAATCAGTTCTCCCTTGAACTAATAGAGCGAGACCTCACTCGTTACGACGGAGGATATCAAGTCATTCATGAAGGATCCACATGCATGATCCAATCACTTCCTACCAGGTCCCTCCTCCAACACTGGGGACCACATTTCAACATGAGATTTGGAGGGGGCAACAATCCAAAGTATATCAGATGTTTTCTTGTCTTCTCTTGGCTACTGATATTGAAGGTGCATCCCCCAACTTTTTTTGTTGCTGTTGCAATCCACTCAATAGATTCTGAATCTCTTACTCTTATGAATTTCAATTATCTATCTCCAAAGTCTCTGTCACCTAGGAATACTGTGTCTTCTTCCAAAGACTTTTCATGACTTCTTGCAAAGTATTGTTTACGCTAGTTCCCTCTTCTTTCTCCATGGCTGATTATCCAAGCAGTTTAATGTTGAGCTTTTGCCTATTTCATACTTCTGCCATTTTCCAACATGTATTCACATTCCACAGGTTACAGTCCATCCTAAAAGACAGAAAATATTATGTTACATATAATATACACAGTGCATCAAATTTGAAGAGGATTCATGGGTTTTTGAGTCCCAATCCTTGGTATATATCTTTGGGAAAATATCCCAAACTCCCTAGGCTCAGTTTCTTTATACATTGAAATGAGTAAAAGATTACCTACCTACTTCACAGAATTATTATGAAGATTTAAAGAAATCGTACTTGTAAAACCTGTTACAGAGTAGGTCCTCAATAAATAGTCTTTATTGTTATCGAGTATGTGCTACCTAAAGCTAGGCAAACAGCACAACAGTCATTTTCACATTGCTATTCTAATTTAACATTCTTTCCACAAAGGCCAGCAGGCATGGGAGTCAGCCCTGGTTTTCCATCCTCTGGAATTCAGTAGTGCATCTGAATGTCTAGAGTAAAATTAAACTTGATGGATTTCATCTCTATTCTCTTTCATTTATATCAACCACTGCCAACAGCCTTCATGACCTCTGCTTCCAAAACCCTTTAGGTCTGCTCAGGCAAACCCCTGCTGCTTTAGGGGTGAGGATTTCAGGCATTTGGGGTTCAAATGCAGGACTTGTGGCATACTGAAGAGAAGCCTAGGGTGAATCACAGCAACTGCCAAACCTACAAAAAACAGTCACTGAGGAAGCAGAAGAGGTATGTTTCTGTCTTCATGTGCTTCTCTTTTCACTGAGAGAAATATTGATCAACAGCAAAGAGCCAGTTTGACCACCCAGCGGAGCTTGTACTAAACAGAACACTTGCCCATGGCTGCCTTCAAGTCTCTCTCCTTCTCTCTGCACAACTACCACAAAGTCATGCAAATGGTAGGACTGAGAAGGGGGAAAGGGAACAAGAAGGTTGGTGGGGAAGGACAGTAGGACTAAATTCTGTAGCCTAATGTGTTTGATTCGCCTTTTGAAAATAAATAGAAGACTGAGCTATCATCAGAGGTGCTGATCCAGGACCCCGCATCATGGTCTTCTCCATTTAAAAATCAAAGTATTTTGAAAGAAACCTTAATTAATAAACACCTGGAACTAAGAATGAGGAGGACTGTTTAGGTGGTCTTCTTTTCAAGTGGAGTCTTTTTTTTTTTTCTGAAAGCTACAGACTCACACACAATAACTGCTGTGAAATAAACTGAATAAATGCATGTGTTTCTTTTTTTCCCCTAACAAACTTTCTGGAATGTTATGCTCCACGTAACCAAAGTATCTCTTCCTTTGCACTGTTGATCCTTACCACACAGACACCACAAGTACAGCTCCACATTTATTGTTGAAGGTAAATACAACCCAAAGTCATGCTACTTTGCCAGAATGGGTAGAGGAAGGACAGGGAGGGGAAAGCATAATAAAATCTAGAAAACAGATCTTCCCATCAGAAAAGCATGTGTTCCAGTCTTGGCTCTTCCAGTTTCTGTCTCTTTGGCAAAATAACATAAATAAGTTATTCAAACTCTCTAAACTCCAGGTCCCCATCTGTAAAGTGGAGGAAAGAACAGTTAGCAGTAGTTTGGTGGTGATGATCAAATACACTGAAAGACCTCAGAAACTAGGTCAGTAAAAGGTAGCTAGTATCAACACTATTATTATTATTATTATTAAGTTTTTTTCATTGAGTAAGATTTAAGCCAGACACAGTGGCTCATGCCTGTAACCCCAGCACTGTGGAAGGCAAAGTCGGGAGGATTGCCTGAGACCCCGAGGGTTCGAGACCAGCCTGGGCAACATAGCAAGACCTTGTCTCTACAAAAAAAATCAAAAAATTAGCCAGGTTTGGTAGCACACACCTGTAGTTAGTTCCAGCTACTTGGAAGGCTGAGGCAGGATCATCTCAGCAGGTCAAGGCAACTATGGTAGCAATGAGCACGCCACTGCACAACAGCCTGGGTGACAGAGTGAGACATTAACCCATATAGAGATAGAGATAGAGATAGAGATAGAGAGACAGAGATAGAGATAGAGATAGAGATAGAGATGATTTAAATTAAAATCAAGAAGGCCTATGAACATTAAAAAACACACTAATGGGCAAGCCCCTCAGGTCTCCCTCCCACTCTGGGAGCTTTTCTATCCTCTCAATAAATCCTGCTTTATAAATAAATAAATAAATCACAGCCGGCTCGGTGACCAGCCTATAATCCCGCACTTTGGGAGGCTGAGGTGAGTGGATTGCCTGCAGGTTCGAGACCCACCTGAGCAACTTGGAGAGACCTCATCTCTACAATAAATAATAATTTTTAAAAATGAGCCGGGCATGGTAGTGCACGCCTGTAGTTCCGGCTACTTGGAAGGCTGAGGCGGAAGGATGGCCGGAGCCCAGCGGGTCGAGGCTGCGGTGGCCGGGAGCGGCCACTGCACTCCAGTCTGGGTGACGGAGTGAGATTCCAACTCAAAAACAAAAACAGAAACAAAAAACAAACCAAAAAATAAATAAATAAATAAATCACACTAACAATGTTAGAGATTTTTTAAAAGATTCAATGAAGGAAAGAAGAAAGCAAGGGAGGAAAAGTAGGGAGGGAGCAAGGGAAGGAGAAGTGGGAGGGAGGGGATAGGGTTGGTGACGATATGAAGGTGACTTCAGGAAAGTTCTATACTTGGGGACTATATGCTCCAAGTCCTGGGACAAAACAGCAAAAGGGGGCACATGTTTCTCCAACAATATATAAATTATCCAGATTTACCAGTGACAGTTAATACAACCTTCCTCCCTTCTACCAATTTGACCACTTAGCTTTAAATAATTTCCTCAATTTGGGGGACGCAAGTTTTCTCTCTTTGGGAAAAAATTAAATCCCGAATAATCAATATTTCCACAACTCCTCACTCTTGCCTCGCCTCCTGTTGTTTGAGTAACACAAGAGTTGTTTCCCAACCTCCACCCCTAAGTATCCGAGGAAACGGTGAGGGAAATGACTAGTCTCTTTTCCAAACCTTTTCTCACCATAAGAAAAGGTTGCAGTGATAAAGAAATATGAGGGAAAATTAAAGGCCCATGCAGAGCTGAGCCTTACAGGGGGAACTTGCAAGGAGGAAGTGATCAAATAAGTCGAAAATATCTGCAAGGTACTGTGGCCTATTTGAATATTAGAGTTATTTAAATTCAGTATTATTGTTACAGAAATAAAGCAAAGAACTTGTGCTGTTTTGCAAGAAATTTCCATCTCCAAAATCATGTTTATGAACCTGGGAGAAAAGAGGATATGTTTTAAGTATAAAAGCATTGAGCCCTTTCAAATCCCTCCTTCCTTTGTTAATGACATTGTGTTTCTTTGTTCTGCAGCCTCCCAGAATGAGGCAGAAGAAAATGTTCCAGGTTAGCTTTGACAATCAAATCTTTTTCTTTAAATTTGCATGCTTGGAATAAGCATTCTTGTTAGATATATTTCCACCTAAAGCAAGAAGCTGGGAAACCGTTTTATTCTTGAGCAGTTTTATTCTTTCCCAGTTGACCCTTTATTATCTCTACAGAGAATTTTAGTGTTCCCTCTGTTAAAACTCAATCTGCCACTTTAGAGGTTAATGATTAACCTTAATATGTCTGTACCTTTAATTGTAATCTAGATTCTGGAATTAAATCAAATGTAAAGAAAAGAACAGAATTAGGACAACTGGGCTCTAGTCCCGGTACTTACAATAACTAGTGCTCTGACCTTGGGAAAACCGTTGACTTCTCTGGACTGGCGTTTAGAAAAGATCATCTCTAAAGATCTTGTGGCTCTAAAATTCTATGCTCCTATGAATAAGGAACCCTCAAATTTAAAAGCTAATTGGTTGCTGGTAGCAACTTTCTTGGCTAGTTAATTCCGTTCTGACGGGTGAGAACCTGGTACGATACTTTTCCTTAACACGCAACACTTTTGAAAGAGTAGTAGCAAAAAGCAGGAGAGGAGCCCATTCTAGCAGTGAGCAGTCAGCCTTGAAAGAGCCAGCCATGGGGAAAATGGGACAATAATGAGGCAAATGACTGAAATAATCGCTTTGCCCAATCTCTTCTCTCCATGAGAAAAGTTGCAGTGAGGAGGGAATAAGGAAATAATAACAAAGCCATGCAGAGCTGAGCCTAGCAGGAAAGTCCTGTGGGTTGGGAACCATCAAACAACTCCAAAGGGCTGATCTTTAACCTCATCTTTCCTTCCTTTAAAAATAGACTTTATCTTCTCTTCATTCCTGCTTTATTGTGAAGCAAAAGAATATTGGCTCTTTCTTTTTCTTCTTTATCAGTTCAGGCGAAGGGTTCTTCTGCAAGAGAAGAAAAGAAACAGAAAATAAGCTTCTATTTGGGGAAAAGAAATGACTAGGGTGGGTGAGTTGTCTGAAAATGACTGTATGGATGGTGCACTTATTAAAAAGTGACAGATTGCAAATCTTTAAATCTAAAAAAGAACTACCTTGGGCTTAGGAGGTAGTAAAAAGCTGGTACAAAACTGAAGCACACAATGAGCCTTGGGGTTTTGCTTTTGTTTTTGAGTCCCCTAATTGAGACTGTAAAAAAAAAAAGTAAGGAAGAAACAGGAGCTGAACTTTCAAATTCAATGGTTCACAGCCTTTGGCAAAAGAAGTCTCTCCCTTTTGTTTGCCAGGTGTCTTTATAAAAACAGAGGTGGCATAAAAGCTGAATAGAAATTGACTCATCTAAGGATTTGAGTGAGGCTCTGAGAGCCAATCAGATGATATTTTATTTGGGGAAAAAATAGTAGTATAAAATGAGATGCGTTCAAAACTGTGAATTGGTTTTCTACAAGCAGGGTCAGAGTGAATAATTGTACTGGTCTCAAAGTTCATATACAATGCAGAGATAAGGTAAAGTCTCTCAGCCCTTAAAAAAGAAAAACAGCTTTGTGCAGTGGCTCATGTCTGTAACCCCAGCACTTTGGGATGCCAAGGGTGGAAGATCACTGAGGCTAGGGGTTCAAGACCAGCCTGGGCAACATAGCGAGACCTTCATCTCTACAAAAATTTAAAAGTTGCCAGGTGTGATGGCACGCACCTGTAGTCCCAACTATTCGGGAGACTGAGATGCGAGGATTGCTTGAGCTCAGAAGGTCGAGGCTGCAGTGAGCCAAGATCATGCCACTGCATTCCAGCCTGAACAACAGAGCAAGACTCTGTCTGGAAAGAAAGGGAAAAAAAGAAGGAAGGAGAGAAGGAAGAGGGGAGGGGGAGAAAGGGAGGGAGGGAAGGAAGGAGGAGGGAAGGAAGAGAAGGGAAAAGAAAAAGGACTGATTTGAATACTCCGTCTGTGGATGTTGAAGGGCCAACTCTCCCCATCATGTAAACGTACACACACACATACATACACACACACACACACACACACACACACACACACACACACACAAGATTTCTGCAAAGTATAGGGAGGGTTTGGGGAAACTTTCCTTTTCAAGGTTAGCTGCTTCAGGTTCCTACTCTTAATGAGCTCAGTTGATGAACTTAATGAGCTCTGCACTGTGTCCTCTGAATGGACTTTGTGGCAACCTGATTTGCAACTCACACTTTCACGATAATATTATTAATATATTTCCTTAGTAAATAAACAGCAAACAAAATAAAAACTCCACCTCAAGCAGCATGAATGTGTGCAGGCCAGTGAACTTACAAAACTTTCCTGAAGGTTTGGGAATATGGATTGCATTGTTTGGCAAATACTCCAATGTTCACTCCCCCTCCTACCCTCCTCTGAGGGAATGATAGGCTGCTACCCACTCCTCTCACCCCGTGCTTGACTATGTGAGTTGCTTTGCCCAGTGGAATGGAGGCAGACATGATGTAAGCCACCTCTGAGCTGAGGCTTTAGAAGTGCTTGCCCAGGCTGGCTTGGTGGCTTGTGTTCCTACTCTACTTGAAAAGCACTCGCTCCTAAAAGCCACCACTCCCCCAACTTGGACCCCAAGATGAAAGTCACAGGAACAGACCTGAATCTGACCTGCAGCCTGAGGCACAGCTACCGCTGCCAACCCCACAGACCCAGGAACAAAAAATAAATGTTTGTTGTTGAAAGAAAGCTACTGAGACTGTTTGCCTTGCAATATTATTTCAGCAAAGCTGACTTTTAAAAAGAATTCTCTGGGAAAGGGGTTGCATATCACAATAATATACACAAGTTCAATATGAGCATGAGAGATCCTTGTTCTTAAAAGACTTTTGGACATCCCACCACTAGGACTTTCAACCCCTGAAGTGACCTAACTTGGGTCATCCCAAGGAAATGTACTGATCTCCTTCCAATTTTACATTTTGTCCCTCCAAGATCCCAACAGCCCTCCCAACTCTAAAGTCTCCTTAATATATTGAGGAGAGCAAGTCAATGTTCAAACTCTGCCCTCTGGGCCACCTCTATATATTCAAGTTCACCAAGGAGTTCAGCAGAATGAAGAGCCTCTTCTATAACAGAAGCATCCCGACAGAAGGGCAAGGATGTTTCCTTCGCAATGATTTTCCTTCCTACTGTACACTCATGCATGGAAGAGATGAGTAGTGTGAAGTTCTAACTAAAACCAGGAAAGATGTCACAGGATTCAGATGAGAAGTCAATTTAGTCTCCTGTCTCCTGTCTCCCATTCTGTTGCTTTCTTCATCACTCTCTGATTTCTCTTTTCTGTCAAGTTAGTATCTTCTTCTGTGGACGTGGAGAAGACAATGTGTGTTACCAATTAGCAAGAAAGTTTCCTCTTGCTTCCCCTTAAAGTTCAAATTCCATTAAGTAATGAGAATTTAGCCATCAATAATTAAGACTATCCCTGGGAAACACTCCCACAGAAGAAGCTAACAGCAGTGCTTTTTGAATAATAAAACAGAAAAAAGGTTTTTCTAACCACAATGATTTTCTTTTTATATTTTCACAATCCTCCAAGGAAGAACAGGCAGCCATTTTAACAAGATCCTGCAGTAATTCTGGTGCCTGGGGTAGCCGATTATCACAAAATACTCCAGTAGGTTGGCCCAGTTTAGGCCAAGTATAAATAACGTTGCTTTTGAAATAAATGGCATAATGGCCTTTGAAATGTAAAAGCCACTTGATTTTGATTCTAAAATTAGAAGACTGAGTTTGACCTTAATTTTCTCATCAGGGGTGGTTCTGGTTCAGCCACGAATCACTAACTAACTGCTCTCACCCAACAAAGAACAGGATAGAAGGTAGAGGAAGTAAGTTATTGACTTTATGGCACAAAAACATTACAAGAACATGGGAGGGAAGAAGCCTGTCCTTCCTTCCTCTAATAGGAAGAGGAAATTTGAGTCTATTTATCTGTCAGATTTCCAAATAGCACTTTCCTCCTAAAAACACAAGAGAATTTTTCAAATTTAAAAATTACAGTGTAGACAGTCATCTCAAGCACTAAAATAGAGCTACAAAAAGGCAGTTGGATCAAAATAGGAAAAGACATATTAAGAAAACCAAAAATCTTCCGAGTCTTTATGCCAGCCAACATGAAAAAGGCAATTAACTATGAGTTAAGTTAGTGGGGAAGAGGCAGTAGGAAGGGAAACTAAGCCAAATTCTTTCAGGAACCTGGAAAAATGAGATTTCTTGGAATATATTTTACTGAGCTGTAGGGGCAAATGACTCCAAGTTCCAAAATATGTGACTGTGCTAAATGAACCAGCTTAATCATCAGTCAAGTCGGGGACTTTCAATTGCTAAATAGTCTCTTTGGTTCTGAAGAGACATAGAAATGTAAGAAATACAGAATAGATTCAGCTACTTTTGTGGTCTGCCAACCTAAACGATTAGAGAGGGTGGAGAGGTGTAATTATCATAGCTTCCTTCCAGAGCTGCTAAGATCGAAGTGAGAGTGAGATGGGAAAGCAAGAGCTTCCTCAGTAGGGCATGGGAAATTGGAGTCATGGTTTGGAGGACTCTGTCTTGCTGGAGGAGTAAAGTCTCTGGAGACTTGAATAATTGAAGAAGGTGGCAAGATGGCAAGAAAAGTTTTAGAGCTATAGACAAGCAAAAATAACTCTAGCACAACTACAAGGTAAAAGTCCCAGTATTCCTATATCCAAGGCAATATGAGCTTTGTGTAGACACTGACTGTACTTTTTTCTTTTCTCTCCCCCCCGTCTTTGGACATCTTATACACTAGAAATGGCTAGGGTCTCTCTCTCTCTCTCTCTCTCTCTCTCTCTGTGTGTGTGTGTGTGTGTGTGTGTGTGTGTGTGTGTGTGTGCGCACGTGTGTGTGTGTGTGTGTCTTTCTTTTTCCTTTTTTTCTTTTTAGAGACAGGGTCTCACTCTTCCCTCGAGTTCAGTGTCATGATCATAGCTTTCTACAGCCTCAAATCCCTAGGCTCAAGAGATCCTCCCAACTCAGCCTCCCAAGTAGCTGAAACTCAAGTGAATACAACCACACTCAGCTAATTTTTAAAAATTATTTTTTATAGAGATGGGATCTTGCTATGTTGCTCAGGCTGGTCTTGAGCCCCAGGCTTCAAGAAATCCTACCACCTTGGCTTCCCAAAGCACCAGGATTATAAGTGTGAGTCATTGTTCCTGGCTCTTCCTTTTGTTAGTATGTACTCCCATCCCTCCATTGATAAAGATGATATTCAATTAGCTAAAAGTTCTCTAATATTGATTCATGCTCTTATTCAACAAGCATGCATTGAGAACTTGTCCTGAGTACATGAGATAAAGACATAAATAAAACAGGGGGTCCTTCCTCTCTAAAAAATAGATATCTAAATTTAGAGATAGACTTTCTGGAGAAAGTGACATCAACACATAGTCTTATTAGGTACCAAGCCTGGAATTATCATACAGCATTCTTTGTAAGAAGCAATAGTGAATGACTCTGATGATTAAAGCAATATCCATAATTTTTGAAAAGCAGGGTGCCTTAAAAGAAGAATAGAAGTTAGTCAGGCACAGAAAGTAAGCATACATAGATAATAAGGTAGCAAGTCATATGACAGCATGAGGACACTGGCATTGTTTGGTAAAAACAAACAATGAAAACCCATGAGAGGTTTTCTCACTGTCAATTTTCAATAAACATTGCCCCAAAGGAAAATAATAATAAAAAGAAAATCAACAACTAAGGACTTCACTTTTATGAACTTATATTGTAACTGATTCACTAAATCACTATTTAATCAACCTCATTCACTGCCTTAATGAAGAACTAATTCTGCCACTTATGAAACAAGAACAAAGTACAGGCAAGTTGGAGTGTCATTCTCAAAGCTACCATGATAACACTGAAAATTTAAAATGGGCCATGACTGTTCCAGGAAAAGCTAACCAAAGGCTAGAAGAGATGACCACGGCCCCTGAAGCAAGTAAAGTGAGTTTTTCCATACATTTTTACCAATTACAGATTCAACCACATTGACATACTTCTCATTTTAAAATCAAGGAATGGAGTAAATAGAGTAAGCCTATAAATCATTCACCCCTTAGTAAAATTTTTTTTTATTTCAATCAATGAAAGCACCATCCTCTAATGCTAAGCTTTTAGAAGCATCTTTAATTCCCATCTCCTTTCCTATTTAATCTTATTAGGTGTCAAGACTTGAATTGTCATACAGGATTTTTTGTGGAAATGACAGAGACTGGCTCGGGTTGACTGAAGCAACATCTACCATCTACTATTAAAAAAAAAAAAATAGGCTGGTGCAGTGGCCCAAGCCTGTAATCCCAGCACTTTGAGAGGCCGAGGCAAGAGGATTACCTGAGCCCACAGGCTTGAGACCAGTCTGGGCAACTTAGTGAGACCTCATCTCTACAATATATCGAAAAATTAGCTGGGAATGGTAGCACGCACCTGTAGTTCTGGCTACTTGGAAGGTTGAGGTGGAAGGATCGCCTGAGCCCAGCAGGTTGACACTGGATGACTGTGAGCATGCCACTGCAATCCAGCCTAGGCAATGGAGTGAGACTCTGACTTAAAAAAAAAAAGGTTTATTTTAGGTAGCAGGCACTGAAGACTAGCTGTCCCTTTCTCAACATACATTCCCACTTCTGTGATAGAGGTTGGACACTACAAATACTCATTTTCCACATTCCCAGCTATTGACCATATTACTCAGCTCTGGCATAAGATATAAGTCTAAGTCTACTGAAGCTTCCAGGAAGCCTTTAGCTCCTCTGATTAAGGGGAAATATATAACTGGTGCTAACCTGTCTCCTTTTCTTCCTGTCTTGACAGAACCCACAGCCTAAAGGGAAGACCAAGAGACTGATAAAGAGCCTTGACACAGTCAACCTATTGACAAAATCTCAGTAGCCCCTAACTCCAAACTTCTTATGGGGGCCGGAGGGAAATCCTAATGGCTGAAGCCACAACTAGTTTTGTTTTCCGCTGTTGCGTTTGAAAGAATGCCCAACTGACACATTTTCTGACTTACCGAGAGGGCTCGAGTTTAAGCAGCCAGCACCAATGCCCAAATGCTCACCACAGAACAGTCAAGTAAGGGCCATCAATCAATGGCCATAGCTGTTTGTACTATTGCCATTTCTGTACCAGAAGCATTATCTTACTACAACCACTAGCACCATAGGCCCATAATCTTACAACTTCATATATCAATTCTCCTACTCTGATTCTAATTCAAAGTCTACAGTGGTTGCAGCTAGTAATTCTCCTACTCTGAATCTAATTCAAAGTCTACAGTGGTTGCAGCTAATTGGTGGCACCTAGGTCCCATATTCCTCTTAAGTAGAGTCTAAAATTTGGGAATCTGACATTTCCAAATGTTATGAATATATAAGGTGGAGAATTCTCCCATACACAGGACAAAAGCTCACATGTTGAACCAAAAGGAGTGTGTATCTCATCTTATCAATTCTGTGACCTCCCTAGATCATACCTTATCCACTAATTTCCAGCCACTACATAGAAGTAGTTTTAATCATTTGGAATTGACTAGTCTCTGAAATCTTAAATTCTAGTACAGGTCTCTGTCCTGGTAGCTCACTTAGCATCTTACTTCCACTTCCTGTTCTTGTAAGTGAAGTGTGGGAAAAAATGGACAGACTGAAGACATGTTAAAGATATTAAATTGACTGAATTTGGGGATAACTAAATATGAGAAACACCAGGAGATGTATTAAGAATAATTTCCAAATTTTTGGCATGAGGGACAGTAGGGTAGATGTTGGTGTATTCACTGAGGGTAGTAAGGTTGAGGAAAGGACTCAGAAAACAGAAAAGAAAAGAAACATTGATTTGGAGACATGCTGAATTTCAGACACCTGTGAACCGGAAGGTGTCATTCATTGAGGAACAGGGTGTGTGGATCTGGAACACAGGAAAAAAGACAGGGACTGGAGTATGGATTATGGAGTCATCAACCTGTAGATGATAACTGAAATCATGCAACTTCCTCATCTTCCTGCATTTCTCACCTCAATAAAGGAAACTCAAGGAATCCAGCACCCTCCACTCAACCTGAGCCTCCTGCTCCCTCAGAAGGTTCATCTAACCACCAAGAACCAATCACAACAGTCACTAACAGGAACCTCCTTAATACAAACCTATCACCTGCTTCATCTCCACCTCTGCTGCCTTCATCAGTTCTCGCCATTTTTCACCTGGCATCAGCCTCTGAACTAATTTCCAATCTGTCTACCATCACACATGTGCGCGTGCACACACACGCATGCACACACACACACACACACACACACACACACACACACACAGTGTGCAGCTACAACAAGAGTGACCTATCTCTATGGCTGGGCACAGTGGCTCACACCTGTCATCCCAGCACTTTAGGAGGATGAGGTGGGAAGATTGTTTGAAGCCAGGAGTTCAAGACCAGCCTGGGCAACATAGAAAGACCCCATTTCTATTAAATAAATAAATAGGCAAATAAATAAAATATAAAGAATGACCTCCCTCAAACACAAATAGGACTGCTAACACTTGGATTAAAAACTGTTAGAAGCTCCCTATTGCCCCCAAAATAAAGCATCATCTCTGGATTAGACACACAGTCCTCTCCAGGATCAGATTCCTCTTCACATCTCCAGTCCCATTTCTCATTTCCAGGACCTTCCAAAATACGCTTACCTTAGTGGAGAGTGTGCCTGCCACAGTCTTGATTGCCTCTTACATAGATTTTTTTAATAAGGACACTGGATTTTAACCAACATACAATCTATTACAGATCATAAAGGGAGAATCGCCTCTCAAAGCTAGACTATGAAAACTTGGGACCTGGTTTGCAAAATTGAAAAAGGTGGTATGTTCATTTAAATGCACAAAGATGCTCAAAATCATTTAGGAAAGACCATACTGGTTCTAATTACAAGTTCCTCCATGGCACCCTTGGATCCCTCTTGTTTATCATCCATCTCTGGGACCTGGCGGTATAAGTCCAGAGACACCAGTCTCATTTCATTCCTGTTTGTACAACTCTTCCTCAGCTCAGCAAGGCTCTATAAAGTTGGTTCACAAGTGCAGAGATCTATAAGAAAACTTTCTCCAAAGATCAGGAGCCAGCAGTCAGCCTAAACCAACTCATCCTCTGGGAGACAATGGGAGGTAGAAAGCCAAGCACTCGAACTGGAGGATATAAGAAAAGCATCCAAAGGTTAAGCCTCTTGAATCAAAGGTTTTGGACTCCTATCAGCCAAGACAGCTTGTTTTGATGATGTGGAGAAATATCAACCCTGGAGTAATTTTGTGCACTGTATTGAAACCTCTCACTGAGCTTTGTAAGATAAAACAAATACAACAAATATTGATCGAACATAGTAGTGCCTGCTATGACACATGAGACTGTCTCTATTCAAAAACTTGATTCATAATAATAATAGTTATTACTACATTACTAATATGTATTAAGCACTTACCACTAGACAAGTGAAGTTGTTTAATCCTGACAGCATCCCTATGATGGATTGTGTCACCAGTCCTGTTTGCAAATAAAGAGGCTAAGTTTAATACACGGCCCAAAGTCATAAGCACGGTAAGTCATAGCACTTAAAATCTTCTTCAGGTAAAAATTCCAAAAATTGTAAATTTAGAAACGATTCTAAAATAGTTTCAATTAACAACAAATGCCTTTGAATGAATAGATGACCACATGAAAATTCTAAAGAATAAAAATTGCCATGAGGAGTGAGAGAAGGAAGAGGCTACTTCAGTCTGAGGTAATAAGAAGGATATTACTTTAAAGGAATATTTAACTTCTGTGAATGGCAAGACAGAAAACTTTAATACCATTATACTGAAGATGGCATTTTATACACTTGACTCTCATTCAACCCACACCCAAGGTGGAGATTCTAGACAGAAGTTTTCTTTCCCAGGAATAAAAATCATTTAATAGAAAGTCTCCGGAGAGCACCAAGAATACAGCAGTAAAGATGAGAAACTAGAAAGCCAGATCTCAGACAATGATGATGATGGTGATGATGATGATGATAATGATTAGAAAGCAGGATTAATTGAGAGGACAGAAAAGCTCCCACCGTGGGAGAGGACCCAAAGAGGTTGTCCCAGATGATTATTTTTTAAACGGATTATTCTGGCAAACTGTGTCAAGTTGAATTGAGAAACTCATTCATTTATTCATTCACCAAATATGTGTTGAGTTCCTACTATATGAGAGAGTTTCTGCTAGGCACTGGGGATACACAGGAAAAGTTAAAGAGTTAAAGAACCTGTATTCATATATATTTTCCTACATGTAGTTAACTGTAGCTTTTTACATTCAGGGGTAATCGTGAAACTTAACCAGGTTATTAACTCAAAGAATAATATGGAAAACAATAAAGAGAATTAAAGTACCAGAGAGGAATAAAGGTCAAATGCCTGGCAGGCATCTCTGAAAGACATCTCCAGATCCCTCGGAAGAGCAGCTTGAGAAATGTTACCAAACAGCAGAAAACCAAAGAATATATTCCTCTTGCTGAGGCCACGGGCCAGTTTTACCTTAGATATAAGACATCAGTTGCCTCTACCATTGTTCTTTTCTCCTCAAATTAGAAAGTTCTTAGAATCAGACAAAACAGGATCACTCCCTCTAGCTTGAATAATTTCTGGAAAGCTTAAATGTTCTCAGCATGTCTGCAAAAGCAGTTGCTGCATTTCTAATTAGTATCTTTGAATTTGCCCGTTGTAATTCCAAACCCTCCCAGGTCTTAAAAGACAAGACCTCTGTGAACCGAGCAAGGGGCCATCTTTCATATGATATCCTTAATTACGTATCTACCAAAGGTTAAAAAGTGTTTTGTTTTCCTATAAAGTATTTTACTGGTCTTCTATATATAATAAGGAAAGACCCGAGGAAAAAATTGGTATCTACAACAAAAAGCTGCTTGGTGTTAACAGCTATTCTTTTTTCTTAATTGTAGGTTTGTTATATGTGTGTGTATGTGTGTGTGTATCTGATTTTCTTTGCATTTTTGTACTCTCCTTGTGTTAGGCATTTCTGGGAGATAATGATTGGATACAGTTAGAGGTCTTCAACTTCTCTAGCTGTTAAGTATTTGCCAGAAGCAGCCTCATGTGCAGTTATTATTGTTATTACTATTCATTGTTTAGGTCTGTTTCCTTTGAAAAATGTACCTCTCTCACCTCAGGAAAGTGGAGTCCATTAGGACAGAAGAGGGACTTGTACACAACTTCCTTTAGAAATCAAGATGTCCTGAAGAAGTTGACTTAAACAGTGGCATGCCGCTAAGACACAAAGGAAAAAAACCTCAGTAGAGGATCTAACTTTAAAATGAGATTTGGACCATATTTTACAAATGAATAACTGGCAAGTCTGGCAGCATGTAGGAAACCATCAGATAGCATTTAGCTCTCAGGTAATTTCCCACGTACATGCCTTCATCATTCTCAAAGTGAAGGGCTGTGCCCCGACCTCTGCTGCATCTGCAAAGCATGCCCACTGGTCATAGACCCTGGTGTCCCCTGCTGTATAGGGCCACTTTTCATTTGCATGCACTTTGGAGGATGCTGTGATGCCGTTTAATAATGGAGCTTCAGAGAGGTAGGCATGAATGCCGTTAGGCACATTTATTGCCTGTAGCCTATAGTCCCTGGCACATTGGAGAAGCACAAAAATTATCTAATACAGGGACTGGCAAACTTTTCCGTAAAGGTCCAAATAGTAAATATTTCAGGCCTTGCAAGCCCTGTAGTCTTGGTTGCAGCCACACAACTACCTTGCTGCTCTGCATTTTGCCCAAAAGCAGTCATAGGCAATATGTTTAAAAAATGGATGTGGCCCAATTTGACCCACAGGCCAGATTTTGCCCATCCATATGCAATGAATGAAGAAATCATCAGGTAATTTACTTTTCTGTATAAATGAATATTCCAGATAAATGAGACTTTCTTCTTTAAACTCATTAAGTTTGTGTGTGTGTGCGTGTGGGGAGGGAATTTTGTGGAGTCTGTTTGTTTGTGTTTTGTTTTGTTTTGTTTTGTAGCTTTTATTAGCTTAAGGGAAATATTCCATGTGCATTTATATACTAGCCTATCTTTTTAAAAAGCATATTCAAAATATTATCTTTTTTCCCCATATGACTTAGTCATTATTAAAGCAATTATGTTACAATTCACTAATGCCCTCTGAGAGTTTTTGTTTGTTTGTTTGTTTTACTGCATAGGGCAACTCTACAAGCTCCAAATCTCTATTGTTTTGAGTTATTACAACCACTTGTGATTTTTCTGTTTACTTCCCTATCTAGTGGGTTCTCAGCACCATCTTTGCCATTTTGTCAGTATGCCCTTTGGGAAGATTACATTGATTTTTCAAGACGTAAGTCCAAGGAATATACAAGGCCCAAGTCATGTTCCAAAATTCTTCATTTCTTCTTTGTACAAGCCCTAGGTCTCTATCTGATTCCTTCCTCCTTCTCCAGTCTTGTTGACCCGATCTGTTTAAGGTATTTTTCTTCCCCTTATCTGAAGATGGTCAAAGCATGGGACCCCATCTCTCCAGTGTCCCTCCTTTTTCTTAAAGTGCTCCAGGAACCATAATGTTTGTACTACAGTTTTAAAAAATATGGAACAGTAAAAACAATAAATCTGAGGCTATTACAAAGATTCACAAACAAATAATTCTTATAATCATAGTTTCTAATCAAATATTTTTGATTCCCTTGAAGAAATGCGATCTGGAAGTTTTCATCAGACTTTTGGTTTTTGCTTTATTCTTGAAATTAAAGATTACCAATATTAACCCCTTCTGCAGCTCAAAGGTGAAGAGTATGTCAAACTCACCCTCCAAGAAGGCCATTACATCATACTTTCCAGTTATGCTTAGGCAGAAGCTCAGTGTTTCATGATTGTGATGATGATGACAATGATAATGATGACAATGACAGTTACTAATATTTATACTTTTGTGCCATGAATTATACTAAAGACTTTATATGCATTTCTTCACTTAATGATAGATACTACACCAAAATTTATGCCTAGAAAAAATAAGCAATTTTCTCATGGTCACGTAGTAAGAGCCAACACTCAACTCCAGACCATCTAATTCCAAAGTTTATGTGACACATACTTGAATCAGTTAGGAGCTTAGGAATCTCCTATTAGTCACAGTGGTTATGTGTCATACTGCAGTAACAAAAGCAATAAGATACCAATAGTTAAATATGAAATAACTTTATTTCTTGCCCATACAAAGACCACCATGAGTTAAAATGTTTCTTCAGCACACCAGTTCACTACAAGGTGGATCAGTAATCCAGACACCTCATCTTAACACACACTGCCACAATCATGGAAGAAGAAAGCTTCACTTTCCCTTCACCTCACTTTCTCTTCAGTTTCCAATCTATTGGCCAAGTTGCATGGCTCCACATGTTCACCATTGGAGTGGAGATATTTAATCTTCTAATATGCCCAGAAAGAGAGAAAAATCAGATACAGATCAGCATAAAACATAACTCACACAATCTATCCTTTTGGTAATCATATATTTGGTTCACTCTCCTTCAGTATGTCAAAAACACTAAATTCAATCCCAACCAGACCATTCAGAGTCCCAGACAATTGTAGCATTAGACCCAAGGCCTGGGACCCTCGACTCAGTAGATCTAGTGGTCTCTTCCCTGGCAGGGATGGAGAGATGACCTTGACATCAGGTCCTGACCTATGGCTCCTCTATCATCGTTGATTAGTTTTCTAATGTTGCTGTAACAAATTGCCGTGGTTTTAATGGCTTACGATAACCATGAATGTATTATAATTCTATAGTTCAGAAATCTGACATGGGTCTCACTGAGCTAGAATCAAGTTGTGAGCAAGGCTGCATTCTTTTCTAAAGGATGGGGGAGTAGGGGGAATTCCATTTCCTTGTCTTCTTCATCTTCTAGAGGCTGCCTCTGTTCCTTGGCTCATGGCTCCCTTCTTCCATCTTCAAAGCATCTATCTACCCATTCTTCCATCATCACATCTCTTTATGACTACAGCCATTTTTGGAAATTTGTGATGAGATTGAGCCCATTCAAATAATACAGGATAATCTTCTCACTGCAAGGTTCATAACCTTAATTACATCTGCAAACTCCCTTTTGTCATATAAGGCAGCATATTGCACAGGTTCCAGGGAATATGGCATGGACATCTTGGGCAGAGGGGGTCGTTATTCTGTCAAACACACCCAGAAACTCAAACTATAAAAATTCCATAATGTTATGATGCTGTTATATTAACACAAAGCTTTAGAGTTCCTCAAATCAAAAAGAAGCAATAAAAGTCAGCTAAGATAGCCATAATAAAATACCATAGTCTAGGTGAATTAAACATGAAAATGTACTTTTTCATAGTTCTAGAATATAAAGGCCCAAAATCAGGGTGCCGGCATGGTCAGCTTCTGGGGAGAGCCCTCTTCCTGGCTTTCAGATGGCTGCATTATTGCTGTGTTTTCTTATGGCAGGGAGAAAGAGGGAAAGAGAGTGAGCAAGAAAGAAAGAGAGAGAGAGAGAGAGATCTTCCTTCTTATTCTTGTAAGACCACAGTCCTATTGGATGAGAGCCAACCCTTACGACCTCATTTAACCTTAATTACCCCCATAAAAACCCTACCTTCAAATACAGTCACATTGGGGGTTAAGGTAGAAACATGTGAACAGGAAAGTTGGGGGACTGCAATTTAGTCTATAGCAGGAACATTCACCTGAAAGGGACCCATGCTCACATTTCCTTGGGCAAAGCAAATCACATGGCTTAGCCTGGAATTCAAGGAAGGATGGAAACATATTTCTCCCGTATTCACGGAAGGCGAGAATTAGAAATATTGGCATCGATAATATCTCTCCACAGCCATTGGCAGGTTTCAGCAGGATTGTGCATAATCAGATATGTATCATAGAAAGAGTCCTCTGGTATCATTGTAGAGGGTGGATTAGAGGGATCCGTGTAATCAGGAAGACTATCTTGGAGGTCCTTGATATAATCTAGAGGGAGGGAAAGATAAAAAAAATAGGGCTGTGGTAGTAAGACTAGAAGGAAGCAGCACCTAGGAACTTATGTAGAATATACCAGCAATTACTTTCTTCTGCAAACTGAATATTTTTAAAATATAGGCCGGCCGGGCTCAGTGGCTCAGCTTGTAATCCTGCGCCTTGGGAGGCTGAGGTGAGTGGATTGCCTGAGCCCGCGGGTTCGAGACCCGCCTGGGCAACTTGGTGAGACCTCATCTCTACCATAAATCAAAAAAAAAAAAAAAATGAACCAGGCGTGATAGCGCGCACCTGCAGTTCCAGGTACTCGGAAGGCTGAGGCGGAAGGATCGCCAGAGCCCAGCAGGTCAAGGCTGCAGTGGCCGGGAGCGGCCACTGCACTCCAGTCTGGGTGACAGAGTGAGACTCCAACTAAAAAAAAATAAAAATAAAAATAAATTAAAAATATAGGCCATTGTTGCCATTGCCTTACTAAACTCTGGTGTGACCATGTGCTCTTTGAGCTATGGCTGTCACCTTGTTTCCTGGTTTTGGCCCCCTTCCCTACCTTGGGGAGGTAAATCTCCTCTTTCTTTCTCTCTTAATTACTCTAATTTACTTTCAAATAAACTATATTTAAATATAGTTTATATTTATATGTAAAAAAAAGCAATACAAGTATTATGTGGTTATCCACAAAACAATCAGGGAATGTGCTTTCAGTTAAAAATGAGTTTCAGATAACTATGGCTTGATTCTTTGAGTTGCAATTGTTTAACTGTTAGGGAGTAAAAAAAAATCTTTCAAAATGTTACACACAGAGTACACCGAAATGGTCTGTGTTGCTGTTGAGCTATCATTGTATCAGTTTGTGTACTGAATCACCATCAGTACAAGGAAATTCAGTAAAGATAATCACTGAGCATTGTAACTTCCAGATGCAACCAATCAGATTAATAAACAGGCTTTGAAAATCAAATTGAACATAACTTGCCTATAAAAGAAATCCGAAACCTAAATACAGCCAAGGAAAGAACACCTAAACAAAATAGAAGTTATCTGCATAAATGTTAGAAAAAGAAGAGTCTGGCAGAGTAGTAGTTCATGCCTCTAATCTTAGCAGTTTGGGCAACTGAGGTGGGAGGATCACTTGAGCCCAGGAGTTCGAGATAAAGTCAAAGAGCTGGAAGGTTAGTCTATCACCAACTCTGGCCAGGTCAGAGAGTGTGCTCTGGCCAGCAGGTATGGGTGTTTTGGCCCACGTGGTAGTATACTCATCTCCATAACTCACTATTTGTCATAGTGGTTTATACATTAGTCTCTTGTGAGTTTGGTTACAGTTCTAAGAGATTTATTTCCTCTTATTGAACTGAAAATTCTACTTCCGGATATGTAGATGTCTTAGTCTGAGTTCTTCCTAAAGCAAAGCTGAGAAAAGAATTTGGTGAAAGAAACTTAGTTTGGCGATAATCCCAGGAAACAGAAGTAAAAGAATGGGGACAATGAACTAGGAATGGAGTAGAAGCCAACGTAAAGGCACAACATTGAGGTCACAGTTCTTAAATCCACCAGGACCGTTTGAGAACCAGACAACCTTCTTGAATTGCCTGCCCAAAGGACAGGAAGTTGGAGCATTTATCTATTGAATCTCACCCCCACCCTCATTGATAGTTGCCCTCAAGAGTGTGAAGCACATTCACACACACTTCCCAGCTGTGCTTGGGCATGCTGAGTGGGGTCCTAGTACCTTGGAGAACTCTCTAGAATAGAAACCGAAAACACGTGGCTTATACATGAAGCCGAACACTGCCAGCAAAAAGGAAGCTGAGTTAACATAGAACTGTCCACTGCAACTACAGTTGAAAACAAAGTCGGTCCAGTGAAGCTGTAGAGCCACACCACACCAATCTGGTTCAACTTTTATGTAGCAAAGTTGTGAACTGTTTCTCAGTTGCCGTGGTCCCTCAGGTCACATAACCTAAGCAGGCCCAGATGAACCAAGCGTGCAACCTAAGTTCTCGCAGACTGCAGAGCAGGGCCTGAATTAAGAAATGAACACATGTGGCAGAATCCAGGATCCATTCAGATGTACCTCTGGGATGACCCATGGCAGAATCCAGTCAGCTCATGTCTCCCAACATCACTTTACTGCAAGATCCAATCAGATCATGCCTCACTAACCTATGCTCATAAAACCTGACTCAACCTCCAACTCGGAGAGACATTGCTTTGAGAACGATCCCTGGTGTTCTCCTTACTTGTTGCAAGTAATAAAATCTCCTTACTAAATCTTCCTTGGTTGTGCTGATACACATCAAGAAACCAAACCCACCTGTTGTGTGGGTGACAGGGCTGGGAAAGGCATCATTGATGCTGGGCAAGGAGCAAGCCCCAAACTTTAGCCAGCACAGCCCTGTCTTAGTGGCCAGCTGTTAATTTTCTATCTCATCACATACTAACTAAAACATTAAATATCCTTTGTTCCCCAATAATAAGTCTAGTACATAGCTGTAAAGTCATTTTGTCTTGCTTCGCAAAGTACTGTATTTAATCTTAAATTTAGAAGTCTCCTTTTCTATCCTAAAAATTGGCACTACGTTTATCAAGTTGTCAAACCGACATTAAGCTACTTTTGCGCTACAAAAGCAAGTCTGGCAAAAAAGCTGAGTACCACCAAATAATCCAAGCCTTGGATCTAATTAAGTAAAAACAATCCATTAACCCTTCTCCTGGGGTGGGAAAAAAGTAACAAGTTGGAGGCATGAAAACAAAACACAAAATGCAAACCGGGTATGGTGGTTCAAGTCTGTAATCTCAGCATTTTGGGAGACTGAGGCAGGAGGATTGCTTGAACCCAGGAGTTCAAGACCAGCCTGGGCAACATAGACCTGATCTCCACACAGAATTTAAAAAAAAAAAAATTAGCCATGCATAGTGGTATGCGCCTGTAGTCCCAACTTCTTAGGAGGCTGAGGCAGAAGGATCACTTGAACCTAGGAGGTCAAGGCGGTGGTGGGCCGTGATCGTGCCACCACACTCCAACCTGAGTGACAGAGTGGGACCACGACTAAGAAAAAAAATGCAATACAGATTATCTGAGAGCTTGTATGAGAGGCAGGATTTAGGTCTCTCTTGGAGGCCAACACATTTTAGGGCATTGCTGAAGACATGCGGTTACAGAGGGAGGCATCTGGGCAGCTGGGCTCTGCTTCCTCTTTTGTTCCCTCTGGACTACTCTCTGCAGTTAATACTATGGACTTAAAAATAAAGTAAATCAGGCCGGGCTCGGTGGCTCAGCCTGTAATCCCAATGCTTTGGGAGGCCGAGGTGAGTGGATTGCCTGAAGCCTGCAGGTTCAAGATCCACCTAGGCAACTTGTCGAGACCTCAGGTCTACAATAAATCAAAAATTAGCCGGGTGTGGTAGTGCACACCTGTAGTTCCAGCTACTTGAAAGGCTGAGGCAGAAGGATCACCGGTGCCCAGCAAGTCGAGGCTGCAGTGGCTGGGAGCGGCCACTGCACTCTAGTCTGGGTGACAGAATGAGACTCCAACTCAAAAAAATAAAAAAATAAAGTAAATCAGAGTTCAGATTCCACCATCACCACCTGCTCCCTATATGACCTTGGGCAAGTTATTTAACTTTCCTAAACCTCAACATCCTCATCAATAAAGTATAACTAAAATGTCTAATCTACAGGACTACTGTGAGAATTAAATAGTAAAGATGAAGAACTTTGGACAATATCAGATTGTGAGGGCTTGATAAATGTCAGGAGGAGTTATTTTGACACTGAACATGCTGAATTCCTAAAGACACCCAGGAAATACCTTGGTCAATGCAAAAATACTGGTTTCTCTTTCAGATGTGCTTCATAGGAGCTAAGAGTTTTACCAAAACTATGCAATGTAAGGTGTGGCTCCTTATTCTGAAATAAGATGTAGAAGATGGATCACTCAAGAAGCATTTTCTCTGGAAAATTTACAAGGAATAAGACAAACTGTCTCCCTGATAAGGCCTTGTTGAAGACTAAAGACGAAATGCTGGCACTCACACCATCTGTTCTATCATTTTGGTCCAGCTGACTTGGCCACACACTAGTATCCAACTTTCTGCCCCATGTAACCAAGCTTCCTTTCTGAGCCATCCTTCCTCACTTACCGTCAATCTGCTCGTCCTGACCTCTGTCCCTGGTCCCAGATTTGTCAAGCCTACACCAGCTGCAGTTCCATTTCTGACCCCGTTTGAATATGGCAACTCTTTAGATTCTGCTTTTGGTTTCTTTAGACTTCAGATATCTGTTGATTTCATTTGCTCATTCATTCATTCAACAAATATTTATGGAGATATTTATCTATGTGGCCCAGAATGTTCTGGGCACTGAGATATAGTGAAAAACAAAATAGACAAATTCCCTACCCTAGGGATTTTCTAGGCCTATGTGCAAAAAAGCAAGCGAGCAAACTAATATGTAATATCAGGAGGCCCCACATTTTCTCAGTTGGGAAACTCATTCCTGCCCCTCACCCTGTAGAACATACAACAACAAGACCCTCCAAACCCTAAGAGGTATACCCACCTTTATGCTATTCTGCCATTCACATCACAAACCACTCTTAGGAAGATCTTTTCACTTAATGGTCGAAATTCAAAAATGTCAATATTTTACCTTCTAGTAGAAAAAACTAGAGAAAGAGGCTATGGAATTCTGTCTCCAGGCCCAACAAGTGTGACAATTGCTTTGTTTTCCCCAATGAAGAATTAACAGCAATTACAAAAGTCCATTCAAGATTCTACAGATGGTAACTGATGGCCTGAAACTATGTCCTCTGGGATTTTTTTTATCTTTGACACTGGATGATTTTCTATCTTTTGCATCACTTCAAGGGAAGACTTGGGCTACAGAAAGACGTGCTGTGCAAATAAGAAAAGAAAAGAGGTCCAGCCAGGCTCAGTGGCTCAGTCTATAATCCCGCACCTTTGGGAGGCTGAGGTGAGTGGATTGCCTGAGCCCGCGGGTTCAAGACCCGCCTGAGCAGTGAGACTTCATCTCTACAATAAATCAAAAAATCAGCCGGGCATGGTAGCACATGCTTGTAATTCTGGCTATTCGGAAGGCTGAGGCGGAAGGATCACCGGAGCCCAGCAGTTCGAGGCTGCGGTGGCCGGGAGCAGCCACTGCACTCCAGTCTGGGCGACAGAATGAGACTCCAACTCAAAAAAAAAAAAAAAAGAGGTCCACCATATGAAATTGTGAGTCACGGCATCACCCATAACACATAGTCCAGTAAATTAATCTGGGACTTCCTTTACATGTTATGCCCATGCTTTTGAAGTTCTGTTATATTGCCCTGCTCCTTCCACTGCCAAGGCTTTGTACAAGTCAACCCCAGAATATCTAATATTAATCAACTTGAGTGGCCCTTCCTTCCTGGCTCTTCCCCAGTAAAGTAGTAACTACTCCCTCCCAGATCAGCAGCCATTTTAAATGACAGTCCCCACACTTAGCAGGTGCTAAAAAAAAAAAAAAAAAAAACAAGTGCTTTAAATGTGTATTTAGCATGGCTCAATAGAAGAACGATTTGGACCCAGCAGAGAGTGCCTAACTTCTGCTCCTTTCTTGATGGCATTTTAGGAGGATGAACAAACCATACCTAGAGAAGAACTAGCCAGGAACTTTGCACTGACCATAGTTGACCATACATTTTACTCTTCTACAAGATTTAATAAATGCTTGTTTTGGTAAGACAAAGAGGAAAGAATCGTTCCTTTGATTTTAAGCTTGTAAGGTAGAATGAGCCCATATGGGCTAGAGGTAAGCTAGACCACAGAACTTTGATTTCACTGACTTGACAACCTGCAACTTTTAGACTATAATTCTAGAGGTCAACCACAACTCTTTTTTTATCCTCTACATCCAATTGGTGGCCAAGTCCTTTTAATTGTATTTATCAACCTCTTCTATATCTTTTGCTTCCTCCATCCCCAATTACCTTAGGGTTGTTTTGCTTTCCACCTGGCCCATCACTGTGATCTTCTAATTGATTCTCTAACCACTAGACATGTTCTCAGTCCCTGACTCCAATTTTTCCTTCACATTGTTACCAGAGTGACCTTGCTAAAATGCAAAATTTCTCTTGTTACTGCTCCTCTTAAAAGAGTTTGGTGATTTTTCATTTCTTATAGAATAAGGACTAAATTTAATCTGTCAAACAAGCCCATAATCTCATCCCTGACCATCTATCCGATCTCCTGGAATACCATATGCATGAACTACTTGTGATTCTAAATACACTCCCATCTGTCTACTCTTCCAGCCTGAACTGGCCTTCCTCCCAAACCCCATTTCTTACCTACAAAGCAAACAGCTTGCTCATCACTTGCTAATAGACAATAATCTTTAGAGCAAGGGCATTAAATAATTTGTCTTTATCCCCAGTACGTCGCTTGGCATGTAGCAACCACTGAGTACAAGTAGTGTTTGCTGAAAGAATTAATGAGTAAGTGAAAAGAATAAATCAAATGTCCCATGGCGCTGGAGAGTTGTATTCTTTAAAAGACCTTCCATCTCATTACAAGTATCACTTATTATTTTTGCTCTATGACTGTAACTGAATCATTACAATGGCCAGGTGGTCTCATTGCTTCAAGTCCACACTTGACACTCATCCATCCTGCATATTGTATACCGATTATACCTTCCAAAGGGATGACTCTGATGATGGCATCTCACTGTTCAAAACTCCTGTAGAGATCCCCCCTGTCAGCTCCCTCTATGACATCTAACTGTCTCCATGTTTTGGTCCTAACATACTTGCTCAACCAGATTGCCCTCTACTCTTCTACAGGCCTGTAATGATTAATTTCAATTGCAACTTGATGGGATTAAGTACTAGCCACAGAACTGGTAAAAAAAAAAAAGTCATGTCTGGATGTTTCTCTGAGGGTGTGTCCTAAGGATATTGATGTGTGAGCCACTAGACTGAGTGGGGAAGATCTGCCCTCTATGTGGACAGGTACCATCCAATCAGCTGGAGACCCAGATAGAACAATAGTGGCTCAGCCTATAATCCCGCGCTTTGGGAGGCTGAGGTGAGTGGATTGCCTGAGCTTGTGGGTTCGAGACCCGCCTGGGCAACTTGGCAAGACCTCATCTCTACAATAAAATAAAAAAATCAGCTGGACAATGTAGCGCATGCCTGTAATTCCGGCAACTTGGAAAGCTGAGGCGGAAGGATTGCCAGAGCCCAGCAGGTCAAGGCTGCAGTGGCAGGGAGCACTCCAGTCTGGGCGACAGAGTGAGACTCCAACTCAAAAAAAAAAAAGATTATTGATTCTGTCTCTCTCTTGGATCTGAGATACGCTTTCCTTCTCCTGTCCTTAGACATCAGAACTCCAGACTTTTCAGCTTTTTTTTAACCTCAGGATTTACATCAGCACTCCCTCTGCACCCTGGGTTCTCAGGACTTTGGTCTTGGATAGAGAATTGCACCATTAGCTTCCCTGGTTCTGAAGCCTTTGGACTTGGACTGAGCCATGCTACTGGCATCTCAGAGTCTCCAGCTTGCAGACAGCCTGTTGTGGAACTTCTCAGCCTCCATAAACACATGAACCAATTCCCCTAATAAATCCCCTCTCATATATCTGTAGATATAGATTAGATATAGATAGAATGTTAACCATTTCTCTACATCTACCTCAAAAATCATCTCTTTCTAAACATTTCCATGATCAAAATATTTCTTTCTTCTGAATTCTATAGCATTTTTCTATAACTTCGTGGCATGTCCAAATTGTATCTTTATTACAGTTATCAATGAATATGTTTTAGCTCAAACACAAGACTGCAAAGTCCTTGAAGGCCATAACTCAACCTTATCCATGGTATCATCAACAGGAGAGTCCAACACATTTCTTGCACATGGTAGACTCTCAATAAAATTTTGTTGAATTAGTTATTCACTTATCTAATTAAACATTAGGAGTATCAATCATTCTGGATAATAATATTCCTTATTTGCATACATCAGTGTGTAAAGTACTTTCTCATCCTGATATCCCATTTGTACCTTACCACAGCCCTATGAAGTAAGAACAGAGCATTTTCCATATTTTGAGATAAAGAAACCATAATTCTATTGCAATAACTGAATTATTTAGGGTTATTCAGTTAGTGAAAAGAGGAGATAGAATTTGAATCCAATATTGATATTCCATGAGTTTTTCTCACTATTGGTACTTTGTGCAGAAGCTTGGTACTGCCCAAAGTTGTTCTTATTTACGTGGATTCAATAAGAGCAGCACTCTCTCCTTTGCTTCCAGCTAGACTTTCTCTAGGACTTACGCTTGCTGTGCTTCAAAGCAGAAAACAATGCTAGCCCCAGTGTTCCAGCTGGCTTTCCTTCAGACTTCCTCTATCTGATGAGGGCCTTCTTGCTGCATCATTCCATGGTAGAATGTGGAAGAGCAAGAGAGCAAGAGAAGGCCTGACTCACTTTCATAACAAGTGCATTGTCATCACAACTAAACCCACTCGCACAATAACGACATAATCACCTCTTATAGGTCCTACCTCTCAACACCGTTGCATTGGGGATCAAATTTCTAACTTAGACTAAACTTTGGGGGACACATTCAAAACATAGCAGGATGTTTCAAAACAATCCCTAGAGAGACTAAGAGTGCCTGCCAGATGAAAACACTGGCATCTCTCTCCCTGGATGGAGTTTTCAGAGCTATAGAACAAGTTTTCTGCAGCTATCATCAAGCATTATTGGAAGAACTTGACTTGTGCCCCTTAATGATAGGTAATATTCTTGAGCATGGAGACTAACACACACTTGTTAGATAGGATCATTGCATCAGGTTGAGAAGGGACTGTGGTACAGGGTGCCTAAAAAGAAAAGAATGGGAGCCCTCCCCCCAGTCTCTTGCAGCAAAGAGGATCTCAGTAGCTCATTTATGTGAAAGAGCTGGGACTCCAGGGCCATCTTGGTGGCCACTGAGACAGAGGAGCTGCGACCCTGGAAAGGAGATTGTAACATGAACCAACCTCAGGGAATTAAGGGGTCATGGCGGTCCTTTCTGGGGAACCTCAGCAATGGAGAGGATTTGTAGGAGCTGATTGCTAGATTCATCAGCCATGAAGAAATCACCAGAAGGGGGCAGAATCACCTTCAGCCTTGAGATGGCCAATGCCTCCTCCGCATCATGATATGCGGCTGGTTATTCTGAGAAGAACCTGCGGCCACCATCTCCTCTCAGATCCCCAAAAGACCCCCAAAACTCCCCCAACCCAAGCAAAGTTCATTCCAAGAAAAGAGATGGGAGCGATAGCATTTTTAAGAAGGCTCTTCCTACCCACACTCAATCAGATAAATGCTGGGGTAAGAAGTGGTGGAAGAGCCTCAGACCTCAGGCACTGGGTCAAACCTGTTGGGTGGGGGCAGGGAGCAGTGCTGGAGATAAGACTTAAATCATATTAAAGACTAAAGTTTAAACAGAACTGGGCTTTTCAACATCCAAAAATGGGCAGGAAATCACAGAATCTGTTACCAGGATTTGAAAAAGATACTGGTCACAATATGATTGAAATTAAAAAATAAATAAATAAAACCATCTCATGTTTATGCACCAATTAAGCAATTACATTATCAGCATCAGCATCTTAGAGAAGTGTTCAGAGCACTAAGTGTTCAGAGCACAGAAGCCAAATGTGATCAGGTCCAAGGCTGCACGTGAAACCAGCAAAGGAAGATAGAGCCTTGAATGTATACTTGCATAGAGCTTTGTGAGGAGCAATCTAGGGACAATCAAGGGCAGGAACTAACCTAGGAAATCCAAGGAAATTACCAAGAATAAGGCTTGAGGCCCCCATGGTTTTAATTAGCCAGCCACAGTGAGGGACAGAGCCAGTTGACTGAGTTTAAAGGCACAGTGTTAATGGGCACACCTGGAGCCACTGGGACTCTGCTGGGGTTTTATGTTAATAGGAATAATGTGTCTTTGAAAAATATTATTGCCTCCCAGTAGCTTCCTACTTTTCTGGTCACCTCTGCCTTTCATGAGGAAAAGGCTAAACCACATCTTTCTTCCTTCACATTCCTTTGAAGGAGCCGGGACCGCCATGGGGGAGGAAAGGTGGACTCTTTTCATCCCTAAATTATCACCACAAGGCCAAGCCAAACTGGTAGTTACCAGAAACCTCTGCCACTTCCAGGAGGATGAGGATGGGTAGAATTGTCCTGCAATTTCCATCCGAGGCAAAGCTAATCCTGTAATGGCCTCTCATCAGCCCCTTAAGTAATGAGGCTTCTAAAGAAAAAGTAAAATAGTGTGAGGCTCTTCTTAAAGACCTCTGATGAGAATGCAGCTTCACCCTCCAAGGCAGCTTCTCTTCAGGAAAAGGATATGCAAAGAGTGATCTGCATGGGTGTGTCTTCTGGTCCCAACTCCCAAGGCCAGCTGCCCTGATGTCAGGAGAGGTCTCACTTTGCCCATGGAGACAGAAGCGTGGGAGCTATTGTAGCCACAGCTCTGACTTTGCTGTTGGGAACTCTCCACACTTCCCTCACCAGCTATCTCAGGGCTCGCCCAAAGTCTGTACACCAGCCATTGGTTTAGTCTCCCTTGGGGGAGTACCACCAGGAGGACACAGACTGTCGTGGGCTGCCTACAGACAAAATGGACTTGCGGTAGCAAATGAGATTTTTTTTTTTTTAAAGTAAGTTGATTCAGAGAAATTCTAGAGTCCTTCCAAGTCTGCAATGCACCAGGTAAAGTGTAGTGTCATTCAATGTAAATTCAGCTAGAGAGCAGTTATTGGCACATTCACAAGGGACATTCCCCACGTGACGACACTATCCCCAGAATACACTTCTCAGAATCAGGGAGGACCCAGTTTCTCAAATATCCCTTTAGCTCACTGCTCCTATTCCTGCCATCTCTCCAAACACTTATATTTTAAGAATTTCTATATAAGTTCCAATTTAAAAAACACAATATAGAAAACTTGAAAAATACAGAAAAGTTTAAATAAGACACAAAAAACCCAGCCCTCATGCTGCCACCCAGAGAGAAAAGAGTGTTAATATTTCAGTATGTTTGCTTCAAAATTTCATGTTGTGTTAGTTGTGAACAAATATGTATATATAATTTAATAAAATTAAAATTGAATTTAGGAAATGGAGTCCACATCGTAGGGGCATAGGACAAGCTCTAGAATCTAGATGTAAATCTTAATTTCACCTCCTGCTTTCTTTGTCTAAGCTGTAATAGGTAGTTAAAGAAATTACCTATTAATAGGTAGTTCAGAAAGTTGCTATAAGGAAGTAATGAAATAATATAGATAAAGCCTTGTTACAGGACCTAGAGCATGTGGGATAAATACACATGAATAGTTAATGTTGTTGCTGTTACTGATTATATTTTCCTTTTTTACACTGTACATACATTTGTTTTTTTCTGTGCCTCTGAAGCAGTCTATAGGAATGAACACGGCTCGTGTGTCCCAATCAATGCAGTTTTGTCAAATGTAGGGCGCTGTCTGGATTGATATCACTCTCAGCAAACGTGATGACCTTGCCGGCATCTTCCCGTGAGAGGTTGATGTGACAGGATGGCCGGGGCCAGCTCAAATACCTGGAGGGGCAGAGGAAGGTTGCGGAGGTTTCAGCCAAGCCAGCATCACAGCTGTCCTCAATTACCACAAACAGATGTTGGCAGCTCGACTCATTAGAAATGCAATCCAATCACCTTGGCAGTCTAACAATCTTACTAGAAACTCTGGAGATAGGAAGACCCTGTGCTCCCAATTCGGTGGTCGGGTCAATGAAGGGCACTCTCCCTGTCCCCAAGCAGAGACTTCATGTGGCAAATATCCGCAGGGATTAAAGAAGTGGTTCTCAATTGATGTCAATTTTACTCCCCACCAGATATTTGACAATGACTGGAGACATTTTTGGTTGTCAGAACTTGAAGGGAGAGGAGGCTGCTACTGGCATCCAATGGGTAAAGTCCAGGGATTTACTAAACATCCCACAATGCACAAGACAGTCCCCACAACAGATAATTCCCTAATCCAAGAATTAGAAGCCCTGGGCTAAAGACCCCGAAGACAAAATTTAAGTAAGTTAAAAGAGGAAAACGCCTGGTCCCAGTGAAATGGGCAATCTTGAGGGTCTATAAACAGAGATCACAGAATTTTTTATATTTTTGTTTTATTTTAAAGATGTAGGGTACAATTCTGGATTCAGTATACAAATGTTCATTATGTAGGTACCCCTGTTGATGAGGTGTGCCTCTCCCTCCTCCGGCAGTTTTCCTTAGCTGCCAGTATCCCACCCTCCCTCTCCTGACAGTTTCCCACTACCGCCAATCCCTTTCTTATAGTATTATGATAATTGTTGAAGGTCTGGATCACAGAATTTTTAAAAGCTACAGCAATTAGGTTTTCTGTGCCTTTCCTCTAAAAGTCCCCATAACCCAGTGAGAGCATTCTTTCGGTACCACAATGTCCTGCAAGACATTATTTTTCAGACTGTCAGTGATTCCAGCTCTTGCTGTACTGCCACAAAAACTACTACAGTCGTTGTTTGGTATGTGAGGGGGACTGATTTCAGGATCCCCCAGAAATACCAAAATCTGTGGACGCTCAATTTTCTGATATAAAATGGTGTCGTATTTGCATATAACTACCATTCTCCCATATATTTTAAATAGTCTCCAGATTACTTTATAATACCTAATACAATGTAAATACTATGTAGATAGTTATGCTGCACTGTTGTATTTGCATTTTTTTTTGTTTTTGTTTCTTTACTATTGTGTTATTTTTTGTTGGTTTTGGTTGTTGTTGGTTAATCTTTTCGATTCCTGGTTGATTAAATCCACGGGTGCAGAACCCACAACTACAGAGAGCCAACTGTATTTTCTTACAGTCCTAAAATCTAAACTAGGATTTAGTACTCATATAGTAAGATGTATACACAATGTTTGCTTGTCCCCTACACTGTCCTTGTACCAACACCTGGATAGTCTGGATAGTTGGACAGCTATGGTATCTCAGGAAATATACGCCTGTTTTTAAACCAACTAGAAATGAAATGAAGTTAATACAACAGTGCCATCTAGTGAATAACAAGTATCTTGAAAGAGCATGAATCTCAGGTTTCTCAAATCTAAGGTTCATACATATTACCCAAACACATCCAATGTCAACTGGGAATGGCATTACATAAAATTGTATTATGGAATCATCAGCCCTTAGAAGAAACCCTGCATGTGATCTGAAATTATCAAAATTAGGAGGAAATCTTATGTAGGCCATGTAACTAGAAAAAAAGAAATTAGCAGAAATCCATGATTTCCTCTGTACTCAAATACTAAATAAGAATCTAACACTAATTAGTGATAAGATCTGCAAAGATTCCCATCTCCCGACACTGAGATCAATGTCTTCTCTGTGACCCTAAAGAGATGGAGCTGTAGCTCAGCCTCAGACACCAGGTGCACATTCCAGCTCTGTGCTTAGTGTCTGGGCAACCCAGGACAAGTGAAACTTCTTTGACCTTCTTTTTCTTCATCTACAAAATGGTGATGATGATATAATAATACCCATTTATGGGTAGTAATATAAGCCCTAAATAAGATATTTTAGGAAAAGAGAATAACACATAGTTTACCATGATAACGGTTAGTTTTTTTAGCCTTCTTTTCCTTTGTGTGCTTCTTTTACCAAATGAGTATGAGAAACCAGTGGCTATTTCTTTTGAAAACTGTCATGCAGCCAGGTGCAGTGGCTCATGCATGTAATCCCAGCACTTTGGAAGGCTGTGGCAAGAGGATTGCTTGAGTCTAGGAGTTTGATACCAGCTTAGGCAACATAGCAAGATCCTGTCTCTGCAAAAAATAAAAAATGAATTAGCCGGGCATGGTGGTATGGACATAGTAGTCCCAACTACTCAAAAGGCTGAGGCAAAAGAATCACCTGATCAAGGAGATCAAGGCTGCAGTGAGTTGTGATGGTGCCACTGCACTACAACCTGGGTAACAGAGTGAAACGTCAAAGAAAGAAATAAATACTGGCATTCCAACTTTTACTCAGTAAATATTGAGTCCCTACTCTGTGCAGAGTACCATTCTAGGTTCTGAGGATAGGCAAATTTCCTCCCTAGTGAAGCAAATATGTAATACAAGGGCATCTTGAAAGAAAATTATACAAAATCATGGCATAATGAGAGATTGCATCTGTTTTAGATATGATGGAGAAGGAACAACTCTCAGAATGGATTTCGACTGAGATGACAAGGGGAGATAGACAAATTCTGAAATTGAGGAATACACCTAGTGCTTTCCTTGGGACAGAAGGGGCAGTCCCCAGCTTGTTGTCTAATCCAGTCATCTTGAAAAGAAAGGAACTGAGCACTAGCTGGAGGAAGAGGAGGTGTTCACATCCAAAGATGAGCAGCCCATTCCCTTGATTAAGCCCTCCACATCATTTCCCTCACCACTCCAAGGCCAAGGTTCCATTTCAGTAACTGCCTCCAAGTTAACTGCTCTGGAGGATGGAAGAAACAAAAATCAGGTCGTACCACTGGCTTTCCTCCTCCTCTTCCATTTCTCACCGAGACCTTGGGATGGCTCGATGTTTTCTGTTTTCTTTTAAAACCAAAATAATTGCTCTGTGGCTGGAGTCCAGTGGTGTGATCATAGTTCACTGCGGCCTTGAACTCCTGGGTTCAAGCAATCCTTTCATCTAAGCCTCCCGAGTATCTGGCACTACAGGTGTGCATCCATGCCCAGCTAATTTTTTATTTCTACTTTTGTAGAGAAGGGTCTCGCCGTGTGTCACGGGCTGGTCTTAAACTCCTGTCAGGAGATTCTCCTACCTCGACCCCTCAAAGTGTTGGAACTGCAGGCATGATTCACTGTACCCACCAGTGGCTCAATGTTTTTAGATATGACAGCAACACTGTCAGTGTTCTGGTTTATCTGGTTTAGGATTTATTGTCCATATGAGTGGGGCTGGTCTCTACTGTTCTTCAGCACTGCACTTCCTGCAGCCAAATCATTCCAAAGTTATATGTTACACAACCAGCAATTTTAATGTTTCTCTAAAAATTTGTGTTTAAAGATCTATGATCCCACACTTTGGATAGATGATATAAAAGTGAACCAAGTTTCTTTTTTAAAGGCTTTCCAGGGTACTCAAACTCCCAGTAAGAATTATAAATTCCAGATATGCTATAGTGCATGCTATTATTTGGCCATGGAACCCATTGTGCAGAGTCTCTCATGGAAACACACTTCACAAAAAAGACTAAGATCTGTCTGGTGCCTGTTCTTACTTCATACTTTGCTAGAACCTTACTGTCTCATGAAGTTTTTCCTAATGCCTCACAGTCCCACTTCCCTTCATCCCAGATCCAATTGATTAATACTCCTTGTCTTCTCACATGACTCTGTAAATAGTTATGTCAAAGCCTCTGTAACACTTTGATGCCCTTTTTTAGTTTATTGTAGGTCCCTTCAGAACAGAAACCCTGCTGTCTTTACATGCAAGGTTCCAGGGAACCTCATGGAAATCCCTGGTGCTTGAAAACTGTGTGGCATACAGTAGATGCCCAGTGCAGAAAGAGAGGGTAGGGTGGGCTCAGGTGGGAAAGATCATAGTCCCAGTTCCACAATTTGGCTTTTGACCAATCACAACCTCTCTGAACCTCACTTTCTCCTCCCTCACACAAGGTTTAAAACACTAGCCCTCGCTTCTAGGACTGATGGAGGACTCTAATGAAATCAACTTGCAAACTCAACTTGTAACTAGAGGGTACCAGGCCACCGTAAGACACCACTATTATTAGCATCAGGTTGAAACATCCTCTTCGAGCTGTCTCTGAAGAGTCAAGGGCACCATACCTACAAGTGAGGTAGTAAATTCACCCTGCATGTACTTTTAGCTAGAAAGATCCTCCCAATCCCCCAAATAATGTGTCTTCCCAAATGCTAATGTTTGAAATTTCTGTAGCACAAGATAGATTTTTAAAATTCACATTAGATATGATTTCAAGTACTTTTAAAGTTGCAAATTATTGATATAAATTTCCTTACTGGGAGAAATTTCAAAAAGGGAGAATGAGAATAGAATTCTGAGCCTTGAAAATGAAGTGAAAATAATGCTCACTCTCTCTTCCCCTCATCTCCCTCCCCACCCACCCCCACCCCGCCTCCCCTCAACTAAGATGAGAGCCACAAAGGGAAATACTACCTTCTTCAAAATGTTACTTAGGGAAAGTTTTAGATTAAACTAATGCTTATTAAATACTTACACAACATAAAATGTACTAAACATTCCCAAACAACCTATAAGCTGATTTTTTACCACCCCAAAACTCCAGCCATGAGGCGAATCCACACCAGACACCAAACCTAACCTTGAATTCAACTGGAAAATAAATGTTTAAAAATTAAGGAATGAAGAACTTTTTCATGGAAACAGGAAGAGCGCAGCCACTTTGTAACCCTGGAGGAGTGCTGTGAGGCTGTGGCTTGTTGTCTGATTATTTCAATGCAAGTCATTTTGTAATTATTTTTATTGTTAATAAATTCCATCCAGTTTGGATAAGGCCATCAACACATTAATGTGAATTCACATATTGAAAGAGAGAACTAGACTGCGGTCACAATCAGGCGCCCAGATTTCTTCCAATTACTGCCCCCAATTATTTTCACACCTATTGCTGACATGTTTAATCTCCTTCTCCCAGTCTAACCGACAGCTTGCAAGGAGGAAGAATGCTAGCTAATGCACTGCTCAGCAGAGTGTAGGTCCAATCTAAATAATTAGAAGCCTATTTCATTTCTCCTCTCCCTTTTGTAAGAGCACTTGAAAGGAAGGTGCATGCCCAGGGTTGATGGCTCTAATTTATCGGGGAATAACTTATTGGCCTTTTATAAGCCGTTTTCAGACCGGCTTTTCTCTGCCTGTCCCTGAGGACACTGACGATATTTAAGGCTATTGGATGATAATCAATAAGCAAGGGTCATCTGTATTGCCTGGCTTAAAGGTCTTTGATCCAGTAAATCATCAATTACTGCCGCCTATATTAGCCTTCCCGTTAAATGTGTGACCTAAACGGGTCCTCTAAGTAGATGAGGACCAGGGCTGCATGGCCATTTCAGCTGATGAAGTGAGTCTGTAGTTCATTTAGGTTTGGGGCCTGTCTCCAGTTTCTCTGCAAAGTGACTTCCCTCCTCTCCTCAAGCATTTAGAAGTCTTTTTCCATTTGGCTCAGACTTAAGCCATAATTCCATTACTTGACATGGGGACATTCATATATGTCCCCTTCGTTGACCGCAGGCCCAAGAGTGCCCGACTTTGAGACTGTGATATTCAGTGTGCTCATCACTGTCCCTGAAACTCCTGTGAGTGTAATCCAAGGATGTTTGTTACAAATGAAGATCCTATGGTCAGAGTCCCATGCAATACTTTTGGATGAGTCCTGGAGATTGGCATTCTTAACGCAGGAATTGCACTTGAACCAACATCACAGTGGTGAGGAGCCTGGGAATGAGGGCCTGCATTTCAGGAATCCGCATTTTTAACAAGTTGTCTGGGTGATTCCTATGCACATTGAAGTGTGAGAACCTCTAGAAAAGACAGGCTATAAATAAGTAAACAACTGCCTTGTATTATTAGATAGGGATAAAAGAGAGGCTGGAAAAGCAACGAGCAATTTGCTTCAGGAGAACAGGAAAGAATAGAAGGACATAAAGAGCTCGCTGGGGCACCCTATAAGCTGCCTTGAAGGTGACTAGAAGTTGACAGGTAAGAATGCAAGGGAAAATACTCTAGAGAGTAAGACCAGCATGGACAAAGGCTCATGTAATAAGAGTTCAGAATTTCTTTGGGAATTTGCATATAATCCAATGAATAGAGACCTGAGGTGCACATGCAGATTGGAGGTGTGGTGGGAACTGAAGCTGACAAAAAAGTGGGGGTGAACCACAAAGGCACTCTAATGCTGTTATTCAGACAATGGAGAAGATGCCTGGCCTAATATCTAAGGATGAATTTATATATTCAAAAATTACAGAAAGCTGGAACAGCCTTCCATTCCTCTAAACAATTGGAAAAGTGACCAAAAGACTTTTGCCCACTGCCTACTTGACATTTAATATCCCATGTTTCTGGAATACCTCCTATAGGCCTGACACAAGAGTGAGCTCCAGAGGAATCACACCAGACAACAAAGACTTAGGCTGCCTTCCATCGAAGGGTTTATGGCTTAACATGTACTGTGGGGCAGGACTAGCAGATAAGAAACAGAAATAGTACCCCCAATGAATTTACGGCATAAAAGTAAAATACACATATATGCACAAAAACACAGACATGCATCTACACATCATAATAAGCCACAAGAAAAGTAGAAATGAAAGGTACTAGGATTAAGTGGAGAAACACTACATGAAAGGGACCTTAAAACAGAGACACAATTTTTGATCAAGAGAAGATGGAAAGTATTTTAGTCAGAGGGAAAGAAAGAAAGTAAATAAAGAGAATAGAGAATGAAACAGTGAGAATGAGGATGACAACAATCACAATGAAGATGATAACAATGATTTCTCATGATAGAGGTACTAAGTGCCAAACACACATCCCTTATTTCTTACCCTCCGAGGAACTCTTCACAGCAGATGTTATTGCCCCAATTTATATATGTAACAAAACAATTCTCCAAGAAGTTAAACAACTTCCAAAGATGACAAAGCAAGTAAGTGAAAGAGGCAACTCATTCATATTCATTCATTCAACTTACTGAACATATATTTACTGAGCAGTTACTATGTGACAGGCAGATCTATCTTCTACCAAAGTTTCTATAATTTTTCTCCACAGCACTCTAAAAATTAGCAACATGAATAAAATTATCACTAGTAAATAACAGCATGAACAAAAAGAAAATGAGAACTACAAAAGAAAGAACCTCTACAGCATGTTTTATTCAAAGCATTCATATAGACATACCATTTGATCTCCATAAACATTTTAAAACAAATAAGAAATAGGGTCTAAATGCCTGGTGGGGGCGGGCGAGTGGGCAAAATAAATAAATACCTGGCAAATATGGTGTATTAAATATTGTATCTTTCATCTTTATCTCAATTCTTCAAATATTTGATTCTTTAGGGCTTTTAATAATAGTAGTTCCCTTTCTTCTCAAGATGTTTTATTTTAATCAAAAATTCATTCTACTGTTTTGAAGGGGAAAGAATAAAGAACAAAATGACCCATAGTTCCACTGCCTCAGTATACGATAGAGAGAGAGAAAGAGAGACAGAAATAGAGAGAGAGAAAGAGACAGAGAGAGAGAGATACGTACAGATATAAATAACCATATAGATATTTGGTATATAGATATACAGACATACAGACATATAGATATATAGAGGGTGCCAAAAAGTGTATAAACGTTTCGTTGGGTTTTTTTTTTTGAGTTGGAGTCTCACTCTGTCGCCCAAACTGGAGTGCAGTGGCCGCTCCCGGTCACCGCAGCCTCGACCTGCTGGGTTCCGGCGAGCCTTCCGCCTCAACCTTCCAAGTAGCCGGAATTACAGGCATGTGCTACCACGCCCGGCTGATTTTTTGATTTATTGTAGAGATGAGGTCTCGCTGCCCAGGCGGGTCTCGAACCCACAGGCTCAGGCAATCCACTCACCTCAGCCTCCCAAAGGCGCGGGATTACAGGCTGAGCCACTGAGCCCAGCTGTGTATACACATTTTAAGAAAGGAAAAAAAACTATTTTTGTTTTGTCAAGGTTTTACTCTGTTGCAGAGACTTGAGTGCAGTGGCACAATCATGGCTCACCACAAACTTGACGTACTAGGTTCTAGTGATCCTTCTGCCTCAGCATCCCAAGTAACTGGGACTACAGGTACATGCCAGTAAATCTTACATTGTTATAGAGGTGAAGTCTCACTATGCTGCCTAGGTTGGTCCAGAACACATGGGTTCAAGCATTCCTCTTGCCTCAGTCTCCCAAAATGCCAGGATTACAGGCATAAGCCACCATGCCCAGCCACCCAGTATCCCTTTTTAATAGTGAGATCTAGATCTAGATTGCTACTTAACCTTGTCATCTAGCAGTTGTATGACCTTGGGCAGGTGATGTGTCTTTGTTTCATAGATAAAACTAATTACTCTCCACCTTACTTAGTTATCATCAGGATTCGATTATGAGGTTTAATAAATGTTGGTTCTTTTTCTGTCTCATCTCCATCCCAGATGACGACTTTGCCTTTTTTAGGTTTGTTTTGTTTTGTTTTGTTTTTGTTTTTTTGTCTCTGTTTGTATCCATTTGAAGTCCTTCCTCCTCCCCCAACATTCTGGTTGATGCACTTATTTTAAGAGATACTTGTTCATATTTTTCTTTAAATAAACTAAGAGATATATACCTTTTTGCTGCGCCCCTACCATGTGCAAGGACAACCTGTATATTTTTGTTATATAAGACTATAAAAACATAACATGCCATTTATATGTCCATATCTGGGTTATAAAACTTTATGCCAAGATTAAAAAACTGATTTAGCTTAAGCCCCCAAAGGTGGTAGGCCCTTTCTCTTATTTTATCCTCTTTCTTAATGGTGCTCCAACTTTGTAGATCTATAGATTCTCTTTCCCTAATTATTTCCATAACCTAAAAATATATCAGAAATAATGAGGCAAATATTTTTCTTTCTCATGAAACACTAATGAAATGCTACCTCTCTGGGTTTTTTAATTAGGTATCATTTTGATAACTCACACTGTAAAATGAAAATATTGACACTACATTTGCGAATACAAACAAAGTCCCACCGAGCACCCTTGAGGGCTCTTTGTAATCCCAATTTGGGCCTTTGGAAGATAGGATTGCACCTAAGAGTTTATGAGAGCTTTCTGAACTATGTATAGGTCATCGGTCCCGCTTCATAAAGGACCCTCTCTTCAAATAGTTCATAGTGAGTTGAGAGAACTGTAAAGTAGAGTGAAGAATAGTGCAGTTTATAGGTCAAAAGAGCTGTGTGCCCTTGGGTAGATTTCTTCCTATCTCTGAGCTGCAATTTCTTCATTTGTTAAGAGGGATAAGTCACATACATAATTTATATATAAGTAGGTAGCGTTTATATATCTACTATACATTCTATATTATGTATCCCTCTTTATAAATGAGGTAATAAAATTATTGTGATATCAAATGAGATTATATATGCCAAAATCTTTTTTAAGTTTTCAGCACATAGAAAGCACTCGGAAAATGTCAGCTATTATTAATACCATTATCATGTAATTGCTATTTGAAAGATAAATAACAGTAGCACGTGTTGGTCAATAATTGATAACGTTTATTTGGTTTAAAAAAAAAGACACAGAGGCCGGGCTTGGTGGCTCAGCCTGTAATCCCACGCCTTTGGGAGGCTGAAGTGAGCAGATTGCCTGAGCCCACGGGTTCGAGACCCACCTGGGCAGTGAGACCGCATCTCTACAATAAATCAAAAAATCAGCTGGGCGTGGTAGCGCATGCCTGTAATTCCGGCTACTTGGAAGGCTGAGGCGGAAGGATTGCCAGAGCCCAGCAGGTCGAGGCTGCGGTGGCCGGGAGCGGCCACTGCACTCCAGTCTGGGCGACAGAGGAGACTCCAACTCAAAAAAAAAAGACACAGAGTTGTTATCTAGGATGGAGAAGAGACAAAGAAAAGGAATCAACATTAGCTAAACCTCATAATAATTGAATACTGATCATAATTAATTAAGGTGGATATTAATTAGCTCATCTGTAAAACGAAGACATGTCACCTGCCCAAGGTCATAAAACTGCTAAGTGACAAGGCTGAGTAGCAATCTAGATCTCACTATTAAAAAGGGATACTGTGTGACTGGGCATGGTAGCGCATGCCTGTAATCTCAGCATTTTGGGAGGCTGAGGCAGGAGGAATGCTTAATCTCAGTAGTTTTGGACCAGCCTAGGCAACATACTGAGACTCCACCTCCACAAAAAAGTAAAAGGTCGTGGCACATCCCTATAGTCCCAGTTACTCGGTGAAAGGATTGCATGACCCCTCAAGGTCAAGACTGTGGTGAGCCATGATCATGCCACTGCACTTAAGCCTCCGTGACAGAGTGAGACCTTGACCCAGAAAAGAGGGACAGGGGGAGACACTGGGGAGTGAATTTGCTCTTTTAGAAGTAGATGTTTGAGCTTTACAAAAATGTCCTGAACTTTTCTGTGGAGCAAAGTATTTAAGCAGCCCCCAGAATAAAGCCCTACAATATGGCAGAATCACTCCGAAGTCTAGAGCGTATACAAAAGGGCAAAGGAGGCTGGGAACACAACCTGGTTCCTGGGCCGGAACATTCATTGATGGGGTCCTCTTAGTTAAGTCAATTCCATATTCCGGATTTTTCAGGTCAGATTTATCCCACATATTGTGTGTTAGTATCACCAAGTGGCATTTTGGTCTAAGTTACCATTCCCATAGATCCAAGATACTATGGAAAAATTCCTATAAGTCAAGATTTGATGTCTCCAAGTAGCAACCTGTCTTTCAAGGCCTGCAAACACATTTTGTTTAGGAGACATTGCCAAACTGAATCTGAATGCTTTTCAATACTTCATGCAGGCTCCCAGGCTCCCTGGTAGTCACCATTCCTCTATATTACTTTAAACCAACTCTCTTTATCTCTATACCTTATGTACTCAGCCCCTGATGAAGTTTTTATGTTAATCAGGCCCCACTCCAGACTGATTAAATAAGAATATCTGGAGATGGGTCCAGGATAGGGATTTTAAAGACTGCCACTCCCCTGCCCCCCAAGATGTTTCTATGTTTCTAGTGAACCATCAGTGTTAATCACTGATCTAGGCCCTACTTTCAGTTCATCCACTCATCTTCTCTCTTTCTTTTATGTTCTCTTTCTCATTGCAGTACATTAAATACTGCCCCCTCCCCAAAGTGCATGCTCACCTGGAAACTCAGGATGTGAACTTATTTGTAAATAGAGTTTTTACAGATGTAATGAGTCAAGGATCTCAAGACAAAATAATCTTGAATTTAAGGCAGGCTCTAAATCCAGTGACTGGTGTGATTATAAGACACAGTATGAGGCATTGTCTGGACATAGACTCTTCTCCCCCTTTATCTGACTTCTTTCTTATCCCTCCCTCAGAAAGTGACCTCTGGTTAAGGCTTGTCTTTGAAGGATATGCATATTCCCAGCAATGGGTCATGGGGTGCAGGTGATCGAGCAACGCTAAAAGCAATGTAGACATCCCTCTTAATCAACGTAACTGTAAACACCATATAGCAATTTGAATAATTAACTTGCCTGATTATAATACTGCTTGCTGTAACCGTCCCTAGGCATGAATTTTTTCACTGATCAGCCTCCATTGGTGCCACCTATAAGTTCTAATAAAATAATGTATTTCCCTGCTGGAGCTCCAAGTGACTTCTTTGGAATAGGTAAACATTATGCGAAAGCACCCTCAGATTTGGGGTCGCGTCATTACACACAGGATAACACAAAAGGAAGACAGAGGTGTGACCATGGAGGCAAAGATTGGCCAGATGCAGCTACAAGCCAAAGACTTCCAGGAGCCACCACCAGCCTCCCCCTGGAAGGAAAGATTCTTACCTAGAGCCTTCCAAGGGTACATGGCCTCACTGACACTTTAATTCCAGACTTCTATCTTCCATAATTGTGAGGGAATAAATTTCTGATGTCTTAAGTCACCCAGTTTGCAGTAATTTATGGTAACCTTGGGAAACTAGGCCAACCTCACAACAACTCACCTAATGTCTGCTTAGAATTTTTGCCCAAATATTCTAAATGTCCACAAATGTCCTCACACTTTCAGAAACTATATATACTAAATATACTAACACTTAGAGCCACCAAAAGAACTATAGACAAAAAACATAACTCTTCACACAGCACACAGTCAGAGAGACGTGAGACCATATAGAGCTTCCAGGGGCCCATGGAACCAGTGAGCTGGCCCGGACCCAGGTTTCCCTGATGCATTTTCCCATCACTTCATTTGCTCTCCATTAGTGGCAGTGGAGGACATGACTTTTATCTTTAGTGCCAAAGATTCTAAGAGAATGAATTCTTACCAGTAAGTAATTAAAACCTTATTGCCTTTTCCCCAGTAGTCTCCCTTCTTTTCCATAGTTTCTGTGCAGGTTGCATTTTTTGTAGTTCTACTTTTCTTTGACTTCTGCTTCCTCTTCTTTTCAGCCAAACAGATGGAGAGGGAGCTCAACATCTGAGAAGCCAGTCTTACTCCCCGCAGGCAACAGCTGCTTCCACAAAACAGCCCTGTAAGTGTCACCATCGGATCCATACATCTTCAAAGGAAGTTGATCCCACACTGAAGTCATGACTGAGTTACCGCCAGTGATGCAGGGTTCCAGGACATACTGGTTGCTTCTGGGCTTTTTCAACTTTCAACACTTCCTGAACATCTTTTGAAAGTCAGGGAACAACAAGTAAATTTAATGGTAAAAGCCTCCCGGCCACACCACCACAGCCCCCTGCTACACTCATTCATGATTTGTAGAATACTTTCCCCACTGTGATTAAAAGGCCCTCAGCATTTTCTTCCCTTAAAAACTTCAGTTTACTGACTGGAAAATTATTTCCCAAATATTTTCTACGTACTCAAAGCTATATACAGAGTTCCCAAGGGATGAATTTGTTCTTGTTATATTTTTTAACTACAGTCATATGTTGATTTAATTATCTCCTCTCTGGAACCCACCATCATGTAATTCCTGCTGGAAGATAATGATCTGAGCTAACCTACTGATAACTGGAGGTGGGGCAGGGATCATCCCAAAAATGCTGGCATTGTGTGTATTTTGAATGTCTCTCCTTATTCGTAAGGTTGGTTAGGAGTGAAAACAGCAATAAGGATGGAGATCACAGTGGGGGAGAGTAATTCTAACAGCTCTGCCATCTGAAATACTTCCTGCTGCTAATACTTCACAGAAATGTCTCAGACCAAATGCCTTTACCTACATGGTCCTCAAGCTTTTCTGCACATTTGTATTACTTAAGGAGCTTTTAAAAATCCTGATTCCTAGCTCATCCCTCCTCCACTACCCCCACCCCAAAAGCAATTTGACAGAAATCCCTAGGCATAGGAGCCAGACATTCACAGTAGTTACAGATCTCAGGTGATTTCAATATGCAGCAGAGTATGAAACACAGGGTAGTTATCAAAATGGCCAAATGTCTAGATCCTACCACAGCTATAAGACTCTGCAAAACAGAACGAAGATTCTCTCCCCCTCCCTATCAGAAATAGGTTTTCAAAGACAAGGGGGCTTTGAGATTCTTAGAGAAAGACATTATGTAAATATAAGCTATTATTATTGCAAGTTGGCAGGTGTCTGGGACATATATTTCATTCTCTTTAATCATCCAAATGAGGCCAAATGTCCCAGGGACGTGGAATCAGCCCATCATTATGCCTAATGGGTAGCGAAGATCCAAACGCAGGTGTTATGAGAGGCAGCAAAAGCAATCACTGAGTTCACTTCTTCTACTGGGACAAGCTTCAGCTGCACACTTTATTGGAGGCAAGTCCCCCTAAGGTCCAAAATCCACTGCTGTTCACTCCTGGCTCAGCAATGTGTATTGCAGAGCAAGTGGCCTTTTCTTCACCAACTGATAGGTATAAAAAGGAACAGACCTTATCCTTTTCTCCTAGGCACATCGAGGCTCATCATGCAAAATGAGAGTTTAATATTAATCCACTCATCTGAGTCTAATTCAATGTAAAACATACCCCAATCTAACGGTAAAGTCTAGAACTGCTGATACACCACACAGTAACCTCCTGAGTCTTGTGTTTTCTTCAGCAGTAACTATAGCCATAAAAGGTTGGGACAGCGTATAAATATTTAAGGACCAAAATAAATCTTTAAATGTTGAACAACCGGGTTAGGTGATGGGTAAACTAGAGACTGGTCCCAAGATGGCAGCTCATCGAATAATGATAGAAACAGCAAAACTTCAGCCATTCCTCTCCTATACAGGTACAGCATTACTGCATGTCAGCTTTGTAATAGCTTAACTGGCTAGAGCCAGCAGATGGTGTTTTTATGACCCTATATAAACAGTATTAAGTCATTTTAACTCTTTCTCCATAACTCAGGTTTCCAGTGTAGGCTGCAGTTGTCCACCTCTCCCATTCTCTGAGATGCTCACGAGGAAGAATACTAACATTTATTGAGCACCCATTATCCACCAGACACTTCTCATAGGGATTTATTAACTCCCATTTACAGAGAATGGCTATGAAGGGCAGAGCCAAGATTTGAACTGATTGTGTTATTCCAATGCTCTAGCTCCTCCCACCACTGGTCTTTCATTTTGAACCTCTATTTTAATCGATTCAATGCACAGGAAGGAGTAAAACAGCTGGAAAAAAATGTCTGGTGAGTGATTACTCTCATAATCCAGTACTAAGAGCATCCAAATCAGTATGGTTTGTTCCTGTTTGAAATTATTACTACTTAGGAGTTTTCACGTGTTCTTTGATTTATTGATTATTCTGTTTTACGCTTGCAAGATGTATAGTCTCTTCAGAAATAAAACTTTATTACCTGCTTCGTCAATCCAATTAATTTCACAATGCATTGATTAAATTCCTATTTAAGCATTTCAGCATCTTAAATAAAATCATGACTCTCATGCAAATGATATGTCAAAGGTTTTATTCAACTCATTAATTAATAAGGGAACAAGTGAGATATAGACAATTTAACAAATGAATGTTAGAATAAGATTGCTGGCTTACATACAAAATTGACTAATGTCTTACCATAACCTTTGGGGTTAGCTCTTCGAAGAGACAAGTATTATTGCATCTCTACCAAACAAAATTAACAAATTAACCTGTGCCCCTACAGAGTTGTAAAACGGACCAACCTATAAAAAAATCAAACCTAGACTAGGGCTTACACACACAGCAATCTCTTTTGCTTATTTCTAAGTTTTAGATATTTTTCCTGACATTGTTTGAGACACTAAAGTAGGTACACACACTAGAAAAACTTAGACACTGTCTTCAAAGGTCTACAGTAAAGTTTCAGAGTACAAAACTTGAATACATTCATAATCTAAAAGGTATCTATAAGTAATCAAATGTAATATAAATTGTACACATTTGTGCTCAAATAAATCAAAGTGAGGGGAAGATTATCATAAGCTGAGTTAATTAAGAAAGGAAAGCATCTTGGAAAAGAAAGTCCTCTTTTGAGTATGGTTCAATAGAAATTGTACAATATGGTTTAACGAAGATGAAAAAGAAGAGAGATCCAGATGGGAAGAACAGCGTGAAAGTAAAAAACAGCAACAGAGATGGGTCTAGACAATATTGGTTCTCAGCTGTGGCAGCACCTTGCTTTCACCTAGGGAGCTTTTAAAAAAAGATCCTGATCCCAACCGGACTCAGTGGCTCAGCCTGTAATACCAGCACTTTGGGAAGCCAAGGCTAATGGATTGCCTGAACCCATGGATTTGAGACCAGCCCTGGCAACTTGGCAAGACCTTGTCTCTACAATAAATAAAAAGTTAGCCAGACAAGGTAGTGCATGCCTGTAGTTCTGGCTACTTGGAAGGCTGAGGCAGAAGGATCGCCAGAGCCCAGCAGATCGATGCTGGGGTGGCCGTGAGTGTGCCACGGCACTCCAGCCTGGGTGATGAAGTGAGACTCCAACTCAAAAAATAATAAAAAATTAAAAAATCCTGATCCCAAGCTGTACCCAGACTCACTAAATTAGAATCTTCAGGGATGGGACCTAAGTCTCAGTAGCTGGTAAAACTCCCCAGGTGAATTCTATGGGCAGCCATGGCTTCTCAAGTGTGGTCTGTGGACTGGCAGCACCAGCAGACCTGGGATTTTGTTAGATCTCCAGACGCCAGCTTCCCCCTCCCACTACTCAGTAAGAATTCTGTCCTTCTATAAGACCCCAAGGTTATTAACATGCACATAGAAATCTGAGATACTGCAAGATACTCTATAGCCAGTTCTCGCTATCCCTAAACATAAGAATCATCTGGCACCCTCTATGAACATGCAACTTCCCAGGCCCATCCATCCCTTAGAGAGTTGGTTATTCTGAGACAGAGTCAAGAGAAAATGAGAGTTATCAAGTACCTGTGGGTTATTCTTATCAAGGAAATTATTGAGAAGAGTTCCCCATTTGTGGGGACCAGTTAGTTGATAGCCTTGACTGAGGGAAGTTTTGCTTGATCTGATGTTGTGTCTCAGTCCCAGCTACACATAGAATCACCTGGGGAAGATTTTCAAAACTTCAGGTATGTGGATTCCACTCCCAGAGACTACTTGGTCCTGCCTGAGACTTTGTTGTTTGTTTTCAGTTTTTAGTTGCTGCATAGTCGGGATTGAAAAAAATCACTGTTTTAGGAAGCTACCTCTTCCTGGAGGAACAAAAGTGAGTAAATGTTATTTTAGAATATGTCACCTGGCCGGGCTCGGTGGCTCAACCTGTAATCCCAGCACTTTGGGAGGCTGAGGTGAGTGGATTGCCTGAGCCCGCGGGTTTGAGACCCGCCTGGGCAACTTGGCGAGACCTCATCTCTACAATGAATCAAAAATTAGCCGGGCGTGGTTGCGCGTGCCTGTAATTCCGGCTACTTGGAAGGCTGAGGTGGAAGGATCGCCAGAGCCCAGCTGGTCGAGTCCAGTCTGGGCGACAGAGTGAGACTCCAACTCAAAAAAAATAGAATATGTTACCTAACAATAACATACAGATTCGGTGTTAGAAAAATCTAAAGATACCTATTAGTTAGGTGACAGTGATCAAGTAGTAAAGATGGTTGTTAGAATGGAGAGGAAAGGGTGAGTCTGTGAAAACAAAAATCAGAAGAAGTTAAAAACCAACTAGGATTATAAAATGAAGAAATTATAGAGGGTTATTGAAATATGCCTACAAAGTTGTCAGGAGGGATAGGAGTTGAGGTAGAATCAACCCTACATGGGGAAGCTGGGAAAAAGAGTCAGGCGTGGTGGCTCATGCCTATAATCCCAACCCTTTGGAAAGCAGAGGCAAGAGGATTGCCTGAGCCCAGGAGTTTGAGACCAGCCTGGGCAAAAATGACAAGATGTTGTCTCTATAATAAATTTTAAAAATATACCCAGGCACAGTGGCATGCATCTGTAGTCTCAGCTATTTGGAAGGCTGAGATGGAAGGATCACCTGAGCCCAGCAGATCGAGGCTGCAGTAGCTGTGATTGTGCTACTCTACTCCAGTCTGGGTGACAGAATGAGACTCTGACTCAAAAAAAAGAATTAGTTTGACAGGTGAATATATTGTATGCAGTTTTAGAAATAGTGATTGAATATTAAAGCACAAGTAAAAATAAACAAATGCTAAAACTGTGAACAGAGGTTATTTATTCAGAGCTTGTTAGAGCAAGAAAGACAGCCACCACCATTTGTGTTTGGTAGAGACTCGAAAAATAGAGATTCGCAAAATTTTATAGAGAAAGAAAAGAAAAGCTTAGGTGTGCCCTCACTGGAGGCTGATGGCATGGGGAAGCTGGAGGCAGCTACTTAGGAGCAGGCCAGCTTAGGTGATTGGCTTAGGGAGTATATTTGGCATTTTCTGGTTGGTTCTGTTACATCCTGACCAGATTCCTATGGCCACTGCCAGAAAAACCAGAACTGACAGACCCATTACAATGGAGGAAGAGTTTAATATCAGAGAGAAGCTGAGCAAGAAGGGTAGGAGAAATTACTCAAATCCTCCTCCCTGAAAATTCAGAGGTTAGGGTTTTTTAAGGGAACTTGGCAGGCAGGTTGGTTGATGATGTCATAGGGGATGTCTTCCTGTCACAGACCCAGTTTCTGGAAGGTAGCATCACTGGAATGATTGGGCTGACTTTCTGCTATTCTGGGTCTAGGTGGGGATTTGTGTCTATCAGAGCACATAGTCTACAAAAAGATCTCACATACCATTCTTAGGTTTTACAATAGATGCTATCTATAAAGCATATCTATAAAGTATGTCTCATCAAGTACTATCCCCTAAGTCAGGAGGCATTATAGAGGTAGTCTAGAAGGAAGGTGTGGGGGCAGGTGGGAACCCTGGAGATTGAGGCTACCTTTATCCTACAACCACTGCTTTTGTCCTCAAGCAGTCTTAGGTCTATTGATTAAAAGAGAATATGGTGATCAGCCTTGCCCCTTCCGTGGGGGTCGGGACTTGGAGGTAATTTCATATGGGCGGTTTCAGTCCTAAATTGGAGGTAGGAGCAAAAATTAGAGAAGATGGCAGTCTTTGGCCAAGTCCTGACTGTAGAGGTTTTGGGCCAGAATTCTATTTTCATATATGGTCTGGTCATTTTTCATTTGTATATCCACTCTCACATGTTAAATAAATGTTCCACAATCAGACTTTTAAAAACCTAATTTTCAAAATACACCAGATTTATTTAGATGACTTTCCCATCTAATTCAATTTATTCAATATTATTGACCACATCCACAACCAAACTTACCTCTTTAGATCTTTTCAGCAATTGTCTCACCTGGATTCTACTTTAGAAGAGGGCGACTGTTTTAAAATGTAGAGTTTATTATGATTTACGTATGGCAAGGCCAACAGATCGGGAGACAATAGCCACTGAAGAGAGGGGTTGTTATACCCTGAGAGGAGGGGAGACCACACAGACAGCACAGGTTATTGTGGTTTCTGTAGGAGGGAACAGGAGACAAGGTAAACAGGTTTAGGATTGGTTGAGTTTGAATAATTTCAGTGAACTCTGAGACATAGGGACTTTCCTTAGTTGTCTGGTTCCTGGCCCTGGGGGAAGAAGATTAGAGGCACTGAGCGTCAGAGCCCAGTAGAGGAGGTGACTGGGGGTAAGGACTCTAAGTTGGTTGGTCTGCATTTAAAAGGGATGCTCTAGTTGCTCAAGGACAAATTGTTTACTATGTCCAAGCTGGCTGACCATGGAAGGGGCAGTTCCTCCAGGGTCACAAGGATCCAAATACCAAAATCGAAAGACATGATGAATACAGAAAGTATAATTAGAAATGGAAATTCAGTTCCCCAATCTCTATAAACACCAGTTATGACAGCAACTAGAGTTACTTAATGTAACATTTCATACTGCAAGGTCATTTGACAACACCATGAATCATTCCATCATCAGGCTTTGCTGCCTGGGGCATGAATAGCAATATTGAAACACAAAGACCATCAGTCTCCACTCTAGTAAGGTTTTAGCACAAAGCCTTTTATTTCTGAGCCTTCTCATTTTAGAATAAACCAAGGGCAGACTTCAATCTTCCCTAGTAGCTGGGACACTTGAGAGTTGATTAAATGCTTTTCCGTCCATCATATGCTTCCTTTCCATATCACCTGAGCTGGTGAAATTCATTGTTTTGCCTCTTTTCTTCCACACCCCAGGGATGTCCCGTTGAGGCAACACTTCTCATGGTTCTTTATAAGTGAAAGTTGGAATTAGTGAAACTGCCCATATAAAATTAATATCAGGTCATGGGGTAAAATCTATAGAAAAGACCCAAGCCCTGAAAAGCTGAAGCCATGGTTAGAAATTAACAATCTGTTGTGTCTAAGTTTGCCTTCACTCCAACAGAAGGCAATTGATCATCTTCATGTCTTGACTCCTGGGGAAGCAAAAAGCTACCCCACAAGGCTGATCAACAGATCTTCCCTTAAACAATGAGCCTAAGACTTCTATGACTCTACCCAGGTAGTAATTGCTGATAGCCACAGGACTTGCTTTAGAGATAGAATCTATTGTAAAACCTAAGATATTTAAGATATTTTTCAGACTTTGTACTCTGACAAACCCTAGGCCCCAATGGTCCTACAATGCCCCCTCGCAGGAACTAGCTCTGCAACAGGAAGATGCTCTCAACACCCCCATGACATCATCAACCAGTCAGCAGCCTATGCCTCTGCTTGCCAAGTTCTCTTTAAAAACCCTATCCTATGAATTTCCAAGGAGACAGATTTGAGTATACCTCCCATCCTCCTCACTCAGCTGCTCTACGATATTAAACTCTTCTCCATTGTAATGGCTGTGCCAGCTCTGGTTTTTCTGGGCAGCAGGCATAAGAACCTGGTCAGGCTGTAACAAAAGAATAGAACATTTACTTGAAGATCATTTTTAAAAATACCTTTAATACTTAGGAGATTAGCGTTCCTCTTAGAAAAGCTCCCTGTGAGGCAGGCATAATTAACATCCTTCAGAAGTAGTTAGGCAGGTTTCCTTAGGCAGGTCTAAATTAAAATAGGGTAAGCAGTTAGACATCTTTCTCATCCATACACAAACTTCACGCAACCAACCAGGCATATCAGACTCACCAACCACTATGCAGGTTGGAATGTGAAACTACCAGTGCAGTAAATCACAGAAACAATAGAGAATTACCCAAAATACAGACATAATGTTCTAAGAAAAGCTCAAATCTAGTTAGACAGTAACTTTCAGTATTTAGAAGGTCCTTGTGACCTTAAAGCCTAAGAGATGGTCATCAATACCTGCAGCCCTCCACCCCTAGTTCATGATTACTTAATCATCCTTGTAAGAGTGTATAAAGCTTCTTGTCAAAGGCAAGCATGTGCCCTCTCTTAAAGGACCTGTGCTCTCTTTTGAGCATGTCTCTTTCTTTCTAATAAATTCCTTCTTAAACTATACTTTGGACTTGCTCCAAAATTCTTTTTTGTGACAGAATCAAAGAACCCACGGAGTAACATGCCACACTCCACTCGGCATCACCCGTAAGAGGAGGGCAGTGAACTTTTCCCTTCGGTGAGGTGAAGGGAACAAAGCAGTCTTGGGTTCAGACAGGCTTGGATTGGATACTGGTTCTGAGTAGCCCACAGCCTGACTGCTCTCCATGCAGCCAAGCATAAAAGCTCTGTTTTCTTTTCTAAAACCACAAATTATTTTACAGTATAGTATATGGTACTTTATGGTACTTGTCTGATTCCTCCATCAGTAAAAAAGCTCCTTGGGGGTAGCAAATTCGATCTTTTTTTTTTTTTTGAGTTGGAGTTTCACTCTGTTGCCCAGACTGGAGTGCAGTGGCCGCTCCCGGCCACCGCAGCCTCGACCTGCTGGGCTCTGGCGATCCTTCCGCCTCAGCCTTCCGAGTAGCCGGAATTACAGGAATGCGTTACCACGCCCAGCTGATTTTTTGATTTATTGTAGAGATGAGGTCTCGCTGCCCAGGTGGGTCTCGAACCCGTGGGCTCAGGCAATCCACTCACCTCAGCCTCCCAAAGGCGCGGGATTACAGGCTGAGCCACCGAGCCCAGCTGAAATTCAATCTTAATTTCATTCTCTGTGCCCTCAGACTGCCCTAAAAAAATATTCATTAAGTTGCATTGCATTATGTAGCACAGCTACCTCTGTGACACTTAAAACTCTATTGTCCTTCCAGCAAGGGACAATGCCAGAGTACCTGGTGTGGGGCCAGAAGAGAGCTTTCCTTTTGGCCCTCTGAAGTTTCACTGAAAAATCAATTCTCAAAAGGCAGAATAGGAAGAAGGCATACATATGTATTTAATGTGTATGCATGGAAGCCTTCAGAAGGAAGACCCAACCCCCCCCACCAAGGTACAGAAGTGTATATACCATCTTGAGGTTACAGAAAGAATGTGGGCTCAGAGCATGGCCAAAAACAGGTTATGTTGGTAAATCAGGTTTAGTGGCAAGACAGATTATTGGAGGGAGTAAGAAAGAGGCCTCGCTAACAAAGCTGGCCTTGTTATGTAGATGAAGCCTCCTGGGTAGCAACCCTCAGAGAGAATAGATGGTAAATGTTTCAGTTTAGACTTTTGAAACCGTCAGACTCCCTATCTCTCCAAGATTCTGAAAAGGCCTAGAGGGAAGCCTGGCTGCATTTATGGAGATTCTCTACAGATGAAAATTTCTCTCACAAAGGCAACTTTGCAAGGCCACTTCTGTCTGCAGCCATTTCAAAATGTGTCAAAGAAATATATTTGGGGGTAAAATATTTTTATTTCCTTCACTGGTTCCCAGTAAATAGGAAATAAGAGAAAGAAACCCCCGACCTCAGAAAACAAGATGTTCCAGAGTGGCAGCACCTGGAACAGAGTGAAGGAAAGGAACCAATGAAAACAGCAGCAACAACAATTTTTGAGAGACTGTTATGCGTCAGGCACTGTTCTCGGCATGTAACCCATAATAACCACTGTCACCAAGCTTCCCTGGAAACAAAGTCTCCCAGTCACCTCGGTGGACCATAAAGTTTGGATCAGAAATCTGTTCTCATTCATTTCTAGATTTCTCCATTTATTGCCATTCCTTTCTAGGAGTCCTTTTGGAAAAAAAAAATACAATCGTGGCTAAACGAACAAATAAAAAACTTTTTGCTCCATTTTTGTTTTCCACCTAACATTGGAGAAGACAGATAAGGAACCCAAATAGAATGTTGAAACTTCCTGGACAAAATTATTATCAGGCCATGAAGTAAAAGCTGTAGAAGAGACCCAAGTCCTGAAAAGCTGCAGCTGTAGTTAGAACCTAAATCTGATGTTTCTAAGTTTCTTTTCATTCCAATAGTGGGCAATTGATTGCCCTCATGTCCTGATCCCTGGTGAGAAGGAAAGCTGCCCTGCAAGTCTGATAACCATATTCTCCCTTAAACAATGGGCCTAAGACTACATAAATAAATACAAAAGTGGAGGTTGAAGGACAGAAGTGGCTCCAATCTCCAGAGATCCCACCTCCCCCATACCTTCCTCCTAAACTACCTCTACAATGGCCAGTGTTAGTAGCTGTTATAAATAGCATCTATTATAAAACCTAATATTTGAGATATTTTTCAGACTTCGTACTCTGACAGATCCAAGGCCCCGCCTGAGTCCAGAACACATTTCAGGAAGCTCAATCCACCGATCCTGTGATGCCCCCTCCCAGAAATTGGCTCTGAGGCAGGAAGACAGTCTGGATATCCCCTGTGACATCATCAGTCAATCAGCAGTCTCTATCCCCCAAACCCCCGCCAAATTCACTTTAAAACCCTATTCTCTGAATTTTCCAGGGAGGTGGATTTGAGTAATATCTCCCATCCTCCTCACTCAGCTGCTTTGTGAAATTAAACTCTTTCTCCATTGTAATGGCTATGTTTGTTTTGGTTTTTCTGGGCAGCAGGCATAAGAATCTAGTTAGGCTGTGACAATGTTAATAAGACACAAGGAGAAGGAAGCAGTGACAGAGGCCACAAAGCCTTGGGAATACAGGAACAACCAGGCCAACCATGGAAGCACTGCCACAGCAATATTACCCTCAAGCACCATCACTGACTCCCAAATTCAGAAATTAATGATGATGACTTTGCTTGTGAAATGCCTGGCCTCTGTTTATCTATACTCATGTTTTTTCCCATCCCTGCACTGGGAATAGCAAAGTAGAGAAGGGGAAAAGTCTTTTTAGAGTACAGTGCAGATCTGAGCCAACACACTTAGCCTCTTTCTAGTGCTTTCTCTGAGCAGGGAAGTGCTATGTAGGCAAATGCCTGGTGCATCCTCAGAGGGGCATCACAAGGTATGTTTATAGTGTTACTTTCTCTACTTAACAAGGTGGAAAACAGAGGGACTTATGGCAATCCAAAGGATTCCACCAAGGTCATAGGTGAGGTCTAAGTGCCTGACATGGAAAACGGGCGGGGGGGATTCTTATGTTTGAATCTCCTATGCAAAGAAGCATAGATGTAGTATTGAATATTGTACCTGCCAACTGAAGTTCTTTAAAATTAGTACAATGTAAACCCAAGGAAAGGAATTTTTATTTGTCATTTCAAAAGTGGATACAACTTTAATGTAGCCTTGGTCAGTGTTGTGGGGATAAGGGTGAAGTTCTTTAAATATTCAGCATCTCTTCTATACATTCTACCCTGTGGGTACTTTGTGTCAATAGGTTAATAAATACAACTGTGGACACATGCCAGACATGTCCTTACTGCTACTCCTGATGCAGTGGCTAACCCTAGCTGGCACCCTCCCCAAGACAAAATATTTCAGTAGCATAAGTATCTAGGCTAAAATTTACACCTGTCCTCCCCACACAGCCAGAGTACTCAATAGGTCTCAAATACAGAAATCCTTTAACCTACTACTAAAACTCAGTCAATAGAAGCAAATGGTTTAGACAGAGTCCAGCACGAACAAGAAAATTGTATTCCTGATACCTTGAGATTTAGCTGGTGTGAAACACAGTATTCAGGAATGGGTGACAGATATCAGAAGACTGGTTTTTGACAGGTGACATAAATGGTCTGCATTTCTTTGAGAGGCAATACAAGCTGTTTAATTCAGATCTGTCTAGAGCCACAAGTTTTCTCTATCTGTAAACCATCATCACCATCTTTAACACCACCCTCAGTAGAAATCATTTGCACTCCATGTTGAACACTGAACAAAGAATCTGGGTCCTGATCTTGTGGGATCTGATGATTTCTGCTTTGTAGACTTACAAACTCATCAGTCAGACAATCTTGTACCAGCATAAGCAATTATAGGAATACAAATTTAGGGTCAAAAGAACTAAGTGGTTGAGGCTGAAGACAGAGTTATGAAATTCCATTTTCAGACTGATAATAGTACCAAAGGTACAGGATGAATGATCACTGAAGCCCAGAATTGATTATCCAGTGTTGCCATATATTCAAAACTGTAGCATCAAAACATCTGTATGACTGACTGGCCTGTATTTCATCCATACATGTCACTTTGAAAATCAGTTATTCAAAGATTATGTTTTGGGAGCTCTTCAAATTCTGGAAAGAAGAAATGAATAAGACTGACATCCACAAAGCAATCATGTACAACAACATCTTCAATTGTCTGATAGGGAACATATAGGCCACAGGAACTTAGAGGAAGCAGTGACAGGTAGGCATTCTAGGCTTAGGAACAACAAGGCAGTGGGGTGTTTCCAAATTGGACGGAAAATTTTCAGATTAATCAATATTTATACCAGTGCAAATAATAAAGCCATATCTGTACAGTTCTGTTCCCTGCCCAAGGCCACTATTGTTCTTACTGACCAAAGGAAAACAGAGGAGCCAGAGTTGGCATTCTATACGCACTTTGCTCAGCTTGGGTGCCCTTCCAAGGCGGACAACCGCAAATAAACAATGAAGGAAGATGAGAAAAAGAACATCACACAAACACAGAACTGTCTCATTATATAACCTCAGAAGATGTCATTTGCACTACACGTTGGACACTGTGCTACACTGGCACCAATAGACTTAAAATATATCAATAAGAAAATCCTGGACCAGTATAAGCAATTATAGAAATACAAAGGAAACCAGTCACCCTCTACCAGAGCAATCTCCATAGGGACACACCTTATACACCACACAATTTATATTTCTGAACTTGGGTTCCAAACAAGAAGTGGAGAAGGATGATTCTGGTAGACATTTTCCATTTTTCTTGCTTTGCCCATCCAAGGCCTTTCACTTCCTAGTACACTTTGAGGAAACCCTCATTGTGTTGCAGAGACTACCTCTTACTACAGAAGCTGACAGAGCCAGATCATCCTTCCTGCCTGCCCCTGCACAGCCTAAGATGGACAGATGACTTGGGCTATGCCAATTGGATGCTTTCTCAAAATTTAGACTCATGAGTAAGTAACACAAAGATGTTAGAATAGGATAAGCCATTCTCTATGGCAAAAGTAGCAGCAAGAAGAAACTAGTCTAGACTGTTATTTCCTTTTTCTTTTTTTTTTTTTTTTTTTTTGAGTCAGAGTCTCACTCTATTGCCCAGGCTGGAGTGCAGCGGCAGGTCATGGCCACCCCAGTGTCAACCTGTTGGACTCCGACATTCCTTTCACCTCAGCCTTCCAAGCAGCTGGAACTATAGGTGTGCACTACCACGCCTGGCTAATTTTTGATTTATTGTAGAGATGAGATCTCACCAAGTTGCCCAGGCTAGTCTCAAACCTGCAGGCTCAGGCAATCCACTTGCCTTGGCCTCCAAAAGTGCTGGAATTACAGGCTGAGCCACCGAGCCCAGCCTAGACTGTTCTTTCTGCAAGACTATTACTTCCATTCCTGCCCTTTGGAGCTTCTTTGGTCTTTCTTGTTTTCTAAGACCAGTCCTCAAGTCTTCTCTTGAATCTGAGGCCCTGATGCCTTTCCAATACATTTTCTTTTTGCCAGAGTTGGTTTCTGCTAATTGCAACTAAAGATCCTGGCATCATTAAGGATTCTGGAGTCTTCCTCATATAGCCATCCTGAACGTTGTCTAACCTGTCCAAAGAACCAATCCTTTCCATGACCCAGTTCCTAGTTATTCACTGGGAGCTACATCATGTAAACAGCATGCTCCCTAAATTCTTCCTCTGTATTTCTTTGTCTTCCCCCTTCCTTTTCTGTTGTACTTAAATCCCGAGATATTTATCTGAAACTCTGCCACTTACTCCAAATATCCTTGCAACATAGAATTCTTAGTGGAATGATGAGATGCTCTAGGAGACACTAAGGAATCTACAACTGAGTGAAATGCAAACTTTTCAATGCTTTAAATTCAGTGTATTCTCATCATGTACCCAGAGCTATTTTATTTAGTTAGGTTTTCAGGGAATCCAGATTCTATTTGTCAGGTTTATGGCGTTGATGCTTCTCTCTCTCACTGAGGTGTTCAGAGTCTTAATTAGATAGCGGGGGTAAAGTGTTTTGACAGCATCAGATGAAAAGTACTAGAGAAATCTCTGGGGAATTTCTTCATTTGGGCTGGAAAAACACAAGAAAATTAGAAAGCTTTAGCAATAGAGCTGAGGTTTACATATAAACTTTTTGTTTTTTCTCACGCATCTGTGTGTGGTATAGTACAACGTTTACATTTTTTTTTTTTAATTTTATTCTCTGAATTATGGGTGAAAGAGTCATGTTGAAATCCCCTACAGGACACATTAAATTTAAGTTCTCCATGATGGGTCTGAGGGATGTAAAAATCAAGTTATTGTCTGCAGATCTAGAATATTTTGAGCAGAGAGGAAACCTCCCAGATTCATGTATTCATGTATTTCCAAGGGTAGGTCTGAGATCCAAATTTTAGCAGAGTTATGAAAGGAAACGCCCCCTAAAACATACATCTTCTGAGTAGGGGTCGCCTCCCTAAGATTGGGACATAATATTCGTTTGTTTCTTGAGGTCTGGACTTTGAGTTAATTTAATTAATTCTCAGTAAACCAAATCCTCTGCTTTGAGCCAGACAAATGATGGCAGAGTAAACAGCAGTATCCATGGATCAAAAGCCTTTTCATCGGAATGAAAAGATGTGGGGAGAAGGCAGCCCTCTGCTCTGAGCCAAACTCTACAAGCAGTGACTCATGCACCACCCCCAGGGAGGGAGGCAGATGTTGACCCTAGAGTTGTGTGCAAGCAACAGACTGTTGTGTTTGACTGACTGAGGGGGAGACCGGATTAGGATGGAGAGAAACCCAGCAGGCCTCTGGCTCAGGCCAGGAATCTGAGCCTATACAGTAGCCATGATTTCTCCAGGAATCTCTTCAAAATTCAAAACTCACCCAGTCTTTCTTTACTACCCGGACTCTATGTGGCATCACGTATGGTCTTAGATAACAATGTCTCCTTTTTCCATTTCTTGTAGAAACAGTTGACTTTAAAAAAAAAAAACAACTTTGATTTCATATTTGGGAACAATTCCAAAGGACTCACCTAGGGAAGTAAAAGAAATATATATACAGTAAGTATTTGGAAAAGGACATGCTGGCCTCCTTTAAATACTCCCATGTATCACCTCTCAAGAAAAACACAAATGTATTTGTTACTATATAATAAAGTGTTATTTCAAACCAATGAGGGAAAAATGGAGCCAGAGAAAATGGCTAGCCTTTTGGACAAAATAAATCTGGATTTCTGTACCACTTTTTTGTACCCAACAAAATTACAAATGGATCACATATCTAAATATACATAATAATATCATAAATGTGTCTGTAAAAAAAAGTAAACTGTGTTTATGATCTTGAATAACAAAACTTTTTCTAGACATGGCATAAAATTCAGAAGTATAAAGGAAAAGATTAGTAAATCTAACTATATAAAATGTTAAAATTCTTTAGCACAAAAGTATATTCAAAGTCAAAAGACAAATGATAAACTTTGACAAACTTTAAGAAGTATGACAAAGAGATAATGTCATGAATGGATTAAGATTATTTGTGTATCCACAAAAAAAGACAAGCAATTCAAGAGAAGAATTAGCAGAGGATCTAATTAAAATAGAACAGTACTTAAATGGGAGAAAGGCTGAAACTCATTCATAATTAAAGAAATATAAATTTGACCAAAATGAGTTACTGTTTATCCTACTATACTGACAAAGATGTATGCATTTGCTAATCCTCAGTGTTGCTACAGTTGTGAAAAACTGGTCACTTGCATATATTATTGGTGAGTGTGTGAACTGGTGCTATTTTTTGAAAGGCAATTGGTAATAGCTAATAAACTTACACTCCTAAGAATCTATCCCACAGACATACAAATGTGAACAAAAGTAGATATCTGCTGCAGCATCTTTTATAATAAGAATTTGGGGATGTCCTGCATATACATCAATAGGGAGTTGATAAATAAATCATAGAAAATTCACACGTTGCAACTGCAGCCATTATAAAGATTGGGGTAGCTCTATATGCACTATTATAAAAAGATGTTCAAGACAGTTAACTACAAAAAAGATTGGTTGTAGACATGTAAGTATAGTATGATCCCATTTGTGAAAATAAAAATGTACTTGAGATGGAGACTCATTGGACATTTATTTTAAGAAACACAGGAAACTGCTAATGGTGATTTTCTCTGCTTAGTGTAAATTTCATTTTCATTTTTACCTTTTCACACTCTCAGTTTTTACTCTGAACTTGCTTTTCTTTTACAATGAAAATCTAGTTTTTAAAAATAGTCTTACCTACCACTTAAAATTAAAATTTTAAATCAAAATTTTATTCAATAAATATTTACTGAAGGTAGACTATTTACAAGAATCTCAAGGTATAAAGATGTCTTTGATGCAAGCCCTGCCCTCCAAGAATTAACTTTATGTCTAGAGAGGTAAAGAGGGTACCAATAAATAATTGACCACCTGGATGAGTACAGTAGGAAAGTCCCCATTCTTAAAGGTATCTAGCACCCTTTCATAGCAAGATTCTAAAGAAGCCCCCACACTGGACTCATTCACACAAACCTCAGCCTTTCTCGTGAGCCCAGAAACCAAAATAAAGACGACATCAGGAGATGGGGTCCTCACAGCACCCCTCAAAATTGGAGTTATAGCCATCCTCTGAAAGGCTTTGTCAACCACTCAATGAAGCCTTAATCTTTGGAAGCTCATCTTTCAGACAACCTGGGTCAAGGACTGCAGTTCTTAAATATGAGCCCACACTCCACAGGAATCACAGATCTACGAAGCTTAGAAACTGAACAATTAGGATGAGGAACAGGGAAAGAGAACACCAGAGACTTTCATGACAGGCAGAGGGATCTCAGCTGTGGCTGTGTAACAAGTATCATTCTCCAGTATCCTTACCCCTTCTTCCAACTCCCCCTTTCATGGGAACACCCTGCTGTTTCAAAAGCTCTTGTGTGCTAGTTCTATGAAGCACTCAGAGGTGATTTCCCAGCTCCTCACACCTCCTGCTGGGAGGACCCCAGAGTCTGCATTCTTTCCCACACGGTGCCCCACTGCTAGAGAAAAAAATTTATGTCAAGGAACAAGCATGTGAAAACCAACCTGGCTCTTCAGAGCTCTGGGCCCCAAGTGGTCCTTAACCAGCTGCTCCTTGTGGACACACACTTTGCTGTGAAGATTGGCGAGTAGGACTAAGGAGGTGACGTGGTCTGATCCCACTGGAAATACAGCCCTACACAGAAATCCACATCAAAGTTTTCACAAACTGGAGTTGAAACTAAAGATGAGGACATTTCTGCCAGGTGGGCAACGGAAAATGCCAGCATCCCTCCTCAGCCATGTGAGCACAGCTTTCAGAAATAACTTTGACCTCTTTTCCTTTACTTCAACAAACTTCCAGAAGGTCCCTCCAGATGCGAATATCATGGGACAACCCCACCACCTTCAACCATTACCCAGAGAGTCACGCAGAAATACTGTGAATGTCACAAATCCAGTGGAGAAGGAATGGCAGAATATCTTTATTTTCCACTGGCAGCAAAAGCCCCTCCTAGGTCAGAGGGAAGGATTGGAGAAATGCATCAGAAAACTGGTCTCCTGTTCTAACATCACCAGCTCTTGGATAACTCATAGTCTCTCTAGGACACAGTCACCTTATCTGCAAAATAGCTGCCTATCTCACAAGCTATTAGAGTAAATTGAGACAACATTAGTCATTGAGCTTTGAAGATGTAAAGTCAACTCACACTTCCCTTATTCTTGGAAATAAGGCAACCCTCTTGGAGTATAGACAAAAAAAGGGGAAGACACAGAATAGTGTAGTCCTGCAGAATGTCTGTGCAATGATGCTTAAATTTGAATATCTGTTTTTAACTTTGGGGGAGGTTCAGAAGATAATGAAAGAGAAAAAAGAGTATATTTCACATATGTCCTCCAGAAGGGGTGAAATTAATTTCACAATTTTTTTTTTTTTTTTTTTTTTTACAGAGACTGCCAAGTAAGGGAGGAAGGAGAGTGTGAGTCTAACAGAACGCTGTTAACAGTGTGGTGGAAAGAACCTTGGGAAAGCTGTTCTATAATTTCTGCCTCAGTTTCCTCATCTGCAATAGTCCTACATCACAGGTCAAGAGAGGCACTTGGAACACACCAGGTGCCTAAGAAGCATTGACTACCTGCTCTTTTGTTAACAGTCCCATTTTGTGCGGGAGAAAATGAGGCAGAGATAACTTCCTCTTTCAGGCACTGGAAGTGGAGCAGTTAATGAGAAGACAGCCTGACCCACCATCTGTTGGCTTCCTCTCTCACACCTTCCCTCTCCTTTTCATTTTTCACACCATGCAGGTAAAGCCTCCTTACTGGTCTCTCTGCCTACTTGTCCCGCTCCAAGCTTTCATGTCCATGTTTTTAATCATATCAACTTCTCAAAGGTCAATTCAAACCGGACATTTTCCAAAATTTATCAACGGGTCTTATCCACTATCAGGTGCCACCCACTAACGTCAGACCCCGCCCACTCACCAACCCCACCCACTAGCAGGCACTGCCCACTCAGGCCCCTCCCACTCACGACAGTAGCCACTCTTATTGTTCTGAACCAAGGTGAATGTCGCCATAATTTTCCTCAGCATGTTGGAGACCAGGCTGTAATACTTAATATGGTTTTTACTGAAGGCCCAGAGATGACAGAAAATACTGGATGCAGGGAACGACTTGCAACTCCGAGATTTGGCTGCCTCGAGGATTCCAAGACTGGTCCCTTCTCAGAAAGCTCCCAGGGGGGTGGCGCCTCTCTCCTCAGGCAGACCATCTTCCTCTACCTTTAAAGGGTTAGAGGGTTGCCTGTGTGTCTAGGCTGTGGAAGACCAGGACTGGCGAGCAAAGCTCAGCGGGTCCCCCGTCTAAGGTGAATCTTTCAAGTGTTCATTTCCTGCCATTTCCCACAACAAATGGTAATAGGAATGTGGGAACTGTTTACTCCCTCCAAAAGAAATTGATTGCTCCCCAAAAGGATGAGACTTGACCTCCCAATCACCAAAAAAGGGACTGCTTGATATCTAATCTGAGGTGTTCCCATCTCTGCAGCAGGACGTTTGGCATTGAGGCTGTCCGATGTCAGCTTCCCCCAGCTTTGCCCTGCTCTTTTCTCCTTGCCTGACTGTCCTCCCTGCCAGTCCTCACACCTGCACAAGAACAAGTGACACTCGTCTGCTCTAGCCCATTCTAAATTAATACACAGGAAAAAAAGAGCATCTCTCTAAAAGAAATAGAGTTGTCAGACATGCAAGAAGCTGACAACAGAAACAGTCACGGTTTAGTTCCTTAGAGTCACAGCCTCTCAAACACATTTTCTGATGATAGACTGATTACATTTACCTAATAAAATTGTATATTTGGGTGGTATTGCCAGCTTCAAAAGTAAGGCTGCTTCAAAAGTAAACTCTGGTGTTTATATTGTGTGAGAAAGAAAATTGATTAATGTTTGAAATGCAGGTTTATCAGCTCCTGTCACTCCCCTCTAGGTTTTGAGAATCTAAGGGCCAGATTTTAGCCAAGAGTTAGACTTACACAGCACCCAGTGCTTCTCATCTTGCCAGCTATCTCTGGAGGGGGAAAAAAAAAGAGCACGGGATCTTGGACAATAATCCCTAAACTATATAAACCAGAGCACTACAATATTACTGTCTGTCTAAAACATTGAGCCTGGCCAAGCACAGTGGTTCACACCTGCAATCCCAAGTGTTTTAGGAGGCCAGGGCAGGAGGGTCACTTGAGGCCAGGTGTTTGAGACCAGCCAAGGCAACATAGAAAGACTCCTTCTCTACAAAAATAAAAAATAAAATAAAATGGAAGGAAAAAAAAAGTACAGAACTCAGAAATGATAGACCTGACATTATTGCAGCGACTATACTCCACCCCCAACAATAGTTTCCTAGATTGTTGCCTTTTCCCTCTGCAATTGATCAGTGAACTTTCTGGCAAACAATCCTCTTCAGCTTGGAGTTCCTATTTTACCCAACTTTGTGATGATATGTGGTCTTTGAAGTTTTACAGACACTGGGAAAGGCAAAGTCTCCCTGGCCCCAAAAGCAAAATGCCTTAGTTCAATCTCCCTAAGTGAAGTTCTTACTTTGACACGAATTACATAGAAGGAGGAAGGAAAGGGCCTGGAAAACAAATGAGCAACTTTTTAAAGAGCTTTCAGAATCAAATGTAAAATTCATTAAGAAAAGTAATGGAAATTGTATGGCTGGTGCACAGATAAATTCTTTGCTGCCTCTGAATTCATCAAGCACACATAGGAGAGTATATACCAAATTAATTGGAACTAACAGCCTCTTAGAAACTCGAACCAGCTGCAGACTCAGGGTAAACTAGTTGGAACAAAGAACCCCTCTGCCTCCTCCTTCTTCCAAGCCCTGATTGAATTAAAGGATAAACTTTTTCAACTCTAAAAATGTTGAACAACTTTGTTCTTTGACAATTGCCAAACCATCACTTGCTGTTCAGGCCTAAGCAGGGTCAGGACTAGACACAATGAAGTTTCCTTGGATATTAGGTATCCCAATTTCATTTTGCCATAGCTACAGAGACACAACCAAAGACTTCTTGAAAAGAAAGCTGTTTCAACACTAATGTTAGATGTTTTTCTGATCTAAGCGCAGGGGTTAGGGAAAGAAAAGTTGAACTGAAATGATTCACTTCCTAGGACAACTGAAAGAGAATGTTCTTAACCTCTTTCTCCAGTTCTTGGATATAGTTTCCAAACAGACCACCCAGCAGATCAAATTGGAAAACCAAAGAAATTCTGCATAAGTCATTATAATAATTCACTTTTAAAAAGAACATGGAGATCATGTGCTCCTGAAGACAAGTCACCACCTCCTCTCTTAATCTAACATAAATTCTTATCCAATAGATAAATAGTACTTCATCAGTAAACATCAGTGATTCTTAATGAGCAATTTAATAATATTAACTGTATTAATAACTAACATTGGTTAAGAACAGTCTACGCAAAGCACTGCATTAAGCATTAGACATGTGTTATCTCATTCAAATCATCACCACAACCCAAGGAAACCAGTATTATTACAACTACCATTTAAAGATGAGTAATACTCAAAGAAGTTAAGTATTATCCAAGGTCAGACAGCTAGCATATTTGTTCCAACCCAAGCTGAGTTGCAAAAGCACAACCCTGAAGCAAGAGGTAAAGGGAGAAACCAGAATCTTTTCGATTTTTGTCCTCAGAGAGAGCACAGAGAATTTCATTGAGCCAACAGAGCAGGTTTATTTTAACAATCACTTTTATTAGGTGAGTTTGGTCCGAAAAATGTAAAGACTGGGTTTTGCTCCCCCTGGGTGGGTTGCCAAATCTGAACTCTGAAGCTTCTGTCCTTCCACAAGAATTGCCTTGAGTTTCACCTACATGGAAAAGGGACAAAATTTCTACATGGTTCAAAGACGTACTCGTGTGGGGGTTTTGTCCAAGAAAGTAAAGATAATTTGGAGACTTATGACTCCCCTTTTACAGTTCTTAGAAGTGTTAGGCAGTTTCCATGGGAAGGGAAATTCTTCAGAGACAAACAACTCCCTGATTTGGGTTGCCTGCTCCTTCTTTCTCTCCCCCTCTGGGAAAGTCTGAGTCAACTTCCAGAAGACATCTTTGGGGTACTTAGAACCAGGGCCAATATTGTCCACAAACTGGGCAGCCTGTTAAAAGTCTAAAGAAGGGCCAGACTCAGTGGTTCAGCCTGTAATCCCAGCATTTTGGGAGGCTGAGGCGAGTGGATTGCCTGAGTCCACAGATTCAAGACCCACCCAGGCAACTTGGCGGGACCTCATCTCTATAATAAATTAAAAATTAGCCAGGCATGGTAGCACACGCCTGTAATTCCAGCTACTTGGAAGGTTCAAGCAGAAGGATCGCTGGAACCCAGCAGGTTGAGGCTGCGGTGGCCAGGAGCATGCCACTGCACTCCAGTCTGGGCAACAGAGTGAGACTCCAACTCAAAAAAAAAAAAGTCTAAGGAAGCTTTTTTTTAAAGAAATAAAAATGAACAAATCTTTAATGAGAAGAGATTTTTTCTTGCATAATATTATCATCTTATTTATATAATAAACATTTGCTGATTGTTTTTCTAGATGTCAGGCTCAAGGCAAGGTCTGGGGACCCAAAGATGAGTGATCTTAAGTGTTTTTTTTGTTTTTTGTTTTTGTCTCCTTTAAATGAAGAAAGTGGCAATTTGAAGAAATCACAATCATTTCGAATAAGGGACTTTGAGACTGGAGTAAGAAGATACATGCTTTGATCAGTCTATACCGTTTCTAAAATAGACGATATCTAATTAGATCTCTGGATAATTATCAGCTTCAGATTTGCAAAGTTTTGTGTATTTGCTTGTCTTAATTGTTTCTGGATGACTGCTTAATTAGCCACTTGTAGAAAACAGCAAGACAGCAAATGCATACTAAGATTTTTTTGTTGTTGTTTTTCCCAGTAACGGTTTTGTCAGTGCCTCTATATCAGATAAGAATTCATAAGAAAATCTAAGTCATAGTGACTTAAACCTATAAGGCGTCATTTGTCTCAGATAATAAAGCTAAAGTACTTCTGGAGCTGGCAAAGAAGCTTAGTATTGTCATTAGATACCAAATCTTCATCAATCTATTCCTCTACTGTCCTCAGAATGTTGGCCTTCATTCTCATGCTGTTTGCCTTCTAGTTGCTAGATGGTTGCTGCAGTGCCAGCTATCATGTCTGAGTTCCAGGAAGCAATAAAGAAGAAGAGGAAGAAGTAGCACCAGCAGATTTCTGCTTACATCTCATTGGCCAACACTACCACATGGCCACTGCTAACTTCAAGGAGAACTAGAAATGTTTTCCTTGTTGTATGTTAACAGCCTCTCTTATAGAGCCAGAAAAGAAGATAAAGAGGTTAGAAATGATTAAGAGTATTAAGAGTTGATTAAGAGTATTTGTCACTCCCAGGAGGGTCCAATGGCTCACACCTGTCATCCCAGCACTTTGGGAGGTCAAGGCAGGAGGATTGCCTGAACCCAGGAGTTCAAGACCAGCCCAGGCAACATAGCGAGACCTCATCTCTACAAGGAATTAAAAAGTTAGCCGGGCATGGTGGCGCACACCTGTAGTCCCAGCTACTCGGAGATTGAGGTGGAAGGATCGCCTGAGCCCAGAATGTTGAGGTTGAGGTGAGCCATGATCATGCCTCTGCACTCCAGTTTGGGCAACAGAGTGAGACCCTGACCCACAAAAACAAAAACAAGAGTATTTGCCACCCTTTCAACTATAAAGAGAGGCATAGGTCATTTTTTAGACTTTCTTGACTTTTTCCAAAGTAAGAAATGCAGGAAAGGGGAGAAGTTGTAGCATATTTGAAATGTGTCTATTGTGCGTATATCACAAACGAATTTTTTTTCCATGCAGTACCTATGTGGCAACGCAAGCCTTTGACAGTCCAGGCCAAATGGCACTCCTGCCCTCCCACTGCTCCCTCAGACCTCCACCGGAGGCCCTGGTTATGAGCCTCATATGCTGTAAATTGATGACAGCAAGATACCCTGAGGGCCTTCTCCCATCCATGTTCTGAAGAAAAATTAATCGTGAGAGTCCTTGCCGCATAAACCAGAAGAAAAGAATCTGAAATCAAAAGGGCAGAGAAAGTTCCTGAAAGAATCCAAAATTATAAAAAGATATTATTTAATGCTGTCCACAAAATAAGAAAGGATAACCCTAACATATTTGGGGAGATTATGACTGGAGTGTTACTTTGAAGAAAATCACAGAAAAAAAAATCACAAATTTTTATTCTATGCCTTTCCCAAATGAGTGTCTTTCTTATATTTGTCTGAGTTAGGCTAGGTGCTGTGGCTCATGCTTGTCATCCCAGCATGTTGGGAGGTTGAGAAAGAGGATCTCTGGAGTCCAGGAGTACAATACCAGCCCAGGCAACATGGTGAGACCCCAATCATACCAAAAAATAAAAATTAAAAAATTAGCCAGGTATGGTGTGCATGTCTGAGGTCATGGCTAGTCAGGAGGCTGAGGTGGAAGGATTGCTTGAGCCCAGGAGGTTGAGCCTGCAGTGAGCCAGGATCATGCCACTGTGCTCCAGCCTGGGTGACAGAGTGAAACCCTATCTAAGTAAGTAAATAAATTAACAAACAAACAAACAAACTAGAATCGAGTGATCCAATACGGTAACCATGAGCCACATATAGCTATCAAGCACTTAAAAATGCAACAGGCCTGAATTGGAATGAGCTCTAGGTGTAAAATACGTACCAGATTTCAAGGACTTAGTAAGAAAAAATAATGTACGATATGTTGTTAATAATTTTTTATATTGAATACATGTTGCAAGAATAATTGAGATATATTGAATGAAAAAATAGTTAAAATTAATTTTATCTGTTTATTTTTACTTTTTTAATGTGGCTACTAGAAAATTTTCAGTTCCCCATATGGCTTAGATTTGTGGCTTGCATTATATTCCTATTGGTCTTGCTGGTCTAGAAGGATGATGTCTATGAATGGCAGATGCTGTTGATGCTTCACCCTGTGTCTCCTTGGCTCATTTCTGAGTTCACCAGCAGGCTCCAAGGACACTGAGATGCATGCCAAGAGCTTCCCAGTTCCCACCTCAAAGGAGCATCCCTGCCTGAAGGCCTTCCCTAACGCCATGGGAGCTTGCTCAGAGCAGCTTGGAGGTGCCCCGGATTTAATGCTCCCAAGAGCAACCCTCAAATGATAAGGAATGGTAAACAAGTGCCCTGTCTTCAGCAGTCTTCCGCAGGAAAATGTTAAGGTATGCTCTGCACCGTCTTTCAGAGGGTCCCAACAGGAATGAGCCCCTGTTGCCTACAGCAATGGCTTACTCTTGGATAGATCAACTTCCAAATAAATTCCCTGCGGGGAGTTTTTGTCTCAGCTCTGCTTTGAGGGGATTTAAACTAAGAGAGCACCTCCATCATTTTCACAATCCCTCTTTGCAGGAGCCACGCCAATTATCCTTTGACTTCACAATTCATGCTGAATTTTTCTTCCTGGAGTATTATCAGAGATGTCTTTACTACTTTTTTCTATCAATTCATTTAGAATTCTATCGTCAATGGCTTAAAAAAAAAAAGATTCTGTTCTAATTAAACAAATACCGTATCGTATCGTCTGAAAGAGTTTGAGTATTTTTTTCCCTTCCAAGTAATTTGTTTACATTTAAACTGCACTTATATAGTGTCATTTTAATTATCAAGTCATTAAGGACTTTGTTTTGGCCCTTTTAAATATTCTGTTCTGCTTTGGGGCAGTGACAGTTTCTTTTATCTGACAGAATCAAACTCCACAAGACTTTAAATCCATTTCTTATTGAGTTTGTTGGAGAGGCACAACTAGCAAGACAGCAGTGTTGGTGAGGACAGCCACCATTCCCTAGGCTCTGTAAACTAGGGCCAAGAGTTAGATACAGCTAAAGAGTGTTTGGGAGGCCCCAACCTGCAAAATAGCCCTTGCTGTCACATCTTGTGCCTGCCTGTTTAAATTCTGTCTCCACCACTTATTTCAAATCACCCATTCTTTCTGAGACTCAGTTTCCCTATCTATAGTATGAGAACACAGGACATAGCCAAATGAGCACAAGGGACATAGGGCCAGAGACTCATATTAAAAATACCCTTATGTTTAGATTTTTTACACTGTCTTCAGATAGAGAGAGAGAGAGAGAGAGAGAGAGGTGTGTGTGTGTGTGTGTGTGTGTTAAAAAAAAGAAAAAGAAGAAGGGTTTTTTTTTAAAAAAAAATCTATATTAATGCACTTTTCTGGCATTTCTTCAGTCTTTTATACTTGAAACCTGAGAAATATGTTGGGCCTCTCTTGACTCAGACACTGATGAGAAAAATAATTCCTGTATGTCCAACAGTTCTTTTCATCGGTTCACAGGGAGCATTAGAAGACATGGCACTTGTTTCGAACCACCTATCCTTTCTTTATTCTCTTTATTTCTTCTTGAAACTCCACATTCAGCTGTCCCTTGGGCTGTCCCATGACAGCTTCTTTGTAGTCCTGGGGTCCCCAGTACTCCATCTTTTATCTTGTATCTGACTCTCAAATGGAGCATTCATATGGACTGTCATTCCAGGAACCAGCACTTGGGGTGACTTCACCATGCCATATCCGTGAACTGACTCCATGGGCAAGCCAGATGAATCCTTTCAAAATCCTTAGAACTAGGTCCTGGGTTCTTGCTAGAAGAACTGTTGGATAATATAGCCAGCAAAGTCACTGGCATATTGTACTCAATAATTGCTAGGTTTCCTCCCTCTTCTACCCAATACTAGTCTTCTTGTCTGAAATCTCAGGAATCTGCGGCTTTGTTCAGTGTTTCTTTTTTTTTTTTTTTTTGAGTTGGAGTCTCACTCTGTCGCCCAGACTGGAGTGCAGTGACCGCTCCCGGCCACCGCAGCCTCGACCTGCTGGGCTCCGGCGATCCTTCCGCCTCAGCCTTCCTTGTAGTCAGAATTACAGGCACGCTCTACCACGCCCTGCTGATTTTTGATTTATTGTAGAGATGAGGTCTTGCCAAGTTGCCCAGGCGGGTCTCGAACTCGCCGGCTCAGGCAATCCACTCACCTCAGCCTCTCAAAGGCGCAGGATTACAGGCTGAGCCACCGAGCCTGGCTTCAGTGTTTCATTTAATTAGAAATAATTATTGAGCGCCACAAAGTACATAGTACTTTACTAGATTCTAGAATAATAAGGGAAAGAAGAGAGCTACAAAGAGGTTTAACATGTAGTTCCTTGCTCTTCCAGGAATTTACAATCTAGTTGAATCCAGTTCTGAAGACTTTATTGGGTCTTCAGTATGTGTGTGAAATGAACAAAAGACATATGTACAATGAAAAGTCAAAGTGTCAGGGGTTTGATAAGGTTTAAGATGCCACTGGCTAAAGACATTTAGGAATTCCCAAATCCTGCCTTATCCAACCTCCCTTCCACACTGTAAAGTCTCTCACATAAGGGACAATGACAAATAGGAATTGAAGAACTGCTCTCTCTCTCTCTATACACACACACACACACAACACACACATACACACACACACACACACACACACACACACACACACACACACACACACATATATACACATACACACACAGCCACAGCAGCCTCAGCCTACTGGGCTCAGGCAATCCTTCTGCCTTAGCCTGCCAAGTAGCTTGAACTACAGACGGACGCCACCATGCCTGGCTAATTTTTTGATTTATTGTGAAGACAAGGTCTTGCCATGTTGCCCAGGCTGGTTTTGAACTCCTGGGCTCAGGCAATCTTCCCGCCTCAGTCTCCCAAAATCCTGGGATTATAGGCCTGAACCACCACACCTGAACAAACTGTGCTATTTTTAAATACCTGAAATTATGCTCTGAACGCCTGTGAAGGGTTGGCTGATAATCTGATTGGTGGGCTTGCAATCTGCTTGAAGCCCAAATGGGTCTTTTCCATCTTTCTAAGACCAAACCCAAAGCTTGCGATTGTCCCACCTTCTGACTAGAGCATTGGATGGTGTGGTACGGAGGGTACACACTGAACACCCATAGGAGAGGAGAATCAGAGTGAGTCAAGATGGCAGAACCTGGTAAGAGCTGCCTGTCCAAACACAGGCTACTGGAGGAGGACGGTACCTGTGTGAGAGACTTGTTAACGTACAAGTGTCCTAATCACTAGTAAACAAAGCCTTATCAGTGTACGGGGATATGACCTCCTCCTGTGATAACACGAAGCAGTACATTATTAAATGATAAGAAAATGCCAGACAGAAAATGCTCTGAAACTCAGAGAGGAGCAAACTCACTTTTGATCACAATAGTAATAGAGGCAGTTAGATATTTGACAGAGTTGCTCTTACCTTAAAAGAAGAGTTCCTCAACATCAAACAAGGGCAGAGATAAATTTGCTCCTCCCCTTCCTTCCCACAGAATTTTCTAGAAATTCTTGCAAGAGAGTGTGCCTGAATTACCTGTCACCCCTTACACTCTCACTAAATGCTTGGTCAATGGACAACCCAATTCCGCAGTCAATTAACCAGCAAGCTTACAAGCGGATCCCTCTTCAAAATATACATAAGAGAGGAGAGCTACTTGGTTGTTTAATGATATTTTTTTCACAACTTCTTCCTGGGTATTTTCCATAATTGAATTGTCTACAAACAAAACAAGGATTGCTGCTTCTAATAGCATGTGGCATTTTGTGGACACCTTTGAATGAAATGTCACAAAGCACTTCAAACAAATGTTTATTAATTGTGTTGTTCTGTTTGAGGGCAGAACACTCTATGTTTCTAAAATGAAAGACTTTGAGCAATCTAAACATGTCTAAGAAGTAACAAGTAACTGCTGTTCACTAAGTATGATGGAAAATGACATCTTTGGGCCCAAACTAATAAAATGTTGCTCTCTCTTTATTTAACTTAATTTACTTAAGATATTTTGAGAAATGTTGTGTTTCATGTCAGCTACGGAAAATGATTAAAAATCTTAGGACTCTAACTCCTATTATCTATTCGATCCCATTCTATTAACTGCATATCTGTTTGCTCCTGTCTGCAATCCAAATATTTTTTTCTCCCTCATCTCTGCCTTCATGAACCCACCCCACCCACCTGCCCCCTACATAGACACTTAAATATGCAGCTTAAGAAGCTTTCCACATGATTTAAGAAAAGTAGCACTGAATATAGGGGAAATGGGAGACAAAAATGTTTAACCCAAATAACGCAAGCCATCTATAGAAAGCAAATCTAGCAAGTGATTCCTCAAATCACTAATCAGCTGTTGCCACGATATGCAAAACAGATGGACAAAAGTAACACCAGGCATGATGCTTGATGTTAGGATTGAAAAATAAGTGAGTGACAGCACCTTTCTCCACAAGCCAAAATCTGGGGGTGGGAGGGAGAGGGAGAAAAAGGAAGGAGAGATAAGATAGATTCTACCAGAAGAGTTAAAAAAAGAGGAGACAATATTTAAACAACTTCTAGAAAGATAAGTCAGCATTTACTCAAAAGACAAGCCAATAAGGGCATCCCAGGCCACAGGAGCACTTGGGCAAGATATTTACATTTTCTGTTCCATACAGTATAGGCCGCAGTCTTAATCTACTTTTTGAGTAGTAAGAAGAAACACTGAAAAGTTATTGTAACATGCCTTGAGAAAAGAAAATACATTTTAGCAATTGCCTTTTTTTTTATTTTATTTTTTTGAGTTGGAGTCTCACTCTGTCGCTCAGACTGGAGTGCAGTGGCCGCTCCCGGCACCGCAGCCTCGCCTGCTGGGCACCGGCGATCCTTCCGCCTCAGCCTTCCAAGTAGCTGGAACTACAGGCGCGCACTACCACACCCGGCTAATTTTTGATTTATTGTAGAGATGAGGTCTTGCCAAATTGCCCAGGCGGGTCTTGAACCCTCAGGCTCAGGCAATCCACTCACCTCAGCCTCCCAAAGGCGCGGGATTACAGGCTGAGCCACCGAGCCCGGCTGCAATTGCCTTTTATTAACATGGAGCAAAGATTCCCCAAAGGTGGTCTCTGGGTCAGCAGTATCAGCATTGCCTGAGAACTTGTTAGAAAGCACATTCTTGACAAAACCACCCCCTTCACCTACCCTTCCACTGACTCAGAAACTCTGGGACTGGGGTAGCACTCTGTGTTTGAAGATGCTCCCCAAGGGATGCTGGTGCTAACTGGTGAGAAGGGCTACCCCAGAGCAAACCACTTCAAGTCATCCTGCAGTACACTTTCTGCATCTCTCTAGTGGAAATAATTTAAACTTTCTTAAATCTAATTTATAGAAATGCATTACATTAGTGGTTCCTAAACTTCTGTTCATGTACAACATCAATGCCTATCTTGACAAAATTTTTCACTGATCTTTAGCAAAATGAAAAAACTGAGTTTTCCATGAAGCTACTTTTTAAAAATTCATTGAATACATTTAAAGTCCTTTATTGTGAGATTACATCTTGTCTACATTTTTACTATTAAATATTTATTCGTCCCAGCACTTTGGGAGGCAGCAGCAAGAAAATTGCATGAACCCAGGGACTCAAGACTAGCCTGAGCAATTTGGCAAGACCTCATCACTACAATAAAACAAAAAATTGGCCAGGTGTGATGGCACACACCTGTAGTTCCAGCTACTCAGGAGGCTGAGGTGGAAGGATCGCCTGAGCCCAGCATGTCAAGACTGCGGTAGTCATGAGTATGCCACTACACTCCAGCCTGAGCAATTAAAAACAAATTATTCTTTTTATGGACTGATGGTCATGTAAGGGGCCAAGAGAGAACCTCTGGAAGTATGCTGAAAAACCAACTCGGAAAAGGCAGAGTAATTAGAGGAAAGGCATACAAATTTATTTAACGTGTATACATGGGAGCCTTCAGAATGAAGACACAAAGAAGGACACAGGAGAAATCATTGTTCATTTTTATGCTTAGGTTCAACAAATTATGGACAGCCATGAAGAAACATAATTGAACAAAAAGAGTATAATGCTAATAGGTTGAGACAGTAAGGCCTGATTCTTCTTGGCCTCTCTAAACAGCATTCCTTCCTTCCAAGTGTGAAGCAGGACCCTCTGTTAAAGGAGGTCTATAACCCACAGTCAAACAAGACAGGTCAGATAATTTCTTTATAGTCAGTGTCTACAAAGAAAGGTAAGATAGGAATAGTTAGGGTAAAATGTTTAGGTTTTAAAACTGACTTTGGTGAAAATGGGTTCTGGTTTCTATTACTCACCTTGGGTAAAAGGAATTCTAGTCTCTAGTTTTCAGTGAGGCAGGAGGGCAGGGGAAGTTCAGAGAAAAACTTTTGCTTCTGAGGCCTTCATTTTAGCGCATTGTTTGCTGAGCACTAACAATAGTACAAAAACAATGATTTTTTTTTCCAAATAAGCTTAAATGGCAAATAAACTTAAATGTTGGTCTCCAAAAGATTTTTCTAAATATGCATTGGTTCAAGGAATGCAGATATATGCAAACCACTGAAATTACAGTATAGCCAACAGTTTTGCCACAAGAAAAACCATGTGAATGTATTTTTCTGCCTGGGAGTCAATAATGTTAGTTAGTAAGATTTCTATTTGCATTCCAAAACTCATCCAAATTGAGTATGAGATTCATAAAACCAAGTTTCAGTAGCATATAAATTTAATAAATGTCCACCATCTCTAATGATTTTTATTCTAAGATTACCATTTTCTTTATGAATTGTCATTTGGAAGATTTTGTGTGTGTGGTAAAATATACATATATAAGTCTTTCTCCTGTGTATGTATGTGTGTGCAGGCATATTTGTTTGGTGACTTTTTCAGATCCCCAAGCACTTTTTTGGAAGAATAGAAAGGGTGAGTAGACACAGCATCATAAATAAACTATTATTCTTTATAATGTTCATTCTTCATTCTCATGCACTAATGCACAATGTTATTTATTAGTTTAATCACTGTTGTGAGAATTGTTATTACTATTTCATGAAATAAAACTGAAAATGGAAATTGGAATGTAGGAAAGAGAAAAATACTTTCCATCTTGAGGACATGTAAGAGCTACTACATCTAATCTGTACATAGACAAAGTATATCGATTTCTCTTACAATACCTCCTTTGTCAATGTATTAAATGGCCTCCTACCTCCTAACCAGTGGACTATTAGTGACCACTGGAACAACACAACGCTCATTTCTTCCTATTGTATCCCACAACCTTCCCTCCATCTCTAGTCGTGCTAAAATCATCCCACGCACCAACACCTCAAGCCTCAGATGACTGAAGGGCAGAGTAGGTAACTTCTACCAGCCCAGAAGGTCCAGGGAATTCTGGGGATAAAAAATTTCTGAGTGCATCAACTCAAATGTTCCAATCCGTGTCTGAGAGTCCTCCTTCCTCCCACTCAGGGTCTCGACTGGGTGACGAGCACCTACAGCATTGTGAACTCAACCTTCTCTGGAGATCAGAAGTCCTTGTGACTAGATACTGCTTTTAGCTTTTCCCACCTCTGACTGCAAGAAATGAAAGAATATTTGTATCTATCAAGGAGGATTTCTGCCTTTTACCAGTCAATGGCTTTAAAACAGCCATTGATACTTTACTATAAGGCTACAGTAATCAAAATAGCCTGGTATTAGTACAAGAACAGGCATATAGACAATGGAACAGGATAGAGATTCTGGAAGCAAAACCTCAATTCCTCAACCAACTCATCTCTGACAAAGCCTCCAACAACAACCTCTGAGGAGAGGAGAGCCTATTCAGTAAATGGTGCTGCGAAAACTGGCTGACCACGTGCAGAAGATTGAAACAGGACCCCTACCTATCACCATACACAAAAATTAACTCTAAATGGATCAAAGACCTAAACATAAAACCTCAAACTATAAGAATCTTAGAAAACACAGGAGTCACCCTTATGGAAATTGGAACTGGCAACCAATTCCTATTCAGAACCCTAAATGCCCATACCTTAAAAAATAAGATAGACAAGTAGGACCTCGTCAAATCAACGAGGCTCTGCAAAGCAAAAGAAACCATCAAGAGAACAGGGAGACAGCCCACAGAATGGGAAAAAAATATTTGACAACTGTATATCTGACAAAGGCCTAACATCGAGGATCTACAAGGAACTCAAACGCACCAAAAGGAAAAAAACAAACAGCCCCATTAAAAAGTGGGCAAAAGACATGAGTAGACACTTCTCAAAAGAAGATATATGGGCAACCAACAAACACATGAAAAAGTGCTCAGCCTCATTCATCATCAGAGAAATGCAAAGCAAAACCACATTGAGATACCACCTAACCCCAGTAAGAATGGCCATCATTAATAAAACAAACAATGCCAGATGCTGGTAAGGATGTGGAGAAAAAGGAACATTTCTACACTGCTGGTGGGAATGCAAACTAGTGCAATCTCTTTGGAAGACAGTGTGGTGATTTCTGAAAGAACTAGAAATTGACCTTGCATATGACCCAGCAATTCCCCAGGTGGGAGTATACCCAGAGGAATTCAAATCATTCTACAAAAAAGATACTTGCACATATATGTTTGTTGCAGCTCTATTCACAATAGCAAAAACATGGAACCAACCATGCTGCCCATCGAAGCTGGACTGGATTTTAAAAAATGGTACATATACACAATGAAATATTATACAGCCATAAAGAAGGACAAACATATGGACTTCACAGCAACTTTGATGGATTTAGAGTCAATCATACTCAGTGATCTATCACAGAAACAAAGAACAGAGTACCATATGTTCCTCACTCATAAGCGGACCTAGAACAATTATAATACTATAAGAAAGGGATTGGCAGTAGTGGAAAACTGTCAGGGAGAGGGGTGGGACTGGCAGTTGAGGGAAACTGCTGGGAAGGAAGGGACACATCTCATCAACAAGGGTAACTGCATAATCAACGTTTGTATACCTAACCCTGAATTGTATCCCACATCTTTTTTTTTTTTTTTTTTTTGCATTGGAGTCTCACTCTGTTGCCCAGACTGGAGTGCAGTGGCCGCTTCCGGCCACCGCAGCCTCGACCTGCTGGGCTCCGGCCATCCTTCTGCCTCAGCCTTCCCAGTAGCCGGAATTACAGGCATGCTCTACCACACCCGGCTGATTTTTTGATTTATTGTAGAGATGAGGTCTCGCTGCCCAGGCAGGTCTCAAACCTGCGGGCTCAGGCAATCCATTCACCTCAGCCTCCCAAAGGCGTGGGATTACAGGCTGAGCCACCCAGCCCAGCTAGTATCCCACATCTTTATAATAAAAAAAGAGAAACTCCAGAGGTAAGTAAACAAAGAAATTTTTAAAAATAAATAAAATGGCCATTGATTACCCTCAATTTTTCACCAGTGCATCAGTAGTCCCCACAAGAACCATTCACTTAATCCATTTTTTTTTTTTTTTGAGTCACGGATTTCACTTTGCTGCCCAGGCTGGAGTGCAGTGGCATAATCATGGTTTACTGCAGCCTTGACCTCCCTGGCTCAGGTGATCCTCCTGCCTCAGTCTCTCAAGTAGCTGGGACTACAGGTGGTGCCACCACACCCAGCTAATTTTTTTTGTTTTGTTTTTTGTAGAGACAACATCTCGCTACATTGCCCAGGCTGATCTCAAACTCCTGGTCTCAAGCAATCCTCTCACCTTAGCCTCCCTAAGAGCTGGGATTACAGGCATGAGCCACCACACCTAGCCCAATTAGTCCTTCTAATGATTATTTCCTCCAGGCCTCCCCTGCAGCTGAGCTATTGCACCCACAAGTGTGTTCTCTTGCACTGGTATCCTGTCCAGTTCATCACGGGAAAAGTTCTAATGATTGCACCATTGCAGCATGCCTAGGACTAGCGTTACTTCACCTTCCACCATCAAGGGGATTTTTATTGCCAGTAGCTCAAAAATGGTTCCTTAGAATCACTTCCTAGAATGCTCCTATCTCAGCAGCTGGGTTCCTAGATGACATCTGTCTTTACTGGCTTAGGTCAGGTTCCTATGAGTCAGGCACAGTAGATTTCCCTGTAGAAAGTATATAAGGGAGTCGGGCATGGTGATGCATGCCTGTAATCACAGCACTTTGGGAGACTGAGGAAGGAAGATCATTTGAGCCCAGGAGTTTGAGACCAGCCTGGGCAACATAACGAGACTCCATGGCTACAAAAAATTTAAAAGAAAATCAGCCGGACATGATGGAGTGCGCCTGTAGTCCCTAACTTGGCTGAGGCTAGAGGATCACTTGAGCCCAGAAGATCAAAGCTGCAGTGAGCTATGATCGTGCCGCCACACTCCAGCCTGCGTGACAAAGTCAAACTCTATCTCAAAAACAGAAAAGTGCTCACCTAATCACATCTGCAAGGGAGTGAGGAGCAGAACTGGGCAGAGGGGGACATTGAACTGGGGCAGAGACTTCGGCTCATCCCTCGGGAGTTCTGAGCTGGGATCTACCTTGGAGCAAGAGGGTCGTGTCAGGAACCCTTGCATCAACTAGTCATCAACTAGGGGGCACAACATTGAATGAGGCAGCTCCCTTCCAGGGCAGGGACTCAGCTTTGAGCTTTCAGTAGGCCACACTCCAGGCAGCTAGGGGAACACGTGCTTGTGTTGAAGAGGGTTCCTGGACAGCACGTGCACCACAGTGTCCATTCCATCCCTGGGAATCATCCTGGTTAGTATGATGCCATTGATAAAGATGGCCAGAGCCTCCCAATCTGGCATCTGATGACTTCTCCAGCCTCATTTGCCACTGAGCCTCTACTCACATGTCTACAGTCAAAACAGTCTCCCAAATGTCCCCTAAGTACTCCACAAACCGTACTGCCTCTCAGCCTTGGCTCATAGATTACCTCCTGCTGGGACACTCCGCTTCTCCCTCTCTACTTTTCTGATAGGTTCTCATCTGGCCCAAGCCCCGCCTTTCTCTGAAACTTGTGCTAATGGCTCCCGCCTACACTGCTGTCCTCCAGTGACTCGGCAATGAGCCCTATGGGCTCATCACGTGACCTTAAGAATCCCTTGCATCCCTTAGCTCACTATTTTATATACAATTTCCTTGACTTAACTAGACCATAGCTCTTCTATTTGTTAGGATGCAACCTTGGACAGTGAGAGAATAGATCTCTGAGCTTCTGTTTCTCCAGCTGTGTTAAACCTAAAACTTATTCAGTATGACTTTAACGAACATCTGAGTGCCTACCATGTGCCAGGACTAACAACGGGCTCCTTTCTTCAAAGCTGGGGAGGAGCGAGGAGGGACCGGGTGCCTCATTCATGGAACCTCCAGTGCAGCTTATAAGAATCAGAAACAAGCACTGGACATGCCACGGCCTCTGTAGAAGAAAGAAAAACGGAGAGCAAATTCCAGGAAAGGCAGATTCCAGGAAAAATGGGTGTGGAGATCAACAAAGTCTAAGCTCCAAGTTCACACACACCCCTGCTGGGACTTTCTCTCCCTGAAAGTCATTCCTGAAAGGCGCAGAGAACAGTCAGAAGGGCGTCCCCAAGATGGCGCTGCCTCCCAAAGACAACAAAGGGCAGAAATTTTAACAGCACCAACGGGTAGGGAGAAAACACCACATAAATAAGAGGAGACATAAGATGACATTGAGAAATATGCACCAGTTAAGTTTTTAAAAGACCACATGTCCCATTAAACAAAGTATAATAACTTAACCAGCTTTTTAGCAGATTTAAAGTGACAGACACACACAGATAAGGGAATGAAGGGTATGGAAAATATTTGGTTTGTCCCCCTTGGGTCATACTTTTCACGAAGATATTTCAGACACCTCTTAGCAATTGATAGGTTGGTATACCCCCAACGCAGACTAACTATGTGGAACCTTTTTTGTAGCCTCGAGTGTTTACAGAATTTCTTTTACTTTTTTCCACTAACTTTTACCCAACATGTTTGATAAACTCATACCATTCTTTGACATGCTTAAACCTTCTATTTTTGTTCTATGCTTTCTTTAACCAGCCATTCTATTATAGAACAAAATGTACCATACAAGATTCTTTCCTATATAATTATTATCTTTTTCTTTATCCTTTCTTACTAAAAACATACCTTACTCCAACAACTCTTTTTACATTTTTTTTAACCTCAGAGCTTTACCCAAAGCAATAAGTTTATATGCAGCAGAAGGGTTCAGATAGGATCTAAAGTAGAACTATTAGGGAAATCCAAAGCTAAAGAAAAGGCATCGAAAAAGTACAGTGGTGATGGCTCAGGGTAAAGAATAATACGAGTTTTAATTTTTGTCATAATGTCCCTTTCCAATAATGGAGCTGGACACATTGGCATAACAAGGAAAGAGTATTGAAATATTTTATCTCTCAGAACACATGGAAGTAATGGCATAGTGAGGGGCCTGGATATAATGCCCTGTAACCCCACAACCAAAAGGGGTGAAAGAAGGAGTGGACCAGGAATTTAAGTAGAGCTGAGCATGTAGCCCCCGTATTAATAACAAATGATATAACCCCGCCAGCTACTGATATTTCCACCCTAGGCTCAGTTGGTTTAATGGTTTGTTCTGAAGACATTGGGGCTATCAAGTTAGGGGCGAGCTAACCTGACTGGAGCAAGCCCAAGAGATCTCCTTTTAAGATGCCTGGTGTCCCATAATTACAACAAGCCTCTGGGCCATGTGCTCTCCTCCGGTTAGGCAAACGAGGCAATCATGAGCCCAATGTCCATGCTGTTTGCATTTGGGACAGGGTTTTGTTGGTGGGCAGGGCTTGACAGTCTTTGGCCATATGCCCATTTTGACAGCATTGGAAACAAACCTGGGAAGGGGGCTGTGTACCCTTTCTGCTATTGGCCATCTGGGGTGGAAGATTATCAGTGGTGGCTTTTTCTGCTAAAGTGGTAGATAAAAGCTAAAGTGCTTCCCGCTTATGTTGGTGGTCCTGTATTTCTTCCTCCTTTTGGTTGGTAAAGATTTTAAAGGCCGTGTCTGATAGCTCTAATTGAGGGGTTTGTGGGCCCTTTTTTAATTTTTGGAGTTTGCGACTAATACCTGGTGGTGACTGGAAGATAAAATACATAGCCAAAAGAGTTTGTCCTTCCACAGGGTTTAAATTAATATTCGTAAACTGCTGCAATGTCTTAGAGAGGCAACTTAGAAACATTGCTGGATTTCCATCTGGTCTTTGAAAAACCTCTTTTATTCTGTCCTAGTTAGCCTGTTTATTAACACTTTTTTGTAGTTAGCTAACAGGATTTATTTACATGATCCCTTTACTTTTGTCTGGGAAGAAGGTTGATATAGTTTCAGTTTAGATATAACTTGAGAGAAATGTATGATAAGAAAACAACAAAGACTTGTTGCAGCTTGTAGGGATGTTACCAGGAGGTTATCAAGCAGTAAGGGGAGGGGGTGCAAAGGCACCATGGCCCAAGGCACCATGGCCTTTGGCACCAGTCCTTTTTCCGAAGGTAAAAGAGAAAGACTGAAGGTCAGGGTTAGGTGCCATGTTCATTCCCACCTTTTCTGTTTATTTGTGAGAGGTCTGAGAGAGAGAAGGAGACGTGTACCTGAATGACCGGTGTGGCCTTGGATTGGGTTACCGGAGGGCTATACTAGGGGGTGATTGAAAGGGAGGGCATAGAGGTTGAATTGCTGGAGAAGTGGGTGGAGCTGAAGAGGAAGGAGGAGGCTCCTTTGCAGGATTGAAATCTGAGACAGGAGAGGAGCAAGCCACCGGGAGGGGCCTTACAGTGTTTGTGGTGGGGGGAGGGGAGTTTGGAGGAGGAAGCAGAGACACATGTGGGACAAAGGGAAAGAGAGAAGCTGTAGAGGGAGTGTTTATGGAAGAGAGAAAGGGACTGAACATGGGGAATCTCTACCCACCGTTTTGAACGCTCACATAAATTATATATGCCACGATTTTGGTTGTCTAAGGGATATGTTGGCCAGTCTTGTGTGTGTAGAGGTGAATTAGGAGTTTGGGCTTGATATTGGGAGAGAGAGAGAATCGGCCAGCAGAGAGGATGAGCCTCCCATGGGAAACAGGCGTCCCCCGAAGAGTCGGCTGTCCGAGAAGTGTGGCTGTGGCACAGTCTGTCGTTACAGAGATTTGGCACAACCAGGGTTCTCCTGGAGAACCGAGGGGTCAAGGCACCTAGCGCTAGGATTTCTCGAATCAGACAGGGAGCACTTGACCTGGCGGCGGGTGGGGAGTGTATTCACTGCCGGTCGAACAGAGTTTTTAACGTGGGACCCCTTCAAAATCTGCTGTGGGCCAGCAGACATGGCCCGGCAGCCGTGGGATTCCTTAGGGAGGGGAGGAGAAAGAGAGAGAGAGAATTTTACTGAAACCACTGTGGGTTAGCAGCCGTGGGGCCCGCTGCAACCCAGCAGCTGTGGGAGTTTTTAAAGTTTGAGAGAGATAAAGGAGAAGAGGAAGCCTTTAGGGTCCGCGGTGGTCGTGAAAGCTGAAGCGGGTGTGTTCCCCCTCGCCCAGGGCCGGAGAGGGCGGTTTTTGAAGTTCGTTCCCTCCAGAGTTCCCCGGAAAGTTCTTACTCCCTTGTTTGGGGAGGAGGACTTGCCTATTCAACGAGTGCTAGTGTGAATGTGGCTGGGGCATTCAGAAGGGTGGGGAGAGTCTGAGAGAGCTAGATTGACCACAGGTGCTGAATTCGGATCCCGCCCAGGGGGGAGAGAGAGACCTGCACAAGGGTGAGAAAGACCCAGTTCACAGTGGGACCTAACACCCGTTAAGGCCAAGAGTTCAATGGGTTGAAGTGGGACGGGAGGGAGGGAAATCTCTGCCCACTTTTTTGAATGCTCATAGGAGTTAAAGAGGTGGTTTTAGAGACCTAGGCGGGAGAAGGAAAAACCAGTAGGGGTCCGCTGTGGCTTTGAAAACCTAGGCAGGGTGTGGTCTCCCCCTCACCTGGGGCCGAAAGAGCCGCCGGACGATCAATGGTCAGTCCCTTTCGGATATCCTGGGTGAGGTTTTTAGGTTTTTTTAGGTAGGGGCACTTACCTATCCGAGGTGGTGATGGATGCAGCTCTGGCATTCAAGAAAGTGGGTGAAGGCCTTAAGGGGTGAGTGCCACCAATGCCAGAACGGCGTCTCGCCTTAGAGCGAGAGAATCCCCGACCGAGGCATGGCACCAATGAAAGATGGTAGCACGCAGCGAGACTCAACATCCTTTGAGGCCAAGAGATTTATTAGAGCAGCGGCTACAGAGAGAGGGTCTGTAACCGCCTGGTAGGGGAGGGAGAGTGAGAGAGCCAGCAAGAGAGTGGTGGGGACAGAGAGAGAAAGCAAGAGAGAGAGAGAGAGAGAGTGAGAGGGGGGAGAGAGGGCAAGAGAGAGTGAAAAAGAGAGAGAGTAAGAGAGAAGGAGAGAGAGAGAGAGAGAGAAGGAGAGAGAGTGAGAGAGCCAGCAAGAGAGTGGTGGGGACAGAGAGAGCTATGCAGGGAGAGGGGTATATTTATGGACCTTGTAGGGGCTGGCCAGTGCCGTGCCTGGGTCCCATTGGAGGAGACCATGAGGCAGCATTTTTACAGGGAGAGGTTGTTTGAGCACAGTTTAAGTTTCGTGCGTGTGGGAAAAGCCGCTTAGGGCCTTTGTTGTCTTTGGGAGGCAGCGCCATCTTGGGGACGCCCTTCTGACTGTTCTCTGTGCCTTTCAACTACTGACACCTGATATCTGCAGCTACTAGTTTTAACCCAATTCTCTTGAATCCCCAAGGACACCCCTCTTCCCCCCTTTGCTCCCCGCCTCTCTCTCTCTCTCTCTCTCTCTCTCTCTCTCTCTCTCTCTCTCTCTCTCATTCTCTCTCCAATATACAGAGAGGTTCATGAATAAACAGGAAAAATCAAAAATTAAAGTCAGTGGAGAGGAAAAAATAACTTAGAGAGTTGGCCTTTAAATCTGGGTTAGTTTCTTGAGACTTGAAAGCCTGAGGCAGTGACCATTCTTTATTCCTAATTTACTTCCTCCAACTCTCTCACAGGTGTTAGTCTCATCGTCTCTAAAATTGTGCTTTCAGAGTGAACTTCTTCAGGGCTGGGGTAAATAAACATCCCTCTTCTATGAGATCATGTCTCCTTTCTATAAAGAATTTTTTGTCCCATCCTCCTGGAATTTCTAAGCATGTGATTTCTCAACTTTGCGAATGGGAAGACCCTAGACAACAGAAAAGAAGGTGAGGAGAGGCGAGGACAGTGGAGGCTGAAGATAAAATGTGGCAAAACACATATCTCAGCCCAGTCCCACTGGGGCATCTGCCCAGGGCTCATCTTGAAAAAAACACATGCATCCCGGCACAGTGGCTCACGCCTGTAATCCCAGCACTTTGGGAGACCAAGGTGAGAGGACTGCCTGAGCCCAGGGACTTGAGGCTAGCCTGAGCAAATTGGCAAGACTTTTCTCTATAAGAAATCAAAAAATTAGCTGAGCATCATGACATGCACCGGTAATTCCAGCTACTTGTTTGTTTTGTTTTGTTTTGTTTTTTGAAAGCAGGATTTATTGAGAGGACAGAAAAGCTCCCACAGTGGGAGTGGACTCGAAGGGGTTGCCCGATTCCAGCTACTTATAAGGCTAAGGCAGGAGGATCATCTGAGACAAGCAGGTTGAGGCAGTGTCACTGCACTCCAACCTGGCTGAAAGAGGAAACTTCAACTCAAAAGAAAGAAAGAGAGAAAGAGAGAGGCACACGCTTCCAAGACACAGACTTTGAGTCTCTACGGAAGGAAATTTCAATCAACCAAGCCCACTGACTCCAGGAAAAGACTGGATATCCAAGAAGTTAAAAAAGGCAGTATCTGCAACTCTTCTCTGCTGCTAAAGCCTCTGTGGACCTGTTTATTCTTTGCGTGACTTCATCACCGACTTTCTCCTTCCTAGGGTCTTGATAGAAACTCCTCTAGGTTAGACCCCAACAATTGTGTACAGAGACCCACCTCAGTTCCTGACTGTGCTGCCACCAACTCCCCAGTTGCTAATGGGCACCTTTCCCTCGGCCCCTCCTTCTGTGCCCAGGAGCACACCTGGTGCCAGCTCTGGTTTTGTTTCTTGTCGTGGTTTTCTCTGGGGCCCAGGAATGTTCACATTCTGGTCTCTTTCACACCAGTCCCAAGGACACATTGCAGAGAACAGTTATTGACCAGTGATGCTTCTGGAATTGGGTGATGTGACCATTTCACCACTGGTGAAGCAGCACAAGAACACATGCACTGTGAGGATGACAGCATCTTCATGGATGGCCCATGAGGTTTTAGTGGCCAACTTTTTCTCCCCAACTTACTTCTATGTTTCTCCTTAAGCCAGTCCTTTCATTAAAACTCACCTTAAAGTCCCAAATGGAGGTGCTTATTCTAAGTAAGGATGCTGAATTCTTTTGTCACAACATTATTACTCACTGGTCATATAAGACTAAGCACCCCCCCACCCACACACACACCCCAGATCTTGATGTCTTTTTCTATAAAGTGAGAGTGTCGAACCAGACCACCTCTGTGGTCCCTCCTTCTCTCAGTACACAGAAGACTTGGGCTTCACACACAGGTTCTTCCCTTATATGAGGGGGGACATCTCAAAAAAGCAGAATTAGCTTTTAGAGGGAAGGACCCTTGTAGTACAGGACTCCCCTACTACTGCTACCTAAGTGTTCTGGGAACCCATCAGCATCAGTGGAACAGCTAGCGTTGTTGTGAGAGGCTACATTTGGTTTCAGTGACCTTTTCTGAAGATTCTTTTAATGCATTTACCCATTTTATGATGGGTGATTTAAGAGTGTACCTGCCCACACCCTGCTGAGTGTTCAGCAGTTTTTGACCAAAAACGGCGTGACCCCCCCATGCCCCACCCTCCCTATTCACCCAATCTCACCCTGAGAGACCAAACTGTGTGTTTGGTCAGTTGAAAATAGTCCTCAAAGGGAAACATTTTGCTGATGCGGAAGAAGTGAAACAAAAAATGGACAGAAGCAGTAACAGGTATCAAAACTGATAAGTTCAAAAAGTGTTTTGAGCAGTGGAAACTGTCTCAATAGGTGTATTGCATCAAACAGAGACTACTTTGAAGATGACTGAAGTTTAAACAAATAAGAATAAATATGCAGTTTTTTATAAATAAAATCTGGTCTGGGGAGGGCTCCCCCCTTAAAGATTCAGGGCCATCAGCTCAGAATACCTCTACCACCACTACCCACCCCCAGAAGAAAGTTTAATTCATGTTTAATTTTGTAGGCTCCCCAGGGAACTCCCTTTGTGAGTTGGTAATTGATCAAGCTGGACATAAAGGGAGCACTTAGGAAGAAAAAATACGCATTTCAGATAATAGCTAGTTAGTGGTCCTTCCGGAGAAGAGAAGGCAGTTTACCCTGCTTGATGCTTCAGTAATAATTACCTCTACTGAACTGTTGATTGCTTTTTATGCACGTGTCATCCTAATCAAATCAACAAAGTCCACATTAAGATCTCCTTTCTCTGGAGAAGAAAGCTATGAGTGGAGAAGCAGGAATTTGACTCCAAACTCCACGCTCTTCCCTGTCTCAAGCACTAAAGTAAGGGTCTGGCCAGTGTGGTTAGAACACGACTATTGTACAACCACTTTTCAGCCATGCTAGTTTTATGTTTTACCTATTGTTTTTTGAGCATCGTAACCCCTTCCTGTTAATATAGCAAAAATCTGCTTTAATTTTTGATATAAAAGTGCTATTGCTTCGTTAGTTTTCATTAATGTATTTCCATCTCTATTGAATGCTTAATAAGTAGAATAAAATTCCATTAAAAGGTCAATGAAAAAACTAACGCCTAGGAGTGTTCACAGACTTTACTAGGTGTTATGCTTCAAGGGAAAAAATGAGTCATGGCATATTTGAGTATATGCAATGATGAATGGCTCTGACTGTTCTTTGAAATTTCTATGATTCTCCCAGTGCCTTGAAAAAGACTCCCAGTACCCAGACACTGTCACTTTTCTTCTCGACCACCCGAAAGTGGCTGTGTGCCATGCCAGCCTGTCATTCTGCAGCTCATTACAACAAATCCTACAGCCCTCTGGTCAGCCAGTCGTTCTATCAACCTGTCCTTGAATCTTCTAGGCAGCCCATAAATGAAACCAGCATGATTGGGATTCATTTGGCATAAAGTTGATATTCTCAACTTACCCTTTTTATGTTTTTCCCTACAAATTTTTTGAAAATTAAAGAAAATAGAAAAGTACAATTAAAAAATCTAATAATTATCCAATTACCTCCTATCCAGAATTGACCACTATTCATAATCTTTGTCATATTGATGTATTCTTTTCTTTAGTTTTTAAATTTTGAAATCACCCATTTTGATAAAAATGATATGTGCCTATTATAAAAATGTGAAGTCTGCAAAAAATCACAAAGCCAAATGTAATTTTTAAAAATCCAAATCCCATAACCAGAAATAACAGTTGTTCACATTAGGTTAAGATGACCACATATATCTTGCTATATGTAAATACAAGGGAAAAAAACATAGATAAGTAGAGAACGAGAGGGCAGAGGGAAAATTCATTTATAAAAAATGAATTATTTTTATATATGCACTTTTCATTTAAAAATATTAATTTTAAATTTACTTTGATTTTACAGAAGTAAAAGAAACTACAGTGAAATTGAAGAAACTGTTGAATTTCAAATAATAGTTCCTCGCTTTAAAAAAATACTTTTAAAAAGATGTCTCTGGTGTTAAGAAGCGAGTTTATTAAACACATAAGAGGACTGGCATCTTTTTAAAAGCTACTTATTTTAGTAGAGACAGTTTTTCTTCACTCCTTATCGTTTACTAAGAAAGGTAAAGACTTTCAGATTCTCCCATTTTCTCCTGATTGCTCTTCATTCTTCTTCATGTTTGTAAGTTACCTGATTATATTTACATTGCCCATGTTTATAACATTCCCATTTTGTTTCTTACTCATGCTTTTCATGCTTGTTTAGTATTAATTCTACATTTTTGTGGATTCGGTGTTCACCCCCAGCATTTACCAGGACTTCTACTTTCCTGTGTTCTCTATTTTGATTCATACCTTAAGTGGCTTTCCCTGCATGTACTGTAGTTTCTGTAAAGAAGTTCTTACAAGTGCTACACTCCTTGAGAGTTTTGTTTACAAATTGTGGTTAGAATACTTAATAAAAGACCCTCTCAATGCATTTTTAAGCACATAGTGCGGTATTGTTAACAGCACAATGTTTTCCCCCGCAGATCTCTAGCACTTAATCATCCTGCATAACTAAAACTTCATACCTACAGAATAGCAACTCCCACATTTTCCCCCTCCCTCCAGCTCCTGGCAACTACCATTCTACCCTGCTTCTATGGGTTTAACTATTTTCCATACCTCATATAAGTGATATCATGCAGTACTTGTCCTTCTGTGTCTGGCTTGTTTCACTTAGCGTAATGTCTTTCATGGTTGTTACATATGGCCAGATTTCCTTGTTTGTTAAGGTGGAATAATGTTCCATTGTTTGTATGTACCTCATTTTATTTATCCATTCATCTGACTGTTTCCACAACTTGGTGATTGTGGATAAGTTCTGTCATGAACATGGAAGTGCCAATATCTCTTAAAAATCCTGACTTTAATTTTATTGACTAAATACCCAGAAGTAGGATTGTTGGAGCAAATGGTAGTTCTATTTTTAATTTTTTGAGGAACTCCCATACTGTTTTCCCTGGTGACTGTACAGGTGTGCATTTCCACCAACAGTGTACAAGGGATGGATTTGCAGACTCAATTTTGTCTTTGATTCAGAGAAAATTTCTGTTATTTCCTTGAATACATCTTCAGAGGCAGTCAACGCTTTTGTGTCTAGTTTTTTGTCTTTTACATCTATTAGCTTCAATTTAATTGCTTTACCTTTTGTCTTTTTAATTACATTTACTTAGAATGTCTCAAGATTTTCTTCTGTGTTACCAATTCAAACTTTGGCAATGTTTAAATTGTGTTCTTTGCTGTTACCAATTATTAGTTTCATAGTGATATTGTTTAGTTTTTCCGTCTAATTTCATAGTGCTTCCATAGCTCTTTGATTTTTATTCTATTGTTTTAACTTTAAGGTCTTGATTTATTATGTTTATGGCCAGGAGCAGTGGATCATGCCCGTAATCCCAGCACATTACGAGGCTGGCCCAGGAGGATCACTTGAGACCAGGAGTTCAAGACCAGCCTGAGCAACATAGCAGGACCTTATCTCTACAGAAAAAGAAAAAAAATCAAAAAAATTATCTGGACATGGTGGCACATATCTCTAATCCCAGCTACTCAGGAGGCTGAGATGGAAGGATTGCTTGAGCCCAGGAGGTTGAGGCTGTGGTAAGCCATGACCACTCCACTGCACTTCAGCCTGGACAACAGAGCGAGACTTCAACTAAAAAGAAAAAGAAATGTTATATTTACCCTCTTATAAAATCAAATTGCTCCCATACCTCATCAACAAGGGCACCTGCATAATCAATATTTGTATACCTAACCCTGAATTATACCCCACATCTTTATAATAAAAATAAAATAAAATAAAATTACACTAAAACATAAAGTGATGGCAGAGAATTTCTTCTGTTCCTTGAGTTATGTTTTCTCCTAAAATGGAGTCTGTGTAATACATTTTTTGCTTGCTTGCTTTCTTGCTTTGGTTGGGGTTTTGTTTGCTGTTCTTTGAGCATTGTAGGTGTGCATTGTTGCCATGCTGTGTGTTTAGATTTTGCTTTTGCTAAACTGCCCTGTGCAGATATTCTACCTGGTCTGATGTAGTGTGGTGACTTCTTGGCTCTCTCCCAGCTGTATCCAAAACGATTGCATTTTCTGTCTAAGATGCCATTGGGAGAACTCACCTGAGATGGTAAACAGAGCAGATATGGCCAGAAAATATAACCCTGCTCTCTCCTCCAGTATTTTGCTATCTGCACTGTACAAAGGATGCAGATGGAGGAGGGTGTGTCTCGCTCCCCTCACGCAGGGACCTTGGGCTCCAGTAGTTTCCTTCAATTCCATGCCTGACCATGGAGGAATCCTCTCTACTCATTTCTTCTAGTACCATTCCCACAATTCCTCAGTCAGAAGAAGAAAAATCTAAGGTCAGTGTGCTCAGTTTGCGTTTCTTCAAATTTGGTGCTATTGGTGAAAACTCTCAGAATTATATTGTATTGCCATTCTGGCTTCTGGAAAATTGGGGCAATTCTAGGATTCCACTCTGTCCCAGGTTTTTAAAAAAAAATTATTTTACTCTATTATGTTTCTTTCTTCATTTGATTACTGCTTATATCTTTTTTTTTTTTTTTTTTACCATTCCCTGATTTCCTGTTTGGGGGAGGGGATGCAGGTTCAGTCTGCCATGTTAGCCCAAAGTTTCATATTTTTCTAAATGCTTTCAATTGTGTAACATACTCTCATGTACACCCAGGTTGTAAGCAATTTCTGGCACAACAACTGTACCTCCTTCCTTCTCTCCCATTTAAGAATGTGTATGTGGACCAGGCTCAGTGACTCCCACTTATAATTCCAGCACTTTGGGATGCCAAGGTGGGCTAACCTCTTGAGACCAAGAGGTTGAGACCAGCCTGGGCAACATAGCGAGACCCTGTCTCTACAAAACAAAAAACAAAAACAAAAAACTTAGCTGGGCATGGTGACTTATGCCTGTAGTCCCAGCCACTTGGGAGGCTGAGGCTGGAGGATCACTCGTGTCCAAGAGTTTGAGGCTACAGTGAGCTATGATCATGCCACTGCACTCCAGCCTGGGCAACAGAGCAAGACCCTGTCTCTAAAAAACAACAACAGTAACAACAAAAAGAATGTATATATGAAAAGCAAGCTGGGAGCGGTGGCTCAGGCCTGCAATCCCAGCACTTTGAGGGGCCGAGGCAAGTGAATTGCTGGAGAACGGGGGTTCGAGACCAGCCTGGGCAACTTGGCAAGACCTCATCTCTACAATAAATCAAAAAATTAGCCTGGTGGAATAGCTTGCACCTGTAGTTCCAGCTACTTGGAAGGCTAAGGCGGAAGGATCTCTGGAGCCCAGCAGGTCGATGCTGGGGCGGCCGTGAGTGTGCCACTGCACTCCAGCCTGGGCGACAGAGTGAGACTCCAACTCAAAAGAAAAAGAAAGAAAGAAAGAAAAGCAAGTGAGAACGGTCTCCTCTTTCATTGAGCTCTATGTTTTGCACTGTTTCAGACACTGAAAAACAGTCATGAAGAGAGCAAGGCCGTCTGAGCGCTAGTGGAACATAGAGTCTAGTGGAGCAGACATGAATTTAAAAAAAATTCACACAAATGTCATAGAGTTAAAATGATTTCAGTTTTGTAGGATGAAAAAATTTCCATGGTGATGCTAGCAAAACAATGTGAACGGACTCACGCCACTGAACTGTGCATTTAAAAATGGTGAAGACGGCCCGTTTTGTTATGTATAGGTATTTTCCTACAACTTTTATGAAATGAGATTAAGTATTATAAGAGGGAGATAAATGATGCCATGAGGGCATACATGAGGGTGGGTCAGGAGACCCTTCCCTGAGGAAGAAATGATTGAGCTGAACTGCGAAGGAACAATAAGATGGAAGTTGTTATAGGGATAACCTTGAAACCACTCAAACTTATAAAAAAAGATAAATCATTCACAAACACTGGTACTTTATTATTGGTGTGGCAGGATAATATATTTGAAATATTAACCAATATTTTTCCTGTATTTGCTTTCACCTTTCTACCCTTCTCCACCTGCCCATGCCCAAGCAGCGAGGTTAGCCCGCCTGTACTTGCCTTGTAGGGAGAAGGAAGCAGAGAGACACAGCAAGGAGAAAGCCAAGCAGCCTTTGAGACGCACTCTGGATTTTGTTTCTTTCCAAAAGACAAAAAGTTTAAGTACCACAAAGAATGTAGGGTACAAGATTTTAGGGAGAAATCATGAATAAAAAAACAAGGATCCCACCCACTCCTAGACTTAAAAAGTCCCAAGCTTGAGATGGAAAGCCCAAGGGGAAGCAATGGCATCATGGAAGCTGAGGATGGGAGAAAAGGGGCACCTTGGGTCAACCCCAGGGAGGTACTAAAATCCTCAAATGGATGTGAAGCATCCGACATCCCCATTCTCCAGAAAGAGCCTGGGAGGTGGCAAGATACAAACAAGAAATGGCTGCCTGGTGTTTCTGGGACAGCTGGACAGGGCCATGGGTGGCCTCACAGAATCTTCTGAACTCCAGTGTGACAAATCAATTCCTGTGTCCCAAAGGGGCCAGGAGATAGTAGAGCGAGCTGATTAATCTGAAACTTATGGGAGACAGGATGGATGTCTCCTCGGCAACTTGAATAAACTGATAACCAAGAACCAGATGAGAAACAGACGTTGCACCAGATGCCTCCATGGCCCAATGACTTGGAGGATTTGAAAGTCAGTTAGTTCCACACCCACACCCACCACCTTTACAACACTGATGCACCACTGGCCCCAGAATACGAGACAGGAATTGACTAGGATGAAGTTTCTGTCATCCTAATGTTACCAATAGCAAGCTCTGCTGCTCGTCACTTGCAGACCGAAGTGAACCAACATAAGATATAGTTCAAGGAAGGGGAAAATGGCCAGGACCATGACTCAAAAAAAAAAAAAATTCAAAATTTTAGGCTGAGGATAGGGGATTTTAAAGGGAATAAGGAGTGTGTGGGAATGGCACAGGGAACTGGTCTTCCTTTGATGGTTTTTTTTTTAATTTTTAATTTTAAAGATGTGGGGTACAATTCAGGGTTAGCCATACAAATATTCATTATGCAGGTACCCTTGTTGATGAGGTGTTGTTGCCCCCCCTCCCCTGGCAATTTCCCACTACTACCAATCCCGCACCCCCACACTGTGCAGTTTCCCACTACCACCAATCCTTTTCTTATAGGGTTGCAATAGTTGTTCAAGGTCCGCTTATGAGTGAGAACATGTGATACTCAATTCTTTGTTTCTGTGATAGATCACTCAGTATTATAGACTCTAAGTCCATCCAAGTTGCTGCAAAGTTCATAATTTTGTCCTTCTTTATGGCTGTGTAATATTCCAGCTTTAATGGTTATCTTAAAGTGTTGTCCACCTGAAGAGATAGTTGATACAGTCTGAATTGTGGCCAGATTGTATATTAATCACCTTAAGGTTACCTCTAAACAGTAGAGAACTCTGCCATGGGGTTTTGAAGGGATGCAAAGAAATTCACCTCAAAAGATGACCTTTAGCCACAAGGTCTCTCTGACCTTCCTACCCTCAGTCACAGAGAAGCTACATCCTCTACCTGTTACCTAATTATCTGTTGCAGAAAAAAAGCAAGACCTTCTTACACCTGAGCAGACCTTCTTACAAGTATCATGACTGTCTCCACGGATCATTTAAAGTTCCAAAGACGACTATTTATAAGTCACTCTGTTTCCCTCATCCATTCATTCTCCCAATCATTTGTTGTCCCTCAGTAGAATTTCTCTTCCCACTCCCATACCTGTGAAAGGACAGAAGATGGAGTCAATATAACCAAAGAGCAGCCATTTTAACATTGCTTAGTTTAGTCATGTTTTTCTCGCAGTTCACTTTAATTTATCCTCTCATCACTAGCAAAGGGCAGAACTGGTTTCTCAGAGGTAGCTATTGATCATTGTTTTACAACCCCTCCCCAGCTTGTTTTGTATTAATTAGCTTTTCTATTCCAAATATTTGCCTCTAGCCATAAGAAACCAAGTTAACCTAATTAGCCCTTCATGACTTTGGTGTCATAAACACACTCCATCACTTTGGCAACAGTCATGTGACTAGTCCATCCATCTGCCTGCTATCCATCATCCTGACGTCAGTACCTGTGCTTACCTGGTCCCTTCATGATGATGTAAAACAGACTACTACCCAATCACCTTAATAGCCAGCTCCCATCAAAGGGAATGTTTAAAAGACATCCAACTTTTGTGTGGCACTGGATCACAGACTCCCTCTGGTCTTACTTAACAGCCTGTTTTACCAGAGTGAAAGCCCCCATTCTTTCTGTATTTACATTTCACTGGGAAGTTGAGTCTTCATTCTGAAGGCTTCTGTGTATACGCATTAAGTAAAACGTGTATGCCTTTTTTCCTATTAATCAATCTGCCTCACGCCAATGATTTTTTCAGTGACCTTTGGGGGGATAATGGCCATGGCCCCCACAGTCCCCATACTCTGTTATTCCAACATCAGCCTCTGCAATAGCCTTGAATTTCTCAAGCAAGTGCACAAGATTAGAAAGAGAGAAAAGATTTTTAAGTATAGTCTGAGAGAGAAAAAGGCTTAAAACCATTTCTCAAAAGCTGAAATGAAGATTCTGTTTTGCCACAGAATGAGGGGACAAAATAAAATGAGTGACTCACTGGAGGATAAAGCAACTACAGTGTTTGCTCCCTGGTTTCTGGGCAAGACTCACAGTAAACAAATATTGCCTCTGACATACCTTACAGCTCCTAGTACCACACCTGTGTGTCATGGCATGAAGGTTTCTAAGTCCTGGCCCCACTGGGACAGCATCCTGGTGAAGTCCAGTCCATCAGTCATGGGTGAGGGCCCGAGCTGGACCTCTCCAACAAAAGGGTCTACAGATAGCACAGGCCAGTCCTTGGTCCGAGTACAGCTGGCTCCACTCTGTCGTCTCAGCCCATTGTTTAGCCACCTTCTTGTTGGTCACTTCTCATTTAAGTTACCTGACAAATCTCATAGATTTCTTAATGACAATGACAATGTCTTAACTTTGGTCTCATTTTCTTATTTCTTTTTTTTTTTTTTTTGAGTTGGAGTCTCACTCTGTCGCCCAAACTGGAGTGCAGTGGCCACTCTCGGCCACCACAGCCTGGACCTGCTGGGCTCCGGCGATCCTTCCACCTCAGCCTTCCAAGTAGCCGGAATTATAGGCATGCGCTACCAAGCCCGGCTGATTTTTTTACTTATTGTAGAGATGAGGTCTCGCTGCCCAGGCGGGTCTCGAACCCGCGGGCTCAGACAATCCACTCACCTCAGCCTCCCAAAGGTGTGGGATTACAGGCTGAGCCACCGAGCCCGGCTTGGTCTCATTTTCTTAATTAACCCCTTGCTGAAACAGTGGTACATAGTGGGTACTCAATAAATGTTTGTTGAGCGGAAGATCCCAGTCTTGTATCTCTAGCTTGTACAATGGCTTGTACAGAGTAAACTGAATTTAAATGAACTTCAAATGGCGCCGGGAGACCCGAGTTTAACAGCTTGGCCAACTCTGCATGAAGTTCTGGATACACCCGAAGACAAGCTAATGCTTTCAGATAACTTGGCCTAATTTTTAACAAAAATTTCAGATCCAGCTGAGTCCTCATTTCAAAAATATTTTCAACATCTGGAATGTAGAATACCTAATTAATTGTTCCTATAGATATCCAGTTGCATAGACGCCTAGAGGTTAGAACCTGCCACTTTTAAAGTATTAGACTGAGCTGTTTAGGTCTTTAAATGTTGTGTTAAACTCACAAAACGTGGCTGACGCTGTCCTGGATGCTGAGAGCCATTTGCGCGTGGAGAGAAGCACGGGTCAAATAGTGTGGTCATGCCGCCCTCTCGTGGTGAAATGCCACAACATGTGAAACATTTCAGTGGAAAAACTTCTTAAATTACTACTACTAATAACAATAATAAATGAGACCATATTCCATGACTGTGTAGGTTTTAAAGGTGTTATTTACTACACTTAATCTTCATAACAACCCTACTTGTAAGGATGTAGCTATTATGCTCCTGTTACAGATGAGAACACTGAGGCTTGAAGAAGTTAGCATCCCCAAGTTCACTCTAGAGCTAGGGAGTGGAAGAGCTGGTGTGTCTGATTCCAAAGTCATAGACTTTCCACTATATCATACAATACCTTGTTCATGGCTGCATTTCCAGTTCCTTACAAATTGTGGATAGTCTCTAATTATCTATTGGATAGATGAATGACAATAGCAGCAGTTATGGCTTTACAATAGCAGTTAAAAATATAGCCAGATATCAAGTATAAACCAGTATGTACCATGCGTGGGGCACCTGCCATGTGCGTGGATTATTTGATTACACTCAACCAGGGAGAAGTTAAGACTTGTTCTGCTATATTCTTTAGTTCATTATTTAAAAGCATTTAAGCATCCACTCTACAGAACTGACATTCATAATTCAACAAGCCTGTATTAAAGACCTACCATGTGCTGGACACTAAGCTGTGGTGAGGCTTGAACAGTTTGAATGATGTCTCCAAAGCTGCTACTGAAACATCAGGAGATCAGTCAGGGTCCTTGTTGTTTGTCACACAGAAACCCAGTCACTGAGACAAAGAACATTGCAGGGAAGAAGGATTTTTACTTGGGAGATATCAGCCAAGGAGAATGGGAGACTGTCTCAAATCCATCTCCCCATTCCACTGAAAATCAGGAGTGTATGTAGTGGGACAGCAATGCAGAAAACAGGAATGGGGGGGGTAAGGAAGAATTAGGGGTCTGGCATCTCATTGTCTGAATGTAGTGACCTGGTGAGTTTTAGTTCCTTGATACTATAGATCTGGGGGTTAGTTTCTTGAGAAATGAACTCAGATAAGATAGATGTAAGTTTCAGGCTTTAAGACTAAAAGGGCCATTTTCTATGTTTATTCAAAAAAGCTATAACCACTAGTTCCGTGGAGAAGCTGGGCTGGTTTCAAATCCTTGTACTCAATTTGCTGGCTTTTCATTTCCTTCTCTAGAGATAGAACTTGACCATAATCCTGCAAGTATTTGCTGTGTGTTGTTTTAGGGCATAGAATTTAATTATTAACATCCAAGATTATCTAAATTACTTAATAGTGGTATAAAGTAACTTTTTAAAAAGACCGTATGCTTTGGGGTTTTGTTTGTTTGTTTGTTTGTTTGAGTTGGAGTCTCACTCCGATACCCAGGCTGGAGTGAAGTGGCATGCTCATGGCCACCCCAGTGTCAACCTGCTGGGCTCCGGCAATCCTTCTGCCTCAGTCTTCCAAGTAGCCAGAACTACAGGCAGGCACTATCACACCTGGCTATTTTTTATTTATTGTAAAGACAAGGTCTCGCCAAGTTGCCCATGCTGGTCTCGAACCTATGGGCTTGGGCAGTTCACTCGCCTCATCCTCCCAAAGTGCTGGGATTACAGGCTGAGCCACCTAGCCCAGCCTGTTTTGTTTTTTAATTGCACTCATCAAAGTAGCTTTGGCAGGATTGTCAGTTATTTGTAAATCTGAACCATGGGGAGTTTTTTTTTTTTCATCTGTCAAGGGACCACACTTCAGAAATCATGAGCCCCTGGCAAGACCTAGGATTAAAGCATTAAGACCCCAAAGCCACCGCCTGTTTCCCAGCTTTATGAGCCACTCCAAAGCCAAAAATTCAGGAAACATGATCAAGGAATGGGAAATTTGAGGGAAGAGCAATTTGGGTATCTCTTCAAAAGATACTCAAGTCAAAAATAGAAATATCTGAGAATATGTTATTGAACCAAAGTCAGACAGCAAAATGCAAGTCATTAAATTCCCATTTGAAAAAAAAGAAAGAAACTGCATAATCACTAAGATCCCTTTCATTTCCAAAAATTCTGATTAGAATTAGAAGGAAATTGCCTTTTTGTTTCCTTTTCACTGCCATCAGAGAAGTAATGTTAAACAGACCTCACTGGGTTCTGAAATCTCAATATTTGTGACCACAAATATATTCATTCAATCAACATTCAATCTGTTGAATAACGGTGTGTGCCCTATCTTTAAGGTAACCTTGGGGTTTGATTTTCAATCAAACTGACAGCTTTGCTTTCTATTCTCCAAGTCTGAATTTGCTAGCTGTGCTCAGCCCTTTGATGGGTTCCTGGAAGCCTCTCTCTCTCTCATCTGAGGGGGTCACAGTAGGCAAGCGGCTTTCTTGAGGCTGAAAGACCTCCAAAGTATAGCAGAGAGGGAACAAGAGGGTGGCTTTGGTGGTGAGTTAAACCTTAAAGAGGAAGTTCCACCTGAAAAGAGGCGTGAGAAGGGACCAGACAGGAAGAGCAGCCTCTCAGTCTCAGTTGATCAATTGCAGGACATTTCAGATCTCTTGTTCAAGTCTCTAAAGCAGAGTCCTCATTTTTTCCCAGAGTCACTGACCTGTGTGTTAATCTCTTCCTGAATCACTAAGGAAAGAAAATCACATCAAAACCTCTGTGTTCTCCGTGACAACTGGCCCCTGTGGGAAGCCAGTGCGGGTGGCGGTGGCAGGAAGTGCATTCTTGCAGGGCTCACTGCTCCTCCCAGGGCCTCTTCAAAGTCATCCTCCTTGGTGTCAGGGAAGTGGGAGAGTCCTACATGATCTATGCCTGGGGACAGGCTGGTGGAGCAATTTGAAGGCATCCTATGTCCCAGCAAGTCACACATAGCCAGAAGACACTGATTCCCAATATTTCAGGCTTATCAGGATATGCCTTCCAGTTACGCTTACGGCAGTAGTCCCCAACCTTTTTGGCATCAGGGATTGGTTTCGTGAAAGACAATTTTTCCATGGATGGGGGCGGGGTAGAATGGCTTCAGGATGATTCAAGAGCATTACATTTATTGTGCACTTTGTTTCTATTATTATTACATTATAATATATAATGAAATAATTATGCAACTCACCACAATGCAGAATCAGTGAGAACCCTGAGTTTGTTTTCCTGCAACTAAATGGTTCCACCTGGCAGTGATGGGAGGCAGTGCTAGCATTACCGCCTCAGTTCCACCTCATATCATCAGACATTAGATTCTCATAAGGAGCGTGCAACCTAAATCCCTACCATGTGCAGTTCACAATAGGGCTCATGCTTCTCTGAGAATCTAATGCCACTGCCAAGCTGACAGAAGACAGTTTCACTCTCCCACCACTCACTTCCTGCTGTGCCCCCGCACTGGTTCCTAACAGGTCACCAATACCAGTCCACTGCCCGAGGGGTTGGGGACTCCTGGCTTATAGGAATCCAGGGAATCCTGGTTGACTGCTAGCTAAATGTGATCATCTTTAGCAAAGTTCTAGCCCTTTATGGGTCTGCTATCCTTTCTAAAGGAAAGGGTTAAAAAAGAAATCATTATTTTTAAAAAGATACCGACACTCATAGCAAAGTCATGGAATCAACCTAAGTGCCCATCAACGGTGAGCTGGATAAAGAAAATGTGATACATACATACCGTAGAATACTACATGGCCATTAAAAAAAAAGAATGAAATCATGTCCTTTGCAGCAACATGAATGGAATTGGAGGCCATTATCTTAAGTGAACAAACTCAGAAACAGAAAATCAAATACTGCATATTCTCACTTATAAGTGGGAGCTAAACAATGGATACACTTGAACATAAAAGTGGAAACAATAGACACTGGGAACTCCAAAAGAGTGAAGGACTGGGGCAAGGTGACAGCTGAAAAATTACGTACTAAGTATAATGCTTACTAAATGAGTGAACACCAGAAGTCCAAGCCCTGGAGTTACACAAATTATCTAAGTACAAACCTTCACTAGACTGACTCCCTGAATCTAAAATAAAATAAAGTTTTAGCCGGGCTCAGTGGCTCAGCCTGTAATCCCGCGCCTTTGGGAGGCTGAAGTGAGTGGATTGCCTGAGCCTGCGGGTTCGAGACCCGCCTGGGCAGCGAGACCTCATCTCTACAATAAATCAAAAAATAAGCCGGGCGTGGTAGCACATGTCTGTAATTCCGGCTACTTGGAAAGCTGAGGTAGAAGGATCACCGGAGCCCAGCAGGTCGAGGCTGCGGTAGCCGGGAGCGGCCACTGCACTCCCATCTGGGCGACCAAGTGAGACGCCAACTCAAAAAAAAAAAAATTTTTTTTTATAAAATAAAATTTTAAAAAATGAAGAAGGTGAGATGAGATGATCTGAAAGGACCAATCCAGCCCTAAATTTTTCTTTTAAAGAGTGAAAATAAACTGCCAGCCTTGTTGCCCATTGGTATTCAAAATCAAATGCTTCCATAGCTGCAAATACACAAGCCTTTTGTCCATCTTCCAGCCTACTTTGTCATAAAATTGCACAGGACACATAAGATTTACTTGGCTACTACCTACATATCTAATGGTCTCTCTGTCCCTACAGTTGGATTTATTAGATCTCCCCTCACAGTCATAGTGTTACCGACCACAGGTTCTCAGACTCTCATGTAATAGAAATTGACACAAGGCCAACAGGTTCCCAGACAAGTCTTCACTGGGGCCTCATACAAGGGAGACCGCTCAGGAGTTCTCTGGCTGGCTCTCCAAAGGAGGCAGGATGGAGTCTTTTATTAGATAAGGGGAGGGGAAGTTACATCAAAGGAAAGGTATGTTAGATGATTAGGGAGGGGTTTCAGCCATGCAAGCTCAGTGTAGATACTTCTTCATCTGTCACATGTACAAACAATGGTGGCTAAGCCCAGCCTGGGGTGGGGATTGTAGTATAATAAGGAAGCGAGGGTGACAGTCAGACACTCTGGTCCTTGTGCACATGTAGGAGAGGGGCAGGCAGGGAGCTATCCTCCCAAGCGAGATTTATGGTGAAATACTTTTTATCTTAACAGTTTTTTTTTTCAAGTTTGTGGTCTGTAGGACGGCTCCAACTGGAGTGTTATTGCAAAGTCTGGTAATTAAAGTATGTGAGAGAGGCCGAGTCCTATCCCTGCTCTGTCTCAGTAGTAAAATGGAATCTAAAGTGGAACTAGATAAATAAATAAGGTGTGGCTGGGAAACCCAGTGTGGACAGAATGGCTGCCTGAGTCTACAGTGCCTGCTTTATTTGGGTAATTTTGGTGCATATGTAAAAATGTCCTATTTTAAGGTAAACTCCATTAAGTATTCACTCAAAACTCTACATCAGGGGTGTCCAACCTTTTGACTTCCCTGAGCCACATCAAGTAAAGAGGAATTGTCTTGGGCTGCACATAAATTATAGAATACAGTTAGTGTATATACATAATAATGACAGAAGAGATAGCTACAGAAAAGCTAGGCAGACAAACAGGGCAGGTCCCCTGGAAACAAAGTAGCAAACTTCCTGCAGGCCTCTCAGACTGATACACTCAGTTTGGTAAACTAGCTCCTACAAGGCCCATAACCTAGGGCAAGAAAACTCTCACTACCTGCCTGGACTGAAAAACAACCAATCAGCTCACTATTAGGGCCCTACCCCCAGACGATTGGTTCTTAGGACTGACCAATCATCACAGCTGGTGCCAACCAATCAGCTCATGGCTAGTACTAGCAAATCGGCGAGGTTTTTTGTTTTTGTTTTTGTTTTTGTTTTTGTTTTGAGTTGGAGTCTCACTCTGTCGCCCAGACTGGAGTGCAGTGGCCGCTCCGGCCACCACAGCCTCAACCTGCTGGGCTCCGGTGATCCTTCCGCCTCAGCCTTCCCAGTAGCCAGAATTACAGGCATGCGCTACCACGCCCGGCTGATTTTTTGATTTATTGTAGAGATGAGGTCTCACTGCCCAGGTGGGTCTCGAACCCACGGGCTCAGGCAATCCACTCACCTCAGCCTTCCAAAGGTGCGGGATTACAGGCTGAGCCACTAAAGCTATATAAGCACCAGGTTTCAGCTCCAAATCGGCAATCCCCTTGGATCCCCTCCCACTCTGGGAGCTTTTCTGCCCTCTCAATAAATCCCGCTTTCCCACCTTCTGGGCAGTCCTGTCCCTTACTCCTCCTGGGCATGAGACAAGGACCCAGACGAAGATCATTGGAGTAGAAGAGCAGCAGAGTCCGGAGACTGGCCTGCCAGCTGAACCATGAGAGCTGCCGGCAGAAGCTGAGACTCTGGAGCTGAGACACTTCTGGAGGCTGGCCTGCCAGCCCACCAAATCAGCAACACTTTCAGGGCTTGGCTTGCCAGCCCATTAGAGCCAACACTCCTGGGGGTAGGCTTGCCAGCCCATTAAGCTGACACTCTCAGAGCCCAGGCTGACCAAAAGAATCCATATCGATAAGACTTCTTTTATTTTCTATTATAAAGTTTAGAAGAATGAAAACTAGTTTCTAAAACTAGTGGAAAATTTGCCCTTATTTTTGTACAACTAATCTAGCAATGTCTGGTTTCGATGAAAGTGGATACGGTTCTTAGTGAGTTCTCAAGGTGTTCATCAGAAATGTTTGTTTGAATTCTGCTCTTTGTGTGCTTTATAATTGCAAACAGCTGCTCACAAAACGTATGTGCTGCCAAAAAGTGATGTCATGAATAAGGCTTGATTATGTACTTCAAAAATGGAACTATGCATGGGGTCACGAAGAAAATAAATGCTAAAAGATACATGAAATTAAAAGATTTTATGGGACCCCATTACCAACTGTCCTGGGCCACATGCAGCCCATGGGGAGGCTGGACACGCCTGCTGTAAACACTGCTAATTTTGAACCAGTGTTCTTATGGCTCAAAGAGGTGAAATGCTCTCCTAAAAGGCAGTCTTACCTTCAGATCTGCCCAGTGAGTTTTTGTAGATATTTCTCTTAGCAATGGTTTTTCAATCAGTTCCCATTTGAGTACAACAAGCTGTTAGCCTGTTCCACTACAGCCACCCATCAGGCATTCTGCAGGATAGTGAGTTCCCCAAATCAATTTTGTCAGAGGTAACATTTCTTCAACCTCTTATCTTTAAGCCAGGCAAGCCCCTGGGCCCAGCCAGGACTGATTCTTTGCCATCCAAAATCTTACTCTAAGCATTAACCAGGTCTTGTTTCCTGACTTTCAATGAGCATGTAAGTTTCTGCTCTGGATATTTCCTCAGAGCTCTCCGCATTTTTGCATTCATTCCCTTCTTATCTCCCTCCCAGTTTGAGGCCCTGGGCAATCTCGCATAACATCACTAACCAAACTCTTTCAAGCCATTCTTCCAAAAGGAATGAATATTGGGTCTTTCCTTTATGCCAGAGATTCTAGGAAGCCTGCAGAGTCAGGAACTCTGGAATCTTGGATAATTTTTCCTCCTTGCGTATCCATCTCCATCACTCCTGGCCGAACATGCTGAGAAAGAATGATCCAGCATGAATGTAGAGAAGTCACAGTCTACCTTGTTCAAGCATACACAGGTACCCTGCACACACACTGGACATCATCCAACATGGTCTTGTTTTTGTGTAGCAGGCCTACAGTCTTTCTCTTGCAATTCTACTGCCAATGGGCCATGTGGCTAATTTTTTTTAATTAAAAGAAATGCCCATTAATTTTTCTAACTTCTGGAAGTTTACAATATTTCCTGAAAGAATTAGGGAATAGGGGACTGTGAGTGTTGCTTATGTTGCCCAAAGCCATAGTTAAACTTCCAAAGATTCCATTTCCCTTTGAATGGGTCATCAAACACCAACAGCAAGTGAGGTTGTCAGACCAGCACTGTCATTAGTATGGCTGATATTTTCATTTGATTTTTGTGCCTTATTTCTTAATGTCTGAACTCAGAGAAGGAAGAAAAGGGTTGGATTTATTATCATCCTCAAATCCCAATAAGGAAAACAAACATTAAACAGAGACTATATAAACTAAAAATTGAGATAAGAGCTTTGGTCTATAACAAGGGGACCATACCTAAAAATAGTAAACACCATCTACAATAAACCCACAGTCCACATGTAGCTAAATGGAGAAACTGGAAGCATTTCCCCTGAAAACTGGACAAGACAAGGCTGCCCACCCTAACACCTCCTGTTCGACATACTGTTGGAAGTTCTAGCTAGAGCAATTAAACAAAAGAAGGAAATCAGGGGTATCCAAACAGGGAAAGGGGAAGTTAAGTTGTCTCTCTTTGCTGACGATATGATCCTATAACTTGAAAATCAAAGAGAATCTGTCAGAAACCACCTTGCACGATAAAGGACTTTGGCAAAGTCTCAGGGTACAAAATAAATGTGCAAAAGACAGCTGCACTCTTATACACCAACAACAAATAGGCAGAGAACCAAATAAAAAGCACAATCCCATTTGCAATAGCCACACAAACAAATAAAATACACTGGCATCTTCCTAACTCTCAAGAGAAGTGAAAGAACTTTACAATGAAAACTATAAAACACTGCTCAAAGAAATCCAAGAAGACACAAATAAATGGAAAAATTTTCCATGCTCACAGATAGGAAGAATCAACATTGTTAAGATGTCCGTGCTACCAAAGGCAATCTGCAGATTCAACACAATAACCCATTAAATTACCAACATCATTCTTCTCAGACCTGGAAACAACAATACAAAAATTCAAATGGAAACATAAAAAACCATGAATAGCCAAAACAATCCTCAGCAAAAGAAACAAAGCAGGAGGTATCACACTTCCAGACTTCAAACTTTACAATAAGGCTACAATAATCAAAACAGCCTGGTATTGGTATAAGAATAGGCAGATGGACCAAGGAAACAGGATAGAGATTCCGGAAGCAAAACCTCAATTTCTCAATCAAATCATGTTCGACAACACCTCCACCAACAACCACTGGGGATAGGAGAACCTATTCAGTAAATGGTGCTAGGAAAATTGACTGACCACATGCAGAAGATTGAAACAGGACTCCTACCTATCACCAAAAACAAAAATCAACTCCAAATGAATCAAATACCTAAACATAAAACCTTAAATTATAAGAATCTTAGAAAAGGCAGGAGACACCCTTATGGGAATCAAAGTAGGCAACCAATTCCTGATCAAAACCCCAGATGTCCATGCCATAAGAGATAAGATAGATAAGTGAGACCTCATTAAACTGAAAAACTTCTGCAAAGCGAAAGAAACCATCAAGAGATCAGGGAGACAGCCCACAGAATGGGAAAAAAATATTTGCCAAGTCTATATCTGTCAAAGGCCTAACATCCAGGATCTACAAGGAACTCAAATGTGCCAAAAGGAAAAAAACAAACGGTCCCATTAAAAAGTGGACAAAAAACATGAATAGACATTTCTCAAAAGAAGACATATGGGCAGCCAACAGTTACGTGAAAAAGTGCTCAGCCTCACTAATCATCAGAGAAATGCAAACCAAAGCCACATTGAGATACCACCTAACCCCAGTAAGAATGGTCATCATTAATAAAACAAAAAGCGACAGATGCTGGCGAGGATGCAGAGAAAAGGGGACATTTCTACACTGTTGGTGGGAATGCATACTAGTTCAACCTTTATGGAAAACAGTGTGGTGATTTCTAAAAGAACTAGAAATTGACCTTCCATATGACCCAGTAACCCCCCTACTGGGAATATACCTGGAAGAACTCAAATCATTCTACAAAAAATATTATCTGCACAAACATGTTTATTGCAGCACTACTCAAGATAGCAAAAATATGGAACCAACCATGCTGCCCATCGAAAGTGGACTGGATAAAAAAGAAAATGTGGTACATATACATGATGGCATATTATGCAGCCATAAAGAAGGACAAATATATAGACTTCACAGCAACTTGGATGGATTTAGAGTCTATAATACTCAGTGATTTATCACAGAAACAAATAACTGAGTATCACATGTTCTCACTCATAAGCAGACCCTGAACATTTACTGTAATACTATAAGAAAGGGATTGGCAGTAGCAGGATACTGACGGGGGGGGAGCGGGAAACCAGGTGAAATGGGAACTGAAGGGAGACCCAAATTTTACCTGTACAATGACCACTTGTATACCTAATTCTGAATTATACCCTATATCTTTAATAAAAAAATAAAGAGAAAAAAAAACAAGGAGACCACACCTGTTGATAATATGCACAGGTTATTTTTTAATTTTTGGATAAACTTTTTGGGGCTACATATTAACTTAAAGCTATAAAAAACATTCATCTAACAAAAGAATATAATTATCACTCTCTTGATAAAAATGTCGATAGTGGTTTGGAGGCTAGGGTTCTCTGTTGTTTATTTGTTTGTTTTTGGTGTTTGGATTGGTTTATTGGGTTTTGACTATTAACTTATAATAGTTTCAGCCCATGTTTGTCTTTAACGAACAGCTTTTTTTTTTTTTTTTAGTTGGAATCTCACTCTGTCTCCCAGGCTGGAGTGCCGTGGCACACTCACGGCCACCCCAGCGTCAACCTGCTGGGCTCCAGCGAGCCTTCCGCCTCAGCTTTCCAAGTAACCGGAACTACAGGTATGCACTACCATGCTCAGCTAATTTTTTGATTTATTGTAGAGAGGTCTTACCAAGTTGTCCAGGCTGGCCTCGAACCCGCAGACTCAGGTAATCCACTCACCTTGGCTGTCCAAAGTGCTAGGATTACAGGCTGAGCCACTGAGCCCAGCCAGAAGTTCTTGAAAGAGGAAGATTGTATAAGTATTTTAAAACTGGAAACAAGGAAAATGAGCAAATTTATGCCAAGTATGACCCACATAAAATTTCTGACCAAGTTTTATATATTCTCTACTTAATGGAGATTTAATTGCTACTAAAATATTAAAATTAGCAAATTATTCTCATCAATTCATAATCAGCACAGGCAAATGAAATTCCTACAATCTCAAATTCTTTATCAAGTGAAGATGTAATCAAATGTCATAAAACATAATTGACACACAGAAAAAGCACAAATGCAATTACAAGAACTGAAAAAAAACTGATGAATAAAGAGCAATCAATAATATTCAATAAAGATAAATGCCAACTGAGAACCTTCCTGTGATGTTCTTAAAAAGATGACACTATGTATCCAAAATTTGCTAAGCATAATGATGCTTTCTGTGTTACTAAAAGCATAATATCTAGGTTTATTTAGAAATGGCTTCAAATTTTGATGCTAAAATAAACAAAAATATAATGAAACAAATGATCACTCTCATGGTTAGAAATTTCAAAATGAGGCTGCTAACTTAATGAGTAATAAGGTGAGAGAAGAAATCATATGTAAACATTTTAAAATCTACTATTACTCAGTCTAACTAGGCTGTACCAGGGTCAAAATTCAAATTGAAAAAGTAATCTTCACTATACACATTGTTGATCTACCAGAAAAAGAAAAGCAAGTCAAAATTCAGCAGTATTTCACTGGTTTACCTCAGCTGTGATAGTAGGTTTAGACTCTCCTGAAAAACTAAGAAAATAATTTTCAGCTTTAGACATTGCCTTAAAATCTTGATGAGGACAAGCTCACTGGCTTGCAATCTCACTGGCATGGCTGGCAAAGAAAAAGGCAATTAAGCCAGAATTTTTACCAAAAATCCAGAAGCTTTTCTTTGTGCTTATGGTGCATGGTTGGAATTTATTGCTAGGAGAAATGGGCTCAACTGCACCAATACCAAAGCTAATCTTCTAAACAATTCAGATATAAAACAGTGTACCTTCTGGATCAACTCAAAAATGAACTTTCATGATGAAATGCATATGAAATACATAGGAAATTTGACCCTAAGCACAATGAAAATATGGACTACATGCTGTTGGGCAAATAGGTTTCCCCAGGAGATTTTGGCAAAATAACATCCCCAAATAAAGAGTGAATAATCACCAAAACTGAAATTGATATTGAATTTGTGCTATTCATATTTATTTAGTATAATCTATTGCTTAATTTTAATTTTTTTAAGTAATAAAACAGATTTAATTTGATATTTCATATATTTTTTGACTGTAGATAAATTTTTTCTAAATTGAAAGAAACCATTGTAAAATATGAATCAAAGGTGATATTTAAATAACACATTAAAAAAATGTAGAAAAATGGTTGGGCTCGGTGGCTCAGCCTGTAATCCCAGCACTTTGGAAGGCCGAGGCAAGTGGATTGTCTGAGCCCGCGGGTTCGAGATCAGCCCAGGCAATTTGGAGAGACCTCGTCTCTACAATAAATCAAAAATTATCCAGGCATGGTAGTACGTGCCTGTAGTTCCAGCTACTTGGAAGACTGAGGCAGAAGGATCGCCGGAGCCCAGCAGGTCAACGCTGGGGTAGCCATGAGCATGCCACTGCACTCCAGCCTAGGTGATGGAGTGAGACTCCAACTCAAAAAAAAAAAATGTAGAAAAAGGAAGGCCAAGAGTGGTGACTCACACCTGTAATCCCAGCACTTTGGGAAGCCAAGGCATGAGGATTGCTTGAGGTCAGAAGCTCGAGACAAGCCTGGGCAACATAGGAAAACACCATCACCACAAAAAATATAATAATTAGGTGGGTGTGGTGGCACATACCTGTAGTCCCAGCTACTAGGGAGGCTGAGACAGGAGAATGGCTTGAGCCCAGGAGGTAGATGCTGCAGTGAGCTATGATCACGCCACTACACTCCAGCCTGGGCAATAGAATGAGACCCTACCTCAAAAAAAAAAAAAAGAAGAAAATTAAAATGTTTTCATGACTATGAAAGAAGATTCATGTATAAATAACTCTGAAACAAACTTCAGAAAGGCAAGTTATAGATCAAAGTATAGTCTTAACTGAAGAAATACTTAAATTGAATATCAAACTGCTATCTTCAAGTTCTCTTTATAAAACCTTAGTGTTGAAGATTTTGAAAGAACTTAATACTGAACGGATATAGACATTGCTTCAAAAGACAATTATAAGAAAGGGATTGGCAGGGGAAAGTGGGAAACTGCCGGGGGGGCACACCTCATCAACAAGGGACAGGGGTACCTGCATAATCAACATTTGTATACCTAACCCTGAATTGTACCCAACATCTTTAAAATTTAAAAAAAAATTGTAAGTTTAAATGTAAAAAAAGACAGTTATAATTGTGATATAAAACTAACATCTTAGATGATGAATTTAGAATGTAGTAGGATTTTCCCTGATAAAAGTAATTTATTACATGAAACCCCAGAAGAATGTTTGAACATAGGAGTAATATTTGTGGGTCATTTTTTAATTTAAGGAATGCCTTAAGAACTTTTTTTTGGCAATTCTAATTATTACAGCCTCAGCAGAGTGCTTCCCCCAAATTGGAATTTAAAAGCCATAAAGAACGAAGAAAGATTATGTAATTTGGCATTACCATCAATAGAACAGAAATTTTGTGAAAATCTTGATTAAACAGCATAATTGGTGATGTTGCTGACATTAAGTCAAGAAAAATAAAGATATTGGAATAAATGTGTAATATGAAAATTATATATGTCATTAACTTAGAACTCACCCAAACATAGCCAACCCATCGACACAACACCCAGGTATGTGCAATAATACGTACATTCAGTTGTCTTTGATATTTGCTAATTTTCAGTAAAATACGACCATATAGCTTTGCACAGGTGTGTTTGTTTTGGCAAGGGGATACAACATAACCTGACATTTGTTTGCTTAACTTATAACTTTTATTTCACTAGAAACGTGGTATATAGGGGTCCATGTGTAATCACACCCTGGACCCTGCCATGTGGTGCCAGGTGTGTCCCTTGGTAGGGGACATGATGGTGGCTCCGTGCTCAGTATCGACAATGAAAGTGTCCTTTCTTGCTATTTCATATTTAGCTTGATGAAAGTGTGCTATCTTCTCTTTGTCAGGCAATATCCTTCAGAGAATATTTATATGTAAAAATATTTATATGTGAAACACTATTTTTTAAATGTTACTTTTACCACAATTAATACACTGATTGTGGAATGACTGAAAAATATAAGAGCATCTGGAGACACACGCCTCACTGAGATTCAAAAGGGATGGAAGGCCAGGAGCAAGCAGCTCATGCCTATAATCCAGCACTTTGGGAGGCCGAGGCGAGAGGATTGCCTAAACCAAGTGGTTCAAGACCAGCCTGGGCAACTTGGCGAGAACTCATCTCTACAATATATCAAAAAATTAGCCAGGGGCATGGTGACATGTGCCTATAGTCCCAGCTATTCCAGAGGCTGAGCCCAGGGGGTCAAGGTGGTGATGAGCCATGATCATGCCACTGCACTCCAGCCTGGGGAACAGAGTGAGACTCCAACTCAGAAAAAGAAGCAAAAACAAAAACAAATTAAAAACAGAGGCGGGGTGGGGGTGGAACAGGGCTGTCTATGGTGACTTCCTTCCAAAGTATGGAAAAGCGGGGAGAAAGTACTCTGACAGCAGAGAAACCTAACAAACACACCCTCAGCCAGGTGCACAAGTGATAAGCTGTGTTGATAGTGTACTTTCTCTCACTTTTTTTTTCTTTTTAAGGCAGTATCCGGCTCTGTTACCCAGGATGGAGTGCAGTATCATGATCACAGCTCGTCAAAGCCTTGACCTCCTGGGCTTAGCATCCCGAGTAGCTGGAGCACAGGCAGTGCCACCAGGGCCAACTAATTTTTTGAGTGTTTGCAGAGATGAGGCCTTGCTATGTTGCCTAGGCTGATAGTGTGCTTCCTTGATAGGAAGTGATGAGAAGGGCTCTTCACCTCTGTGGTCTTCCTCACAAAAGCCCTAACCCTATCACAAGAAAAACATCAGACAAATCTCAATTGAGGGACATTCTACCAAACACCTTATCAGTACCCCTCAAGACTGTCAATGTCATCAAAAACAAGAAACATCTGAAAAACATAGCCAAGAGGAGACTAAGGAAACATGATTAAACATAATGTAGTTTCCTGGATGGAATCCTGGAACAGAAAAAGCACATTAGGTAAAAACTAGAAAAAGCTAATAGAGTGAGAACTTTAGTTTATAATAATGTATCAGTATTGGTTCATTCATGTGACAATTGTACCATACTAATATAAGATAAAGGCCAGACATGGTGCCTCTTACCTTTAATCTCAGCACTTTGAGAGGCCAAGGTAGGAGGATTACTTAAGACCAGGAGAGACCAGCAATATAGCAAAACCCTATTTCTAAAAAATGAAGGTATAAGCAAAAGGGGAAAACTAGGTGTGGAATATATGGGAAACTCTGCACTACATTTGCAACTTTTCTGTAAATCTATACTAGTTTAAGATTTTCAAAAGGTGTTTCATTTTTTGGGGGGGTGGGCTTTTTTTTTTTGAGTTGGAGTCTCACTCTGTCGCCCAGGCTGGAGTGCAGTGGCACACTCACGGCCACTGCACCCTCGACCTGCTGGGCTCAGAAGATCTTTCCACCTCACTGGCATGTGCCACCATGCCCAGCTAATTCTTTTTATTTATTTATTGTAGAGATGAGGTCTCACCAAATTACCCTGGTTAGTATCGAAGTCGTGGGCTCTGGCAATCCTCTCGCCTCTGCCTCCCCAAGTGCTGGGATTACAGGCATGAGTCATCATGCCCAACTAAAAAAGTTTTTTGTTCCTTTTTTAATGTGATGGAACATGTCTGAAAATGGCCTCAAATGAGGCCTTCTATTGGAAAAAGAGAACAAGGTGTCCTAAGAAAATTCACCAAAGAGAGGGCAGATGCTGGTCTTTTGACAGAATCATTCCAGGACTCAGACTAAGGAGAAGCCTCCTCTGGACCCAACAGCTTACTGATTCTGGAACCTTCCTGCCTCAGCCATCTTGACAGCACCAACATGCTTTGCAGGAACTGGCCATGAGTGTGTCACCAAGAGCCATAGTCCTCCCAGACTCGGGCCGTTTTCCCTATGAGCTGCCTGCACCTGAAGCAGACACTGAAGGAGCTTCCTCCCTCCCACCCGAGCAGGGGCCATATTGAGTGAGGGCACAAGGGGGCGCATGAGGACCTCAAGAGCTGCAGGCAGAGCTGCTGATGCTCCAGCCGGGTCTGAATTCTGCTCTGCAGGAAGGTCATTGTCTGCAAACTAGAGGGTGATTGAGGATGTACCTTCCAGGTCACAGCCGTGAACAAAATGCATCACTACCCATTTTCATTCCTGAACTTGGTGACAACACCCTAATGGCAGACAACTTAGTTTCGTCTGTTAGAGCAGTGGTCCCCAACCTTTTTGGCATCAGGGACCAGTTTCATGGAAGGGGGGGTTCGGGATGATTCAAGCGCATTGCATTTATTGTGTGCTTTATTTCTATTATTATTACATTGTAATATATGGTGCAATATTTTCACAGCTCACCATAATACAGAATCCATGGGAGCCATGAGCTTGATCTCCTGCAACTAGATGGTTCCATCTGGGGATGATGGGAGACAATGACACCTGAAGTGTGTTGCTTATGTCCAGTTTACTCTGTAATCTTGTTTCAGTTGCTGTCACTGCAGAGAATCCTGTTTCACAAAGATAGATGTTGGAAAAGGAAGCAGGCACCTCAGTGCCGATCTGACAGGAGGGGGAGTTCAGGCAGTAACGTGAGCGATGGGGAGCAGCTGTAAATACAGATGAAGCTTCACTTGCTGCTTACTAGAGCTTCACCACTCACCTCCTGCTGTGAGGCCAGGTTCCTAACAGGCCAGGTACCAGTCCATGGCCTGAGGGTCGAGGATCCCTGTGTTAGAGGCTATGTTTTCCTCAGTCTAATAAAGAAAATGTTTTGTTGTTGGGGCTTTGGTTTTATCACCTTCGCTGTATCAATCTAAGATCTGTTCACACATCCTCTCCGTGCCAAGGGGGGACATCTTTCGTTCAGGGAAAGTTTAACTCACATAGTGACATCCCATGGGGGAAAGGGACATTCTGGGTCCCTGATCTCCACTGGAGTCCTCTTCTAGTGTAATGTGTTGTCAGCTCTCTCAGCACTGGCCGTGCCTCCCATGTTCCCTGTCATGCTAACAGACTCCCAAAGACCCCACAAGGGAAGGCACTGGGTTCTAGATGCTGAAGAAAGGACCTGGAGAAAAGGACGAGATACAAGCTTTTGTCAGGAACTTACAGGGAAGATGGTCCAGGAACAACTGGCTGGACAGGAAAAAACCGCTCCTGATTGTAAAAGGCACTCAGGCTATGTAACATCTTGCATAGGGCAGAATGGGAGATTCAGCGTGAAAAGGGTGAGGTTTCTAGGGTGCAGGTGCAGTGTGAGAAGGCACTTCGGGTTGCAATTTCTCCCTAGGGATGAGATTTTTAGTATTATAATGAACTAAAGGTGAACTAAAGGTAACCAAAAGTTATGGGCTTTGATCTAGGCAGGCCTGATCTGGTCTGACCAGCCCAGGAACCAATGGCCTCAAGGAAGGTATTTACTAGGCACAGCTGCAAGATGTGGTCAGCAGGCATGGGGGACACTTCGCCCATAGCCTCAGCATGACCTGCATGTCCAGGTGCAGAGCCTGAGAGGAACGGGACATCCTGGGTTGGCCACTCTCAGGACCTCTCCCTAGGTTCCAGCCCCCGACCTGGGGCCATATTCAGGGTATGCTCATGTTGTCACTGAATGTGTGACACCCTATGGGCCCCTGCTGACTTAACTCACAGATTGGCCCTGTGATGTAGAAGATTCTGCCAGACTTCAGCCATGTAATTTTACACAGATGGTTTGGTGTCCACCTTCTCATTACCAACAATCAGCCTACTGGTTCTCATGCTCTACTCCCTCTCCTCCAAGTTGTATAAGAACATTCAGATGTGCAGTCCCCTCGAGTCCCCTCCTGCTCTGGGAGATTTTCTGTCTTCTCAATAAGTCGTACTTTCTCAAAAAAAAAAAAAAAAAATTCAGATTCCCAGCATACTGCCAACCCCCACTCTGGACCCGCCTGTGCCTAGAAGTGCAATGTCCCCATTTTCACAGCTTCTCTGTGCCTGATGGTGTTAGGAGAGCCTGTGGGATTAATGTCTCAAAAGGCCCAGGCAGACAGTGAGGCAGGACATTTCTTTCTCAAACCCTCCAACTCATGCGAGAAATTTCCCTCCTGTTCAGGGCATTCCTCATGACTGAGGCCAGTAACCAGACAGGCACACACAGGCATGTGACAGAACTGTGTGAGGAGAGAGGGAGGGCAGGATCATAAGAATATTCTTCCTCCTCTTTTCATTGTATTTCATCAATTCAAGACTCCTTTTATCTATCTACCTGATCTCGTCTGCCTGAGCTGCCACAAATGAGATCATTAGGGTGGGGTGCTAATCTGATAGGACTGGGGCCTTATCAGAAGAGAGAGAGAGAGAGAGAGAGAGAGAGAGAGAGAGAGAGAGAGAATCTTTCTCTCTCCACACCTATGCGCCAAGGAAAGGTCACCTAAGCACACAGCAAGAAGGCAGCCATCTTCAAGCCAAGAAGAGAGCCCTCCAGAACCTAACCATACTCTTATCTCAGACTTCCAGTATCCAAAACTGTAAGGAGATAAATAGCTGTTGTTTAAGCCACCCATTCTATGGCATTTTATAACAGCAGCCCAGGCAGATTGAGAGTCACTGTGCCTTTTTTCCTTACAGTGGGTTCTTACAGAACTAAAACTGAATATAAGTGCCTATTGGTTGGGTTGTCATTATCTTTTCATAATAAAGAGATTTTCTTTATAGTAATATGTATTCTTCAGGACACAGTATTTGCCTCACTACAACTCAATTATAATTTTGGAATAAAAATGTGTAGCAAAATGTATAAGCTCAAACATATACAAACTAAAATAGCACAAAGGGATATTTTAGAAAAAGGAGAAAGTCCAACAAATAAAGGATTAAAATGGATGTATGCATCTCAGAAAAAGATGAATTTTGGGTTGAGTTTTAAAAGGTTGATGTTGAGTTAGATTTTGAAAAGGTTGATGTTTTGTGCATTTTTATACTAAATTTTATTTTATTATAGAGATGTGGTATACAGGTAAGGATTAACTACACAAGAAGGCTTTATGCAGTGAAGTTTGGGCCTCAACTGGCCCTTACTTCCCCTGGTATAGGATCAGGTATGCTTTGTGTTTTTACAGGCCCCCCTTCCCTCTCTCCCCTGGCAGTGCCCAATAACTGCTGATCCCTTCCTTGTGCTAATGCAATTAATGTTCAGGTCCCAATTATGAGTGAGAACATGTGGTATTCAGTTCTTTGTTTTTGTGATAGATTACCAAGTATGATGGTCTCCAACTCCGTTAAATTTGCTACAAAGTTTATGATTTTGTACTTCTTTATGGCTGCATAATACTCCATCAGGTATATGTACCATATTTTCTTTATCCAGTCCACTTTCAATGGGCAGTAGGGTTGGTTCCATGTTTTCACTATCGTGAGTAGTGTAGCTATAAACATATGCATGCAAGTATCTTTTTGGTAGAACAATTTATGTTCCTCTAGGAATATTCCCAGGAAAGGGATTTCTGGATCATATGGAAGGTCAATTTTTAGTTCAAATAGGAATCCTCACACTGCTTCTACACACTCCCACCAACTGTGTGGAAATATTTCCTTTTTCTCTGCACCCATGCCAGCATCTATTGTTTTTTTTATTTATTAATATTGGCCATCCTTACTGGAGTTAAGTAGTATCTCATTGTAGTTTTGATTTACTTTTCTCTAATGATTAGTGAGGCTCAGCATTTTTTCATTATCTGTTGGCTGCTTGTATATCTTCTTTTTAAAAAATGTGGAACTGGGCTCTGTGGCTCAGCCTGTAATCCCAGCACTTTGGAAGGCTGAGGCGAATAGATTGCCTGAGCCCGCGGGTTCAAGACCAGCCCGCGTAACCTTGTCTCTGCAATAAATCAAAAATTAGCTGGGCATGGTAGCACGCACCTGTAGTTCTGGCTACTTGGAAGGCTGAGGTGGAAGGATAGCCAGAGCCCAGCAAGTCAACACTGGGTTGGCTGTGAGCATGCCACTGCACTCCAGCCTGGGCAACATAGACTCCAACTCAAAAAAAAAAAAAAATGTGGTACATATACACGATGGAATATTATGTAGTCATGAAGAAGGACAAAACTATGGGCTGCTTAGCAACTTGGATGGATTTAGAGTATAATACTCAGTGATCTATCACAGAAACAAAGGACTGAGTACTATATGTTTTCACTCATAAGTGAACCCTGAACACCTATCATAATACTACAAAAAAGGAATTGGCAGTAGCAGGACACTGCCAGTGGGGGATACTTGTGTCTACCCAAAGGGAAAGAAGTCATACAAAGAATACATTAAAAATAAAATAATATCTTCTATAGCAACTTGGGTGAAATTAGAGGCCATTGTCCTAAGTAAAGCAATTCAGGAATGAAAAATCACATATCGCAAGTTCTCACATGTAAGTGGAAGCTGAGCTAGAGGTCTGCAAAGACATATATAATGGTACAATGAACACTGAAGACTCAACGAGAGGGAGGGGGAAGGGCGATGAAGGATGAAAAGTTGCCTATTGGGTACAACATGCCTTAGTGAGGGTGATGGGTGCATTTAAAGCCCAGACTTCTTCACCACTACACAATACATCCATGGAACCAAAAACCACATGGAAATCTTTGTAAAAGAAAAGAAAGATTATCAGAAAATGAGTGCAACTGTCCAGCTAGAGGGAGGATATACGAAGGGGCGGTAAAGTGCAAGCAAGTATAATTGCATCGAAGCAGCAGAATCTGGGTATGAGAGGAAAAGGGAGAATATTATTAGAGATGTGAAAGACAGGAGGGAGAAAAGACACTGCCCGGTCAAGCAGGCAAATGTGAATTCATTGCTCAGGATTATAAGAAACTTGATGACTTCTTGAGTGAAAGAGTTTGAGGAAAGTGAGTTGGATGATGGCTCTGTCAGCAAGTTTATATGACAAGAAGTAATAAAGGGCTGTGACCAGGTTGGTGACCGTAGAACTAGAAAAACAGTAGCTTTTTTGAGAAACATTAGGGAACAAGAGTTGCCAGGACTTGGAGATGAGTTTAATTGTCATTAAATAGTAAAATCAGACTCAGGAAATGGTGCAGACCTAGCTAAATACATGCAGAGGAGCTGATGGGGGGACCTGGCACTCAGCACTGGGAATACCTATCTTGTGTGCTCCATCACTAAACTCCCAAGGTTTTCTAGTGAATCTATCAATAATTGAAACTGGTTTTTGTTTTCTTTGTTTTTTGAGACAGAGTCTTGCTCTGTCACCCCAGGCTGGAATACAGTGGCTGATCATAGCTCACTGTAGCCTCGACCTCCTGGGCTCAAGCGATCCTCCCACTTTGGCCTCCCAAAGTGCTGGGATTACAGGTGTGAGCTCCTATCCTGGACCAAAATAATTGAAACTGTTTTTCAATACCTTTCATCAAGCTACTTAAGGACAAAATACTCAGATTAACCCTTTCTACATTACCAACTAATCATTTTAGCTTATTGTATATTTGATTTGATTTATTTTATTTTATTTTAATTCACTTCACTTTTTTTCTTTTTTTTTTTTTTTTGAATTGGAGTCTCACTCTGTAGCCCAGACTGGAGTGCAGTGGCCGCTCCCGGCCACCGCAGCCTCGACCTGCTAGGCTCCGGCGATCCTTCCGCCTCAGCCTTCCAAGTAGCCGGAATTACAGGCAGGCGCTACCATAGCCCAGCTGATTTTTTGATTTATTGTAGAGATGAGGTCTCGCTGCCCAGGCGGGTCTCCAACCTGCGGGCTCAGGCAATCCACTCACCTCAGCCTCCCAAAGGCGCGGGATACAGGCTGAGCCACCGAGCCCGGCTTCACTTCACTCTATTTTACTTTACTTTATTTTAGAGACAGAATCCTGCTCTGTCACCCAGGCTGGATTGCAGTGGTGCAATCATAGCTCACTGAAGCCTCAAACTCCTGGGCTAAAGCAGTCCTCCCACCTCAACCTCCCAAATAGCTGGGACTACAGGTTCATGCCACTATGCTCAACAATACAATTTTTTGTAGAAATATGATCTTGCTGTATTGCCCAGGCTTATCTCAAACTCCTGGTCTCAAGCAGTTCTCCTACCTCAGCTTCCCAAAGCTCTAGGACTACAGTCATGATCCAGCACATTAGGCCCATTTTACCTTTTAAAAAGTGCTGAAAATGCTCACTGTTTCAAGAAGGTCTCCTCTCACTTATAATTCCTGTTCTGTCTTTGTTCCTTGACTCAGTATAAAAATCACTCTCTTATATGTATATCAGTGCATGTATATGAGGGAGAACTCAAAACTAGAATTTAGTTATTAAAAGTTGTGCATTTATTCTTACACATTTAAGCTTCAGTCACCTTCAAAGTATGCGTTTGATGCAATACACCTATTAAGATGCTTTTTCCGCTGCTCAAAGGAATCTTTGAGTTCATCAATTTTGATGCCTTTTAGTGCTTCTGCCATTTTTTGTTCCACTTCCTCCATATCAGCAAAATGTTTCCCTTTGAGGATTTTTTTCATCCAGGGAAAACAAAAAAAGTCACTAAAAAAAAAAAAGTCACTCAGGGAAAGATCGAGTGATTAGAGAGGGTGGGTCACAGGGGTCATGGCATTTTTGGTCAAAAACAGCTGAACACTCAGCAATATGGATAGGTTACTCTCATAAATCACTCTTCATGAAATGGGCAAACACATTGAAAGACTCTCCAAAAAAATTCACTGAAGCTGAATACAGCCTCTCATACCAATGCTAACTGGTACACTGATGCCAATGGGTTCCTAGAACGCTTACCTAGTAGGGAAAGCCTATACTACAAGGGACCAAATAATTCCAGTCTTTTGGGGAATCCCCCTCATATATACATGCACTCTATAATCCCTTGTGTATATACTCGAACATATATTTGTGTGCAAAGTATATACATGTCTTTAAGTTACCCTGTGATACAAAGATGAGTTCCTCTTTTATGTTTGTGCTTGGTCTCTGAAGTCAGGCTGCCAGGCTGAAATACTGGTATCCACACTCTGAGCTGTATAACTTGGGGAAGTTACTTAACATTTGACCATGCCTTGGTTTCTACAAGTGTAAAATAGGAATAGGTACAAGACTTTCTTCATGCTATTGTTAATATGAGGCTTAAATGACAAAATACATGTAAATGCAATTGTGCTAGGTCCATGGTGAGTCCACAACAAACCTTAGTTATGACAATGAGGAACTCAGTGATACTTCCAGAATGACAGCAGGCATGGAATAAACAGAGAAATAGGCAGCAACTCTTCGAAAATGAACAGAAACATGTTTTTTTTTTTTTTGCAACTTCTTACAAGTCTTAAACTATGTCAAAACAAAAAGTAACTTTTTTTAATGAATTGGAACAGCCTGATAAAAAGTTCTCCGTATGACCTTCACTCCTCTACTCAGTTATCTTACATGCAAGAAGCAGAATTTAAACAAAACATATAAGTTCAAATTTACATATTTGCAGTGGACAAAAGTTTGGCATGATAATAAAATCTTATTCTATTGTTTTTCATCTTCCTGACAGATCTGAGAAGTGAGCCAAGTGTCATGATCTTGATTTTTCAAATTAAGAAACTGAGGCTCAGGGATGTTCCAGGACTTCCCAAAGATTCCATTACTGAGCTGGGAGGTGGCACAAAACAGACACAGACCCAAGTCTTTTCTATGGTGTCACTTTCTTGTTTTTAGCACATGGAACTGCTCATGTAAGTAGTGTATTTTAAGATTTTTTTAAATGAGGTATATATTCATTTTCCATCACATCTATCAGAAATTACCACAAATCTTGTGGCTTAAAACACAGATTTATTCTCTATCTTATACTTTTATATTGTCGGAAGTCCAAAATGGATTTACATGGCTAAAATCAAATATGGCTCATGCCTGTAATCCCACCACTTGAAGAGGCTGAGGCAGACAGATCACTTGACATCAGCCTAACCTCTACATGCTCATCACATCTGCTCTTCCTAACTTTGACCTTTCTCCTTTCCTCTTGGAAGAACACCTGTGATTACATTCAGGAATAATCTGGAGAATCTCCTCATCTCAAATGGCTTAATGTAATCATACCAGCAAATACCTTTTGGTCATATAAAGAAACATGTTAATTGGCTTGCAGATTAGGATACGAACCTTTTTGAGCAGGAGACATTATTCTGCCAATCACAAGGTATAATTCATATAGAGTAAAATGCATGGATTTAAAGGTATGGTTCTATGAGTTTTGACAAATGTATGTACTTGTGTTACCCACCCACAAATCAGATTACAGAAGATTTCCATTGTTCAAAAATTCTCTCCTGCCCCTTTCAAATCAGTTTCCCCCTGCCAATCTTGACCCCAAGCAACTGCTATTCTGATTTCTATCACTGTGGATTAGTTTCACCTGTTCTTGTACACCATATGAATGAAATGATAAAGTATGTGCTCTTTCCTGTATAGTTTCTTTTGCTTAGCATAAATGTGTTGCTTCACTCAGCATAGGATTCACCCATGATGTTGCACATATCATTAGTTCTTTACTTTTTATTGTTGTATAGTGTTCCTTTGTATGAATGTGCCACAGTTTGTTTATACATTCACCACAAGGTGGACATTTAAGATGTTCCAAGATCTTCACTATTGTGAATATAGCTCCTGTGAACATTTTGCATGAGACATTTGTAGATATATGATTTCATTTTTCTTGAGTAAACAGTTATGAATGAAAATGCTGGGGTATAGCAGAGGAATACATTAAAACTTATTTTAAAATACCACCAAACAATTTTACACAGTACTCATACCCTTTTAAAGCCCTACCAGTTGTATATGAGAGTTCTAGTTGCTCCACAGCCTCATCAACATTTGACATCATCAGGCTTTTTAATTTTAACCATTCTAGTAAAAGTAAGCGATACATCATTGTGATTTTTAACTAGATTTTTTAATGTTAAATAACTTTTTATGCTTCTACTTGCATATTTTCTTTGTGAGGTACCTGTTCAGTCTTTTCCCATTTTATATTGGTTTTTATATTTTTGTTATTGCATTCTTTATATATTTATAATACAGGTTATATAATATTGCATATTTGTTTACATTATTTAATTCATATTCCTTTTGCATCCATGTTTATATTCTTCATAGTTATTCATAATATATTCATTATGACTTACTATTCAGTTTTTCATATATTTTAGACAAAAATTATCTGTAAAATATATGCACCGCAGATATTTTTTCCTGTTTTCTCTGTGACTCATTCACTCATTTCCTCAGCAATTTTAATATAGAGAGATAGATATAGAAATGAATATAGATGTGTGAGGCTGTGTATTATATGTGTGTATACATGTATGTAAACATATACGCATTCATAGACAACCATACACACATGTGTATACTTCCCAGTTCTTTCTGCTAAGAGATTTTAGAAGTAGTAACACTCCAGTAGCAATGAGTACTCCTAGACTACAAATACCATTTTCTACTGAAAGGAAATGGGTTTCTTAGAGAAATGGCTGATTCCAGGACTGGGTCAGGAAAAGAAGAAACAATGTAAATGGTGCAAAAAACATAAGACTGTGCTCAAAGAAAAATGGGGACATTTCACAAAGATACCAGTGTCAATTTAAAGGGGCAACCACTAGCCAAATCTGAGATAATCTGATGATGATGATAGAAAGGATTATAACCTATTGAATAAAGAGTCTATACCAATGTAATTTAATTAATTACATGAATAAGTAAATAAAAAGAGACAGCTCTGCTTACACTAGAAAACCAATAATAAACAGAGGGAATGTTGAAATTAGAAAATTACCACTTGGTAGCCATCATAATAATGACTCATTCAGATAAGAATCATAAATTATATATATTAGTGGGTGAATGTTCAAGCAACCATAAGATAGTGACACAGTCTTAAAGTATCCCCTGCAAGATATATGTTAATTCCAAAAAGTAAAATACAATGGAAACACTTCCTTAACTGATTGATCAAAATAATTTTTGCCAGGATTGGGACTATCCAACAACATGTGCCTTCTGACACAATGCACTAAGACATCATTTTTGTAGTATTCTTACCAAAAGTGCATAAACTGAATATAATCAAGACACAAATTGAAATTAGGGTACATATTATGAAAAGCCTGGCTTTTACGCACCTTAAAAATAACCAATGTCATGAGATTCAGGAAAACACACACATACAGAAACACACAATTATGCCCCTCAGGAAATGCCCCAGGTGAAAGGAAACAAGCAATATGTGGCGAGCTAAATGAATCTTATGATCTTGGGTCTTCTGTGGTTAAAAAGGGCATCGTTATGGCAAATCAGTGCAATAAAGTCTGTATGTTAGATAATCCTACTAAATAGAATTAAATAGTTTTGAACAGTATTGAATCAGAGCTTAGTGCCTGACTTTCATAGTGGTACTGTGGTTATGTAAGAGAATTCTTTGTTTTTAGGAAATATATACTAACATAATCAAGTGGAAAAAGGCACCATATCTGCAACTTACTCTCTATTCTTTTTTTTTTTTTTTGAGTTGGAGTCTCACTCTGTCGTCCAGACTGGAGTGCACTGGCCGCTCCCGGCCACCGCAGCCTCGACCTGCTGGGCTCCGGTGATCCTTCCGCCTCAGCCTTCTGAGTAGCTGGAATTACAGGCGCGCACTACCACGCCCGGCTAATTTTTTTTAATTTTATTTTAGAGATGAGGTCTTGCCTGCCTAGGCAGGTCTCGAACCCGCGGGCTCAGGCAATCCACTCACCTCAGCCTCCCAAAGGCGCGGGATTACAGGCTGAGCCACCGAGCCCGGCTTCTCTATTCTTATGCTGTTTGTTTTAGCCATATATGTGTGTGCCTGTGTATATCATATTTTTCGTGTATTTACATAAAATATATATTTACATATATATCACATATGTTTATATTTTTGCCAATGCGGCCCTTTGATTTAGATTTACGTGATATCAATATGGCATAGCTGGGAGCCTATTCAAGAACAGGAAACGATAAAAAAGGCCTTATTTTGCATCATAAATGTCTTCCAAACTTACTTTCAGGTGATTTGCATTTTCAGTAATATGATTTCTATTATTTGAAGATCTTTCTCTTGATAACAGGTTTTTTCATGTATCCATCTTCACTTCTCACCAGTGTAGGAATTTTAATTGTCTACTTTGGCATTATATCCAGATAACTAATAAAATAATTTGTATAATTAATTTGACATTCCCATGCAGAAAAGTGGGGAGGGGACCTCCAGGCCATTATCCAAGCTACACCTGGAGATAACCAGTCTCAAAGTCATCAAAAGAGGCATTCCTCCTGTTCCTATATATTGTCCCTAAACAATCTGGCTCCAATCATTTCTGTGACTCTGGTCCTCCTACCCCTTCCTTCACCTTCTTCTACAACCACGAGATCCCTTGCTTTTCTTAGAACACACAACCTACTATCTATTCCTGGACAGCTCTTCACTCCCATGTCTTCGTGGTTCATTCCCTCATCATCCAAGTCTTCATTTGCTCAAATGTGAGCTGTACAGGAATGCCTGCCCCGACCTCCCTATTTTAAATGTAAACGCCTCCTGCTCCTGCTCCTCTTCCCTGCTTTACCTTTTTCTTCATAGCACTTATCACCTTCTAATATATTATAATTTACTTATTTTATTCTCTCTCTCATCCTGTTTAGGGTGTAAATTCCATGGTTTTGTCTGTCTTAGTCACTGCTACCTCCCTAGCATCAAGAACCAGGTGTGCCACATAGTAGGTGGTAAGAAAGAAAAACATACAGAAGTCCCTGACAATCAGAAGCCGGCCCATCACTCAAACTAGTCCTTGTTATTCTCTGATTAGACATAAGCAATCTCACAGAAAACTAACCACAGACAGGTTACTCTGAGACCAGGACTCCATGAGATAATGCAAGGCCATTTCATAATTTTATTTAAGCACAGACAAAAACAACTTCCCTGTGCCACCCACAAAATACAAATAGCTCCTCTTTTGACCAAAATGAGTGGCTGCTACTTTTCTGTTTTCCAATTATAGCATTGTTCTCATTTTGGTTTCCCATCCCTTAAGATTTATTGATTTATTTCTCTCAAGTCATAGAAACTAACAGCATTCACTCTAGAGTGAACACAACTTCCTTAGTCCTTCTGACAAATCACCCAATCGAAGCCCAAATTCTATAATAGGTTCTTTCTAATACCCTCCTACTGAATGCCTTATGGTATGTGTTATTTTATACTGAAGTGAGTAATGAAGTCAACGTGCTCAACGGCAGGCATTGCTGGTGGTCTTAACTTGAGGGTATTGGCCGTCTTCAAAATATTTTCGTGGAAGAAAGGAAGGGAGGAAGGAAGGGAGGGAGAGAGGGAGGAGGTGGGAGGGAGGGATGGAGGGAGGGAGGGAGGAATATCCTATGAATATAATGTTTCTAATGCAACATTCATGAGCTAAATGCATTGCCTTCTACTCAGGGGTTAAATATTCTGAATTTAATGGACTCTTCGAGCTATATCTCTCCACCTTATAAAGTTCACTTAACCAAGTTCTTATTGAAATTTAATTTTAATCCAGTCTTTCTCCAGAACTAGCAGTTAACACATCTGTGAAAAGATCATACCCAAAAAAGCCTGTCCAGTTATTCAGGGTATAAAGGTGTCCTGGCTTTCCTTTTATCTAGCATGAGTCAACACTGCTCAGAAAGAACACACACCAAGGCAAATGCCACATCAGAATGAAATTTAGTAACCCCTTAGAAACTCATAAATCCCTTTCACCTTCTATCAGCTTCATACTTTAGGTAGATTGAATAAACCCTCTGCAATCTGTGATCTACACTCTAAACTTAATATCCTTCATTAGAATCATGGAAAGTGACATGAAAATCCAAAGTTTATTTCCTTTGATTACTTATTATGTATCTGCCATACACTATCCTGAAGTTACATGGGATATGATGAAGTATAAAACCAACATCTATTTACTACAAAAGCTCAGAATCTATATGAGGAGATGCCAGCTTCTAACAAGAGAAATGACTTTAATTCACCTCATCTATATCAAAGAAAGTACATTCTTTTCTAAATCCTGAGGGGGAAATAGCCTGCTTTTTCCTTCTCTCTAATCCTGCCCTGGCAGATACCTTGATACAGATGCTGGCAGCCTGTGTGCATTACTGACTCAAACAGATCCCTAAGAATAGCCCACGAAAGGCTATGCCCCATTAGAGTTGGTGACAATCACTCCATTCTCAAGAAAAGTCTCTGAAAGCTGTCTCACCCTTCTTAAGTGAAAAACAAGCTGACCTCAAGACTTTCAGGAGATTTTCAGTCTCTGTTGATTGCTTGATTCATTTCAGTGGAATAAGGTCACATCAATGTCATCTGCATAAAATGCTGCTTATTACCTACCTCTGTTGGGTCCTCTGTTTATGTTGTAATGCAGAGCAAACAGGTTTTCTGCAACTTGGAAACCTATGACAACGACCCATAACACTGGTATGAACAGACTTGAATAAAGACAGCTGGGCAAACATTGAAGAAATATAAGAAGAAATAAATAATATTAACAGTTTGTAGAAGTAGAGTGAGTACATAACCTTCACTAGGAATGTTGGCAGGAAACCTTGAGAAGTGTATGCTCAGGCTGCATAAGTCCATGGAGATCTCACACTCTTTTCTCCAATTAATCATCCTGCAATGTAACAGGTTGATCAAATAAATCTGACTTTCCCACACCATATTTTGAAGCTGCTCTGGAGACTTTGGGATGTCCCCAGGAATTCAAGTCCTATGAGCATTCTCAGAACATTTCAGTTATTCATTGCTAGCTAAAGGCAAAAAACTCTAACCCCTTTTCAAGTTAAGGAAATAAAACTAATTTTTCTCTTTGACTTCAATGATGCAATCAATAAGAAATAAGAATATTTATAAAACACTAAACAATGTAGAAAGTGCTTTCTCCCTGCATCTCTCTTTTGAATCTTACAAAAGACATCAAACGTACATCCATCAACCAACAAATAATTATCTAGTGCTAGTGGTGGCAAGTCCAATTCTATATAACTATACACAGAATCATATGATCATCTCTGGCCTCAGCTAAGTTTACAATCTGCTTACAAAGCAAGGCTGTGAATGTTCAGTAGATACTTAGAGAGATGGAGATTAATGAGGACATATCTGGTTGGAGAAGTGTCATCCAAGATGAAATGCGAGTGAAATTGAGAAGGATCCCAGGATTGTGGCTAAGAAGAAGCAAGGGCAGTTGGAGGGAGAATAGAGGTGCCCATGGGAAGGCATGATTATGGAAATATGGAAACCTGGAAAGCAGTAAAAGAGAGTGAGAAATTGGTTCATGCAGCATTCAGCACAGGGCCTTAAATATAAGGAGCATTTAGTGAAGACAAAACTGAAAAGAGAAGTTGGGCCTTAACTAAGCAGAGAATGTTCCCAAATCTTATCAATCTTATAATCACTGTTTCTTCTGTGGAAAGCAGAAGTTTCTTCCCCAGGACTTCCCCTCAAGACAGTAGAACTGTCAGCACAAGTCTTTATTTTGTGAGTAGAAGAAAATCTAACATTTTTTGATTCCATGAAAAGAACAGTCATTAGAACATCTTCATTAGGTATATGAAAGCAGTGTTTAAAGAAAATTAATATGGCCATGTGACTTAGGTTAGAATGAAGGGAGAGTAATGTCACTGAATATGGCTAGAACTCAGAAGCATCATCCAGGCAAAGGGAAACGAGGGGAGTTTTCAGTGAGAAAGCTTTTAAGAAGATAAATAATAAAAGTAAATTAAAAACAATTACAGAGTTCAAATTCATAGTTCTCGATGATTGATAAGAAGGAAAGGGAAGGAAAATACAAATATCAGGTTTTACTCTATAATTTAAAATCAGAGAAACTCAGAGGAAGCATTGCTAGTGACAGAAATGGAGATGAGAGCCAAGGAGGTTATAACAGAAAAGAGAATTTTTTTGGTGAGACAATATCTTTCCTTGATTTCCTCCAATGTGAGTAAGGAACAGCAGTTCGTTTTTTACCCTCTTCCTGGAAAAAAAGAATCTTAAAGAAGTGGGAGACAAATGCCCAGAAATGTCAAAATATATGGCCAATGTAGACTTTTCCAAAGCCCTGAACTTGGCCTGGCTAGGTTCCAGGCCTAAGGACTGACTATGGATGAGTGCTAGGGAAAGCAGAATGACAGTTTGACGAAAGAAGTGGCAGGAACGCCAAGTCACTTCTGAGCAGCCCTGCTACCCAGTTGGAGCATGCCTGGAATTGGTACTTACTACACAGAGTATTTCCCTGTCTGCAATGCAATCACTATCTCCTCTACCTCCACACACATTAACCTGACCTCCTAACACCAGTTAGGGAAGAAGAGAACAACACAACTGACAAAAAGAGAGAGATAAGAACAACAATTTTGCAAGGGCTGTTGGCACATTTTCCAAATGATTATTATCTAGTGAACCTATTAAAAATGAATACTAGCATTGAGATAATCTGTACTGGGTGAATTTATTTCCCTTTATTTTGTTGGGGAAAGGAGAATGAGCAGTGAGTTTCCCACTAGTACTGTTTTATCTAAGTTAAAAAAATAATAATAACCTTGGATTCCGTCTTGCTGTTGCATTTTTCTCAGTGCTCATATCACTATGTTCAATTCAAAAAAACTTAAAATAAATAGGAAGCGATGCTTACAAGTTCTTAATCTTATAATGTGTGTTTCTTAATATTTATTTAGTTAAGAAAAAAAAAGCATGTGAATTAATAGCCTTGAGTCAATATCTAGCCCAAGAGGTGCTATTAAATTATCTTGTTAGTTAAATTCTCTCGAGTCACTTGCAATTGTAAATCTGCGCCACCATGAACTACATTTCCCAAGAGCACACCTTGAATGAATCCCATGAAGTGCATTGTGGGAATTGTAGTCCTGGTCGTGTCTCGGTCCTCCCAGCCTTTGACTCAAGCTCTGATTCCGGTTGAACCCGGTGGCTACCAATTAACTGGGGCCATGTCAGTGAGGCCGTGGCCCAACCGGAAAAGCGGTTGTGGGAGTCTCGCACGATGATTGGCCAATAAATGATCATGGGGAGGGGCAATGAGGTGGGCGACGAAGCCACTGCGATTGGACAAGGATACCAGGGCGGCGGGTGGGGATTGGCTGGGCGCTGGGTCAGGGAGGCCTGGGAAGCGGCGGAGGAAGGCGCCTAGAGCCGGAAGAGCAGCGGCGAGGCGGTGGCTGCTGAGTCCGTGGTGGCAGAGGCGAGGGCGACAGCTCCAGAGGGTGGCGGCGTCCCCGAGAGCAGGATGCGGGTCCGGATCGGGCTGACGCTGCTTCTCTGTGCGTTGCTGCTGGGCTCGGCCTCGGCGTCCTCGGGTCAGTATCCGCCCCTTGGGCTGAAGGCCCCGAGCCTCCGCCCCCCAGCCTCCGTCCGAGCCGTGGGGGTTCCAAGCTGGGGGCTCCGCGCTCTCCGGTCCCACCTCACACTGCCCTGTCGCTCGCTTTCTGTGTGCTTCGGCTGGCCTGACCAAAGGGAATGTCTGGGGAGCTGGAATGGGGAGGAAAAGAAGGGGGTAGTCACCCTGCCCACACCTCTGTCCCACGTAACAAACTTCAGGCGACTCCTTTTACCTGCTTAGACCCGCCGTGGCACGAGCCCCAGTGGAGCTTCCGCGACGCTCTTGTAGATTGTGTGCTGCATGGATCGGGTCTGGAGCGCTGGGTTTGGGATTTGTACGTTAAGTAATTGACATACCTGGAGCTGTCACTTTGGGCAGAGCCGAGGCTATCAGGACCAGGATGTTGACAGTGGCTTGGCGAGTTTACTTAACTCCTGAGATGGTCCCTGGTCTATTTGTTTGAAAACGAAGACTTTTGATCTAATGAAAGCCACTGCCTACCCCTTTCTTAAGTGGTGACCTCCGCCACAGTGTTTCTAAGTTGCCCCATGTTTGTTGGCAGTGATTTTATGATTTTGGAGAAAATCTTTCTTATAAAATGGATAGCTAATAGTTTTAGTGATGTATATGCTTTTGAATTGGTTTTCCAATTAGCTGATTAATATTCAGGTTCAAAAAGTGATACTTTTCTCTTTTAAGGGTGTGTGTGTGTGTGTGTGTGTGTGTGTGTGTGTGTGTGTAAGCAGGATTTATTGAGAGGACAGAGAAACTCCCACAGTGGGTGGGGACCCAAGGGGGTTGCCATCTTTTAAGTTTTTAATCTGCTTACATCTGAAAACTTCTATTTTGACAATGTTGATTTAAAAAAAATACTTAGCGTTTGTAAGTGTTGATAAAGAAAAATTAGTAAAGTTTTGGAATTTTTAATCAGTTTCAGTTAGCAAGACAGCTGTTCTGTGGCTTTAAATGTTTTTGGAACAAGGCAAGAGTGTAAATGTCAACTTTTTTTTTTAAACAGAAAATTCCCCAGATGGTTATTTGAATCCCCAAATTATCTGTCCTAGTTGTAAATCAGTGTCATATCATCATTATGCTTCTAAAATAAGAGGTCTAAACCTAAGAATCTATCAGTGCTGTCGTTTGAGATTGTTCCAAAAGCAACAAGCCGTATGCTAATTGTTTTACTGCCAACCTCACACCTTGAGGTCCGCTGCCCGCCTCCGCTTGTGATGCTTGGAGTTCTTGACCAAATCTTTAAGGACTATACATAACTCTTGAGCACTTCCAGCAGTTATTTGACCAAAATAACTATGAAATGAAGCTGTTGAGTTTAATGGATGGAGTGCCTGGTACCAGAATTCCTCTTACCAGTTAGTTAAAAATTTGATATTAGATCTGGAATAGCTCAGGTATGTGTATATTAACAACCTCCATAACTGATTCTTCACACTAAAGCCTGAGAACTACAGTAATTAAAGAACAAGTGTATATCCCTCTGAATTCAATCTTCAAAGTTTAAAGAAAATTAAAGCATAGAAATTTTTGTATATCTTTCTTTGCCTGTGGTTCATATAGTTAGAGCCTTCATGTCAGTGGAAATGATACTTGAAAGTCAACAGTTGGGATTCTCAAGATGTGTTATAAGACTATTAGTACTGAATTGTTAAATCTTTGGGTTGTATTGATGCAAGTTAAAGGACCATGTTCAAGAAATGTCTGCTCTGATTTCCATCATAGTTAAAACTGTGCCAAAATACTACTCTGGTGAAGGCAAAAACCTAACTTAGCCAGAACTAAAGCAATATAGATGTGCATGCTAAAAGGTAATGAAAGTAGTACTGTGTTAACATGAAGTTAAGATATAATACAACACCTGAGCGAAATAAAGTTTTGTCAATTAAACACATGGATTTTCAGTTGGCTTTTTTATTCATTAAAGTGCTTATTTATACAGGATTTCAGCCTCATATTGAAAGTTTAGATTTAAACTTTTGCTCCAGCATAAATATCAAGTTTTGGGTGATAATTTTGTTTGAACATTGGTGGTTTCTCAGGACAAATTGTGTCTATTACCAGGTAGAATATGATAACCCAACAAAGAGAACCTTGATTCTATCACTGTTAGCTGTTATCTAATATCTTATTTAAAAGGCATGTAAAAATATGATATGGTCATGTACCGCTTAATGACATTTTGGCCAATGACAGATCGCATGTAATGTGGTGGTCCCATAAGATGATAATGGAACTGAAAAATTCCTGTCAAGTGACATCTAATTACTTTAATTTTTTAATAAATTTAGTCTAAGTCTACAGTAGCGTACAGTAATGTCACAGGCCCTTATATTCACTCACCACTCACTCACTGACATACCATGAACAACCTATAGTCCTGCAAGCTCCACTCATAAGTGCCTTAGACAGGTGTACCATTTATTGTCTTTTACACCATCTTTTTACTGTACCTTTTCTATGTTTAGATATGCTTGGATACATAAATACTATTGTGTTACAACTGCCTACAGTATTCAGTGCAGTAGCATGCTGGTCACATTTGTAGCTGGTCACATTTGGAGCAATAGGCTATACTATACAGCTGACATGTAGGAGGCTACACCATCTAGGTTTGTGTAAGTGCACTCTGTGATGTTCACTTGATGGAATCACCAAACAGTACACTTCTCAGAATGGATCCCCATTGTTAAGTGATGCATGATTGTACTTATATTAGAAAAGTCTTCTTTTCCTTGTGAAAAAGTAAATTTCAAAGAGATTACAAAGGTATTTCTTCATTATTCTCAAGTAATAGTGAAAAGGCTGTAATGTTTCCCACCTAGGAAAAATTCCAATCAACAAGTGACATCCAATTGCTTTAATTTTTTAATAAATTTATTTCCTTATTTTGAGCAGGAAGAGGCAAATATTCTATCCTTTTGTGTGTGTGCCAAACAATGTTAAACTCTTTAATTAGGTCCACCGCCAGGTATTTCAGGTAATCATTATAAATTTAGAGAATAGTTTTCAGATTGCAGAGAATGTTTAATTTCACTCCTTTAGTTGTTTCTTAAAACATTATTGTGAGTCACTAAGGCAGATGGTATTATCCCCTTTTGACAAATTGAGAAATGCAGGCTGAGCAGGCTTTTGATATTGAGCTGTGTGTGTCAAAATTAATATGTGCTGAAGCCAGGTCTCAAACCTTGCTCTCTAGGTCTCAGAGCTGGAGAAATTTAGAATCAAGAATATCCTAAGATCAAATTCAGTGACAAAGCAGAAGACAGAATGGCTGGTCTCTCTCTCTCTCTCTCTCTCTCTCTCTCTCTCTCTCTCTCTCTCTCTCTCATTAAATTAGAGTCTCACTCTGTCACTCAGGCTGGAGTGCAGCTCATGGCCACCCCATTGACCTGCTGGGCTCCGGTGATCCTTCTGCCTCACCTTTCCAAGTAGTCAAACAACAGGTGCAAGCTACCATGCCCAGCTAATGTTTGATTTCTTGCAGAGACAAGGTCTCGCCAAATTGCCATGGCTGGTCTCGAACCTGCGGACTGAGGCAGTCCTCTCACCTCAGTCTCCCAAAGTTCTGGGATTACAGGCTGAGTCACCAAGCTCGGCTGGCTGGTCTCTTTTCACTGAACTCTTTAGACTTTCTGTGTTAGAAGGTATCGGTCTGTTGAATTTACATGAAGAGTGAGAAAATGAAGTTGTAATGACCACTTTTCCCTGAAAGAATATCCCTGGTACTTTGCAGCTTTGTTAGTTGATATAATAATAATAAAAACTGATCTTTTTCAAAGGAAGGTATACAATTAGTAATGTGAACTATTATGTCGTGAATGTGATACTGATGAGAAATTTACAACTTCTTTGAATCCTTTTGCATTTTTTCTTGTTATTTGATGCCTGTGTTCTGATAGAAGCATTAGTATTTGCTTTTTGTTTATGCATAATTGCAGTGTCTTTAATCCTCATTTGAATACTACATTTCAGAAGTTCTTATGTTAAAAACAACTTTTTAAAAAAGTGTTATGTGAATGTATGTATCAGTCTGAAAGAAAAAAGAACTTATGCTTTAAGACTATCATCAGCGGGGCTCGGTGGCTCAGCCTGTAATCCCGCGCCTTTGGGATTGCCTGAGCCCGCTGGTTCGAGACCCACCTGGGCAACTTGGCGAGACCTCATCTCTACAATAAATCAAAAATTAGCCAGGCGTGGTAACGCGCGCCTGTAATTCCAGCTACTCGGAAGGCTGAGGCGGAAGGATGGCCGGAGCTCAGCAGGTCGAGGCTGCGGTGGCCAGGAGCGGCCACTGCACTCCAGTCTGGGCAACAGAGTGAGACTCCAAGTTAAAAAAAAAAAAGACTATCATCTGGAGTAGGGTGTCCCAGTTTAGTAACTGAGAAAGAATTCTCTTATTTACCAGTAATATTAGTATGTAGTCCCAATTTGTAAAAAGAGAGAGAGAGAGAAAGAAGCATGATGCAATTCATATGAAATAACCCTGATGTCACAAATCATGTCTCTTGGAGTTCAAAAACACATTTTGCTACTTTGATGCCTAACAGCTTGTAGTGTCTCAAACGTAAATGACTTTAAATTTATTTAGAAATGTCTGTATTATTTACCCGTTAACTACCTCTGTCACCTGTTGTAGTGGGGTACTTAATTTAGCAGTTTAGTGATTAGTGATTTAGAGTTTCAACTAATCTAAAGTTTTGTATTTAAGGACATTTTGTATGCATTTGAACATTTACTGTCCACTCTTAATATACTAACTGGTTGATTTTTGTAATTGATTAACATGTATCTACACACACAACTTTGATATATATGAAAGATAAATTTTTTTCTTTATCCAAAGATTTGCTGAGAATAGGCCGGGCTCGGTGGCTGAAGCTGTAATCCCAGCACTTTGGGAGGCCGAGGCGAGTGGATTACCTGAGCCCACAGGCTCGAGACCCACCTGGGCAACTTGGCAAGACCTCATCTCTACAATAAATAAAAAATTAGCTGGGCGTGGTAGCACAATGCCTGTAGTTCCAGCTACTTGGAAGGCTGAAGCAGAAGGATAGCCGGAGCCCAGTAGGGCGAGGCTGAGGTGGCCGGGAGCGTGCCACTGCATTCCCATCTGGATGACAGAGTGAGACTCCAACTCAAAAAAAAAAAAAAAAGCCGGGCTTGGTGGCTCAGCCTGTAATCCCGCGCCTTTGGGAGGCAGAGGTGAGTGGATTGCCTGAGCCTGAGGGTTCGAGACCCGCCTGGGCAGCAAGACCTCATCTCTACAATAAATCAAAAAATCAGCCGGGCGTGGTAGCGCATGCCTGTAATTCCGGCTACTCGGAAGGCTGAGGCGGAAGGATCGCCGGAGCCCAGCAGGTCAAGGCTGCGGTGGCCGGGAGCGGCCACTGCACTCCAGTCTGGGCACAGAGTGAGACTCCAACTCAAAAAAAAAAAGATTTGCTGAGAATGGAATTTGAGCCATCTGTTAGAATTCGGGCTTTGGTGATACTTGTGAAGTTAGCAGGAAGGATGATTGTGAATTAACTGAATCACTACCTGAATGTTACGGGTATCATGGGCTAATACATGCCATACCCTTCTCCTCCCCACCTGCCAAAAATAAACATACTTTGAAAATAATCTAAAAGTAGATGAATGTAAATAGTAGCTACAATTTACATTTTCTTTGAATTGACAGACCTTTTATATAAGGCAAAACCTCACTAGCTGATTGATTTTCTTAAATATTCAAGAGAAACAAATATTGTGAGATAGAATTGTGTGTTTTCTGTGTAACTGAGTTGGTTATACTTCTTAAAGTTAGCTCAATACTTTGATAACAAATTCTAAAACATGTTTTTGTTATATTTCATAGAGTTGTAAGTTACAAATGACATTTGGGATATAACCATATGAAGTAAAGATAAATGACAACTATCATACCAAATTTTCTAGTAAAATCCAAGTGATTCTGGTGTTTTGTCTCCAGGTTAATTTCTCTTGTAGCTTATGGAGCAGGCGCTACTAAAATCAGGTAATTTTAACAGCAAGAAGGAAACTCAGAGATAATCTGACAGATTTGTTGTTTTAAACTGGCAAGGAATACACAGATCAAACATTTGCCTTGGAACATGGAGTTATTGCATGTGTTTACATAAGCGCAGAAAAAAGGATAATAACCAGAAAATAAGGAGTAGCCAGAAAACACAGAAATAATAGAAGGAAAATTAATATAATCAGTCAAATCTAAAGCAGACCGTGCGAATCTGGAAGAAAGGTGTAGCTAGTCACTGGATTCATTATTTATTTAATTTAAGCTATCAATTTCTTAATAATTAGTCCTCAATTGAGTGAATGTATGATAAATGATGCTATCTTTTACCTGCATCTGGTTCTCTTAACAAAGTAGAATACTAAATCATAAATATATTTGTCTTGCAACTCTGCTGTCAAATATTAATTCTTAGTTTCTATCCTCAGTAGTATTAGAGACCAATAAAATGCTAATCAGCATGAAAATAAGCTACTGTAACACCAGATCCTGAGCAAAGGAACAGAATAGGTGGAGGCATGGAGTATGCAATGAGAGATTTATTTTTATGAACTTGGTAACTCATTCTCATACAGTAATTGGATGGGATCTGAAGAAGTGTCTGTTTTTGTGGTGAGGCTATTGGTGGTGCTACTTTTGTAACAAATCAAAGCTAATGTCTTCCCTGAAGAAAGAGAAAACCAACTTCCTGACCTGTTTCCTTTCACTTAATCTTTTTCTGAACAATTGCTGAATACAACCAATTTTTAAATAATTCTGGGTTCATCCGGTATCTGATTTTTATTTGCTGTACTTATCACATGGTTCTTTTTAATAACAACTGTAACTTCCCAACAAGAAAGATTACTAAATTGTCTTAAAATTTCTTTTGCAGATGAAGAAGGCAGCCAGGAAGAATCCTTAGATTCCAAGGTGTGTACTACCGTGTGTACTGGCCAGTATTTGCTGCTCAATTTAAAAGCACGAATTATGTACCTTAGAAAGGATCTGAAGTCCACATCTTTTGAGTAAAAGAACTGAATTTAAAAGAAAAGGGAATAGACGGTATCAGTATTAGTTTTAATTCTTCTGGAATTTGAAAAAATATTACTTTCTATGAGAGAAAATAGGAAATATTTCCATCAGTGGGGTTGGCTGTTAACTGGACACAGTGGCCCATGCCTATAATCTTAGCCCTTTGGGAGGTTGAGGTGGGAGGGTTACTTCAGGCCAGGAGTTCGAGACCAACCTGGGCAACATACAAAAAATTAGCTGGGCGTGGTGGCACACACCTGTAGTCCCAGCTACTCCAGAGGCTGAGGAAGAAGGATTGCTTGAACCCAAGAGTTCGAGACTTCAGTGAGCTATGGTGGCACCACTGCACTCCAGCCTGAGTGACAGAGCGAAACCCTGTCTCTAAAAATGAAGGAAGGGAGGAAGGGGTGTTGGCTATTAGATTTAATTTCAACTTGAATGTTCTGTGTGTGCGTGTACAAGAGACTTATGGCAGTAACATGTTTACTACCTAATGAAAGCTTGATTTTACTCCTTTTTTTTAGTGTTTGGGGTTTGTTTGTTTTTTTTTAGTATGAAGACTTAACCTCTGCCATTTGGTTGGTTGAATGACTAAGACTGTTTCTTACATATCTAAGGAGACCAATCAGTTATGAGCTCTAGTCTCTAGATTTGAGGGATTACAAATAAAAGTAGGAAGTATAAGATATGTTGGGAGCATGTAGGGGGAGAACCTAACCCAGACTTGGGGAATTAAGGAAGTTTCTGGGGGACCGAACATCTAAGTTGAAATTCTAAGAAAGAGTAAGAGGCAGGTGAGGAAGATGTGTGGTGGATGCATGCCAAGGCCTAGAGCGATGGGCAAGTGTGGCACTTCAGGGAGCTGATGGAGACATGTTATCTGGATTAGTAAAAGTAACAGTCAAATGGTCTTGTCAATAACAAAAATACTGTCTATTTTCAGACCTCTTTGCCATCAGATGAGTCTGTAAAGGACCATACTACCGCAGGCAGGGTAGTTGCTGGTCAGATATTTCTTGATTCAGAAGAATCCGAGTTAGATTCCCCTATTCAAGAAGAAGAAGACAGCCTCAAGAGCCAGGAGGGGGAAAGTGTCACAGAAGAAATCAGCTTTCTAGAGTCTCCAAATCCAGAAAACAAGGAGTACGATGAACTAAAGAAAGTACGGAAACCAGGTAGTCTGGACATTTTCTTTGTTTTTGCCTTATTTAGCTAGGAGACAACTGAAATTTTAAAGCTAGTGAGTGAAGATGCTGAAGAAGGCTGGTTTCAATGATTATTAACCACATAGAGAGTGTACTTTTATGGGATTTTCTGGATTCTAATATATCCAATTTATTCACTTAACAGATATAACCCAAGGCACATAAACTGAATTCAGTAGATGAGATTAGATTTCTATTTTATTGATATCCTTACATTTCTTTTTGGATTCCGGTATGCAAATAAATTTCTCTCTTAGAATTTTAAGAAAATAATCTGTCAGGATGGTACTTAAAACAGAAACTCAGGAAGAATTGTCTAACACACCACTATGATCATTTTCAGAATTGTGTTAGGATTTTTGCTACTATTACCTTGTCGGTCATCCTAGGTAATTTAATTTAGGGGTTTATCCCTCTCCAATTAAGGCTTATGTCAATTTCAGTCCTTTTCTAACTTTCTCTATCTTGATACCTCTACTAGTACATTTAGAACTATGAGTGGTAATTCTTAAAATTTATTCTTATAAAATTATCAAAAATTAAGAAAGTTTTATGCACAAAGATGCTCATTCTGAAATACTTATACAATTGAAAGTTTCAAAGTAATCTAAATACCTAATAAAATTTTAATGTTTGAAAAAAAAAGAACCTGATCTTTTTCACAATAGAGTGTTAAATGCCTACCTTCTCAAAATTAACAATTAATGTGAATTCAGTTTTATCCTGATACCCTTCTGTCATTTAGTTCAGTATTGTAAAGGTCACCACTTTACCTACTTATTATTCCACTGTTAACCATTCTCACAAAGTGATCCAGATTTGAACTTTAAAATACAGAATTTTTTTTACTACAAATATACCATACTCATGAATAGAAAATCAAAGTACTTGAATCCTATCAGCTAAAAATAACATCTCTCAGACTTTTTTTTAAGTGTATGAATAGTTCTAAGAAAATATAATGGGTCAAAATATGTACACCATTTTATAGCCTGCATTTTACACTTAACAATTTACCAGGATATTTTCCCATGTCATTTAGTATTATTCTACAATTTGATAGTTAATAGCTATAAAAAATGTATATGTACATATACCATAACTTAGAAATGAAGTGTTAATAATGTTTTGCTGGGAGATTATTTTAGTTGTATCTATGAGAATTTTTTTAGAATTCTTCAAAGTAAATTTGCTAGATTGAATGTAAAATTTTAAAAGACATACATATTGTTAAATTCTTCTTTAGGAAGTAATTCTGTTCATTTCCTTTGAAAATGCCTCTTTTTCTGTACCTCAGTCAAGTGTGTATTACTGTTTTAAAATTTTGCCAACAATTACAGTTTAATTCCTTATTTTTGCTTAGCAAGATTTTTAATTTTTTAAAGATAGGGGTCTCTCCCTATCACCCAGTCTGAAATTCAGGTGCCATCATAGCTTGTTGCAGCCTCAATCTCATGGGCTCAAGAGATCCTTCCACCTCAGCCTCCCAAGTAACTGGGACTACAGGCACACAACCATGCCTGGCTAATTTTTTTTTTTTTTTTTTTTGGAGTTTTTCACTCTGTCGTCCAGAATGGAGTGCAGCGGCACACTCCCAGCCACCGCAGTCTCACCCTGCTGGGCTCTGGCAATCCTTCTGCCTCAGCCTTCCAAGTAGCCGGAACTACAGGCGCATTCTGCCGCCACGCCCGGCTAATTTTTGATTTATTGTAGAGACGAGGTCTCGCCAAGTTGCCCAGGCAGGTCTCGAAGCTGCGCGCTCAGGCAATCCACTCAGCTCGGCTTCCCAAACCGCTGGGATTATAGGCTGAGCCACAGAGCCCAGACAAATTTTTAAAAATTTTTGTAGGGACAATGTCTTGCTATGCTGCTCAGACTGGTCTCAAACTCCTAGGCTCAAGCAGTCCTTTTACCTCAGCCTCCCAAAGTGCTGGAATTACAGGCCTGAGCCATTGCGTCCAACCTGGGAGATTTTTAAACATACACAAAAGTAGAGGGTGTAATGACCCCTCCTCACCCCACCCACTCATCACTCAGCTTCAGTAGCCATTGATATTTTGCTGTTCTTGTTTCATCTTTAATATTACACACATTTGCCCTTCTTTTCTTTCCTTGAGTATTTTAAAGGAAATCCAATGTGTTCTTTTATCTATGTATGTATCTCTAAAAGTAAGACAATTTTTTTGGCAGAATCATAGAATTAGCCATTATTCCTTTATCACCTAATACCCAGACTATTCAGTTTTTCTAGTTGTTTCGGGTGTCTTTTTATAATTTATTCATTAGTATCTGTTTCCAAGCTAAAATCTTAGGTTTCTCTTAACTGTAGCTGTTCTCCCTCCCTTGTTTTTAAGTGTTTGCTAAAGAAATATGGAATGTCCTTTGTGCTGTACAGTTTCCCAGATTTGGGATCTAGATGGTCATGTCCTTGTAATGTCATGTAGCTTATTCCATTATCTGCTGTATTTTCTGTAAATTGGAGTTAGCTTGAGAGGCTTGGGTAGACTTGGTTTTTTGTTTTCATTGAGAGTATTTTGTGGGTACACTGTGTACTTTCTGTTGCATTGCATTGGGAGGCATGTGGTGTATTAGTGATGTTAAGAATGATCAAATGATCAGTGAGGTCAGACGGTGTCAGCCTGATACAGCCATTTGTTCTAAAGCTCACCACTGATTTTTTTTTTTTTTTTTTTTTTTTTTTTTGAGTTGGAGTCTCACTCGGTCGCCCAGACTGGAGTGCAGTGGCCGCTCCCGGCCACCGCAGCCTCGCCTGCTGGGCTCCAGTGATCCTTCCGCCTCAGCCTTCCGAGTAGCCGAAATTACAGGCACGCGCTACCACACCCGGCTGATTTTTTGATTTATTGTAGAGATGAGGTCTCGCCAAGTTGCCCAGGCGGGTCTCGAACCCGCGGGCTCAGGCAATCCACTCACCTCAGCCTCCCAAAGGCGCGGGATTACAGGCTGAGCCACCGAGCCCGGCTCACCACTGATCTTTTGCTTAGAGGTTTTGGCAACTGTTTGTTGTCTCGATCAGTGGTCCCCAACCTTTTTGGCATCAGGGACTGGTTTTGTGGACCAGGGAGCAGGTGATCCTTCTGTCTCAACCTCCCAAGTAGTTGGGGCTATAAGCACACACCACCACGTACGGCTAATTTTTAACTTTTTTTTTTTGTAGAAGCAAGATCTCACTATGTTGCCCAGGCTGGTCTACAACTTCTGGGCTCAAGCAATTCTTTCACTTTGGCCTCCCAGAGTGCTGGGATTACATGCATGAGCCGCTACCTGAACTCTTGATTCTTTCCCTTAAAATGTTTTCACATAAGAATTTGGTGCCTGAGCAACCTCCAAAGGAGACCAATGAGTATGTTTTTGTTGGTTTGTATTTGTTTGTTTTGCTTTGCTTTTGAGCATTGGAAGGATTTAGGAAAAACCAAACCAAAGAGTGTTTTTCCTACTTGTACTCACTGAGTCAACATTACTGACACCATATTTGTGGGGTATTTTTCCACACACTAAGCAAGCAATCAGTTCTGCAGAAGATTCCCCAAAGAACACTAGATAGGTGTCCTCTAATTTAATTCAATTCTGACACTATCTATCTGGAAATAGCGTCAGATCCCACGGGTTGAGGGCTTAGTCTCACAAGACTACCCCTCACTTGAGATGCCAGTCACAAACCCCAGGTTTACATGTGCCACTGACTGACTGGCTATACATTGGGGTTCTCATGATTCTTTCCTTGGATTAAATTAATTTGCTAGAACCTAGAACTTGGGAAAAACATAATAAATGTGAAAATATATGTTTACCTATGTATTATTGAGGATATTACAAAGGATACAGATGGATAGCCAGTGGAAGAGAGGCACAGGGCAAGGCATGGGAGAAGGGGGGCGGAGCTTCGTCCTCTCTGGCCAGACTGCACGGCTCTCCAGGAACCTCCATGTCTTCAGCTCTCCAGAAGCCCCTGGAACTCAGGCTTTTAGGTTTTTATGGAAACTTACTTAGGATTAAATCATTGGCCATTGATTTATGAGCTCAGTCTTCACCCTCTCTAGCATTCCCAGAATTGAGAGGTGGGGCTGAAAGTTCCAGCTCTCTAATCAGGGGGTTGGTTCCCTTGGCAACCAGCTATCTGAGATCATTTGTCAGCATGCAAAAGACATTCTTATCACTCCAGAGAGCCCAAGGATTTTAGGAACTATTTGTCAGGAAACATGATGAAGGCCAAATAATATATTTCACTATATCACAAGCATCATTATAGATCTATGGATTTGTATATAGTCAGCCCTCTGCATCCATGGATTCCATATCCATGGATTCAACCAAATATTCAAAAATATTTTTTAAAAATGAATGGGTTCATCTGTACTAAACATGTGCAGCCTTTTTTTCCTTATTATTATTTCCTAAACAATATAATATAACAACTATTTACATTATATTAGGTATTACAAGCAATCTAGAGATAATTGAACATACACAGGAGGATGTATATAGGTTATATGCAAATACACCATTTTATATAAAGCCCTTGGGCGTCCATAGATTTTAGTATCTGCTGGGGGAAATCCTGGACCCAATCCCCAGTGATACTGAGTGACAGTCGTGTGTCACTTAACAATGGAGATACAGTCTAAGAAATGCATCATTAGGCAATTGTATCACTGTGCAAACATTGTAGAGTATACTTACACAAACCAAATAGTGTAGCCTACTACACACCTAGGCTATATGGTATAGCCTACTGCTCCTAGGCTACAAACTGTGTAGCATGTTATTGTACTGAATATTGTTGGCAGTTGTAACATAATGGTATTTGTTTATCTAATTCTACTTATAAAAGGTACAGCAAAAATATGGTACACCTGTCTAGGACACTTACCATGAATAGAGTTTGCCAGACTAGAAGTTGCCCTAGATGAGTCAGTGAGTGAGTGGTGAGTGAATGTGAAGGCCTAAGACATTACTGTGCAGTACTGTAGAGTTATAAACACTGTACACTTAGGCCACACTAAATTTATAAAATCAAATTTCTTCAATAGTAAATCAGCCTTAGCTTCTAAAGGTTCTAAAAAGTTAACTTTTTGACTTCATAAACCTTTTAACTCACATAATAACACTTAAACACCAGCTACAGCTGTACAAAAATATGTTATTTCTTTACTTATTCTGTAAACTTTTTTCTATTTTTAGATTTTTTTTTCACTTTTTAAACTTTTTTTAAAAAAACTAAGATGCAAGCACACACATGAGCCTAGGCCTATGAAGGGTCAGGATCATCAGTATCACTGTCTTTCACCTTCACATCTTGTCCCACTGGAAGGTCTTCAGGGCAATAACATGCATGGAGCTGTCATCTCCTATAATAACAATGCCTTCTTCTGGAACACCTCCTGAAGGACCTGCCTGAGGTTGTTTTATAGTTAACTTTTTTATATTAAAATTCAAATTTTTAATATTAAACACTGTATACTCTAAGACAATGATAAAAGGCATAGTTTAGTAAATGCGTAAACCAGTAACATAGTTGATCATTATCACTGATACTTGATTGCTACATTATTAAGTGCCATGTACTTACATAATTGTATGTGCTATGCTTTTATATAAAGACTGGCAGTGCGGTGCCTCACCACAAACATACCAGTAATGCTTTGCTCTACAGTGTTACAATGGCTAGATGATAGGAATTTTTCAGCTCTAATATAATCTTCTGGGACCACAGTCACATATACAGTCTGCTGTTGTCCAAGAGGTCATTATGTATTGCATGAATGTGTGTCACTCTATAGCAATCATTCTATAAAAACCCATTTGGGTTTTTACTTATTTCCTTTTATATTTTTGTCTCCTTTCACTGCTGCTGAAAATCTTAGTACCTAATGACATTAATGTTCTATTGTTTTATCATAATAGAGATCTATATATAGTTTCAAAATACAGTGGCAACCTTACCACTAACCATGGAACCACAGAATGCAGTTTCAGATTCCTTTGTGGTTCTTTTTATCCCTGGTATGTATTTTGCTAAGGATTTGTAATGATCCAGTGTTTTAAAATCACTTGAGTAATTTTCTGTGTTTATACCAACAACTTTATAAACATTTACATTTATTTGTTTCCATTCATTTTAGTCATTTTAGACTTGTTTTGAATTTATTCCTAATATATAAACAGGCTTATGTACTTATACATATATGACATGTAACATAAATTGCGTATGTATGCTTTGTGCGTGCAGTCCCAGCTATATTAGAATCAGGGTATATGACATTAGGACATTATAATATGATATTAGAGCTGGAGTATATGACTTTAGACATTATATGACATTAGCACTGGGGTATATGACATTAGATATTATGATATGACACTAGAACGGGGTATATGACAATTTGAAACTTGCTCCCTTTGTCAGCCTCTCATTCGTGTTGCTGCCATATTAATCTTTCTGATACCCAGATTTATTTATTTAATTTTTTGAGTTGGAGTCTCACTCTGTCACCTAAGCCAGAGTGTAGTGGCACGAACATGGTTCTTTGCAGACTCAACCTCCTAGGTTCATGCAATCCTTCCACCTCAGCCCCCTGTGTAGCTAGAACTATAGGTGTCCACCACCATGCCCAGCTAGTTTTTTGATATTTTTGTAGAGACGAGGTTTCACTATGTTGCCCAGCCTTGAAACCCAGATTTGACTCTAGAACCTCCCTGTTTGTAACTCTTTATGAGCTCTCCAATTGCCTTGGAGATAAAGTATGCACCCTTTAGCATGATACACAGAGCCTTCAGTGTCTCCTGCACCTCTCTCCCAAACTTCCTTTTTCAGCAACACTAAACCCGTTAGTCTTCAAAAACACTACTCAGTATATGCCTTTGGACCTTTGTACGAGTTCTTCCCACTGCTTAGAATGCCTTGCCTATTCCCTTGCCCAAATCCATCTATCAAATTTTTACTCATTCTTAAAGATGAACTTGGGTTTCTCCTTTCTGAAACAGTACCCAAACCCCCGAGCGTCCTTAAAGTATTTCCTATATGGAAGGGTTTCCGAGCTGATTTCCTGCTTTCACTCTTTCCCCTAATGTCACCTCCCCAGACAGGCTAGTCCTTCTTCCTGCTCAGAAGCCTTCCGGGGCTTCCAGTCATACTCAGAATAACATCCTACTGTCTTACCTTTACTAACAAGGCTTTACATGGTCAGGCCCCTCCTATCTCTCCCGCTTCCACTTCTGTCACTGCTCTGTACTCAGGAGACTCCAGCCACACTTGTCTTCTTGCTATTTCTTGAACATTTCATACTTATTCCCAGCTGTGTTGATGACCTCCAAGACCATGCCCCCAGGCTCAGTGATTTGCTAGGAAGACTCAAAGGACTCAGCAGACAAATCAGCAAAAGAGAAGGAGCCTGGGGTGAAGTCTAGGAAAAACCAGACACAGCCTTCCAAGGTCTTCTCCCAGGGAAGTCACACAGGAAGTGCTTCAACCCCCCAACAAGTTACCGTAACACATGTGAAATACTTTCTACTAGGGCAGCTCATTAGAGACCTGGGGCTTTTATTGGGGGCTGGTTAAGTTGGCAGCCTCTGCCCGGCACACATGAAAATCGAAGACTCCCAGAGGAAAGCAGGTGTTCAGCATGAACCGTGTTGTTTGTTCCGTTTGTGTGAGCCACCCTGACTAGTTAGGATGGTGGGAGCTCTCCAGACATCTAAGATGCCAGCCCAGAGCTAACCTTAGTAGCAGACCTTTTCAAGGATGGAGGTTCAGGCCTGCTGTGTTAACTCTTCTCTACACAGTCTAGCCCTTTGATCATTGGCCAGTGTGTCTTTACAGCACAGTTATCTGTAGGACCCAGGCAGTAGTGAGGCCATCCTGCAGTACTGATTTCAGTTATGCCCTTTAGGAGGCATGAACTTAGCCAATTAAAACAATTCTCATTTATCATAATGGTCTATTTCAGAAAACCAAATGGCTTCCACCTTGAGTTTCTATATGAACTGTTTGTATATATTTTTTTCTTTTTATTAACCTTTTTACATGGCCTTAATTTTCTGTATTAACCTTTTTATCAACTCAGGCACAGCACACCTGTGACCAGTAAGGTGAAGCTGACCCAGAAGCCTTCCAGGGCTGGGCAGTGTCATGGGAGTCAGTATACAAGAAATTCAGTCCCAAAAGTGTATACATGTTAACCTGCAAACAAAGAGTTGACAATTATCGGGGCATCTCAAGCAGGACATACTTTGTCAGGCATTGCAATGTAGCCTCCCACTGTGGGCCACTTGGCCTAGGGTTTTCAGTTCAACCCAAATAATTTAGTCCAGTCCTTGGTTTCAAAGGGACTGCCAGTCAATTCCAGTGGTTTTACGATTGATGGACACCAGTTTGTCTACCTCATGCATGTGCACAGCATCTGGAGGTTTCCTTGTGGAAAGTGAAAGGGCTGGACTACCTCCTGCTGTCTTCAAAGCAGTCTCAATGGCTTGGAAAGGCATGTGCGAGTTTTCCTTTGGGGAGAATTAGGTTCCAGAAATAGTTTTGAAAAGCAAAGATGACTGATGTGCTCTTCCCTCTCTTGTGCCTCCCCACATACAGGAATTTGGGGTTATTTTTCCTCAGTTGTTACAAAATCAGTTTCCATTCAGAACTCATAATTTTACATTTTTTCAGTTATCCCCTACTCTCATGTAGACCCTTTGTCTAGAGGGGTTGTGTGCAACAAGGACAAGACATTTCACAGAAAAAATTTTTTTAAAATTTTTTGTAATTGTGTAGTTCTTGCTATGTTGCCCAGGCTGTTCTTGAACTCCTAGCCTCAAGCTATCCTCCCACCTCAGCCTCCTAAAGTGCTGGGATTACAGGCATGAGCCACTGCACCCAGCCCAGAAAAACATTTTTATACAACGTCACCAGAAAGATATGTTCAGGGATTGGCAGGATGAAATCCTGCATTTTCAGAAATGTTTTAAATGGGTTTATATAACCTTCCTTCCCTTCTCACTCTGATCATTTATCCAGTGAGCAGCCTAGAAAAAGAAAAATCCCTTTCTGAGGATAGCTGCCTTTAATAATCAGATTGCACGGAGGCCTGTGCATCAGGAAAAAAGTGAGGGAAGCAGTCAGGCCAGTGTACTGCTAAGGGCTACAACTCCTCCAGAAGCCAGACACAAGAGTCCCCAGCCGCACGACCGTGCTGCGGATGGTCGAGAAGTTGGTCCAGCCTGTCAGGAGTGAGCAGAGAGTTATACTTCCTGGGACGTACCCTCTCCCACCTTGCAGGTTTTGGCAGTAATCACAAGTTGAGGATGCTGTTGGTCTCTGTATCAGACATATACAACCAGTCAGCAGCAAGGTGGTCTCATCAGAGAACAGGCCCTTTCCAGGGGCTTTTGTATGTATCTTGGACTGTCCAGCCAGGCATTCATGATGTTTTCACAGCTTAGGGCTCCACAGAAATGTATCCTAAATGTGAGGTACGGAGTCTAAATTCTGTTCATTGAACCTCTGCCTGCCTTTGGTTCAGCCCAGCTCATGCTGAGGCTGAAACAGTATTAGGTTTTAGGTTAGAGTCAAGGCCAGGCAATGAAGATCTCTGAATTCAGGATTTAGAAAAAGCCAGAGACTTTTCTTCAGCAGCAGCAGAGGTAAGACGCTGCAGGGTCAGAAAGTCCAAGTGATGCACAAGACTTTTCTAAGCCCTTTCTTTTGCCTTGTCTGCCTTAAAGTCCAAATTGACCCTCTCACAAATATGCTTATCAGACTGGAAAAGCATCAACCTCTGAGGGCCAGACCTTTACCTCCACAAGAACTCATGAGCAAATCAAAAGCTGCTTTTTAAAACACCAAAAGTATATCTCCATTTGTAAATCATTTCCTTTTTTTTTTTTCTTATTGGCTTCCTTTTCCCAGAGGCTCCAATAAGCCAAAATTCACATCTTCCCTAGCAGAAACCATCAGTTAGAGATGTTCTGTCTCCATTGCACAAAGTGTTTTAATTCCAACCCACCCACTGGCAGCAAAAGCCAGAAAGTTGTGTCCCAGGTTCCCCCAATCAGATGATTCCTTTGTAGTTATGAAATTACAAGTATTTAACAGTTTTTATTAGTTTTTACAATATGTCCAGATGCAATAGCCACAAAATACAAAACCACTCAAAAAAAATTTTTTTTCCTCACTGCAACTTACTGAGACTCCTAGCCATAAATTCAGCATTTGAAGCATTAACATTAACAGTTACAAGGAAGACCCAGGCTGGGATACAGTGCAGGAAGGGAGGTCAAGACTTTACTGTCACAGTAGCAGCCAGGCTAACTTTGGGAATGTTACCTCTTTCCACTTTTTTTACTGATTTATCCAAAATGTTGCTCCAGCCCTGGGACCTGGACCTCCTACAATAGAGAAGAGAATGATGCAAACATTTCACATGTTGGCCCATCCCTAGAAATTTGGGAGCCTTTCTCCTCCCATCTAGAGGAGAGAACAAAAACCAAAAAGTTTCCCTGGACTGTTTCTCTCACTTTAGCCAGCAGGACCAGCAGCAGCCAGGAGATCCAGCAAGCTGCATGGATTTAGGTCTCTCATTTCAAATCCCATAGGGTAACTTGCCTCATTACAGACAGTAGTTTAACTGCTGCTTCATGTGGGTGACTCCATAGCCACTTGGGCACGAACGATTCATCATACTGTACTCTTTCCTCTTCCCAAACAGTGCCCTCACCATATTTCAGTGAGTCAGGTCATTCTAGCGAGTCCCACTACTGAAACTATCTGTGCCAATAGGCCATCCCCAGGCTTGATGCTTTGCTAGGAGGACTTGGCATACAGTTGTATTCACAGCTGTGATTTATTACAGCAAAAGTATATATATAAAGCAAAATTAGCACAAGAGCAAGTGCATGGGGTCAAGTCTAGAGGAAACAAGGTCCACGCCTCCAAGAACCCTCCCCCAGAGGAGTAATACAAGATGCACTTAATTCCTCGACAACACATTGCAGCATACACATGTGAAATGTTGTCTGTCAGGGAAGCTCATTACAGACCCAGTGCTTAGAGGGTTTATTAAGGACTGCTGTTGCATCACCCTCTGTCTAGCATGTACAAAAACTATATACTCCCAGAAGGATAACGGTGTGGAGTATAAATCACATGATTGTACATTTGGGATCAGTAAGTCACCTTGTAAGTTAGAATAGTGGGAACCCTCCTGAAATCGGAGTTCCCAGACACCAGCCATGGGCCACATTCTAAGCAAGACTTTCAAAGGGTGAGGTGACACGCTTGCCATCTTAACTGTTTTCTGCACATCATCTCAAACATTGGTGTTTGAATGGATAATGAAATGGCCATCAAGAGAAGAAGGATTACATTGTGGTGTTCCCTATTATAGGATACTCTTAGCCATTTTAAAAAGAACATGTTTTGTTGGAGATAACAAAACGCGATCAAACAGTAGCAGAGGTTTATTTGGCTCACAGAACCAGAACTCCATCTTCAGGTAGTCCAGGGCTTATGCCATTGGGGATTCCAGCTCTTTCTGTCTTTCCTATCCAGCTCCTGAGTAGACTGGCTTTATCCTCAAGTTTGTTCCATGGGATCAAACCTTGTGGTGGCTGCACCCCCAGGTCCTGGGTCCTCAGTAAGGAGGGTGGCCTGTTTCACAAGAGCAGAAGCCTTTACAGAAGACACTAGTAGAACTCTGCCCAAACTGTCACCTGGGAAGGGGTTAGAAATTTAGTAGTGAGCTAGTCTGTCTCATCTGCCACTTGGAAGAATGTCAGTGATGTATTAAGTGAAAATGTCATGGTGTAAAGTAATTCAGTGAGGATGATCCTGTATTTGAGTTCTCCAGAGAGACAGAACCAAAGGTAGTTTGCCAGCAGAATTCCTTCTTTATGGGGGTCAGTCTTTGTTCCTCTCAGGCCCTCGACTCATTGAATGAGGCCCACCCATGGCATGAAGAGTCATCTGCTGTACTCAGAGCCCCCCAGTTTAAATGGTAATCCCATCCAAAAATCACCTTCACAGAAACATCCAGAATACTGTTAGACCAAATATCTGGGCACTACAGCCCAGCCAAGTCAACACACAGAATTAACCATCATGGATTATTTAAATGAAAAGAAGATATTTTAAAAAATATGTTTGCAAATGGGAAAAAACAGGTCCAGAACTAACAGTTATTACCTTTGGAGAAAAAGTATTTGAAATGATAGGTAAAGATAACTGTGATGTTTGTTTGGTTTTTTTTTTTAATTTGTGTCTCACTCCATCATCATCGCCCAGGCTGGAGTGCAGTGACACACTCACAGCCACCCCAGCAATGACTTGCTGGACTCCAGCAATCCTTCCACCTCAGTCTTCCAAGTAGCCAGAACTATAAATGTGCACTACCGCCCAGCTATTTTTGATTTATGGTAGAGATGAGGTCTCGCCAAGTTACCCGGGCTGGTCTCAAACTCACGGGCTCAGGCAATCCACTCGCCTCGGCCTCCCAAAGTGCTGGGATTACAGGCTGCACCTCCGGGCCCAACCTGTGATGTTTCTTTAATGTAGTATACTTTCCTATTATTCAGATTGTGTCTGTAATCAACACATTATTATTAATCTTAAAAAACAAAAGAAAAATTAAGTGAAATAATCAGCATCTTGATCTATTTCAAAAGGAACAGAGCTTAAACTTACTGTGTCTTGCTTATGGTCGGGTTATGACGGAAGCAAGTGGGTTAAGCAGTAAAGTGGCACTTTTGCTTCCTTGCAGCTCCCGTGCAGTGGCAGGGAGGAGACAGCACTGAACCTAGCCATGAGATTACACAGAGATAGGTTGTAAAGAAAACAGGCAGTCGCCTGCAACTTTAATGAGAAGTCTTTGTTGTTGTTAATGTTGTTTCTTTGGTTTGGTTTTACAAGAAATTTTTTGTATAAGGAAATTCTTTTAGAGATCAACCTTGTGGACCACATCCCAACAGCACTTTTAAAGCTCAATTATCTTTAAAGCCGTTATTTAGAGAAAACTCACTGTTTGTGTTTGTTTGTTTTAGGGTCTTGCTCTGTGACCCAGGCTGGGGCGCAGTGGCACAGTCCCAGCTCACCACAGCCTTGATCTCCTGTGCTCAGGCGATCCTTCGGACTCAGCCTCCTGAGTTGCTGGGACTGCAGGCGCACGCCATCATGGCTGGCTAATGTTTTTTATTTTTTGTAGAGACAAGGTCTTGCTGTGTTACCCAAGCTGGTCTTGAACTCCTGGGCTCCAGTGATCCTCCCACCTCAACCTCCTAAAGTGCTGGGATTACAAACGGGACTCACCGTGCCCAGCCACCCACCGTTCTTAAATAGCAGTTTTCTTGCTGAGGATTGTTTTGGCTATTTGTGGTCGTTTATGTTTCCATATGAATTCCTGTATTGTGTTTCCAGGTCTGAGAAGAATGCTGCTGGAAATTTAATGGGTATTGTGTTAAATCTGTAGATTGCTTTGGGTAGGATGGACATCTTAATGTTGATTCTTCCAATCCATGAGCATGGAATATTTTTCCATTTGTTAATGTCATCTCTGATTTCTTTGAGCAGTGTTTTGTAATTTTCATTGTAAAGGTCTTTGACTTCTCCGGTTAGGAAGATGCCAAGGTATTTCATTTTTGTGTGTGACTGTTGTGAATGGGATTGTGCTTTGTATTTGGATTTCTGTCTGTTTATTGTTAGTGTGTGGGAATGTGACTGACTTTTGCACATTTATTTTATACTCTGAGACTTTGCCAAAGTCCTTTATCAGTGCAAGGAGGTTTTTGACAGATTCTCTTGGGTTTTCAAGGTATGGAATCGTGTCGTCTGCAAAGAGGGATAACTAAACTTTCTCTTTTCCTATTTGGATACCCCTGATTTCCTTCTCTTATCTGATTGCTCTGGCTAGGACTTACAATACTATGTTGAAGAGGAGGGGTGAGAGTGGGCATCCTTGTCTTGTTCTGGTTTTCAGCGGAAATGGCTCCAATTTCTGTCTATTTAGCAGTATGTTGGCTGTGGGTTTCTCGTAGTGGCTCTTACTATTTTGAGATATGTTCCATCTATGCCTAGATAGATGTTCGAGGGCTTTTATCAAAAAGGGGTGCTGGATTTTATCAAAAGCTTTTTCCACGTTTAGTGATATAATCGTATGTTTTTTATCTTTACATCTCTCGATGTATTTAATTACATTTATGGTCTTGCGGATGTTGAACTAACCCTGCATCCCAGAGATGAAGCTTACTTGGTTGTAGTGGATGATTTTTGAGATGTGTTGTTGATTCTGGTTTGCTGGAATCTGGTTGAGAATTTTAGCATCTATGTTCATCAAGGATATTGGCTTATAGTTATCTTTCTTTGTTGGATCTGTACCTGGTTTGGGAAAAAAAAAAAAAATCAGGAGGCATCATACTCCCAGACTTTAAGTTTTATTATAAAGCTACAATAATCAAAACAGCCTGGTATTGGTACAAGAACAGGCATATAGACCAATGGAACAGGATAGAGATCCCAGAAGCAAACCTCAATTTCTCAACCAACTCATCTTCGACAAAGGCTCCACCATCAACCACTGGGGAGAGGAGAACCTGTTCAGTAAATGGTGCTGGGAAAACTGACCATATGCAGAAGATTAAAACAAGACCCCTACCTATCACCATACACAAAAATCAACTCTAAATGAATCGAAGACGTAAACATAAAACCTCAAACTATAAGCACCTTAGAAAATGCAGGAGATACCCTTATGGAAATTGGAACTGGCAACCCAATTCCTGATCAAAACCCCAAGTGCCCATGCCATAAGAGATAAGATAGACAAGTGGGACCTCATCAAGCTGACAAGCTTCTGCAAAGTCAAAGAAACCATTGAGAGAGTGGGGAGACAGCCCACAGATTGGGAAAAAATATTTGCCAACTGTACACCTGACAAAGGCCTAACATCTAGGATCTATAAGGAACTCAAACGTGCCAAAAAGAATAAAACAAACAGCCCCATCACAGAGGGGGCAAAAGATATGAATAGACACTTCTCAAAAGAAGACATATGAGCAACCAATGGATTCATGAAAAAATGCTCAGCCTCACTAGTTATCAAAAAAGTGCAAATTCAAACCACACTGAGATACCACCTAATTCCAGTCAGGGTGGCCATCATCAATAACTCAAAAAACAACAGGTGCTGGAGAGGATGAGGTGAAAAGGGAACACTTCTACACTATTGACGGGAGTGTATACTAATGTGTAACAGTGTAACAGCCAATGTGGAAAACAATGTGGCAATTTAAAAATTGACCTTCCATATGACCCTGCAATCCGCCTACTGGGACTATACCCAGAGGAACTCAAATCACTCTATGAAAAAGATACCTGCACACACATTTGTTACCACATTATTCACAATAGCAAAAACATGGAACCAACCATGCTGCCCATTGAAAGAGGACTGGATAAAAAATGTACATATACATGATGGAATATTATGCAGCCAAAAAGGACAAAATTATGAACTTCGCAGTAACTTGGATGGACCTAGAGTCTATAATACTGAGTGATCTATCACAGAAACAAAGAACTGAGTATCACATGTTCTCACTCATAAGCAGACCTTGAACAACTATCGTAATACTATAAGAAAGGGATTGGCAGTACCGGGAAACTGCCAGGGGAAGATGGGGGCAGGTGGCAGTAGTGGGAAGCTGATGGGGGCGGGATGGGCACACCTCATCAGCGAGGGTACCTGCGTAATGAACATTTGTATACCTAGCCCTGAATTGTACCCACATATTTAAAATAAAAAATAAATAGCAGTTTTCCTGAGTAGATTTTATCCTGAGTAGCTTCTGAAGGTGCTTGTCACCTGATTGTTATGAGGTGTATTACTTTATTCTGGGCACATGGGCCAGTGCTTGCTTCTTTCTGTTTCTAAAGTGATGCTCTGGTTTACATAGAAAGAGTTGTGCTTTGAATGTACTCTGATTTCATGTTTTGTTCACTCTCCATATTATTACATCTTCTGAAAAATACATTTTAATCTGTAAAGCAGTGCCTTCCTTAGTGTAGTGTGTGTTTGTTTATTTGCAGATGTAGTTTCTCAACTGTGCTTAGCAGTTCTCACCTTTTAGAGGAAGCAGTCTGCTTGTAGCAAATCACATCACATTGCTATTGCATCATATACCCAGGCAACACCAAAAAAAACCTCTTTATTTGGCCTTTAAATCAAATGCTGCACGGTTTACTGTTGCTTTGTTTGTAGTCCTTTGAAGATTCCTTTTTGTGTGTGTATATGTGATGATTGATTGGTTAATTAAGTTTTTATTTTTGTGAACTCTGTGCCAGTTGTCTTGAGGTTGATAGCTTTTTAACATTAAATAATTGACTGCTGGCTGTCTCTGACTACAAGTATATTTGATTCATACACTACTTACTACTTTACTTGGAAATACAAGATAGTTTCAGACAAGCAGCATGATTCAATGCTTCAACTTAACTTATAGAGACAATATTAATCTTCAGTGGCACTATGTAAGTTCTCAAAATGAGAAGTTTGCAAAGCTAATGTTTATCTGTATAGATCAAGACGTTAACTTTTGGGGTTTTGCTTTGTTTTGATTTGACTTTACAGTTTAAAATAAGGGAAAAATGTATTTGTATTCCCAGGACATTTAATTCAGTATGTATAAAAGCATTCTAGCCACATTTACTCCTTGATATTCAGACATAATATCTTACATATTAAACATGAAACCTTTGTCCCAAGACCCCCTCCAGCTGCCTCCCTACTTCTGTCCTCCCCTTCTTAGCATCATTCAATGAAAGATTGTCTGTCACCCCTGATTTCACTTTCTGTCTTTCCCGGTCTCTAATCCACCTCCAACAAGGCTCCCGCCCTCTCCAGATTACTAAATCTGTGCTTCTCCACTAAAGATTCTACTTGTCGAAGACCTGGTCAGTTCTTGATCCTCATGTTAAAGAGCTCCTCACCAGTATTTGTTCTTTTCTCTGAAGATGCTTTCTCCACTTGGCTGCTTCCTGGTCATGAAACCCGGGCTTGCCACTGCATTCAGCCGTTGCTCCTCTTCCCCATCCCCACTACTCTAGTAACCTTCCATTCCGTCATGTTGATAATTCCCAGGTTCAATGCTGCAGCATAGCTGGTTTAACCCGTCTCCTATCCATAGATCTTGGAGTTTGGGGGGATTTTTTTGTGTTTATGTTCTTAAAATTATGATACTGCAGCACTTTGAGAGGCCAAGGTGAGGGGATTGCCTGAGCCCACAGGTTAGAGAACAGCCTGGGCAACTTGGCGAGACCTCATCTCTACAATAAATCAATAAATTAGCCAGACGTTGTAGCAGGCACCTGTAGTTCTGTCTACTTGGAAGGCTGAGATGAAGGCTGGGCACAGTGACTCAAGCCTGTAATCCCAGCACTTTGGGAGGCCGAAGTGAGAGGACTGCCTGAGCCTGCAGATTCAAGACCAGCCTGGGCAACATGGTGAGACCTTGTCTCTACAATAAATAAAGAAAATTAGCGAGGTGTGGTAGTGTGTGCCTGTAGTTCTGGATACTTGGAAGACTGAGGTGGAAGGATCACCAAAGCCCAGCAGGTCGACAATGGGGTGGCCGTGAGTGTGCCACACTGCACTCCAGCCTGGGCAGCAGAGTGAGACTCCAACTCAAAAAAACAAAAAACAAAAAAATTATGATACTGCACAAACATTTTCTTGCACATTGTTTCTTTGTATGTTTGTGTAAGTAAACATCCTAGAAACAGAAAAACTGGATCTAAAGATATGGACCTTTGAAATTCTAAAAGCAATTGCTAAATGTCCCTCTGTAAGAGTTTGTACTAATTTGTGCTTCTGCCAACAATATGAAAGTGTCCATTTTCCCATACTGTGATCCCCCCATTTAATGGTTTTTACTTTTTCTAGCTTTTGTGAATGATTTTATTGTACTTTGCAAGATTAGATTTCAATTAGTTTAAATATAAAGCAGTCTGTTTCTTATTACAGTAAGTTCTCATGTACCATAAATTAAATATCTTACTCTTTAGGTCTAAATAGACTGGGATACAGTGTCACTATTGTAGAGCCAAAATATGATTCCTTACCTAGAAGTGTGAATGTTTACTTGAAATTGCAGGATTGACTTCATAATACATGTTCCCCCTTAAGTGTCTGATTTTATTGCTGGCTATCGCTAATGTAAAATGCATAACCAGTCGGTTTTATTATACCAGAGCAGCAATTACCTTGTTTTTAAAACTGGTACTGTTCTTGGGGAGGTTTTCAAAAGGATAGCTTTGGAATTGTTGCAGAATTTCTCCATGAAAAGAAAATTAACTGAAATTAACACTGTTGTAAAGAATTTCTACTTGAGATAATTGATTGAAACTAGTAAGTCCCAGTCAGTAATTTTTGAAAGATATTAAAACAAGTTTAACGCTGGGAGTGGTGGCTCACACCAGTAATCTCAGCACTTTGGAAGGCCAAGAAGGGAAAACTGCTTGAGCCCAGGAGTCTGACACCAGCCTGGGCAATATAGCAAGACTCATCTCTACAAAATTTTGTAAACTAAATAAATAAAATAAAATAGAAAAATCTGAAGACTCCACCAAAAACTGTTAGAACTAACACTTATTTTTAAGTTTAAAAGGTAGTGACACTCCATATTGTGATTTTGCTTAGAGAAGATAGCTGAGAGATACAAACTCTCTTTCTAGTAGCTTACTGGTAAACGCATTATTTTGACAAGTTTCAGTTTTTTGTTTGTTTGTTTGTTTGAGTTGGAGTCTTACTCTCTCCCCCAGGCCGAAGTGGAGTGGCATGATCATGGTTCACCACAGCCTCGACTTTTATGCTCAGGCCATCCTTCTGCCTCAGCCTCCCAAGTAGCTGGAACTACAGGCACATGCCACCACACCCAACTTAATTTTTGATTTTTTAGGCTGTGTCTCACTATGTTGCCTAGGCTGGTCTCAAACTCATGGGCTCAAGGAGTTCTCCCACCTCAGCCTCCCAAAGTGCTGGGGTGACAGGCATGAGTCACGACACCTGGCCAAGTTTCAGATTTGACTGAGTTGCGGTGCATTGCTGAAGCAGGTGCATCCGGGGTTCTTCCTGCTTCAGTTAGTGCTGAATCAGCAAGAAGTTGAACTTTGTGTTGCCAAAAACTCTGCTCCTCTCCAGTTTCTTTTCTGCTGTACAATCTGTCACATGAAAGAGGAGTTTTGTTTATTTGAGTCATTTAGAAAGTATACATTTTGGCAAACTAGAATGCCTATGATGGGCTATTTAAGACAAAGATTTCTGTTCTCATAGATAAATTAAAAATTATTTTAAGCCCATCATTTGCTACTTAATTTGTAATTCAGGTTTACAAACTGTAGTTCTGCAGACACAATTTTCTAAAGTAGATTTGTCCCTAGTAGCAGTGCACAGAGATGCACTTTTCAGGTTCTGTAGTCAGAATGACCCCCTGCGGTTGTTGCTAAAAGATACTTTGCCTATACATTGCAGTAAAGATCACTGCTTTAAACTTAGCATAAGTGAAGATATTATTTGTTTCTGATTAGTGATTGCCAGAATGATGAATAACATTTACCTCATGGTAAGCCATTTGAAATTTGTCTTGTCTTTGAAATTCTTTTTGTCTCATAACTTACTGAAAATATTTTTTAAATTAGTAATACCAGCTGGGCTCGGTGGCTCAGCCTGTAATCCCGCGCCTTTGGGAGGCTGAGGTGAGTAGATTGCCTGAGCCCACGGGTTCGAGACCCGCCTGGGCGGGCGAGACCTCATCTCTACAATAAAATCAAAAAATTAACCAGACGTGGTAGTGCGTTCCTGTAATTCCGGCTACTTGGAAGGCTGAGGCGGAAGGATCGCCGGAGCCCAGCAGGTCGAGGCTGCGGTGGCCGGGAGCGGCCACTGCACTTCAGTCTAGGCAACAGAGTGAGACTCCAACTCAAAAAAAAAAAAAAAAATTAGTAGTACCTTAGAATGTGTCTCTTTTTGCATTGGAAACAAAGAAGCAATACTTTCTAGCCTTCTGAGCAGGGGTGCCAGTAATAAAAACAGCAGCTGTCATCTGTTGAACTCTTACTACCTAAAGTGAGAGGCACCATGGTGGTCCTTTACATATGTTATCTCAGTCAATCTTTGCAACTACCTTGCGTAATAAGGACTGTTATTCCTATTTGTGGGTAAGAAAATTGTTGCCAAATAATTTTATAGATAAGGAAAGAGAGCAATTTGCTCAAAGAGCATAGCTCTTTAAGTGCTAAGATTTGCATCAGGTGTTCTGCTCTGCTGCCCAGTTAAATTATCCACGCAAAGTGATCAGTGGAAGTTGACGTGTACTCACACCAGTCATGAGTGGTTCTAGGCTTAGTCCTGGACCTCTGGCCTTCTTGTACACCACTCAATGCAGCATCTTTTTTAAAAATTTCTTTAAGATTCAGGACCTATATGTGTAGTTTTGTTATATGGATATATTGCAAGCTGGTGAGGTTTGGGCTTCTATTGAACCTGTCACCCCAACAGTGAACATGGTACCCAATAGGTAGTTTTTCAACCTGTATCCCCCTCTCACCTTCCCCCCCTTTAGGAGTCCTAGTGTCTGTTGTCCCCATCTTTATGTGCATCTGTGCCCAGTGTTTAGCTCCCACTTATAAGTGAGTACAGGTGGTATTTTGTTTTCTGTTTCTGTGTTAATTCGCTTAGGATAATGGCCTCCAACTGCATCAATGTTGCTGCAAAGAACATGGTTTTATACTTTTTTAAGGCTGTGTAGTATTCCATGGTGTATATGTACCACACTTGCTTTGTACAATCCACTATTGGTGGGCATTTAGGTTAGGTTCCGTGCTTTTGCTATTGTGAATAGTATTGCAATAAACATGAGTGTGGGTGTCTTTTTAGTAGAATGATTTATTTTCCTTTGGGTATATACTCAGTAATGGGATTGCTGGGTTGAATGGTAATTCTATTTTTAGTTATTTGAGAAATCTCCAAACTGCTTTCCATGGGGGCTGGTTTACATTCCCACCAATAGTATGAGTGTTCCCTTTTCTGTACAACATTGTCAACATCTGTTGTTTTTTGACTTTTTACTAAAAGCCATTTTGACTGCTGTAAGCTGGTATCTTATTGTGATTTTGTTTGCATTGTGAGAAGGTATCTCATTGTGGTTTTGATTTGCATTTCTAGAAGTTCCTTCTAGATTCTGGATATTAATCCTTTGTCAGATGCATAGTTTGCAAATATTTTTTCCTGTTCTGTAGGTTGTCTGTTTACTCTTATGCAACATTTTTATGCATACCCTTGATCTCAAGTGCTGTGTATTAGAGAATTTTCTCTTTAGCTACAACTAAAAAATGCCTAAGTCATCTTTACCTTTTTTTTATAGCTTCTTTGAATGTAGCAGCACCTACCCAGTAACCTACTCCTCCCTCCATGTTCTCTATCTTAGCAAGGGCCACCATCTTGCCACACCTGAAGCCTAATACCTGGGAATTTTCTTTGACTCATCCCATCTCTCGTCCACACATCTAAGATGTGGTACCATGTCTATCTCCTTAACATCACTTGAGTACATCCGTATCTTCCATTCCCTTGCCCTCTTCGGGCTACCATTGTGTCTTGATTAGATTACCATCACAGCCTTTAAACTGGTCACTTTTCATCCTGCCTTACCTTATGTCATTCTATTCTCCACTCTTTTAATCAAATGTGTGAGCCCATCACGTCTGCTTAACACTTGTCAATGAGTTTCGGTTGTTCTCAGGATAAAAGTCCAAACTTCTCATTAAGACTCGTAAGCACCTCCCCAGTCTGGCTGTGCTTCCTTGGCCTTCTCTGGTCTGCTTTGTCATTCATTTGGTTCTTAGCACTTACTGTTCATTCTGTCTTCAGTGCTCCTCACTCCACACGCCGGAGCCTTTCATCCACTCCTGCTCCTGCATATCTTTGAGGGCCAGTTGTAACCTCAGTTTCTGGCAAGGGAGGCTTTTCTTTCCATAGCATCCACGACACTTTGGCTCAATGTTGCTCTTCATTTCCAGGCGGTAGTAAGTTCTGTGTAGCAGAGATTGCTGTTCCACCTCATTTTCAGCACCTGGCATAATTCCCAGCATGGAAGAGATACTCAGAATTTATAAAATATGGTCTTTACCCCTAACAGGATCAAAGCCCAGTGGGAGTTAGAGTATGGCAAAGAAATAACTTCAATATATGCGATAAGTACTCTAATAAAATGACATGGGATCACAGAGGAGTATATAACCTTATATGATTGAAAAAATTGACTTATAGCATTCAGAAAAAAGAGTTCTGCTGAGCAGTAGAATTGATTCACTTGGATTTTGCCTTATTTTTTGATCACTTGTTGGGCAAGAGTTTTACAGTTATTTTTAACATTCTAAGGTTATATCTCAAGAACTTCAGAAAGTCTGCGCTAGGTATAGCTGAGTAAATTGACTTAACTTCAAGTCTTCCCTAATCAAAATTGGCTCTAGCCCTTTTATGTTCCCTTTTACAAGTCATATATGATGTATCTTTGCCTTCAAACTCTAATAGCTGAAACAGGCAGCACTGAAACCATGAATAACAGACATGTTATTTATGTTTAGATTTTTATTTCTTGTCCTTCCAGCTTTGACCGCCATTGAAGGCACAGCACATGGGGAGCCCTGCCACTTCCCTTTTCTGTTCCTGGACAAGGAGTACGATGAGTGTACATCAGATGGGAGAGAAGACGGCAGGCTGTGGTGTGCAACAACCTATGACTACAAGGCAGACGAAAAGTGGGGCTTCTGTGAAAGTAAGTATTGCTCGATAGGGGGCATATTCACATCGCTTTATGTGTATGGCTTTTGTTATTGTTGTTGTTGAGTTGGGGGTCTCCCTATAGCCCAAGCTGGAGTGCAGTGGCATAATCATGGTTCACTGCAGCCTCGACCTCCTGGGCTCAGGTGATCCTCCCTCCTCAGCATCCCAAGTAACTGGGACTATAGCATGCCACCATACCTGGCTAATTTTTTTATTTCTTGTAGAGACAAGGTCTCACTATGTTGCCCAGGTTGGTCTCCATCTCCTGGGCTCAAACAGTCCTTCCACCTTGGCCATTCAAGGTGCTGGAATTACAGGTGTGAGCCACTGTGCCCAGCCTTAGACAACATTTTTAAGGCCATTTTTCTAGCCATCCTTTTCCACGTTGGTCAGAAATGAACACTGGTGATGACGTGGTTATAGCCTTAAAGAGTGAACTTCAGAGTGGGAATCATGTGGTGTATTTGCTTTCAGACTGTCACTCAGGCAGCTGTCACCCTCATGTTTTATTTAGAGATGGTTTTCCATTGGTGTACATAGGTTGTTTTGTAAACCCTTCGGGTAGGCTGCTAAATTAACTGACATAAAACATGTTTTAGCAGTAAAGGCAAGAGTTAATAGTGATTAGAAAAAAATTACTAATACCTTTTAAAAATACTTTGAGTGAAATATGTTGTACTAAAGCAGCTTTTGACAGATATAGCATATTTAACCACCTTTAGTGTAAATGTCAGTATAAAAGTTCTGACCTCTGCAGATAGGCTGTTTTCGGGAAAAACTTTCTAACTATGAAAGAACAGCAGAAAACTTTGAATGTACTCCCTTTAATATCAAACAACATTTTTAAAATAATGACTCTGATAGAATATTTGAGCATTCCTAGAAGATAACATCAAATATAGTCCATCTTTGGATGCAGGCCAGTATAACTGGGTACTCCAGTTTAATGCATCAGAATTTTTTAATTTTATTTTTTGTAGAGATGAAGTCTTATTGCGTTGCCCAAATAGGTCTTGAATTCCTGGCCTCAAACATGCCTCCCAAAGTGCTGGAATTACAGGTGTGAGCCACTGTACCCAGCCCAGAAATTTTTTTATATTATAAGAGTTCATTTCTATTTCTATAAATATTGATTCTAATAAAATATTCATGTCTTTTGATGAGGTCTAGATTTCTATTAAAATGCTAGATGATAGTAGCAAAATAATTTTTGAAAAATCCATAACAGTTCTGTGATTTTTCAGTGTTTTATCAGTTATGAAAAGATTAGTGAACTTAAACATTAAATCAAGATATTTAATAAAAATCAATTTGTTACTAATTGTTATAATGTGATTGATCAAATTCTTTCTCCTTGTAGAGATGGACAGTAGCCAGGCATAGTGGTTCAAACCTTTAATTCTAGCACTTTGGGAGACCAAAGCAAGAGGATCACTCGAGGTCAGGAGTTTGAAACCAGCCTGGGCAACACAGTGAGACTCTGTCTCTAAAAAAAAATTAGCCAGATTTGATGGTATATGCCTGTAGTCCCAGCTATTCAGGAGGTTAAGGCAGAAGGATCACTTGAGCCCAGGAGTTTGAGATTACAGGGAGCTATGATTGTGCCACTGCACTCCAGCCTAGGCAAGAGAGGGAAACCCTGTCTCTAAAAAAAAAAAAAAGATACACACACACACACACACACACACACACACATACAATGCACACAGGATTTCAAATACAACAGAACTTGACTACAACAGAACTTTTCTGACTATTGTGTTTTTGTGTCCTTCTCATTTTAGCCGACCTTGTGTATAACCTGCAATTTTGGTTGAATTATATTTTAAAGAGTTAGTGTCACTATCAGAAAAGCACCCTCTAAGAGCAGCTTGGTATTGCTTTCTTTAAAAGAAAATGATTTCAATGAATTTTACGGTTTTTTTAAAAAATCTTACCTTGTGTCAGTTAAAGCCCACACTTAACCCAAGTGTTTTTGGAGTCATATTTAGAAATAGTGAAAAAGCATTCCTTGTGTTTGTATGACTACCCATAAGAAAGAATAAATACTGATGCTTGATAAACAATTGATGTAGCATTAAAATTCATTTAATTGCTTCTGACGTTTTTAGCTGAAGAAGAGGCTGCTAAGAGACGGCAGATGCAGGAAGCAGAGATGCTGTATCAAACTGGAATGAAGATTCTCAACGGCAGCAATAGGAAAAGCCAAAAGAGAGAGTAGGTAGCATGCTAAGTCCACTCTTCCCCCAAGACAGGCTGTTACTAAGACAAATAGCCTTCTAATTTTTTTTAATGTACTATCAGATACGCAGGTTTCTTAAGTTCCAGTATAAGAAAACATGACATGATTATAGCATTAGTGGCATTGCTTATATCAGATTTTAGTCTGTTAGGATTAAAAGGTTGTAAATACTGATCTTAAGAATGAACAATGAGTAAAATAGAAAAAAATTGTCTCAAGTTTTAGTAATGTCTAAGAATCAAGAATGTGTATACTATTCAAAATTCAAAATGACATAAAACAAGAAATTACTGTCCAAGTGTGTTTGTTTTTTGGTTTTTTGTCTTGTAATTTTCTACTGGGATTTAGGAATTTGCACTTGGAAGAAACATAAAACAAGTTATTGTCTTCTGACATTTTATGTCCTTTTAATTTCAGCAGGCTTGTCTGTACGAAGATTTAAAAAAGAAAATTACAGTGGTTATTGGATTATTCACTGGACACCATAATATTCTCTTATTGCAAATCTCATTCACTTTTTTAATAGTTTTTAGAATCAGAGAGATTCTATAATGGAAGGAAATTATTTATGCTATTATTTTAGTAGATCTTGAAAAACCTTAATCCATGACATCACTAATTTATTTTTTTGATCACTTATATTTAAAGAGCATATCAGTATCTTCAAAAGGCAGCAGGCATGAACCATACCAAGGCCCTGGAGAGAGTGTCATATGCACTTTTGTTTGGTGATTACCTGACACAGAATATCCAGACAGCAAGAGAAATGTTTGAAAAACTGACCGAGGAAGGTTCTCCCAAGGGACAAACTGTAAGTGCATATCTGATAGAGAATCTCTCTGCACACTGCATTTGTTGATTTTTAACAGCAGTTTGCTTTCTGTGCCCTGACTTTTTTTAACAAGCAAGACTTGGAAGATAAAATATCTTTAAATATCTGTTTTGTGGCAGACCATCCTATCAGTCTTTAGATAATCTTTTTCCCACAGTCTGAGAATATTTATGGTCAGTGAAGGCATTTTTGCAGTTGAACCTGACCACAATTACATTTGTACTTTTTCAAATTAGATCTGTGGAGATTGAAATAAGAAGGTAATTTTTTAATCTGAAATTACTCACCATTGCATTTTTTCCAAAATTCAGATGCTACAACTCCTATTAATCTTGGTTTTTTAAATATATATGTATATATATATATATATTTTTTTTTTTATTACAGAAGCAGTAATGTTTATTATGGGAAACTAGAAATACAGACTAACAAAACTAAGACAATAAATATCACATATGTACCCCCCAGATATGCACAGTGGTGATATGTTAGTGCATGCATATAAACCTTTCTCTTTGTGTATAATACCTATGCTTGTTTTAAAATTAAAATGAGATACCACTGTCTACTGTTCTATAACTTGCTCTTTTCCGTAAACAAACTTCACATCTGTATTCCAGCATGTGTCATATAATACCCACTCTATGTTTACATGGCATTGAACCAAAAAATTTTCTTTATACCTGTTTTGTCCAAACAAGTATTCAGGCTTATATTTTACATTTATTTTTATTTCTAGCATAGCCTCTGCCCTTTTTGTCTCTGTTAGAGATAGGGCCAGTTTTTCTATAGAATGTCCTTTCTCTGTTTGTTTGCTTCTTCATAGTATCCTTTAGTTTGTTTCTCCATCATCTACATTTCCTGTAAATAGGATGTTACAGCTAAAGACTGATGAACTCATATCAAATATTTTTGGCTAGTGTACATTATAGGGGTTGTTCTGTGTTCCACATTGGATCACATTAGCCGGTAAGGTATTATCTGGTTGTTTCCCCATGAGTAATGCTAAGAATGACATGTGGATTCAGGGGGCCATCAGATTTCTTTAAAATGTCTTCAATAATTCAGGTTTATTCAAGCTAGGGGATTTGCTTAAAAATAAACAAAATGTCTAATCACAGAGAAAACCTGTTTTCAGACTATTTAAACAGTACTACCAGGAATCATAGCCATTGTTTTCTATAGAACTGAATACCTAATGATTCTGCAGCACTGTCCTTGGTTTTCTATATAAACAGATTGTACCTTGTTTCCCCTTATTTTCAAAGCTTTTTGCCCTTCTTTGCATGTATCAGTTTATGTAAAATTCACACATATTTTGATCTTCTGAGACATTCTGCTCTGAAAAATGGCTTTACTTTGTAAGACATCATTTCCCTGTCTTATTAGAATGTTACGATGCCAGAGCATTTTACTTGTAACAAAGCGCTTTCTTCATGGATATTAATTCTAATTGACGCAGCAGAGAAGCCCCACAGTCACAATGGCTTAACACAACAAAGAGTTATTCCTCTCGTGCCAGGTTTGATGCAGCTCTCCTGTTTGCATCTCTCTCTTCCAAATGGTGACTCCTGGCCATGGGTTGCTTTCATTACATGGTCATATCATCTGAAACACGGGGCTTCTAATCCATCATGAAAAGAGAACAGAGAATGGAGGATTCTCTGGGGTGTTTTTAAGGGCCGGGCCTAAAAATGGCTTCCAGCCACATCCCAGGCATGCAATCCTACCCAACTCCAAGAGGACTGGGAGTGTGGAGGTTCTCACAAATGTTGATGAGCACTGCAGTCTCTGCAATACCTGCCTTCGTCATTTCAGCTGGTGCTTTCCTGTTGTCAAGAATGACCCACCGAAGGCAAAGTAGAACCTTACCAATGTATTGCTTGTTCAATTGGCTTTCTTTTTCTAGAAAATTGTGTATGCCCAGTATTCTCCCTTGATCCTTTCATCTTGACCCCTTGCTGCCTCTTTTTAAGTCCAAGATAGTTTATCTCTTTTCCTTTTTTTTATAGTGTATTCCACTCTACATAGATAGAGAAATATGTTGAAGTGCTGAAATGAGAGTTGTTTTGTCTTCATATGGCTGTTCACAAAGATGAAGCAAAAGTCATGTTTAAATGAGTTCAGCATTGTTTTTCTAGTTAATATTTCATTAAATTGTCTTTCATCTTCAAGCTAAACTTTTGGACTTGTTTAAAGCTACATTTAATTGTGTAATTTGTAAAACTCTGAATGCATCTCTGGGCTCTTTATTTCCACGTTGTGTATACTTGCAATTCAGATCCTTTAGCATTTAAAGACTCTTGCATGTTTTCATAGTGCATAAAGCCGTTTGTCTTGGATAAACTTTTTTTTTTTTTTTTTTTGAGTTGGAGTCTCACTCTGTCGCCCAGACTGGAGTGCAGTGGCCGCTCCCGGCTCCCGCAGCCTCCACCTGCTGGGCTCTGGCGATCCTTCCACCTCAGCCTTCCGAGTAGCAGGAATTACAGGCATGCGCTACCACACCCGGCTGATTTTTTGATTTATTGTAGAGATGAGTTTCGCTGCCCAGGTGGGTCTCGAACCCGCGGCTCAGGCAATTCACTCACCTCAGCCTCCCAAAGCGCGGATTACAGGCTGAGCCACCGAGCCCGGCTTGGATAAGCTTTTTTTTTTTTTTTTTTGAGTTGGAGTCTCACTCTGTCGCCCAGACTGGAGTGCAGTGGCCGCTCCCGGCCACCGCAGCCTCAACCTGCTGGGCTCTGGCGATCCTTCCGCCTCAGCCTTCCAGTAGCCGGAATTACAGGCATGCGCTACCACCCCAGCTGATTTTTTGATTTATTGTAGAGATGAGGTCTCGCTGCCTAGGCGGGTCTCGAACCGCGGGCTCAGGCAATTCCACTCACCTCAGCCTCCCAAAGGCGCGGGATTACAGGCTGAGCCACCGAGCCCGGCTTGGATAAGCTTTTTAACAGAGGAAGAATTTTTTTTTTTTATTCAATAAATTTTATTTATAACTTGCATTCTCCAGACACTCTTCTGGAGCTTGTATAAACATTAATTCACTTTATCTTCATAACAAATCCATGAAGTACAAAAATTAAAGTCATTCAGCAAAAATAATAACATAAATGATAAATTGGAGGGACAGATAGTTTGAGGAAGTACCTAAGGTAATGTACCTACTGAGTGATGGAGCTGAGGTTTAAACTGAGACTCTAAAATCTTCTTTTAAGGCCCTTACCACATTGACTTCTGTGGAGCTCATATTTTAATCTTTGTGTTGTACAATATAAATCCAGCTGAGATTTGAACGTTCATCATAAATGCTTTTAGAAAGTATTTGTTAATTAGTCTTAGTTTGATGTCTCACAAAAATGGAAGTAAAGATCAACTTTTAAATAACTCAAATTAAAAGCATAGTAAATACCCAACTGGCAAAAGAAATGCATTGATGTAAAATTTTTTCATTTGACTTTTTCAAGCTTTAACACAGTTATTTTTTCCAGTATTTTACAAACAAACATAAGCCTGATACAGATGTTAATTTTGATTTGCTGTTTTCTTCTTTAACTATAAACACTAACCACATTTAAAAATTAAATTGAAATATCAAAATTCATTTTAAAAGGTACACATGGCAGGATAACACTTTTCTGCCATCTTTGACTAATTAATTATGAATTATGTCATTTGCAGTTAGAAGTTTTAAGATTGAGTGTATGTGAGGAAGAATTCTTACTTTTATTATTTAATTTCAGGCTCTTGGCTTTCTTTATGCCTCTGGACTTGGTGTTAATTCAAGTCAGGCAAAGGTAATATTATTAAACCTTTACAGTTATCATTCAAATCTAAAAAGTAAATGCTATGTTCAGTTATCCATCTTTTGTTCTTTCATAGGCCCTTGTATATTATACTTTTGGAGCTCTTGGGGGCAATCTAATAGCCCACATGGTTTTGGTAAGTACAACTTCAGTGGAAGACTAATAATATTAAGTAGCAGAAGAATTTGTGGTGTCCAGTGGCCACAAATTTTTCAGCCCTCATAAATGAAATTTGCTTACATTAATTAAGAGCAAACATTTAGTTGACCATCCCTCAAATTATTGTTAATGGATGTAATAACTTGAATCTACATATGAATGAAAATTGGTGGCACCCACAGTTTTTGTTTAAACTGATTAGTTTGACTGATTGCCCTTAAAAATAGAGGTCTGATAAATGGTTCTTTGTTTTCTCTGTATTGGAATCATTTGTCAAAAATCATTTGTTCAATTGGATTAGCGTAGATTTTATTTTTAAAAATTGTGTTTATAATCAACACATAATTGTATATGTTTATAGGGTACAGCGTGATGTTTCTATACACGTGTATATTGTATACTGATCAAATCAGGGTAGTTAGCATGTCCGTTCCGCAAACTTTGCATTTCTTTGTGGTAATAACTTTCAAGATCCTCTTTTCTAGCTCTCTTGAAATATATAATACATTGTTATTAGGTGTTAGCTATAGTCACCCTACTATGCTAGAATGCCAGCATTTACTCTTTCCATCTAGCTATAATTTGTTCCTGTTGGATTATAATAGGTTTTACATTTAAATTGATGAAGGACTTGCTACACAAATAACTATTTCCTATAAAAGACATCGAAGTGTATCTCTTATATGTTACCCAATAGCATTAATTGCTTAAATAGCTTAGTGGTAAATAGAGAGTTGTTCCACCAAATTCTTTTTCTGCTGAAATGTTTAATCTGCCTTCTGGTTTATAAACTAATTTTGGGTAAATCACTTGACCCAAGTTACCATGTTTCATATGAATATGTTACATTCATTTTGCAAGAATGTAAAGAATAGAGTAGAAAGGAGACTGAAAGCAGAAAAAACAGTCCACAATCTGGAAAGGACTTACAAGCTTGGTCATTGATGGGCTGTGAGACTTGATAAAGAAGAGAAATCTCATTTTTTGACCAACTGAGTAGATCCTAGATAATTTTACCCATTATATTAAAATGTATATATGTTGAGTTTTTCACCCTCAACACACTTTTAACTTAAAGGAGACATAAGTAAGGAGACCATCTGGAGTGTAGCATAAGAATGTTAAGGAACACTGAGATTAGAAGGGAGGGAGATTTAAGGAGATACAGCACTTCTGGGGGAAAGAAGCAACTGAAGTGAGTTTTTGAGGGATAAATAATGAATGAGTGAAAGAAGCAGAAGGGTTCTCAGGCAGCAGGAGAAATAAATGCAGAGGGATCGTGACAGGGACAGGAGAGAATGTGTTGTTTACGAGAAAACACAAGCACGTTCATGTGGCTGAAGAGAATGCCAGGCAGGTCATAAGCTGTGCGGGTCAATGGGACTCAGAGGAGTTTGGACTTTGTCTTGTTACGGGGGTGAATTTTTTGTTTTGAGCTGGAGCCCTACTCTGTCTTCCAGGCTGCAATGCGGTGGCATGCTCATGGCCACCGCAGCCTCGACCTGCTGGACTCAGGTGATCCTTCCCCCTCAGCCTTCCAAGTAGCTGAAACTACAGGCATGAGCGACCATGCCCGGCTAATTTTTTTTATTTATTGTTGAGACAAGGTCTCACCAAGTTGACCAGGTTGGTCTCAAACCCCTGGACTCAGGCAATCCTCTCACCTCGGCCTCCCAAAGTGCTGGGATTACAGATTTGAGCCACCATGCCCTGCACGAGGGTGAATTTTTAAAAATTCTGTTTACCAATCTTCACAAGTGGTGGCTACAGAATAAGAACATGAAATATTAGAGATGTTATCATGCGATTATGTCCTAAGGATTGTTAAAGCTTATGAAGTTATTTATCTGTGTGGAATGACTCCAGAAAGCTCCATTTTCTGTTTCCTGCTCTTTATAATTAGCTATCTTCCCGCTTTTCTGAAGTCTCATATGGTTAATAATATGGTGCCTGCTTCCAGTAGTTTCATTTTCCCTATTTTGCCCATTTCATGATGGATGATTTATGAGTGCACCTGCGGCATGTCGCACTAAGTGTTCAGCAGTTTTTGGCCAAAAATGGTATGATTCCCATGCCCCAGCCTCCTTATTCACCTAACTTCACTCCAAGCACCATTTTTTGTTTCTCTGATGAAGAAAGTTCTCAACAGGAAACATTTTGCTGATGTGAAACAAAAACTGGCAGAAGCACTAAAAGGCATCAAAATTGACATGTTCAAAAACTATTTTAAGCAGAGGAAAAGTGTCTCGATAGGTGTATTGCATCAAATGGAGAGTACTTTGTGACTGAAGTTTGAGCATGTAAGAATAAATACACAATTTTTTATAAATAAATTCTGGGTTTTGGGAAGGTTCCCCCTTTTTTTCCTAGTTGTTAGCTGCTTGTTGAAGGTGCTGAATAAGTTACTTCAGAATGTGAAACTCAGGATTAATGAGGTGTACTTGGATCAAAGGACAGCAAAATTTACATTCTCTGAGTATGGGTAGCCATATTTGTTCTAAGAAGAGGACCGTAGAAGCATATGAAGCTGCTGTCTCCTCACCTGAAGTTGTTTTTCAGGGTTACCGATACTGGGCTGGCATTGGTGTCCTCCAGAGTTGTGAATCTGCGCTGACTCACTATCGTCTTGTTGCCAATCACGGTATCTGATCTTCCCCCATTACCTTTTAAAGAATTACCTTTTACAGAATTAATTTTCAATAATTTATTTTTAATTGTAGTGTTTCAAATATTGTGAATGCCTCTCTTAAGTAGACTCATCTTTAGGTAGTGGATTAAGAACTACTTTTTTCTTTATGTTCTACTTAAATGTTTTGTGAAAAAAAATTGATTTATTAATAGATTACTATTTTGTGAACTATAGACTGCTATAGAAACAACTTCCTTTAATATTGTGTCTGTCAACATTTGGCAGCTGGACCTGTACTTCTCTCATGGGACAATTCTTCTGACTTTCCTCCATGTTATTACTTTATTCCTCTATTTCAGTTGCTAGTGATATCTCGCTAACAGGAGGCTCGGTAGTACAGAGAATTCGGCTGCCTGATGAAGTGGAAAATCCAGGAATGAACAGTGGGATGCTAGAAGAAGATTTGATTCAGTATTACCAGTTCCTAGCCGAAAAAGGTGATGTGCAAGCACAGGTATGTGTTTAAACATCTCAGGGACTAGCTTCACTGCATTGTGTATCTTACTCTGGGGGGAGGGAAGCAAACCTTCTCTGTAAGTAATGTTTTCATTGCTCTGAGCAATTATTACCTACATATTAGAATCACCTGAGGACTATTTTAAACAATACCAATAGTCACAGACTCTCAAGAGATTTCATCTGGGTTTGATAGTGCCTAAAAACTGGCCAGGTGACTCTCCCTTGTGCCACAGTTGAGAACCGCTGCTGGAGAGGAGCAGCATGAGGGCTTCTACCAGGCTCACCAAGGATGAAGACTCACTTTCTCTAAACAAGAAGACATGGAATATTTGGAATATCAGATGCTCTTCAGAGCTATTTGCTGGTCATATTTCTTTGGTTCATCTTAGATCATAATTTCAAGGTCAAGCGCAGAAGTAGGCTTGTTTAATGTAAATGATATGATGCCCATCAAAGTACCCTGTGTATGTGTGTGTGATAATAGTAAAAGAGCGGCAACATTTATCTTTCTTTTCTGTAAAATTGCAGTTATTTCTGATTTAGAATATATAGAGATGACCAATAAATACTTATTAAGAACAGTGGATTTTAAGACTAGCAGAAGGGAATCTTAAGTTAAAATAAACTATAGTGAAAGATCCAAATCTTAGCTGATGGAAGTCATAATAATGTTATGTTGCTCGATTAAACATCTTTTTTTTTTACATTAAAGATTTTAGTTTAAATTTCCTATTTTGCTTGTTTTCTGTGTATCTTGCTTTTCCTTGTTTCCTTTTCTCTCCTTCCTCGCCCTCTTTTGGTTTGAGTGCCTTTTCTTCCTGCCTTTCCTTCCCTCTTCTGGTGTGACATTACTCTTTGGTGGCTCTCTAGAGGCCAAAGTATGCCTCGACTTGAGTCTAGTTTGAACGAGCACTTTTCCATTTTCAGGAAACACAGAGAGCTTAGAGTACTTTGTGGGCATTTTGATTGTACATATTTTTGAACCTCAGAAAATACTATTGATTACATAGTATACATTAGATTTATTCACAAATTTACCTTTCCATTGCTCTTTATTTCTTACTGCATCTCCAAGCTTCTCGGATACTTTTTCTTCTGCCTGAAGAGGTCTCTTGAGTATATTCTTTAGAGTCAATTTGCTAGGGACAAATTTAGTTTTAGTTTGTTTGAAAATGCCTTTATTTCACCTCTATTTCAGAAGGGTACTTTATAATTAAAAGCATGCATTTTTAGTTTTTAAAAATTTTAGGTTAATTAGAGTAATATTTTCAAGAGTTAAGACTGAATCTTTGATTTTATGAGTTATGAACAGAAACCTTTTTACAACTAAATGATTTCTTATGGTCTGATTTTAATGGCATACCAGAAGCTACCATTTACTTTTGCCTTTTTTTTTGTTAATTTTCAGGTTGGTCTGGGACAACTGCATCTGCATGGAGGGCGTGGAGTAGAGCAAAACCATCAGGTAACTCCCCCATCTAGGGCTTTGCACTTCACTTTATAGCAAGAAATGATGCTCCAGATGTATTTTGTGCTAAGTCAATGCTAATAATCAAACTTGTATTCTTTAAAACCCATAACAAATGGCTTTCAAGGTGTAACTAACTAAGTAGGAAACTGAGGAATAAAAACGTGAATATACATCAGGGAGTGGGAAAGATTTTGTTAAGTCTAAAACCTAGTTCCCAATACAGCCTAAAAAAGTACACATGCAAGATCTTGATTTTCTGCAAGTTGTGATAAAAACATGCCTGAAAATGCCATTAGACAATATTTTCTAGAACTGTCAACTTTTATGCTGTCTGTGGGAAATTAGGATACACAGCTCTTGCAGTCTGATCTATTTGCAGTCACCATGTTTTGTCTGCTTTCTGCCCCACAGATCACTCATCTCCTCCCTTCTATCCATTTCTACACCTGTCACTGTGTGACTCACCTGCTGCTGCCTCTTCTCAGCAGTATCCCAGCTCTTTAAACCGCACATCTGATCGTGTGTTTCCCTTGCTTAAAACTCAAGTGGTCTAAGATTCCAGTAGTTTGAAAACCAGAACCTGTAACATGACCTTCTAGGCCGGTGACAGTTTCTGTTGACCTCACCGGCCTCCTGCTCTCGAAGTCACGGGCATATGGGTCTTTTCTCAGGTCTTTGGATATGTCAGAAACTCCTTGTGTCAGAACTTATGAAACACTAGTCCCTCTCTCTAGAGTCACCCCACCTAGTTTCTTCGTGGAGCCAATTTCTACTCATGCTCCAGAACTCAGCTCCGGCCTGGAATATGTCTCCCCTGGCCCCCAAGCCCACTCTAGGAAAATGTCATGGACCACAGTTAGAATTTTTGAAAATCTGTATTCCTTGTGGCCCTTGTCCATTGTAAACTAATTAATTATGTAATTAAGTTGTTTTCTCTGCTAGAACTTAAAGTCCAAAAGAGCATGGACCACATCTACCTTCGGTTGCCATTTTATTGCCAGCCTCTGGCAGTGTTCTCAATAAATGTTTGTCAGACTAATAAAACTCTGTTTTTAAGTATTTGAGTTAAGTATTTAATACTGTATTATTTCAGTATTCTAAGTAAGATTATTTCATAGGCCCTATCCTATTATCCTTAAGAGCTAGATTATAACAATATATACTCATCACGAAAACTATATCAAATATCTACGGGTTTTTAAAAATTCAGATGACTTTTGACAACTTTCATTGTCTTTAGGTCATAAAAACATGTGTAATTAGGCCAGTGAAGCATCATATAAGCTGGTTAATAAAAATGTCAGGTAAAAGAACAGAATTCTGAATACAAATTTGCAGGATACCTCTTATATAACCAGTTTGAGAATACTCTTTATATTATATGCTACCTGGCTGAAAAGCAACTACACAATGATAAATTACTTTACCAGTTTCACAGAAGAAAAGAGTTCCCACTACATGATTGCATTAATTCAGCAAATACTTTAGTACCTACCAGTGCCATTCACTGCTGAACATTCAGGATTCAATACTGGACAAAATCGTCTTTGTCCTTTTGGAGTTTCAAGTTTAATAGAGCATTAGATATCTTCTAAGTGACCATACCAACAAATACTAAATAAATTGTGATTATTGCTACAAAGGAGAATTAAAGAATATAATGATTGGCTAACGGTGAGAGATACCAGTTGTCAGGGAAGACTTCTTTAAGGAGAAGTGGATGACATTTAAGTTGACACTGGAGGTAAGGCCATTCCAGGCCAAAAAGATCAGTACAGTATGTGCACAGGCCCAGAGACAGGAAGGAATATGGCTGGTCTGCCCATAGGGCACCAAGCAAGATGAAACAGAGCTGAATTCAGCAGTGCCTGATCACATCAGTGTATCCCTGCCACACTTCAAGGGGTGACAAGTATCAGCATGTTCAGACTTAAAAACAAAGGCTTTGGCTGCTGTGTAGGGAATAAATTCGAAGACCCCAAGAATAAAAGCAAGGAGATCAGAGAGAGAGGTATTCCAGAAGTTTAGGTGAGAGATAATATGTGTTGGACTAGAACTGCAGTAATGGAAGCTAGCAGATGGAGCCAAGGTGTGTTTGATGGTGGACGCAACAGGACTTAATGACGGACTGGATATGAGAATACATGGGTCAGGTCGCTTGAGCTACCAGTAGTTGGTATTGCCATTTACTTAAGCAGGGGTGCTGGAGGAAAAGCAAGTTGGGGTAAGGAGAGAAGATTTCAGATGTATATTCAAGCATCTGATGGTGTTCAAAGGTAATAGACTGGTTGGGAACTGAAACATAAATGTAGGAGTTGCCATCATCCAGGTGGTATATGAAACCTTGGGAACAGGTAAGATTACGTAGAGAATGTAAAGTGAAATGGAGTCTAAAATTGAGCCCTGAAGAGCTTTAATGTTTAGAAGTAGTAGAAGAAAAATAATCAGCAAAGAAGACCTAGATGGTACAGGTAGAGAGTCAGGAAGGTAAACAGGAGAGAGTGACACCTAAGCCAAGCTAAGAGACTTTCAGGAAGGAAGGTGTGGTAGACTGTGCCAAAGTCCCCAGAGAAAGACAGAGTGAGGTGAGAGAAAACTTTTATTGGCAATATGAAGGTCATTGGTGGCCTTGCCGAGCTGTCTTTTTGAAGTTGTGTGTATGGAAGCCAATTAAAACGGAATGTAGAGTGAATTGGAGTGCATGTAGCCAATTCACTTGAGAAGCTTGACTGTGAAGGAAAGTAGCCAACAGGTAAGTCATCACTGGAGAGAAACCGAGGGTCTAAAGGAGAGATGCATCTTATGTGTTTTGGTTTATTATTTTTTCTTTTTTTGAGTTGGAGTCTCACTGTGTCACCTAGGCTGGAATGCAGTGGCACGCTCATGGCCACCACAGCCTCGACCTGCTAGGCTCAGACAATCCTTCTGCCTCAGCCTTCCAAGTAGCTGTAACTACGGCGCATGTATTTTTTTATTTATTGTAGAAACGAGTTCTCACCAAGTCTTGAACCCCTGAGCTCAGGCAATCCTCTCACCTCGGCCTCCTAAAGTTCTGGGATTATAGGCTTGAGCCACTGCACCCGGTCTAAGTTTTATTTTTTAATAACAGCAGATTTCAGAATGTGTTTGAAGGGAAAATGTTCTGAAAGAGATGTTAAATCAGCAAGGGAAAGAAGCAATAACCAACAGGGGTGCCATCCTTAGCAAAGATGGGCACAGTACAGGTGAGAGTGGGGAGAGTGAATTTCTACTGATGCCATTGTGTTTAGTGGTGTGATTTTTTTTAATCGAATTAAGAATTTTTCTCTACATAGTAGAAAAGGAGATTGTATTCCTTTAGACACCTATGAAAATATGCTCCATGCCTTGGAAAGAATTCTTCGTTTTTCCTTTCTCCCAGTTTACCAGTAGAGAGGTAGATAGAAGTCATTGAACTGCTGTTAGGTATATTTTAAGTAACCTGATAACTCACTTGGCCTGTAAATAAAAGGCTCTTAACCCATGGAACACAAGAGATGTCTTTGCGTCTATAACCATGAAATGATTAAATGATAAATGTACCTTGATACAGCTATTTGGCAAATAAAACTTCTGAATGTACTTGTTTATGAAATGTTGTTAACTGGGCATTCTTGTTTTTAAAGCCACTGCCATATAGCAAGTTTAAATGTTTCTGAAATCACTATTTTGGCTAAAATCCAAGGGCAGATTCTTTTAAGAACTAATTATTTTAATAAATTATTTTCTCACAGAGAGCATTTGACTACTTCAATTTAGCAGCGAATGCTGGCAATTCACATGCTATGGCCTTCTTGGGAAAGGTACTGTACATCCTTTGAACTTATTGTGTCATAGCAAGAGGCATTGCGTAGTGAGCATATATTGTATTCAGGATCTACAATTTACCAAAAATCAATTGGAAATAAACTTTCCAGGGCAAGGATATTATATCTTGTCTTAAAGTAAGTGCTATTCTGAGGCATTTTCTTAGGCAACTTAACATAGCCTTTGCTTATATTATGTAATTCCCCATTGAAAATAGCTATCACTGTTTGAGCTCCCCTTTTTGTGTATTATATGCAATAATGAGGAATTTATTCTTGATGCCATGCAGTTTTTTGCAAAGACTGTCACAATTGCTTGTTTCTTTCCATGCTGAATAATGGTAGTTAGAGTTTGTTGAAATTGATCTGCAGACTGTTTAATTGTCTTAAATATGATTACCATGACCCAACTCTCAATGTAGTTTTCTCAAGCACAGAAACATTTAAGTCTAGAGACTTAATTTCATGTGTCAGTAGTAAAGATTTCATGTGTTATGGAAGAATCTCACAGCTTCCTTTATCATTATTTTGAAAAATGATACAATGTGAGTCAATGGCTGTTTTCATCGATAACCAAATCCTAAAGTAGGGAAGTTCAGATAGAATATATCTAAAAGTGTTTACAAAGAGGAAAATCTGATTCGTATTTGCCACATGATCACAGCTAGTTAATTGGGGCCTGCTAACTTTATGTTCAACACTTTGTCCACCTCTGAGGGAGCATCATAACTCTAGCAAACCACTCTGATGTCCCTTCTCAGGGGTCATAAAGGGATTGCTGGTGATTATATAGGACAAACTTTTGCAAACTCACATTTTTCAAAAATTTTTCAAAAACTTCCTTGAAGTTTTCTATTCAAATTGTACCAAAAAGCAAATAAAGAGGTATGTAGACCAAAAGATACGTAAACAAAAATATCAGCTGGCATCATGTAGAAAGAGAAAGTGTGAAGTGCTTTCACAGTGGTGCTGACACTTCTTTGTAACAGAAGGTAGTGATAAAGAGCATTTGTATAAGAAAGACAGCTGTGGATATACCATTTGTATTGTATGGCATAAATTGAAAAGGTAGATAAGCAAATTACTGAAGCCTTAAAAGAAAGAGACTTTCAAAATTGAAGTGTCAGATGGCACAGATCAAATATATCTATCTGCACTAAATTGGAAAAGTAAAATTGAAAAATATTCTTTTGATAAATTTCATTTTGTGATTTCATAATTAATAATTAGAATTTTTATTCATTTATTTAGTTTGCAGAACAATAGCAAAACACAAAGACAAAAGTGAGAGGTATAATATAAGCAGTGGCAAAGATAAGTTAGATTTAGTCTTTTATATAGATAAATTAGAAAAAACAAAATTGATGTGGAAGAAAACAATAGTAGTGATCGTGATATCATCCCACCAAGAAGAAAATGGGCAAATGTAATAGAAAGTGATAGCGATGGAAGTGTTAGTAATTTCGAAGAAGTAGAAGACAACAGATTGTCATGTGAAGAATGGGAAGATGTTACAGAAAAAAACTATCCTCCAGTAAGAATAAATTTTGTTTTACACCCTCAAACAACAGGACCACAAATAGAAAGTAGTATAAGAGAACTAATCGACTATTTTCTCTGTCTTTTACAAGTGAATTAGTGGATAGTGTAATAAAAGAAACAAATCCTTATGTGGATAAAAAAATAAGAAAAAAGCAGCTATCACACAAATCGATTTGGTATAAGTGGCTTGATGTTGATTGACATGAATTTTTAGCTGTTATCACACTTATCTAAATATGGGGGTAATTCTCTTACCAAATTTGCAAGAATACTGGTCAACTGCTTTCAATAGCAAAAAAAAAAAAATACTCTTTTTTTTGGAAACAGTCAGTAGAGAAAGATTTATGCAAATATCTGGATGCTTCATTTGAAGACACCTGGGTTGAGTGATGGGACCATCAGAACTCGTATTCAAAAGACCAGTAATTATTTGGAGTACATCAATCCAAATTTTTGCATTATTTCATACCAGATCAGGCAATTTGTGCTGACAAATCTGTTGTTCAATGTAAAGGGTGAATATCACTTATACAATCCAAGTAAGCCTACCAAATGGGGTATGCATATTTATGCACTAGCTGATTCAAAAACAGGGTATCTTTTTTTCAGTACTTCCCTATTATGGCAGCATAACATCTGAAAACATCATTGAACCTGATCTTCCAGTAAGCACCAGAATTCCATTATATTTGCATAATACATACATTTATATAATGCAGGATACCACATATTTACTGACAGATATTACATTAGTATTGTCTTAACAGAAGAGCTACTAAAAATGAAATGTCATCTTACTAGTACAAAGTCAATCAAAAAGCTAATTTTTAATGAAAAAAAGCAGTAGCGTATAGGAAAAATGATCATACATTTTTTGTGTGGAAGGACAGAAGGATTGTTACAATTCTCAGCACTTAGAATCATTCGGGAATGAAATCTATTATGAGGATATTATGTGGTGGAAATATTATATAAGTCAAAAAGCCTGAAATGATTCCAAATTATATTGCAAATATGAGTAGTTTAGATCATGTGGACCAATATGCTTCTACATAGTTGATTTTCGTGAAAATCTTTAAAATGGTAGGGGAAATTACTTTTCTAGGGACTAGAAATATGTATTATTAACTTCATATGCTGTGTCAAGCATTAAAAAGAAAAATGAAAAACTCTTTGTCCCATTTGAAACTTGTCAAACTTCTGATCAATTAGTTGGAAAGTGGGTTTTGGTGTGTGTCCTTCCACTTTGTCTTCAAACAACAGACTGGACAAGAAATTACATGTTGCTAATGTGGGAGGAAGAAAATGAGACTGCATTGTCTGCTCAAATAGAAAAATTTCAGGTGGAAGACATCAAACAAATTACTATTGCACATGTATCAATGAGCCTGCAATGCATGTTAGTGGCTATTTCACATGTTATTATACATTAGAAAAATATTTCGTTGTGACCAGAGGGCAAGAAAGGAGATGCCAACATGCAGAGAGTCGGATTACAAGTCCTTTATTGAAGCCGGTGACTGAGAGAAGCTATTGCTGTAAAAGCTCTCAGCCCTGAACAGACTGAGCAGGGGGTATATAAAGGCAGGAATTATATAAGCTGTACCTTTTGATTTATATTTTCTTGGCACAATATTTGGTTGTGAAAGGGTATAGATAGCTATGGATTTTGCAACTAGGGAGTTTCCAAGTATCAAGGGGTACAAGAATATGGGGGTGCAGTATGATTATGGGAAAGTTACATAAGGGGGTTATTTCTAGGTTAAGATGGAAGATTTGTTACAAAATGGAGCTACTTATGTTAAGCAAGCTATTACAGGCTATTATAGGTTTTGCAGATAGATATTTCATTTTATTTACTGTTTCTTTAACATGTCCGTGATAAAGAAAGCATGGACAAAGGCAGCATTGGCCATTCTGTTCTCCTTTCTCTTGGCTCTTTATCATGTTTCATACCTGATACTCTAATTATTCAGTGTTTATAACCTTTCAAAGTAACCTTTTAGTTTTTGTTTTGTTTTTATATCCTGCACTTAAGACCCATTCTTTATCCTAGCTCCCCCTTTCCTGATTTAATCACTGATCTGATTCAAGCAGCTTATTAACCATTTGACTGCTCTGGGATAGAGTGAGAAAAAAGATTCTTCTTGAGGTTAAAGATTTCTTCTCTTGAGACTGATCCATGAACTGATTTTATGTATTCATATTTACAGATGTCATAAATTTGATATGGCATCTAATATATAATAATATTAAAATGTTTGCTCTGAAAGTTTTCTTTGAATTCAGAACTATCCTGTGGAAAATTCTCAACTTTGTGGAAAGACTTCATGTGATGTTACAAAACCCAAAATGAAATGAGATTGGAGAAAAATGTCATTGGAGAGAGAGTTATAGCTCTTCATGAAATTGGGATCTGTTTTCCAGATGTATTCAGAGGGAAGTGATATTGTACCTCAGAGTAACGAGACAGCACTTCACTACTTTAAGAAGGCTGCTGACATGGTAAGACTTGCAGTGTGCACTGTAATACTAATATTTTAATAAATCAATTTGTTATGTTGAAAGATTAATCATAAACAACTCATGCCATAAATTATTGAAAGTGCTTCCATAAATATGATTCCTGTGAGTTTATTGACTAGATAAATCCTTCTTAATAAAAAGCGATTTTTTAAGGATCAGATTATAAAATATTAGCTATCAGTTTAAATTTCATCAAGAAGTTCCCTAATCAGGGAAATATTGATTTTTAGTAATGGAAGTGGGAGTTATATAATCTAGTTATATTGCAACTTGAAGTTTTAATGCTTATTTAATTGAATACTTTGATAATTATAATACATAATTTAGACTTCCTTTGGCCCAGAGAAAACTGCATGTGTACACGAAGACCTTGTATACCTTCAGAATGTACACTTACCTCTAGGGCAACTGCATGTTACCCTAGTTCCAAATGTCACTTGAGTGCTTCCCAAGGGAGCACAGTGACATGTTTTTAAAGATGTCTTCTATTCCTGTCAGTTTAGGTGAATTCTAGAGTTTTCTCTTTTTGGTCTCAAAACTGTAATCGTCTTTGCTCCATGGCACTCCAGTAACCTTAAGTGTATCTTTGTCACCTGGTAGCAGTATTGCTTTTATGATATTGTGTTGTTATTACGAGATATTCCATGATGTCTTCCCACTTTATTGGGGTAAAAGATTACCAGTGAAAAACTACAAACAAAAATGTGACTTGCTGTTAATTTTGATGAAATATGTTAGTCATGTTATATCATAAATTCATGATACAGGTGATCCTGAAGTAAGTCACCAAAATTTAGTTCTAAATGAATTTGCTGTTTACTCTTTTTCATAAAATTACCAAAAGCCCTCAAATGTCTAAAAAAAAAATCAGTATTACATTTAGTCTGATGGGAAGAAGAAAGTATTGTTTCAAATTGAAAAGTACGAAGACACTTTTTTTTTTGAGTTGGGGTCTCACTCTGTCACTCTGTCACTTAGGCTGAAGTGCACATTGCACAACCACAGCTCACCTCAGGCTCAAACTCCTTGGCTCAGGAGATCCTCCCGCCTCAGCCTCTCAAGTAGCTGGGACTACAAGCGCATGCCACCACACCCAGCTAATTGTTTAATTTTCTGTAAAGACGAGGTCTAGCTATGTTGCCTGGGCTGGTCTCTAACTCCCAGCCTCAAGCAGTCCTCCCATTTCCCAAAGTACAGGGATTGTAGGCGTCAGCCACGACACCTGGCTGAAGACATGTTTTGAATATGTTAGTAAATCATTTATTCTTGCCTATTTTATTTATCTCACAATCTCTTTATTGATATTCTTGCCTATTTTTTAATGAATTCTTTTTACTCTTACCTGATTTCTCTGCTTTGCAGGGCAACCCAGTTGGACAGAGTGGGCTTGGAATGGCCTACCTCTATGGGAGAGGAGTTCAAGTTGTAAGTGTTCAGTCTCACATTCTGACTTGAATAAGTGGTCAGCTGGAGAGGTTGGGAGGTATTTCTTAAGTAGCATCTGGTCAGCCCAGGTAACCAGAATTGTAACCGATGCTGAACCTTTTCCTGTTGTCTCTGGGTTTGTCTCACTACCACCCCACACCCTACTCAACTGTCTTGTGATAACAGTTCTGTTTCTGGCACCTTCTCCTGAAGGTGTGGAGCCTTTTCATCCTCTCATCCATGCTCTCTCCCCTGCCTCCTCCTCCCTTGTCTCAGGACTTACACATCCCCCTACCTACTTTAATCAAGCCTAAGAAATGCTTTAAGTCCCTCCCATTTAGGAGACGGAAAGCTTTCCGTCTTTTCTGCCCTTTGCTCTTTCTGGCTACCACCTCTCTTCTCCTCAGCCCTTCTCTGCAAAGCCAAACTAAACTGCTGCCTTTCACTCTTGAGCAGTCAGGCACCGCCTCGTGGAACTGCTGGCTCTGTACAATCACCAGTAACTTCCTGTCACTCCACTTGCCTTGTTTTGATTCTCCCTCACTTGAACTCTTTCATTGGATCTGTGACTGAAGACTCTCTTGGTTCTGCTCAGCCGTTGTGTCTCATTCTTCTGTTCCTCATGTTGGATGTCCCTAGATTTGTGTTGCTGTTCTTGTCTCTGTGATCTTTCCAAGCAATACATTCTTTTAATTCAAGCTTGAGACAAAGAGCTAGCTTTGAGAGTCTAATCTCTAACACAAAAGACAGTAATGTTTCATTTTGATTCTTTCTTGTTACTTTAGGTTACCAATATTTGGTAGTAATCTTTATTTTAATATTTTTTTGAAATCTAATAATCATATAGTGTTTGATAAGGTATACAGGGAAGGAGTAAGGACAGAATAATTTTCCTTATTTAATATTAGAAAGATTGAGGCTTAAAAAGGATTGATAGGTTAGTATAAAAGATTGATCGTTTCTTAGTTCCTGATCTGTTGTTCTACTGTTTATCCGCTTTGAGAGTGTATATAAATTGTTTTACAAAAACTATTTGCTCTTCTTCACAGTCATAAATATCGATCCCCCTATGACTTAATCTGCATACTATAACAGAAGTAGTCTTTTTAATGACTCTTCAGGAGAGTTTTATGTGTGCTTTGTTCATTCCTTTTGGTGAATGAATCTCCTGACATCTGAGTATATGTCAGCCTTTTGAGCTGTCTCATAATATGACATCTTTTTCTACAGAATTATGATCTGGCACTAAAATATTTCCAGAAAGCAGCTGAACAAGGCTGGGTGGACGGGCAACTGCAGCTCGGTTCTATGTACTACAGTGAGTAACGCTGGAATGAAGGGTGGCACGCCAGGAGCTAGATCCACCAGTCTTCCACTAGATGGCGCTGTGGTGTGGACACGGGAGCTTTCCAGTTCTGTAATGTTCTCCAGTTCCATGATATGTGCATCTTGTTTTTTATTACAAATTATATTACTCTGTATCAATATGTTAATTTGTATTTGTCAGATTCACATATTTACTCAGTAAGAATTCTGACTTTCATTAGAGTTTTACTTCTCATATGTAAAGCTCCTCTGGTGCTTAACTCTTATTTAAATCTGCTTGTTTTTGTCTGTTATTCTTATTTTTGTCTGTCTTCTTACAGACGGCATCGGAGTCAAGAGAGATTATAAACAGGCCTTGAAGTATTTTAATTTAGCTTCTCAGGGAGGCCATATCTTGGCTTTCTATAACCTTGCGCAGATGCATGCCAGCGGCACAGGCGTGATGCGATCATGCCACACTGCGGTAGAGGTGAGGTCTTTTCTCCCAACTTGTTTACTGGAATTGATTTGCCCAGTAGGAAGGGCTGCCCATTGAATGCTGGTCTTCTTTGCCTCATTTCTTCTACTGTAGAAATAGACTCAGCCACCTGGCACTGATATAGTAAGGACGACTCCGGGTGTCTGTGTGTAACTCCTGATTTATTTAGTCTGTCTCTCCCTGTTAGAATCACCATTTACAAGGGCACATGGCACCCAGGGCAGTATCTGATACATAGTCAGCCTCAAAAAGTGCATGTTGGGTGAATGTTCCAAGGTCTCCTCACTGGAAATTTTCCTCTTCAGCTCTCAGGCCTGGCACTTCATAAGTGATGCTGATGGATGCTTAGCAAAGTTTTTAAATCTCTGTGTACTGTAGTTAACTCACTTGTAAAATGGGGCTGTTAATAGGACTTACCTCATAGGGTGGTCCCTCATGAATCTCACTGAGGGATTAAGTATGCTAATATACAAAAATCATTAGAACAGTGCCTGACCAGAGTAGATGATATGTAATTCTGTGCTGTTATGTTCTATAAGCCTGTTGACTTCCAGAGAGTAAGTGAAAGCTCCAAATAAATATGTCAAACTTTATGTATATTTAACAAAGCTTCTAAAAATGTAGAGGGCAAGCTTAACAGTCACTTGTAGCCAAAGTGCGTATCTTTCCTGGTTTTTTATTTATTTCTTTTCTTCCTCTCCTCGCAGTTGTTTAAGAATGTGTGTGAACGAGGCCGTTGGTCTGAGAGGCTTATGACGGCCTATAGCAGCTACAAAGATGGTGATTACAATGCTGCAGTGACCCAGTACCTCTTACTGGCTGAACAAGGCTATGAAGTGGCCCAAAGCAATGCAGCCTTCATTCTTGATCAGAGTAAGGTTCATTTAGTCCTGCCTCAGGGTTAGGATACAAGAGCTCACATCAGGTTAGCCTGTTTACAAAGAAAAGCCACCAAGTAACATTCTTTATAGGTTTAAATGGACCTTAACACAGGTGCTAAAGTTACTTCACCTTAGCCATCAAAATTAGTTTTATAACCAGAGTGATAGTAGAAATGGATTTGACATTCAAAATAAGTGCTTTCCATAAATATATTTTTCAATTACAGTGGATACAAAAACACTGTACAGATCCCTAGACGTGGCTCCTTAATGAGTCTCATTATTGGTTCTATAGATAAAACATGTTTCACAAGGTAGTGCCCTCCTGAATCCAGTGATTCCTGTGAATTGTATCCCAATATTTGTTTAATTTCAATACTTGTTTAAGACTTACTATATCCTAATTCTTATTTAACTTATGCTCCACAGATTCTCCCTACTTTGCAATAGAAGCCTAAGATCTAGTGCCTTTCCTTAAACGCCTAATTCATATCTTGTCTCTCTTCCTATAGGAGAAGCAACCATCGTAGGTGAGAATGAAACGTATCCCAGAGCTTTGCTACATTGGAACAGGGCTGCCTCTCAAGGTGAGTGGTTAATTCTAGGATGAGCATTTCACCTAGGGACCGCTCTATCTTATTTATCTCCCGAGAACATGAAGTCACGACATTCATCACATTTAAATTAGTCAGAGATACTATTACTTAACTTGTTTACGTACTATTGGTGTTTATCCTTAAAATGGAAGTTCTAGTGCCAAGATTTCTAAATTGGATTGTGAAGTCTTTGTACTGAACGAACTAAAAATCGTTGAGCTGTGATTTACTCATTAGTTTATAGTTTAAGGCTAGTATGTTGTATAAAATGGAACTTTAGTAGAATATATAATAGAATATTAGCCTAAAACACAAAAGAATGTAACTTTTCCTCAGTCTTTTTATTTTGAATTTTTTTGCACACATACTTTTCTCAACATTGTCTGCCTATCCCTTCTCCAGCCTAAACAATGAACAGGTTGAACTGTTTTAAAATGAAAATAACATGATAAAATAGAGCATGATCCTTCGAAGAAGAGTGTTTGTGAAAGAGGGAGTGCACCATTTCCCTTATCTGTAACATTTGGACCAGGACTGTTTTGGGATTTGGATTTTTTTGTATTTGAAATATTTGCATATACATAATGGTTGAACATCCAGAAATCTGATACCTAAAATGCTCCAGTGATCATTTCCTTTGAGCATGACCTTTGAGCATCAGATTTCAGCTTTTGTAGCATTTCAAATTTTCCATTAGGGATGCTCTGCCTATACCCCCACCTGGTTTTACTCCTCCCTGGCTATTCCAAAGCCTTCTGCAGAAGAGTGATACCTCTAGTTTAAATTTTTACTGTACTGCAAATTAAAATGCTTTGTTTTATATAAGCATGTTAACAGGAGGAGAAATAACAGTTTGGTCTGTTTTAAACATACTTTATGTTTATACAAACAATTTGCATTTCACTTTCATTTTAGGCTATACTGTGGCTAGAATTAAGCTTGGAGATTACCATTTCTATGGATTTGGCACTGATGTAGATTACGAGACTGCATTTATTCATTACCGTCTGGCTTCTGAGCAACAACACAGTGCACAGGCTATGTTTAACCTGGGGTATATGCACGAGAAAGGACTGGGCATTAAACAGGTCAGTGTGGCTTCAGAACAGATATCTGAATGGTATAATTGTGATTGGAGAAAATGCCTGTATTTATATAGAAAGTAGACTTCCATTGAAATTCAGATTTTAGGCCAATAAATGACAAGCCTAGTTGGTGATATTCCAGAAGATTGTCCTTTCCTCTCTCATCCTGAAACACACGAAAGCCACATGGTTGTATTTCTCTTGAGCCAAACTCTGTTATTGCTACATTATTTTGAAGTGAATTAAATGTTTCCTACTGATAAACGTATTTCTAATTCTTATACCTTCATAGTGAAGCCTAACATTCTCGTCTAGACCCTGGTCTTAAGGCTCTGCCTGTGTACCTTTAAAAGAATTTTGAAAAACTGTGTACCCCCTTGTGCATTTTTAAATTGGCATTTTACATTTTTCTTAAGTTTAAGAAGGTCTAAATTCTAGCTATTTTAACATTTTTTAAAATAAAATTATTAAATTACTCTTAAAATATCCAATAGAATTTAAATTAAAAAATAATTTGATGACTACCATTATTGATTTTTTTTTTTTTTTGAGTTGAAATCTCACTCTGTCACCCAGGCCAGAATACAGTGGCACGCTTATGGCCACTACAGCCTAGACCTGCTGGGTTCAAGCAATCCTTCCACTTCAGCCTTCCAAGTAGCTGGAAGTACAAGCGCGTGCTACCACGCCTGGCTTATTTTTTTATTTATCGTAGAGACAAGGTCTCACCAAGTTGGCCCCAGGCTGGTCTCAAATCCCTGAGCTCAGGCAGTCCTCTTGCCTGGACCTCCCAAAGTGCTGGGATTACAGGCCAAGCCACCGCGCCTGGCCCATTATTGATTTTTTAAAAATATGCAAGCAAGTTCTTTAATTGAAAATTATATCTTTTCCTTGTCTCCCTAAATTTATATTTATAGCCACTACTTCAATAGAATTGTATACTAATGTATTGTTTTTAAAGTGTAGGTATTTTATAATTACTCTGTAATTCCTATCTGACACAAACACATATATGAATTAATTAATACCTGTGCTCTAAGTGTTAAGAAAAATTCATGCAGTATTACTAGTCACAGTTGGTCAGTTCTTAATACATTCTTGGTCAAATCTACAAAATGATAATATATTTTGATAAAATTTTATTTTTTGTGCTATTAATTGCAAATGCATATTTTAATGAGATAAATGGGTCATTTTTTAGAATTAGTTGATCACTGAGTGGATTTAGCATTAATTCTGTTTTTTTTCTGGCTTTCATTTTTAAAAACGTGTAACTATGACTGGAGCCTTGTTCACATAAATAAGTATATGGAAATGGGAAGAATTTTATTATTGCATAGTTACTTAAGTCTTTAAACCACTTTAGAGTTATAAGCCAAAAGTGAGAGTGCTTTGTCATTCGACATTGCTTTTAATGATCTGTCTGCTGACTGTTTCATTAGTTCTCCCTCAGTTGTGTTGAAAGCAAAGAATTAGAATCCAGAGACTTGTACAAGAATGTGCCCCTGACACTGAAGCTTTCCACTTTCTCAGTTTCAGGGAGGGGTACTGAAAAGACTTTATCACAACTCAGGCAATGACTAGTAATTTGACCCCTTCCTGTGTCACTTAGAGGTATTTTGTGGACCTCATGTGCTTAAGGGTTGAGGAAAAGTTGTTCATTTCATTTTGCTAATGTACTATTTTTTGACAAAATGCTTCTCCTTTGCTCACATTTATATCTTTTAATTTCAATATGTAAATGTTTATATTTTAAACTTAATATTTAGACAATTTGGAATATTAATTATTAATATTTGATACTTACAAGATTCTAGAGCTACAAACTCAGTACATAATTTCTGGAAGATCTCTGCCACATAGCATGGTAATTCTGCCACATAATTTGACAGTACATAATTTCTGGAAGATCTCTGCCACATAGGCATGAAGCCTCTCCTCAATTGTCAAACAAGTCAGCCAAGTCAGACTTAGGTTCTGTCCAAAAGGCTGACTTTATTTTTTAATACAAGTAAAGTTTAATGTGTTTGATTACTAATATGAAGACGACATATAAGTTATGGTATTTATGGGGTACATCTAGTAATAATTTACTGAAAGTAGTCAGGATTTAAATGATATAACTAACAATTTGTTTTTATAATAAATTATAAAACAAAATTAATGTGCTCTTCGAATGTGTAATATAATATATAACTAATATGAATTCTTGTGAATAAAGCATATGATAAAAGGCATCATTTTTTTTTAACTAGGATTTATTAAGAAGACAGAAAAGCTCCCAAACAGGAGGGGGCTTGAAAGAGGGTTGCCCAGCACAATATTTTTTATAAGCAGTAGAGGAGAGAACTTGTGTTCAGCTTTTGAGAATAAATGATCATGTATAAAAACTGGAATAACCTCATTCATTTTTATAAGACATGTTCATCTTTTACTATTTTTTCCCTATTTTTTGAATGAAAGACATTAATATTGCTAAAAACTAATCAATCTTGGCATCTACTATAGCTAGGAAAATAGAAAATATTAAATAATATGAGGATTGGCTATAATCGGAAAAAATAATTTATGCTATTACTTGATGTTTTAATTACCTTACTGAATCTATTTAATTATCCTAGTAAATCGTCCACAGAGCCTTTTTGGGTCACATAAAGTTTGATCCACATTCTTGAAAAAGACAGTCCCCCAAGGCAATGCACCTGAGGAAGGGGCGAGGCGGATGAGGGCTGTACCTTCCTTTTATAAAGTGGAGAAAGGTTGCAGTGCACACAGGTCTGTTGTCAGGCAGATCCCTTTTAGGAAAAAGCACGTATGGATGTTGAAGGACTGCAAAATAGAGTCCCTTAACATTGTCCATGCAAGTACCTCTGGTAAACTCTTAGTGTGTCTACCCCAGTGTGAAGATCACTGCCCCAAACTGAAACCAGTCGTTGCTTCCACTGATTGAAGTTTTAAGTAGCAAAAAAATGAACTTGAGACTTAGAGGTCACCCTTGGGAGTCTCCAAGTTGGCCGTGTTCATATGTAAATAGATGACTCTATGCAGCATATGTACATGGCAAATGGGATGTTACATTGGAAAAAATGAGTTATGTTTTTTAATTAAATTTTTCAGAATCAGAATTTAACAAAATTTACCCAAGAAAGCTTGGCTTTTTCTTTAGATGAGGGAAATTCATTTTTAAATAAAAACTTGAAAAGTAAAATAAATTTTTTAAATGTGAAAATTAATGTTTTTACTTATTTTGACAAGAAATGCATTTTTGTTTATTACCTCCATTATAGGATATTCACCTTGCAAAGCGTTTTTATGACATGGCTGCTGAAGCCAGCCCCGATGCACAAGTGCCAGTCTTCCTGGCTCTCTGCAAGTTGGGCATTGTCTATTTCCTGCAGTACATACGGGAAACAAACGTAAGTGGTGCCCTCTTCCTTTTAAAACATAGATGATCCAAGCCGTTGCTTTACTAAACTCTGGTGTGGCCTACCTTGGAGAGGTGAACCTCCTCTCTCTTCTCTCTCCCTAATTTACTTGCTAAATAAACTGTATTTTCAAATTTAAAATAAAATTAATTAATTAATTAAATAAAACATAGATGATCTAACCTCCAGTCTCCCGGAGGCTTGTGTTTTAAAAGTTGGGAGGCATAGGAAAGAATGTCCTGCGAGAATCAGTGTTTCCCTTCCTCCCCTCAGGTGAAGTACCAGAGGACCTGGTCACGGCAGGTTGAGTATAGACTCAGGGCAGCTGACAGAGTCTTTAGGTAGCATTTGATGGTTCCCAGAGCTAAAACCTTTGTCACAGATGCAGATGTTAAAGGAAAAAGGAAACAAACTAATAACAATTGAAGCAGCAGTTAACCAAATTCAGTAAAATTAAATCAGATGATGCCTTCCAGTGACTCAACCAGGTCTCTTAAAAAGAAAAAAAAAAGAGGGAGAAAAGGAAGAAGCTGCCCTGACTGTTGTACTTCAGATTCTTCTGATAGTGAAACAAGTTAAAAATGCCACCTGAATTTTCTTCTCTAAAAATAGCTTGAATTGTTTGAACAGGCTAATGGTGGAACCTAGACAGGAGGTGGGTCACCCATTCCCTCCAAAGCCACCCACTGTGGTTCACGATCCTGACATACAGGTGCTCTTGGCTTCTGCCAGTTTAGATTTTGTTTCTAGTACTATAGCTCCTAGTAATGGATTGACTGGTGCAACATTTAACTCTAACAACCCTAAAATGTTCAGAGCCCCTGTTAGGAATAAGGACTATTTAACTTTAAGTTATTCAGCCAGAAAAGAGTGATGTTTCATTCTTTTGTTGCTGTCTTTTGGAACCAGCCGGGACCCCACTTCAGCATTAGAGTCAAGGATGGGGTTTCTGTCGTGTGTTGCACAGACACAAGTGTAGTATGTGCTGCTCACACATCCATCAAGAGAAACAGGCTTTTCCCTCCGCCACCCTAGCCTACGCCACTGAAGTCCTCCACAGGCAGGCCTGAGGCCTGGATGTGGGGGGCTCTGTCCTCCTGGTTGCTGACACATGTGCAATGTCAGTTGCTGTCATTGCTTGGTAGTGTGAGCCAAATGTGCTGCACACTCTGCCAGTTGAAACTAGCTTAGTTCCTTTAATTAAAAAGCTCAAGGGCCAGGTGTGGTGGCTAATGCCTGTAATCTCAGCACTTTGAGAGGCCAAGACAGGACAATTGAGCTAAGGAGTTCGAGACCAGCCTGGGCAACATAGGGAGAACTCATCTCTACAAAAAAAAATTTTTAATGTTAAAAAATAGCTTGACATGGTAGCATGCAGCTGTAGTCCCAGCTGTTCAGGAGGCCGAGGTGGAAGGACCCACCTGAGCCCAGAAGGTCGAGGCTGCAGTGAGCTGTGATCATGCCACTGCACTCCAACATTAATAACAGAGTGAGACCCTGACTCAGAAAATAACAATAGTAAAATAAAAAGCTGAGAGTGTGAGTCTTTCTGTCCCAGGACTCATTCAGACTCTCGTCTCCCACAGTTTTTGTCACTCATAAACTGCTGGCTGCATCTAGGATTCCATCTAACAGTACAGTGTCCTGGGTATCTTATAGCTTTGCTTTTTTTTTTAATACAGAAGTATAAAGAAGACAATTAAATGCTCTATAACTCTACCACCTAGATATTCCAACTGAAAAATTAAAAGTACAGAGTAACAGGTATTGAGTTTTAAGAAAGTCAAACAGTACAGAAAAACACAGAATCTTACATTCCAGGTTCCCCTTCAGAAAACACAGCTAATGGTTTCCTGTCGTTTTTTTTCAGATTTCGCATCTGAACCTACAGATATGTATACAGAAACCTTTTAAATGTAATTGTATTTAAATAGAATATATCCCTTTTCTTAAGTAGCAGTCAGAAAATATCAGGAATAACTTTTCTTAAGTGACACTAAAACAATGAAAAGATCATAGACTAAGATCATAATTTTAATTTCAAATTCAGATGTGAAATATATTGCACCTTAGCTAAATCCTAACTGAAAAGCATTATTCACTTAGCTATTAAATGTTTGAATTGCTGCAATCTTCGATGATAGGAGAGCTGCAACATAGCCCCCACCATCACTAAATGGCTCATCAGTTGTGCCATCACTGCACCTGTTACAGGTGTGCCCAGAAGCCTATTCCATCCACCTCCCACTCTCCATTGTCCCAGTGTTTTTTCAATTATTTTCTGTGAAAAATGGTTAAAATTAGTGCATTAGATTACTGATGGGAAACTGTTAGATGCTTTGTATATTCGCCTATTATAAATTCGTAGCTCAATTCCTGAGACACATTATTTTGAGCTTAAGTTGAAGACTTTAAAACCTTTTCTTAAAAAACATATTGCAAAGGGTTCCTAAAACCAATTATTTTAAGTTCTGTACTTATCTCTAATTTGCAGTGTAACTTTCCCAGCGTCTTCCCTGACATTTTAGTGATAACAACGATTTTTGTGTCATTTTCATTAAGATTCGAGACATGTTCACCCAGCTTGATATGGACCAGCTTTTGGGACCTGAGTGGGATCTTTACCTCATGACCATCATCGCATTGCTGCTGGGAACAGTGATAGCATACAGACAGAGGCAGCACCAAGACATGCCTGTTCCCAGGCCTCCGGGGCCACGGCCAGCTCCCGCCCAGCAGGAGGGGCCGCCAGAGCAGCAGCCACCACAGTAACAGCCACCATGCCTGGCCTTGGTCAGTGACAACTAAGACAGTTGTTCGCTGAGAACACTTGCAGTTGATTTAGGGCTTTGGCTCAGTGGTCACATCCTGGAGGAGGCACAAGGAAGCATTGAATTCCTAACGCTGCTTAGAACCTGATGCCTTTATCTTCAGGGATAAGTAACTCTTACCTAAACTAAGTTGAATGTTTGTTTCAGTGCCATATGGAATAGCAACTCTCTCAGTGGCTTTTTTTTTCATGGAAACATATGTGAGACCCTCAACATAATGTCTGCTGCATCCAGCTATCTTTCTTGGATCCTTTAGTCATTCTTAATGTGCATAAGTTCTTACTATCCACCATCTTTAAGGTATTGTGCATCGACACTAAAAACTGATCAATGTAAAAAGGAAAACCCAATTAGTTGCAAGTTCAACCTTAAACATGTTTGAAAGTCTGAAAATAGAACTTGCCTTTTAAGTTAAAAAAAAAGTCTTCGGAGGGTTTTAGACCTGCGGTAACTGAGCAACTTTTACCAGGCCACATGGAAAGATCCACGTTCAGCATATTTGTTATTTCATAAGGGAAGATTGGGAGGTTTCTTATTATTGGTGATTATCACATTTTATACCATATTCCCCTTCTTCAAAGACTGAAAGTCCTTGCTAAAGAGTTTTTTGTAAACTGTACTTCTTTGGAATGGAATATATATATATTATATATATATATATATATATATATATATATATATATATACATATATATATATGTAAAACTTTGTGAACTGACTCCTTGCATTAACGTGTGAATTTGCTCTGTAATTTGCTTGTTTTGAATACACAGAGCCTCAATCCAGAAGCCAGAGGATGGACAAAATGGGAGAAATTAGAAAGCAATATTAAAGAAACTCTGTATGGGGTACCAGGATCATAGACACACTTTCTCAAAAGTTGAAGCATTTGTGCCCAGAATTCATTTTATGTTGCATTTCTTATTGCACAAAGAAAAGATCCACCCTCCTGAAGCCTTTAAATATGAAATCGCCAGGATATGGCACCCAGGAGCTACCATTGTCATACTCAGGGCATCAAAGGTGGGTGGAACTCAGTGGTTGCCAAAAGCTGAAGCCTGTCTGTACCCTCTGTATAGCTGAGGTCGCTTTTTATTTCTGACAGTAGCAAGTCAGCCGCTACCTTAGTTCTCATGTTCACCATGCTTCCACTGTCAACCTTAGGAAAGTCAAGGCCCCTATACTTCAGGATTGTCTGATTAAATAGCATGGGGGAAAATGACAAAAAAGAGAGCAGAATTTCACATAATCACATGAATGCAAGAATTAAAGCTTAGACCAAATTTGTCTTTGATCTTATTGTCAGATGGCGGCGTCCACCCACCTGTGTCTCATCTGGGACTGCTTGTGTTTCTGAGCAGGCCTTCTGCACTCACTGACATCAGTCCATTCATATACTTTTTTTACCACAATCCCTCATCTGCCAGAAAACTTGAAGAGTTGATTACTCATAGAGTTATGATGCTTTGGGTTTTGAAGTTGGGGTTGTATTTAGATCTAGATTTAATTAGTCTAGAATGAACATGAAGGCTTTCAATGTGAAGTTGTATACTTATTTTGTGTTTAGAGTATTTTGGAAAGCAGGCTTTCCCCCCAGACCATTGCTTCCAAATTTGAAGAGGTGGTCCCAGAGAGAACCGAATGTGTGAAAGCACATCTGTGAAAGGTGGGGAGTTTTACCCTCAAAAGCGTAACGCCACTTGGGCAGCTCTTGTAAATACTAAGGCTTGTTTGGCCTCTTGCGCATAGAGATGTGAGTGCAACTGGCACAGTACGTTGGTGTCCACCCGGCTGCCTCTTCTCCCCGCTTCAAATAAGTACAGTTGGTAGTAGCAGCCATGTATCATTAGAAAGAACTGTTTTAATTTATTTAGAAGTTGAAAAACCCTCGAAGACAACTTTTCATCTTTTCCTTCTGCCATTGTCTAATTTCTCTTTCAGCAGCATCTCCTTCCATCTTTTACTTCCCTCCATGGTACCTTGAGAAAACATTTCTTATAACAGAGTGCACTACCTAGGGCTGGATGGGAAAGCGTAGTCTTGTTCTTCATGTAATAACAAACTTCTATTAGTTTACCACTTGCCTTTTTTATTATTGATATTCCAAATATCCTTTTCTTGGCTTGTTTCCACTTCCTGTTTTACTCTGGGTCATTTGCTACCAGAAATTTGAACAGTATCTTTAAAATTAACTAAGTTCTTAGGACTTCATTTAAAGACTGTCTCAAAATACTTTGCTCCCTTTTTCTTTTTTCTTCATGGGACATGGTACCTAAGCAAATAGGAATTGGGTTTGGTTTTTCTCCTAACATAATGCTCAATACTTACCTAATCAAATGGCATCCATTTGAATAAAATGACAATAACTAAAGCTAGTTAATGTCAGTGACATTAAACTAACTCCAGGATTCAGGAGTTGTATCGTTAGAGTTTAGAATTATCAGATGGAGTGTGGCTTCCTTTCTCTTCTAGTAGCCCATCTCTCCTGATCCCTTTTCTAGTTGATCTTGCTGCTTTCAAAGGTGATGGCAGTGGTACTCTTTAGCGTGTATCACCTTGTGCATTTGGTTTGTTGGTTAGCCAGCTGTCTTGAGACTGTCCATTTTGCTTCTGTTTTATTTTACAAAAGTAGCATTGGCAGGTTTCTTTTTTATTCTTGTATTTGAAGTTTTTGTTTCTGGTTTTTCTAGGTGAGGCTTATCTTATTTTTTATTACTAGTCAGTGGCACAGAAAAAGTAAATCAAAGACTTTTTTCAAAATTCATTATTTAGCACTTAAATAAGATTAACTTATGAATCATTCATCTTGATACTCTTAAGGAGTTGCTACTTTTCTTCCTATAAGATTAATTTCTGAGAGTTTTACCACTAAGCTGTTTTATCTCTGTACCATTGGGAAGTTTGGAAACGTCCAGTGATCTGGTGATGATCTGATGATTTATTTAATTAAGGAGCTTCTGATCCCTCCAGGAAACTTAAGTATTCTACATATAGGATTTTTTTCTTTGTTTTTCCCTGTATTTATTGCTTCTCATGTTTGTTCTTTAAACCAATGTTTTGGAAGTATGCATAGAGGCCTATAAATGAAAGCCACAATTCTTCATGTGTGTAGCATGTGGATTCATGTCTAACTATATATGCAAAAACTTCCTTTACAGAGGTTTGGACTAACATTTCACATGCACATTTCAAAACAAGATGCTTCAGGTAAACAGCTCCATGACCTGCCAAGAACAGCAGGGCTATATTTGCTCCAGTGACAGCTGGTATTTGTTTTGGAAGTGAATCCAACATACATTACACAATATTATGACTAAAAGTATGTAAGAAGTTATCAGCACAAAAGAAAACTTCTATTTTCATTAGTCATTGCTCTCAAACATAAGTGAAAATATAAAATTTCTGAATGCCATATTGTCTGAGGCAATACCTTGTTTTTAAATGTGTGGCATTCACTGAAAAGCTAAATTTCTCCATCCACTTGGTATTTCAAGAAAATTTAAAATGATCTCAAGTAAAAATGATTTGTATTTTAAAGTGACTATTTGCACAAGTAAAAATCCAATTTGGTGTGCATGAAAAGGATCCCTTGGTTATATACAGGGAATCATCGCATGTGTGCTGTTCTTCCTATTTGGTTTGACAAACAGGCTGACACTGTTCTCTTTGATTTAAAAAAAAAAAACCTCATAAAACTCATAGTGTTGATATGATCAAGATGTAACCACTATAATTATTTAGGAGAGGAAGTTTAAAAAGACCATCAGCTGGCATTGTGAAGGAACACCATGGTAGATTTTTTTTGTAAGTTTATTTTGTATTTAGTGAAATGCAGCATAAAGGCTGGTGAAGTGTAATATAATTGTGTAAACAAAAAAATCCTGTTAATAGAGAGATGTACAGATTCGTTTTGTACTGTATCTTGAAACTTGTGAAATAAAGATTCCACCTCTGGTTATATCCTGCGTGCTGTAATGTACCACGATAAGAGCCTTTTCCATCAGACTTCTTTTTTATTTTTTTTAAACCTGAATGATTCAATGTGGTTTTTTTTGTTTGTTTTGTTGTTGAGTTGGAGTCTCACTCTGTCACCCAGTCTGGAGTGCAGTGGCCGTTCCAGGCCACTGCAGCCTCGACCTGCTGGGCTCCGGCAATCCTTCCGCCTCAGCCTTCCAAGTAGCTGGAACTACAGGCGTGCACTACCACACCCGGCTAATTTTGTATTTATTGTAGAGATGAGGTCTCGCCAAGTTGCCCAGGCGGGTCTCGAACCCGCGGGCTCAGGCAATCCACTCACCTCACCCTCCCAAAGCACAGGATTACAGGCTGAGCCACCGAGCCCAGCTGATTCAATGTTTTAATGAACCTTTTTGGAAATTCAGAAGCTCTGGAAAACATTCATTTGGGGCAATTTGAATCCGTTTTTCATTTTTAACTCCTGAAATTCAGCTTCCTGTAAGTTGAATCTTACTCTTGGGAGAATGTGAATTTGCTAAGAAATGTTACCATCTTTAAATCTCTAATAGCTTTGACTTGAATCAGCCTGTGACATACAGTAAACATGACCCTTTAATTTAGCCTGATTATGGTATAATTTATCTAAAGTTTGTTTTATTCATTGCCTTATCCCAGGAAGTTTTTAAGAGGGCTTCCAGAGATGCATACAATACAGCACAATAATGTTTATTTAGAATAAATAAGAAGATCTGTGTAAAGGGGAAACTAAAAAGGAAATATTAAACCTGAAGTTTGTACACAAAATGTTCAAAGTGGGCTACAAATTTGGCCTTCAGCTTCAGAGCAGCTGAATTACAGAGACATTGAGACAGTGTTCCAGCTTAGAAGAGTCAGATCCTTGGATAAAAAGCCTACATGATGCAAATTGTGGCAAGTGAGATGTTGGGTCTCAAATTTTACCCGGAGGAGCACAATCAGCCCCCATCTCCAAATGACCTTGACTGACCTAAAATAAAAGTTGTAAGGAAATAGGATATCAGAGTTTTAACACCAGCAGACTGATCGTTCAACCTGGACACGGGTGTGATGCCTGTTTACCACTCAACCTCATTCTGACAAGTTGTTAAAATGACTGACTTCTCAGTCTTCACTGGATACAACTTGATGAGATACAGCCTCTGTCCTAGCTTCCTTTATGATACCAATTTAAGTTGGTTATACCACCTTTGAAATTTGCTTACACTAAGTTATAGCATATATATGAATTATATATGAGTAAAAAAAATCAGAAGTTATTTCTGTAGTAGAAACTGAAAAAAGAGAAGGAAGACTTTTTCTTTTTGGATATTTTCCATGAATAAGCAAAATAAAATGAACTTTAGAATCTACTAGTTCAAAAGAAGGTACTGCTGTGTCACGGACCTTGTATATTTCCTCTCATGTTTCTTAAAAAGCCATCAGACTGAACAAGCTTATAGTTATATCCTGAAAATTCTACCAACCTAGTAGTTTATGATTAGTATAACGTTTTGAGAAAAACTCTGATTTTCCTAGACACCAAATTTTGTCTAATTTACTTTAAACATAACTTAGTGTGAATACTGAATTGTGTATTAAATTCCATTTCTAAAAACCCCAAATAATTTTTTCTCATATAAGTTGAGTAGAATGTGGTCCATTAACTGATTTTGGAACATTCATATATTTTTTGTTGCTACTCAGTCCAGTTACCTTTTCCCTTCTCTCTGCCTTCCAATAGAACATCATTAAAGGTTATTAGCCCTTCAGAATTGAGAAGAGTAACTCTTAAGTCTTGAAAGTAATGGATATGAGATTCGAGTATCCTAAGTAAGGAATCTGACTTTGAAAATGAAGATGTTACTGAGTTTTTACATGATTCATGATTTTCATGTAAACAGAAACCTCTATTCTCAGTAACAGCTTTATTTCAAGATGTGAACACACAGCTGTGGGTTTCAGAGTTTGCCCATCTGGGTTCCCACTCTCCCTCCATGACCTCGCCCATAATATGCTTCTCATAGGAAAATTTGACTACTTGAACTTCTTTGTTCTAAATGCAATCCTCTGAAACAAACAGAGGTCAATCCTGTTAGTGTGAATATGTGTGAGTGTGTACATGGCCATAGGAGGCGGAGGGAACCTTCTAGCTGACTTTCTGTTATATATTAGTAAAGAATTTATTGAATTTTTCCAACCTGCACATGTATGTTGTTTTCTTTTACCTACTACTTGGACAATGTTCTTTGGCTGATAACAGCTTATACCATACAGCTTTCTTTCTTTCTTTCTTCCTTCCTTCCTTCCTTCCTTCCTTCCTTCCTTCCTTCCTTCCCTTCCTTCCTTCCCTTCCTTTCCTTCCCTTCCTTTCCTTCCCTTCCTTTCCTTTCTTCCTTGTCTTTCTTCCTTGTCTTTCTTGTCTTTCTTGTCTTTCTTTCTTTCTTGTTTTGAGTTGGAGTCTCACTCTGTCGCCCAGACTGGAGTGCAGTGGCCGCTCCCGGCCACTGCAGCCTCGACCTGCCGGGCTCCGGCGATCCTTCCGCCTCAGCCTTCCAAGTAGCCGGAATTACAGGCATGCGCTACCATGCCCGGCTGATTTTTTTGATTTATTGTAGAGATGAGGTCTCGCTGCCCAGGCGGGTCTGGAACCCGCGGGCTCAGGCAATCCACTCACCTCAGCCTCCCAAAGGCAGGGGATTACAGACTGAACCACTGAGCCGGGCTTCCATACAGCTTTCAATGCATGGAAATTTACTTCCAGGACAGAGAGAGGTAAGAACAACCCAGTATTTTCCCAGTATTTACTAAGTGGACTCCTGAAGTATGTGCTGTGACTGCATGTGTCCACACTGGAGCTATGGACAGCAGCCTTTATTATTTCAAAAGCAAGAAAAAGTAAGTGAATTGCTACTCATTAGACTTAGGACCACTATTTAAATGGGCTTTTTAATTTTGAGTCACTCGCAGTGCAGGAGTTGCTGTGACAAATGGGACCAATTCTCCCACTGACCCTCCTGAGTTGCTTGATTTACTTTTTCTCAACATCTATTTTGTATTAATGTGAGTTTCTAAAAACAAGCATCTATGCAGGGGGGAGAGAAGGTAGTGAGAGAGGCAGAGGAACACAGCAAGGAGGAAAGGAATCTACTGATAATAAAGCCCCAGCCAGGTTCATCCCCTCCTGGGTTTCATAGTTCCCCAGAGACACGTGGCCCTTAAAAATAGTGTACCACTTGCTCCAGCGGGTGCCAGTCTGGGCTGCCATCAGCTTCTTAAGGTCCTCGCTGGTGTGTCGGTGTTGCATTTAACGCGGACCTTCTTTCCCCTACGGTGATGGCACACAGCCCAGCTCGTCCTGGCTAGAGCTAGAACTGCCTAGAACCAGGCAACACCCCAACCTCCTGGCTCCAGCGCCGAGCGCCCACCGCAGTGGACGCTGGGAACCGGAAGCGGAAGTGCGGGAGCAGAAGTGTCGCCTCCGCATCCCAGGGCTCGCCTGGTTTCTTTGTAAAGGAGATTAATGATCAGCTCTAACCCCACTAAATGGCCCTAAAATGCAAAGGAAGAAGGGTAGGAAGCTACAGTAAGGAGGAAAGAGTTCTTCACCGGTTCCAGTCCTCACAGTGGGTGGGTGGTCTCACAAGCCACATGAAAAGTCACATGGACCTCCTAGTCCACATGGGTGGTCGTTAAGGTCTTCTCCGGCTGTTGGAGGTCTGAAATGCCAAAAGAGATTGAATTGACTTTTTTTCACAGAGACCGGACTCTGACAGGGTTTTGTGGTGGAAATGCCAACGTTCCTCTGTTCTAAAGTGGTTGGCTCCAAATAATTTACAGGCAGAGTTGCCCTTTAATTTAAGGAAGGTCAGTCTTTTCTTTTTTTTTCTTTTTTGAATTGGAATCTCACTCCTTCGCCCAGGCTAGAGTGCAATGGCACGCTCACGGCCACCCCAGGGTCCACCTGCTGGGCTCCAGCGATCCTTCCACCTCAGCCTTCCAAGTAGCCAGAACTATAGATGTGCACTACCACACCCGGCTAATTTTTGATTTATTGTAGAGACGAGGTCTCACCAAGTTCCCCGGGCGGGTCTCGAACCCAAGGGCTCAGGCAATCCACTCGCCTCTGCCTCCCAAAGTCCTGGGATTACAGGCTCAGCCACTGAGCCTGGCCGAAGGTCAGTCTTAAAGTTTACAACATAAGGATGTAGTTTGTCATTCATTCAACAATCTTTATTAGTCACCTGCTACCTTCCAGCACTGTAGTGTAAAATGAATATAAGGATGAGTATGATTGAAGAATGAATTTAAGGGGTCCTCTGGGGGTTTTTTCCGCCAATGATTGAATGCAATTTGTGACCGGCGCTAAGTGCTCTACATGCATTATTGAATTCAATCTAAAATACTCCACAGTGTGAGTACTATTCATGTCATTCCCATTTAGCAGATAAGGAAACAGGCTTAGAGGGGCTAAGCAACTTCAGAGTCACTCAGTGTTAGTCATAAAACCTGAATTCAAATAGTCAGCTGTCTTGACTATAAAACCCAAGTTCTTACCTATTTTGCTATGCTGTCTGCTTAATGCACTGAGGCGAGGTTTATAATGAAGGTGTGAATGTTATGACCGAGTAAGGGAGAAGAAGTCATGCCAGCAAGCTGAGTTTAATTAATTTTTATTAACGCACGGGTCAAGAGCAGGCAAACGCCAGGAAAAATAACTCTTTACAAATTGGTGCAGTTTGTGACAAGCTTTTATAGGTAAAATTTTCAGCATTGGCTACATAGCAACTTAGTGACCATAGCAACTATTAACTGACAACTTGGCAACCAAAATGGGAACTTCGAGTGTTAGGGAGCTTTGATTAATTTCATGTCAGGTAGGTATAACCAGTGCCCAGAAAGTCCCTGGAGTTCTGCCATTAAGATATAGTTTAAGGTAGTTTCACAGAGATAAGAAAGAAGAATCATTATACAATGGAGTTACCTTGGTTAGGTCACTAACAATATAAGAACAAACTATGAAAATGTCAAAGCGTAACATTTGATTTCAGTTAACAAAGAATACAATTACATGGGAACTATGGCGAAGGAGTTCTGTAACAGTCAGCAGGCAACAGTCAGCATAACCTGCCCAAAGGAGACAAAGCTAGGAGTCTGTGGTCATGGGAACATTACTGTAATCACACGTAGGCATTGATTCTTAGGTCAGGCAGGTAACTAAGATGAGTTTTAAACAAAATGGAGTAAGCTGGTTAATATTACTACTTTGCTAGCAATTTGATTTTATTAACTGATTTAGCTTATTTCATGAACAGTGCCGTGAGGGAACAGGAAAGAATAAGAATGAAATGGGTAACATTTCTCCCATTTACATGTTGACCTTGTCCTTATTAATGAGTGTTGTTCTATCCTCAGCATGTGCTGCTAAAGCGGTGTTGGAAGACACCTACTGCTGCTTTACAATTTTAAAGACATAAAACATCTAGAGGACATAAGCATTGGCTCATCTCTGTTCCACCATGTCTAGGGTTGGGAGCGGGGAGCTTGGATACCTTGAGGGGCCATGCGGCTGGGACCTGAGTCTTTTTTCATGTGACAAGCGCCAGAAGCAGAGTATCCAAGATGCCTCCTCCACTCACATGACCAGTGCCGGACTGGGCTAGGCAAACCACCAGGGGCTGGCCCTTTCCATGTGTGGTGGTGTCGTAGGCAAAATTGCCTCCCAGGGAACACCCAAGAGCCCAGGTGATGCTGCAAGGCTTCTTAGGACCTCACCTTGTATATTCCAGACATCATTTCCAGTGCATCCTATTGGTCAATAAGTCACTGAGACCAGATTCAAAAGTTGCCTAGTGGAGGAATAGACTGCACCTCCCAGTGGAGGATAGATGGGCCAGACAAGGAGGGTGGGAACCAATCGTTCTCTATCTTGGAGATTAGGCTGCCACAATCACAAATTTGTTTTTCTCCGTGGCATCCACAACTTTTACAGTTTAAAAAAAAGCGATGGAAAGCATGACTTGCTTCTAGATAGCTTCTCTATATATAGCTTGTGCTATTAATTGCGGGTCTGTGAGAGTGATACAATAACTCAGACATCAGCCCCACCTTCAAGGACTTCTTACACTTCTTACACAGTGGTCTTCAAGACCAAAGCTGTTTCCCTCTTTTCAATTTTTTTTTTTTAAGTTGGAATCTCACTCTCACCCAGGCTAAAGTGCAGTGACACATTCATGGCTCACTGCAGTCTCACTCTCCTGATCCTTTCACCTCAGCCTCCCGAGTAGCTGGAACTACAGGCATGTACCACCACACCCAGCTCACTATCTTGCCTAGGCTGGTTTCAAACTCCTGGGATCAAACAATCTTCTCCCCTCAGCCTCCCAAAGTGCTGGGATTACAGGTATGAGCCACCGTGCCTGGCTACTCATTTTAACTTTTTTTTTTTAAGTCAGAGTCTCACTCTGTTACCCAGGCTGGAGTGCAGTGGCACGTTCACAGCCACTGCAGCCTCAACCTGCTGGACTCAGGCAATCCTTCTCCCTCAGCCTTCCAAGTAGCTGGAACCACAGGCACATGCCACCACACCCAACTAATCTTTTTGATTTATTGTAGAGACGAGGTCTCACCAAGTTACCCAGGCTGGTCTCAAATCCTTGGACTCAGGCAATCCTCTCACCTCTGCCTCCCAAAGTGCTGGAATTACAGGCATGAGCCACTGTGCCCAGCTCTCATTTCAACTTTTAAGAGCTGCTAATGTAACTGCTACCAACTCTGTTTGACTACAAATTTAGAGCTAGACATCCCACATCCATTCTTCTAAAATAGCAGAGCTTGTGAAAAAGATTAATGGAGCCAACGGAGGAGCATGCATGTGTGCAGTATCAATCAGACCTGTCTCGAGTCTCCTAACTGCTGTCACCTGAAGACTTGGTGGCGCGTTTCTTCCTACCTCCACCTGCCTGGGTCCACACTCCTCCTCCAGGTCTCTACTCAGATTTGCCTGGCCCCACATCAAGTCGGGTCCATCTGTCAGACACCCCTCTGTGTGTCTCCTTTTAGCACCTCTTACTGATCACAGCATTTCGTTAATCTTGGTCTCCCTGTAGGTAAGTTTCAAGGAGACAGGCACCAGTCTGTCCTATCTGCCATTGTGTGCCCAGAACTTGGCACAACGCCCCACACATACATTAATTTGATTCATGTTTGAATGAGCAAGTGGACTTTCCAGTAGAAATAACTTTATACAAGACAGTTAAGACACAGCGTCCGCTCTTGAGAAAACCCACCCAAATGCAAAAACACTTGAAGGGTCTGTGTGGCATTGTATGCCGCTTGGTGGAAGATTTCTCTGAAGCTTCCGCCCAATCCATTCTCCCTATTGCCAAGCAAGCAGGAGAAATCCTTTGGGAAAACAGCTCAGAGGGGGGAGAGGAAATGGTGTGGTCTGATAGGTGCTTTCATGGCCTATGAGGCCCAAGAATGACAACTCCCACCCCATGGAGGGGTGGCAGTGCTCCAGGAATAGAGGTAGGAGGGCTCTACATGGAAGGCGGCCCATTGAAGTGACAAAGCCCTTTGTAAACTGAAAAGCAGAAAACACTGAGTACTCAAGCGACCATTGAAGGAATGCCAAGACAACCTCCGCCCTCCTAGCTACCATGTGCCAGTTCCACTCAGGACTGCCTGAAAGCTCATTAGGGCCAAGGCCTTGAGCAGAAGGAGGCGCCCTCTGGAGCTGGGGGCTCACTCTTCTGTGAGTGCTGCCGGGAACCACTGTTTTATGTCAGCTTTGGTCGTGAATAGACTCAGGGGACACCGGCCTTCCCACACATTTCCCCTCATCCAGAAGGTGGATACTGTCAGGAGGTCATGATGACGAAACACTTGCAAGAAATACAGTTGCAGGTTTGCTTAGGACTTCTCAAAATCTTACCAAGTAACAATACTCGGGTCAAAATACTGTAAAACAACTGAAATCTGAGATGTCTTCCGTATCTCTTTATGGGAAATGTCTCGCTCCTTTCTTGGGTTCTGTGGCTGGAGGTGACCTGCAGCTGTCTTCATGCTTCCTCCCCCAGGTGACCTTCTCTGATTTGTTTAGTTTATATCAAAAGGAAAGCACTTTGTGGAGGAGAACCGAATCCACCAGGCCGGCATCGCCTCTTACTGTGTAGCATTGCTTCTCTCAAAGGTGCACATCAAATTGGATTGGATAGTATAGATGCTCCAACTCCTTTTTTATGTTGAATTTCATTTCATTGTTTTAAAATCTTCGAATACAAATTCTTCCAAAAAGTATGGCTGTAGTTACTGAAGTTTCCATTAGAGGACACCAAAGAGCTATATCTGAGGGAAGTTGACGCAATAAAACTTTCTGGGTTTTTCAGTTTTTCAGACATCTTCTGGGAACAGGCAAAATCTGAGGGGCATGTACCCTCCCCAGTTTCCCACGAGAAAATCTTGAAACTTTTAGAAGCATCACAGAATGTTAAAAAGTGCACTAGAACAGCAGTGTGAGTTGTGAGATGTACACAAAGATTCCTTTCAGCTTGTGTCGCTGAAGAGTGAATATGGCACTGTCACTGTTAGCAAGTGTTGGTCCCCTGCCTCCTGTTCCAGGCATTGTAGAGACTAAATGATGACTCCCCAAAAGACACTTTTTAGCCCATGGCCTTATTTGGAAAAAGTTTAGAGATCTCAACTGGGATATTCTAGATGATTGAGGTGAGCCCTAAATCCAATGACAGGTGTCCTTATATGAGAAAGGCAGGCAGGGTGCAGTAGATCACATCTTGGGAAGCTGAGGCAGGAGGATCATTTGAGGCCAGGAGTTTGATATCAGCCTGGGAAACATAGACCCCATCTTTACAAAAAGTTAAAAAATCAGCTGGGCATGGTGATGCACAGCTGTAATCCCAGCTTCTTGGGCAGCTGAGGTAAGAGGATCGCTTAAGCCCAAGAGTCTGAGGTTGCAGTGAGCCATGATTGTGCCACTGCACTCCAGCCTGGGTGACAGAGAGAGACTCTGCCTCGAAAGAAAGGGAAAGGGAGGAGAGGAGAGGGGAGGGAAAGAAAAAGAAAAGGCAGAGGGAATTTTGACACACAGAAGACACAGAGAAGGGAAGGCCGTGTGGAGATCAGAGTTAAGTTGCCACAAGCCAAGGATTGCCTGGAGCCATGGGGACCTGGAAGAGGCAAGGAAGTTCACCCTCCCGGGGCCTCTGGAGGGAATACAGCCAACACCTTGATTTTGAACTTCTAGGGACCCAGAACCGTGAGAGAATAATTTTTGTTTTTTTCAACCACAAGTTTGTAGCAATTTGTTACAGTAGTTCTTGTAAACCAGTACAGTCACCCTACACCATGCTTGCTCAGGGGCAGTGATATGACCCCCACGGAGAAGACGCCATCTTGGGGAAGGCAGGAAAAAGTCTCATCCTCCCAGGGGCCATAGGACATAGATACATGGTAGATCTGGGTATTAAATGTGTATTCATGGTGGGAAGGAGAAGGATGATTAGGGGGAAAGTCTAAAATGGCTTCTTGAAGAATCACTTTCTCTTAATTGAGAAATGATGCTCCGAATCTGTGCCGTAGACATATCAGCACTGCTCTTAATTTTTAGATGGCATGAGGAAAAATTGAGATGTAACACAACAGAAAGAAAAGTGAACAACATGGCCTAGGAATGGTTTTCTTCCCTCAGAAAAAGCCATTTTAGACCATTCCCTCTTCTCCAACCCCATAAGTGTCCCAGAAATTAAAGCACAAGCTTCCTGCCTTCAGGAGACTCACAGTCTAGAGAGAGGACAGATGGAACCACACTTCCAACCTCATGGGCAAAGGCTGTGGCAGAGGTATGACTTGTGAGGGGATAGGAAAAAGTCTGGGGAGCCTTCCTGGAAAAGGAGGAACTGGGACACAGCAGAGAAGTCAGAGTTAGCCAAAAGGAGGGCTGAGCATGGCAGCTCACACCTGTATTTCCAGCACTCTGGGAGGCTGGGAAGGAAGATTACATGAAACCAAGAGCCAGGAGTTCAAGACCAGCTTGGGCATCAAAACAAGACACTGTCTCTACAAAAATATGTTTTAAAAAATTAGCCAGGCATGGTGGCACGTGTCTGTAGTCCCAGCTACTTGGGAGGCTGAGGCGGGAGGATCACTTGAGCCCAGGAGTTCGAGGCTATGGTGAGCTGTGATTGCACAACTGAACTCCAGGCTAGGTGACAGAGCAAGACCTTGTCTCAAAAAAAATAAAAATAAGAGAATCAGGGACTGTAGGCCGAGAGAATGTTCCACCTGAAAAAAGACCCTTCCTTCATCCTTTTCACTTATATACTGTTACCATCTTGGTTAAGGTCCTCCAATCGCATCCCACCTCAGTAGCAGTCTTCAGGCCCTTCTGATCTCCCCCGTACACCAGACAAACACACACTTCCTCTACTCAAGAACCCTCCATGGCTCCCCATTCCAGAGTCAACTCTTCCCAAGCCTTATACTCAGATTCTAACAACCTGGCCTCTTCTTTCTTCTTCTCTCATCTAATCAGTTCTGTTTTTCCCAAGATAACATTACACTAGAAGTAAAAATAGTGTCACCTTGACAGTAGCCAGAACCAACACTTGCTGTAATGCTTTGGCTCCAGCAATAACCTCTCTGTGAGAACCCTGCAGGCCTCTCGAACCCCTCCCACCTGGTCCTTGGAGTCCCCAGGCAGGCTCCGACTTGATCCTAGAATCCCCCTAAACTGAGTACTGTCTCTGCCTTCTCCAGTGTGTGATTTTTCTTCTATGTGATGTGGGCCCCTGCCCCAAAGTGCTCTGGGCACTCCCGAGGGCAGTGGGGCCCACTCCATTCACTGGCTCCAAAGTGCTCTAAGCACCCCGAGGACAGTGTGCCAATTCTATTCACTGGCCCAAAGTGCTCTGGGGACCCGCCCTCAGGACAACGGTACCCACTCCACTCGCTGGCTCCAAGCCAGGAGCACATTCCCTCACCAGGATGGAGCCAGACATTGGTGAGGCAGCGCTTCCTGTTTCCTTGTGGCCCCTCAGACTTGCATGAAGTCTGGACACAGGGCCGTAGACTGACGTCCAGACTGCAGGATAGGCTTGCTTGTGTCCTTCCTGCACCTTTAGTCCATTGTCCTTGGATGTGTCACTGTGTGTTGACCGCTCACGCGTGATGAGTTCTTCCCCACACAAAATCCTGAGACCAGCCTGAACCCGCAGCACGTATAGCTCAGTTCTCACATGGAGGCCTCCCTGTCTCTACATCCCTAGGCTTTGAGGCACATGACCCCCGACCCTTCAGCCCATGGCTGTTTTTCCACCCTCCAAGCTCATCACTTTCACCATTTGGGCCTCTTTTGGGCGTCATCAATGCTGTCTCATGGCACCTGTCATGCTGTGTTTTGACTTGTTTTTTGTGGGATTTTTTGGTGTGTTGTTTGTTTATTTTTTAGAGATGAGATCTCTCTATGTTGCCCAGGTTGGAGTACAGTGGCTATTCACAGGCACGGTCATAGCTCACGACAGCCTCCAACACCTAACCTCAAGTAGTCCTCACTGAGTCGCTAGGACCACAGACACCATGGCCAGCTTGTTTTGTTTTGTTTTAAACACTGAGGTAGCAGAGGACAGAGCTAACTGACACCAACCTGATGAGTCTTCTTTTTTGGGCAGTTGTTGAATATAATGACATGATAATCAGAGATGCACAAGCTTTGTACCCACTCCCATGGTCCTCCACATGCTGCCTCCCCAGGAGACCACCCACCAACCAACGTTGCTCTTCCCACACCAATGAAAAGCTGAGAAGAAGAGAAAAGCAGGCACCAAATATGGGACTTTGACAGTGTGTCTCCAGCGACAGGGGACTCAGAAATGGGCCGTGGGGAGAGGACATGTCTGCTATATAAGATGACCCCATTTTTCCAATAAGAATCTCAGCCTGTAATCCCGCGCCTTTGGGAGGCTGAGGTGAGTGGATTGCCTGAGCCCGCGGGTTTGAGACCCGCCTGGGCAGCGAGACCTCATCTCTACAATAAAATCAAAAAATCAGCCGGGCGTGGTGGCACATGCCTGTAATTCCAGCATTACAGGAAGGTTGAGGCGGAAGGATCGCCGGAGCCCAGCAGGTCGAGGCTGCGGTGGCCGGGAGCGGCCACTGCACTCCAGTCTGGGCGACAGAGTGAGATCCAACTCAAAAAAAAAAAAAAAGAATCTCCAAAGAGCTCTCGTGCTCTCGTGTGGTTTTCACTTGCATCTTTTTTGCCAGGAGGTTGGCCGTCTTTTGTGTGCTAGAAGTCACGTGCATTTCATTTTCTGTGACCTGCTAACCATGTTGTTTGCCCACTTTTCCTATGAGATTCTTGACCCTTATGGATTTCTATGAACTTTTATGCCTTTAGGAAATTAATGTCTTGCTGTAAAATGAAGTGCAAGGGTCCCCCGGTTTGACATTTGCTTTTTTGACCTTGAGCACGGCAAGGTTTGTCATGCACACTGTTTTTGTTATCTAGTCAAATGTATCAATCTTTTCCTTTATGTCCTGAAAAGGACTAGAGTGATCATTAAAAGATTTTTGTCTTTTTTAATGTAGTGTCCAACAAATAAAGAAAGAAAATCTTAGAAAATAGGAAAGCTGATTAAGGCTGGACATGGTGCCCTGAGTAGGCTAATAAAATACGTTTCATACTAGTATTTTTTAAATATTTAAAAAAATGTTAGCAGGGCGTGGTGGGGTGCACCTGTAGTCTCAGGTACTCAGGAGGCTGAAGTGGAAGGATCACTTGAGTCCAGGAGTTCGAGGCTTCAGTGAGGTTTGATTGCACCACTGCACCCCAGCCTGGGCCACAGAGCAAGAACCCATCTCTTAAAACAATAATACAAATAATAAAAATATTGATTTGTTCTCATTTAGAAAACAGGGTTGTGTCGGGCACGGTGGCTTACACCTGTAATCCTAGCACTTTTGGAGGCAGAGGCGAGAAGATTGCCTGAGCCCTGGAGTTCAAGATCAGCCTAGGTAACTTGGCAAGACCTCATCTCTACAACAAATTTCAAAAATTAGCTGGGCAGGGTGGTGCGCGCCTGTGGTTCCAGCTACTTGGAAGGCTGAGGCGGAAGGATCACATGAGCCCAGCAGCTCAAGGCTGTGGTGGCCGTGATCGTGCCACTACACTCCAGTCTGGGCAACAGAGTGAGACTCCTATTCAAAAAGAAAAGAAAACAGAACGCAGTGGGGAAGAACACTGGGCTAGTTTCCTTAGAAGGCAGCTGCAGCCAGCGAGGGCCCCCCACACCCACACATACACACCCCAATCACATGCTGGCCTCTCCCTGGGAGGATTTCTTGGAAGTGCAGTTTTCCTTGTCTTGTTGTGTTTCAAGGGTTGTCGTGGCATTTAGGCGACTTTTTTGGTCTCTCCTGCCCTGAGGCGGAGACTCCTGTACCCGACCTGCTCCTGGTGAACAGTGTGAACAGAAACATCTTCCCCAGCCAGATGCAGGAAGCCAGAGCAACCCCCAAAGGCCTGGGAAGGTTGGCCGTGATTCTAGAGGAAGAAGATAAGCCAGGTGGACGGCAGAAAGAGGTGACTGACTGTGGGAAGGGAAATGGTGTCTGGTGTTTAGGTGAGCAGCAGAGGGAAGTTCTGAAAGAGTCAGAGCTTTATGTGATCCCCACAGATCTTTTTTTTTTTTTAAGTTGGAGTCTCACTCTGTCGCCCAGACTGGAGGGCAGTGGCTGCTCCCGGCCACCACAACCTCGACCCGCTGGGCTCCAGTGATCCGTCTGCCTCAGCCTTTCGAGTAGCCGGAATTACAGGCACTTGCTACCACGCCCAGCTAATTTTTTGCTTTATTGTGGAGATGAGGTCTCGCCAAGTTGCCCAGGTGTCGTGGGCTCAGGCAATCCACTCACCTCAGCCTCCCAAAGTGCTGGGATTACAGACTGAGCCACCGAGCCCGGCTCCCACAGATCTTTAGGGGATAAAATACCTGGTGTGTGTATACCAGCCCTTAGCTAGAGAAGGGCCCACAGTAATTTTTACATGACCATGTTTTTGTCATGACCATCTCATTCTTCTTTTTCTCAAAGAATGTCCATTGTAACCACACACAAAAGTAAGTTTTCTAACCATTATTGGAGCCAAATGAGTTGACGAGTGGAGAGAAAGAAATAGACTATCATCAAATGACATTTGGGAGGATTTTATCTTCTCTTTGCTTTTTTTTTTTAAGTCAGGGTCTCACTCTGTCACCCAGACTGGACTGCGACTCATCACAGCTTCCATATCTGGGCTCAGATGATCCTCCCACTTCAGCCTCCTGAGCAGCTGGGATGACAGGCTCACACCGCCACACTTGGCTAATATGTTTGATTTTTTGTAGAAACAAGGTCTCATTATGTTGCCCAGGCTGGTCCCAATCTCCTGGGCTTAAGCGATCCTCCCTCCTCAGCCTCCCAAAGTGCTGGGACTACAAGTGTAAGCCACCAGGGCAACCCTTTCGGGTCCCCTCCACTGTGAAAGCTTCTCTGTCCTCTCAATAAATCCTGCTTTCTCAATTTCCGGCAAAAAAAAAAAAGTGTAAGTCACCACACCCGACCAGGATTTCTTTTTTAATCTAGAGAAATCTATAATAATGATTCAAATGTTTCTTGCAGTAAGTAGGAAAGACTGTCATTGGAGACGCTCTGTGTTCATTCATTCATTCTATGGCCTGCTCCACACACCTAACACAGACTCTAAAGGCTGCTCCCAGCATCCCCAGCTCTGAGTATGGCTGTCCTTGGCCAGATGCCAGCAGTCTCAAGACTTCAGACTCCTGGGAGACTTCCAACTGTCACTCAATTCCTCCTTGCTCCCAACATTCTACCTGTGCTCTGACATCAGTGTGCATGACTCCCAGAGACAGTCCTGCCTGGTCTAAGCCAGTCATAGCCAGCCGTCCTGTATCCCTTGGACAGGGAATTGCGCTCAGGTGGTGCTTCTCAGTGTTTTTTTTTTTCATTTTTGGCATCCTGAGAAACCATTTTAGATACTTTTCCCTAATTGTCACCCCCCCCAAGAGATTTTAATGCCACAGATTGGCATATATGTCTGCTTATGGACTGTATACCTTATCTGTACATTAAAAAGAAAAAGAAGCCGGGCTCGGTGGCTCAGCCTGTAATCCCGCGCCTTTAGGAGGCTGAGGTGAGTGGATTGCCCGAGCCCGCAGGTTCGAGACCCGCCTGGGCAGCGAGACCTCATCTCTACAACAAATCAAAAAATCAGCCGGGCGTGGTAGCGCATGCCTGTAATTCCGGCTACTTGAAAGGCTGAGGCGGAAGGATCGCCGGAGCCCAGCAGGTCGAGGCTGCGGTGGCCGGGAGCGGCCACTGCACTCCAGTCTGGACGACAGAGTGAGACTCCAACTCAAAAAAAAAAAAAAAAAAGAAAGGTTTTTTTGTTTCTGCCAAGAACCGTTTTCACCCCTTTGGGGCAATATGGTCCCTGTGGAGTATGACAGCCTGAGGAGATGGACACTGGAGACTCAGAAGGGGATAGGCTGGAGACGAAAAATCACCTCTTAGGTTCAGTGTGCACAGGTAAGGCTGGTGGGTATGCTTAAAGTCCAGACGTCTTTGCCACTATACAATACAACAATGTATAAATACTATTTATATTTCACAGCTAATGAAATCAAGAAAAAATAAAACAATTAACTTTTTAAAGAAATTAAAATAATTAGTGCTAGCAAAATTAGTGTGTTCCCCCTTGACATCACTGATTGGAGGATTCTCTCATGAGTTTGATTTAAGGACCAGGTCCTTAAATCCTTTTGCCTCCATTTTTTCCATTCCTGCCACCTTGGGGTAAGGTTTGATCACCTTGAGGTTTTCCATAACACCTCCACCACTGGAAGAAAACGTTACACTGACTCAGAAATGGAATTTCCCGGGCTCTCCTTTTTCCATCTCTCTGTTCAAACACACCGTCCATTCCTGTACAACCACTTGGTAATGATCCACACCGTGGTTGACATGACGTGTCACACCTGCCACAGTTGCTTTGTCCTTGGTCACTTTCTAGGCATGGAGAACCATAAACCAATGAGGAACCCTTTACACCTTCATTTTGCTGGGTCCTTCCCTTTTCCGCCATCAAGGCTGTCACCCAGCTGGATGACACTCTAGAGTCCACTGATGCTTCAGTTAAGCTCTTGTCTGAATTTAGTCACCAGGTTGCTGTCAATACTTGTTGACTGCTGATTATGGACTATGGACTCAGTGTCTTTTCTTTTTTCCGAGTCAGGGTCTCACTCTGTCTCCCAGGCCGGAGTGCAGTGGCACTCACACTCACTGAGCTAGACTTCCTGGGCTCAGGCGATCCTTCCACCTCAGCTTCCTGAGTAACTGGGACTATGGGCATCCACCACCATGCCGGGCTAATTTTTTTTTTTTTTTGGAGAGATGAGATCTTGCTATGTTGCACAGGCTGGTCTCAAACTCCTGGGCTCAGGTGATCCTCCTGCCTCAGCTTCCCAAAGTGCTGAGATTGCAGGTGTGAGCCACATGACCAGCCAATATTTGATTTTTTAATATGGGCAAATATGATCCTCAAAAATTACTCAGTGCTGCCCCCTGGCTTTGGTGGGCGGACCCAGACTTCCCTCTAGGCTGTCCATTCAAGAGCAGGAATGAATCAGGATCTGTGGGTGAAGGACAGGACGTGGCCCTTCCTTTTGTGGGGTTGGGGTTGTGAGGGACCTGGTGGGTCAGAGGCTCGGGGCTAACAGAGAGGGAGGGACACAAGGGTGCGGGGGCTGGGGAGTCGGAGAGGCCGCAGACCCTCTGGGAGGCTCTCTGGAGTGGGGGACCCAGCTGCGCCAGGTCTGTCTGGGGCAGCCACAGCCAGTGGCTGAGAGACCCGTGCCCAGGCTCCTACACCAGAAGGCTGGGATTCCAGTCTTCCAGCTTGAACCAATGCCTGTTTAAAGCTGTTTCATTTTCTTCACAAAGTCCTCCCCTCATATGTCTTGCTGGTGCCCAAATCCTTATTGATTAACAAATCATTGCATGAGATTTTTAAAAGGTAGGTTTGTTGTTGTTTTGTTTTGAGACAGAATCTCACTCTGTCACCCAGGCTGGAGTACAAGTGGCATGATCACAGCTCACAGCAGCTTCGACCTCCTGGGCTCAGGGGATTTCTGCCTCAACCTCCCGAGTAGCTGGGACTACTGGCATGTACCACCATGCCTGGCTAGTTTTTTAATTTTGTTGTAGAGACGAGGTCTCACTACATGGCCCAGGCTGGTCTCAGACTCCTGTGCTCAAGCGATCCTCCTGCCTTGGCCTCCCAAAGTGCTGGGATCATAGGCATGAGCCACTCCACTGGGCTAAAAGACAGTTTTTATCAAATTAGTTGTTTGCTATCATTTCACCCTCTAGAGGAAAATAGCTAGCAACTAGAAGTCTTCCATTCCTTTGATGCTTATGAAAACATGTTTAAATTTCCAAATAGAAGCAGAAATAAGTGAAAATGTGAACTATTACCTTTCCGATTTATTCTGGACACCATGAAATCAAAATTTATCACTGGGATATGGGGTAGGTCTCAGCATCATGAAGAAATGCTGAATAAGCCGAAGCCAATGCTCCCACTGCAACTCTTAGCCCACCTGACAGAGATGGAGCCACATGACATCTCAGGATCAACCTCTCGGCCCATCCCTTAGCAGGAAGGGCAGGGTGGTTGACTGACAGCCTCACCAAAACTGGGAGGTCTTGGGCAAGGAAAGAGAATGTAGGTACCACAGCCTAGATAAAGTTTGTGAGTTGCCAGACCCCTAGATTCCATTACTGACGCCATATTCATTTTGTGCTCTTGCATCATTTTATTCAGGCAATCAACAGTGCTCCCAGGTCCAAATCCATAGATTCTGACCAGGCATGGTGGCTTGCACCTATGACCCTGGCACTTTGGGAGGCCAAGGTGGGAGGATCGCTTGAGGCCAGGAGCTCGAGAACAGCCTTGGCAGCATAGCAAGACACTATCTCTACAAAAATAAATAAATAAATAAAATTTTTAAGGTAGGTCATTACAAACACATATTCATTCTGTGCTCTTCTATCATTTTACTCAGGCAATCAGCAATACTCATTTAAGATTCCAGAATGTCCAGAACCTTAAATCTGGAGTTCAGGTCTTTTCCATGAGGAGCTGACAATCTGACTGGAAAAGAGAAGCACTAAGACACCCATTTGTACACTTAGACACTGAGACCTAACCAAGTACAATTATACACAAAAATGGACATAACTGAAGCTGCAGCTAGGAACCCTTTGTGACTGTCCCTTGACAGTCTGAGGCAGAAGAGTGTATTGCAGTGACTCCCAGCTTTGCCCAGTATAAGGACTTTTTTGTTTGTTTGTTTGTTTTTTAATTTCAAGGACCTTCGTGTAACCGTGGTTTTTATCTGGCTAATGAACCAGGAAGGCCACAAATGCATTTGTCGCCCCTTGCAATAACTCTTACTACCACGAGGGGGCCTCCGCGCATTTGTTTTTAACCCCAGGTCTGCGGACTGGGACACCGTTTACAAGAGTGAGACGCAGGCCGGGCGCGGTGGCTCCCGCCTGTAATCCCAGCACTTTGGTAGGTGGAGGCGAGAGGATAGACAGCCCGAGAGTTCGAGACCCGCCTGGGCATCTTGGCAAAACCTCGTTATCTACAATAAATGAAAAAATTAGCCGGGCAGGGTGGTGCGCCCCTGGGGTTCCAGGTACTTGGACGACTGAGGTGGAAGGATCGCCTGGGCCCAAGAGGTCGAGGCTGCGGCGGCTGAGAGCGTGCCACCACACTTCAGCCTGGGCGACCTTCTAATAATATCACAGTGGGGACTAGAATTTCTACATATGAACTGGGGGGGATGCAAACATTCAGATTATAGCAAATATTTTCATTAGTAACTTGTAATTGATGTTATGTTACGATGATAATATTTTTTGGTTCATCAGGTTAAATAGGCTGTGATAAGAACATGAATGTGACTACTGAGAATTTCAAATCATATATATGGCTCACATTATATTTCTTTTTCTTTTTTGAGTTGGAGGTCTCACCCTGTCACCCAGACTGGAGTGCAGTGGCCGCTCCTGGCCACCGCAGCCTCGACCTGCTGGGCTCCGGCGATCCTTCCGCCTCAGCCTTCCGAGGAGCCGGAAGTACAGGCGCGCGCTACCACACCCGGCTGATTTTTTGATTTATTGTAGAGATGAGGTCTCGCCGCCCAGGCGGGTCTCGAACTCGCGGGCTCAGGCAATCCACTCACCTCAGCCTCCCGAAGGCGCGGGATTACAGGCTGAGCCACCGAGCCCGGCTTCACATTATATTTCTATTGGATAACACTGACCTTGACTACACAGGTTTTAAGTTTCTGTGCCGCTGTGGAGGATGCGTGATTAAAACAAGGACAGTCTCGCAGAGCCTGGGGTGGAGGGCGGGGCCTGTGGAATGGAGGCGTGACGGGGTGTGGGCGGGGCCTAGGACTCGGACCGGGGGCGGGGCCAGGAGGGCGGGGCCGAGCCTGGGGCATTGGGTAGGGCCAGGGACGCAGGGCGGGGCCAAAGAAAGGTAAGAAAAGATAATTTTAAAAAATAGTTTTCGAGAGGAAAATATTCCAGGTAAGCCTCGCACTTGGCTGTTTCACTCCTTGGGAACCACCCTCCAGAAACACACACACGGGTACCTCTACACTCTGCCTATGTTTGAGGCATTTTTTGCAGCATGAAGAAAAAAGCTGGAAAGAACCTAAATGTTCAACAGTAGGGGACTGGTTAATACATGCTGATCCACCCATCTACAGGATATGTGCAGCCATCAGAAAGGCATGACATTTCCCATAAGGATCTCCTGACACACTTCTTACAAATACCAAGACAAAAAGCCTTTCTCGGGGCCCCCCGAGAAATTCTCATTCAACTGGTCTGCAGTCATACCTGTCAGTCTCTATGTTGAAAAAGCGGCCCCGCTGGGCGCTGTGGCTCATGCCTGCAATCCCAGCATTTGGGGAGGCGGAGGCGAGAGGATTGCCTGGGCCCACAGGTTCGGGACCGGCCTGGGTAACACGGCGAGACCTCATCTCTACGATAAATCAAAACGCTAGCCAGGCGTGGTGGCGCTCGCCTGTGGGTCCCAGCTACTCGGAAGGCTGAGGCGGAAGGATCGCTGAACCCAGCCGGTCGAAGCTGCGGTGGCTGGGAGCGTGCCACTGCACTCCCGCCCCGGCGACAGAGTGTGCAACAGAGTGAGACTCCCACTCAAAAAAAAAATTTTTTTTTGAAGTGGACCCAGGCAGAGAGAAGTCCTGCGGAGTGGGGAGGGAAGCTCGGGCGCCCGGCCCGAGAGGCGGAGGGTGGCGGACTGACCCGGCCAGTGGCAGGTGCAGGAAGATGGCTGCCGAGGGGATCCTCGACTCCGCCGCGAAGATCCCGGAGAAGCCGGACAGGCCGGGCGTGGCCACGGACGGCGGGAAGCTCTCCGTGAACCCCTTCCGCGAGATCGCCGTGGAGGCGGCCGTGCGGCTCAAGGAGAAGCCGCTGGCGAAGGAGGTCATGGCGTCCGCGGCGGGTCTGTCCGGTGCCGGAGACCATCCGCGCGCCCTGGCCACGCGCGCAGACCGCGGCATCCACGTGGAGGTGCCGGCAGCAGAGGCTGCGCGCTCGGTTCCCGCAGGCGGCCGGGGCCTGGCCAAGGCCTGGCGGCGGAGGAGAGGGTGGGCCTGTTGCTTCCGGGCAAGCAGGCCATCGATGACGACGGTGACCAGACGAGACAGATGGCGGCCGCATTGCTGGGCTGGCCGCAGGGCACATGCGCCCCCCAGGTGACGGTGGAGCGGCGCCGGTTGAAAGTGGAGCGGGAGATCGATGGGGCCCGGAGACCCTGCCCCTGCGGCTCACCGAACCCCGCCAGGCCACGCTGCCCAACGTCACGAAAGCCGAGAAGATGGAGGTGATCAAGGCTGGGGACCTGGGCCTGGATTTGACCCCCGGGATCTCCGTGGTCCGCGTGGAGGACCCGCCCGAGCACACAGCCGGCGTCAAAGTAGAGACCCCCGAGGACCTGGTGGCCAAACTGAGGGAGATAGGGCGGATTGGAGCCCCTCCCCGAAACTGAGAGTAAAACTGACTTTCAAAAAAAAAAAAGTGGGCCCGAAAGATTCTGATTTCCAGACACATTTGAGACACCCTGAAACAACTGATAAGTGTATGCAACTACATGGAAAGGACATCCAGGATGGTGTTTGGAATAATATTCCATGAAGCATTTTTGTTTATGAAACATATATACGGGCCACATGCAGTGGCTCATCCTAGCACTTTGGGAGGCTGATGTGGGAGGATCACTTGAGGCCAAGAGTTCCAGACCAGCCTGGAGAACATAGTAGCAAGACTTCATCTCTATAAACAAAAAAAATCGAAAAATTAGCTGGGCATGGTGGCTCACACCTGTAATCCCAGCTACGCCAGAGGCTGAGCCCCCAGGAATTTGAGAATGGGGTGAGCTGTGATTGTGCCACTGGATTCCAGCCTGGGTGATAGAATGAGATCCTGACTCAAAACAAAACAAAACACACGTGTGTTTGTGTGTAGAGACCTATATGTGGCTGCGCAGGAAAAGCTTTGGGAGACATGAGCCCAACTGCTACAGATGATTGCCTCTGGGAAGCACAAGGGGAAGAAAAAATTGTCTTTGTGTTTTTACTTGCATACCTCAGTGTTTGTTTATGCATATTCAAAGGAGGGGAAGAGAACCCCCTTGTGATTTTATCAGTTCCCAAGGGTTTGGAGCAGGCAAACCAAGGAGGAAGCCAGGCACGGCCATCTGGGGTTCCCGGGGTGGGGCCACCGCCCTTCCCAGGAGCCCTGACTGGCTCTGCCCTCGTCCCTGCCCCTCCTCCTGAACGGTGGCTCTTCTCTGCTGCCCCCATGCTGTGGGGAGACCCGACTTGGGAAAAGGACTTAGATGTGGCTTGGCCAGAGGCAGAGCCAAAGCGGTGAGGTCATCCAGCACAGCTGCAAACTATTTCAAGGAAGCAGGTGACGGCCCTGGCCTCTCCATGGGCTTGGAGTTCGCCGGGAGAGGCCTCTTCAAGGGTGTCCTCCAAGCCCAGTCACAGATGTCCCTGCGGGTGGGAAAAGGGAATGCAGTGTAGCAGGGCATCCTCGGGAACCTGCAGATGTCACTGCCCTCCAGGGCTGGGTCTCAGCCCTGGCTGCACAATCCTTCCCTGGGAGAGCTTTAGAAACCTGCGTGACTGTACCTCAGACCATCAAAATCAGGCTTCCCCAGACAGGGACCAGGTAGAGCACATGGAAAGCTCCCAGTGGTTCCACCTGCAGCCAAGGCTGAGGCCACTTGTCTAGGCCTGGCAACGGAAGTCCCTGCCTAGAAGCATTCTCTGGAAGCTTGTTAGAAACGCAAAATCTGCATTCCAGCAAGATCCCTGGCTTTGGGAGGCTGAGGAAGGAGGATTGCTGAGGCCAGGAGTTTGAGACCAGTCTGGGCAACATAGCAAGACTCCATCTAAAATAACAACAAAAAAGATCCCCAGGAGATCTGTGTGCACTTTAGGGTTTGGAAGCATGGCTGCTGTAGGCTCAGGGCTCAAGGATGAACACACAGGCTCTGGAGACTTGCAGAAGGGGTGAAATACTAGCTAAGCCTCTAGCTTCTCCTCCTTGAAGTAATGAAAATAATAAAAGCTTCACCATGGGCTGGGTACAGTGGCTCATGCCTGTGATCCCAGCACTTTAAGAAGCCGAGGCAGGAGGATTGCTTGAGCCCAGGAGTTCGAGACCAGCAGAGTGAGACTTTGTCTCTACAAAAAAAATCAAAAAACTGACCTAGGAGACCGAGGCTGTGATTATGCCACTGCACTCCAGCCTGGGCGACAGAGAGAGACCTCGACTCAAAAAAAAAAAAAAAAAAAAGCTTCATTGGGTTGTTATAATGGTTAAGCTTTGCCACACCTGGTCCTTAGCACTCAAAACACGTGAGCACCTAGGACATATGAGCACCTAGTTCATTAGGATCGTTACTGTGTTTAGCCCTGAAATGCAACCTGCCTGCTTGGCTAGCCTGCTCTGAGCACGTGCTGGTCTGAGTTTCTCACCCAGCTCAGCCACCAGCCTGCCAGGCTTCGGATGTCTTTTTCTCTCCGAGGGCCTCACACTCAGAGACCAGAACATTCAAGGCTCAGTCCAGCCTGTCTCCCATTCCAGAGTTGTTTTTCCTGTGATAATCATGTGATCGTTCTCTCCTTCGGAAAAGAAAAACAATAAAAGGGTGTAGGTTCTCGTAATTGCTGTGGAAGTTGCAAATGTGGGGTGTTTCTGTGCCAGCTGGCGGGGAGCAGGGCTTGGGGAAAGGATTTGCCAAACCCTGCCTCTCAAGCTTCTTGGGCGCGGTTCAGCTCTGGATGGGGTCTGAGAAGCTGCATGGAGGTGGCCCCGTGATGACCAGGAGTCAGTCCCTGATGGACGAGTGTGGACAGCACGAAACCATGCTGTGCATTCAAGGATAGCAGCTTCCCCCAGCAATAGTGCTTTTTTAAATGTTAAGCAAGCATTTCTCCCCAAGTGCCAGGCATTGCATTATTATCTCGTTTCATCATCAAAATTACCCTTTGGGGTTGATTTTACCCTCATTTTACAGCAAGAAAACAGGTTCAGAGATGTCTGGTTCTAGGGTTAAACAGCGGTGGGATGACAGAATTGGGATTCATACAGAGGTTGTGCTGGGCCCACAGCCTGTTCTATGGTGTTGTCTCTCCCAACCCATAAGGACACAGCACTGGGACCAGAGCCCTTTCTAGTTAGAGACTCGATTGTTTGTCTGGGTGTGGCCGCTCATGCCTGTAATCCCAGCACTTTGGGAGGCCAAGGCGGGAGGATGGTTTCAGCCCAGTAGTTCTAGACCAACCTGGACAATATGGTGAGACCCCATCTCTACAAAAAAAATCCTAAAAAATTAACTCGATGTGGTGACTGGTTCCTGTAGTCCTAGCTGCTAGGGAGGCTGAGGTGAGAGGATCTCTTGAGCCCAGTAGTTCAAGGCGGCAGTGAGCTATGATCATGTCGCTGCACTCCAGCCTGGGTAACAAAACGAGACCCTGTCTTGAAAACTAAATTAAATAAATAAATAAAAATTGGACTGTGTTTCTTTGTGTTTTTTCCTTCTGGTGTTGAGAGAGAGGGGCAGCATCTCCCTAAGTCTTCCCCAATCCCTTCATTCTCTGAGAGAGAAGACTTTAGTCCATTATGAACTACGATTTTGTATTTGCAGACTCCAAGAGTTTACAGTCCTCTCTCTCACTCTTTTTAATTAATTAATTTAATTTTTTTTTTTTAGTTGAAGTCTCACTCTGTCGCCTAGATTGGAGTGCAGTGGCCGCTTCCGGCCACTGCAGCCTCAACCTGCTGGGCTCCAGCAATCCTTCCGCCTCAGCCTTTCAAGTAGTCGGAATTGGAGGCGCGCACTACCACGCCTGGCTAATTTTTTTTATTTATTTATTGTAGAGATGAGGTCTCGCCAAGTTGCCCAGGTGGGTCTCGAACCCACAGGCTCAGGCAATCCACTTCGGCCTCCCAAAGCGCGGAATTACAGGCTGAGTAACCGAGCCCAGCCTCTCTCTCTCTCACTCTTATACCTCTCCAGTCAAGAAACATTTACTGAGGACGTCAGGAAATACACAGAGGATCACAAAGGAGATATGGATCTTATCCGAAGGACAAGAGGTGACAGAATGCATCCTGGCCACTGGGGGAGCGGACAATACTTGGTGGTTTTCTGGGTCAAAAAGGAGAAATTTCAGACAAAGAACAGCACAGGCAAAGACACAAACACAAGAGATATATCTCTGGATGCCCACCCCCTTTTTTAAGACCCAGTCAAATGCAGTAGTGAGAAGAGGGGAGAGAGTAAAGGAGTTCAATCTGTAACTAACTGTAACAATCAATTGAGATAACTTCGAACCAGCCTGTGTCCCCCTTTTTATTGAATCATTCAAATGCAGGCCCCTTCAAATAAAAGCCAGTTGGGATTTTTTAAAATGTTACTTTACGTGCGGGTTTGTTATGTGGGTATATTTTGGATGCTGAGGTGTGGGCTTCTAGTGAACCCAGCACCCTAGATAACATGGTACCCAATCAGTAGTCAATGGGGAATGTTTTTTGTTTTTTTGGTTTTTTTTTTGAGTCAGAGTCTCACTCTGTCACCCAGGTTGGAATAAAGTGGCATGCTCACAGCTACTGCAGCCTCAACCTGCTGGCTCAGATGATCCTTCCGCCTCGGCCTTCCAAGTAGCTGGAACCACAGGCACACACCACCACATCCAGTTAATTTTTTAATTTATTGTAGAGATGAAATCTTGTCAAGTTGCCCAGGATGGTCTCGAACCTCTGGGATCAGGCAGTCCTCTTGCCTCTGCCTCCCAAAGTGCTGGGATTACAGGCGTGAGCCACTGTACCCAGCCAATGGGGATTTTTAAAGGCAAACTTCATTTTGAATTTTAAATAAATTAAATAATAATAATATATTTAAAATATGCTTTTATTTTAATTACATAAACATTCACCAAGATAGCCGTAGCTATCATGTCATTAAAATTCTCCCATACATTTCAAAAAGCTAAAATTATACAAATTATATTATCTAACTGTACAAATTAAGCTAGCAAGAAATAGAAAGATTTCTAGAAAACCTGAAAATATGTAAAGATGAAGAAACAGGCTGGGTACAGTGACTCACGCCTATAATCCCAGAACTTTGGGAGGCCAAGGCGGGAGGAATGCTTGAGCCTAGAAGGTTGAGACCAGCCTGGGCAACATGAGACTTCATGTCTACAAAAACAAAAAAATTTTAGGCTGGGTGCAGTGGCTCACACCTGTAATCCCAGCATTTTGGGAGGTGGAGGTGAGAGGATTGACTGAGCCCACAGGTTTGAGACCAGCCTGGGCAAAATGGTGAGACCTTGTCTCTACAATAACTTTTTAAAGCCGGGCTCGGTGGCTCAGCCTGTAATCCTGCGCCTTTGGGAGGCTGAGGTGAGTGGATTGCCTGAGCCCGCGGGTTCGAAACCCGCCCGAGCAGGGGAGACCTCATCTCTACAGTAAATAAAAAAATTAGCCGGGCGTGGTAGCGCACGCCTGTAGTTCCAGCTACTTGGAAGGCTGAGGCAGAAGGATCGCCAGAGCCCAGCAGGTCGAGGCTGCGGTGGCCGGGAGCGGCCACTGCACTCCAGTCTGGGCAACAGAGTGAGACTCCAACTCAAAATAAATAAATAAATAAATAAATTTTTAAAAATTAGCCGGACGTGGTGGCGTGTGTCTGTGGTTTCCACTACTTGGAAGGCTGAGGCAGAAGGATCGCTTGAACCCAGCAGGAGGAGGCTGCAGTGGCCGTAAGCATGCCACTGCACTGCAGTGTGGGCAACAGAGTGAGACTCTGGCTCAAAAGAAAAAAGAAAATGTGTGTGTGTGTGTGTGTGTGTGTGTGTGTGTGTAATCTATATATGTGTATATATATTTATACATAAATATATATTTACCAGGTGTGATGGCATGCATTTGAAGTCCCAGCTACTCAGGAGGCTGAGTCAGGAGTATCACTTGAGCCCAGGAAGTCGAGGCTGCAGTAAACCATGATTGTGCCACTGCACTCCAGCTTGGGCAACAGAATGAGACCGACACTCAAAAAAAAAAAAAAGAAAGAAACATGCACCTAAATAGCTGCTTTTTATAAAGTAAATCACAAAAACAATTAGAAAATATTTTCTTGTTTTTCAAAATAATAATAATGATAGTATGTGATAATTTCTAAACACTTGATGTACATTAACTCATTCAGTCCTCACAGGAACCTGTAAGGTGAGTGCTAATATTCCCATTTTAGAGATGAAGAAACTGACGCACAGAGAAGCTAAGTAACTTGCCAAAGGTCTTATCAACAGTGGGTGACTGAGTCAGGATTCAAGCCCAGGCCCCTGCTCCTGAGTCTGTAATCTTTCCCACCTGCTGTCCTGCCTCTCAAATGCCAAACAACCTAACACGCTGCTGCAGCTCCTGGCAATCTCATTTTGGGTGTTTTTTTCTAGTGCAGAGCAGAGCTGTGACCTGGATACCTGTGGCCCCGCTACAAACACCTGTGCCATAAAAAACTCATTATCAGTTCATATTTGTTGAATACCTACTAGCATTTACCCAGTGCCAGGCATCCTTAACACCCACCAAATCCCTCTGACATAGGGGTATTGTTATCCCCACTTTGTAAATATGGAACCAGGGCTCCGACACTGACACAGCATTGCCCAGCAAGAAGCTGGCTGAACAGACATCAACCCCAGGAGATCTGAAATCAGTCTTCCCTCCCAGCAACACTCCCATGGGGCCTCTCCCTCAAGGGAGTCATTCAGTTTTCCTTTCAGTTCTTTCTCTTTTTTTTAATTTCACTTATTTATTTAGAGACAGAATCTGCTCTGTCGCCCAGGCTGAAGTGCAGGAGTATGATCATAGCTCATGGCAGTCTCAAATTCCTGGTCACAAGCAGTCCTCCTACCTCAGTGTCCTGAGTAGCTGGGACTATAGGCATGCATCATTATACTTGGCTCCTTTTAACATGTTTTTAGAGATGGGGTCTTGCTATGTTGCCCACCTGGTTTTAAATTTGTGGCCTCAAATGATTCTCCTACCTCAGCCTCCCAAAGTCCTGGGATTACAGGGATGAGCTAGCTCATCCAGCCTGTTTCCTCATCTGTCAAGAGGGACTAATAAAATAACTAATAACCTACATACAATTGTGTAGATGACACAGAATTCCCTGGTGCACACTCTTGTTTGAATCTCACTGCAACCCTCTCAAAGCAAAACAGCACTTCTTCCAACCAGACTTTCTCTTGAGCTCTTTTGGGTATAATCCCTGCATTTCCAGAAGGTGCTTTCTTTCATGGCTGGCCACCCCCTGCCTTCCACACTACCACTAGTGAGCATGATAGGATGACCAAGAAAAACAATCATATTCACACGAGGAATGTCCATCCCTCTTCCACACAGATTAAGACTGACCAGAAAAAACATAACGTCACCCCAGCAATCAGAGGTGAGAAGGGACTTCAACCAGAAGGGCTTGTTAGCATTGTGGAGGCCCTGGAAGGAAGTAGGCATGACTGCCCCTACAAGACTGGTGGGAGCCCACACAGAGGAGGGGTAACTGCCCTGGGCACCAGCACAGGGTAAAGGAGGCCTGCCCCAACCCAGTTGCCTTCAGGTAGTCTGGAGGTGGCACTGAAGTTGGCATATGGCTGGCCAAGACCATAAGGGCCCACACACACAACTCCCACTGAAAGTTAGCCGTGAACTGTCAGAAGCTCAGAGCCCCAAACTCATCCTGTATGTGAAGTGCTCATATCATTCTGGCAGCTTCATCCTGTGCAATCCCACAAATGAGAGAGTGCACAGGCCGGTGAGGCAATTCACACTCCAGTCAGTCCTGCTGGATGGAGAATCCAGTCACATGATACCAAAAGGGTCCATAGATATGAACTCAGGAGCTCCTCAGGGGTTATGGTCAACCCCATGTGAGGAATGGATGGTGCCCCAAAGTGGAGAAATGGGAAAAGGGTGAGGAGGCTGCTTTTGAGTCTTGGTCAAGGCTCAGGGTCATCTGCCCACATAGCATTGTCAGCTCCAGCTGATCTCAGGCACCAAACAGAAAAATTGTGAAGAAGGCAGTCCAAAGCATAGGACCTCTGAGGCCTGGAGACTGGGCCAGGGTCCCATTTTTCTGGTCTAAGGGCAGTACTGCCAGAAATACACCTACTTTTTGCTCTTGAGGCTGGAAAAGTCACATACTGGACTCATTTTCCCAGCCTCTCTTGCAGCTAGGCTTGGCCAGGTGACTCAGTTCTAGCCAGTGAGATATAAGAGAAAGTTTACCAGATAGAGAGTAGATGTTTAAGAAAGATTTTCCTTCCTGATGTGAAGGAAAACCTCTTTTGTAGCCCAGTCTACTTTATCTCCTCCTTGAATATGCTTTTATGAAGATAAGATGCCCAGAGTTGTGGCAACCATTTTGCAACAAGCCTAAGATAAAGAGTCAAACGGCAGCCAGGCTCGGTGGCTCAGCCTGTGATCTTGTGCCTTTGAGAGGCTGAGGTGAGTGGATTGCCTGAGCCCACGGGTTCGAGACCCACCTGGGCAACTTGGCGAGACCTCATCTCTTCAATAAATCAAAATGAGCTGGGCATGGTAATGCATGCCTGTAGTTCCAGCTACTTGCAAGGCTGAGGCAGAAGGATCGCTGGAGCCCAGCAGGTTGAGGCTGTGGTGGCCGGCAGTGGCCACTGCATTCCAGTCTGGGTGACAGAATGAGACTCCAACTCAAAAAAAAAAAAAAGTCAAATGGCCTAGGATGGGAGAATAGAAAGAAAGAGCCCGAGTCCTTTTGCCATCATTAAGCATCATGTCCTGGGACTGCCAGCATCAAGACTATTCCCATCAGGTAATTCAATGTCTTTTCTCTGGGAGCTACTGTAGCTGGTTATTCTTATCCTTGCAGCTGGGAAGCATTCCTACCAAAAATAGGCTAAAATCAACCAAGTCCAGCTTAAGGGTGGGCTAGATGCTGAGTCCTGTATGAGGTGCCCAACATGCAAAGATAGAAGCTCTTTTCTAAAGGAGTTTCCAGTCAAAAAATGAGATGAATATGCAAACAGATGTGACTTCTGTGTGATGCCTGGTAACACCTGAAAGGGCACAAAGGCTGGGATGATGTCCTAAAGAATCCAATCGTATTTAAACAACCATGATCACAGATGTAATTTCATGGATGGTAGAAAACAGTTCATTACTTTTTTCATGCAGCTGCCTTTTAACTCTGAAAGATTCAGTGACGGTTGGGACTCCCATGGTTTCTTCTTTCTCAGATCTTCTCTTGTCTCTGAGCCTCCCTTCCACGCACCCCTCAGTTGCTGCCCTCATCTCCGGGCTCCAGGTGTGGCCTCCATTTGGTGATTGCTGTTTGTGAGGTCATGATCACGATCCTCAGCATTTCTAATTCCATCCTGGAAGAGATCCTTGTAGTTGATAGAGTTTGTTTGTTTGTTTGTTTTTGTTTCTTCGAGACTGGGTCTCGCTATGTTGCACAGGCTGATCTTAAACTCCTGGACTCAAGTGATCCTCCCCCGCTCAGCCTCCCAAAGTACTGGGATTACAGACCTGAGCCACTATGCATGGTTTGTAGTTGGCAGATTTTTAGTTCTTCTTAGGATTAAGCTTAGTTTTAAAGATTTCTTTCCTAGCGAAGCAGACACTAGTTAAACAAAGCTTTTTGCTGCTAAATATTGACTTCTCTCAGAGCATCGTGTCAATAGGTTGTTGTGCTCTAAGCTTCTCTTTCTATCAGGGGTGAAAAATGGAAGACTCAAAACAGGCAAAAGGTACAAAAGACAATATTCTCCACTAAGATAATTGCCAAAAAGGGGATCTTAGGCCAAGTGCAGTGGCTCACACCTGTAATTCCAGCATTTTGGGAGGCCAAGGTAGGAGGATCACTTGAGCCCAGGAGTTCAAGAACAGCCTGGGCAGCATACAGAGACTTCCATCTCAATAAAAATAAAATAAAATAAAAAGAGGGTCTGGTGTTACAAAACACAGGGAAACATAAGAGAAGGGACACCTTTGCTGGCTAGGGGGAGTCAGGGGATTCTTCACAAAGAAGTAACATTTGTGTTCGAATCTCAGGGCCAACTTAGGAATGTGCTGGGACACTTGGGTGCAAGTGACAGAAACTCAACTCAAACCAGTTTGGAAAAAAGAGACTTAATTGTAAGAATACCAGAACCTCTCTCACAAAATAACAGAAAAGTTGAATGAACTAAAAATAGGAAGGGCAAGGAATTAGCTGGTCTGTAGCACCAACAAAGTAGAGAATCTCTGCTTTGCTTTGCCTCAGTTTCTCTCTGCCTCTTAAAACAGAGTGATTTTAATTTCTGCTCCCGGTAGGGAATTCTCTGGAACTCTGGCTGGTTCGCCTTGGTTAGGCTGCCCTCACATAGGCCAATTAGCTGTGGTCTGGGATGGAGAGTCATGTGAGAACTTGTCAGTCTCTACTAGAATCACATGACTGACAGCAGTGGAGGAAGATCCTTTAGAAGACAGAGGCAGGAGTTTCCAGAGGAATGCTGTTACAGTTATTGTGTTGTTGTCATTGTTGTGGTGTATATGGCTACAGGCAGATAAATAAAACTAAGCAGAGGAGGGAAATGGAAGATGATACGGTTGGCTGGGTAGTTGACACATAGCATACTAGGTAGAGGGAAGACTATGTTCAAAGGCACAGACACATGGTGACACATGGTAAGATCTGGGAACTACAAAAGGATGGCTAAACCTGGTCAAGGAGGCTCTTGTATCCTATCATAAGGAACTAAGATTTTTTCCTCTCTTTTGATAGCCAAGAGAGAGATGGGTCAGAGCTGGTTTACAAGTATGATACCCGGGATGAACTGATCTCACTTGGTATAGGAGCTGCTTCTAAGCGGCATGCAAAAGGGGAATTAAGTTTTGTTGGCTCGTGTAGTGAAAGGTTTATTCTTTTTTCACTTCTCTTTCAGTCTCTGATTAAGCCAAGGAGAAACCATCAGTCTGGTGCCAGTAGGGCTTTAATACTCTCCAAGGCTGGCAATTTCATTTTTTATCAAATAAGGAGCAGGGTCTCAAACTCAGAACCTTCAGCAACCAACAATATCCAGCAAAGATGAAAGAAAGTAGTTTGTTTCCATTGTCTAATTTTTATGGCTAATGCTTTACCTAAGGCAAGTGATACTGGTTTGTCATTGATGATAATTATATAAAAAATCTTTTTCAATAAAATAGAGCAAAAGGAAAGCCAATTTAAAGAAATAAGTACAGAATAGTGCAGATGACACATAGATAAGGTAAGAATGTTGATGATGGGACATAAATGGCTGAGATCTGGGATACGCTGGATTAGAAGAGAATAAGATTAAACACAAGAGACCGGTAAAGAGGATACTACAATAGTGCAGGTGACAGATTTTAAACACCTTAAGACCAGAGAGGCTTATCTTCTATTACTCTTATTTTTCTATCAGGAAAAAGCCTTGAGAGCAACCAGAATGACTATCCAGTTTGTACTCTCATCAGCAATGCAAAATACTGTCACAGATACTGAGCTAGACCTTGGCTGGAGTACAGTGGCACACTCATGGCTGCAACTACAGGCGTACGCTACCACACCCAGCTAAATTTTTTTTTGAGTTGGAGTCTCACTCTGTCGCCCAGACTGGAGTGCAGTGGCTGCTCCCGGCCACCGCAGCCTCGACCTGCTGGGCTCCGGCGATCCTTCCCCCTCAGCCTTCCAAGTAGCTGGAACTACAGGCGCGCGCTACCACGTCCGGCTAATTTTTGATTTATTGTAGAGATAAGGTCTTGCCAAGTTGCCCAGGCGGGTCTCGAACCCGTGGGCTCAGGCAATCCACTCACCTTGGTCTCCCAAAAGTGCGGGATTACAGGCTGAGCTACCGAGCCTGGCTTTTTTTTTTTTTTTTTTTTTGAGTTGGAGTCTCGCTCTGTCACCCAGACTGGAGTGCAGTGGCCGCTCCCGGCCACTGCAGCCTCGACCTGCTGGGCTCCGGCAATCCTTTCCGCCTCAGCCTTCCAAGTAGCTGGAACTACAGGCGCGCACTACCATGCCCGGCTAATTTTTGATTTATCATAGAGATGAGGTCTCACCAAGTTGCCCAGGCGGGTCTTGAATCCACGAGCTCAGGCAATCCACTCACCTCGGCCTCCCAAAGCGCTGGGATTACAGGCTGAACCACCGAACCCGGCGTTAATTTTTTGATTTATTGTAGAGATTAGGTTTCACCAAGTTGCCCAGACTGGTCTGGAGCCCCTGAGTTCAGGCAATTCTCTCACTTCAGCCTCCCAAAGTGCAGGGATTACAGGCTTGAGCCACCATGCCTGGCCTCTTTCAAACTTTGAGTCTAAAAACTTCTCCTGAAAATCTACTTCAAATCCAATTTGGAAAAATGAACAGTATACATGAACTAATTTTTTAAATAAAAAAACCCCTATTTCTCATTCTTCAAAGTCCTCAGCTTCTAACATCACCACCTCTTGGGAGCCTCCCCTGATTTTTTCTGTGTTTGCTCAACCGCTCCTTGCCTTGTGCTTCTGGTAAATCTTCCTACACGTCTAAGGAAAGCTGTGGTAGGATGGTTTCTTTGTGTCCCTCCTCACCAGCCTCTACGTTGCCCAGGGACTCTTTCATTCCTTTTATCTACAATCTATAGGATTGTTCTGGCATAAAATAGACATGAACTCCACAAACGTTTCTATGACAAATGAATCTTGTTATGGGGATGCCACATTGTGGAAGGATACTTAGAGAGTCACTACAATCTATATTATTGATTTCAAGTTCAATGAAAGTTCACAGAAGAGAAAGATCAACATGAACTAGAATATCGTGTATTGAAGGAGTTAAGGATGTCACAGGGCCTGAGTTGAAAACAGGAAGTCTAAATAAAGCTTCTTCAACACCACTTCAGCATCTTACTAGCAAGAAAGGAAGAGGGAGGGAGGGAGGGAGAGAGAGACAGACAGACAGACAGACACTGAGTGAGGGGTAGGAAGGAAAGAACAAGGTCCTGGTAAGAGATTTCTCTTATCCCCTTATCCTTTCCCCCATCTTTTTCCTTTCCCTCGTGTCATGACCAATCCTTTGGAATTCGGCTGTCATTGTCTACAATCCTTTCTGTTCCTAGCATGTTCCCACAAAAAGCCTGGCCCTTCAGACTGCAAAATGGGAGCACCTTGACATAAAGACAAAACTAAACCCTGTATTGTGGACTGAAGTTCATTAAGAGTTCATGGAAAGGAGAAGGGAGTCATGAGATCTTATTGAAGGATTTCTAGTGGGTACAGGGTTGAGCTGGGCTGTGGGACAATAAGGACATGTACTCTCCCACACCCATGCTCCTGGGAATTTTCCAAACTGCCAGTTTAAATGGCTCTAGTCCTATAAAGCTGCCATGTTGGTAGCCTCCAGCCATATGTGATTATTTAAATTTCAACACAATTTAAAATTCAGTTTCTTCAAATTGCACTAAACACATTTCAAGTGTCCAACAGCCACACATGCCTAGAGGCTTCCATAAGGAATAACTCAGATAAAAAACATTATTATCATCAAAGAATGTTCAATTGGGCAACAGAGCTATAAGGGAAAATGCTCTCTGTGCTGTCGAAGGTGGGAGCCATATTTAACTGCTTTTCACAGTTTTACACTTCTAACTATCATACCTTAGGATTTAACTAACATTTCCCTCATGGAATGTACACATATGAGACCCGATAATTAGGTTCGCAAACCATCCTAGAAAAAAGTGCTACATACCTCCTTGCTGATTATCACCATGGTCACCTTCAAAGGACTCCCCTTGGGAAGCTATGCACCAACGCCAGCGTCAAGTCCACCCGTCAAAGCAATTTTGGAACTCTTTTTCTGGAATAACTATCAGAGCTGTGGTTGTTATTTGTTGAGGTCTGACAATGACAATTAAGTTCGTAAGCCATCATGTGCTTACATTGGCAGCACTGTACATATAACTGCATAGGAACACCCTCCCTACTCATCTGATCTGGTCCCCAGTGACTTTTTTCTTTACCTGAAGATAAAGGAAATATTGAAAGGAAGACATTTGATGACATTCAGGACATCAAGGGTAATGTGACGACAGCTCTGATGGCCATTCCAGAAAGAGTTCCAACATAGATTTGATGGGTAGACTAGGCGCTGGCATTGGCACATAGCTTCCCAAGGGGAGTACTTCAAAGGTGCCCACAGCAATATTCAGCAATGAGGTATGTAGCACTTTTCCTAGGATGAGCTAGCGTTATCTCATAGTGAACTTTCTAAAATAGTTCAGTGGTTTTTAGTATATTCACAAAGCTGTATAACCAAAACCACTGTCTAATGACAGACCACTTTTACCCCTCCCCTAAATAAACTTCTACTCATTAAGCAGTCAGGCATTTCCTTTTCCCCTTCCCCCGTTAGCTGGCAACCATTAATATGCTTTCTGACTCTATGGATTTGCCTATTCTGAATATTTTATATAAATTGAATCATACAATATGTGGCCTTTTGTTTCCGACTTATTTTACTTAGTATAATGTTTTTAACAGTTATCCATATAGGCTGGGCTCACGACTGTAATCCCAGCACTTTGGGAGTCCGAGGCAGGAGAACTGCTTGAGCCCAGGGGTTTGAGACCAGCATGGGCAACATAGTGAGATCTCGTCTCTACAAAAAAATCTATGCATGGTATCATAGCTGTAGTCCCAGCTACTTAAGGAGGCTGAGGCGGAAGGAACACTTGAGTCCAGGAGTTCAAAGCTTCAGTGAGCTGTGACTGTGACACTGCTTTCCAGCCTGGGCAACAGAGTGAAATGCCAACTCAAAAAAAAAAAAAAAAAAGAGTTATCAGTAGTTCATTTGTTTTTATGGTCAAATAGTATTCCATTAGATGGATATATAGTAAGTCCTCAATGTTGTTAATAGATTCTTGAAACAGCACCCTTAAGTGAAACAATGTAAAACAAAATCAACTTCCTCATAAGCTAATGATATAACTGAGAACTAAGTTCCTACAGCATATTTCTGGTCAAAAAAAATCACCAAAATTCTAAATAAAGACCAAAATACCTTATATTAGACACCAAAATAAGCATGAGGTATCTACACATTTAAGAAAGATTAATAAAAAACAAGTAAGAGAATTACTTAGTCAATTATTCCAGCTCAGAGTCTCGGGTGGTCAGAGCCTGTCCTGGCAACTTAGGGTGAAGGTGGGAACCAGCCCTGGACAGGATGTCACCCCATCACAGGACACACTCACACTCACACGCACACACTCATACTGGGACAATTTAAACATGCCAGTTAATTTAATTCATGTTTCTTTGGACTGGAGAAATCCCATGCAGACATGGACAGAACACGCAAAACCCTCCCAAACAGGGGCCCTGACAGGGAATTGATTTTTTTTTTCCTCATCAGCGTCAAAACAAAATAACATTATGGAGTGTCTGCTCTGCTACATTTTGTTTATCTTTCATTAGTTGATGGGCATCTGGGTTGTTTCTGCTTGTCAGCTATTCTAATGATGTTACAAACATTCATGTACAGGTTGCTGTAGGGGCATAGGTTTTCAGTTCTCTCAGGTATAAATCAAGGAATGGAATGACTGGGTCACATGGCAACTCTCTGTTTTAGCTTTTTGAGGAACTGCCAAGCTGTTTTCTAAACCCACTGCACCATTTCATCTTGTGTACCTTTAAGAAAAAGTTGCTTCATCTATTTACCTGACGGTGCCTGACATACAGAAGCTACTTATACTCACTGTTGGATTGGGCGGATGGTCACTTTGACCCACAACAAATGCCCATTTAGTCCGGAACTGAAGGATACCCTGCTGAAGACCAGGGAAGGGGTGTGGCCCTAGTCTCCTTAATACCACCTTATTAGCCTGTCAGTAATTTTAGCTGGTCTATTCATGTTTATTAAACACCTACTATGTTTCACTTACTAGGCCAGGCATTTGGGACACACTGCCACATGATGTGGTATTCTAGTCAGAAAGACGGCCATGTAAGCAGGTCACTAGAATGCTGTCGCTTAGTGCTGTCATGGGAATATAATACCAACATGAGGCTCACAACCTCTGTCTGGGAGCGTTAGTGAAGACCTCACAGAGGAAGGGATATTTTAGGTTGAGTCTTCAGCATTAAGTAGGAATCTCCAGAGAAGATAGGTGATGCAAGAGGCAGATCTAAAAAAAAAAAAAAGCCAGATGAGACGGGGATAAATCACTACATATGAAGTTCCTGCCTACAAGAAGATTCCAGGGTGGTTGAGGTGGGATCTTGATTCTTCTTTCATTTGCCATTCATCCTCCAGGTGTTTTTTTGTTTTGTTTTGTTTTGTTTGAGTCAGAGTCTCACTCTGTTGCCCAGGCTGGAGTGCAGCAGCAATGCTCACAGCCACCGCAGCCTTGACCTGCTGGGCTCAGGTAATCCTTCTGCTTCAGCCTTCCAACTAACTGGAACTTGCCACTATACCTGGCTACTGTAGTTATGAGGTCTCGCCAAGTTGCCCTGACTGGTCTCAAACCTGTGGGCTCAGGCAGTCCTCTCACCTCGGCCTCCCAAAGTGCTGAGATTATAGGCGTAAGCCACCAGCCCAGCCTAGGTGTTGCTTTTCTATCACCTGCCATCCTTGGACTGAGTTCAGTGCAGCATGACCAGGGTTGAGTAGTTTGACAGACTTCTCTGGCTGAAAGAGTTCTTCTTTGGAATGATAGCATGACCAATTAACATGGATCTTAGTTTTGCTTTGACAAAAGCCACAGCTGTGGAAGGTGAGCAACTAGAATTATGAACTGACGTCTCCGCGTGCTTCTTTCTGACGTCTGGAGAAGGATGCCCATGAAAAAACTCCTCTTATGGCGGACACCCTGTTATGCTCTGGTATTCCTGCTAAGTGAGTCTCAATCCTTACCCAGTCCACGTTTTCAATATGAAGTGAATCAACTGCTTGTCCATTGATATAAACTAGAGAAAACGGAGTTAATTCTCCTAGGGCATTGGGTTCCTCAAAGTAAATGACTTCAAGCTCACCCTAGGGTTCGAGTCAAGACTGTTCGGACTGGGTCTAACTGGTTTTCCTTTCAGGTCTTTACTTCTCTACCAAGTCAAAGTTCTCACTCAAAGGTAGAGAAGGTACCTGGGGAAAGTACCTTCCCCTAGGGGAAAATACCTGTAGAAAAATGGTTACAAACTTGCTTTCAAGGTAGTAGAGCAGTCAAAACCAGTGGTCCTAAAATATAAACTGGGTTATTTACTTCTACTCATCACCTATTTGGGTGTTCAGAGGGAGTGTTTTATGAGTGGTGGGACAAAGATCTGGTGGCACCCAGGTTTACTGTGGTTGTTTTTATTTTTTAGAAAGATGCAGGGCAGGTGGGCAGAAATGTGAAAAGGACCAAAGGACTATGGAAGAAGAGATGGAGGATGGAAAAATTACGACTCCCTATGATGTCTTTCAAATGAAAATCTCTCCAGACTCAGAACTGATGTCACTTGTCCACATGTTTCATGGGGCATATAGACATCCTTAGGACAGCCTTTCCTTGTATTTCAAATTAATAAATGTAAAGCTCTTCAAACAGTGCCTAGTAAATAAAAACGTTATTTATTTTACCAAATATCAACCATAAATACGTTAGGGTCATTATTATTATTAATCAGCCTCACCTCCCCAGCTAGGGATTAAGTTCCTTATACATGAAGATCTCACTATATTTCTCTTTTTCTCCTTACAACACCTAGAAGGAGTTCCTAATCATTTGTTTACCTGAATAGGACCTTGGACAAGTCGTTGCTCCTTTGAGAGCAAAGGCAGGACCACTGTGAGATTGCATAGTCCAACCTGAGTCCACACAACAATTTAGCGCCCACTGTTTACAAGCCACTGTCCGGAGCCTACTCCTTTGTGTAGTAATTAGTATTTTTATTTTTTATTTTATTTTATTTTTTGAGTTGGAATCTCACTCTGTCGCCTAGACTGGAGTGGAGTGGCCGCTCCCGGCCACCGCAGCCTCGACCTGCTGGGCTCCGGTGAACCTTCCGCCTCAGCCTTCCGAGTAGCTGGAACTACAGGCGCGCGCTACCACGCCCGGCTGATTTTTTTTTTTTTTTTTTTTTTTTTTTTTTATTGTAGAGTTGCGGTCTCGCCAAATTGCCCAGGCGGGTCTCGAACCCGAGGGCTTAGGCAATCCACTCACCTCAGCCTCCCAAAGCGCGGGATTACAGGCTGAGCCTCCGAGCCCGGCTGCGATTAGTATTTTTAAATGAACATTAAGTCAAAGCGTCCTGTAGGAGTGAGGCCAGGGGAGCAATGACCCCCGCGCCTCGGTGGGACCCATCGACCAGCCCTCAGGGTGCGGGTGGACCTCCAAGGCGCTCCCTATGTCCTGCCACTCCTGTTTTCCTCAAATCAACGCTCTCCGCTTTGCCTGGTGCCGAGACGGCCGTCCCCACCTAGCGCAGAAGGCTTAGGATCCGCCTTTCCACGTCCGGATCCGAGTCGGGGGTGCAGTACGGACCCGAAGCTGAGGCGCGGGCTCGGGGAGCAGACCCTGGCGGGGCCCGCCCCCTCTCCCGGCGGCGCCCCGCCCACGCCCGCCCCGCCCCAGAAGCGCCCCGCCCGGCCCCGCCCCCTCCCGGGATACCCAATGAGGGCGCGGGCGCGCGCCGCGGCCAATCAGGAGCGGCGGGAGCGGCGCCGGGAGCCGGCTGGCGAGGAGCTGGCCCGGGAGTCGGAGCCGGCGGCGGCGCTGCGTCCCGGAGGGAGCTGGCGAGAGCGGCGCCACCCGGCGGTGTCCCCGGGCCGGGGCCCGGCTGTGCCGCGGCGACCTCCCGGCCGACGCCGAGGACCCCGCGGACAGCGTCGCAGGTCAGTGCGCCCACGGCGGAGGGCCAGCGTCCCCTCACGCCCCCAGAGGGGCCCCGCAGGTGGAGCGGGCAAGGGGCGAGCCGGCCGCGGGGTCCTAGCGCCGCGGGAGCCGCTCAGCGCCCCTTGGCGCCCCCCAGACCTACCCCGGCCTGAGCCACTGGGAGGCGCGACATCACCAACCGCTAGCGCCCCGGGGTGGGAAAGTCTTGAGGCGAGTCTGCCCTAGGCTGGTGGGGTGGGGGAGGACACCTGCGACCCCCGCACCCGTACTCGGACGCTTCTTCCTGACGGGTGTCTTATTCCGAGGTCCGGGTGGCCCAGGATGGCCTCACGGGTCCGAGTGGGGAGAGGCAACAACAGGTGTCCCTGGGGACGGTGCTCTCTGCCCACCCCCGTCCGCTCCCCCAGGTCTGGAATCCCAGCCTTGGCGTGGGTGGCGGGGGACAGGACCCCAGCCCGGCCTCTCAGGCGCTGCGCCCGCTGGACAGCGCCCAGGGGCGGCCTGGACCCTGGGCTTTGGATGGAGTTTCCTGCGCGCGTTGCCAAGCCGTTTGCCGGACACCCGCCTCTCGCTGGGATGGAGAGAGTTGGAGATGAGAGAGCGTGTGTGCGCGGTGTGCGTGTGAGCTTGTGTGTGCGCGTGCTGGTGCAGCCCCTGCTGGAAGGAGCTGCCTGAGGGCTGTGAGTAAATCATTAACGGTGCTTCTGTGCAGCTCCTGGCCTCTGCCCGCACCCCCCTCCCCACCTCCATCCCCAGACTGGTCCTTGTGCTCTCTGTGCCTCCCTCTCCAGATCTGCAAGGTGATGATGACTGCACTGGCCTGGTAGCGTTGTTCTGAGGATTATGTGAGCCAGTGCCTGAAAAAACACCGAGCACAGCGCTAAGTCCTCAATAAATGCTGGCTCGTATTATGTATTATACGGAATGGATGGTCTTTTTTAAAGAGTAAATCAGACGTGTCCAAACTGGCCCGGCAACCATTCGGAGCTGTGAACAGCTTTCAGGCCTGAAAGGGAAAAAATGATATTCTTAATGTCACTTACTGATGTTGTGTTTAATCCTTTGGGGTCGGGGAACGAAAACTGATCTTTTGGAATGGTGAGAGAGATAAGTAGATTCCAACGAGTAACTGAGAAAAGTTTGTAACCCTTGAAAAAAAATTAGTGTGAGTGTTGTGTGAAAAGAATATCATGGTACTTTGTTGAAGTTCATCTTTCATTGGTATGGCTAATTTTGGAGGAGATATTTGAAGGTTTCTGTATTTTTACTCCTCCCTTAAACAAACAAGAAAAAGTAAAAAACTGGGAGAGAGAGGGAGGGAAGGAGGGGGAGGAGAGAGAGAGAGAGAACTCAACCAAACAACACAATGCCAACAGCTCATAGAAACATAAAATTGCAGTTGCTTTTAGGTGGGGTTTTTTGTTGTTGGTGTTGTTTTGTTTTTGTTTTTTGAGTCAGAGTCTCACTCTGTCACCCAGGCCACTGTAACTTGACCTGCTGGACTCAGGTGATCCTTTGCCTCAGCCTTCCAAGTAGCTGGAACCACAGACATGCACCACTATGCCCGGCTAATTTTTTGATTTATTGTAGAGATGAGGTCTTACCATGTTGCTCAGGCAATCCTCTCACCTCTGCCTCCCAAAGTGCTGGGATTACAGGCGTGAGCCACCATGCCCGTTGCCTTTTTCCTCCATGCCTGGCTTGGATGATCTGGTTCAGTTATTTACCCCTGCGTCAGTTTCCTTTCCTTGTTTAATCCAGAGTCAAATAAAAATTTGTTTCCAGTCCTTTTTCTTATTAAAACTTAAAATTCCAACATGTAGCACACATACTTGGACTTCTCAACCCTCTTCTACTTGCCTTCTACCCTGTGACAAACCCCAAAGGACCTTCCCAAAGGTTCTCTAGGGTGATGTCAGTGGGATCTGCCTATCTAACTGTCTTGTCACCCATACTGTCCCCGTAGCCTGGGATTTGAGGGAAAGTATGCAGACAAAATGCCCTGGTTCTAGGGTCTTCAGTGCTTTTGCTAGGAGGCTTAGAATAAATACATCCACTTAAAGAAAGTGATTATCTTCTCAGGAGGTAAGAAACCCACTTCCAGGTGCAAATCTTTCAAGTCTCAAATTAGTGTGGAAGGCCTTTCAGTTGTTGATAGGAGACCTTTACTCTCTCCAGTGGAGTAGGAGGATTTGAAAGCTTGCTGCTGGGGAAGGCAGAGAGGCCACAAGGCTGGCCAGAGACTGCTGAGTTCAAAGCCATACCCCCACCTGGTGAGAGCCCTGGCTGTGGCCGACACTAGGAAACTTGGACAAGTTGCTTTGCTTTTCTGAGCCAGTCTTCTGCTCTGTAAAAATGAGGAGTTGAATTTTAAGTTTTATTATTGTTATTTTTTTAGAGAGATTGTTCTAAGGATAGTACACATGAGTGGAAAGCCCTTAGCACAGTTCCAGGACCATATTTACAAGTCTGCAGCATCCAGAGAAGATCTTGGAGGTGAGAATGAGGCTTGGTGGAAGAGTAATGCTTGACCTGAGTGTAGAATGATGAGCACATCTCTTGTGCAGTCAGCAGGGAGGTGGGATTGGAAAGAAGGTACTGCAAAGGGAGAAGATATTTTAGACCAAGATGAATGATCAGAAGTGCTATCCTAGTCAGCTTTGGCCAGGTAACAAATAAACCCCACATCTCAGTTGTTTACAACAACCAAGGTATATTTTCCATGTGTGCTGCATGTCTAGTGTAGGCCAGTTGTTCTCATCTGTCATCATTTTGGGACCCACAGATGCTTAAAGGAAACAGCCTGTCCCTGGAACAATGTTGATCTTATTTATGGCAAAGGGAAAAGGAGCAAGACAGAGCAAAACCATAGCACCCAAAGTCTGCTCAAAGGTTGCAACTGACACATCAGCTCTCATGTGGTTGGCCAAAGTGAGTCGTGTGGCCAAGTGTGGCCATTGGGTTGGAGCAGTAGAAGCCTCCTGCAGATAGCGATATGTGACGACACAGAAGGAAACAAGGTCAGGAGGTGACGCAGAGGCAGAGGATGAAGAGCCCTGGGTTGTGTGCCAGGGGTTAGGGACTTTACCCTATGGGCAGGGAGCAGTCACTGAAGGGTGTTGCATTGGAGTCTGACAGGGCTGAGTTCATCTCTCTAGTGGCAAGAAGACTGAAACAAGTGAACTGAAAACCAGGAGATGACGAGGACCTTCCATCTCTCACTGTATCATCTGACTTCACATTCCACTGCTGGAAATGGGCTTACTTGACTTGCCCTCATCATACGTTCCCTCCCAAAATGGACATGTGCCCTCATCTCGAAGTCATTATTTTATAATATTAGTATCATCTAAAGCAGTGGTTCTCAAACTTCAGTGTACATCCGAATCTCCTGGAGGGCTTGAGAAAACACAGATTGCTGGACCCCACTTCCTGAGTTTCCAAATCAGTCAGTCTGGGGTGGGGCCCGAGAATGAGCAGTTTTGACAGTGCTCGGGTAGTACTGATGCCAAGACCACACATTGAAAACCACTGAACTGATGAGAGGAATTAAGATGTGGTTGAGGAAAAGACCTGAATGGAAGGCCCAGTGGAAGGAAGGAAAGGCCTGAAAACTCTCATTCACCATGTGGCAGCTTTGCTGAGGACTGACCCTGGCCATGAGCCGTGGGTTCTGTAAGAGTCACTGGACCAGTCGCAGTGGCTCACGCCTATAACCCCAGCACTTTGAGAGGCTGAGGCAGGAGGATCGCTTGAGGCCAGGAGTGAGACCAGCCTGGTCAACATAGCAAGGCTCTGTCTCTACAAAAAAATTCATGTCACTACAAAAAAAGATCATGTCTCTACAAAAAAAGCTGAGTATGGGGGCACATGCCTCTAGTCTCACCTATTTGGGAGGCAAAGGTGGGAGGATTGCTTAAGCTCAGGAGTTTCAGGCTGTAGAGCTGTGATCACACGACTGCACTCCAGCCTGGGTGGCAAAGGGAAACCCTGTCTCAAAAATAAAATAAAATAAAGTAACTGGGACTCTAGGTGTCTTATTAAGCTACAGATGCAAATCTCATAGTGAGGAAATGAACACAGCTCAGACAATTGTTGCCTTGTCCTCTCCCTATGTGGATCTGCCCAGACTCCCCATCCTGTCATTGAGCACACACCCTTTTATCTGGCTTCGGACCTCTCACTTCATCCTGTCAATGTATTCCAATCCTGATCCATCACACTTCTTGTCATTCCAGCTGTAATTTCTTTTGTGGCTGAACTTACTGGGTGGACATTTGGCTGCATTTTAATATAGTCACAACAAGAAATTGCTTGCTTCACTTGAGGTCACCTTCATGAATAAACAGCTGTGCCATGTGGTCATGCAAATTGAGATAACCCCCAAGATAAATAACCCCCTGAGAACCCAAGATCGCCCATGGTTTGGCTTATACTGATAGGTGAAGCAAGTTGCTACAATTCCCCTAACTGTGACTCATCACTTCTGTAATGACGGAGCATTCCAAAAGTGGACGTAAAGGAGAAAATATGTTGGGGTGTACCACATGACATGGAAAATAAAACACAGTGAGAGCGTCTTTCCTTTTTACTATATTTTTCTCAGTTGTGGACAGGGCACAAATTTGAACTCCTGCCTAGGGGTCCTGGTAATCAGTGGTTTGCCCACAGAGACAGATAGAAATACCAGCCAGGATCAAGTGCTGACTAGCAGGTTAGAATATTTGTCTCTCAAGGTAGGATGAGTACAAAATGGTCCGTTCGGGTGTGGATAGAAAATTCTAGAAACCCTATGCATATTAAATTTGTATAAAATAGCTATGATGGTGAGCCCAAGCTATAAAATAAAGTGAGTGAGATTTGAAAAGACCTTTGACCCAGGGGAGACCTGTGGCCAGCTGTTTCATTCTCCAGGTAATTTTGGAAAACCAGCTGTTTTTCCTCCTCCTGCAGGCCTGGTGTTATTGCTGGCTTTCCTTGGTCTACTCCATAGTGAGCTACAGCAGTTCCCTCCATCTATAGTTCCCTCCATCTCTGGTTTCCAGGAAACAGCCTAAAGTTTCAAAAGATGCCTCAAATAAAACCCTAGACAGAAGTGTGACAGCTGGTGAGAGGGGACACTTGAACTAGCTAGGAGGGATTCAAAATGCTGAAGGTGCTACTGTCTCCACTGGATAATATTTATCCAGCAATTTGATACTTAAAAACTATAAGTATCAAATCACTAGGTAAATAGTATCTTCTGTATATGTTTCTATTGAATCAGTGCTATCATATGTATCATATATGGGGGGAACCCTAAAAAACCTAGAATTTATAAAAAATTGTGTATTTATTCTGACATATTTAAACTTCAGTCACCTTCAAGGTAATTTCCATTTGATGCAATACACATATTGAGATACTTTTTCAACTGTGTGAAACAGTTTTGGAACTTGTCAATGTCAATGCCTTTTAGTGCTTCTTCCATTTTTCGTTTCACCTCTTCCACATGTTTTCCCTTTGAGGACTTTTTTCATCTGTGGAAACAAAAATAAGTCACTTGGGGCAAGATTGGGTGAATAGGGAGGGTGGGACACTGGCGTCATGCTGGTTTTTGGTCAAATGTGGCTGAACACTCAGTGCGGTATGGACAGGTATGCTCATAAGTCACCTATCATGAAGTGGGCACTTGTTGAAAGAATCTCAAAAAAAAAATTTACTGAAGTCAAAGTCACAACAACACTAGCTGGTACACTGATGCTGATGGATTCCTAGAATACTTACCTAGTGGGGAGGAAGCCTGTACTATAAGTGGCCTGTCCTTCAAAACAAAATTTCAGGTTTTTTTGTGTGTGTGCCCCACCCCAATGTGTATTCTCATCTCTAGCAATTTCAGGAAGTAGGTTTCTAGTGTTATTACTATCTTTCTGAAATCCAGTAACCAAAACAGACAAAACTGTGTAAATAGGTAGTATAAGGGCAGGATTGAAAACTTAAGTTCCCAGCTGGGCTCGGTGGCTCAGCCTGTAATCCCGTGCCTTGAGAGGCTGAGGTGAGTGGATTTCCTGAGCCCGGAGGTTCGAGACCCGCCTGGGCAACTTGGCGAGACCTCATCTCTTCAATAAATCAAAAATCAGCCAGGCGTGGTAGCATGTGCCTGTAGTTCCAGCTACTTGGAAGGCTGAGGCGGAAGGATCGCCAGAGCCCAGCAGGTCGAGGCTGCGGTGGCTCGCTGCACTCCAGTCTGGGCGACAGAGTGAGACTCCAACTCAAAAAAGAAAAGAAAACTTACGTTCCCTTGAATGTTTCATGTATTATGTACACCTGTCCCCCCACCTGGTGCCCTTAAATGCCCTCACTAACTCGCACAGGGTGGTCAATGTCCCTTGTGATGTTTGGTCACAAGGAGGAGTGTGCAGCTGCTTTGTAGATTGCTGATAGTCCAGTAAGACTTTTGGAAGGTGTCTTCATGTGTATAGTGTTGACCATCCTCTGAGTGCAATTCCCTGTCTTCTGACACAGCCTCTATTCTGAGAGAGAAAGGTCATAATGTTTATGCAAAATCAATGAGACCAACAGTAGGTAGATGATCATAGGGGACGTCGAGTACTATGAATTCAGACGGGAGTGCTCTCTGGGAGTTCATGGAGGAACAATTCCACTGAGCTGAATGTAGAAGTAGAATTTAGCTAGGTCTTTAGGGAGTAGACTCAAGTGGACTGTGGCACTGAACTGGTCCATGAGTCTCCTTCAGGTCCCCTGACCAGACTGCTGTATCTGGAGTGAAGGGAAGGCTGAGCTAAACTGAGTTCTTAAAACTTTCCTTTCTGAGGCCTAACATCTAGGATCTACAAGAAATTCAAACGTACCAAAAAGAAAAAAACAAACAGCCCCATTAAAAAGTGGGCAAAAGACATGAATACTCACTTCTCAAAAGAAGATATATGGGCAGCCAACAGACACATGAAAAAGTGCTCAGCCTCACTAATCATCAGAAAAATGCAAATCAAAACCATATCGAGATACCACCTAACCCCAGTAAGAATGGCCATCATTAATAAAACAAAAAAACAACAGATGCTGGCGATGATGCGGAGTAAAAGGAACACTTCTACACTACTGGTGGGAATGCAAACAGTGCAACCTCTTTGGAAGACAGTGTGGCAATTCCTGAAAGAACTAGAAATTGGCCTTCCATATGACCCAGCAGTCCCACTATTGGGAATATACCTGGAGGAACTCAAATCATTCTACAGAAAAGATACCTGCACACGCATATTTGTTGCAGCTTTATTTACAATAGCAAAAACATGGAACCAACCATGCTGCCCTGAAGCTGAACTGGATAAAAAATAATGTGGTACATACACACAATAGAATATTATGCAGCCATAAAGAAGGAAAAACATAAGGACTTTGTAGCAACTTGGATGGATTTAGAGTCTATCATATTCAGTATGAATAGAACAGAATACCATATGTTCTCACTTATAAGCGGACCTTGAGCAATTATCGTAATACTGTAAGAAAGGAATTGGCAGTTGAGGGAAACTGCCAGGGGAAGGAGGGGCACACCTCATCAACAAGGGTACCTGCATAATGAACATTTGTATACCTAGCCCTTTAATGCACCCACATCTTTAAAATAAAAAATAATAATAATAAGATGGCATAAAAAAATGTTTTCCTCTCTTGACTACCATCTGGACTATCTAATCTGAACAACTTGCTTAAACTCCTAACAAATGAAGCCATTCAGGGATTCATTAGTAGATGAATAACACTGGACTCTGATGCGACCTCCTTAACATGCTTATTTTATTAATAGGAAAGCACTTTGGAGCTAAGGATGTCCAACCTCTGTATAAATAAAATCTAATCCTATCATAAACTCTGTGAAACAGGCAGACATTTGATCTCACTCCACTTCCAAAATAACCCAGAAAGGTCAAGTGACTTGTTTAAAGTCATGCAGGAATCCCCTGGCGCCTTTGCCCTAACTGACCTCCCTCCCCTGGCATTTGGTGGTGTCTAGCTCAAGTTGCTCCACAGATCTCCACAAGGATGGTAGCACTAAGAACTTATAGCTCCTGTCGTCCACTTTGGGTTTCTTCCGCCACTATTAAACCTCATGGGAGCTCTCAATGGTACCTTCAAAAAGTCCTCGTTCATTTTACATTGGCGGTAAGATAATTACACACTTCTCTTTCTGGTTCTCATTGAAAGAAGGTGCCATTTTAGTGCTGTCGGTCTGTGCATATGCACCATCTGAATGAAATGGCATTCTTAAGCATTTTTTTATGCTAAATATCAACAAGTATAGCAAGATGGTCAGTGGCTTTCAATCTGCCTGAACTTTGAAGTGAGATACCAGACCCTTACCAGTTTGATGGAATCATCCCATTGGCTGCCTTTTGAAGTTAGCTAATTGATTTTTTAAAAGGGGGGAGGGGAATACTTTAAATAAAAACAGACTTTATTTCACTGCTTTAGAAACTGAATGTATTTATCTGTCTTTCATGATGTAAGTTTTTACAAGAGAATTATAATGCCACTGATAAGGGAATCAGGCTGTGGTGGACTTATTCAGTTACACATTATTTAAATGTTCTCATTATGTGAACCCAGAGTGGTCAGAGATATTGTTTACTTGTGTATTTCCCCACCCTTGACAAATATAAAATAGTAATTTTTTTTCTAAATCACTCCATGTTTCTATATTTCCCTCACTTCAGATTTTGAACAGTTAAAGGGTGTGAAAAACTTTTATCATTATTGAAATTATCAGAATCACTGTCAATAACTATCATTCATGAGTCTTACTGTGTGCCAGGTTCTCTGCTGAGCAGTGTGTACTACATTATCTAATTTAATTTACACCTCAGCACTGTAAAGTCAGGAGTAGTAGTGTCTTATTTTATAGATGAGACAAACAGAGGCTGGATTAAGTAATTTGTCAAAGGTTATAATGGAATTGGACTTTGAACCCACCTCTCTTAATCTCTTAGCTCTAGAAGCTCTGCCCTGAGTCACTATGGTATCTGGAAACAAAAAGAAATGTGTTGTATAGAGTTATCAGGGGCTGGGTATGGTAGCTCACACCTGTAGTCCCGGTACTTTGGGAGGCCAAGGTGGGAGGATTGCTTGAATCCAGGAGTTCGAGAACTACCCTGGGCAACATAGTGAGACCTCATCTCTACAAAAAAATTTAAAGATTAACTGGACGTGGTGGCATGTACCTGTAGTTTCGTCTACTCAGGAGACTGAGGCAGGAGGAGCATCTGAGCGTAGGAGAGGCTGTGGTAAGCCATGATCCTGCCACTGCACTCCAGCCTGATGACAGAGTAAGACTCGACTCAAAAAAGAAGAGTTACCAGGGGCTGTCTGTTCACCTGTCCGCTCTGGCCACATCCTTGGATTGGAGATCCCAGTAGGAGGAAAACTGTTCATTTTTGTGCTGACAGTTCACAGTATCAGCAGGACAAGTGAAGCACATTTCTTTCCCTTTTCTCTATCTTGTCCTTCTTAATATTTTTGTTATGCTCTCTGAAAAGGGAGTTAGGGTACTGGGATCCAGTTGATTAAATGCAGCATGTCCCACAGTCACCACCTATCAGCCTAATTGCCAGGGGTGAGTCTGTGCTGTCTCCTCCTGCTGTGCCATCTGTCACAGGCAGGCACCCCAGAGCTCACATGCTCTGCTCCTGGCTGCTTTTAAGTTTCTGATCTGGAGCAGGCCTTCAGGAGGCAGTTCCAAGGAGGAGTCCAAGTTGTCACGGTCATAGATCAGACTCTGGTCTGGGTGACTTGGCAGGTCACAGCACAGTGCTCATGGGACCAGAGACTTTGATCCTCTGTCATTTAGTTGCCTTTTTCCTATGAAAGAGGGTGGAGAGTGTACACCCAGAGGTAGGTCCTGGCTATAAGAAAATCAGGTAAGAGTGTAGGTTCTCATAGGAAAACTGTTACAGGGAAAAAAGTATGTCTCATGTCTGGAGCATGGTGAAGTGGTCACAAGCACAGACTGTCTGGGTTTGAATTGTGTGGTTTCAAGTAAATTATTCAACCTTCCCGGGCCTTAGTTTCCCTATCCCAATAAAAGGGATAATAATAGAGCCTACCTCCTTGAGTGGTTATGAGGGTTACATGAGTTGTTTAATTGAATGAGTTATATAAAGCACTTTGATATCAATGTCTGAGAGATAAGAAGTGTTACCTAAGTGTTTATCAAGTAGCGTATCAAAATGAGTGGAAGGTGAACATTATCGTGTGTCTGTTAGATAGGGCTGTGCTAGGTGAAGTTCCTGTGACCATTTCACCACAGGTTCTCATGATGAGTTATGCGCAAATGAAATCTTGTTTGCTGGGGGAACTGTCCACTTTAAAGAATTGTATGAGACACATGTTTGTAAACTGCCTTTTTGTAAAATGAATACGAGGAAAACAGCGTAAGAGAAGTAAAGGATGGATGACGTGATGTTTTCATCAGGGTGACTGGAAGGATAGAGCTGCCGTCTTGATGGGAAGGCTTCTGCTGCAGTTGTTTTGGGGTAGGTCGATTCTGGAGATGTGTTACATTTGAGAGGCTTGTTAGATGTTGAAATGAAGGTGCTCAGTGAGCTCCATGCAGTCAGGTGAGAAGTCAAGGCTGGAAGTGTCTATGTGAGGTCCTAGACTTAGAGATGGAATCTAAAACTATAAAGAAATGAAGGTCGTTGGAACAGGGGTCCTAAGGTTGAATGAGGGGGCATTCCAGCTCCAGCAGAAAAGTCAAGCTGACTCTAGTTTCCTAGTTTGTTCTTTTCTTCACTTTGCCACGTGTAAAATAAAGTGTGGACCTGTTGAATTTTTTTTGGATAGTTTTATCATTTGAGCTCTATAGTGGACTTTAGAGTTAAGACTAGGGTCCAACCAAAAATAAAATAAAATAAAATAAATAAAACACTAGGGTCAGATACCATTTGACCTCTTACTAGCTGTATGACCTTAGGCAGGTTACTTAATCTCTGAGACTCAATGTCCTTATCTGTGAGATGAGAAGTAGTAGTTTGAAATGCCCATCTCATAGGCATGAGGGTTCGGTAAGTGCCACGTTAATGCTGTGACACTGTTGATTGCTTTATCACTGGAAAATTCTCATGGTTTCTGCTAATATGTCTGAAGCAAGGAGCAGTGACAGCTCATGTGTTTAAAGCCCTTTGAATTTTCCCTGAACTGAAAACCACACTTTAATCTAACTCATATTGCCACTGTTTTCCTTCTTTAAAAAAAATAAAAGAAGGAGGTCAGAGAGGTACTGCAATAACCCCCCCCCCCCCACCCCACACATCAGTTACTTATATTTCCTCTATAATTGAAACACTACATCCAAAGATCAGGTCTGGCCTGTGTGTTTGGTAATTGCTACAGGAATCACAGATGCACGGCATTCAGAGATCTGAAAATTGAAATCACAGAACAAAAGAGATAACCGTGAATGACAGTTTCAATCTTTCTTTTTTTTGAATCAGTGTCTCACTGTGTCACCCAGGCTAGAGTGTAGTGGCATGATCACTTCTCGCTGCAGCCTCGACCTTCTGCCTTGGCATCCTGAGTAGCTGGCACTAGAGGAATGTGCCGCCACACCTGGCTACTTTTTTCACTTTTTGTAGAGATGAGGTCTCATTATGTTGCCTAGGCTGATCTCAAACTACTGGGCTCGAACAATCCTTCTGTCTCAGCCTCCCAAAGTACTGGGATTACAGACATGAGCCACCATCCTGGCCAACAGTTTCAATATTATATTCATGCTTGCTTCTTATCTCGTAATATGCTAACTGATCTTCCCTACTGTTTTAAATTCACGTTTTACACTTGGTTGGAAAGTTCCTCTAAGCTATTTTGTTTCACTCACCAAATAATATTCTATTATAAATTATACAAATTTTATTTTTATTTTTTATTTTTTGAGTTGGAGTCTCACTCTGTCGCCCATACTGGAGGGCAGTGACTGCTCCCGGCCACCGTGGCCTCGACCTGCTGGACTCTGGGGATCCTTCTGCCTCAGCCTTCCAAGTAGCTGGAACTACAGGCACGCGCTACCACGCCCGGCTAATTTTCGATTTATTGTAGAGATGAGGTCTCGCCAAGTTGCCCAGGCGGGTCTCGAACCCTCAGGCTCAGGCAATCCACTCACCTCAGCCTCCCAAAGGCGCGGGATTACAGGCTGAGCCACCGAGCCTGGCTTGTTTTTATTTTTATTTGTCTATTTTTTGAGTCAGACTCTTACTCTTTTGCCCAGGCTGGAGTGCAGTGGCATAATCATGGCTCACCATAGCCTCCATCTGCTGGGCTCAGGAGAGCCTTCTGCCTCAGCCTCCCAAGTTGCTGGAACTACAGACACATGCCGCTACGCCAGACTAATGTTTTGATTTATTATAGAGATGAGGTCATGCCAAGTTGCCTAGGCTGGTCTTGAAACCCTGGTCTCAGATAATCCTCTCACCTCCGCCTCTCAAAGTGTGGGATTACAAAGCATGAGCCACTGCACTCAGTTTGAATCTGTTTTTAAAAATGTCCCGCTCTCAAAGCTAAATAAGAACCCAGAGATGGAGAATCACATTCTGAAGTCCTGTCCCTCCATCCTCTAATTAGTGTGTCTGCTGTGTTTGCATCTGTGGCTTATATGCTTTGAATTTATGGCTTTTCTGTTTTGTAAGAGTTACTGTCAATGAGACGTCTACCCAAAGAAATACTATCATTAGTGGTGGGAGGACCCAATAGACGTAACAGCATGGTTTATGTCTTAAATCCCTGCCCGGGTTTTTGAGAAGCCTTCTCCAGATGGATGTGGGAGATGTGAGGACTGAAAGAAGAAAACATTCAAGACACCAAAGCAGAAAAATTAGTGGGAAAGAGCTTCCAGTGATTACATTTTTCTTTCTGGCCTTTCAGGTTGAGGAAGTAAAGAGAATAGGCAGACACGCTGGGAAATTCCATCAACTTGGAGCAAACAATAGAATAAATAATTCTTAGCCACTGAGAGGAGAGTGCAGGGAGTCACAAGGTCAAAGGATCCTGTCCCATTTGTCTGTGGTGACAACCTGTCCACCCAAATAAGGAACGCCTGAGCATTAAACAATAGAAGTATCCCTGAGAAGTTGAAGAAGTATATGCAGATGGAAGTTTTATAAATCAAATCATTTTATAATTATACCAGTGACCATACTTTTCTGTATCTTCCAAATTTTTTTTAGTGAGAATAGTTTCATTTCATAATAAAAACATCTAGGAATTAGAAAAATAAATGTAAAAGAAGGAAATAGTCTAGGAGTGTAAGGATGGGTGAGTTGTCACCATTTATTTTTATTTATTTATAATTTCTTTATTTACGAGTAAGGTCTCACTCTATCACCCAGGCTGGAGTGCAGTGTCATGATCATGGCTCACCACAGCCTCAACTTCCTGGGCTCAGGAGATCCTTCCCACATGGCCTCCCGAGTAGCTGGGACTACAGAAGCACACTACCTCACCCTGCTAATTTTTTAATTTTTTTTTTTTGTAGAGATGAGTTCTCTCTATGTTGCCCAGGCTAGTCTCAAACTCCTGGGCTCAAGTAATCCTCCCGCCTTGGCCTCCCACATTGTTGGGATTACAGGCATGAGCCACCACACCCAGCCTGTCTACCATTTAAAGGTGCTCAATTGCACACATCATAATGAGAATTATTTTGACCGACAAGTTGTGATACTTCCTAATGTATCTGCTCTCAAAATTTACAATTTATAAAAAAAGTATGGGACATCCATAATGCATTTCCAGTGTCAAAATCCCAGACCCCACTCTACCAAAGCAGTCAGCCCTCAGTCAGCAGACACCAGCACTCATGCAGTGTCCGACCCACCTGGTGTGTCCTGGTTCCCTGAGGCTGTCCCTGGCATTTGGGGATACCCATGGGCCCTGCCTCAGTCAGCAGACTCCAACTCAGTCTGTGCCTTCCTTATTTCTTCCCACCCCCATGCAGCTCCACCTGTGAGACCACCGCAAGCAGCCTGAGTTTGAGTGTTTGGCTGCTGTTTTGGTTCAATGCCCATGTGTCTGTTTTGCTGGGAGGAAAGGGAGGGGAAGGATTCTCAGAAAGGGGAAGTAGATATCCTCTGCATTACTGAAAACGGAAATAAGGAATTATCAGTTTAGGGTCAGCAGAAGCCACAGTGCCTGGCTTCCCCTTGCTGTTTTCCCCTGGCATGATTTTGTTTGGTTTTGAAAGGCCTGAGAGAGACTTGAGCTAGATAAATTGTTCTGGGGTGGCCACTTTTTTTTGGTAGAAAGTCCAGAGATCCCTAAGACTTTGGAAAGGGCAGCCGTGAAGCACCTGAAATTGTAAATAATGTTGGATGTATGTGTATTTTTTCAGAGACGAGAGTCTCTGGCTTAAATTATAACTCAAAGAGATTCAGAGAACTATAATTTTTTTTTTTAAAGGTTAAGAACCAGTTCCAAGGAGAGGGTATCAAGTGTGAGTTGTGCACCTTGGCCATGGCCCTGACTTGCTAACTCCTCCAGGCTGGTGTGTGTAGTGGCAATATTGGCACAAGAGTGTAAGGTACCTAGAAGCCCATATTGCAGAAAGATGGAGAAGACAGTTCCACTTCTTCAAGTGCTGGAAAACCAGAGATTCAGAGCCTTGGGCGCCCCCACAGAAGCCCAGGCACCTGCAGAAGCTCCTGGGCAGAAAGATGAAAGTTTCACTTCAGATGCTGGAAAGCTAGAAATCCAGAAATCAACAACCCCTGAAGTTCTGTCCTAAGACCGCTTAGTCCCGCCCCTTTTTGAGCCTACACAAGCTCTCTGTATTATCAGAGTATTCACTAGCTGGAATGAACAGAAATATCTATTTTACCTGTTATATTAGTCTGTGTTGCTATTAAGGAATATCTGAGGCTAGGCAATTTATGAAGGGAACCCCCCAAAAATTTGTTTATTAAAAAATTTGTGTATTCTTACATGTTTAAACTTTGGTTACCTTAAAAGTACTCCATGTTTTGATGCAATACACCTATCAAGATGTTTTTTCCACTGCTTAAAACAGTTTTTGAGGCCGGCTTGGTGGCTCAGCCTGTAATCCCAGTACTTTGGGAGACCGAGGTGAGTGAATTGCCTGAGCCCACGGGTTCAAGACCTGCCTGGGCAACTTGGTGAGACCTCATCTCTACAATAAATCAAAAATTAGCCGGGTGTGGAAGCATGCACCTGTAGTTCCAGCTACTTGGAAGGCTGAGGTGGAAGGATTGCCGGAGCCCAGCAGGTCGAGGCTGTGGTGGCCGGGAGCGGCCACTGCACTCCAGTCTGGGTGACAGAGTGAGACTCCAACTCAAAAAAACCCAAAAAAACAGTTTTTGAACTTGTCAATATTGATGCCTTTTAGAACTTCTGCAGGTTTTTGTTTTGCCTCTTCCACATGGGCAAAATGTTTCTATTTGGGGACTTTTTTCATCCAAGGAAACAAAAAAAAGTTGCTCAGGGTGAGATTGAGTGAATAGGGAGGGTAGGGCATAGGAGTCATGCAGTTTTGGGTCAAAAACTGCAGAATACTCAGCACAGTGTGAGCAGGTGCACTTATAAATCATCCATTATGAAATGAGCAAACATGTTGAAAGAATCTCAAAAAAAAAAAAAAAATTCAGTGAAGCCTCTCACAGCCTCTCACAACAATACTAGTGGTGCACTGATGCCAATGTGTTCTTAAACACTTACCTATGGGGGAAGCCTGTACTACAAGGAAATTGCCCTCCAAAAAGCTAATTCTGGGTTTTTGGGGAGTCCTCTCATATAAAGAAAAGAGGTTTATTTGGCTTATAATTCTGCAGGCTGTACAAGAAACATGGTGCTGGCATCTGCTTCTGGGTAGGGTCTCAGGCTGCTTCCACTCATGGTGGAAGGTGAGGGGCAGCCAGTGTGTGCAGAGATCCCAAGGTGAGAGAGGGAGCAAGAGAAAGAGGAGGAGGTACCAGTATCTTTTCATCAACCAGTTCTTGTACTCCCACCAAAATGACAACAAGCCATTTTCACACTGCCCCCACACTCCAAACACCTCCCACCGAGAAATTTCAACATGAAACTTTGCAGCCAAACAAACTATATCCAAACCATAACCCATGGTCTTCCTCTGGATTCTAAGAGAACCCAGGCCTTCATGATGGTAACAAGAGAAGACTTTTTTTTTTTTTAAGTTGGAGTCTCACTTCGTTGCCCAGACTGGAGTCCAGTGGCATGCTCCCGGCCACCGCAGCCTCGACCCGCTGGGCTCTGGCGATCCTTCTGCATCAGCCTTCCAAGTAGCTGGAATTACAGTCATGTGCTACCATGCCCAGCTGATTTTTAAAAAAATTTATTGTAGAGATGAGGTCTCGCCAAGTTGCCCAGGCGGGTGTCAAACCCGTGGGCTCAGGCAGTCCACTCACCTCGGCCTCCCAAAGTGCTGGGATTACAGGCTGAGCCACCGAGCCTGGCCAAGAGAAGATATATATATTTTATATATATATTTTTTTTTTTTTTTTTTTTTTTGAGTTGGAGTCTCACTCTGTCACCCAGACTGGAGTGCAGTGGCCGCTCCGGCCACCGCAGCCTCGACCTGCTGGGCTCTGGCGATCCTTCCACCTCAGCCTTCCAAGTAGCTGGAACTACAGGCGTGTGCTGCCACGCCCGGCTCATTTTGATTTATTGTAGAGATGAGGTCTCACCAAGTTGCCTGGGCGGGTCTTGAACCCGCGGGCTCAGGCAATCCACTCACCTCAGCCTCCCAAAGGCGCGAGATTACAGGCTGAGCCACCGAGCCCGGCTGAAGATATTTTTAATGAACTCCCAAGGGGCTGTTAACTTGTGCCCAACATGTAAGTGTTGACCTTCCAACTTTGGTTCTTGTTACTCCTCATATTTTTCACTCTGAGTGACCCAATCCAAATCCTGGCTTCCAGTTACCTCTCGGTCTATGTTATCAGCACTCCTCTCTTTCCTTCTGCACTCTAGACCTGCCAATTTACCAGGTCCCATAGACATCTCATTGTGGTCATCCCATAGGCCCATTGAGCCACTGAGTCTAAGACTGAACTTATCAGATCCGTACTACCTCCCAACCATTCTTTCTCCTGAGTTCTTATCTTGGTGAATGGTATGAAAATTGATCCAGATTCTCAAGGGTTTCTTTCATCTACCCACCACATCACTGCCTCCTCAACCTAAATGAGCTCCAAAGAGACTCTGTTTTCATATCTTGATGATCTTAGGTCCTGAGGACTAGAAAAGCATCCTTCCTCTCTATTCCTCATCTTGCAGCCCCTGATCACTGTAATTACTAACTGATCTTCTCATCCTTCAGCTCATCTTCCTCATTGCTCCCAGAATGATCTTTCTAAAGTACATATTGAGTCATGTTATTTCCCTGCTTAAATTGTTTAATTGACCTCCAGTACCCTTTTGACAAAACCCAACTTCTTGGCATGACCTGCAGGGCCCTGTCAACCTGACTCCTGGTCTTTTCAGCCTTCTGTCTGACTACACTCCGTTGCTTCATCAAAGCCAATAACCCATTTCCATCCATCTTCTAGATTTTGTATGGGATATTACACTTCATTGCAGCTGTTTTGAGTGGGGACCTTATAAAAAACGATCATGCTTCTAACTTCCAAGTCACGTAGCAACAGACGTCCTCACACAACTCTGTGTCCCTTGCCCTACTCCTTAATATCAGTGCTGAATCCAGGCCCGCCCTGAACCCAAGCCTCAATTCTGAGCTTCACTCCCCCCACACCATGCCTCACTCTTGCCTCCAGACCCTACCCCGTCTCTGACACATACTCTAGGAGCTGGGGTCGGTGATGGGTGATGTTTGGGTATGGGGCTAGGGAGGGGTGAGGTCCAGCGATAGACGTAAGAATTGGGGATGTTGCATGCACATTTTGGTAGCAATCAGTGGTTTTGTCTGTTAACAGGACTGTTTAATCATGGCTAAGTGAAATGGCACCCACAATTCAATTACCGTAGAGCATGACCCCAGGCTCTGTCTCCTAAGGCAGCAGTCCCCAACTTTTCGGTATCAGGGACTGGTTTTGTGGAAGACAATTTTTCCACAGACTGGGGGTGAGGGGGAATTTGCAGTCAAACCTCACTGCTAATGTTAATCTGTATTTGCAGCCACTCCACAGTGCTAGCATCACCACCTCAGCTCCACCTCAGATCATCAGGCATTAGATTCTCATGAGGAGTGTGTAATCTAGATCCTGCGCATGCACAGCTCACAGTAGGATTCACGCACCTGTGAGAATCTAGTGCCTCAGCTGATCTGACAGAAGGTAGAACTCAGTTGTGATGCAGATGTAAATACAGATGAAGCTTTGCTCACTGGCTGCCACTCACCTCCTGCAATGTGGCCTGGTTCCTAACAGGCCACGGACTGATACAGGTCTGGAGGTTGGGAACCCGTGTCCTAAGGAATCTTGCCTAAGATACAGTCCAACCTGCCACTGTTTCCCTAGATAATTATGAGCCAGTGAAGGTAGAAGAAGGCAAAGTGCCACACAACCAGGAGTCTCCAGAGCATGGGTGCAGCGGGTTCACCTGGGAGTCCAAGGCTTCAGTTATGCATCCTCTGCCCTTCTTCATCCATAGAGTACCAAGTGGCATTGGCCACCCTCATTTAGGGAACTGGGCAGACGAACCCCTTAGTAGAAAAAGATCAATCATTTGGCACCTGTGAACTAGCCCTTGTGCAGGCTTGCCATCTGTTCTGTGATTTCCTGCTTTTTAAAATCCGAAGGCAGGTGTAGTGCCTCACACTTGTAATCCCAGCCCTGGGAGGCCGAGGTGGGAGAACTGCTTGAGCCTAAAAGTTCGAGACCAGCCTGGGCAACATAGCAAGACCTTGTTTCTATAAAAAAAAATTTTTTTTAATTATCTGGGTGTGGTGGTACAGGCCTGTAGTCCCAGCAACTTGGAAGGCTGAGGCAGAAGGATCACCTGAGCCCAGGAGGTCAAGATTGCAGTGAGTGAACCGTGATCATGCTACTGCTCTCCGGCCTGGGTGACACAGTGAGATGCCAACTCAAAAAAATAAAAATAAGACATAAAAATCCTAATAAAAATCAAATATATATGACTTTAATGTTAATGATACAGCTGTGATGTATTCTGTGATAGCTATGATAGCCCTGTGATATATTCTGGGTTTAAATCCCAGCTCTACCACTTACTATTTGTGTGACTTTGAGACAGTCAATCCAAGCCTCAGTTCCCTCATCTATAAAATAGACATTAGTAATAGCAGCTTCTGTAATGAAGCTGTTGTAAAGATTAGATGAGATCATGCACATGAAGCCCTCAACACAGTATGTTGTAGAGGAAGCATTCAAAAGATATTAACTACAGTTATTAGTATTCTCTCTTTAAAGTACAGTTTAGAATGATAGAGTGTTAATCCCTGTAGAATACAGATTTAAGGTGAGGTCTGTTTTGAATTTGTAGTGCTTGGAAAGATTTTGCTGGGATTTCAAGAGGTATGTTCTTGGTCTGAAAATTGTTTCTAGAAAATGAAAATCTCAGGTTCAGTTTTCATCTTGCTAAAACAGGTGGGAAGGCATGATCAAAAGCTCCACGGAAGTAGTGTTTCCCTGCCAGGTATTTTATTTTGTTGGACATGTGTAAGAGCCACATATGGTTTGAGACTATATAAGCCTGTTCCCATCTTCCAGGTGTTTCTGAGGTCTTTGCAAATAAGTTTATATCCACCTCAAATCACTAAATTTGTGGAAACAAAAACAGAAGGGTTTTGCAGTATTGCTGTGGTCATTCAGAGAATTTGTGGCAGAGACAATCCCAGGAAATAGCTTCTTGCCCCCCACCTGAGGTGAATTTCAGTCTGTGCTTGGTAAATGGAAAGGTGCATCCTCCATGGAAGCATGGAGTCAATATTAACCCTGTGTCTGCTGGTAGGTGTTTTTTTTTGCCTTATTTTACAAAGCTATAGTAGGAGGCATTCAACTTTCAACTGCAATCAGGGTTTATTATCAATTCTTTACAGTGGAGCTTCCAGTTCAGCTGTTCTTCTTGAGTCCTCAAATGCTGTGGTTTAGTTCGGCGTGCCTGGGCTGAGCCCAGGACATGCTGGGAGGGAGGACAAAACCCATCCTGAAGGAGCTGAACTTCAACTGACTTTCTGATCACCAGCAGCCTCCCACACCCCTCTAAGTCTCTATGGCATTTGACACTAGAGAAAATGTTCTTCTTTTTGAAAAATCTCACTTGCCTTCATGGCTCTGGAAGCCTCTGGTTTTTCTGTCTCTCTCTGACTGTCACCTCAGGGCCCACTTGCCCCCATTCCAACCCTCCTTCCGTATGTAGGCATGCTCCAAGAGTGAGTTATCTTCTATCTTATCTTTTTATTTCCGTATTGATAACCTTTTCATTCCTCTGGCTTCATATATTGTCTAGTTCTCTATCCTTGGTTTTTTTCTAGTTGCCAGATTGACATTTAAAAAACATTTTTATTTATTTGTTTGTAGAGATGGGGTCTCACTCTATTGCCCAGGCTGGTCTCAAACTCCTGGCCTTAAACAATTTTCCTACTGTGGCTTCCCAAAGTGCTGGTATTACCACCAACATGAGCCACCACGCCTGGCTGAATCTGCACTTTCTATCACCAACTTCTTGTTTCACAGTCTTTGAATCTTAACCTATCCCAGATAAAGCTCATTTCCCACCCTCTTCCACAGTTAATTGTACAGTTTAAGGGGCCACTCTTGGTTTCCTTAGGACATGCCCTGGAACTTTCTCTGCCCTCACTTCAGCTGCTAAAGGCCCGGTGATTTGCCTACTCATCAAGCTTGATTGCTATTTCAATCACTGCTGTTTCTTTTATTCTGGCGAATGAAGGATAAGCCCAAGGATTCCTGTGTTTCCTCTACTTCCATCTTCTTGCTTAGTCAAGGTTTTGTCCTGAACATTCAATTTGCCTCTTGTGGGGTATAATCTGAACATAAACTGTTTCCCCCATATCCGGCTTCTTTGTCCCTTTCTCAGGGCAGCCTCTGGCCAAGGCTGGATTCTGAAGCATATGCATATGGTAACGAGTCATGGGATACAGATGACCAAGCAAAGCTGAAAACAGTGTCGTTGTCAGGTTCAATCAACGGAATTGTTCACACCAGATAGGACTTTGAATGATTGGCTTGACTGCTTTGATTATAAAACTGCTTGCTGTACGGCCCTGGGAGGCCATGGTAGGCTGCCTTCGGTTCCTCCTGTTTTTTTTTTTTTTTTTTTTTGAGTTGGAGTCTCGCTATGCCGCCCAGACTGAAGTGCAGTGGCCGCTCCTGGCCACTGCAGCCTCGACCTGCTGGGCTCCGGCGATCCTTCTGCCTCAGTCCTGTAAGTTTTAATAAACCATTGTCTCTCCCTGATAGAACTCCAGGTGACTTCTTTGGAACAGGTAAACTATACATAAGCCCTCTCAGATTTGGGGTTACTACATTACATCCCTGCTTTTCTGCAGTGTGGAGGGTGGTGCAGAAGGACATGTGTGGTTGTAGGCTGATGGTATACAGCTCCGGAAGCAGTGTCAGGAAAGGGTGCATGGTTTACATTGTGTGGTGTGTGAATGGCACCTCCTGGAGTTATGCAACAACACTGTGGGGGTGTTTGGGTGTGAGGAACGGGGTATCGTTGAGGACTTCTGGTGTGCTGAAGACTTGGGCAGCAGGGAACGAGTTGAGAATTGGCAGTTCAACCCAGGAGGAAAGTTTTATGTCTACAAAAGAAGGAGGGATGGGGAGATCAGTTTTCCTTTCCCCATCTCCCTGCAGGAACAAAATGCTGTGTTTTTCTAGGCAAATCTGAATTGAGCTAACTTCACTGCAGAGCTACACACCCGGTTTGGGATCTGTGGCCTGGAGCTCTCTTTTCCTCTAATCCTTGTTATTCTTGGTAGACAGCATGTTGGCAGGAGCTTTTAAAAGGAAGGTATGGTTTTCCTGCGGCTGTGCTGATAAATTAGGGTAACCCCAGACTCTCATGTCCCAACTGGACTTCTTTGGACATGCTTACCCTATGGCCCGAAGGTGTTGTGATAGCTTTCGTCACTCTGCTGCCCCCTGTTGACTGCAGTGGCTCAGGTGATTGGCCGTCCCAGCAGTGGGTCACCTTAGCTGGCACCTAATGCAGCAATGGACTCTTGGAGCACCATCCTGGTGGGCTCCCACCACCTGCTGCACAGGCAGTGCTCAATAGGCGACCATGTGAATGGGGCCCAGATGTTGTTTGGAGCGATAGCCCTGCCTCTGGTGTCTTCTCTCACCGCTCATGTCCGGGCCAACCAATGCCTCACTTGGAGCTGGCCAGGCTGCTTTCTGCCTCAGGCTGGAACTCACACAAGACATCCCCCCACAAATTTCTAAAGGCCCCCCATTCCTTGCACTTTCACTTCCTGAAAGCCATGAACGCAGGAAGGAAATCAGCAAGTTCTTGCCCTCTCTTTTGATCAGGCCAACTACTCCTCATCCTTTATTGATAGAAATAATGATGGTAATAGATAATATCAAGTGAACACTTATTATTCACTAAAAGATTTACATGCAGCATGCTTTCATTCTGCAGGAATCTCTGAAGTGAATACTATTAGATGAAACTCAGACTTTGAGAGTTTCAGAGACATTTCTCGTGTTGACAGTTAGCAATGGGAGGACTTGGCCTGCCTGCTCGAAGAACTCGAACTCTGAATCAGTAGGCAGTGCATCCTCCTAAGACTCAGGCTAGACATAGCCTCTTCCAGCAAGTCTCCCTGGGCTCCCACACTCCACCCTGCAACATTAGGTCACATTCGGTAATAACCTCTGTTGTTGTTCAAGTCCAGGCCTCGCCAAGGTGGTAGAGAGAGACCTCTGTTTCTTGCTTTTTCTGAGGCTCCCGTGTATTAAAAGCTGAAGCTTCAAGATGAGATTAGAAAAATATGATCTTTTTTGTGTATTTCCATTTGACCCCGACTAAAACATTTAATGTATAGTCACACCCATAGAAACCCACAATGGAATGTAATTTTGCTACACACAAGGTAACCCCAGGAGTTACAGAAGGTCTTCAGTGAACCCTCTATGCAGAGTGCTCTGGTGTTGGGACACAAATTGAAGTTTGTAGGAGGCACATCTTTCAGTCCTTGCATTGTCGTATTTGAAGTCCTTCATGAGTATGAGGTCTTCGACTAATTGGCCTTTCTGGATTCTGATTATTTCTTTATCCCTAACCTAGCATCAGGTTAGGACTTGGCCCAGTAGAGGGCTAAATGTGTGTTGGTTGGTTGAACGAAGGAGTCAGTGAGTTGACTGTGAACAACTCTCTGACCTTGAACATGTTACTTAACCTCTCTGGCCTCTGCCTTTGTCATCTCTAAATCTCTAAAATGGTGGCATTATTAATCATTGTACCTACCTGATTGTTGATGAGAGGAGCAAAGGAGATAATGGACCTCATCTGTGGGTTGGCAAAAGCGAGCCTTTGCATGAGCAGTGCTTGGATTCGGGGGTTATAGGAGATAAGTCATGGCCGCCATTGTCAGCAAAGCCAGAGCCACTCCAGCTGCTTCCCTTCCCTGTGCCTCTTCCTTCAACCAGCCATGGGGAGGATTTGGTAGCCCCAGGAAAGTCTCCAAAGCACCTGACTTTTTGCCCAGGGCCCTCATCCCCTTTCCACATTCTGCCTCTTGATAGACAACAATTTGCAGACCTCCCTTTATAAATACAAATGTTCTTCCAAGCACTCTCACCCATGTTATCTCATTTGGTAATTATTTGGAATCTTAAAATCACCTGTGGTGTCAGGAAATTCTTGCACTTGTGGTAACATGCCTGGCACCTGCCCCCCTCCTTATGGCAGGGTTATCATGAAGGATATTTGCTCCTGCATTTACTAAAGTTTTTGGCAGCTTTTTCACTTTCTTCAACTCTGGAATTCAAGGAATCTCCTGGAGAAATGCCCCATTTCCAATTCTTCTACCTCCAAGTGGCTAGAGTGGCCTGCTTGGTGCAGAACCTCTAACTCCCGCATGCCCTTGTCTTGGAGAGCGGACCCAGCATCCCTCCCTAATAGGACTCCCTATCTTTTGTGTCCACTTAGAGCCACGGAGGTGGTTCTAGGACTTGGATAGTGCTTCAGAGGGCTGCATCCACTCACATCCAACCATGTAAGAGCACTGGCCACTTCTCTTCTTTTGCTGCAGCCTCTCCCTACATCCATTCTGTGTAGTGATGACTGTCCAACTTGTGGTTTCAGCCCTGAGTGAAGAGATGTCTCAACTTCCAGTCTTTCCCCTTCTGAGCTCCTTTCTCGCCCAGCTTCTGAAAAGGCAAATCAAATTTTGTGCTTCTCTTTAAAATCCTCCAGTGACTTCTTGTTGTGCTTAGAATAAAACCTAAACATCTTAAACTGATCCCCAGGACCCAGTATTTTTGAAGCGAAATTACCTCTACAACCTTATCTCATGCCCCTGCCCCCCTTGCCTACTTGTATTCCCAAGTAAAGTTTTTTCTTGATTTTTTTTTTTTTGTTTGCTGTTTTTTTCTCATCTTAGACTGTGTCTGGTTTCCTCTACCTTGAATACCTTCACTTTTTGTCCATCACAGCTGGCTTCAAACTTCTCCTATCAGTCCTATGTATTATAAGATTCCTCATTATGCCTTGTCTTAACTCTTTATTTGCTTGTAGGTCTTTGTTTATAGTTAGCTTGTTTCATGCCTCTCTTCTCCTCTTGGCTGTAAGCCCCTTGAAGACAGGGTCTATTTGTATCTCATTTACTTTTGTATTTCAAACATCTAACAGGTGTTTGACAACCATTTCTTTGAATTAACAAATATCCTACTTAAGAGTATGAGAGAAGATTTCACAATCTATTCTGTTTTTCCTTCCTTTTTTGCTTACTCCCCCCTCATTTCACCTTTACTACGTTTCAAAATATTAACATCCCTCACTGGAAAAACTGTTAGCATGGTATGATCATTCCCTCTTCAGAAAAGTGACTAAATAAATGTTCATTGGCCTCCTGATGTTCAAAGGGAAAGTACCCAAAATTGTTTCTTAACTTGCTCCACTACAAACGATCACGCTCTCAACCTGGCCTCATGTGTCTGAAAAGGCAAGAGAATTTTACAGTGGCCCAAATAAGCAAGGCAAAAAAGAAATTAAACATTCCAGAGAGAGAATACCCACATAGTATGTTTCAAAATGCTCCATGTATAATTTTGAATTTTCTGCTATTTCACATTATCTTTGATGAATTCCCTACTATGGATAACGACTGATTATAGTAGAAGTTTGGACTCTTTTTCCACACTGGGAAATAATTTAAAGAAGGACATGTCTAGACCCTCAAGATTTTGAGCTCCAGAATAAATTGTCCTCCCGTTTTTTTAGTTTAGTTTTGTTTTGTTTTTACTCTTCTACTTTTTTTCCTTTCCCTTTCTAATTGTCAGTCAGAGATTTTCTTGATTGTGCATTAGTTTTCTGTTGCTGCATATCAAATTATCACAGAATGGTTGTTGAGACAGCACCCATTAGCTGCCTCACAGTTCATCAGGTCAGAAGTCTGATCCAACCTGGGTGGGTTCCCTGCTCAGGAAACCACAGGCAGAAATCAAAGTGTTGACTGGTGATGTTTTCACTGGAACTCAGGGTCTTCTCTGGGCTTGGCCTGTTGTTGGCAGAATTCAGTTCCTTGTGGCTGCAGGATTGAAGTCTCTGCTGAAAGGGCTATTAATTGGGTTAGGCTCACCTGGGTGATCTTTCTGTCTGAAGGTCAGTTGAGTAGTAGCCTTAATTGCATCTGTAAAATCTGTTTTGCCAGGCACTGTGACATCACAGGATTAACACCAGGGTGATGTGGTCATCTTACCATTCTGCCTGTTACATTCTTATCTTCTACTTTTTTTAGCTAGAGGTGCATTCATCTGCGTGCATCAGAAAGCCTAATTATAATAGCTTAAGCAAAATAGAATTTTTTTCACATAGAGAAATAGAGAAGTGAATGATTGCTCATAGAAGTTCAGTGGCTCAGTGACATCAGTGCCAGTGACTGCGATTCTTAGTCCTTTATGTTTGTTGTAGCTCCAGCCATCATGAGCATATTCAAGGCAGGAGACAAGATGACATGAGAAGGATTGGGCCTACATGAGCTACATTTGTCTCTCAAACAAAACAAAGAAAAAAAAATATTTCTCAGAACTCTATTTGTCACCATATCTCCATTTATATCTAACTAGCCAGAACTCTGTGAAGGCTGGAGAAGCATGAATAGGAGCTGTGCATGGCTTCAACCAATAGTGACCCATCTTCTGGTGCAGGATCTGAGAGGGAGTGGCTGTTGGGCATGCAGCTGACACTGTTATTCCTGTTTTCTGGAAGGCAGAATGTTGAATAGTGGGAAGAGTGGACAATTTACAGTCAGGACATTTGTGATTCTGTCCCAGCTCTGTCATGGTTAGCTGTGTGACCTTGGACTAGTTACACAACCTCTCTGAGCTTTCTCAAGTGAGAGGAAAGATCTACTTTACTTATCTCAGCATTATCGTAAAAATGAAATAATCCACGAAATTGTTTTCATTCTGGAACTATATACTAATTGTAATTTTTGATAACTATTTGGTATAAATAAGACTTCTTTTGAGAAAACTTATCTTCTCAAAACTTAGATTTTACCACCTATGGGATCTTAACTCAATGAAGTATAGAAGAAATAGCTTGTTAACCTTCTTGAAAAGCCCAGGAAATATGGTCTCCTTAGAACCCAGAAGGTTCCTGTAGACTCCAGTAACACTGACAGCCTTGTGTTAGAACATCCAAAGTGACTGACACATGACTTTAAAATGTAGAGAAGAAATTATTCACAACTCCCTATCTTCATACAGGCAAAATAGTAGTGCTCTCATTCCAAAAATGCGAAACTGAATTAAGTCAAGATGAGCTTACCAAGATGGTGCAAGCCAGCACCTTCTAAGAATTCAAGGGACTGAAAAATGTTGTGCAACCTTTAAAGCTTGACCTCCTGCCAGGGCCTTATACTGATTTGACACCCTACTCAGGTGCCTGGGGATGTCATTCAAGGTCACTGCCTCAGGAATGCACCAAAGATCAGAGGCAATGTCTAACCTGTTTTTCAAGCCAAGTGTGACTTAGATCCTTGACTCTGAATGTGTGGCTGTGCAGTTGTTAGATAGCACAGTCATCAGGATTGCTTGTTTGGAAGGAGAATCAAACACTACAATATTTACCATTATAACCTTGTGATTATATATTTGTAAATGTAACTATATATACATATAGGTGTTCATGTACATAAATGTATTTATATGTGTGTATACAGGCACACGTACATCCACATACCCAAGTCATATGAATTCAAAAGACACCTGGAATGGGGATTAGAGAATATGTGATTGCAGGACAAAAACGGGGAGTTCATTTACGGAGAATCATAGATACAGACTATAATGAAAATATGGCATGTTTCTTTTGGAGTTATTTCTCATATATGTTTGATTTGAAGCTGAGGTATTCATTGTATTAGCAAATTTCCATTGGATATTGGAAGAGTTATCACTTTCCTTTTGTTTTTACAAAATGAAATATTTAAATGAAAGAATGAAAGGTACAGTGGCTCATACCTGTAATCCCAGTACTATGGGAGACTGACACAGGAGTATTGCTTGAGCCCAGGAATTCAAGGTCGGTCTGGGCAACATAAAACCCCATCTCTACCAAAAAACCTCAAAAATGAGTCGGGTATGGTGGTGTATGCCTATTAGTCCCAGCTATTCAGAGGGCTGAGGCAGGAGGATTGCTAGGTTGAGGCTGTGGTGAACTGTGATCATGTCACTGTACTCCAACCTAGGCAACAAAGATAGGAAGGAAAGAAGGAAGGAAGGGAGAGAGGGAGGGAGGAAGAGCCAGGGTCACTCGACTTATTTTTTCTTTTAGGAGCTTCAAATTACCTGTTAAAGTGTGTGTGTGTGTGTGTGTGTGTGTGTGTGTGTGTGTACATGTACACATGTACATGTGTACATGTGCTCTTCAGTGATCTCTGTTCAGGTTCTATTACTGAGAGCTCTGTTCTCTCCTAAAGAAAAGGAATGTGGAAGAAGGAAAGGGAAGAGATGCAGTGTTCCAAGTCCTTAATCTGATTTAGGCCTTTCTCCCAGGGTGTGAGGCCTTCCAGGCTTCTGTTTATTCTCAGTACTTATGAAGCAAGCAGCAGGGCTACTTCAGCTTCCTGATCCAACTTCTGTGGTTCTTGTAGCCCACTATGAGAGATCTCAGGGGATAAAAGCATGCTTGGTATAATTTCATGTCATTGTACTGTGCACAATTCTAAGTCATAGTAGATGCTCAAGAAGATAGTTGAATGTCTTGCTTCAGAAGAAAGCTCTACAGAAATACATGGAATCCTTGTAGTAGTCTTTGTTTTCCCATTCTTCTTTTCTCCCTTGTTTTCTGTTTGACCTTTAGATGCTTGTCTTTGATTAGGAAACAAATGGAGGCCTTACTTAGGGGTTTGGAATTGGCACCAGGATCTAGTTTAAGATGTTTGTTCATAAACCCCAAACAGATGGCTAGAGAGTGTTTGCCAGTAGCCTCAAACCCAACAAGTAGATATGGAGATTTTCAAAGAGGCTGCCTAGTTGAAGACATAGGAAAAAAAGGTATAAGGGGAGGATGGCCGGAGATTTAAGCAACCTGTCTTGGATCACTAACCAGGCACTAATAAGTTAGTTGTCGTAGCAAATAAAACATTGTCCCAGCTTTGGAGGGATGGAATTAATCCACATAGCTGTATGAAATCCTGTTTTCCTTCTCATCTAACTTATAAAATTTCTATAAAACTTAGAATTAATTTCCAGGACTTTAGTATAAAATGACCTTTATTTAGATTGCTTGAACTGAACTTTTTTTTTCTTTTAAAAAATGAACACTGCCGGGCGTGGTGACTCACACCTATAATCCCAGCACTTTGGGAGGCCGAGGTGAGAGTATTACCTGAGCCCACGGGTTTGAGACCAGCCTGGGCAACTTGGTGAGACCTCATCTCTACAATAAATCAAAAAATTAGGTGGGTGTGATGGCATGTGCTTGTAGTTCCAGCTACTTGGAAGACTGAGGCGGAATTATCACCCAAGCCCAGCAGGTCGAGGCTGCGGTGGCCGCGATTGTGCCACTGTACTCCAGCCTGGATGGCAGAGTGAGAGACTCCAATATAAAAATAAAAAGTGAGGGCTGGGCTCGGTAGCTCAGCCTGTAATCCCAGCACTTTGGGAGGCTGAGGTGAGCGGATTGCCTGAGCCCGCGGGTTCGAGACCCACCTGGGCAACTTGGCGAGACCTCATCTCTACAGTAAATCAAAAAATCAGCTGGGCGTGGTAGTGCATGCCTGTAATTCCAGCTCCTCGGAAGGCTAAGGCGGAAGGATCACCGGAACCCAGCAGGTTGAGGCTGCGGTGGCCAGGAGTGACCACTGCACTCCAGTCTGGGCAACAGAGTGAGACTCCAACTCAAAAAAAAAAAAAGTGAACACAAGTCAGAAAGGAATGTTCCAGGGAAGGATTTTTTCATTCTGGCTATAACTGGTAAGGAACTAGCCCTTTGCAGTCAACAACCACAGAACAGCAACACACATGAGCAACTGTTTTCAGGCCTTGGTGAGCAGGCAGCACAAGATTTCTAAGTCAGTCTGACAATTACCTTGGCTCTCTTTCAGAAGAGAGTTTCCTGACTACAGCATAGTCAGCTGGAGTCTGAGCCAAGCACAGCAGTCCCGCTGAGCTAAGGTCACAGAGATCAGAGTTTGAGGGCAATTGAAGCAACTGGAATCTGCAGGACAGGGCACCAGAGAGGAGAGTGAAATATGTCTGGGTATACCCAGGGAATCCTTGGCCAGGCTGGAGTACACATGTACAGACTGAAACCATCCAGAGCTTAACAGGTGGTTACTCCAGAATTAAGAATGGGACAGAGGCTGAACGTGAGTTCTACCGTCTGGCTCTCCTCCGCTGCCACCATGAGCTTCACCACTCACTCCACCACTTACTCCTCCAACTACCGGTCCCTGGGCTCCATCCCGCCACCCAGCCTCCGGCCCACCAGCAGCGCGGCCAGCTTCTATGCAGGCGCCGGCATCTCGGGCTCCCGGATTTCTGTGTCCCACTTCACCAGTTTCCAGGGTGGCTGGGGGTCCAGAGGCCTGGCCACGGGGATGGCCAGGAGTGTGAGGGGCATCCAGAGCGAGAAGGAGGCTATGCAGGAGCTGAACGACCACCTGGCCTCCTGCCTCGAGAGGGTGAGGAGTCTGGAGACCGAGAACTGGAGGCTGGAGAGCAAAATCCGGGAACACTGGAGAAAAAGGAACCCCAGGTCAGAGACTGGGGACATTACTTCAAGACCATCAAGGACCTGAGAGCTCAGATCTTTGCAACTTCTGTTCACAATGCCTGCATCCTTCTGCAGATTGTCAACGCCTGTCCTGCTGCTGACTTTAGAGTCAAGTATGAGACAGAGCTGGTCATGCGCCAGTCCATGGAGAGCGACATCCATGGCCTCCATGAGGTCATTGATGACACCAATGTCACCCAGCTGCAGCTGGAGACAGAGATCAAGGCTCTCAAGGAAGAGCTGTTCTTCATGAAGAAGAACCATGAGGAGGAAGTGAAAGGCCTACAAGCCCAGATTGCCAACTCTGGTTTGACCGTGGAGGTAGATACCCCCAAATCTCAGGATTTTCAGCAAGATCATGGCGGACATCCAGGTCCGGTATGATGAGCTTGCTCAGAAGAACCGAGAGGAGCTGAACAAGTACTGGCTCCCGCAGATCAAGGAGAGCACCACAGTGGTCACCACACAGTCCACTGAGATTGGAGCTGCCGAGATGATGCTCACGGAGCTGAAACGTACAGTGCAGTCCTTGGAGATTGACCTGAACTCCATGAGAAACCTGAAGGCCAGCTTGGAGAACAGCCTGAGAGAGATGGAGGACCGCTATGCCATGCAGATGGAGCAGCTCAATGGCACCCTGCTGCACCTGGAGTCTGAGCTGGCACAGACCCGGACAGAGGGCCAGCACCAGGCTCAGGAGTACGCGTCCCTGCTGAACATCAAGGTCAAGCTGAAGGCTGAGATAGCCACCTACCCCACCAACTAGAAGACGGAGAGGAATTCAGTCTCAGTGATGGCCTGGACAGCAGCGGCTCCATCCAGACCATCCAACAGACCACCTACAAGATAGTGGATGGCAAATTGGTGTCTGAGACTAATGACACCGAAGTTATGAGGCGTTGAGGCAGTGGGAACAGGGTGCCCTTCAGGAAAGCAGAAAGCCAATAAAAAGTTCAGAAGTCAAAAAAAAAAAAAAGAATGGGACGGAGATACTAGAAGTCAGGCAATACTGGGGGATGTTGGCAGTCCAGCCAAGCCACAGTGGAAAGACCTTGTTAACATCTTATTAATATACCAAGCTTTTAGCCAAGATACAGAAAGTTTGTGTCTTAGGCATAAGGATCATGCTCTCAAACAGGATCTGTACATTTTTTTTCTATAAAGGGCCAGTAGTTATTATATCTGACCAATAATTATTTTAGGCCCTATGAGCCACACGGTAATGGTCATAATTACTCAACTAGGCTATTGCAGAACAAAAGCAGCCATAGACAATATGTAAACTAATGGGTATAGCTGTACATCAATATAATCTTATTTACAAAAGGGTAAGAAGGCAAGACTTAGACACTTGCTATAGTCTCTAGAGTAAGACATACTTTCAGGCCACCCCAACAAAGCCGAGAACCCAAGTTCTGTTGAGACCTAGAGGGGAGATAGAGTTTAGAAGTTGAGTCCTGCAGCAATTAGAGGGACTTAGGAAACAAATTCATCCAACAAAGTGAAAGACCAAGCCTACACAAGTTCAAGGTGAGTAGCCCATGGTCAAACTGCCTTCTAGGTAAAAAATCACTGTATAGGGGAAAATCCAATTCACAATGTCTTCAGTGTACCATTTACCGTTATTAGATGTGCAAAGAAATAGGAAAATATTACCAACAGCATAGGAAACATCCCAAATGGCCCAGATGTTGGATTTAGCAGACAAAGCCTTTAAAGCAGCTATTATAAATATATTCAAAGAACTAAAGGAACAGTTGTCACAATGAGTGAACATATACGGTGTCTCAGCAGCAGTTTATCGAAACTATAAAAGAATCAAAATTCTAGAATGGAAAAGTCGAATAATAAAGATGAAAGACTCACAAGATAAGCTTGCAGGAGAATGGAGGTGACAGCAGAAAGAATCAGTGACCTTGAAGACAGATTAATATAGATGGGATGAAGAAAGGGCCAAAAACATATTTGAAGAAATAGTGACTGAATATTTCTGAATTTAATGAAAAAATGAATGTACAGATCCAAGACTCTCCACAAACTTCAAGTAGGATGAGTTCAAAGGAAACCACATCCAGACATACGATAGTCAGTTGCTGAAAACTAAAGACAAAGGGAGAATCTTAAAAGCAGAGAAAAAAGATACATTATATATGGGAATTACATATGACCAACTCCTCATTGGAAACATTCAGACCAAAAGACAAAATATTAAAGGAAAAATTCTATATGTAGTGAAAAAGAGCCTTCAGAATCAAGGACAATTTTAAAAATGGACTGCTTTAGAGTGATGCTGTCCAACAGAAATATAGTGTGAGTTACTTATGTCTTTTACAGTTTTTAGTAGGCTGGGCATGGTGGCTCACATAAGAGAATTGCCTGAGTCCAGAGGTTTGAGACCAGCCTGGGCAACTTGGCGAGATCTCGCCTCTACAATAAATTAAAAAAAAAAAATTAGTCAGGCATGGTGGTGTGCACCTGTGTTTCCAACTACTTAGAAGGCTGAGGAGGAAGGATTGTCCAAGCCCAGTAGGTCAAGGCTGCAGTGGCCATGAGTGTACAACTGCACTCTAGCCTGAATGACAGAGTGAGACTCCAACTCAAAAAAAACAAAAAAACTAACAACAAAAAAAATAAAGTTTTTAGTAACTCCATTTTACATATTTTTATACTCTTTAAAACCTGGTATTTATTTTATACACTTAAAGAACAACTCAGTTTGGACTAGTCACATTTCAGCAAGTCCCTGTGACTAGTATCTACTATATTGGAATTGGATGGCACAATTTTATAAAAGAGAGAGAGTGAACATATGCCCGATATCCAGATTCTTTCCCAAGCCATCTTACACGTGTTGCGTATATTTAAATTAACTTTCCTAAAACATTTATCATCTCAAAAAACCTGAAGAGGCTATCTATGATGTGTTAAAACAAGTTCATTCCTCCATTCAACCATTTACTCAATGAACATTTACTAATTGCCAGACCCTATTCTAAGAGTTGGAGACATCAACAAGAAAAAGATCCAGTCTTCTTCCTCAGGGAACTCACAGGCCAGTTGGTACACTAGCCACATTAGCAAACAATTTCATTATAAGTTGATAAGTGTATGTAGGGGGATATGGGACAAATGGGATTAGTGAGAATTGAAGAAGGATACCATATATCAGAGTTCTTGGTTCCAAGCAACAGAAATTGAGTTTGACTAATATAAGCAGGAAAAGAGTCTATTGAAAGGTATTAAAAAGTTCATTGAATTGATAGATGACTGTCAAACTTGGCTTGGAAAATAGGTAGGAGCCACAGACCTAGCTAGTGGTGAACAGAGCCAGGATCACACCTTCGATCTGGCTAGGATACTGCACTCGGCACCATCACCACTGAATTGGGTTGTGCCCAACTCTTGGCCTTGCATCAAATTTCCATTGTCTACATGCCACTTTTGCATGCGTTCATGGGCCTTGTACCTTTTAGCACTCCTTCAAGATTCTAACATCCATTGAAAAAGCCAGGATCAATTGCTGGGAGGAATGAAATGAGAGTATTTTTTCCCCTCTCAAAAAAGGGTTTTTGAATACTGAGTGAGCAAAAAATAGTGATCATGCCCCTTATAAAGGTTTCATGGCAAAAAAAAAAGTGTGACCTTGATCTTTTGATTCAGTGATTGCTACTTGGTGTAAATGCTTGTTGTTGAACCAAACCCAAGATAATGATTGAGCTAAGACTTGAAGATGAGTAGGAGCTCATGAAAGAAACATCGGGGAAATGTATCCCAAAGAGAATATCTAATAATATGTTAAATAAATATATCAAAGATAAATATATGAACACATGATTGAATAAAGTATATATAAAAGCAATCGATTGAATGAAGTATACAAAAAACATAGTCTTTCAGGGAAAAATAACTCACTTTAACGGAAATATAGAGTTCACATGGGGAGACAATGGCAGATTGGATTCAAGAGGTGGATGGGGCTAGACTTTCAAAGTACCTGCATTTAGAGTATCACAGAGACAAAGCCCCTGCTCTCAGAAATTTTTTTTTTTTCATTTCTCAATCTCATTTTATCTTGTGAGGAGCCATTGAGGCATTCTAAAACAGAGTCCCCTAGCATAATGGGTTGGACAGTAGGTTGGAGGAGGTAAAGGCAAGATAAGGTAAGAGACTCACACCTGTCTGGATGAGAAATGATGAGACACCAGACCAAGACATTGGCAGTGAGAATGGGGAGGGTGGTCTCAGAAACTCCAGCTCTTTCTGAAATTGAAAGCAGTCATGGTTACAGCCCCTCTTTTCCCAGGGTCCTTGACCCCATGCCTACCCTCTTCAGATGGACAGAACATTGACTCACTGCAGGCTGGACATGCTGGTCTTGCTCCCCGTTCCTTAGTGCCTGTGCCCCACTGCTTTTTTGCTCAGAGCCCTCCTTTCCAGCTCAGGACCACTCACTGCTCAAGCCCTCAGCAGTGTCTTAACACTGTTGCTTGCTGCTGTCATAGTTTTGGTGAATAACCTGTCCAAATAGGTTAGAGAGCAAAGATTTTTGTTTTAGGTCATGCCATATCTCCCTGAAGTCGACTGGCAGCTGCTTGAGGGCAGTGACACTGTGTTGTTCTTCCTTGCACCCTCACACCCTAGAATGGGCCCAGCACAGAGTACCCAGCACATGTTCCCAAAGGCGTCATCCCTGACTTTGTAGAGCACATCAGAGGTATGCCTGCGGCTGAGAACTTCCACCCTCATGTTCCTGCTTGGCTAATCTCTTTAAGCACACACCCTGAGTCACTGTCTACTCCTAAACCTCCTGCGTCTTCTCATTTCCCCTTGAACTTTTCTCCTTAGTCTCAGTCCATCAGTCTTTTTACTCCATAATTCCCCAGTAGACAACTCTGCTGTCACCAGACTGGCTCAGAAACAAGCCTCTCTGAGGTCTGATTCTTAATTGTCACTCATGCTGGTCCTCTGTCCCAAGAACAGCCTCACTCTTCTCTCTGGTGGTCCAGAACCAAGGACAACCTTCAGATCCAAGAAACCTGCCAAGTCCCTTATAGTTTCAGCCTTTGAAGATCTCCCCATGACTAAATGGTCCTACCGTCCTAGCATGTCCTTCGGCAGGGCTAGTGCTGGCTGTTACGTGTTTCTTTATCACACCAAGTGAATTGTGAGCTGCTTGAGGGCCACTGGTTCAAAGGGTACCTGGTACATTTCCAGACATGTGGGGCTCATGAATGCATTTTAGAGAACTGACATAAGGCAAACTGACTTCTGTGACCCCCATGTTATCAGACAGTTGCATTCTTCCCATGAACCTTCCCTGCCCCAAATTTTACTGTGTAAGGGATGAGAAGTCTCTCTTTGAAATGACAGCCTAAAGACTTCAATGAGATTTTTAGTGTCTCTTGGTCAACCCCCTGCTGATCCTGAGTCACCACATTGGTGGTGATGCTAAGCCTCACTTTATGATTCACATTCTAAAAATGGGGTGAGGTTTTTACTGAGAAACTAATTCCAGTAGAAACTTAGCCTCACAATTGTTGGGTTCTTCTGTGGGTTTCCAGCTGCTAGCACAGCATTTCTCAAGGCCTGGTGTCTTAGGGCTTATTGGATGTGGCTGTTCTATGGCAGGTACCCAGGATCCATTTCACAGGTTGTGATGAGGGTTCCCTGTAATATGTTCCATCAGCCTTTCTTGGGACTGCTCGTTATCTGTAATCAGCCCATGCCTGGTCTGGGATGGACAAGCTAAAAAAAGGGTAGATAAGTCTTTAAGGCTATTATTTCATTCACACTTTCTGGGTCATGGTCTTGGTTCCTCGCCAGAATATACCTCCTCTTTATTTCGATAAAGAGGAGGTTTTAGGGTCATATTCTGGGGCCTATAACTGAGCACACGATTCCACTTAGCATCTAGAACTGTTCTCTAACAGTAACTGAAGGGGGAAATACCTAAAACCAGAATGTGTAAATGACAGAAATGAACTGACTTCATGCAGTGTGCATTCTAGTCCCAAGACTTCCATTAACAAACTGCTACCTTGGCGAGTCACTTAACAATGGCAGCAGTGATGGTGATGGCTGAGTTGATAAAGGTTTGGAATGGGGGTCTGGCACATGGTTAGTCCTCTGTAAGGTCATCTGCTATTGTCATTGTTATGGTTACAAAGGATTCATTACACCCACTACTAGGCACTTGGCATGTATTATCTCATTTAATCCTTAGAATTGTGGAGCAATTTTTATTATTGTTGTTGTACAAAGTTGAACTGAGGCTTAAACAGGTTGAATTATGAGTCTAAGACTGTACAGGCCTCAAGTCCAGACAGTCTAATCCCAGACCCATGATCACAATCTCTTGTTACACTTAGTTTCCTTAGACCTTGGTTTTCTTATCTGTAACACTTGGAAGCTGTTTATCTTTAAATCCTTCCGATTCTAAAATTTCCAGGTATTTCTCCCATTACTGTCATCCTTTCCTTCTCTTCCTCCCTTGACCCCTCCCACCTATCCATGAATTTCGCTGGGTTCATCATCACGGGATCAGCAGAATGTCGTCCCCATTGAATGATGACACTGCATGTGTCAGCACATGAACTCGTATTGTGGCTTTCTTTTTTGAAGAGGGCGGTAGGGGGGCTGTTTTACATGCTGCTATCTTTGTGAGAGGAGGAATCTGACTCTTCAGTTTTACTATCTTAACTTGGCCTGCAGCCATAGCCACACTGAGTGACACAAACATCTGACAGGGTTTGAGGAAGGCATCGCAGGCAGAATCCTGTGGGAATCAGCTCTGTCTGTGGGCTCTGCGCTGCTGTCTGCTAAGATCTGGCTTAGGCACCTGCACTCTCCAAGCTGTTCACACATCTGGTCCATGGTCGGTAAGGATCTTAAGAGAGGGACTTGGAGAAGAGACGTCCTCTGTACAGCTTGGGTATTCTGGCAGACTTCCATATGGGAAGTTCCCAGGACATTTCATTATAGTTACATTGTAGTTGATATTTGTAAAGTACCATAGTTGAGTGATAGTCTGTAGATACACTGTACTATATAGTCTATATTCTATATAGCCTATATAATATATATTCTATAGTACTTTGTTTGTGGCTGTGAACCAAAGGTGATACATGTTTTGGCAGCAGCAGCAGACCTGTGTTCAAGGTCTGGATCTGTCACTTTCCAGCTGGGCGCATCTAATACACCTGCTTGTTATGGCTTTTATATGATTCTTTTTTTTTTTTTTTTTTTGAATCGGAGTCTTACTCTGTCGCCCAGGCTGGATTTCAGTGGCACACTGCTCATGGCCACCATAGCCTCAACTTGCTGGACTCAGGCAATTTTTCTACCTCAGCCTCCCAAGTAGCTGGAACTACAGGCATGCGCCACCACACCCAGCTAATTTTTTGATTTATTGTAGAGATGAGGTCTTGCCATATTGCTCAGGCTGATCTTGAACCCATGAACTCAGGCAATCCTCTCGCCTCCACCTCCCAAAAGTGCTGGGATTATAGGCGTGAGCCACTGCGCCCAGCCTGTGATTATTTTTTAGGTGGGATCTTATTATGAAAAATATGAGTCAGTTTGTCACTGTCTTGAGAATCGTGGATTATTTTGCTTAGAAGTCTGGAGGAAACATTTTAGGAACCTTAAAGTACTAAATATGAACCTGGAAATACTAAAAGTGTTGGATAAGTCACTTAATTTCTCTCAGCTTGGATTTCTTCATCTGTAGAAAATTCTAGCACTGCCTGTCCTACTTAACTAATATAAGTGACTGTTGAATCAAATGAGGTATGGTATGAGAATGTGTTTCTAAAAATTACAAATTCTATGTAAACATTGGTTGAGGAAATATCACACAACAAAGCTAATTGTTTTAAGCACCAAAAAAGCAAAAGCTTAAATTAATGTTTCTACTCTGATTTTTCCCAGTGTGAATAATTTACTACAGATAATAACTTGTGGTAAAATTTCCTAAGTTTTTTATTTTTATTGTGCACCAATTGGAAGGCAGTGAATTAAGTTATTCTGGAAACTATCTGAATATTGTATGTATTGAGTTAATAAAAACTAATATTGTTCAAGGCATATAGTCTAAGCTCTTTTGTTGAAAGTGCATTGATTTTGCATTAATTCATATTTTATTAATCTATTATTAGATTGAGAGTTAGGTTCAAGTTGCAAATATACCATATGCAAAAAGACCCTATGCAAAAAGCACAAACAGGCCAGACACAGTGACTCATGCCTGTAATCCCAGTATTTTGGGAGGGTGAGGTTGGAGAACTGCTTGAGCCCAGAAGTTCAAGACTATCCTAGGCAACATAGTGAGGGTTCATAAGAAATTTAAAGAAATAGCCACGTGTGATGGCATATACGTGTAGTCCCAGCTACTTGCAAGACTGAGGCGAGAGGTAAACTTGAGCCCATAGCTACATTGAGCTATGCTCATTCCACTGTCCTCCAGCCTGGGTGACAAAACGAGACCCTCTCTCTACAGAAAATAAAATAGCATAAACAAAATTATAAGCCAACTGAGTATCCTTTTGAATACACAGAACATAATTGCAATGTGAGTAAAGGCAAGACCTGTGTATACTAATTCAAATTGGCCTAGGTTGAAAATATATTTCCATAACTCACATTTTTCACTAAAGCAAATATTCCCTATCCTCTTACTCAAAATAAACAAGATGACACCATTTCTGTTTTTCTTGATTGGTAAATCACGCTTGGAGATACCATCTGGGGATTGTTGGGTTTCTGCCAAAGATTGAAATCGGACCAGCAAAGTGTTACCTGCCCAAGGCAAGAAACTGCACTGATTTCATAGAAAAGCGTGTGCTTTTATTTCACCATCTGGTGAAAGAAAGTGAAAGTACTTAGAAAAGTTTTATTATTTGTTTTGCAACAATAGCACTAGTTATAGATAACAGTATTTCTGAAATATAATTGGGGAAATGAGTGAATCTAATTGCTGAAATTTGTGTAATTATTTACAAGTTTGATATGAAGACTTATCTAGAGATCTTGATGCTAAAGAAAGATATTTTAGAATAAAAGTTGGAGTCAGGCAAATTTCTCGAGTCCCCTCCCACTGTGGGAGCTTTTCTGTCTTCTCTATAAATCCTACTTTCAAAAAAACAGTTGGGGTCAAATAGGAGCAGAGAGAAGTAAAGCAATGGAAACCACCTCAGGCCTCCTTGTGAGCCATGCTATAAGCCCTAGAAGTGTGTGAATTGGGTATAACATGACGGTTATCCTTTTTGTCTTTTTTTAAACAGATTTCTGCATGACAGATTCACCAATGGCGAGAAGGGCTAGTCTGTCTACGTTCTGAGTATTGCCCTTGGCAAGACCCCTGAAACAGGCCCAAGGTCCAAGTCCATCGTGCCACCATACCCTCACCTCACCCCAGACAGTATTCTGGGGTCCACTCGAGGTCAGTAGTGGTAAGAGGTCAGAAGATGACCAGCACCTTCCTAGCATGACGACTGTGGATCATGTGATAGCTACCCACCAGTCAGAGTGGGTTTCCTTCAATGAAGACCCTCTGTTTCCGGCCTCCTCCGAGGGTAAGGAGTGCTTTTATTTCCTAATGTGAAGAGGTTGGCAAAAACTATGCCTGTTTGCTACGGCTTCTACTTGATGACTCTTTGGGCGGGATATTAATATACAAAAAAGAGCCCGTTTGTCAATGTCCTGAGATGTGTGAATTCTTCCACTTAAGAAGCATGAGGACGTGCCTTAGGGAGCTCAGGGTCCTAAAAAGAGGCCTGGAAACCCCAAAAGGATTTGCTTTTGCTTTTTCTTCCAAGAAACAGAAACTTAATACTTACAAAGTGCTTTACTCTCAGCCTTTTAATTTTTTTTAAAATTTGTTTATTTACTTTATTTTATTATAAAGATGTGGGGTACAAGTCAGGATTAGGTACATAAGTAATATGTGTGCAGGTGAAGTTTGGGCCTTCAACTGGTCCTCACTTCCCCTGGTGTAGGATCAGGCACACTTTGTGTTGTTACATGCCCCCCCTTCCTCCCTCCCAGGCAGCGTTGACTGCCAATTCCTCCCTTGTGCTTTTGTGATAAATGTTCAGGTTATGGGTGAGCACATGTGATAATCAGTTATTTGCTGCATTATTCACAATAGCAAAAACCTGGAACCAACCCTTATGCCCATCAAAAGTAAACTGGATAAAGAAAGTGTGCACTAGGCTTGGTGACTCAGTCTGTAATCCCAGCACTTTGGGAGGCCAAGGTGAGTGGATTGCCTGAGCCCATGGGTTGAGACCAGCCAAGGCAACTTGGTGAAACCTCTTTTCTACCATAAATAAAAAATCAGCCAGACGTGGTAGCATGCACCTATACTTCCAGCGACTTGGAAGGCTGAGGTGAAAGGATCACCGGACAACGCTGGGGTGGCCGTGAACATGCCACTGTACTCCAGCTTGGGCAACAAAGTGAGGCTCCAACTCTAAAAAAAAAAAAAAAAAAAAAAAAGGAAAGAAAATGCGATACTTATATATACGTGATGGAATATTACGCAGCCATAAAGAAGGGCAAAATCATGGACTTCTCAGCAAATTGGAGACAATTTTTTTTTTTAATTTTTAATTTTTAGAACAACTCAGCAAAATAAAATTCTGGTTTATTACTGGACAACATTGTTTCACACATACTTCAAACAGGCCAAAGAAAAATAAACAGCAACTTCATAGACAAAAAAGAAAAAAAAAGAAACCTTTTATCTTTGACTTTTTTAACCATCTCATACAAACCAACTACTTACAGTACAGCTAAGTACATACACAAAAAAAGTTACTGGAATGCTTGGAATAAGATTGTTTTTTGTTGTTGTTTTTGCTTTTTTTACAAGGTTTTTTTTCTCCTTTGAGATTATAATGAACATGGTCACACCACAAGTAAAGTCAGAAGTAGGACAGAGAACGCTCCGGAGGCTGGTCTGGTCATCCGAGATCATTAAAAATGGCTGACCCCTAACAATATGTACAAAAATATAAAATGTAAATAAAAAATACAAACAAATTTCCTTTTTAAAGTACTTTTAAGAAAAAAAGCAGGGCTTTGGAAGTTTTGGTTCTTTTTTCCTCCCCTGTTGCAAATTCTCATGGTTTTAGTGGGGTGGTGGAGAGCGCGTGTCATCTGCGGGTGGCGCTGCCCGCGGTGGGCGAGCGGGCGGGCCTCTCTACTCGAAGGTGACCACGTTTAGATTCTGAGACGGGAAGTGGAGGGTGAATAGGTCACGGCGGCCTTTTTTTTAAGTTTAACTTTTCCTTTTTTTGTTGTCTAGTCATCGTCATCGGTCTTCTGCTTCTCAGCATCAACATCGTCATCCTCATCGTCTTCAGCTGCCCGTTTGCCCGTAGCGGCCTCAGCTTCCTCATCTTCATCTCCATCCTCCTCCTCCTCACCATCACCTTCTTCCTCCACCTCCTCCTCCTCTCCACCTTCTTCCTCTTCTTCATCTACCTCATTGTCAGCCTCCTGCTCCCCGTTTTCCTCATTAGCATTCCCATCAGCAGGGGCGTCTCTTCCATTTCCACCTCCTCCACAACTTCCTCCTTCTCCTTTAAGTCCTTGGTGGTGACCTCGGAGCGGGTGTCCACGGCTGTGTCTGACATGGTGGGGCACGCCGGAGTTCCGATGCAAGGGACTCAGTAGTACACGAGAGTTCGAGCACTCTGGCGTTAAAGCTGCGGGAGTCCGCGGAGGCGGCGGCGGCGGCGAGCAGAGCCGGACCGAGAACAATGCAGAGACGGCTTTTCAGAGCAGCCAGTGGGGGCCGAGACGATTATTCTTAGCGATTTATCACTCTCAGCCTTTTTAAAATGTTATTAAAAGTGGTAGGCTCTTAGCCGGGCTCGGTGGCTCAGCCTGTAATCCCGCGCTTTGGGAGGCTGAGGTGAGTGGATTACCTGAGCCCGCGGGTTCAAGACCCGCCTGGGCAGCTTGGTGAGACCTCATCTCTACAATAAATCAAAAAATTAGCCAGGTGTGGTAGCGCGTACCTATAATTCCAGCTACTTGGAAGGCTGAGGCGGAAGGATTGCCGGAGCCCCAGCAGGTCAATTTTTGTATTGGTTCCATGTTGAATTTATACATTTTCAACATACTGTGTTAAAATATGTATTATTAAAAATAGTCCCTCCTGTTGCATCTTACTTTTTACAATGTGACAAGAGAAAATTTAAAATTGCGTAACTGGCTTACTTTATTTCTACTGCACAGTGGTAGTCTAAAGGCTCTGAATATATTCACATGGACTACTTTGTTGGCTGGTAATAGGAGAAAGAATTTTCATACTAGTTCTTTGATTTTTTTTTAAGTTTTCATATAGTAAAATCGACTTCTTTTGGTATACAGTTGATGGATTTTAGCACATCTAGATTTGTGTATCTACCACCATAATTGGGATATAGTTTATTTTCAGACAAATTTTTTGAAGGCTGTTTAATTTTCTGGGACCACTAAAGTGATACAGCACAAAAGGAAGAGTCTCTGTGTTACTTTCAACTGGTTACTAGTGCCAGGTTCGTACCTGGTGGCCCGTGGATGTACGTAACTTTGTACAGAGTTTGAAATTTGAATTTTGAATGTCTTCAGACAGAAGTTATTCACTGTCTCCATCAGTCCCTATTGCCTTTGACTTTTTCCACTTGATTTAAGTATGTTTCTTGCTTGTCCTCTGTAAGCACTTTCCTTTGTGACCCCCAAGCACTGGAGTAGATGCTGGGATAAGAATAGTGAAGGCCGGGCTCTGTGGCTCAGCCTATAATCCCAGTGCTTTGGGAGGCCAAGGCGAGTGGATTGCCAGAGCCCATGAGTTCGAGACTCACCCGGGCAACTTGGCAAGACCTTGTCTCTGCAAGAAATCAAAAATTAGCCAGGTGTGGTAGCACGTGCCTGTAGTTCCGGTTACTTGGAAGGCTGAGGCGGAAGGATCGCTGGAACCTAGCAGGTCGAGGCTGCTGTAGCTGGGAGCATGCCAGTGCACTCCAACCTGGCAGATGGAGTGAGACTCTAACTCAAAAAAAAAAAAAAGAAAAAAAGAATAATGAAGAAGACTCCTAGCCCCTGCCTGCCTGGACACTGACTGGAGACTGCTGAGGGTCTAGCTTTTACCCAGGATTAGGGAAACAGGCCTTTAGCATAGAGTCTGATGGGTATAACTGTTTCCTCTATCCCCACCTGCTGCAATAGCACATCCTGTATCACCCCCTGCTCATCCTTATTTTTTGCCTGCATGAGACAGTTTTGAAGAGTGGTTTTTTTCACAGGATGGTGGTATCTGGTATCTGTTTCAGGAGGCACCGAAGAGCACCTCCCAGGACTGTCATCTTCCTCGGACCAGTCCGAGAGCTCCTCGGGGGAGAACCAGGTGGTGGATGGAGGCTCTCAGGATCTTTCCCACTCGGAGCGGGATGATTCCTCTGAAAAGATGGGCCTCATCTCTGAAGCGGCCTCCCCACCAGGGAGCCCCCAGCAGCCCTCACCTGACCTGGCCTCCGCCATCAGCAACTGGGTTCAATTTGAAGATGACACACCCTGGACCAGCTCATCACCTCCTCATAAAGAAACAGGTGAGACAGGTGGGAAGCTGGGAAGTTTCCACTTTGGGTATCCCTCAGCAGGTGTGCCGTTCCATGAGAGGTCTATAGGGCTGCCAGGATTCTGTTTTACTTGCTTCAGAGCCCTGATGCATCAGCCACTTAGGAGGGAGCAGACAGATCTCATTTGGTTTAATCCTGTAACTCATTTTTGTTGACATGTGCATTCAAAAGAACTTAGGTGTTCTGGAACATTCCAACCTTTTAATCTTGTCCCTAGCTCTTGACTTGTGTTTGAAAAAAATGCATAAAAATTTATCTGTTAGGGATTGACATTATATTTACCCAGCCCCTAAACTGTGATCTCCTCACACGGAGAAGTGAATGTCTCAAAGAGTGTACCCCTGACTCTCTCTAAAGGAGGCACTGGTGGGACTTGTTAAACGTGAATATTCTCACACTCCAGACCTCTTGAATCCAGATCTTCAGGGGTGGGGATGTCATTAATGGCAAAAACCTTCTTTTGTGGCACTTCAGTGACCAGAAGCTGCAGGGGCACTTGGTGAAGCCATAGGAGGCCATCTCCACCCTGGTGAGCTGGCTGTTTATTTTGTTGTGACTGGATAAGCCTTGGAACTGTATTAGTTTTCTACTTGCTGCTGTAACAAATGACCACAAATATAGTGTGAGCCTAAACAACATGAATTTATCGTCTTCCTATTCTACATTTCAGAAGTCCATCATGGGTGTTCCTGGGCCAGAATCCAGGGGGTAGCAGGGCTGTGTTGCTTTCCAGAGGCTCCAAGGGAAAATCTGTTTCCAGGTCTTTTCCAACTTCCAGAGGCTGCCCACATTCTTGGAAAATGACCTCTTGCTCTGACTCCAGAGCCAGGAATGTTGCTTCTCTCTGTGTCTTTCTTTTCAACTCACATCTTTCTTTGACTTCTTCTGCTTGTCATCCGTTAATGACCTTTGTGATTACTTTGGACCCTGCAGGATAATGACCCATCCCACAGTCCTTAACATAATCACATCAGTAAAGTCCCTTTTGCCGTGTCAGGTGACATATTCACAAGTTCTGGGGAGGAGGACGTGGACATCTTGGGCTCTGGGGGGCATTATTCTTAGCAGCAAAAAGCAAGATTGGCATATTTTTCTGTTGATGGAGTAAATGTTTTGCTAGTTTAAAACTTTTTTTAAACTGTTTCCTTTGTTTTCCAACATGTTTTTGGCACCAATTAAGAATGATATATTTTTTTGAGCCAGTGTCTTACTTTGTTGCCCAGGCTGGAGCACTGTACCACTGTACAGTCACAGCTTACCACACACTCGAACTCCTGGGCTCAGGCAATCCTCCCACCTTGGTCTCCTGAGTAGCTGAGACTACAGGCATGCACCACCATGCCCGGCTAAATTTTTTTTGTTTTCTTGTAGAGAAGAGGTCTTGATCTGTTGCCTAGCTGGTCTTGAACTCTTGGCCTTAAGTAATCCTCCTGCGGTGGCCTCCCAAATGCTGAGATTATAGGTGTGAGCCACCATGCCCAGCCAAAAATGATTTTATGGGAACATAAAACATAATTCTATCATATAACAAGTGTTTCCATTTCATATATAAGCCTCACATTTCTCTGTGAATGCTGGTGAAAGCCCTGACACTCAGAGCAGTGTGGAAGGAGTGTCAGGTCCAGACAGGCTTCCGCTGCTGAACACCTAACACTGGCAAGCTCCGGACTGAGCATTTATGCCTGTAGGAAATAGTTGCTGAGCACTGGGCAGTGAGCCAGCACAGATATATAGACTTATGTTTAATGAAGCACTTTACTGCATACTTCCTCTCTCAGTTTCTGTGCTCCGTGCTTTGTCTACGTCATCTCATGTATTTATAACCATCATATGAGGAAGGCGTTCATCTTTTATTCATATTACACATGATGGAGATTGAGACAGACAGTGGCTTGTATGCTTGGAGGTAGCAAGAGAGCTTCAGCACCAGGCTGGTCCCATGGTCTTGGAGCAACCCTGGGATACGCTGTGCTATGCGCCTCACTCTTCCTGGGGCTGCCACACTAGTATCCTTGGCCCTCTAGTATTTTCGGTTACGTGAGAGGCAGGAGAGGTGAGAATAGGAGGTGAAGGATGGGCACTATGGCATTTCTCCATTCAGTGGCCCTAAATTGGCCATGCCTGCAGGTTATTGATTTTGTTCACGTCATTCTGATTCTTTCATGTCTTGTTCATACTTTACCTTTAACCACAGAGATTTCCTGATTGCTCCCGACTGTTTCTATGATGATGGGCCAGTTTGCATCAACTCTTCACTTATTTTTCAAGACTAATTCTGGAGTTAGTCGTAATTATGATAGTTTTGATATATTGTTAAAGCTTTATCCTTTAAGGCAGCAGTTCACAAAGTGTGATCTATAAGCCGGGCTTGGTGACTTGGCCTGTAATCTTGCTCTTTGGGAGCCTGAAGTGAGTGGATTTCCTGAGCCCGCAGGTGTGAGACCCGCCTGGGCAACTGGGTGAGACCTCATCTCTACAATAAATAAAAAAATTAGCTGGGTGTGGTAGCGCGCGCCTGTAGTTCCAGCTACTTGGAAGGCTGAGGCAGAAGGATCGCTGGAGTCCAGCAGGTCGAGGCTGCGGTGGCTGGGAGCGTGCCTCTGCACTCCAGTCTGGGCGACAGAGTGAGACTCCAACTCAAAAAAAAAAAAAGTGTGATCTATAGAGCCCTGGGGTTTCCCAAGACCCTTTCAAGTGAACTTTGAGGTTAAAATCATTTTCATAATTATCCCAAGTTGTTATTTGCTCGTTTTACTGCATTGACATTTGCATTGATGGTACAAAAATAACAGCAAGTAAAACTTCTGGTCATTGTCTACTCATAGTGAAAAAGTCAGTTTCACTTAACAATATCCTTGATAAGATAATAAAAATTAGTTTTTTGAAACTCTTGATTCTTGAGTATGTCTTTTTAATATTTTCTGTGACAGACTGGGAAATATATATAAATAATTTTTGCCCCATTCCAAAGTATGATTGTCTTGAAAAATGCTTATCTTGAAAAAAACTGAGTTTATATTTTTTAATTTAAAAATCAATTTAAAAATGAAAAGTTTTTTTTAAAAATCAAATAAGCAAAAAGAATTTTTTTTTTTGAGACAGCATCTTTATCACTCAGGCTGGAGTGTAGTGGTGACAATCATGAATTATCACAGCCTTGAAATCCTGGGTTCAAGTGATCCTCCTGCCTCAGCTTCCCAAGTAGCTAGGATTCTACAGATGTGTACCACTGTTCCCTGCTAATTTTTCTGTTTTTTTTTTTTTTTGTAGAGACAAGGTCTCGCTTTGTTATTTAGGCTGGAACAATTCAACAATTCTTGATGAACAAAATATTGATATTTTAAAGTAGTATTCAAATAATACTTGCCTGAGCCTGTCACACTTGATACCCTAATTCTGGCCGTGGTTTCAATAAAACTTTATTTACAAAAACTTGTGAGCCAAAGTTTGCTACTTGGATTTTGATTGATATTTTAAATATTCCATTGAAATGTTATTTTGATTAGTGAATTGTGTGTGTTTTTTTTGGCTCCCCTCCCCACTTACATTTTACACCCAAGGCAAGTGTATCACATACCTTAGCCTAATCCCAGCCTTGCCATGTTCTAAGACTATGAGATTTATTGATATTACTAGAGAATTAGTCAATAAATGATAACTTTGAGATGCATGAAAGCATAATTTTGGCTGGAAAACTTCTCAAACTTGACTAATTCCATCTGTTTCCATGTGTGAAGATTTAACTCTCTGCCTCTACCCTGTGGAATGGTTTCCCAGCAGACCTGATGCCTCGTCTGAAGGCAAGATGCAGGGATAAGCTAAGTACAGGACAGTTCCACCTCAGGCAATGCTTCTAACATGGAAGCCCAAGAACCATGGAGGACTGCGCAGAGCATCAAGTGGGTAAAGAAAATGGTAATAAGTCCCAGGGCCTGAGTCCAAATTTCCTACCAGTACCCAGCTTGACCGATCAATGAACCTACTAAATAAAAGGCTACAAGGTACATTCCAGTTACCCAAACCCACCTCTGCCACACAGCCAACTCCCTGAGGGTTTCCTCTTATAGACTGTGTTTAGCAATCAGGAAGAGTTGTTGGCAGAGCAAAGGACAGGCAATACGAAGGAGAAATGAGACTGTAGCCTTTCAGCTTGGATAATGCAGACATTCCCCAGGTTAGATAGTTATTCCATTCTTGAGGCTGTTGGGCACTTCAACTTCTAAATTTGAATCCAGAATGTTCTGTTGGCCAGGCATGGTGGCTCACATCTGTAAACTCAGCACTTTAGGAGGCCAAGGCAAAGAGGATTGCTTGAGCCCGGGAGTTCAAGACCAACTTAGGCAGCATAGTGAGACCTCATCTACAAGAATTAAAAAATTAGCCAAACGTGGTGGTATGGATCTCTAGTCCCAGCTTCTTGGGAAGCTGAGGTGGGAGGATCACCTGAGCTCAGAAGATTGAGGCTGCAGTGACCTGTGATTTTGCCACTGCCCTCTATCCTGGATGACACAGTAAGACCCCAACTCAAAATAAAAATGTTTGGTTACATGTGCCATATATTGCAATAGCACCACTTATGTAACTGCTGGCATTACACAGAAATAACACAGATGTATGCAGTGAGTACCCTCACAGTGAGAGACAGTATTACTAAGACTCCTTGCAGTCACCACTGCCTATTCTGTTCTTTCGGTGATACTCAGCTGGATAATGGCTCCCAAAGGCTTCAGGCCATTGTCCCTAGAACCTATAAATGCTATCTTATTTGAAAAAAAAGGCCTTTGCAGATGTGATTAAGGATTTTGAAGCTGGGCACAGTGGCTCACGCCCTGTATCCCAGCACTTTGGGAGGCCGGGGTGGGAGGATTGCTTGAGGCCAGGAGTTCCAGACCAGCCTGGTCAACATAGCGAGACCTTGGCTCTACAAAAAATCAAAAAAATTAGCCGATTTTGGTGGTGTGTGCCTGCAGTCCCAGCTACTCAGGATGCTGAGGTGGGAGGTTCACCTGAGCTCAGGAGGTGAGGTTACAGTGAGCTATGATTGTGTCATTGCACCCTAGACTGGGCAACAAAATGAGGCTCTGACTCAAAAAATAAAAAAAAATAAAAAGAATTTTGAGATGGAGGGGTGATAATCCCGGGCCCTAAATATAGCCACATGCATCCTTATAGAAGGATGGTGGAGGGAGATTTTGCTTACACAGAGGAGAAAGCAATGTGAGTATGAAACAAAGATTTGATGATGCTGACCTTCGAGTGATGAAGCCACAGCCAAGGTATGCTGGCGCCAACAGAAGCCAGAAAAGGCAAGGAACAGATTCTCCCTGTGGAAGAATTGTGGTCCTGCTGACATCTTTTTTTTTTTTTTGGTAGGGGTCTTTGTCATCCACTCTGCAGTGCAGTGGTGCAATTATGACTCACTGCAGCCTAGGACTCCTGGGCTTAAGCAATCCTCCCTCCTCAGCCTCCTGAGTAGCTGAAACTGAAGGTGCATGCCATCACACCCAGCTATTTTTTATTTTTATTTTTAGAAGTAGGGTCTTGCTATGTTGTCCAGGCTGATCTCGAACTCCTGGCCTCAAGTGATCCTCTCACTTCAGCCTCTCAAAGTGCTGGTATTACAGGTGTGGGCTTCCATACCCAGCCTTATGCTAACATCTTGATTTTTGGCACAGCAATTCTGATTTCAGATTCTGGCCTCCAGAACCACAGGAGAATAAATGACTGTTGTTTTAGGCTGCCAAGTTTGTGGTAATGTGTTGTAGCAGCCACAGGAAACTAACATCCTAAGTCTGTAAAATCTTAAAAGGGAACCCTTCACATAGAAGGCTGAGGATGAGTCAGTCTGGGTTAGGGGTGCATCTGTAATAGAGCAGGCTGTTTGTTTGTTAGGCAGATGTGTGCATGCCACTCTGCTTTATCTCCAGGCCTTGTAGCCTTTATCATTTATTTATTCATTGAGTCACGCGATAGCTATGAAGCATTTCCTCTCTGTGCTTCTGCTAGGTGTGGATTTTCTTTTCTTTTCTGGTCTTTTTTTTTTTGAGTCAGAGTCTCACTCTGTCACCCAGGCATTTTTTTTTGTACTTATTGTAGAGAGGAGGTCTCGCCAAGTTGCCCAGGCTAATCTCCACCTCCCAAAGTGCAGGAATGAGCCACTGCACCTGGCTAGGTATGGATTTTCAAAGACATAGTGTAGTGCTAAGAATGTAACAGACGTTCTTTGGGCTTCTTTCTGGATTCTCAAGCAGAAAACCGGAGCCCTACCTGTGCACCTATGGTTTCTTCCATCTGCCTCCAGTTGATTGTCTTTCAATGACTGCATGTCTTTCTTTTAAGTTTTCCATTTCATGGTAACTGAGAATTTGGAACTGGTTCCGAAGAAGTAAAGAAGTGGATGTTGGGAGAATTGCTTGCCTGCAAGTCTCATTTTATAGCAGGTGCATCTATTGCCTTTTCCTGCAAAGGGTTAAAATCAGAACTTAAAGCAAAATCCCTTGTTATTTACTTTCAGGACTTCCAAAGCTCTTACTCAATTTTACCCTGGGTCGGTGGTGCCCACTTGGAGAAAAGTCACAGCTAGGTGACCCACTTGTATAAAATGAGTTGTCATCTGGTACTTTTTAGTCTAGCATGACAACATCAAAATGATTTGTCCATTAATTTCTTATTTAGTCATTCCAAAAAATTGCTTTTCTTAGTTTATTTATTTCCATCCGTCATATCCTGGGTCTGTTTTGCCTATCGCTTCATCCATGTAGATCAAACAAACTCTTTTTAGCATGGATAACACACACATGAAATGGAACTGGGACAAGAGACACATTTGATGTGCTGTGCTTGAACCTGCAAACATCTGGGCTCTTTAGTGAAATGTGGAGTATGCAATGTGTCTATGTGCATGCAGGAGACAAGGTCTAGCCAGAAAAAAAGAATCTGAGGAAACATTTTTGGCTTCAGCCATCCTCCTAGTCATATCAGTATCACCAGAGCAAACTGAATTTTTCCTGTATGTGATGTATAGTTATGGTGTTCAGTTTCTTCCCTTTTTATTCCCCATTTACTTCTGTTAAGTGTCCAGGCATGCTTCTGTCAAGAGAGAGGGAAAGTATTTATCTTGGTAACTTTCTCATGCAACTTTCTCATATCCTTTTAGGAGAAGGTCATGATCTCGGTCTAAGATAAATAGGTGGGAGGAGGAGGAGGAGGAGGAGGAGGAGGAGGACAAGGGCTAAGACTAGGACTGATTAGCATTGTTTGTAGTCTCGATTTCTGGAAACAAAATTGAAACATCTTAGCCAGCTGTTTCATGCCTAGACATCCTGCCTTGCAAAGAGAGGTTGGGAAAGAGAGGACAATGGGCACACACACACAAACGCACGCACGCATGTGTGCATGGAGTAGGTAGGTTGTCTGGGATACTCCCTTCCCATCCCCTAGTTCCCTGTTCCCTTTCTCCCACTCTTCCAAAGTTTTTCTGGCAGATGAAGAGCACAAAACAAAAGATTACATCTTTTAAACTATGCCATCCAAGAATAAAGCCAAGGGAGCACTGGATTTTAGCCTGGAATGAGAATGTACTATTTGCCCTAATTAAAATGCAACAAGGCTGTAGGCACAGTGGAGTTAGGGACAAAGAGACTGTCACTAATGGTAAATCTCTTTCTTTTATGGCATTTAAATGCCCAGAAGCTGCATCAGGAAGCTTAGAGAAGTCCAGGAGTTGTTAGTCCCCACCCTGGTGATCTGGCCACTTGTTTTACTGTGCACCGAAGCAGACCAAGGTTGATTGGATAACCAGGAGCAGCAGCTGGTGGGGAAAACAACTTCAGAAATGCTTAAATCCATCAAGGGAACAACTTTCTTTTGGACTTTAATTAGGGCAGGATTTGAAGTGAATAAGAGTCATAGCAGTTGGTCCGGGAAAAAGAAGATACACAATCTCCCTTAGGAAAATATGAGGAAAATAAAATGAGAGAGACAAAAGCCTTCTTATAACCACATTTATGGGAGGGAGGGGCAGCGTCAGTTCTTTGGACCTGAGGATCTTGGGAACGAGGGGACATATGTAATCATGCCCCTGCAATCTTTTATGAAAATTGTTGCCTCCAACTAAACCTCTGAAATTTGATAGAGGCCAAATGGGGGATTGAGATCTCCAAATTAATAAGACCACTTTGGGCCATACTGATAAGTGATCTCTTCAGCAAGATTTTTACTAGAACCTTAAATATGAAATATGTAAACCTATTAAATTAGCCACAAGAACACTGTTCACATCTCCAGTTTGAAGATACTAGATGATCTAAAGTTATATGGTAAAAAATGTCAAGACATTTAACTGAGAATTAGTTTGCTGAACCCTGAATTAGATGCATGGATAGTCTGTTAAACTGTGAGCAGAACCAAAGTGTTAAAAAAGAAAAAAAAAAAACTTCAGGTGAATCTGTTTAAATCAAAATTAAAACTTTGTAACTTTCTCCAAAGAAATATTTTTGAAAACGAACCTAAGCCCAGCTTGTGTCTTATTCACTTTAGGTCCTTTAGCAATAGTAGTCCTGACTTTTCCTAGCTACAGAAAAGTGTAACTGACTTATTTAAGGCCTCCTCTGGCTTTAAAATCCCACCATGTACCAGGAAGAATATAGCAGTCAGCTTTCCTATCACCTAAAATCTTATATATAGAAAGATTCTGTCCAAGCAAAGGCTGATTTTAAGTATGCACATTTTACAAGTGTGTGTGTTTAGAATGTGTTTGCAAATGCCTGCAGACAAATAGACTAAAGAGCAAAGTTCATCTTCAAAATATACAAAAAAAGATTAAGCCCTATTGTAGCATGCGACTTCCTGTTCACTCATGTTGTATGCTGACCTTCCTCCATGGACATGGCAATTTTTCTGCAAGGCCAGGACTGAATTGGACCCATTATGCAGATCCTACAGGATGTGCATAATTGCAAAGAAAAAAGAAAAAACCTTGCAATTCCGGGACATTTGTCCCACAGCTCAAGCAAAACACGAGTATTCCCTTGTGCTTCAAATGTCTTCCCTAAAAGCTTGGTCTAAGGCCTTCCCATTGTGTCTGGGGAAGCTAATTATCTGGGACCAGAGAAAGAGCCACTTGTTTATGAGAGGATCAGAGGTGACGTTAGTCATTTAAGAGGGAGGCAGGGGTGACAGCTGAGAGACTTCATCCTGAAGAAGACTAGCCCAGCAGTTAATTTCTGTTTTGTTGTACATTCTGACTAATAGGGGTGGTGGGTGGTGGATGGGGGTGGAATAAGAGCCCAACCCTTTTGGTGACCATGTGGACAAGGCCCACTGTGGTTTGCATGCATATGTATTTTACTTCTGAACAGAGATGGTCTTATTTTCTTTTAATACCTTGACTTGTTCTTCTCTGCTTCCAAATGTAATTGATGGCCTTTGTGGAGTCCCTCTGAGAATGAATTTCAACAGAGCCCTTTTTCCTCAGGGCTGGTGTCCTCTCCAACCCTCTGCCCTGGGCTCCTCTCTGGTCTAACTGCATCTCCTCTCTTGCTGTTCCAGACAAGTTCACTGCTGCCCTGGCTGTTCCTTCTGCCCCAACCGCTTTTTCCTCCATGTTTTCACTCAGAACTCTGCTCAAGTATCACCTCTTCAAGGAGACCCAGAGAACTCCATCCCAATGCTCTAGCTTTTTTGCTTTAAATTTCTTCGCAGCCCATGTTTCTACCCGAAACATGATATCATATATTTACTAATTTGCTTGTTTCTTGTCTCTCTTCCCCATAGAAAGAAGGACTCTGTCTATCTAATTTATTATCCCAGAATATGGTTTGTGGAATTTAGGAGGTGCCTACTTAGCATTTGTTGGATTAGTGAGTGAAAAGATAAAAGGTATGTCTGAAACGTACTGCAGAATGACGAAGTGACTCCTATTATGGGGCTAATAAGCTGTTAGGTAGAACTTGAAGCATTGCTTCCTCAGTGAAGTCAGTTCGTTTTATTTTGTTTTAAACAAGATAGGCCAGGAAGCTAGGCTGGCCTCCTGCCAATTACTGCCCTCTCCTTACCAGCTAACTATTTTCGTCAGTCTGTGGTTTTCTACTGTTATTCACACAAAACACATATCCACATATACATGGGTGAATACATACCATGGGTATATGCCTAGGTACGCGCACACACATACGCATGTACATAATATACACACGCATACTTGCATATACATACACAAATGCACATACTTTTATTTTATTCTTGGGTGTTGCTTTAAAAAGCACACTTACAACTATCCTTTAGGCCAGGCTCGGTGGCTCAGCCTGTAATCCCAGCACTTTAGGAGGCCAAGACTAAAGGATTGCCTTAGTCCATGGGTTTGAGACCGGCCCGGGCGACTTGGCGAGACATCGTCTCTACAATTTAAAAACAAAAAACTACCCTTTATATTTTTGTTGTATTTAAGGATGCCGTCACGTTACAGACGGTGGTAAAGTGCTCTCAAAGATAACTCTTTCCAGTTATCTAAAAGGGAACTGAAAATATTTTATTAAAACTCCAAATATACTCCTTTTCCAGAGAATGTGCTGGTTTACCCAGAAAGGCCATGTGGCCTATCTCTCCCTCAGTTTGGGACACAAAACACAATAAACTACCCAAGTGTGTATCAATTAACTAGTTCATTCATGCAAAAAAATATGTAGAAGCTGGGAATACAATTATGAGAAAGCTGGACACAGCTCCCACTCCCCCAAGTTGACGTTACTTAACAGTTGGGCAATCTGTTATTGAGGGAGCTTTCTGGGCATGAACAAGAGCTCCTCTGAGCCAGTCCTGGGAACAGCTGCTTCCTGTGGCCAACTCTGAAGAGGCAGAGTGGCCACAGATAAAGAGTGGCATCAGATCTATTTTGTATGCATGGATGGGCACATTGACAGCCCTAGAAAAGCCACATATCCTCAGTGATTAGACATCAAAATATAAATAAAGGACATGACATCCAAATATATGTATTTACAATTCTAATCTATTCAGGATTTCAAAGTACTAAAAGAAAGAAAAATATTGTATTAGCCATATTAGCTGACAGCTTGTAAATGTATTATTCTATTAACCCATGTTATTTTGAGCCCCACAATATGCTAGTCCCTGATGGGGCACTGTGGATTCAGCCAAATATTTCGGCCCCAAGGAGCACACATTCTGCTGGGGGGTGTGGCTGGGGGAGGGGGAATATCAGACGCACAGTAAAGAAGCAGATATGGGTGAGTGTGTTAGCAAAAGTGGTAAGTGGAAAGGAGAGAAAAACGAGGCAAAAGATGAGAACATGGTGAAGAGATGGTAAAGCTTTACATGAGGTCAGAGAGTGACTGACAGGTAAAAATGAGTGAAGACCTGACAGACTGAGGGAGCGAGCTTTGCAGAAATTGGGGGAAGCCTTTACTGTGGAAAGAACAGCAAGTGAACAGCCTCTGTGGGGCAGCTGTGCTTGTGGTGTGTGACTGCAGTGGAGTGAATGTGGGAAGAGACGGAGAGGCAGAAAGTTTACCGGGACTCAGACACATGGGTCCTTGGAGGGTGTGCAGAAGATTTGGACTTTTCCTGTAGTGAGATGGAAGGCCATTGGAGGGTTTTGACCGGAGGCATGGCGTGCTCCAAGCTGAGTTTTAACAGTCATTCTATTAAAACTGTGTGGCTAGCCGGGCACGGTGCCTCACGCCTATAATCCCAGCACTTTGGGAGACTGAAGTGAGAGAATTGCCTGAGCCCACGGGTTCAAGACCAGCCTGGGCAACTTGGTGAGACCTCATCTCTGCAATAAAGAAAAATTAACCAGGCGTGATGGCACATGCCAGGAGTTCCAGCTACTTGGAAGGCTGAGGCGGAAGGATCATCTGAGCCCAACAGGATGTGGCTGCGGTGGCCGTGAGCATGCCATTGTACTCCAGCCTGGGCCGATGGAGTGAGACTCCAACTAAAAAAAAAAGTCGTGACTGTCGTAGTATGGTGGTTGAGAGTGGTGTTGCTGGGATAGTCTGAGACAAGAGTACAAAGGAAGAAGCAGGGAGACCAGAGAGGAGGCCCCTGCATCAATCTGGCAAGAGAAGATGGTGGCTTGGCCCAGGGTAGTAGCTTGGAGGTGGTAGGATGTGATTGGATTCTAGATATATTTTGAAGGTAGGACTAACAGAACTTGTGATGGAATAAATGTGAGAAGAAGCAAGGATGACTCAATGAATTTGTTCTGAGCAACTGAAAGGATGAAGGAGCTAGTTTGTGGGGAGTAATGGGAATGTCATTTGGGGCATTTTGAGTTAGAGATCTAAATGGAGATTTCAAGTCGATTTGGACATAAGGACACATCTGGAAATAAAAACCACTATCACTTGGCCCATTTTGAGTACTTGCTTTGTCAGTGTTAACCTAATCCCCTTATGAGATTCATGAGAAAATGGAGGAATGAATGGATTAAGTCACGTGCCCCAGGCTGCAGAGTGAGATCCTGGAAGTCTGAAGCCAGTGTCCTTATGCTTAACCTCATAGGAAAGGAAGAGAGGCAGATTTTGGTCTTTCCTTCACTTTAGTTCTTGCTGGATGGATGTGGCATGAAGCATCATGCTGGAAACCACTTGTGGCTATTTGGTCCAGGTGTCAAAGGTCTGACCCCTGGGGAAAGAGTCAGCTCCAGGCTCAGTACTTTTCTTGTTTCAAATGAGCTTGTGGCCTAAGGACATTCACCAAAGAAGCTGAATAAAAGAACTTATCCCAGATTTCTTTTTTTCTCATTTATTTATTTTTAAATAATACAATTTTAAAATAAATTCAGGATTAGGTATACAAGTGGTCATCACATAGACAAAGTTTGGGCCTCCCTTTGGGCCCCACTTTGCCTGGTTTGAGATCAGGTAGCCTTATTACTGTTATGTGCCCATCCCCACCCCCTTCCCCTGCCAGTTTCTAGCTACTACCAATCCATTTCTTATGGATTGGTAATGGATTGGTAAATGTTCAGGGTCCTCTTGTGAGTGAGAACATATGGTACTCAGTTCTTTGTTTCTGTGACTAATCACTGAGTATTGTAGACTCTAAATTCATCTAAGTTACTGCAAAGTCCATAATTTTGTTCTTTTGTGGCTGCATAATATTTCATCATGTATATATACCACATTTTTAAATCCAGTCCAGTTTCGATGGGCAGCATGGTTGATTCCATGTTTTTGCTATTTTGAGTAGTGTTGCAATAAACATGCGTGTGCAGGTATCTTTTTTGTAGAGTGATTTTTCTCTGGGTATATTCCCAGAAGGGGGATCACTGGATCGTATGGAAGGTCAATTTCTAGTTCTTTTAGTAATAGCCACACTGTTTTCCATAGAGGTTGAACTAGTTTGCATTCCCACCAACAGTGTAGGAACATTCCCTTTTCTCTGCGTCCTTGCCAGCATCTGTTGTTTTTTGTTTTATTATTGATGGCCATTCTTACTGGAGTTAGGTGGTATCTCATTGTGGTTTTGATTTGCATTTCTCTGATGATCAGTGAGGCTGAGCATTTTTTTGGTGTCTGTTGGCTGTTCGTATGTCTTCTTTTGAGAAGTGTCTATTCATGTATTTTTAATGGGGCTGTTTGTATTTTTCCTTTTGGCACATTTGAGTTCCTTGTAGATCCTGTATGTTAGGCCTTTGTCAGATATGCAGTTGGCAAATATTTTTTCCCGTTCTGTGGGCTGTCTCCCCACTTTATCCCAGATTTCTAATCCAGGAAATAAGTGAAGTGTATTAGAGAACAGTTTTGTGAGCTGTCAGAACTCTGCCTCTTCCAGCTGCTTCTTAGTTTCTCTTTCTTTTTGGTTTCTCTTAGCTTCTTAGTTTCTCTTTCAAGGAAAATGTTGACGTTTTATCTAACAAATGTAAAGAACCAAAGTGAAAATACAAGTAAAAGAAGTAAAATATCTTTCTTCCTGAGCAACCAGTCTTTTTCAATATGTGGTTTTAATAAGTTTTATTAACTACTGAAAAAATACAAAGGGACATTTAAAAATATATACTAGATGATAAAGACCAGCAGTATAACCCGTCATTCAGGGTGATCAACAGAATGGTGTCATCACCTCACCCAGACGCCCTCCATGCTTTCCTACTGATCACATCCTCCTCTTCTATCTCTTCCCCTCCCCACCTTCTCGAGTTTTGTGATAATGACTGCATTACTTTTCTTGATAGATTTACTACCCACACATGCATCCAGAATGATATCATTTGATTTGGCCTGGTTTTGAACTTTCTATAAGTGGAATAAGGCTGTCTTACTTTGTGGCTGGCTCCTTTCATACATCATTATTGGTGAGACTTGTCCATGTCCTTACTGGTGCTGAGTTCCTTTAGTTTTTATTGCTGTGGTTTCCATTATAGTAATGTACTACAGTTTATTTATCCATTCTGTTACTGATGGACATTTGGATTATATCTACTTTTTTTTTTTTTCTTGAGTTGGAGTCTCACTCTGTCGCCCAGGCTGGAGTGCAGTGGCCGCTGGGCTCCGGCGATCCTTCCGCCTCAGCCTTCCGAGTAACTGGAATTACAGACGTGCGCTACCACGCCCAGCTGATTTTTTGATTTATTGTAGAGATGAGGTCTCGCTGCCCAGGCGGGTCTCGAACCTGCGGGCTCAGGCAATCCACTCACCTCAGCCTCCCAAAGGTGCAGGATTACAGGCTGAGCCACCGAGCCCAGTTTATATCTACTTATTGGTGGTTAAGAATGTGCTTCTATGAGCATTCTTTGTGTTTTTCTGTGAACTTTTATTTTCCTTTTGAGTTGGGGTCCCACTCTGTCGCCCAGGCTGGGGTGCAGTGCTATGATCATCACTCACCGCAGCCTTGACCTCCCAGGCTCAGGCCATCCTTTTTCCTCAGCCTCAGTAACTGAGACTACGGGCACTACCACCATGTCTGGCTAATTTTTTATTTTTTGGTAGAGTCGAGGTCTTGCTATGTTGCTCAGGCTGGTCTCGAACTCCAGGGCTCCAGCAATCCTCCTGCTTCAGCCTCCCAAAGTGCTGGGGTTACGGGTATGAGCCACCATGCCCAACCTTATCTATGAGTATTTTCTTCTCGGATCCTAGTGAACATGTGCTAGTGGTTCCTTTGGATACAAAAGTAGGAAGGGGATTTTTTGTTGCTGTGGGATATGCTCCTATTTGACTTGCTCAGATAACATCAAATCATTTTCTTTTCTTTTTCTTTCTTTTTTTTTTTGAGTTGGAGTCTCACTCTGTCACCCAGACTGGAGTGCAGTGGCCACTTCCAGCCACTGTAGCCTCAACCTGCTGGGCTCCGGCGATCCTTCCACCTCAGCCTTCCGAGTAGTCGGAATTACAGGCATGCGCTACCACGCCCGGCTGATTTTTTGATTTATTGTAGAGATGAGGTCTCACTGCCCAGGCGGGTCTCAAACCCGCGGGCTCAGGCAATCCACTCACCTCAGCCTCCCAACACTGGGATTACTGGCTGAGCCACCGAGCCTGGCTACAACAAATCATTTTCTAAAACAGAACATCTCCTGCCAGCTGTACATGAAAGATGTGTCTCCACTTTCTTACCTACTTGTGGGTGGTCTTTTTTTTTTTTTTTGTCATTGGCGAGGCAGAGAAGGAGAAAGGGGAAGAGTAATAGTATCTCATGTTGTGTGGTTTTCATTTGCATTTCCTAGATTACTAACGAGATTGAGCATCTTTTTTGGGGGGAGTTGCTATTTGTAGGATTTGTTTTTGTTTTTATGAAATGGCTATTCGATATTCCTGTTGGGTTCTCTGCCTTTTTCTTGCTGATTTCTGGGAGTTCTTGGTGGGTACAGTATGTGGCAGATTTCTCCTGCCCTGTATGTGGTCTTTTCATACTTTTTACGGTGCCTTTAGGTAAGTTGCTTATTTTAATGATATGAAGTTTTTTTACTTTTTCTCTTATAGTTGGTGCTTTATATGTTTTAATAAAGAAAATATTTTCCTACCCCCAAAGCATGAGTATATTTAATTATATTGTCTTCTAAAATATTTCTTCTATACCCTTCACACTGACATTGAATCTAGCTAGAACTGATTTTTCTGTATGGGATAAAAGACAACTCTAATTTTATTTTATGTTTTTCATGTAGATATTTGATTTTCCCAATACTATTCTATTATTTCATTTATTTTAATATGTACTTGTAAAGATATTTATATTACTGAAATCTACTTTATATCTAAATAGTGTGACTCTGCTTGTTAATATGGGGAAAATCCCTCTAGAATTTTAATTGACATTCCAATAAATCTATAAACCAATTGGGAAAGAATTACTATCTTTACAGTGTTGAATCTTTCAATATCTAAGTACACACACTCACACACACACATATACACACACTTCTCCATTTAGGTCTCCCTTATAGTATGTTAATAAACTTTAGAAATAATCTCCTCTGAGACTTAGCTCATCTTTCGTTAGGTTTATTACTGTTTATGCTTCATATTTTTTGTTGCTATTATGAATGTTATCTTTCTGTAAAATTCATTTTCTAAGTATTTCTTGCTGGTTTTCAAATATGCAATTCATTTTTATATGTTGATTTTTTTTTAATCACTAAAATTATCAATTTGCTAATTTATTACTAGGGTCTTTTGGTTATTTACATACACAAAAATGTCATCTGTAAATAATGAGAGTTTTGTTTTTCTCACGTCTTTTCACTTTTTGCCTTACTGTGCAGGCTCTGACCACAAGTATGATGGTGAACAGAAATGGGGGTAGTCAATATCTCCATCTTAATCTGACTCTCCATAGATGGAGCTTTTCAGTCTCGTGTGATGTTTACTGTGGGGTTTTGAGATGATCGCTGTTAGGTTTAGGGAGTCTCTTCTGTTTCTAGTTTGCCAAAAATTACTACCACAAATACGTACTAAAATTTATTTAATACTTTAAAAATATCTATTATAATGATAACATGATTTTTCTCCCTTATATATTATTGCAGTGAATTATATTAATTGCTTTTCTAATGTTAACCCATGTATTCTCAACAGGGTAATATTACCCCCAAGGGGACTAAAAATAATTTTGGGGTGGGGCAAAGAAATCTTAATTGTTTTTTTTGTGTACAACATAGCTATAATATGCAGTGCATAAATAGACACATGACATATCTGTGGTATTAAAATCTCAGAAACTTTTTTTGGTGATGGTGTGGGGGTCAGGGTGTCTGTTGCCCAGGCTGCAGTGCAGTGGCATGATCATGATGATCATAGCTTATGGCAACCTTGACCTGGCTCAGGCGATCCTTCTACCTCAGCATCCCAAGTAGCTTGGACTACAGGCATGCACCTCCTCACCTGACTTGTTTTTAAATTTTTTTAGAGGCGAGATGTTGTTATGTTGCCTAGGCTGTTCTCAAACTCCTAGGCTTAAGTAGTCCTCCTACCTCAGCTTCCCAAAGTGCTGGGATTACAGGTATGAGCCTCCACACATGGCCCAAAAACCCTTTTAAAAGGATGAGGAAGACAAGCTACAGACTGGGAGAAAATATTTACAAACCACAAATCCAACAAAGGATTAGTATCTAGAATATATAAAGAAATCTCAAAACCTAACAGCCAAAAACCAAAAAATCCAATTAAAAAATAGATAAAATAAACAAACATTTTTCACCAAAGAAGATATACAGATAGCAGCTAATCACATGAAAAGATGCTTAATATCATTAGCCATTAGGAAAATATAAATTAAAATGATTGATCACTGTACATCTATTGGAATAACTAAAGTAAAAAATAGTGGTAGCACTAAATGCTAGTGAGGATGCAGAGATACTGGGTCACTCATGAATTGCTAGTGGAAATGTAAAATGGCACAACCATTTTGGAAAATAGTTTGGCAGTTTCTTATAAAACTAAACATGTAGTTACCATATGACCCAGCAACTGCCCTCTTGGACATTTATCCCAGAGAAATGGAAACTTATGTTTATACAGAAACCTGTACACACGTGTTCATAGAGCTTTATTTATAATAGCTAAGAACCAGAAACAGCCCAGAAGTCCTTTGATGGGTGAACGGTTAAACTAACTGTGGTTCAGCCATATTGTGTAATACTACTCAGCAATAAAAAAAGAATGAACTATCTATTGATACATGCAACAGCATGGATGAATCGCAAAGGCATTATGTTAAGTAATAAAAGCCAGTACTAAAAAGTGACATACTATATGATTCCATCTATACAGCATTCTTGAAATGACAAAATTATAGAAATGAAAAACAGATTAGTGGTTGTGAGGTGATAGGACCAACGAATGGGGAAACAGGCAAGGTGGGGGGAAATGCGTGTGCTTATAATAAGGCAACACGGGGGATCTTTGCAGTGATGGAACTGTTCTATGTCTTGACTGGTGGACTCATGAAGCTGCATATTGATAACATTGCATGGAACTAAATACACACACCCATGCACATGCACATACGAGTACTTGTAAAACTGAGGGAATATGATTAAGTTTGGTGGTTTGTATTAATGTCAATTTTCCAATTATGATATTTTACTAGAGAAGGAGTTCAAGAGAAAGTGATTAGGAAAACAATGTTCAAAACGGTTCCTCAGGGGGACAATAATGAAAACAACTTGAGAAACACTGTGTTTAACCAACTTTGTGTAAATTGGATAGACCCAATTTAGTCATTATGTAATTTTTCTTTTTATAAATGACTAGATTCTCCTTGATTGTTTGGGACTCTTAAATCTGTGCCCATGATTGAGATTTGTCTATAATTCTCATTTTAGTGTCTATAAGTATAAATTGGGTATATGTTGCCAGGTTTTGGTGTAAGGAAATGCTAATCTCATTAAATGAGTTGATGAGTGGTTTTTCTTTTTGTGTACTATGGAATAGTTTGTGGAAGATTGATGTTTTTTTCCTTTTAAAGTTTAATAGAACTTTTTGGTAAAACCACCTGGCCTGACGTTTTTCTTGTGGGAACATTTTAAGTGCTGGTTCACTTTAGTTCAAAGTCATTGGACAAGTCAGGTTTTTAACTTTCTTCTTGAATTGGTTTTAAAGAGTTATATTTTTGGACGCGGCTCAGTGGCTCAGCCTGTAATCCCAGCACCTTGGGAGACCACGGCGCATGGATTGCCTGAGTCCACGGGTTCGAGACCAGCCCAGGCAACTTGACGAGACATTGTCTCTGCAATAGATCAAAAATTAGCCGGGCATGGTAGCGCCTGCCTGTAGTTCCAGCTACTTGGAAGGCTGAGGCAGAAGGATCGCCAGAGCCCAGCAGGTCAACACTGGGGTGGCCCTGAGTGTGCCACTGCGCTTCAGCCTGGGTGACAGAGTGAGACTCCAACAAAAAAGAGTTATATTTAGTTAGGACTTCTACAATTTCATCTATGTGTTCAAATGTATCAGTATAAAGACATTTATTTCCCCTTACTGCCTTCTTACTATATATAGCATTTGTGATTGTATGCACTATTTATTCTTAATGTTATTTGTGCTTTTTTCTTGATAATATTTTAATTCTATTAATCTTCTAAAGAACATGTTATCTAGATGTGTTTTTTAAAATGTTAATAATTTATACTTTTATGTTTATTATTTCTTTCTAACATTTTTTGTTTTATTTTGCTGCTCCTTTTGTAACTTAATATGTTGGAGGCTTATTGTATTAAAATTTCATTTCTTCTTTTCTAATATAAGCCAATAGTACTGCTTAACTATATTCTTAAAATTTGCACATATAGTATTTTCATTATTGTTTGGTTCTAAGTGTTTTCTAATATTTATTAAGATTTCTTCTTTGGCCAATGAATTATTTAGAAGTATGTTTCTTAATTTTTTTAATTTCCAAATTGTCTTTTATCTTGTTTAGATAACTGGATACTTAATTGCCTTGTGACCAATATTCATGGCTTGTATGCCAAGTTTTTGAAATTTGTTAAAACCTGCTTCATGTCATAGCATGTGGTCACTTGTCATAAAAAAAACTAGGTGTGATTATGAAGAATACATATTCTCTTCCTGTTGAGTGTAATGTTCTGTGTATGATCATTAAATCTGCATGTTAATTTTGTTGTTTACATTTTGTTTCTTGTTGATTATTTTGCCTGCCTGATCTATCAATTACTGCAAGGTGTATTATAAAATTTCCCATTATGACGATGGACATTTCCTGCTTTCTTGTACTTCTATCAACTTTTGTATTAATAATTTTGAGGCTATGTTATTAAATATATCCAAGTTTAGATTTATTATATATTTCTGATTAATTAAACTTTTTGTTGTTTTGTTGTAACATCTATCTGTAACCTATAATACTTGCTTTCTTTTCATTAGTATTTTTGTCTTATATGGCTTTCCCATCCCTTTACTTTCTTCATTGATAATTCTTTATATTTTAGATATTTTGTGTACAACATAGTGGATTTCATTTATTTATTTTGCCTGACAGTCCTTTTCTTTAACTGGAATATTTAGTCTATTTATGTTTATTATTAAAAACTGATATAATTTTATTTCTATAATCTTCTGTTCCTATTTCTCACATTTCTTTCCTACTTTTAGATTAATTGTCGTTTTTATTTATCTAAATTGTTTTATTTTTCCTTCTGTGAAAATGTTTTCACTGGGTATACAATTCTAACTTGACAGTTGTTTTTCCTATCTGCACATTGAAGTGTACACTGCCTTCTCTTGCTCTTGAACAGGTGGAAGTAAAATCATCATTTTTTTGAAAGTATATCTTCTCTATGATGGCTTTTAGATCTCTTTGCTGTCAGTCTTCTATAGTTTCAGGGAGATTTATTTTTAGTTACCCTGCTTGAGATGCCTTGGAATTCCTAATCTAACAAGTAAAATCTTTTATAAGTTCTGGGAAATTGTTGACCAGCATTTTAAAAATTATTGTTTCTCTCCCATTTTCGCTCTCCTCTTCTTTTTTCTTTTTCTTTTTTCCTTTTTCCTTTTTTTTTTTTTTGTGATGACAGAGTCTTACTCTGTTGCCTAGGTTGGAGTGCAGTGGCATGATCATGGCTTACTGTAACCTTGAACTCCTAAGTTCAAACAATCCTCTCTCCTCAGCTTCCTGAATAGGTGGAACCACAGTACTATATCTGGCTATTCACTTGTATACCCAGTGACAACATTTTCAAAAAATTTCTGTAAAAGAAACAGGGTCTTGCTATGTTGCTCAGGCTGGTCTCAAACTCCTGGCCTCAAGTGTTCCTCTATCTTGGCCTCCCAAAGCCCTGGGATTACAGAATGAGCTACAATGGCTGTCTCTCCTCTCTTTAGGAACTCAGATTAGATATCTGCGAACCATTTGTATACCTGACCCTGAATTGTACCACATATTGAAAAAAAAAGTTATCTATGAGACCTTCTCACTGTATCCTCCCTGTGTTTTTTATCTTTCCTATTTTTAGCTTGTTGTCCATTCCATTTTTAATTTACAGTAGTATATTTTTTCTTCTCTGGAAGTTCATCAAGTTTATTCTCAATTCTCCATGCTCCTTTTGTGTATTTTCAATGTCTTTTATTGCCTTTAATGTATTAAATATAGTTATATTTTGTACTCAATAATTCTAGTGTCAGAATTCTTTGCAGGTCTGATTCTGTCTGTCTACATCCCTACCTCTTCCCCACCCACATACCTTGCTGGCCCTTGTTCAAAGTAACTTGATTCCTATGTGTTTTGTGATTTATCTTATTTTATTGTTTTATTTTATTTTTTAGGTGGGTGCTCACTCTGTCACCCAGGCTGGAGTACAGTGGCATGATCACAGCTCACTGCGGCCTCAACCTTCTGGGCACTGGTGAGCCTTACTCCTCAGCCTCTTGGGTAGCTGGGATTACATGCTCATGCCACCACACCCGGTTAATTTTTCAATTTTTTTGTAGAGACATGGTATTGCTATGTTGCCCAGACTGGTCTTGAACTTCTTGGCTCAAGCAATCCTCCTGCCTCTGCCACCCAGAGTGCTGTGATTACAGGTTTGAGCCACCATGCCTGGCCTGTTTTGTGACTGATTGATTGATTGATTGATTTGAGTTGGTGTCTCACTCCGTCACCCAGGCTGGAGTGCAGTGGCACACTCAGGGCCACCCCAGCGTCCACCTGCTGGACTCTGGCGATCCTTCTGCCTTAACCTTCCAAGTAGCCAGAACTACAGGCACACGCTACCACGCCCAGCTAATTTTTGATTTATTGTAGAGACTAGGTCTCACCAAGTTGTCCAGGCTGGTCTCAAACCCATGGGCTCAGGCGGTCCACTCGTCTCGATTTCCCAAAGTTCTGGGATTACAGGCTGAGCCACCGAGCCCGGCCTGTGATTTATTTTTTAATGACTTATTTATTTTTTTAGCATGTGCACATGACTCAGGGATATTCTGTCAGAGAAGGCTGATTTCAAGGTATTTTTTTTTCCAGAAAGGATTAGAATTTGCTTTTCCCAGGTACCTGAGGCCACTACTAACCTGGAAATACTTCCACTAAAGTCTCAGGCTGGAGGGTTTTTCAGACCACACAAGTAGTTTTAACTGCATACCCCTATGTGGGACAATTTGTGGTTACTAATTCTTTGGAGATACATTTTTTCCCCTCTACCCTTCACCCAAGCCTAAGGCAGGCAGTTTTCTTTGCTGTCTCCTGCTAGAAGGTGAAATTTTTAAGTTACCCTTTAAACCTTTTGGGATTTCTCACTTCATGCAGCAGGTCTTCTGTTAGGTTTCCTATCCTGGGTTGGTCCTGGCTTCTTTCTCCTTTGCCTTCTTCACAAGAGGTTTAAGAAACTCAAGAGTCTGGTTTGTTCAAAATCTTAGAGTATAAAAATCAGGTTGTGTGCTCTGCCTACCGTTTCTGGATCCTACTTTCACTTGACCTCTGGTAATTCTGTGCTTTCTTACTCGCCCTGTGGTGTATTTTAAATAATGTTAGTACATTTTGCTTAACGTTTTAAAATATTTCCACGGTAGTTCAGTCTAAACCACTATACTCTAGGAGATGGCAGTCCTAGAATAAATTTTACAAATTCGGTTTCACTTCTTATTTTTGGTTGTTTTTTTAGTTTTATTTTTTTGTTTGTTTTAATTTGTTCTATCTTTGTGTATGGACCAGTTCAAGTCTAACAGCCTCTATTTAATGTTTACTGTGTTTAATATAAACTGTCATTTGTGGTGCTTTTATTGACATAAGCCACAAATATTTGTTGAGTGCCTGCCTTATGCCAAACACTATTCTAGAAATAGAGGTACAAAAATGAACAAAATAGACACAAACCCTTGCCCCCCACAAGGAGTTTGACTTCTAGCAGGGAAGACATGTAGTGCATTAGACGGTGGCAATGCTAAGGAGAAACAAAGCAGAGAAGGGGGCCTTGCAACTTTGGAGAAAATAGCTCAGGAATATATTGCCCGGAGGGTGACATCTTTAAAGGAAAGTGGGTATGAGCTATGGGCATGCCGGAAAAAACTGCATGTTTTATAAATGTCTAGAAGAATAAGGATTGAACATTTTCTTTAATTTTACATTTGTGCTGTGTCACGGTATTGCTCTTTTTTCTCTCTTAAATCTCACTTTTCTCTTTCTTGACCCAACTCTGTAGTTTTGGTTCTCTAGCAAGAAGAACTGACCATATCATCTTGGGCAAGTTCCTTAACTTCTCTGTTTCTCCTGGGTAAAGAAGGATTACTGGCCTTGTCTCAGGATTGATGGATGAAACGGGATGACATTTGTAACAGTGCCTAACATTGCATGGGTACTCAATGAATGGTAGTTTCTTTTGCTTTTTTCCTTTCTTCCTTGTCTATACTCTTTTCAACACTTGATAAATTTGCAGTAGTGTGATTTTTATGCACCTGGAGACAGCACGTGGTAGGCATTAACTAAAGACAAATTAGAATTTTAAAGTTTGATTTTTAAAAATATTTTCTAAAGAGGTTTTGAAAGGCTGATTTTATGGTCAAGGATAAGGACACAAAGCCAAGCTTCGTGCATTTCCCCCTGAGAGGTGTTTTTCATGGTATTGCACACAGGTTAGTAGCACCATTAAATCTCATTTTTACATGTGAAAATCTGCAGAATCTCCAGTTAGACTCCAACTCAAAGCAAGAAGAGGCATGTCACATACAAGTACACATCTAGTTGTATAGCTACTCTTACCCCTTAACCCAAACTAGCTCTACTTTTGCAGTGCTAATTGGTGAGTTTTCTTTTTTCTTTAGAGTTGGAGTCTCACTCTGTTGCCCAGGCTGGAGTGTAGTGGCATGCTCACGACCACCCCAGCGTCAATCCGCTGGGCTCTGGCGATCCTTCCGCCTTAGCCTTCCAAGTAGCCAGAACTACAGGTGTACGCTACCATGCCCAGCTAATTTTTTATTTTTATTGTAGAGACGAGATCTCACCAAGTTGCCCAGGCTGGTCTTGAACCCGCGGGCTCAGGCAATCCATTCTCCTTGGCCTCCCAAAGTGCTGGAATTACAGGCTGAGCCACCAAGCCCAGTCAAGTTTTCTTGAGATTACTGGTGTGCCACTAAGAACAGAGGAAACGTTAGGATAAGGGTGAAACTGCAAGACTCATGTAGTTTGGGTTTGAATGAAACTGGAATCTAAATTTAGAAATAACATTAGACCCTAAAGTAACTCATATTCCTTTAATGAGATTTTCTCTGATTCAAGAGTCTTGAGACCTTAATTTTCATACTTTAAAAAAATTTTGCCGGGCTCGGTGGCTCAGCCTGTAATCCCGCGCTTTGGGAGGCTGAGGTGAGTGGATTGCCTGAGCCTACATGTTCGAGACCTACCTGGGCAACTTGGTGAGATCTCATCTCTACAATAAATCAAAAAAATCAGCCGGGCATGGTAGCTCATGCCTGTAATTCCAGCTACTTGGAAGTCTGAGGCAGAAGGATCGCCGGAGCCCAGCAGGTCGAGGTTGCGGTGACCAGGAGCAGCCACTGTACTCCAGTCTGGGCGACAGAGTGAGACTCCAACTCAAAAAAAAAATTTTTTTTAATTAATTAGTTAATTATTTTTTAGAGACAGAATTTCACTGTCGCCCAGGCTGGACTGCAGTGACGTGATCATGGATCACTGTAGTCTCGAACCCCTGGGCTCAAGCCTCCCAAGTAGTTGGAACTACAGGTGCTCACTACCATGCCTGGCTTCATACTGGTTCTGATATTGACTTCCGATGGGGTCTCAGTCATTCAGTTTTTCCCCATCTGTATCATGAGTGATGTTTCCTATACTGGATTTCCTTTCTTTGAATGGCTGTTGAGATTTCATAGAATGTGAATGACATCAAAGACAAGTACTGATGATAAACAAACTACAACTATTGACATTATATGCTTTTGGTTTTTGGTCTTGTCCTCAGCCCTCCCATTGACCATTCCCTGCTGGACATGCCCTTCCTTTGACTCCCTGGGGAGGTGCCCTCTGACCTCCGAGAGCAGCTGGACTACCCATTCTGAAGATACCAGCAGTCCTAGTTTTGGCCGTTCATACACAGACCTGCAGCTCATCAATGCTGAGGAACAGATGAGTGGCCGGGCTTCCGGGGCTGACTCGACTGGTAAGATGGAACTCCAAGCCAGAGGGCTTTGCATATCACTTTTGTGTTTCCAGGTCCTCCTGGGGTACCCTTAAGATCCCTCCAGTTAAAAAAAAACAAAAAAACAAAAAGATCCTTCCAGCCAGCTTTGTTTGCAGAATGCATTTAGGTGTTTTCATCCTGTCCAGAGCTAGACTCCAAAGTGGTTTGAAATTGCTTTGGGAAAAATATGTAAACAGATTGGATGATTGTCTGGCAGATTATTCATATTGGGAAACCATTTGACAGTGTCTCTGAATATGTTATTTTCTGACAGTTTGGAACAAATACCATTCCCTGTCAATTTATTTCTCCTAGGATTACTGAACTATGTGTAATATGCACAAGGCTGAATCTTTCCTCCTAACACCCACACATCTTCTCTCTTCAGCGAGAGGGAATAGATTTAACTAGAGAAGAAGTGAATGTTATGTGAAGCAGAATGAGAATCAGAACTCAGCCACTATGTCCAGGCTGCAAATCATTTTGCAGTTATTCTGTTGTGCCTTCATTGAGCAACACATCAGTCGGTAATGTCCCATGGCTCATTGATTAAACTTCCCAGTAGGTGTCAGAGGAAATGCTGGCTTTCATTGCAGGCGGAATATGAGTCTGTCAACAAGTACTTTGTGATGGGCAAGTTTGGGGTGGTATTGGAAAGATATTGTATGTCTTGGTGTTTTGTTTATTTGGCCCAATAGATTGACTTCTTCTGACAGCGATAAAGTTACTGTTAGTCTCTCTGTGGATGAAATTACCCAGTGTGTTGACAACATTTATTTTTCCTTCTCAATGTTGTTTAGGGGTTTCTAGATCATTTTTCAAATTTGGATAACGTTCGCCCTCATGCTGTGTGTTGCTGCATTCTGTGTATATAAGAAGGGATCCCTCTTGTAGACTTAAGGGTTCAGACAAGATTTGGTTTGGTATTTGATAATATTGCAGAAAATCTTAGTTTATCAGGGTCTGTATCTTCACAAGCCACAAACATTTTGTTTTCATAAACACTCCTTCAATTCTAGTTCATCTCTGTGGCCAGTGGTCCTGGTTGGGGCTGAAATATACCCCAAGACCCTGTTGCCACTATGGGAAGCATCTCATGGTAGGAAGGCACCTTCAGCAGTTGAGAGCATTAGGAAGAGAGGCTGAATTTGAGTTTACCTTTCCGCCTCACATCTCTTGCTCTCTGCCTCCTTTTCAAGCCTCCTTGGGAGGATGCATATGGGTTGATTCAGAGTATCCAGATCTGGCATCAGACTTCTCAGTTTCAGATCCTGGTTCTGCCATTTACCAGCTGTGTGACCTTAAATAAGATCCTCACAGTCTTTATCACTCTGTTTCCTCTTCTGAAAAACGGGAATAATAGTAGCAGGCACCTCACCAAGTAGTCATCAGCTCCAAGTGAGACAATTTATATAGAACAACTTACACAATGCCCATCATAGAGTAAGTGATCATTTGGGGTGAAATGTCTTCCCTTTCCTGCTGCTGCTTTCTTGTTGCTTCAGAGATGTGTAAAGTGGGCCCCACACTGATAGAAAAGTCAGGGTCTCTAGGCTCAGAGGTGGCCCCTCTACTTTCTTATTAGATAAAGTTGCTTTAATTCTTGGAGGTTCGAGTGATGAAAGAATCCCAGCCTGAAGTGAACATGATTAATCTGCCCCCTAAGTTTTAAATTATTTTTAGCATCTCCCTGTTCTACAGTCATTCTGGCAGTGTTGTGTTTGCATGAAGAACACCTCCTCCCCTGTTGTTTTGGTCAGTGTCCTGGCAAGAAACTGGTGCCCTAAAAAAGGGTTTATCCAGAGAGACTTTTATGAAGGGACTGCTGACCAAGGAAGCAAGAGCTGGAATTCTAGAAGAGGGGCTGCCTTACAGGTGCTATGGATATAGGAAGGACAGTGTTACTGCAGAGATTTGACCAAACAGGGAGATAGGGAGGAATGCATACCCCGATCCTGTGCTGGCTGGTGTTTCCCACAGCAGATACCAGTCAGAAACCAAAGGGTGTGAAGCCCTGGTGAAGCAGTCTGTGGGGTCAGCTGCTAGAGCAGGCAGAGAATGGATTTGGGGTATGATGGTGGATCAGTCCATTTGCACTGCTATAAAGGAAGGCCTGAGCCAGGGCGTAAAGTATAAAGAAGAGATATTGATTGGCTCATGGAAAATCCTCACTTCTTCCTCACTCCTACAGATCATAATGAAGCATAGTGCCAGCATCACATATGCTTCTGGTGAGGCCTCAGGAAGTTTTCAGTCATGGTGGAAAGAAAACGGGGAGCAGGCGTATCACATGACAAGAGAGAAGCAGGAGAGGGATGGGGGGTATCAGGCTCTTTTAAACAACCAGTTCTGTGCAAACTAACAGAGCAAGAACTCACTCATTACCATGAGAACAGAACCAAGCCATTCATGAGGGATCACCCCCATGACCTAATCACCTCCCACCAGGCCCTACCTCCAGTATTGGTGATCACATTTAACATGAGATTTGGAGGGGACAACCATCCAAACTGTATCAGAAGGGGAAGAATGAATGGAAAATAGCCAACACACTTTGGTGCCCACCAGGAACTAAATGGCCTCTTGGCAAGGGTTGTTCCAGAGACTCAAATGCAAAACCAGGACTAGAGAACAACAAGGGATGCTCTTTTCTCCCTCAACAGGAGGCAGTTTCCATGGCTACAGGGAGGGTAGCGCTATGACCTTTTGGCAATCATCCTTTTTGCAGTCTCATAATCATAGCCAGCACTTACTGCTTGTGTGCTGTGAGCTGGGAGATGAGGTGTATTATCCCTGGACTTTAAAACAGTCCTGTGAGACAGGTGTTAGTCTCCCCATTTCCTAGATGACACACTGGGGAAGGTTAGCACCACTGAGAAATGGATGACCTGGATTTCAGTCAAAATTCCAAAGCCTTTTCTAGTGGTTTCCCAAACCTGGTGGTACCCAGGGTCACTATGGTTATCAGTTTGCTGTTACTTCTAAAACTTCCATACAGATCTGTATAGAACATGCATACAAATTTATATATACAGATTGCCTTGGGGGTTATTTTTAACATAAGTAGTACCAGGGGATTTAAAATAAGGCATGTAGCAGGCATAGCTTGAGGATAAAGCTCACCTTTCCTTAACAGGTATGCATGCTTACAGATAACTATGTGCACACAGTATCATGTTCTATAAACAAGTCTCTGGTCACTCCACTGAAATCTCTCTAGTCTTCAGCAATCAGGCAAGAACCCAGGTGGGCTAGGGGCTAGGGAATGCCTCCATATGCTCATGATGGGACAGTCTTCCTTAACATCTCACCTTCATCTGCCCCTCCAGGCCCAAAGGTGACAAGCAGAGTGTGTGCCTCCAGGGCCCTGGGAAATGAGAGACAGTGAGGTGAGTCCCGGGAGAGCACCTCTGCAGGCCATAGGGACAGTGTCTGGATGCAGCCTGAGCTGTGAGAGCCCCAAGGTGCACTTCCTGGATGTCCTGACCTGTGCCATCAGGGGAGAGTTCAGCTTCTGAAAAGGCTTTGACTCATCCTGGGTCCCAGGATACAAGAAGGAGAAGGAAAAACAAATGAGAATACACACACACACACACACACACACACACACACACACACACACACACACACACACTTACACACACTTTAGTTGGAGTTTCACTCTCACCAGGATACAAGAAGGAGAAGGAAAAACAAATGAGAATACACACACACACACACACACACACACACACATTTTAGTTGGAGTTTCACTCTCACCGGCCTGAAGTGCAGTGACATACTCATGGCCACACCAGCAACAACCTGCTGGACTCCAGTGATTCTTCCGCCTCAGCCTTCCAAGTAGCTGGAACTACAGGCGTGCTATTACGCCCAGCTAATACAAATATTTTTAAGCCTGAGGCATTTATCCATTTACTACAGTAGTAGGGATTTTAAAATGTTTTCTGTTGAGCTGTTGAGAGTTTCAAGGAAATCTGTAGACACTGAAAAGCCCCCCAGCCAGGATACACCTGTCCTTGCCTGGCACCAAGCCTATGGCAATATCAGCCTCTGGAAAGGCCCTACTCCGAGGCTGGATGGTTCCAGCAGGGTAAACTGAATCCCTCTGGGGCTATTGGACAGATTCCCCTCTGTCTGTCTTCCAGGAGAGTCATCTCACCAGAGCTTCCCTTTCTTATCTGTGAAATGAGGCTGAGTCCCTGCCCAGGCAAGATGACAGGGTCTACGTGAAGGCATTTTGTACAATGTGAAGTGCTGTAGGCATTTTTTTAAAAATCCCAATGTCTCTGCCTCATTACTGTTTGATATAGGACATAAGGATAACTGCTGTCTACTCCTTTATTACCCCAGAGAGAACTGTTACCCCAGACTACATGCATGTAGGGTGAGATCCAATAAGGCCTTTGCGTTTCTCAGCAGCAAGTGATGGGCAGATACAGCGATACTGTGGGGAGTGCAGTGTGATTGGCTTCTGTGCAGAGGGCTTGCGGACCCTTGAGAGGAGCTGCCTTGGGGAAACTTCTGTCATTGGCTCCCACCCCAGGCCCTTTAGCGTCATGGAGGGAGGTAGAGGGTAAAGAGCCCCAGGGAACTTCAGCCTCACTGGGTCTGGTGTGCCTTCAGCCCAGCCTGGCTCTCCCTGGCAGCATCACATGCAGGTGAGGGCTGGGTTGGTGCTCTGTAACCCATCTCTTGTGTGGAGAGGGCTCATGGTGCCCCAGGCCCAACCTGGTCACCTTGGCCTGGTTGCTTGGTCATGGGCTGCAGGGACTGGGCTGCAGCCTCCTCCCTGTCACCTTTGGCTTGAGCTCTGTGGGGATTTGGCAGCCCCACAAGGCAGTCGACTCCCAGCATAATTGTGGAGGGAAAGTCTCTATGAACAGCCCACACTTTCTTCCATTTTCTCACCAAGGAGCTAATTAAGAGGAAGGCAAACAAATCCCCTCACCTGGTTAAATCACTGGGTGTGGGGCAGAGCTGTTGATGTCTGCTCCAGGGTTCAGCTTTCCAGAGCACATGGCAGGAGAATTGGAAACAGGCAAGATCCCAAACACATTCTCACCCCTGTCTCTGCAGGACAAGATGGGCACACCCTGTTGTCTTCACCAGTCAGAGCAGCTCTGTAATGCCACAAGGCTTCCATGAGTTGATGAACAGGAAGAAGGTCAAGGGAATAGAAACAAGCCTCTGTCTTTGAGGTTCATTCCAGCCAGGGAAGAGAAAACACATAACTGCAGTAGCACAAGCTGCTGCTAAGTGGTGGGCTTCGGTTTTGGTTTTCCTTTATGCACAAGAAAAGTGTAGATTTAAGTGTGGGATTAGAGTGCCCAGATATGAGCAAACTGAGGAATGTCAAGACTAGGCAAGGCACAGAGCAGGTGTTGTATAATTGTTGAATAGATTCTCGAACGAGACTTGAGATTGTGGGTGGCTAAAGTCATCTGTGTCTCAGACATTTGTACCCCGTTTGGATTTAAGAATCCAGGCTTTCCCAAAGTGTGTCCCATGCAGAAGCCCCCAAAAACCCACATGCTGGGGCCAATGTGTTAGGCCATGCTGTGCCTGCTCTTTTAGAGATTTATTACATGTATTAGCTTATTAAAGACTTTGACAAGTCCTGAAACTGTATGTATGATGTATGTGTATAATTTATATTTACATAAATGTGTGTATATATACATATACATATGTATTTATACACATTTATAGAAATATATTTAGCTCTCCATCAACCTGTTCTTCATGCTTAGTCAAATCTCAGTGTACATAAACTCAAACATACATAAATTAGACTTGGAAGTACTTGCCATTGAAGTGTTGGAAAACTAGAAACCAGAAAGAAATATTTTGATGAACTGCCTGGATTAGTTAACTTTATAAAGTTAGCCCTACTTTGTCTCATGTTCTGCTAAACTTTTTGGCTTTTTAAAAAATGTTAGATTCAACAGACCCCAAACTACATTTTTTCAAACTTTTTTTGTATTTAAACCCTCCTGGGCTTTAAAACAAATTTGGACCAGATGTTCTTGATTCCTTTGCATTTAACTGATCACAGTGGAATTCTATCAGAGCAGTAGGATACCCCTCAAGACTTTGAACTCATGTTTTTTCAGAAGCAAGCTTTTGTGTCAAGTAGAGAGTTTTGGTCTGGGGACCTCAGTTTTTGTGGCAACACCTTTTGAGATGGTCAGAAAAGTTCCTTTGTCATCTTTGGTAAGAGCATCACCTGGGCTGTGTGTCTCTGTACAAGATACAGCATGTTTCTCTGTTGCCTGTTTTGTCATAATCCTACTACACCTGGGAGAGCTCTGAGTCAGGGCCCAGAGTCACAGGTAAACGGTGATTATCGTTGTGCTTGATGGGATTGCAGGGGATTTTTGTTGTTCTTAAGGCACACCTGTATTTTTTTTTTTTTTTGAGTTGGAGTCTCACTCTGTCGCCCAGACGGGAGTGCAGTGGCCGCTCCCGGCCACTGCAGCCTCGACCTGCTGGGCTCCGGCAATCCTTCCGCCTCAGCCTTCCAAGGAGCTGGAACTACAGGCGCGCGCTACCACGCCCGGCTAATTTTTGATTTATTGTAGAGATGAGGTCTTGCCAAGTTGCCCAGGCGGGTCTCGAACCCACGGGCTCAGGCAATCCACTCACCTCAGCCTTCCAAAGTGCTGGGATTATACAGGCTGAGCCACTGAGCCCGGCTGGCGCACACCTGTATTTTTTGATTTTTAAAAAAATCTTGAATATATTTTGCTTGGAAAACAAAAACAAGTGAATTTATTTTTAAAATTACTTCCCCCTGCCACAGATTTCAGAGTTATTCATATTCTTCCTGAAAAATAGTTTCCTTCTCCCAAAGGAAAAGTAGCAGGACAGTTTTTCTTTTTCTTTTTTTTTTTTTGAGTTGGGAGTCTCACTCTGTCACTCAGACTGGAGTGCAGTGGCCACTCCCAGCCACCGCAGCCTCAACCTGCTAGGCTCCAGCGATCCTTCCGCCTCAGCCTTCCAAGTAGCTGGAACTACAGGCGCGCATTACCATGCCCGGCTTATTTTTTATTTATTGTAGAGATGAGGTCTCGCCAAGTTGCCCAGGCAGGTCTTGAACCCGCGGGCTCAGGCAATCCACTCACCTCAACCTCCCAAAGCCAGCGCTGGGATTACAGGCTGAGCCACCGAGCCCAGCTGCAGGACAGTTTTTTCAAACAAATTATATATTTTTTCTCTTTCATGAACAAATACACATTTGTTCTTATAGAGCTTTTTTTTTTTTAATTGGAATCTCACTCTGTGGCCCAGGCTGGAATGCAGTGGCATGCTCACGGCTACCACAGCCTTGACCTGCTGGGCTCAGGCCATCCTTTTACCTCAGCCTTCCAAGTAACTGGAACCACAGGCATGTGCCACCATGCCCAGCTAATTTTTTCTTGATTTATTGTAGAGATAAGGTCTTGCCATATTGCCCAGGCTGGTCTTGAACCCATGGGCTCAAGCAATCCTCTCACCTGGGCCTCCCAAAATGCTGGAATTATAGGCGTGAGCCACCACACCTGACCTATAGATTCTTGTCTTTATTTCTTGTGCATTTTGGATTTTAATCAGTATTAGACAACAAAATACTCCAACGATTGCTTTCTTTGAAGCTTTTTCCAGAGAGGTTAAAAGATTTCAAAGAAACACAAATGCTTATTGAATTCCTTTTGTTTACCGATCATTGAGAATACAAAGAAGAGTAAGCTATGTGATATTTGCAAATGAAGAACTGATAATCTGCAAACAGCTTTTTTGGCATTAAAAGGATTTTTATGTATAATTTTTAAAAATTGTTTCTATTTAAAGGATATCTATGTACCAAGAATGCGCTACACATATATTATCTCATTTAACCTTCACAATCTTAAAAGTACATATTACTATTTCATTTTATGGATGTAGAAACAATGGCCAAGTAGGTTCAATGATTTGGCCATAGTCACACAAAAAAGATAGAGTTGGGATTCAATCTGAGTGTCCCTGCCCAGTGCCTGATGTTCTGTGAAAGGCTGGTGTTTGTGAATATGGTAGGTTATAGGAAGAAGCAGTTATAAAAAACCTTCCCCTGACGCAGTGCTGCTTCCTCTGTGCTTCCACAGGAGTCACCTCCCTCCTGTGCTTTTTTCACTGGACGAGAATTCCTCATTTGAGATCTCCCCTAGACTGAGGCCTCTGGGAAACAGGAGCCACATCCCTTATACATCCCTAGCACGTTGCCTGGCACATGAAATGACACACCAGATCTTTGTGGAGTGAAGTATTTTTTAATTTTTAGTTCTTTTTTTTTTTTTTTAATGTTCGGAGATGCCCAGTATTTTATTTTTTTAGTCAATATTTTTTATTATGATGTTGTGGGGTACAGTTAAGGGTTAGGTATACAAATACGTTTCATTCAGGCACCCTGTTGATAAGAGGTGTTTCCCTGTCCCCAGACAGATATTTGCTACCGTTGATCCCATCTCCCTCCCCCGCATAGTTTCCCACTACTGTCAGTCCTTTTTTTTATAGTATTATGGCAGATGTTCAAGGTCCACTATATGAGTGAGAACATGTGATACTCAGATCTTTGTTTCTGTGAGAGATCACTCAGTATTATAGACTCTAGTTCCATCCAGGTTGCTGCGAAATTCGTGATTTTGTTCTTTTTTATGGCTGCGTAGTATTCCATTGTGTATATGTACCACATTTTTTTAATCCAGTCCTCTTTTGATGGACAGCATGCTTGGTTCCAGGTTCTTGCTATTGTGAACAGTCCTGTGATAAACATTCATGTGCAGGTATATTTTTGATAGAATGATTTGAGTTCTTCAGGGTATATTCCCAGTAGGGGGATTGCAGGGTCATATGGGAGGTCAATATTTAGAGCTTTTAGGAATCGCCACACTACTTTCCACAGAGCTTGCACTAGTTTGCACTCCCACCAACAGTGTAGAAGTGTTCCCTTTTCCCCATGCCCTCTCCAGCAACTGTTATTTTTTGAGTTGTTGATAATGGCCATTCTGACTGGAGTTAGGTGGTATCTCAGTGTGGTTTTAATTTGCATCTCCTTGATGACTAGTGAGGTTGAACATTTCTTCATGTGTCTGTTGGCCGCTTGGATGTCTTCCTTTGAGAAGTGTCTGTTCATATCTTTAGCCCACTTTATAATGGGGTTGTTTGTTTTTTCCTTTTCAGCACATTTGAGTTCCTTATAGATCCAAGATGTTAATCCTTTGTCGAACCTGGAGTTGGCGAATACTTTTTCCCAGTCTGTGGGCTGTCTTCCTGCTCTCTTGATGGTTTCTTTGGCTTTAAGCTTGTCAGTTTAATGAGGTCCCACTTGTCTATCTTATCTCTTACGGCCTGTGGGTTTTGGGTTTTGTTCAGGAATTGGATGCCAGTTCCAATTTCCATAAGGTATGTCCTGCATTTTCTAAGGTTCTTATGGTTTGAGGTTTTACATTTAGGTCTCTGATCCATTTAGAGTTAATTTTTGTGTATGGGGACAGATAGGGGTCTTGTTTGAGTCTTCTGCATGTGGTCAGCCAGTTTTCCCAGCACCATTTACTGAATAGGTTCTCCTCTCCCCAGTGGTAGATGGTGGAGGCTTTGTCGAAGATGAGTTGGTTGAGAAATTGAGGTTTAGCTTCTGGAATCTCAATTCCATTCCGTTGGTCTATATGCCTGTTTTTGTACCAATACCAAGCTGTTTTGATGATTGTAGCTTTATAGTAAAGTCTGAAGTCTGGTAATGTGATACCACCTGCTTTGTTTTTTTTGCTGAGGATTGTTCTGGCTATTCTTGGTCTTTTGTGTTTCCATATGAATTCCTGTGTTGTTTTTTCTAGGTCTGAGAAGAATGTTGCTGGTAATTTGATGGATATTGCATTAAATTATGTAGATTGCCTTAGGTAGGATGGACATCTTCACAATGTTGATTCTTCCAATCCATGAGCATGGGATATTTTTCCACTTGTTTGTGTCATCTTTGATTTCTTTGAGCAGAGTTTTGTAGTTTTCATTGTAAAGGTCTTTCACGTCTCTGGTTAGGAAGATGCCAAGGTATTTCTTTTTTTTTTTTATGTCTATTATGAATGGAATTGTGCTTTTAGTTTGGGTTTCTGTTTGTTTATTATTGGTGTAAAGAAATGCGATTGTCTTTTGTACATTTATTTTATATCCTGAGACTTTGCCAAAGTCCTTTATTGGTGTAAGGAGGTTTTTGACAGATTCTCTTGGGTTTTCAAGTTACACGATCATGTCATCTGCAAAGAGAGATAACTTGACTTCCTCTTTTCCTATTTGGATACCCCTGATTGCCTTCTCTTCTCTGATTGCTCTAGCCAGGACTTCCAATATTATATTGAACAGGAGGAGTGAGAGCGGGAATCCTTGTCTTGTTCCAGTTTTCGGGGGAAATGGTTCCAATTTTTGTCCATTTGGGAGTATGCTGGCTGTGGGTTTCTCGTAGATGGCTTTTACTATTTTGAGGTACGTTCCCTGTATGCCTAGATGTTCGAGGGTTTTTATCAAGAAGGGGTGCTGAATTTTATCAAAAGCTGTTTCTGCATCTAGTGATATGATCATGTGGTTTTTGTTTTGACATCTGTTGATGTATTTAATTACATTTATGGTTTTACGAATGTTGAACCAGCCTTGCATCCCAGGTATGAAATTGAGGTATGAAACCTACTTGGTCATGATGGATGATTTTTGAGATGTGTTGTTGAATCTGGTTTGCTAGGATCTTGTTGAGAATTTTAGCATCTATGTTCATCAAAGATATTAGCCTGTAGTTCTCTTTCTTTGTTGGGTCTTTACCTGGCTTGGGTATCATGTCTCACATTTTCTTTATCCATTTGTCTGTTGATGGACACCTAGGTTGATTTTGTAACTTGTCTATCGTGAATAGTACTGCAATAAACATGGAAGCGCAGACACCTCTTCTACGTACTGATTTCAGATCTTTTGGGTAGATACTGGGGATTGCTGGATCATATGGTAATTTTATTTTGCGTTACTGAGGAACCTTTATACAACTTTTCATAGTGGCTGTCTTGAATTTACATTCCCACCAACAATATACTAGGATTCTCTTTTCCCACATCCTCATCAACGCTTGTTATATTTTGTCTTTTTGTTAATAGCTATTCTGACAGGTGTGAGGTGATATCTCATTGTGTGTTTGATTATTATTATATTTTTATTTTTTATTTTTATAGAGACAAAGTCTCGCTATGTTGCCCAGGCTGGTATCAAACTTCCAGGCTCATGTAATCTTCCTGCCTTGGCTTCCCAAAGTGCTGGGATTACAGATGAGAGCCACCACACCAGGCCTCATAGTGGTATTAATTTGCATTTTTCTAATGATTAGTGATGTTGAGGATTTTTCAAATATATGTTAGTGTTTTGTATGTCTTCTTTTGAGAAATGTCTTAGATCTCTTGCCCATTTTTTAATCAGATTGTTTTATTTCTGTACAGTTGTCTGAGATTCTTATCTATTTTAGATATTAACTCCTTACCAAATGTATGCCTTGAAAATATTTTCTTCTAGCCTACAGGTTATCTTTTCACTCTGTTGTTTCCTTTGTTGTATAGAAGCTTTTTATTTTGATGTAATCTCATTTGTCTGTTTTTGCTTTGGTTGCCTGTGCTTTTGGGGTCAGATCTAAAACATTGCTCAAACCAGTGTTGTATAGTTTTTCTCATATGTTTTCTTCCAGTATTCTTACAGTTTCAGGTCTTATGTTTAAGTGTTTAATCTATTTTGGGTTGATTTTTTGCATATGGTGTGAAATAAGTGTCCAGTTTCATTCTTATATATATAGATATCATTTTCCCAACACCATTTATTGAAGAGACTGTTCTTTTCCCAGTAGGTATACTTGGTACCTTTGTCAGAAATCAAATTACTGTACATGCCTGTCTGTGTGTGTTCATGTTTAGGTTGTCTATTCTGTTTTACTGGTTGATGAGTCTATTTTATGGTCGTACCATGCTGTTTGAATTACCATATGATACTATCATTTTTTTGTTTTGTTTTTTGTTTTTTCTCATGATTGCCTTAATTATTCAGGGGCTTTTGTGGTTCCATATACATATTAAGATGTTTTTGTAGCAGGGCTCGGTGGCTCAGCCTGTAATCCTGCGCTTTGGGAGGCTGAGGTGAGTGTATTGCCTGAGTCCGCAGGTTCGAGACCCGCCTGGACAACTTGGTGAGACCTCATCTCTACAATAAATCAAAAAATTAGCTGGGCGTGGTAGCACGTGCCTGTAGTTCAAGGTACTTGGAAGGCTGAGGCAGAAGGATCTCCAGAGCCCAGCAAGTCGAGGCTGCAGTGGCTGGGAGCGGCCACTGCACTCCAGTCTGGGTGACAGAGTGAGACTCCAACTCAAAAAAAAAAGAGATGGTTTTGTCCATTTCTATGAAAAATGATATTGGAATTTTGATAGGGATTGCATTGAATCTGTAGATTGCTTTGAGTAGTATGGATATTTTAAAAATATTAATTCTTCTAATCCATGAACATAGAATATCTTTTCGTTTCTTTGTGTCTTCACTGATCAAGCCTACTGTTGAAGTATTCTATTCCATTTTCCCTTCAGTCATTGTAGTCTTCATCCCTGGAGTTTCTGTTTGTTTATTTTTTCTACTTTATCAAACTTCTCATTTTGTTCATATATTGTTTTCCAAATTTCATTTTATTTTTTATCCATATAGTCTTGTAGTTCACTGAACTTTTTAAAGAGGATTAATCCCAAATTTTTGGTCTGTCATTTCATAGATCTCCCTTTTTGGGGGGGTTCATTGTTGGAGCTTTGCTAGTTTCTTTTGGAGGTGTTATGATTTCCTGAATCTTCATAATCATTGTGTTCTTGTGTTAGTGTCTGTACATTTGAAGAGACAACCATTTTTCTGGCTTTTACACTTGTTCTTTGGCAGAGAAAACCTGCGTTTTTGGGATCAAATCTTTTTTTTTTTTTTTTCCTGGTGTCGGTGTCTCACTGTCACCCAGGCTGGAATGCAGTGGCATGCTCACAGTCACCGCAGCCTCGATCAGGTGGGCTCAGGCAATCCATTCACCTCAGCCTTCCAAGTATCTAGAACTGTGGGTATGCGCCATCATGCCTGGCTAATTTTTTTTTTTTTTTTTTGAGGTCTCACCAAGTTGCCCAGGCTGGTCTTGAACCTGTGGGCTCAGGCAATCCTTTTACCTTGGCTTCCCAAATTGCTGGGATTATAGGCATGAGCCACCACGTCCAGCCAGGATCAAATCTTAAAAATTGTTGCTCAGGCCGGGCTCGGTGGCTCAGCCTATAATCCCGCGCCTTTGGGAGGCTGAGGTGAGTGAATTGCCTGAACCCGCAGGTTCGAGACCCGCCTGGGCAGCGAGACCTCATCTCTACAATAAATAATAATAATAATAAAAAGTTGTTGCTCAGATTTGGTGCTTACCATTTACTGATTCTGGATAGGCCAGCTGGTAAGGACCCTGGAGAGGCAGAGTTTACTTTTGGGTTCTCTAGGTGACTGGACTGCTGGCTTTGCTCTGAGTTTGGGTGGAGCCTCTGACTGAGCTCTGCTATCTGGTAAGACCATTGACTGAGCTCTGCAATCAGGCTGAGTTGCTAAATAAGCCCTGTAATCACCTCAGATGGGGCCAGCCACAGGGTATATTCCCTGGCCAAGTGGTACCACTATTTGAGTTCAGCAGTTGGATAGGGTTGCAGGAGGGTCCCAGAGGTTGGGTTGAATTGATGGTTGGGAAGGATAAGACCAGCTACTTATCTCCTCCGCCACTCCTCCTCCCCCCATGAGTGGTCAAGGTTTGCCTCTGCCTATGTGGGGCTTTGGGGGTGAGCTTTGAGGCTGGGCCGAACATGTGTAAACTCCTGGTTGTGACAGATCAGCTTTGCAGGTAAGCTATGATGTTAGCTAGTATCTCTGATAGATGCCACCACTGGCAAGTACACTGAGCTACCACCAAGATCTGCATCCTGGTTGCTGTGGGCTCGCCTGACCTCAGGTGGTCTAACCATGCATTTCTCCTGAATGGAGATCTTGGTGGAGGTATGAAATAGGAGTGGGCTTCCTGGGCAGTGTTTGAGACTGCTAGAGAAGCTGGATGTCCACCTCCAGTTGTCTTTTCCCTGTATAGCAAACGTGGTCCCAAGTGAATCCTCTCTGTGGGAAAGTGTCAAAGTGAGACTGCTGCTCTTGCCCTTTCCATGTGGTTTTTATTCCATTCAATGGACAATGCAGGTGACCCAGGCTTATTTCCAATTTGGGGGCAGTTTGGCTTAGGTGTTCTTGTCTGTGGATAGATGCTAGTGGAACTTTCTATGGGGGATAGTGAAGCTGGGACCTCCTAGTCTGCCATCTTGTTGATGTCCTAAATTCAATATTCTTACAAAGGGTTAGAAGATCCTCACTTCCAAACCCACAATCTCATTACCTAGACATTACTGTGTTTGCTCATTGAAATGTATTTTCATGACTGAGAAGAATCTAAAGAAAACAAGTACATTTGACTAGTGTGGAAATAAGACTCTTTCCTTATGTTTTCAGATGTTAGGCTGTTTCTCAGTAGTCACCATTCATTTTATTTTTCCTGTTCTTTTTTTTTTTGGATTGGAATCTCACTCTGTTGCCCAGGCTGGAGTGCAGTGGCATGCTCACTGCCACTGCAACCTCGACCTGCTGGGCTCAGGTGATCCTTCCGCCTAAGCCTTCCAAGTAACTGGAACTACCAGTGTGCACCACCACACCCAGCTAGTTTTTTTGACTTATTGTAGAGACAAGGTCTCACCAAGTTACCCAGGCTGGGTAGACTTAGGCAATCCTCTTGCCTCGGCCTCCCAAAGTGCTGGGATTACAGATTTGAGCCATCATGCCTGGCTTATTTTTCCTGTTCTTATTTGGATTTTACTAATGCTAGGCTAGCTGGTAAGGACCTTGGGGAGGCAGAGTTTACATTCGGGTTCTCTAGATGACTGGGCTGCTGCCTTTGCTCTGAGTTTGAGCCTCTGGCTAGGCTCTGCTATCTGGTGAGACCATTAGCTGAGCTCTGCAATTAGGCTGAGCTGCTGGCTGAACCCTGTAATCACCTTAGGAAACTTAAAAAATAATAATAATGCATGTGGATGTGGGGGGGTGCAGTGGAAGAATGCTCTCAAAGTGTGGACATCTCAGAATCTCACTCTTCTGTACATTCTTTGACCCAAACAGTCATATTTTTCTTTCCTGTTTATTCACCTCAGAGAGTGCAAACCGGGTGAATTGGCAAAAGCTTTTCCATGATATTGAAATAGATTCTTGGGTTAATGAACCACCAGTGTGGAACAAAATCTGTGAAAGAGCAGCAGAGTTTAAGATTCTGTGTTCCAGAAAGGTGATGGAAACTAGATATTTTGGAACCTCTTAATTAAAAACCTGCAATTCTCAACCAAAGCTTTTGCAAGTGCATTTTAGAATTGCTAATATGTTAATACTGAAAAAGAGGTGATGACTAAAATGCCTTTTATTGATTACCTTCTATGATTCTCTTCTTAGTGTTACGACCATTCTTTAACAGATGAGGACACCAATGCCCAGTGCCACACAGTAGTTAAGTGCTGAAAATAAGCTTTGACACTCAGGCTTGTTGTCACCATGCAGCTGTGCCCCTCCTGTTGCTGAGCCTTGTGGGAGGATCACTTCTCTGCTCCCAATTCTACAGGCAGAATGAAGATGCTGTGTCATTTTAGTTCCAAACAGATGATCAAAATGCTATTTGCAACCTCTTAGAATACAGAGGGTCCATGAATGTGGATAATTTCCATCTTTGTCTTTGACCTCTGGGGAGATTAGTGAGATGAGCATTAATTACAGATGTAGGTAACAAATCACAGCAATATTAGCAATAACTCCCACTCAGTCACCAACAGAAATCACAGATGTTTCCATAGCACGTTATAGTTTTGACAGATAGGACTTTTAAAAACCATATTTTTAAATACCTATCAAATAACAAAAACTAATTCCATGACCTTTCAAGTTAGAGGAAATTTAACAGATCTTACAGTAGAATGTCCTCATTTTATGATGAGAAAGCCAAGGCCTAGAAAGTATTAGGAGCAGAGCCAGGCCTTGTAATTCCTTGTGCCCCACCCATTCTGTGAATTATTTAAAAATGTAAGAGATTGACTGGTCAGAACTATTTTTCATTTCATCCCTCTCTGGAAGTTTCTTTTTTTCTCTCTCTCTCTGAGTTAAACACTGGACTGCCTGTCTTAAAGTTTTACTTCATTCACGCAAAAAGTTAAAAGCAGAGCAGTCAGTGGAGATGAAAGCCCTCAGATGCTAAAAAACATTTTTTCTTTCCTTTTTAAAAAATTTGGTATTGATACACACAGCACTATTTATTGAAGAAGTTGTCCTTTCCCCCATTGTATGTTCTTGGTGCTTTTGTCAAAAATCAGTTGGCTGTAAATTTGTGGAATTATTTCTGGATTCTCTATTCCGTTGATCCATATGCCTGTTTTTACATCAATACTGTGCTGTTTTGGTTACTAAAAACTTTGTAGTGTTTCTTGAAGTCAGGTAGTATGATGCTTCCAGCTTGACTCTTTTTGCCCAGTATTGTTTTGGTTATTTAGGCTCTTTTGTGGTTTCGTATGAATTTTAGGATTTATTTTTTTTCTAGTTCTGAGAAGAGCATCATTGGTATTTTTATAGGAATTGCATTGAATCTATAGATTGCTCTGGGTAGTAATGTCATTTTTTTTTTTTTTTTTTTTTTTTGAGTTGGAGTTTCACTCTGTCACCCAGACTGGAGTGCAGTGGCCCCTCCTGGCCACCACAGCCTCGACCCGCTGGGCTCTGGCGATCCTTCCGCCTCAGCCTTCCGAGTAGCCGGAATTATAGGCACGCACTACCATGCCCAGCTAATTTTTGATTTATTGTAGAGATGAGGTCTCGCCAAGTTGCCAGGCGGGTCTCGAACCCGTGGGCTCAGGCAATCCACTCACCTCAGCCTCCCAAAAGCGTGGGATTACAGGCTGAGCCACCGAGCCCGGCTAGTAATGTCATTTTAACAATATTATTTCTTCTGAGCCATAAGTATGGTATGTCTTTTTATTTGTTTGTGTCTTCCTCAATTTCTTTCATCCCCATTTTGCAGTTTTCCTTGTAGAAGTTTTTTACCTCTTTGTTTAAACTTATTCCTTAGGTATTTTATTTTATTTCTTTGCAGTTATAAATGAGGTTGATTTCTGTCCCTTAGGCTGGAGTGCAGTGGCTGCTCATGGCCACTGCAGCTTCAACCAGCTGGGCTCAAGCGATCCTTCCACCTCAGCTTCCCAAGTAGCTGGAACTACAGACTTGCACCACCACGCCCAGCTAATTTTTTTGTTTATTGTAGGGACAGATCTTGCCATGTTGCTCAGGCTGGTCTTGAACCTGTGGGCTCTGGCAATCCTTTCCAATTTGTTAGCATATAATTGCTCATAGTAGTAGTCTCTGCTGATCCTTTGCATTTCTGTGGTATCAGTTGCAATGTCTTTTTTTTCATTTCTGATTTTATTTATGTGGGTCTTTACTCTTGGTCAGTCTCGCTAGTGGTTTATTGATTTTGTGTATCTTTTTAAAAGACCAACTTTTTGTTTCATTGACTCCTCATTTTTTTTAAGTCTCTATATCATTTAGCTATACTCTGATCTTTATTATTTCTTGTCGTCTACTAATCTGGGGTTTGGTTTGTTCTTGCTTTTCTAGTTCTTTGAGGTTCACTCTTAGGTTGTTTATTTGTATATGTTGTGTTTCCATTTTCATTTGTTTCAAGAAACTTTTTTATTTTATTCTTAATTTTTTTATTGACCCAGTGGTTATTTAGGAGCATGTTGTTTGATTTCCATGTATTTGTATGGGTTTCAAGGTTCCTCTTGTTATTTGTTTCTAGTTACATTCCATTGTGGTCTGAGAAGATACTTAATATGATTTCAATTTTTAAAAATGTATTGAGATTTGTTTTGTGGCCTAACATATGGTCTGTTCTAGAGAGTGTTTCATGTTCTAATGACAAGAATGTGTATTCTGCAACTGTTGGATAAAATGTTCTGTAAAGGCCTGTTTGGTCTTAAGTGTAGTTTAAGTCCACATTTTTTTCCTTTTCCTTTGTTTTTTCTTTTTCTGGAGACAAGGTCTTACTCTATCACTCAGGCTAGAGTGTAGTGGTATGATCATAACTCACTACAGCCTCCAACTCCTGGACTCAAGTGATTTTTCCTACCTCAGCCTCCCAAGTAGCTGGGACTATAGGGACATACCACCATGCCCAGCGAATTTTAAAAATTTTTTATAGAGATGAGATCTTGCTGTGTTGCTCAGGCTGGCCTCGAACTCCTGGCTTCAAGCAATCCTCCCACCTTGGCCTTCCAGTGTGCTGAGATTTTAGGCATGAGCCACCATGACTGGCCCACATTTATTATTTTTTTTCTTCACAGCAAACTTGATACTGTAATGAGATGTAGCCACAGAAAGTCTCTTGACTCCCAAGATAATGTTTTGGGTCATACTTCTCTTTTTCTGGCCCCAAAGTCTTGTGGAGCAAGGTCTAGCTCTTTGTAACTCTCTTTGGAGTCTCTTTTGTAGTGACCTGTAGTTCATCTTCTTAGTGAAGATGTGCCAAAATTCTTTTCAACAGAGATTCATCCCCACCCACCTGACTTTAGCTCGGGGATGTCTTTTCCGTTCTCAAATTACTCCAATCCTAGAAAAGTTCCTCATTAACGTCATACTAATATAGGTTTTCCCCAAAAATGGGAGTTAATTTTTCATGTTTGCTTCAAAGGAGAGAATGAGTTCATAGCTTTACCTTGGGTCAAGGGAGGTAGCAGATCCTAAGAAGTTCAAGAGGCGAAACTGCTGGAAAAGAGCAGCTTAGTAGAATTCATTGCTGCTGAGCACACCTGCTATGAGACTCAAGAACAAATTCATGTCACCACCTTGTGGTGCATCTGGAAACTCAGATAAGTGCTGTAAACAGGGTTATAAGCACCAACAAGATGTCAGCCCTTTCCAGTAGCAATACCAATGATGTTCGTTGGTCTTTTCTTTTGAGATATTGACTCTCAACTCTTCCTTAGTTTTATATAAAGTCCTATGTCCTTACTTTATGTAAATCCTAGTCTACTATGGCCTCCATAACAAAGTACCAAAGACTGGGTGGCTTAAACAATAGAAATCTACTTCCTCACAATTCTGTGCCTAGAATCCCATGACCAAGGTGGCAGTAGGGCTGGTTTCTTTTGAGACCTTTCTTCTTGGCTTACAGATGGCTGATTTTCTCCCTGCATCTTCCCTCTGTCGTGCTTGTGTCCTAATGTCCTCCTCTTATGGAGACAGTCATGTAGGATTAGGGCCCACCATAATGACTTTATCTTTTTTTTTTTTTTTTTTGAGTTGGAGTCTCACTCTGTCGCCCAGACTAGAGTGCAGTGGCCACTCCCGGCCACTGCAGACTCGACCTGCTGGGCTCTGGTGATCTTTCCGTGCTACCATGCCCAGCTAATTTTTTGATTTGTAGAGATGAGGTCTCGCCAAGTTGCCCAGGCGAGTCTTGAACCCGCGGGCTCAGGCAATCCACTCATCTCAGTCTCCCAAAGCGTGGGATTACAGGCTGAGCCAACAAACCCGGCTACTTTATTTTATCTTAATTCTATACAACACAGTCACAGTTCTGAGGTACTAGGGGTTAGGGCTTTTACATGAATTTGGGGGGACACAAGTCCATCCATAATACTATGCAAATATAACTCCGAAGTCTCCTCCCATCCCTGCCTAAGATAGTCAGTTTGACTTCCAAGCCCATCCAGTGTAGTATTTCTGGAGCCATCATAAGTGATGCCATTTGCTATAGAAACTTGGAAACTGGGTTTTGGATCTGATTCTCCATTTGTAGCCTTCTTCCCACAGTTATAGTAAGGAAAAGACTTGTTTATGCTTAATAAATCTCTCAGTCAGCCTTTTTACCTGCTTACTTACAGGATGACTTGATGGTTCACCAAGGGACTAGTTTATCTTTCTGGAATCACTGGCTTATATGCCAATTCAAAAGTAAATGCTATGTTAGTTCATAAAAAAAAAAAATGCAAAGAAGTGATAAGAAAAGATATCATATCAGTAATCAGCTACACAGATTAAGCAATAATGTCTATTCGCCAAATGGAATTTAAATGATTGAAACTATCGAGTTGGGGAGTAGAAAATATCTAGTTTCGGGTAGGAAATTTGCCCCAAGGATTGTGGAAAGAACTTTGTGGCAGTTGGTGTCAGTTTAAATGTCATTATCTTTAACTATTAGTTTATCCCAAAGAAATGATTAGACATTTGCTTGTGGGTGTAATACAGCACTGTTTATATTAGCAAAAGCAGTCAAGGCAAGTGACTCATGCCTGTAATCCCTGCGTTTTGAGAGCCTATAGTCCTAGCTACTTGGGAGGCTGAGATGGGAAGATCACTTGAGCATAGGAGTCTTAGGCTGCAGAGAGCTGTGATCATATCACTTCACTCTAGCCTGGACAGCAAAGTGAGACCCTGTGTCTAAAACAAAATTTGAAAAAAAAAGATAGCCAAGTGTGGTAGCACGTGCCTGTAGTTCCAGCTACTTGGAAGGCTGGGGCGGAAGGAACACCGGAGCCCAGGGGGTTGAGGCTGCAGTGGCCGAGAGCGGTCACCGCACTCCAGTCTGGGCAACAGAGTGAGACTCCAACTCAAAAAAAAAGAAAAAAAATCTTCAAAAGACTCTAAAATAATATTAGCAAAAGGAGAGACAAAGCCCAAATATCTAACCAAATATCAAAACATATGACACATGGAATGCTATACAGTCATGGAATGTATCTCAATTATATTGTTAATTGAAAAGATAGGTTACAGAATAGAATGCTTAATGGTTTTTGCTATTTCCACCTGTATTTAATTTTGCTATGTTAGTGTGTGTGCACATATATTTCTAAATATATAGAAAAATGCTTGACAGGATATATCCCAGACTACTAATAGTGATTATCTTGAGGGGTATAGGACTTTTATTCTATACAGTATTTATTTCTATAAAGTCCAAATTATTTATAATAATCATAGATCACTCTAAAAATCAGAAAAAAAAGAATAAAATATTTCTGTTTGCAAATAAAATTTTGTTATTGGAATGATTTTAAACTTTCTTTTATGATAGATGTGTTTGTTTGGGGGCAGGCATATTTACTCGGGGTTTAGACCTGCCTTGTTTGCTTTGGGGAGGTCTAGTCTTTCAAATATTTCTGTCTTTTCTGTGTAAAAAGCCATGTGCTTGTGTTTAACTTTTCACTAGCATAATGCTAGTTGTTTTTTATTTGCAGGAAGTAGATGGAGTATAATGGAAAGCCATAGTCCAGAATTTGACTGACTAGGGTTAAACACCAGCTTCCCACTCCATAACATTGGGCAAATCATGTAATCTCGTTGACCTTTAGTTTCCTCAACTGTAGTTGTAGAATGGAAGTAGTAATAGTAATAATACTGAATTTTCAGATTTGCTCTGAGGGTTAAGTGAGACCAAGTACATAAAGTTCCTGGAATATAATAAGTAGCTTGTATGAGGATAGCACTAGAATGTACTTTCCAGAATTCCCCATATCTTAAGGATACGATTTAGTGGATGGGAAGAACATTTTTTACAGTTGTAGAGAAACAGCTAAACCTTACTAGAAAAGTTTCATTTTATGTCCTCAGCCAGGTTTTATGAACTGCCTTTACAAAAGCGTGGTTTCTTTTTTTCTTTCAGTTCTCAGTTACTTAAGGGTGGACTGACATGGCATGCTTTGTGAAACGTTTGTGTCCTTGGCATTTTGCAGAATTGCCATCAGGAAAAGTGGTCCTGAGAAGAGGTGGGAGGGAGGGGGGCTGAGTAGGGGAAGGAAGATACTGCCAGGTTTACTTTCCTGTCGCCTCACCTAACCTCCTCCCCAGGACTGGTTTGTTTGTACAAATTGGTTGCCTCAAGCGACACATTATTGGTTTGAGCCAGAATGTATCCCAGGAGACTTACTGCTTTCCCTTTTGCCAAGTTATTGTCCTTTTCCCGCAGAGGATGCCAGGATCATGGGGGCATTTTCTACTCTGCCGTATTTCAGTCCAGCTCCCTGTCTTTATGGAGCGTTGGGCTGTGTGCAAGGCTCCATGTCAGTTCACCACACGTAGGAAGCTACAGTTGCGAGCTTTAGTCTTTTATTTTCAACTTGTGGATTTTTCCTCTCTCCTCACACCCTCGGAATGGGGTCTGAGGAATGAAGCTGATGTTATTGGTGTGCCTTTCCCTGCCCCTTCCAGTGACATAGGCCCCCTTAAACAACAAGGATGGCACTCCTACCCCATTGACACCAGCCTTTGCCATGTGACTTACTTTGGGGCCAGTGAAATGCGAGTGAGAGTGATACCTCCAGTGCAGATTTCTTTTTTTTTTCAGTTGGAGTCTCGCTCTGTCCCCCAGACTCCAGTGCAGATCACAGCTCACCACCGCCTTGATCTCTTGGGCTCAGTTGATCCTTCTGTCTCATCCTCCTGAGTAGCTAGGACTACAGGCATGCACCACCATGCCCAGCTAATTTTTTTGATTTTTTGTAGAGACAAGGTCTCACTATGTTGCCCAGGCTGATCTCAAGCAGTCCTCCTGCCTCAGCCTCCTAAAGTTCTGGGATTATAAGTATGAGCCACCACACCTGGCCCCAGTGCAAATTTTTATGTGCTTCCACCGCCACTCCTTTTTTCCCCTCTGCCAACACCATCCATTAATTTCCCACACGTTTCTTTCAGACCCTGGCATGACTCTGTTCTGGTATCTTCTGGCTTCACTTAACCCCATACCCACCTTCTAGACCGTGGCTCATGTATCCAGGACTCCAGGGTCCTTTGCCCAGACAGCCCCAGGCCCATGTCCAATCCTCTTCCAAGATCCATGTACCCAGGCGTGAGCTACGCACTGAGGGCTGAGGATAGAACTGGGGCATGTGGGCTGGGAGGTTATGTACAAGGTTGCTGGGGCCTTTACAGTGCAGGCTAGAGCAGCCTGTGTGAGGAGGAAGGGAAGGGAACAGGCCTCAAACCAGAGGAACCATGCCCTGCACTGTAGTGTTTCCATGTAGAGTTCTAAGGAGTCCAGGAAATAAAGATTCCACCACAGATATAGATATATTTTTTCAATATATGAGTGGGGACCTAAGTAATACAGGCTTCCCCCGATAGGTAAGTGTTCTGGAAACCCAACAGCATCAGTGTACCAGCTAGCGTTGTTGTGAGAAACTGCTTTTGACTTCAGTGAATTTTTTTAAAAGATTCTTTCAGGCTGGGCTCAGTGGCTCAACCTGTAATCCCGCACTTTGGGAGGCCGAGGTGAGTGAATTGCCTGAGCCTGAGGATTCGAGACCTACCTGGGCAACTTGGCAAGACCTCATTTCTACAGTAAATCAAAAAAAAATTAGCCGAGCGTGGTAGGCGTGGTAGCATGCTCCTGTAGTTCCAGCTACTCAGAAGGCTGAGGCAGAAGGATCACCGGAGCCCAGCAGGTCGAGACTGCGGTGGCCAGGAGCAGCCACTGTACTCCAGTCTGGGCAACTGAGTGAGACTCCAACTCAAAAAAAAAAAAAGATTCTTTCAAGGTGTTTGCCCTTGTCATGATGGGTGATTTACAAATGCACCTGCCCACACCACACTGACTGTTCAGCAGTTTTTGACCAAAAACGACATGACCCTTGTGCCCAACCCTCCCTATTCATCCAATCTCACCCCAAGTGACTTTCTTCTGTTTCCCCAGTGAAAAAAGTCCTTAAAGGGACACATTTTTGCCCATGTGGAAGAGATGAAACAAAAAATGGCAGAAGCACTAAAAAGCCATTAAAATTGATGAGTTCAGAAACTGTTTTGAGCGGAAGAAGCAGCATCCTGATAGTCGTATTGCATCAAATAGAGAGTACTTTGAAGTTTGAGCATGTGAAAATAAATGCACAAGTTTTTATAAATAAATTCTGGATTTTGAGGGGTCCTTCCTCATATATATGAGCATATATTGGACATACTCTGTTCAACAGTTTCTAGCTTGGTTTAAACTTGTGAGCATGTAGGCATGTTTCATGTGAGCCTACACCTGAATTCGGGTCAGTGCCTACGAATGCCAGGGATGAGTGGGACGTTCTAGACAAGGTCTGTGGTCTTGGCTGGGTCTCTGGAATGAAGCTGCAGAACAGAGCTGCAGATGGCCCTCCATGGGTGTTATGAGAGAAATGAATCTTTTTTTTTTTGGTTGAAGTCTCACTCTGTCGCCCAGACTGGAGTGCAGTGGCCGCTCCTGGCCACCGCAGCCTCGACCTGCTGGGCTCCAGGGATCCTTCCGCCTCAGCCTTCCAAGTAGCTGGAACTACAGGCGCGCGCTACCACGCCCAGCTAATTTTTTGATTTATTGTAGAGATGAGGTCTCGCCAAGTTGCCCAGGCAGGTCTCGAACCCGTGGGCTCAGGCAATCCACTCACCTCAGCCTCCCAAAGGCGCGGGATTACAGGCTGAGCCACAGAAATGAATCTTTATGAATGTAAGACACCAAGGTTCTGGGATTATCTGTTACTGTGACATAATTTAGACTAGGGTAACTGATTCCAAAATGAAGAGGTGACATTCTTTGAAAGGTGTCTGACTTCACTCACAGTATGTATGTATGTGTGCATGTATGTATGTATGTATTGAGTTAGGGTCTCACTCTGTCATGCAGGAGTGCAGTAGTGCAATCCCAGCTCACTGCAACCTTGACCTCCTGGCTCAAGTGATCCTCCCAAGAAGCTGGGTGTGTGCCACCACACCCAGCTTTTTTTTTTTTCTTTTTGGAAATAAGATCTCACTGTGGTTCTCAGGCTGATCTTGAACTCCTGGTCTCAAACAATCCTCCTGCCTCCCAAAGTGCTAGGATTACAGGTGTGAGCCACTGTGCCTGGCCTTGACTTCACTCATTTTAAATATGGCAGAACTTTTTGTTATTGTATGCACAGTAGCACTATCCAGAAGGGTCTGGAAGACATCCCAGGAATACGTTGGAGTTCTGCATGTATGTGCACTGTACACACCCAGTTGCTGTCATTGTGGCTTTTCTTTTTTTTTTTTAGTTGGAGTCTCACTCTGTCACCCAGACTGGAGTGCAGTGGCCGCTCCCGGGAGCGGCCACCGCAGCCTCAACCTGCTGGGCTCCAGCGATCCTTCCGCCTCAGCCTTCCAAGTGGCCGGAATTACAGGCATGCACTACCACGCCCGGCTGATTTTTTGATTTATTGTAGAGATGAGGTCTCACTGCCCAGGCGGGTCTCGAACCCGCGGGCTCAGGCAATCCACTCACCTCAGCCTCCCAAAGGCGTGGGATTACAGGCTGAGCCACCGAGCCCGGCTCATCGTGGCTTTTCAATTGCTAGTGTTCAAGTCTTCTCCAGTGGTGATGGTTTAGGTGAGCAATACATCAGTCTTGCTTTGCTTTCCATGTGGCCTTCCAGAAACAGAATTCAGGGCCAGACTTTTGAAAAAGACTTGTAAAATGAGAAAATATAAAGCTTGAAGAATAACTGATAGTATTCTTATTTTGCAAAATTATCCCTTATCTATGAGTTTATATTTGAATGTTTCCACTCATCCATATCCCTTTTTGTGCCAAAAATAATTGTCCTAACAAATGGTTTTCAGATCATATAAATAGGAGGGAGTTGCTGGAGCTAAGAGTGACTTGGAACAAAAAGTCACCTGGTCCTCACTGGAAGTGAATCAGATTATAAATGTCCGCTACTATCATTATCTTGTATGTGAAAAGTACATGCATTTTCAAAATGCTTTTAAATACATGAGTTTATTCATTCTTTATTACAACCTGGGAGGTAAGCAGAAAAAAATGTCTTCCTTTTTTAACACAGGGGAAACTGAGGCTTATTCAGTTTCTTTCTTTTTTTTTTTGAAAGCAGGATTTATTGAGTGGACAGAAAAGCTCCCGCAGTGGGAGGAGACCTGAAGGGTTTGCCCAGCTTATTCAGTTTCAATGACTTTGTCGCCTATTCTGCTATCAGTATTAATATTAGTATAAAGAATATTAATATGCCAATGAATATGTTATATCACATTCATTCGTGTTTAATATATATTAATAGTATTTAAATAATTTATATAATGACCTTGTCCAGGGGGTAACTGCTGTGACAACTCAAAGATTCTAGTGACTCAGCACAGTTCAAGTTTATTTTTTGTTCACATCTCTGTCAGTGAGAGTTGGTGTCAGGGTGCTGTGCTCCAGGGATCAGGGCCCCAGGGTACTCCATAGAGTCTCCTCTGCCAGGTGGAGGGTGGGATGTGGATGTTTACATTCTTTTGGTCAGAATTCAGAGCCTGCTCACACCTTGCAGCCCAAGAAACTGGAAAACACGGTCCAACACTGTGTCTTGAAAGAAACAAATGTTCACAAGGCATCTGTGTCCCAAAAGCTATAGGAATTTGTGGTGCTTATCTCTCCCAATTATAGGGGGCCCATGTAAGATCTTTGGAACCATTGTTTTTCCCAGCTTTCATGTATACAGTTTAATGAGTTTTGACTCACGTATACACCTGCAAAGTCATTACCATAATCAAGGTAATGAACACATACACCCCCGTGTCACTCCTGGGTCCATTTGAATCCCTTTCCCCCTCTCTGTCTCCCCACCCCACCTCCAGGCACCCACTACTCTGCTTTCTGTCACCACAGATTATTTTGCGTTTTCTTTGTATAAATGGAATCAAAGGGTAGGTTCTCGAATTTGTCTGGCTTCTTTTCTCACTATAATTATTTTGAGAATCATCTGTTGTTATGTGTATCAATAATCCATTTATTTCTATTGATAAGTAGTATTCCATCATGTTGTTATACCACAATATTTAATTTTTAAAAATACAACTTTTCAATGTTTGAGGACCAAGTAAGTCATTCCTTCTTGATACTTACCTTGCAGTCTGAAAGGCTGAAAATGCCCAGGCTTCTCTGAGCAGGCCCAAGTATCTTGCACATGACCCTTTCACAAGAAAAGGAAGACTAGCTTGAGCAGGTGCTCAGCTTTTCTTGGCTCTGAACTTCAAGTTAGGTAGACTATTAATCAAGCACTGGCTACCTGAGATAGACCTAGCATTGTACCTCAGGGCCTTGAAAGAAACAAGATGCATCTTCCTGGGAATGATGGTTGAAGACCTGCACTGTCTTTGCTGGTCCCTTGTCTCCAGAACTACAGTCTCTGCTGTGTGCCAGGTTAATCCCAGCGTGGCACAGCTTGGCTAATGTACTTCTTGAGCTTACAAACTTTTGATTATTTCCTCTGCCTAGACCCTGACCTCCTTACTCTTACATCTACAACACACTCTTGGGTTTAACATTTCCTAGCCTCAGTTTGTTGTCTGTTAAAATGGGAGTGTTTTAGGGTAACTGTGTTTCATTTTTTTATTTTTTGGAATATCACTCTGTCACCCAGCCTGGAGGGCAGTGGCACATTCCTGGCCACCACGGCCTCAACCTGCTGGACTTTGGCATTCCTTCTACCTCAGCCTTCCAAGTAGCCAGAACTACAGGCATGTACTACCATGCCCAGCTGATTTTTGATTTATTGTGGAGACACGGGTTTGCCAAGTTGCCCAGGCTGGTCTCAAACCTGTGTGCTCAGGCAATCCATTCGCCTTAAGTTTCCAAAGTGCTGGGATTACAGGCTGAGCCACCAAACCCAGCCAACTATGTTTGTTAAATGAAATAATATGAAGTACCTAGCCTGGCTCCTGGTGGATAGTTAATTTTCAGCAATTAAGGTTTCCTTTCCTCCAGTCCTTTCTTCCTCCCTCCGTCTTTCCTGCCTAATCTTCAGCCGCTTCCCTCTATCAAATGTGCTCCCCATCCAAACCAGATGCCTCTTCCCCGCCCTGCCCCCCCACACTCTTGCCTTCCTCTCTTCAAGGCCTTGGTTTACCGTGTTCCTTTGCCATGGGTCCAAATGCTGCTCCTCTGTCAAGGTTCTGCTCAAATGCCAGTACCTCCAGGAAGTCTTCCTTGATTCCTTATCCTGTCCTCCATAAGGGATAGGTTTTTTCCTGATCTCACCCTCAATTCAGAATGTTTCACCTCTGGTCACCAAAATATGTGAGGATTTTTCCCCACCAACAACCAGTTCTCAAGCAGACACCAGCTGAATACTCGGTAATTTCACTCAATTCTGACATGATCCCACATAGGAGATAGTGTCTGATCCTACACATTGAAGATTCAGTCCCACAGACTTTCCCTCACTTAAGATACCAGTTGCAAGTAGTAGATTGTCACCTGTCCTTCTGACCGACTGGCTGTAGACCCGGGCTTCTCATAATTCCCTCCTTGGCTTTGATTAATTTGCTAGAGCAGCTAGGGGAGCTCAGGAAATTCCTGGTTCATTGTGTGAAGGATAACAGCCAGATGAAGAGATGCAGAGGGAGGGTATGTGAAAAGGGGTAAAGAGGTTTCAGGCCCTATCTGGCTACCACCTCAGGGAACCACCACTTGCTCAGCCATCTGGAAGTTCCTTGAGCCATGTCCTTGTGGGTTTTTATGGAGGCCTCATTACAAAGGCATGACTGATGACACCACTGGCCATTTGCTAGCGATCAACTCAACCTTCATTTTCTTTCCCCTTCCTGGTGCTGGGAGAAGGCTGACAGTTCCCACCCTCAAATCACATGATTGGTTTCCCTGGCAACCAGCCCCCGTCCTGAGGCTTTCCAGGAGCCCACCACGAGTCACCTCATTCGAACAAAAGATGCTTCTTTCTTTTTTTTTTTTTTGAGTTGGAGTCTCACTCTGTCGCCCAGACTGGAGTGCAGTGACTGCTCCCGGCCACCGCAGCCTCGACCTGCTGGGCTGCGGCGATCCTTCCGCCTCAGCCTTCCAAGTAGCTGGAACTACAGGCGTGTGCTACCACGCCCGGCTGATTTTTTGATTTTATTGTAGAGATGAGGTCTCGCTGCCCAGGTGGGTCTCGAACCCGCGGGCTCAGGCAATCCACTCATCTCAGCCTCCCAAAGGCACAGGATTACAGGCTGAGCCACCGAGCCTGGCTAAGATGCTTCTTTCATCCAGGAAATTCCAAGGGGTTTGGGAACTCTATGCCCGGAATTGGGTCAAAGACCAAATGTTGAAACAGAAGATTCTTCTAAGCGCCTTTATCTACAAGAGTTGTTTTAGAAGCCTGGCTTAGAAACCAGGGATAGGCCAGACTCTGTGGCACAGTCTGTAATCCCAGCACTTTGGGAGGCCGAGGTGAGTAGATTGCCTGAGCCTGTGGGTTCGAGACCAGCCTGGGCAACTTGGCGAGACCTCATCTCTACGATAAATAATAAATTAACTGGGTGGCTACTTGGAAGGCTGAGGCAGAAGGATCACCGGAGCCCAACAGGTCGATGCTGAGGTGGCCATGAGCGTGCCACTGCACTCCAACCCGGGCGACGGAGTGAGACTCCAACTCCAAAAAACAGAAACTAGGGATAGAGACTATATATATATGTATGTATATATTCATATTGAAAGGGTCAACTGAGACAAGGTGGGCTGGAACTGGTGCCAGGGCCATGGGAATAATGCAAGATTGCAACCAAGTAAGAAAGTAGAAAGAAGTGGAGTTTATTGTTCACCTTTCACAGATTGGGAAGGGAGCCGACACTCAGAAGCAAGTGTGGCCCGGAAGGACCATGAAATGGGTATATTTAAGGACCTTTGGGTAGGAGGATTTGGGCCTGAAGGAGGGTCCAGGACTGAGGGTCTTTGATGTTGATCGTATGCACATGAGTCTTAGATCTTGAGGTCCCCAGACATTAGGATATCATGCCCTCAGGTGGTGGGCTAGATGGGAGGAGACAAGGGGAGAGGTTTTTCCTGTAAGAGACTTTGTCAGACATTTGTAATCCACAAACTCCTTGACCAAAAGGTGGTCTATTATCATTTCTATAGCTCTGTCCTAGTCTTGTATCTGATGGAGATTTGCCGAGGGGGTGGAGTAGGCTGCCACTTACCTGCAGTGAAAAGTCTGAACTTCCTAAACCTGCCTATTGGAAATTTATCTATGTCTAATCTGTGCTAGATTCAAAACGTGTCAGGGATAAAATATAGGCAAAAATGGCTATGCTGAGGCAAAAGGCTAAACTAAGTGAATTCTAGGTTTCTATAGGTATCTCCTTTCATATATCTTTTTTATTATTATTATTATTATTATTGTTTGCTGCTGTTGTTGCTGTTGCAAATAGAGATTGGGTGGGTCTTGCTGTGTTGCCCCCGGCTGTTCTCAAACTCCTGGGTTCGAGCAATCCTCCTGCCTCAGCCTCCTAAAGTGCTAGGATTACAGGTGTGAGCCACTGTGCCTAGCCTATTATTTTTTTAAATCAGTTTTTTTTTTTTTTTTTTTTTGGATATAGGATCTGACTGTGTTGTGAGCTGGTCCACCAAATATTAGAACAGAAGATTCTCCTAGCACCCCTATCTACTACAGTTTTAGGAGCTCTGTCTTAGAGACCAGGGACAGAAACCAAATATGTATTTCTTATTATTATTTTGTTTTTATTTTAAATAGAGACAGTCTTGCTATGCCCACCCTGATCTCAAATTCCTGGGCTCAATGGATCCTCCTTCCTCAGCCTCCCTAGTAGCTGAGATTACAGGCCTGTGCCACTACACCCAACTTATATTTCTTATTATATCATGATATCACACACCCACGCATACACTGACACACTGAAATGGACCTAACTTCTTTTCCCTGTCAGTAACTCCACTGTGTCAGTTACCACTTCCTGCATTTTTGTATTCAAACTGCCTATTCCTTGTCTCGGTGTTCCCTCTCTCGCTGCTCCCTCTGTCTCTTGCTAGCCCCTCATTCTTCAAGTCTTTCACATGGATGGCTGTCTTACTCCATATCTCTGTTCAACTGTCACCTCCTCAGAGAGGTCTTCTCGACCCCTCCTCTAAATTAGGACCTCCTGTGCTCTGTTGGTTCTCTACCTCTTTACCTCCCTTATTTCTCTCCATTGCTCTTAGCCCCACTTGAGAATACTTGGCTGTTTCTGATCATCCATCGTGCCCACATGAACTCCATGTGCACAGGGACTGTCTGTTGTCCTCAGCCTATCCTTAGTGCCTGGCACACGGTAGATGCTCAATAATTATTTGCTGAACAAGTGAATAGTCATTGCCATGCTACACTGTCATCTGTATCAGATGTGCCTGGAGGATAAAAGCAGTATCATTGTCTGAAAATGTGACTGAAAGACTAAGGTCAACAGTGAAGAGCAAATTTCCCAGGGTCCACATAACTCAGCTTCACTTACAGTCAGAGGTTGGTGAGCATTTCCCATCTGCCAGGCACCATCGGACACTCTCACATCCGATATTTCCTCTAAAGTCACAGCAATTTTCACATCCTCAAGTTAATATTCCAGCTAGAACCTTGGGACTAAGACTAGGAACCTAGGCAAGTTCCACAACTCCTCCAACAGCTACCTCTGTTCCTGTCACTGCTTTTCACTGCTTTCTCCCCCCAGCCCCTTCTTTACCCATGGTCTCACTCATCCGAGATCAGAGCATCTCTGCCCAGCTCCTTTGACTTTCATTCATTCATCCACTCATTCATTCACTCACTCTATCCTGAGTCATCTTGTGTCTTTCAAAGCCTGGCTCATAGTGAGCAGATACTTGCCTTTTCTACCTATATGCTGTGCTCCTTGTAATTCCTTGTCCTAAAGTAGTCTGCTTTCCCCTCCCCTCCCTATGGCCCTGATTTCCCAACCTTGGAAGGACGGGCATAATCCGTTTTACCCATGGGAAAGGAGCAGCTATGTCAAACTGCCACTATTCCACATTTTTCCTCCAGTGTCCACTGCTGCCACCCTCCACTCAGCTCATGTACTTTGCGTTGCTGACTTTGGCCCTTGACTTACCTTCTCCAAACCCATCTTCCCCTTAATGACATTTCTGCTACTCTGGAGTCATGGTAGAGTGGAATGAGCACTGGACTAGGAGTATGAAGAGCTCATTTGCTGGCCTCACTCTCCCATTTAGCAGCAATTAGACCTTGGGAAATCACTGAGCCCCTCTAAGACCTTGTTTCTTCATCTGGAATGTGGCAATCATGATACCCACCCTACCCGACTACTTCCCAGAGTTTATTCGGGAATGGAATGAGATGAGGTCTGCTCTATCAAGTTTTCTTACAAACCATGACCAGGGTATAGATGCCAAGTATTATTGGAATTACCCTCTTTCAGCTATTCTACTGCGTGCCGAACTTCAACTCTCATTTCCACCCAGAGTCTGTAATCTCATGACTTTACTTGTCTTCTGACTCAGCCTGGACTCCAAAAACAGTATTTTCTTCAGTCTTTGTACCAATAGCCCGAGAATTCTTTGATTCCTTGACTTACTGTCATGCCTCTTGGGTCAGTTCTCAATCCTAACAAACTCCTACCAGATACTCGTAACTTCTGTACTGCTAAAAAAAAACCTTGCTCCTTCAAATACTTTTTGCATTTTGTGTGGGTATCTGTCTCTCTCTCTCACTCCTAAATTTTCTCTCCCCTAAATATGCTTTATTAATTTTACTTTCTTTTCTTTCTTTTTTTTTTTTTTTGAGTTGGAGTCTCACTCTGTTGCCCAGACTGGAGTGCAGTGGCCACTCCCAGTCACTGCAGCCTTGACCTGCTGGGCTCCGGTGATCCTTCCACCTCAGCCTTCCAAGTAGCTGGAACTACAGGCGTGCACTACCACGCCCAGCTAATTTTTTAATTTATTGTAGAGATGAAGTTTCGCCTGCCCAGGCAGGTCTCGAACCCGCGGGCTCAGGCAATCCACTTACCTCAGCCTCCCAAAGGCGCGGGATTACAGGCTGAGCCACTGAGCCCGGCTTCTTTTTTTTTTTTTGAGTTGAAGTCTCACTCTGTCACCCAGGCTGGAGGGCAGTGGCACTCTCCCTGCCACCGTGGTCTCAACCTGCTGGGCTCAGATGATCCTTCTGCCTCAGCTTTCCAAGCTGGAATTACAGGCATGCACCACCATGCCTGGCTAATTTTTTGATTTATTGCAATGAAGAGGTCTTGCCAAGTTGCCCAGGCTGATCTCAAACCTGTGGGTTCAGGCAGTCCTTTCACCTTGGCATCCCAAAGTGCTGGGATTATAGGCGTGACCCACTGTGCCTGGCCCTTACTTTTTTTTTTTTTTAATTTGAGTAAGGATCTCACTCTGTCACCCAGGCTGGAGTACAGTGGCATGATCATGACCCACCCTATCCTCGATCTCCCAGGCTCAGAGGTGATGCTTTTGACTCAGGCTCTCAAGTAACTGGGACTACAGGTGTGTGCTACCATGACTGGATAATTTTTTTATTTTTGTAGAGTCAAGATCTCACTATGTTGCCTAGTCTGATCTTGAACTCCTGGGCTCAAGCAATCCTCCTGCTTTGACCTCCCAAAGTGCTAGGATTACAAGTGTTGACCTACTACGCCTGGCCTAATTCTTATTCTTAACAAAATAATCCTGTGGCCCTGCCCCTGTTCTTATTGATATTTTTGCATGACTTTCCTCAATTAGGCTTCAAGTCCTAATGTAGCTTTTGGCAGAACTGATTCCGTAGTAAATCCAAGAATATTATTTATGAAACTTGTGGAACCTGCAGCCATGGCTTTAAATCCTGGTCTTCCTCCAACTTCGATCTTTGTCTCTCCTTTGTCTCTCTTGTAGATGTAGTTTTTCCTGTGGCAAATTGCCTGACAGTTCAGCTTTTTCTCTAAAACCAAAAGTAAAAATTAGCTCTTGAATGGTTAAGCGAAGCATGTTCTTACTCGTAGCTTCTTCTCCCATAGCATGCATCTCTACAGACTGTCTCAGCGCTTTCATTAGATGGAAGTGATGGGAAGGGTTTCAGGTGGAGAGGGAAAGATAAGCTTGATCAGTTTTGAGAGTCATGAGTAAGACTTACACTGAGACCCCCCCCACACACGCATACCTTTTCTTCTTTCTTCTAGGGTTTTTTTCCCTCTCTTTCTTTTTAAATTTCTTCACATTACTGCCCAAAGTTAGTTCTTGAAGAATGTCTTGGAAAGGGTCTCTGGTCAGTCTTCTACAGAGAATGGGTCACCATTTTTCGTGATGACTCTTGTAATTAAAATGGGCAGCAAATCTTTGCTCCAGAGAACAGCAGCTCTCTGTCACACCAGACTACTGAAGGGCATTTCTCCCTACCTGTGTCACCCTCTTCCAGTCTTCCTTCTGCCTTGGGCTTGCCAGTGGTTCCCTGCTCAGCTTCCCTTGTAGAAGTAACAGCAGCTAAAGCACTTCAGACCCCTACAAAAGGACATGTTCCTCTCTTCTTCCCCAGGCCCAGAAATAGTGTTTTGGAGGCAGTTGACTAAGAAGAACTGTAAGTAGAAAGAGGGAAAGATATAAAGAGTTTGCTTAAGGCCTGGAATTCTGGTTATTGACCCTCATAATAATACGTGGAGATTGCTTTTACTGTTTTAGAGGTTCTGGAAATTTGGTCAAGATGCTCATCTCTTAGTGATTCAGGACTGGTTGATGCACTGTATATGTCACTCGCTTCCTCTGTTTTGTAAGCTCTGTCATGTGTGGTGGGCCTTGAATTGTGTCCTAAAATTTGGAGAGGAGGGAAAAAGTAGCAAAGAAAGACAAAGTGAGCTGAGCAGTCTTCCAGCAACTCTCATAGTTCACTTCTCCTTTGTAAATTCTTCGTGGACTCAGGACTTTCAGCAGAGGGGAAGTGGGTGTTGTAGCTAGTCAATTACCAATGCCCTGAGTTGGCACAGTGACTTAGGCTGGTTCAGTGGAATCCTGCCTGGTCTTTCAGCATCAGCATCAGGTCTGTTCTCATGCTATTCTTGGACCTTGATATCCATTTTGATTGGGTTTCCTTAAGAGTAGTTCGAGCTGCAGATGCTAAGTAGTGTCTACTTCACAGATGATCCTCTTGGCTTTAGAGCAGAAACTTGGGTCAAGACATGTACTAGGTCTCGGTGAAACCTCTAAAAATGTTAGGGCACACTCCCAGCGAGGCCTCCAGAATGTTAGGTTAGGCTTGCTGGGGGTGTGGATGTCAAGGGCATGTCCGGTGCCACATGAAAGATATAAAGAATTGCACAGAAGTTAGATAGAAAATAAAGCTTATTTAAAAAGTAAATTAGAGAGAGAGAGAGAGAGAGGAATTTTACCTCCCCAAGGCAGGGAAGGCGGTCAAAGCCAGGAAACATGGTGGCAGCCATAGCTCAAAGAGCACATGACCACACCAGAGTCTAGTAAGGCAATAGCAAATGGCTGCTTATGGTTGAGTCCTTTTAACCTTTCCCTTTGATGAGGAAGGTCATTAAGGTGTTAAGGTGATTGGGTGGTAGTCTGCTCCACGTCATCACAAAGGGGCAAAAGGGGCAGGTACGTGCAGGTACTGACATCAGGTGATGGACAACAGACAGATGGGTGGGTTAGTCACATGATTGCTGCCATGGTGTGGGGGAGGGTCCTGTCTATGCCACAAAGATGACATAGGGCTGATTAGGTTAACTTGGGGATTTGGGCCCAGAGGGGTTTTTTCTGCAAGAGACCTGTCAGACATTTTCAGTCCACAATCTTCTTTAGCAAAAAGGTGGACGACTTATCTTTTCTATGGCTTTGGCCAGCCAGGGGGTGATCTTTAACCTTCCGCCTTGACAAGGAACCTGAAAGTTTCCTAGAGATGATTATGCTAAGCCATTAATTAATTAAAAGGTTGGGCTATTGGCTGTCCTTATCTTGCATCTGATGGAGATTTGCCAAGGGGGTGGTGTAGGCTGCCACTTGGCCTGCAGTAAAATGTAATTTTAAAATGTCTGAATACCTCCTAAAATCTGCCTGTTGGAAATTTATCTTATCTATGACTGTGCTAGATTCAAAGAGTATCAGGGCAAAATCTAAGAAAAAGTGGTTATAGTGAGGCAAAAAGACTACACTAAGGTAAGTTTATTCTAGGTTACTATAGGTCCCTGCTTTCAACGTGTATTGGACCATCTACTTCCAAGAAGAAATAGAGGCCATTTCTGAACACGCCAACATCTTTTCTTTAGACCGAAATCAGAATATCACCTGTGATGACAAACTGATCCCCCTTCTGCTTTTTGCATGACATACTAACTTCCTCCCACAAATGAAGGATGTATCTATAGAATCTGTTCAAAACTAGAAAATCATGTTGATTCCAAGTAGCTTAATACGATGGAATATGAACTCAGCATGGCCAGGGCTTTCAAACTCCTGGGCTCAGGTGATCCTCCTACCTCATCCTCCCAAATAGCTAGGACTATAGGTGCACACCACCATACCTGTCTAATTTTTTGTTTTTGTTTTTTTTTGCAGAGACGAGGTCTCGCTACTCCTGGGCTCAAGCAGTCCTCCTGCCTTAGCTTCCCAAAGTGCTAGGATAACAGGCGTGATCCACCACATCCACCTAGGACCCTTAACTTTTCAGATCTCCAGTTTCTTTATCTACAAAGTTATAATGATAACAGTAACACTTTCATAGGACAGTTGTAAAGATTGAAGGAAAAATAATGAATCTAAAGCTCTTAGTGTAATGACTGATACAATAAATAAGTGTAATGAATGCCAGCTCTTCCAATAAAATTACTGTCATCATCATCATTATTATAGTTATTATCACCATGTCTTGAATCCATAAAGACCAAATCTAATCTTTTTTCCATAGGACAACGTTTTCTCTTAAGAGCTAAACACTCTCAGTCCCAGTAATAGTCTACTTGTCAACTTAGTTCTACAAAGACAATGAAAATTTGTTGCAAATGACAGTAAGTTCAAGGCACTGAAGTAGGTTTAATATACTCAAGCCCACTGGGAACACTCAGCAGTAAAATATTTTTAATATCTTAGTAATGATGACTTCTTCCCAGGAATTTCTATCCCCAAAAGAGAGATTTTTAAAGAGTATAAATGAAATAAGTTTAGTAAGAAAATAGTTGGGTTTTTCTTTGCTGATTCAAAGGAAGTGCTTGCCTGTGAGATATAAAGCACTTACTCTTTTTTTTTTTGTCATTTATACGATAGAATCTTGGACTTTTTAGAGTATGAATGTGGCTTTTTTCAGAATCATACCAAACATGCAAAACAAGCTGGGTATCCTCTTTACTAATAGATGGTATTGGACGAGCACACCCATAACTTCCAGAGACCAGGGAGACTCTGGCTGAAGAGTGCCCACCCATGGCCTCAGCCTAGTGAGAACCACAACCCTGGCAGACTCACCCTCACTCCCTCCCCCACGGTGGTGCCAAGATCTTCCCCAGGAGTTCGGTTTTGGCAGGCCCAGGAGCTGGGAGAAATCAACTGCCTATTCTCAGGGGGTTATAACCCCATAAATATGTTTATGACCCATTTTATTGCTGACTTCTGGCTTTAAAGGAAGGATCCACTGTTTTGTTTGAGAATAAAATCAGTCTCTTCCAGACAGCTGAGGACTGTGTTCCCTGAGAAGATGACAGGCCAGGTCTTCATTAAACTGATGAAGAATGAGGGCGGGCAGGGGCCCCTCTTGTCCTTCCCACAGTGTTGGAAGCAGTTAGGCTGGGATGGGTGGGCTCCTTAGAGCCTTCTGTTTGGTTTCTATGACTGTAACCTCAATTAAAAGTCCAGCACAGAGAGGAAAGCGAATGCAACTTTTAACCCTAGTTCAACAGCTTCAACATGCTTCTCTTCATTTTCTTCCCCCTCTATCCGAGGCTGGAGTCAAGCACAGAAGCCATCCTTGTGGAGTGATTTGAGGGCCTCCCATCAGAGTTCATTGCTTATATTATTGGGCAATGGGTGAGGGTATGGGAGAAAAATGCATGGGAACTAACAATTTTGCTTGGTTCCCCATTCTATGGCTGTGTTCCCTTTCTCCCAGAAAGTCTACGCTGGAGTCACTGAGACGTGGGACCCGGTCCTGGCTCTGCCCTTTTTAGCAGTTTCCCAACTGTAAAACAGAGTTGGTACCACCCGTAGAGCCTGAGTGGAATAATTAAAAGAGCAGATGTAAAGAACTTAGCACAGTGTCTGGTACATACCCCCCCCTTTTTTTTTGAGTTGGAGTCTCACTCCGTTGCCCAGGCTGGAGTGCAGTGGCACACTCATTGCCACCCCAGCATCGACCTGCTGGGCTCAGGTGATTCTTCCATCTCAGTCTTCCGCCTCACCCTTCCAAGTAGCTGGAACTACAGGCATGTGCTACCATACCCGGCTAATTTTTTATTTATTGTAGAGATGGGGTCTCGCCAAGTTGCCTGGACTTGTCTCAAACCCGTGAACTCAGGCAATCCACTCGCCTCGGCCTCCCAAAGTGCTGGGATAACAGGCTGAGCTGCCGAGCCTGGCTCTGGCACATACTCGTATCCGCATTTTCAAAGATGTGTGGGCCTGAGTCTCCTTGTGGCTTCAAGCAAGGACCCAAAGCATCTGTGGCAGTCATAAAGGAACAATACATTCTAGGAGTCTCTGAGCGAGGCTGTTTTTTTTTAAAATCTCTTCCTAAGAAAAGCTTTAATTGCTTTAGCCTTGAGGTGTGTACACATGCCAATGCGTGCACACACACAAGCACACACACCTGTTTCCCAGGTGCTTTTGACTCATACCTGGATCTGTCAGTCCTCCTACCTATGTGTTTTGCCCTACGGTCTTGGTGGTGCCATTTCAGGGTGAAACAACAGGAAATGATTAAGCAGACCCCAAATATGAATAGAACTCTTAATCATAGTCTCTTCTGCTTCCTTTCTTGTCCTAACATAATTGCTAGGCAGCTTGTTAAAGCTTGTTTTCCAGAAAGGCAGAGAGAAGTCCATTACCTAGTGCTGTCTAGTCCTAGGTCAGCTAATCTTGGGGCAGGGTGGGCTTCTGAATAGGTGCTAACAGATGGTGTCAAAGGTTTTTGGCCTGGGGGAACTAAGCTGGGAAAATAAAACTAGTACACCTGAAATGATTAGCTACCAATTAAGTGCTAAACCCGTGTGCTACTGACCCAGTGTTGGAGTTCAATGGGTGGATTACTGGCCCCCTCAGTATCTTGGCAAGGGCTGGCTGTGCCATGCTGGATAACTAAGCAATGTTGTAAAAAAAAATGCATTTTTAATAAATGCATGTGACTACTTTTCCCACTTATTTTTTTAAATTAGAGTTTGTTTTTATTTTACTATTATTATTATTTTTGTGGAGCTGGGGGTCTTACTATATTGCCCAGACTGGTCTCAAACTCCTGGCCTCAAGCTTAGATAGATCAGAGTTTTAATTTTAAGGCATCCAATAAAATGTTACATTAAAAGACATTTTAAGAAAAAAGATGCGCTAGCTTTAAATTTCACAACTCTGACACAGTTCATTTGTTAAAGACTGTAGCTTATTCTAGTCTCTCCAGTGTCTAGCTCTGTGCGTGGTATACACAGGGAATGTCTGTGAGCGGCCACCACCAGTGTTCACTGTTACAGATACCCAGATAATGGCTTTGTAGAGGTTGCCAAACTGGCACCTCTCGCATGCCAGGTTCTCCCCTGTGTAAGTGGTGGTGGTGCAGCTTGGCCCAGTTGATGAACCGGGGGAGTGCTGGAAGCATCTCATTCACAGTGTACAGATGTGTGCATCAGACCATCAGGCCTTCCTGAGATGCCATCAGGACAGAGTGGCAGATCGCTAGGGTAAAGGACTTCTCTCACCACACTGGTTCGTATTAACATTTCCCCTTTTCCCCTGCGGAAGAAGATGGAAACCACCTAACTCTTCAAAAGGCATTCTCATCCACCGTGTGTCCATGCCAACGAGCTCTCTAGCTTCTGGCTACCTGCTCTTCAGGTAAAACAGGCCTACCTGTTGGTACTTGTACAGCTTTGAAGAATGGCCTGAGCCCAGTTGGTGTAAGACACATTAAAGCCGATTCAGGTTCTCCTGTTTAGGATTCCCTACCCCGTCTTTCCCACGAAACCGTTTAAACCACAGGCAGGCTGGTTGATCCATGCTGTCAGTCTGAGCTCACTAGATGTTTTAGTTTTCTATGGTTGCTCTAACAAATTACCACAAACCAGGTAGTGACTTAAAACAGAGATGTTTTCTCTCACAGTCCTGGAGGCTAGGATTCCAAAATCAACATGTCAGTGGGGCTTCTGGTGGTGGCTGTCAATCCTTCCTTGACCTTCCTTGGCTCGTGGCCGCAACTCCAGTCTCTGCCTCCGTGTTCACATGACCTTCTTTACTTTGTGTCTCTTCTAATAAAGACACCAGTGGGCCAGTCTCAGTGGCTCAGCCTGTAATCCCGCGCCTTTGGGAGGCTGAGGTGAGTGGATTGCCTGAGCCCGCTGGTTCAAGACCCGCCTGGGCAACTTGGTGAGACCTCATCTCTACAATAAGTCAAACAATTAGCCGAGCGTGGTAGTGCACACCTGTAGTTCCAGCTACTCGGAAGGCTGAGGCGGAAGGCTCGCCAGAGCCCAGCAGGTCGAGGCTGCGGTGGCCGCGAGTGTGCCACTGCACTCCAGTCTGGGTGACAGAGTGAGACTTCAACTCAAAAAAAAAAAAGACACCGGTGACTGGATTTAGCATTCACCCTATTCCAACGTGACCTCATCGTAACTTGATTATATCTGTAAACACCCTATTTTCAAAAAGGTCATTTCACAGGGTTGGCACTTTATCTTAGTCTGTCCCATGTTGCTATAAAGGAATACCTGACACTGGGTAATTTATAAAGAAAAAAAGTGTATGTGGCTTCCGGTTTTGCAGGCTGTACCAGAAGCATGGTGTCAGCATCAGCATCTGGGGAGGGCCTCAGGCTGCTTCTACTCACAGTGGAAGGGGCAGGGGAGCAGGCCTGTACAGAGATTACATGGCAAGAGAGGAAGCAGGAAAGGGCAAAAGGGGAGGTGCTGGGCTTTTCACAACCAGGTCTTGTGAGAACTGACTGAGTGAGGACCTCACTAACCCCTCCTCAGGGAAAGCATTAATCTATTTATAAGGAATCCACCTCCATGACCAAACACCTTCCCTGAGACTTCACCTCCAACATTGGGGTCCAACGTTGAGGTTTCAACACAAGATTTGGAGAGGACAGCATCCCAACTATAGCATTCCTCCCATGGATCCCCAACTCTCAATTCTTCTCACGTTGCAAAATACAATCAGTCTTTCCCAATAGTCCTCAAAAGTTTAAGTTGTTTGTAGCATCAACTCAAAAGTCTCATTTGAGTCTCAAGGCAAGTTTCTTACAGCTATGAGCTTGTAAAATATAAACAAGTTGTTTACTTCTAAGATACAATGATGGTATAGGCATTGGGTAAGTGCTCCCATTCCAAAAGCGAGGAATTAACCAAAAGAAAGGGGTGATAGACTCCAAACAAGTCCAAAACCCAGCAGGGCAGACATTAAAACTTAAAGCTCCAAAATAATCTCCTTTGACTCACTGTCCCAAACTCTGGGCACAATGGTACAAGGAATAAGCTCCCAAGGCCTTGAGCAGCCCCACACCCATGACTTTTCTGGGCACAGTCCCTGTGGCTGCTGTCATGGGCTGGAGTAAGATGCTGGCAGCTTTTCCAGGCCAATGTGACATACTGCCAGTGGCTGTATATTCTGGGGTCCCTGCGGTAGCCCCATTCCCACAGCTTCACTAGGCACTGTCTGTAAGGGTTCTGCCCCTGCATCAGGCTTCTGCCTGGGTCACCAGGCTTTCCCATACATTCTCTAAAATCTAGGGGAAAGCTGCCAAGCCTTCACCACTCTTGCATTCTGGGCACCTGTAACCTTAGCACCAGTTGGAAGCTGCCAAAGCTTATAGTTTATGCCTTGGCCTGAGCACCGCCTGGGGCCATTTAAGCCACAGCTGACAGAGCTGGAACTGGAGCTGTAAGGATGTGGGAAACAGCATTCCAAGGTGGGGCAGAACAGTAATGGCCTGGGCCTGTCCCCCACAACCATTTTGTCCGTCTCAGCCTCTGGCCTGTGATGGGAGGGGTAAACTCAAAGATTCCTGAAATGCCTTCAGGGTCTTTTTTCATTGTCTTGACAGTTAGCACCTCTGTCTCCCTTTTATCCATGCTGTTCTCTCCAGCAAGCAGTTGTTTCTCAGCATCCTTGGATTCCTGTCCTGAAAATGCGATTTCCTTCTTTGCCACATGGCTGGGCTGCAGATTTTCAATGTTTACGCTCTACTTGCTGCCCTATCTGATTGTAAGCTGTTAAAAACAGCCAAACTACTGAACTCGGTGGCTCAGCCTGTAATCCCGTGCCTTTGGGAGGCCGAGGTGAGTGGATTGCCTGAGCCCGCAGTTCGAGACCCACCTGGGCAACTTGGCGATACCTCATCTCTACAATAAATCAAAAACTAGTCGGGCTTGGTGACGCGCCTGTAGTTCCAGCTACTCAGAAGGCTGAGGCGGAAGGATCGCCGGAGCCCAGCAGTTCGAGGCTGCGGTGGCTGGGAGCGGCCACTGCACTCCAGTCTGGGTGACAGAGTAAGACTTCAACTCAAAAAAAAAAAAAAACCAGTCAAACTATTTTATTTTCATTTCTTTAAAAAAAAATTTCATCCCACACCTTTGGGAGGCTGAGGTGAGTGGATTGCCTGAGCCCACGGGTTTGAGACCCGCCTGGGCAGAGAGACCTCATCTCTACAATAAATCAAAAAATCAGCTGGGCGTGGTAGCGCATGCCTGTAATTCCAGCTACTTGGAAGGCTGAGGCAGAAGGATCGCCAGAGCCCAGCAGGTTGAGGCTGCAGTGGCCGGGAGCGGCCACTGCACTCCAGTCTGGGCGACAGAGTGAGACTCCAACTCAAAAAAAAAATTTCAATAGCTTTTGAGGGGACAAATAGTTTTTAGTTACATGGTTGCATTTCTTAGTGTGAAGAAGTTTGGGCTTTAATTGTACCCAGCACTCCTACCTGTGCACACTGTACCCAATAGGTGATTTTTTTCCACCCGTTATACCTCCTCCTCCTGAGTTTCCAGTGTCCGTTATACCATTCTCCATGCTTTTGCAGTTCCTTAGCATAGCTCCCACTTATAAGTGAGAACATACAGTGCTTGGTTTTCTGTTCCAATGTTAGTTTACTTAGGTTGATGTTCTTCAGTTCCTTCCAAATTGCTGAAAAAGACATTATTTTTATTCTTTTCGATGTCTGAATAGTATTCCATAGTGTATATAGATCACGTTTACATTATCCACTGATTGGTTGATGGGCATTTAGGTTGATTCCACATCTTTGCAATTGTGAATTGTGCTGCAGTGAACATGTGAGTTTTTTATATAATGAACTCTGTTCCTTTGGATAGATACCTAGTAATGGGATTGCTGGATCAAATGGTAGATCTAGTTCTTTGAGAAATCTCCATGCCTATTTCCATAGAGGTTGTACTAATTTATACACTTGCCAACAGCATATAAGTGTTCCTTCTTCACCACATCCATGCTAGCATATATTTTTTTAATAATGGTGTGTAATGGTGTGATTCGTGTAAGGTAGTATCTCATTTTGTTTTTAATTTTCATTTTCCTGATTATGAAGGATGTTGAACGTTTTTTTCATATGTTTGTTGGCCATTTGTATATCTTCTTTCAAGAGAAGTCTATTCATGTTGTTTGTTCACTTTTTAATTGGGTCATTTGTTTTTTTCTTGCTGATTTGAGTTCTTTATTGATTTTGGATATCAGTCCTTTGTCAGAAATATAGTTTGTTAATATCTTCTCCCATTCTGTAGGTTGCCTATTTCTTCTGTTGATTGTTTCTTTTACTGTGTAGAAGTGTTTTAGTTTAATTGAGTCACACTTATTTATTTTTGTTTTTGTTGCATTTGCTTTTGGGGTTTTAGTCATAATTTACTTGCCTAGGGACCAATGTCCAGAAGAGTTTTCTCTAGGTTTTCTTCTAGGATTTTTATGGTTTCAGACTGACATTTAAGTCTTTAATCCATCTTGAGTTAATTTTCATATATTATGAGAGATAGGGATCAAGTTTCATTTTTCTGCATATATTCAATTTTTCCAGCACCATTTGTTGAATAGGATGTCCTTTCCCAATTGTATGCTTTTGTCAGCTTTGTCAAAAATCAGCTGGTTGTAGGTATTTGGGTTTATTTCTGGATTCTCCATTCTGTTCTGTTGGTCCACATGTCTGCTCTTGTACCAGTACAATGCTGTTTTGGTTACTACAGTCTTGCAGTATAATTTGAAGTCAGGTAATGGGATGCCTCCAGCTTTGTTCTTTTTGCTGAGAATTGCTTTGGATATTCTGGATCTGTTTTGGTTCCATATGAATTTTAGGATTTTTTTTCTAATTCTCTGAAAAATAACTTTGGTAGTTCAATAGGGATTGTGTTCAGTCTTTGATTACTTTGGTTAATATGGTCATTTTGACAGTGTTGATTCTTCTAATCCATGAGCATAGGATATTTCTTCATTTGTTTGTATCATCTGCAATTTCTTTCATCAGCATTTTATTGTTTTCTTTGTAGAGATCTTTTGTGTGTGTATGTTGGCATCTCACTCTGTCGCCCAGGCTGGAGCACAGTGGCACACTCATGGCCACTGCAACCTCGACCTGCTGGGCTCAGACAATCCTTTTGCCTCAGCTTTCCAAATAGCTGGAACTAGAGGCACACGCTACCACATCCAGCTTATTTTTTTACTTATTTTAGAGGCAGGTCTCACCAAGTTGCCCAGGCTGGTCTCAAACCCTTGAGCTCAGGCAGTTCTTTCACCTCGGCCTCCCAAAGTGCTGGGCAGTTCTTTCACCTCAGCCTCCCAAAGTGCTGGGATTACAGGCTGAGCCACCACATCTGGCCTGTAGGGATCTTTCACCTCCTTGGTTAAAAATATTCCTAGGCACTTTTAACTAAATATATATATATATATTTCTGGCTGGGCTCAGTGGCTCAGCTTGTAATCCTAGCACTTTGGGAGGACAAGGCGAGTGAATTGCCTGAGCCCACGGGCTCCAGACCAGCCTGGGTAACTTGGCAAGATCTTGTCTCTACAATAAATCAAAAATTAACTGGGCATGGTAGCACGCACGTGTAGTTCAAGCTACTTGGAAGGCTGAGATGGAAAGATCGCCTGAGCTCAGGAGGTGGACACTGTGGTGACCATGAGCATGCCACAGCACTCCAGCCTGGGCGACAGAGTGAGAGTCTTCAACTAAAAAAAAAAAAATTATATATATATATATATATATATATATACACACATATATATATATATATATATAAAAATGTATGTATGTATATATATATGTGTGTGTGTGTGTGTGTGTATATGTGTGTGTGTATATATATATGCATATATTCCTAGGCATTTTGTCTTCTTGGCTGCTATTATAAATGGAATCGAGTTCTTGATTTGATTCTCAGCTTGATTGCTAGTAGTGTATAGCAGTGCTACTGATTTGTGTGTGTTGATTTTGTATTCTGAAACTTTACCAAATTCATTTATCAAGTCCAGGAGTCTTTTGTAAGAGTCTTTGGAATTCTCTAGGTATAAGAACATATCATCAGTGTACAGAGATAGTTTGATTTCTTCCTTTCCAATTTGGGATACCATTTATTTCATTCTCTTGCCTGATTGCTTTGGCTAGGACTTCCAGTACTATGTTGAATAGGAGTTGAAAAAGTGTGCATCCTTGCTTTCTTCCAGTTCTAAGAGGGAATGTGTTCAACTTTTCTCCATTCAGGATGCCATTGACTGTGGTTTGTTGTATATGGCTTTTATTATTTTGAGGAATGTTCCCTCTAGGCCTTATTTTGCTTGGGATTTTTATTATGAAGGTTGCCAGATTTTATCAGGTGCTTTTTCTGCATCTATTGAAATGATCCTATGAGTTTTGTTTTTAATTCCAGTGTTGTGGTGGATCACATTTATTGACCTGTGTATGTTGAACCATCCTTGCACCCCTGGGCAAAAACCCTCTTGGTCATGTGTATTATTTTTTTTATGTGCTGTTGAATTTGGTTTGCTAATATTCTGTTGAAGATTTTTGTGTCTGTGTTCGTAAGGGCTGTTGATCTATAGTTTTCTTTTCTTGTTGTGTCTTTTCCTGACTTTGGTATCAGGGTGATACGGGTTTCATAGAATGAGTTAGAGACAATTCCTTCCTCTTCAATCTTATGGAATAGCATCAATAAAATTGGTACCAGTTCTTTTTTGAAGGTCTAATAAAATTCAGTTGTGAGTCCATCAGGCCCTAGACTTTTTTTTGCTCCATGCCACTTCTTGAAGTGGTTAGAAATTTCTTTCACCAGATATCCTAGGTCATCCCTCTTAGGTTCAGCCTTCCACAAAGCTCTAGGGCATGAACACAATGCTGAGCTTTGCTCCAGTTTCCAGTTAGTTCCTCATTTCCATCTGAGACCTTGTCAGCATGGCATTTACTCTATATTTCTATAAGCATTTTGTTCACAATTACATAACAAGTCTCTAAAAAGTTCCGGACTTTCCTTCATCTTTTTGTCTTTTTTTTTCTGAGTTGTCCAAACTCTTCCAACCTCTGCCTACTACCACTACTACCTACTAGTTCCAAAGTCACTTCCACATTTTTAGGTTTCCTTATAGCAATACCTTACTCCTAATACCAATTTTCTGTCTTGGTCCCTTTTGTGTTGCTATAAAGGAATACCTGAGAATGGGTAATTTATAAGGAAAAGAGGTTTATTTGGCTTATGGTTCTTCAGGTTATACAAGATGGCATATGCATCTGTTGAGGGCTTCAGGCTGCTTCCATTAATGGTGGAAGGCACAGGGGAGCCAGTGTGTGAGAGATCACATGGTGAGAGAAGAAACAAGAGAGTGTGTGGGGGGTGTCTTTTTAACAATCAGCTCTCACAGGAACTAACAGAGCACAAGCTCATTCATCCCACTCCCCTAGGGAGGGCAGTAATCTATTCATGAAGGGTTTTCCACCTGTGACCCAAACACCTTCTGTTAGGCCCCACCTCCAACATTAGAGATCAGATTTCATCATGAGATTTGGAGAGGACAAACATCTGAACTATGGCAGACTTCAACTTATGTTTTAGAGGACACAGTTCAGCCCACTTAACTAGGTGAGCCCCTACTGTACCTCAGGCCAAGTTCAAAGTGATAGAAATACTGATACATCCTTCCTTTGGAGAAAATTGATGTCTTCTTACTTCTCTGGAGTTACAGTTTTGATCCTACTCCTTTCTCTTGCCCCAACACTGTGGAATATCAAATGCTTATTTTCACAATAGCCAACTGGGTTCATTGAACCTGGGAGCAAATTATACCCTTTTCTAATTTCTACATCCAATTATATGTAAGTTCATGGGAAGAGACTTTGTTTTGTTCATTTGTATGTGTCCAACATCTTGATTTTTTTTTTTTTTTTGAGTTGGAATCTCACTCTGTAGCCCAGACTGGAGTGCAGTGGCATACTCCCGGCCACCGCAGCCTTGACCTGCTGGACTCCGGCGATCCTTCCACCTCAGCCTTCCAAGTAGCTGGAACTACAGGTGTGCACTACCATGCCCGGCTAATTTTTTTGTATTGTAGAGCTGTGGTCTCCCCAAGTTGCCCAGGCGGGTCTTGAACCCGCAGACTCAGGCAATCCACTCACCTCAGCCTCCCAAAGCGCTGGGATTACAGGGTGAGCCACCGAGCCCGGCTCATCTTGAAATATTAAAGCCACCATCAGCTTGGGACAGAGTCAGGCCAATTATTCCTTTATTTATTCACTTAACCCTGATTGAGCAGCTCCTGTTTGACAGATACTGTGTCATTACACAGTGATGTATGGAGGACACAGGAGCAAATACAATTTATTGATCATCTACTATTTGTTGGACTCTAAAACATGCTGTTTGCTTTTACTTTATCATGAATTCTCACAAAAGCTATAAGGTGGGGATTGTAATTCCCATTTTATAGGTGAGAAAACTGAAGGTAAGAAGGATAAAAGCGTTGACTAAGTCAAGGAGTTCACAAATGGCAGAATCAAGTTTGAACTTGAATGATATGCTGTGGACCAGTCTTTCATCACCCTTTGACTGATGGTTGCCAAATGATGTTTCCTAGTTTTTTCCTAGAATCTAAGTCGTCTGTTTGTTTGTTTGAGTTGGAGTCTCACACTGTCGCCCAGGCTGGAGTGCAGTGGCACACTCACAGCCACCACAGTCTCAGTCTGCTGGGCTCAGGCAGTTCTTCCACCTCAGCCTTCCAAGTAGCTGGAACTAGAGGCATGCACTACCATGCCTAGCTAATAATTTTTGATATATTGTAGAGACAAAATCTCGCCAAGTTGCCTGGGCTGGTCTCGAACACCTGAGCCCAGGCAGTCCTCTTGCCTCAGCCTCCCAAAGTGCTGGGATTACAGGCTTCAGCCACCGCACACGGCTAGTTTTGTTTTTGTTTTGTTTTGTTTTAAACCAAATAATCTTTTTTTTTTAAATTTTTTTTTGAGTTGGAGTCTCACTCTGTCACCCAGACTGGAGTGCAGTAGCATGCTCCCAGCCACTGCAACCTCAACCTGCTGGACTCTGGCGATCCTTCCGCCTCAGCCTTCCAAGTAGCTGGAACTACAGGTGCGCGCGACCACACCCGGCTAATTTTTTTTTAAATTTATTATAGAGATGAGGTCTCGCCAAGTTGCCCAGGCGGGTCTCGAACTTGCGGGCTCAGGCAGTCCTCTCACCTCAGTCTCCCAAAGCACGGGATTACAGGCTGAGCCACCAAGCCCGGCTAATCTTTTCATTATAATAGATTTTACTGTGTAGATGGAAAGGAACTGATATAGCTTCTAACATAACATGTCATGGCCAAAAACAGATGTGAGAACTGTATGCCTTCATTTTAGGTAAATGCAAACCTTTACTACTATTGACATTCCATTTAATAAATGAAGAAGTAATGGAAGAAAATCACAATTTTCAGTCTCTGTGAAGTAATACCAAGGCATGGATTCTCAGAGGCTGCTAAGCACACAAACACCAGAGCTAACGAAACATCATTGCTTCCTGATGGAAGTACGTAAGCCTGCCTGTTAACTCTCTAACTCATCCAAAAATCAAATCTGAATGTGATCAAGCTGCTAAAATTCACAGGAGATACAGGGGGCAGAGGAGCATTAAATCATACCACCATCAAAATGTAGATTTGCATTATTTGACAAATAACCAGATTATTCAACAAATAAATTCCAAGGAAAAATAAAGATGGAAAAAGAACCTTCAGATTTAAAAAGACACCATTTATTAGCCAATTGCAGAAATGACTTGAACAAAGCACCTCCCCCCGCCAAAAAAAAACCCTTTGAGGCATTTAGTACTGTCTGGATATTGGATAATATTAAATAATTGTGGTTTATTTTTAGATGTAATAATATTTTAATTGTGTCTAAAAGCAGAATCTTTATCTTTCAGAGATGCATGCACAAATGTCTATGGCCAAAATGATAGGATATTGGAATTTTGCTTTAAAATAATCTAGAGTGGGTAGGGATGTTGATGAAACAAGATTGGAATGAACTGATAATTGTTGAAGCTTGTGAGGTGTAAGTGGGGATTTTCTACTCCTTTCTCTCCACTTTTATGCACATTTGAAATTTTCCATAACAAAACATTTTCAAAATAGTTTTGTAAAGATACCTCAAGGAAGTAATTCAGGAGGTCTGATAAAACAAGAGAAATGGAGGAAAAGCTCTGTGTCTGCATGAAAACAAGCTAGTCCCGTTTTCTTTTTTTTTTTTTTAGTTAGAGTCTCACTCTGTCGCCCAGACTGGAGTGCAGTGGCCGCTCCCAGCCACCGCAGCCTCGACCTGCTGGGCTCGGGCCATCCTTCCGCCTCAGCCTTCCGAGTAGCTGGAACTACAGGTGTGCGGTACCACGTCTGGCTAGTTTTTGATTTATTGTAGAGATGAGGTCTTACCAAGTTGCCCAGGTGGGTTGCGAACCCGTGGGCTCAGGCAATCTACTGACCTCAGCCTCCCAAAGCGTGGGATTACAGACTGAGCCACCGAGCCCAGCTGCTAGTCCCATTTTCTACCTGCTTTCAGTTAACCTTCAATCACTGCCTTTTGAGGTGGATGATATTATCCTCACTCGAGAGTCTAGAGATCTGGAACTGCAGCCTATGACTTGATGTGACAATATGTAGCAGAACTGGGATTTAGACCCTGTCTTTAGTGCCACCATGCACTGAGCAAACACTTCTGTCTTTTAATATGTGTATTTCACAGCAGGTCTGCACTGCCTATTTCAGGTATAGACTTTTGTTTGAATGGACAGTCATTGTTGAATATCATTGAAAATAGGAAAACACCGTTATGGTGATCCCCACTGGACTTGAAGATTACACTGAATTAGAGTGCAGGACAGGGATGAATACACAAATAACAAATGTGCTTCTATCATGTTGGAGGCTCTGTGCTGACAGTTATAGTCTAACACTGAGGTGGGGTCAAAGCTGGAAGAGGGAAGGAGTTAGTTTTTCTATCACTGTCTTTTAAACCTTAGTGTAAAATGCATAGTATCCATTCGCCTGTAATCACATTGAAGGAGTATGAGTCTCTTCTTTCTTCCTTTTCTCAGTCTGCCCCTCTGTGACTGACTTTACCTATAAGGCATTCCTTACTTAAGAAGAAGGACAGGGAGCAAAGGAATAAACATGCAGGAGAGGGAGGAGGGGAGGGAAGGGGGAGAGGAAGGTGGAAAGAGAGAGTGAAAAAGAGAGAAAGAGATGGCAGGATCTGGTCGAACCTGTGCCCTCCATATCAAGCTAAGGTCCTGAGTAATGTCTGAAACTGTAAAGATGCTTCTGCAACTATGTTAGAGGGTTGAAACCCAGTAAATGGATGCTGAAAGCCTCTGTTTTATATTGATAAAATAAGGACATGTGAATTCACATTATCCCTGGACAGTTTTTCTAAGAAATAAGTCAGTCAAGTCATCCTTCAAATGACCTTTTTTGTTTTGTTTTGTTTTTTGTTTTTGTTTTTTTGAGTTGGAGTCTCACTCTGTCGCCCAGACTGGAGTGCAGTGGCCACTCCCCGCCACTGCAGCCTCGGCCTGCTGGGCTCCGGCGATCCTTCCGCCTCAACCTTCCAAGTAGCCGGAACTACAGACGTGTGCTACCATGCCCGGCTGATTTTTTTATTTATTGTAGAGATGAGGTCTGACTGCCCAGGCGGGTCTCGAACCCGCGGGCTCAGGCAATCAACTCACCTCAGCCTCCCAAAGGCATGGTATTACAGGCTGAGCCACCGAGCCCGGCTTATGTCTGGATTTTATAGGAAGCCAAGGTGAGGTCTTGGAACAGAACCCACAATTACAACGTTGTTTCTAAGGGAAAATGGGACCCACTTTATAGGACCACTTTTAGGAATACTTTGTGGCAAAGATTAGGGTTGCGTACTCACAAAGCAGCAAGAGAAGCACCTGGCCCAGAGTTAGGCACTCAGTAAAGTGCTGGCTGGAGTTGCTGGCCTTGTTAGCGTTACCAGCCTTGTTTCTGACCTCACAGCAACCTGTGAGGGGGGTTGTGGGGTTCTCCCCATGTTGTACACGAGCATTGAGTGTGGAGGTTACACAGCTAGAGCTGAGAAGAGAAGCCAGGTGTTCTGGCACGATGACAGGAAGCATCCTGTGGCCTTGGAAGGGACCCTTCTGCAAAGTAAGAATCCCATATTTTAGACCTGCCTTTTACTGTTCTTGACTCTGACTTGCCAATAGCAATTCTGTATGCTGATATGGAAATTCTCAACTATATCATTAAGTTTTTTTTTTAAGCGTCAAACAGGTCATCAGGTATATACTTTGATTCTGGCTGTGTTATTTTTTTAAAAGGGTAATCATTTATACTTACATGCATAAACGTTTCTGAACAAGATACGGAAGAAATTGCTAACAGTGGTTACCTCTGAAATGGGACTGATTGTAAAGGAAAAGAGATTTTACTTTGTATTTTATGCCTTTATACACTGTTTGAAGTTTTTTATAATGAATTTTTTATAAGTTCAAAAAAATTTTTAAAAGAGGGGGAGAAAAAAACAACCCATCTCTATGATAGTGTTTCCCAAACTTGGAAGACCCCTTCCATTTTTGCGAAAGGAAACACGAAGCACCGGAAGTCCCAGACTCAGAGATTCACAACACACACTACCCGATTACAGTCAAGAAGCCTATACAGTGCATGTTTAAGATTTTATTGCACTTACTAATATCCCACAGAATTCTCGCCCATGGCGTATTAGTTTTGGAAAAACTGTAAAAATTTAAGAAGAGGTGTTGTGGCCTTAGGTCAAGTGCATGGAAGAAAGGGGAGTGTTTGTTCAGGAGTGGTGGGAGGCATTCCTGGCTGTAGGATGGGACGATACGGGGTCTCGAGTTCGGGCAGGCCTGTGTCTGGATCCTGGGGCTTCCATTCACTAGTTGGCCAAGTATGGCCAACTCACCTCACCTCTGGACTCAGTGCTTCCACCTGGGAAAGAGGAAGAAGCTCCTTATGCTAAGGGCGTTTTCAGGATTAAATGATGGCAGTACCCTGGTGCCTGGTCTGTCGTGGATGCTAGGAAACATTAGTTCTCTCATCACTCTGGGCTCCATCTCCTTCTAGGACTTCCTGCCATGCCTTCATTTACTATCGCCCACGGTTACCCAACCCCGCAAATTACCACAGAATCCTTACTTTTGTGAAAGATTCATTTCAGGATTTATCAAAGGCCATGCTGTCAGGTAACTAGTTCTTCCCTTTATAGTGTGCGTCCGTCTCTTCCTTTCTTTTTTTTTTCCAGAATCATCCAAACCATTTTATTTATTGATTTATTTTTTAAATTTTAGGTTCGGGAGTTTAAGTGCATGTTTGTTACATGGCATATTGCAAATCAGTGGGGACTGGGCCTCTGGTGGCCTCATGTTGTGGACATTGTGCCTGATAAGTTGTTTTTAAACCCTTACCCTCTTCCCTGTCTCCCCCCTTTTGGTGTCCCCAGTATCTGTTCCATCTTTATGACCATGTGTACCCATTATTTAACTCCCCCTTATAAGGGAATGAAATCTATTTCCAAAATCTTCAGTCATACACCTATTTCAAGATTGTGCCTGCCTCTCACCAAAAGTTCACAGACCCTGGGAGACTGCTGAGAATTCTATTTCTGTAAAGTTGAGTTTAAAAGTGAGACTCTAGAAATTCATTGTTTAACGCATATCCAGATATGTGTGCTCCAGCCCCTTCCGGGCCCCTGACCCAGAGTAACCCTTCCCTCTCGTCTCCTATGCCAGCCGGTGTTAACACAGGGGAAACACTTTTCAGGGTGAAATTTAAAGGTCTGTGTGCTCAAGCATTGGCTTTTCAGAGTAACCTTTGCATTAAGCTCCTGGAATCCAATTACCCAGGTGTTATTTGTCTCCCCTAAGTGCGGGTGCCCATGCAGTCTGAGCTTACAGTCCAGGAAGTAATAACAAAAGGAATCAGAAGGGAGATCTCAGCTCGGCCTCTGAAGCTCTCCTGTCTGCCTCGCCTCTCCCTCCTCCTGGGTGTGTCCACCCTGGAAGGCCAGTGAGTAACCTGCACGGTTTTTTTTTCATCTTGGCCCTTCCCACCCAGACAAGAGGACCGAGTGGCAGACAGGCAGGCAGACAGCTCGGAGTCCTGTTGAAGCATGTATGGGACATACCTCCACCCGAACCCACAGCCTGGACCCCTCGCCACCCTCACCCCACCTCAGGAGGAGCCAGAGCCGCGGTGAGGGTCCCCAGGGGGCCTCCGCTCCCGTTGGTAAGGGCTGCCAGCAGCACGGCCACTTCATTCATTCTGTGTGCTTCGGTGTTGGCTATTCTTTTCAATCGTGTTTAGATGGGAGAGTTTCTGAGACAATTGAAGGTGTTTTGTTTGTTGGATCAGTTCTCATGGTGGTCCCAGGACAAAGAAATGTCATTTCCGCAGCACGGTTTATTAGAACTTGTAACCTGATAGCCTGGCCTTGGAACAAAACTTAACATACGAATTACCTCTGGTTAGTACAACTTATCCTTTTGGCCCTATAGGAAAAAAAACTGCATCACTTACCAAATAGGTTTTGAGGAAGAAGAAGTGCCAAGAATTGTGGGCATCTTAATACATGGGCACCTCTGACTAGTTGAAATGTAGCTTAATTGTTACCATAGCTCTAAAATAGACCAAGATGTCATTTTGTCTCAAAACAAAACAGAAGCCCCTATTTAAAGGGTTTCAGTGTTGAATGAAAGATATCAAAAGTGGAATTTGAGGAAAAGAGTTAAAAGAGAATTCTAATTCAACAAATGTGAACACAGAGGTCTTGAATTAAATCTGTAGTATGTGGAGAGAAGAGAGCCTGACGTTCAATGTGGGACTCCTATAGAAATTAAGGGAGAAAACTGGGACCTTTGTATGAAGTTTCGAGGACTCTGGGGTGGGGGGTGGGGTGTCGGAGAATGCATGGTGGAAGCTGGGAAGTAGGTTTTGTGAAGGGGCTGGTGCCAGGACTTCTCCCTCAGCTGCTGTGGGTGACAGTAATTCAGAGTGATCAACGTCGCATTGTTCACGGGCTTCTGTGTCTCAAATATTTACTCTAAACACCAGCCATGGACTGCAACTGGCATCTGAAGGAATAAATCTGGTGCCTCTGGCTCCTGGCCTAGCCTGAACTTTAATGCCTGGGAAGATTTCAAGAAAAATGTGGAAAAGATAAGGCTATGTGTGAAGTTAATTTGATACTATGCTCCTGTAGTGTGTGCCAGACGGCCCTGTTCTTTCAACAGCTGGGAGGAATGACATCGTGATTACCTTAGAGTGTGAGGATGCTGAACTCAGGGGTTTGTAGAGTGTGGTCTAGGAAACTGCAGTAGAAATTGTCTAGCTAGGTGCAGTGGCGAGCTGGGTACAATGGCTCACACCAGTAACCCCAGCACTTTGGGAGGCCAAGGTGGGAGGATTACTTGAGCCCCAGGAGTTCGAGATCAGCCTGGGTGACATAGTGAGACCCTGTCTCTACAAAAAATAGAATAAATTAGCTGGGTGTGGTGGCATGCAGCTGTAGTCTCAGCTGTTCAGGAGGCTGAGATGGGAAAGTTGCTTGAGCCCAGAAGTTAGAGGCTACAATGAGCTATGATCACACTCCTGCCCTCCAACTGGGCAACAGAACAAGACCCTGCCTCCAAAATAAAAATTTAAAAAGAAAGAAATTGCCCAAACCAGAGACACCCTCGTGGCATGTGAATGTTTGGCCCATGCCCAGGTGTGTCTACACATGCCAAACAGGTTTTCTTGGCACCTCTGTGTGGGCAACTTAAGGATTATCTGCATGGGCAGCATATACTTAACATGTCTAGGTTTCTAGAGCAGCAGTGAGCAATAGTCCTATAACATAGTGTGCTGAGATGGCACATCCAAACCTTCTGGCATCTGGAAAGGGTATGGAGTTGGCTGGTGTGAGGGTTGGAGAGGGCAAGGGTGCAGGCAGAGTGGAAATGTCCCTCCGAGGGTGCACACCCCTCTTTGAAGCTTCAGGAAGGTACAGTATGTCTTTTGCTGAAGAGAAATCAGTAATTCTTCATCATTGTCATTACCGGTGTTTCTGTGGTGATAATGTCTATAGTTTGCGTTCTTACAGCCTTGGTTTCTCCTTGGCTGATGTTTCTTTTGCTTGCCTTCCTGCCTGCTTCCCTCCCTCCCTCCCTGCCTGCCTCCCTCCCTCCCTCCCTACTTTCCTCCCTCCTTCCTTCCTCCTTTTCTTTGCATTCTTTCTGAGGGCAGTGGCTCACTCTACCACCCAGGCTGGAATGAAGTGGCACAATCACAGCTTGCTACAACCTCAACCTCCTGGACTCAAGCGATCCTCCTGCCTCAGACTCCTGAGTAGCTCTGACTACAGGTACATGCCACCACCTCTGGCTAATTTTTGTATTTTTTTTGTAGAGATGGGGTGTCTGTATGTTGATCAGGTTGATCTTGAACTCCTGGCCTCAATGCTGGGATTACAGGTGTGAGACACAATGCCTATGCCTAGCTTTTTTTTTTTTTTTTTTTGAGACAGAGCCTCCCTCTGTCATCCAGGCTGGAGTACAGTGGCATGATCATAGCTCACTGTGGCCTCAAGCATCCGGACTCAAGGGATCTTCCTGCCTCAGCCTCCTGAGTAGCTGGGACTGCAGGCACGCACCACCACTCCTGACTAATTTTTGTATTTTTGTAGAGATGAGGTTTTGCTGTATTGCCCAGGCTGGTCTTGAACTCCTGTCCTCAAGTTATCCTTTCACCTCAGCCTCCCAAAGTGCAGGCCTGAGCCACTGCGTCCAACCAGGCTAATTAATGGAAAGCATAGATTGATTGCAGTCCAATCAGCAAGCTCATTGGAAACCATCCAAATACCACTTATCTTGAAGCCACGTGAGTGAGAGGTGAGTAGGAGGGAAGCCATGATGATTTTACCTGGAGATTGCTGCTTCACATTTGCGACTTTTCCATTATGATTAAAAAACAAACACACGCCACTCCAAACCACCCATGCAGTTAACAGCACTAATAGACTTCCTGGCGCTTATGGGCATTTGCAGGTTGGATATTACACCTTACAACACAAAAAATGTCTTTATCCCTAGCAAACCTGCTTCCCTCCCAGGTCCAGTGCCCAGGAGAACACCGTTTAGAAGAGAGTCGGCAGCGTTTCCTCCCATTGATGTCATATTCCATATATCTGCAGAACTTTCTAGGGTATCTTCATCAACCAAATTGAATGCATCATCTGCTTGAACTTGGCATTTCTAAGGCAACTTTTTGGTGAATTTAGCATTTCTTCTTATTTTCTTGTGTTTCTCATCCACTCCCGTTGCTAGTCTTTTAAGCAGTGCTGTTACCAAGCCAGCTGAAAACTGCACATACAAATGGCAACCAGACTGCACTTGAGACAACCTTGCCTTATATTTTCTCCCTCTCACTTGTTAAATTCCCTCCAAAAAGGCTTCAGACACCAACCAGCCTTGACCACCCTTCTGCCATTCACTGGTTTCTGGAATTCCCTTTATCTTCCATCCCTTGCTGCCCTAGACCTCAAAAGAACTTGAGTGGAGTTAACCAGAAGGTCCTGATAATTTTTCTGAACACCAGAAAGCAGCACCTTAGCTGAAGGGATACTGAAATAACTCCTGCTATATCCTACCTGGGCTGCCTACACCTTGGAGCCTGGATCAGGGAAAATAGTTGTGGATTCAGCCCCACAGTTTTAGCGCATTTCCTAAGAGGTCACATTCTGGCAAGGGTCAGTGAAGAGGGCTTAGCCAACAGCTGATGGCTAAAATAGAACCAGCTTCAGCCTGCAGTCTTCAGGGAGCTCCAGTTTCCCACTCTGTGGAGCTTTTAGCTGGTCTTGTGTGTTCTCTTTTCCCTGTAATGCTACTTCTCTTGCTTTGGTGTTCCTCATATTTATGCTGTGGGGTCTTGTGGAGAATGTGGCCCTGATGACCAGTGTCACATTCCATCTGTAGGCACATCCTAAGCCTGGAAGTGACATCACAGAGACCTGCCCTGAACAAATAAATCTTTATAAGGGTGGCATGTCATCCATATCTTCTTAACGCCAATGGACCATGTAAAATAATGCTGAGAGTATAAATTGCTTTTGCTTTGGTTTGAGGCTGAGATCTTAGGGATTCAGTAAGATGTGTGTGTGCAGGCAGGAATGAAAATGAGGAATATCAGATGCAGCTTTAACCTGAGCACTTTATCACTTTTGAGATGAGAGTGAAACTTTGACCCTCACTTAGACATTGCAGTTGGCTGGAGGTGATATTTTCCCCCACATTTTATTTACTGTGAAATAGATTGCAAAAATGGCCCCAGTTATTCCCCTCTTTGACTCTTATTTCCTTGCAATATGACTTTGCAGCTTGTCTTATCAAGAGGTGGAGTCTTTCCCCAGCCCCTGAATGTGGGTTTGGCCTCATTACTTACTTTGGCCAACAGGTGTGTCAGTTGCAAGCCTAGTCTTAGGAGGCCTCACACACTTCTTGCTTTCCCTCTTGGAATCCAGCCCAGTCATCATGTAGACAGACAGTCTTGGGCTCACTTGCTATGGCCCAAAGACCCAGCTGACAGTGATTCTATACCAGACATCTGAGCAAGGAAATGCTAGACCAGCTGACCTCAGACACTCGAGTGGGCCTAACTGAGATAAGACACACCCATCCAGACCCATAGACTTGTGAGCAGTAAAATAAATTCTTATTGTTTTGAGCTACTGAGTTTTGAAGTGGTTTGCTAACAAACACTGACACTTGTGGTTCCCTGGACACAGGCTCTCTGTGGGGTCATCATATATCCTTAGTTTAACTCAGCAGAAGAGGTTCAAACATTGGATGGAAGGATTCTGTTAAATGGATGGGCCCTCAATTCTTGTGATGGTCAGCATTACTTTAAGACATTTATTTTTTGTTTGTTTGTTTGAGTTGGAGTCTCGCTCTGTCGCCCAGACTGGAGTGCAGTGGCTGCTCCCGGCCACCACAGCCTCGACCTGCTGGGCTCCGGCGATCCTTCCGCCTCAGCCTTCCGAGTAGCCGGAATTACAGGCATGCGCTACCACGCCCAGCTGATTTTTTGATTTATTGTAGAGATGAGGTCTTGCTGCCCAGGTGGGTCTCGAACCCGCGGGCTCAGGCAATCCACTCACCTCAGCCGCCCAAAGGTGCGGGATTACAGGCTGAGCCACCGAGCCCGGCTTACTTTGAGACATTTCTAACAGCGCAGATGCCTAGGCTGTGTACCAGTAGTCAATCAAATATCTATAGGTAGGGACCAGGAGTTGTAATTTTAAAAGCCCTGGTGATTGGCCAGGATTAAAAACAAATAATTAAATGGTCTTGTCAATTCTTTTCATTACTGAAAGATTCAGTGATTCCAGTTTATCCGTACTTAAGCAAATAGCACTCAGGTGGTTCAGAGTTTATCACTGACTTGGTATATACTTCCAGCTGCAAAAGTAAACTTTCTAGTCATCTTTGGACAAAAGCACATTGGCCCTAATGCTAAATGGAAAAAATTCATAGGTGCATGTTGATGGCTAAAATCATTTATTGTTTACCATTGTATCCCCCCAGGGGTTTAGAACATGGTATGTAGACTCATGAATAAATCCCTGAAGTTGGGGATGTAATAGGACCCTGCTTTGAGGATCTTACAGCCTAATGGGGAAAAAAAGTAGTTCTATTACATATTCTGTGTTAAATTAAGAAAGCAAAGCAAACAGTGCTTTAACCCTTCAACTACAGGTGAAATTTTACTATGCTGGGTGTATCCGTTGTCACTACAAAAATGCTACATTACAAACAACCACAAAATCTCAGTGGCATACACCAGTGTACATTTCTTAACCTTGATGTCTGCAGGTTGAGAGCTCAATCAACCAATTCTAGACTAGCTCAGGTGAGGGAGGTTCTCCCCCACCTATCCCTCATTCTTCCCTTGGCACCAGCTGTGGCATGGGCATGTTCTTCTCAAGAGGTGACAGAGACAAGAAGAGCACAGACCTCAGCATGCAAGCTCATTTCAAGCTTCTGATTTCGTGTCATTAATGTGTTAACATCTCATTGGTCAAATCAAGTCACATGACCAGGCCCAATATCCAAGGGCAGGGACATATATTTCACTTTTTTAAGGTATGAAACTGCAAATTATTGGACATGGATACAGAGATGAGTAAAGAAATCGGGCCATTAAAGTAACTGCCCCCAGCAGGGGAGGGGCATGTGAAGGAGTTTCACTTTTTCTGCTTTGGAAGGCTTCCAAAGTCCTAGCTGGATCCCAGAGTAACCAAGAGGCAGACAAGTGTCTGTCTTCTGGAGCCAGCCTGTCCCTTGTCCTGTGGAAGTAAGCATCAGACTCATGGCTACCATGTTCTGATAGAATTTTAATGGGAAAGGAATTCCTGAAGGGATCTCAAACATGTGGGTTGCAGAGATAGCATCGGAATCCCCATGGAATGCCTCTGTTTCCCTTCCCACATTATCCTCTAAAATATAAAGGGTGTGGGTCTCCAGGCTTGGTTATTCACTGCCCACTTCCAGGAGGACGTATTAGGTGGGTAGTCGTTACTTTAGATGGCACAACATCCCTTTGTGTGATCAGTCCCTTTTTCTTAGGTGAAAGGAACCAGTTTTCCTCTACTCTGAACATTGGGACCATTTCCTGTGTCCTAGCCTGGAGTTGCAGTGGTTAAGAGATTTGAGTGAGCTGGGCTCGGTGGCTCAGCCTGTAATCCCGCGGCTTTGGGAGGCTGAGGTGAGTGGATTGCTTGAGCCCGCGGGTTCGAGACCCGCCTGGGCAACTTGGCGAGACCTCATCTCTACAATAAATGAAAAATTAGCCGGGCATGGTAGCGCGCGCCTGTAATTCCAGCTACTTGGAAGGCTGAGGCAGAAGGATTGCCGGAGCCCAGCAGGTCGAGGCTGCGGTGGCTGGGAGCGTGCCATTGCACTCTGGTCTGGGCGACAGAGTGAGACTCCAACTCAAAAAAAACAAAAAAAAGAGATTTGAGTGCATATCCCTCCCTGATGGTCTGTCTTAACCTGAATTGTTCTGTGAAAGTCTCCTGGCCTGAGCCTGTCACACTGAGTTGGGAAAAGTGTTCTAACATATGATTGAGATTCTCCAATATTCTCCAGGGCAGAAACTGTGCTTTATAGCAGTGATCCTTAACCTTTTTGAGGGACTGGTTTCATGAAAGACAGTTTTTCCACAGACGAAGGAGGAGGATGGTTTTGGGATGCTTCAAGTGCATTACATGTATTGTTCACTTTAATTCTATTATTATTATTACATTGTAATATGTAATTAAATAATTATACAACTCACCATACTTTCTTTAACCACACACAATAGGGTTCGCACTCCTATGAGAATCTAATAAGGCTGTTGATCTGACAGGAGGCAGAGCTCAAGTGGTAATGTGAGCAGTGGGGAGCTGCTGTAAATATAGATGAAGCTTCACTTGCTTACCTGCCACTTACCTCCTGCTGTGCAGCCTGGTCCCTAACAGGCCACAGACCAGTACCGATGTACTGGTTCATGTCCTGGGGGTTGGATACCTCTGCTTTACTATTCTCTGATTGAGAATAGTAATAGAGCATTGATCTATAGACTTTGCTATGGATCATTCTGTGCCTTTGAATCTACTGGTGTATCAAATATACCTCGAGGAAACTGAGGTACAAAGGATTATGTAACCTTCCTGAGGTCACATCTTCTGGCCATTCAAAATTAGCAGCCTGTCTTCTTTCTTGTTCCTTCAGCTTTTTCTTGGCACTCTGACTGATGCTGCCTTGTTTCCCAAAATACTTACCAGTATACCATTACTTACTGAATTGATCCTCCTAGGAAACCCGCCTCACTCCCTGGGAAACAAGAAAATCTAACAGGAAGATGTTCACAGTATGAAATTTTTATACCACAATGCTAGGGAAAGTAAGCTGGTTATAGGTCATTTCTAAATTGTATTTCCTGGAGTTTCTTCACTACTTCCTTGACCACAGAAGCAAACTGAAGTGGGGACTGTTCAGAAGCCCTCCCAGGGTCCTGCTGTTTGTGCTTCCTGTGTGCATTTTCTGAGCCCTGGACACCATTTCTGTTGTCTGGCAACTGCAGATGAGGACCCATAGCCTCATGTTCAGCAGTTGCTCACAGTGGTTCCTGACTGATGATGCTATTTCTGTTTTATGTGGGGAAAATGGTGTAATTAAACAACTGGCTTAAAGTAATGTTTTGTAAGAGGTATGACATGATTGGAGCAGGCATTCCTACTGCTACTTTTGTCAAATTAACACATGCAAATTATCACATAATTGTAATGGCCCCGAATATGTAGGGTCTGCTACAGTTAATGAATAGGCTGGTTATCTTGGATAGGTTGTTTTCTTTCTGGTGATGTCTTTGCTGAAAATTTCATATGACTCCCATATACACAGAGGCAACATATTGTTGTTTGCACAGTAATTTAATCTCCTCCTCCTCCTCTTGTGCTGTGCCAAGGGCCATGTCTGCCTTGTTTACCACTGAAAACCTAGGAGCCAGAATAACAGAATCTAAATAATTAGGTGTTGGGTGGATGGATGGATAGATGGATGAATGAGCAAATGCTAAGACTACAACATCTGGCTTCTAAGAGAAATTTGGAGCTCTTCCCAGATGTCTCTGCCCCTGAGAAAAGGCAGTGAAGGGTTAATGTTCTCTGTGGGAGCAGGAGGGATTTGGATACAGATCTCAGCAGAATAGCTCTTGAATCACATTCTTTCTGCTACTATAGCAACAGGTTGAGAATTCTGCCAGCATTGACTGCCTGGTTGGAAATGCCCTGGTGCAGGCGACTGCATTGTCTGGGGGACAACTGTTTTCTCTATGATGTTTCAGTCAAGCAACTTCTTTCTGGAGACAAAAAGACCAACACAAAGCCAGTGCTAAGAATCACAGAAAAGCAGAGTGATATTTTGTTTTGACTGGAAGGACGTTTCCAATCTTTTGTCCCTTGAAGAGGTGTGAGATAGAAAAAGGAATTAAGGTTTTATCTGTAAACAATAGCATCTTTTTCTCTCTTCCTAATGGGGCCTCTCTTCTGAGATCTACCTTCTTTACCCACATCATTTGGAAAACTTTCTCTTACTATTACTGCTTCACAAACAGAGTGATAGTAAAAAGCTCTTGGGTTATTACCCTAGTTTGCGCTAAGTTTGGAGATACCAGAATGGATCCAGAAGTAGGTTTTTCCTTCCATTTACCAGTTCTTCTAACCAACGCTGTATCTTTGTTGTTTACTGAGAAAGAAAAGCTCACCGAGAATGGAAAAAGGAAGTGTTATTCTTTTATATTGTGTAGCAGTGTGGTCAAGAGAAGAAAATGAGGAAGGTACTGAGGAAAGTTGCTTAAGCAGTATTAAGTTCCCAGGAGGCTCCCAGGCAGTTAAAAAAAATGCCAGCCCCGCCTATTACTCAGGGCTGCTGCTTGTGATCTCTGTGAGGGACAGGGAGGCTCAGGTGTCCTGATTATCAGAGCTTAGGTTAGCTGTGTGGTGCTTGCTGCGCTAATGGATGGCATCAATAGGCTTTCACTATCACTTTGTATTGATTGATCACGTTGCCACAGTACCATGATTGTGTCTACATCTTGTTGTCACTTTATACACAGACACGGAAATCTGCCTGGTTCACTCTTTGTTTCTGGTTTACAAATATTTTGGTCACAAATACCTGAACATATTGAGCTTTTCTTCACAAGCAGCCCTGAGATCAATTTTCAAGACCTTTTATTCTCAACCCATGACCTATCATGTGAATATGGAATTAGCCCTTTATCTTTTTTAAGTTTCAGGGCCTTATCTCAAGGCCCTGAAGTTCCTGTGTTCCTTAAAGTTGCCATTCTTGTGGCAGTGTCATCAAAAGATCACTGGCTAGAAGCCAGGGGCCTCGGGGTCTAGTTCTGCCAGGAGTGGCCTTGGGCAACTCATAGGGAGATTTAATTTCATTATATGTAAAATGAAAGACTTGGATGAGAATTCCAGGGTTTCTTTTACATCTCTCCTAAGGCTTTTTTTGGGGGGGGGGATTGGAATCTCACTCTATCTTCCAGGCTGGAATGCAGTGGCATGCTCACAGGCAATCCTTCCACCTCAGTCTTCCACGTAGCTGGGACTACAGGCGCGCACCACCATGCCCGGCTAATTTTTTGACTTATTGTAGAGATGAGATCTCACCAGGTTGCCCAGGCTGGTCTCAAACCTCTGGGCCCAGGAAATTCTTTTACCTTGGCCTCCCAAAGTGCTGGAATTATAGGCATGAGCTACTGCACCTGGCCCTTTTTTTAAAAAGCGGGACACCAGTTGTTTTCAAAGTTGAGTGGTCTTTACTTTTGTTGAAGTCTTTTGATTCACAAGGCTCCAGAAAGCTCTGCCACTGGTTTCTCCCCTAACTCCTACTCACACAGCACAGCACATCTCTGCTTCAATGTTGCTTCCTCCAGGAAGGCTTCCTTGAACCCCAGGCCAGATCAAGCCTCCAGAATATGTTTCCTAAGCATCTTCTTTTCTTATATCATACTTAGCACACTTTGTAATAATCTGTCTCGTGGATTTTTTTTAAATCAATTTTTCTCTCACTGGGAGACCGAAGACTGAGGCAAACGCTTGTCTGTTTTGTTCACCATAGTTTACCATTTACCATTGTCACTGAGTAGGGGAGCAAGCCACTTGAGCCACTGGTAAGCATTCACTGAATGAGGGAAAGTGCTGCCTCAGGCTTCACGGAGGGTCCAAAGATAATTATACCATAAGGTCTGCCCTCAAGGATCTGAAGATTAACTTTCTCTGTTCCTCTTCTCTTCCTTTATCATTCACATCTCAGACCCAAAATATACCATGAAAATTAAAACAAAAATTCCTGGGTGCTTGTCATTGACCTGATCATTAGATGGGTTTTGATTTTCCTTGGTTGGAATTGTGGCAGAATGCATGAAATGAGGTCAGACCCTGGAAGGAGATTCTAGAAGATAATATGTAGAATGGAAATGGTAGACAAAGAGGGAAAGAAAGAGGTCGGTAAGGAGGAGGAGGACTGGAAGAGCGTGGGGGTCAGGGAATGCACATGGGACTGTGCCCTCTTAATGAATTTGCCTGTAAGGGTTCTTTTGACTGCCAAGCCTATTACTAACAAGGACATGCTTCTCAAACAAAATTTTTACCTGCAGTATTGAGTAGTGGCTCTAAGAGTTTCCTACCAAAAGATACGCATAAAAAGTTGGCTGGACTGGACTGCAGAAATTGTTTTGCTCTAAAAAACAGAAAGATGAGCCGGGCTCGGTGGCTCAGTCTGTAATCCCAGCCCTTTGGGAGGCTGAGATGAGTGGATTGCCTGAGCTCGCGGTTTCGAGACCCGCCTGGGCAACTTGGCAATACCTCATCTCCAAAATAAATCAAAAAAACTAGGTGGGCGTGGGAGCGCACGCCTGTAGTTCCAGCTACTTGGAAGGCTGAGGCAGAAGGATCACCGGAGCCCAGCAGGTCGAGGCTGCGGTGGCCGGGAGCAGCCACTGCACTCCAGTGTGGGTGACAGAGTGAGACTCCAACTCAAAAAAAACAAAAACAAAAACAAACCCAGAAAGATGGTCAGGCACTGCTCATGCCTATAATTCCAACCCTTTGGGAGGCTGAGGTGGGAGGATTGCTTGAGCCCAGGAGTTCCAGACCTGCCTAAGCAAGATAGCGAGAACTTGCCTTTACAAAACAATACATTTAAAAAATTAGCTGGCGGGGCTCAGTTCAGCCAGTAATCTTAGCACTGAGACAAGTGGATTGCCTGAGGCCATGAGTTCAAGACCCGCCCAGGCCACTGGGCAAGACCTTGTATGTGCCACTGCACTCCAGCCTGGGTGGCGGATAGAGACTCCAATTCCCGGGCTCAGTGGCTCAGCCTGTAATCCCGCGCTTTGGGAGGTTGAGGTGAGTGGATTGCCTGAGCCCGCAAGTTCGAGACCCGCCTGGGCAACTTGGCGAGACCTCATCTCTACAATAAATTTTTAAAAATCAGCCGGGTGTAGTAGCGCATGCCTGTAATTCCAGCTACATGGAAGGCTGAGGTGGAAGGATTGCCAGAGCCCAGCAGGTCGAAGCTGCAGTGGCCGGGAGCAGCCACTGCACTCCAGCCTGGACAACAGAGTGAGACTCCAACTCAAAACAAAACAAAACAAAACAAAAAAAGACAGGCATGGTGGTGCATGCCTGTAGTCCCAGCTACTTGGGAGCCCCAGCTACTCGGGGAGCCGAGGTGGAAGGATGGCCTGAACCCAAGAGGTTGAGGCTGCAGCAAGCCATGATCATGCCACTGCACTCCATCCTGGGCACCAGTGAGACCCCGACTCAAAACAAAACACAAAAATTCATATACACACACTGAAAGGTATCAGTTTTTAAAAGCATTGCCAGGTTCCTGCAGACCAGTACAGTTATGGTCAATACAGACAAATGCATCATGAAGCAAGAGCTAGCCATTGCACCATTGCACCCATGACATTTGCACAGTTAAAGGCTGTTTGATTTGAAGCAGCAAATCTAAGTCTAGGTGCCCAGAGGGGAGAGGGAGGATTCCTGAGGTTGGAGCTGTGAGGTTCTGTTCCTCAGCCAGATGCGGAGGCTTGCTGGGAAGTTGATTGAATTAGAAGGTACAACTCCTTTTGTTCTCCCTGAGTTTGCCATTTGTAGAGGAAGTAGCTTAGGGGAGTTTTACTAAGTCAATTAAGCTTCAGTAGAAAGCATAAATCTCCAGCTTCAAGAAGCCAGAGCAGCTGTGCTTTATCTTGAGAACAGGTGCAGATAAGAGAGTTTGGGCAGGTAGGACAGGTGAAGCTTTTCTTCTGACTCTTCTTCCTAAGGCTCAGCTTTAACAGCCAAGGACAGACTTTTTCTGTACAGTTGTTGTAGGCTCCCTTTCTTAACATCACCCAGTGACACCATGGGTGCCGCTGCCTACTTTATGCTTGGTCCAGCTGGAATCTTAGACCCTAGCAGACTGTCGCCCTCCCAAAGCCACCTAGGGAAGAGAAGAATGACTAAATCACCAATCTCTTCTTTGTGGGCAATAGGAATTGAGCCAAGAATGCAAGATGTGCCTGTGGGCTTTATGCCTATGCACAAATGCCACACACACACACACACACACACACACACACACACACACACACACACACACTGCCATTCTGCTTATTTACTTAGGCGGCGACAGTACGGGATACCATGTTGGCCGAAGACCAGGAAATAATCGCATTGCTTGACAAGCAGCCAAACCATCAAGATCGTAAATCTCACTGGCCAATATTAATTGGCCACTCCTTTTATAAAAATACACAAAGCAAAAGGAATGCATGGGAAGATGGTGCTTTTCTATCTGATGGCTCCGGACTAGTTCCAGAGAAGGTCTGCTCTAAGCATTCTCTGGGTTTGCTAGGGATTTGCTAGAATTTCTAGACCTATTGGAAATAAGTAACATTTTAACAGAATTCTTCACAAAGCCAAGCCCTTTCTTTTCAGTGGCAAAGGCTCTCTTCAACCTCAGTTCTGCCATTCCTCATTGAACACCAGCAGGCATGTTATTTAACCTCTCTGGGCTTCATGTTCTTCATCTTTTTTTTTAATTTTTTTTTTTTTTTTTTTTTTTGAGTTGGCGTCTCATTCTGTCACCCAGGCTGGAGGACAGTGGCACACTTTTGGCCACTGCAGCTTTGACCTGCTGGGCCCGGGTGATCCTTCCTCCTCAGCCTTCCAGTAGCTGGAGCTATAGACACACATCACCATGTCCAGCTAATTTTTTTCTTTTGATTTATTGTAGGAATGAGGTCTCACCAAGTTGCCCAGGCTGGTCTCGAACCCACGGGCTCAGGCAATCCTCTCACGTCAGCCTCCCCAAATGCTGGAATTATAGGCATGAGCCACAACGCCCAGCCTGTTCTTCATCTTTATGTGGAGTTCATAGAATGTCTCTGTCACGGGATTCTTGTGGGAAGCAAATAAGATCATCTAAAAAATCTTTTTTTTTGTTCAGTGTCTTAAACATAGTATGAATTTAAAAGTTGTTACTTTTTTTTTTTTTTTTTGAGTCAGGGTCTCATGCTATCTTCCAGGCTAGAGGCACAATCACTGTTCAACTCAGCCTCGACCTCCTTGGCTCAGGGGTCCCTTCCACCTAAGTCTCCTGAGTAGCTGGCACTATAGGGGCATGTCCCCACACCTGGCTAATTTTTTTGATTTTTTTTTTGTACAGACAAGATCTCACTGCATTGCTTAGGTGGTCTCAAACTCCTGAGATCTAGCAATCCTCTCACCTTGGCCTCCCAAAGTGGTAGGGGCCACCAGTCTTGTTAGTGTTTTTGATACCTCTGCAGACCATTACAGTTATGGTCAATACAGACAAATATATCGTGAAACAAGAGCTAGCCTTTTCTCCTTTGCCTAAAAGTTAGAAATATCCCTTGATACTTGGAACTTTGCACTGTCAGGGGTTCTGTTGGAGCATGGGGAAAGCTGTGGAGGAGAGAGCAGAGCAGAGATGGCTGGGCAGGAAGGGGGTGGTAGAGACCTAGGCCCCATATTTCTCCCCTCCCTCCTGTCCCCCTACTCTTTCCAGCATGCCAGACTGCTTCTCATCCTGTTGGCTGGGTACAACGTGAAGCGCAGTACAAAAAGAATATAAATTCAACTGCATTGTCCAGGAAGTGACCTCCTAAGTTCCACGTTCACTTTCTCTCTTCCCCTAAGTCTGTATAATCTCTAGACTGAGCTCAAATCCTGGCCCAAACCCACCACATGAACTGGTGCCTAACAGAAAACAAGCACGCAGGGGCTGTCAGTGGTACCAGCTGACTTGACTGCAGACAACAGAGAGGTTGTCATAGAGGCACCTGGCATTTGAGGAAAACACTTTTAAAAAGTCAAAGAGCAGATTAGGTATCGAACTTTTTGAGCCATGCAGAACTTCCAGGCTTCAGAGGAAGGGATTGTGACTCACTGGACCTGGAGAAAGAGGGCACAGGAGAGAGGAAACAGGAAGTTTCCTGTCCTCTAGTGTGAACGAGCTGTCAGTACAGTGCAACTGAGCATGGCCAGGACCTTGAGCTTTTGCAGTCCTGATTTCCTGGTCCACAAAATAGGGGAGATAACTGAGTTTTAAATGAGATAATTTATAGAGAACACATGGTTTTAGGGCCTGGCAGATAGCAAGTACTCAACATATTTAATTCATGAATGACACCTGGATGCTCTGCTACTTGGAGGTCAATTAGACTTCTCAGTCTTATGCAAACTGAATTTGACCAGCCATTCCTAATGCTACCCACCACTCACATTGATCACACTGAATGGGGAGGAGGTGCCACTCATACTAGCTCACCTGTCTACAGCTCTAGCTAATCTTTTTTTTTTTGAGTCAGGATCTTACTCTGTTACCCAGGCTGGAGTACAGTGGCACAATTACAGCTCACGATAGCCTCAGCTTCCTAGGTTCAGGTGATCATCCCTCCTCAGCCTCCAGAGTAGCAGGAATAACAGGTACATACCACCACACCTGGCTAATTCTTTGATTTTGCATGGAGACGAGGTCTTGCTATGTTGCCCAGGCTGGTTTCAAACTCCTGGGCTCAAGCAATCCTCCTGCCTCAGCCTCCCAAAGTGCTGGGATTATAGGCATGTGTCACTGTGCCTGGCCTGTCTAGTTAGTCTTACTATTCATAGGTTGGAATTAAATGACCCATTCTGAGGGTTCACAGATGTTGCTTTATCATTACCATCGACAGTGCAAGAGAAACAGCAGATAAGTGGGCACCCCCCAACACCAGCAGGCAGCTCTCCTGGTCATGACTGCAAGATGGCACTCTACTTTTTTTAAAAGTCTTCAACACACACATTTTATTGTTTCTTTTATTTGTATCTCATCAGAAGCAGTGTCATATTTTTAATTCATTCTGGCCAGAGTACAGTGGCTTACATTGTTTTTCATCATAAAATGTAGATGTGGAATAGATATGAATTATAGAGTTGTTATTAAAGACAGGACAAATTCAGGATCCTCTAATCCAGCCTCCTCACTCTAAAAAGTGGAAGTGGAAGCCTGAGGGTATTAAATGAGTTCCTCCAGTGGGCATGTATCCCAGGCATCAGGATCCTGCTTACATGGTCTGCTGGCCTATTACTCTCCCAAAGTGTCTGTAGACATAAAATGATTTGAGTGCTGTTGTTTTGAAATGAAGGGTATTCATCAGCGTGGAGGATTCTCAAATAAGATAAGACCACCTTTGGCCCAGTCTCTTCCTGTCTTTGGCCCATTATCCCTGACTCTGTACCAGAAACACACGTCTGTCTATTATGTGAAAGAGGCAGTGATGACAGAATGAACAGTTCCTGTTTTTTCCCTCTGTGGGATAACTCCTCCACAAACTCTGGGCCCTTAGATACACAGTCATGATCAAAACAGAGTAAGATTCCTGAGCTTTCAACATGGTTCAGGGGCTTGCCTGGAAAGAACATTTTATAATGGAACTCTGCAACTCTAGGAAGACTCAGCTCTACAGAGGATAAGACCTGGATATTTGTGAATACATTTTCTCCAGGACAATTGATTGTTTTGGTCTCTCTTTTTTTTTTTTTTTGAGTTGGAGTCTCACTCTGTCACCCAGACCGGAGTGCAGTGGCCACTCCCAGCCACCACAGTCTTGACCTACGGGGCTCCAGCGATCCTTACGCCTCAGCCTTCTAAGTAGCTGGAACTACAGGTGCACGCTACCATACCCAGCTAATTTTTTTTATTTATTGTAAAGACGAGGTCTCACCAAGCTGCCCAGGTGGGTCTTGAACCCACGGGCTCAGGCAATCCACTCAGCTCGGCCTCCCAAAGCGCTAGGATTACAGGCTGTGCCACTGAGCCCGGCCTGTTTTGTTCTCTTAACTAAGTAAATATTCAAAGCAAATGTAGCCGGGCGGTGGCTCAGCCTGTAATCCCGCGCCTTTGGGAGGCTGAGGTGAGTGGATTGCCTGAGGCCACGGGTTTCAGACCCACCTGGGCCGGCGACACCTCATCTCTACAATAAAATCAAAAAATTAGCCGGGCGTGGTAGCGCGCACCTTTAATTCCGGCTACTCGGAAGGCTGAGGCGGAAGGATCGCCAGAGCCTAGCAGGTCGAGGCTGCGGTGGCCGGGAGCAGCCACTGTACTCCAGTCTGAGCAACAAAGTGAGACTCCAACTCAAAAAAAATAAAATAAAGTAAATGTAGATAAATGAGAAGGTATAGAGAAAATGTTTGGACAAAATACACATTCAAGATATAATAGCTGTTGTTCAAACTAAAATTTTGCAAATTCTAGACTTATCCAGACTAGACTAAATTTTTCTCTCAATCTATAGATTATTATCTTTTAAATAGTGTAGACCCAATATTTGACATCTTCTTTGTTTGAAATAAATAATGGCCATACACAGTGACTCATTCCTATAGTCCCAGTGCTTTGGGAGGTCAAGGAAGGAGGATCACTTGAGCCCGGGAGCTTGAGAACAGCTTGGACAACATAGTGAGAGCTTATCTCTAAAAAAAAAAATTAGATGGGTGTGGTGGCATGTGCCTGTAGTCCAGCTATTTGGAGGCTGAGGCAGAAGGATCGCTTCAGCCTAGGATGTCGAGGCTGTGGTGAGCTGTGATCGTGCCACTGCACTCTGGCTTGGATGACAGAGTAAGACTCCAGCCCTCTCCCTCCCTCCCCCCAAAAAGCCAATAATAATTACTTATCAAGCAACTACAGTGTGCCAAACAGTATGATAAATGCTTTTCATGGAATCTCATTTAATTTGCATAGTATTGTAAGTGTGATTTCCCTCATTTTATTGTTAAGGACACTGAGGCTCAAGGGTAAAGGCCACCAGATGTTTTAAGATGTTTGAGGCCAGGCTCGGTGGCTCAGCCTGTAATCCCAGCACTTTGGGAGGCCAAGGCGTGTGGATAGCCTGAGCCTACAGGTTCGAGGCCCACCTGGCAACTTGGTGGGACTTCGTCCCTACGATAAATCAAAAATTAGCTAGTTGTGGTAGCGTGCACCTGTAGTTCCGGCTACTTGGAAGGCCGAGGCAGAAGGATTGCCGGAGCCCAGCAGGTCAAGACTGCAGTGGCCGGGAGCGTGCCACTGCACTCCAGCCTGGGTGGCAGAGTGAGATTCCAACTCAAAAAAAAAAAAAAGATGTTTGACAAACTATATCTGTTCTCACAAAGCAGGAGAAGCAAGGTTTTAGGTGAGCACCAGGGAAAGGTAGCTAACCTAGTTGCTGAGCCAAAGGAAGCCCTCCTGTCAGAAAACATTCTACTCTCCCAGGCTAACACTACCTCCGATGGCCAGCCTTTCTAAACTCTAAAGACACAGTCTATTAAAGCAACCTTTTGTCCCTAATTCTCTTGTTATCCCTTCTATGAACGTCTCTGGGTAAAACTGTGTCCTCTGGGTGAATCTGGTTGTCCTTGAAAATTTGCTTCATCCATCAATTCTTTCATTTTTTCCTTGCACCAAAAAATACCTCTCTTCACTGCCTCCTCCATCGCCCAAGAGTTGGTAGGAAAGGACTGTGATTTATAGAGTGACTAGGCCTTATTAGACACTAAGAGGCATACCTGTGAATAAATGTCCCACCTTGGTGGGTGCGATAGTTCATACCTATAATCTTAGCACTTTGGGAGTCCAAGGTTGGAGGATTTCTTGCGCCCAGAAGTTCAAGACCATTCTAGCAGCATGGCAAGACCTCATCGCTAAAAATAAAAATAAAAAAATAAGCTTGGTGTGGTGGTGTATGCCTGTAGTCCCAGCTACTCTGGAGGCTAAGGTGGGAGGATTGCTTGAGCCCAGGAAGTCAAGGTTGTAGTGAACTGTGATCATGCCACTGCACTCCAGCTTAGGCAAAAGAGTGACAACCTGACTCAGGAAAAAAAAAAAAAACTCCACTTTAGCACATGACTCTGTGATTAGGTTTTGTCTACTCAAAGTCATCATCATTATTATTATTTTTTTGAGTTGAAGTCTTACTCTGTCACCCAGGCTGGAGTACAGTGGCACGTTCACAGCCACCGCAGCCTCAACGTGCTGGGCGCAGTTGATCCTTTGGCCTCCTTCCAAGTAGGTGGAACTACAGGCATATGCCACCATGCCTGGCTAACTTTTTGATTTATTGTAGAGAAGAGGTCTCGCCAAGTTGCCCAGGCTGGTCTTTTTTTTTTTTTTTTTTTTTGAGTTGGTGTCTCTGTTTCTCAGGCTAAGTGCAGCCTCAACTAGCTGGACTTAGACGATCCTTCCACCTCAGCCTTCCAAGTAGCTAGCTGGAACTATAGGCGTGTGGTACCACGCCTGGCTAATTTTTTATTTATTGTATTATTTATTGTATTACTTATTGAGATGAGGTCTCACCAAGTTGCCCGGGTGGGTCTCGAACCCACGGGCTCAGGCAATCCCCTCGCCTCGGCCTTCCAAAGTGCTGGGATTACAGGCTGAGCCACCAAGCCCAGTCCAGAAAACATATTTTTTTAAAAAAAATAGCTAGGCATAGTGGCACATACCTGTAGTCCCAGCTTCTCAGGAGACTGAGGTGGACGGATCGCCTGAGCCCAGGAGGTTGAGGCCATGGTGAGCTATGATCATGCCACTGCACTCCAGCCTGGGTGAGACCCTGCCTCTCAAAAACAAAAACAACACACACACACACAAACACACACAAATCCCAGAGTTTCTGTAGGTGTGTACATCCCCATGCTTGCTCCTCGTGATAAATTTGATTTTTAGAAATGCTCTTTATTTAAATAATATTTCACCCAAATTATTGTTTGCTCTTCCATTTAAATAATCAGGGTTTGTCATTATGGTGCCAGCTAAAAGAGACAGTAATGATCATGCTTAGGCACAGCTGTAGAGTATTTTGCTTGCCAATTTGTTAAAAGGTTAATGTCCTATTGCATTTTTTATTGTCTGCTTTATTGGAGGTTGCCCAGTTTTAGCTGAATTTCCTCTTCATTTCCCTAAGAGCCGATGAAATGAAACTACTATTGTTCTTCCTAATGTGTCGGGGCAGAACCTTCTCTGGGGATGTAAGGAACCCATGCTGCAACCATGAAAGGATGAGGACAGAGTTCCACAGAGGTGAGATTTCTTGTTTGGACAGACAGCAATTCTGTACTTGGTGCCATATATACAAATACAGAACATTAGCTGGGAATGGCAGCTCATGCCTATAGTCCCAGCTACTCTGGAGGCTGAGGCAGAAGAGAGACTTGAGTTCAGGAGTTCAAGGCTGTAGTGCACTGTGATTATGTCTGAGAATAGCCACTACACTCCAGCCTGGACAATACAGTGAGACCCTGTCTCTTAAAAAGCAGAGAACATCAATATAAAGAGAGTGAATTAAAGAATCAATAAGATTATTTGCTTGTAATCAACACAAACGGACTCTGGCTAGTTAGAAATTTTCAAAGGAGAGTGTATTGGAAGAAGTTTGGGTGGAGGGTGCCCACAGAATTGAAGAGAAAGCTGAATTATCAAGCTGAAAGCCAGACTTAGAAAAGGCAGGAGCAAGAGCCACTCTGGGTCTCTGGCAAGGACTGCAGGTGGTTTTCTCCAAGTGCCACCATCTCAGTGAATGAGCAACAACCATTTTCAGTTTCATTTTCATATTCCTAAAGAAATTCCAGGCAAAGAGCTTTGTAGTGACTTCAGTTAGCATGTGACTGCAGGAGAGCGGGGAGCCTTGACTTACAATCCTGCAAGTCAGTATTGAATGAAGTAAGTCCCTGAAAAACACCTCTATTTTTTTTTTTGAGTTGGAATCTCACTCTGTCACCCAGCTGGAGTGTAGTGGCACGTTCATGGCCACTGCAGCCTTGACCTGCTGTGCTCAGGTGATCCTTCCACTTTAACCCTTCCAAGTAACTGGAACTACAGGCGTGTGCCACCATGCCTGGATAATTTTTTTATTTTTTATTTTTTACTGTATAGACAAGGTCTCACCAAGTTGCCCAGGCTGGTCTCGAACCTGAACCTGGACTCAGGCAATCCTCTCGCCTCAGTCTCCCAAAGTGCTGGGATTACAGACGTGAGCCACCATGCCCGGCTTAAAAAAAAAAATGCCTCTTTTTTTTTGTTTGTTTTTGAGTCGGAGTCTCACTCTGTCACACAGGCTGGAGTGCAGTAGCACGCTCACGGCCACCGCAGCCTCGACCTGCTGGGCTCTGGCGATCCTTCTGCGTCAGCCTTCCAAGTAGCTGGAACTACAGGTTCCACGCTTGGCTCATTTTCCTTGATTTATTGGAGGGATGAGGTCTTACCAAGATTCCCAGACTGGTCTACGAACCCGTGGGCTCAGGCCATCCTCTCACTTCGGCCTTTCTTTTCTTTTTTTTTTTTTTTGAGTTGGAGTCTCACTCTGTCGCCCAGACTGGAGTGCAGTGGCCGGGAGCGGCCACCGCAGCCTCGACCTGCTGGTCTCCGGTGATCCTTCCACCTCAGCCTTCCGAGTAGCCGGAATTACAGGCATGCACTACCATGCCCAGCTGATTTTTGATTTATTGTAGAGATGAGGTCTCGCTGTCCAGGCGGGTCTCGAACCTGCGGGCTCAGGCAATCCACTCACCTCAGCCTCCCAAAGGTGCGGGATTACAGGCTGAGCCACCGAGCTTATTTCGGATTTTCAAAGTGCTAGGATTATAGGCGTGAGCCACCGCGCCCAGCAGAAAATGCCTCTTAACCAGACCCAAAAAGCACTAACCATAAAGGAAAACAAAAATGATGAATTAGACCACATGTAATTTAAGGATGTCATCACCTGTACCCCATAAATATATACGAATATTATGTATCAATAAAAAATATAAAAATGAAAAAGAAAAAAGAAAAATAAAGATGTCTGTTATTCAAAAACCACCATTAAGGAAGTTAAAGGCAAGCCACAGCATAGGAGAAGATATTTGCAATAAATACGTATGACAAAGAACTCATATCCAGAATATACAAAGAACTTCTATAAGTCAACAAGGACATAGTAGACCACCTAATGGACAAAAGCATTGAAAAGGTATTTTGCCCAGGACGCCCCATCCCCGTGGTGGGGCGTGCCCCGCTGTGCATTGGGACTGGAGTCCAGTGCAGAGAGCCCCTGGTCTTGGTACACAGGGTGCGGTGGAAAGGCGGCTGCCCCCTCAACCATCATGCACCACACATTCGTGGGGAACCTGGTACTAAACCATTTGTAGATGACCTACTTCTAGGTCGGGGTTTCATATGTAGCAGAGCAGCTCCCTCACTGCAATCTATTGAAAGTCGGTCCTCAACACAGGGTTTAAAAAAAAAAAAAAAAAAGGATATTTTGCAAACAAGCTATCCACATGACCAGTAAGCATATGAAAAGGTTTACAGCTACATTAGTCATCAGTGAACACTCATTAAAATCCACAATATAACACACACCCCCACATAGCCACAATCATAGCCAAAATGAAAGTGACAGGCAACCTCAAGTGTTGACAAGGATGTAGTACAACCAGAACACTTACACATGGTCAGGGGGATGTAAATTAGTACAATCATTTTATCTATCCAACGACAGAGCAGTTCTGGCTCCTGGATACCCAAGACACATACGTGCATATATGCTCCCAAAGGCATGTCCACGAGTATTCACCAAATCACTAGCCATAATTCCAAAAATCTGGAAGCTCTCAAATGTTCATCAGCACTAGAAGGGATAAGCTGTGTCACATTCATGCAATTGGATACACTGCAGACATGCACGTTAATACACCGCATGCAAGAAAATAAACGAATCTCATGAACATCAAGAAGACATACTGTATGACTTCATTTATCTCAAGTTCAAAAACAAGCCAGCTACAGTGTGGTAGTAGGAGTTGTAACCGTGGTTACCAAGGGGAGGAACAGTCAGTGATTGGAACGGAGCACAAAGGGATCTTCTGGGGTGCTGGCTATGTTCTGTCTCTTGATGTAGTGACTCATCTAGGCGTCTTCACTTTGCACAGATTTACTAAACTTTAAACTTATGATTCATGTTATTTTCTCTATATTCTATACTTTTTAAAAAGTTTACAAAAAGAGCCTAGGTAACAATACCTGGGTTTGAAAAAGCCTAGGTAACAATACCTGGGTTTGAATCCTGACTCCACCCCTCTCTAACTGTGACTTGGGCAGCTTATTTAATTTCCTTGAGCCTTCATTTTGTCATCTATAAAAGGGAGATAATAGCAGTACCTACCTCACTGAGCTGTTGTAAAGATTAAATGAGATTATCCAGGTAAAGTGCTTGAAACTGTCAGATACACGGTAACCAGAATATAGCTCTCTATATATTGTATAGTGATTCCTCCTTTTTTTTTTATTAATCAATATTTTTTATTATGGTTTTGTGGGGTACAGTTAAGGGTTAGGTATACAATTAGGTTTCATTCAGGCACCCTGTTGATAAGAGGTGTTTTCCCATCCCCAGACAGATATTTGCTACTGTTAATCCCATCCCCCTTCCCGCCCCCATAGTTTCCCAGTACCGTCAGTCATTTTCTTACAGTATTACATTGGATGTTCGAGGTCCATTATATGAGTGAGAACATGTGATACTCGGATCTTTGTTTCTGTGAGAGGTCACTCAGTATTGTACACTCTAGTTCCATCCAGGTTGCTGCGAAATTCATGATTTTGTTCTTTTTTATGGCTGCGTAGTATTCCATCATGTACATGTACCACATTTTTTAAATCCAGTCCTCTTTTGATGGGCAGCATGGTTGTTTCCAGGTTCTTGCTATTGTGAACAATGCTGCGATAAACATACGTGTGCAGGTATCTTTTTTATAGAGTGATTTGAGTTCTTCAGGGTATATTCCTAGTAGGGGGATTGCGGGATCATATGGAAGGTTAATTTTTAGAGCTTTTAGGAATCGCCACACTGCTTTCCACAGAGGTTGCACTCACTAGTTTACACTCCCACCAACAGTGTAGAAGTGTTCCCTTTTCACCACACCCTCTCCAGCAGCTGTTATTTTTTGAGTTGTTGATAATTGCCATTCTGACTGGAGTTAGGTGGTATCTCAGTGTGGTTTTGATTTGCATCTCCCTGATGATTAGTGAGGTTGAGCATTTCTTCATGTGTTTGTTGGCTGCTCGGATGTCTTCTTTTGTGAAGTGTCTGTTCATATCTTTTGCCCATTTTATAATGGGGTTGTTTGTTTTCTTCTTTTCACTACGTTTCAGTTCCTTGTAGATCCAGGATGTTAAGCCTTTGTCAGACCTAGAGTTGGCAAATACTTTTTCCCAGTCTGTAGGCTGTCTCCCTGCTCTCTTGATGGTTTCTTTGACTTTGCAGAAGCTTGTCAGTTTAATAAGGTCCCACTTGTCTGTCTTCTCTCGTATGACCTGTGGGTTTCGGGTTTTGTTCAGGAATCAGATGCCAGTTCCGATTTCCATGAGGGTATTTCCTTCCTTTTCTTTCTTTTTTTTTTTTTTTTTTTGAGTTGGAGTCTCACTCTGTCGCCCAGACTGGAGTGCAGTGGCCGCTCCCGGCCACCACAGCCTCGGCCTGCTGGGCTCCGGCGATCCTTCCGCCTCAGCCTTCCGAGTAGCCGGAATTACAGGCATGCGCCACCATGCCCAGCTGATTTTTTTTTTTGATTTATTGTAGAGATGAGGTCTCGCTGCCCAGGCGGGTCTCGAACCCGCGGGCTCAGGCAATCCACTCACCTCAGCCTCCCAAAGGCGCGGGATTACAGGCTGAGCCACCGAGCCCGGCTAAGGTTCTTATGGTTTGAGGTTTTACATTTAGGTCTCTGATCCATTTGGAGTTAACCTTTGTGCATGGGGATAGATAGGGGTCCTGTTTCAATCTTCTGCATGTGGTCAGCCAGTTTTCCCAGCACCATTTACTGAATAGGTTCTCCTCTCCCCAGTGGTAGGTGGTGGGGTCTTTGTCGAAGATGAGTTGGTTGAGAAATTGAGGTTTTGCTTCTGGAATCTCAATTCTGTTCCATTGATCTGTATGCCTGTTCCTGTACCAATACCAAGCTGTTTTGATGATTGTAGCTTTATAGTAAAGTTTGAAGTCAGGTATTTGTGATACCACCTGCTTTGGTTTTTTTTTTTTTGCTGAGGATTGTTCTGGCTATTCTTGGACGTTTGTGTTTCCATATGAATTCCTGTGTTGCTTTTTCTAGGTCTGAGAAGAACGTTGTTGGTAATTTAATGGGTATTGCATTGAATTTGTAGATTGCCTTAGGTAAGATGGACATCTTCACAATGTTGATTCTTCTGATCCATGAGCATGGGATATTTTTCTACTTGTTCGTGTCAGCTTTGATTTCTTTGAGCAGTGTTTTGTAATTTTCATTGTAAAGGTCTTTCACGTCTCTGGTTAGGAAGATGCCAAGTTATTTCATTTTTTTTGTGGCTATTGTGAATGGAATTGTGTTTTTTATTTGGGTTTCTGTTTGTTTATTATTGGTGTAGAGAAATGCAATTGTCTTTTGTACATTTATTTTGTATCCTGAGACTTTGCCAAAGGCCTTTATCAATGTAAGGAGGCTTTTGACAGATTCTCTTGGGTTTTCAAGGTACACAATCATATCATCTGCATAGAGAGATAACTTGACTTCCTCTTTTCCTATTTGAATACCTCTGATTGCCTCCTCTTCTCTGATTGCTCTAGCCAGGACTTCCAATACTATGTTGAACAGGAGGGGTGAGAGTGGGCATCTTTGTCTAGTTCCAGTTTTTAGGGGAATTGGTTCCAATTTTTGTCCATTTAGGAGTATGCTGGCCATGGGTTTCTCGTAGGTGGCTTTTACTATTTTAAGGTATGTTCCCCATATGCCTAGATGTTCAAGGGTTTTTATCAAGAAGGGGTGCTGGGTTTTATCAAAAGCTTTTTCTGCATCTAATGATATGATCATGTGGTTTTTGTTTTGACATCTGTTGATGTATTTAATTACATTTATGGTTTTACGAATGTTGAACCAGCCTTGCATCCCAGGAATGAAACCTACTTGGTCATGGTGGATGATTTTTGAGATGTATTGCTGAATCCGGTTTGCTAGGATTTTGTTGAGAATTTTAGCATCTATGTTCATCAAAGATATTGGCCTGTAGTTCTCTTTCTTTGTTGCATCTTTACCTGGCTTGGGTATGAATGTGATGTTGGCTTCGTAAAATGATTTGGGGAGAGTTCCATGTTTTTCAGTCGCCTGGAATACCTTCAGTAGGATTGGTATCAGCTCCTCCTTGAATGTCTTGTAGAATTCTGCTGGAAAGCCATCTGGACCAGGGCTTTTTTTTGTAGGAAGTTTTCTTATTACGTAGTCGATTTCCTTGATTGTTATTGGTCTATTTAGGGTCTCAATTTCTTCTTGTTCCAACCTATGTAGGTTGTGTGGTGTCAGAAAGTTCTCCATTTCCTTAAGGTTTTCAAGTTTGTTTCCATACAAGTGTACGTAGTAGTCTCTAATGATCTTTTGTATTTCTTCAGGGTCAGATGTGACTTCATCTTTTGTGTTTCTGATTGTGCTTATTTGGTTTGCTTCTCATTTTTCCTTGGTCAGTCTAGCTAGGGGACCATCGATCTTGTTTATCCTTTCGAAGAACTAGCTTTTTGTTTCATTGACTTTTTGTATTATCTTTTTGTCTTCTATGTCCTGGATTTGGACTTTTATTTTGGTGATCTGAATTCTTCTGCTGAAATTAGGGTTTTTGTGGTCTTGCTTTTCCAGCTTCTTTAGATGGCTTGTTAGGTTGTGAATTTCTGTTCCTTCCATTTTCTTCATGTGTGTTTGTAGGGATATAAATTCCCCTCTTACTACAGCTTTCAGGGCATCCCAGAGATTTTGGTAAGATGTTTCTTCATTTTCATTTGTTTCCAGGTATCTTTTGATCCCTGTTTTGATTTCATCATTGACCCAGGAGTTGTTTAGCATCATGCTGTTTAGTGTCCATGTCTTTGTGGGTTTTGGGGGGACTTTGTTGGTGTCAATGTTTATTTTTATTCCACTGTGGTCCGAGAAGGTGCTTGGTAGAATTTCGGTCCTTTTAAATTTGCTTATGCTTGATTTATGGCCAAGTATGTGGTCGATCTTAGAATATGTTCCATGTGGTGATGAGCAGAATGTGTATTCTGTGGTCTTTGGATGGAGTGTTTGGTAGGTATCAATTAAGTCCATTTGGTCCAAAGTCACATTGAGGTTCCGGATCTCCTTGCTGATTTTTTGTCCTGATGATCTGTCTAGGGTTGTGAGTGGGGTATTAAAGTCCCCAGTTATGATAGTGTTAGAGTCGATATCTTTCTTTAGTTTTCCTAGAAGTTGCTTTATGAAAGTTGGTATACCTATGTTGGGTGCATATATGTTTAGGATAGATATTTCTTGTTGATGGATTGAGCCTTTTATCATTATGTATTGGCCTTCTGTATCTTTTTTGATTTTTAATAGCTTGAAGGGTATTTTGTCTGAAATTAAGATCGCTACTCCTCCTTTCTTTTGCATTCCGTTTGCCTGAAAGTTTGTTTCCCATCCTCTTACTTTGAGTCTGTGGGTGTCCTTTCTAGTGAGGTGAGTCTCTTGAAGGCAATAGATTGTTGCCTGATGATATTTTATCCATTTTGCCATTCAATGTCTTTTCAGTAGTGCATTTAGTCTGTTCACATTTAGGCTAATAAATTGAAATGCAAGAGTTGATCCCTGTCATAAGGTTCTTACAGAGTTGTTCCTGTTTGTTGTCTTTCTTTGGGTTTTGGAGTTGGTTCATGTGTGTTTTTAATCTTTTGCCTGTACTCTTGTGAAGAATGCTGTTGTTCTTTTTTCTTTTTCTTCTGTGTTCAGTACTTTCTTAAGTGTTTCTTGTAGGGGTGGTCTGGTGGCAGCGTAGGTTCTTAGGGATTGGATATCTGGAAACGATTTCAACTCTCCCTCACTAATGAAGCTTAGTTTGGCTGGGTAGGTTATTCTTGGTTGAAATTGTTTCTCTTTTAGAACTTTGAAGATAGGGCTCCAGGTTCTACTGGTCTGAAGGGTTTCTGTGGATAAATCTGCTGCTATTCTAATTGGTTTTCCCTGGTAGGTAGTCTGGCCTTTTCTCTTGCTGCCTTTAGGATTTTTCCTTTTATAGCTACTTTGTTTAGGCAAATTATTATGTGTCTGGGAGTTGGTCTTCTCTTTTGTTGTCTCGCAGGGGTTTTCTGAATCTCTTGTGTTTGAATTTTTTCATCCTTAATGAGATGAGGGAAGTTTTCTTGAATGATTTCATGAAATGTTTGTTCCAGTGTGGCTTCTGTTTCTCTCTCTGCCTCAGGAAGCCCAATTACTCTTAGGTTTGGTCTCTTGAAGTGATCATTCACCTTTTGAGAGTTTGGGTTAGTTCTGTGTTTTGGTCTTCGAGCTCTGAGATTCTTTCTTCGGCTTGGCTGATTCTGCTTTCCATGCTTATTAGTCTGTTGTTCATTTCCATCACAGTATTCTTTACTGCTGTCATTTCTGACATCAGCTCCTTCCTATTTTCCTCTTGTCTCTCCTCAATTTTTTAAATTCTCTCCATTAATGTCTCGATGTCTGGGTTTGTTGCATGTGACCAGTCATTCTGGGGGCTCTTCCTTTTGTTCCAGAATCTGTTTTCTCAGTGTCTGATTTCCCAGGGATCTGTGTGAGACCTATATTCTTCTTCTGGTTTTTCTTCACTTGTGTGGTTTTTCCCCCTCCCTACTTTTTCCTTCCCTCCATGTCACCGTCTTCTTTAATTCTGATATTCAGGGGTAAAGGGATTGGTTTTATTTCTGTTTGTTCAATCTCCTATTCTTTATGTATGTCCTCTTACTTTGTTCAATTCTGGAGTTGCACTATAGGTTGGAGGTGGTCATTTTTGCAGTTTTGAGATTTACTTAAGGGGAGAGCTGTGATTCAAAATCTGTCTGCAGGTCCTGGTATTCGCTGACAGGTGTGTGGATAATGTGGAACCCACTTCCCACTGCCCTGGAATCTGTCCGTGCAGTGGGGCTGTAGGTTTACTCCCTAAAATAAAATGTGGTTAGCAGAGGGGAGAGAATGGAGCAGATAGTGGGTTGAAGAGGGGGGTGGAGAGATAGAGGAGTAAGGGGGGAAACAAACGAGTGTGCCAACAAATAGAGAGAGAGGCCTATACTGAAACAGATAAAAACAATAGACCACAACTACAGACGAACCATCTCTCATACAAAAAATAAAAAATAAAAATAAAACGTATAGTGATACTAACATACAAGCTAACCAACCACCTTGTTAGTGTGCTGTTCCTCTATACAAAGATATGGTTTACAGAGAGAAGAAAAGAGAAGAAAAGGAAAAGGAAAAAAGAAAAAAGGGAACAATACAATAGAAATAGAATTAAGTCATTAGACTAATAGAATCAATGAAGCACACTCTGAGACATTTCGTTTAAGTCCAATGTCCTTTCAGGTCTGATTTCTAGTTTTCTTTTCAAGCTGGTAAATTAGTTTGCAGTTAGGGTCAGTTGCCCCTGGTCTGCTGTGAAGGACAGTGCAGATTACCCTCCGTTCAGCACTCTGGTCTGTGTCTTTATCAAGCTTGTTTCTCCCATTTTGGTGTTGTTACCTTGAATCGCCAGCAGGTGGTGCTATCTCAGCAGCTCGCCCCAGAGTGGGTGGGCCGGACAGGAACAAGATGGCTGCCTGTCTCAGGGCAGGCAACAGGAGCCTTATGGCGGGCAGGCAGGACAGTCTAGGTTACAGGAGAGGTGGCAGCGATCCCAGCAGATCTTCCCTGAAGGGATTTGATGTGGATCGCCTCAGCCTGGGTGGTGTGATGTGCTACAGCCATCATGGAGGCTGTGGCAGCGGCAGCGGCGGCAGCGGGGGGGGGTGGTGGCCTGCGGCGGCGGCAACACCATTTGCGCCGCAGTGACTGTCCAGTCTGTTGCGATGTCCCAGCAGTGGCAATGGCCGAGCTCCATATGAAGAGCAGGCTGCGATGTTGGGGTCCACAGACCCCGGGGCGAGAGTCAGAGACCCACTGCAGATCTCCTTTGCAGAGGGCTTCAGAGACCGGGTTGCCCTGTCGCCATCTTGCTGCTTCTCCTCTAGGTCTGATTCCTCCATTCTAAGTGTGCTGGGGGTATGCAAAAGAATATCAAGCCGGGCTTGGTGGCTCAGCCTATAATCCCGCTCCTTTGGGAGGCTGAGGTGAGTGGATTGCCTGAGCCCGTGGGTTCGAGACCCGCCTGGACAGCGAGACTTCATCTCTACAATAAATCAAAAAATCAGCCGGGTATGGTAGTGCATGCCTGTAATTCCAGCTACTTGGAAGGCTGAGGCGGAAGGATCACCGGAGCCCAGCAGGTCGAGTCTGTGGTGGCTGGGAGTGGCCACTGCACTCCAGTCTGGGCAACAGAGTGAGACTCCAACTCAAAAAAAAAAAAAAAGAATATCAAAACCTGGCCTCAAGGAGCTTGTCATCATAATTAGAAAGAAGAGACATGTAAAAGAACAAATAGTCGATGCTACAAGACAGTATTGGGAAATTCAAAATGGGTGATACAGATAAGAAAAACAGAAAGGATAGATTCCTATAGGTTAGAGTGTTCTAGGTAAAACACACAGAGTAGTTAGAAATCAGGCTAGTGGTTACCCTTGGTAGGAATAGGGACAAGAAAAGGGCACAAGGGAACTTGGTTCTTGATCCATGTGCTGGTTACATGCACGTACTCAGTTGTGAAGACTTACAGAGCTGTGCACCTATGATATGTGCATTTTTCTGTGTGTGTGCCCTGCTCCAAGTAGATGGAAAGGGCACTTGTTTTGAAATCTGGTTGATATTTGACCATAGGCAAGTTACTTAAGCTTAGGCTTGAATTTTATTTTCTTCATCTAGAAACTACAAATAATACCTCCTGTAGGACTATCATGAGAAGCCACGAAGGCTGTATATGTAGGCCATTTAGTCCAGGACAGGACAGGGAACTCTGTCATGCCCCTGATCTTGCTAGGTGAGAGGGCCTTTCCAGTGTGAGGATTTGGAGCCTCTGTCTGGGTTTCACCACTTTGCTGGGAGAATGACCTATGCCATTAATGGTGTTGTGAACGGAACACATTGTGGTGGCGCAGTGACTCAACCATCAGGGCAAAGGACACTTGTGCTTATCAGAGCCACTGCTGGACATTTGTCCCACACCACCACCATCAGTTTCCTTTTCCTGTGTTTAGTCACAGCCACTCCTGCAGGTGAGCCCAGCGCCTGATCCAGGTGTACACTCAGTAAATATTTGCTGCCTGCCTACTGGACGCTATGTTAGACTCTGACAGTACATGGTGATGACTAAAAACAGAGAAGGAGCCTTTGCCTTCAAGTAGCTTGCACTGGAAGCTGCTTTTACCCCACCCAGTGTCTCTCCTTATCCTCCACTCACCCAGCAGAAGTCTCTCATTCTCATTCTAATTTATATTCACTTCCTTCCCCCACTCACCTCACCCACACACTCCTCACTGAACTCCATTCCATATAAGCAATTGAACAGCCACTTGACACAGGCTCTAACAAAAGCCATCAACTCAGAGCACGTAACTTCTCCTTGCTCCCTGCTTCCAGACAATGCAGTGCCTTGCATTCATTATAAAAACAGAAACACCTACTTCGTAAGTATCAGTTCCATGCTGAGCACTTGCCCACTTGTCTGTAAGTTTCACGACATCCTGCAGGGCATCTCTAGCCCATTTTTATAGGCAAGAGACACAGGACTTGGCTTTTTTTTTTTCTTTTTTGAGTCGGAGTCTCACTCTGTCGCCCAGACTAGAGTGCAATGGCTGCTCCCAGCCACTGCAGCCTCGACCTGCTGGGCTCCGGCGATCCTTCCACCTCAGTCTTCCGTGTAGCCGGAATTACAGGCACGCACTACCACGCCCTGCTGAGTTTTTATTTATTGTAGAGATGAGGTCTCGCCAAGCTGCCCAGGCCGGTCTTGAACCCACGGGCTCAGGCAGTCCACTCACCTCAGCCTCCCAAGGCGTGGGATTACAGGCTGAGCCATCGAGCCCAGCTTGGCATTGACATAGTTTAATCAGCGTCACTCTTGGCCTGTTTGTGGCACGGCACAAGCCCTCTCTCTCCAAGTGCTGCACTCCCTGTAGGGCTGTCCACAGTGTCTGCTCTGATATCAAGTGATGCAGACACGCTTCTACTCGCTGTGTCAGTCAACCGCACATACAAACCCCTGTGGTTAGCATGGATTAGCATCAGGGGCTCTGATACTACAGTCCCTCTCTCGCTTTAATGATTTGAGTTGGACTGGAAATGTTAGTAGAGAGCTAGTTGGCCTTGCAAACAATTTGAGCTGTTTTATAAACGCTTTGATATCCAGCAGTCCTAACCTGCTCTACCATCAGAAGGGACACTGAGCCTATTTCATTATCTAGATTAAAATCTTGGATGCAAGTGAGACTTCCAGTCATTGCAGGAAGAGCCTGTGTATATTGACAAAGTTCTGCCATCTTGGCCCTATTTTCCAGGACTGTCTCTCTCAGATTAATTTAGTACTTATTGCTAGCCTCTACTCCAGAAATCTCTAGACAAACAGGGGTATCTGATGCTTATTAAAGGGAGTTTTGCTGTGAGCTGGGCACAGAGGAGGCAGACAATGAGGTACATGCTTACCATGTCATTCTGATTTTTTTTTTTTTTTTGAGTCAGAGTCCTACTCTGTTACTCAGGCTGAAGTACAGTGGTATGATCATGGCTCACCACAGCCTTGACCTCCTAGGCTCCAGTGATCCTTCTGCTTCAACCTTCTGAGTAGCTGGGACTACAGGCATGCATCACCGTGCCTATCTAATTTTTTAATTTTTTGTAGAGACAAGGACTCGCTACATTGCCTGGGCTGACTTTGAACTCCCAGGCTCAAGCAGTCCTCCCACCTCAGCCTCCCAAAAAGTACTAGGATTACAGTCATGAATCACCATGCCTGGCCTGAATAGTTTTTGTAAGAGGCACAGTCCAGAGAGGCTCCTAATCCCACTAGTCCTAATGTTTTTGTGTACTGGCCTTCAACCTTCTAATAAACCACTCCGACTGAGACAGGCCAACTCTATTTAATGCATAATGTCATGGTATGTGTGAGGGCTTGAGTCATGTTCAAGTAAGGAGATCAAAAGCCAGCAAATCACTACGGGTTTAGGATCTAGGCTCAAATTTTTTTGTCTCAGAAACTTAATATTACTATGTTGAGAGATGAGCATTTCCAGAGGTTGACACAAATTTACAGTAGGAGGTACAATGTTGGCAATATGACTAACACCAGTTATTTGTTCAAAAACAAGAAGTTATTGTGTTTCCTCTGCATGGACTCAGATCTTTACAGGTGTTTTTTCCAGTTCTCATAACCACCTTTCAAGTTGTTGGATAATTGTTCACATTTCACAAGTGTGAATACTGTATGGGTATCAGTATTGGCAGAATACAAGGTGTATTTAGTTCCCAATCTTGAGCATGACAGCTGGTCTTGGTATCCTTAGGCATTCTGTCTGCTGTTATATCACCCAACTGAAATGCCAGCTCCTTTGCCAATTTTACTTTAACTATCCCAAGTAGAATTACTAGTCATTTCCTTTTTTAGATTCACACAACTCATTTTCTATACTTGTAAGAGCACTTTGTGTTGTTTCGTAATTGCTTTTACTGTATTGTAATTGGTTGGTTATCTGCCCATTTTCTCTGCTAGACTGAACTTCTTAAAGGCAGTGACAGTGCCTTATTCATTGTTTAACATTTGGTTTGTCACAGTACCTGGCAGTGTTGTTTATGGAAGGACTGGGTTTAAGTCTTGTGTCTATTTTTGCTGACATTATATCTTTAGCACATGGCACACTGTCTAGTAACAAATATTATATGCTCAGTACATATCAAATGAATGAATATAATCTTGGCTATTATTTTTTTCTATACATCTTTTTTGTTATCAAGACTGAGGAATAATAATATCTACCATATATAGGTTTGGTGTGAGATCAAATGAATGAATCAAACCAGGGTAAATGATGGTGCAAGAGTGACTTTTGAGATTGAGGTAGTGGTTATCAGTTTCATCATGTATAAACAGTTCTTTTATGTTTATGGTTATAGTAGTATTCTAGGATATGTGTGTGATACAACTTGCTTCTGCATTCTTCCACTGATAGGTATTTGGGATGTTTTTAGTTTCACACTATTCTGAACATTCTTGAACAAGTCTATTTGTGGACATATTTTTCATTTGTCTCAGTAACAAACATAGAATCATCAGGTCATAAGGTAGTTGAGTATTTAAATCTTAGAGGCTGCCTAATCATTTTTCAAAGTGATCTTGCCATTGTATACTCTCATCAACAACGTATGAGAGTTCTAGTTGCTTCATATCTTTGTTAACATTTGATGTTTTCATGATTTGTAGCCCTTTGCACTCAGATGTCCCTCTGAGGGGACACCGTGAATCCAGAAAATCACTTGGATGTCCCCTCTCAGAGGGCATAAGGAGATTGCTGGTGATTATGCATGACAAACTTATGCCAGGACAAATTTTTCAAAAATGTATGTTTCCTTGAAGTTTTTCATTCAAATTGCATGAAAAAGCAAATAAATGGAATATATACTGAGATAAACATTTTTTAAAAATCAGCTGGCATTACGTAGAAAGTGAGTGTATGAAGTGTTTTCACAGTGGTACACAGACTGCACAATAAATTACATATTATTAATGTGGGAGGAGGAAAACAAGATTCATTATCTGTTTGAATAGAAAAACACCAGGTGGAAGATGTCAAACAAATTACTATTGCACAACATGCATCAATGAATCTGCAGTGCGTGCTGGTGACTGTTTCACTTGTTACCACACATTAGAAAAATCCAAGGGCTGGGCTTGGTGGCTCAGCCTGTAATCCCAGCACTTTGGGAGGCCGAGGCAAGTGGATTGCCTGAGCCCACGGGTTTGAGACCAGCCTGGGCAACTTGGCGAGACCTCATCTGTACAATAAATCCGCCCCCCCAAAAAAAAAATTAGCCAGGCATGGTAGTGCACCTGTAGTTCTGGCTACTTGGAAGGCTGAGGCAGAAGGATTGCCAGAACCCAGCAGGTCAATGCTGGGGTGGCCATGAGTGTGCTATGGCACTCCAGCCTGGGTGATAGAGTGAGATTCCAACTAAAAAAAAAATTTAATTTAAAAAATAAGATATGAAATACACTTCTGTGTAGTGGACATTGTTATGCTATTAGAAACTTTGTTTAAAATTTATTTCAAATTGTTACAAGTATTTCTTTTTTTTTTTTTTTTTTGAGTTGGAGTCTCACTCTGTTGCCCAGGTTGGAGTCAGTGGCATGCTCATGGCCACTGCAGCCTTGACCTGCTGGGCTCAGGTGATCCTTCCGCCTCAGCCTTCCAAGTAGCTGGATCTACAGGCATGTGCCACCTTGCCCAGTTAATTTTTTTATTTTTATTTTATTTTACTGTAGAGATGAGGTCTCACCAGGTTGCCCAGGCTGGTCTTGAACCTGTGGGCTCAGGTAATTCTCTCACCTCGGCCTCCCCAACTGCTGGGATTATAGATGCAAGCCACCATGCCCGGCCACAAGTATTTCAATATATAAATAATGATTTTTAAATAATGACTTTGATTTTTAAATAATGACTTTGTATCCTGAGACTTTGCTGTATTCACTTACTAGTTTTATAATTGTGTTGATGTTTTTGGATTTGCTGAGTATATAATCACAAGACTGTGAATAAAGAGTTTTACCTCTTTCTTTTGCTTTTTATTCCTTTTCCTTGCCCTATTGGAAGAATGCTTAAGGTCTGCAGTACAACCTTGAATAGAAATGGTGAGATTGGGGGAATACTTTCAATATTTCACCATTATGCTAGTTGAGATTTTAGCACATACTCTTTATTAGATTGAGGATGATTTATTCCATTCCGAGTATGCTGGTAATGGTATTCCACGTTAGTGGGTTTTAAATTTTACTGGCTACTTTTCTGCGCTTATTGTGTTGGTTTCACATGTATTCTTGTATATCACATTCATTCTGTGCATGGATGGATACTTCCATAATATTTCTGGGGGATGCAGAGGAGTTGCTAAACAAGACAGAAGTCCAGGCATGTATTTTACAGTGACTACCCTGATTCTGGGGTCATATGATCCCCACCTGAGTCTTGTAGTTACCTTCTGAACTCTTTGGGCTGCTGTTCTTTTTTCTCAATTAACTGTATTAACCAAACAGATGTCTGTTATTTTGGTGGTCAAGGTAGAACTTTGGGTGCTTTTTATTTCTTCCACTTGTCTGTATTTTCTGAATTTGCTTTAGTGACGTGGACTGTGTTTTCAAAAGTTTAAAAGTTATATATAACTAGATTACAGATTAACAGACTAATTAATATCACATCCTTGTCTACTAAAGTCCCTGACTTTAAATGTCAACAGGAATCAAACTTATTACATGAAACAAATCATCAGCATTGATTCTCCTTTATCTAGTACCATGTTTTCTTTTTTTTTTTTTTTTTTTGAGTTGGAGTCTCACTCTGTCGCCCAGACTGCAGTGGCCGCTCCCGGCCACCACAACCTCAACCTGCTGGGCTCCGGCGATCCTTCCGCCTCAGCCTTTCAAGTAGCTGGAATTACAGGCATGCGCTACCATGCCCGGCTGATTTTTTTGATTTATTGTAGAGATGAGGTCTCGCTGCCCAGGCGGGTCTCGAACCCGCGGGCTCAGGCAATCCACTCACCTCAGCCTCCCAAAGGTGCGGGATTACAGGCTGAGCCACCGAGCCCAGCTGTACCATGTTTTCTCATTTCATTTCAGACACATTTCTATCAAATCTAAAATTACCTCCTGGTCACCTTGCTTGGATATGGATGTTTCTGAAATCTCTGAGAGCAACATATTCATACACCATCTCATGGTGGATGGCTAAGCTCTTCTTTTTTGATCCTTTAATCGTTTAATTTTAGAAGGTATGCATTCATCTGTTCCAACTTTCAGTGTCCTAGATGAAACTCCCAGCACAGTTCTGTTCAACAGGCTTTCCTGTAGCGTCTCTTCTTTAGGAATTTACCAGAGCAGGAAAATAAACACAAACAGATCATGTCTGTGTGGAATGACAGAGAAATAGGTCAGGGACTTCAGCTGCCTGGGAGTTTATTGGCTTCAGACAGATGGAGTCTGAGTCCAGGATGACTTTGCTCAGAGGTAAGTCTTTGTAAGCTTAGCCTTTAAGTTCTGAGGATTTTGTGTATCTGAGGCAGGTCAGGCTTTAGAGGCCTAGATCCACACGAAGGCTCCTGTAGCCTGCTCTGTAGATGGTAGCCATAGGATGTGGGATAAGGATCAGAGATTGACTGTTATTTCTAGCAGTTGTGCTGGGTCTTTGTGGAACAGGAAGTCATTATCTGGAGAGCCACAAATCCTTAATAGTTTATTTTCCCCTTCTGGAATCTAGAATAGGCTTCCGCACTGGAATTACAGAGCTCCCCAAGGAACCATTTGAAGTCATTGTCTCGTCAAAATAATCACTATTTTTTTCTTTCTAAGTATAGGTTCCTGATACAAGAAATGTTTACTCCTTTTTCTTAGTAGTTAATGTGCATGGTGATAAATATCAGTTATTTCGTTGCCTTCTATTGATTATTAAAGTTAGACACTTTTATATTGTAGTAATCAAACAAAACCCCAAATTCAACTGAATAAGTGCTCCCTCTTTCTCATCTTTGTCAGTTTCAATGAAAATAATTTAAGTCACATAGCATGCCATATTTTACAAATGACATTCACATATCTCATTAGTCTTTATAACACATTAGGCCAAAAATGAGGAAATTGAGCAACAGCCGGGTGTGGTGGCTCACACTTGCAATCCCAGTGCATTGGGAGGCTGATTGGGGGAGGATCGCTTGAGCCCAGGAGTTCAAGACCAGCCTGAGCAACATAGCGAGACCCTGCCTCTGCAAAAAATTATAAAACTTAGCCAAGTGCGTCGACACATACCTGTTGTCCTAGCTACTCAGGACGCTGAGGCTGGAGGATCACTTGAGCCCAGAAATTCAAAGAGAAATGGAAAAACTTATTCTTCAAGATTGGACAATTCTAATGATGTAGAATTGCAGTCTCCAAGCTGTAATATACCAGAGTGTATATTACAGAGTGTTAAAACCAAGTGTTGTGAACTTGGACCTCCTGGACTCAGAACCTAGTTGTCCTCCTACTGGCTTTGTAACTTTGACCAGGTCTCCTAATTTCTGAGCCCATCACTAAAATAGAGGCAATAGGCCCCTGCCTCATGTAGGTATGTCCAGGACCAAATGAGATTGTTTCGGTATGGCTTTAGACAGACCACCTGGCATATGGTACCTGGTTGGCCAGGGTCAGTGACTCTGCTGCTGTCTTGGAGGTGGTGGTGGTGGTGAGTTTTTATTCTTCACTCTTTCCCACCACCCTTCCTTCCCTGAAACCTGAAGTGGACACCAGAAGTCACCAGAGTACCCTAGACACACCCAAAAAGTTCCCAAGAGAATCCAACCCTAAGTTAAAAAAAGAAAAACTCATGTCATAAAGATCTCTTTCTCCAGCTCAATTTTGCCCTGATGCTGAAGGCAGTATGTGCCTATTTCCTCTTAATCTTAATCAGAAATCTTAAGGTTTTAGATGGGATTGTTACATTATTCCTCTCTAAATATTTTACCGACTGTTTATTCTTTATTTGCTCTTGAACTTTATCAAATGCTTGTATTTGCCACAGTCTGCTCTTAAAGATAGCATAGAGGCCGGACTCGGTGGCTCAGTCTGTAATCCCAGCGTTTTGGGAGGCCCAGGTAAGTGGATTGCCTGAGCCTGCGGGTTCGAGACCCGCCTGGACAACTTAGCGAGACCTCATCTCTACAAAAAATAAAAAACTAGCCGGTTGTGGTAGCGTGCGCCTGTAGTTCCGGCTACTTGGAAGGCTGAGGTGGAAGGATCGCCGGAGCCCAGCAGGTCGAGGCTGCGGTGGCAGGGAGCGTGCCACTGCACTCCAGTCTGGGCGATGGAGTGAAACTCCAACTCGAAAAAAAAAAAAGGGATAGCATAGAAATTCCTTTGCTATATGTCCATACTCTTGAATGTCTTTTTTTTTTTTTTTTTTTTGAGTTGGGGTCTCACTCTGGTGCCCAGGCTGGAGTGCATTGGCACAATCACGGCTCACCACAGCCTTGACCTCCTGGGCTCAGGTGATCCTCTCTCCTCAACCTCCTGAGTAGCTGTGACTACAGGTGTGTGCCACCTAATCCAGATAATGGTTTTTTTTTTCCTTGTAGAGACAGGATCTCGCTATGTTGTATGGGCTGGTCTCAAATTTTTGGCCTTAAGAAATCTTCCTACCTTGCCTCCCAAAGTGCTGGGATTACAGGTATGAGCCACAGTGCATGGACAAAAAATAAGTGAAAGTCTTTAAGAAAGCAGGTCTGTGTTTTCTGTTGTGCATTCTGCCCTAAAATGTAACCAAGGTTCTTGCTTAGAGATGGGCAGACAATTCCACCTCCATATCCTTTGCTAGACTTTTCTCATATTTGCAGAGAAGAGGAAGCAACAAGTAAATGCTTGTAAACACATGTGCCATCTGCTGCGTGTCTCACTGCAGGGTTCAAGCCCATCCTTAGGAAATGTCCTCAGTGTAGGACACAAAAGTTACTATTTTGAAAGAGCGGAAGGCGACATGTTTGTCAGTATTTCATGGTGTGTCACAGCCGGGCAAGAAGCTTTAGATTTGAAAATAGAAGTCCTAATCCCATTACCTCATCTATGTCTACTAAAGCCCCTGACTTTAAATGTCAACGGGAATCAAATTTACTGCATGAAACAAATCATCAGCATTGATCATCCTTTATCTAGTACCACGTTTTTGCTTTACATTTCACATCTCCTGTGTGCCCCTCTAAGGCGGTCGAACATGACATAGATGAACTGAAATGTAGTCTCTTTTATTTATTTATTTATTTATTTTTATTTTACCAGGAGAGATTTTTTTTTCCTTTTAATTTTTAATTTAGTCTCTTTTAATACTCTGCCTTCCAAACTCTTTCAGCATACATGGTGCTCGTACTAGCAACTCGATCAGAAACTGCCAGCAACTACTTGCACTTACTGTCCTATACACTGCCTGTTGTGACTATTGTCCTATGAAAATTCTCATCCCAGAGTACTAAACAACAAATGTAGGCCCCTGAAACTGCATATGCAGAATAATCCCCATGTTATAGAGCCATGTATATGTACTCACGGTATGAGACAGCTCAAAGGAAACACACTGTCATGGTGACATCAGTCATCTGTGGTGGCAACAGAATTTAGGTGTTTTTCATGGTCTGTGTATCTGTGTATCCAAATTTTCTAACATACAGCTTCTTTTTAAAAACTATCAAGAAGTGTAATCTTCTTGATATTTATAGAAACAAACTTATTTATTTTAGAGCTTGGGACCGGGCGCAGTGACTCACGCCTATAATCTCGGCACTTTGAGAGGCTGAGATGGGAGGATTGCTTGAGCCCGGGAGTTGAAGACCAGCCTGAGCAACATAGCAACACCTCGTCTCTACAAAAAAGAAAAAAATTAGCCCGGTGTGGTGATGCATGCTTGTAGTCCCGCTACTCAGGAGTTTGAGGCAGTAGCATTTCCTGAGACCAGGAGGTCGAGACTGCATTGAGCTGAGATCATACCATTGCACTCCAGCCTGGACAACAGAGGGAGCCCCCGACTCAAACAAAAACAAAAACTACTTGGTAACTGGAACATCTATAAAACGAGTTTGCCTTGTCTGCCCCTGGATTCAGCTTTTCTCAAATCCTGAGTCATCCCCATCTGAAGCAAAGAATACTTCACCCTATGAGCCTAGGAATGGTGGGGACAAGTTGATTAAGTGGCATTTGTAAAGGTGTGAGAGTGTTCTTGCCTTTCCACTTTCCCCGATTCTTTGGTTACTTGATTTAATTTCCTTTCTCAGAAATTCTTACAGTGTCTAGGAGACTGCTGAAAAGGCCATGGGCTGAGCTCAATGTCTCAGCCTATAATTCCAGCACTTTGGGAGGCCAAGGTGAGTGAATTGCCTGAGCCTGTGGGTTCGAGACCAGCCTGGGCAACTTGGCAACCCCTTGTCTCTCCAATGAATCAAAAATTAGCCAGGCATGGTAGCATGCACCTGTAGTTCCAGCTACATGGCAGGCTAAGGCAGAAGGATCACCAGAGCCCAGCAGATCGAGGGCTGGAGTGGCTGTGAGTGTGCCATTGCACTCCACGTGGGTGACAGAATGAGACTCCATCTCAAAAAAAAAAATGAAAAGAAAAGGCCATGACTTCTTTCATCTGGTATGTAACCAAGTCTTTCAACACAGATCCGTAGTTGGTATAGACACTTTTTGGTTTAATATATCTGTAAATACATTTCCACAAAATATTCTAGAAGTATTTCTGCATATTTATGGGCTCCTGACTCTAAAATGCAGTAACTGCCCACCTGACACCTACATAAGCAGCGTGAAAAGTGTAGGACCCATGTGGATCCTAAAACTACGTTGATATCTTAATAGTCAGTAGAGGCTTTGCCACACAGTGGTTGAGCACTTTTGAATGTTTATAATCATGTGCACATGTGTCATTTCATATTTGCTTCCAAACAACCCTGTAGACTAGAACAGGGATTATGATTATTTCACGTTCCAGTGAGGAAATGGCACAAAGAGACTTGCCGAAGTCCTCAGTTTGAGGGAGAGCCAGGTCTAGAAATCAGACCCTCTGCTCCACGGCTTTATCGAAGGCCTCTCAATGCCAAATGTGTCTTTCTAAGATCTTTCCCAAGGGTACATGAACTCTAAGGGATCATCATGATAATAACAATATCAAATATATAATGTTTAATGTTTGCTATATATGAGGAGGATCCCAAAAAACCCAGAATTTATTTTTTTAAAAGTGTATTCTTACATGTTTAAACTTTAGTCACCATCAAAGTACTCTCCATGTGATACAGTGCACCCATCAAGATTCTTTTCCCACTGCTTAAAACAGTTTTTGAACTCATCAATTTTGATGCCTTTTAGTGCTTCTGCTGTTTTTTATTTCACCACTTCCATATCAGCAAAATGTTTCCCTTTGAGGAATTTTTTCATACAGAGAAACAAAAAAAAGTTTGCTTGGGTGAGATCAGGTGAGTAGGGAGGGTGGGATATGGGGATCATTTTTAGTCAAAAACTGCTGAACATTCAGTGTGGTGTGGGCATGTGCGCTTGTAAATCACCCATCATGAAATGGGCAAACACATTGAAAGAATCTCCAAAAAAATTCACTGAAACTGAACTTAGCCTCTCACAACAACATTAGCTGGTACACTGCTGCTGATAGGTTCCTAGAACACTTCTTAGAACCTAGCAGGGGAAGCCTATACTACAAGGGGCCTGCCCTCCAAAAAAGAATTCCATTTTTTTGGTCCCCCTCTTTGTGTATTTCATATATATTAACTCAGTCCACAGTAACTTAAGAGATAAGTACTATGATTATCTCAATAGGCCTTAGCTGGGGGAATGGAGTTCTGGTATGTATAAGTAACTTATCCAAGGTCATAGTGCAAGTAGAGTAGCCAAAATATGAACCAGCATGGAGCCACAGTCCACAGTCTTGACTACTTGACAGTGTGGTAGGTCCTATCTGCTTCCCACCTGTACAGGCCTAGGCTGACCCAGACCAAAGATGGGCCTTCTTCTGACAAGCATCCCCTAAAACTCCTTCCCTCCACAGCTTGAAGTATGTGTCTTATATACTTAAGCAATAAGAATACTGTTTCTATCACCTTGCTGAAAGAGTGAGAGAGAATAGAGAGGAGTAATAAAACTGGAATATTTTCACTCAATAGTCAGACAAGCTTGGAAGACTCTAGGAATTTATATCTGCCATGGCTCCCACAAGTATCTTTTCATCTATCTCTTGCCTGGCTGCTGAGGAGCTTGGATTGCAAGTAACAGAAGCCAACTTTACTAACTCCAAGCAAAGTAAATTAATTCTGAGGATACAGTAGCTTACAGAATCAAAAGCGGACCACTCAGGCTTTAGCAAGTTGGTGTATCAGCTGTGTTGCAAACCACTCCAAAATTTAATGGCTCAAAAAAGCAGCCGTTTGTCTAGCTCATGATTTGGCAAGTCAGCAATCTGGGTACAGCTTGAGCATTCCCCAGTCTGTGCCAGGCTCGGCTGATCTCAGAGGTGTACTCTTCGCTCAGTCTGCACTGGTTGGTGGTTGGCCACTGTGTCTTGATTCTCCTCCATGTGGTCACTCATCCCCTGGAAGGCTCACAGAATGGTCTTGGAGTTCCAAGTGCAGCAAAAGAGAGCAAGCTTCAGTGCACACGTACCTTTCTAGCCTGTGTGGGATGTTTGATTTGATCTTGACTAACACAAATCACATGGACAAGCTCAGAGTCAAAGTGAGAGGGGACTACCCAAGAGTATGGATAGAGAAAGGAAGAATCTGTGGCCATTTTTGCCATCTCCCAAAGATGGTCAGGAACCTTGGCAGCTCTGAGACCAGCAAGAACTAAGGTGCTGGCTATTTAGGGTGCTTCTGTCTAAATAACTTAGTCCCACCACTTTCCTGCCCTTTAGTCAGTTCTTTCAAGATTTTCAGGCCAGGCTTGGTGGCACAGCCTGGAATCCCAGCACTTTGGGAGGCCGAGGTGAGTGAATTGCCTGAGCCCCCGGTTCGAGACCCGCCCGGGCAACTTGGCGAGACCTTGTCTCTACAATAAATCTTTAAAAAATTAGCCGGGCATGGTAGCGTGTGCTACCAAGCAAGTAGCTGTAGTTCTGGCTACTTGGAAGGCTGAGGCGGAAGGATCGCCAGAGCCCAGCAGGTCGAGGCTGCGGTGGCCCAGAGCACTCCAGTCTGGGCGACAGGGTGAGACTCCAACTCAAAAAAAAAAGAAAAGATTTCCAAAGAGAACCTGACTTTGCTTGAATCATCTGCATCACAAATGACCTTGAGTGACAATTCATGATGACTTGAATAAGAGGGGAAAAGACCCCCAAAAGACAATCATGAAGTTGTTACCCAAAATAGGAGGGAGGGATGCAGAGAAGACAGTATAATATTCTTTCTCTCTATATTGTTTACTATTTTGACTTTGTCCCTCCCCTCTGAACCACATAGGGTGGCTTTTCCTCTAAGGCTTTATTGAAAACAAAAGTAACAATCTCAACCTGTTACTTGAACAACAAATTTTAAGCATTTAACTCAAAAGTTACTTGGTATAAAGCTAATGATGACCCTGGCATGGGAAAGATCTTGCAGACATCTCCTTTTTTGGTCATTGTTATGTGTTTATTGGGCACCAAGTATATAGCCAACAAAGGGACATGGAAGGACTGGTAATCTGATGTGAGGCCACATGATTCTTGGTGCTGGCAGCAACTCCAGTGGTTGGTTGTTTACATCAGTTTTATACTTTCTGCAGGATTGGAAGACTTGTTTTAAAACTTTCTAGAAAGCAAGAAGGGGTGGTGGTGAAGTCAACGTTTAGCTGAGTCCGGGCAACAGATTAAACTTGAGATAGGCTGTTAATATTGTCATCAGGAAGCTAGAGCATCTAAGAATGAATTATTGCCCAAATAATAGAAGGGTTTAAGGGACTAATAATAGATCCTTCATATTTGCCAAAATACCCAAATACCTTTCCCTTTGGACTCACAAGCCATTTTTTCTGGTTATAATAGCCTGCTCTTACAAAGGACAGGGAGGAGAGGGTGGTGTGTGTGTGTGTGTGTGTGTGTGTGTGTGTGTGTGTGTGTGTGTACCCATACTAATTACTTGAAACATGCTTAATGCACTAAACATTTTTCCAAATGTTTGCTCATGTTTCTCCAAAGGCTTAATCATGAACCTCTATCATATGTATATGTGTTTATAAATACATTATAACATTAATTTATTTATAAGTTGTAAATATTCCAGATGCTTTAGTTATTTTTTTTTTTTTAATTGGAGTCTCACTCAGTCGCCCAGGCTGGAGTGCAGTGGCACACTCCCGGACACCGCAGCCTCGACCTGCTGGGCTCCAGCGATCCTTCAGCCTCAGCCTCCCAAGTGGCTGGACTACAGGCGTGCACTACCATGCCTGGCTAATTTTTTTGATTTATTGTAGAGATGAGGTCTCGCCAAGTTGCCCGGGCTGTTCTTGAACCCGCGGGCTCAGGCAATCTACTCACCTCGCCTCCCAAAGCGCGAGATTACAGGCTGAAGCACTGAGCCCAGCCTAGTTAATGTTTTTATAACATATAATAAACAAAAAGTAGAAATGTTTAAAAGATGGGTTTAAAAGTGAACAAAAATAGAAAGTGTAAAATATTTTCTTTCCACGCCCCAGTGGATCATCCTGAATACCTGCTTACGTGCGCTCTTTCTTCTCCTTTGGGGGACTGCTTGTCTAGACTACTAACACATCTTATACCTGCCCAACAATTGCAAAGACAGTTCTTAGTTCTGGAGAGATAACAGAAAATGGAACATTCTGTCTCTATTCAAGTGTACTCATGACTTAATACTTTCTTTATGAAGTGGATTCTTGTACTTTTCTTATGTTCACTGTGGCCTTGTGAATGTATGTGTCTGTATACCTGAAATACAGACTTTCATATCCCTTGTAATTCTTAAGCCTTTGAGGGCTTTTCTCTACAATAATGATGGAAAGTTTTGGATTCATGGAATCTCATAGCCTGAACTAAACATTCTTCTCTTTCTCCCTTTCCCTTTCTTCATTCTTCCTCCTTCCTTTCTGTCTTTTATCACATTGATAGTTATATCACTTCAAAGGCATTCTTCCTCCCCACTTCCTCCTATCCTATTTTTTGCTTCCTTAAGAATTCTAGGGAAAAAAAGAGAATTCTGAAATGATAATAATATACACATTTTTTTCTTCTTGTGATAGTTAATATTTATTGAGCCATGGGCCAGGCACTGTTAAATTCAATGTCTTGCCAGGCTCAGTGGCTCAGCCTGTAATCTCGCACCTTTGGGAGGCTGAGGTGAGTGGATTGCCTGAGCCCGCGGGTTCGAGACCCGCCTGGGCAACTTGGCGAGACTTCATCTCTATAATAAATCAAAAAATGAGCTGGGTGTGGTAGCGCACACCTGTAGTTCCGACTACTTGGAAGGCTGAAGCGGAAGGATCGCCGGAGCCCAGCAGGTCGAGGCTGCGGTGGCCGAGAGCGGCCACTGCACTCCAGTCTGGGTGACAGAGTGAGACTCCAACTCAAAAAAAAAAAAAAAAAATTCAATGTCCATTAGTGATCTTATTTACCCTCACAACAACCCTTGAAGTAAGTACTGTTATTATTCCCCTTAAGAGTGAGACATCCTGAAGTTTAGAGAAGTTTAAGTAACATGCCCAGGAGCTCACAGTGTTCATGTGGCAGGGCCAGGTCAGTCAGACTCCTAGCCTAAGCTCTACTGCCTGCAATAGCACAAAACAGGCAGGAAAAATGAGCATGGGGCCAGAAACTCAATCCAGCAGAGTCCAAGCCAGCCAGCTTAAGCGAACTTTTCCCTCATGGCCCTGTGTCCATCCAGGAGACACTTATGTGTATGTGCTGAATGGTGTGGGTGTTGTAGCAAGTAAGGAAAAGTATTGAGTGAATGAATCATCTGGCGATAGCTTTTCACTCTGTGTTTGCCCACAGGTTACTTCATGAAGTCTTCTGAAAAAAAAATTTGTTTTAGCATTTATTGGTTTATTATCAAGGATATTGCAAAGGATACAGATGAAGAGACACATAGGGTAAGGTATAGGGGAAGGGCTGTGGAGCTCCCAGGCCCTCCCCGGACACTACCCTCCAAGAACCTCCATGTGTCCAGTTATCCAGAAGCTCCTCTTCTGAAAAATTTAAGAGGTTCAAGAATGCGACTAGATCTCTGCCTACTCGAATGAATCTATTGTTACACTACAAATTAGTTCTTTCCCTCTTTTTCTAAGAGATTATCTTAACTTGATATGTTTATAGTTTTATAAATTGCATCTACCATGAGTCTGTAAAAATGTCTTCTTTAATCTTGATAACTAAAAGAAAGTTGGACAAGTACTGAATGAAATCAAATTACCTGCTCCGAATTCAATAGAAAAGAAGTGGCTACTGCATGCATGAGCTATTTGGTTATTTTGTTGTCATTGCCCTTATTGGAAAGTCCTCATGAAGAACAATGAAGTTTGAAGTCATCTGTAGACACCCTTTGAGCTTGCAGTCATTGTCCCTGACCTTCCTGACATTGGCTAACTGACTGTGCCTTCACCTCCACAGACTTCTTGAGTTTCTTCTAGAAACTATATTATGGCAGAGCCATAATAAGGTAAAAAAGAAAAAAGAAAGGAAGATCGTCAGACCTGGTACCAACTCAGTCTGAATGCCTGTCCTCCTCCTCCTCCTCCTCCTCCTCAGTCTACATGCACACAAGCGTGTAGAATCATCTGTGAGAGCTCTCAGCTCTGTGTCTTTGTCCTCACCACCAACCCTCTGACCAAACTCACAGAATCGACTTTGGTGAAGCAGAAACTCCCATCACTAAGCTTCAAAATGATCAGACTTTAAGCCTAGTCTACAGTTGAATGGGACTACTGTGTATCTGTTTAAGGACTGTGAAGGGAAAGACATTGCCATGACTGCTTTTAATATGCATCCCCATTAGGATAAGAGACTTCTGAGCAGGTGAGATGTGTGAGACCCCAAGCTCCACTCCCAGAACAAGTAGGCATGGACTTATGTCCATACAATGGAAATTGGACTTAAAATATCAAAAGCATGATGAGTATAACTCGGCAGAGGTGTGACTGATTGGTAGGACATTAGTGCTGGTTAAAAGTAGGCCCCTGTCTGGAAGATGGAGGGAATGAGAGAGATGACATGTAAAGCTGCTGCTGAGACTCAAACCTCCAGGCTTGTTTCATTTGGCTTCTTTGATATTGTCTCTGCATCATAGCTTGGTTTTCTGTTACTCACCAACATAACCAGGAAGATAATCAAGCCCTCATCCTTGGATGCTCTGTAGTCCTTCAAAAAGCTGGTCCTTTTCTCTCTCTCCTAACTATAGTAGTTAGAAGGTGGTAAAGATGACGGGTTTCTCTCTATAGAGCCAGCCACCCCCCATACTTCTTTTCTTTAATAAACTTTTTTAACCACTGGGGAAAAAAAGATGATAAAGATAATGCAATATGTCTTGACCTTCCTTGGCAGTTCTAGGTTCTGAGAATCACCTTACAAAGCCTTGAAACCTGATTTACCTGCCCACCCAAGAGTGATGAGGCTCTTAGAGCTTGATTTTTCTGAACAAATGTGACACCAGGTTTCAGTCCCCTCTAACTGCCCTTTAGGGTTTGATGATTCAGCCTAGTCTTTCACTAAAGTCCAGGAGCTTGACTGTTCCTCCACACCTTCAGGGCTCCAGAGGTTCCTTGAGCTTACAAGGGTCCTGGGTTGTTGCTGATATTCCCACGTGGTGACCTGGTGCATAGTGAGGGAGGATGTGGAGGCACACACGAGTGAGACTTTTGCAGCAGTGTAACAGGTAGTCCTGATGAGTCACCTGTCCTGGTAACAGTGAGAGCATGGGCACTGTAGTCCTTCCTCTGCTTCTGGGGACTTGCCCAGTGCTCCTCCAGGAAGAACTTTTTCTGGGTCCCAGTCCTGGCACCTCCTGGCTGTGCTCAAATCAGTCAGGAGGGAGACCCTTTTTTCCCTTTGCTTCCGCCATATGTTCTCCCTTACTGTAACTTCTGGACATTACTCCTCCTCCTTTTAGTTCCTGAACTGAAAGAGCCCTTTCCACTTCTTTCCATACTACAGATATTTTTGATGGGCCACTGAAGAGACCATCACAGCCCATCTAAAAGGCCTAGGCCCCAGAAACTCTCTTTGTTCCTCATATGTACAGTCAGGAGCTGCCTAACAATGTTTCAGTCAATAGCGTAGTATACATATGATGCTGGCCCCATAAGGTTATAATACTGTATTTTTCCTGTACCTTTCCTATGTTTGATTATGTTTAGATACTCAAATACTTACCATTGTGTTACAGTTGCCCACAATAGTATTATTACATGTTGCACAGGTTTGTAGACTGGAAGCTATAGGCTTTACCATATAGCCTAGGTGTGTAGCAGGCTACATCATCTAGGTTTGCCTAAGTACACTCCTTGATGTTTGCACAATGATAAAGTTACCTGATGGTGCATTTCTCAGAATGTATTTCCATCATTAAGCAATGCATGACTGCAGTAGAAAATGGGAAGGAAATGGGTACTTTTCCTGTGGCAATAAAAAATAAAACACAGGTTAGAGTCTTTGCAGATCACATCACTAGTTAAGTCTTTTCCAGATACCTTGATATTTAAAATGCTAGGAAATTAATTTATAAAGCAGAATGCTGGCTTTTCAATCTACCTTGGACGTCAGAATGTATCCCTGCCCTCAGGCTATGGCCTCTGCTGGGGAACTGGAGTTGGCCCTGACAGAAAACAGCAAGCTGCCCAGCCAGAGTTGGAGAATGGAGCCCTCATCTAAGACAACCTGAGAAACTGGTATCAGAAAGTCACATTAAGCCAAGGAACCAGTAAGCCAGGGCAGTAACAGTTTCATTGTTAGAGTAATAGCTCAAAAGTAGAGATCCAAAGGCCAAGTACTGGGGAGGCCACAGGAAGAGGGCAGAACTTAGACCCAGTGAAAAAAGATTGATTTTTGGTCGCTGTGCAAGCCTGCACCCCAGCAACACACAAGAAATTAGGGATGTTCCTGGACCATTGAACACATTTAAGTCTGAGGCTTGCTTTTCTGAGCATAAAAAGATGAAATGTGTTGGGTAAGCCCATCTGAATAAGCAGGGAGGCAGCTGGCAGGGCAGGCTGGACCAGTCATTTGGAAAAGGTGCTCAATACTGCCTCACAGGTCCCCTGAGTAAATAAAAACCAGAATGTAGTGTTTTGATAGAGATTTGGTTACATAGCGGTAAGCGGTAGTTTGATGAGTTGGCTTCTTCCCTCTGGGGATGTCGCTGACAAGATAACTTTACCAGCATTGAAGCCTTCTCTCTCCTGGCCAAGGCTGAGGACAGACAGATAAACCCATCTTTCAGCTCTCCTTTTCATTATAGAGTAGTCTGATGACTAATTAGATCCCACCATATTTTATTGCAAGTTACAAGCTCTCTTGATAAGGTTGAGGTGGCTAACTCCCTTCTCTCACTGTAAACATTTACATATTAGTGTGTGACATCACCTGACCTTTTGCCCAAAGACTCCTCTATAAATGTGTGTTAATCCTTGCTTAATTAACTAATTTTCTCTGTTGAACAGTGCCTGTAAGTAGTTTTGTCACAATAACTCTTGCCAATCTGAAGGGTAATTGGAAAAATTAACCAGATTTTAGCATAATGAACAAGCATTATAGAAGTACTAGAGGTGATAAAAATTAAAAGCAGGATTTGGACTTTTTTTTTTTTTAAGGATTTTTACTTTTTATTTTTAAATTGTAATACCAAACATAACTGTGTTCGTTTTCTTTTTTAGTTATGAAACAGACTATGCAAAGGCTTAATGAAATATAGCACAAAAGACCCATAAGCATTAGTGAAATCTCTCAACTAACCAGGCACCTTATTTGTGAAAGAGGTAATTTCCTAAAACACAATTAAGTGAAAATGGAAATTGACAGAGTGGGAGCGAGGGTGGGAGTCATAGTTTTGTTAGCAGCAGCAATCCAGATCCAAATCCTGTGACAGTTTAAAATCATTGGCCTCTGCTGGACTTGGTGGCTCAGCCTGTAATCCCAGCACTTTGGGAGGCTGAGGCGAATGGATTGCCTGAGGTTGTGGGTTCGAGACCAGCCCGGGCAACTTGCTGAGACCTCATCTCTACAATAAATAAAAAATTAGCCAGGCACGTAGTTCCAGCTACTTGGAAGGCTGAGGCAGAAGGATCATTGGCGCCTAGCTGGGTGTCACTGGAGTGGCAATGAGTATGCCACTGCACTACAGTCTGAGCAACGGAGACTTCAACTCAAAAAAAAAAATCATTGGCCTCAGTCTTCTCAGCAAAATGAAGGGGTCAAGTTTTACTATTTTTAAAATCTCTTCAAGACCTAAAATTCTATGTTCGTCTTTTCACATTACATTATACTGAGTGCCTACTGTGAATCCAGGTCTAGTTACACAGTTTGAAGTTCAGGCATACATCAGAGAGATGACAGGTTCGGTTCCAGACCACTGCAATAAAGTGAATGTTGCAGTAAAGCAAGTCACACAAATTTTTTTATTTTCTGGTACAAATAAAGGTTGTGTCTACACTGTACTGAAGTCTACTAAGTATGCAATAACATTATATCTAAAACAATGTGCATACCCTAATTAAAAATACTTAATTGCTAAAAACTGCTAACGATTATCTGAGCCTTTAGTGAGTGCTAATTTTTTTGCCTGTGGAGGGTCTTGCCTCTGTGTGAACTGCAGATGGTCAGGGTGGTGGTTGCTGAAGGTTAGGCTGGCTATGGCAATTTCTTAAAATAAGACAGCAGTGAAGTTTGCCTCAACGATTGATTCTTCCTTTCAAGAAAGATTTCTCTGTAGCATGGAATTTGATCACATTTTGCCCACAGTAGAATTTACTAAGTTTATTGTCATGCTTTAAATCCTTTGTTGCCATTTTAACAATGTTCACGGCATCTTTGCCAGGAGTGGATTCCACCTCAAGAAACCACTTTCTTTGTTCATCTATAAGAAGCAACTCCTAGCTGGGCTCGGTGGCTCAGCCTGTAATCCCACGCCTTTGGGAGGCTGCGTGAGTGGATTGCCTGAGCCCGTGGGTTCGAGACCCACCTGGGCAACTTGGCGAGACCTCATCTATAGAATAAATAAAAAATTAGCCGGGTTTGGTAGCACGCGCCTGTAGTTCCAGCTACTTGGAAGGCTGAGGCGGAAGGATCGCCGGAGCCCAGCAGGTGGAGGCTGCGGTGGCCGGGAGCGGCACTGCACTCCAGTCTGGACAACAGAGTGAGTCTCCACCTCCAAAAAAAAAAGGCAACTCCTCATCTTTTCAAGTTTTATCATGAAATTGCAGCAGTTCAGTCACATCTTCAGGCTCCACTTTCAATTCTAGTTCTCTTGCTGTTTCCACCACATCTGCAGTGACTTCCTCCACTAAAGTCTTGACCCTCTCTAAGTCATACAAGAGGGCCAGAATCAGTTCTTTCAAAATCCTGTTAATGTCGAATTTTTGTCCTCCCAGGTATCACAAATGTTTTTAATGGCATCTAGAATGGTTTTCTTTTCTTTTTTTTGAGTCGGAGTCTCACTCTGTCGCCCAGACTGGAGTGCAGTGGGATGCTCCCGGCCACCACAGCCTCAATCTCCTGGGCTCCGGCGATCCTTCCGCCTCAGCCTTCCAAGTAGCCGGAACTACAGGCGCACACTACCATGCCCGGCTAATTTTTTTGATTTATTGTACCGACGAGGTCTTGCCAAGTTGCCTGGGTGGGTCTTGAACCCGCAGGCTCAGGCACTTCACTGTCTCAGCCTCCCAAAGTGCTGGGATTACAGGCTGAGCCACCGAGCCCTGCTGAAATGTATTGTATTTCCTTAAAAATCTGACCCGCCCGGGCAACTTGGCGAGACCTCATCTCTACAATAAATCAAAAAATTAGCTGGGCATGGTAGCGCGCGCCTGTAATTCCGGCTACTTGGAAGACTGAGGCGGAAGGGTCACCAGAGCCCAGCAGGTCAAGGCTGCGGTGGCTGGGAGCGGCCACTGCACTCCAGTCTGGGCAACAGAGTGAGACCCCAACTCAAAAAAAATAAATAAATAAAGGCACTCTTGTAAACTGCATTTATGAATCTAATGCTTCAAAATTGTTGAGGACTTGATGTGATTTAAAATAACTTGGTTCGAAAAGGAACTTATTGTAAGAGAATGATCTTCAGTAGAGACAGAGGCCTTTTGTCCCCCTTCTTTTTTGGCTTAGGAGGGGATAAGAAGTACTCTTTTGGGGACAAGATCTTCAGCAGAAGGGAATCCTTTGGCAGCAAGTATAAACAGCTTTGGCAGAAAGCCATCCTCCAGGGGAAAAGGACTTTAGCTTGGGTGTGTTTGGACTCAGAGTCTCACTCTGTCACCCAGGCTGGAGAGTAGTGGCACAATCGCGGCTCACCATACCCTCAAACTCCCAGGCTCAGGCGATCCTTCCGCTCAACCTCCTGAATATCTGGGACTTCAGGCATACGCCACCATGCCTGGATAATTTTTTTTCATCTTTTGTACAGTTGAGGTCTTACTACATTGCCAGGACTGATCTTGAACTTCTGGGCTCAAGCAATCCTCCCACCTGGGCCTCACAAAGTGCTGGGATTACAGGCATGAGCCATGTTCCCAGCCTTTGTTTTAAACTTGGAAGTGGTAACGAGTTCCAAAGCTAAAAGGATAACCCTGATGCAAAGGGTGGGTCATATGAGTTGTTTGGGTGGAAGCACTGCATTGCAAAAGTGTTCTGAGCTGCCTCATTAGAAGTGGATGAGATTCAAGACTCACCCCTTTCCTGGTTCTGAGGGAAGATTAACTACTGTTCCAAGGAAATAACTACATTTTTCTCAGGGCCACAGTGCTCTCTTTAGCCATCCGTCTACAAAAATGGATTTGTGCTTAATTTGAGGAGCTTCTCATCTTTAATTGTAAAATGCTTTGAAATCCTTTGGCAGTGATGCATATGTAGCTTTTTGCTCATCATATTTCTGGGATGGATGTACATATGTGGGTATGCATACTCAGGTGTTTAGCCTACATTTTCAAACTGCCGTTTTCAGTTGAGGGAATTGCTTGTGTTTGAATTAATTACTTGGAAAGATGAATGACGAGCCAGCATCCCATCCGTGTGTAATTACATGTGCAATTGCGTGTGGTATTCTGCTTTGGTATGGTAGGTTGTGATTGCGTGAAGGCTTAGTGAGACGGTCAGAAGTCTCAATCATTTGAGAATCCATTTCCCTTTGATTCCAAGTGACTGGTATAGACACAGCAGGTGGGACAGTGGCAGAGATCCCCATACACATTCCTCCAGAGGAATATAGAGGATGCAAGAGCTGCTCCAGAAACAAAGTTTATTTTCTCATGTATTCAATCATCAAACCTTACTGAGTACCTACTATAGGCTACACATTTGTTGTCTGCGCTGTTCCCTCATCAGAATTCGTTCCTCCTTACTGAGGGCTTCATGTCCCCCTCCCTTCCTACTGCCCCAACAGACACCCAGGGTCATTGGGCCGCTGAAAATGTTTGAATCTTTCTCCTCAAATCTTGAATCCTAGGCAACCTCCTAGGGTCCCCTTCCAGTAGGAGATTTTCTGTCCTCTTAATAAATCCTGCTTTCTAAAACAAAAAACAAAACTCAAGTCCTGTATCTCCTTCCTCGGAGGCCCTGTTAGAGTGGAGTTTTATTTGTGGTAACCTTTTTATCATAAAATAAGTAAACCTCAAGATGGAAAAGTATTTTGGAGGAAAAAAGATGATTTCCTGAGCATCTTCTCATGTTACTGTGCTTGTAAGCATTTTCATGGCTGGGTATCATTCCATTGTGAGCTTCCATTTCATAACATATGCCCAATTGCTAGATGTTTAGAATCCTTCCTTTTACTTTTTCTCTACTACACATAATGCTAAAATGGACATCTCCATTTTTCAAATTTGATTCACAATTTTGATTTACTTCCTTAGGGTAGGATTATTAAGTCATCGTTCATGAACATGTGTAAGGCCTTTACTGTAAATAGCCAGCCTTCTTTTCAGAGCATTTGTAAATGCTTCTGTCACATTAAGGGTCTGTTTAGTGTTCATATCATAGCACCCTTGCCCTCACTGAGCACTGAAAGCTTTTAAAATCTTCACTGATTTTTTTTTAATTTTCTTTTTAAAATTACTAGTGAGATTGGACATTTTTCATACGTTTATTAGGCATATTTGGTTTCTTTTTTATCAGTTCATGTTCTTTGTTCATATTTTTAGGGAAATTTTGGGGTATTATTTACTTGTGCAAACTTATTAGTATTAAGACTATGAACCCTTTTTCTTTAATATGTATTTATCATGTTTGGGCTAAAATACAATCCAAGTATATTATCTGCAATCGTAGTATCACTTACAGAAGATAATTTTTTTCAATGAGATCAGCTTATATCATTTCGTATAGGAGGTGGCTTTCAATGTTTAAAAATTAAGAATACATACCTTAGCGATAAGTACAGAAAACATCTCTTCCAGAAACTTCCATAAAATGGAGAGTTTATCGAGTCAAATTGCAAGTAAGACCTCAGTACTTACTACCAGTTGGTGCTTCTGTGTTGATGCAGCCACCATCTTCTTACCACACTAATGCAATGGCCCCTCTTGTGTGCTCATTACAAAAACATGAGATCTGTGCCCAGACTAAGCATTTGAGACAGGTCATGAGCTGCTGTGGAATTCACTGGATTCCAGATAAAATTCCAGTCATTCCTCATCCCCATTCTTCAGTTTCCCTTACCTCTAGACCCCTAAACGGCAACCCTTCAACATGTTCTCCTTTTCTTTTTTAGACAGTTCTTCGTCACCCCAGGAGGATGAGGAGGTGGAGATGGAGGCTGTCAGCTGGCAGGCCAGCAGTCCTGCCATGAACGGGCGCCCTGCCACTCCGGCGACCTCTGCTCGTTTCCCCAGCTGGGTCACTTTTGATGACAATGAGGTCAGCTGCCCTTTGCCACCAGTCACCTCTCCTCTAGAGCCGAATACACCACCTAGTGCATCTGTGATCCCAGATGTACCTCCCAGCTCAGCTGGGTCATTTAAGAAGAGGGACCGTCCCAAGAGCACTTTGATGAACCTCTCCAAAGTTCAGAAGCTAGACATTTCCTCCTTGAACCGTCCACCTTCCGTAACTGAGGCTCCACCTTGGAGGGCAACCAACCCTTTCCTGAACGAGACTCTGCAGGACGTTCAGCCCTCCCCTATCAACCCTTTCAGTGCTTTCTTTGAGGAGCAGGAGAGGCGCTCCCAAAGCAGCTCCATTCCCAGCACCACGGGCAAAAGCCAAAGAGATTCCCTCATCGTCATCTACCAGGAGGCCATCAGTTTTGATGACTCGAGCAAAAACCAGTCGCACTCCGATGCTGTTGACAAACTCAAACAGCTCCACATTGATGATCCTGATCGCTTTGGCAACGCGACACTACCTGATGATGACCCCGTAGCCTGGGTTGAACTCGATGCTCACCCCTCTGGGTTGGCACCACCCCAGCCCAGAGACGGGTGGCCAATGATGCTGAGGATCCCCGAGAAGAAAAACATCATGTCCTCCAGGCACTGGGGCCCCATCTACATCAAACTGACGGACGGTGGCTACCTGCAGCTGTATTACGAGCAGGGCCTGGAAAAACCATTCCGTGAGTTCAAGCTGGAGCTCTACCATGAGATTTCAGAACCCCGGCTTCAAAACTATGATGAGAACGGCCGGATCCACAGCTTGCGGATAGACCGTGTCACCTACAAGGAGAAGAAGAAATACCAGCCCAAACCCGCTGTGGCCCACATGGCAGAGAGGGAGCAAGTGATTAAGCTGGGCACCACCAATTACGAGGACTTCCTGAGCTTCATCCACGCAGTTCAGGACCGTCTCATGGATCTGCCTGTGTTATCCATGGACTTGAGCACAGTTGGCCTGAACTACCTTGAAGAGGAGATTACCGTGGATGTCAGGGATGAGTTCTCTGGCATTGTGAGCAAAGGAGACAACCAGATTCTGAAGCACCATGTCCTGACACGCATCCACATCCTGAGTTTCCTCTCCGGGCTCGCCGAGTGCCGCTTGGGACTCAATGATGTCCTTGTCAAAGGGAACGAGATCGTCTCGCGGCAGGACATCATGCCCACCACCACCACCAAGTGGATCAAGCTCCACGAGTGCCGTTTTCATGCGTGTGTGGATGAGGATGTATTCAACAGCTCGCGGGTCATTCTGTTCAACCCTTTGGATGCATGCCGCTTTGAGCTCATGCGGTTCAGGACGGTGTTTGCTGAGAAGACCTTGCCTTTCACGCTCAGGACGGCTGCAAGCATCAACGGGGCAGAGGTGGAGGTACAGAGCTGGCTGAGGATGTCCCCTGGTTTCTCCTCCAATCGTGACCCCCTCACTCAGGTGCCCTGTGAGAATGTGATGGTTCGTTACCCTGTGCCCAGTGAGTGGGTGAAAAACTTCCGCAGGGAAAGTGTCCTAGGGGAAAAGTCTTTAAAAGCCAAAGTGAACCGGGGAGCAAGCTTTGGCTCCACTAGTGTCTCCGGCTCTGAGCCTGTCATGAGAGTAACTCTGGGGACCGCAAAATACGAGCACGCCTTCAATGCCATCGTGTGGAGGATAAACCGATTGCCGGACAAAAACTCAGGTGGGTTGTGGTTCCTGCTCTGTGACAACCCCCACCTGGTGGTGGAAGAGCTGGATCAAAGTTCACATCCTGTGTGCAATGCTTGTTTGTGCTGTGTGATGGGAATGGTGACAGAGGGGACGTGGGACCAGAAAAGTAAAAATCGTTGGGCAAAGCAATTAGCAAGCATAATGACCACATTTGCCTTATCTTTTCACTCCCTCCTCATCACATATCTTCCATGAAACTGTGGATTCTTTTTCTCAGCTGAGCTGCTAAGTAGCTTTCTAGGGCAGCTTCCGAGTTTGTAATCTTTGGGGACTCATTAGAATATTAGCTGTGGTGCTGGAAGTGATCCATGTCCAGATCCTGGAAGGCTGCTGGGTTCTGAGGAGGCCACTTTCTCACTCTGCCGTCGATGTGGGGAAAAGGCCAGTTTCTGGCCAGTCACATGGACAGTACCCTGAGAAGTTGATTTTATGACTCCAGCTACTGTGTGTGAGGCCTTTAAGTCAGCACATCTCCGGCTCAGGGCCTGTCTCTGGGACTGGGGCATGGGAAAGAGCAGAAGTGGCTGCTGAACTGATGAAAGACTCAGCCAGGACTTCAAATGGCCTGGTGTGGTGGTTTGCACCTGTAATCCCAGCACTTTGGGAGGCCCAGGTGGGAGGATCACTTAAGCCCTGGAGTTTGAGGCTGCAGTGAGCTGTGATCTTGCACCCTTCTCCAGCATGGGCAATAGAGTGAGAACTTGTCTCAAAATAAATAAATAAAAGGACCATCATTCTCTCTCTCTCCCTCTCTCTCTCCCTCTCTCTCCCTCTCTCTCCCTCTCTCTCCCTCTCTCTCCCTCCCTCTCCCTCCCTCTCCCTCCCTCTCTCTCTCTCTCTTTCTCTCTCTCTCTCTTTCTTCCAGGTGAGATAGTTACAAGAAATGTTTGATCTGAACAAATAAAGAAGTTTCCCAGCTCTAGCTGGGCCACTCACAGCCATCGGGGATGGTGCCCAACATTATCCTTTTGTGGTTGAGTGAGCCCAGACAGCCACTGCTTTCCTCATGGGTCCACTGAGATTCAGTGAAATGACAAAATGGGAATAGTCAAACCAACACCGATAGCCTTATTTTCTAGAGGAAGTCTGGGTGACCCCTGTGGCAGGCAATGTGCCCATGACCCTGTGAGCTTCTCAATCCTTCTCTTCTTATTTAAAATCTGTTAACCAAAGTGGAAACGCTAGCTGAGCAAAAAGAATAAGTTGTGGAAAAACTCTTGGTGGAATGACTTTCACTTACATGGCTGTCCTTTTTTTCCCCCGTCTCACTATTGACTCCTAATCGTATGTTCAGAGATGGTGTGTTCCTCTCCTGCTCCAGTGTGGAGTGACTGTGTTGCCATATCTTAAACATAGTAGGATGGGATGGTGAGAGGCATTCAATCTGGCCAGCTTCCCAGGAAGCCCAGGGCAGACATGCACCAGGACACTCTGTCCGATGCTGGGTGCAGCTTGGCAGGTGGAGGCACAATTGGACCTCTGTGTTTGAGGCTGGACTTGCTTCCCTCTATTTCTAAACTGACAGAATTTTTGAGACAAAATCTTCTACTCTGTGCTTGCTTATTCATGTCCCCTGAGCTCAGCGCTGTGTTCTCCTGGGGACAGCTCTGAGATTTTCCCTTCAGCCATGGGGCCCATCTGACTTGACAGAGAAGAGGAACCCTGAATTGTCCATTGACACAGAAGCCCTTGGGCAGAGAGAACTGGGGAATTACTGGATTTTCAAGCGCTAGGGGACCTTGGGGGTAACTTAGTCAAACTGCTTCAATCTACAAATGAGAAATTGAGGCCTGGAAGGTGACGTGACTCATCTGAAGTCACACAGCCATATCCAGGGGTCTTTTCTCAATACCATAGGTGCCTCTTAGTAAATAAAAGCAGGTAGACACAAATATAATAATTTCCATTATAAGAACAGAGATTTGCACTTTGCCTAGCATGTACAAACATGTCATTTGTTTCAAAGTGATTTCTCTCATATTGAAAAGTACTATAGGAGGGGTTTTTATTGTAAGTCATGAAGACTTATTGGCTACCTTAAGCAAAAAATAAAAAAAATAAGTCATTGGATGGCTACGGGGTAGCTCAGGGAACTGAAGCAATGCTTGAATGAGCTGACTTAAGAAAGGACAGCACCAGAATAGCTCTGGGAACAGAAACTGATGAATGCCTCCTCAGGGTGCAGCCCTGGGACAAATCATCACAAATTGTTTTCTGTCCTTGTGCCACTTGGTTCAAGAGTTGAGGGGAGGGCAGTGCATTCTGATTGACATGACCACCAAGACGACACGCAGCACTGGGGAAGATTATTTCACAAAAGGAGAGAAAGAAAAAGATTACTGCCGCAAGAGAGGGGGGTGGCCATGGTACAGGGAAAAGAGAAGGGCCTTCAGCAAACACATCTCTTTTATTTTTTTATTTTTTTGAGTTGGAGTCTCACGCCATCGCCCAGGCTGGAGTGCAGTGGCACATTCATGGCCACCCCAGCGTCGACCTGCTGAGCTCAGGCGATCCTCCCACCTCAAAAACCTTCCAAGTGGCTGGAACTACAGACGCACACTACCATGCCCAACTAATTTTTTTATTCCTTGTAGAGATGAGGTCTCACCAAGTTGCCCAGGCTGTTCTCAAACCCATGGGCTCAGGCAGTCCTGTCACCTCAGCCTTCCAAAGTGCTGGGATTATAGGCTTCAGCCACCATGCCCGGCCAACACATCTCTTAATGCTTCCCAGCAGAGGGTTCAATAGGCCCAAGACCAAGTAAACACAGTTGATCTGCTGTATCACATGTGTATTTCCAGGTTACTGAAACCTCATTTGTAGAAGATTTCTGAAATACAGTACAGTATACAGTATATTTGGGAATTTTCTTACTTGAACCCTCAGCCCTCCCCATAACTGCTTTTGCTGCCATGGTTGTATGACAGTGATTTTAAGAGTGAACCCCCAAAAAGAGGCAGTTTCTACTTCTGGCCAATGGTATTGTTTCCATTCTAGCTCAGGAAATTGACAGCACCCTTTTCTGGAAACTTGGGGTGTACAGGATCTGAATTCCAGTTGGATGGAAGTCCTAACCAGCAACTGGTATTCACTGTGCCCAGATCCTGCCCTCCCATCCAGTGCCCCATCCAAAAAGCCAAAGACTTGATGATCATCTATGAGGAATAGCCCTAACTGAGCTCTTTTGTCTAGGTATTCAGGCAGCAAAAGATGCTTTTCTTTTGTGAAGATGCTTTTCACAGGTTGTTTTTCATAGTCCTTAACTTTCCTTACAATAAAGGAAGCCAGGCCCAGCCTCCCTCTCCACTCTGCACACACGCTCCCGCCCACAGTGGCCCTGCAACCCCAGACCCTGGTGGGCTGGTAGTCAGACCATAGGCAACATGGCCAGCAGGTCAGCCCCCTTGTGTCGCTGGCATCCCACGCCCACAGCCACTGAGAGATCAAGTAGCTGCCTTTGAATTCCAACACAAGTGCCCGCCAGTGGGGCCCAACCCAGCCCTGCACTTGGGCAGCTCTCTCCTCAGCTTTCCAGGGACTCCTCCCACCCTCATCTCAAGAGGCAGAACAAGGCCCAGTGCTTTCACAGATCATCCACCAGGAAATGAGGCATTCTGTCCTGCAGAGGTAGCTTTCTTTGCTGGAATTCCAGTTCTCATGAGACCAGGTAAAGGAAGACAATCCCAACATAGCCTTTTATGGAAAATACAAATCTGAATTTTAACGTTGAATTTTTCTCAACTTAATCAAGGAAGAGGATATACCATGTGGGCTTACTTAGTTCATTACCAGGACTTAAACTTACCCAGCTTTCAAAAGTGTTCTTTCCTAGCTGCCCACCGCTCCTGTGCAGCTAATGGTTGACACTGGAATCTAGGAGAGATTGTTGCTTTCGGAGTTTGTTGTGAATACACTTTGGTGGAGTGAAAGAAGGGAGTCAGTTTTATAGAAAAAAAGTGATTTTTCAATATTCCAACAATGTGCAAAGCCAGGTAATTCGATTTTAAAAACAGTTGTTCAAGTTGCTATTAAATTAAGGGATGTGTCTGTGTACTTTGTAGTGATTTAATTTCATAGCAATAATTGAGAAGAATTAGGACATAGTTTGAAGTTGAGTCATAGCTGAGTCTTATTTCCAGCTCCACTGCTTAATGGATGTATGACCTCGGGCTATTTACTTAACTCTCTCAGAAAAACCCAATTTTCCTCATCTATAAAATAGGGTTATTAATATCCAGCTCCTTTAGAATGGAATGAATGCTTTTAAGTGCTTTGTACACTATCTGGCCTGTGTAATGCCCAATAAATGATAGCTGTATAATTATATCTGTGGTACGCAATTAAAAATACTGGATGGATTCATTTTCCAATAATGTAATTTGTACTACTACGTGTATCTTATTTAAATTCTTTTCCTAAAAAGCAGTGCAAAAATTTCACTTAATTTTCCAAGGTATTACTCTGTAGAAATTACCATTGAAAGATGTTGCATTTGTGAAACAGGGCAAAGCACATACTTCATTCCACAATGTTCTCCTTGGACAGCAGGTGTGTGTGTCCTCACTCTCTGAGATTGAAGAGTCCTGCCCAGACCAGTCAAGAGCACTGGAATTATTTATTTGGGGAAACTGGGATAGCAAAGGGGCTGTTTCAGTTACATAAGTAAGTCAAAGTCGTTTCACGTTGTCTATCCAAAATCATTTGCTGTATGGGCCCTCACAGCTTACTCTTTCTTCACACCTTTCACCCTGCAAATGTGGTCTTGAGGTTTGGGGACCGTGAGGTTGTGACTCAGGAAAGTGATTAAGAACACTCTGGAGTCAGTCTGCTGCATTCAGTTCTTCGCTCTGCCCCTTTCTGACAATGACCATGAGCAGCTCACTTTGCCTGCTTAAGCTTCAGTTTCCTCATCTATTAAATGAGGATACTATTATGACTTCAAGAGATCATAATGAAGATGCAGTAAGATAATCTGTGTGAAAGATTTAGCTTAGTGCCAGACATTGAGTGCTTAACAAAAAGTGTTTCCTGCTACTTCAGGTGAACAGTGATATTTCAGTTACTCTTTTTCCTCAAAAATCTAATAACAATTCTCAAATTAAAATCAAACCCTACTCTTGTCGTCCAAGTGTAATAGAATTACCCATAGATTTGAGGAATTAAAAGCATCAAGGGACTGTGCCCGACATTGTCCAGCCCACTTTTCCCCCCCTCTTCCCAACACCCAATCTCCCCATTTTACTGATGAAAAATTGAGGCCTGGAGAGAACAGAGGACTGGAAGCAGGAGCTCTGCATTTAGTAGGAGAGCTGAAAGTCAAATCCAGGTATTCTGCCAGTTGGTGTTGTATCCTATTCCCTGCACCTCCCTAATACCTGGGTGCAGTTTCTAAGGTCTTGGTCATTTACATATCATTCATCCATATAAGCATGCCAAAAGCATTTTGAAATATGAAATGCTGTTAAGAAAATGCAATTCATCTTTCCGAGGAAAGCGGTGATTTTGCTGTAGGCGGCTGTCGTGGCTATTTTATTAGGTGCTGAGCGCTGGTGCCGTTTATTCCATTCCTCCAATCTGCAGCCCCAGTTTCCTAGTATTTGTGCTGTGTTCACACATCACTCTGATCTGAGCAGGCAGAACGACCCCAGCTTCTCAGGCCTTGGGTCTTATTGCTAGGCTGGTGGGCTGCTCTGATCAGATAGTGTTAAACCAAAGGGGCTGAGGTACACAGGCCTCCTACTCAGCACTGGCCTCTGCCAGGTACCCAGCCTGCAGGCCTCCTTTGTTACTGAGGTGGCTCCTCTAGCTGCTTCTTCCACTTCCTCCCCGAGGAACCTGACCTCTGCATTGTCTTTCTCTCATAGCTTCCGGTCACCCCCACTGTTTCTTTTGCCACCTTGAACTCGGCTCTGACCGAGAAGTGCCTTCCAGATTTGCCAGTCACGTGAATGTGGAGTTCAGCATGCCTACCACGTCTGCCTCCAAAGCCACCGTAAGATCCATCTCCGTGGAAGACAAGACTGACGTCAGGAAGTGGGTCAATTATTCCGCACACTACAGCTACCAGGTAGCCTCGGGGTACATCCGGCCAGTGTTTCCAAGTCCATTTGTTCACCCCACTCCCCTGCCCCCTCCCTCCTTTCAGCAGTGCTTACCGTGGGTACCTGATGTCCTCTTAATTGCCTTAGAGGACGTTCACCCTACACAGCTGAGGATGAGTCTGCTCTGATTTGTTTGTTTGTTTGTTTTTGAGTTGGAGTCTCATTCTGTCACCCAGGCATGCTCACAGCCACCATAGCCTCGACCTGCTGGGCTCAGGCAATCCTTCCACCTCAGCTTTCCAAGTAGCTGGAACTACAGGCATGCGCCACCATGCCCAGCTAATAGTCTGCTCTGGTTTAAATGAATAATCTCTCTTGTGGGCCAGAGAAAGGTTGGGGGGAAAATGCTCATTAAGGATCAAAAAATGAGCTGGGCATGGTGGCTCAAGCCTGTAATCCCAGCACTTTGGGAGGTGGAGGCGAGAGGATTGCCTGAGCGCAGGGGCTCAAGACCAGCCTGAACTGGTCTTGGTGAGACTGTGTTCCTACAATAAATCAAAACTTAGCCGGGTGTCATGTCACATGCCTGTGGTTTCAGCCTGGGCCACAGAGTGAGACTTCCAACTCAAAAAAAAAAAGATCAAAAAAATGCTTATATAAATGTTTTTCTATCACCATGAACAATAACAACAAAAACAGTGATGGGATAAAGGAGGTAGAATTAGTCATTTGTAATATAATTTTACAGAGTCATGAACTTGGAAGTGGATGGGAGTATCCAGAAGGTCCTACCCCAAAGCATGTGTCTCAGAGGAGCCGATGACATGGATCCAAACAAAGTTAATGTGCCCATGGCCTGGGCACTGGGCTGTAACAGTACAAAGCCCAAGAGCCAAGCAAACTTTTATCATAGTACCTGGATCAGGGCTGTAAGAAGGAATAACTAGAGTTGGAACTTTCTGACATAAATAGAAAGTGATACTATCCTGAAAAGTCAGAAATTCAATAGATTAAATGGCAAATACTGGAAAAAATGTATTATTAAAGAAGGATTTTGCTGGGCTTGGTGGCTCAGCCTGTAACCCCGCGTTTTGGGAGGCTGAGGTGAATGGATTGCCTGAACCCGCGGGTTCGAGACCCGCCTGGGCAGCGAGACCTCATCTCTACAATAAATCAAAAATTCAGCCGGGCGTGGTAGCGCGCGCCTGTAATTCCAGCTACTCGGAAGGCTGAGGCGGAAGAATCGTGGAGCCCAGCAGGTCGAGGCTGCGGTGGCCGGGAATGGCCACTGCACTCCAGTCTGAGCAACAGAGTGAGACTCCAACTCAAAAAAAAGAAAAAAAGAAGGATTTTCAAAGTGGTTTCACTTTCAACTCATAATATCCTTAGATTTATATGGTGGTTTATTTTTCCCCTAAATGTTTTCTTACTTGTATGGTCTAAAACATTTAACTACCAAAAGGAACAGATACTCCATCTTGTGGCCAGGAAAAAAACAGCACTTCCCTCAGACACGACCCTGTGTTCTGTGTTGAATTGTGACCCTCTAAGTTGAGCATCGTAAATATCCAAAATGGTGCTGAGAGGAGCAACCTCACTCATGAAACTCCTGAGCTAGAAGGATTCCCGGCCTGACTTATCAAAGACTTCAGTTGAGATGTGTCACTTTCAAGGCAAGATTAATTTATTAATCCCTTTAAAATTACAGGTACAGGCCGGGCTCGGTTTTTCAGCCTATAATCCCAGTACTTTGGGAGGCCGAGGCAAGTGGATTGCCTAAGCTTGCGGGTTCGAGACCAGCCCAGGCAACTTGGCGAGACCTTATCTCTAAAATAAATTTTTAAAAAAAAATTAGCCAGGCATGGTAACGTGCGCCTGTAGTTCCAGCTACTTGGAAGGCTGAGACGGAAGGATCACTGGAGCCCAGCAGGTCGATGCTGGGATGGCTGTGAGTGTGCTACTGCCCACCAGCCTGGGCGACAGAGTGAGTCTCCAACTCACAAACAAAATAAAGTAAAATAAAATAAAATTACAAGTACAGCATTTTGCAGAAGATATGGTAGAATGGTAAACACTCCAGTACTTATCAATTTGGAGGGTTTTTAATTTTTTATTTTATGTATTTGTTTATTTTAGAGATGTAGGGTACAAGTGAGGGTTTCCTACAAAAGTAGGCTGCATACAGGTGAAATTTGGGCTTCTATCTGGCCCTTTCTCCCCTTGGTAGTGGACCAGGTACACTTTATTTTACAATGTGTCTCCTTCCCTCCTTTTCCCCTCCCTCCCCTAGCAGTGCCTAGCACCTGCCAATCCCACCCTTGTGCTGGTGTGGCTAGTATTCAGGGCCTGCTTATGAGTGAGAACACGCAGTATTCAGTTCTTTGTTTCTGTGATAGTTCACTTAGGATGATGGTCTCCAACTGCATCTAAATTGCTGCGAAGGCCATGATTTTGTTCTTCTTTATAGCTGCATAGTATTCCATCGTGTGTGTGTGTGTGTGTGTGTGTGTGTGTGTGTGTGTGTGACACACACAACACATTTTCTTTATTCCAGTTCACTTTCAATGGACATCTGGATTGGTTCTATGATTTGGAGGGTTTTTAAAGAGACAAAGTATTGGAAGGGCGTAAAGAGTCAATTACATGGCCAAGCACAGTGGCTCATACCTGTAATCCTAGCACTTTGGGAGGCTGAGGCTAGAGGATTGCTTGAGCCCAGGAATTCAAGACCAGCCTGGGCAACATAGTGAGTCTCTTAAAAATATCAAAATATTAACTGAGCGTGATGGCATAAGCCTGTAGTCCCAACTACTCAGGCGGCTGAGGCGGAAGCATCACCTGAACCCAGGAGATCAAGGCTGAGGTGAGCCGTAATCATGCCACTGCACCCCAACCAGGGTGACAGTGTGGAACTCCAACTAAAAAAAAAAAGGCAAGGCACAGTGGCTCACACCTATAATCCCAGCACTTTGGGAGGCCAAGGCTAGAGGATTGATTGAGCCCAGGAGTTCAAGACTAGCCTGGGCAACATGGTGGGACGTCATCTCTACAATAAATCAAAAAAGTAGCCAGGCATGGTGGCATGTGCCTATAGTTCCAGCTACAAAGAAGACTGAGGCGGGAGGATCAACTGAGCCCAGCAGATCCAGCCTGAGCGACAGAGTGAGAGATTTCAACTCAAAAAAAAAAAAGTCAATTACAAAGGAGTTCATTCACTTGATAAGTCTTTGTCAGCTGCCTACTATATTCCTACATTGTTGCATAAAATACCGAACAAGATCCCACCTCCATCCTGTGGAGCCTGTGGTTATAGTGAAGCTGGACAAGTGTGCATGGCGCAGTGGAAATATTCAAGAGAGGAACACTTATGTCTGCCTAATGAGTCAAAAATAGATTCACAAAGGGGTGAGCTTTGAGCAACTGTGCAAGGCAAAGAATAAGAACTTTCCAGGTGGACCATGAGGGAAAGGGAATCCCAGACCAAGCACAGAGCATGTGCAAAGAGTGAGTCATGACACACCAGTAGCTCCAAGGGTGCTAAATCCCACAACATAGCAAAACAACAAGGAATCTCAAAGAACATACTACAGGATACTTTTGGTTTATTTATTTGTTTGCGTGCTTTTCGTTTTGATATTTATCTCCAACTTCTGTTCTTGGCAGGTGGAAATTGAACAAAAAAAGAGTTTGAAGCCGGACTTTGAAGGAGATGAAATGGAAAACCCCAAGGAGTGTGGGGTACAGTGACAAAGCCCCACAGCAAGGAACCTAGACCCCAGAATCACGACAGCATGTCTTCCTGGATAGCTGAAGTTTAAGTCAAGACCTGCTGGGGCCACTCCATGTTGGGAACAGTGTATCTGACCTTCCTGTTTGCAGTTAGCTGTACTTCAACAGGAAACCTTGAGGTGGTTGCTTGGAGAGGCAGTTTGATCCCATCTGAAGCACGTGGCTCACCTGACTTGTGGAGCTTACTGGAAAATTAAGCCTCCTTGTCTCATCTCTGCTAATCTCACAGCACTGGGATGTGACTTGTTGTGACTACAGAGTCAGAAAGAGAACCTCCCACATCAGTGTTGGCATGATTCCCTTCTGATGGTCATCTGTCACTCACATGCACTTCTGGAAAAGGAGTCTTGAGACGTTGATTAAGAATCTGTCTCTTTCATTCCCTCTAGAAAAGATTCAGAAAAGGTGCAAAACAATTTCTTTTTCAGGTCTGCCAGACCTTTTATGGGTATCTCCATTCTTTAAATGTTAATGCTATGCAACAGAAGTTTTCCAGACGTTTCCCTCCTGGTTCTAGATTGTTTAGATTGGAACACTTATTACATCTCTCTAAGGTTTCAGTCGCAGGATTTGCTATCCTAAGTCACAATAGACAGTGGGGAAAGGCACAATTGGGTACTTTCTAACTCTGAATAGATCCACATTCTGAAAAAGGGTGGCTGCTGAGAAGGCAAAATTAAGCTTACTTTCTTTATTCTGGGGAAAAGAGACACTACACGTAAGCTTATATTCAGATAAGAAGACAATTTCATTCTCAGTGAATTCCCACATTCACACTGAAAAGTATAGGCCACTTATGATTCCTGAAATAAATGGAGATATATATACACGTGTGTATATTTTTATATATATATTATCTTGGGCATTTGTAAGAGACATTTAGAAGATTTTTGTTTGTTTTTGTTTTGTTTGAGTCTGGGGCTCACTCTGTCATCCAGGCTGGAGTGCAGTGGCACTATCACAGCTCACTATAGCCTCCACCTCCTGGACTCAGGCGATCTTTCTACTTCAGTCTCCTGAGTACCTGGGACTGCAAGCACACCACCAAGCCTGGCTTTTTTTTTTTTTCTGTAGAGACAAGGTCTTGCTATGTTGCCCAGGATTGCCTCAAACTTCTGGGCTCAAGCAGTCCTCCCGCCTTGGCCTCCTAAGAGTGCTGGGATTATAGGAATGAGCCACCACACCTGGCCTGGGAGTTCTTTTTATACCTCACAGCCAATAGACAGTTGCATGTCTTTTTAACTCAAACTTTATAGGGAATTTAAGCTGAAAAGATAATTTTAGAAGCTTAAGTGTTTAAAATTAAGATTGAATGAGCTTTCCCCCAAAATTCAGAGTTTGATCATCACAGTATTGCAATAGATTGAAAAACATGTCTAGGGTAGAGATGGGGAAAAGCCATATTTTTCTAATGTTGGGAACATTAAATCCTGATTCTAGGAGTCAAGACCTTCAATCTTTTCTTTCATCTGTTCCTGGGACATTCAGTCTTCTTTTTCTTTATCTGCTCCTTCTCTCCTTTGCTTCTTATTTGCACCTTGGTGTTTTCTCCCATGAAGAATAGAGTTAGCATGCTTCTATTTCCTGGAGGACAGCTCACTTCACCAGATTGGTAGATGATGCCAACACAGATAATATCTCCGGTTTTGGCTGATAGATTCAAGATTAATTTATTCAATGAACAATCATTGAATTCTAACTATCTACTAACACTAGGATATATAAATAATTGCAGTGTTTTGAAATACCTGGACATAAGACTGAAACTAAAAGGATGATTAAACAGGCATTAATGAGAAACCCTATATTCTGGGTTCTTTAAATGCAACCCTTTAAGTACAAAGTGGAGTGTGCTTTTGTGTGTGTTTGTGAATGTGTGTGTTTATGTGTTTGTGTTGCTGGGAAGGGTGTGGGAGGACCTGGTTTCACAGCAGTTTATGTAGAAATGTTTTCTTAGGGAAATGGGAGTTCAGTTTTGAACCATGAGTATATCGTGTCTATTCACAAAGCTAGTATGTTCACCTTGTGTTAGTAACAGCCCTGCATGCTTTTATTAACCCCCCATCTAGTCCACATCTAGACAGAAGGTTGGGTTCAATTATGGGTACCATATATTAAGAGAGACATTAATAAATTGTGTCCACAGGCAGGTGCCAGGGTTGTGAAGGATCTGATTACATAAGGAACAAGGGAGCAGCTCGCCTGAAGAACAAAAGGTGTAAGTTGGGAAGGGAGTGCAGACAAGGAGGAAAGATAAAATTTCCTCAAAATTTCCGTTGAGCTAGAAAAAGGAAGAGGAATTAGACTTATTCTCTGTAGTTTCTTTTTTTTTCTTCTTTGAGTTGGAGTCTGTCACCCAAGCTGGAGTACAAGTGGCACACTCATGGCCTTCTCAGCGTCGAGCCGCTGGGCTCTGGCCATCCTTCTGCCTCAGCCTTCCAAGTAGCCAGAACTACAGGCGCGTGCTACCACTCCAGCTTATGTATTTATTGTAGAGACAAGGTTTTGCCAAGTTGGCCCGGGCTGGTCTCGAACCCATGGGCTCAGGCAATCTACTCACCTCGGCCTCCCAAAGTGCTGGGATTACAGGCTGAGTCACCAAGCCTGACTCTCTCTAGTTTCTTTTTTGTTTTTTTTTGAGTTGGAGTCTCACTCTGTCGCCCAGACTGGTGTGCAGTGGCTGCTCCCGGCCACTGCAGCCTTGACCTGCTGGGGCTCCGGCAATCCTTCCGCCTCAGCCTTCCAAGTAGCTGGAATTATAGGTACGCGCTACCACACCTGGCTAATTTTTTGATTTATTGTAGAGATGAGGTCTCACCAAGCTGCCCAGGCGGGTCTTGAACCCGCGGGCTCAGGCAATCCCCTCACCTCAGCCTCCCAAGGCGCGGGATTACAGGCTGAGCCACCGAGCCCGGCTTCTCTGTAGTTTCAAAGGGCAAAAATATTAACAGAGAGGAGCTTTGCAGATGACATACTTGTTTCAATATAAGAATTTTCTAATATGAGTTATTCTGAAGAGGAATGAACGCAACTAGTAAAATCTGTTGCTGTAAATGCCCAGAGGTTAAAATGATCATGTAGCCCAGGTGCTATGAAAGGGACTCTTACATTGGATTTGGTCTGGATGACTGGCAAGATCCCTTCTATAAGACTTAATCTCAATAGTAATGAGGCTCTCTAACTCCAGTTGTCTTTTTCTTCATAAGTGGTTTTTCATGCTCTTTGATATACAGTGAAGTTCCCTTGAGGCCTTTGTCAAGGGATTTCTTTTTTTCTTTTTATTTGTTATTTTTTTTTAAGTTGGAGTCTCACTCTGTCACCCAGACTGGAGGGTAGTGGCATGCTCCCAGCCACCGCAGCCTCGACTTTCTGGGCTCTGGAGATCCTTCCGCCTCAGCCTTCCAAGTAGTCGGAACTACAGGTGCGCACTACCACGCCCGGCTAATTTTTTGATTTATTGTAGAGATGAGGTCTCGCCAAGTTGCCTGGGTGGGTCTTGAACCCGTGGGCTCAGGCAATTCCCTTGCCTCGGCCTCCCAAAGTGCTGGGATTACAGGCCGGGCCACCAAGCCCGGCCATCAAGGGATTTCAAGGCATCTGTCTTTCTCTGTTGTACTAAAGGCACTGAGATTCCCCACAGAGCATCCAGATGGGGTGGAGAATTGGCAGGGTGAATGAAGGTCATCCCAGCACCTTCCTTATTCCCTCCAACTTAGCACTTCCAAGATCTCAGCTGCTAGCATCACATGTGTATTTTTTCTTAGATCTTATTCCGGCCCCCCAGTTGATTCTCATTGCCTTTGTGCTTTCTTCTGGACTTAAAAAAAAAAAATTTAAACCAAGAGTTAGGAAAAATCCCTCCTATAACACAACTGGGCAGATTACCTATGTAGTAACCTACATACAAAGCACAATTGGGCAAATGACCTTTTTGATGTGCAGATTCTATGTTTGCCATGCTGGACCTGGATTTGTGTGTGTGTGTGTGTGTGTGTGTGTGTGTGTGTGTGTGTGTGTGTGTGTGTGTGTTTTCACAAATAATCCTTGTTTGTTATAAATAATGTGAAAATATTAAAAGTGAATTCATTTACCATACATAGTATTACTATTAGAACATAAATTAGATATCAAATGATATCAAGAGCTGTTTCTTCTTTTCAGTCTAGGGCTTGCTTTTTGACTTTACGGTAAAGAGACAAGAAACGCCCTCACTGTGATATGTCAAGCAAGAGAATATGAGGCACTTTGAGGGGAAGCCATTAAACCCCCTTTGCCTGCTCTTGTAGGCATAGTACTAGTTATTCTTTATCAAAAGTTTGCATTTTGTTCATTGTAAATATCACGTGGGCAGTTTTGTTTTCTGTTTGATTCTATCCCTGCTCTACCTTCCTGCATTATCAGCAGGGCTCATAATCCTTCAGAACATTTTTTAATGGAAAATATTCTTAATTGAAATGAGACTAGTTATTAAAATCTAGTGGTTGGGAGCAGGAGTTTATTTTCCTAGAAGGTCATGTTTCTGCGAGGTGTGATGCATGAAAGGCAAGGAGTGTATCTTATTCATTTGTGTGTTCATTCCCTAGCGCAAAGCTTGGAATATAATAAGGTTCAGCCACCTTAAATCCTTGCTGGTAGGGCAAACATATATTCATGAAATAAAGGAAAAGTACCAGGTATTCAATAAATGCTTGCTGAAAGAATACTGACCCTGAGACTCTAAGGTTTCTTAACTCTTACATATCAAATGCTCATATTAAAATAAGCAAGCATGCTTTTATTTCCCAGAGGACTTAAATAATTTTCCTTTCCTTTGATTCCTGCCTCCAGAGTCAACTATTAATAGTCACCAGCACTTAGGCACTCAATGTGCTGCTGAATTTGAACTGCAGTATACCTTATTCACATGAAAAACATTTTTGTGTCGAAAGTACAGCAGCATTGATGCTGTTCTTAGTCAAGATTATTGATTCAGTTTTGTTCCTGCGAGTCAAGCAGATATATGTGCCTAAGCCTTGCCCATTTGAATAGTCAGGCGAGAGAAGAAAGCATTTTATAGTGCACATAGCCGATCTTGTTTGCTAGGTCTTTGTTTTTTCCTGCATTAACTACTGACCAATGCTACTGTGTGTGTGTTTTGTCACTGTAGCAAAATGGAAGTCTGAGATAGGCTGAAACTCGTGAGATGAAATAATGACCTGATCTGTGTTTCACAAGTTTTGCGGTAGGGAAACAGAATGAGCTGAAATTTTTCTTAAAAGCCTTGGAATATTAAATGGGTATGAATAGGAAGCATTGCTATTAAATTAAATTTTAAAAATCATCTGGTAACTAATCAATTCTAATACTTTACTACGTTTAGAAATTCTCCCAGTTGAGAATGGTAATTTTAACTCTTTTAAGAATGATGTGGCTGGGCGCCGTGGCTCATGCCTATAATCCCAGCACTGTGGGAGGCCAAGGTGAGAGGATTGCCTGAGCCTAGGGGTTCGAGGCCAGTCTGGGCAATTTGGCGAGACCTCATCTCCACAATAAATCAAAAAATAAGCCGGGCGTGGTGGGACATGCCTGTAGTTCCAACTACTTGGAAGGTTGAGGCTGAAGGATTATCTGAGCCCAGCAGGTCAAGGCTGCAGTGGCTGTGAGCCTGGGTGACAGAGTGAGCCTCCAACTCAAAAAAAAAGATGATTATAACTGAATTCTAGCATATCTAGGGTTTAGATCATATTAAGAATGCAGTTTAATGGAAATTTCAGACAAAACTGACAAAAAAATTTTTAAAAATCATCTGGTAACTAATCAATTCTAATACTTTACTACCAAGTCTCATCCAAACCATGACAACTCTACATAAAATGAAGGCTTTCTCATCAAGTTTCTAGAGATGTTTTTTAAACATTACCAATGTTTAAGTGCCAGTTCCCTCCAAATCAGCATTTCTCAATTATGCTTTTCGTAAATGAGACTGGCTTGAGATATCGTGACTCATATTTATGAATTTAAGGATTAGGTGTGAAAGAGATGTATAAGGCAACTATAAATGTAGAAAACAAGTGTGCATATTAGTCAATTTTCTCATGTGTGGGATTTTTACATTTCCTTCCAGTGTGCCTTAGAAAATCAGGTGGAAGCCGGGCTCGGTGGCTCAGCCTGTAATCCCGCGCCTTTGGGAGGCTGAGGTGAGTGGATTGCCTGAGCCCGCGGGTTCGAGACCCGCCTGGGCAGCAAGACCTCACCTCTACAATAAATCAAAAAATCAGCCGGACGTGGTAGCACATGCCTGTAATTCCGGCTACTCGGAAGGCTGAGGCGGAAGGATCACCGGAGCCAGGCAGGTCGAGGCTGCAGTGGCCAGGAGTAGCTGCTGCACTCCAGTCTGGGCGACAGAGTGAGACTCCAACTCAAAAAAAAAAAAAAAAAAACCAGGTGGAAAAAGTCTAGCCCTTGAAAAACAAAATGTATCTTTCAACTCACAATTCCAAGCTATAAAGGCAGAAACTATCTATAGCAATGTGTTTGGTAGTACCTGGAGAAAGGCAAATCATAACTGGATATAACAAAAACCTATATAAGAACAGCTTAAAAATAAAATTTTAATGTGAAAAGGTAAAGTATAGAGAGAACAAATACAGCATTGGGCACCAAGCCTCAAAATACTTGAACTAGAAGCCATCTCTTAAAGTGAAAAGTGAGAAGCTCTAGGAAAAATGGCGATTGCATAGTAGGAATAAACAATAGAATTAATTCAACTCAACAAGTGTTTACCATGTGTCTCCTCTGGTCAAGGTGCTGTGTTAGCAGCCAGCTTCCCTAAAGAGAGCAAAGGCCAAACACAAGGGCACTGAGGATCGTTTATATAGGCATGCCATAATGGATATTAAGGGAAAACTGGGGTTACTGTGAATCTTTAAAGGACAAACTCCTGGAGACAATCACTGTGTTAAGTGACTTGCTATTTTCCCAGTTGGGCTTCAGTTTCCTCAGACCAAAAAAATGAGGAAATTGGACTAATTGTTCCCTCAGGTCCTTTACAGCTCTAGTTCTGTGTGTTACTTTACAAAATATCCTTTGAATAAAGTCAGCAAAACCTCATAGAAGAAAATTGAATTTAAAAAAATTTTTAATATATTTTTGGTATCATTTTTCGGTATCACTTAAATATGACTCTTCATATATTAAGAACCAAGAGATTTAAATTTTGAAGACTGGGAAAGTAGCTGCTCCATCTTTTTCCTTTTCACATCTACCTTTTATCATCTGCTCAGATAACACAAATGCAGAAAACCCAACAATCCTCTATTTTGCAGTTGCCCTCAAAACACAGATTAAAAAGGAGGATCAGTGATGAAGGTCAGGTGGAACACTGGTCTGGAAGTTCCGCCAGCATCACCTAGCATAAAAGTAGTGTGAGTGTGACAAGGAACAGACAGGACTCCAAAACAGATGTTAGGAGGTAGGTACCACCTAGAGCAGAAATAGGTCTAACTCACCAAGGTACTGAGGATGTTAGGATGTAGGATGTTAGGATGATCAACAATTTGTAGATATGTCCTTTTATATATAAAGACTGGAAACAGAGAGATGAAAAAACACTCAGTAAACATCCTGGGACTATTGTAAGTTATGGCAAAACCAGATGAGAGAAAGGGATAGTCCTTACCATCCTCACTGCCAATAACATCAAAATGTAGTTTAAAAAGTTTAGCTACAAAATAGTTTGTCTTTTGTGGTGTGTTTGAATATTTTTTTTTTCTGGTTGTACTTAGTGTTAGTCACATGTGTTGGATCGATTCCAACGGGACAGAACAAGGAATTCCAAACCTCTTTGGAATATCCTCTTCCTGTTCAATCAAACCCTCAGTTCTGGTTGTGTCTAGCCACACTGCAACTGAAGTCTTAGGCACCATCGGCCACCTCCCTGTGCTTTTGGATCAGCAGCCCCAGTGGCATTCACAGGAGTTCTGGGAAAGCCAGCGTGCAGTCAGATCCCAGCAAAGTATGGGAGTGAGAATGAGAAGGATATGAACTCTGACCTGAAGCCAGCATTCATTTAACCTTGGTGTCCACTTGCCAAGAGAACCTGGAGAAGACAATACCACATTTGCCCCGGAGGTGACAGAAGACCGCCTTTCCTCACCCTCCATTCCTGTCATGTCCATAGTGAATTTCAGTGAGTCGGTTTGGATGAACCCCAGATCTAACCAATGTTTCCGCTGATCCAAGGCTTGCATTTCCCTTTGTTCATCATCCATCCTCATTCAATGTTAACTTCTTGCACTACTCTGGTTAATTTTATGTAAAACCAGTTTACTTTCTTTTTTAATATGTGCCTATGTAATAAAGTCTACACACTGGCTAGCCTGTAGAGGTGAGGTTTTTGGTTTTAGTTCTGATTATAATCTGTAATACCTTTTGTTGAGCTAAGAAAATGAACGATTAATAAAAAAATTTTTGAACAAAATGGCACTATACAAGATTTAATGAGGTCAGGTATAATAAAGAATAACGTTTATTATTAATATCACCCATCACCCAAATTATATGGTTTGTGATCATAAGCTAACAAGTGACTGATCTAATTATTCTAGTTAAGTTTATCGTGTATATAATTTAGTCGATTTGTTTACTACATTCCTGTTTTGTGTCCAATTCTGTGAGAAAATGAATGAAAATAATTTCATCCTTAAGCTTTTCTTGGAGATAAGTACATATACATATAATGAGAAATGTAAAAGTGCACATAATCAAATAATAAATTTGCATTATGCTCCTGGCATATTGTTGGTGCTTAACAAATAATTGCTCAATTGATTGATGCATCCAAATTACTAATGTCAACATAAACTGGAGCATAAACTCAGATGGGAAAAGGTAAGTAGGCATTAGAACACTTGGGAAGTTTTCACAGGAAAGAAGGTTTTCAGGTGAGACCTGGAAGTGAGGATAAAATTTGGCTCAGTGAGAAGAGAAGTAAGGGTTGGGGAAAAAACAGGAGTGAAAGAGGTATACTGGGCTAGCAAGAGATCAGTCTGGCCCAGGTGAAGGATTCATTGTACATCAAGGGCTAACACTGATGGCTAGGCCAAGCTGTGGTAGAGCTTGCATCCAGCTGGGGAGTGTAGTCAATCTTGCCAGTTAGGGGTTACTCAACAATGTGCTGGGTATTTTAGACTATGGGAAAGTTAAAGATAAGAAAACTAAGGGTTTTTTGTCATAAACAAGGCAAAAAATAAATAAACAGAACTTTGTGTTTTGTTTAGTTCAAATCGTCCAGGGACATTATATTGTAAAATGCAAGCAGCTACAAGGGGAGAACTCATATCAGTCAGTGGCCCCTTGCAGTCAAGAGATCTTGGACGTGAGCAGAACACAGAGAATTTGATAGCCTAGTGAGTACGAAATCACATAAGTGATATCAGTTGCACAAAAAGATTAATAGCCAAATAGGAGCATGACATTGTCTTAAGTTGGGGATTCTGGAGAACATTACTCCCATGATTCTTCATCTCCATCTGCCTAGAGTTCCCCTGAACAAGTTTTAAGACCTTGTTGTCTGGGTTCCACATTGTCACAAGCTTTAGTTTTCTTCCCGCTTTAATATCCCAGTAGAATAACTACTCAAGGAACAAGCCCAAGCGTGCTCTCTGATGGTCTCAGGATTTGGGCAGAGAAAGTTGGCAAGAAGTGAAGGGTTTTAAAAGTCCTCAGTGTCATTTGTCCATTCTTGTTCCAAACTCCTCTCCTCCTTGATCACCTCCAACTATCACATCTCTAGTTCTCCAAGCTAGGCAGGTTTCTCTAGTCTCAAGACATAATAATATTAGCTAATATTTATGTAATGCTTGTACTCTGGTGCAACCACTGGTACTAAGTATTTTAAGTGTATTATCTCATTTAATGAAAGTAGCCCTCTCTCCATTCTGCAAGGCACTAATAATTCAAGGTTAGTGGGTATAACGGATGTTTGCTGAAGGTTAACAATCAATGGTAAGTATCTACATCTCAATAACAGGAAAAAATTGAAAACAGTATCAGACATTCCTGCTTCTAAAGTTCATTGACCATACCCCGCAGAGAAAATCCCTTTTTAAACATTTCTCCTTCAGCCCTAACCTGAATAAATAGTCTAACTTCTCAAGTTCCCAAACCATTGTCTCTCTGACTGCCAGAGCAAGACTGAAAACTCTTCTTAAAAATCTCATCTTTAGTGGAGATTAAATTCTTAAGTCAACCCTTTTGAAAAGCATATAAATTATCCATAAAATAAACTAAAGCATAAGTCTTCTTTAATTGAAAGATGCTCAATTATCCTCAGTTTTTCAATTTCTTCCTTGAGTATACCGACAGGGTCATCAACCAAACTCCTAGCCATATGAACAACGTGTTCCAGTGCATGGTTAGTGTGGGGAAGTTATTAAAATGAGTCACACAATTATTTCTAGTTTTACCAACATGAATTGTTTCAGACTTAGCGTCCTCTATCTACTTCACAGACCCATGGAGTGGAAGTAAAATGAGTCTCCACTATACTCCACCATTGTTGTGCAAAGCAATTTTTAATTCTGTTCCATCGCATCCTATCATAGACCCACTGAAGCACCTTTCCGAACAAGAAAAAAGAGCTAACATAAACTCACAATTTTCTGAGGTCTCAAAAGTTACAGACAAAATTTTTAGAAAGTGTTAAGGTTGCTTTTCTTCCCACCACAGTCTAGAAAGGAACAGGATAAAAATCTATTCTCCACCTGTTGAGAGCAATCCCAATAGGTCACGACATTCTCTCCCCTCCCCTCTCTCATCTCTTCTCTCCACTTCTTCACTAACCAGGTATAAAGTCCTGAGGGTCTAGACTAGTCTGGTGACAGTGGTAGAGAGAGGGATATATGTTAGAGATGCAAAACAGTCCCCAATGATCTCTAACCAGGTCGACTTCTTTTAGTCCAAACTCCTATTGCATATGTCATCTGCTGCCTTTAACACTTGTGTGCTGCCTTTTGGTTTTATATTAATTAGATTTGTCCTTCTTATTAAAACACAATCTCTGTTGAAGAGAACTGGCTTTCTCAATGTGTGACAAAAATGCACCAAAAAGCCGGGCTCGGTGGCTCAGCCTGTAATCCCGCGCCTTTGGGGTGAGTGGATTGCCTGAGCCCGCGGGTTCGAGACCCGCCTGGGCAGCGAGACCTCATCTCTACAATAAATCAAAAAATCAGCCGGGCGTGGTAGCGCATGCCTGTAATTCCGGCTACTTGGAAGGCTGAGGCGGAAGGATCGCCGGAGCCCAGCAGGTCAAGGCTGCGGTGGCCGGGAGCGGCCACTGCACTCCAGTCTAGGCAATCGAGTGAGACTCCAACTCAGAAAAAAAAAATGCACCAAAATATATATATATGAATCAGCAAACATAGACCAACATGTAATTGGGAATGACTGAAATTTCACCCTACATTGTAACAAAACTTTCTTGTAATCCCTTGAAGTCAATCCTCCTCCCCTTCCTTTCCATCTCTGGCATCTGCAATCTGGAAAGTTTTCTCCCTACGATTGCTTTTCTTTCTCTTGCAGCTCCGAGACTACTGCTGTCAGGAATACTGCAAAGATGTTTCATTCTCCTGATTTGCTGGGGAATACAAACTTCATTCTTTTCTGCTCACTTCATACCCTTCCATAAGGAGGAATAGGAATAATACTAACGTGCTTTCCCCTACTCGCTTAGTCACTCAACACAACTCTTCTGACACCCACTCTAGAAAAGAAAAAAACCCTATTCTCCCACACAGTCACTCAACATTTCTGACAATAGATGTGGGGGACTTACCCCACAAATCAAGCAATTTTGCAGCAGATTCTTCAGCGGACACTAATTTAATTCAGTTCTCGCACTGTCTACCTGTGTCAGGTCTCACAGGTTGAGGGTTGAGTCTTCAACACTGCTCCCCACTTCAGATGCCTCAGGCTGTGGCCTGTGCTTCTGAGCAACTGGCTAAAAACAGGGGTTCCCACTACTTCTCAGGTTTGATTTGCTAAAACAGCTCACAGAACTCAGGAAGATACTTATGTTTTTTCCATTTTGATAAAGAATATTACAAAAGATACAGATGAGCAGCTAGATGGAAGAGATGCAAAGGGGGGGGAGGAAAATGAAGCTTCCGTGCCCCTCCACACACCTTTACTGTGTTCAGCTATCCAGAAAAGCTATCCAGAAGCTCTCTGAACCCAGTTTTTTGAGGTTTTTATGGGAGCATCATTAAGCAGCCATGACTAAGTAAACCATTGGCCTTTGGTGATCAACTCAACCTTTAGCTCCTCTCTTCTGCCCCTGAGATCAGAGAATGTGGCTAAAAGTTCCAAACGTCTAATCACGTCTTGGTCTTTCCAGTAGCCAGCCCCCATTTGGAAGCTATCTAGGGGCTCCGGGCCACCAGTCGTATTATTGGCATACAAGATGCTCTAGTCACTCCAGAGACCCCAAGAGTTTTAGGAGCTGTATATGTCAGGAAACAGAAAGAAGACCGAAAATATATTTCACAGTATCACAACTTCTAATAAGGGAATGACAAACTGCAATGAACAAGAAAGGCTCAGTGCAAAAGGAAAACCTCAAGCACATGGTGGCCAGACTGAACAGTGGGGGAAAGGAGAAAGAAGCAATGACTGAGAAATGCTGAATCTGACCAAGTTTATCCTATAAGTAACCTATCAGAAACAGTGCTTTTTGTTTTTTGAAGTTGCTATTTCTTTTGCTTTCAAGATACCAAATAAAAATCTCTACATCAACTTATTCTTTCCTGAGATTTAAAAATTATGCATTCAAAAAGTACTCACTACATTCATCTGCTGCTCAGTTTGGGAAAAGCTAACAAGAAAGTCTATATGATTTGTCCATAAAAACATTAACAAAATTAAAAGCAGCCGGGCTCGGTGGCTCAGCCTGTAATCCTGCGCCTTTGGGAGGCTGAGGTGAGAGGAAGGATTGCCTGAGCCCGCGGGTTCGAGACCCGCCGGGCAACTTGGTGAGCCCTCATCTCTACAATAAATCAAAAATTAGCCGGGCGTGGTAGCACATGCCTGTAGTTCCAGCTACTTGGAAGGCTGAGGCGGAAGGATCGCCAGAGCCCAGCAGGTCGAGGCCGCAGTGGCCGGGAGCAGCCACTGCACTCCAGTCTGGGCAACAGAGTGAGACTCCAACTCAAAAAAAAAAAAAAAGCTACATAACCAAAATAAATAAATAAGAGCAAAACACTGGATACCCCACACAGGTGACCACTCACTTCTAAATGAATGAAATTACCTTGTTTCTACTCAAGGTCTTTGATCCCTTTGCACAGTTGTTACTTGCAGGTAGACAAGTTTGGGAATGTTCTCTGTAGTAAGGGAACATAGTCAAGTGGGAGATGGAACTTTGAGGGCAATGTATTCTCATCTCTATAACCCGGAATTGAGTTATTTATGCTCTGAGACTTTTCTTTATAAACCATTTGGTGCTTAAATAATGGCAAAGCGAATTCATTTTTCCAACAGTGTGCTGCCTGCAAAATAACCCTGTGAAGTAGATAATATTATTTTCCTCATGTTACAGATTAAAAACAAAAAACCTGAGGCACACAATTAAGTTGCCCAAGAGTCTTGAAGATAGTAGGGGGTAGAACTTCCAACTGACTCCAGAGTCCAAGTTCTTCTCTCTGCTACTCTGCCATCTACAGGAAGGTTGTGAATACGTCATTTATCTTCAGAGTACTCTCTCATCTTCAGGAGTAATTGCTAATCGACATAGTAGTCATTCAAGAAATATTTTAAGCCCCCGGTTCAAAGGACACAGAGGTATGCATAAATGAGACACAATACCAGCCCTCCAGAAACACCCAGTTCAGAAGACAGTTTTATGACAAATACACCATTAGGACCAAGGGCAGCACATTTGACCTCTTTGTTTGAATTACAAGAGAACACCCCACTTTCTGGCTGACAAAGTCCCACACCAGAACATAAGAAATACGACAAATAAATCAAGAGCTGAATTTCACCTCCATCTTCTCAGAATAGTCCTATCCAGTATGAAAACAACACACCGGTATGTAATATCCTCAGTTCTATAGTAAGTACCTGAAATATAAGCTTGTGGAGATTATTCTTTAAAGACAGACAAGAAAACATCAGAAGCCTAGAATTTATGAAAACAAAAATCCATACGTAGGGAAATACAGGGGCAGTAACTGAATGTTTGATATTTTATTTTAGTCCCAGTACCAATAACAGGTAGAAAAGGAGATGGGCCTGTAGGAAACAATGTTTTTGAGGGGAAAAAAGAGGAGTAACCCACAGAAAACCAAAACACGGAAGAGCAGATGACCGAAGGACCGACAGAGAAAGGACACATCCCTACTCTTGAAACTTTAGGAAAAGCTGATTTCTATATTGTATAAAGCACACACAAAATGCTCCTGAGAATGGCTTTAGGAGGCTGTGCCACATTTACATAGCCCAGTAAGGAATATTTCACATGTGCTTATAAAGCTGCATTTGCCCCAGGCAAAGTGGGGACCAAAAGGAGGCCCAAACTTTCCATGTACGATGACCCCTTTGATACATAATCCTGAATTGCACCCTACATCTTTAAAATTTAAAAAAAAGATAGCTTAAAAAATAAACAAAAATTTTAAAATAAAAATAAATTTAAAATTTTAAAAAGCTGCATCTGTCATGAGACCACAGAATATTCCACTCTATGATATTATCATCAACAAAAACAAAGATTGAGGGAATTCTTAGAGTTAGCAAAATAATTAGTCTTAACTACTAAACACTATGCATCAAAACTTTAAAATATTGAGGCCGGGCGCGGTGACTCAAGCCTGTAATTCCAGCAATTTGGGAAGCCGAGGTGAGAGGATTGCCTGAGTCCACGGGTTCGAGAGCAGCCTGGGCAACTTGGCGAGACCTCATCTCTACAATAAATCAAAAAAATTAGCCAGGAGTGGTAGTGCATGCCTATAGTTCCGGCTACTTGAAAGGCTGAGACAGAAGGACCACCTGAGCTCAGCAGGTCAGTGCTGGGGTGGCCATGAGCATGCCACTGCACTCAGCCTGGGGGATGGAGTGAGACACCAACTCAAAAAAAAAAAATTAAAAATATGGTCTTTCTTGCTCTCAAAATGAATTATACTTAATAAGATAATGAAATGTGGATTTTAAAAATTCAGGGAGGAAATAACATAACATTATAATCAGTGAAAAGATTTAGAGAAGGAGTGTGTTTTCAGCCAGCTCTTAAAGGAAGGGGTACCACTTCAAAAGGCAAAGCAGGGAAGGGCCAAGAGAGCAAGTGTGCAGTGTAAATGGTGGATTTAGAAAACATGAGTATATCTATCTGAGAATAGTAAAAATAAAGATGGCTAGCTACGGCAGACTGTACCTCTCAAAATGAATGCAATGTGCAGCAATATTTTCAGTCCCAGAACCTTCTAGCCCCTATCAAGTGATGGAATCTCTTTCTCACCTCTGGAACTGAGTGGGCTTATGCTTGCTCCATCCAAGAAAGTATAGTGTAAGTGATGCTATGTGACTTCCAAGGCTAAAACATAAAAGGTATAGCTTATGTCTGGGGCTCTCTTAGGACGTTTGCCTTTGGAACACAGCACCATGTTTGAGGGAGCCCAGGCCACACAGAGAGGACACAGGTTGGTGTTCCAGTTGACAGCCCCAGCTAACGTCTCACCTAACAGCCAGAATCAACCAAAACACATAAGTACATAAACCCTAAGATAATTCCAGCCCTCAGACTTTTAGTCTTTTAGCTGAAGAGCCAGATGTCACAAAATAGAGACAAGCCATTCCCACGGTACCCTATACAAATTGCCAGTCCACATAATCTGTAAACATAATAACTGGTTGTTTCAGGGCAATAATTTTGGGGGTAATTTGTTGCATATCAATAGTAAGTAGAACACTGACATTGATTGTGTAATTACCATATGCACTGGCATTGTGTAATTACTAATGCCATGCACTGTGTTTGATGCCTTATGTTTATATCAGCTATTTCTGTGTAGCAAAACACTCCAAATCTCAGTAGTTAAGAAACAGTTAATTTCTTTACTATCATTCACACATCTGTGAGTCTATTAGGGGTTGGCAGACCTCCTCCGGGCTCACTCAAGTGTTTAAGTGTTGGCTGGGAGCTCTGCTCTAGCCTGGGCCTAGCTGGAGCATCTTAGTTTGGGCAGATCTGCTTCACAGGTCTCTTACCCTTCTCTTGGAACCAGCAGATTTGTCTCACATGGCATCTTCAAGGGGGAGCAGCACAAAAGTGAGAGTGAAAACACATAAGGCTTTGGAGGCTGAGGCTTGGAATGACCTACCATCACTTTTGCCACATTCTATTAGCCAAATCAAGTCACATGACCACTTGCAGATTAAATAAATAGAAAAAACATACTCCACCTATTTAGTGCGGTGAAAAGTCACAGGCAAAAAGTATGCACTCAGGAAGGAGTAAAGAATTGGAACCAGGAGTGACATCAGCAGGATGGCTAACTAGAGATACCTGGCACTCGTCACCCCCAGAAATAAACAAAATTGAGACTTAAAAAAAACAATAAAGCCGGGCTTGGTGGCTCAGCCTGTAATCCCGCGCTTTGGGAGGCTGAGGTGAGAGAATTGCCTGAGCCCGTGGGTTCGAGATCTGCCTGGGCAAGTTGGTGAGACCTCATCTCTACAATAAATCAAAAAATTAGCCAGGTGTGGTAGCACACCTGTAGTTCCAGCTACTTGGAAGGCTGAGGTGGAAGGATAGCCAGAGCGCCAGGTCGAGGCTGCGGTGGCCGGAAGTGTGCCACTGCACTCCAGTCTGGGTGACAGAGTGAGACTCCAACTCAAAAACAAAAACAAAAACAAAACACACGATAAAAAGATCAATGAAACAAAATCTAGTTTTTTTTAAAAAAGATAAACAAACTTTATAAAACATTTAGTTAGACTAAGAAAAAAAGAGCCAAGACCCAAATAAATAAAATTTAAAAGGCAATGTCACCATGGATACTACAGAAATACAAAGGATCATTAGAGATTACTATGAACAACCATATGTCAATAAATTTGAAAACCTAGAGGATATGAATACGTTCCTAGGCATATACAACTTAAAAAGACTAAACCACTACCACCCAATCACCTTAATAATCTTCCCCCATCTAGGGGAATGGTTAAAAGGACTCAACCACAAGCAACCAGTGGCCATTCCATTGCCTTGCTAGACTCTGGTGTGCCATGTGCTCTTTGAGCCATGGCTGTCACCGTGCTTCCTGGCTTTGGTCCCCTCCCCCACCTTGGGGAGGTGAATCTTCTTTCTCCCTTCTCTCTCTCTAATTTACTTTTAAATAAACTTTTTTTCTTAAGACTAAACCAAGAAGGAAAAGAACACCTAAACAGATCAATAACAAGATCTGTTTGAATAAGTAATAAGGAATCTTCCAACAAAGAAAAGTCTGGGACTGGACGGCTTCATCGCTGAATTCTACTGAACCTTAAAAAAGAATACTAATTCTTCTCAAACTATTTCAAAAATGCGAAGCAGAAGGAATTCTTCCTAACTCATTCTACAACACCAGCATTGCCCTGATACCAAAGCCAGACAAGGATATACCCCCAAAAAAGAAAATTATAAGCCAATATCCCTGATAAACATAGACACAAAAATTCTCCACAAAGTATTAGAAAACCAAATCCAACAACACATCAAAAAGATAATACTCCATGATCAAGTAGGATGTATCTCAGGGAGGCAAAAATGGTTGACACATGCAAATCAGTAAACATCATACTTCAAAGCAGGACTGAATAAAAAAAACATGATACAGATACACAATGGAATATTATGCAGTCATAAAGGAGGACAAACATATGGACTTTGCAGTAACTTGGATGGATTTAGAATCTATCATACTCAGTAATCTATCACAGAAACAAAGAACAGAGTACCATATGTTCTCACTCATAAGCAGACCTTGAGGAAGTATCATAATACTAAAAGAAAGGGATTGGCAGTAATGGGAAACTGCTGGGGGGTGGGGGTGGGTGGGATTGGTAATTGAGGGAAACTGCCAGGGGAGGGAGGGGAACACCTCATCAACAAGGATACCTGCATAATGAACAGCTGTATACCTAACTCTGAATTGTACCCCACATCTTTAAAATAAAAAAATTTTTTTAAAAATCATATGTCACATTAATAGAATAAAGGACCTAAGCCATATCATTTCAATAGATGCAGAAAAAGCATTTGATAAAATTCAACATCCCTTCATGATAAAAACGCTTAATAAATTATGTTTAGAAGGAAAGTACCTGACATAATAAAGGTCACATATGGCAAACCCACAGCTAAGTTCTTACTGAACAGGGAAAATCTGAAAACCTTTTTACTAAGAACTGTAATAAAAGGATGTCTATCCTCACCACTCTTTTTTTTGTTTTTTTGAGTTGGCGTCTCACTCTGTCGCCCAGACTGGAGTGCAGTGGCACGCTCCCAGCCACTGCAGCTTGGACCTGCTGAGCTCCGGCGTCCTTCCGCCTCAACCTTCCAAGTAGCCGGAAGCAAAGGCGTGCTACCATGCCTGGCTAATTTTTTATTTATTGTAGAAACGTGGTCTCGCCAAGTTGTATGGGTGAGTCTCGAACACGCAGGCTCAGGCAATCCACTCACCTCAGCCTCCCAAAGTGCTGGGATTAGAGGCTGAACCACCGAGCCCGGACCCCTCACCACTCTTATCCAACATATTACTGGAAGTTCTAGCCAGGGCAATTAGCCAAGATAAAAAAAAAAAAAGGGCATTAAAATTGGAAAGAAGGAAGTCAAATTGTCCCTCTCTGCAGATGACATGATCTTATAAAAAGAAAAACCTAAAGATTATACCAAAAAATTCTTAGAACTGATAAAATGAATTCAGTGGTGTTTCAGGAAACAAAATAAACTAATTCAAAAAAAATCAATAGTGTTTCTATACATAAATAATGAACTAACTGAAAAAGAAATCAAGACAGCAATCCCATTATAATAGCTATTAAAAAAATAAAATACCTAGGAATAACTTTAACCAAGGAAAACTATAAAACATTCATGAGAGAAACTGAAGAAGATACAAACAAATGAAAATACATCCATGTTCACAGATCAGAAGACTTATACTGTTAAAATGACCATACTTCCTGGAGCAATCTCCAGAATCAATGCAATCTCTATCAAAATACCAAAGACATTATATACAGAAAAATTTTTAAAAATTCTAAAATTTGTATGGAATCAGAAAAGACCCAAATGGTTAAAGCAATCCTGAGCAAAAAGAACCAAGATAGAGGTATAGCACACTACAAGACCTCAAAATATACTACTACTGTAGTAACCAAGACGGCATGGCACTAGCATAAAAGCAGACACATAGACCAATGGGATAGAAAAGAAAACCTAGAAATTAATTTACATATCTTCAGCCAACTGATTTTTAACAAACATGCCAAGAAAATTTACTAGGGAAGGGACAATCTCTTCAATAAATGTTGCTGAGAAAGCTGGAACCACATGCAGAAGAATGAAACTGGACTTCTACCTCTTACTCTATACAAAATCCAATTCAAAATGAATCAAAGACCTAAAAGTAAAACCCAAATCAAACAAACAAACAAATACTACCAGAAGAAAACATTGAGGAAATGCTTCAGGACACTGGTTTAGGCAACAAAAGCAATAATAAACAAATAAGATGATATCAAACTAGAAAGCTTCTGCACAGCAAAAGAAACAAAATGGGAGAAAATATTTACAATCTAACTCATCTGACAGGGGATTAATATCCAGAATACACAAAAAGCTAAACAACTTGATTTTAAAATGGGCAAATGATCTGAACAGATATTTCCCCCAAAACACAAATGGCCAACAAATATATTTTAAAATGCTCAACATCACAAATTCATCAGGGAAGTGCAAATCAAAACTGCAGTGATGTATCATCTCACACCAGTTACGGTAGCTATTATTAAAAAGACAAAAAAAAAAAATGCTGGCAAGAATGCAGAGAAAAAGCCAGGCTTGGTGGCTCAGCCTGTAATCCCACGCCTTTGGGAGGCTGAGATGAGTGGATTGCCTGAGCCCGCAGGTTTGAGACCCGCCTGGGCAAATTGACAAGACCTCACCTCTACAATAAAATAAAAAATGAGCCGGGCGTGGTAACGCACTCCTGTAGTTCCAGCTACTTGGAAGGCTGAAGCGGAAGGATCGCTGGAACCCAGCAGGTCGAGGCTGCGGTGGCCAGGAGTGGCCACTGCACTCCAGTCTGGGTGACAGAGTGAGACTCTAACTCAAAAAAAAAAAAAGTATGCGGAGAAAAGAAAACTCTTATACACTGCTAAAGGGAATGTAAACCAATACAGCTGCTATGGAGAACAGTATGGTGGTTCCTTAAAAAATTACAAATGGGCCGGGCTCGGCGGCTCAGCGTGTAATCCCGCGCTTTGGGAGGCCGAGGTGAGTGAATTGCCTGAGCCCGCGGGTTCGAGACCCACCTGGCCAATTTGGCAAGACCTCATCTCTACAATAAATAAAAAAAATTAGCCGGGCTTGGTAGCGTGCCTGTAGTTCCAGCTACTTGGAAGGCGGAGGTGAAAGGATCGCCGGAGCCCAGCAGGTTCAGGCTGTGGTGGCCGGGAGCGGCCACTGCACTCCAGTCTGGGTGACAGAATGAGACTCCAACTAAAAAAAAAAAAAATTACAAATGAACTACCATATGATTCAGCAATCCAGCTACTGGGAATCTATCCAAAGGAAAGAAAATCATTATATCAAATAGACATCTGCACCCCCTTGCTTACTGCAGCACTATTCACAGTAGCCAAGATACAGAATCAATCTAAGTATCCAACACAGATGAATGAAGAAAGAAAATGTGGTGTATATATACAATGGAATACTATTCAGCCACAAGAAGAATGAAATCTTATTATTAGTGGCAACATAGATGAAACTATTTTTTTTGTTTTTGTTTTGTTTTTTGAGTTGGAGTCTCACTCTGTTGTCCAGACTGGAGTGCAGTGGCCGCTCCCGGCCACCGCAGCCTCGACCTGCTGGGCTCCGGCGATCCTTCCACCTCAGCCTTCCGTGTAGCCGGAATTACAGGCGCGCGCTACCACACCCTGCTGATTTTTGATTTATTGTAGAGATGAAGTCTCGCCAAGTTGCCCAGGTGGGTCTCAAACCCGCGGCCTCAGGCAATTCACTGACCTCAGCCTCCCAAGGCATGGGATTACAGGCTGAGCCACCAAGCCCAGCTTAGATGGAACTGTTAAGTGAAATAACCCATGAACAAAATGTTAAACGCTGCATGTTCTCACTCATATGTGGAAGCTGAAAAAGGTTGATATTATAGAAGTAAAAAGTAGAACAGGGATATTGGTGGCTAGGAAGGCCAGGGGGAAAGAAGAAACAGGGAGAGATTTGTTTTAGGGTACAAAATTACAACTAGATAGAAGGAATAAGTTCTAGTGCCTATATTGCTGTAAGGTGGCTATAGTTAACAATAATATATAGTTTCAAATTGAAAAATATTAAATGTTCCCAACACAAAAAAAAGATAAATGTTTCAGACAGTGAATATACTAATTACCCTGATCTGATCACTATACATTATATACATTGAAACATGACTATGTATCCCATATGTATAATTATTATTTGTCAATTAAATATTAAAATAAAAAAGAATTGGTGATATTAATTCAATCTATAACATACTTAATCTTTATAATTATCAAGTCAGTAACATTATTATTCCAATTTTTATTAGTTTCATTGATAAATAAACTGAGGCTCAGAGTTTCTAAATAAAGTGAGTTTACAGAGTTCTTGGAGTTTCTGGTGAAACTGTTCTTAGAGCTTCCGGTAGCTGTCTTATCACTGCAAACTGCCTGAGTCCACTTATCTGCCAGACCACAACCAACTGCAAGAGTGCTGTGACATCTTAGCATCTTGAATTGATTCCTGGCCTTCCTCTAATTGGCACTCAGGACCACTACATCAACATGTCCCAAGCTCCGTTTGCTTTGTGCACCAGTAGGAGTCCTAACACTTCTCACCATGGTATTTAATTTATCCATGGATATGGTCCTCCTCTTCCACTCCTCCCTAATTCCTGAGCATTTTCTATGCCCTTTGAGGCTCACGATCTATTACCAACACTCTTTTTTTTTTTTTTTTGAGTTGGAGTCTCACTCTGTTACCCAGACTGGAGTGCAGTGGCCGCTCCCGGCCACCGCAGCCTCAACCTGCTGGGCTCCGGCGATCCTTCTGCCTCAGCCTTCCAAGAAGCCGGAATTACAGGCATGCACAACCACGCCCAGCTGATTTTTTTTATTATTGTAGAGATGAAGTCTTGCTGCCCAGGCGGGTCTCGAACCCACGGCTCAGGCAATCCACTCACCTCAGCCTCCCGAAGGTGCAGGATTACAGGCTGAGCCACCGAGCCAGGTTTATTACCAACACTCTTATGTTATTTTCTCTGAACTTTCCCTTCACTTCATTCCCTAACTAAAACCCAGTTGTCCTCTAGGGGCACTCTTACCCTGCAGTCCTTTCAAAAGGTTGTGGTTGTTTTCCTCTTATACCATGCACCTCTGGATTTGAAGATGAAAGATAAGATCAGTGTCTTTCTTGCTTCCTATCACAACTTCATAAGTTGTTCTCTTTCCTCTTCTAAAACTCAGATCCTTTGAAATTTATGCTAGCAGACGCTACAACCCTAAATAGTACTATTTCATTCACCGTCGTCTCCCCTTATTCATTAAAGTTTTAGCACCTGGCTGTCTTCCTAGTCATCCCTACTCCTGTAGCCATTTTTTTTTAATGTGTGATCAAACCAATGATTGAGGCCTCTTAGTTCCTTGACCTACCCAACTCTGATGACTTTTTTCTTTCTTTTTTTTGAGTTGGAGTCTCACTCTGTCACCCAGACTGGAGTGCAGTGGCCACTCCCGGCCACCGCAGCCTCAACCTGCTGGGCTCCGGCGATCCTTCCGCCACAGCCTTCCAAGTAGCCGGAATTACAGGCATGCGCTACCACGCCCGGCTGATTTTTTGATTTATTGTAGAGATGAGGTCTCGCTGCCCAGGCAGGTCTCAAACCCGCGGGCTCAGGCAATCCACTCACCTCAGCCTCCCAAAGGGACTTTTTTCTTTATCTCACTTCAGCTGCCCACTTATACGGTTAGACATCTGCCCAACAATTACAGTCCTTGATCCAAGCACCCCACTCCCTAACCACCATTTCTATATTTCAAGTGATCTCTTTATCTCTCACTTCAAAAGTTTCTTTTATTTCATTACAACTTCCAGCTCACTGAATCAAGTCTATCATTTTTCATTATCCATTACTGCTTGAAAGATACTTGCCCTTTATTCTCTTAGGTTCAATGGTCCATCATCATAGTAATTCAATGAGGTCAGGGCAAGTGATTTCCTCTTCAGGAAGATGATCCAGGAGTTTCACACATCACATCTCACAACCTATGGATCAAACTTAGTTACAGGGTAACACTTAGCTCAACGGGAGAGGGATTTAAAAACATAGTCTCTTCCCAGGCAAGAGAAGAACAGTGGTCTCTGAATTTGTCCCCCAAAATTTATGTATTGGAAATGTAATCCCCAATGCAAAAGAGAAGAGGGGCCTTTTCAGAGGTATTTAAATCACGAGGGCTCTGCCCTCATGAATGGATTAATGTCCATATAAAAGGGCTTGGTTGAGGGAGCTCACCCTTTTTTATCCCTTTCCTCCCTTCCACTATGCGAGGATACAACATTCTTCCCCTTCAGAGGGTGCAGAAACAAGATGCTGTCTTGGAAATCGAGAAGAGGTCAGACTCTCACCAGACACCAAACCTGTCATCTCCTAAATTTTTGACTCCCAGTCTCTAAAGCTGTGAGAATTAAATTTTTCTTCTTTTTTTTTTGAGTTGGAGTCTCACTCCGTCGCCCAGACTGGAGTGCAGTGGCACGCTTCCGGCCACCGCAGCCTCGACCTACTGGGCTCCGGCGATCCTCCTGCCTCAGCCTTCCAAGTAGCCAGAATTACAGGCGCACGCTACCACGCCCAGCTAATTTTTTATTTATTGTAGAGATGAGATCCCGCCAAGTTGCCCGGGTAGGTCTCGAACCCACAGGCTCAGGCAATCCACTCACCTCAGCATCCCAAAGTGCTGGGATTACAGGCTGAGCCACTGAGCCCGGTCCAACTTTTCTTCTTTTATAAATCACCCAGTCTCAGATATCTTGTAGGAGAACAAATGAACTATGACAACCAGCTGCAACTTGGAGCATTCTATTATTAAAAGGAAAAGGGAATGTGGATATTTAGGGACAGGGATGTTTGCCACATTAGTTAAACACAAATATCCACTTAACCTGTTCTTTCCCACAAGTAGCTAACAGACCAAAGGAAAACATGCAGTCATGATGATTCTCATTCTAAGCCTCAAGTGAACAATCAACATAACAATCTTATACACTTCTTTAATACATTTGATCTGTTCTCAAAAACTTACCATTTTATACCTTCTTTTCTCAAACTTCCAGCAATTCCTTGCCATTTTTTATACTTCACTCTCAGCTGATAACTTTCGCTTGTATTTTATAGAAAAATGAAGGGAATCACAGGAACTTTTTTTCCCACAAACAAATTTGCCAACCTAGCTGCATATTTCCACCATTAATTCTAACTTTCTCTGTTTTTACTCTTCGCTCTTTTGACAGTACATAGAAGCTCCCTATATTTAGCAAAGATGCATACCTCTGAAGTTTATCTTTTCCAGCCTGTCTCAAGGACAGATATCTGTAATAATAAGCAGTTTCTCTTGTAACACTGTGTTTTGCTTTTCTCTTGGATTATTTCCAACAGTCAGGAAATGGTCTCTAGTAAATCCCACCTTTAAAAAAAATCAATAGAGAAGAGGATGCTGGGAAGATGGCAGTGTAGGTGGCACCTGAAATCTATCTCCAACTTGACAAAAACTGCACTGTAATAATTTGTCTTATGTAAGTATTTTAGAACTCTGGAGTCTATTGAAGGTTTGCAGCTTCCAGGAAAAGGCTTAGGTGGTACATTGCAGTTAATTCTGGTCAATTTCAGCTCTTAGCACAGTAGCAGCTACCCATTCCCCACCACCTAGTCCTTTGGCAGACAGTCATGCATACATTCCAGGAGCAGTTTACATGAAGTCTGCAGAAGTCAGGTAGGAAAAAAGAACCTTGTCTCCAAATATCAGGGATCAATGCTCTAATAATTGATCACTCTTTCGGATCACAAAAGTGCAGACAAAGAGGCAGGCAGTCATTGGTGTTGCTCCTCTACCCATTGTTGTAAGCCTCTCCAGCTGAAGCAACTTTCAGGGGATTAAAAAGGTCAGTACCACCCCTCCTTTATTTTTCTCTTTTCCCCCTTGTGGGAGCCAGACATGAAAGACTAGGACATTCAAAAGCAAATACACATGTGGGAGAAATTAGAAAGTAGTTGTGCATGTCCAGGGAAAGATGCAAGCTTAGAAAAGTTCTGAGAAAACCTTAAGTTTGTATCTCAGACTGATGCTTGACACACTGGGGGCCTACAACAACAAGAACAACAACAAAAAGTCAGCAAACCCTGGGAAAAAGAGAATCTGATTTTCAGAGTTACCACATTATTAGATTCAAATGTCTGGTTTTCAATAACAACAAAATTACAAGACATACACATACACACAGAAAAATATGGCCCATTCAGGAAAAATATTACATGCTCATGGATTGGAAGAATCAACATTGTTAAGATGTCCATCCTACCCAAGGCAATCTATAGCTTTACCATATACCCATTAAATTACCAGCAGCATTCTTTTCAGACCTGGAAACTGCAATATAGGAATTCATATGGAAACATAAACAACCATGAATAGCCAAAACAATCCTTAGACCAAAAAAAAAAAAAGCGGGAGGTATCACACTCCCAGACTTTAAACTTTATTACAAAACTGCAATAATCAAAACAGCCTGGTATTGGTACAAGAACAGACATAGAGACCAATGGAACAGGATAGATATTCCAGAAGCAAAACCTCAATTTCTCAACCAACTCATCTTTGACAAAGCTTCCACCATCAACCACTGGGGAGAAGAGAACCTATTCAGTAAATGATGCTGGGGAAAATGGCTGACCTCGTGCAGAAGATTAAATCAAGACCCCAACCTATCACCATACACAAAAATCAACTCTAAATGGGTCAAAGACCTAAACATAAAACCTCAAACTATAAGAATCTTAGAAAATGCAGGAGACACCCTTATGGAAATTGGAACTGGCAACCAATTCCTGATCAAAACCCCAACTGCCCATGCCATAAGATAAGAGAAAAGATAGACAAGTGGGACCTCATCAAACTGACAAACTTCTGCAAAGCCAACAAGAGAGCAGGGAGACAGCCCACAGAATGGGAAAAAGTATTTGCCAACTGTATTATCTGACAAAGACTAACATCTAGGATCTACAAGGAACTCAAACATACCGAAAAGAGAAACACAAATGGCCCCATTACAAAGTGGGCAAAAAATATGAATAGATACTTCTCAAAAGAAGACATATGAGCAGCCAACAGATACATGAAGAAATGCTCAGCCTCACTAGTCATCAAAGAAATGAAAATTAAAACCACACTGAGATACTATCTAACTCCTCTCAGGATGGCCATCATCAACAACTCAAAAAACAACTGGAGAGGATGCGGGGGAAAAAGGAACACTTCTACACTGTTGGTGGGAATGTACACTAGTACAACCTCTGTGGAAAACAGTGTGGTGATTCCTAAAAGATCTAAAAATCGACCTTCCATATGACATCACAATCCCCCTGCTGGGAATATACCCGGAGGAACTAAAATCACTCTATGAAAAAGACACCTAGCGCATGCCTGTAGTTCCAGCTACTTGGAAGGTTGAAGCGGAAAGATCGCCGAAGCCCAGCAGGTCGAGGCTGCGGTGGCCGGGAACAGCCACTGCACTCCAGTCTGGGTGACAGAGTGAGACTCCAACTCAAAAAAAAAAGAAAAGAAAAAGATACCTACACATGCATGTAACTGCAGCATTATTCACAATAGCAAAAACATGGAACCCACCACACTGCACATCGAAAGAGGACTGGATAAAAAAAAATGTGGTACATATGCACGATGGAATATTATGCAGTCATAAAGAAGGACAAAATTATGAACTTCACAGCAACATAGAGTTGGATGGACTTAGAGTGTATAATACTGAGTGATCTATCACAGAAACAAAGAGCTGAGTACCACATGTTCTCACTCATAAGCAGATCTTGAAAAATTAACATAATACGATAAGAAAGGGATTGGTAGTAGTGGGAAAAACTGCCAGGGAGTGGGGGGCACACCTCATCAACAAGGGTACCTGCGTAATGAACACATTTATATGCCTAACTCTACATTGTACCCCACATCTTTAAAATTAAAAATTAATGATACCAGAGCCCCATCCCAGACCAATTAAATAAAGCACTGGTATTTAAAAAAAAAAAAAAGACAGCCCATTCAAAAGAAAAAAATAAACATAAACTGTACCTGAAAAAGACCTGAAGGTAGGTGTACTAGACAAAGACTTTAATACCACTGTCTCACACATGCTTAAAGTACTAAAGAAAAATGAACAGAAAGTCAAGACAATGATGTATGAACAAAGTGGAAATATCAATAAGGAGGCAGAAAAACTAAAAAGAAACGTGAAGCTGGGCTCGGTGGTTCAGCCTGTAATCCTGCGCTTTGGGAGACTGAGGTGAGTAGATTGCCTGAGCCCGTGGGTTCGAGACCCGCCTGGGCAACTTGGCGAGACCTCATCTCTACAATAAATTTTTAAAAAATGGTCGGGAGTGGTAGCGTGCCCCTGTAGTTCCAGCTACTTGGAAGGCTGAGGCAGAAGGATCGCCGGAGCCCAGCAGTTCAAGGTTGCGGTGGCTGGGAGCATGCTACTGCACTTCAGTCTGGGCGACAAAGGAGACTCAAACTCAAAAATAAAAAAGAAACGTGAAAAATTCTGGAGCTAAAAAGTACAATAAAGAAATTTAAAATTTACTACAGGCATTCAAAGGCAGATTTGAGCAGGCAGAAGAATCAGTAAACTTAAAAATAGAACAATGGAAATGATAGATTATGAGAAACAAGAAAGGAATTGAAGAAAAGTAAACAGGGTTAAGAGACCTGTGGGTCAGTCATGTGGACCAATATATGAACCATATGAGTTCCAAAGAGAGAAGAGACAGAGAAAGGAGCAAAGAGAATATCTGAAAAAATAATAGCTTGAAAACTTTCCAAATTTAATGAAAAGCATGACCGTAAACTCCAACAGACTCCAAGTAGGATGAACTCAAAGAGACCCACTCCAAGACACATTATGGTCCAACTGTCAAAGCCAAAGAGAATCTTGAAAGCAGAAAGAGAGAATCAATTCATCAAATATGAAGGGGGATAAAAAAAACCCCAGAATTTATTTATAACAAATTGTGTATTAATTCTTACATGTTTAGACTTCAGTCAATTCAAAGTACTCAGGCACGACCACACCCAGCTCTCACCAGAAACTTTTGAGGCCAGTAGGTACTATATTCAGCAAAAAGTGTTCTTCAAGAGTGAGGAAGAAATTAAGACATTGCCAGATAAACAACAGCTGAGGAAACTTTCATTTACCTAGCTTCAGTTATCACTATACTTGTCCTGCAAGAAATGCTAAATGGAATCCTCCAGGTTGAAACAAAAAGATATGAGACTTAGAGCCATATAATGAAATGAAGATCTCAGTAAAGGTACATACAAGAGCAATTATAAAAGCTAGTATTGAGGACACTGTTTTTTTAATTTTTTGTTTTTTTGAGTTGGAGTCTCACTCTGTCGCCCAGACTGAGTGCAGTGGCCGCTCCCGGCCACCGCAGCCTCAACCCGCTAGGGCTCCGGCAATCCTTTGGCCTCAGCCTTCCAAGTAGCTGGAACTACAGGCGCGCACTACCACGCCCGGCTAATTTTTTGATTTATTGTGGAGATGAGGTCTTGCCAAGTTGCCCAGGCGGGTCTCGAACGCACGGGCTCAAGCAATCCACTAACCTCAGCCTCCCAAGGCGCAGGATTACAGGCTGAGCCACCGAGCCCAGCTCAGAGGACAAATACCACATGATCTCACTTACATATGGAAGCCACTGAAATAATAGAAGCAGAGCATAAAATAATGGTTATCAGCAGGGCACGGTGGCTCAAGTCTATAATTCCAGCACTTTGGGAAGCCAAGGTGAGAGAGTTGCCTAAGGCCGCAGGTTTGAAACCAGCTTAGGCAACATGGTGAGACCTTGTCTCTACAATAAATCAAAAAATTAGCCGGGTGTGGTAGCGCACGCCTGTAGTTCCAGCTACTTAGAAGGCTGAGGCAGAAGGATTGCCTGAGCCCAGCAGGGTGAGGCTGCGGTGGCTGTGAGTGTGCCACTGCACTCTAACCTGGGCAACAGAGTGAGACTCCAGCTCAAAAATAATAATAATAATAATAATGGTTATCAGGAGCTTGGTGGCAGTGGTAGGGGAGATGTTGGTCAAAGGATACAAAATTTCAATTAGATAAGAGAAATAAATTGAAGAGGTCTACTGTACAACATGGTGACTATAGTTATTAACAAGGTTTTGTATTCTTGAAAATTGCTAATAAAGTATATTCTAAGTGTGCTTATCACAAAAAAATGAAAAGTACATGAGGTATGGTGTATCTTAACTAGTCTAATTTAGTCATTTTTCAATGTATACATATTTCAAAGCATTATGTTGTACACGATAAATATATACAATTTTTATTTGTCCATTAATATAAGTATTTTTAAAAGCTAATGTTATTGTAACAATGGTTTATAAATCCATTTTTTTTTCTATTTAAGAGACTAATACATTAAAAAGAATTATTAGGTGCTGGCCAGTGTGCATTAATACAAGAAAAGGAAATCTGTACACAGGTTGGAGAGAAAAAAATAAAACCTTTTCTTTGCTGATGACACAATTGCTTATGTAAAAAATCTGATCGAGTTAACAATAACAACAATAAAAAAGCATTCTGGAACTATTAAGTGATTATGGCACAGTTGCAAGATACAAGGTTAACATGCAATAGTCAATTTTTTTCCTTTACCTCAGCAAAGAACAAGTGAAATTGGAAATTAAAAACACAGTATCATCTACTAGCACCCTCAAAATGAAATACTTAGGTATACTATAAAATAAAACACAGCAAAAACAGAAAATAGGTATTATATATGGAGAAACTGGAAGCCTGTGGAAATGATGGTTTCACTGGAGAATTCTACCAAACATTTAAAGAAGAAATAACACCAATCTTTCTTTAGCTTTTCTATAAAGTTAAAGAGGAGAGGACACTGTGTACCTCATTTTATCAGACCAGCATTACCCTGACATCGCAGCCAAACAAAGACACAAGAAAACTAGACTAATATCCCTTATGAACACTGAAGCAAGAATTCTTAACAAAATACTGGCAAACTAAGTTCAGCAGAATAACATATTAAAAAGGATTATACAACATGACCAAGTGGAATTTATTCCTGCAATGCAAGGATGAGTCAACATATAAAAACTGAACAATGTAACATACCATATTAACAGAATGAAGAAAAATAAAACATATTATTATGTCAATTGATGCAGAAAAAGCATTCAACAAAATTCAACACCCTTTCATAATAAAAACATTCAACAAACTAGGCCTAAAGGAACTACCTCAACATAATCGTTATGATCAAGTAAGCAAGAAGAAGTCATGCCAGTAAGCTGAGTCTAATTAATTATGAGGGTTTTTTTTATTAATGCATGGGTCAAGAGCAGGCAAATTCCAGGAAAAAACTCTTGACAAACTAGTGGTTTGTGATAAGCTTTTATAGGTAAAATTTGTAGTACTGGCTACATGGCAACTTAGTGACCATAGTAACTACTAACTAACAACTTGGCAACCAAAATGGGAACTTTTGATTAATTTCATGTCCTAGGTATAGCCAGTGCCTGGAAAGTCCCTGGAGTTCTTCCAACAAGATACAGTTTAAGGTAGTTACATAGAGACAAGGTAGAAGAATCATTACACAATGGAGTTACCTTGGTTAGGTCATTAACAAAATATAAGAACAAAATATGAAAATGTAACAATGGGGTTTTGCAAAGCATAACATTTGATTTCAGTTAACAAAGCATACAATTACATGGAACTTATGGTTAAGGAGTTTTGTAACAGTCAGCAGGAAATGGTCAGCAAGACTTGCCCAAAGGGGACAAAGCTGGGGGTCTGTGGTCATGGGAACGTTCCTGTAATTACATGTAGGCATTGAAGAGCGATTCTTAGGTCAGGCAGGCAACTAAGATGGAAGCTTTAAACAAGATGGAGTAAGCTGGTTGATACTATTATTTTGTAGCAATTTGATTTTATTAACTGATTTAGCTCATTTCATAATAAAAGTCATATTTAGTTGGGTGTGGTGGCTCATGTCTGTAATACCAACACTTTGGGAGGTGGAGGCAGGAGGATCACTTTAGCCTAGGAGCTTGAAAACAGCCTGGGCAACGTAATGAGATCTAGTCTGTACAAAAATATCAAAAAATTATCCAGGTGTGATGGTGCATGCCTGTAGTCCCAGCTACTTAGGAAACTGACATAGGAGGATCACTTGAGGCCAGGAAATGGAGGCTGTAATGAGCCATGATCATACCACTGCACTCCAGCCTGGGCAATAAACTGAGACCCTGACTCAAAACAAAACAAACAACATATTTTTTTAAAACACAGTGATCATCATACTCAATGGTAAATACTAAAAGCTTTTCCTTTAAGATCAGGAAGAAGGCAAGAATGCCCATTTTCTCCTCTTCTTTTTTTTTTTTTTTTTTTAATTTTTTCATTTTCTCCTCTTCTATTCAACATACCACTGGAAGCTATAGCCAGAGCAATTAGGCAAGAAAAAGAAATAAAAGGCAATCTCTGTTCACAGGTGATATAATCTTATATGTTAAAAACCCTAAAGATTCCACACACAAAAAAAATTAGAAGTAATAAACAAATTCAGCAAAGATGCAGGATACAATGTCAACACACAAAAATCAGTTGACTTTTTATACAATAACACTGAATAATGAGAAAAGGAAATTATAAAAAACAATTCCACTTACAATAGCATCAAAAATAATAAAATACTTGGGAATTAACCAAGGAGTTGAAAGACTTATACAGTGAAAACTACAAAACATTGATGAAAGAAATTAAATAAGGCATAAATAAAACATCCTATGTGCATAGAATGGAAGACTTAATATGTTAAGATGCCAATACTATCCAAAGTGACCTATAGATTCAATGCAATCCCTATGAACTTTTTTGCAGAAATAGAAAAACCCATTCTAAAATTCATATGAAATTTCAAGGGACCTCAAATAGCCAAATCAATCTCAAAAAAGAAAAAAACAAAGCAGGAGGACTCACACTTTCTGATTTCAAAATTTACCACAAAGTTAATCAAAACATTGTTTCTGGCTGGGCTCGGTGGCTCAGCCTGTAATCCCAGCACTTTAGGAGGCCGAGGCGAGTGGATTACCTGAGCCCGCAGTTTCGAGACCCGCCTGGGCAACTTAGCGAGACCCCCATCTCTACAATAAATCAAAAATTAGCCGGGCATGGTAGCACGCGCCTGTAGTTCCAGCTACTTGGAAGGCTGAGGCGGAAGGGGTCGCCAGAGCCCAGCAGATAGAGGCTGCAGTGGCTGGGAGCAGCCACTGCACTCCAGTCTAGGTGACAGAGTGAGACTCCAACTCAAACAAACAAACAAACAAACAAACAAACAATGTTTCCTGGCATAAAGACAGACATATAGACCAATGAAATAGAATAGTGATCCCAGAAATAAATCCTCACATATAGATCAAATGATCTTTGCTAAGACCATTCAGTGGGAAAAAAGTCTATTCAGCAAACAATGCTAGAAAATTGGATATACACGTGCAAAAGAATAAAATCAGGTCTGGGTTTGGTGGATCAGCCTGTAATCTCAGCAGTTTGGGAGGTCAAGGTGAGTGGATTGCCTGAGCCTGCAGGTTCGACATCAGTCCAGGCAACTCGGCGAGACCTTGCCTCTACAATAAATAAAAAAATTAGCCGGGCATGGTAGAATGCACCTGTAGTTCCAGTTACTTGGAAGACTGAGGCAGGTGGACACTGGGGTGGCCGTGAGTGTGCCACTGCACTCCAGCCTGGACGACAGAGTGAGACTCCAACTCAACAACAACAACAATAAAGAATAAAATCAGACCCTTACCTAACACCACAGACAAAAACTACCTCAAATGGATTAAATATCTAAATCTAAGACCAAAACTATACAACACTTAGAAGAAAACATAAGACAAAAAGTTCACAACACTGTCTTTAGCAATAATTTCTATATGACACCAAAGGTATAGGCAACAAGAGAAAAAATAGACAAGTAGAATTTATGAAAAATGTTTTTAAATTGTGCACTAAAAGACACTAGCAACAGAGTAAAAAAACAACCCATATCAGGGAAGAAAATATTTGCAAATCATATATATGATGAGAGATTAATATCATAGTTCAGATTTACATTCTGAACTAAAACTCAGCAACAAAATAAACAAACGACCCAATTTTAAAATGAGCAAAGAACTGCAACAGAAATCTCTTGGCCAGACGTGGTGGCAAACTAAATTATTACATAGTGATGAAGACATGATATATCCCTGAGGAAGGACAGTGAAGATGTATTGCTGGCCTTGCCAGATGAAGTCAAGCTGCTTCTGGTGAGCCTATGGACAAGGATGAAGAAAAATGCATTTGCCAGATCAACAGCTGCATACCGGGTACCGGGAGATGTTTTATTTGCTCAAGCAATGAAACCACATCTGAAACAGCAGCTCCAATTGGAATCACCACTTGGTTAAGCTTACAGTAATCCACATATTCTCTAAATTCCATTTGTCCTTTGCACAGGCTAAATAAAAGAGTTGAATGGGAATGAGGTGGGGATCACCATCTCCGCATCTTTCAAGTCCTCGATGGTGGCACTAATCTCTGCCAATTCTCCAAAGATGTGGCATTGCTTTTGATATACTCTATTCCAAAGCAGAGGTAGTTTTAACGGCTCCCACTTGGCTTTTCTCACCACAGTAGTCTTCACTTCACAGGTCAGGGAACCAGTGTAAGGATTCTGACAGCTGTTAAGCATGTCTACTTTCATTTTGCATTCTGGAACAAGAGAAATAACCACAGGATAGGTCTGGGGACCCACTGGACCTACTATGCTAAAATTTCTAAAGCTAAAAGTTTAAAACCTGAGGTAAAAATCCACTGATCAGCTAACATCCACACTCCTATTCTGACTGCAGGGCCACAGTTATGTCTGGGGTCTTCTAGAGTCACTGTCAGTTCAGAGCTGGTATTCAGTAGTCCCTGAAAGCTCTGATTTTTTTCTCCCTGTGCACAGCTACCCTGGTAAAAGGCCATAGGTCCCTTTGGAAAAGGTTGAAAGATTAATAGTATAAATTTTTAGTAGTCCAGGGTCCTTCTTTGAGGGGACCTGGTCCTCCCTTCATTCAAAGGGTTCTGGGTCTATACGCTGGGTAACCACTGGGAACTGATTTGGGGGCTATGACTTTGTTTCATGATTCAAGTTAGACTTTTTGTACACTTAACCTAGAACTTCTCTGCTTAGACAGATCAAGTAAAAATTTAGTAGGATTCCTATCTATTTCACTTCTAGAAACACCATGATTAATTAGCAAACACCATAGGTCTGTGAGTCAGACAATTCTGACTGCTACTTTGATTCTGCTGCACCCACCTTGCCTGAGTGCTGCCGCTTGGCTCCTGTCATCCTGGGATCCAATTATTCCCACCGTATTTAGGTTTTAATGGCTTGTGGTTGCCACTGTAAGGTCCATCCTATGGAGAACAGTAGTCATGGAGCTCTTCAAGGATGCTGGGGCTCCCCTCACAAATTTATTTCTCAAAGTATTGGTGAAAGGTGCGTCTTCTGGGCCTTCCCAGGGTGGGTGAGTAGGTTGTAAATGACAAATCCACTTTAACATTCCAGTCTCCCTAAGCCTTTGAATTCCTTCCTCTACATTAAACCAAGAATGAAGTCATCCCCAACTTACAGTTGGCCATTTTTTGATCCATGTTTCAGCCAACCAACCACTTAGAGCTCTAACTCCCCAAGCTGCGACATTAAATGCAGAATCGCTACTTAGTGAGCCTATATTAATAAATTCAGCCTGATCCAACTTAATGTTTTTTATATAATTATCCCACACCCTTAATATCCATTTCTACAAATGTTCCCCGAATTTCTGCTTATATAAATTAGAAAACCCAGGTAGCTCTTTTGGAGTGTAGTGTACCTCCTCATGGGTCACACTTTGTACCTCAAAGTAGGCTCTTTAGGGGCCTACTGGGACCCAAGTCTAGTAGGTCTAGAAGCAAAGAGGGGTGGTGGACATAGGTCCTGAGGAGAATCAGCATTGTGTTACATGGAGGGTGGAATTTAGGACAAAATTCATTATAATACAAATTTATTTAGGACAAAATTCATTATGATTCAGGAATACAGAATTTTTACTTATCTCCTTTTATCTTACATCTGTGTTTTCTTTCTCCCATGTTGACAAGAGATTAGCATTTGAATCAGTAGAATGAATAAAAAAGATTGCCCTCAACAATGCTGGCAAGCATCATCCAATCTGTTGAGGGTCTGGTTCTCAAGAATGATTGGAATTATATAATTAGACCATAATATGATTACTCATATTCTTTAACCCACATTTCACATAAAAATACCAGAATACTTATGCAAATATTATCGCCAACAATGCAAATACTGAGCTTACTTTTTTTTTTGACATTTGTGTCCTTAGAAAATATCCCATTAGAGACATATAGTCAAATTACTTGTTTTAATGTCACCTGTTATGGAATATCTGGTTAAGTTGCTTCATTTCATTTCCATTTTGGGGAATTTCTTTTCAAAAGTTAACATTTTTTTATGACTAAGTAAAATATTTTGTTTTCAGCACCAAATCTAAAATATCAAATATATTTAAGTAACTCTAGCTTTTTCCTGTCTTCTCCCCATCATTCTCTCCTAACCTTTAAAATATATATATGGTTTAGTATTTATTTTATTTTTGAGTTGGAGTCCCACTCTGTTGCCCAGGCTGGAGTGCAGTGGCACACTCATGGCCACCCCAGCGTCAACCTGCTGGGCTCTGGCAATCATTCTGCCTCAGCCTTCCAAGTAGCTAGAACTACAGGCATGTGCTACCACACCGGCTAATTTTTTGATTTATTGTAGAGACGAGGTTTCGCCAAGTTACCTGGGCTGGTCTCAAACCCCTGAGCTTAGGCAATTCACTCACCTCGGCCTCCCAAAATGCTGGGATTACAGGCTAAGCCACCGAGCCCGGCATCAAAACACCTTCTAGTATCTTTGATCTTCTTAACAGCCACAGGTGGCAGTTATGACTTTATCTTATTGATACAGAGAGAATTAGTTATGGCAGAAGGTCACACAGCCAAGCCCGATTTTACCAAAAAATTAATTCACTAAGTTAATTTGTTTTTGTTAAGGTGCTACAACTGCTCTATATTTTAGTATACAGAAAATAATTTAAGTTAGCTGCTTTTTTAAAACATAAAGTATCACTTTAAAATTATGTTATAAGAAAAACTAAAAACTAAATTTTTTTAATCTCCTCTTCACATGTATAGAAGTAATTTGTGTGGCCAGCAATTTCTTCTCATAGCCACCCCACCAAAACTTTGTGCGTGTAGAAATGGTAGTTTCTTTGTAAAGGCCTACAAAATAGGTGAAATCTAAATATAGTACAATTTTTTAGGTAGGACTGAAACACATGTGTTTGCAATAACTTAAATGAATGCTGTGATTATGCACTACAGTTTACAACAGGGACTTTCATTAAAGTTAGTAAACGTGGCTGGGCCTGGTGGCTCACACCCGTAATCCCAGCACTTTGGGAGACCAAGGTGAGGGGATTGCCTGAGCCCAGGGGTTCAAGACCAGCCTGGACAACTTGGTGAGACCTCATCTCTACAATAAATCAAAAAATTAGCTGGGCATGGTAACACATGCCTGTAGTTCTGGCTACTTGGAAGGCTGAGATGGAAGGATCACCTGAGCCCAGCAGGTCAATGCTGGGGTGGCTGGGAGTGTGCCACTGCACTCCAGCCTGGGCAACAGAGAATCCAACTTAAAAAAAAAAAAAAGATTAGTAAATGTGAGGTATAAGGTCTTTCTTCTTCTGTATCCTCCAAAAGTGCCCAATACTAGTGAGCATGCAAGTGTTCTGTGATGCCTGAATGTGTCTCAAACTTATCGTTTTCTTAACTATTTAGGAGGGAAGTTATGAGGTTTTAATTTAAGCAATTTCCATGATTAGTCTTTTTAGACTTTCTTCATTGCATTGTTGCTAAAATTGTCATTTCGACAGTAAAACACTTAAATTTTTGGACATATAAAGTTTGCTGTCATTTTATCAATGGAATATCAAAATTTGTGCATTGATTCTTTTTCTTTTCTTCTTGTTTCGCAGTTATCCAGTACGTAGGCTACATATTACTATTAAAAGAAAGAAGCAACTTTTTATCCTCCAATATAAAACATGTTGAAGTTAAAAAAATCACCACAAAGAAAATAAAGCACTATAACGTATCAATCTATTTAAGTATATAGCTGTTACAAAATATGAGTTCGCAAATAGAATATCCTATATAAGGCCAGGCTCAGCTCAGCCCGTAATCCCAGTACTTTGGGAGGCCGAGCCGAGTGGATTGCCTGAGCCCACAGGTTCAAGACCAGCCCGGGCAACTTGGCGAGACCATGTCTCTATAATAAACCAAAAAATTAGCCAGGCATGGTGGCACGCACCTGTAGTTCCAGCTACTTGGAAGGCTAACGTGGAAGGACCGCCAGAGCCCAGCAGGTTGACGCTGGGGTGGCCATGAGCATGCAGGCGATGGAGTGAGACTCCAACAACAAAAAAAGAAAAATCCTATATAAATGTTTCATTTGGTATAAAGAGCTGTTAAAATTAGAAAAGTTATTCAAGCTTTAAGAATAAAAACTTCAGATAAAAATTTAATTGTGATGCTAAATCTAGTTTCACACGGGAAAAGTTTTCTGCTCACAATTTTCAGTTTTGTGAATTAAACGGTTGTAGCTTCCAAATATTTAGTCCTACAATTTCAGTGCAAGGTCAGAAAAATATCTCTTTCTGAAACTAAACTAGTAGGTACACATATATTGTGCTTGACAGTATATTAACAACTAAACGAGGGATTGGGAAACCTATATATTAGAAAGGAATTCATGACAGTTACTTAGATGCTAGGCACATCTGCAAAGAAAGGTCCTGGGTACATACTTATCAAGTGCTTAGGCACTGTTGCAACCTAGGTATAAAGAGAGAGGTTAACTCAGAGAGATCCTCCAGGGAGACTGAAGGTCTTAAGGCTAGGACTGGGTTTTCTGCAAAAATCTCAGAGGTTCTCTTTCATGTCTTCTCTGCAGCGGTCATTACCTTAATTGATGGCAAAACACTGGACCATTTGGTTAGGAATACGAAGCAGAAGGAAAGAAACTATCTGGAATGCAAGGGATTCCCTGTGCAAAGTATGTATGTAAGGAGGTAACAAGAAATCCCCTTAAAATAATATGCAGTGAAGATTACCAGGAATGGTATTGTTCAGTATAACTTTATGAGCTAAATGTCATCTGAATATTAAGTGAATTACAAATATTGATGGAATACTTTTATATATCAAGAACACTGTCTTTTTTTTTTTTTTTTGAGTTGGATTCTCACTCTTGTTGCCCAGGCTGGAGTGCAGTGGCACACTCATGGCCACTGCAGCCTTGACCTGCTGGGCTTAGGCGATCCTTCAGCCTCAGCCTTCAAGTAGCTGGAAATACGGGCACACGCCACCACGCCCAGCTAGTTTTTGTGATTTATTGTAGAGACAAGGTCTTACCAAGTTACCCAGGCTGGTCTCGAATCCTCAGTCTCAGGCAATCCTCTGGCCTCAGCCTCCCAAAGTGCTGGGGATTACGGGCTGAGCCAGTGCGCCCGGCCAACTGTCATTTCTTAAAGTGTCCCAGATCTGGCAGTCGTGCGAAGCAACTAAGTGTTAAAAAGAAAATGGGCAGGGCTCGGTGACTCAGCCTGTAATCCCGCGCCTTTGGGAGGCTGAGGTGAGTGGATTGCCTGGGCCCGCGGGTTCGAGACCCGCCTGGGCAGGCGAGACCTCATCTCTACAATAAATCAAAAAATCAGTCGGGCGTGGTAGCGCATGCCTGTAATCCTGGCTACTTGGAAGGCTGAGGTGGAAGGATCGCCGGAGCCCAGCAGGTCGAGGGTGCGGTGGTCGGGAGCAGCCACTGCACTCCAGTCTGGGCGACAGTGAGACTCCAACTCAAAAAATAAAATAAAATAAAAATAAAACAAAAGAAAAAAGAAAATGGAATTGGCTGAAAAGAAATCGCAAAGTTAATAGAAATTCTCTACACCCATTCACAATCTCCCATTTTCTGATCATTAACGGGCCTCTTGCTCCCTCTAATCCTTTCCTTCGGCTCCTGCCAGGCTGCATATTTCCCTCTTTGGTAGCATGCCTTTGACCTTCTTCGTCTAGGCCTTAAAAAACAGGTGAAATCTGAATATAGAACAACTTCTTGGTAGGACTCAAATGCATGTGCTTTCAATAACTTAAGTAAATACTGTGATTTTGCACCAGCATAGAACTTTGACATTTTGCTTTGCTTTGCCTTTTGAGAACAAACTCCCTCACTCATCCAGACTACACTCCAAGTCCCTCAAGACTCCTAGGGACAAGAACATTAGGTACTATGCATTCTGCCTTCAAGACAGAGCATCCTCCGGTCTACCAGCAATGCTGACACAAAAGTAGGGTTTGCCTGGACGGAGGTCACACGCTTACTGGACTGCAGGGACAGGGGCACTCTCCACTTGCTCCTGCCATGCGAGTCGAGGGGTCAAGGGCAGGCACTTCAGATGTGCTCAGTCTCCACAAAGCGACCAGGTGGACTCGCAGTCTTTTGGCAATATTTTTTAAGGCCAGGATTACTGGCTGTCACAACCCGGGAGCTGGCGTTTCTTCTTTCTTTTGGTATTTCCACCACCGTGAGTGCTCCCTTACAGTAGAAGGACTAGCAAAGGCCGAGCTTTTGGGGACCTCGTAGTGGGACGCGGCGCGGGCACAAACGGCTCTGGGGTTACTAGCTCTGACATGTGCAAACAGCGGACTCAAGGGAGCTCCAATCTCTTAAGAAACACATGCACAGTCCAGCGACAAGTAGGGCCAACAACCGGCAGCTCGCTGCCGGAGCCCGCTCCCGAGTCCCGGGATGACTCCGCATTTAAAACCGTGCGGAGGAGGTGCGCCAGGGACCGGAAGCCTCGCCACGTGACCCGCCCTTCTCAGCGGCCATTGCTGGCGAGGAGGACGCCCGCCCCTTTCCCGTTTCCTAGCTACTCCAGCGCGAGACGGCGCGGAAACGTCTCACGGGAGGCGGTCCCAGCCAGCTCCGAACTCGAGTGTCACTTAGAACTCGCACCTTTTCCCAGCAATGCTTTGCAAGCCCCTCATCGGGGAGAACCGCCGCGGAGACTTCCGCCCGAGTCCAACCACGTGATCACGCGAGACTTCATTACTCCCTGCGCTCCGCCCGCCCAGCACCCAGCACGGCGCCTGACGACGCGGCCTCCGCCCCGACGCGCCTGCGCACGCGGCTCTCGCGGTGTCTCGCGCTCGGTCCCGCCCACCTCTGCCCCCGCCCTTTCCGCCCCGCCTTCCCCTCCACCCTGTCTCTCGGCGGCGGCGGCGGCGGCTCGCGCAGCTCGTTGGCTCGCTATATAAAGGGGAGAAGCGGGCGCACCGGACGGCTGGGGCTGCAGCCGGTGGCGGCAGCGGCGGCGCTAGGAGTGGTACCCGGTGGTGGTTTCCCTCCTTGGCGCGGGGTGGGGAACGGGCAACGCCCCCCGGACCCCTGAAGGGTCGTGGCTTGCTTTTTTTTTTTGCTTTTGCTTTTTTTATTTTTTTTTTTATTCAGGCGATTCTCGAGGTTTTTTAGCTCCGGGAGGAGTGCCCCCTCCTCCCCCTCGCCCTCTCTCCGCTCCCCCTACTCGTTCAGGATCGATTTTGTTGCCATTTTTTGGTGGTGACCTGGGTCACCCTCCAGGTGTTCTGGTTTTCTTCTTTTTTTTGGTTTTGTTTTTAGCTTGTCTCCTCGGGGTTGCCCCCTGTGGTTTGTGTTGTGTGTGGAAATGGCGAACTCGGCAAATACAAACACCGTGGTAAGGACGTGGTTCGGCGGCCGGCGGGGGCTTCGTTCCGGCGGCAGCAACGGCCGGAGCGGGCGGGGGCGGGGACGGCGGCGGCTCCCGGCCTCGACTCTTCGCCGCCCGCGCGCCGCCGCCGCTGCTTCCCGCCTCAGGCGGGCCGGGCTCCGGGCTCCGGGCGGCGGGCACGGGGGGGCGCCGAGGCTGGCGGCGCGGGCGGGCGGGAGGGGGCGCCGGCGGGGCCTGGCCGCGCCGCGGAGGCCGTTGGGCCCGGGCGGGCGCGCGGCCCCGGCCCCGGACCCCGGCGCCGGGGGGGCGGGCAGAGGGCACCCGCCGCCGCTGCCGAGCGGGCGGCCTCGGAAGCGAAACCGCGTCTGGGGCCGGGGCGAGCCCCCCGCGCCGCCGGGTCCCGCTGTAGCGCGGGGGGAGCTTCACGGTCCCTCTGGGGGTTCCTTCGGGGTTTTCCTGGCGGTTGTGCTTTGGGGACCTTCCCCGAGGCCATTTTATGTTTCAAAAAAAGGACGAAGGTTGAAAAGCACTTATCTCCATTCCTTCCGAAGGGGTAAAATGGCGAAGGGGAAGCAACACCCCCATCGTATCTTCGACTAGCAGAAGCACCGAAAACAAACCCAAAAAAGCCCCCGGTGGTCACAGTGCCCCCCACCCCCACCCCGCTGTCGCCTTGAAATTTGCCTACTTCCCGTTTGTCCGTTTTGGGTTACTTGCGATCACGTAGGTTTGCAAAAAGCAGTCACACAAATAACCTTTTCAGTCACCAACGCAGCGTGGCCCCCCGTCCACCCCACTCGTATTTTTGTTGTGACACTAAAAAGCACGTTTTTGCCCGATCCCGAGAGCCGCAGGGCAGCCCGCGGCCGCCCGACTCCGCTCCGCGGGCGACTCGGCGACCCATCATGGCTGCGGCCGCTCGCCCCGCTTTTCAGTCCCCGAGCCTGTGGTCCTCCTCCCTTTGGCTGCCCTGTTTATATAGAGCCATTGCCGCTCTCTAATATAGACTCTGCCAGGATGGGAAGGTGCTTTTCAGGCCTACGTCACCGCCTCTCCATTTAAACACCAGATCCGGCTTTAAATAGTGAGAGCTGCCGAGCGCGGGGCTGGGAGGTGCGTGCTCCCGAGGCGAGAGCCCGGCGCGTGCAGCTCCGTGTATTTCCAGGTCCTTTTCTTAGCGCCTCGTTCCGCGCCCGGCGGCGGCTGCTTTCGGAGCCCCGAGTTTTTGTTTGGATGCTGCTGCTAGGATATGCCGCCTTTGTTTGTTAGGGAAAATACACCCGAATTGCTGTCCTTCTCTGTACTTCGTTTTTAATTTTTTTCTATGTTGGTTTTTCAAGAGAATTTTAGATCGTTTTTTTTTTTTTCTGTTGAAAGGTGTGTGCAGTCTTTTCCGGCATTAAAAAAAAAAATGCTTTCTACCTGAAAGTGTTAGCTGCAGACGACTTGGTTTGGGTAGTATCTTGTTCAAGTATTCAGGAAATATGTTAGAAATGTAGCTCCTAATGTTTCATTATGTTTTCCTATAATAAATACAAAAGGCACGAAGCTTTTCAAAGATATAGGTGTCTAAAGCATCAGTATAAAGCCTTTTGTTCACAGGACATTTATGTTAGGGGAATTGTAATTAAAGGGAGGACACTTACTGCAAACTGGATTTTAATTAAGTGAAATTTGAAGTAGAACTTTATTGCATTGGATATTAACATGGTATTCAGGAGGAAAATTAATCCAGTTTTCTCTTACAGTGTTGCATCTGGGAACTAACACTTTTGAAAGAAATCTTTTAATCAGTCATTTGATAATGCCACTAAGTGCCTCTCTAATTTACCAGTTTTTAAGTTTGGAATACCGGAATATCTGTTTTTTAAAAAGCTGGACAAACCTTAATTACTTTGTATTTAGTAAAAGACAAAAACTTAGACTCAGGTAAAGTGTAGAATTTTAAGTAATAATTTAGAAACTACTTTTCTCACATAGTGCCTATGTACCCATATACTTTTTAAAAATCAGTATCTTCTGGGCTTTTCAAATTGTGAACACTTTTGCTAAATTATTCTTCATGTATATTGTGAAGAATGGACATTTTTATTTTTTCTAATACAGTACTTCTGAATCCGTTAAGTGGGTGAGTCCACTAAGGCAAAATCTTAAAGCATGATTGATTCATTAAGTAGAGAATATCAGAAGAAAGCAGGCTTGTACCTATACATGTCTGGATCTCCAGGCAAAAGATTTTTAGAGGTAACTGACTTCAAAAACACCTAAATAACATCTCGTTTGCTGGAAAAGGAAAAAAAAAATACACACACACACACACACACACACACACACACACAGTCAATGGAGATTTGTACTACCAGTTTAAAATATATTGCCTCTTTATAATGCCTTGAGGAGTCATTATTGGTAAAAAGCACTTTATAAGGTTTTTGTTTGTTTTTGGTAATTCTGTAGTTAAATCGCTTTTGGTAAGATGGTAGCCATAGTCAGATATACATTTCTCATGTATAGAATCAGTGTTACAGTGAGATGCACATTTTACTGATGAGTAAAGTTCACAGAGACAGATTTGGCAAAATAAAAAAGCAGGTTAGTAACTGGAACAATAAGGGTGAAAACCTAGCTATTTGAATTTTTTCTGCTTGCAGGGAAAAGGAGTGATAGTTTTGTTTTTTTTTTTTTGAGTTGGAGCCCAGACTGGAGTGCCATGGCTGCTCCCGGCCACCACAGCCTCCACCTGCTGGGCTCCGGCAATCCTGCTGCCTCAGCCTTCCAAGTAGCTGGAACTACGGGCGCGCGCTACCACGCCCGGCTCATTTTTGATTTATTGTAGGGATGAGGTCTCGTCAAGTTGCCCAGGTGGGTCTCAAACCCATGGGCTCAGGCAATCCACTCACCTCAGCCTCCCAAAGCGTGGGATTACAGGCTGAGCCACCAAGCCCGGCTCAGGAGTGATAGTTTTTAATAGTTGAGGTAAAAAAAAAAAAAAAAAGGTAAACTCATTATTTGTATTTTTGGCTAGGCAAGGGCACAATGTCGTAGAGGTTCCCCTGTGATAACAGTATTGCTAATAGAGATAGTATTGAAACATTTATTTCTGTTTGAAGATTACTTATGAGAAACCCTTGGTTTTACTTGGTAGCTTTTACTTTAGCCAAGTATGAAACATGAATAATGACAAACATGTAAGAAAAGATTAACCATAACTGTGTGATCACAGATAGGATTTATAATGAGAAAGCTCTAGTCTTACCATCTGATGTGCAGACTTTTATTTAACATGTTAAAAATAGGATGTGGGGAAAAAATAGTATCTGGATTGTAGTAATTGTTCTATTTCCCACCTTCTGGTTTTAAAAAATATTTTATGTTTTCCAAAGCTCTTTCACATCTATTCTCATTGTACTCATTTTATCCTTCTGGCAACCTTCTAGAAGCCAGCTCCTCCATTCCCCACCTGCTACCTCAAGTAATACCAACAATAATAATAATAGTAATAATTGGTAAAGTAAACATCAAGGATGTTTATGGCAGTGTTCCATAGCATCACCTGGACAATAGAAGGAGAGAAATCTGGGAAAGAGATCAGTGTTCCCTGGGATCTTGAGGCCTGCTATTGTTGGTGTATGAATAGTTGAATGGTATATTTGAAGGTACAGATTTGGTCACAAAAACAGAAGTTAGATGATTTTTAAGCTTGAATACTCATTAGGTTGTAGACTAGGCAGATGACTGCTGGACATAAGGTTCTCCGAAGTCCAAGATTTAGTGGCATGGTTATGAGATACAACAGGGTTGAAACCAAGCACAGAAAAATAGGAGCTAGACACAAGGACCCAAAAAGCTATTATTGAACATTACTTTAGATGTTTTGGCTATAACATAGGAAATTATAACTGGAAATTGTATGGGCCTTGTATGCATAAGGACTTTTTGCTTATAAATTGCATTAAATAGCCTTAAAACATCTATTAAAATATGCAGTCATCAAATCCAGTTTAGGACAAATGATGTTTAGTAGGATAGTCATATCTTTTTTTTTTTTTTGAGTTGGAGTCTCACCCTGGTGCGCAGGCTAGAGTGCAGTGGCATGCTCACGGCCACCACAGGGATGGCCATATCTTTAAAGTAATATATTCTAAAATAAGTTTAGATAGTTTGCAAAATGACTATTGTTTTTGTTTTGGATTTGTGAAAACCTGTTATGCATTATAATTTGTGGAAAACTACCTTTCTCAGTAGTCTTTTGTTTTTCCTTTAAAGCCTAAATTATACAGATCGGTGATTGAAGATGTTATTAATGATGTGAGAGACATCTTTCTGGATGACGGAGTGGATGAACAAGTCCTGATGGAACTAAAAACTGTGAGTTTGTCTTACCAAAAAAAAAAAAAAAAAGCAAGAAAAGATCTCCCCCCAAAAAACATTATTTTTAACCAAAAATGAATCTATATTTTTCCCATAGGATGAACATTTGACTTTGTTGAAGGACGCAGTGTAGTTTTAGTGAAAGTTGCTAGTTTTTAATTCCAATTCTACCATTTATTCTTCCTTTGACCTTAGGCAAGCTACTTTTAAATTTCAGCTTCCTGTATGTAAGATGGGAATTGGTAGTATTTACTTTAAGTGTTGTTTTGAGAATTAAATGTAATAACTATATAAAATGCTTAGCTCATGGAGACCAAAGTGATGCCCAAACTTTACCTGTACAGTGACTGTTTGTATAACTAACCCTGAATTGTACCCCACAACGTTAAAATAAAAATTTTTTTAAAATGCTTAGCATTGCCTGAGCCCGCAGGTTTGAGACCCGCCTGGGCAACTTGGCGAGACCTCATCTCTACAGTAAATCAAAACATTAGCCAGGCGTGGTAGCGCGTGCCTGTAGTTCCAGCTCCTTGGAAGGCTGAGGCGGAAGGATCGCCGGAGCCCAGAAGGTCGAGGCTGTGGTGGCCGGGAGCGGCCACTGCACTCCAGTCTGGGCAGCAGAGTGAGACTCCAACTCAAAAAAAAAAAATGCTTAGCACAATGTCTGGCAAGGCGTTGGCTATTATTATTAGATAGTTAATGTTACACATTTTTTATGGTGTAATTACTTGACATGCCTGAAAGAGGTTTTGTCTTTTTGTGTGGTCTTAATGTACCTGTATTCTGAAATGTGTTTAAGTTTTAAGGATTGAATAAGGGCTTGATAAATGAATTTTAGGTTTTTGAGCAGCCCCTTTATGTGGGCCAAATGTTAGGTTTTGAAATATATTTTACATTGCAAGCTGGTTTTCTTTCTCTTGGATGTCTACAGAAGTATTTATTTTTTATTAGCATATATGTTTTCCTGGTGTTGTAATGACTTGTGAAAATTGTGGAAAAGTTTGTCCTATTTGTTAAAATAGTGATTCTCAAAGTATAGTTCGTATAGTTCATGGACTCCTGGGATCTCTCTAGAGGTTCTTTCAGGGAGTCCCCAGGGTTGGCTAAATGCTCAAGTCTGAAAAATTATAGTTTGTCATTCTTTCAAGTACAAATTGTGTTCTATAAGAAAAGTGATCAGTCCAACTCACAGCTCAAATGCACAGGTGCTTTTGAGATAACTACAAACATACAGCAGAAATGCTTTATGCGTACTTCTCATTCTGATGAACTGAATGTTAAAAGATGTGTACTCAGGTGGGGCTTGATGGCTCACACCTGTAAGGATCGCTTGGGCCCAGGAGTTTGAGACCACCTTAGGCTATATGGCGAGACCTCATCTCTACAAAAAATAAAAAGAATTAGCTGGGTGTGGTAGTGCACGCCTGTAGTCCCAGCTACTTGGGAGGCTGAGGTGGAAGGATTGCCTGAGCCCAGGAGGTCAAGGCTGTCGTGCCACTGTACTTCAGCCTGGGCAGCAGAGTGAAAGTCAAAAATATGTTCATAGTAAGAAATTGATTGTCTGATATTCCATAATGGTATGTATTTATATTTAAAAGATCTGTAATTCACTGAGCTTGTGTTTTCCCAATGACCAATACATAATGTTGGAAAATCTATTCAAAGAACAATATAAAGTTATGGACCTTAACAGTATGAAAAGCTAACGGGTATGTGGTTTCATATTCTACATTGCAGCCAACTTTTTTTAAATTTTTTTTTGAGTTGGAATCTCACTATCACCCAGTCTGAGAGTGCAGTGGCTGCTCCTGGCCATTGCAGCCTCCACCTGCTGGGCTCCGACGATCCTTCCGCCTCAGCCTTCCAAGTAGCTGGAACTACAGGTGCGCGCTACCACGCCCGGCTAATTTTTGATTTATTGTAGAGATGAAGTCTCACCAAGTTGCCCAGGTGGGTCTGGAACCCGCAGGCTCAGGCAATCCACTCACCTCAGCCTCCCAAAGTGCGGGATTACAGGTAGAGCCACTGAGCCCGGCTTGCAGCCAACTTTTAAGAAGTGATCACTTAATTTTCCTTTCCTAATTGCTTAACTGTAGGTGGGCAGATTTTCTTCATCTAATTCATACACTTCAACAAAGTGAGGCAGAGGCAGATATGGGAATCCAACTCTTTAAAAGTCATTTCTCACTCATCTCATACATATAGTTATTTTCAGAAGAAAATATTATTTATGTTAACATGTAATGAATAATTTTTGAATGAATTAGTGAACATTTAAAAATAATCTTCATCATAATTTCTATTACTACAAATATAGGTAGATAAAACTCACATACACAAAAGCTCTTTGAGGTCCTCAGTAATTTTTGAAAGTGATAAAAGGTTCTGAGATAAAAAAAGTTTTAGAAATGCTGGTTTAGAAATTGAATATTGGGCTCTTTTAGATCTATGTACAAATAGGTAGTAACAGTTAATAAATGCTGAGGAGTTACCTGAGCGTATTAGCGCATGCCTGTAGTTCCAGCTACTTGGAAGGCTGAGGTGGAAGGATTGCCTGAGCCCAGGGGGTTGAGGCTGCAGTGGTGTTGAGTGTGCTACTGCACTCCAGCCTGTGCAACAGAGTGAGACTCCAACTCAAAAAAAAATGCTGAGGAGCATTTCTTGTGGTCTCATCCATTTAACATAGGTATGGAAGCTGCAACTTAGCAACTCATTATTTTATTTTATTTTATTTTTTTGTGTTGGAGTCTCACTCTGTCACCCAGACTGGAGTGCAGTGGCCGCTCCCGGCCACCGCAGCCCCGACCTGCTGGGCTCCGGTGATCCTTCTGCCTCAGCCTTCCAAGCAGCTGGAACTACAGATGCGCGCTACCACACCCAGCTAATTTTTTGATTTATTGTAGAGATGGTGTCTTGTCAAGTTGCCCAGGCGGGTCGCAAACCTGCAGGCTCAGGCAATTCACTCACCTCGGCCTCCCAAAGTGCTGGGATTACAGGCTGAGCCACCGAGCCGGGCCGCAACTCATTATTTTAAATAAAGCAAATGTTACCCTTATTGTGATAAAATTTTCATGTCTTAATGTGTTTGGATATCTGCAGGCAACTTCTCTGGAATTTTCAATAAGAATCTTCCCATGTGAGGCAAGAAAGATGAAAGGGTTATTAATAAGAGTAGTTATCTAAAAATACAAGTGTAAGAATGCCAATTCTGCTGGGCTCTGTGACTCAGCCTGCAATCCTGCGCTTTGGGAGGCCGAGGTGAGTGAATTGCCTGAGCCCACGAGTTCGAGACCCACCTGGGCAACTTGGCGAGACCTCATCTCTACAATAAATCAAAAAAATTAGCCAGGCATAGTGTGCCTATAGTTCCAGCTGCTTGGAAGCGTGTGCCTATAGTTCCAGCTGCTTGGAAGGCTGAGGCGGAAGGATCGCTGGAGCCCAGCAGGTTGAGGCTGCGGAAGCCGGGAGCGTGCCACTGCACTCCAGTCTGGGTGACAGAGTGAGACTCCAACTCAAAAAAAAAAAAGAATGCTAATTCTGAGACATGAGTTGGAAGAACAACGATATAAATTGCTTCAGTAGCGTAAGGTATTTTAGGGATGTGAATAATAAGAGAACAAGCTTATTTTGGTTCCTTAGTATTACATGGAATGAATGTTTTGCAATTGATGTTAACATTTTCATTAAGATTGTTCATGTAGTTTTGTGACCTTATATAAAAGATACAACATTTTTAGGTGTAGATCAGTCCTAAAGATTTCAGGTAATTTTCCCTGGGTCAAATTAGTGGTCAGTCTAGGTGGTTAATCTACTCTTGATGTTCATAATGAAAATCTGAGAATTGATTTTTCCTACTGTTTCCGATAGAATTGAGACATTGTCTCCAAAGAGCATGAACTGTCTTTGAGGCCAAATGTCTCCAAATTCATTTTTACTATGTTTAACTCTTTCAATATGTATTTTATAGTCATGAACTGAGTTTTAGTTTAATGGTTAATTGTGTTTTATTTTGCTCTTTTTATTCTGCTCATTAATGATCTGAAAGAGGAAGATGGGGAAAAGGGGATACCACCACAAGGATCCAAAGAACCAAGGTCACAAATTAGTCCGTTTCACTTTCTCTGTCTGAGATCACGTCTCTGAGACCCAGGATAAAAGGGAGCAGTGTTGTAACTATGTGGAATCGATTTGTTTCCCGACCTTTTCCAGAGCTTTTCTGACCAGTTGTTGCTGACTAATAATGACAAGGCAAGCGAAGACCAAGACCACACCCACGACAGGCCCTTGGAATTTCCAGATTAAGTGTTGTTTCATCAGAGCTGAGCAGCAGTTTTGAACTCATTTTTAGATGAGCTGCATGTGATTTTCTCCACATACCCTGTGGAGCCACACTCGGTGGTTTTAGCCTGAAATGAAAACGTGGAACACACTCTTAGGCCACCACAAACTTCCACCAGCCAGCACGGCAAATTTGGTGATCACTGACAGCTTCCGCTGCACAGGAACCTCTGCTTGACAGGGCTCTAAGGTGAAAGCGTAGAGCAACCAGCAGTGGTGGCGGCCCTTCGAAAGGCCATAACTCCCTGCGTCTGCAAGCACGGAGCGCTCAGTGTGGCACCTGTTGAAACTGAGGGACCCACTCACTAGCCTCATGCCTCCGTGGGAGTGCAGAGGCGGCACCTACCCTGAGCCCTCCCGGAGCTTCCAGGGCAGGATGGTGAAACGCCCGACTTGTGTATCAAGGCAAAGGCGCTCTGGGGCAAGCCCATATGCATCTGTAGGCTGGGACGTGAGTTCCTTCTGCTGGGCCCGCAGGGTGCTGGAGGGAAGGCCCGCGGGAGAAATGGGCCTAGCCCCCGCGGTCTTTTGCCTCCCTTGGTGCGCCATCTTGCCCCGCGGAGGATGTGGGCCGGCCCTAGCCGCTGGGCTTGTTGTCTTCTGCAACCTGGGTACCGCCAATGGTTGTTTGTTTTTAATGACAGTAGAATGTGATTTAGCCGGCTTGGTGGCTTAGCCTGTAATCCCGTGCCTTGGGAGGCTGAGGCGAGTGGGTTGCCTGAGCCTGTGGGTTCGAGACCCACCTGGGCAACTTGGTGAGACCTCATCTCTACAATAAAAAAAAAAAAATTAGCCGGGTGTGGTAGCGCGCGCCTGTAGTTCCAGCTACTTGGAAGGCTGAGGCGGAAGGATCGCCGGAGCCCAGCGAGTCGAGGCTGCAGTGGCCGGGGGCAGCCACTGCACTCCAGTCTGGGTGACAGAGTGAGACTCCAACTCAAAAAAACCCCAAAAAAACAAACAAAAAAAGACCTACTTTGCAAAATTTGCCAATCCTCAGAATTGTGCACAGGAGGGATTCTAATGATATGCTGAATCTGAATACAAATTTTACAGATAATAATTTTTTTTTTTTTTGAGTTGGAGTCTCACTCTGTCGCCCAGACTGGAGTGCAGGGTCCACTCCGGGCCACTCCCGGCCACTGCAGCCTCGATCCGCTGGGCTCCAGCCATCCTTCCGCCTCAACCTTCCAAGTAACTGGAACTGTAGGCGCACTACCACGCCCGGCTAATTTTTGATTTATTGTAGAGATGAGGGCTCGCCAAGTTGCCTAGGCGGGTCTCGAGCCCGTGGGCTCAGGCAATCCACTCACCTCAGCCTCCCAAAGCGGTGGGATTACAGGCTGAGCCACCGAGCCCGGCCTTAACTCAACTTTGAATCCCAAAGTTCTGCCACGATGCCTGGCATATGTGGTTGGCATACAATAAGTTGTTTTTAAATGGGCCATACTTTTTTATGCCTGGTTGTAATTAGAGTTAAAAATAAAACTAGATTAAAATGAGTTTTTTTTTTTTAATTCCTTGCACTGAATTTCTTCAGGATCTCATTAGAATTTCTTGAATGTGCCCTAGATTTATCAGCTGGACAGCCAGCATTATCCAGTAGAACTTTTTGCAGTGTTGTAAATGTTCTGTCTGTGCTCTTCATTATGGTAGCTACTAGCCATGTGTGGCTACTAAACACTTGAAATGTAGTTAGTAGAGCTGAGGAACTGAGTTTTTGTTAATTAAGCTTAAATAACCACATGTGACTAGTGGCTACTTTATTGGACTTCTCAGGTTTAGACATTCTTGCTAATAAAACTAACTATGTGTCATGGTTTATAAAGAACTGTCATTAGTTGTAGCACTTTTTCCCCTTTTGGGGAACATTTTGCAAACTTTTATCAAAAAACTTGTATAAGGTTGTAAAGAATGCAGTGGTGAGTTAAGATTGGGAACTTAAGATGGATGATGAGAATGCATGTGTTTTGAAGGTTAACTAGATAATGCAGAAAAGGTGATAATAACAAGAAAATCTCAATTCTTGAAGTTGTCTCTTGAACCACTTTGGGGCTACTTTAATGTGTAAACTATGGGAGATAGAAAAAACATTAAAAAAAGGTCATGGTTTTTCAGTAAATCTAGATTTGAGTGTAAAATGTGTTTTGGATTGGTGAGTGACTGTGGGTGGAAATGACACTCCATAAATTCTCTTCAAAGTGAAAGATAAAATTTTCTTGATTTCCATACCCTCAGACCTGACTTACTATCTAAACAGCAAGTACTGTGAGTGATACAAAACATGGCCTTTTTAATAAAACAGAACAAATTGAGTTTCCTCAATTGGAAATAAAATTGAAAATCAGTTTATCTGCCTCTAGTTAGATTTCTCAACCTTGGCAGTATTGACGTTTTACATTGGTTAATTCTTTGTTGCGGGATGTTAGCAGCATAATTGACCTCTGCCCACTAGATGCCAGTAGTACCCCTCAGTTGAGACCAAAAATGTCTCCAGGCATTACCAAAGTCCCTGAGGGGGCAAAGTTACCCCTGGTTGAGGACCACTATTGTAAATATACTCTAGTTATATAAAGATGCTTAATATACTCCAGGTATAAATAAATACTTTGACTATAAGCTGAATGATAATCTACTTTCACATTTAGTTTGCTTTTAGGAAAATCCCTATATCTCCAGCATCGTTTCTTGGGAGCCCAGAAATGCAATGCTTTATCTAGGAGCTAGATGTTTTGTGAAAGAAGGGTAATTCTTCAAAATTTCTAACCTACCATACTGCCAGGGAGCAGTAGATCTCATCACATTTTATAGATGAGAAAGTAGAATTGGAATTTTTTTTTGACAAGGTTATTTAACTAATAAGTGTTAGAGACATAGACCTAGACCTTTTGCCTTCATGTGATATATACACTACTTAACAGTAAGAAGGAAGGCTCCAGAGTTGTGACTAGATCTTGGGTTGCTAATGGGTGGTACCTGAGATGGTTTTAAGGGTCAGTCACCTGCTCTGATAGCAGCAGTACAAGTTGGAGATTGAACTGGAGCTGGGATATGGTGAGGCAAGCAAGGTGCCTAGCGTGCAGAATTCAGAGAAACATTCACATTCACTCTCAGGGTCTAGTCCTGACTAGCATGCTGGAGTCAGACTGCCTGGGTATATCCCAATTCTGCCCACTATTAGTTGGTGATCTTGGGTAAATTATCTAGCTTTTTGTTCTTTGGAGCTTTTTCCTGAATAACAATGCTTATCATACCTGACTTTTGTAAAAAAATGAGTCTGTACATGTATTTAGAAAGTGCACAGAACTCCCTGAATTTTAGTTATTAGTCTAGTTAACATGATATACAAACTGCATATCTGAATCATTTAGGGAACAGAAGATGAATTTTCTTCATGTCTGATTGGCAAAGATTACTGAAGTAGAGCTGCCAGAAAGAATAGTCCTTGTTGGGGAAAAGGGAGTACTATAAAAACGAGGAGTAAGAAGAGTTCTTATTTTCTAAGCAAAATAAGTAGATAAATAACAATTCAGTATTATCTTCAATAGTGTTATGATGACTGTTGCCAAAACAGTGTTACATTGTTTATTTTTAGACAGTTGATAATTTTTAAATAGAGTATTCTGATAAATGAAACTAAAAAAAAGAATTTGGAAAGAAATTGTGAAGTATTCAATTAGTTTGAACTTTACATGTATGATACTGTTTTTGTATTTTTCATATTACCTAGAACAGTTTTATAGTACTTGGTAAGTACTGAATCTCAATAGACTACCTTAATCCTGCCCCCAAAGCTGTAGAAAGTGTATTATGAGGCTGTGTTCTCATTTCATGATGACTAGTAAACACCACTGGCATTTATTAGTCAGGAGTCAGGAATGTTGCGTTTCCTGCATACTTCCTGTGGGACCATTCCATACAATGAAGAAATATCCTGCCTATAGTCTCAGTAGCATCCTTATAGAGAAACACTGTTCTAGAGGATAATAGTTTGTTTTCCCTTTTCCTCTTTGGAATCAATTTTAAATAACTCGTAAGTTTTTAGTTATTAGTTAGATCTTGAATAAAACAGTTGCTGCTCTGAAGTTCATACTTTAGTAGACATGGCAGACTTAGTGTGATAAGTATAAAATTTGGAAATGTTTCACATGCACAGAGGCAGTGAGTGATTGTTTTTCTTTGATACCGTTGTGACAGTGATAATTTGTCTTGTTTAGGGAATTGTGAGGCAAGACTGCTGACCACAAGGTATAGTCTGTAGAGCTATTTGTGTATTTTATATTCAAGGAACTGCAAGTAGCTTGATATTGTGAGAAAATAGACTACCAGTTATAGTAGCAGTTGGCATGTGGTAACGCAGACCATACTAAGGAAGTTGGTTTTTAGAGTGAGGGTTACATGGGGTGCTAGTTTAAAATGCAGATTTGGGGGCTTCTGTTCCAGAGTCTTGACTAGCATTTTGATTATACACGTGTGAATAACAAAAATCTGCAAAACTGTTTTTTGTGCAGTACAATCTGACATTTTCTTTTCAGTTCTATTTCTTTTTTTTATTTTTTGAGTTGGAGTCACACTCTGTTGCCCAGACTGGAGTACAGTGGCACGCTCTCGGCCACTGCAGCCTCGACCTGCTGGGCTGAGGCAATCCTCCCGCCTCAGCCTTCCAAGTAGCCAGAACTACAGGCGTGCACTACTGCACCTGGCTAATTTTTGATTTATTGTAGAGACGAGGTCTCACCAAGTTGCCTGGGCGAGTCTCAAACCTGGGAGCTCAGGTAATCCACTCGCCTCGGCCTCCCAAAGTGCTGGGATTACAGACTGAGCCACCAAGCCTGGCCCAGTTCTATTTCTTTTTACAAAAAAATTCTAAGTTGACTTTTTTTTTTTTTTTGAGTTGGAGTCTCACTCTGTCACCCAGAGTGGAGTGCAGTGGCCGCTTCTGGCCACCTCAGCCTCAACCTGCTGGGTTCTGGCGATCCTTCCGCCTCAGTCTTCCACGTAGCCGGAATCACAGGCATGAGCTACCACGCCCGGCTGATTTTTTGATTTATTGTACAGATGAGGTCTCGCTGCCCAGGCGGGTGTCAAACCCGCGGGCTCAGGCAGTCCACTCACCTCAGCCTCCCAAAGGCGCGGGATTGCAGGCTGAGCCACCGAGCAGGCTAAGTTGACTTTTTATGACTCACTAATAGGTTGTGATTTTCAGTTTGAAAAGCTGTGGTTTAGATGCTAAAGCAGCTGTTCTCACTTCAGTATACATCAGAATAACCTAGATAGTTTGTTAAAAATAGATTGCTGGCCACCCCAGAGCTACTGACTCATTAGGCCTAGGGTGGAACCTGAAAATTGCCATTTTTCACTATTGTCCAGGTGATGCCAATGCTGGCTTTCCAGTCACATTTTGAAGACCACTGATTATAGAGAATAAATGGGTCGGACAAGTTTCCAAGCAGAACATAGACTCTGAGGATAAGGATTTCTGTCGGTTTGTTCACGATCTCTTCTCAATGCCTGTAACAGTGTGTGGCACATATGGAATACACAACAATTATTTGCAGAATGCAGGAAACTTGATGATCTCAGTTGCTACATCACTGTACTTGACAGTAATACTGGTGGGAGGGAAGATCTGGGCCTTAATAGTAAGGATAGACTGGAACATTGTTTCAGAAGAGAAATAGACAGTAATGGGGGAAGGACGTTGGGATGGATTCTGACTCATAGGTCTTGACATGGGAGGCTAGGTGAGTTGTGGTAGCCTAGCCTCCCATGTCAACACTTAGCTACATATAATGAGGTGATAGGTCCAGATTGCAGTGGGTAGACCAATTGGAGGTGATAAAAGTAAAGCATTAGATTTAGGAAATTATGGTTTAAAAACCATTTTTGAAAACATGAATCAGTAGGATTTTTTTTTACCTTGAATTTTTGCTCATAAGAAACTAGACTTTATTTTGGAAGAAGAGAAAAGATATAAAAGGTTTGGGTGATAGCAGAGTGTTTGGAAGTCTTACTGTATATAATATATTAGTCATAATGTTTTACTCAGCATGTAAGTACGTGTTTTGATGCTGTGCTTTGCTAGATGCCACCTTTGCAGAGATAAATCAGGCATGACATGAGCTCTCAAAAAGTAATGTTTTGTTACTATGGGAAGGATTAGTAGAGACTTGGGAGTTTAGAAGTAATCTAATTCCATTTGTCCTCTTTTTATATAAGGAAGATGTCCAAGAAAGATAATGATTTGGTCACATTAATGAGCAAACTAGTACTAACTGGTTTCCTGACTTCTGATATAGTGCTCTATTAAACAGTTAATACCACCACCACACAGCCACCAATAATTAACATTTACTGGTTACTGACTTTATGCAAGACTCTGATTGCTTTACATGGATATGTTATTTAATCCTCACAATTTCTGAGGTATATAATATTGCTATCTGTAAGAATAGACTTCAAACAAGTCTAAATACTGGGCCTGCTAATGAACCTGCTAGTGAGATGAACTAGGAAAGTCACCTTTAGGTCACTTTTTCAGTAAGCCATTGGAGATGTGTTGGAATTATTATTAGCATGTAGACACAAATCTGCAGTGTCTAGGGTAGATGGAAGTTTAGGAGAACATAAAAAATCTGTGAGTATGGCAACGAGAACTTCTTGAAGGATCTGATAGAAGCCTCAGGTGAGTTAGACGGTACCACCAGAGCAAATCCTGGAGGTAGAGATCCTTGTGTGCCAAATGACTGAATTAAGTTTTTTTGTATTTTCAGGGAACAGTTGTGACTTCTTGGACAATTTCTTATAGGACTGAGCTCTAGATTGAACTCTAAACTTGGTAAAGAGGAAATATATTAGGGAGAAGGATAAAATCATATATTTTCTTTTTGTCCATCCATTTTTTTCCGTCCCAGAAACCTATTCTAGGTTGAAATGAGAAAATAAAAGTGGCTAAGCAGGAAAGAATTGTCAATCCTTGGCATAATGGAAGAAGAAAGGAAATTTTAAGAAGTGTGAAGAGTTGGGATAATCTCTAAGACCTTTGGACATTGCTGTTTCTTTTTTTTCTTGTGTAGGATTGGACAGATAGAAAGTTGGGCTTTTCTGACTTGGAATTTGCCTCTTTGTCATTGTTCTAGATGAATTTATGTTCTGTATGTTATTTAAGAGGCAGAAAATTTTGTATTAAGGAGAGAATTCCATAAAAATAGTTTAATAATGGTTTTAATAATGATTTACAAAGGATTATTTTTGATTACTAAAGAAGTTGCTTATGTGAAACTCATTGCTAAATATCTGGTAATTAATGAATTATTTTAGAAAGTTTGTTGAAGATATAGAAAAGAAATTCCACAGTACTCCGATGTGGCAGAAATGAGGTTTGATACTTTAAAAATTAGTTTTCATTTTTAAGGGTGAAAATTAGAGAATGTTTTTAAAATTAGAGAATCAGTTTTTAAAATGGAAGAATTTTAGAAACAGGTTAATAAAAAATGTTTTGTTCATATGTTCAGAGTTATTTTCTCTTCCACTTAGAAATCTTTGATGTTCTTTGCCTTAGTTATGGGAGAATAAACTAATGCAGTCCAGGGCAGTAGATGGATTTCATTCAGAGGAGCAGCAGCTTCTGTTGCAAGTACAGCAGCAGCATCAACCCCAGCAGCAGCAGCACCACCACCATCACCACCATCAGCAAGCTCAGCCTCAGCAGACAGTACCTCAGCAGGCGCAGACCCAGCAGGTCCTTATTCCTGCATCGCAGCAAGGTGAGGCTGGGTGTTTTCCTACTTATAGCTTGGAAGTTAAATTTATCAGTTTGAAAAAAGAGAAATAATCTGGATTTTTTTGGATCTTGTTTTTAAGAGGTGCTTGGTGAACCTAAAAAGAAAAACTATATTGAATTTGGTTTTTCTTTCCTTTTCTATTAACCGAGGGGTGTCTGTGTATGTGTGTGTATCCATATATATGTGTGAATTTGTATAAAACATGGATACTATCTGTATAATAATGATAGACAAGTAAATTACTAATCGAACGCTTAAGATGATACTCAGATAAGTTGTTTAAATATTTTTTTGAGGAGGCTGTATAGTGAAGGATTTCCTGAAACAAGTTAGATCTGAAAAGGCTTATTTACTAAGGGCTTTATTATTTTGTATGGTAAAAGAGTACTTGATTTCTTTATGAAACATGCTGCTACAAAGACATGTTTCGGTTTAGTGTTAGTAAATACAAGGTGATTGGACATGATGGCTCATGCCTATAACCCCAGCACTTTGGAAGGCTAAGGTGAGAGGAGTGCTTGAGTCCACAGGTCTGAGACCGCACTGGGCAACTTGGTGAGACCTCATCTCTACAATAAATAAAAAAATTAGCCAGGCATGGTGGCTCTTGCCTGTAATTCCAGCTACTTGGAAGGCTGAGGCGGAAGGATCGCCTGAGCCCAGCAGGTTGAGGCTGTGGTGGCTGAGAGCGTGCCACTGCACTTCAGCCTGGGCGACAGAGTGAGTCTCCAACTCAAAAATAAATACACATGTACATACATACATACTAGGTGGACCCCCTGTAAAAAATTGTGAGGCCAGGCTCAGTATCTCATGCCTATAATTCCAGCACTTTGGGAGGATTGCCTGACTGGGGTCAAGACCAGCCTGAGCAACATGGTGAGAACTCGTCTCTGCAATAAATCACAAAAAAGTTTGAGGTGGAATCCCACCCCAGTAAACCCAGAATTTATTTGTAAAAAATTGTGAGACCGGGCACAGGGGCTCACGCCTATAATCCCAGCACTTTGGGAGGTGGAGACAAGAGGATTACCTGACTTGGGTTTGAGACCAGCATGAGTAAAATGGCAAGAACTCATCTCTGCCGTAGATCACAAAATTAGCCTGGTGTGGTGGCGCTTGCCTGTGGTTCCAGCTAATTGGATGCCTGAGGCAGAAGGATTGCCGAGCCCAGCAGGTCGAGGCTGCAGTGGCTGTGAGTACACCACTGCACTCTAGCCTGGGCAGCAGAGTGAGACTCCCACTCAAAAAAAAAAATTGTGTATTCTTACATGTTTAAACTTCAGTCGCCTTCAAAGTACTCTCCATTTAATGTAGTACACCTATTGAGATGCTTTTTCCACTGCTCAAAACAGTTTTTTAATTTCTCAGTTTTGATGCCTTTTAGTTCTTCTGCTGTTTTTTTTGTTTGTTTGTTTCATGTCTTCCACATGGGCAACACATTTTCCTTTGAGGATTTTTTCATCCAGGGAAACAAAAAAGAGCTGTTCAGGGTGAGATAAGGTGAATAGGGAGGGTAGGGCACAGGGGTCATGCCGTTTTTGGTCAGAGACTTCTGAATACTAAGCACCTTTGTGGGCAGGTGCTTTGTCATGGTAGAAGAACCAGTCACCTGTTTGCCACAATTCGGGATGTTTCTTCCATAAATTATAACGCAATCTTCTCAAAATTTCAAGATAAAAACTTTGGTTGACCATTTGATCCAGAGGAACAAATTCTGAGTGTACTACAAGGAACCCACCCTCCAAAAGATAATTCCAGTTTTTTGTTTGTCCCCTCTCATGTATCTTAAACACTGGAGTTTTATATACTTTGGCAATGTGAAAATTCCATAGTAATTTAAGTCTAAATTGACTGAATTCGATTTCTTTTAATTTAAGAGTGGATCTATAACATATCTTAATTTATATTACTTGGTTTAAAGGTTAGAAAAAACAAATATTTATGTACTATGTCCATAGTACTTTTCATTCTGCAAATCATCTTTTAGATACTGTGTATTTTATTGATGCCTTATAAGGGCTTTATAAAATAGCCCTTGGCTCCATTTTACAGCTGAGAAAACCTGGGCCCTGAAAAGGCTAAGAAACTTGATCTATTAAATGTGGCAAGTATTTTCTCTCATGACAAGCATCTATTCAGTTATAAAATATCCTGGGCGTTCTAATTCAGCACCTCTGTTATTGGAGAAGAGAGTGAAGGCAAATGAGCAGTTTATTTTAGGGTAGTCATTTAGTTGTCCATTTGCCTCATGTGAAAATATATGTAAGACTTAAAATTGATAGTACAAAAGTCTGTTTGGCTTATTTTATCATTGGCATCAAATAATGCTTTTAACACCTGATTTTAATCTGTACTTTGCATAATATAATTTTATCCTTTCAAACTTTTTTTGATGACTGTTCCCCCTATTGCCTTCAGACCTGGCACTAGGATTTGAGGTCATCATAAATTAAAATTTGATTTTCTTCACTCAGAGAATATTAGGATAATGGGATTATCTGTCTATTCTCTGAACTTTGCGGAATCAAACAATTCCTTTTACACTTAGGTAATATTGTCATGATTTCTGATCTATACTTTTTTTAAAAAAGGTCATTAAAATTAAGATGATTCTGGCAACTATATCGGGGGAAAAGGACTATGTAGATTAAAGAAAACTAGTTATAGCTTTTTGATCTTACTCGTAATGGATTAGTAACTCATTCCAACAGTTAATGCTAAGTTAGCAAAACAAGATAAAAATTATGTTTGGAAACGTCCAGTGTATTTAATGCACGGAGACTGGACTTGGTGGCTCAGCCTGTAATCTCAGCACTTTGGGAGATGGAAGCAAGTGCATTGTCCGAGCCCACAGGTTCGAGACCAGACTGGGCAACTTGGTGAGACCTCGTCTTTACAAGAAATCAAAAATTAAGGCTGGACGTGGTGGCTCCCGCCTGTAATCCTAGCACTTTGGTAGACCAAGGTGAGAGGATTGCCTGAGCCCACAGGTTCAAGACTAGCCTGGGCAACTTGGCGAGACCTCATCTCTACAAAAAAATTTTAAAAAACCAAACAAACAAATAAAAAAATTAGCTGGATGCTATAGCGTGTGCCTGTCGTTCCGGCTATTTGGAAGGCTGAGGCGGAAGGATTGCCCAAGTCCAGCAGGTCGACACTGGCATGGCGGTAAGTGTGCAGTGACATGCTCACGGCCACCACAGCCTCTGTCTGCTGGGGTCAGACAATCCTTCCACTTCTGCCTTCCAATTAGCTGGGACTACAGGTGTGTGCCATCACGCCTGACTAATGTTTTGATTTATTGTAGAGACGAGGTCTCACCAAGTTGCTCGGGCTTGTCTTGAATCTGTGGGCTCAGACAGTCCTCTCACCTTGGCCTCTCAAAGTGCTGAGATTATAGAACCGCACCCGGCTTCACTTAAATATTTTTAGTTGATGTTTTTCAGTATAGGATGAGTATATTACAGCTGTTACTTGCCATAGAAATTTATAACATTCTAAGATATCAAATGGTTGAGAGCATTTGAATGCAGAAAATGTTGAAAACATGAAAAAGTTTTCAGCATTGTATATAAAACATTGTTTGTAATTATAAAATAGCCTCATGGCTCCTTGTTTGCATGTGTGCTTGATTTTTTTTTTTTTTGGTAGCTACAGCACCACAAGTTATCGTTCCTGATTCTAAGCTGATACAACATATGAATGCATCAAATATGGTAAGACTCAGAATGTAATATTTTGATTATCTTTACTTATTCTAACCTAAATTGTGATTATACCCATGTGTGTTGTATATTAACAACTTTAAGTTTATTGAAGACTTGAGGAAAACTGTATTTACCTTCCTGAGTACTGGATCTAGAAACAAATCTGAAGGTTATCTTAATATGTAGACATTAAGGTTCATAAAATTTATGCACTTCTTTGTTTAAAAAAATACCAAAAGAATGGTGCTTTGTGGAAGCTAGTTTATTCCCTATTATTTTTGAAAAATAGGTTTAGGGAGACCAACCAAACCAATGTGCCAAGAGTTATTCTCTTTTAGTAGACCTATTAATTCCAAGAGTTCAGGAATGATAAGAGTTGAAAACTTTTAAAAAATGAAAGTGGACTGGGTGCGGTGGCTCACACCTATAATCCCAGCACTTGGGAGGCCTAGATGAGAAGACTGCCTGAGCCCACAGGTTCAAGACTAGCATGGGCAACTTGGCAAGACCTCATCTCTACAATAAATCAAAAAAAGTAACTGGGCATGGTGGCTCGTTCCTGTAGTTCCAGCTACTTGGAAGGCTGAGGCGGAAGAATCGCCTGAGCCCAGCAGGCCAGGAATGTGCCACTACTCTCCAGTCTGGTTGGCAGAGTGAGATTCCAACTCAAAAAATAAAAATCAAAAAAATTAAAAATGAAAGTGAACTATTTGGATAGTTTAATATAAAAACATTTAAAAATATGTGCTCTGATTTAAACATAGTATAGTCTAATAAGTTTTGTAATAATGTGTAAAGTACTACCTTAATAAAATGCATTTTGACTGAGTAAATTAAATTAGAATTTTCAAATTTCTGAGGAATATCCACTGAACTTCACAAACCCTCAAATTTTCAAAATATATTTAGGGCATATGCTATTTCTCAAGTATAGTATAGCTTAACTACAAAATTGAAAGAACCCCCTTCTCATTCTTAGAAAATCTTTACCTATATCCTTGACAATAGTTCTTTTTTTTTGATTTATTGTAGAGATGAGGTCTCACTGCCCAGGCGGGTCTCGAACCCGTGGGCTCAGGCAATCCACTCACCTCAGCCTCCCAAAGGCGCGGGATTACAGGCTGAACCACCGAGCCCGGCTGAAAATAGTTCTTTGTGTTTTGTTTTGTTTTGTTTTTTTCCTTAGTTGGAGTCTCACTCTGTCTCCCAGGCTGGACTGCAGTGGCACGCTCACGGTCACCCCAGCATCAACTCTGCTGGGCTCAGGTGATCCCTCCCACCCCAGCCTTCCAGGTAGCCAGAAATACAAGCACACTCTACCATGCCCAGCTAATTTTTTGACATATTGTAGAGACGAGGTCTTGCCAGTTGTCCAGGCTGTTCTCAGACTCATGGGCTCAGGCAGTCCTCTCACCTCGGCCTCCCAATGTGCTGGGATTACAGGCTTGAGCCACTATGCCTGGCCGTTTTTTTTTTAAATAAAACACTAAAACACAGTCTTAGTGTTTTTAATAAGATATTAAAACAGAGTATTTGTTCAGTACTTTCTCATAAATAGCTTTTCTTTATACTGTTTAAAATATACAGGCTGTTAATTTCATAAATGGAGTGCTGTCCGAGCTCTGACATTTCATTCTTAAATTCAGATAAATTGCCGGCCTTGCTGGCTCAGCCTGTAATCCCGCGCCTTTGGGAGACTGAGGTGAGTGGATTGCCTGAGCCCGCAGGTTTGAGACCCGCCTGGGCAGCGAAACCTCATCTCTACAATAAATCAAAAAATCAGGGCGTGGTAGCGCATGCCTGTAATTCCGGCTACTTGGAAGGCTAAGGCGGAAGGATGGCCGGAGCCCAGCAGGTCGAGGCTGCAGTGGCTGGGAGCGGCCACTGCACTCCAATCTGGGCGACAGAGTGAGACTCCAACTCAAAACAAACAAACAAACAAAAAAAATTCAGATAAATTTTTACTTAGAGGTATAAGAATCAGTATTTGTAAAAAGAACTCTTAGCCTATGTAACTAGTACTAGCGATGAATTTTTTTTTTTTTTTTTTTTTTGAGTTGGAATCTCACTCGGTCACCCAGACTGGAGTGCAGTGGCACGCTCCCAGCCACCGCAGCCTCGACCTGCTGGGCTCCGGCCATCCTTCCGCCTCAGCCTTCCAAGTAGCTGGAACTACAGGCGCGCGCTACCATGCCCAGTTAATTTTTGATTTATTGTAGAGATGAGGGCTTGCCAAGTTGCCCAGGCGGGTCTCGAACCCTCGGGCTTAGGCAGTCCACTCACCTCAGCCTCCCAAAGCGCGGGATTATAGGCTGAGCCACCAAGCTCGGCTCAGATTTTTTTTTTAAACCAAAATGCAAAAAAATCACTTCTACTTTGTTAGTGATAGTAAACCACAAAGCCTATTTGTGACGTGTGCGTCAGATAAGTAAGGAAGTAGGACTCACCTGCTAGACAAGTGACTTTCTCTTACACATTACTGAACTCACAAATTCATACCTTGGCAGAATTACAAATTTCTTCTTGATAGAAACTGCATTTCTTAAAATCATAAATAACTGGAATCTCTATTTGTACTAGTTCAAGTTACTAGAATCATTTCTTTTGCATGAAAATCCCAAAATTTCATGCCTATCATTTCTCACAAGAATTTTTATTATTAAAAAAAATATTAGCCAGGTTCGGTGACTCAGCCTGTAATCCCACGCCTTTGGGAGACTGAGGTGAGTGAATTGCCCGAGCCCGCGGGTTCGAGACCTGCCTGGGCAGCGAGACCTCATTTCTGCAATAAATCAAAAGAATCAGCCGGGTGTGGTAGCGCATGCCTGTAATTCCAGTTACTTGGAAGGCTGAGGTGGAAGGATCGCCGGAGCCCAGCAGGTCAAGGCTGCGGTGGCTGCGAGCGGCCACTGCACTCCAGTCTGGGTGACAGAGTGAGACTCCAACTCAAAAAAAAAAAAAAAAAAATTCTGGCTGGGCTCAGTGGCTCAGCTTATAATCCCAGCACTTTGGGAGGCCAAGGCGAGCGGATTGTCTGAGCCCGTGAGTTCGAGACCCGCCTGGGCACCTTGGCAAGACCTCGTCTCTACAATAAGTCAAAAACTAGCCAGGCGTGGTAGTACACACCTGTAGTTCCAGCTACTTGGAAGGCTTAGATAGAAGGATTGCCAGAACCCAGCAGGTTGAGGATGCAGTGGCTGCTAGCATGCCACTGCACTCCAGTCTGGGTGACAGAATGAGACTCCAACTCAAAAAAAAAAAAAAGAAAGAAATGAACTAATAATTTTATTAAAATATGGGGTAGTGATATTACAATAATAAACACAAAAGGCTATTTTAGGGAACATATCAAACCAGTTTTTAGGTTCTTTTATGAAATGGTTATTTGTGTTTGGGTTGTTTCATAAAATACGAGCAGAAATTTTTAGTAGTCATTAAATAAAAAGTGGTTTATGGACCAGGCTCAGTGGCTCAGCCTGTAATCCCAGCACTTTGGGAGGCCGAAGCGAGTGGATTGCCCGAACCCGCAGGTTTCGAGACCAACCCGGGCAACTTGGCGAGACCTCGTCTCTACAATAAAATAAAAAATAGCCGGGCATGGTAGTGCACATCAGTAGTTCCTGCTACTTGGAAGGCTAAGGCGGAAGGATCGCTGGAGCCCAGCAGGTCGACGCTGGGGTGGCTGTGAGTGTGCGTGCCACTGCACTCCAGCCTGGGTGAAGGAGTGAGACTCCAACTCAAAAAAAAAAAGTGGTTTATATATGGTATATGATTCAACAAATACTTATGAGCAACTTGGATGTGTGGAAGGTGTGCAGGTGTTATTATGTCAGGTATGCTACATAGAAACTACTGTGTCAGAAGAGGGAGACCTGCTGTCTTACAGTATATCAATCATAGGCCGAACACGGTGGTTCATGCCTAATCCCAGCACTTTGGAAGCTGAGGTGAGAGGATTGCATGAGCCCATGGGTTCGAGACCAGCCTGGGCAACTTGGCGAGCCCTCATCTCTACAATAAATCAAATATTAGCCGGGCATGGTAGCGCATGCCTGTAGTTGCAGCTACTTGCTATTTGGAAGGCTGAGGCAGAAGAATCGCCGGAGCCCAGCAGGTCAAGTCTGCAGTGGCTATGAACGTGCTACTGCCCTCCAGCCTGGGCAAAAAAGTGAGACTCCGACTCAAAAACAAAACAAAAAAACACCTTAAAAAAAAAAAAAGAATTATAGGCAATTAATATTCCTAAATAATATTTGTCAATAATTAGTGGTTGTTGATATGTTCCTTAAACTTAAGTTACTCTTCTTTTGCCTACATAGACAAGGTTTATTTTATTTTATTTATTTTTTACTTTTTCTGTGTGGAAGAATCACCTGAACCCAGGAGGTTGAGGTTGTGGTGAACCGTGATTGTGCCACTCTGCACCACAGCCTGGACAACAGAGTGAGACTCTGACTCAAAAACAAAGAAAAGAAAAGAAAAAAATAATAGATGTGATTGCATTCTGGGGCCTGCTGGGACAATCCAAGATCATTACCCCCTCTCAAGACCCTTAACTTAATGACATCTGCAGAGAGCCTTTTTTCCATACAAGAGGACTCCCAATGGGGCCTCCAATTGTTAGGTCAGGCCTGCTGGGGCTGTGGGTGTCTGGTATGCAATCAGATGCTGCATGAAAGATGTAAAAAATTGCATAGAAGTTGGATTTGAAAATATGGTTTATTTAGAAAGTAAATTAGAGAGAGGGAGAGATTCACCACCTCTCCAAGGTAGGAAAGGGGGCCAAAACTTAAGAAACATGGTCACACCTGAATCTAGTAAGGTAATGGTACAACAAGGTTTATTTTAAATTAGAGAGTAGAGTATCCACTTAAAGGTAGATGAAGCTGGTACACTGTAGTTGGATTCTGGAGATAGAGAAAATTCCAGGCTTAAGTTGTAGAAATTACTTAGGTCTGTCAGTAGCAACAACAGCATATTTTCTTGGAAAGCTGTATACCCAAGGCCCAGACTACATAGTAGTTGTATTATTCACCTAATATAATATTATTATCCAAGTTTTGTTGACTTCTCTGGCATTAGCATCTCCAAAGCTCAGTTATACATATTTATTTAAGCTTATCCAAATATGGGTATTTCTAAAAATGTAAAGATTAGAATGAATGCATGAGGGCTTAGTACCTTAAAGAAGATTGATAGAGGAGGAGGGGAAAAAGCTACCTAAATACTGGTATATTGAGATACATGAAAATACTTAAAGCACAAAACAAAAACACGGAATGGTGTAATTATTTTGGGAGAGGGTAGGAGGAAAAACTTTCCAGATGCAGTAAATTGAGAATTTATCCTAGATTTAAAGAAATGTAGAATATAATCCCATGTATATCTTTCTAACTTTAATATCACACACTTACTTCATTTTAAAATGTAGAAATTAAAGTTTGTAACTTTTCTTAAGACTCTTTTTTTGAGTGGGAGTCTCACTCTGTCGCCCAGGCTGGAGTGCAGTGGCATGCTGACAGCCACTGCAGCCTTGACTCTGGGCTCAGGCGATCCTTCCGCCTCAGCCTTCCAAGTAGCTGGAACTACAGGCGTGTGCTACCATACCCTGCATATTTTTTGATTTATTATAGAGACGAGATCTTACCAAGTAGCCCAGTCTGGTCTTGAACCTCTGAGTTCAGGCAGTCCTCTCGCCTCAGCCTCCCAAAGTGCTGGGATTGCAGGCTTGAGCCACCACACCCATCTCTTAAGACTTTAAGATGTTTTTATATTAATAAATCTTTCACCTAGAATATAACACCAAAATATCCCCACCTTCTTTTTTTGAGTCTGGGTCTCACACTGTCACCCATCTATGGCACGATCACAGCTCACCAGAGCCTCGACCTCCTGGGCTCAGGTAATCCTGCCACAGCCTGCAGAGTAGCTGGGACTACAGTCACGCTAGCACACCAGCTAAATTTTAAATTTTTTGATTTCTTTGTAGCAATGAGTTCTTGCTGCATTGCCTAGGCTGATCTCAGACTCCTGGGCATAAGTGGTCCCTTCGCCTCATTCTCAAAGTACCGGGATTACAGGGTGAACCACCAAGCTTGGTCTTGTTTTTCCATTTTGGTAATAGGCATCTTTGAAGTGTCAGCTGTACTATAATTAAAGTCTTCTGATATAGTGTTTTCTGTAGAGACCTCTTGGTTTTAGTAGAATTTTAAAAGTTAAGAATTCTTAAGAGAAAATAATTATACCTTTGCCTCATGTGTATTAATTGAAAACAAAAAATTGGAGAAGGTAAGGGAACAGCAGGAAAGGAAGTAATAATAGAATGATAACTTTATATATTGTGCAGCATTGCCTTTAATGTATTTTCTAAAAATGTGTAGGTTATATTGAATTTAGGAAGGCTTGATACCTTAAAGAAAATTGATGAGAGACAAGAAAAACTATGGTACCTATGAGATTTCCTTAGAGCACATTCTCTAAGGGGAAAAACTCAATTGTTCTATTTAATTGCTTGAAATCATTAAGTAGGTCATTTAGGCAAGGTTTTCTCTTTCTTACATCATTTTATAAAGTGGAATTTAGTCTTATTGTTAGAAGTTTTCATTTTTGTTTATGCTAAACAAAAATTTTCACATACTATTAAAATATGCTAGAGATAAACTGAGATACTTTTATATACATATGTGGCTTTGATTTTTTTTCTTTGTTTTTTCAGAGTGCTGCTGCTACAGCTGCTACATTAGCACTCCCTGCAGGAGTGACTCCTGTTCAACAGATATTAACAAATTCAGGTAATTAGGAATAATAGAACCTTTTAAGATATAATTTAGAAAATTATGTCATCTAGCCCTTGTTTTGTTTTCACTGAAAGATGAAAAATACTAATATTTCTTTTACCATTTGGTTTAGGTTATTAAAATAACTTTGAGGACTATAGCACATGCAACTGAAATCTTTATTAAGGATACAGTAGAGAAGATGAGAATTGCACTTGAGCTTTTGATTAGTGCATGAGAACCCTATTATTGAATGAAAATATGGTTATATAGAAATGCTTGTTTATTTTGTTTTTTACAAAATGCATTTAATCTGCCAAGTGAGTTAAAGGTAACTCATTTAAACTAATTTATGATATCTAACTAAATCGTGTAGTACCTTAAGAGCAAACTTGTTCCATGCTATCATTATAATTATAAAGATTAATGTCTAGTGTTTTGACATATTAGTGTTTTTAAAATTTATTTATGACCAGACGTGGTGGCTCAGCCTGTAATCCCAGCACTTTGGGAGGCTGAGGTGAGAGGATTGGCTGAGCCCAGGGGTTAGAGACCAGCCTAGGCAACTTGGTGAGACCTCGTTTCTATAATAAAAATCACAATAAAAATAAATAAATAAAATTTACTTACATAGATTTTAAGTGTTCTCTGTAATCTTGATTATGTGGTTTTCTGTTTTGTTAATTTCTAAGTTTGTGCAGAACAAATTAGGGGTTTGTATTGCTACATATTTTAATAAGCTATAATATGTTCACTTTTTAATTGATTCAAGATTCTGAGTCATTTGAAGTAATATACCAGGGAGATTTGGTTTTGTGTAAATGATATGACATGACAGTGTTGTGTGGCTTTGATAATTGGTTCAACAAGTTTGGTTTTTTTTAAGAATTTTTTACTTAAAAATATGGAATTCTTCACGATTTTGCGTGTCATCCTTGCGCAGGGGCCATGCTAATCTTCTCTGTATCATTCCAATTTTAGTATATGTGCTGCCAAAGCAAGCACATCAACAAGTTTTTATTACATTCAAACACCTTTGAAGCAAAGTACTGTGGTACTTTTGTCCAAGATATTAAATGAACAATTGCACTTTTGGTTCTTTAAATCTTTAAAAATGAACAGCCTTGAAATGTCAGATCTTACTGCCCTTCCTTAACTCCTAACATGTTAGCAAAGATTATTTTAAGCATTTAATTGCCGGAGACCAGCTCCAGCCGGGTTCAGGGTACCCCAAAGGTGGAGACGGTGTCGGCGATTGGGGGGAAGAAGAGAGAAAGAAAGAGACTGAACTCCAGTCTAGTGCAGAAGCGATGTGTGTTATTGGGAATTACAACGGGTCTTTTATACACAAAGTCAGATGTGGGAGGGGCGTCCCCCACCCACCAAAAACCCTTTAAAATCATGAAAACTTAATCAATGATTGCCTTTAAACCCTTTTCATATGATAATCTTAAAATCCCATAACAAAGGATAACCTAATCTATGACTGACATATTCTATAAACCTTTTTCATCCTAAGCTGATTGATTTATGCCAAGTTAAACAATTCTATAGAAGCTTAAGTATTTACTTTACAAATGAAAGTGGCCCATCCCAGAATGTTTGGAATGTGGCCCAGTCCAAAGTTCACAGTGGGCTACCTGCAAGTAACCCAGCCGCTTCTTTCAACAAAATGGCTGTCTTCTAAAACTGTATTGTACAATTTACACCTTCAATAAATCCTAAGATCATGACCCAGAAGCCTGTGACCAATACTAAGGCTCTTAGATGTGACACGAGTTTGAATATAAGTTGTATGAAAGCCAGAACTGCAGTTTGCGGAAGAATGGGAGCAATGAGCTTCTAAAGTTAGCTTGTGTTTGTCCCGGTCTAAGAGTTTTTATGTTTTGAGCTCACAGGAGCTTAATCTGGTTAGTGCTGAGTAGAAAGGGGGAGGAAATGGGTTCAATAGCTCCCGAACGTATCCTAGTGGTCTCGGGATCAATGACCCTTCCTGATCCCTAACGCTCAGTGGGCCTCCGTGGCCGGCTCCCACCATTTAATCAAGTCTTATCTGTTGTTAAAATGTTGTTGGAGAAGAGCTGAGTGATGGCTACTATGGAAAATAAAATATATTAAGGAAAGTACTTGAACAGGGAGGGAAATAAGGGAAGGGAGGGCTTGTGTTTACCTTATATAGATGATAGCCTGTAATTAAATTGTTAGTCTTCCTTCTTGATAATTTCTAGGGCCTGTGGTGATTTGCCATTTAATATAATCTATTTATTTTGAGATGATCTTTGCTAAAGTGATAACTTGGAATACATACTTTTTGCTTTAGGCCAGCTTCTTCAGGTGGTCAGAGCAGCCAATGGTGCCCAATATATATTTCAGCCTCAGCAGTCAGTGGTTCTGCAACAACAAGTTATACCACAAATGCAGCCTGGTGGGGTACAAGCTCCTGTTATACAGCAGGTAAGAGAATCTTATTTATGATCGCTATAGGGTTCTTTTTTCTCCTTTTTCTTATATGGATTCCCTGGGTGGTTCCCCTCCCCATATATATACACACACAAAAATTCTTTTTTTCTCCTCTGTGCTGGAATCTCACTCTGTTGCTCAGGCTGGAGTGCAGTGTTACAGTGACAGCTCACCACAGCCTCGACTTCCTAGGCTCAGCCTCCCGAATAGCTGGGAATTCTGTAGAAACAAAGTCTCGCTATGTTGCCTAGGCTGCTCTCGAACTCTTGAGGCAATCCCCCTGCCTTGACCTCTCAAAGTTCCGGGATTACAAGTCAGTCACCGCACTGGCTTATACAAATTCTTAGACCCTTCTCCGTACCACAGACCCTGTCTTTCTAAATTTTTCCTGTATACCTCACAGCTTAACTTAGATTCAGCATGTTTAAAACTGAATGTTGTCTCTGCCTGTTCTTCATCATCCTTTTGAAGTGCTTTTCTGTCAGTGAGGCAGCACTCTTCATTCAGCCTTCTAAGCCAGTCATTTGGCCTTTATTCAACAAACTTTTATTGAGTATCAGAGTCTTCACAAGGGCCTGAGGGCTTAGGCATGAACAAGCAGACATGACTCCAGTTTCATGATACTTATATATTTTCTGGAAGTGGGGTGTGTGAAATCCTTCCTTTCCCTACCTCCATTAGGCACAAGATACCAAGTCCTACCAATTCTTAATAGTTTTGTTTGTTTTTTTAATTTTTGACTGCAGTTTTGCCGTGTTTGCAGTACCTTAGTATGTTTGACACTAGCTTTCCTTCTGTTTCTCGTCATTTCCTTAGTTCATGTTGTCATATTTTGTCGCTAAAAATAGTGTTATCAAGCCAGGCTCGGTGGCTCAGCCTGTAATCCCGCACCTTTGGGAGGCTGAGGTGAGTGGATTGCCTGAGCCCGCGGGTTCGAGACCCGCCTGGGCAGCGAGACCTCATCTCTACAATAAATCAAAAAAATCAGCTGGGCGTGGTAGTGTATGCCTGTAATTCCAGCTACTTGGAAGGCTGAGGTGGAAGGATCGCTGGAGCCCAGCAGGTCGAGGCTGCGGTGGCCGGGAGCGGCCACTGCACTCCAGTCTGGGCGACTCAGTGAGACTCCATCTCAAAAAAATAATAATAATAATAATGTTATCCTCTTAACTGATTTCCCTACCCCTCATCTTGTGTCCTCCTCCTAACCTGACTGATTGATAGTCATCTTTCTAAAAACCTTAAAATATTTTAATAACCTCCCATTGCCTTTTGGAAAAAGTCTAAATTCAACATGGTTTATATGATCTCTTTTGGGTTGTTGTTTCTTTGAACTCTCCAAGTTCATTTCTTGTGTTCCCAGTTAATTTGTTTTACCTGCTGTTTAGATCAAAGTTGAGAAAAAAACATTTGTTCCTACCTGTGTGCTGGGTGTTTATACTCTTGTACTAAGAACAACGATGAAAGAGAAATGGTTATTTTCTTGAGGAATATAGGCAATTTTAAAAAAAGAGACAGACACATGAACATATAATGTCAGTAGAATAATATGATGATAGAGGCAAGGTCAGAGCAGGAGTATTAATCCAGCCCCCTTGCGTCTTTCCAGAATTACTGAATTCCTGCAGTCACTTTTGGATTTCACTTGATGTTATTCTCATTAGAATGCTGCCTTTGAGCGTGCACAGTGGCTAATGCCTATAATCCCAGCACTTTGAGAGGCTGAGGTGAGAGGATTGCCTGAGCTCATGGGTTTGAGACCAGCCTCGGCAACTTGGCGAGACCTCACTTCTACAGCAAATCAAAAAATTAGCTGGGTGTGGTGGCTCGTGCCTGTAGTTCCAGCTATTTGGAAGGCTGAGGCAGAAGGATCGCTGGAGCCCAGCAGGTCGAGGCTGCAGTGGCTGTGAGCGTGCCACTGCCCTCCAGCCTAGGCAATAGAGTGAGAGACTCCAACTAAAAAAAAAAAAAAAAAAAAGAAAAAGAATGCTGCTGCCTTTGGCCCTCCATCTGGCTACTCCCTCCACTTCCTCAAACAAACTAAACGGAAAAGTCTAACTAATCTCCTTAAAGCACCAATAGAAACCTACTAGGAAGGCTTCCCTGATCACGCCTTGTCCCCTAAGCTTAATTTGTTACTCTCTCTTGTGTTCTCATAACACCATATATACTTATATTACATTTTCTATCTTTGCAAGTTATTATTGCTTTGTTGTACCAATAATCTGTCAAAATACTGTCTTATTTTTGCGTTTCTTGAACTTAATAGCAAGTAAAAGGAATTCAGTGCTCTTTATTTGTTACTAATGATAACTATTCATATGATAATGATAACTATTCATATGTTAATTTTTTGAAATCTGCATTTTTTGAGTTGTGATTTACTTTAGAATCCTAGATGCAGAACCTGGAAGGAACTTTAGAAATTATCTGATCTGGCCGGGCTTGGTGGCTCAGCCTATAATCCCAGCACTTTGGGAGGCCAGGGCAAGTGGATTGCCTGAGCCTGCAGGTTTGAGACCATCCTGGGCAACTTGGCGAGACCTTGTCTCTACAATAAATCAAAAAAAATATCCAGGTGTGGTAGTGCGTGCCTGTAGTTCCGGCTACTTGGAAGGATGAGGTGGAAGGATCACCAGAGCCCAGCAGGTTGACACTGGGGTGGCCATGAGTGTGCCACTACACTCCAGCCTGGGTGACAGAGTGAGACTCCAACTCAAAAAAAAAAAAAAAAAAGAAATTATCTGATCTGATGATTCTCACTGTGGTTGTGTGATAGAATCTTAGTTAGCTTTTATCTCTAATTAAATGAGAATATTAGGGGTATGCTGAGAAATCCATACTTTAAGCTACTGGGTGGTTCTGATTTGCAACCTGGTTTGAGAACCATTGATCCTAGTCTAACAGTGAAATGACAGAAGCGAAGAGAGGTTTAATGACTTGCCTCTGCGATATATACATCTAATCTTAGACAAAACTAGGCCTGGGACTCCGAACTGACACCCGCCTCCGTCCAGCAGCACAAACGGGATGAAATATCAGCACTACAGCTTTGCGGATCACAGATGGGGGAAGCTGGACGGTTGCTGTAACACTGCGTCCTACGCCTCCAGCCTGGCTTTCTCTCTCTCCTTCTCCCTCGCTCTCCCTCATCTCATTGTTTCAGACCAGGCCAAATCTGAGGTCTTTCCAGGAGTGGCTCTGCTCATCTTCTTCTCCAGCCAAAGCAGGAACAGTGTGAGAGGAGAGAGACACATCCAGCCGCCAAAGGACTCGGTGGAAAGAGCAGAACACCATAGACGACATGCTGCTCTCAGGACCCAAGGCGCTGCTGTTTCTCACTGCACTCATCCTTCCCTCCGATTGGATGCCCCTGGGAGTCAAGGGTCAACGAGGAGACGATGTGACTCAAGTGACTCAAGAAACATTCACAGAAGATCCTAATCTGGTGAATGATCCTGCTACAGATGAAACAGTTCTGGCTGATGTCAGGCCTTCCACAAATGACCTGGCCTTGCCCAGTGATAAAAATGCCACCACAGGGTACCGGGATGAGAAATTTGCTTGTACAAGACTACTCTGTGCATCGGCCTGTCAAACAGTGCATTTATCAGTTATGCTTCACCAGCTTACGACGTATGTACATCGTCAACAAGGAGATCTGCTCCCGTCTTGTCTGTAAGGAGCATGAAGTTATGAAAGATGAGCTTTGCCGTCAGATGGCCGGTCTACCCCCAAGGCGGCTCCATCGCTCCAACTACTTCCGACTTCCTCCCTGTGAAAACATGGATTTGCAGAGACCCAACGGTCTGTGATCACTGAGGAACAGGAAAGGAGGAATGTGTGGGTGAGAGGAAGGAAAACTTCCTTCTTCTCCAATCACTGCCAGCCAACCCATAGACAGGATCTCTTAAACCAGCCCCTTTGCTATGTCCAGCTCCTGCCCACTCTCTAAATTTTCACCCACACTGATCACATTAATCTCATTTTTGAGTCCTTAAAATACAAAGTCTATATGACTGCAAGGTTTTGCTGCTTCTGAATCTCCTAGACGTTGAGGATGAATGGTGACCATATGGCTGTGTACAAGCATTCTACATGCAGTTCTGGGGGAGAATAAACTTTAGGTTAATAGTCAAAAAAAAAAAACTAGACCTGGGTCTTCAGATTGTCAGTCCAGTGTTCTTCTTGTGGAGGTACTATAGTAGCATAGGAACATGGACTCTGGACCACAAAACCTGGCTTCAGATTTTGCCTCCTGGTTGACTACAGACTTTGCAAGTTACTAAGCCTCTCCGTGCCTCAAGCAAACAAATTAATAATTTGTCTAACTCTTGGCCTGTTAACTGCATATCCATAGTAAATTAAGCCATTATCTTCAGGAAATCCTTTTCCTTCAGAAATTTGAATGGTAAAATAGAAATTAGTGAGTCAATACACTAGTTGAATATTACTTATGTACTTTTAACTGTGCATGAGTTATGACCATTTCTGGTGATTCTTCAGCATGTGGACCTGTTTTTATGTACCATATTGGATCCTCGTTAACCAGTTCCTAATAGGTTGTTTTCGTTTGCCTTAGGTACTGGCTCCTCTCCCTGGAGGGATTTCACCACAGACAGGTGTCATCATCCAGCCTCAGCAAATCTTATTTACAGGAAATAAGACTCAAGTTATACCTACAACAGTGGCAGCACCTACACCAGCCCAAGCACAGATTACTGCAACTGGCCAACAGCAGCCACAGGCCCAGCCTGCTCAGACACAAGCTCCGTTGGTGTTACAAGTTGATGGAACTGGGGATACGTCGTCTGAGGAAGATGAAGATGAGGAGGAAGACTATGATGATGATGAAGAGGAAGACAAAGAGAAAGATGGAGCCGAAGATGGGCAGGTGGAAGAAGTAAGTTTCTAGTAAAAGACTTAAAATGATCATTCGTTCAGTCATTTCTGTTTTACGTGGTACCAAACTGAGGAATTATGTCCTGTTTTTTCAGATTCTGTTAGGCACTGTACAGTGTAGGATTTTAAAGATAAAGTTAGATTGTTCTAACTTCAGTAAGGTTTTTGGATTGTTCTGCCTATATTTATCTTAATAAAATATAACTTTCATATAGCCAATAATCAAAAATGAATGTATGCCAAATTAAATTGTATTAATAAAGGTAGTAGAGACAGTACAAGTAATTCTCTTTGGCTTACGCATTTCTAATGTGGCTTAAACATAAGACATTAGCCGGGCTTGGTGGCTCAGCCTGTAATCCCGCGCTTTGGGAGGCTGAGGTGAGTGGACATTGGTAGAACAGGTGAATGTGGTTAGTCTTTGGCTACAGTGATTTAAAAAGTGTGGCAGGCCAAGTACGGTGGCTCACGCCTATGATTATAGGCACTTTGGGAGGCTGAGGTGAGAGGATTGCCTGAGTCCATGAGTTTGAGACCAGCGTGGGCAACTTGGCGAGACCTCATCTCTACAGTAAATCAAAAAAGTAGCCAGTTGTGGTAGTTCCAGCTACTTGGAAGGCTGAGACAGAAGGATTGCCAGCGCCCAGCTGGTTGACACTGAGGTGGTGGAGAGTGTGCCACTGTGCTCCAGCCTGGGCGATGGGAGTTGAGACTCCAACTCAAAAACAAAAACAAGCTGGGCTCTGTGGCTCAGCCTGTAATCCTATGCCTTGGGAGGCTGAGGTGAGTGGATTGCCTGAGCTCGCGGGTTGGAGACCCGCCTGGGCAACTTGGCGAGACCTCATCTCTACAATAAATCAAAAATCAGCCGGGTGTGGTAGCACGTGCCTGTAATTCTGGCTACTTGGAAGGTTGAGGCGAAGGATCGCTGGAGCCCAGCAGGTCGAGGCTGCGGTGGCCGGGAGCGGCCACTGCACTCCAGTCTGGGCAACAGAGTGAGACTCCAACTCAAAAAAAAAACAAAAACAAAAAAATGCCACAAAAAAATACCTGGGGCTGGTGATCTTCTCACTCAATTCAAGTGTTTTATTCCTGTTTGACACAGTTTTGATGAGTTATGTTTCTCTAGGAATCTATCTAAATTCTCAAATTGATTAACCTAAAGTTAATCATGATATTCATTTTTTGTTTGTTTGTTTGTTTTGAGTTGGAGTCTCACTCTGTCGCCCAGACTGAAGTGCAGTGGCCGCTCCCGGCCACCGCAGCCTCAACCTGCTGGGTTCCAGCGATCCTTCCGCCTCAGCCTTCCGAGTAGCCGGAATTACAGGCATGCGCTACCATGCCCGGCTGATTTTTTGATTTATTGTAGAGATGAGGTCTCGCTGCCCGGGCGGGTCTCGAGCCCGCGGACTCAGGCAATCCACTCACCTCAACCTCCCAAAGGCGCGGGATTACAGTCTGAGCCACCAAGCCCGGCTATAATATTGTTTTTTTTGATGCCAGAATCATTTGTAGGCATTTCTCTTTTTTCTTCATTTCTAGTTTCATTATTATGCTGTCTCTCTTTTTTTGTTGTTGTTGAGTTGGAGTCCCACTCCTTTGCCCAGGCTGGGGTGCAGTGGTATACACGCTTACGGCCACCCCAGCATCAACCTTCTGGGCTCCAGCAATCCTTCCACCTAGGCCTTCCGAGAAGCCAGAATTACAGACGTGCACTACCATGTCCGGCTATTTTTATTTTATTGTAGAGACGAGGTCTCACCAAGTTGCCCAGGCTGGTCTCGAACCCACGGGCTCAGGCAGTCCACTCGCCTCTGCCTCCCAAAGTGCTGGGATTACAGGCTGAGCCTCCTAGCCCGGCCGCTGTCTCTTTTTTTTCTTGTTCAGTCTTGCCAGGGGTGTGTTTATTTCGCTAGTGTTTTCAAAGAATAAGTTTTCAGCTTTGTTTATTCTCTCCAGTGTGTTTTTTCCTATTTTATTAATTTCTATCCTAACTCTACTTTTTTTGTAGAGAATGTAATCTGTAAATCCCTTTGAAATTGATTAAGACCTACTTGATATGGACATGTTTCTGCATATGCTTAGTGTATATTTGAAAAGAGTATGTTTTCTGTAGTTGTTTGGTACTGTCTGCTGTGTGCATTTATTAGATTTATATTGTCAGAGCCGGGCTCGGTGGCTCAGCCTATAATCCCGCGCCTTTGGGAGGCTGAGGTGAGTGGATTGCCTGAGTCCGCAGGTTCGAGACCCACCTGGGCAACTTGGCGAGACCTCATCTCTACAATAAATGATAAAAATTAGCCAGGCGTGGTAGCGCACACCTGTAATTCCAGCCACTCGGAAGGCTGAGGCGGAAGGATCGCCGGAGCCCAGCAGGCGAGGCTATGGTGGCCGGGAGCGGCCACTGTGCTCCAGTCTGAGCGACAGAGTGAGACGCCAACTCAAAAGAAAAAAAAAAAAAAAGCTTTATATTGTCAGAAGATTTGTTCAAGTACTCTATACCCTTCTTGATATTTTTGCTTGCTTGAATCCATTTTCAATTACTAAGATATGTTCAGATCTATAATAATTGATTTTTTCTTCTTGCTTTTGTCATTTTTTCTTTTTATATTTTGAGCCTAAAAAGGGGTACATGTAAGTCTAAAATTGTTCATCCCCCCCCGCATGAATTGAACCATTTATGATAATACAGTATCTTTATATAACTCTGGTAATTTTTTTTAAATGATAAAGTCTTTTTACATGACATGAGTAGAGCTATATCAGCTTTTGTTTTTATTAGAATTTGTCTAGTATAGTTTATTTTATTCTTTCACTTTCAAATATTTTGGATTTGTAAGCTTTAGGTTACAGAACTTTTTTTTTTTTTGAGTCGGAGTCTCACTCTGTCACCCAGATTGGAGTGCAGTGGCCGCTCCCGGCCACCACAGCCTCAACCTGCTGGGCTCCGGCGACCCTTCCACCTCAGCCTTCCAAGTAGCTGGAACTACAGGCCCGTGCTACCATGCCCGGCTAATTTTTGATTTATTCTAGAGATGAGGTCTTGCCAAGTTGCCCAGGCGGGTCTCAAACCCGTGGGCTCGGGCAATCCACTCACCTCAGCCTCCCAAAGTGCTGGGATTACAGGCTGAGCCACCGAGCCCGGCTAAGTTACAGAACTTTTGTATCAGCCAAGACTGTTCAGTTAGAGAAGGACAATTTTTTCAACAAATGGTGCTTGGACAACTAAACATCCACATGCAAAAGAGTTAAGGTGGATCTCTACCTCATACCATATACAAAAATTTACACAAAGTACATTAGAAACCTAGTCTAAGAGCTAAGATTATAAATTTTTAGAAGAAAACATAGGGATAAACCTTCATAGCTTTGGGTTTGGCAATCATTTCTTGGATATGACACCCAAAGTACAAGTGATCAAAGAAAAAGTGGACTTTGTAGATTAAAAACCTTTGTTGTACGTTAAAGGACAATATCAAGAAAGTAAAAAGACAGCCCATAGAATGGGAGAAGATATTGTAAATCATATATCTGCCAAGGGTGTACTATCCAGAATATATAAAGAACTCTTACAGCTCGACAACAAAAAGACCAATCTTAAAAATGGGCAAAGGACTCAAATAGACATTTCTCGAAAGATTGTATGCAAATAGCTAACAAGCACATGAAAAGATACTTGGCCCGGGCTCAGTGGCTCAGCCTGTAATCTCGCGCCTTTGGGAGGCTGAGGTGAGTGGATTGCCTGAGCCCGTGGGTTCGAGACCCGCCTGGGCAGCGAGACCTCATCTCTACAATAAATCAAAAAAATCAGCTGGGCATAGTAGCGCATGCCTGTAATTCCAGCTACTTGGAAGGCTGAGGCGGAAGGATTGCTGGAGCCCAGCAGGTCAAGGCTGCGGTGGCCAGGAGCAGCCACTGCACTCCGGTCTGGGCGACAGAGTGAGACTCCAACTCAAAAAAAAAAAAAAAAATAGAAAAGTTACTTGGTATTATTCATTAGAGAGATTCAAGGCAAAACCACAAGATCCCATTTCACACCAACTAGGATGACTATAATCAAAAAAGAAAGAAAATAAATGCTAACAAGGATTGGGAAATTGGAACTCTTGTGCATTACTGGTGGGAGTGTAAAATGGTGTGACTGCTATGGAGAACAGTTTGATGGTTTCTCAAAAAGTTAAGCATGGGATTAACCATGTAACCCAGCAGTTTCACTCTTAGGTATTACAAAAGAGAAGTGGAAACATGTATTTTAAAAAACTTGTACATGAATGTTCATAGCAGCCCTATTCATGATATCCAAATGTGTTCATTAAATGACGAATGGACAAGTAAAATATGACATTTACACAGTGGAATACTATTTAGCCGTAAAAACTAATGCAGTATACCACAACTTATATGAACCTTGAAAACATGCTAAGTGAGAAGACAGCCACGAAAGGCCACCTATTGTATGATTCCATTTATATGAACAATCCAGAATAGGCAAATCAGTAGAGATAGAAAGTAGATTAGTGGTTGCCGGGGGTGGGGGGAATGGTAGTAACTATTTTGCACCACACTCTAACCAACTGAGCCAACTGGCCAACCTGGGAGTGACTATTTAATGGGTAAAGGTGATGAAATGTTCGGGAACTAGTTGGTAGTGAATGTTACAAATACTGTGAATGTTCCTGATGTACCTGAATTGTGTATACGCTCAAATGCTAAAATGGTGAACTTTATATGAATTTAGCTTTAGTATATTTTTCATGTAATAAAAATGGTAATGTGTATTCTCAATTAAATAATACACACACACCTGTGGGCAAATAGGTATAGACCTAGATATAATATCATCTTCATTATTTTCCTGTCTACTTTTATTTTGTCTTTCTTCATTTGTTAGAAATCTGAGTTAATAGCCAAGTGTGGTGGCTCAAGCCTGTAATCCCAACACATTGGGAGGTTGAGATGAGAGGATTGCCAGAACTGAGGAATTCGAGACCAGCCTGAGCAACATGGCAAGACCTCATCTCTACAATAAATCAAAAAATTATCCAGGCATGGTTGCACATCCCTGTAGTTCCAGCTTGGAAGGCTGAGGCGGAAGGATCACCTGAGCCCAGTAGCTTGAGGCTGTAATGGCTGTGAGCATGCCACGGCACTCCAGTCTGGGCGACAGAGTAAGACTCCAACTCAAAGAGAGAAAGAAATCTGAGTTAAATCATTTTAATTCTGCCACGATTGAGGTAAAGTTTAACATGGCTGGTTATTTTATGCTCTAGTTATGTTTTTTTTTTGTTTTGTTTTGTTTTGTTTTTGAGTTGGAGTCTCACTCTGTCGCCCAGACTAGAGTGCATTGGCCGCTCCCGGCCACCGCAGCCTCGACCTGCTGGGCTCCGGCGATCCTTCCGCCTCAGCCTTCCAAGTAGCCGGAATTACAGGCATGCACTACCACGCCCGGCTGATTTTTTTGATTTATTGTAGAGATGAGGTCTCGCTGCCCAGGCAGGTCTTGAACCTGCGGGCTCAGGCAATCCACTCACCTCAGCCTCCCAAAGGCGCGGGATTACAGGCTGAGCCACCGAGCCCGGCTTCTAGTTACGTTTTATTGTAGCCCTTAATTCCCTTTGACACTGAGATTTCTTTTGTTTTTTTTGTTTTTTTTTTTGAGTTGGAGTCTCACTCTGACACCCAGACTGGAGTGCAGTGGCCACTCCCAGCCCCCGCAGCCTTGACCTGCTGGGCTCCGGTGATCCTTCTGCCTCAGCCTTCCAAGTAGCTGGAACTACAGGCACGCACTACCACGCCCAGCTAATTTTTTGATTTATTGTAAAGATGAGGTCTCACCAAGTTGCCCAGGCAGATCTCAAACCCGCGGGCTCAAGCAGTCCACTCACCTCAGCCTCCCAAAGCGTGGAATTACAGGCTGAGCCACGGAGCCTGGCAACACTGAGATTTCTTAGCCCTTGCCTTAAAGTCCGAATCTCAATTATGCTCCATGCCTCCTCCATAACAATCATTTTGGTAAACCTACTGATTTGTATTCAGAGTCCTAGTTCGTTGTTTTTTTTTTTAAGATGGGTACAGTTTAGGGTTACAGTAAGGTACAATTCAGGATTACAATTCAGTTATAAAGGTGGTCATCGTACAAGTAAATTTGGGCCTTCCTGTGGTCCCCATTTCACCTGGTTTGAGATTAGGTACCCTCATTGATGTGTTATGTGTGTCCTCCCAACAGTTTTCAGCTGCTGCCAATCCCTTTATTCTTATATTATGATAAATGTTCAGGGTCTACTTATGAGTGAGAACATGTGGTACTGAGTTCTAAACAGTGATAAATCAGTGACAAGTCCCAGTTCTTAATGTAAAGACACAAGCCAGACTGCTAGCCTATTGCATTAACCTTTTCTTTTCTTTTCTAATTTCACCACTATTTTCTCTTTTACATTGTTTCTGGTATGTAGTGCCACTAGCTCATTAAACCTTCATATTTTCTTAGGTCCCTTTTAGGCATCATTATTGTTGAGAATTATCTTGTGCTAGTTTTAAAGAATAATGGAAATAAAGTTGAACATCTGTTTAGTACAAGTTATGTAGCTTAACTATTTTAATTATAGTTCATTTCTTGCTGAAATTAACTGTAACATTGACAAACTCTTAAATAACAGCTGATTAATAATATTGCATTTGTGGTATGTATATGAATGCATTTGACACTTGGTTCTCAAAGAATTTCAAGGTTGTTGTATTTCTTTTCAGTGAATATTAGGAAATCCTTTTTATGGTAATACGTAAACAAATAAACTCTCTTATTTGTAGGAGCCCCTGAATAGTGAAGATGATGTGAGTGATGAGGAAGGACAGGAACTCTTTGACACAGAAAACGTTGTTGTTTGCCAATATGATAAGGTAAAGACTTCATCTGCAGATTATTGATGCTATATCTGTTGTAATTTTGTCCTTAAATCATCCTTTTTGCCTTATTGAAACATTTGGGCAGCTGATGAATGCCTCTTTATTAATTATGAACAGTGTGGGCTGGGTATGGTGACTCAAACCTATAATCCCAGCACTTTGGGAGGCCAAGGCGAGAGGATTGCCAGAGCCCACAGGTTCAAGACCAGCCTGGGCAACATGGTGAGACCTCATCTCTGTAATAAATCAAAAAATTAGCTGGACATGGTAGCATGAGCCTGTAGTTCCGGCTGCTTGGAAGGCTGAGGAGGAAGAATCACCAGCACCCAGCAGGTTGAGGCTGCGGTGGCTGGGAGTGTGCCACTGCATGCCAGCTTGAGCAACAGAGTGAGACTCCAACTCAAAAAAAAACAAACAAACAAAAAAAAAAAAACAGTGTGAAAACATTGTTATAGTTTTATAGATTATTTAATAGAAAGACTGATTTCTTTACATTTGAAAAATAATTTAAGTTATAAATGAAAGTAAAATAAGTTTTGGATTTTTTTTTTCTGTCTAGATTGTCTCTCAACTTCTAAGCAAAGTAAGCAAAGCTACTTTGGGATTGTCCTTTAATAATAATAGCTAACTCAGTGGGATAATTCTGTTTTCCGTTTAGCCTCAACTATCTCAATACTAGCAGGGTTTAATTTGAATCTCTATAACTTTCTTTTTTTATTACTAAGGAGAATACTATGGTAATAAACAGGACTAAATCAAACAGATCAGTTTTTACTGAAAACTGTTTAAAATATTTTTTAATTTTGCTATATTTGGTAACATTAAAGAATTTTTAAACTGAATTTGTGAGCATTAGCCTTCGACTACTTGTGTTCTTAATTATGAAACAGGATACTTCCTTCCAGGTATGATTGATGTTGTTGAGATTTTTTTGTTACCAAGATAGTTAAATTGTAATAAATTTTTTTTTTACTGCAAACATTAAATTTATAATGCATGTACATATTAACATTGCATTTATAATTTTAGTAGAGGTCTTTACCAGATGCTGAAAACTCTTAACAGAAGCAATTGGGTTTTGTTTGTAACTCTTCTTTCAGTTTATTCATTCAACATACATTTATTGAGTGCCTAAATATACCAGTCACTATTTTAGGCACTGGATCTGTGGTCATGAACAGGCAAAATTCATTCCATGCATGAAGTTTCCTTTACAGATGAAGAAAATCTTAAATCTGCATTGCTTTTATTAAAATGAATGTGATGAGTAGCTGTGCTTATTGTAAACAGATCTATTGGGAGGGCTAATGCCTTACTAAACTCTGGTCTGTCCACGTAGCTCTTTGAGCTATGGTTGCCATGTTTTCCTAGCTTTGGCCCCCTTCTCTCTGCCTTGGGGAGCTCTTCTCTCTTTCTCTCTAATTTCTAAAAAAACTGTATTTTCCAATCTAACAACAACAGATCTATAGGGAGAATGCTAGGACAGTGGACCTTATTTTCTAATAATCTGGTAGAGAGCCAGACCAGTACTATACCAGAGAAGTTACAGAATAAAATCATCGAAGGTCATTGATTAAGAGTTAACAGCATCCACTTTTGCGTGTTATGACTTCTGGGTGAGTGTTCTTATAATCCTGTACCATGCTCATTATCACAAGTGTAATTTCCTGTTATATACATGTGGAGCAAGAATATGAGTTTAAAATAGCAGATACCAATAAATCTTTATTGTCAGAAAGCCTGAAGGGAACCACTTACAACCAATTTATCCAGAATACAGTTTCATGATAATGAAATGTCTTTATCAGGCAAGATAAGACTTCTGTTTTAACCTGACTGAAGAATATGCTTCTAAGTATTTTCCTATTTGAAGGGAATAGTTGTATTTTCTTTTGCCACAAACTGTATACATATTTTAAATGTTTAAAATTGGTCTATTTTTGCTCCTAAAGGCATCACTTAAATGTAATGTTTTAAACTGATACGTTAAGAACAGCTTTAGGCCGGGCACAGTGGCTCACGTCTACAATTCCAGCACTTGGGGAGGCCGAGGTGAGGGGATTGCCTTAGCCCACCTGTTTGAAACCAGCCTGGGCAACTTGGCGGTACCTCATCTCTACAGTAAAAAAATAAATAAATAAATTAGCCAGGTAGTGGCACATACCTTTAGTTCCAGCTACTTGGAAGGCTGAAGCGGAAGGATCTCCTGAGCCGAGCAGGTCAAGGCTGCTGTGGCCATGAGCATGCCACCACACTCCAGCCTAGGCAAGAGTGAGACTCCAACTCAAAAAAATATATAGCTTTAGTATATTGCAGAAGTCTAATTTCAAGAATGAGATGAGGCTGGGATCGGTGGCTCAGCTGTAATCTCAACACTTTGGGAGGCCAAGATAAGTGGATTGCCTGAACCTGCTTGGGCAACTTGGCGAGAAGTCGTCTCTACAGTAAATAAAAAAATTAGCCAGGTGTGATAGCGCACACCTGTAGTTCTGGCTGCTTGGAAGACTGATGCAGAAGGATTGCTGAACCCAGTGGCTTGATGCTGGGGTGGCTGTGAGACTCCAATTCAAAAAAAAAAAAGAATGAGATGAATTGCTCTGAAGATTGGAGAGGTGTGGGGACTTGATGCTTTTAGCAAACAGTAAAAAAGCAGTAGTGTTCCATGACTGGTCCAAATGGGACTGGATATTGGCTGAGTGTGGTAGCTCACACCTGTAATACCAGCATTTTGAGTCGCCAAGGTGGGAGGATTACTTGAGCCCAGGAGTTGGAGACCAGCCTAGGCAACATAGTAAGATCTCCTCTCTACAACAAATTTTTTAAAAAATTAGCTGGGCATGGTAGGGGGCACTCCTGTAGTCCCAGCTACTCAGTGGGCCGAGGTGAGAGGAGCCGTTGAGTCCAGAAGGTTGAGGCTGCCATGAGCCGTGATCATGCCTCTGGAATCCAGCCTGGGCAACAGAATGAGCCTTTGACTCAAAAAAATAAAATAAAATAGAAATAAAATGGTATTGGATATTATTTAAGCCAACTTGAATTTTAGGAGTGTAGTTTTGAAGCCTAAACTTTAGAATTTCAACAATGAATCAATTTTAGAAGGGATTCTAGAAGGACTATTAAAGTTTGTATTGCCAATCAAATCAGAATCTTAGTTAAATACTAATAATATTGCAGAGTTCCCACTTAAATGTAAGTGGATAAGGACTGATAGCACTTTGTGAAATTAGCCTCAGATGTAGGTAATTTTACTTTTAATATTTTTTTCATTAGGAAATTTAAGAGGGCTCTGGCTTTCAGGACGGCCCTTCATGAAGGGCTTAGGGCCAGTGCATAAATTACTTTTCAAGTTGTGACTTTTTACTTTTATTCAAATAAAAATATTCACCATTTATCACCCAGTGTGACTTCAGTATTTTGTGGGCTACTGTTTGACCCATGAGATTTTTCTATATTTGTTTTTTGCAAATTGCCCTATGACAGAATGTAATCAGTTTCTTGTCTTTGGAATTCCTAATTCCTGACTATTCAACACTTTCTTGTTTTTCTTTATATAGTACCATTGCCTTTCAGGTATAGTCACTTGGTTTATGATGGAAATAAATTTGTAAGCACATTTTTAGGATAAATAATACTTTCTCTAGGGAATCAAAGAAAAGGGTGTCAGAGGTCTTTTCCTTTAATTAGTACTTTTGAGTGTCTGATTTCCCATGATTTCCCATGTTCAAGGAGTTTGAGGTATGCTAGTGATCAAAACAGAACAGTCCCTGCACTGGGAAGCTTACTCCAGTGGGAGTGGATAGATGCTAAAACATAATAAACTAATTCACGTAGTATATTAGAAGCTGATAATGGGCATGGAAAAATACAGGGCAGGGGAAGGAGATGGGTTTTACTTTTAAATAGGGTAGTCATAGTAGGTCTTTGGAGAAAATGACATTTGAGCAGACTTAGAGTTAGCCCTGTTATTGTCTGGTGGCAGAGCCTTCCTGTTGTAAGTGAGGAACAGCAAGGAGGCCAGTGTGTCTGAACTGGTGTGGTGGTGGGGAGGGATGGGAAGCAAGTACTGTAGTAGATTAAGTCAGAGAGATAAGGGCTTGGAGACAGTGTGGATCTTTGTAAGGACATGGAATTTTATTCTGAGTGAATCAGGTAGTTAACTAAAAAGCTCCGAATAAGCCAAGCTCAGTGGCTCAGCCTGTGATCCTGCGCTTTGGGAGGCCAAGGTGAGTGGATTGCCTGAGCCCGCGGGTTCAAGACCCACCTGGGCAACTTGGCGAGACCTCATCTCTACAATAATTCAAAAAAATTAGCTGGGCATGGTAGCGTGCGCCTGTAGTTCCAGCTACTTGGAAGGATCGCCGGAACCCAGCAGGTTGAGGCTGCGGTGGCCGGGAGCGGCCACTGTACTCCTGTCTGGGCGACAGTGAGACTCCGACTCAAAAAAAAAAAGCTCCAGATACACAAGTGGCGTGATCTGATTTAAATATAAATTTTGAAAGAATTAATTTTTCTTCTTTGTGGAGAGCAGAATGTGGGGAGGAAGCAAGGACTGACAAGGAGACTAGGGGGATATTGTAATCCAAGTGGGAGATGCTGATGACCCAGACTATGGTGACAGTCTAAAGTTGGTGGGAAGTAGCTAGATTTTGGGTTTGTATTGAAGGAGGAGTCAACAGGATTTCCTGGCTCTTGGATGTATGATAAAAAGAAAAAGTAATCAAGAATGACTCCCAAGATTTTTTGACAAGGCTCCTGAGGAAAGGATGGTTGATGCCATCAGTTCAGTGGGAAAGGCTTTGTGTGTGGAGCAGGTTTGGGAGAGGTCAGTACGGTTTTGGACACATTAAGTCTGGTCTTTATTTTGTTAGACATTCAAGTCATCTATTTTAAGATACTAGATTTACCACCTACATGGTATATTTAGACTAGAGCTGTAAGACCATTTAATCCAAGAGTCTCTGCCCTGGCTGCTGTTTTAACTTCATCGTACTTTGTTTTATATTGTATTAACACAAAAAAACCCCAGAATTTATTTATTAAAAAATGTGAATTTACTCTTACATGTTCAAACCCAGTTACTTGCAAAGTACTCTGTTTGAGAGAGTACTACACCTATTAAGCAGTACACCTATTAAGATGCTTTTTCCATGACTCAAAACAGTTTTTGAACTCATCAATTTTGATGGCTTTTAGTGCTTCTGCCATTTTTTGTTTCACCTCTTCCATATTGACAAAATGTTTCCCTTTACCATTAGGGAAACAAAATTAAAAAAAAAAAAAGTCTCTTGTGGCGAGATAGGGGAATAGGGAGGGTGGGACGTGGGAGTCGTGCCTTTTTTTTTTTTTTTCAGTTTGAGTCTCACTCTGTTGCCCAGACTGGAGTGCAGTGGCCGCTCTTGGCCACTGCAGCCTCGACCTGCCGGGCTCCGGCGATCCTTCCTCCTCAGCCTTCCAAGTAGCCGGAATTATAGGCATGCGCTACCACGCCCGGCTGATTTTTTGATTTATTGTAGAGATGAGGTCTCGCTGCCCGGGCGGGTCTCGAACCCACGGGCTCAGGCAGTCCACTCACCTCAGCCTCCCAAAGGTGGGGGATTACAGGCTGAGCCACCGAGCCCGGCTAGTGGTGCCGTTTTTTGGTCAAAAACTGCTGAACACTCAGCACAGTGTGAGCAGGTGCACTCCTTAAATCATCCATCACGGTTGGGCACAGTGGCTCATACGTATAATCCCAGCACTTTGGGAGGCCAAGGTGAGAGGATTGTCTGAGCCCACAGGTTCAAGACTAGTCTGGGCAACTTGGTGAGACCTCATCTCTACAATAAATCAAAAAATTAGCTGATCATGGTGGCATGTGCCTGTAGTTGCAGCTACTTGGAAGGCTAAGGCAGAAGGATCATCTGATCCCAACCAGTTGATCCGTGAGCGTGCCAGTGCACGCTAACCTGGGCAACAGAGTGAGACTCCAACTCAGAAAAAAAAAAAAAATCACTCATCATGAAATGGGCAAACAAGTTGAAAGAATTTTCCCCCAAAATTTACCGAAGCCAAATGCAGCCTCTCACTGATGCTGATGGGTCCCTAGAACACTTACCTAGCTGGGAAAGCCTGTGCTACAAGGGACCCACCCTCCAAAAAATAATTCTGGTGTCTTTTGGGTCCCTCTTCGTTAAGTAAGAAAGGTTTGAATCTAGAGAAAGAGCACGAGAGTGGTTTTCAAATACATGAAGAGTTGTTTGATTGTTTTTAAGTCTCCAAAAGCAGAACTAAGATAAACAAGTGGAAGTTGGAGGAAGCAGGTTTCAGAAAGGGGTCAAGTATGAAAGACTTTTTATAAGAGAGCTGTCCCAGAAAGGAATAACTTAATTTGAAGTTCTTTTACCCCCTCTTCTAATCGTATTCAAGCATATACTGAACAAAGATGAATACGTCAAGAATATACCATAAAGAATGTTTGCTCTGGGAGGTTAGACCATGGTGTTTTAGGAATGAAATCTTAGACAGTATCTGTTCCTGTGAGCATTTCTGCGTTATAACAGACTAATTTAGTGAAAAGCTTGAGACCAAGACTTGAGAATCATCTTTGTCACTTAATAGCAGTATATCCTTGGCCAAATTCTTGAACCTATCCAAGCTATCATTTCCTCCTTTGAAAATGAAAGCCTGAACTAGTTGATTTTTTTGAGGTGCCTATAGATCATAGAATAAGGAGAACCATGGGCCTTCTTTCAGAAGCTGTGGAATTTGAACATATTGTAAATAATGAGTGTGAGTTCTGGCCGGGTGTGGTGGCTCACACCTGTGATCCCAGCACTCTGGGAGGCTGAGGTGTAGAGGATTGACTGAGCCCGTGGGTTCAAGACCAGCCTGGGCAACTTGGCAAGACCTCATCTCTACAATAAATTTAAAAAAAAAAAAAGAAAGAAAGAAAGAATAAAAAGTTATTTACTACAAAAAAATAATAATCATGGGTAGTGTGAATTAGTTTTCCTCTAAATTCATAGACTTGCAAACAACTAAAGACTATAAGGGAAGGCAAAGATTAGAGTGCCCAGAACCTGCCCTTTCTTTTTTGCTTTAACTGTTAATGTCCATAGTTTTCAAAGTCTGTTTTATGTGACTGGATGATCATCATTCCTCTAGCTGTATATATATATATATATATTCTTTTGTTTTTTTGAGTTGGAGTCTCACTCTGTCACCCAGACTGGAGTGCAGTGGCCACTCCTGGCCACCGCAGCCTCGGCCTGCTGGGCTCCAGCAATCCTTCCGCCTCAGCCTTCCAAGTAGCTGGAACTACAGGCGCACGCTACCACGCCTGGCTAATTTTTTTGATTTATTGTAGAGATGAGGTCTTGCCAAGTTGCCCAGGTGGGTCTTGAATCGCAGGCTCAGGCAATTCACTCACCTCAGTCTCCCAAGGCGCGGGATTACAGGCTGAGCCACCGACCCTGGCTATATATATATTTTTGTTGTTGTTGTTGGTGGTGGTTTTTTGAGCCTCACTCTGTGTCCAGGCTGAAGTGCAGTGGCATGGTCACAGCCACCACAGCCTTGACCTGCTGGGCTCAGGCGATCCTTCTACCTCAGCCTTCCAAGTAGCTGGGACCACAAGCACGTGCCACCACGACCAGCTAATTTTTTGATGTTGGTAGAGATGCGGTCCCACCAAGTTGCTCAGGCTGGTCTCGAACCTGTGGGTTCAGGCAGTCCTCTTACCTAGGCCTCCCAAAGTACTGGGATTATAGGTATGAGCCACCACACCCAGCTTTAGCTGTATATTTTAAATACTGCTATGCATACTATAAGCTGTATATATATATTTTTGTTGTTGTTATTTTTTTTTTATTTTTTTGAGTCGGAACCTCACTCTGTGTCCAGGCTGAAGTGCAGTGGCATTCTCACAGCCACCACAGCCTCGATCTGCTGGGCTCCGGTGATCCTTCCGCCTCAGCCTTCCGAGTAGCTGGAACTACAGGTGTGCGCTACCACGCCCGGCTAATTTTTTATTTTATTGTAGAGATGAGGTCTCGCCAAGTTGCCCAGGCGGGTCTCGAACCTGCAGGCTCAGGCAATTCACTCACCTCAGCCTCCCAAAGGCGCGGGATTACAGGCTGAGCCACCGAGCCAGGCTCTAGGCTATGTATTTTAAATACTGCTATGCATACTGCTATTCTGTTACATCGTGGGACGACCGTAAGGAGCTTTGTTTTGGTAGAAGAATCGAGTCTACCGCCCAGACAGCTTGGTGAGACCTCATTTCTACATTAAATTTTTTAAATAATTAGCCGGGCATGGCAGCATGCACCTCTAGTTCCAGCTACTTGGAAGGCTGAGGCAGAAGGATTGCTTGAACCCAGCAGGTCAATGCTGGGGTGGCTGTGAGTGTGCCACTGCACTCCAGCCTGGACACTGGACTGAGACTCCAATTCAAAAAAATACGTAAGAACTGAGTCTATTAATTAATTGTGTTACTTATAAATAATGCAAATCATTAATGTCATAATGTCATTGGGACTGCCATTGGGAATTTAGCAGTGGAAATAATAGTTTTACCTGGTGAAATTATGGAAAACTTTGTGGAAGATGCAGTATTATTATTTTTTGAATCAAGTGTCTCACTCTCTCCCAGGCTGGAGGGCAGGATCACAGTTCACTGTAGCCTTCACTTCCTGGACTCAGGTGATTCTTCCACCTTAGCCTCCGTGTAGCTGGTACTACAAGTGTACATCACCACACCAGCTGTTTTTGTTTTTTTTTGGTAGAGACAAGGTCTCACTCTGTTGCCCAGGCTGCTTTCAAATTCCCGGGCTTGAGCAATTCTTTTGCCTCGTCTCCCAAAGTGCTGAAATTACAGGTGTGAGCCACTGAGCCCAAACTGGATACAGTATTTTTGAAGTGGACCTTGAAAATATATATGTGAATCTGGTACAGATATTTTACAAAGAAATATTTTAAATTATTTTAATGAACACAGATACTAAAAGTTGTGAAATACCAGTTACAGATAAATTCACTTGTTTAAAAAATTCACGCGGTTAGTGTATTTTTTTCTTTTTTTGGTCAAATTAAACTTAATTGAGAAAGCCAGTTTGCAAATACAATACTATATAAGTTTTGTGGGGGTTTTTTGGTGTGAATGGGGGTTTTTGTTGTTTTCTCAGTTACCTGATTGAATCTCTTCATTTAAAAAATGTCTTTATATTTAGATACACAGAAGTAAAAACAAATGGAAATTTCACCTCAAGGATGGCATTATGAATCTTAATGGAAGAGATTATATATTTTCCAAAGCCATTGGAGATGCAGAATGGTGAAGAGCTGCTTGTTTTATAAACAAAACAAAGAAACTTTTAAAAAATTTAAAGTGGACAGTTTGAAACTTGGGACATACAACAACCAAAACTTAATTTCTGCATGTCAGAAAAGTGCAGTAGAAGCAAAGCTACTGGAACAAAGATAGACCTTGACAACATAGACACTACTTCTCGCTGGCAAGCCATGGAACTGTAGCACCTGGGGTCGTTGGGGTGGGGGGATTGGGGTTTTGTGTAGGAAAACCATAACTGTCGATTTTAAATACAGGTACCTGCCACCAGTAATTAGCATGTAAAGCTTTGTCTATATTCCCTCCTCCAACTTGGGTTCAATCAGAAGATAGGTGTTAGAATGAACTGAAGAAACTTCCCTTTTGATAGATTGAACTGAAACTGCTTATTGTATGTGGTTATATTTGGTAAAATTTGCGTGTGAGCTTTTTACAAAAGGGTAAGAATTATGGTGTTGAATTTTAGTTCACTGTATAAGAAAACAGTTTAAAACTCTCATAAAAGGTCTTACATATTTTTACTTGCTAATTTCCTTCAGTAATATATACCTCTTCCTTTCTTGCTTTATGAAACATCTGGTTAAGATTTAGAGGAAGTAATCAGTGACCATAGTTTGTAGACAAAATTTGACCCAGGAATGAATATTTATTTTATTTAGGTTTTCATACTTAATTAAATATAATTGAAGACTTGGGTCTTTTCTGAGTTGAGTGGAATTAAAATGACAACTTTAATTTCCTTACAGAAAAGCAATATTGGTTTCTTTTAGCCCCACACCTTAAAAGGAAACCCCAGATTGGCTCCTCAGGAATACAGCTTTATTTCACAAAGGTACCATCTAGCTGAAATTGTATATACATAAGTGTATGTAGATTTTTCCTGTTGGGTTGAAGTCTGTGCTTATATATGTGTTTAGTCTTCAAGCTAAACACAAAAAGAATACCCTGTACATTGATTTAAGCATAAGGCAGGTGGTGAGGACCTGGATTTTTAGTAAACTTAGTAATTACAAAAGTTCGTTGTGTTTACAAGTAAAGAATTTTTTAAAAATCTATTATTCTAATTGAACAAATTTTTAAAAGCAACTTTGTAACTTGAGGGGGAAATTTGGGGGGTGAAGGGGTGGGCCACTAAGTACCTAGTTACCTCTCTTTCATTTGGTGGTCCTCCAGGCCATTGATAATATAGACATGGGCTCCAGTTTGCACATCGGGAAGAAAGCATAGAAATTTGACTTGTATATTAAAATAATAGAAGTGTATATTAAAAGTGCATAGCTCTGTATTCTGTAAGGGACTCTCAAGAACAATATGGCGCTGCTGTGTTCAGTGTGAATTAGCTGCCTGGGAGAACTGTAGGAATGCTCATCTTCGCCTTTGTGTTCTGACAACTAATTCAACTTTCCATGGTTTATCTTGACAAAATTTACATGTGTTTAAATTACTTGTATTTTTTTTAATTTTAATTTGTTTGTCTTCCTTTTATTTGCTTTTGCGTATTTCCAGAAGTAACACATAAACACTTTAAAGTACTTTACAAAGAAGAAAACTGTGAGCTATTATATAGTGTTTCTTTCTTTTTTAACACAAATCTTTAAATTTTTCAAAAATGCTAATCAGTTTTCTTTTTTTTTTGGCCTATTTCTTAACTTGGTTTCTATCTTATGTTCTGAACTTTGATGTAAGTGGTGGTGTCTCGCATGCTAGTAGCTAGATTTTATTTAGATTATGCCATAATTGGTAATACGGTTTTTATTTTGACTATATTAATTCGTTTTTTGAGGGGAAGTTTATTTGTTTACCCCACTGTTCTCAAAGCACACAGAGTTTTTTGTTTTTGTTTTGGGGTTTTTTTTTTTTATTAGTAAGACTGGGAGAAGAAGAAAAGGAAGAGAATGACATCATGGAGGTCCTGTTGCTCAGTTGTCCTTCAGGATAGTTGCTAGGTTTATATTTACTCAATGAAGAAGTCAACGACCTGAACTACCTATAAAAATGTAGCAGTGCTGCAGTGTTACTTAAGGAAACCCTTTGGCTATCTAGTAGTTTTTATGCTACTGAAACTGGGATTACTGTATGATATTCTTGGGCCCTCTAAGTAGAGAACGTTCATATTCGTAGTAGCATTGTATACTGGCCTGTTTTTATAACTTTGCTTTTCAGAACAACCACTGCTTTTCAGAGTGGTTATTTTGTTATTTTGAAGCAGGAAATAACCATTTGTATTTGCACCTGTGTATTGCATATTAATGATGGTATACTTGGCAAATGCTTTTCTTTTACCTGTGAAAATTTTGAAAGCCGGTCCAAACAACATTGCATACCAAATTGTGCTCTTATATATTATTGCATCGTGTTTCCTTTTAATCAAATAGCATGTTTTAGTTTTATTATAGTAGCTTTTGCTATAAGAATGTCACTTGCTTATCTTTTATTGTACTTGAATTCTTAATCATGCTTTTAACATTTTTATTTAACAAATCATTTTATATTAGCTTCCATTAAAATGTCATTCCTTTGAAAAGGCAAGGGATTCCCACTTTCAGAATTTTAAAATGAAAGTAGCATGAAACAAAGGCGGAAAATAGTTCAGACTTGGTATTGTGAAAATAAGTAATGGTTTCTAGAGAGAATTTTTTTAAATTTGCACAAATGGAGATGGCACCTTTTACTTTTGAAAGATGTAACATTAATTAACAATGCTGAAGAAAATCTACACAAAATTACAAGATAAAGTGTGGTAATGTGTGCCTTTCAGTATACACACTCTTGCTTGGTGGTCATTTGGCTAATCAGATCACTCAAGAGAGCACATTTAATTTCTATGGAGTGCCACATATGGCTAAAGCAACTCTTTAATGTGCAATTGATTTCTAGAGTAAAATGTCTGTTACATGAGGGGGATCTTTATATTGGGCTTTTATATTTTTTAAATGTTCACATTTCCTTCTGTTAATTAAATGTTATCATAATGTCACATTTACACTGTTGCCTCTTAAAATCAAAGCGACGCTGATGTAACTCTCCTAAGGATACATTAAGATTTGAGCAGTGTGTATAGTGGTTATAATGTGTTCTTAATGAGCACAATATTCTGGTTTTAGAGAACAAGAACATAAAATATAATAGCTTTTGTATAAAGATTTTCTTTTATTATCGTGAAAATCAAAGGTTTGGTTTCCCTTTTTTTCTGGCTTTTACGGAAGAATGAAAAGAGTTGTCTCTAGGATAATATTTGATTATCTCATAGCAATAATGTCACCATTATTATCAGAGGGTAAATATGCCTTGTATAAGAAAACATACATAATTGCCTCTTGGGAGTTACCTTTATAGCTTAGCATTTTCTTCCACTTGAGAAAATTCCCATATTTTCAGATGAGTTCATCTTGAACTTTTTTGAGCTTTTGTGCAATGTAAAATTTTATTGATCCATCTTTGTACATTTTCATTTTATTTCATATATGTTTCTCCCACCTACTTGTCTGAATCAGTTATAGCAGATTTTGAATTCATTGGTTAAAAAATAGTTGTTTTTAAATATTTCCTCATGGGTTTATGTTAAATAGTTTTGCATTTAATCCTCTGTTATACTGTGGAAATTATTCTGAAGTTTATATTTGTCCCTTTTTAAGCCTGCCTTACTCTGTCTTTTGTCATTTTCTATGGTTTAAGGAAATACACACCAAACTGATATTTTTGTTTATTTTGAGGAACAAAAGAAACTTATTCTCTTCTCTTTTAAGGGAAGAACTACATTGAGTTAGTAACTACTCTTGCAGTCAAGGTTCCTTAAATCAGTCCAGTATGCATCAGGGCTATAATTTTAGGGGAGGGGCTAATCCTCTTTGCTGTTTTGAGCTACTATTGTCAACTGCTGTTGTACATACTGTTATGTGTAAGGGCGTAAATATATTTATTATGTTTGTAAAATTCATTCTGTACAATTGCAGATCAAAGTTGCTCTTCTGTGATATACGGAATATTATGTTTTAAAGACCATCTTGGAATACAATTAGAGAACTTAGTATTTTGATGTACTAAGACCTATTTTAAGTTTAATATTTTACCTTTGCAAAAACTTTAATTAAAGATGTTATTTAAAAAAAGTAATGTTGCTTGCTTTGCTTACTAGTATATGATATTGTTATAGATAATTGAATAAAATTATACAATTTAGAAAGGAAAATGCTTTACATAGTTAATGAGAATAAATTCCATTCAACAACAGCAACAAAAAGTTATTAAATTTTGTACTTAAGGGTAAGCAGGTTGGGGTGTCAATCTGAAATATTATACTGTGTTACACATTCTTAGTAGCATTTTAAAAGTTGTGTTTTCCAGGCACACAGGAATTTAGGTTGAGCTAAATTCATACCAACAAAATGTAACGAAAAATTGACATAATTAACTTTTTTAAGATAAAGATTATTCCTTGTGAAATAATTAACTTATTGTATTAAATGAGTATTTTTACTCCAGAGTACAGATTACTTAGGATAAAATTACTTGAGAATATTATTGTTTTCTTATTTCTTTGTTTAGCTACATTTTTTCCTCTTAGTTCGCAGTTTGTAAATAATTGCATATTAGGATAATCAAATTACCGAAGTTTGTATTACATATCGAATATATTTTGTGTTATTTTAGAAGGTATTAAATATTTAGAAGGTATTTTAATTTTATAGTTAATTCAGCTGAATCATTTAAGAAAAAGCTTGCCTTTTTGTAATTTTTTTATCCTGTTACTACTTTATCTAGGAAACATGCAAATTTTAACTATTAAAATAATCATAATAAAGACATCTTATTTATTGCCAGCAAATCTTGTATTTTTGCTGTTTAATTCAAGTTTCTACTTTGATTTTGATCTTAAGCTTTTTGGCTTCAGTTTCTCCATCTGCAAAACGACAATGATAAGATTTTGAGGATTAAATGAGGTAATACATGTAGTGCTCTTAGGATGGTGCTTGGTACACAGCACTCAGATGTCACAATTATTTGCCTGGTTTTATAATTATTTGTATAATTTAAAAAGAGTAGTGGAGTTGAAAGAGTTTAACAGTCAAACATAGCAAAAGCAATTAAGGAGAGGCAGTGAAAGATTTGATAACAACCAAGCAAAAGGCTTGGGAGGTTGAGTTGATGAAGCAGTGCATCTGGCTACAGCAGAAAGCACCAGATGAAAGAGAAGTAGATGATGAGTATACGGAGAGGGATCATGAAACAACGGGAAGGTTTTACACATTTTTTTTTCCTCCTAAAAAACATTTCCTGAACTACAATGTCTAAAATAAGTTGAATTTTCCCAATGCTAAAACCATAATAGAACTATAATTTTTTTAAATTAAGTGATTTCCCCCCAAAGTATTAACAGAGTCTGCTCAGTTCATTTAAGGAGAAAACCATTGAGAGATGTTAAACATTGAAACTATGAGTACCTCACTCTCATACAATCTGTTTGACTTACCTGTGGAGTTGGCAGAATTTCCACACTAAGGATGCCATGGGTGAGCGTAGCAACGCTGGGTGGGGAACACAGGGCCAGGAAAACCAAGTTCACCCAGTTAGTTTCAAGAGATGAGAGAGCAAGGCTTGGTAGTATAGCTCAGTTTATCTGGAGATAAACCACCATTTGCATTGAGTTGGTGTGAAAGCATTGTTGATCCTGCACAGCAGTGTCTGGTGCCTGGATCAATAGCAAGGTTACATGTCTATAGTGTGCAAACACTTCCACATTTATCTGTTGGTAAGCTGGGCAGAGCCTCACCTCCACATTGGCCCCTTCCCATTAGACATTCATTGTCGTATTAAAAAAACTTCACTGGGCCAACTTGGTGGCTCAGTCTGTAATCCCACGCTTTGGGAGGGTGAGGTGAGTGGATTGCCTGAGCCTGCAGGTTCGAGACCTGCCTGGGCAACTTGGCAAGACCTCATCTCTACAGTAAATCAAAAAATTAGCTTGGTGTGGTAGCGCGTGGCTGTAGTTCCAGCTACTTGGAAGGCTGGGTGGAAGGATTGCCGGAGCCCAGTAGGTCGAGGCTGCGGTGGCTGGGAGCAGCCACTGTACTCCTGTCTGGGCGACAGAGTGAGACTCCAACTCAAAAAAAAAAAAAAAAAAATCTTCATTGAGTAACCAAAACAGCAATATGCGTAATAGTATTACTTGAGGCCATTATATATTGTCATTCATTTCACAAGTATTTGAATACCTATTAATACTATGTGTACCAAGACAACTAGACCCAAATTCAATCCTAATACAGTATTGATGGAGTAACTGACAGGAAGGATTGGCAGAGTCAGTTCAAGATTCCACATCCTTTGCATAGCCCCTCTCTGGAGGCCTAGCTGGGACTTGCCTGCTGAAGCCACTGGAGGCCCATCTGTAGGAGACAAAGGAACACAGAGACGCCAACAAGTTAGCCTTGATCCCCTCTTTCTAAGACTTCCTTTTCTTTCTTGCTTGTCTTGAGAGCGCACTTAGTTTATAGTTTATATATTTTACGTTATAAGGTGTGTGTGTGATGTGTATTGAATGTTATTTTCATGTTCCTAGAGCCCCCTTTTACACGTGCCATATATTCTGGAACCTCTTCGTAGAATTTGACCTTCCCCACACAAGAGACTCTGTGCGGGGAGTTCTTGTTCTCAAACAGGGAGGGCATTAATGGGAGGAGGGCGCTGAAAGATTTTATAGACAGTTTTTTGTTAAGCGAAAGAAATGTTTGGAAATGCTGGTCTTGACGAAGAGGAGATAGGGACTAGGAATGACTATTTCTTGAGTGTCAAATACATTGCCTGCTTTTTACATTCACATAGTAACCCCAAGAGTGGTTATTTTTATCTTCATTTTACAGATGAGTTGACTGAGTTTTGTGGAGGCCAAGTAATTTGCCTAAGATCACATAGTGAAACCATAGTGCAGCTTGGGCAGGTTGGCAGTGAGGTCAATGTGCTCTGTCCTTAGCATAGTTCAGGTGAGATAGGCCTCTCCATCAAGCTGGTTTGTAGGAACAGATGTTTTCCACCGGGCAACCCCTTCGGGCTCCCTCCCACTGTGGGAGCTTTTCTGTCCTCAATAAATCCTGCTCTCTCAACAAAAAAAAGTTTTTCACCTCAACTAAGCCTATTAATAAGAGGCCATGGCCTTGCAGCATCCTGGTGTCTTGTTTCTGTTCAGAGGAGTGTTCTGGGAACACGTCTTCACTCTTCACTACCTGTCCCCACCCACCACTCTGAGAAGACGGGCACAAATTAAAACACGGCCTGGGACCATGACTGCAGTGTTACTCCAAAGAGTTTTTCAATATGGACCTGAGGACCAACTAAGTAGTCAGTTTTGCCCTTTCCTTAATAGTTGAGTGAGTTTAAGGAACAGAGCGTGTTTAAATGAAAAGAAACCAAAATCAATAATGTTTGCCTGAAGAGGAGCTGTCTATACTCACTTCACTCCTGGTGAGCTTAAGAAGGAGAAGTTTACTTTTAAGAAAGTTTTCGGACCAGGCTTGGTGGCTCAGCCTGTAATCCCAGCACTTCGGGAGGCCGAGGCAAGTAGATTGCCTGAGCCCACAGGTTCGAGACTCACCCTGGCAACTTGGCGAGACCTTGTGTCTACAATAAAATCAAAAATCAGCCAGGCATGGTAGCATGTGCCTGTAGTTCCACTGAGGCAGAAGGATGGTCGGAACCCAGCGGGTCAAAGGTGGCCAGAGCGTGCCACTGTACTCCAGGCTGGGCGACAGAGTGAGACGCCAACTCAGACAAAAAAAAGTTTTCTAATGCAGTTCAAATGGTCCTGGCTTCTGAGGGTTTTGGAACAGGACACATCAGGAATATAGAAACCCAGAGGCAAGTGTGCTATGTTTATGACTGTGGTCTGAATGTTTGTATCCTTACAAAATTCATGCTGAAGTTCTACTCCACCATGGTGGTATTAGAAGACGGGGCTCTTGGGTGGTGATTAGGTCATGCGGGCATAAGGCTTTATGACACCTGGAAGAGCCAGCTAGCCCCTTCTACTAGGAGACTGCAGCAAGGAAATGGCTCTCAAGGGACACCAAATCTGCTGTCCCTTGATTTTGGACTTTCCAGCCTCCAGAACTATGAGCTAGCTTAGCTCATTTATGAACAATAAGACAGTTATTGGAAAACCCCCTTTTTTTTTAGGAGGTCGCTCAGGCTGGGGTGCAGTGCCACGATCATAGCTCACTGAAACCTCGATCACCTGGCCTCAGGCAATCCTTTCATCTCAGTCTCCTGAGTAGTTGGGAATACAAGCACATGCCACCACACCCAGCTAATTTTTAAAATTTTTTTTATAGAAATAAGGTCTCGCTATGTTGCCTAGACTGGTCTTGAACTCCTGGGCTCAAGCGATCCTCCTGCCCCAACCTCTCAAAGTTCTGCGATTACAGACATGAACCACTGCACCCAACTTCATTTTAACATTTAAATCTGTGAGCCTGGTAGCCCACATTGCTGGACTGCCTCCTGGTAAAGCTGTCAAATGCTGCCCTGTTGGTGTATTTCACAGCACTTGTGTCCTCAAGTTAGGGGAACAGTCTGTCCCAGGAGCAGGCAATAAGGGAAACTATTGCCTGAAAATATAAATATAATAATAAGGCTGATTAAATTCCACGTGCGTTTTATCGTTACCATGGGCCAACAATCCTAAACTATGTCAACAACATGACACTTCTCCTATAAGAAATTATTCTAATTGGTCTAATTGCCATAGTTAGTGTTGAGAAGACTTTTTCCAATTTTTTTTAAACTGGTAAAATATACATAAAATTTACTATCTTTCTCATCCTTAAGTGCACAATACAATGGTATTAAGTACATTAATGTTGAGTTTTACTAAAATATTTATTAACTTCACTTACTTATTATTTATGTGTTTTTAGAGACAGGGTCTCACTCTGTCTCCCAGGCTGGAGGGCAGTGGTCCCACCATAGTTCACCACAGCCTCAAACTTAAGGGCTCAGGCGATCCTCCCATCTTTGCCTCCCAAGTAGCTGGCGCCCCACCACGCCTGGCTAATTTTGTGTGTGTGGAGAAGGGGTCTTGCTATTGTTGCCCAGACTGGTATCAAACTCCTGGCCTCAAGTGATCCTTCCACCTTAGCCACCCAAGTACTGGGCACTCACAACATAGTGAGACCATGTGAGACTTGGGCAAGTTAAACCATTGCACCCAGCCAGCTTTATTTTTACATATATATTTCATATTTTACATAAATGAAATAAGCCAATCACAAAAAGATAAATACAATTTGATTCCACATAAATGAGATATCTACAGTATTTAAATTCTTAGAAACAAAGTATGAGGGATCTCAAAATCAGAATTTATTAAAAATTGTGTATTTATACTTACATGATTAAACTTTAGTCACCTTAAAAGACCCGCCGTTTGATGCAAACATCTATTAAGATGCTTTTTCCATGGCTCAGAACAGTTTTTGAACTCGTCAATTTTGATGCCTTTTAGTGCTTCTGCCATTTTTTGTCTCACCTCTTCCATATGGGCAAAACATTTTCCTTTGAGGACTTTCTTCATCCAGGAAAACTAAAAAAATCGCTTGGGGTGAGATCCGGTGAATAGAGAGGGTGAGGCATGGGAGTCATGCCTGTTTTGGTCAAAAACTGCTGAACACTCAGCAGGTGTGGGCAGGTGCTTTGTCATGGTGAAAGACCCAATCACCTGTTTGCCACAACGCCAGATGTTTCTTCCACAAATCATGACACAACTCAAAACTTCCAGATAAAAACTTTGATTGATCATTTGATCTGGAGGAACAAATTCTGAGTGTACTACAAGAGGCCTGCCCTTCAAAAAAAAATTCTGATTCCCCCTCGTAGAATAGTGGTTACCTAGGTAGGGGCTGGGAAAAGGAGAAATGGAAGTTGTTTAATAGATATAGAATTTCAGTTTTGCAAAATGAAAAGGTTCTGGAGAGCTGTTGTGCAATCAGGTGAATATACTTATTACTACTGAACTGTAAAGTTAAACTTGGCTAAGATGGTAAATTTTATGTTGTGTTTTTTACCACAATATAAAAAAAGAGGCTGGGCTCTGTGGCTCAGGCTGTAATTCCAGCATTTTGGAAGGCCGAGTTGAGAGGATTGCCTGAGCCTGTGGTTCGAGACCAGCCTGGGAAACTTGGCGTGACCTCATCTCTACAATAAATCAAAAAGTTAGGCGGGCATGGTGGCACATGTCTGTAGTTCCAGCTTCTTGGAAGGCTGAAGCAGAAGGATCGCCTGAGCCCAGCAGGTCAACACTGGGGTAGCTGTGAGCGTGCCACTGTACTCCAGTCTGGGCAACGAGTGAGACGCCAACTCAAAAAAAAAAAAAAAAAAAAAGCATACCTAGCTTTCAATAAACATTGCATTCAGTGTGGAAGTGAACTCAGATAACTCCCAGTTACACAGTCAGACCCCAACATGGTTACAGAATTGTTCCCACACCCTTAGAGCTCAGTCATGCCTCCAACTCCCATGGTATAAAGTCCTGTGTTCAAGTGGTAAGAAAGGAACAGCTGGAGCGTAGCAGCAGCAAGGAAAGAAAGGAAACTTAGTTCTTCAATTACATCCTTCTCTCTGACCACTGGGAGTTTTTATTTGTGCTTAATTATAAAACAATAAAATCATGCAAACTGAGAAATACAATAATTTTGTCTGGTAAAGTAAATTTTAGTCTATACATGAAAAATAATCATTATGTGGTTATTGCTGAAAACAATTGTGTAAAGTAGGAAGGGGTGTTAAATGAAATTCTCGGCTGGGCACATTGGATCACACCTGTAATCGCAGCACTTTGGAAGGCCAAGGTGAAAGGATTGCCTGAGCCCATGGGTTCAAGATCAACCTGGGCAACTCGGCAAGACCTCATCTCTACAATAAATCAAAAATTAACCGGACATGGTGGCACATGCCTGTAGTTCCAGCTACTTGGAAGGCTGAAGCGGAAGGATCGCCTGAACCCAGCAGGTAAAGACTGCGGTGGCCGTGAGCATGCCACTGGACTCCAGCCTGGACAACAGAGTGAGACTCCAACTTAAAAACAAACCAAAAACAAATTTATTATCTACCAAGTTTGAAGGCCAGAGATTTGAACTGAAGATGTCAAGATGTCAGGTGCTTTTTCCACTGCTCAAAACAGTTTTTGAACACGTCAGTTTTGGTGCTGCCGTTTTTTGTTTCACCTATTTCACTTCTTCCACATCAGCAAAACGTTTCCCTTTGAGGACTTTTGTCAGCCAGGGAAACAAAAAAAAAAGTCGCTTAGGGCAAGATTGGATGAGTAGGGAGGGTGGATATGGGGGTCATGCTGGTTTTGGTCAAAAACTGCTGAACATGCAGCTCGATGTCAGCAAGTGCACTCATAAATCACCCATCATGAAATGAGCAAAAAGCATTGAAAAATCTCCAAAAAAAAAATCACTAGGCAGAGCTCTGTGGCTCACCCTGTAATCCCAGCACTTTGGGAGGCTGAGGTGAGTGGATTGCCTGAACCCGAGGGTTTGAGACCAACCCGGGCAACTTGGTGAGACCTCTTCTCTACAATACAAAAAAAAAAAAAATTCAATGAAGTCAAACACCTCTCACAACAAGGCCAGCTGGTACACTGATGCTTGTACACTGATGTGGATGGGTTCCTAGAACACTTTACCTACTTGGGGAGGTCTGTACTACAAAGGGTCCACCCTCCAAAAGGTAATTCCATTTTGGGGGGCATCCCCCTCATATTATTTACAATGTGTTCCCTGTGTCAATTTATTACCAAAATGGAGACTCTTAAAAGTTGAGCCCAGCTGTGTCTTGATCTCAAAGATAACACAAGCAACCAACCCAGAACTCTTTCTGGCTTGCTGCTTGAGTCCTAGAGATTGTCTTCCTATGTGGTACAACAAATTGTGTTTTTGAAAAATAAAATCAGACTTTAAATTCTTTTGAAACAGTTCTGTTGCCTGAGCATTTTAGCATCCTGATACTGAGCCATATTCAGATGAGCAGTTCCAAACCTACCACTAGGACCCCAAAAGAGGCCCCACTTTGAGGGTTCTATGCTGGAGGTTTTTAAGACCCCATGAAAAGGCAGTGGATGAAATTATGTTTCTTTTTCTATTTAAAAATAAAAGTGAAAGTGCATTGGCATATGGGAAAATGACACTGATCACAGGGTTACAGAAAATAGTCCTATAAACCCCTCTGTTCAAAATCATGTTCAAAAAGTTTAAGACCAAGCCGGGATCGGTGGCTCAGCCTGTAATCCCACGCCTTTGGGAGGCTGAGGTGAGTAGATTGCCTGAGCCTGCGGGTTCGAGACCTGCCTGGGCAACTTGGTGAGACCTCATCTCCACAATAAATCAAAAATTAGCCGGGTGTGGTAGCGCATACCTGTAGTTCCAGCTATTTGGAAGGCTGAGGTGGAAGGATCACCGGAGCCCAGCCAGTTGAGGCTGCGGTGGCTGGGAGCGGCCACTGCACTCAGTCTGGGCCACACAATGAGACTCCAACTCAAAAAAAAAAAAAAAAGTTTAAGACCAGAAAAGAGGTCATAAAAACATGACTATAATTACTCTAGAAGAAAAAAAAAGGCCCTTCATGTAAAGCAGGACTGGGCATCAACACAAAGAAACAGGTAGGTGGAGGTATACCAGAGATAAAATCCAGTCCAACTTTTCTAGCATGCATTTATGACCTCAAGGATGTGTGTCTAGTGGGTGTTAATAACTCCTCCTTGTTCTTAAGAAAAAATTAAGCCAGGGCACAGTGAGTGGCTCATACATGTAATCCCAGCACTTTGGGAGGCAGAGACGAGAGGATTGCCTGAGCCCGCGGGTTCAAGACCAGCCCTGGCAACATGGCAAGACCTCATCTCTATAATAAATTTTTAAAATGACTGGGCTCGGTGGTTTAGCCTGTAATCCCAGCACTTTGGGAGGCCAAGGTGAGTGGATTGCCTGAACCTGCGGGTTCAAGACCAGCCCAGGCAGCTTGGCGAGACCTCATCTCTGCAGTAAATTTTTAAAAATTCGCTGGGCATGGTAGTGTGCTCCTGTAGTTCCAGCTACTGAGAAGGCAGAGGTGGAAGGATTGCCGGAGCTCAGCAGGTCAACGCTGGGGTGGCCATGAGTATGCCACTTCACTCCAGCCTGGGCAACAGAGTGATACTCAAAAAAAAATCAATCAATCAGTCAAAAAATTAGTCAGGCATGGTGGTGCACCCCTGTAGTTCCAGCTACTTGGAAGGCTGAGGCAGAAGGATCACCTGAGCCCAGCAGGTTGAGGCTGCAGTAGCCATGAGCATGCCACTGCACTCCAGCATGGGCAATAGAGTGAGACTCTGACTCAAAAAAAATAATTGAGAAATTAAAATGAGCATGTGTGCTAATGAAGTCTACAATTATGGAATCTAAGAGCCAAGCCCATAAAGTCTATAAGGCAAGATTTTTGTCATGGGGGTGGGGACAGTGAATAGACAATAGGCACTAAAATCTGGTTCCTCTGAGTTCAGGGCAGAACGGTCTCAAAAATAAAGCAACCTGTGACTTCTCAATTTGAGACCATCAGAAAGGCCCACTGAGGCAGGAAAGGATACCGGCCAATGACAAATCACAGGGAATATATTTAGATGGGGCAGCGCCCACAGTTAGATGGGGTGACTCAGGGTCATGGGCAGGCAGGAAACCCTTGAACCAATACTCAAGGGAACATCTTTGCATGTCCTGGGCATGACTTCAAGCAGCACTCTCTGAGGTTTGAAGGTTTGGCATTTGGAGCATTTTTTTCATGTTTGTTGACCATTTGTATATCTTTTGAGAGTTGTCTGTTCATGCCATTTGCCCACTTTTTAATGCGGTCATTTGCTTTTTTTCTTCCTGATTTGTTTGAATTATTTGTAGGTTCTGGATATTAGTCCTTTACGGAAAGTACAGTTTGGGAGTATCTTCTCCCATTCTGTAGGTTGTCTGTTTGCTCTGTTGGTTAGTTCAGGCGATTTACTTTTCCCAGGACATCAGACACTCTTTCCCTCTCTCTGAGACCCTTTGCCTCTGTCTAGCAGATATGGAAGTGAGAAGGCACAAAGGATTGTGTGAGAGGTTTTAAAGGCCTGGATACTACACTCCTGGAAAAGAGAGTAAAGGAATGTGTTTGTAGGTGTGTGTGCCCAGGATGTGGAAAAAATGAATTTTGGTGAGTTTATATTCTGGCATTTGCTAGAAGACAGCTAATCATGACTTTGTTTTGCGAGTTTGAAAATGATAATAGGAAATAATAAATTATGCAGTGGTCACATTTATAGTTTGTCATTGATGGTTTTTCCAAGTTAACTATATTCTGCTATTTCCTGACAGCCATCAGTATGAGCCCTATTGCCTACACACTATTTCATTTGTTTATGTGTTTGAACAATTCATATTTTTTATCTTTTTTAGAGACAGGTTCTTGCTATGTTGCCCATGCTGGCTTCAAGTGATCCTCCCAACTCAGCCTCCCAAAGTGCTGGGATTACAGGCATGAGCCACTGTACTCAGTCTCACTCATATATATATATATATATATATATATATATATATACATATATATATATATTTTTTTTTTTTTTTTTTTTTTTTTTTTTTTGAGTTGGAGTCTCACTCTGTCACCCAGACTGGAGTACAGTGGCACACTCCTGGCTACCGCAGCCTCGACCCACTGGGTTCCAGCGATCCTCCAGCCTCAGCCTTCCAAGTAGCCAGAACTACAGGCATGTGCTACCACGCCCAGCTAATTTTTTATTTATTGTAGAGACGAGGTCTCGCCAAGTTGCCCAGGTGGGTCTGAAACCCCCAGGCTCCGGCAATCCACTTGTCTCGGCCTCCCAAAGTGCTGGGATTACAGGCTGAGCCACCGAGCCTGGCCTATATATATATTTTAACATGCAGCTTGCTGCTTATTTTATGTGATGAGAAGAGTGTAAATGTTGCATTATTTTAATTGAAGAAATCTGTCAGCATTTTGTCATATAAGTTTAATTTGCCTATAAGTATGTTAATCTTCAATTTTATATATATATATATATATATATATATATATATTTTTTTTTTTTTTTTTTTTGAGTTGGAGTTTCACTCTGTCGCCCAGACTGGAGTGCAGTGGCCGCTCCCGGCCACCACAGCCTCGACCTGCTGGACTCTGGCGATCCTTTCGCCTCAACCTTCCAAGTAGCTGGAACTACAGGCGCGTGCTACCATGCCCGGCTCATTTCTTTTGATTTATGGTAGAGATGAGGTCTCGCTGCCCAGGCGGGTCTCGAACCCGCGGGCTCAGGCAATCCACTCACCTCAGCCTCCCAAAGGCGCAGGATTATAGGCTGAGCCACCGAGCACGGCTTCAATTCTGTATTTAAAAACATGACATTCTTTGTTAGAGGCTTAATGACTGACAAACACTTTTTGCTCCTCCATGTGTCTTGAGGAATGCACTTTGAGGCTAGGCAGCACAGAGAGCCCACCAATGAACTTAACTCTGACTTTGTGACATTTCATAAAAGAAGAAAGCAGCCAGAGAGGCAGAAGTTGAGCACTTCATGTCTGCCTACTCTCCTGAATGGCAATAGCACTTCCTGGAATAGTGATGTCTTGGATTTAAGGACAGTTGGGTGAAGGAGTTAAGTATACAGATGGGGGGAAGAGGACTTTGTCAAAGGATGTGTCATTGTTTCTGGCTTCCCCCAGGGAATATAGTCTGATTCTTCTGAGAAATTAAGGGAGAGACAGTCCTGGGAAGCTAATGTTCAACATGGAAAACGTAAGTTATCAGACTGCAATAATCATTCCTATCTTGTGTGTTTCTTTACTTGGAGTAATTCCTGCCCCTTGACTCGACATCAGATCACCTGGATTCGAAGGCCCTATCCTTTTTGAGAAAGAAAGCTGGTTGTCAACCCCCTGAGTAGTCTGTAATGGTGTGAGGGTGGGGGCAGGAAGGCGGTACAATCTACCATTTCCCAACTCAGCCCTCCTTGTCAAGTAGGACAGGCAATCTTGGAGAGTTTTAACTAAAACAAGAAGGTGCTGAAGGGACTCACAGAATGCAAAAACTCCCTTGAGTTGATGTTTTCTGGTACTGTTGAGGTCACCCACACTAACATGAGTGTATTTAACATGTGACCTATGTTACAGACCAGCGCAAAATGTAAGATACAGAACCGAGCGTAGCCAGGCCCATAAGTTGTCCAGCCAGGTTTTGAATTCCCTGGTCCATGAATCAGCAGCAGAGCAATGAGTCGTTATCACAACATGCTGGCTGAGAGAATGACATAATCAGGTGGGGGTGCGGATGGGATGTCATTTGCTCTTGGGGACTACTGAGGAGAGGGCCTGCCTTGTGTTTCAGCTGTGTCTCCCATAGAGGGAGAGATTGCTCTTCAGGTGATACACTGGTATGTGGCATCAGTCAACTGTGAATATGTTGAGAGACCCCGAACCCTCTGGCAAGAGGAAAGATGTGTTTTCAAGCAGCTCCAGGTAGGAGGCTGGAACTCAGGTCTCAGCACAAAACGACTCCACTTTCTTCCTCCTCCTTCTCCTCTTTTCGTTCCATTGATCGACAATGACCCTTCAGTTTGGCAAGTTCTTGACCTCATTCACTGACCTGACAGACTTACTGAGTGTCTGTTATAAGCACCTAATGACGCAGGTGTATTTCATTAAGGCTCTTTTTTTTATTATTTCTCACTGGAAGGTCATTCGTATGTGGCAACAAACACAGAGGAGCTTTGGTTTTAGGTCATTGTTTGCCTTCCCCTTATTTGGAAAAAAAGTTCATCCCTTGCTGCGTTTTGACTTTGAGACTCAGTGTCTGGGTTCATTTTGGGCAATTATTTCAGAGCTTGTCTGCCTAGCAACTGAATTATCTAGGACACAGGTAAGAATGTTGACATACACAAATAATACACCCAGCTAGTCGAGGGGCCCTTCAATCCCAGTGAGGAAGGTGTGTGCATTTGGTTCATGGCAGGCTCTCTTATGCTTCCTTTACACAAAGTAAAAACTAAAATTCTCTGTGGATTTACTAATAAAAGTCAGGCCCAGATTCAAGTCGGCAAAGGGGTGATTTGTCTGAGTTCTTTGTAGATTCTAAATATGAGTCCTTTATCAAATGTATAGTTTGTGAATACCTTCTCCCATTCTGTAGGTTGCCTATTTGCTTGGTTGATGATTTCAGGTGATTTACCTTTCTCTCATTCACTTAGAGAGACAATCTACAATAAGAAAGGAATACCTACACTTTAAAGCTTACAACTGGGCTGTAATTCCACCACTTTAGGAGCTGAGGTGGAAGGATTGCTTGAGCCCAGGATTTCGAGACCAGTTTGGGCAACATAGTGAGACCTTGCCTCTAAAAAACAAACAGTAAAATAAATTAGCTGGGCATGCTGGCATGCGCCTGTAGTCCCAGCTACTCAGGAGGCTGAGGTGGAAGGATTGCCTATGCCCAGGATATCAAGGCTGCCCATAATTGTGCCATTGTACTCCAGCCTGGGCAATAGAGTGAGACCCCAACTTTAATAATAATAATAAAGCTTCAATTTCTAATCTTCCTCTCCTAGTCTTCTCTATTACCAACCTTTTTTTTTTTTAAGAAATGGTGTCTCAGCTAGGCTCAGTAGCACGTGCCTGTAGTTCCAGCTACTCGGAGGACTGAAGCAGAAGGATCTCCTGAGCCCAGCAGGTCAACGCTGGGGTGGCCATGAGTGTGCGTGCCACTGCACTTCAGCCTGGGCTACAGAGTGAGACTCCAATTAAAAAAAAAAACAAAAACAAAAACGGTATCTCACTATGTTGTCCAGGCTGTTATCGAATTTCTGGCCTCAATCTCCCCAATCTCCAAAATTGCTGTGATTACAGGTGTGAGCCACTGCTTCCAATTTCTGTTGCCAATCCTTGAAGGCAGAGGATTGATTTTTGATAACAGAGTTGATACTATACATTATGGTTAATGGATTATGCTGTTGGATTCATGGGATTAACCTAGCTACTGAGCCGAGCTCGGTGGCTCAGCCTGTAATCCCGGGCCTTTGGGAGGCTGAGATGAGTGGATTGCCTGAGCCTGCGGGTTGAGATCCGCCTGGGCAACTTGGCGAGACCTCATCTCTACAATAAATCAAAAAATCAGCTGGGCGTGGTAGCACGCGCCTGTAGTTCCAGCTACTCTGAAGGCTGAGGCTGAAGGATCGCCGGAGCCCAGCAGGTCGAGGCTGCGGTGGCCGGGAGCGGCCACTGCACTCCAGTCTGGGCAACAGAGTGAGACTCCAACTCAAAAAAAAAAAAAAAAAGCCGGGCTCGGTGGCTCAGCCTGTAATCCCCGCCTTTGGGAGGCTGAGGTGAGTGGATTGCCTGAGCCCGCGGTCGAGTGGGCAAAAAAATTGCCTGAGCCCAGCAACGTGGGTCGAGGCAGCGGTGGGCCGGAAGCGGCCACTCACTCCAGTCTGGGTGACAGAGTGAGACTCCAACTCAAAAAAAAAAAAAAAAATATAATAAAAATATATATATATATATATTTGGAATTGGAGAAACTCTGTTGCCCAGGCTGGAGTTCAATGGCCGCTCCCGGCCACAGCAGCCTCGACCTGCTGAGCTCCAGCAATCCTTCCGCCTCAGCCTTCCGAGTAGCCGGAATTACAGGCATGCGCTACCACGCCCGGTTGAGTTTTTGATTTATTGTAGAGATGAGGTCTTGCTGCCCAGGCGGGTCTCGAACCCGTGGGCTCAGGCAATCCACTCGCCTCAACCTCCCAAAGGCGCGGGATTACGGGCTAAGCCACCGAGCCCAGCTAATAGGTAACATTTTAATGCTAGTTACTTCCTGTGAACCCTTTACTAAACCTAGTACTTCTCTTGCTGGATGGATGAAATACTGGGTTCCCTGTGTGAGCACAATAAAGATGGGAGCTGATCACTTCCTAATTGTCCACACCTTACAACTAAAACTATAATTTAGGAATTTATAAAGGGTTGTATTAAAAAACAAATTTGCCTGTTCAAAATTAGAAATAAGTAGGGACAAAACATTTGACATCCATGTGGTCTGTTCACTCTAAAGGGTTTTATATCAGACTGTTACAGACAGAAATGATCAAAATTTCATATGTGTGACCCATTAAAAAGAAAGCTAGCTGGGCACAGTGACTCAAGCCTGTAATCCCAGCACTTTGGGAGGCTAAGGCAAGAGGATTGCCTGAGTCCAGGGGTTCGAGACCAGCCTGGGCAAATTGGCGAGACCTTGGCTCTACAAGAAATCAAAAAATTAGTCAGGCATAGTGGCGCGCTTCTGTGGTTCCAGCTACTTGGAAGGCTTAGGCGGAAGGATCACCTGAGCCCAGCAGGTCGAGGCTGCAGTGGCTGTGAGTGTGCCACTGCACTTCCAGCCTGGGCAAACAGTGAGACTCCTACTCAAAAAAACAAAACAAAACAAAAAAGTTTGGGGTTTTTTTCAGCCAAGACATCAGGAAAGCAACAAACAGGGTGCCAACATGGAGGACTGCAGAACCAGAAGGCCAAAGAGGCACCCCAATTGGTAGTTGCCATTAGTGACAAAACTCCCAACTGCCCATGAGAGACCTGGTAAGAACAAACCTGCTAAGGGGATGGTGTCCGTTGCCTACGGGTACAGTCAGTAGGGCACTAGAAGTGTAGTTGCCCCAGAGAGGCCTAAACTTCTTGGGCCTTGTACACTGTGCAGGCCCGAGGGCCATTGGGAAGCAGGTACACTGTCTTCTGAAAAGAGAAGAGAACAACTGACTCAGAAATGGTGGCCATCTAAGGAAGCCTGAAAATCTGCTAAAGTGCCTGGCACTGGCTCACATCACCCCAACAAACCCCAGGTGAATATAGGGCACTGGAACCCAAATTAATTATTTTTTTTTTTTTTTGAGTGGGAGTCTCACTCTGTCACCCAGGCTGGAGTGTAGTGGCACGCTCACAGCCACCAGTCTCTACCTGTTGGCCTCAGGCGAACCTTCCACTTCAGCCTTCTAAGTAGATAGGACTATAGGCATGTGCCACCACACCCTGCTAATTTTTTGATTTATTGTAGAGTTGAGGTCTCACCAAGTTGCCCAGGCTGTTCTCCAACCCCTGGACTCAGGCAAACCTCTCACCTTGGCCTCCCAAAGTACTGGGATTATAGGCGTGAGCCACCACGCCTGGACCCAAATTAATTTCTTTTTTTTTTTTTTTTTTTTTTGAGTTGGAGTCTCACTCTGTTGGCCAGACTGGAGTGCAGTGGCCACTTCCAGCCACTGCAGCCTCGACCTGCTGGGCTCCGGCGATCCTTCTGCCTCAGCCTTCCGAGTAGCTGGAACTACAGGTGCGCGCTACCACGCCTGGCTAATTTTTGATTTTTTGTAGAGATTAGGTCTCACCAAGTTGGGGCGGGTCTCGAACCCGCAGGCTCAAGCAATTCACTCACCTCAGCCTCCCAAGGCGGGATTACAGGCTGAGCCACCGAGCCCGGCAATTAATTTCTTAATAAACACAAGTGCCAGTCGCTTAGTCCTGAAATCCATGCTGAAATCATACAGCCCTAATCCAAAGTTACATGTCCAGGCATGGTATTTCCAGCCTATAATCTCAGCACTTTGGGAGGCAGTGGCGAGAGAATTGCTTGAGTCCAGGGGTTCGAGACCAGCCTGGGCAACATGGTGAGACCTTGTCTCTACAATAAATCAAAAAATTAACTGGGTATGGTGGCACATGCTTGTTATTCAAGCTACTTGGAAGACTGAGGCAGAAGGACTGAGCCCAGCAGGTCGAGGTTGCGGTGGCCGTGAGCATGTACTGCACTCCAGCCTGGGCGATGGAGCAGGACTCTGACTCCAAAAAAAAAAAAAAAAAGTGATGTTTTACTGTGCGGGGTGCCTCATGCCGATAATCCCAGCACTTTGGGAGGCTGAGATGAGAGGGACTGCCTGAGCCCACGGGTTTGAGATCAGCCTGGGCAACTTGGCAAGACCTCGTCTCTGCAATAAATCAAAAAATTAGCCTGGCGTGGTGGTGCATACATGTAGTTCCAGCTACTTGGAAGGCAGAGGCGGAAAGATCACCTGAGCCCAGCGGGCTGAGTCTGGTGTGGCTGTGAGCGTGCCACTGTACTCCAGGCTGAGCAACAGTGAGAGACTCCAACTCAAAAAAAAAAGCTACGTTTTTTTTTTTACTTTTCAAAAATCTTTGAACTATCACTTGCTAAATAAATAGCTTTATTTAGAACAAGGACCTGCAATCCTGTCTCATAAAATTCGGCTTTTAAAAATGTTAATAATTAGGCCGGGCTTGGTGGCTCAGCCTGTAATCCCAGCACTTTGGGAGGCCGAGGTAAGTGGATTGTCTGAGCCTGTGGGTTCAAGACCTGCCTGGGCAACTTGGCGAGACCTCATCTCTACAATAAAAATTAAAAAATTAGCCAAGCGTGGTAGCGCAAGCCTGTAGTTCCAGCTACTTGGAAGGCTGAAGCAGAAGGATCGCCGGAGCCCAGCATGTCGAGGCTGCGGTGGCTGGGAGCGGCCACTACACTCCAGTCTGGGCGACAGAGTGAGACTCCAACTCAAAAAAAAAAAGTTAATAATTAAACTCTTCAAGTTCTTAATTCAGTCTCTCTAGCATGGGGATGAGACAAGCTTCAGGAGACACACTTGCCCTACACCCTCTTCCTGAATTCCGAGAGACCAGGTAAAACGTTTTTGTAAGCAACAATCATTGTAAAAGCCTAAAATGGTATTTAAAATCTCAGTCACTCACTGCGGTTTGGGATCAGCTAAAGTGCTTTTCAGTGCCAAATTACTAATGACTTTAAAATCTCCTTCCAGGCTGGGCTCGGTGGCTCGGTCTATAATCCCAGCACTTTGGGGGACCAAGTAGATTGCCTGAGCCCATGGGTTCGAGACCAGCCTGGGGAACTCGGCGAGACCTCGTCTCTACAATATAATAAAAATAATCAGGCATAGTAGCGCGTGTCTGTAGTTCCAGCTACTCGGAAGGCTGAGGCAGAAGGATTGCTGGAGCCCAGAAGGTCAATGCTGGGGTGGCCATGAGCATGCGTGCCACTGCAGTCCAGAGTGGGTGAAGGAGTGGGAATCCAACTCAGAAAAAAAAAAAAATCTCCTTCCAGGCAGGAGGATTACTAATCCAACATAGAATAGGTAACAAAATAACTTTTAGTTTAAAATATTACTGCTGGATGCAGTGGCTCACGCCTATAATCCCAGCATTTTGGGAGGCCGAGGTGAGAGGATTGCCCGAGCGCACAGGTTTGAGACCAGCCTGGGAAACTTGGCAAGACCCATCTTTACAATAAATCAAAAAATTAGCTGGGCGTGGTGGTGTGTGCCTGGAGTTCCAACTACTTGTAAGGCTGAGGCGGGAGGATCTGAGCCCAGCAAGTAGAGGCTGCACACCAGCCTGGGTGACAAAGTGAGACTCTGACTCATAAATAAATAAACAGTATTACTAATTTTCTTGTTAAACTTTAAGGTTAATATTTTCCTGTCAGAGTTCCATCCCACTTCTCTTATCAAAAGCGAAGAGATGGCTGGGCTCAGTGGTTTAGCCTGTAATCCCAGCACTTTGGGAGGCCAAGGTGAGTGGATTGCCTGAGCCCGCGGGTTTGAGACCCACCTGAGCAACTTGGCGAGACCTCATCTCTACAACAAATCAAAAATTAGCCGGGCGTGGTAGCGCGCGCCTGTAGTTCCAGCTACTCGGAAGGCTGAGGCGGAAGGATCGCCGGAGCCCAGCAGGTCGAGCCTGTGGTGGCCGGGAGCGGCCATTGCACTCCAGTCTGGGTGACAGAGTGAGACTCCAACTCAAAAAAAAAAAAAAGCGAAGAGATGTCAATCTTCCATCTCTGGAGTAGAGGTTAGCTAGGCTTCACCCTCTAGCATATCAATCATTGTAAAGGTATATCAGATCTATTATAAAAACCAAAGGGACAGTTTTCTCTTGCTAACGATTACCTGTTTTAATTTCTCTTGTTCCTTATTATTTCCTACAATTTAAGCTACAACCTAACTACATGTCTCTAATGTTTTCCATTTTTTTTCTCCTTCGGACTTTGTCAAAGTCACTGTATTTCCTTCTTAAAGTCATTATTAAACAAAACCCCTTATAACTGTCTATAAATTGTTATCACAAAGCCCAAAGAAGCTTGAAGACAAGCTGTGGGGACATCCACATGTGGACTCAGGACTACACTGATGCGACAGTAAAAGCTGCCTGGACTCCTGTAGTGAATGTTGAGCCCACTGGGGTAACTACAAATACATTGTACCAGACACCAAAGCTTCAATATGTCATAACAGCAGCTATAATGGCCTTTATTATAGTAGTATTCATTCTAATAGTATAAGCTTGTACACAGTGCTTTGTATACAGATCCTAAAAATACTTAACAATTCCATGGCTCCTGTCCTCTCTTTCCCTCCTCTTGCTGAAGACAGGTAGTGAGGCCATAGAAATGATAGTAAGACGAACTTTTTGCTTGGAGTTTGTGGCAGACAGGTCTCTTGCAGGAAAAACCCCTCCCCTTGTCTCCTTCCATCTAGCCTACCACCCAAGGGTATGAGATGCTAATGTCTGGAGATGTCAAGATCTAAGACTCGCCGGGCTCGGTGGCCCAGCCAGTAATCCCGCGCCTTTGGGAGGCTGAGGTGAGTGGATTGCCTGAACCCGCGGGTTCGAGACCCGCCTGGGCAGCGAGACCTCATCTCCACAATAAATAAAAAAAAATCAGCCGGGCGTGGTAGCACATGCCTGTAATTCGGCTACTCGGAAGGCTGAGGCGAAAGGATCGCCGGAGCCCAGTAGATCGAGGCTGGGCTCCAGTCTGGCCGACAGAGTGAGACCCCAACTAAAAAAAAAAAAGATCTAAGACTCATGTGGCTACAATCAGCATCAAAGATCGGCAGCCCTGGAAATTCCTTTTTGACCCAGACCTCTCTGGCCCAAACCCTCTTACCCCAAATGCCCTTAAATATACCTAGTTCTTGGCCCTACGATGCCACATTTGCCTCTGAGTATTGACCCCCTTTCCAATCTGTGAGAGGTGATAATAAACTTTACTTCTTTCTACTTCTTACTTAGTTGCAATCTTGCATTATTCCCGCGGTTAGGGCACTGGCCCTGTCCCACCTTGTCTGAGTTTGCCCTTTCAATGATGTTTCTTCCTCTTTATAATCCCATGAGTTTTTCTTTTTTTTTTCTTTTTTTTGAGTCAGGTCTCACTCTGTTGCCCAGGCTGGAGTGCAGTGGCATGATCGTGGCTCACTGCAGCCTTGACCTCCTGGGCTCAAGCAATCCTTCTGCCTCAGTCTCCTGAGTATCTGGAGTCACAGGAGAGCACCACTATGCCCAGGTAATTTTTTTTTTTTTTGAGTTGGAGTCTCACTCGGTCGCCCAGACTGGAGTGCAGTGGCCGCTCCCGGCCACAGCAGCCTCGACCTGCTGGGCTCCAGCGATCCTTCCACCTCAGACTTCCGAGTAGCCGGAATTACAGGTGTGCGCTACCACGCCCGGCTGATTTTTTGATTTATTGTAGAGATGGGGTCTCGCTGCCCAGGCGGGTCTCGAACCCGCGGGCTCAGGCAATCCACTCACCTCAGCCTCCCAAAGGCGCGGAATTACAGGCTGAGCCACCGAGCCCGGCTGCCCAGATAATTTTTAAATTTTTTTTGTAGAGACCAGATCTTGCTATGTTGCCCAGACTGGTCTAAAACTCCTGGGCTCAAACAATCCTCCCGCTTAGGTCTTTTAAAGTGCTGAGATGATAGGCGTCAGCCACTGCACTTGACCATAATCCCATACATTTGTAAATATTTCTGAACTTGACTAGCTATTGTTGCACTCTGGTCCTGGTCAATGTCTTGGGCACCTTTTTCTAACTTGTACATAGGTCCAGTATGGGTTAGCTATGACCCTGGCAGTGCTTTAAAGTCAAGTTTACTACATGTTTGTGATTGGGTCAAATGTAAAGGACCAGCACCTGCCTGATGTCAGTGATAATTTGGGAGAGAGTCCCAAGAGGAAAGGAGTCTTGTGCCAATGGAGTTGGCAGTCTAAGGCAGAACTTCATAGCTTGAGCTCTGTGTCTCAATTGTGTTGCAAGTGTGTCTTGATATTGAGACATTCAATTCCTGGGGATACTAGCCAAGGTGTGGGGCAGCCAGAGCCTCTGTATTGGTCACCTCTGGCTGAGAGTCACCTTGTCCATCCACCCAGTGTGAGTGCAGTATTATATTCTCAGCATGCCATGATATGAACAAGTCTGTAAGATGGTCAAAGGATCTGGGTTTGAGATCTTGAAGAAAATACACCGTCTTCCTTATATTTGGTTATCTGGTTTTCAGAACCAACACACATCAACACCAGAAAATAATCAAATGGGAAAATGTTTGCTAAAGAACTTTGAGCTATTCATACAGAGACCCACTATTGTCTGTCCATATTGCCACAACCCCTATAGAAGGGCATTGCAAGTGTTCCAGTGCTCCTGCCTGTGCCCACATTCCTGAAAGTTAACAAAAGGTGAACTTCCCCTTATCTCCCCAGTATCTTCAAAGAATCCTTAATTTCCCTGCTGACTGCCCAATTAACTGAGAGATGTAAATCCCTATTTACTCTTTTAGTAGTCATAGGTTTGAATTATACAGCATCAATGTGATCATAAGTCTTGTGATTTGTATAACTTTGGCATGCAACAACATGTAGAAGTGTATGAAGTCTTAGGCCCCGTTAATGTTCTTTACTCTATGGCAAATTTGATTAATGCTTCTGCCCAGTGTAACCAGTGCCAGGAAATGCAGACCACAAATGTCATTACTGACAAAAATGCTTAAATTCTCTGCTAGTCACAGGGTCGATGCATAGGTACCAACAACTTATAAAAGTGGATTGTAAAACTGAAAGAGTGAGCAGAACCATTTTTAAAAAAGTCTGGCTCTGCTCCCTGGATTTGAATTCAGAAATAAACCTCTTTTTACCAGTTCCCTGCTCCTTGATTTATTGGTATTGAGAGAGTGGCCAAGTGTTGCTCAGACCGTAACATTACAGCCAACCTCTATGCCATAAGTGATGAAAGACTCTGCAGTGAATGGGCTCAGTCTGCAAAGGATAGACTCTGGAACACTGGACAGAATATGAGCTGTTTAACTCAGAGATGAGTAGTTGTGACAGTCTCTGTTTAAAGGGGACAAGACCACTCTTACTCTTCCCAGCACTAGTAGTAGTGTTAGGGTCACACTCCAGCGGGGCCTCCAGAATGTTGAGTCAAGCCCGCTGGGGGTGTGGGGTGTGTCTTGTGTGCAATCTGATGCCATATGCAAGATGCAAAGAATTACACAAAAGTTAGATTAGAAAATATAATTTATTTAAAAAGTAAATTAGAGAGAACGAAAGAGGAAATTCACCTGCCAAGACAAGGAAGGGGGCCAAAGCCAGGAAACATGGAGACAGCCATAGCTCAAAGAGCACATGGCCACACTAGAGTCAAGTAAGGCAGTGGCAAAATGGCTGCTCATGATGGAGTCCTTTTAACCTTTCCTTTTGATGGGAAGGTCATTAAGGTGATTGGGTGGTGGTCTGCTCCATATCATCAAGAAGGGACTGGTAAGCACAGGTACTGATGTTAGGTGATGGACAGCAGGCAGATGGGTGGGTTTGTCACATGATTGCTGCCATGGTGGTGGGCTAGATGGGAGGAGACAAGGGGAGGGAGTTTTCCTGCAAGAGATTTGTCAGATGTTTGCAATCCACAAATTCCTTAGCAGAAAGTTGGTCTATTATCATTTCTATGGCTGTCCTTGTCTTGCATCTCACAGAGTTTTACTGGGGGGGGGTGGAGTAAGCTGCCACTTGGCCTGCAGTAAAATGTAATTTTAAGATGTTTGAGGCCAGGCATGGTGGCTCCAAGCACTTGGAGAGGCCGAGGTGAGAGGATTGCCTGAGCCCAGGGGGTCGAGACCTGGGTAATTTGGTGAGACCTGTCTCTATAATCAATCAAAAAGAAAAAAAAATGTTTGAATGCCTTCTAAAACCTGCCTATTGGAAATTTATCTTATCTATGTCTAACCTGTGCTAGATTCAAAATGTGTTGGGGTAAAGTCTAAGGAAAAATGGTTATGCTGAGGCAAAAAAAGACTACACTACGCTAAGTTTATTCTAGGTTTCTATAGGTATCTGCTTTCATTCCCACCTTTTGCTCTTTTTTTTTTTTTTTTTTTTTGAGTGGGAGTCTCACTCTGTCGCCCAGACTGGAGTGCAGTGGCCGCTCCCAGCCACCGCAGCCTCGATCTGCTGGGCTCCGGCAATCCTTCTGCCTCAGCCTTCCGAGTAGCTGGAACTACAGGTGTGCGCCACCACGCCCAGCTAATTTTTTGATTTATTGTAGAGACGAGGACTCGCCAAGTTGCCCAGGCGGGTCTCGAACCCGCGGGCTCAGGCAATCCACTCACCTCTGCCTCCCAAAATGCTGGGATTATAGGCATGAGCCACCATGCCCGACTTAACTTTCTTTTTATAAAAACAACTTTTAGGGAGCCTGATATATCAAAAGCTGGTATTATCGAGCACTAACATTTATCACATGGAAAACCTGGAACTAAGATTTTACTAGAGCACTTTCAAGTTTGGTTTGTTTTTTTTTGTTGTTGTTTTTGAGTTGGAGTCTCATCCTATCACCCAGGTTGGAGTGCAGTGGCACGCTCACGGCCACCGCAGCCTCAACCTGCTGGGTTCCAGCAATCCTTCCACCTACCTCAGCCTTCCAAGTAGCTGGAACTACAGGCACACACCACCACACCCAGCTAATTTTTTGATTTATTTTAGAGAGGAGGTCTCACTAAGTTGCCCAGGTTGATCTCGAACTCGTGGGCTCAGGCAATCCTCTCACCTCGGCCTCCCAAAGCGCTGGGATTATAGGGCGTGAGCCACCACGCCTGGCCTGCAAGCTTGGTTTGGAAAAGCAGATTAAAATGAGAATACTGTTCTTCCATGAGATAACAGGAGTGGCTAATTAACTTGTGATCCCTTTATTTTAATCTGGGAAGAGGTTTGATCGTCCCAGTTTAGATTTGAGAGAGATTTATCATAGAGAAAAACAAACAAACACGAGCCTTTATATCTTTTTATCCTGTCCATCTCCTTGAGGGGAGACTGGTTAAACCTGCATGTGTTAATTAGAGAAGGGTGGGGGAAGGAGAGGAGGCGGCACACGTGACTGGACTTGCTGCATCTAGTAGGGGCTGCCACCAGGGGGTTATCAGTTAGTGGGGAAAAGGAGATGAGAAGGCTGGGCTCAGGCAATGTGGCTTTTGGCGCTGGCCCCTGGGTGGAGGGCGAGAAGGAAGAGCAGGAAGGGAAACTGACAGAGTGGAGGAGCAGCAAACGCAGATTACAAGACGTGGAAGTTAAACCAGCTGGGTCAGCATCTGAGTTGTTAGAGGGAAAGCAGGAAGGAGATACATAAAAAGTGTGGGAGTGCCACAGGAAGAATGAGGGGTCTGGGCCCATTTGCCCTTGTGGCAGCAGTAGAGGTCAAGTTGGAGAGTGCCAAAGGCAAGCCACTCTCCTGGTCCCCTAGCCACTATTGAGGAGATGCTTAGGGTAGATGCTCCTCTTTAGTGAGAAGGTCCTAAGACGTTTTAGAATGAAAAGACATGCCATGGTGTCTTTTTTTTTTTTTTTTTGAGTTGGAGTCTCACTCTGTCACCCAGACTGGAGTGCAGTGGCACGCTCCCGGCCACTGCAGCCTCGACCTGCTGGGCTCCGGCGATCCTTCCGCCTCAGCCTTCCAAATAGCTGGAATTACAGGAGCACACTACCACGCCCAGCTAATTTTTTGATTTATTGTAGAGACGACGTCTTGCCAAGTTGCGTAAGCAGGTCTCAAACCCGCGGGCTCAGGCTCTCCACTCACCTCAGCCTCCCAAAGTGCTGGGATTACAGGCTGAGCCACTGAGCCCGGCCGCCTCTTTTTTTTACAAGTGACTGACTATTCCCCATCGTAGGGTTCAAGAGAGAAAAGAGAAGAGTGTCCGAAGAACCGCATGTGAGAGGTCCAAGAGAGAAAAGACCATCCACTGCCTAAGTCCAGTGTCCCAAAGGAGGGTGGAATTAACATGAGAGACAATCCACCTAAGCCAGTGTCCCAGAAGAAGGCGGGTAGAATTAGCTAGTGAGGCGAATGCGAAGGAAAGAGGGCGTCCCCCCCATTTCTCCGGATACAGTGTCATGGCCACCAGTGCCAGAGCTGTTTTAACTGAGTTTGGGAGGCGTAGTACCAAGTTTTTTTCACAGAGGGTCCCCGACCCTAGGAAACATGCGTCCCAAAGTAAAAGGAAAAGAAGAAGAATGACTTCTCACAGGGGCCTGTAGGAACACCTGCCCCCCTTTGACTAGATAAACAATGGGACTCACCGAAGGTGGTGCTTCCTACCAGATGAGGCTGAGGCAACAGGGAGATCCGATGTAGCTTGTAGGTGACAAGATTAAGAGTGAGTAGCAGCCGGGCTCGGTGGCTCAGCCTGTAATCCCGCGCCTTGGGAGGCTGAGGTGAGTGGATTGCCTGAGCCTGCGGGTTCGAGACCCGCTTGGGCAACTTGACGAGCCCTCATCTCTACAATAAGTCAAAAAATTAGCCGGGCGTGGTAGCGCGCGCCTGTAGTTCCAGCTACTTGGAAGGCTGAGGCGGGAGGATCGCCGGAGCCCTGCAGGTCGAGGCTGCGGTGGCCGGGGGCAGCCACTGCACTCCAGTCTGGGTGACGGAGTGAGACTCCAACTCAAAAAAAAAAAAAAAAAAGAGTGAGTAGCAGAGAAAAGACAGTCAAGCACCTCTATCTCTAAAGAGAGATTAGGGTTGAAAAAAAGAGTGGGGTAGACTGCCATTTGGCCTGCAGTAGAATTTAATTTAATTTATTTTTATTTTTTATTTTTTTGAGTTGGAGTCTCACTCTGTCGCCCAGACTAGAGTGCAGTGGCCGCTCCCGGTCACCGCAGCCACGACCTGCTGGGCTCCGGCGATCCTTCCGCCTCAGCCTTCCAAGTAGCTGGAACTACAGGCGTGCACTACCATGCCTGGCTAATTTTTTGATTTATTGTAGAGATGAGGTCTTGCCAAGTTGCCCAGGTGCGTCTCAAACCCGCGGGCTCAGGCAATCCTCTCACCTCAGCCTCCCAAAGTGCTGGGATTACAGGCTGAGCCACCGAGCCCGGTTTAGAATTTAATTTTAAAACGTCTGAACGTCTCCTAAAGCCTGCCTATTGGAAATTTATCTTATCTGTGTCTAACCTGTACTAGATTCAAAGCATGTCAGGGGTAAAGTCTAAGCAAAAATGACTATACCGGGGCAAGACTACTCTAAACTAAGTTTATTCTAGGTTTCTATAGGTACCTCCTTTCAAGTAGTGTGTGCCTATGACATCTTCTCAGCTACTGATGACCTGGTTATGTTGATTCTCTCCCGAACTGTCCCAGGCCTGCCTCCTCCTTGTATTCTCCTTAATCTCTCCCTTTCTCAAGAGCTGAGGCTTTCACATTTAGTTGTGCAGTGCACACCCCACACAACTGTAAGTTAAGAGCCTTGATGGTCTTTGTTGTCTACCAAATAAAGGTCAGACTTTACAGTCCAGCACTATAGACCCTCCATAATCTCGCTGCAATATACCTGAAGCAGCGAAAAGGCTGGCAGGAGACAAATGGTCTACTTGTGAGGGTCACACTCTCCCAACGGGGCCTCCAGAATGTTAGGTCAGGCCCGCTCGGGGTATGGGGTGTCTAGTGTGTGATCCGAGGCCACATGAAGTTTGCAAGGAATTGCACAGAAGTTAGATTAGATAGTATAGTTTATTTTTAAAAGTACATTAGAGAGAGAAAAAAGAGGAGATTCACCTCTTTTTAGGTAGGGAAGGGGGCCAAAGCCAGGAAACATGGCGACAGCCATAGCTCAAAAAGCACATGGCTACACCAGCGTCTACCAAGGCAATGGTGGCGATGGTCTGGCAGTGGCAAAATGGCTGCTCGTGGTTGAGGCCTTTTTTTGTTTTTTTGTTTTTTTTTGTTTTTTGGGGTTTTTTTTTGAGTTGGAGTCTCACTCTGTCACCCAGACTGGAGTGCAGTGGCCGCTCCCAGCCACCGCAGCCTCGACCTGCTGGGCTCTGGTGATCCTTCCGCCTCAGCCTTCCAAGTAGCCGGAATTACAGGCATGCGCTACCACGCCCAGCTGATTTTTTGATTTATTGTAGAGATGAGGTCCCGCTGCCCAGGCGGGTCTTGAACCCGCGGGCTCAGGCAATCCACTCACCTCAGCCTCCCAAAGGCGCGGGATTACAGGCTGAGCCACCGAACCTGGCTTGTGGTTGAGTCCTTTTAACCATTTCCCTTGGATGGGGGCAGGTCATTAAGGTGATTGGGTGTCAGTCTGCTGTAGGTACAGACAGCAGGCAAATGGGTGGATTAGTCACATGATTGCTGCCAAGGTGGTGGGTTCAGTGGGAGACAAAGGATGGGGTTGTTCCTGGAAGAGACCTGGTAGACATCTGCAATTCACAAACTCCTTGACCAAAAAAGGTAGTCTATTATCATTTCTGTGACTTCAACCAGCCAAGGAGCCTGAAAGTTTCTTAAGAGATTATTATGCAGCCGGGCTCGGTGACTCAGCCTGTAATCCCAGCACTTTGGGAGGCTGAGGTGAGTGGATTGCTTGAACCCGCAGGTTCGAGACCGCCTGGGCAGCAAGACCTCATCTCTACAATAAATCAAAAAATCAGCCAGGCGTAATAGCGCGTGCCTGTAATTCCGGCTACTCGGAAGGCTGAGGCGGAAGGATCGCCGGAGCCCAGCAGGCGAGGCTGCGGTGGCCCGGAGCGGCCACTGCACTCCAGTCTGGGCTACCGAGTGAGACTCCAACTCAAAAAAAAAAGAGATTATTATGCTGAACCATGAATTGAGTGGTTAAGCTGTTGGGCTGTCCTTGTCTGGCATCTGATAGAGATTTGACTGAGGGGGTGGGGTAGGCTGCTGCTTGGCCTACGGTGGAATGTCTGAAGGCTTCCTAAAACCTGCCTATTGGAAATTTATCTTTGTCTAACCTGTGCTAGATTCAGAGTGCCCGGGGCAAAGTCTAAGCAAAACAGCTATGCTGAGGGGAAAAAGTTTTTTTTTTCTTTGCTAAATTAAGTTTATTCTAGGTTTCAGTAGGTACCTCCTTTCACTACTCAAAGGGTTTTATGAGAAGAGTTTACTGGCAATTTAGTGCGGCGGACATGGTTGAGGGCAACCAATCAGGGATGGTGAAACACTCAGGAGTTAACAACAACAAAGCTGTTACCCCTCCTAGGGCTGAAAGGACAAGGAAAACAGGGATGAAACTGGACCTTGGAGAGAACCTGGAGTTGTAGAAGATGCTGTATGTGTGGCAGACTTGGTATGGTCAGACTCGCATGTTGGTAAGAAGAATTTACCAAAGCAGTTATGAATTAAGAAAGGTAGTGTTTTTTTTAAGGGAGGATATGGTGTAGAGGGCACGACAGGCCAAACAGCAGAGAGAGAGACTGCTGTCTGCGAAGAGGCAGAGGCTAGAGGGGTATTTTATGGGGGTGAGTGGGCTGGGAATTGTCTTGGGGGAAGTTTGCAAAAGGAAATTGCCAGAGATTTGTGAAGCTGCTGATCGATTGTGGTGTTTTGTTTAAGATAGGGTTAATCAGCAGTAAGAGTTGCCTACTTTTTGTTTACCAGGGAACTAACAGCAAAAGGTTAACTGCTTTTTGTTTACTGCAAATGTTTTACAGCTGGCTAGAGACTTTGTGACTCTTGCTTTTATCAGTAGGTTTCTTTGTAACATTTATAAAATCTCAACCTGAGGTTTCCTTTCTCAATATAATTTACCCAATTTAAGGTGGCCTAATAGAGCCTTATATTCCTCCACGGAATACAGGAGCTGTAACTGTGGAACTACCACTGCCGGAACAGCCAGGGAGCAGGGTGGGAACTGGCGGGGGGGGGTGACAATTGTAGGGTAATCGTCTAGATATTGCCTTTTTTCCCTCTCTGGCTCCTTTCTGCCCCTCCCTCTGCCTCACCAAGGCTGGTGTCTGCAGGATATGCATATTTCCTGTAACAAGTCATGGGGTTAACAGGTTGCAGGTAACCAAGCAAACTAAAGACAATGTAGTTGACACTCTTAATCAGTGTGACTGTAAACACTGTGTAGGAATTTGAATAAATAACTCGCTTGATTATAAAACTGTTTTCTGTGCTGTTCCACGGTGTGAATTCTTTCATCCGGGCCGGTGACCTCCCATAAGTGTAATAAATGTTTCTCCCTGCTGGACCTCCAGATGACTTCTTTGAAATAGGTAAACATCACACACACACACGCTCTCTCAGATTCGAGGGCTGCCTCTCAGATTCGAGGGCTGCCTGTCTCAGATTCGAGGGCTGCCTCTCTCAGATTTGAGGGCTGCCTCGTTATAACAGTTAATAGTGGTCAGTCCCTGCGGGGCAGAAAAGCTGGAGAAGGCCTGTGGGAGAAAAAACAGCATCTGGCCATCCCTCCTTTCAGCCCTCTGATCCTGGGCGCTTGGCATGCTGGTTCCTTTAATCAGTGGAAACAGTGGTTCACTTTTGTCAGTTTGGTTATACTTAGGCCTCTGTCTGGAATGCCCTCCTCAGCACCCTCCTCTATTTATACACTCGAAATCCAACTCATCATTTAAATCCCAGCTTAGAGGTGACCTTCTTGAAGCCTTCTCTGATCCCCCAAGGAGAATCCTCTAGGCCAGTGGTACATATGGAAAAGCCTAAAATATTTACCCTTTAGTCCTTTACGGAAATGGTTTGACAACACCTGCGTTAAGCCTGGCTGTGCATCATGGTAGTCTCAAGTCCAGTGTGGCATACTTGAAATGTGTGTGGTGAGGCTAAGAAACTGAATTGTAAATTTTTTTTTTTGAGTTGGAGTCTCACTTGGCGACAGAGTGAGACTCCAACTCAAAAAAAAAAAGATTGATGACCGAATTAATGTACTTCTTGCAGAGGAAGTGGTGTGTGATGGAATCTATTCTCATGGTCTCTAAGAATTGTTATAAGAATTCTTATAAGAATAAGAATTGTTATAAGGCTATGTTTAATTTTGTGGTTTTTTTTTTTTGAGTTGGAATCTCACTCTGTCGCCCAGACTGGAGTGCAGTGGCCGCTGCATGGGCCACTTGCTGGGCTCCGGTGATCCTTCCACCTCAGCCTTCCAAGTAGCCGAAATTACAGGCATGCGTTACCACGCCCAGCTGATTTTTTGATTTATTGTAGAGATGAGGTCTCGCTGCCCAGGCGGGTCTCGAACCCGCGAGCTCAGGCAATCCACTCACCTCAGCCTCCCAAAGGCACGGGATTACAGGCTGAGCTACCGAGCCCGGCTGCTATGTTTAATTTTTAACAGCAGAGGATGACTATTTAATAAAGGAGATAACTGCCAAATTTTATGCTGTACCAAAGATATGCTACTGTATTTGGGAGAATGCAATTTTTTGATGGGGGGAGGATGTGTTTTTAAGCGTTCAGCATCACTTCAACTTGTCGTAGACACGAACAATAATATATCTGAAATTCGGTTCAAAGCCAACAAATATTGATTGAACATCTACTATGTGCCAAGGATTGTTCTAGGCTCTTGGGATACACCAGAGACTAATACTGACAAAAATATCTTTCCTTGTTAAGCTTATGTTCTGTTATACTTATTATAACCTGATATATAAGTAAAGTATGTGATATGTTAGGAGGTAATTAAGTTTTTAGAAAAAAAAATAGAGCAGGGTGAGGGAGGGTTGCAACATGGAAAAAGTTATAGACTTAAGTGAGGGTGGGGGGCCAGGGCAGGCTGCACTAAAAAGGTGCCATTTGGGCAAAAGCATGATGGAAGTGAGGGAGTTCTCCATGCAGCTCTCTGGTGGACAAGCATTCCAGACAGCGATGAGTCAATGCAAAGGTCTGGGTGGGGAGTTTGTGGGTGTGACCAAGGAATGGCAGGAAGGCAAAGCAGCTAGAACACATCAGCAAGGGCAAGATTTGTGGAGAGAAAGCAGAAAGACAACTGGAGCCAGTTCATATGGACCTTGTTTAAGGACTTTGGCTTTTGATCTGAGAGAACTAAAGAGCAGAGAAACCACCTGATCTGACTTAGGCTTTTTGTTTTGTTTTGTTTTTGAGTTGGGGGTCTTACTCTGTTGGCCAGGTTGGAGGGCAGTGACACCATCATAGCTCACCGCAGTCTCCACCTCTTAGGCTTAGGCAATCTTTCTGCCTCAGCGTCCCAAGTAGCTGGGACTACAGGCATGCACCACCACGCTCGGCTTATTTTTATTTTTGTAGAGATGCAGTCTCTCTATGTTGCCTAGGCTAGTCTTGAACTCCTGGCCTCGGCCTCCCGAAGCACTGGGATTATAGACATAAGCCACTGCGCCTGGCTGATTTGACTTGTTTTAAGAGAACCACTCTAACTGATCTGTTGAGAATACATCAAAGGTTGGCAAGTTGTTCTCTAAAGGACCACAGAGATTTTGGTTTCTGGGGGCTATACAGTTTCTGTCACAACTATTCAATTCTACTGTTGTAGCACAAAAGTAGCCATACACTGTACGTAAATGAGTGAGTGTGGCTATGTTCCCCTATAACTTTATTTATGAATGCTGAAATTTTGAATTTTATATAATTTTCAGGTCCCTCAAGATATTCTTTTGATATTTTTCAACCATTTAAAAATATAAAATCACTGGGTGCGGTGGCTCAGGCCTGTGATCCCAGCACTTTGGGAGGCCTAGATGAGACGATTGTCTGCCCAGGGGTTCGAGACCAGCCTGGGCAACTTGGCAAGACCTCGTCTCTACAATAAATCAAAAAATAAGCTGGGCGTGGTAGCGTTCACCTGTAGTTCCAGATACTTGGAAGGTTGAGGTGGAAGGATCGTCTGAGCCCAGGAGGTCGAGGCTGCAGTGGCCGTGAGTGTGCCACTGCACTCAAGCCTGGGCTACAGAGTGTAAATTGAACTCAAAAATAAATAAATAAAAATATAAAATCATTCTTTCCTCTCAGGATGTACCAAAAGTAAGTATAGATTCAGTCTGGCCACTGTGGAATATTTTGTCAACCCCTCAAATAGATTGTAGTGATACGAGGACCCACTGTTGTCTTTCCATATTGCCACAACCCTTAAAGAAAGGCATAACGAGCGTTCGAGCGGGCCTGCACGTACCTACATTCCTGAGAATTAGCAAAGGAAAACATATTCCCTTATCTCCTATACATTCCCAGTTAAGTCACTTCAAGGAACTCTTAAGCCCCTGCAGACTGCACTCACTCAACTGAGAAAAATGAATCCCTATTCACTCCTTTTCATCAGTGGTCATAAATCTGAAAATGTAGCACCATGTAAACCAGAAGCCTTACAATTTATATAACTTTTTGTGGGCTATAACTACTAATTAACAATATCTTGTAGTGAATGTTTTACTTTGTAATAGGCTCTGTTAACTCCCTTACTCTATGACAAGCTTGATGGACTCTTCAGTTTGGTGTTACCAATGACACTGTGAGCTACCTTTTGGTAGCTGGTGCCAGGAAATGTGGACCGTAAGTGTTACTATTAACAAAATGCAGCTGTAACTTAAGTTCTAGTCAGTGCTCTGTCTGTCACTCATGTAGCCAATGACTGACAGAGCCAGCGACCTTAAACTTATAAAAACAGACTGTGGAACCTAAGGGAGGAGCAGACTGGTTCCAGAAATGCCTAAGTGTTCACTTGTACCTAACAAAGAGTATACCGCAACAGTGTTCACTTGTACCTTAACAGTAGGGGGACAAGAGAAAAACAATGTAGATCATTTAGTAATCCAAGGAAGAGAGGTGGTGGTAATCCAGACCAAGATAGTTGTTGAATGTATAAGGAGGTCATATTCTAAATTTGTTTTGAAGGTTAAGCCTAAAATGTTTGAGGGGTGTGAGAGAAAGAGAAGAATCAAGGAAGACTTTAATATTTTTGTCTGAGTGCCCTGAAGGATGGATTGCCATAGACTGAGATGGAGAAGGCTGCAGGCAAAGTGGGTTTTAGAGAAGAAGATAAGGAGTTTGGTTTTGGACATGCTGGCTTTGAGATGCCCGTTAGGTATCAAAATGTAGATAGTGAGGAGGCATATGGATATACAAGTCTGGAGTTTGGAGAAAGCTCTGGTCTGAAGATGGACTTTTGGGAATTATTGCATGTAGATAGTACTCAAAGTCTTGTGATTGCATGAGATCACCTAGGGAATAAGTTTTGACAGAGAAGACAAAAGAACCAAGGACTGAATCTCAGGCTATTATAAGAGGTTGATGCGAAGAGAAGAAAGCAGCAAAGGCCATTGGGATGGAGCAGTCAGTGGGGCATCTGGAAAGCCAGGGTATTGTGGTGTCCTGGAAGCAAAGGGAAGAAAGGGTATTATTGAAGGGGAAGTGAAAATTGCATCAAATACTGCTGATAGGTCAGGTAAGATGAGACCGGACAATTGACCATTGGATTTAGCCATATGGATTCATGGGTGATCTCAACAAGATTAATTTCCACGAGCTGTGGGACTGAGAAGCTAGTTAGAGTAGGATTAACAGAGAATGGGAGTGAAGCACTTTGCATCAGTGAGTAAAGACAACTCTTTTTTTCCCCCTAGAAGCCTAATAAATAATAGAGGAGGAGTGGAATCAAGAAGATATATATCGTCTATGGCCATACCACCCTGAACGTGCCAATCTCGTCTGATCTTGCAAGAAGATATATATCTATATTTAACATGAGAAAAACAACCACATGTTTGTACGCTGATGGGGGTACCAACCGAGAAGAAGAATCCCAATATGCTAACTTTATTATTTTAAAATAACTTAAAGAGGATAATTTGTGATCCATTTACTAGAAAATGGGCATTTATGCCTATAATAATTATACAAGGCATATAATATACACAGACAACATCAAAAGACTCTAATCCAGTTAGACTGACTAACTGTAAAAATTTTTAATTTTTTTTCTTTTTTTTGAGTTGGGGTCTTACTTTGTCGCCCAGACTGGAGTGCAGTGGCTGCTCCCGGCCACCGCAGCCTTGACCCGCTGGGCTCCAGCGATCCTTCCGCCTCAGCCTTCCGAGTAGCCGGAATTACAGGCGCGCGCTACCATGCCCGGCTGATTTTTTTGATTTATTGTAGAGATGAGGTCTCGCTGCCCAGGGGGGTCTCGAAGCCGCGGGCTCAGGCAATCCATTCACCTCAGTCTCCCAAAGGCGTGGGATTATAGGCTGAGCCACCGAGCCTGGTGCGTGAATTTTTTCTTCATTAAATTTCCCTCTAACAGACATTCACTAACTATTTTACTGACCTTGGAGCTATCATCCTTATCTTTATTTACCAGTGACTTTATTCTCAATAAAGCTGATGATGATTCTTCCTTTGAAAAATATTTCGTAGCCAGGCTCGGTGGCTCAGCCTATAATCCCGCGCTTTGGGAGGCTGAGGTGAGTGGATTGCCTGAGTCCGCGGGTTCGAGACCCACCTGGGCAACTTGGCGAGACCTCATCTCTACAATAAATCAAAAAATCAGCCGGGTGTGGTAGCGCATGCCTGTAATTCCGGCTACTTGGAAGGCTGAGGCGGAAGGATCGGGGAGCCCAGCAGGTCCAGGCTGCAGTGGCCAGGAGCGGCCACTGCACTCCAGTCTGGGCGACAGGGTGAGACTCCAACTCAAAAAAAAAAAAAAAAAAAAAGAAAAAGAAAAATATTTCTATATGTTAATGTTAATACCACTTTCTCTATTTGTCCTTTTCCTTCTTAGTTTATTCCAAACAAACACAATCAGAGGAAATACGGGAGACAGAGAAAGGAATCTGGTTTTTAAATCATTCAACTTCCATGTTTCCATTTAACCTTTTGTTGACAGCTCTCAGGGAACTTTAACTGAAACTGCATACTTATGAAAACAGTCATCAGGTTCTTAGCAGACTTTTAAAAAAGGTTTCCATACAGCTCTGTGGAATTAAGACCAACGTTAGACAACATACTGATTTTTCAGTCTGCTGGTATCTCCCTGCTCTCACAGTCTGAATAAATGAATAAATTGAGTTGTGTTTTTCAATTAATTATCTTTTTTTTCTTTTTTTTTTTTTTTTGAGTTGGGGTCTCACTCTGTCGCCCAGACTGGAGTGCAGTGGCCGCTCCCGGCCACCGCAGCCTCGACCTGCTGGGCTCCGGTGATCCTTCCGTCTCAGCCTTCCAAGTAGCTGGAATTACAGGCATGCGCTACCACGCCCGGCTGATTTTTTGATTTTTATTGTAGAGATGAGATCTCGCTGCCCAGGCGGGTCTCGAACCCGTGGGCTCAGGCAATCCACTCACCTCAGCCTCTCCAAGGGGCGGGATTACAGGCTGAGTCACCGAGCCCGGCTCAATTAATTATCATTTAATTTAGGGCATCTATTAGAACATATGAGTTATTTGTACAAGACAAGGCTGAAAATTCTGCTTTGTTGAAGTGTTTGAGAGGGTTCATTTGATACAACTTTAAAGGAAGTAACTTTAAAGGAAGATGTTTTTGGACATTTATTTCAACTGCTGATTTTTTTATGCCTGCTGTTAATTTATCAAAAAGTTAAAGAACCTTTCTCTGAAACTGATGGACATTAAGCAATTGCTCTAAGAGTCACCCATAGAAGAGGGACATTCTTAGCCCCTTCATTTCCCTTTCAGCCCCTGGGGCAGATGGTGAGGCACACCAGCCACAGGTTTTCATCTCATTATGTATAATGACCACCTCCAATCCTGACACACTCAACCTTTCCCGCTACTATCCTCTGCACCTTCCCACTGTTTCCATAGCAAGTCTATGATGATGATTCTTGAAAAGTTTCTGTGTCTTCTAGATGTGGTATCAACCACCACTGGCTCCTTCCTTCTTTTTGATGGTAACAGTGGTACTTTTAGGGAGTTGGGTGGGAACAAAATGGAATAGGTTGGAGAAGGAGTATTGGGATGAGGCTAGGATGGCGGACTTGGTGTAGGTTCAAGGTCTACCAGATGTAAGACGGATGTGGTTACAGTGTGGGTGAAAATGGGTTTAGAGAGAACTTATGGGTACCCAATAGGCTGGATGAGCAAACAGTTAAAGAAGCAGAAGAAACTATTAACTACCTCCAAGTATTGCTCCCACTCGTGGCTCAACTGTACTAATTAAAATGAAATCAAGTAGCAACTTAGATGTCTGGGAAGATGCATGAGTGCCAAAGGTGTGTGCTTACTTGTTCCCTTTCACCAGTGTTGGCCGACAGATGATGAAAACAGGTATGATGTCAGGCATCTCCTCTTTCATCTGACCATAGCATTGATTGGTCAGAGTATCTTATTTCTCCAACATTTGTTGAAGCTATTAATGCTTCCCCTGGTTCCTTTCCTGTCAGAGTGCTTAAAGAACACTTTGAGAAATCAGAAAAATATCTGAGCACAAATAGAGTGAAAGAGTTCTATGTATTAATAATAACAATTTCTAGGAGTTTCATGTTCCCATGGACTCATAAATCATTGTCAATATCTAGTTTGTCAGTATCTCACTTTGTCCGCTACCATTCCAGAAGTCTTTTTCTTATGATGTCAGGGGAACTGAGATGGAATGTAATAAAATTTAAACCTGGGATTTACTTTAAAAAAAAAACAAACAGGAGTGGTATTAGTCTTATTTTTATCAAAATTTTACCTCATTTCTTTAATATGGCTCTTGCTGAGAAACTTGAAAACCTCCTAGAGAGCTGAGGCTTAGACTTGTTGCAACTCCTCTTGAGGTTAATCTTTAAATTGTAGTGTATGAGCCAGGCGCAGTGGCTCATGCCTGTAATCACAGCACTTTGTGAGGCTAAGGCGAGAGGATTGCCTGAGTCTAGGGGTTCGAGACCAGTCTGAGCAACTTGGTGAGACCTCATCTCTACAATAAATCAAAAAAAATTAGCTGGGCATGGTGGCACATGCCTGTAGTTTCAGCTACTTGGAAGACTGAAGAATAAGGATCGCCTGAGCCCAGCAGGTTGAGGCTGTGGTGGCCATGAGTGTGCCACTGCACTCCAGCCTGGCACTCATGGATCTTCCCAGACATCCAAGTTGCTACTTGAGCCTGGGCAAGAGTGAGACTCCAACTCAAGAAAAAAAAAAAAATTGTAGTGTCTGTGGTGAATGAGAAATTGAGTCACAGGAAGGAATAAATTATGAATAGATTTTTGTCAAGTTACTTACTATTTAATGGGCAGATAGTGCTGTTTTTGATAGTAAATTTCTTAATGACTAGAATTCTATTTAAATCTCATTATTGCAAATATCCTGCAAAGAACATGGGAGTGCAGCTATCACTTTGACATGTTGATTCAGTTCCTTAGGATATATTCCCAAAGTAGGATTCCTGCATCATATGGTAGTTTTGTTTACAGTTTTGCAAGGAATCTCTGTACCATTTCCATAGTGGCTGTACTAATTTACATTCCTGTCAACAGTGTTATAGGATTCCCTTTTCTCTGTATTGTCGCCAAAGCTTTCATCTTTCAACTTTATATGATGGATTCAACCCCCAAAGAACAACAATCTGTTACTTGGGACAACATGGGTAAATCTGGAGGACATTATGCTAAGTGAAATAATCAGACAGACAAATACCACATGATCTCATTTATATGTGGAATCTAAAACAAAGCTAAATTCATATAAGTTGAGATTAGTATGATATTTACCAGAGGCTGTGAGGCAAGGTTGCAAAACAAGAGAATGAGGTGTTACCAGTCAAAAGGCAGAGTTTCAGCTAGTCAGGAGGAATAAGCTATGAGATGTATTGCACAACAGAGTGACTATAGTTGATAATAAATTGTTGTATATTTTAAAATAAAAGAGTAGATCTCAAATGTATCACCACAGAAAAAAATCATGTGAGCTGATGTATGTTAATTAGCTTGATTTAATCGATCCATCATGTGTGTGTGTCAAAACATCACGTTGCACTCCGTAAATGTAATACAATTATGAGTTGTCAATTAAACATAATTAAAAAATTTTAAAGTCTTATTATGGAGAATTATTCACATTTCCTGGTTTCCATGCTACTGAGCTATTACTATAGTGTGTTGTGACTCTAATCTTTCTAAAATGCAAGACCAAAAAAATCATGTTGATTTTTGAGACTGAGAGGCCCGGGACTGAGATATAAATTATATTTTTAAACATTTATTTCAGGGAATGGGGAGTGGGGAGCTGGGATTGACAGTATTCGATATCTGCCTGGGGAAGGGGGGGGCACACCTCATCATAAGGGTATCTGCACAAGGAATATTTGTATACCTAACCCTGAATTGTACCCCACAATTTCAAAATAAAAATTTAAAGAGAAAAAAACAAACAAAAAATCAAAGGCTCTTTACCACATTAAAAAAAAAAAAAATAAGCGGAGCTCGGTGGCTCAGCCTATAATCCCGTGCCTTTGGGAGGCTGAGGTGTGGATTGCCTGAGCCCGCGGGTTCGAGACCCGCCTGGGCAGCGAGACCTCATCTCTACAATAAATCAAAAAAATCAGCCGGGCATGGTAGCGCATGCCTGTAGTTCCAGCTCCTTGGAAGGCTGAGGCGGAAGGATTGTCGGAGCCCAGCAGGTGAGGCTGCGGTGGCCGGGAGCGGCCACTGCGCTCTAGTCTGGCCGACAGAGTGAGACTCCAACACACACACACACACACAAAAATGTATTTCACTTTTATTTTCCCATCTCAGTTTCAGTAAAAGATTCAGAGAATTGACTGACACATATGATAAGCTATCAATCATATACCCTTTGTATACACAGTTTCTGCTTCTTTTCATTCAACAAGGTGATATAAATATTTTAATGTGTACTGTCAAATTGTAATTACCTATTGCCTTTCTAAGCCCTGAAACACAATTCTCCCAACTATTCCTAAATTTTCAAAGCAGATTCCAAAATTATACTAAATTATTGGGGGTAACAGATTAAAATTGTTTATACAAATAGTCTTGAATTCCCAATTCTGTGCAAACCTTTACCTTTTTTTTTTGAGTCGTAGTCTCACTCTGTCACCTAGGCTGGAGTGCAGTGGCACACTCATGGCCACCGCAGCCTCAACCTGCTGAATTCAGGCAGTTCTTACACTTCAGCCTCCCAAGTAGCTGGAACTACAGGTGTGTGCCACCATGCCCAAGTAATATTTTTGATTTATCGTAATACGAGGTCTCACCATGTTGCCCAGGTTGGTCTCGAACCCATGGGCTCAGGCGATCCTCTCATCTCAGCCTCCCAAAGTGCTGGGCTTACAGGCATGAGCCACTACACCCAGCTCAGACCTTTACCTTTTAACTTACTAAATTCATATGACAGAAAATAATTAGTTGCTTAATTTTTATTTTTATTTTCATTTTTTTTAAAGATGTAGGGTACAATTTGGGGTTAGGTATGCTTAATTTTTCTTATACAACTTATAGCATTGCATTTATTAGAAACAAAAATTCTGATTTAATATGATTAGGTTGTTCAGTTGAATAAATTCTATAGGAGTTTCACTTTGTTAGGGTTTACCTTACCAGATGTTGCTGCCAGTAAAGCACTTCAAAACTCACTGGCTTAGATTTATCACATCCTAAAAATCTAAATTTCTTTTTTTTTTTGAGTTAGAGTCTCACTCTGTCGCCCAGATTGGAGTGCAGTGGCCGCTCCCGGCCACCGCAGCCTCGAACTGCTGGGCTCCGGCGATCCTTCCGCCTCAGCCTTCCGAGTAGCTGGAACTACAGGCGCATGCTGCCATGCCCGGCTAATTTTTTGATTTTTATTGTAGAGATGAGGTCTCGCCAAGTTGCCCAGGCGGGCCTTGAACCCGCGGGCTCAGGCAATCCACTCACCTCAGCCTCCCAAAGTGCGGGATTACAGGCTGAGCCACCGAGCCCGGCCTTCTAGATTTCATAATAGCTGAATTGATGCTCAAATCACCTTCACTGTGATATCTGCTTTTCCATCTTGTAACTCTAAATACTTAATAACTCATGTGGTAAAATTAACAATTCTGAAAAAAATTTAAATGCCACACATTGGATTGTTAATTATTTAAAAGTATAATATCATTATAATAATTATTGTTTTTGAGTTGGGTCTCACTCTGTTGCCCAGGCTGGAGTGCAGTTGCACAGTCACAGCTCACCATAACTTTGAACTTCTGGGCTCAGGTGATCTTTCTACTTCAGCCTCCTAGTAGCTGGGACTACAGGCGTGTGCCACTATGCCTGATTAATTTTTTTTATTTTTTGTAGACATGAGGTCTCACTATGTTGCCTAAGCTGGTCTTGAACTTCTGGGCTCAAGCGATCCTCCTGCTTTGGCCTACCAGGGTGCTGGGATTATAGGTATGTACAGCCTGTTATTATTATTATTATTTCCATAATATAGTCTTAGCCTTACCATAGCCTCAAACTCCTGGTCTCAAGTGATCCTCTCAAACCAGCCTTCTGAGTGTCTGGGACTACAGGCGTGTGCCACTATGCCTGGCTAAATTTTTGATTTTTTTTGTTGAGACAAAGTCTCATTATGTTGCCTAGGCTGGTCTCTAATGTCTGGGCTTAAGTGATCCCCCTGCCTCGGCCCCCTAGAGTGCTGAAATTACAGGCGTGAGCCACTGCGCCCACTCTATTATTGTTGTTTTCATAATATAACCTCATCCTCACCACAGCCTCAAACTCTTTGGTTCAAGTGATCCTGTGAATCTCTGAATCAGCCTCCTGAGTAGCTGGGACTACAGGTGTGTGCCTGGCTATTTTAAAAATTATCTTCTTGTAAAGACAAGGTCTCTATATGTTGTTCAGGCTGGTCTTGAACTCCTGAGCTCAAGCAATCCTCCTGCCTCAGCCTCCCAAAGTGCTGGGATTATAGGCATGGGTAACCATGCCCAGGTGATTACTACTTTTTTTTTTTTGAGTTGGAGTCTCACTCTGTCGCCCAGACTAGAGTGCAGTGGCACGTTCCCAGCCACCGCAGCCTCCACCTGCTGCGGTTAGGTGATCCTCCCACCTCAGCCTTCCAAGTAGCCGGAACTACAGGCGCATGCTACCACACCCCAGCTAATTTGTTTATTTATTGTAGAGATGAGGTCTCGCCAAGTTGCCTGGGTGGGTCTCGAACCCGTGGGCTCAGGTGGTCCACTTGCCTCGGCCTCCCAATGTGCTGGGAGCACAGGCTGAGCCACCGAGCCCGGCCTGATTACTACTTTTAGTGGGAAACTGCCCGGAGGGGGGGGCAGGGGGCGGCGGTTGGCAGTTGAGGGAAACTGCTAGGGGAGAGAGGGGCATACCTCACTAACAGGGGTACCTGCATAATCAACGTTTGTATACCTAACTCTAAATTGTACCCTACATCTTTATAATAATAATAATAAAATAGTAGCTTGCTATTGTGTTGCAGCCTAGTATTTTATTACATTTCTCTGATGTTATTCATTGGAATTAAAAAATAGTATTCTCTTTCTGAAGTACCTATTTGTTTCTGGGGTAACGTTCCTTTTCTTCATTTTGGTGTGTGTGTGTGTATGTGCGTGTGTGCATGCGCACGCTATTGATGTGCAGTTCATTCTCTCAAATGTCTGACAATTCTTGTGGCTCATTTATATTTTTGAATGAAGGGTGAGGATGATTAATGTCAGCAGATGGGCCGGGCTCAGTGGCTCAGCCTGTAATCCCAGTGCTTTGGGAAGCCGAGGTGAGTGAATTGCCTGAGCCTGCGGGTTCGAGACCCGCCTGGGCAACTTGGTGAGCCCTCATCTCTACAATAAAATCGAAAAAATTAGCCAGGCGATAGCACGCACCTGTAGTTCCAGCTACTTGGCAGGCTGAGGCGAAAGGATCGCCGGAGCCCAGCAGGTTGAGGCTGCGGTGGCTGGGAGCGTGCCACTGCACTGGAGTGAAGTGAGACTCCAGCTCAAAAATAAAAAAAAATAAAAAATAAAATAAAATAATTTGTCAGCAGATGGTGTAGATCTTTTCGCCAAGACAGTCTCTCGTTGACATGGAGTGGGGGCTGATGATGATGTCTATGTGTCAGTGATGGAGTGGGGGCAGAGCCGGGCTCATTAAAAAGTGGGCAGAGCCGGGCTCAGGGGCTCAGCCTGTAATCCTGCGCTTTGGGAGGCTGAGGTGAGTAGATTGCCTGAGTCCGTGGGTTCGAGACCCGCCCGGGGAACTTGGTGAGACCTCATCTCTACAATAAATCAAAAAATTAGCCAGGCATGGTAGCGCGCGTCTGTAGTTCCAGCTACTCGGAAGGCTGAGGCGGAAGGATCGCCGGAGGCCAGCAGGTCGAGGCTGCGGTGGCCGGGAGCGGCCACGGCACTCCAGTCTGGGCAACAGAGTGAGACTCCAACTCAAAAAAAAAAAAGTGGGCAGAGGATACAAACAGGCACTTCTCAAAGGATGACATACAAGCAGCCAACACACACATGAAAGACTGCTCAACCTCACTAATCATCGGAGAAATACAAACCAAAACTACAGTGAGGTGCCCCTAACTCTGGTAAGGATGGCTACCATTATTAAGTCAATAAACAACAGGTGCTGGCATGCCTCCAGAGAAAAGGGAAAGTTTCTACACTGTTGGTGTGAATGTAAGCTAGTTCGGCCTCTAGGGAAAGCAGTGCGATGATTTCTCAAAGAACTAAAAATTGAGATATAAATACTATCCAGCGGGTCCTCTCCTGGGAATATACCCAGAGGGACATAAACTGCTCTACCAAGAAGACACCTGCACACACCTGTTGTTTATTGCAGCACCATTCCCAATACCAAAACATGGAATCAACCCCGATGCTCATCAAAAGTGAACTGGATAAAGAAAATGTGGGGCTGGGCTCAGTGGCTCGGCCTGTAATCCCAGGACTTTGGGAGGCCAAGGCGAGTGGATTGCCTGCGGGTTTGAGACCCACCCAGGCAACTTGGTGAAACCTCGTCTCTACAGTAAATCAAAAATAAGTCAGGTGTGGTAGCACGCACCTGTAGTTCCAGTTACTTGGAAGGCTGAGGCAGAAGGATCCATGGAGCCAGCAGGTTGAGGCTGTGGTGGCCGGGAGCGTGCCACAGCACTCTAGTCTGGGCGACCGAGTGAGACTCCAACTGAAAAAGAAAATGTGGTACATATACACGATGGAATATCATGCAGCCATAAACAACAAAACCACGGCCTTCACAGCAACTTGAATGCAGATGGAGACCATCATACTAAGTGGACTATCACAGAAACAAAGAACTGAATACTGTATGTGCTCACTCATAAACGGACCCTGAACACTATCACACTAGCACGTGGGTGGGATCAGCAGATGCTGGACACTGCTGGGGAAGGAGGGAGAGATGGAGGAGAAGTGCAAATGGCAACATACTGTGCATCTGGTCCACTCTCAGGGGGAGAGAGGGCCAGTTAGAAGCCCAAACTTCACCTGCATGCAACCTGCTTATGCAGCAAATCCCCACTTGTATCCCACAACTCTAAAATAATAAAAGTAAAATAGAATAAAATAAAACATGATTAGGTTTCACTTATGTCATGAATGCAGGAAGTTGAGAGTGGATTGGGTTCTCTGTTTACATGGACCATTCACTTTCTGTGAGATATTGATTGCAGCCTGGGGCAAACACTGAATGTGACAAGTGTTCTAGCTGAATGGAAGGGAGCTGGGAAGGACCACGTGACACAGACTTTCAATTAATTACCCTAATTAGCCCTCAATCCTGTCACCTTCAGGCTTGGGTGATTCTCTGGCACCCTGCAGGGAAGAACACATTCCCTGCAACTGCAGCTTTGTCCTGTGTGTGTTCTAGGCCGCAACCTCCTACAATCCCAGTTATCTATCAACTCATGGGCATGGGCTTTCCATCTTTCAGAAAAGTCTTCGACCTCTTTTCTTAGCTGGTGATTCAGTTCCTTCCATTTGCCATGCAGTTGTGGCTTGATCTCACTGTCAATTTCCTCACTATTATTTAAGTGGAATTTCCAAGAAGAAGGTTGGTAGATACTGGGAAGCAGTCTACCACTTGGAGCTGGAACTTTCATAGCTTCAAAAACAGAACACCTAGCTACCAACAAGTTTTTCTTGTCCCTCTGGGTACTCAGAATGAATGCGAGTCACTCTCCATTTTCTCCCAAAGACTTCAAGCAGGTAGGAGTATTTATTCTCCAACCATTATTATTATTATTATTTTAATTCTTGTGGTTGTAGTTTTCTTCATGTTGCCCTCATTTTTACCTCGTTGCCATGCTCACGGTGCTGCCCTATAATACATTCATTCTCCTATTCTCCTTGGCTGCTTCTGTGATGCAGTAGATTATCCTTAAAGCAAAAGCCAATAAACTTTGAGGGACTTTTGAGAGAAACTCCTTTGAGAAACACATGTGAGTTTTAGGGCGTGAATTTTGTGACATTCATTGTGTCTAGCTTTCGTTTGTTTACCATCACTGATTTGAGTGTATCTTCAGATAGCTGAATGATGCCAGATAAAGAGAATTCTGACCAGGACTTACAGGTTTGTTGTCTTCACTAGAGCACTATTTAAATTCCTGATGTCAATACCAATTGGTTGCTTGATATAGTCTGTTTCATTATTTTATTCATTTCTTAGCCATCACTGCCTGTCAATGAATTATAATTCAATTCACCAGTTTTTTCACATAAAGATCATTGATAATCAAGATGTTGTCAGGCGTGGTGGTTCAAGCCTGTAATCCCAGCACTCTGGGAGGCCAAGGCGAGAGGATTGTTTGAGCCCCGGGGTTCGAGACCAGCCTGGGCAACTTGGTGAGACCTCATCTCTATAATAAATCAAAAAATTAGCTGGGTGTGGTGGCGCATGCCTGTAGTTCCAGCTACTTGGAAGGCTGAGGCGGAAGGATCGCCCGAGGCCCGCAGGTCGAGGCTGCGGTAGCTGACTGCGCTCCAGTCTGAGCAACAGAATGAGACTCCAACTCAATAACAAAATAAAAAGACAATGTTATACTTAAGTTAATTGATAGTCAATAATTAATTTATTAATATGGATTCGTCAGCTAATGTGTGATTGTCTTTTCCTGTCTCTAATTTTACACATATAATGGTAAATTGCCAAACAACTCACGGATATTATTTAAAAAGATACTCTAGGACTCCACACAGTCGTTTCATAGGAATAAAATTTATTTCATGTTGCAAATGTAAATTTCAGTAACAATTCTTTTGATGTCACTTTTTCTAGGACCCTTCAAAGTCCAGCTACTCAAGAAAAAACACATTATTTTTCAAGATATGCTATTACAAAATGTCACAGGAGAGAAACACATGACAAAAGGCAGCACATTTGTTTCATTTCATGACGTACAAGTGATTTTAGGTGTTTATAATATTTCTACAGAGATGTGTAAGGATAATCCAGAATGGGCATGGCTGTGGAGAGATTCCAGGTGAGTCAGGTGGGGGCCATCTCTGGAGACCCATTAATCTCACTGCACAGACTGAAAACAACAAAGGGCTTTTATTTCATGGTGTGGTTCATGGGCACTGAGAAGTAGTGCTTGAGGATGGGGACTCTTGTAGCAGGAAATTAAGGGGCTACCGTGAAAGGTAATGCAGAGCATACATCTGTTGACAATGCTCCTATTTTAAGTAAGAAAATACTGCTGGGGAATAGGGGTTTTATGTTCAGTGATCAATAGGGCTGGAATGAGCTGGCAGTTTCAAGAGAGAAGAAACATCTCTTGACAGCTTTAGTATCATATTGTGGGCTGGAAACAGCTAAGTAAAGGAACCAGTCCCTGAAGACAAGTTATGTGTTTTGAAATGACTTTTCATAGTGAAGTAGTCATGCTAACTAACCAAAATTTGTACAACAATCTTTTATTCTTTTATATACATACCAATCTGCTTTTGGCCTGATAATTACAGCTGTGTGAATCTAATAATTAGATGAGTAATCCAACCCAATATGATCACTTAATAGAATTTTTGGTTCAGATATCATAACCAAAAAGGAAGCAAAGGAAAGCTTTCCTAGGTTATATGTTTAGACTCCAAAGAGAAGGAGACAGAAGCCCCACGAAACAGGAAAAACAAATTCTACTTAGCGTTCTTCTTTCCCTTTGACATATGTTTTGAGGGAAAGGGACATGCCTAGAGTTTTAAAACTGGAAGAGGCCATTGAACCCCTTCATTTCTAAAAATTTTGGAGGCCCAGTGATTTGCTCAAAGCACAGTTAACTGGTATCAAGCCTGTTTTATTAATCAACAGGGGATTGAGTGTGCTCCGCCCATAATTCCCACTTACAAATACTTTCTAGTGTTCACATCTTTTATGCTATGAGGCTAGCCAGGAAGAGCAATTTGTAGTTTGCTGGGCCACATGAGCTGAAATCTTGCCAGCTTTTCCAGGCAACAGAGCAGCTGGGTCACATCAGGTAGATTCTTGTGAAGAGATGAGTAATTGTTTGAGTCCAAAAAAAAAAAAACAACAGAGCTGAGCCTTTCCCTTCCTTCATGCCTCATAATAGCTATTCCTTGTATGACCTCTAGTTGTTGGCTCTTCAGTTTAAAGGAACTCAGACTCTTTGGTTCCATCAGGGAACATCAAGTTCAACTGAGCCAACATGGGGTTGATTTTGTTTTGTTTTGTTGAGTCAGGGTCTCACTCTGTCATCCAGGCTGGAGTGCAGTGGCACAATTATGGTTCACCACAGCCTTGACCTCCTGGGCTCAGGTGATCCTTCTGCCTCAGCCTCCTGAGCAGCTGGGACTACAGACGTGTGCCACCATGCACAGCTAATTTTTTTTTTTAATTTAATTTTGTATAGAGATGAGGTCTTGCTATGTTTTCTAGGCTGGTCTCAAACTCAAGTAGTCCTCTGCCTCTGCCTTGGTCGCCCAAAGTGCTGGGATTACAGGCGTAAGCCACAATGCCTGGTCAAGGAGTTGATCTTGTGGTTACCAGCCAAATTAATAGCATTTGTCATTTGCTGAATCTTGAGTATGTAATGCTATACAAAAGTGAGATGCTCCATGTTGACTTAGTTCAGTTTATCGATCCTCTTATACAAAGTCATCTCTGGACTTTGCATCAAGCAAGTCTTTCACATATGTAGATTATTTTGATATCACCTGGGATTCAGATATGCTGGTTACCTCTCTTTCTTCTTGGAGGCAGTGATTCAATTAATACTAGTAACTCTCCAAAGATAAACTCTTCCCCTAGGAATTATCACCCGCACAAGGGTTAGGGCAGCTGTGTGTTGGGTGTGTCATGAGATTAGAATGAATGTTGAAGAAACCAGCCTTTTGTAAATTCTATACTATTGTGATGTGTTTGGGGTCAACTTACAAAACTGTTTGCTTATACCCTTCTGAGATTTGGCCCTCCTTATTTGGGGTTAGATGGGAATTTTCATGCAATTCATAGACTTCTTGCATGTTGGAGAGACTCTGCCTCATGTCCTGGGTAACTTTTTGAATCTGAAAATCAATGCTGTTCTTTGGAGGAACTCTCTGACCCCTGTAAGCCTGGGCCTGGCGTTTACAGATGCCAAACTTGCTGAGTAGGATGAACACATCCCTTTGGAAGGCCTTGGTGAAAATCGCATAGAGGAATGGATTGGCACAGGAATTCAGTGGATAGAAGAGAACCAACAAGATTTTGGAGTTAGAAACGGTGATGAGTGGCTTGTTCATAAGTGCTGACAGAGCATAGAACGAGATTGGGGCCATGCATATGAAGTCGGTGAAGATCAGCACAGCCATCCGTTTGGCAATTTTGGTATCTTTGTCCCCGGGGTTGTACTGGGGATTTCGGACCGTGATATAGATCTTCACATAACAGGAGCAGACGATGACAAAGGCAATTATGTTAAGCAACAGAACAAAAGCAATGTATGCCAGAGCAAGAGGGGTCTCGGTGTCCATAGGCAGGCAGATGCTGACCTTGGCATAGCTACTTATTCCCATTAAAGGGAGCAGGGCGAGAAGGAGGCAGCAAGCCCAACCCCCGCCCATGATGGCATATGCATGCCTAAGGCGGATCTTCCGGTCTAGGCGCATGGCGAAAGTGATGGCATACCAACGCTCCAGAGTGATGACCGTCAGGGTGTACACAGACAACTCACTAGCAAAGACAGTGAAAAAACCAGCAGTGTTGCACCCAGGGCCTGTCTGCCAGTCAATGGCATGGTTGTAGTACTCAGAGTGAGTGTAGAGGTCTACAGAGGCGATAAGGAGTAGGTACATCCCCATGCAGAAATCTGCAAAGGCCAAGTTGCACATGAGAAAGCGTGGGACATTCAACTTGTAGTGGCTGGTGAGGAGGATAAACAGGACAAAGACGTTTCCCAGCAGAGCCAGCAGACTAACAAACCACACCACAATTCTCAGGAACTTGTAGCCCATTATGTCTTCACAGGGGTTGAACTCATCTGACTTGGGGGTGCACACCATGTCTTCATTGTCCCCACACACGGTGTAGTCATAATGGCTTTCAAAGGCCTGAAGGGTCTCTTCCTGGGGGTTTTTGAGCTCCTGGCCAAAGCCAATGATCTCATCCTCTTGTTCTTCAAAGAAGACATAATAGTGAGAGTTGCTGTGGGTATCCTGGAAATTGGACTTTTCCTTGTACCCAATGCTACTGTCCCCTGGATCGTCTTCATACTCCTGGTAGAAGGGGCCATTCAAGGCATTCACAGATTTTCTCTGACGCAAGCTCCGGATACTGCTTTCATTACACATGAAGGACTCAAGGATTCTGCAAGGCAACAGAAATGAGTCATGCTTGCTTAAGACCCGTTATGGTTCCCACATCAAATAGAAACATATGCAAACTATCTACTATGATATACGTGATTCTACAACATTGTATGGGATCTGATGAGACCTGTCTCTATGACATCGTTTCCTGTTATTTTCCCTCCACTACTGTGGTCCAGTGACACTGGTCTTTTTTCTCTTCTGCAACCATTTCAAGAATAGCCTTGGTGAGAATCTGGCTCTACTAGACTGTTACACCATGGGCAGGTCTATGAGGCTTGGTTATGCAAAATGGGACAATGGGAGTTATCTATTTCATATAGGATTGTTAAAGGATTAATTGAGTGTATCTTTTGAAGGTTCTTACAACAGCACCTGGAGCTTTGTGACTGCCATGTATGTGTTGGTTATTGTTATTATTATTCCTGTTCAGAGCTCAAAACTCCGTTTCCTTTGCCTAAAAAATCATGGCTGCTGTTACTCATTATTCAGTTCTGAATTCAGATGCCCCTTCCTCAGACAAGCCTTCCCTGATCTCCTTAAATAAATTCTCCTGCCCTTGTGTTTATTTTCTTCATAGCACTATCTGATATTTCTAATTTTCTTACACTAGAATAAGCAAAATGCAAAAGAGGGAGTCTCGTCTTTACTATTCACTGTTTAGGACAGGACAGTCCTAGACACATAGTAGGTGCTTGATAAATATTTGTTGAACAAATGAATAATGGAGATGACCATGCAGGCATGCTCATGAAAATGATTTAATTTTTTTGTAGCACAGCAGACTCATAAAGGGATTCTTTAACCTGCTTCCATTGCCGAGCAGATTTTGATTCATCTAACCTGTTTGGAGGCTAGGGAAAAATCTAGACTTTGGACCTCAGCCCTGGTCCTTTCTACTCAGTGCCATATGGCATCAGTACAGAGTCTGCTATCATCATGCTCTACCTCCTCCCGGTTTTATCCAGCTATTATGCCCATATTGGCTTTCTTTGCAAGGCTGTGCGACTTTCTGTTAGCTTCTGCCCCCACAACTAGATCCTGATTTTTTTCATACTGCAAATACGTATTGAAAGTCAACTAGTAGAAGCTTATACAGAAGCTGAGGGGACTAAATAAGAGAAAGATGAAGGTGGAGTTAGGAGATTGCACAAGACAGAAGGGGAAATTATGCAGAGTAAAAGTGTAGGTGAAGGCAAGGTTCAGAGAAAATGAAGGCCATTCCTTCTTTGCAGCTTGAAATAATGCATATCAACTATCAAATAATGCATATCATAGTTAATATTAATTGAGGGATTGGCAGTAGTGGGAAACTGCCAGGGGAGGAGGGGGCACACTTCATCAACAAGGGTACCTGCATAATGAACATTACTGTAATTCATGACCAGAAAGTCAAACAGGCCTGAGATTCCTGGGGAGAAGATAAGCCCTTTTCTGCTTGAGTGTGTAATCTGAGTGCCTTACATATGGCCACTGGTCTAAGGAGTGATATTAGGTTTCGAAGTCTGTGTTACAGGGAATTCCTTGGAATTCCGGTATCCATCAGTACAAATACTGTTTCCACAGTATTTGCATACCTATACAAATACGCAGGTACAACAAAGGTACCTGCATAATGAACATTTGTATACCTAATACTGAATCGTACCCCTTTAAACTTTAAAATAAAAAAATTAAGTAAATGTATTAATTGAGAGTGTATAATATTCCAGACCATTCCATTTCAGTGTTTTCTATTCAGTTTCTCACTTAATCTTTTCAAAAATCCTGTGAATAATAGCATTATGATCTCCATTCTCAAAGGCTCAGGGGAGTTACATAACTAAGTTGGGATAACACAGTTAGAATCTGGCAGAGCTGGGGTACAAACCCAGTTCACTTCAAAGTCCATACACATGCAACCAGTGAGCTGTGACATTTGCAAGGTGCAAACCAATCAGGTAATCCAATTGTTTGTGTTGTTTTAAGTCTGTCATCAGGTTGTGGCATCGAATACTCCTTGCAGTATCTAATATGGGTTGCATCTGGAGACCAGAAATCATGTCTGAGTAACGTCTCCAAGATTTGACATGATCTGGTCATGCCTGTCTCTCCTATGTCGTCTCCTCTTGCCTCCTCTGCCCTACTGCTATCCAGTGACACTGGCCTTATTTCCCATCAGCAGTCATCCTCAAATCCACAGAGACCTTGTGCCCCATAGAGTCCCTGCTTCTTCTTTTATTTTGAATCAGAGTCTCACTCTGTCGCCCAGGCTGGAGTGCATTGGCACACTCATGGCTACGGCAGCCTCGACCTGCTGGGCTTAGGCGATCCTTCTGCCTTAGCCTTCCAAGTAGTTGGGACTATAGGCGCACACCACCACGCCCGGCTAATTTTTTGATTTATTGTAGAGACAAGGTCTCGCCAAATTGCCCAGGCTGGTCTTGAACCCCTGGACTCAGGCAATCCTCTTGCCTCAGCCTCCCAAAGTGCTCGGATTACAGGTTTGAGCCACCGTGCCCGACTGATTTCTTATTTCTTTCTTTCTTTCTTTTTTTTTTTTTGAGTTGGAGTCTCACTCTGTTGCCCAGACAGGAGTGCAGTAGCCTCAACCTGCTGGACTCCGGCGATCCTTCTGCCTCAGTCTTCCAAGTAGCTAGAACTACAGGCGTGTGCTACTACACCCAGGTAATCCTATTTCTTATAGATGCTTCCAACTCTTCTCTACCTGGTTTTCAAACCATAAAGCACCTTCCCCAAACCAAGAAATGAATCCAGCTTCCACCAAGGTCTTTTGTCGCCTGTTCCAAACCCCCACCACTTACCCTCTGATTTTCTTCTGATTCTTAAAAGCACAGCAGTGACTTGGATAAGAAAGGTCCGCCCGTGTAAGGTGAAGGAAACTCAAGGAAAGGGGAAGTTTCTTAAGAGTCCAAGTATTTCTTGCTATCAGTTCCTTCAGGTGTTCCAGGCCTTTGGATGGCAGGGCAGAGACACTGGTGTAAGACACATCCCTGGGAGGCAGAGAACAGAACAAAGCAGTGAGAAAGTGAGCAGCCAGGGTCCTGTAATTCATGGCCAGAAGGTCAAACAGGCCTGAGATTCCTGGGGAGAAGATAAGCCCTTTTCTGCTCACTGGTAGGAATCGACACCAGTCTCATGAAAATCTTTTAATGATATAGAACTTGAAAGCCATAGCTAGTTGCATCATGAATTTGTGACCTGGAAAACCTTCTCCCTCCACTCCAGTCTCTTGAGAAGAAATGCATTCCTGGAAAGTAAACTCCAATATTTATTTTAACAGTCTGAAATAAGATTTAAATCATGTCTAAAAACAAGGCGAGGGGGAGCGGTGGTGAGGGTGGGAACAATGTAGCCATCAGTGTTAGTTGTTAAAGTAGAATTAATCCCTGGCTTTTTGTGTGACATTCTCTTCTTTTCTTGTCCCAGAGAGTTTCAGTTCCATGTCTCGGTCCATCATTTTTAATTGCACCATTAGTAGCTTGAATAAGGCCATAAATATTTAACCTAACATTCCTCTTACATTTTATATTATGAATATTATTTTATTTCTTATAGAAGGTAATTACAATTTAAAGGATTTACTATAATTGGCAGTGTCTGATTAGCAAGCGAATTTCAATATTTACAGTTTCTTCCCCCATATCATTGTAGTTGGACTTATCTGGGATTTACATTCTCGAGGTTCAAGGCTGCCAGAGTTTGTGACTTTTTTTTTTTTTTAAACAAACACAAAGTTTATGTATTAACCCCATGCTCACTGCAGAACAGTGACTCTTGTGAAGGGAGAGTGTCGTGTTTGCTATTTACTTTGTATTTCATTAAAAAAATTCTATAGTTCAGCATTTCCCAAACTTGTGGCAAAAATTACCTTTGCGCTTGTTCCTATATGATCCCCAGGAGCTTTTTAACATTAGACAAATACATTTGAGACACCTGCATAAGTAAATAAACAACTTTGTAGTGAGTGAGAGAATTGAGGGACTGTTGAGACAGCTGTAAGCACAACTGGGAAGTAAATGAAGCTGGGTTTTGCCCTCCTCTTGACTATCTCTTTCAGCCTTGCTCTCTTCAAGGTGTGGCCTTCTTTCGGCTTCCAGTTTTCTGGAAGCAACTTATATTGCTGTTTCCAGTGATGCTTTTGTGTCAGTGAAACAGGAGCACCTCTCTTGGTTTATTTCCAGTGCTTTGTTATCTGTGGGGTACACCGATTGTGTATTGATATAGTATGGATGTTGTTCCTTCCAAATCTCATGTTGAAATGTGATCCTTAGCATTGGAGCTGGGGCCTAGTGGGAGGTGTTGGGTCATGAAGGTGGATTTCTCATGAATGGCCTGGTGTAGTCCTCACAGTAATGGGTGAGTTTTTGCTCTGTTAGTTCATGCAAGCGTGTTTTTGTTTGTTTGGGGTTTTTTTTTTTTTTTTGAGTTGGAGTCTCACTCTGTCGCTCAGACTGGAGTGCAGTGGCCGCTCCCGGCCACCACAGCCTCGACCTGCTGGGCTCCTGCGGTCCTTCCGCCTCAGCCTTCCGAGTAGCCGGAATTACAGGTGCGCGCTACCACGCCCGGATAATTTTATGATTTGTTGTAGAGATGAGGTCTCACCAAGTTGCCCAGGCGGGTCTCGAACCCACGGGCTCAGGCAATCCACTCACCTCAGCTTCCCAAAGGCGCGGGATTACAGGCTGAGGCACCAAGCCCGGCTTGTTTGTTTTTAAAGAGCCTGGTACCTCCTTTCTCACTTTCTTGCTCTTCCTCTTTCACCATATGACACACCGGCTCCCTTTCCCCTTCCACCATGACTGAAAGCTTTCTGAGGCCTCACGGCAAACAGATGCCAGCACCATGCTTCCTGTATAGTCTGTAGAACTGTGAGCCAAAATAAACCTTTTGTCTTTATAAATTACCCAGCCTCAGGTATTTCTTTAGCAACACAGAACAGACTGTACATGTATGTTCATCAGAAAGAGTTTATTCTTTCAAGTAATGTGTTTGCATTTTAATAGCTATTTCTTGAGAAAACACTTTAGTAACCATTTCAGTTACTGTATGACAAAACACCACTAAGTGTCATAAAACAACAATCTTTTTTATCATGGACACAGGCTTTGTGGATCATGAATTTGAACAGGGGTAGTGGGGAGGGTTGTCTCTGTTTTGTGATGTTGGAGACTCAACTGGGAAGATTTGAAATCTGGTGTGACTTGAAGACTAGAGGCTGGGATTATCATTGGCATGTCTGGTTTTGTGGTGAGATGACTCAAAGGACAGAGCTCACCTGAGACTATTGCTATGGCTTCTCCATGTGGCTCGGTCTCATATTATGGTGACCAGATTCTGAGAGAACTAGCAAATTCAAGGACAGAGGACATGGAATCCACCTCTTAATGGGGTAGTGTCAAATAATTTGATGCTTTTAAAAAAACTGCCATAGTGATCTAAGTGGTGGAGATATCACTGAGGCACAAAATTTAGAGAAAACTCTCAGTTCATCACTCAGCAGATCAGCATCTGTGGTCCAGGAACCACACTGGGTGAGCATCTGAATCACCTGTAGTATAGACTGAGGTATACCCCAGGCCAACTGAATTGTAGTGTCTGATGGTATGGCCCAAGAATCTCTATTATTTAAGATATTCTCCTGATTCAGAAGCTCATTTCAATTTTCACAGGATTTTTATGAAGCAGACACATACTAAAATTCAGACAAAGAAACAAGGTATATTGTGTCCTTCTAAGAGACTCAGCAAACCAAGGGTGGAGTCATAACTAATTTGGGTCTAGAGTTCTCAGCTTCAGTGTCCCAGGAGCTAGCCTTTGCTTTCAACTCTCTGGAGTCTTTGAAGACAGATCCAGGTACAGTAACCCTACAGAGACTCATTAGGAATCTGAGAGGGAGAATTAATTCATATTTGTAGTTTGTCTGAGTGCAGTGAGCATACCCCAGGTGGTCTATACAGCTGGGTCCTACTCAGGCTGAACTGAAAGGGTTCTTGGGCAGGCATGGAGAAAGCATGTGTAAGAAAATGTGTATGAACCCTATGACAAAAGCATTTGTAATTTGTAACATAATGGGTGCTTGGTAGGTGCCCAATAAATGTCAATTTCCTCCTTGCTCCAATTTGGAGTATTTGTTTATTTATTTATTGTAAAGATGTGAAGTACAAGTCAGAATTAGTTACATAAGTAGTCTATGTGCAGGTGAAGTTTGGGCCTCCAACTGGTCCTCCCTTATGCTGGTACTCTTAGTGATGCCACATTCCCCCCCACCCGCAATGTCCTGCTACTGCTGATCCCTCTCTTTTTTTTTTGAGTTGGAGTCTCACTCTGTCACCCAGACTGGAGTACAGTGACATGCTTCCGGACACCGCAGCCTCGACCTGCTGGCCTCTGGCAATTTTTCCGCCTCAGCCTTCCAAGTAACCAGAACTAGAGGCGCATGCTACCACGCCTGGCTAATTTTTATTTTATTGTAGAGACAAGGGCTCGCCAAGTTGCCTGGGTGGGTATCGAACCTGCGGGCTCAAGGCAATCCACTCACCTCAGCCTCCTAAAGCGATGGGATTACAGGCTGAGCCACCAAGCCCAGCCCAATCCCTCTCTTATAGTATTTTTTTTTTTTTTTTTGAGTTGGAGTCTCACTCTGTCACCCAGACTGGAGTGCAGTGGCCGCTCCTGGCCACTGCAGCCTCTACCTGCTGGGCTCCGGCGATCCTTCCGCCTCAGCCTTCCAAGTAGCTGGAACTATAGGCGCATGCTACCACACCCGACTAATTTTTTTGATTTATTGTAGAGATGAGGTCTCGCCAAGTTGCCTCAGGCGGGTCTTGAACCCGCGGGCTCAGGCTATCCACTCACCTCAGCCTCCCAAAGCACGGGATCACAGGCTGAGCCACCGAGCCCGGCCTATATAGTATTATGATAAATGTTCAACGACCCACTTATTTGTGAGAACATGTGGTATTCAGTTCTTTGTTTCTGTGATAGATCACTGAGTATGATGAACTCTAAATCCATCCAATTTGCTACAAAGTCTGTAATTTTGTCCTTCTTTATGGCTACATTATACTCCATCATGTATATGTACCACATTTTCTTTATCCAGTCCACTTTTGATGGGCAGCAGGGTTGGTCAATTTGGAGTTTACTTGAGGTTAAGCCAAAAGCAATAATCTGACAAATACATTTCCAGTCCGGAGCTCGACTTGTATATCCAGCTATTTATTTGGCATATCCACCTGGATGTCTCATAGGCACCTCCAGCTTAACAAGTCCATCTAAAACTTAGCTTTCGATGCCCTACACCGACCCCAACCTGCTCCTCCCTGCATTTTCCCCCACTGTAGTAACTGGCACTCCCTTTCACTCAGGTGCTCAAACTAGTAACCTTGGAGTCACCCCAGCATGTTAGGTTTTCTCACCACCATTGCCCCATTTACACTGAATCTAGTTAAAGACCTACAGATCTGAACTCCAAAAGAATTTAAAATCCACATCTGTGCATCTCTAATATAAGTTTCCTAGTTCAGGCTGACATCATCTCTTGATACAATATCTTTCTTGTCCACTTTTACTCCCTTCCAATCTATCCTTCACAGAGTAGCCAGAGTAATGATAACATATGACTTGAGTAATGTCACTTTCTTGTTTTATAACTTTATACCAGTGACTTCCCAATGAGCCATGAAGAGCGTCCATTCTTCCTATTGTGCCCCTTAAGGTCCTGCAGATCTGGCCTTGGACTACTTCTTCAACTGCATCTCAGGGATCGAGGGTCACTCACAGCCTAAATTAGAATCTACCTGGAGACATCTCATTCTCCACTTGATGTAGTTCTAAGTATCCATTAAGCATGCTGCTTTTTTTTTTCGAGTTGGATTCTCACTCTGTCGTCCAGACTGGAGTGCAGTGGCCGCTCCTGGTCACCACAACCTCGACTGCTGGGCTCCGGTGATCCTTCCGCCTCAGCCTTCGGAGTAGCCGGAATTACAGGCGCGCACTACCACACCCGGCTGATTTTTTGATTTATTGTAGAGATGAGGTCTCGCCAAGTTGCCCAGGTGGGTCTCGAACCCACGGGCTCAGGCAATCCACTCACCTCGGCCTCCCAAGGCGCGGGATTACAGGCTGAGCCACCGAGCCCAGCTAGCATGCTGCTTTTAAAGTACTCCCGTGGTGCTCTGTCCACACAACTTCTGCACTTTCAGGGTCAAGTGGGGGCACCACTGCTTTTTTCTTTAAATCTCTCTTAAGTGATCTGCAGTTTTAATCAGAGAGTCTGAGTGTTATGAGTCTATTAGAGAGAAAGGTAGGAGCTCTTTTATACAAGGTGAGATCCAAAAAACCCTGAAATTTATTCTATTTTATTTTATTTTATTTTTTTTGAGTTGGAGTCTCACTCAGTCGCCCAGACTGGAGTGCAGTGGCCGCTCCTGGCCACCGCAGCCTCGCCTGCTGGGCTCCGGCGATCCTTCCGCCTCAGCCTTCCGAGTAGCCGGAATTACAGGCATGCGCTACCACGTCTGACTGATTTTTTGATTTATTGTAGAGATGAGGTCTCGCTGCCCAGGCGGGTCTCGAACCCTCGGGCTCAGGCAATCCACTCACCTCAGCCTCCCAAAGGCGCGGGATTATAGGCTGAGCCACCGAGCCCGGCCTGAAATTTATTTATAAAAAATTTATTTATAAAAAACATGTATTCTTACATGTTTAAACTTCAGTCACTTTCAAATACTCTCATTTGATGCAATACACCTATCAAGACACTTTTCCACAGCTCAAAACAGTTTTTGAACTCATCAATTCTGATGCCTTTTAATGCTTATGGCGTTTTAGGCTTCACCTCTTCCATGTGGGCAAAAACATTTCCCTTTGAGGAATTTTTTCATCCAGGAAACAAACACACAAAAAAACTGCCCAGGGAAGATCAGGTGAATAGAGAGGGTGGGGCACAGGGGTCACAAACTGCTGCACTCAGCATGGTCCGGGTAAGTGCACTTGTAAATCATGAAATGGGCAAATGCATTGAAAGTTTCTCCACAAAAAATTCACTGAAGCCAAAGGCAGACTCTCACAACACTAATTGGTACACTGATGCTGATGGGTTTCTAGACACTCACCTAGTGAGAGAAGCCTTGTACTACAAGGGGCCCACCCTCCAAAAACTAATTCCAGTTTTTCTGAGGTCCCTCCTTGTACTTCTCAGTAAACATAGCACCACCTCTCCTCTCAAAGTATCTCGAATAGAATGACTCTTCCTTCCAAGCCTGTTGGTATTTCTTTATTTCCTGTCTTCCATCTACCATCTCCCATGGCTTAAAGCGTGAGTGTCTTTGTGGAGTCTCTCTTGCTCTCACCCTACATTCATGCCATAAATATTTACTGTAAGATGTGATTGTGCTAGACCCTCAATCAGATATCAGCTCAGCTGTGTATATGGCAATAATCTCCTGCTTCTCATTGCTTCCACCTTAGTTTAGGTTTAAATTACATTTCAGACCATGTGTGGTGGCTCACGCATATAATCCCAGTACTTTGAGAGGCTCAGGTGAGAGGATTGCCTAAGCCCATGGGCTCAAGACCAGTCTGGGTAACTTGGTGAGACCTCATCCTTACAATAAATCAAAAAATTAGCTAGGTGTGGTGGCACATGCCTGTGGTCCCAGCTACTTGGAAGGCTGAGGTGTAAGGATCACCTGAGCCCAGCAGGTCAAGGCTGCGGCGGCCGTGAGCGCACCACTGCACTCTAACCTGGACACAGAGTGAGACTCTGATTCAAAAAATATGTATATATTACATTTCACCTGAGTTTTGCAAAAACTTCCTGACTGAACTCCCAGAAATCTTCTAACTAATCCTACCTTCAGAATTAGAAAAGAATGTCCCCTCTAAAACATGGATCTTATCATATTGCTTTCAAGCTTGAAACTTCATGGTGTCTCCAATATCTACAAAGCAAAGGTCAAGCTGCTTAGAAGAATATCTCCCTCTTCCCATTGGGAGTCTCTTCTGAAATCTTGTGCCATCTTCTTTCTTGATTCTCTCTCTTGTTTCACTGGAGTACATTTTCAGATAATTTCTTAGAAAGGATATATATGAGAAACATATCTTTTGAGTCCTTTGCATGTCTGAAAATGACCTTTTTTCTACCCTTACATTCAGCTTACACTCTACCTGGCTGCAAAATTTTAGGTTGCAAATCACCTTTCTTCAAAATTTTAAAGACTTTATTCTACTGATACTCAGTGTTGCTTTTGGTAAGTATGATGTCATTCAGATTCTTGTGTTTTTAGTCATTTACTTCTTTTTAACTATCTGGAAGTTTTTTTTTTTTTTTTTTTGAGTCAGAGTCTCACTCTGTCACCCAGACTGGAGTGCAGTGGCCGCTCCCGGCCACCGCAGCCTCCACCTGCTGGGCTCCGGGGACCCTTCCCCTCAACCTTCCAAGTAGCTGGAATAGGGGCCAGCTCCATGCCCGGCTAGTTTTTTGATTTATTGTAGAGATGAGGTCTCACCAAGTTGCCAAGGCGGGTCTCGAACCCACAGGCTCAGGCAATCCACTCACCTCAGCCTCTCAAAACTCTGGAATTACAGGCTGAGTCACCAAGCCCAGCCTATTTTTATTATTATTGTCATTATTCTTATAGGATAAAGTGTCTTCTCAGATGTGTCTTAGGCCACTAATTATTGTTCTGCAAAGGGTTCTTTTCTATAATGCCTTTGACCTCTCATTTTCCCCCATTTATCCATCTTGCTTTTGATCTTTCGTATTAGAAGCATTCTGGGGTTGGTGATCCTTGGTTGCACATTCATACTTAAGAATGTGCTTTTCTACCGACAGACTTTGCTTTAAAACAATTGTGTAGGGAGCTAGCTGTTACGTTGTTGGATCCAAAATTCCAGAATGTGGATTTTTTGGTTTGTTTTAGAATTTTTCAACTTCTTCAGAAAAAAGACTTCAAATCTCCAGCTTAGACGGGGAGGAACTTGGCTGCTAGAGTTATATATGAATGGAGCAGAGCAGCAGTCCCCAACATTTTTGCCATCAGGAAACAGTTTCGTGGAAGACAGTTTTTTCATGGATGGAGAGTGCAAGGGTGGTTTTGGGATGATTCAAGTGCATTACATTTATTGTGCATTTTATTTCTATTATTATTACATTGTAATATATAAATGAGGTAATTATACAACTCACCATAATGCAGAATCAGTGGAAGCCCTGAGCTTGTTTTCCTGCAACTAGACGGTTCCATCTGGGGGTGATGGGAGACAGTGACACCTGAAGTGTGTTGCTTATGTCCTGTCTACTCTGTAATCTCATTATGGTTGCTGTCATGCAGAAAACCCTGCTTCACAATGATAGGATGTTGGAAATGAAAGCAGGCTTTTCAGTGCTTTTGTGGCAATCTCAGGATATTCTGCCTTGACTTTAATCCAGAACGTATGGAAATTTGAAGTTGTCTCAAACATACTTTTAAGGCCACTTTAATTTGCGATCTCAGTAATAGTAGATCCTCTTGTGAAACAGTAGATCCTCTTCTAGCAGAACAAAGTTGATTCAATCAAAGTTGATTCTTTGATTCACAAATGGATTGTGGATCCATTCCTTCCCAGTTCAGGAGTGGTCTTTTGTGGTTGGGAAGTAATGCTCAGACTCTTTTGAATGCTAAGATAGGTGATCAAAGAAGGCCCTGTCTCAGTCTCTTTCAAAATCTCTGCTAATGTTTGAAACATGTCACATTCCAATGTTCACTCACTGACCATAATTCCAGTTTGCCTTTGAATGTAGCCACTTTATTTGCCTACATGAACACAGTTGTTTTCTCCCCGGAAGTGACAGATTGAGTTCACTGAGCAGGTTGAATGTGTCACACAGGTAAGCAAGTTTTGCGACCCATTCCATGTCATTGAAATGTGTGACCAGTGGTGAATGTTCTTCTAAAAGAATTCTCTGGAGCAGCTCTTGTAACTCAAAACCTTTGACCAATGATCTACCTTTAGAAAGCCATCTCTGGCCAGGCGCAGTGGCTCAAGTCTGGAATCCCAGCACTTTGTGAGGCCAAGGCAAGAGGATCGCCTGAGCTCAGGGGTTCAAGACCAGCCTGAGCAACTTGGTGAGACCCCGCTTCTATAGTAAATCAAAAAATTAGTTGGGTGTGGTAGCATGTGCCTGTAGTTCTGACTACTTGGAAGGCTGAGGCAGAAGGATTGGTTGAGCCCATTAGGTTGAGGTTGCAATGGCCGTGAGCATGCCACTGCAGTCTAACCTGGACGACAGAGTGAGACTCCAACTCCAACTCCAATTCCAAAAAAAAAAAAAGAAGACGTGTATTCTACATCCATCTCCTCACAAAACTGCATGAACAGACATGTGCTGTAATGTAGTTAATAGTTTTAATCACATCCTGCAAAACATTGTTAAGTTGACATTTTTTTGGCTAGCCAGCATTTCTCTATGGATGACACAGTGCATAAACTCACATTCAGAAGTGACCTCTTTGACTCGAGTAGTGAAACCAGAAGGCCATTCAGTCACGGCAGCCACTCTGTCCATTCAGATATCAACACAATGTGACAAATTCAGTTTTCTTGATATGTGATCATTCAAAGACTTGAATAGTTCTGCAGCTGTGGCATTGATTGGCAACAAAAGTGCACATAACATATCCTTGTGCACATCCTCCTGAAAAATATATTGCACAAAAACTAGCATTGTTGCCTTGTTGTCAACATCGGTAGATTTGTCAACCTGGATTGCGTACCATGACTCATTAATCCTCTCTAACAATGGTGCCTCAATATCCTCTGCTGTGTCATCATTTTGTCTAATTATGGTGCTAGCTGAAAGAGGAACATGTGCCACAGTCTTTCCTAAAAGTTCACGACAAATGCCCTTAGCAGCAGGCAGGATCAATGCTTCACCAGTAGTAAAGGGCTTCTTAGCTTTAGCAATGCTGTTAGCCAATAAGAATGACACTCTCAGTGCAGACACATCTCATGACTTCAGTAATTGCTTTTGTTCTTCATGTTCATTTTTTTTTCTTTTGAAAAACTCCAGAGTCTTGTCTTTTAATGCAGGGTGCTTGGTTTTAATGTGGTGAAGCAGTTTTGAAGGTTTCATGGCTTCATTGGCAAGCTGGTCACCACGTATTATACCAAGCGGGCTTGGAGAATGTGAACCAGCTGTTGCAATGATCTCATAATTTAGGTAGGACTCTTGATATTTTCTTTTAGCAACTTTTTTTTTTTTGAGTTGGAGTCTCACTCCGTCATCCAGACTGGAGTGCAGTGGCACACTCCCGGCCACCGCAGCCTCGACCTGCTGGGCTCCGGCAATCCTTCCACCTCAGCCTTCCAAGTAGCTGGACCTATAGGCGCGCTACCACGCCTGGCTAATTTTTTGATTTACTGTAGAGATGAGGTCTTGCCAAGTTGCCCAGGCGGGTCTCGAACCCGTAGGTCCAGACAATCCACTCACCTCAGCCTCCCAAAGTGCAGGATTACAGGCTGAGCCACCAAGCCTGGCTAGCAGCTTTCTTTTTTTTGGCAGTCTTAGAGTCTTCTGCTGTCTTATCATTGGGTCTTCCCCCTTTTCAAAAAATTCTCCAGTGATGATTGTTTTTTACTCATTCTGGTCAGTGTTAGCTTGTGGCCTTACCAAAACTGTAACTGAGACAAGTGTGCAGTGTGGGAAAGAGGCACGGGTGGAAGTGGTAAATAAAATAATGGGCAGAGAATGTGTGAACTAAAATAAGTGTTGGATTCTGACTTAGAGCCTCCCACCAGATGCAGCCGTACAACTGAAGTGCATCAACTCACTTGCCACTCACTGATAGGGTTTTGATAGGAGTCTGTAAGCAATTGATTTATCATGGCTTCTGTTCAGTCAGACCTCACTGCTAATGTTAATCTGTATTTGCAGCTGCTCTGTAGCACTAGCGTCACCACCTCAGCTCCATCTCAGATCATAAGGCATTAGATTCTCACAGGGAGTACGCAACCAAGATCCCTTGCATGCACGGTTCACAACAGTGTTCACGCTCCTATGAGAATCTAATGCTGTCATGGATCTGACAGAATACAGAGCTCAGGCAGTAATGTGAGTGATGGGGAACAGCTATAAATACAGATGAAACTTTGCTTGCTCACCTGTCGTTCACCTACTGCTGTGCAGCCTGGTTTCTAACAGGCCATGGATAGTATTGGTCTGTGGCCTGGAAGTTGGGGACCCCTGGGGTAGAGGGTTAATGTTTCCAGATTCCAACCTTCAACTAACCCTTCTGTTTTTAGCCCCATGGCTCACTCTTGCCACACATACCCATCGCCTCTAAATTTCATGCCCATGCAGAGCAAGACCGTAGTCTCTGACTGTCTGCTCCCCCTGAGTACTTTCAGTTCCTCCCTCCTTCTCTTCTGCCTTTTTTCAATCAGAATTCTGTCGTTCTCCAGATGATGATATGCCCTTACCTGTCTTCTGTTCCCTTGTGGATGTATACATACTAAAAACTCCTTCCTCTTCTTTTTAGGGGGCTCTCAGGAGAGAGAGAAAATAAAATCTCAAGTTAAACACATCATCTTTAACTTTCAATTATGACTCTATTTAGCACGTAGAACTGTGCAAATACTTTTGAATACTGAGCCATACTCAGCAGTCTCCCAATTCCAGAGTTTATGGAGGAAAAAAAACCTCAGTATGAAGAAATCCCAAAACACAACAAGTCAGGGATCATTTTAAGTTATTTGAAGTTGTATCTTTTCCTATTCAATCAAAGTGTTATTTGGTCACTTAAATTCAGGATTTTTTAGTAGTGTATCTTCTTCTCTAAAATAAGACCTTCAACCCATGATAAAAATTAGTTTTTTGTTTGTTTTCTGGTATTGGTCTGTGGCCTGGGGGTTGGGGACCCCTGGGGTAGAGGGTTAATTTGGAAGAGTTGTCTGGACTGGAGATTTCGATTTGAGTATCATAGGCATTATGTAAAGCCATAGGAGCAGATGAGATCACCAATGAAGATACAGAATTTTAAAAGACCAAAGATGGAGTGCCAAGGTACTCCAGCATTAAAAGATCAGGAAGAAGAGGAAGAACTAGGAAAGGAGACGAGGAAAGATCAAACTATGGAGAAAATCCAAGAGGGACTGGTGTCTTAGAAGACAAAAGAAGAATGTATTCCAAGGAGTAGGGAGTAATCAACTGAGTCAAATGCTTCTGAGATAAGAACTAATAATTGACCTTTGATTTAGCAACTATGGAAGTTACTGGTGACCTTGGAAAAAGTTTTAGTGGAATGGTGAAAGGTGAAAACCTGATTGGAGTGAGGGTATCAGAGGCTGAGAGAATTGCTGCAAAGGGTAACTGATAAATAGGGCAGTAGCTGGAAGCAGATATGGAGAAAGGGATACTTTATTTAATTATTTATTTATTTTTGAGTCGGAGTCTCACTCTGTAGCCCAGGCTGGAGTGCAGTGGGAAGCTCATGGCCACCCCAGCGTTGACCTGCTGGGCTCTGGTGATCCATCTGCCTCAGCCTTCCAAGTAGCTGGAACTACAGATGTGTGCTACCACACCTGACTAATTTTGTAATTTATTGCTGTGATGAGGTCTCGCCAAGTTGCCCACGCTGGTCTCGAATCTGTGGACTCAGGCAATCTACTCGCCTCGATCTCCCAAAATGCTGGGATTATAGGCTGAGCCACTGAGCCTGGCCAGGGATACTTTAAATTTAGACATATTTAAACACGTAGTCTTAAAATGAAGACTCTTTTAAAAATAAAATAAGACCTAAAAATAGTAACTTTAAGGTCATAAAATATCCAATCAATGTTCCAGACAAGCAAGGTAGTTGTCTCCTTCGAGTCTGGATCCAAACAGACCTAGATATGATGTCTGATTGATGCCTTTTAGGTGTTTTTTAATCTGTATTTTCAAGAAGTATTGTTTTCAGATGGAAGAAACTACAACAAGTTAAATGCTGATGGGAGATAATCCAGTAGATAAGAAAACATAGATGATTAGGATGGAAGGGAGAGGATTGCTGAAGCAATGCCCTCGAGGTTTTTTGCTTATTTGTTTGTTTGTTCTTAGAGATGAGGTCTCACTAGGTTGCCTAGGCTTGTCTCAAACTCCTGGGCTCAAGCAATCCTCCAGCCTGGACCTCCCAAAGTGCTGGGATTACGGGGAGCCACCATGCCCGGCCATGAGTTGTTGAGAGGTGATAGGATCCAGGACCCCAGTGAAGGGGGCGGGCCTTAAAAAGTGACTTAATATCCAGTAGAGGAGACAGAATATGTGGCCACAGATGCAGAAAGATGGGTAGATATAGTGATGGGACATGAGGAGCTCCCTTTGGATTGATTTTATTCTCGGTGAAATGGAGTCAAGGTGATCAAATGGACTTGAGAATGAGAGAGACAGACTAGAGAATTGGAGGGAGGAGAGGACATAGAATATGGCCATCTGAGCTGGGCTCGGAGGCTCAGCCTGTAATCCCGCGCTTTAGGAGGCTGAGGTGAGTGGATTGCCTGAGCCCGCGGATTCGAGACCTGCCTGGGCAACTTGGTGAGACCTCATCTCCACAATAAATAAAAAATTAGCTGGGCGTGGTAGCACGTGCCTGTAGTTCCAGCTACTTGAAAGGCTGAGGTGGAAGGATCGCCAGAGCCCAGCAGGTCGAGGCTGCAGTGGCTGGGAGCAGCCGCTGCACTCCACTCCAGTCTGTGCGACAGAGTGAGACTCCACCCCCCCCAAAAAAAAAAGAAAAAGGAAAAAAAAAAAAGAATGTGGCCACCTGGAGAGTAAAAGGGGAAATGGGAGGCGATTGCTGTGCCCACTTGGAGTGAATAATTTAATGTGAAACCACTTGCCATGCTCAGCTGCAAAAGTGCAAACCCAGAGAAGGTGGGTAGCTGGATTTAACCAGGATTGGACTTTGCCAGGGAAAGATGATGAGAGAGGGGCAAGGCTGTTAAACTAGTTGGTTGTATGAACAAGTCAGTGTTTATAAAGACAGAACATGGAATTGAAGCTGCATGAGGAAAGAGTGAGGATATAAGTGAGGTGAAAGACAGGTAACATGTTAGTAATGGATTGTAGATACTGATGGGACCAAATAATTGCAGGAATTAATGTATTCTAAGGAAATAAATGGAAAGACAGCAGGATGTTTGAGGTTGAGCTTATGGAGGGTTTGTAGCTATTGGTCATGACAGGTGTAGTGAAGTTAGGAAGCAGAGTGGAGGACAAGCTTATTGGAGGAGTGAAGGTCAGAGGCCAACGTATGGGAAAGCTAATCCATGTGAATATTGAAATCACCAAAAATTATGAGGGGAGCAGTTTTAGAGAAAAACAGGAGATGAGGTAGGACAATAAAGTTCATGAACTCATCCTAGAACAGGTGCTACATGCCTCATTGCTGAATGTCACTACAGCTACCTTTGAAGTGCTCCCCATGGAAAGCTATGCACTGATGCCAGTGCCTCGTCCACCCATCAAAGCAAGTTTGGAACTGTTTTTCTGGAATGGCCATCAGAGCTGTTGTCATGAGAATGTCAGAGTTTGAATTAGAGCAATTAACAAACATTAAATTTCTTGTTACACTTGGCAAGAATGGAAGTGAAATCAGGGACGTATTAGTCCAAATGTGTGGGAATAATGCCACAAAGAAAACAGCAGTGTACAAATGGATTAAACGTTTTTCTGAAGGGAGAGACAGTGTCATTGATGAAGAGAGGTTAGGACAGCCAGTAACAAACAGAACTGATGAAAACATTGCAAAAATTTGTTGAAGCATAGTAGACCAAATAAACACTGATAGAGAAACAATGAGGAAAATCTTAACTGAAAATCTTGGCATGAGAAAGGTGTGTACAAAAAATGGCCCCAAAGGAGCTCTTGTATTGAGACAATGTACCAGCTCACCCAGCACTGTCTCTGAGGGAGTTTTTAGCCAGTAAACAAATAATTATATTGGAACACCCTCCTTACTCACCTGATCTTTTTCTTTGCCCAAAGATAAAGGAAATATGAAAGGAAGATATTTTGATGACATTCAGGACATCAAGGGTTAATATGACAACAGCTCTGATGGCCATTTCAGAAAAATAGTTCCAAAATTGCTTTGATGGGTGGACTAGGCGCTGCCTCAGTGCATAGCTCCACAAGCAGAGTACTTCAAAGGTAACGGTAGTGACATTAAGCCATGAGATATGTAGCACTTTTTCTAGGATGAGTTTGTGAACTTGTCAGACCTCATATACAGAGTTTGGCACTATCCTTCGTCTCAGTCAGCCCCTCGGGGTCTTGGAACATACTCCCTGTGGGTAAGGGGGGATTACTGTAGGTCAATGTCTAGAATGTCAGATGATGATAAGCGTCATGGAGAAAATAAAGCAGGGAAGTGAAATGAAGAGTGCTGGGCAGCTTGGGCATTCAGAGAAGACCTCAATGAGAAGCTTATACATATTCAAAGACTTGAAGCAGACCAGCCCATGGATACCAGGGGAGAGAGGTTTCCAGTAGAGGAAACGGCTGGCGCCTAACCCCTAAGTTAGGAACATGCATGGGTGACCTGTTCAGTGTGGCTAAAGAAGAGGAACAAGGAGGAAAGAAACAGAAGGAGGGATCAGAGATGATGGGGCATGGGTTGGGAAAAACAATATAGGTCTTTGAAGTGAGAGAACTTTGGCTTTCCTTTTAAAGATGATAAATCACTGGAAGCTTTTAAGTTGAAATTTTAGAAAATGACCAAGTAAATTTGGAGAATTATAACATGCATAAGAATCATCATATATGAAAGGGGCTGACTTGGTGTACTAGGAAGAGATTGTGTTTCTGAGTTAGTGCTAGTTGTACATCCTAGTGCCACCCTTAGGGGCAGTGACCTTGGGGACTTACTTGATATCTCTGCACCTCAGTTTCCTTATTTATTAAATATGGATAATAACACTTACTTTTGAATAGTTAAAAAGGCTCAAGGTGATACACTTTCTATAAAGAACCTAGCATATAACTAAAGCTCAAAAAATGCCTTTTTTTTTGTTGATTCAGAGGCTCACTCTGTTGCCCAGGCTGGAGTGCAGTGGCACACTCACGGCCACTGCAGCCTCAACTTGCTGGGCTCAGGTGATCCTTCTGCCTCAGTCTTCCAAGTAGCTGGAACTACAGTCATGTGCCATCACGCCTGGCTAATTTTTTGATTTATTGTAGAGATGAGGTCTCACCAAGTTGCCCGGGCTGGTCTGAACCTGTGGGTTCAGGCAGTCCTCTCACCCTGGCCTCCAAAAGTGCTGGGATTATAGGCATGAACCACTGTGCTCAGCCAAAAAAAATTATTTTAGATTCAAGAGGCACGTGTGCAGGTTTGTTACATGGGTATATTGTGTGATGGTGAGATTTGGGCTCCTAAGGAAACCAGCACCCACATAGTTAGCATGGCATACAATAGGTAGTTTTTGACCATCATATGGCTATTATTATTAATGCGAAAATGGCTTTCTGAAGATTCAGATGATCATATATTTCTAATCTTTTCACGAAGCCTATGAGTACCAATAACATTGCTTTGTAACTCAGATATCACTATTATCCTCTTCGTCTCCCTCTTGAGTTTGCATAATTACATTTTTTTTAAGCCTACAGTTTCCATGACCTGTGAAATTTCTGGAGTTTTCTATTTTAGTATAATGGGTCCTGCAATGGAAAACTGCCCATCTACCGTAATTCAGTAAATCCCAGGCTCTACCACACAGTGTGACAGGAGGAATGAGGGCAACTCACTGCCAGTAGTGAGATGCTGAAACACAAGCATATCTTGATCCTCCTCAGTGTTGAATCCTCTCCCTTCTCGACCTCATGACCCTTACACACATACAAAATGACCATCACCATAGAGGCAAAAGGAGAATGGAAAAAATCCTTTTTAAAATTTATTTTTATTTTACTTTATGTATTTCATTTTATTTTAAAGATGTGAGTACAATTCAGGGTTAGGTAGATAAGTGGTCACTGTACAGGTAAAGTTTGGGCCTCTCTTTGGTCCCCGCTTCACCTGGTTTGAGATCAGATACCCTTATTGATGTTGTGCCGCCCGCCTCCCTCCCCTGGCAGTATCCTGCTATTACCAATCCCTTTGTTACAGTATTATGGTAAATGTTCAGGGTCCACTTATGAGTGAGAACATGTGCTACTCAGTTGTTTATGTGATAAACTAATGGATATTACAGACTCTAAATCCATCCAAGTTGCTGTGAAGTCCATAATTTTGTCTTTCTTTATGGCTGCATAATATTCCATTGTGTATATGTACCATAAAAATTGACTTTTAAAAAAATGTTTATTTCTTTTGGACTCAGAGGCAAAATATAATGAACAAAAATAGATTTCCATGTCTTGACAGAGATAGTATGTCAGAATGACAACCCTTAACTACTTTATTTCCTTCCACCTGTTCCAGGAGTAAAACTCCCAGAAGAGTGAAAGAAGGTAGTCCATATTTACTTGGGAAGAATCATGTGCCTACTTGTACTTATCCAAAACTGATGATTGTACTTATGTTTGTGAGTTACATATTGAGAAATTTAATAGGTTGATTTACACCTTGCATTATTTAACCTGTGGCCAGTATCCTCTAGTTAATTGTAAAATCATGAGGAAAACTTGATACAGAACACAGTACACAACTTTTTGGACTTTATTATTCGGTTTTAGTAGCTCAATATGTGTCTGTAATGTCATTTCTTTTCTTTCGTTACACAAATAATTGAGATTTGATATAGGCAAAATCACCAAAAATTGAGAGGAGTGGTGTGAGAAGTCAGAATCCTTTGGGGTTGGTCGGGTGCAGTGGCTCAGCCTGTAATCCCAGCACTTTGGGAGGCCGAGGCGAGAGGATTGCCTGAGCCCACGGGTTTGAGACCTGCCTGGGCAACTTGGTGAGACCTCATCTCTACAATAATCAAAAAATTAGCCAGGGGTGGTGGTGTGTGCCTACTCGGAAGGCTGAGGTGGAAGGATCACCTGAGCCCAGCAGGTCGAGGCTGCGGTGGCCATGAGTGTGCCACTGTACTCCAGCCTGAGTGACAGAGTGGGACTCCAACTCTCAAAAAAAAAAAAAAAAGAAAGAAAAGAAAACGCAGGCTCCTTTGGAGTTGAAAGGATGAGATAAAATTTATATAAAAATGTTGTGTTTGTTTTGTTTTGTTTTGTTTTTTTTGAGTTGGAGTCTCACTCTGTCGCCCAGACTGGAGTGCAGTGGCCGCTCCCAGCCACCGCAGCCTCCACCTGCTGGGCTCCGGCGATCCTTCCACCTCATCCTTCCAAGTAGCTGGAACTACAGGCGCTCACTATCACGCCCGGCTAATTTTTTGATTTATTGTAGAGATGAGGTCTCGCCTGCCCAGGCGGGTCTTGAACTCGCGGGCTCAGGCAATCCACTCACCTCAACCTCCCAAAGGCACAGGATTACAGGCTGAGCCACTGAGCTCGGCTTATATAAAAATGTTTAGCACAGAGCTCAGTAAACAATCACTAAACAGTAGATTTATTATACTTAAAGTTGCAAAGAAGGAATAGTAAAGAAAGAATTATGTTCCTACTTGCACTTTGTTCTTCAGATTCATCACTGTTAATGATTCCTGGCTAAAGAGTGATGATTAGTTAGTAAAACTAACTAATCATCAGTTCAGCAGTTACATGGTTTAGAACATTTTGCCAGTGTTGTTTTCCTTGGATTCACACTTAGCAAAATTCTTTTATGAACAAGTTCCATCAGTTTTGACCAAAGTGAAAAGTCCTTACTTAAATAATTAACTTAAGCAAAACCATGTTATAATAAGCAGTTTATGGACTGGGCATGGTGGCTCATACCTATAATCTCAGCACTTCGGGTGGCAGAGGCAGGAGGATAGCTTGAGGGCAAGAGTTTAAGGTCAACTCAGGCAACAATGTGAGAGCCCTGTCTCTACTTAAATACACTCACCCCTCTTATTCAACTTTGCACTGGAAGTCCAAGCAAGAGCAATCTGGCAAGAGAAAGAAAAGGCATCCAAATTGTTAAGGAGGAACTCAAACTATCCCTGGTCATGGATGACATGATTGTTTACCTATAAAACCCTAAAGACTCCTCCAAGAAGATTCTACATCTAATAAATGACTTCAGTAAGGTTTCAGGATACAAAATCATCGTACAAGAATCAGTATATTATGCTATAAGAAAGAAATCAGCAGTAGCGGGAAACTGCCAGGGGAGAGAGTGCACATAACATTAATAAGCACATCTGATCTCAAACCAGGCAAAGTGGGGACCAGAGGGAGAACCAGACTTGTACGATGACCACTTATGTATCTAATCCTGAATTATATCCCACATATTTAAAATAAATAAAAATAAAAATGCATGCATTATATATCCAAAATGTAACCCAAATCACCATGATGTATACAGCAGCCATAATGATAATCCCTTAAATAAATCTATCATTTCTTTTTTTTGAGTTGGAGTCTCACTCTTGCCACCCTCCCAAAGTGCTGGGATTACAGGCTGAGCCACTGCTCCGGCCTAAATCTATCATTTCAAAGTAAAAAAAAAAAAAAGAACCAGTAGTATCTTTTATTTTATTTATTTATTTTGAGTTGGAGTTTCCCTCTGTTGCCCAGACTGGAGTGGAGTAGCACGCTCACAGCCACCCTAGTGTCAACCTGCTGGGCTCTGGCGATCCTTCCATCTCAGCCTTCCAAGTAGCTGGAACTAGAGGCATGCGCTACCAGACCCTGCTAATTTTTAAAAAAATTTATTGTAGAGATGAGTTCTTGCCAAGTTGTCCGGGCTGGTTTTGAACCCCCAGCCTCAGCAATCCACTTGCCTCAGTCTCCCAAAGTGCTGGAATTAACAGGCTGAGCCACCGAGCCCAGCAGTAGTATCTTTATACATCAACAATGCTAAAGCCAAGAGCTCAATCCCATTCACACTAGCCACAAAAAATAAAATACCTAGGAATACACCTAACCAAGGAGGAGAAACCAGAGGGTAGTTTCTCTACAAGTAGAACTACAAAACACTGAAGAAAGAAATCACAGACAACACAAATGGAAGAACATCCCATGTTCATGGATTGAAATAATCAATATTGTTAAAATGACTATTCTGTCCAAAGCAATCTATAGAGTCAACACACTCTCATCAAAATATCAACTTCATTCTTCACATAACTAGAAAAAGCAATCTTAAATTTATATGGAAACCAAAGTGAGCCCAAATAGCCAAAGCAATTCTAAGCAAAAAGAATGATTATGGAGGTATCACATTGCCTAACTTCAAATTATGCTACAGTGTAGACTATAGTAACTAAATCAGCCTGGTTTTGGTAAAATAATAGATCAATGGAACAGAGTAGAGAACCCAAAAAATAAAACCATATACCTATAACCAAACGATTTTCAACAACACTGACAAAAATAAACAATGGGGAAGGAGCACCCTATTCAATAAATGATACTGGGAAAATTGAATAGCCATATGCAGAAGAATGAAGCTGGATCTCTATCTCTCACCATATTAAAAAATTAATTCAAGATGGATTGAAGACTTAAATGTTAAACCCGAAACTTTTAAAATCCTAGAAGAAAACCTAAGAAACACTCTTCTGGATATCAGCCTGGGCAAATAATTTATGATGAAGAACCCAAAAGCAATTGCAACAAAAACAAAAAGAGACAAATGTGACTTAGTTAAACTAAAAAGCGTTTGAACAGCAAAAGAAATAATCAACAGAGTGAACAGAAAACCTACTGAATGGGGGAAGATATTTGCAAATTATGTTTCAGAAAAAAGGGCTACTATCCAGAATCTACCAGGAACTCAAACAACTCAAAAATAAAATAAAATAAAACAAAAAAATGGGCAATGAATAGACACTTCTCAAAAAGTGTACAAGCAGCCAACAGACATGAAAAAATTTTCAAATCACTTTTCGTCAAAGAGTTGCAAGTTAAAACCACAATCATCTTACACCAGTCAGAATGGCCAGTATTAAAAAGCCAAAGAGCAACAGATGTTGGCACAGTTGTGGTGAAAAGGGAATGCTCATGCACTGTTGGCGGTATTGTAAACTAGTTCAACCACTATAGAAAACAATATGGAGACTTGTCAAAGAACTAAAAATTGAATTACCATTCAACCCAGCAATCTCACTACTAGAGATCTACCCAAAAGAAAAGAAATCACTATATTAAAAAAGATACCAGTAGTCGCATGTTCATTGCAATATTATTTGCAATAATAAAATCATGGAACCAATCTGACTACCCGTCAATGATTGACCATGGAATACTATGCAGCCATAAAAATAATGAAATCATGTCTTTTGCAGCAACATGGATGGGATTAGATATCCATATCCTAAGTGAACTGATGCAGAGACAGAAAGCCAAACACCACATGTTCTTATATGCAGGAGTTAAATGACCACAGAGATGAAAATTACAGACACTGGGAACACCAATAACGGGGAAGGTGAGGAGGGAAGCTAGAGTTCAGAAATTACCTGTGAGGTGCAATGTTCACAATCTGCGGAATGGGCCACCCGAGACCCAATATTCATCACCACACAATATATCCATGTAACAAACATGGATGTGTACCCACTGACTCTAAAATAAAAATGGCAAAAACAAAAAATAATTGACTACTCTTTTTTTTATAATCAGTATTTTTTATTATGATATTGTGGGGTACAGTTAAGGGTTAGGTATACAAATATGCTTCGTTCAGGCACCCTTGTTGATAAGAGGTGTCTCCCTGAACTGTCTACTCTTTCCCCTCAAATTCTTTTGTGATTTTCCTTGCAGTTCCTTTGCTGTGCCTCTGGAGATGTGGGTGTGTGGATCAGGAGGAATGACTTAGGTTGCTTCCTCAATAACTCAGCTCGATGCCCGAGCCAGGTGCTGCAAGACATCTTGTGTTTGTCCTGTGTTTGCAACTCATTTCCCAGTTGGTGAGCAGAGCAGCCTAGCAGATAGGCCTCCTCCGGGTTTCCATCTGCGGGAGGCTCCCTTCTCCAGGAGCGCTGTGCCAAGTGCTCTGATTGTAAGCACAAAAAGAAAGACAAGGTGCTCCAGGCAGATGAGGTCTTTAGGGCTCAATGTCCATCTCCTCTGAGTGAGGTCACGTCCCTACCAAATAGCCAGCAGGTAAGACGAGCAGGCATGACGGTGAGTTGAAGAGGGTCACCAACTGTAACTGATTATGCAACTATTACTACTATTTTCACGGAGGTCATAGCTACCTGCTTAGTTGGATCAAGTTCTCCTCAATATGATTTCAACACATCTTTCAAACACCATCCTTTGGCCCCATTGTGTGTGTGTGTGTTCTGCCTTAATGTATCCTATGTTTGCCTTTGTTCTTTCTCTCCCAGCTCTATTGCAGTTCTACCCCTCACCTGAAGCCCATCTCAAATCCTTCCTTTCCTTTAGTAAGGTTTTTGTGGATCACTCTAGCCAGAAATGGTTATTTAGAATCTCTAAATATCTCTTCTGGCTCTTTTTACATTAAACTTACATTAGAGATATTCACATTTCTCCTAAATTTGATTGTAACCTCTTTTTTTTTTTTTTTTTTTAGTTGGAATCTCACTCTGTCACCTAGGCTGGAGTGCAGTGGCATGCTCACAGCCATTGCAACCTCAACCTGCTGGACTCAGGTGATCCTTCCTCCTCAGCCTTCCAAGTAGCTGGAACTACAGGCTCTCACCACCACGCCCAGCTAATTTTTTTTTTTTTTTTGAGTTGGAGTCTTACTCCATCGCCCAGACTGCAGTGCAGTGGCCGCTCCCAGCCACTGCAGCCTCGACCTGCTGGGCTCTGGCGATCCTTCCGCCTCAGCCTTCCAAGTAGCTGGAACTACAGGCGCGCGCTGCCACGCCTGGCTCATTTTTTATTTATTGTAGAGATGAGGGCTCACCAAGTTGCCCGGGAGGGTCTTGAACCCACGGGCTCAGGCAATCCACTCACCTCAGCCTCCCAAGGCGCGGGATTACAGGCTGAGCCACCGAGCCTGGCTAATTTTTTGATTTATTGTAGAGATGAGGTCTCGCCAAGTTGCCCAGGCAATTCTCTTGCCTAGGCCTCCCAAAGTACTGGGATTACAGGCTTGAGCCACTGCACCCAACCTGATTGTAACCTCTTTAAGAGCAGAAATTGTGGTCTTATTTTTATAATTTTGCTGGAGTTCACCAGGTGCTTAGTAAAATGCCTGTGGAGTAAGTGAGTAAGTAACGAACCCCTGGCACTAGTTTGTTTCGGATAAGTCAATTCTTCTTAGGGAAAAAAGGGAAAGAGGATAAACCAGGAATGGCACACATTTTAGCACTAAAATGGATTTCATTTAGGTCACAAATTTTACCCTAGACCACAACTCAATAACAAAAAGACAAACAACCCAATTAAAAACATGGGAAAAAATATTGAACAGAAACTTGGCCAAAAAAAAAAAAAAATGAATGTCTAACAAGCATATGAAAAGATGCTCAACATCATTAATATTCAGAGAATTAAATGAAAACCATAATGAGATACCACTTTACACCCACTAGAATGGCTAGAATTTTTAAAATGGCAATTAAAAACATTGACCAGTATAAAAATATTTTGGAAATCAGTGTAGCAGTATTTCCTATAAAGTGAAACATACACCTATCCTGTGACCTGTCAATTTTACTCCTGGACTTTTATATTAGGAAAATAATTTGTCTACAGAAGGGAAGATGGGGCATAAGGGAACTAATGGGTGATGAAAATATTCTATATCTTAACCAGGGAAGAATAATATAATTTTGTCTAAACATATCAAACTGTACACTTAGAAACTATATATGTTACTGTATTTGTTTTACCTCAATAAAATAAGTAATTTTGCCTGGGATAACCTGAGAAAACCACGTATTCACTTGTGGGACTTTAGGCATGCTCAAGCGAACGCTGCCACAAACTTTCAGCCATCTAATAGTATGATCTTGCAAAGATCATGAGGAGTCAAAACAAAACAAAATGAAGCAGAAAACCATAAAAGGTTTATTTTCTCTAAACCAAGAGCGATGACAATGCCATGACTCTTGAATTTTTTTGTTTTTTTGAGTTGGAGTCTCACTCTGTTGCCCAGACTGGAGTGCAGAGGCCGCTCCCAGCCAACGCAGCCTCGACCTGCAGGGCTCCGGCGATCCTTCCGCCTCAGCCTTCCGAGTAGCTGGAACTACAGGCGTGTGCTACCACGCCTGGCTGATTTTTTGATTTAGTGTAGAGATGAGGTCTCGCCAAGTTGCCCAGGTGGGTCTCGAATCCATGGGCTCAGGCAATCCACTCACCTCAGCCTCCCAAGGCGCGGGATTACAGGCTGAGCCACCAAACCCGGCGACTCTTGAATTTTTAAATAATTAATTTGATCAGCTAAATTTACAACAAAAGTTTATTTTTGAAGTTTATTTTTGTTGATACCTGTAATGCAGACTCAAGGATGTTTATCAGAGAGATTTCCTCTTCTTAGGAGGTATTGATTCAACAACATGCTAAGTGCTATATTAAAGTGGGTTATATAATTCAGAATTTAGAGAGCTCAGGTAATTATGAAAGGCATTGCATTTCAGTGTGTTCTTTCCTTTGGGATTATAGACACCAAGAGCTTCTCTTTCAAAATAAGATGAAAAGAAAACAAGGTAATTGAAAATGGAAAGTATAAATATAGAAAATGAGGTTATATATCTTGATTTTAAAAATCAATAAGTAAAAAACATTATTAAACCCCCAAACTAAATTAAAAGGGTTTTTCTTAATAGCAAAGATTAGAGAATGGATCTTCTCTATTCTCTGAACCTGAACCTTTTAGAAATTAGATTACTTTTTGATAAATGACCTTAAAAAGGTTGATATATTAAATGGGCCTGTTTGTTTATTTTTGTTGACTATCAGAGATGGCTGTGCTCTTCCACAAAAGCCTTTATAGCCAGTGCGGTGGCTCACACCTGTAATCCCACCACTTTGGGAGGCGGAGGCGAGAGGATTACCTGAGCTCAGGGGTTCGAGACCTGCCTGAACAACAATCATCTCTACAATTAAAAAAAAAAACTTTATGAAGCAGAAATATATATGGCACCTGATTCTCTTTTCTTGAGATGGAGTTTAAGATTTTCCAAGTTTGGCTTTTATAACAATTGGCAACCAAACCATGGCTATTTGATATTTAGTTACAGTTTATCAAAGCTTTTTTTTTTTTTTTTTGAGTTGGAGTTTCACTCCATCGCCCAGGCTGGAGTGCAGTGGCATACTCATGGTCACTCCATCATTGACCTGCTGGGCTCTGGCGATCTTTCCATCTCAGTCTTCCAGCAGCCAGAACTATAGGCATGCGCTACCACACCCAGCTAGTTTTTAGTTTATTTACTGTAGAGATGAGGGCTCGCCAAGTTGCCCAGGCTGGTCTTGCACCTGTGAACTCAGGCAATCCTCTCACCTCGGCCTCCCAAAGTGCTGGGATTTAGGTGTGAGCCATCACACCCAGCCTTTTAAAAAAATTTGTTGTAGAGCCGAGATCCCAACAAGCTGCCCGGGCTGGTCTCGAACCCGCAGGCTCAGGCAATCCACTCACCTCTGCCTCCCAAAGTGCTGGGATTACAGAGGGAGCCACAGAGCCCGGCCCATTAAATATTTTTTTGAGTACTTGTTGTCTTCTATTTTGAGGTGGGGGTGATTACAAAAAGTATAAGACATAATCCATTTCCTCTCGGATCTTAGAATCTAGTTATGGGAAGAAGCCAGGTGGCAAGAAAAAAGTAATGACGAGTTTAACAAAAGTTCAAGATGAGCATTGAAGAGATGTTACAAGGCCATGCATAGTTAATAAATGCATTTAAAGAGAATAATGATACTTGAAAATTTGAAGACCGAGACTTGGACTCCTCTTCATCCATTTCTTACGTCCCCCCACTAGTCTCTCAAATGTTGACATCTCTGTTGTCTTCTCTTCCTATGCTTTGTGGCTTTCTTTTGCATTTTAATTTTTATTAAAATAATACATGGACCTATTTTTAAAAGGCAAATTACACTGGAAGCTGGATAACTTGAAAGACAGACCCCTGTCCAGCCCCTCGCTGCAGTTTGGTGTCTGATGCCTCAAAAACAACCAGTTTTAACTTCTAATATTTCCTCCCATAGTTGTAAATATTTATTAGTTTATTGGTTTTATTTATTTATTTATTGAGTTGGAGCCTCACTGTGTCGCCCATACTGGAGTGCAGTGGCATGCTCCCGGCCACTGCAGGCTCTGCCTGCCGCAGTCCTTCCACCTCAGCCTTCCATGGAGCCAGAAATACAGGCGTGTGCTACCATGCCTGGCTAATTTTCTGATTTATTGTAGAGATGAGGTCTTGCCAAGTTGCCCAGGCGGATCTCGAACCCGCGTGCTCAGGCATTCCACTCACCTCTGTCTCCCAAAGCACTGGGATTACAGGCTGAGCCACTGAGTCTGGCCGGTTTATTGGTTTTAGATTTCATCTACTGACTTCCTACTATGGAAATGAAGATCTAGCTTCTTTTATCACTCTTCACCCCCACGTTTTCCCTTCTGACATTGCTCTCCTCTCCTGAAACAGTTTCAGGACACATCTGATTAAACCCATATTCAGTATTTTGGTTATTGCAACTTTGCATATTGTGATTTCGTTTCTTTCCTTGTGTAATATTTTTGTTTTTTAATAAGAGTTTTCTCTCTCTTTTCTTCTTTCTTTCTTTTTTCTTAGATACAGCGTCTTGCTATGTTGCCCAGGCTGGAGTGCCATGACACGCTCTTTCTTTTTTTTTTTTTTAGCCGGAGTCTCACTTTGTGAGACTCTTTTTTTTTTGCCATGGCACGCTTCTTTCTTCTTCTTCTTCTTTTTTTTTTTTTTTAGCTGAAGTCTCACTCTATCGCCCAGGCTGGAGTGCCATGCATGCTCCCGGCCACCGCAGCCTCGACCTGCTGGGCTCAGGCGATCCTTCCGCTTCAGCCTTCCAAGTAGCTGGAACTACAGGCATGTGCCACTATGCCCAGCTAATGGTCTGTTTCTTTTTTTTATTTATATGTCTTGGTTTGAACAAACCTTTTATTAAGTTTTTCCACATGTTCCAAAGTCCTGTAAAACATCTCTCAAACCAGTTTTTCACATAGTCAGTCTTGTCATACGGTCTATCAATCTTCTTTTATTTCTAGAAGACCTTTCTCTTGGAGCTCTTCATTTTTTAGTTCTGGTGTAAACACCTTATTCTCAAAGCTTCAGGACTTCCCTTGTGGTCATCTTTGGAATTCTATTGTTTCTTTCATGTGTTGATCGCTGTTTTGAAGGCTTTTTTTTCTTTTACCTGGTTTATGCTCCAGTGAAAGGTGAATGAGAAATCATGTTTTTGAGACTTTACATGTGTCAGAAAATATCTTTGTAGATCATATTTGATCAGTAGCCTGAAAATCACTTTCCCTCAGAATTCAGAGGGTGTGTTCTATCTATCATCTCTTTTCAGTGTCACTTCTGAGAAGACTGATGGATTCAGACTCTCCAGCCCGCACAGGTGACATGATTTCTCTCACTGGACACCTTTAGTTCATTCTTTTTATTCCCGTGCTTTCATCTGTTATGATATGCCTTCATGCTCCCTTTTTATTTGTCATGTGGGTTCTTCACGGGTCTTTTTATTCTGTTTCCTTTATTTGTGGGAAATCTCCCACTGTTTTCTTTTTTGTTTTCTCTTCCAAAAACTTTCGGTAGTTGAGTTTTGGACCACCTGGCTTGAATTTCTAATTTTCTTATCTTTTCTCTCTGCTGTTCCATACACATTTTTTTGTTGTTCTGTTTACTGAGCGATGTTTTCCACCTTATCTTTGACAACTTCTGCTTATCTTTTTTGCTTTGGCTTTCATGTTCTTAATTCCCAAAAGCTCTTGTTTTCTAAATATTTCTATATGAGGAATTATTTTGTGTCTGTAAAACATTGTCTCTCTTAGGATATTTGTCATAATTTTCATTCAAGTTTTCTTCTATTTCCTGCACTGTCTCTGTTCCTTCCAAGTTTCTTGGTCTGTTTGCTTTCTTTGCTTTCAAGTCACCACTTCTGTTGGGAGCCTTAGTCACACCAATTAGGCCAAATAGATAAGTAAAAGGCATTCAAATTGGAAAGAAAGAAAAACTATCTCTGTTTGCAGATGATCTTACACAGAAAACCCTGAAGCCACCACCAAAAAAACTGTTAGAGTTATTAAACAATTTCAGTACAGTTGCAGAATACAAAAGCAAGAAACAAAAATCGGTTACATGTTTATTGCTGTATTAGTCACAATAGCAAAAACAGAGAAGCAACCCTGCTGTCTATTGAAAGTGGCCTGGATAAAGAGAATGTGGTACATATACATGATGGAATACTGTGCAGCCACAAAGAAGAACAAAACCATGGCATTCGCAGCAACTTGGATAGAGTTGGAGACCGTCATACCAAGTGAAGTATCACAGAAATAAATAACTGAATGCTGCATGTTCTCACTCAAGTGAACCCTGAACACTACTCATATTAGCCCAAGTGTGGGATCGACAGTTGCTGGGCACTGCTAGGGCAGAGAGAGAGGGAGAAGGGAGGGGTGGGCGTGTAACAACACAAAGGGTACCTAGTTCCCCACCAGAGGGAGTGAGGGCCAATTAGGCACCCAAACTTCACTTTCATGCAGTCTACTTATGTAGTTAATCCTCACTTGTATCCCACATCTCTATAATAAAAAAATAAATTTAAAAAAGTCAGTCACATATCTATAAATTAATGATGAAATATCAGGAAAGAAGAAAAACAATAATTTACAATAGCATTACAAGTTTAAAAAAACAAAAAAAAACTTAGGAGTAAATTCAGGAAGGTGGAAGATTTGTACACTGAAAACTATGCAAGACGTTGATGTTTTTCATGTCAATGGTTTTCCTCTGGTGGTCCCTGGGTGTCTGTCTTCGTGAGGCATGCGTATGGGAAGCTTTGTGTGTGGGAGCTTGTTGCCTGGTGGGCATTGCTATAACCACTTTGGGAGACTACCAATGATCATTTTTGAAGGGTTTTTTTCTTTTCTTTTTTTTGAGTTGGAGTCTCACTCTGTCGCCCAGTCTGGAGTGCAGTGGCCGCTCCCGGCCACCGCAGCCTCGACCTGCTGGGCTGCGGCGATCCTTCCGCCTCTGCCTTCCGAGTAGCCGGAACTACAGGCGCGCGCTACCACGCCTGGCTAATTTTTTGATTTATTGTAGAGATGTGGTCTTACCAAGTTGCCCAGGCGGGTCTCCAACCCGGGGCTCAGGCAATCCACTCACCTCGGCCTCCCAAAGCACGGGATTACAGGCTGAGCCACCAAGCCTGGCTGGGTTTTTTTCTTTACCTTGGGTCTGTCAGCTTCCTCAGAACTCTGATCCCCCGCTTGGAGGTATACATTATTATGATCCCTATATTCTATGAATTAAGTGTGGATAAATGTTGCTATTTTTATATTTTACAATGTAAACTTTTATACAGTCCTGTTTTCAGAACAGTGGTCACTTCTATGTTCCGCTCTATTATCCTTGAACCTTGGTGATGACATTTTTTTTTTTTTGAGTTGGAGTCTCACTCTGTTGCTCAGACTGGAGTGCAGTGGCACGCTCAATGGCCACGGCAGTCTCGACCTGCTGGGCTCAGGCGATCCTTCCACCTTAGCCTTCCAGATGATGACATTTTTAGCAGAAAACAAACTCTAGTCTTCTCCCTGGGGAGGGTAAGTGCTTGACATGCAAGGATGAGAAAGGAAATCTGAAGGAAGAGGAAGTTTGGAAAGACTTTCAACTTCAGTGTTATCTATCATATTCTCACCTGCAGAACACTGAACATTTAATTGATTAAATCTTTCCTAGATCTTTAAATTTTAATTAGCTTGCTTCTTATTGTTTTCACCCATGCAAGTACTTAGCATGAAGCTCTCTTTTGGTCTTTGAAGATACTTGTCACTTCTCACATGGTCACCTCTCCTACTCTGTCATTGAGAATTTATGCTCTTTTTTCCTCAAAAGTACTCTCATTTTAATGTTGTTTAAAGAAGGATAGGGAAAATCATTTTGGTGGGAACAGTTATCAGAAGTCTCAAGTCTATTCATTCTTTGCGATTTCCTCCATATTTGTATCCACTGTGACTACCACATCCACATATATCACTGCCTGCTTGTGAGTGTCACACACTTCAAACCGCTCTTCTTGATCCCAGGAAATGGTGACCCCATTCTCCTGACTCAGGCAAAACCCCTTGAGTCCTTTCTTTCTCTTATCACCAATAATCGATCCATCAGCATATCCTGTCAGCTTTACATTAAAATATGAGAAGGGACCAAAAAAAACCCCGGAATTTATTTATAAAAATTGTGTGTTTAGGCCGGGCTCAGTGGCTCAACCTGTAATCCCGCGCTTTGGGAGGCCGAGGTGAGTGGATTGCCTGATCCCACGGGTTCAAGACCCGCCTGGGCAACTTGGCGAGGCCTCATCTCTACAATAAATCAAAAAAATTAGCCGGGTGTGGTAGCGCATGCTTGTAGTACCAGCTACTCGGAAGGCTGAGGCGGAAGGATCGCCAGAGCCCAGCAGGTCGAGGCTGCGGTGGCCGAGAGCGGCCACCGCACTCCAGTCTGGGCGACGGAATGAGACGCCAACTCAAAAAAAAAAAATTGTGTGTTTAGTCTTACATGTTTAAACTTCAGTCACCTTCAAAGTACTCTCCATTTGATGCAACACACCCATTGAGATTATTTTCTCACTGCTTAAAACAGTTTTTGAACCCATCAATTGTGATGCCTTTCAGAGCTTCTGCCATTTTTGTTTCATCTCTTCCACATTGGCAAATGTTTCCCTTTGAGGACTTTTTTCATCCAGGGAAACAAACAAACAAAAAGTCACTCTGGCAAGATCGGATGAATAGGGAGGGTGGGGCATGGAGGTCATGCCATTTTTGGCCCAAAACTGCTGAATACTCAGCATCGTGTTGGCAGGTGGGCTTGTAAATCACCTATCACGAAATGAGCAAATGTTTAGAAAGAATCTCCAAGATAAATTCACTGAAGCTGAATGCAGCTTCTCACAACAATGCTAGCTGGTATACTGATTCTAACGGGTATCTAGAATACTTACCTAGTGGGGGAAGCCTGTACTGCAAGGGACTCACTCCCCAAAAGATAATTCTGGGTTTTTTGGGTCCCCCTCATATCTATTCAGAATCAGTTCATTTCTCATCATCTCTACTGCAATTGCCTCGGTGCAAGATCCTATCATCTCCTCCCCACTTTATTTTGGTAGATTCCTCAGTGGTCTTCTGGTTTCCATACTTGGTCCCCTACAGTCTATTAACTTTTTTTTTTTTTTTTTAGTTGGAGTCTCACTCCGTTGCCCAGGCTGGAGTGCAGTGGCATGCTGGGCTCCGGCGATCCTTCTGCTTCAGCCTTCCACGTAGCTGGAACTACAGGAACACACTACCATGCCTGGCTAATTTTTTAAAAAATTTATTGTAGAGACAAGGTCTCGCCAAGTTGACCCGGGCTAATCTCGAACTCATGGGCTCAGGTAATTCACTTGCCTAGGCCTCCCAAAGTGCTGGGATTACAGGCTGAGCCACCGAGCCCCGCTCCACAAACGGGCATTAATTTATTTTTATTTTTTAGGCCTGCCTGCACTTACCAAATTAAGGTTCTCATTTTTCAGCCTAATTCAGTAATTATGTACATGTTTTTATGGAAATTCGTGTTCTCTGATGTCAATCAGTTGTTTTTGCAAATGAATCTGAAGACATTTCATTTTCATATTTTATACACATGGATTTTAAACCTGATGTAACGCTGTATTACTTTCTTAGAGCTGTGGTAGCAAAATACCACAGATTGGGTGGCTTAAACAACCAAAATTTATTTCTTACAGTTCTGGAGGCTGCAAATCCAAGACTAAGGTATCAGCAGGTTGGGTTTCTTGTGAGGCCTCTCTCCTTGGTATGCAGATGGCCGCCTTCTTGCTATGTCCTTACATGGTCTTTCCTCTATGTGCTCCCACTCCTGGTGTCTCTGTGTCCTAATATCTTCTTTTTATAAGGCTATCAGTCAGGTTGAATTAGGGTTTACCCCAACAGCCTCATTTTAATTTAATTACCTCTTTAAAGACCCTATCTCCAAATAAAGTCACTTTCTGAGGCACAGGAGGTTAAGGCTTCAACATTTGAATTTTGGAGGAATTTAGTTCATGACAAACTTAATTTGAAAGATTTTTTAAACAGGTTAAAATTCTATTTCTGATTTCAGCAAAACAGAATTTTAATGGCATTCACTATTTGCATCAAGAAAATCACATAATATGGGAATGTTCCCAAATACCTGTTCCTAAAGGTTTTTTCCCAAAGCATACATTTCTTCCAAAAAGCAGTGACTTTTCCTTATTCATTGGTAAATATCACCTTTATCTTGAGGAAGCAGATAAGGATGTTATTGGAAAATGTCAGGTTAAAAAAAATATGGACAGGTACTCACCACAGAAAAGGTTCATACATTCTATTTCGCTTGTCTTTTGGTAAAAAGAAAATTGCATAATACTTGTAAGTACTTTGTCATGAGTGAACAGTGAGCCCCCACATCGTACAGCAGATTTTCAAGGTCACTCTGACCTCTTATATGGTGCCCATGTAGTAAGAAAGCAGGAGAGCTTAGCTGGGTGCTTTCAATCTAAAAGTGAAATAAAATGGTTGAAGGTGAAAGAGTGAAAGTATCGAGTCCTCAGGACTGTGGGTCATCTCTTCTCTCAGGATGTGTTCGTTCCCTACCTGACACCTGAGGGACAGTGGCCACCTGTACACAAGATATTAATAGAACATAATTTGTTCTTGTTTTTAAAAGTGTAAAGCCTACATAAAGCCTCTAATGTTTCTCCTTGCCCCTATTGGGTTGTCTTATGTATCTGTGGGGCGCTGCGTTCCACTCTGGCAAGGACAAGACTAGAGATTCTGAACTAAGGCAAAACCGAGGGATAGAGGAAGCTGGTGATGATAAACAAAATCAACAGACTCCGATCACTGATTAGATGCAGGGGTGTCCATCAGAGGAAATGTGTGAATAGGTACATTTTCATGCTGTGTTTAAGAAGTTGATACTCATCTCCCCCCATGATGGTAATTTCTTCCCAGATGTGAATCAAACCGTCACTTATAGGCTTCCTTCTTTGTGCCAGACATTACGCAATGTATGTTCGTATACATTTTCTCTGCAAAGACCAGAGTGACTTTATTTGTAGGCCTCGTGTTTCAAAGCTTTGCAAACAGCAGCTGCCAAAAAAAACAGGGCCTCCGTGAACGTTCACACCAGGGCAGCTGTCAGATCAGGCATCAGGATAGCTGGGGGCCTTCTGAGTTTCAAAGAACAAGGACCTTTTTCCAAGAAGCAGCCTAGACAGTCAGGCAGAAAAAGACTAGAAGAAGCCTTTACCTGAGACAACATTGTCTACCCCTGAACATTGGTTTTTCCTCTTAGTGTCTCTGTCTCTTTCACAAAAGTAAAAAAAGACTAAAATATTCTTTTACTCACAGCAAGGTAGGTCCACTGTATACTCCTCCAAATGCATCTTTGTCAATAACTGTCAGGTATTTATTCTTGTTTAGGTAACTAGAGAGAGAAAGATGGAGAGAATGAATTAGGTGAGTTTAAGCAATCACACCAAATTAGAACAAATACAAGAATAAAATGTAACCATGGTCTCCCTAGTTATAAACTGATTTTCAAGAATTTAGAAGATGCTTTACCTTCTTCTGGCTTAAGCACTCAGAACATTCTAGGTTTCAGTTGTGCAAGATTTATACATAATTATGACAGAAGTTTTTGAAAAAGAGCATGCTTATGATCTAGTTTGCATGTCTAAATTTCACAAAAGTTGCATAAATTTTCTATTTTCCTGGCCATAAGCAATTGTATTTTTCAGTCCTCTTCAATACCAACTGATTTAAATTTTATTTCTCAATATTGATCAATATTCCCATTTACTTCTGAAGACTGGGCTTAAGTCAGGAATGAAATGAAGGCAGTAGGATGGCAATTTGATGAAGATGGTCAGAGATTCAGACCTTTTCTTGGGTAAGGTAAGATTCAGCAAGTGAAAATCCAGGACACCAATTAAATTTGAATTTCAGATAAATAACGAATATATTTTGTAGTATAAGTATTTCCATGCAATTAAAAAAATTCTCTTGTAAAAAAGTTGTTTGTTGTTTATCTGACATTAAAATTTAATTGGGTTGCCTGTATTTTATCTGACAATCATATTGTGTGTGTGTGTGTGTGTGTGTGTGTGTGTGTGTGTGTGTGTATGTGTGTGGTAGGGGAATGTTTAGGTAGGTAAGATTAAAGACTATACCTTCCATGGAAGAAGTCTGATGGCACATTGATCTTTCCATTTTAAAAACATATTGGGTATTTGAGAGTAAAATATTTTTGAAGCAATTTAAGTTACACAGTTATTTTATTTTATTTCGAAATAGAATTCCCTACAAATGGATGAAGGATTTTGCAATTGGCCTTTTCCTCACAGTTTTCAAGAACAAAGTTATCTAAAAAGAAAAAAAGTGCATATATATCCTTGTTATAAATGATCCAGATTTACATGTTGAGAATAACTCACAACAAAGCCTTGTCAACTTTTTTTTTTTTGAGTTGGAGTCTCACTGTCACCCAGGCTGGAGTGCAGTGGCACACTCACGGCCACCCCAGCATCGACCTCCTGGGCTCTGGTGATCCTTCCACCTCAACAGTCCAAGTAGTGGGAACTACAGGCACACGCTACCATGCCCAGCTAATTTTTGATTTACTGTAGAGACGAGGTCTCGCCATTTGCCCGGCTGGTCTCGAACCCACGGCTCAGGCAATCCACTTGCCTCGGTCTCCCAAAGTGCTGGGATTACAGGCTGAGCCACTGAGCCTGGCCAGTGTAGTCAATTTTAATGTTAGTGAGTGGCTGGCCACCTGTTGATGCACAATGTCTATAGCAGAGACCCTTAGGAGTTCTGCCTATATATGGATACTGTCTCTATTATTCTTCATATGGGGTTAGCTCTTCATGATGAAAAAATGTTAAAGGTGACGGTTGATAATAGTATTAAGTCTTCTGTCAGAGTTATTCTCCAGAGCTCTCACGTCCCCCTGGTTAATTGGACCCAGATAAGGGCCTTCACTGGAACCATGGGGATAAGAGTTTTACCCATCACTGATGTTGGGAAAGTGTCCCCTTTCTAACTCTGGATAAGTAACCACCTTCATTTGAGAAACTAACCAAATAATAAGTAAGTCCCAGAACTCCACACGGTAAGTCTCATACACTGGTATACATTTCTGAGTCTTTCTATTTTCTTCTTCAACAGCAAGTGAGAACTACCTAACCTAAAATAGCCATCACAATTTTTCTTCCTCACACTCTTTCCTTCACAGTATTATCATAATGTCTAATTACCTTGTTTATTTGTTTACTTGTTTATTGTCTTTCTCTCCAACCAGAATGAAAGTTCTATATCTTATTCATTGCTGTACACCCAGTGCCAAATTCAGTGTCTCTATAACTGTTTGTTGGGTGAATGTGTGAATGAATGAAAAAATAATATATTTTTATTATAGATAGTATAGATAGTAAAGTGGGCAATGTCAAACTCTTAGCATGACATAGGTGATTGCTTTAAGGAAAAAAAAAAAGAAGAATGAAAGACTGGAAGACTTAGCATATGATGTGGAGACATTTGACCAATTGACTTTCTTTGTGGCCATTACTTTTGAAGCAGTTGGCTTACAAAAACTGCCAGGGTGTGCCTTCTCTGTGGCCTCTTTGGGTAGTGGCTGGACATTCAGCTTCTAGGTCATTGTTAAGTGTCACATGGAGAGAGTCAGTTAGTCTCATATATGTTGAAAGACCTGGCTATGGTGCTAAAGTAGTCAGTCTGTCTTCCCAGTGTCTCCAATCACACTTCCCACTTAATCACTGTTTGACTCTCCCTTGACAGAGTTCCTTTGGTCAGTGACAGCTGGAGTGGATAAGAGCCACCTTGGAAAAAACAACTGGAGAGACAATCTTGAACAGCATGATTTGGTAAAAAAGACAACTAAGCTCAGTACAAGGGCTGCATTGGCTTGCATCTCTTTTTGTATTCTTTGGACAACGCGGCTTGCAGATCACATTCTGTTCCCAGACACTTGAAAACCAAATAAGAGCCGGTGAGCTCGTCTCAGTTTTTCCTGTTCACCTCCAACTGCTGCAAGTGGAAATCGGCTTGCTTTAATCATTAGAAATGATTGTAAAACTAAATTATTGCTTGTCCAATTCTGCAGTGTTTTCATCTGATATTTAATACGCCCCCAAGGATAAGGAGGCTGGTTGATAAGCATTGCAGTTTACCAGAAATTCTGCCGAAGACTTCAAACTGAGAAAGCCAGCCAGAGTCCAGGAGGGGAGAAGGAGGATGAAGAGGAGGCACAGCCAACTTGAACGGGGATGAACTGAGCTTGCAGGAGGCTGCATTCTCTGAAACCAACACGGTTGTTTGGGTACTTTACTTCTTAGAGATAATTAGGTGCTTAAAAATGAAACCATCGGCTGTTAGCGGAGGGTTGCCTCATTTAGCTTTTAACCGTGGTTCAGATTGCTGTTCCCACCTTCCATCTGAAGCCAAGAGAATGAGGAGGGGATACAGAAGCAGAAGGCTTAATGTCCACGAAGAAAGTGCTTCCCTCGACCTTACCACAGAACGTTTTCTGGGAATTCAATCTAGTTAAACTGATTCCTTGACCATGACTTGTGCTGATTCTTCTGAAATCCACATTCTGTAAACCAGCTTGGGTAAATGATTCACAAATTTTGGTAGGCTATATGGGTAACTTGCCCTAGACGATGATTATTTTTACAAGGGGATGATAATCCAATGTATCCCTTACAAGGAGAAGATGAGCATAAATTAAAAGAGGGTGGAAAGACTTGTAATAGGAGATGAAAGGAAACACTTATTCAAGATCAGGATTTCTAAATATAAACACTGGGGAGGGTTTATAAGAAAAGAACTGATATTTCTTTTAAAAACAAGATAGACATGGCTACATCTGTGTGTGTCCATCAGCCTTTCACTGTTTGGGGGACTTATTCCTCTTTCAGAACCTGTGGGAAGAAATAAAATTCTTCCTCAAAAAGAGATGTGAGGCTGGGTGCTTGTAATCCCAGTACTTTAGGAGACCAAGGCAGGAGGATTGCTTGAGCCCAGGAGTTTGAGACCAGGCTAGGCAACATAGTGAGATCTCATCTCTGTAAAAAAAAACAAAAAAGATGGGACATAGTGGCATGTACCTGTAATCCCAGCTACTTGGGAGACAGAGGAGGGAGGATCACTCGAGCTCAGGAGTTGAGACTGCCACTGCACGCCAGCCTGGGCAACACAATGAGACCCCAATTCAAACAAACAAAAAAACCGAAGCGATGCCAGATTTTTCATAGAGGGAGTTAAGAAGCCCTGCCTGATTTAAGCTGTGAACAGTTTATAATTAAGGAAGAGCAATGTTGTCAGGAAAATGAAGGTGATTAGGAACAAGTTGGGGAAAAATATCCAATTGACAAACTCAGTGTTATGTGTTCAATGTGTGTGTGTGTATCCTTTTTTGTTGAACTCACTCTCGGCACATATCAGCCATTCAGTAAAGACTTACTAGCAGAATAAATGAAAGCCGGGTGCTGGGTAACTCCTAGAGTGTACCCTCTACACTAGGTTTAGAAGGAAGTGATCTATGCCAGAGAGGAGCGTCACACTCTGTCAGGGAAACTGGCTGTCGTTGATAGCTTTGATCTCTGGAGAGCTTTAGGATATATTTCAGCTCCAAGATGGAATTTCGCCTTGTGCTTTCACAGTCCCCTTGGGGGAAGCTTGGACTGGCACCTGATTATGATACAAGACGCATGGGAACATTTCTGTGGGGAACTATGTTTTCCTCCCATGGGTCTGGTAATTCAGAAAATTAAAGGAAACTCCTACCCAGCTCTTGCATTTGTCTAAAGAGAGGCTAGATTGCTCTATGAAAATCGCTTCCATAGCAGAAATCAGGACACCTGTTTGTAAATGGCACCAGGCGAGAAAATGCTCATACTTTAATAGGTACAGGGCAAAGGCAGGCTTACAGCATCTCCTGCAAGCTGTTCAAGTCCGTCCCTCCATGAGAAAGAATAACCTGCTTAATCATATAGTCTTCTCCATCATCATCTTTTCCCAGGGCTCTGATCTGTGGTGTTTTACTTCTGATCAGTTAAGGTGTGATGCTAATTAGCACATTAGTTGTGTTGACTCTGTGTTAATAATAATTAGTGTATTGATCTTAGCACATCAGAATGGTACTTTTGTTCATGCCCATTGTCTACCATCAGATATTAGCTGGTACTATGGTTTGACCATAGAACATAAAATACAGAGGATCAGACATTCTTCAAGAAGTAACATATCCCCCTGCAACTTGTGTGGAAAGAGAGAATGGAAACAAGGTACCAAAGAATGAATGTGTGACTTGACTTGTGACCGAGTGCTGTTCAACTTCTGTTGAGCAAGGCATGCTTGTATTATTGTTAATTTCACATCTGAGTGATGACAACCTGCTTGGCTCCACAGGAAATCACAGGATGATGTGCTTTTACACATCTGCCATCATTTTCATGAAATCCTAACTAATTACTCAGCTGCTGCTGAGGCCTCAGCACTTGTACTCAGTGTGGAATGTATCCAACTTGGCTGCAATTATGTTTTTCAGTTACACTAAAAACAATGGGTGTAAATGAGGTCAAACCTGCTAATTTCAGTAAATTGTCATGAGGTGAAATGATGGGAGATGATTGCTTTTTTTGGAATACACATTGTTTAAAGAAGAACCTAATGATATCCAAACACACTTCTAGAGAAATCACTAAATTGCGATCACATCATGTGCAATCCTTGAAAACTATTAGGATAATTATAGGAGAGTGATATGTTTGCCTTCATTTAAAAACCACAATTAGCAAAAGCAACATCCCTATGTTAGAAACACAAAGTAAATACTGTTTCATTATTACTGTGGAAACTTGACCTGTTTCTTTCATCTAACGCTCAATCCTTGTCTTCCTCTAGTCCCAGAGCTTCTACCATGACTATTGTCTTGGTTTTATATTGGATTTATGTGATACCTATTACCAAAGTGCTTAGATCTAGGAAAAAACAAATTTCCATCAACTAAAAAATCAGAAACTCAGGGTAGAATGATGGAACATTTGTTTTATAACAGGAGCAGAGTATCCAGTTTGAATTCAAAACATGGATTTGAAAAAAAGATCTTTGTTTTCTATTATGATTGGATCTGTACTTTCTAACCCGAAATATTTTTATCCAGATACTTCTTATCTTCCATACTTGCCCTCTAACCCTTACCAGGAACCGGGAGAAAGAGACTACATATTCACCATGCAATGGTCATCCTCACTGAATACGTTTATCTAGATGTCTGCAAATTATTACGCTCCAGTGAAATCCTGCCTTTCCCCTGTTTTCATAAATAAAGTTTTATTGGAACATAACGACACTCATTTGTTTATATATGGTCTATGACTGCTTTCACACTACAATGGCAGAGTTAAGTAGTTGCAACTAAGACCATATGTCCCACAAAACCCAAAATATTTCCCTTCCCGGAAAAAGTCTACTGACCCCTGATCTAGACTTTCAGAAACCAAGAAACAAATGATTCTTAACTAAGAAATATTTCTCATGTGTGTTAATATCTTCCAAATAACTTTAATACTAAACATGCAAATGTCAAAAAGTATTGTGAAATAATACACTGATTTTTTCCCTATGTTTCAAGAGATAATAAGTCAGGGTATCAGGGAATTGAAATCCATTATGTCCAATAGAATAATGCTGTCATAAGCCAGAGCCCATGATGTGGGCTGAGGAGAAAGCTGATGGGAAGGAAGAGTCTCTCTCTATATACAAGAAGTCCTTGAATGACGTAATTTCATTCAACATTGTTTTGTTTTAATGTTGATGAGAACAGCGTCACTGTGTGTGTGAACGGAGCTGACAGTTCTCCCTGTGTCTGCGTGGGTTTTCTCTGGCTACTCCAGTTTCCTCCCATATCCCAAAGATGTGCATGTTAGGTTCAGCGATGTGTCTGCATGGTCCCAGTCTGAGTAAGTATGCCCTGCGAGGCGATTGTATCCTGTCCAGGTCTGATTCCCACCTTGTGCCTTGAGCTGCTGGTATAAACTCCAGCCACCTGCAACTCTGAACTAGAATAACAGGATAAATAGTTATCTTTTATATTTATATATGTATTAATATATATATATGTATTATGTAATATATATATTATAAATAGTGCAGTGGTCTGATCACCACAGTTTTGACCTCCTGGGCTCAGATGTTCCTTCCACTTCAGCCTCCTGAGTAGCCAGGACTACAGTCCCATGCCACCATGACTGGCTAAGTTTTTTATTTTTGTAAAGATGAGGTCTTACTATGTTGCCTATGCTGGTGTCAAACTTCTGGGCTCAAGCAATCCTCCTGCCTTGGCCTCCCGAAGTGCTGGAATTACAGATGTGAGCCACCCTGTGCCTGGCTGTGCTTTGGTCTTTATTTAGAAGTTTGGTGATGTTTGTGACCAGAAATATGTCATAGGAACTTAACTTTTGTTTATATCAATTAGCCTATGGGAAAAATTGGTTTCATTATATGTCTTTTCGTTTTAAGTTGCAGTTTCCAAGAACTGATCAAGGACTTTAAGTAAGGACGTACTGTGCTCTTTTCATAGGTTGAATTTCAGAGGACCATCCAATGCTCTGAAACCTTTACTAGTTCTTAGAATCTCCACAGGCTGCCTCTAGAATAAACCTTATTAAACTTATCTGCCTCCCAACCAGATGATATATCAGAAGATTCTTCCTCAGCATTGTGATATTGTGAAATATATATTAGTCTTCCTCTCACTACCTGGCACACAGCTCCTAAAACCCTTGGAATCTCTGGAGTGAAGAGTATCTTTTCTTATGATAGTGAATAACTGGTGACTAGCAAACCTTGGGTAGTTTCAGGATGGGGGCTGGTGTTCAGAAAGGTCAAGGAATGTTTAGAAGGTTGGGACTGTCAGCTCCACCCCCACAACCTACAGAGAGGAGAGAGGAGCTGAGGATTGAGTTGGTTGCCAATGGTCAACAATGTAATCAATCATGCCTATGCAATGAAACCTCCATAAAACCCAAAAGGAGAGGGCTTGAGTGCACTTCCAGATAGCTGGAAGGTAGTCAAGGTACAAGTGGAGGTGCCTGGAGGTTGGCATGCCCAGAAAGGGCATGGTAGCTCTGCATCCTTCCCACATGCCTTGTCCTATGCATCTCTTGATCTTATTTCTTTTCAATATCTTTTAAAGTAAGTAAAAATTTCCTCCAGTTCTGTGAGTCGCTCTAGCAAATTAACTGAACTGAGCAGGAAGCTGTGGGAACTTCGAAGTACAGCCAGTCATTCAGAAGTACAACCACAACCAGGGCCTGTGGTTGGCACCTGAACTATGGGGCAGTCTTGTGGGGGCTGAGCCCTTAACCTGTGGGATCTGACGCTGTCTCCCGGTAGTATCAGAATTGAGTTAACTTGTGGGACACCCAGCTGATGCCCGTTGGATTGGTGTGTGAAAAAAACCTCCACACATTTGGTGTCAGAAGTGTTGAGGGTGTGGACGTAAAAGATAACTTTAGTTTTGCCTATCTCCAAGAAGTCGTATTCCCCAAAGAGCGTTCTGTGGGACGCCAGACCAGTAGAATGTTCCTAGAACTGAGAGCTGCCTGGAAGCTCGGCATATTGTAGCTCTCGCTTCAATACTAGTAATTCAAATTGTTCTATCAAGACACCTAACACGTCCACCTATATATTTTGCTTAACTTTATAAGATCGTGAATTGCTTGTTAAAAGTAATACCCATTAACTTACCAAGGGAAAAAGAGTTGAAGAAACAACTCACTTCCCCCATCCCTTCTCTTATTACGAGGTTGAGAAGCTGTGATTGAAATTATTGTCCCCTAGTTAGTGTTTTCATCCTTTTGATAGAAAATGTCTCTAAGCTCCTTTGATAGTCTGTGGCTGATTTTATGGCCAAAGCCATAAAATAATAGACTGCCAGACTTACACTGAGATCCACTTAGCACAGAAGACCTCTTTTGAGAATCTCTTGCCGGGCTCAGTGGCTCAGCCTGTAATCCCACGCCTTTGGGAGGCTGAGGTGAGTGGATTGCCTGAGCCCGCGGGTTTGAGACCCACTCGGGCAACTCGGCGAGACCTCATCTCTACAATAAATTAAAAATTAGCCGGGCGTGGTAGTGTGCGCCTGTAGTTCCAGCTACTTGGAAGGCTGAGGCGGAAAGATCGCTGGAGCCCAGCAGGTCAAGGCTGCGGTGGCTGGGAGCGGCCACTGTACTCTAGTCTGGGTGACAGAGTCAGACTCCAACTCAAAAAAAAAAAAAAAAAGAAAGAAAGAAAGAAAGAAAATCTCTTAAAGTCTTTACAGAGTTTTCTAGACATGACCAGGAGGCCAATTATGAGCAGGAGGATGTTTTAAAGCAGAATAGTCAATATACCTGGCCTAATATCAAGCCCAGTTTAAATTTAATAACATTTTACCATCTCAACCTTTGCATCAAATTATCCCTTACTCAGACTTCCACTGGATGCTCCCTGAAATGGTGGCCTTGCTGCATTGGTAAAGTCAGGTTCTCACAAACTAATGACACTGTTGCTTGGTGTTGCTGTCCTCTGACACTTCTGGTTATGCCTTGAGTTATGAGTTACCTCCCTTCTCTCACAGGATCCCATTCGTTTCAGGTGTAAGACAGTTTAACTTCTGTATTTAATGCCTTTGATGAACTGACCTAAGATGTCTAAACAATCTCCAGAGCCAAAAAACAAGTAGCACTGGCCAGAGGGGTTGGGTGTCCATAAGTTGGTGGTGGTTGAAAGCTTAGCAGTGATGAATCCCAATAGAAGGCAGGGAAAAGAGTCCTGGATTAGGAATCTAGGTCTTGACTTTGACTCAGACACTAGACAGCTCTATCAAATTATAAAATCCATGTTTAAAAAAAAGCCACGTGTGCTCATTGGGCTTCATTCCCCTCATATGTAAAATGTGACAATTAAATAAGGAGAATGATATGTATTTCACAGCAGTGGTTTTTGATTTTTGCTCTACATTGAACTCACTTGGAAAGATTGTAAAATTCCCATTACCCTGGCTACATCGAGAATGTCTGGTGGCAAAACCTAGGCATCAGTGCTTTCAAAACTCCCCTGGTGAGCCCAACTTGTAGCCAATATAGAGATCCATTGCTTTGTAGACCTTAAGGTCTGAATTTCATACTCCAAATCTCTGTCCTGAAAAAAAAAAGATAATTGAGAGTGTTTGAGGGTTGTACCTTCCAATGACTAAATATGGCAGGATAAAGAAGCAAATAGTTTGAAGCATAGTTCCTTATCTTGCTCTCCAAAATCCTTTGCTTGTGGAAAAATTAAAGTTTTAGGAATTAATTACCCTATATCCAAGGTGTTAGGTTCTTTTTTTAATCCAGCATTTGGGGAAGAAAGTTTTGGTTCAGGTAAGCATAATTTGGACACATTGAATTCGGGAGCCTGGTTTCCCTGGTTGAAGGTTTCTTCACTAGTTTTGCCTGCTCCTGCTGATGTGGTTCTCTGTTGCCTCAATGCTAACCTCTCGATGCTCTCGATGTCTAGAACTACATGACAGTCTCCCGAAATCTTTATGCCCTAAGTACCTACAGACTAGCTTATTTATTTTAAGAAGTCCCAATATTCCACCTCATTCATAGAAAATTTGAATTTGGAAAATGATTACTCTAAAGGTCATCATAACTTTCTTTTTTTTTTAATTTTAGAACATTTTTATTATCACTAGAAGAATCCCTATGTCTTTTAGCCATCATTTCCCATTCCTGTCTCCAGCCCCTAGCCCCATGCAACTACTAATCGATTTGCTATCTCTATTTACTATTCTGAACGATTAATAAATATTGAATCTTTGGGACTGGCTTTTTTTCACTTAGCATCATAATGCTTTTCAGATTCTTCCATGTTGTAGCATGTATTAGTATTTCATCTCTTTTTAGAGGACTATATCACATGTTTGTCTATTCGTCAGCTGATGGATATTTTGATTTTATCCACTTTTTGGCTGTGATGAATAATACAAAAGAAAAATAAAGATGAACTGGACTTCATCAAAATGAAAACTTTGTAATTCATCATAACTTTCAAAGGAAAATATTTGGTGAAATTTATGTAATATTAAAGTCAAATGATAATAATTAAGAAATGATGGGATAAACCTAGAGAAAATCCTGCTTGTATCTCTAAACAAGGAGGCTGATTGTTATTTATTGTTTAGCATTCTGTTATTTTCTGAGATGCATATTTTGGATTGGATAGATTTCTCCCTAATGCACTTTGACCCTTGATATAGCTGCCCTTGAGTTGACTTCACCTGAATGTATGTCAGTGTGGGCAGTGACATTGCTCTTGTTCATCTTTGAACTGCCAGTGCCTATCACATTGTTGACAAGTAAATGAAGGTGTTTAATGCATGTGTTGACAAGTAAATGAAGGATTGTGTGAGAGTAGTATGATAAAGTTAAGATGGAAGGAGGGTCTCTCCCATTCTGTAGATATCTTTCATGTGAAAGCATTTATGTTACTCTATAGAGTCTTTGTAGACTTCTCCTTTAATTATGCATTTTAAAAAATGATTGAAATGAACCATAATGACCCTGCAAGCAGGAAATTGGGAGAACAGAACTCTAACTCTTCATTTGGTAAAGACTAAAGTAGGAAGCCCTAAAGCCTGGCAAAGAGAATATACTCCAAACAGAACTCAAAGGATCAAGTGTAGTGGCTTATGCCTGTAATCTCAGCACTTTGGGAGACCACAGCAGGAGGATTGCTTGAGGCTAGGAGTTCAAGACCAACCTGGACAATATAGTGAGCTCCTTGTCTCCACAAAAATTTAAAAAAAATTAGCTGGGCATGGTAGCATACACCTGTAGTCCCAATTACTCGGGAGGCTGATTGCTTAAGCCCAGGAGGTCAAAACTGAAGTCATGCCCTTACACTCTAGCCTGGGTGACAGAGTAAGACCTTGTCTCTCTCTTTTTTTTAATTTTTTTTTGAGTTGGATTCTCACTCTGTCACCAGACTGGAGTGCAGTGGCCGCTCCCGGTCACTGCAGCCTCGACCTGCTGGGCTCCGGCGATCCTTCCGCCTCAGCCTTCCGAGTAGCCAGAATTACAGGCGCGTGCTACCACGCCTGGCTGATTTTTTGATTTTATTGTAGAGATGAGGTCTCGCCTGCCCAGGCGGGTCTCAAACCCGCGGGCTCAGGCAATCCACTCACCTCAGCCTCCCAAAGGCACGAGATTACAGGCTGAGCCACCGAGCCCGGCAAGACCTTGTCTCTTAACAACAAAACAAAATGCCAGAACTCACTCAAAATGTATTACCATTTATCCTTTAAAAATGGAATTATTCCAGATTCTACCACCTAACCCTTTAACCAGACCACCAAACAAAATCACTTCATCCATCCAGAGTTACTGAGTGTGGTTGTGCAGTTTATCTACTTCACTCTTGCTGATTAAAGTGTGGGTCATGAACGAGCAATATCAGCATCACCTGGGGGTTTGTTAGAAATACAGAATCTCAGCTGGGCTCGGTGGCTCAGCCTGTAATCCCGCGCTTTGGGAGGCCGAGGTGAGTGGATTGCCTGAGCCCGCGGGTTCGAGACCTGCCTGGGCAACTTGTCGAGACCTCATCTCTACAAAAAATAAAAAAAATTAGCCTGGAGTGGTAGTGCGCTCCAGTAGTTCCAGCTACCTGGAAGGCTGAGGCAGAAGGATCACCGGAGCCCAGCAGGTCGAGGCTGCGGTGGCCAGGAGCGGCCACTGCACTCCAGTCTGGGCGACGGAGTGAGACTCCAGCTCAAAAAATAAATAAATAAATAAATAAATAAATACAGAATCCCAGGCTGGGTTCAGTGGCTCATGTCTATAATCCCATTGCTGTGGGAGGCCGAAGTGAGAGGATTGCCTGAGCCCAGGGGTTCGAGACCAGCCTGGACAACTTGGCGAGACCTCCCTCATCTCTACAATAAATCAAAAAATTAGCTGATCATGGTGGCATGTGCCTGTAGTTCCAGCTACTTGGAAAGCTGAGGCGGAAGGATCGCCTGAGCCCAGCAGGTGGAGGTTGCGGTGGCCAGGAGGGTGCCATTGCTCTCCAGCCTGGGTGACAGTGACACTCCAATGCAAAAAAGAAAAAGAAAAGAAAAGAAATACATAATCCTGAGGTTTACCCAGATCTCCTGATTCAGATTCTGTATTTTGATATGACTCCCCAGATGGTCTGTGCCTGGTCAAGTTTGAGATGCATTTCACCACCCAAATGCTTTATAATCATAAGGCCTTCAGAGTTTTCTTTTTTTTTTTTTTGAGTTGGAGTCTCACTCTGTCACCCAGACTGGAGTGCAGTGGCTGCTCCTGGCCATTGCAGCCTCGACCTGCTGGGCTCTGGCGATCCTTCCACCTCAGCCTTCCAAGTAGCCGGAAATACAGGTGCACGCTACCACACTCAGCTAATTTTTGATTTATTGTAGAGATGAGGTCTCGCCAAGTTGCCCAGGCGGGTCTCAAACCCGCGGGCTCAGGCAATCCACTCACCTCAGCCTCCCAAAGTGCTGGGATTACAGGCTGAGCCACTGAGCCTGGCTGTTTTCAGTGATCATTTCTGGAATATGAACTAACGATGTCTGATATTTTCAAAGGGGGAAAAAAGATGGAATTACAAAATAAGTAAGTAAATTTGAAAAAATAAACAAATAGAATATCTGAAATAGAAAAAAAAGTGTTAAAGAAATACTTAAGAAGTGCTAACACACATCAAACACCAAGTCTGTCATTTGTTATTTCAGCTGTTATGAGCATTATTTATTTTTTGAAAAGGCAGAAGTTGGATATGTTTGCCAGCTATGTCTGAGTGAATCAAAGAAAAACTGACATCTTTCCCAAAAACATATCAGAAAGGACTAAAAGAGAAGCCTTATTTTCTGAAAGACTTTGGGCTTCATGAAAGATACACTTTTACTTTATGTGCATAGTAGATGAACATTTACTTACACACACCTCCCCCCCAATGATAAAAACTTTGGGATTTCGAATCGGAGCCAATGTTTAGTGTCCTCTAAAGTGGGCCCCTGCCGAGTTCATTTACATTATGCTTGTGTTGATCACACTAACTTTGAGATTGAGGATCCTTTGTTGGATCCTATCTCAACAGAATTCTGACCCGAGGGATGGTCCTTCTGAGGGTCAATGGAGGTGACTATTTCCATGGTTATCCTTGACTTACACAGCATCCAGCTTTGTCCCATTGAAAGCATGTCCTTGGATTGAAGTAAAGCCATTGTTGTATAGCTTCCTATAACCAAAAGAGAGAGGAGAAATCAGTGACCTATGAGAAGGGGTGCTGGCCCTTTTCTGAACTATTGGGCTTCATTTCTTCAGTGTCAGAAGTGTACGTAGAGGTTTTACAGGTCTTACATATGTGCCCCACAAGAAAACTTTACAGTGCACCTTGTTTGAGACACAAGATAATATTGCTTAATCTGAATGCCCATTCTCCAGACTTAGCTCCTAGTAAATTTCAGCTGTTTTTCAGAAGCAGATTTTCTTTGAGGAACAAAGATTGCCACCATTAAGGATTTTAAAAGAATGTTCCATATATATTCAGAAAAAAAGGTTTCAGGTAATAGTTAACCCAATGTCAAAAGTAGAGGAGAAATTTCTTAAGATGAACATCTTGAATGCATAGGTTTTCTACTTTTTTATTTAAAATGTTATCTCACATCTGCATTTTATCTATCAAGGCTTATTATGGATTAAGTGCTGAGTGGTTGTGGGCTGAATTTAATTGGAATCTCATAGACAAGTCTAAGAAAGTAGATAGACCATGCCCTTTTGTGGAAACTTTTTTTTTTTTCCTGAGTTAGAGTCTCATTCTGTCTCCCAGCCAGCCTCGACCTCCTGGGTTCAGGCAATCCTTCCACCTCAACCTTCCAAGTAGCTGAGGTTACAGGTGCATGCCACCATGCCCAGCTAATTTTTTTACATATTGTGGAGATGAGGTCTTGCCATGTTGCCCAGGCTGGTCCCGAACTCCAAGGCTTAGGCAATCCTCTTGCTTTGGCCACCAAAGTGCTGGGATCACAGGGAAACTTTAATATTTTAGCTTGTTGCTATGTTTTTGCAATTAATTAATTCATACAATGATTCCATGGGGCCAGTCTGGAATGTTATCACCTTCATTTCCTAGTGGAGTTACTGAGACACAGAGGTCACTTGCCAAAAGCATGTTGGTCTAGAACTGTTGAAAATCAGAATTCCTGACTTTGAATACAATTCCTCCTACCTACCGAAAGCACACACCCTTTCTGCAGGAGAAGAAGCCTCAGCCTTGGGAGAACCCAGCTATGTGGGAATGCATAGGAGTTAATTGGTGGTTATTGGCATGAAGAGAAGACAAGACAGCCATGACCACAATCGGGCACAGTTAGGAGCTCCTAGTGACAGTCATAAGGGAACTTTGAAAACTACAGTCATTGGATCATTGTGAGCTCTGGTAGACTGTTAAGCATACAGAAGAATCCAAATTTCTTAGAATCCTGAGAATTTCTCAACCTGTCTTGACTTAAGAATTTTTAGCTCTAAAAATATGATAATAATACATAATTAAAAGGTTGCCGGGAGGATCAAATAACTATCTATTTAACACAGTTAGGAACACTTATGAGATGACCGTGTCAAGGGGTATCCTAAAATGTAGATTTATCCTATATAGTTGTGAGGAACTGAGAAATAGTCTCATGGTTTTGTTGTTTTGCTTATTATGTAATATTTAAATAATTACATAATAAGCACAAAGGCTAAGGAAACTCTAATGGATAAGTCAATTTTTCCTGAACTAGAGCTCTTTGATGAAGATGTAATAATTGTGTATTTGACACTTTTATTTTCCCAAAATTAAAAATGTTCTTTGCTTGAATTACATTTCAGAGATGAACTACAACTCATAATGAACAAATAGGCCTTGAAAAGGGAAAATAGTGAGAGAGAAAGAAGGATTATAAACTTTGATTGAAACTTTCCCCTACCAGAATATCAGTATACAGTCTACTATAGGAACATGTATCCTTTCATGCTGATAGTTTTTTTGAGCATGAGCTCCAGAGAAGCAAGGAGTTTTGCAGAAATGTAAAAATAATCATCTGAAAAGATAATGAATAATCCATGCCATCTCCTCTTCTACATGTCAGAAAATATGAGGTTTCCTCACTCAGATGTTTATGAAATGACTTCTGGGCCCCAAGCTGGGTTTGGGTCAATGAGCTGCTTTCACTGAAAAGGACTGTTTGAGATATGAGTTCCTTAGAAAAGTAGTGCCAAGAGGTAAAGGTACCACATAATACTATAAAGAAGTTTAAAGTCTACTATAAAGAAGCTTAGCATGTAGAAGTTTCCTCTCGATGAGCACTATAAGGCACAATAGAAACCCTTATAGAGGGGGTAAATGGCCTTGAGGTTTGGGGGTGTGTCTTTTCTGGGCAGAAAAAGAAATGGAGACTGAGAAGGAGACTCTTGTCTTTTCCAGGCCGCTCTTCCCATGTTGTGAGGAGAATTCCCTGAAGATGCTCCATTGTGGATAGACTCCCAGAAGTTGAGATAGCTTCATAAGCCCCAAATGGATAGAGTTGGAATGGCTTTTGAAAACGAGCCCTTTGAAGAATTGTGTGAGGCTTGGATCAACTTTTCCGGAGAGTAATTCAATCAGGTTTGTATCTGATAAATCCCCCACCCCCCATCCCTGACGCAATATGAGCAGAGAAAAGGAGTTGGGATACCAATCCAGGCAAAAACTCCACCGGGCCTGAACTTGGACAGCAGTACTGGGAATAGAGAGAAGGAATTCTTCAAAGGTAGACCCAACTCTACTCTGTGGTTAATACTACAAGAGAGGAATTTTTCTACCAACTTGGAGAATTAATTTACCTTTTATACCTCTATTAGATCTTCTCCATCAGAACATTTTGTGAATATCCCTGATTAAGCCTCTACTTCTTACCATCTAAAGAGCAGAGCCCACTTAATCTCTGAGAAAATGATGCTGTGTAGCAACACTATGTTTTCTATTTAATACCCCCTTACAGGACCTTACTAAATAGTGAGAACTGCGTAGAAGTGTGAGTGCAGAGAATGAAAAGCCCTTAATAGCACCACTTGTCCAATTCAGTGACCTTGGAAAAGTCACTACTTAACTTTGCTTAAACCCCAGGTCCTCCTCCTGTAGAATGAGATACTTGAATACACAATATTGTACCATAAGGCCTACAGGCCAGATCTGGTCCACTGCTTATTTGTATAAATAAAGTTTTTTTGGAGCACCGCCATGCTCATCTGTATATGTATTTAGAATGGCTACTTTGGCAGAGTTGAACAGTTGCTATTGAGGCCATCTGGTCAGTAAAGCCTAAGTGACCCTTTACGTAAAAACTGTATCAATCTCTTCCATAAGGGAATCCACTTATCTTGCTACTTAAACCTTTTTGTAGTCTACAGAATACCATCCATTCCACAAGGTGATACTCTTGTTTAATTATGTGAACTTCTTTGTAGCCTATAGAGTACATATAATAAGGTAGTGTAGTTCTTGGATGGTCTGTAAAAATGTGACAACAGTCTAAGACAAAATCTAGTTGTTGATAGAAGTAGAATCAGCAATACTCACAGTGTCAAGGTTTCATTGCACAGTCCTCGAAAAGCATTCACAGGGATTGAAGTCACGTAAGGGTTGTCTGTAATTTCACTGCAAGAGAGAGGGACAGATACACTTGATAAAAAAAATGCTTTCCTTCCAGAGTTGGGCTCTTGCACTTGAATTAGTACGTGAACACAGTACAAATCTTATTTATTTTTAAGTGTCATCAACACTTGTGAGCCACTGGTGGCTCAGAGGTTCCATGAGGTGGTGAGAGCTGTCTTAGATGGCCATGTACCCTGAGCCCCAAGTGCACAGTCAGCAAGTGAACTTTGGGTGTGGGCTGAGGTCCCCAAGTGCACAGTCAGCAAGTGAGCTTTGGGTGTGGGCTGAGGTCATGGACTTAGTCCTCATCTCAAGGGAAGCAAATGGACCTCAGAGGATTTTCCAGCTGGACTGGTTAAAAAAATGTGGTACATATACACAATGGAATATTACACAGCCATAAAGAAGGACAAATATATGGAATTTGCAGCAACTTGGATGGATTTGGAGTCTATCATACTCAGTGATTTATCACAGAAACAAAGAACTGAGTTCCATATGTTCTCACTCATAAATGGATCTTGAACAATTATAATGCTATAAGAAAGTGATTGGCAGTAGTGGAAAACAGTCAGGAGAGGGGGTGGGATTGGCAGTTGAGGGAAACTGCTAGGGGAGGCAGGGGCATACCTCATCAACAAGAGTACCTGCATGATTAATGTTTATATACCTAATCCTGAAGTGTACCCCACATCTCTATAATCAAACAAACAAACAAATAAATAGAAAAGCTAAAAAAAAAATGTCCTCCACTTGCAAAACTCTGCCATGCAGATGCTCCTGGAAAACCTTTCTATACCCATCCAGTTCCTGGAAGACTGCATATATATATTAAAATATATATATATACATATATATTTTGAGTTGGAGTCTTACTCTGTCACCCAGGGTGAAGTGCTGGAGTGCTGTGACACACTCACGGCCACTGCAGCCTCGACCTGCTGGGCTCTGGCGATCCTTCTGCCTCAGCCTTCCAAGTAGCCGAAACTACAGGTGCACACTACCATGCCTGGTTAATTTTTTATTTATTGTAGAGATGAGGGCTCACCAAGTTGTCCAGGCTGGTCTTAAACCCATGGGCTCAGGCAATACTCTTGCCTTGGCCTCTCAAAGTGTTGGGATTACAGGCTGAACCACCAAGCCTGGCCAATATTTTGAATAGAACTCTTCTGCAGCATAGAAGTATGATTCATTTTTTATTTCCCTAGCAAAACCTCAAGAATTTAGAGACTATGACTCCACCTTCGGCTGACTGTGCAGTGTAGACTCAACTTGTGATTCTCTCAGCATACGTCCTTTCCCTCCTGTACAATTAGGTGAGACAATTAAGGTATGTCACAGATTTTGAAATAGAGCACAGGCTGTCAATCAGAAATCAGAGGAAGCAGTTTGAGCACCACCCCTGACTGCTCCTTGGGACTCTGCTCAGCCAAAATCACTGAGGTTTTCTATGCTTCAGTTTTCTCATTTGTAAATGGAAAAGCAGTAACTTCCTTTTGTGTCATGAGGTGGAGTGGAGCAAAGTGACGCACGGAAAAGTGTTTAAAAACCTATGACAAACTATATGAAAACATTCTCACTTATAAGTGGGAGCTAAATGATGTGTATACATGGACATAGACTGTAGAATGATGGACATTGGAGACTCTGGGGAGTGGAGAGGCAGAAGCAGTGGGTGATGAGAACTTACTTAATGGGTACAATGTACACCATTTGGGTAATGAATATACTGAAAGCCCAGACTTCACCACTGTGCAGTATATCCATGTATCAAAATTACACTTGTACTCCTTAAATTTATGCAAATATAAAAACTATATGAAAAATAAGGTAGCATTGTTATCATCAAATATTCCTTCTATTTAACCGTTCCCATTGGCAAACCAACATTCTATAATTTCTGCCATTTAAAAACAAAAACACCCTAACAAAATATTTTCTATTGACCTGATATAGTTCAACTACTGAGATATTTTCTGAGTTTTTAATGGTTACTTTCTCTAATTCTCCTGCTCTAATTCTTTCTTGAGCCCACTCCAACCAGACTTGCCAAGGTCCACCACTCCACTGGAACAGTTCTTGTCAGGGTCACCAATGCTCTACATTACTAAACCCAATGACAATTTCCCAGTCCCTGCCTTACTTCAGCCACCAATGAAGCCACAACTTACCACCTCTTTCTCCTTGAAACAGTGCTTTCCTTGGCTTAAACTAACCTCCATGGCTATACCCTAATTCTTGTTAGTGACAAACAAAATATTGCCAAACACTGCATGTGTGCATACTTACAGTATAAAGAATACATCAGTGGAATAAACTTTGGTCAGGTCAGGGAATACTCTAAGTCCAGTGTTGAAAATGCCACTAAATTAATGGTAAAAGAAAAAAGGACCAAATTTAGGTAAGAAAATCAACACGTAGCAAGTAGAATAATGCAATAGCTGAAAGCATGGGTTCTGAGGCAAATCCTAACTCCTCCACTAAGTATCTGAGTGACTGTGGGCAAGTTCTGACTCTTGGAGGGATAATGTTCCCTCAAGGCATAATAATTAACCCAGTGCACTAGTGTCAATACATTTGTTTTGCTTAGAATACTGGGGGGAATTTTGGAACCAAGTGGGATTCCTAGAAATATAAATTCAAGTTTCTTGTGTGTGTGTGTGTGTGCGCGCGCACACATGTGCATGTGCACACGTGTTGTGTGTGTGAGAGAGAGACAGACAGAGAGAGATTTTTTTTGCTTTAGTTGGAGGATATTATGTGTGTGTTGGTGGGTGGTAGAGGAAGATATGATTACCCAACTCTAAGCCAGGCTTCCTCTTTCAAACTCTATATATTTGTTATTATTTTGCCAAGAATGGCTTTTCCACAGCAGTGACCTGAGAGCAACATTGCAGCTATACCAACTAGATTATAAGCTTCTTGAAGGCAGGGACAGTATCTTAGGATCCCATGTGTTCTCCACAGAGCTTTGTACATAGCAGGAGATCATCACATCAAAGAGTTACTGATTTGAAACTCAAAGTCCTTAAGAAGAGTGATTGTCCTTGCCCCATGAGATTTATGGCTCGCCAGACATCCTTTCAAGTTCATATCTCATCAGCATCCTCTTCTGTTCTCCTGGCATCTCCCACTCCCACCTCTTCAATATGCAACTATATTTAGCTCCCCAAATAAGCCATGTGGTTCCCTACCCTCATGTTTCTATCATGCTCTTTTATTCAGTTCCTTTTCTCTTCTACCCTTCCCCTTCCTTTTCATGGATAACTTCTATTCATCCCTAAAGATGTATAAGCTATCTATGGATATATTTTATTTTAAAGCACATTTATTTTAAAGACCTGGATAAAAATGAAATGTTCATAGTGCTTATTTCTGGATGTTGGGATTGTTTTGTTTTTGTTTTTTCCTTATGCTGTTTTTGTTTTCTAATTTTTAGAATGCATTACAAGCAGGGAAAAGGATTCTTCCAGCTGGTGCCTAGAAAGCCTGAGGTCATACATACGCATCTACTGAACACGTTTTAACTGAACACCTACAATGTGCTAGGCAGTAAAGATGAATCAGGGAACAAAAATGTGGGTCCCTGCACTCATGGAGTCAGCTCATAAGGTGTGACCGAAGCAAAGCAGTAAATACTGTCCCTTCTGTTTTTGTCCTTCTGCCCTCAATGTGGCTTTTTGTTTTTGCTGTGCAATAGCCACTCTAATATTGTTATACTAATTTCCAAACAACATTGACAGTTGGCTCCCAGGATTTTGTTTTGTTTTCTGTGATATTACATTTAAGATTATATATACAAGATGGCATTTTCTTCCTCACATTTTTTGGAGCAGGTCGCTGGTTCCAGCACCACTGGCTGACTTTTGAATAGGTTTCTAAAATGTTGTCTATTTCACCTGACACCTTGTCCCCAACCTAGGTTGTACACCATTAAAATGACCTCGGACCATGTCATCCTAGGATAAGAGTCCTGGCAGACGACAGCATTAAAATTCACCCCCCAAAAAAAGGAGATGGAAGAGAAGTTAATACTTACAGAAACTTTAGGAGGGGGAGCTCTTTGAGGGCATCAGGGTCTATATAAGTTAAACTTCTGGTATTCCGAATTTCTCTGTATAAGGCACAAGAAACACAGTTACCATAATGCATCCATTTTTAAAAATTAAAATAAAACAACATGAATCAGGTTCAACAGATATTCATGAGAAGAACATGCATTTATGTGGTGCTGCTAGGACTGATCCTGCCAGGAGCTGGTATGAACAATAAATTACTCCTGGCTCCTCACTAGGACACAGTGACTGTCCAGCTATCTTGCATCAGTGATTTGGTTTTTAGTCCATTTGAGTTTATGGGCTACGTTTCTCTTGCTTGTAGTTTCAGAGTTATTTTTTTCCTTTTAGATATATTTACTTAATTTTTTATTTTAAAGATGTGGGGTACAATTCAGGGTTAGGCACACAAATATTTCCTTTTAGATTTAGATACAAAAGAAAAACTCCCTCAATGGTTTGGTGAGGAGTTGAGGACACATGTCTTTATTATTGGGAATAGCAAGTATTCTAGCCGAGACAAGGAGCACTGGAGTGGGATATTGAGGGAATTATATGCTGAAGCATATACATACAGCAAGACAGGCAGCAAGGCTCTGTCTTTACTATTTCAGAAGTCATGGAGGTAGTGATTGTTTACAGTTCACTTGGGTTTATTTTGTGATGTCAGCACTTTAAGACTCTTTCACAAATATGGTGGTGGCATGTGTGTCTGTAAATCACAAACTTAGGTTTATACACATGCTGATATGGAGTCAGCATTAGTGAAATTAGTGACTGTTAGAAATGAACTCTCACTGTTTAAATGAAATATATTCAACATAGGTAAACTGACTCAAAGAATTTAAAGGTACTACTCCCTATGCTTATATGAAGAGTTTATAAAAACCCAGTATGACCTGTAGCCTTTCTCCTTAGGGATGGCACTTGAGACTTGAATCCCAAAGGGACCTTCATTCAGTCATTGGTAGTACCAACTGGAAAGCTTAGAATCTGACCTCTGCAATTTTTTTGAAAACAGTTTCATAGAAGGAGAGTTTACAGTCCATAAAATTCATGCATTGTAGATATACAGGTCATTGATTTTTCATAAATTTATAGCCTTGGCCAGGATACTTGGACAACCATCATCAGAGTTTTAGCGCATTTCTAACAATGACAAAAGTAACAATATGCCCATTTGCAGTTAATTCCCACTCCCTCCTTTATGCCTAGAAACCACTGATCTGGTGTCTATCTTTATAAATTTGCCTTGTGTAGACATTTTATATAAATAGAATCATGATATGTAGTCTTTTGTGTCTTTTATTTTGCATGATATGTATAGCATGTATCAGTAGTTTGCTCCTTTTTATTGCTGAATAGTCAGATGGACCTGGGATACAATCTTGGCTCTACCACCTCTTGACCTCTTTGAACCATAGTTTCCTTACCTGTAAAATAAAGACAATTAACCCCTCTTTCATAGGGCTCTTATGACGATTAAATAACATCTATAAGGGATTCTATGGTGGCCCTCACCCATTGAGGGCTCCATAAATGATGGCTCTATTATTATTTTTGAAATGGTAAAATGCCAAAATGGAATGATTCAATGAAATATTCTTAACTAAAGTGCAGCCATTTTTAACATTGCTTGGCTTTGTCATGTTTTTCTAGCAGTTCACTTTAATTTATCCTCTAGTCATTAGCTACCGATCATTTATAACCCCTTCCCCAAGCCTGCTTTGTACTGTTTATTTTTCTACTCCAGGTTTGTCTTTTAGCCATAAAGAACCAGTTTGACCTATGCGACACAGACAGATCCCATCACAAAAAGCAGCCCTCTGTCATCTACGTAACACAGACCTCATCACCATGGCAATAGTTATATGACTAGCCCACCCATCTGCCTGCCATCCACAGTGCCTGTGCTTATCAGCTCCTTTGTGATGACATAAAACAAACCACTACCCAGTCACCTTAATGACCTGTCCTCATCAAGGGAAAGGTTCAAAATGCATTCCATCTCAAACAGCCGCCTCCACACTTCTCTGTAAGCTCTAGCCCTCACCCCAATCTGGGGGAAGTGGATCCCCTTTCTCTCTCACTCTAATCTACTTTGTAAAAAACCATATTTTCTAATCTAATTTCTGTGCAATTCTTTGCATCTTACCTGCACTACTGGCTCAGCACACTGGCTCACTGAATCCTCCTAGATCACTGAATCCTCCTCACTGAATCCTCCTAGATCTAACATTTTGAGACCTAACAATTTTCATAAGGAGAATGAAAGCTAGAACAGACATCAAGGACTTGGGGTTGGAGGTGTTACTAACAAAATTAAACATTTAAAAAATAATCTAGCCGGGCTTGGTGGCTCAGCCTATAATCCTGCGTTTTGGGAGGCTGAGGTGAGTGGCTGGCCTGAGCCAGCGGGTTCGAGACCCACCTGGGCAACTTGGCGAGACCTCATCTCTACAATAAATAAAAAAAAAAAAATCAGCCAGGCGTGGTAGCGTGTGCCTGTAATTCCGGCTTCTCGGAAGACTGAGGCAGAAGGATCACCGGAGCCCAGCAGGTCGAGGCTGCGGTGGCCGGGAGCGGCCACTGCACTCCAGTCTGGGCGACAGAGTGAGACTCCAACTCAAAAAAAAAAAAAAAATCTGCTGGGTTAATATTTCCACTGTGGATATTGAATGTGAAACAGAACTTGGAAAAGGGAATGAAATTATGAGAACAGAAACCATCTATTCCACCATCTTCCCTACATACATAGATTACTGTCTGTAGTAATATATCTAGACTGGTCCATTGTCTTTACTAACATATCTTTACTATTCCAGGAGACACTTGTCCAGGCAAATAAATTTATTGTCCATTGTAGAAACTTTTTGAAAGACCCATTAATGCTTCAACAGAAATCATCAACAGTTTATATCCCAGGATTCTTCGAACCCCCAATTTCGAAAACTTCACCTTGCTATTCCTAAACTATTTCATCATGATTTTTATCCAACAAAGACCCTTCTTTAAACCAGTCTTTAAATTTTGTTCTGGGCTGTGTGTGGTGGCTCACGCCTGTATTCTCAGCTACTCAAGAGGCTGAGGTGGGATGATCACCTGAACCCAAGAGGTCAAGAGTTCAGTGAGCCGTGATTATGCCACTGCCCTGGTGACAGAGACCCCCAACTAAAAAAAAACTATATATATACATACATATACACATATATTTGTATATATATTTGTATATATATTTATATATAAATATAAATAAATAAATAAATATTTGTCCTGGTTTTAAAACTTGTATCCTTGGAATGCCCTCTGTCCTGGGAACACTGGGACAGTTGACTACTCCAAAATCTCACAACTATCCACCTTTCCCCTCCAGAAACTACCAGTCTCTGCTCAGGTGGTTCTTTCTGTTCAAGGTGAGTCATATACTCTTTGCTAGAGCTTTCCATTTAGGGAGGAGGGTTTGAGATTTTATTAGAGACAAACAAATGTAAATGGAGCTGGGAGAGTTGGGAAATTGAGTGTGGTTTGCAGTCTGGAAAATTGCTCCATAGAGACAATTGTTGAACGAGTAGTCCTGAGTGAGTGGCCCAAGAGAATGTTACAATGAAAGGAGATACAGCCCACCTGGGTCCACTTACAAGGTAGAGAATGAAAGGGAAATGAAACATGGCTGCTAGTAACAGCTGATTAAATGAGGTTGGCAACTTACATGGAAGTTGGAAGAGAAGAAAGAGGTAAAAGAGCCCGCAAGAGGGGGAAACACAAAAGAGGAGATGGATTTCTGGGGGGGGGGAATGCAAGAGGAAAAAAAGAGAAAGATGAACAAGAGATACGACAAGAAGCAGGAAACGAAGCCATTTTCTGGGGTAAGAAAACAGTTCCACACTTGCTCACCAGTGTGGAGATTTTCGAAAAATCTCATTGGAAGCAATGAAGGGTGGAAGGGTCCTAGACAGGCAGTAGTTTAGCTATGTGGAGAGAGAGAATATAAGAAGCAAATGCAGCTGGTACAGTCTTTCCAAAGACAGGAAGAAAGGAGAGGTAAGGATCACTACCAAAAAGCCTCTATCTAGAGGAGGGTGGAAGAGGTTTCCAAATTTCAGTGCATTCCAAACATGCCTGGGAGAGTGAATTCAAATCACACAATTTTGAGGTAAGCAATTGGCCTAAGTGTACAGGAGGCTAGCTATGCTGCCTGAAAGCTGGGGACCCTGTGAGAAAGAAAAGCTGTATGTAACTTGGCAAAGCATGTGGGAACAGTCGTGCACTACAGTGAGTTGGGAAGAGAACCTGGGTCTCTGAGCGACTGCCTGAAGGAGGGCCACTCTGCCCACCTGCTCATCCACCCAGGACAGTTCCATGAGCAAGAAATAGACCTCACTCAGGGCTGTTACACACTTTATTTTTGTCTGTTTCTTATAGTAATTTGCCTACCCAAAATAATACAATAAACATAGATGAAATTCTTAAAATATAGACTACTGGCCAGGCACAGCTGTTCACGCCTGTAATCCTAGCGCTTTGGGAGGTTGAGGCAGGAAGATAGCTTTAGCTCAGGAGTTCAAGACCAGCCTGAGCAATACAGTGAGACCTCATCTCTACAATAAAATAAAATAATAATAAGTTGGTTGTGGTGGTGCATGCTTGTAGTCCTAGAGACTCAGGAGCCTGAGGCAGAAGGATCGCCTGAATCCAGGAGGTCAAGGCTGCAGTGAGCCATGATTGTGCCACTGCACTCCAATCTGAGTGACAGAGTGAGACCCTGACTCAAAACAATAACAAAAAAATAAAAAAAATGTGTGTGTGTGTGTATATGTATTCCATATTCAAAATAATTGTAAAATCTGCAGTGGCCAATAGGCTGCTTAAGTATGTTCTTCATGGAGTGAGCCAATTTTTCTTTGTTGGGGAAATATGTGAAGCTTTTAAAACTTATTGATTAGAAAAATTCCAGCCTTGGAAGATTAAAGGATAAAGAGAAACTGAGTGTACTTCTTCTCACCTGGGACACTTCTGCTGGTGAGGGAATGAGAATTGACTCATGGGAAGCAGGTGATGATCATCCTCATTTTGCAGACTATACAATGGGCACATGTTTAGGAAGGTTAAGTGAGTGACTTAACACACAGCAGGAGGCAAAACTGGGTATTTATGTAGGACTTGTAATTTCAAATATAGCCTTTAAAAAAATGCTTCAAGGAGATCATCCGAACCAAAAAGAAATTTAAATACACCTTATTGTCTAATTCTCCTTCACTGGATTTTAAATAAAACAGATATTTGGATGCAAAGTGTAACATTGATGCCCGTGTGCAGGGCTTTCACTAATTATAAGATCAGTAATTTATCACACTAGTAATTTAGATCCGTTTAATCATATATCCATATTCTGGATTTTTTTCTTCTCCTGAGAAACATTTGTTCTCAGTAAGAGGCAAGAACAGACAATTAACTTGCCAAATACAGCTGGCATTGCAGCAGGCACTGGGTATCTGAGCCTGTACCGTAAACAATATGGAAATCAGCAGGGTGAGGGAAAGAGGAACAAGAGGAGGAATGAAGCTCAAACTCTCCCAGTAAGGAACTTTGCAACTGCTGATTTCCTTCCATTATCCTGCCGCCCCACCTCAATTATTCAACAGGCGTTGGATCAGATCACTTGACTGTGATCCTCAGCCTCAGAGATACTCACCCACACCCTGAACACCCTAGTCCCTGAGTGAAAAGCATGCCAAGCCGGAAAACAATTTCAGGGCAATAATGAAGCTGATTTTCATCCACAAAATTAGTTGGGGCCAAGGAAAATGGGAAAGCTTCAGACCGTGACACTGCAAGGGGACTGAGTTAGAGCGAGATATCTGAAGGGAAGCTGCCCCAGCTGGTGTAATTGAACTTTGAATAGACACGACTGCAATACTGTGTAAGAGTATGCTATTTAAAACAAGAAACCGAGGCTGGGCTCGGTGGCTCAGCCTGTAATCCCAGCACTTTGGGAGGCCGAGGAGAGAGGACTGCCTGAGCCCGCGGGTTCGAGACCTGCCTGGGCAACTTGGTGAGACCTCGTCTCTACAATAAATCAAAAAATTAGCCGGGCATGGTGGCACCTGTAGTTCCAGCTACTTGGAAGGCTGAGGCGGAAGGGTTGCCGGAGCCCACAGGTTGAGGCTGTGGTGTCCGGGAGCGGCCACTACACTCCAGTCTGGGTGACACAGAGTGAGACTCCAACTCAAAAAAATAAAATAAAATAAAAATAAAATAAAATAAAACAAGAAACTGAGCAAGGATATTAGCCAAAAACCTAGCTCTGGCAGGTCCTTCTCTTGCTTCAACTTGATTTTCATTTTTTTCTGCTCTGCTTTCAAGTGCCTATAGTTAAGAAAAAGAAAAAGATAACGAAAGGAAGGAAGGAAGGAAAGAAATAAAAGAAAACCAACCAAACAAAAAAACAAGAGGCAGGTCACTTTGATTCTAACTGGGTCTGCCCTCTCTGAGGGAGTAGAGTGGAGCGATTAACTAGAATTAAATGAATAATTATTGGGCACTTATTACGTCCAACTTTATTGTGTGCTATGGGAGATATAAAAAAATTGTTGCCATTTAACTGTTTTGAGAACAAGATGTGTATATATTGGTTAAGACATAATTTTGTTACTTTAAATTCTTTAAATGTTGTATAGTACCAAGGTGAAAACTGAGGCTAATAAATAGGTAAATTAATTTTAAAGGAACATTTTAGGATAGGGTTCTATCACATAAATTACCATTATATCTTAACAAGTATTAACTTCAAGATTACTGCATATTGAAGGTATCCTTAATTTTTAAAAAGTTTATTTCATCTGACTATAAAAGTAATACATATTCATTGTAAAAACTTTCAACCACATTCACCAAAAAAAGAAATAAAGAGCTTCCAGATAGCTGAACACATGGAGGTTTCTGGAAGGTGGAGCACTTGGGGAGGGCATGGAAGCTCTGCACCCCTTCCCCATACCTCACCCTACACCTTTTTTCCTTTGTAATATCCTTTGTAATAAACTAGAAAACATTTTTTAAAAACTTCCATCATTCCATGATCCAGAAAAAAATCAGTTTTTCTCTCTCTCTCTCTAAGTGCGTCTTGCTTTTAAAAATAACATGACAAAAGCATTTCCTAACAAGATTTTTTTGGTTTTGTTTTTAAGAGACAGGATTTCAGTATGTTGTCCAGTCTGGAGTGCAATGGCTATTCACAGCAGGATCATAGTACACTATAGCATCAAATCCTTTGCCTCAAGTGGTCCATCTTAGTCTCCTGTGTAGCTGGGACTACAAGCACACACCATCGCATCCAGCTAATATTTTATATTTAGCCATTCTTCTAGCTAAGCATTTGAATAGTTTCCAAATTCTCAATATTATAAATTAACTCTGAGACAAATGACTTTTTATGTTAAAATTGTCTCACTCCTCACTTATTTTCTTAGGGAAAACTTATAAAAGTAGAATTACTGGGTCAAAAAGTAAAAAGTCTGGTAAAGCTCTTAGTATATATTAGATCCTTAGCTTCTAATGTCATGATTGTTAGACTAGCACTTACTTTTTATATTATTTGATAAGTTCACAGAATAAATGATTTTCTATATCATTAAGGATTTTCAATGAGAGATGTCTTCATTTTTCTACTTTGATAATTATCAGTGAAATATTCATCACTACCTCTTCACTATGTAATTGGAAAAAAATCTGTAACCAAAAGTTGATATTCATGACTTGATACATCTTTTAATTTATTGAAAAATTATAAATTAAAATATATCAATTCAAGGAGAGTTTATACATATTCAGGTTTTTGAAGCAGATTGAGGGAACTTTAAATTTAACAGCAGATTTTCCACTAGAAATAGACCATTATAAAAGTGAGTTTCTAAATTGCCTGTTAGATACATACAACTGCTTCCACGATTATTTAATGATTGGTGCTAGGACTGGTGATCTTCAAGCCTCTGGTAAATACACTTGATTCAGCAAAGTTAAATCTTATCATAATGTCTTCCATAAATCACACATTTTACCTTACCTCCGTTGTAGAATTTCTATTTTTTTATTTTAAAAATTCACATAAAAATAAAAGCATCCTTCTGAGGACAGCATTTTCTTTAATTATTGCAGTTTAATTGAAGAGTTATTATGGTGTTGCATTGGTTTTGGAGGCAGACACTTGGGTTGAAATTCTGACTTTGGAATTTATCAGCGAGTAAACCTGGGTAAGAACCTGCAAGGTATGCATTACCATCTTCATTTGACGTAGTGGAATCTGAGGCTTACAGAAATCCATCAGGACTGTGTATGTGAAGCACTTTTATCAGAGTGTGACCCATAAAAGGCATTCAGAAATTGATAGCCATTATTAATAGGAGTAACAGCAGCAGCAATCTATATGATATATGCTTCCTTACAGAGGAGACAGAAGATGAAAGTATACAGTGTTTCTTCATTTTGCTGGTATAAATTTTTATCTCACACACACCTTTTTGGGTTCAAACCATATCCTAGATGAAGTTTAAAACCCAAGAGAATTGATTTGTATCCACTTAGCACCCTCAATAAGTTACAAAGAAACCTGCCATTCTTGTAGGTTTTTTTTTTCTTTCTTACAGATCCTTAATGCCTTTAATCATTTTTAACTGATAGACAATTGCTACCTCTTCTGGTTACTACCATTGTATAATAAGTTACCCCAAACAAAGTGGCTAAAATAACAACCATTTTATTGTAGCTCATAATTTGGTTGACCAGGATTTCAGGCAGTGCTCAATTGGGTGCTGGTTCTGTTCTATGTAGCATCCACTGGGATAACTGAGTGGTTTCAGCTAGTATCTGGACCAATGTGAAGGGTCCAAGATTGCATGTTCCTGTGCCAGGCTCTTTGATGGGAATTGCTAGAAGGCTTGGCTCAGGTGGGCCCTTCTCCATCTCCATGTAATCTCAGGGCCTCCACAGGGTCTCTGCATCAGTGTAGTTGGACACCTTACATGGTAGTTCAAGGGTCCAAGATTATAAAGTGAAAATTACCAGTTCTCCTAAAGAGTAGGCCTTAAACTGGTACAGTTTCACTTCTAACAAGCTCTATGGAAATACTGGAAAAAAATTCCAAATTTGAACAAAACAGGCAATCCATCAATCCAGGAAGTTTAGCAAACACCAAGCACATTAAATTAAAAGAAAATTCACTTAGGCATATTCTAATCTAATGGTTGGAAAGTAAAGATATAGAGAAATTTTTAAAAACAGCTAGAGAAAAAAGAACACGTTACTTATAGGAGAATGAGGATAAGTATATGGCTGAATACTCATCAGAGAAAAAGAGGCCAGAAGATATTGAAGGATATCTTCAAAGGGCTGAAACAAAAAAAAAATGGCTTTGCTAGGATTCTATAACCCCCCAAATATTTTTCAAATATTAAGTTTAAATATATTTTCAGATAAATGAAAGCTGAGAAAATTTGTTGCCAGCAGAACCACACTAAAATGCTAGAAGTTCTTTGTGATAAAGGGAAGTAATCGTATCTACAGAAAGGAACACTGGAAATACTAAATATGTGAGTATTTATAAAAGTCTATTTTTTCTTTATTCAAATTATGTAAAAGTCAATTAAATGTTTAAAGGAAGAATAATGTATTGTGAGGTTTATAACATATATGGAAATAAAATATGACAACAGCATGAAAGATGGGCAAAGATGAACAGAATTTTAGTTTTAAGGGCCCTTACGTGATATGTGGAGTTGTATAATATTTCTAGGTAGACTGTGATAAGTGAAGGATGCATATTTTAATCTCTGTGTAACTGCAAAAAATTGCAAAGGACTAAAGAGCCAGAGAAGATATAATAGGATACTAAAAAACAAAAGCAAAAACAATTTGATTAATCCAAAAGAAGACAAAGGAGGAATACAGGAACAAAGAAGAGAGAAAACAAATTAGAAAATGGTAGTCCTAAATATGATCATATCAATAATTATAATAAATATAATGGATTAAATACTCAAATCAAAAGGCAGATATTTTCAGGCTGGATATAAAAGCAAGGTCCAAGTATGTGACATTTACATGAAATGTATTTTAAATATAAAGACATAGAGTTACCCTCAGTTTCTTTGTAAAATAATAGTAATTACTTCAGAGAATTGTGAGGATTAAATGAGTATGTATTTGCTGAGCAATAAACATAGTGCTTGGGACATAAGAGCTCAGTTAAGGGTCTCCACACATACATGTGTTTATGTCAAACACAAACATATACAGTGTGTACACACATATACTAAATATTCTGTTAGATTTTTTCATTAATTTAGACTAGCCTACTCTTTGAATTTATTATGTTTAAAATGCATGTTCAGAATTATTGTAATAATAATAATAAGAAAAGGATTGGCAGTAGCGGGAAACTGCTGAGAGGGGAGTGGGGAAGCGGGATTGGTAGTAGTGGGAATCTGCCTGGGGAAGCGGGGGTATACCTCATCAACAAGTGTACCTGCATAATGAACATTTGTATACCTTACCCTGAATTGTACCCCACATCTTTACAATAAGAAAATAAAAATAAAATACATGTTCAGAATATGTCCAATTTATTTATTTTTGGTTTTAGTTTCATTGTTTTCCTCACAGTTTGATGTGAGTGAGTGACATATTATTATCCTGGAGACTTATTATTATCAAACATTTGCATTATTATCACAAATGTTAGTAAGTTATATGAAACAAAAATAAAGGGTTCAAGGATAGAGCTAAATGGGAACTAACTAAGATGCAGGAGTGAGGTCAGGAGGATGGGTCTTTGTGTAAAATCTTTAGGCTGAAAAAATAATCAATGGAGTCAACTAAGCAAAAAGAGAGGGAAAAAACTTTCTAGGTAGAGGCAAAAGCATGTGAAGACCCTAGGGTGGGGACAGTTTTGGACCATTCAAGGAACTGAAGAACACAGGTATACAGGATTGGAGCAAGATGAGGACACAAAGGTGGGCAGGGGTCAGTTGAACTGCTGGGCCTGGTAGTTTATGTAAAGGTATGTTTGGATTCTTTCTTTCCTTTTTTTTGAGACAGCACCTCACTCTGTCACCCAGACTGGAGTGCAGTGGCGCAATCATGTTTCACTGCAGTCTTCAACTCCTGGGCTCAAGGGCTCCTCCCACCTCAGTCTCCAAAATAGCTAGGACTACATGTGTTCACCACCATGTCTGGCTAGTTTTTTTTTTGTTGTTGTTGTAGAGACAGAGTCCCACTGTGCCATCATGCCCAGCTTATTTGATTTATTGTAGAAATGAGGTCTCACCAAGTTGCCCAGGCTGGCCTCAGACCCTGGGTTCAGGCAATCCTCTTGCTTCAGCCTCCCAAGGTGCTGAGTTTACAGGAGGGACCCTCTGTGCCTGGCTGGTCTCAAACTCTTAGATTCAAGCGATCCTCTCTCCTCGGCCTTCCAAAGCCTGGGATTGCAGGGATGAACCACTGTGCTTGGCCTATGTATTTGAATTTATTACAAGAAAATTCTTTCTGGCTGCCATGCAGATAATGAATTAAAGGAGGTCAATTGCAAAGCCCAAACTATTAAATTATTGGAGTGCAAGCAAGAGATGATGGTGGTTTATACAAGGATGGTAACAGTGGAGAGGAAGAGGACATATTTTATATATTAGGGTAGTAGAATCAACAGGACATGGTTAAAAATTAGAAGTGCATGATGAGGAAAGAAGGTCTAGTGATAACCCTCAGGTATCTGGAATTTACATCAACATAAATGGAGGTGTCATTTACTGGCTCAGCAAACACCAAAGGAGTAGCAGATTTCAGGACAATCACAATTTTAGTCTGGATATTTAAAATGCGGAATATATGTGAGACATCTGAATGGAGATGTCTAGTAGACCAACAGGGAGACACATAGTATAACACTCAAAAGAGGGGCCTGAATTAGATATAATTTGAGAATTGTTAGATAAGATCACAGAGGGAGAAGGTAGAGTGAGACAAGGACCCAGGATTGGGCCATATGGAATTCCAATAACTAGAAGTGAGAAAGGAGAAACAGCCAGCAAAGCATGATGAGAGAGACTGACCAGCATGGTAGAAGTACAACTGGGACTGTGGGACAGAGGCCAAGGGGAGTGAGTTTGGCTAAAAGGGTGGTGCATTATTTTGAATCCTGCCAATAGCCTCGTAAGACACATGGTTATAGGTTTAACACAGTGCTAAACATACTCTATTTATTAAATGAATAGCTTTTTTTTTTGAGTTGGAGTCTCTATCGCCCAGGCTGGAGTGCAGTGGCATGCACGCTCACAGCCACCCCAGAGTCATTTTGCTGGGCTCTGGCGATCCTTCCACCTCAGCCTTCCAAGTAGCCGAAACTACAGGCGCGCGCTACCATGCCCAGCTAATTTTTTGATTTACTGTAGAGATGAGGTCACGCCAAGTTGCCCAGGTTGGTCTCGAACCCGTGGGCTCAGGCAATCCTCTCGCCTCAGTCTCCCAAAGTGTTGGGATTACAGGCTCAAGCGACTGTGCCTGGCCTAAACAAATAGCTTTTTATTTTTGGAATCCTCAGTTCCAGGTCAATAACAAAAACAGTTTTAGTGCTATTGAATGAAAAATTTTAGACAAAGAATTTCACTGAGCAAAGAATGATTTATGAATCAGGCAGCAACCCAACCAGAATAGATTTTGAGAGAGTCTGGAGATGATGCACAGTCTGAGAGAATTTATGGACAGAAAGAGGAAATGATGTGCAGGAAATTGAAGTGAGGTACAGAAACAGCCAGGGTGGTGACAGCTCGGTGTTTGCCTTCTCTGGAACATGGTTTGAACAGTTGGCCACCTTTGGCCAAAACTCAGTGATTGGTGAAACAGTAGGTTTCAGTCTGTTTACAGATCTAGTTAGGTTATGGTTCCCTGTGAATGGAGAAAACTTTAGGCCAGATTTACAAGCAGGCAGCTGTAGGCTGCACTGAACAGTGCTTATGCTTTGACACTCCAGTGCTATCACAGAACAAGATCTAAACATGAGATGGGAAGCCATCTCAGCAGATGTATACAGGGCTTCATCAGAAGAAGGTTGAACAGGCATTGGCAGGGATGATTCCTAGTGGTGATAGTAAATCGTAAGTCCCTCTGGAGCTCTGGGTCAGCCTCTGTTTACCAAATTATATGACCAAAAAATGTCAGGGGAAGAACAGCAGAGGAAACACACTTATGAAAAAGAATAACATTATGCTATTTTACTGCTAATGTTTTCCTCATTGAGGTTCAAAAAATGTTGGCACTATGCACTGACAATTGAAATATGTATTCTTAGTTTAGTATCTACTCTTGTTGCAAATCCACCATGGTGAAGAGCTCTCTTTCCTAAATAAGCCAGAGGGCTTAAATACTATACTCAGGAGTCACAGGAAAGTTTGGTTGATAGTACAGTGTGGTTTATAAGTTAAACAAATCATTCTGTATTGATATTTGGTTTCATGACTTATATCCACAAACCATTCTCAATTCCTTGAGTGAAGAAATGATCTTTTAGCTGTTTTCCTCTCATGCAAGTAGTATAATGCTTTGTTTACACTGCTGAATAAGTGATTACAAAATAAATGCATTAAACATTTGAGTGGCATACATGCAAAAAATCTTCACTTGTCTTTTCTGCTGACGTAAACCACTAGCAGATAATAATGCCAGATATCTATTAGACAAACTTGAAGAAAGCAAGGTGCATTATTCCTTAATTTTCTAAGACATCAGACTTTCAAGACCTCAAGTATGTAAAGCAAATATTATTTTAAAAATCCATGTTAAAATCATCCTCTTTTTAATTTCTATATTGAACAGTTTTTTTTGTTGTTGTTCTAGGAAGTTAATGCTTTTTTTTAGAGAGGGAGATATTGATATTTATAAAAGAACTTATAGGCTGGGCTCGGTGACCCAGCCTATAATCCCAGCACTTTGGGAGGCCGAGGCAAGTGGATTGCCTGAGCCCGTGGGTTCGAGACCAACCCAGGCAACTTGACAAGACCTATCTCTACAATAAGTTAAAAAAAATTAGCTGGGCGTGGTAGCGCACGCCTGTAGTTCTGGCTACTTGGAACGTTGAGGTGGAAGGACCACCGGAGCCCAGCAGGTCAATGCTGGGGTGGTCGTGAGCGTGCCCCTGCACTCCAGCCTGGGCGACGGAGTGAGACTCCAACTCAAAAAAAACCCCAAAAAACAAAAAACTAAAATCCTTGTGGAAAAAAGATAATAATCAAAAGAGCTGCTTTTGAGATCAGCAGGATTTATTTAAGACTTTATGTACATATTAATTGATTTTATTTTTGGTGAGCAGGCAAAGAAACAAAATGGTTTGATAAGTGAATATTACATTTGGAGTCAGAAGATTTGGTTTGAATTTTGTTGACTGTTGTCTTTACTGTTCCGGATCCTCAGTTTCCTGGGCTTCAGTATTTTTTATTTATTTATTTATTTTGAGTTGGAGTCTCACTCTGTCACCCAGACTGGAGTGCAGTGGCATGCTCCCAGCCACCGCAACCTCCACCTACTGGGCTCTGGCGATCCTCCCGCCTAAGCCTTCCAAGTAGCCAGAGCTACAGGTGTGCTACCACGCTCGGCTAATTTATTTATTTATTTATTGAAGAGACAAGGTCTCGCCAAGTTGCCGGGGCTGGTCTCGAACCCGAGGGCTCAGGCAATCTACTGGCTTTGGCCTCCTGAAGTGTTGGGATTACAGGCTGAGCCACCGAGCTCGGCCTGAGCTTCAGTATTAATTCTACTTTCTTCAACTTTAATTTAATATTCTTTCATTAATTTCTTTCTTGTTTTTTTTTTTTTGAGTTGGAGTCTCACTCCGTCGCCCAGACTGGGGTGCAGTGGCCACTCCCGGCCACCGCAGCCTCGACCTGCTGGGCTCCGGCGAGCCTTCCGCCTCAGCCTTCCGAGTAGCTGGAACTACAGGCGCGCGCTACCACGCCCGGCTGATTTTTTGATTTATTGTAGAGATGAGGTCTCGCCAAGTTGCCCAGGCGGGTCTCGAAACCCTGGGCTCAGGCAATCCACTCACCTCAGCCTCCCAAAGGCGCGGGATTACAGGCTGAGCCACCGACCCCGACTTTTGTGTATCCTTAATAAGAAATTTATGAGGCGGGCTCGGTGGCTCAGCCTGTAATCCCGCGCCTTTGGGAGGCTGAGGTGAGTGGATTGCCTGAGCCCGCTGGTTCAAGACCCGCCTGGGCAACTTGGCGAGACCTCATCTCTACAATAAGTCAAACAATTAGCCGAGCGTGGTAGTGCACACCTGTAGTTCCAGCTACTCGGAAGGCTGAGGCGGAAGGCTCGCCGGAGCCCAGCAGGTCGAGGCTGCGGTGGCCGGGAGTGGCCACTGCACCCCAGTCTGGGCGACGGAGTGAGACTCCAACTCAAAAAAAAAAAAAAAAAAAAAAGGATACACAAATGATTTAGCTTAGCCGTTTAAATGTTTTTTTTACGGCTATGCATTTTCCTCTGAGCATATCTCAAACTGCAACTCACAGGCTTTGATGTGTTATATTTTGATCATTATTTAATTAATTACTTTTTTTTTTTTTTTTTTTTTTGAGTTGGAGTCTCACTCTGTAGCCCAGACTGGAGTGCAGTGGCCGCTCCCGGCCACCGCAGCCTCGACCTGCTGGGCTCGGCGATCCTTCCGCCTCAGCCTTCCGAGTAGCCGGAATTACAGGCGTGCGCTACCACGCCCGGCTGTTTTTTTATTTATTGTAGAGATCTGGTCTCGCCAATTCGCCCAGGTGGGTCTCGAACCCGCGGGCTCAGGCAGTCCACTCACCTCGGCCTCCCAAAGCGTGGGATTACAGGCTGAACCACCGAGCCCGGCTGCTAATTAATTGCTTTTCTAATTGTCTATTGTGATTTCTTCCTTAACCCCATGGTTAATTAGAAGTCATAGTTATTAAGAAATTAGGTTATTTACTAGTCAGAGAACATGCTTGCTTTTAATTTTTTATAAGCAATTGAGACTTACTTTTATGGCTCCACATGTGATCAATTTTAGTGAATGTTCCACATGTCTTTGAAAATAATATGTATTGGATACAATATTTTTTATATGTCAGTAAGGTCAAGTATATAAATTATACTGTTCAAAACTTCTTTTTAGGCTGGTCACGGTGGCTCAAGCCTGTAATCCCAACAGTTTGGGAGGCCAAGATGAGGGGATTGCCTGAGCCCACAGGTTTGGGAACAGCCTGGGCAACTTGGCGAGATCGCATCTCTATAATAAATAAAAAAATTAGCCGGACACGGTAGCACATGCCTGTAGTTCCGGCTACTTGGAAGGCTGAGGCAAATAGATCACCTGAGCCCAGCAGGTCGAGGCTGCGGTGGTCATGAGCATGCCACTGCACTCCAGCCTGGGTGACTGAGTGAGACTTCAACTCAAACAAAACAAAACAAAACCTTCTTTTTAACTTTTTATGTTTTTACTTTTACATAATTACTTACTTTTTTGATATACTTGTTCTGTCATTATTGATAAAACTATATTAAAATAAGTTTTGACTATAATTATGGATTATTTCTCTTTTTAGCTTCTACATGATTTGTAGCTATGCTCTTATAGACATTAAATTTAGAATCATTATATCTTGTTGGTATAGTAATCCCTTTCATCATTACGAAGTGTCCCTTTTTATATAGAGTAAGGCTTTTATAAATTGAAAACATATTGTGATGTAATGTATATTTACATCAATTTTGTCTTGGTTACTGTGTGCATGCTATATATTTCTATACTTTGGCTTTCAACTTTTCTAAATTATTATGTTTAAAATATCTCTTGTAGTAGTATACAGTTGGGTTTTTTAAATTAGCCAATCTAGCCATCTTTGAATTTTAATTAGATTATTTAGTCCTTTTTACACTTAACACAGTTAATGTAAATAGTGATTATTTGGGGTTAAATTTACTATTTGTTTCAGTAATTTGAAAATTTATTATAATTTCTTCCTCTTTTAAAATTAAATAATTTGATTATTTCATTCCACACTACTACTAGTTTTTTCCAGTTTTCTACAATTATTTTGTTACTTTAGTTTAAAAAACCACTTATTCATGATTGATAAATGTCTAGTAATATAAGTTAGCACTTTAACCACTTTTCAGATAACTCAAAGACCTTAGAACACTTTACGATCATTTCAATTTTTTTTTTTTTTTTTTTGAGTTGGAGTCTCACTCTGTCGCCCAGACTGGAGTGCAGTGGCCGCTCCCGGCCACCGCAGCCTCGACCTGCTGGGCTCTGGCGATCCTTCCGCCTCAGCCTTCCAAGGAGCTGGAACTACAGGTGCGCGCTACCCCGCCCGGCTGATTTTTTGATTTATTGTAGAGATGAGGCCTTGCCTGCCCAGGTGGGTCACGAACCCATGGGCTCAGGCAATCCACTCACCTCAGCCTCCCAAAGCACGGGATTACAGGCCGAGCCACTGAGCCCGGCTGGGATATAGTTACATTTAAGTAACTATTCTTGATAACATGCTTCAAGTTACCATAGTGTAACTATAATTGAGTAAAACACAAACTTTGTCACCATTTTCAGTTCACAAGTCACCATGTAAATAATAGATGTACATCATAATAAGTGACCAATTCATCACTTATTTCAAAGTCATTGGTGATTGGTGCAGTGGCACATCTGTTCATCCCATTCACAAATAATAAAGCATATAGTGGTGTTCCCTATGTGTTTCCTGGTGATAAACTCGTAACATTTTCTACAAATGGTCAATTGAAAGAGTAAACTGACCAAAAATGAAGAAAGTATAAAGGAATGAAGTATGAGATGCTGAAAGTGAAATTTGAATTAAATGTAAATGTATAGAAGAAAAAGCTAACATGGAGATGTTAAGACTGCAACCATCTGAGAAACTCTAGATATTCAATCAGGGGAACTTAGGGATGGCAAATTATTGACATATGAAGAAAGTATTTGTGAAAAAAAGGATAAAGATGTCTCCCCCAAAAATGGTGCTGGCAAAAATACACTAAAGGAACTAACTATTGGAAATATTTTATGACACTGAAAGAGCAAAAGAGAAAATCATGGAGGCTGATCTAGACTTGGAAAGAAGTGTGATCATTTGCCAAGATATTGAGAAGATGTTCTCTTGTTAAGTTAGAAAACAAAGATATAAAGACAAGCCTGTTTAAAACACTCTTGACAGGTTTTTTGTTTAGTTTTATTTTGTTTTTGAGACAGGGTCTCATTGTGTCACCCATACTGGTGTGCAGTGAGTTATCGCAGCTCACCAATGATTTGACCTTGTGGACTTAGGTGATCTTTCTGCCTCAGCCTCCCAAGTAGCTGGGACTATAGGTAATTATAGCTGGGACACTTTGCTAATTTTTTGATTTTTTTTTTCTTTTTTTGTAGAGACCAGGTTGGTCTCGAACTCTGAGGCTCTGGTGGTTCTCCCAAAGTGCTGGGATGACAGGCATGAGCCATGGGCCTTGATAAATTTTTACAAAGTAATAAGACATTTTAATTCTGTTTATGATGTTTAAATTGAGTTTGCTAGATAAATATCAGTTTTACTATTTTTCCTTTTCCTACACATGTATAAGGAAGATATATTTTAATATTTTGACAAAAAAATTTAAAAGTTGCAAATTTTCACATTGATTATTAAGATTGCTTTGCCAAGTTTCAGCCTGTATAGTTTTTAATCCCACACTATCATGGCAGGAAAGCAAGGACTGCCTGTATTTTAACCCCCCAAGATATTATTTTGTTTTGTTTTGTGCAGAGTTTATTTATATTTACCTACATATTTATTTTTTCTGTTGCTTTTCATTTCCTCCTGCACAGAAATGTGCTACCATGTGGGGTCATTTTCCTTTTGTCTTAATAATTTCCTTTAGCTGTCCTTTAATATGACCCTATTGGTCATAAGTTATCTTAGTTTTTGTCTGCTTGAAGTATCTTTCTTTTTTAATTTTAAGGAATATTTTTGTTGTGTTGGCAGATACTTGCAGTTTTGCTTTTTGTGGATGTCTTTCTATTGTTTTATAAGTTTTATAATTCCTTTTTAAAATCTTTATTTTAAAGATGTGGGGTACAATTCAGGGTTAGGTATACAAATGGTCATTGTACAGGTAAAGTTTGGGCCTCAATTTTGGTCCCTATATCACCTGGTTTGAGATTAGGTACCCTTATTGATGAAGTGTGCCCCTCCCCCCCAGCAGTTTCCCCCTCCTGCCAATCTTTTTCTTATAGTATTATAATAATTGTTCAGGGTCCGCTTATGAGTGAGAACATGTGGTACTCAGTTCTTTGTTTCTGTGATAGATCACTGAGTATTACAGACTCTAAATCCATCCAAGTTGCTGCGAAGTTTGTAATTTTGTCCTCCTTTATGGCTGCATAATATTCCATCGTGTATATGTACCACATTTTAAAAATCCCAGTCTACTTTCAATGAGCAGCGCTGTTGGTTCCATATTTTTGTTATTGTGAATAACAATATCACAATTATCTTTTTTATAGAATGATTTGTGTTTCTCCATGTATATTCCCCAGAAGGGGATTGTTGGGTCTTATGGGAGGTCGATTTTTAGATCTTTTATGAATCACCATACTGTTTTCCACAGAGGTTGTACTAATTTACACTCACACCAGCAATGTAGAAATGTTCCCTTTTCCCCACATCCTCTCCAGCATCTGTTGTTTTTGAGTTATTGATGACGGTCATCCTGCCTGGAGTTAGGTGGTATCTCAGTGTGGTTTTAACTTGCATTTCTTTGATGATTAATGAGGCTGAGCATTTTTCCATGAATCTGTTGGCTGCTTGCATGTCTGCTTGAGAAGGGTTTATTCATATCTTTTGCCCACTTTTTTTTTTTTTTTGAGTTGAAGTCTCACTCTGTCGCCCAGACTGGAGTGCAGTGGCCGCTCCCGGCCACCGCAGCCTCAACCTGCTGGGCTCTGGCGATCCTTCCACCTCAGCCTTCCAAGTAGCTGGAACTACAGGCACGCGCTACCATGCCCGGCTAATTTTTGATTTATTGTAGAGATGAGGTCTCGCCAAGTTGCCCAGGCGGGGCTCGAACCCGTGGGCTCAGGCAATCCACTCACCTCAGCCTCCCCAAGGCGCGGGATTACAGGCTGAGCCACCGAGCCTGGCTCTTTTGCCCACTTTTTAATAGGGCTGCTTCTATTGAAAAGTCAGCTATCAGTCTTGTTGTTATACCTTTGAAAGTATTATTATTTTATCTTGTTGCTTTTTATGACTTTCTGTCTTTAGATTTTAGCATTTTCACTATTATGTGCCTTGTGATTTTCTTTGTATTTATCCATTTATTGTTTGCAGTATTTCTAACATCTATGATTCAGTGTCTCTTAGGCGTTTTGAAACTTTTTTTTTTTTAATATTGCTCCTCACTCTTTTTCTCTTCTTTTTCTTGGGATCCAATAATAGGTATGCTAGTTTCTTTTTTCTTTCTTTTTTTTTTTTTAGATTCAGAGTGGTACATGTACAGGTTTGTTACATGGATATAAGGGTGAGGTTTTGGCTATTCGTGTAACCATCACTTGAATGGTGAATGTTGTACCCACTAAATATTTTTTTAACTTTCAACTCCATTTCAACCTCCTCCTTTTGAATTCCCCAGTGTCTATTATTTCCAATTTTATGTCTATCTGTACACATTGCTTAGCTCCCACTTATGAGTGAGAACATGCAGTATTTGATTTTCTGTTTCTGGAATATTTCACATAGGATAACGCCTCTAGCTTCAACCGTATTGTTGCAAAAGACATGATTTCATTCTTTTTCATGGCTGCATCACATTCCATGATGTATATATAACGTGTTTTCTTTCTTTCTTTCTTTCTTTCTTTCTTTTTTTGAGTCAGGGTCTCACTCTGTCTCCCAGGTTGGAGGGCACTGGCCCACTCACGGCCACCACATCCTCAACTTGCTGGGTTCAGGCGATCCTTCCACCTCAGCCTTCCAAGTAGCTGGAACTACAAGCATGCACCACCACACCTGTCTAATTTTTTTATTTATTGCGGAGATAAGGTCTTGCCATGTTGCTCAGGCTGGACTCAAACCTGTGGGCTCAGGCAATCCTCTCACCTCGGCTTCCCAAAGTGCTGGGATTATAGGCGTGAACCACCGCACCCGCCTACATGTTTTCTTTATCCAAGATTGTTGTAATTTACATTCTCACCAACAGTGTACAAGCATCTCTTTTTCTCTGCATTCATGTCAGCATCTATTGTTTTTGACTTTTTAATAGTGGCCATTCTGACTGGTGTAAGGTGGTGTCTCATTGTGGTTTTAATTAATTTGCATTTCTCTGATGATTAGTGATGTTGAACTTTTTTTTTTTTTTTTGAGTTGGAGTCTCACTCTGTCACCCAGACTGGAGTGCAGTGGCCGCTCCCAGCCACCGCAGCCTCCACCTGCTGGGCTCCGGCGATCCTTCCACCTCAGCCTTCCAAGTAGCCAGAACTACAGGTAGCATGCGCTACCATGCCCGGCTGATTTTTTGATTTATTGTAGAGATGAGGTCTCACTGCCCAGGCAGGTCTCGAACCCGCAGGCCCAGGCAATTCACTCACCTCAGCCTCCCAAAGGCGCGGGATTTCAGGCTGAGCCACCGAGCCCGGCTTGAACATTTTTTCATATGTCTCTTGGCCACTGTGTATCTTCTTTTGAGAAATGTCTATTCATGCCCTCTGGCTACTTTTTAATGGGGTTGTTATTTTCTTGAGTTGCTTGAATTCTTAGTAGATTTTGGATATTAGTCCTTTGACAGAGGCATAATGTGCAAATATTTTCTCCCATTCTACAAGTTGTCTGTTTACTCTGTTGACTATTTCTTTGCTATGAGGAGAGGTTTTTAAAGTTTAGTCATGTCTATTTTTGTTTTTCCTACAATTGCTTTTGGGGTCTTAGTGATAAATTCTTTGCCTAGGCCAATGTCCAGAAGACTTTTTCCTAGATTTTCTCCTAGGGCTTTTGTAGTTTCAAGTCTTACATTTAAGTCTTTAATTCATCTTGAATTAATTTTTGTATGTGGTGAGACATAGGGACCCAGCTTCATTTTACTGCATATGGCTAGCCAATTTTCTCAGCACCATTTATTGAATAGGATGTCTTTTCGCCATTCTTTATTTTTGTTGATGTTGTCAAGATCAGTTTATTGTGGCATATGGCTTTATTTCTGAGTTCTCTACTGTCTGCTATGTATCTGTTTTTGTATAGTACCATGCTGTTTTAGTTACTATAGCCTTGTAGTATAACTTAAAGTGAGGGAATATGATGTCTCTGGCTTTGTTCTTTTTGCTTAGGATTGTTTTGGTTGTTTGAGCTCATTTTTGGTTCCACGTGAATTTTAGGAATTTTTTTCTTTCTTTCTTTTTTTTTTTTTTTGAGTTGGAGTCTCACTTTATTGCCTAGGCTGGAGGGCAGTGGCACACTCACGGCCCCGCAGCCTCGACTTGCTGGGTTCAGGTGATCCTCAGCCTTCCACGTAGCTGAAACTGCAGGCATGCGCCACCATGCCTGGCTAATTTTTTTGATTTATTGTAGAGATGAGGTCTCGCCAAGTTGCCCAGGCTGGTCTTGAACCTGAGAGCTCAGGCAATCCTCTCACTTCAGCCTCCCAAAGTGCTGGGATTATAGGTGTGAGTCACTGTGCTTGGCCTTAGGATTTTTTTCTTCTAATTCTGTGAAGAATGATGTTGGTTATTTGGTAGCAATTATATTGAATCTGTAGATTGCTTTGAGTAGTATGATCATTTTAACAATATTTATTCTTCTAACCCATGAGCATAAGATATTATCCATTTGTTTGTGTCCTCTCTGATTTCTTTTCTTTTTTAGTAAGTAGTAATTTATTAGAAGATAGGAAAGCTCCCAGCAGCAGGAGGGGACCCGAAAGAGGGTTGCCCCTCTCTGATTTTTTTAATCAGTGTTTTGTAGTTCTCCTTGTAGAGATCTTTCACTTCCTTGGTTAAAGGTATTCCTAGGTATTTATTTATTTATTTTTGGTGGCTATTATAATTGGGACTGATTCTTGATTTTGATCTCAGCTAAAAAGTAATTGATATATAAAGATGCTATTGATTTTTGCATATTGATTTTGTACTTTTAAACTTTACTGAAGTTGTTCATTGATTCTAGGAGCCTTTGGAAGAGTCTTTTGAGTTTTCTAGGCATAAGATCATGTCATCAGTGAGCAAAGATAATTTGATGCCCCCTTTTCCAACTGGGATGCCTTTAGAAAAAATTTTTTAAAGTTGTGGGGTACAATTCAGATTTAGGTACATAAGTGGTCATTGTACAGGTGAAATTTGGGCTCCTTTTGTTCTGTACTTCACCTGGTTTGAGATCAGGTACCCTTATTGGTGTTATATGCCTCTTTCTCTCTCCCTTGACAGTGTCCTGCTACTGCCAATCCCTTTCTTATTGTATTATGATAAATGTTCAGGGTCTGCTTATGAGTGAGAACATGCGGTACACAGTTTTTTCTGTGATAGATCATTGAGTATGATAGACTCTAAATCTATCCAAGTTGCTGCGAAGTCCATATTTTGTCCTTCTTTATGACTGTGCAATATTCCATTACGTATATATACACCATTTTTTTTCCAGTCCACTTTCAATAGTCAGCACCATTGGTTCCACATTTTTGCTATTGTGAATGATACTGCAATAAACACATGTGTGCAGGTATTTTTTTGTGGAATGCTTTGAGTTCTTCTGGGTATATTACCAGAAGGGGGATTGCTGGGCCATATGAAAAGTCAATTTTTAGATCTCTTAGGAATTGCCACACTATTTTCAACAGAGGTTGTACTAGTTTACACACCCAGCAACATTGTAGAAGCATTCTCTTTCCCCCATATCCTCTCCAGCATCTGTTGTTTTTTAAGTTATTGATGATGACCATCCTGACTGGAGTTAGACAGTATCTCAGTGTATTTTTAATTTGCATTTCTTTGATAATTAGTTAGGCTGAGCATTTTTAAATGTATCTGTTGGCTGCTCATATGTCTTCTTTTGAGAAGTGTCTATTCATATCTTTTGGCCACATTCAACAGGGTTGTTTGTTTTTTTTCCTTTTGGCATGTTTGAGTTCCTTGTAGATCATGGATGTTAGCCCTTTGTCAGCTATACAGTTGGCAAATATTTTTTTCCCTTTCTGTGGGCTGTTTCTTCACTCTCTTGATGGATGCCTTTTACTTCTTCCTCTTGCCTGATTGCTTTGGCTAGAACTTCCAGTACTATGTTGAATAGAAGTGGTGAGAGTGGATATCTTTGTCTTATTTAAATTCTTAGGGGAAATACTTTCAATTTTTCCCTGTTTAGTATGATGTCGGCTATGGGTTTGTCATATATGGGTCTTATCATTTTGAGGTATATTCCTTTGGTGCCTAGTTTGTTTCTGGTTTTTATCATGAAGGGATATTGAATTTTATTGAATACCTTTTCATTAACATGATTACATGTTTTTCACTTTTAGTTCTGTTTGTGTGGCAAATCACATTTATTGGTTTGCAAATATTAAACCATCCTTGCATCCCTAGACTAAAACCCACTTGATAGTGATGAATGATCTTTTGTTGTGCTGTTGGATTCAGTTGGCTAGTATTTTGTTGAGGATTTTTGCATCTATGTTCATTAGGGATATTAGCCCTCAGTTTGTGTTCTCTCTGACTCTCTCTGTTGTGTTCTTGCCTGATTTTGGTATCAGGATGATATTGGTTTCATAGAATGAGTTAGTGAGGAATCCCTCCTCAATTTTTTTGGCATGGTTCCAGTAAGATTAGTGCCAGTTCTTCTTTGTACATCTGCTAAAATTTGTCTGTGAATTCATCTGGGCATGGGTTTTTATTTGTTGGAAGTTTCTTTTTTTTTTTTTTTTAATTCCGTTTCATTATTTGTTATTGGTCTATTCAGGATTTCTATTTCTTCTTGGCTCAACTTTAGAAGGTTTTATGTATACAGGAATTTATCCATTTCCTCTAGGTTTTCTAGTTTGCATATAGAGAGATAGTCATAGTAATCTCTGATATTCTTTTATCTTTCTGTAATGTTACTTTTATCATTATAAGTATGCTTATTTGAATTCCCTCCTTTTTACTTGGTTAAACTAGCCAGTAGACTATCAATTTTATTTATCCTTCATATATTTATTTTTTTTGAGTTGAAGATCTCACTCTTTCACCCAGACTGGAATTCAGTGGCACAAACACAGCCCACTGCAGCCTTGACCTCCGGGGCTCAGGCAATCCTCCTGCTTCAGCCTCCCAAGTAGCTGGGACTACAGGTGCATGCCACCATGCCTGGCAAACTTATTTATTTATTTTTATTTTTTTTTAGATACTAGGTCTTGCTTTGTTGCCCAGTCTGGTCTTGAACTCTTGGGCTCAAGGAATCCTCCTGCTTTGGCTTCTCAAAGTGCTGGGACTACAGGCATGAGACATCATGCCTAGCCTCAATTTTGTTTATCCATTCAAAGAACTAGCTTTTCATTTCATTTATCCTTTGTATTTATTTATTTATTTTGGTCTCAATCTCATTTAGTTCTGTTCTGATCTTTGTTATTTTCTCCTGTTTGCCCTGGATTTGGTTTCCTTTTGTTTTTCTAGTTTGTTTAGGTATGACATTAGGTTGTTAATTTGACATCTTTCTATCTTTTTGATGTAGGCATTTAATACTACAAACTTACCTCTTAGTAATTATTTTGCTGTATCACAGAGGTTTTGGTATATTGTATCTCTCTTTTTACTCGTTTCAATTTTTTTTTTATTTCTACCCTAATTTCATGTTTGCCCAAATGTTGTTCAGGAGGTAGTTGTTTAATTTTCATGTACTTGTGTATTGTTGAGAGCTTCTCTTGGTATTGATTTCCAACTTTATTCAACCATGATTTAAGAAGATACTTGAGATAATTTTTTGTTTTGTATTTAGAGATTTGATTTATGGCCAAACATATGGTCAGTCATGGAGAATGTTCCATAGCAGATAAGAAAAGTGTATAGTCTGTGGTTCTTGGACAAGATGTTCTATAAATATCTATCTGGTCTAGACTCTAGTTTAAGTCCAGAGTTTCTTTGTTGACTTTTTGCTTTGAGGACCTGTCTTGTCAGTGTTGTCAGTGGGTGAAGTCCCCCAGTATTATTGTATTGTTGTCAATCTCTTTTCTTAGGTATAGTAGTTTTTTTTTTTTTTTTTTTTTTTTGAGTTGGAGTCTCACTCTGTCACCCAGGCCGGAGTGCTGTGGCATACTCACGGCTACCTCAGCGTCGACCTGCTGGGCGCCGGTGATCCTTCTGACTCAGTCTTCCAAGTAGCCGGAACTACAGGCACATGCTACCACTCCTGGCTAAATTTTTATTTATTGTAGAGATGAGGTCTTGCCAAATTGCCTGGACTGGTCTCAAATCTGTGGGGTCAGGCAATCTACTCACCTCGGCCTCCCAAAGTGCTGGGACTATGGACTGAGCCACCAAGTCAGGTATAGTAATTTTTTTTTTTTAATGAATATGGGTGCTCTGGTATTGGGTGTGTATATATTTAGGGTAGTTAAATCTTCTTGTTGTATTAAACTCTTTATTATTATATAATGTCCTTCTTTGTCTTTTTGTTACTATCTGGCATGTAAGATTTCTGTTGAGAAGACTGCTGTTAGCCTGATGGGATTTTCTTTGTAGGTGATTTGATGGTTCTCTCTAGCTGCTTTAAGATTTGTTCCTGATTTACTCAATGTTACACAGCTAGTGAACAGTTGGCATAGGTGGGGAACAAAGGGACGCCCAAACTTTACCTGTGCAATAACCACTTATCTACCTAATCCTGAATTGCACCCCACATCTTTAAAATAACAGTCAGTATAGATCCAAACCAAGACTTGTTCCCTCTTCCCACTATCGCTCATTGCCTTCCTTTACACATTTTCAAAACGTTAAAAAAAAAAAATTGTTCCTTTTCATTGACTTCAGATAGTCTGGTGACAATATGCCTAGTAATGTTCATTTTGTATAGTATCTTCCAGGTATTTTCTGAATTTCTTTTATCTGGATGTCTGCATCTCTAGCAAAATTGGTGAAATTTTCCTGAATGTTTCCCTCAAATATATTTTCTAAACTTCTACTTCTTCTTCTCCCTCAGAAACGTCTATCAGTCAAAGGTTTGGTCACTTTACATAATTCCATATATTTGGAAGTCTTTGTTCATTTTTACAAATTCTTCTATTTTTATTTTTATCTGACTACTATAATTCAAAAGACCAGTCTTAAAGCTCTAAAATTATTTCTTTTGTTTGGTCTCATCTATTGTTAAAGCTTTTGACTGCATTTTGAAATTCCTTTGGTGAGTTTTTTTATCTCTAAAATATCTGGGGTTTTTTGTTTGTTTGTTTGATTTTGTTTTTAAATTTACTCTCATCTTTCATCTCCTGAATTTTTTTGGTTTGTTTTGGTTCATTGGTGTTGTTTTTCAACTTTATAATCTCATTGATCTTCCTTAAAACCCATATTTTGGATTCTTAATTGTCATTTCAAAGTTTTCATTTTGGTTAGGATCCATTGCTAGAGAGCTAGTGTGGTCCTTTGGGTGGCGGGGGGATCACAACATTCTGTTTCTTCATGGTGCTGGAATTCTTGTGCTGGTTCCTTCTCATCTGTGGAAGCTGTCACTTCTTATTACTGAACTTACTTTCATTTAAGTGGGACTTCTTACCCTTCTTGAAGGTGTGTCTGTAAAGTATATAGCATAGGGTCTTTGGTTTCACTTGTATAGCCCTGTGCACTTTTGCTGTCAGATTTTATATTGGGTTGTGAAGCTAGTAGGTGACACTTATGAACAAGAGCCAGCTGTGGCAAAAACTGATGTACATGTACTTAATCTTTGTTTACTGTGAGCTGCTCTTTGTTGTTTCTGGTGATGTGCTGGACAGTGGAATGCCCAGTGTCCTGCACTTCCTGTTCAGAAGGGAATGTGTGGGAGGCGACACAGCTGGACAGAGCTGGACTGCTTGGCTTGCCCACAAATACCTCAGTGACAGTGGAGAGCGGGGAGCTCCTGGGGGAATGTGTTCATGTCTCTGTGGGGGGTAGGAAGCTGCACTAGCTCCATGTCCAATGCAGGCAGGAATTCAATCTGTTTTCCTATCACACCCCTCTCCCAAGGCTCATGACTCTCAGTTCAGAGGCTTACTGTCTATCTCTAGGCCACAGTGTAGTTGAGAGCCATGAAAGATGCCTGTCCCACATCTTTGTGGGAATGGTTTTGGGATGGAACCTCTTAACTCAGGACAGAGTTTTATGCTTGTTTTATGCTAGACTTTTTTTTTTAAACTGTGCCATATATTTCTTTCTTTTTTTTTTCTTGTCAGGCTTCAGGTTGGGTATATTTTTCTCACCTGTCTTCCAGGATACTAATTCTCTTTTGAGCTTTGTCTAATCTATTGTTAAATTCATGTACTTAGATTTTTATTTGTTCCTGTATTGGCTTTTTAAATTCTAGAGTTTACAATTAATCCTTTTAAATAGTTTCCAGTTCTATTCTTAAATTCTCTCCTGTCATTTAAATTTTTGAACATATTAATCATAGTTTTTTAAAGTCTGTTACTAATAACACTGATGCTTGAATCGCCTGAAGATTATTTTCTATTGTCTGTTTTCTTCTCTTGATTTTTTTTCTTATAAATTCTTGTTTTTTTTAATGCCTGGTTATTTTTTGCCGATTCAAAACTGAGCTTTATTCTTTGTAGGAGCTGATCTATTTACAGTTATCCCATACTTCCAGGATGAAGTGTTTTTAGGGATTCCTGCTAAAATTCTGGAGTGTTTACTAAGAACCATACTTTTTAGCATACCCTATAACTCCAATTTTTATTTTCCTAAACCTAAGAGACTGCTTAAACTTCTGGTCTGCCCTCATCCTTTTAGCTGTTGTTTATGATTCAGCAAATACCTCAAGAAGAAAATAACCAAATGATTTTGAGATTTGCCTATCAAATCCTTACTGCCTTCATAACACTCTAATACCCAGAAAAAGATTTCTTAAAATCCAGCTCCTCTAGCTATTCTCAGACTAATGGTCAATCTCATGCATACTAGCCTGTCAGAGTTAAGAGTGATATTTGGGGCCTCAGTATCCTTGAAAGCAGTATAATGTAGTTTGTAGGGTAAAAATGTTTAAGTCAGACATTCACATTATAAAGATTCTGGCCCTCACCCTTAGTAACTCTGTGACCAAGGAAAAAATATTTAGCCTGTCTTTGTTTATGCTTTTCTTGTATAAATAGTGGAAATAATAACCTCTACTTCACAGAGTTGTTCTTTGAGGAATAAATAATGCTAAATAAATAACATTCATAAAATGCTTTGACATAATGACTAGAATATACGAAGTATTTTTATTTACTCACCAAAAAAGTTAATTTTTTTCTTTGATTGGAAAATATAGTTTATTTAGAAAGTATATTAGAGAGAGAGATAGTTAGAGGAGAGATTCACCTCCCCAAGGTAGGAGAGGAGACCAAGGCTAGGAAGCATGGTGACCATGATTCAAGGAGTCACATGGTCAAACCATGGCTTAGCAAAGCAATGGCTAAAAAATACAAGGCTGCTTAAAATAATGCAATGGTATTATTTATATAAGACTTTGTATAAATTGCAATGTGCTAGAGAAATAACAGAAAAATTATTTCTGAAGTGTATAATCTTTTTTTTTTTTTTTGAGAGCAGGATTTATTGAGAAGACAGAAAAGCTCCCACACTGAGAGGAGACCTGAGGGGGTTACCCATATTGTCTGATTTGATGTGCTGGCCTTGTGTCAAATGCTCACATGCATTATGTCATTTAATGTTTATAATAAACATGAATTTGGAACACTGCTCTTATTTGCAAATGAGGTTAGGAAAGATGATACAATTTGTCCAAGGTTAGGCAATGAGCAGGCAAAGAAGCCAGTGTTCAAATTCAACTTTGACCAACTCCAGAGCTAGAGTTCTTAAACGCCCTACTATTCTAACCTTGCCAAGAAACTCTTCTCTTTCCTAATTAAGTAAAAAAATGTCAGTTTTGCTGAATCTTGCACAAGCCCTAGAATCAAATAGATACTCGGTCAATATTTATTGACTCACTGACATTCACAGGAATAAAATATGCTGACACAGTAGTAATAGAATGGATAGCAGTTCAAGAACAGGACTTTTAATGTTGTCTTTAACTTCAACCATGGAAATGAAAAGCAACTAGGATGGACTAACAAACTGAGTGAGACCAAGTTAAGAATTTAATCATAAACCACAATGTTCACCTATAATCTGGAAACCAGCTTCCATTGCCATCTGGAGCACCAAATTATCACTCAGGAGTGGCTGTGGCTTGGGTCTATACTGCAATTTTCCTTGTACTTACATGTGCGTCATTTTACTCAGATTGTAGAAGGAATGCGATTCCAGTCGCTGCAGAGTTGCGTCTATAGATAAGTAGCTGAGTGTCAGAAAAATAGAAGACAAAACACAAAGTTAGCAGAGCTGTGAACTCCATACACATTATTTTTGACATAACTTTCAGTCATGGGCTTTCCAGATCATGCAATATGCACAATCTTCATGGACTCTGCCTAATTATGTTAAAATTAGTTACTTTTTTTTTTCAAATCTTGTGCTACCTGACTTTCCCAATACATTAAGTCCTATTCATCTTAAGGTCTCATTCAACTGTCGCTTCCTTCAGAAGCTTTCCCCAAACTTCCGGATTAGGTCAAACTTTCCATAGTGTATCCTTATAACACCGTGAACTTCTCCTTTCACTATATATCACAGTGCAACTTTCCAGTTGTTTGGATGATATTTGATTTATGTTGTCTCACTAAACTGTAAATTATCTAAAACACAGAAGTATTTCTGGTTTTGTCTATTGAATCTTGAGTGCCTTTTAGAATGCCTGGCATGTAGTAGACTTTTAGTAAATATATGATACGTAAATGAATGAATAGGCGAGTTACTCAAAATAACACACAAAAAAGGAAAACATTAGAAAAGAACACCAGAATGAATAAGAAGCATTTCTTTTAGTGGAATGCCTGATAGCATGGAATAAGACATGTAGTTTCAAAGAAGATGAAGAGAAAATTCTCTAGTGGAACATTCCATAGGGTGGTGACTACATATTCTTTCAAGACCTCTTCTTGAGTTTGAATGAGGCCAAAAGTTCAAGATCTGTCTTAAACTTTGTAAGCAAAAGATAACTCAGATAAAAGTTTTATGACCTGAAAAAGAAAGAAAAATGAAATAAACGTTTGTCAAGAACATGTAAGGAATGTTTCAAACAGTTTCCTCAAATTCCATCTTGTAATGAGAATGAGTAATGCGACCAAATTCAATGACCATTTTCCTCTTGAGAGGCATTCTATGACATTTGGGAAAATTAACAATTAACAGATGGTCTCCAGCCATAGTCATAGCAGAAATTCTCAACCCTGGATATACAATTGAACTACCTGTGAGCCTTTTAAAGCATACAGATGTCCAGATCCAGTGCAGGATAACTAAATCAGAGTTTATGAGAGGTGGGTCAAGCACTTTTATTTTTCAAAAGTTTCTTAGGTGATTCTAATGCGCAGGCAATAATGAGAATAATACTGGCCTGTAGTTTGAATCTGCCAGGAAACTATCTGCATTGATACAATGTTTACAAGAGGAGTCCTGATTGTTCCATTCTGAGTTTTTAATCTTGGTTATTGTGAGTATTCTAATGGCCCTGTGCTTTCTGTTTTGAATTACCTATTCTCTAAACAATTATCCTTTGATTTATCTGGTCTCCCAATCCTTTGCCTCTTGTGGGTAACAAAATTATACAAATTGTTTTGATCAAAATATATCTCTAACATACAGGAAACAATGGAGCACATTGAAAAGAATTAATTTATTGTGTGGAGACTGCAGGGATTTATCCTGGATGAAGCTGAGCCATCTAAAAGAGTAAGATTCATTTTGAAGGCTGCCAACTTATCTTCCTACATTTACATCATATTCATTGCTCCAAATTTTCTACTGAATTTCTTAGTTAAGAAGTGTGAACCTTTTTCAAAGTTTTGGAGGGACAGTCGTTCAGTTCACATTGTAAGACTGAAGTTCCAGTCCTCTCAACCTAATGACACCTCTTTGAAGGTCTGTTATAGCTTGTGTGAAGACAACTTGCTGGAACCATTCATTCAATGGGATAAAATTAGTGATTTCCTGCTTACTTATCCCATTTTTATGCTAGGCAAATTAGATCCTACCTCTTTTTCAAGTTTCTTCTTAGCATGTAAATTGTATACACCTATTAGAGCAATCATATCATTTGTTTTTCAAGCTAGAATATTTTGTGAGTTAAAACAAGGTGGCAAAATTTCAGGTGAGAATTTTGACTGTCCCAGACAAACCTAGGTTTACCTCGGTGATCTCTCTTCCCTACTGAGATATATCAAATCGTTAACTATTATTCATGCATGTATATGTGCTTTCAACAAATATCTATTGAACATTCACTGTATGTCAGATATTCTTCTAGACAATGACAAAACAGATCTGTTTCCTAGGATCAAGTTACTCACAGTAGTGGGAGATATAAACAGGTAAACAGGATTAATATGCAAGGTATTTCGCACTCTGATGGGGTTTAGGGAACACTTAACCCAGACTGGAAAATCCAGTATAGCCTCACTAGAGGAAGCTTCAACAAGGCCTTCAAATCTGCCTGGCTGTCCCATATATCACAGTCAACCCCCTTCTTATAGTTCACTGCTTTTATTTCAAACCTCCTCCAATTTTTAACTCTGCCACCTCCACCCTCCATCTTCAGAGATAACCTTTAATAATTTCAATAATCTGTAGAAAAGATTGAAACTTTGACATGAGAATTTTTTGAATTGCCTACCAATAAGTCTATTGATTTACCTGCTCCAGACTCATCTTTTACTACAACTTTCTCGTTATGATATAAAAGGTGACCATCTTCTAAAGAAAGGTTAATCCCTCTATTGGGACCTATCCCCTTCTATGTCCTGAGGAACCACATGTTTTAAAAATTGTTCTTTCTTCACTGTCTTTAAAGTCTTCCTCTGTACAGACGTGTTCCTTTAGTCCCAGTTACATCCACTTGTTTATAACTCTCAAATCTCAATTCCTCCCCAAATCTTTCCCCAAGTGCCCTCACATACCCAGAACTTCCAACCCTCTTTACTCTAATTTACTTTCTTCTTTTCCTCATACATTATTCCCTTCTAAATTGGTATATAATTGACTCATTTATCATGTTTTTGGTTCACTGTCTATTTCCTCCCATCCTAATGTAAACTCCACAGGAGCAAGGATCTTTGTTTCCTGATGTATCCTTGGCTCTTAGGGCAGTGATTGACACATCAATATTTGTTGAGTGAATAAAAAAAGTACATCTATGTTCTGCTGTCTACTGAATATACCTGCACCCCAAATGCCATATGCTCCAAACTGAATTTCTCACCTACTCCCTGTCAGCAAATTCTAAAAATTCTTCTCCTTTCCTCTCTTTCAGGGAATGTCCTTATCAACCACACTGGTGTCCTAATCAAACTTGGATGCAATCCTTCTCTACCTCCCTCCAACTCCAGATCAATCAACTTTGGAGATTGTCAGTCTTCCTTTATTTATTTCTCAAATCTCTGTGCTTTTTTTTTTTTTGAGTTGGAGTCTCACTCTGTTGCCCAGGCTGGAGTGCGATGGCATACTCATAGCCACTCCAGCATCGACCTGCTGGGTTCTGGTGATCCTTCAGCCTCAGCCTTCCAAGTAGCCAGAACTACAGGCATGGGTTACCACGCCCAGCTAATTTTTTTTTTTTTAATTTTTTGTAGAGACAAGGTCTCACCAAGTTGCCTGGACTGGTTTTGAACCCGCGGGCTCAGGCAATCTACTTGCCTCAGCCTCCCATAGTGCTGGGATTACAAACTGAGTCACTGAGCCCAGCCCTTCTTTCTTTTTTTTTTGAGTCAGAGTCTCACTCTGTCACCCAGGCTGGAGTGTGGTGGCACGTTGCTCACGGCCACCACAGTCTTGACCTGCTGGGCTAAGGCGATCCTTCTGCCTCAGCCTTCCAAGTAGCTGGAACTACAGGTGCATGCCACCACCCCCGGCTAGCTTTTTGATTTAGTATAGAGATGGGGGTCTCACTAAGTTGCCCAGGCTGGTCTCGAACCCCTAAGCTCAGAAAATCCTCTTGCCTCAGCCTCCCAAAGTGTTGGGATTACAGGCTTGAGCTACCATGCCCAGCTATGCTGTTTCCCTCTTCCCACTTGATGACCATTATTCAAGTAGCCACTCCCTCTTTTTTGGGCACTGCATCAGCCTCTTCACTAGCTTCCTGGTCTCCAGCCTTGTGCCACTACAACCCCTCCCACCACCTCTCACCCCCCACCCCTGCGCCCCGAGTTCAAATCCACAGCACTGTCAAGCCAATGTTTCTAAAATAAAAACCTGATCATTTCACTTTCCTGCTTAAAATCATTAATTGGCTTTGTCATTAGTGAATATCTCAGATTCCTTCACATGATCCACGGATCCTGTACTTGCTTGCCCCCCAGTTTCATTTTTTTCCTACTGCCTCTTTCTCAGCCTATGTGCTAGCCCTAACAAACTTATTTCAATTCCTCATAAAACCCAGGGTTTTCCCTTCTGCTTGGGATGATCTTTCCATCTACTTTTTGCTAGATAATGCAGGTCACAGGTTAGGAGCTATTTTTTTTTCCCCCAGGAAGTCTTCTATAAGCACCTCTCCTGTAAGTTCCTACAGCACCCATAACTGACACCGTCATGACACTCATCATTATTAGGAATGAAACTGGAGGCTCCAGGAATCTTGTCTACCACTGAATACCCAGCATCTAGTAAAGAGTCAGGCACAAGGTAGGGCTCCACAGATATCTGTGGAATGAGTGAAGTAATAGCCAAGCTGTTGGGACATCGAAGTAGAGACACCCAGCAGGCAGTTGTATAAAGGTGATAAGGAAAAGAGTGCTGAAGGGGAATTGGAGGTTTTTGACTTACAACATGGTAAATGGTGGTGCTGTTAAGATGAGCAGGAACAGTTCGGAGGGGAGATGGTATATTTATTTTGGATATGCTGAGTTTGAAGTGGTTCTGAGACAGCCAAGTGGCACTGTTTGGAAGGAAATTCATAATGTAGCCTTGAATTGTAGGAGTAAGTCAGGGCTAGGAATAAGCTGTATTTGGTAATAATGAAGCCAAAGGAATTGGGGTTGTTCACTCAGGGAGAGTGGAGTGTAGAGAAATTAGGAAAAAATGCACTGAGACAGAACTTGCAATTAGGGAATTGGCAAAAATAAAATGAGAGGTCAGGAAAGGAGGCTGAGGAAGAGTAGCCAAGTAAGACGATGAGAAAAGGGGTGAGAGGAATGTCAAGGAAACAGAGAGAGGCAAGCATTTGAAAAAGGAAGGGCTGGTTAATAACTAAAAAACTGCAGAGATGTTCAGTTAGAATGGTCTTTCAGCCTCAATGCTACTGACTTTTTTTTTTTTTTTGAGTTGGAGTCTTAGTCTGTCACCCAGGCTGGAGGGCAGTGGCACGCTCCCGACCACCGCAGCCTCGACCTGCTGGGCTCCGACGATCCTTCCACCTCAGCCTTCCGAGTAGCCGGAACTACAGACACACACTACCATGCCTGGTTAGTTTTTTTTTTTGATTTGTTGTAGAGACCAGGTCTCACCAAGTTGCCGGGGCGGGTCTCGAACCTGCGGGCTCAGGCAATCCACTTGTCTTGGCCTCCTAAAGTACAGGCTGAGCCACTGAGTCTGGCCCTGCTGACATTTTAGACTAGATGATTCTTTGTTGCAAGGACTGTGCTGTGAACCATAGAATGTTTAGCAGTGTCCTTCTCTTTTTCACGCTAGATACCAGCAGCAGCCCCCTCTCCAGTGATGAAAACCAAAAATGTCAAATGTCTCTATTTGAGAATGACTGAAATGACTCAATAAACACTTAAGAACATTTAGTCAGAAAATTTACAGGTTGCTTCCGGTTATCTTATTTTATATGCCTGGATTATCTATATTGCTTGTCAAAATCCATTACGCGCAATAAAAACCTGACTCATTTCTTAAACAGATTCACTCTTTGCCAACCCAGTGCGAAAGTCTTTTTTCTCATTACTCTAAATGGATTAGAAGTTTAGTTTTTAAGGTTATAATTATTTTTAATTCTTTCCTTTTTTAAAGTGAGTGACATCTGAAACCACTGACTACATTCATGACAAAATGTAAAATGTTTATATTAGTGGTGAAAGGTGATTCAAGAATTGGTAAATAGGATAGATGAATTAGAGATAGATGTATAAACCTATGGGAGAGATATATGGCTAAAATTTTTACCACATCCTAAGATATATTAAAATACATGGAGAATTATGAACTTTTCAAAATCAATGAATTTATACCTGTTTTAGGTTTACAAAATCATCTAGGAAGTAGGGAGTGGAGATGTAACAAAATCAGATAAACATCATTTATATGAAGTTGTTGTATACAGTAAAAATGTAGTTGTCATTGACTTATGCAAATATAATACCAAGTATTTTTCTTGATATATTAAAAAATGACTTACATTCTGGAAATATTTGGCAGATTTGAAAATGCACCACTGGGAATGGTTTTCAGATGAGTCTCAATAAGCTTCCTGTGAAAATAACAGTTGCACAATTAGAGTTTTAATCATTGAGTTTTTCTAATAATTCACCTTAATTATAAAAAAATTATTAAAAGCATGACAGTCCTTATAATATATATTTCATCACGCATAGTAAAAATAATACTCAACTAATGTACAAAAAAAACTATACATTCATTTTTTTCCCAATTGAAAGGCTATGTAGAATATTCATATTAGGACTTCTGAATTCATAGCACATACTTATCAATGGAAGTATCTTGGAATGCTGTCAGAATATACATCAAGTACATAGTAAGAGGAACTAAGTGTATTTTAATATGAAAAATTAAAAATAGTGGTGTGGTTACCATCTTTTGGCCTAAGTGAAGACCTCTTCAATCATTACCTTGATCTTATCATCTACTTGCTATAGTTTGGAAATAACTGACTGGCAAGTAGCTAATACTTCCTCAAGATCTTAAGATATCTTGCATGCATCTTTAAAGTATGTTTTTCATCCAGTTTGCTTTTTTTGCTGCTGTTCAGACGGCAGAGACTGTTCTCCTTGTAAATAATGGGACATCTTCATGCATTCTGGTATGCCTCTCCACCTAGGTGCACCAACTTTTAAGTTACCTTCTTTGCTATAGTGACCACTTAAGTAGAATCGTGTGTGGAAAACGGTGTGCCTAGTGTACTAACGTACTTGGCAAAAAGACAACATCTCACCACACCACTTAACTTCTCCATGTGTCTGCTATTGGCATAATCTATTAGTATCTTATTTATAGCTAGTAGACTAACATTGTATATTTTTGTTTCTAAGCCACAGGGTTATGTCTCAACAATCTATTTCCTCTATGCTATCTTTGGACTACTTGGTTTTTTTTTTTTTGGCAGCGATTGAAATATATCTGTAACATGCCTAATCAAAGCATCAGCAGGGTCACATTAGTTGATAAAAATACCTATTAAATTGGAGGGGGAAGTCATGTGAATGTAAGGGTAAATTTTCTTTGCAACCCCTGGTCTTTCACCCTGATGCCCAAGGTTGTATTAAGATGATTTCAGAAATTCAGGTCCCATAAATTACCTGTCCTCCCTTGAAGGTCTCCCACTTACATTACCTTAACTGAGTTGATTAAAAGCGTGTTGGTCCAGATCCAGAATTCTGAAGTTTAAAAGATATGAGAAGAACAAGTCGTTCTACTAAATCTCTGTGTAAAAGTGGGCCATGCTAAAGGAAAACAAAGGATAAGATACACACCTGTTGGGTATCACCCAATATGATTGAGTTTCCTATGTGCAAAGATAGTCTCATTTAGAGAGCTATCCTAAAGCAAAAAAAAAAAAAAAAAAAAAAAAAAAAAAAAAAGAGAAAAAGAAAGAAAAAAGAAAAAAAGAAGGAAAAAATCTCGCTGGCATATTTATTATAAGGTTGAACATACTGTTTGTTGGTAATTTGGGTCTAAATTGAAACTTTCCCTGACTAAAAATTTTTTGGCTAGCCTGTGTTTGGTAACATGTATCAAAGTAAATAGAAAATTAGAATAAGATCACAATGGTGTCTAAAGTTTGACTTGGAACAGAAATAGCATCTAAATGCAATATAGTAGACTTTGGGTTAAAGGTTCAAATAATGTTTCTATTCTTTCCCAAAATATGAGTTTCTGAAATATGTAATACCTGTTTCTTGAATTCTCTTTCTCTTTTACCAAAGTCACCAAACAAACTCACAAAAACATATATTCATTTTCTGAACAAAGATCTTTTTCCTGTTACTGAGTTAGTTGTGACAGAATGCTGCTTTTAAGTAGCATTAAGCAGAAATGCGAATTTTTTGCTTAATTCCACAAAGATTTTCTTCCCAGCCAGATTTGTCACTAAAAAAAGCCCCACCAATACAACTAGACCTGTAAAGATTTTGTATCTAAGAGTAGATGCACGCTAGCAATATACAACATGCACAATAAATCTTAAACGCGAAGTGGGGAGGTACCAGCAATCCCAGCCTAAGATGAAAATAAATGATCTATTTGCTGAATAAATTTAGTTAATATGATGATAACACAGCCTGGGTGGCTGATTTCAATAATGTTGAATAAAGTATCAGAATGGCAACTGGTTGTATAGCTTGTCAAATTCAATTTCAATTGAGCAATCATACATTTTGCCTGGATTTATTCATAGTAATGTGTATATACTCTAGAAACACAAATCCATTATTGAGTTTTTATTTATATATTTTTTTACTTTCATTTTGTTCGTTTTGTTTTTTTGAGTTGGAGTCTCACTCTGTCGCCCAGACTGGAGTGCAGTGGCCGCTCCCGGTCACGGCAGCTGGAACTACAGGCGCGCGCTACCACGCCCGGCTGATTTTTTGATTTATTGTAGAGATGAGGTCTCACCAATTTGCCCAGGCGGGTCTCAAACCCGCGGGCTCAGGCAATCCACTCACTTTAGCCTCCCAAAGCGCGGGATTACAGGCTGAGCTACCGAGCCTGGCTTATTTTTTTACTTTCAGTATAAATTGTCTTGGCTGCCTCTTTAAAACTCACCACGTGGCCGGGCTCGGTGGCTCAGCCTGTAATCCCGCACTTTGGGAGGCCGAGGTGAGTGGATTGCCTGAGCCCGCGGGTTGGAGACCCACCTGGGCAACTTGTTGAGACCTCGTATCTACAATAAATCAAAAAAATGAGCCGGGCGTGGTAGCGCACACCTGTAGTTCCAGCTACTTGAAAGGCTGAGGCTGAGGGATTGCTGGAGCCCAGCAGGTCGAGGCTGAGCAGCCACTGCACTCCAGTCTGGATCACAGAGTGAGACTTAAACTCAAAAAAAAAAAAAAAAAAAAAATTCACCGCGTTAACTTATGCTTTCTTTTCCTTTCTTCCCTAGTTTTAAAAATGTACTTTGTCTGGCTAACCTTAGGAAAACATTTAGGAAAAGTTTTCTTCCAAGGCAACTTCAAATAGAGAATAAAAAGAATTGGCAAGGATGCAGCATCTAGCCGATTACATAAAGAAGATGCCATATTTATTTATAGGGTTTTGTTCCATCCTCCTCCACTGGCTTTACTCGAAGATGAGGGTTTTGGAGAGTGAATTGTAAGATGTAGATGCCTTGCTGACCCCAGTTGACCCAAAATGCATGAGCAATAACTCTTAGGAGAGGTTTTGTGATTGTTTTGTCAGGCAGCAGTTTTGTAGTTAGAGCTAATTGATAGTGTTTATCATCAATCTTTTTTTCTCTTTATCCCTCCAACTAGGGGCAAGTAGCTGGATGTTCTTTCAATTGTCCACATTTTCAACAGCAGAACTTGTATTCAAAGACTCATGTTATATTGTGATGACTGCTTTAAAAGCAAATGGGAGAAAAAACAAGTGAATATGATTATTTTGGCAAAATATTTTAATTCCAGAATACATTTTGAATATTTGTGGGAAAAGAAGTAAATGTCTAAGTATATATTGTTTTGGCAAAATTATTAGAAAAGCTTCAAGGTATTTTGCCATTGTCCAAAGAATTAGCATCAAAATAGTGTATGTTTCACAGGAAAGTATGCTAGGTGCTGAAAAAACATCTTTATTTGCCTTTGATGATTCAAAATAAAAAGGAAATGATTATTTTCTCTAAAATACAATTTAAAAGCTCAGAAATCTCACTTCATACAAATAGTATAAGTATTCACTATTAATGATTAAGGCATCATATATAGCTCATCAAGAAAAAATAAGTTCACTATAGTTTTATATTCTACGCAGAGTATATACATTTAATAGTTGAACAAGTTGACCTTTAACATATGGAAATTACAAGATATGATACATATAAGCTGATTTTACAATTTACATTTTATTTTATTTTAAATTTTTTTTTCCATTTTTTAAATTATAAAGATGTGGGGTTAAATTTATTTTTCTGTGATCTACTTAATCAAGAAGGATTGTAGAAGATATGACTTGAAGTCAAATGTTTCTATGGGCCTTGCAGAAGCAAGATTTATTTTTCTCTAGTGTCTGCATTTGGAAGATATAATGCAGAGATAGAAATACATAGAAATCATCACTGATTGATGCAGATTTTGCAGAATAGGATCCAGTTTTATGTACTCTCCTTTTGTTTTGCAATAGCAATGGTAGAGAAAAATCTGGTTAAACATCTAGTAAAGAGAGCAGAGACTTTTCTATGTTCCAACAAGAGCAGCCTTTGCAATTTAAATTTTCACAGTAATCTTGCAGGATAGTAGACTCATTTTACTGAAACTTCACGGACATGTAAATCCAATTGACATTCCAACATCTTGTTTCTGGAATCTCAAAGACAGTTTTTGTGTATATGTGCACATTCGGGTGTGGGTTTTAATTAACCAAAGCTGCGCTTTTCTCACTGCAGCTACCGCCTTCATGAGCATGACTGAATTTTACTGGGATGAGAAGCCTGGTTGATCTTTGCCACACTAAGCCTATGTGATCCAGAAACACCAAACTTCACATTTGTGTGTCATATTTTTGGTCCCCTGGCAAACAGGCTGAGAATATTTTGTGATTCTGCATTAAGCTTCTTCCTTTCATGTTGCAGTGCTATAATCTGAATTTCTATATTTATTCTGAGTACATAATCCCTATAGCTCTTGTGACAGTCTTTTGTTGACAATGTAGGGTGTGTTAGGCCTCAGGAGCAGGCCTCAGGAAACCGATGATCTCTAACCTCCTGGCCTGCGTTCAACTGCCCCAAGGCAGGACTCTAATCTTCCCCCATCTTCTGATTGTGGGTCTTAAGATCCTCTCTAAAGAGGGTTATACCCTATAGCCTGGGGGAGGGCATGCTGACATCATGAAGCTTCCCTAAGAATCTGTGGGGACTGTAATTGGAGAACTCAGGGATAGCTACACACAAGACAATTCCTGGAGGGAGGCATGCCCAGTGAAAGGACAAAAGACCACGATGGATTTGATATAGCCAAAGAACAGCCATTTTAACCTTGCTTAGCTTTGTCATGTTTTTCTAGCAATTCATTTTACTTTATCCTCTAGTCATTAGCCAAGGACAGAACCATTTTCCTTGAGATAGCTATTGATAATTTACAACTGTCCTTCCCCAAGCCTGCTTTGTACTGTTTATTTTTCTATTCTCAGTATGTCTTTCCGCCATTAAAAAAAACCCAAAAAACCAGTTTGACCTAATTTATTGGGCTCAGCCTCCCATGACAAACTGCAAGGCCACCACCTGGAGTCATAAAATGTGTCACCCTGACCTCAAGGAACAAGACCTATGTTATCAACACCTAAGAATGCAGTTGTTGGAGATTTTTCTCACTAGTCCTCTCCCTTATAGAAACCTTAAATACACACACGCTCTCCTCAAACCCTGATCCACACTTCTTTGGCTCTGGCCCTTTCCTGGTCCCTCTCCCTGGGAAGTGCAATGCATTCTTTTGCTTTGTCTCTGCAATTCTTTGCTTTAGTCCTGCAACACCAGCCTACCTCATAGACCTAATACTCAGTGATGACATAGAAACTGCACCTTTCCCCATACCATACTCTATAAATCTTTTCATCTGTATCCTTTATAATCAACTGGTAAACATTGTTTCCCTGAGTTCAGTGAGTCTCTCCAGCAAATTAATTGAACCTGAAGAGGGAGTCGTGGCAACCCTAACTTGAAGCCAATTGGTCAGAAGTTCTGGAGGCCTGGACTTGAGACTGGTGTGGTGTCTTGGTAATTGAGCCCTCAACCTGTGTGATCTTACACTCTCCCTAGGTGTATAGTGTTGGAATTCAATTGGTGGATGCCAAGCAGGTGTCCACTGCTTTGTGTGTGGAGAAAACCCTGAAGCATTGTCATCTCCAATTTAAGGACTTTTTTTTGAGTCAGAGTACAGTAGCATGATCATAGTTCACCGCAGCCTCAACCTCTTGGGTTAAAGAAATCTTGGGGCTGGGCTTGGTGGCTCAGCCTGTAATCCCAGCACTTTGGGAGGCCAAGGTGAGTGGATTGCCTGAGCCCGCAGGTTCCAGACCCGCCTGGGCAACTTGGTGAGACCTCATCTCTACAATAAATCAAAAAATTAGCCGGGCGTGGTTGCGCGTGCCTGTAGTTCCAGCTACTCGGAAGGCTGAGGCGGAAGGATCGCCGGAGCCCAGCAGGTAGAGGCTGCGGTGGCCGGGAGCAGCCACTGCACTCCAGTCTAGGTGACAGAGTGAGACTCCAACTCAAAAAAAAAATAAAAAAAAAAGAAATCTTGGGAACTATAGGTGTGTGCCTACACGTCTGGCTAATTTTTTGGTTTTTTTTGTAGAGATCAGGTCATGCTAAGTTGCCCAGCCTGGTTTGAACTCCTAGGTTCAAGCAACCCTTCCACCTCCATCTCCCAAAGTGCCTAAGGGCCTCTTTTTGTATTAAATACCTATGCCAACCAACCAAACAATATTTCATTATTGGGATGTGCCAAATGTATTTTACTGAAGTAGTCTATGTGAGCATAAAAGGTGTTGGTAGTAGAAAAAGAGGGCATTGATGCAAATAATCTAGATATTTACAAATTGTAAAGTTGTGGATTATAAATTATATTAATCTAATTTTAATGTGCCATTTATTACTTGCCTGGCACTTTTAATTTGGTGAGAATACATTCTCATTGGTAAATTTATTTTACCATTGTGCAATTTTTGAAATATTCTGCAGCAAGTTGTAACAGAGTCCAGCAAGCAAAAGATTTAAAATCAGGAATGTAGACCCAGAAGGATGATTAAACAAGAAAGAATTTTAAAGCCGTATTCTGTTGTGTTCTCTGTTTTGGGTAGTGGGCTAGATTTTAGTCAGAATTGCTGCTGAATTATTTACAAAAATACCAAAATATTCCTACAAAGCAAGGTGTGACACTGCAGCTAAAATAGAGTGACACACCTCCCAGAATCTAAGTTTGCCTTAGTATGGGAGTCTTCATATTGAGACAGTTTCCATTTGGGCTTTAATTAGTTTTTGTGATCTGAGTCTTAGAAGCTGAAGCAATAGCCTGACAGGTTTGATGTATGGAAATCAACCAGTTTATAGCATCTGGGAGCGAGAGAAGTGTCTATTCACAACTCTTAGTTTAGGTAGCCTGACTGTTGAAAATATTAAATTTGGTTTTACTTCATTATTTGGGGTAATATTTTTTGTATCAAAACTATTTTTCACAGTTTTTTACTGAAGTATACTTTACATCCAGGAGGATGTATATGTACATCCTACATACTTCAGTGTATGTAAGTATACTTAGAGTTGACTATAGCAACGACTATAGCAATGACTAAGCTTGTGTAAGTATACTCTATGATGCTCACACAATGTCAAAATCGCCTGAGGCATTTCTCAGAACACATCCCCATCATTAAGTGACACATGACTATATAAGACAGATAGAGATATAGACATATGTAGATGAGACAGATAGAAATAGATGATAGATAGGTAGATGATAGATAGGATAGATAGAGATAGGGATATCTCCTATTGATTCTGTTTCTCTGGAAAACCAGGCTAATACAACAAAGGTCTAAACTGACAATAATAATATACACTTGCATAGCACTTACTGTGCCAAACACTATGTGATTCAACATATCAACCAAATGAATGTCAAAATCCATATGATTATCACAATAGATGCACAAAAAGTATTTGACAAAATTCAACATCCCTTCATAATAAAAACTCCAAAAATAGGAGAATGTACCTCAACACAAGAAAGGCCACAAGCCCACAGCTAACTTTATTCTCAATGATAAAAAGTTGAAGGCTTTTCCTCTAAGGTAAGAAATAAGACAACGATGCCCATTTTTACCATTTCTATTTAACATAGTATCGGAAGTCCTAGCCAGAGCAATTAGGCAAGAAATAATAATAAATAAAAGTCATCCAAATTAGAAAGAAAAATTGTCTTTGCTTATGACATAATCGTATATATAGAAAACCTTAAAGATGCCATCAAAGATCTGTTACAACTGATAAAAAAATTCAGTAAAGCCGGGCTCAGTGGCTCAGCCTGTAATCCCGCGCCTTTGGGAGGCTGAGGTGAGTGGATTGCCTGAGCCCGCGGGTTCGAGACCCGCATGGGCAGTGAGACCTCATCTCTACAATAAATCAAAAAATCAGCCGGGCGTGGTAACGCATGCCTGTAATTCCGGCTACTCGGAAGGCTGAGGTGGAAGGATCGCCGGAGCCCAGCAGGTCGAGGCTGCGGTGGCCGGGAGCGGCCACTGCACTCCAGTCTGGGCGACAGAGTGAGACTCCAACTCAAAAAAAAAAAAAAAAAATTCAGTAAAGTTGTAGGTTACAAAATCAACATACAAAAATCATTAGTGTTGCTTATACACTAACAAACTATCTGAAAAAGAAATTAAGAAATCAATCCCACTTACAATAGCTACAAAAAACCCCCACTTGGGAGTAAATTTAACCAAGAAGGTAAAAGATCTGTACACTAAAAACTATAAAACACTTTAAAAAAATTGTAGAAGATACAAAGAAATGGAAAGATATCCTGTGTTTATAGACAGGAAGAATTAATATTATTAAAATGTCCATACTACTCAAAGTGATCTCAAAATTCTAATGTAATTCTTTATAGAAATAGAAAGAACAACCTTAACATTTATATAAAAGCACAATAGACTCTGAATAGCCAAAGCAATCTTGAGCAAAAATAACAAAGAAGAAGACATCAAATTACTTGATTTCAAAATATATTACAAAGTTATAATAATCAGAAGAACATGGTACTGACATAAAGGGAGACACATTGACCAATGGAACAGGATAGCGAGCCCCCAGATAAGTGCACGTATCTATAGTCAATTGCTTTTCAATGAAGGTGTCAAGAACAGTGGGGGAAAGACCAGTTTCTTCAATAAATGGTCTTGGAAAAACTGACTTTCTGTATGCAGAATAATAAAATTGAACCCATATCTCACCCCTTGTATTAGAATCAACTCAAAATGGGAACGCTTCTACACTGCTTGTGGGAATGCAAACTAGTTCAATCTCTATGGAAAACAGTGTGGCGATTTCTAAAAGAACTCGAAATTGACTGTTCATATGACCCAGCAATATACTGGGTCATACCCAGAAATATACCAGGAGGAACACAAATCAATGTGGCAAACTTTATGGTTGTCTTATTTTAAGAAATTGCTGACTGGGTGTGGTGGCTCATGCTTATAATCCCAGCACTTTGGGAGGCTGAGGCCAGAGAATCACTTGAGCCCAGGAGTTCAAGACCAGCCTGGCCAACATAGTGAGACCTTGTCTCTACAAAGAATATAAAACTTAGCCAGTGGCGGCACATGCTTGTAGCCCCAGCTACTTGGGAGACTGAGGCAGAAGGATCGCTTGAGACCAGGAGGTTGAGGTTGCTGTGAGTCATGTTCATACTACTGCACTCAAGCCTGGGTGACTGAGTGAGATCCCGATTCAAAAGGAAAAAAAATAAAAAAAGAAATTGCCACAGCCACCCCAGCCTTCAAAAACCACCACCCTGATTAGTCAACAGCCATCAACATTGAGGCAAGGACCCTCCATTAGCAAAAAGATTACAGTTCACTGAAGGCTCAGATGATTGTTAGCAATTTTTAATAATAAAATATTTTAAAATTAAGGAATGTATATTTTTTAGAATTAATGCTACTTGTTGCATATTTAATAGACTACAGTATAGTGTAAACACAGCTTATATGCACTGGAAAACCCCCCAAAATTTTGTAAATTGCTTTATTGCAATATTTGCTTTATTGTGGTGGTCTGGAACCAAATCCACAATATCTCCAAGTATTGCCTGTACTGTATATCTCAAAATTCCACAAAGAAATGATAAGTATGTGAGGTGATGGTATGTTAATTAGCCTAGTTTGATCACTCCACAATGTATACATGTATCAAAACATTACCTTGTATTCCATAAACATATATAACAATTATTTGTCCATTAAAAATAAAAGTTTTAAAAAAGAAAAAGAAGTGCATTACAATTGTGATTATATCTCCATAGGATTATACCTACCTCAAGGGGTTGCCATGAAGTTATAGTAAATTATTATGAGAAGCACTTTAAATCAGTTTGCCAATTTATTAACTGATGATGAGAACTACAACTGTCACATGGACCGGGATATTCATGATGGCATGACCATTTTCTTTTTTTTCCTTACTGGCAGCCTATTTCAGGAAACCAAGAAAGATTCAGAAAGTTGCCTGAAGAGCATGAAATCAATCAAAACAGGAGTTGAGCCCAGTTTTTAACGTTCTCAGGCTGAGACAGCCTAATATTGCTGTTGCATACAAAGAATGACCTTACTTGGTGGCCCAACACTGATTTAAGTTTCCTTTCCTAAACATTGACTGGATGAGATTTTCCAGAATTCCCATCTCTGTTGTCATTTTTCCTCTGCCTTCACAGTTGTTCATTCCCTTGCTTGATAGATGTTTCCTTAAACCATATTATGGAGGGTCATTCTTGCTTCCTTAAAGAGATATTATATATCTTTGTTATGATCTCTATCTAGTACTTTAAACTTTTATTTTCTCTATTTCATTTGTTTCTAAGTTCTTAGAAAGCATGACAGCACAGTTTCAATGTTATTGGGAATATTTTATTATAAACCTGTCCTTGAATTGTTGTTTAATTTGTGTAGAGCTTTTTACCTTTTATGTGAATAAAAGCAAAACATTTAAATAGATCTCTTTAACACTCTTCCTCAATGCTCACGGAATCCTTTGGGTTCTGAGGAGCACTATTTAAAATCTATGTATTTTTTCCAAACATTGTTATTTGATGGGTGAATAATAATCTGAGGAAAGGTTGAGTGACAAATTCCTATAATTAAGTAATACTAGTAAGCTTTCCATTAGAAAACATTCTGAAAATACACTACCATGGTCTGATTCCTTCCTTTACTATGAGGTTGTGACTCAGAAGCATCTCAGGAATCAACATATATTTAGAACCACACATATGTTGAGTCCCTCCCATGTCCAGGGAATGCAACAGTACACTAGCCAGACAAAATTCCTGCCTGTATGCCACTGAAACCAGTGGGGGTACCAGACATTAATTTTTTGGTTTTGAGTTGGGGTCTCACTCTGTCACCCAGGCTAGAGTTTAATGGCACCATGAGAGCTTACCGCAGCCTTGACCTGCTGGGCTCAGGCCATCCTTCCACCTCAGCCTCCTGAGTAGCAGGGACTGCTGGCACATGCCACCATGCATGGCTAATTTTATTTTTTGTAGAGCCGAGGTCTTGCTATGCTGCCCAGGCTGGTTTTGAGTTCCTGGGCTCAAAAAATCCTCTTGCTGCTGCCTCCCAGAGTGCTGGGATTACAGGGATAAGTCACTGCTCCCGGCAAAAAACAAAAAATGTTAATAGCTATGTTGTTATCATTGTGTTAGTACTATGAAGAAAGCATGGTATGTGAGTACAGTAAGTCCTCAGCGTGTTGATAGGATCTTGGAAACTATGACTTTAAGCAAAACAACATATAATGAAGCCAGTTTTCCCATAGGCCAACTGATTTTAAAAAGAGTTAAGTTCGGCCATTGCTTTGTTAAACTCTGGTGTCTCCACGTGGCTCTTTGAGCTATGGCAGCTATGTTTTCTTACCTTTGGCCCCCTCCCCTAACTTGGGGAGGCGAATCTCTTCTCTCTCTATAATTTACTTTCTGAATAAACTTTGCTGGGAAAAAAAGAGTTTTTATGGTATATTCTGGTCAGAAAAATATCATCAAACTTCTAAATAAAGACCCCAAACACTTCTAATATTAAACTTTGAAGTAAATGTGAGCTATACAATCATTTAAGAAAGATGAATTAAAACAAGATCATTTTTGGTGAATCAGTGAGTGACAGTGGTCATAGTTGAAAAGCAGAAATAAATGTTCACAATAAAAAATTGTAAGAAGCAGCTCCTACCAGCATGCAGTTCAAAAACAGATAATAAATATGGCTGACTCTCTTAGAGCTTTTGAATTGCATCATTTATTGTCATTCATGTATATGACTATCATAGACTTTACACATTTTTTTTTTAAAGAGACAGGGTCTTGCTCAGTTGCTCAGGCTGGAGCACAGTGGTATGATCATAGCTCAGAGCTCACGGACTTGAATTCCTGGGCTCAAGTGATCCCTCCTCTTAGCCTCTTGGGTTAATAAACATTTTTTTTTTGTAGAGACAGGATCTTGCTATGTTGCAGGCTGGTTTCAAACTACTGGCCTCACTGGGTTAATAATGTTTTTGTTTTTGTTTTTTTTTTTTTTGTAGAGATGAGTTCTTGCTGTTTTGCAGGCTGGTCTCAAACTCCTGGCCTCAAGCGAGCCTCCTGCCTCAACCTACCAAAGCTTTGGGATTACAGGCATGAACCACCGTGCCAGGCCAAACTTTCCACATTTTTATTTCACAATAATTTGTACTTATTCATTTTCCAACCTGCTTATTCCCACTCAGAACTGCAGGTGGCTGGAGCCTCTACCAGCTACTCAGGGTGGGTGCAAGGTGGACACCAGCCCTGAACAGGATGCCATCTTATTGCAGGGTGCACTGATACATACTCACTTAGAATGGGAACATGTAGCCATGCCAGTGTATCTACACGCTCGTCTGTGGGAGGAAACTGGAGTGTCCAGTGAAAGGTCACACAGACATGGGAAGAATATGTAAACCACACAGACAGTAGCCCTGACGTGAATTAATTTTTTTTCTCATCAATGTTATAACAAAACACATAGAATGAAACAATGTTATTCAGGGACCTGCTGTCTATGAGAAATTCCCTCCAAGGAATGCTTATCAGCAGAGACCTGACTATGATAAGGTCTTGAAGGATCTAAAAGTGTCAGTGAAAGTAGCTGGGTGATGGATTGAGAGTCAGGGCTTTCTGAACTTCTTCCAAAAGAGAGCAATAATATTATCTACCCTCTTTGCTTAGTTATTATGAGGAGAATGCAAAGAAGATACAACAGTAAACCGTATATTGCAAAGTCCTGAATAAATGTCAGGAATTATAATGTGTGGGTCTTATCTAAAGTGATGTCCATAAGCATAGCTGGCATTCTTTTCATACTTCTAGATAATAGCTGCTAGGTGAATCCTGTCATGTGTCCAGTGCTTTGAAAGCAGCTTTCCTTCCAAATGGCAATGTGGCCTGGCTAACAATTTTTTCTTGATTCTCACAGGCCTATTGGCAGTTCAGAAGTTCACTCTCTCTCATTAAAATTTCAGAATATTGCCAGTGAATTTTAGTCAAGGCTAAAAGACCTAATGACTTAAGGAACTTTAAAATCAGTCAGGACACACTATCATAATACTATAAGAAAAGGATTAGATGAGAGGATTGCCTGAGCTCATGAGTTCGAAACCAGTCTGGGCAACTTGGTGAGCCCTCTACAATAAATCACAAAAACTAGCCGGGTTTGGTGGCGTCCGTCTGTAGTTCCAGCTACTTGGAAGGCTGAGGCGGAAGGATCACCTAGGCCCAGCAGGTCGAGGCTGCAGTGGCAGTGAGCGTGCCACTGCACTCCTGTCTGGGGTGACAAAGAGTGAGACTCCAACACACAAAAAAAGAGAGGTTGGCAGTAGTGGGAAACTGCTGGGGGGTGAGAGGGGGGTGGAGGCATTAGCAGTAGTAGGAAAATGGAAGGCACACCTCATCAACAAGGGTACCTGCATAATAAACATTTATCTACCTAACCCTGAATTGTATTCCATATCTTTAAAATAAAAAAATTGAAAAAAAATAAAGATGTAAGTACTCAATGGTAAACTGAAAAACAATGCAAAATATCACTCAGAGATAATCATTATAATAACTTTTGCTTGTGTTCTTAAAGTACTAGTCACATATCAAAAATATGTATCAGATATGTATATTTGTTAATGTAAAAAAAATCAGGACAATGAATGAGACATTCAAGAGATGGTATGCATATATTTATCTTCTATCTATTCTACTCAGAAATATGGAATACCAGAGTAAGAGTCAAACATTTTTGGAGGAGGTGTGAGTGTGTGTATGTATGTGTTGTTGGTTGTTGTTGCTGCTGTTTGGGAGAAGAAAAATAATTATATTTACAAAATGACCAAAAATCAAGTTCTTCCCATTCTTAATTTGCATTCCAGGTGTTAACACTTTTTCATTAATTTTCCTTTCTGTGCTTGTGTTTCAACTGTTATACATTGATTTCAAAACACATTCTTCCTATTCACCACATCTTCTGATCTTTATTCATTCATTCAGATCCAAATTTCCATTTTCTTTCTGCCTAAAAAAGCTTCCTTTACCATGACTTTTTTTTTTTTAGTGTAGGTCTGCTGGTAATGATTATATTCAACTTTTGCTTATCTGAGAAATCTTTATTTTACTTTTAATACGGAAAGTAATATGGACATACCATTTTTTCCCCTTCAGTACTTTAAAGATGTCATTCTGTTGCATTCCAGCCTGCGTAATTTGTGACAACATCTGTCTTCTTTTTAATCTTCCCTCTGTAGAAATTTTCTTTATCACAAATTTTCAGCAATTTAATTATGACACACCCTGGTATAGTTTTCTTTATGTTTATTCTTCTTGGGGTTCATTGAGAGCTTCTTAGATTTTCGGTTTTAGAGTTTTAATAAAATTTGGAAAGCTTTCAGTAATTATTTCTTAAAACAATTTTTTTCTGTCTCTTTTCTGTCTCATCGCCTTATTGAACCCCAATTATGTATGAGTGAGGTCACTTGATATTGTCACACAGCTCACACTAATGCCCTCAAATTTTTTCTTCCTCTCTTGTGCTTAATTTTGGATAGTATCCCTGCTATGTCTAAGTTCTAATTTTTTCTTTTTCTGTAATGTTCAATGCTCTTAATACCATCCAGTTAACTTTTCATTTTATATATTTTTAACTTTAAAAGTTTCATATGGGTCTTCCTTATATCTTCCATTTTTTTTCTCACTGTGGTTATGCATTCCTTTATTTTCTTGAGGTTGTTTAGGAGACTTATAATAGATGTTTTAATGTTATTGCTTGTTAATTCTAGCATCTCTGTCATTCTGGGTGGTTGCTGTTAACTCATTTTTCTCTCTCTTTGTTCCAGATCATATTTTTCATATCTATTGCTTAGAGAAATAAGATAATGTGGAAACCGGCACCGAAGGGGGAGAAAAAGATTTATTGAAGTACACTGTGGAAGTAAAAAGATGGCTCCAAATCCCTCTGCTCCCTCTCCCCCGAATCTGAACTGACTTTGGTTATTTACTTGACCAAAAAATGTGCAGAACTGATGTTCTGGAATTTTAACATTACATTAGAACAAGTTTTGCAGTTTCCATCTTTGTCTCTTACAATACTCTCTCCAGGATCCCTGAATTGCTGTGTTAAGAAGTACAACTGGGCCGGACGCAGTGTCTCAAGCCTGTAATCCCAGCACTTTGGGAGGCTGAGGCAAGAGGATTGCCTGAGTCCAAGGATTTGAGACCAGTCTGGACAACTTGGTGAGACCTGTCTCTACAGTAAATCAAAAAATTAGCCGGGCCTGGTGGTGTGAGCCTGTAGTTCCAGCTACTTGGAAGGCTGAGGTGGAAGGATCACCTGAGACCAGTATGTCGAGGCTGCGGTGGCAGTGAGTGGCCCATTGCACTCCAGCCTGGGTAAGAAAGTGAGACTCAGCCTCAAAAAAAAAAAAAAAAAAGAAAAGAAAAAGAAGTACAACTGCCCTGAGATTGCCAGGCCACATGTAGGAGCTCCTGCCAAAGTTCCAACTGATCTAGCATCCAAGTCATCCTCACCAAGGCAGCAGACATGTGACTGAAACCACCTTAGACTCCCCAGTCAAGCCCATTTGTCATCTGATTACCACTGAGTGAACTTTGATCATACCGTGAGAGTGATTCAACTACTCTTTACCCCATTCCTGACATATACCATTATTCGATTTATTAAATTGGTTGTTGTCTTAAACTACTATGTTCTGGAGTAAATATTTATGCAGCAATAGATAACCAAAACACCCACCATATGTTTGATATTATTTAGGTAGATATTTTGCATTCGTGAGATTACTCTGGATTTCTAGCTTCCCTAACTATTCAGAAAATGTGAAATTGGTTTGGACTCATGTTTTCATTGAAACAGCAGTGGTGTTGAAGAAAAATGGAGTATAACATATGAGAGATTGTGTTTACTGTTTTATTTCCTTTCAGAGTATCTACTTGGAAAAAAGGAGAAGACCGTTTCTTTCATCAGCCTAAAAAAGCATTGAAAATATACTCAATCTTCAGACATGTGTACGGTTTTTCTAATATTTCCATGTGGATCTTGATGCATGCTAAGTCGAACATTTGAAAGTATCCAGACAAACCAAAAAATGTTATTTAGTTGGCTGCAATTTGCAAATAATCTCCCTTTTCTTTGGATTATCTGTAAAATTTTTTGGAATGAGATGCTCCCTAACTCCAAATGTGAACAAAACAAGTCTGAAGCATAGGCTCATTCCTGATAACAATAATCATAACCATAATCATAATCATAATAATTGAAACGTCCAAGGGCAAGGGATTTGTTAAATTATGGGACATCTGCCAAATGAAATATTATTCTGCCACTAAAGTTTATCTGGAAGATGTATTCAAAGAACATGGGAAGATGTTTAAAACATAATATTAGGTTAAAAAAGAGTCAGTTACAAGAGTGTAGGCATTATAAAAACTGTTTTACATAAATGTGCAAATTACACAAAAAACTTTGAAATATGTGTACTACAAAATTTTAGCAGTTCTCAGAGAGTGGGTATTAGAGATATTTAAGTTTTTCTTTCTGTAACTGCGCTTTCTAATTTGTCCACAGAAAACATTTTATTTGGCATGAAAGGAAAGTTATTAACCACTTAAAGTATGGAAGAGGGAAGCAGGGTTGAATTCGTATCACTCATAGCAATGAGCATGCACTTCAGTTCTAGAAGAGTCATTTTTCCATTAAAAGATCAAATGCATAAGGATTGGGGGTTGGAGATAGTGGAAAGAGTGAATATTATTGTAACTCCCTTCATGGAGTAGAGCTGCCCTGTCCAGGACAATAGCCATAGACTCGTATGGCTACTGAGCCCTTGAAATGCAGCTAGTCTGAACTAAGGTGAGTTGGAAATGTAAAATACATATCAGATTTTAAAGACTTAATAAGAAAAAAACCAAAATATTTCATTAATATTTTATTTTGTATTAAATGTTAAAATTATACATTATTTGTGTTAAAATATATTGCTACCATGAATTTTACCTGTCTCTTTGTACTTTGTTTAATGTGATGACTAGAAAAAATTTTAAATTATGTATATGGCTTGCATTTTGTTTCTGTCAGATAACACTGGAGTACAGACTAAGCTCACCCTTAGCATAATGTGTCTCTTTCTGAACCATGAAGGATTTTTAGAAAGTTGTTTGAAATACATGAGATATTAATATAGAAATGAAAGAGAGTAAAGCATTTGTAGACTTTAAAACAAATAATTTTAATTTAATTTAATTTTAATTTTGTTTTTTTCTAATTGACAAATAAGAACTGTTATATTTATCAGGTACAGTGTGATGTTTTGATACATATATACATTATGTAACTATCAAAGCATGGTATTTAGCACATCCATCAGACAGTTATCATTTCTCTGTGGTGAGAATGTTTAAAACCCTCTCTTTTAACTGTTTTGAAATATGCAGCACAATATTGTTTACCATAGTCACTCGGTAGTGCAATGGAACACCAGAAATTATTCTAACTGTAATTTTGTACCCATTGACCAATCTCTCTCCATACCCCCTTATTCCTATCCTCCCCCAGCCTCTGTTAACCATTATTCTGATTTCAACTTCTACGAGATCACCTTTTTAGATTCCACCTAGGAGTGAGATCAGGCAGTATTTGTTTTCTTGTCCCTGGCTTATTTCACTTAACATGGTGTCCTCCAGATTAATCTACATTTCTGCAAATGACAGTATATCCTTCTGTTATATGGCTGAATAGTATTCCATTTTGCTTATATGCTACATTTTCTTTATCCATTTAACTAATGAAAGACATGTGGGCTGACTCCATATCTAGGCATTTATGAATAGTGCTGCAATAAACATGAGGGGGTGCAGATATCTCTTTGAAATACTGATTTTATTCTTCTGATTATATTCCCAGCCGTGAGATTGCTGGGTCACATGACAGTTCTTTTGTAAATTTTTTGAGGCGTCTCCATAGTGTTTTCCATAATGGTTGTACTAATTTACATTCCCACCAATCGTATATGAGAGTTCTGCTTTCTCCACATGCATGCCAGCACTTGTTATTTTGTATCTTATTGATAACAGCCATTCTAATTGGGGTGAGGTTTGGATATGTATTTTCCTGATTATTAGTGATGTTAGCAGTCTTTTATATACCTGTTGGCCACTTCTATGCCTAATTTTCAGAAATATCTATTTAGATCTCATTTTTATGCTAATTTTAAAATCTGATAGTAGTCATATATCACTTAACAATGGGGATACATTCTGAGAAATGCATTGTGAGGTGATTTAATTATTGTGAGAACAGCACAGAAGGTATTTACACAGACCTAGATGGTATAGTCTATGACACACCTAGGCTATATGGTATAATTTATTGCTCCTAGGCCACAAACCTGTATGACATTACTGTACTGAATACTGTAGGTAATTATAACACAATGGTATTTATGTATGTAAGCATACCTAAACATACAAAAGGTATAGCAAAAATACAGTATTATCTGATGGGATCACTTTTTTTTTTTTTTTTGAGTTCTGTCTTACCCCGTTGCCCAGGCTGGAGTGCAGTGGCACACTCATTGCCACCCCAGCGTCAATCTGCTGGGCTCCGGCGATCCTTTCACCTCAGCCTTCCAAGTAGCTGGAACTACAGGCGCGTGCTACCATGCTCAGCTAATTTTTTAAAAAATTTATTGTAGAGATGAGGTCTCACCAAGTTGCCCAGGTGAGTCTCGAACCCGCGGGCTCAGGCAATCCGCTCACCTCAGCTTCCTAAAGCTAATTTTTTATTTATTGTAGAGATGAGGGCTCGCCAAGTTGCCAGGGTTGGTCTCGAACCTGGGGGCTCAGGCAATCCACTCACCTCAGCCTCCTAAAGTGCTGGGATTACAGGCTGAGTCACAGCCTGGCTGGGACCACTTTTGTATATGTTATCATTGACCAAAATGTTATGATAACTATATTTGTTTTTTGCTATTGAGCTGTTTAAATTATTTATATATTCTGGATGTTAAACTCTTATCAGATGTATAGTTTGCAAATATTTTCTCCCATTCCATAGGTTGTCTCTCCACTCTCTTAATTATTTCCTTTGTTGTACAGAAATTTTTTAGTTCAATGTAATCCCATTTATCTATTTTTGCTTTTGTTGCATGCACGTTAGAGCTGTTATCTAAAACATCTTTGCCAAGGCTGACCTAATAAAGCATCTTCCCTATGTTTTTTTCTAGTAGTTTCTTTTCACTGTTAATTGTTTCCTTTGCTGTGCAGAAGATTTTTAGTTTGATACAATCCCATTTGTCTATTTTTGCTTTTGTTGCCTGTGCTATAGAGGTGTTACCCAAAAAATCCTTGTTGAGGCTAATGTAATGAAGAATTTTCTGTATGTTTTTTTCTAGTAGTTGTATCATTTGGGGTTGATTTAAGTCTTTTTTTTTTTTTGATTGTCAACTGTTTTTACTTTTCTTTTTTAATTAATTAATTTATTTGTTATAAAGATGTGGGGTACAATTCAGGGTTAGGTATATAAACATTGATCATGCAGGTACCCTTGCTGATGAGGTATGCCTCTCCCTCCCCTAGCAGTTTCCCTCAACTGCCAGTCCCATCCCCCTCTCCTGACAGTTTTCCACTACTGCCAATTTCTTTCTATTATAATTGTTCAAGGTTTCTATTATAGTTGTTCAAGGTTACCTTGTGAGTGAGAACATATGGAACTCAGTTCTTTGTTTCTGTGATAAATCACTGAGTATGATCGACTCCAAATCCATCCAATTTTGAGTTGAATTTTGCATATGGTAAGAGAGAGAGAGGTATAGGTTCATTCTTCTGCAAGTGGATTTCCAATTTTCTCAGTACCATTTACTGAAGAGATTGTCCTTTTCCCCAATGTATGTTCTTGGCATTTTTGTAAAAATGCAATTAGCGAGGCGGAAGGATCGCCAGAGCCCAGCAGGTTGAGGCTGCGGTGGCCGGGAGCGGCCACTGCACTCCAGTCTGGGCGACAGAGTGAGACTCCAACTCAAAAAAAAAAAAATGCAATTAGCTGTAAATGTGTAGATTTATTTCTGGGTTTTATATTCTATTCCATTGGTCTATGTGCCTATTTTTATGCAGTGCCATGTTTTAGTTACTATAGCTTTGTGGTATATTTTGAATATATGCATTATAATGCTTTTCAGCTTTGTTCTTTCAGTTCAAAATTGCTTTGGCTATTCGGCATATTTTGTAGTTTCATGTAGATTTAGTGAATTTCTGAGAAAAAAGTCATTGAAATTTTTATAGGGATTTCATTGAATCTGTAGATCACTTTAGATAGTATGGACATTTTAACAATATTAATTTTTCCAGTCCATGAACTCACATTATATTTCCATTTGTATATTTCATCTTCAATTTCTTCATCAGTATTTTATGGTTTTTACTGCATAGATCTTTCACTTCCTTGATTAAACTTATTTCTAATCTTATTGTAGAGAGTATTTTCTTTTTTCCCCACGAAAGCTCTCTATTGGCATATGGAAACACCACTAATTTTTGTATGTTGATTTTGTATCCTGCAACTTTACTGAATTTGTTTATTAGTTCTAATAGTTTTGTTTTGAAGTCATTAGGATTTTAAAAATATGTACTATGTTATCAGCAAACAGGAACAATTTGATATTTGCCTTTTCAATTTGGATGCTGTTTCTTTCTTTCTCTTGCCCATTAGCTCTGGTATGAACTTTAGGTTATGTTGAATAGAAGTGGTGAAAATGGGCATTCTTGACTTCTTCTAGATTTTAGAGTAAAAGCTTTTAACTTCTCTCCAGTATGATGCTATGATGCAATTATTTCATTAAATAAGTTTTCTGTGACTTTCTTCATTTCTTGTTTCTATGGAAATCCCAAATTGTGAATATTTATTTACTTAATGGTGTTCCATAAGTCCCACAGGCTTTCTTTACCCTTTTCATTCTTTTTTTCTTTTCTCTGATTAGGTTATTTGAAAAGACCTGTCATCAAGGTCACAAGTTCTTTTATCTGCTGTTGAAGCTTTCAATTGTATTTTTGTATTTCATTTATTAAATTCTCCAGATCAAATATTTGTTTGATTCTTGTTTATGATATCTGCTTTTGTGTTGAGTTTCTCATTCAGATCATGAATTGTTTTCCTGACCTATTTTAATTGTCTATGTTCTCTTATATCTCTGTGAGTTTCCTTAAGACCATTATGTTTAATTTCTTTTCAAGCAATTCATAAATTTCCATTTCTTTGGGTTCAGTTACTGAGGAACTGTTGTGTTTCTTTGGTGGTATCACGTCTCCTTGCTCTACCATGGTTTTTTTTGTGTTAAGATCTGGTGGAACAGGTGTCTCTTTCAATTTTATAGAGTGGTTTTCAGGGCACCTGAAGATGTGTTCTAGGGCATAAGTTGTATACGATGCATTGATTTGGGTTCTGGGTGGGCATATTAGTGTAGTCTCTGTTCCGTTTTTTCAGCTGGAGTCAATGCCAGTGATGTCTTTGAGTGCTACCTTGGCTGCTAGAGTATGTGTGACTGGTTTGCTGGCTCTAGTGCTGCTCCAGCAGGGTGATGGGCTGGTTCATGCACCAAGGAGGAATGGGGATGGTCCACTGGCTCAAGAGCTGCTCTGGGGTGGGGCACCATGCTGGTTTGTACACCGAGGGGCTGCAAGACTAATACCTACTTTTAAAATGACACCTTAAGGGTGCTTTTTAATAGCAAAGTATAAATAAATAATAATAGAATGGTCTTTAACATATACTTAGTTTCCCAAGTTGAAGCCTTGCAGTTTTCTTAAAATATTAGATGGAATATTCCTAAGCAATGAATAATATTTTAACCAGAAGTTTTAAAAGAAACTTCTGTAGCAAAATGTGAATGAAGATAACCAGTCAGAGCCTATCTTCTCTTTGTTTCCTATGTGTATAGTTATGACTATAGGATCACAAACTGGGTGGTTTTGGATTCCATGCCAAGAGTGGGATAATAGCATGAAGGACACCTATGTTCTTCTAAGCATAAAACTGTGTGTGTTAGCAACAAGTCAGCTTTCTATCTCCCCTGTCAACTGTTGCAAGAATGTGAGTAGGTTTATAAGATACATGATTCATGCAGGGCATAAATAGATACTTACTCTATGGAAGGAAACCCTAGAGATTTCCTTTTTAAAAAAATTGAGGCAGCCATTCAAATGTTTCTTTGTGCTCAGTATACCTAAGCTCTCACAGACAGATCTAAAGTTTTAGCATGCTATACTTTTATATGAAAAAGGCATCAAAATATGGTGTATACTCCAGGAAATCTCCATTGCCATAATGGGATAATGACATGACCAAACGACATGTTTGCTCCAATGTATCCAGAATATGTTCCCTATTGACAATCTTGATTAAAATTAAAAAAAATAAATCCTTTCAATTAAAAAATGAAAACGATTTTCTATTTTGAACAAAATAATGTAAGTGGAAAGGAAGTACAAATGTATCTGTAACTGAAAGGCCATACTCTGTTCCTTTCAGAATTATCAAAAACACTCTCAGTAAAGTCTATTGGATTTAGAAAAGCTGGTTTCACAAAATGAAAAATCACTGGTAAGAGAATTTAATTAACATTTATCTCTCTGCATGATTTTTAAATGGTACTGGTATTTGTCTTAATTTATTGACAGAGAAAAGCATTAATACCAAAATATTTTATCCTATGTAAGAATTCAAGTAGAATTTACTTTAAAATTCAAAGCAAAATTTCAGATTTTTAAAAAACATATATTTTGATTAGATAGTCTTGATTTCAATTCTTGAGATAAAAAATGGATTTAACCAAAAACAATACAACTTTTTGCTTAAAATTAAGTGAAGTTCGGTTTTCTGTGGTCTTTTAGCCAATAGACTAGGAAAAAAATTGAACTCAGTCCATTCTGTTTAAGTATCAGAGAGTGGGCAATTGAAAGTTTTTTTGTGAAAGTGATTTTTTTGTTTTCCCCAAGGGCTCTTGAGAGTTCACACGGGAACGGGACGTTAGTAACCTTGTTTTTACCAGGTTGTATCAGCCACTATCAATTGCCTTCTGTGCTGCAATAAATATGCTCCAGTAATTGTAGGTACTAAGTTTTTAGAACCTATCAACACCATTCCTTAAACATCAAGGGGCTGCTCTTAACGACAAAAGAGGCTTTGTGCAGGACTCTCATTGAACTCAACATAATTCCCAGCACATCCACCCCACAATGTAGTCCAAAGTGCAGTGTTAAGTAATTACACAATATAAAATTATTTGGAGGCAGTTCTAGTGAATTATTTTTATAGTGCCAAGGTTTGGGAATTCCAGACAATGTTGAGCAGTCTCAACAAACTATGTAACAGACAACTGGCAAAGATGCAGAGTCCCTGGGTATATTTTTTTAAGAAAGGCCAAGGTATTATTTTACGTTCTTTTCTTTAAAAAAAATCAAGTGCTTTGATCAACTCATAGGTCATCAGGTAGTCCAACTTAAGAACAGTTTCCCAGAATGTCCACACTTATTTCCACCATTTAGTACAGAAAATGTTTCTCTCCACAGAGTAAGCATAAAGGAACTATGATTAATTTGGGTTTTTCCTCATGAACACATTTTAAAACCTAAAATCAGTCACATATATTTGTAATTGTTTTCTCCCTATCATGATCATAAGTAACAGCTAATATTCATTAGATAATTTTATTTCCCAGGCTCTGTGCTAATCCTGTTCCATGTATTTTCTCATTTAATTTTTACACGGATACTATGAGGTGGATACCATGGAAATCTTTACCTTACAGATTAGGAAATTACAAATTAAAGAGGTTAAATAATTCAACCAAGGACCTTGCTCAAGGACTACAAAACTGCACACACATCCCTTATTTTGTGATAATGCCTCCCTGAAATGTTTTATATTTAATAGCTATGCCTATTATATGTCAGAAGGCTATAAAAAAAACTGCAGAAGGTGTGGATGCAAAACTGCAACAATGCAAATTAGAACAGCTGTTTCTTTCTTCTCCTCCATTTGCTTTTATCTCCTGTCTCCTTTTTTCTCCTTTTCTTTCTTCACTATTATGCTATATAGTCTGCCCTTCTAGAGTTTGAAATACAAATGTAAAGCTAATATATATAATCCTCAGAAGTGAATCATAGAAGAGTTTTAGAACATGAGTTAAACGAGATGAAGGAGGGCAAGTAGTTACTCATAATTTAAGAACAATTTCCGCCGGACTCAGTGGCTCAGTCTGTAATCCCGCGCCTTTGGGAGGCTGTGAGTGGATTGCCTGAGCCCGCGGGTTCGAGACCTGCCTGGGCAAATTGGCTAGCCCTCATCTCTACAATAAATAAATAAATAAATAAAAGCCGGGCTCGGTGGCTCAGCCTGTAATCCCGCGCCTTTGGGAGGCTGAGGTGAGTGGATTGACTGAGCTCGCGGGTTCGAGACCCGCTTGGGCAACTTCGTGAGACCTCATCTCTACAATAAATAAAATCAGCCGGTGTGGCAGCGCATGCCCATAATTCCGGCTACTGGGAAGGCTGAGCCGGAAGGATCGTTGGAGCCCATCAGGTGAGTTCCCGGCCACCGCACTCCAGTCTGGGCAACAGAGCGAGACTCCAACTCAAAAGAAAAGAAAAAAGAAAAATATTTCCCCAAAGAGTCCTGTGACAAAACTTAAAAAAAATGCTATCTCAAAAATATAAAAAGAAGTGTTAAGTAGAAAAAGTGAGTGAAATAACTCTGGGAAAGTCACAATGGCCTTTGTTATGGTTCTTAATTTCTTTAAAGGTTATAGAATTTTTCCAATTTATCTAAGTTTCCAAATTTAGAGACATAAAGTTGTTATTGTGTTTAAATAATATCAGAATTTTTAAATATCTGCAAGCTCTGTAGTAATATTTCCCTTTTCATTTCTGATTCTTTTTTTCTTGGTCAACCTCACAGGGGTTTATAATTGTATTAGTCTTTTCAAAGAACCAATTCAGAGTTTTAAAAAAGATTCTCTATAAAAAATTCTGAAGTTGTCTGAGAATTCATTATCAGACCCTCCTGTGCATCCATTTCTATCACTATTGTTTCTCTTGGGTTGTTTTATTACATCAGTCATCCTCTCTTCTTGTTTGTCTGGTTACTTTTTTATTGTATGCAAGACATCATATATGAAAAATATTGAAATAATCTGAAGTCTCAAATTATCTTCCCCAAGAAGGATTTACATTTGCCTTTGGCAGGTGGTTTAGGGGTACTAGCAATCTTAGATCATTTTTATTCAATTACATGAACTCAGATGATTTAAATTTGTACTTCATTCCCAAGTTTTTCCCATTACCCATTCATTATTCTAGATGAAATCTTTTGGGATCCCAACTCAATTAATGTGTGTGTGTGTATGTGTGAGATGGGGGAGGTTATCATAAATTGCCCTTTGGCAGAATTTAGATTAGAATTTTTTTCTGACTATCTAGCCTCACGGGGCTGTCAAAACTTCTGTCCAACTTCTTCCTTAACTACTTCCTTCAGAATCTTCAGACACTCCTAGGATTCTCTTGAGTTTCCTTTTTCTCTTCTGTTTTTCACAATTCTATATGACCTTGATGGCTGAAATATTAAAAATAATTTATCCTGCTTTGCCAATTTTTCTCAACAGTAGTGGTTTATGTGATGCACACCACCATTTCTGGAAGCAGAAGTCCACTACTGTTTACTCTTAATATTTTATCACTGGTCTGCGGTTTCTTAGGTTTATTTTGCATGCATATTTCTTTTTCATACTATAAAAAAAGTTTAGGGTCCATTTTGAGTTCTTTTATAAATTTCTTTGATATCTTCTAAAATATAACTTTATATACATTTTTATGGTAAGTTCTTCCTTTCTTTAGAGAGTACAGTACCTGTTAATTCTCTACTCAGAATATTTTTAGAAGACTTTCCATTTCTTCCACTTTCTTGTTTTTCTTTTCTTCTTGATATATATTGTTTAATTATGTAATTCATCTTAGGTCAGCATTAATAATCATTTATATCTTGGTTGATGTAGTTGGCTAACAGTTTTTTTAAACCTCTTGTAGCTCACCCCCTCCCCAACATTCTTGCATATTTGAAAAGGTTATTGCATATATGAACATTGTATAAAGGAGCCTAGTGTGTCTATATAATTTGGGGGTCACACTTTATTTCCTTAAGAACTTCTCAGACATGAATTTATTATTCCTAGTGCTAAATGTAGAGAAATTTGAAGCTAGCTTAACTCTTTTGCTTTTCAGGTAAGATCTTTATGACTCCACCTTTTTGGATACTCTAGGATTCTTTATTTTTCTTTGAAGTCCTTTAACTTTACTAGCTTATGCATGGGTATTAATTAATATTTATGTCTGGTGGAATATTGTGTACCCTTTTGCTTCTATAGATTCAAGTCTTCTTTTATTTTAGGAGTTTATTTGATATAGCTTTGAATATTTTTGTCCTTTGCTCTGTTATTGTCTTTAAAAACAAATGTGTCACCTGTTCAATTTACTCCTGTGTTCTATATCTATAATTTTTCTCTAGTATTTATTTTCTGTTTCATTTCACTCAGTTTTCTCAAGATGCTTCACTGTATTTTTAGCATTTGGCAACCTTGTTGTTCCCATCAAGGCCTTTATATCGATGTTCTTATTTTGTTCTTTTACTTCTATCTCAAGATCTACTGACTAGTTTTTTTTTTTTTTAAATTTTGTGTGTCTTATTCTTTTTTTCCTTGAGACTCTGTAACTCAGCTTTGAGGTCCTGATTCAGAAAGGTCATCTTATTCACAAAGTTTTGTAGCCTCACAGACAACTTTGATCACAATTTTTTTCTGCTCTATGGCAATAAAAATCTTTTTGGTGGGTGTTCTTTTAATGGTTTTTACTTGTTCTGCTCCTTTTCTTCTTTATATGAATAGGGTTTTTTCATAAATCCAATATTAATTTCTTTTTGATAATGAGATAATTTTCTCTGAATGTGGCAGATTAATGTATGAGACTATGAGAAGGGTCAGAGAGGTGCTCTGGGATAGTAGCAAGACTTTTTAGTCCATAACAAAATCCCATATAAGTATATTGACTGGGTGATTTAGCTGTAATCTTTCTTTAACCATCCATCCACCCATCCACCCATCCAACAAATATTGATTGTGTACTTACTCTGTGCCAGATACTGCTCTAGGTTTGGAGAACATACATAAGTCAGAAAAAACAAAATAAAACCCTGTCTCCATGGAATTTACATTCTGTAGAGAATAAAGACTGACAGCCTTAAGCTGCCTATCATTCAGTTTCTCACCTGGTCTGCCAAGCAGATACTTTCTTGCAGAACTGGCTTGTCTCCATATCTTTATTTGTCATTACATCCCCTGAAACTACTGGGTATCTTACGGGGTTTCAGGAGCTCTTTGAATCCACACATCTTTTCTATCATGTCTTGCCCCTTGATATGTATCACTTCCTTAGAGAACTCTGTACTGTCAGTCTATGATCCCCAGTAACCATCTTTTTTCATTTCTTCCCTCTCTTTGGTCCAATTTCAGTACACTTTTCAGGTTTTCTTCAATGTATTTTATGATTTAAGTTAATGAAGTTTTTCTAGTAATTACAAATGAGAGTGTTTATTGCTTAATTTCCTTGTTGCTTTTTTTTTTTCAGTTGGAGTCTCATCCAGGCTGGAGTGCAGTGGCACAATCATGTCTCACCACAGCTTCAACCTCCTGGGCTCAGGCAATCCTTCCACCTCAGCCTCCTGAGCAGTTGGGACTACAGGTGTATGCCACCGTGATCAGCTATTCCTTGCTGCTTTTGACTCATCTCCACAAAGCATTATAGACATCAAGATGTCTTTAGTATCCTGAAACTAAATATCCCATTTTTTTCACTTTCAAAGTGCGAGAATCCAAGCCCGGAAGGTTCAGTGATTTGTTCAATGTCTCACATATAGTTTATCGTCAAAATCCAACCCCTAGAACCAAAGTGTCTGGTCTGCTAGTTCAAAATGTACTGTCCATTATATTTTATTTTCATGTGAAAGATATACAAGTATCAAGTAAACAAATTAATATTAGAAATTTAGTCATAAATCAACTTTAGATTTGTCTAAACTTACCCTTTCACCTCTTCTCACATTAGAAACATAACTGCATATTTGTACAGATTTATCCATTGTATCAGTTAGGGTGCTCCAGAGAAACAGATCAACAGGACATATAATTGACACTTAAAATGTTATGGATTTAAACTGTACAAATACATTTATATACAATTAAAAAAAATAAACGTGGAAAACTTTTGGAGATTTGCGACAATTTGAAAAAACTCAGATGAAACTCATAGCCTAGAAATATCGAAAAAATTAAGAAAAATCTAGGTAGATACTGGCCTATTTTACCATTTACTTCTCTAAAATATACATAAATCTATTGTGAAAATGTATCAAAACTTACACAAACACAGACCATACACAACACCATTCACAGTCAAAAGAAATGTGAACAAACATAAAGATGCAATAGTAAATTATAACTGCATAAAATGAAATGTAGCACATACTGTACATACACACTGTACAGTACTCATCTAATAATTTCACAGCCACCTTCTGTTGCTATTGTGGTGAGCTCAAGTACTGCAATATCTGCTTAAAGCAACGTAGGATGTTCATCATCTCTGCACCAGGATTTTGTCTCTTCAGTTAATTGAATACCACAGTAAAAAGAGGTCTCTCTCAATTCTCACATATTTTTCATCTTGTTTGGTGCAATACCAAAAACTCTGAATAACACCATAGGACCTATATGGAGTGCACCTATGTTGTTGAAAGTGCTCCCAAGAAGCAGAAAAAAGTCATGACATTACAAGAGAAAGTTGAGCTGCTTGATATGTTCAGTCGATGGAAGCCTGCCACTGTAGTTGCCTGTCATTTCAAGATAAATGAATCCAGCATAAGAACCATTGTAAAACAACAAACAAACCAACAAAAAGGAAATTCATGAAGCTGTCGCTGCAGTTACCCCCAAAAATACTTTTTTTTGAGTTGGAGTCTCACTCTGTCACCCAGGCTGGAGTGCATTGGCATGCTCATGGCCACCACAGCCTTGACCTGCTGGGTTCAGGTGATCCTTCCACCTCAGCCTTCTAAATAGCTGGAAGCACAGGCATGTACCACCATACACAGCGAATTTTTTGATTTATTGTAGAGACGAGGTCTCGCCAAGTTGCCCAAGCTGGTTGTTCTCAAACCCATAGGCTTAGGCAATCCTCTTGCCTCTGCCTCCCAATGTGCTGGGATTCCAGGCATGAGCCACTGCATCCGGCAACAAAATACCTTCTAAATCTGGTATTGAAAATGCAGATTTTATGTATGTGCATTAGGAATACCTATAGACTTTAATATGATTTGAGAAAAAGTGAAGCCTTTATTTAACAACTTAAAAGTGAAGGAGCTAAAACTGGAGAATTTAATGGCAGCAAAATATGGCCTGATAATTTTAGAGATTTGGGTTAAAAAATGTGAGTGTAAGGGGAGAAGCAGCTTTTGCCAACCAAGAGGCAGCTGACAAGTTTCCAGGCACCATTAAGAAATCACTGAAAAGAAGGGTTATCTATTTGAAGAGGTTTTTATTACAAATGAAAGTGTCCTATTCTGGAGAAAAAAGCCACAAAGGACATGTATTAGTAAGGAAATTAAGCAAGCACCAGGATTTAAGGCAAGAGGGGATAGGCTAACTCCATTGTTTTGTGCAAATGCAGTCAGGTTTATGATCAAGATTGCCCTTATCGGGCTGGGTGCAGTGGCTCACACCTGCAATTCCAGCACATTGGGAGGCTGAGGCAGGAGGATAACTTGAGCCTAGGAGTTCAAGATCAACCTAGGTAACATAATGGGACCTTGTCTCTATATTTAAAAAAAAAATTGCCTTGTCTGTAAAGCTGCTAACTCACAAGCCTTGAAGGGAAAAGTTAGACATCAGTCACCAATCTTTTGGATGTACAATGAGAAGGCCTGGACAATGAGAACCTTTTTTCTGGATTGGCTTCATTGATGCTTTGTCAGAAAATACTTTGCCAGTAAAGACTACCTTTTTAAAAATATGACTATATTGGACAGTGTCTCTGGCCACCCAGAACTCTATGAGTTCAACACCAAAGGCATCAAAGTGGTCTACTTGCCCCCAAACACAATGTTTTTAACTTAGTCTCTAGATCGGGGGTCATAAGGACCTGTAAGTCTCATTACACAGAGTACTCTGGAAAGGATTGTCAACACTATAAAAGAGAGCCCTGATAAAAAAGAACATCATAAAATTCTGGAAGGATTGCATCATTGAAGATGCCATCACTGTTACAGAAAAAGCCATGAAAGTCATCAAGCCTAAACAAATTCCTGCCGGGGAAAACTGAATCCAGATATTGTACATGACTTCACAGGATTTTCAACAGAGCCAATCAAGGAAATCATGACAGAGATTTTGGTATGGCAAAAATGGTGAGGGGTGAAGAATTTCAAGCTATGAATTTTGGGAAAATTCAAAAGCTAATAGACACCACACCAGAGGAATTAACAGAAGGCAACTTGATGGAGATGAATGTTTCTGAACGCATGCCACCTGATGGGAAAGAAGATGTATGTAGAAGAAGCAGTACCAGAAAACAAATTGACATTAAACAATCATTTTTTTGAGTCGGAGTCTCACTCTGTTGCCTGGGCTGGAGTGCAGTGGCACGCTCATGGCCACCACAGCCTTGGACTGCTGGGCTCAGGTAATCCTTCCACTTTAGCCTTCCAAGTAGCTGGAGCTACAGGCATATGCTACCACACCCAGCTATTTTTTTTTTTTGAGGTGGAGTCTCACTCTGCAGCTCAGGCTGGAGTGCAGTGGCACACTCACAGCCACACCAGTGTCAACCTGCTGGGCTCCAGCGATCCTTCTCCCTCAGCCTTCCAAGTAGCCAGAACTACAGGCCCTGGCTAATTTTTTATTTGTGTGTGATTTATTGTAGAGATGAGGTCTCGCCAAGTTGCCTGGGCTGGTCTCGAACTCATGGGTTCAGGCAATACACTCGCATCAGCTTCCCAAAGTGCTGGGATTATAGGCTGAGCCACCGAGCCAGGCCTAATTTTTTGGTTTATTGTAAAGATGAGGTCTCGCCAAGTTGCCCAGGCTGGTCTTGAACCCCCGAGCTCAAGCAATCCTCTCGCCTTCCCCTCTCAAAGTGCTGGGATTACAGGCGTGAGCCACAGTGCCCGACTTGACATTAAACAATCTTGCAGAAGGGTACTGATTATTCAAGATGTTTTTGAGTTATTTTATGCTATGAACCCTTCTGTGATTTGAGCACTGAAAGTAAAGCAAATGGTGGAAGAAGGATTGGTGTCATATAGAAATATTGTTAGAGAAATTAAAAAGCAAAAAGTCAGACAGAAATTACAATGTATTTTTGCAGCCAGTGTGCCTGCCTCTGCACTCCCCCATTTCACTTCCTCTACCTTTTCTGCTTCTGCCTTCCCTGAGTAAGGAAGACCACGCCTCCTCAGTGTGAAGATGATGAGGAGGAAGACCTTTGTGCTGACCCACTTCCACTTACTGAGTAGTAAATATATTTTCTCTTCCTTATGATTTTCTTTACTCTAGCTTACTTTGTTGTAAGAGTGTAGTATATAATATGTGGAACATACAAAATATGTGTTAATTGACTGTTTATGTTACCCATAAAGCTTCTGGTCAACAGTAGGCTTTTAGTAGTTAAATTTGGGGGGAGTCAAAAGATAATATGTTCATTTTTTTTTTTTTTGAGTTGGAGTCTCACTCTGTCGCCCAGAATGGAGTGCAGTGGCACGCTCCCCACCACCGCAGCCTCGAACTGCTGGGCTCCGGCGATTCTTCCGCCTCTGCCTTCCAAGTAGCTGGGACTATAGGCGCGCGCTACCATGCCCGGCTAATTTTTTTTGATTTACTGTAGAGATGAGGTCTCACCAAGTTGTCCAGGCAGGTCTCGAACCAGCAGGTTCAAGTAATTCACTCACCTCGGCCTCCCAAAGTACGGGATTACAGGCTAAGCCACCGAGTCCGGCTATTATTTTTGACTACACAAAGTATTGGTGCCCCAACCCCTACATTGTTCAAGGGTCAATTGTGTGTATACACACAAACGCATACACACACACACACCACACACACACACACACACACACAACATACACACACACACACAGAGGATCTTTCTCTCTTTCTCCCTCTCTCCCTCTGAATAGATAGATAGAGAACAGGATCTACCTATATACATCTATCCATCCATGATTCATCGAGATTTATTATAAGAAATTGACTCGTGATTTTGGAGGCTGAGAAGCCCCAAGATCTACAATCAGAAAGCTAGAGACCCAGGAGAAACAATAGTGTAAGTTCCAGTCGGAAAACCAGTAGCCTTGAGCGAGACCCAAAAAGGTCTAATGTTTTTGTTTGAGTCCGAAGGCAGGAACAGACTGATCTCCCCAATCAAGCAGTCAGGCAGGAAGAGTTCCCTCTTCTTTTTTATTCTATTCAGGGATTCAAATGATTGGATGAGGGCTACCTAAATTAGTAGGGCAATCTGCTTTACTCAGAGGTGTTAGTCTGTTTGGGCTGCTATAGCAAAACACCTTAGATGAGTAATTTGGAAACAATAGAAATGTATTGCTCAATTCTGGAAGCTGAGAATTTCGAGATCAAGGCACTAGCAGATTCAGTGTCTGGTGAGGACTCACTCTCTGCTTCATAGATGGTGTCTTCTAGCTGTGTCTTGAGACAGTGGAAAGGTGAACAAGCTCGTTGGGCTCTTTTAAAGGGGGCAGTAACCTCATTATTGAGGGACTCCATCCTCATAATCTCATTGTCTCCTAAAGGCCCCACATCTTAATACCAAAGCACTGTTTCAGAACTTCAAGAGAAACTATATAAAACCCATATGAAAAGGTTGATACCTGACCATTTTTGACCAAACAACAATGGCAGTGCCACATATTTATTTATTTCTCTTTTTTTTGTGTGTGAGAAAACAGGATTTATTGAGAGGACAGAAAAGCTCCTATAGTGGGAGGGGACCCGAAGGGGTTGCCCTCCCATGTATTTCAACCTAATAAAAAGGTGAGAAGGCATGTCTGTGTATGCTTGTGTACATCTGTGTGATAAAGGTAATTGTTTTGACCCTAAATAGATTTTCAGAAGACTTATATAAAGTTATCAGTTAAATGCACTCAGCTGAATTATTATACAGGTCTCCTCTGAAACTTATGACTACTTATTTTAAGGACTATCCATACTTTCGAATAATTTTAGTTGGCATAAAGTTGAAAGAAAAATAGCTGTGTGAGGCAATCACTTCTGCTCAGAGAATATATTTACTTTTACTTCATAGGTGACTTTTAAAATAAATATTGCCCAGAATAGTAAGATGTTCACTGCTAATATTGCATATTTTAAGCATATTTTTTAGCATAATCTTAGCTTTGGTCTAACATTTTACATTAAAGTTTTAGATTATAGATGACATAAATTTTCTATGATTCAATGCAACTCATTGAGTTCATGGAGCTTAACTATATCACAGTATGTTTTAAACTCATGATACCGTCTCTCTCCATCCATCCAGTCCTAAACCTACCGTCTCCTCTTTTCCTCATCTCAGTAAATATCCCCATGAGTTGTTTAAGACAGAAACTTTGAAGACATCTCTGGCAGCTCTTTGTATCTGCTCTGCTTCCCCTGCATTCCTGGTCTTTGAATATATCATTCCATCCTGGTCCCTCTCTACAGGGCCACGTCACATGAGAATGGCACTTGTGAGGATTGTGTTGTGCATTATTGGTACAATCCTGCACTGCAACCCTGTCCCCTGCCTTTTCTCCTTCCAGCCCTTTCATAGAGATCTTTTATGTGACCCTCTGGCTTAGATGAAATCCATTTGCTATGGGCTCTAATAGCAGTCAGTACTTTCTTTTCTAGCACCCAAACCATTTTTAATGGTTTGTCTTCTCACTTGGCTGTAATCTCAACAAATGCCATGTGTGTCTTAGCCAGGACTATTTGCCAACAGCAGCAAAACACCTGATACGTAATTGCTGTTTGTTCAATCATTTATCCATTCAAAATGTTCATGACCACCTCTTATGTGCCTAACATACACACAAACATCTTTCATAAGCATGCTGTTGAGTTTTAGGATTGGTGATTGGCTTGTACTAAGCCATCCACGTTTTCTTGCCAGTTCAGTCTTGCTTGTGTCTTGGCACAACTTGAGTCACCATCTTTATATATTGATCACGCTGATTCTTTGGAGTTGGCAAACTCAATAGTTGTGACTTATGTTTCTGCTTAGGGGTTCATTCAGAGTAGTTGATCATTTTTGTTACTGTTTGTTTAAAGATGTTTGTGTCTGTTTTTCTTTTGATTTCTCCTTCCCCTCAATCCACATCTAGTTTTCCTCTCCCAACGTATCTCTTGCTGTGTCTCTAGAGTCCTGACCTTTGTCTTCGCAAGTATCATCTGCTTTCATTTCTAAGTTGATTTGCAAGAGAAATCTAGTCCTTGTCTTGCTCAATTTCTGAGGTGGTTGGATTCCAAAAGTTTGTAAAAGTTTTCTGGGATTTTGAATTTTTTTTTTTACAAAATGGTCAAGTTCTCTAGCCAGTTGCTCAAAGCCTATTTTATCTATTCATGTAGTAGAATTGAGACCAGCCTGGGTTTTGTGTTCAGGAACTATGAGAAGGCCACAGCCATCAAAGGGGGAGGAGTGTTTTTGCCCTCGTGAGCCTGAATGCAAGCTCATTTCTAGGTAAAATTTTGAAATAAGTAGTTTGCATCCTCCTTTTCCTCATCCCTGCCATATGTCCTTTCACTTCTCTGCAGCCTTCCCTCCAAGTCCTTGGTGCTCAGTGTCCGCTCATAGCCTTACACCCGGAACCAATTTAACCCTAAAAATTCCATAAAAATTCCATGTTTCAACCTCTGTCACTGCTTTCTCATTCTCTGTGTGTAGTTCATATCAAAACATCATGTTGTAAATCTTAAAGATACATTCTTTTAATCACTAATAAAAAGAATTTCATTTAAGAAAAGTTTGAGATCCGATGGCTTGACTACTGGATTCTACCAAATATTAAAGAACTAATATTAATCCTCACTTTTCCAAAAAATTGAATAGGTAGCACTAACTTTACAATGTCAATACTATCTAGATACTAAAGCCAGACAAGCACATCACCAGAAAAGAAAACTACAGGTCAATATCCCTGATGAAGATAGATATAAAAATTCCAACAAATACTAGTAAACCAAATTCAATGATACTTTTATATTAAAAGTATCATTAACCATGATCAAGTAAGATTTATCCCAGAGATGCAAGGATAATTCAACATCTACAAATCAATAAACATGACACACTACATTAATAGAATAAGGATGAAAATCATGAGCATCTCAATCAATGCAGAAAAAGCTTATGACATAATTTGACTTTTTTTAAATATTAAAAGCAAGTGTATAACAAGGTATATACACTTAACACAATAAAGGTCATATATGACAATCCAACAGCTGACATCATACTCAGTGATGAAAAATAGAAAGCTTTTCCTCTAAGGTCAGGAAGAAGACAAGAATGCTCACTCTTGGTAACTCAATTCAACATAGTATTGGAAGTTTCAGTCAGAGCAATTAGTCAAAAGGAAGAAACAAAGGGCATCCAAAGTGAAAAAGAGGAAGTCAAATTGTCCTTGTTTGCATTTAACATAATCTTATATGTAAAAAACTGTAAAGATCTCACCAAAAACCTGTCAGAACTAAAAAACAAATTCAGTAAAGTTGTAGTTTAAGCCGGGCTCGGTGGCTCAGCCTGTAATCCCGCGCCTTTGGGAGACTGAGGTGAGTGGATTGCCTGAGCCTGCGGGTTCGAGACCCGCCTGGGCAGCAAGACCTCATCTCTACAATAAATAAAAAAAAAATCAGCCGAGCGTGGTAGTGCATGCCTGTAATTCTGGCTACTTGGAAGGCTGAAGTGGAAGGATCGCCGGAGCCCAGCAGGTCGAGGCTGCGGTGGCCGGGAGCGGCCACTGCACTCCAGTCTGGGCAACAGAGTGAGACTCCAACTCAAAAAAAAAAAAAAAAAAAAGTTGTAGCTTAAAAGGTAACGTACTTTGCGAAACTTAGTAGTGTTTTATACAGTTTCTACAAACCGTCCCCAAAACCAATCAAGAAAACAATCCCTTTTATAATAGCAACAATAACAAAAAATACTTAGCAATAGTTTAAACAAAGAAGTAAAAGACCTGTACAGTGAAAACTATAAAACATTGATGAAGAAACTGAAAAAGACACACAAAATTGGAAAGAATCTCAAGTTTATAAACTAGAAGAATTAATATTGTTAAAATGCCCATGCTACCCAAAGTGATCTCCACATTCAATGGCACATAAAATTTCAATGGCATTTTCACAGGAATATAAAAAAATTCTAAAATTTATATGAAACCACAAAATACCCCAAATAGCCAAAGCAATCTTGAGGAAAAATAACAAAGCTAAAGGCATCATATTAACTGACTTCAAAATATGCTACAAAGCTATAGAATTAAAGCAGCATGGTACTGGCATAAAAACAGACACATAGACCAATGAAACAAAATAGAGAACCAAAAAATAAATCCATGCATTTATGGTCAATTTATTTTCAAGACTGATGCCAAGAACACATGGGAAAAGCACAGTTTTTTTCAATAAATGGTGTTGGGAAAACTGGATATCCACATACAGAAGAATAAAATTAGACTTATCTCACACCATACGCAAAATAAACTCAAAATGTATTAACTACTTTTTATGTATCATACTTTAATATATTTTATGTATTAAAATTTTATATATTAAATACATAAAATTGTAAAACTACTAGAATAAAACATAGGGGAAAACTCCATGAGATAGATCTGGGCAATGAATTTTGGAACCCTAAAAGCACAAAAGTAAAAATAGACAAATGGGATTACTTCAAACTAAAAAGCTTTTGCACAGCAGAGGAAACAACCAACAGAAGGAACAAACAACCTATAGAATGAGAAAAAATATTTGCAAACCATACACAAGATAAGGGGCTAATATCCAAAATTTGTAAGAAATTCAAACAACTCAATAGCAATAAAATAAATAACCTGATTTTAAAAATGGGCAAAGGACCCAAATAGACACTTCTCAAAAGAAGACATACACATGACCAGCAGATATATGGAAAAAATGTTCAATATCACTAATCAATAGGGAAATGCAAATCAAAACCAAAGTGAGATATCACTTAAGACCTGTTAGGTTAGCTAATAACAAGATAGGCCGAGCTTGGTTGTTCAGCCTATAATCCCAGCACTTTGGGAGGCCAAGGTGAGTGGATTGCCTGAGCCCACGGGTTTGAGACCAGCCCAGGCAACTTTGTGAGACCTCATCTCTACAATAAAAAAAATAAAAAATTAGCCAGTGTAGTAGTGCTCTCCTGTAGTTCCTGTTTCTTGGAAGGCTGAGGCAGAAGGCTCGCCAGAACCCAGCAAGTCGATGTTGGAGTGGCTATGAGTGTGCCACTGCATTCTAGCCTGGGTGACAGAGTGAGACTCCAACTCAAAAAAAAAAAAAAAAAAAGTTTTGCAAAACTGTGGGGAAAAGGGGAACACTTGTACACTGTTAGTAGGAATGTAAATTGGTGCAACCATTATGGAAAACAGCATGGAAGTTCCTCCAAAACTTAAAAGTAGAACTACCATATGACTCAGAAATTCCTCTTCTGGGAATATAGTCATAGAAAATAAAAGCAGTATGTCAAAGAGATATCTGCCTTCCCATGTCCATTGCAGCATTATTCAAGATAGCCAAGATAAGGAGATAGCTAAAATGTTCGTTAATGGACAAATGAATTTTGAGAAGAGATGGTATATATACACGATAGAATAATACTATTCAGCCTTAAAAGAGAAAGAGATCCTGTCATTTGCAACAGCATGGATGAAACTGGAGGACATTATGTTAAGTGAAATAAGCTAGGCCCAGAAAGACAAATGCTACATGATCTCACTTATATGTGGGATCTCAAAAAAAAAAAAAAAAAACAAGGATGAATTCATAGAAGCAGAGTGGAATGGTGGTTACCAGTGTGGGGTGGAAAGATGGAGGAATGGGGTAAATGTTAGTCAGAGGATACAAAATTTCAATTAGACAAGAGGAATAAGTTTAAGAGATCTATTATACAACATGGTGACTATAGTTAGTAACAACAAATTATATAACTGAAAATTGCTACGACAGCAGATTTTTAAGTGCTCTCATCACAAGAAATGATGTGTTTAAAGTAATGCATATGTTAATGAGCATGCATAGCCATTCCACAATGTATATACATGTATTTCAAGAGACCATGTTGCATAACACTAATACATACAATATTTATTTGTCGATTACAAAATAAAGTTTAATTAAACATTTTTTTTAAGAGGTGACATGACATTCACATGCTGGATTTAGAACGCACATCTAACATTGTAACTATGTTTGGATAAGACAAACCAAAACTCTTGGTAGTCTTGAAAACTGTACACTAAAAATTTAATATAAAAATTTAAATGGACAATAATAACTCCCTCCTCCTTTTGTTCTCCCTTGCCACAAAACAGAATCCTCTATTATTTTTCTCTTCAACTTAGCCAGGTTTTTGGAGCTGCTTTTCAAAGACAATTTCTAGATGTAGTGCAGAACTTCATGGCAAGAAAACTCAGTGCTTAAAGTTTCTCACACAAAAGGATTTAGGTTGTTTGCAAAGTCCAGATTTCTATGCTTCAAAAAATAACATGTAACTTAGAGAGGTTTTGAGTTTATATCAAAGCTCTGATCATGATCCTAACACTCAGAACCAGACCATTTCTGTATTCATACCATATAAACAGATTTTAAGAACTCTATCCCCAACACTCAAATAACCAGTCCATGGACTTGAAATGAAAATTAGAATCAGGTGAAAGTTTATTTTTAAGGAACATTTAATCCAAAACAAAGTTAAACCTAAAGCAAAATTCTATTCTTCCGGAAACTCTTTAGTTTCTCACTGTCATTACAGTTGGCCAAAACTATCTGTGTGAAGAACCAAGGCATTGGAAACCATTTAGGAAATAACTTTTTGAGACTGTGCTCCACTAACACACCATGACTAATAGTTGCAGGAACTATAACCAGGTCTCCAAGTCATTTAATGCCTCCTACTTACTGTCGGAATTCTAGAATAATGCCTGTTAGCCTCAGTTTGGTTGCCACTCTGCTCCTATCCAATGAAATTGTGACAATCAGGGCATGTTATGGTCTGGTAGCACTGAACATACAGTGCCAGTATTCAGTAAAACCTTTGGGGTTTGTACAGACAATTTAGGAAGGTGGCAAAGATGAGATGCAAAGAAGGAGGAAGTGGAGAAGAATTGGTGGAAGGCTGTTTTCAGACACCCTGCTTAGGTTTTTACAAACGTTATCTCATTTATTCTCCGTTATCTACCCTAGATATGAACTCCCCAATATCATGGACTCTGACTTGCAACAGAAAGATTGTTATTTGGCATCATGTGAATCAGCCAGGGATTGGCTGCTGATTTCTAGCTGCTCCCTCAGGTCTGACCCCTAAGCTTAGCTCATCTGTTTCACCTGAAGAAACAAACACTTCCTTAAAGGCAGACTCTCTGGGCTCAGAGGAGACTATCCCTGACATTGTTTTCACTTCTCTTCAAGACTATAAGCAAATGAAAAACAGCTTCTTCTCACAAGAGGGCTGGGAACCGTTGATATAGAACAGATCTCCAACAGGCTTTTGGACTAAAGTAACTGAACCCACAAGATATTTTAGAAATGTTTATTTGTTGCATTTCTCAAATTATGATGAATTTTATAGACCTATATCACATGGTTTATCTGTTTTAATCCTCAATGGGATTAGTACACATTTTTTTCCACAAATCATTTTAAGGGTGGAAATAATCCTACAAATATCATCATCCTATAAGGTTAACTCATTGAAATCCTTTCATCAAGGACTAGGATTATACTCTATCCCAACTCAAGCCAAGTAAATATAGATGATGCCAGACCACTAAACAATGTTTTCTCGGACTCTAAAAGGGCAAAGTAAATATCCGTCCTTGGGCCACATGTGTGGTCTGGTATGAGGAGAGAACTTTGGAGGATGGAATACAAGCTCTGAGTCTCACTGGCTTTTGGGTCCAGGCAAGTCACTTACTCTCCCAGGAAGCGAGTGCCCAACGTCATGAGAACTTAATAAAGTCCATGACTTGTAACAGAGTATCATCGATAATAAGTTGTAGCTATACATTTTTATTGGCTTGAAAGCTCCTAAAGGACAGAGTGTGAATATTTATCTTTGAAATTTATCACAGCGGCACTTCTCTCATAAATCCTTTATAAACATATGCTTATTGGGGGAAAAGGCATGTATATGTCTCAACAATTGCATACATTTGTTAAGATTCTCCTCATAAAAAACTACATAGGAAAAAGATGTTTAGTTCATATGTTCCAGAAGACTTTGTAATGTCATGAAACAGATAAACTTTTCCAAAGTTACTGCTATGACAAATTCTAGTTACTATTCCTTTTAAACCACAAATATTGAAGCATAACTTTTAAAACTCGTACCATAACTTTTAAAACTTCAAAAACACTATAAAAGCTGGTTCTTTGAAAAAGCTAATGAAATAAATAAACATCTAGCAAAATCGATTTAAAAAGAGAAAGAAAATACATAATTGTATTAGACATGAAAAAGAAGCTGCAACTACAAATATTACACACATTTAGAAAAATAACTTAAAAGAATACTATGAATAGCTTTATCTTCATACATTTTAAAAATTAAAAGAAATCAATGTGTCTAGAAAAAAAAATGACCAAAATAAATATAGAAAAACCTCAGCAGACAATGATTAAATATGTTCTTTGTTTTATCTGTCTATCTCCCAACCCTGAAAAGGCACCAGCCAGAATGGTTTTACAATATACTAAATCTTTAAGACACTGAGAATCATCTTAAATAAATCATTCCAGGAAAAAAAAAGAAAGAAGAAAGAAGAAAAAGAAGGGAAGGATGGAAGGAGGGAAGGAGAGGAAAAAAGAAAAGTGTTCCAACTCATTTTAAGAAGCTCACACAATCTTGAAATCAAAACTGGACCTGGATTAGTACAAAATGGCAAAACCCAATCCAATCATGCTTAATTGCTAGCTCAAGTTAATTCAACATCTCATCTGGGCCTTTGAGTTTTGAGAGACAAGATGTAAGAGCAGTTGAGTTTTTTTCTGGCAACTGTGGAAGTGGCGACACGATAGAATTAATGCTGAGTGTCCAGAGGTACCTATGCTGTTGGTGGAACGCTCCACAGCATCCTGAGGAAACAGATCTACCCAACTTAAGTGTACGGAGGGTGGCTAGGGTTTCTGTTACCTCCGATCCTAAATCCGGACTGATACACCTTATAAATAAGCATCTGCCAAAAAGCATCAATTTTCATATTCAATAGGGAAACCTAGGAGCGTTGTCTTTTTTTTTTTTTTTTGAGTTGGAGTCTCACTCTGTCGCCCAGACTGGAGTGCAGTGGCCGCTCCCGGCCACCGCAACCTCCACCCGCTGGGCTCCGGCAATCCTTCCTTCTCAGCCTTCCAAGGAGCCAGAACTACAGGCGCGCGCTACCACGCCCGGCTGATTTTGATTTATTGTAGAGATGAGGTCTCGCCAAGTTGCCCAGGCGGGTCTCGAACCTGCGGGCTCAGGCAATTCACTCACCTCGGCCTCCCAAAGCGCGGGATTACAGGCTGAGCCACTGAGCCCGGCTGGAGCGTTGTCTTTAAGGTCAAGAAGACAGAATGTTACTATTCATTATTGTACTGAGTTCCTAATGAATGAATAAGACAACAAAATTAGGCATTAATATTGAAAAAGGGAAGCAGAATTGTTATTTTCATATTTTTTCTGTAGGGAACATCAAGAGTTCAGCAACAGTGTTGCATAGAAAATTACTATACAACCATCCATAAATTTCTTATGTACCAGCAAAAATCATTTAGAAAAATGTAACTTTAAAAAAGATCTTGACCAGGCGCTGTGGCTCTCGCCTATAATACCAACACTTAGGAAGGCCAAGGCAAGAGGATTGGCAGAGCCCATGGGTTCCAGACCAGCCTGGGCAACATGGTGAGACCTGATCTCTACAATAAACAAAAAAATTAGCTGGGTGTGGTGGTGTGTGCCTGTAGTTTCAGCTACTTGGAAGGCAGAGGTGGAAGGATCTCCTAAGCCCTGGAGGTCAACGATGTAGTGATCATAAGCAGCATGCCACTGCGCTCCAGCCTGGGCAACAGAGTAAGACTCCGACTCAAAAAAAAAAAAAAAAAACTCACTACAAAATAAAAAGAAAAACAAGATAGTTAAAAATAAATGAAAGTCACACAAGATCTCAATGGCAAAAATAATTAGATTTGATTGAAACACAAAATAAAAGGAAATTAGAGATATAAATGTCTATACCAAAATTTAAATTAGCTACACAATAAAAATCCACACATATTTAAAAAATTAAATTAAGAGGCAAGGAATAAACTGGGAAAAGATATTTACTAGTTATATAGCAAAGCATTAATATCTAAGATACGTAAAGAACTCTTATGAAGCAATAAAAAGACAAGGCAATAAGCGCATAGTTTACAGAAAAATAAGTGAAAATTACCAGTATATATGAAAAATGCTCAATCTCAGTAGTGATTGGGAAATTTAGAGCAAGGAAAATATTTTTTAGGTTGGGTGTGGTGGCTCATACCAACAGTCCCAGCACATTGGGAGGCTGAGGAAGAAGGATTACTCGAGCCCAGGAGTTCAAGACCAGCCTAGGCAATATAGCAGGACTTTGTCTCTACAAAAAATAAAAGAAATTAGCCAGGCATGGTGGTGTGCACCTGTAATTCCAGTTGCTCAGAAGGCTGAGGCAGAAGGATCTCCTGCGTCCTGGAGGTCAAGGCTGTGGTGAGCCATGATCATGCCACTGCACTCCAGCCTGAGTGATAGAGTGAGACCCCAATTCAAAAAAAATTTTTAAAAAAAGAATATTTATCAGATTGGTAAATATTTCAGACAGCTAAAGATACAGTGAAGATATTTGGAAATAGACATTTTCATTTACTTGGGAGTCAAAGTTCTGCTACGCCAAAAAGTAATTTGGCAATGTCTGATAAAATTGAAGTTAACTACATCTTACAACCCACCAAGGAGGTATATCCCTGCTCTTTTAGGTATATAACTCCTGAAAGCTGGTACTTGACATACACAAGAACATATAAGAATGTTCACTGTAGCATTCTTTGCAAGAATCAACTTTTGGGAACAACTTACAACCCAACAATATGTAAGCAACAAAATAATGTGTACTGTTTGAAGACTGTTTATTTCATATTGTATGGGTACGTTGCTGTATATCATGGACAGATATGCTTTTATAATAATTAAAAAGGAAGTCCTCTTAAAAAGCAACAAATTAATGATCTGATTATTTTTTATTTTACTTATGTATTTATTTTTTACTTTAAAGATGTGGGGTACAATTCAGAATTAGATACACAAGCGGTCATTGTACAGGCGAAGTTAGGTCTCCCATTGGTCCTCACTTTGCCTGGTTTGAGATCAGGTACCCTTAATTGATGTTATGTGCTTCCTACCCCGGCAGTGTCCTGCTACTGCCAATCCCTTTCTTATAGTATTGTGATAAATATTCAGGGTCTTCTTATGAGTGAGAACATGTGGTATTCAGTTCTATGTTTCTGTGATATATCACTAAGTATGATAGACTCTAAATCCATCCAAGTTGTTGCAAAGTCCATAATTTTGTCCTTCTTTATGGCTATGTAATATTCCATCATGTATATGTACCACATTAAAAAAAAATCCTGACCACTTTTGATGAACAACACAGTTGGTTCCATGTTTTTGCTATTGTGAATAGTGTTGCAATAAATATGCATGCACAGGTATCTTTTTTGTAGAATGATTTGAGTTCCTCCAGGTATATTCCCAGAAGGGGGATTGCTGGGTCGTATGAAAGGTTGATTTTTAGATCTGTTGGAAATTGCCACACTGTTTTCCACAGAGGTTGTACTAGTTTACACACCCACCAACAGTGCAGAAGTGTTCCCTTTTCTCTGTACCTTCTCTAGCATCTGTGTTTTTTGAGTTATTATTGATGGCCATCATTACTGGAGTTAGGTAGTATCTTCGTGTGGTTTTGCATTTCTTTGATTAGTGAGGCTGAGCACTTTTTCATGGATTTGTTGGCTGCTCATATATCTTCTTTTGAGAAGTGTTTCGTCATATCTTTTGCCGACTTTTTAATAGGGCTTTTTTTCCCTTTTGGCACAATTTAGTTGCAATTTTTTCCCTCATTCTGTGGGCTGTCCAATTTCTGTCCATTTAGCAATATGTTGGCTGTGGGTTTATCATAGATGACTTTTACTATTTTGAGTTCTGTTCCCTCTGTGCCTAGTTGTTGAAGGGGTTTTATCAAGAAGAGATGCTGGATTTTATTGAAAGCTTTTTCTGCATCTAATGATGTAATCATGTAGTTCTTGTTTTCATATTTGTTGATGTACTGAATTACATTTATGGTCTTGTGGATGCTGAACCAGCCCTGCATCCCAGGGATGAAGCCTACTTGGTCATGGTGGATAATTTTTGAGATGTTGTTGGATCTGATTTGCTAGAATCTTGTGGAGAATATTTGCATCTATGTTCATCAGGGATATTGGCTACAGTTCTCTTTCTTTATTGGATCTTTACCCAGTTTGGGAATCAGTGTGATGTTAGCTACATAAAATGATTTGGGGTGAGTTCCTTCTTTATCAATTGCCTAGAATACTTTCAATAGAATTGGTGTCAGCTCCTCATATGTTTTGTTGAATCCAGCTGGAAATCCGGTCCAGGGATTTTTTTGTAGGTAGTTATCTTATGAGTCAATTTCCTGGGTTATTGGTCTATTTAGGATCTCAGTTTCTTCTTGTTTCAACCTTGGGAGGGTGTGTGATGTCAGAAAGTCCTCCATTTCATTTAAGTTTTTGAATTTTTTTTCATACAAGTGTGCATGATAATCTCTGATAATCCTTTGTATTTCTTTGGGTTGAGTTGTAACTTGATATTTTACATTTCTAATTGTGTTTATTTGGGTTTTTCTTGGTCAATCTGGCTAGGGAGTCCATCAATCTTATTTATCCTTTTAAAGATCTAGCTTTTTGTGTCACTGATTTTTTTTTCTGTGATATTTTTGTCTTCTGTGTCCTGAATTTGGGCTTTTACTTGGTGCTCTGGATTCTTCTGCTGAAGTTAGGGTTTTGGTGGTCTTGCCTTTCCAGTTCCCTTAGGTGATTTCTTGAGCTGTTAGCCCGTGATCTTTCTGTTTTCTTGATGTATGTGTATAGAGTTATAAATTCCCCTCTTAGTACTTTCTTCATGGCATCCCAGTAGTTTTGATAAGATGTGTCTTTGTTTTCAAGAATCTTTTAATTTCTGTTTTGACTTCTGTGTTGACCCAGGAGTTGTTCAGCATCATACTGTTTAGTGTACATGTCTTTGTTTGTTTGGGGGGATCTTGTTGGTGGCAATATTTATTTTTATTCCACTGTGATCTAAGAAGATGCATGGTAGTATTTTGATCCTATGGAATTTGCTTATACTTGATTTTTGGCCCAGGATGTGGTCGATCTTGGAGTATGTTCCATATGGTGATTAGTAGAATGTGTATTCTATGGTTGTTGGGTGGAGTGTTCCATAAGTATCTATTAAGTACATTTGATCAAGAGTCAAGTTAAGGTTCTGGATCTCTTTATTGATTTTTTTCCCCTTGATGATCTATCTAGGGTCGTTAGTGGAGTTTTAAGTCTTCAGTTATGCTAGTATTATTGTCAATGTCCTTTTTTAGTTTACTTAGTAATTGCTCTTTAAATCTTGGTGCTTCTGTTTTGGGGGCATATATGTCTAGGATGGATATTTCTTATTGATGGATTGAGCCTTTTTGTTATGTAGTGTCCTGCATCTTTTTACATTTTTGATAGCTCAAAGGTTGTTTTGTCTGATTTTAAAATCATGACCCCTGCCTATTTAAAGAAAAAAAATCCATTATTCCTAGAGTTATCAGAGTTTTCAAGAATTTCTTAATGAGAGTATGTTTAAAGCTGATGCAGGAAATAAGTTAGATATGAAACAATTAGCAATTATTTACATTTTAAGAATAATTCATCTATGATAAAGACTAAAAACCTTACTTTCCATTCGATGTTCATTTGCTTTGCCTTATTTTACATGTTCATGTTGGTAGAATTTCAGTGCATGCCTAATATGCTGGAATAAGAAATGTAAACTACATAGAGTTTGTGTTCAAGGAAATTTTACCTTTTCTAGCAAATAGTCTGTTTCTTGTGTTTGTAAGATATAACTAATCGGCAAGCCACAGAATTATTGAGTACTGATACATGGCCAACAGTCTCATCAACGTGAAGAACAGATACACCTTGGTCCCTGACCCCCACAGCTTTCAGAATTGAGTCTGAGCACAAGGGTTAAATAGTCTGTCCAGGGAAGATCAACACTTATTATAAGTTCTAACTTGTAAGGAGGTAGATAATTACATTGCTACATTCATTATGGTTTTTTGGAGAAAATTCTTAAAAGACTGTCTTAGTCAAGAGTTGCTTAGGGAGATATGATGACTATCTTAGTCTTCTCCAGTCTATGGTATTTTGTTAAGCAGTAAACATTTATTTTTCATGATCCCAGGGACTGAAAAGTCCAAGAGCAGTGTTCCAGTATATATCGAGTTTTGGTCTGTCTTTTTCTTCTTAAAAGGATACTAGCCGGGCTCGGTGGCTCAGCCTGTAATCCCGTGCCTTTGGGAGGCTGAGGTGAGTGGATTGCCTGAGCCCGCGGGTTCGAGACCCGCCTGGGCAGCGAGACCTCACCTCTACAATAAATCAAAAAATTAGCCGGGTGTGGTAGCGCATGCCTGTAATTCCGGCTACTCGGAAGGCTGAGGGGGAAGGATCGCCGGAGCCCGGCAGGTGGAGGCTGCGGTGGCCGGCAGCGGCCACTGCACTCCAGTCTGGGCGACAGAGTGAGACTCCAACTCAAAAAAAAAAAAAAAAAGGATACTAATCTCATCATGGAGGCCCAACAACCCTTATGATCTCATACACAACTAATTACCTCCCAAAAGCCCCATCTCCAGACACCATCACATTGGGGTTAGAACTTCGACATGAATTTTGAGAGGACACAAAAATTCAGTCCACAACAATTAAAAAAGCTAATATGGTCCTGGATGGCATCCCGGTATGGAAAAAGGGCATTAGGTAAACATTAACGAAATATAAGGTATGAGGCCAGGTGCAGTGGCTCATGCCCATAATTCCAGCACTTTAGGAGGTAGAAGCAAGAGGATTGCCTGAGCCCAGGGGTTAGAGACCAGCCTGGACAACTTGGGAAACCTCATCTCTACAATAAACAAACAAACAAACAAACAAACAAACAAATAAGCCAAGTGTGGTGGCACGTGCCTATAGTTCCAGCTACTTGAAAATCTGAGGAAGAAGGATTGCCTGAGCCCAGCAGATTGAGGCTGTGGTGGCTGTGAACATGCCACTGCATTCCAGTCTGGGGAACAGAGTGAGACTCCAATTCAATAAATAAATAAGTTATTGACTTTAGTTAACAGTAAATCAATATTGATTTATTGATTTTGACAAAAGTACCATGCTAATATAAGATATTAATAATAAGGTGTTGTGGGCTAAGTTGTGTTCCCTCCAAGGTTATATACTGAAGTCCTAGCCCCTAAGATCTCAGAGAAAGTGAGTATATTTTGACATAGGGCCCTTAAAGAGGTAATTAGCTTCGAGTGAAGCCATTACAGTGGGTCTTAATCCAACATGACTGGTGTCCCCAAAAGAACAGTCTAGGGCACAGACAAAACACAGACATGCGACAACCATGTGAGGGCACAGCGAAATTGGAGGCCATATGCAAGTCAAGGAGAAAGGCCTCAGATGAAACCAACCCTGCCTATACCTTGAACTTGGACTCCTATCCTCCAGGACAGATAGAAAAGAAGTTTCTGTTGTTTAAGTCACCCAGTCTGTGGTACTAGCAAATTCATACATGGGGGAAATGGGTATAATGTATATGGAAGCTACTGGTACTATCTTAACAATTTTTCTGTTCAATCTAAAACTGACCTAAAATAGAAAGCGTATTAATTTAATTTAATTTCATTTTGAATTGGAGTCCCATTCTGTTGCCCAGACTGGAATACAGTGGTACACTCACGGCTACTCTGGCCTTGACTTGCTGGACTCAGTTGATGCTTCTGACACAGCCTTCCAAATAGCTGGAACTACAGGCATACACCACCACCCCCAGCTTATTTTTTTGATTTATTGTAGAGAAGAGGTCTCACCAGATTGCCCAGGATGGTCTTGAACCCCTGGGCTTAGGCAATCCTCTCACGACCGCCTCCCAAAGTGCTGGGATTGCAGGCATGAGCCACCACATCCAGCCAATTTTTGAGAAGTGAAGCCCAAAGAGCAAGGCAGTACATGAGCTGAAAGTAGCGTGGTGAAATCCAGTTACACCTCTTACTGTGTGGACAAGTTATTTTCTTTCTTTAAAATTACACTCATTTGTAAAACGAAGATGGTAGTGTCTTTCCTACTTATTTCACAGGGCTAGTATGAGTTCAGTGGAATTAATACATGCAAAAGCAATTTGATCAAAGGACACATTATTATTAAATGTTTCTTCCAGGGCCAGTTTGATCAAAGGACCTGTTATTATTAAATGTTTCATCCAAGGCCAGTAGCTATTTTAAGCAGGGGTCGAATTACTTAAAGCTCTTGTCTGCTGTTAACGCAGTCCTCCTTTTATCACTCCTTACTGACCACAGACCTAGAAACTTCTGCAGCCCTGTGGTTCCAAGGATATATTAGTCAAATTATAATCTGTGGTGGCATTTTGCTTTCCTAGTTCGTGTTAGCCACATCAACACCGCAAGTGCTTGTCTTTAGTGGCATCCTGGGGAATGTGACCTACAGACAATATCACACCTTGAAAAGTAACTCTGTGAACAATATTGATTGTGGATCAATAATTATTCCTGTATAGGAAGGAAAAGATGTTTTCTATTAGGTATGATACTTTACAGTTGGTCTCCAAAGTACAGTGTACAAAGTGATAATTGGGGTACAGAAAAAAAATTAGAATTTATTTATTTTTTATTTGAGGCAGGGTCTCACTCTGTTGCCCAGGCTGGAGTACAGTAGTGTAATTGTAGCTCACTGCAGCCTTGAATTCCTGGGCTCAAGCAATCCTCCCACCTCAGCCTCTCAGGTAGCTGGGACTATAGGTGTGTGCCACCACAGACAGCTAATTAAAAAAATTTTTTTTTGTAGAGATGGAGGTGTCACTATGTTTACCTGTCTGGTCTCAAATTCCTGTCCTTGAGCAATTCTCCTGCCTTGGTCTCACAAAGTGCTGGGATTATAGACATGAAACGCCACACTTGGCTAGAATTTTACTTATAATTTAAAAATTTATACTCTTTAAATTTCTGTTTTTGTGTTTATTTTATATTTACCTGTCCATTAATACAGTAATATGTGTCTATAAAACATACATACATACACATATTTTTTAGAGTGCAAATATATTCTAAAGTGCTGATTGAGAGTACACACACACACACACACACACACACACACACACACACACACACACACACACGGTCCTGGTGTCCAGGCACGGTGGCTCATGCCTGTAATCCCCATACTTTAGGAGGCTTAGGAGGCGGATCGCTTGAGCCCAGGAGTTTGAGACCAGCCCAGACAATACAGTGAGACTTCGTCTCTACAAATAAATCAGAAAAATAAGCCAGGCGTGCATGGTGGTGCATGCCTGTAGTCCCAGCTACTCAGAAGGTTGAGGTAGAGGTATCACCTGAGCCCAGGAGGTTGAGGCTGTGATGAGCTGTGATCATGCCACTACACTCCAGCCTGGGCTACAGAGTGAAAACCTGACTCCAAAAAACAAAACAAAACAACAAGACGACAACGCAGAGGTTCAGAGTCCGAGTCCGCTTTGTGAGAAGGCAGGAGACGCCGGGCTCGGTGGCTCAGCCTGTAATCCTGCGCCTTTGGGAGGCTGAAGTGAGTGGATTGCCTGAGCCCGTGGGTTCGAGACCCGCCTAGGGCAGCGAGACCTCATCTCTACGGTAAATCAAAAAAATCAGCCGGGCATGGTAGAGCATGCCTGTAATTCCGGCTACTCGGAAGGCTGAGGTGGAAGGATCACCAGAGCCCAGCAGGTCGAGGCTGCGGTGGCCGGGAGCGGCCACTGCACTCCAGTCTGGGCGACAGAGTGAGACTCCAACTCAAAAAAAAAAAAAAGAGAAGGCAGGAGACGTGGGTCCAGTGGGTGGACAAGCACAAACGGGCTCCTTAAGTCTTCTTTCTCCTTAATACAGTAACACAGATACGTAGCACATTTTCATCTCTAGGGACATTTTCAAAATATAGTCTCTGCTACGTATTGGTTATAAGCCTTGCACAAATTACTTAATCTCTCTATGCCCCAGTTCCCTCATCCTCAAGGTGGGGATCATAGCTGCACCTACCTCGTGTTATATTTTCCAGGTAGGAGAAGGATGAGGAGGAAACCTTGAGTTCTCCAGGATGGAAACTTTCTTAATTAGAAGGTCATGTGGTCGTGAAATCTGCAGGCCATACTGCTCAGACCTATCTTTCTTATCTGAGAAACTGTGAACCTAACTTCTAGAGACAGAGTAGATCAGCAAAGAGTGAGGCTACTGTGCCAGAGTCGTATGAAGGGAGCTGGCAGAAATGGCAGGACCTGCTGCTGGGACCACAGTAGCCGGGAAACAGGGTCTTTGGAGAGGCACAAACCCTGGGCCCAGGACTAAGCCATAGTAGTAGTCTACCATGCCACGACTACTTAAATGTCTTTTGTGGAGAAATAGATTTTTATATACACTGCCAAAAGTAGACATTTGCTGATGAAGGGAGTATGAGGGATATTCCAAACAAGGGCAATTAATATCTGCAAAAGCATGGAGGTGTGAAAATGTACAGAGTGTAAGGGACCTGGGAGAACTCTGAGGAAATGTGGATATAGATGCTAAAGTAGGTAGCCATTTGGGTCGCAGCTGCATGCTTTATGTATCGTAGATGCTTAATGAATATTCATTATTGTTTTGTTAACTGAGTAGCATCTATAAGAGATACGAGAATCACCTTTGGGGAACATTTTCTTTTGCAAATTACAACCTCCACCCTTGACGGTTTTTTTTCCCCCTTTTCTCTTTTTTTGAAAAAAAAAAAAAATTTATGGGTGTTGAACCAGGAAGCTTTATTTACACAGTAAAAGTAACAAGCAAATTCCTGAGAGACTAGAAGTGGCTCTAGTGTAAGTCATGGCCTGCTCAGGGCAGGCAGGTGGTGGTGGGGAGACACAGGTGACAGCAGTGCCCTGGGCCGTGCATTTTCTGGTCGTCACACTTCCTGAAGCTCCGCAACACCAACAACGTCCCACCTGGGGAAGCTCCTAGGACCCTAGGACAGCTTGTGTGTGGCCTGCCACCCGAGCCCTAGGGACCTCTTCACACACTGAAGGCACAAATCGTTTGCCAAAGAGACTACATTAGAAGGTCAGACTATCCCACCTAGGCTATCGAATCTCCACTTGAGTCTGCAACTTCTTTAAAAAATCTTTCTCTTCTGAGAGGTGTGACAGGAGGCGTCTGACCAGCAGCATGGATGTGGTGGCCCCACGCATTTGAGCCACGGTCTGGGCTGGGCTGGGCTGCACCGTCCCTGGCAGCTGACATCGTTCAGGTGACCACCCCGTCGCCTCAAAGCGCACGTCATGGAAACGGGGGCCCATGACACCAAGGCCGAGCCTGTGGTGAGGGCTGGGGGTTTCCGTTGGGAGAAGCCTACTCAGACAGACAGCACCCCCAGAGCACAGCCATATGCCCTGCACTAGGAGACCAATGTGAAAATGGGGGTGGGATTTCTGTTTAATGTGGACATCTCCTTTATTTGTCTTTCGGTGTACAAATTCAAAAACTTTCCTGCTATAAAAAATCCGTTGAAAAGTAAGGCTTTCTGAGAATGAAAATTTGTACGTCTGGTCAGAACAAGCTCCCTGTGGGCCTAGATGCACGTGTGCTTGGGTGCTAATAGGGCAAGAGGGTTCGTGCCATGTAAATGGTGAGGGCAGGCTACAGCTCCTGGTTGTTCCCTGGCTGTAGAGAGAGGGTGGGTGGTGTGATGGGAAGCCCCTCCTCTCCACAGCTTACTCCTCAGGGTGCTCTGGGCAGGTGGACAGATGGACATGGCTGGTCCCCCTAGCTCTGCCCAAGAGGTTTTGATACCCACCCCCCCGAAGTGTTATCTACTGAGTCACTGTTACAGATATGGGAGGGGACAGGAGGGCCTAAAGTGCCATTATTCTAGGTTAGAGTTTTTTAAATTGCAAGTTGTCACCCATTGGTAGATTGTAAAATCAATTTTTAGGGTATCCTGATCATCATTTTAGAAACATGACATAAAATAAAACAGAACATGATGTACATAAGTATGTCTATATCCTGGGGTACAATGTAAAATGTATTTTATACCATGGCTTATTGGCAAAAGGTCAAGCCACTGTTCAACATGATAGTTGACGGAAGTCCTGACTAAAGTAGCACTTAGGTTCTGAAGATGACACCCAAAACAAATGGGTAGGACTTAGGGACTAATTGAATGTGGAAGTTAAAGAAGGATGAGGATTCAAAATTTTGGGCTCGTGCTAGTTGGTGAAGTGAGATAATTCCAATAAAACTGAGATTAAGAATAAGGAAGTGAAGAAGAAAAGAATAAGGAAGTGTACATGTGGGATTCTTTTGGGGCTGGAGTGGTTATTAGGGGTAGGTTGTCAGTGAGAAGATAATGAATTTGGTTGGGATACATTAAATTTGAGATTACTGCCAATCATACAAATGAAGACATCAAGGAAGCAATAGGAAAAGCAGTCTGATGCACAAGGAAGAGTTCAGGGTTAATGATAACATCTAGCAGTCATTATTATCCGGGTGATAGCTCACATGTTGAATTGGATGAGATTTTTTTAAGGAGCCTGAGTAGTGTGCAAAAAGATCAACCTTTAATGAGCAAGTCATGAGACCCATAGAATAAAAATGAGGCAGAAAGAGAACTGAGAGTCTATCTGTTACAGAAATATGATATGTTGCAGAAATATCAGCACAAAAGAAACTGAACAGCAGCCTTTTAAATTGGCAGGGAAGAGGCCATTGCCTTGCTAAGCTATGGTCTGGTCATGTGTTCTTTGAGCTATGGCCAGGCCATGTTTTCCTCAGCTTTGGCCCTGTCCCCTACCTTGGGAAGGAGAATCTCCTTTCTCTCTCTCTCTCTCTCTCCCCCCCCCCCCCCCAACATTCACCATTGCTTTACAAAACTCTGGTTTGGTCAAGTGCTCTTTGAGTTATGGCTGCTGCCATGTTTCCTAAGCTTTGGCCCCCCTCTCCTACTTGGAAGAGGTGAATCTCTCTCTCTCTCTCTCTCTCTAGCTAATTTACTTTCTAAATAAACTATATTTTCCAATCTAAAAAAAAGTTGGCAGTGAAGAAGCATTAGGGACCTTTGTGAGAGCAGTTATCATAGAGTAGCGGGTTGCAAACCAGATTTTAGCGGGTTGAAGAGCAGTCAGTGGAACTAAGAACACATGGTTTTCTCTTATGGCATGAATGGAAGGAAACGAATGAGGGTTAGCTAAGGGGAGATAGGTCAAGAGTAGGGTTTTTTGGTTTTGTTTTTTGAGTTGGAGTCTCACTCTGTCGCCCAGACTGGAGTGCAGTGGCCGCTCCTGGCCACCGCAGCCTCGACCTGCTGGGCTCCTGCGATCCTTCCGCCTCAGCCTTCCGAGTAGCCGGAACTACAGGCGCGCGCTACCACATCCGGCTAATTTTTGATTTATTGTAGAGATGAGGTTTCGCCAAGTTGCCCAGGTGAGTCTCGAACCCGCGGGCTCAGGCAATTCACTCACCTTGGCCTCCCAAGGTGTGGGATTACAGGCTGAGCCACCGAACCTGGCCAAGAGTAGGGTTTTTATAATCAGGAAATTAGATAATTGAGAGTAGAAGGATTAAAGATGGTGATAATAGCAAATGTATAGTGCTTACTATGTGTCAGGAATTATTCCAAGCCCTTTATATAGATAAACTCATTTTAATTTTCACAACAGCACAGAAATAGGTACTATTATTATCTCCAGTTTACGAATTAGAAAACTGAGGCACAGAGAGAGGCTAAGTAAATTGAGCAAGGTCCCATAAACTGATATCAGAGATAGGATTTGACTCTAGCTCTGGGGTATCAGAGTCTATGGTCTTCTACACTTTTCTGGAAAGAGAAAGATGCAAGAACATAGGAAATAAATGTTATAATCCTTTATGCAGAAACTTTTGGGGCCAGATGCATTTCAGAATCCAGAAATTTTTATATTTTAGAATGGCAATGTACACAGGTTTTTTTTTTTTTAAACCCAGTCAGAGCCAGGCTCGGTGACTCAGCCTGTAATCCCGCGCCTTTGGGAGGCTGAGGTGAGTGGATTGCCTGAGCCCGTGGGTTCGAGACCCGCCTGGGAGCGAGACCTCATCTCTACAATAAATCAAAAAATCAACCGGGTGTGGTAGCGCATGCCTGTAATTCCGGCTACTCAGAAGGGTGAGGCGGAAGGATCACCGGAGCCCAGCAGGCGAGGCTGCGGTGGCCGGGAGTGGCCACTGCACTCCAGTCTGGGGGACAGAGTGAGACTCAAACTAAAAAACAAACAAACAAAAAACAACCCAGTCAGAATCTGAGGCTGCATCTTGAAATAATCACATTGATGATATATATTTTAAGTAAATGTGTGAGTAAAGTAAGACTATATAGCCTCATGTCAGTTTGGGCCAAATTCTGCTACAATGTGAGTTGCCAGAAACACGTCAATGCTCAGGGCAGTTTAGGTTTGGACATGCGACTAGGGAACTGTGTTCCTGCAATAGCCAAGTGTGTCTCAGGAGGGGAGGGAGGGGAGCAGATGATGGTGAAGGGTTGGACTTGTAAGGGCTGAGAACACCTGTGCTTTGTGAAGAGGAAAAAGGACAAAAGCAAGATTAAAAAGTTGAGTCCCTAAACCCCTAGCTCCCACAAGAAGCCCTGCTTTGCTTTCTCATCAAAGGGCAGAGGCCAGACCTACCTCACTCTCCTTCCCTTAGGGCTTAGAGCAGCCTGTCCTTGATTTTCCTCTAAAAAGTCGGTGCATTTTCCTCAGCACACCAGCAGCATCTGCAGGCGATTCTGCCTCTCCCTGCCGGTTGTAAATGAGCGAGAGAATGCTACTAGAGAGAGTCTCTATGGGCTGCATTTCTTTCTGGTGACTGGCAATATTCCCTTTTACATCAATTATTTACTTATTTAGCTATCCAGCAAAGGTGGAGGAGGGGGGCTTAGAAAACTATCAAAGCTTGGAGGCTGCTTAAGGGACAAGCGAGAAAAATGGGAGGATTTTGTTGTGACCCCCCACCCCAAGAAGAGAGGGTAGGAAGAGAGAGAGAAAGAATGAGGGGGAACAGCCTGACAGGGAAGAAAAGAACAGGAGCATTAATGGAATCAATGAAGACTGAGAAGTATACCTGAACGGTAGGCTTCTTATATTTCTTTCTCTCTTAATTTTGTTATTTTAAAGGTGTGGGGGTTAGGTATATAAATGATCATTATCCAGATACCCTGGTTGATGAGGTGTGTGCCCACTCCTTGGCAGATTCCCACTACTCAGTAGACTTAGTTTTTCCCCCCAGAAGGTTTGTAGCATATATCACTGCACATCACCTTCCCATCCACTACTGGATTCAGGTCACAAGGAGCCCAGGTTTGCTTGTTTATCAGACATGGAAGTCAATTAGATAGAAAATAGGAGAGGAAAGCATAAAAATGTTCCTGGTGTTCTCAATAGTGGTCCTGGTCATACTAATCCAGAAAAACATTGTTACTCATAGTGCTGAATGCTAGACTATTTCTACTGGTGCTTAAGGTAGATGTTAAGTAAATATCCTGAGATAACATCCTGGTTTGCAGTTGATTTCTGGTATCCTATGTCAGGTATTTTAGGAGTTAAAAAGTCTTTGGTAGGCTGGCCTGAAAATGTAATGCTCATGTAAAACACATTTCAAACAACTGACTCCTGGAACGCCACCCTATAAGTTGGGAATTGACTGTTTTTATATTCCCTTTGCCAATGTTACTAAAATTCGTGGTATAATAGAAATCAAAAAATAATATATTCTTGTGACTCAACAGCATGGCAGCATCTTCAAACCCAAAGCTTAATTTTAGTCAGTATTATTTTATTGGGCATTTTCTAGACCCAAAGAGAATGAGTTGGCAAACCACCCTACCCAGTAATATTAATAGAATAAATCTACTTTTATCTTTATAGTTAAAGGAGCTCTGTGCAGTTTAATTATTAATTTGAATGGCAGCATAGGCAATATGCTAATCAAACTTGCTAATGTTATAAAACCGAGAGAAATAGCAAATATATTGGGTAATACACACAAACATTTTGATCACTGTCCATCTCCTCAATGTTCACCATCCAAATGGCAGGAATTTGCAATATGTTATATACAGAATGGAGGAAAAAACAGGAATGTTTAGCCTAGAGGAGAAAAGACTTGCTGGTGGTAAAGAGGAAGAAAATCATTCAATAGAAGGGAGATTCCTTCTGATTTGGCCTACAGGGGCTGTAGTGAACATATCTAAGATGACTGGTGATAAATTTTCTCCAACATAGAAAATAATAATAAAAATTATGTAAAATGGAAGAGTGAGCTCTTTTTATCATATATATTCAAAAAATGAATATCATAAATCTAGTAAGAAGATTCTTACATTGGGTGGGAGGTTAAAGTAAATGATATCCAAGTTCTTCTTCCAATATTAAAACTGCATAAGTCCACAAAAATTATAATAAATACTACCTCTTTCTTCCCCAAGCAATATGATATCCTCAAAGTTGGATGCCAGTGGGAAAATTCAAGTTGATGCTAAGACCCCAGTTGGTTATACAATTGTGTAATCAAGTTTTAAGTGTTCTTGATAGAACCAGCCAACCTGAGACTGCCCATTTCCTCAGTCATGGAGATGTACTTTTGGAAACAAAAATGTGTAGTAAGCATAAATCAGTCCAAGCCATGTGGCTTTCCAACAGGGTATGATTACAAAAGAGGGAAAAATTATTATAACCCAGAAGGGGGAAAGAAAGCAGAACTTGTTATCCTTATAAAACATGTCCTTTGATTCTCCTTTCAACTCTGTTGCATGCACCATTTCTTGTGCTATCTAGTGGTCAGTGAGGTCAAGATAATGTTGTGTATCTCTCATTTTTTTAAATATTGGTTTTAGAAAGAGAGCCAAGAGTAGCCATTCTATTTTCTTTCTATAATAGCTACTATTTAAGAAATTCAAGTTTTTCATTGTTGGAAGTCATGTGGATATCTCTAGTAAATAGCAGTAGCTTCTGCTTGACTTTATAAGTAATACCTTCAAGACATTGCAGTGTACTTATACATTAAGTAATAATGGAAGTCTTTTTTCTCCTTTGTAACATCCAGTAGATTATTTGAGCAATGTTGTTCATCTATCTGGAATGCAAATTTCATGAAAGTATGGGCAATTTGTCTGTCCTGTTTAGCATCTCATTTTCAGCACCTAGCACAGTGTTAGCACTCAAACAACACTGTATTGAATGAGTAAGTCTAGCAAATGAATGATTACCAGTGTCTCCAATGCTGTTCATATCGCCCACATAACACACACAAACATGTTTCCTTTTTTTGTGGACTGTTTCTTAAAAGATCAGAAGCCACCTACATTTTGTTTTGCAAATTTCAGAAAGCAGTACCTTCTTGTCCCTTTATCCTAGATCAGTACAAAGATTCTATTTCTTCTTTTCAAATGACTTCATTAGTTGTTGTTATTAATTGCATCAAATAGCCACTGGGGCAGTCTGTCATGGTGTAATGACAATGCACCTGGCTTTTGAGTTCTTACTCCAAAGTACAACGTGAATGCGTCCAAGTCCCAAAAGGGAGAATGGGCTTCCCAAGTAGGCAAAAAAAAACACTTCATAGGACAGCTAAGACAAGCAGCCTCATCAAAAAATTAAGTAAATATGGCCAATCTCCTGCCTCTTTGGTACCTTCTATTGCCTTTTCAGACACAATTCTTCTCTGAGATGCAGCTGTAGAGCACGTTCTACCTGGGAATCAGGAGGTGGGGAGATTAAACACTAACCTGCCCTGTCTTGCAATTTTGCCAGAAGCCAGACATAACCTAGTTTCTAACTCGGGAGAATCTTCATGATAGGATTATATTGGTTTGTGCATCATCTACTTAATTCATATACATCTCCATATAGTATTTCATTTGATTTTTGTAAGTAACACTGTGATTAGTTAACATAAGTATTAATCATTATCATTATTTCCATATTTTGCTTATGCAAGAACTGCAGGGTTGAAATGACCATTTTTGGTTAAAAGTGTTAGTTGGAGACAAAGCTGGGTCCCTTCACCTCTAGGTGGCAAAGCAGCATGTTGCGCTAGTCAGAGGACTAAATCTAAATCAATGGAAATACTGGAAGTGGTAGTAATAATAATAATATTGTGTCTTCTTCACAGTAGAAGAAACTGAGATTCAGTAGCTTAATGATTTGGTTGCAGAGTTCCTAGAGAGTAGAGCAGCAGGAGACTCCATGAATCAGGGTCAAGTCTTGTATTTGCTCTGGGAGATATAGATTTGGTGAGTGGAAGCTAACTGGGAAGAATTTGTTTTGCTTTCCTTCTCCATCCTGCCACCCCTATCCACCTCAATCCATAGAGTCTTTTTATTTATATATTTATTTTTAGGATTTGGGAAAATAGGAGCTGGAGGTCCCGGAGAAACTAGTGCAAAAGAGATTTCCCCTCCTCTATTGCTATAGGAATCCCAAGGAATCATAGGTAAGCGATTGGGTTCCTATTGGTGCCACTGCTTAAAGCCCAGGTTTCCCTAAAGACGAGAACAAGTCTCCTTCCTCCTGAGGACCAGATCAGAAGTTGTGGGAGTTTTCTGGTCTGCTTAATACTGTACACTGAGATGAAACTCTTGTATCTCTTGGTGCTCCCTCTGCTGGTTAGTGGAAAGCTTCATGCAACAGAGCAAAGTGATATAGAAAATTTTGCAATAAACAAATCAGAGTCACTGACTAGGCCATAGAGGAAAGTTTTTAAGAATCAAGAAGAATCATAAGACTATGTGGCATCCTATTGCATAAGAACTCACTTATAAGCAATCCAAATCTGGGAGAGAGGAGAAAAGATATTGATAATGCAGAAGGCATCTAAATACTCAAATAAGGTTGCTGGGTTTGTGTTGGGACTTGACTGAAAGTTTGACAGAAAAAAATAAGAAATAATAATTTGGTTACTGTGATACATTCATTTAAATCGATCATTTCAACAAAATGTCATGCAACTGCAATTTTGTAAAATATATTTTACACAATGGAGCAACATCTGTGTTTTGAGACACAGGATAGAAAAATTTGATTACAAGCATGCAGGGTCAACAAAAAGTAGACTTAAAAAATAAAAAATAAAAAAAGACTTACAAAAATCACATATAGCTGACTCTTGACAATGCAGGCATTAGGAACTTTGACCCTCTACAGAGTCAAAAATCTTCAAATAATTTTAGCCTCCCCAAAAACTAATACCCTACTGTTGACCAGAAGCCTTACAGATAACAGAAACAGTGAATTAATACATATTTCATATGTTATATGTGTTATATGCTGTATTCATACAAGAAAGCAAGCCAAAAGAAAGAAAATATTATTAAGAAAATCATAAGGGGCTGGGTGCGGTGGCTCAAGCCTGTAATCCCAGCACTTTGGGAGGCCGAGGTGAGAGGATTGCTTGAGATCAGGGTTTTGAGACCAGCCTGGGCAACTTGGCGAGGCCTTGTTTCTACAATAAATCAAAAAATTTGCTGGGCGTGGTAGCATGAGCCTGTAGTTCCAGTTACTCAGAAGGCTGAGGTGGAAGGATCACTTGAGCTCAGCAGATCGACACTGGGGTGATCATGAGTGTGCCACTGCACTCCAGCCTGGGTGAAAGAGTGAGACTCCAACTCAAAAAAAAAAAAAAAAAAAAAAAAAAGAAAAAGAAAAAAGAAAAAGAAAAGAAAAGAAAATCTTAAGGAAGAGAAAATATATTTATCATTCATTAAGTGGAAGTGAATCATCATAAAGGTCTTCATCTTCATAGCCTTCACTTTAAGTAGGCTGAGGAGGAGGCGGAAGAGGAGGGATTGGTCTGGTTCTCTCAGAGGTGGAAGAAGTAGAGGAGGTGGGGGGGGAGGTAGGCGAAACAGGCACACTTAGTGTGACTTTTATTGAAAAAATCCTCATACAAATGGATATATAAAGTTCAAACCCATGTTGTTCAAGGGTCAACTGTATAGAAATTCTAGAAAATCACTTAACCTTTTAAAAAAAATCATGTTTTTGTCTTCATGCAAAAAGAAAAATGGAAAAATTAAGATTGCTATGTAGATTATTTAGATCAAGAAGTGTTCAAAATATCTGGGTATTTGAGACAGAACTATGTTAAATTCCTTACTTATAGACCTGTGCTCTACAGAGTGAGGTGGCCATGATGAGCCCACTGGTGTGCAGAAAGAAAACACATTAATTCTCTTTCTTTATCTCTCACATATGCCTTTACATTATTTGTGTGTTTTATAAATAAATCTTAATGTAGAAGATGTGCTGGTTAGTACAGTAGTATAGTATGGAGTTTATAAATAAGTGTATATAGAGTATAAGTCTAAATCTTTACTGATAGGAGTACACAGTGAATTAAATCTGCAGATAATAAATCTAGATGACTGGTTCAATTATAAACTTTACTGGAGAAATTAGGCATATACCCACAGTTAAATATGATTATTTTCCCTGGCATCAATCTATGAAAAATATTCAGTGAATATGGATTGTGTGCCCAGAACCATGCTAGGCACAGATGGGATTACAAGAAATGTTTAAGCCACAGACATTATGTGACACAATCTCTCCACTTTCTAGAGGAGTCCATTCCATTGTCGAAACAGCTGCTATCTCTAGAACATTCCTTCTTAGATTGAATTTGAAGCTGACATGTGACAATCCAATTTAGGAGTCGAATTTTTGTGGGTCCAAGTTTCACCTACTGTGACAAAACTGGATACCCTTTAGATATCTGGATAGCTCAAGTCTATAATTTAGTTTTCTACTCCCCGGGGCTCTTTTAACTCTTTTTAATATAGCAAAAGGTACTCGCTAACATTTTTACATTGATTTAGAATTTATGATAAACTTGCATATTTATTTTATTTAATTATCAAAACAATTCTGGTGAATAAAGAGAGCTAGTAAATAGTCTCTAATTTACAGAAGAACTGGACTCCTAAAGCATTTACTTGATCCAGCAAATAAAAAGGACTACCAGGCATGGTGGCCCACACCTGAAATCTCAGCATTTTGGGATTAAAGGCAGGAAGATTGCTTGAGCCTGGGAGTTTGAGATCAGCCTGGGCAACATAGTGTGACCTCATCTCTACAAAAATTTTTTTTGAAAATTAGCCAAGGGGAGTGGCATGCGCCTGTAGTCCCAGCTACTCAGGAGGTTGAGGCAGAAGGATCACCTGAGCCCACGAGGTCGAGGCTGCAGTGAGCTGTGATGGTGCCACTGTACTCCAACCTGGGTGACAAAGTGAGACCCCTTTTTAAAAAAACAGAACAAAGTGATCCTATTTTTCTAGTCCTACACTTATTTTCCAAGATTGTCCAGAAATTCTACATACTGTCCTCAGATATTTATGTCTGGATCACTTTAGCATTGAGGGACATAATCCCTTCAGGCTTGCTGGTGTGAATTCATTTAAAGCAACTTGCCAACATAGGCCAGTAAGTCTTGGTCTGCAGGACTCCTTTCCAAGTTTAAGGTCTATGAATAGAGTTTTCTCAGCCTTCCATTGTCACTGGTTATCTGCTAACTTTATAATGTCTTCTGGCAAATGGCTTATCCTTTACTCTTTCTCTGCTCTTAACTTAGTTTTAAAGTATCCCCTTTATGTTAAATTCTTTTATTCCCAGACATCCCCCTCCCCTTCTCTAGTATCTGACAATAAAATCTGGAAAGATTGATACTGTTAATAATAAGATGAAGCAAAATTCTTGGACCTGTCACCACTAATTGCTTTCAAATTTTGGCCTTTCTTTACAAAATTTGTTTCTTTATTTTCTCTTTCAAAACAAACCTGGGTTATTGAACATCTGGGCTGGAATTTCTGCTGAAGAAAAATATTCAGAGGCTCTTGAAATATGTCCAAATTCTCAAGTCTTTTTTGTAAGTAGGTAAAACTACTTGTTTAAAAAAGAGAATTCTTCTGCCCACTTAGGTTGTTTTTGTCATGTGTACTGGTGCACAACTTTCATTAAAGGTATGAGTTACATCTGAGGACAGAGAACGATAGATTCAAAGGATAAATTGTGTAGTATATTGAGTAATTTGATTAGAAGAGGAGTTTATAGGTCTTTGAGGCAGAATCGTAACATCATATGAGAAAACACTGAAATCTGATGATTTTTGGAAGTCATTTATGGATTTGCATATAATCTTGAGAGAAAAATCAGAACTTGTTCAACCTGTACTTCAAACTTTTAGTCACAAATGTCACTGTTTACTTATATAAAATGTTTTAAAAATTATCTGTTTCAGGCCTGTCTCTTAAAGAAAGCCACCACCAGTTTTGTGTTTCCAACATCAATGGATTTCAAGAACTAACTCAGTAACAATCTTAGGTAACAAGTTTAAGTAACAGGCTGAGGTTCAGGGATGTTTTACTGGACACATGTTAGGTGCATCCTTGTCTACTCTGGACTCAAATGAGAAGCCTCCCTGCAGGGGCTGGAATCTGACTTTTCATGCCACTGCACTCCTGCCTGGGCAACAGAGTGAGACTCTGACTCCAGGGGAAAAAAAAAAAGTGACATCATAGGGTCCAGATGACAGAACTGTAAGTGCAGGGCAGTAATTTTGACCAGTGGCAATCAGGAGGTAGGAAAGAGGAGGACAGTAAGTTTGTCGTATAAACTGCCCCAGGGCACAGCTTTTCCAAACAGCCTGTCCACAGATGCCCCTGTCTGGTGCTCTTGCCACATTACCCGCTAGACTTCTCCCGGCTCCCAGGGAGCACAACCAGTGCACTGCCCCCTACCCCTGCCTCACTTCTCTTTCTTCTAACTCTACATTAGCGAGTAATCTTTGCCTTACACTCTGGTTTCTGGGGAGCTTGGGCTAAGATTGGTTAAAAATACGGGGTCTCGCTCTGTTGCCCAGGCTGGAGTACAGAGGGGTGATCACAACTCATTGCAGCCTTGAACTCCTGGGTTCAAGCGATCCTCGCTCCTCAGCCTCCTGAGTAGCTGGGATGACAGGTACATGCCATCGTGTCCAGCTAATTTATTTTTATTTTTGTAGAAATGAACGTCTCACTATGTTGCACGGGCTGTTCTCAAACTCCTGGCCCCAATTCTCTTGCCTTGGCCTCCCAAATTGTTAGGATTATAGGCCCGAGCCATTGTACCTGGCCAAAGATATCTGTTAACCAGCACATTAAATGTTCATTTTGATCCAGAATAGTCTTGTGAACCTACTATATGAAAAGCACTACTATATGGAATATAATAAGGGAATCAAAGCGGAATAAAATTCAGTCCCTGAACTTTGATGATTATGGTCTAGAATTGCAAAGGAAGCACAGCTCTGGAGAAGGATTCAGGGGATTTGGGTTCTAGGTCTGGCTCTACTGGTCACTGTTTGATATTTAATCTTGGGCAAGACATTGATTCTCTGGGCCTCAGTTTTCTTAGTTGTAAAATACAGGGTTGTCTTTGATAACCTCTAATGTCCCTTTTACAACTGAAATCCTGTGTTTTTATAAACTGAGTCTAGTGGAAGTAAGACTGTAACCAGTTCCATAAAGAGGAGCAATCCAGATGCTGTGGGAACCCAGGGCCCTAGGGGTTTGGGAAAGCTTTTAAGCATGGGGGATTTGAGCTGAGCCTTGAAGAATTTGTAGGATTTGGATAGGTAGCTACGGGGCAGACGGCATTTCAAGCAGAAAGAAAAGTATATACAAAGCAACAGAAAAGTATAATGTATACTCAGGAGAGCAGTGAAAGTTCAGTTTGGCTGAAGCAAGGGATACATGAAGTTATCTAAATTAAAAAGGTTGGTGAAGTAGAATGGAAGATGAAGACTTCCATGTTTAAAAATCGGAGCTTTAACTGATATTCATTGACCCAACATATCTATATATAGATATACCTACCATATATCAGAGAGTGAGCGGGGTGCTGAGAACATAGAAATAAGACAGAGTTGCTGTGCTTAAGACCCCTTAAAGGGCAGTGAGACCCACAAGTCAAACTACTTTGAACATTTTTGTAGCAAATAAAACAGGTGGAGAGACTAAAGAGGGCATTTCAGAGGTACAGAAGGAACACTGGAAGAGTCGATGATGAGAGACAGTAAGGAAGGTAGGAAAGAGAGACGGATGACCCATTTTGTTAACAGAAAGGTGAGTTTGTTTTGGATGCTGACTTCGAGGTGGCCCCAGACAACCAGGCAAAAGGTCCAATATGCTGAAAAAAATACTGATCTGTGGCTAGCTTGAGATGTTGGAGCAAGTGATTGGGATAAAAACATATTCTCTAAGTAACCCATAGGTTTGGAGGGAATTTTCAAGAAAGAAAATATAGACAGAAAAGAAGATCTTGGGGGGATATCTTATGGAATGCTCATGTTAAGGCATCAGAAGTAAGAAGCATGGGCCAAGAAGACAAAGCCAAAATTATCAGAGATGTTTGATAACCAGCATAAAGGATGCCAAGGGAAGAAAGGATTTCAAGGAGGATGAGGTTTCCCAAGCTTGATGGACCAAATGCATCAAAATGAGTTGAAACATATATTAAAAATATGGAATTTGTGTCTGGCTGGATCCTCAAGAAACTGTTACTAGTGACTGCCTTATGGAAGAGAATGACTGGAGTTTTATCCTTTACTCATTAGCATTGTTCAAATTTTTACCACATGTGATTTACCTAACTGAATAAATACATCCAAATGATGGTGGCCAACCTTTACCTCAGACCTACAAGGTGAGAGTTTTCAGGAAGAGTCCAGGATCCAATGTTTTTAATAAGTTATCTGGCATTCTTTATCTGAAGTCAAATTTGAAGAATCCCAGAGTAGATAGGAATTCTAATGACATTTTCAGTTCTTAGAATAAAGGTGCTATAGGTAAATGGGAAAGGGAAGGGCAATATTTTCAAACACAGAAATCATCCAGAGACTGAAGAGAGGCCCTTGTATCTGGGATAACAAGTTTGGTAGGAGGATGGGGGCAGCAGAAGTCAGTGTGAAAGGGATGAGAAATGAACAGAGGATGAAGAAACAGCAATGAGGAACATGAGAGTAAAAGGAAGATGCTAGAACCTCAGGAGTAACAATATCAGGCCGTAAGGTTAGCACTGAGAATGCAAGCTAATTGAAATACTAGCCTGCCAGCTACCAGGAGGGGGCAATAGAGAGCTTTCAGAGTTAAATGAACATGGTGGAGGAAACCCAGGTGACCTGAGCGGTACACTAAAAGTATGGGATGCGATAATAAGGTTTTATTTTTTAAGTTTTAAAAAAGTGTGGGATGCAGCATAAGACTTGAATCAGGATTTAAACGTGATTGATATGCAAAAACAGAACTACGGTTGAAGTATAGAACTAAGCAAGGAACGGATTCAGGGGTGTCACCAGGAGCTAACCAAACCAACCAGGAGTCACCAATGCAGACAACAGGTAACAGCCAGAGTGCTACAGCAAGCTGCGTCATGGGGAAACAGTATCGTTATAGAAATGGCATCTGGAAAGCACCGGGATTGCTTTGCACAGCTTTTAAGAGAACTTACAGGTGCCGGAATGGTGAACTGAATAATAAATGACAGAAGGAGACACAGAATGGACTAGAGGAGGCATTTCTGTATTTCTTTACTTTGCTTTTATTTTACGTTTTACATTTCATTTTATTTAAATTTTATTTTAAAGATGTGGGGTACAGTTCAGGATTAGGTATACAAGTGAACATCGTACAGGGCAAGTTTGGGCCTCCTGTTGGTGCCCACTTTGCCTGGTTTGAGATCAGGTACCCTTATTGATGTTGTGTTCCCCACCCCCACCCCCTGGCAGTATCCTGCTACTGCCAATCCCTTTCTTATAGTGTTATGGTAAATGTTCAGAGTCCACTTATGTGTGAGAATATATGGTACTCTGTTCTTTGGTTCTGTGATAGATCACTGAGTATTATAGACTCTAAATCCATCCAAGTTGCTGGAATGTCTATATGTTTGTCCTTCTTTATGGCTGTGTAATATTCCCTTGTGTGTATGTATTGCATTTTTAAAGTTCAGTCCAGTTTTTGTGGGCAGCATGGTTGGTTCCATGTTTTTGCTATTGTGAATAGTACTGCAATAAACATGCATGTGCAGGTATCTTTTTTGTAGAATGATTTGAGTTCCTCCAGGTATATTCCCAGTAGTGGAATTGCTAGATCATATGGAAAGTCAATTTCTAGTTCTTTTAGAAATTGGCACACTGTTTTCCATATAGGTCGAACTAGTTTGCATTCCCACCAGCAGTGTCAAAACTTTCCCTTTACTTTGCTTTTAAAGGCTAGGGAAGACTTGAGCAAAATTATATACAGAGAAGTGAGAACTTGAGAAAAAGAAAGGGTTGGTAGTGCACAAGTGATAGGGAAAATAGGCTGATAATTGAGTTTTCTTATGGATACTGAAATTTTTCAAGTACCTTCTGAAGTAATTGTGTTCAACAACGATAATTTTATTTCTATGATATGATGGATTTTGTACAAGACACTGTGGATTCATTAATCAAGAGGACAGTCTTTACCATTTCTCAGAGTTTATAGTCTAGAAGGTGATACAGACAAGTAAACATGCAATGAAAATAGTATGATCGAATGAGGAAATATACAGTGTGCAGTTAGATCTGTGTAATGTAGATTTAAGAAAGTTAGGGAAATCTTCCTGGAGTAGCTGATGTCTAATTTATATTGTAAAGTTAATAATGCAGAATATGTATCTGTTTTCCTAACCAACTCTCTTTAATACTCAGTATAGCCCCTCAAATGATAAGTATCTATAGAATAAATAATTTAGGAACTGAAAGATGGAGATTTCCTGAAAGTCTAGATAATCCCAAATCCTCCTCACCGCGACCACTTATAAATGTTGAGTAAAACATAACAATTCTTTCAAGTGAATAGTTGAGCTCCCTAGAAGGGAAAGAACTCTTGAATTATAATATAAAGAGAGAACTGAAAACAAAGTTGCATGCCCCATGAGTGCCCTAGGAGTAGGGAGATGATGGTGAGGAAGGAGTTACCAGTCTCAGTAACCTGGGGGTTTTGATTTTAATGCTGATAGTGGGTAAGAAGAAGAGATCTTGGCACATGTGAAGGGCAGAGTTGGAATTAGGATACTGCTATAAAATTTGGAATGTCAAAGGGTTACATACTTTCTGAAAGTGTGAGGCAGCAAAGATCTACCCACAGACCAAAGTTTGTATCTCTCGTATATATTCTGTAATAAAAAAAATATTTTTGAGAATATGAAATCATGCAAATGCCCATGGACTTGGGTATTTTGGTTCGCATTTAAACGACTGTATAGCTGAGGCACCTTCCAAGCTGAGGTAGAACATAAGATGTGAGTGGTCAAAGCCCTGATGTTGCTAATGGAAACAAATGCAGAACTTCTGAAGAGACATGTTCTCAGCCCTGGCTGCACGGTTCTCGGTGTATAGCCCTGTTGGAGATGAAATTATAATCCAAAATTATAAAATAAGAAGGTAACAATTCACCATGAAAGAGCCAGGAAGACAATTAGCAAACTGACACTCCTAAGAATTACAGAGAATAGAATGATTTCAGTTTATTAAAAATAATTCAAGATATAAAAAGGAATCAAAACACGAAAAGAACAGAGCAATCTGAAAAAGAACAGACGACTGATAGATAACAGAAATAACAAATACATTCAGTAATATTGTATGGGGTAGTCAGCTGAAGAAACAGCTAAGGAAATTAGAAAAAATGTAGCACAGAGAGGTAACATATTAGAAAACATAAAAGATAATTTAAAAGGCAAGAATGAAAGATGGGTGATGCAACATACATCTAATAGGACTCACAAAAGAAAAAAGAAAAAATGTTAAAGGAATAATGGCTAAGTACTTCTCATTTAAAATGGACGAGTTAAATGCAGGATAAATAAAAATGTATCAATATCTACACAGATTATAGTGAAACCGTTAAAGATTAAACACAAAGCAATCTTAAAAGCAAATAAAAGTCCTAGACAAAAGAATCACCATCAACGAATCACCATCAACAAATGAAATACTGGTGACAGATTTCTTAACAACAATAGAAGGCAAACAATAATAGATTTATATCTTGAACCCTGGGGGAAGGGGGAGAGAAGAAAAAGATTAGAAAATGGCAGAGCTTTAGCTGTTTCTGTAACATTTTATTTATTTAAAAAATAAAGGTTAGGAATGGTGCCTCATGCCTGTAATCCCAACACTTTGGGAGACTGAGGTAGGAAGATCACTTGAGCCCAGGAATTCAAGGTTGCAGAATGAACTATGATCACACTACTGCATTTAAGTCTGAGTGACAGAGCAAGACCCTGTCTCTGAAAAAATATAAAATACATAAATAAGAAAATACATAAAATAAGAAAAAGTAAACAAAAGAGAGAGCTGAGTTGAGCAATGCAAAACTAATTAACTTCTAATTAATCTTGATGGTAGTATGTAGCTATCTATATTGCAATTTTTTGTACTTTTATATGTATCATAATTTTGAAAAGTACAGGATGAGTAAGACTTAACAAGCTTAAAAAAGCAGAAATAAGGAATGTTCAAATTAAAAGGAATAGCTTGTACAAACGCCTAAGGGCAGCAGAGTGGATGGCACATTCTAGAATATAAAAATAATTAATTGACTGAAATAAAAGAGGTAACTGAAGTAGAGAGAAACTGGAAAGAGATCTGCCTGAAAAGAGAAGCAGCCCAGATCATGGGACTTCATAAGCCACATGAAGAGTTTGAAGTTTCTCCTGTGAGCATCGGAAACCAGAAATGTATTCTACACACAGAACTGACACCTCCATCTGCATACAGAATGATCACCCTGACAGCTGTGTTTAGCAAGAAAGAAAAAAAGAGCTCCATTTATAGTAGGTTGAGGTGGAAAAAATTAACAGCGGTGTGAACTTGGATGGCAGAAAAAAGAATGTAATGGAGACAGATTCAAAAGATATTTAGACTGGTAATGATTGATAATGGATTTGATATTAGAGATAAGTAAGTACATTAGTGTCTTTAAATACTAATTTTACATTTTTAGTTTTATTTTATTTTTAAGGGACACAAAATAATTGTACATATTTATGGGGTGCCATATGGTGTTTTGATACATGTATACATTGAGTAGTGATAAAATCAGGATAATTTGCAAACCCATCACCTGAAACATTTATCACTTATTTCTGGTGAGAACATTCAAAATCCTCTCTTCTAGCTATTTAGAAATATACAATATATCATTGTTAACTATAGCCACCCCATTGTGCAATAAAACACCTGAATGTATTCCTCCTATTTAACTATAACTTTGTACTTGTTGTCCAACCTCTTTCCATTCCTTTCTTCCTCTCCATCCCCGCCCCCCATGCCCCACAGCTTCTGGTAACTACTTTACCCTCTACTTCCATGAGATCAATGTTTTAGACCCCACTTATTAGAGAGATCATATAGTATCTGTCATCTGTATCTGGCTTATTTCATTTAACATCATGTCCTCTGTGTTCATCCATGTTGTTGCAAATGACTCTGCTGTCTGTTTTGAGCATCTGGGTACATGGTGGATCCATTCGCCAAGGTCAGTACACAGAAAGATAGCTTTTTTTTTTTTTGAGTTGGAGTCTCACTCTGCCGCCCAGACTGGAGTGCAGTGGCCGCTCCCGGCCACCGCAGCCTCGACCTGCTGGGCTCCGGCGATCCTTCCGCCTCAGCCTTCCAAGTAGCTGGAACTACAGGTGTGCGCTACCAACGCCCGACTAATTTTTGATTTATTGTAGAGATGAGGTCTCGCCAAGTTGCCCAGGCAGGTCTCGAACCCATGGGCTCAGGCAATCCACTCACCTCAGCCTCCCGAAGGCGCACATTACAGGCTGAGCCACCGAGCCCGGCTCAGAAAGATAGTTTTGACTAAAAAGATAATGAGTCACTTTTGAAAACAGCAAATGTGAGAAGTCTGTATGATATTTAAATTGGCAGTTAGATAAAGTAGATTTAGTGCTCAGAAAAGAGCCCTGGTCCAGAGATCTGAAATTGGGACTTATTAACATCTCAGTAAGAAATATAAATAGGAATGGATGAGATTTCTGGGGAAGAGTGGCATGTGACAAGAACCTAAGAAACAGCATCATTTAAATGATAATTAGAAAAGGAGAAGTTTGTACAGAAAGCTCTTGGTGTGCCACTGGGCTCTGGCTGAGACTGAACATTTAACTATGAAAACCATGCATCTTTTTTTCTTTTGAGTTGGAGTCTCTTACTCTGTCGCCCAGTCTGGGGTGCAGTGGCACGCTCGTGGCCACCGTAGTGTCAACCTGCTGGGTTCAGGTGATCCTTCCACCTCAGACTTCCAAGTAGCTGGAACTATAGGCACGTACCACCACGCCCAGCAAATTTTTTTTTTTGAGTTGGTGTCTTACTCCATTGTCCACGCTGGAGTGCAGTGGCATGCTCACGGCCACCCCAGTGTTGACCTGCTGGGCTCTGGTGATCTTTCCATCTCAGCCTTCCAAGTATCCGGAATTAGAGATGTGCATTATCATGGTTGGCTAGTTTCTTTTTTTTTTTTACTTATTGTGGAGACAAGGTCTCACCATGCAGCCCAGGCTGGTCTAGAACCCACGGGCTCAGGTAATCCTCTTGTCTCAGCCTTCCAAAGTGCTGGGATTGCAGGCTTGAACCACTGCACCTGGCCAAATTTTTTGATTTGTTGTAGAAATGAGGTCTTGCCAAGTTGCCCAGGCTGGTCTGGAACCTGTGGGCTCAGGTAATCCTCTCGCCTTGGCCTCTCAAATGCTGTGATTATAGGCATGAGCCACCCTGCTTAGCCGACCATGCATCTTAAACGGCCTATCATGTGGACACACTAAGTCATAATGTCAAGCAGACTCAGCAGGAATTTGTCTGAAAGAAAGTGGAATATCAGAGGTCAAGCCTGTGGAAGATTGCAAAGACAAGTAACCTGCATGAGCAAGTAACCCAGACCTCAAGTCACCTACTAAGGTTGCAGCAGTGCCCATACCTATGGCTGTAGAAGGTGACCCATAAGAACAGCCAAAGGAAGAGAAAAAAGCCAGAGCTTGGTTAATGGATTGGTTGAATTGGTATGTGGATGTTGGTTATGTCTCCATAAATGGACATCAGATACACTTAGAAGTAACCTTCAACAACAGCAGCAAGGAATAATCTTCCCAATAGGCAGATTTCAAGAAAAAGTGGCCCAAGGAAGAATATATCTGAATCTGTGAGCAAATGAACAGCTAGTTAGGGCCCTGGGAAAAAAAAGATTAGAAGATTTTGGAGGAAGGCTGGGATAGATACATGAGAACGTAGACATGAAATGTGAAGATCTTTGTAGCATATGCTAGTGACTACCAGAAAGCAGTCACCATAAAAAAGGCTTTGACGATCCAAGACAAAATGACTTGGTCAGTTAGCCAGCCTTTGTCATTGGCTACTCCAGAACTAGCACAATTAACATATTAACAGAATGGCCACAATGGCATGGGCCAACAGCATGGACTCTCAATTACACAGACTGATCTTGCTACTATCACCATTGAAAGCCCAGTCGGTTAGCAGCAGACATCAATGTGGCACTTTCTCAAGGGGATCACTTTGTCACTTAGTACAAGTTTACATTGGGCCACTGGTTTATTGTCATGGGAGTAAATCTTTATTCTGGGTAAATGTTGCTTTTCTTACCTATCAATCCCAAAGCAACAGCACTATCTGAGGGATTTCAAAGGGTCTGATCCACTGACATAGAATTGCATACAACATAGCATATGACCATGACAGACACACTATCACAGGGGAGATAGGAAAGTGAGTCTACGACCATGGGGTTCTCTGGTCATATTAAGTACCAAACAGTCCAGAAGGATTTAGTTCTATAGAGCAATAGAAAAAGCTACCAAAGACCCAACTGAAGTGGCAACTTGTAGGCAATACTTTATCATAATGGGGTACCATCATGCAGGCTACACACTGAATCACAAACCTCTATATGGATATGATATCCCCATTAGGAAGACTATGGATACAGGGACCAAAGGGCAGAGGAAGGAGAGATCCCACTTGCTATTATATCCAATGACCCACTGGAAAAGTCTGCGCTTCCTATTCCTATAATTCTAGGTTCCACAGGGAACTATAAGCTCTGATTGCCACCTCAACATCCTGGACTCCTTAGATACAGAGACCAGCAGACTAAAGGAGGAGGCGATATCTTGTTAGGAGTAACCAACTCTAGTCAGCAGGTGAAGGTAGGACTGCTATCACATAGTGAGAACAGGAAGGTATATATTTGAAACCCAGATGATCCACTTGGACATGTCTTGGGACCTGCTCTATTATGACTATAAATGAACAAGTACAATAACCCCAGCCAAAGAAGATGTGGCTCCCATAGGTTCAGAACCCTCAGAAATGAGAGCTTTGGGCTGCATATGATGGTGCACACCTATACCCCAGCACTTTGGGAGGCCAAGGCGGGAGGCTCAAATGAGGTCAGGAGTTCAAGGGTACAGTGAGCTATGATCATGCCACTGAATTCCAGCCTGGGTAACAGAGCGAGACTTTGTCTCTAAAGAAAAAAAAATTGAAAGGAGAGCTTTGATCATGTCACCAGATAAGTCATCAAGATTAGCAGAGGTGAAAGCTGAGGAGAATTTAGAATAGACAGTGGAAGAAATAAGAGACACGACAAGTACCAATTGGGGTCCTGAGATAGAACAACTGCAGTAACTGCAGCAACAGGGACTGGAGTTCATCTCCCTGATTTCCAGCTTCTAAGTTTCTCTCCAGGAAGACAGGCTCACTGGAATCCTGATGATCGGTTCCCCAAATGTATGTGGAGATGCACACAGAGGCAAGGGTTGGGCTGTGGCAGTCATGGAGGTGAGTGCTTTGTTCAGGAAGGTACTTGCTGTTAAGCTGCAAAGAGTGTAGTTGGCATACCCGACCAGCTCAGTATCTTCCCCACTGTGTTCCTGCCTCTTCTGCTGATCAGAAGACCCACACTGAGGCACCAGGCGATCAAAGGATGTGGTGTGGCGGAAACCAAGGGAAGCAATCAGCAGTGACAAAAGGAGCTACCAAGCGTTCAACTCAAGAAAGGATCTACAAATGTCCACTGGGTTTTGCAACAGAGGTTGTCAGTGACTTTGGCAAGAGCCTTTTCAATTGAGTAACAGGGGCAAAAGCCAGATTTCACTAAGCTAAATGGTGAACGGGAAGCAAAAACATCCAGAGAGCAACTGGAGAAAACTCTATGAACATTTAGCTGTGAAGGGAGGAGAAAGGCAGGGAAGTTGGGTGGTAGGTGGATGCAGATATGAGAATCATGGAGGAATTTTTTATTTTAGAAGAAACACACCTGAGTATGTTTAGATAGCAGCAGAAGGGATCTGGGTAAGAAGGAGAGGGAGGTAAGAGAGTAGGATGAGGAAACCAGAGAACATGGTGCAGGGAGAGAGACTCCGCTTGTATTGTAACTCTAAATCCAGGGCTCTGTCTACTGTTCCATAGCTATCTTCCTAAATCTGATCTATTTTCACTCTCTCAATTGATATGAAATTAACACAGCATAAAATTACCATTTTCAAGAGTACCATGCAGTGGCATTTAGTACAGTCACAATATTGTACAGCCGCCACCTCTATCTAGTTCCAAAATATTTTTATCATCTCAAAAGTAGTCAATTCTCCATTCTCCACACCTCTCAACCCCTGGTCATAACTAATTTGCTTTCTGTCTCTATGGATTTACTTATTCTGGACATTTTATATAGATGGAATCATGCAATATGTGACCTTTGCATCTGGCTTCTTTTTCTTAGCATGTTTTTGAGTTTCATCCACATTGGAGGGATAGAATGAGTGTGGCCCAAAGACAAAAGCCAAGCTAAAGCTTGCAGAACTTTTCTGGGCGGGCTCATTTCTAACACACCAGTGTAGACAGCTGACCTATTTGATGTTTTAATGTCCTACGCTTTAGATATAAAAATCTGAACACAAAATATCCATACTTACTCTCAAAGGCTGAGAGCCACAAAACTACCTTCCTATGTCAAAGGTCTTAAGAGTACCCATCTCAGCCGGGCTCGGTGGCTCAGCCTGTAATCCCACGCCTTTGGGAGGCTGAGGTGAGTGGATTGCCTAAGCCTGCGGGTTCGAGACCCACCTGGGCAACTTGGTGAGACTTCATCTCTACAATAAATCAAAAATTAGCCGGGCGTGGTAGTGCACGCCTGTAGTTCCAGCTACTTGGAAGGCTGAGGTGGAAGGATCGCCAGAGCCCAGCAGGTCGAGGCTGCAGTGACCGGAAGCGACCACTGCACTCCAGTCTGGGTGAAAGAGTAAGACTCCAACTCAAAAAAAAAAAAGAGTACCCATCTTGTGAAGGAGACTGTTTCTAGCCTGTTGGCAGAGGAACACCATGCATTTATCCCTTCTGGATCTCATGGCAATCTTAGGCAACACTTCTAGAAAGAGACGACTTTATAACAATGCATGACTTTTACAATCCATAACTTTTACAAGTCAACACTCATGCAAAGGGCTTTTCTCTGTTATAGGAAAGATGAAGACCAACCTAACAATATCCCATTTCTACTGATGTTTCTTAAAATAATACTGGCTTCTATACCTTATTTTATGTTTCAATTTAAAACATTAAAATTAAAAATAGCCAATATGGCAAAAAGAGAATTTGCTGTGAGTTGAGAAATGTGTAAATGAGAGAAGTAGATTATTCTGCACCTATGTGTAACAGAGCTCACTTTTTAGCTATTCCTTCCCAACCTGCTTTGGACTTGAAGGCAGAAGACATGTGGTCATATTCTAGACTCCATCCATGTCCTGTGGGGGGGATTCTGTTTACTCAACTCATATGAGATAAACAAACTGGTAAGATTTGTAAGATCTGCTATACCCACATTATCAAGTAGCTATAAAGAGCTTGTGAGCTAATTCTGGTAGCATGTAATCGGTAAACCAGACTATGCCTTGATCACTGGTTAGCTATTATCGCTAATGCAGTAGTGAGTCTGAGAGACTGAGATCTGGCCTGATTTAACCCTCGTTTGGGTATTATATCAATTTGTAGAGGGCAGGCTTCCATGTAGGAACCATTCAGCAGCTGTTTGGCATCAGGGTTGTGTAGCTTTATTAAGAAGAGCAAACATACACTTTGCCAAAGGAACATTTTAAAGATTTACAAGAACTTGTATCTTCTTCCAGAAATATTAATCTACAGGGAGTTGCTGTTAGTAGGGTAAAGTGACCAAAATTCCAACAGGGGGGATCTCTGTCTCAGGACCCATAAATCTGTAAGAAGGATTTATCTGTTCTGTGTCAGAGTGGCTGAAAAGCCTGTTAGTATTTCCAAACACTTCAGATGCCCATATTTAATGCTTGATTAGCCTTATGTAGCATAACCAAATTGCCATTTCACAACCACCCTCAATCCCTGGAATCTAAAATAACAAAACCAGAAGCTCTGAAATGTGCTTTACGAAACATGAAAGACTCTATTAAGGCTCTGTCTGATTCAGTTCATTGTGATAATAGAAGGTCTAATCCTTCTAAAGGATTCCTTTTACTCATAAGAAACTTGGCACTTTACAGAAAATACATATCTCATTACAACAAAAATAGGGTGGCTTGGAGGGGCTATGCTTTCTTTTTGTATTGTCTCCAGTATCTTCATTATCAACAGCAACAAAAAAGTGCTTTAAATGTGGTTGATCTGATGAATGTGTTTTCTTCTTGATCCCTATCAGTAGAGAAGATCAAAAGTAGTAATCCTTTACATTGTTTTGCCCTAGGGAAAAACTTGCTGGCTCTATTTCAAAAGAATCTGTAGGTATGGGTGAAGTCTCAGCATCACATACATTACCACACAGGTTTGCTAGCTGAAGACATGCTGATTGTACTTGGTGGGCAAGAAATAGGAAGAAGCCTAGATATCCTACTAAAAAACTTGAGTGTAGGGGGATGGAAGATAAGTTATACAAAGATTCAGGGACCTCTTTCATTGATAACTTTTTTAGTCTGAGGCATTCCAGAAAATCCCCTCTAAGGTAAAGGACATGTTATTGTATCTCGTCCACCTGTTACAAAGAAGTACAAAGCTTGCTGGGTTCTGGGCTTTTGGAGGCAGCCTATATCACAGTTTGAATGCTCCCAACTATTATCCCATTTATCAGATAACTCAGAAGTCTTCTAGCTTCATGTAGGACCTAGAACAAGAGAAGAGACTACAACAGGATTGGACTGAAATACCTGCTATTGAAATACCCTGTGGGCCACATAGCCCAGCAGATCTTACAACACCAGAGAGATACATGGTGGATAAAGATATTCTGTGGATTCTCTGGAAAGTCCCAATAAGACAATTAGGGCTCAGGAACCTCCAAGGGTTTGGAGAAAGAATCTGCCTCCTTCTGAAGGACAGGAGTATCCTTTGTTTAAAAAATAATTCCTGGCATGCTATTCTGCCCTGCCCCTCTTTATGGGACATCAAGTTGACTCTGTGACTGCAGCTGTCCATTGTGAATTGGGTATTGCCAGTTCTACTGAGTCATACAATAAAGTGAGCACAGCAGAAGTTGACTTTGTGATGGAAATTCTACCTTCTGGATCAAGCAAGCCTAGAGGGAGGAGGTAAATTCATGAATAGATGTCCTAGATTCCCACTTCACTTATCTCTGTGGCACCCTCACCTCAGATGGCTTCATGGAGAGCTCTGCATGATCAACTGAGGTGGGTCATAGGTGCCTTCTTTACAAATAGGTGCAATAAGGTAATGCTAGCCAAAAAATGAAGCAGTGCTGCACTATGGCCCCACTCAAGGATGGCCTTAAAAAATAAGGATGAAAGAAAATCTTCCCAGTGGGTAGAACTGTGAGATTACAACTAATCATTCACTTTATATGACAGGAGAAGGAATTGTGGTAAGGATACACATGGAATGCTGAGAAGTAGCAAGTAACTAAGCTGGTTGGTCTCTGGCCTGGATAGAATTATGTTGGAAAATAGCGAACAAGAAAGCCAAGAGAGTGGGTATATGGATGGATCTATAGGAGTGGGCACAAAACCTTTGCATCTTTTTGTCTCATGTTGATGGCCATTAGATTGTCCACTGGTTACTAGTCTTTTTTTGGTGACTCTCAACAACCAGGTGAACAGGATGACTCTCATTTTATGGAAGTCAGTCAGCATTGGTGCGATGGACATGAATAAAGTGGCCACGGCGATAGGAATGGAAGCCAGGCACAGATTCAAGAGTATGGGCTACTTTCACCAAGTCCCAAGACACTGCCCTTGCGAATGACCAGCATTCTAGCAGCAGAGACCAATGCTGCACACATGATAAGGTACATTTTCTCAAGGAGAAGAGCCAGTTATTTGGTGGCAGTTTGAATACATTGGACTTTTTCCACCCTGTAGGAAACAGTGATTCTAACCTGCGGGCTCAGGTAATCCTCTCACCGGGGCCTCTCAAAGTGCTGGGATTATAGGTGTGGGCCACTGCACCCAGCCTACAATTCATTTTTTTTAAATGGCTACTTTGGATTTGGGTTTGCCTTCCCTGACTTCAATGTCTCTACCAATATCACTGTTGAAGGCTTATAGAATGCCTGGCCTATCAACATTAAAACCCACACAACATTATCTCAGTCAAGGGACATATTTCATGGCAGATAAGATGCCACAAAGGACACATGACCACCATATCTACTAGTCTCACTAGGTACTCCATCATGAAGAAGAAGACTGCAAAATGGAATGTCGGACTGACCCACTAAAGACTTAGCTAAGGCACCAACTTGGGAACAAAGCCCTGCAGGTTGGGGGTCTTACCTAAGGAATGAAATGCACTGAACCAATAGCCAGTATATGCCCTTGTGTTCCATACAGCTAGAATACATGTATCTGAATATATGGGTCTGAATATTGGTAGGATTGGTCCTTCTCACCATCACCCCAGTAACCTAACTCAAAATTTGAGCTTCTTGCCTATTCCTGCTGGATTAGATAGAGGTCCTTATAATTGAGTACCAAGATTACTTCTGTTAAGTAAAATACAAGGGATCTGATACTATAATGACCATCTGGTCATCTGGTGTTCTCTTGCTGAAATAGGAGAATAAAGGAGATTCACTATTAATTTTTATTTTATTTTAAAGATGTGGGGTATAATTCAGGATTAGGTATTCAAATGGTTATCATACAGGTAAAGTTTGGGCCTCCCTTTGGTCCCCACTTTGCCTGGTTTGAGATCAGTTACCCTGATTGATGTTGTGTCCTCTCCTACCCCAACCCACCCTAGCAGTATCCCCTTGTAGTATTATGTCATATGTTCATGTCTGCTTATGAGTGAGAACATGTGGAACTCTGTTCTTGGCTTCTGTGATAGATCACTGAGTAGATAGAAGAAGAGTTGCTGTGAAGTGCATATGTTTGTCCTTTTTGGCTGTGTAATATTCCACTGTGTATATGTACCATATTTTTTTAATCCAGTCCAGTTCTGATGGGCAGCACAATTGGTTCCATGTTTTTGCTATTGTGAATAGTGCTGCAATAAACGTGCATGTGCAGGTATCTTTTTTGTAGAATGATTTGAATTCCTCTGGGTATATTCCCAGTAGGGGGAATATGGAAAGTCAAAGTCTAGTTCTTTTAGAAATTGCCACACTGTTTTTGAGCATTTAAATTATATTGTTTATAAGAGCATCTTTGGTTTCCTAAGTGGACATGTTAAATCATTAAATCATAGACTGGATAATAAATTTTGAAGTGTATAATTTGATGAAAAGAAGATTTTAGGTCTTGCTTTTAATGACTTTAGTAGTCTGTGTTAAGGAGTTTCACTATTGAGAGGACTACTAGACCCTCTTTTCCATAAGCAGCTGGGCTACACATGACCAGCAGGGAGGGTGTGTTTAGAACACAGATATTTCACTGGGGCATACATTGGTTCCGCTATGCTCACTGACGATGGTGAAGGGAAAATACAGCAACTATAGCTGACAAGGGCAAGGCGACTAAGGGTTTCAAATGCTTAGAGCTGAAGTCTGGATCTTTCCATCAGGCAATCATCTCAGCCAGTTAGAGCGCTGGCTAAGGGTGATAAAAATCTAGAATTAGAGTCAAAGAGAGATGACAACTCTCAGTGACAGCCTTGAGATCAGCTGCAACACAGGAGATTTTGTTTCTTTCACAAACCCTCTTGCGAGGTGTCCTTGCAAAGATTACAGTTTGAAGAAGTTTCTGTGGCAGATTGAATTTGTTCCCCCTCTCTCCCTTGTAAAACAGAAGTAAGAGCATCTCGTTTTTACGAAATTGCAGGCCCAGCATTTTAGAATGGAAGCCAGACGTAATCGGGAAACCTGAGCAGATCTGAATTGTGCAGAGTGAACCACCCTGGATTATCTCTCACACACAATTTTAGATTCTCTCAGCTCTACCTGTCTCTTTTTTTTTGAGTTGGAGTCTCACTGTGTCGCCCAGACTGGAGGGTAGTGGCCGCTCCCGGCCACCGCAGCCTCGACCTGCTGGGCTCCGGCGATCCTTCCGCCTCAGGCTTCCTAGTAGCTGGAACTACAGGCGTGCGCTACCATGCCTGGCTAATTTTTTGATTTATTGTAGAGATGAGGTCTCACCAAGTTGCCCAGGCAAATCTCGAACCCGCGGGCTCAGGCAATTCACTCACCTCAGCCTCCCAAAGCGCGGAATTACAGGCTGAGCCACCGAGCCCGGCTTGGGTTCTGCTTTTTGCCATGTGAGGATGTAATGAGAAGACCAGTCACGTGCAAACCAGGAAGCAGGCTCTCACCAGGAACCAGATCTGCCAGTGCTTTGATCTTACACTTCCAATCTCCAGAACTGTGAGAAATAAATGTTTGTTGTTTAAGCCACCCAGTCTACGGCATTTCTGTATGGCAGTTCAAATGAAAACACCTTGTCTTGCCATTTAAAATGCAATTTCTTAGCTTGGTGTGATGGCTCTTGCCTGTAATCACAGTACTTTGGGAGGCCAAGGCAGGAGGATCTCTTAAGGCCAGGAGTTTGCGTGATTTCTTTATGCCTCATACAACATGGCATGCAACATGGCGAGATCTCAACTCTACAAAAAATTTTTTTAAAGTAGCCGAGTGTGGCGGTGTGTACCTGTAGTCTCAGCTATTCAGAAGGCTGAGGCGGGAGGATTGCTTAAGGCCAGGGATTCAAGGATACAATGAGTTATGATCATGCCACTGCACTCCAGCCTGGGTGACAAAGTGAGAATCTATCTCTAAAAAAATAAAAATAAAAATATTAAATAATAAAATGAAACTTCCAGTCTTCCTTCTCTCTCTCCCTTTATTTCTCCATTATACATCTCACCATCTGACATTATTTGTGTTTTACTTTTTTTTGTGGGGAGAGGGTGGTGCTATTTCTCCTGTAAGATCAGTGAGGTAATTTATTATGTATCTTCAATGCCTAGAATAGTACTAGCATATGATAGGTCATCAATAAATATTTATTGAAAAAATAAGGAAGGATGGAAAAAAGCTACAATAAAAGGACAACTATCTAGAGGTAGTATTTCTGGTCATGTCAAATCTTTGGACCATGTCCACAAACCCAGCAATAACTGAAGAAGGTGCTGAGATGGACACATTGCAGTCATGACAACCACTAAAAACTTTCTCAAAGGGCAATCACTCATTTATGCTCACTCTTACACCCTGTTTATGGTCAAGTGCAAAGCCTTTCCCCAAAGACAGTCTTCTAGTTTCCCAGCTTACAAAAAGATGAAAATAACAAAATATAGAGTGACAGCACCTGGCAAGAAGAGACAATTTCAGTCTCCTTTCTGGAGTCAAGCAATTATGATAGCAAGCAGGCATGGGTAAAATTAAGTTAATGCCTGCAAAATATAAGCCAAAAGCTTCATGTATCATATAACAGAGATCATGTTTTCTGAAAGAAAAATTTGGACACAAGGAAGTTTTTCCCAGGTGCCAAAGTGATGTGGGAAGTTTAGTGTAAGATGATGATGAAATATTTGAATTTCTGGAATATTCTGATGGCAGAATATTTTCAGTAGGACTGTGCCAGAAAAATCCAGGGCACACATACGTGTCACTACATGTAAGAGAGCAATATTGATAAATTGTCTTAAAAATCACAAGTGCCAGCTTTGTAATTTTAAAAAACTTTTTTGAAAATTTTTGGACAACCCTACATGTTGATTCACATAGAAATGAAGCAAAGTAAGTAGAATCTGACATCTAAATGGAACATTTTAAAATCCAATCTGTAATTTTGAACAAATGGGACCATTCTGCCCATCCGTAAAATTTTCATCTGCTATTTTGTAGTTGCAGTAATTAAAGGCAAAGAGTAATTAAGTATATTGATCAACTTTAGTAAAAATGGAAACGGAGTCAGTGTGAAGGATTTAACGTCAGCTACGAGCCATTAGATGGTTGCAAAATCTGTTTTTAAACTACTGACTTGAGAAATGGCCGCATTTAGTGAACCTCTGTGTGAAAAGTCGTTCAAAGGACAGGCTAAGTGTGAGGCATAAAGGAAATAATCACCATAATAATATATTCAGAAGAAAAGTCATCACATTCAAATGTCAGGCAGTTTTTATTTTATAAATATATCTTCTAGGTTCTTTGTAATTAAAATAAAAAGATTGAGTCATAGTGAATACACTTACAAAATGCTTAATTATTCTAAAGCAGAATTTCTTAACTTTTGGGCAGTCAAGGGCACCTTTGAAAACTGGAAGGAAAGTCATAGACTCTTTCAAAAATGCACTTGCAGACAAACATTCACATAATCACAGATTCCCAAGAGCACCACCACAGACTCCTAGGATGCCTATAAACCTTTGGTCAATAACTCTTTTTTTTTAGAAAGTAAGATTTATTGAAAAGACAGAAAAGTTCCCATAGTGAGGGGGGACCCAAGGGAGTTGCCCAGTCAATAACTCTTAATCTGAAGGGTAGCAAAAACATGCTTTGTGCAAATAGGAAACATTCAAATAAGCAAATAGACAAATTTAACTTAACACTATCTCATCTCTGGACAGGGAATAAAAAACTATTTTGATAAATTGACGGACAAAATTAATTCACTTAACAACACGTTTTGAGCATTGTGACTTAGTTTTCTATGCTTACTGCTTTATCAGAGATGATAGAAAAAATTGACTTAGGCTCCAGGATAGCCAGGATTTGTTCACACAGATGAAAATACCTAGACGTTCTGGATCTAGGTCTCTGAAATCATGGCTGGATAGGTTTGGCTTCTGCAGAGATTGTTGAGGCTGGGCTCTTCAGCATATACAATACTTCTTCCTAAATGACTTCTTCACTAGCCTCCTGTAGTGCCTGTCATTTTGAGTCTTCAAGTCACCTCTTTGTGTCAATTTACTGAGATGTTCAAATACAAAAGGAACACCCTTATGGAAATTGGAACTGACAACCAATTCCTGATCAAAACCCCAAGTGCCCATGCCATAAGACATAAGACAGAAGTGGGATTTCATCAAACTGACAAGCTTCTGTAAAGTCAAAGAAACCATTGAGAGAGGGAAGATGGCCCACAAACTGGGAAAAGATATTTGCCAACTATACATCTGACAGAGGCTTAATATCTAGGATCAACAAGGAACTCAGATGCGCTGAAAAGAAAAAAACAAAACAGCCCTGTTACAAAGTTGGCAAGGGATATGAATAGACACTTCTCAAAAGAAGACATATGAGCAGCCAACAGATATATTAGAAAATGCTCAGCCTCACTAATCATCAGAGAAATGCAAATTAAAACCACACTGAGATACCATCTATCTCCAGTCAGGATGACCATCATCAATAACTCAAAAAACAACAGATGCTGAAGAGGATGTGGCGAAGGGGAACACTTCTACACGGTTGGAGGGAGTGTAAACTAGTACAGCCTCTGTGCAAAACAGTGTGGTAATTCCTAAAAGTTCTAAAAATCAATCTCCCATACGACCTCACAAGCCCCCTACTGGGAATATACACGGAGGAACTCAGATCACTCTATGAAAGAGATACCTGCTTAAGCACGTTTATTGCAGGATTATTTACAATAGCAAAAACGTAGAACCAACTGTGCTGCCCATAAAAGAGGTCTGGATAAAAAACTGTGGCACATATATATGATGGAATATTATGCAGCCATAAAGAAGGACAACATTATGAACTTCTCAGTAACTTGAATGGACTTAGAGGCTATAATACTGAATGATTATCACAGAAACAAAGAACCGAGTATCACATGTTCTCACTCATAAGTGGACCTTGAACAACTATCGTAATACTATAAGAAAGGGATTGGCAGTAGTGGGAAACTGCCAGGGGAGGAGGGGCACACTTCATCAACAAGGGTACCTGCATAATGAACATTTGTATACCTAACACTGAATTGTACCCCACATATTTAAAATTAAAAAATTTTAAAAAAGAAGCTGTGCTTGGTGGCTCAGCCTGTAATCCCGCGCCTTGGGAGGCTGAGGTGAGTGGATTGCCTGAGCCCATGGGTTCGAGACCCGCCTGGGCAACTTGGCGAGACCTCATCTCTACAATAAATCAAAAAATGAGCCGTGCGTGGTAGCGCGCGCCTGTAATTCCAGCTACTTGGAAGGCTGAGGTGGAAGGATTACCGGAGCCCAGCAGGTCGAGGCTGCGGTGGCCGGGAGCAGCCACTGCACTCCAGTCTGGGCGACAGAGTGAGACTCCAACTCAAAAAAAAAAAAAAAAAAAAGAAAAAAGAAAAAACACTGACATTAAAATAACAATAAAGAACTTTTGTCAACTTAAAAAAAAATACAAAAGGACATTACCATGAAGGTTCAGGGAAATACTTCAGGAAGGCATACATGAAGCCACATGGAAAGAGTTATATGACAGAAAAATAATTAAAAATTCTTTGTAATTTTTATGAAAGTTAAATTTAAAAAAATAATAAAACCAGAGAATTCAATGAAGGTCTTGCCTGTTCTGGATTGGTTTTGGGTGTCCCAGATATCCTGGAGGACTCTTCTTTTTTCCTCTTCCTTAGGAAGACTACTCTTGGAAAACTTAGTAAGCAATGGTGAAGCAAACATTCTTGGAGGTGGTTGTTCAGAGAAGTGTCTTTAACATGGTTTTAGTATGTAAGCACAGGACCAGACAAGCATGGAGGTATATGGAACCCCATCAAGTACCATTTTAGTATCTGAAAAAACTGATCCCCGATAATATAAAATATAAAACAAGGATAGAACTACCATCTACCCTAACAGAGCAATAAAACGCAAGCCTTTGAAAAAAGAATCAAAAAGGGCGTGAAGGATCCAATGGAATGATGACACTTAAGTGCCTCGAGGGTCATTCATTCAAGCATTCATTCGTTCCTCCATTTAACAAATATTATTGACAACCTATCACATACCAAGATCATTTTGGGTACCTGGGATAAAGAACTAAACAAAGCAAGCAATAACAAAACAAAAAGCTCGCTTTTTCTCTTGGGGTTAAGATATAATGGAGCAAGCCGGGTTTGGTGGCTCAGCCTGTAATCCTGCGCCTTTGGGAGGCTGAGGTGAGTGGATTGCCTGAGCCCGTGGGTTCGAGACCCACCTGGGCAGAGAGACCTCATCTCTACAATAAATCAAAAGATCAGCCGGGCGTGGTAGCGCATGCCTGTAATTCCGGCTACTTGGAAGGCTGAGGCGGAAGGATCGCCGGAGCCCAGTAGGTCGAGGCTGCGGTGGCCGGGAGCGGCCACTGCACTCCGGTCTGGGAGACAGAGTGAGACTCCAACTCAAAAAAAGAAAAAAAAAAAAGATATAATAGAGCAAATTATTCTTATGGGGAAAGACATAAATAAGAAACAAAAATAGTAAATTATGTAGTATATGAGAAGGTGACACTTGCTATGGAATAATTTTAAAAGCAGGAGTGTTCAATCATAAACTGTTCATGCTTCCAGATTTTGTGATTCATTCTCTTTCATTCTCTCTCTCTCACGTATATATGCGAACATGTTGAAAGAATCCCTCCTCCCTCAAAAAAAATCCACTGGAGCTGAATGCAGCCGCGCTCACAACAACACTAGCTGGGACACTGATGCCAATCGATTCCTAGAACACTGACGTAGTAGGGGAAGCCACTGTGCCCAGCTGGTTTTTACTTTTAGATAATCAAGGGTATCTGTGTAGACAATGGAAGTGACCTGGTGTACACTTCAAAAGATTCTCTCTGATTGCTGTGTGAAAAATAGATTGTCGAAGACAAGGATTAAAGCAGATCTGTTGGAGATTCCTGCAGACCAGATGTGGTGTCTTACACCTGTAATCCCAGCACTTTGCGAGGCCAAGGTGGGAGGATTGCTTGAGCTAAGGAGTTCAGCACCAGCCTAGGCAGCATAGTGACATCTCATCTCTACAAAAAAATAAAAAAGAAGAAGCTCCTGCATAAGCCAGAAGGAAAGACATTTTAGATATCTTAAGAGAGCCAAAGAAATGCAAAATTTAACTGAAGCAGTGAAGGAGGTTTGCTGCCATCTCTGAAGGAGCTAGAGATTTTGAGATGGTGCTGAGAGACCAATCTGCTTTTTAAGTTATAGACTCCCAGCCAGTGATAATAAACATGGCTCAACATGTCCCACGGGCCTCAGGACTTCATGGTTTGTTAGGAAGATCTATTAGTAATATATTCTCAAAGTGGGGGCATCTTTGAGACTGAAATGGATACTATTAATGACACTTGAATGACAGATCTGATGGGGTTTAAGACACACTATCCCAAAATATGACATCTTGGCATTTGAGAAAATAGCAGAAACAGAAGGTTTCTCTGACCTTCTCCTCTGAAGCAGACCATAAAAGAATCCTCTGACCTTCCTCTAAAGTGGGTCGTAGACCTTCTTTCTAAAGGGTTCTTCCCTATACCCAGAGAAAAGGAATGAAGACACAGAGACACAGAGAAAAATCTAGACAAACTGGCCTTGCCAAGTTCCACCAGTTTATTACCATGAGATCACACCCTGCTTTGTCCTCCAATTCTATTTCTGCATGACCCTCTATAAAAATACAGTTTTCTCTGTTCCTTTGGGTCTTCATTACTGAAGGCTTCCGTGTCACACAAAACTTTAATAATTGTTTATGCTTTTCTCTTGTTAATCTGTCTTTTGTTATGGGGTCTCAGCCATGTACCTTGTGATGGGTAAAGAAAGGATAATCTTTTCTCCCCTACAGATGGAAGGGAGGCTCTATCTAGATAGAGTGACCCTATCTATAAGGAACCTAGGAAGCCAGTGGAGAGTTCTGGAAGAACCTAGAGTTCATTAAGGGAGGAAGATCAATTTGTTTAATCAATAAACATGTTTTAGTTTGGGAAAATGTAGAATTAAGAATAGAAATGAGGGCCAGGTTTGGTGGCTCAGCCTATAATCCCAGCACGTTAGGAGGCCAAGGTGAGTGGATTGCCTGAGCCTGTGGGGTTTGAGACCAGCCCAGGCAACTTGGCAAGACCTTGTCTCTACAATAAGTCAAAAATTAGCTGGGTGTGCACCCATAGTTCCAGCTACTTAGAAGGCTGAGGAGGAAAGATCGCTGAAGCCCAGCAGGTCGACACCGGGAAGGCCTTGAGTGTGCCATGGCACTCCAGCCTGGGCGACAGAGTGAGACTCCAAATTAAAAAAAAAAAAATAGAAATGAGGCTGGGCATGGTGGCTCATGCCTGTAATCCCAGCACATTGGGAGGTTTAGGTGGAAGGATCGCTTGAGGCCAGGAGTTTGAGACCAGTCTGGGCAACATAGTGAGATTTCAACTCTACAAAAAAAAGTTGGATGTGGAGGTACATGCCTGTAGTCCCAGCTACTCGGGAGGCTGAGGAGGAAGGATTCCCTGAGCCTAGGATGTCAAGGCTGCGGTGAGCTGGAAGCATGCAACTACACTCTAGCCTGAGTGATAGAGTGAGACCTCAACTCAAAAAACAAAAGAGAAAAAAGAAAAGAAATGAGAACCTAAATCAAGCCCATGATATCCAGATGTTTGAGTTAAGAGCAATCAATATATATTTGGTATTTTGAGTATTTGTATTCAGAGACGTTGGCCTATTGAGGATATCTAATAGATTGGCCTTGCTATTCCAATTTAAAATGTATAACTGAGTAATTTATTTTGACTTGTGATTTAAATTGAAAAAAGAATTAGAGTTTTTACCTATTTTCCTCCCTAGTACTTATGGGGAGCCAGTAACTGTTCTAAGAATTTTGTATATATTATGGGGGAAAACACTGCGTTTCAGTGGAAAATTATGCATTCACTAGAGCACACTCTTTCAAATTCTTGGTCTGATTCTAAGGGAACTATTTAATAGCTTTCTAGACTATAGATAACTGTAGCAGTACAAAATAATTTTGTTTACAAACATGCAAATTCTGTTCTGTATGGTAGAGTTTCAATGCACTTCCCTCGCCCACTACCGAAGAAGTTAATTTTGCCTCGATTTGCACATTCATGCTAATATTTCTATTTTGTGGATTCTCATTTAAACCAGTTGTACTATCATAACAGTTTTTGTATTGTAATGGGTTGAAGTATCCCCCTAAAAGTCACATCCATCAGAAACCACTGAATATGACCTTATTTGGAAATAGGGTCTTTGTAGATGTAATTAGTTAAGTCAACGTCAGAATGAATTAGGGACATTAGAATGATGCAGCTGTAAGCCAAGGAATGCCGAGGATTGACAGCTGTGGCCAGATCTAGGAAGAGCTAAGGAAGGTTTCATTCCATGAAACTTCAGAGGAAGCACAGCCCTGCCAATACCTGGATTTCTGGCTTCTAGCTTCCAGAATTATGAGAGTAAATTTCTGTTGTTTTAAGCCATCCGGTTTTTGGTACATTATTATGGCAGCCTTAGGAAACTAATACAAGTATATACTCATCAATGAGTTAATTAAAACCTTTAATGTGTTAAATCTATAGCTGTATGAGGTTAGGATTTCTTTGAAAATTATACTTTAACAGTATTAACTCATTCACACCTCACAGCAATCTGATGAGGCAGGAACTGTTATTATCCTTATTTTATATATGAGGAAACTGAGACCCAGAGAAATTGGCATTGTTCCCCAAAGCATATCTAGGAAAGAGCAGCAAGGCATTCATCCTAGACAGTTTCACTCCAGAGTGTGTGATTTAATTGCCTGGCCCTATAAACAGCATTGGGATATCTACAGACTTAGATTTCTGATACTTACAAAGTTTAATGCAAATGATTCTCTAGATTTTGTTTTGTTCTGTTAATGTTTGTTTGTTTTTGTAGAGATGAAGTGTTGCTATGTTGCCCAGGGTGGTCTCAAACTCCTGGGCTCAAGAAATCCTGCCCACTTGGTCTCCCAAAATGCTGAGATTATAGGTATGAATCACTGCATCTGGCCTGATTCTCTAGAATTTTCTAAGGATTGGGAAAGTTTTGTCAAGCATTCAAGTAATTTAAAATAAAATATATTAAAGTTGTATTCATAGCTGGGCTTGGTGGCTCAGCCTGTAATCCCGCGCCTTTGGGAGGCTGAGGTGAGTGGATTGCCTGAGCCCGTGGGTTCGAGACCCACCTGGGCAGCAAGACCTCATCTCTGTCAATAAATCAAAAAATCAGCCGGGCGTGGTAGCGCATGCCTGTAATTCCGGCTACTTGGAAGGCTGAGGCGGAAGGATCGCTGGAGCCCAGCAGGTCGAGGCTGCGGTGGCCGGGAGCGGCCACTGCACTCCAGTCTGGGCAACCGAGTGAGACTCCAACTCAAAAAAAAAAAAAAAAAAAGTTGTATTCATTTAAACTATTATCTTATTAAATTATGTTTTAAGTTATTAAGGTATTATGAAATGACAAAATACTGCTTAATGTGTTATAATTAATTAGATACACAAATAAAACAATACATATATAGGAAACTCAAGAAAGAACTATGTTTTACATTTATTACTTTAATAAATCAAATATTCGTTTACAAAACTAGTTACTCCCAATAAGTGTGTTTTGTGCACAAAAGCTGACCCCAAGGACATAAAAATTCATCTTGACCTGTACTGGATAATGAAAAAAGTAGTAACAAGTTTTGTTGTCCATTAACACTCATATATTCATCACAAGTGGACAAATCAAAGCCCTTCAACTTTTAGGCCAGAATTCTTCAAGGCTCTAGAAACATTGCTGCCCTACTCGCCACTGCTGCCCCTGCAACTCCTTACGTCCAACTCCTATAGGTTCTTCAGGAGGTAGCTCAAAGACTTCCTCGAGCCCCAGTTTAATTAAGGTCTCTCCACCTCCACTAGGAACATTTTCATCATGCTTACACAATTATGTCTATGTGATTGTTTGATTAATGTTCCATGTGCACACATGACTGTAAGCTCCCTGAAAACAGGGACATGCTAGTGGTGTTTTCCATCAAACCCAGGCTTAACACAGTTTCTGGGATATAGCCAGTGCTTAATAAACATCTGTGGAATGAAGAAAGTGATGAGCAATGTAGAGAACACAGGGCCCTCTTTGGTGGGGAATTCTTCATTGTGTGTAATATTAGAAGAACCTAGTTCAGTATCTCCCACTAGAGACACCAAAAGCAGCTAGGGGATGGCAGGTAGATTATGCCAGCCAATCAGATGCTTCCATACAGGATATCACTCTCTGGTTATAATAAACAGAGGCAGGGACAGTTGGGAAATCATGGATGGCAGCGCACAGACAGTCTGGCAGCTATAGGACCGAAGATGTCCAGTAGCCATGGTTTTGACATTGCCCATAGAACTGTCCTAACCAGATGAATGGCTCCAACTCTCTGCCTACCCTTGACCCTGGCCTATTTTCAAAGCCTGGTTCTACAGTGAATCTATAAATTACATGTTATACTTTCTAAATATTTTTTCTTCCTTAAGCTAAACAGAATGGATTTTCTGTTACTTGCCATCCAAAATCTTGACTGATATATATGTGTGTGGGGGGTGGGGGGAGAGAGAGAATGAACCACAGAATCTGGAAGCATGAAATGAAGCAACCTTCACAAGGTACGAAGCGCTAGGCTTCCTTTCATGTGTCCTGAAGTAGGCTTCTCTTTAGGTTGGAATTTGATTGTTATTTCTGTTGTAATCACTGATGGTGACTAAAACTATTGTGAAATATGAAAAATATTCCCTAAATGTGGAACAAAGGTGACTTGGAGATAATGGTATTATTTTAGGTAGAGTACCCAACATGGCATTAGATCATATTGAATCACACAGTGAGAAAGTGATTTCTTTTTCTATTGCCTGTCAATCCTTCTGACACTACCAAGGACATCATGTTAGATTGTTATCTCTTTAATGCTTCTTAACACTTACCACTCTTCTTTTTTTTTTTTTATTTATTGTAGAGATGAGGTCTTGCCAAGTGGCCCAGGTTGGCCTTGAACTCGTGGGCTCAGGCAATTCTCTCACCTCAGTCTCCCAAAGTGCTGGGATTATAGGCGTGAGCCACGGTGCCCGGTCTACTCTTCTTTTTTAATAAAGAGAAGGCTGCCTTGGGCTCAGTGCATTCATAGACAATAGTTTCTTGCTAGAATTTAATTACATTTTTGTTTTTATTGTATTTAGTTTTCTGGTTACCTCCTACTTATAGCAAGTCACGCCAAATTTCCACTTACAGTCGTGATATAAGTTTTTCTAAATTTTTTTCCAGCTAAAGAAGGGAGTCAACCTAAAAATGCCAAGTAAATAATAGCACAGATAGAACACAGAGCAAAAATCCCAAAGATGATGAATGATTGTCTCCAGTTTAGAAAATGCTAGGGTAGTCCATCCATTAGGGCCACAGATGCAGAAAGCAAATGACGAAAAACAGAACTTGAAAAAACATAACAACAGCAACTCCTTCAGAAACATTTCTGCAGGCACACAAGTGTGTGGTGAACAAATAATTTACTTCATTGAAGTCCAAGACCCCAGATGGCAGTGGGATTGAAGGAGGTAAGGGTGGCAATTATTGCCATCATGAAACTGAAAGCAAGTGGGTTAAAAGGACAAGGCATGCTATGCCAGCACTTTCTTGAGGAAGAATCCATACAGATCCCAAATGGCTGTCAAACCCTATCTCCCTCCTCATTCAGAGAAGGGATAATCCACTCATGCATAGAGGCAACAAATGGCAACTTTCTGAGCGAGACAGAGCAATGGGTTGATCTTGTTATCCTTGTTTTTGGAAGTAACATCTCCATAATTATATTCCAAAATGTAAATTGTTAATTTTATTCTCGTGCTTCATTTAAGTTTCCTTAACCCAATCATTCTCAATTGGGAAGCGTAATTTATTTTTTCAAACTACCTGCATAACAAAGGTTCTAGAATGTTCCACTGGGGGTGGGTACAGGAATACCAGCTCTCCCTTGCTTCCCACCTGATTAAAGTCAATGTAAAAACAAAAGTATATCATGCCCCTCTGGAGAGAACAAGTGAGGGAAAGATTCAGAACCACTTCTTCACTGAGAGCCACAAACTGTGTAACTCTCCCTTCACGGGACAGGCATATGGGTAGTGCAGAAAGAGATCTGTTTACCTTTCAGCACCATAATACATATGAATAGAAGATGTTAGGAAGAATTGTTCTCAGCACCATAATAATTTGTAAAATGACTGGGTGGTGATTATACAACAACTTGATGAAAGTTACAGAAACAAGGAAAATAACTATGTAAGAGCAAAAGACACTTCGAACCAGCAAAGACTCTTCAAAAACTTTGAAAAGAATATTGAACTTGTAAGAGGACATACCTCAGCATTGGATCTTGTGTAATTTAAAAAAATTCAGAAAAAGGGTTACCACCCAGAGCAGATTTTTAATGACAAAGATCTGGTTTATCTCAGCAGGCAATGCCTTCTATAACTTTCTTTTCCTCTTTTTCTTCCTTCTCTCCTTTCTGTCTTTCCTTTCTCCACTAACCTCCTATTTTCTGAGCTTTTTACACACTCTTCCAACCAGTAGCCCCTGAGATTATCTGTGGTTCATTGGTTATTCCTGGTTTTGAAACTGCTTTCTCCAAAGCCTGTGACCACATGAGGGAAAGCTGGCAGGGTGAAACCCACTTTGATTTGAGAGTAGTGTTTTAAGGGTACAGGCTCTGCTATTGACTATGTGATATTTCAAACCTTGACTCTATAACTTACAAGCTGTGTAACATTGAGCAAATCACTTCATTTTTGTGTGTGCATGCCTTGGTATTCTATCCTACGTAATTGGATTTGGTGATGATTTGATGAATGAATTTGTGCAAAGTGCAGGGAACAGGACCCCGTATAAATAAGCACAATATAATTGTTAGCTTTACATATTTGACTTCTCTTACAAAAGAGTTTTACTGTCCCCAAAGATTTGAAAATCATTTTTCTGCTGTTGCAGATTGTTGTAGTCATTGTCTGAAGGAGAATACCATACCATTTCACACACAGTTTTCATCAATTCTCGTTTCCCTGTCTTGGAATAACTATTTTTCAGAACACAGTACCTCATTCCCACTAGTCTCAGGGTCAGATGTCCTTGCTGCTGTCTTTGTCCAATTACTGCTTATGTTTCAGTGGCTTCTTTCCAACTATTCTTATCAGAATCACATTACCTAGAAAGCACGTAGTTGAATCCTCTTTTTTACCCAGAAGGAAATTTGGGGTCCTTCTAAATAAATTACCTCACACAGTTTTATAGTGAGAAACAGCGAGAGAACGAGAGAGCAAGAGAGAGAGAGAGAGAGAGAGAGAAAAAGAGAGAGAGAGAGAGAGAGAATACTAGCTTCTCGACTCCTATTTCATTACTTATTCTCCAAAATACCCTTTCTCCTCAACACTTGGTAGAATTTTAAACTGGATGACTTCAAGTTCCTTTCCACTGTCACAACCCACATATCTCCTCAATGACCCTTGAAATTCTGCGATTATTAAAGAAGTCTCTGAAGAAGTGATGTCTTTGGGTTTCTTCCTCCCTGCCACACAGTGGACATTCTGAGACCGGCATTCATTTGTTCATTCGTTTACTTAAGCTTTTTTTGAGCATCTAAGTAGTTCCAGACTGTGTGCTGGGTTCGAGGAATTCAGGATTGAATGTCAGGGTCCCTGTGTTAGAGAAGCTAGCCTCCTGATTAGGTAGGCATACAAATAATAACAAGTGACAGGAAAGCCCACAGTGTCTAAGGGATGGGGTGGGGTTCATGCACAGCATGTTGTTGGGAAGGAGAGTAGCTCAGCCAGCCCTGGGGGGTCATGGGTCAGGAGAGCCTTTCTGCAGGAATTGGTCTGGAATCTGAATTCTGAAATCCAGGAATAGAAATAAGCCAGATGAAAAAAGAGGAAAATGTGCTTCAGGAAGAGAGGGCAAGGTGGGAGGGAAGGCAAGGGCAGCTGTGACAGCAGGGGAGTTTGGGGAAGTGCCAGAAGTTCTGTTCAGTAGGAGGAGAGGTCAGAGAAATTAGCAACAGTGAGGACTGAATAACTGGGCTAGGTCTTGAAGGATCTTGTCAGTTGAAGAAAATAATTTTATTCTTCAAGCCACAAGGAGTCGACGTAGAGGTTTAGTCGAAAGGAAGGTTGAACCTATTTTATTCTGTGGTGACAGTATGGAGAATGTTAGGAGGTTATTGTACTAATTAATTCAGGTGAGATAAGAAAACAGAGTATCTCAGAGCACAGAAATACATCCCTATGCCAAAACATTCATCTCCTGTTGAATATCCCTATGAGCTAAATTCTTGTGTCCTGAAGTACAACTTTACTATTTATTTTCATCTATTTACAGTTTCTTTAATAACCTGCACTTTTTTTTTTTACCTTAACTGGATTTAACCAGCTTAGTTTAACTATTCTTTCTGTTCTATTTTTAACCAATCAAGAAAGCCTTTTTCCTTTTGGTTTTATCTACAATTATCCTTTCATTGAGCATTGATTTAAATTTCTGTTAAGAAACAGACTGTGTGTGTGTGTGTGTGTGTGTGTGTGTGTGTGTGTGTGTGTCTTGCATGTAACATGAAATTTTAAATTTGGTAACATTTCACATGCAGATAAAAAAATGTATGTATGTTATGAAATTTCATCTCTCAATACTTCTACCATGCCTATCACAAAGGAATTTGGGCAATTCACATTTGAGGAAGTAACTTATACTGTCTGAAAGGTATATTTTTAAAAGGACCCCTAACAAATTTTGATGAATCAGCAGAACTGCTAAGACCATTTCCTGTCTAGAAAAACCGAAAGAAGACATACACTTTTTTCTCTTGCAACTTTTTTGACCCTGCATGAGATCTACAACGTTCCTGAGTTGTTCTTCATCTAACTAATATCTCAAGTGAAACTAAGCTTTAGCCAGGACTAGGAGTAGGCAGGCAAGACGCAGAAGAGCTGCTTTCTAGAAAGAATAACTCCCACTGTCATCTTATACCAAAGTCTCCTCACTCTTTCCTGTGTTTTGGATAAAGAGGGGGTCAGCGTGACACCTTCTCACGCGCGGGGCGCGCACACACCACTCGGGGCTGTTCCCGAGCTGTTTGGGGGCTCTGGCTCCACCTCTGCAGGTGCCCTTGGCCTCTGGGTCCTCCCCTCTCCTCTCCCGGGTACTCACAGAGTCTGCGTACTGGGCGGCAGGCTGGGGATGCGGTGGAGATCCTTGCAGGTGACTCTGAAGTCGTCGTCCTGATGGCACTCGCAGGGCGGAGACGGACACCCCTTTCCCCCCAGGCTGCCGGGCAGGGCGAGCAGCAGGACCAGCGGCAGCAGGTGCGCCGGCCTCATTTTCCGCGGGACCCAGGGCTATTTCTTCATCCTCCGCAACCGCCTCATTCTCAGCCCTCTGCGCCTCGGGCTCCCCCAGGCTGGAGGAGACCCAGGAGCGGGAGGGGTGGAGGCGGGAGGGCTGGAAGGGGCTGTGACCTCACCACCGCAGAGGAGGCTGGAGAAGGGGAAAGTGGCTCTGAAGTGCTCCGCTTCCCTAGGCAACTCTCCACTCAAACCAGCCCACTCGCTTCACATACCTCGGCCCAGCCGCGCAGCCCGCTCCATCTGTGCCCTGACACTCAACCCCGGTCCTGGCTGTCCCCTCTGCCTTCCGACGCGCCTCATGCGATCCTCCCACTTCCCAGTCCACTTCAAAGCCTAGTTCAGAGGGCCCCTCGTTCCTTTGACTTGACATCTAAAGAGCCATCTTGCCCCGTGGGTGGCCTCAAAGCGCTTCCTACCTGGTACCCATCCCCGCGCGCTTTTCATCCAAAGTTCCCGCGGAGTGGACCGCATCAGGGCGCACCAGGGTCCTGCAGAACTTCATAACTTCCTCCTGGCCGCAAAGACCCCGCTGCTGAGAGTCGGAGGAGGCACGCGGTCCTGGCCAGCCCCAGGTGCGGCCGAAGCCGGCGCGCGACACCCCCGGCGGGTCCTCGCTGCTCCCCGAGTTCAGCGCCCTCCGCGGTCGCCGTGAGCCCGCTGCCCCTCGCGCGGGCATCGCCGCCGGGAATCAGCCGGCGGAGCCCGGGAGTCGAGGCAGGCCCTGGGCTCTGGGGCCATCTGCTGTGCAGAACAGGAAGCGCAGAAACGGTTGCAGGTTCCCTGAGAACGAACCCAGCCTGCATAGTCTGGCCTGCTTAAGAAATTTTACTGAGCCGAATATCCTCCAGATGATGGAAGGATAAATAATACTCAAGTGACACACCATCATCTACTCATCATTTTCACAGAGTAACCAAAATGACAATGGCAAATATAAATCTGATTGTGCCATTTTTGTTTCTTACAAGTCTTCAATTGTTTTCTAATACCTTTGGGGGTAAAAGGAGTATCAACTCCTTACATACGACATAATTCCTTTTTATATGAACTTCTAGGAGAGAGGAAAAGGCTATGATGATGGAAATTAGAATAAAGGTTAGGGGAGATTGACTAGAAGAAGACAGGCGGGAACACACAGAGTCCTATATTAGGCTGAAGATTACGTGGAAATTATCAAAATTCATTGAACTGTTCTTGTAGAATATGTTCATTCTGCTGTGAAGAGAAACTTTATGGATAATCACTGAAAACTGAAAATCACCCAAATGTTCTACAACCAAATGCTGATACTCTTCCACAATAAAAATAAATGAACTGTGGACACACACAACATGCACACATCTCAAGTGCATAATGCCAAGTGAAAGAAGCCAAACTCAAAATATTATGTATTTATATGCAATTATTTGTATAAATGAATTCATTTATATCAAAGTCTCAAAGAAAGGCAGGGAAACAGATCAGTGGTTGCAAAGGCCTGGGGTTCAGAGGAGAGGCTGACTAGAAACAAACACCAGAGAACTTTCTGGGTGATGAAACTGTTGCAAATCTTGCTTGTGGTGGTGGTTCTGTGTACTTGATTGGTATGGTGGAACACAATTGATTTTTGAATGTTAAACTCACTTTGTATTTCAGGGATAAACTCCACTGGATCATGGTGTATTTGTTATCTTTTCAACATACTCTAGGATTTGATTTGCTAAAGTTTTGTTTAGAAGTTTTACAAAGATGTTCATAAAGGATAGTAATCAGTTATTTTCTTTTCTGCAATTTCATTGTCTAATTAATTCTCCCATCACAAAATGAGTTGGGAAATATTCCCTCCTCTTCAAAAATTTTTAAGAGTTTATGTAGAATTGGTATTATTTCTTTCTTAATTACTTGATACAATTCATCAGTAAAGCTGTCTGGATCTTAAGTTTTCCTTTTTGGAAAACTTTTAGCTAAAAATTCAATCTGACCTTTTTTATTTTATTTCTTTGCCTACTTTGGGTTTAATTTACTCTTCTTTACTTAGTCTCTTAATGTGAGGTTCAGGCTGAAGTCACTGATTTGAGACCTTTTTTCTTCTACAATATCATTGGTGTGTAGTGCTACAGACTTTTCCTACATGTACTACTTTAGCGACATCTCACAAGTTGTAATATCTTGTAATTTTATTTTCATTCAGTTCAAAATACTGCTTAATTTTTCTTTTTATTTCTCCCCTGATTCATGGGTTATTTAGAACTGTTATTTAGTTTCCAAATATTTGAAGATTTTCCAGATATTCTCCTGTTATTAACTTCTAAATTAATTCCATTGTAGAAAGCAAACATACTTTGCATGATGGAAACTTTTACGTTTAGTGAGACTTGCTTTATGACTCAGAATACAGTTTCTTTTAGTAAATATTCAGTGTAATCTTGGCAACAATGTGAAATCTGCCTTTGCTGTATAAATGTCATTAGGTTGAGTTGTTGATAGTGTTGTTCAAGTCTTTTTTATTTTTGCCAATTTTTCTGTCTACTTGTTATATAGATTATTGAGCTATGGGCACTGGAATTTTTTGCTACAGTTGGGGATTTGTTTTTTCCCCATTGTATTTTTATCAGTTTTTGCTTCCTGTATTTTGGGGGTCCATTACTAAGTGCATAATTGTTTAGAACTTTAATTTTCTTGATCCCTTCATCATTGTGAAATAATCATCTTTAAATTACCTTGTGATTTATTTTTGCTCTTTTATCTACCTTTTCTGGTATTGATAGAGCCAATGCAACTTTAAAAAAAAATTAGTATTACTACAATACACTATTTCCATATTCACTTCAACCTCTTTGTGTCTTTATATTTAAAGTACGTTTTTCGTAAATAGCATAGAATTGGGTCTTGCTTTCAATCTGTCGATCTCTGCCTCTTGTTTGAATTGTACAGATTACTTACATTTGATGTCATTACTAGGTTTAAGTCTGTAATCTTGCTACTAGTTGTCTATTTGTTCTTTGATCCAGTTTTCCTTTTGTTAAACTTTTTGAATCAGTTCAGGAATTTTCATGATTCCATTTTATCTTCTTTGCTGAATCTTAGCTATAACTGTTTGGTTATTGCAGTTGTTACTTTAAGGCTTATAGTTTGCATCTTTAAGTCACCATAGTTTGCTTTCAATCTATATTATGCCACTTTGAACATGGTTTAAATGAACCCTACACCATTTAAATTTCTTTTCTCCTCCCATGCCTGACTTTTATGCTTCCATTGTCATGTTTCACTTACATGTAGGTTATAAATCCCACAATATGGTGTTATTATCTTTGTTAAGCTAGCCAATTAGCTTTTTAAAAGATTCCAATAATAAGTTTCCCTTGCTAGTCTTTCTTATTCTTTAGTGTAGAGTCATATTTTCCATTGCTGTCACTTTCCTTTTGCTTGGATGACTTTCATTAACATTTCTTGTAGAGCAAATCTGCTGGCTGTAAATTACTTCAGCCTTTGTATCTGAAAAAGTATTAATTTTGCCTTCTTAAAAGGATATGATGATGAGGCATAAAATTATAGACTGATAGTCTTTTTGACTTTCATGCTTTAAAAATATCTCTTCATTGTCTTGTTGCTTGCACTGCTTGCAAGGACAAATCTTCTGTCATAGTTTTCATTTTTGTTGTTGTTATTCCTTTATAATATGCTTTTCTCCACCCCTCAGGCTGTTTTTAAGACTTTATTGCGGTTTAAAAGCAATCTGATTATGATATGCCTAGATGTACATATTTCTTGTGCTTGGGGTATTTTGAGACTCTTGGATCTGTGTGTTTATGATTTTTATCAAAATCTGGAATTTTTTCAGACACTGCATTCCCATTTCTCCATATATTTTTTCTTTCCCTTTTTGCTTTCTTTTCCTTTGAGGATTCCAATTATTACACTATTACTAGGCTAATTGAAGTTGTCTTACAAAGAGAATATGGGTGCTTTATTCAGCAAATTTTTTTTTCTCTTTGTCTTTGATTTTGAATAGTTTCTTTTGCTATACCTTCAAATTCATACTTTATTATTCCTTCTGCAATATTTAATCAGCCACTAATCCCATCGAGTGTATTTTTTATGTTATAAATTGGATTTTCATCTCTAGAATTTTAATTTGGGGTTAAAAATATTTTCCTTATTTCTGTGTAACTTTATATCTAAAGCACAATCATTGTTTCAATGTCTTTAATAATTCTCTAGGATTGCTTTATTTAAAAAAGGACCACAAATTTCATTGCTTAAAACAAGAGAAATTTATTTTCTCACATTTCTGGAGACTAGAAGACTAAAACTAAGGTGTTGGTAGGGATGTGCTTTCTTTGAGGGCTCCAGAGGAGTACCCTTCCTTGACTCTTTCTGCTTCTAAGGTTGCCAGCAGTCCTTGACATTCCCTGGCTTGCATCACTGCAATTTCTCCTCTGTCATCACCTGGTGTACTCTTTGTATGTTCCTGTGTCCTAATTTCCCTCTTTCTATAAGGTCATAAGTCATTGGATTAGGGCCCATGCAATCCCATGCTATGAGTTCAACTTAAATATTTGCAAAGATCCTATTTCCAAATAGGTCACTTTAACAGGTACCAGGTGTTAGAATTTCACGATACCTGTTTAGGGACCACAATTCAACCTACAACAATGTCCTAGTTTGATAGTTCTAATTTTTGGTCAGTTTAGGTTGGTTAATTTTTCTTCTTAAAATAGGTTGCATTTTCCTGCTGATAATTTTGTTTGGATGGCAGACACTGTAAATGTTACCCCTTTTGTTGCTGGATTTTTGCATTCATATCAATATTCCTGAGATCTGTTGTCAGATGTAAATGACTTTGAAACAGTCTGAGACTTTTGCATCTTGCTTTTAAGGTTTGTTATGTGGGACAGGACAAGCCTTTAATCTGGGCTAACTATTCTCCATTCCTGAAGCAAGACCATTCCGATTGCTCTACCCAGTGCTCCATGAATTACATGGTGTTTTCATTTGGTTGGTGAAAATAGTCACTATTCCTGGTCCTTTATGAGTGACAGGCACTTTTCCCTCCAATTTGTTAGATACTTCTTTCTCCAGTCTCGGTTTCTTCATGTGTATGTAAGGATTTGTAATTTTTTTTTTTTTGAGTTGGAGTCTCACTCTGTTACCCAGGTTAGAGTGCAGTGGCCTGTTGGCCTCCAGCGATCCTTCTGCTTCAGCTTTCCAAGTAGCCGGAACTATAGGCGAGCGCTACCATGCCCAGCTAATTTTGATTTATTGTAGAGATGATGTCTTGCCAAGTTGCCCAGGCTGGTCTCGAACCCGCGGGCTCAAGCAATTCACTTGCCTCAGCCTCCCAAATTTCTGGGATTACAGGCTGAGCCACCGAGCCCAGCCAGGATTTGTATTTTTTTTCTTCTACTGCACATTACACAGAGACCCTTTATAGTTCTCTGGAGTTCTCTCTCTACATAGTTCTCTTTTCTCCTGTAGTTTGTCCTGCAAACTACAGCTAACTTGGTCTTCCCAGACTCTCAGCTTTATATCCCCAATGCAGAGTATTCACTGGGATCTGCCTGGGTTCCTTTTCTTTGCATTGTAACCTGGAAACTCTCTCAAGGCAGGAAGCTGTGGGAATCATAAGGCTTGCCTCATTTGTTTCTGTCTCTCAGGAGTAACTGTCCTTCTTCGTCTGATGTCCACTGTCTTGTAAAGCATTGTTTTATATACTTGTCTGCTTTGTTTGCTTCTTTGGTTCTGGTGTAATTCTGGTCTCTCTTAGCCCATCTTTCCTGGGAACAGAATTGGTATTCTGAAATCTGTAACATTTAAAATCAAGGTTTAGATAGCATGAAACTGGCTTAGTAGAGATCATAATGTAGGTGAAAATTTCCTGTGCCTACCAGTTTCAATTCAGGAAATTGGAACAAGTCTTCAAAATAACCATGTTCTAATAGCTTGCTCAACAAATTGCTTTGATAATCAATAAGACCATTTTCTTTCCTTAGCATAGCTTTTATTTTTAAATTTCATAAAAGCATAACTTTTATTTTTAAATTTTTTGTGGTTAAAGATTAGCCATTTTATTGGCAGTGTGTTCTTCTCTCTCTCTCTTTTTTTTTTTTTGAGTTGGAGTCTTACTCTTGTCACCCAGGCTGGAGTGCAGTGGCACACTCATGGCTGCCGCAGCCTTAACCTGCTGGACATAGGCTATCCTTCCTACAGATGCATACCACCATGTCCGGCTAGTTTTTGTAATTTATTGTAGAGATGAGGTCTTACCAAGTTGCTCAGGCTGGTCTTAAAACCCTGGGCTCAGGCAATCCACTTGCCTTGGCCTCCCAAAATGCTGGGATTGTAGGCTGAGCCACCATGTCCAGCCTTTTTATTTTAAATTAATTTTTTATTTTAAAGATGTGGGGTATAATTCAGGGTTAGGTATACAAATGTTCATTAAGCAAGTACCCTTGTTGATGAGAGCATAACTTTTAAAGTAGGGCAAATAAACACATGAGATTGGATGAGATGGATAATCAGTTCTAATAAAGATAAAAGTGTTAGCACTCAGTTCCACTAAACACATACAAAACCTTTAAATGTAGCAAATACATAAGAATGATATAGAACATGACATTTTCCATCTTGCAGAAGAACGATTAACATGGTTCAAATATCACAAAGTGGTGTTTGGCATTTTATTCTTATGTGTATTTCATCTTTTTTCAAAAGGTGTTCATTAAAGGGGAGCATAGGCTGTAGTGTATAGCTACAATAAAAATATTTTACAGTTTTGGCTTAGTACACTGATAATTGTTCATTTTGACCTAAATGCATATGTATTGCTGTGTTTTATATTTGTGAGATTTGTGCAATCACACAGGTAGTCATAACTATCTATAATTAGTAAGTGTGTGGCTGAAAAGAACATTATGGTGGTATATATACATAATGGAGTATTACATAGTCATAAAGAAGGACTAATACATGGACTTTATGGCAACTTGGATGGATTTAAAGTCTATAATATGCAGTGATCTATCATAAAAACAAAGAACAGAGCACCATATGTTCTCACTCATAAATGGACCCTGAACATTTACCATAATACTATAAGAAAGGGATTGCACTCCAGCCTGGGTGAGAAAAAAGAAAGAGATTGGCAGTAGTGGGATACTGCCAGGGTGGAGCAGGGGGTGGGGTGAGGTAGGGGGAAACACAACATCAATAAGGGTAACTGATCTCAAACCAGGCAAAGTGGGGACCCAATGAGAGGCCCAGACTTTATTTGTATGAGGTTCACTTGTGAACCTAATCCTGAATTGTACCCCACATCTTCAAAATAAAATATTAAAAAAAAAAAATAACATAATGGGTTCAATGGAGCTTCCACACAATGAAAGGCCAAGGATGATTCTTTGAGTAGTGGGCAATACCATTGTTGCAACATCTTGTTTTTTATTTTGGCTCATCTCAGAGTTTGCAGTTAGTTTGAAAACTTGATGTAAAAATAGTCAACAACCATTTCTGTTTGCTTCCTGCTGGTGTAAAGAGAGTGGACTTCACTACTTTCTTGATGGAGAGAGAATTGTGAGTAGTTCCCTTCAGTCCCACCAAATCAGGGAACTGTGGAGTTTTATTTTATTTTACTGATAAAGTTTGGTTATTTGTTCCCCCAAATCTTACACTGAAATGTGATTCTCAGTGTTGGAGTTGGGGCCTGCTGGGAGGTGTTTGGGTTATGGGGGCAGATCCCTTATGAATGGCTTGGTGCTGTTCTCACCATAATGAGTGAGTTCTCATTCTATTACTTCGCCGAGTAAACTGATTGTTTAAAAGAGTCTGTCACCTCCCTCTCTCTATTGCTTTTGCTCTCACCATGTGACACGCCTGCTGCCTCTTTACCTTCCACCATGATTGTAAGCTTCCTGAGACCCTACCAGAAGAAGACGCTGGTACCATGCTTCTTGCACATTCTGCAGAACTGTGGCCCAAATAAACCTCTTTTCTTTATAAATTACCCAGCGTCAGGTATTTCTTTATGGCAATGCAAAATGGACTAATACACCTACCTATAATATCATACTTGATGTCTTCTTTCTTATGACTTATAATTGTCCTGTGATATTATGAGACAGCTTCACCATCTGAGATGGCTAGATGGAACAAAGTAGCATTGAATGATGTAGATGGTCATCACTCCTGCTGGACAGTCACTGGGCAAAGTGCAGGCTGCTTTTGAAGTGACATCCTCCCTTGATGCCAACTAGACAGGATGACTAGGCTCAGGCTATAAACAGTGCTTGCTTTAGTGGATGCTGGGCACTCTGTGAACATGGACTTTCTACACCTTCGGGTCTTCCCCCAACTTCCTATTCTTCCCTTTCCAGGACCCCCTCCTTCTCTGCTTGCTTGTTATCACATTGCCAATCAGGAATCTCTCTTCTTTTGGGGGGAATTGCTCTTGTTTATATTTACATCCAAGTCTTTTGCTTATACCACGACTCCTTTGTGAGAGCAGAGCTGGCTTCGTGAGTTTGTGCAATTGCACAGAGCCTTGTATTCAGAAGAGCCTAGTGCTTGGTTTAATGCTCTCCTCTTGCCATTTTGACATTCTTAGATGATTTTCTTTCTTGGTTTTTTTTTTTTTTTGAGTTGGAGTCTCACTCCGTCATCCAGGCTGGAGTACAGTGGCATGCTCATGGTCACCCCAGTGTCAACCTACTGGGCTCTGGTGATCCTTCTGCTTCAGCCTTCCAAGTAGCCAGAACTACAGGTGCGTGCTACCACACCTGGCTACTTTTTAAAAATTTACTGTAGAGATGATTACCATGTTGCCCAGGCTGGTCTCGAACCCATGGGCTCAGGCAATCCTCTCATCTTGGCCTTCCAAAGTGCTGGGATTACAGGCTTGAGCCATCACGCCCAGCCTTGGATAATTTTCAGGAGCCTCATTTTCATTTTGTACTGGGCCTCACAGGTTCTGTAGCCAGTCCTGTCTGAGAATCTTTGTGTTTAATACTCAAAAACCAAGAATAGACCACTTCTTTGTCTTTTTTACCTTCTCTCTTTTTCTGCTTTCTGCAGTCACATCCCATCTCACAGGCCATGAGATCAGAACAGTTTAGCTGGCTGCAGTGGAGGTAGGGGAGAGCCAAGGGGGGTAATAAGTATTTGAGGAAAAATTTGGCTAGTATTCAAATATATTTTTCTGTCATATGGACATAATCATGTTGTTGTTTCATAATAGTATGAGTTTGCAAGATAGCAAACACTTTTGTCCCTTTACCTTGAACTAGCACTACCTCTGCCTGCCACCCTACAGCTTCTTATATGATAGCTATCTTCCCTTCTCTTCGCTCATCCATTCTAGACGAGTTGGATTATGGTGGTCACGTCAATGCCTTCAGACTAGCTCAATTCCCGAACTTCTTTATTGATTACCCTGTCTAGGTGTTCAATGCTTGGTTCAAATGTGTTTCTGATGAAACTGCTAGAGAAACTAGATGTGGAATTATTACCTCAGATCTCACAGGCTGGACAATTGGGCTTTACCCATGTAATCTTAGCCAAGGTTCTTTGATTTGATTTGTTGATTTCAATCAACAGAACTTATCTTAAGCTTCAAAAGAAAATCATCCTAAGGCAACAAGGCAGTTTCTTTGTTCTAAGCATCTAGAACAAAATAATAAATTCCCAGTGTTCATGGAACTGACATTTTAGGCTATCATAGTATATATCAGCTAACATATATTGAGTGCTTATCATGAGCGAGGCACAGGACTAAGTTCAGGACCTTGAAAGCTGTGAGGAACCAGAGCTCTATTCTTTTTGGCTTATTTCCTCTGTGGCTACCCAGTTTATTCTCACTGTTTTACTCATTTATTCCTATCTCTCTGAAGATTAATGTTTTCTGTTTCTTCTTGAACATAGAAGAAGATGACCACTTCACTCTGACAGTCCCAACTCTTACCTACACATCAAGATTAATTCAAGCAACAATTTGGGAGTTTGAGTCCCAATTTTAATTTCTCAAAAAATAATGAGCTAAACTTGTTTCAGGTGTCTGTATACTCCTTGTCTAGTAAGCCATGGTTAAGAAGGTAGGGGGTAGGGGCTTTGTAAAACATAAACAAGGCTGGGGCCAGGGGGCAAACTGTGGGTTGGATCATTCCCATTTAAGGGGATGAGGTATGCTAAAAATGGCTGCCACATCCACCTCTATCAAGGTTTTGTGTATTGGAAAGAGCACTGATGACACTAATCCTGAATAGTTACAATTTTAGGGAAATCATGTGTTGAAATGCTAACCTCCAATGTTATTGTGCTTGGAGATAGGACATGTAAAGTTAAATAAACTCATAGGATAGGGTCCTGATTCAATATAACTGGTGCCTTATAAGAAAAGAGAGAAACCAGGTACATGCTTACATGAGGAAAAGACCATTTGAAGATACAGAAAAAGATGGCTATCTGCAAGCCAATGAGAGAGACCTTAGGAGAACCCAAACCTGTTGACAACTTGATCTTGGACTTGCAAACTTCAGAACTGTGAGAAATAAAATTTCTGTTGTTGAAGTTACCCATTCTGTGGTTTTTTCTCATGGCATTCCTAGTAAACTAATGCATCATATAATCTCTGTGTGCTCCTATTTATATGGTTTGAAAAAGCAGGGTATTGCAGATGGTAATCTTTGTGGGTTTTTCCAACTTCAAATTAAGTTTATTCAGCTTGAGTGTGGTGTTGTGTTTGAATCACTTGTGTTGGCCATATTGATTAAAAGTAATAAATATCATTTGGGAGCTACAAGACAATTTTGTGTAAAATCTGTTTTGTTGGTTGTAACTTATTTTGTCTTCTTTGTTAAGAAGTAAAGAAAAAGGGGTCTTTAATATGATTTCACTATGCTTTTTCTGGATGTCACTTCTTTGTGAGCATACCATATGCGAACAGCTGCTATGCATTTAATAATGTATTTACAAATTTCTTGGTTATAATGAACTTAAATCTGATTTTTGACCCTTTAGTACCTGTTGTGTCCTCTGGTTTTTGCTTTATTTGGTTAATATAATTTTAAAAATGAGGTTAGCTTTGTAATAATTTATTAGTCAGTTTCTCTCACTTGGCTGAGCAATTTGAGGGCAAGAATTATGTTGTTAATCTCTTCTTTATCACTGCAACTTCAGTGTCTATTAATGTCTGGGTCCTAAAAAGATCCAGCATATATTTGCTGAATTACACGAATGAATATAATTGTTATGAATTATCTTAGTCTCTGTGTTAGATAGAGAATATTCTTGAGTAATAATTTTGAGCAAGCAGCTTGAAGATAGATGCAAATACCTAGGAGATAATTAGAAGGATTATTTTGTATTCAACTGGGTATGGAATAGTCTTTATTCTTCAGTGTTGGCTAGAAAAAATATTTGAATAATTTGACTATACAAAGTTTGTGTGCTAATTATTTATGACTGTGTGTGTGTGTGTGTGTGTGTGAGAGAGAGAGGAGAGAGAGAGAGAGAGGGGGAGAGAGAGAGAGAGAGAGAGAGAGAGAGAGAGAGAGAAGAGGAAGGGAGAAAAGGGGGAGAAGAGAGATAAAGACTGAAAAGTTTAGGTTCCTTTGAAGGGTAAATAGAGGGGATCAACTGGGAAATTGATTATACAGTACAGAATTATTAGACTAGGGAATGCTTGTCATTTAACATGAGTTAGCTCTTCTTGAGGTAGCCAGGAAAGCCTTCATAGATAAGGTAAAAATGTGATTTTAGCTTCAAGAAGAAAAGCGTCAGTGGTCTTTTTGGCAGCGTAAAAGAAAAGGACCATCCACATGACCAGTTTAATTTTTATTTTTTAGCTATTCCAAAGTTCAGTTCTTTACTAAGGTTTTCATTACCTCTTCATGTTTGAAACCAACTCCCGTGAGTGGAAAATATTTCCTTCATGTTCTAGAATGAGTGAGGGTATGACAACGTAGACTGAAGTAGCAGCAGCAATGTGCTAGAATAGTATGTAGAATGTGACAATTTCACATTCTGCTTTCAGTTTGCCATGAATGAGCTTTATGATCTTTGGTGAGTCACTTACCCTTTCCAGGCCTCAAGGGTTTGACTAGATAATCTACTCTGTTCCCTTACAGTTCTAAGAAGTTCTGAGCCTTTGGAACTGGACCCTGGCATTAAGGGAATTTCACTGCTAGACTTCCCTGTTCCCCAATGACAGTCAGGGCCAAGGCAGCATTCAAATCAATTTCTATCAGGAGTTTGCCTCCTACAAGAGGCATCTGGCCCTTTAACAAAAAAAGAGCATAGCAAGAGGGAGAGGCCAAGGAACTCCAATGACTGCTAATCCTGTTTCTTCCGGGACAGTTACCCGAAAGCTGGTCGTGTGGCATCCTGGGATGTGTAGTTTCTTTCGGGCCGCTCTCTCTTAGTAGTTCCTTGCCCTTGAAGAGCAGTAGACTACAACTCCCAGAGGGCCAAGCGGCGGCAGCGGGGCCCTGTATTCTCGCTGCCGCTGGGCGGCTAGTTCAAGTTGCCATAGCTGCGAGTCTGAGGGAGAGCTGAGTCGGTTGCGCCGCAGCATTTGGTCAGTTGCACCTTCTGGGTCACTGGTAGCCGCGGGAGCCGGGTGGGGCCTCGGCGATGATCCGGCGTTAAGGACCCGAGGTCGTCCTCTGTCTCAGGTACTTGGCCCCAGCGTCCCCTTGCCCTTTCTCTCCCACTTCCCTGTCTGTCTTAACAGTGGGCGTTTTCGGTCCCACTTCCCCTCGTCCCAGGGGTGGGGACAGCAGAACTGTGCCGGGCTTGGATGCGTGCAGGGTTTGTCGAGGTTAGAGGGTGTCGCGCTGCTTCCCGAGGCCTGCCCTCCCACCCCCCGGCTGGGTTGTCACATTCAGGTCCTGGCAAGGTTGTCCGGTGAGTCTGGCCTGCGTTGTCTTGCTTTGGAGGCAACTTGCCCTGTCCTGGCATCTGCAAGCTTGAGCTGTCTAGGAGAGTGGACTCAGGCCTGACGCTCGGTGGCCTGTCCTGCTGTGGAAATAATTATGTTTTTCTACTCGTTCTGCAGTCACAGAAAGTTTGCCACCCTCGGGAAGGTCCTTTCTTTCCTCTGCTCTCATGAAAGTTGTCCCAGCTTTAGCTGTCAGCAGTGCCTTCATTGAGTTATTTGGTAAAAATACCTGACATTGAATCCCAGATGCATCCTTTATTGTTTTGGTGGAGCCAGGGAAGACCTGATCATTACACTTGGCAGCGTTAACCTAAGTACTATTTAAAGTGTCTAGCCCAGGGCCTGGCACCTGCAAGTGCTCGGCATTTGTTTATTTTTATTAGTGTTGCCTAATAGAAGTACAGTGTGAGCCCCACAGGTGATTTAAAATTTTGTAGTATCCACATTAAAAAAGTAGAAAAGAAGCTAGTGAATTAATTTAAATCATTTATTTAGCACACTATATACAAATGTTTTCAACGTGGAGTAAATATAAAACTTCAGATATTTTACATTCTGTTTTTTAGGAAATAGTACCTCAAAATCTAGTGTGTGTATTTTACACTTATAGTACATGTCGGTTTGATGTGACAAGAGCTGGAGTTCAGTGGCCACCTGCATCTAGAGATGACTGTACTGGACAAGACAGAGGGAAGATTAAAACTCTGGCAATTTCATATTGGCATAGAGAAATTTGGTTGTGCCTGTGACTCATCTCATGGGCTGAAGGTTGCTATTTTGTAAGAAGTGTTAGGTGTGCACCAAAGCTGTGTTCTCTCAGCATGTCTTCTCTGCCATTGCATAACCTGATCACTTTGGACTGTTTCTCGACAGTTAATTTATAATAATTAATTAATTACATGGTGTTAATTAGGCAAAGGACACCTAAGGCAAAGGACACTCGTTGTTGTTGTTGTTGTTTTTTTTTTAGTAGACAGTCTCACTATGTTGCCCAGGCTGCTGTTGAACTCTTGGGCTCAAGCAGTCCTCTCGCCTCTTCCTCCCAAGGTGCTGGGGTTACAGGCATGAGCCACTGCACCCAGCCACAATAGTTTATTTTGCTTAATTTGTCCCAAATGCCATTTTTTCTTGAAATGGTTCACATAGTTCACATGTTCACAGATGTATTTCTAGATCTACCTTTTATGTGGACAACTACCACCAGTGTCCTGGATGACTTTCTGTAGATCCTTACAGATTGCTTTGAAAGCAATCACAAATAGTTGAATATATTTCTGTCCACAGCTCTTTCCTACACCCAGAGACATTTTACTTTTATTTGTAAAATTGCAGAACTAAGTTGAGAAGAACTGGGCAGCTTATAAAATATTTCCTTTATGAGCATTAGACTGGTTTAGAAATACAGTTGGGTCACTACATTCACAAGTAGCATATTTATTTCATTACCTGACTTAGTTTACCCATGGGTAGACTTGCTTAGGCACAGTATTTTTGGCCAGACTTGGGCTGTAATTCACACTGAAGCGTGACTTAGCAAATTGAGGGGTGACCAGGCATTGGGTAGAAGTCACCCATGAGGAATATGCTGGGCACTTGGATGTGAAGAATTTCAGTGAGGTCACTTGGGCTTTTGGATTACCCCGGCAGCATTTTGTCTGTTTTGTGTTGTGGCATAATCTGTACCTAAGGAGAGTGAACTAATTTTCATATTTTATGATTTTTAAAAAAGTTTAAATTTGTAGGTATGTTTTACCCCCTTGTTTCATTTATCTGTAGGTGATTTGGGCAAGGTGTGTAGGGGCTACCAAAGGTTATCTGCTTGACAGGCCTTTTGCCCTGAACCTCATGAAGAGATGATAAGAGGCAGACACACATGCCCAAGGAGAGCACGGAGCCCAGAGGAGCACCACACAGAGATTTGGGGGTGTGCTTTGTAAGTATGCTTTCTCCCTGAGTTTCTGAGATAAATTTTTGCATATTTATGGTGGCAAAGACTGTGTTAACAAATAGACTTTTGGGGGCAAGGAGCTCCTTTCTTATATGTAGTCTAAAAATAAAATAGGATGCTTGTGCATGCAATGTTACAAGAATTCATATGAACAAAACAGATAAGTTGAATGATTGACAACCTGAGCACAAGCAACAACGATGCAGCTGTTTCTATTAGGCAAGTGTTCAAGAACCTCTTTTGTCCCAGGCACTCTATTAGGTACATTTTACAGGCATTATATATAATTCCTTTATTATTCTTATTTTCATTTTGCAAAGGAGACAGTTGAGGCTCAGATAAGTTATTTAATTTGCTTGAGATTCTGGAGCCAAAAGAGTGATCTTTATCACTAGGTCTTCCCCGCTTCCCCCCAACTTTGGAACATTTATGTCAAATATACCCAGGTCTTTAACACCAGTTCTCAGTCCTGCCTGCTGCCAAGGGGCTTCACTTGCTGTTTCAAATTGCCTTCTAAGAGGATTTGATTCACACTCAACATTTTTGAATTAAATACACAGCACAGTTTACAGTTTTCATCTCTTTAAATATTCAAAGGGTTCTGTTATCTTTCTTATTTTTTTTTCAAAATATAGTGGTCCTTATATTATTATTGAGGTAAGAGATAGTTATAATTTGTATTGCAATTATAATCGCAAATTTCCATAAAATGAACACATTCAGCATGAATTGTCATTGATAATCAGAAGTGTAGTGTTAAAAATTTAAATTTTGCAACACATATAAAATTCTGGATTTTAAAAAGCATTTTATATTGCATTTTGATAGTGAAAAGGCACTTAGACATGTGGGGGAGACATACTGGGGCCTTGCACTCTGTGTGTAAGATCTATGATGTACAAAATTCTTTTTTTTTTTTTGAGTTGGAGTCTCACTCTGTCACCCAGACTGGAGTGCAGTGGCCGCTCCCAGCCACAGCAGCCTTGACCTGCTGGGCTCCGGCGATCCTTCTGCCTCAGCCTTCCAAGTAGCTGGAACTACAGGCGCACACTACCACGCCTGGCTAATTTTTTGATTTATTGTAGAGATGAGGTCTCGCCTGCCCAGGCGGATCTCGAACCCGCGGACTCAGGCAATCCACTCACCTCAGCCTCCCAAAGGCACGGGATTACAGGCTGAGCCACTGAGCCCGGCTGAAATACAAAATTCTTAGGATCAAAGAATTTTAGAGCTGGAGGGGACAAATAGGATGGTCTGGTCCGGATAGTCTCAGCTACATAATCTTGACACATTTGGAAATAATATATAAACAACTAGCTGGGCTCTGTGGCTCAGCCTGTAATCCCACGTTTTGGGCGCGCTTTGGGAGGCTGAGGTGAGTGGATTGCCTGAGCCCACGGGTTCGAGACCCGCCTGGGCAACTTGGCGAGATCGCATCTCTACAATAAATCAAAAATTAGCTGGGCGTGGTAGCGCGCGCCTGTAGTTCCAGCTACTTGAAAGGCTGAGACAGAAAGATCGCCAGAGCCCAGCAGGTTGAGGCTGCGGTGGCCAGGAGCGTGCCACTGCACTCTAGTCTGGGTGACAGAGTGAGACTCCAACTCAAAAAAAAAAAAAAAAAAAAAAAAAATATATATATATATATATATATATACAATCTAGACTAGATTACTTGTTATCCATGTAATAGTGTCCCTGGGTTGACTCTAATATGAAATGGTTTTAATATAATGATACCATTCTAGAGAATGTTTTTATTTTTTCTAACAGTGAAACAACTGTTACATATTAGCACATACAATTCTCCCTTGTCTCCTTTAACTGCTATATAGTATCCCAGTGATTAGATACATTTAATATAGTCTTACAGTAGATTTGTATTTTTACTTTTTTTAAGCTATAATTCTGCAATGAAATTCTTATACATACATCTGTATGTGTACAAAAATCTTTTGTTTTCCCAGGATAATATTCACAGAAGTAAAATTTCTGGGTCAAAGTATATGTATATTGTTTATTTTTACTTGTATTGCTAGGTTGTGCCCCAGAAAAAAAAATATAGCTTTTATCATTAATACTTTCACAACAAGGTGTGCCCTTGCCCAACCTTGGAGATGAGAGCTTTTTCTCATCTGTGTTAAACAGATAAACAAGAATATCACTTTATTATTTTAATTTTCATTTCCTTAATACAATGAAGATTGTTTATACATTTGTTAGGGTCATTTGTAGTCTGTGAATTGCCAGTTTATATATCCTTTGTATCTTTAACAACTGGACTGTTTTTCTTTTTCTTGTGTTCTTAAAAGAGCTAAATAGTCCTTTCATTCCCATGTAATGCAAATATTTTTCTGAGTTTTTCCTTTTATTTTTTAAACCTTGTTTTTGGTGTCTTATTATTAGTAATTATGAGTGACCCTAAGAGGCTTATCAAGCCTTTGTCAGATAGGCACACCTCTCTGAAATTCATATAACTCTGAACATAAATTTCTATGGTGCTGGTGCTTGGAGTGTTTGGGAGATGGGAGTATTTATAGTTACATGAGTCCATTTAGCTCCCAAACATTTGGAATCTGCTCTGTGTACAGGGTTTGCCATGAAGCAGGTGCTTGTGAAGAATGCATAAGTGCTTGTGAATTAATGAGCTCATGGATGAATGGATGAGTGAATTGAAGCTAAGCCTGAGCTGGCTCTTCTGAATGAAGACAGCCATTGTGGAAGAAGTGAACTATGATTATTATTTTAAAGGATGAATAGACAGGCAATTTTAGAGACTGAAGAAAGAAGAAAAAGCTTGATGGTTGGAGAGTGGAAGTTTTAAAATGGTGACAATGGGTTTGACTATGAACAGCGATTGGTACTTTGAAACGGTATAGAGAATGAACCCAGATGATAAAGAGCCTGGGTAATTTGGAGTTTAGAGCTTTATAGTACAGATAAATAATAATTGAGGAATGCAGGTAGCTGCAAATGGCTATCATAAATTAAATTGGTTCACAATAACTCAAGTTAATGAGCTGACCTCCTAGGTTTGATTTAGTTATTAACTTTTAACACATGTATTAAAATTAATTTGAAATGTTTACTTTGTTTACTCTGATAATAGACATTATCAAGTATTCATATTTGTACTATTTTTCATCGCAATCTATATTTATTGAAGACTTGAAATAATTAATTTAGGATATCTGCCACAAGAATTTCTTCATCCAGCAATTATTTAATTAATATTTGCTATTTGCTAAAGTCCTGTAGTTTGAAATTTGTTTCTGGATTAATCGGATAGAATAATAAGAAAATTTAATTGTAAATTCATTTAAACTTGTTCCAATTACATACTAGGCACTATGCTAAGGGTTGAGATACAACCATGAACAACATAAACATAGTCTCTGATGTGATTTAGTGTCTAGAGGGGAGAGAAGAGACAGGCAAGTAACAGCTAGTTGGCAATTTGTAGTTTGTGATGAGGTGGTAACCATGATGGGAATGAATACAGCAGAGGGCTAGTCCAGACTTGGGGGGTGGGGGGGGAGAGAGACAGTGAAGTAAGGCTTTCTAGGGGAAGCGTCCTCAGAACCAAGACTTAAAGGAAAAGCAGGAGTTCATTAAGGGCAAAGGAGTGAAAAGAATATTCCAGGTGGTGATTCCAATATAGGTGAGATGAATATGAAATTCTGAGAAACTGAAAAAAAAAAAATCCATGGTCCAAATAATTATGTTCTATGGACATGTTTAATAAATATTTTATTATAATTGCAGAACTGTGAGAATGCAGAGAGAGAAATGATCACTTCTGGCCGGAGATGGAAGGCTTCACTAAGACTATATTAATATTACATAGCTATGCCTGAAATGATGAGTAGAAGTTAAGTAGGGGCAATAGTAGACAGGAGGCAGTGTCTGCAGTAATGAGGGCTGGGAGCAGTAGGAGAAGAGCTGGTGTCACAGCAGCAATACATTTTTTTGTGGTTCTTTGGTTGAAGTGAGGGGTGGCTAGCTGGGTCCTGGATTTCTGATTCTAGATCTTAGACTCAGCCATGTGGAAGATGGAGTGTCAATGAAGGTTGGAATGGGAGAAAAGGCTCAGAGTTAGGAAGCTGTTTCAGTGACTTGGAATGAGTTATGAAAAGTCCTGAATCATGAGTGGTACCAATGGCGATGAGGAGGGATGAATGGTTCAGAACCTGGGCCTTGGAGAAAGGTTCAAAAGTCAGCTCCGCCACTTAGTGCCTGTGTACCTTGGGCACCTTACTCAGTTTCTCTGAGCCTCTCTTCTCATGTATAGTGATGACAATAGTACCTGCCTTGTAGGGTTGTTGTCCTAGTACCTGCCTTGTAGGGTTGTTGTTAAAGCATTAGTTATTCAACATCATTATTATTATTTTGAAGTTTTAAGAGTTAGAATTCTTAATTGGGGTTTACTCCATGCACTACCAGTTACTGAGTTTTTTTAATTATAATTGGTTTTAAATGATATTGAACTGTCTTTCATTATAATTGGATTCCTTTCTAATCATTTGTATTTTAAATTTTAACTTACACATTTAAAACATTCTGGGAAAGGGTTCATGGTGCAGTCATGGATAAGACTTTTTTAAATTTAGAAGTTTTTATTATATTTTGGAAAGAGTATATAAATCATTTTATTTGTCTACTTTTAAAATTAAGAATAAGAAACACAACTCTTTAATGAGTATACCAGTAAGTACAATACAAATGTATTACAGCTTTTTATTGTAGAAGAGTTAAGGAAAAGATCTAGAGATATAAAATAAAAAGAAGAGTAGGGGAAGAAAGAAATATGGAGACTGAGGAAGAGTGGGCGGCAAAGTGAAATAGAATATACATACACCCTAAAATGAGAATCCCTTTTTTTTTAGTTTCATTTTTAAATTTAAGGTTTTAGGATGTGATTTCTGAAAACAGGGAAAATTTTCTGCCTGAAAGAGATTGTAATTATTTTTAACAAGGGAAAGGATTATTTTAAAGGCATCTTAAAATAGCTGTAGAAAGTTGGATTTATAGTAGATTTATACAGTTAATACTTTATTATCTTACAGTTATTACAGAAACCTTTAATTCTAAGTAAATAGCTACATAAGAAATACTCTGACCTTTAATACATTTAGGCCAGAAAGAGGGTGGGGGGAAGGAATCAAAAGAAATATGGCAAGGAAGTACAAAGGTGGCTTTTCAGTGATTGGGTAATGTATTGGAATTTGCACGATTCTTTTATGTCTGAGAATTCAGTGGAAAAAAGCACTGGCTTAGAGATTCAAGATCTGGATTCTAGTTTCTGTTATTGCAGTTTTTTAGCAAAGCAACCTTGGGCAAGTACTTTATTCAAAGCTTCATTCTCCAAAAGTAAAGTTGTAATTATATCAACTTTGCAGGATTGAAAAAAGATCATAAGAGACTATAGGAATGAAAATGCTATGTAAGCTATAAAGCAGTATGCTCACTTGCAGTATAAATGGCAATAAGAAATATTTGCCTTTCTTAACATTTTCAGTGTTGTTTTGTCACTAGGAAAGTCAAGAAGAGTTTCTGTTTTCTTTAAAAACCAGGAGAAAGAAAACAAGTGTGCTTTATGGTATACTTAAGAAATGGCTTGTTTCTTATGAGAACTGAAATTGTATGGGAACAAATAAATAGCCCCGACTGCTATTTATGATTGCTTTCATTTTTCTCAAAAACTCCTAGTCTGCCACTTGTTATACCAACTGGTTATGCTTGTTTTGTGCATCCTAACTTGGATCTGTTTTTTTTTTTCTGCCATCATTAAACAAATATCACATAAGCTAGAATGAGACCAAGATACTTTCTCAAGGAGAGTAGAGTTGAGAGGAAATGTCAGGAAATTAACTATTTTCTGAACCAAACCAAATATTTTATTAGTAAACTGTAGATGCTCCTTGACTTACAATGGGACTATGTTCCAGTAAACTCATATTGAAAATATCATAAGTTGAAAATGCATTTAATACATCTAACTTACTGAACATTATAGCTTAGCCTAGCCTACTTGGAAAGTCCTCAGGACACTTACATTAGCTTATAGTTGGGCAAAATCATCTAATACAATGACTGTTAGTAAAGTATTGACGATTTCATGTAACTTACTGAATATTGTACTGAAAGCGAAGAACAATGGTTGTATGTGTACGTGAAGTATAATTTCTACTGAATGCATATTGCTTTTGTACCAGTGTAAAGTTGGAAAATCATAAGTTGAACTACTGTAAGTTAGGGACCATCTGTATATAGTATATTGGTTAGTCTGTCTAGACAGGTAGCTGCTGGAAGATATGAAGAATTGGGGCCAAATTATACAATGTACTAATTTATAATTTTTCTCCCTGAATTTATTTTCCGATACACACAATAATGGGAAAACTTTCTCAGTAATTTGTTTAAAATCAAACCCATTTTCTCAGAAGTATTTTGTTCTGGTTTTATAGTCTCTAGGCATAGCTGACACAGAAACTCTATCAAGTATCAGTCTTACTATTCAGTCTTACCTCGTTTTCCTTCTGGTCTGTAGAGAATATATCTTGGATATTTAACCCTTTTGGATATTTAATTCTTTTAAATTGAATTGCACATTTTCAGCTGGGCAATGGGACTGGGAAACTTCCTTTGTCTTGGTTCTTCAATCAAAATGTCATTGCAAACTCAGCTGCTAAGTGGGGCCAGTCAGGTAACACATGGTGTGCAGCAGGCCTGATGGGAATGGGGATGGGGTAGACAGGAAGCTGCATGACTGACTATTGGACAGATGCTATTCACAGGATCTTTGGAATTTTCAAGAGAAGTTGAAAATTAGAAGTGCTAAGTGAAGCCTCCTTGTTTTCTAATTAAAGTTCTAGGATAACACAGTAAGAATGATTTAAATTTGTGCTCCTTGACTGGGTTTTTCTGTAGTCCTCCAGTTTTCATTGGTTCAAAGAAAATGGTGTCAGAAACTCAGGGTCTAGCTCCCTCTTCGTCCATGCTTGCTTCTTGTTCATTCTGGGGGATTAACCGTTAATAGAGGCTGTCTGCACCCTCAGAGGATTTAATTCTTGCCTGTTCTTGAGAGAATATTGTTTTATTTATTTATTTATTTATTTATTTATTTATTTATTTATTTATTTATTTATTTATATCTGCTAGCAAATGCAGAAGTGCTTCCAGTGCTCAACCACAAGTAATATATTCAGTTCAGGGATTTGTTAACATCCATTTCTCTGTAATTTTTCTTTTTATTTATTTTTTTCTTTTAATTTTATCTTGACATGTTTTATTTTTCACTTACTTTTGTAAATTGCCTCATTTATTTTGGAAGTATTGTGGTTATATCAGTCTAAATTATCTGTGTCATTCTGCTGTGTCATTTCTGTAACAGGGTGGGGGGGTCACTGAATCACTTTATTTTCTTTTGAAACTGCAGTGATTTTTGACAAGGGGCATATATGTCACCATCTGAACAGCTACTGTTTTTTCCCTTTGTGTCTGAGTAAGCAGTCGTTTTATGTGCTGCATGGCCTTTTCCAGAACATATGTCTGTGTGCTCCCTGCTTCCTGGGAACTGGCTGTGTGATTCTGCTCTCTCACCCTGAGATATTGGGTTGGGATGGATTCCTGATGAAAGGAGAGCAAAAATACAGTCTGAGACTGAGCCTGCAAGATGTCTCTCATAGAATAGAGGTGTGTGTGTGGGGTGTGCTAGAAAGCTTTCTGTTTCTTTCGAGTTGGGGCAAGTTAACTTTTCCTTTTTTTGAGTTGAGGGGTCTTACTCTGTCACCCAGGCTGGAGTGCAGTGGCATGATCAAGGCTTACTGCAACCTCGACCTCCTGGGCTCAGGCAATCCTTCTGCCTCTGCCTCCCAAGTAGCTGGGACTATAGGCACATACCATCATGCCCTGCTAAGTTTTTGATTTTTTTTTTTTTTTTTATAGAGATGAAGTCTCACTGTGTTGCCCAGGCTGGTCTCAAACTTCTGGGCTCAAGCAGTCTTCCTGCCTCGGCCTCCCAAAGTACTGGGACTACTGGTATAAGCCACTATATCCAGCCAACTTTTGGATGCTTAGTTTCTTGCCTGTAACATGGGTTACAGCAGTGTTTATGCTGTAGGGCTATTGGAGTTAAATTAGCTAATGCATGTAAAGTTCTAAGAACAGGGCGTGGCACAGAATAAGGGCTGTTTAAGTATTACTCATTAATATTATTGCCTATTTTGGCTTCTACCATGATGACCACCATTTCCATTACCACCATTATTATTATATTCTTTAAAATTTTTTTTTCTTCTTTCACTTAAGCTAGCTCATTTTTAGAGGGGGGTTGCTCAGCTTTAATTACGACAATAAGTACTGCATTCTTACCAGCTCATTTTGCGTTTTCTCCCCCTCCTCCTCCTCCTCCCCTCCTCCCTCTCCCCTCTCTCCTTCCTCCCCTTCCTCTCTTTCCTCCTCCTTTATCTTGCTATGTTGCCAGGCTGGTCTTGAATCATTTCACTTTCAGAGAAGAGCACTTTTACTTACTGTTACACAATTTTGTTTTGTTTGTTTGGTTTTGCCTTCTCTTGACTGACATTTATATGTAACAGTGCACTGATTAAAAGGTTGTGCTTTGGAGATAGACTCCTTGCCTGGATTTGAATACTGGTTCTACTACTTATTCAGTTACTTTACTTCCCTAAGCCTTAGTTTTCTTTTCTATAAAATGGGGATGATAATAATAATAATGCTATGAGGATTAACATTATAGGCAGTACACATAAAGCACTTAGTACAGAGATTAGTTCACAGAAAAATGCAAACCAACGGCAATTATTATTTCAATAAAGTCGAGCATTATTGTGCCTTTGCATAAATGTAAGCAAGTAATATCATACTATTTAAAATCCTTATTTTACAATAAAATCAAATTAAGATAAAATTTTTTCTTTTTTGGCCTGATTTATGTGTTGTACATTTCTAGTTGTGAGGTCTGCTGTTTATTTAGAAGGTTGCTTTAAGAGTGTGGTTTAAATCTAGGCTTTTTTAAACTACTTAACTCTTGGGAGCCTCAGTTTCTTTGAATGCAAAAAGGGAAATACTTTATTCATTTAAGAAATAAATATTGAATGTGTTCCAGACACTGGTCTGGGACTGGGAATAGACAGGTGAACAAGATCTAGTCTCTGCCTTCAGGGAGTTAGGAAATCCTGCCTTCTACCTCTGGCCTGATGTTAAACCAACTTTTACTGAGATATTTTGTTGTAAGCAGAGTACTCGTCACACCTGGGTGCTCATTATCAATGTTTTAAAATGTGCTTCACTATCAGTGTTTTTAAAAATCCTTCTTGACTGGGCATGGTGTCTCATGCCTATAATCCCAGCACTTTGGAAAGCCGAGGCAGGAGGAACACTTGAACCCAGAGTTCAAGACCAGCCTGGGCAACATAGCGAGACCTTGTCTCAGAAAACAAGACAAAACAAAACAAAACCTTTCTTATTGCCCCTTAATTTTTTTTTTTTTGAGTTGAAGTCTCACTCTGTTGCCTAGGCTGGAGTGCAGTGGCACTGGCACACTCATGGCCACTGCAGCCTCGACCTGCTGGGCTTAGGCGATTCCTCCGCCTCAGCCTTCTAAGTAAGTGGAACCAAAGACGCATGCCACCAAGCCTGGCTAGTTTTTTCTTTTTGACTTATTGTGGAGATGAGGTCTCACCAAGCTGCCCAAGCTGGTTGTAAACTCCTGGGCTCAGGCAGTCCTCTCGCCGTGGCCTCCCAAAGTGCTGGGATTACAGGCTGAGCCACCGCGCCTGGCCTGCCCCTTAATTTCAGAGGCTACACATTAAACTTTTACCAAAGGGTTATCTTTGGCTTCTTAGGGAAGAATATCAGCATCTTCTGCCAGACTCATAAAATTGGCTATTCCATAGTTTGCTGGATCATCTGGTGCTGCAAAGTAATTCTAAAATGAAGGCCATTATTTGTATAACTTATTAAGACAGGAGGCTTAAATGCTGGGAACTAACTCCAGAGGATGGGCGAGTATATTACAGTGTTTGCCAGAAAGAAGTGCAGTGAGTCCCCAGCTGATGTCACGCAGGACTCTAGACACTAAGCAGCTGGCTTGCATGTATCCTGGTAGCTGATAGTTCTTGTCTGGAGTCTGCCATCTTGTTTCTTATATCTTGGACCTGCCTGGCATCAGAATCCCAAATGTTTTGTAATCTGAAGCCTATGGCCCATGAGTAAACATTCCTTTTTAGCTGTTATTCTATCTCTTTATTTCTTCATCTATCCAGATTTCCTCAAAAAGTGTTTTATATATAGTGCCTTGGCTTTTTTTTTTTAACCACCCATTTACTCCACAACTTGACATCTTCCTCACCCACGTAGTTTTACTGAGACTGCTTTTGATATGTTCAGTAGCAATTCTAAAGGATGCTGTCTATTGACATATCTGTTTCATTTGTCTGTCAGAGTCCAGAGTTTCCCTCAACCCAGGGGAGACAGACACCCCAGAGTCATTTGAACAGGAGAAGTTTGACATACAGCCAGTGTTGGCAAGCTATGTCCCATGGGCCCAATTCAGCCCACCACAGGGCAAATCAAGCTATACCACTCCTGACATCTTGTCTGTGCTCTTGTGCTGTAGTACTGGTCCACAGTTGCTGGGCAAGTGGGAAGCACTGTTCTTAGGTGAAGACAGACTGAGGCTAGAGGACAGGGTACCACAACCAGTATGGATGGGCAGGAAACCCCTCTCGGGCTGGTAGGCTGAAGCTGGGGCATTCACTGTGAGGGCGCCTGTGAGAGTCCCGAGAATCTGACTAGGGGGCGACACTGCTAGAACTGGAGGGAAAGCTGTTCATTGGGGGTGCTGCTGAAGATTGATGAGAATGAGTACCATATTCCATCCCTCACACTGGATGCCAAAATGAAAATGCAACAAATGGAAAACATTGAAACTGGGACGAGAAATCCCTTCCTCCTGTTTGTCCTTTCTGCACTGTCTATGACAAAACTTAGCAGTATGCTAAGTACAAAGGAGAAATGTTAAAAGAACTCAGCTCCATTTTTCAAAAGCAGTCAAGGAAGGATGGATTTGGAGCTCAGAGGCAGGGAACTGGTAACTGGCAACCTTGAATAGTTTCTTTTCTCAGTTTCTTAAGACCCTTCTTTTCATAACTTCTGTTATACCATTTACCTTAGTTTTCCACCTACTTCTCCTATTTCTTCTCAGTTTCATTTGCCAGCTCCTCTGTCTGCCTTTGTATGTTGGAGCTCCTCAGGGGTTTTCTCTTGTTCTACTTCTTTTCTCACTGCATTTTTCTTGGTGGTCTCATCCACCCTCATATTGACAACTCTCAACGATTTCCTTGGACACACTTATCTACTAGACATCTTTAATTTGATATTTCCTCCTGTTGTACACAAATTGACCCTTCCTAATTTAAGCTTGAACAAGGTCAATTTAGAACTTACATTCTAAAATCTCTTCTTCATCATTGATTTCCTGGCTTAGTATAATAGTTCAAGATCCATCCAGCTACCAAAACCAGAAACTTGTGCCCCATCTTTTACTCTCTCTCTTGCCCTTGTATTTAATGAATCTCTGCTACCCTTCATCTCCACTGTCATTGTCTTAGGTGCTCACGTTCATATCAGAATAGATTATAGTAGCCTCTCAGCAGATCTCCTGTAGATGTGCTTATAACCATGTCACTCCCCACTCAAGATTTTTTTTCCTCAGTTATTATAGTAGTGACTTTCAGATGTTTTTCTTTTCTTTTGACAACAATAGAATTATTTTAAAAAAACCTCATATTGTTATGAAACCATAGTATGAACATCAGATGGGCCGGGCGCAGTGGCTCACGACTGTAATCTTAGCACTTTGGGAGGCAAAGCTGGAAGGATCGCCTGAGCCTAGTTGGTCAAGGCTATGGTGGTTGTGAGTATGCCACTGCACTCAGCCTGGGTGACAGACAGATTCCTACTTAAAAAAAAAAAAAAAAAAAAAATGGGGGCAGAACTGCCCTGGTGGAAGGACGCAAGAGCTCTATCTGGATCATTTCCACTTTTCTCTGAGACAGTTAAAAAAAAATTTTTTTTAAAGATATGGGTACAATTCAGGGCTAGGTATACAAATGGTCATTATGCAAGTACCCTTGTTGATAAGGTGTGACCCCCTCCTCCCCTGGCACTTTCTCACTACTGCCAATCCTGCCCCTGCCCTTCCCCAGCAGTTTCCCATTACTGCCAATCCTTTTCTTATGGTATTACAATTATTGTTCAAGGTCCATTTGTGTGTGAGAACATGTGATATGCAGTTCTTTGTTTCTGTGATAGATCAATCAGTATTATAGACTCTAAGTCCATCCAAGTTGTGGGGAAGTTCATAATTTTGTCCTTTTTATGGCTATGTAATATTCCATCGAGTATATGTACCACTTTTTCATCCAGTCCTTTTTCGATGGGCAGCACAATTGGTTCCATGTTTTCGCTCTTGTGAATAATGCTGCAATAAACATGCATGTGCAGGTATCATTTTCAAAGAGTGATTTGAGTTCCCCTGGGTATTCCCAGTAGGGGATTGTGGGATATTCCCAGTAGGGGATTGTGGGATCATATGGAAGATCGACTTTTAGATCTTTTAGGACTAGTCATCAAACTGTTTTCCACAGAGGCTGCACTAGTTTACACTCCCACCAACAGTGTAGAAGTGTTCCCTTTTCTCTGCAGCCTCTCTGAGACAGTTATTAAACTGGGTCCTATTTCCTTGTCTTACCAGTTTGTCAAACTTCTACTCATCCTTCAAGATGAGTGGGAGGAGCCTGACCTGACTCCCCTGGGATTTTGTTGTATTACTTAGCTCGCCATGTATAATACTCTTACCAGTCTGTTTCCCATCAAGGACTATGACTTCTTTATGTACTTTCATCTTTTATTTCTAGCATAGTGACAATTCAGTAAATGCTGAATGAATGAATCCATTGTAAGTTTCTGATCCTATTTCCTATGTATTACATTATTAACCAACCTAACAGCGAACTGACTGATGGACTGGACAGTTGATTTTGATTTTACATGAATTTATTAAGAGGGTTTGAGGAGATGAAGTTACAGAAGAGCACTGATGTAAAGAAGACAGGTACAATTGATCATTGTTTCTACATGGTAATGTCTACTGGCTTGTTAACTTTTTCACTTGAAGGGCGAGGCAAAGCTTTCAAGTCTTATAGCTATTGAAACAGTGAGAAATGCATTCTAAAATTTGAACTTAATGATGAAGCTTAAACTACACTCCCTATCTCCCCTCAGCCCCTCTAAATATCAACATCATTACCTTGAACGTCTTCTTTGAGGACAGTTACCTTGGACAGGGACAGCTGAGGCACTTGGAGGCCACAGAAGCAATCAGCTGCTTAACATGCACTAGTCAGTCTTTGTGAAATATCACCCCTGATGCCGAGTGCTTATCTTTTATGGAACAGCTTGCAAATTCTAATTGTTTTAAACTGGCTCTGAGGAAAAGAGATTTGAGAATCAATAAATTACAGCTCTCATACATACAAATGTGCATCATTATAATGAAGACAATCTGATGGCTCTTTAGGTCAAATAACAAAAGAGGTGGACTTGAGTTTGCAAAGGCTCACTGCCAATCCTCTTAGTACAAGGTCTGAATGCAGTTTTACTCTCTCTAGTCAGAGTGTTCAGGTTCGCAGATGGGCATTTGTTTTAGGTAGATAGATCCTCAGTGGGAATGAATTGATGAGGGTTCATTACTTGCTCTGGTGGCCGTATGTCTTCTTTATAAGGTTCATTAAGGCAGAAGCAACAATATTTATGCCTTTAAGTATGGATGTGTTGGGAGCTGCTAAATAAACTGTTCTAAGAATTGTACCATCTGCTTTTCAGACCCAGAGCTTTCTCTAAGATTCCAGAGACTTTCACCCAAGGTCACCCATCTTAGTCTTCTCTGGAGTCTTGGGGAAAGCTCACGGTCTGAAAAGCAGACAGCAAAAATATTGTTGCTTTCTTTCTTTTAGTGAGAAACGTTGTTGCACCAGCAGGTGGTGGTAAGCTACAGAAGAGTATTTACTGCTTTGTCTCTGGTTAAAGGAAACATTCTTCTCATTTTTAGCTAGAATTGAAATATTTCAATTTCTTTAAATTGTTTGTCAAGAGTTCATTCTTTCAGTTTAGCAGTTCTTTCTTGTCTTTCATCAATGTGTCATGCTGAAATTTCTTATGATAATGAGAATACAATTCTCATCCAATTGAACTTTTTTCTTTTAAGAATTTAAAAATAATAATGAGGATACATAAATGTATTTTCCTTGAGCATGCACAAATGTATTTCTACTAGTCTCAATAATTCCTTTTTGGGCTTTAAATTGTGATAGTGATTAAATACTACTCATGAATCATTTTTAATTTGTTTTCCAAAGTAGAATTTGATTGTATAAGTGATGGCAATACACATTAATATGTTTTTATATGGACTTCCAATTTTTGAGTTTATTCCGGTATTTAGAATGTTTCCTTAGGTGAGTCAGTTTTGAATCTAGTAAACTGTCCTTCAGCAAAACTACAAAGAGAGGGAATAGTACACAATTACAAAAAAATTCTTCTTTTAGTTCATACACTCATAATAGATGGTTCCTAAGGTCACCCAATGCTCTTTAGTATGAAACAACCGAGATTGGCATTGTGATCCCATTTCTTCAGCTCACTAATTGGTAAGAACTAGGGACATGGCCCTACCTAGATAAGATGACAAACGTTCAAGAAGTAAGGTCAAGAAGGTGCCAGGGAGGAAACGGTCACAGGTACCAAGAAAATGGGAGTTTTGAATACAGAACTTTTATTTAAACTACTTTTCCATGTTGATAACTTGTTAATCTGCTATCAGCCCATTAACCTGCTATCTCTGAGGTGATCTTTATATTTGTTTTTCTTTAAGTATACATTCTAGTTTTCCTTCTGATGACACAATACATATTTATTATAGAAAATTCATGAAAGATAGGAACATTTAAAAATACAAATTAGCTGTAAACTCTGGATGGCAATTTTTTGGGGTATATATTTCTCTCTTTTTATCGCTGCCCCTTCCTGTACCTCTAAATTTATATATTAGTTTTTCTAGTCTGTTTTCTGTTGCTTATAACTGCATACCTGAAACTGGGTAATTTATAAGGAAAAAGAATTTATTTCTTACAGTTATGGAAGCAGACAAGTTCAAGGCCGAGGGGCTAAATCTGATGGGAGCCCTTCTTGCTGGTGGGGACTTTGCAGGGCATCACATGGTGAGGGGACCAAGTGTGCTAGTTCTGGTCCTTTCTCTTCTGTTAAAGCCACCAGTCCCACTCCCATGATAACCCACTGATCCATTAGTTCATGAATTGATTAATCTATTCCTGAGGCACAGCCCTTATGACCCAGTTACCTCCTAAAGGCCCCACATTGGGGATTAAATTTCAACATGAATTTTGAAAGAGACATTCAAACAGAGAACTGGCAATTTATATACACATATAGAACACGTCGCATTTGTTAAAACATTGGAATTCATACTTTTATCTGTTGCTTTGCCATTAAATGTTCTTGAGAAACACTTTTTAATGTCTGTGTACTGTTTATTGTATGGATGTACCATAGTTTAACCATTTTCTTATATTTTGAAATTTCAGTTATTTTATTTTCCCTGTATTAGGTAATAACTTCACAGTAAATATACTTATACATAAATTTCTATATGTAAATTATTTTGTTGGGGAAATTTTGAACGTAGAATTATTAGAGCAATGCAATAAACTGTTCTTGACACATATTGCCTGCTGATATTCAGACAAGTTATTACAGTTTACCCACTCTCATTAGGAGCATGTAAGAGTGCTCCTTCCCCTACACCTGGCTAGCCATAGACATTATTATTTAAAAGAAAACAATTAAATGGTCTAGAAAGGCATCTTATTGTTTATTTTTTCTTGAAGGTTTTTTCATGACCATGCATATTTGTTTTTTTATGTGACCATTCCTGATATGCTTTTATCAACATGGAATTAATCTAATAAATATGTTAGGTAACTTTCCATTGGGAGAAGATTTTCAGAGCCCTGGTCAGTTTTCAGTAGTGCCAATGATGCTAGGATTCATCATACTTTTTAAAATTAATTTTTAATTGTAGTATAAAATAATACATTGTTAATGATGGAGGATGAGTATGTAATTGACACGTAAATGTATTTTCTTTTTGAGTCAGTTGTGTGAAGGGGCTCTTGGGAACCATTTTCATGACCCTCCATACATTCTGTTCTAGTTTCTGGTTATGTGGCACAAACCTCTTGCCAACTTCAGTGGCTACTCCAGTTTCATCTGTTTCTCTCTCCTTCCATCAACCCCATGTCTAGGGAGTGGTGGTGTTGGCTATTGATAGACTGGCATCTTTTGGTAAGGATGAACCTCTACCACCATATTGCCTTCTGCATTGTGGCACTGAGGGTTAGTTAGGCGCTCTCTTAGTTAGCTGTCGAAGTCGTGTTTCACCTTATGAACTGTCAGTAGTAGTTGAAGAAAGTGCTACATTTTATTCAACAATGAAAATCATCGCATTTATATTTTTTATTATAATCAGATTTTCACATTTCCCTTAGTTCAATGTTTATGAAACTTATGTAATTAAAGTCCTTAGATGATTGCTGAATGTTTCATATACTTAAAAAAAAAATCCATGCAGATTTCTCAGATATATCTCACCTTAAATCTTGGTATCTCTGCAGGAGTTCCATCAGATGCAAAAATTTGAACATCTTTTATTGCTCAAAGTGATTGAAATTAATAGCTGAAGACTTTGTGTGTGTGTACTAGTGAAACTCATGGAAAGTGTGATTCTGTCATATTAAGAGTATGTAATCCTCGTGGGGGTAAGTGAGAGGTCATTCCTTTTTCCAGTATTATGTGACAACTGGAGATAATTTAGTTTATGTTATTCTTAATTTTATTTAAAGGTACCAAGATTTCCTCTTTTAGAGTTAAATCCAGGTGCTCTATTTTTTCGTTTGTTAATATTTATCAATTGATTGTAATGTGTGTTCATATAAAGATTTTGAGGTACCTGTAGTAAAAGTATAAAAACACGGCCCAGAAAATTACATGTGACATCATGCTGGTTATCCCTGGGGAGGCTGGGAATAGTACCGGGTGGGGGGGTGGGGTTGGAGGGTACTAAGACTATTTATTGTGTTCTAAATATTTTATTAAAAACTATTAGAGCCGGGCTCGGTGGCTCAGCCTGTAATCCCGCACTTTGGGAGGCCGAGGTGAGTGGATTGCCTGAGCCCATGGGTTGGAGACCCGCCTGGGCAACTTGGCGAGACCTCATCTCTACAATAAATCAAAAAATTAGCTGGGCATGGTACTGCGCGCCTGTAGTTCCAGCTACTTGGAAGGCTGAGATGGAAGGATCTCCAGAGCCCAGCAGGTCGAGGCTGCGGTGGCTGGGAGTGTGCCACTACACTCCAGTCTGGGCAACAGAGTGAGACTTCAACTCAAAAAAAAAAAAAAAACTATTAGAAGTACACATATCAGAATGATAATATTTGTTAGTCCTATGTGGTAGATACATACATGCCTATTTTATTAATGTCTGTACTTAAACATTTCCCCCTCATTATTAAAAAAACAAAAGTTTCAGTTATAATTGTTTTTAGTCAAGTTGAAAGTCAAATTGTCTACTTATTAGTCATGTCTCTTATACCATTTAAACTCAATGATGTTATCTGTAGACAACTGATTATTATTAAAATTTTGATACTCTTAGAAGAATCAAGTGTCCCAAAGATAGTTATTTTGTTCCTTGTTGTCGCCAAAAATCATTATAATAAGCACATTGTTTTTTTAATATCACCTTTATATTCTGACTGATAATTTCTTAACTCTATATTAAAATGAAAATTATTATGCTTTAAACTATAGAATTCTGATGTGAAAGAGAGGGATCCCAGGCATAATAATTATTTTCTCTTATATAAGATATAAAAGGAATAAGGAAACGGAAAGCCCTTATTCTTAGGCCAGTGATTTTATTTGTTTTCAGGGCACTTTTATTAAATACAGCATAGATATGCCACCTAGTTTTTTTTTTTTTCCCTGTGGTCTAGCTAAGATTCCAGATTACTACTTGATATTTCCCCTTTTCTTGATATTTTTATGTTGACATGAAAGGAGAAGGAGTTGAGGTAACTGTAGACACATGTAAGCCCTGGCCTGCTGCTATCTTTAGTAATTTTTATTAACTGTTAAGATTGTTCACACTTAGTATATAACAGATAGCAGATATAGTGGAATTATTTAGTGTTGAAATCAGAGAAGGCTGGTTGAATCTTAGGTTTGCATTCTGGGTCTTTCGCTTATAATTAGTGTATGAAGTTGAATATGGGCCTTAACATTTTGTAGACTTAGCTGCCTTTATAAATCAGGGCTTAATAGTGTTCATTTAACAAGTTTTTTTGAGCCTTAAATTGAATTTTTATGTAAGCATCTACATAGTACCTGGCATAATAGCAGGCTCTCAGAAAGTATTGGTTTTTCCTACTTTCACTAATGGAAAATGATTGTCAGGAAGTGCTTTATCTTAAGAGTGAAAGAGTTTAGATTGTGTGGCATAGATTTATGAGACACACACACACACAAGTGATTTCCTGTTTAAAAGATGAACTTTACGTGTAAGATTCCTTTTCTTTTTAACTTTGTTCTTTTCTTGGACTTAACCAATTGTGAACTAGGAGAAGCAAAGAAAACAGTTGTTTCAGCCTTAGTGTGTTGTTCCTGTTTCCTGATGTGAGACGAAGAGACATCATGGGCACTGTACCTTTGTACTCGGTGTATAAGAGAAAGGAGGCAAGGACCAGAGAAGGCGGGTGCTTGAGGAAGTCAAGGGGCTTGGGCAGAGGAGAGGCATGGACGCTTGACAGGATGCTCTCTAACCCTTCCTCAGCTAGGGTGAAGAAGCTGGCTGTTGCATTGATCTTTTTTCTGATACAGCCAAAACAGCCTGTATTTCATTTTGAAAGACCTCAATTAAACTCAATAACAGGGGTCCTTGCTTGTTTATTTATTTAGTTCTATTTTATCTGATATTTTGTTTTATTTTTTTAGTTGGAGTCTCTATCACCCAGGCTGGAGGGCAGTGGCATGCTCCCGGCCACCGCAGCCTCGACCTGCTGGGCTCCGGCAATCCTTCCGCCTCAGCCTTCCAAGTAGCTGGAACTACAGGCACGCGCTACCGTGCCCGGCTAATTTTTGATTTATTGTAGAGACGAAGTCTCGCTAAGCTGCCCGGGTGAGTCTTGAACCCGCGGGCTCAGGCAATCCTCTCACCATGGCCTCCCAAAGTGCTAGGATTACAGGCTGTTATCTGATATTTTAAAAACATGGTTGCTTTCCTTAAATATTCTAGGACCTATACATGTATACCAAATTGCCTTAGCTTCTCTTTAGATGTATGGTCATGCATTTCTTAGAATATCTTTAGAGAATATGCTTTTCTCATCTACCTTACAAGTGTTCTTGATAGGATTAAGTGAGGTGCTATATGTGAAGGTACTTCTACAATTTGGAAACATTGCACAAACCTAAAGGTTTCTTAGTACTTGGAGTTGCAAACATGACTAAGATAATATCTGAGGAATTGTTCTTTTAAAACAGGAAGAATAAGCCGGGCTCGGTGGCTCAGCCTGTAATCCCGCGCCTTTGGGAGGCTGAGGTGAGTGGATTGCCTGAGCCCGCGGGTTCGAGACCTGCCTGGGCAGTGAGACCTCATCTCTACAATAAATCAAAAAATCAACTGGGCGTGGTAGCGCATGCCTGTAATTCTGGCTACTTGGAAGGCTGAGGCAGAAGGATCGCTGGAGCCCAGCAGGTCGAGGCTGCAGTGGCCGGGAGTGGCCACTGCACTCCAGTCTGGGCGACAGAGTGAGACTCCAACTCAAAAAAACAAAAACAAAAACAAAAACAAAAAACAGGAAGAATAAAGGAGGGAGGCTTAAATGGGGAAGGGACTTGTGTTTTTAAGCTATGTGTATAGAATTACCATATGTGAAAGGACTAATGTACTAAATACACAAAAAGGTAAAAAAGTAAATAGTCAAATTAATCTTTTATTTCCATGCTTTTTACCATTTGCTTGACCTTGTTCTGGATTTATTTTGAAGGATTTGTGTACATCAATGGCAGAATCGTCCAGTGAGTCAGACCACTTGCACTGTCATGACCGAGTGAGTCGATGGACTGCCAGGTCAACTCAGAGGGGAACTCGAAGTCATCCTCCAGTAGAAGTCACTGAGAAGGTCAACACTATAACAAGTACTTTACAGGTTAGTTTCGCACTGGTTGCATTTTACATACTTTGAGCTGACTATTGTTGCAGTCATTGTATTAGTTTTCTTACTGCTATAGAAAATTATCGCAAGGCTTTCATTGTCTTAAAACAAATTTATTATCTTAAAGTTTTGTTGGTCAGAAGTCTGACACTGGTATCCCTGGGTCTCAGAGTGTTGGTTAGGGCTGCTTTCCTTTCTGGAGCCTCTGGGGAAAGTCTGTTCCCTTTCCTTTTCCAGTTTCTGGAGGATGCCTGCATTTCTTGTCTTGTGACTGCCTTCCTTCATTCTTCAGAGATGGGTCAAGTACTTCTCACATCACATCACTCTCTTACTTTCTTTATCCTGACTTTTATTATTTATTTATTTATTTATCTTTGAGTTGGGGTCTCACTCTTTTGGCCAGGCTGGAGTGCAGTGGCTCAATCACTGCTAGCCATAGCCTCCAACTCCTGGACACAGACGATCCTTCTCAGCCTCCCGAGTAGCTGGGACTGCAGGTGTGTGCCATCACACCTGGCTAATTTTTCTAAAGAAATTTTTGTAGAGACGAGGTCTTGCTATGTTGCATAGGTTGATCTCAAACTCCTGGGCTCAAGCAGTCCTCTCGCCTTGGCTTACCAAAACATTGAGGATTACAGTCATGAACCATGGTACCTGGTTCCTTTCCTTTTTTAAAGGATGCTTGTTATTTCATTGGGTCCGCTCAGTAATCCAGGAGAATCTCCCCATCTCAAAGTCTTTAATGTAATCACATTTGCAAAATCTCTTTGTCTTTGTAAGGTACAGTACACATGTTGTTGGGATTGGAACTTGGGTATCTTTGAGGGCCATTATTCTGACTGTAAAGGCATTAGAAATATATGACAGGTTGAAGGGAATGTTTTGGGATAAAGCAGTATTTCCACATAAAATATTGTGGGAGTGAAACCAGTAGAAATGACTGTAGTTTAGCTTCTTGTGGCCATGAGTCTTTAGAGAAGTTGCTCACGTTTTGGGTAGGTAGACTATTTGTGGATGAATAATACAGGGATGTCATTTCGATTTAGAGACTGACTTTTGACAGTGTTTGGACGTTTGAGTGGAGGCTGTTTGCATCCTTTCCATAGAAAGGGCTTGAAAATAGAGGTGGAGAAAGGTGGCACAGCTACACTGTGAAAAAGAAAACTCAGAAATATAATTTGTTTTCTACTTATTAATCCTTTACTTTTGCCTTAGCCTGGATAAGCATGGATTTTGGCTTTTAATTGCTTTGGATTAGTATGCTTAGATAAGAAGAGGACAATTTATGTTGGAGAAGCCATGCTTTGATTTAAAAATCAGAAGTTCTCTTCTTTTTAAATTTATTTAACTAACATAACCAATGGGATTTTAGAGTATGAATTTTTGTACTTTGCCTGCAATGACACACGTTAATAAGTATATATTTCTGAAATAAATGCTTCAATTAATCTCTCAGGTGAAACCTAGCATGTCTAGGTAGAAATCATTTCTGTTGTAATTAGAACTAAATTTGTTGTATATAGCTTTAGTTTAAAGGCACTTTTTCTTTTCTTCTCATCAAGTTCTGAGGTGAAGTTATAATTGAAAAAACAGTGATCCTAATGATTTGCTTCTCTTATACACAATCTACTGCTAGATTTTCTACTTCAGGATTCTTTTTCTCTAAAAAAGGTGTGAATCTGTTGATGTGTACAAATTAGAAATTAGGGTTATTTTAAACTTATGGTTTTGTTTCTGGCTTATTCAGGAAACTTAAATAAGGATTTGAATTATGTGCTTCAGATTTCACACAAGTAAATTGCAGTTGGATTTGAGTTTTTCTCTCTCAGTGGTGTTAAGTTTTATTTGATACGTATGAAGTAAGTTGATACCCAACTTGAGTACGATATAAATTGAACTATTGACTTAGCTGATTGACATGCTACTAAGATTGAAAAAAAACCATGCTTGGGATAATTAATAGAGTCTACTTTATTTCTTGAGGACACTAGTCGGAACCTGCGACAGGTGGACCAGATGCTTGGACGATACCGAGAATACAGTAATGGACAGGCGAATGCTATAGAACACGTGAGCATGTTTATATATGTTTGCATTTCTTCTTACCTACCTTTTTTTGGGAATGTGAGATAAAGGAGATAACCATTGTGAAGAGCTTTAGTTTTTAAACCACTTTACTATTTTATAGTTTAAATTTAGGTTTGCTTGTCAGATGGATAGCTAACTGACTTATATAGTTTAGAGGGAAGAATTCAAGACATGAATTAAACAGAAACTTGCTAAACTTGGGCCATGAGTACCCCTCATGGGGATGGTTTATTTTAAACTAATGTATGTTCTTTGTTTTAAAAAAATAAAATACCTCTTCCAAAGCCCCTTTTAGCCCCACTCAAGAGAGGTAGCAATTTTGACAGTTTTTTGTTTCCAGACATTTCCTATGCATTTACAAGCATATGTGTGACTGCTTTAAAAAATGATATCATATTATGCTATACAACTTTCATAAATTTAATAATGTTTGGTCATATCACTTTCCATATTACTTTATTAGTACTACCTCATTGTATTGAACAGTCATACAATATTCCATAGTATGAATGTATCTAGTTTTTTCTCCTGTTATATTATAAACAATGTAGCTATGACCATTATTGTACATATATTTTTTTGTAATGCTGTAGGATTACTGGAAGTAGAATTTCTGGGTTAAAGGATATATGCACTTAGAAATTTGCTAAGTATTTCAAAATTGACCTTTCAAGGATGTGTCAATTTATACTTATTTTACAGTGGGTTGTAAGAAAGAAAAATAGCTCAGAATTCTGGAATAAAATGGATACTGTATTTTTAATTAATGTTTCGCTGATTCGTCTTTCCTCCTTATTCATCTCCTGTAAACTCTTGGTAAACCAATTAAATTTATTTATGCATGTTTCCAATGATGGATACAGTGTGATGAGAAGACTGTTACAGTTATGCTATGATTGTTTTATATATATCTGTGCTGTACTGAATTGTTGCATAACTCTCAAGTTATAATCAGTGACTTATTTTCTTTTTACAAAGTGAAATTATAGCCATCATTATTCGCTTATAATCGGAAGCTAATTGCTTAGGCACAGGGAAACATGTCTTCTTTCATCAGGGTTTCTGCTACTTTCTTTTTTTTTTTTTGGAGTTAGAGTTGGAGTCTCACTCCATCACCTAGGCCAGGGTGCAGTGGCACACTCACAGCCACCCCACAGTTCCCAGGGTTGACCTGCTGGACTCTAGTGATCCTTGTGCCTCAGCCTTCCAAGTAGCTAGAACTATAGGCACATGCTACTACGCCAGGCTAGTTTTTAAAATCTTTTTGTAGAGACGAGTTCTCACCAAGTTGCCCCGACGAGTCTCAAACTTGTGGGCTCAGACAATCCACTCACTTCGGCCTCCTAAAGTGCTGGGATTACAGCCTGAGCCACCGAGCCTAGTCTCTACTACTTTCTTGTAGAAAATAAACTTGGGCATCCTTGCACCTCCAGGATTCTTATGATTTATGAAGTACTTGACAGATGGAGCTACAGACTTGTATATTTGGGTAGCTCATGAAATGTACCTTATTAATAATGGGAATTGATTCTTTGCTTTTTAATATATTAGTGAAAAATGGAAAACATTATTGTTAACTATTAGTGGAGAATAGTCTTACTTTGTCAAGTTGAATATGAGATCCTTATTTATGTTAGCAAATTTTCCTTGAACTGGGCAATTGGGAAATGAAATTATACATTAGAGAAATTTCTATACAGATAAGCATTTAAGATGCAAAATGTGTTCTACTGTGGCATTAAGTTTCTGTGGCAGGCCTAGAGTTGAATAATGCTGAACTCTCTGGGGGAGTGATTTTATTAATGGGAAGTAAATAAACTCAACAGATGTTTCCATCTGAGTTGTAAATAACACAGACTGCAAAGCCACTCAAAAAATTAAGATACATGAGCTGGGTGTGGTGGCTCACACCTGTAATCCCAGCACTTCGAGAGGCAGAGGTGAGAGGATTACTTGAGGCCAGGAGTTCAAGATCAGCCTGGGCAAAATGACAAGACCTCGTCTCTACAATAAATAAAAAAATTAACTGGGTGTGGTGGTGTGTGACTGTTGTCCCAGCTACTTGGAAGGCTGAAGCAGGATCACCTGAGTCCAGTGGGTTGAGACTGCGGTAGCCATGAGCGTGCCACTGCACTCCAGCCTGGGCAACAGAGTGAGACCCTGACTCAAAAGAAGTTAAGAGGATTTTTCCCCCCTTCTTCTTCTGTTAAAATAGTTGGTTTTCAACGATTTTTTCCCTGCAACAATACCTAAGGACTGTATCACTCATTGCCGTGTATTGTACTCAATATAGCAGTGGTTTTTATCCTGCTACCTAGAAGTCACCTAGGGGGGCATCTGCCATAATCTACAGGAAGACGCCCCGCTTAGAAAGTGTCTTTCTCACAAGTGATTCTGTGGGTCCCTCGTTAAAATTGCTTTTTTAACATTAGTATTTACTATTGTATAATACAGCATACCTAAAAATACGCATATGTAATGTGCTACTCATGTGAATTTTTTTTTTTTGAGTTGGAGTCTCACTCTGTCACCCAGACTGGAGGGCAGTGGCCGCTCCTGGCCACTGCAGCCTCGACCTGCTGGGCTCCAGCGATCCTTCCGCCTCAGCCTTCCAAGTAGCTGGAACTACAGGCGCGCGCTACTACGTCCGGCTAATTTTTTGATTTATTGAAGAGATGAGGTCTCGCCAAGTTACTCAGGCGGGTCTCAAACCTGTGGGCTCAGGCAATCCACTCACCTCAGCCTCCCAAAGCTTTACGGGCTGAGCCACCGAGCCTGGCTTATGTGATTTTTTAGTGTTCCATGTTAAAAAAACCCTTTTCATTTGTAATCTTCAATTTCTTAAAATAACATGGTGGTATTATCCATCTAATTTTTAAAAAGTCAATGTATGATCTGTTTGATATCTTTTTTTTTTTTTTTTGAGTTGGAGTCTCACTCTTGTCACCCCAGAATGGAGTGCAATGGCATGCTCATGGCCACTGTGGCCTCAACCTGCAGGGCTTAGGTGATCCTTCCACCTCAGCCTTCCAGTAACTGGAACTATAGACGGACGCTATCATGTCTGGTTAGTTTTTTGTGATTTATTGTAGAGACGAGGTCTCACCAAGTTGCCCAGGCTGGTCTTGAGCTCCCAGGCTCAGGCAATCCTCTTGCCTCGGCCATCCAAAGTGCTGGGATTACAGATGTGAGCCGCGCACCTGGCCTAATACTCAGGTGTTAAAAACATTTCTCCAGTAGTGGGAAACTATGGGGGTGGGGGATTGGACTAATGGTAGTAAACATCTGTCTGGGGATGGGGAGACACCTGTTATCAACAAGGGGGCCTGAATGAAGCATATTTGTATACCTAACCCTTAACTGTACCCCACAATATCAAAATAAAAAATATTGATAAAAAAAACATTTCTCCATGCTAATTATCCATTGTGTATTTCAAATGAGCATTTCTTTTTTAAAATATAAAGTTTTTTTTTTAGAAAAACTTTTTTTGCCCTAGGGAAGACAGAAACTTTTATTATTAGGTTTTATAAGTGATTCTATTACTAAACTTTAGGAAATGGATGTGGCATATACGTATTTAAATATTTATTTTATTGAGGTTTAACTTTGTGAACATAATTTATCAATGGGTGAGAGGAAGAGTTTGGAAATAAAATATTCAGTGCAGTGTTTTCCTCCTGAGATGAGCTTTCCCAGCAGGGGAACTGTGGGAATTATTCCTGTGGGTCACAAATCATATTGGGTCACTTTATTGACTACTTTTCCTTGAAATATACATGATTTCACAATTGTTACCTTGAATCTTTATATCCTATAACCTTAAATTTAATTTTTTTTAAATAACACATGAACACCTCTCAGTGAGGAGTTAACAGTGTTAAAGAGGATCATAACGGAGTCCCCGGTGTTTCAAGGAGAAGTAGTACTCATCTTTTTATAGTCTCTTGAGAATTTCTCCATACGCTTTGCATATCTTAGATACTTTAAAAATGTTAATTCATTTCATTCTCTCAGCCATCCTATAAGATGGGTACAATTCCTATTCTCATTTTCAAGATAAGAAAATTGGGGCACAGGATGGTCACTAACATGCCCATGGTCCCTTAGCTGTAAGTTACCACAAAGGTGTTAATTCAAAACCCAGCACCAGAATTCACTTACCTCATTGAGTCATGGTTATTCTATTTTCATGATACTGTGAATTTATATTTCAGGAAATTGGGACTTTAGATTCAAAGTTTGAAAGGTTATATAATTACATATTGATAAACTAGATTTTGGAGATTATCGGAACTCATTGACAAATAGATGCCCACTGTCATGCAAATCACTTATATCACAGCTGATATAGTGTATAGAATGAGAGTATTAGATGGACAACTTGGGGAAGAAACAGACTTTGGAAGAAATCTAGTGCTGAGCTAGGACTGACATTGAAGCATAGCCAGAGTTGACAACTCGAGTTGCCACTTAGGCAATGTGGTGGATTCTGTGAATTGATTTTTCAACCCTTTGCTTGCTGTTGATTTTTTTTCCCCTTTGCTTTTCTTGTAGCCAGTGAGCCAAACATTTAATTGGATAGTGTGACTTTGGGTGTTAGGGCTCCCTGATCTTCATGACCTTAAAGGATTTAAAGCATTATTTCCCATGCTTTGAGTATTTCTGGGGAAGTCTGAGAACATTTGGGCCAAAGAGGACATGTGGAGAAGGTTTTATTTTAAAACTTTCTGTAAAGATTTGGAACACATTATACTCCTGTGTTATATACTGCAGTCGATTAGGTTAATGTTTAGAATACTTCTAGAGCTGTGTGTTCTTATTCATGAAAGAACAGGGTCTATGTGCTAATGTTATAAAAATGGAATATCCTGAAGAGAGAATATTCAATGTAAAAAGTTAATACTTTTTGCAGTGGAAAAAGACTGTAGCTGATGAGACTGAAGTAGTTAAAATTGAGTATAAAAGAAAAATATAGTTCTCTTGATTCAAATCAGCAGATTGAGTTCATTTTTAATATAATGATTGGCTACAATATAGTAATAACAAATTAGAGTTTAGAGACTTGCATTAATAGCTAATTTTTTTTCTGATTAAGTACTTTAGTTAAAATTTCTCTTTGGAAGTAATAGGATGTTACCATCTGGTATGGGAACTTTGGAAGAATGTTGAATATTAAGTAATACAGTCTGGGTTCTCCCTTCTATTTAATTGGTTTCAGTTGTCAAATATGCTTAGTGATACCACAAAAGGATAATATTAGCCAGACACCAGCTACTTGTAATATCCGAAAGCTGAAGGTATTCAGTCCTTCCTTTGGCTGAATGTCATTAATTGTCCCAAAGGTAAGAACTGTTTATAGTTTTTCAATAACTTCAGTGTTAAGTAGTAAGAATCTGTGGATAAGAAATTCTAATCAAACAATTGAATTCTGTTAAGACTTTCTTTTTGTAAATATATTTCAGATCTTGGATTCAGGTTCTTAGAATGTTTTGCTTAACATTTTATTTTCAAGTGTCTCGTGAAACTATTGGATGTGACAATAATTTTTACAGAATTTTGCTTTGTGGCAGTGGAAAAAATGTAGACTTTGGAGTCAGAATTGAAATTAAATCCTGATTTTTCTTTTAGAAATTACCTCAGTGACTTTGGACAAGGAGTATACTAAATATTTCTAGGATTGAGTTATATCATCTGAAAAGTGAACATAATCAAATATCCCTCATTATAACTAAAATTTAAGTGCTCATGATACTTTAGACACTTGCTAAGCATTCACCTTGTAATTTCTTTAATTCATTTGAAGATTGTATATATAGATACTTGGTACATTATAAGTTCTCAGTATATGCTGCTTTATTTTCTTTCAATTCACTGGGCCTGACTTCAGTGGCTTGTGTGAATCACTGTGGCTAACACAACGTAATGTGTTGCAGCATTCAAAGTGATAGGGATATCTAAATATTTTGACTTCAAAATATAGGATATGTTAGATAGCATACATAATAATGCTTTTTCCTCTCTCTTATGTTCATGAGTATATTATCTGTCCACCTAAAATATAATACTATACTTCCACATTTCATAAATGCTCATTTATTGCCATTTGGAATATTACATGGAAATATTTAAACATTTATTTTAAAATTATGTTTAGAGTATATGTGATATATATGGCTTTGAATATATGATAATTCATTTCAAAATAAATTAGTTACATACAACAGTATATCATTTGAAATGGAATTTATACATTTCAGAAATATTATTATGGGTTTATATTTCTATAAACCAGCATAGGGAGAGAGATTAGGCACAACAGTGAGAGCTAGTGATTTAAAAAAATTTTCATTTGATAGAAATGTGGTTTCAAGTGAGAATTAACTACACAAGTAGGCTACATGTAGTTGCTAGTGACTTTTTGGTAAATAAAAAAATAAAATAAAAGCAATCATTTACAAAATACATTTCAGGGACAGTATTGTGGCTCATGCCTACAATCTCAACATTTTGGGAGGCCAAGGTGGGAGGATCACTTGAACCCAGGAATTTGAGGCTGTGGTGAGCTATGGTCATACCACTGCACTCCAGCAGCCTGGGCTATACAGCTAGATCCTATCTTTATAATAAGTAAATAAATAGCGAGATCTTTTAAAATAAAATAAAGTAAAATAAAATAAAAATACATTTAACAACATCTTGTGGTACCAGAAAGGTTTGCAAACCATAACTTTGCACTCATTTCATTTTATAAAAGTTTTTCTCCTCTTCTTCCTTCTCTTCCTACTAGGAAGAGATAAATAGATTGTAAGTAACTAAAATAGTGCTAATATTAACTCTGCAACAAACTTTTTATAAGTTGTTTGCCAGATCAACCTTGGCATTCTGTAAAGAAGCAGGCAGTGAGATAAAGAAAGCCAAGCATAAAACACTTAACAGTCAAAGTGCCTTAGGATGACATTATCCTGGGTAAAATTTTTTAAGATTACCTCTCTTCTGCTTCCAATTTTGCCCTGTATTTTGTCAAACTGAGCCATAACATATAAATGGAAGTACTTAAAACTTTTTATGTTAACACTACTGATATCTTTAAACTTAAAACACACACTGTCTCCATGGTGATATGTTGCATCCATATACTTTGTGAATATTTGCTAAATACTGACCCTTTAGAGACAGGTGAAAACAATGCTGGACAGTTAGGCAAAATATTTAGATATTTCCAGTTTATGCTCAACTATACAACCAAATGAGTACATTTATCTATACATGACTAGCTTTGCAAGCCTTTCTGCTTACTCTATATTGTGTTAGGGAATGTATTTTTTTTTGAGTTGCAGTCTCACATTGTAGGCTCCCGGCCACTGCAGCCTTGACCTGCTGGTCTCCAGCAATCCTTTCGCCTCAGCCTTCCAAGTAGCTGGAACTACAGGTGCGTGCTACCACGCCTGGCTAATTTTTTTTGATTTATTGTAGAGATGAGGTCTTGCTAAGTTGCCTGGGCAGGTCTCGAACCTGTGGGCTCAGTCAGTCCACTCACCTCGGCCTCCCAAAGCGCTGGGATTACAGGCTGAGCCACTGAACCTGGTGGGAATGTATTTCTTTAGTATGAAAATAAAAATTTGGAATAAAATGTTCAAAGAAATGAAATAGAATCACTAAATGGGTTCCAAAATTCAAATCAACTTTAAATTGCAGCATTTAGAAATTTTTTCCAAGATTGTTACAGTTTTTTACATTTGTATAGAAACTAATTTTGATGAATTTTTGGTAGCCACTATCTTTGTGAGTAATTTACTCTTCCTAGTTTATTTCCATTACGCTTTTTTGGTGCAAGTAATGGTAGATGTCTTTTATGAATTTCCTAATGACTATTTATAGTATGATTCTTTTTCCTCTCCCTGAGTGAACTTAGTCAAGGATGGTATTAGTTTTGTTGAGAATATGAATATTTGAGATACACTGGTTATTAGTGAAACAGTTATTGATACTGTATGTTGACCAAGGAAGTTTATGCCTGTGTTCTTTTCCACTTCCCATCTTGCCTTATTGAAGCCACATTTTATTGAATGATTTGTTTCTTAAGCATTTCTAGGTGGAGTTAGTTCCTAGTTTCCGAACTGTTTACTGTTGCTTGGAAACTTTATCTTAGGGGACAAGTAGCTTGCAGTTATGAACTTTGGAAAGTTAATAGAATTTTACTTAAAAAAAACAAAAAACAAACCCAGGTGTTTTTTCAATTCTACCTCAATAAAGTTGGAAACAAAAACAAAAGCAAAACAGTTCCAGTTCTAGGTAAGACAGAGTAAGCACATTCTTCCACTGCATGGGGCTATAAAGCCTTAGCCACCCCAGCTGTCTGAGGACTCTGAAAAGCAAATACAGACAGTTTTTGGATGGTTGCAATGTACATGGAGTGCATTACCTCAGTTTACTCAGATAACACCATTCCCAAACCATACAGTTCAAATTTCAGTCACTACATCGTATCTACTATAAGTAACTGTGTAAAGTACAAAGTTTGCTGTTACCTCTTTAGTCCACACATTACTGTGTAACTGACAGATCAGTCTTTTGCATTCTGTTGGTGATTGGTCACAGACAGTGAAAAGTGTGGTTGTTAACTTTTGTGTGTGTGCGTGCGTCTCTCAATAGTAAACCCATATGCTATTTTACAAAAAATAAATAATCAAAACAGAATTGCCCAACAAAGATGAAAGTGCAGCAAATAAATGAAAAATGATAATGCTGGAAATGGAATTCGATTCATATTATGGAGGAATTATGTATGGGGTTATAGAAGAAACAGCTGACAGTGGGAATATTCACAGTGTTCATTCTAGAACCTCTAGATATGCAGCCAGAGGAATTCAGTGAAGTCATTTTTAGGGAGTGACAAACTCTTCTAAATAGCTTCTCCAGATTAGAGCATCCCATTTTTTCATTCCATTTATTTTTTGCTTTTATAGCAATTGCCATTAATCATAATGATTAAAAACTACCATTTACTGAACAACCAAATCTGCCCCAGGCATTGGTGTAATTATTTTATATAAATTGTCTTATTTCATCTTCAGAATAGAACATAGAGAAAGCTATTATTATCTGATGGGGTGTGAAGAATGTGGACAGGAGCGGGAGCATAAGTGAAAGTGGTGCAGTTGAGAGAATCATGCCAGGCTTCCCTTTGGTCCTTCTGACTCATGTTTTTAGGGGTCACTTTTCTGTGGAGTACCCATTGTTGCCTTTCATAGATTCACGTCGCAGTGTAGTCAATTCTTTTGAGTTTTATATACTTTATTTTCAGCTCACTAATCCTGGTTTACGTTTTGTTTCTAATTGAAATTTTTCCAAATAGAGACATCAGAGGGCTATCAGAAATCTCTATGAGAATTTTAAAATTTAGCATTTTATTTTAATGATAATCTAAAAGCCTCCATAGTTTTTTAAAATTTAATTTATTTACTAGTTTCCAAAATAATTAGTGGGTTTCCTGTATCCCCTACTGGTGACAAATGACTTTTTTTTGCCATTGATTGTCATCATTAACTCACAATTATGTGCATATTTAAAGTGTTTCAGTCCATTGCAGTACATTCTTGTTGATGCTCAAGTTGTTTCATCTGTGGTTAGAGGGAGCCTACTCAACTTGGCTCCTACGTCTACAAGCACATCTTGTACCTTATAAACAAGTGTTGGCATTCAGTTTTAGTGTCCTTTTTTTATTTGTATTTTTACTGGTGCAGTAGTAATGTTTCAGTTGTTTTAGTCTAATAGCAAATGAACAGAGATAAAATAATAGACCTAATCTGTAAATGATGCATTCATATCAAGTTGAAGTGAAAATATGTGCAACATATTAATAGCATGTTCTGTGATGTTCATTTTGTAGTATTTTAGATAGGGGAAAGTGGGGGAGAATGGTGTCATCACTTGGTATATGGTGAGATAGTCATATTAGACTTAAAAGAATTTGTACCATTGTAGTTAGTACCACAGTCTTGGGTTGAGATTGACTTAGTTTCAGCAAAATAGCATCATCCATCATAGGAAATGGCTTTGCACCTAGTTAGAGGTTAAAAATCCTAAAGAGTTTATAACAGTTTTTTATGACTTTATACCTTATCTCTTTGTTTTTGTGTTTTAAGTTTTGGTTTCATACATCATGATTAACTTTTATTCAATGTCATGTTGTTACTACTTTAAGCGCAGATTTTAATTTTGTTACATTTTTAGTTTTATGTTTTAGGTGTTCTGTTTTTGCAATGATGCTTGTAGGAGCAATTTAAAATAGTCTTTATTTTATTCATCTACTTTTACTTAATATAAAATTCATTTATTGGACTTTAGAAGTCAGCCTGTTCTTCTCCAATAGCTTAGGGATGTATCTTGTTAGAGTTTTAAAATGAGGTTGCTAAAAAGTTTTATTTTTTTTTTTTTGAGTTGGAGTCTCACTCTGTTGCCCAGACTGGAGTGCAGTGGCCACTCCCGGCCACTGCAGCGTCGACCCACTGGGCTCCAGCGATCCTTCCGCCTCAGCCTTCCGAGTAGCTGGAATTACAGGCGTGCGCTACCATGCTCGGCTGATTTTTTGATTTATTGTAGAGATGAGGTCTCGCCAAGTTGCCCAGGCAGGTCTCAAACCCGCGGGCTCAGGCAATCCACTAACTTCAGCCTCCCAAAGCGCGGGATTATAGGCTGAGCCACCGAGCTCAGCTCTAAAAAGTTTTTTTAACTTTTTGTCTTATTTTTGAAATTATTAATTTGAACGTTCTTTATTCCTTTTAGCTTTTGGTGTAATATTTCATTTCTCCTGTTCATCAATATTTTTCCATATATTCCATGGTCACATTTTTTTTTTCTTCTTTTGGTGGCAGAGAGTGTATGTATGTGTGAAAATTCATTTTACCCATCAACTTTTAGTTACAGCTTAGGATGTGTTAGCAAATAAGCCTACATAAAAAGGATACTGGCAAGATCTGCTTTTGGCATTGGTAGATAAGATTATTTTGGATCAGTTCTCCTACTGAGAACAACTAGAAACATGAAAAAAATGTGAAAACATAATATTATGAGCCCATCAAAGAACGACTAAGGCAGTGAGGAATTTTGTGGCCAAGATCTGCAAAAACCAGAGTGGTGCATCAATTAGACATTTCATTCTGGTTTTGTAAGCTTTTAAGGTAGTAGACATCTCTTCCACGTTCTGTAGATAAAAGATGGAGTAGGGAGTGATAGATGCCACTTAAAGCCAGTTGTTAACATTGGTTCTTAAAATATTCATGTTTACTATTTTTATATTTTCTAACCTAATTTAAACATTTTTTCTGGTATAATATTTTGGGGTACCCAGATAGTTCAGAAATAGCTTTGAAAATCTGAAAATTTTAAAATTACTTTAAAAAATGACTTTCTTCATTATAATCTTTAAATTAGTTAAAAGAAAGCTTGGAACAATCAATAGACCAACTGCGGAGTCAACGTCTATTGAGGAACTCAGGAGGGAGAAGTCTTTCTGTTACAAGTCTGAGTGCAAGTGACCTCGATGGTGGCACTGGGGCAGGTAAACACTTCGGATGTTCTAAAAAACCTTTTTTTTTAAAAAAATATTTTTTGAAGTACCTATTGAATAACCTTTGGAGAAATACAACCCACACATAACATCATATAGATTAGTGTTAGAACATTCAGTTGTTAATGATTTTATTATAGTTCATATTTTGAAATACTTTAAAGGGTCTTTGTTCTGTTTTGTTTTTCCAATCTCAGTCTCTGTGGACCACATAGAGCTTTATCTGACAAAACTTAGATTAAATTGTGTTGCCAAATAATAAAAACAAGCACACAAATAAGATATACTATATGGTATACTTTCTAGGTTAGATGCCTTATCCTAGTATAATCATTTTTCAGATGTTTTATGAAATCTTCTATGATACAGGTGAATTTTAGCCTTGGTGTGCAGCTAGCTATCAATGGCTAGATTAATGGCACAATGCATAGTTTGCCTTAATTAGTCTTATACTTTCCCATAGCCCTGAAGTTCTTGCCTGAATCAAAAAGAAAAACCTACAGTGAAGGGAGATGATTTAGATAAGTTGAACATTGGTGCCTCACATTGTTAATACTACTGTTGATTATGGTGATAATGATTCAAAACTGGACAGCATCATCTACCTTTTTTAGTTGGTTTTTTATTGATTTTTATATACTGTTCATATTTTAGAATATTTAGAATAATTAGAATAATTAGTTTATTTTAAAAATTCTGCCAGGCACAGTGGCTCATGACTGTAATCCTAGCATTTTGGGAAGCTGGGGTGGGAGGATTGCTTAAGCCTAGAAATTTGAGAACTACCTAGACAACATAGTGAGACCCCATTTCCACAAAAATAAAATAAAATAAAAATTACCTGGGTGTGTTGGGGAGTGCCTGTAGTCCCAGCTACTTAGGAGGCTGAGGCAGAAGGATCTCCTGCACCCAGGAGGTTGAGGCTGTGGTGAGCGGTGATCATGCCACCGCACTCCAACCTGGGTGACAGAATCAGACCCTGACTCAGAAAATAAGTAAGTAAATAAAATCTGTTTTATTAGTCTTTGTTATATTAAGGAGTCTTAAAAGTTTTTTTTTAAATTTAATGATTTATTATTTTTATGTGGGAAAGTATGTTTTTTCTTTGGAAAGTATAGCAAATGGGAACTTCTGACATGTATTTCCAGATCATTTCTGTTTTTCATTTTATCTACATTAGGGCAAGATTAGTATCAGTTTTGTGGAACTTCACAGCCATAGCAAGACACTTGTGAAGTAGTCTGGGTAAAGGGCTTATATATATGTTGATCCATGTTTGGCATATATGTACTGAATAAAATTTTAGACTGTTTCTTCTCTTACAGTGTTTTAATCCCCTCTTTTTTTCTTTCAATTATAAAGAGAGCCATCGTTTTCCACCTACCTCACCTCTCAAGGACTATGGGGATCCACAGGGTATTAAACGAATTAAATCCAGAACTGGTGTCCGGTTTGTTCAGGAGAGAGATGATATGGCCGAGGTACTTTGTACCATTCTGTAAACTGTATGCAGCATTTTCTTGCATTTCTATATAAATGATTGACACTTGACCTTTTAGGCTATGTTTTAACCAAGAATTTGATCATCAGTTACTTGGTACTGATTTTGTTTTTTTAAAGCAAGTAAAGTTTTTATTGATTTTTTTTGACAGACCATAGTTATATACATTTATGCAGTATGATGTGATGTTTTGATATATGTATACAATGTGGTGTGATTAAATCGAGGTAACTAAATGTCTGTCATCCCACTTGCCTGTCACTTTTTTATGATGAGACCTTTGAAATTCTCTTATGCTGAAATATATATAATACATTATTATTGATGCTAGTCACCTTTGTGTGCAACTAATCTCAAAACCTATGCCTCTTGTCTATCTGAAACTTTGTGCAGTATTCTTTGGTCAACAACTCTCCATTCCATTCTCTCCCTCTTCATCTCCCCTTCTCCCTGCCATTGTTCTACTCTACTTCTGTGAGCACAATTTTTTTTTTTTAGCTTCCACATATAAGTGAGATCATGTGGCATTTTCCTTTCTCTGCCTGGCTTATTTCACTTAACATAGTGCCCTCTACATTCATCCATGTTGTTGTTTTCCCTTTAAAACGGCTGAATCAGTACCATATGTTCTCACTCATAAGCGGACCTTGAACAATTTTAATACTATAAGAAAGGAATTGGCAGTAGTGGGAAACTGTCAGGGGAAGGGGGGTAGGGATTGGCAGTTGAGGGAAACTGCTAGGGGAGAGAGGGGCATACCTCATCAACAAGGGTACCTACATTATCAACGTTTGTGTACCTAACCCTGAATTGTACCCCACATCTTTATAATAATAATAATAAAAGCAGCTGAATTGTATGCCATTGTGTCTATAAATGACATTTTCTTTTTCCATTCAGTTGTTGATGGACACTTAAGTTGTTTCCAAATCTTGGCTATTGCAAGTACAGATATCCCTCTGACTCACTGATTTCAGTACCTTTGGATATATATCCAGAAATAGGATTCATGGGTCATATGGTAGTTCTATTTTTAGTTTTTGAGGAGCCTTCATACAGTTTTCCATAATAACTGTATCAGTTTGCATTCCTACCTATAGTATACAAAGATTCCCTTTCCTCCATATCCTTTTGTACACTTAACCTTTCAACTTTTTGATAAGAGTCATTCTTACAGGTGAGAGGTGATATCTCATTGTGGTTTTAATTTGGACCCCTAATGTTTAGTGGTGCTGACTGTTTTTTTAAATATACCTGTTGATCATTTGTATGTCATCTTTTGAGAAGTATCTGTTCAGGTCCTTTGCCCATTTTTAAATTGGGTTCTTTTCTTGTTGAGTTGAGTTCCTTATCCCCTTGTGAGACATTTGGTTTGCAAATATTTTCTGCCATTCTGCGGGCTATCTCTGCACTCTGTTAATTGTTTTCTTTGCTGTACAGGAGCTCTTTAGTTTGATGCAATCCCATTTGTTTATTTTTACTTTTGTTGCCTGTGCTTTTTCTCATATGCACAGAATCATTGCCCAGACCAATGTTGTGGAGCTTTTCCCATCTGTTTTTTTAGCAGTTTTATAGTTTCCAGTTGAAACTGTATAAGATAAGGGTCTAATTTAATTCTTTTGCGTATGGACACCCACTTTTCCCAGCACCATGTATTGAAGAGACTGTCTTTTCCCAATTTTGTGATTTTGGCACCTTTGTCAAAAATCAGTTGTAAAACCACGTAAATGTGTGGGTTTATTTCTGGGTTTTCTATTCAGTTTCATTGGTTTATGTGTCTGTTTTTATGCCAGTGCCATGGTGCTTTGATTATAGTAACTTTATAATGTTTTGAAGCTAGGAAGTGTGCTACCTCTGCAGTGTTCTTTTTCTGAGGTTTTTTTGTTTGTGTGTTTGTTTTGTTTTGTGGTCTGCATGAATTTAAGAATTGTCCAAGTAAACTATTTTATTTTTGATGTACAAATAATCATCATGCATTTATTTTGTATTTTGTTAAGGAGGTTATATATTACAGAACACTTGAAAGTAAGTTTAGTTGGGCTTGTTTTGTTTCCTTCTTTGTTCAGGTGGCTCATTCTGTAAGCCCTGCTAAGTCAGCTACTTTATGTTTTGCTAAATTTGATTTAGTATGAACAAGTTAGTTCTTGGTACTTGATCTATTGACTTTCTACCATTAGTGTTTTTCTGATTGCCGAATCATTGATAGAGCCGTTTTCTATTAAGTAAGACATTCCAAACTTTATGTATTACTAAGAATTTCTGAAGTATTAGTTATATGGGCATACTTCTTTTCCTACTTCTTTAAAGTTCTCAGGGCTGAATTCTTTTGTTATCTTGGGTAGCTAAATTATTTAGAAAAGGGACAGAGAAATTTCTGACTTTGAGCTTTTTGTTTTGGTACTTTGAAAATTGGGTGCTCAAAGTTTTTCTTAGGATGTTCATCTGTAGCTGTCACTTGCTACAGCACAAGATAAAGAGGTAATAGGATCAAATGCATTAGAAAACACCTTTTTTTGGACATTTTTTCTTGACTGTTATTTTTTGATAGGTGCAACTTGCTAGCATGGACCATATGATTTAACCTAGAACAGAGAACGATATTTTTTTTTTTCGAGTTGGAGTCTCACTCTGTCACCCAGACTGGAGTGCAGTGGTCACTCCCGGCCACCGCAGCCTCGACCCGCTGGGCTCTGGCGATCCTTCCGCCTCAGCCTTCCGAGTAGCCAGAATTACAGGCGCGCGCTACCATGCCCAGCTAAGTTTTTGATTTATTGTAGAGATGAGGTCTCGCCTTCCCAGGCGGGTCTCGAACCCGCGGGCTCAGGCAATCCACTCACCTCAGCCTCCCAAAGGCGCGGGATTACAGGCTGAGCCACCGAACCCGGCTTGAGAACGATATTTTAACATTACTTATTTACTCTTTCATTCTCTTTGTTCCATGCCTCTGTCATTGGGATAGTGCTTATGCTTGGAAACAGTGATGAGCAAAAACCTTGGCTTTTAATGAGTTTACAGTGTAGAGGAGCAGCTAGATATTAATCACATAAGTAAATAATAAATACAGCCATAATTATGAACTGAGATGCATGTTATAATGGAAAGAAACAGGACTACAGGAGTGTGTGGTGCAGGGATATACCCCAGTCAGGGAGGGCTTCCTGAAGAAAGGCTGAATTAGTTGAAATTTGAAATTTGAGTAAGAGTCATTCTCAGCACTTGACAGAGGGAAGATTGCACCTTTGAGAGCTTTAAAGAAGACTGTGTGGTTAAAGAAGTAGGAAGGACTGAGATCATGCAGAACTTTGTGAGGGGGTGGACAGCATTAATGTGAAAAGATCCCTCTGGCTGTAGAGTAGAAAATGTAGTCATTGTGGGCAGATCCGTAAGGAGGCGATTGCTGTGTTCTGGGTGTAAACCAGTGGTCACTTGGATTAAGATAAATAGAGCTGGAGAGAAGTGGATAGAATTAAAAGTTATTCAGTGGATAAAATGGAAAGGTCTTGAAGATTAGATAGCCATGGGGGGAAGGTAGGAATGAATGAAAAGGAAGTGTCAAGGATGAACTTCTGATTTGCAAATTGAAACATCCTGATGACAAGACCTAAGTTGTTTAGTCATCATCCTACTACCTCCACTCCATTCTTTTTATTGTTCTTCCTTATTTTAAGCTTGTCTTCTAAAGATGACTTTTAGCTCTACTTGACTGTGTACCTTCTTAAAGCCTCTAGTGAAAATTGTGTGGTTTGTTTACTTATCTGTCACCTAAGTCAGCTACTTGTTTTCCAGCAGGTGATTCCAATTAGTTGCCCATGTGCATTTGTTAAATGAAACAGTTTATGTCTCTGTAATAACTTAAATATTTTTTGTTATAAATTGTAGCATATATATTTACAATTAAAGATACAACAATGAGAATGAACACTGTGTAACCACCATGCAGGCCGAGAAATAGAGCACTATTTTCCCAAGCTTCTTTTATGTTTCTTTTTTTCTCAAGGGATACCCACTATCCTGACTTTTATAGTTATTATTGTTTTGCTTTTTTAAAGAATGTGATTTTTTCATGTTTAGTGTTGCCTGCCTTTAAACTTTATATAAAGGGAATACTACTTTCTAACTACTTTTGTAATTTGCTTCTTAAATTTGATGTAATGTTTTTGACATTCCTCTTTATTAGTGTATGATAGCTTTGATAATTTCATTTTCACTGCTGCATGATTTTCCACTGGAAGCATATACTGCAGTTTATTTATCTCTGTTCTATTCTTGGTATACTTTTGGTTTGTTTCTTGTGTTCTTATTGTGAATAATGCTGCTCCATGCTTCTAGTACATGGTTTCCAGTCACATGGGCCAGAGGTTTTCCACAGTAGGAGTTGGCAATCCAGGACATCATAAGCTGATAGAATAAAGTAACTCAGCCAGATGCATTTGTCTATGACTGTGTTTGCCCTGAAGTGGCAGGGTTGAGTAATTATGACAGAGGTGGTATAGCTGGCAGGCCTGAAATATTTGCTTTTGGGCCCTTTACAGAAAATGTTTGCTGACCCCTTCTCTAGGGCATGTATAAGGAGAACTGCTGTACTGTAGAGGATGTGATGGTTAATGTTATATATAGCTTTTTAAAAGTTGCTTATCTTTGAAAAAAAGTTTTTTTGCAGAGATGTTTATTCTTTTTTTTTTTTTTTGAATTCGAGTCTCACTCGGTCGCCCGGACTGGAGTGCAGTGGCCGCCCCCGGCCACCACAGCCTCGACCTGCTGGGCTCCAGCAATCCTTCCGCCTCAGCCTTCCGAGTAGCCGGAATTACAGGCACGTGCTACCACGCCCGGCTGATTTTTTGATTTATTGTAGAGATGAGGTCTCGCTGCCCAGGCAGGTCTCGAACCTGCGGGCTCAGACAATCCGCTCACCTCAGCCTCCCGAAGGCGCAGGATTACAGGCTGAGCCACCGAGCCTGGCTGAGAAGTTTATTCTTAACAACATGATAGATTTGGTCATCATTGTAAAGAACAGGATCCTATTCTTTTTTTTTTTTTTTTTTGAGTTGGAGTCTCACTCGGTCGCCCAGACTGGAGTGCAGTGGCCGCTCCCGGCCACCGCAGCCTCGCCTGCTGGGCTCTGACGATCCTTCCACCTCAACCTTCCGAGTAGCCGGAATTACAGGCATGCGCTACCATGCCCGGCTGATTTTTTTTTTTTTTTTTTTTTTTTTGATTTATTGTAGAGATGAGGTCTCGCTGCCCAGGCGGGTCTCGAACCCGCGGGCTCAGGAAATCCACTCACCTCAGCCTCCTAAAGGCGCGGGATTACAGGCTGAGCCACCGAACCCGGCTGATCCTATTCTTATCTTTAGAGAATCTTCATGGAGGAATTCAACAGAATCCTAAATGGATAACTATGTTTTGCCTTTGCTAGCTTCATGCTTTTCATCAGTCTCTCCGAGATCTCAGCAGTGAACAAGTTCGCCTTGGAGATGATTTCAACAGGGAACTTTCCAGAAGAAGCAGGTAAAAACAAGGATATAGTTGTTATTTTGTTTGTTTTGTTTTGTTTTGTTTCTGAGACAGTGTCTCTATCATGTAAATTGGAGTGCAGAGGCACTATCATGGCTCATGGCAGCATTGACCTTATGGGTTCAAGCAATCCTCTTACCTCAGCCTTCTCAAGGGCTGGAAGTATAGGCATATGCCACCACACCTAATTTTTGTATTTTGGTTTTGTATTTTGGTTTTGGTAAAGTATCACTATGTTGCCCAGGTTGGCCTCGAACACTTGGGTTCAAGTGATTCTCCCTCCTCGGCCTCCCAAAGTGCTGGGATTACAGGCATGAATCACTGTGGGCAACTCAGACTATGGTTTTTATGGGAGGCATAAATTATTGGGAGAATAAATTGGCTTCTGTAATTCACTTGTTTACATAGATTTGAAAAACAGTGTTGTGTTTCTTTATCAGTATCTGAACATTTATTAATAGAACAGTTCAAAGTCCTTTAAATTTAGAATACATCATGACTCAATGTTAGAAAAAATTTCTTATTCCTAAAACCATTTTAACTTAATACAATGGAATATTGACATTATGGAGAGCTACATTGCAAGACCTACTAGCTAGCTGACCATTGCAGGAAAAGTAAAGAAGTATAATAGGGAATTTGTCAATGGCCATGAGCCATTGTAGAATTCAATACTTTAGCTTTTAGTTGAGATCTTTGAAAGTTGGTGGTTAACATCTGCCTAGTCTTTGCTATTTTGTCAATTCCAGAAAGTCCCTAGAGCCATTATTTAATTTAAAACTTCTTCTCTGTCTTTTCACTTTCATCATCAACAGTGGTAGGTTGCTGTTTTTTGGAGGCCATATAATCCTAAGAAACAAAGATCTTTATACCTTCTTAAGAGTTACAATCTACATACTTTAAAGATTAGGGAACAACAAAACTGACATGAAATCTCCTAACTACATTTGTACATTGACTCTGGCTACCTGAATTGTACCGTAACACTCTAGTTCTGTGTTTCTGCAACAAAAAGAGTTTAAACTATAAATGTTAAATCTGTGAATATCAAGTGTAGACTGCATACCTTACCTGCTCTTAAAGGAAGAGGGCAGGAAATTTAGTATTAAGAATTTCAAAGACTCTGCTATTACTATTACTGCTGATACTGTTAGCTAATATTATTGAGTGCTTATTTCATGCTAGGCAGATTTAAATTTAATTCTTGCAACAGCCATATTAGGTAGTCATTATTTTCTCCATTTTATGGATGAGGAAACCAGGACTCAGAGAGATGAAATAACTCAGCTTGCTGGAGGTCAAACAGGAGTGTTATAGTGGAGTTAGAATTCAGATCTAGGCAGTAAGACCCCCAAACCTCTGCTCTTTATCACTTACAGTGTACTGTGGTTCAAAATCATTTTTACATGGAGCTGCTATTAATCAGGTATGTGTTTGCATTCCTGAATTGTGAGCTATGATGTTAGTCTTTAAAATTGGTAAGACTTTCTTAATTCAATCCTTATTTTTTAACAAGGTGATAAAATTTACAAAATGACGTTAACATTCCAATATAGTGTATTCTTACAAACGGTTTTATTTCATAGCATTTACACATTTTTAAGGAAAGGTATAAATTAAGCATTGTGAGCATAAGTTTCAAGAAGTAATTATCCTATACAAAGATATAGGGGAAATTGCAGGGATGATTTAGTTGATTAGTTTAAATGGTCACTTGAATGTGCAGCGTTGGACTGGGGTGCTTCTGATCTGTAGGTTAGCACCAACTGGTAGTAATCTTTGTGACTCAGAGGCATATGTGAGGCAGAGAAACTTTGTTTAGCCCAGAACAGGAGTCGAGTTTTCTGTGAAGCAAGTCGTCTTGAGTTGGTAGACAAGGAAAATTTTAGGATTCAGTTCAGCTTTGTACCTCAAATTCTTAATTTATGTATATGAAAATATTGTGGAGGACATTAAGAAGTTTAAGTTTTTATTTGATTCAGAGAGGTATTCTCACTTAATTACTAGTTTTTTAATTTTTAAAAAATATTATTGCAAAAAGTACATTGAATAGTAAAAATACACGAAGTGAGCTTTTGGGAAGGTTTAAATAAAGTTTAAATCAGAATGCATCTACTTTGGATGACATATGAGGTAATAATTTGAGGAAGGCAAGGCAGAAATCTGTTGCATTAGTGTGTGCGAGCTGTTGATGACTTGACCAGGACTATGGTAAGGGAGAGATGGACAGGTGCATGTTTCAAGGTATTTTTTTTTTTTAATATTAAAAAGACAGAATTTGGTAATGGATTGAATATGGGGGTTGAGGGATAACAAACCAAGGATGACTCCAAGATTTTTGATTTGAGTAACTGGGCAGATGGTAATTTCACTTCTGAGATATGGAAGGCTGGTTTAGGTAGTTGAAATGTTGGAATGAAGAGTGTGGCCTTGCATATGTTAGGTTGGAGATGCCTGTGAGACATCCAAATGGAAATGTAAATTACACAGCTAGATGTTTACTCCGGATCTCAAAGGAAAATCTCTGTTAGAGATTTAAATTTAAGAGTAGTCTGCATGGGGAAGTGACATTTGGAACCATGGGATGGATAATGTCAAGAAAGACACCATCGGGACAGCAGCAAGGAGAGGGCTGAGTACTAAGGAGTTCCAGTATTTAGAAGTCTTATAGAGAAGTAGCTGGCCTGAGAAGGAACAGCTGGTGAGATAGGGGAAATCAGGAGAGAATGGAATCATAAAAGCCAAGAAAGAAGTAAAAATAAAGACATTTTCAGAGACTTAAGGTCTTAGAATATTTGTCTTTTTAAGGTAACTTATTTTTGAGGAAACCACCTAAGAACATACATATAAGTAAAATAAGATTGTAACCAAAAAGAGAAAGACGCAGATTTTATAAAATAGTAAAACTGACCTAGGGATTCAGTGAAAGTAACCTCAGAATGGCAGTCATGTCGCAGGCCCAGAAAATATTCACTCTGAATCAGAGCAGGAAACTAAATGTTCTTTGAAAAGAAGGTAGTCAAAAAGGTTGGAGTACATTGTTCATAGATGATTCAGTAAGAAGTGGGGGGAAGATATCAATGGATATGATAAATAAGTCCCATATGAAACCAAAAGATAATGAGAAAGTCCAGGAAAAGCAAAACCCAAGAAAGTTATGATCCAAGTGTGAAGCTGACTAAAATGTGAGCAGAATCGCATATGAGCTATAAAACATCAACTCATAGGATGGAATAATTCATAAGATGTGTAACTATATTATATAAAATTACACAGATAACCAACAGAAGCAAGAAAAGTAATAATTGATCTGAAATTGGAGAGTGAGCTAAATATTTCAAAACAAGGAAATGTCTAGAGTTGAAATGATGAAAGTAACCAGCAAAAAAATTAAGAATGAAAATGGTCGTGCATGGTTACCAGAGGGAAGTGGACCTAGAGGTGAGAAAGTGTAAGACAGAATGACTTTTTCTTTTCTAAGTCTTTCTGTACTATTTGATTGCTTGTCACGTATGCCATTATCTTTTTTTTTTTTTTTTTTGAGTTGGAGTCTCACTCTGTTGCCCAGACTGGAGTGCAGTGGCTACTTCTGGCCACTGCAGCCTCGACCTACTGGGCTCCGGTGATCCTTCCGCCTCAGCCTTCCAAATAGCTGGAATTACAGGCATGCGCTACTATGCCCGGCTGATTTTTTTATTTATTGTAGAGATGAGGTCTTGCTGCCCAGGCAGGTCTCGAACCCACGGGCTCAGGCAATCCCCTCCCCTCTGCCTCCCAAAGGCGCGGGATTACAGGCTGAGCCACCGAGCCCAGCATGCCATTATCTTTATGGAAAAAAGGCAATGGGAAATAGGTTAGTGAGGATAGAGGTTGTACATCACATTCTGATATAATTTGATTACGAATTACTGGGGAGAGGTTGTGAGATCAAGTTTTGTCCTCTCTCTCTCTCCCTCCTCTCTTCCTTTCCTCTAAACTTAAAATGGGAGATATTGCAGCATGGCTATTGACAGTGATATTCTAGTATAGCAGTGATTCTTAGAGTTTGGTCCCCAGACTTGCAACGTTAGCATCACCTAGGAATTTGTAGAATGCACATTCTTGGGCTCCATCTCAGATTTGCTGATTCAGAAATTTTGGGGTAAGGTTCAGCAGTCCGAGTCTGTGTTTTGCCAAGCCCTCCATGTACTTCATATGTTTACTAACATTTGCGAACCACTGCAGTATGATGAAATGTCATATTATTATGTTATAAATTTCACTAATTGTGTATATTTTCTCAGATATCTGAGTTAAAATATTATTCTCTGTTTGCCTAGGTCAGATGCAGAAACAAAAAGGGTTTTGGAAGAATTGACTGAAAAACTTAATGAAGCCCAGAAACAAGAAGTGGTGAGAACTCTGTTCATGAAAAGTTTTAGTTTGTATGTAGATGGCAGGAGAGTGGCTGGGCTGTTCATAGTCACAGTGAAGTTTAATAGGGTTTAACCTTGTTGGTGGTATAAGTCATTTTGTCTAAAAATACATTCTTGTATTTTTACAAGCTCTTATAAAATGGATCACATGGTAACTCTATTTTAAATTTTTTAGACACCTCCATATTGTTTTCCATAATGGCTGTATCAATCTTTGTTCTTTCCAACTGTGTATATGAGTTCCCTTTTCTCCATGTTTTTCCAGCGTCTGTTATCTTTTGACTTTTTGACAATAACCATCCAAACAGCAGTGAGGTGTATCTCATCATAGTGGTTTTAATTTCCATTTCTCTGATGATGAATGATGTTGAGCACCTTTTCCATATACCTCTTTGTGATTTTTGTCTTCTTTGGAGAAGTGTCTATTCAAGTTTTTTGCCCATATTTTAGTTGGGTTATTTGTTTTTCTACTACTGAGTTGTGTGAGTTCTTTGTAAATTTTGGGAGATTAGCCCTTTATCAGATACATGGTTTGCAAATATTTTTTCTCAATTTGTAGGCTGCTGTTTTATTTTGTTGATTATTTCCTTTGCTGTGCAGAAACCTTTTTGTTTGATGCAGTCTCATTTATTTATTTTTGTTTCTATAGCCCTAGCTTTTGATCTGAGAGCCAAAAATCGTTGCTAAGGTTATCGTCTAAGAGCTTTTCCCCTATGTTCTCATCTGGGAGTTTTATAGTTTCTGGTCTTACATTTAGGCTTTTAATTCATTTTGAAATGATTTTTGTGTACTGCATAAGAAAAGAGTCTAATTTCATTCTCTTGCATGTGGAAATTCAGTTTTCACAGCACCATTTATTGAAGAGATTATTCTTTCCCTGTTGTGCCCTGTTGGTGCCCTTGTCAAAAACTACTTGACCATATATGTTTGGGCTTATTTCTGGGCTCTTTATTTTGTTCCACTGATCTATGTGTCTGGTTTTGTGTCAGTACCATACTGTTTTGGTTACTATGGTTTTGTTATATACTTTTCAATCAGAAAGGGTGATTTCTTCAACTTTATTATTTTTTTATTTTAGGGTCTCCATGCTTCCACACAAATTTTAAGATTAAAAAAAATTTTCTATGACAAATGTTATTGGGATTTTTATAGGAATTATGTTGAGTCAGTATATTGCTTTGGGTAGTATGGACATTTTAATAATATTAATTGTTCTGATCATGAGCATGGGCTATCCCTTCATTTATTTGTGTTTTCATTAATTTCTTTCATCAATGTCTTGTATTTTCATTGTACATACTTTTCACCATCTTAGTTAAATTTATTCTTAGATTTTTTTCTGATGCTATCATCAATTGGGTTATTTTCCCAATTTCTTTTTCAGTTGGGTTGTTATTTGTGTATTAAAATGCTACTGATTTGTGTGCCCATTTTGTATCCTGGAACATTACTGAATTCTTTTATTAATTCTAAGTTTTTGTGTGTGGAATCTTTGGGATTTTTTATATACAGGGTCAGATCATCTGCAAATAGAGATGATTTTACTTCTTTTCCAATTTGGATGCCCTTTATCTTCTTCTTGTCTAATTTCTCTTGCTAATACTTCCTGCTAGTATTAATACTATGTTGAATAGAAGTAATGAAACGGGGCATCCATGCCTTGTGCTGGATTTCAGTTTTTTTTCCCATTGACTATCATGGGAAATGACTGTTGTTTGTTTTTCATAAATGACTTTTATTATTGAATAATAGTTGACAGTTTTTATCAAGAAATTATGTTGGATTTTGTTGAATACTTTTTCTGCATCAGTTGAGGTGATGATGTAGTTTTTGTTATTGATTTGCATATGTTAAATCAGCCTTGAATGCTAGAGATAAATCCTTCCTGGCCATGAAGTATTATCTTTTTGATATGTCATTGGATTTGGTTTGCTAATATTTTGAGGATTTTTGCATCAATCAGAAAGATTGTTCTGTAGTTTTCTTTTCTTGTAATTTCTTTATCTGGTTTAGGTGTCAAAGTGATGGGGTTTCATGAAATGCATTTGGATGTATTACCTCTAGCTCCATTTTTTTTTTTTGAATAGTCTAAGAATCATGGATATTAATTCTTGCTGCTTTTAAAAACTGTCTTTGACTTTTGACCTTTGATTACATAATGTCAAGGAAGACTGCTTGGGCTGTATCTGGGAACTTTTGTGCTTTGTAGATTTGGATGTCTGAATCTTTCCCAAGACTTGGAAAGTTTTCAGCAATTATTCCGTTAAATAGACATTGTGTTCTTTCCCCTGTCTCTTCTCCTGAAATTCTCATGGTGTGAACATTTGCTCACTTAATGGTGCTTCTGAAGTCCCACAGGCTGTCTTAACTCTTTTTCATTCTTTTTTTTTTCTTTGACAGAGTCACTTTGAAATACTTATCTTCAAATTCACAGATTCTTTCTTCTACTTGATTTACACTGCTGTTGAAACTCTCAATTTTATTTTTTTATCTGATTAATAACTTTTTTTGGCTCCAAGGTTTATGATTGTTTCTATTTTTTGTGTGTGTGGCAGCTATCTCTTTGTTGAATTTCTCATTCAGGTGCTAAATTGTTTTCCTGATGATTTTTATTAAATTACCTATTTCATCTCACTGAATTTTTGGGGGTATTATTCTAAATTTATTTTCTGGGAATCCATACATTTCCGTTTCTTTGGGGTTAATTACTGGAAATTATTGTGTTCCTTTGGCAGTGTCATGTTTCCTTACTTTATTATGTTTTCTATATCCCTATGTTGATGTCTGCTTATCTAGTGGTACGGTAGCCCCTTCCAAACTTTTACAGAGGAAGACTATTAAAGAGTGGCTTTTACAGAGGAAGACTTTTACCTGCAGATAGGCCTGAGGTTGCTGGTTCAGCAGGGTGCAGTGGGTCTGGTTCTGTGTGGGTGCATTGTACAGACTTCATACAGCTTCTTCAGTTGTGATCAGTGTTAGAGATGGCTGCGGGAGCTTCAGTGGTCTAGGCTGAAGGAGTTTGTGGCAGTGATGGTGGCTGTGTAGGTTATAGGGCAAGGACTTTATGGATTCTCCTGTTTTTGTCTTCCTCATGGTGGGGAATCTTAGCTGAGGGGATCTTTCTTAAAGTTGGATCTGATATGGCTCACAGTGGCACTGGGATCCACAGCACAGTTATTCAGAATGGCTATCGGGTCAGATTCTTGGGCTCAGGGTCTTGCAAAACTACTGTAGCACCTGGGACTTGAGACATAGGTTCACCCTCCAAGGCATGAGTGAATGCAGTTCTTCTACTAAGCCAGGTTTTGTTGCTCTGGGATGTAGCTGTGGCTCTTACCTTGGAGGGTAGGGTACCACACTCAGTGAGGAAGGGGTGCTCCAGAGGCTTGGTCCCTGGGAAACAGGCTACAGTCACAATTCGGGATCCAGGACCAACAGGGTACAGTAGCAGCTTGGACTCCAGGAGATGAGTAACCACGCAGTGGTGACTCTGTGCCCTGTAATGGTGGAGCATGGCAGTAGCCCAGGCTTTGTGGGGTAGCAGCAGTGAAGACCCAGGAATGGCCAAACACCACTGTGGATTGGTCTCAAGGGGTGGGGAGAAGTGCAGCAGTGACTCCACTCTTTGGAGAGGTGGGATGCCTCAGTAGCTTAGACTGCGGGAGGCTAGTTGGATTTAAGGTAGGCATGATGCTCTGGCTGTAGGGCCTGGAGGGTAAGTGGCATAACTCAGTCAAGACTTTGATTCCCTGGGATGCAAGGCACTGCTGAAGCATAGCTACATGGGTCATTGGCACGCCTAGGTCCCTGAGCATGTGGTATCATGTTACCTGTGATGCTAGGAGGTACAAAGCTCTAATATGCTGGATTATTGAAGCCCCTGGGAGGTAGGGTGTTGTCTTACTTGTGTGTGGTATGGAGGGAGACTTCTCTGGTGTTCAGGAGGCCTGAAGTCCCTTTGGGGCAGGGCTCAGCTGTGCCACCAGGGGTACCAACTACTTTGGTATGTAGAAGGTTTGAGATCCTCAGGTGGCAGGGTGCCACATATGCTCTGGGTCTGGGGGCATGAATGCTCCAGTGGGCCAGAGTCTGAGGTACCTGGGGGTGGGTTGCTGCCTTGGCTATGGCACCAGGGGTGAGACTGTGCTCCAGTAATTCTAGGCTCTTGGTCCCCAAAGGATGGGGTAACACTTCAGCTCGGTTCTAAGAGGAGGGTGCACCAGTGACTAGGATGCAGTTAGCTTGGTCCTAGTGGGTAGGGCTGATCCCAGTTGAGGGATGGGGTGATGGAGGCAAAATATTTCTCTCTCTTCTCTCTGCGGGCATCCTAGATTTTTGTGCTATGCAGGATTTCTGTTGCTACTTTATTTTCAGTTGCACTCCTTTAGTTTTTTGGGGGCAAAATATAGTTGTTTGTTGCTTTGGGTTTTCTTATGGGGGAGAAGCTCCTATAGATAGAAGCTTTTTAGTTGGCCATCTTGCTGCTGTCACTCCAATAAGTTTTATATCTTATAAATTTTTAAATAAAATTTATTTCTTAAATTTGATATCTTTTATGTCATTTTATAGGGTATCATTAAATATATTTTTAAATTCAGTATGACACTTATTCTTTGATTCAGAGAAGTCATTACATTTAATGTAAATATTGATGTCATTTATATAAATCCACTACCTTACTGTTTGCTGTCTATTGGTCACACTTATGTTTCCATTTTTACTTTTTTCTTGTTCTTTGGTTTTATTGGTTTTCATTTTTCTGTATTCCACGTCTGTTAACTTTCTAATTATACATTTAAAAAATTCCTTTGATGATTAACCTAGGAATTAACACATGTATTTATATTCTTGATATATCAAACCTCATATAAATTAATATTTTTAACTCTTCCCAGAAAAGGCAAGGATCTTAGAAACAGCCCAACTCCATTAACCCCACTTTTCTCTTTTTGCTAGTTTTGTCACATATTTTAATTCTATGTTTAGTTGAACCATAGAAGACATTACTATTATTTTATACAATAATTGTTTCTTTAAGTTGACCCTTATATTGAATATTCTTTGTTCTTCATTCCTTTCTGAGTCTTTCTGATTCCACATCTGCCTTAAGAACATGCTTTAAAATTTTTCCTAGAGTGAGTATACATATGCCGGAAAATATCTTTTAGAATTTCCTTTAGAGTGGGTCATTTGTTGATAGCTCTTCTCTATATGGTGTCTTAAAATGTCTTTATTTCATTTTTTTTGTTGTTGAAAGACATTGTCATTGGATATAAAATTCTAGATGTGCAGTTTTTGTTTTCCCATTTTGAAATTTGAAGGTATCATTTAATCATTTTTGGATTCCATTGTTACTATTGAGAAGTCAGTTGTTTGTCTTATTGATGCTTTATTTTGAAGGTAATATACATTCTTCTCTAACTGTTTTTGAGATTTTCTTCTTAGTCTTTTTTAAAAAATAGTTTTACTATGATGAGCTTAGTTGCGTTTTTTTTTTTTAATTTGTTTTTTGATGCTTATAGTGTCATTATCTCTTCAAAAATCACTTTTGCCGTATTCCCTGTGTCTCCTTTCAGGACTTCAAATTTCATATAATGTTGAACTTTTCACTTTTTATCCCCTTTGTCTCTTTTATTCATTTCTGTCATTTTAAAATTGTTTCTTTATTCTTTATTTTGAATATTTTCTTCTAACTTTTTATTTAGTAACTTAATCTCTCTTTAGCAGAACAACCCACTGATTTTCATTTTTAGTTATTGCATGTTTCTCTTTCATTTGATTGTTTTTGCCTTTGCTTCCCCCCCATCCTTAATCTACTTATCTGTGTCTCATAATTCTATTATCTAGATCCCCTATGAGTCTGTTTCTATTGTCTGTTTTTTCTTATTTTTCTTGTATTCTTGGACTTGTATTCTTGTATTCTTGATCACCTTGTTTTGGCCTACTATTTATTTTTTGATGATCTAGTTATTTTTGTTTGATGATAGAAAGTCTATTTCATTTTCAGCAAATAAAATTAGAATAGATAATTCAAGGCCTAGGACATTATTATGTATGAAAATATAGACATTTACCTTTGGTTATAGACTGGGGCTAGTAGCTATCTGGGATTACCTTATTATTTGCTGTTGAGTTATTTGAAAGTTAAACTTCAGTGCCAGGTCTTAAGTATTACTGGTTTACCCTTCCTGCTAGTTTACAGCACTTTAGGATTCCAGTCCAAAGGCTGAGGGGATGATTAATCATGGATATTTTACTTGGAAGGCTCTCAAGTCCATTTTTTCCCATTTAACCCTACAAATCTGTGAAAAATTGTTCAGCTTCTCAGCATCTCATCTGCCTTTTCTTTTTTTCTTTCTTTCTTTTTTTTTTTTAACAGGTGCTGCAGCCACAGCTGCACCTGCAGCACACTGGGCTTCAGGTATCAGCTGCCTTTTCTGAAATGAGCTGATATTTCAGGGGGAAAGTAGTCCTAAAAGATGGACTGTTCTCTCTGTGTTCTTTTACTGTGTCTTGTTCTTGTATTTCCTTTTTAAAAAAATTGTCCAGTGTTTTAAAACACATTTTTTATTTTAAATAGTCTCTGTAGCTTTTCCAGTTATTTTCATATGAATTATCTAGTCTGTCATTTCTGGAAATGAAACTCCCTGCCACTTTTTACATACATCAGATTTTATTGCTATATTTGCTATTTCTAATGCACATGATAGAATTATGAAATTTTTCCACTGTTGCATGAGGCTTTTTTTACTTGCTGCATAGATATACACCTTGTGAGCATGTTTGTGCAAGAGCTTTGATCTAAACTCAGATATCCTTAATATTTTACTGAGGTCCTATTTGGTTGTACTGTTGTGTTGTTTTCTTGAAACTGTTAGGTAGTTGGGGTGCTTAGAGTTTGAGGTTTTATATTAATTTTCCTAGTGTACTTTATATTTGTTTAGTTTCCCCTTTCACCATGTGGCAAGATAACCCACAAAACACATTTGTAATTTTATTTGGTCTTCTTTCACATAGAAAATAAAACTATTAACTATTATCTTCATATACTTTAGAGTTTGAGTGTGTGTTTAAAGTATAGCCACTGAGCAAAAAGTTAGCAGTTAGCTGAATTCAAAGAAAGCCCAAACTTTTTTTTATTATCATTATTGCTGTGTAACAAGATTTACTCCATATCACATGAAGCTATCATATAAAGCTCAAATGGCTGTCACACCTCACTGGTGCTCAACTCATTGGTGTAATTAGTATATACAACTTGCTAGTTTACCCAGCTGTCCAGTGTGTCTAGCTCATTAGGATACAACCTTTTATATTGTCTAAACCCAGGAAATTGTACTCACCTAATTGTGTACTCAGTTGAATTGTTTATGTGACAGTTCCTGATATCCAGTTGTGGTGTTGCAGCTTGTTTTGTGCTTTCTGTATCTTGCTGTTAAAGTAGCGTTGTCTCATAATTGCACAGAGGGCATCTCAGACCTCCTGTGGGTGTGTGTATTTCTGATTAAGAAATAGTCGTTTAATGCAAAAATTAAAAATAATATTTTTGAATTTTAGAAGATCTTCTGAAGGCCACATGATGTTTGTTTTCAGAGATTAATGTAGATTTTGTGACTCACTTTTTTCAACTGAAGTCAACATTTACATTTTGTAACTAGTTGACGTATTGTATGGTATTTGTGAATTCATGATAACCTGCTGTCAGAGAAGATGCAGTTTCATTATTTGAGTGTTAAGCTTCCTAGAGGCTGCAGCTGTTACCACCATTGAGATTTAAGTTTAAAATAAAATTACCAAAATGATGCATATTTACTTTGGAAAACTTAAATATTGTACAAATATATGAAGTGAAAATAAGTGACTGTCCTATCCCCTACCAATTTCACTTTCTACTGGTGCCATTATTAATCACATTTATTGGGTATTATTCTGAGGGTACAATTTTTATCATACATTTTCTCAGTAAATAAAATATATCTTGAAAGTTTATGGCACACATTTTTCTTTGAGAGACAAAAAGTATTGGTTGTTGTCATACATGCCAAAATCTGATTTGTTATCTTTTGTGAATCATAGATTTTTTTTTTCAAATTGCTCACTGGAAAAGAGTAGTTATTGTTTATAGCATGATGTTATGGAAAATATTTTCTGTTATTACTTATAGTAAGCAATCAATATTGCATAGACTTAATGCCATGGAAGAAATTTCAGTTTATTAATTGTTTAAATTTTACCCAGTTGAGGTGTGATATCAGTACATATTAAGTTTGTTTATTTATGGAGATACAAGTCAATTTTATTTTAGTTTTCTAGAGAAGAGTCACTATTAAAAATAAAAATGTAAACATGGATCCACCTGTTCTGAAAAGGTTGGTCATTAATAGAATTTTAAGAATTCTTGTTAAACTGAATGCTTTTGCTTTTGTTTCACTTTCTTTTGTTAACTACTAGCCTTAAAAGCCATTCTAATTTTTATTTTTGTTAGTTTGCTATTTTTATAACTATATAGAGAGATTAGGACTTTTAAAAAAAATTTTCAAACAAAGTTATTAGAGAAAGAAGGGAGAGTTGGCATGGTCGAAATAAACTGCCAGAACTTTTTGATGACTTAGTAGTAAACTTAATTGATAGGGACACTGATAAACATGAATTTCTTGGTATTAGGACATTGCTAGTGTTTTCCCCTTAGATCTCAGAAATAGAATAACTAAGAAGTACTAATAAATGAATTCTTTAAAATAATTCATATTATTGGGAATTATCACTCAAAAGTTATAAATGTATGACATGGCTTTAGGTATCAGAGCCTATTTAGGACCATTTTTTCTTGTTCTTTCTTTGGTCTTCCCTGTCTCAGGAGGTGACATCACATTCCATCTGTCATCTTAAGGTAGTCACCTAGAATTCATCCTAGATCTGTTTCTTTACACCACACGTCCAATCCATTACAAAATCGTATCCTTTTAATTTCTGAAATCTCGCTCAATTCCATCTACTTTTAATACTACTGTTCAAGATGCCATCACTTCTCAATGGGTTTACTGACGTGGCTGCCATTAAAGTTGGTCTCTCTTCTCCCATACTTGCCTATATCTATGCTCCTCACAGTAGCCAAGTTTTTTTTAAATTGACATTATATTGAATTATTCCCTTGTGTTTAAAAACCCTAATTAGGTTTCTTCTGTTCTAAATTCCTTGCTGTGGTCTATAGTGCCTACATTATTTGGCTTTCTCTATTTTCTTTGAAATTGTCAAACTCATTTCTATATCAGGTTTTTTTTTTTTTACAATGTCTTCTCCTTATCTGCCCAATTTTATATTGCTGACTATCTCTTTTACCATATTTTATCATTTTTAGTGTACAACTCTTTTGACTCCTTGGTTAAATTTATTTATTAGCATTTTGTTTTGATGCTATATTAAATTAGGTTTTAAAAAGTCTTTTTTTGGAAAGCTTGCTGTTACATATAAAAATGCTACTTATTTTGTATGTTGAATTTTGATTCTTGCAACTTAATAAATTTATTAGTTCTAACAGTTTTCCAATGGAGTCTTTTGGGTTTTCTATATATAAGATCATGTCTTCTCAAAACAAGGGCAATTTAACTTCTTCCTTTCTGATTTAGATACCTTTCTTTTTTTTTCCTTGCCTAGTTTCTCTGGCTAGGATGTACAGTACTATATTGAATAGATGTGTCCAGAGTAGGTATCCTTGTCTTGTTCCTGTTCTTTGAGGAAAAGCCTTCATCTTTTCACTGCTGAGTGTGATGTTAGCTGTTGGCTTGTTGTATGTGGTCTTTATTAATGTTGTGGTATCTGCCTTCTTTACCTAATGTTTTTAAAAGTTTCAGTTGTAATATTTCTTCTCTTATTTGTTTGAGTCGCTATTCTTTTTTTCTTATTTAGTCTAGCTAACATTTTGTCAATTTTGTTTATCTTTTCCAAAAACCAACTCTTAGTTTCATTGGTCTTTTCTATTGTTTTTCTAGTCTCTACTTCATTGATTTTTGCTCTGATCTTTATTATTTACTTCTTTCTGCTGACATCAGCTTAGGTTGTTCTTTTTTAGATTTTTTTAGTGTAGTTTAGTTCAGTTAGATTGTTTCAGATCTTTTTTCTAAAAGTAGGTACTTACTGCTATAGACATCCCTTTTAGAAGTGCTTTGGCTGCATTCCATAAGTTTTGGTGTTTTGTGTTTCCTTCTGCATTTTTATCAAGATATATTTTCATTTTCTTTTTAGTTTTTCTTTAACCCATTGGTTGTTCAGGATTGTGCTGCTTAATTTACATTCTTTGTGAATTTAAAAAATTTTCTCTTCATTGATTAGTTTCATAACAATGTGGTCTGAAAAGATACTTTTCTTCTTAAATTTGTTAGCATTGGCTGGGCTTGGTGGCTCAGCCTGTAATCCCAGCAATTTGAGAGGCCAAGGTAAGTGGACTGTCTGAGTCCATGGATTTGAGACCAGCCTGGTCAACTTGGCGAGACCTCGTCTATACAATAAATCAAAAAAATTAGCTGGGTGTGGTAGTGCACACCTGTAGTTCCAGCTACTTGGAAGGCTGAGGTAGAAGGATTGCTGGAACCCAGCAGTTCAATACTGGGGAGGCCATGAGTGTGCCACTGCACTCCAGCCTGGGCGATGGTAGAGTGAGACTCTAACTCAAAAAAAAAAAAAATTGTTAACACTTGTTTTATGACCTAACATGATCTATCCTGGAGAATGTTGTGTGTACACTTGAGAAGAATATATTCTGCTACTATTTGATGGAAAGTTCTATATATGCTTGTTAGGTTCATTTGTTCTAAAGTGTTGTTCAAGTCTGATGTTTCCATATAACCTTTCTGTCTAGATGATGTTGAAAGTGTGGTGTTGAAGTTACTTACTATTATTGTATTTCTGTCTAATCTTTTCTATTAACATTTGCTTTATATATTTAGGTGCTTAATATATATCAGGTGCTCTGATGTTGGGTGCATATATATTTACAATTATTTTATCCTCTTGATGAATTGATCCCTTTATCATTATGTGACTTTCTTTGTTTCTTTTTATAGTTTTTGACTTATAGTCTATTTTGTCTAAGTATGGCTACTTCTGGTTAGTTTTTATTTGTGTGAAATATATTTTAACAGTCCTTCATTTTGAATCTGTTTGTGTCCCTAAAGCAGAAGTGAGTCTTTGTAGGCAGCATATAGTTGCATCATTAAAAAAAAATATTTTTAGCTACTCTGTTTCTTCTGACTGGAGAATTTAATCAATTTATATTTAAAACAACTATTTACAGGTAAGACTTACTATTGCCATTTTCTTAGTAGTTTTCTGACTGTTTTGTAGTTCTTTCATTGCATTCTCTCACTTTCTTTCTTTGTGATCTGATGATTTTCTGTAGTGGTATGCTTTGATTCCTTTCTCTTTGTCTTTGAAATATATACTAGAGGTATTTTTCTTTGTGATTACCATGTGCTTACATAAAACATTTTATAGCTGTCTACTTTAAGCTGATAACAACTTAACTTTGACCATATACAAAGACTCTATGCTTTAATTTCTCTCACGTTTTACATTATGATGTCACAATTTAACTCTTTTAAATATTGTGTGTCTATTAAAATCATTGTTATATGGTTATATTTATTTTTAATATTTTTGTATTTCACTTTTATATTACAGTTAAAAGTTATTTAAACACTGTCATTACAGTGCTAGAATAGCTTTATTTTATTTATTTAATATACATTTTTAAAAATAGGGACAAGGAAGCCGGGCTCGGTGGCTCAGCCTGTAATCCCGCGCCTTTGGGAGGCTGAGGTGAGTGAATTGCCTGAGCCCGCGGGTTCGAGACCCGCCTGGGCAGCGAGACTTCATCTCTACAATAAACCAAAAAGCAGCCGGGCGTGGTAGCGCATGCCTGTAATTCCAGCTACTTGGAAGGCTGAGGCGGAAGGATCGCCGGAGCCCAGCAGGTCAAGGCTGCGGTGGCCGGGAGCGGCCACTGCACTCCAGTCTGGGCGACAGAGTGAGACTCCAACTCAAAAAAAAAAAAAAAAAAAATAGGGACAAGGTTTTGCTATGTTACCCATGCTGGACTTGAACTCTTTGGCTCAAGCAATTTTCCTGCCTCAGCCTCCCAAAATGTTAAGGTTACAGGCATGAGCCACCATGTCTGACCAAGAATATTTTTGAGTATCTTCTTACTTTCATAGTGAGTTTTATAATTTCATATGTTTTCATGCTCAAATATTCTTTCATTTCAACTTGAAGAACTCCTTTTAGAGTTTTTTTAAAGGCAGAATAATGGCGATTAACTGCTACAGCTTTTTTTCTGTCTTGGGATGTCACCTCTCCATTTCAGAAGGGCAGCCTTATGAGGTATAATATCCTTGGTTGGCAGATTTTATCCTCCAGGACTTTGAATATGTCACTTCATTCTTTCCTGATTTGAAAGGTTTCTGCTGAGATATTAGCTGACAGTCTTATAGCAATTTCGTTGTATGTGATGAGTTATTTATTCTCTAGCTGCTTTCAACATTTCCTCTTTGTTTTTGCCTTTTGAGAATTTGATTAATATGTGTCTCAGTAAAGATCTCTTTATATTTAGTCTATTTGTTATTTGGACTTCATGGATCTGAGTGTTCATTTCCCTTTCAGGATATAGGAAGTTTTCTGTCAAAAAAAAAAATAAACCCTTTCTCCTATATCTTTTCTTTCTCTGTTTTTTTCTGGGACTTCTATAATGAGTAAGTTGTTTTACTTGATGGTAACCCATAGGTTCCATAGTCTTTCTTAACTCTGTTTTCTTTTTGTTCCTCTAACTGGGTAACTTCAAGTGACCTGTCTTTGAGCTCTCTGAGTCTTCTGCTAAATTCAGTCTGCTTTTCACAGTGTGGAATTATTCACTTGAGTCATTGTGTTCTTTAGATTCAGAATTTGTTCGTTCTTTTTAATGACCTCTATCTCTGTTGAATTTCTAATTTTGTTCATGTATTGATTTTCTGATTTTGTTAACTGTATAATTGCTCCCCCTTATTCATGATTTTGCTTCCCACCATTTCAGTTTTTTGTGGTCAACTTATGTCTGAAAATATTCAATGAAAAATTCCAGAAACAAATGCTTCATAAGTTTTAAATTGCATGCCATTCTGCGTAGAGGGATGAAATCTTGCACTGTCTTACTTCAGTCATCCTGGGACACGATTCATCCCTGTATCCAGCATATCCATGCTATATATACTACCCTCCTATTAGTCATTTAGTAGTTGTCTCAGTTATTCGATTGAGTTTCACAGTATCACAGGGCTTATGTTCAGGTAATCCTTACTTTTGCTAAATAAGGACTTTGAAGTGTAGGAGTAGTGATATTGGCAGTTGCATATACCAAAGAGAAGCCATAAAGTGCTTCCATTAAGTGAAAATGTGAAAACTCTCAACTTAACAAGAAATAAAACAAATCATATACTGAGGTTGATAAGATCTGTTGTAGGAAAACTTTTCTGTCTGTGAAATTGCCAAGATGGGAAAAAAATTATGCATAATATATATAGGATTAGGTATTATCTTTGATTTCAGGCATCCATTGAGGGTTGTACAGCATACACCCCAGGAGTAAGAAGGAACCTCTGTATTCTCTTGTAGCTCACTGAACTTATTTGAGAAGATTATTCTGTATTTGTTAGGTGGTTTGTGTCTCCTTGTCTTTGTAGTTGGTTGCTGGTGCTTTATTTTATTCTCTTGGTAGTATCATTTTTTTCTGGCCATTCATGATCCTTGTGGCCTTGGTTTCTGTGCATTTGAAGAAGTAGACACGACGTCTTCTAGACTTTGCAGACTGGCGTTGGCAGGGAATTTCCTTAACTAGTGAGTCCTGCAGATTTTTGGTAGGCTCTCTGGCAGGGTCCATATGTGGACTTGCTGCCAGTACCCTCTTGGGGGCTGACCTTGAGCCTGGGTCAACTGGTGGGCTGACCTAACACATGGGTCCACAGGGCCTCGCCTGGTGCCTAGGTTCATGGCTTTGAACGCAGAGCCTGTGTGCGTTGGGGCAGACTGGGACTTTGGTTTTTTGGGAGAAACTTGTATTCTGGATTAGAGGCTGCTTGGCACATGGATCTGCAGGGAAGGCTTTAGTGCCTGGGTTCTTAGGGATGGGCTTAGGGCTTATGTCCATAGTGGCTGAACTGGGGCTGAGATGGACCTTGAGTCTGATATTTTGGGGGCCAGCCTATTGCTGGGATGGGCCTGGTACCTGCATTGGGGGCAGACCTGGAGCTTATGTCTGCAGGGGTCAGTTTGGTACTAAGGTACACCTGGAATGTGAATTAATGGGGGTGGGCCTGTGATCTGCATCTCTGGGGGCTGCCTTGAGGCATGAATTGACAGGGATTGTCCTGGAGTCTGGGTTTGTACATCAGTATTTTATGTTATATATTTTCTCAAACTTACCAGCTTAAAATAACATTTGTTCAATAGTTTCTGTAGACGGGGATACCAGATTTGACTTAGTTGGTTTCTTTGGCTCTGAGTCTCTCACAGTCTGCGTTCTTCTCAATTGGGTTTTGTCTGGACTAAGTCTGCTTCCTGGCCCATCATGTTGTTGCCAGGAGTCAGTCCCTTGTAGGTTATTGTCCTTGAGGCATCAATTTGTCATGACCTGTTGGTCAGAGGCCTTTTGTTTCTTTGACATTCACAGAGCATCTCAAAACATGCCAGCTTGCTTTGTTACAGCAAGCAAATGAGAAGAGGAGCAGCAAAAGAGAAAATGCTAGCAAGTAGAAGACAGTTTTTTTGTAACCCAATCATGGAAGTGACATCCCATCACTTTTGCTATATTCTCTTTATTAGAAGTAAGTCCCTAAGGCCAGTATATACTCAAGGGGATGGGATTACACAAGTGCATGAATACCAGAAAGCAGGGATTATTGGGACCCATGTTAGAAGCTGAAAAACAGAATATATCAGTTAAAAATAGAACTACTATATTATCCAGCAATCTCACTTCTCGGTATATTTCAAAAGGAAATGAAATCAGTATCTTGAAGAAATATTGGCATACCTATGTTTATTGCAACATTATTCATAATACCAAGATACAGAGATAATATAAATGTCTATCAACCAATGAATGTGATAAAGAAATTGACACACCACAATTTCTCTATTTGTTCACTGGTTGATAGACATTTAAGTTATTATATATTATATGTATGCATGCACACACATGCACAATGGAATATTATTCAACTTTAAAAAAGAGGAAAATCATGTCATTTGCAGCAATAAATGAAGGAACCTGGAAGACATTATGCTAATTGAAGTAAACCAGATACAGAAATACAAATACTGCATTATCTCACTTATGTGGAATCTAAAAAAGTCTAATTAATAGAAACAGAGTGAAATGGTTGCTAGGGGTGGGGATGGGAAAAATGGGGATATGTGGGTCAAAGGGTAAGTAGGTTCAGTTATGTAGGATGAATAAGTTCTAGAGAATCATTGGTAAAAATAATGGTAACTACGTAAAGTGATAGGTTTATCTATTTAGCTTGACTGTAATATTGATTTGGGATGATGCACAAGTTAGTAGTGTTTTTTCACTGTTTTAAACAGTCTTCATCAAAGCCCGATGATCTTCCTGAAAGTAGAGAATCTCTCAGGGCAAAGTGGCCCTCTCTAAAATGACAAAGCCATTTTCTTGTCATGCTTTTCTCTATGACATTCTCCCCATGCATGGCACAAATGTTTCGAGTTGCCTCTGCTGCCTTTACTCCTCTGTTAAGCTCAAACCGGAGAATATGTTGGAAGTGTTTGTCTTTTTCCACTTGACACTCCTTCTTTAGCTCACAAATAGCACTAACTTTCTTTAAATATGCAAAATGAAGGCATATTCACAAGCACAACGTTGTCACTCCAAATGACAAATGACTAACAATAAATGAACTCCCAACACCAGTGTTGCCATGCCAAAAACAAATGCTGTGAACTTATGCATCAACTTAATGTATCAACACACAAAATTATGTTTTAATAAAACTGTTACTTAGAAAAAAAATTGAGGCAAAATCCTCCAAATGCTGTAACTCTGTGTTATCACATGTATTAACTATGATGGTGAAGTTACTGATGTCTAAATAATTTTGGATTTTGATTTCAGTATGTAGTTACTTGAACTGCTTTAATTTTGATATGATTTCAATAAGCACAGCCTTCTTTCCTGAAATTTCCAATTCATTGAATCTAGTCAGAGAAATTCTTACTGCACTTTTAATGTCAGTCTGTTCATTACATAGCAAGCTATTTGAAAGCAGGGTCTGTGGATACAGTATAACTTTTGACTTTCCAAAAATGTAACTGCAAATAGCATACTATTGATCAGAAGCCTTGCCAATAACATACACTGTTGATTAACACATATTTTGTGTGTTGTATGTATTATATTCTGTAATTTTACAATAAAATAAGCTAGAGGACAGAAAATGATATTAAGAAAATTTTAAGGAAGAGAAAATATATTTCCCATTCGTTAAGTGGAAGTGGATCATCGTAGAGGTCTTCGTTGTCTTCATGCTGAGTATGCTGAGGAGGAGTAGGAAGAGGAGGAGTTGGTCTTGCTGTCTCAGGGATGGCAGAGGCAGAAGAAAACCCCCTTGTAAGTGGATCCTTGCCGTTAAAACCCATGTCGTTCAAGGGTCAACTCTAATTTTGCTCAACCTTTGTCGACTAATGAAGCTTATTGTTTATGTCTTTTAAATAACTTGACTGAGCTATAATTTGCTAAAAAACTAATGTGCTTCAAGTGTACAATCAGTGGTTGTGTTAGTAAATGTACTGAGTTGGCCAACCATCTCCATAATTCAGTTTAGAACATTTTAATCACCCCAATAAGGTGCTTTGTCAGGACCTTTCTTGACTCTTTGTCAAACACCGAACTGGACACGTAAGATTTCTTTCTTTTTTTTTAACCAACAGAATTTAGTCTCTGTAGATTGTCAAAAATTACCAATGCCAGCTATATTTCAAGTTGTCATGGCGGGGTATTGGGAAAAGTTTTTTTTTTTTTTTTTGAGTTGGAGTCTCACTCTGTCACCCAGACTGGAGTGCAGTGGCCGCTTCCCACCACCGCAGCCTCCACCTGCTGGGCTCCAGCGATCCTTCCGCCTCAGCCTTCCGAGTAGCCGGAATTATAGGCATGCGCTACCACACCCGGCTGATTTTTGATTTATTGTAGAGATGAGGTCCCGCCTGCCCAGGCGGGTCTCGAACCTGCAGGCTCAGGCAACCCACTCACCTCAGCCTCCCAAAGGTGCGAAATTACAGGCTGAGCCACTGAGCCCGGCGGGAAAAGTTTTTAATTAGCAATAATCGTGCCTCAGAGAAACCTCATTGGCTATGATACTGCCACTGTGCACAGTTATAAGATTTCTTTTAATAGGGCTGTATTTATTGCTTGTCTTATGTGAATATAAAGTATCTTTTTTAAAATTTATTTTTTATTTTAAGGATGTGGGGTACAATTTAAGGTTAGGTATGCAGATGTTCATTATGTAGATACCCTTGTTGATGAGGTGTGCCCTCCCTCCCCTGGTAGTTTCCTACTACTGCCTATCCCTTTCTTATAGTATTATAATTGTTCAAGGTCTGCTTATGAGTGAGAACATATGGTACTCTGTTCTTTGTTTCTGTGATAGGTCACTGAGTATGATAGACTCTGAATCCCTCCAAGTTGCTGCAAAGTCCATGTTTGTCTTTCTTTATGGCTGCATAATATTCCTTTGTGTTTATGTACCACATTAAAAAAAATCCAGTCCAGTTTCAATGGGCAGCATGGTTGGTTTCATGTTTTTGCTATTGTGAATAGTGCTGCAGTAAACATGCGTGTGCAGGTATCTTTTTTATAGAATGATTGAGTTCCTCTGGATATATTCCCAATAGGGGAATTACTGGGTCATATAGAAGGTCAATTTCTAGTTCTTTCGGAAATCACCATACTGTTTTTCAAAAGTGTCTTCTATTTACTGTATTTTCTTGCACCAAACACATTGTCTGTCACATAATGTACATTTTATTTAGTAGGCTGTATAATGATATACATAAGAAATATTGGAATTTGTGCCACTTTTAGTAAGGAAAATTTTATGTCAGAGAGAAAAATTATTTTATGTTTATTTTGGAGTCCCAATTGAACATTTTTCAGTTTGACTTTAGCTTTTGATCTTTTACAGCTTATTTTTAGCAGATCACAGTAGAAAAGATTGACAAGCTATTGTAAAGCCCATTTAGATATTTACTTCACATAAACATTAATACCTTCTTAGGGAGGTCATGCTCATGGATAATACAAATAAAAGAAAATTAATTAGATAGGACAGCTTATCATTCATTGGGTAATAAATGCTATTTTTGGCAAAATTGGTGTTTCCCTGCGAACTTACTAGAGGGCACTCCTTTCTAGTATGTTACTTTTAACTGATCTATTCAATTATTGTGTCATATTTCAAACAATTCAAGGCTGTTATTGGGATCCATGCATAGATTATTTGGAGACTAATGATTACTTTCTTTTGTAACTTTCAGTTAACTTTTTGGTCAACTGTTTTATAACAGTGTCATTAGAGAGTGTTCTACAAGCAAGCCAATCTTAAATGCTTTAAGCAGTAGTGTATCTGGAGTAAACTGTCTCCTCAATTTAGTCTCTTTTTGCTTGCTAGCTGTCTAATGGTACTGTTTCTCTGGATTCATATTCAGGTTTCAGATCGGGTGGAGCAGCGTCTTCAGGAGATAGAAAGAGAGATGCGCACAGAGAGAGAGCTGGTAGAAAGGCGTCAGGATCAGCTTGGACTTATGTCCTTGCAGCTACAGGAGGTTTGTAAAAAATACTTTCTTGGGATGTAAATCTTGACTTTGAATACTTACTTATCCATGTTAAAATTGATATAATTCCTTAGTTTTTGCATGTGACAGTATAATTCAACCCATATGAGAAGTATAGCATGTTGGTTACAGTTCAATGCATAGAATCAGACTTACCACGTTTCAAACTTGCTGTCTGTATGACCTTGAGCAAGTTTCTTAACTTCTCTACGCACTAGTTTCCTTTGTGGAAAATGGAACTAATCATAGTATCTACCATGACTGGATGCAGTGACTCATGGCTTTAATCTTAGCATTTTGGGAAGTCAAGGTGAAAAGATTGCTTGAGACCAGGAATTCCAGACCAGCCTGGGGCAACATAGTGAGACTTGTCTCCACCAAAAAAAAAAAAAAGATACTAATAACTTAAACAGAAAGAAAAGAAAAAGGAAAATAACTACTTCTGTAGATTGAGTAGTTAATTAAAAAAAAATCTTCACCTTGTCAGATTAGTGCAAGGATAAATTAGTGAAGGCCAGGAGAATACTTAACATAGTGTTTGGTGTGTGTTCAAAAAAATGTTAACTGAAAGTATAATTATTCTAATTAACTCTTTCTGGGCATGAACTAAACCAGGAGACATCAAGCTATGGTGCACAGGTTGAATATGGCCCACTGTCTATCTTTTTAAATAAAGTTTTATTTGGGCTGTGCAGGGTGGCTCATGCCTGTAATCTTAGCTAACACCTTGGGAGACCAAAGCAAGAGGATGCCTCAAACCAGAAGTTCAAAACTGAGACCAGCCTGGACAATATGATGAGACCTACTCTCTACAATTAAAAAAAAAAAAAATTAACTGGGCGTGGTGGGGCATGCCTATATTCCCAGTTACTCAAGAAGCTATAGCGGAAGGATCACCTGAGCCTAGCATGTCAAGGCTGTAGTAGCTGTGATTGTGCCACCGAACTTCAGCTGTGGTGACAGAGTGACACTTCGACTCAAAATAAATGAATGAATGAATGAAGAAAGGAAGAAGTTTTATTTGAAAACAGCCACTCCTATTCATGTGGATGCTTTTGTGGCACAATGACAGAGATGAGTTGTTGTGAAAGAGACTGCATATCCCACAAGGTCTAAAGTATTGACAGTCTGGTCCTTTGCAGCAAAAGTTTGACAACTCCTGAATTAGATTATCATCAAACCAGTTCCAAACAGAGAATTGTTACCCTTTAGGTACTGTTTTTACTTTGAAAATTTCAGATTAGTGATAAAGTGGAAAATTAGAACAAAGAATTTCTGTATAACTTTTATCTAGATTCTCTCATTATTCATATTTTATCAGACTTGCTTACCCATATTTTTTGTGTATATCCATATATATGTAATTTTTTTCCAAAAACCTTTTGAGTAAGTTGCACACATGATATAAATACTTTTACATCTAAGTAATTTGGTATGTATGTTTTCTTTCATAGGCATAGTACAATGATCAAAATCAGGAAATTAATATCAATACAATACTATTATTTAATCTATAGACTTTATTCAAATTTCTACTATAATAGTGTCCTTTTCTGGTCCAGGATAAAATATATGTTCACACATAGCATTTAGCTGTCATGTGTCTTTAGTCTCCTTTAATCTGGAACAGTTTTTCAGTCATGAATGATGACTATCAGGTATGAGCGATTTGTTTCATAGAGCAGCTTCATTTGGGGTTTGCTGTTGTTTCTTCTTGTCTAGATTTAGTTTATGGACTTTCAGCCAGAAACCTAGATAATTGGACTTATGTCCCTCCCATAATAGCACATCAAGAATTATGCACTATCAATTTTGTGTTACTGGTGAAAACTGAGCACTTACTTGATTATGGTATCATTTCTCCACTGTAAAGTTTCTGTTATTCCTTTTTAATTATTTATGTTATAGAGAGACTCTTTGAGACTTGAAAATACTCTGTTTCTATTATACTTTCACTCACTAATTTTAGCATTTGTTGTTGATTCTTGTCTGAAATAGTTATTATTATAAGTAGTGCCAAATGGTGATTTAAAAAAAAAAATTCTATCATTCTTCTACATTTATAGAATCCTACTGTAAGGAAGAACTTTTTATTATAGATACTCATGGACTCTTATTACGTCTTACATTTTGTTACAATCATTTTAGAAAACTAATTTGTTGAAATTCTCTTTAAATGTTTCTTATACATACAATTAAAAAAGTAGAAATAACAAGAAAGTCACAAGTTAAAAGCAAACGAAAATTTTTTATTTATGAAATGATTCTTTAAAAAGTTCTAAAAATACACTTATGTATGCTTGTAGACTATTAACCTTTATTAATTGACAAATTTCTAAAAAAAAGAAAGTAGTAGAAGACACTGTTAATTGAAAATTAAGAACAAAAATTGCTACCCTGAAATTTAATATAAGCTGATAGAAAAATGCTTTGTTTTCTGAAATTCCATTTTCTTCCATTTCATGAAAAAAGCATACCCTTCTTAGTTGGTAATTACTTTTAAGAGGATACTTTGTTGAATAATTAGATACAGTATGTGGGTAGCCTTTTTTTTTAACCTTGATTTTTATACATTTGTTCTCAAAGCAAATTGCATCTGGTGAGCATAAGAATAGTACTAAAGAGACAATTGTTCTTTTTTGCAAGAGAAAATTAGAGAAATTTTCCACACTTATTTTCTTCTCTCTTTGCAGAATGCACAAAATTACAAAGAAAGAGGGAGAGGAAGATTGCTTCCCACCCCTATTCTTGAGAAACCAGAGCCTGAGTATTTGCATTGTAATTGTCAATTTTACTAAAAGCTTGAGCCGTGATTTGGAATTCCATCTCTGACAATACAATAGAGGATCACTATTGATAAGAAACGTTTAATTTCATATTTTGTCACTTTAAGCAGTGACCTATACGTTTTTAAAAGGTGGTTTTGGATTATAAATAGTGTAGTGGAAGCTGGCAAAGATTAATTTAGGCTAATGTATTTTCCTGCTCCCAAGTTAAATGGCTTAGACTGTTCGGAAAAGGTTATGTTTAAGGAGAGAAAACACTTTGCTTTCTTTTAGATTATTAAAAAATACTTATGGGAATTCCTATATGGTATGGTAATAGGAGCTGATGTATATTGTTTCTGTTTATGGTAAGAATTGGAATTCATAGGTGAGTAAGTGGGCCTGAACTTTTAGCCACAGTGCTCTTTTGCCTTCTTAAAATATATATTTCCATGTTAGTATAAGTTATGACATTTAAATGTTAAGATTTAGGAGTATTCATTAAAAATTCCAGGATGTCAGAGATTTCTAGGTATAATGTCATATACAGGGAGACAATCTTTGGTTTTGGCCGAAACCTGCTTTTTTTGGTGATCTAATGGATCCTTAGGTCTTCAGAGCTTTATCTATTTCCACTTAATGGAAAATACAGTGTTAATCATCGGGAATTGGTTGGGGGAAAGCCACTCTCCTTCTTCATTGTTTTAAAAAAATTGGTCACCTTTTCTGTTTCATTTCTTCTGATTGGAGCAAAAGGGCCATGCATGCTCTGGAATACACTTCCTTTCTAAGCCTCAACTACTCATGTACTATTGAAGTCACATGAATACCAGATTTTCTTAACTTGGTAAGAACCTTCACTGGTCTTCAGATTTCATATACTGTATTTTAAACAACACTGTTTCGGTATCTCAGTAAAGGTCTCTTTCTAAGGAGGGATAAGTAGTTTACATTCATTTTACAGTAATCTTCTTTTCATATATCATTTTAAATTTGAGTAGTTTTTCTAGTACTTTGAACTTTTACTAATTAAATTCAAATACCGTTAAGCCTATAGCCATCACCCTTTCCTGCACAAACAATAAGGTGTTTAACATTAGGGCACATTATCATATTACAAACTCTTTTAATACGATGTAGGAGATTAACCTAACTAACTTTGATTGGTTAAAGTCAATGGAGTGGCATAGGCATGGTGAGTGCTAGTGTTGAGAAAGAGGTATTTAAACTGTAAGTACGGACCAAAAACTCTTTTTCAGGTCCAATATTTACCTAAAATCCTACATAAAATTTTTCTGACTCCTGGTTGTGTATCTTGGGAACTCTTGACTGGTTTTTTACTAGCTGTTTCATGTAAATTGATTGTAATTTCTTAATCTTCAGTTGAATTATTTAAAATGAAAAACATGAGATAAATATGCATAGATATATGTGCTTTTCAGAGCATTTCATAGCATATTAAATTGCTAGTTGCCCGCCCATTCTCATCAAGAATATTTCATGCTTACAATGACCGAGAGTGATGGGGAAGTCTGGAATAGGCAAGGGTGTGGAATCTTAATAGGAGAAGGTGGAGGTTAAGTGAGGAATTGTTTCATGTGTAAGGTGAGAACTCAGATCAGTGGATTTCAGCCTGTGTTCCAATGGAAAACCAGGTTATATGAGTGTCATCAATAAAGCAAGACCATAAGAAGAAAAATTAAAGTAATTGATATTTTTTTAAAAAACATTTTTCTTCATCTTTTGGCATGTGTATCAGCTGTGAAAAACCTAATGAAGAAGTAGCTATTCATTCCTGCCCTAAGTGTGATTGTGGCTCCAGAGATGTGAAGTGATATGCATACTTCATACATTGGGTACTGCTTATTCGTGTATTTAGTTGGGACTCATTAAGGAGGAAGCTTCCATGAAGCCAAGATGTTTTTCTAATGTTTTCTTAATAGCTTTAACATCTCCCTAGAGATGTCTATGATACTTTGAGTATCACAAAGAGAGGAGAACCTAGTCAGGCAAATATTAGAACCTGGCTTCATTAACCCCTTTTTCTGTGCTTCCTTTTGAGATGTCCCTCCTTGGTTTGGAGACATGGAGACATTTCTAAGGCTGGTAGATTTTGAACTCACCTTTGCTTACCTTTCCAAGGCTCAGGTGCAAAGCTTTTGTTTGGCCATTCACTTTACCCTCCTCCTCTTGTTTCATAGTGAATGCCCTCTTTCTTGTAGTTATCCCCTGCAGTTTTGCATATATTGATTTCATGTGTAATAAGTTTCCCTTTCCTTCCTTTTATATAAATGCCTATTAAATCATCTTCACATTGATCATCCCAATAGCCTCCCGACACTTTGGGAAAGACAGAATTTACAAGTAAGTGAGAGTTTAAAAATAAAACACAATCCTATAGAAAGCAAGAGGATGCTCATAGGATGCACCATACTTTTCCCGATTCTCAGGACATGAGCTCTAGAATTCAGTCCTTTTTCAGGACTGCATAACCCCCATTGGGTATAATAGGCAAAAAGAAACATGAGCAAGTGACAGAGTCCTGAGACTACCAAGAAAATTGAGGGCATTGAGTATTATAACAGGACAACCATACATGTACTACTTTGTTAGAAAATATGTATAGCAAGGGAAAATTCTAAATCTGCTCCAGTGTTTGTTCTTTGTGTTAATTCTATGAATGGAATGTTTTCTTTGTTTGTATCTCTGATTATTTATAGTATATAAAGGTGCAACTGGTTTTATAAGAGGCTTTTATATGCAGTAATCTCACTCAATGCTCTTTACTGATATATTATCTACTGTGCAGATAATCATATCATCTGAATTTAAAGGCAATTTAGACTCTTTTTTTTTTTACTGTTTATTTTAGTCTTATTGCACTAGCTAAAACCTGCAGTGAATAGAAGCAAAGATAGCAAGAATTCTTGCCTTATTTCAGTACTTGCATGCTTCTGAAGTGTTAAGCTTGTTGTATGCTGTTTGTTCCTGGCGTTGAGTGCTACCCTTTGTCACAATAAGAACATTGCCTTCTATTCCTAGGTTTCCAAGAAAGGTTTTGTTTGTTGTTGTTTATTTATTTTAAAAATCATGAGATGGTTGTGAAATGTCTTGCTCTTGCTGCTATACTTATCTTTTGATACTTAAATGTGTTGATTTAAATAAGGTTGACTATCAGTAAGATGTGGAGCCTTCCTTGCATTCCTGAGAACTTTATTTTCTCATAATGTATTTTTTATACATTGCTAAATTAATTTGTTAGTCTTAAAAAAGTATTTATATATTTATTTTTATGATTAAGATCAATTTTCCTTGCACTGCTGTTTTTGGTTTTGGAAGCACAGTTACATTCATCTCATAAAATGGGTTAGATTTCTTCTTTTTCTATTTCCTGGTTTAGAGAGGGATTGTTTATTTCTTAGATGTTTGTTGAAACTCATACATAAAACAATTTTGTGCCTGTTACCTTTTTGGCACCTCAGATCTTCACTTTCCTTAATGTTTAGTAGTTTGTACAGCTGTTTTATTTATTAAATAAGCAGTTTGGTAATTCATAATTTTATGTCATCTGTTTTGTTTTGAAATTTATTTTTAAAAGAAGTCGTAGTCCTTTAATATTATTTGGTGACTTTTGTTGAAAATATTATTTTATTAGTTTTATTTTTGACCAGCTTTGTTTATTATTTCATCAACTTCTCTTAACTCTATTACCTTTTTTCTCCCTCTTTTTTGGGATTATTCTGTTTTATTTTTCAGACTTGCAAATTAAATATTTAATTAATTTTTCTGTTTTTCAAAATTAATAATGTAAACTTCACCAAATTACCATGTATTTTGTTATACTATTCTTTTATGGTAGTTTCTTTCAAAGTAATTTATAACTTTTATAATTTGTTATGATTTCTTCTATAAGTCAAGACTTATTTAGGAGTACCTTTTAGAATTTTCACGTCTGTATACTTTTTAAATTCTTTTTATTATTTGTTCTTAATTGAATTCCTTCATGTATCTGTTGGCTATTTGTTGAAACTTTTAGTTTGACCTGAATCAAATGTGTTTTACTGTTTCTTGGATGTAGAATATTCCATGCATATGTGTGACAAACATGCATTCATACACATATATAAGTTTAATATGTCAAGCTTGTAAATTTTGTTGGTCTGTTTTTTTGTATTCTTACTAAATGTAAGTCTAATGCCTCTCATTATGAAAAAGGTAGTTTCTTCTTATGATTTGTCAGTTTTTCCTTATCTGTATTGTGTGTGGTGTCTTATATATAACTTACTTTTTGGTCAGTTATTTAAAAATTATTATATGTATGTCTCTTGATACTAACATTCTTAGGGTTACTGTTTTTATGTCATATTATTTTTTCTCTTTATTTTATTCTTTCCTCTGCTATTTTTCTATGTTTCTTGTAAGCACCTTATAGCTAGACTTAAAAAAATCCCTCATTTTATAAATTAATGGCTGGATTAGTCATTTTCTACTTATTGTGATTATTGATACGTTTGGAAGTTTTTTTTTCCCATCCTATTTTTGTTTTTTTAATCTCTCTTTGTTTTTCTCATCCTCTTATTTTCTATATAAGTAAAATGTGTTATATATTTATTTATATACTTTCTCCTGTCTTTGACGCTATAGATTATATTTCCATTCTTTGGGTGGCTATTCTAACATTTTAAACACACAGCACTTATTATTCTAAGAAATCTGTGTTCTAGCCACATTGGTTTCTTCTCAGTATCTAATTGGAACATGTTTCTTCTGACTCAGTATAACTTACCCTTTCGCATTCTTCAGACTTAATTGTCACCTGTTCAGAGACAACTTTGCTGTCCCTTCTCTCTTTCTAAAATCACCCCCTTCTCCATTGCTCACTATCATATCATATTACTTTTAAAAATAGCACTAAACACAAGCTATAACTATTATTTTTTTACTTTTATAACTATTATATGAGTTCCCCCTAAGAGTTTATCCTGTTTAATCCTATTTCTGGGACATGTAGTACAGTGTTTATCACACAGTAAGCTATTACTCACTGCGTGGGTGCTGAAGAAATGAAGATTGTTTTCAAATGTAAATGATTGCTTAGCTGCCTATAGCATTCTTTTTTTTAAATATATTTTTTATTTTAAATATGTAGGGTATAATTCAGGCTTAGGTATACAAATGTTCATTATGCAGGTACCCTTGCTGATGAATTGTGTCCCCCTGCCCCTGCTACTGCTAATCCCTTTCTTATTGTATTGCAGTAGTTGTTCAGGGTCCGCTTATGAGTGAGAACATGCAATACTTGGTTCTTTGTTTCTGTGATAAATCACTCAGTAGTATAGCCTCTAAGTCCATCCAAGTTGCTGTGAAGTTCATAATTTTATCCTTCTTTATGGCTGTGTAATATTTCATTATGTATATGTACCACATTTTTTTTTATCCAGTCCTCTTTTGATGGGCAGCATGGTTGGCTCCATGTTTTTGCTATTGTAAATAATACTGCAATAAGCATGCGTGGGCAGGTATCTTTTTAATAAAGTGATTTGAGTTTCTCTAGGTATATTCCCAGAGGGGGATTTTGGGGTCATGTGGGAGGTTGATTTTTAGATCTTTTAGGAGTCTCCACACTGCTTTCCACAGAGGTTGTACTAGTTTATACTTCCACCAACAGTGTAGAAGTGTTCTCTTTTCACCACATCCTCTCCAGCACTTGCAGCTTTTTGAGTTATTGATGATGTCCATCCTGACTGGAGTTAGGTGGTATCTTAGTGTGGTTTTAATTTGCATTTCTTTGAAGACTAGTGAGGATGATTATTTTTTTATGTGTCTGTTGGCTGCTCATATGTCTTCTTTTAAGAAGTGTGTATTCATATCTTTTGCCCACTTTGTAATGGGGCTGTTTGTTTTTTTCTTTTTGGCACTTTTGAGTTCCTTATAGATCCTAGATGTTAGGCCTTTGCCAGATATACAGCTGGCAAATATTTTTTCCCAGTCTGTGGGCTATCTTCCCACTCTCTCAGTGGTTTCTTTGGCTTTGCAGAAGCTTGTCAGTTTGATGAGATCCCACTTGTCGACCTTATCTCTTATGGCATGAGCACTTGGGGTTTTTTGGTCAGGAATTGGTTGCCAGTTCCAACTTCCCTAAGGGTGTCTCGTGCGTTTTCTAAGGTTCTCCTAGTTTGAGGTTTTATGTTTAGGTCTTTGATCCATTTAGAGTTGATTTTTGTGTATGGTGATAGGTAGCGCTCTTGTTTTAATCTTCTGCATGTGGTCAGCCAGTTTCCCCATCACCATTTGCTGGTTCTCCTTTCCCCAGTGGTTGATGGTGGAACCTTTGTCGAAGATGAGTTGGTTAAGAAATTGAGGTTTTGCTTCTGGATCCCCTATCCTTTTCCGTTGATCTGTATGACTGTTCTTGTACCAAATACAAGGCTGTTTTGATTATTGTAGCTTTGTAATAAAGCTTAAAGTCTGGGAGTGTGATGCCTCCTGCCTTGTTTTTTTTTGCTGAGGATTGTTTTTTCTATTTGTGGTCCTTTATGTTTTCATATGAATTCCTGTATCGTCATTTCCAGGTCTGAGAAGAATGCTGCTGGTAATTTAATGGATATTGCATTAAATCTGTAGATTGCCTTGAGGAGGATGGACATCTTAACAATGTCAATTCTTCCAGTCCATGAGCATGGAATATTTTTTTCATTCGTGTCATCTTTGATTTCTTTGACCATGTTGTAGTTTTTGTTGTAAAGTTCTTTGACTTCTCTGGTTAGGAAGATGCCAAGGTATTTTATTTTTTTGTGGCTATCATGAATAGGATTGTGATTTTTATTTGGGTTTCTGTTTTATTGTTGGTGTATAGGAATGTGACTGATTTTTGCATTTTATTTTATACCCTGAGACTTTGCCAAAGTTCTTTATCAGTGCAAGGAGGTTTGACAGATTCTCTTGGGTTTTCAAGGTATAGAATCATGTCGTCTGCAAAGAGAGATAACTTTCTCTTTTCCTATTTGGATACCCCTGATTTCCTTCTCTTGTCTGATTGCTTTATCTAGGACTTCCAATACTGTGTTGAAGAGGAGGGGTGAGAGTGTCTTATTTTGGTTTTCAGGGGAAATGGTTTCAATTTCTGTTTAGCAGTATGTTAACTGTGGGTTTCTCGTAGATGGCTATTTTGAGGTATGTTTCATTTATGCCTAGATGTTTGAGGGTTTTTATCAAGAAGGGGTGCTGGATTTTATCAAAAGTTTTTTCTGCATCTAATGATATAAACATGTGGTTTTTTTCTTTACATTTGTTGTATTTAATTACATTTATGGTCTTGTGGATGTTGAACCAGCCCTGCACCCCTGAGATGAAGCCTACTTGGTCATGGTGGATAATTTTTGAGATGTGCTGTTGGTTCCCGGTTGCTAGAATCTTGTTGAGAATTTTATCAGCTGTACTCCGAAAGGATATTTGCCTGTAGTTCTCTTTCTTTGTTGGAGCTTTACCCGGTTTGAGTATCAATGAGATGTTAGTGTCATAAAATGTTTTGGAAAGCTTTTCATCTTTGATTGCCTGGAATAATTTCAATAGGATTGGTATGAGCTCATCCTTGTATGTTTTGTAGATTTCTGCCGGAAAGTCATCTGGTCCAGGGCTTTTTTGGTAGTAGTTTTCTTATGACATAGTCAATTTCCTGGGTTGTTATTGGTCTATTTAGGGTCTCGATTTCTTCTTGTTTCAACTTGGGGAGGTTGTGTGAGGTAAGGAAGTCCTCCATTTCATTTAGGTTTACGAGTTTGTTTCCATACGGGTGTACATAGTATAGTAACGTCTGATAATCTTTTGTTTTTCTTTGGGGTCGGTTGTGACTTCATCTTTTGCATTTCTGATTGTGTTTATTTGGGCTTTTTCTCTCTTTTCCTTGGTCAGTCTAGCTGGAAGTTCATCATATAACATTCTTGATTAAAAAAAAAACTTCACTCAAAGGTTCTTATACATTGTGATATTTTACTGCTTTTGTTCTTGCATAGAAAAAAAGTGAAGGTTAACAACTTTTAACTTTGATGTTTAATTATGCTGCAGTTTAAGTGATTGAATCAAAATCCCACAAACATTCTTCAGGAATTCAATTATAACTCAATTAAACAAAATTCAACTTTATAAAAAGAACATTTTCATATAGTAGGTTGCCAGTTTTCAAATTATATTCGAAACTTAATAAAAACAGTTGGATTTCTAAGATCTTAGTGTCTAGCAAACAATGTTAGAAATAGAAATTTAGAATGGAGCTGTCCAGATATATGAATTTTTTTTTTAAACTTAGTTTAATTAAAAACAGTTTGGCTATTTTAATATGTAACAAACATAGCTAAATGTTAGTGTTCCATCACAGCAAATTAGCAAATTACTTGTGACCCAGTTGCTAACTTTACTTAAATCTAATTAACATTTTTAATAAGAAAGAGTGGTAAAATTATCTCTTGTAATCTTTTTTTAATACCAGAAATTAGAATACAATCTGACTATATATATATGTGAATTCAAAGTGTAAGACATCTTTTAAATATTAACTTTGAATTTCTGAAAGAATATTAACTGTGCAATGTCAATAAACAAACTATGGAACTTTATAGGTCAACAGCAGAAGCTGATTGACTTTTTTATTTTTTGAGTTGGAGTCTCAAATAATGGACAGAAAAGACCTTTGGAGAGACTGTACAGCTACAGTTTTTTCCTTTATGTTTTTTTCTATGTGTGTGTGTGTGTGTGTGTGTGTTTACTGTTTGTAAGAGTAAGATCTTTTAATTTGGATTTTTTTCACATAATTTGCATTCAGTGTTTCAAATATAGTTGATAAAAGTCATAGAAATGCTTAATAGGGAATTACTACATGTTTTGACCACTAGTCGTCAGTATTGAACCATCATTTGTGACCTAGTAGGACCTGTTTATTAAAGTTGCTAAAGCTTGTTGAAAAATGATTCTTTATAAAATATATACCCTCTGTTTTTAGGGCTTCTGGAAAGTGTACTTGGCACAAATATTGCAACTGAAAAAAACCTAATTATTTAGTTATCTACTATTTGAAAATTTAAATTTAATGCTGTATTGCTCTCCACTCAGATAAATATGACATATTGAGTATTATATATTAAGACACCTGCTGTATTTAACACTAAAACTACCATTGCTGTGTCTTTGTTTTATAGTTTCTTTTATGTTTCCTGTTCAGGATTATAGTTCCTCTCTCCCTTCCTTTCCTCTCTCCCTCCCTCCCTGGAAGAAACTTTTTATATATCGTAAAGTAGAGACTATAATTTGATGTGAGAGTTTATTTCACTGGAATCATATATTCCCATGCCCCTCTGCACTTTTCATGTTTCTTAGCTGTTCCAAAGATACCTTCTCTAAATCTTTTTCTTATATAGACTCAAATCTCTTTCTTAAAATTACCATTTTCTTCTCTTTAATAATCAATGAGTTTTGCACCCTGTTGTCTACCCACCTCAATTTAATCATTTTCTATTAGTCTTCTAATGTTTGAGTAGCCAAAAGATTACCCTCTCCCTCTGCCTAATCTCTCCTTTTTTTTCCTTGTTGGAAAAGCATTTTTTCATAAGTTATTGCATTTCTTGTTAAGTTATATTTCTATTAAGTACCTCAAGTTTTAAAAAATTAAATAGTGAAGCTGTGGTTTTATTTGCAACTTAAGAAATGAGAAACTGCTTAACGTTTTTCTAATATATCTTTGTCCATACCATGACAAAGTATTAGAACAGTATTTAGAGCTATAACTTTGTCATCTAGTCATTTGATGGACCTTGTATAGCTATGAGAAAAAAGTTAAACAGCTTCATGTTTATTATCTGAGCATGAGATCCTGAAACCTTGCTAGCCTGTGTCAGTCTTGGATGAGAATCTAGTTATAGGGATCCTATGATTCAAAATCACAAAGCCTGGGCACACTTGGGTCTCAGGAGCTCCGTTTCCTGTTCTTTCTCCTCCTGACCTTTAACTTGTTTAGAAGGTGCTAAATTTTTTTTGTGTATGGCTTATCCACATAAGTAGCTCATATATTTCTTTTTAAAAAGATGGATAGTCATCTTGAGAGCAAAATGATTTTATTTTATATTTTAATTTTTTTCTTTTTTCTTTTAAAGATGTGGGGTACAATTCAGGGTTAAGTATACAAATGTTCATTATGTAGATACCGGTACCCTTGCTGATGAGGTGTGCCCTCCTCCTCCAGCAGATTCCCACTACTGCCAATCCTGGCCCCCCATTTTAATTTTTTTAATAATTTTTTTTAGTTTTATATTTTAAAACCTTTATGTGGGTCCTTCATGTCCTTGCCTTCTCTTTTTCTCCTGTTCTTCACATTGTACCCATCATTACTTTTTGTCAGCTCTTTAGAAAAATATTTTTGAATGGGTAACTATTCATCTCCTCTTTCACTACTCCGCTCCTTTCCTGCTAGGGCTAATGCAGTAGCCTTGTTGCTTTCATTCTTACCTCTTCCAGTCTTTTCCTACAGGATCAGATGTCACATCTTTATTCAACACCCTTGAGTGGTTTCTTTATTGTGACAGAATTAAATCTAAAGTCCTTGGACTGTAAGGTCCTCTGATCTGGCCCCTGATCCTCTTACCCTAATTTTCTATTTTCTTGTTAACTCTGGGCCAACCACTCTGGCCTTCCCACTTGTCTGTGCACATCCTAGGCACCTGTTGCTCATGGACATTTGTACTTTTTGTTCCCAGAGCCAGGCATTTCCATCTCTGAAATGATTGCATGGTTTGTGCCCTCATGTCATCTTGACCTCTACTTCAGAAAGCCCTTTTTAACATCCTAGATGAAATGTCTCTTCTTTACTTTTGCACCCCTCACACTGATGTATTTTTTTTCTTCATAACACTTTTCATTATCTGCCATCTGTCTGTCCCCTGACCTGAATGCAGGCTTTGTGAAGGCAGGCGCTTTGTCCACTTTGCTCATTGCTGTGTCTTTGGCACCAAACAGTGCTTGGCATAAAGTAGGGGCAGATGTTTCCAGAAGGAATGAATAATAAATGTTATATGTTGTATAGTAAGAATTTGTCCAGTAAACCATTCATTTGACCAATACTGTCATAGTCCTCTTATATGCCAGGTACCAGACCAGGGAGTAGGTATTTAAAATTACCAAAAATGCTGTCTTGCCTTTTAGGAGCTCCTAGTTTAGTGAAGGAAACAGAGACATTAGTCATCACTATAATTCAGTTAGGACATTATTCCAGATTTGCATAAACTCCAAAGTAGCCTAGAGGAGAAATAATTACCCTTCCTGGCCCCTTGGGGAGTGCTTGGGTTGAAGAGGTGGGGATTTTGCTGAGACTGTATTTTCACAGCATTTCAGGAAATTCTTTTATGAGTGTGATTCTGCCCCATCACTTATTGTTCCATGTTAAGCACTACACCAATCAATGGCTGAAACACGTATTTAAATTCTGACTTACTGTAGTTTTGATTCACATCATTGTCCTTTGCCTTATCATTTTGTGCCATGCTACTTATTTTCTTCTTTCTTTTATGTCTGTTGTCTGTTGAATTACTTTATTTATTTATTTTTTGCAATGACAAAGTAAACACTGTTCTCTGTAAGGTTGTGAAAGAACCATTGATGTCAACATGCTGATAAGAAGAAAATGGATGGAAAAGAATGATTGTCTATTATGGGATTAATTTTTCAAAGGTATTTGAACACTATTTGGCACAGCTTGAAGCATGCATGTTCAAGATATATCATGCTCTTGAGAGTTTGTCCTTAGACTTTTTCTTTGTTTTCCTCCTTGCCTTCCTACCCCCATATTTAACCCATTTTAGATGACAGTAAAACACTTTAAAAGTGTTGTTACATTGAAAAATATTTTTTTCTCCCAAAACTTCTTATACAAGAGAAGTTGGAAGAGATCTCGGAGGATGTCTCTTTCAACCTTGTACTTGACACATGAATTTCCATCTACAGGGCACAGTTCTTGGATATTGTAGACACAGTTTCCACAGGCATATAACTTTTCTAGTATTGGGAAATAGCTGGCCTGATTAAGGAATATTCCATTTTGATAATTTTAATAATTCATGGCCTAGTATTTAATGATGATAAAGCAAAAGTTGAAGGTTTAGAAATGTATTCTACATCACAGAAGAAGTGGCATAGCAAATGTTTGCTTTTGGCTTCCTTAGAGGGTTCAGTTTTGTGAGATGATTTGTAGATGTAAGTTGTCCTGAAATTCTTAATATCTCATTTCTATATAATTAACATTTATGCCATATCTTCTTAGACTTTTTACTTTATTAAGAAAATACTACCTAAGGCTATTAATTATTAAATGTTGGCAATACACTTTCTGTCCCTTTTCATTTCCTCATTTCCACTGTGTTTCTTCAAAATTCTACCCTGTGTATTAATTTATACTTTCTTATTATTCAAGTATTTTTGAAAACGTGTGTTTTTCAGGTTTTTTTTCCTGGGTTGGTCGATTTGCTTTTAGTTTCCTTGGTCCTCCCCCAAGTGGAGTTAGTTCCCATATGATTTGATGTCTGCCTCTCCATGATCATTATTCTGATTATATTTGTTCTCTTCATTATTGAAGAGTCATTACTTATTCTCTCTATAATGGGCTCTGACTCCTGCTATATTTCACCTATTCTTTAAGCATATGTGTAGGTGTTCTTATAAAGCACCTTAAATTCTGTTTGGAAATAGGGGAGCTTTACATTATAAATAAATATTCTTATTGCTACTGTGGATTGTGTTTAAATGTGGTGCATATTTTATGTCCACATCACATATTATTAGATTGCAAAGTATGTTTAATCACATTTATTTTGCTGTGTGTACTTATGTGTTCTTGCCAATATTGTCATTGTAAATTATAACAAATAAGGCTAACATGAATCTGTGTGAGTCCCTTTGTGCAGCACCATATGCAAATAGACATTTAATGCTGTTAATGCTATGATGATGATGAAAAATGTCTGCTGCTCTTGTTGACTGAACAGCTGCCTGACAATAGACTGAGATTTTCTGTGTGCAAGACTTGTTTAATTTCTACGTTATGCTTTTCTTGAAGAGTAGAATGTTTCTATCTATATTTTCAGTGAATTGATGCTAGGCCATCTGCTTATAAAAACCCTTTTCCATCATTATCAATTAATATTTATTGGGCAACTACTGAGTGCATAGTAATAGTGTGCAAACAAAGACTACTCTGCTACAGATAGACTTATTCATTGACTTAATACTGTTTTATTTATATTAGAAAATAGTAAAAAAAAACAACTCTAAAAACAAATAACACCCTTATCCCAAAGGCATAAAATAACATCCTCTAACTCTGAACAATGAAAGATGTTGTATATTTACAGGGCTTTCTGTTAAAAGACATATAAAACTTGAGAAATTATAAATTAAATTTCCATAATTATCTATGATCTTCTGTTTGTCAACAATCCTAACTCAGTGGTCCAGCATTTAGAAAGTCAAATGAAGTATCATATTACTCTGGATTTCTAATAAAACTATGCATCTCTTTTTTTGAGAGAAAACTACTCAGATAAAAACAGACCTTCCACTAAGGTTTTGCTTTTTGATTTTGAAGGAATCCTGGAAAGTGCACTTGTTGGGCTCACATTTAACTTTACTTGCAAGATTTTTCTTAAGTAAAAGATTGCATAAAAATATAATCTGTTCCAGTAAAAGCAATGGCATTTTAGGGAATAATACTCATTATCATTGTTGCTTTTGAATTAAAGAAGTTAAAAGACTTGTATGTCTTTTCAGCATACTGATTTTTTATGCAGAAATTAAGGTTTTGTTTTGCAGATTGGCAAATTTAATAACATTTGAAGAATGAAATCCTGATGCTAGTCAACATGGATTTTACCTTTGAGTTATTTTTATAGTTATGGTAGTGAATTTTTGCTGATTCATCCATGGTCTGTGGCCTATTTAGTCTTCCATTTGGCTTTTAGCTAAGGTTTAGGGTAATGACTATGGCCATGGAACAGACTCAAGGGAATCAGCTCTCATTGTGATTGAACCCATGACCTTGTTTGGCTTCACTGGCAACAGGCTACCTAAACAGTGATAGACTCCATAAATGTGAACATAGTGGACCAAGAAGTTTGTTTATTGGAAAAAAATAGGTTAGTAAGAAGTGTTCCTCTGTCCTTCCACAATAATTCGTATTAGAGCCCTTGTTAAACACTTTATTATAAGAGGGGAAAAAAGATATCTAGACCAGTCTCAAAGACAAACTTTGAGTTTTATGTTTGAAAACCTCAGGCATCTTTAACGAGCATTATTGAGGATTATAATTACTATCAGAAATCATACTTAACTTCTGATAAATCCGACTTAACTACATGATACTGGATATTAGCCTTTGAAAAACAGCGATGTTGCATCTTGTGACTTGACTCATTATGTGCTTACCACTTCCATCTGGAAAATACAGTTGGCAGCAAGTTGTTTGAATTTCTTCCTTACTTTGATATCCCCCAAATCTGTGTGGTGCCATAGTAGTATCAATTTTTAATTCCTTTTGGACTTGAAATCATGCAGTCTACTTTCATTTACCAAAGTGTTTTGTTTTTGTTTTTTTATAGTTATAGCTGTTGGAATAGAATTTTCTTTCCTTGGTCATGGCTGAAAAATAAATTTCTTTGAACAATTTAAGCAAAATTCACCTAGCCATTTTTGAGTTAGATATTGGTTCAGAGATTTAGAATATGACTGCATTGTTTTTTGGCTTGAAAAGAAACTTATTATTATTTTTTTGTTTTGGTTTTTGTTGGCACATATAATCCCCAACCGGATGAATTTAAAGGCTAAAGTTTTCCATGATTTTAGCTAGTTCTCTAAATGGGGGAGGAATCTCTAACTTGATCTGAGAAAAAATAGAATTTAGAAATTCACAGAATTTGTCAAATAAAATTTTTTTAATATAAATGAATAGTATTTGTTCAAAGCCATAAAATCCTGCTGTAATATGCATATATGTTCCTTTTTAAGATATGTATTTTTCTATTGATGTTTGATGGCTTTGGAGCTTTGTTTAGGTTTCCAAAGAGAATTTTGGAAATAGACACTCGATTTTCATTTAAAAATACTTTGATTTCCAATTAAAAAAAATTCTAATTACATAAAATATCTATCATAGTGTTTTATACATACTAAGTACTTAATAATTGAGTTTTTGCTTGATTTGAAATGTAACAAATATCCTTAAAATGATGGAAAAAATCTTAATGTATATAAGTATATATAATTTAAGTGTATCGTTTTTGTGTCTAATTTGTATCAGAATCTCATTATATTCTGTGAAGCTTAAAACATTTGTTCACTGATGTATATTTTGTACCTACATGAAGAATTTAATTGCAAAAAAGTAGTAAGAGCAGTGATTTTTCTAATTTTCAGTGATATAACTTCTTTATTGTTCCTGGTAAAAAACCTGACTTGATAGTATATATCTTCACGTATAATGATTCTGACCTACTGTTTGATATGAGCAGAGACTTGTTTTTCTATGATCTTACTGGTTTACTAGTGACTCATCTATATGTTCTTGCCCTTGTGACCAAAGGCATGGAAGTGTAGCACTGCTGAGTAATTAGAATGAGTCCAGATTGTGTATGTTCATAATTTTCTCTCGAAATTTCATTGGCCTGTATTGGAGGTAACATACAATCTTTATTTCATTCCAGTGCCATCATTCTTAACCAAGCTTGCTGGTCCATTTCAAGAAGACAAAGGGCCTTTAATTCCCTATTTGTTCTACTTCTTTGAGTGTGTTATCTGTTAGGACCTCTTGATAAAACATGCCTCTTGTCAAAGTTGCAGGGATTTTTATGGTTAAATGAGAGTCTACAAACATTTTCCTTTTCCTCTTTCCACTACTCTCTAAAAGGAGAGGCTGTATATTTTTTGATTCTATGTAACTGAGAGTTCAGAATCACCTACCTCTAAAGAACTGAAGTAGTACAATACACAGTCTGTTAGTCTTTTTAATGGAAATTGGCACACTTAAGGTAAAGAAGAAAAATTGTTGTTATTAAAGGTTTAAATGTGCCCCAAGGACCCTCTATTAAGGCGCAGTGTTGTTGCTGTGATCTTAAACATGTAAAAGACAATCTGAATCCTGGAACAGGGCACATGATAGCTTTGTAACTAAACTGCTGTTAAAAAAACAACAATCTTTAAAGGGCAAAATAACATAGTAATAGAAATTCATTGGCATGTGATTTTTTTTCTCTCCTTTTATAACTGCTTTTAATGGGTCAATTTTAATATAATTCTAAGTTGCTTGATTTAAGTCAAATGGAAAAGAAATTCAGTGCAGGCTAACACCCTTTAAAAGGACAGTAAATGAATTAAAGTTTATTATTAAGGTTTAAAGAAATGGCTTGTAATTTTGATACAGTCAATTTTTAAAATGTTTCCCTTTGAGTACTACCTGTGTTTTCAGAAGTTTAAAGTGCATCAATAGATATTTAATAAGTCTTAAGAGTTAGATTTTCCTTCTTTGTCTTTAGTTTTAAACTAGATAATGTAGAAAAATCATTTTAATATTCTAGGCTAGAATATTGTGTCTGTGCTTACTTGTTTACTTATTTGTGGTTTACAGAGAGCAGAGATAGTCTTCAAACTTCATGGCATTTCTAGATGGTAATAGTGGAAATGTAGTAATTTACTTTGGGTTGCTCTTAATGCCTTACTTTTGTTCCTCTACAGAAGACAATTGAATTTGAGTTCTCATTAACTAGATTTCCTAAGACTTTCATATTCTTATAGTAAAAGGAAAGACATTTTAAGAAGGGGATATTAAGTAAAGTTTCAGACAGCAAGTAGAGCTACAATAGAAAAGTTAGAGAATTTTGGAAAAGTGATATTATAAATAACTGATCAGATGTTGAAGGTAGAAAGCAAAGAATAAAAGAGTAATTCAAGTTTATTTCAGCGAATTTTAAGTATAAAGAGAATTAGAGTTTCTCCTATTCCATCAGCTCATATGAGAAGATCTGGATTTTTTTAAAAAATAGTTGACTTTCAGAAGAATTGTGTTTTTATAGGGTGTAATTCCATTAGAAAACACAGTTTGATTAATTAAGGTTCAGTTTATTGATTTTTATTCTTTAACACTCAGTGAAATCATTAATATTTATATTAATTATGAGAACTGAAGATTGGACTAGATATCTATTAGTGTGAGATTGAAGATAATTTTCTCCCACATGGCCCTTTAAGGAGAATGGATGTTGGTAACTGATGAGTCCTTTCTATACAATGTGGGGGAATTAGGAGTGTTAAGTGTGGTCATGTGTTTAGGTGTTCCAAATGGAGAACTGGGACAGAGGCAGGTTGCTCTGCAAAACTCACAGAGAGAGATTCAGAAACCTATGGGGAAGTCCCAGAAGCTGCCAAGAACCTCAGAAATGAAGCTGGACAGATGTAGGGGAACAGGGAAGAAGGTGACTTCCTGGTTGGTGGAGAACGGCCATGTTTGATAGAGATCTGATGAGTGTACTCCAGCCACCTTTATAGTCCATATAAAGTCTGGGTCACTCATTAATATTTTTGGTATAAGAAGAGTATTTTGGGGTCATTGTAAAGAGGTTTAGCATCCTGCTTACTGGCAGGCTCTGGCTTGTAACTCAACTTACTAGGAACCTGGCTTCCATTAGATTATAAGGTCTGATGGGGGGAAATTTTTTAGGCCAAGAAAGACTCAATATCTGCTATATTGAGCTATGGACCTGGTCCTGAGTTCAGATTGGTGGATGAAGCTTTATACTTGCACAGCCTTAAAGTATATCTTAAAGTATCCGTTGATTATTTTGTTTTAACATATTGCAACACATTTTTTGATACTCTGCCTCTGGGAGGTGGAGCTTAATTCTTTTTTCCCTGAATATGGGCTGATTTAGTGTCTCTCTACTCACAAATATAGTATGGAAAGGGAAGAATACTAACCTTATGGTAGAAAAACTTGGCAGACATCACCTTATCTTAATCAAGCATTCAAGGTTAATATAGAAGTCATGCTGATGTCATATAACCCACAATGTGATGCTATTAGAAGGGCATGTTAACTCTGTGTTATTCTTCCCCCAAATTTATAAATTCTGTCTAATCATGAGACGACATCAGACAAAGCCGAATCGAGGGACATTCTACAAAATATATGACTAGTATTCTTAGAAAATATTGAGATCATAAAAGACAAGGAAAGCCAAACTTTCACAGATCATAAGCGACTGAGGAGAAAAACTGATCAAATGTAGTGTAATATCATGGATTGGATCTTGGAACACAGATGAGATTAGTGGAAAAACTAGTGACATTTGAGTAAAGTCTGTAGCTTTATGGTTTGTACAAAGTTGATGTCTTAGTTTTGATAAATGTACTGAGGTTATGTAAGATGTTAATTTTAGGGAAAATTGGGTAAAGGGTGTGTAGGAACTCTGAACCTTAAATTATTTCCAAAGACAAAGATTTAAAACCCATTCAGGAGATTATTTTCCTGAAGAAAAGACTAAAATGATGAATTCTTTTTTTTTTAAAGGCAAGTTAATGCTCTATATTAAAGTTCTGAATTTCTTTAACAAATATTGACAATAAATAATTATTAATTTGTAGTAATAATTGACATTCATTGAGCACTTGTTATATGTCAAGAGCTATTCTAAATGTTTTACATATGTTAAATTATTTTATTCTCATGTCAGCCCTAGATATTATTATTTCAGTATTACATATGTGTGAGCTAAAACAAGTGTCACATAATCATGGTATTTACACAGGAATTCCTAAAGTCAAGAGTATATTTACTCTACGTGTATGTCCACAACAGATGAGTTATGGAAACAGGGAAGAGGTTTGCTGTCTTTGACTTAAACACAAAAATATTTTTCCATATCACCACGCGGTGACAACAGTTTTTCAAAGAAGGCAACTTGGTGCTTGAGAAAATGTGGTTAAGAAAGATGGGAGAAATCTGGAAAGCCTGCTAGTGTGTGAAGGCCATGGATGGTGAATTGCAAAGTGAAGTTGTTAGAGATTATAAAGGGATATTTCTTCACACATTCAATAGCATATGTTTGCCACCTAAGATGTGCCAATCACTGTCTTAGAAATAAAATGTGATTATGGCAGACAAAATCTTGGGCTTTCTGAAACTTACACCATAGTGACATGGAAACTTTTGTATTACTTTTTGAAAATGTAAGCCTCTTGATAAATGATGCTTATTTTGAATTGAATAAAATTTTGAATGGATGTCTATTTGAATAAGTAAAAATGAGGCTGAGCATGGTGGCTCATGCCTATAATCCCAGCATTTTGGGAGGTCGAGGTGAGAGGACTGCCTGAGCCCACAAGTTTGAGACCAGCCTGGGCAATGTGGCAAGACCTCATCTCTACGATAAAAAATTAGCTGGGCATGGTGGTGTGTGCCTGTAGTTCCAGCTACTTGGGGCCCTGAGGTGGAAGGATCACCTGAGCCCAGCAGATTGAGGCTGCAGTAGTCATGATCATGCCACTGCACTCCAGTCTGGGTGACAGAGTGAGACTCTGACTCAAAAAAAAAAAGAATATGTATAATATGAATTAAAATATAGTGAACACTTGGGAAAAGGTAACACATCTTTGTTATTTTTTCAATATAACATATAGGATTTATAAAACTTAATTTTAGGAAATCATAGGAAAGGAGCAGAAATTGATTAATTCCAGTTAAATACTGGAGGAGTTTCTTTTTTGGAGAATTTTTTTGTGTTTAAATTTTAAGTAAGTTAAACTCAAGATTGTAGTATGAGTTTAAGTCAAGTTTTAAAAGCTGAGTAGGTGACTTTTCCTGCTTCTCTTGCATGAGGTGGCAGAGGACAGAGGAGGAAATAATTTTATATCACATTGGAAGAATAATTTTATTGTAGCAACCACTAATTGAAATTAGATTTTGAACTCAGCTTTGGAAGGAAATGACTCTTGTTTTGGGACAACACCCCCCTTTTTTTTCTTATAGAGTTGTGGGGTACATGTGAGGATTTACTATATAAGTAAATTGTGTGCAGGTGAGGTTTGGGCTTCTAGTGGGCCCTTCCCTAAATAGTGGACCTGGTACCCAGTATGGGCTGTGTGCCCCTTTATCCCTCCTTCTTCCCTCCCTCCTTTAGCTGTGTCAGCGTCTGCTTTTCCTACTTTCGTGCTCATATCACCAGTGATCAGGGCCCACTTATGAGTAAGAACATGTGGCATTCAGTTTTTTGTTTGTGTGGTAGTTCACTTAGTATGATGGTCTCAGCTGCATCCATGTTGCTTCAAAGGACATGATTTTGCTCTTCTTTTTGATTGTGTAATACTCTGTTGTGTATATTTATCATATATTTTTTTAATCCAGTCCACTTTTGATGGACTTCTGGGTTGATTTCGTGTTTTTGCTATGGTGAATCCTTCTTATTTGTTGCTGTTTACTCCTTCTGTCCTTTTTTGCTATGGCCTTAGTGACCTCACTGGCTTAGGTGAACCTTTACTGTATGCTGATTTGGAGTGCCTTCTGCTTAGGAGTTTGAATCTAGAGTGTAGACTGGCTGTTTATAGTTCAATGAAACTGAAAAAATTGGGACTAGGTTGGGATGATGATATTATGGAACAAGATAGTTCAAAAGTTTATTAAATGAATTGATTAAAAAAAGGTAGCAGCAACTTCTTTATATCTTGATATACTTTATATACTGAGAAAGCATGGAAAGAATAAAGATATCAGCAATAATTTTTAAGTTTTGGGATAATTTTATCCTGAAAAAATGTATACATGCATCCCACCAGCCAAAATGGAATAGGTTATGTATACATAATTTACTATTTTTACAAATTCTACTTGCCCTAAAATAAAGAACAAATATCAAACAGCAAAATCATTTGGTAACTACCTGAATTCCAATTTTTAAAAATACTTTATCAATATCAATAAATCAGTAGTAATAATAATTTTATTGCTTATTTGTTATGTACCAGGTATTGTCCTATGTGTTTTACAAGTATCAAACTAGTTAGTCTTCGCCACTACCCTGTATTGGTATTATTTCATTATGGAGAGGCAGTGTCACACAGTGGCTCAGGGGCAGCCAGAGTCTACATCCTGTTCCATCACTCACTGTGTGACCTTGGGCAAGTTATTCAACTCCATGTGCCCCAATTTCCTCCTTAATAAAGTAGGCTTAGTAATAACTCATGGGATTATAATGAGGATTAAATGTATGTATTTAATACATGTAATGTGTTTCATATATTTAAGAGAAAGAGGAATGTTTGGATATATTAAATATATTAAAAATGTTATTATTATACTCAAATCAGAATGATTTTTCATTTTGATGCTACTTCTCTGTGCTTTTATTCAATTGGTATTTTGGTAGTGAGAGTAGGAGCCATGGCAGAGGGAGCTATAAGTTCATGGATAGGGGCTGTGCTTATTTTATATATGCTTATATTAATGGTCCCTAGCACAGTTGCCTAACACATAGTAAATGCATTTCGAAAATATTTCTTGGCTATTTAATAGAATTTATTATGATAGATATACTTGCATCAAAGCAGTTTTTAATATATTTTGCTGCTTGCTTAATAATTCTTTTTCTATTGATCTTGTTGGAAAAGATCTGGGCAGCTTGGTTTTTCTCAATTTGTATGGCTTTATATATTCACCTTGCTAAGTCTAAATGCTAAAATTGTCAGAAAAAAATTCTTTTAAGCGAATGGAATGCTTTTCAGGTGAAAGACTCCTTCAAGTATAATTTTTTCTTTAAGTTTAATTTTATTTTAACATAGAAATATATCAAAACAAACACTTTTGTGGTTAACTTTTGAAATTTGTATTTTCTTAAAGGTCTTCCTAAAGTTTTACTAAAGAAGAAAAACTAGAAAAGAATACTTTCTTTTTTTTGTCTAGGTGAAATATAGTTTGAAAAGCCAGTTATGTGTTGTGATAAAATATCATATGTGTAATAATTATGCAACAAGCTTTTATGTTGTTGATAATATTTTTTAGAAGTTGAAAAACTAGTAAGCTAGTTTTTGGTAATATGTCTAAATACTTGCACAGATCATATGACCCCTTAAGTATAAGAGGCAGTAAACTTTGCTTTTTCCAAGAAAACTTAGCTATCTAAGCTCTCTAAATATGTAACACAATTTTCAGGAATGGTGAGAAAAGAAACTAAGCGACAATTAATTAGGAAGACCTGGAAGTTTATATTTAATCTCCACTGAAGTGTTTTGAGGGCCTCATTGAATGAGTAGGTTATAATTTATTTATCGATTTTTTGAAACTCATAGCCATTTTCTCCTCAGTCTTAATAAATCAATGGTAGATCCTAGTGGTGTCTTTTAGTTTTATACATATTTTGAAATAATGCTTTTTTTCACCTCTTTCATTCTAGGTGCTAAAGAAACAAGAAGCTAAAACAGATGACAACGAGGAAGTAATAAAAAATAAGCTAAGACAAACGGAAACTGAGAAGAATCAAGTAAGATTTTGAAAGTTATCTTTCAAAGAATGATGTGGTTTGGGGCCAGTGATATTTGTGGAGTGCTTTGGAAAGTCTGCAAAGGCTTTCTCTTTAGACGTGGAGTCGCCTGGTTCAACAGCTTTGCCACTCCACTACTGCCCTTGCTAGCAGATACACAGGTCATTTGCCACCTTGTCATCTGTGGCCACTTTCCTGTTTGTGAGGTTGAATTTAACTTCTTGCTGGGAACATATAAAAGATTTGACTTTGTTGCAGGGTTTGGAAAGACCTGTCCTTTGAAGGCTGAAAATTGTGGTTATTTTTATTTTTATTATGGAGGATAGGTATAGTTAGCAGCATAGTTCTGAAAACATCTTCTCTTCTCATTAAGTGTTAAGGACTTTTGACATATACATATGCTGGTGAACACACAGAGCCTAGACTTTAGAGTTAGAAAGGAATCCAGAGACCAAACAACTGTCTTCAATTTGCAAATGAATAGATTTAAGGATGAGCCCAAGGTATGAATGATGAAGTAAAAATTTGCTCTGCTGTATACTCCATACACTTTTTCTACCTACCATTTTCTCCTTTATTTTATTTTACCAACCTGTGTAAAGGCAGCTGCCATGCTGCCTTTGGGATAATCATAGTATGTCAAGTCATCAAATTTGCCCTTTGATAGTTGAGCCTGCCAATGTTACACAGCCCATATGACCATTATGGGCTTTGGTTGATTTCAAAGCCATTTTGACTGAAGTGTGATTTCTTCCCTCTTTATTTTTTCATGAAGATGAGAGAATAATATTTGATGTGGATTCTGTGATCCCACATATTTTTTTTACATGACATTTATTTTATGAGTCATATGTATAATTTTTTAAAAGTTACATAGATTAAAAATTATTTTGAAATAGTTATAGATTCATAAGATGTTGCAAAACAAACTACAAAGAAGTCCCAGGAACCCAGCTTCCATCAATGGTAACATTTTGCATAATTGCCATTCAATATCAAAATGAGGAAATTGGCATTGCTATACTCTACAGAACTAATATGAGTTTTACCAGCCTTATATGCACTCATTTGTTTGTTGAGCATGTGTAGTTCTATCTATTTTTGTCTCGTGTAGCTTCTTGTTAACACTGCCACCATCAGGCTACAGAATATTTCCCTCACCACAAGGCCCCCTCATACTCTTTGATAGACACACCTACCACATGCATAATTTATTTTTTCCACATGTATTTTTTTTTTAAATTGTAAGAATATGGAGTACAATTCATGGTCAGGTACGTAAGTGGTAATTGTACAGGTAGAGTTTGGACCTTCCTTTGTTCTCTGCTTCGCCTGGTTTTAGATGGGGTACCCTTGTTGATGTTATGTACTTCCTTCCCTAGCAGTATCCCCCTACTGCCAATCCCTTTCTTATAGTATTATGATAAATGGTCAGAATCTACTTATGAGTGAGTACATGTGGTACTCAGATCTTTGTTTCTGTGGTAGATCACTGAGAATGATAGACTCTAAATCCATCCAAGTTGCTATGAAATTCATAATTTTGTCCTTTATGGCTATATAAAATTGCATCATGTATATGTACCACATTTTTTTATCCAGTCCACTTTTGATGGGCAGCATGGTTGGTTCCATGTTTTTGCTATTGTGAATAATGTGTAATAAGCATACACGGGCAGGTATCTTTTATAGAGTGATTTGAATTCCTTCAGGTATATTCCCAGAAGGGGGATTGTGGGGTTGTATGGAAGGTAGATTTTTAGATCTTTTAGAAATCACCACACTGTTTTCCACAAAGACTGTACCAGTTTACACTCCTACCCACAGTATAGAAGCATTCCCTTTTCCCCGTATCCTCTCCAGCATCAGTTGTTTTTTGTTACTGATGATGGCCATCTTGACTGGTGTTAGGTGGTATCTCATTGTGGTTTTGATTTGCATTTCGTTGATGATTGGTGAGGTTGGCCATTTTTTCATGTATTTGTTGGCCGCTTGTATGTCTTCTTCTGAGAAGTGTGTATTCATATCTTTTGCCCACTTTTTAATAGGGTTGTTTGTTTTTTTCCTTTTGTCACGTTTGAGTTCCTTATAGATCCTAGATGCTAGACCTTTGTCAGATATACAGTTGGCAAATATTTTTTCCCATTCTGTGGGCTGTCTTCTCTCTCTCTTGATGGTTTCCTTTCACAAGCACAATTATTTAAGGGACTAATATGTAGTGAGTAATTTGGTCAAATGAAATGATAATTTAGGATAAGTATGAAAAATCTAAGCACTCAGAGGGGAGCACACTTCATTAATAAGGGTACCTGATCTCAAACCAGGTGAAGTGGGGACCAAAGTGAGACCCAAACTTTACCTGTACAATGACCATTTGTATATGTAATCCTGAATTGTACCCCACATCTTTAAAATACAAAGAAAAAAAAAGAGAAAAATCTAAGCATTTAAAAGCATCCTAATGTAAATTTGTAATTTTATAAAACATCTTTACTCTTACAAAATGCAAACAAATCTAGTTCTTGTAAGCATTAAATTTTTAGCAAATTGGATTCCATCCCTCTGTCACATTTTTCACCTTGAAATCAAGTAGGCATATTCAGACTTTGTAGGGTATTTAGTGATCTGACTGACCACATTATTTACAGATATTTATCTAATGGCCGTATTTTTTTATTTTCTATTTATTTTATTTATTTATTTATTATTATAAAAATATGGGTGCAATTCAGGGTTAGGTATACAAACGTTGATTATGCAGGTACCCTTGTTGATGAGGTGTGCCCCTCCCTCCCCAGCAGTTTCCCTCAATTGCCAATCCCACCTCTCCTCCCCTGAAAGTTTCCCACTACTGCTAATCCCTTTCTTACAGTATTATAATTGTTCAAGGTCCACTTATGAGTGAACACATATGGTACTCTGTTCTTTGTTTCTGTAATAGGTCACTGAGTATGATCGACTCTAAATTCATCCAAGTTACTGTGAAGTTCATATGTTTGTCCTTCTTTATGGCTGCATAATATTCCATTGTGTATATGTACCACTTTTTTTTTAATCCAGTTCAGCTTTGGTGGGCAACATGGTTGGTTTCATGTTTTTGCTATTGTGAATAGAGCTGCACCAAACATACTTGTGCAGGTATCTTTTTTGTAGAATGATTTGAGTTCCTCCAGGTATATTCCCAATAGGGAAATTTCTGGGTCATATGGAAGATCAATTTCTAGTTCTTTCAGAAATCACCACACTGTCTTCCAAAGAGGTTGCACTAGTTTGCATTCCCACCAGCAGTGTAGAAGTGTTCCTTTTTGTCTGCATCCTCGCTAGCATCTGTTGTTTTTTCTTTTATTAATGATGGCCATTCTTACTGGGGTTAGGTGGTATCTCAATGTGGTTTTGATTTGTATTTCTCTGATGATGAGGCTGAGCACTTTTTCATGTGTCTGTTGGCTGCCCGTATATCTTCTTTTGAGAAGTGTCTGTTTTTATCTTTTGCCCGCTTTTTAATGGGGCTGTTTGTTTTGTTAATGAACTTTTCACTGTAGCCTCTTGCTGGAACTACAGGCACCACTATGCCCAACTAATTTTTTTGTAGAAACAGGATGTTTCACTATGTTGCCCAGGCTGCTTTTTAACTCCTGACTCAACCTCCTGAAGCAATGGGATTACAGGCGTAAGTCACTGCACCCAGCCTAATGGCAGAATTATTAAGGAAATGTCTTCATTCTGAATTTAGAAATTAACACATTTAAGAAATATCTTAGAAATATAAGAAATCATCAGTTAGATGAAATGTACTTTGAATCATTGGAACCCTATAGTTATTCTTTTTAAAAAATGTTTTTATTTTAAAGATGTGGAGTACAATTCAGGGTTAAGTATGCAAATGTTTTTTATACAGGTACCCTTGTTGATGAGGTGTGCCCTCCCCCCCACTGGCAGTTTCCCACTGCTGCCAGTCTTGCCCCGCCTATCCGCTGGCAGTTTCCCAATACTGCCAATCCCTTTCTTATAGTATATGGCAATTGTTGAAGGTCCACTTATCAGTGAGAACATGCGGTACTCAGTTCTTTGTTTCTTTGATAGTTCACTCAGTATTGTAGACTCTAAGTCTATCTAAGTTGCTGCGAAGTTCATAATTTTGTCCTTCTTTATAGTTACATAATCTTCCATTGTGTATATGTACCATATATATATATTTAAATCCAGTTCTCTTTTGATGGGCAGCATGGTTAGTTCTATGTTTTTGCTATTGTGAATGATATTGCAATAAACATGCATGTGCAGGCATGTTTTTCATAGAGTGATTTATCCTAATTTAGTTTATTTGACATTGCATGTTTTAATTTAAAGAAAAAAATTGCTCTGATAAAATTCAGCATCCCTTCTTTTTTTTTTTTTTTAATAATCAATATTTTTTATTATAATATTGTGGGGCAGCATCTCTTCTTGATAAAAAACCTTGAACACCTAGGCACAAAAGGAGCATATCTCAAAATAGTAAATGCTATCTACAATAAAACCACAGCTAGCGTATTGCTAAATACACAGAAACTGGAAGCACGTCCCCCTGAAAACCAGAACAAGACAAGGCTACCCACTCTTACCCCTCCTATTCAACATTGGAGGTCCTAGCTAGAGCAATTAGGCAAGAGAAGGAAATCAGGGGTATCCAGATAGGAAAAGTGGAAATTATGTTATCCCTCTTTGCTGATGATATGATCCTATACCTCGGAAATCCAAGAAAATCTGCCAAAAACCTCCTTGCACTGATAAAGGACTTTGGCAAAGCCTTGGGGTACAAAATAAATGTGCAAAAGACAGTCACTTTCTTATACACCAGCAACAAACAGGCAGAGAACCAAATAAAAAGCACAATCCCATTCACAGTAGTAACAAAAATAAAAATAAAATACCTCGGCATCTTCTTAACCAGAGAAGTGAAAGACCTTTACAATGAAAACTAAAAAACACTGCACAGAGAAATCCAAGAAGACACAAACAAATGGAAAAATATTCCATGCTCATGGATAAGAAGAATCAACATTATTAAGATGTCTATCCTACCCAAGGCAATCTGTGGATTCAGAGCAGTACTCATTAGATTACCAACATCATTCTTCTCAGACCTGACTGGAAATGACAATACAGAAATTCATACGGAAACATAAGCGACCATGAATAGCCAAAACAGTTCTTAGCAAAAGACACAAAGCAGGTGGTATCACACTTCCATACTTTAAAATTTAATATAAGGCTACAATAATGAAAACAGCCTGGTATTGGTACAAGAACAGGCATATAGACCAATGGATCAGGATAGAGATTCCGGAAGCAAAACCTCAATTTTTCAACCAAATCTTCTTGGACAAGGCCTACACCAACAATCACTAGGGAGAGGAGAATGTATTCAGTAAGTGGTGCTAGGAAAACTGGCTAACCACTTGCAGAGGATTGAAACAGGACCCCTACCTATCACCATACACAAAAATCAACTCTAAATGGATCAAAGACTTAAACGTAAAACCTCAAACTATAAGAATCTTAGAAAATGCAGGGGATACCCTTATTGGGATCAGAGTAGGCAACCAATTCCTGATCAAAACCCTGGATGTCCATGCCATAAGAGACAATATAGGCAAGTAGGACCCCATTAAACTGAAAAGCTATTGAAAATCTTCTGCAAAGCAGAAGAAACTATCAAGAGAGTGGGGAGACAACCCACAGAATGGGAAAAAAAATATTTGTCAATTGTATATCCGACAAACCTAACTTCCAGTTTCTACAAGGAACTCAAACATGTCAAAAGGAAAATAACAAACAGCCCCACTAAAAAGTGGGCAAAAGATATGAATAGACACATCTAAAAAGAAGATATATGGGCAGCCAACAGACACATGAAAAAGTGCTCATCCTCACTAATCATCAGAGAAATGCAAATCAAAACCACATTGAGACATTGAGTACCACCTAACTCCAGTAAGAATGGCCATCATTAATAAAACAGAAACGACATATGCTGGCAAGGATGTAGAGAGAAGGGAATGCTTCTATACTGCTGGTGGGAATGCAAACTAGTACAAACTCTATGGAAAACAGTGTGGCGATTTCAAAAAGAACTAGAAATTGACCTTTCATATGACCCAGCAATCCCCCACTGGTAATATACCTGGAGGAATGCAAATAATACTACAAAAAAGATGCATGCACACGTATGTTTACTGCAGCACTATTCACAATAGCAAACACATGGAACTAACTATGCTGCCCATCAAGAGTGGACTGGACTAAAGAAATGTAAATATACACAATGGAATATTATGCAGCCATAAAGAAGGACAAGCATATGGACTCTGTATCAACTTGGATGGATTCAGAGTCTATAATACTTAGTGATCTATCCCAGAAACAACTGAGTACCATGTGTACTCATAAGTGGACCCTGAATATTTACCTTAATACTGTAACAAAGGGATTGGCAGTAGCAGGATACTACCAGGGGAGGGAGGTGGGGACACTACATTAATAAGGGTACTTGATCTCAAACCAGGCAAAGTGGGGACCAAAAGGAGGCCCAAACTTTATCTGTACGATGACCACTTGCATACCTAATCCTGAATTGTACCCCACATCTTTAAAATTAAAAAAAAAAGCAGACTTAAAAAAATTGCTTTAGAATTAAAATGGTTTAGAACTGTAAGGAATCTCAGAGACTGTCTAATACAAAATTCTTGTTTTAGAGATGACTGAATGGAGTTCTAAAGACTAGACTGGACTAGATTACAAGTTGAAATGAAATTGACTAGATCCCAGACTTCCTGAGGCCCCGTCTAGTTCACTTTATGTTATACAATTAACATTATTTTAATGGAAGTATCGATAAATGTGTATGGTGAGATATTTATTCTTTCACATTAGCTATAAATATCTCTGTAAACCATTCCATTTTTCTCCTCTCAAAGTGTGTTCACATAATACTATAAGAAAGGGATTAGCAGTAGCTGGAAACTGCTAGGGGGTGGGGTGGGGGAGGGCACATAACATAAAAGTACCTGATCTCAAACCAGGTGAAGTGGAGACCAAAGGGACACCCAAACTATAATGACCACTTATTTACCTAATCCTGAATTGTACCCTATATCTTAAAATAAACAAATAGTGTTCATAATAATGTAGTTATCTTCTGCTCCATTGGACATTTTTCTTTGCTCTTTATTGACACTTTAGCTTGAACAGGAATTGGAACTTTCTCGAAGGTTGCTGAATCAATCAGAAGGCAGCAGAGAAACACTTTTGCATCAGGTAAGTCTATGCAAGCTATGACTATATGCTTTTACTTTACATCAAGATTGAGTCTTCTTTTCTACTTCAATGTCTTTTTGAAAGGGGAAAAAAAAGTAGGTCTAGATACATTTTTTTTCCTACGTAATGTATATTAGCACACATAAGCAAAAGATAAAATCCTTTCAGGGAGATTCTGAGAAAACTAGTAGAAAACACTGTCTGAAGTTCCCACTATGACAGTGTATCTCACTGAATAGTGCTACGACTTACTATTTATCTCTCTTAGCTTGAGCAGTGTAAAAGTAAGATTGGATATGTAAGGTGAAATTTTCCCAGGAGCTAAATTTTATTCAAGCAGGCATTGGAGAATAAGGGAGGAAGTAAAATACGTAAAAAGACCTTGACATGTTCAAGTCTCTTTGAATACATCATTATCCTTAATTTTTGTTTTCAAGATGCCCCTTTTAACCAAAAATAAGGTTTGGTTTTTATGGAAAACATCATTTTGCAGTCCACTGGCCAATAATGGGAGTTTGGCGCTTCTGATATTTAAAGTTCAATGGCTTTAAATAACCTTGTTACATACATAGGATAAGGACATATGGGTTTCTAACTACTTCTCTGCCTGTGTTTAATACAAACTGCAATGATATCTTCTTATGTTTTGAGGTTTGTGTTACATAACTCACCTACATATTATGCTAGGGTAAGCAAAGATGTCAGGCATTATAGATATTCAGAAAGAGTATTACATGTTGACGATTGGTGCTGAAAATATACCACAACACCTGTTTTAGAAAACCTTTAAAAACGTTCAATGACTTTGTTCTACAGCCTATGGTCACATGAATGAATTTTGGCAGGGTTCAGACTTTCTTTTTTGGAAGTTTATTTTTGTATTCAATTCTATTCTGATTTGTAATCTCTAATTTCAGTGTTTGAAGGAAGATATTCTTTGTTCAGTTTGTCTTTGTGTCTCTAGCTGAATCTTTTTGCCACCGATAACTTGTTTAGTGGTCATTTGGGATGTATCTTCTATGAGCTAGGTAATTTGGTAGTCTCTAGAAATATACAGATGAATAAAACAGTTCTTGACTTCAAGAAATTTATAGCTTATTCAATAGCATTTATTGCTTATCTGAGCATTATTTTGGTATAAAATATGCTAAATTATGATCATTTCACTTGAATTTAACAATTAATAGACTATGTTCACATGAAAGAAGATAGGTGAAAAATAGAAAAGTATAAAAACATACAGTACTTAATTGGGGGTGGTTTAGGTTAATAGCAGTAGAATGAACTGGGACAAAATATGGGATTTCATGAAAATGTGGTCAAATTTTTTGTCACAATAGACACAGGGAATGAAAAAAACTCATTGTGGAGAGAATGGAAAGAATGAAGAAATGGAACAAGAAACTGTTCTACTGTGCTTCGCATAGCAAGGAGATTAACTTGATTTCTATTTGTGTTTACAGTAGTCCATTTCAAGTATGATTTTTTCCCCTGGGAAAATAATTTATAATAATTTGTAAATTCAATTTTATTTTTCTGATTTTGAAAACTGATAAAAATTTGATTTTTGACTATATATATTTAGGTAGAAGAACTGCGTACACAACTCACAAAAGCAGAAGGTGATCGAAAGGGTTTACAGCATCAAGTATCTCAGATTTCCAGGCAACAGTCGAACCATCAGGATGAACAAGGAGATGACTGGAGGTTTAGGAGAGGTATAATTCTGATTTGTAAATGTGTGGGCTGTTGCTGATCTTTCTTAGAAAATACTTTTTATTCTCAGAATTGCATTCCTTGTGTTCTACTCATGTTATGATACCTATTTCTTGATCTATTGTAAGGTTTTCAGAGAAGGTGATTGTAATTTAGTATCCAATTTTATGTCTTCTTTGCTTGATTTTTAGAACCATTTTGGTTGTCACATCTGCTTATACATGGGGCTTTCTCTTAGAAAGAGGCTGCAAAGGCAGTAGTGGAAGCTTTACTAGCTTCCTATTCCCATGCCTAAATGCGTGAGTTTCTGTGTGTGTGCGTGTGTTTGTGTGTGTGTGTGTGTTTATGTGCATGTGTACTTGTCTTTATACTTGTAAATGCCTGTCTATTTTTCAATTCCCCTTGTCTCAATTTTCAGTATATGAAAAGTTAAAATTATAATTGTCTTTTTTGTTATCTGGAGATTGGTAATCACATCATGGAAGTGGTCACTGGCTTTTTCTTATGTGTAGTAAGAACATTTTGTGTTTGAAGAATGTTAGACTACTTTCTCAGTAGTGGTGTTAATGTAAATTGTGTACTTTAATGACTCTGGATGTAAGTCCAGGTTCAACAAAAATGGTAATATTGAGATTTTATAATGGTTTTTAACAAGTGAGTCCAGATTACTCAGTTTATATATTATTCCAATAATGAGGTTTTCTACTCAAATGCACAAATTATTAGAAAATCTCTTGTAAGCGTTTGATGTACTATTAAATTTAAGGAAGGTAAATATTTCCCCAAGTTTTCCAAACATAACTCAAGATGTTTCTTAAGATAGAATTTCCATGTCAGAAAATCTTCAGTGGATGACAAATTTTGACAAAGCTATTCCAATGTACTGTCTTAGTCCATTTTGTGTTCCCTGAGGCTGGGAAACTTATTTTATTTTATTTTTAAAAATTCACAAAAATGATTTATTCAGAAGAGGAAACATTTTAAAAAGAGGATTACTTTGTAAATAAGTAAGACTATAAAGAAGCATGGCTCTGGCATCTGCTTGGTTTCCGGTGAATTTTGTACTGCATAGGCGAAGGTGGTCCAAGGAGGGATGGACGCATGTGCAAGGACCAAATCTGAGAGGTGGCCTGACTTTATAACAACTCACTCTTCCTGGAACTAATTCATTTCCTCGAGAACCAATCCATCCTCACGAGAGCAAGAACTCACTGTTGCAAGAGTGGCACCAAGGCATTTATGGCACCAAGGCATATATAAAAGTGGCACCCCCTTTACCGTCACCGTCACACTGTGGGTCAAATTTCTTTTCTTTTCTTTTTTTTTTGAGTTGGAGTCTCACTCTGTCACCCAGACTGGAGTGCAGTGGCCGCTCCTGGCCACTGCAGCCTCGACCTGCTGGGCTCTGGCGATCCTTCCGCCTCAGCCTTCCGTGTAGCCGGAATTACAGACATGTGCTACCACGCCCGGCTGATTTTTTGATTTATTGTAGAGATGAGGTCTCACCAAGTTGCCCAGGCAAGTCTCAAACCCGCGGGCTCAGGCAATCCACTCACCTCGGCCTCCCAAAGCGTGGGATTACAGGCTGAGCCACCGAGCCCAGCAAGGGGTCAAATTTCAACATGTGATTTGGTGGGAACAAACTAACCATGTATTTATATGCCATTAAGTTCACTTAAGTTTCATGTGATATTATAATTTAGATAGCATTTGACATCAAATTAAAAAAATTAAATCCTAAACTATTAGATTATTCATCAAATTTCATAAAGATGCACATAGGAATTATTGGAAAAAGACTGACATATTTGTTGTATGTTTTGATACCTCATAAAATCTAGTTATTTCTTGTATAAATCATTGAGGACCAGAAAAATGTGACTTTTCTGAACCATTTACCAGGTTTTTAAAAAATATCTGAAAGCTCTCTTTATCAGTGTGATGGATTTCTTCACTTTTTTTTCAACCATCCTAGAGTTGAAAAATCTTTATAGAATATTTGTATTATTTAATGACAATCCTACATAAGAAACCACACTCATCACATTCCAGCTGCTGTTGGCTTCTCTATGCACTGCAGAATGGTTTCCACCTCTGTTTCTAAAATTGACTTTGCTTGGTTTACTAGTGACCTCCTCAGTCAGTTTCAAAGAATCTTTTCATTACTTCTGTCACTGTTGCCTGTTTTCTTTTCCTAATTCTTCTGCCCTAGTCGTTTTTATTATTTTCATTTGAATCTTTTCGCTTTGTTCACAGTTTGTCTTTCAGATGTTGATTTTGTATAGTAGTCTGTCATGACTTTTCTTACTTAGTTCATTCCCAAGGGGTTGTTATTTAATCTTATGCTTTAGTTATCACCTGTAAATGATAATTCCTAAACCTATCTCCACTCACTCTCCTAATCTTCAACTCTTCTGATGGAGTTGCTCATTGGATGTCTTCATCTGGTATTCCACAGAAAGCTCAGTCAGTAGCTTTACAAGTGAATTTATCCTTTCCTCAAAACCTGCTTTTCTTTCCTGTCTCAAATGATAGCATCATCCTCCATTCAATACTAAAATATGGAGAATATCAGAAGTATTCCTTCTTTCCTCCTCCTAATTAGTCCCCACATCCTGCCTGTTTGTACATCCTAATTTCTCTTGAATTTGCCCCATTCTCTTTCTTATCCCTACTGCCCCAGCTTGGGCATGCTTCGTCTTACCTGTAGTATTTTTAAAACCTGTCTAAACTTACTCTGGCTCCTCTGTAGACTGTCTTCTTTTTACTACTAAAGATACCCTTCTAAGACACAAACTGATTATTCTCTGGATTAAAACCTCTCATTACAATTTATTGAACTCTTACTACATTGTCTCTCTTAATTTGTGTTGCACCTCTATGACAAGGGTACTATTCTTATTCTGTTTTAAGTATTATGAAAAAAGGTTTGAAGAACTAAGAGACTAACTTTCCCAAGATCACACATGTGGGAAGTAGGAGACCCAAATCTTTTCTTTTCCAAACTTGAGGTCTTAACTGTGATCCTATACTGACCCAAGCGTTCTCCAAGATGGAGCGTTTGTAATGCTATTTATATTTTATACTTTATGTTTCTAATTTTTTTGGTAAATGTTTTATTTATATGTGATATATGTGTGTATGCCTATGTATGTATATTTATCTTTATTAACATTTTATACATGTATATATTATGAAACATAACAGAATATCATGTGTCTCCATACCAAATACATGTTTCATGAAATATACACATGCACACGTATATATTTATACATGTATGCCTTAATATTTTACATACTATATATTCAAACTTGTTATATATCCATGCTAGTGTTATATATATCATGAAACATATGTCTATATAATATATACTATTGAGATATGTTATATGTGCATACCTATACATATATATGATAAAAAATATATATTTGTAAAATGAATGAATACAAATTACACATAAATCAATATGTAAATTTTCAGATTGGAGACCTAGAGGACTGGGGAAAGAGCTCATGGGCCAAATTCAGACTGCCATCTGTTTTTGTAAACAACCTTTATTGGGATACAGCTACTCTCACTGACACACTGTCTAGGTTACTTTTGCAATACAATGGCAGAGTTGAGTAGTTGCGGCAGAGATCATGTGGCTAACATATTTATTATCTGGTCCCTTGCAGAAAATGTTTGCTAACCCTTGGTCTGCAGGATAAATTCCAAGTTCCCTAGCAACACATAAACTCTGCTGACTCTCCCTTCTCCCACCCTCATATTGTTTGAGATATGTTATCTACGTAGAACTACTATGTGTACAGATACCTGGATATTAAATCCAGTTTTGTATCCCTGTACTTTATGGTGTTTTTCTTTCCTTAAAAACACCCCCAACTCCCTCTCCTTTGCTTGGTGAAGTATTGTTTTCCTTTTAAAAATCTAATTAGTTTTCAATTCTTCCTGCCTTAGTTTGTCACCAGGATAGAGTTAACCACATTATCCTTTGTACTGTTTCTGTATAATCCTCGTGTATCTGTCAGTGCTGTTGTCATGCTTTTGAAATGCCCATGTGTCTATTCTAAAATGTACAATTTTGAGCACTTTAATATTTCTGAAGTTGAGATATATTTTATGAGTGCTGTATAAAACTGATTTGTAAATATTTTCTTCCTTCCTTTTTTCCAGAAAATACTTTTTTAAAAATTTTTTTATTTGGAGTCTCACTCCATCACAGAGACTGGAATTCAGTGGCCGCTCCCGGCCACCGCAGCATCGACCTGCTGGGCTCCAGTGATCCTTCCGCCTCAGCCTTCCAAGTAGTTGGAACTACAGGCGTGAGCTACCACGCCTGGCTAATTTTTGATTTATTGTAGAGATGAGGTCTCGCCAACTTGCCTGGGTGGGTCTTGAACCCACGGGCTCAGGCAATCCACTCACCTCAGCCTCCCAAAGCACGGGATTACAGGCTGAGCCACCGAGCCCGGCTCAGAAAACTACTTTTTAAAAACTGCTTTTTAAAATGACAGTATATATTCCAATTTCTGACATTTTGGACTCAAGGCAGTACTTTATATCCTGTCTCTCTAGTCTTGGGATATAAGCTCATTGAGGATATATTTTTATGTTATTTGTCCTTATATTTGAAAAGATGGTATAGTGCCATATGACCAGGTATTTCATGTTGAATTAAATGCTAAGTAAATTTCTCTTATTTAATGACATAATTTCAGCCAATAGTCTCCAGAATTGGTAGAATTAACAAGTTGGTGGTCATAGACAATCAGAGATTTAACAACATCATTTATTATTTATGTTGCAAGAAAAGCATTTTGTTGGGTAAACTTAAGTAACTTTAGTTAGATGGAGTGGCATAATTGAAAAATTCTTTAGTATTTTTGTTTTACCATTTGGGATAATAACGTAGACATGTGAGGAAAATTAAAGAAAAAAATGTACAGTTTTCCTGGAATAAATTGCACTAGAAATCAGATAACATTTTAAGTTTTAGTATCAAAGTGAATTAATATTGGATGGCATAGCAATATATATATATCTGAAAACTGTTTGAGACCGGAGACAGTAGACTGACAAAGTTTGTTGTGTGACAATGTCAGTATATGGATTATGTTACATAGAATTTTGAAACCTCAGGGCTCAGTACTATTTGCAAGTATATCCTCCTGAGAATAAAGAACAACTGTCTAGCTTTATATTTTCTCTTTTAAGGAGTTGAGCGGGAAAAACAGGATCTGGAGAAACAGATGTCAGATTTGAGAGTGCAGCTGAGCTTCAGTTCAATGGCATCTGAGTTGGAGGAAGTGAAGCGGTCCGTGGAGCGAAAAGACAAGGAGAAAGCACATTTGGCAGCACAAGTAGAGGTGACTTTGCCATTTTAAAGTTCTAATCGAAATCCTTTAATTTTAGTTCACAAAATTGCTTAATGAAATTTTAATGTAAAGACGTGTGATTTTATGAACTTTAGCTTGGGTGTTGGTAATGTAAAGTTGTGTTAAAGACTAATTTACATTTCTATAGAATTTCCTATGAGTTCATTTCTCTTTCAGATTCTTTTCTCTGGGTTCTTTTTCTCTGTTATTTTATAGTGAAATCTTGAGCTATTATTAAACTTGAAAATATTTTTGTTCTAGTAATAGTTGAGTCCTTCGTGTGGACAGAAGGGATCTTTCTTCTCCAAGAGAAAGTGAATTATCATTTATTTTGGGGTCCAAATGGGCAGAATGCACAGTGATAAGGTATTACTGATTTTTTTTTTCGGAACCATAAAGGTTTTCAAATTTTTAGCTATTCTGCATGAGGTGGAGCTGTGATGCCTTCATTAATTTAGGGTTATGTGGTTATCATGGATGATGTGGTAACCATGAATGAAGTGTAACTAGGCAGCTACCGGTTCCTGCTTCCCTTTTATCTAGCATAGACGAGGTAATTATCAGAATATATTAAAAATCAAAGGACAGGACCTCATAAAAGGAAATGGCTTAATTCAAATTATAATTATGCAAATTAGATCAAACCTGGATGACACATTTGGGAATAGATACGTATCAATCCTCCCCATATCTGTTTTTATTAGTGAAGTTATATTCTAATTGTAATAAGTTGCATTTTGAAGGATTTCCAAAATTATAATGAGAAGTAGAAAATTGCTGTTAAAAGCACCAAATTTTATATAACCCAAAGGAAATATTTGATGTTGCTCCAGTCTGAGTTTCTCTTTCATCTTGTCAGCACGTCAATAGAAAATGCCTTTTAGATTTAGTTCAAGATTCAGATTGTAAAGATAATGAAATATTGACATACTCTTTACAAAGCCTTCTACATGCTTAATAGGTACTTATTGGAAATATTCTCAGAGCAGTGGTTTAATAGTATGACTTTTAAAGTTTGCTTCATGGATATTATTTTAGCTCTTGATTCTGCTGATGAAAATGATAAAATATGATTATGTTGCTGAAGTTAAGTATTTTTAAAAAATATGTTATGTATCTCAAAGGTAGAATGATTTCTTTGCTAGGTGTTTATGACCATGATTGTGGTATAAATTAGAAAAAAAATCTCAAAGATGTGAGCATTTATTTATTTATTTTAATCAATATTTTTTATTATGATATTGTGGGGTACAGTTCAGGGTTAGGTATACAAATATGCTTCGTTCAGGCACTCTTGTTATGTGAGCATTTAAAAAATTGCTTATGATAGCCTAATTGTGCTCTCATTTGAGGATACTGGCTTTCCTCTTGTCATAACTTAATAGTTCTTTTACGTTTTCACATGGGTTAAGGGAAGAGTTTGAGTTCTCTTGGGTTAGTTTCGATTGGTTGTACAGGGTTTGGGCATGAGAAACACTTGAAGGAGAGGTTTTTACTCACATCAAATATTATTGCCTGTTTATTGTATAGCAAAACACTGTTTTAGATGCTAGCGACATGGTAATGAACACAAATCAGCTGATTCCATTATAAAACTTAACATTCTAAAATTTATGCAGAAAGTTCTTTGAGTTTATTATGCTTCTAAGGACATATTCCTTTTGGAGAGTAAAAGAGTTTTTTTTTCCCCCCAGTTGGCCATCAGAAAAGATGTCACAAAAAGACAGTGCTCGTTCCTGGAAGAAATTATTATTAATTATTTTTTTTTTCAGGTTTTCTTATTCTTAAAAATAAAAAATCATCTTAATTAGATTTACATCAGTTGTTTTAGATTTAGTGATATTTCTGATTATGCTTTGCTTATTATTCATACCTTTTGGAGGCCCTTTGGATATCTTTATACCCAAGCTATAAAGTGATGTGTAGTGCAGTCTTTCTGAGAGATATAGGTAATAGATCACGCAATTGTAACCTCCAACAGTTGAGAATTTTATTGAAATTTAACTGAATACTATTTAGTCTCTGCTTTCTTTTTAGACTAGCAGGTAGCTTGGGACTGTTACCTTATACATTCTATAAAAAATAGATTAATCAATCTCCTGTAGTTACTTTCTAGAGACCAAATATGAGTTTAAAAGATGCACAAAATGAGATTATTGGTCAGGACCAAGAACATCTGTATAGTAACAGTTCTTACTATATTTGTTCAATTATGAATGTATTTCTTTTTAACATTGACTCTCTGACAACTCTCCTATTGTACCTCATATATAATCTTGTCAAATAATTCATTTTCTAATAAACTTCCCTAATTATTTATTTTTTTCTTTGTTTCAGTTGTTCACTGTTTCTGTAATGTTGAATCTTTTTGTTGAAATTCTAAACATTAGGCCTGGCTCGGTGACTCAGCCTGCAGTGCCAGCACTTTGGGAGGCTGAGGCGAGTAGATTGCCTGAACCTGCTGGTTCAAGACCAACCTGGACAACTTAGTGAGACCTCGTCTCTACAATAAATAAAAAATCAGCCAGGCATGGTAGCACGCGCCTGTAGTTCTGGCTACTGGGAAGGCTGAGGCAGAAGGATCGTCTGTGTCCAATTGGTCCATACTGGAGTAGCCGTGAGCATGCCACTGCATTCTAGCCTGGGCGATGAAGTGAACTCCAACTCAAAAACAACAACAACGACAACAAAACAAGCAAATAAATACTAAACATTTTCCTTCCTGAAATCTTTTTGGATTATATTGGATTATATTTGGATTATATCACTGTAAGTGATAATGGCACTTTTCTCATACTCTGTTAAAGTTATCTGGATATATTTCTTTAAAAATTTCAAAATGGCCCATAATAAAGTAGAAAAAGTGATGCAGGAGAAAGCCAGTCAACCTGTCAACAAGACAGAGTCAGCTTGGATGTCCTTATATGATTCAAGGTCTTGTCCTCACATCTGGAAATTTAGGTTTTCTGTGTCCTACAGTTAATGTGACCCAGGAGACTGGCTCATATTAAAAAGCTAAACTCACAAGAGAGCAGTGTATAAAAGATGGCCAGTTCATTGATTCACCATGCAGGAGTCCTACCCAAATGTTAAAACATTACTTTTTTGTGCAGGGCATCAATCTCCCGATTTTCGATGCATAGGTTTTATAATTAATAACCAGAAATTTGCTGGTAAACAGAATCAGAGAATAATGCTGTTAAAGGGTTGTTTGTTTGTGGCTGTAGTTAAGGCTTCTCAACCTCTCACTTTCCTTTAAAATAGCCTTTATAACCAGAGATGCTATTTACTTCTGCTGCATTCTCTATCTTTGTTCCTGGACTGTGTTGAACTGACATCTCTTCTCTTTCTAACAATCTTCTGTGCTTCCACTCTGATATTCAGCCTACTGTTTGCTTTTTCTTTTGATATGCTTCTGTGCACAGATTTTGCTCTGGGCCATTCACCAAGTTGCAATGATGTAATTCTAACTTGTGGCACTCTGGAAGTCACTTACGGATTTAAGGCTTCTATCCCTTTTCAGATCATAAATGGGTGTGGTTTACAAACCAGATTTTATTCTGTGTCCCTCTGTGTTCCCATACATTGTTACCCATATCAAGTGCTCAATTAATATTTGTTGAATGAGATAATATATTGTAGCAACATTTTATGGTTACTTTTTAAAGTTAATATTAGTTGTCTGGTCATTTCCTAGAAACACATCTATTTTTGGAAGATTTGCCAATATTTTAGGAGACCTTTGCTGTGTCTCATTAATTACAATAGTTTTTGTTTATTTAGAGTATATATATATATATATATATATATATATATATATATATTTTTTTTTTTTTTTGAGTTGGAGTCTCAAACTGTTGCACAGACTGGAGTGCAGTAGCTGCTTCCGGCCACCGCAACCTCGACCTGCTGGGCTCTGGCGATCCTTCCGCCTCAACCTTCCAAGTAGCCGGAATTACAGGCATGCGCTACCATGCCTGGCTGATTTTTTTATTTATTGTAGAGATGAGGTCTCGCTGCCCAGGCGGGTCTCGAACCCGCGGGCTCAGGCAATCCACTCACCTCAGCCTCCCAAGGCGCGGGATTACAGGCTGAGCCACCGAGCCCGGCTTAGAGTATATATTTTTAAGGATTTGTTTTACATAGGGGAAAAACAGTAAAAATAGCTCTTAAAAACCCAAATGAAAGAAAGCTACACTTGAATTTGCATAATTTACCTTTCAAATTGTACCTAAGACCTTAAATCTGTATACGCATAGAAAATACTAAGTGCATTTTTCCCTTTTTCTAAACTCAAGTTGAATCTCATTAACCTTGATAGGCTATTTGTATTCATAGGAATTCCAAGCATCCTTGATCAATGATTTCCCCTGATTTAATCTCTGCCTCCATCTTCCATCAACTTACTCTTCTTGAAAAAATTTGACTTTTAAATTCAAGGAAGAACTTCAAAGAAAGAAAAAAAAAAGTGTTGGAGATAATTTAGATTAAATGTTGAAAGTGATAATTGAGTGACAACTGATATGATTATTCATTAGCAGAAACTTGGGACTGTAATGCCAGATTGTACTTTTTAAAAAAAGAGATAATAGTAGAAAAAAAGAAATGATAATCAATAATAACTTTTTTTTGAAGATTGGTATAGCAGAAACAGAAGGAAGTTTGTTTCTTTTACCATGCTTTTAGCACAAGCTCTTTTTGATTCTTGCATTTCTTCTATAAAGCTGGTCATTGTACTGTGTGAGAATATCCCCTTCAATACTACTTTTTGTAGCAAGATTAAACTCTTTTTAGAGATCTTAATTATTCTGGGTACAATTTTCTGTTCTAGTTTACTTTTTTTTGTTTGTTTGAGTTGGAATCTTACTCTGTCGCCCAGACTGGAGTGCAGTGGCCGCTCCCAGCCACCGCAGCCTCGACCTGCTGGGCTCCGGCGATCCTTCCGTCTCAGCCTTCCAAGTAGCTGGAACTACAGGCGCGCGCTACCATGCCCGGCTAATTTTTTGATTTTATTGTAGAGATGAGGTCTCGCCAAGTTGCCCAGGTGGGTCTCGAACCCACGGGCTCAGGCAATCCACTCACCTCAGCCTCCCAAGGCGCGGGATTACAGGCTGAGCCACCGAGCCCGACTAGTTTACTTTTTAAAATCTTAATTTCTTCTTTATCCAAGTGCATGCTGTAAAATAATGTATTGCCTGAGTATTAAGTAACTTTTAATATCCAGAAAACAAATATTAGCAGTAAAAATGTAGACAGGCTAAAATTATTGAACCTGGTAGAGATGTGGTCTGTCTCTGTTATTAACTAAAAGTACTCCAGTTTTTGGGTAAATCCGTAAATGCTCTGTACTCTGAGATTTTTATAAAGATGGCTATTGGCAGAGATGCCTTACAAGTAAAAGCCTTGTAACTAAATAAACTTTTATACTTCCTGGGAAATTTAATTATCAAATCCTTTATCTGTATGAAAGAATAGGAGTTTTGGGAGTTGTGAAGAGAGCTGGTCTATTTCCTGTAACTCTTTGAGTTGCATGAATATTTCCATAGAGCCAGAAAGTAGAAGTGGACTGAATATTCTAATGTTTTTCTTGAAGTGTTATTAGTATGTATTAAAGTTTGTGATTTTTATGTGGCCAATACAACAATTTAGAAATATAAATATCTATTCTCAAGTTTCTTTATTTTTGCCTCATTTTTAAAAATGTAAATGAAAGAGATAGGGGTTTGTGATTCTTAACTCTGTATACTGTGTGTGTATTTGTGAGTGTGTGACAGATGACTTAGGTTTTTCACAAAATATGAAGTATTGATAACTTCATATTACCTATAGATCTATTTAATACTTAAAATTATAAAGATGAGTTACAGCTTTGGGAATCATTACTTAAGGACTTGCTATGGAAAAATGAGTGATATGAAACAAATGAGGTAATATTCTGGGGGTATCTAAGTAATTGATAATCATTCATTTCTTAACTACCACAAATACCATTAAAAAGGGATTAATAGCCTTTATAATAAGCAAATTTTTACTGTTCATACATTATTTCTGTAGTCTTTATAGTTACCTTATCTTTAGAGTGATTTTAATTTGATAACATACCATTTTAAGTAGCACATTAAATTGTTTTTTAGATGTTTGTTTTCAGGCGGTTTTCTACAAGGATATAAAAGGAAATAGGGTTGTTATCAGCCTTAAGCAATAACAAAAGTCAACAGGTGCATTATGCTCTTCAAAATGTTCAAATAGTACACATTACCTCGGTAAAAATAAAGTTAAATTATATGCACTGAGAAAGCATTCTTTTAGTTTTAATAAGTGACACATGACTAATACAAAGACTAATATTAGCAAGTGTTTTTTTAAATGCATTAAGTGCATTTAATTTCCAGGACTTCACTTGGGTGAAAAATGTGTTTGTATCGTATAAAATCTTATTTTAGGGGAATTTATAAAATGACAAGATGTTAGACTATAGTTTCCTCTTCCTGGCATCCTCACGAATGGGATTAGTGCCCTAATAAGAAGAGACCAGAGAATTGGATTACTCTCTTTCCTCTATGTGGGGATATAAAGAAAGTTGGTAGTCTGCAGCTCAGGATATAAAAAAAGTTGGTAGTCTGCAGCTCAGAAGCAGCCCTCACCAAAACCCGACCGTGCTGTCATTCAGATCCTTAACTTCCAGCTTTCAGAACTGTGAGAAATAAATTGTTGTTTTTTATAAGCCACCCAGTCTGATACTTTGTTAAAGTAGCTTTGACTCAGGAAGACAGGCAAAATCATAGTGAGATGTGGAATAGGGAGTAGGGACTGGGGGAATGAAGTATCTCAATCTTTAGAAATGGTCCTGCAGCTCTTCCATTTCTGTTTCACAAAGATGGCTCCTGTCCTCCAAAATAGAAAAATGTAAATAGCAAAAACTCATAAGTCAAAATAGCCAAAGTATCTTCCATTAGAAATTGATATTTTCTGACTGAAAATTCAAACAGTGGTTTTGTAGTTTCCCATGCTTAATTATTCCATTATTATGTTACATTCTGCAGTTAAATTTATTTGTCTGTTCCTTCTTGGTTGAAAGAAACTGAGACATTCAGATGGTGTTTGATGTAAGGGAGGCAAGAAACTATCTTGGCAGCTGCTGGTCTTCAAGGAGAAAACACTTGTCATACATTTTACCACACTTGACTCTATGTCAACATTGAGACTTTTATTGCAAAAACTGAAAATTTGAGCTACCTCTAGATGGCTGTCTTGGCTTCAATCATTAATCCATTGGTCTAGTCATCTATGAACAGGGTAGTAGAGTCATAGGGCTCTATTAAATTGCTGTTGGGTATCAACTGCTTTCAGCCTGAAGAACTTCTTATTGTATTTTTTTGTAAGGCTGGTGTACTAGCAGCAAATTCTTTTAGTTTTTGTTTATCTTGATATGTCTTTATTTCAGCTTCATTTTTAAAGCATAGTTTGGCTGGACATGATTTCAGTTGCTTTTTTTAAAAAACTCTTTTAGACTGTCATACCAGTGCCTCCTGGTCTCCACTGTTTCTCATGAGAAGTCAGATGTTAATCTTATTGGGTTTCCTTGTACATGACAAGTTACTTTTTCTTTACAGCTTTCAGGAGTTTCTTTCCTCTTTATCTTTTAACATATTGACTATGATGCATTTGAATGTGCATGAATCTCTTCATATTTATACTGCTTGGAGTTCAATGAGTTTCTTGGATATGTAGGCTGATGTTTTTCTTCAAATTTGGGAAGAAATTGTAGCTATTCTCTCTTTCATTTTTCTGCTTCTTTCTCTCTTTCCTTCTGAAATTCCCATTTCTCTGAGGCTATGTTCATTTTTATTTATTTGTTTTTCTCTCTCTTCTTTAGATTGTATATATCCATTGATTATCTTCAAGTTTGAGGATTATTCTGTAAATTCAAAATCACTATTGAGGCTTTCAAGTGAGTTTTATATTTCGGTTATATTATACTTTCCAATTTCAGAATTTTTATTTTTCAAAAATAATTTCTATCTCTTTACTGATATCTCTAGTAGAAGACACATCATCTTTCATTTAAAAATAAATAGTTTCTCTTAGTTCTTTGAACATATTTATAATACCCAATTTAAAATCTTTTGTAAGTTTAACATTTGGGCCCACTCAAACACTATTTTCTACTGTTTTTTTTGTTTGTTTGTTTGTTTGTATAAATCACACTTAATTATTTCTTGGTATGTCTTTTAATTTTTGTTGAAGACATTTTAGATAATATTTGTATTAACTTTGGCTACTGATTCCTTCCCCACTTTTTTTTTTTTTTGGCTGTCATTTTTTGCTTGTTTATTAGTTTGGTGAATTGACTGGAATACTTCAGTGAAGCCTGTTTTGCCTGAAATATGCAGCCACTGATGTCACATCTTCATTATATATGCACTCTCTATTGCCACCTGGGATAACTATAGCTTAAACTATGTTCTCTTTGATTGTCTAGTTCCATGATCACTCCATTAAGCTTCTGGTTGGTCTAACTCTGTTGACATCCATGCTGTTTTTAGTCCCTACTAACTGCTATCTTATTATGCCTTTTCTTAAAGTTTTGTGACAGTGTCATGACACATAAATTGCCCTACAATCTGCCTTAATTAAATTTGTATTTCTTCATGTTCTTTGCAGCAATCATGGATGGAGCTGGAGATCATCATCGTAAGTGAACTGACTCATAAACAGAAAAACTAAACACCACATGTTCTCACTTATATATGGGAGCTAAATGACCACAAAGCTGGAAATCATAGACACGGGGACACCAATAAAGGAGGAGGTGGGAAAGGATGTTAGGGTTCAGAAATTACCTAATGGGTATAATGCTCACTATTTGGGAAATGGGCCTTCTGAGACCTAATCCCCACCACTACACAAAGTGTTCATGTAACAAATATGTACATGTATCTCCTGAATCTAAAATTAAAAGGGAAAAAAAATTGGATTTCTTCGAAGGGCAAGGTATTACCAGTCCTTGGGGGCATTCTCAGACCCCAAGTGGGTTCTTCTTAGCTGTCTCTTTACTTGATTTTTAAAAATTGAACTTCTAGTAATCTACTGTTTCACTTGTTACTAGTATTATGAAGTCACCCACCTGTTAACCATTCACTCTCTAGATCTCCACTGTTTTTGACAGTGTCCTTAGACATGAATTTCCTCATGCTCCATTCCAAATAAAGTCAGTCCCCTAGGCAGAGCTGTTGCCTTATCTGTTCATAAGGTCTGTCTCTCCATCTCAGTAGAATCTGTGTGCCATTGCACTGGAGCTAGTGGTAGAGACCATAGACTGCTTTCTGCCTGGAGCTTCACTCCTTTGCAAGTGGAGACTGGATGGGGATGGTAGCCTCTGATCATCTCAACTTGTCCTTTTTGTTGTAGAACTTTCATATGAGTTTCTAGTATGAGTTTCTAGTATGAGTGAACTAGAGTTGTGGCAACTGGGTCTCACCTTCTACCTTACAAGTGGGGCTGGTTGGAGAAAGGGAGCACCAATGCTTTAGCTATGTTTTCCTGGAATAGAGCCTCTTCAGTAGTGAACTGGAGGTCTGCCCCTCTGTAGGTGAATCTGTAGCCCTTGACTGAGAGCTGGAGTGAGAGAAAGCCATGCCTTCTTGGCTATGCCTGCCTGGAATGGAGCCTCAGTCAAATGACCTGGAAGAGGGCAGGATGGGAATAGATTGTGGCTCAGATGTCACAGATGGTTATTATTTTTACCAAGACTTAATATATTGACTTAAATTAATATTTTTTATTTGTATAAATTCTAGGGCTAAAGTACAGTCTTTTACATAGTTGTTACAAAGTGGTGAAGTTTGGACTTTTAGTGTAACCATTACCCAGATAATGTACATTGTACCCATTAAGTAATTTTTCATCTCTCACCATTCCAGGTCTCCAGTGTCTATTATTTTATACAGTATGTCCACGTGTACACATTAGTTATTTTCTACTTATAAATGAAAACATGCAGTATTTGATGTTCTGTTTCTGAGTTGTTTCACTTAAGATAATGGCCTCCAGTTTCATTTATGTTGCTCCCAAAGTGCGGGATTACAGGTTGAGCCACCAAGCCCGGCTTGTAGAGATATTTTGCCTTTTTGGTTGCATTTATTCATAGGTATTTTATTTTGTAGCTATTGCAATATTTTATTTTGTAGCTATTGCAAGTATAATAGAATTGCCTTCTTGATTTCTTTTGCAGCAGTTTTATTATTGATGTGTAGAAAAGCTAATGATTTTTGCATGTTGATTTTTGTATCCTACAACTTTTCTAAATTTGTTTATCAGTTCTAAGAGTTTTCTGGTGGAGTCTTGTTTTTACTAGATATAAGACTATGCCTTCTGCAAGGAGCACCACTTTTTTTTTGCATTTCTCAATTTATTTTGTTGATTTAAAAAAATATGTAATATGTCTCTTTATTATGTATATTTAATATTTATATATATTAAATATACATAATACATTATATATTTATGACAAAGAAAAAAATTTTGTATTATATATTATTGGGGATCAATAATTATATATAATATATTGTTGTTGTTGTTTTTATATAAAAAGACGTACCAGAAATGTTCATATAACCACACCTGGTGGAAATTAGGAAAGAAGCCTCAATGGGCAAGGGATTTCTGACATCTATCTTCCACTTATCATCAAGGGATCATCCTGCAAAAATGCTACATAGCCAATGAGCCTGCCAAATGCATTGTTAGTCTTTGGTTCATGAAGAGTTTTTATCATGAACAGATGTTGAATTTCAGCAACTGCTCTTTTGGCACATGTTAAGATGATCTGAAGACTTTTCTCCATTAATCTGTTAATATGATAATGTACAATAATTGATTTTATAATGCTAAATCAAACCCAAATTGTTTATAATTTACATAACTAATTGATGCCGAATTTGGATTGCTAATATTTTCTGTGGGATTTTTGTAATCATGTTTACAAGTGATTTTTCTTCCCGTGATTCAGTCCTTGTCAGGTTGTGAAATCAAAGTTATCCAACTCTCAAAAAATAAGTTGAGAATTGTTTCCTGTCAATATTCTTGAATAATTTATATATAACTTGAATTGTTTATTTTTTGAATACCTGATAGAAATTGCCAGTAAAATCATCTATAATATGTTCTGTAAGAAAGTTTTTACCAAATAGTTCACTTTCTTTAGATTATGAGACTTCAATATTCCATTTCTTTTTTTTTTTTTTTAACTTATTTATTTTAGAGTTGTGGAATAGATGTGATGATTTGCTATGTAAGTGCATTATGTGCAAGTGAGGTTTGGGCTTCTGGTGAACCTTCTGGGCCCCAGATAGTAGACATAGTACCCAGTTGGTGATTGTGTGCCCCTTATTCCCCCTCCCACCTTTTTTTTAGTAACACCCAACCTCTGTTGTTCCTACCTTTTTGCTCACTTGCCCAATATTTAGGGGTCTGCTTATGAGTGAAAACCTGCAGTATCCAATTTTTTATTTCTGTGATAGTTCACTTAGAATGATGGTTTCCTGCTACATCCATGTTGCTGCAAAGGACATGATGTTATTTTTCCATATGTCTGTGTAATATTTCATCCTGTATACATACCACATTTTCTTTATCCAATCAACTTTCGATAATCATTCCATTGGTTCCATTTTTTTTTAAAATGGTGCTATGATAAACTTACCTGTACAGGTGTCCTTTTGGTTGACTTAAAGTTTATCTAATACAAGTATAGCTACTCTTGCTCTTTTTCGGTTTCATTTGCACGAAATATCTTTTTTTATCCATTTACTTATAATTATATGTATCTTTACAAGTAAAGTGTGTTTTCTTTTATGCAGCATATAGTTGAATCATTTTTTTAATCCATTCATCTAGTGTGTACCTTTAAGTAGCAACTTTAATCCATTTACATCCAAGATTATTACTGACATGTGAATTTTTATTCCTGTGATATCGTTAGTTTTTTTCTGGTTCTTTGGTATTTTTTTTTCTTTCTCTTTCACGTAATGATTGTCCTTGTGGTTTGCTGATATATGTGGTGGTTGGTACCAGTTTGAATCTTTTTTCCTCTTCATTTGCTTTACTAGGGAGTTTTATAATTTTTTATTTTTCATGATAGTAACTGTTGTCCTTTCACTTCTAGGTTTAGAATTTCCTTGAGCATTTTTCTGTTACAAGTTCTTTCAGTGTTGCATCTTGTCTTTCTTGAGTCTTATTCACTCTTTCCATCCATTCCCTAATCCCTGTCGTATTCTGGGGCCAGTCATTGGTGACTTCCATTGTTTGGGCTCCAAAGTCTGATTTTTCAGATTTCTCTTTGTTACACTTGAAATTACCTGTGGTCTTCCTTTGGTTTTTCTTCATTTGTGACAGATCTCTTACTTTTCTTTTTAGTTCTGTTATTCAGTGTCAGTGGGAGAGGCTTTCCCTTCTGATGTTTGCTCAGTCCTCTATTCTTCCCTGATCTGGGCTCTGAATTTGTTTTATTTTGAAACAGGACTGTGGTGGGACACTTTTCTGCCTCTTGTTGTTTTGAGAGTTGAATAAGGTGGAGAATGGGGAGCTAGGAATCAGAAACTACTTGCAAATTACAGTGTCCACTGATTGTGGTATGTGCTCCTTGAGACCCATTTCCCACCACCACTCTATATGACGATGCACTGGGTATGTGTGTGTGCCCCCTGAGTCCAAGATACAGTGGCAGTGATGAAAGGCACGAGAAAAATAGAATGAAATAAGATGGAAAAGAAAAAAAAAATCAGAACAATGAAAGCAGAAACCAAAGCAAAAAATAATTGAACACACACACACACACAGACATACACACACCACGAAACAAACTGGAATAACAATGAAGTGAAACAAAGCAAACAGCAACAGCAAAAAACTAGGAAAACTAAACACTCACACACACACCTAGCACAAGATGAAGAAGAAAAAGAAAGACTGGAAAAACAAAAACACAAAGGAATTCAGATTGAACCCTCACACATATCTTAAACTAAAAAAAAAAAGAGAGAGAATAACAAAAGAGCAAAAACAGACCAACAACAACAAAAAAACTGAAAGATGAACACTCAATCATTCACATACATACATAGACACAAAACAGACAAAAGAAGAAAGAAAAAGAAAAAGACAAGAAATAAAAAGGTGGGGATGCAGATCATACCCCCACATACACATTCATGCACAAAGGAAAAATATTTTAAAAAATAGCTGAACTAACAAACAGGCAAACATTTTTAAAAAATTAAAAAAATTAAAAATTAAAAACACAAACAAAGCAAAAACAGAAAACACCCTGCCCTCTTGTGGCAGGCTATGTAATTGTTTCTCTCCTGCTGTATTCTGCAGAACTTCCACCTCTTTCACTCTCCAGTGTCATAGCTGGGAAGGAGGAGGGGCAGTGGGGCTGGGTGTGTCTACAGTCCTCCCCTCCCACTCTCCTATGGCCAGGGAGATCCCATCTAGTAGGGAGGTGAGGAATTATCTCTTTCCCAGGTATGTGCTGGGGGGGCGGGTGCCCCAGCCAGGCCTATCCTGGAACGGAGTTCTCCTATTGCCACTAACTTCCTGGCTCCGCCCGGGTTCGTCCCTGTCAGTTGTGTCCTAGTTGTGTGGGTCTGACATTCAGAGGATTGCTGGGGAGGAGGGGAGTTAGGTCAGCCCCGGACTCACCACTGATCTCTTTGGAGTTCTTCCTCCTCCTTTTCTGACCACACCCTTTGTCCTTTGGCTGGATCAAGGTAGAGGGTGGGGCGCCTGGGGCTCAGCACTCATCAGGTCCCTCTGAAGTTTGTGCTTCCAGGATATTTCCTCTGTGTCATGATCAACCCCAGAGTAGTTGATCCGTCAGTCACAGAGATCGAGTCTGTTGCTCCGGATCTCTGTTGCTCCGGAGTGAGCAAGTTGGAGCAATTTCCTGCCCTGCCTTCAAGATAGTGGTGGGATGTCTCTCTTGATCTCTCCGGTGGGACTCTGTCTCTGAGCTCCTTCTACAGCTCCTGCTGCCAATGTCTGACCAGGTGCTGAAGTGGTGAGTCAAACCCTGGAGCCGCAATCTCTCCCGCTGCAGTGGTGAGGCAGAGCCTGGGACAGTAGTTTCTCCCCACAACTTCTTCACAGGAAAACTTTTGTCTGTTTAAAAAAAATGGGGCAACCCCTTTGGGTCCCCTCCCCCTGGGGGAGCTTTTCTGTCCTCTCAGTAAATCCTGCATTCTCAAAAAAAAAAAAAATGACTCTCGACTTCTGTGACCCAGGAATTGCTAGGGTCCAAGCCCAGTGGCTGCGGCTGCAGCTGCTGCACCAGGAGAACCCCAGCTGCTAGCTCTCTAGACCTCAGTCATTTAGCCACTCACATGTCCACTCACTGGCCAGCATGCACACAAAATTTTCCATACACTCACTCACTCATACCAGGACTCGCATAGACTGACTGGCTCAGCCACCATCTTCTCACCGATCCCCTGAGCGTTTTTCTTATGGCTGGTTCAGTGTTAATGAATCCCCTCAGCATTTGGTTGTTTGGGAAAGACTTTATTGTATTTCTTTTTCACTTTAATATTGACTGGGAGTGGTAGCTCAAGCCTATAGTACTAGCACTTTGGGAGGCCGAGGTTAGAGGATTGTCTGAGCCCAGGGGTTTGAGACCAGCCTGGGTGACTTGGTGACACCTCATTTCTACAATAAATAATAATTTAAAAAATTAACCAGGCATGGTAGTGCATGTCTGTAGTTCCAGCTACTTAGAAGACTGAGATGGAAGGATTGGCTGAGCCTAGCAGATTGAGCCTGTGGTGACCGTGAGCGTGCCACTGCACTCCAGCCTGGGCGACAGAGCAAGGCGCCAACTAAAATAAATAAATAAATAAATAAATAAACAAATAAACAAACAAACAAACAAACAAATAAAATTTCTGGATATAGTATCTTTGAGTGGCAGTTTTACTTTTCTCTCTCAACATTTTTAATATACCCTCCCACTCTTTCCTGGCCTGTGAGGTTTGCTGAAAAATTTATTGTCAGTTCGTGGGGGCTTTTTCATAGGTGACTACATGCTTTTCTCTTGCTGACTTCAGAAGTTTTTTCTTTGTCATTGACTTTATCCAGTTTTACTACAATGTGCTATGGGGCAGACCTTTTTGTGTTGTATATCATTGGAGATCCCTAAGCCTCCTTATCTTAATGTCTAAATCTCTTGTTAGACGGGAAGTTTTTATCTATTATTTTGTTAAATAGATTTCAAATCTTTTCATGGCCTTTGGGGATATTACTAATTCACATATTTAACCACTATATGGTGTTTCATATATAATGACAGCTTTGTTCATTATTTTTAATGCTTTTGTTTCTTTTTGTCTGACTGGATTATTTCAAACGATTTGTCTTCCTGTTCTGAGATTCTCACCTCTGCTTGATCTAGTCAATTGTTTAAGCTTTCAAGTGCATTTTGTTTTTCATTAAAGGATTTCACAAGTTCCAGGATTTTTGTTTTTGTTGTTCTTTTTTATGATATCTTTTTTTGGGGGAAATTTCTCTTTCATATCTTGAATTTCTTTTTAGTTTTTGGGTTTTTTTTGGTAATTTTCTTAAATTTCACTGAGCTTTAGTGTCACGATTTTGAAATTTTTTTTGATTTTTCTAAAGTTTTTGTACGGGAATCTGTTGCTGGGGAATTGTTGTGTTCCTTTGGAACTTTCACATTTCCTTGCATTTTTATGCTTCCTGTGTCCTTATGTTTATATCTACATATCTAGGATAATTGTTTTTTCTTCTAATGTTTAAATTTTGCTTTCCCATATCAGGTGTTTTTCCTGAAGATGTATAATGGTGCTGGTTGGGAAGACCTTTTAATTCTAGGTGTGTTTGGTAGCTCTGTCTCTGTATGATTTCTTCAGCTGTAATCAGTTTCAGTGGTATCTGTTATTTCCTTGGGGTCTTAGGGTGCAGTTAGTAGTGAAGGCTATGGTGAAGTTTTGCTAGGGATAGGTATGCCAAGTGGGCCAGTGTTTGGTCCCCAGTGGTGGCAGAGATGGGCTGCTCATGCCTAACCTTGGTCTCTAAGGTACTATATGCTGATATCAGTGTTAGCAGGACCAGGCAGGATGACTCTTGAATCTCCAGATGGCTTGATATGATGCTGGTAGTGCCAACTGTGTGCCTGGTAGATGAGCAAGTTTTTGATTTTGTGGACAGGTGGTTTGGGTTGGGCAATGACAGCAGCAGTGGTAAGATGACCCTCTCTCTGTGTTCTGAGAGATGCACTCTGGAGTTGGTAGCTGAGGTGCAGAACCAAACATGAAACTTTGTGGCTCCCCTGCTCTTTGTAGCAACAGCAGTGCAGAGTCATGCAGAGAGGGGGAGAGATCCTGCCCTTCTCACATACTTGGACACTTGAGGCCATGTTGCCAGTGGTGGTGAAGTAGCCATGTATAGCCCTATAGACAGGCAACCCTCCTGGTCACCCATCCCAGCCTTTGGCATTAGCAGCCTTGACTTTGCTTGCAGTGATGTGCAGAGGGGGAGAAGGAATCCTGTTCTCTATGCATATACCCAAGTACAGGGACCACTTGGCCTGTGGGAGGAGATCTCACTCTCTGCATGTGAAGCTGAGCACAGCGTTTGTGCCACTGCTGTTGGCAAGGTCACTTCTCACAGTCCCAGACAGTGAGCTGTCAGGCTCTGGAAAGCACAGACTTTGTTTTTTGTTTTTTGTTTTTGTCCCAGGGGCTGGCTTTTTGTGCTGCCCATCCTTTCCCTGAGGGGTAGGTTCTCCCTGTGGGCTGAAGTACTGCGGATCCTGGGACACCATTGCATCCAGCCAGTACTGTGCCACTATAGCCCTCCAGGTGGACACTGGGAGATGTTAGCGGGGACTCCTGGGATGTGGAGATAGGGGGGCTGTCGTTCCCAGGATAGGAAGCAGTGGTTCCCTGGGCAGGATGCTGTTCCCTGACTGCTGTGCTCTCATGTGATGTCTATCTGTAGCCACTTAGGCCGTGGGGGTTGGTGAGAGACCCAGTGTGAGTTCCCTCTCTGACGCAGTGCCCTCTCATGGTCTCTAAATCACCACCCACATTAGTGGCAGGTTCCTGTGCATAGAGGAGCCCTCCCGTGCTTTGGATTGTGACAGTTTGCAGTGGGGATGTGGACAGCTGAAGTTTTCTCACTGACCCCGCAATATGGATGATCTCTGGGCCTGTGGCCAATCCGAGTCAAGCTGGCTGTTCATGTCCTTCTCCTTCTGTGCCTCGGGTGTCTCCTGTGACTTTTCTGTTGGACTTTGATGCTCTCTCCTGAATGTTCTATTTGGGATATAGGAATCTAGTCATAACTTTGGTTTTTCTTTCTGGAGAAGGCAGGAGTCCAATGTCTCCTTTTGAAAGAAAACACAGAGAAGAACCCTTATCTTGTTTAGCCTTCTTTAGCTTCTGTTGCCTCCTCATGTCTAAAGTAGAAAAGTTGATTTCTTCCAGCACACGAGGTTATTGCGTTATATTATCTTATTATTTATTCTTGTTATCTGTACTGTTATGTGTTGGATCTGCTTCTAATAATTCATAATTCTCTGTAATGATTTAAGGCAATAATATTGAGTGTTATGTTAGTTTAGTTTATCTTTTTCGATATTTGTCATTCAGTTGGAGTAATATGGTTTTTTAGTTGTTCTGTGTAATTTATCTTAGTTCTCTCTGCCATATCAGTACTGGTAAGACACAAATGCATGTCTTTCACTTTGGCCTATTACATTTCACAGAAATGTATATCTAGGTTATTCTACCTTAGTCAAAAGCAGTCCTAAATACCAGTCTGCTAAAAGCAGAACAGTTTTATTCTATTTATATTAAATTTTATTTTCCCAAAGTGCCTCCTTTAGTTAAACTTCAGAGTTGCAGAGTTAAAATTATCAGTCTAATAGAATGTGAGAAAAATGAAGAAAACACAAATGTACTTTGAGATATATGTGCCAGGGTCAAAATTTCCCTTGAGTGTTGCTGGGGTCTAGATGTTAATTATATGCCCCTTGTGTTTTAAGTTAAACACTCTGAAGAAATGTGTATTTAAAATCTTCCATGTAGTGAACATCACAGCTAATGAAACTGAAGTTAATATTTTATTTCTTCCCAAAGAGATGGATGTATTTAATTAATTGAACATTATTTTTGTACTTTGCCTAAGCTTAGTATCATGTTTCATTAAAAAGTACAAGCAGTTGTATGAAGCAGATATGTTCTCATGGGATTTGTGGAGAAATAATTATTTTTAGTCACCAAGACTGAGGAACCTATTATTTGGGATTAATGTTCTTTGTGTGTCTGCTCTATTTGGCGAAGAGAAAATGATAACAACATTATGTAGTCAAAAGTAGAATGGTAGAAATAAAAGAAGGTTATATTTTTAAAGGAAGAATATTTATGACCTGCTTATTATAATGGTCCTGATGTTTATGTGACTATTTCCTCACTCATTAATAATTTGAATCAGTGTTTAAAGATTGTTAATATGTTTTTTGCTTGAGTTACAAAAAATTGACTCACTGATTTTAAGTATTGTATTCTACTTTTAAGCAATCACTACTTAAAAAACAAAAAGACCTTTTAAATGGTGTGGCTTCAATGAGTGGTGGCCTATTTTAGCTTTTTGTAGGTATATTTCAGGACTCCCAGACTTGCTTTGATTGATCTGAGTTCTTTTATTCAAAGAGACATGCTTTAGTTCTCCTTATTGTTGAAAATTGTTTAGTTGTCCTCTCAGTATCAGTTTATAAAACACTCAAATTATACTGAAATGAATGAGTTCATCAAGATGTGCAAGAATATGTCAAACTAATTTCCTGATAGAGGTAAGTGGGGCATGGCTTGAGAATCTGAGAATTTCAGGTGAAATCCTATTAAATCTGTTAGTTCTTTGTTTAGTCAGTAAAGGCACAAAACTTAATAATATCAGTTAGGGTTTAGTGTGGGAAATAGAGCTGCTCTAGGTATTTCATGTAGCAGATATCTGTAATATCATTGATAGACTTTACCCTGCTGAGGCTTCCAAGATGGATTGGCCTCTTAACTAGTACAAAGGAGGAGATTCACTACAGGACGAGACAAATCATGTCTGTATGACCTTGCTGGCCAGTAGCAAAAAGCCAGAATTAGCCAGAATATGGTTCCTGCCTCACTTCCGCATTCCAAATTTCTCTACATTGCATCTGATTGACAGATCCTAATTTGTACCCCCCAAAACCCAGCTCAAACTAATTCTGAGCATTCTGTTTTACAACTTCTGGACGATAGGAGAGTATACTAGAAGAAGGTAGCAATGGTGGCTGATCAGGTTTTTTATTAATTGAGAAACAGGACCTTGCCTTGTATTTTTTATTGCCCTCGAGTCTAGACTTGTATACACAGTTGACACTAAGTGAATGTTGTTTGAATTCATATTAATCTTAATGTCACATTTATAAATACAAGGGGGACCCCAAATAAACAAAATGGAATTATCTTTTGGAGGGCAGGCCCCTTGTAGTACACTTGGAATTTGTTCCTCCAGATCAAACGATCAGCCAAAGTTTTTATCTAGAAATTTTGAGAAGATTGTATCATAATTTGCAGAAGAAACACCCTGACTTGTGGCAAACAGGTCACTGATTCTTCCACTATGACAACACACCTGCCCATACTGCACTGAGTGTTCAGCAGTTTTTGACCAAAAACCACATGGTCCCCATACCCTACCCTCCATATTCACCTGATCTTGCCCTAGGCAACTTTTTTTTTTTTTTTATTTCCTCGATGAAAAAAGTCCTCAAAGGGAAACGTTTTGCTGATGTGGAAGAGGTGAAACAAAAAACGGCAGAAGCATTGAAAGTCATCAAAATTGATGAGTTTTAAAACTTTTGAGCAGTGGAAAAAGCATCTTGATAGGTGTGTTGCACCAAACAAAGAGTACTTTGAAGGTGACTGAAGTTTGAATATGTAAGAATAAATACACAATTTTTTATAGATAAATTCTGTTTTTTTGGTTCCCCCTTGTGCTTATCCATACATCAGAAATGATGTATTCAATCTACATTTTCTTTGCAGAGATTTTTTTTAAAAGCCTCTTGACCATTCTAGTTTAGTTAAAACAAAATGATCTCAATGCAATTAACTGATCACTTGGAAACTGTAAAATGTTCCAACATGCTGGAAGAAAGTCTAATTTTAATAAATACAAAATACAAATGCAGTTTTAAGATATTTTTTCATACTTGAGTCATTTCATTTTGGTGAGAACATTTCTATTCTCATCAATCAACGTTTTCATCTTGTCCTTGCTTAAGGAAGTATTATTTTGGGCAGGGTTTAGTTTAATCTTGGGTCTCAGGGTCAGTATTAGAGATAATTCAATTATATTTCAAATGTCATTCTACCATTGGCTTGTCTGCCATTTTTTAGCTTTGGCGCTACTGTTTTGCCCTTAGAAAGAACTGAGTCTTAGAAGCTTCATATGCCTATGTTTGAAACATCATTTTTGTTTCAGTGTACCATTTTGGTACATTCTGAAACTTGCTACTTTTCATTGTACTGGGTTTCTAGAAACTGTGTTGTGAAAAAGATCATTCTGTTTTGGTTTGTGTGTTTTTATAGGAGAAATATTGTAATTGTGTTCCCACCATGGATTTGCAACCAGAACACTTATATTAAAATAAACTTGTCATTAATACGGTGTCATCAAAATTCTTAATCTCTATCATATTCAAATTTATAAATTATTCTTTATGTTAGAATGAGTATAATGTAAATATCCACATAATTTTGCAGTACACGTTTTTTCCAGTATACTAAACAGTGTGTATTGTGTGTGTGTCTGTGTATGTAAATTGAAATCTACAAATATTGTATCATACATTAGGCCTATACATAATTGACAAGCTAGTTGCTATAAACATTAAGATACAATTTTTTTTTTTTTTTTTTTTTTTGAGTTGGAGTCTCACTCGGTCGCCCAGACTGGAGTGCAGTGGCCGCTCCCGGCCACCGCAGCCTCGACCTGCTGGGCTCCGGCGATCCTTCCGCCTCAGCCTTCCGAGTAGCCGGAATTACAGGCCTGCGCTACCACGCTCGGCTGATTAAGATACAATTTTATAATTTCCCCCCTAGCATTGGGGCTTTCTCAGATATTATGAAATAGTTTGGGAAAATGCAATAAATTGAAAAGGTGACTTTTTCTCTTGGCTGTATTTTTAATAGTATATAGAGGCTTTACAAATGATTAATTTTCCATTTGGCTTGCCCCTTATGTTGAGATCATTCTTTTCAAATGTTGCGGAATCAAATCAGTTTGTATCCTTACAAAACACTTTGTGAATATTTGGGAGTAGTGTCTCGTTGATCAGATTCTCTTGCAGATTTTTTTTCCCTCTTCTCCATTCTCCTCAGACTTTTTCCTTTGCCAACACTCATGTTAAGGGCACTTTGATCCTAAAAGAAGACACAGAAGGAAAACATAGGGGCATAGTACCATGCATGTTCTTGCCTTAGTGGTATTGAAAGTTGTGTGGGTTCCCGAATTTGCTGGCAAGGACATTTATTTATTTTTCTCTATCTCTGTTTCTGTCTCTTTCCCTTCTTTTTCTCTCTCATTTTCTCTTAAATACTTTCAGTAGTAACTGTTGTATTGTCTTCTTTTGTTTTCTTAGTTACTACCTAATTTTTTTTTTAGCTCAGGGCTCTTGTTTTGAAGAAAGCATCATTATTACTAAACGTCATGTGATCAGAAAAAGGCACTAAGGAATGAAATGTCAGCATGTACTAGGCAGCATAAATTAGAAGGAAAGGTAGATTTTAAACAGAAGAGAAATAACTGCTCCTATGGACCACATGTATTAAACGTAAGTGTTAGGTGTCTGTCTTCCCTACTGGGTAGGTCATGTGGTTCTCTGGAGCAGTAAAATGCAGACCTGGGTTGTCTTACTCACCTTTGTGTCTCAGCAACTAGGATATTGCTGACTGCAGGAGATATTTATTTGATTGAATGGAAACATATGTGTATTTTCTTCAGAAAACCTGACAAGTTTTATTTTTTCTTTTCCAGTCTCTCAAATGCCAGTTTGTTCTTATCTATGATAAGCCAGTTTCCATTGAATTTGGTTGCTGAAATTGAATTCAGCTGAGAAAAGAATTGGTTCTCAAAGACCATTCCTGCTTTAAAAGGATGATCTTCAATTATTTTTAATGTTGCCATAATATTTTCATATCCTAGAGTTAGCATAATGTCTTTTGGTGATTAATCTTCCTTAAGCACATACCTGATCGTGTTATTCCTTTAATAGAAAACCTTTGAAAGCTTAAACTGGATTATAGCATCCCAACTCAAATTTTGACCTCACCTTCCAAACTCTTTTTAGCCTTCTTGAACTGTTATTCACCAATGTTGGAATCTGTTTTTATTTTCTTTTCTTTGTCAGTGACCAAATCTCTTCTCTACCTCACATTTTAGTTTGCCTGTTACTATTTATTTTAACTCTTCTCCTTTCCGAGGTCTTGCAGAACAGGGTAGTTTCTATCCTGTTTCTACTAGTTAACAGTGATGTCTCTTCCCTCCTGCTCAGTCTCCCAATTAGTATTTCTCATGAAGTACTTCTCATGCCTTGCCTAGTGTCTTCAACATAGGAAGGAATAAGTAGTCTATGCCCTGTTTAATTTTAACCTACATTGACCTTATCCTGTGATTTTTCTCTCTCAGTTTCAAAAAAGTTTCAGAAACTTCTGTGCATCAGAGTTTATATAACTCCTAGTCAAGATTCTCTCCTGTCTCTTGCAGGAACATATCGACTTATTTAGTTATTAAAGGGGTTGTTTGACTAGTAGTATCCAGGTCGTTAGCATGCTGAAGTGGAATCAATATTGGATTGAATATTAGGACCCTGTCTCTTTCTAGTCCTTTCTGTACCAAACACTACCTACCTTATCTTGGATTGATCATTCTTCCTGTGCCTTAATTTTCTCATTTCTAAACGGTAGATAGTGGGATATGTCACTAATTCTAATATTGTCTCTAATCTGATGTAAAAACTTGTTATTGAGTTTCTAAAATCTGCCAGTTACTCTTCTGGGTGCTTTATCTGTGTGATCCATTTAGTTTGTCATTCCTCTGAGAGGTTGGTGTTATTGAGTACATTTTATAAATGATGCTGCTTTAGTTCACAGAGGATAAGCACCCTTCTAAGGTCACAGAGTGGTAGAGCTGGGATTTGAACTCAAGTTTGTGTGACTTATCCTCTTTCCATGATACATCACTGTCTCCCTAGAAATGTTACCTTTGAGTCATTACGATTGCACGGTTTTCTCATTTACCTGTACAAGTTCCCACACATACTGTAGATGAAAATATTTATTTAAAATATGCATTCTTTAGTATCCTGGCTTATTTGGTGCAGATTTTCAATTTTTGATATATGTTTTTAAATGTTCACTGAGGTGCCCAAGCTCTTGTGTGTTGACTGTCAAGTATGAGGAGAGGATAAATTGCATTATATTATATTATAGTTACATCAGTGAACAACTCATCATTGTTCCCACCTACATGGCAGTCTGCTTTATGTCCCTTAAATCCTTGTGGAAAGTATTTTAAATGCAGGCTTAGTAATTCTTTCTCATGAATATGAGAAATAGGATAAAGGTGGGTGGAGAGATTTTTATATGCTAGACAGAGCTGATTTTTTTATTCTAGAAATTTGCTTCATTGTTTTCCTACCTTGTCCAGTTTTTCCACTTTTGTAATTTTGAGCTGATAAGTATTCTTTTGTAGTCAACATATGTAAAACTGTGATCTTAGATGTGTGATCAGCTGAAGTTGAATTTTATGGTGGACCTTGTCTACACTATTGATCTCTCTCTGTCTCTCTCTCTCTCTTTTTAAAATAGAATCTCACTTTCATTTTCTGTCTCACTTTAATGTCTTATTCATATGAGTAGGCTGTGTAGTTTTCTTGGAATTTGAGTACTACTATTGCAGAAACGAGAAAGGGAGCCAATGGCAATCAAAGCCAATCATTTTTAAAGGGAGAGAGTTCTTTTCCCCCTCTTATGAATGCATTGTTTTTACAGATATCATTCATAGTTGCTTTTTAGTTAAGAACTTGTTGAGGCCTTATTATCTTCTATTCCTTTCTTTGTATTTGGCCACCTTATTGCTGGGCAGAAAAGAGTGGAGGCAGTGGGCCTGAGAAAGCTATCCTAAGAAGGTCTGCTTGCAAGGTAGGCCTTTATCTGGCATCTGAGAACTTGAGTGATAAATGTTTCTACACTGATATGAAACTTTCCCTTCTTGATAATAGGATAATTCACTGTGCTTAGACTAGTACTAAAAATATAGTTTATGTTGAGCAGCTGTTTTCTATCTGGAAGTGTGGAATTTGGGTACCTTGTAGGCAGATGTTGCCCAAGTGACCAAAATTACAAACCTTGGGCCCTGAGTCTCTAAAGAGTTTTCCTGATGGACAACACTTTGTATGTGTGGTCAGAAGTCATTGCTGAAGGAATTGAGTATATCTTGTGTGACTCCACTGGGAGAGGACTCTTGGAAGCATGTCCCTGGTTTCCAGTGGACTTCACTTCATGTGCCTTATCCCTTGGCTAAATTTTGCATTGTATCTTTTCACTTTAATAAATTGTACCATAATTACCACTATAATGTGCTGAGTCCTGTGAATACTTCTAACTACCACCAAGCCTGAGATCTTCAACACAACTACCCATCAACACTCTTTCCTGTTTGAAGAACGAGAAAAGAAGTGGAATTTAAATGTGTAAATTAGTAAATTTAGTTGGAGCTTTTATAAACCTTTTGACAATGTATGGGAAAAATTTTTGTTAACAACGATATCTCTATGTTTTTAAATTGTTCCTTTTCCTGGCAGTGCTTATATGGTGAAAAATAAATAATGAACTTAAAAGTGATATGAAGTTTAACCATTCTGCTTTAGTAGCTGAGATGATTTAACACAATCTAAATATAAAAAGTTCTTCAGTGCAGAAAATGTCTCCAGGAATATATAATAATAATAATAGAACTGAAAATCATTATAATGGAATAAATAAGAAAAAATGTTTTTCATTTAGCATTTCATGTAGTACATTAGGAAGATTATAATTACTATTTGTACTTTTGTTTTTACTATAAATACCCTGAAAGCATTTATTCATGGATTAATGATATGTTTGTACAATTGTGTGCTCTTTCTGTGTATACGTGTGTGTGTGTGTGTGTGTGTGTGTGTGTGTGTGTGTGTGTGTGTGTAAGGAATTATTATGAGGTTTCTGCTATATAATTCTTTGACTGATGTGGGAGAAATGTTTATTACAATTAGATTTTTCTGATTTGAGAAAGTTTTTGAAGAAAATGTCAAAATTATGGCTGAGTAGGATCCTTAGCAGATGAACTTAGGAAGGAATTCTATGATGAATTTTACCTGAAGCATAATACAGACTTGACAGTAGCAAAGCAATAGCTGTTGATAGTTTCCAGACTCAGGGAAGTTAGAGGTGATGTTTATCTGGGTCAAACCCACCTGCTTTCCTTTCAGTTGTGAGAACCACAGTAGTTTACAATAAGATCTACACATTTTTCTGTTCATTTGCACTCACAAACCCAATCGATTACATGATATTTGCTAATATCCTAAATGAATTATTATGTATAACATGTTAATAAGAGAGTCTGCAAGTCTACTTTCTTAAGCTCTGGGCTTGTGTATGTGAATACTGTGCCTGTTGTTGCTCTATAATTACAGAATAATAAATAATGCTGAACTTATTTTGCTTCTCGATTCAAAGAGTTGCTGGAGCAATCCATGGAATTTTGTGTGCTCTTGGATCTATTACAAATTTGACTCTATCTAACTAGAACCTTATTTCTGTTTGTTATCTTTTAAACATCTATTTCTTGTTTTCTTGTTCATTTCCTCTTTCCCTTATAGTAGTTATTTCAGATTTTCTCACTATTTTAATATATCTCATTTTCATCTACCTCATTAGAGAGAGACACTTTCCTGCCATTTTAGTTGGACTATCTTTTTGTTAGGAGTTGGGCATCAGATCAATATACTCTCTGGGCATGTTAAATTTAAGATGCCTATGGGATTTCTAAGTGTGGAAAATCATTATGCATTTAGATATTTAAGTCTGGAATTTAGGAGTTTGGTTGGCTTCTGAATTTAGAAATCATGAATATCTCTGTCTACTCGCATACTTATTTACTAAGGGTATTATATTGGTGGGATAATACTTAGTATTGGGACCTTGTAGAGTTATTTATATTTAAAAGCTATAAGGTAGAAGAGACCCAGGAGAGAAGATTATGAAAGAACAGGAAGAAGATGGAGAACTAGTGAAAAATGGTATTATGAAAGTTAAAGACAGAGAAAGACTTAAGGATGAGCAAGAGGTAATTAATAGTGTTTCGTGCTACAAGGAAACTCAATGGGAAGATTTTTAGAGTTTTCTTGTATTTGGCTATTGGTTATTTTGGAGTATCTTGGTGATAGCTCTTTTAATTGTATGACAGGGATGGAAACCAGATAAGTGAACTAAGTGACTTGGAAATAAAATTGTGGGGACATCAAGTGTAGACTACTCTTTCCAGGAGCTTGGCTTAAAAGAAAGAATGATACAGGATACTGGTTAGAAGATAATACAGGATTGAATAAAGTGAAGGCCGGGTACAGTGGCTCAATCCTGTAATCCCCGCACTTTGGGAGGCCGAGGTGAGAGGACTGCCTAAGTCCAGGGGTTCAAGACCAGCCTGGAGAAATCTGTGAGACCTCATCCCTACAATAAATCAAAAAAATAGCCAGGTGTGGTGGAGTGCCTGTAGTTCCAGCTACTTGGAAGGCTGAGGACGAAGAAATGCCTGAACCCAGGAGGATGAGGTTGCAGTGGCTGTGAACATGCCACTGTACAGTCTGGGTGACAAAGTAAGACTTCTACTCAAAAAAATAAAAATAAAATAAAATAAAAATTGATTTGTCAATGTTGTTATTTTTTATTTTATTATTTTAAAAAATCCTTACTATTATTTTTTAAGAAATAGAACAGAATGGTCTAATAGGGAAAAAGAGAAGTTCAAAACATAGAGGAGAGTTCAGTCATGACTGATATCATATGAAGTACTTGATGGATGTGGAAGGAAATAGCAGAGCAGTGATAGGCTAACTTGTCTGAGAGGAAGGATCCCTTTTTCTCAGAGGCTAGAGAGGAGGAGAGAGTGACCACTGGTACACTTTAGGATGGTATTAGAACATTTTGGGTGTCCTGCATTAACTGCCTCAGTTTTACTTCAGAAGGAGAAGCCTATATACATACATACTAAAACTGCAGGACAAGCTTGTAGGGTCAGAGATCAGACTTTTTGGAATGACTCTTGTGTGAACTGGGTAGAGACACATGGAAGACTTTCTGGGCGCTAAAGAGCTGACTTACAAAGTATGGTCACATCAACTAAAATAGTCTTGTGTGATTTTCCTTAGAGGACTCATCCTGGTGTAGGAATTAGGAATATTTTTTAGTTTGCCTAGAGTTGGTGGTTCCATTGTTAACGTTCAGTGGATGAACAGTTTAAAAAAGGAGTTTGAAATGTAAGCAAGAGAGTGACTACAGTGAAAAAATGTCATTGGGTTAGACAGCAAAAGGAATGTCCAGGGAGTGGTCTTCTCCTTGACCATGAAGCACAGATATAGCAGAAGGAGGGGACTGAAAGAAGATGTTACACTGGTTGTTAAAGCCAGAGGTGGGGCAGGAGGGTAGGGTGAAGAATCTCTCACTTCAAAAGTGGCCATTCTGATAAAAACACCAAGATAGAACCATGGAAGTGGGTGACTAAATAGGTATGGAGTTAGAGTCATTTGAGAAGCTAGAAGTTTAGCCAAGAGTTAAAAACATGGGCTCTGGAATCAGACTATGCCTAAACCCTGTGCCATCACTTATAAGGTATGTGATCTAGTTATTATCTGCAGCAAGTATTGATTACTTCTCACTTAAGTGGTGATAATAATAATGTTTTATTTTAGTTTTGTGTTAGAATTGAAGGAGATACCTCATATAAAGCATTTATGAAATCCTTGGCATAATGCCTAGTGCTCAACAAATTTCAGTAGTACTCATGGTGGTTTTATTATTGTTGCTAGATCCTTATTTACATTTTAAACATCACCTTCTAAGAGAGAACCTCTGCAGCTACACTGCCGAATATAGACCCCTTTAATTAACTGTACATAATTTTTTTTACCACCTAGTATGATCTACTGTTGTAATTTACCTATTGGTATGAATATGTCATCAATTAAATTGCTAGTTTCTTTGAATTGAAGTCATGTCTTACTAATCTTTCTGTAAACTATGTGCCTGATGACTAGGAGGATAATCGCCCTCCCTCCAAGAATTCGTTGAAAAAAATAATCATTTTCACCTCTCTTTTGATGCAGAATCACTTGATTACTGCTTGTTAATAAAGTTGATTTCTAGCTTACTGGCAAACCTTTTAGGATACTAAGGTTTTCGGATCTTATTTTAGAATTTTCCATACAAACAAATGCACAGTTCTCAATTTACTATTTTGTTTGGGTAGATGAAGTCTTTTCCAGGCTGCAGTGATATTAGCAAACTGAACAAATGCAAACCTATTGCTCAGAAAATAAAGATTGTTTTCGAGGCATTGAAAACTATTTTTGCCATAACTATGACGGTGATCATAAGGGAAATTTATTTGAGCCACAGTTTGTTGCCTTTGGAATCTGGACCTGAAAATTCTGTTGGGACCAAAAGAACTTGGTAAATGTTTCTGGTCTCTTCACTTGTCAGTGTCTTAGTACAATGTAGATGATATTTATTGTTTATCTAACTCACAGCATTATCATTGCCCCTTGAGCCCATTCTTATTTGGACACATGACAATTTTGTGTTATTTTTGTTATCCCTAAGTATTTGGAAACTAAGGCTCAGGAGGGACAGTTTATGTGACTTATTATAAGCAATTAATTTCAGCATTTGTTACTTTGTACAAGGCTTTAATAACTGGATTAATGTTAATTATGTTATTAACATTATGTTATAATGTTATTTATGTTATAACATTCTTAATGTTATAACATTCTTTTATTTGTATAAGCTATTGCATAAAAGCAATATCCTCATTTTTGAACTTAAAATAGGTATTTACTTGTTCTTAAAATATGTATTAATCATGATGATTTAGTATAATTCCAAATATATTGATGAGCATCCTTGTTTTAGGGATGCTAAATTTTAAGGTTTCTTTCTTGATTAGAGAAGTATTCCAAATAAATTTAAATTAAGTTTATTTAAAAATCTATACTATAATGATTCATGTTAGCTGGAGATAAATGCTTCAATATCTACCATTATATTGTTTTATTTGGAAATAACCAATCTATAATCACTTTACTGGGACTCTAATATAATGTTATCTATAATGATATTTCTGTCATTTTATTGTTACTGATTTTTATTTTATTATAATAAAATGTTATGTGCTGCCAGCAAGTGAAATGTTACATATGATTGCTACTAATAGTTCTCTGATAATCTGACAAATTTTAAAACATCGACACTTCTTCAATTAGAGAAAATACTAGGTTCTTGTGAAAATAATGCACATTGTTTATCTCAGCAGTTCCTTCTATTTTAGTGACAGTCAGTTGGAAATATATACGTTTTCTCTTTTAGTTTAATACAATAGTCTAGAGGTTTTTTCTTTTAGGATAGTAGAATAGTCTAAAAAAGAGGTAATATTTCTATAAAAATTATTTTCAACTAATGTGGCTATAAAATGCACAGAAAAGGACTTGTATTTTCTAGATTGATTGCTAATGGAATTTAATACAGATGATTTCAGTTTCAATGACATTAGAGATTCTTGTCTGATATGTTATACTTCCAATTTTGACAAAAATTTTTTGCTAATGTTTCACATTCTTTATTCCTAGAATTTAGCCCATGAATTGGAGAACAGGGAAAAACAGCAACTGCAGATGTTAAATAGACTGAAGGAGATCCAGAGTCACTTTGACACATGTGAGGCCGAGCGCAAGCATGCTGAACTTCAGATCTCAGAGCTGACTCACCATGCGGAGGACGCAACCAAGCAGGCTGAGCAGTACCTTAGTGAGCTCCAGCAGTCGGAGGCCCTGAGAGAGGAAGCCGAGAAGAGGAGGGAAGACCTGAAACTGAAGGCTCAAGAATCTATCAGGCAGTGGAAGCTTAGGCATAAGAAATTAGAGCGAGCGATGGAGAAACAAGCTGAAACTCTTGATGAAATGACGGACAAGAATAGTCAGGTATGAAAGTCACATTCCTAAGGAATGGTTTTTGCTGTAACTAACCATTCATTTATCCATCCTTTGAGCAGACACTTGAGTACCATGCTGAGCATACAATCTATTGATATGCCCTTGATAGAAGAGTCTTTATGTCTTGGCTGTTTCAAAACAAGAAGTTAGGTTTATTTTTTAAAGCCTTTTAAAGAGTTTAACATGCTATGGCTTTTCAGAGTTAAACCATAAAATAGACACATCCCCTGCCCTAGTTTAGATTTAAGTTCCCTAAATTGAATTATTCCTTAATCTTCTAATATTCCAGTGGAAGAAAATTAGTAAATCTCCCCTAACTTTCCTCCTAGTGCATGTAGTTTTAAATCTCATTTCTATATTTATTTTCCCCCCTTTATTTAAATAGCTTTAGGGGGTACAAATAGTTTTTGGTCTGGGCTTAAGTGTACCCACCACCCCCACCTGTGAACATTGTATCTGACACGTGATTTTTCCATCCCTCCATCCCTTCTGTTATGGTCTGAGTAACGCTTGGCTGCTCTCCCTTGATACCAATAAATCAAAGGGGCAGGGAACTGGTAGAAAGAGTTTATTTCTGAATTCGAATCTAGGGAGCAGAGTGGGCTTTTGTCCTCTTTAAATGGTTCTGCTCACCCTTCGAGTTTTACAGTCCACTTTTATAAGTTCAGGGTAGTTGCTACCAATACATTGACTATGTGACTACCAGATCATTGTATAGAACCTAAGTTACAGCTGCATTTTGTCAATAATGACATTTTATGGTCCACATTTCCTGGCGCCAGTTACCAGGGGTATCTCACAGCTTTTTATCAGTAACACCCGGCAGAAGTATTAATCAAGCTTGCCATAGAGTAAAGGAAGTTAACAGGGCCTAAGACATCAACATTATTTCATGTTGTTATATGCAAACGTTATACAAATCTTGTGATTACATTGATATAAAAGTTTTACAAATCTGTGACTATTAAGAAAAGGAAGTAAATGGGGATTTACATCTCTCAGTTAATTGGGCACAGTCTGCAGGGAAGTTAAGTGTTCTTTGAAGTTACTTACTGGAAGTGCATAGGAGATAAGGGGAAGCACACCTTTTGTTGACTCTCAGGAATGTGGGTATGTGCAGGAGCACGCGAATAGTTGCCATGCCCTTCTCTAGGGGTTGTGGCAATATGGTCAAACAATAGCAGGTCTTCATATCACTTCTGGATATTTCAAATTAGCTATTGGTTAGAAAGAAGCATTTAAAAAATACAGTAGTTACAACTGGGCCATTTTCTGTCAGCTCCTGTAATGGGCTTGGTTAAATGAGTGACACTCTCCCCCTGACTGAGCAGTATTATGGGAGCACAAGCCTCTTCAGGACTTTGCTTTTATGCCCTTTTGATGGCAACAGAAAGCATTTCATTGATGTGTGTATGCATTCCACATCATCTTTTCCCTTGTATAATCAGTTACTTTGAATGGATTTTATACTTCTATGTTGATTCTCCACAGATATATCTTTGGGTTGAATTAAACCCAGATGTTTATAAGATAATAAGCAGGAAAATCATGATTGATTTTCATCCATGTTTAGTCATGGTTTATCATTTGTGCTTTGTTATTTGTCACTTGTCAAGAACTGAACATTCCAGAAGAATGATCATTTGGATAAGTTGACTTTCTTTCAAAGGAAAACAAAATGTAGGGCAATATATTTATAAAATCAATTTTCAGCATTTAAAAGTGACAGATGCTTATTTTAGATGAGCTGTCATGGAAAAGATACTTTATCTTTTATATATGAATTCTTGGACATGTAGAAGATAAAAGAAGCGATCACTTTGCATTCACTGTGGATTGCTTTTCATTTTAACCCTTCTGACACATACTAGGTGGTGGATTGCCCTGAGCTAAAGCATTTCTCTCTCTCTCTTTCTCTCTTTCTTTCTTTCTTTCCCTCTCTCTCTTTCTTTGTCTTATTCTGTCACCCAGGTTGGAGTGCTCACAGCTACCCCAGCGTCGACCTGCTGGGCTCAGATGATCCTTTCACCATAGCCTTCCAAATAGCCAGAACTACAGGCTCGCACTACCACACCCGGCTAATTTTTTGATATATTGTAGAGATGAGGTCTCACCAAGTTGCCCAGGCTGGCCTCGAACCCCTGGGCTCAGGCAATCCTCTCACCTTGGCCTCCCAAAGTGCTGGGATTACAGACTTGAGCCATCGCGCCTGACCAGCTAAAGCATTTCTAAAGCTTTCAGGCTTGAATCTGAATTGATTTGATCCCAGGAAACTACTCTACCTTGATTATTCTGTTGTCAGTCTGATCTGGCAACTGGTTCTGTTCAATGAGCCTGACTGTAAGGTAGGGAGCTAAAGAGAAGAGAAGAGCGGTTGAGCGAATTGATTGATTGGTAATCATCTTATCAATTTAAGGGAGTTTACTTAATTTGAGAAAATTTAGAAGGGTCCGTGTCATCAGACAGTATCCCAATTCACGATGCTGAGAGTTTTCTAGATTGAGTTTTCAGAATCTTCAAAATTGTTAAACAATAATTTCCCAGAATACTTCTGATATAATTATTTTTATCACTTAGCATTACTAATGATAAGCAAAGAAGTAGTTTTAAAGTGATTGCCACAGTTGGGGTAGTATCACAATTATCACAGCAGGCATTGTAATTTCTTCTTTAAAAGCCTTAAAAATTAATGCAGCACGCTGCAGTTAGAGCAATGTTTGATCAAGGAAAAAAGGGTAAGAAATGTTTCACTGCATATTCAAATGTCCAGTAAATCTGTGATTTGGAAATACATGGTAAATAATTTTGAAAACAAAAATTTAAAAATATATTATGGAATATTACCTTTAAGGAATATTTAATTCTCAGTAAAATCCCAAGGCCTCCTTAAGCCATTAGTAATACAATCTACTTCCTTTTTTTTTTTTAGGACTAATTACTTTCAAAAATGACTCCAAGGTATATTTGGAAGTGTATGTTAAAATAAAAATGGTGTTGGTTTACAAATATAACATTATAGTTTAAAGAATAAAGTAATTACTTAATAAGTAACCTTGTTGAGTCATTTTATATGCACAAATGATGCAGTCTTAGTATTTGCAAAATGGTTCTGTGCCTACTTCCAAATCTCTTTTCCTAGCATAATTTATTTTTGACTTTAAGCTTTGCCACTTAAAAATTATATTAAAAGGCAAAAGATTTTATTCTCTTAAAAGTTGTTCTCATTTATTCTTTTTTTCCTGACTTTATACACCTCTGGAATTATAAGATTGTCAGCTATGTATCATATTACTAAACCTCTTTATTACTGAAGGATATGTAATATCAAATAAATAGCATATCATTGCAGAAAACCCCCCCAGAAAGATCAGGTTTGTGTACTCTGCTTAAAAGACAGTGACTTGAATATTTACATCAGGGAACTGTGATGTTCTTTAGGGAAATGTGGATGAACACATACTGGGAGACCTAAAACTATGGATACCAATAATCTAATCATATATTGTGATATTTCTGACATTTCTGTTTCTTTCTTTTAAAAAAGTGCTGTTTGAAATCAGTGGTTTTGATAGGTACTTTGAAAAAAAGGAAAAATTTGAACTTGGATTCTTATGACAACATATGCTTTTCTGAATGTTTCCAAATTCTTTCATTTTTTAAAAATATGGGTAATGGGAATGCTTCCTAGTTTTTTTTTTTTTAATTGGGAAAATAATTGAGTTGCCCAAGTAATGAGCTTTTTGTTTGATAGTATTTTACTTTAAGAATCTTAAATTACTATATTTTCCTTTTGTGTATTTCCCTCCTGCTGAGAAAAAAAATTCATGTGTAGTATATGCTGTCTTATAAAATCTGAATTTTTGAATGATTAAAAGTGAGAAGGATCATTGCCAAAGTACACTACTCTTTGAATGTGTATGCAGTCCTAGGATATGCAATTTAAGGAATGCTAGAGTACTGATGCATTAGTATAATCCAGCAATCTGTCTGCATGCTACCTCATATGTAGAAAAATCCTCTCATCTACCTTTTAGTTAATAAAAAAGCCTGTATACACTTTGTGGTCAGGCCTTTGAGGAGTGTCCCGACAGCTGCCATGGTTTTAGGCCATATCACTCTTCTGACTTCACACAGCTGTTTTCAGGCCTTCTTTCTATAATCTTTTGCCTGGTTAGAACATTTTTTTTTTTTTTCCCATTCCTGCTTGGACAGCTAGTTATTTTTCATGTACGCCCCCATGTTTCTCAAGGGTTTCGGCATCTGGCTTCCCCTCAACCTGTTTTATAACACGTATTAATAACCCTTGCCATCATCCTTAGTGAATTCAACCTTCAAATCAGCAACTCGGACTCTGCATTCTTATACTTCACTAATTTCTTATTTTACAGTGGCCTTCATTCAAATCACTCTACTTCAGCAACTAATTTATGTGGTTAAATTTTGTCATCATCTGCAATTGTTCTATGTTCAAGCCTTTAATTCTCAAATCTCAGTCTCTGATCTTTCACATTTCTTCTATTTCCTTTTCCTTTTTTAGCCATTACCACTCAAGTTTAGTCCTTCCATATTCCTCTAGTTGACTAGCCATTTTAGATTCAGTTTTTTCCTGTCATATTAAACTTTATTAAGAGCTACCTTGATGAAGTACTCACCAATGCCTTCAGTTTCTTCCTTCTACTTCACACATTTTACTGATCTCTAATCTGGAATCAACACAGTTCTTCACTTTTTTCATTCCTTCTCTGGAAGAACACCAGCAAAACTTGCATTGAACTATCACTTGGCTTCTGTAGTGGTCATGGTTACCTCCTGCCTCTTCTTATATATTTCATTCAATAATTAATGTAAGCCAACACTAGGCACAGAGTCTTGACCTGGTCAATGAGTAATGAGGTATGAAGTCTGTTGAGGTGCTTCTGGTACGTTTACTCCTAAAAAAGATACACAGGAAGAGAGATTTTCTCCCTCCTTTGGATGTTGTGGTGGGCCACTATGCCTCGAATGGCTGAAGCCATCTTGCTGCAGTCCCGAGAATGAAGCCTCACAAGAGGAGGAGATGGTTGAGAGAATGAGAGAGACAGAGTTAGAGCTTTAACATACTGTGTCTAGAGCAGTTCTCCCTGGAATGATAAAACATTTCCTGTGGTTTAAGCCAGTTTGAATTGGGATTTTCTCAACAGAAGAAATTCAGCTGATATAAAATTTGAATTCTAGGCATAAATTGCTATAAGTAAAAGAACCTAAATAATAGGATTTAGGTGGAAGCTGGTCTGTCTAAAAGCAGGGAGAGAGATTATTATTTTTTTTTTGGTGGGGATCCTGAAGTCAGTAATCTGTAATCCAGATTGAGTATGAGTCTGATAATTTGGAACCTTTAAAGGTTGGCAAAGCCAAATTATCTGTCCAAACTGAGGTTAGTCCAAACACATGAGGGAGGTAAGAAACTTAGCAAAAATTAAAAAAGTGAGGTTTAAAAAAACCCCCCAAAACAAGCGTTTTTCTCAGGGTCCTTTTAAGCATTCCTGGTCAGACAAAAAGGGACCCACTTCAACTGTTTGAAATTGCCTTAATATAAAGGCTATTCAACTGAGGGCCCCTGGGGTGTCCAGGATATTAAAATGGTGGTAAAGACACATTTTCAGACACAGAGAAAATGTCTAGACAAAATTGTAGGCTATGGCTACTAGCCAGGCAAGTAAACAGAAGCAAATAGACAGGGCTTACTTAGTTTTTAGTATCTGTATTGTCAAAGAAATTCCAAACTTAACCAACATAGTCTGGATGGTTTGTCCTAAGGCTGTCTGTCACATTCATCATGCATTGATATGGTGCTTGGTGCACTGGGAAGAGGTAAATCATGGAGAATTCTAGAGTAGTAGAGCTTTGAAGGTCTTTTCTTGAATCATCTTGTCTCCAGATTTCCTGTTATGTGAGGAAAATAAATACCATTGCTGTTTAACCCAATTTCAGGAAGACATAATATTTCACAATTAAAGATATTTTCCCTGATAGAGTTCATCATGAAAATATGATTTTAATCTTCAGGACTGCCTGGACGTTTCTTGACTTATGCCCATAGGGTTATGTTATTTGCTCCAAACATATTTAAGCCTCCTACCCTCATTCTTAGGTCCTGCCTGTGTTATCCTTACAGCCCAAACTTGATTCTATCAGTTTTTGTGTTCTATAGTATGGTAAGTAGAATGACCTCACAAAGATGTCTTAGCCTAATTCCTGGAACCTATGAATATTTTATGATAGCACTCCCATGATTATATTATATTATTTGATGCAGTTGACCTTAAGATGAGGAGATTCTTGGGTGGATCTAATTTAATCACATGAGTCCTAAAAATGAAACATTTTTTCTGTTGGGAGATGGGAAAGTTGGAGAGATTTGCAGTGTAAGAAAGATTCATTCATGGAACTGTTGCTGGCTTTGAGGATGCAAGAGTCCATGAGCCGAGGAACGAGGTTGGCTTCTAGAAGTGTAGAATACCTTGTCAAACATTAGCAAGGAAATGGGGACCCAAAGTCCTATAACTATGTGGAACTAAATTCTGTCAGAAACTTGGAGCTGGGATGTGAATTCTTGCCCAGAGCCAGGTAAGAGCCCAGGTCAGCTGGTACCTTGTTTTTAGTCTTTGGAGACCTTAAGCAGGATACCTTCCTTGGTCTTTTGTCCTACTAGAAACTGCGAGATCATTAATTAGTATTGTTTTAAGCCACTAAGTTGGTTGGAAATTATTATGCATCAGTAGAAAAATAATATATTTACCCTTTGGCTTATCTATATTTCTTGTTGTTTTTCCTCACTTACATTCTCTCAAAAGTGAACTGCTTTATCTGTATTCCAGGGTCCCTTCTCTTCAGGTCATTGCTCCATCAGTTATCTTCTCTTTTTGCAGTAGAGAATGGGGTCTGGTTACATTGCCAGCCTGATTTCAAACTCCTGAGCTCAAGTGATCTTTCAGCCTCCTAAGTAGTTGAGGGTCAAGGTGTGAGCCACCGTGCCCTGCTCTTTTCAGAAACAATTTTGACCACTACCTTGGATAAATACCTCCCTGAGTCTCTGGTTCCTCTTTGAACTTAAGTCTTACCCTTGCTTTTTGTTTCCCTTTTCCCACTAATCTTCATCACAACCTTATGAGGTGGCTATTATTATTATCATCTCTATGAAGATAAATAATTTCCTTAAGGCCATAGTACTACCATGGCTAGGCTAAACTCAAATTCAGTTCTCTCTGGTCAGAGCTCAACAGCATAGTTACCTCCTTTTGTTATTTCTCATATTAGCTTTCTATTCTTTCTTTCTCTCTGTTAAAACTGAGAAGGGTTTGAGGATTTTTTTTTTGGAGCAATTGACTCATTACATTTTATCATAAATTGTTTTACATTGAAATATAAAATATAAAGTGTAGAAATGCTTGGCAAATATTTACATTTTAATTCATGTTTTTGTTTGTTTTTGCTTCTTTTTTTAATTAAAGATGTGGGGTACAATTCAGTGTTAGGTATACAAATGTTTGTTATGCAGATACCCTTGTTGTTGAGGTGTGACCCCCTCCTCCCCTGGCAGTGTCCTACTACTGCCAATCCCTTTCTTATAGTATTATGATAATTGTTCAAGGTCTGCTTATGAGTGAGAACATGTGGACTCTGTTCTTTGTTTCTGTGATAGATCACTGAGTATGATAGACTAAATCCATCCAAGTTGCTACAAAGTTCATGTGTTTGTCCTTCTTTATGGCTGCATAATATTCCATTGTGTATATGTACCACATTATTTTATCCCATCCAGTTTCAATGGATGACACGGTTGGTTCCATATTTTTGCTATTGTGATTAGTGCTGCAATAAACATATGTGTGCAGGTATCTTTTTTGTAGAATGATTTGAGTTCTTCCACGTATATTTCCAATAGGGAAATTGCTGAGTCATATGAAAGGTCAATTTCAGAAAACGCCACACTGTTTTCCAGAGGTTGCACTAGTTTGCATTCCCACCTACAGTGTAGAAATGTGTAGAAATGTTTCTTTTTCTCTGCATCCACACCAGCATCTGTTGTTATTAGTTTTATAAATGATGACCATTCTTACTGGGGTTGGGTGGTATCTTAATGTGAATTTTGGTTTGCATTTCTCTGATGATGAGTGAGGCAGAGCACTTTTTCATTTCCATTGGCTGCTCGTATCTCTTCTTTTGAGAAGTGTCCACTCATGTCTTTTACCCACTTTTTTTTTTTACTGCTCTAGTCAATCTAGAGGGAAACTTTATCAAGGCCCCAGGGTCATGGGCCAAGGACAGGAGGCCGCCTTGTGGGAGGAACTGGTGAGGGCCTTATTTGACCTTCTTCTTGGGGTGCAGGTTGTTAGTGTGCCCACACTTCTTGTGGCACCTGACGGCACAGGGATGCAGGTGTGCGTAACACTTGCGGCAGATCATCTTCTCACAGTTGTCCTTGTGGGTGAGCTGGCGGAAAGAAGGCTCGATGATGCTACATCGCAGGCGCAGCACCAGGTGCAGGGTGGACTCTTTCTGGATGTTGTAGTCCGAAAGAGGGTGGCCATCCTCTAGCTGTTTGCCTGCAAATATCAGATGTTGCTGGTCAGATGGGATGCCCTCCTTGTCTTGGATTTTAGCTTTGACATTAGCTTTGACACCCTCAAGGGTGATAGTCTTGTCTGTGAGGGTCTTCACGAAGATCTGCATCTCTGTGTCTGCCGCACAGCCACTGCCATGGATCAGCCCAGCTGCCCTTTTGCCCACTTTTTAATGGGGCTGTTTGTTTTTTCCTTTTGGCATGTTTGAGTTCCTTATAGATCCTGGATGTTAGACCTTAGTCAGATATACAGTTGGCAAATATTTTTTTCCCATTCTGTGGGCTGTCTCCCCACTCTCTCAATGGTTTCTTTGGCTTTGCAGAAGCTTCTCAGTTTGATGAGGTTCCACTCGTCTATCTTATCTCTAATGGCATGGACATCTGGTGTTTTGATCAGGAATTGGTTGCCAGTTCCAATTTCCATACGGATGTCTCCTGCATTTTCTAAGGTTCTTATAGTTTGATGTTTTAGGTTTATGGAACAGGAGAGAGATTCTGGAAACAAAACCTCAATTTCTCAACCAACTCATCTTTGACAAAACCTCCAACAACAATCACTGGGGAGAAGAGAACCTATTCAGTAAATGGTGCTGTGAAAACTGACTGACCACATACAGAAGACTGAAACATTTTAACTCATTATCTCTGGTTCTGAAATGAGTCTTAATTGGGTTCTTTTTTGTTTTCCTATTTCTGGACATGGTGAGCATCAGGAAGCTGGAACGGAGATTGTGCCAGTGTTGTACAGAAAACAGTCTAGGCTCCATTGGCTGCCCACGGTTTTATTAGCAATTATTAGGTGATGATAATTAGAAACTAAATTAATTCTTAGACTGTGTCCTTCAAGGTGAACCCTAACCCCTTAGAAAGGCAGGCAGAGGGTGATGGACTTCTAGTCGCTTGACTTTCACTTGAGCCCTTCCCAACCTCTCGTAATCTTAAATTAATCTCATTTCTACCTTGTGGGCTTCAAGGTTCCCAGCTGCATATTGGTGTGTTTCTTAACACTAATGACATTTTTTAATAATGGCTGGTTGAACCATAAGCTTTCTTAGATTATATCTTCATACTTTCCCTGTATTTTTTTTCATCTCTGTTTCAAGGTTTCTCCTTTTAAAAACTGTGACATTGAAATGTACCTCATTGTACTTTAGGTAATTCTGTGTTATTTCAACATCTGGTAAACTCTTTATAATAGGAATCTTTTATTTCCTCATTTTCTCAGCTTTATCTTACAGTGTAAATAATTATTTGTGATCATGGATTAATATAAGTTTTGATGAAATCTGAAACATGTATTTCAGTGTGGTGCTATTTCAGGCTAATTATATATTTTTTTCTTGACTAAAAATGTTTTTTATTAAAAAATAAAAAAATACAAAGTATTATTTGATGAATTTTTCTTTATTTTGTTAACTGGCAGAATCTTTGGTGAATTTTACAGTAATGCTTTTCTGCCTTTTCTGTTCTTAACCTGATAGATTTTAAAAGAAAAGGATGAAATGAAAAGCCAGCTGTATGCAGCATTACAACAGATAGAGAATCTTCGAAAGGAATTGAATGATGTGCTCACAAAGCGAGCCTGTCAAGAAGAGGAGCTTCACTCTAAAGAGGAGAAACTAAGTGATATTAAGTCTCATCAAGCTGATCTTGAACTAGAAGTCAAGAATTCCCTCGATACCATCCAGAGACTGGAAAGTGAATTGACAAAGCATAGTAATATTCAGAGCCAGATGAGACTTGAGAAAACTCACCTGGAGGAAGAAATTGCGGAGCTCAAGAAGAGCCAGGCCCAGGACAAAGCTAAGCTTCTTGAGCTGCAAGAGTCCATCAAGGACTTGAGTGCTATCCGAGCAGATCTTGCTAATAAATTGGCCGAGGAAGAGAGAGCCAAGAAAGCGGTGCTTAAGGACCTTGCTGACCTCACAGCCCAGGTGAAATCTAGGGATGAAGAGACAGCTACAGTCATCACACAGTTAAAGCTGGAACGTGATGTTCACCAGAGGGAACTGAAAGATCTCACATTGTCATTGCAGAGTGTGAAAACAAAGCATGAACAAAATATCCAGGAGCTGTTGAAGCACTTTAAGAAAGAAAAGAGTGAGGCTGAGAATCACATTAGGACACTGAAGGTACCTGCGCTGAATTTTCCCTGTGATACTGAAGGCATTTTTCTGGTGGCTCATGAAGTTAATAAAGCGTAAACTTTTAGAGATCATTCTATATTCCCAAACACTGAAGGGAAGATAAAACCAATAATAAAGAGGCTTATTCATGCCTGTTCGGCCAGGTTGAAATGAGTTATAACAGCCACCTGAGAGCACCTATTTCTGAGCCTTGAAGCCCTTTAAAAAGAACGTTTAGCTATTTGGGGAGTTCAGGAAAGGCAGAGGTGGCAGTAAGTTGTGGACCTGAAACGTGCCCTCATTCAACATTTATGACCTACTAAAAAATAAAAGGCAAAAGACTTGTCAAGGCCATGGAAGCTGTAACCACAGTCCTTATTAGTATAGTAACTAAAGTGGATCTGCTTAGGAGTGTGTAAACCCAAGACTTTTGAGATTTACCCCTTGTTTTCAAAATCAAAATTGCCTGGGTAGATGGGTAAATGCCTGATTGAGATCTTGCCTTTGAGGAAAAGTTTCGAAGGTCTAATGGTGTTAGCATTATCACCTTGCAGGGAAATTATTTCATGACATAATTGTCAGGAGTGTGTTAAGTCTTTCCCTCTTGCCGGCTTTATTTTTTTCTCCACAGCACTTATCATCGTATGATATAGATTCCAGATTATTTATTTCTTAATCTCCTTTTCTTAGAATAAAGGCTCCACGAGGACTGGGATTTTAGTCTGTTTTTATTACAGCCATACCCAGTGCCTAGAGCAGTTTTTTGAACATCGTAAATATCTGTCGAATAGGTGAGTGAATAAATGGACAAATCTTCAAAGGTTAATTATAATATTTTTCAAAAGTCTTTGAGATACAGCTGCTATTTTATTTTATTATTTATTTATTTATTTTTTTTTTGAGTTGGAGTCTCACTCTGTCACCCAGACAGGAGTGCAGTGGCCGCTCCTGGCCACCGCAGCCTCGACCTGCTGGGCTCCGGCGATCCTTCCGCCTCAGCCTTCCAAGTAGCTGGAACTACAGGCGGGTGCTACCACGCCCAGCTAATTTTTTGATTTATTGTAGAGATGAGGTCTCGCCAAGTTGCCCAGGTGGGTCTCGAAGCTGCAGGCTCACGCAATCCACTCACCTCACAGCCTCCCAAGGTGCGGGATTACAGGCTGAGCCACCGAACCTGGCTATACAGCTGCTATTTTAAAAATGCTTTTGGTGTAAGGTGAAATTATAGTAAAATATGCTATACCTACGTATAAAATGCTATACCTATTTTATGAGTTATTTCCCAGTACCATATAGACTTCTGGTAGTAGTGGATTGGGATTCATTAATTAGGGTAGGCAAGCCAGAATGGAAGCTGGAAGAGTAGGTAAGAGACTCTTACTATATTTCATTAAACCTAAGACACCATCAGTCACAGATGCATCGCTGTTTTATGCTATTACGAAAATAGTGCCTCCTGCCTATGAAACTATGATATGTTATCAAGCATAAGACAAGTCAGAAATGGTAAAATGTGAAAAATATACATCTCAGTATTGCTGAAGTTTGGAATCTTTTAGAGTTGATGATGACAGAAATAGAAGTAGTTAGGAATATGGAGAAAAGCTGATCTTAAAAAAATAAAATATGTATTACATGTTGATTGATTGGTTTGACAATAATAATAATACTACGAGCCAACATTTTTTTAACACTTTGTGCCAATCACCACCACTTTAAGAACTTTATATGTGTTAATTATTTAGTACTCTCCTCAGATTGTATGGTATTATCCTGCAGATTGTTTCATATTATTTTTCTCCCTGATGAGGAAATCTAGACACAAGAGGGTAAGTGACTTACCCAAGGTCTTGCAACTAGAGAGTGGTAGAGGCAGACTTTGAATTCAGGCAGTCAAATGTCTGTGTTCTTAACTACTTTACTGTTCTGGAGGAGGTTCAGAATGAAGGGATGAGTATATCAACTTGGATAATGACAATGTTTACCAACATAGAGAATACAGACACAGCAGCAGATTTGAGAGAACAGTGGTAAACACAGTTTTTTAGCATGTTAAGTTAGGTGAGAGAGACCTTAAGCTTAACCATAAAAATCTAAGTAGATTGCTTTAGTACCCATTGGGTCAGGAGTTGAGGGAGAAATTGAGATTGGAGTGAAATAATTGAGAGTCAGTAACTCATAGGTGGTAGTTAAAATCTTGGGATTTGGATGAGATTGTGCAGGATGAAGAAGAGGATGAAACTGGAACACCAATGTTTAAGAAAGAATTTAGAAAGAGGTCCTAGCAAATAAGAGGAAAAGACCACATGAGAGATAGGAAGAGAATCAGAAGAGAATGGTATCTTGCAAACTCAGGTGGGGCATCTTAAGAAAGACATAATCAAGAGTGATAAGTATAGCAGGAAAATGAAAAGAAATAGCAAGAAAGACTTTATTCCATTCTAGAGGTTGATGGAGAAAGGTCTATGAGGAGATATGGGGAAGTTGGATCAAAAATAGAGTGTATAGCATTCAACAGGTTACAAGGCATTTCTTCCTCTGGAGGTTTTGGAGGAAACCAGTAAGAATTGATAAGTTGGTAAGGATGATCTGGTGGAATTGATGTGACTCTTGACTGATAGTCTCTCTCTGAAGTAGAGTGGGGCAGTGGTGCAGTAAGAAATCTATCAGTGGTAAAGACAAACCTGCTATGAATATGTATAAACTGCATGAGACTACTCTGGGAGCATGTCAATAACAGCCATGTGGCTGACATTGAAGAACAAAGATCACAGGCAAAGGAATGAGAGAGTTGAGGGATAAAAATCTGTAGTCAAAGGTTGCTTATTTGGTCTTGCATTCTTATATTGGAGTGCAAATTTTCAGAGTTAAGGTCCAAGGTGTAGTCATTCAGTGGGTTGCCACAGTATGGATTGTGTGTGAAGGTAGTTGGAAAAGTGCAGGCCAAATAACTGAGTTTAGCTCGATGGATGGACATTTGGGTTGAATATTTAGGATATTATTGTGAAGGCATGAGTTGGCCACATGCCAAAAACCTGGTCAGTCTGCTGCTGCCAACAAGGAAGAGAGGAATTGAGGAATAGGGTGACTCTCCATGGATGGCAGGGTTTTTGCAAGAGGATTGAACACATGATTATTTGGTAGAAGTGAGCACAGCCTTGAGAAATGGTTCTTCTTTTTAAGGAGATTACAGTTTGAGAGTGTTGTTGAAACTAGAATCTCCTTTCTCCCTTGTTCTGATGACCTGTCACCACTATTTAGGTTTTTGTGACAATCTACACAGCATCAGGAGTTAGTAGTAATTTTTTCAGTTGGAGCAAGTTCAAGATCATCTCTGTGAGAACATCATTCTCATATTCAGATATGCTTTCTCAGTGAGAGTAATGGAGGTACAGCATGCTTGATGGGTATTGCATTTGCTAATGGATACATGGGCTTATGAACGATATGTCATGTGTCATAGTAGCAAACAGGAAGCAGACTGCTAGTTTGGATTACCTAGTCATGCTTTTTCTAAGTAACTTTCCTACTTCTCTCTAGATGCTTTTTCACCCCCAACTTTCCCCTGTCAACTTCAGATATCACCTGATTTCCTTTCCCAAAACATGTGTCTGAATGTCTCACTTTCTGCTGAAAAGTTTTCATTGATTATCTACTGTCTCTCGATCAAAGTCTCCACTTTAGCCCAGCCCTCCGTGCAATGGCCCCACCTTACCTGTGCACTTTCATTGCCTTTTGTGCAACATTCCTCTTAGAAATGTTTATTCCCACACATAGGTCACTGTTCATTCTTATCTGGATTGGCCTTTTCCCCAGTCGGCAGGAGAAAAATCCTACCTAATCCTTCAAGGCCAAATTGATTTTTTTACTCTTTTAAAAGATCCACTGAAGTTGGGATGAATCTCAGCTGAGGTTGAACTAACTCTTTGGTTCTCTGTGCTTTGTGATTCTTTGTTGGTACCTCGAGTTCAGCACATTTAGGCTGCCTTATATTTGGTTTGTTGTTTGCTCATAAGTCTCAGAGGGACAGACATTGAGTCTTAGCCATTTGTATCCTCTTATGGTATCTATAGCATCATGTTCTAGACATACATGATACAAGATACTCAGTGGAAGTTGAGTTGACATGTTAAACATTTTGGAAATCAAAGGATTTACTCCTGACTTGCTCTGTGATCTGTCTGGTTTGAATTTCTCCATGTAATATGGGAAAATTGATTTCTTCATCCTTTTTTTTGTAAGTGCTTTTAATTCATTTATAGTGAGGTGATGGGAGAAAATAAAGTTTTAATAAATTATCTTTGTGTAAATAATTTATAACTTAAACTACTTTGTGGATCTTCTGAAACCTTTAGGCTTTTTTGTTTTGTGTTAGTTTTTTAAATTTGAAAGCCTGAGGTTTGGGAGGGATGTTGCACTATTCTCTAAAGTGGTATAGCAGTAGCTTAAGAGCTAAAAGAAGAACCTGGGATTGTGAGAACCCAGAAGTTTCCTTCCAAGCCAAATAAGTTACCCTTAAGGAACAATCCCCACCTCATGCTATTTTATTAATATAACCCTATACTTTTACTTATTTATATTAATTAAAAAGAGTTGACAGCAAAGGTTATCACAGGATATTTTATATACTGAATTATACACACAATAGGGTTTGGGGAAAGTAGCCCTATAAATGTTATATATCTGTGTCTTTCAGCTTCACCTTAATTTATTACTTTTTTTTTTGAGTCTAATAAGCACTGATATTCTATTCATATTTTTCTCTGTACAAATTAGTTCTATTTTTCTCTCCACCTGGAATCTCCTCTCTCATGCCTATTTTTAAATTTAAATTTAGAATATTTTAATGACATACTTGAGCTGCTATTAATATTTTCAGGATATTGGCTATTACTTCATTATAATTTCAGCAGAATTGTTTTGTACATCCTTTTTATTGGAATCAAAAACATGCAGGACTGAAATTCTATATTTTTGCCACTTGCTGGCCATATGATTTTGATCAAGTACCTCACTTTTTTTATACTTCATTAATAAAATGAACAAAACATCACAACCCAATGCTCACTTTGTAAATCCTAAAATGCAATGTGAATGTAATACAAATCACAATAATAAGTTCTTAGTCAAGCTTAGACATTAGTGTTCTGATAAATATTTTAAAACAAACTCTGGGGGTAGGGAGACCCTGACTGATAGCAGATGCTAAGTTCAGTGGTGTAAACAACCCATCTTGGTTAATTTCTAGCTACCAAAAGGACATCACTGGAGAAGGACAGAGTTGGGAAGTGGTTGACTCTTGAGAGTCTCTGCAGGCTGGCTCTAATACACCACTGACTTTGAAGGGATCCTTCTATTATATGCTTTTTATTACATAAAAGTAAACACATTCTACTGAAACTTAAGATAGTAATTGAACAGTTTTCGTGATAGGATTTTTATTTTGTAGATTTATTTTGAGACTGTGAATACAGGATTGCTCATAAAAAAAATCAATTCCTTTGTTAATTCAGAGTGGCATCAGGTCTTAGGTAAATTTTGTGGGGTAAGTATAGTTTTTGTCTAAAACTCACAAAACTTCTTTCTTTCAGGAAATTGTTTCCATCGATTGTTTTCCAGCATACCTAATTCAACTTGGATAATAAAATTATAAAAAGAAGAGAAACATATATAACATATATATTTTGGGCATTAAAACATATATTTTAAACAGATTTTTTGTGGTTGCTTACAGACTGTTAGTAACTGGTATGTGTGGCCAGTTAGCAATGCAGTTATACCAGATGGTTTTAATACCTTGTAATATTGTACCTTTTGGGAGACATCACAACATAGTTGAAAGCATGGGCATCAGAAAGAGTTCCTGGGTTCAAATACTGGCTCTGCATTGACTCACTGTGTATCCTTGGCAAGTTATTGGCTAGCTTTTCTCTGCTTCAGTTTCAAAAAAGAGGCAATAAGAGCAGTAGTAGTATCTTATTTCATGCTCACAGGTTTTTGTGAGGATAAAAACAGGAAAAAGCATATACAGAAAGGTTTTAAAGGGGTACTCGATACATAGTGCTATTTAAAAATTCTTTAACTTCACACACCTGGCAAATCTTTGTTAAATTTCATCTACAGAATAAATTATTTCTAGTGTAAATTTTTAAAAGCTGATTCTGGTTATATTTCAAGTAAACATCAACAAACAGGCATTTTGTTGTATTTCTTTGATGTTGAAAGAATCACTGGTGAACTTTTTCATTTTATTTGCTATTTCTTGGCTGTTATAATTCATAATCTTTCTTGCCTCATAAGAGTAGTATTGATCATTATTTGTACAAAAAAGTACATAAATTTTTCTTTTTTTTTTTTTTTGAGTTGGAGTCTCACTCTGTCACCCAGACTGGAGTGCAATGGCCGCTCCTGGCCACCGCAGCCTCAACCTGCTGGGCTCCGGCGATCCTTCCACCTCAGCCTTCAGAGTAGCTGGAATTACAGGCATACGCTACCATGCCCGGCTGATTTTTTGATTTATTGTAGAGATGAGGTCTTGCCAAGTTGCCCAGGTGGGTCTCCAACCCGCAGGCTCAGGCAATCCACTTACTTCAGCCTCCCAAGGCACGGGATTACAGGCTGAGCCACTGAGCCCAGCTCATAATTTTTTTTATAAAAACCAGGAGTTGGGTTGAACAGAAATGTTAAGCTTCTTTTATAGATGAGGAAACTGATCAGCTAGTAATGCCATTTCATAGCATTTCCCTTTTGGGACAAGTTTGTGATAACTCCTTTGGTGTCCCTTCTTTGGATTGCCCGCGTATCCAGCTTACACCTCTGTTAAGCACTTCTCATTAATTATTGTCAAATTGATTGTTGCATCCATCTCTTTTACTGTTCATATCTGTCATCTTTAGCACCGAGTACAGTACCTGTCACTTCGTAAATGCTCGGTATGTGCCATTGAGTGATTAAATAAACACAAAGAACATTTCCTTTGTGCTTATTTTAATGTTTATGTATGCATACTTTGAAAGAGCTAAAATACTGAAGTATTATCCTGCTGTTAGACTGTGTAATTTGTTTGGTATAATTTCGCTGTGGCCTATGGACTTTCTCTTTTTTCCTTCTCTTTTTTCTCAGGCTGAAAGTTTGGAAGATAAAAATGTGGCTAAAGTTCATCGTTGTCAGCTGGAGAAGTTGAAATCACAGTGTGACAGGTTGACAGAGGAATTAACCCAGAATGAAAATGAGAACAAAAAACTGAAGCTAAAATATCAGTCTTTAAAGGACCAACTAGAAGAAAAGGTAAAAATATGAATGAATTCTAATTTAGGAGATGTGTTTTAATTTCTTCTGCAATACATTTCATATATTAATAGGTGCTAATTGTATCTTTCATGGAGAAGTTGTATTGATGCCAGAAAAAACAAATGACAGCTTGTTAGAATACCATAATTTTTAACTCAGCTAGTCACTTTCTAATATACTTGATTTAAATTTTTTTCCTTGTCTTAAATAGGAATTTGGAGGCCACATAGAAAAGAAAGAAATGCTGATTTATTGAAGACTCACTATATTTCAAGTGTTTATGCTGATTTGTTTATATATGTCTTTTATAATTTAATTCTCACAATTCATTGGGTTAGCATCTTAATCTGTTTGAGCTGCTAACACAATGCTATAGACAGGTTGGCTCAAAAACTTAAAATAGAAACTTATTTTTCGTACTTCTGGAGGCTGGGAAGTCTAGGATCAAGGTTTTCACAGATTCAGTGTCTGGTGAGGGATTGCTTTCTGATTTACAGATGGCTGCTGAGAGGGAAGGTGTTATTAGAGCTGTGTCCCAAAAGGGAAACACTATCAGATGATATTGCTGATGGATGAGTTTCTTCATCTATAAAAGGAGCTTAACATCCTTGTTCTACCTAACTTGCGGTTTTCATGAAAGAATTATGTACTTTTTATACAAGAAATTATTGATAATCTTTTTTTTTTTTTTTGACTTGGAGCCTCACTCTGTCACCCAGACTGGAGTGCAGTGACATGCTCCCGGCCACCGCAGCCTCGACCTGCTGGGCTCTGGCGATCCTTCCGCCTCAGCCTTCCAAGTAGCTGGAACTACAGGCGCGTGCTACCACACCCAGCCAGTTTTTTGATTTATTGTAGAGATGAGGTCTCTGCTCCTGCTTTGCAGGTCCTCACATGGGAAAAGTGGGGAGTGAGCTCTTTGGCGGTTCTTGTAAGGTGCAAGGAAGTGCATTGGAGGCTCCTTTGTAAGGACATTATTCCTATTCATGAGGTTTCACCCTCATGACCTAACCACCTCCAAATACCGTCATCACACTGAGGATCAGGTTTCTACACATGAATTTTGGGAAAACATAGACATTCAGTTTATAACAGTTAGGTTTTATGGATCCCTTTTCATCTGTGAGGAAACTGAGGCTCAAAGTATCTAGTGGTTTAAGGGTTCACTTATGTGGCAGGCACTATAACTTTTAATGCTCATACTATCATAATTTTATACTTGCATAATGTGAAGGTTAAGAAGGTTGTAACTTTGGTGCATCCCTCAGGCTCACTGCTTTCCTTTGAGTAGGCATGTAAATTTATTTTAAGTGACTACCATATATTGTGTGTTGGGTAGTATATTAGGTATTTTTAGAAGTCGCCTTTTGAGGTTCTCTTGCAGCAAAAACTTCTCTGAGTAGATGACAGAATATTTAAATTTGATTTCTGTTTCTTCCAGTAACTTCCTAAAAGTATTTACAGTGGAGTGTGGTAGAAGTTAAATTTAAAAAGAACATTAAATTACGGATAATACTTTAAGGCAGTGTAGATATGGGCCAAAAGGATGATATACCCGCTTGACCAGGATTACTGAAATCTGTCACTGGGTAGGCTGTCATAAAGCTGTCCGTAAACTTCTAGGAACGAACTTTCTTGATGTTTTCCTCACCTTTCCTCTTTTTTGTTTTGTTTGTTGGTTGTAAAATTTTACATATGTGTGTGTGTGTGTATATATATATATATATATATTGCATATATTCACACACACATATATACACATACATAAATATATACTCACAGCATGCACTTATATGCATGCACTCACCTCCCCCCAGTAATTGTTAAGACTAAGGAATAAAAGTTAATTTGAAATTTATGATTAGGTGTGCTTATGTTGCTAAATTTAGGCCTGCAATCTTGACAGCAGCTATTATTTAGTTCTTCTGTCATGCTTTGTTTTGATTGCGTCTAATATTCACACATATTTAGTGTATCTGTTGGCAGGGTGTAGTTGCTGTGGTGATAATGCTGAATTTTCCAACTTTTTCATAATTAAGTTTTTAGTCATAAAATTGTGTTAACATGTTTTATCTTTCCTTATCTGCACTTAGAAATAGTGGTGAAAGATTTTATATGTTGAAAATGTTAAGCTTACCTTGTACCACTTAAAATAAATGTTCCTTCACTAATTCTCTTTGTGATGTTCCATATATATATGTGTTATCACACATTCATATAAATGAAGCATTTGCTTTAGATCATAGTTTGAAGAATGAATGATTTTATTATATTGCTGTGAACTGAGCATCTACTATGCAAACACTGTGCTGGATCCTGAGGTTAGGATAGAGATGAGATATGGGTCTGCCACTGATGAACACATTTTGAGATTATTAAAAACGAAATACTTTTTAGTTGTTAAATCTGTATAGTCAAGTCCTGATAATGGGTGCTAATGCAGAGAAAAGATGGTCTCTACAGTCTAAAACGGCATATAACTTAAAAAAAATTTTTTATTTAAAATATGTGGGGTACAATTCAGGGTTAGGTATACAAATGTTCATTATGCAGGTACCCTTGCTGATGAAGTGTGCTCCCCCCGACAGTTTCCCACTACTGCCAATCCCTTTCTTATAGTATTACGATAGTTGTTCAAGGTCCACTTATGAGTGAGAACATGTGATACTTGGTTCTTTGTTTCTGTGATAGATCACTCAGTATTATAACCTCTAAGTCCATCCAAATTGCTGTGAAGTTCTTAATTTTGTCCTTCTTATGGCCGCATAACATTCCATCATGTATATGTACCACATTTTTTTATCCAGTCCTCTTTCGATAGGCAGCACGGTCGGTTCCATGTTTTTGCCTTTGTGAATAATGCTGCAATAAACATATGTGTTCAGGTATCTTTTCCATAGAGTGATTTGAGTTCCTCTGGATATATTCCCAGTAGGAGGATTGCAGGGTCGTATGGAAGGACGATTTTTAGATCTTTTAAGAATCCCCACACTATTTTCCACAGAGGCTGGTCTCTCCAGCCGCATCCTCTCCAACATCTCTTGTTTTTTGAGTTATTGGTGATGGCCAGCCTGATGAGCTAGGTGGTATCTCAGTGTGGTTTTGATTTGCATTCCTTTGATGATTAGTGAGGCTGAGCATTTTTTCATGTATCTGTTGGCTGCTCCTATGTCTTCTTTTGAGAAGTGTCTATTCCTATGTTTTGCCCACTTTGTAATGGGGCTGTTTGTTTTTTTCTTTTTGGCATGTTTGAGTTCCTTTTGTAGATCCTAGATGTTAGGGCTTTGTCAGACATACAGTTGGCAAATATTTTTTCCAGGCTGTGGGCTGTCTCCCTGCTTTCTCAATGGTTTCTTTGATTTTGCAGAAGCTTTCAGTTTGATGAGGTTAAAATGGCATATAATTTTAAAGACATACAGGCACACACAAATATATAACATTTATATACTTGCTTTTCTTTAATATTTACTTTTAGTATGCATGGGTTTTATGTATTTTTTTGAGTTGGAGTCTTACTCTGTCATCCAGACTGGATTGTAGTGGCACACTCACGGCCATCCCAGTGTTGACCTGCTCGGCTCCAGTGATCCTTCCACCTCAGCCTTCCAAGTAGCCATAACTACAGGCATGTGCTATCACCCCTGGCTAATTTTTGATTTATGTAGAGACGAGGTCTCGCCAAGTTGCCTGGGCTGATCTTGAACCCACAGGCTCAGGCAATCCACTTACCTCGGCCTCCCAAATTGCTGGGATTACAGGCTGAACCACTGAGCCCAGCCACTTTTTTTTTTTTTAATGACAGGGTCTTGCTCTGTTGCCCAGGCTGCAGTGCCATGGTACAATTGTAACTCACTGGAACCACACACTCCTGGGCTCAAGCAATCTCCCTCAGCCTCCCAAGTATATAGGACTACAGGCACATGCAACTATAGCTGGCTAATTAAAAAAAATTGTAAAGAAGGGATTTCACTGTGTTGTTCAGGCTAATCTTAGCTTCTTGGCCTCAAGCAATCCTCCCACCTCAGTCTCCTAAAATGCTGGTGTTACATTACGCCCCCTGTTGTATACTTTTGATTGACTTAACTGTTTGTGTTGACCCATTCTTTATTGCAGTTAGCTATGAATCAAAATTTGTTGAATTGATCTATCTACAGATAGGAACTTTCTCTTTGAAAAGTAGCATAGTGGATATGAGCAAAATTTTGAATTTGAATCCTTATCTAGCTGTGTGACTTTAGGCAAATTGCTTAAAACCCAAAGCCTCAGTTTTATCTTTCTTAAAACAGCTGTAATAATACCTTTATTATAGAATTAAATGTGAGAACTTATGTAAAGTGCTTGGCATGGTGTCTAGTATCTGATATCAGTTAGTGGTAGGGTAGCTGCCATTATTTTGTTTAATTGTTCAATCCAACAATCAAACAATTGGCAAGTATTGATTGACTGCATGTGGTCTGCCTAATGATATGTTAATAATAAAAATGATTTACCTGTGGCTTATCTAGTAATAAAGCCACAGAACTGTGCTGATTGGAAGTTTAGACCAGACTGTGTTGAATCATTTAAGACAGATGGTACACAAAGGAGGCACCATGTGACAAGAGTGGGCAGTTTATCAGCAAGTGATATGGAAGGTATATGTGCTAAGTAAACCAAACAAGTGGCAGTTTTATAATTATATTTGCTATTTGAGGAGAGGAGTCACATCTTGGTAGTTTTTCCATCTCTAAGATCAGACACGGAGTTTGACACATAGTAGGTAATTTAACTTATGGAGAAGGAGGTATATATGTGTGCACACACACCCATATATGTATATATGTAGATAAAGAACTATGAATACATAAATGTATATAAGATAGCAAGACTGGAGGAAATGCAAGAAAACAAAAGAAAAATATGTTTTTAGTGAAGGAAAGTGCATTGACTAGTAACCCAAAGATTACAATTTAAGCAATGCAATGGACTTGATAAATGTGGCCTTAGGAATTAAAGGAGGTTTATGATTAAGCCCTGCTGTATTCAAAAGGGAAACTTTTCTTATTTGCTTAATAAAGTGATATTCTTTGCACCCTCATCCTTAACAAAAATATCTGATGCTTCTTAGGGAACTAACAGACACACACAAAAGGCTTGTTATTATTTTGACTGTGCTTTGTTTTAGGTTGTGTTTCTTATCATATTATTACTTGATAAACTAAGAACTGCTAAAATGGCATGAAAATTTATATAAATCATTAGCATCTGTGGTAGAAGAGTGCTGTTGGTATATATACAGCATAGCTAACTTCAGCATATTTTCTTTATTTATTCAGTGGTGACATGTGGTATTAAAATGTATTTTTCCAACCTTTGATTTTGCTTTGTCAATTGTTATTTTTCAATTTTACATGACAAAGAGAACAAGTGTTATGCAACCCACAGAATTTTACATATGCATTTGATACTTTATATTATGAGCTACTTACCAGGAAAAACTCTTCTGAAATGTTACAGAAAGAATTTTCTCCCATCTATAGCATCATTAAAATTGATCATTCCTTTCACGTGAGTTTTACTGTGAAATATTTGATTTCTTCTTTGTTCCAAAAGAATCTTATTGAAATCAGTCTTTTGATTCTCCTGGCATTTACTTGGAAACTCATACTACTGTTTATTCTATCAGAAATATATTTTTTATTAGTTTCACTGGAATCTGTGAATCAACAAGAGTTAGTGGATAATTAAATCATTTTTGCTCACTAAGAGCATCAAAGTTTACAGATTGAAGGTTTTTAATGTCTGATCTATGCAGATCTGTCTTTGATCTAATTTTTAAAGCATTTTTATTCAAATAAATTTATTAATGACACTGGCTATTTTTGTAGAAATTTTAAGTAATTTTATGATGATATTTTAAAAGAAAGATTGATTTTAATTTTGAATATGTTTGTATAATATTTTAGAAATAATTGTATCTAAAATTGACAATATTATTTTGTAGATTATTCTATTTAAATTATATCTATTTGATCCTTTTTGTTCTTATGTTTTATAAGTATTACTGTTTTAACAAAGAATATGTACAATATTTTGTGCAGGTATATTTCTAAGTAATGAGAAACTCTGTGGAAAGAAAATAATAGAAATATTTTGAGATTGGTTTCCTAAGTTCAACAGAAACATAATAAAGACTTTTATTTATTTTTTTGAGTTGGAGTCTTACTCTGTCACCCAATCTGGAGTGTAGTGACACGCTCACGGCCACTGCAGCCTAACTACAGGCACGTGCCATCACGCCCAGCTAATTTTTTGATTTATTGTAGAGATGAGGTCTCACCAGGTTGCCCGGGCTGACCTCGAACCTGTGAGCTCAGGCAATCCTCTCACCTCGGCCTCCCAAAGTGCTGGTATTGTAGACGTGAGCCACCACGCATGGTCAGAGATATTTATTTTTAATATTAGTGCTAGAATTTAATTTTACTGCTTGTATTCATTTTAAATATATACAGATATGAGAAATTATAGGTGTAGAGAATATATTATTCTTGTATATTCTGAGCAGAATTATGAGAATATGCATTTTACTACTGGATACCAAACCCGGCAAATGCCAGAGACACCTGCCACCCTCATTTTACTTTTCTTCTTTAATCTAACCATAGTCACTTTCATACATGGAACTTTGTTTTTTTTATAGGAGATGCTGCCAAATGGGTGCTATATCTTTTAGTTAGCTTGCTTTGTCAGTGTTAGAAGATTATTCAGTTAGTTTTCAAGTTTTCTGCCTCACAAAGATCTATGTGTCAGCTTTTATTTCATAAACATTGTCTCAGAGTTTACAAAGAAGTTTTGGACTGTCAAGGCAAAGGTGCTCTTCTCCAAAACATTTGGCATCAATGTAATTGTAAAGTGTGAAAGGACCTTAAACATTATCAACTCCCAATATCTTATTTTTTAGAAGTCGTTCTGGCCCAAAGAGACTTGCCCAAGAGCTCCCAGCTGTCCTTTGGTAGAAATAGAAATAGGGCTCAGGGTTGCCAATCCTGATCTTTGCGTTGTATTAGAATTGGTGAGAACCATTTCTGGCCAGTATACAGATTAAGCAAATTATCTGAGATTTTCTAGCTGTTTTATTTAATACTTGCTTATTTCAATAGCTACATTTTTTCTTTTTAGAAGATCTTTTTTCTATTATTAGTTCTTTAGAATATGAGAATAACTTTGATGAAACAGTTAAGAGATGCTTTAAGACTGCAAATTATAAGACATCTAAGGGTACAGCAATTTGTAGGAATTTAAGTGTTGAACAAATCAGGATTCAGAGAATTGCATCTTTGTTCCTTCCCATGAAATTCTTTTTAAAAATCGTTTGTTAAGTGATACCTAGTAACATATTTTAAAGCTATTCTTATGTTGTATAAAAGTACTTGAAATAGTTTTCTTATACAACGTGGATCTTCAAGAGAGGGTAATTATAATTCACATTTGCAAGTGTAACTTTGGTACCCATTTTTACAGATGATGGAAACTGAAGTCAAGAAAATATAGGTTGCATAGGTAGGAGCAGAATATGAGCACAAATTCCTTGTATTATTCTTCTTTATTTATTTCCAGTAAAATGATTCACATTTGTGTCTTTTCATTGAACTCCTAGCATTGAATTGAAGTCTAAAGTTATTACATTCAACAAGTTACCATATACTTTTATTTTTTAGTCTGACGAATTTTGGAATGTTAATCATTAATGATTTTGTTAGAATCTCATTAAAACCTGAACTTTCCACATAAAAGATCTGTGAGAGGAAAACATGAATTGATGTTTTAAAAATTTTGTGTTTTGGTTCTAATTTAACCATCTGTTTAGAATTGCTATTTTTTGATGATGTGGAAAAATATATATGATTGTCATATGTCTGTTCTTTGAAATGTTCACCGCTTTGCAAAATCACTTGACCACATTTTGACTATGAGGTATTTGATGATAGCAGGCAGAATTCTCTGACTTCAACATTTTCTAGAAAAATGAGAAAGAAATAGAAGCAGAGGAGCTGTTGACTTCTAGCATTTACTTTAATGTTTATACTTTAGGCCATTTTTAGGCAGACCGTGGTTTTTTTGAGTGGAATAAAGCTGTAGTCACCACACATTAATTTGGAGACAAATTTAAACCAGATACTCTTAGTAAACACTAACTAGGGTGTTATGAGTCATTTCCTGTCAGATTCCTGTCTTCTTAAAAAACAACAGCAATACAAATAATTAAATGATCAAATTAAAGGCAAAGTTATAAATTTTGCAGTTGTCAATTTATAAAGTATGTTTAACTGAATTACCTTTGATCATTAAGCCCAGAGTAGTCCTTGACTTTTACAGAGAATTGGCTGAAACAAGAGTGCTGACTATTATGAAACACTATGTCAGATGTAATAATAAAAAAAAAAGTTAGCCGGGCTTGGTGGCTCAGCCTGTAATCCCGCGCCTTTGGGAGGCTGAGGTGAGTGGATAGCCTGAGCCTGCGGGTTCGAGACCCGCCTGGGCAGCGAGACCTCATCTCAACAATAAAATCACAAAATCAGCCGGGCATGGTAGCGCATGCCTGTAATTCCGGCTACTTGGAAGGCTGAGGCAGAAGGATCGCCAGAGCCCAGCAGGTCGAGGCTGCGGTGGCCAGGAGCGGCCACTGCACTCCAGTCTGGGTGACAGAGTGAGACTCCAACTCAAAAAAAAAAAAAAAGTTGAGTGCAAAATGAAGTGAAAATACAATGGAAAGGGAGAGGAGGCATTTATATGTGCAGCTGTGGTAAAGGGAGGGGCAAAAATTAAATGTGGGTACAGTAGTACATCTAGTTTCTAATTTCCAAATTGGAGCACAGGTGTGGCGAAGCCATTTTCAAACTCTGTTCCATCGGCAATGATGTCTCTACCAGTCATTTATAATCAAAGAGTTTGATTTAAAGTGAATTTAAAGTCCACGTTTGCCAGGCTTACCAGCCCCTTTCTTGAACTTGACTGAGAGGCCTGACGTTTAATCCTTAATTCACTGAGTGACTGATAACTATAAGGACCTGGAGGAGAAAGCAAACATGTTGGGAACTTCCCATAAAAATTCTTTACTATTAGTTTGATTTAATTTAATTCTGCTTTCATGAGTGATCCCTATAGTGTGGGTATCAGGCTCAATAATAGTACATACAAAGAGTGGTTGAGGTGTGGAATACCAAGCAGAATAGGGCATAGTAAGAGTTGTATGTCACATCTGTGTTGGTGCTTTGCTTGAAGTTAAGTAGTCTTAGCTGACTTTGGTTGACTCTAAAAGAATGTTCTGGTTTGTTTTCATTGAGTTTTTCTTTCATCACCATTTAAATGCTTATTGAGTCAATTTGTTTTATTTAATGTTAAACAAACAATATTCTATATATTTTCGAAACAGCACCTACAAGGTGCTTATTGTATTCGTGAGTTATATTATTTGGAGATTCAATTTTTAACTTTTAAAAAATATTCTTTCATAAGAATAAATGCAAGCTTAGTATCCTTTAAGAAAAAAAGGAGAGGGAGAGTTCCTGATGGTTATTAAAGACACTGTTAGCTTACAAACATTTTTCTTGAGATGAATGATAATTTTTTCTTTTGAAAATTAAACAGTATTTATTCCAAATCCATAATTTAAAACTGTGATTGTTTGTTTCCTTGACCATATTTTGTTTCAGAAGTAGAAATAAATCAAAAGTGGCTAATTTTGAATAACTTATGTTATTCCTAAGCATTTGATTTAAGAGAAATACGTAATAATTACAAAACAGTCTTAAACCTAATGAATTCATAAAACATCCTTTAGAAGTTATTTTTGTTTTCAACTTTGAATATTAATTTCTAGGCATATACTGAATACACATTCTATTTTGATTATGCTGCTAATCATCTTTGTATTGTTCAATGTTCTCCTAGAAAAAAATATTTTAAAAGCCTGAGGCAAGAATAACTTCCTTAAATGGGGTTAAAAGTTTGAAGTTGAATTACCATTTTTTGTTTCTGCTTTATGAATAACTTTTGTAAGCCTGTCTAAGACCAAGTTACAGATTGGAAAGTCTTTCATACCCAGGTTTTGACATGTATCAGAGAACATAGCTGATGTTCTGATATTCCATTCCTTCTTTCTGTTAGCTCTACTGTTTTTCTAAGCCTCTCTAAGGTTCATACTTTTAACATAAGTTCTTCTGCTCCTGGGAAGAAAGTAGCATAAGACATCTACTTAACAGAGAAGAAAGTGAGTATATCCAATCCATAAAATAGTAGCATTTTTGTTTTAGGAAAACTAGTCTTCTAGTAGGAATTACAGTGTTCTTTTGCTTGTTTTATGAGTATAAAGAAACAGTACATTTTCTCACACATGGATCCACACTTAGTTTATCTGCGATCTTATGGGCACTGTCTTTAAATTGCATCTGATTATTTCTTTCTACTTTCAGCACTCTCATTTCTGTGACATCATCTTGCCTTGATGGTTATAATGGGCTCATACTGACAAAGTGATTGTTCTCAATGAGTTTAATAATTAGCCTGTGGCAACAAAACAAACTTACTGAAACACAAGAAGTTATATGAGTTCAGAGATTCTGTTTTTAAAAAAAAAAATTGTGTATAGTTGGAGTCTACTGCACTTGACACTAAGAATACATTTAAAAAATGCTTGTGAATGAATGGAATATAAAAGGGTATTTATGTTTCAGAAGGATTTATTGATTGATTGCTGTAGGAGGCAGTCTAGTAAGTGCTGGGATGTTAAGGTGAGGAAGAATATGATTTTTGCTTTAGAGGAGCTCAGTCTGATGTGGAAACAGACATAGGAGATACACATATTAAATGGTATGGCAGATATTTATGTAAAGTGTCGTTGGAGCTCTGAGAAGGGACACCCACCATTCCTGTGAAGAGCTCACTTGGTCTGTTGTTGTTATAATGTCCACATGGGTGAGGAAGGAGGTGCATGCTATTGAATAAGGAATTCAGTTAATGACCTTCCCTTGTCCTCTTTAATCCTGAGTAGAATTGTTGTCACAGAGGGCAAGGGATAGACGTAGGTGGAGTCCATGGAGATTTTTCAAACTTGTCTGAGAGTTATGTTGCCTTTTTAAAAATACCAACCTAAGTATTTAATATGTAGCCAAACTCTGAATTTAAGATATTCACTGTTATATAAAATCTATTCATAAGAAATAAGTTTGAAAAAATAGTTATTATCGTCTGGCATTTGATGTGTTATATTTTCTTTTAAATTTTTGGCTGTTTTAAAAGACAGTTGAAACTGCAGTATGGTAATTTTCCAGCTTAAACTCCTTCCAAATTTCCTATGATATCCATAGTAGGTCCCTTCTCTTTTAACTGTGCTGGGTAGTTTTTGACCTGGTTGGTATTTTATATTGTATCCTAACTGACTTGCAGCTGAGTCAACTGTTGGTGTAAGTAATGTGAACCTTCTTCACAGAGTCAGATAAATGGCTTCCAGACAGATCTAATTTTTGTTCAGGGTAGTTTCATAATTTGCCTTGTAATGCTTGTGTTTGGATTTAAAACTTAGGTATAACAGTTATCTTCTTTTTTTTGAGTCTGAGTCTCACTCTGTCACCCAGGTTGGAGTGCAGTGGCATGCTCATGGCCACTGAAGCCTCAACCTACTGGGCTTAGGTGATCCTTCTGCCTTGGCCTTCCAAGTGGCTGGAACTACAAGTCTGTACTACCACACCTGGCTAATTTTTTGCTCAGGCAATCCCCTCACCTCAGCCTCCCAAAGTTCTGGGATTACAAGCATGAGCCATCATGCCTGGCTATCAGTTATCTTGAATTACAGAAATATTCTTCCTCAAAACTTTTTAGGTAATGTATGGAGGTATATAGTTTCAATAAACCATACTTCCAAATAACTTTGCATTAAATTGCATTAGCATAAATTTCAGCCTTTAATGTTATTTGATTTCTCTTTTTCTCTACTTTTTATCCTATCTCTCCCCACCCTCTATTAATATATTACAAATAACCTTGGGGTTAAAATTTTGTCATGCTTGCTTATTCAAGTTAGTTTTCAGTGAAGGAAAAACTGTAGTTTTGTGAATTAGTGATTTATTTATTTATTTATTTTTTGAGTTGGAGTCTCACTTTGTCGCCCAGACTGGAGTGCAGTGACCGCTCGTGGCCACCGCAGTCTCGCCTGCTGGGCTCTGGCGATCCTTACGCCTCAGCCTTCCAAGTAGCCGGAATTACAGGCATGCGCTACCATGCCCGGCTGATCTCTTGATTTATTGTAGAGATGAGGTCTTGCTGCCCAGGTGGGTCTTGAACCCGTGGGCTCAGGCAATCCACTCACCTCAGCCTCCCAAAGGTGCGGGATTACAGGCTGAGCCACCGAGCCTGGCTAGTGATTTATTTAGTCACATGAATGTGCTTTAATGTAATTTTTCTATCAAAGTGTGTGGATAGCTGTTTTCATTTCATGGAATATCCATATTGAAAATAAAGTCGCATTTCTGGAACTTTTAAAACATTGAAAGAATCTCATGAATTTTACCAAGGAGATAGCATTTTGAACATGTACTTGTTTTACTGAAGTTTTTATATTTCTGCTAAGATCATGTCTCCTTATAATCTTTATAGTCTCTAGGAAAGTGAATATTCTGAGTTGTAAAGAGCATGCAGAAGCATAAATATATAATTAAAGCAGCATTTCTTATTCTGATTTACAGGTCAATTGATCAAGCCAGTCAACAGTGTTTGTGTGTGTGTGTGTGTGTGTGTGTGTGTGTGTGTGTGTGTGTGTGTGTTTGTCATGAGATTGTGAGGAGTCATATTTTTTATTTCCTTTATACTTAAGTGTCAATAATGTAAGCCTTTCCTGTCCTAAAATTGAAGCTTTATAAAAACTTTTGCTGTCTTGACAGTGGAACTGTACTGTCCTTAGTGTTTGGTTAGTACACTTTTTCAAATTAGCCAACAGCAGATTTTATGTGTACACAGGTTCATCTTCACTGTAGATGGATAGCCCCTAAAAGATTGGGAGATTGTGAACATTTGATATGCTTTTTTTGTGGTCTATTCTGAATATTCCAATATGTCATGCATTTTCATTTATAATAAGGCCCATTCAGAATTTATTTTTGGGTTCTTTTGACTTTAAGACTATATTAGTCCTCACATAACCTGCTGATAACTTTTCTGAGTTTTTCAGTTGTTTTTCTAAACTCTGTTTTTAAGCAGTCCACATTGCGAGGATTGCTTGAGCTGAGGGGTTGCAGGCTGCAGTGTGCTATGATTGCACCATTGCACTGAAGTCTGAGCAACAGAGTGAGTATTTCCCACCTAAAAAAAAAAAAAAAGAGGCTAGGCACGGTGGCTTATGCCTTAATCCCAGCACTTTGGGATGCCGAGGTGGGAGGATTGCTTGAGTTCAGGAGTTCGAGATCAGAGGGCAACATGGCGAAACCTTGTCTCTACAAAAAGTAAAGAAATTAGCCAGGTGTGGTGGCTGAGGCAGAAGGAAGGCCTGAGCCCAGGAGGTTGAGGCTGCTGTGAGCTGTGATTGTGCCACTGCATTCTAGTTAGGACAACTGAGTGAGACACCAACTCAAAAAAAAAAAAAAAAGAAAAAGAAAAAGAAAAAAACTCTGCCTTTTTAAGAAAAGCATTTTAACAAAACAATACTCAAGGAGTCAAGAGAGTCTTAGTCAACTTACTTAGTCTGCCTGGGCTTTAGTTTCTTCATTGGTAAAATTAAGGTTTGGGTTTGTTCTCCAAAGTTATTTCTCAAACCCAGTCACTGTCTAGGACATCTCTCTTCTTGAATCCTTTGACTTGTTGTAGTCAGCTTTATCTATCTTCACTCTCTACCCCAAAGAAGTTATTAAATTCCCCAGCCCCAGGCATCTGTGTGTATTGAAGCTGGACTATATCTTCCATATTTCTACATATTCTCTGAAATGCCACATTTTGCCTCTGGTTCTCTTAAAATGTGCTATCTTTTTATTACTCTTTTTGTAGGATCATGGGATACTGACCCCTCTGAATTCACTAGAAGACCAGAGAATAGCCCTAATATTGTCTAGATATTATCATATGCCCTTATTAATCTTAATGCCCCTCAGTCTGACAGGATGGATGTATTAACTTCAGCCAATTTTCAGCCCCACCCCTCCTCTGGAACTAGCTATGCTTGCTCAGTCAGTACTGCTGTTTCTAAAACATGAAGCTGGGAGAAAGAGCTAATTAATTGTGTATAATAATTAGTGTTCAAAGAGATATGCTCAAGACAGAAGAATGGGACAGAACAAATGTAGTGAAATTTCATGGAGATATTTGTTGGCTCTGTGAGTGTAGGAGACTTGTCTGTGTTGTTTACTTTATCTCTACTGCACAGAAGAATGTTTTGCCTAGAGCAGGCCTTCCATCAATATTTGTTGAATGAATGAATGAATCAAATTACAACTGCTTAAGTACAGAAAGGAAGAGTTTATTTAACTTAGATTTAGGGTCTTGGAGCATATGCAGAGAATAGAGACCACTATGATGTAGTATCTGAAACCTAGCCAAATGAAAAATAGTGGGAAAAGAATAGGAATCTTTATCTGGAAGGTTAGAAGGTTTAATGGGGTGGAGGAATCATTGTTTCCTGGAATTCTTGAGTATAGTGCTTGTACTAATGGAGAGATTTTACAGCTCTGTCAGGCACTCTCTTCCTTGAAACTTAAGATGTTCATGTAGGGGTTAGATGACCATCTATCAGAAGTGCCAAGGAAGGGAATCTTGAAGAGCCGGATAGTTGAACCTACTGATTTGTAAGGTCTATGTGAGCCCAGGATTCCGGGAGTTTTATTTCAAAGGGAGATTGGACACAGCATGTGATTATCTCACAGAGGATAGTGAAGTGGATGATGAATTTTCAGTCTTTGCTAGAGATTGAATTATAAAGCTTTTTCTGACAATATCAACATTCTTAATATCAAAAAATGAAAATAGTTTTCCTATGAAAAGGAGATAGTAATGGAGACCTCAGAAAAGTGGTCAATTAGTGCATTAAAGAGTGATGGCTGTGAGGGAAGTGAGAAAAGAAAGATCAGTTAGAATATCATTGTGAATTGCTTGTCTGTAGAACGTGCACTGGCTTCTAAATACATCAGTATAGGAGAAGTATCTTTATTGGCATCACACCAGTGAGAACACTGCAGCTGTCAAGAGGTCTTATGTATATGTTGGGGGAACCTCCTAGCATACCTCAGTAGCCACTGTGGGCATAGACTTGCATTGTCATTAATGAAATAATCTTTAATGGGTTGAATGTGAGTCTTCAAAAATGTTTAAATCATATATTCAGCAAGGTGGGGGAGTTTAAAGATGATTATAAACATGTTTTATGGTCTCCTGAAATTAGCAGTTTAGTGAGGGAGACAGGTGCACAGTTATAACTCGATACATTTAAAAAGTATTATGATATAAATAACATGCTGTGGGAATGATCTGCTTTGGGAGATCAGGAACAAAGGAGACTGGGTGTTAATGGATAAACATTGAAGGATAGGTGCCGGCTACATAGGAGCAGTAGGAAGGCAGGTATCTTCACCTAGGGGAGTTAATAAGGTTGCTTTCTAAAGAGCAGACTGTAAAATGATCAATTACTGTTCAGATCTAGGATGTTAATTTTTTAGCAAAGCTTCTGGAGGAAAGCAAGATTTGGTGATGATATTGATAGAGCTAAAGAAATGATGTATCAGTCAGGGGAGAGGGTTTAGACAGATGAGGGTAAAGCAGAAAGTTAGAGAGAGACACCTCAGCACTCTTCATGCAAACACTCGGAAGAATGGACACTCCTGCTGTTGTGGTTTGTAAATCTGTGGTGTGTGGGTGGATACACCAGGCTGCCATCAGCCTGATGCCTGTAAACAGTGTTTCAAAGCCGGGCTCGGTGGCTCAGCCTGTAATCCCGCACCTTTGGGAGGCTGAGGTGAGTGGATTGGCTGAGGGTTCGAGACCTGCCCGGGCAACTTGGCGAGACCTCATCTCTACAATAAATCAAAAAAATCAGCCGGGCGTGGTAGCGCGCGCCTGTAGTTCCAGCTACTCGGAAGGCTGAGGCGGAAGGATCGCCGGAGCCCAGCAGGTCGAGGCTGCGGTGGCCGGGAGCGGTCACTGCCCTCCAGTCTGGGCGACAGGGTGAGACTCCAACTCAAAAAAAACCCACAAAAAAACAGTGCTTCAAAAATGAACTCCCTTGGCTCTGATTCTTGTTCATTAAGCTACATTCTGATTATGATTTGCCTTTCCATCTAGATCAGTCTGTAGGGAGACAATGTCTTAGGTATGCTGACACAAGCACTCACATCCATATGGCAGTTACGGTTCTCATTGTAAACTTAGATAGTTAATTGAATGGCATTCTAGTCTGTATGTTTGTATTATGTCTTGTGAGCTTAATGTTACTCTACTGATGAAAGATGGCTCTACTGTGAATACCAAAAAGAAGAGAAATTTCAGTTACTAAGTTCACAAAGCTGAGATCCATACGCAGTTGACAGACTAGATGAACTCATAAAGATCAATTCTGTCTTAGTTAGCAGCACCACTTTGAAGTGACACAATTTCAAGCATAGTTGTATAAGTCAGATGTGGTTGGGGTATGCATATTTGAGAAACTGCACAGTATAGGAGAATGGCAAGGAGGAAGATGAGCCCGGAGACAAGGGCAGAAGTTAGATTATAAAAGGGTCTGTCCTTTTGGGCAGAGGGTGTTTCATTTATTTTCATAGTAATATCATTTGTGTTTGTTCTGATAAGACATCATTCTACCTTTCATTTGTAGTGAATGGATCTCCTTGTTTCTTTTCAATTCAAGCTGGGTTTGTTGCCCATGTAATTTTCCTAGTTTTGTTGTATCTAGCACACCAGTTAAAGCTGATGAACCTACTATGTAGTGATTGAAGGTGAAATAGCCAGCCATCATTACTTTGGTCTACCATTTATACAACTCTAGTCATTCTGTTACTTTATTACAAGCCCTGTGCAATGCTACTTTGACTTTTTCTAGTAATGAAATTGCATAATTATAATGATTGAGAATTGTTTTGCCTGGGAGGGAGGCAAGTTCTTGTGATCTCTTAAAGGGCTCATTAGAAACCCTTTTTTGTTAAGTTTATTAGAAATAGAAAGTAACTCTGTCTTGCCTTTATCAGATTTTCATGACTGGAAAGCATTTATGTAGTGTGACTGCATTTGAATACTTAGACTTTTCTAAAACTATGTTTTGGTGTGATGATGGTAGTAACGTTTTTTTTTTTTTTTTTTCCCCTAATGAAGAAAGGAACAGCATGCTATTTGGCAGTTTACATTTTCTAATGTTTTGCTAATTTTCTGTGAAAACTCAAAGTCAGTTTGTGGCACCAGCTTTTACTATCTGATTTACTAGTGTCAATATGTTATTAGAATGGCAAAGAATTTTTTTCTCAATTTCCTTTTTTCCTTTTGGTTACAGAATTATTATAATTTTGCTTGCCAAGTATCTGCTTATTAGTTCCCAGACTTCCCTAATTCTTACCCCTCTATAATTTTACCTCAGTTAATGAGTAGATAGAGTGTTTTAGTTTAGTAAATTAAGGGGACTGACAGAGTCAGATCTGTTTTCTAATCCAATTCTTTTAGTTGGTTGTATAGATAACACAAATATTTCTTGCTTTCACTTAATAATCAATTTTTGTTTTATTTCTTATTAATACCTTAGGAAAAACATATAAGCAATGAAGAAGAGCACTTAAGGAGGATGGAAGAGGCCAGATTGCAACTCAAGGATCAACTTCTTTGCTTGGAGACTGAACAAGAATCCATTCTTGGTGTGATAGGAAGGGAAATTGATGCAGCTTGTAAAACTTTCTCCAGGGACTCGATGGAGAAATTGAAAGTAATTATGAGTTCTCATTGTGCCTTAAATTTTTAGTTAGTTTTCTAATATGCGATTATAATGGGATTTTAATGTATGGTTACATGGTAGTCAGATTTTTATTACAAAAAGTTTTATGGAATAAAATAATTTTCATTTTTTAGAATGAGGTGCTAGATCTATGTACAGCCATGATGAAAGAAAGTAAGGTTTTATTCTGTTGAATTGCCTGTGTCTTACTCTGTAAAAGAAAATGTCTTACAAGAGAGGCAGCAGTTTTGATGAAGGAAAATATCCTTGGAGTCAAGTGGCCTGGAGTTTGAATTTTTCACTATCACAGGTCATTTTTTTGTTGTTCGTATATTACTGGCGAACATCTATTGAGTGCTATGTTATGGGTACTGTGGTCAATATGGTACAGCAGCCTCTACGTTAACCTCTAAAACAACCCTATCCTTTAGTCACTCTGATTAAATCCACTTTAGAGAAAAGGAAGTGAGGCTTGGCGAGTTCAAATAACTTGTCCCTGGCTGTACATCCCGTTCCATACTGAACTAGTCCGTCAAGCTTTGGGGGTCTAACTCGGTAACCTAAGTAAGTAACCATTATGCAATCTGCCTTCCCTATTTAAACAAATTGAATTTAATTTAGGTTTTCTAATTTTAAAGTGGTACATTGCCACTCAATTTATAGTTGTAGTGAAGTGATAAACAAAAGCAGAAATGATCATGGATGCTTTGAATTCCTTGAAAGTAAGCACTTCTGTCAACTGTAGGCTCTGCTGCTGCCATATTGCCTACAGAGAGCATTACATTGATTAGATATGGTACAGCCACAGCACATTATGATTCAGTATCATTTGCCCTGTATTGACTTCATTTGATGATATTATGGCACTCAGATTTTGGTATTGTGCTTTGTCCTTTTCAGGTGTTTCTTCTATTTATGTTGCTATTCATTTTCCTTTTCTTCCTCTAAAATGACTTTCCTTTTTCACAGTACTGCTTTCTCTTCTCTTGCTTTTCTTCCTCATTTTTTTCTTCTCTCTTAAGTTGTGCTTAAAAGAAAATTAAACTGTAATTCTACTCATACAATCGAAGCTTTCTTAGAATTAGATTTTATTAGAAATATTTCAACTGATAGAATTTGATAGAGTTGGTGGAATTTTTATAATATGCATTCCTATATACATTTTTTAAAAAGTCTAAATGCCGGTTGGAGAGGACTGTGAATCTAATATGAGAAGTAATTGGTTTGGGGGAAAACACACTCTTTTAGAGTTGTTTTAGGGCTCATTATAATGCTGTTTTATTTTTTCTTCTGTCTAATGCTGCTTTTAAAATTTTAAGAATATGTGACCTTGAAAATCCTAATTTCTTCTAAAAGAAGTATATATAAAATTTCAGTATTCTGTATTTAGATATTTGTGTCAGAATGGTTTGTTTTCAATCATGAGGGAATGTAAAATGGAAACATTTGAATACTGTTATAAAGATATATAAATCTTGTTATGGGCAGTTGTAGGCAAAAAACATGGTATGAAGATAGCAGATTGCTTAAATAGTTTATTTCTCAATGAGGCACGAAGTGTCCTTCCAACACATTCCGAATAGCACCCCATTCTTTCATAGGCTTTCTGGCATGGAATGATTGTGGCAATGGGCTTGACACCTCTTCCCCTAGAGAAAGACTAATTCGGTCCAAGTCATGGGTGGAAAGTAAATCTAAAAAAATGGAAATTCTATTAATTTTTAAGAGTCTACATTTTTTTCATTGTAGGTCTCTTTCCATTTGTAACTTCCATTGTTTTATTCCTATAAACTTGAAAAAACCTGAATACACGAGAACAGAGCATTTGCTCTCAACCTCAAAGAAACCATGAAGTGGTTTGTTAAAGATAAAATGTATTATTTACTTTGTAACTTATAGCTCTATGGGAGGGGGATGGAAGAATCATGTAAAATATTTTCAAAAAAGGCGTAATTCTAATATTCTTTCTCATTTCTTGATTTTTGAAATATGGCTGATGAAATATTTAGTTAGTGTATGTATAGATCATTTATATTATAGAATGTATTAGAAAATAGATATGTAGTAAATTAACTTGAGAAAAAGTCCTAGGAAATGTTGACATTATTTTTAATTGCCTTTTTCTAGTCGCTGTATTAGTTACTTGTTCTACTTTAGTGAATGCAGGTACTTTTTGAAGAGTAAGGACAGACATACGATAAATCACCATAATTATAAAAGAATTGAGAAAGTATCTGAATTCAAGATATATTATTCTCATAGGCCAATCTTTGATAATTCAGCTGCTCAAGTAAATATATTAGATCTGCATCATGTCTTTATTTTAGTCTCTCTCCTCCCATAAGGCTTGGATGGACTTTGGATTAGGACAGATGTAGGTTCAAATTGCATCTTTCTAAATTTCCTTGGATGAGTTATCTAATCTCTGTCCTCTCTAAGAATGTGTATTTCCAATTATAAGGTGGCTAATTATGAAGATAAAGTAGAATAAGGTATAAAAGGTACACGGAGTATGAAATATCTTACATTTAATAGTTATTCAACTGATGTTAGCTATCATTATTCTGTAGTGTCCTTTTTGATTATATTTCTACTATACATATGACTACTCTTTCTTTATGTTTTTGATGATGCATGTCTGTTATAGATCTTTTCATGAAAGACCTTGAAGTCTATTTATTGATGATGATATTTGATATGTGCTGGACACTGTGCTAACACTCAGTTTATTTGATCTATACATTGGTATTATGGGGTAGTTTGTCCACTTAACAGGTGATAACCTACAGCTTACAGAAATTAAGCCACATCACTTATAAGTGATCAAGGTTGTTATCTTAGACACAAGGCTATATATAAGCTTGTAAAGCAAATCATAAAATATAAACATTACTTGTACTTATTATTTCACATGATTTTTTACTTTGATCTTGAGAACTATGTATTAAGTCATTGAAGATTGAATTGACATGCATGACATAGGTAAATGAAAAAGAAAATAAAAAATGTCTTATAATCAATGACAAATGGATGTTTACAAATATTTGACAACACAGTAAAGAGTTGGAAGAGGAAGAAACATTGTGAACTAAGAAGATTGAGGAAAATTTGACTGAAAAGGCAGGGAGGGCATGAGAGTTGGATGAGATTTAGATAGAGAGAAAGGTAGATGAAAGCTTGGCTGTAAGAATATAACACTCTTGCTTATGGTATGCAGTATGCACTTAATGTGCATTCAATATATCTAAATGAATTAACTAATGATATTCCTAGCAGGGAAGTAATGTGCACATAACACTGGCATGGACATATTTGGGAATAGGAATAAGCATCTTTACAGAGGGAAAGGATATTTTTAAACAGAAAAATTCTAGAAAGAGGTTCTACAAAAATATCATATGTAGCACAGGGTTCAAAGAAAGTAGGGATTGAGAAATAATTGTGTGTTTACAATTATAGAGTTATTGACAATCTTTGCGTATAGTTTTACATTAGTATATAAGGCAAAATCAATTGGCATGGGATTTTATAAAAGACTTGGTGCAAAGGAAATCAAGGCAGCTAGTGTAGCTATTTATTTATCGTAGGTTTTTATTTTTATCTTGAAATGTTTGCATGAAGTTGTGTTGATAGGTTTCTTTCTATTTTTGACAACCATTGATGAGACAAAATGGTCCCCACAGTATTAAAGAAGGATAAATGAGAAAAATAATTGTTTCCATGTAATCATATCCAACCCTCTGTGAAATACATTATGTGGCACAAGACTGAGGAAAAGAAGCAAAAGTGAAGTAAACTGGCTTTCGTTAAGGCTGCTTGTCATGGAATCAGCCTCTGGAGCTTCCAGCAATGATAGCACTTGATAGTTGATTTTTTCCATGTCTTGATATTTGAGCTAAATATTCATTGGTAACAAGAAATGATTCAGTACATAAAGAGGCAGATAAATAAGCAGTGATTTGAAACTAGCTGAATGCTTGGTACAAACTTCCTGCTTTTCAAACCCTTAAGTTTGGGGACTAAACTTTTGGATGCTATGGTGAAGAACTTCATTTATGTAAGCTTATGTCTGAGAAAAATCTATTTCTAATAGCCTCCTTCCTCTTTTTTGTAGGTTTTTTCATCTAGTCCTGATATACATTATGACCCACATTGCTGGTTAGCAGAAAGCAAGGTAATTCATCTTTGAACCCTAAATTTATCTTATTTATGACCTTCCAGTCATTCTGTTTGGTTTAGCTGTATGTTTTGTCATATAACTGATCACATGAAGCTATTATATTTCATCGCAGGGGAAGATGTCACAGCAATGCATTTAAGCAGACTTCATGTTTCTTATTTTAACATTTAGAAATTAGCTTGAATATATAGGTGTAGAATAAGAGAATGAAGAAGGTAAAACTGTTGAAATATGAAGTAGCAGATATTCACAGAGACAAAGTCTTCTGTCATTAACTTGGGATAGGAAGTATTTTGGGAAGTGTACAAAGGTCAGGGCAGCTCAAATGAATCTTCATTTTATACATGTATACTTAATATATTTTGGTTTCTGAGGGTACGATCAAACAAGGTAGATTCCTTCACCTCTCTGGGAGTCTTTTACAGAATAGAGTGGTAAACTTTTTGTTCTGAAGAGACCTTTTCTGCTTCGTGGTTCTTTGGCATTATGATTTAAATTTGATGCAAGATTAAACAAAAATAAATACAATTGAATAATTTTCTATTTTTAGCAAACAGCTTATTCTATAGTGTGGCATAATCATCTGCTGTCTTCATATATCAGACCAACTTAGAAATTCATTAATTAAAATATGTGGAAAATTATGACCAGAGACATTGTAGATATCTACTTACTCAAGTGTCAACCTGTATACACTTGCATTCTTCTTTAAACTAGGTTTTTTTTTCTTTTCTTTCAACTTTAAGGCACTAAAATGGAAAATCTTCTATCGTGTTTAACTTCTGTAAGAAAACCACCTACCAATAGTAGTTCAATTTAGGATTTTATTATAAGAAATAACTTTGTCCATTATCTTAATTAAAAAATATAAGGAATGTGAGGTTTTAGAGAAGGAAAATAACTTGTCCAGTGCCATTTAAATACTGGACAAACAGATTACATGCCATGTCTGACTCACAATTAATGTCTTATACCATTATGCATATTGCCATCTAAAGTTGTTCATTCAGCCATAGTTTATTGATCTTGTACTACTTTGTGTCACACACTGATTATATCAGGGGTAGCAAGGTATGGACCTTGCTCTCATGTAGAGAAAAGTCTAACAGAGAAAATTGAGATGTAAACAAATTTTAAAAGTCTTTGAAGTGTGTCATATTCTTATAGTTAATATGCAAACACTGACAAAGGAACACTGAAGAAGGAAGAACTAACTCTGATGTTAGTGCTGGAAGAATGGGAGCGTATGAAGCAACTGCTGTGTCATAGACAGCTTCTGGAAAAAAGCAGTATTTCAATTTTGTCTTGCAAAGAAATATGTAGCAGTTCTCCAGTTGACTAATCATGGGTAAAAAAATGGCCAGAAGATGAGAATGTTTGAGTAACCACAGATAATGCACTGAGACTAGTTAGGCAAGGTAAGGGAAAGACAAAGTTTCACCTTTGAAGACAAGCTATGCATTAGAGAAGCTTTTTTTTTTTTTTTAAACATTCTTAATAAGAAAATAAAAGTATTGTGGTGAATTTTCCTCTTTTGTTTTACAACAGTCATCTTGCATGCTTCTAGCCATTTTTGATGAAAACAAATGCAAATTTGTATTTATGCCACCTGCATAGGAATTCTAGAATGTACACGTTTTGCTTTCTTAGAATGTTTTGTCCAGAAACTTCTGCTGTGCATTAATATAGCATTTCTCTTTTTTTTCTTTTTCCCGACTCCACAACTCTGACAACAAGAGCAATGTACTTGGAATTTTCTTTCAAGTTAAAATCTTTATCATTTCTGAACAGAAAGCTTTCACAGCTGTGGCTCAGTTAAATTATGAGAGCCAGAGATGACTCTTAATCATAGCTCTTTAATTTTGGAGCTAGTGAGCAGTTTTCTCTTATCATTTAATGGGATTGAACTTCTGATCAGACCAGTTTTAATACTGTATAAGACAACTGTTCTTTCTGCAGTGTAAACGGGTTGTGATAAAAAATACCATGCTGACCAACTGACTAAGGAGGAATTGAATCTATTTACTAGAAAGATGGCTTAGGTTATTGATGGCTACAATACTGTAATTCCCATGAACTATGACTGGACAGCTCTATAAGTATTGAAGATAAGATCTGAAATCAGAGGACAAAAACTACATGGAAAGCAGAATTGCTATTCAGCTAGTCCATGCTGACATCTTGCAGTATTAGAAAGACCTCGGAGGGCATTCAGTAATTGTTTTCATAAATCTGCCAAATGAGTCTCTTCTGTTAGTGTTAATTCCAGAAAGCTAGAGGCTTGGGTGGGGATTGTATCACAGTTGTTTTGTTGTCAGTGGTGACATAACATAAACATGAGGTCTAACTAAGAGTTGACCAGACTCACCGATAAAATAGTCAATGAATGGTAAGGAGAAGACATTATAGGGAGGAAGAGAGTTGAGAGGGTCACTAAGGAATGCCAGGCAAGGAATTCCCATCGATTAGGGATGTGCTTTTGTAGTAAGTTCTGGCAAGGCATGTGGAGGCCAAACTTTCTTCAGCCTTTCAGAACTTACTGAGTAACTGCTATGTCATAGATGCTGTTACATACTGTAGGTGTAAAAATGAATAAGACATGGTCGTGGTCTTTAGAAAAGGCAGACACATATGCAGATAATTTTAATATTAAGTGTAAGGGCTGTATGGAGTGTGCAGAAGCTGCCATTGCAACTGATACCTCAGATCAGCCTCCTGAAGCTGACCGGGTAAAGAGTAATGAGCATGCAGAAAACACGATTCTAGGAATGACACAGAAGAGAAACTTGGTGATAAATGCAAAGAAAGCTCGAGTGCTTTGCAATAGTAAAATATGAAAGTGTGAGACAGAGTGTGGCAGAGCATGAGGCTCCTGACTGAGGGAGAAATTAGGTTCATTGAGAAGAGCAATATATGTCATTTTTAGACACTTAGATTGAGATCTGCATTTAGTAGAGATTCACAAAGGAGTTTTGAACAAGAGAGTGATGTGCTCATATTTATATTTTGGAAGCATTACTCTGATAGCGATGTGAAAGGTAGATTAGAGTTGGTAAGATTGAAGGTAGGGAGACCATTTAAGAGGCTTTTCTCATTGTCTAGGTGAGATTAAGTTCCAGTCTGAATTAAGGAAGTTGTTCATAGATTCAGAGGAAAGGACAGAGTGGAGTAATATTTGGGACGACATTCAAGTTGTGCTTGTTGTAGGGTGATAGAGAAGACGATGTCTAGAATTATCAGGTCAAACTTGCAGACTCCAATCAGGGATTGGTACCTGAATACATGAGCATGCAGAGACCTAGATAGACAAGTTAGTAGGAATATTGAAAGAGTTTCCATCACAGATTGATATTCAGAAAGTTCTATTTGGACAGGAAGGTCCAAAGAGAAGTAAGGACTCAGGCACAGATCAGAGTTTAGGTTCAAATTGTGGTAAAAAATGGGAAGTAGCAAAGATATTCACAATGACAGAATAGCAAAGATATTCACAATGACAGGACAACTTCTCAAATCTAGGTCAGGCAAGTCTTCTTGGGACGAACCCACATACTAGACAGAATCACTGTGGATTCCAGATCTTAAGTTATCATTTTGTGGTATAGAATAAAGAAAAGCTGGTGTCAGTTTCTCTTCAGCACAAGGCAGGATTCGAGTGGTATGTTGCTTACAGATGAACCCATTTAATTCTGGGATCTGGTATTAATTATTCCCTTAAGATGCAAAAGGGTGAATTTATATACTTTTTTGACTGTAGAAAGCTGTAGTTTTTCTCCTTGGCCTTTGCCCCGCTGTGTTGAAATTCCCATTTATCCTTCTTTCTTTATTCTGTAAGCTTTACAAGGGAAAGCTGTTCCTATCTAGTTTCTCATTACATCTTTAGCACTTATCACAATGCCTGGCTAAATGCTCAATAAGTATCTATATATTTTAGAGAGTAATTGTATTTATGTATGCTTCATTTTCTTACTCAAGGTACTTCCTCAGCTTAATATCGCAGAAAAATAAGTAGCAAGCAGATGAGATTTCAGTGAGTATATTATTTCCTCAGTGTTGGTCTTACATAATTGGAGCTATAAACTTTGAGATTATATGGGTAAGAAGTACACTTCCAAATTTTCAGGGGCTTTTCCTATATTGTCCTGTGTGGGCATCAGCCCAAAGAGTCACACTTTCTATAGTAAAATGTGTTCTAGGCATTGATAAGCATTTGCTTTTTGAGACTGTACTACTGATGCAACTTTATTTTATTTTATTTTATTTTACAGATGTGAGGTACAATTCAGGGTTAGGTATACAAGTGGTCATCATACAGGTGAAGTTTGGGCCTCCTTAGGGATCATGTATTTTGACCTCCTCATTTTGTAGATGATAAAACTGAGGCTGAGGGAGTTTTCAGTTTTACCTGAGGACACAAAGCTAAGTTGTTACTGAGAAGGGTTTAGAACTCATGTCCCTGAATTCCTTGTCATCGTTTTTCTCTGTTGTTTGTATAATCTACAATTGACTATAAACCTTACATTTATGAAAATTGCCTTTTAGTGATACGGATTTTTTAAAACAGTCATTGTGTGAGAAATATTAGGCCCGGTGTATTTACTTCTTGCTGATGGAAGTGAGTAATCATCTAGTATTTTATCCTTCTGATACAGAAATAAAAATGTTATACTCAGTATCTTTTTTTATTTTAAAGATGTGGGGTACAATTCAGGGTTAGGTATACGAATGTTCATTATGCAGGTATCCTTGTTATACTCAGTATCTTGATTCATTTATTGGGAATATACTTTAGATGGTTTACATGGAATACATTTAATTTAACTGGAGAAAATTATTTTATATTTTAAAATATGTAATACTATGGAGATATTTTTATTTTCTTTTTTATTATATTCATAACAAAGTAGAAATGTGGGGAAAGTATTACTAAAAAGATGGTAATTATATTTTTAGGTTGACTTGTATTTGAATTTTACAGTTCTAGCTTAATTCTTATTTTGGCCGCCTGGTACATTCTAAAGAACTGCCATCCTCTTTCTTTATCCCTGGTTCTTATACAAACATTTCCTTTCAAAATTGTTTTTAGAATTTCAGTGATGAAAGTATGATAGTTAAAGCGACAGAATTCTGGGTCATAATATTATTGCTAACTCTATAAGCTATAATCGTTTTATTCAGATGTTCTGTTTTCCTTGATTTTTAGCTTTGAGTTATTTTTTAGTGACTTTAGTATATTATTGCTCTAAGTCTCAGTAGAAGATTCTCACAGATGAAAAAGATCATTTTTACATTAGATACTTATGAATATTCCCACCTAATTGCAAGTTGACAGCTATAAAGGTAAAAAAACTGCCTTATTTACAAGTTCTTCCTCTATTTTGGTTTACTTAGCAATACTTGTCAATGTAGTTAAGTAAATGAGCCTATTATGTAATCTGTAAAATACTCTCGTGAATGGTTAATAGAATGATTTTCGCTCTGTGATTAATAGCCTTGCCAGCTAATTATTATTTGAAAGTTATTCCTATAGTGTGTTCCAAGCTACTTCTTCAGGTTACTTAATGAAGGTGCTGGATATTTATCTAACAAATAATAATTCTCATAATTGATTATTGGTTGATTAAATTTCCATAAGTTGATATTTTTATTTCATAGGATTAATAATATATTCTACATACATATTCAATTCATAAAAAGTATCTAACTGTAGCCTGTTTTTAATTTTGTTTGACAACGAAGTAACGTATTCATAGGAATAAAGTAGGCCATAGGCCATCCCATATTAGTCTGCTCAGGCTGCCATAACAAAATACCACACACTGGGTGGCTTAAACAACAATTTATTTTTTCGCAGTTCTGGAGGCTGTATGTTCAAGATTAAGATGTCAGGTTTGGTGCTGGTGAGACTTCTTTTCCTTCCTCGTCGATGGCTACCCTCTCTCTCTGTCTTTTCTTAGCCTTTCTTCTGCACTACTGGAAGACTGAGTTCTGTTATCTTTTATATGTCCTCACCCATATGATCTCATTTAACCTTAATTACCTTCCTAAATGGCCCTATTTCCAAATATACTTGGGGTGAGGGACTTCAACATATGAAGTTTTAGGGGACATGATTCAATTCTTAACACATATCGAACCTGATTAACACTTTGTTTTAGGAATTGTTTTGTTATTTTTTTTTTTTAGAACCAATAGAATTCTTGTTAGGACAAAAATTTGTTGTTCCTTTAGTAGCACCTCTTAGCAGCAGTGGTGACCATAGGTCAAAGATTAGGATGCAGCAGATGGGAAAGCATTGAGGATGGGGAAATGTGAAGTTTAAATCACTGGGTAAAAAGAGATTAAACTAGAAGATCAAACTGGTAACCCCGAGGGACTCACTTTATTTTGATAACACGGGTTTTTTTAAAAAATTTTTTTGATTTATTGTAGAGATGAGGTCTCGCCAAGTTGCCCAGGTGGGTCTCGAACCCGTGGGGGCTTAGGCAATCCACTCACCTTAGCCTCCCAAAGCGCGGGATTACAGGCTGAGCCACCGAGCCCGGCTAATAACATGGGTTTTAAAAGTTGAATTCATAATAGACTTTAGAAAAATCAGGTAATTATATAACTACAGTACGGTTTGTTTGTGTTTTTTTTGATATTAAAAAAACCTGATAAAACTAGAGTTTCATTCTTATGTGGTAGAAAACATTGTGAAGAAACATGGACTTGACCACATTAGAAGGAGGAACTGCACTATGGTTTGACATAGTCCATACCATGTTTATTGCTTTTCAACATGGAGGAAAAGCATTACATTTGATCACTATGAGTGATTTTCTTAGAGTGAATTTAAGAGAAATGGATATATTTTTTGTATCCATGTGAAGTTAGATGTAACAGTAAAACAATAGCCTGAATGAGTGGCACTTTTCAAAAATAATATATTCTGTTCACTTCTTTTATTTTCTTTGCTCTTGTAACTATGTGCATTTGCCATCTTTGATGCATACCAGTCAAATTAAATCCTACAATATTATTTAAAGCTGATTTCTTACTAGAACAGGTTGTCTTCCTATTGATAGGAGGTTGAAAAACTGACTTCTTTTTTTACTTTTCTCATAAGGCAACTTGTATAGTTTGAGGTCAACTGTGAACCTCATACCTTTTATTAGTTTATATTCGTTGTTTCTTTTTTTTAAAGTGCATTCTTTCCATTTTATCACACTTTTAAATTTCATTCTGGCTTATGTATTTCTTATGTTGACCAAGGTTGTTTCATTCTGTTCTCTGTTATACAGTGATAATTACCTCCATCATACTAATAAATCAGTTTAATATTCTGACATCTAACATTTGTGATAGTATTAAATACTACTTGTTCTCAGACAGATCTTTTGGAGAGCTAGTATATTTCCATTGGCAGTGGTGAAATAAGTTTGGAAATGTATGTTAACCTCCAGGCGTTTTGATTTTGAGATGTAAAGATGAGGTTTATAGATTTGCTTTTGCCCAGCTCCTCCAGTGTGTGAAATGGTTAATGTCTAGATATCTGAAGCTACTTGGTGAAGTAATGTATAAGTACAAAATGGTTGAAGAGAATCAGAGTCTGTAGCCTTCCAAATGCCATTTCAAAGCTGTTGTTTGGGGCCACACCTAAATGGCACAGAGTTGCCTTGACTGGAAATATGTTCACATGCCAGGCTCTCCTTCTTCTTTGTGGCTGTATTTTGGTAATCCAAGCTGATAGTATTCAGGCTCTAAATGTGTGACTTTTGAATGTTTATTAGTTTTGTTAATTTAGTAATACTAAAAAAAAAAATTGGATTTTTATTTTCAAGATATCTTTTTTGTTTTGTTTTATTACTTAAATGCAGTTGCTATCTCTTTATCAGAACATAAACAGCATCTCATTTAGTTGTATGTGTCGGATCATTACTATGTGCTGAACACTGTACTTAGTTGTAGTGTTTTTGTGTATGTGTGTGCATGAACACATACATACCCACTCCCAAGGAACTTGTAATTGAAGAGTATTTTTAACATTCTTGGAGAAAATCTTGAGGATTTAGTACACCAAATTCTTTAATATACAAGGATAAATATGTGTATGTGTTTGAAGTGCCAGATAAACAGAAAAAATGCTTGACTGATTATTTCTTTTCAAGAAACTAGATCTAGTGTCTCCTTTTTTGCTTGCATCATAGTAATAACCATATGATACGCTCTGGGACTTTTTGGTGTAATTTTTTTCTGAGAAAATGGTATAATTTGGTGAGGAGACAAGAGATAGTCTATAGACAAAAGATCTGGTCTATCTGTAGATTCAGATTATAGTTTTAATATAGAAGCAAGCAGTGATAGTGTGTGTGAACTTTCTCTTATTTTGCCTAGTTAATAACAATTAATAAGTTAATGACTTAAGCAATGATGCTTTGTAGCCATTGTTCAAAATGATCTATAATATTAAATTGTCTAGAATAATTTTCATGACATAATGCATTGAATACATTCTCATTTTGAAATCCTAGCAGTACAGGAGTAAGCAGAATAAATTTTGACTATCTACCATCATCTCCCTTTCCACCCTTCTTGCCTTAGTAAAGGTAATCATGAGCATATTACCAAAAAAGGCAGTACGTTATAATAATAGCTAACACCAGTTGAGTATCTATTAAGTGTTAGATATTTCACACCATAACATGTACCTTTTAAAAACCTTATTCTACTCTATCTTCATAATGAGCCAACTTATAATTGGAGATATGAACTCTTAGAGATGCTATAGATTGTATACATTAGAAATTTAGAAAGATATAATTTGAACTTGCATCTACCCTGATCCAAAAGCCATTCAAATCTTATGGGAACGAGAGAGATTAAAATAATGACATGATGCAGAGCTAATATACTTACTTGAGCACTTGAATTATCAAAGATTGGCCTATGAGAATGATATATCTTAACTCAGACACTTTCCTACTTGTATTATAATTGTGGTGGTTTATTGTATGTCTGTCCTTAATTTTTTTCTTTTTTTCTTTTTTTTTTTTTTTTGAGTTGGAGTTTTACTCCGTCGCCCAGACTGGAGTGCAGTGGCCGCTCCCGGCCACCGCAGCCTCGACCTGCTGGGCTCCGGCGATCCTTCCGCCTCAGCCTTCCGAGTGGCCAGAATTACAGGCGCGCGCTACCATGCCCAGCTGATTTTTGATTTATTGTAGAGATGAGGTCTCGCCAAGTTGCCCAGACGGGTCTTGAACCCGCGGGCTCAGGCAGTCCACCCACCTCAGCCTCCCAAAAGCGCGGGATTACAGCCTGAGCCACTGAGCCTGGCTTGTCCTTAATTTTCAAACAGTACATCAGTTAACTAAAGTGTAATAAGTAACAAGTACAGTGACTGGAAAAAGGAACTGCATGGAGCTTTTGTCACACTGAAGGTGGCAAGGAGAGAGTCAGTTATGTCTCAAGTGCCATTAATGAGGTTTAATACAGTTTCTTGATGAATGTTTCTTCATTTGCTGTATGGCTATTGAAAATTTTTAGGATCTTGGATTAAAAAACAAAAACAACAACACTTTTAGTAGTTATAGAGACTAGTTCCACAGATCTCTTTATGCCATCATTCTGGAAGAGGAACTGCTATGAAACTCCACCTTTGTCTTTGATGAGAGTTTATATTAATAATTATGATTTAGATTTTATCTTCAAAAGTATGCTTTTCCTTCAGCCAACACATTCACATATTATGCATTGATTGCCTTCTAATACTGTTATAAGTTTTTCTATAATTTGACTCATGGTAATTTTTGTTCTATGTCACAGAGGCAGTGTTTGCTAGACTGTTCTTCTGACCAAAGGGCTATGCCTCTTTGGTGCTGGGAGTGTTTGAAACTTGATGTATGTGGGGGTCCCCTAGTCTGTGGGGCATATCCTAGTCCCCCATCATCACAGGGTGAACTATTCTGTCCCAACCCCGTTTATAGATTATGATATGTCCCAAGAAGCTCCTAGACTTCTGGAGGCCTAAAATTTTCCTGGGATTAATGTTGCTCAGGGATGCCACATCTTAACCTAATTTTCCCTTTTGCTGCTTCCCTCATTTTGCTTCTATATGGATTTAGATTGTTTAATCAACTAGGATTGGAGAGTAGCGTTACTTAGGAAGATCCTGAGACTAGACTGCCATTCTGCGTTATTGAAAGGGAGAAGAAATATTCTTTTCCCATTATTGCTTTAAATATCAAAATATTAAAGATAGGTGGAGATCAGAGTCCGTGAAAAAGAGTTGTCTTAACTTTCCTAGTCTCTTAATTGTGGGCAAATGTTAACGTAATCTTCTGCAGCTCATACAGAATGTCCCCGGCTACCTGATTAGCTTGACTGATGTGTGTGTGTGTGTGTGTGTGTGTGTGTGTGTGTGTGTGTGTGTGTGTGTACATATATAAAATCAAGGGACAACTTGTAATTTGATAAAAAATTTAATAGGCCAAATTTTTCTGTATGATTGCCTTTTTAAAGGTAACAGAGGCTGGTTGTGGTGGCTCATACCTGTAATCCTAGTACTTTGGGAGGCCGAGGTGGGATGATTGCTTGAGCCCAGCAGTTTAAGATCAGTCTAGGCAACATAGCAAGATCTTGCCTCTATAAATAAATTTAAAAAATTAGCCAGGCATGGTGGCACATGTCTGTAGTCCTAGCTACTTGGAAGGCTGAGGCAGATGATTGCCTGAGTTTAGGAATTCAAGACTGATTAGCCATGATCATGCACTCCAGCATGGGCGAAAGAGTGAGACCCTGACTAAAGAAAGAAAAGCAGATAGAGTATATTAAATATATTATAAAATCTTAGAATATCAGGGCTTAATTTTTGAACCAACTTTTAACTGATATAAAACATTATGTATATTAAAACATGAGTATTTTAAAATGTTACTTCAATTTGCTAATTATTGTCTATACTTGCTTAGATTATCATAATGTTACTTTATTTTTTCCCAGTGTTTTATAATGCTTCTGTTTTCTGGGATTTTGTTTTGTTTTTGTAAAAAAATTAGATATAAATGATTTTCTTTTTTAGACTAAACTTCAGTGGCTCTGTGAAGAACTGAAAGAGAGAGAAAACAGAGAGAAAAATCTGCGACACCAGCTCATGCTCTCCAGACAGCAACTCAGGGACCTGACCCAAAACAAGGAATCTGAGCTCCAGTGTCTCTTTCAGCAGATAGAAAAGCAAGAGCTGCTTCTCGACGAAATACATCGGGAGAAGAGAGGTGTGTTAGCCACTCTTACTTTGGTTTTTCTTTTTTTATATTTATGGAATCCTAGGATAAGAAAAAAACCTTCTTCTCCTACCTCAGGTTTGGACTGTTCACAAATCTTTTTTTCCTTATCTCTGTCTGTCTTCTTATCTCTCTTCTATCTGGGACTCCAACCACAGTGCCCCTCCTGTGTACATAGCATTTGTATCTACTGGCTGTGTGTAGGTATTAATTTGATAAAACATGCTGCTTCTCTCCTGGTGCAGTGCCAAAGTTAACAATTACTTTAGTGATCCATTAATGCGTTCAACAAATATTTATTTTGTGCCTATTTTGTGTCAGGCACTGTTCAGGACACAGAGGGTATACTGGTAAATAAAGCACAGAAAAAGCTCTACCCTTATTTAGTTTACGTTCTATTGGTGGGGTGACATGAAATAAATGTAACAAATAGGTGAATTACATAATATATTAGAGATTCTGCTCACAATGATGAAAACAATAGAGTAAGGGAAGGAGTTTGGGAGAACGGGGGCGGGGGTTTAATATGTAAGCAGTACCTGTCTTTAAAAGTTGGACAAGAGGCTTGGAAGGCTACTTTTCCATTTTGTTTTGCTAGGAATACATCATGACAGGAAGGAGAAAAAGAAAATCATGTATCTCATGTTCTGTTAGCCTTAGGCCATTTTTTTAATTGGTGAATCTTATTAATTTAAGAACTGACACAGGCTTAATAGAGGGTTCCACTGAGAAAAATCTTAACATTAATATGTGATAACCCTTTTAAAAATACATTTTCTAGTTTTCATTTTAGTAATCTGGATTATTCTCCCCGCATGTACCGCTTGTTTGTTACTATACTGCATTGATTCTCTCTCTGTCTCCCTTTTTTTGGTAATTAGGACCACTTTACATTTTTAAAATTTGTGAGGATCCAAAGAACTTTTATAAATGTGTTTATGTGTATCAACATTTATCATATTAAAAATTGAAACTGAGAATTTAAACATTTATGTTTTCATTTGAAATAATAATAAACCCATTACATGTTAACATGAAAAGTAAACATTTTCTAAGACAAGATAAGCCGTAAGAGTAAATTGTTTTGCATTATTGTAAAATTTTAAATTTCAGATTCAAATCTTTTTCATTGCTAGCTTAAAAGAAGACAGTCTCATTTTTGCTTCTGTGTTTAATCTGTTGTTATAGTGCATGTCACATAACCTCTGGAGAAACCATACTTTATATTCATGAGAAATTATAAAAGGAAAATAATTACTCAAGAGGCCAGAAGTTTGCGGCTGCAGTGCACTATGATCGTGAATATACCTGTGGATATGCCACTGCATTCCAGCCTGGGCAACATATAAGATTCTGTCTCTAATTTAAAAAAAAAAAAAGGCAAATAATATCTTTGTATTATTGTTAAGAGGTCTCAGGCAGTTCACAGACTACACTTTGAAAACTGCTGCTGTACTGCAAAGATATAAATTGTGCCATTTAGTATACATCAGAGAGTGCTCTAGTATTTTTATGACAGCATTGAATTATGGAATTTATGGATAAAATACTATATGACCTCTATACATGTCATGGACTACTCATTAATTAACACTAGATTACAACTCAGTTATATTTTTAGTAGATATTATTAATACAATTACCCTGTAGATTATTTCTTTGTAGATGTATTGATGCAATAGTGCATTATAAACATACAAAGTTGTCATTGGAGAGACATCCACAAGAACTAAATATTTGTGCACTTAATTATATTAAAATAACTAGCTTTAGGAGGTAAGGCTAAAACATTTGTTGTCATTCAAGGTGATTGCTTTTATTTCTACTTTGTGAATTTAATGATAAGTTTTTACTCATTTTATAAAGCATTTTAATTCCTTGTACATTTTAGAATCACCTTGTCAATTCTTTAGAAAGAACCTACTGCTGTTTTGATAGGGTAGTATGAGCTGAATGAATATTTTGATACTTAGTCTTCTAGTTTTTCATGAACATAGGGATCTATCCTTTTGTTTAGGTCTTTTTAAACTTTTCTCATGAATGTTTTTAGTTTCCAGCAAGCAGCACATTTTAATCTATTTATTCCTAACATTTTATGATTTATGATGCTATAATAAATGGCATTTTAAAATTTCAAATTCTAGCAGTATTTTACTATTAAGAAATATTTTTTGTTTATTAACATTGTATTTGTAATATTTCTGAGATTATTTATTAGTTCTAGTAGCTTTTTATTGTTATTCTTGTTGATCCTTAGCACTTAGTGTTTTCCTTGAACATGATCATATTATTTGCAGATAAAGACAGGTTTGCTTTTTTTCTTGCCTTAATCAACTAGCGGAGACTTCTAGTACATATTAAACTAACCTTACTTTCCTGGGGTAAACTCTACATTGACATAATGTATTTTCCCATTTACATATGGCTGAATTTGGTTTATTAATAGTTTGTTAAGATGCAATAGCGCATTATAAACATACGAAGCCGTCATTGGGGAGACATCCACAGGAACTAAATATTTGTTTCTATGTTCATAAAGAATATTGATCTTTAGTGTCTTTTCTTGTAATATCTTCATCTGATTTAAATATTAGTGTAATGATGACCATATAAAAGAAGCTGAATTGACTTTTCCCTTTTAGTTTTGGGGAGCATTTTTGTAAAGTTTGTATTATTGTTTTTTAAATGTATGGTAGAATTTATCAAGACAGTCATCCAGGTCTGTGGTTTTCATTTTAGGAAGGTTTTTAATTTCAAATTTAAATTATTTAATGCATACAGAGCCATTCAGAATTTCTGTTTCTTCTTGGGCTAGTTTTTTTTTAATGTGTGCCTTTCATGGTATTTGCCAGTTTCATCTAAGATGTTGAATTTATTGGCATAACATTTCTTTTTTTTAATCAATATTTTTAATTTTGATATTGTGGGGTACAGTTAAGGGTTAGGTATATAAATGTGCTTCGTTCAGGCACCCTTGTTGATAAGGGGTGTCTCCCTGTCCCAAGACAGATATTGAATACTGTTAATCCCACCTCCCTTCCTCTCCCCTGCCCATAGCTTCCCACCACTGTCAGTCCTTTTCTTATAGTATTATGATGGATGTTCAACGTCCGCTATATGAGTGAGAGCCATAACATTTCTATACTATCTCCTTTTTAACCTTTTTAATTTTTATAAGATCTATATTGATGCCTTCTATTATATTTCTGTTATTGGTAATTCTTTTTTTTTTTTCTTTATAAGTCTTACTGATGCTTTTATTTTATTAATATTTTCAAAGGAACAACTTTGGATTTTTAACTTTTTTCTATTGTTTGTCTTTTTCTGTTTTATTGATCTTTGCTGTTATTTTTATTTCCTTGCTTTTACTTTGTGTACCATTTGTTCTTTTTCTTGCTTCCTTTCATTGGCATTTGTATTTTATCATATTTTCTTCCTAATACAGCCATTTAAAGTTATAAATTTTCACCTTAGTAATAATTTAGGTACATTCCACAAATTATGCCATGTTATGTTTTCATTATTATTTAATTTGAATTAGAAAACATTTCTCTTGTGATTTATTCTTTGACCATTGTGTATTTTTAAATTTTTTTTTAGACTTGTACTACTTAATTTCCAAATATGTAAAGAGCCTTCTATGTATTTTATCATTACTGATTTCTAGTTTAATACTCTTGTTGTCATAGAATGTACTCTCTATGATTTTAATTCTTTGAAATTTGTCGTGATTTATTTATAGCCCTAAATTTGTTTTATCGTTTTGAATTTTTCAAATTCTTGAAAAATAGGGTATTTTCTGCATCTATTGTAAAATGTTCTAGAAATGTCATATGACAAATTGTTTCATAATATCCTATATCCCTATGAACTTTTTGTTATTTATATCATTAACTGAGAGATTATTATAATATTCAAGTACCACTGAATTTTTCTTTTGCCTCATATATTTTGAAACTGTTTTTAGATTCTATCATAGCGTTGATTGTGGGACTCTATCCAGTTAGGGGCCTATTGATAGATTCTCTGTAAAAGGATAAGAAGTACTGAAGAAGAACCTTGGTAGTGGAATTGACAAACAGGAAACAAGTGCAAAATATGTTGTGGAGGACTTAGCACAAGGCAATGTAGGTAAGGGAGAGGGAGGACTCATAGGGGGTTCCAAAATCCCTATAGTTTTGCTATTGGGAGAAATAGGTAAGTCAGGGAGTAGCTGATTTGGTGGGAGGGAAAGAGGGGGCACTTTTTTTTTTAAACCTATTTCTCAACATCATAATGAGAAAAAACAATGTTGTGAAGGCCCAAATGTTTGTAACAGAGAAGTAACATGTTAATCTCTTGTCTCGTGTGTGTAAGATGTTGTGTTGTGCTGTCTGGTGGATTCAGAAATAATGAGTACTTTAATCTGTTACTAAGTAAATGGTGTTAAAAGTTACAGACTTATAAGAATGTTATAAGGTATAATGAAATAAATATGTTACTAGAAATATAAGCAACATATTCTTCATGAAAAGAAGAGTATTGATTACTTCTGTTGAGGTCCATATGGGGACTGTTTTTGTAGGACATGTCATTTTATTTGAGTCTTGAAAATAAAGCCAGATTTCCATAGGGAAGACAGGAGGCAGAGAGATTCTCTGTAGGATTTATCTGCATAATTATTTAAACATTTGTTTACAATGGTACATATAGAAGAGGTGAAGGGTAGCAAAACTGATGATTACGTTTTGATATTTCTGAAGTATAAAGTTAATTGTTACAGAAATTTATATTTTATTCTTTTCACCATCTTAGAAACTTATCTATTACGTAGAGCAAAGTTAACCTATCTATAAGTGAAATATGACAGAGAAACTTTATTTGCTGGAATTAATGCTATTCTCAGAATGGATATTTTTAGTTTGATTTGATGTCATATTAAGTAACGTGCCAAGTTACGCTAAGTCCCAGGGACACGGAGTTTCTATCAATGGGTGCTGCTAGATTTATAAAGCTGAGTTCTCTTATGTTTCCTGGGTATTCTGGGCCTGCAGTTTTGGGTTGAAGTTTTCTGAAAGGAGTGGAAATCTGTCAAGGGGTTAATGTTAGGGACCTCTTACAAGTTAAGTAATTATTCTTCAGTATTATAAGTGTCAAAAAAGACAAGAGTAATGTAAACTGTAGCTGGGTATAAGAATATTTGAGTATAAGAATATTTGAAACCACGAGGTTTACTAAAAACTGAAATGTGGAAGTTGAAAGGATTCTTTTTTCAAAGGTCTTCAGAAGGAGTGGCATCTTTATAGTATAGTTGCATTCTTGCTGTATAAGATGTTAAGAAATATGAACAAATATAAAAGGCCATTTTGGTTTTTTTTCTTAAACTGAGGTTGTGACTCTTTCTTAAACAAGACTAATCTTGCTTCCTAGGCACTGGGGGTTTGTGGCTATGGCTATTCGATGTACTTAATTTTTTCTTTTTAGAGTTATTAGAAATTGACATGGCTTCTGAAATTTCTTCACCTTCAAGATGAATTTGATCTTCTTACCTTTCCAGTTTGGGGTAGGTGTTAGACTCATTTGGCTTGTAAGACTAGGTGGGACCTGCACCCATTCTCCACTGTCTTGATACTATAAGTATAATGTATAAAAAACAGTAATTCCCAGCAGCAAGTACTGTCCAAGGCTTCCTGAATCTGTTGCTGTCTTGTATCATTTATGGAATATACATCTAAGGATGAAATAAGCCACTGTCAAAGCCTCCTTGTTAGAGAGTTCTCTTTTGAATAGCTATAAAAGGAAAAGTAATACAGGTACTAGGATTTGGAAGAGAGTCTTCTAGTCACTTCAGAAAATAATACCTTTGCAGCAGAAGACTAATTGCTCAAATTGTTTGTTTTTGGTTAACACCTGTGTCTTAGCCAAGAAGTAGGCAGTGAAGGAAATATGCAGCAGTTCAGCAGTTTTAAGTTTCACCTTAGTATTAGCTATGGGTGTGGCAAGCAGTTAGAGGCCTGTCCTGGCCCAGCAATAGCTTATTTCTTGTGTCAGTGAATTTTGGGAAGACACAGAATTGAGAAACGTGCTTAGCTGTATGTATCAACTAGAATAGAATTTCCATGAAGGTGGAGATTTTTTAATGTTTTGTTGGATACTGTATCTCCAGTGTTGAATACTATATCTCCAGGTACCGTGTACCTGGTACACAAGTAGACATGTCAAATATTTGTGAATAAGAGAATGAGTGAGTGAATGAATAAATGAGTACTAAAGGGGCACAGTTAATAGTGGAGCATAACACTGAGTACAAAAATTTGCACTTTAAAAAGAAATCATAATTGTCCCTTGAAGTCTAGATTTAGAAAGACAGATGATATCTGGCCATGGGCCCAAATATACTTATTTTTCCCTTTTTTGAATTTTACTTGGGTACTTATTAAACTCTGTAAAACCAAAAGACACAATAGCAAGTATTTGACAGAAGTTGATTAAGTAATTTCATTAGAGTAGTTTACCTTTTGTTTATGATACTCTGAGATTAGGTAATAGTATTTGTCTTTCTAATATTTCAGTTATGTATTATATTTTAAGTAGCAGTATTAAATGACTTACTTTTTTACTTATTTCATGACAGTATTCTCTAAGAGATTCCTGATTCACTTAGGGACACTATAACATTGCTACTAGTAATTCTAACCCCGTTTTGTACAATGATTTAACTTCCTAGTGTAATATGTGAAAAAATTCAAAATAACTTACTATCAAAAAAGCAAATAAAGGATATTAACTCTATAGATGCCTAAGATAGCCTCAGTCCTTATGAGTAAAATGAGTATAACTTTTAGAATACTATTCCTTGGGGGGGAAGCGGCAAGATGGTGACAGGGCAACCCGGTCTCTGAAGCCCTCTGCAAAGGAGATCTGCAGTGGGTCTCTGACTCTCACCCCTGGGGGGCTGTGGACCCCAACATCGCAGCCTGCTCTTCATACGGAGCTCGGCCGTTGCCCCCGCTGGGACATCGCAACGGCCTGGACAGTCACTGCAGCGCAAACGGTGCTGCCGCAGCCCCCTCCCGCCGCCGCTGCCACCGCCGCCACCACTGCCACGGCCTCTGTGATGGCCATAGCACATCACACCACCCGGGCCTGAGGCAATCCACATCAAACCCCTTCAGGGAAGATCTGCTGGGATCGCTGCCACCTCTCCTGCGACCAAGACTGTCCTGCCTGCCTGCTGTAAAGCTCCTGTTGCCTGCCCTGAGGCAGGCAGCCATCTTGTTCCTGTCCGGCCCCACCCCCTCTGGGGCGAGCAGCTGAGATGGCACCACCTGCTGGCGATTCAAGGTAACAACACCGAAACGGGAGAAACAAGCTTGATAAAGACATAGGCCAGAGTGGTAAACGGAGGGTGATCTGAACTGTCCTTCACAGCAGATCAGGGGCAACTGACCCTAACTGCAAACTAATTTACCAGCTTGAAAAGAAAATTAGAAATCAGACCTGAAAGGACATTGGACTTAAAGGAAATGTTTCAGAGTGTGTTTCATTGATTCTATTAGTCTAATGACTTAATTCTATTCCTACTGTATTGTTCCTTTTTTTCTTTTTTCCTTTTCCTTTTCTTCTCTCTGTAAACCATATCTTTGTATAGAGGAACAGCACACTAATAAGGTGGTTGGTTACCTTGTATGTTAGCATCACTATATGTTTTATTTTTTGTATGAGAGTTGGTTCGTCTGTAGCTGTGGTCAGTTGTTTTTATCTGTTTCAGTATAGGCCTCTCTCTCTATTTGTTGGCATACTCGTTTGATTCCCCCCTTACTCCTCTATCTCTCCACTCCCCTCTTCAACCCACTATCTGCTCCATTCTCTCCCCTCTGCTAACCACATTTTATTTCAGGGAGCAAACCTACAGCCCCACTGCACGGACAGATTCCAGGCAGTGGGAAGTGGGTTCCACATTATCCACACACCTGTCAGCGAATACCAGGACCTGCAGACAGATTTTGAATCACAGCTCTCCCCTTAAGTACATCTCAAAACTGCAAAAAGGACCACCTCCAACCTACAGTGCAACTCCAGAATTGAACAAAGTAAGAGGACATACATAAAGAATAGGAGATTGAACAAACAGAAGTAAAACCAATCCCTTTACCCCTGAATAACAGAATTAAAGAAGACGGTGACATGGAGGGAAGGAAAAAGTAGGGAGGGGGAAAACCGCACAAATGAAGAAAAACCAAAAGAAGAATATAGGTCTCACACAGACCCCTGGGAAATCAGGCACTGAGAAGACAGATTCTGAAACACAAAAAATGAAGAGCCCCCAGAATGACTGGTTACATGCAACAAACCCAGACATCAAGACATTAATGGAGAGAATAAAAAAATTGAGGAGAGACAAGAGGAAAATAGGAAGGAGCTGATGTCAGAAATGACAGCAGTAAAGAATACTGTGATGGAAGTGAACAACAGACTAATAAGCATGGAAAGCAGAATCAGCCAAGCAGAAGAAAGAATCTCAGAGCTCGAAGACCAAAACACAGAACTAACGCAAACTGTCAAAAGCATAGAAAAGAAGCTCAAAAAGACAGAACAAAACCTGCAAGAGATGAATGATCACTTCAAGAGACCAAACCTAAGAGTAATTGGGCTTCCTGAGGCAGAGAGAGAAACAGAAGCCACATTAGAACAAACATTTCATGAAATCATTCAAGAAAACTTCTCTCATCTCATTAAGGATGAAAAAATTCAACCACAAGAGATTCAGAGAACCCCTGCAAGACAACAAATGATAAGACCAACTCCCAGACACATAATAATTCGCCTAAACAAAGTAGCTATAAAAGGAAAAATCCTAAAGGCAGAAAGAGAAAAAGGCCAGACTACCTACCAGGGAAAACCAATTAGAATAGCAGCAGATTTATCAACAGAAACCCTTCAGGCCAGGAGATCCTGGAGCCCTATCTTCAAAGTTCTAAAAGAGAAACAGTTTCAACCAAGAATAACCTACCCAGCCAAACTAAGCTTCATTAGTGAGGGAGAATTGAAATCTTTTCCAGATATAAAATCCCTAAGAACCTACGCCGCCACCTGACCACCTCTACAAGAAACACTTAAGAAAGTACTGAACACAGAAGAAAAAAAAAAGAACAACAGCATTCTTCACAAGAGTACAGGCAAAAGATTAAAAACACACATGAAACAACTCCAAAACCCAAAGAAAGACAACAAACAAACAGGAACAACTCTGTAAGAACCTTATGACAGGGATCAACTCTTGCATTTCAATCATTAGCCTAAATGTGAACGGACTAAATGCACCACTGAAAAGACACAGAATGGCAAAATGGATAAAATATCATCAGGCAACAATCGATTGCCTTCAAGAGACTCACCTCAGTAGAAAGGACACCTGACAGACTCAAAGTAAAAGGATGGGAAACAAACTTTCAGGTGAATGGAATACAATAGAAAGGAGAAGTAGCGATCTTAATTTCAGACAAAATACCCTTCAAACTATTAAAAATCAAAAAAGATACAGAAGGCCATTACGTAATGATAAAAGGCTCAATCCATCAACAAGAAATATCTATCCTGAACATATATGCACCCAACATAGGTGCGCCAACTTTCATAAAGCAACTTCTAGGAAAACTAAAGAAAGATATCGACTCTAACACTATCATAACTGGGACTTCAATACCCCACTCACAACCCTAGACAGATCATCAGGACAAAAATCAGCAAGGAGTTCCAGAACCTCAATGTGACTTTGGACCAAATGGACTTAATTGATACCTACAGAACACTCCATCCAAAGACCACAGAATACACATTCTACTCATCACCACATGGAACATATTCTAAGATCGACCACATACTCGGCCATAAATCAAGCATAAGCAAATTTAAAAGGATCGAAATTCTACCAAGCACCTTCTCGGACCACAGTGGAATAAAAATAAACATTGACAACAACAAAGTCCCCCCAAAACCCACAAAGACATGGACACTAAACAGCATGATGCTAAACAACTCCTGGGTCAACGACGAAATCAAAACAGGGATCAAAAGATACCTGGAAACAAAGAAAATGAAGAAATATCTTACCAAAATCTCTGGGATGCCCTGAAAGCTGTAGTAAGAGGGGAATTTATATCCCTACAAACACACATGAAGAAAATGGAAGGAAGAGAAACTCACAACCTAACAAGCCACCTAAAGAAGCTGGAAAAGCAAGACCACAGAAACCCTAATTTCAGCAGAAGAATCCAGATCACCAAAATAAAAGCCCAAATCCAGGACATAGAAGACAAAAAGATAATACAAAAAATCAATGAAACAAAAAGCTGGTTCTTCGAAAGGATAAACAAGATTGATGGTCCCCTAGCTAGATTGACCAAGAAAAAACGAGAAGAAAACCAAATAAGCACAATCAGAAACACAAAATATGAAGTCACATCTGACCCTGAAAATATAAAAGATCATTAGAGACTACTACGTACACTTGTATGGAAACAAACCTGAAAACCTTAAGGAAATGGAGAACTTTCTGACACCACACAGCCTACCCAGGTTGGAACAAGTAGAAATTGAAACCCTAAATAGACCAATAACAATCAACGAAATCGACTACGTAATAAGAAAACTTCCTACAAAAAGAAGCCCTGGTCCAGAAGGCTTTCCAGCAGAATTCTACAAGACATTCAAGGAGGAGCTGATACCAATCCTACTGAAGGTATTCCAGGCGATTGAAAAACATGGAACTCTCCCCAAATTATTTTACGAAGCCAACATCACATTGATACCCAAGCCAGGTAAAGATCCAACAAAGAAAGAAAACTACAGGCCAATATCTTTGATGAACATAGATGCTAAAATTCTCAGCAAGATCCTAGCAAACCGGATTCAGCAATACATCTCAAAAATCATCCACCATGACCAAGTAGGCTTCATTCCTGGCATGCAAGGCTGGTTCAACTTTCGTAAAACCATAAATGTAATTAAATACATCAACAGATGTCAAAACAAAAACCACATGATCATATCATTAGATGCAGAAAAAGCTTTTGATAAAATCCAGCACCCCTTCTTGATAAAAACCCTTGAACATCTAGGCATACCGGGAACATACTTCAAAATAGTAAAAGCCATCTACAAGAAACTCACAGCCAGCATACTCCTAAATGGACAAAAATTGGAACCAATTCCCCTGAAAACTGGAACTAGACAAGGATGCCCTCTCTCACCCCTGTTGTTCAACATAGTATTGGAAGTCCTGGCTAGAGCAATCAGAGAAGAGGAGGCAATCAGAGGTATTCAAATAGGAAAAGAGGAAGTCAAGTTATCTCTCTATGCAGATGATATGATTGTGTACCTTGAAAACCCAAGAGAATCTGTGAAAAGCCTCCTTACATTGATAAAGGCCTTTGGCAAAGTCTCAGGATACAAAATAAATGTACAAAAGACAATTGCATTTCTCTATACCAATAATAAACAAACAGAAACCCAAATAAAAAACACAATTCCATTCACAATAGCCACAAAAAAAATGAAATACCTTGGCATCTTCCTAACCAGAGATGTGAAAGACCTTTACAATGAAAATTACAAAACACTGCTCAAAGAAATCAAAGCTGACACGAACAAGTGGAAAAATATCCCATGCTCATGGGTCGGAAGAATCAACATTGTGAAGATGTCCATCTTACCTAAGGCAATCTACAAATTCAATGCAATACCCATTAAATTACCAACAACATTCTTCTCAGACCTAGAAAAAGCAACACAGGAATTCATATGGAAACACAAACGTCCAAGAATAGCCAGAACAATCCTCAGCAAAAAAAAAAAAAAAAAGCAGGTGGTATAACAATACCAGACTTCAAACTTTACTATAAAGCTACAATCATCAAACAGCTTGGTATTGGTACAGGAACAGGCATATAGATCAATGGAACAGAATTGAGATTCCAGAAGCAAAACCTCAATTTCTCAACCAACTCATCTTCGACAAAGCCCCACCACCTACCACTGGGGAGAGGAGAACCTATTCAGTAAATGGTGCTGGGAAAACTGGCTGACCACATGCAGAAGATTGAAACAGGACCCCTATCTATCCCCATGCACAAAGGTTAACTGCAAATGGATCAGAGACCTAAATGTAAAACCTCAAACCATAAGAACCTTAGAAAAGGAAGGAAATACTCTCATGGAAATCGGAACTGGCATCCAATTCCTGTACAAAACCGAAACCCACAGGACTTAAGAGAGAAGATAGACAAATGGGACCTTATTAAACTGACAAGCTTCTGCAAAACCAAAGAAACCATCAAGAGAGCAGGGAGACAGCCTACAGACTGGGAAAAAGTATTTGCCAACTCTAGGTCTGACAAAGGCTTAACATCCTGGATCTACAAGGAACTGAAACGTACTGAAAAGAAGAAAACAAACAACCCCATTATAAAATGGGCAAAAGATATGAACAGACACTTCACAAAAGAAGACATCTGAGCAACCAACAAACACATGGAGAAATGCTCAACCTCACCAATCATCAGGGAGATGCAAATCAAAACCACACTGAGATACCACCTAACTCCAGTCAGAATGGCAATTATCAACAACTCAAAAAATAACAGCTGCTGGAGAGGGTGTGGTGAAAAGGGAACACTTCTACACTGTTGGTGGGAGTGTAAACTAGTGCAACCTCTGTGGAAAGCAGTGTGGCGATTCCTAAAAGCTCTAAAAATCGCCCTTCCATATGACCCTGCAATCCCCCTACTGGGAATATACCCTGAAGAACACAAATCACTCTATAAAAAAGATACCTGCACACGTATGTTTATCGCAGCGTTGTTCACAATAGCAAGAACCTGGAAACAACCATGCTGCCCATCAAAAGAGGACTGGATTAAAAAATGTGGTACATATACACGATGGAATACTACGCAGCCATAAAAAAGAACAAAATCATGAATTTCGCAGCAACCTGGATGGAACTAGAGTCTATAATACTGAGTGACCTCTCACAGAAACAAAGATCCAAGTATCACATGTTCTCACTCATATAATGAACCTTGAACATCCAATGTAATAGTATTAGAAAATGACTGATGGTACTGGGAAACTATGGGGGGGGGATGGGATTAACAATTGCCAATATCTGTCTGGGGATGGGAAAACACCTCTTATCAACAGGGTGCCTGAGTGAAACGTAATTACACCTAACCCTTAACTGTACCCCACAAAACCATAATAAAAATATTGATTAGTAAAAAAAAAAGAATATTATTCTCCTTGTAGTTGAGCTTGAGCATGATTATAAATGTTGAATGGAAGGAGCCATAAATGGGAGAGGGTGAACAGGTGAAAGAAACTTAAATTGGCACAGTGGGATCCCAGAAGTTGTGAGTAAATGGAGTCTAAAGCGAAGGTATAAAAGTGAATCTTGTAAAGAACAAGGGCAAAAGAGTTAGAGATTTCTTCTTCTTACTCTGTTATCACTTTTTTTTTTAAAGGAAAGCATTTATTTATTTATTTTTGAAAATTTCAAATGTTTTGATTGCCACATATATCCTACTGTTGTGTTCCAGATGAATAGAGGGACTGTATATACAATTTTTCTTTCTACATACTTCACTTAACCCTTTTTTTTTTTTTTTTTTCTGAGCTGGAGTCTCACTCAGTCGCCCAGAGTGGAGTGTAGTGGCCGCTCCCGGCCACAGTAGCCTCCACCTGCTGGGCTCCGGCGATCCTTCCGCCTCAGCCTTCCAAGTAGCTGGAACTATAGGCGTGCGCTACCACACCCAGCTGATTTTTTGATTTATTGTAGAGATGCGGTCTCGCCAAGTTGTCCAGGCTGGTCTCGAACCTGCAGGCTCAGGCAATTCACTCACCTCAGCCTCCCAAAACGTGGGATAACAGGCTGAGCCACCGATCCCAGCCCACTTAACATTTTAAATAAGCATTTTCACTTCTAGGATTCTGGACAAATCTGATGTCTTTAAAATTTTTTTATTAATTATTTTTTGAATGTGTTGCTATTTTTGGTAGATTCACTTATCATAATAATTTTTGTGATGGTTTCCTTATTTTGGCTTTTAGCCTCTCAGCATCTATAGCTGTGTCTAATTTGCCTTTTTCTTGTATCAACTGAAGGAAAGAATGGACATATACAGAGTCTAGAAGTAGGCAGTGGAGAAAGCATGCATCATTTCTATATGCCTTATATGTGATCAAAGAAAGGATAAGTATTTTAGAGAAGAGGATAGAAGGAATGAGAAATAGCCACTGGATTTGCCATGTAAGACTTTTGAGTGACCTATATTGGTAGAGGTCTTAGTGGTTTTAAGCTAGATTGTAGAATATTTTTCATCACTGTGTTTTTTGCAATAGGCTTCCAATGGGTGATGCTTTTCATGCGATGGATATCCAAAGCATTAGTAGCTTAGTTTAAAAGGAATCTGGTATACTACACACTCATTTTCCGGCCCATTCATGGCTGTGAGGATGAGTTATCTCACTTTTCGATAGGAATATACTAGCCCTCCCCTATGTGTGGGGATATATTTCCCCAGTGGATGCCTGAAACCATGGATAGTACCAAACTTTATAGAATCTGCTTTTTCCTTTGCATACGTACCTACAATAAAGTTTAATTTATAAATAGGCACAGTAAGAGGTTAATAACAATAATAAAATAGAATAATTATAACAGTGTAGTATAATAAAAGTTGTGACTGTGGTCTCTTTCTCTCAATGTATCTTATTATACCATATTCACCTTTTTTTGGACTGTGGTTGACAGTAGGTGACTGAACCTGAAAGTGAAACCATGGATAAGGGGGAATTTCTATATGATTCAGTTTTTTTTTAAAATGTTCTTTCATTGTTGTGAATTTCTCTGATGATTAGTGATGTTTAGCATTTTTTCATATGTTTATTGGCCAACTGTATGTCTTCCTTTGAGAAGTATCTGTTCATGTCTTTGCCCGCTTTTTTTTTTCTTTGAGTCAGAGTCTCACTCTATCACCCAGGCTGGAGTGCAATGGCATGCTCACGGCCACCCCAGTATCGACACACTGGGCTCAAGCTATTTTTCCAAGTAGCCAGAACCATAGGCGTGCACTACCACACCCAGCAAATTTTTTGATATATTATAGTAGAAACAAGGTCTCACCAAGTTGCCCAGGCTGGCCATTTGCCCATTTTTCAATGTTTTTTTTTTTTCTTGTCAATTCATTTGGGTTCCTTATGGGTACTAGATGTTAGGCCTTTTTGAATGCAGTAATTTGAATTATGAGCACACTGAGGGAGACAAATAAGACAAAGCTGCATGTGCTAAAATAGAAATAGTTTGAAAATATTGTCTCACAGTGTGAAAATATTTCACACTCTCTTTAGTTTCTTGATTGCTTCTTTTTCTGTTCAGTATCTTTTTAGCTTGATAAGGTCCCACCTATGTATTTTAGCTTTTACTGTATTTGCTTTTTGAGGTCTTGGTCATGAATTCATTGCCTAGGCCAGTATCCGAAAGAGTGCTCCCTAGGTTTTCTTCTAAGATTTTTACAGTTTGGGATCTTATGTTTAAGTCCTTGATCCATTTTGAGTTAATTTTTATAGATGGTGATAGGTAGAGATCCAGTTTCATTCTTCTGCATATGATTAGACATTTTTTCCAGCACTATTAGTTGAATAGAGTGTCTTTTCCCCGATGTTTGTTTTTGTTGACTTTCTCAAAGATGAATTGGTTATAGGTCAGTGGTTTTATTTCTGGGTTCTCTATCCTGTTCCATTGCTCTGTGTGTCTATTTTTGTATCAGTACTATGCTGTTTTTGTTACTGTATCCTTATAGTAAAGTTTGAAGTCTGGGGGTGTGATGCCACCAGCTTTGTTCTTTTTGTTGAGTGTCACTTTGGCTATTCAAGCTCTCTTTTACTTTTATATAAATTTAAGAATTATCATTTTTAGGTCTGTGAAAAATGTTGCTGGCAATTTGATAGGGATTGTGTTGAATCTGCAGATTGCTTTGGGTCATATGGACATCTTTTAAAATTTTATTTTAATAATGTGGAGTACAATTCAGGATTAGGTATACAAGTGACCATTGCACAGGTAAAGTTTGGGCCTCCGTTTGGTCTCCACTCTGCCTGGTTTGAGACCAGGTACCCTTCTTGATGCTATGTGTCCGCCAACCCCCTCCTCGCCAGCTGTTTCCAGCTACTGCCAGTCTGCTTCTTATAGTATTATGGTAAATGTTCAGGGTCCACTTATGAGTGAGAACATGTAGAATTCAGTTCATTGTTTCTGTGATAAATCACTGAGTATTATGGACATCTTAACAATATTGATTCTTTCAATCCATGAACATGGAATGTTTTTTCCACTTATTTGTATCATTTTTGATTTCTTTAAGCAGTGTTTTGTAAAGATCTTTCACGACTTTGGTTATATTTAAACTTACTTTTTTTAATCTTTCAAAACATCGAAGGGGTGTGTATGTTTGTGTGTATATGTACTCTGAAATATATTGTGAAAAGTTTAGAAATGTTAAAGATATGTGAATTTTTAGATTTACTTAATCATTTTTATATTATTTGTGTGAATTTCTGCTGTTTCATAGCAAAGCTGTTCTACTTAAATTTGAATTATGAGCACACTAAGGGAGACAAATAAGACAAAGCTGCATGTTCTAAAATAGAAATAAATTCGTTGTGAGTTTTTAAATTAGTAGGCAGTTTTCATTAAATTCAAAGCATATATTTGCTGTGTTTGATTTCTTTTAAGCTTTGTATTAGATCTACCTTAAAACAAATGTAGAATTAAAGTCTATACATTTTGACTGTTTGTTGATAGAAAAATGAATTCCTGACAGAGGATTTCCTCTTTGGTGATATATCATAATGAATACCATTCATCTGTTCTATTTTGTTGAGTACAAAATAATAATACTGTCAACCTTCTTCCCTGTTCCACTAAAAGATGTCCATATCCTAACTGCATCCAAAACCTATGAATATGTTATCTTACATGGCGAAAGTGATTTTGTAGTTGTGACTAAGTCCCTAGTGATGGAGAGATGATCTTGGATTATATGAGTGGGCCTGATGTAACCACAAGGTCTTTAAATTGAAAGAGGAAAGCAAAAAAAGCGTTTAATTTGGGAAAGACTCAACTCATTATTGCTGATTGAGAAGGAAGACGGGGGCATGAACCAAGAAACATGGGCAGCCTCTAGATACTAAAAGGGACAAGGAAATAGGTTCTTTTTTAGAGCCTCCAGAAAGGAATGAAGCCTTGCTAACACTTTGATTGCAGCCCAGTATGACCTATGTTGGACTTCTAACCTACAGAATGAAACATTTGCATTGTTTTAAGGCACTGTGTAGTAATTTGTTACAGCATCTATAAACAACTAATACACCAATAAAATCATGCAGTTAGAGATTTGTAATAGTTTCTCTACTGCATTCCTTGTATATCAAGTAATTCTCTAGCTTGCTTGAACCTATTTGGTTATGTGTACCCATCTTTGTACATTTGTCAGAAATTTAGGAATATACATGTTACCTTCAGTCTACTAAAATTAACTTTGAATTGTGCTGAGATAGTTGGGTGAAATGTATTTAAAAATGAATATAATTTTCTTATACCTATATATGTATATATACTAATTTTTATTTAAATATAGCAAGAAAATCCAGAGAAGCCACATGGTTCACACCATGGATCATGAGTGAACCTGAAATATAGATAATCCTTATTGGCTTAGGCTGTTGTAAGGCCCTTGATCATGTATACTCATATTTAAAAATTTTATTTTTCTTCTACTTTGACTTACACCATAGTGTTAAAATGCACAGAGATGGAACTCTAAAAATAAAATCACAAGAAATCAACAACAAAAAGGACTCTGATTAATAGTGTCCCAGGCACCTAGAAGAAGTTACTTTGGTTTATCACTCTATTTAGCTCTGAGTTTCCTGTCACATATTTCTTATTATCTTAAGGGGAAAACTGAAACTCTTCCAGAGAAGCAAACGTATTTTGAAAACTGAATTCAAGAAGAATGTATTAGTATAGGTCTTTTTATAAGTAATGTAACCAATAGTGTTTTCAGTTATTATTTGAGACAGTAATAACAGCGAAAATTTATTGCCATATGCCTGATACTGTTTAAGTGCTTTAAGCAATTATTTTATTTAATCCTCAGGCAGGTACTATCATTCAGCATTTAAAAAAAAGGTTAGGGTTTCATTTTTTAGTATACTGTAAAATAAGTAGGGATATATTTTGACTTGTGTGGGCCTTGGATACTTTTGTGGGCTTTCGTGGGCTCCTTCCTCCACTAAAAAGTTAAAATTTTGACTATGTTAATATGAGGACACATATGATCCAGGCTGGATTTATGATTCTATATTCATTATTATAGTCTTTCTTTTTTTTTCTGATCTTAAAGTAAATTAAAACATTTTCATTGGTTGTAGACACTGTGCCTGATGTGCCTGATAGAGTAGCTGACCTTGGTTGTAACAGCAAAGGTGGTGCTGTAAGAGCTTAGGGGACTCTAACTTCATGGGGTATAGGTGCGGGAGATGTTGAGATTGGGGTTTCCTTAGAAAGTGACGCTTGGCATTACCCAGGTGAGGAACAGTCCCAGGAGAGGGAATAGCATTTGTGAAGAACTGAAGTGGGAAAGAGCTTGGCTGGAACATGAAATAAGGAAATTAAAATACAAACAAAAAGGCTGTCACCGCACCTAGTAATTTTGTTTTTTTTTAAAAGATATCTGTTCCTACAACAGACTAAACTTTCAGATAGCTGTTGCACCTTTGGTAGGTTCTGCGCTTCAATGCACGATTGAAATTTTAAGTATATAAAGTTTGATTACTGCTTATTGTTGATTATGTTGAGGTCCAGATTGCTTTAGATCCCAGATGTGGTTGCTGAAAATAGACTTATGCATGTCATGAAATATAAAATTGAAATATTTAAAAATAGAGGATGGCAACATATTGTATATAAAGCTTACATTGCCTTATAGTCATGAAACTACAATTTGAAACTCCAGGGAAATATTTTTAAAAAGTTATTAATTTGAGAGTTTTCCTGAGAGCATTTAAAATCTATCCTTATACTTATGATTTGAAAGAAAGGGTACATTTTCCATTTTCTTGTCCACTACCACTACTGACAACAACTAGTGACTTTATAAAGTTTTCCTTGGTTGTTTCTCACATGTCCATTCCTCCTTTTCTATTTAGTTCGCCTGTATTTGTCTGACTTCTCCAGAAACAGAACCAGTAGGGTGTGTTTGTGTGTGTATTACAAGGAATGACATGCATATAAATGTGTGTGTGTATTATAAAGAATTGACTCACACAGTTATAAAATTGATTTCACACAGTTATGAAAGCTGAGAATTCTTAGCTTTCTGTTGTCAAAGCTAGAGACCCAAGAGAACTGATAGAATAGTTTCAGTTTGAGTCCAAAGGCCTGAGAAGCCAAGACAGGTGATAAGTGCCAATCTGAATTCAAGTTCAAAGGCAAGAAAGAATTGATATCCTTGCTTGAAGACAGGCAGAGAAAGTGAATTCTTCCTTGCAGAATTTTATTTGTCTTACTCAGGCCTTCAGCCATTTGAATGAGGCCTATTCACATTGGGTAGGGCAATCTGTTTTCCTCAGGCTACCAATTCAAATGTTAATCTCATCTGGAGATGCCCTCACAGATACACCCCAAAATAATATTTAACCAAATATCTGAGTACCCTATGGCCCAGTCAAGTTGACATATAAGATTAATCATTACACTGCCTCCTAGTTAGCTCTTTTTTACTTCATACTACAAGGATTTCAGAAGCTTATTTGCAAAATCTTCCTAATTTGTAGTCTCTGCCTTCTACTGGACTAGTCTTTCCCTATGTTTCTACTAAAGCCCAATACAGATGACTTTCTCAAAAAGGAACACTCTGGTGGGTGTTTTAAAGTTACACTGTTCCTTGAGCTCTAGCTATCTGTTTCTCTGTCTATTTTTCTGCTGTTTAATAAAGCATTTGGTAAGGGTGATGTCTTACAAAAATAACCTTGAATATTCTCAAATTAACACAATAAAAGTAAATCATTCACAAACTTTCGTTTTGTATTTTTTATAATAAATTACTTGCAACACACCCACAATTGACCTCCACCTGACAGGTTTCACTGGAGAAACCATATTCATCTGTGCATGCACGTGCACACACACACACACACACACTCATAGCTGCTGCTCTCATCAGTTCTACCAGATGAATCTTCATTAAACACAGCTTTGATCCCATGCCTCCCTAGCTAGGAAACCTTACACCACTGCTGAACAAATGAAGTTCAAACTGTTACAGGAACCCTACCATTTTTTCCCTCTTTCTATGTAAACTCTTCTTCTTTAAAAAAAAAATCACCCACATGGGTGGAAATTTTTTTGTCTTACTACTTCATTACTGTTAAGATAGGATTCCATGACATTTGCTATTTACTGTCTTTTCCTTTGATTATCTGCATATGTATCTTTTAATATTAGGTTTTTGGCTGGGCGCAGTGGCTCAAACCTATAATCCCAGTACTTTGGGAGGCTGAAGCAGGAGGCCTGCCTGAGCCCAGGAATTCAAGACTAGCCTAAGCAACATAGCGAGACCTTGTCTCTACAAAAAAATAAAAAAGCTAATAAGCTGGGTGTGGTGATGCATGCCTGTAGTCCCAGTTACTCAGGAGCTGAAGAAGGAGAATTGCCTGGCCTAGAAGGTCAAGACTGAAATGAACTGTGATCATGCCACTGCACTCCAGACTAGGTGATAGAGTTAGACCTGACTCGAAAAAAATCAGATTTTAATCTCTTGTCTTATAGATTCTTGTTTCCCCATTGCATCTGGCACCATGTTTTATACTTAAAAGGAAGTAAAAATATTTAATGGGCATTTATGTATATGGGCTGGTAGATGGATGAGGGGTGTATGGATACATGTGTAGCACAAATTTAGCCCCCTAATTCTTTTTCTCATTTATTATAATATGCCTTATCATTTCTTTTTTTGAGTTGGAGTCTCACTCTGTCTTCCAGACTGGAGTGCAGTGGCTGCTTCCGGCCACCGCAGCCTCGACCTGCTGGGCTCCAGCGATCCTTCCACCTCAGCCTTCCCAGTAGCCGGAATTACAGGCGCGCGCTACCACGCCCGGCTGATTTTTTGATTTATTGTAGAGATGAGGTCTCGCTGCCCAGGCGGGTCTCGAACCTGCAGGCTCAGGCAATCCACTCATCTCAGCCTCCCAAAGGTGTGGGATTACAGGCTGAGCCACTGAGCCCGGCTATCATTTCTTTAACTAGACACTTAGGTCTGTTCTATCAATAAAAAAAGACATCCATATTGATTTATTCTTATTTCTGCTTTAAAACACAGGAGCAGATATGAACATTGGACAACAAATTATTTCATCAAACTTTTCTGATAATGTTCTTTATTAATGTAGCTTTATTCACTATATTTTTTGGAACTAGGGTACTTGGCAATAAGAGAATGTTTTCCCTCTTTATTTTTCCAGAGTAAAACCCTTCAAGTTTTTCCTAGCAGGATTTAGAGACATTTTGATACCCATGTTCTTCTTCTTAGATCAGGTCAACAGTTTATTAACCATGAGAGATTACAGATTGGCTTTTTTTAAAAAAAATTCTATAGAAACTATAGGCCTTGTTCTCTAGGCATTTAAAAGTCATTTCTTAATCATGTCATACTTTGAAAAGGTCCCTAACCTATACAGGGGATGCTACATCTCTATGTTCAACTACTTATCCTTTTCCTTCTTGAGATGACCATTATGAGGATGAAAGAATCTAACAATTCTTAGGGGTTGGGTCATGTGCAGTCTTAAATTTGTTATCTCATTTAAACCTTTAAACTAACCTTGTAAGACTATTAATCCCATTTTACAGTTGAAGCTGGGAGACAGGTTAAGGTTAGTGTCTTTCTCCGAGAATAGATCAGGGAGTTACAGATGGGAGAGGACTTTGTGAAACTCAAGCTTGTATTTGTACCACCATGCAACATATCAAAATGAAACCACAATACAATTGGAACCAATCTGTCTTTCCTTCCTTAGTTGGGATCTACTCCCTGAAGTGGTAAAAGGATCAAGTTTTTGTTAAAAATGTTAAAAGAAAATGGGTTTGTCAAAATTTCAAAATCTTTGGCTATCATAACTAAACCACTAGAAACGCTTATTTAGAAAAATTATTAGTTTTACTATTAGATATTAGCTCCTTTGTTGTGATAGCTGTAATAGTTCTAAGATTTTCTTTCACATTGTTTTAGTATGTGGTAGACTATAATTTCTGGAATAGCTCACAGGACTGTCAAGCCTCAAGGCCCAATTAATGAACTTAATTCCAATGTTACAGTATGCAATGCTTCTCTCCCATAAAGTGGAAATTAAGACCAAATCTTTTCTTTTGTGTCCCTCTGCCATTAAAGTGATAACTACTTTCTAATCAATCACTCCAAAGGATACTTTTTTGTTGTTTTTAAAACTCAGAGTAGAGGACATTACAGCTTCAGGACTAGCAATTAGTTTTTATACATACATTCCATGAAACAACTCTTTCCAAGAACTCTTCTGCTAACATACTTTTGTGGGCATGAGATACTTGGCTTTCAGAGTTCACAGGGGTCAGAGCAGGTGTATATAGAATTTATGGTCCACAGTTTCTTTCTAATTTTCCCCTTAAAACAGTTCTATCTCCCACTAGAACTTCTCCTGGGTCTGGCAATATTACAGCAGTTGCCCCTAGGTTAATATTTCTCTTTATCTTCTTTTATCCTGAGTATAGAATGACCCAATATACCTTAATAAAGAAGCACTTTCATTTTGAGAAGAGAGATATAAACTACAGCTGGGAGGATTTACCTAAGATGTAGGAATGTGTACTTTGAAGCCACTAAGTTACTAGAAACTAAAATGTCTGAGGCAGTCAGAAGTGCTCCTTTCTTCAAAGATATTTAGAATGAGAATTGCAAAGGCATAGAGAATGATTTAATGGACATTGGAGTCACAAGAGGAGGGGCAAGGGTGTTGGAGGGGGAGACGAACAGTCGCCTGTCTGGTAGAGTGTGCACAGGTGGGGTTGGTGGGTACACTTAAAGCCCGGACTTCTTCACTGTTATATGATGTAGCCATGTAACCAAAAACTGTCTGTACTCCCTAAAGCCATGGAAATAAGAGAAAAAAATTGAATGGGAGACACCTATATAGTGTGATGTAGTTGCAGTGCAATGCTAATGATTATGAACAAAAATATAAAAGTTGATTTTCTTATGTTTAAAAACCTAAATTGTGAACTCTTGTTTAAATAAGAGACTGGTCTTATTTTTCAGGAACTCTGTGACTATGACTACTTGATGTGTACACTCCAAAGAGGGGTGTCTGTGTGTGTGTGTGTGTGTGTGTGTGTGTGTGTGTGTGTGTGTATCACAATCTCTTATTCTTCCAAATCAGTGAGGCCTCTCGGGTCCTGCTTAATATTTGTATCTTTGTTTATTCTGAGGTTAGCATGACAGTACAAGGAAGAGAAAATGGCTACTGTGGGCAATATGTCTTCTGAAATACTCCACAAACACACCAATCTTCATCAAATTTCACTAAATCTGTTTATCATAATGGTGTTTGCTAAGGGAAGATAGAAGAAGCAAATGCGATTTCAATAACATATCTGTTTCCAAGCAAGTATTTCTTACGTAAAAGTTGTTCTTTTTAGCTGGATGTGGTAGTGCATGCCTGTAATTCCAGCTACTTGGAAGGCTGAGGCGGAAGGATCGCTGGAGCCCAGCAGGTCGAGGCTGCGGTGGCCGGGAGCGGCCACTGCACTCCAGTCTGGGCGACAGTGAGACTCCAACTCAACAAACAAACAAACAAACCAAAAAAAGCTAAACTGTACAGGAGGAATAGAAGGAACCTTTTATTTGAGTGAAATATGCAATATATTTTCATGTTTGAATATAAATATCTATATATAGCATATATGTCAGGTGAGCTTTGGACTGGGATGGAATCTGGAGATAATGGGTGTAACTGACAGGGCTCAGTGTGGACCTGCAGATTCTGTGACCCAGCATGGGCAGCACAAAAATGACCAAAAAAAAGCTGTTAAAGAGGGAAAAATATAGTTAGTACATGTTATTGGGGGGTTTCATTTTTTTTTTTTTTTTTGAGTTGGAGTCTCACTTGGTCGCCCAAACTGGAGTGCAGTGGCCGCTTCCGGCCACCGCGCCTCGACCTGCTGGGCTCCGGCGATCCTTCCGCCTCAGCCTTCCAAGTAGCTGGAATTACAGGCATGTGCTACCACGCCCGGCTGATTTTTTTTTTGATTTATTGTAGAGATGAGGTCTCGCTGCCCAGGCGGGTCTCGAACCCGCGGGCTCAGGCAATCCACTCACCTCAGCCTCCCAAAGGCGCGGGATTACAGGCTGAGCCACCGAGCCCGGCTGGGGGGTTTCATTCTTACATCTAATTAGAAAATGCACCTAAGGCCTGACATATTTATACTGCTGTACAATATTGATACCTGTAAATATGTTTATACTAATTTTCTACTTAAATCTAAAAATCAGCACTTGTTTTTTTCTTTTGATTCAAAGGGATGAGCTAATCAACAGTGAATGGAAAAATTTTGGTTGAAATACATGAACAATAAAAGCTAATAAGAATTTAGAGTATCTTTCTGCCTTTCAGGTTTGAATTCTATTAATAATGCTTTTTACACAATTCCCATAGAAATGTATATCTGTGGCCTTTTTCCTCCACCCTCTGGAATCTGTGGAACAAACATTAAAAATGTATTTTCTGGCAAAGGGTTACTTTAGGATTTGCTCTTTCCACCTCTGTAGCTGCCTCTGGTGTCTGGAATGAGCTGCGGTGGTTGTCTTTACTTCCCACAGAGGCTTCCGCATGCAACATTCTTATACTTATTGATTTTTTTTTCTTTACTGTGAATTGATCTTTATTCTCTCTTAAGCTAATATACCCTAGTACTTCTTTATGATTACCCTCTCCCCCGGGCTGAATTGTAACCTTATTTCTGTATATGTACCTGTGTAAAGTCAGTGTTAGACAAGACATAAATGCCTGACCTCAGGTGCATGTCTCCATGTAAACCAATCTGAACTCCTTCACAGTGGTATTATGTTGGTCTTTCAATCTCCAAGCCTCCATACCCATGCTCAGGTGACTAAGCATCTTATTACTTTCCACAGCTCGCATTCTGTCCAAATTTCTAGTTTATTCTCCATTTGCAGTTTTATGCAATATTTCCTCAGGTCGGTTTTCCTCCAGGAGCACCTTCAAATGTCCTCCTCCCCCTTTTAACATTTCTTGCTCTCAGATATTTTATTCACTTCCCCAACATCTTGGTTCCAAGGTCTATTTTGTAAAAATAATAATACTTATTATTATGTGGGGATTAAATTATGCTCACTTCTTTTATTCTTACTCCTTGAAATACCCATTTATTTATATTATTATCTGGACAGAAGTATTCAGTGAGATCTATGGCTATCTAATTCACATTTGGCTGTGTGGTTTTTATTTTTCTCCTCAAGTTCAGTTTGTAATGAAAGTACTTTTCTTGCTTAGGCTAGCTATAGACAAGCTAAAAGTGACTCATTTTCTTTCTTTTTTCAATATTCAGGCAATTTTATTTAAAAGGTAGAAAGGTAAGATTTTATGACAAGATTTCCACAAGGTGGATGAAAGAAGAATTAATGGCTGTTTGGGATCACTACTGGACAAACGGGAGAGGAGACAGGGCCGTTGGCTTAATGGAAAGGATATTGGATGATGGAGAGAACATGGGATGTGGGAAAATTCTGGAAAAGAAGTTGCCAAAAATTGACTGTATAGGAATCTCTCCAAGAGGAGATAAGACTCTGTTCCCTAGAACAGCAGGGTCTGGGAGCGAATGTGGGCTTGTAATGTGGAAACTGGATTGTTATAAGGAAAGAATGAGGAGGGATGTTGCACATTTGAGTGCTGGTACAGCCTCTGCCCATTCCAAGCTGGGCCTTAGTTTAGACTGCTCAGATGAATAGCCAACAAGGCAGTGGGGGCTGCAACCTTAATTTATTAAACTACAAAAGCACCAGCCTAAATGGACACTCATCTAGTGATGTGTCAGCTGCTTACAACTTGCCACAAGGCAAGTTGAAGTGAGATTTATTATTTGCAGAGCCATGTTGTGACAGTTGTTTTTCAACGTCATAATGTCTGGGCAACCTTTGGAGACACGAAGACACGGTGTACTCAGTGTGGTCACCCAAGGAAACACTTACTGGAAAAAAGCTGATGGAGGAAGGGAATAGGATAGGAAGGCAGCACACTCGTTCTTCCAAAGTGCCAACAGAGGAGTTCCTTCAGAAGAAACTGGGTCATATTTGGAGTCTGGACTTTGAAAAGCACAGGAAAAAGAATGCCTTATGATTAGGGTCTGCTCTTGTCTCAGGTATCTCCTCCAGAGCATCAACATTGTAGTCTCATAACCTTGGAAGAAGAGAACTAGGGAAAGAATGCAGTGGTCAGTGTTCGTTTAGGGCATGAGTTACAGTTTTTGGATGTTCAGGGATCTCTGTCTCTAGAAAACCAAATGCATTTCCCATGCCAGATCCTTCACTCTTCAGTATTGGGATTCTGCAAATCACATAACATTTCTAAATTTCAATACCCTTGTGTGAAAATTATTAAGCTACAACCTCTCTCCTCCACCCAATAAGGCTAATTTGGGAATCACAGTAGATGATGCCAGATGTTCTCTATGAGCTGTGAGTCTTCATGCTCATGTGATAAACGGAAAGTAAATTTTCATCCTCCATGACACTGAAACCTTCCAAGCAGCCTCTCTCCATATACGCCTTCTTCAAATGTTAAGTTTATTTCTCCTGGCATTTAGTGAACACTTAAGGAGCAATGGTGAAGTACCAGTCTTCTTAAAATTTTCCTGCATTTAGTCATTTTTAGACCCATACTTTGATACTAATAAACAGGCCCTTAAAAAATTTTAATATGACAATATAAAAGTGACTCATTTTTAATGACTACTTGTTAGAATCTGTGGAATGTGATGTTCCATTGAATTCCCATATGTGAAAGAGACATACTCCTTGCTTTTAGGGAATTTAAAGTTCTGATTCAGATAAGGTAAGGATTTACACAAAAGTTTGCATATAAAACTTTGACAAGGGTTACATTTGAGATGTGGGTGCATATTTTACAAGAGGTAAGAGTTGATGCTGGAGTGGCTCTAGTTGGTTCTATCTAGGGTTCTTTTTTATGTAGGTTGATGCTTTTAGAGAAGCAAGCACTGAAGGGATCTTTCCTTCTATCTTCTATGAGTATGAAATATATAAAGGCCCTGAGGAAATATAAATTGTAGGTTAAAGGAGCACTCATAAAGATAAGGGGTTTGTGTGCTTTTTGTTAATAGATATTTTCCCTATTAATGAAATGTTAAAAACTCCTCTGTCTTTGGCTAACTCAGGCACGTCATGACTATCATGATAATAGGAAACAGGAGGTGTCTGTTGGTTTCTAAACTACAAGGGAAGAAAGGAAGCACCTCTGTTTGGGGGCTTTTGGACTTTGGAAAAGAATGAGTGTGGTATATGATGGTTGCCTACAAAAAGGGTCTTATAGGGATTTCTTATTTATTTTCATGGCTAGTTTCTCATACTACTTCATTCCTTTTCTTATTCAGGTAAAGAAATATAAGTGAATGATTAGAGAATTTACTGAGAAAAAGTTGTTTTTTGGGAGACAAAAGCTTTTACAGATCTCAATGACTCCATTTGTAGTTTCTAAAAGATCTGCAGACATAGCTAAAAAATACCAATGTCCGCTTACTCCATGTAAATTATTTAGAATTATTACCATTTAAGAGTTCTAGATTTTTTAATGCTACATATTTTCTCCAAAAGGAGATTTTTCTTTCAGATTTTAACTGTGAATTACATTAATCTCTGATCAACATGAACTTCCTCATGTACCAAATTCTGATATATAGTATTATAACTCTAGGAGTCAGAGAACTTTTCCTGCTTATATATTCAATTTTCATCAGTTGTGGGTCAGTCCTGTTGGAGATAACTTGAAATAGAGGGAACTTGCATTCTGGAATAGATAATAGAGATAAAGGAGGAATAAATTCCCTGCAGTAGAAAACCTTGGGAAAATAAATGTAAACTTATGAAGTTAATTCCAGTGACCGAGAGAGAGAGAGAGAGAGAAAAGAAAATTAGCAAAACACCTATGATATGTAATAGTGGCAGATGGAAGTAGAATTTAATCAGAACAGGCACCTTCATTTTCTTGTTCTTTTCAGAAACTGACAAATGACAGATGCTCAATAAATGTTTATTGAGTAAAGTAATGAGTGAATGAACAAATGAGTAAACAAGTGTAGGGAAGCTGGTTTATCTAATCAGAAGTATATATTGTTTGGAGAACTGTCCTGGAAAAAAAAGACATTAAGCATCTCTCTCTCTCTCTTTCTCTCATTCTTTTTTTTTTTGTAACAGTAAAGTAAAACAAATTTATTAGCATCTTATTGAAACTTCAGGAAGAGTGTCTGAACTTTCAAGTGAGCACTAGGTAGTATATGGAAGTCAGTAGTAAGTTTTCACTGTCAACCTTAAATGTGTACAATGCCATTCAATATCTTTTATTTTATTTATTTTTTCATTTTATTTCATTTATTTATTTATTTAAAAGATGTGGGTGTCTTCATTGTTAATGTTAACATAAAATAATTTTAAAGTTTTTCAAAGGTTAATTCTGGATTTTTACCTTTTTTTCCCCCATAGAATCTTGACTTTCATAAATAAAAGTTGGTCTACTCCGATTTTGTTTGTTTGGGCAACCTATCACCAATGGTTAGAATTAATGGAAAACAAATGAATTTATTTAAAACTATTCTAAATCAACTGTTCTTATAATATATAGATGTTGATAAATTATTCATTATTACTTATATTGCTAAGTATTGAACTGATTGAGGGCTGAGATAATTTTATTCAATATTTTAAGTGTCTTTTATCACATAACACGCCACAAATGTCAGATGGGTAAACAGGTGGATGAATGAATGAATTGCTCTTCAACATTGCAAATATGAAAGTAGAATTCAGGTCCAGTCAGACCAAATGAATGAACGTGTTAGTGAGTCCTAACCTTCTTAAATTGTGAGCACATAGTTCCTGGGCCTTAGAGGTTATGAGGAGACCAAATATTGGAAATCAACAGCACAACACAGAATCAGTCACAGTTCCCAGTCTCCATAAGGCTTGTCTGGCTTGTTGTTATACTCAATTATTAAATGAAGAGAACTGTTTCAATGTTTTAATTGTTCTGTTCCTACAAGCCAACTTCAGCTTTTCTAGGTTCAGTGTTATGATGATGGATGATTGTGTTTCGTTCTGCGTAATTTACTATTTGGTAAAACTTCCCAGAACACTGTGTAAGATTTTAGCAATAGCTTCCAGTTAGCTCTTCGTCTGTTCTCAAGTGACCTGGCAATCTTGCCCTTCTCTGTGAAGTGGGCTTTGTATGGTCTCCCATTGCCTCAGCCAATTAAGACCTTGAAATTAGGCTTTGAGGAACTCTGCTCATGCTTCCAGGAACATAATAGCGCCACTTTTCATTGAAGGAGATGAGAAGTGTTTAAGTTTGGCCAATGAACAAAGCAAGGATGAAAACAAATGCTAAAATCATAATTAGCCCTGAATATTTTAATGCAAAAAGGGTATCAGTTTTTGGACACTATTCCACCATTATGCTAGATTTCCCTCCATAATTTATGGTTCAAAGTTTTTCACTTCTTATAGAGCCAATTAAGTTATGTAGTAAGACATTTTGAAAAGAGTACTATACTCTTATTTTTTAGGCAAATTGCTTTGCTATCCTAGGCTTAAACCTGAGTTAAAACATTTCTGTTGTCATAAGCCAAATAAGATTCTAAAATGTGAGTTCTTCAAATAATCTCTCTTTGATTTGAGTAGGAAAGATGAGAAAGTTTGACACAGATATGGCTTTTTTATGGGTTGTATGCATAAAGGTTATCATTATCAAATAATGATTACCTTAATTTCTTTTTGTAGTGGTTTGATTCATTTCACCTTTAAGGATTGACATTTTGTATTGAGTAGTGACTAACTTTTACTCACTCTGCCATTCTAGATTGGCAGTATCCTTTGTAATGGTTAAAAGGAATAAAGAGTGAACCTCTCTGCTGCCAAAAGACAGAATGCTCTCCTCTCCCTCCCCCTCCTCCCCTTCCTTCTTATCCCCCTTCTCTTTCTCATCTTCTTTCCGTCTCTTTGCTTAATTGTCAACTGGGAATCAGAAAAGAACTGCAAAATTGGTATTCCTGTTTCAGTACCAAAAATATTTGTAAGGAAAAATTTTAAAAAGTCATTTGCTTATATATGAGCATTCTGTTTTATGATGATTGTATGCATCAAATAACTTATTTTTTTCTTTTCTCCAATTGAAAATGGCAAAATACATTATTACTGACACATACTGTGTGTGTGTGTGTGTGTGTGTGTGTGTGTGTGTGTATGTGTGTGTTTGTGAATGTGGTATTTTGTGTGTTCGTGCATATATTTTATATACCAAAGAACAGAGATGATTTTTTGTGTTGATTGCACTCTTAGAAAGGGTCTCATAGTATTTGGCAAGTCTCTGGACCAGCATCAGAAAATACTTACTGTATCTATGTTGTGTTCTACAGTGATGAGCCTGCCCATGGCATGACATGACGCTAGTAGGTATTTCTCAGTAGCAGCACTATAAATAACTGGAATAGACACTCTTGGTGGTGGTTCTGTACACCCCATACATTGAAGGACATCTGGTCATTCTGGGCTCCAAATGCCACCCATCCAAGCTCTGAAACAAGAAAAACGCCCTTACATTTATTTTAGAGAACTGCTAGGTGCCTTTCTCATGCCACCAAAAACATTTTATTGCACTTATTTGTTTTTTTGTTTATATCCTTCCATGAAACTATAAACCACAAGGGAGCAGTAGCCCTGCCTTAAATATATTGGCATTCCATGATCAAGCAGAGTATGTAACCCATAAGCATTTAATTTAATACATGTTTATTCATCAGAGGAAATGTAATACTAACTTAAACATTTTTCTAGTTATGTAAGCTTAGCGTTTTTCTCAAATAATTATTAAGCAATATTTTTGAAATCATTTCACCAGAGATTTCATATCATGAACTTTATCTACTTATTCATTTATTCATGCATTTATTTATGTTTTTTTAAATGTTTGCACTAAACTTATTTATTTATTTATTTATTTATTTATTTATAGTTGGAATAGTCTCACTTTATTGCCCAGGATGGAGTGTAGTGGCACAATCACGGCTTACTGTAGCCTTGACCTCCTAAAGTTGGCAATCCTTCTCCTTAGCCTCTTGCGTAGCTGGAACTACAGGCATATGCCACCACTTCTGGCTAATATTTTTGATTTTTTGTAGAGATGAGGTCTCACTATGTTGCCTAGGCTGGTCTTGAGATCCTGGAGTCAAGTGATCCTCCCATCTCAGCCTTCCAAAGTCCTGTGATTGCATATGTGAACTGCACCTAGCCTTATATCTTGATTTAATTTAAAATGTTATTTTAGAGCAGTGCAAACCAAAAGAAATACAGCAAAACACAAACACAAGCTTCATATGTAATTTAAAATTATCTTGTAATGAAATATTATTGAAAAGATAAGAGTAAACTGTGAAATTATTGTTAGTAATATGTTTATATAACTCATTGTATCCTAAATTTTATCATTTCAACATGTAATCATTAAGAAATATTGTGATATTTTACACCTTTTTTCTTATTGAACCTTCAAAACCTGGGAAATATTATTCTTTTTATGAAAAAATTTTTCTAAAAATTATTTAAGGCCTCTTACAACATAGACAATTTATAGCCACAATACCTAGCCATAAGAAGATAAATTAAAGATGTGTTGGAATGATTTGCATAGATTCTTTGAATTTTTAAATTTTCTATACATGATTATTTATGCACTTGAGTAGTAGACAAAGCTAATTTTAGGAAATCAGAAGGAGGAATATTTCAAGGATATTTATTTACCCTCATACCTAGATTTTCTGTGTGTTTATATATTATGGTAGAGAATTTGAGTGGTTATTAAATTCAGAGTTTATTATTCAATTCAGAGACTGGACCGTTATTTTAGAATATAGAGGTTAGTAAATATTTGGATCAAGTCAAGGTTATTTTTCATTCAGACTAGGCTTTCTCGGGTACTTGGTTTTCACTGTTGACCAAGTTGTTTGCCTTTAGTTTTCTATTTTTCAAAATTTAGCACCTGCTAGTGAAGTAGAAAGAGCTTTTATTAGTTACATGGCAAGTAAATGAGAAGAGACCTCATATTTTCTTAGCACCTACCACATTCCAAGCCTTATGTTACATAATTTTTCAGATAATCTTCCATTTGGGTTAGATATTTTTATTCTTGCTTACTATGAAGAAGTGGAAACTCATAGAGGTTAAGTAACAAGCCTATGGGCCTGTGGATAATGAAGTGATTTTTTTTTTTTTTGTAGAAAGTAGATTGGCTGGGAAGGCAGGGGATGACAATATGTCTCTTTGTTCACATTAACAATGCCCCCTCCTGTCATTCACTATTCAGCAGCTTGGAGTAATAATTTTGTAACGTAAAGCAAACCATGCCGCTACTCCGTCTCAATCCTTCAGTGATCCCCAAGCCCAAGTTTTCCATGATTTGCAGCATCTCTCCTGCCCACTCTCTGGCTTCATGCATTCCTCCATCTCTACTTGAGCACTGAATTCCAGACATGTTTTAACACTGGCCTTAGTTTTGTTTCTCTTTCATGCCAAGCCCATTTCTGCCCCACAATTGTCATACCACCCCGTTCCCCCCATCCCGTTCCTTCCGAGCTCCCCAGTCCTTTACACATAGCTCTGGCTTCCTTCTTTAGGTCTCATTTGAAATGCCACCTCCTTAGAGTGCCCTTGTTCTGTCACCCAGTCTGAGTAGATCCTTTTCTGTATTTTTAAGATTGTAATATATTCACTTACTTCAGAGCACTGTAATTTTTTTACTTTGTAAATTTTAACCTAATTTAATTTAATTTATTTAAATTGAGATGGGGTCTTGTTTTGTTGCCCAGGTTGGTATCGACCTCCAGGGCTCAAGCAATCCTTGGGCTCAGCCTTCCATAGTGCTCGGATTACAGGCATGAGCTATCACACCTGGCCAGTGCACTGTAATTTTGTTTGCATGTATGTGCGTATGTATTTATTTATTTATTATCTGTCTTTCCCATTAGACTGTGAACTCCCTAAAACAGTGACCATATATTTTGCCCTTGCCACGGGGGGTACCCGTAAATATGTGTTGAATACAAATATTTGCCTTTTAGTACCTATTGCCATAATTGTTCTAAACTGTTCTTCCTAAATTTATTTCTCACTTCTTTTTTCATTTGCTAACATTGCCAAATTTGAATAAATACTAATCAGGGTGACTTTCCTTTTTTTTTTTTTTTTTTTAACATCATGGTAACTCCACAAAAGCCTGTAAACTAAGCGGGACACCTCCTCCCCCATCTCTTCCCCCCACCCCACTGGATCTAGGAGTGCACGCCGGCCCAGGAGCGTCCCCAGAACTACGGATCCCAGCAGGACATGCGCCGGACAACCACAGCCTCTGAGGACAGGCTGGCGCAAGAGCTTCTGGGAACAGTAGTCTCAGGGGTAACCACAAAACCAGGCAGTGCACGTTTCCTACAAACTCCTTACTTGAGCTGTTCTGTCCAATACATCCCGAAGGAAATACCTGGGGTGACTTTCTAGTCCCATGTCCTCTCTTTGTTCTAGTGGCCCTTGTTTCCTGACCCACGTCCCTGACCATATGACCAATCCTGATCTGGCCTGGTACCTCACTCACTCTCTTCCACACAGTGATGTGTTTTAAGAGGTATAATAGAGTCCAGGCCATTCTTAGTTCCTCCTTGAGAGAAAATTTCAAACTCAGAATAGAAGCGAAAGCCTCTTCGTACTCTTGGGTCATGGCACTGAAAGGTTATAAGCCTTCTTTGCCAGAGACCATATTCCATATCTAGAGGAGGAAACAGTCTCTAGTGGAGGAATAAGCCAGCAAAAACCGAAGACGTGGGGCAAGTGAGAGGCTTGCTGGTTGTCAGCTCTTGTGCCTGTTTACCCTCTTTGATGTCAGTGCCCTTCTTGATCAGACACAGGCTTGCATTCCTTCTTTTTTGGTTTAAGCTAGTTAAACTTGGTTCTCCCTCCCTTACAGTCAGAGTACTGAAGGATTAATGTTCCCAACACATCCCTAACTACACACAGCGGGGGCTGTCAGGATCCATTTTTTCTTTCCTGTGAGGAATTTTTTTTTTTTTTTTTTTTTTGAGTTGGAGTCTCACTCTGTCGCCCAGACTGGAGTGCAGTGGCCGCTCCCGGCCACCGCAGCCTCAACCTGCTGGGCTCCGGCGATCCTTCCACCTCAGCCTTTCAAGTAGCTGGAACTACAGGTGCGCGCTACCGCGCCGGCTAATTTTTGATTTATTGTAGAGATGAGGTCTCACCAAGTTGCCCAGGCGGGTCTCGAACCCGCAAAGCTCAGGCAATCCACTCACCTCGGCCTCTCAAAGCTCTCGGATTACAGGCTGAGCCACCGAGCCCGGCCTCCTGTGAGGAATTAAAAAAATACTTCTCAGTATCACTACAAGATCATGCTCAACTAAGTTTGTTTAGGTTGGAAATGGTAGTTCTGCTTCTTCAGCTACTACGTATTCTGTGTTCAGAAGTCTCACTATTATCCCTTCAATTTCTGAAAACCTAGAGAGATAAGATATCTATATGTGATATATATACAATGCAAAATACTTATAGACTATGATTTAATTGCTAAAATTGTCTTTGTGCCATATAAATTTTGAGTCCATCATTGAAACCAGTTTACATTTTTTATCAGTTTTTTAGTAGTATGTAGTATTTAGAAGCAAATGTTGCACAACTTTACTTTTGTTGAAAAGATGAAATGTGATATAAGTACATACTATATTACACTTAATGAGTCATTGCTACTCAGTGGTATAAGACTTGTTGGTGATATCATTCGACTGATTTGCACTTTCAACTACATGAAAAAGTAAGTTTTACCATTTTGATTTCATTTCATTTACATGAAAATGAGGATTAGGTGACAGAGGCTTTGAGCAGATACCTATGAAATGTAATACACAGATCAATGTTCCATTTGACCTAATATTCTGATTCTGACACAGGCACCAAGTAGATGTTTTGGTAGAAGGCCAGTTCTTGCATTTCATTTGATCATTTTCTGCTATTACTTATGTACTCTAAATATCTCTAAGCTTTTTAACATTTGTGCCTTAATAATTTTAGCTGTTATATTAATATTTTCAAAATGTATAAGGTTTGAGATGGTACCCTACCACTCATGCCCCCATTCTCCCCTTCTGATACTCATGGCAGACATTATTAAACTTAACTTCTTCTGAGTTAAGTTTATCCCTCTCAAAACACTGTTCCAGGTAGCCATGACCAGCTGATTTGAATTGAGCCATGAAGTGAAATTGAGTTGTTAGTCTCTGCAGGAAGTGAGTTCTAAATGTTATAGCCTTCTATCTAACTGAAAATAGTGGCACTTCTTGTTTCAAGAGTTCTGTTTATATTATTTCCATATGTTCTTTAAAAATATTTGACTTCTGATTCTTCTAGTTACCGTTCAAGTCACAAGTATCATTTAAAGTGAATGATGGCAGAGTCTCTGCCATTAGGAGTTTACAAATTTTGTGAGCCACTAGATTTGATCATTGTTTATTTCTAAATTAACCTTGGCTTTGCTTAAGGTATTTTGCTTTGCTCCTGTAACTCAATAATGAAATGACAATCTAATTAAAAAATGGGTGAAGATCTGAATAGACAGTTCTTGAAAGTCAATGTAAAATGGCTAATGAGCACATGAAAATGAGCACAATTAGCCATCAGGGAAATGCACAGCAAAACCACAGAGAGATATAACTTCATACTCACTAGGACAACTGTAATAATAGTAATTTTTTAAAAAAAGACAGATAATAACAACTGTTGGAGAGATGTAGAGGAACTGGAACTCGTATATACTTCTGGGGAGAATATAAAACGGTACAGCCACCTTAGAAAACAGTCTGACAGTTACTTAAAAAGTTAAACTTAGAGATATATATAACCCAGCAAGCCCATTCCTAGATATATGCCCCCACAAATGTAAACATGTCCACGCAAAAACTTGTACACATATATTGATGGCAATCAAATATTTCCAATAGCCTAAAGGGGAAACAACCCAAATGTTCGTTAAGTGATGACTAGATAAATAAAATGTGGTATAGTCATACAATATAATATTATTTAGCAGTAAGAAGAAATGCAGTACAGATAAATTTTACAACATAGATGAACCTTGAAAACATTATACTCATTGAAAAGTCAGTCACCAAAAATCATATATTAAATGTCCTGAATAGTCAGATCTTTAGATATTAATGGTTATAATATCTATGTCATCACCATTTAAAAAATAATTATTCTATTGAAGAGATGAAATAACTGGATGAATGCAAGAGTGGTGGATTAGTGATATGGAGCTTCTTTTGGGGGTTAGAAGATAATTGTAATGTTTGTACAACTCTGTGAATATACCACAGGCCACTGAATTATACTCTTAAACAGATGAATTGTATATGTGTTGGATTTTATCTCAACTAAGCTGTTGATGTGCCTGCTCCTTCTGTTTGGGGTCCTTTCCTCTGGAGTTCTTCTCCTTCCCATCATTGTTAGATTCAGTATCACCTCCAGAGAATGGCCTTCTTCAATAACTTGAACTCACTCTAACATTTTCATAATTTCTTCATTACGTTTATTAGTGTTTAAAATGATCTTATTTTAAAATTCTAGTTATATATGTTTTCACCCACAGCCTAATAGAACAATGCCTGGCAAATATAGGAGCTCAAGAAAATGCTTGTTTACTGCCTGACTGACTTGTGGTAGGGTAGGCATTTATATTCTTATCAAGTTATATTGGAGGCCAATTTTCAGAGGATCAAGTATTGTCAGGAAGACTGTTTTTATGTATTGACTAAAGACTCATTGTAAGCATATTTTCATGTTTTTCAGATATTGTTATAATCACTTTTTTAAAAGATAAAATAATTCTATGTAATTGATATTTTTTCAAATGTCATGTTGGCTTTCAGTTGGTTTAAAGTGAGAATTAGCCTTTTGATAAGAATATATTTGAGTGATTGCAATATGGTTATTCTTAAAATATTTCATTTTTAAAGTCTTGATCTACTACTTTTACGATATGGTTTCCTTATTTCAGGTCTGGAGTGTGACTAGAGAGTATGAAGGATGGAAAGAATAATTCTGGGCTACTCGTTTCATTAGGACTTTGAGATGTATAGCTGCAATGAGCATGGAGAACGTGTGGGAAGCTGGGTTTTAGAGGGCTTGGGTAATTTTCTAGATCTGTTCCTGTCTGATATTGGCTGAATCTCAGTTGAGAGACCTCAATGTATCAGTCATGCCTTCTTTCCTTTAGTTGGACAAACATGTGCATGTACTTAGGTGTACATTCACATACACGCAGAAACACACCTTGATGCTCCATTTATATAATGGCCTTTCAGCAATAGCCTCCCTTCTCTTACTTTCTGTTGTTGTCTTTACCAGCTCACAGTGGTGGTATTTATATTCCAAATGAGAGAACTAGCTGAGAGAGAGAGAGAGAGAGAGAGAGATCCTCTTTGAATGGCTAATTCAACCTATGTGGACTCATGAGGAAATTTTAAAATTCTAGTTGTATGCACACATCCCAAAGAAAACATGGACTTGATTAGGGAGAGGTATATTGAACAATTAGATGTCTGAAATTTACATTTTGATAATTGCTTGCCTCTGCTATAGTGCAAAAGAACACAGTATTCAGTATATTTTTAACAAGTAGCATTATCTTTTCAGAATATTAAAATTGGATCTCATGTGCATAAATAATATTCAGAGAATTGGATTCTCTAACTTTTCACTACTCCTCAGAGCGGGAGAGATAAGCACCAGAGCTGAAAAATAATATAAGAAACTGCATCATTGAATGGCCAGGCTCCATTGCTTTTACATAGGTTCTAAAAACCAACATTTTTCATGCAGGTGACTTTTGACTCTGTGCAAATAGATTAGTTGTAGAATGATAAATACAATCTACATAAGATTAAAAATAAAATCACTCTGATTGTTTTCAACCTTCTCTTTCTGTCTTCTCAGTACTTGTAAGTGCTGCTAAGCAGAAGTTACCCTGTTTTAAAAACATTTTATGCTTTAAGTACATGTACAATAATAAACTTACTATGTGGAAGACAGGGAAGATTCAAAGAATAAGACCTTGCCCCTCCATTAGAAGTGACTAGAATCCAGTAGTCTAGATATTCATTGCACCTTTATATGTATTGTCTAAGATATTAATAAAGGACTATGTACATCAATGATAGAAACACCAGCTCTGCCTGGATGGGTCAGGAAATGAAGAGGTAATATTTCAGTTGGACTCTGAAGGTTAAGTAGGAGTGTGCTAGATGAAGTAGGCAAAGGATACAGCCTGCACAAAGTCATAGAGTTCTGAAAAGGCCATGCTTGCTCAGGAAAGAGGAGGAAATTTAGAGAGGCAAGAATAGAAAAGGATTTTCTTAGACAGAAGTAGGAGTAGATATCATCAGATGATAACTAGGAGGGGGAGAATGAGAAAAATTGAACCTGGAAGTTGCTTTGGTATCAGATTATATAAAATGTTTTATATTAACCATCAGATGTTTTTCATTTTATTTGTAGGGTAATGGTAGGAACCATGGAAAGGCTTCCTCTTACTTACAATGCCTCCTACATAAAGTGCTTTTCTTGATATCTTTTTTTTTTACTATTGGTAGCAAGGAGCTATTTAACTTGGTAGTATACATGTGTTTGCCTTGATTATCCTATGATTAATTTAACTTTTGTTTTCCCAGGTAGACCAGGGCATTATCTTTCAAAAGATGGAATAAGTTCAGCCTTGTATTGTACAGGTTAGAGTTAGTGGGTTTATGACATTTGGAAGTAGACTTTTGGTCCAACCTGAACTAGATCTAATGGGGGATGCGAGACTGAAGAAGTGTACCCATGGAAATGACTTAGAACAGTAACAATGGAATAGCTGATGTGTTTCTGACTATGACAGACTGATTGACAGAATGTAAAGACAGCATCTAATTGAGCAAGTATGGAAGTCCTGATGATTACTGTTACCTCGAGCTTCCTTTTGCAGAGAATTCTGCTACAGGATGAAGGATGCACGGGGCCACGAATACATGACTACCAGCTCATAGTCCCAGGTTTCTTTTTCTGAATCATGCTCTGGGTAGCCAAGACTCCAGAATTCCATGAGCAAACTGCCAGCTCCCGCTTGGAGGAAAACTTCGGGCCCCTTCCCTAGGTCTGTCCTCCCAAGGACAGCGTGGACACCTCTAGATCCGAGAGGTGGCAGAAGAGTAGTTGTCTGAGGGAGTGAGAGAGATCAAAGTGTACAGTGGTTTCCACACTCAATGCCTGAGCCCCTTCTGTTACTGGGTGGAGGCCTGAGGTGGGAAGAGAAAGTCACAGGCTGTGAGGCTTCCGTTTCCGCTATGGAAAATGTTCTGGTCAGATCTGATAGGGTTGTTTGGGAGCCCGCAAGTTGAAATAATTAAGAAGCTCCAATATAGAACTCTTTAGAGAATACTCATTCCACTTTTTCATGTAATTATCGATTACAACCTCCATATTGTGTTGGAGGCAGATCCTAACGGTGTTCATATTTTCAAACTTGTCTATCTTCTTAATTAGTTTTATTAGGCACTAGTTCCCTAGGGTGGCCATATATGGTCATTGAAATTAGATTGGAAGGAACAAATTAATTGCATATGCTTATGTTTGTAGTAGAATAAGATAATCAAGAGTGAATTGGCATGCAATTGGTTTAATAAGTAAACACCAATATGCCTGTAGAATCATTTTCACTCCGTTTTAAAGAACATAGATACTACTACTGCAATTTCATATATGTTTTCTCTTATGCTAGCTTTTTGTTTATATTTGTTTGAAGGGCTAGTGATTGTTTTTATGTGTTAATTCATTTATGCAAGTATCATATTAGTGTGATAAGACACACACATGTGAGTTTGTGTCTGGAGGTGATACTGAAGCTAGTTACTGTTATGTTTACATGACAATGTACTTACATGACTGATTCTCATCAGTCTTCAGACTACACTCTAAAGGGAGTGTTTTTTTTTTTCTTCATTAGGAAGAAAAAGGGCAAGTAATAAAGAATTGATTTAGGGTAGTTACGGGAAAGGTCTCCTAAGTGGATTCATTGTGTTATACTGCTTCAGTCCAACATTTAACTCTATCTATAGAAACAATGAAAACTATTTCTTGAGAGCAGAAAAACAAACAAAATTAGGTTGTTTCACATGTAAGCCAAAATATTTGTTTTATTTTTAGCTACCATATTTTGTTCTCTGAAGAAGATGGGTGTTCTTTATATTTGGTAAGTTGTCAAGATTTACTTGAGCACTCTAGAGTGTACACATTAATGATTTCAGCTGATAATTTTTTGTAATACTCTAGAGAAAACTATTGGATAATTTGAATATCAGATGGTTTATTTTCAAAATCATATTATAGTCTTGAAATTGTTCTGAATAAATGTTTTGTTGGAGTTTGCACATTTCAGTTCTTGTTATTCTAAATCACTTTTGAATTTTTAATATTCTGTTCAAGAAAATATTCAATTAAAGTCGATAGAATGTACATGCTGTAAAATTCCTGGCCAGTTGTAGACTATTAGAATGAGTCAATATAGGATCAAACAACAAAGGGCTAATTTGATGGTACTTTTTTAGGAGAACTTTTAAATTACCAGTGACTTGCTTTATTTTATATTCAGTTGTACAATACTTGATGAGAGTATTTAACTGAAGTATATCTATTCCTTTAATATTTATAATATTTCAAAATGACTCATGGAAAATGAAGACATTAGGTTTTATGATATTGACTAGTTACTGTTATGTTTACATGACAATGTATTTTTATTATTATTTTGATAGGTGATACAGAGATATGTATGTATCAGTCGACAGCAAAGTAAATGGGAATAGATGTATTTTGTTTCTTTCTTTTTTGGGTTTTTGTTTTGTTTTGTTTTTTGAGTTGGAGTCTCACTCTGTCACCCAGACTGGAGTGCAGTAGCCCCTCCCTGCCACCGCAGCCTCGACCTGCTGGGCTCCGGTGATCCTTCCGCCTCAGCCTTCCAAGTAGCCAGAATTACAGGCATGCACTACCACGCCTGGCTGATTTTTTGATTGACTGTAGAGATGAGGTCTTGCTGCCCAGGCGGGTCTCGATACCGCGGGCTCAGGCAATCCATTCACCTCAGCCACCCAAAGGCGCGGGATTACAGGCTGAGCCACTGACCCGGCTTGTTTTGTTTTTTTGAGTCGGGAGTCTCACTGTGCCAACTAGGCTGGAGTGTAGTTGCCTGATCATGGCTCACTGCAGCCTTGACTTCCTGGGCTCCAGGGACCCTCCTACCACAACTTCCCAAACAGTGGGGACTACAAGTATGCAACACCTTGCCTGACTAATTTTTTAAAGTCTTTTTGTAGAGGTGGAGTGTCACTATCTTGCCTAGGCTGGTTTTAACTCCTGGATCAAGCAATTCTTCCACCTTAGTCTCCCAAAGTGCTGAGATTACAGGCATGAGGCATTTCATCTAGCCTCTTTTTTAAGTGTTTAATCAGAATTTCTTAACTTCTTTCCTATACTCAATATGATATACTGATATCATTCTGTGAATGTGAGATTTCTCATAAGAAAACAAAGTCAGTAAGATCTGTTGTCTAGTGTCAAATTATCAACCAAGGCAGATATGAACAACATAAAAACTGTTCAGCCTGTGCTTAAAAACTTTTAGTGCTGGACATTATGTTTATACCAATTCGAGTCATGATTTCATTAGTCTAAGATTGTCCATACATATCTTTTTTTTTTTTTAATTAATCAGTATTTTTTATTATGGTTTTGTGGGGTACAGTTAAGGGTTAGGTGTACAATTACATTTCATTCGGGCACCCTGTTGATAAGAGGTGTTTTCCCATCCCCAGACAGATATTTGCTACTGTTAATCCCATCCCCCCCATAATTTCCCAGTACCGTCAGTCATTTTCTTATAGTATTACATTGGATGTTCAAGGTCCATTATATGAGTGAGAACATGTGATATTCTGATCTTTGTTTCTGTGAGAGGTCACTCAGTATTATAGACTCTAGTTCCATCCAGGTTGCTGCGAAATTCATGATTTTGTTCTTTTTTATGGCTGTGTAGTATTCCATCGTGTATATGTACCACATTTTTTTAATCCAGTCCTCTTTTGATGGGCAGCATGGTTGTTTCCAGGTTCTTGCTATTGTGAACAACGCTGCGATAAATATACGTGTGCAGGTATCTTTTTTATAAGAGTGATTTGTGTTCTTCAGGGTATATTCCCAGTAGGGGGATTGCAGGGTCATATGGAAGGTCAATTTTTAGAGCTTTCAGGAATCGCCACACTGCTTTCCACAGAGGTTGCACTAGTTTACACTCCCACCAACAGTGTAGAAGTGTTCCCTTTTCACCACACCCTCTCCAGCAGCTGTTATTTTTTGAGTTGTTGATAATTGCCATTCTGACTGGAGTTAGGTGGTATCTCAGTGTGGTTTTGATTTGCATCTCCCTGATGATTAGTGAGGTTGAGCATTTCTTCATGTGTCTGTTGGCTGCTCGAATGTCTTCTTTTGTGAAGTGTCTGTTCATATCTTTTGCCCATTTTATAATGGGGTTGTTTGTTTTCTTCTTTTCAGTACGTTTCAGTTCCTTGTAGATCCAGGATGTTAAGCCTTTGTCAGACCTAGAGTTGGCAAATACTTTTTCCCAGTCTGTAGGCTGTCTCCCTGCTCTCTTGATGGTTTCTTTGGTTTTGCAGAAGCTTGTCAGTTTAATAAGGTCCCATTTGTCTATCTTCTCTCTTAAGTCCTGTGGGTTTCGGGTTTTGTACAGGAATTGGATGCCAGTTCCGATTTCCATGAGAGTATTTCCTTCCTTTTCTAAGGTTCTTATGGTTTGAGGTTTTACATTTAGGTCTCTGATCCATTTGCAGTTAACCTTTGTGCATGGGGATAGATAGGGGTCCTGTTTCAATCTTCTGCATGTGGTCAGCCAGTTTTCCCAGCACCATTTACTGAATAGGTTCTCCTCTCCCCATTGGTAGGTGGTGGGGACTTTGTCGAAGATGAGTTGGTTGAGAAATTGAGGTTTTGCTTCTGGAATCTCAATTCTGTTCCATTGATCTGTATGCCTGTTCCTGTACCAATACCAAGCTGTTTTGATGATTGTAGCTTTATAGTAAAGTTTGAAGTCTGGTATTGTTATACCACCTGCTTTTTTTTTTTTGCTGAGGATTGTTCTGGCTATTCTTGGACGTTTGTGTTTCCATATGAATTCCTGTGTTGTTTTTTCTAGGTCTGAGAAGAATGTTGTTGGTAATTTAATGGGTATTGCATTGAATTTGTAGATTGCCTTAGGTAAGATGGACATCTTCACAATGTTGATTCTTCCGACCCATGAGCATGGGATATTTTTCCACTTGTTCGTGTCAGCTTTGATTTCTTTGAGCAGTGTTTTGTAATTTTCATTGTAAAGGTCTTTCACGTCTCTGGTTAGGAAGATGCCAAGGTATTTCATTTTTTTTGTGGCTATTGTGAATGGAATTGTGTTTTTTATTTGGGTTTCTGTTTGTTTATTATTGGTGTAGAGAAATGCGATTGTCTTTTGTACATTTATTTTGTATCCTGAGACTTTGCCAAAGGCCTTTATCAATGTAAGGAGGCCTTACAGATTCTCTTGGGTTTTCAAGGTACACCATCATATCATCTGCATAGAGAGAAAACTTGACTTCCTCTTTTCCTATTTGAATACCTCTGATTGCCTCCTCTTCTCTGATTGCTCTAGCCAGGACTTCCAATACTATGTTGAACAGGAGGGGAGAGAGTGGGCATCCTTGTCTAGTTCCAGTTTTCAGGGGAATTGGTTCCAATTTTTGTCCATTTAGGAGTATGCTGGCTGTGGGTTTCTCGTAGATGGCTTTTACTATTTTGAAGTATGTTCCCCGTATGCCTAGATGTTCAAGGGTTTTTATCAAGAAGGGGTGCTGGATTTTATCAAAAGCTTTTTCTGCATCTAATGATATGATCATGTGGTTTTTTTTTTTGACATCTGTTGATGTATTTAATTACATTTATGGTTTTACGAATGTTGAACCAGCCTTGCATGCCAGGAATGAAGCCTACTTGGTCATGGTGGATGATTTTTGAGATGTATTGCTGAATCCGGTTTGCTAGGATTTTGTTAAGAATTTTAGCATCTATGTTCATCAAAGATATTGGCCTGTAGTTCTCTTTCTTTGTTGGATCTTTACCTGGCTTGGGTATCAATGTGATGTTGGCTTCCTAAAATGATTTGGGGAGAGTTCCATCTTTTTCAATCGCCTGGAATACCTTCAGTAGGATTGGTATCAACTCCTCCTTGAATGTCTTGTAGAATTCTGCTGGAAAGCCATCTGGACCAGGGCTTTTTTTTGTAGGAAGTTTTCTTATTACGTAGTCGATTTCCTTGATTATTATTGGTCTATTTAGGGTCTCAATTTCTTCTTGTTCCAATCTAGGTAGGTTGTGTGATGTCAGAAAGTCCTCCATTTCCTTATGGTTTTCAAGTTTGTTTCCATACAAGTGTACGTAGTAGTCTCTAATGATCTTTTGTATTTCTTCAGGGTCAGATGTGACTTCATCTTTTGTGTTTCTGATTATGCTTATTAGGTTTTTTTCTCGTTTTTTCTTGGTCAGTCTAGCTAGGGGACCATCAATCTTGTTTACCCTTTCGAAGAACCAGCTTTTTGTTTCATTGATTTTTTTTGTATCATCTTTTTGTCTTCTATGTCCTGGATTTGGGCTTTTATTTTGGTGATCTGGATTCTTCTGTGAAATTAGGGTTTTTGTGGTAGGGATATAAATTCCCCTCTTACTACAGCTTTCAGGTCATCCCAGAGATTTTGGTAAGATGTTTCTTCATTTTCATTTGTTTCCAGGTATCTTTTGATCCCTGTTTTGATTTCGTCGTTGACCCAGGAGTTGTTTAGCATCATGCTGTTTAGTGTCCATGTCTTTGTGGGTTTTGGGGGGACTTTGTTGGTGTCAATGTTTATTTTTATTTCACTGTGGTCCGAGAGGTGTTTGGTAGAATTTCGGTCTTTTTAAATTTGCTTATACTTGATTTATGGCCGAGTATGTGGTTGATCTTAGAATATGTTCCATGTGGTGATGAGTAGAATGTGTATTCTGTGGTCTTTGGATGGAGTGTTCTGTAGGTATCAATTAAGTCCATTTGGTCCAAAGTCACATTGAGGTTCCGGATCTCCTTGCTGATTTTTTGTCCTGATGATCTGTCTAGGGTTGTGAGTGGGGTATTGAAGTCCCCAGTTATGATAGTGTTAGAGTCATTATCTTTTTTTAGTTTTCCAAGAAGTTGCTTTATGAAAGTTGGTGCACCTATGTTGGGTGCATATATGTTTAGGATAGATATTTCTTGTTGATGGATTGAGCCTTTTATCATTATGTAATGGCCTTCTGTATCTTTTTTGATTTTTCATAGTTTGAGGGGTATTTTGTCTGACATTAAGATGGCTACTCCTCCTTTCTTTTGTATTCCGTTCGCCTGGAAGTTTGTTTCCCATCCTCTTACTTTGAGTCTGTCAGGTGTCCTTTCTAGTGAGGTGAGTCTCTTGAAGGCAATAGATTGTTGCCTGATGATATTTTATCCATTTTGCCATTCTATGTCTTTTCAGTGGTGCATTTAGTCCGTTCACATTTAGGCTAATAATTGAAATGCAAGAGTTGATCCCTGTCATAAGGTTCTTACAGAGTTGTTCCTGTTTGTTTGTTGTCTTTCTTTGGGTTTTGGAGTTGGTTCATGTGTGTTTTTAATCTTTTGCCTGTACTCTTGTGAGGAATGCTGTTGTTCTTTTTTCTTTTTCTTCTGTGTTCAGTACTTTCTTAAGTGTTTCTTGTAGAGGTGGTCTGGTGGCGGTGTAGGTTCTTAGGGATTGGATGTCTGGAAAAGATTTCAATTCTCCCTCACTAATGAAGCTTAGTTTGACTGGGTAGGTTATTTTTGGTTGAAATTGTTTCTCTTTTAGAACTTTGAAGATAGGGCTCCAGGCTCTCCTGGCCTGAAGGGTTTCTGTGAATAAATCTGCCGCTATTCTAATTGGTTTTCCCTGGTAGGCAGTCTGGCCTTTTTCTCTTGCTGCCTTTAGGATTTTTCCTTTCATAGCTACTTTGTTTAGGTGAATTATTATTGTCTGGGAGCTGGTCTTCTCATTTGTTGTCTTGCAGGGTTTTTCTAAATCTCTTGTGTTTGAATTTTTTCATCCTTAATGAGATGAGGGAAGTTTTCTTGAATGATTTCATGAAATGTTTGTTCCAGTGTGGCTTCTGTTTCTCTTTCTGCCTCAGGAAGCCCAATTACTCTTAGGTTTGGTCTCTTGAAGTGATCATTCATCTCTTGCAGGTTTTGTTCTGTCTTTTTGAGCTTCTTTTCTATGCTTTTGACAGTTTGGGTTAGTTCTGTGTTTTGGTCTTCGAGCTCTGAGATTCTTTCTTCTGCTTGGCTGATTCTGCTTTCCATGCTTATTAGTCTGTTGTTCATTTCCATCACAGTATTCTTTACTGCTGTCATTTCTGACATCAGCTCCTTCCTATTTTCCTCTTGTCTCTCCTCAATTTTTTAAATTCTCTCCATTAATGTCTTGATGTCTGGGTTTGTTGCATGTAACCAGTCATTCTGGGGACTCTTCATTGTCTGTGTTCCAGAATTTGTTTTCTTATTGTCTGATTTCCCAGGGGTCTGTGTGAGACCTATATTCTTATTTTGGTTTTTCTTCATTTGTGCGGTTTTCCCCCCTCCCTACTTTTTCCTTCCCTCCATGTCACCGTCTTCTTTAATTCTGTTATTCAGGGGTAAAGGGATTGGTTTTACTTCTGTTTGTTCAATCTCCTATTCTTTATGTATGTCCTCTTACTTTGTTCAATTCTGAAGTTGCCCTGTAGGTTGGAGGTGGTCCTTTTTGCAGTTTTGAGATGTACTTAAGGGGAGAGCTGTGATTCAAAATCTGTCTGCAGGTCCTGGTATTCGCTGACGGGCGTGTGGATAATGTGGAACCCACTTTCCACTGCCCTGGAATCTGTCCGTGCATTGGGACTGTAGCTTTACTCCCTGAAATAAAATGTGGTTAGCAGAGGGGAGAGAATGGAGCAGACAGTGGGTTGAAGAGGGGGGTGGAGAGATAGAGGAGTAAGGGGGGGAACAAACGAGTGTGCCAACAAATAGAGAGAGAGGCCTATATTGAAACAGATAAAAACAGATAAAAAACCACAGCTACAGTCAAACCAACTCTCATACAAACAAAAATAAAACATATAGTGATGCTAACATACCAGCTATCCAACCACCTTATTAGTGTGCAGTTCCTCTATACAAAGACATGGTTTACAGACAGAAGAAAAGAGAAGAAAAGGAAAAGGAAAAGAGAAAAAAGGGAACAATACAGTAGGAATAGAATTAAGTCATTAAACTAATAGAATCAATGAAGCACACTCTGAGACATTTCATTTAAGTCCAATGTCCTTTCAGGTCTGATTTCTAGTTTTCTTTTCAAGCTGGTAAATTAGTTTGCAGTTAGAGTCAGTTGTCCTGATCTGCTGTGAAAGACAGTTCAGATTAACCTCAGTTCAGAAGTTTGGTCTATGTCTTTATCAAGCCTGTTTCTCCCGTTTCGGTGTTGTTACCTTGAATCGCCAGCAGGTGGTGCTATCTCATCAGCTCGCCCCAGAAGGGGTGGGGCCGGACAGGAACAAGATGGCTGCCTGCCTCCGAGCATGCACCAGGAGCCCCACGCCAGGCGGGCTGGACAGTCTCGGAGCAGGAGAGGTGGCAGTGATCCCAGCAGATCTTCCCTGAAGCGGTTTGGTGTGGATCTCCTCGGGCCAGGTTGTGATGAGCTACCCGTCCCAGAGGCCGCGGCGGCGGCAACAGGAGCGGTGGCAGCGGCAACGGGAGTGCCGGTGGCGGCGACCGGAGTGCCAGCGGGAGGAGGGGCTGCGGTGGTGGCGGGACAGTGCAATGCAGTAAAAAGGTCCAGTCATTGCGATGTTCCAGCGGTGGCGATGGCCGAGCTCTCAAGAGCAGGCTGCAATGCTGGGGTCCCCAGCCCCCTGGGGCGAGAGTCAGAGACCCACTGCAGATCTCCCTTGCAGAGTGCTTCAGACGCCGGGTCGCCCGGTCGCCATCTTAAACCGCCCCCGTCCATACATATCTTTAACAAACAGCTGTCTTTCGCAAATAGTTATAGAGCTGTCTCTGTTTCAAAAGCCCAAAGTTCAAAAATAATTATTAGTCCTCCAGAACTAATTGTGCTTTCTCTCTCTCAGTCTTTCTGTCAATCTCTCTCTCTCTCTCTCTCTCTCTGTCAACAATTTGATTCCTTTTTTGGGCTCTTCTCTTGTTATTAACTCCCCTCCTGGTTTTTAGACTTGCCATATTGCTCTAACATGAAACAGTAACATGACAATCTAACTCATGTGTCATTTCATTTGCAAACTTTAAAAATTGTTGATAATGAAAACTGAACCAAACAACAACAACAACAAAATTAGGTAATAGCTGGGCTCAGTGGCTCAGCCTGTAATCCTGCGCCTTTGGAAGGCTGAGGTGAGTGGATTGCCTGAGCCCGCGGGTTCGAGACCCGCCTGGGCGGCGAAACCTCATCTCTGCAATTAATAAAAAAAATCAGCCGGACGTGGTAGCGCATGCCTGTAATTCCAGCTACTTGGAAGGCTGAGGCGGAAGGATCACCGGAGCCCAGCAGGTCGAGGCTGCGGTGGCCGAGAGCGGCCACTGCACTCCAGTCTGGGTGACAGAGTAAGACTCCAACTCAAAATAAATAAATAAATAAATAAATTAGGTAATATAGATGGAAAGGAAGACTCCATTCATTTATTGATAAAGAAAACAGAAGAGTTAGGTATAACTAGCCTTTGACAAGAAATGTCAAAACCCATAAGAGGAAACCTGTAAAACACGCGAAAGACAGAGAAGTATACTGGAAGAAATCAAAAGCATGCCATTTTCTTCAGAAGGAAGTCTCGAACATCATAAAGATGTCATTACTTTCCAAGTTAATTTGTACAGGTTAATACAGTACCAATCCCTACATGATCAGGTTGGTTTTTTTCTTTTAATTGGATCTTGGGAAGTTTCTAATGAAATTTATTTGGAAGAATTTTTGGCAAAATACTGAAGAGGATAAACAAGTGAAAAGGTGAATTCTACTGAATATTAAACCATGATATAAAACATTAAAAATTTTAAAAATGAACTAGAGAGATCAGTGGAATAAAATAGAAAATCTAGAAATAAACCCAAATGCTTAAGTAAATTTAGTTTACAATAAAATTAGAATTTGAAATCAGTGGAAATAGATATAATTTTTCATAAGAGTGCAGTGATAACTGGATATCTATATGGAAAATAGGAAAATTAGATTAATTTCTGACACCTCACCAGTATAAATTTTAAATGGGTCAGAGATTTAAATGTGAAATAATATAATTATTCAAATGCCATAAAAATCAGATACCTCTATAACATGACTATAGACAAAACTTGGGTATCTGCTAGCTAAAATTAGATGTGATAAGGAAGTAAAAACTGACAAATGTGATCGTGTAGAAATTTTTTAAATGGCCCCCAAATTCCCACCATAAGCAAAATAAAAAGATGACAAACTTCAGAAAATATTTGCAAGTATTATCACAAAAAAGATGATATCCCTGATGCATAAACAACTTATTAAAAATCTAAATATGTGATAATATCTGTGAGGCTGAGAACTGTGAGGAAACAGAATCTCTTCTATGTTGCTTGTGGGAATGCAAAGATGGTACAATCCTTTGAAGGCGACTTGGAATCCAGTTAATTTTTATAAGCATATATTTATTTATATATATTTATGTTATTTACATTTGTGCATATTTATAAGCATGTATATGATATATTTATCTACTCTTTAATCCTCCTTTTAGGAATTTATGTGAAATGATACAGTGGAAACAATACAAAAAGCCCAATGCATAAGAGTACTTGTTGCAGCGCTATTTTTAGTAACAAAATTCTAGAAATAACTCAAATGTTTACCATTAGGGAACTTCAACAAAGAATGTTGCATCCCGAATATGTAGTAACATGCAGCAATGAAAAAGAATGCAAATATTTCTCCATAAAGTGACAGATTAACTTGTAGGATACACTGTAATATAAGTAAAAAGGTTGTATGGTATATGGAATAGGGTAAAAAAGATATAAGTAAAAAGGGTGTGTAGAATTTGTTTAAGAAATGAAAGACTATAACTATATATAATATCTATTTATATTGAAAAGATGAAAAGATAAACTATAAAATTTTAAATAATTTTCCTATAATAGAGGAAAAGATACCAAAATACCTGTTTTTTACTTTGGAACAATGTAAATATTTTATGTAATTTTGAAAGAAATTAATGTTGAACAGAAAATATTTCAAATAGTCATATGTGTCTATATAATTAGTGGCATAACCACAGTTAGAAACTTTTAAAAATACCTTTAAAAAAAAAAACACAGACACACAATACCTGAGTAGCTATATATCCTTAGTGGGTTATACATTTTGACAGAAAAAAACTGCAGAAAACCTCAGTGGATTTTAAAGATCATATTTTTTATTGTTGTATCGATGGTATTGTAGACTTGTTTGTGTATTGAGGAAGAAATCAAATAATTAATTATGTAGGTATTACTGAAAACAGATTTATATGCCTGAAAGAAGGATAGATTGCTAAAGTTGAAAAAAGATAGATTGCTAAAGTTAAGTAAAACTCCTCTAATACTAAATTTGAGTTGTATCACTATGCTCTCACGTATTTTATCTTTAAAAAATTGGATGTGATTAAGTACATTTCTAGAAACAGAGACCAGTTTAGTAACAGTGAGCATCTAGAGAACTCAGATTGTGACATGTAAATACCATTTGCCATTAAAAGAAACCAGAACTCCTGGGAGAAGTGACTGATTCCAAGGAGGGGTAAAATTTTATGGTAAGTCTGGAAAATCTTGTTATTTCAGAAATTAAGAAAGTTATCAAAAACTAGGCCCATTCTCCTCAGGTAGCCCTGCAGGGACCAGTGGGGGAACCCAGCAGATATACCATGTGGGCAAAAGCAACACTACAAGGGCTCTGGAAATTAACTGCCACTTGAACCACAGCCCACACAAGTAGGTCAAGACCCACATGCTAAACATAACAGGGTGTGACTGCCTGCTTAAATGACATAGTTAAATAGAATCCCAGAGTCTTCTCACATAGTGGAAAAACATCAAGAATATGATTTTTAAAATCATTTTTTATTCCTAGAGCCAAGAAAGTGAATAAAAAAGTCAACTGACACAAACTTTGAAATGAATCAGATATTGGAAATATCAACAAAAAGTTTAAAGAAGGCATTCTACAAATTTCTCAAAAATCTTTGAAACAAACAAAAAAATGGAAAATCCCAGCAAGGAAATAAAAGTTATATAAAACAAGCAAGCAAGCAAACAAACAAACAAAAACACCAAATGATTGTCATAGAAATGAGAACTATGTTAACAGAAAGAAAAAAAAAAATCACTGATGGGTTCCAGGGGTAGAATGAGATAATAGAGGATAGAATCAACAAACTGGAGGAAATAAAGAATTCACTTCATTTGAGTGACAGAGAGAAAATAAATCAAAGGGGGGAAAAAAAAAAGACCACAGAGACCTGTGTGACAATAACAAAGACCCAATGTTTGTACCATTATATTCTCTAGAAGGGAGAAAAAAACTTGTTCTGGAAAATATTTGACAAAATCGTCGTTGAAAACTTCCCAAGTTTGCTGAAAGACACAAAGCTAGAGATCAAAGACACTAAGTGAACCTCAAGCTGAGTAAACCCTAAAAGTGCCACAACACAGCACATCATAATTGTACTTTTATATACTGGAGATACAGACAAAATATTGAAAGCAGCCAGAGAGAAATAACACATTACTAATAGGGCAACGCCAATTTAAATGACAGGAGATTTCTCATTTGAAATCCTGGTGATCCGGGCTTCACAGGTGATGCATTGTATAGAACTTAACATATACACCCTGACACATGAGTATAGGTAAAATTGAGGAAGACTTAGTAAGATCAGGGAATTGTATCAATGTCAAGATCCTGATTATGATCTTATACTGTAAATCTGTAATATGTTACCATAGGGGAAAAGTAAGCAAAATATAAAAGATCTCCTTGGAAGATTTCATTGTCCATTCTGGAAAGAGACTATAAAGCCAACTCATTATTTTGAAAACTCATAAATTAGGGTAAAAATCAAACATCTAACCTGTTTTTCCTACTACTCTGTTCCTTGTAGTAACCAAATAGTTGATGAGGGAAAGATTTTTTCTTTTTTAATAGAAATATTCTACCTAACTAATAAATGAAGCATTAATGATAGAAATAGAATGCCATTATTTTGCCCCTCCTTAATTATTAATTTACTAATGATCATTGATGACTGATTAAAAAAAAGAAGCATCTAGATGAAGTCCCTTGTGCCTGTCATTGTTACAAAAATTATCATAAAATGTAGAGACCATTTTATTATTATAAACTTGGGAGGTTCAAAACCTGGAACTGACTCTACACCTAAAAAGTTGAATCATCTGAGAATTCATTCATTCACCTATCTGGAGTCTGGGTAGGGATGACTGGGATTGTCTGCAAAAATCTACACGTCTCTCCACAGGATTTCATTTCCTCTCAAGATGGCAGCATCAGGGCTCTAATGATGTGTTTCAGAAAACAGTGCAGAATCTGCATTGCCTTTTCTAATCTAGTTGAAGAAGTCACCCGACATAATTTTCCTTGCATTCTACTGGTTACTAACCAGCCACAGCCTGTCCATATTCAACAGGAAGGGATTGTTTCTCCTCTATACCCCCACCCACACTTTCCTTATACATCTTGGGAGGAAGTGTTAAAGATTTTCATATGTTTTTTATTTTTTTGGGTTGGGGGTCTCACTCTGTTGCTCAGGCTGGAGTGCACTGGCATGATCACGGTTCATGACAGCCTCGACCTCCTGGGCTCAGGCAATCCTTCTGCCTTAGCCTCCCAAGTAGCTGGGACTATAGGCACACACCACCAGCCTGGCTAATTTTTTGAAAAAAATTTTTTTTTTGGTAGAGACGTGGTTTTGCTATGTTGCCCAGGCTGGTTTCAAATTCCTGGGCTCAAGCAATTCTCTCATCTTGGCCTCCCGAAGTACTGGGATTACAGCAGGAGCCACTGTGCCTGGCATGAGATGTTTTACAAACCACCACATTCTTTGTGAGTTAGTCCTTCCTTACCTGTCACACTTGCACATAGTATTGAACCTGTATCTGATCAAGGCTCTAAATCTCATAAGCAATTTATAGTACATACATAGGAATACTTTCTATCCAAATTTAGACAGTGGGAAAGTTTACATGACAAAATATCTGTTTTCTTCAACTAAAAGAATTGCAAGAGCTGGAGGGAGAATCTAGATTAAAAAGGCTTTAAGAGGCATTTTCAGTGAAATGAAATTGCATTGCATGATTCTAATCCAAACAAATAAACTTTAAAAATAAATGGGACATATGTACACTACTTATTGAACTATATATTAATTTTTTAGGTGTAATAAAGGTATTATGTTTATCAGAAAGAATCATTCAGTATGCATACTGAAATATCTAAAGATGGCATGATTTGATGTGATCTTTGCTTCAGAATAATTGTAATGGGGTGTTAAGTGGCTTTGGGTATAGGAGAAAAAGATTGGTCATGCATTAGGGATAATTTAAATTGAGTAATGTATATGTCAGTTCACTATTCTGATTTATCTCTCCACTTTTGAATAGGTTTTAAATTTTCTATAATGAAACTATGTTTAGAAAGAAAAGAATAAGTGAGGCCAAAGGGAAGAAGGGAGAAGGAAGAAAGAAGGAAATAGGGAAGAATGGAAGGAGGAAAGGATTGAAGAATGGAGAAACACAATCAGTGTAGGTGAATTTTGGCATAATTCAATATCATTGCTGCCTTAATTTTATAGAAAAGTATAGTCAACATACCTTTCCATTTTTAAGCCTAAAAATGTAGGCCTAAAATAGTTCTGTGGTTTTATAGCTTATGAAGAATAGTCTTGAACAAATCTCCATTAACTATAAGTTCTTTTGCATTTGTTAAAGTACAGATATGATGGTGAAAATATAAAAGCTTGCACTAAATTGTTGGGATTCTAATGTGTATGTAATCTTCACACATATAATGCTTATATATATAAAATATGAAAACATGTTTCTTTGACATTTCATTTATTTTACACTCATAAATTTTTTTCAGATAACTATATTCTAAATTTTATTTAAAATATTTTACTTCTCTTTTTTTCTCCTAGCACATTTAGTTTCAATATTCTTTTGGCAAGAATGTTAACTCTTTGGCTGAAATGTTTACTCTATGGTTTTCTTCGCCTCCAAATGAATGCTGGCTGCTTAAGTCCCAATTTAATCTTAGTAAAATCTTCTAATGATCTAGGACTACATATTGAAATTATTTCCCAGAGATACTCTCATTCTAAATTTAATTGTGTGGTAAGGAACAAGTAATGGTGTTATTTTTAGTGTGTTTTTCTCATTACATAAGCATCTGTCTTGGTAATCTAAATAGTTTCTTAATTCTAGTAGTTTAAAGTTTTATCAATAACCATTTTGTGGGTTGAATCTAAATTAAGATTCTATTACCCAGACAATTTTCTCTGACTTTTTTTCATTTTAAAAGAAAATAGAGATGGAAAGTGGTAGCTGTGGCTATTAAAAGGGTAGGCTGAGATATCTTGGTGATGGAATGGTTCTGTCTTGACTGTGTTGGCATCCATACATATCTCCACAATGTGATAAAATCGTAGGATTGAATGGAACTAAATGCACACACATACACACACACAAATGAGTGCAAGTGAAAAGTGGTGAAATTCAAATAAGACTGGTGGATTATATCAGTGTTGCTTGGTTTTAAAGTAGCTCTTAATTTAGTGGTGTTCACAAATAAGCAGGAAGTTGCTGCCAAGTATCCAAGCCACTTTTAAAACATATAATGGCCAGGCACAGTGGCTCATGTCTGTAATCCCAGCACTTTGGGAGGCTGAGGCAGGAGGATTGCTTGCACCTGGGAGTTGGGGACCAGTCTGGGCAGCATAGCAAGACCTCATCACCACAAAAAAATAAAAATAAAAAAATCAGTTGGGCTTGGTAGCGTGGGTCTGTAGTCCCAACTACTTGGGAGCCTGAGGTGGGAAGATTACCTGAGCCCAGAAAGTCAGTGCTGCAGTGAGCCATGATTGTGCCACTGCACTCCAGTCTGGGTGACAGAGTTAGACCCTGACTCTAGATAGAAGATAGATAGATAGATAGATAGATAGGTAGATAGATAGATAGATAGATAGATAGATAAACATGTAAACCTCAGGGTAAAGTTAAGTGCATATTCTTTGAGGTCACACTGCTTAGGTTTGAGTCCTGGTTCTACCACACTGGGATGTTGGGGAACTTTCCCATCTTTCTTGTGCCTTCGTTACCTCATTTGTTCAGCAAGGTTGATCATAACTCTTTGCCTGGTAAGGTGGCTATATCAAATGCACTGATCTATGTAACATGATCAAACAGTAGCTAGGAAATAGTCAATAAATATTAACTACCATATTTATGCAAATGTCATAGTTTTGCTTTTATCCTCATTAGACATCACTTAGTCCTGGGGCTGAACTGAAGAATCAGGAAGGGTGACAGTAAGAATATGGTCAGAATGCACACACAAGGAATTGATAGACCATCTTTGAGCCCCTGCAATGACATGGGCAAATGGATGTACAGGGAAAACGTGCTCTCCTAAATTTGGTCTCTAAGGAATCTGACTTTCCTCCTCAATCTCGAACCTTTGATTAATCATTTCTTCACATTTGTTTTATGCCTACTATAATGTTAGGCTCTATTTATCTAGAAATATAACAATGAGTAAAATGCACTAAAATTTTTGCAGCCATGCCATTTACATTCTATTAGCAAGAGACAGACAATAAGCAAAACAAGTAAGTAAATTACAGAGTTTGTGAGAAGATAATAATTGCTGTGGTGAGAAAACAAGGCAGGAGCTATGGGGGGGGTGAGAAATGCCAGTGAAGGCAAAGTGTAGTTTTAAATAAAATCCAAGCATTGTAGGTTCCATTGAGAAAATCCATGGCAGCCGAGAATGAAAGAGCATCCCAGCCAGAGAGAAGCACCTTGCAAAGGCCCTGAGTCAGCAGTGTGTCCTGCATGGTGAAGGAGCCACAAGGAAGCCAGTGTGGCGGAAGCAGAGAGAGGAAGAAGGAGTGTAGTTGAGTTTGAGGGAAGGGGAGGAGCCAAGAATGGTGGCAAAGCTTCTGTCTTGAACAGTTGAAACAGCCAGAATCCCACGTTTAAGATGGAAAGGCTAATGGAGCAGCAAAGAAAATTAGCAGGAAAAAGTGAACTAAACACTTAATCTGGTTTAAAATTTAGAACAGTCCCTTTCAGTCCATCTTGGATCCAGAAAGCTTCGTCTCTTATAGCCTCCTTGACATCCAGGCAGAAGACGGCTTAGCATCTTTGAGGCAGAAGAGAAAACGTGAGTCCTCTGGCTGCTCTCCCACGGAGTGAATTCCTTCATTCATTTGGTTATCGCTTGCTTTGTTGGTGGTTTTTTATGGGTCCGCAGCTGTTGTAACGTGACATCTGCTGTCTTTCACTTGGGCAGTGCTCCCCTGTAGCCCTCACCGACTTGATCATCCCTCCTCTGAGACCTGGACACGTGTCTGATTTGATTTCACCCGAGTCTGTGCTGCGCTCTCCCTGCAGAGTTATGGCAGCCTTTCAGGTTGGCGCCCCAGCTAGACTCTCAGCTGCCTCTGTTTCCCTTTTAGCCTACATAGGAGTCAAAGGCTCATCAGCAGATGAAACCCTGGCTCCTTCTCCTTCCTGCCAGTGCTTCCTGCCAAGGTGACATGGCTGAGTGGGACTCTCTTTTCAGAGTCTGGAACAAGGACCAAGAAGCTAGAGCCTTGTCCTGCCCTCAGTTTTTCCCTTGCGAATCGAATGAGTTTCCTCTCTAGGCAGAATACAGAAAAGGGAATTCAGTTCACACTCTGGACAGTCCTGTTTCTAATTCCCACCATCCCTCATGTCCTATCCTATTCCGATATCCTTTTCATGAAATCTGTATGGTCAACTAGACAAGTTTGTTCCTGGATCTGCTAAAATAGGTTATAAGGAAACAGTATTTTTTTCTCAAGTCTGGTTTACAAGCCTATCTTGCTTCATAAATTCTACTTTTCATAACAGAAGCTGAATATTACACATCCTTCTCTTTGAATTCCTTAAGTCACTGAATCTTATATTACTAATCCAAAGCAAACATACAAACAAAAAAACGCTTTTTTTTTTTTTTTGAGTTGGAGTCTCACTCTGTTGCCCTTAATTACTAATCATAACCCCCCATTCAGATGCTTGGAATGAATAAGAAAAAGCCATATACTCAGAAAGACAAAAGGAAAAACTACTAATTTTAAAATAGTTAGGCATAATATATATGGTCTCTGAAATATCATTTTTAAAAAAAATTTCATTTTAGGGGAGAGGTCAATTAATGACAAGAAGATGGAGCTAACATATAATGTCCTGGAGGTGTGACATGTGGTTTATCATTTGTGGTCATATGTACCATTTTTCTGTTTATCTATTTTCCACCATCCCCTGTTACATTTTACATTTTTGTCTCATTCTTTGGATAATTGTCTGTTGGGATGTCCATCTTCTCTGTTGCCTTATACTAAGCAGAAAGTGAGTCTTTTCTGACAGATAAATGACTTAAGCCCAGGTCATCAGCAGCTTACTCCAAAAACCTTACATTCTGAGTGAACAAATATGGGGGTGTGAGATTCATCACAGAAATGGGCCAACATGTGAAATCCATTCTTCCTGCAGCATTACTTTGGCAATGGTCCCAAAAACCAAACTCGCAGGATTTGATTTTGCACCTGCTGAAGTGTCCCGTTATTCGAATTCACAACTTTACTCTGTCCCTTTTGCTAGCATCAGGGCACTGATTGTTAAAGCTATGGAAACCCAAGAATTGGAAGAATCTGTGGGAAGATTTGACTACTGAGTTCCACTTTTTCACTTATGGCTAACAATCTCTAAGGAAGAGGAAATGACTGTTTCCTGGCAAGGAAATGACTGTTTCTTGAAGCAAAGAGCTAACTTAGAAATTAGCTTGTTCTTCGAATCACCTGTCCCCATAGTAGAGCTTGTTAGCTCTTTGCTTGAAGATATAGTCACTCCCTTGCCTAAGAAAAATATTCTATAGGCATGAGTTAACACCCCGATGGGGCCTATCCCCTGTCTTTTAAATCTTCAATTAGAATTAAGCATTTCCTGGGAAAAGAGTAGAAAGTCCAGTCTTACTGAAGAAGGCTTACTCTCTAAATAAATAGGATAACTTATCCTCAGCTAAGATAGCAGTCTGGGAATTTATAGATTTTCAAACATCTTAACCAAGGAGGTAGGAATAAATGTTTGATCATGATGAATCTCTCAACATGTCTATATTATCAGTGGTTTCACAGGCTCGCCTAAGTTGTTGGGTGTGGCCCTAATAATTTTCTGGTTAACACAAATCTAGATGACATGTTAGCATATACTAAATGAAGTTACAATGTCATAATTTAGAGAAAAGAATTGAAACACTTGAAGATATAGGAATGAATATATCCACCTACCTTTGCAGTAACTATATCTCATGAGAGAGTAAAAAAGAAACTCCTTTCACCAAAAACTTTAAACAGTGGTTTAAAGTAAAGGCATTACAGAGTGGTTTAAATGTATGACTTTGTACACCATCTTGGAAAAGTGCTTTCATGGCCATGCTCTGTAGTCCATGGGTGGTGATGGGAGAGGCTGCTTTTTATTTGGATAGGGATGGAATGATTTGGGGGTAGGCTACTCCATGCATCTTGTCAGCATGTTGTACCTAGGAATGGTGGGATTCTTAGGTACCCGTGGGTAGGATTGTGGCAGAGGCTGAGGTATCCCTTTTGCCTTTGATTGTCAGGTCTGTCTAGTTTCAAGCTCACAAATACAGCTCGGGTACTATTTCTTTCTTTCTCTCTCTCTCTCTCTCTCTCTCTCTCTCTCTCTCTCTCTCTCTCTCTCTCTCTCTCTTTCTCTCTCTGTCTCTCTCATTCTGTTCCTGAGACTGCACACCCAATGCTTAGAACTTCTTAATGGCAATTATTATTTTCTTTAAAAGCAATTTAAGCATTGCTTGAGGATGTTCGAGTTTACTGCCACTCCAGTAATCAAGAATGAGAATGAGGTGACATTTGGATTCAGCTAGTTGTTTTGATAAAATTTCATTTTTCCAAAAAGGGAAAATGAAAAATTATACTTATCTTAAATGTCATTAGTACTTGAATATATTTGCTTTTTTTCATGATGAGGTTTAGGTGATATTCAGATCTATCACTACTAATCTTAGAAATCACCTATATTCAAACCAGATTGAGTGGGGACGCAAGGGAGGCCCAAACTTTACATGTACAATGACTATTTGTATATATAATCCTGACTTGTACCCCACATCTTTAAAATGAAACTGAAAAAAAAAGAAATCACCTTTGTAATAAATCTCTCCTATCCTCCACAGAAAACAGATACACATTAGGAAAATCAGTCTGTATTCAAGTGACTTTCTTAATTTTTGAAAGTGCTGGATAAATAGGTGATTAATTTATATCTATCAGTTGTCATTTTTCATAGACTTTTGAGTTCAGTAGTCAGGGGTTAATATTTGGTTGTCCTACATACTACAAGGTAAGTTACCTTCTTTAAACACCTCTAAAATGGTCACAATACCCACCTCCTGAGGTTATTGTGAATTTCATAATGCTTTGTATACAGTTTGGCAAATAGTAGGCATCTTTTCTATTAGGGAACATACAATATACTTCTTGATATATTTCTTTAAGTATTCTACCTGATACTGTTCAAATATTTAGGTAAATATTTCTTAAGTATGGATCTGTCTAATACCTACTAAGAATTGTAGAGAATGTTTGAGTTGAAAAATTCTCTCAAAAGATAAATGCTTCACAACAAAAAGTAAACTAGCTAAAATAAATTACCTTTAAAATAGAAAAAATGTTTCATAAAACATTTTTGGAAGTTTAATAGACATTTAATGATAAATTTGATGTAATAGTCATAATTTCAAAGTGGGAAATTAAATTGACTATGGCTCATTGAATATTGTATGTTTGTATTGCCAAACTGGAAAAAAGAGTCAAAGAAAAATTCCTTAAAGAATTTTTTATGCCCAAATATGTTAGGTGCTAATTTATGTACTTATCTGTATATATGTGTGCTTATACACACATACCCACATTCATGTTCAGTGCCATGTTGATATCTCAAAAAATATCGAAGTGTGACTGATGTTCAATGTTTGGTTTATCAACCTTTTGTTCGACGAATCTTCTTATGATCTTTCCTAAAATTCTGGTTTAATCAAATAAAACAAATCACGTACAAAATCTGATTTAATATATCTTCACATTTTGAGGCAAGCAGATGGAACAGATGTTGCAATGCAGCTTCTTCTATTTTTCTACTTAAAATTTTTAGCCTGTTTTCTCTTCAGCATTTTTCAAGTTAGCCTGGGTTTTTTAAAAAAAATACACATACAGATAATAAAGTAATTGGCTGTACTTTCCTATTTTAAGAATAAAATCAAGTAAGATTTTCAAATGTGATTTGTAATAATAATAAGTTTTGAGAGGGAAAAATATGCAACTTACTAAGAATCACTAATTTCAGGTAGCTCAAAAGGTGTCTTTGAGGCATTCAGCTGAATGACTGTTAGATACATCTTGGGATATATAATTATGGCATGAAAATAGAAAATCCATTACCTACTCTTTAGAACCTTTAAATTCCTTTTATTGTGCAAAGAGAGCACCCATTATACTTCTAGTTCATCGATAAGATATGTTTTATAGTAAAACTAAAATAAGAGAAGGAAACCTTGTGTCTCTGAGAGACCAAATTGATTTTATAAAGTTCTTTACTTTTAACATTTAGAAAGCTTTTTTATTTCTTAAATTTCATTTGCCAGCATTAAATAGTTTGATATGACTTAAATTCAAAGAAACTGCTAATATCAAGGAGTAAGATTTTAGGTTAAATCCAGATGACATATAGAGTCTGCTGACTGGATTTCACTTGAAGGCCAATTTTCCATCTTTTGCTTTATCCTCACTCTCGGGTGTATCTTCATACCTGTGTTCTGTAGCACTTCTATTTTCTTCAGTACATTAATACACCGAAGTCTATCCTATCCAAATAAATAAACAAGCAAACACACACACAAAACCCTCTCTGAATTTATATCCAGCCAGGTACTACTTTACTTTATTCTTACTTAAAGATCTCTGAAGAGTCATCCTACCCATTGTTTTTTGTGTTTAACTCTCTCATTCTTTCTTTAACCTACTGAAATCTGATTTCTCATTTTACTGCTTTTGTGAACTCATTCTCACTGAGATTGCTGATGACATTCTAATTGTCAAATACAAAGACCACTTTTCAGTCTACTTGCTATTTTATATCTTTGTAGCCCTTGATAGCAGTGGCTTCTCTCTTCTCATTGAACTCCCTTGACACCACTTGTTTCTGCTTTCTAAGTACATTTCTAACCGTTTTCCAAGCTCTTTTATCATCTTTTTTTACTCTATCTATTCCTTAAATTCTGGTGTCCTAAATATTGATTGTAGACCCTCTTATCTTTTCATATCTTATATGCTCCCAGGGAAATTTAATTTACTCTTGTGGTTTAAGTATCATCCAGATGTTCAAAATGTCAAGCTGAAACCTCTTTCTCAGGATTCAGATTTGGATATCTTACTGTCTCTCAAATACATTTGCTTGGATGTCCTACAAGTGGCTCAAGTGTATTGTGTCTGACTCTTAACCCAGTCTTTATTTTACATACTACCAGTTTCATGTATTCCCTATTTACTCACTGAACCAATCTAGAAACCTCCAGGTTTTTCCAGCCTCTTTCTAATAGCCCTCCCATCCCAATAACCAAACAATCACTTACTGGTCTTGATTTACCTCCCTCCTCCACTAGTCTTTTATTTCTCTCTCAGTTATTACTGAACTGTAGTTTAGACTTTCCACATTCCGTGTATGGCGTGTTTCTTGTCTCCACTTTTCCCAACATCTAATCTATTCTCTATGATGCCAGAATGTTTGTTTGAACTAAAACAAAACAAAACAAAACAAAACAAAAATGAAAAACTGAAAATGTTTATCCTTACTTAAAACCTTTCCATAAGGTTATTTCTTTTGATGCATAAAGGACACGTTATATGGACCTCAAAGTCTTTGAAGGACCCTTTGAAAGTCTACTAGTACTGACACTGTCCCAGGCACTTGGCCTCTAGCATTACCAAACACTTGACATCTGAACACACCCTGCAATTTCATATCTTGACTTTTTGGAAATAGTTTTTCTATGTTTCAAATTCCATCTCAACTGAAGGTGAATTGATTATTTCTCGGTCTTATCCTATATGTCTGCTAGTCTCTGAAACATTGCCTTGACACCCAACTTCTCTTTAGACCAATGGAGAAATTTCTGACCCAATTATTCCCAAACCATATGTTCTCCTTTGCGGAGTCTTGTTTGAACACTTTTTACTTCTTTCATTCCACGTTTTTTTTCCATTGTAGACAACCTCTTTCTCATAGACACAATTGCAGTCCCTGAAGCAAATGTTCCTCTTCCTTTTTTATTCCAGGTTTTACCCTTGGAAATATTGCGACCTACCCCCACCACTGCCATTCATAAACTATTATTAATATGATCTACTTAACAATTTCAGCAGCAAAATATCCTTATATATGATTTATGTGCTAAATCATGCAAGTGAAATCTCTTGTTTTAAGGAAAAAGTGAAATAAAGTTTTGAACTGATGTATCAGGAGGAATCTAAAGCACTTTGGGGATAAAACAGAAGTTTCTGCTACATCTCTGCTCATTCTCATTTTAAACATCCCCTTTTGAAGCTAATATAGACTGATGCTACTTTTTCCAAAGCCACTGATACCTCCAAAGTATCTCAGAACGTTGTTTTTCAAAAGTGTGGTCTCTAACCCTGCAGCCTTGCATGACTTGAGAGCTTGTTAGAAATGTAAAATCTCAGGCCTCATCCCAGTTATCTTGAGTTAGAATCTTCATTTTAACAAGATCTGTAAGTGGTTCAAATGTACATTAAAGCATGAGAGGCACTGATTTAGCCAAATGGGATATTATGTTGCCTCCTGGTGGAAAGGGCTCAGAAGAGTGCCATGGCACCACATGAGCAAAGTTTTCTTATCTAATGGAAATTGAGGGTATAGAGAGCTGGTCTGGACAAAACTGTAGAGGCCTGCTTAAAACATGTCCTTCTAAACCTGGAAAGAGCCTTATAGGTTATCTACTCTAACCCTATCTTTTTAAAATTAGAAATCTAAGGCATCAAAAAGTAAAGCTAGATATTTATTGAATAAATTTTGTTGTTGCCTGAGATCACAATCTGCTTAGTATAGTCTAGAATAATTCATACTTCTAAGTGATTAACCAGATAGAGAGGAGGATATTCTATGTTTTGTGCTTTTAATTTTACCTGTCCCCAAATTTAACATTCACCATATCATGTGGTCTTTCTTCTAAATCTGTTAATTCTAGTTTTCATGTGAATTGTACCTGATTATATTTTTAACATTCTTGGTATACAGCCTTTCTTTGATATCATCCTACAGGATAGTCATTGCTTTTTGTAATTAAGCTCGGTTGGTTAATTTTACTTTTTAGACATATTTTGTCTGAAATTTGCTAATATAGCAGTGACCAATGGAAGTTAATTTCTGGATATGATTTAGAGCCATGATCTTTAACTCTTTCAAGATTTTTTACTCAACCAAACTTATCCATATACTACTTCACTCACTCCACCAACTCTTTAAATATTTTATTATTCTGTTCCATTTAACAATATGCTGATACTTCTTTCTGGCTGCATCTTGCATGCTGAACTTTCCTGACGACTAGTTAAAATGTTTCTGTTTCAGCAATCTAAAAATCCCCTAATCCAATTTCTCTCTCCTGTCCCCAAACCCTGCTAACCCTTCTCATCAGTTATAACAATTGATTTTGGGGGCCCTTTGCATCCACTCTGTCTATTTACTTTGTTTGCATTGTATATGCTATTTACCTTTCATCCTATAAAAGTATCTTTTCAATTTTTGATGATACTTACTGATTCAACACGGCTAGAAAATTTTATTAAATATTTCTAGATGTGGAACACTTTAAAATTTTAATATATCCCAGCAATAAATGCAAGACATTAAAAAAAACTCATTTAGTTTTAATTATCACATCCTAATTTTTAATCTTCTTGTAACTTAGGTTGAACTGTTTGACCTCCAAAAACTGCAATTTCTAGAGGTGTGCGGTTAGTCCACTGGCCCTTTATTTATGACGATTTAGTAAATAACTTACTTTTTTTTCTTCATTCTTTGGATAATTTTTAAAAGTTGGAATTTTATAAATCTAGGAAGGTCTAGATTATTTGTGACAGAACAAACCAGTTTGCTTTTCTTTTATTCTTTCCCTGCCAGGCAGTCAGCCCCAATTAATTGTTGACTACAGTAAGTCCCCTACGTATGAATGAGTTCTGTTCTGAAAGTGTGTTTGTAAGTCCAATTTATTCATAAGTCCAACAGAGTTAGCTTAGGTATCCAACTAAAATAATAGGCTATACTGTACCAGCTATATCATAGCTACTTTTATGCTTGCTTCTAGACATCCTGGCCTTGAAATAAAAGTATTGTACTACCATACTTTATATAGCACTGCACAGTAAAGTACACAAAAGCACAACCACTTGTAGAGGATGCACACACACGACAATGTATGCCAGATACATTGGACATGTGAATGCATGTTTGTATCTTTGAAAGTTTGTAACTTGAAGGTTCATATGTAGGAACTTACTGCAGTTGCTGAGACCTGCTGGTCAAGTGAGAATGCCCTAGGTATTTCCATCACTTCAGTCTTGGCTAATCTTCCCTTGAGGGTCTAACACCAATAAGAAGGAGAAAACTGGGAAATTGACCTGAAGTTTTAAATTTGAGCCGAAATTTGGGGTTACCCATGAAATTATCTTTTCTCTAGGTATCCCTATCACCACTATAACTTCTCACTAAATGGAGAATTGATTCTTCTGATTAGTATCATTTACTTTTATCAGCTTTCTATAGAATGGTTTAAAGTAAATTTTTCTACATTTAAATTAGAAAAGAAAGACATTCTTAATATACTGGAAAAGGCAGGAACTTAAGCGTTGTTTATAGTTATATGTATTGCTCTGTGGTGTTTGGTTTCAAAATGAGATGATATTGCAAGTATTTTTAGGTCACAATGCATGTTCTCATTGAGTATACACAAATTTGTAGAATTATTTAATACTCTACTATTAAGGTAGATTTGTGATTTCATGGAGAAATAGGAATGACATTACAATCTTATCATTTCATTACATTTATTATTAAAATAATGTATTTTGGGGGCTGTTTTAAGATTCTGTGACAAATATTCAAACTAAAATTCATATTTATAACATTGGATATTTATTTTTAATGAATTTTAAAAACAAAAACTTTCTGACCCATTAATTTATTTAGCATCTTTCATCTACTAACACAGTATTTCAAGATACCATATACTGAAGCGATTTTGAGTCCCGAAGTGGATTAATTACTAACAGATGCCAGTTCAGGAAAGTGAGATGGAAAGCCACAAAATGGTAGTTACTTAATGAATATTAGTTATGACACAGATAGTTGCATTTATTGTCGGCAAATTTGAAGTGAGTCTTTATGTAGTATTTTGGAATTTGTTACACATGAAAATAAATATATTTTCCTGACACACAGGTGTGTGGTGTGATGTAGGGTTTATTGTTACATTTGTCTTTAACTATCCTGAGTTGCGTTTGCGATGATTTATCTATACCAGTGCCAACCATTATGAGAAATTTAAACTACTTAGCATCAAATTCTTGGCTGCTTAGCATCAAGCTGTCTTCCTGAGCAACTTAGGTGAAAATATGTATCTGCCAGACTGTTTTCTATCAACCATCAACCTCTAGCAGTAGCAAATGGTGTGCCTAATTTAAAACATTAAGCCATTTCCTTCAAAAGCTTGGAACAACTTATTTAAAAGACCACTTTGTAATGCAATAGCAAGTAGAAAGGATTAGAACAGAATGGATCATAGATACGTTCATGATTACCATTCCTTATAGCCAATATTGCAGGGAATCACTCATACACCTATTCAGTTATTTCGGTACTTTAACCTCTCTTGTCGTTTCTTCAAGTTATTATATGATTTTCTTCTGGGATGTATATTTATAAAATCTCTAAAATTAATCTATAATCTTTTGACTGTATGATTATATAAATTTTAATTCATACATGTATAAATTAAGAATACTTTATTTTGAGATTTTTTAATATACTGTCTGTTTTTAGAAAGAACTTCCCTGGCCTCTAATATTATAAGCCTATTACGTTATACGTAAGTTATATACGTATTTATATGTATATGTGTATGTGTACAAAATGTATGGACACACTTACATACAGTACCTGAGAACTGTTTAAACTTCTCAGAGCCTAATATCTTTTTAATGTATATATTCTGAGATATATACTCAGCATATTTGTGAGCAGTTTTGTTATTTAAAAATACTTGAATAGCTGACTAGAACCTGAGATTAATTTAAAAATATGGAGTAGTTCAAGTCTAGTATCCTAGAATTTCTACCCCTGTTCTTGCCCTCTTTATCTCCAATCGCTTCTCTTCCTATCTATGGTTTCTCTAGGTTTATTCTTCAATTCATTCCAGGGATGCCTCCTAGTTTTAGCTTGATGTAGCTTACTCTCCTCCTACTTAGACTGTGAGCTCCTTGAGAGTAAAGACATATTTCTTATTCATCCCTGTATCTCTAGTGGTTGGTGTATTGTAAAGCAATATAAGAGTTTATTGTTGAAAATTTGGGATAATTAGGTCTGCTAAAAAACAAAACAAAATAAAACTCAACCTTTTGATTGCCTTATCTTTAACTCTTAATCTTTTTTTCTTGAACCCAGCTGATGTCTGTTCTTAAAAGGATTTGGTGTAATTCAGACTTGATGGTAAGGAACCATATAGATGAAATTTTTACAGAGTAACACCTTGCAGATAGTTCTAATACATTTACTCATTTTATCTGATTTTGTTGTTCAAAAGCTATATAAAGCAAGCAAGCACTCCTCTCACTTATTTTTCTTCAGAGATAGAGACAATGGTAAGTCTGTTATTATTTCTAAGTGAACTTTGAGGTCGGTATGGATTCTGGACCTGACAAGTGAAACCAGTATGCACAAGGGGTGGAAGAAATTTTTCATACCTGATTAAGGAATTACTATCTTCTGAAAACATTTTTTGTAGTTGTTTTAAGTAAAATTAATATAATATTTAATACTTGTTCTAACTTGCATACCTATATACTTTGATAGAGAGTATATATTAAGTAATGATGTTAGATTGAGACACTAAAAAGGATGTATTTTCTAAAAGAGCTGAAAGAAATTTAGACATAGATGATGAGTTAGAAACTTAGTCTGTTAAAAGTAAAACCAGAATGAGGTAAAACAACAATTAGAAAGAGGGAGAAAAAATTAATAAATTATTTATTGTTTTTCATAGAAGGATAAAAAATTGTTATTAATTTCTAAATGATATATTTTATATCTGTCACCTGAAAAAATCTAATATGCATTTGTGTTTTATAAATAATAAACTGTTTTTTCAGGTAAGATGAGACTTAGATGTTTGTTTTCAAGCATAAATGGAATCTCATTTCTGGGGAGAGTTCAGTATTACCTTTTCCACTTCTAACTGGCTATGCTCATAAAGATTTAGAGTCCTGAGAAAAACCCTGAAACACCTAGGTATTGAAGAAACATACCTCAAAATAGTAAGTGCCATCTACGATAAACCCACAGCTAACATATTGCTAAATGGACAGAAACTGGATACATTTTCCCTGAAAACTGGAACAAGACAAGGCTGCCCGCTCTCACCCCTCTTGTTCAATATTGTGTTGGAAGTCCTAGCTTGGGCAGTTAGACAAGAGAAGGAAATCAGGGGTATCCAAACAGGAAAAGAGGAATCAAGTTATTCCTCTTTGCTGATGATATGTTCCTATACCTTGAAAATTCAAGAGAATCTGTCAAAAACCTGCTTGCACTGATAAAGGACCTTGGCAAAGTCTCAGGGTACAAAATAAACATACAAAAGACAGTTGCATTCCTATACACCAACAACAAGCAGGCAGAGACTCAAATAAAAAGCACAATCCCATTCACAATAGCCACACAAAAAAATGAAATACCTCAGCATCTTCCTGACCAGAGAAATGAAAGACATTTACAATGAGAACTACAAAACTCTGCTCAAAGAAATCCAAGAAGACACAAATAAATGGAAAAATATTCCATGCTCATGGGTAGGAAGAATCAACATTGTTAAAAATGTCCATCCTACCAAAGGCAATCTACAGATTCAATGTAATACCCATTAAGTTACCAACATCATTCTTCTCAGACTTGGAAAGGACAATACAGAAATTCATATGGAAACATAAACAACCATGAATAGCCAAAACAATCCTTAGCAAAAGAAACAAAGCAGGAGGTATCACACTTCCAGATTTCAAACGTTACTATAAGGCTACAGTAATCAAAACAGCTTGGTATTGGTACAAGAACAGGGACATAGACCAATGGAACAGGATAGAGATTCCAGAAGCAAAGCCTCAATTTCCCAACCAACTCATCTTTAACAAAGCCTCCAACAACAACCACTGGGGGAAGGAGAACCTATTCAGTAAATGGTGCTGGGAAAACTGGCTGAAGATTGAAACAGGACCCCTACCTATCACCATACACAAAAATTAACTCTAAATGGATCAAAGACCTAAACATAAAAACTCAAACTATAAGAATCTTAGAAAATGCAGGAGACGCCCTTATGGAAATTGGCACTGGCAACCAATTCCTATTTAGAACCCTAAAGGTCAATACCTTAAGAAATAAGATAGACAAGTGGGACTTCATCAAACTAACGAGCTTCTGCAAAGCAAAAGAAACCATAAGAAAGCAAGGAGACAGCCGACAGAATGGGAAAAAATATTTGCCAACTGTATATATGACAAAGGCCTAACATCTAGGATCTACAAGGAACTCAAACGCACCAGAAGGAAAAAAAAAACAAAAACAGTCCCATTAAAAAGTGGGCAAAAGACATGAATAGACGCTTCTCAAAAGAAGATATATGGACAGCCAACAGACACATGAAAAAGTGCTCAGCCTCACTCATCATCAGAGAAATGCAAATCAAAACCACATTGAGATACCACCTAACCCCAATAAGAATGGCCATCATTAATAAAACAAACAACAACAGATATTGGCGAGGATGTGGAGAAAAGGGCACTCTTCTACACTGCTGGTGGGAATGCAAACTAGTGCAACCTCTTTGGAAGACAGTGTGGTGATTTCTGAAAGAACTAGAAATTGACTTTCCATATGACCTGGTAATTTCCCTATTGGGAATTTACCTAGAGAAGCTCAAATTATTCTACAAAAAAGATACCTGAGCCGGGCTTGGTGGCTCAGCCTGTAATCCCACGCCTTTGGGAGGCTGAGGTGAGTGGATTGCCTGAGCCCGCGGGTTTGAGACCCGCCTGGGCAGCGAGACCTCATCTCTACAATAAATAAAAAAATCAGCCGGGCATGGTAGCGCACGCCTGTAGTTCCAGCTACTTGGAAGGCTGAGGCGGAAGGATCACTGGAGCCCAGCGGGTTGGGCTCACCAGTCTGGGTGACAGAGTGAGACTCCAACTCAAAAAAAAAAAAAAAAAAAGATACCTGCACATGTATGTTTGTTGCCCCTGTATTCACAGTAGCAAAAACATGGAACCAAACATGTTGCCCATCGAAGCTGGACTGGATAAAGAAAATGTGGTACATATACATGATGGAATATTATGTGGCCATAAAGAAGGACAAATATATAGAATTAGCAGCAACTTGGATGGATTTGGAGTCGATCATACTCAGTGATCTATCATAGAATCAAAGAACAGAGTACCATATGTTCTCACTCATAAGCGACCTTGAACAATTATAATACTATAAGAAAGCATTTGGCAGTAATGGGAAACTGTCAGGGGAGGGGAGGTGGGATTGGCAGTTGAGGGAAACTGCTAGGGGAGGGAGGAGCATACTTCAACAACAAGGGTACCTGCATAATCAATGTTTGTATACCTAACCCTGAATTGTACCCCACATCTTTATAATAAAAAATAAAATAAAATAAGAATTATAAAAAAAGAAAAAAGATTTAGAGTCTTTGAAAAAAAAGGAAACAAAAAAAGAATGGAATTACAACATTATCAATTAAGTGATTAAAAAGTGTGTTTGATATTTTGTTAGATGATCTTTTTTTTTTTGAGTTGGAGTCTCACTCTGTTGCCCAGACTGGAGTGCAGTGGCCGCTTCCGGCCACCGCAGCCTCGACCTGCTGGGCTCCGGCGATCCTTCCACCTCAGCCTTCCAAGTAGCCGGAATTACAGGCGTGCGCTACCATGCCCGGCTGATTTTTTTATTTATTGTAGAGATGAGGTCTCGCTGCCCAGGCGGGTCTCGAACCCGCGGGCTCAGGCAATCCACTCACCTCAGCTTCCCAAAGGCGCGGGATTACAGGCTGAGCCACCGAGCCCGGCTTATGATCTTTTATATTAAGGTAACATTTGAATTTTTCAGATTATTCCCAATGATTGCATCCAAGAAAAAGTTATAGGAAGTCTGGAACTACTGCATATATGCAGTTAAATTTCATTTTATTTGAGATGGGGGCTCTCAGGTCAGCTGCAGGAATTCCTACTTAACTAATAGGCAGTCCTTTATGATTTCAGCTGCTGTGTAATTTTCTCTTGAGTATGTGTATCTCTTACAGAGCAGCTGTCCATGTTGAAAATAGGGAGTGGATAGGAATTGATAAATAATTTTTCTTAAACCAAGAAAATCTGAAAAATATACATTAGTTTATCATGGCTTTCTATGTTTGAGATTCTACTATATAATTCTAAAATGTGTGAAAGATGTCTTTTAAACATGTTTTGAACATCCAAACATTTTTCTTGCAAACACTCTTACATTTTTTGCGTTAATGCCAATCTAATACTCTAATTTTGATGAATGTTCTATGGCCTTAATATATTGTATGATAAATAATATTGCTATATCTTTCTCTTGATATACCCATATCATTCACTTTTTACTGGGCTCAAACACACTTGGACAAGTTATACATTTCATCAGCTCTAGATGTTTACTTCAGGAAAAAATATTTTTCCTTTAAATATGCATAGGATTCTAATTCTTGTATAACTAAAGCAACTTTCTTAAATGACTTTTTTTTTTTGCCTAATTAGCATTGCTTTCTTTCATGCTTTGTTGCGTATTTTTGGTTAAACTTAACTACATTCACATTAAAACTGCCTGGGTGGGAGAAGAGCATTCTAGTTTTGTTTTGTTTTGTTTTGTTTTAAGTCAGAGTCTCACTCCATCGCCCAGGCTGGAATTCAGTGACACACTCGCCGCCACCCCAGTGTCAACCTGCTGAGCTCCAGCAATCCTTCTGCCTCAGCCTTCCAAGTAGCTGGAACTACAGGCCCGTAGGTACAGGTCCTCCAGGTTGCTGCAAAGTTCATAATTTTGTCCTTTGTGGCTGCGTAATATTCCATCATGTCTACGTACCGCATTTTTTAATCCAGTACTCTTTCGATGGGCAGCACAGTTGGTTCCATGTTTTTGCTATTGTGAATAATGCTGTAATAAATATGCGTGTGCGGTTATTTTTTCCACAAAGCGATTTGAGTTTCTCTGGGTGTATTCCCAGTAGGGGGATTGCAGGGTCCAATGGAAGGATGGCTTTTGGATTTTTTAGGAATCACCAAACTTTTCCACAGAGGTTGTACTAGTTTACACGCCCACCAAGAGTGTGGAAGTGGTCCCTTTCCCCCCACATTTAATTAAAATTAAATTGTTCTATTTATAAAAAGGTATTTCAAAAATAACAGAGTCCAGATTAAATAATTATTATTATTTCTAAAACTGTAGCATCTTATAAAATTGAATACACATATACCATATGTTCCAATAGTATTACTTTTAGGCATTTACTCAATAAAATATCTTACATGTGTCTAACAGGTAGTATGCACAAGAATGTTTTTAGAATCAACATTTATAATTACAAAAATTAAGATGGAACTCAAATGTCCATCATCACACTTTGAAAAGCAAAGCCTTATATTATCTATTTGTTTATGTTTGAAATTTTCTGTAAATGAGAAAGAAAGAGTGATTGAAATTAAAAGATTTACGTATGGGAACACGAGAGGCCAAAAAGGAGGGGGTGATTATGAGATTAAAGCAAAATAACTATACTTAATGGCTTATTTAGGGAGAAATGGAATTTCTATCTTATTATCACATATACTGTTATATATACACACATACACATTTTTAAGGCATATTTTTCTTCATCTAAAACTGTAGAGAGGTTTTCTAAAACTCAGTAAAGAAATTTTCTTATAAGGAGAAGAAAATTAAGTCCTTAAACATTTCCTCTTACCTGCTTAAAAAAATGTTTTGCATTTGACTTGGAATATTTTCAGATTTCACAATAAATCTTGTGGAAATCATAGGCTATGTCACAGACTCTGAGCATGCAGGATCACTTGTTGGTGAGCAGAAAGGGAAAATCTTTATAATGAAGCAATCCCAAAAATCTATATATAAAAGAGTAATTACGAAGATAATACTTGCAAGAATAATTATTGTATTGACATTATTCACAGACTGCTTACTGTACATTAAACATAGTACTAATTGGTTTTAGTAATGCTTTCAGTTGTCCTTTGATTTAGATATTATCATCTCTTCAGGTTCAGAGATCATACAATTGATACGTGTTAAAGTCAGCTTTGAAACCGAGGTATGCTGATGAAAACTTTGTGCTCTTCCCAGTTTTCCATCCCAAAAATATGCATATTTTTCAAAATGGAAAAATTAAATGAATATTCAAGAAACTCCAAGCAATTATTTTATTTAGGAACAAGAAAGGCATTTGGATATCTTTTTCAGAAATCGATTTATTTCTGTTTATTATATTTCCTCTATTGAGCTGCTTCAAAATTTGCCAATTAGAGGCACTATTTCCTATAAAGAACCAGTGATTTAACATTCTTTATTTATTATTTTTGCAGTGAAGATAGCATATTCTTGAATTAATTAATTGGTAGGACTTTATGTAAGCTTATCTTTTCTAGCATTCTGATGCTAAGAAAGAAATGAAAGAGAAAAAAGAAAAGGCGTCCACATCTCCTTCAGGAAAACCAAAGGCAGGCCAGGATTACGGGCTGCAAAAAATTTTACATTTCTGAGTGTGATATTCCTTTCTTTAATGCATTTATAAAATGCTCACAGCTCATTAATGAAACAATAGTTTCACTGAGGCAAGAAATGATAATGTATTTCTTTTAATGAATGTTCTGGCTTCCTTTATTTGTGCAAACAAATACCGTAAAGCATTTTTTTATGATTTCAGAATGGAGTTGTTTTAAAATGGTTTATAATTATGTAAATCTTCTTATAATATAATAATTTTAATTTTTACTAGCCTATACATTTCCCTGTTATTGTTAATTGTGGACCTAACATAGATTTTAATGGAAAAAACTACCTAAATATGAAAAGTGCTGTTATGTAGGTGTTACTATACATAAATGTTTACTTTTCTTTTCTAAGAGAATTTTTAACTATCATACATTTTTTAACCTTGAGAAGTTCATGACAAAGTTTTGAGCCTTGAGTTTAAGAAAAAATTATTTTGAGGAAAAATATAGGAATTAAATAATCTTTGATAGTTTTTACTTAATTCTTTTAATTTCACAAACTTCGATGGCATGATTATATCAAAAAGTATTATAATTTGATTTTTGTCTAGTTTTCACGTGAATATAACATTTTCCCCAGATGCTACAGTACTTTTGAATTAGAAAATGACATTTATGAATTAGTAAGCGTAGGCTGTTCTTGTGAAATGAACCTAACCAATTGATTTAGAGGTCAAATAAATTTTCAAAGAAATGGGACAATAAATCATACTGCAGGTGTGTCTTTAATAGGCATGAATGTATATCTGTAATTGACTGTGAAAAATCAAGGGATTTGGAAAAGTGTTAAAAGCGTTGGAACTTCGAGATATATTTGGTTCACTGTTATCATGGCTTTCCCTTCTTCACATACATGCTCATCCACTCATACACACATTTTATTTTACCTAAATAGACAACTTAACTAGTTGTTTTTGTTTGCTTGTTGATTATCTTTCTGGCTGCCTTTTATTGAAACTAAATTTCAACAAGTATTTTAATATACTGAGCATAATATTAGTAATTCTGAGAATTAAAAAAAACATTTTTCTGTTTACTTTCAGTTCACTTTGTTTTGTTGCTTAATAAGTATCTGGAAATTTGTTTAGGGATAAAGTAAATTTCAAAGAGGAGCAAGGGAAGACTTATGTGCTTCTTGGGAAAATTAAAAAAAAATTCCTTCTTAGTTTGAGTTTTTTCATTGTAATGTGTAGGTTTACTTATTTTATATCCAGTTGTGAGCTTATATGTCCTGTTCATATTGCCAAAAATGTAGACCTAGAAATCTGTAATTTATAATTGGTAGGGCATAGGCTTCAAGGTCAAAATTTATATGTGTCATCTCTTTGGTATAAATCTCTGTTTTTGCTTTTACCAAATTGGAATTTTGAAAGGTGCTTTTAAACTTCAAAGACCTGTCGGTTTTGATATGTGATGATAATTTTGAAGATATAAAATTCTCCCCACCTGTCCCCTTTGCTCTTTTCTTTTCCCTAAAAAAACAAGATGGAGAAAACAGATTACTACATAGAGGCAATACAATAAGGAGATCAGTGATTTGTGAACAGCAAACCATAAAGCAACATCCCCTATAATCAATCAGTCTTTCTCCATGGCTCATTAAAGTAAAGCATCCAATTTACCCAGCTTGCAGAAGGAGTGGTGAATTTCAGTTTGAATTGTTCACATATCTAAACTCTTTTTGGTCTGTTATTAGTAGATTGCTTGCTTAGTTCTCTTCATTTTTCATAGCTTGTCCTTGGCAGAGAAAGGGGATTTTAACTTTTAATTATTTATAAATAATAGCAAAGGCTGTAGGTTTGTGTCACGTGCTTGTTTGAAATGGCACAAGGTTTGAGAATGACTGAATTGATCTTAGGTTTGAGACACTCCCTTAATGTCTGTCTTGTAATATCTGTATTACTAATGAGCCATGTGAAACTGATGGGGAAGACTGTCAGAGAACTCAGCGTTTATGGATTGTCTGACAACACTAGTACCTTACCTACAATCCAGGGCCATTTAACTATAGAGAAGTGATCCGTAGTCTTTATTTCCTATATTTAATTTTAAAAGGATCAGTTTAATAATCTGTTTAAAATCTATTTGTTTTATTTTCCTAGTGGAAATGTTTAGTCTTCTAACTTTTTGCTGTATTATATTTGATAACTTGATACCTGATAAAATGCCATAAGTCATTGTTTGTGACATACCCCTACAGTCTTTCTGGGTCTGTGTTTGATCTGATTATCTACAAAATCCTGGAGAACCACCAAATGATTGGAGTCATTTCTCTGATGACCTGTTTGCTTAAGTAAGGATTCTCTGCCTTAGCACTTAGAAATAAGAAGGAAAAACAACTGAATGTGATACTTATAGATCAAGATAACTGTCATTGAATCAAATTTATGTAAAGATTAGCAAGTATATATAAAGTCTCTCTCACTGATAAAAATCCTCCATTTCTTTTATCCCATGATATAGCTAGATCTTTTAATAATCATTTTAATTTCTTTTTATGATGCCTGTGATTAGTAAATTCTCTTTGTGTATGTCTAGAAACATCTTTATTTTGCCCTTTTGTCATAGAATATGACAAATATACATTTTCTGATCACATTACATATTGGCTTGGGATTCACTGCTCTTGTCTGCTAATTCTGGGAATCAGGTTAGAGCAGCCTCCTTTTGGAACAAGTCATTTTTGTAGCAAGGAGGGAAGACCAAGGCAAAATCCTTAAAGTTCTGGCTCAGAGGGACTGTATATCATTTTCCTTCTAATGCTATTCTTGTGTCAATGGGATGAGGCAGTGTAATTCTCTTATAAGACAGTATATGGTATAAGTCAAGGATATCATGATATTCAATCTTATTTGAATACTTTGTTCTAATTTAATTTTTATAAAATTCTTTTAAATATTGCACAGCTATCTCTTGGGAGTTACTGTTGTCAGAGAATAATCTAAGGTCGGGTTAGTTGTCTTTTTTTGTTCTGTTCTGTACATTATCTGTCTTTCTCTAATATCCTTGATTGATTGAGACAGTGTCTTGCCATGTTGCCCAGTCTGGAGTACAGTGGCACCATCATAGCTCACTGTAGCCTTGACCTCCTGGACTCAAGCAATCCTCTTGCCTCTGCCTCCCTAGTTGCTGGGACTACAGGTGGGAGCCACCAAACCTGGCTACTTTTCTTAGAAATTTGTGTAGATACAGGGTCTTGCTATGTTGCCCAGGCTGATTTTGAACTTCTGGGCTCAAATGATTCTCCTACCTCAGCCTCCCAAGTAGCTAAGACTACAGGCACACCACCAGGTCTGGCTCCTCTAGTAGCCTTTAGATTGCTGCCTTTTTGTAAATGTTCATGATTTCACTTTTAAGCTTATGTGGAGACTTTTATTTATTAATTGCATCTTATATTTCAAGCAAGCTTGCAATCGAGAACTCGTATCTTTCTATACTTCTTAAGATTCTCAGCCATTATTTCATCCTACATATGTCTAGCATTCCCTGTATCCTCTTCCTGTGGAACACTTAATGCCTAGTTATTGGAACCTCTCAGTCGGTTCTTCCTCTGACATAATTGCTCTTTCATGTTATTTTCAACAATCTCTTCATCTTTTTGTGCTGCATTCTGAATGAATTCTTCATCACTTGTCATTTTCTAATTCTCTCAGTCCAGTCCAGAATTTATCACATATATTTTTTATTTGAATAATGGTGTATTTTAATTTCTTATATTCCTCTTATGTTTTATCATTTCTGCCTTATTGTATTTTACAATTTCTTATTCTTCTAAAAGGATTTAATGCATTTTATTCCTTCCTTCAGAGAGACAGTGTGGTATAGTTAGATTTACAGGCTCTGGAGGCAGCCTGCTTAAGTTTGAATTCCAGCTCTCCACATAGCAGCTGTGTTCCTTTAGGCCATTATTTAATTTGACTATGCCTCAATTTCCTCATCAATGGAATGAGAATAATTTAAGTAGCTACTTCATAGATGGTTAGGAGAATTGTGGAAAGAATAAATGAGATTCTTCATGTAAAATGCTTAAAACAATGCTTCGCACATCGTAAATTTTTTATTATATTACTGTTAGCAACCATCTTTAGGATTTATCAGGAGTGCTTCTTCATCATCATCATCACTGTCATTTCTTTGAGCGTGATGTTATTTTATTTTTTAATTTTTTTATTTTAAAGATGTGGGGTACAATTCAGAGTTAGGTATGCAAATATTCATTATGCAGGTACTCATGATGTTATTTTTAAACATCTCTGTCATAGCACCCTATAAAATTCATTGCATCTGAAGGTTGTCTATTTCTGAATATTCACATTGTTGGTTTCCTTTAAGCATTTGATTTTTCTTTTTTTTTATTATAAGGATGTGGGGCACAATTCAGGGTTAGGTTTACAAATGTTGATTACACAGGTACCCTTGTTGATGAGGTGTGCCACTCCCTCCCCTAGCAGTTTCCCTCAACTGCCAATCCCTTTTTATAGTATTATAATTGTTCAAAGTCCGCTTATGAGTGAGAACATATGGTACTCTGTTCTTTGTTTCTGTGATTTTCACTGAGTACGATTGTCTCTGAATCCATCCAAGTTACTATGAAGTCCCTATGTTTGTCCTTCTTCATGACTGCATAATATTCCATTGTGTATATGTACCACATTTTTTTATCCAGTCCAGCTTCGATGGGCAGCCTGGTTGGTTTTTCTTCAACTGTTTTAGAGTTTGAGTTTGAACATTTTGATTGGTCATTTCCATTTTTAAGTTGTGTCACTTTCCTTTCACTTCCATTAGCTTCGTAGTCTCAAGCAGCATTTCCCCTCAGCTTCCTTTCTAACAGCTGTAGCCCTACCCAAGCTCCTGGCTTTAAGCAAAGACTCTGGATCCATTTCCCTGCCAGAATTAGCACTTTGCATCCCCTTGTCCTGTCCTGCAGGAGATGAACGTCCTATCCACTGCCTGCCTCGTAATCTGAAGCCAAGCAGGGCAGCCATGCTCAACCCAAGAGGTCTGCGAGGATTCATGCTCACAGAGATGTTTGCCTTGTTTTGGGTCCTGGAAACAGCTTTCCTGTTTTTATATTTTACTTATCCTTGGTGTGCTTTTGAAGCCAAAAAAGGGGCAGTGAAAGCCTGAATTTACTGTGTCATTCTGATTGGAAGCTTTTTAGTGCTTATTTTATCTGTATCATTTCTACCTTTTGTGAAGTTAATTTTGTTCTTCGTTGTTTATTACTTCCTATCCTTATTACTCTGTGTGTTCCCCCACCCCCGGACTCATTTATTGTGCTTATATGTTTATTTGGGTGTTTTTTTCTCTTCTCTCCCAACTTGAATATATGCTTCATGAGAATGGTACTTTGTTCACTGCTGTATCCCTAACATCTTAAAAAGTTCTCATTATTTATGCAATAAACATGTATAGAATTGATGAATGCGTGAGGCTATTTTTGTCCCTATTGCTTTATCATTGCTGGATTTCTGTTTCATGTGTATTTGAAACTCTGTGTCGATTCAGGGAATAGTGGTTCTTGCTTAGGGAGGCACAGGCTTTGTGATTAGAGGCCTATGAGTGTTAGGGATTTCCTGGGAATTAAATCTTTTTCTACTTCTTGAGGGGCAGAAACTATCAAGACCTGCCTTATTCTGTCCCAGAATCAAGGCTGTGATTTTCCGATGTTAGAACTCCATTCAGACAGGGCAACTCCAGGCTTTGTCCTGGGTCAAGGCCTTGTCCTCCAAGGGTGGAGGCGTGCACTTTCTGATCTTTGTTTCTTCCTCCAGTGTCAGCAGAACTTGGATACATAAGCCATGCTTGTCCTTCTTCTTTCTTGTCATACTATTGTTTTATTTAAAAGGATTTCTTAGGGGTTTATCCTTGGGGCACATGTCATCCCTCTGCTGCTCATTATAACCAAACTTGATTGAATCAGCTTAATGGAGTTGTAAAATTAACTACCCTGGTGGTTGTCCTCTCCTGATTTTTTAATAATTGTTTTACTCTACTGTTGAAAAAGCCCTAGAATTTATCATACCTCAAAGGTAATTTTCTCCTGTCACTTTTTTGGATAATGTTTCCTCCTCTCTTCTTTCTCTATTATTCCTGTTCCATGTGCTTTTAATGTTGCAATAATTTTTCATGCTCTGTCAGTCCATGGCGTACTTTCTGGTTTCTGGGCTGGCACAGTTGTTTTTTGGTTTGTTTTTGTTTTACTTATTTCATTTCATAACTGTCATTTAATGAATATGAATCTGAAGCAGAGAAATATACATTTTCATAGTCAGCCATCCTGATTCAATTCTCCCACTTAGATTTTTAAAAAATTGTTTAGGGAAAGTCTCTTTCTATATCTATCTGTCTGTTAATTCCTCCATGGGAGACACTGGGAAGTATAGAACAGTCAGTTAGGCAGTTATTGTGGTCATTTGGAAGATGGGAATTGCTTATATGCTATCTCATTTTCTTCATACTAAACCTGTGAATAATCCCTTTTCTTTTTGTGGAGTTTGAAACCCTTACTTTTGCTGCTTGCAACATAAGGTTGAAAATGTATGTGTGGTAGCACACATTTGAAGGTAACCCTCTCAGGAGCCAAAGTGTCTGACAGTAAAAGGGTGATGGCTGAAGCCAGTAGAGTCTATTAAGAATAGCATCCCTCTTTTCCCTCTCAGTCTCTGCCTTATGCCTTTTCTCCCAAGTTAATTAACTTCCATGTCTCCTGGCCATCACCAATTGATTGGATTGTCTTTTCCTTTGGCCTAGGGCATCTTGTATTGGTGGTGTTGGCTGTTGGTGCTGTCAGGAAATGCTCGCTTATTTGTTTTAAAATATGGCCAGGTTGCAGTACTGTACCACATATCCAAGTGATCTCCAGCCATGTAAACCAGTACTGCTCCTGATCTACTTGCACGATATACATATATATTCTGTGTGACACTTAGAAAGGGAACACATTTCTTCAGGCACTTGGGACCTACATAATTCTTGGAACCAACATCCTGGTCCAGAAATTCAAATTTTCTGTGTTTCCCCATGGAATTTAATAATTAAATGCAAAAGACTTGAGCGCAAGCATTTGTAAAGAACTGTGGGATATGCTACCAAGGCAAGATATGAGTCTAAAGTGACCTCAAATCTACTTTGACTTTTCATAAAGTGTGTCCTATTAGAGTAAATCCATTTTAAGACTGTAGAGTCTTACTGTGTTCTCTAGCTTTAGACCTTTATTGTTGGCAGAATTGTTTGCTTGCTGGTTTCCAGTTGCTAAAGTAAACCTGATTTAAGGCTTGGGTGAGCTGCTGATTCCATTAGAGACACAAACTGCAGTCATTCTGTAGTCAAATCCTCATCACCTGTGCTCACAGAGAGAAAGTTAGAATGCAGAATCATGTATTCATCTGCAGAGTCAGTTCCAACATCTTAGAAGGAAAATTTGCCTTAGAAGCTTCTTAGCATCAAATCAACTGATAAGCTATATGGCCCTTATTTTAGGCATGCCCTCACCCCAAATGGTAGTTCTTGTTTTCTTTCTTTTTTAAAATTGTCCTGACATTAAACATTAAAAGCGTGTCCCTGAACTTGTCCTTGAATTCCATCACTTGTATGTTGTGACTAGGGCAATGAATTTGTTTCCCCATGGCCTCAGTTTTCTCATCTATAAAATGAAGATAAACAATGCCTACCTCTTAGAGCTGTTGTAAATAGTTGTTTAGCACAGGGTCTATGTGGTCAATAATTAATACAGTGTTATTTTTATCACCCTCATTTTTCTCTCTGCTTTGTAATTTCTTTAGCCAGGGACCTGCTTGCTGGCTATACCCCTCCATTAGCTCTGTCTCAGCTTGCTCACTCTCGAATTTGCTACCTTGGTGAACTTGCTGATGTTATGGTTTCCTTAGAATTTGTTCATTTATTTTCAAATTCTGCAAAGAGTTGATTCTGAACTGAATTCTTGTCTGTTGCTTCTGAAACTTGCTACAAGGAGGCCTTGGGGTCATCCCCCTTACCGTATTTTTAGGACACCTGGACTGGATGGCATCTCCTGTTTCTGATTTTTAGGGACTACCTAGATCACTGTCTGTGTTTAATGTAAGCTCATATTCCAGGTTAAACAACAATAAAAGATGGCAAATAGGCCCTAAAAGTGTACATTTTCCAAATAAAGGTGGTGGAAAATTGGATTTAGTATCTTTTGACCAGGGGCGGGTATGGGTGATGATTACCTGGGTGCTGCTTAGAATTTTGGTAGTGTAGAGAGGTAGGGCGTAGGGAGTTTAGGGTAGGAGGTTATCAGGTAAATTTGGCACTGGAGCTGCCTCTAAATACTGATCTTACAATTAATAAATAACGAACCTGGGGCCAAGCATAGGGGGAACAGTGCTGTATTGTGGAACAAGAACACAATTTGAGACCAGTCCTCTTTGACCCATCTGTGATCCTAATTGAGCTCTGCAGTTTCTGAGCTCTCTGGCTGCAGTCCTGAGCCTCAGCTTCCTCCCTTGTAAAGGGGCTAAGAGAAGTGATCCCAGCCTCATGGTGCTGGTGTGAGAGTTCAGCACAGTCGTGTGTGTAAAGCACCTAAGGTTGTGTCTGGCACAGAGGAGGGCTCAGTAAGTGCTGGTGCGATTGCCACCCTTATTTCTGCTACTGCTATTTTTGCTGTGATTGTTGTGGTGGTAGTTATTATTACTATTATTGGAAGGTGGCAGGGAAAGAACTGATGATCAGATCTGGGGGCATTTTCTATCCTATTTGGGAAACAGTTTGAACAAAAGTGTCCTGCTACCTAGAATGTGTTCATTGACTGAAATCAATATTCTATTCTTATGGCAGATTGTATTATTTTGAAAACTTTTGCTACTGCTCCCTGGAGGAGTATTATAGTACCTGGCCCCATTGACATAGCTTGGCTATGTGACTTTAGTCCCCCGTTCTCTTGAAATCAGGAGAGATCATGATAGTTTTAACCAATAAAATGTGTGTAGAAGTGACATGTGTTTCCTTTAGACAGAAACTTTAAAAGCTGGTTGAAGCCTGCAGTGTATCTTTTCTTCTCCTTTTCTATGAGGCTGACAGTATCCTAGAGAAGCTACCCTCTCAGCCAGCGGCCTAGAATGAAGATTGCGAGAAACGTGATAAAAAATAATTTTGGATACTTATACATTGAAGCTGTTTATTACTGCAACAAAACATAACATGGTGACAGAATTATATGTCAGACACTCAAGAGTGTCATTGTCAAGAATGGTAAAAAGAGAAGTAAAGTTTAAAACTACATTTTCAATACAGAACCCACTAGCCATGTGTCACTATTTACTAAATAAAATTAAAATTTTAGTGCCTTAGTTACACTGTCCACATTTCACATGGCCACATTTCAGGCCACATGTAGCTTCCATACTGAACAGCTCAGATCTAGAACATTTCTAAATTTGTTGCAAAAAGTTCTATTGAACAGTGGTGGTATAAGTATTGCTGTGATCCCAAGATCTGTATGAGATTATTTTTAGTCAGGGGGCATGTCTAATGTGTTATTTTTCCTCTCTGAGTTTAAAAAAATTATATTATTCCATTCTCTGTCATTTCATTATTTATATATGGAAAAAGAAAAGTTACATTCTAAGTTACAGAATATTGTTACATTACATTGCCTATCCTTTATTTTCCTTTTTTTTTTTAACTTGCAATATTGAAAATCATCTATTTAACTGTAAACCATCCAATTAAAGCCTGGATACATAGCTTTATTTTGTGGAATAGACAAGGTAGAGATTAGCTTTGATAGTGCATCTTGACTCTTGCAAAGACTAAAGTCACAATGAGTAATAATTCTTCAAAGATAGTTGGTTTTTGAAAAATTTCCAGATAACCACTAATTGAAAAGGAATAAATGACAACCTTGGAGACTGCAATATTATTTCCTAGGTTGAAATTTAATTTTAGATTTTAAAGTTCAGGTTTAAAATTATGCTTAATATTTCCTATTCCAATAGCAATAAGCAGATTTCTTAATAATATAAATCAGCTCTTTTTCATAGCATAAACTAGTTAGACTAGCTTTCCTAAGTATTTTAGTGTTTACAAACAACATAAATACCCATTTTTCATTAGTTAGTTTTTGACTGTTTCAACCAATATTGTACTTTGATGCTGGGGTCATTTGAAATGTTGTCACTGCTTTGTTTCTCACGCTTTCAGCTGAGATCACATTGCTCATAACTAAAAATCATGTAGTCCCCCCCAAATCTGGAAAAAGTGTTTCTCTAAGCAGCCGGGAAGCTTCTGTCTCTGTTGATGGAAGATTTAATAGAAACTGAGTGATATTGTTTCAGCTCAATGTATTCTGTATAATTAAGCAATTGATGTTTTTTAGTCCATTAAGCAATTTTATTCACCCTCCCCAACACTACTTTGCATTCATATTTTGTTGCTTATTCTAATAATTTTTAAAACCTCATTAATTGAAGTTGAGAGGTAACATTAATGAAAAATTTGAATTATAAAGCGTAAAGCATTCTAGGAAAAAGGACTTATATTGCTTAATACATATAGTTGTTTGAAGTCCAACTGCCTAGGAAAACCCTGCTTTAGTGAAAAGATAAGAATTATAATTTCACAATATCTTGTTAAGGGACAGTGTTAACCCATATTCACAGTTAATTTATGTTGTATGTAGGTAATACAGGCACCTGAAGCTCTTGCATAAAGATTGGCATCTCAATCATATAAATATTCTTGAAAACAATTCCCACTGTTTTTGTTGTTATTCTTAAGAAATAGACTTCAGTTTAGGCTCTATCACAATAAATTATATCTGATTTAAAAAATTCATGACCTCAGACCATTAGAGAGAATACCATCCTGCTTTCTCTGTGGTTGTCAAGACTTCCTGTATCTTTGAGGTAGTTTGAAGTATATTATGATGGCCCTAAGGTCTAGGGGGGTCCAGGGATAACAGTAACAGCACAACAAACAGTAGACTCTTTAGCTTGAAACATGAAAATAATGCCATGGCATTGTTGAAAATGGAGCGGAAAGGAGAAGATGTGGATGCTATTGCTTTTTCTTATGAAGGAGCATTTTTTATTTAAAATGATTCTTTTTGGAAACTTAGCTAGTTTTCTAAACCCCATATTTCTATTTCATTGGGTGACTATGCCCAAGTTCAGACAAATGAACTTTAATTCAGCATGAATTTCATTCACTGACGCTTGCATAGTGTTTAGCACTTTATTGAATTTTATGGGATTCCTCTGGTACACGTGTCGAAGGGTCTATGAAAAAACATGACTGAGGCAGTGGATAAGAACACGGATTTTGTTTTTATGAACAGAGAAGTAACTCAACTAAAGCTGTTGAGTAGAACTTTTTTGGGGTAAAATTGATAGCTTAGATAAAATGTTTCTACAAGTCTCAGAGCAGTTGTATAAGGAGAACATGCAAAGACACAGGATAGTCAAATGGCTAAGAAAGCAGACTCAGTTGTGTTACTTGCTCTGTGACTTTGGTATATACTTACATAGCCTACCTTTTATGTAACTACATAAGGCTAATGCCAGGAATATTTCTGACTCTCAGTTTCTTCTCATGTATGAAACATGGGTAATAATAACACTAAATACTTTACAAGACGGTTGTAAGGATTAGCTCTACTTAGTATAGTACCTGAAAATAACAAACATTCAGTGTTGCCATTGAAGCACTCCAGTCAACGTGCAATAACCTGGTAATTCCTTTACATTGCTGTTTAGTGTGTTTATCTGTACCTAAGTATGGTGTGTGCTGTATTTAGTTATAGACACTTCAGATTTTCACTGCAGTCATAAGATCTGATGAAAGAATTGGTTTTATATTTTCTAATATTGGCAAGCGTGTCTCATGTAGATAATGGCCTATGACTCATTGAAGATTAACAATTATCATATAGATATCAGCTATTGCTTTTGTATCGCAGAACTCCTTGATATAATACAATTAACAAAGAATATTTTAACATGTGGTAAGTTGACATGTTAATTCAAGTAATATGTACAAAATTTTACAAAGGCAAAATGTAGTAAAATATTTGAAGTGCTGTGAACCCTATCCTGTTATTTAAACCTTTACACATCTCAAAAATCAGATTCTATTCTATCTTTGAGGGTTTTAGGGTATATGGATAAAGAAGGGATGAGGGGAAAAAATAAACTCCTGATGTTATAATCTTGGTAATTCATAGTATCTTTTGTGCACATAGAAGACCTACCAACCCCCTTATAAGCATTTGCCATATATCTCAAATCTGCAGTCTCCATAAACACAGACTTTAGTACACACTGTCTGGTTCTGAGAATATTTCCATTGAAAGGACTAGGATTCCAGGAAAGTTTAGGGTTGTACTTCAGTAAAAGACCTCTCAACCCCACTGATAAGGAGCATGGATAGTCAGAATCCATCACAATAATCGAGAAATCATAAGTGCTGCTGATTTGTCATATAATTGCACATCTGACTTTGAAAATGGATGTCATCATTATTTAGAATAGTTTTACAGGAATTTTGAAAAGCAAATGTTGCTAATGAAATAAACACCAGTGGTTTCCAGTGTGACAGATTGGTACTGCCCTGTTCTGTTGGTTAAAATATAAATGTCACCGTTATGTTTCAATAGTAGCACCATAATTATATCAGCAAGTACTTTTCATTTTACTTAGTATAATAATTTCAGAAATTTAAAGTAGAAGAGCTCTCAACTGGATAGACTGGGGAATTATAGATGCCACTAAGGCTTGTGAAGGGAAGGAAAGCCATAAATTACGGCATGAATGCTGTGATTTTTCTACTTGCATTTCAATGCATGTATAACCTGATTCAGTTAATCAACATTTATGGTGCCCTTGTTATATGTCAAACTCTATACCCTCAGGAGGCATACACTCCAGTTGAAAAGACAGACCCTTAAGCAGGTAATAAGGAGACATTGTAAAGTATCTCAAGATAAATTACAGTAAGTCCCCTACATATGAACCTTCAAGCTGCAAACTTTCAAAGATGCGAACATGCTTTCACATGTCCAGTCAGACAATGTATGTGTCTGGCATACATTGTCTTGTGCTGTACTATAAGATTAAAAAATGTTTTCTTTATTTTTGCATTTGTTTTTTTATGTATCATTTATGTAAAAGCTCTATAAATCTACAGTACATTTACACAAAAGTACAGCTGTGTTAGTTGGGTACCAAGGCAACACTGTTGTACTTAGGAACAAATTGGACTTATGAATGTGCTCTCAAAATGGAACTTGTTTGTATGTAGGGGATTTACTATATTTTGATGCAGAGAGGGGCATTTTAGAATCTATGTGCTTTTCTTGACTCCTTTCCTCCTATAGGGCAGAAGTATTACAACTCTTGCTATTTTCTCTCTAGAGTACCTTCTCCATCTAAACCTAACTATGACTTATTTGTACCTTATGCTTTTATCTTAATTAGCAATTTTTAGTTGAAAGATTTGCCGCTTCCTTGAAGCAAAGTTAAGTTTTTCAATAACTTTGTCCTTTGAAATCATTTTCCCTTGTCACAATTCTCTTTACACTGTCTTTCTAAATACGTCCTTAAATTTGTTTCCTCTAGTATTCTCAGGGCATGTTTATTATACTTTCTGCTCATGTGGGTCAGTTAATATTGAAACAAAAGTTTTGTTGTGCAGTCTGGCTGCTCCCTGTCCCCTGTCAGCAGTCTCGTTATGTAACTTTAAGCATTACTTTGCAAGCTAAATCCTCATCTAGGGTGGTACAAAAGCTTTACAGCTAACATGATTTTGCCCATGGTGTTTCCTTCTCAAAATAGCTCCTGATAGGCCACATGGGCCAGGTTCTGTTAGTTGCTTGTGCCTGTTTGAAATTCTTAATGAACTAGACCTCTTCTGCTCACATGGTTACTGCACTCACTGTACTTCTTATACACTTTTGGGGAGGAATCTGCATTATTCTTATTTTAATTTTTCCTGTTTTACTTCAGAGTGTTGATGTTCTTATTTTAAGTTGTTAGAGACACCCTTTATCTGTAGAGATGTTTAAATATTTGCATTAATTGTTGTTTTGAGCCTTGAAATCTCAACAGTGATTATCCTACTTTTGTAGTATTGCTGTTGGAATGCAGTAATAGTTAATTTAAAAATAAACAAATAGAAAATAAAGAAAATTAAAAAATAAAAATAAATAAATATGTAAGCTGCCTGGGTCCAAGTGACATACTGTGAGTCTCTTAAAAGAAGGAAGTTGGCAACTCTTCTAGAAATCAGATCATGTCCCTGGGCCAAGAGTTGGCTTTGATATATTTATCATTGGGGAGTGTGGATGAACAGCTGTCTTTTGAATATAGCCAAGGGAAACTTGCTGACAAACATAAATATGAATAGGGCAATAAAGCCTACAAACAACAACAACAAAAGAATATTTGATGCAAAATACTAAGAAAACTCAAAGCCAATTTCCGCTCCCTATCAATTTCTATATCCCCCATCATAATTCTTCTATGGTTGCCATGCCCATAAGCAATGTCAAATCAGAAATGACAAATTACCTTTTTAAAATTTGTACTAGGTGAATTAAAAAACAATTAACTTTTAATTTTTTCCATGTTTCTAGAAGATCTAAATTATCAATCTAAAATACTCTACTTTGGTGATAGCTTGAAAAAAAAAAGTATAAACAGTAACAGGAGACATCCAGGAAGGTCAATGGGGCTTTCAATTAAACTTGGTTTACTTAAGAGTTCTTGTCTTTGAAAAGGGGTTTTAAAGGTACATTTTAGCATCCTGTTTATTATCCAGTACATGTTACCTGTTAGTCTTTTTGCTTACAAAGGACTTCTTGTTCTTGTTCAAGACTGACCCTTGGCTGCCTTACTAAAAAGATTTCAAACTTCCCTTTTCCCTTACTTTTCTTCCATAAAACTTTTTTACATGTTTGTTCTCTAGTAATAGTGGGAATTACTATTCCCACTATTAAATCACACACAAGTAGAGCTACTTCATGTCACCTCCCTGAGAGATTTTAATCTCCATTTTAATGCTCACTATAAGGCTAAAATAGATTTCTACATTTTGAGAAAAATCATATGCCACCATTTTTTAAAAGTTCAATTTTTTCTAAGAAAATGAATGGACTTCCAACTAGTAAAACCCAACTAATTGAACTTCTAGTGGTTAAGTTTTTTTATACCACATTAGTGTTAGGCCAGGATAGAAAAGGTTTGTATGAGTGCACTTAGTTGGACCTAGGGTTAGCAAAAAGGAATGGGAACCTGGATTTTAGGTGATGATCAAGGGAGGGGAATTTGATAACTAACTATGGATATTAATTTTGGTTCCTTTCTTGGTCATGAGATGTTAAATTTGGATTTGTTTTTTGTGTTAAGAATGCTTATTCACATTATTGGCATACAGAGATAATTTGATTTTTTTCTATCCCAATTTGGATATGCTTTATTTCTTTCTCTAACCTGATTGTTATGGCTAGGACTCTCACTACTGTGTTGAATAGAAGTGGTGAAAGTGGGCATCCTTGCCTTGCTCCAGTTCTGAAGGGGAGTGCATCCACTTTTTTCCAATTCAGGGTGACATTGGGTGTAGGTTTGAAAATGTGATCAAATGCCTAGAGAATCCTAAAGACTCCTCCAAAAGATTCCTGAACTTGATAAATGAATTCAGTAAATCTCAGGATACAAAATCAATACATACAAATCAGTAGCAATACTGTACACCTATAGAGACTAAGTTGAGAATCAAATCAAGAACTCAATTCCATTTACAGTAGCTGCCAAAGGAAGTTGGAATATCTCTACATGGAAAACTACAAAACTGATTAAAGGAATTGTAGAGACACAAACAAATGGAAAAACATCCCATCCTCATGAACTATAAGAATCAACATTGTTAAAATGATCATATGACCATATTACCCAAAGTAATCTACAGATTCAGTGTACTCTCTATCAAACAACCAATGTCATTTTTCACAGAATTAGAAAAAAAAATTCTAAAATTCATATGGAACCAAGAAAGAGCCAGAATAGACAAAGCAATCCTAACCAAAAAGAACAAAGCTGAAGGGATCACATTACTTGATTTCTGATTATACTGCAAGGACATAGTAAACAAAACAGCGTGGCATTGGTACAAGAGCAGATACATGGACCAATGGAACAGAATAACGAATCCAGAAATAAGCATCTGATCTTTGAAAAAGCAGACAAAAACATACACCAGGGAAAGGACAACCTACTCAACAAATGGTGCAAGAAAATTGAATAGCTATGTGCAGAAAAATGAAACTTGATCCCTATCTCTCACCAAATATGAAAATTAAGATGGATTAAATAATTAAATGTCAGATTGGAAACTGTAAAAATCCTAGAAGAAAACCTAGGAGAAACTCTTCTGGACATTGGCCTAGTCAAAGAATTTGTGGCTAAAATATCAAAAGCAAATGAACAAAAACCAAAATAAGTGGGACTTAATTAAACTAAAAACGTTCTGCACAGCAAAAGAAATAATCAACAGAGTAAATAGGCAGTCTACAGAATGGGAGAAGATATTCGTAAATTAGACATCTGACAAAGGACTAATATCCAGAATCTACAGAGAACTCAAACAGATCAGCAAAGAAAAAGCAAATAATCCCATTAAAAAGTGGGCAAATAACATGAACAGAAATCTCTCAAAAGAAGATATACAAACAGCCAACAAACATTTGAAAAATGCTCAACATCACTAAGCATCAGGGAAATACAAATTGAAACCACAGTGAGATACCATCTTACACCAATCAATGTGCGACACAGAAGAAGGTAGAGTAAAGCAGACTAAAAAGTCAGCAAAGTCTTCCCGGAGTAGGTCTTATTAATAGGACAATTTTAGTTGCAACAAAAAGGCCAATTTAAACTGGCTTAAACAAGTGAACAGAAAAGAATGGACTTCCTTTGGCTTGTGTAACTCAAAAGCCCAGGGTCAGTTTTTTTGCCAGGAAGATGCCTTCATCTCCTTTCCATTTTCTTTTGTGTTTCTCAGGCAGATTCCTCCCAAGTGGTGACGAAGATAACCACCACCATCTCCCATCTATCTTTCTACTAGCCAAACAACCCCGGTGGGAAGGTGCCTCTTTCCTGAAAGTTATAATAAAGTCTCCTAGAGACTTCTCCTTAACTCGGCTTCAGTCAGCTGCCTTTCTGGAAAGGACTCTGGCCAGGAGGTGGTGGTTTTCTGAATGTCAAGCCCTGGGTCATATAGTCACCATTGGGTCCCCTAAAGAGGAAGCCAGGGAGACAAAGAGGGGGGCAGGGAGGTACAGAACAGGAGAATTATAAAGGACTATCTATGCTTTTTGGGAAGGACATGTGGTGAGTGTCTAGGCTGTAAGTGGAAAAAGGAGCCAGCTTATGAACAATCTTTCACTTTAGCTAAGGATTTTGCACATTATTGCAAAAGCTATAAGTGAAGGACGTATAAAGGGTTTGACAATACTAGATTTATATTTTAGTAAAATCAATATGGATTTTTATGTGGTCAGCTATTGGCTCAATGGGCTGGCAGGCTGAGCTTCAGAGAGTGTTGGCTTGGCTGGGTTGGCAAGCCAAGCCCTGAGAGTGTCTCAGCTCTGTTCTGGAGTCTCGCCCTCTGCCGGCAGCTCTCTCTCTCTTCTACTTACTCAGCCAGCTCCACCGGCTGTCAAGTTAGCCTCTAGGGTATGCAGCTCTGACGATCTTCAACAGCTCTTAGAGTCCAGGTTCTTTTCTTGTTGTAGCCGGAAGGTGAGAAAGTAGAATTTATTGAGAACACAGAAAAGCTCCCACAGTGGGAGGGGACCTGAAGGGTTGCTGATCTGGGGCTGAGTCCTGGTGCTTATATAGCCCCAAGATCAAGCTGATTGGCTAGCATTAACTGTGAGCTGATGATTGGTTGGCACTAGCTGTGCTGATTGGTCAGTACTAAAAATCAATCAACTGGAGGTACAGGCCTAGTAGTGAACTGATTGGTTGTCATTTAGCAGTGAACTGATTGGTTTGTTTTCCTATTCCGGCAGTGAGTGTTTTTAGTCTAGTCTGAAGGGCTTGTAGGGAGTTTGTTTACTGACATGAGTGTAAGTTACAGTCTGACAAGCCTGCATGACATTTGTTACTTTGTTACCAGGGACCTGCCCTGTATGTCTGCCTATTTGTTTTCTAGCTACCTCCACTTTCAAAATCATTCTGAAAAGGATGGATGGGTGGATTGAATGGATAGATGAAGGATGGATGGATAGATAGAGATCTATATATATAAATATGGAAGGTGTAATGTTTTGTTTTTAAATTTTTCTGTACAGACTTGTGTATTCTCCATCCCACTACCTGGGATGTACCTTACCTAGTCAATGTCTAGATAAGAAATAAAAAACATGGCTGGGCACGGTGGCTCAGTCCGTAGCCCCAGCACTTTGGGAGGCTGAGATGAGAGGATTGCCTGAGCCTGGGGGTTCAAGACCAGCCTGGGAAACTTGGTGAGACCTCGTCTCTACAATAAATAGAAAAATAAGCTGAGCGTGATAGTGCATGCCTGTAGTTCCAGCTTGGAGGGCTGAGGCGAAAGGATCGAGGCTGTGGTGGCTGTGAGCGTGCCACTGCGCTCCATCCTGGGTAAGAGAGTGAGACTCCAACTCAAAAAAAAAAAAAGATATATAAAACAATAAAGGCCTAATGGGGGAAACAATACAAAGAGATTAGATATAAGCCAATATGAACAAAATAACAGGAATTGCCAACTGTCTTAAGAGGGTGAGAGAAAAGAAAGGGACATTTAGACTGTGGCTGAGAACTGTGGTGACATTTAGAAAAAATAAATGATTTTGGTGTCAGGTGGATGATTATTATGCCAATTGCATTCTTAGAACCATTAGAACGGTAGCTAAAACTGTGAAACTGAAGTCTGGAAGAGCAGTTGCGGTCTGTAAAGGATGTGTGTTATAGCCCATGGAGACTTAGATCATGAAGGTAGAGATTTGATTTCATTCACTTAGTGGGAATTGGATGCATGCAAAAAACAGAAAAATGACTTAAGACCCTGAATAATACCATTCTGTATGGAGGGGAGTAAAACGAAAAGACGAAAGAGACAGGAAAAGATTCATCTGAGGGATGAGGAAACTAGGACAGAGTTTGAAGAAGGAAAGAGAAGGTGGCTGTATAAAATACCTCAAGAACATTAAAGATGAAGACAGGTCATTGCATTAGGCTCACTAATTATTGCATTAGGGAACTAGCTTACTATTGATATTTGAGACACCATTTCAAGCACAATTACAAGAGATAAATAGGTAAAGGAAGGGGAGCCATCAAGTGCTGTCTACTCTTTCAGGAAGTTTTCTGGTGAGGGGAAGTTTCCAAAGTCTTTGCACTTCCTCTCAAGGGTTCTCATCAATCCCTATGTTTTCAACTACCACTCTAGCCTCGAGTCTCTTCAAATTCAACCTATTACCTATCACCAAATTAATTTTCTGGGGTTTTTTTTTTTAAAGGTATGGCTCTTCTTTCTCAGGAATTCCCAGTAGCTTCCTATTACTAAATGTACAAAGGCTAAGCTTTGCAGTAAGGGATTCAACCTGATATCAACCATATCCAACCTAATTTTTTAACATTAACCTCTCACCAGCCTTCTGGGTGAACATTGTTCTTCTACATCCTTCCATTAGTTCAGCCAAATTGAACTTTATGCTGTTCCCTGATCATGTCCTATGATCATATCTAATCCAGATAGTCTAGACTAGTGCTCTGCTTTTAGCAATCTTCATTCGTTTCATCCTTTCACTATTTACTCAGCAAATATTTAAATATTTACTGTCGACTATTCAAGATAAGGAGAAGGAATTAATGGATAGACACAGGAAATAAAAAGAAAGACACAGTCATTGACAAGGTGAGACCTTGTCGTAATGTTTGTGTTCTTCATTTACTATTAGAACTTGCTTCCTGGTCTGGCTTCATGATAAGTATTGAGCAGGCATTCATGTTATTGGTTTTACAAGGATGGATATCGTTTCCTTCCCCAAAATGAAACTTTATAGCTCTTTCCTTTAGTTAGTCACATACACAAAAAGCTGTCCCTGTACTTCCTAATTTCGATTCATATGTTTATGTCTACATTTATAATAAACAGATAGACTAATATGAAATATACCCATAAGTATATGAATATATTGTAAGATACTGCTATTCCCTGACCACTTCATTGGATTGGGTTTCTAAAACAGTTTTTCTATTATCATTTTTCAGAAATGTTTTGAGTCTGACTCATAATCTTATAAGACTTATTTCAAAAGTTATCTCTTGCATCAGCTTTTCCTGATATCCCTGTCAGGTCTTTTCATCTTTCTCTAACCCCCCACTGCAATTTATGCGCATCTTTTTTGATACCAATCATGTTCCATTAACATAATTTTAGATGTCTTTTCTCCTGAAGTAGAACTTCCTTGGAGGTGAAGCCTAATTTGTTCTTATCTAAGTAAGAAAAGAAACTGTGTGAGTATCTGTTGAATATGTGAGCTTCACTGGTGAAACTTATGACATTATATTTTTCTCCTTATGTTTAACTCTGAAGTTCACAGTGACTGTCACACATATTTTCTATAATAATTTGCAGATGACCATGGCTGTTGTATAGCCCTTGGCCTTTCCCTTGGTTACTTTCTCTGTAAGATAGTTATCTCACCTTGAATGATAATTCACATCTGATTTTCAGTTTGTTTTTTGTTTTTTTCACTTACCTACATTTCTGGCCAATATCCTCCTTGGCATTCTGATAAAATTCCTATCAGATTTTTCTTCCTAGTAATGATAAGATAATTATTTTCCCTGCCAGAAGTTCATTTTAGTTTCCCATCCTTGATTCAGAAAGTCCTTTTTGTACTATGTTAAAACTATGTATCTTCTTGGGCTTCAAAGTCACTGTAGATATTTTCCATTTTTTTCTGACTATATTCTTCATAGTTAAGTGAATCAGAAATAGTAAGTACCCGTCAGTGGAATGTATAAACTATTAGGCCATAAGTCTGATATTGTCTACAGCAAAATAAAATGCTTTCTGATTTGTCATGTCAGGCCTATATAACATACAACAGGGATTCACTGATCATGAATGCCTATGTCTTCCTCCTGAGGTCAAGAGCTGAATTCCTCAAGTCTGATGTTGCCTACGAATGTTCTTTAATTTTCTATAAAGCAGTGATTTTTATATTTCTTTGACCATGACCTTCTATAAGAAATGCATTATATGTCATTACTAGTACAGGTGAGTATGAATGGATATATACACACACGTTGCACCTATATTTATGATTCATATGAAAGTTTCAAGAAGCATTACATTTTTATGCCAGGATGTAATATTTTTGAATAATATGTTATGCTGTTCTGTGTCATTACAAAATGAAGAAACGTACTGAACATACTAAATTGATATAATGATCCACTAATGGGTCACATTCCATAGTCTGAAGCATTCCTTAGATGAGATTTAGAAAATTGCTTTTCAGTCAGAATGACTAGATTCACCCTCTATTCTAGTGGTTTCCAAAAGTTAATATACATAAATATTTGAGGGGCTTTTTAAAATGCAGACTTTTGAGTCCTATTTCCAAAGAGATTCTGGTTGTTTTTTTTTTTTTGAGTTGGAGTCTCACTCTGTTGCCCAGACTGGAGTGCAGTGGTCGCTCCTGGCGAGCCACAGCCTCGACCTGCTGGGCTCCGGCGATCCTTCCGCCTCAGCCTTCCGAGTAGCCTGAATTACAGGCATGTGCTACCACGCGTGGCTGATTTTTTGATTTATTGTAGAGATGAGGTCTCGCTGCCTAGGCGGGTCTCAAACCCGCGGGCTCAGGCAATCCACTCACCTCAGCCTCCCAAAGGCGCGGGATTACAGGCTGGGCCACCGAGCCCGGCGAGATTCTGGTTTTTTATTCCAAAGTATAATAGTAAAATCAGATGATTAACAAGTCCCATGAGTAATCCCCATATAAGCAACCTGGAGACTACACTCTGGGTAGTACTGCCTCTTTCTTTCTTTTTTCTTTCTTTTGTTTTTACAGACAAGGTACTGCTCTGTCACTCAGGCTGGAGTGCCATGGTGCAATTATAGCTCACTGTAGCCTCAAACTCCTGGTCCCAAGCAATTCTTCCACCTCAGCCTCCCAAGTAGTTGGGACCACAGGTCCACACCACCACACCTAGGCTTTTTTTGGGGGGACCAACAGATCTCACTGTGTTGTCCTGGTTGATTTCAAACTCCTGGTTTCAAGTGGATCTCCTGCCTTGGCTTCCCAAAGGACTGGGACTGCAGCCATATGATTGAAGTAGAAGTTAATTTAATATATAAGTGAAGTATAGCAAAAGAGGATGAGTAATATTATATTGTTTTTAGTGCATCTGCTATTGTTGGTAACTGAAAACCATAGTTTAGACTTTGATTGGTTGTACCCTCTAATAAAACCTCTTTTAATATTCCATCAAAATATCCATCAAGCCACATAAGGAGTAAACTGGTTGTGACAATGTGCATGTTCCAATCTATATTCTCTACAGTGGAGCTTGGAGGAATCTTGGAATTAAAAGTTGGGAAATAGAGAAATATAATTTTCCATATATAATACCTCCTGACTTAGAGGGTCTAAGAACCAAGCAGTGAGATTAGGACTCCAGCAAAACTGTATTATGTTAATGCCTGCAAAATGTTGTGAATGAGCTCCAGAGCAGTGAATATCAACTGGTCTTTTAATGCAAGGTCTCTTAATCTCAGCACTATTAGTATTTTAGACTCTGTAATTCTTTGTTTTGCATGGCTGTGCTGCCAGTGGCGGCTATTCAGCTGCAGTCCTGGCCTTTGTTTATTAGACGCCTGTTGCACACTTCTCTACCCCATTCACAACAATCAGAAATGTCTTCAGACATTGATAGATGTCCCCCGTTGGGACATCCCCCATGCAACAGTAGGTCTCAAAAGATGTATGATTGAGTATTGATCACTGTTGTGTTAAGGATCTGTAAAAGATAACAAAAACCATTATATAGTCTATTTTTTAAATATTGTAGTTCAGGGAAAGAAAATATTTACCTGAAGACTGAGGAAAAACACAATGTTGAAAACTGTACTTCAAGTTATGAGGAAAAAAATAATTCTTAGACTATTTGATGTATTCAACGACTGCAAGGCCTCAAATCAGAGGTATTAGAGAATGAGATTAGAAAGTCATACAGAGAAAACAAGCTGAGAAAACAAACAGTAAAATGGAGCAAAAAGATAAGAACATTGAAAGAAAGGTGGTCAATTTTTTAAAAGATGATTGTATATTGTGTTGTAAGAGATAGTAACATGAACATTACTAAACATTCCATACATTATTTCTAGAATGGAAAATATATATACATCATATACACACACCTATGTATGTATATGTTTGTATATGTGTGTGTGTGTGTATATTTATATATTCCCTTACAGATGAAAGTACTCTTTGGCCTGGCATTCTATGTCTAAGAAATTGATCTTAGAAGAAAAAAAAAATTCTAAACAATCCACCCACCTACAGACTGAGGGAGAAAACACGTGCCTCCCCCTGCCCCCAACTGCTTCCTTTCTACCCATGAGTGAAAGGGGCAGCCTTGTCCAAACAGAAGGAGGCCATGCCACACCCATAAGAACACCTCATCTAGATTAGATCCCCGCCTGCCCACCTGCCAGTCCTGCTGATAAGACAAGAGGTCTTGGGAGGAGGCTACCTATTGCCTATGCTAGATGGAGGGGAAAGCCTCTGAAATACAGGAAAGGTCTTGCCTTGTTCCCATCAGACTTCCTAAGTGGAGCAGTTGCAGATGGTTCCCCTCTTGTTTGCCACTCTTCTGCCACTTCTGGCTCCCCACAGGCAGACTAAAGGAGGGAAGTCAGGCAACAACAACAGCAATAAAAAGCAATACACACTGTCAGTAGCATCCTTATTATCCTTATTTAATAATAATAATAAAATAAAAATAAAAGGAGAAGAGTCCTCACAAATGAGAAAGAACCAGTAAAAAACAAAAAACAAAAAACAAACAAAAAAACACTGGCAATCCCCAAAGCCTTGAGTAGTCAACAACCACACAAAGGTTTCCCAAATCCCAGGCAATGGAAGCCATCTAGAACAACATGTCCCTGATCACAGACTATGGATGGAAAAGATACTCAGTGAGATACATGAGAAAGTGGATACACAAATCATCCAGGCCATGAAAACTGTTGGAAGTGAAAGCTGAGCTGGCCATTATAAGAAAGAACCAAACTAAACTTCTGGGAATGAAGAATTCTCTCCTGGAATTTCAAAACACAATAGCAGGTCTTAACAACAGAATTTACCAGGCAGAGGATATAAATTCAGAGCTTGAGGAATGAACTATTGAGCTAACCCAGTCTGATGAAAACAGGAGAAAAGACTTACAAAGAATGAGCAAAGCCAATGAGAGATTTGGGATTATGTAAAGAGACCAAATCTATGGTACTTTGGCATTCATTAGAGAGAAGAGGAAACTGAGAACACTCTGGAACAAGCTTTCTAAGATGCCATCCAAGAAAATTTCCCCTATCTCACAAGAGAGATGTCCAGATGCAAGAGATTCAGAAAACTTCTGTGAGGTATTACACAGGAAGATTATTCCCAAGGCACATAATCATCTTGCCAGCATAAAAGAAAACATTGTAAAACCAAGGAAGATCCATCAGAATTGTAGCAGACTTCTCAGCAGAAACCATAGAAGCCAGAAGGGAACTATCCTACCAAGTGAAGCTTCACTAGTGAAAGAGAATTAAAATCCTTCCCAGACATCTAGTCCCTAAGAGAATATGCTACCTCCAGACCAGCACTTCAGGGGATGCTTAAGAAAGTTCGAAGCACAGAAGCAAAAGAACAGTTCTATCCATCACAAAAGCATAGGCAAACACAGAGTTTACACACCTTAGATATCAACCTCAAAACTTAAAAAGCAAAGCAGCCTCTTTATAGCAATATGACAGTAAAACCCCCACATATCAATAATTAACTTAAATGTGAACTGGTTGAATGTGCCACTCATAAGGTGTGGAGTGGCAAATTGGATAAAGAAGCACAATCTGCCCTTTTGCAGCCTTCTGGAAACCTATTTCATTGCAAATGACACCCAAGGATTCAAGGTTAATGAGCTGGAGAAAGGTCTTTCAAGTAAATGGAAAACCAAAAAGTGTAGTATTAGCTATTCTTATATTAGACAAAACAGACTTCAAACCAATACAAGTTAAAAAGGACACCAAAGAGCACCAAAATAATAATAAAGCTTCAGCCTACCAGCAAGAAATATCTATCTTAAATATATATACACCCAACATAGGAGTACCAAGATTTATAAAAACAATTGCTGATTAAACTAAGAGAGGATATAGACAGTCCTACAATTATAGTTGGAGACTTTGATACCCCACTAACAGCATTAGACAGATCAATGAGACAAAAAACTAACAAGGAAATCTGGAACGTTAATGCAGTACTCAACCAATTTGATCTAATAGACATCTACAGAACGCTTCAACCAACAACTACAGAATATACATTTTTATCAGCATATGGAACATATTCCAAGATCAACGACATACTTGGTCATAAATTAAGCATGAACATATTTCAAAGGGTCAAAATCATAACAAGCATCTTCTCAGATCACAGTGGAATAAAAATAAATATTGTCACCAACAGGAATCCCCTCAAAACACACAAAAACAGAAATTTAACAACATGCTTCTGAATGACTTTTGAGTTAACACAGAAATCAGGGCAGAAATAAAAACATTCATAGACACAAATGAAAGCAAAGACACAAAACACAAAACCTCCCTGATACCATGAAAGCGTTGCTGAGAGACAGTTTTTAAAATTGTCTGCACATATCAAGAAAATAGAACTCAAACAGTCTATGTTGTACCTAAGGGAGTAGAAGAACAAGAATACTCCAATCCTGGAATTAGTAGAAAAACAAATCATTAAAATAAAGTAACAAGTGAATGAAATAGAGACCAAAAAAAAAAAAAAAAAATACAAAGGCTCAGCAGGACAAAAAGCTGGTTCTTTGAAAGGATAAATAACACTGATGGACTGAGAGAGAGAGAGAGAACTCGAATAAACACAATTAGAAATGAAAAATGCAATGTTACAACTGACCCTGAAGAAATACAAAAGGTCATCAGAGATTACTACAAATATCTGTATGTGAGTAAACTAGAACATCTGGGGGAAATGGAGGAATTTCTGGCATCACATAACCCCCTCAAGATTAAAACAGGAAGAAACTGAAACCTTATACAGACCAATAACAGTCCAAGAAATCAACTCAATAATAAGAAAACTCCTCGCCAAAAAAAGCTCTGGACCAGATGGTTTCTCAGCTGAATTCTACAAGACATACAAACAAGAGCTGACGTTAATCCTATTGAAAGTATTCCAAGTAATTGAGAAGGAAGGAATTTTTCCTAGCTCATCCTATGCAGTCAGTCTCATCCTGACACTTTAAAATGGCAAAGACCCATCAAAGAAAGTAAACTACAGGCCAGTTTTCCTGATGAACATAGACATAAAACTTCTCAACAAGATTCTAGCAAATCACATCCAACAGCACATTTCAAGGATAATCCATCATGACCAGATAGGCCTAATTCCAGGGCAAGCCTGGTTCAGCATACGTAAATCAATAAACATAATCCATCACATAAACAGGAGGAAAACCAAGAACCACCTGATTATTTCATTAGACTCAGAAAAAGCATTTGATAAAATCCACATAACTCCTTGATTAAAAATCCTCAAACATCGGCATTAATACTAATTCCTAAAATAAAAAATGCCATCTATGACAAACCTACAGCCAATATTATCGTTAATGGGAAGTTAAGCTGAAAGCATTCCCCCTAAGAACTGGAACAAGACAAGGATGTTCGCTCTCACCATTCCTATTCAACATAGTACTGGATGTCATAGCCAAAGCAGTCAGGCAGGAAAAGGAAATTAGAGATACCAAAATAGGGAAAGAGAAAGTTAAGTTATCCCTCTTTATAAATGGTTGATTCTATACCTAGAAAACCCTAGTGAGTGTCAAAAACCTCCTCACACTGATAAATGACTTTGGTAAAGTCTCAGGCTACAAAATCAATGTGCCAAAAACAGTTGCGTTACTATACACCAATAACTAGTAGGCTGAGACCCAAATAAGAAACACAATCCCATTAACAATAGCCACATACAAACACACACACACACACCCCCACCCTCACACCCTCAGCATCCATCTACCTAAAGAGGAGAAAGACTTTTACAAAGAGAACTATAGAACACTGCTCAAAGAAATCAAGGACGACAAAAACAAACAGAAGAACATCCCACACTCATAGACTGGAAGAGTCAATATTGTCATGATGTCCATTCTACCCAAGCCAATCTACAGATCCAATGCAATCGTTATCAAACCGCCAGCTTCATTTTTCACAGACCTGGAAAAGACAATACAGAAATTCATATGGGAAAAAAAAGAGCCTAAATAGCTAATGCAATTCTCAACACAAGGAACAAAGATGGAGGCAGCATACTTCTTGACTTCAAACTTTACTATAAGTCTACAGTAACCAAGACAGCATGGTATTGGTATAAAAATAAGCACATAGACTAATGGAAGAGAATAGAGACCCCAGAAATAAAACCATGGACCTTTAACAAACTCACCTTCAACATAAACCAACAAAAACAAACATTGGATACAGGAAACCATATTTGGGAAGTGGTCCTGGGAAAACTGGCTAACCACATGCAAACGAATGAAACTGGACCCCTACCTATCACCATATACAAAAATTTACTCAAAATGAATCAAGGACTTAAACATGAAACCTCAAACTATAAAAATCTTAGAAAAAAAAACTTAGGCAACATCCTCCTGGACATTGAAGTAGGCAATGAATTCATGGCCAAGTCCTCAAAAGCAAATGACACCAAATCTAATGTTGATAGGTGGGACCTTATTAAACTAAAAAGTTTTTGCATAGCAAAAGAAGCCATCAAGAGAGTAAAGAGACAACCCACAGAATGGGAAAAAATATTTGCAAACTATGAATAATAAATCCTCACATGTACTCTACAACTCTAAAATAAAAATAAGCAAAATGAAAAAATAAAGTGTGAAAGATGTGTATGTGTGTGTGTGTATATATCAGTAATAACCTATATCAGTAATAACCTATATACAAATATGTATATGTTATTGAGATGTGTATATACATACATCTCAATTTTATGATTTATGATGATAAATAAGTAAAATTAACGTAAATGGCCAATGTAGGGAATGAGAATGTTGAATAATATATGGTATATCTAAAATATCCCTGGACATAATACTCAGTAATATTTGTTGAATATATTCATGCATTCATGAATGTGCTTAATGGAATATTATACATTTGTGTTCAGTGATAACGTTACAGATTATTTATTGTTAAGTATAGATATTCACAGTTTTTAAAAACATTTTACATTATATATGTAGTATGGCATTTTTTGTGTATGAATATGTGTGTGTTTGTACACACTTAGGGAAAACATACGCATTAAAGATAGATTCTATTGATCAGAAGAAATAAGTCTTTTTTTCTCTGTCTTCTTAAAGGCTTGCTTTGATTTTTATTTTCTTTATTTTTTTAATTTTATTTTGAAGATGTGAGGTACAATTCAGGATTAGGTATACATGTGGTCATCATACAGGTAAAGTTTGGGCCACTCTTTGGTCCTCTTTGGTCCTCACTTTGCCTGGTTTGAGATCAGGTACCATTATTGATGTTGTATGCTCCCCACTCCCTTGGCAGTATCCGGCTACTGCCAATTCCTTTCTTATAGTATTATGGTAGAATTATATCTTTTAACTAATCTGTTACCTGAACCCCTAATAGTTACTATGCTTTTCAGACTCTATGTCATTGTTTATAGCTTTGTGTTTTTCTGGAATATGTTTTTCCCAAATTCTTCCACCAAGCTTTGCCTTTAAAAAATATATATGTAGACTTAATTTTTTAGAGCAGTTTTAGGTTCACAGCAAAATTAAGTGGAAGGTACCAGAGTTCCCATATTCCTCCTCTCCCCACATAAGTACAGCCTCCCCCATCAACAATATTCCTTACAGAGTAGTATGCTGGTTATGGGTGATGAACCTATATTGACACATTGTTATCACCCAAAGTCCGTAGTTAACATTAGAGTCCATTCTTGATGATATACATTCTATGGTTTTTAACAAATATGCAGTAACATGTGTACACCATTATAGTATCCCACAGAATAGTTGCATTGCCCTAAAAGTCCTGTGTGTTGTACCTATTTATCTCTCCCTCCCTCCCTGCTAACTCCTGACAACTACTGACCTTTTTACTATCTCCATATTCTTGCCTTTTTCATAGTGTCATAAAGTGGAGTCATACAGTATGTACTTTTTTTTTTCAGATTGGTTTCTTTGAGTTAGTAATATGCATTCAAGTTTCCTCTGTGTTTTTTCATGTCTTGATAGTGGTTTTTTTTTTTTTTTTGCATTAGATAATATTTCTTAGTCAGGATTTACCACAGTGTATTATCCACTCACCTACTGAAAGACATCTTGGTTGCTTCCAAGTTTTTGTAATTATGAAAAAAAATTGCTACAAACATATATGCAGGTTTTTCTGTGGACAGAAGTTTTCAGTTCATTTGGGTAAATACCAAGGAGTGTGATTTCTAGACTATATGGTAAGGATATGTTGAGCTATGTGAAAAACTGCCAAACTCTCTTCCAAAATGATTCTACCATCTTGTATATCTACCAACAGTGAATGAGAGTTTCTGTTGCTCCTCATACTCACCAGCTTCAGTGTTGTCAGTGGGGTTTCTTGTTTGTTTGTTTGATTTCTTCTTTTTTTTTTTTTTTTGCTTATTTTAATTCCTTTCCTCTTAAATGTCCCATTCAGATACTGCATCCTGTATAGTATTGTCTTAACCCAATACGTAGTAATGCTTCCCTGCTCCATCCAATAATTATCTTCATTTAGACTTAATATATGATTAAGACTCATTTAGACTTAATATATGATGCCAATTTTGTGTCTTATATCTGTTAGAGTATTAAGCTTTTGATGATGGCAGCCTTTTTTTTTTTAAGACAAGGTGCCAGAGCTTAATACATTTCTATAAAACATAAGCAGTAATATTTTTTGGATAGAAAATTGAGATTATGTTTTCAGATGAAAGATATAGTAAAAAGTAAAACCATTTGAAAATGTACCCATAGTATATCTCAGTTGCTTCATTTTTGGTGTATAGTAGGTAAAATAGTATTAAATCTAGTTACTTCACGGAATCATAGTTTGTTAAAGTCAAAAGGAATCTAGGTGATCTTTTAGCTTATTTGTGAGAACCTTGGGATGCAGAGTGTTTTGATACACTGACCCAGGTCACATAGAACTGTGATTTGTCTCATCACCTTTTGTCGTCTTTCCCTAAAATGTGCTATTCTTCTTTCATTTTTATTGAGTTAGATAGGATTAGTTTGTTCCATAAGAATAGATTCTTTTCCTAGAAAATGCAAATTAGTAACTTAAGACCACATTCTTGAAAATGGGATATTTCATTAAAATAATAATGTGAGCTATCTATGTTGTTGTGCTTTTCCTATCATTATTATCTAATTAATTAATTCACATTAACCATTAATAGAAGGCCAGTTGTCATGACTCAAATCCTTTTACTTTCCTATGAGCTTAATTTTAGAGAAAGAAAGAACAGTTAAATTATCACCATAAAAGAAGAGTTTTATATGAATATGTATTATGTTGTTGCACTGAACTTATAGAAAGCTTAATGTTAATAGTGGTCATTACCAATCATGTCTTTCATATTTGAACTTTGGTTTTCCATTATTTTATAACAATAAAGTTTCTGAGAAAATCAACAATATCTTTTTCTTAAAAAATAACAGAAACAGGTAGTGGAAGAAAATGCAGGCAGAACCAAACTACTTCTCTTGATAGAATACATCTCTGTTTTACTAGCTCTTGTCCTTACTTGCTTTTGCCAGTTCTTCCCATTCAGCAGTCTTTTCTCCTGTTGCTGCAAGTATTTTGGGGAGTCCTAGATGTTTGTCTCCACTGTTCATATACATGTACTTACTTAATAACACATGGTGTATTATTTCACAGGGCTGCTATTACAAAATACCACCAACTGGGTTGTTTAAAACAACAGAAATTTACTCTCACAGTTCTGTAGACTAGAAGTCGAATATCCATGTGTGGGCAGGGCCATGTTCCCTCTGAAGGCTGTCAGGAATAATTCTTCTTTGCCCCTAGTTCTTGGTAGTGGCTGACAATCTTTGGCATTCCTTGGCTTGCAGTGGCGTCACTCCAGTCTCTGCCTCCGTCTTCACATGACCTTCTCTATGTGTTTGTGTCTTCGTTTCTCAATTTATTATTTTTTTGGCATATGAGGTTGCCAGTCAAAAAAAAATAAAATTAACTAAAAAAAAAAAAAAGGACGTCAGTCATTGGATTTAGGATCCACCCTAAGTCTAGGCTGATTTCATCTTGAGATCCTTAGCTAACACTGTCTCCAAAAAAGGACACTTTCTGAGGTTCCAGTTCAACATGAAATCTGAAGGATCACTATTCAACCTACTACACTTGCTATTAGCTGAGCACTCTGACCCTTTGCTGGGAGTGTGTTTGTTTCTTCTTCCAGGCTCCGCTGCCTCTGCTGGATATGAATGCCCTTTTGGTTGCATATTACTATGTCTTCCATATACCACCACCATTGTCAAGTCCCATTGCTTAACTGGGCTGTACCCCATGTTTACTGAGGCCTCCCACTGTCTCTGCTGACTACAGTGATGCCTACAGGCCTCCATTGCTGATGGGCGTGGCGCCGTCTCGCACTGGGCCTGGTACTTCTCAATGGCACCCTTACTTCTACACTAGATGCATTCCTTTGAGTCGATCCAATTAAAGTAGATTTTATAGCAGTTCTTTTGCCACCCAGTCCCCTTATGATTTAAAAAGAATTTAATGATTTTAATAAAACATGTCTTTCAAGTTTATTTCAAATATTTGTCTCTCTCTTTCTTCACTGTTATCGCTCCTTGCTTTCTGTACTGGCAGTGAATCCTAGTTACACATCCCATATTCTACCAAGAATTATTCATTTTTATTAGTGCTAAAGTTTTATTACTGGACAAAGCTTGGCCCTGTCTTTTCTTAGAATGAAGTCTTTCCAGGAATCTTTTCCATCGTTCAAGCAAACTGCTTCTTGTCAGTTCCCATTCTACCTACTGCTCTAATATTTCTAATCTTTAAGAATCACAGTAGTTTGTAGCTCAAGTTCAAGGTAAGGATATTTCTCTCTCTCTCTCTCTTTGTGTTTTCTCCATTCCACACATATACTACTAAATGAATTTAATTATATTAACACATTCTGACATGTATTTTGATTATTTACAGTAGAACTTTTACTGTTGGGATAAATCATATTAAGTAGGGAGGGAAAAAATACTTTTTTGACCTTTTGGCAGTACCTTCACATTAGGTCATGGAAAGCACTCTTTCAGCAGCCATAAATACTTTAAGAATTGTTGCTAAACTGTAGGGAATTTTAATTTAGCAAGCATTTATTCTGTGCACACTTTACACCAGATATTGAATCAGACTATAGAAAAGAAGTGCAAAGGCAAGCTCTGTACCTTTGACAGGGCAGATGCAATTTAACATCAATAGTTTGTAACTAAAGCATAAGGTACTGGGGAAGCCGGTATTTGACAAAACCAAAAAAGCAGGTGGAGGCCAAGTAGAAAAGGCACTTTTGCCCCATGCTAAGCATATAAAGCATTAGCTTTACAACATCAGGGTGGCACAGTATTCTTTAAGTCAGCAGAGTAGTATAAATATTCAGTTTGAAGCATGGATATAAATAGATAGTTGCAGTAGAGAATGATGGGGATTTAATCTAAAATGAGGGCAGTAGTTATACAGAAGGGGGTAAATGCTGGATACATAAAGATGGTTGATGGTTCAGTATCTATTATTGTCAGTTATGGGTGCAGAGAGAGAGGGAGAGTTCCAGAATGACTCTCAGATCTTTTGATAGAGTTTACAGTAAAAGAGAACTAAACTTAAGAACATGTTTATGGAGGGCCATCATATAAACATTTAATTTTCATGATAATAGCCATTCAAAGCCACAAGGAATTAATTCTCAAAGAATGTGAACACATAAATTGAAGCTATATAACTAGGCAGTGACAGAGCTGGCTGTTTCTTTAGCTTCAAGACTCATGTTTTTTCCATTTTGGGGAAGATGGAAGGATAACAAGTTAGACTCCATGTTGTGTTTGAGGTACTCTTAAGATATGTAGGTAGAACTTTCTAAGAAGACTATTGGAATTTTCAACTTAAGGTCAGAAAAAGGATAGTTTCTTGTGGGAGAGCCAATTTGGAAGTTTTTTAAAAAAATATTTAAAAAAATATGAGTACTTGTCAAGGCCATTTTTATATTTGTCATAAGATGGGAGAAGCAGAGAGTGAGAAGAGAAGTTTGCATGGAACCCTGGGGAATGTCAGCATTTAAGGGGACTGTGAAAGAAGCAGAACCAGGGAAGCATATTAGAAGTGAGGTTTTGGAGAGGTAAATGAAGAGAATGTTGTTGAAAAAAAATAGGAGAGAAATTTGAGGTAATGTTCCACACTATCCTATGTAACATATAGGTCAAGTTAGGAAGTCATTTAAAATGTTCATTGGACTCAACAGTTGGCAGAGAAATGGAAGTGGTTTTAAGAATAAATGAGAGTTCTTTTACAGGAGCTTGAGAAATTAATAGAAAATGAAACAGTGAAAATAATATGTGAATGTAGTAGTCATTACCTATTACTATAGGCCATGAGCTTTTTTCTTTTTTTAGCGATAATGATTTTTAAAAAAGTTTATTCTCCATCTCTGATTTGGTCCTACCTATCACTAATGACATATTTTATTGCTAGAAAAGTAAGATGAGACTCCATCCTATAAACCTGAATTATACTTATTTGCACTGTGATCTAGCCAGTTGAACTAACTAATCATAGCAAGATTTATCACATTTGTAATAAAATTCCATTACTGAAATATTCTTTCAAAGTTAAATAACTTTTTCCATATTCCAAAGGATGGAGGTTTAAAACAATGCTTTGTTATTCAGGTTACTATAAATTGCATGCAGTGAGTGCTTTCTTTGGTCTTAGTTCATGGAAAAGTCACTTTCTATAAGAAAGAATTTGATTATGTGTTATTTGCTTTTGTTTTTAGAGAGACTAAGTTAAACTTTGTTGTTTGTTCTTCGATTTTGACAGCATGAAATAATTACTGGTCAACTCTTCTTACCTACTCCTTCCTCAAAACAAACTACTACTCCACTTAAGATTATAATTCTACTCTCAGGAGTGGGGAAGTTTGCACTATCTCTTCAATTTCTCTTTTTTAATCCCACAAGGTAGACTAATTATTACAGAAAAAGAGTATTCAGCTGTTTCTAAGACATACAAACTAAGAACATGATTTCCAGTAATGTGTTAATTTTAGACAAATTATATTAGAATAAAAGGATTTGGGTGGTCTGCAGATTTCATTATAAGGAATTTAACAAATGTCAGCAATAAACATATTTAAGAAGAGCATAGAATACTTTATTGCCTTTTAATTATAATACAATGAGTTTCCTTCAGACACACATTGCTGGAGAGAATTCCAGTTGTCTTAAACTTTTATTTTGTTCTTCTCCCACATTCTTCATTTGGATTGCATGTAAATACCCTCCTTGCTCTCAGTGGAACATATTGGTGTTTCTTGCTTCAGCAATTCTCTTTTGGTAACTTATCCCATATGTTTGTTAGCCTTTGCCTAAAACTGTTTTGTCTGAACTCGACTTCTGAACCATATCTTGTATGTGTCTGCCAGAATGAGGATTGTTTGAATTATTTTTGTATAATAACTTCATAATCGAACATTTTCATTATTTGTAAGTAAAATAAACTTGAATCTTATCTGTGGAAATAGATAAAAAAGTATAATTTTAATATGAATTTGCTTCTTTGGTTAAATAACATTTTTTTAACTTAGTTTACTCCACTGTTAATTTGTCATTGCTTAACATTGTGTCAGAAACATAACCATGCATCCATTAGAGACTTACAGAGCTGCATTCCATAATTTATACTTCTCATCTAAACTTTCAATTATTCCTTATTATGAAATGAAAAGAAGAGGAAAGGAACAATGACATTTTTATTTTTTAAACCTCTAAGTGGTTTTACAATGCGTCGTTGACTTCTAAAACTTAATCAAGGGGCTATTTGGAGTTGAAATTCTGGGTCTGGTTGGATTCAGATATAGTATTTCCAATGTTAGGAGCTACCATTTTTAATCATTTGTGTTCAGACTACTTGGTCTCTTAAAGCTAATACAAAGATGAATATTAGTCATTTTCTTACATTTAGTTATTCACTCAATAAATATTTATAGAATTCCTACTATGTACTAGTCATTGTCCTTACCCTGTTGACATTCACCATCTTGTTGTAGAAGGTTAAAGGCATCATACACAAAAAATAAACCAGGTGGTATAAAAAGTGTTACAGAGAAAAATAAAATAGGATAAGGAAGTAGAGGGATAGGGAAGGGGTATTATTTTTAGATTGGGTGGTCCACTAAGGCCCTCTGATAAAGTGACAATGGAGCAAGCATCTGAGGGAAGAGAACTTTGGAGTCCTGTAGACATCTAGAAAAAGAGCATTTCTTGTCTTTTGTGCCCATAAATTGGGCTTTGTGCACAGTCTGAGGGACACCAGGAAAAATTAAAACAGAATTGCTTCTGTAGGATAATTAGAAAAATACACCCATGGGTTTACAAGTCCCAGATTGCAAAATGTATAAAATTTATTATCTCTACACACAGATGGGAGAGATTTACATGGCCTGAAGTATTTTGAGAATGCTTTGTGGAAGTAATAGCACTTGAAGGAATGCTAAGATTTGGCCATTCATTGTTATTTATTTTGTGAACATTTACTGAAACGTGAGGAGATGGAAGAGGGTCATTCCAGAAAGGAAGGGGATATGACCAAATCCAAAGAAGGGTATATTAGTGCCTGTGGCTGCTGTAACAAATTATCTAAAACATGTTGACTTAAAAGTACAGAAATGTAACCTTTCACAGTTTTGGAGGTCAGAAGTGTAAAGTCAGTTTCACTGAGCCAAAATAAAGGTGTCAACAGGACGTCACTCTCTCTGTAGACTCTAAGGGAGAATTCATCCCTTGCCTTTTCCAGCTTCTGGTGGCTGCTGGCATTCCTTGACTTGGAGTCACATCCATCCAATCTCTGCCTTTTTTATTACATTGTATTCTCTTCTGTGTGTGTCTCTTATAATGACATTTAGTATCTACCTGAATAATTCAGGAAATCTCCTCAATTCAAGATCCTTAATCACATGTGCTACCATATAAGGCAACATTCACAGGTTTCAGGGATTAGGACCTGATCTCTTTTAGGGAGCTACCATTCAGTCCACCATAAAGAAGATATGCATATTACACAATACAGAGAATCATTTGATAAAAATATAAGAGTCACTTTCAGGAATAATTCCTTCATACATTTAGAAAATATTTACTGAGTGTCTGCAGTGAACACAGAAGTAGGCAAAAAAGCAAACACAACCCTTAACTTTACAAAACTTATTTATGAGTGAAGTGAAAGTTAAGAAAATGAGACAGATTGAGTTCTCACAAGATTTGAGGACCTTGCTCTGTCTTTACTTCTCCTTCTGGCACTTTTCTACTTGTAAGGACCTTCCTGATTACATTGGGTCAACCTGGTGATCCAGGATACTCACCTTATCTTAAGGTTAGCTGATTCAAAACTTTAACTTCATCTACAACATTATCTTGCACATATCTACATATCTCATATCTACAACATTATCTTGCACATAACGTAATACATATATTACAGTTTCAGGGATTAGTTTATGGAAACTTTTGGGGGCAGGCCATCGTTCTGCCTGCCACTGGTAGGATGGACCATGTATGTAAAGGATTTTAGTTTTATTCTGAGAGCCCTGATTGTAGGGTGTTAAACAGACTAGGAATATATGTTCAGATTTGTGTGTGTGGGGGGGTGGTTTTAAGAGATGGGATCTCGCTTTGCCACCTAAACTGGAGTGTCAGTCACTACAGCCACACACTCACTCCTGGGCACAAACAATCCTCTTGCCTCTGTCTCCAAAAGTGCTGAGATCACAAGCATGAGCCACCACACCCAGCCAGATTTGCGTTTTGAATGGAAAATTCAGACTGTAATATGGAGAAGAGTTGAGGGCAAAAGGAAGTGGGGAGGCCACTTAAGAGACAGTTCCAGTCCCAGGAAAAATAGAACATTAACTTGGAGTAGTGATAATGGCAAAGGTGAGAAGCATGTGGATTTGAGAGTGAGTTTAAATCAGATTAACCCTATGATAGAGTAGAGATGAAGGGTGCATTTTTTTCTTGCAAAATCGAAAGACTGCTTTATGTAGTGCTATTCACTGGCAAAGAGAACTCCAGAAGAGGAACAGGTTTTGGGAGGAAAATAGCATGTGTTTTTCTGCAAGGCCCGGAGGTAATAGTAGTAGAAGAAAAAAAAGCATGAAAATAAGAGATATTTTGGAGTAAGGATCAGATCACTGGCTATATATGAGAAATAGAGAAATATGTTTAGGCCCCCTAAATAGGCTATGTTTGTATGTTATGTAAAAGGTCCTGAAGAACTGTGGTGTTGGTTGTGTGTGGGTTTTAAGCTAGGAGGTGCATTCTTAATTACTTAAATATTGTGAAATCATTTCCTTTCTAATTTTTTTATTTAATTATTTTTACCGTAGAGACAAGGTTTCACTGTGTTGCTCAGGCTGGTCTCAGACTCCTGGCCTCAACCAAACCTCCTGCTCCAGCCTTCCACAGTGCTGGGATTTCAGGCATGACCCCTTGTGACCAGTCACCATTTACTTTTTAACGTTCCATGCGACCATCTAGCATGCAGTCACTGACTACCATATATACATACTTAGCTCCCATTCTATGGAGTAATGTAAAAAAGTGGAAGACACAGTCATAGCCATAAAATATTCCAGAAACAGGAGAACAAATAAGTAGCAATAAATAGAATTTGATTATCTCTTATATGAAAAGCTTGGCACCGGAGGTGTTTCAGATTTCTGACTTCTTTTGGATTATGGAGTATTTTCATATACATAATGAAATATCATTGATATGGGACCCAAATCTAAACACAAAATTCATTTATGTGTCATATACACCTTATACATGTAGCCTGAAGGTAGTTCATTTTTTCTTTGGTATTCTTTTTCATTGTTTGCCTGCATTTTGACTGCAGCTTATCACATGAGGTCAGGTAGTATCTTCCACCTGTGGCATCATGTCAGCACTCAAGAAGTTTTGGATTTTGGGGCATTTCAGATTTTGTATTTTCAGATTGGGGGTGCTCAAATTGTAGTAGGAACTTGCTAAGGCATCAGAATAAAATTCCTTTACTCACTGATTAATCTACTTTACCTAAGATGGTGCCTGACACATACTGTATACTCATTAAATAGATGGATTGATTAATTTATTTAAAACTTACTAATGTGAGTTATTGTCATTGTGTAGCATTGTTTCCTCTGTGCAATGATCAGATACTTTCTGCTCTTGCAGTTTTTACATGCAATAAAAAACTCATGTTTGGGTGCTCTGGGATAACAGTGGAAGGACCTAGGTTGTTTTTCTCCTTAGTGGAGTTAGAATTTGTGGGCAGAGGACTCGTGTAGAGACAGTGGTGATGTCAAGTCATCCTATAATGCACCACATGTTGGATTGAGTGTGTCAAGTCTATTATAGGTCAGACTCAAAGGGAAATTCAATTAGCAATTATCTCTTCTATAATTGAGTATGGGCTCCATGGAGAACTTTGTAATGAGTTTTAATTGACAGGCTGAGAAAGTGATCAGAGTTGTAAGAGATAAAGCTAGGAATATTTCTTTAATGGTCTTTAGGAGTACTCATTATAGGGAGCTGGAAGGAGCAAATAAAGGAATTGATCAGAGAGAACTGGCTTCCATGAAAGGAGGAGATATTTTTTAAAATGCTATACTACTAAGGTGTATAGTAGTACTAAGGTGTATAGTAGTACTACTAAGGTGTATGGAGGTCTTAGTGGCTTGGGAGGAGGGTCATATAATAATAGTATTCCATGCCACAAATACTACGGTGAATGCAGACTGATAAAGCAATCAGTGGGAAGCCACTGGTGGTTCTTATCTAAGAAAGAAAATGTTATGGAAATTGTGTAAGAGATATTATCGTGATATCTGTGTTAGGATATACTAAGGTGGAGAGGAAATGTTGATAAGGAAACTGTGGAAAGGCTTTTGTTGCAATCCTATCATCATGAAGTAGGCCCTTGTGCGAGCTGTGGAAATGGAAAAAAGTTGTGAGCAACATCATAGTAGAAGACAGAAGTTAGGGGCAAGAAAGAGAAAAAAGATAACTAAAACTATGAGGTTGGTGTCTTCAGACTAGAAGTTGGGAAGAAACAATTGGCAGGATAAAAAGAGGATAACACCTTTAGTTATATGTTCTCATTTATACTATCTGAAAAAAAATAGGTACCAGTTGTGAAATACAAAATATGTGAAAGTTACACGTTCAATTTATTACTTTTCTTGTTTTCTATCTATATCTCCATGGAACTTCTATATTGATGTTAGGGCTACTTCCAAAACTTTTTAAATAGTCTTATGTCCTTGGAGAATATTTTCATTGCTTTGAAACTTCTCATCCAGCAATGCCCTTCAGGAATCTGGCATCAAAATCCAAAAAGTGTTCTCAAAAGGAAAACATTGAAGTCTCACTCATCTATGAGAATGCAGTAGGCGTAAAGTCCAAGTTGGCATGATGACTTTCCAGCAAGAAGCCTTGTTTCTCAACAGTTTTTTTCTTTGTAAAGCAGCCTAAGAAGCTCATCTGAAATACCAACTTAAAATTTCTTACCTGAACTTAAATCTTACAATGCTTCCCATTTTCTGTTGTCACAATCTGAACTCAATAACACAGTACGCAGTACCCCTAGTAACCCAGATTTCTAGCTTTATCTCTTCCTCCTTCATATATAGCTCACCAGCCATGGGAAATTGTCGATATTTCAAATATTAGGGAAGACCTACATGGCTCAGATACTTTCCTCCTGGGGCTGCAGGCCAATGAAAGACTCCTTGTCCTAAGAGGGCTCTGTAGGTAGCCCTGAATCTTGAGAAACTCATCATGGTCCAGGGGTCTGATACTAAGACTTAAGGATTCACAAGTTTTAACAAGAATGGTTGCTTCCCATAGGAACACATTTATTTTAACTAGAAACAGGTAGTCATTTATTTAATTATTTATTGAGAACTTCATTTGAACCAGACTATGAGCTAGGCACAGAAAATTCCATGGTAAATGAAGTAGATCTGATCTCTATTTCATAAAATCTACAGTCCAGCCTGTGGATGGGAGTACCCAGTGGGAAGTCGTCTTTGTCCTAGGTGTGGGAGTGGGAGTGCGAGAGGTAGACTGACTGACTGTTAAGTTGAAAGTCTTATTGGAAAACGAAAGAAGTTCATTTTGGCACTAGTGCATATGGGAGGGAAAGAAAGCAAGAAAGATAGAAAGGTACAGAGACAGAGAGGGGTGGCAGAGGAGGCTGGAAAAAAAGGCAGGGGTAGAAGTTGAACCAGAAGTGCTTGTGAGCCATACAAAGGGTATTAACTTGACCATAGGGCCACTGTGACACCTTTTATGCTTGAAGCAGGAGAGTGGTATGGAATCTTTATAGTGAAAAATATTACTGTTAACAAAGTAGACTCCATATGCCAGTCTATATTATTCCTCTGGAGCAGAGTTATAAAAGAAGCTGGTTTTGTTTTTTTTTTATAAGTAGACTTTTAAAAAATTTTAGATATGTAATAACAACAATAGAACTTTCATTCATCCTAAGGGCGTATTTATAAACTGGTACAAGAACATTGGAAAGTGACTCAGTATCATTTTATAAAATTGAATGTTTGCTTACCAGTTGATTCAGCAATTCCACTCCTAGGCATACACCCAAGAGAAACTCTTACATGTCTGAACTATAGGATATGTGCACATTTATTCACCATTTGTAATTACAAAATAATTGGAAACAGTCCACATGCCCATTGATAGAAGAATAAAAAATCTGTTATATATTCACAGAACAGGATACTATAAACTATTAAAATGAATGCATATATAATATATGTATTTATGTATGTATATATATTCAGCATGGTAGTCTCAATAGTATTATATTAATTGTGAATAACAAGTCACAGAAGAATACATAGAATATAATTCTATTTATGTAATATTCAAAGACAGGAAAATGAAAGTATGTTATTTAGTGATATGTACATATATATAGAAAACTCTGAAGAAAAATACTGAATAACAGTGGTCATAGTTTCTATTTTTGTGACTCTTCTGTGTTTATTATTATACAATGTACCTGCTGTTGCTTTTCAGAAGTATAATTTTATACATTATAGTGGAAGCCAGTTTTTATTCAGAAAACTGGTAAGTCAGAGTACAGGGGAGCTGAATAACATATGTGCTAACAATATGGACTTTGGAGTCAGACAAACTTTAGTTCAAATTTCGCCTCTTTTAGTAATTGTGCGGTTGTTCTAGTCACTTGGAATATATCACTCAGCAAAAAAGGTAAAAATCCTTGTCTTCATGTGATTTATATCCTAGCTATCAGAAATAAATTTTTATGAATTTCCCTAACATGGTAAGCTCCATGGAACATAGTATCTGTGTTTTATTTATCTGTAGCTATCTGAAGCCTAAATCTGGCACATAGTAAGTATGTTTATGGAATTGAATTGCTGAGACTGTGGAATTGAATTAAATTGTGTGACTAAATGAACATTGTACTTTGTACTTTTATGGAACAAGAAAAAATACAAATTGCTCTAGGCTTTGTCAGTTGGCTATAATTTTAAATCAAAGATTAGACCTCTAGAGTTTCTTCATTCTTTGTTCTTGTAGGTACTGAGTCACATATAGAGAATGGCCAGATGTGGTGGCTCATGCCTTTAATCCCAGCTCTTTGGGAGGTTGAGGCAGGAGTATCACTTGAGGTCAGGAACTGGAGACCAGCTTGGGCAACATAGTGAGATCTCGTCTCTACAAAATTTTTTTAAAAAAATTAGCCAGGCGTACTTTTGTGCACCTGTAGTCCCAGCTACTCTGGAGCTAACTGAGGCAAGAGGATCCATTGAGCCCAGGAGTTTGAGCTTGCAATGAGCTATGATCACACCATCCTCGTGAAAGAGTGAAGCTCTGTCTCTAAAAGAAAGAAAGAAAAAGGGAGAGAGGGGAAAAGAGAGAAAGGAAAGAAAGAAAGGAAGGAGGGAGGGAAGGAGGAAGGGAGGGAAATAAAGAGATAGCAATATGAAGAGCAGAGATACATCAACATTATTAATGGTATGCAGGACTGTTTGCAGCCTTTATTTTTAAAAAATTTTACCTGCTATTTCTCTAGATCAATAATTTTAATTTCAATAGTAAGTATACTGCATTTACGCTTCTCAGAATTTGGAATTCTCTTCTTTCCATTATCCTAAAAGTTATTTCTATATATCATGAAAGTGTTATTGGCTCCTCTAATAGTTTTCAAAGTTAGATGATAATGCAGTTTTTATATTTTGTTCATATTGTATATGTGTGTGTTATAGAAGTAACTAGAGGTGTGTATTTCTGTAATGAAGCATCCTTAATGTTCATCAGATTCTCAAAGGGAATAATAACTAATATCCTATGGTCGGACTTCAGATTTTTTAGAAAATTGACTTAATATAAAAGCAGAATGACAGTCTTTGCACATAAATAATCCTGTACGTTTCTGATTGTATTCATCTATGTGTAATTATTGTTGCAAAAAAGAGATATATTTATATCCGTTTCTTGATACAAAGATTAAAAAGTACCCCCAGGAAGCTGGCATTGAAGGTTTTCTTTTACATTTGCTCGTAAGTAAAAAATAGAAGTTCTAAGAAAACATGTTATGAGCAATTCTTTGGCAGTGTTTAAAAGATTACCGTCTGTTCACATTATATTAGGTTGTACTCTGGCATTGACTTTTTGGTGATTCTAGGTTACTACAGACTTATTGCTTTGGGGTTTTTTTGGTCTGATTTTTGTTTTTTGCGTCTATATTGGATAGCTAATTTGTATTATATTGGTCAGTCCTTACGCAATAAAAACTTGCATAGATTTTGCCATCAGAACAAATTATGTGACTTGAACAGAAATATTCGTTTATTGGCTTAGGGAGCTAGAGTTTTTGTCTATATAATTCAGAAGGAATGTGTATATTACTGTAACAAGTCAACTTCTATTGCAGCTTATGGTTTTTGCCATATGACAATTTCTCACAAAGGCAAATTTTGGGGTAGTTCTTCGAAGCTTCTTTTTCATATGCTAAAGAATCTTTCATAATATAAGCCATTACATTGACTACCCATAAAGTACTATTTTAATAAATTCACCTCATCTATAAGTGTAAACTCTAAATCCTGTAAAATTTAAAATATTTAATATTATGTTATATTGCCATGCTGCTTAATTTTGATAATAAGTATTCAATTCTAGGTACTTACAAAATTCTTTGATTTCTTCAAAATCACAGTATAAATAATATACAAGGAATTGATTTGAGTTTATAGAATCTAATTTTCATTCATAATCTAATGCCATAAGGAAAAGCATCCAGTTTGGTTTGTAAAAGTGTATGTATATTTTAGTGATAGTTGACTATTTTTATCAGCTTTTAAACCACTGATGGTAACTGATATGTCTACACTGACCACTGTTAGGACAAAATTGAACAAAGCAGAAGACACTTTTTTCTTTTGAGTGTAAATAATAGTTATAGGAAAATGTCATCTAGGTTGGGTTTCAAGTGAAAGAGAAAAATTAAAATATTCTAAATTTTTATGCTAACTGGAATGTCTCTAGGAATTTATAAGTTAGTTTAATTCATCATGAAGTTTCTTGATTGGGTCAATAAATAGCAAACCGCATGACTAAAACTAAACTCTCTCTTATGTAGATTTGTCTACCTAAAACCATCTCAAAATGTTTTGTTACCAGAACTAGGAAACCTGATTCTTGTGTTGTTCCTAGAACTACAGTATCCCAGAAATAATGTGACTCAAAAGTTACAAAAACTCAGATTAAGTCGCTGGTAGAAAAGAAAAGATGAAAACAAAAGCCCAAAACCTCAAACCAATTAAAATGGGCAATAAAAACCACATAGAAAAACTTGTGCAAAACCCTAGGCCTACCTGGATTACACCTTATGTCTTTGTACATTAAGAAGATAATTTATTGTAGAGACGAGATCTCACCAAGTTGCCTAAGCTGATCTCGAACCCTGGACTCAGGCAATCCTCTCATCTCCGCCTCCCAAAGTGCTGGGATTACAGACTTGAGCCACTGTGCCCGGCAGCTAAGCAGGTTCAGGCCTGGTTAGAACTTGGATGGGAGCACTTTTATATTTAAAGCTTCCCCTTAGTTTAGCTTCATTCTCAGGCAGACTCTAAGAAGTGAAAACAATAGCCCATATGGCAGCTGTCGGCTCACATCCTATGTCTTTGCAAGCAAGAGCTTACTTCCCATAGCTCCAGTAAAAGTCCTGGGGCTGATGCTCCTTGACTTTGACTTTCCTCATCATGTGTGCCGCCCTTTCACCATCTCTGTTGCCAAAATGTTGTGATACTCTCATTGACCAGATTTCAGTCACTTCTGCAAAGATAATACTAGACAGTGGGGTTAGCCCTATCAGAAAGTGAGACTGGGAGAAGGGTAGTTGTCAAAGCAAAATCTAGACACTCTCCTTCTAGAAAAGGGGAAAATGGATGCTAGACAGGCAGAAACAATAAATGTCCATTATAACTATATTTTATGTTGAGAATTTAGCTTGTTAAATGAAGTCATGTCAGTTCATAGTTTGAAATTCGTTTAAAGATGAGGAAAGACATTTTCTTTTCTTTAGCTTTTACTGGGTGTAATGAGTTTTGGAAAGTGCCTTTCCTAATTTGATACCTGATACTATATCTAAAGACATGGCAGTCAAGCTAATAAGATGTTTTTTGTTTGAAAATATGCAACTACTGAGAAACAAATGCTATAGATATATCTGATGGTTCTCTAAGTATGGGAAAGTTTTTATTGTCAACTTTTACTATTTAAGATTAGCAGATGCATTAGTGCATGTTTCTAAATGAGATCTCAAGCACATGTCTGAAATAATCTACTTGGAAATTTCCCTTTGGAGGTTAGTTTGATCTGTCAAACTACCATATGGGTCTGCAGCAGTATAAAGTTCTCTGAATCTTCTGTTATTGCAATCTAAGCTTTTTCACTTGTTTGCTTACTCCTGAGAACTAAACTACCTTCAGTAGAGCAGTGCTGAAGAGGTTTTGAACTGGTTTTATAACACACACACACACACACACACACACACACACACACACACACACACACACACACACAGCCTGAGTGAGGTAAATGTGTTAGGTTACTTGAAAAATTCTTAAGGGAAATAGAATGCAGTCTCTGATATGGGACTTTCATTTTATTAGTGGGCTTATTACTCTAATTCTATTATGCCTAACACCAAAAACCTGAGTGACCAGGCATGGTTTTTTACTTTATTAAATAAGCTTTTTAAAAATTGACCTTTTGATTCCTTTTTAAAGTATTTTTATTTATCTCATTTATTCCTTTGTCAAAACCACTTTTGAACGAGAAAATTTCTAAATATTTCTCTTATGTACAATTTAAATTTATTTATACTTTATTTCACTTATTTCATCATGGTATTCATTTGCTATATTATTCATTCATGAATTTACCCATGAAATGTTAGTTGAACATCTTCAAAGGGCCGTACAGTGCCCTGCCAGCAGCATTCATAATGACATGGTATACATAGGTAGATGATCAGGTGATTGTGCTTAGATCCTTAAGCCTTTCAGCAAGTTTCTTATATTATTTTCACTTATATTCTTTTCCTTTCCTTCCCTTCCCTTCTCCACCCCCTTCCCTTCCCTTCCCTCCCCTTCCCTCCCCTTCCCCTTCCCCTTCTCCTTCCTCTTCCCGTTCCCCTTCTCTTCCCTTTCCTAGTTGAGGTCTCAGTCTATCACCCAAGCTGGAATGGCACAATCACAGCTCACCACAGCCTTGACTTCCTGTGTTCAGATGATCCTTTCACCTCAGCCTCCCGAGTAGCTGAGACCACCACACCTAGCTAATTTTTAAATTTTTTCTTTTGAAGAGACAAAGTCTTTCTATGTTGCCTGGGCTGGTCTTGAACACGTGAGCTCAAACAAGCCACTTGCCTCAACCTCCCAAAGTGCTGGGTTTACAAGCATAAACCATTGTGCCCATCCTTATTTTCACTTACAGTCTTAAGCATCACCCAGTCTCTGCTTCTCTCATCTTATTGCCTTTTCCTCTCTAGTTAAGTCCCTCTGCCTCCCTCTTAATAATGACAATTGTGATTACATTTAAGGCTTATCTGAATAATGTACAATAATTTCTTTGTCATGAGATACTTAATCTCTACAAAGTTCCTTTTGCCATGTAAAGTAACATATTCTTATAGGTTCCAGTAATTAGGTCCTGGATATCTTTGGAGCCCATTGTTCAATCTACCACAGTTTCTATTTAGTATTTTGTGGCTTTTTAATGAGTAAATACAGGCTCACTTGATATTGGTGTGGATGAGAGAACTAATATGATACCTTAAAAATCACTTCCAGCCAGGCTCGGTGGCTCAGCCTATAATCCCAGCAGGATTGACTGAGCCCGTGGGTTCGAGACCAGCCCGGACAACTTGGTGAGACCTCGTCCCTACAATTAAAAAAAAAAAATTAGCCAGGCATGGTAGTGCACATCTGTAGTTCTGCCTACTTGGAAGGTTGAAGTGGAAGGATCACCAGAGCCCAGCAGATCGATGCTGGGGTGGCTGTGAGTGTTCTACTGCACTTCAGCCTAGGCAACAGAATGATACTCCAACTCAAAATATGTACATAAATAAATGCATAAATAAATACATAAATAAATATCACTTCCATACAATAGCTATAAGAATATATATATATGTAATGCCCAGGAATAAATTTAACCAAGGAGGTGAAAGATCTCTATAATAAAAACTACAAAACACTGTTTAAAGAAATAGAAGAGAACACACAGAAAATGTGTACATTTTTTAAAAAAGTAATGAATCAAAACAAAAAATGGAAAGATATCTCACGCTTATGGATTGGAAGAAGTAATATTGTTAAAATGACCATTCTGTCAAGCTACAAATTTGATTTTTTCACATAAATAGAAAAAAATCCTAAAATTTGTATGGAACCAGGAAAGACCTCAAAGAGCAAAAGCAATACTTTGCAAAAGGAACAAATCTAGAGGCATCATATTACCTAACTTCGAATATACTGCAAAGCTATATTAATTAAAGCAGCATGGTATTGCTATGTAGACAGACACCGAGACCAACGAAACAGAATAGAGAAACTAGGAATGAATTCAGGCATTTACTGTCAACTAATTTTCAACAAAGTCACCAAGAACATGGGGGAAAGGACACCCTCTTCAGTAAATGATGCTGGGAAAACTGAATATCCCTAAGCAGAAGAATGAAAGTAGACCCCATCTCTCACTATGTACAAAAATTAACTCAAATTGGATTAAAGACCTAAATATAAGACCTGAAACTATTAGACTACTAAAAGAAAATAGGGAAAACACTTCAGAACATTGGTCTAGGCAAAGATTTTAATGGGTAAGACTTCAAAAGCATAGGCAACAAAAACAAAAGTAAACAAATAGGACTATAGCAAGCTAAAATGCTTCTGCCAGCAAAGGAAGCAATCGACAGAATAAAGACACAACCTCTAGAATGGGAGGCAATATTTGCAAATTATTCGTCTGACAAGGAACTAAATTCAGAATATAAGAGGAACCCAACTCAACAGTAAAATACAAATCTGATTTAAAAGTGGGCAAAGGATTTGCATAGACACTTCTCATATGAAGACATACAAATAGCTAACAAATATATTTTAAAATGCTCAATATCATTAATCATTAAGGAAATGCAAATCAAAACCTCAATGAGATTTCATCTACCCCCAGTTATAATAGCTATCATCAAAGATAAAAAGTGGCTAATGCTAGCCAGGCTCAGTGGCTCAGCCTGTAATCCTGCATCTTTGGGAGGCTGAGGTGGGTGAATTGCCTGAGCCCACGGGTTCGAGACCCACCTGGGCAACTTGGTGAGACCTCATCTCTACAATAAATCAAAATGAGCTGGGCGTGATAGCGCGCGCCTGTAGTTCCAGCTACTTGGAAGGCTGAGGTGGAAGGATTGCCAGAGCCCAGCAGGTCGAGGCTGTGGTGGCCGGGAGCAGCCACTGCACTCCAGACTGAGTGACAGATTGAGACTCCAACTCAAAAAAAAAAAAAAAAAAAGTGGCTAATGCTGGCAAGGGTGCAGAGAAAAGGCAACTCTTATATACTGTTGGTGGGAATGTAAATTAGTACAGTCATTATGGAAAACGGGATGGAAGTTCCCAAAAAACTAAAAATAGAACTACCATACAATTCAGCAAGCCCACTACTAGGTATTATCCAAAGGAAAGGAAACCAGTCTAACAAAAAGATACCTGCACACACATTGCAACTCTATCCACAATAGGTGAGATATGACAGGATAAAATTCTGTCACAGCAACATGGATGAGCCTGGATGACATTATGTTAAGTGAAATAAGTCAGGCACAGAAAGATAAATACCATGTGTTCTCACTTATATGTGGGAGCTTAAAAATAAATTGAGCTAATAGAAGTAGAGAAGAGAATAGTAGTTATTAGAGACTGGGAAGGATAAGGGTAGGGGAGGATAGTGAGAGTTTTGTTAACAGATGCAAAGTTATAGCAAAGTTACAGAAAGGAGGAAGAAGCTCTCATTTCAGTAACATTGCAGTGTGAATATGGCTAGCAATAATTTCATCTATATTAATAATATTAGCATATGTTCAAAATGCTAGAAGAGAGGATTTTGAATGTTTACAACACAAAAAATGACACATATTGGAGATGATTATTCTGATTTGATCCTAATTACCCTGATTTGGTCATTAAACATTGTATACATGTATCATAATATAATTCTACATCCCATGAGTATGTCCAACTAAAAATAAGCACTGCTTTTAGTATGTGTCAACTAAAAATAAAAGGAAAAAAGTAATTCTGTAATGAAATGATTATTTAATGTTGTCTTCCATTTAATGTTAATTGGAGTATCAAGATTTTAGTTATTTGCTGCTTTTTAAAATTATATCACTTTTAGGTATTGATGATTCAAAGAAATAGTAATTGCATCTATTTTCTACTTTGTGACATTGGTGAATATATATTTTCATATAAAATATGAGTGTAGGCTGGGCGCGGTGGCTCAAGCCTGTAATCCCAGCACTTTGGGAGGCCGAGGTGAGGGGATTGGGGATTGCCTGAGCCTACAGGTTCGAGAACAGCCTGGGCAACTTGGCGAGACCTCATCTCTACAATAAATAAATAAAAATTAGCCAGGCATGGTAGCGCGTGCCTATAGTTCAAGCTACTTGGAAGGCTGAGGAGGAAGGATGGCCTTAGCCTAGCAGGTCGTTGCTGGAGTGACTGTGAGCTGCTGCACTCCAGCCTGGGCGATGGAGTGAGACTCCAACTCAAAAAAATAAAAAATAAAATAAAATAGTAACTTAATAACATTTTATAATTCTGACCAAAGCTGAAGAAACCTAAAACAATGATTTAAACAGTGAATAAATGAGGTTGGCAGAGGATAGGACAGCTGGGGACCCATCTAAATGAAAAATAAAGCTTTAAAGATGCCATCTTTGTTTAAAAGTAAAAAGCAAACAAAAGACAAAAAGAAAACAAAAGAACTCACTGCAATACCTATACCTGTTTCAAGTTGCGTAATGTCATAAACAGCTCTCTAAAGCCTATCACCACATCTGTGTGCTCATGCTTTTCATTTACCTCATTGTAACGGTCTGCCTCAGTTTTAAAAGGTAGGGAGGTAATTCCATTTCTCTGACTTCTGCCCTTATGCTTTATAAGAAATGATCAGATGGAGAGGGGAAAGGTCACAGCCTGCACATACCTGCCCATAATCGAGCTTGAAGCCAAAAGGTCTAAATTTAGCTTTTATTCTTGTGGGGATAGTATAACAGTCACTAACTGGAATTGTTTTGGTATTAATAAACAACATGCTGTAAGATATGAGTCATTAAATAAAATAAACGTGATTTTCGTATGATGTTGAGTGGAAAAAGAAACAGGAAACCCCTTACAAACAGCCGTGGACTTGAGTTATCAGTGAAAAATGCTGAGGTTAGAGATCCTTTGAAGCCAAAGCAAAAAATATATCACAGAAGACATTTGACATTTGAGAAATAAGAAAGCTAATGATTTTCAAAAACTAATTTAGACTGTACCCCCTCTTTAGTCTCTCTGATTTTCTGGTTAGTATATTACTATAGTCCTTCAAATAATTTTACAAGGTTCTGCTTGATCTGTAGAACTGACTTTAAGTCTCACTTAATATCATCTCTGATTCACTAGGCTCTACTTCTGACCACAGATGCAACTATCATTAGAATAAGAGCATAACATTTTGGTGTATATAGTTTTCATCTTAAGTTCTTGCACAATCAAAGGAACTTAGACAAACCAAATAGAAAGGGATTCAAGAGCGAAAATAATATATATTAGACATTTTAAAACCTGGTTTTCTTTGGGTCTGCCACCTGATTAATTTAACCTAATTTTGACTTCTTTTGTAAAATAAATACTTGGTAAGTCATTTATTTTCCAGCAAGCTAAGCTTTTCTTATGTTGGTTTAGTTTAACTTATTTGTCTTCTTAACCTAAAAAGTATTTATCATAAAATATTTCAAACATATAGTAATGTACAGAAATCATGATGGAAGTTCACATACAAGTGGGCATAACCCTGATTTAGCAGATGGCAACATTTTTTCCTTATCAGCATGAAAACGTACGTGTTGTATATTGCTAGGATCCTAAGCACATTTCTTTTTCTTCCTTCAGTCTTTAGATGTGACCACCATCAGAACTTAACATTGTTATGGGTCCATTTGTACTTTTTCTTCATGTAGGTGCCTATAACTTGTTTCAGTTTCATTTTTCATTTCTGCACGTTTGGAAATATCACATCCTATTTCTATTATTTTAGTAGGCATCCTTAAAACTGTGACATATCTATCAGACTTAAAGTATACAGTGGCTTATTACCTCTATGCTCAAACATTAAGAGAACCTTAGGATCAGTTTTCTTTGTACTGAAAATTATCATTTTCTAGTTCTTTCAGTGAGTGATAAATGGTCTGTATTGGAAATATATTTTGCCTTCATTATTACATGACAATGTAATAGACAGAAAATTCTAGACTCACAGTTCCCTTAACACTTGAAAGATATTTTATCATCTTACAGTCTCTGTTGTTGCTGCTGTTATCTTCTGAGAGCCAAATTGGCTTATCTTTTTTTAATCCCCTAAGATCTTTTTGTCCATGATATTTTGCAGTTTTACTATTTTATGTATTCAGTATAGATTTATTTATTCTGCTTGGCTCTTGTTGTGATGTTGTGATTGATTCCTGTTACTTTAGTTCTAGAAGATTCTCAGTCATTATATCTTCTAAGATACTAAAATCCTCTCCCTTTTGTCAACTACTAAAATTCTAAGTAGCCACATGTTGAAATTTCTGATTCTATACTTAATGTATCTTCAGTAGCTTTTTAGAAGCTTCTTTTTATCCTCTGTGCTGCATTCTGTGTGACTTCTTTAGACTGCTCTCCCAGTTGACTGATTCTTCACCTGTGTCTCATCTAAAACCTGTCTATTGAAATTTTGGTATCAGTGACTTTTTTTTTTAATTTCTAGAATTTCCTTTTTTTTTAAACATTTTATATTGTGTGTGTGTGTTTAAATAAGTTAAAACATTTTGTGAGTTTCCTAAATGGGAATTGCACAAAGTCTGGCTTGTGAAAGTTGTTCCTACTGAGAAGTCTCCTGTTTACTTCTTCCATATGTCTCAGAGGAATCCTCAACCAACATTTCAGTGTTTGATGTATCACTCGCATACTATGCAGGCAGTGGGCATCTTTACTCCAAACCAGTACACAGCATAGGAGCCCTGGTCAGAAATAAGCTTTCTCATCATCTCCTTAGGTCAAGAAAGATAATTTTCCAGACCCTTTCCACTAATGATGCAGTCCTTAGTTAGAACTGCACTATTTAGAGCTTTGCTTGTGAACCAACAACATAAGCATTATGTTGTTACACATGCAAATTCCTAGAGCAACTGGATCAGAATGTCTGGGGGTGTACTTAAGAATCTGGGTTATAATAACCCCTCCAAGTGATTTTTATGGATGCTTAAGTTTGGGAAGTGCGGCTTTAGAGGGAATCCTAGATTCATGCAAGAATCAGATCCAACTTCCTGTCTCATACAGGATGGGTCCAAGACCTTATTTCCTGACACTTATTGGGTATTAAAGTTCAAAACTCTAGCTATTATGACCTATCTTCAGGTTTTATAGACCTTTTTCCCAGTTCTGTTCCCACTGAAGGGCCTGCTTCAGAAATAATTTGTTCGTGCCACTCGGATTGTCATTTGACTGTTTTTGCATTCAAGAACTTTCCAATTTTTTCTTGTAAACTTAACTATGTGTTTTGTTATTCCACATTTCAAGATGTTTGCTTAGGAGGGCTTCTAGCCTAGCTAGAACCATCTTGTCACAAGAAGGCCTTGCTAAATTTTTCATGTTGTATTTTAATATTATCTTGAATGATAAATGCTCATTGTGATTTGTTTTAAGTTCGGAAATAAAATTGAGAATGGATGTTTGGTTCTCAGTTTTCTTTATATTATGATAGAGTATTTGTTTAATATCTAACTACTTGATAACCACAGCTCTTTGAATCTTCAAAAAATGATATGGAAAAAATGAAGCAAAGGTATTGACATAATATCTCATACAGATAAAAATAAATGTTCATATTGAATACTTATGGAACCAAGTATAATCTCCTTGAGAATACTTACCATGTCTTAGAATGTAAGCTAAGTGCTTTGCTTACTTTACCTAACTGAATTCTTCTAAATGCGAGTTCCGACAATTAAGTTCATGAACTCATCCTAGAAAAAAGTACTACATGTCTCATTGCTGAATATCACTATGGTCACCTTTGAAGTACTCCCCTTGGGAAGTTATGCACTGATGCCAGCACCTGGTCCAGCCATCAAAGCAATATTGGAATTCTTTTTCTGAAATGGCTATCAGAACCATTGTCATATTACCCCTGATATCCTGAATGTCATCGAGTGTCTTCCTTTCAATATTTCCTTTATCTTCAAGTAAAGAAAAAAAGTCATTGGAGCCAGATCAAGTGAGCAGGGAGGGTGTTCTAGTACAGTTATTTGTACAGTGCTGCCAACTTAAGTGTATGGTGGTAAGTTCCCAAGCTTAATTGTCAGACCACAGCAAATAACAACAATAGATCTGATGGCCATTCCAGAAAAAGAGTTTCCAAATTGCTTTGAAGGGTGGACTAGGCACTGGTGTGGGTGCATAACTTCCCAAGGGGAGTACTTCAAAGGTGACCATAGTGATACTCAGCAATGAGGTATGTAGCACTTTTTCTAGGATGGTTCGCGAACCTAGTTGTCGGATCTTGTAGTTCATTCCCAGCTTATAGATGAGAAAGTTAAAACAAAGAGAAGGTAAGTAATTTTACAAATCTTGTGGCTATTAGGTGAAGTGGGATTTGAACCCATGCAGCCTACTATACAGCTGATGCTTTCACCAAATATACTACATATTTCATTTTAGGAAAGGAAAATAAGCATTCTGAACAGACATTTTCTGTGTGTCATGCCTGGAGCTTTCACCTATTTTCTATTTAAAGCTCACAACAATCCTGTGAGTAGTTATTACCGATCTACTCAATCCTTTAATTTTTTAAAAATTTTATTTTAGAGTTGTGGGGTACATGTGAGGATTTGCTACATGAATAAATTGCATGAAGGCAAGGTTTGGGCTTCTAGCGATCCCTTTCTCCCCCTGGTGGTGGCCATGGTATCTTATGGGCTCCTTATCTCCCTCCCTTCTCCTGTAAGCAGTGCCCAGTGTTTGTTGTTCTCACCTTTGTGCTCTTGTGTCCAGTGTTTATGGTCCACTCATGAGTGAGGACATTCGGTATTCAGTTTTTTGTTTCTGTGATATCTCACTTAGAATGATGATCTCCAGCTACATCATGTTGCTGCAAAGGACATGATCTTGTTCTTCTTTATGGCTGCATAGTAGTCCATCATATGTATGTGTCACATTTTCTATATCCAGTCCACTTTCAACGGGTATTTGGGTTGGTTCCACATATTTACTATTGTGAATAGTGCTGCAGTGAATATATGTTTGTGGGTATCTTTTTGGTAGAGTAAATTATGTTCTTCTGGGTATGTACTCAGAAGCGGGGTTGCTGGATGTTATGACAGCTCAATTTTTAGTTCTTTAAGAAGACGTTGCACTGCTTTCCACAGATGTTGAACTCGCTTACACTCCTATCAACAGTGTAGAAACGTTACCTTTTCTCTAGGCATCACCTGTTGTTTTTTGATTTTTTAATGATAGCCATCCTGACCAGTGTGAGGTACTTTCTCAATGTAGTTTTGATTTGCATTTATCTGATGATTAGTGAACTTAAGCATTTTTTAATCTGTTTGTTAGTTTGCATGTCTTCCTTTGAGAAGTGTGTTTATGTCCTTTGCCCACATTTTAATGGGGTTGTTTGTTATTTCCTGTCAATTTGTTTGAGCTCCTTATAGATCCTGAATGTTAGACTTTTGACAGGTACATAGCTTACAAATGTTTTTTTCCCATTAGTTGGGTTGTCTCTTTATTCTCTTGATGATTTATTTTGCTGTACAAAAACTTTTTAACTTGATAAGTTCCCACCTGCCAATTTTAGATTTTGCTGCATTCTCCTTTGAGGACTTGGCTATGCCTACTCTGATGTCCAGGAGAGTGTTCCCTAAGTTTCCTTCTAAGATTCTTATAGTTTCAGGCTTCACATTTAAGACCTTGATCCATGTTAAGTTAATGTTTGTGTATGGCAATAGGTAGGGGTCCAGTGTTATTCTTCTGCATGTGGTTAGCCAATTTTCCCAGCACCACTTGCTAAATATGGTTTTCTTTGCCCAGTGTTTTCATCAGCTCTGTCAAAGTTGAGTTGGTTGAAAGTCCATGGTTTTATTTCTGGATTCTCTGTCCTGTTCTATTAGTCTATGTATCTATTTTTGTACCAGTACCATGCTGCTTTGGTTACTGTAAGGTGATGCTTTTCTAAGTTAAGTGATTTGCCTGAGTGAATCAGAGACTTAAATTTGAACCCAGGTCTGCTTGTGGCCAAAGCATCCTCTATATGGCAACTGGGCTGGTCTACTTACTTCCAAATTTTTTCCTCTGCTGTTATCACATAGTTTATTGCTTAAAAAATTGCCAACCCAGCAATTGGAAGTTTTTGTTTAGGGTACTGAGTAACTTCCACTGGGACCACATGATATAATGGAAATAGTCATTGGCTTATGGTCTAAGAGGTCTGTAGTCTTTGTTCTGTGATTGACTAGCTAGTAGGGCTATTTGTTATGTCACCTCTTCTTCCTGTATTGTTTTTTTCTTTTTTTGTTTTTGAACCATGTCTCTAAATGTCTTTGTAGCTCTGGGATTCTAATTCATCACCAGTGGTCTAAATAATTTAGTTTTTAAAACTAAAACAGATATCATTTTAAAAACTAAAACAGATACATTTTGATGATTCCATGTAAATTTTCCACTTTTCTTTCCATGAAACTCCATATACTTTTTGAGGGGTAGCAATGTAAATTTGAAGCATTCATTACTGAGGTTGGGAGAACTGAAGTTAATTTGGACATCTTAAATGAACCTCCTACTATTTGCTACTTAAAGATCCTGTTAACATCCTTCCTCTTAACTAGAAACGCAAACACTTGATTTTCCAAATCCTTATATCGCAAATAAATCATGCGAATTTAGGTTATTTAGCATAACTGATAAAAGTGCTGGTTCTGAAATCAGATCTGAATATAGTGTCCAGTTTTACTAATTCCCAGTCAGGAAAGGCAAGTTTCTCTCTCCGCCTGTCTCCTTCCCTGTAGAATGAAGAAAATAATCGTCTCTACATAATTGAGTGAAGATTAAATGAGAGAATGCATGAATACCTTTAACACAGTGACTGGAGTACAGTTAGCACTCATACATTTTAGCTATTATTATTGTCATTGTCACTATGATGATTCCTATTAAGCATCTTTCCTTTGTATTACTGCTCTCACTGAATGAACTATTGGGGAAGTAAAAATGTAATACTAAAATTGAATGCAAATTTTGTGTTTTGTTAAATAGTTATTTGAGTCTGGTAGAGACACAGCTTCCTATCAGCAAGAATGAAATTGAACAGGCCATGGGAGACCTATAGTTCTTTCTAAGTGAAGTACAGATGTGGTTAGCCTCATTGGTTAGCAGCTGCTGCTATTGCTTAGATAGCCTTTCTTTTTTTAAGCTTCTGCTGTTTAGCCTCCCAGACTGCAGACTGTGCTTACATAAATTGACACAATCTCTTTCTCAGCCCGGTGCACGATTAGGCCTGCGTGCCACTGTCACTTCCTAGCAATTCACTCTTGGAGTTGTACTCTCCATGGCCCTGTTGCATTTTCCCTGCCCACCTGGCTTACAGTCTTCCATGACCATTCACCACAAGGCAGATAGTTCCATTCCATTTGCATCAATTCTTTAGACATGTTCACTGCTTAGAAGCCATGTTGCTTAGCTGCTGGCAGATTGCCTTTCTTTGGATTTTACTCTCTGAGATGTACTATGGCTATCTCATGTAACTGGCTAGCCCAGAAGATCACCTGCTGACAAAAGTAATATCTTGTGGTGGATCCTTAACTTTTCCTGTGTTTTAATGCCAACCTCTCTCTATGTTTGTCTTCTAGGCAAAGTTATTTAATGTCATATTGGTTGTACTGCAGATTTCAGTTTTATGCTGTCACTAGTTTTTGTGACTTTAGAGTTTCCTCATTATCAATAATATTTGATCTTAGTGTCTAAGATCTGATTTTTAGATTATAGCACTGGACTGATTTTTCACAATGATTAATATATTCCAAACTCGATTAACGTCATTTGTTACTATTTGTCACATACTAATTAAGTACCTGTTATATATTAGGCATTGGTGTCCCAAAGTTAAATTAAGATATGATGTTTCTGGGAATAGTTACACAGGTGTATGCTTGGTGATAATTCAGTGAACTGTATATTTTATAACCTTTTCTATGTGCATTTTATGCTTCTTAGTAAAAAGAGTTTTAAAAAAGATGTGGTCTAACCTCATATTTATAGTCTAGTAGGAAAGCAGACATGTAAATTAGTGATTTCAAAGCAGGATGATGAATGCTATTATTACATGAGCAGATTTGTGTGGAAGTACAGAGGAAAGTCATACTAGGGATTTATGAGAACATTCTTAGGGAAGATGTCACCATATCTGACTTTTAAAGGTTAAGTAGAAGTTTTCCAGGCAAAGACATTCAGAAGACAAGGAGCAGCATTATGAAAACAAGACCCCAGCTGGGCTTGGTGGCTCAGCATGTAATCCCGCGCCTTGGAAGGCTGAAGTGAGTGGATTGCCTGAGCCCGCGGGTTGGAGACCCGCCTGGGCAACTTGGCGAGACCTCATCTCTACAATAAATAAAAAAAAATGAGCCAGGCGTGGTAGCGCGCGCCTGTAGTTCCAGCTACTCGGAAGGCTGAGGCAGAAGGATCACTGGAGCCCAGCAGGTCGAGGCTGCAGTGGCCGGGAGCGGCCTCTGCACTCCAGTCTGGGCGACAGAGTGAAACTCTTAACTCAAAAAAAAAGAAAAAAGAAAACAAGGCCCCATGAAGCAGACTACCTGGGTGGGACAGACTTCTGTGTGGTTGAAGATAGGGCATGCAAGTAGAAGTTAGGCAAGTTATATTCTAGAATCAGATCTACAGGGACCCTAGATATTCATCCAAATAGTTAAAGGACAGAAACCAAGGAATAGTAATATTTAAGTTATAGCCTTGAGAAGGAGAATTCTCAAAAGGTACTGAGAAGGAGTGAGGAGAAGGATAGGAGGAACCTCTAGAGAGTTTTGACACACAGCAAAGAAAGGCTTGAGTCTCTAGTACAGGAATGGGGTCAGCTATGTCAAATGCTACAGAGATCCCAAAGAAGATTGAAATAGAAAAGTGTCCATTGACTTCAGCAATATGGAAGTTATGTAATGATAATGATAATATAATCCTGTGAAACAAAATAACATTTCTGAGTTGGTCATTTTGACATTTGGAAGTCACCGCCCTCTTTTTCATTCTTTTTAACCACCTCAATTTTTTTCTTCTCATTTTATCAATATTTTGTATATTTTACATTAATTATTATATCTCTTTATCTTTACTTGTGACTCCCTTCTATTGTTTAAAAATTTTAGTCTTGTCAAATATGAGAATGATAATTTTATTATGCAAAATTATGTATAAAACATTTTTTGTAATCACCTGTTCCTTGTTAAATGGAATTATCTTTTCCTATAAACCTTTAAATAGCTTCTTTTATGCTTTCTCTGTTGTAGTAAGGAGCTATATTCCTTATTACAATAAACAAACATATTTGTATTTGCACATAACTCAACCTGCCCATCATAAAAATCTCTACTTCCTGAAAGACCCATTTGCTGTCTTCTGCCCCTGTATTCCACTCTAGTCCTGTTTCTTGGCAGCTTACTACCTTAATTCATAATGATTCTTCATCAAAATTTAATGAAGCCTGTTAGAGTATATATTTAGAAATATAAGTAGCATATACACACACAGAAACCACCTCTAGTGTATAAGGGGTAATTTTGGTAATAATTTCAGAAAAAATATTTTTACTTTAAAAATGCTTTCTATTGTTTGAGAATAGTATTGAGCAGATTGCAACTATGGTAAATAGTTTGTTTGACATATATGTGATCATAACCACTATTACCTAGCAAGTACTTTTGTTTCTAACCTCTTAAGAAAAACATTTCTGGTTTCTCTATGCTGTAAAGGTTTTAGAAATTGTTTTAAAAATGTAATTGGATCTATTAGAGTTTTCAAGTTAGCTTGTAGAATTCTGTTGAATTCAATATTGTCAAGTGTAACTCAGAATGCATTGTTATTTTAATTTTCACAAATATTAAGATATCTAAATTTTACAAGTCAGTTTTCCTTCTTCAAATAGTTTCAATTGCTAATGTTTTGATACACCAATTTGCTTTCAGTTACCAACATGTAGTATTAGTAAGTAATTCATGTGCTCTCAAAGAATATTATTATCTTTTGGTATCCTTGAATTGAAATTCTGTTTAACTCTCCATTGAAAATTCAATGGTACTTTCAAGTGAATAAGACTCATAATGATCTGATCTAGGAAGACCTAATGTGATCATCAACAAGTCCTCTGTACATAAGAGTACATTGATCAAATTAGTATGATCCTTTTCTTTGTCCATTCTATTCATAATATTAGAATTTAAAATTTTTCCTTTCTATTCTTTCATTGTGTATCTGTCTATATTATTTTCACTAGCTCTACTAAGTCATTTAGAAATATCTGAGATGATTTAAACATAATTTCATCAAAACAAAAAAAGAACTCCGAAATCTATTAAGAATATTTGGCAGAAAATGCTTACTATGTTTCAGAATAATTAAAAGGCAAACTACACTTTAGTGGCTCATACTACATATAACAGCAAGATCACCACCACCAGGCTTTGATATGACGGCATTACTGTAATATTGGTAAGTACTTGTATACTGAAGTATTTAGGACCAATACTTACTGGGTTTTCTTAAAGTTAAAATATTTAATACTTTTTATCATTTAACTTTGAGGATTACTTGCAATGAAGCTGTAATTTTATGAAAATGTTTTTACTTAAAAAGAACCATAATCTAAGACTTTGAGTTTTTGTGAAATTTTAGCACATTTGTGTTAAATTGAATTATCCATATATTTCATTTCTAAATTTCATTGCTGATTTCAACTTGGTCATAATACATAAATAATTTTATTTATCCTTCTCAACTAAAATTTACCTTAGATGTGAAAAAAAAAGGTGCTTTTTTTTTTGTGGTTACTTGATTCTAGTACCTAGTTAGGTTTTTTTTCCTTCTTCAATAATTCATGGTAATATAAGATTCTTAATATTTTTCTTAGTATTTGAATGTTTAATCAAGCTGACTTGAATAATTTAATAACAAAAGTAAAAACTTCTTATTTTATACTTCTTGGAACATGATAAGTTCTCAATAAATATGTTGTGCTTTACCATTGATTCCAAGATTTAAAACTAAAATGATACATTAGAGGATTTATTTAAAAATCTCATTCTCAGTTCTGTTCCTATGCAACACACTTGCACGCATGCACGTACACACACACACACACACACACACACACACACACCCCTATCCCTTCTAGGGATAACTTGTATATATATGAGTATATAAGAGTACATATTCTTTTTCTGTTCCTTTTTACCTACTTGATGGCATACTACATATTGTTCAATGTCTGACTTTTTACTTACTATTTCTTAGAGATTTTGCATATTAGCTTATAATGAATTTCCTCATTCTTTTTAACAACTATGTAGAAACTCCACTGTATGAATATACCATAATTTATTTAGTGATTTTCCCTACTGATACAAATAGAGGATGTTTTCAGTTTTTGCTGTAACACTGTGGTGAATAGCAACACACATAAGTCATTTTGTACTAGCAAAAGTGTGGCTATGGAATAAATGTCCAGAAGTAGAATTGGTAAGTCAAAGAGCATGAGGATTGTTAATTTTAATAGGGTTTGTTTAATTTTATTCTATACAGTAGTACCGATTTATGCCCATCAAAAGTGAATGAAAATGTTTCCCCATGTGCACACCAATATTGTGTTCATACTTTTTATTTGATAGCTAAACCAAAGCTTTTATCCTTATATTATATGTAAATACTTAAGATACAAGATTGTTGAGAGTACTCCATGAATTATAGCTTTTAGTATTTATACAATCTATGTCACTTACTAAATAATACATTTCCAGATGTGCCTCTTCCAAGTTATCAAAACAACGCAATGTCAAATCAGTGGTAGTAGTAACTAGATAGCCAAACAGATTATAAAAACAGTAGCATTCCTGGATACATACTCAAACACTTACAGAGTTTAGTTTGCAATAAGATTTCATTTCAAATAAGTAGGGAAAAGATAGGTAATTCTATAAATGGCTTTGAGCCATTAGCTAGGGAAATAATAAAAAATAAAGTGTGACCCATAATGTGCTTCTTTCAACAGAATGTTTTCCAGATGAATTCAAGATTAATACATTATTTTTAAAAGCAGGTATATGACTTGGTGTAGCTGTACACAGACACACACACATCACACACAAGGCATAGGCATCTGCACGTACACTGAGATGGAAATAAAACATAGAAAGTGGTAATAGAAGTTGACTCTTGAGGATACCTGAGATATGGGCAGTCAGTATTTGAGTATTGGGGAACAAAGATTGTTTTTCACTGTAAACTTTTTTTTCAACTGTTTGGTTTTTGTTTTGTTTTGTTTTGTTTTGTTTTGAGTTGGAGTCTTACTCTGTCACCCAGACTGGAGTGCAGTGGCCACTCTGGGCCACCGCAGCCTGACCTGCTGGGCTCCGGCGATCCTTCCGCCTCAGCCTTCTGAGTAGCTGGAACTACAGGCGTGCGCTACCATGCTTAGCTAAGTTTTTGATTTATTGTAGAGATGAGGTCTCACCAACTTGCCCAGGCGGGTCTCAAACCCGCGGGCTCAGGCAATCCACTCACCTCAGCCTCCCAAAGTGCGGGATTACAGGCTGAGCCACTGAACCCAGCTTGGTTTTTTTTTTTTTTTTTTTAACTCAACTACTGTACATGTATAATTTTTTTAAAAATTATTATTCTGTCTTTTAGTCCAACACAATATGAGTCCAGGTGTTTCCTCCTTATTGCATTCTTTCCAAAGGGACTGATTTCTCCAAAAGATGGAGCATTTTGCTATTTTTGCCTGCTATTTACATTGAGGTTAACTCTGTTGGTTAGAGTGTACTGGTAATGACACCAATGACATGGGTTTTATTTCCATGTGGTTCAGTTAACTTTGGTTTTCCACTGCCACAGACTGCTTCCATAATTATGTCTAAAATGTGTTCTTGGCCTAGGGGAGACCTGATGAAGCAAAGTGCAGATCCATTACCATGTGGGAAAATGGACACCCAAGGGCTCACCCAGCTAATGGGGGTGGGGGACAGACAGAGGGGACCATAATAATGGAATTCCTAAATTCACATCTGAATAATATAAAATGCCTATGATTTATGTGTTGAAGTTCAAGATATATGATTTAATACACTGGTTTTAAAAGAGTCAAAGCCAGTTACAAACAAAGAGGCTCAGTTTATAGGCAAATCTTGAAATATTAACCAAGGTTACTTTTTGAAGAAAAAAAAAATGAGTCATACCTAGCCTTTCCCAATTACATAATATTTACTTATCCAAATGCCTTACAGAGTTTAAAATATCTCAGCCTTATATTTGAAATTACATATAACAAATATTTGATTTTATGTCGTTTATTGAAAATGAAAGCTCTACTGTACAAATTTACAGTCTTAGTTTTTGTAGTAAAATAGTATGTCTCTAATAATCTCAAACCATGGTTCAGAAATCTCTCAAGTCTTAAAAAATAATATACTTTAACTTTTTTTTTTTTTGAAAGCAGGATATATTGAGAGGACAGAAAAACTCCTACAGCGGGAAGAGACCCGAGGGAGTTGCCCTACTTTAATTTTTAATATAAATTTATAATACATTTACATAGCCAATATTCATTAAATGTTTACTGAATTCCAGGTACTGTGTTGAATACGTGTAAAGAGACCCCTGGTGGTTCCCAAAGACCACTCAAGTTATGGAGAAGGAGGAGCAGATGAATAGGGAAACAATTATGATTTTTAAAAATAGTGTGACAGTGCTATGTTAAAGCAAGGCACAGGGTACTGACTGTGAGAGGAATTATTAAGAGTATCTAACCCCAAATGGGAAAGCTTTGCTGGATCCTTGAGTACAAGTTAGCCAGGGTAAACAGGGTAGGCAGGGCACCCCAGGCAGAAGAAACAGACTTGGATTTAGAGGTTCAAGAGAGCATGATACATTTAAGAGCTGCAAATAGTTTAGTATGACCAGAATTTAGAATATGGGAGGGGATGGTGAAAGGTGAGACTGGAAAATTAAACAGAGTCGAATCCATGAAAGGCTTTTAAGATCCTGCTGTGAATGTAGATTATATTCTTAAAGCAGTGAAAAATGATTGAGGTATTTTAAGCAAGGTCGAGTTGGTGTTGGAGGAAGGTGAGGGTGTGAAATGAAATGGGGTTTGTGTTGTATAAAGTTCAATTTTACATTAGTAGGAAGAATAGAATTGGAGTCTTTTATCCAGCATGTGTTTACTGAACCCCTCCTATGTGCCCAGTATTATCCTAAGTGCCTGAGATACTTTGTGATCTGAACAAGCAGAATTACTGATATCATGGTGCTTATATCCTAGTGGATGGGAAAAAAACCAAGACAATTAAACAAACATATAGACAATGTTCTACCATGTGAAGAAGAACTATGAAGAAGATCAAAGCAGGGTAAGGTAGAAGAGACAGATATGAGTGCTGGTGCTCATCCTAGATCTTTTTAGATCAGAGAAGTCCTTTATGATGTGGTGGCATTGGAGCTAAATGAAGTGAAGGATTGAATGGAAAGTGTGTTCTAGGCGGAAGAACCAGCCATGGCAAAGACAGTGTTGATGGGAGAGCCAGGAAGCCAGCAGGACTGGAGCTGAGACTGTAGGAGAGTTGAAATAGGTAAGGGCAGAGGGAGTCCCCATGTGGGTGTGGAAAAGTTGGTTGGATATGTGAGGATGAGATTTATAAATGAGTTCTACCTTAGAAAGAGGGAAGCTATGGAGTAATCTGTGAAATGTTAATAGGGTTGAAAATCCATTTGTTAAAAATGGAGCTAGTTTATGCTCCAGAGTCTTTCCTTCTGGAAAACTGACAAGAAACTGGACCTATGAGGAGTCTTCCCTTCTCTTCAAACTTGCCTACGCGAGCCATGCTGGACCTACGTGTCCTGTCTTTTAAATTCCTAAAAGCTTTTTGAAACTATGTCCAAGGTGGTTAAGTTGAAAAATGGTTCTTTGAAAGATTAACTACATTTTGGTCCATGCAGCATTTGGTCAAGGAATTTGCAGGACTTCATATTCATTATAACACACCTACAATAAACAGACAGTTCAGCTTTGTACATGTAAACGCATTAAAACTCTTCCCTTGAAAGATCAGGGGTAGTCTTATAAACTGTAAAAAGAGGTATTTCTCCTGAAGTTCAGTCTATGTTGTCTTTTGAATTCTTATTAGTTTTGCATTTGTTCTTGTTTCTCTATTTCCTTCCTCTCCCCTGTTCTCTCTCTCTGTTATTTTGGTTCCCTTGTAGCTGGTCTTATTTATTTTGTAGCTTCAGTCTTTTCGTAATATATGGCTGGTCTTATTTATTTTGTAGAGTCAGTCTTTTCTTAATATATACCTATTTTCTTTAGAGTACACATTTATCTTGAAAATGAACTACATGTGCTGTCTTTAAATATAGCCTTTGGTATTGTTACTAAATATGTTATGTACATTCTTATGTGCTTATGTACATATATGTATATAATACATACATATATGTGTATCAAAGCAGCCTAGAGGGTGATAACGGAAGAGAAGAGTATGTTTGTTGTTTTAGAACTTTATAGATCAGAGAAGTCCCTTCTGATAAGATGATATTTGAGCTGAGATTATATATATATATATATATATAACCTACATATAATATATGTAGATGTTCAGAAACCAGGTTTCTCTGCTCTCCGCATATATTTATATATGAAAGTGCTGGGACAAGAGGTCATTGTTTGAGAGCAGAATCTATGAGGTCTGTTATGAACTTGTAGACCTACCTAAACCTTAGGGATTAGACTGCAAGTATGGTACATTCTGTTTCCCAAACAAAGATAACATTTTCTACCTTAGGGAATCTAAACAATGAGCATTTTCCTTTCCTTTCTCTGTTTTATAAGCCTAAACTCCCTCTCGCCTGTCAGTTATGATTATATGTACTGTTCCCAGCTAATGCAAATAAGAGAAGCTGCTGATGGAAAGGGGAATTTTAAAGAGACTTCCAGAAGTATTGTGGCAACATGAAATTGATTGAATCAGTGTACTGGTGGAATTTGCAGAGCCTGGCTTCTTTGACTGTATCTACAAGGCATCACATCATCTAATTTGGTATCTATATTTTTACATTTTCTGGATCTCTTTTTTCAGTCAAAATACTGCAGATCCAGAAGCAAAAAAAAAAAAAACCAGCAAGATGCCTCTGTTGCTGTTTAATGATCAACTCTAATAGGGAAGGAAAAGTTAATTAAAATCGATGAAAATGCATCAAGTAACATTTAAAGATAGGCTATACAATGTGGCCAGTGTTAATATGACAATTTGTTAATGGAGTAGGCAGTTGTAATCAGTGTTAAGAATTACTTGAGACTTTTTTATGTTTAGCAAAAGCTACTAATTAAAGGAAGCAATGACCTGTGAGATTATCCATGAAAACCATTTGCCATCTGAACATAACACCAAAGAAAACACTACTTTAAAATTTTTCATAGCTTATAAACACAAAATGGTAGTAAAAAAATAAAATTACAAAGTGATATTTTTCATTTTATACTATAATCTTACATTGGATACTATTTTGGTTTACTTTTATTTTTCTATTACCATTTGAGTAGAACTATAAAGTTCTAAAATGTTACTTCTGTTTAAACAAGACACACATTAATTATCATAAGAGTAAGAGTAAGAGACTAAAGCCCTGAAGACCCAGACCTTTCTATTCATGAACTGGGTTTTGTGTACTTGACTGCCCTTTGGAAGTTCTGTCTGATGTCTGATTTGGGGGAAAGCTATCTTTTGGAAGATATTCTTGGTCTTTTTTTGCCCTGACAGTAACAGGAAAAGAATGTGATCTGACAAATGAAAATATTCATGTTATATAATCCATTTATGAAAAAAATCCACTTTGTGCCGTTTTTTACTTCCAGATGAAACAGTGATTTAATTTGTTTATTGGAACTTAAAAGGCTCTGGATAAGAAGATAGAGGAGAATTACTGTAATTGTGAAGATTTGAGGAATAAGAAGGGAAGCTATCCAGTTATCTGAAATATATTTACCCTGGGTATAAAAGAAAACAGATAGATATTCGAGATGGATGGAAATGAATTTGTCACATGTTCTTATTATCTATAAACTTTCCTAACAATGAGAATAATTATTTAAACTAAAGTGAAGGATCTGGGTTTCTAAAAAGCTTTGAGAGGGATGATTGTCATACATATTAATTCTCAATAATTATTACTCATACAGATTGAGCCACCCATCTAAGAGACAACAACTAACATTTAGAGACCATGCAGCAGCCTACCAAAATACAGTACTTAAAATTTCAGTGCTAGAGGAATCTTTGCAATTATCTAGTAAATAGTAAAACCTCATTTTTTATTGATATGCTCATCATGGCCAAGAAAGATTAAGTCTCTGTTTTTACAAATCTACTTGGCTAATTAGTAGCAGAGGAAGAACTAGACTCCTGGGCTTCTGGCTTCCATTTTGGTATTTTTTTCACTGTATTGCATAACCTTCCAGTGGACTTGTCCATGAACTTGAGCATTATTGATTGGCTTGTTCATCCACGACTTTTGCCTTTTTTGTCCTAATTATCAAGTTATCCCAATTTCAGATCTTGCTAGATTCTTCTGACTTTTGCCAGAGGTTAGCTACTTTTAGAACAGGAGGTCCCAACCATTTCAGAAAGATTAGAAGGAAAGAAATATAGAAAGAGTACTATAAAGTATAATGAGTTATTATAGCTATAATTTCAGAATAATTATTTTGTTTGCCTATTTTGTATCATCATGAAGGGCAATTATCAAGTCTGTAATGCCCAGGATAGCAAGCAAATGACCTCTGCAACTCTCCAGATGTCATGGTAAAGAAGTAAATACCAGAGTACGGCAACATGGGAGTAAATGTTTTCCCTCTTCCTTCTTCTCCCTTAACTCAAGAATCATTTAAAAAATTCATCTTTTATTGTTTTCTTTGAGATTAATTTATTAAGCAAAGGTTTCTTAAGTATATGCAATATTATGAACTAAAATCCATTGAGCATGGTACTTATCAAAGCGTTTGGATCTAATGACAGATTCAACTGTAATAGCAGTGAACGATAATAGAACAAATACTTTAATAAAAGTGGAAGCAAAGCAATCTGGAAACCCAGAAGATGCAGTATCTCCAGGAATGAGCGATATTTGTGCATTACGTGGTTTGTAAGAGCTAATAGAAGATGTTTGTTTTGAGCTGAGCTTTGAAGAATGGTTAGATGCTGTCTAGGTAGTGAAGGTCAAGAAGGTCATTGCAGATAGCGCTAGGAGATGTTGCAGTAATAACAGAAGATAATGCTCTTCAAAGTAAGTTTGTAGATAGACCCTACATAAAGAGCTTACTAAGGAGTCTGACCTTTATCTCAGCATAGAAAACACTGGCCCTATTTTACAGTTCTTCCCTGCTCTTATATCCATGGAAGAAATCAAAATGGAACTCAAGAACTTCTTTCCATTCTGCTTTCCATCCAAACATTCCTAGAATACTTGACCACACACATTCTAGCAAGCTTTGACCAATCACCTGTGGCAACACAGGTGGAATTCAATACTGTGAGTGATTCAAAGCCACTGAACATCCTTGAGCAAAGATGTTCAGATTCTTAACTGTGGGCAGTGAAGGGAAAGACTGGAGTGCTAAGAAACTGGGGGTAGGGAACACAGAGAGGATGCTATTGTAACAATTTGGGTGAGAATTTCAGGAGCCATTTTAGAAGCAGAATGTAGGACTTGATAATATCATTGGTTTTCTGAAAGTTTTAGTAAGCAATCTTTTATTTTTACTTATAACATCCATTTGGGATTTAACAAAACTTGCGTTGTTTGTTTCACAACATTTCATTGTACTGATCCCCAAATATTCAAATCAGCAAGAAAGGACTTAGTTTCTGGTTATAAGGTATGGGGAGGGCAAAGCAATAATGTTGTAGCCTTTGGAACAGAATGCAATGTCTGAGAATATTGATGGTCTATATCCTAGCAGTATGGGATCCTATTCATTTATTTTCTCTCTTGCCAAGTAGGGCTCTGTAGTCATCATAAGCATAATTTATATTCATAGTTGATAATAATTATCATGATATCTTTTTTTTTTGAGTTGGAGTCTCACTCTGTCACCCAGACTGGAGTGCAGTGGCTGCTCCCGGCCACCACAGCCTCGACCTGCTGGGCTCCGGTGATCCTTCCGCCTCAGCCTTCCGAGTAGCTGGAGCTACAGGCGTGTGCTACCATGCCCGACTAATTTTTTGATTTATTGTAGAGATAAGGTCTTGCCAAGTTGCCCAGGTGGGTCTCAAACCCGCGGGCTCAGGCAATCCATTCACCTCAGCCTCCCAAAGCACGGGATTACAGGCTGAGCCACCGAGCCTGGCTATCATGATATCTTTATACAGGTGTGATGAAATAATATGTGATAATTGCTATTAATGGAAAAAGTTATGTACATTATCTCATTAGTCTTTATAATAGTCCTGCAAAGTTATTGTTGTGTCTGTTTTGGAGTAGAAGAAAGAAGTGTATATGGACAAGGTTGTGTATCCAAGTGACTGACGCCAAAGCTCATGCTCTATATTCCATTTATAAAAGGAACAGTAGTTTCCCCATTTTTTTTTTTTTGAGTTGGAGTCTCACTCTGTCGCCCAGACTGGAGTGCAGTGGCCGCTTCCGGCCACCGCAGCCTCGACCTGCTGGACTCCGCGATCCTTCCGCCTCAGCCTTCTGAGTAGCCGGAATTACAGGCATGCGCTACCATGCCCGGCTGGTTTTTTTGATTTATTGTAGAGATGAGGTCTCGCTGCCCAGGCGGGTCTCGAACCCGCGGGCTCAGGCAATCCGCTCACCTCAGCCTCCCAAAGGCGCGGGATTACAGGCTGAGCCACCGAGTCCGGCTAGTTTCCCCATTTTTTAAAATCAAGGTATGATTTACATAAAATTTATCTTTTGTTAAGTTTACAGTTTAGTATATTTACATAGTCATCCAGCTGTCATCAATATCTAATTCCAGAACATTTTCATCAACCCAAAAAGAAACCCCATAACTATTAGCACCTGTTCCCATTCCCGCCTTCTTCCAGGCTCTGGCAACCGCTAATCTACTGTTTTTCTCCGTGAATTTGCCTATTCTGACCATTTTATATAATAAAATGATACAACATTGTATGGAAACACCACATTTTGTTTAGCCGTTCATCATTTGATGGACGGTTGGATTGTCTCCTTCTTTTATCTATCATGAATAATGCTCCTGGCCAGAAAGGCCATTGTCTTATTGCTGAGATCACATTGTAGAGCCAGGACAAATGAAAGACCTCATTTAGAAATGGCAGAATTGCTTCCTCCCATTAAGTTTAAGAGCCCTTTGGAAAGTGAAGTTCTAGATCCTCTTTAATAAGCACACTGCATATAATAAGTTTTGGTATGATATGTTTTCATTCTTCTCAAAGTATGTTCTAATTTCATTTTTTATTTCTTCTTTGACCATAGGATTTTTAGGAGTATGTTGTTTAATTTCTGCATATTTGTGAATTCCACATATTTACTTCTATTATTAATTTTTAAATTCATTCCATTGATGTCAGGGAACATAGTTTATATAATTTCAGTCCTTTTCATTTATTTAGACATGTTTATGGCTTATCACATAGTCTGTCTTGGAGAATATTTTGTATACCCTTGTGGAGAATGTATATTCTGCTTCTGTTGACTGAAGCATTCTGTAGATGTCTGCTAAGTCTTGTTGGTTTAGATTGTTTTTCAGATCTTCTAATTCCTTGCTGATCTTCTTTGTAGTTTTTCTATCCTTTATTGACAACTGGTTATTATTGAAAGTAAGGTACTACTGAAGTCTCCAGTTATTATTGTTGAATTGTTTTATTCTCAATTCTGCCTATTTTTGTCATATATATATATATATACATATATATATATATTTTTTTTTTTGAATTGGAGTCTCACTCTGTCACCCAGACTGGAGTGCAGTGGCCGCTCCTGGCCACCGTGGCCTCGACCTGCTGGGCTCCGGAGATCCTTCCGCCTCAGCCTTCCAAGTAGCTGGAACTACAGGCACATGCTACTATGCCCGGCTAATTTTTTGATTTATTGTAGAGATGAGGGCTCGCCAATTTGCCCAGGCGGGTCCCGAACCTGCGGACTCAGGCAATCCACTCACCTCTGCCTCCCAAAGCACTGGGATTACAGGCTGAGCCACTGAGCCTGGGTTGTCTTATATATTTTGAAGTTCTGTTGTTATTTGCATATATAGTTTATTAGTCTTGATTGATTGACCCTTTTATCACTTTATGTCTTTTGCCTCTCAGATCAATTTTTTGTCTTGAAGTTTGTATTATGCCGGAGTCCCGCTCTAGCAGGTTCAGGGTTTCCCAAAGGAAGGGCGGTGTCAGTGAGTGAAGAGATGGACACAGACCTGGTGTTTATGCAGGACTGCTCGTTTATTGCTAGCAAATCTGTGATTTATATACCCTTTTGTTACATAGCCTTTTGGGTGACATACATGAGAAATCTTTTCTTGACATTACTCAAATTCTCCAAAACAAGTTTCTTAAAACATTAATGATGGTTATGTGCAACTTTCTGAGTGTTTTCTTTCTTAAAACATTAATGATGGTTATGTGCAACTTTCTGAGTGTTTTCCTCATATTTTTACGGTTAGGTGGACAGTCATGTGAAATCTTTTACGTACTCTTCTCATACTTTAACAATTAAATACAATCACTATCCTTAAAACTATGAAACAAAAACTTATATGATTATTCCTTAAAACTAAGCACACTCATAACACAGAAACACCATTACCCTATACTTGAATAACCATGACCTTTCAAAATTAAGCATAATCTATGTATTAAAACTAATATCTATTCTTTTCCTAGAAATCACATAACAGCAAAAGTTAGCCTGTTATGTATTTAACTATGGCCAAGTACACTCTAGCAAATGTTTTCTGCCACAAGGAACTAAACTTTTATTTGTGTAGCTATAGAGAAACCAATTTTCAGAACAATGCCATTTCTTGGGGTTCTGCCAGTATAAACTGCACAACAATTAGTGGGCCTCCATCTACAGCCCCATATCTCTGACTCGTTTCCAATCAAGACTGAATGGTTTCAGTTTGCTTCTAAGGAGCACATGGTATCTATAATTTTCATCTACAATTCCTTAGCAAGGGAAGTGGGTTCCTGCTTTTACATTTGCAGGTAGACTTTCAGGGCCCCTATAATGCTAGCCCCAGTTTCTTAACATAATGGGGGTTTCCCTTAAAGGGGTATAAATTTTGTCTAGTAATCTAATGGGGATTTCTGGACGTGACACTACAGGATGGACTATGATTTTTCCTTTTTGTGCTATAACCACGGGGTGAATAGATAAAATTCTCCGCAATCCTCCAGAGTCCTTTTTCTGTGTTTGTTGAGTTAACTGTAGTTTCTCAGCCTCTAGGGTTTCCGCTGGCAGCATAACTAAGCAAGGCAGGAGAAGCAGAACCACCACTTTCCCAGACATGCCATGCCGTCCGGGGTCATCAGTCTCCTTGACCATGTCAGAAGGCAGACCTCTACAGGCGGCTCCCGACAGTATTATTTGATATTAATATAACTACTATAGCTCTCTGATTACTGTTTCCAGCCTTTTATTTATAACCTCTTATAGGCAGCATAAAGTTGAATTACATGCATTTTTTACATCTATCTGCCAATCTCCAGCTTTTAATTGAAGGGTTTAATTTATTTACATTTAATGTAATTACAGTCATATGCCACATAATAATAATGTTCTGGTCAACAATGGACCCCAATAACAGATAAAATCATAAGACAAGATTATAACGGAGCTGAAGAATTTCTATTATCTAGTGATGTCATAGCTGTCAAAATGTCATAGTATAGTACATTACCTTTTCAATGTTTAGATGTACAAATATCATTGTGTTATAAATGTCTGTAGAATTTACAGTATTCAGTATAGTAACATGCGGTATAAGTTTGTAGCCTAGGAACACTAGGCTATACCATATAGCCTAGATGTGTAGTAGGCTGTACCATTTAGGCTTGTATAAATATACTCTATGATGTTTCCAAAATGATAAAATCATCTAACAACATATTTCTCTGAACACCACATTTCTCAGAGCACATCCCCATTATTAAGCAATGCATGACCACACTTATAAAGAAACATATCTGCCATTTTTCTAGTTGCTTTGAATGTTTTATGTTTTTTTCTTCCATTCCTCCTTATTCCTTCTTTTGTGTTAGATTGCTATTTATATGTTAAGTCAATATTTAATAGATACTTCCTAATGTACTATTATCATTTTTTTTTTGGTTTTGAGTTTTTTCTTAATGGTTGCCTTGGGGATTACAATTAGTATTTTCATTTATAAAGATCTAGTTTGGATTAAATGCCAGCTTAATTCAATAGTATATAATTTTTTGCTCCTCTTTAACTCCAGTTCCTTCCATTTCCTCTGTGCTGTTGTTTTGATGCAAATTACATCTTAATACATTGTGTGCCCATCAGCACAGACTTAATTATTGCTATATATAGTTGGCTGTCAAGTTGAGTAAGAGGTTAAAAAAAGGGAGTTACAAATAAAAAAAAATACATTTACACTGTTTTTTATATCTAACTGTATAGTTGCCTTTACTAGTACTCTTTATTTCTTTTTGTGGACTTGAGTTATTGTCTGTTGTACTTTCATTTCAGCCTGAAAGACTTTGGGAATGTCTTGCTATATCCTTTGACTTTTGAATGAGTTTTGCTGTATAGAGAGTTATTCATTAACAGTTATCTATTATCTCTGTCTCTCTCTCTCTCTCTTTTTTTTTTTTTTCCTTTTGAACATGTGATCTATTGCCTGTTGGCCTCCATGATTTCTGAAGAGAAACTCTATATGATAAGTCACCTCTCTCTCACTGCTCTCAATATTTTCTTTGACTTTTGAAAATTTGATTCTGATGTGACTAGGTATAGATCTCTTTAAATTTATCCTATTTGAAGTTAGTTGAGCTTTTCAGTTATGCAAATTAATGTTTTTAAAATCAAATTTGGAGACTTTTTAGTCACTACCTCCTCAAGTATTTTTCTTCCTCATTTTCTTTTTCCTCCTCTCATGGGCATTCCATTATGCATATGCTGATATGCTTGAAGGTGTCCCACTGCTCTTGAAGTCTGTTCATTTTTCTTCAATCTCTTCTTTCTGGTCTTCTGATTAGATCATCTCAATTCACCTATTTTCAGTTTCACTACTTTTTCTTCTGCCTGTTCGTGCCTGCTGTTGAGCCCCTTTAGTGAATCTTTTATTTCAGATGTTCTGCTTTTCAGTCCGGTATTTCTATTTGATTCTTTTTTAGATCTCTATATTGAAAATTTCTATTTCTCAAGATATTATTCTCATTCTTTCCCTCCATTTTTTAGATATGGGTTCCTTTAGTTTTTTGCATATTTTTAAAATAAATTATTTAAGGTGTTTGGTTAGTAATTCCAACATCTGGGCTTTCTCAGTGTGTCCACTTTTTTTGTTTGTTTTAGTAGTAGAATGTCCAACTATTTACATTACTTTAGACATATGAGTAATTATAGTAGTCTAGGAAAAAAGAATATGACTATCTAGACTAGGGTAGTTGCAATGAAATTCACAAGAAAAGACAAGGATTGAGATGCTGACCTCAAAGACTAATTAATTAATCAATCACTTTTTGTTGTTAGTTGGAGTCTAACTCTTGTTGCCCAGACTGGAGTACAGTGGCATGTTCATGGCCACCGCAACCTCCACCTGCTGGGCTTAGGCAATCCTTCCACCTCAGTCTTCCAAGTAACTGGAACTACAGATATATGCCACCACACCTGACTAGTTTTTGTGATTTATTGTAGAGACGAGATCTCCCCAAGTTGCCCAGGCTGGTCTCGAACCCAGGTTCAGGCAGTCCTCTTGCCTTGACCTCCCAAAGTCCTGGAATTACAGGCTGAGCCACTGCGCCTGGCCAACCAATTGCATTTTAATATTATCTATAATTATACAAAAACACTTCTGAATTTTTAAATTAAATTTTTATTTCAAGTTTATGTTAGGTTCTTATGAAGTTGTAAGAAATAATACAGAGCAATCCCATAATACAGAAAGATCCTTTTACACATTTTCCCCCAATGGAAATATATTACAAAACTATTGTATACACCGTAACCAGGGTATTGACACTGATACATTCAAGATACAGAACATTTCTATGAACACAAAGATTCATCATGTTGCCTTTTATAGCTTCATTCACTTCTCTCCCACTCTCACTCCATTCTTGACCCCTGGCAACTACTAATCTGTTCTTCATTTCTACAATTTGGATTTTCTATTCTGTTCCATTGGCTCTCTATTCTGTTCTGTTGATCTCTTTGCATATCCATTTACCAAAGCCACACAGTTTTGATTACTGTGACTATACAATAAGTCCAGAAATTGGGTAGACCAATTTCTTTCTGTTTATTTTTATTTTTAAAAATTATTTGAACTCTTCTGGTTTCTTTTCTTTTCCATAAAATTTTGAGAATAATCTTATCTTTAGCTACAAAAAAAAAAAATTTTCCTGGTATTTTGATAGACATTGTATGCATCTTGTATATCAAACTGGGGAGAATTGACATCTTTACTATGTGAGTCTTCTAATCCATGAATATAGTATGCCTCACCATTTGTGTAGGTCTTCTTTGATTTCTTCCATCAGTGTTTTGCAGTTTTCTACAAAAAAGTTCTTTACATGTTTTACTAAATTTACAGTTATGGATTTCATTTGTTGAGTGATTTCAAATGATAAAGTAACTTTTAGTTTTAATGCCCATATGTTTACACCTAATAATTGCAGAAATGTAATAGATTTTTGTGTGTTTATCTTATAACTTGTGGCCTTAATAAACTCACTCACTGGTTCTAGGAGCTGGGTTTTTGTTGTTGTTTGTTTTGTAGATCCTTTGGGTTTTTTGTGATAACAATAATGCCATCTGCAAATAAGGACACTTTTATTTCTTTGTTTCCAATGTATATACCTTTAATTTCTTTTCCTCATTTCATTACATAGAACTTTCTGTACCATGATGAATAATAATTGTGAGAGTTAACATTCTTGTCTTATTTTGATCTTAAGGGAAAAACACTCAGTCTTTCACCATTTAATATCATGCTAGCCATAGTGGGATTTTTTTGTTTGTTTCTTTATTTGTTTTGGTAAAATTCTTTATCAAGCTGAGAGAGTTATTTTCTACTTCCTTTTTCTATTATTTTTATTATAAATGTGCAATGAATTTTGTCAAGTACTTGGTATACATTGACTGATATGATTATGTAAATTTTTCATCTTTAGTCTGTTAAGATGATAAATTACATTGATTTTTGAATACTGAACCAACTTTGTATATCTGGAATAAATTCAACTTGATTATATCATATAATTCTTTTTATAAATTGCTAAAATCTATTTGCTAATTTTAAAGAAGATTTTTGTGTCTATATTCGGGAAGGAGCTGCAGTATTCTTTCTTTGTTTTTTGTTTGTATGTTTTTGATATCAAAGTGACATAAGCTAAATAAAATGGGAAATATTCCCTTTTCTTTTGTTTTCTGGAAGAGATTCTGTAAAATTGGTATTAATTCTTTAAACATTTGGTGAAATTTACCAGTGAAACCATATGACCTGCTGATTTCTGTTCTGGGAATTTAAAAGTTACAAATCCAATTTTCAAATAGTTATAGGGCTATTCAAAGTATGTATTTTATATTGGGTAAGTTATGGTACTTTGTGTTCTTCAAAGTGGTTTATATATTCTGTTATGAAATTTATATTTGTAGAGTTGTTTGTAGTCTTCCCTTAAGATTCTTTTGATACCAGTAGGATGAGTAGTGATACCTCATTTCGTTCCTGTTGTTGTTAATTGTCTCTTATCCTTTCCCTCCCTTGATCCCCACTGCCTCTCTTTTTGTCAATTTTGCTATAGGATTGTCAAATTTATTGAACTATGTAAGAAACCAGTTCCTTGTTTCATTGATTTTTCTCTATTGTTTTTCTGTGCTCACTTTCACTGGTTTCTGTTCTTATCTTTACTATTTCTGCTTGCTTGGGTCTTATTTCATTTACTTTTTAGGTTCTTGAGATGGGAGCATAGAGGATTCATTTGAGATTTTCCTCTTTTCAGATGCATGCATTTAGTTCTATAAGTTTCCCTCTCAGAGCAGTGTTGGCTTTGTCCCACAAATTTTGATATGTGATGTTTTCATTTTTATCCAGTTCATAGTAGTTTTTAAATCACCCTTGAAATATACTCTTTAACCCATGGATTATTTATAAGGGTTCATTTGCTTTCCAAGTATTTACAGAATTTTCTGTTATATTTATGTACCTATATATCATTGATAGTTTTCTGTCTAGTTGTTATATCAATTGTTGAGAGAGTGATATTGAAGTCTCCAACTCTAATTTTGAATTGTTTATTTCTACCTTCAGTTCTCTCAGTTCTTTCTTCACATATTTTGCAGCTTTATTCTTTAGTGTATACTTATTTAGGATTGCTGTGCCGTCTTGGTGGGTTGACTCTTTTATTATTATTTGATGTTCCTTTCTGTCTCTAGTAAATTTTTTTGCCCTGAAGTTAATTTATCTGATTTTAATATAATCATTCTTGATTTTTAATTAATATTTGCATGATTTTCGTGGAATTTTTATGTTATAATGCCTATATCATTACGTTTTAAATGAGTTTTCTTATAGACAGCATATAATTGGGCCATGCTATTTAATTCACTCTGCCAATCTCTTTCTTTTAGTTGGTATATTCAAACCATTTTTATGTAATGTAATCATTGATGTGTTAGTATTTAAGTCTGTTGCTTTTGCTTTGTTCTTTTCTTTTTCTGTTTTCTGCCTTTCTGTTGGTTATTTGAAACATACTTTAAAATTTTATTTTGATTTGTCATGTGTTTTTGAGTGCAGCTCTTTGTACAGACTTTTAGTAGTTGCTCTAGGTATTATATTAATTATATTGTATTATATTACATATAGCTTATCACAGAATAGCCAATTTGAAATATAGAAAAATTTCTCCCTTTACAGTTTTTTACCCTTCCTGTTTATTTCCTCCACATACATATAGAACCACATCAGATATTGTTATAATTTTTGTTTCAACCATCAAATATAATTTAGAAAATTTAATAGAAGTCTATTTTATTTACCCATATTTTTGCTTGTTTTCTTTCTTTCTTCCTCATATTCTAAGATTCTTTCTTTTATCATTTCCTTTCTGTTTAGAGAATGTCCTTTAGTCATTCTTTTAAGTTAGAGCTGCTGGCCACAAATTGACTTAGTTTTTCTTCCAAGTGTCGACTCCACCTTCATTCCTAAAGGATATTTTCACTGAATATAGGTTTCCAGTTTGTCAGGGTTTTTTGTTTTTGTTTTTGCTTTTTAGCATTTAAAAAACATTGTGACTTTTTTTATGACCTCTCTGGTTTCTAATGAGAAATGCACTGTCATTCTAATTGTTTTTCTCCTATAGGTAAGATGTTGTCTCAAGATTTGTTCTTTGTCTTTGATTTTCAGAAACGTGACTATGAAATGTCTTAGTGTTGGTTTTCTTATGTTTATTCGATCTGGGGTTCACATAACTTCTTCAATTCAAGATTTATATCTCTTATCAAAAATTGGAAATGTTCAGATGTATAAGCCCATGCTTGCCATGTCAAAATGAACAACTAATCCTGTAAGGATTCATGTCCTTGCTTTGGTATGATGTGAGTTTTACTCTGAGCTGTGCTGCAGCTGGTTATTCTTGTGTCTTACTTTCTATTCAGTGAATGTCTTCCTTGATTTGCTCTTCATATATGAAACCAATTCCTGAATTCTTATTATTTCCCACTATGTGAAAGGGAACTATAACAAGTTTGTCATATGAATTTGCAAATTCAGTTTAGAAAAAAATTAATAAAGTATAACATTAAGCCAATGTATTGGCATCTACATTTTGGTGTGGGATATCATATAGCATGTCAGAGTTATTAATCATTTTTTGTAGATATCTTCATTATTTAAAAAATAATATGGAGGACATACTGTGGGCCAGAGCACTGGGGCAGGCACTGAGGATCAGTGATAAACAATTCCTACCCTTGGGATTTTGCACACAAAACTGTACAGTGAATGCTAACATCAGCACATGTCTTTTATAGGGATAACTAAATGTTATCGCTTTGTCAGTATAATTATACTCCAGCTTAGGTGCAGCAGTGGGGATGATTTTAAGCAACTTACTAAGAATTTTTTGAGGAGCTGAAAGCAAGTGTGTAACTCCCTTAGTGAGAGAACTACAATCTTGGAGTCACAGATTATGATACGTGTTACATTGAAATTTTGCCATAAGGACTTCATGTTCACTCTTCCTGCTTTGTCACAGGTTTCTTCATAAGGCTTTCATTGACCTACATGCATCTGTGTGGCATGCCATATACCACATGTAGTACATTTTGATTGCCAGATGCTGTGATTGAGGGTGGATATTGTGTGTTCTCAAATTTTCTTTGAGTAGAATTTATTATTTAATGATAGTTCTAAGGTGTAGTGGTTTCCAACTGATGCTGTAATGAATTACCACAGATTTGGCAGCTTGAAACAACAAAAATATATTACCTTATGCTTCTAGAGATCAGAAGTCAAAATAGATCTCACTGGGCTAAAATCAAGATGTCAGGAGGGCTATCCTTCTTTCTGGAGGCTCTTGGGGAGAGTCTGTTTCCTCCCCACCCCCAGCTTCTAGAGGCTGCCTTTATTCCTAGGCTTATGCCCGTGTTCTTCCAGCAATGACCAGTCGAGTCTTTCTCACATTGCCTTTTGATTACACTGGAACCACATGAATAATTCAGGATAATCTCCTTATGTTAAAGTGATCTGATTAACAGTCTTAATTCCCACTTTCTTTCTTATCCCATTGTATTCCTCATGGCTACTTTGTGAAGACTGAATGTGCATCACAGCTTTGTGTTTGAAGTGATTGAAACAAAGCGTATTCAAGTGGTTTGCCCACCCAGAGGTAGATAGCAGAAATATTTCTAAAATTCAATACAAGTTCTGTGCTTTTTTTGACAGTTCGCTGGATAAGAAGAAAATATCATTTTGTGCAAGATTTTTACATTAAATCTTTAAAGAAAGGATTTTATAAAATACAAACATTTTGAATTTTGATAATTGATCTCCAAAATGGCTTCAAAGTGGGGAGCGGGATGGAGTAACAGTTGAACATACTATGCCTGAACTTGAATTTCTTTTAGTAGTTTTTTTATCAATCAGGTTTTAAAGCTGAAATTTTAAACTTCAACGTTTTTCAAAATTTTCTCCTGCATCTTTATTACTATCAGGTGTTTTTGCTTTTGTATATATATAATATACACCTTAAAGGAATCTTTAATCATGTATTCCCCTGAGGGAATATATCATTATACTATACCAAATTGAATAGGAAACACTGATATTTAAAGATCTTGAAGGACATTGCCTCTCCTTCTGTCCCGGGAAGTATTTACAATGTGATGTACCAGATGTAAACACATGGGTCCATTCTGTTTGTGTGTGAATTGCCAGAGGAAACACTGTTGGTATTTGATGCTGTGCTGTACTCTGTAGTCAAGTGCATTGTGTGGCATGCTATTATTCAATTTCTGAGGTCTGTTTTACCCTTACACATAAGCATTGCAGAAGCTAGGAAAAAAACTTCCCTAAAAATTTCAAATTTGATTTTTATCTAGAGTAGACCCAGGAATCTGGAAGACTGATAAACCTAGATCTGGTTCTAGAGTAGGTACCTCAAGAAACCAGAAGAAACTTCTGTAGCTTTGGTAAACAAGAGATGATCAGCGAACAAGTCAAATACCCAGAACTTCTGAAGGCCCAGATATGTATACCTATGTCCAGTGGCACCTTATGAGTCTAAAACAAGACTACAGTCCAGGATAAACTACCTTCCAACATAAGTAATTTAAATAAAAGCCAAGCATTCCATTAGGTGAACTCAATTCAGAATGCATGTAGGAAGAAAGTGATTTTGTGCCTGGATTTGAGCATATAAAACTTTTTGAAGTAGTATTTACAATCAACCATAAATTACTGTTTCTCATATTGCTAGCTGTACATACTTAGTCTTTTTGACCTTCAAGACAACCCTTAGATCAATTTAGAATAGTGATGTGTTTCTTAATATGGTCTGTCTTTCTTTGCTCGTGTTACCAATAGTAATGACAAAAATTTCACCATTGATTAAGTTAGAGCTTTTATTCTATATCTTGGTGTTTCTGGATGCCACACCCAAGAATGGTGGAATGGGGTAGATTATTGTGCTGTTTTCTTTTCTGTAGTCATTTTGTGGGCAAGAAGCTTTATATCTTGTCAAATGGAAAGTTTCACCAGAAATGAATTAACATCAAATAAAAACATGAGTACCTGTATTTGGATGTTTTACCACATACCCAAGACAGACAGCGGACAGTAAACCTTTCATTTATTGGACCATTGGGCTCCATCTGTAGACCAGTATGTTGTTTCAGCGTCTGAGACAAACCACAAGGGATAGCCATACTTTTTAAATGTTGTTCTTCATTTTAACCTGTGTGTTTTCTGTGGTAAGGTCTGATGAGAAGGCTCTTAACTCATTGTGGTATATCCAGATACGTACCAGTGGGTGGCAGTAGATATGGCAGCATTCTAAGTAATGTAGCTACTTATAATAGATGGAGTCTAAAGACAGTGTACTCGAAGGCCTTTTTTGCTTATTTTAAAGTGCAACTGATTATTTTTCACACATTTTCCTGATTTTAACAGGAATATTTAAGGGTAATTTTTTAAAATAATAAGAAGATCTAATACATATATAACGCTTCTTATGTACCAGGCACGATTTAAGTATTTTGCATATATTAATTTAAAGCCAAACATGTTTGATTGTTTTTAAGTTGTTTGGGCCAAAACAGTCATATTGTTATACTTTTATCCCATTTTCCTTTACTACTGTAATAAAATAGGAAAAACATTTGTTCATAAATGTATATTAAGATGAGAAACTGACGATCATTCATTGAAACAGATTTGTTTTTGCTGTTTTATTTTGTGACATATTCCATATGCTGTATGTTGAACATACCTTTCCAAAATAGCTGCCCCCTCAAGTGCCTAGGTGTTTGCTTTCCATCAAAGCCACATCTTTTGTTGTTGTCTCCCCAAATTGAGGAATTTTAATGTGAACAGCTGGTACCTGTAGGTCTTCTCACAGATTGTTGAAGTTACACAAGTTACAAGTACCTTAATGAAGTTTTCTTTCTTTTCAGTTTAGGGAGGAGTTAGAAAATATATAGACATTTATAAAAGAACTTGAAATACTGTGTCATTTCAATACAAATCTTGAAAGTCAAAGGAGGGCAGTCACTGTTGTGTGAAATAAAAAGTACTAGGCCCTGGTCCAGTTCAAAAGCCCTGAGCAAGCTTTATGCACTTCCATTAACCAGCTATGTGACATTGACAGAGGCACTTGATCTCTTGGAACTCAGCCCTCCTCTGTGAAATCTGTGAAGTGGGGAGGTTTTCAGACAGGATAATATGGAACTTTACAGCTTCCCCCAGGATAGAAGGTAAGCCTGGCAGGCTGGCCCAAGTCCTTCCCTTCCGCTGTCACCGAAGAATCTCCCTTTCAGCTTTTTCAATTAGTTACTTATAGGATACATCAGCTAGTATGTATGATTTCACTTTTAGGATGGAATTCTACTTCTTTAAAAAAAATTGGAAACCCTTGGGTTAGATTATTTCCATATGTTTTCTTCTGACCCTAAAATGTCAATGATTCCAATACCTGGATAGCCAAGGAAGAAACAGAAACTGACCATTGTCCTTGGCATGCAACTAATGTCTTAGGTATCTGGAGCACAACAGTGGGGGGCTAAGTCCATTGTTTAAGGCCTCTTAAGTGTTGTGGTGTGCTATTTTATTAAATAAATTTACTTATGCCACAACTACCACCAACAAAGAAGAATGACACGAATTTACCTTTTAAAAAATGCTGAGCCGGGCTTGGTGGCTCAGCCTGTAATCCTGTGCTTTGGGAGGCTGAGGTGAGTGAATTGCCTGAGCCCACAGGTTCGAGACCCACCTGGGCAACTTGGCGAGACCTCAACTCTACAATAAAATTTAAAAATCAGCCGGACATGGTAGCGCATGCCTGTAATTCCGGCTACTCGGAAGGCTGAGACCGAAGGATCGCCAGATCCCAGCAGGTGGAGGCTGCAGTGGCCGGGAGCGGCCACTGCACTCCAGTCTAGGCGACAGAGTGAGACTCCAACTCAAAAAAAAAAAACAAAAAAACTGAACTCTTTTGTGAATTTACATTATCTGTTTTTGGTAAATGTCAGGACAAGTAAAATTGAACAGGAGCACTGATTACTAAGTGAGGTACAGGAGCTAGAGTGCAATGCTTTTCTCTAAACTACAGTCATTAATTCAACATATCCTACTGCCAGTACGACTCTGTCTAGAGCTGTTATAAGTGTTGCTGGATCAGAAGTCCCTGTTTCTGTAACTATCTCTTCATTCTCAACTGGGCTGAGTTATACTATAGATGAGATATCTGTAGTAAAGATTAAAGGGAAAAAGTGGTCATTTCTGAACTTGATCTTTAACTTTTCTGTGAAGGGTCAAGTTACTAGAGAAGTGTGTTGCTCATGCAAACCTGAATATGATTTGTCTTTTACAAACAAATAAGCAAGTAGTATATCTGCTTCTTTGGGTACCATAAACCAGAATCAGCATAAAAAAGTATCAAACATCCTTAAACAGCCAGACCACAGGTTGCAAAGACTACAGAGGAAGTGGTACAGAACTATCTTAGCCAAGAACATGATCATGATCTATTACCCTAAGTGTGCCAGAGAAATGCAAAGTGGAAACAAAACAAAACAACTGGATTATCCAATCCTCAACCACGATGTCCTGCTTTTTTATATGGATTCTCCCCCCCAATGACTATATGTCAAAATGAGTCAGTATCAGCTCATTTAAAAAAATGGAGCCAGATCCATTTGCTGCCTTTTCACCAAAAATCTTTCATTAACGAATGTTGATGGAAGCGCATTTTACCACAGCAGGTTTGCATGGCAGTTGAATTCCTGTTTGTATTAAACAACAAACTGGAGAATAATAAAGAGAACCACGGACATTGCAGTGGCGAACAAGGGAGGAGAGCAACGCTCCAGCTTTTTCTGTGCTGATCATTCTAAAGCTTATAAGAACAAACAAGATTGTTCATTATAACGAGGTCACTAATCACACTCAGTTATTACTGCATTAAGTACCTTCAACTATCTAGAGGTCTTACCTAGATTCTCTCATCTTGCATCTGTTTACTGTAGGGCATTGCTTCTTGGTGATGCCGAGTAGCCATATTTCGTCAGCACAGGTTAACAACCCTGTTCATTGTTCCAGATGCATCTGCTTGAACAATGCACCTAGCATTGAGTGATTGCATAGAGTGGTGATGTAGGTGGGAAAGATGGCAATTTGGGGGATCTAAGTTAAGATTCAAATGTAGGGAGGCAGTGTCAGGGAGGATATGGATGTAAAGATGTGGAAGTCCTGGTTGTTGACATCAGAGAACTCCTAAAGTAAGTCAGACATATACAAACAAGTGTGTCATTTGGTGTCATTTATTTTTAAGTAACAGTATGAGGAAGGGTACAATTAAAAACTGAGTGGTACAAGTGAGAGCACGATACGACAACAGAAAGACGGGAGAGCTCTACATCGGGCTTTAGTACTGATTCAGTGACCTCATGCAAACCATGTGCTTTCTTTGAGCCTCATGTCTTCATTGATTTGTTGTAGAATGAAACATTTTACATGGAATAGCAAGTTCTTTTCAACTCTTTTAAGTTCTCTGGGTTTCTGAATAGAGATAAGAAGGTTCAATACAACTTCATCCCTAGAGACCTGAAAAAATGGCAGCAATCCAACAAAGCTCATTTTAGCAAAAACAAAAAAAGAAAAGAAGGAATTTATTGGAAGTCCAAGAGTTTTGTGGGCTTCAGGCAAGAGTGGATATAGTCCTCAAACAACTCTCTTTTTCTTGACTCTCATTTCTTCTTTGCCAGCCTCATTGTTGAACAGGTTTCAATATAGTAGAAAACACAGACTTGGAAACACCAGGCTAATATAAGATTGTGGTTTCAGAAGGAAAGAGTTTCTCTTCTGGTATCCATATTAATCCCTGAAAAAGAGCCTTGCTGGTATAGCTTAGCTCATATGCTCAGGGAGGTAAGATGCTCTGACTTGCCAGCCTGGGTCATGACCTACTTTGTGTCAGGACAGGTTAGTTGTGATGCTTGACTGAAAGTCTCACACAAATCATGTGGAAAAGAGGGACAGGAGTTCTCAAAGGAAAGGAATATGGCACAAAGAAAACAAAATACAGAAACAGGTATCTGCTTATACCCTTTATACAAGAGGGTCAGTCAGGGAGCACATTTATTTAAAATTTAATATTTATGTATTTTAAATGCCAATTCTAGGATTTCTTCTATGTTTTTATTCTGCTGTCCCAAATCAAGCATTGTCGTTGGCATCAGATTTGTTGGGAGAGTAGTGTGACCCTTATATATTTGGAGAAAACTGAGAACAATTTTTAAATTGCTTTAATTCTATGAAGTTTTGTTAGTAGACTGAATTTTTAAAAATCTATATTTTATCAGAAGACTAAGTTGTGTTTGGCTTCAGAAGAGATTCAATACTCATTATTATCTCAGGTGTTTGGAGTTTACCATACTAAGTTGATTGGAAGAACAAGATTAGTTTTCCTTTGTGGTTGGTGGACTCCACTATGCAACACTCTAGCGCCACTGCATCATTAAACAATGGAATTTATTACAGGGGGCCTAGCTCTCAGAGCCTTCTAATATCCAGAAGTGGTGGAGCTAGATAGCCATGTCTTCACAGGGACAGAACAGTGATCTTATAGCTCATGAATACTGAAGAGAAAAAGCTGAGGACACAGTCTCCTGAAACCAGTTGAAACAATAGAGGTCTGTTGTTTTAGCCTGTCTAATGTCCATCCTTCTTCCTACTACAGCACCCTAATTTTGTTTTGGAAGCTTTTCTTTCCATTCTTAGTCCAATCCTTTTGGGATTATCAGTAAAAACATTCCATACTTTGCCCTAGCCAAGCAGTAGGCAAGTGATCTAACCTAGACTCATTAGCTGTTCTCTTTCTCTCTCTCTGTCTTTCTTTTTTTAAGTTGTGGAGTACAAGTCAGGGTTGCATACTTAAGTAGTTTGGGTACAGGTGAAGTTTTGGGCCTCCCATTAGCCCTCACTTCACCTGGATTAGTATCAGTCACCCTTATTGAAGTTATGTTCCACCCCATTCCCCCCCCAGCAGTGTCGACTACTGCCAATCTTTTTTGTAGTATTTTGATAGATGCAGTATTTGATAGGTGTCCAGGGTCTGCCATGTGGTACTTGGTTCTTTGTTTCTGTAATACATTACTGAATATGATAGACTTCAAATCCATCCAAGTTGCTGCAAAGTCCATCATTTTGTCCTTTATGGCTGCATAATCCATTGTGTATATGTACCACATTTTTTTTTTATCCAGACCAATTTCTATGGGCAGCACAGTTGGTTCCATGTTTTTGCTGTGTTGTGAATAGAGATGCAATAAACATGCATGCACAGGTATCTTTTTTTTTAAGAATGATTTGAATTCCCAGAAGGGGGATTGCTTGGTCATATGGATGGTCAACTTCTAGTTCATTTAGAAATTGCCACATTGTTTTCCACAGAAGTTGAATTAGTTTGCTCTCCCACCAACAGTATAGAAGTGTTCCCCTTTCTCTGCATCCTTGCCAGCATCTGCTGTTTTTTGTTTTATTAATGATGGCCATTCTTACTGAAATTAGGTAGTATCTCAATGTAGTTTTGAGTTGCATTTCTCTGATGATTAGTAAAGCTGAGCATTTTTTCATGTGTCTGTTGGCTGCTCGTATGTCCTCTTTTCAGAAGTATCTATTCATGTCTTTTGCCCACTTTTTAACAGGGCTGTTTGCTTTTTTCCTTTTGGCACGTTTGAGTTCCTTATAGATCCTGGATGTTAGGCCTTTGTCAGATAAACAGTTGGCAAATATTTTTTTCCCATTTTGTGGACTGTCTCCCTATTCTCTTGATAGTTTCTTTTGCTTTGCAGAAGCTTTTCAGTTTAATGAGGTCCCCCTTGTCTATCTTCTCTTACAGCGTGGGCATCTGGGGTTTTGATCAGGAATTGGTTGCCTCGTCCAATTTCCATAAAGGTGTCTCCTGAGTTTTCTAAGATTCTTATAGTTTGAGGTCTTATGTTTAGGTCTTTGATTCATTTGGAGTTGATTTTTGTGTATGGTGATAGGTAGAGGTCCTGTTTCATTCTTTTGCATGTGGTCAGCCATTTTGCCCAGTACCATTCCTGAATAGGTTCTCCTCTCCCCAGTGACTGTTGTTGGAGGCTTTGTTGAAGATGAGTTGGTTGAGAAATTGACAATCCCATTCACAATAGCCACAGAAAAAAGAGAGAAATACCTTGACATCTTTCTAACCAGAGAAGTGAAAGACCTTTACAATGAAAACAATGCTCAAAGAAATCAAAAAAGACACAAACAAATGGAAAAATAGTCCATGCCCATGAATTGGAAGAATCAACATTGTTAAGATGTCCATGCTACCCAGGGCAATCTACAGATTCAATGCAATGCAATACCCATTAAGTTACCATCATTATTCTTCTCAGACCTCGAAACAACAATACAGAAGTTCATATGGAAACAAAATTGACTGCAAATAGCCAGAACAATCCTCAGTAAAAGAAACAAAGTGATAAGTTTCACACTCCCAGACTTTAAACTTTATTATAAGGCTAAAATAATCGAAACAGCCTGGTATTGATACAAGACCAGTGGGACAGAATGGAGATTAGCTGTTCTCTTTATGAAATTTCATCTTGAGTGAAATGACACAAAGATTAGAGGCACCCAGAATAAAATTCCCATTAGCTCATGGTACACACATCCTGACCCACCCAGACCTGCTTAGTGGTTATTCTCTTCAAATTCTGAATCATCTTTTCCCATTATCTATTAGATACCCCTATATCCATCTAATTCATTCTAAATGTTTGTTGTTCCTGTTAGCAACTTATTGCTATCAGTTGGCAAGGGCCAAGTTCCAAACCATTCAAAAAATTCCTTTTATTTAGCTCATGATTCTGAGTTGGGGTTGGCACTAGGCTCAGCTGGGTAGTTTGTCTGGTCTCAGTTAGACTCCCGAGTCATCTGTAGTCGTCAATGGATCAACTGGGCAACTCTGCTTCTGGGCATTTTCTGGCTGCCATCTGGGGCAACCTGCAGGGTGGCAGAGGTGAGAAGAAGCCAGGGTCATGTGTCTCTTGTCATCTAGCAGATTGGCCTGGGCTTGTTCAGATGGTGACAGGACTCCAAGTGGAGAAGTGGAAATGTGTAAAGCCTCTGGAAGCCTCAGTGCAGACTGACACAGAGTTGCTTCACCTATGTTCTCTTCACCAAATCAAGTCAGGAGGCCTGCCCAGAGGCAAGAAGGGAAGAAGTAGACGTGTGTGGCCTCTTGATGGAAGTAGCTGCCATGTCTCAATGCAAATGAGTAAGGATGCCGAAAGAGGAAGGATTGAGGGCACTTAAACAATCTTCTACACCCCAAATGGCTTCTGTAGCTTATAGCCAAAAATTCTGGTATGCCAACCAAAAACTCCTTTAAAAATGCACCCTAAGACCCTGGCATGCTCCTCCTACTCTGTTGGAGTAACTAATTGTAAGTTTCAGGAGCCAAAGTAAGTTCCTCTATGGCATACAAAACAGAAACTACCTCTTGTCCTTAATCCCAGCACATTGTATCTTGAAGGGATTGTTTGCCTATCCTCTGGTTACATTCCTCTTAGCAGCACAGTCTCAAAGGACCATCACCATCAACTGTGCCATCTACAGGTCTCCTGAAGTGTCAGTGTATTGACTGCCCAGTTATGACACACCAGTGTGACTTGGCTACCCCACTATATTACTGCATCCTGCGGTGTTGAGTGTAGCACTTGATGAAAACATCTGAGCTTGTCTTTCTGGGTTATATATTGACTTACTGTAAGTTATATTTTCCTTTTATGCAGCACAGCCTCTTGGTAAGCTATATCAATCAAAGAGCAAGGCAAATGCTAATATTAATGTATGCTGTTGTAGGTGTTTCTTGCCAGTTTTCATCCAAGTTCTGACTCAGTCTAGTCCTCTTTAGTTTGTGAAATCTAATAAGATCATAGCACAGGGTGGTATAGCTGCAGGCATAAAATGTATTTTCTTTTATAGCAAGTTTATAAATTAATGTGGTACTGAGACACCATGGCTGTATGCATGCATTAAGACAGAACTCTCTTTAGTTGACTACTTTCCCTTCCAGCCACTTATTTCTCTGAGATGGTGCCAAACACTTGGTCAGATGCAGTTTCAATGCATCCCACCTTATCATATGAAATGATAATTAATATGACTTTATAGTTGAGGTGATGTTCTACTTCCATTAATTACAACCATTATTTCAGGGTGTTTTAATTTGGTTATAGAAATTGACTTTGGGAGTAGAACTTGGCTTGGGAACTTATTTTAAGGGCAAATGGTTAGTTTCTAATTTTTCTTTGAAAAGAAAAAGGCTTTTTTTTCCCTCTAAAGAAAATGGTGTGTTACTTGAGTTATGTGAGCATTAGATCCAATTCCTGAAATATTGGTATGATTATAAATTTGTAGTTGATTTGGTATCATCCTCTGGTATTTCAAGTAAAGCTGGGACCTCCCAGAGCTTCTCAGCTAGCTTAGGTTTGGCATCTCTGCCACATCTCATCAGTTGGAATCGGAGGGCGTTTCTTTTACATCGCTTTTCACACTTAGACATTAAATTCTCTTCCCAGGCAACAGTGTCTACAAGTACTGGCTGAATTGCATTTGATTATAAAAGGTAACCCATTTTTACATTGTATTTTGATGGGTATTTTACTTTGTTATTGTAGATCTGCTGGAAGAGACACAAAGAAAAGATGAAGAAATGGGATCTCTGCAGGTAAATTCTCAAATAGGGCAAGTATTCTTGGGATGAAAAGGTTTTTTGGGGGTTTTTGTTTTGTTTTGTTTTGTTGCTGTTATCCTTTATTATTGTCACTTTCACACTGGTATAGAAAATGGGGTGACAAGTACAATGTTAGAACTTGAAGCTGAAGTTGAAATTTGCTTTCTCCAGAAGTCTTTGAGAGTACTTATAATCTAAAGCAGGAGGCCAACTCAACCTCTATGCTACTTCTGAAAGGACATTTTCTTCCTTGTTATAGCATAATAGGACTTGCAGCATAAGGAAGCAAAGGCAGTGTCTTCTCAAAGTCATTTCCTCAAAGACAGGGCTGATGAATGAGGGTAAAGTCATGGAATCAACATATTCAAGAGAAAGTTAAAAGTATCCATCCATCTACCAATGACCAACCAATTAACTAACACATATATGGAGCTTAAGATTTACCTTGGATAGCATCTCAATTTACTATGGGTTTACACAGATTTCTTAAACTGGAAAAGTGTATTTGAAAAATTTTGCTAGAATTTTAATTAACATTTCCATGGTATGAACAATTGATTAGCATCTGACAGAAGTTCTCTCTTGTTTTAACATTGGGCTAGCTTATTCAAGTGTCTGTCTTTATTAGGGGAAACATAATCAGTTATAGTCACATGATAGAGCCAGCTCTCTTAATGTCATGTTGGGGTTTAAGAACAGTAAATGCTTTGGACATTTAGAGTTCTTGTGGACCTGGAGCTACAAGACAGACTGGAAAGTGATAGAATGAATGAGTTTGCATGCTTTGGGGGTAAAAATGTTTGCTTTGGTGAGTGAAGGATAGATGAGCAAAGGAAATGTTTTATGATTGGGGGTTCTTCTATTTGATGGTACAACCATTAAGAAAAAATTGTATATGATCTGAAAATGCTAAATGCATAATACTAAATGCATATTCTATATATTTAGTAAGAGTGGTACCTCTTAGCTGCAATTTTGTATACATTAGATTAATGTCTTATACTGTATCTGGGAATAAAAAGAAAGAGCATTGATTGGTCCAGTCTGGGGCTAGGAAGAATCTCAAGTGTATGCACTCCCTGTCTGTGTCTGTGACATTAATATCAGCAATGCAAGCTGTTACAAAGAACAAAGCTCTATGTACACTAAATGTATATATGGAGAATACACATATACAGAATAATAAAGTCTTGTGAAGGCATTTTGGTTATGTGTTATGTTTGCTGTTACCTCAGAAAACCACATATAAACATATTTATTGGTTATATATCTGGCCTTTTGAAATTACAGTACAAATAGTCTTGAGTTTATTTTGCTCACAATGCAAATGTTGGAACCAGTAATCCCATTAAATTTAATAGCCGATGTTACTTCTCAACTGTTTATTAAGTACCGGCAGTATTTTATACCAAAATGTCCATCCAGTGCAATAGACTTCCCCAGCCAACTAACTGTGGACATTTATAGATGTAGACTGTGTATTATAACGTCCCTCAGCAGAAGAGTTCAATGTTGGCACTTTGAAGTGGCGATTAGTGCCTGATACTAACAATCTATTAGGAATAAAGAGGGAACTGACACCTCTCAGAGTGCACCAGAGTACAGAGATGTATCAAAGAAAGCCTTTAATGTTAAAGACTAGAGAAAAATCCATGGGAAAGTGCCTATATTTCTGAATATCAGAGGTGATTGTTTGATGACGACTAGTAAAGTATAGGTGGAAGTCCTAGTCACACAGTCATACCTGGGTCTGTTGCTGATTCGCTGAGTAACCTTGGATAACTCAATTAACTTTGCTGTGCCTATTTTCTCATCTGTAATATACAATTATAAACTGGTCTTCCAGACGTGTTTAGTGTGGATTAGATTATCCCAGAAGGGACAGCTAAATATTTGATTCCAATTTACAGTGTTAACAAATCCTCATGTATCCAAATTGGAGTCAATTTTATTTACTCATTATCATCTTATAATTATGTATAACAGACATTCCACACTTAATGTTATTCTCCTTAGGGGTAGGGGATGTTTTATTTAGCTCTCAACTCTTTGCAGTTTTCTGTAAATAAAAGGTACTCCATTTACTCACTGAACAAACATTTATTGAATACAAATTCTGTGCACAACACTGTACGAGGTGCTAGGGATACAAAGGCAAAATGCATATACTAGATAGCTTCTTGCCCTCTATATCAGAATTAGTGGCAAAGATTATTAAATCAGTGTTTATAATAAAATTCTGAAACATTATACTAAAGAGAATGTATAAGTTACTGTAGGAACACATGATAAGAACATCTGTCCTTGTTTGTCATAGGTAAGGGTAGGCTTGATGGAAGTGGGAAGAGGGTTAAGTGCAATTGAAGTTAGGTAGATTGAGCTAAAGTGGGTGGCAATCCAAGTAGGCTTCCTAGAGAAAGCCAATGTTTAAATAACTATGGCAAGTTTGGGGTGAAGGTAAACATTTTAGGCAGTGAGAAGGATCTCTGAAATCCTAAGGTAAAAGAGAGCACAGTTTCATGTTTGAGGAACTGAAAATATGATGGAATGTAGCATCTGAGAGAGAACAAAACAGCAATATGAAAAGTAAGCAGAGATCTCAAGGACCTGCGACTTTACCTTCATGTATATGAAACCAGTTAAGGGTTTGAAACAAGAAAACACTGTGATCATATTTGTATTTTGAATCGATAACTGGCTGTAAAGTTAAAACAATGGAGGTAGGTAAGATAGAAATAGACCAATTAAGCAAATATTTATGAGAATCAAGGCAAGAGATGAAGGTGACCTGGACTGTGTTGTAGCAAAGAGCATGAAGAAGAGTGGGTGGTTTCTTAGCATATTTTAGTATATAAAGTCCATGGAACTTTGAGATTGGTTGTTGGGAAGTCAAAAGGAGGAATTAAGGTTGATTTTGGGGTTTCTTGATTGGGGTAGCTTCATGGGTGGTTGTGCTGGTCAGTGAGAGGGAAGTCGATCAGTTCAGTTGTTAGAATTTGGAGACATTCAAGTGGCAGCGACCAGGAGGTTTCATAGAAGTCTGAAGGCCAAAAGGTGTTTGAACTGGATGTGCAGAATGTGATGTCATCAGGTCTGGTGTCCATATCATACGAATGATGCTAAAAGTCATAGGAGCTAATGAGAACTCCCAGGAGAAATACATAGAATGAGAAGAACTGAAAGCCTAGGCCAGAACCCCAGGGAACACCAACACCTAAATAACAGGCTAAGAACCCTTCAAAGGAGACTAAGACATGAGGAAAATAATTTCAAGAGAACATAGTGTCATGAAGCTTAACAAAAGAATATTTCAAGGGGCAAATTAACAACAGAATTGATAAATATTTGTGAAATTCTTGGATCTGTTTAGCTATGGGATTTAGGTTTCAAAACAAAAATTCACCATCTAGTGAACTGTATTTCCTACCATATCTATGAAGCACCTCTCATGTCTTTCCTTTCTTAGCTATTGCTCACTTAGCACAGTGGCTCACCATAGTAGGTACTCTGTAATTTTCTGTTGACTAAATAAACAAACGAACGCCTCCCTGCTGGTTCCTTATTTATATAGCATCTATTTCTGGATCTCCTCAAGGTCCACCCATTAATAAACAATACTCATGCCTGTCCTATCGTTCATTTTTTGTTTAAATTTTTTGGAGGGAGACGTCTAGATTCTGCCATTCCTGTACACACACACACGCACACACACACACACACACACACACACACACACACACACACCGTGAGTAATTTTACATGAGTGGTAGGAGCTTTGGAAAAGGATAAAATGGCAGGGGGGAAGGAGTAGCAGGGAAGAGAAAGTTTTCAGTCTTCAGAGGATTCATAAGCAATGGAGACAAACATATTTGACAATGATTTTTACAATGCAGCTTGTAATTACCAAAATTCTTCGTTGGAGCTTAACACTGTCTAGCTCATTTTTTGTGACATTCATTTGCAGTTATTTTGTGCACTGCTCCTCTTAAAAACAAAGTATTGTCTTTGACTACAAATGTGTAGTGCAGTATCAGAGTTCTATTTGGATATGGGTTTAAGAACATTGAAACAAGCAAATCCCTTCTTTAATCCTCTCAAGATCAGCTGAAATGTTTAAAACGGACACAAAAGGTAATCCATTTTACCTCAATTTAGTTGAATTGTATTCAGGGACGTGACACCTTACTAGTGATGGTTGTTATTGGTAGGTGTTGCTGTTTTGTTGTTTTTTTTTTAAATACCAATCTGTCTTCTTCACCTTACCTTGACTTCTTGCTGCTCCTAATGCTGCCTTGTGAATCCTAAAATGCAAAGCACACCAAGAGTTAGTATTCTGCCTTATAATGAAAACTTCACAGTTTCACCTATGACAGTCACTGCACAGAGTAGCTCCAAAGCTCATGTGCTGTCCTCCCCTTTCCCCCCTCCACCCCATATGCTAACTTCTGGCCATCTCTCTTTTTATTTTATTTGAAATGAGTTAAAACTGGATTATTATGAGCATAATTTTTCCTACTCATTTTCCTTTTTTACTATGCCATCTGTATGTTATTTTGAGTCAGCATCCATATCTACAAATTGGGGGCAATAATAATACTGATTTCATAGGACTGTTGAGAGGATTAACTATAATAAGAAATGTAAAAACTTGGGTGCGTGGCAGGTCTTCAATAAATTCTACACACTGACTATTTACACCTCCTGCATGCCAGGCACTATGCTGCATGCTAGAGATAAAGCACTGAACAAGTTAGACCAGGCCTCTGCCCCTGTGCAGGGCCTTCTCCCCAACCAGCCTTTAGCCCTCGCTCGTTCTCTTACCCTCCCCTCCTATGGTCACCGTGAGATTCAAATTTGTTCTTGGTTGTATTGTGCTGAGGGAAATGTTATATCTTTGGAATAGCTGCTAAATATAATTTTTAAATGGAAAAAGTTGCAATGTGATCATCATGAAATTGATTATTGGGTTACATATGAATATCAATCTAATTATCTTAGGAAAAGAAAGGAAGCATTTTAGTTGTAGGACCTATAATTTAAATGTCGTCACAAGTATTTCTGGACACATTCTTTGGAATCATTAGACTTTTTTTTTTATGCTATCTTTTTTTTTAAGGAAACAAAGTTTATTATACACTTTCCATAGAGAATTTAAATGATACATTTTTTTTTTTCTGGAACATTCCAGAAGCTATGCCCTGAAGTGGCATTAGTGATATGCAGTTTTTCACATCATAATTACATTTAATTTATCTATTAGCTTTTAAAAATAGTCTGGAACCTTCCATTTGAAGGGTTTGACCTTTTTTTAAAAAATATATCTGTTTTAGGGGCAGAGGGACAGGTCTTAGATTTTGTTTTTGTTGCCTCAGTAGTGCTTAGGCAAAAAGCATTTGAAATGAGCTGGAAGGAAGAAGATAATCTTTTCCCCAGCCATTACTTTATTTTAGCTACTTATGGAGTAGCCTATGGCAACACAGTGTTTTAAGGAAAAAAATAGAATAGAATTTCTTGGTTCTTTTGGAACAAGCCTAATAAATATTAATATAGGGGTATTATAATACAGAGAACCAGTTGTACAGTTGTCAGGCACATTGCTGCATTTAAACTGGGCAAGAAAAAAACACCAAAGAATGTGACTGACATGGGCAAATAAATTGCCCTGGCAGAGGCTGACAAGATAGTACATGGACACCTCAGTGAACCTAGTAGATGGCCAGTCTGGTAAAAAAAAAAAAAAGTGAGAAATGAGACTAGTAACAGACCAGCTGGATAATTTCCATGGTTTTGCTGTCAGTCATTTCTGCCAGACTATAGAATACTTATAACCTGTTCTCTCAGACCACAGAGTGGCTTGGGGATTTTAGAGATTATAGGAAGAAACACAGGGGTGGGGCAGCAGGGAGTCCCTCTCAGATCCCCTCAGAGTTACTTTGGAAGGGCGAGGGTGAAGGGGACGCGCAGTTGTCACAGCAGATCTCCAGAGGAATTGAAGCAGTTTATTTCCCCAGAAATTCTCATTTTCTTGGGAGATGCTAAAGTACATTTTCAGAAGTCTCAGCTTGGATAAATTGGTAAATTGGGATGAACTGTTTATGGTTTTATTAAACTGGAAAGCTGTATCGTTCCTGCTCACCCATGGGATGACTCATGAGAGTTATAATGGAACTTCTGTAATTCTAGAAACCAAAATGGGATGCATACCTAAGTTATTCTTCTCAAGATGCATTTGTCAGTGCTTAGACAAATAACTGTGTGTTGCTATTTCTTTTTTTTTGAAATGTGATTTTTTAAAAATTGTTTTGAAAAATTATATAAACATTTGATATAAACATTGTGATTGTCAGGGGTGGGTCTAGGCAACCCTTTGCTACTCAGGGCAAGGCGACTTAATGGCTCATTAAAATCTCTATTTTCTCAAAAGGTGAAGAGACTTACCAAGCCTTAAATTTGGTATGAGGTCCCAACAGCAATGGAGCATTAGCAGTCTGTCTTGGGGTCAAGCGGGGTTTCAGCCAATTAGATTTGCACACTTTAATTTACTACATCAAGAGACCTCAGGAGAGCTGGGACCCAGGCTCAGTAAAATAGATTCCACCTGAAATTTTAGTGATCATTAAATTTTATCACCCTTTTTTACCTGAAATTTGCAACTTAATTTTAATTCCAAATTTATGACAGAATAAAACTTGAAAATAGAATACCCCGTGAGAGACATATTTTTGTGTCTGAATATATCGAAGTTGATGGACTAGGTCATTTTCTTTTGAGAATAAAAGAAATATAAAAGCGTGCCTGGTTCTGTTTATCTAATGGGATGAAAAGCACAAATCTTCAGGACTCAGCAGTCTCCTTGAGTCAAGCTTCTAAAAAAGCCTCTAAAAACACAGACACTATTTGGAAACATTTTTAAAATGCAAAGACAAAGCATAGTCTTTGAGCTAAAAAGCCCAAATTTTACTCTGTGACAAAATGTTTACTAAAAATGTTGGCAGTGAAAATGACCCGGGTATGTTTTACAGATTTGGTAAATTGCTCCCACAAGGGGGAAGATTATCTGATGTGTCTTCATACACCGTTCCGTTTGCAGTTGAGTTCATGAAAAGCAATACTTGCAGAAAACATCCCTTGGTGCCACTGTCAAGAGTCCCAGCTTTGGGCTCCATGGGCATTGAGACTTATGTAAATAGCAGCTTATGTTTTCTTGTGAAAAATAAAAAACCATCTCAGCACATTATGATGTTTCACAGTGTTGAGCTTGGAGGGAGATTCCCAACAGTCTCGAGTCAGTAGTTACCTCACAATTTGGGGCAGTTTCTTCTGTGTGGCAGAACTGCACTGATCACTTCAAGACTGTTCCCCATAATGTAGTACAGTGTCCTGCTTATGCTTCTCACTCATCCCTAGGCAGATCTCAGACTTTGAGCAAACAACCATGTTAATCCATTTGTCTTTCAGCTCCTGATAACAATGAGTTGTGAAAAGTGACATTCTAAGTAGTGACTATAGTGTACATGAGATTTGAAGACAGATGCTCAGCAGTAATACCCTTCTGGTTGAAACAACCTTCCATTTACTCCTGAAACAGATCTCTGAGGTCCTAAGTGGTCTTAGAAACTGTCGTTCTCACTTGAGGGCATCTCCCTTCCCAATGTCTGGCTGATTTTCCAGAATGTACAGAAACACTGCAGAGGATTTCTCTAGTCTGGGATCTTGGAAACTTACATGATGCTTTAATCTACTAACAAATACTTATTTAGCACTGGTTAACTCCTGTCTAGATTGTGCTAAATCAGCCCCAAACGGTATGGTCTGTAATCAAAGGAGAAGAAAAAAGCCCCCTCTGACTTGTTAATGTATGATATTAATAGCTATGGACCAATTCTTTGTGTCATGGACTGTGCTAAAACTTCTAAATCTATATCATTTATTCCTCACAACAGTCCTATAAGGTAGACATTAATACTAGCATTCTCATTTTACAGATAACATTACTAAGGCTCATAACTTGCTCAGCCAGTAAATGGCAGGGCTAGTACTTATATTCAGACCTGCTTGGCTTCCATACTTAAATACCTTAAGAGCTATGAAACGCAGAATTGTTCACCTTGTTTTTGTTGTTGTTGTGATTGTGGTTTGTTTAGTTAGGTTCTTGGCTTTTTTTTTTTTTTATTTTGTGTTTTTTTAAATTCTACAAGAATGATTCATTAGCAAACTTATTAAGCATTTAGTGTGGTAAAATACTGACACTCTACCTTCTCAAATTAAAAGATTATAAGAAACTATATACTTTTTAGAGAGTGCATGAAATAAGTCAGGTGACACTGGGGACTTACTATTAGTGAAAGTTCTTGCAGCCTTTCTGTAATGTTAAAATTACTTAAAAACTCTTAGACTGCAAGTTTACATGCATATGACGACTGGGACAGTATCATATTGACTATGAGGCATATGAGGATTTTAATTCCTGGTGCAAGATTATGAACAGTCCAGTAATCTCAAACACTTCTAGGAAAGAGAAGGGATCATTTTTCTTTTTCCATTCCGCACCTTTTCGTTTTGCTTATTCATCATGTTTTAAATAAACAGACCAAAGAAAGTTGTTATTAAAGCCCTCCTCAGGCTTCTTCAATTTCAGTTTTCAACCACGTTCAAAATATTCTGGCAAAAATTAAAGGCAACATTAGAAGGTTTCCATAAATTTTAAATTGTGCAAAAAGTGATAAAACTAAAATGAGCTGGAAAAATGACTAATAAGCATGTCTTCTTATATTTTTGACTTTTCATCATAATCAGAGATTATTTTGCTTTTTCAAAATTGGTTCTAAAGTGCATTCTTCTTCCAGAGACTCTGCAGTACACATAGTCTTCTAAATTTATTTTGTTGGAAGTTTAAGGCTTGCATTTTAAAGTGCAAAGTCTTATTGGCATGTTAATAAATAATGTGCAATGTCTGTTTACAGTAGTTCTATATTTGCTCATAAGATGAAGTAGAAAATATTACCTACAAGAGACTCCATGCCTTTACTGCATTCTGGTTGTAATAGAAGCCCCTAGTTCTCATTTCACTGTTAGAAAAGTACTAATACATTTCTCACAAATGAAACGGGTTAGAGCAAGGAGGCCATATGTGGGTTCATTGATGTTTCTAACCCCTGCAGTCCAGATCCAAAAGAACTGGGGACCAACACAACAGGGGTGTCATTTAGCTGCACAGTTTCACAGCTGATTAAGTTTAGATCTTTGCTTTCTTCAATGCTTTTCTTCTGCTATTGACTGTGTGTACTTCAACTGGCCTGATGTCAGACCTGGAAGAAGGAATTGCAGCTTACTTAAGAAGGGCATTTGACAAATGCCAAATGCATTTCATCTCCTCTTCATTATATAATGAAATAAATAAAAAAATATATACAAGTAATGGTCTATATTTGGACATTAAATTTTTCTGTGATATAGTATGTTTTATTGCTAATATAAACAAATATAGTATGTTTGTCACCTAATGGCGGTTAAAAATGAGTTTCTGGAATGCTGCTTTGGCATATGTAATTTTAAGGCTTCAGAACAATTTTCTAGCACATCTTCTAACCTCCACCATGCAAAAACACAAAATAACCTTGATGCTAATTTAAAAAAGCATTTATTATCTATTTGCTCATAAAACTGCACTGTCAGAATATGGTATTTCCATGAGCTCCATTTTACAGAGCTATTAAAGGAAAAACACACACACACACACACACACACACACACACACACACACACACACACACACACGATCCTTAGTTTGTTTTTCAGTCAGACAAAACTGGATTCCACACCAAGCCCCACCATTTTATCACGATGAACTTTAACACGTTTATTACATTTGAAGTCTGTTTCTCTGACTTAAAGTGAATGAAGTTAATAATATCCTCCCACTGGGAGTTTTTGTGAATATTAAAAATAAGAATGTATGTTAAAAGTATCCAATACAATTTTGGCACTTAAACTTTCAATAAATAGTGTTGATGTCTATGAAACTAGTAATTTAAAGGGATATTTTTATTAACAGTCACAACACACATATCAGCATCCCTTTGTTGTTCTTGAAATTAAGGAAGCCCTTCCCAGTCCCAGGACTTTTGTGTTTGCCCCCTCTCTCTGTCATTCTTTTCAATAATTGGATCATTTTCATCTTTTTAGGTTTCAAATGTTACCTCTTCAAGACGGTCTACCCTGACCAATCTGTCTAAAGTGTTTCCATGTTATGACATATTATTCTTACTTTGTTTTCAACCAAATAAAAATGTAAAGACCTTTTGCAGCTTGCAGGCCTGTAAAAACAGGTGTCCGCCTGGATTCGGCCCATGATCCTACTCTGCTGACCCATTCCTTAGAATGAATTAGTTTAATGGTTAACTGGCATGGGGAGGAGCCCAAGAATAATTTTTTGAGTTCTTCCTCAAATAATACATTTCTGTTGTTAGGATTTTTAATAATGTGACAAGTAGAAGGAAAGTATCATTTTGAGTAATCAGTCCTTCCTGAACTCCCACCACTGTACTGTGCTCAGAGTAGCTTTCCTTACAGACTAAGCCTGCTACTGTTAACAAACTCCCACTATATTTATTCCTTCGTTTCTTAGACTTTTGGGATCAGTGACTTCCAGGGATGATTTTGAAAGCAAGACAATTGAGGACATCTTGAACTAAATCACTGTTCCTTATTTATAATTCCAAAAAGTAAAATTTTAAATTTCAAGTCATGGTTTCCCTAAAACTTACGACTTTAAGTTGGGTAAGGAATTATGTGGGAGACCATTTTGAAAGTACCATACAGTAACATTTTCGCTAAATGTGGAAATTTAAAAATTAGTTTAAACTTGTTGTAGTCTTATTAGTGTTATTTTTATAGCTCTTACTATTTATAGCACTTTGAATTACTTTAAGATAATAGAGCTTTCCAACTCTTTTTCATAACTCACATCTCTCTTAAACAGCCGAAGCTACTGTTTAAACTTCTACCTTGGGAAGATGCTAGTCAGACTGCAGTGAAAAATCAGAATGAAGCTCAGTTTGAAGAAGAAGAAGCAGTTAAGTATTTCATAGGTAGTAATATTTAGGATATTTGGAATGAATAGTCAAAATACTGCTTATTTTAGGGTATATAGATTAAGCCAACCTTGGGGCATGCTTCCCAGGAGTACTAAAAACTAAGCTGTTGGGTTTTTTCCTCGGTTTTCTTAGACACGATTTATTATTATCTGAGGGCAGATAATCTGAGGTTAGTTTTAAATTATTTAATCACACTTCCCTGCTTTCTTGTGCTTGTAAATTAGAAAATGGAGGTTAATAATAGTTTTATTCTAAATCTAACCGAATTAGAAAGCAAGAAAAACTTACCTCATCCTAGCCGAATATATTATTTTAATATATTCTTGATGCAGTCTTGATTATCCTGGTGTAGCATACTGAGAGTTGTACAAAGAGCACAGAGAGGGAATATGGGAATGAGGGTGGAAAACAGAGCCTCTAGGATAATGCTCCTTGTGCTTTAATGCCTGAAAACTGATGAGTAAATGACTCCACACATAAATCAGGATGTGGATTGTTGGAAGTGCCCAAAAGTAAGTAACTTAATTCCCAAGGAGCACTGCTCACTTGTGCCCTTTAGTTACTCAGCTGTGTGACATGTGTGATAGTCAACAATCTACTACTCGAATTCAAAGATGCAGGAGAAGGACTTGGGAGGAGGCATTCAATGGTTATAGAGGTTTGAAGGTTCTTCATCTAGAAGCTCAGGAGACGTGTGCCCTGGGGGAAAAGAAGGGAGATGTAAACCTCAAGGCATCTCATTAGACAAACTGTATTTGCTGGCAGTTACGTACACACCCCTCTGTTCACCTAAAAATGAAAGCAAACCCTGTTGTTTTCTACAAGTTTTGCATGACACTAGTCTGCCCATAAATTTTGCCATAATCACCACTGCAATATGATTTACATAGGAGTTCAGAGCATTTTTCACTGATATATGACTAACCTCACAACTGGAGACATGCACTTTATTTTTTTAAAATATGAATTGTTGGGGGAAAAAAATACAGTGTGTTAGTTTCTGAGTTGTTGGCTCTTTCTCCCTACCACTCAACTCCTCTTCCTCCATCTCTTTTTGGGGGCAGTAACCACCGACATAGTCTGTTTTATCTGCAAATAGTGTTGAGTTGTTCTCCCATCCAGATGCCATTCACCTTTGTTACCTGTTACCAGCAGCTTTGGAGAAAGATAATTCTGTGTCCCCTTCCCTTTGTTTTATTTGTAGTACGTAGGCACACACTTATGCATGACATTACATTGTGCCATAAAGGAAGATTCTTGAAATGATTCTCCATTTTAGAGGGGAAAAAAAAAAAAGAAATCTCACGGCTTTGCCTTGTGCTTGAAAATGTAAAGGATAAATCTGAGATTTTTTTATTGTCAGTTTCATGCACGAACTGGACGTATTTAGAGGGACTGCAAGTAAAAACCTCACCTTGCCTCTCAACTGCATTTTTGTTTGAAATCTGTTCAAACAAACCCCATTTCTGTGTTATTCTCTTCTTCCTCCTCCACCCCACTTGCATTCTCCATCCTACAAAGCCATGCATATATCCCACTTCAGTGTAAGAACAACCGCAGCCTTTGGTGAGCAGTGTCAAACTGAAGTATGTTGGTCAGCAATGGCCTCATAACAAAACAGCAGCCAAATACCAACTGGAGAACATAGCAGAAGGAAGTTGCAGAAAAGTTCCCCCGCACCCGCACTCTGTCAGGGCAGTGGTGGTGGATGAGAGGATGGAGAATGTATCAGAAATGCAGACCACTCACTTTTTTTTTTTTGAGCCAGGGTCTTACTCTGTCGCCCAGGCTGGAGTACGGTGGCATGCTCATGGACACCCCAGCGTTGACCTCCTGGCTCAGGCGATCCTTCCACCTCAGCCGTTCAAGTAACTGGAACTACAGGCACACAGCTAATTTTTTGATATATTGTAGACAGAGGTTTCACCAAGTTGCCCAGGCTGGTCTCGAAGCCCCTGGCTCAGGCAGTCCTCTCACTTTGGTCTCCCAAAGTGCTGGGATTACAGGCTTGAGCCACCACGCCCTGTGGATCACACACTTTGAGTTTGTTTTTAAATCCTGTGGTTGTTTCTGCTGGTTATATCAGGACTTGTGTGTGTGTGTGTGTGTGTGTGTGTGTGTGTGTGTGTGTGTGCAGTAGCACAATCACAACTCACCACAACATCAACCTTCTGGGCTCAAGTGATCCACCTTAACCTCCCAAGTAGCTGGGACTGCCTACGGGTGTACATTACTATGCCTGGCTAATTATTTATTTTTTTTTATAGAGATGGAGTTTTGCTATGCTGCCCAGACTGGTCTCAAACTCTTCATCTCAAGCAGTCCTCCTGCTTTAGCCTCCCAAAGTGTCGGGATTACAGGTGTGAGCCACTGTGTCTGGCCTAGATTTTCTGGATACATCAAAATTTTGGGGGCTGGGAGTGAGCTAGCTATTGACAACTCTTTAGACAAAATCCTGATGCCTCGCTGCATTTTTTTAATTTTTCTTTTAATATATCTTGATTTTTTTTGTTTTTTGTTTTGGTTGTTATTTTCCCCTGGAATCCTGGAATAGGTTGTTTGTGAAGATACATAAACAGCTAGTGAAAGAAATTAACAGAAATTGACTCCAGGTATCTAATGATGGCTAAATGGAACACTGAGTGGTTAGGACACTTGTGTGGGCTGCTTGATTGCCACCCATTCTAGAGATTTCTGAAGTGTATAGAGTAACTTTGTCTGACTTGTAATAGGTAACATACACATACACTAGGGCATTCAGTATATCAAAGCCAACTTATGCCATATTTTAAAACTTTTTTGATGTCCTATGTTGAAATTGGGATTTTGATCTTGATTTTAATTTACAGTAAATTAAACTTATATGAAATGTTGATTTGTTCGTGATGACTAACCAAAGCTTTCTTCTTTTCTTTTTACTTACTATCTTAAAGTTTGGAAAGGAATACATGTGAAGTTACTTCTAGCTCTTTTAATTATTGAACAATTGCTTGCAAATTGCTACAGTTAAATGAATTGTCATGAGAGAAATGCCTAGAATAAAAAATAGATATATTTGCATTTCATTCTATGTCCTTTATACAGGAAATAGCAGGTCAAGTGTGAGCACTGATTAAACAGTTGACATTGAAAGGAAGAACACCATGCAATGGTCTCTTTAGATGAAGTTGAGTGGGTTTTCTAAAAGAGAGGCTTTGTTTTTTAGAACAGTAATAGGAGACAGTCCTCATTGTGGATTTTTCTTTTTGAAAATTATACATCTACCATGACCCTTAAGTCCCAGAAAAGTTTCCATAACTGTTCTGTATTATTCAAGCTTCTTAGACTTGTAAAAGATACAGACTCTTGTTATGTTTCTATGCCAGTATTGTGCTTTTTTATATGCTAATAACATATTTAAGGCATTCCCAGAAAATGCTGCATTATTGTGATAAAATAAAGTTACTACACCTGTTCAACTGCACTTACCAGAGGCAGAAAAATTCTGATTATCTAGAACTGTTAGCTTCTAATTCATCTGTTAGATGTGATGGATGAATCAGTATATCTAATGGATTGGTTCAGCTGAATCAAATAAACTGTTAATGATCAGGTATTCACATAACAATGATCCACTTAGTGCTCATTTCCTAGCTTAGGCTACAAAGATTTGCCAATCTTCAGTGATGTTAATGGATTTACCCTGGTTCATTTGTAAATTCGAATGCACAACCCATTGTGACCAGGTAGCAAATGAATATATACAGCTCAAGGCATGTTACTAACCTCATTATTAAAAATTAAAATACATCTTGTTATAGTACAGACACTGTAGACTTCCCCCAAAATACACCTCTCCCTGCTTGATCTGCCAAGACCAGAACAAATGAAAACATGTTGTCTAGCGGCATTATTTTTACTTAGAAAGTATACATAATATTTGCTTATTAAAAAGAACAGCTATTAGCACTCTCCATTGTAACTCAATGACTGTGCAGTGACTACATGTACAATCATTAAAAGTCAACATTAAAGTAACTATTTGTTGTCATTTTAGATGTTTCTTACACTTTCTCTTTCTTAGATCTAAAGAACAGTGAAAAGTGACTATCTAGCCATATAAAAACAACAGCAACAAAACAAATTTTTCCCCCCAATTTTTTTCTTTAAAATATTTGAAGGAAATTTCATTATTTCCTTCCTTGTTACTGATGTTTATTTATCTAGAAACATTTTGTAAAGGAGAAATAAATCAATTTGGTTTAATCAAATAACTTATTTGTGTAATATTCTTATGGTTTATTCTACATGTTTTTATTTGGAGTCCCTTGGGTAGATTTCAGAACGTCTGCATTTCCCCTAAAAGTATATGCAAAATTATATGTGTGTGTTGTGTTTAATATTCATCTTCCTAGGGAGAAGATCAAGTTTTATCCGACTATCAAAGTTCATGACTTTAAAAATAAGAGCCACTGATTTATTAAAACCTGAACTAGCAAGAACGTCTCTTATCTAGGGAGAGCATCTTGCTCTCCACCCCACCTGCTATCATCCCCTTTCAATATCCCAACAGTGCTTTTATTTTCAGGATCCAGGGTTGGGGGTGGGCAGTGTGCTAGAAGGAGTGGAGTGCTGAACTTTGCAGGCTGAGCTTGAAGACAAATCTGTTAAAACAAAAATTTTAGATTGAAGAAGAAAAAAGAAAACTACAAATGCAGATTTAGATAGGATGGGAGAGGTTAAGGAAGATATAGCTTATTTTGGTATAATTGTACTTTAATTCTAGGACATGTACTGGCATTTTTTTTCATGAACTGTATCAAAGATACAATATTGACTTGTGAGGAGAAATAAGCAAATATTTTGAGGATAAAGATGTGTAGTAGCCTAATTCTTTTATATATATACAGATATGTAATATTTTAACTAATCTTGCCTGCCTTAAAAAGTGTCAAATACAAACATTTAAATTTTTCAAAATGTATTTCTTAAATTTTAAAATCAAGAAATAAGTTTATAAAAACTAGGAGTAGTTTCTTTTTACTTACAGCCTACAATTAAGACTGTAAACTCTGTGATTTAGACAAAGATCATTAATGGGCAGCAATAGTTGGTATTTTATTAGCTGTTGTTGATTGGCAAATTGAATTATGAAGTCTAAGTTAATGAACTGAATTTTCTATTTCCTTAATTTTCTCATTTTTTTAACATGCATTTTTTTCATTGAAAGTTTTCTTAGTGCCATTTCGGAATGGAGTAAGTTATACACAAACAGACTTAAGTAAAGTACATTAAAATATATTATTTTCTTTTTTCTTGTTAACCTTTGTATTTTAACAAAATAGAGGTGTTTTGACTATTTGGGTTCATTGTCTCATAAACTGGGCACATATTTCTGTCAAAGTAAATATTTAAGTAAAATGAAGACATCAATACATAAATTATCATCTATTAGTTTATCTTTGCCAAACACTAAGATAGGAATCAAGAAAGAGAGAAATAGTTTTGTCTATTTTAAACCAGTTTTATGTGTGATTTTAAAGAATGTTAATCTTAAATGATACCAGCCCACAAACCCACGGTATAAGGAAAATGTAAAGCCCAACCAGGGCTGTAAATATTTTGAGCCTTCCAAGATAGTTCATATAAATGTGATACTGCCCAAAAGCTGTTTCTATCTATATAAGGCATCTAATGAGGTTCTGTTCAATCTGCAAAGAATAATAAAGTATTGCTGAATAATTTTGTCCCAGACACACTATGAATAAGATGCCTGGCAACAATAGATCAAAGCCCCCTTGAGGCATTATATGCATTTATTACAAAGCACTCAAACGTGACAGTACACAAGACACCAACAAAATAGCAGTTATTTTATGAAACTTATGGAGGTGAGGGTGCGATTCTCTCAAGTATTTCAACAAAATGCAATTAAACAGATTATATTGCTAAACACAGTCTGCTTTTGGTTGATTTTGCATAATATATTCATTTAACTTATGCCCACATGGCCAAATGTTTACAGGGTAGAAATGATCAGCTCAGTTTCTTAGTCTGAGTGTTGGAGGCTGGGTTGCAGAAGGCCTCAGAGGCAAGCCCTCTATTCTAGGTGATGCTTAGAGCATGGCAGGTGAGGGCTGAGTTCATTCTGCTTCTAAGTGTCATAGGTCTATGTGGGTCCCAGCAGGGCCACAAGAGACCTGAGCTGAGCCTTTCTCTGTACCATTTTTTTCTTTAAATGATTAAATAATGCTATTAATGTTATCAAACAGATTTCAGATTTCACAGACTTCTTCCAATTCTTAAAATGACAGCAAAGAAAGAGAAATGGCCTTGGCCCTCCTTAAAAAGATGGCTTTTCATTTTCTTAAATCTTGAGACTCTTCATTCTCTTAAATTAATTTTTTAATTTAGTAAAGACTTCTTGTTTATAGCTGCCATCTGTGGAAAGAGTTGAGAATACAACTATAGTGTTGAAAATATAAAGGTTTTTTTACTCATTTAGCTTTCTAAGCATTGTTACCAATGACCCTTTTTAAAATCAGTGTTTCTGTAAACCATGTAAGAGGCTATAGGTCATGAAGGCCGATTTGGGTTCAGAATTGGTTACGTGTGGCATATTCTTCTCGTATATTTGCCTGCCTTGTTTTCAGTAAGGATTTACTTACTAATTTTAATTGATGAGATTATTCTTATTTCTGATTTTTATCCTCTTGTGAGAGCACATTTTTCACTATTACCTAATTGAGAGCTGGGATATGTGCTAAATTCCTTTTTTCTTATTTAGATTAGAAAATATAGTTTATTTAGAAAGTAAATTAGAGAGAGAGAAAAAGAGGAAATTCACCTCCCCAAGGTAGAGGAGGGGGCCAAAGCCAGGAAGCATGGCAACAGCCATAGCTCAAAGAGCACATGGCCACACCAGAGTCTAGCAAGTCAATGGTGGGGATGGTCATACCCATTAAATTACCAGCAGCGCATTCTTCTCAAACCTGGAACCGACAATACAGGAATTTATATGGAAACATAAATGACTGAGAATAGCCAAAACAATCCTCAGCAAAAAAACAAAGCAGGAGGTATCACACTCCCAGACTTTAAACTTTGCTATAAAGCTTCAGTAATCAAAACAGCCTGGTATTGGTACAAGAATAGGCATATGGACCAATGGAACAGGATAGAGATTCTGGAAGCAAAACCTCAATTTCTCAACCAACTCATCTTTGACAAAGCCTTTACCATCAACCACTGGGGAGAGGAGTACTTATTCAGTAAATGGTGTTAGGAAAACTGACCACATGCAGAAGATTAACACAAGACCCCTTCTTACCACTATACACAAAAATCAACACTAAATTCCTCTTCTATATCACTACTGCTGTCTAGTTGTGGTTCATATGTTCAAATCCATCTAATATTTATATATCCTTGTATAGATAAATAATTTTACAGATGCAAACGTAGTGGTATCTATTCCTTTCAGATAGCTTTACCTGAATTGATGATGTTCACCGTTAAATTAAATTCTGTATTCCTAATAGTAGATGAGATGAGAAAGGTGTAGTGATCCTTTTATGACTATTTTTCTATTGTAGAGATCATTCTGAGTGAGAGTTCTCATTTTTACATTTTTAAAATGTTATGAATAATAGAGGGTGAATAGAAATCCTGAAAATGATTTTGTTTGCTTAAAAACAAAATGATTTTTAATGGCATTGGTTTTGTAATTATATATTATGCTTTATTTGCAGGAACGTGTAATTGCATTAGAAACGGTAAGTTGGGGCATTTTCTTTCTCCTTGTATCAGAATTACCACTATCTCCTGATGTGGATTTCAGAGCACACCAAAGGAAGCAGTTCCAGAAAGCATTTTTAAAACTACGTCTAAGATTCAAAGGGGAAATGAGCTAAACTTTATCTAAAAGGTATGTGAAAACGGACTATTAAAATGAAAAAAATTAAAAATGAAGATGTGAGCATATGTAAATGGTCACTTCTCTCTCAGCATTGATGATGACAGACGATGCACTAATTTACAGAGAAGATAATTAGTTTAAGTATAGTCAGTATCTTATGTATTTGTTTCATTGTTTCACAATCACTAAAAGGATTTATTGATAAGAAATGAAAAGATATGAGATCAGGATGCTGCAGTTATACTTTGAAGCTCAGGTTTTCAACATTCTTTTTTTTTTTTACATTGTTTTCACCCATATCCAAAGCGGAATGATAAAAGTTAGCCAGTCTTTTTCTGAATAATCTTATTTGTAGAAATCTGGGATTAGGAAATAACTTAGTGCATAGATGTAAAGACTACATACTTGCAATATTTATTGAAAAATTGTTTTTAAACTTCAAAAAAAAAAGCCAACTTATTGTTTAGCAATAAAGTAATGGCTAGGTAAAATGTAGAATTTCCACCCAACATGCTACAATAGTATGGAAAGGTTTATAAAATAATAGAAAATGGAAACAAATTCAGGATATATAATTATGTGTGCTTTTTTTTTGAGTTGGAGTCTCACTCTGTAGCCCAGACTGGAGTACAGTGGCCGCTCCCGGCCACTGCAGCCTCGACCCACTGGGCGTCAGCGATCCTTCCGCCTCAGCCTTCGGAGTAGCCGGAACTACAGGCGAGCGCTACCACGCCCGGCTGATTTTTTGATTTATTGTAGAGATGAGGTCTCGCCAAGTTGCCCGGGCGGGTCTTGAACCCTCAGGCTCAGGCAATCCACTCACCTCAGCCTCCCAAAGCGCGGGATTACAGGCTGAGCCACGAAGCCCGGCAATTATGTGTATTTTAATGATAATATATAAGCATATAAAAAATCGGAAGAGAGTGAGTGAAACTCGCAATACTAATTGGTCAGATAAGAATTATAGGATAACATTTTATTCCTTTCTATTTTTCAAGTTTTATAAAATATGGTTATATTAATTTTATGAACATTTTTATAATAAAAACAAATGAATTGGAAGAAAAGTAAAGTAAATTATGGCATTGCCTTATGGTGAAATATACGGCCATAAAAAGTCATATTTTCAAAAAATAAATATTGCCATGTTGCTATAACAGAATAAAGAAAGTTGATATTTAAAGGTATATATAGAATGTAATACAAATGTTAAATGTGCATTATAAAAGACTTTCAGAAAAAACATAAAATATTATGAGTGTCTTGGGGTGTTTGTGATTTTTTTTCTTTCTATATTTTTACTGAGCAGGGAAAAAATCCTTTAAACAATAAGGTGTATAAAGAATAAAATATTTATTTTGTTAGTATGAGGAATAGAAAGATGTGACAGAGCACACTTTAGTCATGTGTAAGCAAGTGATTTTGATTGACAGTGTCTAAACCCTAGTGGATAAATAACTTCTTCCTTAGATTTCACTGGTCCATTTGAAAAGTACACTAACCTTCTCAGTTTAAGTATGATGACATTGTAGACATTGTAGGCGAATAAAATGTTTAGTATTTTTCCATATATATTTTACTTACCTTTAGCAAGTGTCTTGCCAACAGAATTTGGCTTGTGAGTTTAAATGCTTTTTTAAAAGATATGAGTAAAAATAGAATTTTTGAGTTTGGGAACTTGGATTCAGTGTGTAAAATGCCACTTAAATAAAATTAAGCAAATGACTTCCTTCTTGATTTCCTTTATCTGTACAGATAATTGTAATTTAAATTATTTTATCAGGTTGCTGGGAGAATTAACAGCGAAAATACACTTGAAAATATTTAGGACCAAACAAATGTTAGGTTATCATTGTCATAATATAACTGTCATTTCTTATTTAATCATTTGACTTATACCAATATGCTATGTAAAACTGAAAATTGTATCAGCAACAACCAAAAATACCTATTACTTTTATTTGTTAATCTTTTTAATTCATCTAATCTCTTTACTAACCAAGTATTATGGAGTAGAATTTTAAATATCTTATTCTAAGGGTTCCTCTAGGAATAAAGGTAAAAATAAAAAATTATTATGAGAAAAATAAAATCGATTAAATGAGCTAGGCTTTTTATAGTAGTCGTTTTCTCAAGATATTTTTAATTTGAAATAATTATAAATAAGGCCATAAAATTAAAATGTTTAGTCATAATGTTAATGATCAAATATTATGAAGTCTTCTGACTTCATGTGGTGTTGCAGGAAGCAGCATTTAATACACTTGGTAGACTTTTCAACTGATAAAGTACGTTATAGTTCATAAAATCAAATACACTGAAAGCAATCTCAAGATCATTTATTATTCTCTCACAACTCAGCACTTAAACCTTAGAAACGTGTTAGTGGTCCAAATGTGATTGAGTTGGCACTAGGACACATAAGGTATTGCATGTAGGGTATATATCATGATGACTCAAGTCTGCAAAAGTTTGGATTTCACCATTTCATTACGAGTATTTATAATAAGTTGACTTTAATGGTTCAATAGTTTTAATACCTGAAAATGGGATGATCTGTTCATCATAATAAGAAATTTGGTTTAGCTTGCCCTCCAATTTTCTATATGCTTAGGTCACAGTCTCTTGCCCATTTTTCCTCTTCTTTCTCACCTTTCCTTCTCCTTCTTTATTAGAAAATAAGCACTTTGGATCAGAAATTGCAACTGTCAGTCAAAAATGTTTTATATATGGTTGGGCATGGTGGCTCACACCTGTAATTCCAGTCCTTTGGGAGGCCAAGGTGGAAGGATCACTTGAGCCCAGGAGTTTGAGACCAGCCTGGGCAACATAGGGAGACCTCATCTCTACAAAAAATAATATATTAGCTCGGCATAGTGGTGTGCACCTGTAGTCCCGGCTAGCTACTCGGGAGGCTGAGGTGGGAGGATCATTTGAGCCCAAGAGCTCAAGGCTGCAGTGAGCTATGATCACACCACTACGCTCCAGCTTGGGTGATAGACCCTGTCTCAACAAAACAAAACAAAATCCATATGGTGGCTAATCAATAAAAGTTGTAGAATGAAAGAATGAATGTTGAACTGAATGTATCTTACCCTCACATAAGATGGTACTTAGGAATAAGCAGCACCAGTCCAAAAGTTGAAGGAAAAAATCTCTAGAAGTACATCAATTTATTCTTTATTTCCTAGACTTTCTTGTCAATACTGTGCTCTATTTGACATGTCACAGAAGCTCTAGCCATCTTCACTAAGGTGTAATATGAGTTTTCCTGGGAAGGAGTTACTTTCAGCCAAAATAGAAGCAGTCAATTCCTTATATAAAGCTGAATGATTACTGGAAGAAATCTTGATGGCGCACCATGAATGGGATTCAGCAGTGGATATTGTTTGGGCACTGTATATGACACTGTATTGACACTGAGGAGGGGAAAAGGAAAATAAATTGTGATCTGTGCCCTCGAGTAACTTGTACTCTAATTGAGGAAGTCACATTTAAAGAAATTACTGGTATAAGATAAAAATGCAGTGTATACAGCACATGAAGGAAAAGACAATATATTTTTCAGGAACTATTATGCAGAAAAGATCATTGTAATATAAATTCAGGCATCATTGTGGTCTCGGTTCATCATGAAAATCGTGGATTTTGTAGTTTGAGGACATGAAGAGTTTAGATTTATTTCTGAAATAGAAAGAGTTAGTAGAAAGAGCCAGAGAAGCCACTTAATATTGCGGATGTGATCAAAGTCTGAAGGCAGTAAGGAACCAAAGGGTTTTCTAAAAAGATATATATATATATATTTTTTTTTTTTGAGTTGGAGTCTCACTCTGTCGCCCAGACTGGAGTGCAGTGGCCGCTCCCGGCCACCGCAGCCTCGCCTGCTGGGCTCCGGCGATCCTTCCGCCTCAGCCTTCCGAGTAGCTGGAATTACAGGCATGCGCTACCACGCCCGGCTGATTTTTTGATTTATTGTAGACATGAGGTCTCGCTGCCCAGGCGGGTCTCGAACCCGCGGGCTCAGGCAATCCACTCACCTCAGCCTCCCAAAGGCGCGGGATTACAGGCTGAGCCACCGAGCCCGGCTTAAAAAGATATTTTTTAAAAATATAATATTATGACTCTCATATAAATATAAAATGAACTCATGAGAAATGTGTTTATTTATCTCATTAATTAATGAGGAAAAGAGCAAGATGTCACAAGTGACTTAAAGGAGCATTCAAAGAACCACACACGGGCACTAGAGAGTGCTGAAAATGTATTTGAAATAAAGAGAAAAATGGTTTCATTCACAGGAGGAAGAGGAATGGACCCTCACCAGACAAAATGTATTATCTATGAACAAAGAATAATTTGCATTGCTATCAGTTGTCTGCAACTTAGGGGTTGTAAATAACTCAAAGACAATGACAAATACAGAGATCCCATAGAACTAGAAAAAACCGGGGGATGTGCAGTTAAAAGTGTGTTTTCCACTTTTTTGTTCCATTTCAATGCATTTTACATTTTTTACCCTATAGATTCATAGAGGGTAATCCATATAACTGTTTGGGAGAGTAATAGGGGACGTTCTGGAGTTTCAAAATCTAAACCAAGGCGTTTCAACTTGATCTTTTATATCAGGGATACAAATGAGTTCCTCCTGAGTGCCAGTTCCTACTAGTCAGTGCTGCCGCAGAAGCATTCTCTTGGGAAGGATACCATGCACATACCATGTCTATTCATGTCCGTGGCTCTTGTGAAGGGAATGCTATAATTAGTATCTTGCATTCTCTGTCTGTCATGTGCACTGCAAGATTAGGAGACAAAAGGTGGTGGCTACCCCTATTAAGCCAATAGGAAGCCAATTGATGTTTTTTAATCAGGGGTTGTGGTGTACGAATGTAGTGACAGCACGCAGGACAGAGTGGAATGATGAGAGACTTCAAGTACGAACAGGGAAAGTACACCTTAGAGAAGACCCAACCTTAGAAATGTGCTTGGAGAATTAGGGGTCAGGGAAGTTTGGTGCCAGAAAGGAAGAGTCAAAGTGCATGCTCTTGTTTAAATAAGGGAACTAGTGAACTTAGTGAGACGTCAAGCAAGCAAAGGAAATACCGACATTACAGTAAGAGTCATTTCAGGAAAGAAAAGGCAGTGTCAGGCAATTCAACTTGGAGATATAAATTCAGTTTTTCATATTACCCATCAAGGCTGTTTTCATTTTCATTTCCATGAATAACATGATAACTTAGATTCCTATGCCTTTGTATTAAAGTTAGGCAAGACTGCAGTTAACAGAGAAACCCCCAAATAATGGTGGGTTAAGTAAGAAATAATTTATCTCATGTAACAATCCAAATAACCTGTTCATGGCAGGTACAGTGTCACCATGGTGTCAGAACTCAAGTCCTTCTGTCTTTTTGTTCCTTCGTCCTCAATATGTTGCTTCCTCCTCATGATCCAATGCCTATTCCGCCTCTGGTTCTTATATTTGCAATCTAACTAGAGAAAAGAAAGAAAGGAGAGCATGTAACTTCCCTTTTTGGAAACTGGCAGTTGCATGTACCATGTCTATTCATGTCCGTACACCAGAACTTAGTGACATAGTCATTATCTAGCTCTCAGATTCAAAAAGATAACCAGATAAACCATAGACTTTGTAGCATCACAAAGGGTACCTGGTCCTAAACCAGGGGAAATGAGGGCCAGTAGGAGGTCCAACCTTCAATGGCATGAAGCCTACTTGTGTAACTAATCCTGACTTGTACCCCACGTATCTATAATTTTTTAAAAAATGTTTTTTCAAAGCAAACTTCTGAACAACTCACAGGTCAAAAAGTATAGCGGAAATTATAAAATATATAGAACAGAGTGATGATTGGAAATACGTGTTAAAATGTGTGGGAAATAGTAGAAGAAGTATCTTTGATGAAATTTAATTGCTTACATTAGAAAAGAATATAATAAAAATTAATGAGCTTTTCACCCAACATAAGAAATGAAAAGGAAATTAAATTGAAAGAACAATAAGCCTAAAGAAAGGAAAAGAAAGGGAAAAAATAGAAAAAAGACTGGAAGCATAAAATAGAAAACATATATGCAAGGCAGGACTAACAAAGTACAACTGGTCGTTTGACCCGCCAATCATAAAAAAGGCCAGTGTTCATTATGAATGAAAAATAGAGTATTATGAATAATTTTATGATTATAAATTTGAAAATTAGGAGAAATAACTAAATTCCCAGAATTATAATTTGCCATAACTAAGAAGAAATAGCATGACTAATTTTAAAAATTTAATCAACTATTTTAGTCAGTTAAATTTTTATCCAGAAGGGCTACCAAGTCCAAATAATTTTATAGAAAATGTCTACCAAATGTCCTAGGAGCAGATAATTTCAGTTTTACAAAAATTCTTCCAGAGACTAGAAAAAGAGGGAACATACCCAACTCATATTATGAGTTGGCATACCTTCATGCTAAAACCAGGCACAGAAAGTACAAATAAGGGAAATTATTACTTTCTCAGTCATTTATGTGGATGCAAAAATATATACAAAATATTAGCAAAATTGAAGAATGTCCAAAAAGGATAATTCATCATGAAAAAATTGAGTTTATTCCAGGAATTGAGGATTGGTTTAATATTGGAAAAGTACTCAATGCAATTCACCATAGTGGCAGATTAATGAGAAATAAAATGTGATAAGATCATACAATAGATAAATTAGAAGCATTTATTCCACCATCATCATCATTATTTTCATAAACCTCATACCAAGCTAAGAATGGAAGTAAACTTTCATAATCTGACAAAGGTCACATGGAAAAACTCCATGGCTGACATCCTCTTAGCAGTGAAATGTAGAAAGTCCTCCTTTAAGACTAAGAACAAAGGATGTACAATTCCCAGTTTAGGTTAGACACTGTCCAGGTGGTCCTAGCCAGTGCAGTAAAGCTATCATTCTTTGCAAATACTGTTCTTGCTTACATAAAAAGCCCAAGGAATTCATAGTTAACTTATGAAAAAGTAGGGAGTTTAACAAGTTTCTTTGATAAAACCCAGTAACTCCAGCGGCAGCTACAGAGAACATGTAATTAAAAGTATACCAATGCAAATGTAGCAAAAAATGCAAAATGCAAAGAAAAAAAAATTATGAGTACCAGGAAAATTACAAGTTCTTTACAGAGAAGACACTCTGGCATAACCAAGAGATATCTGAAAAACAAGTTAGGAGAAGTTTTCTTAACATATATCAAAACCTATTAAAGCTATAGTAATTAAGATAGGATGGTCTTGGCACAGTCAATAATCAAATTAGTCAATGTAATCAAATAGAGTCAATATAATCTAACAGAAATATGTGTGCGTGGAAACTTGGGTGGTTTATTATTTTTATAAACCTTTTAGCAAACCAAGCTGGCATCCTCTATCAGGGAATAAGGGTAGACTTTTCAGTAGATAGAATGAAAAATTAAATTGAACCTCTATCTGGTATCAGAAGCAAAAATGGATGAAAACTTAAACGTGAATGGCAAAAGCTTAAGATTTTTAGAACACAAAATAGTTGAATATTTTTATGACCTTGGTACTTAAGAGGATTTCTGAAGAAAAGAAGAAGGCAAACAAGGCACTAAAAACGTAGATTGTATGAAAGAAATGACAGGTATGACCACATTAAAATTAAGAACATCGGCCGGGCTCGGTGGCTCAGCCTGTAATCCCGCGCCTTTGGGAGGCTGAGGTGAGTGGATTGCCTGAGCCCGCGGGTTCAAGACCCGCCTGGGCAGCGAGACCTCATCTCCACAATAAATCAAAAAATCAGCCGGGCGTGGTAGCTCATGCCTGTAATTCCAGCTACTTGGAAGGCTGAGGCGGAAGGATCGCCGGAGCCCAGCAGGCAAGGCTGCGGTGGCCGGGAGCGGCCACTGCACTCCAGTCTGGGCGACAGAGTGAGACTCCAACTCAAAAAAAAAAAAATTAAGAACATCTAGAAATCAAATCAAAATACGACACAAAAAGAGTGAAAAGAAAAGTCACCCTTAGGGTATGTTTGTAGCAAACATAACTGACAACCAATTTGTATCCAAATCTTATTGCCTACAAAGTGATTAGAAAAAGATAACCCTGATTTTAAAAGAAAAACAAGAGTAAAAGGCATAAGTAAGCATTTATGTTGAAGAAGAAATGTGAGATCTCCTTCTTAAGCAATCAGGGAAACAGTAATTAAAACCACAAATAATTGTCCTTTTCTTTAAATTGTAGGTATGTATTTTATTTATTCTTTTTAATCTATGACATATTTTACCAAAAAACAAAAGAAAACAAATTGAAACATGTTAGTGAATTTTTTTTTTTTTTTTTTTGCTGGTGTGGTGGCTCATGCTTGTAATTCTGTCACTCCCAGAAGCCAAGGCAGGAGGATTACTTGACTCCAGGAGTTGGAGATGAGTCAAGGCAACAGAGTGAGACCTTGTCTACAAAAAAATATAGGCATATCTTAGCTAGGAGTGGCGGCACATGCCTGTAGTTGTCGAGGCTGTAGTAAGCCATGATTGTGCCACCACACTGCACTCCAGCCTGGGTGACAGAGTGAGACCCTAACTTAAAAAAATAATAATAATTTACTGCTAAGTGATTAATGCTGACCCCAGCAGTAATGTTCAAAGAGAGAGAGCTGGCGAATTAGAACGTGAACTTCAAAGTGGGGTAGCATGCTAAGATCTTCCAACTGGCATTTAAGCAAAAATAGTAGTAAGATAATTGGTTTTTATATCCTCAGTTTCTATATGCACCTTCACCTACAATTGCTCTGCTTGAAGAGACCATCTTACCTTTCATAATCTACTTCCTCCCACTTTATTATTTTTTTAAGAGGCCTACTTCTTACCTATCCAGAGTTCCATGATGGCAAAGTCCTCAGGCACTTCAGGGAGCCAAAGAATGGAGCAATTTAAGATTTTGGTGCCTGCTGGCCTGCTTTAATCATGGCTCTAAAGCGAAGACTTCTTGTCCATCTCAGTCACACATATATATGTACTGGGGGTGCCAAAAAATGTATACACATTTCAAGAGATGTGATTTATGTATTACTTTTTGAAGTTTAATTGAATTACAGTAGCCATGTGTAGTATAACGTTCGCTTAAAAGATGGCATTAATCAAATGAGGTTAGTGTCACCATGAGACAGGTGGGACAAAGAAAATGGCGGAAGTACAATTGTTGTTCGAGGAGCATTTTGAAGTGGTATTTGAAATTCGAGAACACTGTGGAAGTACAACAACGATGGAGCCATGAGTATAGAACAGAACCTCCAACATGCCTAACAATTGCATGCATTCGGAATAAGTTTTGACACGCCTGGTACTGTGTGCTATGTACCCATGGGAAGATCCGGAGGCCTTGCACAGCAACAAGTCCTGCAGTAGTTCACCTTAATCAGAAGTGTCTAGAACCACTTCAAGCACCTCTTATAACTGCCAAAGTCAGTGACCTGTATTCACCTTTTGGTATCAGTATATATTAAGTGTTACAATTTGAGTACAGTTTTTTCCTTTCTTAAAACGTGTATACATTATTTTGTCACCCTCTGTATAGAGAGAGAGAGATAGCGAGGGAGGGAGTTAAGAACAAAGATATATATGGGTTAGTTATTGATCCTGAGGTGTTCTTTTGATAGGGGCATAGCGTGAGGACATTTTTAATCAATGACCTCACCTCTTACACCACCCTACTATAATCAAAGCATGTATAGCACCAGAAATCAAAGCTAAGAGAGTGTTGGTAGGAAACCATCGAAGACGCAGTGTCTTTTTTCATCCAGGTGACAAACTTTGACTGGGCTCCATGCCTTATCTATTTATCTATTTTTGAATTATAATTCAAAAGTGAGACCATTGTCACAGGGACACATATGTATTAACAAATTTCATTGAACTGAAAAATGAAGTCAGACTTTTTTTTCTGCCAGATTTGGCTGATTGGTTTGGCAGTGAGAGCTGGCTTTGCTTATCTGCAGATTTAAAGTTTATGTGAAAATATATTAAATGTTAAGATAAAATAAATATATCAAAAATATTACACTGACGGAATGGTGTTAAAGTTAGGGTTTTATTTATTTATTTACCTTTTATTTAGTTGTAAGTCAAGTTCTCACTCTGTTTCCCAAGCTTGAGTGCAGTAGCATGATCATGACTCACTCATAGCCTCGACCTCCTGGGCTCAGGTGATCCTTCCGCCTCAGGCTCACAAGTAGCTGGGACTATAGGCACGCACCATCACACCCAGCTCATTTTATTATTATAGGAGGTCTTGTTATACATAGGAGGTCTTGCTATGTTTCAAACTCCTGGGCTCAAGCAATCCTCCTACCTCAGCCTCTCAAAGTGCTAGGACTATAGGCATGAGCCACTGAGCCTAGCCAAGATGTTCATTTTTCTCAACACTTTCTATATATGTTGAGTTAAGCAAATGCTTCTAAATGAAAGAAAAGCAAATAGTCATTTGATAAGTCTTGGTAAATAAAGCCTTTTTTTGATATATCTTCTAGAAACAGAAAGTAAGTGGTTTTAATAAATACATTACAGTCTTTTGGTAAGTTGGGTGGTTTCCAATTCTTTACTTTCAACGAAGTTGAAAGACTTAATAGAGCTGATAGATCATCAAAATTAATTTTTGATGACAGATCACTACATAATATTTGCCATAAGAGTAGAAAGACATTCAAGAAATTGAGTAGGATTGTTATAACAAGACTGCTTCCATTTTCATGCACTTTTTATGAAGAAGATTTTTCAGTGATTAAATTTATTGGAACAAAGAAATAGGAATAGAAATGAAATGGAATCCTGTCTTATTCAAACAGAAATTAGCATTTACCGTTGGTTACAGGAACTAATTGAGTGCAGGAAAGGAGGAAGCTATGTGTATTCCATGAAGAGATATGCTTTTAGAAGCTTTGGGTGTTTTTTTTATATTTAACATTTAATAATTTTTCTCAAAACTTATACCTTGTAATTGTAATGATAATTCAGTTTATTAAAATATAATATGCTTACAGTATTATGGTCACAATAAATTTCATACATCAACTTTTCTCTTTATATTTATATATACATTGTTACAGAGAAAGTTGAAGTATGATAAGTAACCAATAAAAACACTGATAAGCAGAAATATGTTTTATATTAGGATAAACATCTGTAAGAGAAGATAGACTGGAAATAAAAAGGGAAGAAGAACAAGATAAAGTTTCTGTCTTTTTTTTTTGAGTCAGATTCACTCTGTTGCCCAGGCTGGAATGCAGTGGCATGTTCCTGGCCACCACAGCCTCAATCTGCTGGGCTCAGGTGATCCTTCCACTTCAGCCTTCTAAGTAGCTGGAATCACAGGCGTGTATCACCATGCCTGGCTAATTTTTTAATTTATTGTAGAGACAAGGTTTTGCCATGTTGCTCAGGTTGGTCTTGAACCCTTGTACTCAGGCAAACCTCTTGCCTTAGCCTCCCAAAATGCTGGGATTACAGGTGTGAGCCACCGCGCCTGGCTTAAATTTTTGTCTTTTAAAGAGTTCTTATTCATAAATTATGGCAACAAGTTACTGAAGTATCTGAGGTTCACTGAATAAGTTTATATGAGTTATAGAAGAGCTTTATTTGAAAATGCCATTATTTACAATATTTCCAGGAAAGTCATCCTTTGTAACTACCTAAACTTATGGTAAAAAATATTTTGATAACTGAAAATATTTGTGCGTGTGTGTGTGTAGGAGAATACACAGTTTAAAAACTTGTTTTTGGAAGTATCTAATCAAAATTTTGGAAATCATTGACTTAGAGCAAATGTGTAATTAGTAGCTGTAATTTGTCAGTGTTTAATCTGCTTCTCAAACACATACAGAAGTCTCATCTCCCTTATTGTCAAAGTATACTTACAGAGCTAACATGCTTATAGGAGAAATCCTGACCTAAAGCTGGGTGAAGAAGAATATACACAAATTTGTCTGTGTTTGGAAATAATACACAGTGCTGGAAAAGTCTTAGAAACATAATTTTAAATTTTTTTAAAACTGTAGATTATTCCTAAAAAAATTTATTTAACTAGAATTAGTGGTAATAGATTTGAACTGTATCTTCAAGATCTTGGTGTCTGAGATGATATATGTCTCTATGGAAACTATAAGCTAAGTGACACTATAGACACCTGTCTGCATTAGAGTAGACAATTGCTGTTGTTAATTTCACTTCCCCTGACCCCTCCCCCATCTAACAGTAAATGTGCTCCATCCTATAACGTGCAAATTACTCTATAGGACTGTAAGTTGAAGAGCCATCATTCTTGTTAGGACTCTGAACGATGCTCTAGGGCACTTAAGAATATATAGACCAACCCAGGCTCGGTGGCTCAGCCTGTAATCCCGCGCCTTTGGAAGGCTGAGGTGAGTGGATTGCCTGAGCCTGCGGGTTCGAGACCCGCCTGGGCAGCGAGACCTCATATCTACAATAAATCAAAAAATCGCCAGCCATGGTAGCGCATGCCTGTAATTCCGGCTACTTGGAAGGCTGAGGCGGAAGGATCGCCGGAGCCCAGCAGGTCGAGGCTGCGGTGGCCGGGAGCGGCCACTGCACTCCAGTCTGGGCAACAGAGTGAGACTCCAACTCAAAAAAAAAAAAAAAAGAATATATAGACCCAAATGAGTTAGTGTACTTACTAAAGTGCCCCTGTTAAACTCAGGAAACAACTGACTTGAGTGTGCAAATTTGCCTAAATAACTGTTAATTATTTGCCATGTTCTCCTAAGTATTCATAAGAATCTTGAAGCTGAGTAAAACTTGCCTCTATCTCTTTACAAAGCCAGAAACTTGCAGTTTTAAAACCAGAGATCAAGCTAGGTTCATTTTTGGTTTTGCCAAGGCTATGAGCCTCTCATTGAAGTTGCCTGAAAGGTTCAGTCCAACTGGCTTTACACCAAATAAAACGCAGTGTGCTCTGTACAGTTTTGACCCAGAATCAGGTGAATCCCAGCAGTTTTGGCTGAGCTACATTGTAAAATTTTGGATTTGTTCAGACTTGACACTTCCTGGGAACCCATTCAAACTGAAACCGGAAAAAGGTTTTGCACAAACCCTGTCCTAGCCCGTCCTGCCAAGTTTCCCACTGCTCTAATGTTGGTCTACCTTCTGTATATTCGCATCGAGGGCAAGCGGAAATATCCTCATGAATCTCTCATGAGGGATCTTGGGTGAAACAATCTAGACATTCTCCTTTCTCCACCTTGTCCCAAAATACAGAGCCTGTATTCTATGTCAGTCAGTAATACAATAAGTGTGTTTTCCAATAATGGGGTCGTCTTCAAAAGGTTAAGTTTCTGAAACATGACTGCTTATGGTCCATGTAGAAAATGCTGCTAAAACAGGTAAGCTGTTTATGCAGAGTTGCAACCTTGTGGCAAAAAGTAGTGCCTAACTTAGAAATGTAAGGCCTCTTTCAGCCTGCAAAGATTGTTTTTACAGCCAGGTCAAATTTTTCATAAATGTGGTGACATAGGGAAGGTATCACTGAGAAATTACATAATTAATGCAACTTCAGCAGATGAATTTAGTATGATAAAATTGCTCAGTTGTTTGGAGATCAGACTGACAGCTTCACGTTTGATGTCAATAAGTCATCAGACTTCCTTTCTAACTTACTCACTTGATAATGTGTTTTATAGTCCTGTTCTAAATACTATCAAGAACAAAGCATCCTCTGCGTAAAAACCTCCTGCTTTATATTGTGAAGATAATATGAATGTATACTATAAAATATAATGAAAGTATCTATCTGAAAAATTAGAATACATGTAAAAATGCCTTCTGTTCTTGCTAAGAGAGCCTATCTGGATGAAATCTCAGGATAATAGTATATTAGATTTTTTTTTAAGGTCTTAACTATAAAACAAATTATTGGTATTATACTTATAATATATAATAGGTAGAAGTAGTATATGTTATGCACACTTTTGAAGTAGCCTTTAATGGAAAATTGATTTGGGGAATTTTCATTTTGTGCATCTAATTTTAAAAAATTACATATAAGCTTTAGCTGTAAATTATTACATGCCTAGTTTAAAATGATGGGAATGATATGGTTAAAAATATCTCCTTAGGAGTCAGAAAATCTAGGTTCTGGTCACATCATCACCATAGTCAGGCACATGACCTAGGCAAGTTATTTAATTTAACCTCTCTGCATTTCAATACTCTTTTATTAGTAGTAGTATTGATTAGGTAGGACCAGGTAACATTTAAAACTCCTCTCTCTAGGAGGATTTAAAAATCTGATCTTCACAAAATTACTACCCTGCCAATAGTGTCTATCAAACAATTTATCCTAGTGTAATCATATACTCTATAACAGATATTGAGTCCCTACCGAGTCTCACACTGTTGTAGACTAGGTCCCTGCTGGAAGGAGTCCTAGAGATCCTTGTTGAAACCCCTCACTCTATACATGAGAACTCTGGAGACCAGAGGAGTTTATGAATTTCTGAGAGTGACAAAACTAGGGCCAGAATTCAGATGTGCTGATTAGCAACACAGTATTCTTTCCATCCCATGTTCTCCACTTGTGACTGGTAAGAGTAACCAAGACATGAGTAAAAGACCCTTTACAATTCTCAAGTGAATGATGTGAAGTGAAGAGGAAGAGAGAGAGCAGTCAGATCCCACATTCATCTTAAGAGCGGCAAAAGGTAGACTCAGAAATAGGACACTGACATTCCTGCACCATATTTAGAATTGTCAGAATATGCCCTAAGCTTATAGGTAAGTGGAGTTTCATAAAGCAACTTTGATCTAGTTTTCTTCCTTTTGTATGCTGAGGGGAAAAGTGAGCATGCCCCTAGATTGCATTACTAGTTCTATCTTGAGCTTTCTTAATGATGTTAAACACCTCAGTTGATCTGATGTTTTAAATGTATCTGTATAACAGCTCTAATGCTACTTACACAAGTGTTTATAAAGTTTGTTTAGGACTTTTAATAAACTTTGATGTCAGATGAAAGACTGGAGAAAGTATAAATTGTCACTATTGGCACTATTAATATAAATACCCAAAGTGGTCTCGTGTTAATTATTTAGCATTAGTGAATAATTAAAGCCTATCATTGCCCTCAATTACATTATATTTGAACATCAAACAGTACAAGACCAAACCATCGAAATAGCGCTTTCCTCAGTATTCTCCGTAGGCTCTCTTCTTAGCCATTTTGCTAGCTGGTCTTCCATAAATGATTTTCTGAGACTTTGTCACTGTTTTTCTCTACTAGCATCTTACGACTTCTGGTGCTTTCCATCCACAGCAAAAGCCAATGGAACCCATCCTTGACATGTTTGTGTCATGAGACATTAACCTTATAGTCCAAAGCTCATTAAACATAGATAGATTCACTGGCTTAAAACATTTGGATTCTCTGAAACACTTAATTTTCTTCTTCCCAGAGAACTTCCTGTTTTCATTTTATCCCTTTGATTTCTAACTCATGCCTTATTTGGCTGTGTAATAACTCAAGGTTCTCCTTTGTCATTAGTTTTTCTTGAAAGAAAGTGCTCTTGTTCTGGAAGTATAGGAATTAAGTGATAGAATAAGACAAAAGCAAGGTGATGTTCAACTGCTTTAGAGAATGGTGAGGTCTGGTGGATGGAAGTTAGAAGACCTGGCTGTAAATTCTGACTCCTTCATGTGGGAAGGACCTCTCTGAGCTTGTTTTCTATTATCTGTGTAAGGGACTAAATTCTTGTCCTGCTTCCCTTATAGGTTTGCTGAGAAGATCAAATGAGATAATGGGTGGGAGAGTCCTTTTGTACACTTTAAAAGTAGTCCGTCCCCATGCGTATGTTACCTTCACAAGCCACAAGAGCAGCATGGAAGGGTTTGGCTCATCAGCTAGGACATTGCATCCTAGTTCTAGTTTTGCCATACTGGCTGTGTCCTGGTACTCTATGTTATATGAATTTGATCTCCAAAATTTAATTAAATTGTTTTAAATTTAGGCTCTAAGAAATTTAGATCTAAAGCTCTTATTTAATAATCTGAGACCTAGAGCTCTCATTTAATAATTGCAATTTTAGTTTAACACACCATCACCCCCAGAATCAGTTGACCTCGGGTAGGACTCCACATTTCATTTAAGTTTGCTAGATGACTTTAATGTGCAGCCATGGTTGAGAACCAATGATGCAGGCCATCTTCAGTGTGTCCTTTAAGAATCTGCCTTTGCAGTCTGTTCCCTAGAGCCTGGTGGTACTCTGCTGTCATGTCTATTAGATGCAGTCCTACTCATCTCCACTGACTTAATTTCATGTCTTTTCTCCTGGATATCATTATGTCTTCTCTCCCCAGTTTTCCTTCTTTTTAATCTATCAAAACAACAGTTGAAATAATCATTCCCAAATATTATTTTCTTTAGTTGTTCAAGAATCTGGGAAACTTAATTTTAGCCTCTTATTAAAATCTAAATTTGTCAGGCCTACCCTCAAGGACCAGCTTGCCCTGTCATGAATCTACCAGATGGCCAATTCCCTGATTTTAACAAATTATGACAAATTGGCCAATTTATGAAAGCAGTATCTTTGGAAACTATATGTACAGTTAGGAAAAATGAGTTGTTTTTTGTGAGGCTTTTTATATATCAGCATAATGGGCAAATTGGCTATTTAGTACATTTGGTTTTGTCATATAGTAAGATTATGTAAACTGCCTTTCTCATCTCCCATTTCTTATTTCTCCTCTTACTACTCTTGTGTTCATTGCCTGTTGCCTCACACTCATTGCCTTTCATTCCCTTCTGCATTCAGCATTTGATAACCAACTGCTCCATGCAAAGGACTGAATGTGAAGCAAGGTTTCTCCTTACAGCCACTGCCCTGCAAGGTAGCATTGGGCAAGTGCTTAATGAAGTCCTATCAGATCCCACCGAAGCGGTTTAGGGAGTCTCAAAGGGAGAAGAAATTGAGACTTTGAGGATGAACCAGGATTCAGAGAACGGTGATAAAAGTTTGAGAGCTTACCAAGCATAATTCATTCTCTCAGTATACGATCAGTGTCAGTGGAACCCAACCTTGGTTTTTAAATTTCTTTTTATAAGTATTGATCTTTTAAACTTTTCTTCTTTTTTTTTTAAAGCTCTTTCAAGGAACAAAGAGACTTATTTTTTTAATAGAATAAAACTCATTCTATCTTATAGATACATAATGGATCTTGGTAATATTATTTTCTTGACACATTTTGCTATTTTATCATTCTATAAATGTTTTAAATATTATTCATTAATTGTTTCTAACTATGCTAGAAAGGACACAAATAATATGAAAACAGTGGAATGATGGAATCATGTAGAAGAGTAAGCTACATCTTCATGATTACATAATACTTCATGTCTTTTATTGTAGTGCCTAAAATATATCAAGAACTGTGAGGGGTCTGAGATTTTTACCCTACTTGCAAGTTAGCAAGTTTGATGGAGACTTTGAGAGGTCATTAGGTTTAGATGAAGTCACAAGTATGGAGCCTGCATGATGGGATTAGTGTCCATATAAGAAGGTAAAAGTTCTAGAGAGATGATCTCACTCTTGGCTATATGAGGATACAGCAAGAAGGTGGTTGTTTACCAGCAGGCCCTTACCAGACACAAGATTTGCTGGAACCTTGATCTTGAACTTCCCAGCCCCCAGAACTATGAGAAATAACTGCTTGTTGTTTAAGTCTCTCAATCTATAGTATGTTTATTACAGCAGCCAAACTAAGACAATCCCTGTGTTTGAGTTATCAATTTAATGGGGAAAAAGATGGTTAATGAAGAATTATGATATAATGCTTATATTTCTCCCTATTGTCCTAACTATTTTCATTTAAAACCCAGAGAATATCCTTGAACAAAATCTTGTCAGCATTAGCATAATAAAGTCTGTTGTAGTGATATTATAGATTTTATTTGTGCATAATAGGTGCTTAATAAGTGCTTGTTGCATAAAGGAAAGATTTGATGTCCTATACAGAATCTGTGCAATAAGTTTTTGTGAAATCCTGCCTAATTTCCAGAGTATTGCATGATTTCTGAAGTTTCCATAGTATACTTGAAATGTCCAAAGTCGTGTGGTTTTGGCTACTTCTAGTTTTTAATGTGTCTAGTAAAAGCTGCAGAACTTATTCATTTTAGTTGATTATGTTAAAATGAAGTGGGGGAGGGGGCCCAAGTTCAAAATTTCAAATTGTTTTGGCAAGACCAGCTCTTTTTCATACTAACCACCAGGCCACAAAGCTCCATTGTTGTCCAGATGAATGAATGCATGGCTTTCATTTGGGTGGTGGTGGGGGGACTTTCCTGCAACTGAAGCTTCAGGAAAACAATTGGTTGTGGCAAATGTCTGACATATTTGCTCACCAAATAACATTGTTAGGTGTATTATGTCCACTGGTGTTCATGGCCCATCTTTCTTGGCCAGTGGTTGAAAATCCAACTCCTGGCTGACTTTAAAAATGTATACTTTACTCACATATACTCCCTATGTCCTTCTTACTCTTTTTAGTTTAGCCATTCAAGACAGCTTAATAGAGCATCTCAACCATACTTATGGTTCACCTTTAATATAAACTATTTAGATGAGGTGTCTGCCAAAACGTATTGCTCTAACTTCAAATTATTGGTACTTTGAACTAAGTATGGTCTGGCAGTGGGGAATCCTTGAGATAGTTCAGCTGGCTTTTTGATGGTTTTAAATACACCTGATAGTTTCTGCTTCTGTCTACTTTGGCAGTCGTTGTCAAGGGAACGCTTTGTACAAGATCCAAAAGAGTATTTCTAAGTGTTCAAGAAAGGATTAATTATGAAAGCAAACTTTCAAAATATAGGCAGAGTTGATCTCAGTTATTTTTGAATTAAGTCTCAGTGCCACAGTGATAAAAATAAAAACCTTGCCTGATTTCTATTTAGATCTGATCTGCCTGTCACCAGAAACTCATCCATATAGGGGATTAACTGTTCACATGCTCTTTCAACATCCAAGCACTGTGTATGGAGTCATGGAAAATGATTAATTTGTTTTGTCATTCTCTTTGAGACACAGCACATCTCTTAAAAAAGAAAATAACCCTTTGTTTTGAGAACAGAGAAGATTATGTTCACCTTGCCAAGTCTATTAAGTAAATTAGTCTGGACCCTACCTCAGCCAGAACAATAATCATTCCTAATCAGTATTCTTTATCAGGACCCTCTGCTTCAGGTTAAATATGGAAGAGACCAATGTGATTGCCCACTTGAGGGTGTCTTGAGGACTTGGGGCGAGGGCTTTGCCAGATTCAAGGAGAGAACTAGCATTTCTCAGTATCTGCCCTATGTAGGGTGTGTCCATCACTTCCCAGCAGGGTTAAGTCCCTGTGCACTCATCCACAGGAAACAGGTTGCTCTTCAGAACACTCACTTCCTTTGCCACTTTGTGAGGTCTCATCCTCCTCTCAACCTCCATCCAGACTCTTTAACTCACCTTTACTGTCCCCTCATTTTTCTTCCAATTCTGTTGTTTTTTAAAATTATTCTGTCTTTAGTTTCAAGTCTGTTTAGAAATATTTTTTTGCCCCTCAAAAACAATTAATTAGCTGGGCTCGGTGGCTCAGCCTGTAATCCCGCGCCTTTGGGAGGCTGAGGTGAGTGGATTGCCTGAGCCCGCGGGTTCGAGACCCGCCTGGGCAACTTGGCGAGACCTCATCTCTACAATAAATAAAAAAATTAGCCGGGCGTGGTAGCGCGCGCCTGTAGTTCCAGCTACTTGGAAGGCTGAGGCAGAAGGATCGCCAGAGCCCAGCAGTTGAGGCTGCGGTGGCCGGGCGCGGCCACTGCACTCCAGTCTGGGTGACAGAGTGAGATTCCAACTCAAAAAAAAAAAAAAAAACAATTAATTTTTATATTCTACATTTAAGACATAATTTTGCTGTATTTTTCTTGCCATGATATTTCTAAGTTCTGAATGTATATTTATCTTTATGATGAGAATTTTTGTTTGTTGTTTTGCTTTGTTTTCTTGAGTTAGAGTCTCACTCTGTCATCCAGACTGAAGTGCAGTGGCACACTCACGGCCACCACAGCCTCGACCTGCTGGACTAAGGCTATCCTTCCACCTCAGCCTTCCAAGTAGCTAGAACTATAGGTGTGTGCCACGACACCTGGGTAATTTTTTGATTTGTTGTAGAGATGAGGTCTCGCCAAGTTGCCCAGGCTGGTCTTGAACCCATGGGCTCAGACAGTCCTCTCACCGTGGCCTCCCAAAGTGCTGGAATTGTAGGCATGAGCCATTATGCCCAGCCAAGAATTTTTTTTAATAAAACAGAAGTTTATCTTGTGTAATAGCAAGTACTCAGCACTGAAAATAGAGGGGGAAATATCCTGCCTTTAAGGAATTTGCATTCTACTGAAGGAAACAAATAAACACAGAATTATGAAATGATCACACACATGATGAGTATGTATAGGAACTACTGAGGATGCACCTAACCCAGAATTTAGAAGAGAGGGTCACAGAATAATGAGTAGTATTGTTGTAACAATAGCTAGTGTTTATTAAGTGCTTATTACATGCCAGGCCCTGCTCCAAGTACTTGACATGTATTGTATTTGACCCTTACAACTCTTCACAATGGGTATTACTTATTATTCCTACTTATATAAATGAGAAATCTGAGTCTTGGTAAAGGAGGATCAGGAACTTCCCTAAAGCTACATAGCCAGCAGGTGACTAAATAGGATTTAAACTCAGGCAACCTGACTCAAGAGCTCATGCTTTTCACTGCCATGTCAGAGGAGGTAGTGACCAAGCCAAGTCTTGCAGAAGGAGAATCAGTGAACTAATTTAAGCAGTTAGAGAACATTCCAGATAGATGGATCTTCATGTGCAAAGTCATGGTGGCATAAAAGCTTTCAGGAGAGAAGTAAAAATATGGACTAGCATTTGTGGCAGTAGAACCAAAATCTAATTAGTAATACTTAGATAAGGGGGAATTTGTGAGATCATTTTTTTTTTAAGTTAGTCCAATAACAAACTGGCAAAAAAAAAAAAACGCAAGTTCATTGCCTGCTTTTGGAAGCATCTTTTCTAAAAATACAAAATGACAAATATTTGGAGTTAGTAATTTGATGGGGCAAACACCCAAGGAGACAAAAATGTCTTTCTTCCTGTTTTTTTTAAACACAGTCATTAATTTTACTGTCTACCATAGAAGAGTGAAAGTTTTTCTATCCCACAGGTGTTCTTGGGTAAATATTAACCCCTAGGATCTTGTATGTACTTTTCACCTTATTTTGCTTTTCTCTTCATAAAATCTTTTTAAACACACTTTCCAACCTTGATTAAAAATTAAATCCCAGCCTACTATGGAAAGAAGTTAAAGCTACAATGGACTAAGGTTTTAACCAAAAAAGTTATTAGGGATATTCAGATCCTATTTTCCCATTTTCCTGACTTAGAAGCTGAGGCCCATGTGTAAATGATTTGTCCAAGTCTGTATAGCTTGTTATGTCAAAGCTGAGCTGTAACCTTGAATCTCCCAATTTCTCATCAATGACCTTTTTACTGTATCTTGCTGCCTGTCCTTAAACAGAAAGCTACCACAAATAAAAATAATATGATTAGAGAAAGCTTTTTGTGGATATTTTCAGGAGATTTTGGCCAAAATGCATGTTCTTAGAGTAAGTGTTTTGAGTAAATCAGGAGCATTTGGTCTGGTACCCTTGGTTCCTGGAGATTCAGTTCCCTCAACAGGTCTCAGGGTTTTTGCTGTTGTTCAGCAAGTCTCAGCCTGGGAATGAGAGGCCCATCTTACCTTACATCTTACCTTACACCTTACACTTTGTTTAAGAAGCATTTGTTGAAGCATTTATGGCAGGTCCAGGGTGCAGTGCTGGGGACACATTCTTTGCACTCATATTTACTGCCTACTGTTGTCACTAACATTTATCAAACAGTCATACAAATAAATATAATATTAGCGCCCTTATAAGTGTGACACAATGGAGAGCTTGTTCAGCAGTATCCTTCCCTGAGGAGTGATGACCAAGCTGAGATATGAAAGATAATAAAAGTTAACTGGTTCCCCTAGGATTTGTACATTTCATTCTGTGTAAAGTTTACATTTTGAAAATAAATAATGAACTGGCATTGATAACATGCATGCTGAAGTAGTCAGGGGAAAATGCACCAATATATGCAATTTACTTTGAAATACACCCCCAAAATAAGTTAGATTAAAGGCTAGACAGAGAGATAGATAAGATGGACTGGTGTGTGATAAAGCAAATATAACATAATGTTAATAATAGAATATAGGTGGCGAGTATATGCGGGATCTCTGTACATGTCTTCCAGATTTCCTCTATGCTTAAAAATGCTCATATTATTAGGAGGAAAAGAGTTAACCAGATGTGGAAATTGAAGGGAGCATTCTCCATGGAGGGCCCAGCATGTACAAAAGTAATTCATGTGTCATTACCCTTCTATTACTATGTTTTAGATTATGTCTATGGAATAATAAATGCATGTCTAAATATTAGATATAGTTTTAATTAAGTTTGTCTTGTTTCTGCTTTGTGATCTGTTGACTAGTTTTTATGAGCTGTAATTTTAGATTGTCACTGACGTCCTTTTGGGAGTTACTCGAGTTGATAGTAACCTCATAGATTCAGTACTTTTTTTTTTTTTTTTTGATACCTGCTATTTGGAAAGTACTTGACAATTTTCAGTGCACTTTTACATTCACTCTTGCTTGGTGATCACAGCTACCCTGTGGGTGCAGGGTAATAAAGACCATCATTATTTATCTTCATTTTGCCAATAAAATACTGAAACTTAGAAGGACAGGGCAAAGTGATATTCCCACAACCACAAAATACAAATAGTGTTATAGGAACTGTGTCATATACAAATCGGGAATGCCAGTTTCCAGTTTGGCATACCTTTCACCTCACCACTGTTTATCAGTCAGCTGGAAAAGTGTCTGGGTACTGTGCATCTAGAAGCATTGTTTTTTCACCTGCCACTAGCAGAAATTACTAAACTCAGTCTCTTCCAAGAAGCCCTTGCTTTTACTGTTGGCTTATTTTTTAGCATGCAATCTCATTTGGGTTTTTGAGTTTTGTTTGTTTGTTTTTTGTAAATGCTCTTAAATTTCTTTCTCTTGTGAGTATATTGTATGTTCAATTTTAAGAAATAAAGTGATTTCCAATGGAATACTATGCAGCCATAAAGAAGGACAAACATATGGATTTTATAGCAACTTGGATGGATTTAGAGTTGACCATCCTCAGTGATCTATCACAGAAACAAAGAACAGAGTACTATATGTTCTCACTCATAAGCAGAACTTGAACAATTATAATACTATAAGAAAGGGATTGGCAATAGTGGGAAACTGTCAGGGGAAAGGGGATGGGATTGGCAGTTGAGGGAAACTGCTAGGGGAGGGAGGGGCATACCTGATTAACAAGGGTACCTACATAATCAACTTTTGTATACGTAACCCTGAATTGTACCCCACATTTTTATAATTTAAAAAAATCATAAAAAAGAAATAAAGCAATTTCAATTAAATGGATTGTAGGTCTCAAGACTCTCCTTCTTGCAAAACAGTTGTAAGTGCCTAATTTTTTGTTCAGCACAGAGAGAATAGTAAACCTAGTCCTCAGTTGTCATTGTATGTTGTTTTTTCTTTATATCAAGTCATGGCAAGACCAGTATTAAAGGAGGCGATCTCGAGCCACCTAGAAGTCCACACTGCACCTGCATACAGCCTACTTATGTAGTAAACCCTCTCTTGTACCCCACAACTCTATACTGAATTCATTGAAAAAATAAATTTTGAGAAGAGTTGAAATAAAATGGTTTATTTGAAAAAAAAATCCCTAGGAAAGAGATATGATTCTTTATTTTATCTGTCTTCCTTTCTTCTTCAACTTATTCTTGATGTTTTCTTATTTAAAAGAAAAAAAAACCGGCATCACTCATGAAAACACTACATCTTTATGCTAACAGTAAGGGCTCACTGTAACTTATAATTTGATTATGTCTAGAAATAAGAAAGCAATAATCTGGAATGGCAGATTCTTTGTTTTTTATAGTTCTTTTAAAAATTGTTGTGAGTATTGAAAAATACCTATAAAGCCTTCTGTGTCCAGGTTTTACAGTGAAGATGTACAACCTATTCTCAAATTTTATAACTGTGTGCTTCTAAAAGAAGATCTTCTACCACCTTTGATTAGGATGGTGTTATGTGAAGACAAATAGAATGTGTTCTTCTAGATTTCAGCCCAAATGTAGACACTATGTCATATTGCCATGTTAACTAGCAATTTTACTTAACAAGCCTTATGTGCCCTCTCACCCCAAGACACAAACACTTACAAGTAGATACCTGATTTTTTGACCTCTCTTAAAATACACAGTCTAGAAATAAAGGACTCTACCAATAGTCCAAGAAATCTACACACCTTCGAGCACTGGGGCTCTTGCAGGATGTGCATTAACACCATGAATTTGCTGCCCTATTCTCTACTACTGTTCAGGTTGGTTCCACTGAGAGTCTCACACAGTTTGGAAAGCAGGGCCCTGTGAGGCCAATACAGCTGTGCTAGGTCAGGTTTCCACAAGTGAAAAGGCGTACAGTCTGTCCCTCTTATGATCTCACCCTTCCTCTCCTTGAAACATGTTTACCCAGGTCCTTTTACCATCCTTCAGCCATTTGTCAGGAAAGTTTTGCAGTGGATCTCTTTCCAAATGAAATAGAATTGCATTTTTGAACCCAAATAAACTGCTTCAAAACCTTGCTTATTTAACATGTGTGTAGTGCCAAAAATACACACATTTTAAAAATAAAAATATAGACATCATCTCCTTTAATTTATTCATCATTTAAACCTTGAAACACATATGATTTCAAAAACACTCTAAGAAAATGGTAGTTATATGTTAATAAGAAAATAAATGCATGTGCCTTTTACAAGGAGAAGTATATATACTAAATTATGTTTATGGTTAAATATCTTCTTTAAGTTTTCTCTACAGGAAATAGAAATCTAAGAATTGCAGTGTATTCAGTGTATTAATTTAATTTCTAATTGCTGCTACTTATGTTGTCATCCTGTCAAACTGTATATTATTCAGTTTCCTTACAGTCAGAGATAAAGAAACTATTAGGGAAAAGGTACTCTGGACCAGTACAGACAGATCAACTCCACAGGAGTTTGGTGTATGTACAAGACTTTGGAACAGTGAAACTGACAGCTTAGTCTTTGTCCTTGTCAACAGGTACCAGGACATATCTGTAGATGCAAATGCCACAGGGCTCATTAGGCTCTCTGAATTTCACTATTGCATCTACCATTTGATCTTGCTCTTAGTCTAGAGAAAATAAATAAAGCAGCAAACTTGCTGGACTCGGTGGCTCAGCCTGTAATCCCGTGCCTTTGGCAGGCTGAGGTGAGTGGATTGCCTGAGTCCACGGGTTCGAGACCCACCTGGGCAACTTGGCGAGACCTCATCTCTACAATAAATCAAAAAATCAGCTGGGCGTGGTAGTGCATGCCTGTAATTCCGGCTACTCGGAAGGCTGAGGTGGAAGGATCGCCGGAGCCCAGCATGTCGAGGCTGCGGTGGCCGGGAGCAGCCATTGCACTCCAGTCTGGGTGACAGAGTGAGACTCCAAATAAAAAAAAAAAAAAAAAAAAAACAGCAAGCTTGTGCTTCTGGATTTTTAATAAAGAGGTCAAGATTCATTTGGTTTGTTAGAACATGGTAACCACCTTTGTCTTCATTCAGCCAGCATTTCTTTGAAATATGTCTTACCGGTCAGGTAGTATGCTACACCAGTGTTAAATGTTACAGAAAAAGAAAAAGGGATGTTAGTGTCATAAAACTCTTCTCACACTTAACATCCTTTAATCAACAGAAAAACTATCCAGAGTCCATGTGTGTATGTGTGTGTGTATGCCTGGATGCTTGGTCCTAAGCACAGACTCTTTAGCACTGGCGAGATAAAATTCTTCATGGTGTCATCTTAAAACTTCTGTTTCAGAAATAAACCCATCAAGGGCATATCTTCAAAATCTAGCTGCTAAGACTTGATAGCTAGAGAGGAGTTCAACATTTACATAAATCACTCACTATCATGGCTTCTGGTTGCAATCTACTCCTTTTTAGCTGGTAATTTGCTACAAAAATATTTTTGTAATAAGAATACTGCCATTTCCATATTCTGGCTGCTTGGATTTGCTTCCTCATTTTGCCATCAGAGGAGGTGATTTACACTCCCTGGTCCTCAATCCCCTCATCTGTAAGGTGGTGATAGCAACAGTAGGTATCAGCCTCATCTAGTGGTCTGAGGGTTAAGAAGTGTCTTCAAGATGGAATTTCCTGTTTATGGTTCAGTCTTTCATTGTGTTTCTGAACAAAATTAGGACTGATTGTCTGCTTTGACACTGCTTCTAGGCCAGTGAAAGTTCAGCTTTTTGAACCTTGAAATAACCAAATATACACAATGTATTGTTCCTTTATGAAATAGAATCCATTTTCTTTTTTTTTTTTTTGGAAGGGAGTGGTCAAAGTCTTATTCTGTCACCCAGGTTGGAGCTCAGTGGCATTATCATGACTTACTGCAGCCTCAAACTCCTGGGCTCAGGCGATCCTTCCACCTCAGCATCCTGAGTCACTGGGACTCTGGGCGTGCACCACCACACCTGGCTAATTTTTATATTTTTTGTAGTGATGAGGTCTTGCTATGTTCCTCAGGCTGGTCTCAAATTCATGGGCTCAAGCAGTCCTCCTGCCTCGGCCTCCCAAAATGCTGAGATTACAGACATGAGCCACCACGCCTGACTGAAATGAAGTCTTGATTGTGAATTTTTTCTTTGTTTTCAAATTTGATATGAAATTTAGTATCTTGTAACATTTTCTAGAGAGAACTATTTTAAACCACTTTGTGAGTGTATGATTTTTTTATTCTAAAAAAGTTAGGGACCTATCATTTGCTGATGCCATTACTGAAGTAATCTCTACTCCCTTCATTCTAACAGTAGGGACTTGTTCATGCTTTTTAAATCATTAGATAATGTAAGGTAGAAAAAATAAATCCACTTAAAAAATAAAATGTTTCTCTGACTCTTCATGAAATATTTTGCCCTAGGAACTAGCATGATATAGATCCTCATGGTGTCTCTGAAATCCAACAATCTCCTGTTTCAGACTATTCAGCTGCTAATGCATCTTGTCTCTCTAGCACTTTTAGCTTTGGGGGAAAAGTGATTTTGAAATGACATGTAATATAGCCAAACTCCAATCACAGAACCTCAGCTAATCTCAAATTTTTAAAAAAGGTATGCATATTCTTGATGTATATGCCAATGTGGTAGTTTCAAGCACACCTACATGCTTCCAGAGAGAGAAAGAAAGAGAAAGAAGAGCCAGAAAAAAATATGCTCCCAGAAATATCATTTAATCATGGGATTATATCATAAAACCTGAGATGTCTACAGGCCTGGACCCATTGTCTTCATTACTTCACATCCGTACATGCAATTCCCTTAAAATAAGTACAATTAATCTTTTTTGTATAATTCTTAATATATTTTACATATGTATATTTCTGACGAACAAGAAGCATGCCATCTCTGTTTGTGGATCTTTCTATGATATCTAAGAAAGACGTGTGGTAATTGACCAAAATATAAGGATGAAGACAAAGGCTTGTGTACCAGAAAGTATTTCTGATGTTGAGGAAGATGTTTAGACACAACACATAAATGGAATATAAAATAAATCACAAGTGAAATAAATGGTGCAACAGTATCAGGATCAGTCCCTGGAAACATGGTGGGGAAGGATGGCGATAAAGGGGAATATAAAAACAGCTGCATTTAAGAAAGAAGAGACCAAGCCAGGCTCGGTGGCTCAGCCTGTAATCCTGCGCCTTTGGGAGGCTGAGGTGAGTGGATTGCCTGAGCTCGCAGGTTCGAGACCCACCTGGGCAGCGAGACCTCATCTCTACAATAAATCAAAAAATCAGCCGGGCGTGGTAGCGCATGCCTGTAATTCCGGCTACTCGGAAGGCTGTGGCGGAAGGATCGCCGTAGCCCAGCAGGTCGAGGCTGCGATGGCCAGGAGCGGCCATTGCACTCTAGTCTGGGTGACAGAGTGAGACTCCGACTCAAAAAAAAAAGAAGAGACCAAAGAGTTTATCAAGGCTCATGCACAATAACATAGCCATTTGAATATACATCCAAAAACATAATAAAATAATCAAAATAAACTAGTATGTGAACATATGCAAGAAAAAAATGGTTTCATGTAGTAACCTGATTGATTGAAAGTTTTAAACAAAAATATTTGTGTAACATGCTGGGTTTTACAGTAGGGAAAGAGAGCAGTGGCTTATTTTGAGAACAAAATGAGCTTAACATACTTACTTAACCCAGGTTCAAAGAATCACTTCTGAATGAAAAATATTGTGGGTTGAAAAGGAAATAAAGTTGAAATGCTACAAGCATTATTAGAGTGTGTTTATGAAGAGGATTTTATTCAATGCATAAAATTTTGCTTTAAAATCATCAGGGCATTGTTTTGTATTTTATGGTTCAAGGACCAATATAATTCTTGAGAAAATCTATAATTTTATTTTTTAAATGAATATAACATATATGGTGGCTAAAACTGCCTGCTCTCCTAAACCTACATGCTGCGTCCCACATTAAGAAACATGTCATTTTGATGAATCTTTCCTACACAAGAAAAAATTAAATGAAGCTATTTAAAATGCATGGCAGTTCAAGTGAGTACATGTGGCCAAAAAACTAACAACAATATAAATGTTAAGTAGAAGAAACAAAAGACTAAATCCTCTAAATGCATCTTGAAAAAGAAGACTTTACAAACTTAAAGAAACAGCACGTCTGACTTCCTCTTTCAAAATGGCAACGTAAAGGTTATTTCTGCCCTCTCCAAAATCACATAACAGAAATACGGTTCTGAAGAAATAGAAGCACAAACTTACACGTGTCAAAACTAGAAGACATCTATAACTACAAGTCACAGAACACCAAAAAGTGACTCGGAACAGAAAACTCAAGTGCCCATCAAGGGGATAGTGATGGAATCTCATTCACCCTGCAAAATTCCATAGGGCTTTTGAATTGGGGTAATTAGCATGATTACTGAGAAGTAATCATCAAGGAGAGAGTGGAAATGGGTACATTGAAAGTATCCAAGGAAGAGTTAGACCCTCAGCCCTCTGTTTTCATACCTGTCCCTACCCAAATGCTGGGAGAGACATGGCATATATGCTCTGGAGAAATTACATCACTGGGGCTCTGGATCAGAGAGGGCAGGCAGAGAGCAGCATTTTCTGGGGGCAGATAGGAGATTTCAAATTGGAGGTAAAGAAAAAAAATTGAAGTCCTCCTGAGAAAAAATATTTACATATAATTGAAGCCTTCCCACCCCCCAAAAAGAGCTAGTTGTTTAGCTTGCAACTCAAATATTTAATTCTCAGTGTAGGTATTATTTGGGATAATTAACACTGTATTGTGCATTGATAACTAACAGACCCTGAAATCTTACGGTTTAACACAATAGAGGTTGACCTCTGATTCACATGAAGTGCAATGTGGTGGGCATCTCCTCTTGTAGCTAGCTATGCCATCTGCAGCTTGTGGCCTTCCGGGTCCTCATGGTGGAGGCTGGGATGCAAGAGGGAGCACACAGACTCTTAACTGACTCAGTCCAGAAGTGACACTCTCAGAATTCATTGTTCAGAATCATTCACATGGGAGATGTAGGGAGCATGTGGAATAGTGGTGGCCACTAACTTCAACTGTGTGGAAATTTATGTTTAGCTTCTTATAGGAACCTCACTTTCTTCCCATACATCAGCCATAGGGTTTGTTGTTTATTTCATTGAACAATTAAAATTTATTTTGTATTTAAAATCTAATACCTATTGCCTGCCTAATATGTTCTGGCACTGTGACAAGACTGAGAATACAGTGATGTGTAGGATAAATATTATACAGTCTCTGATCTCAAGGCTATTCTATCATTTAACCTCTTATTGTACCCTCGTTTTGAACTAATTTTCAGAATATTCTCTCTTAATGTTGGCATTGGTGCCTGTAACAGTGACCAGCTAATCAAAGACAGTATAATAAGTTATTGATTTATAATCGGCTGAATCTCATGTCCCTGTTACAAATGTTTAATTTCAGATATTTCTCTCCAGTCTTTCGAGAACTACTATCCTTTTTAATTAAAATAACTGCTCAAAATCTTTTATTCTTTATAATGGCAATATTTGAGAATCTAATATGCTCTATAGATAAGTAACTGAAAATTCATCTATTTTCTCAATATTACCTTGTGGTTTATTTCTGATGTTCACCAAAGCAGGTTTTGTAAATTAATATTAATTGAAATGCTCTATAGAAAGTTACATAGCATGTTGGTTGAAAGTAATTATCCAGGAAGAGTTTTTATACCTGAATCAGTCTTGCAAGTACATCTCATATACTTTTTGAAAGGAAATAATTCTTCTGATTTAAAAAGATAGATTTGTCTTGGAAATACTATTATATATGTTCTTATTTGACTCTTGAAATCTACAGCTTGAACTGCTTCCACCAGTGGTACATCGGATTTTTAGTATTTGGATTCTGAGAGCATTCATCAATTTTTTATAATGTTTGGCTTTCTTATGTTTTCTTTTTCAGAGTACCCGTGTGGCCTTGGACCATCTGGAGTCTGTGCCTGAGAAACTGAGCCTACTAGAAGATTTCAAAGACTTCAAAGTAAGAAAGAGTTGGCTTGTCTCTTTGATTATTTTCATCTGCGTGAGAACGCTTGACATCTTTCTGATGTGCAAAGAAAAGTATAGTGATGGAGGGAAAGCTAAAAAAGCATTGGGGACTTTTAACACTCCATCTTATCAGAGTTTACTGATATTTGTGAAGTCAGGATTGAAAATAATGAAACTTACATATTAGCACAAGATAGGACATCCCCTCTGCCCCCACCCACCCCACCCCCCCAAGTTGGGGGTCTTACTCTGTCACCCAGGTTGGAGTGCAGTGGCATGATCATAACTCACCACAGCTTTGACCTTCTGGGCTCAAACAATCCTTCCACTTCAGCTTCCTGAGTAGCAGGGACTATAGGCATGTGCCGCCACGCCCAGCTAATTTTTAAAATTTTTTGTAACAGCAAGGTCTCATTATGTTGGCCAGGCTCGTCTCAAACTCCTGGACTCAAGCAAAGTGCTGGGATTACAAGTGTGAGCCATAGCCTTCCAAAGTTTTGGGATTACAAGTGTGAGTCTCCATGCCCAGCCTAAGACAGGTCATTTACTCTACTACTGGATGCTTCAGTGGCCTCCTAAAACTTTAACAATAATTTAGGGAAACCTAAGAATTAAGGGAGTTATATACTACACTGACAATAGGTAACTTTTTTGATTAGCAATTATAATTCATGAATTTTTTTTTAATTGGTGGATCCTGTTTGTTTTAGAGACATGATAGTTCACCAGTTATCCCATACAATGACTTATGAATTCAAGTCCACCTAGAGTTTGACATTTCATATTCCATGCTACTTATTGATAGAATTCTAATCACAAAGCAGTTCACTATCAAGCCAGTGAGTTACATCTGTGGATTTACTGTCTATAATTTTTAAAGTTCCTCATAGAGGAGAGATGCGAAACAAATAACCCTTCTGCCAGTCCTGCCAGACAAGGTCTGGTCCAGAGAATATCTTCACACATGGCCTAAGGGATACATATGGAAAGTACAGTTTTAATGATTTATCATTTACTGACCCTGTGTAGCTCAAGCTAACAATGGTGAGACTCTCCCTTTGGAAATAAGCAATCTTATTTTATATTGCCCTTAAAATATAATGTATCTTATAGCTAGGCTCTGTTTAAATCTAACTTATTATTTGCAGATGCAGTGGATAGGATAAATAAAACCAGATCATACCATATTGATTAATTGGAACATTGATATAACATGGTCTGTACTCAAGGTCTCAAGGTCTTTACTATCTTAAAATTACCTTGCATTAAGCATCTTTTAGTAGTTCAGGAACTAAACAACGAGTGAGATCCAGGGTTAAGCTGACACATCCAGAAATCTAGACTGTTGCAAATAGAACAAAGCTAGTATTTCAAGTATATGTTACTAAAGTTTTCATTCTTTCTCATAATTTGATTATATATTTGCAGTTTACATCTCTGACAAAGAATTATGAAACCAATGTCCAAGACCTTGTAATTTCTGTTTACCTTTATACAATTTGTTGTGATAGCCAGTGATATAACTATACTCCTTCTACCTTTTTCTCTGTAATTAGCAGAAGTCATCTAAGTAAATTAAGGGCAGGCAAGAGAAGGTACTGGAAATAGGCAGGACTTGTCATTAAGAAACAGATGCCTGTCTTATACCAGCATAAAAGTATAGAGTTTAGCCTCCAGTGACTGTCACTTTTTCCCCAGTTGCCTCCATTAAACAGAATGTTCATAAGTATAATTTAAAAGTTATATTCTTTGCTATTACCAAAAGACTTATTATTTTTCAGCCCATGGGCTGCTGATTATCTATGTGTAGCTTATTTATACAAACTCACATATAAAGATGCCTAAATAGTGAAATTTTTAGGGACAGTATTTTTGTCTACGTTGAATAAAATGTTCATAAATACAGTTTAAAAGTTGTATTCTCTACTATTACCAGAAGGCTTATTGTTATTATTTTTCATCCTATGGGCTAGTGATTATCTACAAGTCTAACGTATATACACACAAACTTACATATGAAGATGCCTAAGTAGTAAAATTTTTAGGGAGACTATTTTTCAAAGTTCAGAATTGTGTTTTCCAGTACATTAAAATTGAAGCCTTTAACATGAAAATGGGAAGAGTTAATTACCTTATATTGTGCGCACACTGTGTGGCAAGCAGTAGCTAAGTCCTTTATATTACTTTTTTTTTTTTCCTACAGTGATACCCTATAGATGAGCATTATTTTCCCCCATTTTACAGATGAGGCCAGGGAAGCCTGGAGTCTGTAAACTAGTTGATAATGGGATCTACTTCTATGTGTAACAGGAGGGACCATCTGCTTTTCCCTGCTGCCCTCAGCTTGAAACCTATTCTATGTGTAGTCTAAAGCAATCTGTATGATTTAAAAGAACTCATTTAAATCCATTTAATAAAAACGACTAGACATAGCCTTAAATGAAAGTACATAAAGCCGCCGGGCTTGGTGGCTCAGCCTGTAATCCCAGCGCTTTGGGGACTAAGGTGAGTGGATTGCGTGTGCCCACGATTTCGAGATTCGCCTGGGTAACTTGGCGAGACCTCATTTCTACAATAAATCAAAAATTAGCCAGGCATGATAGCGTGCACCTGTAGTTCCAGGTACTTGGAAGGCTGAGGTGGAAGGATTGCAGGAGCCCAGCAGGTTGAGGCTGCAGTGGCTGGGAGCAGCCACTGCACTCCAGTCTGGGTGACAGAGTGAGACTCCAACTCAAAAAAAAAAAAAAGAAAGAAAGAAAGAAAGAAGATACTTAAAGCCTTAGAATCATTAGATATAGAATATATATTTTTCAAGCCCTTTAAACTTTCTAAAATCAGTCTGGTGTAAACAAGAATGCACAGATCTAAATTCTGGTCTGAGCTCATTCACCAGACAGCATTATTTAATGTCTCAGGGGCTATGTCCTCATTCATGTGATGCAGGACTTAAGCAGTATCATCTCTGGTTCTTACTCACACTGGTGTCACTAGCATATATGAGAAAATTTATTTCATAAACGTATTTCTTGATAGTATGACAGCCTGTCACTCTGTGAGTACAGACCTCACCTATTTAGATGGGCTTGACTTTATTCTTGTTTAAATGTGGTCATATTCTCTCTTTTCTTTCAGTCTCTTTAACCTCATTTTGAAAGAAGTGGTTCAGCTTTACAATCTCATATTTAAACATTACATATTTGGTTAGGTGGGAAGGGAATAGCTTTGGATTCCAAGCCCAATCTGCCACAAATTGTCTAGCTTTGGGCAAGTCATTCTTAACTTCTCTGGGCTCTAGTTTGTAGAGGTTTATTTGTTTGTTATTGTTGTTTTTGTTTTGTAATGAAAACTTTGGAATTCTAATACCCGTTCTAGCTTGAACACTTAATAAGTTTAAGGTTCCTTAGGACTTTGGGGGTCTCTAATCCCACAGATGGTTTTTCTTACATACCAAAATCAGTTGCCCTGATTTTCTTCTAGTTTCTCCCTAAACCATAATAGAAATGTTGAGATAATTGGTTATAGTAACAAACTTTGTACAGTGTTTCTTTTTCCCCCAAGAAATGAAGGAAAAAATGAAAGAAATACAGGCACTGGGAATTTTTTCTTTCTTTCTTGAATTTTGTATGCTTATAAGGACAGAGGAGATATCCTTAAGTTTAAAAATCTATGTGATCTCATAGTTAAAAGGTAGAATGTTGGGTTTTTTTGGTTTTTTGTTTTTTGAGTTGGAGTCTCACTCTGTCACCCAGACTGTAGTGCAGTGGCTGCTCCCGGCCACCGCAGCCTCGACTTGCTGGGCTCCGGCGATCCTTCCGCCTCAGCCTTCCGAGTAGCCGGAATTACAGACACACGCTACCACACCCGGCTGATTTTTTGATTTATTGTAGCGATGAAGTCTCGCTGCCCAGGCGGGTGTCGAACCCGCGGGCTCAGGCAATCCACTCACCTCAGCCTCCCAAAGGCGCGGGATTACAGGCTGAGCCACCGAGCCCGGCTTAGAATGTTGTTTAAGGATAAGTAAAGGGCTCTAGTTTTAAAGGTATCTTTTTAAATTTTTTTTTAATCGAGAATACGTTGATGCCAACGGATAGTACCCAACATTCAAAAGTGGCACATGACATTAATGACCATCTCTGGGTAACTCAGTGTTACCTCAACCTTATTCTAAAGGGTGTCAAGTCTTTTCAGATGATAATGGGAAACAGTTGTTAAGAGAATCCAAACAACCAATAAAACCATTTTATTTCTGTGATAGAATCCACATTTTTTCTTTTTCCATGGTGGCCTTTGGATCCCCTATATATCTCTAACTACCTGTAATTATTTATTATCTACCTGTCAACACTTTCTTATTCTAATTTCAAGCACTGATTTTTGTTTTGTCCACCAGTTCAGACCCTTTGTTGCTTTTCCAGAATTCCGACAGTTCATCTGAGAGAATTGATGGGAGATATTCTAAGTACAGAGTTCACAGAGATTCTCTTCTGCACCACCAAGATGACATCAAGTACAGAACCAGAAGCTTCAAAGTAATGTCTTTATATCATTTTTAGTCTGTAAGCATTATCCGTGTTGAAGGCTGCAACCTCTTAAGCAGCCCCTGCAGTGTTAATGTGAGGGCACTTATGAAAGAAAACATTTTCCTTGATATATTAAATAGATTTTCAATTCTGTGGGAATAGAGAATAAAAATCCCAAGATTGGCTGATGATTTTAGCCTGGGAACTATGCCCTAAGTCTTTGCCATTACGACTCAATATGTTATTTGTCTGAGGGAACTGGTGCTGCTTAAGAAGTCCTGAGCCAGGAAGCCCTTGGTTGGCCAAACTCTTAATGTGATGGTTACCCTTTTCTATGTGTAATTTCAGTTACTTCCAGCACTGAAATCCACAGAAGGTCAAGGAATATATTGTACTTTGTAACCTGTACCCTTGGTGTTTCCAGTGTTTTTTTTTTTCCCAAGGATGTCAACTCCACACTGATACTTCAGCTATTCGCTTAGCACCATGGAGCCAACACAGGATACTGGGAAGATTTTACCATGGTGACAAAAAATATGCCATTCCCTAAAGCCTTCCCAATATTCATCTGTGGTAGGAATGATTTTAATCACTTCAGCAACTCTTAGCCTAGAGCAGGGTTTCTCAACCTTGGCATTATTGACATTTTGGGCCAAATAATTTTTTGTTGTGGAGGCGGCCTTCTTTATTGTAGGGTGCTCAGTTGCATCCCTAAAATATGCTCACTAGATGCCAGTAGCAGTCCCCATCTCAAGTTGTGACGTCCAAAAATGTCTCCTACCATTTCCAAATGTCCCCTGGAGGGCAAAATTGCCTCTCATTGAGAATGCTGACTGAGAGAGAATCCATCTTTTTTCTCATGGGCACTCCATGTCAATAAAAAAAAAAACTTGCCAGGCGTGGTAGCTCACACCTGTAATCAATCCCAGCACTTTGGGAGGCCAAAGCAAGAGGACTACCTGAGTTCAGGACTGCCTGAGTTCAAGACCAGCCTGGGCAGCTTGGCGAGACCTCATCTCTATAATAAACAAAAAATTAGCCAGGCATGGTAAAGAGGGCACCTGTAGTTCCAGCTACATAGAAAGCTGAGTTGGAAGGCTCACCTGAACTCAACAGATCGATGCTGCAGTGGCCATGAGCGTGCCACTGCACTCAAACCTGGGCAACAGAATGAGACTTCAACTAAAAAAAAAAAAAAAAAAAAAAAAAAAGGGCTAAAGACTCTCTGGCTGGTCTTTTTATATTTTTACAAACTTTAATGTGCATGAATATTCATTACACTGTATATATTCACTTATTACAACCAAATATAATTATTTCTGAGAGGTTTCTTTCTTCCTCTGAATGTAACTGGATAAAATGCTCAGTGGATGCAAAGACAGTGTTCATTTCCATAAGTTCTCTTTAGCATTCTTAAAATGAACAATACCCAGCCAGGCGCACTGGCTCAGCCTGTAGTCCTAGCACTTTGGAAGGCCAAGGCGAGAGGACTGCCTGAGCCTAGGGGTTCGAGACCAGTTTGGCAAGTTGATGAGACCTCGTCTCTACAAAAAAAATCACAAAAACTAGCCAGGCATGGTGGCATGCATCAGTTGTTCCAGCTACTTGGAAGGCTGAGGCAGAAGGATCGCCTAAGCCCTGCAGGTTGAGGCTGCAGTGACCATGGGTGTGCCACTGCACTCCTGCCTGGGTGACAAGAATGAGACTCTAACTCAAAGAAAAAAAAAAAAAAAGCAATACTGTTCCTCCATCCCAAACAAAAATTTACCCAATGATGCCAAGTCATCGACACCCTTATTGTGAAGAGGTCATGCCGTGACTTTGTTCATTTATACCTCTGTTTTTTATAGACTAGTATACTGACTATAGTAGTGACCTTGTCTCATGTGGCAATTTTTAAGTTCCCTAAATTATCATCCAACATTCCCATCACGTCCCAAATACTCAAACATTTCTCCACCATTTAAAGGAGTGCCACTAATATACAGAAATACAAGTTTGAGGTTACAAGAGCAAGTAATAATTAGTAATTATTGAACATACATTAGAACAAAACAGAGGAAATTGCTCTTTCCGTAGGTGTTTCATGCTGTATGTACCTTGCCATATTTAATTCTCTCAGCAATCCTATTAGCTTGGTCCCATTATTTTTTGTTTTTTGCCATTTAGAAAGCAAGGATATAAAGTAATTAAATAGTTGAATCAGGATAAAAACCAAAATCTGCCTGGCTTTAGTAATTTAGGTTTTTGACCATTGTGCTGTTACAGTATAAATTTAGGCCTTATATATCTAATTTTTTCTAGAATTCACCAGATGTAGGACTATATTTTCAATATGTAAAAGTTAGTTTTCTCCAAAAATTCATGCCTCTTAGTTCAACAGAGGTCTAGATGCAAATGAAGCATTTAAAACATTATTTTCCAGTACAGTTAGATTTCATATCAGGTGAATCAGGTGATCCAGTGGCACCCAGATTTCTATGAATCAATGCAATTTCTATAACAGCATATGGCAAAGCTATGAATGTTTAACATGTTCAGCAAGTACATCTCATTGGAGTTCTGTTTCAAATTATATTTGCAACTGAAGAGGAAATCAGGACTAGTTCATAAGAGAGGGCAACACTTAGCAAAATGAAAAATAAGTTTGAAAATCTTGCAAATAGTGTGAGTATCAGATAGGGCCACAGACCACATTTTATGATGGCATTGTTCTACATGAATACTACTTAAACATTTAAAACCTGATACATTTCAGTGATGAATATATAGACTGTCACCACATATAGGCAGAAGCCTGGCCTGAAATAGTGTTGTAATTTAGCACAAAGCTCATGGGAGCATCACATTTTTTGTAGTCATTGTAGAGGAAAATGTGGGAACACACTTTTGCCGATTGTAGATACCGATGACCATGTGCTCATATGCCTTTTGTGAAAATATGTTACTTAAAAAGACTGAGAGGGGAGACATCTTCTAAAGACGCGTGAGCTTATTAGGTGGATAGGAAGAAAGTCGTGTTAATCATTTCTTGTCTTCATGTATAATCAGAAGAGCCATCTCTGGTTAATAATCATCTACATCCTGAAGAATATGCTTCAAATAAAAGAAATTAGAACTCTTTAGATCAAGAGAGAAATTGCCCATTACTCCATCAGGTTTAGAAGACATTATTTCACCAGCTATTAAGCTTCTCCACATTTTGCTAAGACAGAGTTCAAAGAAAAGGCATTATAAAGACTTGTGTTCACTGGTTCTACCAGAAACAGGGGCTCCAGTAAATCAGTTAGTACAGCATCCAGTTTAATTCAACAAACTTATGCAGCTTCCATTTTGCAATACACTTTGCTACCTGTTGGAGTGGGGTTGGGGGACAAGCATATAAAGATGCAGAAAGCCTGGTCTTCAAGGAGGGAACAATTTTCCTGTCATCTGAATTCTAACAGGTAATTCTTGCACACTTGTTCTAGAGCAGAGGTCAGCAAACTGTTCATGAGCCAAACCTTGCCTGCCAACTATTTTTGTAAATAAAGTTTTATTGGAGTGCAGCCAGACTCTTGTATTCATATATTGTCTTTGCATGCTTTTGTACTCAACTGCATTGAGTAGTTGCAACAGAAACCATGTGGCCTGCGAAGTTTAAAGAATTTACTATCTGGCCCTCAATAGAAAACGTCTGCCAACCCCTGGTCTAGAGGAAGGAGAAATACCAAACTACTTTTTCTTCCTTTACACATTATATGACATATTTCCTTTTCTTTATTTATCAATCAAATAGGTACTGCCCAAGCTCTTTGGAAAGTCATAATGCTTATCTTTTTGTTCAACAAATAATTTATTTGGTGCCAGCTACATGCCAGGAACTTTCTAGGTGCACAGGACTCATTAGTGAACAAAACTAAACAAAGATCCCTGCCTTTTTTGAACTTCTGTTATAATTGGAGGATATTCAGGGTTTGTTGTTGTTTTGCTAAACACAGAAATTACAAACATTTATTGGGTTTCTACTGTAAACAAGGCACTGTTCTGGAGCTCAAGAGAATAGCATCATAAGAATAACCCTTAGTAATTTAAACCCTTAGTAATTTAAACCCTTCACTGTAGTGCAAAGGAGAAAAAGGTGAATGCTATAAAGGTGACCCCAAGGGTTCAGAGGAAGGAAAGGTGCTCAAGAGTCTTTTGAAAAGAGGTTTGTGATGACAAGGTACAAGGAAGTGTTTTATCCACATCTCAGTTTGGAAGAGATCACTGTTAGCATTTCAGTTGTAGAAGTCTGACTCTATTACTGTTGACAGACCAATAACTGCTGGAACAGCAGAACCATGTTGGCAACTGGCATCTCTCATGTTGTTGCTGTTGTAAGAAGGCAGTGAAGCATCCAACATGACCACACTGATGGTGAAGAGAAGGATTGGCAGGGAGTGGGCAAGTCCGGTTCTCTTTCTGTCAATCCAAAGCTAGAGCTGATCTGCCGCTGTTTATTCCCGTGGCTATCACCAGAACAAAGATGGTCAAATTTCTAGAAACCTGTCAAGAGTTTGAGCAGGACCAAAATCCGCAATTGTGAGAGCATAATGTAATGTTGTCTTAAGTTGACCAAGCTAACTGGACAAAGCCTGATTTAAAAGCTTATATTTAGAACTCAAAGCTGAAACTAACACAACATTTTCTCTGTCTCAGAAGACAACAGAAGCAATTCATGGCCTCTCTTTCATCAGGCCTAATTGGGTTTCTGCAGGACATACAGCCTTCCTTGCTGTCCCAGCTGTTTCAAATAGTACAGAATGTTCAAAAGCCAGCCAGTAACACAGCATTGCTAATCTGCGTTCACGGAGGAACATGGTTCTATCCAAGATATCCCCATTTGTTACCTTTACCCATACTAAGTGTATGGTTTTAATTAACATTGGAATTTTTCAGTAAAATCACAGAAGGCGATTTTTCTCAGCCTTCTTCCCCTGAAAGGAAAGTCATGATTTTTAACTTCTAGTATGCAGTTGTTGTTGTTTTTTAAGAAGCAGATGTTTTACAGGATAAGATGAGGTAGGTGAGAAAGTGTTGATAATGACTTTCAGCAGAGCGTATGAAAGCAGGGTTTGCCAAAGCCCTTCGTCATTTTGTTCAATGGAAACCTGTGTATGATACAAGTACATGTTTTGCATCTGGGAATCCTTTCTCCCTCGTTGAATTCCCATGATTTGTTTGTATCTTGCTCACAGCAATTAATGGCTGTTAGCACTTTCTCCCTCACGTCAGCTATTTCTGTACATATCTTAAATCTTCTACAACAGTAGCTTCTAAAGCATACTATACATAATTCCTGGTACAACTCAAGATTGCAGGTGATGCATAAACATTTTAATTTTAATGACTGTAAAACTATATCCCCAGTGTATTATTCATGTGATTTTACAGATATTGCTGGGGAACAGTAGTGGCAACCATGAAAGAATTTGAGAAAGCTTTAGCACTACAATACCCCAATTATCTCATTTATAACCACTCTTTTCCATACTTTGATAAGAAATCATATGTAAACTGCTGTGGAGCTGAAGCTCAGTGCTTTCCTCACTCTCAACCAATTTGTCATCCTCTAAGCCTCTCCTATTTAGAGATTTAGAATGCAAGGTTAATTTTTAAGTAAACATTTAAAAATTGGTAGTATAACTATAGGTAAACATTAAAGTTTGGAAAATGCTGTTCTGTTTTGTATGATCTTTGAAGGCAGGCACTGTCTTCCTCATCTTTGCAGAATACACAGTGAGCATACAATACATCCTAGATTGGTGGTTTTTAAAACTTTTAAAAAATATTTTTCTAGTTTCGGCCTTTCTGAAATTCTAACAAAGCTTTAATTGCTATTTTTCCAGTAATGTTTACATGACACATTCAGAACCTTGTAGGCAATTAAGTCATGCTGAAACCTGAAGAGATTTTTATTCTTTTGAAGTGATCAAGACTAATCTACTAACCATAATATTTAACTAGTTGATTTCATCTTACTCTTTAAAAGCTAAACAAAAGGTTGCCAATTGAATTGGGATTTTCGTTTCTTTGTTATAAAATCCGAAAATTGTAATGAATCAGAAGTGTTTATTTAGAAATCAACAAGGGTACTTAGATGAGCATATTAATATTTTAACCAATCAGAGCCTCACTCTATCAAACCTAGTTCCCAAAACAAGCCACAAGCCACATGCTTTCACCCTTCTAAACAATCTACTCAACAAGAACATTAAGAAAGAAAAGATGATTAAGAAATTCACCTATGGAGGCCATTTGTAATCATCTCATTCAAAATTCTAGATAAAAAAATCATAAAGAATACCAATTAAATTTGTTATTAACTTTTAATAAACATGTTATGATATATTTATCCAAACAATGATTGTCTTCTTTAAAATAGTCACTTTAAGAAACTATACACTGATTCCTATAAGGCAACCATCATTAAAATATTTTTGCATCTCTGCCTCTATTTCTTAAGTCAATGACACATTTTTTTTTCTAGTGTGCGTCTGTGGCAAATTTTTATGCACTGTGAGTAGATTTGGTTCCTGAAAATGAATTAAAGTAATGTGATGCCAAATCTGAAGTAGGTTTAAAAAGTGAGCACAATCTTTTTCATTAGTGATACACTAGAAACATAAGATTTTATACTATAAAATACCAATTAAATAATTGTAAATTTATCAGTATTTTCAGAAAACCTACACAAAAGACTTCAAATGGGTTGATCTAATTTTTTGAACATGAAGAAACTGAGAATGTGAGAGTAGCAGTCTTCTATTTCCCACCTTCTGCCATACCAAACTTTAGTTTCTGCACTTTCGTCAAGGAATAGTCATGTATATAACCATTTACTGATTTCCTTCATGTAGGTGGCACTGTGCAAAATTTTGGAGTATTTGGATGGGTAGATGGAAAGATGGGTAGATGAAAAAAATGAGTACATGAAAGATAGAGACGATCACAGCCTCATTCTCTTGCAGATTAAAATCTAAACTTGCAGTCAGAGACTGAGATATGGAGGGCAGACTTTAAATAAACTATCTGCCCAGACTGAACTTTCAAATAGGAATAAGTTTTACTGGGGAAGAGATTAAGTTTGCATGAGCACTGGTGAAGAATTGAGAATTCAGAGAGGGACAGAAATGGAAAGACAGTACATTATTAGGCTAGAGAAAAGTTTAGGAAAACATTTTTGCCACAGATTCAGAAATACATACATGTTTGTTCCTTCTCTCCAGGGGAAGGATTGGACAAATTAAAATTTAAAAAAATTAAAGGTATCATTTGTCTAATGCATGTTGAACTTATAATACTCCTGAGAGAAAAATACTTGGTGGGCATCATTAAATATTAATCATTAGAGATCGACTTAGCAAAGACATTTAGTCAGGTTGGAACAGCTTTTAAGAAACCAATTACAATGTAGGTTATGAAAGAGAAGTGGAAGAAACCCAGGAAAAATATTAAAATGCAAGTCCCTTCACCCATTGGAATTTTTGCAGAAATTTCTGGCTAACTAGCTTGTTGAGACTTAAGACAGCAATGAAAATAGATCCTTGTACTAAGAATATAAGAATTGGTAAAAAGCAAATGCTGGAATCATTGCAATTGCCAATAATCTTTCTTTTTCACAAATATTTTCTTTTTAATACTTAAGCATTTAATGCAAAGATAGATAGTAATTAGAAAGAAACATTTGTATTATGGTCACTCTAAAATTTACTTATATAGAAATTCCACAAATTAGATATAAATATTTGGAGATGAAAATATGTTTTTCTTTCATATCTGTTATGTTGATTGTTTGAAGGGGTTATGAAATATTTGTCTTTTAGGGTAATCTTTTAGAGCTAACCTTGTAAGTTTTATTTTAAGGTAATAAAGGGGATTCTGACAGTTTTTTTTAAAAGGTTTCTAAAATTTTAATTTGTCCAATCTTTCCTCTGGAGAGAAGGAACAAACTTTAAAAAAGAAAACTGTCAGAATCCCCTATATTACCTTAAATATATATATTAGAGTTAAACCCCTCCATTTTCCAAAAATGGGAAGAAAAAAAAAAAAAAGAAATGTGAGTGGTTGAATGATGAATAATCAACAATTGTAAAGATAAGGGATAACAGTCCTAAATGCGTATTTACTTATTAGCAGAATATCAAGATATATGAAGAAAAAACTGATAGAACTATAAAGAAAAATAGACAAATCCACAATTATAGGTGGAAGAGTTCAACATTCCTCTCTCAGTAATGAACAAAACAGTAGCAAAAAAGCCAATAAAGATATAGAAGACTTGAACAATACTATCAGCCAAGTAAACCTAACTGACATTTTATAGAATACTTCCCCCAATAACAGATAATTACACATATTTTTCGAGGGCACATTGAACATTTTCCATGAGAGACCATATTCTGGGTGTTAAAACAAATCTCAATAAATGTAAGATGATTGAAATTATACAAAATGTGTTGTCTATCCACAACAGAATGAAACTAGAAATTAATAATAGAAAGGTATCCAAAAAGTTTGCAAACATTTAGAAGTTAAGCAACATCACTTTTAATAATCCATGATTCGGTCAAGCAAGAAATCAAAAGGAAAATTAGAAAATATTTTAACTACATAACCATAAAAGCACAATTTATCAAAATTTGTGAGATCAACTAAAAAGTGGAAAATTTGTAACATTAGATGTGTTTATTGCAAAAGAAGAAAGGTCTGAAATCAATCATCTAAGTTTCTATTGTAAGAAACCAGAAAACAAAGAGCGAATTAAACCCAAAGTAAATAAAAGCAAGAAAATAGTAAAGATAAGAGCAAAAATAATGAAATAAAAACAGAAAAATAAATTACCTAAAACCAATTTCTAAGAAAAAATCGATAAGAATTAAAAACCTCTAGCCAGACTGGTTAGGGAAAAAAAGAGAAGATACAAATGACCGATATTAGGAATGAAAAAGGAGCATTACTAGAACTTCTAGCAACATTAAAAGGGTAATTTGAGAATATTTTGAACAACTCTACCAATAAATGTGACAAATTCGACAAATAAAAGCACAATTTATCAAAATTGAAAATATGAATTTTTTTTTTTTGAGTTGGACTCTCACTCTGTCGCCCAGACTGGAGTGCAGTGACCACTCCCGGCCACCACAGCCTTGACCTGCTGGGCTCCAGCAATCCTTCCACCTCAGCCTTTCAAGTAGCTGGAACTACAGGCGCGCACTACCATGCCCGACTAATTTTTTGAATTATTGTGGAGATGAGGTCTTGCCAAGTTGCCCAGGCAACCCACTCACCTCAGTCTCTCAAAGCGTGGGATTACAGGCTGAGCCACTGAGCCCGGCCAGAAAATATGAAATTGATACAAACAAATTGCCTTAAAATTTCTAGGAATATATACTAAATAAGTAAAATAAAAATATGGACAAAGCTTTTTGTACCAAGATGTTTATCCAATGATTACTTGCAATAGAAAAAAAATGAAATCAACCTTAAATTTGCAATAATACATTAGTAAAATGAGCTATGATGTAACCATATGATGATAATGATAATGTTAGAGAAAATTCCCATAATAATGTGTTAAATGAAGAAAGTAGGAAACAAAATTGTCAATAAATAGTGATCTCCATATAAAAAGATGTATTAATAAGAATCATATTCTTAAATGATGCTAGTAGATTTTAATTTTTAATTTATTGGATTATTTTCTTAATTTTTTATGTATTTTTCAAATTTGCTAGGAATGAAATATGTCAGTGCCATATTTGACTGTCATATGCCAAGAAGTTGGCTTTGTTAAAAATATAAATTATTATTTTTCTGTAAACAGAAAAGACATAACCTATGCTTTGTGCCGGTCAATTTTGTTTTAGAAATTTAAAGCCATACCTTTTAGGAAGAATGAATGGTATTTAAATATCTTTGTGTGCTTCATCCTTTCCCTAGTAGGTATATTTTGAGCCCATTATTTCACTATCTATTTCATCAAGATACCCAAACCTGTATCTCTACTTTGTCCTCTCATTATCTTTGTCAACTGGGCACAATGTACATTTGTTTTTTCTTTCTCTTATTGGCCCATAATAATCAAAGCATCTTTTAGTTGGAAGCCATTCAACATGCATTTCTACTTCATGCTTCATTTTGAATCCATGATTCAATGGAGATTTCTAGCATTGGTTGAGCTCATAACCTTCATTTCCATGTATGCATCTTCCCGCTCCACCCAGGTCTTTTTAGTATGTCACATCTGAACTGCAGTTGCTAGCTCACCTGCCTCCAGCTGGCCTGTGTCAGCTCATTCTAAAGTAGCTGTTGAAATTCACTTGTGACACAAGGCATATCCTTTTCTTTCCAGAGAGCCTACAGTGAACGACCGAGTTTCTTCTGCAATCCCTGTAACTTCTGAGAATTAAAAATCACTTGCTTAAAAAACTCAATGTCTTCATTTTCAATCTGCCTAACTTCCCTTTTGTTACATGAAGACTAATGATCTTGAACCATCTGAGGATTACATTCATGCCTTTGGCTCAGAATAAATGGGCCTTTTATAAACACATATAAACTTTCGTTCTTGGACTTCCTTTGTACTTATATACAATGTACGTAACATAGAAATAAGATATAAAATTGGTACTTGGCACAGAGAATGACAACTAATCCATCAGCTAGTGATGTTACATGAGGCCTTACTGAATGTGGGGACCATGTTTGAGAAATCTGTTTGGACCACTTAACTAACAGTTGTTTCACGCAGGATCTTTGGCAACATTTCTTGATACCTTCCTCTCCATAGACCCCACTGTTATTTTCAGGTAGTCTTTTAACAAGTATCCCTGCTTCAGCTCTGTGCCACTCCAAACTGTTTCCCATACAGGAAGCCCAGGTAGTCTTTGAAAAATGCAAGTCAAAGCTAGTCACCCCTCTTCTTGAAACCCTTGACTGCCTTCTGATTGGACTTAAGGGGAAAAAAAAAAGTTCCAAATCCTAAACTTGGCCTCTTCCTGCCTCTGGACCTCACTGTAACCACTTTCCCCAGGCTCAGTTTGCCTAAGCCATGGGACCTTCCTTCAATTCTTCAAACACACCAAACTCTTTCCTGCTTTACACTCACATGAGTCAGGAACATCATTCCAACTGCCTCTCCACTTTTCCTGCATGCCTTCCACTTTTCCACCCCCCCCATAAGTTTTCACCAAGCTAATTGAGTGATTCATACTCTTCATTCATATGTTGCCTTACATATCAACTCATTGGGAGGCTGAGGTGGAAGGATCACTTGAGGCCAGGAGTTCAAGACTAGCTGGACAACATAGCAAGACCATATATCTACCAAAAAATAAAATAAAGTAAAATCTGACCATATACCCCATGTCTTGCTTGCTCTTTTCCCAGCACATAGTAGAGGCTCAATAATTATTGCTGAACGATGACTAAAAGAAGAAAAAAAAGTATAGTAAATAATTTAGAAAACATTGAGAAAAAGTATCTCAAAGTATCCATTTCTAATCTAATTAACAAAATCCTTTAAAGTTATAATTCTTACTTTCAGCTAAGATTTGAGAAGGGCACATTGATTCAACACATTAGGAAAGGGACTTTCTCTGTTCATTTTTTGTGTATGTATTAAATATTTGTTAATTGAGTAAGATGGTTAATATGATTATTACGGAAAGCAGTCTAGCTAAATGTATTTTAAAACATCAAATTGTTTTTATTGACCAAGTATTTCTACCTCAGATTTTTTCATGAGAAATAGTCCTAAATATGGAAAAGGTCATACGTTTGAAGATATTTCTCACTGCGTTATTTGTACGAGTAAAACACTGGGAACCACCTAGATGTCAAGTAAAATATAGCTAAGTAAAGTATATCCACTAGATAATATATGAGTAACCCATGATCTAAAGGCAAGGATAATATAGTGACTTCAAAAATGTTTATAGTATAAATGTAAATAAATACATAGTATAAATAAATAAATGTAAATAAATGAAGAACAGAGTTTTATAACTATATTCGTAAATCCTATCCATAGGGGGGAAAAGGACTGGAAAAAAATGTCATGCTGCTATGGCAATGGGTATAGATTTCTTTTGCTTTTTGTGTTTAACATGCACGTTTTATTTTTTACAAGAATTATATTTACATTAAATTGCACATGCATAGCACAGTTTGTATATTAAGGTTTAACTTCAGTTTCAATACATTTAAATGTATTGTACAGTCTTTACATTCTGTAATTAATGAACTGAAATTTGGGGCTCTTCTTTCTTAGGATCACAGATCCATTACAGAAGGTCGTCACGCGCATGGGTTAGATCACTCATCCTCTTGGCAGGATCACAGTCACTTCCTGTCTAGTCCACGATTTTCACACTTGAACTGTAAGTAATGAAGTCCTGTACCCGTTTTTACAATGGACTTAAGAAAACTCAGCACATGGAAAAAAATTAAAGTTTAAGACCAGTACATGATAATAATATTCACGTTACAAGTCTGAGACAATTCTCATTATGAATCACACAAATAATGTCTAAGGGTATTTATAATATTGCCCAATTTACTAAAAATTATATAGAATCCCTTCTTTCTAGACTTCATACTTCCGAGAAGAACCTAAATCACCCAAGGTGAACATCTTAATTAAGCACATTTTTTGTCTGGAGATTGCCAGTAACCATGGATGAGTGAGTAAAAGAAGTTCTTTTATAATAAAATTTAAATCATCAAAAAGTAGAAGATCTTTGCATATAACTATTCAGAAATATGTGATCTTGTACAAAGAGCAACAATACTAACACTATTACCTGCTCGATTTCACTCCATGAAAACACTGTAACTCTTGATAAAATGTCGTCATCAATGTCACTGACATGTGAGTCCGTTGGCCCAGGATGCCATTTCCTATCATCTGTCTCCTCCCTCTCCCTCCTACACTTGGTCTTCAAGTTTCAGTTTATATATAATATCCTTAAAGAGGCTTCAGAACTTAGGTTTTAAATGTGGTTTCTGTTATGGGCATCCACAATATGCTACAATTTTCCTCTAAAACCTTCTATACAGCAATTAGAGTTATTTGAATGCCTTTTTTGTTCACAAATTCTTCTCTTCAACAAAGAGTGAACTCCATGAAAATAGGAGCAATGCCTGTTTTATTCTCTACTGATTTCTCAGCACCCTATCTAGCAAATATTAACTAATAAATGCTCCACTCGTATTCAAGTACTATTAGATGAATGCATGTATGAATTGTTCTAAAATACACATTTATCTAAACTATTGGGATTTAAATATTATTTAGTGAATTCTTATTTAGATAATAATTTAGCTCTTTAGTTTACTCTGGGATTGGAGAGTTGTACGTTAAATTTAATAATTCTGTCATTTAAAATAGCCAGATTGCTATAAAATAAAAATTCTAAAATAAGCCACAAAGAAGTAGGTCAAATCTAAAGGCGATAACTCTCATTTTTGCTGATTTATATTCATGGATTCATTGAATAAATATTTATCAGTTTCTGATAAATGATTTGGTTTTCATTATTTCATGATTATTTTATTCCAGATGCTAAGCATTTTCTTTTTCCTGTCCTAATCATTTTACCAAGTGATTTCGTATCTGCATAAACCCTCTGCTATTCTAATCTGGCAGCCACTCTTCAATATGGGTCATATCTCAAGTTGGTAATGGCACTTAAAAATCTGATACACACATAGGCCAAACTTTCAATATTTTTATATTAAGCAATTGGAAAAATTTCTCCAGGTATGTTTAATATAAACAAGCATGGAGTAAGGGTTAGGGCCTAAGCAATATCAACCATCAGAGCATCTTACCCAGTAAGACATCCAGGAGCCTGGAGTTAGACAGCATCATGACACGAGATCTTGGTCCTACTGCTCTTTAATTTTGCCATTATGACTTTCATAAGCCTCCCTAGAGGGGCATCTAGAAGGAAGTGATTAGAAGATATTAAATGGAAAACATCAAGATTTTTGGAATTTTATGTAATATAAATTCTATTTAATGTAAATTTGTTATAATGGCTGACAGTGAAAAAAAACTGTATTCAGCTTTTTATACTAGCATTTCATGACAAGCTATGGTAATTTTTCTAATGAAAATATATTTCTCACAAGCAGCCATAGTTTCAAAAGGAAACAAAGCTAAATAAGAATAGGAAAAAAATATAATTGAGGACATAATTTGAATAAGAAAACACTTATTACAACTTATAAAATTTGACTGAAAAATTTAGCTTAACATGTAAAACTAGATTAGTTTATTAATAAATTACTTGATTACTGTATTGATTGACTCAAACCTTATATTTTGCTATTCTTCTTATTTTCAAGTTTGTTTTATTATTTTCCTCCCAGGCCAATCCCTATTTTGAAGAATATGTTATAAAATTTAATTATAGCTACCTTATTATTAATTATTTTTAAGTTATTGAATCAGAAGTATTTCTAGAAATCATATTTATTCTTATTTGCTTGTTTGATGAGCCTTAAATTTTCTATATGTTTTTAATAATGGGTTATATTAGAAGTAGGAAAAATTAGGGTCACACTGAATAATTTCCATTTTTGTAACACAATTTCAGCTTAATTATAGAAATTGTCCTATAATTTTTCTTAAATCTCCCTTTAAACTTTCAAAATTAAAAAGAAGAGATGTCAGGACCAACAAAGAGAAAAATGGAGCCTATAGCAAATGAATAATATAGGGAACAGAGAATGTTTTTAAAAGTATCATTAATACCTTCAGAGAGATAAAAGAAAATATCACATTCATTAAATTTAATGAGAGTAAGATACCTTCAAAAAGGAACACAGAATAAGAGGTGTCAACACTTTATAATATGACTGCCTTAAAGAAAAAAGGAACCAAAAAGGTAGAAATAAAGTTGAAAAAACCATAAGGAGAGGAGAAGAAAAAGAAAAGGAATGGAACAATAGAGATAAAAGAGAAGACTTTGAGAAAATCAATTCAGGAGGGACAATACATGATTAATGAGAGTCTTGGAATGAGAGAACAAAGAAAACAGAACAAAAGGCCAAGACTGGCCAGATTGAAAGCGCGTACCAACTGCACAGCTGTTGTCCTGAGAGTTCCCTGCACCAGGCTTCCCAGTTTCTATACCTTTCTTGTTCTTGTTTCACTTCTTTCTTTTGTGAAAAACAAAAGGAAGAGAAAATACTGATAACTTGCGGTCTCTGAAATAATCCAGTATCCATGTAAGTTTGTTTTAAGAAGTAATTTATGTCAATTTTATATAGTTCATGTCAATTCACTTATTTCTTTTGTGAGTGCACATCAAAGAGGGAGGTAAATATTTTTAGTCTTTGTATTTCTAAAAATAGATTTCTTCCATTCACGCTTGACAGACTTTGGCTGGCTCTAAAATTCCAAGTTGAAAATGATTTTCCTTCTGAAGTCATTGAACAATTATCCTCCAAAATTTAATGTTGTTGAAAAATTAGATAGATGGAAGGGAGGAAGGAAGGAAGGAAGACTGTCATTCCTTCTCCACCCCCTCCCTCCCCTATGGACACCTTTCCTACCCCTGGCTCCAGAAACTTTTAGAATCTTCTCTTTAACCCCAGTGAGTTTGTAATGATGTGTCTCAATGTGGGTCTTGTTTCATTTATTCTTTTATTTATTTATTTTTTTTTTGAGTCGGAGTCTCCCTCTGTCGCCCAGACTGGAGTGCAGTGGCCGCTCCCGGCCACCGCAGCCTCGACCCGCTGGGCTCCGGCGATCCTTCCGCCTCAGCCTTCCAGTAGCCAGAATTACAGGCATGCGCTATCACGCCCGGCTGATTTTTTGATCTATTGTAGAGATGAGGTCTCGCTGCCCAGGCGGGTCTCAAACCCGCTGGCTCAGGCAATCCACTCACCTCAGCCTCCCAAAGGCGCGGGATTACAGGCTGAGCCACCGAGCCCGGCTGTTCATTTATTCTTTTAGCTACTTGTTGGGTATGGTCTTTCAGTCTGGACATTCATGTTCTGCAGTTCTTCCACACTGAAGGGAGAAAGGAACAATTCTATCGAGAAAATCTTCAGGAAACAAGCAAACTGATAGTTTATCTGATACAGTTGAGCACTTAGAAAAAATAGACTGCTAGTAGACATATGGCAGATCCAATTGAGCAATTAAAAATAATTTAAGATGGTCACAGAGAAGGGGCAAATAAAAAATAAAATAAAAACAAGGGTCAGTTAATAAAGCCAAGGGAAAAAATGAACCACACGAGAAACATTGTCATAATCGACCTATTTGCTTTTGTGAGCCATGTTTACATAGTCATAATAATGTAAACACTCACTACCGACATAACTAAAAGTTCAACTGTAACTATATTGGGAGGATGAGGTGAGGAGAAGTGGGTGGGTATGAGGAATGTCAAAAAGTGATAAGCCTGAAAATAACAATATAGGCTTTTCTGTCTTAACAAAAATGAAATACAGAAAATAAAGCTAAAAAAGTGGATCTGGCTGACTCTGGGGAGCAGGATTTGGAAATTGGGAGGAGTAGGACAAGAAGCCCCTGTTTTTTATGTAACCCTCTAGAACTATTTAGTGTGTGTATGTACACTTAGACTGAAAATGATTCTTATGAAGATACGTGCTACTAAGAAAACCCAAGCTTTTTGTCTGACCAGCAGTTGTACAATTTTTTGGAAAATTGAGGTTTGGAGTTTAGGGCAGTTTAGACCTATGGAGACTTAGGGTGCAGATAGCCATAGGTCCCTTGACTGACTTGAGTTTCTGGGCCCACGAAACAATTTCTTACTCAAGTTGGGATTTGTACTGAATGAAACCCTTTCGTTCAGGCTGTAGATGCTAAACTTTTCATTCTGCTGACTTAGATGCCCTGTCAAACTGTGATCAAACTAAAGCATAGAATCACTGACCATGGAAAAAACAAAGGAAATGGGAAAATACTGCATAATTTGTGGTCTCTGAAATGATCCAGCATTAATGAAAGTTTGTTTTAAGAAGTAATTTATGTCAGCTTTGTGTAGTTCAGGTCAATTCAAGAAAAGGTAGATTCCTTCTGCCAGGAAGAAGGGAAGAAATGTATAAATTGTAAGTTTATATTACCATTGGAAATAGGAACACAGAAATCCATTATTTAAAGCCATGATCACTACCAAATTTATCCTGGCGGGCTGGAAGTTATGGCTGTGAGTCAGGACACTCTTTTAGAAGACTTGGATTCCATTACCTTCAGCCTGTAGACAGTGGGGGCTTAGTGAGAGAGACTCATAATGTCAGCTTTTGAAACTGTCATTTTTGTTTTTTATAAGTAGCAACTGACCACTAGTCTCTATGTATAGCTCCTTTTAGACTAAAGACACACAACTCCAGGACAAGGCCATCACTCCCAGGGTTGGGACCAGACCAGACTTGAGTGAGGTCTGTAGTGATCTGATGACATCTAGAAATCTCTAGTTTTTGAAACCAAAATACTTAATCCTTGTGGAGTTGGTGTCTCCAAACCAAATTTTAAAAATAAATGCAGATTGCAAATTTCCCACAAATCTAAAACTGTTCTAGAAAATAATGCTTATTAAAATAAATAAACCCCAAAAAAAGAACTGTGATTCTTCATAGGGAAAAAATGTTATCTAAGGTATTATAGGAGTTGGTAGTGAAGCTTGCATATTATTTTAACTTGATATTTTTAGAAAAGCAAATTAATGGAAGTTGCTTAAAAAAACTATTTCACTTCCTTACCTCAGTTTACATTGCTATAAAAAGAAAAGTCAGGACTTTCAATTTGTGTTTTGAGGTGCCTCTAAGGCGAGTTCAAGTTCACTGGGTGAAAAATAATTTATCCACAGCAAGAAGAGCATACTATTTTCACTTCTGTGTTATACTTCAAGGTCCATCTGGCAAATTGTGAATAGACACTTTATAGGTAGCCTGTTCTCAAACTTGTAGGATAAAATGCCAAGGCTAATGGTAATAAAAACATTGGGGTACTGGTAAAGGCAAGAAAACTGTTTCTTGTTCATAAAGGATTTAATTCCATGAAAGTACAGGCTTTCTTTCTCTCTTGTTTTATAGGTTTATTTTATGTGACTGTTTCAGATATCTTTTCACTGATCAATTAAATGCCAGATATTTGTAAATAATTGTGTTCTGATTGGACAAAATACTTCTTACATGCTCTCTAGAAAGCAGTTAGGAAATTCCCAATTGACTATCTTTTAAAAATCCCTCAAGTATATTCACTTGTTTAGCCAAGTTCTAGCGTCCGATCTACAAGAAACTGTGTCCCGGGCTCTGTGTTTGGTCTTGGGTGAGACAGTAATGAACAAGACAGGCAAGGTCACTTCGTCTTGTGGAGAAACAGGTAGGGAACAAGTAAACAAATAACTTTAAAATAGCAATTGGTGCCCGAAAGGCTAAATGATAGAAAGTATCTGGAAAAGGAGCATTACTTGAGGTTGATGGTCAAGGGGATGCTTCTCCTGGGAGGCTGAAATGGAACTGAAACCTGAATGGCACGGGCCAGCTGAGTTGCAATTGGATGGGAAGAGACTTCCTGAGAGTGGGAGCAGAAAGTCCAAACGCTCCAGAGAAGAAAGGCCCAGCATCTTCTGGAGAGACGGGATCGAGCCAGAGAGTGAACAAGAGGGTGTGGCCACAGATGTTTGGATTTTATCCTAAGTTCACTGGGAGATCATTAGGGGGTAGGCTTGGGGGTCATGCAGTGGAGTGGCATAATCGGATTTGCTTTTTAGAAAGGTAATTCTGGTTGTGATGTAGCGAAAGGATCATAAGGGAGCAAAATGAAAACAGGAAGCAAAAAGAAAGGGTGACCTGGGCTGGGGGTGATCGTAAGGGAGATGGTTGTGCATTGGTCCTTGGGTGAAACTGCAAAGTAGAATCATCAGAACTTGCTCTCAAATTAGATAGACCAGGCAGGAAAAAGGAAGAAAGACACCAAGGTTTGAGAAACTGGGTGAATGGGTAAGTCATTTTCCAAGATGGAAAAGAGTAAGGAATGAGCAGGCATTGGAGAGTAGAAATCAGGTGGGAAGATTGACACAGGTGGCAGGATAGAAGTGTCTGGAGCTCAGAAGAGGGAACAAAGTGGTAAAGGAAAAGCTGACCCAGATTCCAGTTCTACTGTCAGTGGACTAGAGGATTCCAGAAAAAGGAGGCCCTTGAGGCTTCTCCCTCTAAAATTCTGCTTGTGGGTATGTGGTTTATATCATTATATCCTGACAAAGCACACAACTCACACTCCCAGGTACTCTTCAAACCAAAAACAGTTTTAAAATCATATGAATGTGTGCTTTTGAAAATGCAGCAACCTTATTGTGTCTATTCTTATGCTGAAGGTTTGTTAGTTCATGTTCAGTTTAACTACAGAAAGCTAGCCCAGATGCCATGATTAATTAACTGCCTTCTGCAAAATTAATGTTTTTAGCCCAGGCTTTATATTCACGTAGGTTGATTTTTCTCTTTCTTTTTACCTTGCCAGCATTTACCAAAAGAAATGTTGCTCCAGATGCAGCTTCAGTCAAGGAAGATGCTGCAAGTTTACCAATGAATGGAACAAGGCCACAGTCCAAGAAAGAGGAATATGAGAGCTAAAAAAGCAAAATGTAATGAGTTACATTACATGAGTGTTTTACAAATGATAACGTATCTATTCTTGCAGGCAATTTGACCCAGATTATCTAACAGACATGCCTGCAGCTTTGTCTCTTTGGTATTGCCAAATATTGACTAAAATGACAATACAGTTGTTCTTTGTGAATGATGTAAGTTAAACCACTCCAAATAATAGCAGCTCATGAATGACGGGCAGCTGATTTGTTTGCAACTTATACCAGCACAGAAAAAATGATACTTTTCACTTTGCATTTTTATATTTTCAAGTGTGGTCAGTCACATTTTCCTGACCAAAATTTGGATTTCTAATTGAGGTTTTTCAAAAATTACTGGCTAAAAAGGAGGAAAATGAGTTCCCCTTGAGGTAAAACTTGCCAGCACTTTAGATTCAGGGAGCATTTATATACAATTGGTTTTTTAAAAAATGCTTTCTCCCTAATAAATTATCATGTATTATAACATGTCGTGGAGAGATGCATATATAATATTAGGCAATCCACTTTATGAATGCTTAGGATTGTTACACCCATCATCTCAGCAGTCTATTACTACATGCAGTAGCTTAAAATGATTTCCAATCATCCATTTTAAGGAGCAATAAAGAATTCAAAAATGATATTTGAACTATAGAGCACTGTAAAGAATTCATAGCTTAATTTATTTATTTGCCTTTTTGTGGCCAAATATCCTACTGTGATCACGTCAGTCATATTCTGGACTATCTTTGGTTTACGACGTCCAAAATCACAACACCAACTCCTTTGTCCATGCAATTTACTCTGTAAGAGAGGTCTTACATAATGTGGAGCTGTCTGCTTCTAGCTTCCCAGCTTTTCTTAACAGCAAAGTATTTTTAAGAACTTACCCTTTTTACATGCTGATCTATCCGTGGAGAAAAATTTATATTAAATGCTAAAGAATGGTAAACTTTCAGGAACTGAATCCTACTGCGTCATGGTGGAAAGATTCTGCACAGTGACAAGGACAATAAAGCCATACCTTTGTAATGTGCATTCCTTTTTGTGTTTGTTAAAGTACGCTTGCTTATTAGATTTCTCACATTTTATAAAGGTGCAAGATATGTTTTCCTAACTTGCCATATGGTACTCTCTTTCCATGAACTTGAATGCAACTCTTTCTATAAAACATGATGTTTCACATCAAAAAATTACATAACACAAGCTATGTAACCTCTAAGAGCATAGCCATGCATTTTATCATTTAAAAAACCTTTTATTGAGTTCCTACTATATGCCACCCATTGTGCTAGGAGGAAGAAAAGAGATACAAAACAGGTATGCATGTTCCAAAGTTTGTTTGGTGTTAGGAATTGCATGGAAAAAAGCGGGAATGGGGGGATGATATTTTCAGGCTAGTTGGAGAAATTTTGGATTAGACAACATAAACAGGTTTGGTTTTTATTTTTAATCTAACCCCATGTCTTCTCAGAACTGTGTGATGTGCTAATGAGCATTATGAGGTTTTAGTTGGAGTAGCCCTTTTGAAGGAGTGGCTCTCAGTCCTGGCGTTTCATATAATCTATATCACTCTATATTAATATTTAGGGCATTGAGAAATTATTTCCTTGATGTTTTGACCAACACCAAAATATTTCATTTCCTTGGACCTAAATAACTAACAAGGAAGAAAATAAGGGAGAAAATTAACAGGTTTTATATAAATCCTAAGGATAGAGGTTATATAAATCCTAAGGATAGAGGTTAATTAAATCACTTTGTCCTTTCTGTATTAGGAGAGACTTCATGAGGTTCATTCTGTGTAATAGAAACTGATCTAAACCATTATTAATGCATCTGTGGTCATTAAAAGAAAAAATTATACCATGCCAGTTAAACCTGAAAGTTTAAGGAAAGCATACTAGCTTGTGACTTTATAACAGAATATAGAGGAATCTTGTGAAAGACCTTTTTAAGTCTGAAAAAATGCCATTATATCATGTTGTTGAATGCCCTGTGCCACTGTTGGATGAATGAAGGTGTCTGACTTTAAATATGGAACACACAAGAACTTCAAAGGCAAAGTCAACTTTTTGTGAGCAACAATTTTGTCAGAATTCCTTGGCCCTCTGTTTATATGGAATTAAATCCAAGGACCTGTCTCCTCTGAGGACTTTTTCCTATCTCTTGCAGTTACCATAAACTTGAGTTGGAAATCATAAAGAATGCTCAGGAAACACTAATAGCTTGATTTGTACATTTCAAAGCCAACAGCCTCTTTTCCTTTATTCACCCCCTTGGCAGGATAGCCTCAATTACGTGTGACATCGGCCCCATTTGAATTGTAGCTGGTCCACCATATTGCTTATAGTACTGGGACATTGGAAGGGATAAACCTTATTCTGCAATAAGCCTGGTCCAAGACTTAATGTGAAAATTGACCTTTTTGGTTTAATAATTTTGATTCTTCTGGCCATCTTTCTCCCTAAACACACTAAGCTTCCACTGAAGTTTCTGAAGGCCACAGAAGGGAGAAACACAGCTGGGAGAAATCTGGCTTGATGTTTTTCCCACTGGCTAAGGTCATATTATTTCCTTGACTAGTGTCTGACTTGAAGGTTGAAAACCAATTGGTTATATAACATTTTATGTACCCAGTTTCCCAGAACCACAGACTTTTTTTCTTATTGTTATAGTTTAACTATATATTTTTATTAATAAAGAGATAAAATCTATAGCTTAATAGTATACATAAAGCATTTAAATTTAGAGACTATATGTATAAAAAGTGTCTACTTAACCAAGAAAACAATTAAGCTTCTTTTTCTTCATTTTTCTCCTTTTAAGTATGGTAAGTGCTTTTTTCATTTTGAATCTCAGTTCAGTGGTGTGCAGAGTACATTTAAAGTCACAGTAATTGTTATATTTTCTCTAATCCGTATTGAGTTTTAGTTAACAAAGAGTATTGAACCAAATTCTTACATATAATGAGATGGTATATTTATTTGGCAAACCCTTTTTTTAAGGAAGGGATAAATACCTCAAAATAGTTTTACTCAGGATTTGTGCTTATTATAAGCACAACTACATATTATATGGTAGCCAAGAATGTGAATGATCATTGAGTAATTTTCCAAGATTCTTACACCCCCTCCCCAAACAAACTGTCCCAGTATTTTCTTTCAATTTTAAACAAAACAAAACAAAATTTGTGATTTTCATGGCCTTCAAATGAGGAAGCTGTTCTCACGAAAGCATCTGGGTTTTTTGGATCAAAACTAAACTATGAACCTTAGCTGGAAAGCAAATTTGGGAAATTTTGTATATAAAGGCATTCCATGCACCAAAGTATGATATAAAAATAGTTATGTCCTTCAACTTTTAAGTTCTCAAATGTTTAGCAATAGAAACATATCAACTTATTCCTATTTGGGAAAATAAATTTAAACCATGAAAGATGCCACTTAGTTTCATTTCCGTACAAAACATATCACATCTAATTTAGGGCTGGGAGAAGAGCTTACATTGAGAAACAGAACTTTAGAGTCCAAGCCCCCAAACGAATCTCAGAGATGTCACCCTTGCTTTTAATTAGTAGCAAAGTAAACCAATCTGCTCTACTGTGGTGAAACCAGCCCCACGTTCAAGCTCTAACCTCATTTGCCCCATCTTAGCTTCTCCTGCTCTATCTGCCCATGCCCACACCCTTCCTAAATCTAAGCCCAACACAAGTAACTGTTAATGTTCTACCAGGTCAGCCCCTGCCACTGACCTCCGAAGTCTAGTTGACTGTACAACCCACACTGAGGGGTTGGACCCTCTGGGGTTTGTAGCGCCTGCATTTCTTTTCAGGAGCAGCCAATTAGAAAAGGATTTTTATGTCACATGTCTTTGGCCACTCTTATGACTGAAACCCTAGGAATCCTTTTGTGGCTGTGTAATTTTTCTTCCCTAGCATAGTTTCACTCTGACGCGGGTGCAAAGCCGTGTGATAATTGTGGATGAGAACGTGCCCTCTTTGCTCTCTACAGAAATATACTGGATTTCTAAACATAGCTGCATGTTAGCGCCCTTTCAGGAAGATGTTTGGAACAATATGTAATCTGATGACCTCCACCTATCATAATGTGGAACCTGATGTCTTTGAGCATATAAGTGGGAATGTAGCAGGGGAGGGGGAAATGCTACTGCAGTCAAAATAGAACCATACAATATTTATCACCTATACTTCTAACAATAACTTGCTATATTTTAAGAAGTTGAAATTGCACAGTGGCCATTCTCTAGAAAGAATGCTCTCTTTTTCTCAAACTGGCAGATGCTAGATAGGACTGTACTGCCTCGTCTGTCTTCTGTCATCTCCCCATAGACCCATCCCACAACTTGATGCCCTCTCACTTTTTTTTCTTTCAGCAAAGCATTTTGACAAGCATTACTTACATAAAAATAAAAGTTACAATTTATCCTTAGATATAGGAGCTCTGTGTCTTCTTAGCTGTATACGTCACTGGAAATAAGAGATCAGAATACTGGCTTGAAGCAACTTTTTTAAAAACAAAATTAGTGAATACTAAACTACCGATAGTTCAGATATTACAATTTTAAAGTAAGAAAATATTCTGAGGGAAAGTAGGATAATATGTTCCTCGGTTAGTCACTAATTGACAGTCTCCTTCAAATTCTGATTTAATATTTTCTTAAAATCATAATTGCTTTTTAAAAAAGAAAGAAAGCCAAGTCTAATTTGTATAGTATAAGATTTTCCATTAAATTACAGTTTCTTTTTGTTTTTTCTTACACATTTTAAAATTAAGTCAGGTGTACTTGAAGCCACCAAGTGTTCAAATGACTTTCAAAAGCCCAAGACACTTGGCCAATAATGTAAAAACTTGTACTTTGAGACAGTGCATCTCTCTTTGTCCTGGAAATACTATATTTCTACTGGAAATAGTTCCTCCTCCCCTTCCCTCCAGTGTCGCTTTTTGATTTCCTTCTCTGGTATCTAGTCATCTCCTCAGAGATCTTTAGTAGTGGCTTTATGTCTTTTATTTGAGCCAGTCTATGGACTAGAGTCATGCTCACTTGTCCTGTGGGTGTATTTCAAGATACCAGGATAATCACAACCATAAAGAGCTAGTGAGATTAAAACATGAAACACTTGATATTTTGCTCAAGATGTGAGCTGATCTGTTAACCAGGCGTGATAGACTTCTCTTGGTAAAACAAGATCTGTATTCTTTATGTGTGTATGATGATACACAGCTATTTTTTAATATAGTATTTATATGTACTTCACATATTGGAAAACCCATCCACATCGCCTTCTTTACCTTATAGCCAAAAGAGCAATTCCTAAAAGATGCATCCAGTTACACATAGGATTTAAAATCTAAATTTCAAATATATCCTTGTTACAAGCTTTTTTTTTTTTTGCACTTGGAGCCAGCTATTATCAGATCATACTGCATAACTCTTATTCAGTGTTATCCCTAGGGTAGTGGTAATGCTAGTTTAGATTTTGTTATTTCATTGTTGCTGAGCACTTAGCTGGATAAGGGAACGAAGGATGGCAGGAGTTCTGTAAAATGATATGAACACAGAGGAAGCTGGGTTGCTTCAGCAACATACATTTTAAACTATTTACTGGAAAGAAAAAAACGGCAGTAGCACTCTGTCCTTTAAGTGATGCAGAGTCCTGGGAAGCAGCACTGTGAGAAGTCCTGCTGACCCAGATGTGCACCTTAAAGTCATATTTCTGATGAAAGTTGCACTAATCTTTAATGTTCTTCAGGACTTGCTCGTTGGCAATTTGGACCTGGATGCAGAGTGGCCTTCTTGCAGACTTTTTTCGATCTGGGTACCCTGTGCTTGTCTGTCACTTTGGATTCTCATTTTATGTATGCTATCATTAGTCCCACCATGAGTGAAGATACAAGCTTGATTTATGACTTGGCATTTTAAAAAACTTCCCATCACAATGAGCCTCAAGTTGTCAGTTACCAGCAGTAAAACAGCTGTGGGTAGCAAAGCCATCTACCACGGTGGCTTTGGGAGGGTGGGCATTAAAAGCAATTTGGAGAAATCTAGGGGATTTTTGCTTTTTTTTTTTTTTTTCTGGGCTGAGTAAAATAGATGCATCAGTTCTAACGAGGCACTTCCTGCCCAGAGTCACTGGCAGAGCGGCCTCCTCCCAACAGCTGCAGGCTTGAGAGCCCTCATGCTGCTGGCCAAGGTTCATTCTGTGCTTTGACTAAGACCACAGCCAATAAAGCCAGTGTGTACCGTGGAAAGAGTTTCCCATTTTTTCCATTGGAGAAGTCTTTTGTGAGGTTAGCTTGACTGTTCCAAATTAACAGTGGTGGTCATTGCTCTTTTTTTTTTTTTTTTAATTTTAACTGCATGTAAACCTACTGATTAGATTTCACTAAAGGCAAATTGTAGTTTTGTAAGGAAGATACATATCCTTTTCTTTGGTATTCCAGAAAGTGCTGGTTCACAAAGTGTGGTCTCAAAACCAGAGCAGCAGTATTATCTGGAAACTTGCCAGAACTATATATTCTCTGGCCATCCCCTGATTCAGAAACTTTGGAGGGGCAGACAACAATCTGTATTACAACAAGTTTTCCAGGTGATTCTGATGGATGCTCAAATTCAAGAACCACGCCTTAATGTTCATTTGATGACGATCTCTGAGTTTCAATGCCTAATCCAAAACAAAAACAAGGGACTTCTTTTCCAGATGATGTACAAGGGTACCCTTTTGAAATTTGGTTTCCAAAATTGTGTATTCTCCCAGGTGTTCACACTGCAACTCCAGTTCCAAAACTCACCCAAGTGAAGGGCTTAAAGCCACTTCCAAAACTGCTTGATTCACTTACTCACTTCCTTACCTTCTCCTTCTAACAGACATCTGTTAACCAGGACTCTATACACATTCACCAGGATCATGATCGAGGCATCCAATGAAATCAGGACCTATAGGGTAGCTCTTCTCTCTTGTTTGAAGAGCAGAACTAGTATGTGATAAAGGGTGAGTCTGTCTTTAGGGCTGAGTTGTAATCCGTGTCCTCTTGTTCCCAGGAACTTGGGAGCAACCTGATTTGGGGCATTGGTTCCACATTGTCATTTCATATGCAATTTTGTGTTTTTCTCTCTGTACCAGTGGCTCTTAGTCATCCACTGTGTTTCAGACTAACATTTCTAGACTTTGACATTGTCATCTTAAGGAAGTTTTTAATTTGATGACTCCTCAACATTTAAATCTCATTCAGCTTTACCTCACTGTCTACACCAAGGTTAGGTATTTATTGTATCTTTCCATCTTGTTGTCCCTGAAAGACTAATAGTTAATAGCCATATCTGCTTTGTTTTGATCTTTTCTTTTGCATCTTGTACCTCTCCTAAATATAACTGATGGTTGGGCTTGGTGGCTCAGCCTGTAATCCCAGCACTTTGGGAGGCGGAGGCGAGTGGATTGCCTGAACCCGTGGTTCGAGACCCACCCAGGCAACTTGGTGAGATCTCATCTCTACAATAAATCAAAAATTAGCTGGGCATGGTAGTGCACACCTGTAGTTCCGGCTACTTGGAAGGCTGAAGCGGAAGGCTCGCCGGAGTCCAGCAGGCCAAGGTTGCAGTGGCTGGGAGCGTGCCACTGTACTCCAGTCTGGGCGACAGAGAGAGACTCCAAAAAAAAAAAAAATGTGTGTATGTATATATATATATATATAAACAAATATGAAATATTTGTTTGAAATCAAGGTGCTTCCTTCTTGCCTTATTGCTTAGGAATGGACTAAATGAAAATCTGTACTGAATTCTCCAATTGTAAAACAACAATCTTTTCAAGAACTTCTGATCTCTGACAATCAGTTTAAATAATTCACTATGTCATACTCAGAGAAAGTGTGGGAATTTTTTAAAGAGTGCTTATTTGTTGAGTAACTACAATGTAATAAGTTCTGGTCAGAAATTTTGATAAGGACCCTTCTTGCCAATTGCAACAGAGTACAGAAATGTACAGGTGTAGCATAACAAAACCAAGTATATCAAGCAAACAGCATAACACTTCAAAGTGTATTTAAAATGTTTTCAATTATTTTATGGGTTGGAATTTGTACCTTGTGATTATGTACATAATTTTTTTTTAAATAGCCTACATGAACATACACATGCATTTTATTACACCTGCTGATATACCTACTTTGGAAAATCTTCCTGTTATTGAACAGGACATATGCCAACAATTTTATACTTACATTCCTAAATTTCCTCAGCACTAGTAGCCTTCCACTCCAGAAAATATTCATTCCACTAATTCAACTGTCTATTCATTTATTCAATCAGTCAATTATTGTTAACCTATTATGTGGCAAATCTTATTTCATCGGTTAAAAAAGTCTTCAGTGTGTATTACCAATCTTTGACTTGGAATTTTTAAGAATTTGGATATAATTTCTTTACTTAGTATACTGTTAAAGTTGACTAGCTGAATGCATATGTTTAAATATGCATGTACTCATAATTCCTAACTGCCAATTATAACAGTTGTATGATATACAATTTGAAGTTGGTACAACTAGACTTGAATATGCTAAACTTGAATTACTCATCAACATTTTAATGTTTGTTGTTCATCTCGGAAAAGTGGATTAAAAAATTGAACTTTTGAAAAGGAGGGATCTAAACGCTGGCTATAATTAGGTAATATCAAGTAATACAGAACAAAGCCAAGACCCTTGCATTTTCCTTGACTCCATATGAAAGTAAATACTAAACACAAAGGATAGTCTGGACATAACCTTACATCCCCAAAGAGATCCTTTTTGTTTTGTTTATAGGCAACCTTCACTTTCCAGAAGCAAGGACCTTGTGTGTATATGAGAATTTATAATTTGTTGGGTATTAAATGAAAATTAGATTCAATTTATTGGACGCATTACTAAAGTTTAGCTGAGCTTCTCATAAACAGAGCTCATGTAGAATAATCCAGTTCTGGAGCCACTGAGAAACAATGTCAACTTGCATGACTGCTGACTTCTGTCTGCCGCTACCTCAAGTTCACTGCTTTTGGGTTGTGAATGATGTATTATTTCTTGTACTGATGCCCACAATTGAGGTCAGATGTAATCTACCTTTAGTTTTGCCCTTTGGGACTCTATTTCTCAATGGGATGTAAAGTTGTAGTAGACACTGGTACCACAGAGTAGCTACAGAAAAGCTTTCCTATGCAATATTCATGCAAGTAGTTTTCAGGCTAAATGTTCATTACCTTTAAATATTTAGTGTTTATTGTTCTTCTCAGAGAATGACTACAAGTGCACTAGAAACAACATATTCATCTAAAGGAGAATAAGTTAAAATCTTCTAGGGTCTATAACCCTGGTATTGAAAGCATGGATGTTTGAGGAATCTTCTTTTGTCCTTTTACATGTGCAGACGTGTTTGAAACTACCAGCTTTCCTAAGATAATAACTGGTGCCTATCAAAGTGGCAAATACCAGCATGAGGTCCTTGTTCTTTCAGGAACTGATCTCAACACCATGAGTTTACACACTGTTTGATCAATTTACCAAAGTCAGCATTGTTTTTTTACCAACAGAATAATTACTTACCTTTTTTGATAGCGTCACAGATGCTAATTCCCAAGTTACCCATGACTTGTGTGAGGGACCATGTGGCTGGTCTTGGGAAGGCAAAGTAAATCATTACCACTTTAATATTTGCAGTGCACTGTGTAATTTTTAGCCAAACATCTAACATGTAGGAAAAGTTGTGTAATAAGAACAAAGATTAGGAGTTTTATTGTTTTAATATCACATGTTGAACATCTTATTAATTCTTTCAGTCAACATTGTATCTAGAAACAATCTTTGACATCTACATAGAAAATTGCAAACACGACTAATGATACCTAGAAAGGAGTTTGCTTGGTGTATTATATATAGATGCTATGAACATGATTACTACATTTCTAAATTACAAGATGCTTCACTAGACAGTAATCTCTTTGAAGAAAGGCACTGTGTTTTACCTAGCACAGTGGCTGGCATATTGTAAGTGCCAAAACACATTTACTAACTGAATTAACCATACCTACACTTTTCATCCATCTTCCACTACTATAGTGAGCAAAATGTGTTTATTCACTGGTGTTGGTAGCCAGATTTGCAGTCTTTGAGCACTTAACAAATCCATTTGCCTGACTGTATTCATTTAAATTCAAATCACATATCATTCTTAGAGAACTTCTGCCTAATAGTTTAACTCATGCCTTCAGTACCACAAATGGCATAAAAACCACACCAGATAACATCCTTGTGTAACCGATATTAATAACTAATTTATTGAGCTTGAAATGTGCTGATTTTTCTGTAATGAGTATCAGTAAAGTATTTATGTTATCATTGCACACACTATTTCCTTCATGCTTGTTTTAGTATACAGCTGAAGGCCTGAGTGTATGTTGGCCATCATATTTAGGGTTTTTTGTAGATATTCCTGTCATCACTACATACTTCACCAGGACTGTCCAGCAGATGGTTAATGTGGAACAAAATCCTTGAGATTGTAATATTAATCCTTTAAATCCTAAATTGGTTTTGTAATGTGGGTTTTTAGGGCAAGTGGGGAGACTCATGGTGATGAATCAACATCAATTACTCCATGATTGTTGACTTTTCAGTATCCTCCTCAGGAAGTTGTGCTTCACCCGCTAAACAATATGGTAGTTCAGTCTTCACTGAGCCTTCTAGATCTGCCAGTATCTAGCTAATGTGCAGCTGATTGTGGTTTAGTTGTGTATTCATCACACCAGTGCTTCTTCATTTCAAGACGTTTGGCTTGAGAAACTTGCTTAGTTCATGTGCCAATTTCTTGTCATTTAGCAATTTATTTGCTTACTTGGGCTAAGTGTCTGCTATAAAAATCATTTAGAATTGTGTACTTCCTTTCTTCTTTGTCTTTACTTTTACTACTTCCTCTCTTCACATTGCTATTGCAATCCACACCCTTGCTATTGAAATGATGTTTCACATTTTGAAGTTTAGGTCATAAAGTTTGAGCTTCCCAAGGTTCAACTTTTTCAGCTGTTATGTTTGGTGAGGTGGTGTTGCTGAAGCAGTGGATAATGTGCTTTTTATCTGTATCTTGTAACTCACATTCACGAAATTTCCTAGGTGTTAAGATGTATGTAGATAATGCAGTTTTCTTTGTTTGTTTGTTTTTGTTGTTGCTTTTTAACATGGGTACCATCATACTAATTAATGTTTGTCAGCTTGATTGAAAACTTCTGGTACATGCACAATGAAAGAAACTGTATGCCTTTGGACTTCTCATTACTGATGACATTTTAACTTTAAAGTTTTTACTATGCTGTATGGTCCTAGCCAATCCAAGCACTGGAATAGACAAGAACTATATGCTTCCACCTCCATAGGAGGACATCAATAATAGATGACATAACCTCAATGACTTTTGTCCTGAAACTATCCAATATCCTGAACATAAGAAAAGATGCCACCAATTAATCAGTGCCTACCAAAAGCCCAGCACTGTAATGAGTGCTGTGAAATATACAAGGAAGTAGCATTTCTGCTACTACAGTTGTTCAGATACTCAGTAAATATTTGGTGAATAAATACAATCTAACATAAAAAAATTAGTTAAAGATCCTTTTAACTCCTCCTCTCTACACAAAAAGGAAAGGCACTTTTCCTTTAAAATACTGTTCTCCCACCTAGACTTTATTAACTCTTATTCTTATTTGATGGGATACAACTATACCAGAATTTTGGTTCTGTTTTAAAAATAGAAGCTTCTAGATATAAACTCTGCCTGCTTTTACTACTAGAAAATATTCTTATTTATTTTATTTTTCCAGAGAATTTTAACAATTGCCCTAATACTCTTTTTAGGGTTAGATGCTAAAGTGGGAATTGGGATATTTAAAAAAACTAGAATTGACGCGCATCAAAATGGGTGGATTTAAAACCAGTGTTCCAGTTGGCTGTGCTGCATGCTGTAAAGGTAGTGTTAGGTCCAGAGGAATCCTAACTATTTCTTTCACAAATTACCTATATGACATTGAGTATGCCATTTCACCTCTCCTGTCTCCTTGCCGGTGATTGGTGAAGTTGAATACATGGACCTCTAGATCACTTTCTATCTCTAATAGTCCATAAGAATACCACTGAGTATATAATAGCATTCTGTACTGGATCAAAGTGGACAGTGTGTAGTCTGAATCTCTGCCTCAAAGCTAATTCTGAGAGAGACCAAACCATCTGTAAATTACGAACCTTGTTGGACAGGGTGGCTCACTACTGTAATCTCAGCACTTTGGAAGGCGGAGGCAAGAGGATTGCCTGAGCTCAGGGGTTGGAGATCAGTCTGAGCAACATGACAAGACATCGTCTCTACAACAAATAAATAAATAGCTGTGCATGGTGGTGCATACCTGTGCTTCCAGCTTCTTGGAAGGCTGAGGTGGAAGGATCACCTGACCCCAACAGGTTGAGGCTGTGGTGGCCATGAGCATGCTACTACACTCCAGCTTGGGTGACAGAGTGAGACTCCAACTCAAAAAAAAAAAAAAAAGAATGAAAGAACTGAATTATAAATCTTGTTTTTCAATTATCTATTTAATAGTGACCTTTCTGTAAAATCATTTTACTCATATTGATATAATCCATCTTCCCTCTCTGGTTTACATGTCATGTTTTGCTTAAATAGATAGAATTAGACTCCTACCTCTACCACTAATTTATTAGCTGTGTGATTTGAAGTAATTAACATCTCTGAGCCTCATTTTTGTCATCTATATAATGGAACTAATTGTTGTGTCTTTTAAGAGCTGTTAGGAGACATATGTAATGTTACATGAAGAGTGTCAAGCTCAGAACCTAGCCCGATCTAGGCCTGATCTACTTCATTAATAAACTCTGAGATTCTTTCTCCATTTACCAAACAGTAAATGGGTCAATGAAACTATAGAACAATGTGATAAAGCTAATTGGACTCTAGAGTTATCATACTTATTCTATTAGTATTAGATTGCATTAATTCATCAAATGTCTACTAAATGCCAGTTCAGATTATATACATGACATAAAATATTTATATGTGTGAGGGAAGGACTCCAAAAAACTGGAATTTATTTATAAAAAATTGTGTATTCGTACAGGTTGAAACTTCAGTCACCTTCAAAATACTCTTCATTTGATGCAATACAACTATCAAGATGCTTTTTCCACTACTCAAAACAGTTTTTCGACTTGTCAATTTTGATGCCTTTTAGTACTTCTGCCGTTTTTTTGTTTCACCTCTTCCACATCAGCAAAACGTTTCCCTTTGAGGACTTTTTTAATCTGGGGAAACCAAAAAAAAGTGTCTCTCAGGGTGAGACTGGGTGAATAGGTAGGGTGGAGCAGCAGGGGTCATGCTGTTTTGGCCAAAAACTGCTGAACACTCAGTGTGGTGTGGGCAGATATGCTTGTAAACCACCCATCATGAAATGGGCAAACATTTGAAAGAATTGCCAAAAACAATTCACTAAAACCAAAGGCAGCCTCTCACAACAACTAGCTGATATGCTGATGGGTTCCTAGAACGCTTACCTAGCAGGTAAAGCCCGTATTACAGAGGCCACCCCTCCAAAAGATAATTCTGGGTTTTTTCCACCCCCCCTGTGTGTGTATGTGTGTGTGTGTGTGTGTGTATAAACATATTTTCAAATCTTTGTATGGGTCTGGGAAGGAGATGTAGGTATTTTATGCCTGACGCATATTGCGTACTGTGTGCAACACTATTCTAAAGCCCTTTGAATATTTTGACTCAATTCTCCCAGCAACCCTATGAAGTTAGTATTATTAGCATTTTAATTCAAGAATTTATCTCAAATGAGGAAATTAGGGCACAGAGAAATTGAGTAACTTACCCCAAATCACACATTAGTAAGCTTGGAGCCCAAGTTTGAAAGCAGAGTATGATGTCAGAGTCCATGTGTTTTATCACTCAAACTACATGTGCAAAATGTCATTTAAAAATTATTTTTAAGAATTAGTGTCACCAAGGAGTTTCTTTTCTCTTGGGGGGTATTTTAGATAGTATTTTTAGGAAAGGAAGGCTGGGCACCTACTGTCACCCACACTACACTTCTGAAGTCTCACTGAGACTTGATGATGCATTGGGCTTTGCTATGCCTACCCTTCCTTCCTTCTAAGGGAGGGAGCAAAAAGCAGCCAGGCGGGATTAGATGCTAGACTGAATCCTGACTGATTCCGTTTCCCATCTCTATAGCCAGTGCCAAGTGAGTTTTTTAAAAACTTAAATAATTTTCTGTAACAAATACAATGTATATTCTGCCTAAAGAAGCCTCTCCTAGTAAATGTGACCTTTTGATTCAAGCAGAAAAAAAGGGGAGAAAAAGCATGTCAGATGAAGCTGAGGGGAAGTGTGAAGGAAGGGAGGTGGGAATGGGGAGCTTTTCTTTTGAGTGTCCTATTAAAATGTGAATTGGGGGTGGATTTCATGAGTAAATATGGAATTTTGCCACCAAATTCTTTACTCCAGAGCTAATATTCTCATGGGATATTAATATTAATATAAGGGAAAAGACCCTGGGTGAAGAAAAATTATTTTCCCCTTCAGGGGCAGAGTTCTCTCAGGATGACAGTGAAGTTAGAGAGTTCCAGAAAGTGCCAGTAGAATATTAAGCATGTTATCATTTGCAGACAGGAAAACAGGCTACAACCTACAGGATTCACTTTGGAAAGTGGAAAAAAGGAACCTGGTAATATCAGCCTCGTCAAAGACCTTTTTCCCTACTTAGAGCCCACTAAGCTTTCCACTATGTGTAGACCTTTTAATCCTACTCATTATTCAGTCCTAATTAAGGTTATTAAAATAAGGATGTGACTGGCGTGACTGCCTCGTGCTTTGGATACATAGATAACACACGCATGGGGTGGGGGTGTGTTTACATTTTATGAATTTCATCATTATTAATTAATCCTTTTATGGTTGCTCTCAATTAGTTTTTTGGAGCATTCTACAAGAGCCAGAAAAAAAAAAGAAAGGCTGCATTGTAGAGGCACACTCACAGCCACCCCAGCAATGACCTGCCGGGCTCTGGCGATCCTTCCGCCTCAACCTTCCAAGTAGCTGGAACTACAGGCACGCACTACCACACCCAGCTAATTTTTTTTTGATTTATTATAGAGATGAGGTCTCACCATGTTGCCCAGGCTGGTCAAGAACCCACAGACTCAAGCAATTCTCTCGCCTCAGCCTCCCAAAGTGCTGGGATTACAGGCTTGAACCACCATGCCCGGCCAGAATATATGATTTTTTATAAGAATACACGTTACTTCACCAAGGTTTACAATGTTTTAAGTCCCAGTTTTCTGGTTTGGAAGAGTATTAATTAGAAAATTAATTAAAAAATTAATTAAAAAATCACTTGTTTTATTTATTTTCATTCTCTGTGTTTGTGATTCTTAATTGTATGATGTGGTTTATATTCATTGTTTTTAATGATGGGAATGCCAACAATGTGCCTTTGGTTTTTTTATGCTTAAAAAATAAAAGCTAAAGACTTGAAGAGAATTGTCAACCACCTCAAAATATTTTCCAAGAAAAAGGTCAATTAACAAGGTTTTCAGATCAACAGAAGATTAAAGAAATCCTCAAGTAATAATAATAATAAATAAATAAATAAACACTATAATGTAAAATCATGAGGGATGCTCAGACAGTAGGATGTCCTTGGTTTTGGCCATGTGTGTGCATAATGGTTTGCATGTGGGCAGTTATCTGATTGCTTACAGTGGGGTGGTTTACTTAACAGAACTTCAATTTCAGTTACACTGGATGTAAATAAGCAATATAAAAAAATAAACAGGCCCAAAAATGCAGACTTTCCTTTGGGTAATTTTAAGCCAGTAATATATAATCAATTTAGAAATAAGCTCATGTTCTACTACTTTTATACTAACACTTGCCACATACTGAGAAATAAATACCAGAAAGCAGGCAACTTCGGGTATATTTATATGGCAAACTTGTAACTCTTCTGTGAATAAAGTAAATCTTCCGATGCATTGAATATTTGGGACTTGAGGGGTTGTAGCTAATTGCATTTGGGGGTTAAATTAGGAAAGTGAGAAATGCATTCTGGCCTCAATTCTTCTAGTTGGAAATCTTCCTAAAATGTAGGAGTAGATTTTTTTCAACTAGCAAGACAATGAATTTTATCAATCTATTTTTTATGACTTAAACCTGGCATGCCTCAGGGACATAATTTTCAATACCAATCATCATTACACAATATGATAAATAGGTAAAAGATGAAGCAGATGAGACCCTCTTGTATTATTGGCTTCAGAATAGTGGGTAGTCAGTCAGACACCACAAGGACTCTATTACAGATCTGCCTTATGCAGATTGACATATGGCAGAAGTCAAGAGAGATTCTGTAGGGGAAGCAGGTTACAAACAGAACCTTGAAAGATGTTTAAAGTTGGTAAATCAACCCTAAGAACTTGATGACTAAGGAGTCACTATTCTTGGCTAAAAGGTGGTAGCTCATTGGTAACCTTGATGAGAAAAATGTCAATAAGCTGTATTAGAATCATTGGGTGAATCATGAAGATTTTTAAAGACAAACTTATCTTAGGACCTAGGCATAGCCTTAATGTCCACCATGTCAACAGAAGTGGAACCTAGGGGCTGTATGCACTTTTTTCCAATATGATTCATATATGACCTACCGTTCCCTGAAGCTGTTTCTCCTCTACTTTTTTCTGCTTTGTATTTCTTTCTTTTTTTTAGGCTAGAAAAGATAGTTTATTTAGAAAGTAAATTGGAGAGAGAGAGAATGAGAAAGAGGAGATTCACCTTCCCAAGGTAGGAGAGGGGGCCAAAGCCAGGAAACATGGCCTGGCCATGCTTTGTCATTCTTCTTCCACCTTTTAAAAACTCTCTTATAGCCGGGCTCGGTGGCTCAGCCTGTAATCCCGCGCCTTTGGGAGGCTGAGGTGAGTGGATTGCCTGAGCCAGCGGGTTCGAGACCCGCCTGGGCAGCGAGACCTCATCTCTACAATAAATCAAAAAATCAGCTGGGCGTGGTAGCTCATGCCTGTAATTCCAGCTACTTGGAAGGCTGAGGCGGAAGGATCGCCGGAGCCCAGCAGGTCGAGGTTGTGGTGGCCGGAAGCGGCCACTGCACTCCAGTCTGGGCGACAGAGTGAGACTCCAACTCAAAAAAAAAAAAAAAAACTCTCTTATTACCTTGTTTCTTCACTCTTTCTCCTCCTCCACTTTTTTCTTACTCTTTCTTTCTTTTGTAGGTTGGAATGATACAGGCCTGTGAGAAGAATCAACATCAGTGTGTTGTATTTTCCTGTGGCTTCTGAAACAAGTTACCACAGACTGGATGGCTTAAAACAGAGATGTATTCTCCCAGAGTTCTAGAGGCCAGAAATTCAAACTTGGTTTCACTGAACAGAAAAAGATGTGTCAACTCTACAGGAGAATCCATTCCTTGCCTCTTCCAAGTTCTTCCGACTGCTGGCATTCCTTGGCTCTGTGGTTGCATGGCCTTCTCCTTTTCCTGCATGTCAGGTCTCCCTCTGCATTCCTTTTACAAATACACTTTGAAGGGCACTTAGAATCCACCCAAATAATCCAGGATACTGTCTTCAATCTCATGATCCTTAATTATATCTGCAAAGACCCCTTTTTTCAAATAATGGAACATTGACAGGCTCCAGGGATTAGGACATGGCATCTTTAGGCACCATGATTTAGACCACTACAATCAAAATGTGACACAGAGTCCTTCTGTGACATATGGTAGACAACACTGAGTTCATTCTGTATATATGTGAGCCTCTCTGGTGAATATCACCTGCAAGCTTGAGAAAGAAGTCCTACCTCTCCATGAATCCTCTGTTTCTAGCACAGTGGTCTATGTTTGAGCAGTACCTCCCTGTCAAGGATTGAAGAAGGAAAGGGACCTCACTGTTGCTTAGCAATCCCCTGAGCACTGGCCAGTCCCAAGTAATGAAAATCAAAATCAAGTGTATGTTCTTTATGGAGAGCTTCCTGTTTTCCTCCTCAGACTTCAGAGGCTTTTTAGTGTGTATCTCTCTGTGTGTGTGTGTGTGTGTGTGTGTGTGTGTGTGTGTGTGTGTGTGTGTGAAGAAGGCTTTTTTCTTGGGCTCAGTAGGTTCTGGTTAAAGTGATCAACATACCCTCTCCAACTCAAGCTGGAGGAGACACAGAGAAGCTCACAGAAAGGATAAGTAAGAAATCCTTCCAGCTAGAGCTCCTGCTAAACTCACCTGAGACACGACTGCAAGGAAAGAGTTCCTTTGAGCTCTTTGCATTTCGCTTTCTTTAAATAATCCAGCTACACAATAAGTATTTAGGCAAGGCTTAGGAGAATGGAAATACAAAGGAGCATGAAAATTCACGCCGTCAGCCGGGCTCGGTGGCTCAGCCTGTAATCCCGCGCCTTTGGGAGGCTGAGGTGAGTGGATTGCCTGAGCCCGCGGGTTCGAGACCCGCCTGGGCAGCGAGACCTCATCTCTACAGTAAATCAAAAAAAAAAATCAGCCGGGCATGGTAGCGCATGCCTGTAATTCCGGCTACTGGGAAGGCTGAGGCGGAAGGATCGCCGGAGCCCAGCAGGCGAGGCTGCGGTGGCCGGGAGCGGCCACTGCACTCCAGTCTGGGCGACCGAGTGAGACTCCAACTCAAAAAAAAAAAAAAAAAAAAAAAAAAATTCACGCCGTCTTTCTTTCTTACCCAGTACCCATTATAAGCCTACCATTTCTTCTTGCTCATCCTATGGGGGAAGGAATCCAGATACATTTTCAGGCATTAATTTTTGCAAGACCTATAGTCCCTAAAGCCTTCATGTATCCTTGTTCCTCCACTCCCAGAATTCTTATTTAAGAATCTTAAAACTGTGATTCTAATTAGAAATAAAGACTATTCTTTCAAAAGAGTATTTTAAAATAACTCTAAGATATACTAGTGTGTTATAATCCCATATATCCCGTCATCATTTTTACTTTTTCCAGCATTAGCTTACTTGATATTGAATGGAGTGCAATTTCATAGGTTTGTGTGCGTGTTTTTTGTTTGTTTTTTGGTTTTTGTCAGCAATATTTGGTTAATGGCATCTAATGCCCCATGGAGAAAATGTCTCAGGATCTCTGTTGACTAAAGAGGATTTTTCTATCTCAGTATTTCTCAGCTTCGGCATTACTGACATTTGGGACTGAATAATTCCTTGTTGTGAGGGCTGCCTTGTGCATTTTAGACTGTTTAGTGGCATCGCTAATTTCGAACATCTAGATTCCTCCTCCTGAGCTGGAACAACCAAAAATGTCTCTAGACATTGCCAAATGTCCCCTGGGAGTAAAGTCACTCCTGTTGAGAATTACTAGCTGTATTATTTACTTGGATAATAATAATAGCTAGCATTTATGGAGTACTTACTAAGTGCCAGCCACTGTACTTATATTAATTTGCATCTCAGAAATACAAATAATTCAATGAATTTGCATCTCAGAAAATCTCTCAAGGTGTCATCATTATTCCTAAGGAAACTGAAGCACAATAGTGTTGAGCACATGGGTTAAGATTATACAACATGTAAAGGGAAGAGTCAGTATTTGAACCAGCAGTTAGAATTTATTATAGAATTGATGCTCAACCATGATAGTACAGCTGTTGTCCAGTACTCATTTAAGAATGAGTTATTTGGCTGGGCATGATGGTTCACACTCACAGTCCTAGCACTTTGGGAGAGTGAGGCAAGAGTATTGCTTGAGTCCAGGAGTTGGAGACCAACCTGGGCAACATAGTGAGACCCCATCTCTATAAAATAAAATACAGTAAATTACACCCCAAGTCAGCCTAAGAAAAAAGAATATATTGTTACAGACTTTAAAAGCATCTTCCTTTGCAGCTATTTAAAGGTTTAAAATAAACTATATATATAGCAATGGATGAAAAGAGAGGAAAGGGCCATTTATTGAGCTCATACTATAAAAGGAATGAACACTCATTGAGACTTTCAGAGAAGTTATTTCATTCAGTCCTCATACTAGCGCTGTGGAGTAGGTATTATTATATTCTTTTTTTAAATGAAAAAAACTTGAATACAAAACACTATGCATTTCACCCGAGGTATGGGTTGGTATAATAAGATGCAGAAGCAGAATTTGACCCAGTGCTTTCTGACTTTCTATGTTTCCTCCCCCCTGTTTTCTAGATTTTAGGGAGATGTTGGGAGGGAAATTTTTAGGCTCTCTCTATAAATGTTCTGGTTTCAACTTCTTTTCCTGTAAAGATTCCAACTTACCTGTAGCAGAAATTTGGAGATCTTTGGCCCTCACCTGTCCTTTCCTCAGCATCTTCTGACAGGGCCTGGAGCAATGTGCAGGCACAGGTGGGTGGGTATGGGCATTGGCAGACCTGGCCTGGTTCCTGGCTCTGCCACTTCTCTGCTATCTCACCCTGGACAAGCCACATAACAACTGGAAGCTTTGACTTCCTTATTTGTGGACAATACCCACCTTGTAGGGTAAAGAGTATAAATAACATATGAGCATACTATTATTAATTGAAACAATTTTGGTCATTAAAATAGCAAGCTATGTACTTTGTATCTTTCATTTTGTTCCCTCCCTTTCATAGCACTGGCAATATTTTCACCCCAACTTCTCCACCTCCATCAAGTATATCTGGAAACCTGTCATTTAGAAATGTAGTAAGATTTATTTGTGATTAAAATGAAGATATTTTGGAGTAAACAAAACATTTGATGTCTCTGTTATTATAACAAAACATACTTCTGAAGACTGGTTTGGGACCCTAGAGGGGGAGGTCAGGACAAGGAGACAGTGACTTCCCAAGAATTTTTTCAGACAGAGATGTGAAAAAGATTATTATGAAAGTAGCACACTGTAAGCTATCTCCATAGAGAGCAATAATGAATTTCAAGAATTTGCTTGTAAATAAAACATTTCTTTTATCAAAGCCTGAATTGTGAGTTAGAGAGGTGGCACTTGATGTAGAACCTACGTTTTTAAATATAGATGAATAAATACATATTCATACATATAGCTGGAGTGTAGGGTGGGAAGAAAAAAGTAACAGAAATACTGAGAAATGTAATTCTCTCGGACAATTTTGTGAACTCTACAACTCAAATATGTGGGGAGATATTAATAAAGTTCTTGGTTCTTCTAACTCAAATATATGGAAAGATAATAATAAAGTTTTTGGTACCTCTAAATTGAGCAAAGAAAACGTCCGTCCAATTCGTAGAAATATGTATCACATGTACTCAACTCAATGGGTTGAGACTTTACAAGGTGACCAGTTACTCAGGGGAGATGTCATTTTTAAAAAAGTTAATGGAGAAGGAGTTCATATATAGTTGCCTTGCTGAGAATGTGGGTCACAGTCTAAAGAGATTCCAAAGGTAATGTGATAATACTGCATATCTATCTACTCAAGGGCAACCAGTGGAAATGTTCTGAATCAAAAATAACTCAGCGTCTGAGAATTCAGAAAGGACATTCAGTACATCTGCATCCAGAGAAATTGGGAAGGGGGAATGAGTTAGTCTGTTTCAAGGTTTCAAGAAATTATACTTAGTATATATTACAAATTTATTGTGGAAAATGTTAAATCTCATTGCTAATTGAATTTCACTAAAATAAAGACTGCAGGGAAAGTTGATATTTATCTGTTAGGCAGAAATCAGTTAAATTTAACTAAACATGATTTTTAAAAGGATGTTTTTCAGTCTCTGTGTGTAGACCAAGACTGTAAAAATTCAATTACATGTTGAGTAATAACATTATCACATTCAGGTTATCAGAAATGATCATGCTGAAATTATAAAATGGCATATTGGATATCTGCCACTTCAGCAATTCTATAATAGCAAAATCTCTGTATAGCTGAAGAATTCTTAACCTTCTCTCTTGCTTTTACTCAATAATGAGTATAATAAAATTTCACACCAAGAAATGAACTTGGAAACGTTCTTCACCTATTATGACAGAATTTGACTTGAATATTCATTTGTGCTCTCAAGAAGTGAAGATGAAATGACAAAATTATTCTAGTTATTACTCTTTGGAAATAATATAAATTTACTCTAATATGATGTGAAAACTGGGAATAAAAGGAATTTAAAAAAAAAATTCAGAAAAACAATCCATAATGTGAACTGTGTTACAAGAAACTACACTTAGACACAAAAGAAAAAGGAAAAAACATCAGACTAAGAAAGGAAAACATTGCTAATCTGGGTAGGAAGGTAACAAAGAAAAAAGACGATAATGGAATGTATAATTGTCTGACAGTGCTTGATTTGGAAAAAGAGGTAGAGTTTGAAATATGGAACCTGAGTTTTCTTTCTGGCAGTAATATGCCAATCATGCAGGCCACCGCAATAAAACAAAACCCCACTATGGATTATACCTGCAGGTAGAACAGACAAACTTCCTTAACCTTTTAGAAGAGCCAAGACAAAAAAGGAGTTGGAAGAAGCTGCCTTCCACTGACTGTCACTTTGGGTCACCGGCGATACACAGGCATGTCCCGGATGTGTGTGCATAGAAGCTTTGGAAAAGTTGGAAACATTAACCTTGAGTGCTGCTGAGCAAAGAATATTTTAAAGGCAAGGGGCAGAGAAAGAAACAGAAACCAATCAGAGTGAAGGGGGGGTGTTTGAACAGAAGAAGAGGGGGCATATAAAGACTAAGGGTTTGGGGCTTCTCTCTCTCCACTGTCTCAGTTGCAGCAGATGTCCGCCAGTCTGGGCAGGTATTCTGAACTCCAGAAGGACAGGCGGAGTCAGGTGAGTCTGGGGTGGAGACGGTGTTTACTTGCGTACAGTTTGTCCCTTTGCAGTTGCTCCGTGAGATAGGTTAAATTCTCATCACAAGAACCAGCGTTCCCAATGCATTCTACTTGTTTACTCTGCACCTGCTTATGGAGTCTGCCATTGACATGTGAGCTCACAAATGCACAATTAAGAAACGAGTGGAATGTGTGGCCGTCAGTGTGGGTCCGCGCCTTCTTCTTGCTTTCTGTGCATGGCGATGCGCTGAGACTCAGGACACTAGGACCTCCATTTGTAACGCTGGACCAGAGCTCTCTGCAACCTATCTGGCGAGTCCACTGTGATAGTAAGGGAGACACTGCTTCCGGAGTTCCCCTTGGAAGAAAGGCACACTTTCTAAAGTGGTTCTAAAGCGGCAAACTCCCAACACACTCTTCCCTAGGAACTGTTTCCTTGTGATAGCCAGAAAATAGAAATATTAGTCTAGAGAGGAAGAAATTTCAACTCCTGAAAGATTTTTGACTCAGCTGCAAGCATTATCTAATGCCGGGAGGTGTGTGGGCTCCCCGAGTGAGGCTTTGGTTGAGCGAGTGAGGCTGACCACAGCATTAGAACAGTGAATTGGAACAGTGTTCAGTGATCAGCTCTCCTGTTTCCAAGCATCTGCACAGATTTTGACCTCATTTTACATGCTATCATTTTTAAAGGGGCTATGGGGGCTAAGGGGAGGCAAATCTCTTAAATGCCGTTCTTTGCTTGTCCAAATGTTAACCTAGTGATTACTCTGCACATTTTAATTTGAGATGGATGGTTATCAATACTAAACTATCCAACAAAAACATAGCCTGATATACGTGGTTTTCACGTTGAGGACTGAGGCCATAAAATGCAGTGCTTTACTTTTGGCTGTTTTGAAAGGAAGATCAAGAGAATTGAGAGGTGTTTTCAGAATACAATGGTGTTATCTGAGCTGAGGAATCAAAGGGGTGTGTATTACCTCCACTCCACATTGAAATTAATTCCTAATTTGTGTATATGTATGTGTGTGTGTATATATATACATATATATATATATATGTATATATATATATATATATATATATATATATATATATATACATGGAAATACGTAGCTCACAAAATTGTTTGGGGGAAAATTTGGGGACCTCAGTAAAGGAGATATAGGTTGTTCTCATGATTGTAAATCTCATTCCTTAATCTCATGATTAATGATGATCCCTGAAGGGGGAAAATTATAAGAATTCACCTTGTAATAGTATCGTTGACTTTAGGATGCAAGGGTGACTTTAGGATGCAAGCTGACTTTAGGTTGCAGGCATAGTGAGTACCTTGTATTCCAGTACGGGAACTTGATGCCTCCCAGATGGCACTTCCTTAAAACCCTGGCGTAGCTGGTCTATTGACATCACTCCAAGGAACAAGAGACAGACAGATGGGATATGGGTGAAACCATGTGGTTAGATGGAGGTCATGGTCAAGACTAGCTTTTATTTGGGAAGGGGGAGGTGAAAATTCACAGATGACAAATATATTATTAGTAACCTCTTATTATATGACGATAAAAGTCTTGTTTTATGCTTTCAGAACAAAGAACAGGAGGGCACCATTAAAAAGTACTTACTCCTTAATGTCAACTACATAAACTGTTCTTTTGTTTTGCTCTTTCCCATTGCATCTTTGCATTGTGTTTTAATCTACAACTGCTGTCTCAAGTTATTTTAGAAGCAACCAGGGCATAAATCCTAAAATTTCTCAAATTTAGGTAATCTGTTATACATACGCACATGTGTGTATGTTTATATGTATATATCTTTATATGTGAACAAATATATACATAGGTGGCTTTATATTATTAACAATGTTTGGTTTTTTGCATGCACATATTCACACTACTGTATATTTGGTTAAAGCTTTTTATTTTCCAAACTATTTCCCATAGATTATCTTATTCTGAACCTCATAATCACTCTGCACAGAGGTTACATGACCTGTCCAAATTCACACTTAGTAAGTGGTAAAGCCAAGACTAGCAGTTAAGTTTCCTGATTCATAGCCAAGAGTTCTTTCCACTACAACAGCTGTCAGTGGTTACTGGGAAGGCCAGGGGAAGAAACCGATTTGGCTTCTCTGAAGATGAGAATGATAGATAGTGACTGAAATATCAGCAGTGCAGTTATTTTCCAGGTCAACTGGTCCAAGGCAGTTCTATCTCTGACTGAGATAAGTTGTATAAGTGACCATGAATAATAACTTTGATATGTTCTATCTATGTTATGCTGTATTCTACCATCATATGGTGTTCTTGTATTTCGATCTTTTTACTGACTTTATTTTTGACATCTAAACAATCTCATAGTTATTCATTACACTAGGAAAGTACTGATGCAAGGTGCTCTATTACTGAAGTGAGGCAGAATTAGAATCTTGAATTATACTGTTTTCCCCCAACTGCCAAGGGTGGCAAAACAATATAATAAAATTCTATTTCCAGTACTACTCATTAGTTTAAAGAAATTAGATATAAATTGGTGATTATGGCATAAAAATTTAACACCATTATTTCAAGATTAAAAATTGGTGAGTCGTTTTCTTTCTTATAGACATTCTTCTTTGAGATACTCCCCTCATTTGTCTAATTTATGATTAAGTCCAATAGCAGATAAAACAATTTGAAAGGTCTTTGGATTATTCAACCAGCATTCACTGTCAGGGCTAGTAAAAGAAATGGAAAAACTGCTACTTCTTTACCAACAATATAATAATAAAAATCAACCCAGTTGACAACTAGAATTCTCCATTTGAAATCCAAATACCATTATCAAATAAAGGACTGAAAGGTCCTTGGTAATAACCTTGGCATGATAATAAGTATTCTGAGAAGTTCAGCCTGACACACCACACGTGATATTTAAAAATCCATTTGTCCTATAGGTCCTCAAGGCAAATTTCACCATTGAAACCATTCTTTTTCCTCAAAAAAAATAAGATAAAACTTTGTATTCCATGGATAGAGGTTGAGATGCTCTAACAAAGAAATCCCCAAATGTATTGGCTTACGTAGATAGAAGTGTATTTCTCTGTCAAATTAGTCCGGCCTGTCCAGGTGGCGTCTAGGTCATTAAAGGGCACAGATTCCTTCTTTACTGCTGCACTGCCACTTCCTGAATGTCGTGCTCCTTAGTGTTGCCGAAGAAAGAGTCCAGGGAAGGTGTCTTTAAGAGGATACTCAAGACATGACGTATCAATTCCACTCCTCTACCGCTGCCTGGAATCTTGTCATATGAACTTACTTCACTTCAAGGAATGTTGGGAAATGTAGTCTGTAGCTGGGACTCCATGTTCCTAAAAAAGCGGGTGGAGGGGGAATGCTGGAGAGTGGAGGCAGGTGGACCCAATTACCACAAGAAAGTAGAGAAGAAGGGGTGTGGGCTTGGGGTACAGCTAGCAGTAACTACAACAGCCACAATATACAAAGACAAATACATTTATTCAAGCAGGAATAGTGTCAACATGAATTGATGCTGGTAGCACTTGGGTTCTTTAAAAATCACCGTTCTCAAGTTCAGACTATGTACCACTTCTTTGGGGTAAAAGTCATGCAGGCTCCTATACTCTGCAGAAAGATTTAGTTGTGTACCCACCTTTGTTTTCTATGTAATACAAGCATATTGGAGAAGCATGCCACTTTTTTAATACATTATTTAAGAGTGAACTTTTTCTAAGCAAGTTCACTTTCCAAATAATGGAAGCTTACCATTCAAAAGACATTTAACATCTCAATTAACATTTAACAGTATGTGCATGTAATATTTATTAAAATGGCTTGTATTTTTTCTGCCTCTTTAAACAGAACGTACTAAGCTCAGTTTAATTGATTTATACTTTTATTCAATGCACATTGATTGAGTGCCTACAACTTTTAGTATTCATGAGGTTCTGCATATGGTTTCAGGTTTAATCGTCTCAACAACCCAATAAGGCAGTTCAAAGTTTTGCTGTTTCACATATGAAGAAACTGAGTGTCAAAAGGTTTAGGTAACATACTCAAGGTTACATAACCAGCGAGACTTAAACCCCAGTGTCTGAAATTCATTCTGTTTTTCTCAATTTGCTTTATTCAAAAAATATTGGTCAAACAACTTCTACAGGTCAGGCAGAAAGCCAGACATTTTTATGTGTTTTATTAATACTTCTATTTAACCTCAGAACAATCCCATGGAGTCGATAGTATTTTTCCACTTTGTAGATGGTGCAACCCTGTTCAGAAAGGTGAAGTATCCTACCTGAGATTTCAGGGAAATCAGTGGAACAGACAGGATTCAAGTCCAGAACCATATTCTTCCCAGTTAAAAACTGCCTTTTCTCCAATTTTGTGTTACCACTGCCATTGGGCTCCCACCATGGACATGGTGCAGACTCGCTTTACCTTCCTCTCCTCTGCACTTTCCATCTACTGAGCTGGCATGACCTGTCAACACTATTGCAGAAATGTCTCTCCAGTCCACCCTCCATCATAGCCAGGCCTTTATCATGTGAGGCCTGGATCATTTCAACTGTTTTCTAACCGGTCTGTCTTTTTTATTTTTTTTGAGTTGGAGTCTCACTCTGTCACCCAGCCTCGACCTGCTGGGCTCCGGCGATCCTTCTGCCTCAGCCTTCCAAGTAGCTGGAACTACAGGCGTGCGCTACCACGCCCGGCTAGTTTTTTAATATACTGTAGAGATGAGGTCTTGCCAAGTTGCTCAGGCGGGTCTCGAACCCGCGGGATCAGGCAGTCCGCTCACCTCAGCCTCCCAAAACGCAGGACTACAGGCTGAGCCGCCGAGCTCGGCCCTAACCGGTCTTTCTATAATTAAGTTATCTTTTCTTACTCCAACTGCCACATTGTCATGATATGGTCACACTCAAACATCCAGTTACAATTCTTCCATGCTGAAAACCTCCCATGTGTTTCTTAATCTCCATGGACTAATACCTCAGTTCATTACTTTGGTTTTCAAGGATCTTCCCAGTTCAGCTGCAACCTCTTCTCTCATCACCAGATTCTCATCTAACCTAAATTCTATCCATACTTAAGGCTTTGCTAATCTCCAAACCCACCTGCTTTTCCATGTTTCTGTACTTTTGTACATGATGTTCTTGTGACTAGGGTAGTCTTTCCCATTATTTTTTGCCTAGAAAATTTCTAAGTTGCAATTATAATCATAAATATAAAGTTGCTTCCCCAAATGAAGTTGGTCACCCTTCTTTGGTCCTATAGTACTCTTGTGTATCCTGGTATAAAGTATAGTAAGTCCTATCATACTTACATGCCTGTCTTATTCATACTGTGCTCTCCTGGATGGCCAAGACCACCTGGCCTTGCACAATGCCTGGCACATTATGCAAATGTTTTGTCCTGAACAATGGACTAAAGCTCAGTTGTTAGACATGGCACAAAGGCGGTTGTGATATGGTGGTCACTTAACAAGTCAACTGTTTATTGAACAGTTACTCTCAGACAAATCTGTGCTTGGTACTACAAAATGATCAAAAAAATCTAAGAGACTGGGAAAGGTAATGGGGAGAAGAGAATGAAGACATTGATTAAGGAGTACAAATATACAATTTATAGAAGAAATAAGACCTAGGTCAATTGGGTGATTATAGTACAATAACTTATTGTACATTTTACAATAGCTAGAAGAGAATAATTGGAATGTTTTAGCATAAAGAAAAGACAAATATTTAAGGTGTTGGATATCTCAAGTACACTGATCTTTATAAATTATATAAATGTATTCAATTATCACATATACCCCCAAATGATACACGCCTATAATGCACCAATGAAAACATAATTTTTAAAAAATGAAAAGAAAATAATCTCTGCATTTAACTTTTTATCTTAGCTTCAAATTTAATTAGACAGCTAAGATTAATAAATTGGAAATTAGGGCATTTATGTTTCTTCTTAGTTGTTCCTTTTTTATACATATTAGGTTGTAACTGCCTCAATGATGATGGATTCTCTTTTTAGCACCGTTTTCCCGGCTCCTTTGCTGTTTCTGGCACATAGTAGGTGTTTGAAAAATCTTTGTTTAAAAATGAGGAAATAACAAGTTTTCAAAACACCAAGAGTAACTATGTTTGAAGTACAAAGTGAGTGACATTGCCGCTGTAGATATTATCTGAGTTAAGATAAAGATATAACACTGAAAGATGATTTGGGTCCATCTGAGACATAGGAAGGATTTGAGAAAATTACAAACGTGATGAAGTCATGTCAAGGATATAGAAACAAATGTGAGAAAATGTATTGCATTAAGTAATGCAACATAAGTGCTGCATAATTAATCACCCACCAACCTCAATGTCTTGTGGCACCAAAAATTTATTTGCACACATTTATATCTGCTAATTTTGACTGGCTTAGCCAAATGGCTCTGTTTCAGGCTACAGGTTACCTGAGTTGGAGCTGATCCTGGGATGCAGTTGGGTTTAGCACTGCTTCACATACAAGGATCGACAATTAAGCTCACAAACTTATCCTAGAAAAAGTGCTACATATCTCATTGCTGAATATCACTATGATCACCTTCGAAGTACTCTGCTTGGGAAGCTATGCAATGATGCCAGAGCAATGCCAGCACCTAGTCCACCTGTGAAAGCAATTTTGGGACTTTTTTTTGGGAATGGCCATCGGAGCTATCATCGTAATACCCTTGATGTCCTGAATGTCATCAAATACCTTCCTTTCAATATCTCCTTTATCTTCGGATAAAGAAAATAGTCCTTGGGGGCCAGATCAGGTGAGTAAGGAGAGTGTTCCAATACAATTATTTGTACAGTGCTGCCAATATAAGTGCATGGTGGCAAGTTTGCTAACTTAGTTGTCAGGCCTCAACAAATAACAATGACAGCTCTGATGGCTACTCCAGAAAAAGATTTCCAAAATTGTTTTGACAGGTGGACTAGGTGCTGGCATTAGTGCTTCCCGAGGGAAGCACTTCAAAGGCGACCTTAGTGATATTCAGCAATGAGGTATGTAGCACTTTTTTAGAATGGTTCTCGAACCTAACTGTTGAATCTTGTATTTCCTTCCTTGTGGTTGATATCTTCAGGCAAGGGTTAAGTATATTTTGTAGGTGGAAGGGACACGAACAATTGTGACCAAGAGAATATGCTATGGTATATTGTTTCATTCATTGTGCACAATTACTCCTGCCCTCCTTTTATCAGAGTTATATATTCATGCACTTTGCCATATAATATTGTAATACCTTCCACTAGAGTAAATAGAGTATATTTCCCAGCTCCATTGATGTTGGGAATGACCATGTGGTTTACTTTGATCAGTGAAAGGTGGGCAGAAGTCAGAGCATGCCAGTTTCAGGGTAAGACCTCAAGAGGCATTGTATTCTTCTGTTCATTCTCTTGTGCTCCTGCCTTTTGCTGGTCCAAGGAGGACGAGAGACATGTGATATAAATTAGGTTGTGATCCTAAGGCTGGGGCCCAGCCAACTACAGACTGAAGCAGATCCTCCCTGGCTGACCTTCAAACTGGTGAGTAAGAAAAATACTCCTGTACTGTTGTAAAACCTAGGGCTGCAGCAATAGTTGAGTAGCACGGGTGTGGAAGTGGGGAGAAGAGGGAGTATTTGGAGGTTATGTTGGAAAGGAGACTAAGGGATCATTGAATGGAGGCAATGACAATGCAAAAATTACAAGTTCAACCAATATGCTTGAAGAAGTTTATTCTGAGCCAAATGTGAGTACCAGGCCCAGGACATAGCCTCAAGAAGTGTTGAAGCATGCATCTCAGGTGGTTGAGTTGCAGTTTGGCTATATACATTTTATGGAGGCAGAAGTTATTAAAATAAATGAATAATAACTAAATAAATAAATTCACGTGATATCTATATTAGTTTGGCCTGGGAAGACAGGACATCTCCGAGAAGGGGCCTGCAGGTAATAGGGGAATTAAAAAATGTTCTGACTCAGTCCAGGCTCAGTGGCTCATGTCTGTAATCCCAGTACTTTAGGAAGCCAAGGCAGGAGGATCGCTTGAGGCTAGGAGTTTGAGATCAGCCTGGGCAACATAGCAAGACCTTATATCCTCCTCCTAAAAAAATTAGCTAGGCATGGTGGGGTGCACCTGTTGTTTTAGCTACTCAGGAGGCTGAGGTGGAAGGATCACCTGAGCCCAGGAGGTGGAGGCTGTGGCGAGCTGTGATCATGACACTTCGCTCCAGCCTGGGTGACAGAGTGAGACCTCGATTCAAAAAAAAAAAAAAATTCTGACTGGCAATCTGTAGGTCTTATCTAAAGATTTCGGAAATCAGAGATGTCTTATTGATAAGGGCAAGGAAAACTCCAAGTTTCTTGAGATGTAAATGAAGTCCTATAGGTAAGACTTCAGAGAGAATAGTAAGTGTTTACAAGGTGCTTGGAATCTGGGAGTCCTCTAGAAATGGCTTTGCAGGATCATAAAATACTTCGATTTCCTTCTTTATCTGTTGTGTGATATTATGCCAAAGTCACGTTGGAAAACTTCAGTATATAGGGTAATAGGGTAATAAAACCCTTGTCTTAGGAGTCTTTTACAGGCGTGATTCCCCAAGCCTCTAGTTAGGAATTTGGACAAGGGAAAAAGGTCAGAGTTTAGTCTCCAGCAGGAAGAGGATATACGGACTGACAGAATACAGAGAAAGGGTCAAAGGTGACTAAGTGGTTAAGTCCAGGATGAATGCTGACACTGTTGGCTAAAATGACTCCTTAAGTAACTCTGGAATGTTAAAGCTGAATGGGATCTTGAAATTATTTTTGACATTGCAAAATCTCTAGGGCAAAATTAGCATAGAGAAGTATTTTGTTTGGACAATAGAGATTTTTAAAATTTGAATTTGAATATATTGGGCAGGTCTTATACCCTCTAATTCCTTACCTTACCTTAACCATCTCTCCTTCTTCACACGTCATACCTCTGAGTGCATTTGAGTTTATGTCCTTGGTAATCCCATCACCACTTGTTCCCCAGCCACATTAATTTAAAGATGAATGTGAGAGATGCGAATTATAATGATGACAATAGCTGGTATAAACTGAGGCTTATTATGGGTTCAGACATTGATCTAAGTGTTCTGTATGTCCTCACAAATCCCTATTCTGAAGATAGGGCAAAAGTAACTTGCCGAAAGTCCATAGTCGGAAGTCAAAAAGTCAGGATTTGGAAAGTCCAGTTCGTTGAACGATTCCAACTAGTTCTGCTATGAAATACATTATTTTGGGGTAAACATTTTTCTCAGCTGTCCTAGTGTGCATTCCTCTTCCCTTCCTGATATCAAATCCGTTAACTATATCTTGGGAAGATTTATGACATCCCAGTCACTTTTGGTTATTAAAAGACCACACAATTGAAAACTTCAATCCAATCTCAACTCTGATGCAAATCTTTCCCTTCTCCGATCAACAGCCAGGTCTAGGGCTCAAGGGTCCTGGAGGAGAAGGGTGGTGGTTTTCTCTCTTACTCCTCTCCATCCTTGAGTCTGGGTATATTTGGCGGTGGGGATTGAGGTCATCATCTCATTCCCTTTTCAAGACCTATGACCTCTGGTTGGAGAAAACAATGTAGAAATGGCAGATGTCTTTTGACTCAGTTACCTGGGTGGTAATTCTCTTTCTGTCGATGGTCTCTGCCTCTCAAGCTGACACTAACTGACCTTCTATGCTATCTGTAAGACAAGTGTGCAAATGCTAATTCTGTAGTGAGTCACATATGTAAGTTCCTTGAAGTTGGCCTGGGAGGTGGGACTCTTCATATATATTATTCTTGAGTTAGGAACTCCATCTCTGGCTCTACTTGCTCATTCAAGCTCCTACTCCCAACATTGTCCCTTGGTACCAGCAACAATAGCTCTAACCCAGATACATATCTCCAAGAATAGCTGCGGCTCAGTTAGATGCCCCAGGAAAAACTTACACATTTTTGCCACACCAGAAGAAGCTTTCCTGCTTTTTACTTTCTCCAATGTAGCCTCTCTCACCAATTCTTTTCTTCACAAAAGCTTGAGATAGACTGACCAACAAGTCAGCTGCCCAGGCAGCCATCTAAACAGGAAATAAGAATGCCAGACTCCTGTTTCTATGAGCATCCTACAATCATCAAGAGTAGGTTTCCTTTCACTCCACTGTAGTATGTTAAGAGGAGGAAGGATGGCACCAGAGTTCCCCTCAGGTTAGCAATGCAGGCCTAGAGCTCTTGACTACTATGCCATCTGCCCACAGGGAGAGAGGTGAGGCCTACAATGTTGATCTTATCAGCTTGTAACTGATAGTTTGAGGCTTTGAGGATGGGATGGGTAAATTCTCAAAGGATAGAATGTAAGGAGAAGTGTTAAGTTCTAGAGACTAAAATGTTTGAGGAACAGTCACATTCGAGGAATAGAAGGATGTGGTGGAGGCAGAGAAAGGTCTGAGAAAGAGAATTTTAAAACAAAAAGGAGCATATTCCAACGACTCATTTTTTAAATCAGAAAGTAGAAACAGCAGGAGGCTGGCTGGAAAAGTTGCTTAAGGTCGCACAACTGATTTGTGTCAGGGCCTTCAATAAAACCTCAAACCCCCAGCTGGTGTTCCAGGTGAATTTTCAGAGAAATGGGAGGAGTTTGGGATTACCTTCCAATGAGAAATCAGAGAACTGAAACAGTAAGGGCAGTCATTTGAGTCTTACCCAGAATTCTAGGCCCTTACTTTGCCCCAAAGGTGTGTCTACAGAGAAAGTTAAAGTGGTCTGGTTTTGAAACAGCTGTGTACTGGAAACCTGGGTCATCTTCAGGTTGGGTGCCCCAGGTCACCAGGTCTCTGGTTACCAAGTAGGTGGGGTTGTGGCCAAAGTTAACTGGATCCTGGATCCTACAGAAAACTGTAAGTGGCCGACGTGAGGAAAGAATTCTCATGCAACAAAAGAGATTTCAGAGGATAGCTTTCAGTGGGAGACTATTTAAAATCCTAGATAATAGCTTTCTATTACACACTGTTTGATGAATGTTCAAAACTGCTTTCTATTTTTGGGGGGCAATACTTAAAAAATTAACTCTTCTAAGTTACTTTTCCTTAAATAGCTGAACTAGAAAAGCATTCTTTTATAATACACTCTTTGCAAAACTGTGAGGAAATAGCTATTTTGAATAATGGGTGTACCATACAAACCTGTATGAACCTTTATACAGGGCTATTAGTTAATATGATCAAAGTTTTACATGCATGTATCCCCTTTGACCCAGCAAGTATATTTCTGAGAATTCGCCCCACAGAAATATTGCTTAGTTACCAAACTGATGTTATTTACAAGTGTTCTTTTTGAACAGCAAAAGATTTTAAACAATCTAAATGTCCATTGACTTGGGAGGGGTTAAATAATATGGTATGCCAATAAAATGGAGTATTATATATCCATAAAAATAAGACAGTTCTTTATGTAATGATGTGGAAGATCTATAAAATATTTTGCTAGGAAAAAAGCAAAGTATTTATATTTGCATTATAAAACCCCAGATGCATACAGAAGAAAGGGATAAATGTGATTACCTGAGAATGGCGAGAGATAGGACAGGTCAGGTGTGGGAGAAGGGCATACTTTGTATTTTTAAAATATGTTTTTGAATCGTGTGAATGTGTTAGAACATTTAAAAACAAAGTGACCACTGTTAGATACAGCTTTTTAAAAAATAGAAATAGAGCCTGTGTTCAATTACTAGATAATTACTGATCTTTTTGTGGATTATCCATTAAATTGTTGGCATTTGGAGAAAAGCACTAGACTTAAGTGTCAGGTGTTTTGAATCTATGTCCATCAATTACTAATTGTGTGGTTTCTAATCAGTCTCTTGTCCTCCTGGGAATTCAGTTTTCTCACTAGGAAAATTTGTTAAGCCAGATGGTTCCTGTTTAGATCTGACACTTCTTTCTTTTAGCAAATGACTAGCAAATGCAACACAACTTGACATTTCCTTCAAGATACTCAACTGGGAAGCCTAGCACTGTTGCATTTCAGCATCAGGATTCTTCGATTGTAAGCAACTGAAACTGACTCGATTTAGCTTAAGAACAGAGTAGCTCACAGAGTCAGGGAGAGCTGGAAAATCAAAGAGAAAATTTGTATATTTCCTTCTAGGGTAGCCCTGTGAGAAGATTCCTTTCAACTGCCTTATGTGACTGCATGTTTCTGATCAAGATTCATATTCTGGGGGAAAAAAATAAATCTGACTCTGAAGTTAAAAGACCAGGATTCTGCCACTGCAGCCACACCAGGACTTCAAGTCATGAGGGAGAAATCGTTCTCTAATGAAAGCATGCTGGGGGGAAAAAAAGACAGTGTCTATCCAGGGCCTTCTTTACAATAGTGCTACTCTCCAACAACTTAGCTGATTGGGATTGATAGATCCCGTCTCTTCTGCTGTTTGCTTTGCTATAAAGGAATACCTGAAGGTAGCTAATTTATAAAGAAAAAAAGTTTACTTGACTCATGGTTCTACAGACTGTACAACAGTCATGGTGCCCACATCTGCTTTTGATGAGGACCTCGTAGTGCAAGGTCAAGGAGAGCCAGACTGCAGAGTTTACAGGCCAAGAAAAGATGCTAGAGCCAGGGGAGGAGGTGTCAGACTCTTTTAAACAACCAGCCCTGGGGCAGGGTGAGGGGGGAGCTCTCTCAAGAACTAATAGAATGAGAACTCATTACTGTGAGGATGGCATCAAAACATTTATGAGGGATCCACCCCCATGACCCAGATACCTCCCCTTAGGCTTTACCTCCAACACTGGGGATCAAATTTCAAAATGAGATTGGGGGGGACAGATATTTAAATCATATCATGTATGTGTGCACAACTAAAGGCCAGCACAGTGGTATGTGTGAAAATGGTTAAAGCTTGGGTAGAACTGTCATTGCTGTAAGAAGAAATTGTGTCTCAAGCTGCTATGGCATTGATAGCCTAAGGTTGAGGGAAGACTATTCTAGGAGTTGGTGGCTTTTTTTTTTTTTTTTTTAATCAGAGTCTTGCTCTGTCACCCAGGCTGGAGTGCAGTGATACAATCAGTCACAGCTCACTATAGCTTCACCTCCTGGGCTCAGGCGATCCTTCCGGCTCAGCCTCCCGAGTACTTATAGATGTGCACCACCATGCCCAGCTAAGTTTTGTATTTTTTGTAGAGACGAATTCTCACTATGTTTCCCAGGCTGATCTTGAACACCTGGGTTCAAGAAATTCTCCCGTCTCAGCCTCCCAAAGTACTGGAATTACATGCATGACCCACTGTGCCCAGCTGGGATAATTCTTAAAACTGGTAAAAATATAAAATTCACCGGTACTCAAAATAACTGTTATGATATTCATTATCTCATAATAGTTTAAATATTTCTGAAATTCATCACAAGTCACTTTTGCAAAGGACTATCATGTGATACAGAAATTTTTATCTTGAAGTTGTTCATCTTTATAATTTTTTTCCCTAGGATCTGTCCCATTTTCTGTGTCACGGTCTTCCTTGCAATGGTTATTCTTCCATTCTTACAAGAGGCTAGTTCAGAATTGCTTTCTAATTGGAAGCAATATCTCTGATCAACCAATAGAATGCCTGCCTAATACAGAAGAGAAAATTGAATCCCAGAGAGTTTATATAAATCGTCCAAGGTCACACAACTAGTCAGCCAGCCAGACCAAGTTCGCACAGACCACTAGCCCATGCTAATTTCAAATTTCAGGTGGATCTAGCCAATGGATAAAGCGGTAGGGGCCACTCTTGTGCTGGTGTGTGTGTGTGTGTGTGTGTGTGTGTGTGTGTGTGTGTGTGTGTGTGTGTATTATCATGGTCTTAAAATCTTTTCAACCCATTACCAAGTGTTTAGCCGTATGATCCTCCAGTCTCCCCCCTGTTATTTTCCTGTACCTTTTTAGCACAGTTTGGAAGCTTGTGTCATCCTGTTTATTATTTTTCTTTTTTTAAATTTCAGAGTTGTACACGTGAGGATTTACTACATAAGTAAATTACATGCAGGGGAGGTTTGGACTTCTAGCAAACCCTCTCGCCCCTTGATAGCAAACATGGTAACCAATGGGGGACTACTGGTTCGTACAGCAACTCAATTTAGAAAATGTCATACTACTTTTCACAAAGGTTGAACTAGTTTACATTCCCACCAACAGTCTAGAAGCATTCCTTTTCTCCACAGCTTCACCAGCTCCTGTTGTTTTTTGACTTTTTAATGATAGCCATCCTGACTGGTAAGTCATATGTAATTGTAGTTTTGATTTGCATTTTTCCAAAGATAATTTTTTCATGTGGCTTGATTTTTCATTTTTTCTGTTGGCTTGATGAATGGCTTCCTTTGAGAAGTGTCTGTTCATAACCTTTGCCCGCTTTTTAACGGGGTTGGGGTTGTTTTTTTCATTCAAAATTCATTTGAATTCCTTATAGATCCTGGATGTTAAGCCTCTGTAGGATGCACAGCTTGCAAATATATTTTCTCATTTTGTGGGCTGTCTTTGTACTCTCTTGATGGTTTCTTTTGTTACACAAAAAATTTTTAGCTGTATTCCATGGGGAGACAACCCTGCATTTCAGTCTTCCCAACCCTTCACTGACAATTTCCTTTGTTAGACCAAAGCCTTAACAAGGGCGATCCTTTCTTCCAGAACAAGCATACACAGAATAGGCTCTATTTCTTGCTAATGTGCATACAAAACTTCACAGGAGAGGAAAAAAAAAAACATACTGTAGTATGCTTTGCTTGCCCTTCATTTTTGGCACTTCCTTTGGAGCCTCATTGTATGGTATGGAATATCCATGTCCCAGGAGTCAATGTAAATAGAGTAAGGATGTTAGCATTCCTTTTTATTATATTTTATTTATCTTGAAGGGGCTATCATTTGTAACTCCAGTTAAAGAATTCCCATCTTGTCTAGTAGACTGAATTATTTCTCCTGTCTGTCTAAAGCATGCCCCAGGTACAAGCAACACATCCCCAAATGATTGTACATGTGCGTTTGTACATCTTGTCTGCCACGTTAGACATCATTACAGTCACTTGAGATTTCTGGCACATTTCTTGCAATTATTACTATTGCCATTTTTTTGTTTTTCTAAAAGGTCCTATTGAGACTCATGTTGTAGTGTTGTTATAAGAGTTAGATGAGGTGCTTTATGTAAAGTACTTACGAAAATGTCTGGTAGTCAGTATGCATTCAAAAATGATAGGCATTATTATTATTTTAGTCAGAATAACCTTAAGTGTCTTCCTTGGTAGAGGAAGATTAGAATTTACAATACTGTACTACCTTTGGTAGTGCCTTCTTTACTCTCTGTTCACAATTCAGTCTCTAATTCTGTGACGAAACAGGATGACCAGGACCTCTACACCACATGATTGAGTTAAGGAGCCTTCCATCAGCAAAGATGGCTTTGTCATTTTACTTTCATCTTGTGTTTGCCAGGTAGACATTATTTTTTTAAGGCTTATTTGTTGTTTTTTAATTTTATTAATTTTTTTAGAGACAGGATCTTATTCTGTCACATAGGCTGGAGTGCAAGGGCGTGATCACAGCTCACTGCAGTCTTGACCTCCTGGACTCAAGTGATCTTCCCACTTCAGCCTCCTAAGTAGCTGGAACTACAGGCACTTGCCACCATGCCCAGCTTTTTTTTTTTTTTTTTTTTTTTAATTTTTTAGTTTTTGTAGAGACAGGGTCTTGCTATATTGGCAAGAGTGGTCTGGGACTCCTGACCTCAAGTGGTTCTCCCACCCTAGCTTTCCGAGTAGCTGAAATTATGGGTGTGAGCCACCATGCCTGGCCTGTGTGTTGGTTTTTGAAGACTATTGTTCTTAATACAGTTTCCACCTTTATCTGTTTACAATTACACTGCTGTTTTTGACTTCATTGTAAACTTTTATATACCTACAAAGTAATAGATCAAGAGCTCTGGTGGGGGCGACAACTGTTCAGAAAGACCACTGTAAATTTCCTTAGAACCAACTCTAGATGAAGTCCATGAGAATTTTACTTTTGTCTTCTTTCTTGCCAACTACTTATATGGATAGGAATCTCTCATTATTTTTTTGTGTGTGGTTTTTTTTTTTGTTGTTGTTGTTGTTTTTTTTTTTTTAGAGACAAGAGCTCCCTCTTTTATTCCGGCTGAAATGCAGAGGTATAATTACTGTAGCTTCAAACTCCAGGACTCAGTTCTCCTGCTTCAGTCTCCCAAAGCACTGGGATTGACATGTATCAGCCACCACATCTGGCCCCCTTTTTTTTGTACTTTTTCCTCCTTATAAAGTAAAAAGTTTATTCTAGAAAATAAAACCAAGAAAATTGAAAAAAATTAAAATTTGTTAATGGTCAATATTTTAATATTTAGAATTTTCTTTTTTTAATTTATATTTTAATTTAAAGATATGTGGTATAATTCAGGACTAGTCATCCAAGTGATCATCAAACAGGTAAAGTTTGGGCCTCTCTTTGGTCCCAACTTTGCCTGGCTTGCAATAAATGTTATATGCCCCCCCCCACCAGACAGTGTCCTGCTACTGCCAATTCCTTTCTTATAGTATTATGGTAAATGTTCAGTGTCTGCTTATGAGTGAAAACATGTGGTACTCTGTTCTTTCTTTCTGTGATAGACCACTGAGTATTATAGACTCTGAATTCATCCAAGTTACTGAGAAGTTCATCCAAGTTGCTGAGAAGTTCATGTTTGTCCTTCTTTATGGCTACATAATATTCCATCATGTATATGTACCACATTTTTTTTTATTATCCAGTCCAGTTTCGATGGGCAGCATGGTTGGTTCCATGTTTTTGCTATTGTGAATAGTGCTGCAAAAAACATACATGTGCAGGTATCTTTTTTGTAGAATGATTTGAGTTCCTCCGGGTATATTCCCAGAAGAGGGATGACTAAGTTGTATGGAAGGTCAATTTCTAGTTCTTTTAGAAACCACCACACTGTTTTCCATAGAGATTGAATTAGTTTGCATTCCCACCAGCAGTGCAGATTTCCCTTTTTTCTGCATCCTCACCAGCATATGTTGTTGTTTGTTTTGTTGATGATGGCCATTCTCACTGAGGCTAGGTGGTATCTCAATATGGTTTTCATTTGAATTTATCTGATGATTAGTGAAGCTGAGCACTTTTTCATGTGTCTGTTGGCTGCCCATGTATCTTCTTTAGAGAAGTGTCTATTTATGTCTTTTGCCCACGTTTTAAAGGGGCTGTTTGGTTTTTTCCTTTTGGCATGTTTGAGTTTCTTGTAGGTCCTAGATGTTAGGCCTTTGTCAGATATACAGTTGGCAAATATTTTTTCCCATTCTGTGGGCTGTCTCCCTGCTCTCTTGATGGTTTCTTTTGCTTTGCAGAAGTTTTTCAGTTTACTGAGGTCTCCCTTGTCTATTTTATCTCTTATGGCATAGACGTCTGGAGTTTTGATCTGGAATTGGTTGCCTACTCTGATTTCTATAAGGATGTCTTCTGCGTTTTCTAAGATTCTTATAGTTTGAGGCTTTACATTAGGTCTTTGATCCATTTAGAGTTGGTTTGTGTGTATGGTGATAGGTAGGAGTCCTGTTTCAATCTTCTGTGTGTGGTCAACCAGTTTTCCCAGCACCATTTACTGAATAGGTTCTCTTCTCTCCAATGATTGTTGGTGGAGGCTTTGTCGAAGATAAGTTGGTTGACAAATTGAGGTTTTGCTTCCAGAATCTCTATTCTGTTCCATTGGTCCATATGCCTATTCTTGTACCAATACCAGGCTGTTTTGATTATTGTAGCCTTATAGTAAAGTCTAAAGTCTGGAAGTGTGATACCTCCTGCTTTGTTTCTTTTGCTAAGGATTGTTTTGACTATTCATTGTTGTTTATGTTTCCATATGAATTTCTGTATTGTAGTTTCCAGCTCTGAGAAGAATGATGCTGGTAATTTAATGGATACTGCATTGAATCTGTAGATTGCCTTTGGTAGGTTAAGTATCTTAACAATGTTAAGTGTTCCTATCCATGAACATGGAATATTTTTCCATTTTTGTCTTCTTGGCTTTCTTTGAGCAGTGTTTTGTAGTTTTCATAGTAAAGGTCTTTCACTTCTCTGGTTAGGAAGATGCCAGGTATTTTATTTTTTTGTGGCTATTGTGAATGGAATTGTGCTTTTTATTTGGTTCTCTGCCTGTTTGTTGTTGGTGTATAAGAATGTGATTGTCTTTTGCACATTTATTTTGTACCCTGAGACTTTGCCAAAGTCCTTTTAGTGCAAGGAGATTTTTGACAAATTCTCTTGGATTTTTGCTGTATAGGATCATATTGTCAGCAAAGAGGGATAACTTAACTTCTTTTTCTGTTTGGATACACTTTATTCCTTCTCTTATCTAATTGCTCTGGCTAGGACTTCCAAAACAGTGTTGAACATGAGGGGTGAGTGTGGGAAGCCTTGTCTTGTTCTGGTTTTCAAGGGAAATGCTTCCAGTTTCTGTCCATTTAGCAATATGCTGACTGTGGGCTTATTGTAAATGGTGCTTACTATTTTGAGGTATGCTCCATCTATGCCTACGTGTTCAAGGGTTTTTTTTTTTTATTAAGAAGGGATGCTGAATTGTATCAAAAGCTTTTTCTGCATCTAATGATATAATCACATGGTTCTTGTTTTTACATCTGCTAATGTGTTTAATTACACTTATTGTCTTGTGACTGTTGAACCAGCCTTGCATCCCAGGAATGAAGCCTATTTGATCATGGTGGATGATTTTTGTGATGTGTTGTTGGATCGAATTTGTTAGAATCTTGTTGAGAATTTTTGCATCTATGTTCATCAGCGATATTGGCCTGTAATTCTCTTTGTTGGATCTTTACCTGGTTTGGGTATCAGTGTGATATTAGCTTCATAAAATGATTTGGGGAGAATTCTGTCTTTCTCAATTGCTTGGAATACTTTCAATAGGATTGGTATCAGCTCCTCCTTGTATGTTTTGTAGAATTCTGCTGGAAAGTTATCCAGGACTTTTTTTTTTGGTTGGTAGTTTTCTTATGACAAAGTCAATTTCCTGAGCTGTTATTGCTCAATTTAGTGTCTCAATATTTTCCTGTTTCAAACTTGGGAGGCTGTGTGATGTCAGAAAGTCCTCCATTTCACTTAGGTTATCAAGTTTGTTTCCATACAGGTGTGCATGGTGATCTCTGATAATCTTTTGTATTTCTTTTTTTTTTTTTTTTGAGTTGGAGTCTCACTCTGTTGCCCAGACTGGAGTGCAGTGCCGCTTCGGCCACCGCAGCTCACCTGCTGGCTCGGCGATCCTTCCGCCTCCGCCTTCGAGTAGCCGAATTACAGGGCTAGCTGATTTTTGATTTATTGTAGAGATGAGGTCTCACTGCCCAGGCGGGTCTCGAACCCGGGGCTCAGGCAATCCACTACCTCAGCCTCCCAAGGCACGATTACAGGTGAGCACCGAGCCCGTTTTGTATTTCTTTAGGGCCTATTATGATTTGATTATATGCATTTTTGACTGATTATGTTTATTTGGACTTTTTTTCCTCTTTTTCTTGGTCATTCTGGGTAGGGGGGTTCATCGATCTTGTTTATTCTTTCAAAGAATCAGCTTTTTTTTGTTAATTTTTTTTGTTTTTTGAGTCAGAGTCTTACTTCTTTACCCAAGCTGGAGTGCAGGGGCACACATGCTCATGGCCATCCCAGCATCAACCTGCTGGGCTTCAGTGATCCTTCCGCCTCAGCCTTCCAAGAAGCTGGAACTACAGATGTGCACTACCACGCCTGGTTATTTTTTATTTTATTGTAGAGTCGAGGTCTCACCAAGTTTCCCAGGCTGGTCCTGAACCCATGAGCTCAGACAATCCACTCGCGTTGGCCTCCCAAAGTGCTGGCATTACAGGCTGAGCCACCGAGCCCAGCCTTATTAACTTTTTCTATGATATTTTTTATCTGGATTCTTTTGCTAAAGTTAGAGTTTTGTGGTCTTCTCTTTCCAACTCCCTCAGGTGATTTGTTCGGCTGCTAACTTGTGATCATTCCATTTTCTTGATGTGTGTTCATAGAGATATAAATTCCCTTCTTATAACTGCTTTCATGGCATCCTTGATGCTTTGGTAAGATGTTTCTTCTTTAAAATTCATCTTTTAATTTTTGTTTTGATTTCTGTGCTGACCCAGTAGTCATTCAGCATCATACTGTTTAGTGTCCATGTCTTTGTGGCCTTGGGGGGAGTTTTGTTGGTGTTGATATTTATTTTTATTCCACTGTGGTCTGAGAAGGTGCATGGCAGCATTTCTATCTTGTGAAATTTGTTTATGCTTGATTTATGGCCAAGGATGTGATCAATCTTGGAATACATTCCATGTGGTGATGAGCAGAATGTATACTCCGTGGTTGTTGGCTGAAGTATTCTGCAGTATCTTTTAAGTCCATTTGGTCAAGTGTCAAGTTGAGGTTCTGGATCTCTGTGTTGACTTTTTGCCTTGATAGTCTATCTAAGGTTGTTAGTGGGGTATTTAAGTTCCCAGCTATTATGATGTTAGAGTCAATATCTTTTTTTAGTTTTTTTGTACATATTTTTAATATTTAATATTTTTAATGTTTCTAAGTTCTGGCATCTTGTTCCTTTCTTGGAGTGTGTTGTTACTTTCTGTCACAGCTGATGCTTTTTTTCAGTTGTACAACTGTGTAATTTCTAAATATTGGAAGACTCATTTTCACCTGAATTTCCATGTGAACAAAAGATAACTTTTTACATTTCGTGTGACCCCATATCTCCTTCCTCTATATGCTATTAATTTTTTGGATTCACTGATTTTTTTCTATATTTATTTCAAAATATCATCTTAATGATATTTTAAAAGGTACTTTTTAGAGGTTATGCCACTCCTATGTTTTCAAATGTCTCTAAATTTTCAGCAGTTTTCTAGAGATAAAGCAAATATCACTTTCAACCTGTCATATTTTTCTTCCAGGAAGCAGGGAGGGTATTTGCAATTTCAATTTTTTATAATTCTCTCTCTCTCTGTCACTTAGACTGGAGCACAGAGGCATGATCAAAGCTACTGCAGCTTCAAACTCCTGATCTTGAGCAATCCTCCCTTCTCAGCTTCCCAAGTAGCTGGGACTACAGATGCACACCACCACCACGTCCAGTTAATTCTTTTAATTTTTTGTAGAGATTAGGTCTCACTATGTTTTCCTGACTGGTCTTGAACTCCTGACTTCAAGCAATCCTCCTGCCTCAGACTCCCAAAGTGCTGGGATTATAGGCATGAGATAGCACGCCCAGCCAAATTTTTGTTTTTGATTATCTCCAATCAAATTTCACATCTGTGGGATCTTCTAATCTAGGTCCCAGATCCTTTTGACTTCCTGGGCTGGTGGCGCTTACCCCTCCACTGGACCAGGATGAAGACTCACTTCCTAGATGTCACATCTTCCTCTTCGTGGTCATATTTGTTGTTGTACTAAAGCAACATCCATTAGTTTTTCTTCTCTCGGGCCTAGACCTCTGACCATTGTTATTTATAGTGATGCGTTTTGTATTGCATGTTTCCATTTGTGCCTTTTCCATTTGCAATCACTCCATCAAGACTTCCTTTGAATACTTTCTTTTCCTATCTCCGGCGAGGCTTCTTTCTGCCTTTTCCATTTATCCCAGGCTTCTAGCTCTACTTCTGGCTCTACAGCAGTTCTACCTTCCATTCATTCATTAAATATTTATTGAGCACCTATTATAGACCAGGCACTGTAAAGGACCCTGGAGATGGGAAAGTGAACAAGTTAGATGGCTCTCTGTTGTCATGGAGCTTTCATTGTAGTGTGGAAGACAGGGAAACTCAAGGAAATAAATAAATGAAAAATAGAATTGCTGGTAAGAAGATATGCTATAAAGTAAACAATGCAGCACAGCGGACTAGAGAGCTTGGCTTAGTTGTACATGCAAGTTATTGTGTTGGTAGGCTAATTAAGGTGATTCAGTTCTTCCTGAGAAGATAACTTTGAGCTGAGAGTAGAATGAAATAAAAATGAAGAAGAACGCATTTCAGGCAGAGGGAACAGCAAGCCTGAAGGCCTTGAGGTGGAAAATAGCTGATTCAGGGAGGAGAAAGAAGGCTGCTGTGGCTATGGTGGAGCTAGAGAGGGTAAAGCTGAAAAAGAGGTGACACTGGGATTGTGGAGAGGCCCCATAGGACTCAGTGAGTCTTGCTAATGATTTTAGATTGTATTCAAGGGTTAGAGGAGGCTACCATATGGTTTTGAGACCAAGGTAGTGAGGAACTTAAAAGATCACTTTGGCTATTGTGTTAAAAATAGACCATGAACCTCAAGAGTTGAAACAAGGAGACCAATTGGAGTCTACTCTTTTTAGGTAGAATGGTGTTTTTGTTTTTGTTTGCCCGTTGTTGTTATTACATCCAAGTAACATAAAAAAGCCTAAGCTGACGTTCTCAAGGAAATTTATTATTTCATACATGAGAAGCCCAGTAGCAGGGGATACTCTAGGGTTAGTATATTCCAGGATGATGTCATCAAGATGCACCCTCTGCCATCTGGGTTTTATTTCATCTTCATGCTAGTAGCAGAATAGGTGCTGCAGCTCTCACAATTAGGCCCCCAAATGACTAGGCCCAGGGATAAGAGAGAAATTATTATACCGTGTAGTGATCTCTTAGCAAGTGTCCCCTTGTTTAAATTTGCCCCATACCTCTTTGCTCGGAATTGGTTCCTCCTGAAACCATCACTGACAGAAGGTATGGAATTACCATTATTTGCATGGGCCAATTATTTGGGGGTAGAGTGGATTATAGGGGGTCAGCTCCTATCACTGTAGTCCAGAGAGAAATAAATTCCCAATGCCTCACCTAATACATGCTATACAGCAGAACGCAAACTCAAACTCAAACTAAGCAGACATTTTGGGACATTTCAGAAAAACTCAGTTTTCCCTTAAAGGTTTTTCTGTATCCAAACAGGGTTATCCCGACTATAACACAACACAGAGACATTCACCTAACTTTTCAAATTTGCTTATAAGGAGAATGAATATTTGAGTGTCTCTTACATGAAAGGCAATATTCTCAATTTACATATGAGAACTGCTTTAGACTTTACAACCGTCCTATGAAGCAAGTATTTCTACATCCATTTTACAGAGAAAACTGGGCCTAATTCAGTTGATGAAGATCATATAGGAATTTTTGTCAATTTCCCATGGCCATGTGCATTTTTCTATTACTTTAAGAATAAAATAAAAATAGCTGGGCTCAGTGGCTCAGCCTGTAATCCCATGCTTTGGGAGGCTGAGGTGAGTGGATTGCCCTGAGCCCGTGGGTTTGAGACCCGCCTGGGCAACTTCATCTCTACTTCATCTCTACAGTAAATCAAAAACTAGCTGGGCGTGGTAGTGCATGCCTGTAGTTCCAGCTACTTGGAAGGTTGAAGCAGAAGGATCACCAGATCCCAGCAGGTCGAGGCTACGGTGGCCGGGAGCGGCCGCTGCACTCCAGTCTAGGTGACACAGTGAGACTCCAACTCAAAAAAAAAAAAAAAAAAGAATACAATAAAAATATGTATTTGAGCCGGGCTTGGTGGCTCAGCCTGTAATCCCGCGCCTTTGGGAGGCTGAGGTGAGCGGATTGCCTGAGCCCGCGGGTTCGAGATCCGCCTGGGCAGCGAGACCTCATCTCTACAATAAATCAAAAAATCAGCCGGGCATGGTAGCGCATGCCTGTAATTCCGGCTACTCGGAAGGCTGAGGCGGAAGGATCGCCGGACCCAGCAGGTAGAGGCTGCGGTGGCCGGGAGCAGCCACTGCACTCCAGTCTGGGTGACAGAGTGAGACACCAACTCAAAAAAAAAAAAAAAAATATGTATTTGGCACATACAGTCATATTGGATCTGCATACTTGAGCCTTTTTAAATGATTCTGAAGGGCTCACAATCAATATAAAAAGCAGTTCTTCAAAGTGAACAGATAAAGATCAGAAGTGATAAATCACTTAGAAGCTAACTCTAGAGGCATCTCTCTTTTATTTGACAACTCACATGTAATAAAGACAATGCCTAATTATTTCAAAAATACTTGGTGGAAAGAGGATGTTGTTTTGTGAGTACTGAGTTGCTCATCTTTTCTGAGAGAGGTATTATGTAAGACAAAATCAACAAAGTTACAGACTTTTCCCATGCAAAGATGAGTTATTTATTCCATTCAGTTTGGAGTTTTACCTTTGTGCCTTTAACCTCTGCCTTGGTGTGTGCTCTGCACTGATACAGACCAAACCATAGCTGCTGAGATGTGAAATTAGGTGATTTAAAGAGTCACTTCTGATTCCCGAGATATGCTCCAAGGCATACTGTGATGTGCTTTAGGGCACAAAATGATCTCAAGATGGAGCTAAGGGGGAAAAAATTCTCCAAAGTAACAATAAATATTGCACAGTGGCAAGATGGTCAGAGAATTATGTATTAGCATTTTTCAGGCCAAGCACAGTGACTCATGCATATAACCTCAGCACTTTGGGAGGCCAAGGTGAGAGGATTGTCTGAGTTCATGGGTTCAAGACCAGCCTGGGCAATTTGCTGAGACCTTGTCTCTACAATAAATAAAAAAATTAGCCAGGTGTACTGGTGTGTGCCTGTAGTTCCGGGTACTTGTAAGGTTTAGGCAGAAGGATCACCTGAGCCCAGCTGGTTGAAGCTGCAGTGTCCATGAGCATGCCACTGCATTCCAGCCTGGGCAACAGAGTGAGACTCCAACTCAAAAAATAAATACAAATTTTTGAACAGCTACACTTTTCATAAAATCCAGTCATAAGGCAGAAAGCAAAATTACATTAACTGTTGATTATAATCGTGAAAACTCTCTAAGTTGTTCAATATGTTGCAAATTGTTCTCATCAGTTCAAAACTTAATGTTTGTGTGTGTGTGTGTGTGTGTGTGTGTGTGTGTGTGTTTTGCGACTAGTTTGGGATCAATGTGTGGAGCTGAAAATAAATATAAAACCTCTGGGAGAGTTTTGTTACATCCAGATTTTAATTTGTTCATAGTAATGAGGGAAAAAGGAGATGGTTAGCCCATCAATGTCCATGTTTGAAGAATGGAGTACTGGTATAGAAAACAAGATAATCTTAACAGGGCTTTGATTGATCTGTAATTTGCATAATCAGGGGTAAAGGATAGTCTTAGAATGTAGTCTTCCAAATAACTTTTATCTGTGTTACCAGAAAACAAGGAAACATTGACTAAACACTTCCTGAACATGTTCCTTTTTATCCTCTGGCAGAGCTTCTATAAGTGAAATGATCAGAAAGTAGTGGAGAAAAGTAGGCAGAAAGAGAAACAAGGAATCTGGGTTTATTTCCAAACTGAATAATCAGCTTCCTACTAAAAAAGAGAATTGGCAAGGCTGTATGGAAGGTTCCATGATTCCTTCATTCCCATTGTGGCAGCAGTATGTAAGCTGGCAAGAGGGACCTGCAAATACTATGGATAAACATAATCATTTCTCAAAGGCTCCCATTTAGCTCACTATAATTTATGATTACACAGCCCTACTTGCCCTGCATACCTCTTCTTCTGTGTTGAGTCTACAACTTCGCTTGAGAACCTAACAATCATTGCTCTGAATGGCGTGCTCACATGGAGTGCTTTATAGTTGGTGACACACTTGGGAATTTGTGAGCTTAGCCTGGGAAAAAAAAAAATCTGCCTTCCCTCCCCCGGTCTTGGAAAAACATGGCTCCAAGTTCAGCTCCCCACATCCCTTATTCTCTGGTCCTGCCTTCTTTTTGTGATTGAAAAAAGAAATATCCCGCTCATTTGTGTTTTTCCATGTTGGTTCAGAGCAAAGACCTCAAAGTTTTGGGCTTGTGTCCCAAAAGCCACATGCTTCCCAATGGAGCAGAAATTACACGGACACTTTTAGAAGACCTTCAGATTTGCTACTAATATACTGACTTTACATATAAGGAGGTAGAACTCAGAGAGTTTAAATTACTTATCTATAGTCACACAGCAAGTTAGTGTCAGAGCTAGAATCTGAACCCAGGTTGGTGTGATGCTGGAGAAAATACTTTTTCCTACACTGTGCCGCCTCTCAGATTTATATAAAGAGGAAAAAGTGAGAACCAAAAGGTAAAGAGAGGGAAATTATCTTCAAATAGAGAGGTATTTGGAATGTAGTAAGCATGCAACAAATATTTATTGGATAAAAAATGAAATTACAAACACAGTTGTTTTCCAAATGTTCTCTCTTCTTTATACTTGTTAATTTTTAAAAAGTGAACATTTACTACTTTTACCATTAATAAAAAATGAAGGAAAGAAAGGAAAGAAAAGAAGAGGAAGAAGGGAGAGAGAGAGGGAGAAAAAGAGGAGAGAAAGAAGGTGGGAGAGAGGGACAGACTGTGGAGGGAAGGAAAGAGGGACAGAGGAATGTGGGGAGAAAAGTTGCAGAAACAGAAAATGGCTCCAGAGGAAAAAGCCTATAAGTAAGTTTTGAAAGAGGAATGTTCTTCAAAGTTCAAATCATTGTTATTTTTTTTTTTTTTTTGAGTTGGAGTCTTACTCTGTCGCCCAGACTGGAGTGCAGCAGCCGCTCCCGGCCACCGCAGCCTCGACCTGCTGGGCTCCGGCGATCCTTCCGCCTCAGCCTTTCGAGTAGCCGGAATTACAGGCGTGTGCTACCACACCCAGATGATTTTTTGATTTATTGTAGAGAATGAGGGCTCGCCAAGTTGCCCAGACGGTTCTCGAACCCGCAGGCTCAGGCAATCCACTCACCTCAGCCTCCCAAGGCAAGGGATTACAGGCTGAGCCACTGAGCCCGGCTAAATCATTGCTATTATTAGCATTGGGTCAATTATTGTTAGTTTGGTGCATTCAGTTCTTTGATTGGTCAGTGTCACAGAGTGACCTTGTAATTCTCTTCCCCTTGGTCTCTCCATCTGTGAGCAGATTTAATCCCTGTCATCCCTCCAGGAGAATGAGATGTTCTGAGTAAAGAGATGTAAAGTACTCTCAGAGCTTTAGTAAAAGGCCCTGTAAGTAGAGAGCAGTGTTATAAGTGAAGCTGCAAACCAGCACACATTCAACAGTTCCTTGATTTATAGCCCACAGAGCTTTAAACACATCACAGAGAGGCAGAGAAGAGAAAGAAATGATTGCAGTGTGCATCCACAAACCTTGATCTATTATAATTGCATAATAAGAATTACACCCTGTGAAAAACCAGCCTTTGCCTTTCTAACATGAGACATGGCACTGCATCTAATCTTGGCATCTCAAACTTAAGAGAGGTACACATGGGTTCTTGAAATTTAGAAAACAACCTTTTGAAAGGCAAATCTATTCTCTCATTGTTAAATTCAGAGATGTATTATCATGGAAAATACTGGGGTTGGAAACTTAATTTGGCAAATCACACATATAACTTAGGGCAAAAATACTCAACCCTTGCACCATCACATTAGTTTCATGAAAGATTTGTTCTGGCCAGGCACAGTGAATCATGCCTGTAATCTTAGCACTTTAGGGAGCTGAGGCAGGAGGATTGCTTGAGCCCAACCTAGGTAACATAGCAATGTCTATCTCTACAAAAAAAATTTAAAAATAGCTGGGTGTGTTGGCACATGCCTGTAATCCCAGCTATTGGGAGTCTGGAATGGAAGAATGACCTGAGGCCAGGAGGTCAAGGCTCCAGTGAGCCATGACTGTGCTTCTGAACTGAACTCCAGGTTGGATGATAGAGTAAGACACTGACACCCAAAAATAAGAGTTGTCCTACTGTCTAGAGCAGCACTGTCCAATAAAACTTTCTGTGAAGATGAAAATGTTCTCTTCTAACCTATCTAAAATGGAAGCCAGTAGTCATGTTCTATTTAAGGCCTGAAATGTGTCTACTTTACCTAAGAAGCTAAAACTCTAATCTTGTATAATTTTAATTAAGTTGAATAAATTTCAATAGCCATTTGTGACTGGTGGCACAGATCTAAAAACAAATTAATATACCAGAACTTCCTATTTCATGTCTCTTTGTCAGAGTATGGTTAATTCCAATGGCCATACTGACTTGAGCACAGTAAGGTCAGGACAGCCTTCTCAGAAATCAGACTTCAATGGAAGAAGATTTTTCCTCCATTATTCCATGACTCTAGAAATTCTTAAGCCAAGAGAGCCTCTCATAATAAGGAACTGAAAGGACCCTTCAAACAAAATTGTTAGCTTCTTCACTGAGTGGCTACTTCTCAGAAGGTAATGACAATGGACATACAGCACAGGACTTTCTAAGAAGACTAATTCCATGTGGGTCCCTCTGTATCCATTAGCGGTCATATGTTTACTCATTCACCCTCAAAATATTATGTACCATGGGCCAAGTACTGTTCTCTCAAAGATAGTTTTTCTCTGTTAACATTCAAATGTGTTGCCTTTCAGCATCTCTCTATATGCATATGGAGGGCAAAATGGCATGCATCAAGGAGCCCTGGAATCAAACCAAGGAATTGACAGAACATTTTTTGTAAAGGGCCACATAATGAATACAGTAGTCCGCCTTTATCTGTGGTTGGGCTTTCTGCAGTTCCAATCACCTGTGGTCAACCATGTGGTCAAAAATATTCCATTGCTATTCCTGTGCTTTGGAACCATCATTAAGACAAGTGGGGGCTACACGGACACAAGCAGCATGATACCATGACAGACAGTCAATCTGATAACCTATTAGGGAACTAAACCCAATCCCGGTGGGACAAGCAGCGTGGTACAAGATTACATCACATTACTCAGAATGGCACACAAATTACAATTTTGTACATTGCTTCCTTCTGGAATTTTCCATTTTCATCACAGTGCCTATGTCATTCGCTCACTTTATCTCATGATGAAGGCATTTTATCATCTCATATCATCACAAGAAGAGTGAGTACAGTATGGTAAGATCTTTTGTGAGAGAGAAATAGAGATATCATAATCACTTGATTTTTATTACAATATATTGTTCTAGCTGTTCTATTTTATTATTAGTTGTTGGTCTCCTACTTTGCCTAATTTAAAAATTAAACTTTACCGCAAGGTGTAGGTATGGGAAAAAACATAGCCTATATAGGATTTGGTACTATCCATGTTGTCAGGTATCCACTGGGGGTCTTGGAGTGTATTCCCATGGCTAAGGGGAATTTACAATATTTTAGACTCTGTAGGTCATACAATTTCTGTCACAGCTATTCGACTCTGCATTTGTAGCATCAAAGCTGCCATAGAAAAATATATAAACAAATAAGTTTGGCTATATTCTGATAAAACTTTATTTATGGACAGTAAGATTTGAATTTCATACTGAAATATGAAATATGGAAATACAGAAGTTGATTGTTTTTCATAACACAGAGTATTTTTCTTTTGATATTTTTCAATAATTAAATATGCAAAAATTATTTCTTAGCTCATGGATCATACAAAAATAGTTGGTGGAATATATTTCATCCACGGTCATCATTGTTTGCTGACTACTGGCCTAGAATGTAGAAAACGAGAAAATGTTTATGATACAATATAAGAACTCTTTATAAACATTTTAGTAATGTTATAGTATTCTGAGAGTAAATATGTGTGTATTTTCTTTATTTTGGGACCTTAAGGATTTTTGCAAGTTTTAGTCATTAAAATTAAGATGATAATCTTAGTTAATAAACCTTCTTTTATTGTGGATGGTTATATAAATTGGAAGGTACAAATAATTTAAGATTTTTACTATGTTATTGACAGCTTAATTTCAAAAACGTCTTATTCCCTGAGAGTGCTGAGTAGTAGTTTTTAACGTCACAAAATACAGCCATTTTGTAGGTAGCTTTCTGGCTTCATTACCTAGGTCTTTTTTTAAGTTGGAGTCTCACTCTCGCCCAGACTGGAGTGCAGTGGCTGCTCCCGGCCACCGCAGCCTCGACCTGCTGGGCTCCGGCGATCCTTCCACCTCAGCCTTCCAAGTAGCTGGAACTACAGGCGCGCGCTACCACGCTCAGCTCATTTTTGATTTATTGTAGAGTTGAGGTCTCGCCAAGTTGCCCAGGCGGGTCTCGAACCCGCGGGCTCAGGCAATCCACTCACCTCGGCCTCCCAAGGTGCGGGATTACAGGCTGAGCCACCTAGCCCAGCTCATTACCTAGGTCTTAATATCACATTTTTAAAAGTCCTTCAAGCCTCCTTTTAAAGACAGGTGGAATGATATTTCCTAGTTGGAATTTTCCCAAACAACTGAAACGTGGCTATGATTTATCAAATTAAAAGGGAATCATACTTTTTGCCATCAAAAACATTGGGCATGAGTTTGCTTGAAAACACATGAGAGGTCAGCCCTATGGATTTAGATAGGCCATGAGGCACAGCAGAGTCTCTTCCAGAGAACAGAAGAGCCCAAACAAGAACTGGTCCTGAATGGTTTAGTCACTCAAGTGTCCGATATGAAAGCCTAGGGAAGACTGAGATTTGAGTAATATTTATTAAATATCTATTTGTGGATGCCCAAACCCAGCTCACAACACAGTCTGAGATTAAGTTTTCATCCTTCCATGGAGAAATGCAGAACATAAATCTCACTGCATTTAATTTAAATGTAAAGATCGAATTCTTTGTTGTTAACATGTCTTTTCTTTTTATAAAGTAATGGTGTTCTATTTTTCATGATAAACAAGCAAAATAAACAACATCATATATGTCTGTATCTTAACTAAATAAATTATATATATACTTGACTATATGTATATGGAATACCTAAATCAATTATATGGGTAATCAAATATATATTACGTAAATCAGTTATATGTGTACTTGAATATAATTAAAATTACATAGTTTAATGTAATGTGCTTATATGTTATTCACATAAATTTTTCATGTAATCCACAAGTCTAGAAATTACTGAGTTTAATATTCATCTGTGCTAGTTACATCACAAATATAATTTACTCTTAGTCGTCATAACCATTTGAGCTATTATTATCACTTCCTTTTTTTTCCCTTACAAATAAAGAAATGGAGACTGAAAGAATTTAACTGATTTACCTAAGGTCACTCAGCTAGTAGGTGGCATTGTCAGGAGTCAAGATTTAAATATTCTTTCATTTTTACACTATTTCTTTATATACTTCCATATAAAGTACTTTTAAAAATTAGTGATATCTTCAAGTTTTTTCCAACTCCAGTTTTCCAATCATTAAAAAAATAGATTGTTTATTACTATATCACAAGAACAGCAGAGGAAGCAGATATGCTATGCCATTGAAATGTTAACTTATATGATATGGCTATTTTTCACTAGCTATTTTTTATCTGTTTTTACAGGTGTGTGCATGGTGCTATTATGTTTACTAATTCTTCCATGAGACAATTGATCCAAATTATGTTAGAACATGCAGTCATTTGGGGTGCTATTTTCCCCATTACCACAGAATCATTCTGGTGGGAATAGGTCTGCCTGGGACAGCAGGACCCCAGTTACTTTCTCTTATGCAATGATAATCCTGTATTAATGTACCAGTTGTGATTAGAAGTGATAACTAATAGTAGATAAAAATGGTGATCGTTGCCTCAAAGGAAATGGACAAGATGCAAAAGAAAGTGTAGCTAAAGTCAAGGGTTTCTTACTTTGATTGGAGCTCTGGGAAGTGAGACTTAATCTGAGAGTGTTGGCTATGCTGGGGTGGTCCAGGTGAAGACTGAGGAGAAAGGGGAAACAACTAGAAAAAAAAAAAAAGCAGCACACAGGGCTCTGGGATACAGTGAGCAACAAGAGAAAGAATGGTTCAAGGGGAGACTGGAAATGTGGCATAGTGTCTGAGTCATTTACAACTTTTATCCCAACAGTAACGGGAAGCAAAGTGAAGGCTCAAACAGGACAGTGACATGTTATGACTTGTGTTTTAATAACGTCACTCTGGCTGCATGTAGGAGAATGGATTAGAAGAAGAGAAGAGATCATATACAAGGCAGCCATTTTGATAATCTTATTGAGCCACGATAAAGGACTAGAGTAAGGTAGTGACAGCAGAGATGGAATACCCTTGATGTTTATGGGGAGACTCTGGAAGACAAAAGCAATCCTGTGAGCTTCTGGGGTAATGATTTATCGTCTTTCTCTAGCCTTGGAGTTTGGAAGACATTGAAGAAAGTGGCCCTATGAGCAATTACATCACCCCAGGGAAGCTTAAGTGTGTGGTTGATTCTTTCCTGATACCTTCTGTCCAAATCTAGGATACAAAATGAACCACTCAGGGAGTATGGTTCTCTTTTCCAGGACTTCTGTCTCATATCTGTGTGTCCTGGGAACAGAGAGATATGGGCTTCAGGATTGCCTCTGGAAAGTGAACCTGGGCTCTGAGCCAAGGGTACATCCTCCTGGAATAGAAAAGCAAAACATATCTGCCTGTTTTTTCTACCCTATCACACAGGTTGGAGTGCAGTGGCATAATCACAACTCACTGCAGCCTACACCTCCTGTGAAGTAGGGTCCGAGCAATTAAATGACAGCCCACTGACTCAAATTAACAAAGGAGAGGTTTATTGGTCAAGGCTCTTGCTGGCCAGCAGCCCACTAGCAGGGAACTAGTTTCCAGCAAGCCCGCAGAGCTGCAATACAAGGCTGTCTTATGTAGTTAGATTTACATCCTGGCGGGCTAAAGATAGAACTTGGGACTTCCCAGGGCTCTTATCACAACATTCTGGAGGCATGGGCAAGCAAGCAAGTTTACAGAAGCAGATGTAGCTGGTTATGCAGGTGCAGCGGATAAGGGTACAATCAATTGTGTAATGTCTGTGGAGAAAGTTTTCAGGAAAGGAGTAATGCTTGCCTCAAGGTTAGAGCTATTCCTGCTTTTTTCCCTTACACTTCTTTCTTTGTTTTCTGTGTTCCTTCTTACATTTGGCTCAGGCAATCCTTTTGCTTCAGCCTCCTGAATAGCTGGGACTACAGGCATGCACCACCACACCCAGCTAATTTTTTTATTTTTTATTTTATAGAGATGAAGTCTCTTGATGTTGCCCAGGCTGGTCTCAAACTCCTGGGTTTAAGTGATCCTCCTGCCTCTGCCTACCAAAATGCTGGGATTACAGGCATGAGCCACTGTTCCCTATCCCATTCTTTTTATTTTTTAAAATAAAGACATAATACTGTGATATAATTTCCACATTGTGATAGGCAAAATAATGGACTTCAAAAGAGGTCCGCAACTTAACTCTGGATCCTGTGAATACATTACCTTTCCTGGTTAAAGGAAACTTTGCAGATGTGATTAAGGTTATGGACTTTGAGATGAAGACAGTATTCTGAATTATCTAGGTGGACTCAATCTCATCACATGAGTTCTTATGAAAAGAAAACCTTTTTGACTGGGCTAGAGAAAGAAATGTGTCTATTGTTGAAGAGTCAGAAAGGTATTACTTTGCTGGCTTTGAAGATGGATAGAAACATACCATGTGAGTTATTTGCTTAAAATGAAAAATTAAGTGGAATTTAGCATAATCACACATGCTTTAATTTTGCTACTATAGATTTGCCTGTTCTAACATTTTGAGACACTACCAGTGGCTGTAATATTTTGCATTTCCACCAGTGATGTATAAGGACTTTAATTTCTCCACATCTTCACCAACACTTTGCTCTCATTTTTATTATATTCCTTTTAGTGGATGTGAAGTGGTGGTATCTCATTGTGATTTTGCTTTGCATTTCCATGTTAACTAATAAGGTAGAACATTTTTTTAATGTTCATATTGGCTGTTTGAGTACTTTAAAGAGCTATTCAGATCCTTAACTCATTTTAAAATTGAGTTATCTTGTTGAGTTATAAAGGTTCTCTATATATTCTAGCTTAAAGTTCCTTATTATATATGTGATTTGCAAAATATGTTCTTTTATTCTCTCACTTGTCTTTTCTATTTCTTGATAGGGTCTTCTGAAGCATGAAAGTTTTAAATTTTGACAAACTTTAATGGTTCCTTATGATTTTTGAGTAATGGCTAATAAATCATTGTCTAATTCATGGTCACAGAGGTTTACTCCTATGATTTTTTTTTAAGTTTTTTTGAAACCCATTTCTAGGTTACTTTTACATATTTTAAACCTTTTACATTTAGGTCTCTGATCTACTTTAGTTTAATTTTTATATGTGATGTGGGATGGGGATTCAACTTCGTCTTTTGCATGTGGACATCCGGTTGTCCCAGCACCATTCGTTAGGACTGCTTTCTCCCCTGAATTGTCTTGGCGCCTTTGTTGGAAATCACTTGACCATAAATGTAAGGTTTCACTTCTTAATTCTTAGTCCTATTCTACTGATCTATTTATCATTCCTTGTGCCAATAGCACACTGTCTTACCATAGCTTTTCAGCAGAATTTGAAATTGGGAAATGTGAGTCTTCAAACTTCCAATTTTACAAATGTAAATTGTAGGTTTTTTTTCAAGATTGTTTTGGCTCTTCTGCCCTCCTTGCATTGTCATATGAGTTTTAGTGTCAGTTTGTCAATTTCTGTCAAGAAGCTAAATTAGATTTTGATAGGGTTTTCAGTAAATCTCTAGATTGGCTGGACGTGGTGGCTCAGCCACTTTGGGAGGCCGAAGTGAGAGGATTGCCTGAGGCCAGGGTTTTGACACTAGCCTGGCAACTTGTTGAGACCTCATCTCTACAATAAATCACAAAAATTAGCCAGGCGTGGTAGCGTGTACCTGTAGTTCCAGCTACTTGGAAGGCTGAGGCGGAAGGACCACATAAACCCAGTAGGTCGAGGCTGTACTCTACCCTGGGCAACAGAGTGAGACTCCAACTCTAAAAAAAAAAAATCTAGATCAATTGGGCAAGTTTTAGCAATATTATTCAATTCATGGCTGTGAAGTGTCTTTTGTTTTATTTAGATCTTCCTTAAATTTTTTAACAATGTTTTATAGTTTACAGTGTACACGTTTTGCACTTCAGTTAAGTTTATTACTACATGTTTTAGAATGCAGTCACTGTTGGGGCATGAACAGTGAAAGAGAGAGAACACAGAATGACCTAGCTCCTTCTAAACTTCCCAAAAAGGTAATTCATTTTTTCTTCCCCAAGGAGGAAAAAGAGGAGGGTAGGAAGAAGAGGGATGGCATGAGAACTAGAAGTGGTATTTCAACATTTATTTTCTCCTAGAGACAGAATTCCTTTTAGGCAAAAAGACTAGAGAAAAATAGGATTCTTGCTATTAGAGAGAACCTAATGGTCAAGTGAATGTGGCAGTTGAGGGAGAACAAAGTGTCAAGAATAATCTCCAGTTTCTTGTGTGAACAAGGGATATGTAGGAATGCTTTTAGGTAGAAGACCCTACCTAAAAGTAGAAGACCCACATTTGGGGGAGTAGAATGAGGTTGGTTTGGCATGTCAGATTTAAGGTGCCTTTGTAATATGTAAATTAGGATGAATGTGTAGTTGAAAGTATACTTACAGACCTCAGAGAGGACTAGCAGCAAAGTTAATTTGGGTTCATAAACATATTACTGGCAAATAAAGTGTGTGGAAGAATTGAAATCATCTAGGGAGAGTTTATGGTTTGACATGAAAAGAGAACCTTGAATGAAGTTTTGGGAAACTCCATCATTTACTGGTCAGATAGAACAGGATGAGTTGAGGAAGTTGAGAAGAGGTAGAAATGTCTGCAGTGGGAGGAGACCAGGCGAATGTCATGTCTTGGAATCAAGAATAAAGCTTGTTTCGAGCAGGAAGGGGTGTGTTAAATACCATAGAGAAGTCAAGTAAGCAGAGCTAGACCAAGTGAATTTTATAACATAGAGGTTATTGGTGAAATTGACAAGAGCTGTTTCAGGGGATTTGTGCTGGGATATAGTCAATATTATGAGGAGCTAATAAAACAAGGATAAGGACAAAATAGAAGTAATACAAATAAAAAAATATAGAGACAGGTAGTTGGAGAAAAAGAGTTGGAGATTTTTTTTTTTTAAAGAAGAGAAACTTAAAAATGTTTAAATGTTGATGGCAGGGTAGCCATTTAACCCCATGGTAATTTTTAGTGTGCTTTCCTTCCCATACATCATATCATAATAATATATTACAGGCTCATATCTTAGAGGAGTTGGGGACCACTGACTAGTCACATGGTCTTGTATGTCACATGATAAAATTAGACTTGCCATTGCCTCCCTCTCCACTCTCATCCCAGCTCAGGATTAGGGCAATGACCTTTTTTTATTAGATACAAATTCCTATCTAGTGGCTTATTCTGAAGTAAGAGACTACTAACAGAAGAAAAGAGTTGATAAAATAATGAGATGGGATAATTTCATAAGGTTCAGGGATTGTCCACTCAAATAAAGAGACCTCCTATTTGTTGTGGAAGGACATAACATGTGCTAATGCACGGATCACGGTAGGATTGCTGTTGGGAAGGCTTCAATTTTCTCCATGAGGTATAAGGACAAGTTCATTTACAAAGATTGGCAAGTGGGAGAGACTGGAGATTTAAGGAGAGTACAGATTTGGATATACTTACAATGAATGAAAAAGGAAGAAGTCAATGAATGAGTATCGCAGTATTGCTGAATGGCACTGAGGTTTTTGTGCTTTTGTGTGCCGGAATGAGTATTATTGAAGGAGAGATAAGCAAGTGATGTGACAGATCCTAAATGCTGATGACTAGAGCAATGAACCTAATGCAAAAGTGTGGTGAGTACAGACTATGAATCCTTGTTTTCAAAAAGAGAATAAAATTAATAAAATGATCTTCCATGCAGGTATTTAAGAAGGACTCGATGGCTACAATAGCCATCAGCCAAATGTTCAATTTTATTTTCCCAGAAGACCAGACAGCTTTTCAGTTCTGTTCTGTCACAAAGCTCCAAGGACGGGTTTATGGAACAAGGATTCCTACCTTGGTTTTCTCTCCCAGCTGCCTGGTGCTAACAGCCTGGAGTATTTTCTTACAGTCAGATGACTAGTAACTACAATTCAGAATAAGACTCCAGATAGGAATTTGTGCCATCTAATTAGAAAAGGTCATTGCACTAATCCTGAGTTGTAACGAGAGTGAAGAGAGATGCAATGGCAAAGCTAATTTTGTCATGCAGCATGCAAGGGCATGTGATTGGTCAGTGGTCCCCAACTTCTTTAAGATAAGAGTCTGTAATCTTTGATTATGGTAGGATGTATGAGGAGGAAAGCACTTATACTAAAAATTACCATGGGGTTAACTGTGTATTCAGGAGCATGTCTTCAAGCTTTTCCTAACCATAAAGAATTGCAGCATGCCGTAGGCAGCCTTGTGATATTATTCTCCCTTTCATCGCTGCCTGGTGAGACTTTGTGTGTGTGTGCCTTGGCAACCTCACAGTTACCCTGTGAAGCATGTTGCGGTGGGAACATTTATCACGTTATGTGCTGAGGAAAATAAAAGAAATGGGAGTTGGCCGAGCTAAGTGAAGTAAAGCAGGGGATTGTTGATCAAGGAGTCCAATCGCTAACTTTCAGATAATACCATGTGGTGAACACATTTGTCACTTAATTCAAATAGTAGGTGTGTTTCTCTTTGGATGTGTTTTAAAGAAAATTAGAAGTTGTCTTAATATGTTGTCAGGAAACACACTTAGTAATAGAGTGTAAATCAATACTTCTAGTGGAAAATCAGAGTACATTTTAATTAATATTAATCTCTCATGCTTTTTAAATGTCTAATATTTAGAAGTGGTGTAACCTCACATTTGATTATTAGGTTTTACTTTCCAGCAATTGGGTCAGGGTAATAATGATTGAAAGTATTACTGCTTGGTCATAGTAATTATAATGAGAATTATTATTATAGCTACCATTTATTACTTTGTGCTAATCATTTTGCATGCATCTAAGCCATACAACTGAGCTGGTACTGTTATTTTATGGAATTTGTTTTAGAGATGTCTATTTAACCAGCAAAAGAACTGGGTACCACTAAGTTGTGAGGCTGGAATTCACACCAAGTTATCTATGTCTCCAGAGTCCATTTGTCTCTAGGCTCTCTCTGAGATGCCATTTAATTTATTCTGTGACCTTACTATCTCCATGCCTCAGTTTCCTCTGTATAAAATAACTAATAGTATCAGTGTCCTTTGGATTTAAGGGTTAAATGAGATAATACTTGTAAATCCAGATAACAATGCTGAACACAAAGAAAATATTCATGTAGAGGTTAGTTACTTTCATTATTGCATAGAAGTAAATTAAATGTATATTAAAAGTTTTGCTACTTTTGTTGTCTCTCCTGATAATCAGTCAACTTGCCCTTGGACTACTTTTCTTCTAGTAGCTTGACCAAGAGCTGACCTATACACAAACTCTTAATTGCCCTCAGCAGCTCGTATCAGCTACCTGGAACACAAGGATATAATTTATAAAAATAGAATAAAGTAAGACCTAAAAGGCCCATAGGAAAACTGCATTCTTAGCTACAACTTTGTAACGTTATACTCTAGTCAGCTAAATAGTAAAGTCTGTGAAAAGGAAATAAGGTTTTCAGCAACAGGTTTTTCGAGAAGAATTTGGTTCATTAAAACCACAGCTTTCTAAGTGGGGCAGCAAAATCAGGACCAACATAAGAAAATTCATAAAAGTCCGTTGGTTTGAGAATTTCCAAAATAATGAGGTCATCCACCTGGTCTTTGCGTACACTGTTTTGAGGTGGTCACCATTTTAAATATCACTTAGCAACAATAAAGAACTATTGATACCTACTATGATATGGGTAAGTTTTAAAACACTTATGTTCAACGAAAGAAGCCAGACAAAAAGAGTACATTCTGTATAATTCCATTAATCTAAAATTCTAGAACTTGGAAAATTAATCTGTAATGATGCAAAGTAGATCATGCAGTTGCCGGGATTTGGGGTGGGGGAACAATACTAAGAAGTACAAAGAGATTTTTGGAAGGTGATGATTTCACAGGTATATACTTATGACAGAACTTAACAAATTGTACACTTCAAAATATGTGGCATTTATTGTACTTCAATTATACCTCAATAAAGCTGTCTTTAAAAAAATCTCACGAGCCGGGCTCGGTGGCTCAGCCTGTAATCCCGTGCCTTTGGGAGGCTGAAGTGAGTGGATTGCCTGAGCCCGCGGGTTCTAGACCCATCTGGGCAGCGAGACCTCAACTCTACAATAAATCAAAAAATCAGCCGGGCGTGGTAGTGCGCGCCTATAGTTCCAGCTCCTTGGAAGGCCGAGGCAGAAGGATCGCCGGAGCCCAGCAGGTCGAGGCTGCGGTGGCTGGGAGCGGCCACTGCACTCCAGTCTGGGCGACAGAGTGAGAATCCAACTCAAAAAAAAAAAAAAAAAAAAACTCACGAGATACTTTAGAAGATTCTTTTTCAAGGTTGTAGCTTTTATTATTTTTTCCTTACTATCTATTGTCAATTCATTTTCTTTGAGTATTTTTAATATTGTAACCTTGCACTTCTATATTGATGTTAGAATTAGCTATCAGGTTTCACTTATACCTGCATGACTACACAACTACTCCCCCACCCCAAATATACATATGAACCTGTTGAAATTTTGATGAATTTTACTAAAACTGTACATTGATTTGGGAGGAAAAGATGTTTTTATAATATGGAATCTTCTGAACCATGAATATAGTATATCTTCACTTATTTAGGTCTTTAACGTCTTTCAAGTATTTTATAATTTCTCCGTAAAAGTCTTGTACCTTCCTAAATATAATTTCATTGCTATTGGAAAAGCTGAAAAATTAATGTTTCTAACTGTTGATTCTTTACAAAGCTGATTTATTTTTATATATTGCTTTTAAATATAGTAACCACTTATTTGTTTTGGAGTCTGTTGATTTCTTTTAGGTTATCCATGTAGGCAATAATATCCTCTGAGAATACTGAATTTCTACTTCAAGATTTTTATAATTTTTTTTCTTTCTTTTGCCTTACTGCTTTGACTAGGTTCACCAATACAACGAAATGTGATAGCTTATTTTCTTCTTATACTTATTTCTAATCTAGAAGGGAATGATTTAATTACTTCATCATTAAGTATAAGCTTACTTCATGGCAAGATTTTAAAATACATATTCAATTTTTAAAAATAGTTATATTATAATGAATTTTCTGTTTCTCCATTAGTCAGTTTTGCTGTTACATTTTTTTACAATTCATTTAAAAATATGTTGGGGTTGCCAATCGGAGCTGGACTGGATAAAGAAAATGTACATATACACAATGGAATATTATGCATTTATAAAGAAGGACAAATATATGGACTTCACAGCAACTTGGATGGATTTGGAGTCGATCATACTCAGTGATCTGTCACAAAAACAAAGAATAGAGTACCATATGTTCTCACTCATAAGCGGACCTTGAACAATTATAATGCTATAAGAAAGGGATTGGCAGTAGTGGGAAACTGTCAGGGGAGTGGGGGTGGGATTGGCAGTTGAGGGAAACTGCTAGGGGAGCTAGGGGCACACCTCATCAGCAAGGGTACCTGCATAATCGATGTTTGTATACCTAACCCTGAATTGTACCCCACATCTTTATAATTTAAAAAAATGAGCCGGGCTCGGGAGCTCAGCCTGTAATCCCGCGCCTTTGGGAGGCTGAGGTGAGTGGATTGCCTGAGCCCATGGGTTCGAGACCCACCTGGGCAACTTGGCGAGCCCTCATCTCTACCATAAATAAAAAAAACTAGCCAGGTGTGGTAGCGCGCGCCTGTAGTTCCAGCTACTGGGAAGGCTGAGGCGGAAGGATGGCCGGAGCCCAGCAGGCGAGGCTGCGGTGGCCGGGAGCGGCCACTGCACTACAGTCTGGGGGACAGAGTGAAACTCCGACTCAAAAAAAAAAAAAAAAAAAGTTGGGAATTAGCTGGACTTGGTAGCGCGCGGCTGTAGTTCCAGCTACTTGGAAGGCTGAGGTGAAAGGATAGCTGGAGCCCAGCTGGCCCAGGCTGCGGTGGCTGGGAGTGTGCCACTGTACTCCAGTATGGGTGACAGAGTGAGACTCCAACTCAAAAAAAAAAAAATGTTAAGAGAAAGTTGGTTGTAATATTCTTTTATTATCTTAGAAATTTCTGCCACTGTGTTTTTTTTTTTTTTTAATCTTGCTGTCTCCTACTTTATTCCTAATTGTGCTTATGAATGGGTTCTCCTTCTATGCCTTGATAAACCTTGCCAGTGTTTTATCAATGTCATTTCAAGGAACCAACTTTTTTATTTTAGATTTTTTTCTATTGGGCATGTCTTGAATCTGTACTAATATTTTCTGCCTTCTGAAGAGAAAACTCCCTGTGACCCAAGCTGAGTTTAACTTCTTTATTTGTGAATTAAATTGTATTCCTTTCTCCTACTCAAAAATAGTGTCCAAAAATTCTCCTCTCTCTGCATAATCATATCCTCTCGTGTTGTTGAAACATTTCCATCAGCATAAAACATGCGATTATCTCCTGTCTTACAACAATAACAACGAATGGCTGAGAAGGCCATTTCTAGCTGCTGCCTTATTTCTCTTTTCCTCTACAGCAAAACCCTTTTAAAAAAAAGTTGTCTGTACTGCTGTTTCCAATCCACTTATTTTTTCTAACCCACTCCAGTCAGGCTTCTTTACCAGCCACTGGTCTGCATTGTCTTTTCTCCTGGTCACTACATGGCTAAAATCCAGTTGTCCAGTTGTTGTTTCTTGGCCCTTTGCTTATTTGCCTGATCAGGAGCACTTGACACAGTTGCTTATTCTTTCCTGGAAACATTTTTCTTTCCATGACTTCCAGGTAGAAAATCTCTCACACTCCTACTATATTTCTCACACTCATCTCACACTCCTACTATATTTCTGGCCACTGTCTCTCAATCTCTTTTGCTAGTTTCTTCTCATATTAATACCTAAGATTTGAAGTGACCCATTGCATAATTCTTAGTCTTCTTTTCTGTCTATGTATCAGTTTTTGGTGATGTCATGCAGTATCACGGCTCTAAATACTATTCTGATGACTCTAGATTTTTTTCTATTTTCTTTTTTTCCTTTTTCTTCTTCTTAGAGGCAGGGTTTAACTGTCATCCAGGCTGGAGTGCAGTGGCGTGATCATAGCTCACTGTAACTCCTGTGCTCAAGCAATCCTCCTGCCTCAGTCTCCAAAGTAGCTAGGACTATTATCCCTGGCTAATTTAAAACAAATTTTTTTTTGTAGATACAGAGTTTTGCTATGTTGCCCAGGTCAGTCTCAAAATCCTGGCCTCAAGTAATCCTCCTACCTTGACCTCCCAAAGTGCTGGGATTACAGATGCAGTAGGCCACTGTGCCCAGGCTAATGACTTCAAACGTATATCTCCGCCATGCATCTTTCTGTAGCACACCTCTGTTAACTCCATTTATGACATGACAATTCTAAACTCCAATGTGACTGCTGGACCAAGTGGCCCTTAGGGTTCCTTGAAGTCAGAGCCAATTTAAAGCCAGTGCCTAGTAGTTCCCAGAAGGTGTGGATATTTCTTTTTTCCCCCATAGCACAGTCATGCTAACAAAAGACTACAGTTCTCCTTGGAAAGGCTAGAAAGAAGGCTTATAGTATATATGTGTGACAGTGTTTCAGGCTTTACCCTCAAATGAATTTAACCTCTCCCCTTCAATTAAGGGGTTTTAGGCTTATGTATGAAAACTGGGTGAAAGGCTATGACAATATGTTGTGTCAACTTATGTTTAATTTCTACCAGACCTGAAATTTTTCTTAGTTTATAGATCAAGTAACATTTTAGAAAACTGTCTATGCATTTTATTCCTAGAGATATTGTAGCCATTTGCCACTGTTAAAGTGATATTCTACTGCAGTAAAGCTATCTTACTGATTACCAGTTTATTCCTTCTGCCCATTATGGTAAATGCATTTACATTGTCTTTGTCAGTTACATTCTGATATACCACTTGGCCTCTGCAACTATAGGCTTCAGCTGAAAATCAAGAAGCCCCTCTTTATGGCAACATCTCCCACTTTTATGCCTGGCTTGCAGAGGACAGCAACCAGACAACATTTTCAAGATTCTGTGTTTTTCCTCACCAATGTAAACGCAGTGTCCTTTGAGCTCTTTCAGTGAATGTAGTGGGGATTGAGGGCAGTGTAGGGCTGGGTGTGCAGGCCATACATGATATATCTGCTCCATCATTCTTTTCTTCCTAAGCCTTTTAGATCTGCCCTTCCACATTTTGCCAGAATGTTCAGGCATCTTACTCTCATTAAGTGTAGATTATCAAAATGTCCCAGTGTCACTCAACCAAAGTAAACTGTTAGGACCACTTCTGTAACACATTAAATAGAGAAACAATCATAAGTGCTTTGAGATCAATACATTTGACCCTCTTCTGAATTCTGTTGTAGCCTGCTTAGTCTAACACCCTTAAATCCATTCACAGCATTCCTCATTTTCTCTCTATAAGTATCCAGTGTACTTAGAAAATCTATGTCAACTTTTACTACCATAGTACTGAAAGGTGGCAGCTACTTGGCCTACCAAGGACTGGTTTCAGTCGGCATGTCACCACAGCCAATCCCAAGTGATACTTTAATTAACCATAAGCCAGGACCTAATTAATCCATTTCCCATTGGCAAATAACTCAACATTTAGGCAAGTCCAAGAGATGACCAAAGTAATCCTCAAGTACTAGATTTGATGGTCATAAGTGTCCTAATATCAGTACATTTTACCAGTCGGAGTTCATCAAAAACAAAAAGCACATTGGTTTTTTTCTTTTGTTTTTTGAGTTGGAGTCTTACTCTGTCACCCAGGCTGGAGTGCAGTGGCATGCTCACAGCCACTGCAGCTTCAACCTGCTGGGCTCAGGCCATCCTTCTTCCTCAGCCTTCCAAGTAGCTGGAACTATAGGCATGGCACATCAGTTTTGTTTTTTTTTTTAAGAGAAATTATTTAACTTATGGAACTATTAAATATGTCTACAGTTATTACTTATACAAAAAAAGAGCAAAAGATAAAAAAAAAAGAGAACAGGAAGGTGTTGTGGGGGTAGCAATTGCAGGAAGCAGCCAGCATGTTAGGTTTGGGGAACAGAGGGTAGGAATTGTAAATTTTAAAACCTGGAAGGGGCCTGTGATGCTGAAACTCAGAATTCTGACCAGGCAGCTCTGATTAACTGGTGATGATGGGTAATGAGGTGGGTTCTGCCAATATTAGAAAAACCAAAAATTGGATTCAACTTCTGTTACAGGAAGGAACTGCTGTTACCAAGATAGAAAAGCATTGCTGGGGGAATGATCAACAGAATAGATCAGGCAGGAAGCAGACAATTTGCAGTACTTTGGGGCACACACTTATCTAGCCATCTAATACATTTAAAAAATATATAGCATAGAAAACTGTTGGTAGGAAAAAATAAAGGCTAAATACTTAAAAACTAGCAAAAATAGCCTATGACCAATGTGTATAGGCAAGAGTGGTTGAAGATGTTACCTTTCCATCCTTCTCATTTTGTGTGAACAGATCAGATCAAAACATTTAGTCTATACATACAAATGCAAAAAACATATTGTGTGCATCCATATAGGGACACACATGGGGGAGGGGGCAAAAAAGCCCGGAATTTATTTATTAAAAAATGTGTATTTATTCTTACATGTTTAAACTTCAGTCACCTTAAAGTACTCTTTGATGCAATACATCTATCAAGATGCTTTTTCCACTGCTCAGAACAGTTTTTGAACTTGTCAATTTTTGTGTCTTTTAGTGCTTCTGCCAGTTTTTTTTCCACCTCTTCCACATGGGCAAAACGTTTCCCTTTAAGTCCTTTTTTCAGCTGGGGAAACAAACCAAAAGTCACTCCAGGAGAGATCGGGTGCATAGGGAGGATGGGGCACAGGAGTTATGCCATTTTTGGCAAAAAAACTGCTGAACACTCAGTGTCATGTGGGCCAGTGTGCTCATAAATCACCCATCATGAAATGAACACACACACATGTTGAAAGAATCTCAAAAAAAAAAAAAAATCACTGTAGGCTAATGCAACCTGTCACAAGGCTAGCTGATACACTGATACATTAGTGAATATGTATATATTCTTCGTGTTGTGTCATTGAGGAGAGCTTATTCTGTAAAAGAAAAAAAATGCTCTGTGTTCTATTACTTCAATGTACACATGTCAGAAATTACACAAATGCACCTTATTTTATGTTGTTGTTATCAAGTTTGGGGAAATCTCTAAATTTGTAACATGATCTTTGAGAGAAATGCCTATTTATTTTATTTTATTTATTTATTATTTTTGAGTTGGAGTCTCACTCTGTCACCCAGATTGGAGTGCAGTGGCCGCTCCCAGCCACCGCAGCCTCGCCTACTGGGCTCCAGCGATTCTTCCGCCTCAGCCTTCTGAGTAGCCGGAATTACAGGCATGCATTACCACGCCCGGCCAATTTTTTGATTTATTGTAGAGACGAGGTCTCGCTGCCCAGGCGGGTCTCGAACCCGCGGGCTCAGGCAATCCACTCACCTCAGACTCCCAAAGGCGCGGGATTATAGACTGAGCCACCGAGCTCGGCTCAAGCTTATTTATTTTAAAAGATGACTAGCATGTGCTTAGTTTATCGGCCATGTGAGAGTTTTGTGTATAATTTAGATTAATCCTGGCCGGGCGCAGTGGCTCATGCCTATAATACCAGGACTTTGGGAGGCCGAGGTGAGAGGTTTACCTGAGCCCAGGGGTTTGAGACCAACCTGGGCAACTTGGTGAGACCTCATCTCTATAATAAATCCAGAAAAATTAGCTGGGCTTGGTGGCACACACCTTTAGCTCCAGCTACTTGGAAGGCTGAGGCAGAAGGATCGCCTGAGCCCAGCAGGTTGAGGCTGTGGTGGCCATGATTGTGCCATTGCACCCCAGCCTGGGCACAGAGTGAGACTCAGACTCAAAAATAAATAAATAAATTTAAATAAATAAATAAATTTAATCCTAGCCCTATCCGGGAAATGGGTATTACCCCTTTTTTGTCTTTTTTTCTTTCTTTCTTTTCTTGGTTGTGCCACTGAGGCTAAGGAAGTGGTAGAGCCGGGATATGTGCTAGGAGCTGTGTCTCTGGTTTCAAAATCCAGTTCTTTTTATCCCAGCTACTCTTCCTTCAAAAATAAAAAAAGCGAAGGACGAGGAGGAGAGGTGAACAGTGACGTACTGCTCTGGGTGACAGTAAAAGTCTGTGTCAAAGAATACAGAACTGTTCCTTAGACTAAGAAAACCTAGAAGCTCTGAGACTTGGCTCCAAGAATTCCAAGTACCAGGAATAGAAGTGTTGTGCAGTGCAGATTAAATCAGGCTCTCTGAATACAAACCAAGGATTGATACATATGTGTATGCCTATATGCCCATACGCACTTGTTTGTATATGTGTGGGCACACAGTGTGTTAGTTTGCTCAGGCTGCTGTAACAAAATGCCATAGATTGGGTGGCTTAAACAAACATTATTTCTCACAGTTCGGAAGGCTAGGAAGTCCAAGATCAAGGTGCCCCCAATCAGGTTCCTGGTGATGCCCTGCCTCCTGGCTGGTAGATAACTGCCTTCTCAGCTGGGCTCAGTGGCTCAGCCTGTAATCCTGCGCCTTTGGGAGGCTGAGGTGAGTGGATTGCCTGATTCCGCGGGTTCGAGACCCGCCTGGGCAGGCAAGACCTCATCTGTACAATAAATCAAAAAATTAGCCGGGCATGGTAGCGCGCGCCTGTAGTTTCAGCTACTTGGAAGGCTGAGGCAGAAGGATCGCCGGAGCCCAGCAGGTCGAGGCTGCGGTGGCCGGGAGCGGCCACTGCACTCCAGTCTGGGCGACAGAGTGAGACTCCAACTCAAAAAAAAAAAAGATAACTGCCTTCTCTCTGGGTGGTTGCATGGCAGAGAAAGAGTTCTGGTCTCACTTTCTCTTCTTATGAGGACTCTTATCCCATCATGAGGGACCCTACCCTCACAACCTCATCTAAACCTAATGACCTCCCAAAGATTCACCTCCAAATGCCATCACTTTGGCGGTTAAGGCTCCAACATATAATTGGTGGAAGGGACACAAACATTCCATTCATAGCACGCACATGCACACACCCTCTAGGTGATTCTAACGTGCAGCCCCATTTTGAGAACCATTGCTTTAGAATAGTTACTCTCAAGTGTTAGTGCCATCAGAATCACATGGAGAACTTGTTAATAAACAGATTAATGACTGTCTAGGTCTGAGGTGGAGCTCCAAGATTTGAATTTCTAACAAGTCCCCAGATGATGCTATGCTGCTGTCCCACTTTGAGAATTACTGTTTTAGAACATGCTGACTTCTGATGTATGCATCCTAGAGAAGAGTCCCATCTGTAGAAGGAGAGATTATATTGGTCTGACATCAAGGAGACATACTTAGCCTGGAGATAAAGATCTGATAGTCAAGAATATATTTACAGCTATGGTATCTATTGAGCACCCAACAATTTTCTAAATTAAAAACTGAGAAAAAATTGGACAAAATTAGAGCAAAAGCTACCTTAAAAAGCACTTTAATGGAAGAGGAGGATGGAGATCTCAGGAGGACCCTGCAAAAGGTAATAGGAGATGTAACCTTAGGAAGAATACACAATACACCAGAAATCTTAGGTAGCAGCAAAAATGTCCACTATTTTTCTAAAACTATGAAAGTAGATTTACCTTGTATAGGAAATGTCTGTATTTCTTAGACTCCATAGGGATTAGAAAGTATAAAAGGAGGAATTTTTACCTTTAAAGTCACAGATGACATTCCATTGCAAGGTGAAGGAAACATCACATGAATCTCATGTTCCTTTGGTAAATCTCCTTTGAACACTGGTCCCAGGCTAATGTAGTTCCAGTGTATAATGCTAGGTTTATGAGAAAAACTTATTTTAGATTTTTTTTTGAAAAACGAAGCATGCAGTTATCAAAGATGACTCTCAGTGATTTAGAATTAACAAATTAAAGTAACTAAAAAGAAGAGATAAGAATTATTGTTCTGGGACCAAGAGATCCTGTTCCCTTGCCAGAATTAGGTAAAAATAATTTTTATAATGATTATAAGGGATTTAAATTGTATTTTACAAAGCTAAGTGGGCAAGACGTATATTGTTTTATTTCCTTTAAATTGAATTTGACCCAAATTTCAATGCCACATTGATGCTGGCAAATTTCTTCTGAATTATCATTGGGACTCCTTCCCTATTTTAAGTGTCATGTAGGGGATCTTTAGCCAACTTGGCTTTTTTGGATGTGGGCTTCATTCTGGTTACTATCAAGAAGGTCACAACCCTTTAAAGTCCAGGGATGCAGATCTCCGGGCCTAGGAATCTTCACCAAGGTTAGATGCTTTTGGACCAAGTCTAGTCTCAACTGGCCCATTGTGAAGCCATCACTGGCCCTGCTCCTCTTCATGCCAAATTCAAACTTCTGCTTTAGGTCCTTCAGTATAACCTGACCCAAGGTAATGCCCATAGGAAGTGGATGGGCAGGACCTCATGATAATAGACATGGGGCACCAGGTTCTCCCAGGAGAGGTGACTTAATAGTATATCTTAATCAAGAGCAATGCTGACTTCCTAGGATTTGACTATAACTAGTCAGGAAGCTTTGTTCAACTATACAGAGACTCATTTGCAGCATGTAGTATACAAACACATACTTGCGAATCACTGTGATAACAGTCTGTTATCTATAGGAATTTGACACATTTTTCTGGTGTGACAGAAAACCATAGCTCTAAGACACATGGGGGAATATGTGGATTGCTTTTAGATCATTCAAAGTGAGATGAGACCTTCTACCCAAAGGTAAGAACAAAAATGTGCAGTGGTAGCCAAAGGAAGGAGGAATCTCTGGCTTCCAGTAGAGCTTCAGACATTAAAAAAAAAAAACAACTCAGGTACTTTTAAGAGATGTTTCAATAAAATCTATATACAGAATTTCTGCTTCTGGGAAGATGCAGTAGGTATATTTTTTCTATTCTTTCTGCTCAGTACAGTCCAAACCAAAAATAGAATTCTAAAACCTGTCAAAAAATATGCAGGAAGTAAAGAAAAAAAAACAGAGAAACAAAAAACAGAACAACACAAAAAACAAAATAGTAAATGTCCAATGTATGTATTTTTATTGCTTGTGCTTTTGGTATCAGAGCTATCTATAAAATTATTGTCTAATCTGGGGCCATAAGGATTTATACCTATGATTTCTAAGAGTTTTACCATTTAGGCTCTAAGATTAGGTTTTTGATCCACTTTTAGTTAATTTTTGTATATAGTGTGAGGTAGGAGTTCAACCTTTGCCACGTTTGCTGAAAATCAATTGACCATAAATATAAGAATTTATTTCAGAATTCTTAATTGTACTCCATTTGTCTGTGTGTCTATGCTACACTAGTACCACACTGTCTTGATTACCATAGCTTTATAAGTTTTATAATTGGGAAGTATGAGTCCTCCAATTCTGTTCATCTTTTTCAAGAGTATTGTGGTCATTCTGAATCCATTGTCTTTCCATATGTATTTTAGAGTTAGCTTGTCCATTTCTGCAGAGAAGCTTGCTGGTATTTTGATAGGTATTGCATTGACTCTGTAGATTAGTTTGGGGAATATTGCCATTATAACAGCATTACAAGGGGAGACCCCCAAAAAACAGGAATTATTTTTTTGGAGGGTAGGCTTTTTGCAGTATAGGCTTTCCCCACTAGGTAAGTGTTTTAGGAACCCACTGGCAGCAGTGTACCAGCTAGGGTTGTTGTGAGAGGCTGCATTCAGTTTCAGTGTATTTTTTTGGAGAGTCATTCAAAATGTTTGCCCATTTCATGATGGGTGATTTACAAGTGCACCTGCCCATACCATGCTGAGTGTTCAGCAGTTTTTAACCAAAAATGGCATGACCCCATGTCCCACCCTCCTTATTCACCTGATCTCACCCCAAGTAACTTTTTTGTTGTTTCTCCAGATGATAAAAGTCCTCAAAGGAAAATGTTTTTGATGTGGAAGAGGTGAAACAAAAAATGACAGATTCACTAAAAGGCATCAAAATTGACACATTCAAAAACTGTCTTGAGCAATGGAGAGTGTCTCAATAGGTGTATTGCATTAAATGAAGAGTGCTTTGAAGATGACTGAAGTTGAAACATGTAAGGATAAATACACAAGTTTTTATAAATACATTCCGGGTTTTTGGGGTCCCCCCTCCTAAATATTCTGAGCCAAGAGCATAAAATGCTTTTTTGTTGATTTAGGTCTTTAGTTTTTAGTGTATGAGTTTTTCACTTCTTTTGTTGAATTTATTTGTGTTTTTGATGCTACTTTAAAAGAAATTATTTTCTTGATTTTAGTTTTTATTTTTTCATTATTACTTTATAGAAATACAATTAGTATTCATATTTTGATGTGGTATTTTCCATTCTTTTTTTTTTTTTTATTGAGTTGGAGTCTCACTCTGTCGCCCAGACTGGAGTGCAGTGGCACGCTCCAGGCCACCACAGCCTCAACCTGCTGGGCTTCAGCGATCCTTCCGCCTCAGCCTTCCAAGTAGCTGGAACTACAGGCATGCACTACCCTGCCCAGCTAATTTTTGATTTATTGTAGAGACGAGGTCTCACCAAGTTGCCCGGGTGGGTCTCAAACCTGCGGGCTCAGGCAATTCACTCGCCTCGGCCTCTCAAAGTGCTGGGATTACAGGCTGAGCCACCAAGCCCAGCCAGTATTTTCCATTCTTGATGAATTCATTGACTAGTTCTCATAGTTTTTTAGTGAATTCCTAGAGAATTTTCCATATACAACATTGTCATCTGAAAATATATTATTTTTCCTTTTCAATCTGAATGCCTTTTATTTAATTTTCTTGCCTAATTACCCTGGCTAGGACCTCTAGTACCATGTTGAATATTAGTGACAAGAGGAGATATCCCTGTCTTGTTTCTGCTATTCACCACTGATTGTGATGTTAACTGTAGGTTTAAGGCATGTGACCTTTTGTGTACATTAAAAAAAAATTTTTTTTATCCTGATTTTCCCACAATATACTGTGAACATTTCCCACATCATTAGTCTTTTCTACATTACTTTAATGGCTGCATGGCATTCTACTTTATGTGACCACTTCAAAATTAGTTATTTCAGTATTTTTCTAAGGTTGAGAATGCCAAGAATTATTCTATAAACCCATTATATCCATGATTGTTGATTTAAGCTAATATCAGAGAAGTAGCATATCTGGATCAAAAGGCATTCACTGTGCGATCGATTTTTCTAATTCAGTTTTTGTTCTGTTTGTCTTTTTTTTTTTTCCCTCCAATTGAATTGTCAGCTTCTTTAGGGCAGAACCCAAATTTTACTCTTGAGTATCTTTTATAGGCCCTAGCACAGGGCTGTTCACCTGAAGCTGATTAGGGAAAATATTTTGAGGACTAAATATTTATTTGCAACAAATTATTTATTCTTAAACATCTCTCATTATATCTAAGATATTTCAATTCTGTTCTTTTTATGCTTCTATGATACTACGTATACATATGCACATAACTTTTGATAACATTAAACAGTTTGGCGAACAAGAATGGGAGGGAAGGAGACATGCGAAATAATGTGAGAGGGGCCAAAAGAAAATTCATGAACATCTGAGCCAGATGAAACAAACAGGAAAATATAATGGTTATTAAAAGTGAAGAATCTGAGCTTTCATGCTATTAGTGCATATGCTATTAAGTTTTTAGTATATTTTCTTTATCCACTTTTATACTTATTCCTTCTGTGTCTGATTATCAAAGATATTTCAAGTCTTTTTTTTTTTCCATTCTATTCAAGGCAAAGAAAGAAGTATCAGGAACTTGGCCCATAAGCATACATTGTTTAACTATGACAGGGTTTGGTGAGTAAATATAGATAGCAAAATTTTTAGTTTCTTTTAATTTAATATCTGGACTGAATTAATATTATCAGCTTGTCTAAACAGTCATCACAGGTATTAACAATAATATCTTGCAACTAGATACACATAAATTGAGAAATTGGGTGTTTTTAGTAGACAGTTTATAGAGGCAGGAGATATGAGGAACAAGAATGGGAGGGAAGGAGACATGTGAAATAATATGAGAGGGGCCAAAAGAAAATTCATGAAAATCTGAGCCAGATGAAACAAACAGGAAAATATAATGGTTATTAAAAGTGAAGAATCTGAGCTTTCAAGCTATTAGTGTTTACTATATCATAAATTACTGTTTTGGGATTACTGTGCTAAAGAATGACATTTTGTTTAAAAAAGAAGAGAGAGAGAAATGGTTCTCATACTGGACTTTGTTTGACTGTAAAGCTGTTTTTCAAGGAACTCTGTAAGAACCTATTTCTAAATGCTACATTTCAAAGCCAAGGATTTTATGTGTGTATATCATTTATTCTTAGCATATATTAAAGGGATAACCCCTTTTATGAAATTCTACTCATCTATTAGCAAAGTCCATGCCTTTGAAAGATTCCAGAGTTTCTTATCAAGATATCTACATCTGTATCTCCAGCTCCTTAGCTGAGAATATAAATATGCAAAAGATGAGCTCATTTGCAAATTTTTTTTTGAGTTGGAGTCTCACTCTGTCGCCCAGACTGGAGTGCAGTGGCCGCTCCTGGCCACCGCAGCCTCGACCTGCTGGGCTCTGGCGATCCTTCCGCCTCAGCCTTCCAAGTAACTGGAACTACAGGTGCACTACCATGCCCGGCTAATTTTTTGATTTATTGTAGAGATAAGGTTTCGCCTGCCCCGGAGGGTCTCGAACCTGCGGGCTCAGGCAATCCACTCACCTCAGCCTCCCAAAGGCACGGGATTACAGGCTGAGCCACCGAGCCCGGCTGCAAATATTTATTGAGATGCAAAATGGCAATACTGCACTGGACCTAGGCAGCACAAAGTCCTTGTGCCTGGAGATTTTAAAGTTTAAGTGGTAAGATAAAAATATAATAAAACAGCCGGGCTCGGTGGCTCAGCCTGTAATCCCATGCCTTTGGGAGGCTGAGGTGAGTGGATTGCCTGAGCCCGCGGGTTCGAGACCCACCTGGGCAGCGAGACCTCATCTCTACAATAAATCAAAAAATCAGCCGGGCGTGGTAGCACATGCCTGTAATTCCAGCTACTCGGAAGGCTGAGGCGGAAGGATCGCCGGAGCCCAGCAGGCGAGGCTGCGGTGGCCAGGAGCGGCCACTGCACTCCAGTCTGGGCGACAGAGTGAGACTCCAACTCAAAAAAAAAAAAATATACATATATATAATAAAACAAGTTTATAGTGATATGGCATAAATATCTATTGTGCAGCCTCATATGTCTGAACTGCTTCAGACCAAAACAAACCCCAAACATTGAATACCTACATAATATGTGGAAATGTTTCAGAGGAGCTATGGGGCAGTGCCTAGAGAAGTCAGGTCAAACAAGAATGTATCCTGTTGTGCAAAGAGCCAAAGGTTCTAGATTAAATGGGGCTTGAGAAGAAAGCATGAAGTGGTCAGATATGATCTCAGATGCATTTTTTCTTCCCTATCAAATCATAAAGCAGGAAGAACATTCATTCCCTCAGTTTAGGAGTATGAGATGAAGATTTTTAGGAGATAATAGGTCTGTCTATATACTGTGTAGATAAGACATGGAATTTATTCAGGAACTTACAGGAAAAGTGGTCAGCTGGACCGGAAAAAAGCCACTCCTGATTATAAGGGCACACGGGTTATACAGCATCTTACAGAGGGCAGAGTGCCGGGTTAGGTGTAGAAAAACTAGGGTTTCTAATTCGCAGGTATAGTATGAGAAAATGCTCATACATACATTACATGTACACAAAATGACTGTGATTTCTCTCCAGGGGTGGGATTTTTATATTATTTTATGATATGGTTGGTTAGATGCAGACATAGAGGAGAGGAGAGAGGCTTGGGGGTTTTGGAGTTTATCATACTAATAGGTCCTAGAGAGAAAGTATGGAGTGTCACAACAGGGCCACAGAGGAGAGACATCAGGGTAATCAGGACGCAGAAGACAAGAGCAACAGGAGCCCTCAGGCTATGGCCTTTAATAGGGTTTCTGGAATAAGGTCAGGGCAGGGTAGGGTAGCGTGACCAGTTTAGGATTGGCTTGTTGGAGTAATTTCAGAGCACTCTGAACTATAGGGGTGGTCTCCACTTGCCTAGCACCTGGCCCTGAGATGATTAAGGCAGAGGAATATTGCCTCCTGGGGTGTATGAGCCAGATATAGGTGATATGGCTCTGGATTGCTTAATTTGCATATCAAAAACATTCCTCCAGCCTGGCCCTTTGTTACCTGTAAGAATTGGCTAGCCCAGAAAAGGGCAGCCTGCCCTCAGCCAAAAAAGGTTATTTTTTTTACGATGTCAAACCATTATAATATGCAGAAAATTAAAAATTCTTGCAGTGTAGGAACATAATTTTTTTTAAAAAAGGATTGAAAGCTATAGATCAGCATGAGCAGTGTAACCCTCAAAAGACCTCACCTTCTTCAGTGCCAGATGCTCAAAGACCCCAAAAGAGAAGGCACTATGTCTGAAAGATGGAAGAAATGACCTGGAGACAACAGATAAGACATGGAATTTATTCAGGAACTTTCAGGAAAGGTGGTCCAATAGTGGCCAGCTGGACAGGAAAAAAGCCACTCCTGATTGTAAAAGGCACATAGGTTATATAACATCTTACTGAGGGCAGAGTGCAGGGTTAAGTGTGGAAAATCTAGGGTTTCTAAAGCACAGGTGTTATGTGAGAAAATGCTCGTACATACGTTGCACATACACAAAATGGCTGTGATTTCTCTCCAGTGGTGGTAATTTTAGTATTATAATAAACGAAAGGTTACCAAAGGTTATGGCATTGAGCCAATCATGCCCATTCTGGTCTGAACCAGCCCCTGGAGCCAACTGCCTCAAGGAAGGGTGTGCAAGAACATTCACTAAGCATACCTGCAAGACTGGTCAGCAGACACAGGGAACACTTCACCCATGGCCTCAGCATGACCTGCATGCCCAGGCCAGGGCCTAAAGGGAGGATTGTTAGGGTACAGATAGGGTGAGGGAAAATGGGTGGAGAGGTGGAGGCGAGGGGAGGCACAGTACTGCTGGAGCTGGCAAGCCAGGGGGTGTGCGCTGGGAACCCAGAGATCCGAGTAAATTGCAAAGAATTGCAACGCAAAGAGGTGAGAGAAGAAAAGATTTATTTAAGAGAAGTTCACCCCCCCACAGACAGGGCCTACACTCTAGGTGAGTGTGGCATCATAGCCCCCCCAAAGCCCTGGCTCAAATCCTTTTCTTGGAGATGTTGCACGTGACTGCCGTGACTTCCTTGTCGACCACCTGTGAATGTCTTGGGGATCCTGTGACTCAGAGACTCATTAATGTCAGTGCATATTATCATAGCCTCTAGAGAAGGGCGTGACAAAGATTCTAATTTTCCTGCACCTTCCCAAATGACATTCCTTAGAGCTAATGGAGGGTGTACCTCCCTTATCTCCTAGGCATTCCCAGTGGGTAGCTTTGGGGGGATCCTTGGCTTCCCTGTAGATAGTGCCCAATTTACTGGAAGATCAAATCCCCACCTGCTCTCCCTCTGAGCAGTCATAACTTTTGTAATTACAAGTTTCATGACTTTTACAGTCCTTGCTCAATGTATGATATCTTAGACCTTGTAAATTCCCTTTACTCTAGGCATGCTTGATTGACACTATGAGATACTCTAATACCTGGCACCGGTAAGTTTGTTCCTGAAAAGACAAAGTCGGCAAAGTTAATTTTACTTAAAGTGTGCATCTCTCCAAAAAACATAGCTTCTACTTTCTCATCATTGTGTCAGAGTTTAAGAACAAGATGAAAAATGGCTTCCCATTCTCGGTCTGTCCTTTCAAAGGGGACATCCTGGGTTGGCCACCCCCAATACCTCCTCAGTCTTCAACCTGCGGCTGGGTCCAAGGTGTGCTCATGTAGTCACTGAGTGTATTATTGCCCTACATCCTCCTCCTCTGGGATGTGTGTCCCTTGGATTCAGGTGCAATCCACATATAAGGCCAAAAAGGGACGTGTCAAAGCTTAATGAACTAGAAGGGGATCCAGGATGCTGATACTCTCAGAGTAATCAACTACTGGTGTGTGGCTTCCATTGTGACCTCAATTTCTGGGTTCTCAGAGTCTTTCTTCTCAAGACTGCTACTCTAGTAAGATTATTATCTACCTCTGTTGCCAATGCCATGATACTAGAGCCATGTCTGGCATCCCTTACAAGGCCTGCCCTGCTCTTGCCACTGATGATCCATCTTTTGACACTGATGAGCGATCTTTTCAAAACCTCACTCTCAACTTGCCTACTTGAAATTCTTGCTTCAAGTTCATGCTTTTACTAGTTGAGATTCAGAAAATGATACTCCAAAGTATTTTTCTTTGGCATGCAGAGCACTTGGAATTAAAAGAAATTTGAAAGAACTTACACTGCTGCCTCAAAATCAAGGAGTTTCTAACCTTCTCTGGTTCTTTTCCTCACCCTCTGCAGGGAGGGGTTCTCTCTGGATTTCCTTATCTGATAGAAAAAACTTTCATCCAAAAGAAATGCAATTGTCTTAACCCCCCTCCCTAGGAATCTCATTAAAAAAATCAGGAAAGATTAACCAGTTGTCACCACACCCAGACAAACTTTTCATCTTTTCTTCTGAGGACAGCTCCTAAAGATTACCCAAGAGACTTTATCTGCATAATAAGATAACCTTTATTTGCAGTGCAGTTCCGCCCCACCCCTTTCTGTAACTTGCAGGTTCTATTTAGTTTCCTAAGATAATCTTTTACAACTATTGTCTTCTCTTTGGGCCCATTCATTTCCCCTGAAAATCACTTATTATCCTTGACAGTTGCTTATCCTCCATTTCCCTGTGCACTATGAAGAAGATATTTAAGTCTCAAGCATCTGGCCCTTCTTTGAGTCTTATATTTTGTATGGCTTATGTGCTTAAGCATATGAATATGTTTGTATGCCTTTGGTCCTGTTAGTCTGCCAATTATCAGTTCATTTCAGCAGAGTGAAACCTTCAGGGGGGAGGAAAAATTATTTTTTGCTCTCATTAATAATTTTTCATACTCTTTCATGAGCTGTTATGAAGCTTCTTTTTCACAGTTGTTTTATCAAGTCTCTAGACCTCACCTCACCTAACTCGAGTTTTTATTTTTGATTCTGTGCTTTTGCTCACCTCTTTCCTCAGCCTTACTTCCCGTGGAATACATTTTATTCATTCTTCAAGGCCCAGGCTAAATTCTATTTTTAAGTTGAAACCTTGGGCTACTTATTCAGCTCATGAATGTTTCTTTATTTTCTTTTCTCTTGCTAGTGTAGGGGAGAAAAAGTAATTTTTTTCTCTACCCTTTGGAGTTCTTAGTTGGAATGAACCTCTCTAATAAAAGATAGGTTAACAAGAGAAAAGTCAGTAGAAGTTTGCAAACAGGTGTATCTCATGTATACGTGGGAAATCTCCAGAGAATAAAGAATAAATATATATATTTTTTGAGTTGGAGTCTCACTGTCACCCAGACTAGAGTGCGGTGGCCACTCCCGGCCACCGCAGCCTCGACCTGCTGGGCTCCGGCGATCCTTCCTCCTCAGCCTTCCAAGAACTGGAACTACAGGCGCACGCTACCATGCCCGGCTAATTTTTGATTTATTGTAGAGACGAGGTCTTGCCAAGTTGCCTAGGCAGGTCTCGAACCCACAGGTTCAGGCAATCCACTAGCCTTGGCCTCCCAAAGTGCTGGGATTACAGACTGAGCCACCAAGCCCAGCCAAAGAGTAAATCTTAAAGAAGTAGTTTTGAGTTCAGGCTAAAGCCTAACTTCAGCAGAAACAAAAAAAAGAAGAATGTTGAGAAGGCTATAATGAGGTGATTATCAAGAAAAGCTTGATCAACAAGGATAAGGTTTGTGATGCAGATTTTTTAGTGCTTTCTCTATTGATATGAGTTTCTAGTGATTTAGAGTTACCCTTCTCTTCTTGGTATGGAGAGGAGACACCCTTACAAATGGAAATTTCCTTTACAAATGGAAACTTTTCTGTTTTGAGAGCCTCTACTGTGTTTAGAGTTTCTCAAAATAATCAGCTCAAAATAAGTCTTATGCCAAAGAGGCCTATTTTAGGGTGGCATGTTCTTGTCTCTTACAGTCATATTTTGAGGTGGCATGTTCTGGTCTCTTAGATCAGGGATGAGTCTAATTACTAGGATTCTGAAAAAAGAGCTCACCTCATTTAATGTTGTGTTGAGTCCAATAGTTTCATATATTTTCCTTCTGAATTCCTAATTATATTGTAAATATTTTGACAATGGCAGCCATTGGTCACCAAGCAGTTAACACACAGTACATGATTGTTATCTGAGGAAGCCATATTGAGTATGATCAAGTGTCACAAGAATGAAAAGTATAGGGAAATGATCAAGAGTTGAATGACACTAGTCAGAGACAGCTTCTAAAGGTAATATACTTTTGCAAGAGTTCCTGCTTTTTTATTCAAAGGCTTAGAATGGTGGGAAAAGGCAAGAAAAATTCCAGATATTATATGGCCCACTGTGTTGTTTGGTGCAAAACATCCCAGGGAAAATGGAACCTGGAAATTTTTGGTGAGTCCTCCAATGATGGCATGTCAACCTGGAGTGCGCTGTATTTTCTTTTATTTCTCATAATCCCTGTAATTATTAATAGTGGAGATCATCCAAGGGCAAAGAATGTGTGGTCCTTTTGACCAGGGACTAAGTTCCATAAATACAAGCGCTTACTAATTATCATCTCTTCCATCTTGAGTTCACTTTTGCCACCCACAGCAATGAAGCACTTCATTAAAAAACATTACTATTTTATTTAAAATGCTAAATTAATTTAGTATTCCTTTTAATTTCCCAGGAGATTTTGAAGAGATTATTGAACCATCTGCGTATGCCCAGAAGTGGTAATAATAATACTAGGAGAACCTGCCTCAACCTTGGTGGCCTTTTCTCTTTCAAAAGTGGCCTGCATGAGATCATTGTCTTTACTGATTATAGTTCTTTTTTTTCAAACTGTTAAGAAGGAAGACTACACTTCTCAATACTCTTTAGGGGTATAGGTGTCAAAAATGAACTATGACTGGAAATATGACTTATACCTGTAATCCCAGCATTTTAGGTTTAGGTGGGAGGATTGCTTGAGGTTAGGAGTTTGAGACCAGATTGGACAATATAGCGAGAACCTGTTCTTATTTTTAAAAAAGTAAATTAAGAGAAAAAAAAAGAACTCTACTGAAGTAAACAGTTCATAAAGATTACTTAATAAGGTTATTCAAAAATCAGTTCATGAGAAAATCGTGCTGGTTCAGTCTTAATTTGTTTTTATTCACTGAGTATGCTTTTGGTGGTAAAACTCATGAACCACTTTTATGTGGTTATAAAGTGAGTGTTTCTCAGCTCCAAGCCTACCCTTCTAAACTTCACTCTGTGATGTGAGTGACATTTCAGCATGACCAGCTAGGCTGTACCAACAGGCGATACTAGAGGAAGATGGGAAGACTGGAGAAGGAGGAAGGGATTTTATTCTTTCTGTTTGTTTTATGTGGGCTTCCTGTTATGTAATGCTTCTTCACCTTAGCAGCAATGCCTTCTCATCACAACAGTTGAAATCATTTTGTGGTTATTCTCCACCCTTGCAGAGTTGGGTTATCCCACAACCTCAGAGGTATCAGTGTTTCAGCGTAGCAGCACCACCTGGCACCTTCCCTCAGAAGTCTGAGTTTCAGCTCCACAGGGTACTTCCTCTAGACTTCAAGTTAAAAAAAAAAATTTGGCCGGGCGCTGTGGCTTGGCATATAATCCTAGCACTTTGGGAGGCCGAGGCAAGTGAAGTGCCTGAGCCCGCGGGTTTGAGACCAGCCTGGGCAATTTGGCGAGTCCTCGTCTCTACAATAAATAAAAAAACATCCGCAGGGCATGGTAGTAGGCGCCTGTAGTTCTGGCTACTTGTAAGGTTGAGGCAGAAGGATCGCGGAGCCCAGCGGGTCGACGCTGGAGTGATCTTGAGTGTGCCACTGTACTCCAGCCTGAGTGACAGAGTGAGATTCCAATTAAAAACAAATGTCAACCTCTTCCCTTTGTTCCCCAGGCCAAGGAATCGCTGCCTCCTGTGAGTGTGGCCTCTATAACACCTGAATGAAGTAATAAGCAAATTTATATTTATTTTTTTGTGGGTACTTTTGTGTTCTATAATAGAAGAATTTCATGCTTGAGCTCATATGACTACAAAGCTAAAAATATTTACTATCAGTACCTTTGTTCCAAGTTTACTGATGCTGCCTCAGTGTTTATTCTTGACTTGTTAGTTAACAACTTTATACTGAACATTTTTTAAAAAATTAAATTTCCTCTGTTCAAATAACTGATGTAGTTTCTGTCTCCTGCCTGGACTCTGATTGATGTAGAAATTGATTACACAAGTGATCTCAGGGAACAGAAACTTCAAGATGGGATTTGGGGATTGGTTTGGTCATATTCTTCAGTTTGAACACAGTGCTGAAATTATATACTAGTAATTGGTGGCATGCAGAAGCATCTCATTTAATCAAATGACCACCCTAAGAAGAGCCTACTAAAGCAGGTACCTAGAAAGCTGCTGAACTTGACTCTTATGGCAGTAACAATGACTACAAGGTCTTTGGTGTGGGATGGATTTTCTGATTGCAATGAATCTCTTATAGAAAGAAAATGACAAACTCATTGGTGCAGAGAGCTTCTATTACTGCCCTAAAAGAATATATTATTTCTTATAGCTCCAGGGTTAGTATTGCTGAAAATCAACTGGGCAGATTAATTACAACAAAAATTAAGTTTATACCTTTCCCAAAGCTCTCATGTCTCACCTGGGAAAATAAGCACTCTATCAGTCTGGTGAAATCTATGAACCCTTTCTCTGACTATTGCTTTCAGATGCACAAAATAAAAAAATAGAGAAATATAAAATAAAATAGGAAATTAATTATACAGTATATATATATTAATTATACACTAATCAAAATGTTAAAAATGGACATGTTAATTAAAATTAATGGTTTAAAGAACAAGATCCAGTAGTAAGTCTTATGATGGCCATAAATTTGAACCCTTTTTTGAGATATCCGTGTCAACTCTAATTTAATATGAAATATCTATGATTTCTGTTGTTAATAAAGTCATGAGGCCAAATGCAGTGCCTCATGACTATGATCCCGGTGCTTTGGAAGGCCAAGGCAGGGTGTTACTTGAGCCCAGAAGGATCACTTGAGCCCAGGAGTTCCAGACCAACGTGGGCAACATAGCAAGACCCTGTCTCTGCATAAATAAATAAATAAATAAATAAATAGCTTAAAAGTATTATGGGTGATGGTGATAGGATGCTTCTTGACTTATAGGGATTACCTCCTGATAAATCCATCATAAGTTGAAAATATCATAAGTTGAAAATGCATTTAAGACACCTGATCAGACTGGACATGGTGGCTCATGCCTGTAATCCCAGCATTTTGGGAGGCCAAAGGGGCAGATCACTTGAGCCCAGGAGATCCAGACCAGTCTAGGTAACATAGGGAGACCTCGATTCTACAAAAAAGTAAAAAAAAAATTAGCTGGGCACGGTGGCATGTGCTTGTAGTCCCAGCTACTTGGAAGACCGAGGAAGGAGAATTGCCTGAGTCCAGAAGGTAGAGGTTTTAGTGAGCAATGATTGTGCCACTGCACTCAGGCCTGGGCTGCACAGTGAGGCACCAACTAAAAAGTTTTTTAAAAAATATTCCTGACCTACTGATCATAGCAGAGCCTAGTCTTCCTGAAACATGCTTAGGACACTGAAATTAGTGTATAGTTGGGCAAAATCATTGGGGAACATAGTAACCTGGAGAGTATGGGTTGACTACCCTTGTGATGTCATGGCTGGCTAGGATCTGAGGCTTGCTGCTACAACCCAGTCTTGTTAGAGAGTATCATACCATACATTGTTAGCCCAGGAAAAGATCAAAATTCTAAGTAAGAAGTAAGGTTTCCATTGAATGTGTATTGTTTTAGCACCATCACAAAGTTTAAAAAATTGTAAATCTGACATCAAATCATAAGTCAGAGACTGTTTCTGTACTGCTGTGATTTTTTGAGTTGGAGTTTCACCCTATCACCCAGGCAGGAGTACAGTGTCACACTCACAGCTACTGCATCCTCAACCTGCTGGACTCAGGTGAGCCTTCTACCTCAGCCTTCCACTGGTCTGCAGCACCACGCCTGGCTAATTTTTTAAAAATTTATTGTAGAGAAGAAATTGCCTGAGTTGGTCTCGAACCCCTGGGCTCATTGCCTATATTTTTGCTATTGAAGAAAATAATACCTTTAAGTATTTGCTATCTGAAGGAGAGCCAGTTTCGGTGGCTCAGCCTGTAATCCCGCACCTTTGGGAGGCTGAGGTGAGTGGATTGCCTGAGCCCGTGGGTTCGAGACCCGCCTGGGCAACTTGGCAAGACCTCATCTCTACACTAAATCAAAAAATTAGCTGGGTGTGATGGCATGCGCCTGTAGTTCCAGCTACTTGGAAGGCTGAGGTGGAAGGATCACCGGAGCCCAGCAGGTCGAGGCTGCAGTGGCCGGAAGCGGCCACTGTACTCCAGTCTGGGTGACAGAGTGAGACTCCAACCCCCCCCCAAAAAAGGAGAGATGGCCACCTAGAAGCCCAAACTTCACCTGCATGTAATTGTCTTATGTAGTGAATCCTCATTTGTTCCCCACGACTCTAAAATAAAAATTAAAAAAAAGTTCAGTTAGAGGATGTTGAAAATAAAGATGTAATTTTTTGTTTTTTGAGTTTACCAGTCTTCTGAATTTCATGTACGCAATCCAAATGACGAATTCCTGTTTTAGCAGTATAGCTATCCTGGAGAAGTTAGCTAAATTAGTCAAAATTAATTAGAGAAGGGCCAAAGTTATTAGGGTTCATTTAGCCTCCTTCGAGCTGGTTCTATTTACAACTTTTCTTTATATCCTTTATTTCTAACCCCAGAAATCCCTTCATCAAGGAGACTGGATAAGGTACATCATCTATGTGCATCTATATAGCTCTCACGACTTTTGCTATCAAAGTACTTAGGACTCCACACTATTCAAGTACTGTATGCTATTGAGTTTTCCCCATCAAAGCACTATGATACTACATTGCCTATTTGTCTCTACTGAACTATAAGCTTTCTGATATTAGAGACCATGTGTTGCTGTTTTTATTCTATCTCTGGTACAGGGCCTACCACCTCATAGATGCTCAATCCATATTTGTGAATAAACAAATAATTGAATGGAAGAATTTCAGTGGGAAAGATTCTTACTCTTATTCATGGCCTAAGGTCTTGACTAGGTATTTTATAAACATTTTTCTGTGAGTAGAGAAAGATAATGTGATTACATATGTAAGTATGAATCTGCCCACCACTGGAAAATCAACTGTGTCTAGACCCCACTGACAATGGTGTGGTAGATATGTCACTTCCTGCGGTGGATCCTAGTGGTTGCCTACCCAGCATTCTTCCTTTTTTTTCTGCAAATAAGCTTATTTGTTTTACAGTATCAGTACAACAGGTATGTATGTCAGGGAGACAGTCTCTCCTTAATGGTGAGGATGGAGATGAGTCTTGATTAATCTAGTCATTAGTCATTCACTTTGACAGAACATGTTTGGTTTCACCATGGTCATGTGATACAATTATGGGTAATAAAATGTTAATGGCAAGTCTGCTGAGAGACTTCTAGGGAAGGATAAAAGACATGCATGGGAGATAACTCCTGTTTTCCAATCTTTCAATGTGTTTATATGTTGGAGGTGGAGGCGATGCCTAGAGTTGTGTGTCACACACCACAGTGTGATGATGAGGGAAGCAGCTGACACACTGAGAAGGGCATTGTGGAAAACTGGAAAGAAAGTGGGTCATGGTTGATGTCATTGAGATTCTGTATTAATCAACTGCTGTACTTGTTACACAACAACCAATGTCTCTGTCATTTAAGCCATTTTGGGATTGACTTTTTTTGTTACTTGTCCCCCAAAGAGTCATAACTGCATTATCTTTCTGAGTAAAGGGCAATGCCCAAGCACAGATGTAGTAGGGAATTCATTCTGCCTGAGATCTTGATACTTCAGAGTAATAGAGTTTGTCGTGGTATGCAGGAATTCTTTTAGAGCTCCAAAGCTCTAGCAGACTAATTTAGAAAGTAGATAGTGTGCCAGTAATTTCTGAAACTCATCAAATAAGAACATTTACATCTGGGTGATAAGCTTATAAGCATTTGTAGGTGAACTAACCCCAGATACTCTTTTCAAACCCAAGTATGCCATGGCAAGATATTCTTCTACAGCATGTTTTGTGTTTTCATGTTATGAAACCGGCTTTGACATTTGGATGTCTACCACTTGGTGAGTGGTTAGTTATAAAATGCTATTGGTTCAACAGATTATACTTCTGGAATAAAGCCTGGACTTCTGGGATCTTTTTAGTGGCTGGTTTATTTGTATTTCCAAGGCCATTTTTCCAATAAGCCAACACAATCAAATTACATGCAGCTTTGAAGACATTCTACCTTACAGTTTGACATTTTAATTAGGACTTTAAAGAGATAATAATCACAGCCCACAACTTCCCTAATGTTACCTAGAAATGGGTCAGTTAATTAGGATCCCAGAAAAACCACTGCATACATTTCTTTTTAATTGTTTTTCCAAACTTCCATCACCACATCTCTTGGCTTCAACTCAGACCAAATCAAACAAACAGCAGGGAAAGGTTCGATCTCTCTGGCCTTCAGGAAAATATAAGGATGCAAATAAGTCAGTTTGTGTCTACCATCTAAAAATGTATATTTCATTCAGTGTAAGACTTTTTTCTTTCATTTCATGATTGCTTTTGAAGGGAAAACCATGCCAGTTCATTTCATTAGATCATTCTCTATGATAGTCATTAAGATCCGGTTCAACTGATTGCTTAGTTACTTGTACCTATACTTCATTTTTCTTCTTTTCTTCTTAGGTAGTGTTATTAATGAGTTGTCCCACTAAAGGATGTTTTAATGCTCTCTGACTGTGTTAAATTTTTTCTAAGTGAATTTTTACAAGGTGGAAGGAAAAATGAGTCCATCTATTATTGAGAAACAAAGGGGCCCAGGGTGTGATAGCAATTCAAGAAATGAATTCTGTACTTTTGGGCGGGTTTTGTGTAACAGGATGCTCTCTGCCTCACCAAGCCTTGTCCCTCCCTATCCCTTGGGTCAATATACAAGAATGGAAATGTGGTAAATGTCTGAGTTGTTTGTCTAACGCTCTGATGTGTTTTGACACATTCAGGAGGGAGAAGTGGTTGCTGCTTCCCAGAAGGGGTATGAGCAGTGTAACAATATGCCAGTCTGTCATGCTGCCAAACAAGTACCTTTAGACTCATTTTGGAACGTGATTACATTTACCTCAGTCTCCAGTTGGGTGATCAGTTATGACATTTATCAGTTCCTGAGATCCGCAGTTATAAAGTTCCTTTATTTAAATAGCTGGGCTGTTGGTGGTTAATATAAAAGATATCCTCAGCTTACAACTTCGTTGATTACTTCATTTTCATCATCCTGCTAAATAAAGTCATTTCAGTCCTGCTCGTTGTCAGGGGTAGCTATACCAAGAAGCAAATGAGATTCAAGCTTTAAGACCCCTGACTTTTCACAGGCCCCTTTCCAAGTCTTTGGTAAGAACTCTTGCAGTGCATTCATGTGATCATATATTCTTGCAAAACTTGAAAATATAAGATAATCTAACAGCAATCAGTTTTAACCACTGTGAATTTTCACAACCACTTTTATAGTCACAGTTTTGTATTCTTTTGCTTAAATGGAGACTCCCCAGTTGTGTAGCCTTTAGGCTCAGCAAATTCGAATTTGTCTTTGTTCATTATGTAAGTACTATGCTTTATTTAGTATTGTTGGTTCTAGATGAGAAAAATGTGACATATCAAGATAGTCACAGGTAGCTTTTCAAGGTAGCTGTTTATGCAGGCAGAATTTATGTGCTGTGTTTTTGTTTTTCTTTCTTCATGTTTCCCTGAGATGTCTCCAAATTTGGTACATTTCTCTGTTCTTAGGGGTTTAAATTAGTAACATTGGTGAAGTACTTAGGATGGTGGATTTACATAGTAAGTCTTCAGTGAATGCTAGTTATATTAATAATAATTATATTCATTTCCTCCAAATCTTGCAATCTTGTATGTCTTTTTCTACCACTCTTCACAAAAGAGCTGTTATTGAGAGCCAGAGAAATGCCCCATTTCCCAGATGTATCATTTTTTTTCTGCTATTAAAAATATTTCTCTCATATTTTTCAGCCATCTTGAAGACTAACCTAATAACGTTTTCATGATGGACTGCTGAAAGCTGATGATAGCTGAACAGAGTGCCCCAAGGTGACATAGTGGAAGAGCATAGGATTTACATGCTAACTCTACCATGTTCCCACTAGGTGACCACCCTCACTTCACTTCCTTTCTCTGGGGAAAAAAGAGACAATACTTTACAGGGATGTTTTACATACATACAGGGATATGTGAAAAACACTTATTGCAATATTTGTATTAGCCTAGACTCAATGATTGGTCATCATTATTGTAACTGGGCCACTATTGATGACTATGTGTCTGACCCCCAAGGAAGGCATCTTTAATGGAGGAATTCAGATAATTTTCCATCAGTTGGGGAGATGTTCAGAGGCATGGTGATTTGTCTAATGTTTCTTAAATCTGATGTAGTTAAAATGTCTATACCTATGAACAACTTTATGTTTCTTAAGGTATAGGATATATAATAATGAAGATATAATATTCCAGCATATTCAGGAATACTGATAAGTTAACTAACAGGATCACTTTGTAGGGTTTTATAGCAGTTGTATTAAAATTCTAAATCTTGCTAATGGAATTTGAGGCCTGCTGGAATTTAATAAAAATAGAATCAGAAGCCGGGCTCAGTGGCTCAGCCTGTAATCCCGCGCCTTTGGGAGGCTGAGGTGAGTGGATTGCCTGAGCCTGCGGCTTCGAGATCTGCCTGGGCAGTGAGACCTCATCTCTACAATAAATCAAAAAATCAGCCAGGCGTGGTAGCGCGTGCCTGCAATTCGGCTACTCGGAAGGCTGAGGCGGAAGGATCGCTGGAGCCCAGCAGGCGAGGCTGCGGTGGCCGGGAGCGGCCACTGCACTCCAGTCTGGGTGACCGAGTGAGACTCCAACTCAAAAAAAAAAAATAAATAAATAAAAAGAATCAGAAATAAAATCTGAATTTATTTGCCTAGTTGATCTAATTTTATACTAGATTTCTGGACACATTTAAATAATGATTGATCCTGGTTAGATATTTGCGACATAATATTTTCAGACAAATATGGTTAAGAATTAGTAAGAAAGAACTTGCAGACAAATATGTTTCTCAAATCTTGTTTGAACCTCATTCCAATTATTTTCACAATCAGACATATGAGTTATTGATTTCTACCTTACCTGAACATTTTAATAAAAATATCTATAGTAGTTTCTTGATTTGCTTGGATAAACTATTTTTTATTATTGTTTTATTTTGTTTTTACATGAAATTCATAGATTGTCTCTTGATGTCTTTGTCTAATGGGGCCAAATAGATTAAACATTCTTCTAAACTTAAAGATATCTATAGTTTGATGGATGTTGGCCCAAGTTTGGGTTGTCTACATTAACACATAAAAAAAATGAATAAATTGTTACCTAGGAGTATATGTAACCTTTTAAAAAATATGTATTAGATATAAAATATATAAAATTCTAGACTATGAACTTCATAAGGGGAATGTCTAGTATATGTGAGGCATAGGAGATGCTCAGTATATATTTGGTAAATGAGTCAACGAATTAACTGTTTTGAATTAAGTTAAATGGAGTAGTTTGAACCTGGCAGGAAAAATCCATAGAATATCCTGAAAAAAGTATGAATATTTGAGCTTCCTAGAGGAGCATGAGAGATTTTAGGACTTAGAAAGGAATTTAGTGAACAGAAGGATCAACTTCTCATCCTACATCAGGGAAGCAGAATAATTCACTTAAAATTAGCAATGTTACCAGGAGATGGTATGGAGGGCAAAATAAGGTTCACATGAAAACATTCGGCTGGGCGTGGTAGCTCAAACCTATAATCCCAGCACTTTGGGAGGCCGGGGTGAGAGGGTTGCTTGAGCCCACAGGTTCAAGACCAGCCTGGGCAACTTGATAAGACCTCATCTCTACAATAAATCAAGTAAAATTAGCCAGGCATGATGACGCATGCCTATGGTTCCAGCTACTTGGAAGGCTGAGGCAGAAGGATGGCCTGAGCCCAGCAGGTCTGGGCTGCGGTGACCATGAACGTGCCATTGCACTCCATCCAGTCTGGACAACAGAGTTAGACTCCAACTCAAAAAAAGAAAAAACATTCAAATATGCTGTATCTCTGTGTAGATCAGTAAATGATAAGCAGAATTTAGGGGATGATATTGAGAAAACAAGTGCTCTGTCAGTGACAGGATTTGATTTCTTTCTGAATTATTTATGCTTACTTATAGTTACTGATTTCTTTCAGGCTAACTCCCAAGGACTTTCCTGATAATTTTGTTATAAAGGACACTTATTGTATTGTGTACTGCCTGAAAAAAAACATAATCATGGTTAAGAAGTTTGAAAAATTCTGTTTTTCAAAAGTTTTCGTGGTAATGAGGTTTGACATATATCATGCATATAGTGGAAAGTGCAAATTTAGAAGAAGGTGAACAATGGAAAGTCAGTTTTATACAATTATTAAAACCTGAAGGATAACCACTCACATGGCTCTCAACTCTGTCAAACCCCATTTAGTTGAAAGGAATGAAAGGGAATAAAACAAAAGAGAACCGTGCTTCTGAGGTGGAGAAATCCCCTACTATAGGAGTTTGGGATTCCTAGACTGTGTGTGTCTGTGTTTGAGTGTGACATAGTCTTTACTCAAAGATACTCGAGTCCTTTGTTTGAGGTGTTTGTCTTCCTTAAACTTATGCAATACTACTTGCTGTAGATAGCAATAAAGCTGGCGATATACCAGCCTGAATAACTGGCCAGTGTTTTAAGTCCCAAAGGAGATTTGGCCTCAGGTAAATTCTTGAATTCCTTGGAGAAAACTTCTTGTCTGATGGTTCTCTGAGGGCTTATTCTCATCAGTAGCAGTTATGAGGTCTGGAATATCTGAATTAGTTTCCATATTAGCTTGGAAGACCACTGGGAAATTATCTTCACTAAAGTTTGGGTTGATGGTCTGTAGAAGTGGTATGATATCCCAAAGTAAAACTGCACTGTCTTAAAACAAGAAATGAACAATTTAGTCTGTTTGTGGGGGTAAGTAAAAGATAGTAGGGAAAGTTCTAGAATTCAGGCTCATCAAAAACATTAATTGTGTTTTGTAGTGTGAGACCAGTATTAAAGGGTAGTTATGGCTACAGGTGGAAAAATATTAAATTACTAGTTTTGTATTTTTCTTTCTATTTCCCTCAAAGGTTTTAGCAGAGATATGACCATAGGCTGCCACCCTTGCTTAAAAGAAAAAAGGGGAAAGGAAAGGAAGAAGGAAGAAAGGAAGGAAAGATTAATTTACAAGAAAAAATTTGAATTCAGAATCTGGACTAATGGAGTAGGGTCTGGTTGAGCAAATGTTAGTTTTTCAGTGAAATAATTTCTATAAGCTGGAACTACATTGATTTGATGGTTCTGAAGCTAACATCTTTGGTTGTCCTTTTTTTTTTTTTTTTTTTTTTTGAGTTGGAGTCTCACTCTGTCACCCAGACTGGAGTGCAGTGGCCGCTCCTGGCCACCGCAGCCTCGACCTGCTTGGCTCCGGCAATCCTTCCGCCTCAGCCTTCCAAGTAGCCGGAATTACAGGCATGCGCTACCACGCCTGGCTGATTTTTGGATTTATTGTAGAGATGAGGTCTCGCTGCCCAGGTGGGTCTCGAACCCGCGGGCTCAGGCAATCCACTCACCTCAGCCTCCCAAAGGCGCGGGATTACAGGCTGGGCCACCGAGCCCGGCTGGTTATCCTTTTTAAAGGTTCTTTTGAAATGTCTGTTTTGGGGAGCGATATGAGGGTCACAGTGGTATAAGGAAACAAGTTAGGCGTATGAAAAAGAGAAATTTTATTAGAATATTCCCAGTGTTTTCATAATTTAATCTTGTACTATCTTCCATTATAGAAGAACACTGAATAAATAAGATGTTTCTCAAGCATGGCTAGTATACCAACTTTGAGGGTTAGTTAGAACTTTTTGCCAAAACATCCATTTACTTTTCTTGCCTGGGGGAACTGAACTACCAAATGGATGTCACTTTTATAAGCACACAGTGCCTTTTTAGTCTATGCTAAATGAAAGAGTTTAAAAGAAAAAGGAAACTTCCATTCACATAAAACTCTTTCTTGTTAATATCCCAGAGTTAAGAGTTGTTTGTAACATTTGAGGTGGTGAGGAGAATGGAGAATTCTCTCTGGCATTTAGCTTTAGCTTGGACAGACCACCTTAACTCTATACATTTATTATAGTATATTTTTATATTTCTGGAATTTTTAATCCCTTCAACATTCCCTTTGACCAATGACCTCTGCTAGGAATTTCCCTAGATATATACAATAGTTAGAAAGACTACACAGTGCAGAAGTGTTGCGTGTTTCTTATTTGCATCTCATTTGCTTGTACTGACTTAGCCAGTCTGTGATCAGAGGTGATTATAATTTTCCAACCGCAAGAATGTGTTCTATTAATTCCTTTTCAAATTCTTCTCACTCAGTGAACGATTCAGAAGGAAAATGCTCAGATTCAGGTGAAGAGAGTCATACCAAATTCTTGCCAGACCACAAAAACTTCAGCTGCCTGGGCTTAAGGCTGATTTCAGTCACTTAAGAATTTGGGGATGAAAACACCATTTGTAGTGAACTTGTAGAAATTCTGCAAATGTCACAAGAACAGTGATGATGTCTGTCACCCGTTCAGTTGAAAAACTATTTAACAGTTTGATGACTTTTTTTTCCTCTTTTTATCATTATTATTTAGACTGTGTGACTAATAATGTACAGACTTCAAGATTACAGTTACTTTCCCTGGAGACATTGAAGTTCTGTCCTGATCATTCTGCTTAGGTGAAGATGGTTTGCTCTGTCTTGCTTTTCTCTCCTTTGTTCTTGGGTCTTCATGTCCTGACTCAGTTGTCCTCAAACAGGAGTGTGCATCAGAACTGCTGCAAAACTTGTTGAAGTATGGATTTCTGGGGTCTCTCAACAGAGTTTCTGATTCAGTAGATCCAGGTGAGGCCTGGGAATTTGTTTTTCTAAATAGTTCCCAGGTGTGGCTAATGCGGCTGGTCCCAGGATCACACTTTGAGAACCAGTCATTTACCCTCACACTTAGAATATTCCACTCACTTTTCTTTTATGCACAGATAACTTAGTTTTTAAAAAATTTTATTTTATTATGGAGATGTGGGGTACAAGTGAGGATTAACTGCATCAGTAGGCAGCATGCAGGTGCAGTTTGGGCTCCTAATTGGCTCTCACTCTCCGTTACCTGGTAGTTGACCAAGTACCATTTTTGTTGTCACGTGTCTCCCCACCCTCCTTCCTCCCCTAGCAGTGCCCAGTGACTGCTGATCCCTCCCTTGTGTCAATGTGACTAATGTTCAGGGCTCACTTATGAGTGAGAACATACGGTATTCTGCTCTTTGTTTCTATGGTAGTTCACTTAGTATTATGGTCTCCAACGCCATCCAGTTTGCTGTGGAGTCCATTATTTTGTTCTTCTTTATGGCTGATATTTCATTGGGCATATGTGTCACATTTTCTTTATCCAGTCCACTTTTGATGGGCAGTAGGGTTTCATATTTTTTCTATTATAAATAGTACAAAAATAAACATAATTGTGCAGGTGACTTTTTTGTAGAATGATTTATGTTCCTCTGGGTATATTCTCAGGAGAGGTATTGCTGGATTGTATGGAAGGTCAATTTTTAGTTCTTTTAGGAATCACCACACACCACATTGCTTTCCATAGTGGTTGAACTAGCTTGCACTCCATCAACAGCGTAAAAGTCATTCTTTTTCTTTGCACCCACATCTGTTCTCTTTTTACTCCTTTTAGAAATTTAAAATATTTTAAGTCTCTCTCTCTCTCTCTCTCTCTCTGTTTTACAGAGAGGGTCTTGCGCTGTTGCCTGGGCAGAAATGTAGTGGTACTATCATAGCTATCTATGACTTCAAACTCCTGGGCTCACGCAATCCTTCTGTCTTGGTCTCCCAAATGGCTGTTACTACAGGCATGTGCCACCACACCCAGAACATTTTTAAAAAATTTATTATTATTATTATTGTAGAGACAGTGTCTTGCTATACTTCTCAGGCTGGTCTTGAACTCCTGGCCTCTTGCCTCAGCCTCCTAATGTGCTGAGATTATAGGTGTGCACCACTGCACCAGACTTTTTTTTTTTACTTTTTTAAGACCACTTTTTCCCTACTAATTTTTACACATGATGGTAAATGTGTTAAATATGCTTCAGTGTTACCATCTAACATAAAAGCATTCAAAATATATAGCTTTCACCCCAGAGTATTCACTTGGACATTGTATTAAAGCATCTAGTTACCTAAAGATGGCCTAACATCTCCAGCAATCATGGCCAAGTTTTAAATCATGCCAACTCAAGCAGACAATGCAGAACCAAGGGCTGCTGTAGTGTTCTGTTCTGGGATGCAAGCTTATTTTGTCTCACGATGGAGTTATCTGCCCCAATGGTATCATTTTCTCATCGGCCCAGCCTCTAGCTATCAGTAGAAGTGTTCCTTGAATATGTGTTTCAGAAAATAGAAAGTGTTCTTGTTTTCCTATAGTGATGGATTTATTGTTTTTAAAGTATTTTTAAATCAGGGATGCCTAGATTGTTCAGGCAATCTCAAAGTAGATCATCCAAATTGGTCCATCACCAACAGACAAAAAGTGTAAATATAACCCATGCTAAGTGTAAAAATAAATGTCAGGGAAGCAGTTTATCATGTTAAATTCCACCAAGGGCAAGTGACACAGCAGCTACGCACCTGTTTGTAGAGGCCTGGGGGCCACGTTGGCACTTTGAGAATCCTGGCTCTAACCCCACCTGTGGAAAAACCTTGCATGTGATCCGAGAGACAATTATAATGTGACTTGACAAAGTAATCAGGAGAGGCAACCTCTTTTGCAAAGTTCAGAACTAATTCAATGGCTTTGCTTCCCCCTCTTCAGCGGCATTCGGCAGCTCCTTTGGTGACCGGCGACGTCATTTGGCAGCAGGTTAAAGTGCTTGCAATTGCATAGAGCAAAAAGCATGCTGAACAGTTTAAAAGGACAGAGCTGCAAACAAAGGTAGGCTTTTAGTTTGGGCAAGAGCCTTTCAACTACACAAAATCTCATGTCTGACCACGTGCCCGTCCCACAGCCATGCTCACAGTCCTAGGACATGTCTTCACCCCTTAATCTTGAATCCCGAGTGGGGGAACTTGGTGTCAGCATCTTCTGCTGAATTTTCTGTTTCTTTAACTCTCTTCAGTCCTGTTTGCTTCTCTGCTTCTCTTCTTTACACTTTCAGCTCCTATCTTCTCCTTTGGAGGCGTATGTTTTATGAAAATAATTATTTGGGGCGGGTGGTTTTTGTTCCCTGAATATAATATAATTCAGTGTTCTTATAAAGGAAGATAGCACAAGATAAAATGTTGAAAAAGACTGGGAATATTTAGCTAAATGTGGCACTTAGCTTTAGGTTGGACAAACCACATGAACTCTATAAATTTATTATAGTACATTTTTCCTTTCTGGAATTTTATTTTATTTTTATGAGGTCTTGCTATGTTGCCCAGGCTGGTCTTGAACTCTTGGGCACAAATAATCCTCCCACCTTGGCTTCCCAAAGTGCCAGGATTACACGCCTGGCTCTTTCTGGAGTTTTTCATCTCTTCAACATTCTCTTTGACCAATGACCTCTGCTAGGAAAATTTCTCCATCAGAAGAAATCCAGTGTTTTCTTTTAATGGGGGGGGGGAAATCTCCAAATAGTGTGACCTTGCACATAGAAAACAGAGTAAGCCCAGCTCTACCTGCCCATAGTTCCAAGGGGAAAGTTGTTGCCTGCAAAGTGTGGCGATACTTCATTGCTGTGTCACAGCTAACAGTTGTATGTATCTGAGTAATTGTTTGATCAATATCTGTCTTTCACACTTAACATAAGCCACTGTGAAGATAATGGTTACTTGCCTTGCCCGCTACTGGATCCTGAATGAAGGATATGCATCTGGAGTGTACCAGTTGAGTCATGGGAAGTCCTTAGCTGGTCTTAACTTTGGGAATGATACATTGCTTTGAAAAGGATTGTGCTGAAAAACTCAGGTTTTATTAACGAATATGTTTTTATTTGCTGTTTTAGTTTGAGATATTCAATTGATAGTGTTTGTTGAGTGGAGATGAACAATGTGTCACCCACTAAGGAGAGATATTAACTACTATGAATTATACACACCTTCTATTTAATAACTTGTTACTGGAATATACAGATTGCTGGAGCTTTATGTTAAGTTTCTCAAAACTTTGGAAACATGACCTGTATGAGTTTTCTAGGGCTACCACAACAAAGTAGCACAGATTGGGTGGCTCAAATAGCAGAAATTTATTGTCTTACAATTCTGGAGGCTGAAAGTTCAAGATCAAGGTACAGTAGAGCTGGTTCCCTCAGAGAGTCATTGTGGAGAAATCCTTCCATGCCTCTCTTCTAGCTTCTGGTAGTTCCTGGCAAACCTTGGCATTCCTTGGCTTGTAGAAGCATCACTCATTGTGCCTTCATCTTCATGGTGTTCTTATAAGAACACCAGTCATATTAGATTGGGGCTAACTTTACTCCAGTATGACCTCATCTGCAGCAACCCCATCCAAATAAGGTTATTCTCTGAGCTGCTGGGGGTTAGGATTTCAGCACATGAATTTTGGGCAAACACAATCCAATCCATGAATAGCTATTGACCAAGACTCATCTGCCCTGCCAGAATCTTTGCACCAGAACCATCTCCCTGCATTCCCGGTGACCTCCTTTTGGTGGCAGGGTTTTGACCTTTTACTGATGGAAGCTGCAGGGTCAAGATAATCTGGGTTTGGCAAGTACCTCTGATTTTACCAGTTGAACCTGTTTCAGGAAACCGTGTGCAGACGAGTTGGCAGCTGTCACGCCTTCCTGTGCCATCCCCAGTGTCAGTTAGGGACATGATATGGAGCAGGACTGCCTGAGACAGTATAAGAAAATGTCTGGTGTCTGTAGAAGGCACAGAAACCACTCTCCTCCTCACTGGCACCTGCAAAGAAGTTCCCTCTGTTCCTCCAGTGTATGAAGAAGCCCAGACAAGCTTCTAGGGTAGTATCTGTCATTGGCTGCTTAGACCATGACACTGGTTGATGAATACCATTGATCTGTTCGGACTGAAGAGTTCCTGTGCAAAGAAAGAAACAGGGTGATGAAATACACTGGAACCCTCCGAAACAAATATTTTACTTCACCATAGTAAAGGGGGGAAAGTCATGTTTGATTTCTGGATGAATGTCCATGAGAAAGACTAATATTTAATCTTGTCTCTGGCTTGTTATCAAAAGAACATGTTACATCACTTGCTTATGGCTTCCAGGTGCTTAAAAAAGTAACTGGCTGAGCTGCAAGGGCTTCCCATGTTGTGAAACTCAGAGAGAGTCAGTTGTCCCTGTGGCTGCGATCTGTGCTCTCCGGTACATCCATCGGCAGCGTGGGCCTTGCCCTCGCCTGGGGATTACGGGGAGAGAGAGACAGCTGAGCATAGCTAAGCAAGGGAGTACCAAGGCAGACGCTTTGTTTCATGGTGAATTCATAACAGAGGTGGCACTTGAAGTGGATCTCTTGCCGAATAAACCAGAGTGCTCTTTACTGAAAAATTTCATTTGGTGAAGGAAGAGGGAAGAAGGTCAGGGACAAAACTGGATAGGAAACAGAAAACTCAAGTGGAGAGTAAGTAACAAGCCTTGAGAATAGATGACACAATCTGGCCCTATTTCTTGTCCTGTTTACTTCTGTTATCTCAAACAAGTTACTTCCACATTGTGGGCCTTATCTTTTTTCATGTGGACATAAGGATAATGGGAAAACTCATTTCTAGGGAAATTTTAGGACAAGATTACCAGAATATTGTCATTTCAAGTCAGTCTAGATTCTGGATTTTATAACATCTTTAGTTGGTAGACTCTGTCTTCATAGTCATATTATTGCTATTTTTGTTTTTGTATTTTTTTTTTGAGTTGGAGTCTAACTCTGTCGCCCAGACTGGAGTGCAGTGGCCACTCCTGGCCATTGTAGCCTCGTCCTGCTGGGCTCCGGCGATCCTTCCGCCTCAGCCTTCCAAGTAGCTGGAACTACAGGTGCGCGCTACCACACCTGGCTAATTTTTTGATTTATTGTAGAGATGAGGTCTCGCCAAATTGCCCAGGTGGGTCTCGAACCCGCGGGCTCAGGCAATCCACTCACCTCAGCCTCCCAAGGTGCGGGATTACAGGCTGAGCCACTGAGCCCAGCTTTATTATTGCTATTTTTAAGTCAGGGTCTCCATCACCCACATTGTGATTGTGAGTGCAGTGGCACAATCATGGCTCACCACAGCCTTGAACTCCTGGGCTCAGGCGATCCTCTTGCCTCAGACCCCCAACTAGATGGAACTAGAGGCATGTGCCACCATGCCTGGCTAATTTTTTGACATTTTGTAGAGACAAGGTCTCACTATGCTGTTTAGGGTGGTTTCGAACTCTTAGGCTTAAGCGATCCTCCCACCTCAGCCTCCCAAAGCGCTGAGATTACAGATATGAGCCACTGTGCTCGGTCCATAGTCTTAACTTTTTTATGTATAAACTTTCGTCTAATTTGCTCTTGCCCTTTCATATATAATATTTTAAATTTTGCTTTACTTCCATGGATTTAGGATGTCTGCACCATACAATATACCCTAAAACTATCTTATGCAAAATGTAGTAAAAATTTGAAAAAAGCTATTTGCTATGTTTCAGAAGCTAAATACCTTAAAAAGATTAGACTCAAAGGCATAAAAAAAAAATGAATCCCCTCTCTCCAACAAAAACAACAAAATTAGTATGTTCTAAGGTAGGAGCCTTGTACTTTAAATAAGATCCTATTTCTGGTTCTTCAAACTTTACTTCCAAGGATGATAGACATAAATAAATAATCACATGAAGAGCAAAGAAATTCCTGTGAAAGATAGGTTTCAAGCCTTATACTGTGAGTTCAAGTCCCTCAGATGGCATTTGAAGGTTGCAATGGACAGAATGTTTATGTCCTCCCAAGGTTCGTGTGCTGAAATCCTAGCCCCCAAGGTGATGGAATTGGGAGTTTGTGTCTTTAGGCGATGATGGGGCAGAGCCCTCATGATGTGATTAGTGACCTCATACAAGAGGCCCTCCAGAGGCCCTCCAGAGCTAGTTCACTCCTTCCATATGGCTGTGAGACACCAGCAATAAGGTACCTCCGATGAACCAGGAAACAGACCCTTGCCAGATGCCTAATTTGCCAGTGCCTTGATCTTGGACTTGCAAGCCTCCAGATCTGTGAGAAATAAATGTTTGTTGTTTATAATCCTCCTAATGTGTGATATTTTGTCTTAGCAGCCAAAAGGGACTAAGACAAATCATTTTGGAACACTGTGTTAATCTATTACATTGAGGTGGTAAGAAGCCATGTTGGATAGTGGTTAACAGGACAGGCTTGTTAGAGTGTAATGGCTTTTTTCAAATACCGGTACTACCACTCACTACTGTGTGATTCTGGACACATTATTCACCTTTCCTAACCTGTAACCTGGTGATGGATCTCACTATATCTCAATTTTCTTTTGTGTGAGGATTTTTTTTTTTTTTGAGTTGGAGTCTCACTCTGTCACCCAGACTGGAGTGCAGTGGCCGCTCCCGGCCACCGCGGCCTTGACCTGCTGGGCTCCGGCGATCCTTCCAGCTCAGCCTTCCAAGTAGCTGGAATTACAGGCATGCGCTATCACGCCCGGCTGATTTTTTTATTTATTGTAGAGATGAGGTCTCGCTGCCCAGGCGGGTCTCGAACCCGCGGGCTCAGACAATCCACTCACCTCAGCCTCCCAAAGGCGTGGGATTACAGGCTGAGCCACCGAGCCCAGTTTGTGTGAGGATTTAATTAGGTAAATGTACAGTGCTCAGTAGAATGGCCCATGGTCAAAACTTAATAAATATTAGGTAATAATTATTATTATACTTGTTATTATGCCCTCCCTCCTGGAGAAACTGACTCTATTTCAATAATGGATTTAGAAGCCAATGCCTCTCCATCAATGTGGAACACTTTTCTTCTTACTTTACAACAGATCAAAAAGTTCCAAGTATGTCAGCACCTCACATCACCCTATATCCAGATATGAAGAGAAAGAAAACATCCCTGGTGTGATGCCTGGGTGTGGCGGTTTTGCTGTCTTAGGAGCACCCAGTTCATTGCAAGTCTGAACAACATGTTCCTCGCTCTGGGCAGAAAACACTAAGCAAGGAAATGTCTGTTTTGTAAGAAGACAATTCAGACTTGTTCTTCAGGGCCTTCCATAATCCTAGACTTCTCAGCTGTAGCAGCAATGGCAATGGGAAAAATGATTGAACATGGCATCCAAATATTGTGAGAAAATAAAAAGGAAAAAGCAAAGGGAGTTTGTAACCTCAGGGTAAGTAAATAGAAACCTGGTAGGAAAAGGATGCAGGAAAGACATGAAAACAAATGCGAATGAAAATAAAGCATGTGTTCCTAAACAGAAATATAGAAATGACTTTTAAAAAGATGGTACCTCATTTGAATAAATGCCTGGTCCCTCCTTAACCATCCATCTCCATGTCTTCCTAAGCATCCAATCTTCCCCTTTCTAGGGACTAACTGGGTTTCGCTTTATAGAGGCAATAGTAAAGAGAAAAAGATAGTCTGTCTTTCTTTTTTTTGAGTTGGAGTCACTCTGTCGCCCAGGCAGTGCAGTGGCACACTCACGGCCACCTCAGTGTCAACCTGCAGGGCTCCGGTCATCCTTTTGCCTCAGCCCTTCAAGTAGCCGGAACTACAGGTGCGCACTACTATGCCCAGCTAATTTTTGATTTATTGTAGAGACCAGGCCTCACCAAGTTTCCTGGGCTGGTTTTGAACCCCCGGCCTCAGGCAATCCACTCACCTCGGCCTCCCAAAGTGCTGGGATTACAGGCTGAGCCACCGAGCCCGGCTTCTTTATTATAATTCTGGTTTAAATCCTGGCTCCATTGCTTTAACATGTCTGAATTTTGGATGTAAAATAAAACATCTTATAGATGGGCATCATAATTGTGCCAACTTCATGGTATTGCTGAGAAGGTTACATTAGATAATATACATATGACACCTGGCACATAACTAAATCTAGTTGAACTAATGGAGTGTTTAATTGGTTTATTTTGATTATTGAGTGGGACTGTCTGTTTCCAATCCTGGCACCAACATTCCAACTGTGAACAATGGACATTATTTCTCTCTACTTCTCTTGCCTACTCTGTAAAATGGGGGTTCTGGTAGTAACTATATCATGAAGTCATTGAGAGAATCAGATATTGGTAAAGAATTAGATATTGGTTGATATTGGTAAAGTTCTTAGAATAGCACCTGGCACATAGTAGGGCCTAATTCAATGTGAGGCATTATTGGGAAGACCAGCAGCTACAATTTTTCACTCTTCTTGCTCAATGAGAGCTTCTCTCAAGTGATATCTCCTTGCCCTTCCAAGCTCTCTCTCTCTCTCTCTCTCTCTCTCTCTCTCTCTCTCTCTCTCTCTCTCTCTCTCTCTCTCTCTCTCTCTCTCTCTCTCCTCAAGCAGCTTTTGTGGGAGGAATCTAACAGCAGACAAGACAATGGGTTTAATCTTCCAGGGGCCACTGAGACTCTCTTTGCTGATGTGCCTCCTGGGAGTAAGAGCATATGAGATTGTCTGTTTCCAGGCACAGCTAGAGGAACAGGCCAAAGATAAGGCCCAAGGAAAAGGTAGATCAGTAGTTTAAGTGTGGAATAGAAAGAACATGACGTTCTCTGAGAATTGGAGGCCTGGGATGGAAATGAGACAGTGTGGTTTGTTTGGGAGCCTGGCAACATGGCAGATAATGTGGACGGCTCTGACATGGGGAACTTGTGCGTCAGGGGCTGACTATCTTTCATAAGCATGAAATCCACTTAGGTAACATTTGGTACGTACTCTTCTGAATCCACGGCTTATTCTTTGCAAGATTTTGGCAAAAAGGAGTGTTCACTGGTTACACCCATCCTATTCTATATTTATTCTGAGTTCACAAGACTAATGAGATAATCATACCCGGAGGCTTAACTGGTTGAAATCTGTAAATCTCCTAAAAGTGTAATTACCTATTCATAATCCTTCTTTCCAATATTGCGTAAATCTCATTAGTACATTTTTTTTATTATTCATGTTATGGAAAAAATTGCTTTTTTTGCCATTGAAAGAATAGTTGGCAGGGAGAGATCCACATGTTTTGTTCAAGCTATTTGGTTTAATCTCTGTGATCAAATTAAGGAGTGCACCCCCAAGTGTGGGAGATTCCCAGTTGTGTTCAGTCTTTTGCTTTCAGAGCAAAGACCCCTTTTTAAAGTCCTTCTGGCACTGGTGTGAAATGAGAACATCGCAGAGTGAGAACTTTGCTGGTCCTGACCCTTATCTAGGAATAATTCCTAGAAAGACAGGAATGGGAACCCCACAGACAGCAAAATTAACTCTGATGTAGACTCTACAGACAACCTTGTGGCCCTTTGCATGACATATTGATCTGACGTGGGCAACAACTGCAAACAATTTATACGTTAGTACACTAAGAATTTCAGGTGATTGGAGGTTATAGAAATGTGTTTTATTTTCAGAATTTACTTGACTGAGTGATTTTTCTAGGCAGAGATGACATGAGCACTAATGGGACTTTCATGACATTCCCAGTTTATGCAATCAATTGTTTGATTCCTGACACATGATACAACTTCACAGCACATGAAGTGATGCTGTAATTTTATTTGAAGTTTTCAAATTAATTTGTTTTTTTGTGGGAGGGATGGGGTTTATGTCTGATATTGAATAAAATTGCTCAAAACCGTGGCCCCTAACTACTATGTGGGATAGGGACTGGCAGTGTTCACCTGTTCTGTGTGTGTGTGTTTATGTGTGGTGTGTGGCTACATGTGACCCCCATACTCCCTTCCACACACCTTCCATTTAAGGTAGTGTAGTCCAGAGAGCCCTCTTGGACATTTTCCTTCTGCCACGGCCACTGACCACTGTGCTATGGTGGGTGGGCCACCTAACTTCTTTAGGCCTCAGCATAGAGGGGTGTAGAACCTCTGAATTATACCTTATCCGTGGGTAGCAGCAAACCATGACCTCAGCCTGGAGGGACTCCAAGGACCATTGCCTGTTTGGCCAAACAGTCAATAGATCAAAGAGGGAAGACAGTGGGGAAGGGGAATTTTTAAAGGGGTAAAGAAGAAGTGAGCCAGGATCTGTCCTTTGCTCTCTGAATGTCTTTTCCTCCCCCTTTCTGAAGAGGACTAAGATTAAGACTACCTTTTTCTTTCTTCTCCACCGCAACTCCGCTCTTCCAAGAAAAGAGGACACACGACTTCTATAATTCCCTGTAGTGTTCATTCTTTTTTTTTTTTTTTTTGAGTTGGAGTTTCGCTCTGTCGCCCAGGCTGGAGTGCAGTGGCACACTCACAGCCACCCCAGCATCAACTTGCTGGGCTCCGGTGATCCTTCCATCTCAGCCTTCCAAGTAGCTGGAACTACAGGCACACACTACCATGCCCAGCTAATTTTTGGATTTATTGTAGAGACGAGGTCTTGCCAAGTTGCCCGGGCTGGTCTCGAACCCTCAGGCTCAGGCAATCCACTTGCCTTGGCCTCTCAAAGTGCTGGGATTACAGGCTGAGCCACCAAGCCTGGCCATAGTGGCATTGCTCTATTGCTCCATTCAAGGGCATTGCTCTACGGGTTTTTTATGCTAAAGAGCCAAATACATTTGGACCAAGTCTGAGTCTTCATTTTTTTTCTTCACGTCATGCCTTAGTAGGTTAGGCATGTAGATAAAAACGATAGTGTCCCAAAATTCCAAATTCTCTAATTTTTCAAAAACTTGATGGTCCCGCAAGTTAAATATCTGGATGATAATCTAAAATTTTACTTTTTATTCAACTACTTGAGTTTATAGAAAGGATCTACTGAGGCCTAGCCTTTATTTAGTCACACATTGCTAATGTTTAACAAGTCTTAAATCACCTTAAAAAAGAGCGCCAGCTCATTCTTTTGTTCTTTAAGTATCTTTAGACTTTCTACCATAAAGTACTATAGCTTCTGGATAAAGTGACTGATCTCCACAGGTGTGTAAGCAGAAGCCATCTTTATAAATTTCTTCTTTATTTTCTATTCCTCTAATAGCTATCTGTGTCTATTAGACCCATTGTCACTCTAGGTATCTCTCTTGGGTAAAGGATTTTTTTCAAGGCTCTAGGGCAACCATTTCCTATGTTCTGTGGGCCATACTTAGTGCTCAGGAAACATTGAGGGGTCCTTGTCTCTCCCATCCATAGAAGCAGTATGCTGTCAATTCAGCCCTCAAATCAGACACTATAGGTTGGCATCCCCACCCCCTGAGCCATCAATCACTACCAATCCATGGCCTGTTAGGAACCAGGCCATACACAGCAGGAGGTGAAAGGCAGTCTGGCGGAGTGCCATCTGCTATGAGATCAGCCATGGCATTTGATCCTCGTAGGAGCGCAAACCCTCTTGTGCACTGCACATGCAAGGGATCTAGGCTGTGGCTTCTTACGAGAATCTAATGCCTGATGATTCCTCACCCCACCCCCTCCCATGGCAAAGTTGTCTTCCATGAAACCAGTTCCTGATGCCAGCAAGATTGGGGACCTCTGCGACAGTTCCATTCAGCTTCTTGCCTGGAGACTTTCTCAAGTATGGACAGGTCTTACATCAATCCTAGCACCCTCAACAGACTCTAGAGAGATACAGGCCAAGCACCCCAAGTGGTTCTCAGGAAACTACTATTGCTTGGCATGCAGTGAGGAGGGTTTATCCCCCACTCCTCCACTGCAGGATAGGGGCAAGCAGAGAGGGAAATGGACAGAATTCTAGCAACCCTCTCCCCCACAAAGCAATTGTCTCTCTCCTTGCCTCTCAAACCTCAATACTTTTACCCCTTGAGGCTGTTGTTGGACTAAGATTGCAAAACCAGTTTCTGTCCATTTCCTTTGCAAGTGCTATGTAGCTGGCCCAACACCCTGATCTGTGCACACACGTTACTGTCTTCCCTGAATACCCGCAATCTCCTTAAGGGTAGAGACTTTTGTGATGCATATTTATACTCCTTACTTACATAGTGCAGAGCCCCATACAGTAGGTGTTCAACATATGTGTGGTGAATGAATGGGAGGGGAGCCCTCGTCACCATCTGCCTGCCGGAGTTGAGAACAACTAGTTCCTGTTTCACTGTGCACACTTTCCAGTTACCCGCTTGCATTCTGCTTCTCATGTAAGTACTGTTATTAAACTTCTAAATACTTAACAGGAGGCTGTTTTTTTGGCAGTGAATGAGCTCCTTTTGTCTGCTGTCCCGTGAATATCCTAACCACTTTGTCACTTTGATCTAGAGGGCATTTCATCTTCAGAAATGCAAAGGAGTTGGCGACTGCACAAAATGTGTTCTATTTCCTATTGCCGTAAAAACCCGTTGCTCTTGAGCCTTTGCCTGCCCCCTTTCATGGTGATGAGTAAGCCACTAAATTGCAGTTACTGGCTGTGGCCAGGGCCATCAAAAAATCGTGAATGCCATGTAGATTTGAGGCTTGCTCCACTAAAGAGTCCACAATGGCTTTACTGTAACTGGGTTAACTAGAACTTGGCAAACCACTATCCAAGGAGGGTGATACCAAGTGCCCTCCCCCCTTTCAGGATGCTGGCCTGATCTTCTTGTATTTGTGCAACTGGCCCATCCAGAGACCCACTAAAGCCAGGAGGAGGGCCCTGGTGAGGGTGACGCTCTCTGGGTCAAGTTGTCCTTTTGCAGCTGCTTTTTCACACAGCTTCTCTTCCTGCAATGTGAAGTAGGTAAGAGGATAGCTTGTTTTCTTTTGCTATTTGAAATACAGCGTTTGGGGTCATGCTCTGAATAATTTGTGCTTGTTAGAAATGACTGTCGTCCTCTTGAAGCAATAACAAAGGAGTGCATTTAAATTAAATTCAGCCAAGCAAGAGCCTCTTCACAAAATCAATGGAGCCAAGATTTTTCAAAAAGATGTTTTGATTTTTTAATCTCTAATATTTCAGGACGTAAATCAGCAAAGATTTCCTAGGATCAAAAAGAGCTGGGCCATTTTGCCTTGAAAATATTTGGCAATATGTTTTGGGTAGGAGTGAAAAGGTAAGATAAAATATTAGATGCAATCATCTCTAATATCACTTATTTTTATATTTGGCAAACTTTATTCTTCCTCAGTTTCCCAGTGTCAGATTTCAAGTATTGATTCTTTGAAAGATAACTTCATTTATTTATGAGACCTATAAAACCTCAAGAGACCAAAGCCATGTCAAATATAGTTTTCAAAAAGTTAATTTGCATAAATACATTCCTATACACACATACATACACACCCATGAGCTTCTTACCAAATGTGGCATGAAACTGTAGTGACCAGCAATGTGGTGAGCTCATGTGTTAGGTAGAATACTTGATATGTCAGTACAAAGTAACATATCTATTTAAAAAATATTCTTTTTTCACGGTTCAAATTAAACCCTACTTCAGTACTTAAATGCATCCAAGCAGTCATACTTTCCAGTTCCTCAAGACCAAGACATTTTAATTTTTTTCACATGCTCGACGTATAAGTATCAGAGATGCTAAGCGTCATCCTTTAAAGTCAAGAAAGAAGGTTTCATCGTTATTTTAATAATTTGTCCTGTAGTCACTCTAATTCAGAACTATTCCTGTCTGATATCTCTAATGAGTAGGTTAATTATTAATACACACTGAAAAACTCCTCATATTCACCCGCCTTGTCTTAGGACAGGCATGATCATTGTTGGAGATACATGTGGTTTTTTTTTTTTGCTAGTTTCTGTTTCAAAACAAGCAAATCTTTAATTTGAGTTGGTTTCGTTACTCTGAGCAAAGTCTTTCTACCTGGTTTTTAACCTCACCTGGAGTGGAGAGAATATCTATTTTATGCTTGCTCTCCTTTTTTTTTTTTTTTTTAAATTATTTTAGATTCAAGGGATATATTGCACGATGGTGAGGCTTGGGCTTCTATTGAGCTCATCACTGACGTGGTGAGCATAGTACCCAGTGGGTGGTTGCAATCTTCTCCTCCTTTACTGCCTCCCTACCCACTTTAGGTCCCCAATGTCTGTTGTTCCCATCTTTATGTCTGTTGTTTAGCTCCCACTTATAAGTCGAAACATGAGATATTTGATTTTCTGTTTTTGTGTTAATTCACTTAGAATAATAACCTCCAGCTGTATCCTCCAGCTGATGCAAAGGACATGATTTCATTCTTTTTTTTTTAATGGCTGCGTACTATTTTATGGTGCATATATACCTCGTTTTCTTTATTCAATACACCGTTGACAGGGACCTAGGTTGGTTCCACGTTTTTGCTATTATGAATAGTTATGCTTGCTGTTCTTATTGCAGAATTCTTTCTGTATGGCTTTGTGCATTGGCATCATGTAAGCCCATCACGCATTCCTTAACTATTCACTTTATGGCCACAAGGGAAATGCATCTCATTTGCTATCAGATTACTCTTCTTTCTCCTCCTCCTTTTCTGTGCTATTATGGCCTCCTCCAACCCATGCACTTCCAGTGACTTAGACCTTTAGGAACCTTGGTCTAAGTTGTGGGTCATACCTCTAACGCTTACATTGCTCCTTCAGGCTCTGAAGCATGGGTGAGGAGAGACCCTTTTTCATGACAGGAGATAATATGTGCTATGTTATTATTTTCTCTTAGTTCAAACATTGAATTCTTCTTGAATCCTTTCTCTCTGCCCAGTCACCTTCTACCAATACCAGCCTCAACTCTGGGGTTCCCTTCCATCTTTGCTAAACTGTTTACTATCAATACTTCTCAAATATTAGAATTGTCGAGTCAGCAATTGTAGAGTCCTACCCCTCCCCAAATATAGCTTTTCTGGACCCAAATCTAGAAATTCTGATTGACTCATTTGGTCTCATATGGTACTTGGGAACCCTTTCACAAATGGTATTCTAAAGTGGTCACACTTTGCCAAACACTGGTCCAGTTAGTCTGCTAGTTTCTGTCTACATTTCCCTGTGGTAATGCCATGTTTGTTGCCTCAGTATGGGTCAAGGGACACCTCTTGTTGGTGCTTCAGCCAAAGTATGAGGGCTAGGAGAGAGTGGATGTGGGAGGGTAATCAAAAGATAAATACTTGTATCTTCTGACAGACATTTGGATTCTGGAGAAGTTTCCTATCTTACCATCTTTCAGAAGATGAGTAAGTTGTTTGATTTTACTAAAAAGATAAATTGGTGATGAGGCTGACTAGCTCATTCTACAGCCATAATTAGATATTTGTCCCATCCCCCTCTCTTTTAATATTTTATCCAGAGTGACTCTAGCACAGTCAGGGAAGTTGTGATCTGTGAACCCATGCACATGGCATTTGCTGCCAAAATACTTCAACCCTGACCTCAAAGAACCCCATCTCTGATTGATAGGCCACTGCTATTGAATTATGACTGTGATATTTGCTTTTAGGATCCTAAAGATAGGAATAATTTCTCTTTTGAATAGTGTAAAATGTGTCAAATAAAATGATATTTTTTGCATGATCAAATGTTAAATTTAATCCAGTGAAATAACAAAATATAGCCATTACTTCTATGTCATAATAATGGAAAGTTCCAAAACCATTTACTTTGATAATGTTCTATTTACAAACTTTGAAAAAGGCAAGTGGAACGGTTAATCAGCTTATTGAGGGATTCTTGAGTTTGGAATGGTAATCTGTCTGGGTTCCGCCTATGCCTGTAGGTGTGTGAGGCTGTGTTTGAGAGGAAAGTTTTGAGCTAAGGTGATGGCCAGACAGTCAGAGCAGGAGGATTAGATACCAACAAAATGGAATCAGCTCAGAAGTTCAAATCCTTTGACTTGCTCAATCTGGTGGATGGATAGAGGGGTGGGAAGTTGATTATTTTAGAACTACTCAAAACAGGTGGGAAGGATGTCTAACCTAGCAGAGGGATATGTTGTAGACTTGCTGGCAATTCAGCTACCAGTCAGTGTCAAAGTGGTCAGCAAGGCAGGATCTTGACAAAAGGTATGGGGCACCAGCTGAATGACTGGGATTTCATTATTATGACTCCAGTCTTTGAAAAGGCTAGAAAATCAAGGAAGGATCCCATACTGGAAAGTGTTTCATGAAGGAAATGAGAGTGGACTATATCACAGAAAGATAAGCTAGTTGTCAGAGTACAAGTGTGAATTGGGGTATAAGGGGAAATCTCATGAACCAAATGTAGGACATAAGGTCACAGTAGGCTAAACTAGTGTTGAGTTTTGTGAGTTGATGAATTAAAATTCTTCATATTCCCTTAAAGATATGCTGGTTCTCTGCTCTAGATTTAAAACTGTCCGTAACTTCCCAATGTAAGCTTTTTAGCACGGTAGATAAGACCCTCTGTGATCAGACCCTAATGACCATCTGATCTCAGCCTCTTCCACTTGTCTCAGCTATAGTGGCTTCTCCCCCTTTCCTTGATCTTATTGAGCTCTTTCTAGTCCCAAGGACTTTGCACTTGGAGGTGCCCCTGCCTTTTCTGTTTCTTCAATTGACTCTCCTTTGTGATATTCAATTGTTGACTCAAATGCCGCCTTCTCCAATAGGCCTTCCTTGTCTGCCCATTCTTAAGTTCTATTTCTCTTCTAGTTATTCTCCATATTATCATCCTCTACTTATTTCCCGTTGACCAGGTAACACTTATCCCACATTTCTTAGCATATGCTTACATTTATCTTATTTCCTTGTTTATTCTCTTTGGGTCCCTTGATTGTAAGCTCTATGAGTACAGGTGGGTTTTTGTTCTCTGTTACTGTCATTCATTGCTATATCCATATAACACAAACAATACCTAGGACTTGGTAAGTACTCAGAAAATATGAGCTAAATAATTGATTGAAAGTCTTCCAAACTCTGGTAGAGAAGAGTTGGCTGAAAGGGATGAATGGGGATAGGAAAAAGGAAGAAAGTTGAAAAAAACAGCTCATTTAAATTCCCAGTCACTCAGAATTCTCAGCTATAAAACATATGTGTTACAACTGATCTACTTTGCAGGATTACACTACATAATCATTCATTCAAAAATAAATACTTTGTAAATTCAAAATTCATGGGTTAAGACTATAAGACCTGATATTTCAAAAGGGTGATACTGCAAAGAATAATATAAAAGTCCAGAGGACCACCCAGAAGACTTATAACTGATATTAAATGCTAATGATATAAAGACATTTGGGATTAGTTCAAAGTTGTATTGATTTAAAGCCCATTTCATTCTTGAGTACAAAATGATATATAGCAAAAAATGTTCAACTTCACTTTTGTAGGATTTATGAAGCTTCTCCTCACCTTGCTTGGGCAAAAAGGCTAAAATTTATTGAGCCAGTAGAGACACTAACTTGTTTTTGGTCTAGAGATGACTAGGAGGTCAGAGAAAGGAAGATACAAGTCCAATTTCTTTTTTTATTCTTTGATTTGGCAATTTTATTTCTGTTCTCTCCCTCCCAAAAGAGTTTATATAATCAACACTATCACACCATAAAAGTTTCTAACACAAACAGTTCCAGTACACTTGATGTCATAAATGGAGGATCACTACTGCTGAATTCTATCTTTTGTATATTACTAGAATTTTTGGAAATTTTCAACGAAAGGAATGGAATCAAAACTTCTGATGGTGCCTCTGAGCCCCTGCATCATTTCAATGGAAACAAACTAACAAAATTCAAAAAAGGATATGACAGTTTTTCTTCTCACTCTCCCTCGTCTCACAGTTATTTTGATTTAGTCTATAGTCATGAAAATTTTATTTTATTGTAAATATATCCTCTAGTTTAATGAGAGAAAGCTTGGCATCAATAAGATTCCACCTGAGAACATCTAGTTCCTCCCACCCTTGCTATTGTCCTTTGTGTTTATAAAAAAGTAGGCTGAATCATATACCCAAACCTATGGGGTTTTAAGAATTGTAATCTGATTCTGTGTCTCCCAAACATCAGGCTAGGGATCAGTATTGGTTCATGACCAAGTGAAAAAAACATAAGAACACACCAATGAGTTTTTCATGAAGCTATTTTTTCCCCAAATTAAGGACATTTTTTTCATATAAAGATAATATTTATCCTATTATCTGATGGAGATCATCCTTTTATGAAATGACAATGAAATAAATGGTAGATTTTTAAAAGTGTTTTTGCTTGGTGACCTAAAATATTGGCAATTTTTTTCTATTGAGAAAATAATTTCCAACTTATTAAAAAAAAAAAAAAAGACACCAGGGAGCGTAATATAATGAATCCATATGTACTTTGCAATTTGCAACTCATGGTCAATCCTATTTTGCCTGACTATAATTCTATGCACCCTCCCTTGGATTTTTTTTTTTCTTAGTGAATCCTTCCTATCTTTTCATCCATAAAATTTCAGCATTTAGCACTAGGAGATAAGGATTAATTTTTTTTAATTTGGGGAAAAAACAGATAAATTGGACCTCATCAAAATTGAAAAGTTTTGTGCATCAAAGAATACTGTCAAGAAAGTGAAAAGAGGACCCACAGAATATGTGAAAATATTCATAAATTATATATGTGTTAACATCTTGTATCTAGAATATATAAAGAACTACTATAACTCAAGAATAAAAAGACAACTCAATTTAAAAATGGGCAAAGGATTTGTACAGATATTTCTTTAAAGGTGATATAGAAATTACCAATACACACATTTGAAAAGATGCTTAATACCATTAGCTATGAGGGAAATGTAAATCAAAACCACAAATGATATACCACTTTATACCCAGTAGGATAGTTATAATTTTAAAAGGTAGAAAAATTGGAACCCTAAGGCATTGCTAGTGAGAGTGTAAATGGTACAGCCACTTTGAAAAACAGTAAGACAGTTCCTCAGCATAATATTACCATATGATATAGCAATTCCACTTCTAGGAATAAACCCTAGAGAAAGGAAGAAAATTGTTCCCACAAACACTTGTAAAAGAGTGTTCATGCCAACATTATTTGTAATTGATAAAAAGTGGAAATGACCCATATGCCCATCAAATGATGAGTGGATAAACAGAATGTGGTATATCCATACAACGCTACTAAACCATAAAAAGCAATGAAGTACTGACTCATGTTTCAACATGGATGAGTCTTGAAAACATTTTGCTAAGTGAAAGAAGCTGGACACAAAAGGCCACATATTGTATAATTTTATTTTTATGAAATGTCCAGAATAGGCAAATCCATAGATACAGAAAGTATATTAGTAGTTATCAGAGACTATGGGAAGAGGAGAATGGGAACAATTGCTAATGGATATGGAGTTTTCTTTTGGGGGCGATGGTTGTACAACTTTGTGAAAATACTAAAAACCAATGAATTGAAGACTTTAAAAGTATTGATGTTATAATACAGGGGATTGCACACTTTAAAAGTGTCAATGTTATAGTATGTGATCATCTAGACCTATAATAAAAGTTATTATAGGTCTGTCCTTCAAAGTTATTAGTATCTTCATTTCAGATTTCTTCCTTTCTCTATCCTTTCCTTAAAGGGAGATTGTAGCATGGTAGACTAAAGTCTTAGGAGAACAAAATTTTAAAAAATGATTACATTTCTTTTTAATTTTTAAAAATCTATTTAGTTTAATTTTAGATTTATAGAAAAGTTGCAAAAGTAATACAGATAAATTCTATGTGTCCTTCACTCGGTTTCTCCTATGTAAGCATCTTATATAACGGTGGGACTAGAAATTAACACTAGTATATTATTACTAAATGAACTAAAGACTTTATTCAGATTTTACCATTTTATTTTAAACTAATGTTTTTTCTCTGTATTGTGAGCCAGTTCAGGATTCCACTTTGCATTCAGTTGTCACATTTCTTTACTGTCCTCTGTTCTCTGATACTTTCTCATTCTTTTCTTATTTTCCATGACTTTGATAATTTGGAAGATAATAGTTCAGGTATTTTATAGAGTATACTTCAGTTGGGTTTGTCTGATGTTTTCTCATGATTATATTGGGACTAAGAGATTTGGGGATGAATGCCACAGAGGTAGTGTGCTTTTTTTCATCACCATATTAGGGAGTTCCTGGTACCGAGATGAATGATCATAAGATGATGTTAACTGTTATCACTTGCTTTAATTAGTGTTTTCCAGGTTTATCCACTGTGAGTTTTCTGTTTTTCTCTTTCCATACTTTCTTCTTTGAAAGTGAATCACTTTGGAAATGAATTCATACTCAACACAGGATGTTGTTAACTTTACTTTCTGGAAGGGTATGTTTGCATCTCCATACGTTACTTGGATTTTTTCCTCATGGAAGATTTATCTTTTCTCCTCCGTGTGTTTATTTAATCATTCGTTTCTATCACAATAGACTTTATATTTATTTCACATTTTGTGTTATCATCCAATTCTATTGATTTATTTTGTTTTTCAAAGTGTCCCAGCTCTGGCCATTGTAGCTCTTTCATTTGGCTTCTTTTATGTGATCTATCCTTTTTAAAATTTTTATTTTATTCATTTATTTTATTTTATCTTATTTTATTTCATTTCATTTTAGATTCAAGTGGTACATGTGAAGATTTGTTACACAGGTGTATTGCCTGATGGCAAAGTTTGGGTTTCTGATGAGTCCACTCTCCCCTCCACCTCGTTCCCCGGTGGTGAGCATGGTACCTGATGCGTGGTTTTGCAGACCTTATTCCTCCTTCCTCCCTCTCCCCTTTAGCAGTCCCCAGTGTCTGTTGTTCCCATCCTTGTGCTCCTGTGTGCCCAGTGTTTAGTTCCCACTTACAAGTGAGAATATGTGGAGTTCAGTTTTCCATTCCTGTGATAGAATGATGGCCTCTGCCTGTATCCATGTTGCTGCAAAGAACATGATTCCATTCTTAATATGGCTGCATAGTATTCCATGGTATATATGTACACATATTTTAAACAATATTCATGACAGTCCAACACAGGCATTTTAAATAAAGGATGAGACACGGAGGTAAATAAATGACAAGCTAGCTTTGAAATTGAATATGATATGCAATTCGACTAGAAAAATTCAAACCTAACCTTTCAGACCTATTTTTGTTTGGGTTCTCAAAACCGAGTATGGTTTGGTATTTCTATATTTGGGCTGAGTTTTCTTTCTTTTGATGAAGTAAACTCAACTCGGCACTTAAAATACAAATGCAGCTAATATTGACGATGATAACCAGAATGTGCTGTTATCTGGGATTCTGAAACTCCTGCTTGTGTTTTATTATTACAAGTTTTACATTTTATCTTGGGCAGAGGAAGACTGGGTGCCAGGTGTGCGAATGGCTGTGGTGGAGAGATTGGGACAGGAGGACAGTATTGAAGTCATGGTACAGCAGGCAGGGAAAGCATTGCAGTTCTGTTCTCTCTAAACCTGAAGTGCAGAGCTGCCTTTGCAGGAGATTGTAAAAGGAAAATCTGCTTAATAGGAGAGCAATGAGGTGGACACTTTTTTGCTGTACTTACATTAACATATGTGCACCTCACAAAATGCATTTTGAAAATGCTGGCAGACATTTTTTTTTAAAGAATAAATACTGGAGAGTGCACTTTTTTTAGCAGCTGAAGATTTTGAATTGTACTATAGATTAGCTAGAAGTTACAAAAAGTCCTTCCTGAGTCAGCTAAATAGTGAAATGTAGTTTGCCAAAGTTGGTTTAGTACTGATGAGTAGCATAATAACTCAGAAATAGTTGTTGATTCAGCCCATTTAGAGGATAGGACAAACGTTTTAACTCTCTTTTTTTTTTTTTTTTTTTACCTACGGTACCTGAGGGCTTGTTGTAATTAAAAACATACTTGTAGAATCCTTTTTATCTCAGAAACCTATGATTCTGGAGAGAAAAAATGGCACATTTTGACTTAAACAAAAATAAATGAGATTTTCTATTTGGTTTATAGGACTTTATTTTTCTGTTCACCTCTCTGGAAGACAGCATGACTATGTCACCCTAACCTAGGGCTAGTATATATTCTGCCTCCACTATTTACCTGTTGTCTGCTTTGGAACTAAGTTGTGTCTCCACCTCATCTTCAAAATGTATATGTTGAAGTCCTAACCCCCAGTCCCTTACAGTGTAATTGTATTTGGAGATAGGGTCTTTAGAGAGGTATTTAAATTAAAATGAGGTCATTAGGGTAGTCCCAAGTCCAATCTGGCTGGTACACCTATAAGAAGAGGAAATCTGGGCACAGGCACGTACAGAGGGAAGAGGATTTGAAAAGATATGAGAAGAAAATGGCAGTGTAGAAGCCAAGAAGGTAGGCCTGGTACAGATATTCCCCTCACGCCTCTCAGAAGGAACCAACCTTGTTGATACCTTGAGTCAGACTACTAGCTTCTAGAACTGGGAGAAAATAAAGTTCCATGTTTAAAGTCACCATGTCTATGGTACATTGTTACAGTGTCTTTAGCAAACCAATACAGTGCTATGTGGAAAAATCACAAAAACCTTTTGGGGAGGAAGAGAAAACTCATACTTGTTGGAAGTCATATAAATACACATTTCTTGTATACCTTTACTCATCAAAAGTACCCATGAGATGGGCATTAACTTCATTATATGGTTGAAGAAATACATACTTGGAGAGATTGGCTAATTTGTGTAAAACCAAAGAGTTGATGGTGGAATAGATTTCAACTTGAGTCTCAACTACTTCTGGTTCTTGCTATTTTTACTCTGTCATTGGAAAAGAAAGTAAAACAGGTAACCTAAGCCCAACTTCTTGGTGTACTTCTACAATTACTTTAATAAAGATATTTTTGGTTATTTAGGAGTAGGATTAAGCCAAAGGAGGCTTTGATCTACAAATAATTCAAATCTTTTGATGAAAGAAACCCCCTGGATGACAAACCCTCTTAATAACCCATGAGTTACTTTGGTCCCTCACTAGATGCTGCTGGAACATATTTCTATATCAGGAGACAGTATGGTTCTAGAATCTCAATCCACTACTACTTTTGATGCTTTGGCTATTATCTAATTTGTTTTAAAATTTATTTCCTCTTGTGGTTCATATTTCTCTGCTTTAATTGGGAAGGCAGACCTTTAAAACACCAAAGTGAGGAGTCATCCACCATATTGGCATGGCAGGAAATACAAAGGGGGACCCCCCAAATAAAACCCCCAGAATTATCTTTGTAAGTTGGGCCACTTGTAGTATACTTGAAATTTGTTCCACCAGATCAAATGGTCAGCCAAAGTTTTTATTTGAAGTTTTGAGAGCGTTGCACTATGATTTATAGAAGGAACGTCCTAAGTTGTGGCAAACAGGTGACTGGTTATTCCACCATGACAATGAGCCTACCCATACTGTACTGAGTGTTTAGCAGTTTTTGACCAAAAACAGCAAGAACGCCATGATCTACCACCCCTATCTACCTGACCTCGCTCCAGGCCACTTTCTTCTGTTTCCCTAGATGAAATGTTTCCTCAAAGGGACACATTTTACCAATGTGGAAGAGGTGAAACAAAAAATGGCAGAATCACTAAAAGGTATCAAAATGGACAAGTTCAAAAACTGTTTTAAGCAGTGGAAAAAGCATCTCTATAGGTGTTTGCATCAGAGTCCTTTGAAGGTGACTGAAGTTTAAACATATAAGAATAAATACACAATTTTTAATAAATAAATTCCAGTTTTTTTATCTCCCTTGTATATACCCTGACTTTAGTGTGAGTAATACTTTATCCAATGAACATTAGATCCTTTTTATTTACAGAGAGATATTTAATATATTAATTTGTAGCTGAATGCATCGAGAACAAGGGAGTTAAAATCGTTCTATCTTTAGTTCTTCTAGTGATTGACTCATTCGGGAGAGGCATATAACTGCTCTCTGCCCTAGTTTTCTCATTTATAAAATAAAAATAAAATGTAGGACATTTTACTTCAAAGGGCACTCAGAAGATGAATGAAGTAGTGTCTTTTAAAAGACTTCATGGTTGTTGGAAAAATAGTTATATCCTTTTTGTAAATAGCACAAGAATGATGAGACCCACAACTTGATTTTGACCTATCAATGCTTGCTTGAATCTCTGAACCCCACTTGATCATAGATTACCCTCGAGTAATTTTACTGCATTTTTTTTTCAGTAACATAAAAGGGCATCCACATGATGGAAACTATTGTTTGGGGATGGATTAATGGGTGTGTTTCAGTTTTGCAGTAGAGAAATTTGTCCTGCTTTCCAGAAGTCATTTCAACTCTATTTTTCTCCAAACTCCAATGCTTTGCTTTGGGTAACATTTGTGGCAAGGTTTCTGGATAGTCTCTTATTCATAGTCAACCGAGAAGGTTTCCACTGTACTTTCTTTTCAACCTATTTTCCAGATGTGTTTAGAAAAGTCCATTGGAAGGCTCCTTGGGAATGAAAGACCATGGACATTTCAGGTTAAATTCAGAGTTTAAAGGTCTGAAATATACTGAATTATGTTCTCCAAAAATTCTTATGTTAAAGTGCTAACCCCCAATGTGACTAATTTAGACAGGGCTATAAGGAGGTAATTAAGTTTAAATGAGGTCATAAAGGTGAAGCTCTGATATGATAGGATTAGTGTCTTTTTAAGAAGACATACCAGAAGTCACTTTCTCTGTCTCTCTCTCTTTCCCTATCATGAGCACACAGCAAGATGGCACCCCTTATCCTTGCCCATAAGGCAAGAAGAGAGGCCTCACCGAAATCGACCACACTGCCACCCTGATCTCAGACTTCTGAGAGCCTCTAGAAAACATAAATGTCTATTGTCTAAGACAACCAGTCTATGGTATTTTGTTATGGCAGCCTAAACAGACTCATGAAAATACTTACCGTAGTGCGTATGAAAGGATTGGCATACTTTTGCTGTGAAGGTTCATTTAGTAAATATTTTAGTCTTTGTGGGTTATACAGTCTCTATTGCAACTATTCAACTCTGACATTCTGGCACAAAAGCAGCCATAAACAGTATGTAAAAAAATTAATGAGACTGGGTTCCACTAAAACTTTATTTATAAAAATAAACAGTAGGCCATATTTGTTCACAAGCTATAGTTTGCTGGCTTGTAGTCTAAGAAAACAGAAAAGTTAAAGTAGATATATTCAGGGTTTTTTTTTCCCTCAGAGACAGATTTTCATTATTATTTAATAAATAAAATCAGTTATCTTTTCTACTTTTTAAAAGTTATAATGTATGATTCTCATTAGTAATAATAATATAGCTACCCTCTGGCTAGAGGCACATGGGCTAATGCCTGTTTCTACGGCTAAACCAGAGTCTGAATCTCTGAATTTTAATTTTTCCTAATCCAGTGAAGATAATTTCTTTAACGCTTTATTTTTTCCTGTGTGAAACAGTCAGACACAAAATCACACACAAACATGTAAGTAAGCCGTTTTTCTTTGTGATACGTAGCAAGTTTGTTGCCAAGCCTTTTTTTGGTCTTCCTACATGCCATTTCTGACAGTCACCTTTCTTCTCCCTTATTGTCAGTGCTGCCAAGCTCTTAGCTAGGTTTTCCTTTTCCTATTCATGAGTTATAATTATTTGAAAATGTCGCCTCATTGGCCTCCATGACTCTACTATGACTGCCAAAGTTTTCTACTTGATTGTTCAGCAACAACCACAAACATCAGTTACAGGATGCTTATTATGTCCCAGAAATGGGGCCAAATATTTTCCAAATACAATCTTATTTAATTATTATAACATTTCTATAAGATAGGTATTATTATGTCCATTTTGTGGATGAGGACACTGAAGTACAGGGTAGTTAAGTAAAAGAACCACAATTGAATAATCAACAAGTAAGTATCTGATTCCAGAACCTGGATTTTCATTCATTTTTTTCTGTTGGCTTTTTATTGTGCATACACTTTCAAAATGCTCCTTTTCTTATACCTTCATAATCTAAAAATAAGACATTCATAATTCTCACTCTTTAAAAAAGCTGTAAGTCCTGGAGATTGGATATATCATATATCACCCTAATAAAGAGAGTCTGAGTATTTTATTTTTGTAAATTTCAGGAACTATTTTCTTGTAAAACACTGATTTTTTTTTTTTTTTAGATCTTTGCATGTGTCATCTTAGTGCATTGTTCTCCACTGAGTTAAATATGGGATAGTCAACTCTGTGTCATTGTATTTTCGTCTGTCTTTCATTAAGACTTTCAGCCCCTAGAAAACAAGGATGATTTAGTTTGCTCTTAACTGTTAAGGGAACATACTACCATCTGGGAAAATAGACTGTGGGCCTCTGTGTTGGGCAGAACTTGTGTTAACCTTTTATGTGCTTCACATATTACTTAACTTTTTGGAACTTTGGTATCTTTTTCTACTAAGTGGGTCAATAATATGCCCCCACTAGAGTAACTGAGATGAGAACTCATGTTTATAAATCACATAGCCTTGTGTCTGCTACATAGGATTAAATGTTAAAGCTGATGATGGCATTGATCAGATGATGAGTACCTTCAGAATGTATATAAGTCAATCACCTGAGAATAGATTATTAGTATATTTCATGAGATGTGAGTTAGAGCCATATGTATGTATTTTTGAGGTTGACTATTCTTATGTGTTTAGGAAAAGTATAGTTTCATCATTTGGAATAAAAATGACATTCTAGAAGTCCTTGATATGACAGTGAGTTCTTTCAGAACAGTTTGCTGTTAGAGGGAAGAAGTGAGACACATGGCTTAGATTTATCTTTGAAATACACAATTTAACTTTTAAATGAAGGGGAAAAATACTTGGGGCAAAATGTGTTTTTTATTTTTTTTAAAGACTAAACAGCCTGAACTTCTCTCATATGCACTTGGTATATACTTGGGGTAATAGATCAGGGCAGGATTGCATAAATTAACTGAGTCCTTATTTCATTGTATTTATTATTAAAGTCATCATGTTGGGTCAGTAGCTGAGTGCCAGAGATTGCTGACTTTCAGGCAGTTTTCTGAGACAAAATGAGGATCCAAACCCAGATTTTTTTGCCTTAACTATTCCTTATGTACCAACCAACCAGCAGGGATTAAATGTAATCACCTCTCCTTACCCACTTTGTGAATTATCTGCAAAAAAAGAAAAATCTGAAACAATTGCCTCTCCTTCTTCTCATTTTTATTAACCTTATATTTTATTAGTTAATGTTTACTCATGTAATAGTGACAATTTTGATACTAGCTTGAAGTACATATGACTAAGGAAGAAAATCTTCTAGGAAAAAAAAACATAGAATGCATTGCTAAGACAAATGTATATGGTTTAAGTTTTATGAGATATTTAGGGACTTCTTTAGTAGCAGAACATATTATTTTTCAATCTGGGTCTTAGATAGTGATGACTGAGAAACAGCATAATGAGCTGTTTTAAGTATTGAATGGGACATATTTATATTAAACAAAAACTTATTATTTATTGGCAATTCACATTTAACTCAGCACACTGCATTTTATCTAGCAAACCTACCCTGGGAGTATGACAAAGACAGATGTCAGGACAGAGTCAAGGGTCCTAGGCAGGCACACTGAGGGCAAGCAGAAATAAACACAATGAACTGGGGTAAGAAGATCTTGAAAATAAGCAGAAACCTGTTTTAGTAAAGGGAAGCTGCTAAATCTCCTAGTTAGAAACCCTAAGGATTTGCGCATCTAAAATATAGAGATGTTGAAATGGATCACTCATTCTTAGACTTATGACTCAAACATCTAACATTTATCTGTGAGACTCCTTTTCCTAACTGTCTTCTATGTTTCCTCTTCTACTTCTTTCTCATTGGTACCCAAACCTCCTGAATCTATCGAATTACCTACCCACCCACCCACCTACTTACCTACCTAAATAACTAACTACCTGACGTTTGCCTTAACTCCATATCCTTTCTTCCTCCCACATTGATATATTTCTTTTCCTCTTTTTAGAGTCAAGCATCATGAAAAGACTAGTCCCCACTGGTTGTATCTTTTTGTTTTCTCCATTTCACAGTCCACTGTGGTCTGGTTAGGATTACTAATAGTGTCTATCAGTCCACACTTTATGTACATGTATACACACTACTTAGATCCCATTTGTACATGAGAACTTGCAATGTTTTTCTTTCTGTCTCTGAGTTGTTTCACTTAAGATAATGACCTCCAGATTCATCCCTGCTACTACAGAAGACATTATTTCATTTTTTTATGGCTGAAAAATATTCCATTGTGGATATTTGCCACATTTTATTTATCCCATTACTCTGTTGATGGAAACTTAGGTTGATTCAATATCGTTGCTATTGTGAATACTGTTGTGATAAACATAAGCGTGTCAGTATCCTTTGGGTATAATGCATGGACATGGAGTGTGGGCTGATAGACATTGGAGACTCAGAAATATGAAGAGTGAGGGGTGGATGATGAGAAATTACTTACTAGGTACAATGTACATTATTTGAGTGATGGAGCCACTAAAAGTAGACTTCACCACAGTGCAATGGAATGAAATTATACTTGTACTCCTTAAATTTATATATATATAATGTATGTATGTATGTGTATACACACACACACACACACACACACACACACACACACACACACATATGACAACCTCTTGAAAATTAAATCAAACTGATGCCTTTTTAGGATTTTCCATACCTGACCTCTCTGTAGCATTTGGCCCTGTTGGTGCTCCTCTCCGTCCTCAATCTATTCACTCTATAAACATATCCTTTGGCTTCTCAGACAGCCCACCAGCCTTTGTAGACTCCTCTTCCTCTGCATGTTTTTCTTTTTTTTAACATATGAACATGTAGGAAGGTTTTTCTCCTAGCTTTCTATTCAGTCTGCAAATTGCCCTTTTACTGGTTTTTACATTGTCATGGCTTTGTTTGTCATCTTTTTGTGGGTGAATTGCAATTGTATATCTGTAGGCAGATCATTCTTTCGAACTTCTTACTGGTGTTTCCAACTATAGTTGGCATCCTGTGGCCACCTCCCATTCAATATACCCTAAACACCTGTTGCTCTTACACCAGCAGAGCATAAAAAGAATTCCATTTATTTTTCTGACAACTAAGAAGGTGGTAAAGGAAGCAAGACTTATTTTTCAAGCCAACTGTCTCGGATAAATATTCTTTAAATGCAGATAGACATTAGCCTTTTGAAATTATAATGACTTGTTTTGAAAGATAACTGTCTCGGTTATGGTGGAAGCTATCCAGTATTTTTTCTGTCTGACCACATGCCTTTATAAGAGGCATTCCCACAGTCTCAACTTGTTTACTGACTTTCACAGAGACCTATCTGGGTGATATTCTATGTCTTTTTTTTAAAATTGTACAGAATTTTTGACAAATTTTTTAATTTTTTTACACTCAAAGTCATTGCTGTGGTTGCTATATTATCAATGCTTAGCATAGTTTGGGTTCAATGAATGTCCCAGGAGGCATGTAGTGATGGCATATTCCTCCTACAAGCAACTTTGGCAACTAAACAAGGGACGTTTATTAGAGACCTAGGTTAATGCTACATACACTAGAATGCTTGTGTGTGTTGTGGGAGAATCCCAATTTACTAAGTGCTATACCTCTCCAGGATTACCCTGAACACATTTTATAATGAAAAACCACATTTCCCTAGTGATTTACATTGAATTTCGGGGATATATGCTCTCATTAAAAATGTTGGCACTAAGACAAATTAAAATCATTCTTTAATGTAAAAAAACTCTGCAGTAACATAATGATTACAGAAGAACAACGTCTAAAAAATTATTTACAAAGTACCAAAAGTAAGTGAAATACCTTGCTGGATCTTCATTTATTTCATGAACTTCTGTGATAAGAATTTACACTAGAAACAGTCAAACAACAAAATAATATTCATTTTAATTTCCACAATTTTGTTTTGTTTTGAAAAAGGAAGAAGTTCTCTTAGGGTGGAGTGAAAATCACTGAAATGGATTGTCTTAGTCAGTTTGGGTTGCTGTAACAAAATACTATAGACTGGGTGGCTTAAAAAACTACAGACCTTTATTTCTCACAGTTCTGTGGGCTGAGGTTAGGGCGCCTATACTGTCAGGTGATATTTGGTGGTGAGGGCTCTCTTTCTGACTTGCAAATGACTGCCTTATTGCCACATTTTTACATGGCAGAGAGAGAGAGAGAGAGAGAGAGAGAAAAGGCTCTCTCATCTTTTCTTATAAAGGCACTAACGCCATCATAAGGACCCAACTCCCCTAATCTCATCTGAACCCAAGTACATCCCAAAGACCCCATTTTCTAATAGCATTCATTATATTAGGGGTTAGGACTTCAACATATAAATTTGAAGGCAATCCAATATTCCATCTATAACAGGAACAGGAAAAATGTTTCTATGTCTATAAACTGATAGCAAAATTTTTCTGTCTTGAGATGTAAAAGTATATAGTGAGCACTTTCTAGAATAAATATTTAAATTGAAAATCAAGTCTTAATAAGAAATGTGTTTTCTGTTTGTCTTAAGAAATCTATGGTATTGAGTGACTCAAATGCCAGAGAAGTTTTTATTGTGTTCTTTAGACTATTGTATACCTGAAAGATAAAAGTATATAAACCTTGATAAAGGCTATCTTTTCTAGCATTTTGATTTGACCTTGTGCCATTTCTTTGCATACACTTATCTGGACACAAAATAAAGTTGAGAAAAAGGTAAAAAAATTCAGCAGGTTGAAATAAGTTGGGGCAGACTTCATTCTTTTAAAATTCTTGCTTATGTTCCTATTTTCTGTGGGTTTTTACCACTCCAGTAAAGTTTAAAGTTGTGACATTTAGGAAGAAAACTAACTTAGGTGGAAAGGATGACTCCTATTTTTAGTAAAAACATATATCCACACAAAGACAAGGCATGTTCACAGCAGCATTTGTTTATCAGAGCCCAACACTGGAAACAATCCAAATGGCCATCAATTGGTGAATGTATAAACATACAATTGAATTCCACTCAGCAGTAAACAGGAGTGAACTACTTATGCACACAACTGAATCTCAGAAACATTTTGCTTAGTGAAAACATCCTAATGCATAAGACTATGTATTGTATGTCTATATATAAAACATCCAGAAAAGACAAACCTGTAGAGACAGAAAGACCAGTGGGCTACTGAGGGCTGGGATGGGAGCAATGATTAACTGCAAACAGAGGCCATAAGGGGACTTTTGGGAATAATGGAAATGTTCTAAAACTGTATTTCAGTCATGGGTACATAACTCTATACATTTTCTAAAAATCATTGGATTGTACACTTGTAATGGGTGCTATGTAAATTATACCTCAATAAAGCTGTTACAAAAATGAACTTCTAATAGAGCTTCTTGTTCTTCCTTAATGAAAACCTGTATCTTAGAGAATTGCCTTTGTTCTGGTCTAGCCTAAATTTTGTTTCTTTCAGATTATGCTGATCTTTAACACCATGATCTTTTCACAAATCCTTTGGCATCCACTCAGATGGATTACTGGCCAACTGGATACCTATTTTCCTTGGAAAAATGGAGTAAGGAGAAGAAGCTACTCAGACACCACAGAACTATCTGTGACTTTCAGGCACAAGCTGCTTAGCAGAGTGACAGGAATTGTAAACACATTAATTGGAAGGCACAGGATGAGGACCTCTGTCTTTTCTGGCACTGCCAGTCGGACAAAACTAAAGTGTGGTCTCACAAATCAGTCTAATAGCTGCGCTTCATTTCCATTATGAGCCACAGGGGTACAGTTCCTGACATATCCAAATTTTTGAATAATGTCCATAAGCACTTTGCTATCAACGTGCTGCAGACTTAATACATTCTCGTCTGAGGAACACTCTGCTCATCCCTAAATCAGAATCTTTGGAGAAAACACAGAGCACTGTTAAAAAGCAGACAATAAACAGTAATGGAGGAAGAATGGGCCACGTTAGTGCTGTTAGTCACAGTAACAGCATCTGATATTTTTTCCTTAATCTATAACTCTTGTCATCACTCTTTTGTGCAGAGAGCAAATAATGTTTATAAACTTGTCTGAATAGCCAGTCTTTCAAAAGGCTTTCCACAAATTCAGTTAATAGCATCAAATGTCTAATTTAGTTCACAAAGAGAATGTAAAATCAAAATGCAATTCTTGCCAATTTTCCTGTCACATAAAATATGGAAAATAATGTCTATTCTTCCACAAATGACATGAAAACCCTACTGATTGGGTCATCATGAATGATGCTTATAGAGGGGAGACTGACTTACTCTTTGATTTGAGACTTAATACAAACAGAAGGAGTACTGCCAATTAGGAGAGGCTATTAAAACACTGCTATAGGCGACACAAGTGAGCTTTTCACAAAAAACTAAACATCTTATACAATCCTTCACTTGCGTACAGCTTTCAGGAGATGTGATTAGATGGGGGTACATCATCATCTGTAAAAGTCCAAGCCATTCTGAAATGTAAACCTTGAGACAACAGAATCACATTAGGAACTGTAAGACAAAGTAAGTAAAACAAATAAAGGCCCTAACCTTAAGGAAATGTAACTTGGCTTCCGAGATCAAATATACTCATTTTAAAAGTAAGTCATCAAAACAAGCTGAGTGCCAAGATATACAAAATAGTTCATATGTTCTGAGAGAGTTGTATATTAGTTGGAATAGTTAAGGGAAAAGTCTAGGAAAAGGTGGAAATACAGATATGTCTTAAATTGTGTGAAACCTGGTCAGTTATGAAAGATGGCAAGAGGTATTCTAGGAGGTGCTGAATATCAAGGTGAAAATATTAAAATATGTTTTGAGAACAGTGGGAGATTGGTCTGTCTCTAGCAGAAAATACACACTGAAGAGTTCAGCATATAAAGTTGAAAATTTTCTTATAGTTTGTATATTGTCTTGAATGCGAGAATGACAGGTTTAGATATTATTCCACAGATTGTGAACCACTGAAGGTTTTCTATGCTGGGTTTTGAACAGGATGTAACATGCAGATGATATTCTAAAATCAATGTGCCAACTATATACAGAATAGATAGGGAGGTAATGACCCTGAATGCTGGGTGGTCAATTAGAAAATGATAAGAAAGAGCAGATATATGTGTAAAGTAGAGAATAAAAAGTTCGATCTTTTCCTTCCCCACAATATTTGAGTTAACCCCATAGTTGTACATCCAGAGGAATAGCAGAGTGTTGTAGTGTTGACAAAAATAGTAATGAATAAAGGGAGTTAGTAGAAATGGAAAGTTATGAGTTTCAAACAATGAATGTTGAGTGCACTGTGTTGAGCAAGGACCTAAGGAGATCATCTGACAGGCAGGCAGTTCTGAAGGCACCCACAGTGACTCTGTTGTATACTTTGTGCCTGTGGCAAGACCTGTATACAATAAGCGCCTTGCATATATTAGGTGAGTGACTTAAAAAGAAGAAATATATAATAATGCAGATTTGGTTAAAGGGCAGGAACACATATCTGGAAGGTCTCTGCACAGAGATGATATTTCAAATTGTGAAAAATGATATGTTTTCTAAGAGTGTCACAAAACAAGAAAATGACCAAGAGTCAAGTCTTGGAAAAAAATCTCCAATTGAAGTGTAATAAGACAAGAAACTTTCAAAAGAAATGGTATAGATCAGAAAACTAGTGGCTTTGATGCATATGATTTCTAGTTTACTTATTATTTTTTAAAGTTTTAAAACAAAATTTATTAGAGAAAGAAGAGAGGAAGGAAAGAGAGACATGCTAGAGATAGCATGGGCAAGAGAAACTGCCTATTTGTTATTTATTTATTTATTTATTTATTTATTCACTCTGTTGCTGAAGCGGAAGTGCAGGAGTGCCGTGGCATGACCAAAGTCCATTACAGCTTCTAACCTGTGGGCTTAAGTGATCTTCCCACCTTAGTCTTCCAAGTAGATGCGACTACAGGCATACCACCAGGCCCTGTCATTAGTTATTTATCTGTGCATTTTTTTTAGAGACTGGGTCTCCCTATGTTGTTCAGGCTGATCTAGAACTCCTGGTGTCAGGGAGTTCTGCAACCTCAACCTCCCAAAGTGCTGGAATTATAGGCATGAACCATTGCACCCAGCCACATTCTTAGTTTTAAAATGGCAGACCAACAAAGACCTAAATGTAAAATTTCAAACTATAAGAATCCTAGAAGAAAACATAGATAACAGCCTTATGTATATTGGAGTAGGCAATGAATTCTTGATCAAGTCTCCAAAAGCAAATGCCATACAAGCTGATATACAAGTGGGACCTCATCAAACTAAAAAGCTTTTGCACAGCAAAAGAAACCATTAAGAGTATAGAGAGACAACCCATAGAATGGGAGAAAATGTTTGCAAATTATCCATCTAACAAAGGCCTAACATCTAAGAACCACAAGGAACTCAAATGAAGTGAAAGGAAAAACCAACCAACCAACCAACAAACAAAAAACAACCGCATTAAGAAGTGGGCAAAGGACAGGAACAGATACTTCTCAAAAGACTACATACAAGTAGTCAACAGATACATGAAAAATGCTCAGCCTCACTAATCATCAGAGAAATGCAAATCAAAACTATGAGATGCCACCGAACTTGGGTAAGGATGGCTATCATTAATAAGTCAAAAAACAACAGATGGTGGCACAGGTGCAGAGAAAAGGAATGCTTCTACACTGTTGGTGGGAATGCAAGCTAGTTTAGCCTCTGTGGAAAGCAGTGTGGTGATTCCTAAAATAACTAAAAATTGACATTCCATGTGATCCAACAATCTGTCTCTTGGGAATATAGCTGGAGGAATGTAAATCGTTCTACAAAAAAGACACCTGCACATGCATGTTTATTATCGTACTATTCACAATAGCAAAAACATGGAACCAACCCCACTGCTCATCAACAGTGAACTGGATAAAGAAAGTATGGTACATGTACATGATGGAATATTATGCAGCCAAAAAAAAAGAACCAAAGTATGAACTTCGCAGCAAATTGGGATGGAGTTGGAGATCATCATCCTAAGTAAACGATCACCAAAACACATAACTGAAAACTGCATGTTCTCACTCATTAGTAGACCTTGAACATCAGTCACATTAGCACAGGGGAAGGATCCTCAGTCACTGGGCACTGCTTAGGGAGGGAGAGAGGAAGGAGGGTGGGGATTCTGTAACAACACAAAAGGCACTTGGGTCATTACCAGGGGAAGTAAGGGCCAGTTAGTAGCCCAAACCTCACCTGCATGCAGCCTGTTCATGTAGTTAATCTTCACTTATAACCCACAATCCTATAATAAAATAAAATTTAAAAAATTTTAGTACAATGGCTGATCAAATTATTCTCAGTAGTAGTTTTAGAAGCATAAAAGGGTTTAAAAAATTCTATAAATAATAATTTAAAAAAATTTGTAGCCTGGATCAGTGGCTCAGCCTGTAATCCCGCGCCTTTGGGAGGCTGAGGTGAGTGGATTGCCTGAGCCTGTGGGTTCGAGACCCGCCTGAGCAACTTGGCGAGACCTCATCTCTACAATAAATCAGAAAAATCAGCCGGGCATGGTAGCGCATGCCTGTAATTCCGGCTAAGGTGGAAGGCTAAGGTGGAAGGATCGCTGGAGCCCAGCAGGTCGAGGCTGCGGTGGCCAGGAGCAGCTACTGCACTTGTCTGGGCAACAGAGTGAGACTCCAACTCAAAAAAAAAAAAAAAATTTGTGTGAGAATTGAGTATGCTTGATCACTATAAATTTTTCTATGTTGGGCTAATTGGAAATTTAAAACATAATAGTGTGCTTTGATATCAGATCTATTCGACAGATACTTCTTTTGTTTGCCAAAAATGAAGATAATGTGAGTCCCGTATATTTTGCTGAAAAGTACATAGACACAAATAAAGCATTTTTACTTCTCTGGAGTGATATTTTACTCCACCACGAGTATATAAAAAATAAATTTTAGAAGCATAATTAAAAGCCACTTAAAAAATCTTTATTCAGAATTAGTTGTGTATAGTTCAATGCTAGGAAATATTTCTTGTGAGTTTCCAAAATAAATTTTTAGCCAGAACGTCAAGAAAATACTACCTATATATATATATATTTACAGTAGGAGTAGATGAGGCTCAAATTTTTCTCCTTTAAAGTCATTTTAAGGCATCCTTGAAATCTTTACCAAGTTGAGACAATAATTAGAGTTTTTGGCATTAATACGCTGGGTTTTGGCTAGAAATACTTAAAATCTATTATAATGAGAAATGAGGTTGGAAATTTTCTCTTGAAATTTCAGATTCAGTATGCTCAATGATTAAAGTATATCTGCCAAACAGCCAAGATCCACTGACAGTTATAATTTTTTCAAGTTTGACACAGTTGGTCTTTTCTCTGGGGTTCCCAAAATAGGCTAGTTGGTCTTTCAGCTCATAAATTTAACCAAGCATATTTCCTTTTGAGAATCAAAGAACATCAACATGGAACACAAGTGATTTTTGATCCATATATGTATCTTCACAAAACAAAGAGAAAAAAAGAGTGTTATGAACTGACTACCTTGATAGTGAGGTTTAGTTCTACTCTTAGAAAACTTAGCAGTATTTGTAAAATCGTTTTTGGAGGGTAGATGATATAGGGCTATTTTTGTTTTTTGTTTTTTTGTTTTTTTTGTTTTTTGTTTTTGCCAGCAATCTAGATTACCAACCCAATATTTCTAGAATAGCAAGAGCATAATATACTGTAATTCCCCTATTGATACGCCTGTGTTTAGAATGACTTTGACAGAACTGTGAAGATACTTATCTTTGTGGTAGTCATTAAAGCTTAAGAAAAAAGTATTTTATTCCACAGAGCATTTAGCTAAATATTCAACATAAACTAGTAGTTGAATAAATTTTCCCATTGGTAGTATCATACCATAAGTCATACCAAAGAAAATAAAAGGCAACAATTAATTTTTTGCCAAACTTGAATTATTGTAGGCTCTACTGAGTTATCTGTTTAAAGATTGACATAGAAATTACAGAAATGATTATAACAGAAACAGTATGGTATTTCTTTAACAAAAGTTTTGGAAACATTTAGAATGCTAGGTTTAATGAGATTCACCAAAGAAGTGAGATTTTCACTTTTTGCAGTTAAAGGGACTATTTCACATTAAACTATCACAACCCTTGAGGATTCTTGGTTATAAAGTTTAGTAGTTGCCAAACTGCATGTGTGGGACATAGTCCTTTTTAAAAAGGAATAGTCCTTTTTAAAAAGTATTTTTTTCTGATTTTCATATTTTATATGTTTACTAAAATGTTATTTATGAGGTTAGCTGGTGTCATACCACTGTATTTTTAAATGTTGACTACACCTCAGTGTCTGGACCTCATCTTTTTACAATGTCTGCAAACCTTTCTTGATATCAGCCTTATCACATTTTGGCATTTATTTATTTATTTTCTTTTTTTCACTCTCCCTGTGGGCTTCAGATCATAAGGGCTGCAACTGCTGCAGTTCCATGTGAAAACCATGAGGAGAAAATGAAATCTGGGAGAAAAAAGAAAGAGGAAGTGAGATGCCACGCATGGCAGGCTATGTATGTTATGGCTGGAGTTACAGGGTGTGAAAGTATTCACGAAGACAGTTATGAATTAAGAAAAGCAGGCTTATTAAAGAGAAGATATGTTGTGAAGGGCACAACAGACAGGACAGCAATAAGAATGTCTGTTTTCTGCTGCTGGCATTTATTTTTGTTAACATTGTCAGCTACCCTATTCTTTCCCTGAAACAAAAACTCCCATATCTCAAAAACAAACAAAAAGCAAATGTGTAAAAAAAAAAGTGACACTGATCAAAGTCTGGCATTACTTTAATGGGACTGTAGAACTTAAGCTGTTTGAGGGCACAGCTTTCTTACTCATTGCTCTAGCCCCTGACCTAACATAGCCAATGCTCCGTAAATGTCTGTTGAGTGAGTTCCTTAAATGAATATTTGCTTAATGTCCTCTGTAATGTCAGTGGGGGACAATGAGTGGTGGGGCTGGCTATTTCAGATGTACATAAGCTCCAATAAGCAATAGTATAGATAATTTTTCTTATGCAGCTACCCACATAGACCCACTTTAAGCTTCTTGAGGCCAGAACCATACATTATTTTTAAAATGTGCTTTCTAGCTTGCATTGTAGGATGAACTATAGCTCATAGGAAAGGAAATAGAAGATTTGTTATAGGACCCCCACCTCCCCCCTTTTTGACATTTTGTAGATTCAAATTTTGTTTATTTTTGAAGGATGAAACATTTTTATGTTTTGATAATCAATATGTTTATCAATATAATTCACATCATATACATAAACTACACTGACTATAACTATGAAGTAACTGTTTATGCTGGGTTAAATGTAGTCTTAATTTGAATGTGTTCTCATGCTGTTTCTTGCATAACCCCATAACCTGGAAGTATTTGTTTTGATGTGAATTTTATGTTTTTCATATTATGAGAGCAGCCTGTATTTTGTTTAATGTTCCAAGTTTGCTGTTTTATTATTAAAGATGTTTCTTTGAAGAATCCTTTTACTGACCTGTCTACCTGATTCACATCTGAACTCTTAAGGGAACAGCTTGCTCAATGCTTCCTCTGCCCCAGAATATTGTTAAGTGTTAGAAAAAGGAAAAAAGAATTGGACTTGGTGGTTACCAGCACGCCAAATGCAATTGAGGTCAAGCAGAGTGATGGGTACAAGTGAAGGCTTTGTGATTTGGCAAGGAGGTGATGATTGGATGTCCATGGAAAAAACAGTTTTTATAGCTCAATAAGGATGGAAACCAAATTGGAAAGCAGTGATAAGATATATTTAAAACCCATCAGACAGTAAAAAAATGCAAAAGTCTGACAGTACCAATTGCAGGGAAGCCTCATACACTAATAGTGGGATTACATTGAAACAACTCTTCTGGAGAGGCCACTAGCACTATGCACCAGCTAGTAGAGGTGGAAATGTTTGTGGCCTGAGGTCAGGATGGTCCATTTCTGGCTAAGTGCTTTAGAGAAACTTATCCATGTCCACAGAGCAACCTATACTAAAATGCCTATTTAACATTATATTTGGTAGTGAAAAATTCGAAGCAAAGTAAATTTCCGTGATTAATGGAAAGATAAATAATTTGTGTTCTGTTCATAGGATGAATAGCACTCAGCAGGTTAAATGAATCAATTGGAACTATATGCATCAATGTAGATAAATCTCAAATGTATAAATAAGCTACGGTAAAGAACATGTTTCAGAATGGGACATATAATGTCATATTGTTATGTACTTTTAACAACACTCAAGTGAACACTATATTTTATTTATTTATTTATTAAGATGTGGGGTACAATTCAGGGTTGGGTATACAAATGTTCATTATGCAGGTACCCATGATGTTATTTTTAAATATCTTTGTCATAGCACCCTATAAAATTCATTATATCTGAAGGCTGTCTATTTCTGAATATTGACTTTGTTGGTTTTCTTGAAGCACTTGATTTTTCTTTTTTTTTTAATTATAAAGATGTGGGGCACAATTCAGGGCTAGGTATACAAACGTTGATTTTGCAGGTACCCTTGTTGATGAGGTGTGCCCCTCCCTCCCCTGGCAGTTTCCCTCAACTGCCAGTCCCACCTCACTCCCCTGATAGTTTCCCACTATTGCCAATCCCTTTCTTATAATACTATAATTGTTCAAGTTTCGCTTATGAGTAAGAACATATGGTACTCTGTTCTTTGTTTCTGTGATAGATCACTGAGTTTGATTGACTCTAAATCTATCAAAGTTGCTGCGAAGTCCATATGTTTGTCCTTTATGGCTGCGTAATATTCCATTGTGTATATGTACCACTTTTTGTTTATCCAGTTCAACTTCAATGGGCAGCGTGGTTGGTTCCATGTTTTTGCTATTGGTAAACTCTATATTTTAAAGACATATGCACATTTAGTAAATCTACATACATCCACACATATGTAGTAAAAGTATTAAAGAACTGAATGAGAGGATTCATGATGACGACATCTTGGTAGGGGGAAGGGTTGGCTGAAAGTTTAAAAACATATGGACCAGGCATGATGGCTCACATCTGGAATACCAGCACTTTGGGAGGCAGAGGTGAGAGGATTGCTTGAATCCAGGAGTTCGAGACCAGCCTGGGCAACTTGGCGAGACCTCGTCTCTACAAAAAAAAAAAAAAAATTAGCCAGGCATGGAAGCACATACCTGTAGTTCCAGCTACTTGGAAGTCTGAAGGGAAGGACTGTCTGAGCCCAGCAGGCACTCCGGTCTAGGTAACAGAGTAAAACTCTGATTAAAAAAAACCAAAAAAACATATGGGACAAAGAGTTAACAAAAAAACTAATTGCATTTGGGATCTTTTCTTTTTTAAAAAAAATATGAATTGAATAAAATAAAATAGCAATATTTGTTCACTTAAGGGATGAGTGACTTGCTATTTGGCTCTCTATTCATAAATGTTTAAAATATTTTATTAAAATCTAAACATAAAAGTAAAGCCTATTTTTAAATTAGGGGAAGCATGACTATATTTGAAGTTAGAGGGTGATCAGGAAAAGGGAGAATTTTAAGCCTCTTTAGAGACAGAGAATAAAGCATAGACCCCTTGAAAATTAGGCATGATGGGATCCCAGGTGTGGGGAGGGGAGTAGGCTTTGAGCTCAGTGCCACATCTTATTATATCTTTGTGCATCTTACGTTTCCATCTAAATCATACATCCTATTCATCCTTATATTTCTGGTGACAGGTGTAGAGCCTGTTAGCCAATTAGGATTTGTAGGGAGAAAACTGGTAAATATTAATGGAAGAAAGAAAGCTAGAGAAAGGCAGTAAATGACAATGAAGACAAATTGGAAGAATGAATAAGTAAATCAGACATAAATTAAAGACAAAAGATGATGGGACTTGATCTGTGTAGCCAAGAAGGCACATGCTACTATTGAGAATGAAAGGAACTGAAGAGATACAATTTATATATATATATTTTGGAAACATTTGAACCATGTTCTCTTGTTACTGAAGCCTAACTAGGTCCCCAAAACTTACACTAAAAAATGCTGTAAAAGAAGAATGATAATTTGGGGAGGGTAATTGCCAGACCAACTGAACAGTAAAGTAAGAGAAAGCTTGTAGTGGTATATTAAGAGAAAGCAGACATGAAGATAATTTTGTAAAGCTTTGGGTAAATTAAAGGGTTGGCCAGTACTTGTTGGTTAATTAATTGATAGGATGGAACTGGGTTTGATAGCTCTATGGCAGTCACCTTATTTTGCTTTAATATTAGGAATATGCAGTCATACACATTGAACAACATACACATACAAATACTGCTGCATAAACAATGGCTGGTATTACCTTGATCTGTGAATCGCACTGTGGATAATAGTAACAACTACATTAAAACTTTCACTAGACTATTCCCAGGGTCTGCAATTAGAGTCAACCTCAACTCGATTCTTTGAATTTATTTATTTAATACTATCACTGATATTAGATGACCAAGGGCAGACCAAGTATTGACTACAGGTCATATGTAATTGTGTTATTGCACATGATTAAATTACCAAATAACTCTGAGATAATTTCTTAGTCGAATAAACCATATCAAATAATTCTGAGATGAAATATGTCTTCTGGAAAACAAATAACAAGACTTTATGACAGTATATGGTATTTCAGTGTCAAAGAATTGCAATTGATGGCTAGTCAGATATTTGAGACTTTAAGATGTTCTGAATTATATTTTCCTCATAGACTAGAAGCTCAAAAAACACCAAAAATATAGAATTACAGTATATCAGGAGAGGTAAACTTCAATGAATGCTTGACAAAATTCAGTAATGTGCATCTTGGTAACCACCGTATACAACTTTAACCAATTTTTATTATGTTTATATCAAGTATTAGAGTTAGAGACATAATCATGTGATATATTCTGGAAACATAAAATAATCGAAATCAGAGTTGAGCAACTGTAGGCCTTGTGCCATTTCAGTCTGCCATCTGTTTTTGTGTGGATGTGAGCTAACAATGGCTTTTTCATTTTTAAGTAATTGAAAGAGACCCAAAGAAGAGTAATATTTTTTGACACAAGAAAATTATATGAAATCAAAATGTTTGTCCATAAATAAAGTTATATTAGAACATAGCCATGTTGATTGATGTATGTAATGTCTATAGCTACTTTCACACTACAACTGGAGTTGAGTAACTGAGACAAAGACCTTAAGGCCCACAAAGCCTAAATTATTTACTCTATGGCCCTTTACAGGAAAAGTTTGCTGACCTCTGGTTTAAATATGTTATTTTGTAATTATGTAGTACTTTTCCTCCCAAATATTGGCATAAACAACTCTTTGGGCCACTTTACAATCTTGGGGTTTGGCCAGTCATCAACCATCATATTAACAGTCTTCCCAAGGCCACAAAACAGAGAATAGGTAGTTATACAACAGTCATCTATGTAGAAAATAATGGCAATAACCGTTGAGAATTTCCTGAGCACAGTAAGAGAAGCTACTGAAAGCACACTTTGATTAGAGGTCTTTCGTCTCTGACTGGAGAAGAGATCTTATTTAACCAACTTGTTGAAAATGCTTTACAAATAATATTGCTGGTCATAGACAAAGAAAATAGAGTTGGTATTTCCTCAGAACCCAGAAGTTGCTAGATGAATAACTGCTTTCTTTTTCTTTATTATTTGGACACCAGCTTGTATAGCTGAACTTTGTCCTGTGTATTCAACTCTTGTTTTTTAGTGTTTAATAGCTGCATTTTAAAAAAAAGTTATTACATGGAACTAGCTGATGAAGTCTGTACACAGAGGTTGTTCAGTTTTGTGCTTGCTGTTTAATTTCCTGGTCACTTTGGCTCTGTCACAAATGCTTTTAACTACAAATTTGACACCAAGTTGGTCTTTGTGTTTTTGTTTCAGTGTCCTGATGCTGGTCTGTGTCTCCAGGCATTGAACATGGATGAAACATCCCCATAACCTATAAAGGAGCCATAGACCCATTAAGGACACAAGAGGAAAAAAAAATCCCCTTGAGATTTAACCATGTCAGACTAATTTCTCTGCTTTGCTGAGGAAAAGTCCAGAAATGGTGTTTTCCTAATAAAACTTATTTTCAATTACTGAATTTTATTGGAAATGTCTAACATTGCTATTGGCTTACCCATCTCTTTCAAACAGATGTGATTTTGTGTTTTCATAATTACTGGATTCAGAAATACCTACATGAGGTAAAGACTTTTTTTTTTTTTTTTAATGTCATGGCTGTGGAGTTTTGTTTCCTTTGATGGCATTAAAGTCTGTTTGGGCGGCCAGGGAACTAGTCAAGCTCAAAAGGGCTGAAAAAGCAGAACAGAAATGGCAATTTCTCTATTGCTGCTGGAGAACTTCAAGAGAAGTTTGATACCACTGTGCTCGTCTCTGACACACAAAATTATCCCATCTTCAATACAGATTTTTATGTTCCTCTAAAAGGTATTTTTTCCTTTGCTGCTTCCTTCTCTTCTCCCTCCTCGCTCTCATTTCCTTTTGTGTCTTTCCCCTTCCCTTCTTCTCTTTTTTCTTCCACTCTTTTTCTCACAGATGCAAAAAGAACACTTTACTTTCCTTTTGTTTTGATTAGATTACCTATTCTTCTGTAATATGGATCTAGATTTTAGTTTTAATTGTACAAAGTATTGTTGATTTGCCAAATTCACTATCACTACTCCATGCAAAGTGACACTCAAAAAAAAAGAAAAAAAAAAAACAAACAAAAAAGCCCAAATGGAAGCAAGTTGTACCTGTGACCAAGTAGAAACATTTAAGGCAAACTTTGAGGTCACTCTTGGGTCCTTGACTGAGTACCCTGCTCCGTCCCAGCAATTTCTCCCTCATAAGAATCCCTCTCAGCCGGCTCCGTGGCTCAGCCTGTAATTCCGCGCCTTTGGGAGGCTGAGGTGAGTGGATTGCCTGAGCCCGCGGGTTCCAGACCCGCCTGGGCAGCGAGACCTCATCTCTATAATAAATCAAAAAATCGGCCGGGCGTGGTAGCGCATGCCTGTAATTCTGGCTACTCTGAAGGCTGAGGCGGAAGAATTGCGGGGGCCCAGCAGGCGAGGCTGCAGTGGCCAGGAGCAGCCACTGCACTCTAGTCTGGGAGACCGAGTGAGACTCCAACTCAAAAAAAAAAAAAAAAAAATCCCTCTCACACTTGAGTCTCTTTGATTTTCTTTTCAGCTACCAGTTGGAGAAAACTCTCATGTTACTAGGTTAGTCCTACCAGGATAGTCTTTCTATGAAGTCAACTGCAAAATTCCTTTTTGCCATGCAAGGCAACATAATCTCAGGACTAAAACCGGGGGATGTCATGAGGTCATTTAAGAATTCTGCCTACTACAAATACTAACACATTTTTTCTTTCTTCTAGGACAGGTTAGAATGGTAGTGAGCATAAAAGTCGATCCTGTCTCTTATGTATGAGGAAACTCACTGATCTCCTTAGCAGCAGTTGAATAGTATTAAATACATAAAACTAAGATAGACCTTTATAAGTCTCACTAAAGTACTTTCTTGGCTACACCATGATGCTTTTCTTATGAAAGTTGTGGAATTCAGAACTCTGCTTTTTTTTTTTCAACTTTCAACCCCAATTCTTATCAAAGATATGTAGTAATTAAGGACTGACAGGGGAGGACTTGGTACGAGCTCTTTATTTAATTCCCTTTTTAAGAGTTGTTATTAGCTGAATTGTGCCCGCTTCATATTTGTATGTTGAAATCCTAATCCCTAGTACCTCTGAATGTGACCTTATTTGGAAATATGGTCATTAAGCTTCTGCAAAGCCAAAGAAACCATCGAGAGAGCCGGGCTCAGTGGCTCAGCCTGTAATCCCGCGCCTTTGGGAAGCTGAGGTGAGTGGATTGTCTGAGCCTGTGGGTTCGAGACCCGCCGGGGCAGCGAGACCTCATCTCTACAATAAATCAAAAAATCAGCTGGGCGTGGCAGCACATGCCTGTAATTCCGGCTACTCGGAAGGCTGAGGCAGAAGGATCGCCGGAGCCCAGCAGGTCGAGGTTGCAGTGGCCGGGAGCGGCCACTGCACTCCATTCTGGGCAACGGAGTGAGACTCCAACTCAAAAAAAAAAAAAAAAAGAGAGAGCAGGGAGACAGCCCAAAGACTGGGAAAAAGTATTTGCCAACTCCAGGTCTGACAAAGGCCTAACATCTTGGATCTACAAGGAACTCAAATGTGCTGAAAAGAAAAAAACAAACAACCCCATTATAAAGTGGGCAAAAGATATGAACAGACACTTCTCAAAGGAAGACATCCGAGCGGCCAACAGACACATGAAGAAATGTTCAACCTCACCAGTCATCAAGGAGATGCAAATTAAAACTACGCTGAGATACCACCTAACTCCAGTCAGAATGGCCATTATCAATAACTCAAAAAATAACAGATGCTGGAGAGGATGTGGTAAAAAGGGAATGCTGCTACACTCTTGGTGGAAGTGTAAACTAGTGCAACCTCTGTGGAAAGCAGTGTGGTGATTCCTAAAAGCTCTAAATATCGACCTCCCATATGACCCTGCAATCCCCCTACTGGGAATATACCCTGAAGAACTCAAATCACTCTGTCAAAAAGATACCTGCACACAAATGTTTATCGCAGCATTGTTCACAATAGCAAGAACCTGGAACCAACCATGCTGTCCATCAAAAGAGGACTGGATTTAAAAAAAGTGGTACATATACACGATGGAATACTACGCAGCCATAAAAAAGAACAAAATCATGAATTTCACAGCAACCTGGATGGAACTAGAGTCTATAATACTGAGTGACCTCTCACAGAAACAAAAATCTGAGTATCACATGTTCTTACTTGTCTAGTGGACCTTGAACATCTATCATAATACTATAAGAAAAGGACTGACAGTGGTGGGGAACTATGGGGGCGGGTAGGGAGGGAAAGGGAGCTACAAGTCCAAGATCAAGGTGTCAGCAAAGTTGACTTACGGTAGTCAATATCTGTCTGGGGACGGAGCGACACCCCTTATTAACAAGGGTCCCTGAACGATGCACATTTGTATACCTAACCCTTAACTCTACCCTACAATTTTATAATTAAAAATATGTTTAAAAAAAAAAGAAATATGGTCATTGCAGATGTAATTAGTTCAGATGAGGTCATATTGGAGTGGGTGGGCCCCTAATCCAACAAGACTGATGTTCCTATAGAAAAAGGAAATCAAGACACACACACACACGCGCGCGCATGCACACCACACACACACACACACACACACACACACACACGAGAGAATTCCATTTGAAGATGAAAGCAGGAATCAGAGTGATGCTTCTATAAGCAAAAGAAGGCCAAAGAGAAGCAAGCAAACTGCCAGAAGCTGGGTAGTGGCATGAAACTGATTCTTCCTCATGGGACTTAGAAGGAATCAACTTTGCTGACACCTTGATCTTGAACTTGTAGCTCCAGAACTTTGAGATAATACATTTATATTGTTCATGCCACCCAGTTTGTGGCACTTTGTTGGCAGCCCTAGAAAACTAATATAAGAATCCATCAAAGTGATCTAAATTTAAAAGCTGTAGCCTATTAGAAACAAAAATTACATTTTCAATCAGTGGTATCTAAGTTCTAATAAATGATTGCTATGTAGTACAGTAAATATCATTTCAGAAGTTAAAGACATTTAGCTTTAGTACAACATATTCTATTTTTTCATATATTAAACTTTCATTAAGTGGTATGACATTAAATAATACAAATGTAAAAATTTTTCTAATATCATGAAGTAAGCAAGTAGGGTTCAGTTTTGCATCCCTGCCCTAGTACTGTGCCAAGTTTATAACAGGTACTCAGTAAATTGTTATGGAATGAAAGAATTCAGGATGAAAACTGATAAACATAAAGCATCATAGTAGTACTTTATAGAAGGCTTTAAAGAAACCAGCACATAAACAAATTAGAGAAAAACCAAAATGTTTTTAATTCAATACCAAATTTTTTAAAGGTATGGTCCTTCTTAGGAAAATTCTAAATTCATCAAATTACACATTAGAAAATATTTGTTATGTTTTTGTGACCTGCCAGGTGCAGTACTAGGAACTGGAGGTAGAATGGTGAAGGAGAGAGACCCAAAGCCCAGTCTCTTAGCACTTACATTTGAATAGATAAGATTTGAAACAAATCCACAATGGCAGATATGTATAATTACAAATCCTCTTAATGCTATTAAGAGAACAAATTCTTCCATTCTTGCTCCCTGTTGTAGTCGGTTAAAACAGTCATAACAAAATACCATAGAATAGGTGGCTTAACAGCAGAAATTAATTTTCATATAGTTCTAGTGGCTGGAAGGTCTAGGTCAGGGTGTTGGTAATGGTTGTCCTGGAGAGATCTGTCTCTCTGCTTTGCAGAAGGCTGCCTTCTCACACTATCTGTCCTCACGTGGACTTGTATCTGTGCATGTGTGCAGGGAGAGAACTCAGGTGTTGCTTCTTTTTCTTATAAAAACACTAGCTCTGTGGGATCAGGGCTTCACCCTTAAATAAGTGACCTCATTTAACTTCTGTCACCTCCTCACAGGCCCTGTCTTCAAATACAGTCACATTGGGAGTTAGGGCTACAATACACATATTTTGGGAGGACACAGTTATTCAGTCCATAACACTCCCCTTCAAACTGTTCTCCCAAAGAGCAACTGGCGTGATTCTTTTATACTACAAGGCAGATCAGCCTTAACACAAAAGCGTCCAAGGATTTCTCTTTCACATATCCTGAAAGCCAAAAGACCTACTGTAATGTCCAGGGTTCTACTCCATCTAACTCTACCCTTACTTCTGTGGCCCCATCTCTTATAATTGCCATCTTTTTTCATGTCACCCTCTCAGTGAGGCTTTCTGTAGCCATTCTAAAATAAAACTAGTATCTAATTGTATTTTATTTTAATTTTTTGAGTTGGAATCTCATTCTGTCTCCCAGGTTGGAGTTCAGTGACCTGATCACAGCTCACCACAGCCTCAGTCTCCTGGGCTCAGAGATCTTTCTACCTCAGCCTCCCAAGTAGCTGGAATTACAGGCATGAACCACTGTGCCTGGCTAATTTTTAAAATTTTTTTGTAGAGACTTGGTTTTGCTATGGTGCCTAGACTGAGCTCAAACTCCTGGGCTCAAGTGATCCTCCCAGAGCTTGGATGACAGGTGTGAGCCACCGCGTCCAACCTCTAAATGTTTTTGACACTGAGTTTACTTATCTATTGTGCTTATTGTCCATTTCCCTAACATGTGAAGGCATACATTTTTAGTTTATTTTGTTCACTGGTGTAGCCACAGCACTTTTGAAGCAGTTCTTGGAACATAATAAGTGCACAAAATAAATTTGTTAAATGAATAAAATAAATTTGACAGGGTGCTGTGATAGGGATAAGTAGGTGACAGAGATCTAGCTTAATAAAGAATGACTTGTCCCAGGAGGGGCAATCTAGTATAAACCTGAAAAATAAGGCACCAACCATGGGAAAAGTTGGGGGTATGGAGGGGGAGAGGCATGCTTTGGAGGAAGGAAAAGTATGTATTCTGAGCTAGAAAAGAGTTGTGCCAGCTTCAGAAAGTTAAAGGAGTTAAGTATGATTGGAAGGTGTGAGGGGCTGCAAATGAGGTTGGAGGGAGGGAGGTAGGGCCATTTATAAGGCATCTTGTAGGCCCTGCCAAGGAATTTGCTTTTTTTTTTTTTTTTTTTTTGTCTTTGTGCAATGGGAATTCATTGAATGTCTTTAAGTAGGGGAAGGACATGATCTCACAGAGTATTCATAAAAACAAAGCAAAACAAACAAACAAAAAATACTAGTATATGTAAGGAGAAGGAATTGGGAGTGAGAAAGAATGGCAGGAGAGAAGGTATTGCAATCGTCCAGATAAGAGATGATGGTAACAGGGACTAATGCTTTTCTCCCTGGTGTGACTTTGGTTTTGTTTACTTGGTGCCAATTTTCTAGCTGGTTCCTGTCAAGGGTGTATATACATAAGAGAGGAAGCAGTCTGTGAATACACCTCTTGATCAGCCACCATTCCTTGGGTGCAACATGAGGATCGTTGAAGCTTAATGATAATTGCAGAGTTTTACAGTATTTAGTTTGCTGGAAGTTCTGCTCCCAGGATATTTGGTAACCCTGTTTGGGCCTAGACTAACAGGTAACCTAATGAGGGTGAAAATTATTTTTGAATTGGCACTCTCCATTTATTTATGAGTTCTATCTTTGCTGCATGTTTTTCTGGAAGATGGTCATGTGACCAGAGAAGACCCAGTCAGATACCCATTTTCTCCATCTGCAAGTGGGAGTGTGTCTCATTTTCAAGGGCCATGGTCTCATCTGAGTTAAAGTTGGAGGAGAAGATGAATGAGCCAGCAGGAACAGCACTAGAGATGAAAGGTGTAATGCAACATTAAAAGTATTTTGAGGCCAGGCACAGTGGCTCAAGCCTATAATACCAGCACTTTGGGAGGCTGAGGCGAGAGGATTGATTGAGCCCAGGGTTTGAGACCAGCCAGGGAAACTTGGTTGAGACCTCATCTTTACAATTAAAAAAAAAATTAGCCAGGCATGGTAGCGTGTGCCTGTAGTTCCGGCTACTTGGAAGGCTGAGGCAGAAGTATGGTCTAAGCCCAGCAGGTTGTCGCTGGGATGACTGTGAGCATGTTGCTACACTCCAGCCTGGGTGATGGAGTGAGACTCTGACTCAAAAAAAAAAAAGTATTTTGAGAACTATTAGAAAAAAAAATATATATATATATATTTCTTTCTATATATATATATTTCTTAGAGTCAAGATCTCTCTCTGTTGTCCAGGCTGGAGTGTAGTGGCGCAATTATAGCTCACTGCAGCCTCGAACTCCTGGGCTCAAGCAATCCTCCCACCTCAGTCTCCCTAGCAGCTGGGGCTTTAGGCACGTGCCACCATGTCCAAGTTTTTTTTAACAAAAAAACTTTATAAAACCTTATACTTATTATTAATGTTTTTTGTAGAGACGAGGTCTCACTATGTTGTCCAGGCCAGTCTTGAACTTGTAGGTTCAAGCAATACTCCTGCCTCGGCCTCCCAAAGAGCTGGTATTACAGGCATGAGCCACTGCACCTGGCTAAAGATCTTTTCAACTGTGACCCTCAAAGACATTTACAACTTCTCCGTGACTGGGCATGATGGTTCCAGCTAAGGAGAGAAGTGGTTTACAGTGCTAAAGATTCTGAGGATAACAAAGTTGAGTTCTCCAAAATTCTTGGCCTGTTTTCCAAATTTTAATAAATATGTAATCCAATCTGCCTGTTCTAAGACAGAAATAACATTTTATTTGGATGCAATACAGTGTATAATTGCAACTGTTTTATAATTTCAGTTAGACACAAGTTACTGAATCTTACTATTGTACAGGGTCAGAAAATGGATAATAAATATACTGCTGAATCTTACAACTAGAAATAATCACTTCAAGGCAACAAACCAAAGTTGGGAGCAATATTAACCACCTCATGCACAGATATAAAGATACATGGGAATAAAATTCCTGAGGACAATAATTTGATGTTTGGCAGCACTGAATAGACCTCTAGGTATACAGGTGCACAGACCTTGGCCTAGAGCACAAACTGAAAGGAAGTCTATGTTTCTTACATTGCTTGCTGTCTTCAATAATTGCTGCTCTTTCTTTCATCGAATGTTACGCTCAATTTAAGTTTTAAGCAAAGTCTATCATGAGAGAGGAATTGCCAAAGATTTGCAAGTTTGGATAAGAGACTTTATTATTTATTTATTTGAGTCAAGAGTCTCACTCTGTTGTCCAGGCTAGAGTGCAGTGGCATAATCATGACTCATCACAGCCTCAATCTCCTGAGCTCAGGTGACCCCTCTACCTTAGTCTCCCAAATAGCTGGGACTACAGATGTGCACCAACATGCCCAGCTAATTTTTAAAATTTTTTTGTAGAGATGAAGTCTCACTATGTTGCCTAGGCTGATCTCAAACCCCTGGACTCAAGCAACTCTCCCACCTTGGCCTCCAAAAGTACTGGGATTACAGGAGGACTTGTTAGCTCTGGTTGTGCCCCACAATTGCCCAGCTGCTATTTGTAGGGCTGTCCCACTGGCAGAAATTTTGGAAAGTAGGTTGAAGAGGCTCTCAATGGCATCCCACTGGACACAGAAAGTATGTTCGAGAACTCAAAGACAGGCTATGTTTCCTTTGGTTTCTGTATGCTTGAGAAAATGGTCAATTTTTGTCCCACATCCTCAGCTTGGCACATTAGCATCTTTATGAATTAAGCAGACTTTGCCTATAGGTCACTGTGTCTTTACTAGTAAATCTCATATGACGTGTGCAGACCCTTCCTAGGTGTACAGCCAAATTTCCACCAAGGTGTAAAATGATGGTCTCCATAAGAAGCAGGTGGAACTGGTATGTCTTCTGGAACATATAACATAGTGGTTAAGAACTCTGGAGTCTACCTGTCTAGATTCAAATAGCTACTTCAGCTCTTATTATGTCTATGACCTTTACGGAGTTGTTAGAACTCATGTACCTTAGTTTACTCATCTGTAAAATGACAATGATAATGATAATTTCCACATAGGTGATACTTACATTATAGAGTTGTGAGGATTAAAGAAATTAATTCATGTGGAAGTACTTAGAAATGTACTGAGTATGGAGTACGTTCCCAGTTAATGTTAGCTTTTATGATTTTTTATTTGTTTTGAGTCGGGTTCTTAGTCTGTCACCCAGGCTGGAGTGCAGTAGCACAATCACGGCTCACTGCAGCCTTAAACTCCTAGGCCCAAGCAATCCTCCCACCTCAGCCTCCTGAGTAGCTGGGACTATGGGTGGTTGCCCTGGTGCCCGGCTAGCTTGTGTGATGTATCATGGGGTATGAACAGGATTGGAATGACATCAGAGGCCCAACGTAACATCATGTCAGCACGAAAGAGTACATTTGTTGAAATTTTGTTCTGTAGCCATTTAAGCCACTTAAGAGCACATACAAAGTTTTCCTTAATCAGTGAAAGGTGCTAAAAGGTGACCAGTGTGTAGTGTTGGCATTGGGAAGAACCATTATTCTATAGTAGTAACTGCTTTAGAAATTATTGTTACTTTAGTGCTGTTTTGTGTCTCCTACTCTATTCTAAAGTGTCCCACCAAATGTGATGAGTTTTTGAAACTGTGTTAAAAACAAAGAAAGATGGCAATTAATTGCTTCCTGTCTCTTTTAGGCACTCCCCACCCTGACTCTTCATATGACCCAATACTTATATTTTCCTGCTGCTCCCTTTCTAATTCTTAATTTTTAAAAATTTTGTCTTAAAGATGTGGGGTACAATTCAGGGTTAGGTATACAAATGTTCATTATGCATGTATCTTTGTTGATGAGGTGTGCCCACTCCCCACCCCCTGCAGATTCCCACTTCTGTCAATTCCACTCCTACTCTTAGTTTGTTGATTGACAGATGTATCGATTCAATATACGTTTTGAATGTACAATATTAGTAATAGTATTTGTTGTGTGCATACTCTGCCAAGCCCTTTGAAAGACACTTAAAAGCATATCTTACTTAATCCTCAAAAGGATATTTGCAGGAATCAACGATTATGCCCATTTTACAAATGAGTCTTAATAGGATGTGACATCTTACCCAAAGTCACATAACTTGTAAAGGGCAGAATCCAAACTCAAACTCAGGACTTAAGCCAAAGCACTACATTATACCACCTTTTAGGTGATCAGATCCTGTGCCAGGTGTTGATGAAAAAAATAAATAAATGAGAGACCTCAGTTTTAAGGAGATCAGTTTAAATCAGGAACTAGCTATGTATACAAAGAATGACAACACAGTGGGATAAGTGTTCATGTAATGTACAGATTGGTAAAGGCATGGCAAACACATAGTGACTAACTGCTTTTATTTCTCTAGAGCTTTCATCCAAATCTTTCCTTCCTTGTTTTTTCTCTCCATCAAAAGTTGTCTGTTTTATGTTCTATTAGGTCAGGGTTCTGATGTCAGAGGGGAGTAGATAAGTAATTGTGTATAAAGTTAAAGCGTGCTAGGGTCCCATATCCTAGGTAATTTCCAGCGTGCCTCTTAAGGTGGCGTTTTATCTGAAGACTATTTTAAGTCAGCACGTCAGGTACAACCGAAGAGCTGTGAGGTTGATGGTAGGATAGTCTTTGAGCATTCATTATATCAAACCACACAGACTATCCTCTGTGTTTCAACTATACATACGGCGTCTTTATTTATGCATAGAAGGAGCCTTCCTCAACTCCATCCCTCAACCCCAGGCAAGACTCTCCTATGCCTAATTCTTCACCACCTGAGTTCACCTTCGAAGGAAGAGGAACACAAAGCCTTAATATTTCACAGAAGTGGGCAGTTTGCTTTTGGAGACAAATCTGGCAGTATGACCAGGAAATCTTTTGAGAAAAAAAAATTCTTTGGTATTTCCTGCTTCTTTACAGATAATGAATTCAGAAAGGGATGACCTCCCCCCACCAAGCTTAAAAAAAATGTTTACCTACCCTTCTGTTTTCCAGTCCAAACTGGTATGATAACATTCAGGAGGTCAACATTTGAAAATGGTTTTTGAAAAAGAAAACCACCCACACTCAAAAAACTATTTTCCTTCCTAGTAAATGTAATTTTAAATTTCAAAGGCAGGATTTAGGTCAGTGGTTTGGGTCATTTTTTATTTTACCCAAACTGGGCCACCCTTCTCTTATTGTGCAATCCAGGGGAATCAGAAAGATGTCAGGTAATAAAAATCCAGCAAGGAAAAAAAGTTGGAACACACTCTGCCCAAAGTTGCATGCCCTTAAATTCTGCTGACTTCAGCAGGATTTGTACATTTAGTAGCGAAGGGCGGAATCTGGTCTACTGATTTTATTATCATTGAAGAAGAGGGGATTTTTTTTCTGACTGTAAAATGGAAAAATATAATTTATGATTTAGACTCAGGCTGACAGGCTGAACAAGAGATGGAAACTTACCCACGTGTGGCTTTAAATACAATGATATACAAGTGAGGGGAGACCAGGAGCACCCACACGTGACCAAAAGGCACTTGGGTCCAAAATGACCTTTCAGCTCTTGGAGCATCCAAGGCTGCGCTCTCCGCTAAGATCTGCAAGCGAAGCTTATTATGACATGAGAGTAAGATGAGGTGTGGTGGGCCGACTGGACAAGTGACCTTTCAGCCTGTCAATCTCCGTTATCCTCATAAATCATTTCAATGCAAGGCAGGAGCCAAGAAGACTCCTTTTCACCTCATACACAAAGCGTTAGCTTGCTAGTGCTGACACTTAACCTGGACTCATCACCTTTGATGGATGATGAAAATATGGATGAGGTGTGAAAATAATGTCCCTTTGAATACCCTTTGGCATTTTCCTTCTTTATTATCCCCAACCTGCTCATACTTGAATTTATATCCTTCTCACAGTCTACATTTACTTGATCTTTTTATTTCACACGAATGTACTACTTTCCTATACTAGACACTCCAGTGCTGAGGTCCTTTTGCTGACCGATGAGTACATTTTAGAGCCAACCAGGGTGATTCTAGTCAACTAATCTATGTATTTTTAGTGTTTGTGTTGCTAGGAGCGTATAGACCCCCTTAACAGGCTGAACTTGAATGAATATGTTTCCCTTAATCGTGTCTACTTTTTCTTTATGTAGCTCTTTCTTTTTGGGAGCGCATATGTTTATTCAATAAACATAACTCAGTGCTTGGTATATAGTAGACATTCAATTAAAGTTTTCTAAATAGACAACTAGCTTCTTATTCATAGAAGATATTACATTTGAACTGAATTTTGAAAGATACATGAAGTTAAATTAGTGTTTGATAGGAAGGAGAAAGAGCAAAGGCAGAGATGAAGGAAACTGCAAGTTATGTGTGCAGCACGGACCTAGTGCCTGGAGCTGGGAAGGTAATCAACTAATGCATGTTGAATAAAAATCAGATTTATTTATTCGACGAGTATTTACTGAGTGCCTATTACATTAGTCAAGGTTCTTCAGAAAAAGACAGCAGATAGGATCTTGATATCTTTCTCTTTGATTATGAATCTTTTTGTAAGATGTCTCTCTCTCTCTCTCTCTCTCTCTCTCTCTCTCTCTCTCTCTCTCTCTCTCTCTTGTAGTGAAGGTTGGAATGTCTGAAGATTCAAGTAAGAGTTGTTGATGCAGCTAGAGTTTGAAGGTGTTAAGGCTTTCAACTGATTGAGTGAGACCCACTAGCATTATGGAGGGTCATCTGCTTTAAGTGTATTGATTTAGATGTTTTTCTCATCAAAGCAATACTTCCACAGAAACATCTAGATGGTTATTTGACAAAATAAAAGTCTGGTGGCCTAGCCAAGGTGACATATACAATTAACCATCATACCTACTAAGTGGTAGACCCTATTTTGGCACCAGCCTTACATCAGTAAAAAAGATAAAGGGACTTCTCTGTGATTATGAAATTTATAACAAATATATAAAACTTACCTTACACTATATGATAAATATTCTGAAAGAAGAGAAGATAAAAATTTTCAGTAATGGTCAGAGAAGTCCTCATTGAGTTTTCCATTTGAGTCAAGACCTAAAAGAGACAAAGACTGTGACTGTATAAATAGATATTTGAGAGAGGAGTAATCCAGAAGAGAAAAGAGTATTAACTTTAGGCAGGAGGGTGCCTGCTGTGTTAAGGATCAGCTTTTGATAAATAAATAGATAAATAAATAAATACAAACATGTAACATAGGTAGAGCTCATTATTGAATTACAGTGGATGGAGAGATTATTTTCAACAGGAGCCTTTTTGGGATAGACCCTAATGCCTGGTACATTGTAGATATTCAGTTAATGTTTTCTGAGTAAATTAGATGATGCTGTATGTGGACTGGATTCGGAAGGATAGGTGGAATTAAACAAGTGAAAACAGGAGAAAGAGAAAGACAATAGGTAGAAAAGTACACAGTATTTTTGTGTTGTGGACACCAGTTCAGAATGACTGAGCCATGAAGGGTTTGGTGAACTAGAGATGAGGAGTGTTAAGGAAGACAAGGTTTAAAAGGAAGGTGGAGGTTAGACCATGGAAAGCTTAGCATCTAGGTCACAGAGCTTATATATCATTTTACAGCCATTTCTGAATCATCAAATTTTTAAAAGAGGAAAAAAGTGAAATCAAGTTGACAATTTAGGAAAGTATTCACCAAAGGAAATTCCTTTATTCTTAGGGTATTGGTGGGTATTATATGAGAAAAAACTTAATTTTAAATAAATATGGGACGTGCTAGGGGTTTTTTCCCTGCAGTAATCCAAATAGACTTTAATATGCTAAGATGTACTATAATGCTCAAAGAGATAGATGGATACTATGTCACCCAAATAATTTCAGCCATAGAAAAAAATTTGATAGTATATCTAAAAGGACTAAGAATTCATTGCACACAATTCAGTGGAAGCTCTGAATTGGGAAGATAACACTTGTTGAGACAGATGCATTAGTTTGAAGGAGAGAATGAAAGAAGAAAGATTAGAAAGGTGATAGAACAGCTACTGTGGGAGATAAGAAGAGCCTGAACTGGGGCTGTGGCAAGATTGTGGAATAAATTCTTTCAGAGGTGAAATCACATGATTTGATTTATACAGATTAGTCAGTTTTGAGGGGATGCCACTGGGAGGTTATAAGAAGAAAAAAGTAAAAAGTTTAATGTTTTTGAAAATGGGAACACGATGATGTCTTCTGAAGTAACAACCCAAGAATAGATTTAAGTTTTAGGGGAAAAAGGGTGAATTTAAAAGACTTATAAGAAACCAATTTTGTTTAACTTCTAATTATTTGAAGGTTTTCTAGATTTCTTCTAGATTTTCTTCTTTCTGTTATTGATACTATTTTATTTTATTATGACTGGAAATCAAATTTTGTATGATTTCAGTTACTTTAAATTTTGTGTGATTTATTTTAAGGTCTAGGGTACAGTTTATCAAAGTGACTGATCCATGTACTAGGAAATATATATTTTTTGTTGTTGGGTGGAGGAGCCTATAAGCACCTATTTTATCAAGTTAGTTGATAGTGTTGTTCAAGTCTTCTTATCTTTACTGATTTTCTGTTTACCTGATCTATCAACTACTAAAAGAACATGGGAATATTCAACTCAAATTGTGAATTTGCCTTGTTATTTTAGTTCTTTCAGTTTTTTCTTTCCTTTTTCTTTTCTTTTCTTTTCTTTCTTTCTTTCTTTTTTTGTATTTTGAGGCTCTGCTGTTGGGTGTGATAACATTTATAGTTGTTATATCATTATGAAATATCCCTATATATGCTTCAGTTTTTCTTGTGCTGTAGTATACTTTGTCTAATATTATTTATAGCCACTCCAACTTCTTTTTGGTTAGTGTTTATATGGTATTTCTTTCTCAACCTTTCATTATTTATTGATATGTGTCTTTCTAGGTAAAATAGAAATTTATAGATAGAATATAATTGAGTCTTTAAAAAAATCCAACTATCTTTACCTTTTAATTGGGGGTGTGTAGATCATTTATATTTAATGTAATTACTGACAAGTTTGGATTTAAATATACCATACTTCTAGTTATCTTCCATTCATCTCATCTGTTCCTAGCTCCTCCTTTCCTATTTTTCATGTATTTATTAAATATTATCTTCACTATGGGCTTATCAGTTATACCTCTTTTAACATTTTTGAAGATTTCTCTAGGGTTTAAAATATAAACCCTATAAATATAAACTTTAACTTGTAACTGTCTACACTAAAATGATATTACATTATTTCACATACAGTGTAAGAAACCTTCAAGAATGTACCTAATTTTCTCTCTCCCATAATTTGGGATATTATTTTAATACATTTTACCACTACATGTTATGAATCCTGGAAGACATTATTTTTGCTTTAAGTAACTAATTATTTTAAAAGAAATTTTAAACCTAACATCTTTTACAAAATTGTCTTCTTAATTTTTTAGTGTGGGTTCACATTTCTAACTGCTATCAAACTTCATTTGATAGAAAAAATTTTAAATAACATTTAAAAATTTTAAAAATTAAAGAAATTCCTTTATAAATTGTCTTTTCCCTTCATTATTGAAAGATATTATTTTATGAATATAGAATTATGGGCCAACTTTTAAAAAAATTACTTTTGTTCCTTTTAGTCCATTAAAGCTTTAATTCTAATGCCTCTGGTCTTGCATAATTTCTAGCACAATGTCTGCTGTAATTCTTATCTTTGTTCCTCTGTATGTATATTTCTTTTGTCTGTGGTGACTTCAAGATTTTCTCTTTATTTTTGATTTTCATTAGTTTGATCATGATCTGTCTATGTATATCTTTTTATATTTATCCTGTGTGGAATTCTCTGAGCTCAATGAATCTATTATTTGCTGTCATTCATTAATTTTAGAAAATTGTTAGTCATTTGTCTTTAATTATTTTTGGTGCTCCATTTTCTCACTCTTTGATTTTAGTAGTACTTATAACAGACTAATTTATTCTGTCCACCAGCTTTCAAATGCTCTGTTCTTTATCCTCTATTCTTTTTTTTGGTCTTTTTGTTGAAGTTTTTATGAGCATCGTCATGTTCTTTTTATATGATGATGTGGTCTGAATCTGCTTATTTAACTTTTTCCCTGTTCGCATTCCCGTTTGACAAAGAGTCATAACAAGAAGGAAAACAGCTTGTCACAACTGAAAACTGGGGTGATATATGCCAATGAACCTCAAGGATTTTTTTTTTTGAAAGGAGAAGCTGATGGAGGTAGTGATTATTGGGAGATTTTTAAAGCAGGCTTTTCTTTGTGATGACTTACAGGCTGCTTGGCCTTTTCCTCAGAGTGATGTGGGCTTAGGACAGTTGAGCTGTTGGTGAACCAGGAGGTATGAGGAGTGGTACACAAATATCAGTCCCAATAAAATCTCTGAAATGTATATCTCAACCTACTACTATGATGTTTATAGCCTGTGCTTGGTTGTAGCAGCATACTGAATGAAGTAGGAGCTCATCTGTGGTGGGTACCTTGTAGGGACAATCACTTCAGTTAAAAAAAAAAAGATCACATTCCTAAATCACTTCTAGTTGTCATAACAAACATGGAAAGCAAACATGAAAACACATGAATAAAACTAAACTGTTATAACATCTTCAGCTATCTGTGAAAAATTCTGACAAAACTCATGGAAGAATTTAAATAAATCATTATAAATGAAAATATTTTAAAAATGGAGAATAGCTCATAGCAATTCAATCTATGATTATTGGAAAAACAGTACAGATAATAATACAATATAAGGAGAAGAAAATGCTCTTCAAATGAACATTGAGTCTTCAGCTTGTAAGCACTTGTCAAGTCAAACTAAGCAAAGTAAACAAAAAACACAGCCCCTAGACTTAACCTACAATATATTTTAAGTTTTAGAAAAAAAAGGCTAGTCACAGTTGTTCACACCTGTAATCCCAGCACTTTAGGAGGCTAAGTTGAGATGACTGCCTGAACCTAGCAATTTAAGACCAGCCTAGGCAACATAGTGAGACCAGTCTCTACAAAAAATTTAAAAATTAGTTGGGCATGGCAGCATGCACCTATAGTTCCAGCTACTCAGAAGACTGAGGTAGGAGGATCTCTGGAGCCCAGGAGTGTGAAACTGTAGTGAGCCATGATTATGGCACTGCACTCCAGCCTAGGCAACAAAGTGAGACCCTGACTCAAAAAAACCCAAAAAACAAACAAACAAAAAAAACCTACAAACATTCAAGCAGAGGAAATGAGTCATTTACAAATTATGTCCCTTTTACTATATTAATGCTATGAGACAATCTTCCGATTTTGAAGGATATAATATGATTTAGAAATTCTATACTCAGTCAACCTATTGTTCATATCCACAGGGGGGAAAAAAAATCTCAGAAATGCCAGGATCAAAATATTTAAAAGGTGTTTTGTTGTTGTTATTTTAAATCCCTCCCAAAAGAGATAGATCTAGGCTCTGGAACAGAACTGTCAAGAAGATGAATATCTTCCCAATTTGCTTTATTAATCTAGAATAACCTGATGAGAAACCATGCAAACATAATGAGTACTTGCACAAACACAGACGAAACTAAGAATCAAACTCATTTATCAATATAAATGCAAAAAATTCTAACTATAAGCACCAGCCATGCCTGATGGCCCATGCATGTAATCAACACTTTGGGAGGACTAGTTGGGAGAATTGCTTGAGCCAAGGAGTTCAAGACCAGTTCAGGCAACATAGTGAGAACTCATTTTTATAGAAAATAAAAAAACATTAGCCAGGTGTCATGGCACATGCTTATATTCCCAGCTACTTGCTAGACTGAGATGGGAGGACTGCCTGAGCCTAGGTGGAGGTTGCAATGAACTGTGATCATGTCCAGCCTGGGCAACAGAGTGGGCAATACAACTCAAAAAAAAAAAAAAAAAAAAAAAAGGAAGAAGAAGAAAGAAAAAATATATGAATACATAGAAACTAGAATTATATTAAAATAATGAATCACTGAAAAAAATGCTTCTATTTTGGAAATATAAGATTGCTTAACATTATGTAACAGGTTAATATTTAAAACCAGGAAGAAAAAAATATTATTTTCTTAGTCGATGCAAAAATTTTATTTGATAAGGTGTAGCATTTCATCTTGATCTTAAAAGTAAATCTTTATAACATGTGATGTGAGAAAACTTCCTTAACATAGTGAAATTATCAGTCTGAAATAAATGGAAAATGTGACACTTAATGGTGAAGACTGGAATAATGTCATTAAAGTAGAAAATAAAACAATACCATCAGTTAGTGTTATTTAGTATTTGCTTTAAAGTTGTAACAAATGCAAGAAGATAGAAAAAAATCAAAGGTTATAAATATTAGAATAGAGGAGATACAACTATCATCATTTGCAGGTCATAGAGAAAACTAAAGAGAATCAACTTAAAAGCAGTTGGAACTGACAAGAGAATAAAAGAACATCACCTGTCAAACTTAAACAAGTATGAACTAGTGAGTTTCCTGTAGGCTTATATTTTTAAAATGTGAAAACATAATAGAAAACAATTTCTTTATTAATAATAAAATTTGAAAATAGGAATAAGTTTATCAAGAAATGTATATAACCTACATAAAGAAAATGTATAAACTTTACTAAGGGACCTGAAAAAAGACTTGTGAAAAGCAATTCCATTTTTGAAGAAGAACGTAGTTATATGGGGAATTGTTTCCAGTTTTTACTTGAAATTGGCAAGGCCTGGACCTTTATATACAGCATAACGTCCAATATTAATTCACTTAAGGGAAAGACTAGAGAAAATCTGACCAAAAGTTAATAGTGGTTATCTCTCTATTATAGAATGCTGGGTAACTTATTATTTGCATATTTTTCTCTCAATGTAAATAAAAAATTCAAAAATTCAGAATAAGAAATTATTTTTAAAAATGTAATAATATTCTCAATTGTGTGCCTATGTAAACTTTAGCAGTTAAATTAGTGTTGTCAAGGTTTAGCCATTTTAGTAGATTTCACCTGGAATATTTATTTGATAATTCTGACTCCTGGATCTCATGTCACACCCATTAAATCAGACTATCTTGATAACATCCCAGGGACTTGTGTTTTAAACAAACATTCCAGGTGGTTCTTGTGCACACTAAAATTTGAGGATAACTAGGCAAAGGGCTTTGCTAAGCTTGCTTACAAAGAAGGCATTTTGTAGAACAGGGAATGGAAAAAGTTGTCGGACCATTGTGTTTCTTCTCTTGTTGGCCAAGTTATAGGTTCAGATTCAAAGCAGGAGAAGTGAGTCTGACAGTCACTAAGTCACTTCTCATCATTTTCAGTAGATCAAGAGTCCCTACCAGGTACTCATGAGCTGGTGGCAAATTCTCATTGTCCTATAAACTCTCACTGCTCTGTAGGAACTTTGTAAGTTTCAGTTTGGCAATGAAAACACTGTCTGTCATGTCCACCACTGTATCACCCGTATCTAGCACAGTGTTGGAATCATTATAGACTCACAATCAGTATTTGTCTAAGAAAACAATAACTTATAAATTGATTTGCCAGGTGGGAATGAAACTCCAGTGTCCTAAGGAAATTACCTTGGAGTCAGGCCTGGATCACTTATCTCTCCTCCCACACTGCAGCTCCCTTCCTCGTGACCTGATGGTGAACCCACGATTTCAGGGAAATCAGACATTGCTAACCATTAGGAAATTCTGGGGATCTCTTATCTTAGAGAAATATGGGAAATTATTAAAACTTGAGGTCTGAAGTTCAGCGGTTTTGGTTTCAGTACCTAAGTACCTCTTAGTTTATTTCCTGGAAAACTGATGAATGAACTCTTTATGTCCTACCTAATGGCATACATCATTTTTTATAAAAAGAAGAAAGTACTATTCTTGTGATAGGCACACATGCTAAAAATATTTTTTGTAAAAGTGGAATTATATGCCCTGTGGAGTTGGTTGAGTTGTCTATAAATTGTAAAATATCCTGTATTAGTTTCCCATTGCTGTTGTAATAAATTATCCCAAGTTTAGTGGCTCAAAACAACAAAAACTTATTATCTTACATCTTTGTAGGTTGAAGTCTGGCATAGGTGTCACTGAGCTAAAATCAAGGTGGGGCAGGGCTGTATTTCTTTCTGGGGGCTGTAGGGGAAGATTTGTTTCCTTATACAAAATTTTCTAGAGAGCACCTGCATTCCTTAGGTTGTGGTCCCTTGCTCCTGTGTAAAAGCCAACAGCATTGCATCTTTCAGGTCAATTTTCTGAACTAGCATCTTTCTCTCTGGCTAATTTGAGTTGGTAACAGTTCTCGTGTTTTAAATACTCTTGTGATCAGATTGGGCCTACTTGAATAATCTCGCCATCTAAATGTCCTTAACCCTAATCACATCCACAAAGTAACTTTTGCCATGTAGGATAACATATTCACAGGTTCCAGGGATAAGATCATGGACATTTTTGGGGAGTCATTATTCTACCTACCACAGATTCCATAGGACACCTACATTTTAGAAATGTTTTGGGATATGAGTGACTGCAGAAATGCTTCTTTTTCCATAACAGAGTGTCTCTGTCCTGCAACTAAATAAGACAGATGTTCATAGTGCAAATGCCAAAGGTTGCAGAGAATTTACTGCTTAGAGAGAAAAAGGGCTGAAGGTTTTATTTATAAACACGATGCTTCATTTGACCTAAAAAAGTTTAACTGAGATTCTTTTCTTACCATGAGGATTCGACAAAGAAATAACTGTTTTAATGTAAACCAGTGTCTCCTTACTTCAGTTACAAAATCTGCCACTTTGTTCTCTAGTAGGATTGTGGCATTTGAGTAGATGTTATTTGGAGTTTATGGACATTTGGAGAGTGGGGAATTGAAATCCTGAGATTTGCGTGTTAGACATTATCTCTCATTGGAAATAAATAACTTGTGACTACATTTTTTTTTTTAAAGAGAAGGCAAAAAAAGATCTCTGACTGCAACATTGTTGGTATATATTAATGATGATCCTAAGATAAATAAAATACACAGGTCTCTGAGCAAGATTGCTGGAATTTAATTAAGACACAGGGAGGGGTTCACTTGGTATATTTACACACTCTGTATGTCAGTTATTTGCAGAAGAACATTAATAATCTGAGGGGAATGTGACCTATATTTGTCTGAGTATGTAAATAATAAGGTCATTTTGCCAAAAGTTAAAACTGTTTATAGACTGTGGAGAATTTCATAGTAACTATTTTTATCCTGTCATTTCTCTATATCTTATGTAAACATCACTCGAAGAGGATTATCTGCAAGCAGGAATTAGTTAGCATTAAAAATACGATGTACTTATCAGGCTTTCAACAAGATACCATTTTCCAAACTGACATACTGTCAGAGGCCTTCATGACTGCAAAGATATCCTAATATGAAAAAGGGGCACATGCCTAAGTGATCCAAATGTCTTTTTTTCTACACAAATCTCTCTTGACAAGTAGAGTGAATTCATGTGCACACCAAGGTTGTGTGCATGTGTGTGTGTGTGTGTGTGTGTGTGTGTGTGTGTGTGTGTGTGTGTGTGTGTATGTGTGTGTGGAGTGTCTCTTTCTGCCAATAAACAGGTGATTCACTATAAATCACTGAGAGCATTCTTTTATGTTCCTGAATATTTAGGCAGTACAACCAGCTGACGATATGGTTACCTGCTCATGGTACTAGTCAAGAGAGAAGCAGTGATTTAGTGCTAGAAACATAAAAACAAAACAAAAAAAATAGAAGTGGGAGGTTTTCAGTTGTTTTTGCTGCCTGTTGAAAACCTATGGTTTTGAGTCTCTCTGTTTCCTTAGTTTGGAGGTGAAGGACCATGCAGTGTAGTGGTCAGCAGAGAGGCCCTAGATTAAATCCTAAAAAAAAAAAAAAAAAGCCTAGTGTTAAATCCTGACTCTGCCACATTTCTGTTGTATGACTTTTGAGAAAGTCACATAAACCTCTAAGGACCTTTGTTTCTTCATCTATAAAATTGGGATAAAAATGCTATTTATTTCGTAGTTCTGTCAAGAGATTAAATCCCTTGACATATGTAGAGTTCTTAGAATAATACCTGACACAAGCTGAGCACACAATGAGCTACCAAGGAATTATTCTTGTTTGAGATCATTTTGCAGGTGAGACTTTTTTTAAAGAGTTGTGAAAATAACTTTTTAGTAAACCGAATTATTTCTAGAAGTGCTCTTAGGAAAGCTGGGTATTTGTAAGAAGGTATAGGAAATGACTTGAATAGTAAGAAAGTATTCTCACTCTCAGTATACTAATAGCTCCCATTCTTCCAGAAGTTGAGGCCACTCCTGTATCTTTTCAGTGTTTGATTAGTGAACTATAACCATAGGATTATGCCTTTTCCCTACCTCTTTTGTAATTGCACAAGTGATACAGGGCTAGGACTAGAATGAGGAAAGTGAGACACTAGACTCAAGCATCTAAAAATAAAATCCAAATGAATCATATTTTAGGCCGATTGCTGTGGCTTTTGCCTGTAACCCCAACACTGAGAGGCCAAAGTGGGAGGATTGCTTGAGCCCGAGGATTTGAGACCATTCTGAACAATGCAGTGAGAACTCGTCTCTATAAAAAATTAGCCAGGTGTGGTGCCACATGCTTGTAGTCCCAGCTACTGGGAAGGCTGAGGCAGGAGGTTGAGCCCAGGAGGTTGAGACTGTGGTAAGCTATTATCACACCACTGCACTCCAACGTGGGCAACAGAGTGAGACCCTGTCTCAAAAAAAAAAAATCGTATTTTAATGTAATATTTTTTAAAATTGAAATTATTGTGAAAATTCATGATAAAAAATGTCAAAATTTTAAATAAGGACAAATCAGCATTACTGAGTTTTCCTTTGGTCTCAGTTTTCAATATGGCTTGGCATGACACTGAGTGACACTAATAACATCTATATAAAAATTCGAATTATTCAGAAATATGTGACTAATAATGGTTAACATTAATATGACTGTGTTCTAGGCATACCACTAAGTTTTTAAAATAAAGTAACTCAATTAATACAAATACAACCATTTAGTCATCATTAAACTGAGATTAAATGACTCATGCCAAGCTAGTGATTGGAGGAGTTGAGAATCAAATGTAGGTAGTCTGATCATAAACTTATGGTCCTGTTCTCTGAACTACCACCAGTGTCTCTCATATGATCCTGGGACTACTCAACCTGATTACTTATAGGTACTTGCTAAAGACACAGATTTCTAGGCACAATCCCAGAACTCCTGGATCAGTCATTCATGCTGAGGCTTAGAAAACCATTTAACAAGCTTCCACTTTTCTTTTTCTTTTTTATACTTTGGCATTTTTATCCAGGCATGTATAAAAGCAAAACAAAAAAATTTAAATGATACACAGATATTTCCCCCAGTTCCCCATGCAAGGGGACAGAGGTCGGAAGTGGGGTCTTCTATCCTCTCTGGGAGCTTCTCACTATTGAACGAGATAGCTCCTCAAAGTGTTCTAGGGGACCCGTGTGAATGTGCCCTTGGGTAAGGAGTGGAGATTATTTATAGCACATGTGGGTTACAGTTTACACAATGATGTCCTGTTACTTTTCCTTCTAACACCACCCCCCACAACACACACCACTTCCTGAGATGACAGGTCTGGGTACAGGAGGAGGTTGTGGCTGTTGGGGTTAGACTTGATTCATTGCAAAAGCAAGAAAACAATGCCCCTCACAAGGGCCTAAATCAGTTTTCATTGATACCTTACAGTAAGAGCACATGTGCTAGAATTGGGAAGTCTTTGAATCCTGGACCTGCTGCTTAATTTACTTAATCTCTCTAAGGCTCAGTTTCCTCCCCACAATCTCCCTAAGTTTCTCCACTGTTAAGAGTTTGTTAGTCGGGCTTGGTGGCTCAGCCTGTAATCCCGCGCCTTTGGGAGACTGAGGTGAGTGGATTGCCTGAGCCCGCGGGTTCGAGACCCGCCTGGGCAGGCGAAACCTCATCTATACAATAAATTGAAAATTAGCCGGGCGTGGTAGTGGACACCTGTAGTTCCAGCTACTTGGAAGGCTGAGCCGGAAGGATCGCTGGAGCCCAGCAGGTCAAGGCTGCGGTGGCCGGGAGCGGCCGCTGCACTCCAGTCTGGGTGACAGAGTGAGACTCCAACTCAAAACAAACAAACAAACAAAAAAGAGTTTGTTTACCCTCTTAACCTTTATCTCTGTATGGATTGTGTTTTACTTGTATGTCCTAACTTCAAGAGAGTTGGTCTATAAATATAATGCTTCATGGTTATCTTTGCTTTAAAGGGAAATCAGTGTTAACAGTGTGCCTTAATGCACTTTTACTTTACAATTGTGTCATTCATGTAGCCTTTCTTGTGGAAGCACTGACTGTTGGTCAGTGAAGTGTTTCTTTCTTTCTTAATGGTAGTACTATGGCCATTTATGATTAGTATAATTAGTGATACAATTGGATTTAAATCTAGTAATTTTTAATTTGTTTTCAGTAGGAAACTGTAAAAAACAATTTATATCTTTTCTATCCTGTTTCCTTTTTTCTCTTTTCTTACTATTTTATGGATTAATTTGATATGTTTTATAATGCCGTAGTAGTTCTAATATTCCAATATTTAATTATTAGCTATACTTTTTCCTTTTTTTTTTAAAATATAGGGTCTCACTTTGTTGCCTAAACTGGAGAGAAGTGGTGCAATCATAGTTCACTGTAACCTCAAATTCGTGGGCTCAAGTGATCTTCCCATTTCAGTCTCCTGAGTAGTTAGGACTACAGGTATGTGCCACCATGCCCAATTAGGTGTTTGCAATTTTTGTATAGGCAGGGTCTAAATATGTTACCCAGGCTGGTCTCAAACTCCTGAACTCAAGCAATCTGTTCATGTCAGCCTTCCAAAGTACTGAGATTACAGGTATGAACCACTATACCTGGCAAGTCAGCTGCACTTTTTAAGAAAAGTGTTGTTCCTAGGGCTTATAATATACATCATGAACTTATTATAGTTTTCTTTAAATAATATAATACCACTATACATATAACTAAGATCCTTGCTTTAGAGTACTTTTTTTTCTTTTTTTTTGAGTCAAGGCTTCACTTTGTTGCCTAGGCTGGAGGGCAGTGGCACTATCACATCTCACTACAGCCTCCCAAGTAGCTAGGACTACTCACACAAGCCAACGTGCCTGGCTAATTTTTAAAATTTTTTGTAGCAACAAGGTTTGTCTGTGTTGCCCAGCTTGGTCTCAAACTCCTAGGCTCAAGTGATCCTCCCACCTCAGCCTCCCAAAGTGCTGGCATTATAGGCATGAGCCACCATGCCCAGCCTTAGTGTACTTCTACTTCCATCTTTTTTATTATTGTTGTCATACATTTTACTTCTTTTTTTTTTTTTTTTTTGAGTTGGAGTCTCACTCTGTTGCCCAGACTGGAGTGCAGCGGCTGCTCCTGGCCACAGCAGCCTCGACCTGCTGGGCTCCAGCGATCCTTCCGCCTCAGCCTTCCAAGTAGCTGGAACTACAGGCATGCGCTACCACGCCTGGCTAATTTTTGATTTATTGTAGAGATGAGGTCTCGCCAAGTTGCCCAGGCGGGTCTCGAACCCGCAGGCTTAGGCAATTCACTCACCTTGGCCTCCCAATAAATGTGTTATGAAGCTCATACTACATTGTCATTAATTTTATTCTAAACAGCCAATTATCTTTCAAAGAAACATTTTAGAATTTAAAAAGTGTTTGTTATATTTACTCATATATATATTTTTTAATTTTTTTATCAATATTTTTTATTATGGTTTTGTGGGGTACAGTTAAGAGTTAGGTGTACAATTACGTTTCATTCAGGCACTCTGTTGATAAGCGGTGTTTCCCCATCCCCAGACAGATATTTGCTACTGTTAATCCCTTCCCCCTTCCCCCCCATAGTTTCCCAGTACCGTCAGTCATTTTCTTATAGTATTACATTGGATGTTCAAGGTCCATTATATGAGTGAGAACATGTGATACTCGGATCTCTGTTTCTGTGAGAGGTCACTCAGTATTATAGACTCTAGTTACATTCAGGTTGCTGCAAAATTCATGATTTTGTTCTTTTTTATGGCTGTGTAGTATTCCATTGTGTATATGTACCACATTTTTTAAATCCAGTCCTCTTTTGATGGACAGCATGGTTGTTTCCAGGTTCTTGCTATTGTGAACAATGCTGTGATAAACATACATGTGCAGGTATCTTTTTTTTGTTTTTTTGAGTTGGAGTCTCACTCTGTCGCCCAGACTGGAGTGCAGTGGCCGCTCCCGGCCACCGCAGCCTCGACCTGCTGGGCTCCGGCGATCCTTCCGCCTCAGCCTTCCAAGTAGCTGGAACTACAGGCATGCGCTACCACGCCCGGCTGATTTTTTGATTTATTGTAGAGATGAGGTCTCGCTGCCCAGGCGGGTCTCGAACCCGCGGGCTCAGGCAATCCACTCACCTCAGCCTCCCAAAGGCGCGGGATTACAGGCTGAGCCACCGAGCCTGGCTCAGGTATCTTTTTTATAGAGTGATTTGAGTTCTTCAGGGTATATTCCCAGTAGGGGGATTGTGGGGTCATATGGGAGGTTGATATTTAGAGCTTTTAGGAATTGCCACACTGCTTTCCACAGAAGTTGCACTAGTTTACACTCCCACCAACAGTGTAGAAGTGTTCCCTTTTCGCCATACCCTCTCCAGCAGCTGTTATTTTTTGAGTTGTTGATAATTATCATTCTGACTGGAGTTAGGTGGTATCTCAGTGTGGTTTTGATTTGCATCTCCCTGATGATTAGTGAGGTTGAGCATTTCTTCATGTGTTTGTTGGCTGCTCGGATGACCTCTTTTATGAAGTGTCTGTTCATATCTTTTGCCCATTTTATAATGGGGTTGTTTGTTTTTTTCTTTTCAGCACGTTTTAGTTCCTTGTGGATCCTTTGTCAGACCTGGTGTTGGCAAATATTTTTTCCCAGTCTGTAAGCTGTCTCCCTGCTCTCTTGATGGTTTCTTTGGCCTTGCAGAAGCTCGTCAGTTTAATAAGGTCCCACTTGTCTATCTTCTCTCTTATGACCTGTGGGTTTCGGGTTTTGTTCAGGAATTGGATGCCAGTTCTGATTTCCATGAGGGTATTTCCTTCCTTTTCTAAGGTTCTTATGGTTTGAGGTTTTACATTTAGGTCTCTGATGCATTTGGAGTTAACCTTTGTGCATGGGGATACATAGGGGTCCTGTTTCAATTTTCTGCCTGTGGTCAGCCAGTTTTCCCAGCACCATTTACTGAATAGGTTCTCTTCTCCCCAGTGGTAGGTGGTGGAGGCCTTGTCGAAGATGAGTTGGTTGAGAAATTGAGGTTTTGCTTCTGGAATCACAATTCTATTCCATTGATCTATATGCCTGTTCCTACATCAATACCAAGCTGTTTTGATGATTGTAGCTTTATAGAAAAGTTTGAACTCTGGTAATGTGATACCACCTGCTTGGTTTTTTTTTTGCTGAGGATTGTTCTGGCTATTCTTGGACGTTTGCGTTTCTATATGAATTCCTGTGTTGTCTTTTCTAGGTCTGAGAAGAATGTTGCTGGTAATTTGATGGGTATTGCATTGAATTTGTAGATTGCCTTAGGTAAGATGGACATCTTCACAATGTTGATTCTTCCAAGCCATGAGCATGGGATATTTTTCCACTCATTTGTGTCATCTTTGATTTCTTTGAGCAGTGTTTTGTAATTTTCATTGTAAAGGTCTTTCACGTTTCTGGTTAGGAAGATGCCAAGGTATTTCATTTTTTTTGTGGCTATTGTGAATGGAATTGTGTTTTTTATTTGGGTTTCTGTTTGTTTATTATTGGTGTAGAGAAATGCGATTGTCTTTTGTACATTTATTTTGTATCCTGAGACTTTGCCAAAGGCCTTTATCAATGTAAGGAGGTTTTTGACAGATTCTCTTGGGTTTTCAAGGTACACAATCATATCATCTGCATAGAGAGATAACTTGACTTCCCTTTTTCCTATTTGGATACCCCTGATTGCCTCCTCTTCTCTGATTGCTCGAGCCAGGACTTCCAATACTATGTTGAACAGGAGGGGAGAGAGTGGGCATCCTTGTCTTGTTCCAGTTTTCAGGGGAAATGTTTCCAATTTTGTCCATTTAGGAGTATGCTGGCTGTGGGTTTCTTGTAGATGGCTTTTACTATTTTGAGGTATGTTCCCCGTATGCCTAGATGTTCAAGGGTTTTTATCAAGAAGGGGTGCTGGATTTTATCAAAAGCTTTTTCTGCATCTAATGACATGATCATGTGGTTTCTGTTTTGCCATCTGTTGATGTATTTAATTACATTTATGGTTTTGTGAATGTTGAACCAGCCTTGCATCCCAGGAATGAAGCCTACTTGGTCATGATGGATGATTTTTGAGATGTATTGCTGAATTCGGTTTGCTAGGATCTTGTTGAGAATTTTAGCATCTATGTTCATCAGAGATATTGGCCTGTAGTTCTCTTTCTTTGTTGGATCTTTACCTGGCTTGGGTATCAATGTGATGTTGGCTTCATAAAATGATTTGGGGAGAGTTCCATCTTTTTCAATCGCCTGGAATACCTTCAGTAGGATTGGTATCAGCTCCTTCTTAAATGTCTTGTAGAATTCTGCTGGAAAGCCATCTGGACCAGGGCTTTTTTTTGTAGGAAGTTTTCTTATTATGTAGTCTATTTCCTTGATTGTTATTGGTCTATTTAGGGTCTCAATTTCTTCTTGTTCCAATCTAAGTAGGTTGTGTGATGTCAGAAAGTTCTCCATTTCCTTAAGGTTTTCAAGTTTGTTTCCATACAAGTGTACATAGTAGTCTCTAATGATCTTTTGTATTTCTTTAGGGTCAGATGTGACTTCATCTTTTGTGTTTCTGATTGTGCTTATTTGATTTTTTTCTCATTTTCTCGTGGTCAGTCTAGCTAGGGGATCATCGATCTTGTTTATCCTTTCAAAGAACCAACTTTTTGTTTCATTGATTTTTTGTATTATCTTTTTGTCTTCTATGTCCTGGATTTGGGCTTTTATTTTGGTGATCTGGATTCTTCTGCTGAAATTAGGGCTTTTGTGGTCTTGTTTTTCCAGCTTCTTTAGGTGGCTTGTTAATTTGTGTTCCTTCCATTTTCTTCATGTGTGTTTGTAGGGATATAAATTCCCCTCTTACTGCAACTTTCAGGGAGTCCCAGAGGTTTTGGTAAGATGTTTCTTCATTTTCATTTGTTTCCAGGTATCTTTTGATCTCTGTTTTGATTTCATCATTGAACCAGGAGTTGTTTAGCATCATGCTGTTTAGTGTCTATGTCTTTGTGGGTTTTGGGGGGACTTTGTTGGTGTCAATGTTTATTTTTATTCCACTGTGGTCCGAGAAGGTGCATGGTAGAATTTCGGTCCTTTTTAATTTGCTTATGCTTGATTTATGGCCAATTATGTGGTCGATATTAGAATACCTTCCATGTGGTATGAGTAGAATGTACACTCTGCGGTCTTTGGATGGAGTGTTCTGTAGGTATCAATTAAGTCCATTTGGTCCAAAGTCACATTGAGGTTCCGGATCTCCTTGTTGATTTTTTGTCCTGATGATCTGTCTAGGGTTGTGAGTGGGGTATTGAAGTCCCCAGTTATGATGGTGTTAGAGTCAATATCTTCTTTAGTTTTCCAAGAAGTTGCTTTATGAAAGTTGGCGCACCTATGTTGGGTGCATATATGTTTAGGATAGATATTTCTTGTTGATGGATTGAGCCTTTTATCGTTATGCAGTGGCCTTCTGTATCTTTTTTGATTTTTAGTAGCTTGACAGGTATTTTGTCTGAAATGAAGATTGCTACTTCTCCTTTCTTTTGTATTCCGTTCGCCTGAAAGTTTGTTTCCCATCCTCTTACTTTGAGTCTGTGGGTGTCCTTTCTATTGAGGTGAGTTTCTTGAAGGCAATAGATTGTTGCCTGATGATATTTTATCAATTTTGCCATTCTATGTCTTTTCAGTGGTGCATTTAGCCCATTCACATTTAGGCTAATAATTGAAATGCAAGAGTTGGTCCCTGTCATAAGGTTCTTACAGAGTTGTTCCTGTTTGTTTGTTGTCTTTCTTTGGATTTGGAGTTGGTTCATGTGTGTTTTTAATCTTTTGCCTGTACTCTTGTGAAGAATGTTGTTGTTCTTTTTTCTTTTTCTTCTATGTTCAGTACTTTCTTAAGTGTTTCTTGTAGAGGTGGTCTGGTGGCAGTGTAGGTTCTTAGGGATTGGATATCTTGAAAAGATTTCAATTCTCCCTCACTAATGAAGCTTAGTTTGGCTGCGTAGGTTATTCTTGGTTGAAATTGTTTATCTTTTAGAACTTTGAAGATAGGACTCCAGGCTCTCCTAGTCTGAAGGGTTTCTGTGGATAAATCTGCTGTTATTCTAATTGGTCTTCCCTGGTAGGTAGTCTGGCTTTTTTCTCTTTCTGCCTTTAGGATTTTTTCTTTTATAGCTACTTTGTTTAGGAAAATTATTATGTGTCTGGGAGTTGGTCTTCTCATTTGTTGTCTTGCAGGGGTTCTCAGAATCTCTTGTGGTTGAATTTTTTCATACTTGATGAGATGAGGGAAGTTTTCTTGAATGATTTCATGAAATATTTGTTCCAGTGTGGCTTCTGTTTCTCTCTCTGCCTCAGGAAGCCCAATTACTCTTAGGTTGTTCTCTTGAAGTGATCATTCATCTCTTGCAGGTTTTGTTCTGTCTTTTTGAGTTTCTTTTCTATGCTTTTGACAGTTTGCGTTAGTTCTGTGTTTTGGTCTTCGAGCTCTGAGATTCTTTCTTCTGCTTGGCTAATTCTGCTTTCCATGCTTATTAGTCTGTTATTCATTTCCATCACAGTATTCTTTACTGCTGTCATTTCTGACATCAGCTCCTTCCTATTTTCCTCTTGTCTCTCCTCAATTTTTTTAAATTCTCTCCATCAATGTCTTGATGTCTGGGTTTGTTGCATGTGACCAGTCATTCTGGGGGCTCCTCATTGTTTGTGTTCCAGAATCTGTTTTCTCAGTGTCTGATCTCCCAGGGGTCTAAGTAAGACCTATATTCTTATTTTGGTTTCTCTTCATTTGTGCAGTTTTTCCCCCTCCCTACTTTTTCCTTCCCTCCACATCACTGTCTTCTTTAATTCTGTTATTCAGGGGTAAAGGGATTGGTTTTACTTCTGTTTGTTCAATCTCCTATTCTTTATGTATGCCCTCTTATTTTGTTCAGTTCTGGAGTTGCACTGTAGGTTGGGGGTGGTCCTTTTTGCAGTTTTGAGATTTATTTAAGGGGGAGCTGTGATTCAAAATCTATCTGCAGGTCCTGGTATTCGCTGACAGGTGTGGGGATAATCTGGAACCCACTTCCCACTGCCTTGGAATCTGTCCATGCAGTGGGGCTGTAAGTTTACTCCCTGAAATAAAATGTGGTTAGCAGAGGGAAGAGAATGGAGCAGACAGTGGGTTGAAGAGGGAGGTGGGGAGATAGAGGAGTAAGGGGGGAAACAAACGTGTGCCAACAAATGGAGAGAGAGACCTATACTTAAACAGATAAAAACAATAGACCACAGCTACTGACGAACCAACTCCCATACAAAAAAAAATAAAACATATAGTGATGCTAACATACAAGCTAACCAACCACCTTATTGGTGTGCTGTTCCTCTATACAAAGATATGGTTTACATAGAGAAGAAAAGAGAAGAAAAGGAAGAGGGGGGAAAAAAAGGAACAAACAGGAATAGAATTAAGTCATTAAACTAACAGAATCAATGAAACACACTCTGAGACATTTTGTTTAAGTCCAATGTCCTTTCAGGTCTGATTTCTAGTTTTCTTTTCAAGCTGGTAAATTAGTTTACAGTTAGGGTCAGTTGCCCCTGGTCTGCTGTGAAGGACAGTTCAGATCACCCTCCATTCACCACTCTGGCCTATGTCTTTTTCAAGCTTGTTTCTCCCGTTTCGGTGTTGTTACCTTGAATCGCCAGCAGGTGGTACTATCTCAGCTGCTCGTCCCAGAGGGGGTGGGGCCAGACAGGAACCGGCAGAGACTGGAGATGGATGCCTGACTCAGGGCAGACGGCAGGAGACTCATGGTGGGCAGGACATCTCAGTCGCAGGACAGGTGGCAGCGATCCCAGCAGATCTTCCCTGAAGGGGCTTCAAGGACTGAAGTCGTGGATTGTCTCTGGCCCGGGTGGTGTGATGTGCCACTGGTGGTGGCGGTGGCGGCGCTGCAGTGGTTGTCCAGTCCGCTGTGATGCCCCAGTGGTGGCAATGGCTGAGCTCCATATGAAGAGCAGGCTGAGATGTTGGGGTCCACAGCCCCCGGGGTGAGAGCCAGAGACCCACTGCAGTTCTCCTTTGCAGAGGGTTTCACAGACCAGGTTGCCCCGTCACCATCTTGCCAGAAGTCTACTCAAATATTTGTCATTTCTGGTACTCTTCATGTTTTATGTAGATTCAAATTTCTATGTGACATCATTTTCCTTCTGCATGAAGAACTTCTGGCGATAAATTTTTTCAGTGCTTGACTATCTGAAAAAGTCTTTAATTCACCTCCATTATATATATATATATATATATATTATATTATTTTTTTTTTTTTTTTTTTCTGGATGCAGAATTCTTGGTTGACAGTGTTCTTGTTTCAATACTTTAAAAATGTCACTTCGTTGTCTTCTCACTTGCAAAATTTCTCACGAGAAGTGTGCTGTCATTGTTATCTTCAGTCTTTTAGATGTAATTTTTTTCCACTAGATTTTTAAAGTTTTTTTTAATTACTAGTTTTCAGCAACTTGAATATTTTGTGTTGGACTAATTATTTTCATGTTTATTTTGCTGGAAGTGTGCTAAACTTCATGGATCTGTGGGTTTATAGCTTTTTATTAAATTTGGGGGTTTTGCCATTATTAAAAAAATCTTCCTCTTTCTTGCATTTTAGATCACTTAATATTGTCCTACAAATCACTTATGCTCTATTCATATTTTTGTCTTTTTTCTTCCTGTGTTATATTTTGGATATTTTCTATTGCTGTGTCTTCAAGTTCATTGATTTTTTTCTTCTGCAGTGTCTACTCTGTTGTTAATCTTACCCAGTTTATGTCCATGTCAGATATTGTTTTATTTGAGTCGTTTTTGTATATTTGATTTTTCTCCTCATCATGCTCAATTTCTTCTCTACCTTCTTAAACATATTGAGCATATTTATAGTAGCTATTTTAATATCTTTGTCTACTATAATTCTGTCATTTTAAAATTTCTGAATTTGATTTTATGGATTGATTTTTTTTCCTGCAAAAAATGGATTATATTTTCCAACTTATTTGCATGCCTGGCAATCTTTGATTGGATGCCAACATTGTGAATCTTAAATGCTTGGGTGCTGAATTTTGTTATTTTTTTTTAAACACAGTTTGACTTTGTTCTGGGTTGCAGTTAAACTATTTGGAATCAGTTAGAGTATTTTGATAGTTGCTTTTAAGTTTTGTTAGGGTAAAACCAAAGGCAACCTTTGAGACTAATTTAGCTCTATTTCTAAGTCAATACAATGCTGAGAACTCTACCCAGTTCTCCATAAATCTGGTCTTTCTACTTGATTCAGTTGAAACAGAACTATTTTTGGCCCTATTTGAGCTCTGGAAATTGTTTCTCTTCTCTTTTCCTTGGTTTTGGATGGCTTCCCTTCACACAATGCACATCAGTATTTAGTCAAAACTCAAGGACACCCCCTTCAGATTTCTGGAAGACTTTCTCTGTGAAGCTCCTTCCTCTCCTGTATTCTGCTCCCACTAATTCTAGCTGCTTTAGCCTCTCTGAATTCCAAACACTGTCTCCTCAATTCAGCCAGTCTTCTGGCTCTATTTGGTTTTCTTTTTCTGTATTGCAGCACTGAAATTCTTTAGGCAGTAAGCTGGGGCAATCAGAGGGCTCACTTTATTTATTTCATTCCTTTTCTTTTCTTTTATTTTTTGAGTTAGAGTTCCACTCTATCACCCAGGCTGAAGGACAGTTGCACGACCACAGGTAAAGCAGCATTGATCTTCTGTGCTCAGGCAATCCTTCTGCCTTGGCCTTTCAAGTAGCTGGAACTACAGGCATACCTGGCTAATTTTTTTGACTTATTATAGAGACAAGAGCTTGCCAAATTGCCCAGGCTGGTCTTGAACCCTGGGCTCAGGCAGTTCTCTTGCCTCTGCCTCCCAAGTGCTGAGATTATAGGCATGAGCCACTGTGCCTGGCCTGGTTTCACTTATTTCAGAAATCACCTGGTGATTGTCAAATATTTGAATATGATTTGTTTACTTTAGTTGTTGTTGTTGCTGTATTTTAGTTATTTAAGGCAGGAAGTTAAATGTAGTCTACATTCCTTCATTATGACTGGAATTAGAAGTCCTCTTGAATAGTATTATTTAAACATTAAGGTACATGTGCTATTTAATCTTTACTGTGGCCATGCCATTCTCACAGATTAGAAACATTGACCCTCAGGAAAAAAAAAATTAAATAATGGTGAGGAGTGTGAGCATAGCAGTTGAGTGGATGGTCGAGAAGCAAGACATTATTCTGAGTTCAAAGGTGGGCTTCTTCACTAATTAGCCATTTGATCTCTGTGTATTTCTGTTTCAACATCTATAATGATAATGTTGATGAGGCTGACAATAAAAATATTTAATTAATAGAGCTATTATGGCTGGGCTTGGTGGCTCAGCCTGTAATCCCACACCTTTGGGAGGCTGAGGTGAGTGGGTTGCCTGAGCCTGCAGGTTCGAGACCCGCCTGGGCAGCGAGACCTCATCTCTACAATAAATCAAAAAATCAGCCGGGCATGGTAGTGCATGCCTGTAATTCCGGCTACTCGGAAGGCTGAGGCGGAAGGATCGCCGGAGCCTAGCAGGTCGAGGCTGTGGTGGCCGGGAGCGACCACTGCACTCCAGTCTGGGTGACCGAGTGAGACTCCAACTCAAAAAAAAAAAAATAGAGCTATTATGTAGACTGTATGGCTTAATACATGTCAAGTGTTTAGAACAGTGCCTGGCAAATAGTAACTTCTCAATAAATGTCAACTATTTCTATTTCCAAAGTCAATTGGCATGTGGTAGAAATTGAGATTGGATCTCTCTAGCTCTGAAGTTCATGTGCTTTCCACTGTTTCATGCTGCTTCTAAAGAGTGAGATTCATGAACTCACTGTTACCAAGACTTAGCTGGTATCTCTAATTTTAAGGACACTAAAATATAAGACAACAACAACAAAACCACACCATGGAATCTGGTTTAAAAAAGTCATAGTAGTCTTTAATTAGCCTATATATATTGACTACATGGTTTCAGGTTCTGAAGTATTCAATCAATAGCATTAGCTAGTTATGATGTAAAGTTATCCCCTAGTAATACACATAAATTTGGGACAGTGACTTAGGACTTGGAATAAAATACTGAAGCTGAAGGGTCCCAGATGTCTCCGCTGTTGCCTACAGAAGGCCAATACTTTGATAACATTGGCAAGAAAATAAGTACAAATATCTTGGAGAACTCTTTTTTTTTCCCCCTCTCCTTTTCACTTCAGGCCACTCTTTTGCCTTATACCCACATTATACCAATTCAGCTAAAATTCAACTCACAGCCCACGCAAATGTTTTAGATGGCATCCTTGCCTGAATCATGATGCCCGTGGGGGCTGGACTGTTTTCTGTAATTTCCTTTCAGGTTCAAAATCTATGAAGGACTATTTCAATGAATGATTAATCTCTTTCAGGAGGTCATATTTCTATTTAGATGTCTTGAGAACATAGTGAAAAAGAGAAAAATCCCTGTAAAAGCTCTCAGTATACTAAAGAAGGTAAGTTCTTAGAGGATTACAGAGTCGTTCTTGCTTTTTTTTTTTTTTAGCCAGCCTGTCTACAATGTTGAGGTCTTAAAATGCTGTCTGTTGTTTTCTTACTAACATAACCTTCTTTTTCTCAGAATTTCTCAGAATTATTCTCAGTTGATGTGAATTTTCTATCAAAAAAAAATTTTTTTTAAACCAATCTGTTTTTATTTTTATTTTACAATCTGGGGTAATTTCAGGCCTTTAAGATTTTAGTAGGTTTACAATTTTTTAAGTTTCTTCATCTCTTTTTGTGTCTCTGTCATTTCCCTTTATGATTACATCTGAATGGAATTTCTTCACTTTAATTATAAGTAACCAGTTCTTCACAACTTGCTCCCCAAGCAATGAGGAACAGCTGGTTCTTCCATGAGGTAGGGAGGCACTGAGATGGACTCTCCCCCTTACGCTGAGAAGTCCTGTTAGGAATGTGCTATGTTTAAATGTAAGTTCTTTATTTGTTTATCTTCAATTGCATGCCTGACCTTAGCTAAGTGAAAACTGATGAAAGAGAAGGAAGACTCATATCACCATTCACTCTTGTTTTCTTGGCCCACTAAGTAACATTTCTCTGAGTTTCTGGCATTTCATTTTAAAATTTATTTGGAGCAATTTTTCTGTTGCATAACTAAAAACAAATTCATTATACACTCTTTAGGGTTTTGCAAATACAGCTTGTCAAAATGGTTAATTTTGTGATATAAGAACACAAGTTTTATGTTTTTATAACTGTTTCCCTTTTGGAACAGTGGAAATGATGAGTGTTTTAAATAATCAGAGTTGTAATCTTGAGTTAAAAGTGCATTCTGGAAGCACCAGTGGACAATGAGGGTCTTCTTTGGGGATTTGGTACATTATTAACCATTTAGCCTTGATTCACAAATAAATTCTCATTTGGTGGTTTTAATTTCCTGATGATCCATCTAAATTGGAGTAACTCATTCTCTACACATCAGTCAACACTTACACAGATTAGGGGCTACTAAGTAAATTTAAGCAAAATGTCAAATTACATGTGACCTTCATCACTCCTGAGGATATGACATGCCGTAGTCATTGCCACATTCTTAGGGATGTGCTTCTCCAGACATTTGAAATAAAAACCATTCAATCATAAATATTATATAGGCCCATGAAGAATTGGTTAAAATCTGGAGCATATTCTAGAGGAAGGGTTTATTGTGTTTCCATGGTCTTTTTTTATGGATCCCATCTTGGTTTTATAGGTGGGTATAACCACAAGGGGAGTTTGACTAAATAGATGCAGAAAATGAAAGTCTTGTAACTGTAGGTCTCCATCTAATTTAGATAGTTGCTATAGTCATCCAAGAGGAGAAATGTATATGTATTTCATTAGTGATGTTTTATGTTCAGCTTTATGTATGTGTATAGCAACAATTCTCTTTTTGGGGGGATCCAAATGCCTATGAAACATTTTTTTGAAATTACTATTATAGATATGTGGGACAATTCAGGATTAGCTACATAAGCGTGCCTCATGTAGGTAAAGTTTGGACCTCCAACTGGCCCCTGCTTCCCCTGGTTTAGGACCAGGTACCCTTTGTGATGCCACATGCCCTCTCCCTTACTCCGTGTCCATCGACTGCCAATCCCTCCATTGTGCTAATGTGATTAATATTCAGGTCCCACTTATAAGTGGGAACATTTGGTATTCAGTTCCTTGTTCCTATGAAAGATTACTAAGTATGTTGATCTCCAACACTGTCCAATTTGTTGCGAATTCCGTGATTAATTTTATTCTTTATGGCTGCATAGTATTCCATTGTGTAATGTTCTAACTCATAAGCAGACCTTGAACAATTACCGAAATACTATAAGAAAAGGATTAGCAATAGCAGGAAACTACCGGAGTGGGGCGGGGAAGCGGAATTGTCAGTAGTGGGAATCAGCTTGGGGAAGGGAGGGGTACACCTCATCAGCAAAGGTGCCTGCATAATGAACAGTTGTATACCTAACCCTGAATTGTACCCCACATCTTTAAAATGAAAAAAATTAAAAGAAAAAAATATTCCATTGTGTATATGTACCACATTTTCATGATCCAGTTCACTTGTGATGGCCAGTGGGATTGGTTCCATGTTTATGCTATTGTGAATAGTGCAGCTATAAACTTGCATGTGCAAGTGCCTTATTTGTAGGACAATTTATGTTCTCTGGGTGTATTCCCAGGAGAGAGACTATTGGATTGTATATAAGGTCAATTTTTAGTTCTTTTAGGATTTGCCACACTTCTTTCCATAGAGGTTGAACTAGCCTGTACTCCCACCAACGGTGTAGAATTGTTCCTTGTTCTCTGCACCCTCACCAGCATCTATTACTTTTTATTTATTGATAATTAGTGAGGCTGAGAATTTCTTGGCTGCTTGTATATTCTCTTTTGAGACGTGTCTATTTACGTCCTTTGCCCACTTTTTCATAGGATTGTTTGTTTTTTTTTCCTTTCAGTTTGTTTGAGTTCATTGTAGATCCTGTATGCTAGGCCTTTGTCAGATACAGAATTAGCTAATATTTTTTTCCCATTCTGTGGATTTTCTGTTTATTCTCTTTATGGTTTCTTTTGCTGTGCAAAAGCTTTTCAGTTTGATGAAGTCCCTCTTGTCTCTCTTATCTTTTATGGCATTCACTTTTGGGGATTTGATAAAAAATTAGTTGCCTACTCCAATGTGCATAAGAGTGTTTCCTTTGTTTTCTTCTAGGATCCTTACAGTTTGAGGTTTTTTGTTTAGGTCTTTGATCCATTTAGAGCTGATTTTTGTATATAGCAATAGGTAGGGATCCTGTTTCATTCTTCTGCAAGTCGCCAGCCAGATTTCCCAGCACCATGGTCTCCTCTTCCCAATGGTTGTTATTGGTGACTTTGTTGAAGATAAGTTACTTGAGAGATCAGGTTTTTGCTTCCATAATCTCTGTCCTGTTCCATTGGTCTGTGTGTCTATTCTTGTATCAGTACCAGGCTGTTCTGGTTACTGTAGCCTTATAGTAAAGTTTAAAGTCTGGAAGTGTGATACTTCCCATTTTGTTCCTTTTGCTGAGGATTGTTTTGGCTATTTGTGCTCTTTTTTTGTTTCCATATGAATTTCTGTATTGTCATCTGTGAAGCATTTAAAAAAATTTAAAAACCTGAGCCCTGTCTCAGGCTTACTGAAAACACATTTGTGGAGGTAAGGGCTTGGGACTGAAATTTTTTAAAGTCCTGCATGTGATTCTGGTAAGCACCCAGGATTGAGAATCAGTGCACTTAAAAAATTTATTTTTATTTTTTGCAGCTTTTTCTGTGTATCCCTTATAGAACTACCAGGATTAATAGTCAATTTAAAAGATTCTGGAATGTCCAGGTAGATTTTTTTCAATTAGAGGTTTTTAAGAAATCTATTTTGAAAATGAGATGTTATTCATTAAAAACATCTCTTCTCTCTTTTTTCAGTCATTTTACTCTAAAATAAATAACCACTACCCCTTCCTTTATTGAAGGTTTACTCTGTCACATCCAGTCCACTTTTGATGGGCAGTGGTATATACCATACTGGCACTTTTCCTCAGTATCTCATTTATATTCACACTTATCCTACAAGGTAAATATAATCATCTCCTCTATACAAATTAGGCAGTTTGGTCTCAAGCAATTAGATCAATTGTCCAAAATTCAGCACTTAAATCCATGCCCACCTGACTTCAAAACTTGTTCTTTATATACTACCCATTTCTTTGCTCATTTCTTTTTACCCTTCCTTCCCTTTTCTCTCAGCCTCTATTCCCTTTAATTATTTTCTTGTTTTCTTTACTTTTCCATGCCATAATATGTCTGTCTGCAAAAATGATAGAAAAGGGTGTACATGTCTCACGAAAGTTCTTGGTAACAATGATTGCCTCAGTCTTCTGGTAAATATTTCCACTTGGAGAAGTTCTACAGTCACTGAGTTGACAAACCTTGATTTGGTATCCTTTGACTAATGAAAATATTTATATTTTTTGACTGTTTCATTTTAAAGAATGTCCTGGGGTTTGCTCAAGAGAATATAAAAACCTGCTGTCCCTGTTTCCATTTCCAGACCCAGACATGACCCCAGTATATTGAAGCATCTGCTTTTAATTTCACATCTTTTCTATCTTAAGGGCCATCTATCTGAACTAGGGTTTAAAGTAGCTCAACAAACAGCAAATGTGAGGTGGAGGTAACAAAGAGAGTAGCTTGGGTTAAAAAGTGGCAGAAGTTATAGAACTACCTCTGTGGGATGCTGAGGAGCTGAGTTACCTGGGTTTTGGTGGAGTCATATATATTCAAGGCCTGTTATCCGCACTTGCTACTGGCTCCAGTGCATCTAGCTGCTGACCCACCTGTGCTTCTTAAACACTGCCAAGGAATTACTCCTTTACTTACCTTCCTCTCCTCTGATTGGCTTTTCTGTCTAGTTGGGGCATGGAAGAAAGAGGCTGTGGCTAAAAACTGCTGCAAAAAATAAGAAAAGAATTTAAAAATTGATATGGTGTGGAGAAAAGTTTTGACCCTTCCTGCAGAACTGAGGTGAGCGTATGAGGGGGGACTCCAAAAATACCATAATGTATTTATTTTAAAATGTGTATTTATTCTTACATGTTTAAACTTCAGTCACTTCCAAAATGATCTCTGTTTAATACACTACACCTATCAAAATGTTTTTTCTACTGCTCAAAACAGTTTTTGAGCTCATCAATTTCCGGTTTTGGGGGGTCTTCCTTGTATACTTGAGAAATCAGGTTCTACATGATATTTTATAGTATCTGACTGGAAATTTCAGAGGAGACTAGTTCTAAACCCAGGGAGCACAGAAATGAATAACTACTCTTGATCAATTTGAGAGATGAAGAAATTGACAAAGTTGGCAAAGCTTGAATACGTCTATCAAGCAAAATATTTTGCACATAATTGATGCTCAATAAATGGTTGCTAAATAGGTGACAGATCCAAGAAGCCTACAAGGAGATGTTAGCATTGATAACTAGAATCTTCAGTGCAGTGATCTGGAGTCAGAAATGTCCATTTCTGGCCTTATGGTCCTGTGTGATCTTAGGCAAGTGACATAGCATTCTCTGAGGTTCTGCTGTACTTCCATAAAAGGAGGTTCATGGCATTTTCCTCACAGGTTGTTGTGAGGATTAAGTGAAACGCTATTTGTGAAAGTGCTTTGTAAGTCACAGACTATGAATAAGCACTCAGGGAAACAGCAGAAAACCCATATCATGGATCTGTAACATGAACTTAGTTCAAGGTTTGATAGAGCATCACAAAAGAAAAATTCATAGGGGTAAAGTTACATAGGCGACATATTTTTGGATCTAAAAGTTATTGCTGTTGTTGAAGACAACAAAACAAAACAAAGCAAAAAACCTCTGGTTTGAGGTGGTTAATTGCTTCAGGGCAAGGATCATGTCTTATTAATCCAGGTTGAGCCTCTCTAATTTGAAAATCTGAAATCTGAAATGCTCCCAAGTCAGAAACTTTTTGAGCACTGACGTGATGCCACAAGTAGAAAATTCCACACCTGACCTCATGTGATGAGTCATAGTCAAAATGCAGGTGCACAACACAAAGTTTATTCAGCATCCCCAAGGGGACAAAAGACAGACACAGCTCCCTTCATCTGTGATACATCTTTTCTGCACATGCCTAGATTCCCCACTCAAGCACGCCCACAAAGGGTAGTAAAATGACACATATACAGTCCAAATGCACCAACAGCAGTTTTTCCACGATGCCCCACATGGGCCAAGACCTATGTGCATTACTCACTGTGGTTTTTTTTCCCCCCTATTTTGTTTATTCTCTGCTCTGTGGTGTACAGATAGTGTTGAAAATGCAAATATTTCAAAATCAGAATAAAATCCCAAATCCCAAACACTTTTGGTTCTAAGCATTTCAGATAAGAATATGGAATATTCAAACTGTACTTATATTTTCAGTTCCAGCAGGCTCTGTCTGGAGTAGACATTCAGTGTATGTTTTAGAGGAGATAGATGGATGGACAGAGGAGTATGTGGCTACAAAGCGCTGGAATCATTTTTAGGTTCAAAAGCAAAAAAAGCAGTTTTTGATATTCTGTGTAGCACAGCCCAATGCGGTTTTAAAAGACAGCACAAATCATGACTTTTGCTAAACATTTTGGTAAGACATGTGGTGTTTTATCTCATGATGGCATGAAATGCCACTGAGAGAGCAAGGAATGTTTTGTGTTCTTGGAAGCCTTGTGTTCTTGGAAGCCACGTGTTCTGAAAGAATATTATAGTCAGCCAGTGAAATGGGCCCAAATATTATGTGATTGTTAAAGTAGAAAAGAGGTAGAAAGACTATGTCATCAGCTTGTTTTCTCACAAGCCATGAGGTGAGCACTGTGGTGCCTGCTGGCAACGGGAACCAATATCCTTATTGGCAATGGGGTGGGAAGTAGGGAGTGATCTTTGGTGAGAAGACAGCTTCATACAGAATTAGGGTCCATTATGAATGAGACTTTTACTTTAAGTTCCAAGATTTACTTGAACCCATCAGAATTTCAAATGTACCAATTTGACACATCTCACAATTTGTGTGTTCATCTTGGTAGGCTTGGGCTTTTGTGCCTGTACATTTTGCCCATTAACATTTTGCACAGAGCATAATTGTGTGTGTTTGTAGATGGAAATGCAAACTATTGGTGAATTTAACTGACTAGTTCTTTGGTTGCACAAACTTTTTGTTTGGTTTTGATAGCCTCAATCCCTTATAAGAAAGCAAGATACAAAAATTTGACCCCTGGAGGCTAACAAGCTAGACATGAAGTTCTGTGAAAACATTCTAGTTCCTGTTATTGCTCCCTTGGGGAAAATTTCTTGGGGTATGTGAATGCATAAAGTTTAAGCCTCCTCCAGAGAAACAGGAGCAAAGGCAGAGACAAAGAGGAGCAATTGCCAGGCCTATATATGTTCATGAGACAACACACATCAACAAAGCTTGCATCCTGGTGACTAGAAGGCAGTCTTCAGTCGTAAGATCATAAGTATAATGTCTAATGTCTACAGGAAAGAGAGACCTGGGATATTGGCAGAAGATGACTGTGGACACACAGAAATTACTTGTAGTTCATATCAGTGTGTCTAGCTTTAGCAGGTGTGAATCCATTCCCTTAGCTTTTCTCATCTTTAAGACCTTAAGGAATTCCTTGTACTGGGAGCAAATAGGAGACCCTATGGTATTATGAGGTGAAGCGTGGGTATTTATTGACCAGATACTAAGTGCCCAGTATTTTCTAGGCACTTGAGTTACAGTAATGAGCACAACACAATCCCTGCCTGCATAGAGCTTATGAGGGGGTACCTCAAAAACCTGTAACTGTCTTTTAGAATGCTAGGTAAGTGTTCTAGGAACCCATTGGCATCAGTATACCAGCTAGTGTTGTTATGAGAGGTTGTGTTTTTTTTTCTTTTTTTCTTTTTGAGATTCTCTCAACGCGTTTGCCCAGTTCATGATGGATGATTTACGAGTGTACCTATCCACACAGCACTAACTCTTCAGCAGTTTTTGACTAAAAACAGCATGATCTCCATGCTCCAACCTCTTTATTTACCTGATCTCACCCTGAACGATATTTTTTTGTTTGTTTCCAAGGATAAAAAAGTCCTCAAAGGAAAATATTTTGCTGATGTGGAAGAGGTAAAACAAAAAATGACAGAAGCACTAAAGGGCATCAAAACTGAGTTCAAAAACTGTTTTGAGCAATGGGAAAACCATCTTAATAGGTGTATTGCATCAGTTCAAACCAGAACTGAGATACCAACCCAGTCAGGATAGCCATCATTAATAATTCAAAAAACAACAGATGCTGGAGAGGATGCAGGAAAAAGGGAACACTTCTACACTGTTGGCGGGAGTGTAAACTAATACAACCTCTGTGGAAAACAGTTTGGCGATTCCTGAAGGGTCTGAAAGTCAACCTTCCATATGACCCCACAATCCCTGTGCTGAGACTATACCCTGAGGAACTCAAATCACTCTATGAAAAAGATAACCGTACGTGTATGTTTATGGCAGCATTGTTTACAATAGCAAAAGCATAGAGCCAACCATGCTGCCCATCGGAAAAGGACTGGATTAAAAAAATGTGGTATATATACACAATGGAATATTATGCAGTCATAAAGAAGGACACAATTATGAATTTCACTGCAACTTGGATGGACTTGGAGTCTATAATACTGAGTGATCTATCACAGAAATAAAGAGCTGAGTATCACATATTCTTACTCATAAGCAGACCTTGAACAATTATTGTAATACTATAAGAAAAGGATTGGCAGCAGTGGGAAACTGCTGATGGGCAGGATGGGGGGCGGACAGGACTGGCAGTAGTGGGAATCGGTCGGGGGAAGGGGAAGCATGTCTCATCAACAAGGGTACCTGCATAATGAACATTTGTATGCTTAACCATGAATTGTACCCCACATCTTTGAAATAAAAAAAAAGTCAAAGTAGACCTCCCCTGCCCAAAATAGGTGTATTGCATCAAACAGAGAATACTTTGAAGGTAACTGAAGTTTAAACATATAAACATAAATATACAATTTTTCATAAATAAATTCCGGGGTTTTTGGGTCCCCTCTCATACATTCTGATGAAGACCAATGGTGACCAATTAGCCAGATAAACATGTATTAGTATGAAGGTGTGGGGGGGGGGTTGCAAGAAGATAGAGCAGCAGGTACAGAAGACTTGAGCTGGATCTTTAAAAAGCAGAAATGAAGCCAGTGGGCAGTAAGTGGCAGGATCACAGGGACGAGAGATGAGACTGGAGAGGCAGGTTGCAAAAGAACCAGGGACTCTTGTGTAGATCATGGTCAGAACTTAGATATTCTAAGTGTAATGAGCAGCTCTCAAGGGCTTTTGAGCAGATCTATATCACCTGATACGTATTCGAAGTCCGTTTTTTCTGCTGCCACATAGAGGAGAAACTTCTTTGGGACATTCACAGCACAGAGGCAAAGTGACCAATTTTCTACTCTCATTATCTCTACCTTACAAAGACGTGAGCTCTGGAAGGGCACATAACATATCTCTTCATATTATTGTTCCTATTACTTTGCCATTTTCCCATTTTCTTCAGACACTTCTTGGTAGATACAGAATATATTCTGGAAGGGTCGGTGGGAGAAATTTCTAATTTAGACCGGGGCAGAAATACTTCAGCCTCTTATGTCTTAGGATTCTTCTCACAGATGAATCTGTCCCCATGAGGGGTAAGTTGGGTTTCTTCTGTTTTCTAGAGTTTCATAAATAATTCCTTGAGATTGTGGGGGGTGAGGTAGGAGAATCATGCTAATGATCATATAGTACTTGCAGGGATATAATGGAAGAGCTATGATTGCATCACATGAAATGAGGATTTCATCTGAGTAGTGCAGAAAATTTGACTTGCGGCTGGAAACCAAACACAGATGAAGAAGTCATTAATTTGTTGTCATGACTGAAAAGGCATTCTGCAGATTTAAATCATGGAGGAATTACAATTTTCCTTCCCCCTTGTCAGAATAAAATGTATTTTATAAGGTCAGTGAGTATAAGATAAAAAATAGTTCTTTTTTTGATACTCCCCCCAGAGGCTTGTCTTGACCCGTATCAATAAAATCACCCATGTTCAGGCCTCCTCATATGAGGTTGGTGCAAAAGTAATTGTGGGTTTGGAACATGAATTTTAAATCATAACTAGGCTTAAGTCATCTTTATTAATCAAAATAGAAGCCATTACAATCAACACATTTTTGCCAATGAGAAATACATTTATTTGTTCCTTTAGCATAAAAATCCATGCTTCCGGATTTGACGAACTATTAGAAAGCATTTTTTGCATCCTGCTGGTTGTAGAAGCACTGTCTCTGGAAAAAATTGTCAAGATGCTTGAAGAAGTAATAGTTGATTGGTGAGAGGTCAGTTGAATATGGTGAATGAGACAAAACTGTATAACCCAATTCGTTCAACTTTTGAAGCTTTGGTTTTGATAAGTGCAGCTGGGCATCGTCACGGAGAAAAATCAGGCCCTTTCTTTTGACCAGTGCTGTCTGCAGGCATTGCGGTTTTCAGTGTGTCTCATTGATGTGCTGAGCATACTTCTCAGATGTCATAGTTTCTTTGGGATTCAGAAAGCTGTAGTGGATCAGACCAGCAGCAGACCACCAAACAGTGACTATGACCTTCTTTTGGTGCAAGTTTGGCTTTGGGAAGTGCTTTGGAGTTGCTTCTTGGTCCAACCACTGAGTTGATCACTGCCAGTTGTCATACACAACCCACTTTTCGTTACATGTCACAATCTGATCAAGAAATGGTTCATTGTTGCTTCATAGAATAAGAGAAGATGACATTTCAAAAGAACAATTATTTTGATTTTTGGTCAGCTCATGAGGCATTCGCTTATCAAGCTTTTTCACCTTTCCAATCTGCTGCAAACGCCGAATGACTGTAGAATGGTCGACATTGATGCATTTGTTTAAGAATGTATTCCAATATCAAATGGCAAATATCAACAATGCAAAAGCCGAAATTACTTTTGCACAAATCTAATAATTTTGATTTGTATGTGTCAGTTGAGTCTGTGAGCTCCTGCCCTTATTATAAACAGCATCTCTAGAGGAGACAGACATTCTTCACTTTTACAATCACAATGCAGTCATGCTTTGAGATCATCTGAGAAATACTGGCGAAGCACAAAGCATTATTACTATCACTATGACAGTAATGACTATGATTACAACGTAGTTAAGGAGAGTTGAGGAGGAATGGCAGTTAAGGGTGAGTAAGCACTACCTTATATCTGAGTGAGAGTTGCAGTATCAAAAACCTTGTGAATGTGCACATGCGCGCGTGTGTGTTAGGTATAGAGAGGTAAGTGTGAATGTTGAGATAGCATACTGGAAGATACATATTCAACTCCAATTTAGTGAAACCGTGTTCAGAAAGCAACATTCCATTCCATTCTACTCAAAACCTAGAACATAGCTTTACTTTGTTTCAGTAGTGATGCATTGGTGTGAAACAAGTTTTCCCTTCATATCACTGTGGATGACATGGTGATCTCAAAGCCTCTAGAGGCAGCAGGATGTTGTGATGTAAACTATTTATCTCAGATATTACTCCAATTGCTCTGAGGAACAAGAAGAGGATGTAACAGAAAGTCTATCATCTGGTATCTTTGTCATTTACTCTGTTTTATGTACTCTCTTTTTTGATCACCATTTTTGGGAATCTGTAATTCTGAAAAAAACTAATGTTTACTCATTCATCAAGCACTTATGGAGTACTTATTAAGCATCATGCCTGGTGTTAGATTGTAGAATTCATGGGATAAATATGATTTATTTCCTGCCTTAAAGGTTTTGTAGGTTGGTGAGGAAGTCAGTCAAGAACATCAGTGAGCTTGAGGTGTTAAATTCTTCAAGCTCTTCCATTGCCCGAGTGCCCCAATCAAATTTTTACCTTGGAACTCTCCTTTTGGGGTCAGCATGTAGGATGGATTAAAGTGGGTTAGACTCAAAGTTGGGAGAGCAGAAGCACAGATGAAAGGAAAGTCCCTAATTGTTTAGTCCTTTGATGTATTTTTCATCCCTGAAAACCAAATATTTGGCCTTATTTATCATGGGATGAGGTGAAGAAAAGGAATTTTTCATAAGAGTTGAATAATTTGTATGGTGAAATACCCAGTTCCCTGATGATGTGACCTGGCTATGAGTGGAAGAGAACAGTGCTCATTTGTAGGGGTGAGAAATGCCTAGACATTTTCTCTGATTTGAAGGGATTCTATGCAGTGGGAGAACAGATTTTCTTAGAAATATTTTGTGAAAAGTTCTTATAGAGGGCACAGTTGTATGTAAATTTGAACATGCCCTAGACGACGCCTAAAAGAGTATACATAATACTTCTTTTCTACTAGAGTAGATTGCCAAGGAAAATTTTGGAGAACTTATTTTGGAATTTGAGGATTATTCTAGAAGAGAAAGAGAACATCTGTCTTGACTGAAGTAGATATGGCACATTTTGGTAGAAGACTCCTGGTGGTTCATTTCAGGCACACGGTTCAACAAGTAAACTAATTCTTAGGGCTGAACAAGATGTCCTCTATAAATCCTTCTCTCCTGGGAAAGCTATAAAGTCCATAACTTTGAAGATGATACAGTAACAAAGCTTATTGTCTTGAGTTTATAGTTTTGTACAGCTGGAGTGTGCCTTTGTATCCCTGGGAAGACTACGGTCACTATAAATTAATGATACAGGGCATGTTTACTGGGGTCACGTTTTACCCACTTAGAGATCAAAGAGTTTTGGGGGACTTCTGGAACTTTTCTTGTTAGCAAATATTTGTTGGTAATTACAAAAAAGTCTTAACTTCACACTAAACCTGAATTATAGAGTCTGAGGACAAGTTGTTTTCTGTTCTCTCTGCAGATATGGAGAAGAGGAATGGCTTTAAGTTGAACTAGGAAAGATAAATTCACAAAATCTCTTTCAAGTGATATAACAAACAAACAGCAGAGGACTAATATCAAATCAAGAAGAAAAAAGTCTCAATGGTCCTTGTATCAAGATCCTGAAAGGGCTACCCCAGGGTTGCCAAACTCTTCCCAAGAGTTTCAGTAATATACAAATCTGGTACCTTCTAGGGATCCCTTCAGGTATGGTGAAGACACTGAATAAGCCCTTTCAGTTCCATATTCACCTATGTACACATGTTATATTGAGTTGAAAATTACCATTGTAACATTTACAAAAGTGTGGACCATTGTTGAATTTAAAGATGATGTTTACTGATTGTCTCAAGACTTTCAAACTTCCTTATCAGAAAATATCTTTAACAAAAGCAAAAATAATATGCATTACATAGGGACACAGTTCAGGATGTCATATCACTCCCTTCTATATCTAACAGATGATTTATTTTTACAATTAGAAGCAAAAAATGGTCCCCCATAAGACACATACATTTGATTCAATTTATATTTATAAGTAACTTTTTATGACAGACATCACGTTAAATGTGTTTATATGCCTGATCTCACTGCATTCTATTTTATTCAGTGAAGAAACAATCATAAGAGTTTAGTGATTTTTCCCCCCAGAGACACACAGCTAAAATGTTCAGAATTAAGACTTGCCACGTCAGACTTTGGAGTTCAAGGTTCTTTTCTGTGCCATCCATGGACTTCTGTTCTCACTGACATGTTGCTGGAAACTCCCTGGCCATCAAATAGGCTGAGTCGCTGGCGGTTTCTCTACCACACTCACTAGCACCTTCTCCCTGCTTAGAAAGCATGCTAGTTCTGGCCAACTCATGGAAAGTTTTGACCTCTGCTCTCAATTCTTCAACTGTTGTCTGCATGTATACTCAATGTTGGGACACGAACTACCAGAATTCCCTTTAACATTCAGAAATTTTTGTTTCAGAGGTCTTAGTACAAACACTGCTGTGAAGTTAAAAAGGCATACTATGTAGAATCAGTTTCTTCTAACTCTGAAGTATATCTCACATTGGTCACATTCTTTCATTACCACATTCACCATGCCAGCCCAAGCCACTACTATGCAGGAGAAGAGAGTTACTAAACTTCTTTAGGAGGCATTCCCATGCTTTACTATTCGGAGTGTGGTCTGTGGACAAGTAGCATCGACATCATCTGACAACTTGTTAGAAATGTGGAATCTCGTGCCCCACCCTGGACCTAGAGAATCACAATCTGCTTTTAACATGATCTCCCAGATGCTCATGTGCATTGCTGTTCTAACAGAACTTCCCTACTCTCTTTGCCTCCGCCATGGCATTCTTCTCTTTGCATCCAGTGTGGTTTTTAAAAAAATGTATTACCATTTCTACACTTTAAGCCCTTTGAGGGCTTCCCATCTCACTTATAATTAAGCTCCGACTTTTTCTAGTACCCTATGAAGTCCTTTGAGATCTGATTCTTGCCTACTTCTTGACATACTGACTTCCTTTCAGTTCTTAAACATGCTGAGCTTGGTTCTAGCGACAAAACTTGCCCTCATAATTTCCCCTACCCAGACCACTCTCCAGCTCTTAGCAGGATCATAGTTTTCTTATCTTTTAGTCTCAGTTTAAACATCACGTGAAAAAAATTCACCTGACCACTCTACAGTAGGTGCCTTTAGATTTTCTCTATCACAACCATGCTGGTTTCCTTTATGTCATTTATCTCAATTTGCCATTATATTAGCTATTTATTTCCTGGCAAATTGTCCATTTGCCCTTCTGGACTCTACATGAGAAAGATCCATGACTGTTTTTCCAGCTCTTAATGCAATGAATAGCATAGAGGGAGGCACTTGATAAACATATGTTGAACAAATGAGCAAACATACTATAGTTATGCTTTGCTTATTGAATTTTTTCAGGAGTATATAATTCAAGAAAAGTTGTTAGTGTTTGTAATTCTTGCAATTGTTACTAGTTCTTTGTAGTTTAACCTAAGATATTTTCAGTTAGCTATTCAGTTTCCAGAGGGCTGTCTATTATGTACTCCCATAATCACTAGTATAGTGATTTTTATGTCCATACTGTTTGCAAATGTAAGCTAGCTCTGCAACCAATAAATATTGCCCTTATAGCAAATGTTCAGCTATCTCCTTAATGGAAACCAGAAAAGGGTGTCTACAAGTAAAGGTGCTTTGGTCCAGAGTTGATGAGGGAATGTATGAGACAAATATTCTCCCCTTCATCCCTCCCTGCTGCCCTGTGTGTATGTGTGTATATAGTAAAGGATGCAGGGGTAATGAGCTCAAGAGCTAGTGTCTTGAAATATCATGATAAAACTGATGATTAACCCAGGGTCAGAGAAAGAAAACTCCCTTGGGATGTATCATTGCACAATTGCATAAAGCAGATGTGTAATAGACGCTTGTATCTTTCCCTGAAACATCTGGCATTACTCATTATGAGAAGCAAGTGCCTAGGCTCGACGGGCCACATGTCCATTCCAGGATGACACATTTTTGTTGTTTCTGGGTTGCATTTGAATTTTCTTTGGCTCCTGTCAACCTAAGCACGCTAATGATCAAAATGATAATGCAGAGAAACATTGCCTAAGATAGAGGGTAAACAAGGTAGCTACATCTTTGGCACGATGAGGTTTGAGTTTCAGAAAAATTAGTAGGCCACCTTGTGACTGACATCTTGCGAAAGACCAGATGTAACATGTATATGCTTGTTGTGATAGGTTGAATCACAACTTCCACAGAGAAGGCTTGTTTCAGAATGAAGGGTCTACTTGCTTGTTAGCCAAAGTCTTTGTTCAATCTTAGCCAGTGATGGGTCAGGGTGTTACAAAAGTTTGCTGAATTGTACCTTCTCTTCTCACAAAAGCCATTGTGTCTCATGAGCTGTGGTTTGTGAGAGTTCTGGAACAAAGTTTACAAATGTATAAAACTTAAGCCAGGGTATACCATGCAAAAATGCACTAAGAGTACGGGGTAAAATCACCTGTTCTATTATGTCTTTTCCCCTTGCTTTATGCAAGCCTGGAGTTGAATCACAGATTGTTGGAGTTCCAGGATGAAAGGCAAATGGTTCTTCCAGCCCACTGCTTGCATTGTCGTCTCTTTGAATCCTAGGCATAGTTTGTCCGAAGCTTCTTATATTTGAGATTCTAATAATGGCAGTGTTTCTCAAGGTGTGGTCTGCTCACTCTCTGCTTCAGAATTACCTGACATGTTTATGAAAAGTGTGGGTTCCTGGGGCTGTCTTTATCAATCGATTGGATCAGGGTCTCTAATATAAAGTTCCAAAGTCTGTGTTTTCAGGCCAGGTACAGTGGTTCACACCTGTAATCCCAGCACTTTGGGAGACTGAGACAAGAGGATTGCTTGAGCCCAGGAATTTAAGACCAGCTTAGGCAACATAGCGAGACCTCATCTCTACAAAAAAAAATTTAAAAATTAGCTAAGTGTGGTGGTGCACTCCTGTAGTCCCGGCTACTTGGGAGGCTGAGGTGAGGGATTGCCTGAGCCCAGGAGGTTGAGGCTGTGGTGAGCTATGATCACGCCGCTACATTCAGTCTGGGCAACAGAGCGAGACTCTAGCAACAACAACAACAACAAAAAGTCTATGTTTTCAACAAATGCTTGAGATGATCCTTACTGATTCTTGTGATTTTTAAAGTTTGGGAGCTACTAACTTTTGCTAGAGCTAAGCATGTCATTTTCCATTATTTTCTAGTAGGCATTATGTAGAATTGGGGGTTAAAATAGCCAAATCTAAAAATAATAATTTCGTGGACCCTCAATAACTGTAAACCGTTTTTGGCTTGTTAACCCCGATGCTAATGAAAATTATCCCACAGTTGACATTTAGAAATGTCAATGTGTCAGTCCTATTCAAAAATAATTCTTTATGGGGCAACAACTTATTTTCAGGAATGGTCTGTTGGTTTGGAGAGTGTTTGTTTCTGTACGTGCATGTGCCTGTGTAGGGAAAAGAGTTACTAAAGGGCTGTTGCATATGAGAACTTGAATTCACTACTTATCCCAGGTCAACACTTACAGAATACTAGGACTAAGGGAAATTTGTCCTTTTTTTCTTTGTTTCATGATTTAAGGAGTTGTTCTTTGTTTATAATTTTTCTTTTGCAAAATAATAGATATCCACTGTACCTAAGCTGTTATCACATCTCTTGTTTTTTGGTTTTTTTAAAAGATATGTGGAGAAAAGATGCAAAAACCTCTATTTAAAAGCCATTCAGAATATTTTTTAGTCTTCACTGTTACAAATATTTCTTAGGAATGTTAATCAAATCTTAATATAGAAACAAAATATACAAACTCAGCATCACCCTGTCACTAGTACCAAGATCATTTTCATGATGGCTAGAAGTTATTTTATTTCTAATAAATATCTAATCCCTTGACCTGTGTTTTCTGTAAATATAATTTCTTTTTGCAGATATTACACTCTTCGGTATCTTGAAGATCAATATTCTTCATCATGAACTTCCCTGAATAAATGCTGACTTACAAAAACCTCTTTCCTCTTGTTAATTTATAATTCTACAAGGTTTCTTTCATAGAGTACAATGCTCTGGGTTCACCCAGATCAAATTCCATTCTTCCATGTTTTTCTTTTAACCCAGAACGTACAAACTAAAATTTCTGGGTCCTGTTACGTATGTAGTCAATATCAGTCATGGAATACAGGGCAATTATTTAAACTACATTAGTTTAAAACAAGTGGTTGAGAATTTGTTCCATTTTATCTGAGGGAAAAAAATGAAAGAAGTTGGCCAACAAACAAACCAATTGATTGGATATAATGAATTTAATGTACTAATTTACTGGGACTAAAGATAATACAATAGGAATTGAGTCACAAATAAAAGTGATATGGAGCTGTCAGGAACTTCACATGATTTTCCACTTCAGTCATAAATGAGACTGGTATTCTCAGCAAGGGGAAAGTGTATTTTCTGCAGGATTAAAAAGCAAGTATCATGATAATATGAAAAGAATACTGTGCATGGTATCTGAAACCTTGCTGTGTGACCAAAGGCAAGTATTATAAACTTCACTAAGAGTGTGTTTCCAAATCTACAAAATGAGGATAATAATATTTTATTTCTGGAGTTGTGCTGAGAAGTAAATAACTTCTAGACATCTACCAAAAAAAAAAAAAAAGCCTGACACATAGTAGTTGTTTAATTAATAAGAGCTTGCCCTTTCAGCATAGCAGGATAGCATTGAACATGGGAGTCCTACTCTAGTAGAAAATAAGAAAATATTATACCTTATCCCCTTTCTAAAATGCATTTTGTTTTAATATTTGTTTCTTACTCCAAAGCAAGTGCACGCTAATTACATAAAAATTTTGAAATAGAGATACACCAAAAATATTTCAATAGTCTTACACTCTCAGAGACGTCACAATAAATATTGGTTTTTAGAGGTATCCCACTTACTACTGTGTTTTCTTAGTATCCTTCAGCTTGCCCTGCACATAGTAGGTATACTTAACATTTGTGGAATCACACTTTTTTCAAAAAGGAATGAAAATCATTGTCAATTCTTTATGAATTTTCATTATTGACTTAGAAGGGAATCTAGCAGACTTTCTGATCTACCTATTCTTTTTTCAGGCCTCAAAGACAGACACTTGTTCCCTTAACTGCTCAAAAAACTCTAGGGCCAGAGATTAGAAATCTATTTTTATATAAAGAGTAGGTCTAAAATCAGATGTTAATGAACTACAGTAAAATAAAAAATTCCATTTTATTAGACTTAATTGCCTTTTAAAATTAAACTTAGATTCCTTTCTTTTCTCTCTATTTCTCCTTTTTCTTTTTCAAGGAGTGCTACATGGTGAGAAAAACTGAATTAGGAATGCAAGAAGCTAAATTGTAGTTGCTGCTCATCCACTCATTCATTTCGCTGGCCTGGGATCTTGGTAGGGAGTGTGACTGCTGTCACTCCTGTAAAAACAGGGGAAATATCACCTGCTTTTCTGTTATGTGGTGACTGCAGAAATCAACTGGGACAATGTCTGAGATCATGTTTTTTATGCAATGAAGTGCTATCAGCTTTCTGTATTGATACAGCAATGGTAGAAAAATAAGTGTGTGCAACATTAACACAAATATTTCTGTTGGACTATGCTTGAAAGCAATGATCTGGGCTCGGTGGCTCAGCCTGCAATCTCGCGCCTTTGGGAGGCTGAGGTGAGTGGATTGCCTGAGCCCGTGGGTTCGAGACCCACCTGGGCAACTTGGGGAGACCTCATCTCTACAATAAAATCAAAAATCAGCCAGGCATGGTAACACGCGCCTGTAGTTCCAGCTACTCGAAAGGCTGAGGCGGAAGGATGGCCGGAGCCCAGCAGGTCAAGGCTGCGGTGGCCGGGAGCGGCCACTGCACTCTAGTCTGGGCGACAGAGTGAGACTCCAACTCAAAAAAAAAAAAAAAAAAAGAAAGAAAGCAATGAACAGAATTAGCTTTATTCTTTGATTACTGTATTTTCTTTCAGAAAGCGTTTTGTATCTCAATTTTAATCATTCTGAATGAGCATGTGGAGATGGGGAGGCACACCTAGAAGTACAAAATTTCCTAACTGCCTAGGACTTTTGTGGACTTTCTTGATCACTTCTTCTTTAAAGTCTAGTCTAAAGATTCAGAAAATAGAACTGGAAGAAAGATAATACATTTTCTAGCCCTCACCTTACCATGGAATTGAAGATCATTTATATTACCATTTTCCTTATACTTAGATACAACATGATGATAATAATAACTGTTGTTCCAGGTGCTAAATGGATTACCCAGCGTTTGGGGGAAAAAATAACATTAGCCACTAAGTATAATTAGGTAGCAAAGCTTCTGTATCTCTGTGCAGAAAGAACAAGATTTTCGAAATCAGAACAAATTTGTTATAAATCATTGCTTTACTTCATCAGCTAAGTGACTTTGAGGGTAGACTGTTATTCTCTCTGAATTTTGGCTTCATGAGGATTAAATTAAATGGCATATATAGTGAACCCAGAATGGTGCTTGGCATATTGCAGGCTCTCTTTAAGTACAAGTTTCCCTTTCCTTCTCATCACAACACCAGCATGTTTTCTTATCTTAGCAGATATAAATGTTTGATAACTTATAATAACATGAAAATGTATTACATTTATTTTACCTAGGTATAGTGTGAAAATTCATGATTTTATCTACATGGATTAAAAAGAGAAGAATTATATTTTAAAACTGATCTTTTGGAAATTTGTTTACTTTGCATAATGTACGAACATATGTAACTATTGGATTAATGACTTAAATTTGGAAATAAAACCTGAGAAGATAGAAGAAAGCATAGGAGAGTATTTTAATAATCTTAGGCTGAAAACAGGTTTTCTTTGTTTTGTTTTGTTTTTTATATGACAACCACATAAGGATCATAAAAGAAAAATTTGTCACATTTGATTATTCTAAAATTAAAGATCTCTGTATGACAAAAAAAGTTAAAAGAAAAAGTAAACTCTGGAAATTTATTTGTAATTCAGAAATAAAAGCTAGTATCTTCAGTATGTAAAGAGGTCTTACAAATCACTAAAAAAAGATAAAACAACTCAGTAGAGCAAAGGACCTGAAAGGGCAAGTGTTTAGGTAGCTCATTCCTTCCATGTGGAAAAATTACTGTGGTAATCTTGAGTCCAAGTATTAAAGAGAAAGTATTAGATCATCTTTATATGTGAATGAGAAGACAGTGGTCCTATATTAACCCAATGACATTGTAATTAGCTCTGGTTTTTTTTTCCACATAAGATATAGTTGTTTATTATTATTATTATTGTTAAAGATGTGGGGTACAATTCAGGTTTAAGCATACAAATGCTCATTATGCAGGTACCCTTGTTGATGAAGGGTGTCCCTACCCCCTGGCAAAATCCCACTACTGCCAATCCCACCCCACCCCCCAGCAATTTCCCACTACTGACAATCCTTTTCTTATAGTATTATGATAATTGTTTAAGGTCCACTCATGAGTGAGAACATGTGATACTCAGTACTTTGTTTCTGTGATAGATCACTCAGTATTATAGACTCTAAGTCCATCCAAGTTGCTGTGAAGTACATAATTTTGTTCTTCTTTATGGCTGCATAATATTCCATTGTGTATATGTACCACATTTAAAAAAAAATCTAGTCCTCCTTCGATAGGCAGCACAGTTGGGTCTATGTTTTTGCTATTGTAAACAGCGCTGTAATAAACATGTGTGTGAGGGTATCTTTTTCATAGAGTGATTTGAGTTCCTCCGGGTATATTCCCAGTAGGTGGATTTCAGGATTGTATGGAAGGTCAACTTTTAGACCTTTTAGGAATTGCCAAACTGTTTTCCACAGAGGTTGTACTAGTTTACACTCCTACCAACAGTGTAGAAGTGTTCCCTTTCACCGCATCCTCACCAGCATCTGTTGTTTTCTGAGTTATTGATGATGGCCATCCTGACTGGAGTTAGGTATTATCTCAGTGTGGTTTTAATTTGCATTTCTTTGATGGTTAGTGAGGCTGAGGATTTTTTCATGTATGTGTTGGCTGCTTGTATGTCTTCTTTTGAGAAGTGTCTGTTTAAACTTTATTATAAAGCTACAATAATCAAAACAGCCTGGTACTGGTGCAAGAACAGGCATGTAGACTAATGGAACAGGATAGAGATTCCAGAAACAAAACCTCAATTCCTCAACCAACTCATCTTCGACAAAGCCTCCACCACCAACCACTGGGGAGAGGAGAACCTCTTCAGTAAATGGTGCTGGGAAAACTGGCTGACCACATGCATAAGAGTAAAACAAGACCCCCTTCCTATCACCATACACAAAAATCAACTCTAAATGGATCAAAGACCTAAACGTAAGACCTCAGACTATGAGAACCTTAGAAAATGCAGGAGACACCCTTATGGAAATTGGAACTGGCAACCAATTCCTGATCAAAACCCCAAGTGCCCATGCCATAAGAGACAAGATAGACAAGTGGGACCTCATCAAACTGACAAGCTTCTGCAAAGCTAAAGAAACCATCAAGAGAGCAGGGAGACAGCTCACGGACTCGGGAAAAATATTTGCCAACTGTATGTCTGACAAAGGCCTAACATCTAGGATCTACAAGGAACTCAAATGTGCCAAAAAGAAAAAAAACAAGCAGCCCCATTGCAAAGTGGGCAAAAGATAAGAATAGATACTTCTCAAATTAACTCTGTTATGACAGGTTTTTTTTGGGGGGGGCTGGTTGAATTGTTATGCCTATAAGTTTCCTGAAAAAAAGTATAGTTTAAAAGTTTTAGTTTAAGATGACCTTTTTGAACATTTCTGTTTACTTTGTTTTCTTTGTCAGAGCATTAGGGGACATACTTAAATGTCTTGGCGACTCAGTTTATTCTTAAGAGCACTGATGATTGTACTCTGCTATAGTACAGTGCAGTAAGGTTACAGGGTCATTTACATCCATGCTAGTTAAGTTCAGATGGCTATGTATTTTAAATTCTCAGGGAAGTATTAATGCCTGCAATGAAAGACAATCACATAAATTGAAGTTACCCTTGATAATCCCCTAGAAAGTTTCCACTGTGAAGATCAATGTACAATCTCTCAGTAATTCCAGCATAGCTAGTTTTTCTTTGGTATTGAAAAAAAATTGCAGTTTCTCTGAGTCTCAGTTAAGATTGTTGGCTTGCAATGTGGTATCGGGTTCTATGAAAAGTATCTATATTTAAACTCTAGGGTGCTTGCTCTGTGTATACTTTACATAGATGTGCTGATTATATCCCCATAGCTACCCTATAAAGATATATGTTTTTTATACCCACTTTACAGGTGAGAAAATGGAGGCTTTGAAATATTAAATTTCAGCTGGGCTCGGTGGCTCAGCCTGTAATTCCGCGCCTTTGGGAGGCTGAGGTGAGTGGATCGGCTGAGCCCGCGGGTTTGAGACCCGCCTGGGCAGCGAGATCTCATCTCTACAATAAACCAAAAAATTAGCCGGGCGTGGTAGCGCATGCCTGTAGTTCCGGCTACTCGTAAGGCTGAGGCGGAAGGATCACCGGAGCCCAGCAGGTCGAGGCTGTGGTGGCCGGAAGCAGCCACTGCACTCTAGTCTGGGCGACAGAGTGAGACTCCAACTCAAAAAAAAAAAAAAAGAAATATTCAATTTCAGTAATTAAGTGTGCTGAGCAGACAGCCATTAGGGCTAACAGTAGGTGTGCTCACCACCAGTCAGCACTGGGTTGTTCTTTGAAATCCAAAGGTTATTTCTGTGGTCTGCTTTCCAGAAAATTTGCATGCCACTGAATAAAGAACACAACTGGAGAGGTGTATGTTCTATAGTTTCTACTAAATATTGAGCCTCTATGAAATGTGCAACTTTTAGCATTGCAATGGGGCTTTCTGTATTAAGATTTTAATATGTACTTTTTCTTATAGCTGATTATGATACAGCATTACTCATCTTGAGAACACTGTCATATGCTTGGGAAAATGAACATCATGTAGAGAAAATAAAACTAATGTTTGACAAATTGACTCATGTACAATATAAATGTATCTGCAAATGAGATGCAATAAGCAGAATCTTAAAAGTAAAAAAGATTAATTTCTTGCCAACTAATACATAGGAGCTAACATGTAAGAGAACCTGTAATTTTGATTTAATTTAATCTTATACTATACCAAATTTCTTAGAATTATATGTAAAACAAAAATTTTAAAAAATTCTTGAGTGAGGCTCTATTCAACTTTTCACAGAAGAAAACATGGAAGTTTTAGGTATGAACGTTAGGAGTGGATGTGTTCTAGCTGATCCAAGGTGGGACTATCTTCCGCCTCTCATCAGCACTCTGCCCAATGAAGTGTTACTCTGTGCATATCTATAGAGGTGATAACTAGAATATAAGGTGCCACAGCTTGTAAAGATATGTTTTGGGTCATGTATGCAGCTTGCCACACTGTACTGAATAAAACACAGTGATTCAGCAAGTGATTTAGCATCAAAAAGGAATTAAAATAATTTTATCTTCATCTTCTCTTGGGTATTTCACATCTCACACCTCCATGCTATTCTTGTTCTTACAAATGTTTCATCATGCCTTACAGTTGGGTAATAAAATTGAGCACATGAGGGAGGGAAGCCTTCCTTGGGAGGGATGAGTGTCATCAACTGACAAGCTGAGTACAATCGGCCATGCATGCTACGACTTCTACCACATACACACTGAGGAAAACCCTGAGTAAAGAAAAACAAAGCCATCACCTCATGTTTACCACCTATTCATGATTGTACCATTCTTGACTCCAATGCTCTGGAATCAAAAACGGTGATGTGAATAACAAGAGTTTAAAGTGAGGCTCTGAGAATCAGGGATTTTTGATATGAGTGTCTCTTGTAATGATTGTGATCACCTTTCTTGATATTCCTCTGTTCTTTCTAAGAAGAGATTAGCTAGGGAATTCTTTTCCACACCTGACCTCAAACAATTAGCTCAAATACTCGCCCGAATGTTCAAGACTTTCATGACATCTAAACTTGTTGCTGTTGTCTTTTCATTGCTCTCAGTGAGAATTCCATGCATTATCCTTGCATCTCTTTGGCTTCTTGCCAGGTATTTTCTCTTCTCCTGGCCTGTTTCTTCCTCTCGCCTTTCTCATTGTATCTCCACAGGGAACTATTGTAAACACATTTGTTAAGTTATACATTTTATCTACTTCAAAGAGTCAATAATTCTACTCTTGACTAAGCTCCTGTTGCTACAGCACTTCCTAATTTTTTAACGTATGAGTTACCAAAAATTACTTGACTTTTTCAACCTTTTAGTTTGAAATTACACTCATTTGTTTTCTTTGTAAATTCATGTGGATTGGCAGCTCCACATTTTATCTTTTTTCCAACCTCACCTTTCCCTCTGTCTGAGAGAAAGCAGTTACTGGCAGCCACACTTTGGAAATTCTGGCTGAAAACACAAGCTGGGTGACTTTGGGCTATTTTTACAACTTCTCTAAGTCTTAATTTCTTATCTGCAAAATGCAGATGATAATAATAACACTTTGTGGAGAAATGTAAGGATTAAATGAGATGTTGCATATGTAGTTCTTGGCGTACTTCATACGCTAAAGAAATGTTAGCTATTGTTATACTTACCATCTCACATCTTAGAAGTTCTTTTTTTAAAAAAACTTGTTTATTTTAAAGATGTGGGGTACAATTCAGGGTTAAGTATACAAATGTTCATTATGCAGGTACCTTTGTTGATGTGCCACTTCCTCCCCAGCAGAAACATAGTACTGCCAATCCCGCCCCCATGCCCCCTGGCAATTTCCCACTACTGACAGTCCTTTTCTTACAGTATTATGGTAATTGTTGAAGGTCCACTTATGAGTGAGAATATGTGATACTCAGTTCTTTGTTTCTGTGAGAGAGCACTCAGTATTATAGCCTCTAAGTGCATCTAAGTTGCTGCGAAGTTCATAATTTTGTCCTTTAGAAGTTCTTTTGTAGTTTAAAGATAATCTGTGTTTTTAAAGATAATCTGTGTTTTGTAACATACACATACACACACACACACACACACACACACACACACACACACACACACATACTGGGGGGGGTGCTAAAAATGTATACACATTTCAAGAGATGTTATGTATGTGTTACTTTTAGTTTACCATAATCAGAAATGTCTGGACACTGATGGTAACCACTTTGAGTGCCTCTTGTAATTGCAGAAAGTCAAATGTGATTTATATTCATCTTTTGTTATTGGTATATATTGAGTATTCCAATTTTAATACAGTTTTTTTTCTTTTCTTAAAATGTATATACATTTTTTTTTTTGGCATCCTCTCTATATATGCTATGTTGTCTTGACCTCAGTTTTCTCACTCATTCAGGTTATTCTTTACTTACATTTTTTTCCCCCACCTGACTACCACTTTCTTTTTTCTTTTCATTGACACATATTTTGTAGGAGTCTTCCATATTAATAGGTCTCTGTTAAGAATTTGAGAGACTTTCACCTTTGAAATGACTATTATGCCCACACTCCCAAAAATCTTCCCATATAAAAAAAAATTGTATTTTATGAAATAACACAAAATTCAGTAATAGCTACCTCTAGTTTATGGATGAAAATATGAGTTTTAAGTGATGAAATTAAGTTGATTTTTCATTTTATGATTATAAACTTCTGAATCAGTTCACTGTACCTGAAATTTTTACTTTTTGGAGGGGCATGTTTACTTTTTGGAGGGGCTAGTTTCTGTATTAAATAATTCAGCCTTATAAGCCAGAGGTGAATGGATTGCCTGAGCCCGCGGGTTTGAGACCCGCCTGGGCAGGTGAGACCTCACCTCTACAATAAAATCAAAAAATTAGCCGGGCATGGTAGCGTGCGCCTGTAATTCCGGCTACTAGGAAGGCTGAGACAGAAGGATCACTGGAGCCCGGCAGGTCGAGGCTGTGGTGGCCCGGAGTGGCCACTGCACTCCAGTCTGGGTGACAGAGTGAGACTCCAACTCAAAAAAAAAAAATAATAAATAAATAAAATAAGCCAGTTACCTTCATTTTTTTTGGAGACACACACAAGCACATAGGTGAATACAAATGTACTACTATGTGTATGTGCCACATATGTATATTTACACACACACACACACACACATATACATAGTTATAATATTGTTAAAAGTGCCTAAAGTATGTATGCAGGGAGATGAAAAAGACTTAGCTCTTTCATCTGCCATTTGCTAGGAAGTTTTTGGTAGGGTTCTTCACATCAGTGAATATCCTTTCCTTGTCTGTAAAAATGGAGTCATAACACTATTTGCTTCTCAAGGTGCTATGAAGGTTAGGAAAGTTTATGCAGGTAATACCATTGCAAAAGTTATAAAGTACTGCATAAACCTTAGTAAACTGAATTTATGTATGGCATCCTTGTTGTCTCATTACGCTATTTAGATGTGGGATCAAGGTCGTCTTGAGTAATTTTTACCTACCTATTCTCTGTTGTTCAGTAACAAGTTCATGACTGCTTAGAGAGCACACTCTCTTTCCCACTAAAAAATATGAATAACAAGATGAAAGTCTTGATTCATGAGAAGGAAAAAGTAAACTGGCAGTGTAAAAAATAATGTTCAGCTGGTAATGGTGGCTCACACCTATAATCCCAGCACTTTGGGAGGTGGAAGTGAGAGGATTACCTGAGCCCATGGGTTCAAGACCAGCCTGGGCAACTTGGAGTGACCTCACCACTACAATAAATCAAAAAATTAGCCAACTACTGGCACATGCCTGTACTTCCAGCTACTTGAAAGACTAGGGCAGAAAGATCGCCTGAGCCCAGCAGGTTGAGACTGCGGTGGCTGGGAGACAGAGTGAGATGACAACTCAAAACATAAAAATTACAATTTGGGAGTTTCTGCAGTGATATGTTTGCTGTTAAGTCCCTAACAGAGTTGGAGCAGAGGAACTCTGTGGACTGAACCCCGCAAAGAGCTCTGCCTTAGCCAGCCACTCTTTAGGGACTCCGTGGCATCCCTCCCCAGCCCTATGTCCCTGGGCCTTGGTGACAGCAAGAGCAGCTGCCTTGGTGACAGGAGATGCTGGCCAGGGCAGGGTGTAGTGGTAGCGTCGACCACGTTTGCAGAAAATAGGTCAGAACACTTCACACGGCCCCTCCCAGAAGTGCAAAGTAAAGCCATGACCCAGACTCCGCAGGCATCCAAGGGGGGACCTGGAAACAGCCACAGAGAAAGCAGCACTGGACTAGAAATAAGAATGATACCCCCAAGAGACACTGGAGGCTAGTTCACCCATTAAAAAAAAACTAACTCAGTTAGAGATGGAAATTTCAAAACTTCTTGCTTAAAAACAGCAACCCTAGCAAGGCATGATGGCTCACGCCTCTCGTTGCAGCACTTTGGGAGGCAGAGGTGTGAGGATTGCCTGAGCCCACAGGTTCAAGACCAACTTGGGCAACTTGGCAAGACCTTGTCTCTAAATCAAAAACTGAGCCGGGCCTGGTGACTCATGCCTGTAGTTTCAACTACTTGGAAGGTGGAGTTGGAAGGCTTGCCTGAGTCCAGCAGGTCGAGGCTGTGGTGGCTGTGAGTGGCCTGCCACTGCACTCAAGCCTGGGCAACAGAATGAAAGACTCCAACTCAAAAATAATAATGATAATAATGTTCATTTCATAGACTTGTTGGGAGATTTAAATGTGATTATTTGTAAAGTATTCACCATATGGCTAAGTACATAGGCTATCCTAAATAAAGAAGACTGCACTGATTGTTATTCCAAAAATGTTTTTGGAAGCAGAGTCTATTCCAGGTTTTGGTCAAGCCAGACTTAAGGTCTAAAATTTGAGTTAATTGAGGGTGAGAGTCAGACTGAGGTGAAAACAGTCAATGTTAACATGGAGATAGGCATAGCATATAGAGAATTGTGTCAGTCCACACACTTTATATGTACAGTGAATATGAATAGCTAACATTTTTTAAAAAATAGTATAATTTCTCATTGCCCCCTATGGAGGTTGGGTGATATAAATGAGAAGGTTTTAATTTTTCTGAGTGTGATGAGATTTGGGTTACAATTTGGGGGTAGTCCCTGAGGCCTAGCTGAAATTTTCAGTGATTCAAAGTGGAGAGGTAATTGAAGATCCTGGGAAAATTGGGGAGAAAAGAGAAAGGAGTTGAGAAGGTTGGGCAGCATGTAGTAAAAGAGAAAAGAAGGCCCCCTACTGGGAATATACCCTGAAGAACTCAAATCACTCTATAAAAAAGATACCTGCACATGTATGTTTATCGCAGCATTTTTCACAATAGCAAGAACCTGGAATCAACCATGCTGTCCATCAAAAGAGGACTGGATTAAAAAAATGTGGTACATATACACGATGGAATACTACGCAGCCATAAAAAAGAGCAAAATCATGAATTTCACAGCAACCTGGATGGAACTAGAGTCTATAATACTGAGTGATCTCTCACAGAAACAAAGATCTGTGTATCACATGTTCTCACTCATATAGTGGACCTTGAACATCTATCATCACACTACAAGAAAAGGATTGACAGTGGTGGGAAACTATGGGGTGGTAGGGAGGGGAAGGGAGGTGGGATTAACAGTAGTCAATATCTGTCTGGAGATGGGGAGACATCCCTTATCAACAAGGGTACCTGAATGATGCATATCTGTATACCTAACCCTTAACTGTACCCCACAATTTTAAAATAAAAAATAAGTTAAAAAAAAGAGAAAAGAAGGAAAAAGGAGGTCGTGATTTAGAAAACAAAAGAAATATGTAATGGAAGTATTTAAAGCATTTGATGAGATATGTAACTTAAATCTCTTTTTCCATCTTCCCCGCAAAATCTTCAGTAAAATCTAAACTGCTCATGAGTACTCTGGTGTGCATGATGCTATAGATTGAATTTTCATGTCCCTCTAAAATTCATATATTGATACCGAACTCCCAATTTGATGGTATCAGGAGGTGGGGTCTTTGGAAGGTGATTAGGTCATAGGTGTATAACCCTCATGAATGGGCTTACTGCCCTTATAACAGAAACTCCAGAGAGCTCCCATGTTCCTTTTGCCATGTGAGAACACAATGAGATAGCACCATCTATGAGCCAGGAAACAGGCCTTCACCAGACACCAAATCTGCCCATACCTTGATCTTGGACTTTCCAGACTCCAGAACTGTGAGAAAGAAATTTTTGTTTTTTATAAGCCACCAAGGGATCTTGTTATAGCAACCTTAGTGAATATTTATTTGTTTGTTTTTTTTGCTTTGTTGTGTTTCTTTGAGTTGGAGTCTCACTCTGTCAACCAGTCTGGAGCGCAGTGTCATACTCAGAGCCACCCCAGCATCGACCTGCTGAGCTCCAGCGATCCTTCTGCCCCAGCCTTTCAAGCAGCTGGAACTACAGGCGTGTGCTACCACTCCCAGCTAATTTTTTTTTTTTTAATTTATTGTAGAGACGAGGTGTCATCAAGTTGCCCGGGCTCGTCTCAAACCCATGGGCTCAGGCAAACCACTTGCCTCGGCCTCCCAAAGTGCTGGGATTACAGGCAGAGCCACCGAACCTGGCCTGAATATTTAGAAAAACTATGGGACACAAAGATATCTCTGATATCTCTAATGAAGAGTTAGCCCAAAGCTGGTATATCTGAGAACATCTGGGTCATACTTTGCCTTTACCTGTTCATTTTACTCTGATTTATTTATTGTTCTCAAAGTTTTCCATTACATGGAACAGACATTCTCATTCATTACTTTTTTCCCCCCTATTATTGTTATTTTTATTTCAAAGATGTGGGGTACAATTCAGGGTCAGGTATATAAGTGGTCATTGTGCAGGTAAAGCTTGGGTACCTTCTTGATGTTATGTCCCCCTTCCCTCCCCTGGGAGTGTCCCACTGCTGCCAATTCCTTTCTTGTAGTATTATACTGAATGTTCAGGGTCCACTTATGAGTGAGTATATGTAGTAATCAGATCTTTGTTTCTGTGATAGATCACTGAGTATTATAGACTCTAGATCCTTCCAAGTTGCTGTGAAGTTCATAATTTTGCTTTTCTCTTTTTTTATTTTAAATATGTGGGGTACAATTCAAGATTAGGTAAATAATGTTCATTATTGCAGGTACCCTTGTTGATAAGGTGTGCCCCCTCCTCCCCTGGCAGTTTCCCACTACTGCCAACCCCTTTTCTTACAGTAATTCAATAGTTGTTCAAGGTCTGCTTATGAGTGAGAACATGTGATACTTGGTTCTTTGTTTCTGTGATAGATCACTCAGTATTATATCTTCTAAGTCCATCCAAGTTGCTGCAAAGTTCATAATTTTGACCTTCTTTATGGCTGTGTAATATTCCATCATGTATATGTACCACATTTTCTTTATCCATTCCACTTTCAACGAGCAGCACAGTTGGTTCCTTGTTTTTGCTATTGTGCACAATGCTGCAATTAAAAAAACACAACATTTAATTTTCAATATTTCTTTTGTTTCAATTATAGTCTACTATATAAACACTAGCTTTATTTTGTAAGTGTCCTCGTAAACAAAAACTGAATTTCAAGATAAAAAGTTCAAGCATTACTTTTTTAATATACAGATCTGAAGTCACCTTCAAGTTAGACGCTGATCCCTAGGAATCCCAATTCTACGTTAAATTGCCCTGAAGCATCCATCCTACCTTGATGGGAGGTTTTAGATTTATAGCTCAAAGGATGAGGCGGGAAGATCATGATGATGGTTGTAGTGATAGTAACAACAATTGCTACTGGTTTTGGAGAAAAGAATAGTATAATGAAATAATTTTTAAAATCCATGTAATTTTTACGTTAGGTCCACTTGAATTTAAATCAAGGATTTGTCATTGCTTGCAGTATGACCTCAGTCAGCTTACATAACTCCTCTTGAACTTAACTGTTCTCATCTTATCCACTTACTCATAGGATTGTGAAAGTCTCACAAAGATGGGTAACCACGGTGGGAAGGGAACAGGCGGAATGATAAAGCAGAAGATAATGTTTTCTTGATTTTAATAAAGTGATATTCCTCTTAGCTAAATGTTAGGTAGAACAGTTCTACAATATACCAAAGGAGTAATGCACATTGATCAATATTTATTTGCTCTCCTTCATAAGAAAGTAATTTATAAGACTCAGTGAAGTCTTCAGGTATTCTAATTTTTATTTTAATTGTGAATAATCTGGTAAGTTTGCATATGATTTGGATATCCATACTAGCAGTTAGCACTGACTGCCTTGTGTATAAAATTGAACCAAAAATTATTGTTATTAAACTACTAAGAGGATCAACAACATGCCAATTTCTTTAGGCACAACCTTTTAGATATTGGTAAATTGAATATGTCCAAAACCAGTTATATACATTACAAAATAGCAGTAGGAGTATGCTACATTTGCAAATATATTCTTATCTTAAAATTTTTATTACTCTATTAACACATCAACTTAAGGTATAGTTCAAGTACTAAAGTGTAAGAGAACTACTGAACAATTTATTGGACAAATAACATGAAATTACTCATTCTTTCTAGTCAGCTTCACATTTCTAGTGCATCTGGAGAGCTAGGAAAAGCCAACCAATTTGTAAAGAAAGTAATCACAATCTCTTTGCCAATAGTTTCTGTTTGAATAGAATGAAGGATCCTGGCTACCACTTTACATTTAGCTGTTACTAGGTGAAAATGTAAAAACTTATCTTCTATAAATCTGGCTTACAGAACAAACGTGATAGTGCTTGGAAAATGTAATGGATAAAAATAGCTATTTGTAGAAATGACTTCGTTGAAAAAATGATAATTCTAGTATTTAAACATTTATGGAATAACTAAGGGGATGACAGAAAAAAATACTTTACAGCATCTCAATACATGATCCTCGTTTAGCTGTGAGAATATCTTTATAGTTACTGTTGATATTAAAAAAAGATAATCAGAGGCTAAACATAACCAGAGCTCCCCTGAGCAACCAATATAATCATTTAGTAAGTAAAAAAGAAATTAGAAGGCTTATACAATAAAGCATCTTCCTTCCAAGTAAAATTTAAAAATTACTTAACAAGGACTAGAGGATAATTAATGGAACCCATCACTAAGAGTGGATGGCCTGACCTAGTATTTTAACAAGCATATTTATGCACTTTCAAAGCTAAGGGAAAATGCTTTTGAATCTAGGTCAGAGGGAGAAGTGGTTTTTCTTAGTCTATTGTATAATCCAATATTACTTGACTTCTATGTTGTAGAGTAACAGACCACAACAAAGTTTGCATGTGACTTGCTTACATTTCAAAGAAACACATAAAATATCATTCTGTTGAGTTGAGAATTTCTGTGATTTCTTTACAATTGATTCTAGGCCTATTTTAAGACCATTAATGGCAATTGGTTTTTTGAATTCTTGTAGGTCTCACCTCAAGCAATTTTTAATACATTAAAATGAAAACGATTGCAACACTAAATATAATCTTGCCATATAACATTTTTGAAATTAGTTTTGTAATTCTGGTTTATTATATAAAATTTTCATATTCATATGAGTTAAACATTATTATATTGATACATAACTAGTGCAAGAGTTAAGTTACAATTAGCTGGTTGACACAAAATTACATTTTGTAGACATTGAATGGAACATATATGAATTTTAATTTTTTAGTTTTCTTTTTGCATGTTGGAGTCAATAGATTTTTAAAAATATATTTAATACTTTGGAAGATTTTAGCTTTTGTGTTTGTAAATAAATACATATTTTTAAAATTACTGATTATTTCTATTTTTTCTATATTTCACAATTGATTGTTTTGTCTAACGTGTGTATGTTATTGCTGTTAGCGTATTACCTATAAAGTACAACCATATCTTTAACTCTGTATCATACTTAAAATAATTAGATAGCTATTTACTGAATAATTAATCATAATCATGATAATTTATACCTAATGAAAGGTGTTAAAACTAACCTTTTACAGATTCAATGTAATCCCCATTAAAATCCCACCTTATTTTTGTTTTGGGGTTTTTGTTTTTGTTTTAGGGAAATTTGCAAACTGATCCTAAAACTCATATAGAAATGCAAGGGGCCCAGACTAGCCAATACAATCTTGGCTCACACTTTCCAATTTCAAAACCTAGTACAATAAGATATAGTAATGAGGTATGGTACTAACTCAAGGATAAACATATAAAATGGTGGAATAAAATTAAAAATCTAGAAATTAATTCTAACTTTTTTTTTCATTTTATCTTTGACAAAGAAACCAATTCAAGTCAATGGGAAAAGAGTATTATTTTCAACAAATGGAGCTGGTACAACTGGATATTCATATGCAAAAAGATGCATATGGGATCTGTATTAGTCTGTTGTGCATCGATATAAAGAAATACCTGGAGCTGGGTAATTTATAAAGAAAAGAGTTTTGGCTCACAGTTCTTTATGGCACTGGCATCTGCTTCTGGTGAGGCCTCAGGAAGCTAACAATCAAGGTGGAAGGCAGAGAGGGAACAGGCATGTCACCTAGCAAGAGTGGAAGTAAAAGAAGTAAATGGTGCCAGGCTCTTTTAAACAATCAGTTCTTGTATGAATGAATAGATTGGGAACTCACTCATTACCATGAAAACAGCACCAAGCCATTCATGAGGGAGTTGTCCCTATGACTCAATCACTTATCACTTCCCATGAGGCCCCACCTCTGACACTGGAGATCACATTTCAACATGAGATTTGGAGGGAACAATAATCCAGACTATATCAGGGTCCTACTTAATATCATACACAAAAATGAACTCAAAGTGGATTGCAGACCTAAATGTAAGACCTAACGCTAAAATAGGAGTAAATCTTTGTGACTTTGTGCTGGGCAATGATTTCTTAGACAAAAACATACATGTTAAAATAAAAGACTGGTAAATTGGACTTTATCAAAAGTAAAGACTTGAATGCTTCAAAGAACACCATCAAGAAAGTGAAAGGGCAACTCACAGAATAAGAGAAAATATTTGCCCATCATATATCTGATTAGAGACTTGAACCTAGACTACTCGAACTCTTTCAGCTCAACAGCAAAACAAGCAAACCGATGAAAAAGTGAGCAAAGGATCTGAATATGCAATTCTCCAAAGAAATATAAACATGGCAGATAAATACACACAATGATGCTAATCATTAGTCATTAGCAAAGTGCAAATTGAAACCACAAGGAGATACTACTTCACACCCACTGAATGGCTGTAATAAAACAGACACACCATTGTTAAAGAAGTTGTGAGAAATTGGAACCTTTGTACATTGTTGATGAATTATAAAAGTTGCAGCCACTTTAGAAAATGGCTTAGTAGTTCTTCAAAAGTTCAGTCATAGAGTGACCATATGATCCAGCACTTCCACTCCCAGGTATCTAATCAAGAGAAATGAAAAGCTATGTCTATACAAAAATCATATGCACATGTTCATAATGGCATTATTTGTGTTAGCTAGCAAAGTGGAAACAACCAAAATGCTTTTCATTGATGGGCGGGAAAACAAAATGTGGTATAGCCATGTAAGGGAGTATTATTCTGCAGTAAAAAGGAATGAAATGCTGCTATTTGCTGCAATTTGGTTGAACCTCAAAAATGGCATGAGAGGTAAAAGAAGCCAGTCACAAAAGACCACGTACTATATGATTTCATTTATATGTAATGTTCAGACTAGGCAAATCTACAGAGACACGAAATAGATCAGTGGTTGCCTAGGAATGAGAGGAGAGGTGAGGGAGAGAATGCAGAGTGACTGCTAAAAGGTATGAAGTTTCTTTATGGAGTGATTAGAATGTTCTAAAGTTTGATAATGGTGATGGCACAACTCTAAATATATTGAAATCCACTAAGTTGTAAACTTTAAACAGGTGAACTGTATAGTATGTAAATTACATATCAATAAAGCTGTTAAAAATGAGGCAACCTCCAAAATTCAGTAAACTAAGTGGCATTTAAATATTTTTCATGATAGTTATTTATAATAATTTTAGCAGATGTTTCATGTTTTCTCCAGAAATAATCTAAATTTATCTAATTTCATGATCTACACCTTTATATCTATTTTTCCTTTACATTTTCTATCTTGATTTCTAGCTGTATCTCTTTTTCTATAATTCAGTCTATAAAATTAAAATGCTACGGTAAGATATATAATACAGCTGTGTCTTCCCATATTTTAATAACTATCAGTTTGGATTATTTCAGCTTAAGTTGTACTAAGCTAATAAAACCAACTTTATGTTTATACATTATACAAGTGTATTTGACAATTATGAATCAGAACCGAATAGCCTCAGATGAATTGTTACTTGCTGACATTTCTGATTAAATTCTAGGAGAAGTCTTATTATTTTAGCAGATAGGAGATGAAAGACAATTTGAACTGTTTCATCTGGGGAAAGAAGGCTCAATAAGAAACTAGTATTTGAAGGATAGTGAACACTTAGTCTCTATCTACTCTAAGAAATAGTCTCTTGACCAGCAAGATGAATTTTTTAATGCCTAAGGAAGAAATTACTAAGTGCAAGAATTTCAGACATTGGAATGACTTACCAAACATAAGTCTCACATATTTTTTCTCTTGTTCATAAGAAAGATGCCATCCAGAGATGCCACTGTAGGCGTAATAGCTAGAGGCAGAGGATCTCCCCAGACAAACCAATTAAACACTTTTTTCCACAATAGTTGTACAGTTACAAATGGGTTCAGTTGCTTTTATTTTTCTGTATATCTTTATTTTTTGGTTGAGAAAGTTCAGCATGGACTAGAAATTTGAATTAGTTTTGATGTGTTTTGCATCAGCTATTTCAAGCTTGAAAACAACTTCCAGTGAAATCTATCAATTGAGTTGACATCCTAGGTTAGCTTTATACAAAATTAGGAATTTAATAGATTTGGTCTTTGGTATTCCCTTTCTTTTTCTTTGTTCATGAATTATATCTCTTCCTGTTAGGTTGCATTGTATAATAGAAAGCATTATCTTGAAAACAAACCTGGTTTCCTACATAAAAGTTGTTCATTTGTTCCCACTTGCTTAATCGAAGTCTCTTCCCAAATTTTCAAGAGGAGAATCATCAATCCTACTTTTTAAACCTGGTTTGAGCATTAAATGACACAGTATTAGAAACAGAAGAAATGTCCTTTTTCCCCTTTTCCTCTCAAAGTCTCTCCTGTCATAAGGAAAAGCAGTACATTTAAATCACCCCAAGATGTTATTGTCTTAATAAATTACTATTTTTCAGGAATAGTTGCATTTAAAAATAGTCCGTATACTATTTTAAATTACATGTTGGAAGTGAGGAAGGAAGACGATTGAGGGCAGAGAACATTTTAGCTTCCCGCAAATAATACTATAAAAATGATATTATGAGGTATATATCATTTATGTATGATTCTGGCCAATTTGCTCATAGTATTTTACAAGTTATCAGTTAGTTGACCAAAAATGTTTGACCAGATAGTTTTGATGTAAATGTAATTTATATGACATCTAAAACTGATGGCATAAAATGAAATATTATTCAGGCTTTAAAAAAGAGCAGAATTCTGACATATGCTAAAACGTGGATAAACCTTGAAAATGTTGTGTTAAGTAAAATAAGACAGACACAAAGAACAAATATGGTATAATTTCAGTTATACAAGGTATACTGAATAGCCAAATTCATAAACACAAAGTAGAATAGTGGTTACAGAGGGCTGGGAAAGAAGGGTGAATGGGTAGTTATTGTTTAAGGGTATAGAATTTCAATTCGAAATGATGAAAAATTTCTGGAGATGGGTAGTAGTAATGATTGCACAACAGTGTACAAGTACTTAATGCCACCAAACTATATATTTTAAAATGGTTAAAATTATAAATTTTGCATTACTTATATTTACAGCTATTAAAAAAGTGAATCGCTAAACAAAATAAATTATATAATGTAAACACTGAAAAGCGCAGATTCAATAAATTGAGGAGACATGCTATAGACTGGGAGCAAATGTTTGCAAAAGACATGTCTGATAAAGGACTGTTAGCCACAAAGGACTCTTGAAACTCAAAAATAACAAATAACTTGATTTAAAAAATAGACCAAAGACCAGAATGGACACCTCATCAAAGAAGATAGGCAGGTGGAAAATAAGTATATGAAAAGATGCTCCACATCATATGTCATTAAGGAAATGCAAACTAAAACACCAGTGAGATACCACTACACACCTATTAGACTGTCCAAAATCCACAACAATTGGCAACACCAATTGATGGTGAGGTTGTGGAGCAATAGGAATTCTTATTCATTGCTGGTGGGAATGTAAAATGATATAGCCATTTTGGAAGACCATTTGGCAATTTCTTATCAAACTAAAGCATACCGTTACTGTATGATCTGTCAATCACACTCCTTGTGTTTACCAAAAGGAGTTGAAAACAGGCTCGCTCACACAAGAACCACCTGGATATTTATAGCAGCTTTCTTCACAACTGCCAAAACTTGGAAGCAACCAAGTTGTTCTTAAGTAGATGAGTAGATAGATAAACTGTGGGACATTTGGACAATGTAATATTATTCCATGCTTTAAAAAAAAAAAAAGGAGCTACCAAGTCTTGAAAAAACATGGAGGAAACGTAAATGCATGTTACTAAGAGAATAAGTCAATCTGGAAAGATTCGGACTGCATGATTCCAACGATATGACATTCTGGAAAAGGCAAAGCAATGGAGACAGTAGAAAGATCAGTGGGTTGACAGGAGTTGGAGTGAGGGGTGGGTGGAGGGATGAATAGGTGGAGCACAGAGAATTCTTAAAGCAGTAAAACTATTTTGTATAATATTATAATGGTGGATACATGCCATTATACATTTTTTCCAAATGCATAGAATGTACAAACCTAAGAGTGAACCCTAATGTAAGCTATGGACTTTAGGTAGCAATGATGTGTCAATCACTGAACAATGAACAGTGTCAATCATTGAACAATAATGCATTCATTGATTTAACAAATGTGCTATTCTGGTGGGGAATGTTAATAATGGAGAATGCTATACACATATGAGGTTAGAGGGTATATGGAAAATTTCTATAACATCCCTCAATTTTACTATGAACCTAAAACTGTTTTAAAAATAAAGACTTTTTAAAAAGTGCATAGATCATAATTATATAGTTTGGTGAATCTTCACAAACTGCACTTTGTAACCGACACCCTGGGCGAGAAATAGAAACCCCTCATGTTACCCTTTCCAATTACCATCTATCTGCCATGGGCAACCACTATCCTGGCTTCTGACAACATAGATTATATTATTTTGTTTGTTGTTGTTGTTTTAATGAATAGTATAGTAAATACTCTTTTATGTTTGGCTTCTTTCACTCCACCATTGCTTGTAAGAGTCACCCATATTGTTGTATGCAGTTGTAGAGTGTTCATCCTCATTGTTATGTAGTATTTTATTGTGTGAATATCTAGCAATTTATTTATCCACTCTATCATTAATGAGTATTTTGGGAATGGACTGTTTGGGGGTAATTATGAAGTGTGCTTCTATGAACATTGAAGTGCATGATTTTTTGGTAAAAATACAGATGATTTCTGTGAGTTCATTCTTGGGAGAATTGCTAAGCCATAAGGTATGCATATGTTTGGCTTCAGTACTGTCAAGCAGTTTTCCAAAGTGGTTATACCAGTTTACATACTATCAGCGGTACAAATAAGTTCTGGTTATTTCACATTCTCACTATTCTACCATTTTGGTATTTTTATGTCTTCTCCTTTTAGCTATTCTGGTGGATGTGTAGCCATCTTAGTCCTTTCAGGATGCTATAATAAAATACGTGAGACTGGGTAATTTATAAGCACAGAATTTATTGCTCTCAGTTCTGGAGACTGGATAGTTCAAGATCCAAGGCACAAGTAGATTTAGTATCTGATGAGAACCCATTCCACATTGATGGCACCTTTTTGTTGTGTCCTCACTTTGGGGCAGGTCCCTCTTTGGGGCCTCTTTTATAAGGGCCCTAATCCCATTCATGTGGGTTGAGCCCTCATGATCTAATCACTTCCCACAGGCCCACACTTCTAATATCATCACTTAAGTGATCATATTTCAACATGTGAATTTTGGGGGGACAAAAATATTCCGGCGATAGCCTTAGCCATATTAATTTGTATTATTTTTGAAATGACTTCTTACTTGTCTCTATCACAAATATCTAGCAGTCTCTGCTTAAGATTACAACAACAAAACCTTTTCTTCTTTTAACTTACACCTAAATTCTTCTTTCACAGCACTTATTCATAAACAAAACAGTGATTTTCATTCTAAGTTTGACTTTGGTTTTCCTGGCAAACACTTCAAAAGGCAAATGGTAGCATCAAGATTTCAATATCCTAGTATGAATAAATTAACAGCTGTCTGTGCAGAGCTAAAAATCCAGCTTAATGCTTTTGAAATATTTTGACAACTATTTTTCTGATGTAAATAATTTGGATAGTCTGTTTTTATGCAGAAGAAAAATCCAAATAGTTTGGGACCTCAAATGGGTAAAAATATTGATGCTGACTAGTAAAAGTTAATTATTAATCCAGTAGTATCCAGTATTTGTGGAAAAACTGAACCCTGCCAATTAGCAGCTAACTAAAAATGACATTAAATCTTACTAATTCAGATTAATTAAGAGACAATCAATGTTAAATCTGAATTCTCTAAAAAATTTTATATCTTCCAAGTATATGCTAGACTTATCAGCATCATTTAGAAATTTTTTCCAGTAAATGAATGAGAATTAATAATACATTAATTATTTAAAGAGTTAAAAAAATAAAGTAATTGCAATACTTTTTTTAGTCAGTTAAGCATAAACTTTGCAGTACTATGTGTATTAGTATTTTGCTTAATATATTATTTCTCCTTTTTAAAGTCTTTCTCTGATTTATCAAAAATTCAATATGAACAAATTATGAATTAACTAACAAAGTGTTTTTATAACACTTTGATCTTCAGGGATTCCCAAGATTAACATTAAATGCATCCAAACAAAATTATTTATGAGTTTAATTTTATATATACACAGACACATACACACATATATGAATATATGTCAATAATGTGTCTATAGGTTTCTAAAAGTCAGTTACCATCATTATGCATTGCAATAACTGCCAAACGGCATTATATTATTAATACTGTATTTCTAGATACTCAACCATGTTACAAAACAGTTCTGTCAGACTTGTATCTATCCTCAGCTGTCACTCAATTTAAAGGTTGAAGATGCTTTTTCATGTTCACAGTAGAATTCAATCCCAAGGACTTATTACTCTAGGATGGCTCTCTGATTCTGAAATTGGGCCCATCATCATAGTTCGTACTTAGTTATCCTTGAGGGGCTATAAGGATGCCCTTGAGATAATTAATTAGATGGATTTATCTCTATTCTAGTGTTATTAGGGTTTACCAAAGGAATATAATACTTTGCTGATATTTCAAAAAGCTGTGAGCCAACTGAGAAATATGTTATAATTTTCAAACGTGCAAATACAATCACCAACTTTCTGCCATTCCATCCACAACAAACTTCCAGAAGTTTTCTCCAAGTACTATCTTCATTTGCTATTGTAAGGTCGTTCTTGTCATTCTTCACTGTGATTTTGGAGACTCTGTTCTTAACCCTACCATGATTTTGGGAGACCCTTTATTTAATTTTTATTTCATTCTCTTTAATTTTCTAACTGTCCTATATCATCCATTGGCTCATATTTGCATAATGTCATTTCTCTTTCTTGGCAGACATGTTGCCATGACTAGTATAATGCCTAACACATGACAAGTGTCCAGTAAAATTCGTTGAGTCAGTCAAAAACAAATGGCAATTTAAACTTCATTTGTAGCAATTAAAAATTTTTTGGAGTTGAAATAATAAGTTCAGTTCAGATTTCTAGATAGCATCAATAAAAAAATACATATTTTATCTAAAACTTCCTGATTATCACAGATGACAAACTCCATGAACTCCTCTCCTCAGCTGGGAATATACACATTTGGCAACTCAAATTTTCATCACTCTGTGCACGTCTGTAAATGACTGAAAAGGTGTCATGAATATTAATTTTGGTATTACAAATACATTTTAGTGAGTAGGCAAATCACAAATACGGACCTTGCAAATAATGATGATCAGCTGTACATCTGGATCCCACCCCTTTCCATTGTTGATTTTGTATTTTTCTCCTGGATTATTATATTTTCCTATTATCATTGCCTCCAATCTCACTTTAATTTCTCTTTCTAGTGCCTTTAAGAACTCATAATTGATCTTTTCTCACTGCAGTGTAAAAACTTTCAGTGCTGAATGAATATATTTAAATATATCAGCTATGTTGAAATATATTAACACAGCAGATAGGTTAGCCCTGGCCTATTTCCAGTCCCATATTTCATACCCACACGTGCTACTTTCTCTTTGAACATCACTATTCTCTGTTTAGCACAAACTGTGTGATTTTTACCTCTATACTTTTTGAAGTTTTTCACACTCACAGGAATAACCTCATCCTTCTTCACTGCTGGATAAAGATAGGCTTCACATCTCACCTCTTTGAGTAGTAATCTGAATCTTCAGGTATTTATCTTTTCATCTACCAGAGATTATTGTAATATACTTTGTGTTGCTTGCTTAGACCTTCGACTGTACCCTACTTTAAGGTAGGAGCCACCATTTATTCATATAATTTTTCCTTCTCCACTCATTTTGTTTTGTGAATTCAGCTTCCAAAATGTCTGATGGTAGCAAACTCAGCATCTGACCTTTGTTAGCCTAAGAATAGGTGTTTGTTAAATAATTTAGTGAGTACATAAATAATTGACCTTTGGTCAATTTATAAGATAGATTTTTGATTGGTAACATATTTTTATCAACAGCTCATAAGAGATAACAAAATGATAGTTTGGAACTATCTATGTGCTAAAATTAAAGCATATAGAATTAAAGTATATACACATCTGTTTACATTCATCTCTAGTATCATCTCTCTTAAGGATTGTTTCACATTTCCAGTGGAATGAAAACAAGACGACCATTTGGATATTTACTCTGAGCTGGTGCCACTTGTATTCAATTGGTGTGGATCAATTACCAGTACATAAATATATATTTTTTCTGCCAGCAAGATTGTTTAAGAAAACAATGAGAGAAGATATGTGCTAAGATTCTAAAGAATATTGAATTATACATATTAGCTTATATTTAGTTTCTCTGGGGGAAAATCATAAAACAGAATATGATAACATCAAGAACAGTTCAGTGAAATAGTCTGTAATGATAGTATGAAAAACTTGACTTTATTTATTTTTCCTTCGTAAGTAATAACTTTTGAAATTGTGGACGTCTGTGATCTATCTTCATACCCTAGAAAAGCCATTTATATGCTGATGAATTTAATACCTTTTGCCCTCTTTTTTAGATGAACATCATTGGGTTACTTGGATGTTAGCAAGAAAAATTAAACTTCTAAAATGCTTCATTCAGGAATAGAAATTGGATGTTTTATTATATTTCCCTCTAATGGATGAAAAAACTAGAAAGGATGCATTTTTATCTGCAAGAATCTTGTCTTTTATGTCTAAAATGTATTTTATTATTGCTTGGAAGCTAAAATAAAGCTTTTATCTCTCCCTGTGTTCATAAATGCTTGTGTGTATATATCTGTAACAAGATAAACACCCCACAAGACTTATGTATATATGTGGGTCTATTCATTTCTTTTTTCCTTCTGGGATTGGGATTTACAATCAAATACTTAGGAGAAGTGTAACTGTGCAGTATAATAGAAAGAACATTTGCTCTTGAACTTGGCTTTAGTCTTACCTCTATTTTTACTAGTGAAAGTGTGTTGCTTAGAGCAAGCCATTTAATATCTTTGAGCCTTTTTTCCCCGTCTACATAAATGATTCCATTGGAAAATATAATTTCTGACATTACTTTAGTTTTAAAAGTATTTGATGAAAGATGAAAATATAGTTGCTATAGGGATGTTGAAAGACTTATTCCAAGCATAGAGTAGGCATTCAATACATTGAATGTGAATTTGTTAAATGAAGGAACCCTCTGTGATGGTTAATTTTATGTGTCAGCTTGACTGGGCCATGGGGGCCCAGACGTTGGTCAAATATTATTCTGGGTGTGCCTATAGAGTGTATTTGATTAAGATTAATGTTTGAATCAATATTAAATAAAGTAGATTGCGCTCCCAAACATGAGTGAGTCTTATTTAACCAATTGAAGGCCATGTTAATAATGGGGAATAGAACAAAAAGCCTGAGTAAGAGGGAACTCCTCCTGCCTGCCTGCCTTATCTGGAACATTGGTATTTCCTGGCCTTTGGACTTAGAGTGAAACCAGCTCTTCTTGAGTCTTAAGCCTGCTGGCTTTCAGGCTGAAACTTATATCAATGGCTCTCTGAGTTCTCAGGTCTTTGGACTTGGACCAAAACTACACAATTCTCCTGGGTCTTCAGCTTGCAAACTGCAGATGTGAGCAATTCCTTTATTGTCTCTTTTACTGTCTGTCTCTGTCTCTCTTTTACTTTCTCTCTCCTGCCTCCCTCCCTTCCTCTTCTATTCTGTTTCTCTGAAAAACTCTGACTAATATATGCTGTATGCATTCTTAATTTCTTCTTCTCCATCTATATCCAATTAATCCTAATCTTTGTGAATCCAGCTTCCAAAATATCAGACATCTTTTCAAGCTAGGTGTTACTGAATTAACGCTATTGCTACTTTTTTTTAAAAAACAAAGCACAAAGCATCTTCTTTTGTTCAATTGTTCAATTTATCCACTCACAAACTTGTGTAGTAAGTGGACCAACAATTTTCTAAAAACATGCTTTATTACAAATAAGCTTTTATCCGGATGAGTTTTTGAGAATTTTTTTTCATAGAATGTACTCTGATGAAGTTATGACATAGGGTTACATTACAGATTATTTGGATTTTTTTTAAGTATAAGGGATTAATTTTATATTTAAAATTAAAGGTCATCGGGGAGGAAATGGTAAATCATTCAAACTATTGATATCCAAACTATTGGTATCAGGGTATATAAAATACCTGACATGAAGACATGTTAATAATTGGGATGTACCCTAGAATTACAACTCCTCTTTTTAACTACATAATTAACCAAGCAGATAATGTGCTAGGCATTGAAGAAAGATGAAAAATATGTAGTCCTTATCCTCAAGGACTTAAATCTAGTGGAAAAGCAACAGATATTTACTATATTGCAGGGAGGAATCTAAGTTAGTTTCTTCCACCGTTAAATGGGATAATAATAATAAGACTTCATACAATTATAAAGTTTATGTTAGATGGCACTGTGTTAGCTTATACCCAATATCTCAGTAGCTTACTAAAGCCAATTTGTGTTTCTTGCTCTTGTTACAAGAAGGCTGTAGATTATCTGGAGTTTTGTCCAATTCAATTGGGCTCTGCTAGGCTCTGTGTGTCTTCTCATTCTGCGAGTCATGTTAAAAGAATAGGTTGGGACATCTTATTCTCAAGGTGAAGAGAGGACTAAGAGACAGAGTATCAAGCAGTGTGATAACATGTAAAGCTCTGTCAAACAGAGAGGACATCTGATCTATTCAAATTTCATTGACCAAATCAAGGCACATGCCAAGCCCCAAAATCAATGGACAAGGAAAAATTTTTTATTTTCTAGGAGCTTGGCACAGGTGAAATTAAAACAAATATTTATGAATAAATACTACAATCTACCACATGCACATATAGTATGTAAAGCATTTTACACAATGTCTGCACAGAGTACATGTACAATATTTGGTAATTATATGGTAAGAGAATAATAATGATGGTAGCTAAATTATACAGAAACACTTATAATGGAGCAACTCATTATACCAGGGGAGTATAAAACAGCATTACAGAAGAAGAGATATTGGGCCAGTAGTGATTCTAGAGAGAAAGAGAGGAAGGGTGTTCCAGATGAAAATAATAAACAAAGGCATGGTGACACAGAGGAGATTAAGTTAAAGCCTAAGCAGGTCTGGTGTCTCTGTCCCTTCCTGGGAGTGAATCTTATATCTAGCCAGTTGTAATATTTATGACTTCAATTGCAAGTAACAGTATTTAATTGAAAGTAGCTTAGACAAAATAAAACAAAATGCATTGTATAACTAAACAAGAAATCTGAAGGTGAGAAATTTCAAGAGTCAATATTATGAGGGTGTCTTCACTGACTTAGAATCTTGCCTTTCCATCCTGTCGTACTTGGCTAGATGACTTTCATCCTCAGGTCTCCTCTTGCGATCACAAGTTGGCTGTGCAGCTCCAGGTATCCTGTTCTCACTCAATACCATCCAAATGCAGGATGAGGGTTTCTCTTTTTATATCTCTTTTAATGAGGCCAGGAAACATTTTTCAGAAGCCCCCTTTAGGATTTTAAGTCTTATATCTCATTGGGTAGAACTAGCTTGGATGTCCACTCCCAAATGATCACTGACTAAAGAAACTGGAATTACCATTATTAATTAAGAACAATAATGAGTTTAGGGATGTTCTCACACTCTCAAAGTATTTCTTCTCCTAAACAAGAATAAAATCAGGATTCTCTTAGCCAAAATGAAGGTAATGGCTGATTGGCCACCAAGTGTATCTGCCATGCACAGGTGTAAGATTTGTGTTTTCTACTCAAGTTTAAAAGTTTTGGATGGGTGAGCATCTTAATGAATACTATCCTGACTTTAATAATTTATTTCTATTATCTTTGAATAACTTCTGGTACTAAATTATAGTTGATAATTGAGTAAAAACACTAAAAACAGTAAACTATTTGAGTGAAAGTCCAACAGAATTCATTGTAGATCATCTGTGGGTGTTGGTCACATAGAGTCACAATGTTGGGTCCGGGAAGATGGTGTGACCTCTCCTTTTACCATCAAAATGATTTTTGAGATCTGGCAAATACATCGTCTGGTTTATATTATAAAATGGACTTCATTAGGAAAGTGGTGTGTTACTTGTCCTGTTTTCCAATAATTATACAGAATAAATCTCTTACCCTGTTGTTTTCTTTTCTTTATTGAGTACCATGGCAAGTTTCTTCAGCATTGACAACCTAATACTTTCCTTTAAAACAATCTTTTAACTTTATATAAACCTAAAAGACAAAGAGCTCAGTATCTTTGAGAATGCACAAAAATGAAATGTTTGTACCATTGAGAGGCCAAGTTGAGCCATTTGACCAGTTTGTAGCTTTCTTGAATAGGGTGCTGATTTTCAAGAGTAATTTTGCAGCGAACATTAAATACTGAGAAAATGACATAAGTCAACACTCATACCTTGTATGTGGATTTTAAAAATATTCAAGTTTAATTTTTTTATTTTTCTGGAGCAAAAGGTGGAAATTAAACTATTTTTCTCTCTCCATCATATTCTAATATTCAGACAGTCTGGTACTATGACTCATTAGGTTAATCCCCTCTGTTTATGACATATTTCAATGCCCACACATTTTTAGTTCTTACGACTTTCTTTTGTTCATATGTTTGAGTCAATTATGTTAGCTATTCATCAGTGTATTAGAAAAGTCTCTGCCACTTTATTCTTCAGTGTATCTCATTATAAGCTTTTTTGGCCCCCTACCCCTACTGCCTGATGGAATTTAAATCACTAAATGGAGCAGAAGGCAAGAAATCAGGATGCATGGGCTTTAGGGGAAAGATTAATCATCAGAGAAGATGTGAAAAAAGATATGAAAACAGTGAGGACAAAGAAACTAAAAATTACAGTTTTAGTGGGCGGTTCCTTTGAGGAGAAGGCCTTGGTAACCTTGGAGATATAGTGGAGAAAGAGGAACTAAGGTGACACAGTTGGTATTTGCTGGACAGACCATGCTTTTTCCCAGTTTGAACTGGTAATTTTAAATTTTAAAACACTGACCACACAAAACTTTTCCCTAAATATTTATGGCCCATTTTAATATTTCCTGCTGAAAGAAAATGAACTAACAAAAGAAGAATAGACACAATAGTTTTTGAATTCATTTCAACAAGTCATCAACATATTCCCGTTATATATTTTAAAACACCATGGATGGGACTTGTTTAAAATAGATGGAAGATTCTCTAGGAGTGATGGCCTACCAAAACTCCAGCACTGTGCAATGCCAGTTCCGTTCGCCATGTCACGTAGGCTTTCCCCAAATCAGGAGACTCATGTTTTTTCTCGTTTTAACATGAGTGAGCTTAGCTTCACAGAGTTCAAGTCATTCACTCATCATTTTCAAATTAGAGAACTGGGACTTGAACCCATTTCTCTCTCACTCCACAGCCTGTCCTAGTTATTCTCTGCCACTTTTCTAAAGGGCTAGATAAGGAAAAAAAAAGATTTAGAGAACACGAGAGTGAAACTACTGCAGTCAGGTGTGGTGGCTCACTCCTGTAATCCCAGCCAGTGTCTAGAAAAAAAACCCATTGTCTACAAAAATTTTTTTTAAAAGAATAAACCTATTGAATCTATTCATAAATATATTGATTTAATATGTTCACTAATTTAAGAAAAACTATGCTTTCTTCATTCAATTATTACAACTTTATTTTTCTTGCTCTCTTATTGTTTGGTTGTAACTGGAAAAAGAAATTGTTATGTAATATTCACTTAAGGGTTTACATTTTATTTAGTCAGTGTAGGCTTATTGTACACTGTTAGTGGGAAGGCAAATTGGCACAACCTTAATGGACACAAGTTAACAATATATATTACATGTCTTAAAAAAGTTTATACCCTTCAATCTAATAATTCTCCTTCTATGTACTTAGTCTAAAGAAATAATGTGATACATCCCCAAAGTTACGTCAGAGATGCTTATTGCAACATTGCTATAATTGCAAACAATTTAAATGACCAATGAGTTATTGATTAAATAACTTAGGATATAGCTATGATGATATTCTATGTAGCAGAATATATGATGATATTCTGCCCCTTTTAAAAGAGTAATAATTTTGACAAATGTTTAAGACTATTAAATTAAAGTTTAGTTTACAAAATAATTTATTTTAAGTTTATGAAAAATACAATGAGCACACGTCAAAAGGTTAACTATGATTATTGAGGTAGAAATATTGTGAAAAATTTTAATTTTTCCTCCTTTTCATTCCAATGCTTATACAATAAACATATGTTTCTTTGTGGTCTAAATAAGTAATAAAAACATTAGGAATTTGGTGAATTTTTAAAAAATGCTTTCCAACTTAAAATCAACAAATGGATCACCAATGGAATTGAATTCTTGGGCATTTTTCAGCTCATTTTTTCCAACCTGTTTCTAGTTTGGACTAGACATTGCAATATGCATACTCTTAGGATGTTTTTTAGCTCAATTGTTTTGTCCATAACTTGTATCAGATTTTCAAAGAAACCGTGAAGGAAACTCATTTATCCCTTTGAAAATCCTTTGAAATATTTGAAGAAAGTTGCCTCACATAAAAATAACAGGGAGAAATGGGCCAAGAATATGCATCTATAAGAAAACCTAAACTATAATTTATAAAAAATGTTTAAGAACACAAATTAAAATTTTAGCTATCTCTCTGCTCATTGTTATGCTATATAAAGCAATCCACAAACACTGGACTTTTTGATTATATATCAGACTTTTCCCCCCATGTGTTATTACTGGAATTGGGGAGTGTCTTATAATATTAGGAAATATTTTAAATATCCCAAAATACATACCTACCACCTAGACTATTTATATACCACCAACTAGAATTTTAAAAATATGTATATGAGTTATACAGAGGGTGCCAAAAAAAGTATACCTTTTAAGAAAGAAAAAACTATTAAAATTGTAATACTCAATATATACTAATAACAAAAGATGACTACAAGTCACATTTTACTTGTGCAATTACAAGAGGCACTCAAAGTAGTTACTATCAGTGTCCAGACACTTCTGATAACGCCAAACATCTCTTGACATCGCTTAAAATGTGTATACATTTTTTTGGCAACCCTGGTAATAAGTTTTACATATATATATATTGTAAGATATTAATAACTTCAACTCCATCTTCCATGTCCGCATTCCAAATGGGAAGTTGTAGGTTGGATTTCTAAAGTAGCCAGCAGAGTGTCATACCTTGACTTTGTATTTCCCCTTTGCCTCACATAGACAATGGAGTGCAGGTGGGAGAGGGAATTGCTTTTCTGTTGTTTTCTGGCATCCTTCCCTTCTTGTTGCTCTTTTAAACATTTTTCAACTGTAATAGGAGGGACCAAAAAAACTGGAATTTATTTATAGAAGTGTATTTATTCTTACCTGCTTAAACTTCAGTCACCTTCAAACTACTCTATCGAGACACTTTTTCCAATGCTCAAAACAGTTTCTGAACTTGTCGGTTTTGATGTCTTTTAGTGCTTCCGCCATTTTTTTGTTTCAACTCTTCCACATTGGCAAAACGTTTCTCTTTGAGTAGTTTCTTCATCCAGGGAAACAAAAACAAAGTCCTTCAGGGTGCTATCCGGTGAATAGAGAGGCTGGGGCATAGAGTCAGGCTGTTTTTGGTCAAAAACTGCTGAACACACAGCACAGTGTGGGCAGGTGTGCTTGTAAATTATCCATCATGAAATGTTGAAAACGTTTCAAACATGTTGAAAGAATCTCCAGAAATTCACTGAAGCTGAATGCAGTCTTTCACAACAATGCTAGCTGGTCCACTGATGCCGATGGGTTCTCAGAACACTTACATAGTGGGGGAAGTCTGTACTGCAAAGGACTTGCCCTCCAGAAAATAATTCCAGGTTTTTTTTAGGGGTCCTTTCTCATATGTAAACATTGTGTGTTTCAGTTCAGCTCCTCCTTGTATTTTGCCCTTTCTTTCTTGCCACATGTCCCTCCATTAAGATTAGCCTGATTTTATCCACTTTCCTCCTTTTTTATACGTCCTTCTCCTAGTTTTGTAAACATTCTCAAAATCTCCTTTTCTTCCTCTTCCCAGGTCACCTGGGCTGGATCTCAACATCTGGCAAAACATGCGCTAAACCAGAGGAGCTCATTCTATATAGATAGCCACGGATATGGAGTTTTGCACTGCAGTGTGATAGTAAAACTAGAGATTCCCTTGCACTATTGGTTCACATGCTCTGTTGCAGGGTTCAGGCATGGGATCAACTGTAATAATAATCACATTACTTATCTAGACTCTGATTTTCTGAGAATTGGTCACCTAGTGAACTATTCCATCTGACTTTGTCTCTAGAGTTTATTCTGTTTCTTATTGGTGGTTGTTGATTTGATAAGCCCTAGAGAGAGTTCTGGAAGTCTGCACGGTGCTTTCAGATCCTGCCCGCCCTGTGCCTTCAGAAGTGGTGCTCTGGGAGTGTATGTTTTACCAGACTTCCAGATTCTGGATAGAAACAGAGCCTGCTTTCCCGGGCTTTTCTACCTCTTATTTAGGAACAGACACATAGAAATGGCCATGAAATATTTGGCAAGTATGAACATTACATATTTCAATAGGGATGTGAAAACATGTCTCTTTGCTTCGATCTCTTCACCTAAAAAGGCCAGTCTATTTATAAACAATGGTTACAGATGGATGGATAAATGCAATTTTTTGTAAGAAACATCCCAAATTACAGATGCCTTTGTAACTATTAATAGTAAGAGCTATCACTCATGAAACATTTATTCTGTGCTAGGTACTGTTGCAAGTGCTTTATATGTCATAGCTCATTTCATCCTCACACAACTCTGTGAGTTAAGTACTGTTCTTCTCATTATCTCCGCTTTACAGATGAGGAAATAGGCTTGGAGTGTTTAGCCCAGAGTTACATAGCAAATAAGTGGTGGAGCTAGATTTGGAATCCAGACAATTAGGTTTACCACCTTATACTGTCTTTGTGTGCTAAGGTGCATTTATAGGAAGCTACAATACCAAGGGGCCTGATTTTAACAGCATCTCCACCCCAAACATCTTGTTGAACCACAATTATTCCAGGGGATGATAATGAGTTGAAAGGCAGACAAACATAATTTTGCTAAAGGCATCTCATACTTGAAAGACAGTCAAATCTTCCAGGGTTCCATATGGCAAAAAAAAAAAAAAAGTTTCTATTCTTCAGGAGATTGTCAACTAAGTCTTTGAAATTGAACAAAGAACCGTAGAATCTGAGTTGAGACCACCCAGGACTGCCAGGGGCGGCCATGTCCTTTAGATTATGCTAATAGATCTGGATTGAGACTACAGACTTCCTGCAAATGTTAGGCATCAAACCCACTGTTTAACCTTTTGTTTTACCATTTATGAACTGGGTGATTTTATTTTGTTAGCTTTTCTCTTTCATTGGCTTCTCTCTCTCTCCCTGTCAGTCTTACTTAACTCTGCTGTTTAAAATCCTTCAATCTCTTCTAATTGCTTGAAGAGTAAAATCTAAGCTCTTGAAGTGACCTACAAAGACATGCAAAACCTTGTCTCTGTCTCATTTTTTAGCTCCAAAGAGCCGCCCTTGTCCATTTGTTCACTCTTCTTCAGCACAACTGGCCTTTCGTAGATTCTTTTATACCTTATACAGGCTCCTTCCTTTGCCAGACACATTTTTTTCCCTCCATTTACCTGACTGCTCATTCTTAAGGTCGCACCATAAATATCCCTGCCTAAGAATAGAGGCCTTCTTCCCTGAATTAGCATCCTGTCCTTTTACACAATGGCCCTTACTTCAACTTGCCATTATACATTTATTTACATAATTATATTTTTAATATTTGTCTCTCCCATGGTTGTTAGCTTCTTGTAGGAACAAACTAGGGATTCTGTTTGTGTTCACCATTGTTTAGCACCTAACAGAGTGGCTAGCAAATAATTGACGTTTGATAAACATTTAATATGTAAATGAATGCACTTCAGTATCTTTCTCTGTAAAGGGGAGCTTCTAGAATTGCTGTAAGTTAAATGAGATTTATTCACAGACGTTCACACACCTACTGCCAAGCATAGTTCTAGAACATTAGTAGACCCTGAATAAATAGTAATATCCTTCCTCCTTTTCCCTTTGATGTTAGAGACTCCAGTCAGGGTTGTTTTTGTTTCTCATACACAAGCCAGGGATAATGATGATGAATGATGGCTAGTGAAGATGCTGGGTTTGGGGGATGTGGGAATTCCAGGAAGAGAACACAGCATGAATAAAGGCAGAGATGCAGAACAGTGAATGCAAAATGGAATGAAAAGGTGTTATTTTGATTGGCTAAAACTCAGGGGCCTTGTAAGAGAGTTATGGTAGAAAAAAATCTGGAGAAAGTAGACTTGAATCAGATTTGGAGGGTCTTGTTAAGGAGTTCACCAGAGAGGCTAAGTGAGTGAAACAGATTTTGAAGTTATTTGTAAGCTTGCTTCAGAAGGCAGAAAATTCTAGTGGGACACTTCTTCAGTTGTAGCAAGAAGGAAAACAAAGTATGACCACTATTGCTGTTGAGCCTAAAGAATTGGTAATCATTTATTTTCCTTTGCTGACTTAAGTGCTGATACTTCCTGGACTCTGACTTAGTGCTCATGGCCCCTTATTCTGTTCATTCTCCTGGAGAGCCTTATCTGTTTTCCTTATACAATCAAATAATTAGACTATCTCTTTTATACTGATGAGTGTCATTTCTGTTTGTCATTCAGAGTTCCAGATCCACCTAGTCAATACTTTCTAGACTTTTCTAAGGTATCTCAATCTCAACCTGACTTTAAGTCTAAAATTGAGCGCATTGTGTCCCCCACCAACATTTGCCTCTTTTTACATTGATTTTCTGTTAGATGTGTCATCATCAGCATTATCCATTAGAAAACCCAAGTCGGAATCCTAGGAGTCATCTTGAATTCCATGTCCTCTTTCTCATCTCCTCCCCTGTGGAATCAGTATTAAATCCTATAAATTTTATTCTTTAACCCTCGCTCTTCTCTGCCTCTTTCATTCACCTCCTCTTTCCTATTTCCATTAATGCTGCCTATTTCAGACCAAATCTCACTGACCCAACAACAATCATGTTCCATTGTATCCTCTTCTCTCATTGACATTCTTTTTGTTCATTTCTTTCACGACCTTCAATAACTTCTTAAAAATGCAAATTTGCTTTATTTCCTCACTTTAAATTCCTCAGCCTCTCTGTGTCCCTTCATGGAATGAAGTCTGAAAAGTTTCAACTCTTTATTATGACTCATCACATTCATCTCTTCCCAGATAAGGCTATTCCAGACCCCTCTTCAAGTAGAATCTGCTGCTTCCTCTTTCGTATATTGCTCTGTTTTCAGTTCATACTTTTAAGCTTGGCATCTATGACACTTTATTGCCCTATTTTACCCCATATAAAATATTTAACATTTTCTTTTATTACTTTTCACACTTCTCCACCACATATTCATCTCTGTACAACCAGTGCCTAGAATAATGCCAAATATGCAGCAGATTCTTAATGTTTGCTGAAATCAAGTGACATGAAGTTTGGAAACAGACTTGGAAATGGCTTTCTTTTGGGGAATGAGAGGAGAAAGCAGAGCCAGGAAAAGAATAAGAACATTTGATCAAAAAACAAAGCAAGAATAGCCACTGGAATCAGAGAAGATAAGAATAGCCATTGGAATTAGAGAAACACAAGAGTGCAGAGTAATAAAATCAGTTTGCCTTTGCTTTCTAAAGGAGGAAAAAGCCACACGTGTCAAAAATAGCAGAGGATCAAAGAGGTGGAGGAGTGAGAAAAGATATTTTAATTGGGTAATTAGGAAGTCATGCTGCCTTTGGAAGAAGAGTTTTAAAAATTAGTGATGGGCTATAGAAGCCACATGGATAAGATGGAGAAACATGTATTGAGGTGGTTGAAGTAAGAAGTACCCTTGAAAAATTTTAATTGTGAAAGGAAGAGTTCAGAATGGAAGGGTGCGAGAGAGGCGAATGGTATCCCTTTTTCTCCTGAAAAGATGCAGATTAAAACAACTCCCACTACTTGACTTGGCAAAATGAAGAAATGTGAACATTTTACATGTTCCTTTCCACAACAACTACTTTTTGGGAGAAAATAGGCTTGATCTGGGAAAAATGATACACATACACACACGCATGCATGCACACAGCCTTTGGGAGATGGTAAAGAGACAGAAAACTTTAGATAAATTTTTCAATTTTTTTCAAGGCCTTTTGCACATTTTAAAAACAATATATACTTATTATCATTATAATTTATCAATATAATATGTATGAAAAAGAAAATAAAATCACATGTCATTCCTCCAGCCAGGAATTAACATATGAGGATGCCAAAAAAATGTATACACATTTTAAGTATGACATTCACTCAAAAGATGGCGTTAATCAAATGAATACTAGGATCACCAAGCAACAGGCGGGACAGTCAAAGAAAATGGCCGAAGCACGATTGACCACACATCATACTACACACTGCTACAGTAATTTAATTCAACTTTAAAAAGTAATACATAGATAACATCTCTTAAAATGTGTATACATATTTTGGCACCCCCCCAATGTATGTGTGTAAGTGTCTGTTGGATAATTTAATTTTAGCACTTCAATTAATAGTTTTAAAGATTGGATAGGAGTGTAGTAAGTTCATTTACGGTAGAGTTTGTTTGCTGTTAAACTAGTTGGAAGTTTTTGTAACTAGTTTTTTTTCCCCTCAGTGGAAGCTTTCAGTATATTTTCACATGTAACAATTATGCTGTTTGAATGTAGTCTAACAACACAGAGGAATTTATGACAAAGATTTGTGAATAGCAAACTAAGGGCAGAGTTTCTGGGCTTAATGGCCCAAAGAGAGAGGATCAGTCAATATATTATAAAAATTCTATAGAATAAATAATTGAGACTTTTCTCTTCCACCAAAATAAATTCAGCATCTCAGCAGTTGTTGCTGAGGCATTCCCAGAATGAAGTCATTGCTCTTTTGTAACTGAGCCAGTTAGTACAGGGACTTCAGGAGCCCTTTAGTCATCCAAAGATTATAACCAGGAGTCCCCCAAACTCTGAAGGAGAGGCCGGCCTTTGGGTCTTCTGAGCTGGTTCAAGAAGTACTAGAATAAAAGGGGTTACTAGAATAAAGCTCTTGCCATTTCTTGCTGAATTTCATGGGACCTAAGATTTGATCCTCCATAAAGACTTTTGAGGAAACTTGAGCTCTGACTTGAAAGACTCCCATCAGGTTTGATGAAGAGAGAAAGCAACGTTGTTACATCATGCTAGTTCCTAATGGAAACTGTTGTTTCAAGGTATCACTTTTTAGTGTTGATTTGAAGCCTGGCACATCATCTACAGGGGAGATGGAGCTAGTGTGACTTTTAATGCCAGCCACACTCTGATATCGCTCTGTTCTCTGTCTTTTACAATGTTCTTTGTATGTCTTGCCAGAAAAATAATAATTCTGTGAACCTTTTTACCCCCGATAAGTGCTCACACAATGAATTTAATTAAAATCCCCTTTATCTATTATGCTGAAAACAAGGAATTAACAATATCCATTAAAATGACTATTACATTCACATCAAATGGATTTCAACACCAGACGAAAATGATATGAAGAAAGTCATAATCATGTGAGGCCCAATATGGTGTATAAATTTTAAACCTTTCGAAAACCTAAATTATTTTAATTTGCAAATGTAATTATCATAAATGTCAGTCAAACTTTCTCAAGGCCGCTCTTTATTGAACAGAAAGAAACAAATGAGATTGTGAAGCCTTTAAGCTTTGCAAACTCTCGATTAACTCCTCTATTACCGGTGAACTCTCCAGTTCAGTAGAAAGAAGATATTCTTAAGTGTGTCATAGGTCATAGGGCCTAAAATACAGTTAGCAGAAAAGAAAAGATAATCAGAGGATTATGGTCAATGGGTTATAACATTCTTTGAATTAGAGTTGGTTGACTGAGAATGCCAATAAGTTTTTAATAATGGTCACACATTCTGTCTTTTGCTACAACTTCAGGCTGTATGTATATGGTGTGTATAAAACATAAATGAATTTTGTGTGTAGATTTGGATCCCAATATTTCTCATTATGTATGTGCAAATATTCCAAAATAAAAAAAAATTGAAGTTCAAAACACTTCTGATCCTAAGCATTTGGGATAAGAGATATTCAACCTGTATTTAATTGTACATAATGGTTGAAATTGTTTCTCCCATTGGCACCTTCAACAAGTAGCATCCCAGAGCTACATTTCAGGCTAAGGCAAGAAGTAAACAAAGGTAATGATCTTCTTTCTTATGAAATCAAAGTGCATATTTATCAAAACCAGTGCTATTGCTCAGGTAAAATTTGTCAAATGGGAAAAACATGATTTCTTGAGAAGAGAGAAACAAGTTTTGATTGAGGCGCTGTATTAAAAATTATCTCAACAGAAGAAACGCAAACTTATTTTAGTCCATTCTTTACCACTATTTTCAATAATACATTTTACCTAAATTACACATGCTAAAGCACTACTTGGGCAGAATATTTTAGGTTACAGTTTCTATGACTGGAACACATAGACATCTTCTTCTAGAGGACAAATTACCAACTTTGTTCGGGTTCTGTCGCCTTTCTAATAGCAATCATTGCATAGTCCAAATTCCAAATTTCTATTAGAAACAAATCAAGTAACTCAGAGTTATCAGTCTAATTATGCATAGGGCGCAAAGTTTTCTGAAAATTGTGTGTTCGCTTTTTGAATGTTTAGAATTAAATTTATAGACTAGAAAAGTGGTCTCCTTAAAATCCTCCTCACATCATTCTCACTTCATCATGTCAACCCAGGGTTCAATCTTTTTTCCTTGATTATTTTATTGCCTTATTGGCCACTTGTCCCTTCTCTATTGTTGGTAAGATCTGAAAGCCTGTCATATTGAGCCTGCTGCTACTCTATTATTTGCTTTGAACAAACGCTATTATGTTGTCCTAATAACCACAGCTGTGTAAGCATGTATCAGTCTCTTTTACTGTGGTATCATTTCTATATATGAAAGTAATTTGCCCTTGGTGTCTGCTGATGATTTCCATTGTTTGTGTTGACACATTGCTCAGCTCTCAATCCTTTGTGCTTGTCTGCCCTCTCTTTCCTCCCCTCCCATTGGAGCAATTTTAGCCTTTATTCTAAGACACTACTTAAAAACAAATGAAACTCAAGTGGCCTTAGTCCTTCTGTGACCAAAAGGGACTTGTAAAGAGACTGACTTGCCAAATCTTGAAAAATGTCTTGGTTTGATGCCTCTTTACTGAGACATCATTATCATCTGCGTTTGTGGATTGCCATGCTGACAGTATTATTATCCTCAAGAGTGCCAAATATTTTAATAGAAACACAAGACTGGAAGCTGTCTTCGGACTCTGTGGCAGGGACAGCAAGTGGTCTCAGTGATGCCACTGAAGATGGGAATTGGTCCAAATGAGAGGCCTTTGAAACAGAGACAGATTCTGACCTTAGGCATGGCTACGAGTGTTGCATGTGCCATGGATATCTCAATTTGTGGTTTTACCAGTGTTACCTTGATGCTGCACTTTTCTGGACAAGACCTGAAGCACAAGAGGCAGAATGGGAAAGATCTGTTGCATCTCTTCAAGCTTTTTAAACGCCTGCTTTTCACATATGAGAAAATTAAGATTCAGAGAGGCGAGTGGCATTACTCAGCCAGTAGGTGGCAAAGTCAAGATTCAAACTCTAAACCTCTTCTCTTTTCATCTCTGGAGTGGACGTTGGAGCAGGTCAGCTTTTCTGGGTGGACATCAAACCAGGTTTTGAGGATAGAAAAGGAGTGGAAGTAAGTCCTTGTGGACCCACTAACATTTCAGCTCAAATAAGGCAATGAGTCTGTGAAGTGAATGCTGACAAACTGTAGTTGTAGATGAACAAGTTTCTTGTTACTTCTTGGGTCGAGGCAACCATACGGAACCATTGTGAGGTGAAGCCTCACACACCTCAGACCATGTTCTGTCCCTGATTGTAATAGCACAGGTAGCAATAGTCACAGATTGCAATAACATCTGTAACTGTGCCTGTTGCCCCAGATCAGATTAAACCAAGGGCTTAATGCATCTTGTATCATTAGCTATATGTATCTATTTTAAATATATGTTCGTGTATATATGTGTGTGTTGTTTGTGCTATGACTAGTCATGAGATTAACCTGATTCCCCATTTACTTTGTAATAAACTTAAAATACAACTTCACTGAAGTAAATGCCAAATCCTATAGGTTCTGCTTTTAAAATTTATCTGAAATCTGACTATTTCCCGCCACTACAATTGTTATCACCTTAGCTAAAGCCCCACCATCTCTTGCCTGGGTTACTGTAAGAGCACCCTAACAATTTCCCATGTCCCCCTATATTCCTAGCAGCCAGAGTGCTCACACTAAAACATACATCAGATCACATTCTGTCCCTGATCAAAGCCCTCAAATGAGTCCTCTTCACACTTGTACTCTGTGCCTTCCATGCAAAGTCCCTAAGAGCCTGCAAGCCTCTAGATGGCCAGAACTCTGCCCACCTTTAGATCCATCTCCTGCCTCTCTGTCTTCACTCTTTCTACTCTAGCCACACTGGCTCTTCACTGTTTGCCACGCACATCAAATATGCTGACACAGCAGAATCTGTGCACTTGCCATTCCCCTCCCCGTTCTTCGCTCCATGGCTGGCTCTTGCTCACTGGCTCACATCGTTCTGGCCAGAAGGGGCCTGTCCCACCTCCCACCCCACCCCACCCCACCCCACTCCACACATTTACTTTCTATCCCTGGCTCTGCCTGATTTTTCTTCATAGCACTTATTATACTGTAATATGATAATAAAACTATGGGACATCTTGTTGTAAATGTATTTTTTGTTTGTTTGCTTGAGTGTGTGTCTCTCCTATCATGATGTAAGCTCTTAGTGAAGAGGAGACTGACTGAACAAGATTGGCATGCTTATCACTGTATCTTTTGGGCCTACAGTGCTGAACTCATAGCAGATTCTCTATACATATCTTGAATGGATTAAGGAATGAATGCAATTTAACAAAAACTTGAAAAGAAAAGACCACATTTGTTTTGCACCTCTGCCAAGTGAGTGAGAAAGCAGTTTGTCAGAGCTCCATTATGAGCTAAACATATGTTTGTTAAACTTAAACTAGGTGCTGGAATGCAGATAAGGCGGTGTGTATTTGAGGACCTCTCCTGGAGGGGAGAAAATATAGACATGCTAAGAGAGAAAGGTTAAATTGACTGTGGAAGACAGGAGAAGGATCCTGATCTGGTCAAAGGAGAAGATTAACATGGGGGAAAGATATTTAGGCTTTCTAGAGCTTTCTTCAAGAAGTGACATTTCAGCTGAGTGCTAAAGAATCTTTAGAACTTTTTTAAGAGTGTCGAAAGGGACAACCTAAATATGGGGAACTACACATAAAAGTAAGAGAGAGAAAGACAGACAGAGAGAGAGAGAGAGAGAGAGAGAGAGAGAGAGAGAGAGAGAGAGAGAGAGACTTTAGAGAATTACAGTTGGTCCACGCCTCATTCATTCTTGAATGAAAAAGGGTGGGAGTGCCAAGAGGTGATGTTTCAGCATGAACATAGACAAGTAACAAGTTTCTTGGAGGGACAAACAGACAAAAAACACTCTTTTTCCTAAAAGCTTTAAATAACTTTATATTATATAGAAAGTTTTGAAAATGCCTCATAATTCTGTATGAAGTTTGGAGGCAAAAGCTCGACCAATATAGATTTCTCTTGTTCTATCACCAGGAGACATTTTTGAAGCACTTTATTTCCTCTTGATATACATTTTGAGATTTTTAAATACAGTAATATGTTTTTTATTATTAATCTGAAATTACTATACGTGGCCAAGTTCTAAATGGCTCCCAAATTTCAGCCAAGTCCTAGAAATGTTGGCTGAAAACACAAAGACAAAACTCTACTGATAACAAAATTGACATGAAATCTTTAAAACTGAAGTTCTGTGTGTTCTATATTAATATAAAATTCGCAGACAGCATTAAACTCCATGAATGTACCCTGAAGCAAGGGCTGAGTAGGACTTCTGAGGATTTGCATTTGTGATTCCAAAGCATCTAAGTAGTCTATAGCTGATGCTCAGACAACTAAATGATTCCCCTGGGGTTGTCCTGTTCTACCAGTGGAAGGGCTCAACATAAATAATCTATGGACTAACACTGGCTCTTTTAGGTGGTTTTTAAGGATCCTGTGGGAACTTACACATTTCCAGAGCTGAACTCAAGCCTGCTGAACTGGCCTAAAACATTAGTATTGACCCTTCCAAGAAGATCATATTATGTATCAAAATCTCAGACATTTTTATTATATCCAGTTGGAAAAACAAAAAACAAAACCAAACTCACTGAAGAAAACATTCACTGGGTTGAGCACAGTTTTTTAAACTTCTGGGGAGAGAGTTCCTAGAGCCTTTCCAGCTGCTTATTCCCTCAGAGTTCATCGTGACCAAATTCACAAAGCTGTTTTCTGGCATTACCGATAATTACACAAGCAGATGTGCCACGTAATACTTTGATCTTAATGGTTGTGAATTAAATAGGGTCGAACTTTGTCAATACTTTAAGGGGGGGTCTACATGGAATTTCAAAGGTCTGCAGCAATTAACCTTACTTATTTAATACAGGGGTGCTCAAGAGAAACCTAGCATACGGTGGTTGTCCAAGAAGGCCCTCTGGGTTGACCAGAAATTTATTCATAAGGCCATTATCCCTAATGTCAATTCAAAAAATATGACACTAATAAATTATGACAATCTTTAATTTTAAAACTTGGGCAAAAAAAAATGCTTGGTGTTTTAAGAAACATCGATATGTTTAAGAAACACAGAGCCTGAAACAAAGGTTCAACTATGATTTCTGTGCAAACAATCCCCTTTTTCATGAAACAAAACAACAAACAAAAAACCCCTACATATGTGAATCTGTTCTTAGTCCCATATTTCCTTTTGACTACTAGAAATACCAGTCTCATTGCATGAAGAGAAAGCTCTTTATTTTCTCTCCTTCCCTAGGCCATCTACGGTTTCCCAACTCTGTGGTTTCTAACCTAAAAAAATAATAAAACTGTCAGGCTACTACAGATTAAAATGAGGTAGTATCTTTGACTCTACCACTTCCTTCATCTCCAAAATCCATTAAGTCATTTTGGTGTATCATTTCCTACATAAAATAGCTTTTGAATCTACCTTTTCCTCTTCATTCCCATGGCTTTGAGTCAAACTCTCATTACATTATACTGGATTTGGAGGGCAAGGATCTTTTAAACAGCCTCTTTTTCTCCTCTCTCTCCTGAATTTTGCTGACATTGTAAGCTTCATAACATCCTACTTTTTCATGGCCCTCTGGTCATAAAATTCAAACTCTTTGTCTGGGTTTAATTGCCCTTCGCTGTTCTTTCATAGCTAGGTCTACTCTCCTCTCACTGCCCCTTAGTACATATCATTTCTTTCTTTCTGGCTGTCTTCTATATCACATCATGGTCCTTCTCTCAGGTTACATACCAAAAGTGCAGGGCTGGAAATCAGAAAGTCTGGGTCCTTGTTCTACTTCTGTGAATTATCTTCTGTGAACTTAGGCCTGTTATCCAAACTGCATGGACTTCCAGTCAAATACTAACTGAAAGAGGGCTATTGTAGCAATATTTAATGTCAGGCAAAGTGAGCTTGAAGGCAAAAAAGAATTACTTGTGATTTTGAACATTCCTGAAAATGAGATGAAAGGCTGGATTCATCAAGAAATTAAAACATTCTCAATTGTTATGTACATAATTACATTGCCTCAAATTTTTGGATAAAAAATCGACAGAATTGCAAGGAGAAATGTACATAAAAATCATCAACATTGGCAATATATCTCCCTGTCAGTGGTAGCACAAGCCAATTAAGATACTTTTATATTTAAATATATAGATGTGAAGAACCCAATTAGTGAAACTGTTTTAATTTACCTATATGAAACATTATATTCAACAATTGGATAACATCCTTTCCAAGCACTTATAGAATATTTATGAAAGCCGTCAATGTGTTGTACAATAACATTAGCCACAAAAAATTTCAAAGGATTGATAGCATAAATACCACATTATCTGAGATCACAATGCCATTAAATTAAATATAATTAACTCCCTAAAAATAAGAAAAAATTGATCAAAAATTTAGATAAGTTTTAAATATACTCATGGGGCAAAGAATGAATCATAATATAATTTAGAAAATACATAAGGTATAATGATAATGAAAATTCTACTGTCAAAACTGTTATGCAGCTAAAGTGATGTTAGAGGAAATTATTAGCTTTAAAGAAGAAAGACTCAAATTTAATGAGACAAGCATCTTAAACATTCAACTTGAAAAGCTGGAACAGCAAAATAGCACAAAAAAAGTAGAAGGAAGAAAACACTAAGAACAGAAATTAATAACATAGAAAATGAGGAAAGATAATAAAAATCAACAAAACCAGAGATTGATTCTTTGAAAATAATAATAAGTTAGATGACTCTCTGACAAACTTAATCAAGAAAACTGTGGAGGAAATTGCAAATAAACAATATTAGAAATAAAAAAGGGGACAGAAAGTTGCAAATTAAGAGGATGTTATAGATAACCTATGGCAAAATATTTTAAAACCTAAGTGAGGTAAATAAATTATTAGAAAAATGCAACTTCTGAAACTGACCCAAGAAGAAATACAATGTTTGATAAATAACCATTAAAAAAGTTGAATTATAATTTTAAAATCTTTCCACAAAGGAAGTATTAAGCTCAGATGACTTTATGGGCAAGTCATACTAAATTTTCAATGAAAAGATAATTCTAAACTTACACAACTTTTTCAAGAGTACTAAAAAAGATCATTCTCTGGCTCATCTAATGAATCTAATATTACTTTGATACCAAACAGTAGGCAAATTTCATTATTGACCATGGATACAAAGTAATAGCAAATGAAATTAACTTATATATAAAAGAGATAATCATGACCACAGTGGGTTTATTTCAATGATAGTCTAATATCAAGTAAATAAATTATTACAATAACAGATTAAATGAGAAAATCAAATGTCAATTTAACAAATAGATTAAAAAGCATTTGGTGGGACTGAATATCCATTTAAAGTGAAAACTATTAACAAACTGGGAATAAATGGTACTTTCCTTTTTCTAATGAAGGGATCTATGAAAATCTTACAGTACGCATCATATTTAAATGTGAAATGTTGAATACATTTGTTTTTATATTAGGATGAAGTCAACGATTATTTACATAGAAAATTCTAAAGACTTCATAGAAATTTTATTACAATTAATATGGATTTTGCAACACTACTTGATACAAAAGTCAATATACTAAATTTTATTACTATGTATAATAATACAACCACATAAAAGTCTGTAAGGATTAAAATGGATAATATACAAAAAGCATTTATCCCCTGGAACTCAAATAGTAGAACTGTTGATATAAACACAAGTCGACTGCATCTCTATACATCAATAACAACTAGAAGATACAATTTTAAAATACTGTTTTAGCTTGGGTCTCATCAGAAGCAGAGCTTGAAACAAAGGCTTTTGTGCAGCTAGGCAATTTAAGAATATAATTTCAGGTAGCAATTGTGAGGAATGGGGGAATAAATAGGAAGGCAGAGAAAGCCAAGATAAATCTGTAGTATTGATCCGAACACAAGGCCTTCTAAAAAGCTTAGGAAATGCCTCTCAGAAATGTTCTCCTGTGGTAGGAAAGGAAGAAGCAGTTATCCATGCTCCTATTCCTCAGGGCTCAGGGATGGGCCTCTGAGTGCTAACTCCCTTGAACTTCCAGGTTGCATTAAGGTGTGGATGAGTTTCTATGTATGTCCTTCACTATGTGTCAGAGAGGCTCGGGGCAGGTGCTGGCCAATACAGTATATGAACAAAGGCAGCATGCTTCAAGGTTGCATGTAATAAAGCTGAACATATTTACTTTTTCAGAAGGTTTCACAGCAGCAGAACTGAAATAAGGGGTGGAACCAAGAGGTTATGAAATGACACATAAGCAGTGTTGGATATACATGCCCTATTAAAAACAGTAACAACAAAAGATGTGAATGTGAAGAAATCTAACAAAAGTGTTTGAAATTTCTATGATAAAACATTTTAAGATTATTGAAGAACAATAACAATTAAAAAAACCCACCTAAATAATGCTCATGGAAGAGTCAATGGTGTAAAGTTGTCAGTTTTCTTCAAGCTGATCTACAGGTTTGAAGGAATTTCTCTACAAAATATTTCTTATATTGCATTCCACATAACTTGCTCTAGCTTCTCCATCAGCATCTACTACCTCAACTTGAAGTTTTATGTTATAGAGATGGCTTCTTTCCTGAAGCATCATGCACCAATTTCTGCCAGCTCCAACTTTTCTTCGGCAGCTTCCTCACCTCTCTCAGCCTTCATCAAATTTAAGAGAGTTCAGGGAGACATTTCTTATCAACAAGGGTGCCTGAACGAAGCATATTTGTATACCTAACCCTTAACTGTACCCCACAATATCATAATAAAAAATATTGATTATAAAAAAGAAATTTAAGAGAGTTAGGGACTTGCTCTGGATTAGGCTTTGGCTTAAGTGAATGTCATGACTGGTTTGATCTTTTATGTAGACCACTCAAATTTTCCACATCAGCAATAAGGCTGTTTCACTTCCTTATTGTTTGTATATTCAGTGAAGTGAAACTTTTAGTTTCCTTCAATAACTTTTCCTTTGCATTCACAATTTAGCTAACTGTTTCATGTAAGAGGCCTAGCTTTTGACATGCCTTTCTCTCTAAGTTTAATCATTTCTAGCTTCTGATTTAAAGTGAGAGACAGCAACTCTTCCTTTCACCTCAATACTTAGAGACCATTGTAGGGTTACTGGCTTTATTTCAATACTGTTGTTTCTCAGGAAATAGGGAGACCAGAGAAAAGGGAGCAAACTGAGGAGTGAGGGAGATGGCTTGTCTGTGGAGTATTCAGAACACACATACCACATTTATTATTTAAGCTTGCCATCCTATATAGGTGTAGTACATAGCACCCCAAAATAAAACAATTGCAATAGTAACATCAAAGATCAATGACCACAAATTACCATAGCAAATAAAATAATAAAGAAAGAGTTTGAAATGTTGCAGGAATTACCAAAACGTGACATGGAAACTCTAAATGAGCACATGCTGTTGGAAAAATGGTGCCTATAGACTTGCTAGAAGGAGGGTTGACACATACCTTCAATATGTAAAAAGTACAATATCTGTGAAGCACAATATAACAAGGTATGACTTATGTAAGGATAGATTCATTGACAAATAGAAAAAAGAATACCCATATAAACTAAGGCCTATATGGAAACAATATATTAAATGGTGAATCTTTATATCAATGATTACTATATGAAAACAACAAAATAAATTGAATACCTACCTTATACCATAAACGTCAATTCAAGATGAAATAAAGACAAATATCAATGCAAACCTAGAGAAACCCTTAGGAGACAATAAAGAATAATGCATTATTAACTCGTTAGGAAAGGAATTTTTAAAAAAGTTACATAAAAATAAACCATAAAGGGAAAAAATGATAAATGCTACTACATCAGCATTTCAAGATGTTAAATTAACATTTTAAAATTTCATAAGGAATGGGAAAAGACAAGAAGTATTCCAGGAAAAAATCATGGCAAAATAACTAATCAGTTCAGGATTAATGTCTAGGTATCAATAAAAAAAGATAGTAACTCATTCACAAAATGGACCAAAAATTATAAAGGGATTTGACACAAAAAATGAAACACAAATGGTTCTAAAACATTTGAAAGCCACCTAACCTCATTTGTGTTAAAAGGTTAACAGATTAAAATCATAATGAGATACATTTCACACATACCACATAAACAACTTTAAAGGTCTGAAAATACCAAGGATGGCAATAACTTGAACAATGGAAACTCTCATCCAAAGCTAACAGGAAGGTAAATTGAAACAACCACTCTGGAATTGTTTGGGGTTAGCTACTTGCTCTATAACCCCAAGAAACTTTTCAGGGTGCAAGTAAACATATACAAGTATGTTTTTAGTGGGGGTGTGCATAAGAGTAACTGGAAACCACTCAAACGTACATCAATGGATTGATACATTGTGGTACGAAGGGGACTCCCCTCCACAAAGAAAACCAGAATTATCATTTTGAGGGTGGGCCCCTTGTAGTACACTCAGAATTTGTTCCTCCGGATCAAAGTCGACCAAAGTTTTTATCTGGAAGTTTTGAGAAGGTTGCATCATGATTTGTGGAAGAAATATTCTGAGTTGTGATAAACAGGTGACTGGTTCTTCCACTGTGACAACACATCTGCCTACGCTGTACTGAGTATTCAGCAGTTTTTGAACAAAAAACAGCATGACCCCTGTACCCCACCCTCCCTATTCACCCAATCTTGCCCCGAGCAACTTTTGTTTCCCCAGATGAAAAAAGTCCTCAAACAGAAATGTTTTGCCAAGTGGAAGGGGTTGAGACAAAAGGCGGCAGAAGCATTAAAAGGCATCAAAACTGATGAGTTCAAAAACTGTTCAGAGTAGTGGAAAAAGTGTCTTGATAGGTATATTTCATCAAAGGGAGAGTACTGTGAAGGTGGCTGAAGTTTAAACATGTAAGAATAAATACACAATTTTTTATAAATAAATTCTGGGTTTTTTGGATCCCCAATCCCATATAGCCATACAAATAGAGTACTTACAGCAGTGAAAAGAAATGAGCCATTCCTATGCATCAATGTGGATAAATCACAAAACTTCTCACTGGGAAAAAAGCATCAGCCAGAATAATATGTACAGAATAATTAACTCATATAAAGGTTAATATTGAACAACATATTGTGTAGAGAAACCTACATGGTCAATCTGTAAGACAAAGGTATAAATGATAGGAAGTCAAGATATTTGTATCCCATAGGTGCTTTTCAGATGCTGCTAACATTTTATTCCTTAACTGTAGTGCTAAGTACATGAGACCCTACTATTGTTGTTTAAACCATTGAGATCTACCAATTTATTAAATTTTCAATTTATAGTTTCCAATTTATAAATCTACCAATTCATTAAATTTCCATATAGCAATTAAAAAAGTTTCAGTGACAGAGTTCTCATCGAACCCATTCTAACTTTGAATGTGTCTACCTTATAATCTATTTCTTTGCATTAAGCTGAAGCGTTCGACACTTCTTTATGTGGCTATAAAGTTTCATAGGAAATCTAATCCCTCCTACACATAAGAGTCTTTTAAGTACTCAGAGACAGTTGTCTTGTCTTCCTTTAGGTTTCTTCTTTTCCAAGAATCAACTATCCTTAAATCATGGTTTCCAGACACCTCACCATTTTGGCTGCTTTCCCCTGGACCTGCAGCCAGAACCAAGCACAACCTTCCAGTTTGTTCTGGCCAGTGAAATGTCTGATGGGACTATTAACTTTCTTATTCAGGACACTGCATTTATTGACATAGCCTAAAATTGACCTAAGTTTTTGTAGCCCTGCACACCACATTAATTTATATTGGGCTCCTCATCGTTTCAAACCTTTAAGTCCCTTTCACATAAAGGTCTATCTCATCTTAGACTTGTGAGGCTAATTTTTGTAAACTGTATTTGGGACATTTAATTTACTCCAAATGTTTTTATCTTGGAATTTGGTTATAAGCTTTCATTCTGTTGAAATATTTTCAGTTCTGATTCTAACATCTGAGGTATGGATTTTGCTTTCTAGATTTGAATCATCAGAAAATTTGCACTTATTTGGTTAATCAAACATTTATTTTAAAACCACCATGTATAAAGTATTATGTATTTATCTCAGTAGTTAATAAAAATATTAAAACAGGGAGATCCAAAAGTTAAGACTTCTTTCTAAATAGTCAATCTACTTGTACTCAAAGAATTTTGATGTTTGATGTAAATAGCACACACATTTACAATTCATATTTCCTCATCATTTTTCTTTAGATTTTTCCCCACTTAGAGTGAAGTGTTACATCTTTAGCAAGTGTGTAAGACCTAAATCTAGACCTTCAGCCTTGGCTGGCTTTTCGTCTTTGACTTCTCCAGTCTCCACAAAGTTAAACTACATGTGGGATTTCATATTTGCGAAAACCTGCCCTTTTTCCTTTATTGTTATCCACATTAATTCATGGCTCTAACATCCTCTCAAATATTTACAAATTTGAAGTTGTAGCTCTTTAATTTAAAAAATCATATTGTTTCTTAGTATAGAAGAATGCAGGCCACTATGTTTTTAAAAAGAAAAAAGTATGAAGATAAAGTTAAAAGAAAAAACATAACCTCAGCATTCAGAAATGATCAATTTTTTATGTTTATCTTTCTAGTCACTGTTCTGTGTACTAGTAAAAGAAACACAATTATTATGTACTTCTCTGAATAAGCACAAGTTTTAACATAATGTGAATGGGTGTAGCTAAAAGAATAATCACAAAAGCAAACATCTATGTAAACATCACCCATGCCAAGAAATAGATTATTGCAAGCACCAAGGTGACCCTAGTGTTGCTTTTATAACTGTCTTCTCTCTCCTCTCCAAATACTTCTATTATGACTTAGAATACTATGATTTTATTTTGCTTTTTTTTTTTTTTTTTTTTGAGTCCCAGTCTCACTCTGTCACCTAGGCTGGAGAGCAGTGGTACACCCGCGGTTACCACAGCCTCGACCCGCTGGGCTCAGACTATCCTTCTGCCACAGCCTTCCAAGCAGCTGGAACGATAGGCATGTGCCTCTACACCCGGCTAATGTTTTCGGACTTATTGTGGAGACAAGGTCTTGCCAGGTTGCCCAGACTGGTCTCGAGTCCCTGGGCTCAGGGACTCCTCTTGCCTCTGCCTCCCAAAGTGCTGGAATTACAGGCTTGAGCTACCACACCTGGCCTGTTTTGCTTATTTTTAAACATTTATTTAAATGAAGTAATATATATTCTTTCTTATCTAGCAAATTCATTTGTGCTACATTATGTTTGTGAGATATATCCACATGACATGTTAGAGAGTAGCTTATTTATTTTCATGATTGTGTAATACTATATTAAATGAATATTCCACAAATTATCCATTCTACTACTGACTACAATTTGGGTTGTTTCAGAGTTGAGGGTTATTATGAATAGAGCTGCTCTGAACATTCTTGTGTATGTGTGCATGTATTTTTCTTTGAAATACGCATAAAAATTGAGTGGGTTGATAAGGTATGTGCATATTCAACTTTAGTATATGATATATATTTCCCAGCGTAGTTCTTCCAATTTAGAACCCAGCAGTAGTGTAGGAGAATTTTAAGTATTCCACATTCTCACTAACACTTAGTGTTATCAGTCTTGTTATTTTATCCACTCCAATTTGTGTTGATATCTTTTTGTGGTTTCAGTCTACATTCTCCTGATGCGTCGTGGTCTTCAGCACCTTGAGATCTTTTTGTGTATTACCTACCAAGTCTCTGCAAACAGCTTCTCCCAGTCAGTGGCTTACCTTTTCACTCCAGTTATCTTTTGATAATTAGAAATTTTTAATTTTGATGTCTTTTCACTGACCATTAGTTTTTTAGGGATCCTGGTTAAGAAATGTTTGCCTATTTCAAAGTTCTGATGATATTCTTCTACAGGTTTTTTTAATGCTTCATTATTTTATCTTTCACATTTATATTTATAATATGCCTATAGTTAATTTTTGTGTATGATATGAGGAATATGTTCTTTTACAGTATGACTATCTAGATCACCCAAAATAATTTACTGGAATGACCATCCCTTTTTCAGTGTTTTGCATTACCCCCTTTGTCATGAGTCAAATGTATGTACATGAAGGGGTGTTCCTGGTCTACCTCTTGGGTTCTAGGTCTTGGCAATACTTTGCTTTCTTAATTACTGGAGTTCAAAACAACACTTGACATCTGTTAAGTCTTTTAATTCTGTTCTTCGAAATTGTACTGACAAATTTTTACCCTTTGAATTTGTATTGCATTTTAGAGTTAGCTTGTCAATGTTCACCAAACAAAAAGAGAGAGAGAGAGAACCAACAAAAAACCCCACAACCCCTGGATTGTGACTGCAAAGGATTTGAATGGAAAGGTCAATTTGGGTAGAATGGATATCTTTATTATATCTTTATTTCATATTAATATATTTTATTTCCCTGATTATTTATATCAGAGGTTAGCAACTATGTTCTATGGCCTCTGCCTATTTTTTATGATAAAGTTTTATGGGAACACAGCCACACCCATTGATTTAAAAATTGTCTACTTCTGAGTTGACATTATAACGCAGAGTTGAGTAGTTGTGACAGAGACCATCAAGCCTGTAAAGCCTAAAATATTTATTAATTGACCCTTGCAGAAAAAGTTTGCTGGACCATTATTTGGATGCTTTTTATTTCTTTCCATATGTTTTATATTCTGTGTGGAGACACTTTACATATTTTCTTAGATTAATTCTTAGAAATGGAATGTATTTGGATGCTATGATATCATTTAAAATTTCAATTTTTGCTTGTTAATGTTTAGAAAAATACTACTGATTTTTTGTGTATTGACCATGCGTCCAATCTGTAGGTTCTTTTCAATTTTCTATATGTAAAATTCTGTCAGTTTGAGTTTCTCTCTTGCTACTTTGCATACATTCTTATTATACTGGTAATAATGGGAATCCTTGTTTTGTTACTGATAGCAGAGGGCACACTTTTGATATATCACTATTAAGCAAAATGTTTGCTGTGATTTTTTTTGGATTTTTTTTGGGGATTTTTTTCTCTATCACATTAAAGAAGTTTTCTTCTAGTCTTAGTTTACTATGAGCTTTTATTATGAATGAATGTTGAATTTCATCAAATATTTTATTAGCATATATTGAAATAGTCATATTATTTTGCTTCTTGGTTCAACTAATGCGGGTTATTATATTGATAAGTTTTCAAGTGATAAATCTCACATTATGGAAATAAGCACAATTGGTTAACAGGTATTCTTTTAATATATTACTGGAGGTTGTTTGCAAATAGTTAATTTAGATTTTAAAAAATTTATGCTCATGAGAGGTATTGGGCTGTGGTTTCCTTTCTTATAAGGTTAGTTATCAAGTTTATGAGCCTCCAAAAATAGTTTGAACATATTACATTTTAAAATATTTTAACAAGAGTCCCTGTAAGATTGGCATTATTGCTTCTTTAATATTTGGTGTAATTTATCTATAAAGTTATCTAAGCATGAATTTTTCTTAATGAAAAAGTTTTCATTGAAAGTTTAAATTATTTTATGACGGTAGTAACTTCTGCTTTCCTTTAAGTTACATAAGGTAGTGACAGACCATTGCTGCTTCTTTTACAACTAGAAAAATCTGGGTGAATTTAAAACACACACACACACACACACACACACACACACACAGACATACACTTGAATATTTTAAAAAGTCATCAGAACTTTGTGAATATGTAGAGGTCTAGAGAAATTAATTTTCAGAGATTGAAGAGACCTTCTAGATGAATGAATGTTGGCAGCTTTCAGGGTGCTTTTATCAAATCTAATCTTAGACTGAGGTATGAGTTTTCCACAGATAAGCAGACATTGCTGAGGAAAAGAAAAATCAGAAAAGTTTTCTTTTTTGAGTTGGAGTCTCACTCTGTTATCCAGGTTGTAGTGCAGTGGCATGCTCATGGTCACCGCAACCTCAACCTGCTGGGCTCAGGCGATCCTTCCTCCTCAGCCTTCCAAGTACACACTACAGGTGTAAGCCACCATACCTGGCTAATGTTTTGATTTATTGTAGAGATGAAGTCTCACCAAATTGCCCAGGTTGGTCTCAAACCTCTGGTCTCAGGCAATCCTCTCACTTCGGCCTCCCAAAGTGCTGGGATTACAGGCTTGAGCCACCACACCCAGCCAGAGAAGCTTTTAACGAAAGGATGGTACAACCACTTTGAATCGGGATAAGTCCTAAATACATAGCTAGCCATCCCCCACCATATTTTCCCATAGGATTCTTGTCCAGGATTGTGCAAGAGGGAGACCAAACTGAAATGCTATGAAAAAAAATGTTGCCACATTCAACACTTAGAAACCAAATTTCTGCTAGATGGGGAGGTTTATAAGGATCACAGAACAGCTCACAGCTTTGTGACTACGTCAAACTAAAGTAACAAGCCACCACTTACTCAACTCAATTAGTTCCCAAATGCTCAGCCAGTCACCCTGGTTGCCTTTCAAAGGAAAAGGCATGCCCTGTGTGAAGGAAAATAACTCCAGTCTCTATTGTTCTTTCTGACATATATCAAACAATGGTTAGACATATGGAGAAGGAGAAAAATGGAGTCTGTTATCAAAGAGAAATATTTGGCCCAGACCCCCAGATGATTTAAATGTTGGAATTAGCAAAGAAGGAATTTAAAATGACTTAAAATATGTTAAAGGAAACAGAAAAAAAGACAATCTCAATAAAAGGAGAGCCTCAACAGATAAATACCATCTATAAAAATTTCCAAATGAATATCATAGATCTGAAAAGAAAAGCAATATCTGAAATTAAGAACTCATTGACATGGCTTAACATTAGATTATACACACTAGATAAGATTAGGGAACTCAAAGTCAAGTCAACAGAAATTGCTCAAACATAGAAAAAAATGAATGATAAAAAGGTCCAATAGACTTGAAGGACACTGCCAAAAAGTTTAAAGGTATGTACCAATAACATTGTTTTAGTCGATGGTAGACCACATAAGTGACAGTAGTTCCATAAGCTTGAATTATTGTAGTCTTGTTATATCTTTTCTATGTTTAGTTATACAAATATTTACCATTGTGTTACAATGGCCTATGGAACAGTAACATGATGTACAAATTTGTAGCCTAGGAGCCTAGGCTATACCATATAGATGTGTGTAAGTACACTCTATGATGTACGATAAAGTCACCTAATGATGAATTTTTCCAAAGCATATTCTCTTCATTAAGTGATGCATGACTGTACATAAAAATGAAGTCTCAGAAAGAAAGAAGAAAGAGAATGAAACTTGAGCAATAGATGAAGAGGTAATGGGCAAGAATTTTCTAAAACAGTTTTAAAAAAAGATATCGCCCTAGAAATAGAAGTATAGCAAACTCTAAACAAAATAAAATAAAGAAAAATAATGAAACTCAAACAGTGAGAAAATCCTAAATGAAACATAGGGGGGAAAATAAGAAATAAAAGACACATCACATTCTGTCTTCACCAATAAGTGAGAATGTTAGGTTCTATTTTGTCTTTCGTTCCTGTACTATAGCTTTGAAATTGCCTCTGAACACAAGCTGGTACAGCATAGGGCTTACCTTGTTTGTTTGTTTCCCTTTAATCAAGAATTATAGTCCCACATAGCCAGTTATTCAATGTCTGAAAATCAGTGTTTACATATCTTGTTTGACTTTCTACTGTTTACAGTGCAATGATAAATCTGGTTCCTGCTACTCTGCCTTGGGTAGATACAGAAGTTGTTATAGTTTTATTTGTATATGCTGCTTGAGTTAATAAGCTACGACATTTCATCAGTTTTATAATATTCTTAGTTTTTTATTTCTCCTCTTATTCTAAAAGTTCAGAATGTATTTCTTAAGTCTTTTTTAAAAATTTTTTTCATTTTTCATGCTTCCAAAAATATGTGTTTTATTCTGAACACTCTCCTCCCACTTACTTGTCTTCCAATTCACTAATTCTCTCTTCGGTTACTCTGAGATACAGGAAAAACAAAAGTTTCTTTTTGTTTTGTTTTGGGTTTTTTTCTTTCTCTCTGTCACACATGATTTAACACAGCATATTTCTGCAGCCTCTGGTCACCAAAATGTGTGGGGATTTCTCCCTACCAGCAACCAGTTCATTCTCCAGCAGATTCTCCAGCAGATGCCAGCTGAGTATTCTATTATTCAGTTCAATTCTGACACTACCTACCTGCAGACAGCATCAGATCCTACAGGTTGAGGCTCTTGAAGATACCAGTTGTAAGTAGTAGGTTGTTACCTGGGTATCTAACAACCAGCTATAAATTAAGGCCTCCCATGACCCCTTTCTTGGTAATACTTTATTTACATTAACCAGTTTATTATTGATATAAAGGACATTATGGATACAGATGAGCAGCCAGATGGAAGAGAGGCACAGAACAAGGCATGTAGGAAGGGGTGAGGAGCATCTGCATCCTCTCAGGGTACCTTATCTTCCAGGAATTTTCATGTATTCAACTATCCAGAAGCTCATCAGATCACAGCTCTTTTAGGTTTCCATAGAGGCTTCATTATGTAGGGATGACTGATTACATCACTGGCCATTGGTGAACAACTCAACTTTCAGAGATTGGGGAGCAGGGCTGAAAGTTCTAACCCTCTAATAACATGACTGGTTTCCCTAGCAACCAGTCCTTATACTAAAATTCTCCAGGAGCCCACCAAGGGTTGCCTCATTAGAACAAAAGATTCTCCTTTCACCCAGGAAATTCCAAGGGATTTAGAAGCTCTGTGTTAGGAGCCAGGGCTCAAAGCGTCAATGTAAGTATAAAGATTCTCTCAGTACCCCTGTCTACGAGAGTAGTAGGAGCTGTGTCTCGGGAATCAGGGCAGAGACCAACTTTAGAACAAGATTCTTCTAATTCCCTTATCACTTAGGAAATTACAATGGTTTGGAAGTTTTGTTCTAGGGACTTGGGCAGAGACCAATATGGACATTACTTATTATTTCACCACTGCAATTTATCTGTTTTTTAGCTTATCCATTGAATTATTAATTTTGATTTTTGTATTTTTGCTTTATGGAAATTTGATTTGATTCACTTATTTTATAATTTCTAATGTGTTTTTTGACAAATATTTGTAAGCTTGAAGTTAATTTCCTTTTTTTGTTTTTTTTGAGTTGGAGTCTCACTCTGTCACCAAGACTGGAGTACAGTGGCTGCTCCCAGACACTGCAACCTTGACCTGCTGGACTCCAGCAATCCTTCTGCCTCAGCCTTCCAAGTAGCTGGAACTACAGGTGTGCGCTACCACACCCGGCTAATTTTTTTTTTTTTTAAATTGTAGAGATGAGGTCTTGCCAAGTTGCCCAGGTGGGTCTCGAACCCACAGGCTCAGGCAGTCCACTCACCTCAGCTTCCCAAAGCGCGGGATTATAGGCTGAGCCACTGAGCCCGGCTAGTTAATTTCCTTACACATACTCAGTATAGTTTTAAAAACCCATTATCTAGTTATTTATTCAACATTTATTTTTTATGAATTTATTATCTAGATATTTGATTACTTTCTTTCTATTAGCTATTTTTTCTTCTCTTCCTCTTTCTCACTCCTCTTTCTTCTCTCTCTCTCACTCTCTCTCTCTCTGTCTTGTCACAGATTTTTTGTTTTCTGTTTTGTGTCTATATATTTTTAATTGAGTTTAACATATTGTATACAAACAATTATGGAAATATTTTATAAGTTGAGATAATGTTATTTTTCTTTAGCCTTACATTTGCTTCTGACAAGTGGCTAAGGGCACAAACAATCTGAGATCATCTTAATTTAATTTCAGGAATTGAGATAAGAAAAATATTCTCTTCGTTTCTTTTGAAGGTTGATATATTACTGACTTACCTTTCCTCTTCCAAAGTATAGCTTTTTGGGTTCCTACTATAAAACATTTGGATCTTAAATTTTGAATTGTGTTCCTCTATCCTAAAAGTTGTTCAAAGCTCTACTTAGGTTCTTAGTCTCTCAACTGCTTTTCCAGTGTCTACAAATACTCTTACCATTAAAGTGATCCCAAATGCCTGTTTGTGTCCTTTTCTTCTAAATATTTGCCTTATAATTTTTTTACTGTCTCCTCATTTCTCCTAGCTTCAAGTAATCTTTTAAAAATTATATTGTCTAACTCTTCTATTTGTTTTCAATGGACGTGCTTGAATTACCTATTTTGCAAACATCACCAAATAGATTTCTAAAATAACTCGTGTTAAGCTGAAGTTTGGATGCCTATAATACAAAGCTCAAATTAGTGATGTAAATTAGAGAGAGAACTGCATCTCTCTTACATTAGAGAAGTTCAGAAATAACCACCCAAATGCATGTTTGGCATTTCTATGGTGATTAGGGTCTCGGAATGTCTTTAAATTTCTCTTCCACTAGGCTTAGCATGTGGTTTCCATCCTCAAGGTTATCACAGAGTCTGAGATGGCTGTCAGAACTCTAGTCACATTAGAAGCATAAATAGAAGAATGAGAAAAATAAAATCTACCAGTCTTTTAAAGAAATGTTCTCAGAAGTTTCACTCAATAATTTTGCTTTTTGACTGGGAGTGGTGGCTCACACTTGTACATACCAACACTTTGGGAGGCTGAGGCAGATGTATCACTTGAGCCCAGGAATTTGAGAACAGCCTGGGAAACATAACAAAACCTTGTCTCTACCAAAAAATTGAAAAAATTAGCTGGGCGTGATATTGCATACCTGTAGTCCTAGCTACTAGAGAGGCTGAGGTAGGAGGATTGCCTTAGTCCAGGAAATTGAGACTGTGGTAAGTTGTGATTGTGACACTGCATTCCAACTTCAGCCTGGGTGACAGTGAGACACTAATTCAATAAATAAATAAATAATAAATTTTGCTTGTATCTTAGAGACCAGAGTATAGTCTCATGATCACGTAGCTACAAAAGGAAGTTGAAAAATGTAATATTTTACCTGGAAAGTAGCTTCTAATTGAACTGAGGTTATATTGTTAAGGCAGAAGAGTAGGGTAGAACAGATATTGGGCAAGTAACTTGTAAACTCTGGTCATGTGATGGATTAGAATTAACTTATTTTTTTATACTCATGTGTTTTCTCACTTTTTCCATTATGAGCACACTGTGATTAATCTGGCTATGTAAGATTTTTCATATGTGTATATTTTTGTGTCCTACTTTAAAAAAATTTTTATATTATACTTTAGACATAGTTTTAAAACACTGTCTATTCTTCAAAAACAATCCATGATTGCAAATTCTTTCTTCCTTCCTTCCTTCCTTCCTTCCTTCCCTCCTCTCTTTTTGATTTGGGGTCTCACCCTGTTACCCAGGCTGGAGTACAGTGATGCGATTATGAGTCACCACAGCCTTGACCTCCTGGGCTCAGGCGATCCTCCTGCCTCAGCCTCCTGAGTGCCTGGGACTTTGGGTACATGCCACCATGCCTGGCTAATTTTTAATTCTCCCTCCTCAACCTAACAATGCTCTGGGATTACTGGTATGAGCCACCATGCAGTCAATTATTTCTTTGTCTGTATAAACTATAATTTACTTTGTTATTTCCTATTGCTGGACATGTAGTTTGTGTTTACTGTTTTGCCATTAGAAATGATGCTGCCATGAACAGTATTTCCCTTACTTTTAAAAAAAATCTCTAATTATTTCTTAAGATAGTTTTAAAAGTAGAAATATTTTTAGCTATTAAAACTTCTGACTTGGTTATCTTTGGGGGCTGTTATTCAACCTCCCAAAATATTTATACCAAATGAAACTCCCGATAACAATATGTGAGAGTTGCTCTCCTAACATGTCCCCACTGAGACAATAAATATGTCTTTAAAACAAAAGATTGGCTGGATGTGGTGGCGCATGACTACCCCAGCACTTTGGGAGGCCAAGGTGAGAGGATTGCTTGAGTCCAGGAATTTGAGCCCAGTCTGGGTAGCATAGCAAGACCTCGCCTCTACAAAAAAATTCTAAAAAATTAACTGGGTGTAGTGGCACATGCCTGTAGTCCAGATACTTGGGAGGCTGAGGTGAAAGGATTGCCTGAGCCCAGGAGTTTGAGGCTACAGTGAGCCATGATCATGCCACTGAGACCTTGACTCAAAAAAAAAAAAAAAAACTTTGTAATTTTATAAATGAAAAATGATGTCTTGATTTAATTTATGTTTTTCTGCTTATTATTTGTTTTAAATGTGTTTATATGTTTGTTTTGGTCATATTTTTTGTTAGAGAATTATCTCTTACCTATTTTTCTATTAGGTTGATATGTCTTTTCTCAGCAAATTTAAATAACTCTTTTTAGAAAAATTATATTTACCTTCCATTTGCAATATATTGAACATTTTCCCCAGATTATTTTTTGCCTTTTAATTTAGTTGATAATTGTATGTGGAGTTGTACTCAATTGTAATATACTTACATCTATAGATTTTTCTTTGTAATTTCTTCTATTGTATACTATAATTATCTCCTCCAAAAGAGATCAGTTAAATGTTGACTTATTTTTTCCTCATAGATTTTTTTCATGATTTCATACATTTTTTTGAAAATAATTTCTTTTCTCATGTGTGAATTTGAATTCACACGTTATCCTCATGATGAGGTCACCTTGGAGGGCAAAGTGCAGGTTGCAAATCTCTAACACTGAGTACAGAAGTGCTTGGTCCAACAAATGCAAAATACTGTAGTTACAAAATACTGCAGTTACAAGAATGTGTACAGAATCAAGTTGTCTGTGTGTTAATTCCTCCGCCTGCTCTGTTGCTATGTCATTGCTTTTCTTAAGATCCTATGTGTTCAGTGACTGTGTGCTTAAATCCTCATGAAAACTTCCTTTGATAATTCATATCGCCATTCTGATATTAAACATTTTTCTGGTAGACTCTAAATAACTAGCTTTCGTACCACTCACTTTGTGGTAAAAGGAGTTGGGAAGCATGGGGACAAATAAAAAAGGAATGAGAGTGTTTGGACAGGGAGCACAGCCTTTACTGTTTTCCCCCCCCAAGACAGATTTACGGCGATGCTAATAATGCTAATCTTCAGGCCCTTCACTTGCAGTGTGTTCACCTAGTCTTACATTTTTGCAAAATTTATGTAAGTGATATGTGTTTAGTCACAATCGATAGAAACAACTGTCTCTTTACATGCTGACTTTTGCTCCTTCATACTTTTTGTGTTCATTGGAGTTGAGAAATGCATTTCATTTAGATTTAATGGTATATATATGATTGACAGTCACTGTGCATAGCTAACATATCGCAAGCTGTCTTGGTACAGGGATGCTTCTAGAAGTACTGACTTCCATGACAAATCACCTGGTATTGTGACAGCAAGGAACAGAAACAGAGGGCTAAGAAATGTGGTTGTGAAAGAAAAATAAGGTGAAAAACAAAATCAGAAGCTTATCACTGGAAAATTCAGACTTAAAACTCATATAAAAAAATTAACAACATACTAAAACTTTACAGTGCCTTTAACATGGTATAAACGCAAAAGAAAATCTTCAAAAATAAGAAATTTTATTCTCACTCACAGATTTGCACAAAAGACTATTGTCTTTTCACAAGAAAATTTTATGAGCATATTATTGTATTATGAAGAAGTGATCAAAGACTTTACAGTAAACAAACTAAAAAAAATCAGGTAATTAATTTAAAAGTATTGTGCTATTTTTCTGGATTTGGCAATGTTTGTGGTAATTCTCAACATTTTAAAATTTGTAGTTTGTCATAATTTTTTTCACATTCTGAATAACTATACAGTTTTGTACCCAATTTTTGTATTTATAGTTCTGGATTCTCTTTTTTATTTATTTTATTTATTTTTTAATTTTTTTTTGAGTTGGAGTCTCACTCTGTCGCCCAGACTGGAGTGCAGTGGCCGCTTCCGGCCACCGCAGCCTCGCCTGCTGGGCTCCGGCGATCCTTCCGCCTCCGCCTTCCGGGTAGCCGGAATTACAGGCATGCGCTACCATGCCCGGCTGATTTTTTTGATTTATTGTAGAGATGAGGTCTCGCTGCCCAGGCGGGTCTCGAACCCGCGGGCTCAGGCAATCCACTCACCTCAGCCTCCCAAAGGCGCGGGATTACAGGCTGAGCCACCGAGCCCGGCTTGGATTCTCTTTTTTAAAGAAGGCCTCCCAAATTATAGAAGCTTCAGGTCTCATAAAACCTGGATTTACCCCTGTGTTCTTCTGTGTAGTATATTACTTACTAAGAAAAACTGGTGGAAGACCCTCTCAATTTTGCAGGTCAAAGTCCCTGGATCTGCAAAGGCAACAAAACCCCAAACACATGGGACTTCTATTTTCACTAACAGTAGTGTTCCTTACTCTTTTGGAGGACAGGGTGCAAAGAGAAGGGGGAATACCAGAGTTTTGGCAGGTGAAACTGTTTGCCTCATCCTGGCAATGACAAAGATTGCCAGCATTCAGGCTGGAACAGTCTCATCAATCAACCGGTGCTTGAACTATTAGCATTGTCAGCTTCCACTTAAGAGATGACAGCTCAAGGGTAGCTTTCCTCATCCACTGAAACTCCCTCAGTCAAAAGAATAAAACAATCAGAAGGAGGGATAGGAATGCATACATCTGGCAAAAAGAATTAGTCCCATCTACTTTTGGTCTACACAAGTTCCTGAGCTCATTTTTTGCATGACTATGAAAAAGATCCTCAGCAGAAGCTCTCGACTTGCTGGTACAAGGGTTGAGGCAGGGCTTGCGTCTTTTGCCTTGGAAGGGGGTGGCTATGATGCCAGGAAGGGGAAGGCCACAATGTTGCCTGTATGACGATGTCTGATTAAAAATGATAGCACATGCCCGCATTTGTTTGCACATGTATTATCTTTGTGGGATGGGCTGAAGTGAATTGCTGGCTGGGTGTATCTGAAATGAAAGCCAGTCACGAGGCTCTGCCCTCACTTGGTAACAGAAGGAAGACAGGGATGGATTATATCTGGGGGATGTGAGAATTATTTAGCTATGAAAGCAGGGTTGTAATTTTTTGCCCTCTCCCCCTACAAAACCCGAAATAGACATCTAGAAAGTATCATGTAACCCCTGATATTAATGAAAAATATCAAGTATTTACATGATTTGAAGATAAATCACAGTGCAAGTAAAACTTTATAGAGTTCCAGCCACTCTGATGGTGTCATTTCTACAAAGATTCACAAATATTCAATTTTTAGAAATGTTGTTGTGTTTGTATAGTTTTATAAAATTATTTTGAAAATAAAGGGCTACAAATCTGCTTCACAAGTTTTTCTCTTTTGAAAAATTTTATTATAATTTTAGTTTGTAGAGATGGGAACTTGCTATGTTGCCCAGGCTGGTCTCAAACCCCTAAGCTCAAGCAATTCTATTTATTTTAAAGGTCATAATATCTTATCACAATTGGGAACCCCATGGTCAATATTACTTAGTTTTATCTGCAGTTAAAAGAACAGAGATCCCTTATTAGGGTGAAAACAAGGGGAATGTATCTCAGTTGACCTTTTCCTAAGTCCTTTTCTCCTTACCTCCACTCCTAAATCACCCAGGGTATTAAAAATCTGCCTATTGGCCACTTAATTTAATGAAACTGCTCATGTCTAATACAGAAGCATCACCTCTGTGTGCTCTAGATACATATATGAATAGAACTGCTGAGGGTGCACACCTGCCCTGAGCACCAGAGTAATCCATGTAAATCAAGGATTGGCTTTAAAATTTTCATTGTCAGAAACCTAAGGTGAGCACTGTTGAAGAACAGGAACAAGCTGTCCTTGGCCTAAAGATCAACCACACACCTGGCTGATTAAAAATAAACTTTCAGTTGCTCTCTTTAAAAAGTCTGTCTTTAGTGGTAAAGGGGGTCTTGTTGTCCTGCCTTGTGACGTTATTTTTCTCAAAGCAAGACTAATGTTAAAAGGACCTTAGCGCCATACGCTTTTTCCCTAACTTATTTCATTTTAGCTAATTTGTTGTACAGATCAGCATTAATGCATGCTCTGTGCTCTGACAGTGATTTTCAACGGAGGTGGAGTGGGTGGGGGATGGGGGAAGGGAGGGTGATCATTTTGTTCCCTAGAGGACGTTGGACATTATTGGAGATAGGTTTGATTGTCATGCCTGGGCGGGGGGTGAGGTGGTAAAACTAGCATCTAGTAAACAGAGGCTAGGGATACTGCTAGACTTTCTACAATGTACAGGACAGCTTCTTACAACAAAGAATTATCCAACCCAAAATGTCAATAGTGCTTTTTTTGAGAAACCCTGGCCTAAAATAGCTCACAGAGAGTGGAAAGAGTGAATTCTTCTTAATGATAATGTGTTGAAAAATGTTTATAGGCAATTCAAAATGCAGCCTTTCCTCCATGGACTCCCAGGTCTCTTGTGTCATTGTTACTTAAGACTACCTTAACTGGCTTGAGCAAGACAGGGGCTGATGGCTGAATCCTATTTGTATTTTTACTTGGAAAGAGAAATTGGTTGGGAGGGACAGCTTCACCTCTGTTGGCTATCCTGTGGTGGAGTAAGTCAGCTATTGTTTCACAGTAATCAGTCAGGTTGGTATAAAATCAGTCAGGGTTTAGGGCAGGTGAATGCATCTGTAATTTTTATAATTTTTGCACATAGACCAGAGATCGTGGTATCATTGTATTTGCCTTATGCAAAAGTCTTGTTTACTCTCACTTAGGAGATATTTGCCGTTTCCATTTGTTATATAACCGTGTAGATTAAATTCTAAATATAGAAGTCACAGATGATATTATTGAGTAATTTCTTGACAGTCTGTATGGATGACTAAAAACAACTTTATGGACTTGCTAGGAATACATCTAGAATATATATTCACTGATAATGGTAGATGGATTTTGGTTGAATTAATCTAAATGTTTTTAAGTTAATGATCCATTATTCATTTTGAAAATCATATAGCCACACCCATGTCATTCAATATGTATCTTAGTCTGTCCATTATGCTTACCTCTTGAATCTGTTTATTTGAATCCTGGGATCATTCTGGAGTTTCACAATGATAGCAGGATATCAGAGGAAAACAAGAAAGATGATCATAACCCTAGAAATTGGTCCTGTAATTATAAAGAGACAAATGAATGAACATTATTAGGCCTATAGAATATCAATGATATAAAATCACTTAGAATAAGGAGGTCTATTGTGAAGGATAAAAGCAAAACTAATATATGTTTCTGAAGAAGGCAGGGCAAAAGTAGATAGAAAATTTATTAATCAGAAGGAATATTTCCTAGTAGTGGGTTGGTCAAATGTTGTAGTGCATTCCTGAAGGAAGAATCTAAACTCTCTTCTTTAGAGTTTTTACAAAACAAGATCATTTAACTATGGTCAAAAGTTTAAATAGTCTTCTCCTTGCAACCTATATTAGTTTCCTGAGGCTGCTATAACGATTACCACATACTGGTTGCCTTAAAACAATAAGAATTTATTCTCTAACTGCTCTGGAGACCAGAAGTCTGAAATCAGTTTCACTGGACCCAAATCAAGATGTCCTTAGGGTCATACTCCCTCCAGAGGCTCTAGGGAGAAGTATTTTCCTTGCTTTGTTCAGCTTCTGGTGATTATTGCACTCCTTGGTTTGTGACAGCATCACTCTAATCTTCAAAGGCAGCATTTGTTTTGTTTTGTTTTTTTACTGTTTTATTTTAAAGATGTGGGGTACAATTCAGGGTTAGTTATACAATGTTCATTATGCAGATACCCTTGTTGATGAGGTGTGCCCCCTCTCCCCTGGCAGTTTCCCTTAAATGCCAGTCCCATGCCCCCCTCACCTGGCAGTTTACCACAACTGCCAATCCCTTTCTTATAGTATTATGATAATTGTTCAAGGTCTACTTATGAGTGAGAACACATGGTACTCTGTTCTTTGTTTCTGTGATTGATCACTGAGTATGATAGACTCTAACTTCATCCAAGTTGCTGAGAAATTCATATGTTTGTCCTCCTTTATGGCTACATAATATTCCATTGGGTATATGTACCATATTTTTTTAATCCAATCCAGGTTCGATGGGCAGCATGGTTGGTTCCATGCTTTTGCTACTGTGAGTAGTGCTGCAATAAACGTGCACATGCAGGTATCTTTTTTGTAGAATGATTTGAGTTCCTCCGGGTATATTACCAATAGGGGGATTGCTGGGCCATATGGAAGGTCAATTTCAAGTTCTTTTAGAAATCTCCACACTGCTTTCCAGAGGTTGCACTAGTTTGCATTCCCACTAGCAGTGTAGAAGCATTCCTTTTTCTCCGCATCCGCGCCAGCTTCTATTGTTTTATTAATGATGGCCACTCTTACTGGGGTTAGGTGGTATCTCAATGTGGCTTTGATTTGCATTTCTCTGATTATTAGGGAGGTAGAGCACTTTTCATGTGTCTGTTGGCTGCCCATATATCTTCTTTTGAGAAGTGCCTATTCATGTCTTTTGCCCACTTTATAATGGGGCTGTTTGTTTTTTTTCTTTTCGGTGCTTTTGAGTTCCTTGTAGATCCTAGATGTTAGGCCTTTGTCAGATTAACAGTTGACAAATATTTTTTCCCATTCTGTGGGCTGTCTTCCCACTCTCTTGATGGTTTCTTTTGCTTTGCAGAAGCTTGTAAGTTTGATGAGGTACCACTTTTCTATCTCATCTCTTACAGCATGGACACTTGGGGTTTTGTTCAGGAATTGGCTGCCAGTTCCAATTTCCATAAGGGTGTTTCCTGCATTTTCTAAGATTCTTATAGCTTGAGGTTTTACATTTAGGTCTTTAATCCATTTAGAGTTCATTTTTGTGTATGGTGATAGGTAGGAGTCCTGTTTCAATCTTCTGCATGTGATCAGCTAGTTTTTCCAGCACCATTTACTGAATAGGTTCTCCTCTCCCCAGTGGTTGTTGTTGGAGGCTTCGTCAAAGATGAGTTGGTTTGCCGGGCTCGGTGGCTCAGCCTGTAATCCTGTGCCTTTGGGAGGCTGAGGTGAGTGGATTGCCTGAGCCCGTGGGTTCGAGACCCACCTGGGCAGCAAGACCTCATCTCTACAATAAATCAAAAAATCAGCCAGGCGTGGTAGCGCATGCCTGTAATTCTGGCTACTTGGAAGGCTGAGGCGGAAGGATCACCGGAGCCCAGCAGGTCGAGGCTGCGGTGGCTGGGAGCGGCCACTGCACTCCAGTTTGGGCGACAGAGTGAGACTCCAACTCAAAAAAAAAAAAAAAAAAAGATGAGTTGGTTGGTAAATTGAGGTTTTGCATGCAGAATCTCTATCCTGTTTCATTGGTCTGTATGCCTGTTTTTGTACCAAATCCAGTCTGTTTTGATTATAGTAGCCTTATAGTAAAGTTTGAAATCTGGAAGTGTGATACCTCCTGCTTTTTTTCTTTTGCTAAGGATTGTTTTGGCTATCCGTGGACTTTTATGTTTTCATATGAATTCCTGTATTGTCATTTCCAGGTCTGAGAAGAATGATGTTGGCAATTTAATGGGTATTGCATTGAATCTGTAGATTGCCTGTGGTAGAATGGACATCTTAACAATGTTGATTCTTTCTATCCATGAGCATGGAATATTTTTCTATTTGTTTGTGTTTTCTTGGATTTCTTTGAGCAGTGTTTTGTGGTTCTCATTGTAAAGGTCTTTCACTTCTCTTGTTAGGAAGATGCTGAGGTATTTCATTTTTTTGTGTGGCTATTGTGAAGGGGATTGTGCTTTTTATTTGGTTCTCTGCCTGTTTGTTGTAAGAATGTGACATGTCACATGACATGTCATGTGTCCCTGTCAAATGGAGGCAGGGGATAGCGCATGCACGAGCACACACACATATGAAATAGCAATGAGAAGTTGGAGGAGAATAAGGATGTGTGTAAGAATGTGACTGTCTTTTGCATATTTATTTTTATCCTGAGACTCTGCCAAAGTCTTTTTCAGTGCAAGCAGGTTTTTGACAGATTCTCTTGGATATTTGAGGTATAGGATCATATTGTCAGCAAAGAAGGATAACTTAACTTCCTCTTTTCCTATTTGGATACCCCTGATTTCCTTCTCTTGTCTGATTGCTCTAGCTAGGACTTCCAACACAATGTTGAATAAGAGAGGTTAGAGTGAGCAGCCTTGTCTTATTCCAGTTTTCAGAGGAAATGTTTCCAGTTTCTGTTCATTAAGCAATATGCTAGCTGTGAGTTTATCGTAGAAGGCACTTACTATTTTGAGGTATATTCCTTCTATACGTAGGTGTTTGAAGATTTTTATCAAGAAGGGATGCTAGAGTTTATCAAAACAAAGCGAGCATTTCGAATCTTATTCTCCTCCAACTTCTCATTGCTATTTCATATGTGTGTGTGCTCGTGCATGCGCTATCCCCTGCCTCCATTTGACAAGGACACATGACATGTCATTTAGGGACCTTCTAATAATTCAGGATAATTTCCCCATCTCAATATCTTTTAATGTAATCACATCTGCAAAGACCTTTTTCCAAACAAGATAATATTTACAGGCTCCAGGGGTTAGGACCTAATATATTTTGGGTAGGGGGGGTGGAATTTTTAGGCTATCACACAGATTGAAAGATAAAGCTGGTTGATTGCTTCATGGGCACTGCTAGCATTAGGATTCTGTGATTCGAAGACTGTGACCTTTGTGTCAATTTACTTCACCCTGAATCTTGGTTTTCTCATTCATGAATGAGCCTAATAATGGTATTTATGCCATTAGATTGTTATGAAGATCAAGTGACTTCATAAAACATTTAGAAGAGTGACTGGCATATAACAAATTCCTAATAAGTGTCGGCAGTTATTACTTGTTGATGCTATTTGTGTTGGTATTATCTTTATTATAAAAGGAAGATTGCATGAGAAGATAATTGGGCTTTTGCATGGTGGCCTGTGATACAATCCATATTTCTTTATTGTTACTTTATTTTGTTTTGGCACATTTAATTAAGGTAGATCACAAAAATAGTTTAAGTAGTGACTAAACCTTACAAAAGATTTCCTTAAGAATATTAGCCTTAGAAGTAGCAGAGATATACTATTTACTCAGAGATGAAATTATACTACATCCTAAAATTATTTGATTCACCTTTTCAACTTTTTATGGATAAAAGTAAAAGCTAAAACTTTCAGATTGTAACACAAGTTCTCTGCTGAATTGAGTGCCAAACCTAATATAACTTCAGTTGAATTTGTCTCTCATTCAGATCTCCTTTCTGTCTCTAGAACTTTAAATTGCTCTTTTTTTCTCCATCATTACTGTATTATAAGAATATCTCATTTATTAATAACAAAACAACATACTGCCTACAGAACGTTTTCTAGCCAGGATTTTACTGGGTTTTATAATATTAATGTCCTATGTTCTGACAAAATTTTAGGTATAGTCATTTTGTAGAAACTACTGCTGTGCCCATCACATTTATTGATAAAATATGTAATTTCTCCCGGGGATATGTTAGGCCAATCAGGCAGTCATTGACAGGCCAGACCAACAAGAATATTAATTGGTTTTTCATTATTAATATGATACAATTAAAAAAATACAATTGCAAACAATATGGTCAAGGGTATACTCATGAAAGTAATACTTCAATTTTTCTCTATGCTTTTCACCAAGAAATAGCTATATATTGCTCAAGGGCAATGACAATCTGTAGACCTTTTGTATTTGGAAAAGGAAATATTAAACCATATTAAATTGCTGTTTTTATAGGTTAAAAAAGGTTGAGTGCAATGGTTTCATATGGCACAAGGTAAACAGACAGTACCTCTGTGAAAGAACTCGATTTTTCAGAGCTCTTAAATGAAAGTACCTAGATAAAACATCAAGTATATAGAAAATTTTTGCATTTTCCAGTTACTTATATTTCTCTCACTAAATATAAACTGAGACTTGTTTCACATCCTTTACTTTAATGTCAATGATTATGGGAACATACATTATTAAAAGAAGGAAAATGAGTAAAAAAAAATTCATAGTGGGGAAAGCTAGGTAAATAGAAAACAATGAAAAATTCAGATTGTTACAGGCTTTGTAATCATTTCTGTTTGACAGTGTTTATCTCTTTAAATGTTTATTTTCCTCCCCATTTTTATTTCATTTTTATGTGTCTCATAAAGTTGGATATCACTCAATGTTTAGCTCTTTGGTGTCTGATCATAGAAAGTAGATTGCCCTGGCATTTTTATATATTGTGGGAGAAGAAAGTCATTTTCATGTATTGCGATTTATTATTTGAATATGTTTTTCAATATAACAAAGCACACCTACAAAATTTAATGTACATGCATATGCAAGTATGCTCTACTCATATAACATCAGGTAAAATGTTATACCTTCTGTTGGAGAGAATGCAGAGAATCAAATAGATGCATACTCTTCTCTCCTCCAACCCTCTGCCTTCCTCTTAGTAATCAGTGACATGGGGGAGGGTATTGTGTTTTTCATTTAAAAAAAAAAAAAAAACACCTCCAAAACACCCATTCATCACTTTTGGGGCTTGGGGTTGTTCTGCAACGGTAAGTAGTTGAAAAAATGCCAGATCTCTAGTGGAAGGGATTATTACCTGTGGGAGAATTTGGATGACTCAAGGAAGGGGAATGACTTTAGAGAATAAGGCACAAAGACCTATTATTATGGGTTTCACTAAGCACTTAAGTTTTATAATCATGTGATATTTGTTTTTATGGTAAGTTGCTTGCTTTTTCTGTATCAGTGAAGTTTCCCTATGAGAAATTTCACATGAAAAAACACATTAGCTTGCTATTGACAACTTGCATGAATTCTTATCATCTGCTTTTGTTTTATCAGAATTGTCAGATTCTTATGACCTAGCTGGTAATTTCATGTCATACCCTGCAATACATTGCGTTTTGGGATTGATGCAAATGAATACACTGAGACCACCTCATAATTTAAAAAGCAATCTTACTCTGAGTCAGCATGTGTACTGCATATCATTAAAAATGAATGAGAGAGAAAAAAAGAATGACTGTGGTTCAATAATTTATGAAAAATGTTACAGTTTTATTATCTGTCTACACCTCTTCTAAAAAAACACTTATTGCTGTAGCACGAAGGTACTCAGACGAAAGATTGGTTTCTAGCTCAGAAATGATGGAGAGAAATTTTTAGTTTCCATCTATTTCTTAGCTGCTTGACAGATGATTGTCAAAGAATGAGCAAAAAGGTGGATATAAGAGAATAAATCAATTAGCTAGCTAATTTATATGATGCTTTCTGTAGGCAAAAAAAAAAAAAAAAAGCCCATTATAGATATTTTGGGAAAATCAAAACTTTCTTCAAAATTACATGGGAACTGGGAAGTGGGTGTGGCAAGTAGCGATGAGCTTATATTTATGGATGCTGAATGGTTCCTTATACAGTTCATTCTACCTTTGCATATGTTTGAATTTTTCCATAATACATTTTTTTTTAATCTCAGGATTTAACTGTTTCCCAGCAGGAATTTATACTATAACTGTGGGAACAAGAATGTTCATTGGGCTCTGTATTTCATAAATATTTTTTACTTTCATAAAAATCTTTATTTCTACTTCTTTCTTGAGATGGCCCATACAATTCCACAGCAAGTAGACATCCTCAGCATCTCTAAGCTTGCTTTCTGGACACTGTCAAGACAACTTATAATGAGAGGACAAAGGTAAAAAGCACCCCAAATAAAGAAGCAAGATGTATATCCTGAGGAATAAGCTGAGGAAAACTGGAAAATGGAAATCTGAATTAAAGTGTGAGTTAGAAGGCCTATTTTCTTTTTCCTTCCCAGCAGCATAAAAGATCAAAGGCAACAATATTATCTTGTCACTAATTTGGAATCTCCAATGTGTTTTTTTGTTTTTGTTTGTTTGTTTTTTGTTTTTGTTTTTTGAGTTGGAGTCTCACTCTGTCGCCCAGACTGGAGTGCAGTGGCCATTCCCAGCCACCGCAGCCTCGACCTGCTGGGCTCCGGTGATCCTTCCGCCTCAGCCTTCCAAGTAGTCAGAACTACAGGCACGCGCTACCACGCCCGGCTAATTTTTTGATTTATTGTAGAGATGAGGTCTCGCTGCCCAGTCGGGTCTCGAACCCATGGGCTCAGGCAATCCACTCACCTCAGCCTTCCAAAGGCGCAGGATTACAGGCTGAGCCACCGAGCCCGGCTTCCAATGTGTTTTATGAACATGCCTTGATGATATAACTGGACACCTCAAAAATGAAAGAAATGACTCCAAATTATACAAGTATGGTTGTGGAGAACTAGAATTTTATCTGATCACAAGTGTATTCTTTAACTAAAAGTGACCAGCATTGCCAAGGTTTGCTTCCTAGTTGCCATACTGTATTCATAACATTTAGATGCTCAGATGGATTGAATTTGTATCTACTAACTTTGTCAATTGAAAAGGAGAGAAAGGTTATACCCAAGTCCTTGCTTTTACTGATAGGAACTGCCAAAAACAAAGCTTTAAACAAACTTAATTTTGTTTATCTGTAACAACTTTATATTTGTCGAGAGGAGGTTATGCATTCCTAAGTCACTTATGTTCTAAATTCAAAAAATGCTATGTAAGTTCCTCCAATAGAGGTTTATGATAACATATTACAAACATGGATGGATACAGAATCATTATTTTAAACTTGTTCCATTATCAAATATCACATCAATGAATTTGATTTTGCAGTCCTACATTTATCGGGCCTCTGTATTTTCTTCATTAACCCTTTCTTGACTCTTACCCCAGATTTGGCTAATTCTTTCTTTGTATTCCATCGTGCCCAGCTATTCTATCTGTTATGGCATCTGTAACATCTTATTGCTTTTTTAGTTTACATGTCTGTCTCCCCCTACTGGACTATACATATCTTTGAGACCAGGGATCATTTTCCACACCCAGCTCAATGATTAGCTTTCCTAGGTTTCAATAAAGATTTGCTGTAAATGGATAGCTAACCATAAATAACTCATAGTGGTTAATCCTTTGAATGATTTTGAGCTGACATTATAATGTAAGCAGATGTCTTTTGACTTTTCCTGTTCCTTTGCTCACATATCCCATTTCCTTCTACTGGGGCTACATATAGGAAGGGAAAAGATTTTGCCTATTGACTTCCAATTTCATATCCTTTCATTGAACTAATCTCTGCATTCTCTATATTTCTCTACCTTTCTAATATTTATTTAGCATTTATTGTGATCGGGGCAACCAAATGCTACTTATTGCACTGGCCTCAAAAGTCTTTGTTACATCCATCCTTTTAAATCCAGCTCCACCTCTTGTCTTTGTACTTTGCCATCTCCTTCCCCTTCCCCTCCAGTTCCTGCTAACACCTTCCAGAGGAGTCATTCTGACATATAAGAAGGCAATCTTTGTAGCTCTTTTGAGATTCATAGTTTTGAGGTCCCAGGATATAGTAGTAAACATTTCTGTGTAGGATGATTTAAACAATCTCTTAAAGAGGATGCAAAATGGTATCCAAAGAATTGGCAGGCATTGAATTGTGTTGAGGCTTTAATTTGACACTCACATTGTCCATTAAAACGTCAGCGGTTTTTCTACTTTGTTTTAAAAAGGTGTTTTTTTTATACTCCTTTCTGGTCAAGGAAACTTAGGAAAACACTTGTTTTCTAGGGTCAGGAATATTTGAGAAACTTTCTTTCTATTCTCCCTAGAATCTTGGAAGATTGAGGAAGTGTTATGTGGTGAGTAATTTAGCAGCAGAGAACAAGCCTCTTCCAAGGGCTCCCAATCAAGTTCAGTTTAGAGTTGAGTTTGAGCAAAGATTCAGGGTGACCATGATTATCCTTTAGGCAAATTACCCATTCCTAATGTTTCCAATTGCAGGTAAGCTTTCTTGTTTTCTATTACGTCCCAAATTTCTATTAGCTTAGGTAGATTCATACTAAAAATCATGTGTGGCCTCCCTGCGAGGAACCGTTTTTTGTTTGGAGGCTGTGTGTGTGTCTGTCTGTGTGTGTGTATGTGTGTGTGTTTGACAAAGACGGTTTTATTAGAAGGAATCTGTTGACTTAGGCAGGTCTGAATAAATTTGTCAGTTAAGATGGCTTTTTATATTATTTTTAGAACAAGGCTAAGTTTCTTACAACCTAAATATACTACCCATCAACATGGGAAAACATTTTTAGCTCCATTTTACAGGTAGAAAAATAAAATCAGAGATTTGTTTCTGGTCATATGGGCCTGTATGATCCCATAAATTGATTCTGTGACTTATGATTGAAGTCTGCCAAAATGTGTCATTTCTTGATAAAAAGTGAATGCCAGATTGCTGGATGAGTTGATATTATTTAACATTTATCAGGAAGCAATAGAGATATTTGCTTTCAGGAGCTTGAGGCCTTAGACTTGTATATCATTTAGCTCATTACTGATGCAACAATCAGAAAATGTATTGGTTATAATTTGTAAAGGCAGATTTAGAGTCCTTAAAACATGATAGAAAATTCTCCTGAGAAACCAAAGAAGTATGACTATTTAGGAATTTGTTTATATCTATATTTTGAAAATCATCATTTAGCTAGGTGGTTGCATCTTGATAAAAGACTCCTAATATCCATCTAATAAATGAGACTGGATATAAAAATAGATTTGAATTTCATGCCTTATAGTTCGTCCTTGGAAGACACACTAATGCTTTCCTGTCTACCATCTCTTTAAAAAGCATAAGGATTCACTTAATCTGACAAAAAAAAATTAGTCTTCAAAATTGAAATGGAAACAGAACAATAATTTATTAATATGGTATTCTGCCAGTTGCATTGTTCTAAGTGTGTGTTATATAGTAACTTATTCTAAACTATTATCTTATTAGCACCACAGGCTTAAAAAGGATCTGAGAGATCATTTTATTAGCTTTCCTCCCTACCTTGAGAACCAGCCTACTTAGTAACATTTTCATAACCTCCCTTGGTAACACTCTTCATTATGCCATCATCCTTATCGCAGATATTTTATCCTCATATCAAGCATGAATTATTCATGTTACAGTTAATTCTGCTAGGTTCACCATTTCCACTGAGATTGGAATAGAATACCTAGTTTATTTCCTTTGGTCATTAGTGTCTCCTGATTCTTGAGAGAGGAGGTGTGGCATCCTTTACTCTCAGTGGGAACAAACTACACCATTACAACATTACCTCTGAAATGGCAAGAACTAGTGTGTATCTTAATATATTTTGTCATGCTCTGTGTTCATGCACTCAGTTTTGGAGTGAGGTGATGTATAAGTGATGTTTTAAAAGCTGCTGTACAACCGTTTATAAAGAATGACCTATTTTATTTCAAAACTTAATATCATCTGGTGGTTTCCTATGAGCTGTGGAATGAAACAAAGTAAAGGAAAAATGGTCCCAAAGACGATGACTGTTTTTGACCATTTTCCTTGGTTTCTTTTGGTCCAATGCATTGGGTCAAGGATTTTAGGGAGAATGAAGAGATGGAGTCATATTTTCAGAAAAGAAAAGGTGAGTTCAGTCTACTTATTCTGAGGGTTATTCCCCCCCCCCAGAAGGAATACACTGTGTATAACTTTACAGAGTCATCTTCTATTCCCCTACTATCCCTGTGTCCTCACCATCCCCAACTTTGGGTGTCTCCAGAACTTAATAAACCATCCTCAAAACTAAATAACACTCAGAGCTTCATGGCACCTGGAGGGGTTTGGGCAGCTAGAGGAGGGGATTGGCTATCAATGTAGCTCTAGACCAGACCAATAGCAAATGAAGGCTGTTGCCTCCTAACAGTTGTTCTGTGCCCCTGTGGAATGAGGTGGTGGCCTGCATCCAGTTACCGGACGGCTGTCTTCCTCACAAAAAGCATCACCACAATTGACATGAATTGGCTCTCTTGCTGGCAGGCTTCACAGGCCATCCATCGAGTCTCTCTTTCGCCCCTTCCTTTTCCTCCTCTCCACTGTCTTCAGCTACCTTTTCTTCTTCGTTCATGCTTCCTTCCTCCTTTTTCCTTTTTCTCCCCCCTCCCTCTGTCTTACCAGTAGGTGGCCTGGAAAAGAAGAGCAGCAAAGTTGCTGAGGGAAGAATGCATTAACACCTCAGATGGCTCGCTCTGCCAGCTCCTGAGCCTGAGAAGGGACCTACGGGAAGGCCCCTGGGAGAGCAGAGTGCTCACACCTCCCACGGCGTTGACCTTCCCTGCCCAGCCCTGAGCTGCTTTGCTCAAGGTGTGTCAGAGTTTACTCTGGGATTGTGTGTTTTATCCATTGAGCTGCTCCTTTCATCACAAGGCAGGGGACACGGCTGTGTTTGTGGAGTGGATGGGCCCACCGGGGATTTGGAGTGATTCAGTAGTTGTGTTGTAAACCCTTCATCATAGCTCCCTCTCTGGACGCAGAAGGCTGTACAGTTTGTGACTCCTTTCTCAGAGCTGCTCTCTATTTTTTTTGGGGGGGTAGGTAGGGTACCCACACTCTCAAATCCAAAATCAGCAAACCTGTCCTTTCCAAGACATTTTCAGATTTATAATTGTACCTGCAAGTTTTTATTAAAGTAAAAATGAAACCCCATTTTTTGTGTGTGTTCGACAAACCACCTGAATTAGAAAGAGTAAAATTCTTCAAAACTAAGACAGCTTGAAAGTCCACGGTATGAATTGTTAATGCCACAGAATTGTCTGGATGTCCTTTTACTCTTTCAGATAAAAATAAGGAAATAGCCGTGGGAGCTGCCATGCTTAGTTTCCAAGTCAGCTTTCCAACTTCATTTTTCTCAATCTCAACTTAATAGTCAAAAATTGGATTAGCTGGGCGTGGTGGCTCAACACCTGTAATCCCAGCACTTTGGGAGGCCAAGGCAGAAGGATTGCTTAGGCCAGGAGTTCGAGACCAGCCTAAGCAACATAGTGAGACCCCGTCTCTACAAAAAGTTAAAAAAAAATTAAGTGAGCATAGTGGTGTGTGCCTGCAGTCCCAAATACTTGGGAGGCTGAGATAGGAGGATCACTTCAACCCAGGAGATCAAAGCTGCAGTGAGCTATGATTGTGCCACTGTACTTCAGCCTGGGCAATACAGCAAGACCCTGTTCCCCCTCCCTCCCTCCCTCAAAAAATGTGGAGCAAAGGAAGACTTGACACTCATATGCTTGCTTTTTTCTCAACCAGAAGGAGGCAACGGTAGGACATGATACTATGTTACTACGGACAGATTAAAAATTAAAGAACTTTACAGTGGTTCTTTACTTATCAAAAAACCTACAGCATTTTGCCCTAGGCTGCCTCTCTTTTGAATTTAAAACTTGTGTAGAACATTGTATAAGGAAATTCAACCAACATGCCACACATTGGTTTGCATTTAACTCATTACAATGTTGATTGCTAAGAACACTTACATGACCAAGAAGATGTCCAAGCCTTTTAAAAGATCATATCAAATCTAAAACAGGAGCTTGCATTGGGACAGTATTAAACAGATACGAAATCCCTGATATCCTTAGTGATTTACAAGATAAAATGACTAGTAAACCACATTTGGCAAGGGTTTTGGTTCTAAGAGTAATGACAGTGCCCATAAAACAGTCACTAAGGACAAACAGTGAGGTTTCGAGTGAGGGAAAATATATCAACACCAGCTTTGACTTCTCCAATCTTCTCTCATTTATATGATGGAAAAAATCACACTCTGTCACCTTATGGTTACTTTGCTACTTCTAATGAGTACAAAATTATTTGAAGATAAGTGTGCTTAATATCATTAATAACTAGAACAAGCAACTGTGAGCCATGCATAAAAAATAGCTTTGGAGAAATGTAATTTCTAGGAGGGACAGATTGTCTATCTGGTAGATGATAGCTCTCAGTTTTGTAATTCATTTATTTGTTCACTTAGAAAAACAATAGAAGAAATCTAAGAAATGACATGATCAGATTGACTATGTGCCTATGTGTTCTCTTATTTATTTTTAATTCTCCTCAAACACCTCTGACCTCAAAAAAAAAAAAGGAAAAAAGAGTAAAAACAAACAGAAAGTCCCCAACAGAGTCCTAATTCTGATTTATAACCATTTATACTCTAGATGGGCTTTGAACTTTACATTAACAAAAGAAAGCTTTTTTCCCCCTATTTTCCACCAATTCCTCCCCCCATCTTGCCATTTTCAAACATACCTCCCTCCTTGAGAGCAAATAACAAGTGAGAGAGAATTGGTTTATAGCTGCCAGAGTCTCCACCTCAGAGGAGCACTGGCTTAATTCAAACGGGGCGAAATGGGTGTTTAAGAAAGGGTGAGGTTTTAAGGCCTGGGCAGTGAGTGGGAGAGTCATTTCCTGACACCTTCTGTCATTGTTGGCGGGACTCTGTCTGGCACTGGAACTTGCCCGGCTATGCTAGTTCAGAGACTATGTTGTCACCTCCTCTCTTTGTCCTTTTTTTCTCCCACAAGGACATTGAGACGTTTGAGAAGATGAATGGAGTACAGGGACAATCTGTCTGTGAATGCTATTCTTTTGCTAGCAATGTGTGATAGTCACAGGGAAAAGAATTGTTCTCAGTGGCTATATGCATTTTTCTAAGTTCTAAAGTCACCTCTAAAAATTTAGTCCATGGGGTGCAAATTCGAAACTCACCATGGACCAAACTGATGGTAAAAATGAAGAAATTAAGTTGTAGAGAATGATGAGTGTAGCGTCCCTGGGAAGGGCTACACACAAGGCCACCGCATTTTACAATTCCAGGACGCCCCGTTCACATCATATTGTATGTGAATGGCGCCCCCTAGTGTACAGCAATGCAGAGGCCCTCTGCATTGCCCCGTCCATTCATTCGTTCAGAACATCCTCAATGAACTCACTGAGGGCCAAGATGGTTCTAAGTACGCGCGGGGGTGAGGCGGGGGGGGGGGTGAGGGGTGGGGGGGTGGAGGGTGGGGGGGGTTGGCCGTGACCGAAGTGGACGAGAATCCTTGGTTTCACAAAACCTAAAGGCATTCTGTTTTGATTTGTTGTTGTTGTCGTTGTTGTTTAAAAAGGCAAAAAACACCCTGCCAAACACACGTTTATATAAGAACTTAGCTCTTGGGCCCACCGATGAAGGACTTCTTGCTCTAGGCTTTTACATTATTTCTGTGATCATGCAGGTTTTAACCACGTGGACAAAAATGCAACAATATACTGATCACAGGCTTGTGTCCGCTGCTTAAGAGCTCTGTGTCCATATAAAATGCAGCTAATTATTTTTTAATTAAAACTTTACACCCCACCCTAGTATCAGTACTTGCCACTCCTTTTTCCAAGAAAACATAATTCCTAGAGGTAATCTGTTAGGTAAGAGAAGAAGAAAAACTAGAATGGGTTGGGGGTCTTGGCATTCTACCAAAGCATTGTCTGTCTAAATACCTGTCCTAAAGACTCATGGGAGATTGAACAATGGTTCACTGGGCACCTTGAACAAATTCAAAGTCTGCTCCTAATCACCCATACATTTAATTAAATTTTTTTTCAAGGTAAAAAGGAAGATTCTCTAAAGTGTCAGGCCTCTTGAGGTTTATGTTAACAGAAGCAGAGAAAGTATCACATTAAAAGAACTATCTTATAAATAATTAATTTCTCAGTCTTATGGCATCTTAATGCCATTTAATAGAAGGTTTTAATTAAATCTGCATAGAGGCAAAATAAAGCTAAAAGAATGTACAGTCACCTAGCTCCTTCTATGCCAGGGGGATTTTTTTCCTCCATTGGAAGCTTGGGTAAACTGAAAAGAAAACTTATATTCAAGTTTCTGCAAGAGGCTTTAAAGAAATGCTATGATAGTACTCAAATCGTTTTCCACCTCGTAACTTGCTTTGCGTTTTCTTAGATAAGGTCATGACTCAAAAATATTTAAAGGATCTAGGTCAGAAATCTGATGAAGGGACGGAGTCATAGTATAAAGGTATAAATATCACATATAAACATTCACATCTTATCTTCCTAGAAATAGGGTGAAGACCACCTGTGATTACTTTTCCTCTTTTCTACCTACCCTCCAAGATCCTTTCTTTCCAAAACCCCTCATAAATGTATAAAAAAGAGTTGTTACCATATCAATTTACACATGGTATTAAATTACTTTCCCCAAGTTTGGAAGCATTTCCTGAAAGTTGTCAAAGGTATTCATTTTTTTCCCTCTCTCTCTTTAAATCACAAAGCAAAATTTCACTGTCTCTCCCCCACCCCTTCTAAAAAAAAAAAAAGTTGTCGAGTTTTGCTTTTCTATTCACTGCAGTCCTGGCCAAAGTAAAGCCCTCTTTCTCAATGACGTCAAGATCTTTACCAAGATTAGGCTTTCATTTCTCTATTGCAGCAATTAGCCAGGGAATGTATAAAAGGCTTCAGGAAGACTCACTGGGCTGCAGAGAGAGGCACTTTGCACCACAGACAGATAGCAGGAAGGAAAAGACAGAGAGAGTGAGAAAAAAGAGGCATCAGTCGCTCCTGGAGAGGGGAGAGAGAGAGAGAGAGACTGGGAGAAGCACAGAAAGTGTGTGTAAAACGGAGTAAAGAAAGAAAAACAAAACTACCCTTAAAGCACATTAAAAAAAAAAAAACCAAACAACTTTGGCAATTCAAGAAAGAAACAGGCTACGTTTAAAGAACAGAGAGACAATGAAAAGCTAAAGAAAATTTTGCAATCTCTGCCACAGTCTCATAGGTGCTTGGAAATGAAAGCAGAACTGCCTGTCTTTAACGGACTCTGACAGGGGTAACTGGATTAGGGACGGGTACGCCAGTTTTCTTTTTCTTTCTTTCTTTTTTTTTTTAAACATCTAAAATCCTGAAAAAAAAAAAAAAGCAGCAGCTCCGAATTGAATGAATTGATGGGCACACTCCAACTTCTGGGCTGGAGAGACTGAACTTGGTCTTGCCATTTCTGCTTCTTTGAAAGAGGAGACAACTTGGGCTTCCTTTTAATTTAGTTTTTCTCCTTCTCCCCCCACCCCCAACCTTCCCCCTTACCTCCCCCACCCCCTCTACCACCACCCCCCCTTTTAAATAAGAGGGTGAAGGGGAACCAGAGCGCACAAGGGAACTGACTCAGGAGGCGGAGAAGATGGGCATCCTGAGTGTAGACTTGCTGATCACACTGCAGATTCTGCCAGTTTTTTTCTCCAACTGCCTCTTCCTGGCGCTCTATGACTCGGTCATTCTGCTCAAGCACGTGGTGCTGCTGTTGAGCCGCTCCAAGTCCACTCGCGGAGAGTGGCGGCGCATGCTGACCTCAGAGGGACTGCGCTGCGTCTGGAAGAGCTTCCTCCTGGATGCCTACAAACAGGTGAGCCGGGCTGACGAGGCTTCTCCTTAGGGCTGTAGGGGCAGGGGCTCACGTGTTGGGGCCTGGAGCCACCTGGAACTTTGGGGTGAGAGCTGGGGGCCCACCTGGGGGACCTGCCTGGTGGTTCTGCTCTGGGGACCCAGGATGCTTCCTTTCCCCACCTGTTGCACAGGTTAGATTTGGGGTTGACAGCTATTAAGCCAACATGATTCTGTGCAACCTGAGAAATCTCTCTAATAAGGATTATCGCTGCCATTTGGGAGTAGAGGGTATTTGTGACCCTACTAGAGGGTATTTGTGATGGGAAAGGGGAGATGGCTGCATTTCTTTTGCTCATGCCAGAAACTGGAATTTTGAGGTTTTGCTTGATGGGAGACGGAAGGAGGTGCACTAGGAAAGACAGTTCAAAGGGTTGGCACTGAGAAGCAAGAAAAGAAAATGGACTTGAAACTCTCCAAGTTGACGAGGCTTAGCAAAATGGTCATAGCAAGTGTGATTGGGCATCATAGCCTCTTGGTTTCTGGTAAAGGCAAGAGTTAATGAAAGCAAGCAACTGTGTGCCACCTCCTCGTCACTGATTTGGATTTGAAACCTGTGGAGGTGGCTCTCAAGCACTGGGTCACAAGTTTCTAGATATCAGTTTGCAAAAGAGAGATCTGAGAACTGGCTGTCAGAAATCCAGACTCTATAAGGGAAGCTATGTGCACTTTGTTTCTCAAAAATAAAATAGTTTGTCTTAGAAAGAGATGATGAGTCTATGATTCATTAAATCTCTGAGTTGCCGCAACATGTGTCTTCAGCATTAGTGCAGTGGCCTCCCTTGCCTGCAGAGGCTGTGTTCTGGGGATTGCTCTCTCAAAACCAGGGTCGGTAATCTTCATTTCTAAGTGAAAAATGCTTCAGCCTTTTTGCTCCTTGGAGATGTTGGTGGAACATGTCCAACTAAGATCTTGTGGGGCAAAGAAGAACATTTTGACCCTGGTCTTTTGTCAGTTTGTCCCGACCCCCAATGTCCACATGACTCCTGAAGTCTCCCTGGGCTTTGGCAAAAGCTGCTATCAAAGCAGACAGTCTTGGTTTCCTTGGCAGTCTTTGGAGATCTTGTCCAAGATGCTAGGAAAAAAGGAGTTTGAGAGGAATATAGAACCCAGGTGTTCAACGAAGTGGTACACTTTAGGCAAGCAGTACCTTAAAACCAGAGATGGGAAACTTAGAATAATGGGGGAGGGAGTGAGTCCTCCATAAATAAATACTAGAAAAATAAAAGTGTGTGCCAGGAAAAGAAGTAACTTGAAGTCACAAAGAATCCAGGTCAGGGTTGTTCCGTTGAAAATCAGATGTTCAAGAAGAAAATATCTATTGTGAACTAGGGAAGTTTTACTGTAATACATGTCTTCATTATTGAGATGAATCTGCAGAAAGTTTGCATTTATTGTCATAAAGACATGTGAACAGCAAGAGCTCTTATTAGCAAATGAAAATTTATTTGTAAGAATATAAATTGATGCTCATAGTTGTAAAGCTTTATTTATATTAGTTGTGTAGGGGTAAATGGGAATTACAGATAAGGAGATATTGAAAGGATCATTTCATTTCTACAAATGTATCCACTGAATGTGAAAGTTTTGTGTTTTATTTTGGGGCTAGGGAATTTGAAGGAGGATGAGGAAGTACACAAGATGTCAGGCATACTATTAATTAGGAAGATTCATCTATCTGTATTTTGTGTGTGTTAGCAGTAAACATGGAAATATCAGTGGTTGGATCTCAGTATATTAAACTCTCCATTTTGAAAGACAAGTGCCTTTTGCCTATTCAAGGAAAAAAAACCACTTCTTAGAAAAATTTAACTTATACACATATGTATATTTTATATAAATGTCATCTTTTATTAAGACAACTGTTTTTAATGTCGTCTCTCACATAAACAATGGGAGCTGTAATGTTACCCACAAATACTTTGTGAGGTTGTTTCTTCCACTAAGCAGCTAATTGAAGATAAAAATAGAAAAGCAAGCAAATGCCTCTTTAATAAACTTTATTATTTACTTTCTTCACTAATGTATAGTGTTCCATTGTGTGGCAATATTTTGTTATTCATATTCCAGGAAATTGAGAAGGATGAGTGGTTTGTTTTTTTCTTTTTTTGCATGTGGTTTGTGTATTCCTCTTCTGTATTTCTTTGTCTCTGCCTACTGATTTGATTAGTGACCAAGTTCACCACCGATGTTATTATGCTTGCTCTTAATGATTTATATAATAGCTACCTTGGGCAGAAGCAACCCCAAGGCCCGTATATCCAGAGACAAGACTGGACTGGGTGTGTAATGAGTGGAAACATTCCAAGCACAGTTTGAACTGAATGATGGTCTCTTTCTGTCTTCAAGGATGGTAAGGGTGGCGGTTCCTGCAGTGGCCTTTGAGGGTCACTCAGAACCTCTCAGTCAGGTTGAATCACTTCCCTGAATGCTGTTGTCATCTGTGCCACTGTCTTAGGGTATAGCCTTCTCTGGCGACACTGCAGGAGGTTCTGTTTGAGATGGCACCACAGCATTTCATAATCCTGACATGCATTACTCTGAGGGTGCTACCCCGGAAGCAGAGTTTCCCAGGATGGAGTGTGTGCACATGTGAGACAACTAGACATGTGATTTGTCATTTTTAATTTCCCTTGTTGCTGAATATCCCATACTTGGGAAAATATCTAGAGAAGGTAGAATAAATGCCCCCATGAGGGGCAACACAGAAATAAAAAATTTTAAAAGAGAATAAAATAAAATGAAAAACTCTTCTTCATTAAATCGTTGCAAGGGATTTAAAATTAATTTTGTAAAGAAGCTTTTAGAGATGATGTGAGTTTGGTAAGGGGGGGTTCTGCATATGATTCAGATTGAAAAAAAAGTCTATAGAAACTCTTGAGAGATTCTGAGGTGAATAACAGATATTTGCGACTTAGTTTCTTTAGTCAGTGTCATTGCATCTGAACAGTATATCCTTGTGCTGGTGCTCCAACAGGAAAAAAATGCAACCAATAAGCAAACTGCCCTGTCTGGGAGCCTGACTCTTACCTAAATGAAGTGTAAAAGTAAACATACAGTATAGATGCTGACAGGCAGTTTGGCTTCTGCATGGTTAATATTGCAGTGGCACAGAAAACATATTCATCTGAACATATAATTTTGGTTTTGAAAGGGTCTCTTTAACATTCTTCTCCTCCTCTTCATTCACCTCAAGCCTTTGACACTAGTTTCTACAATGGAAAAATGGTTCTTTTAAGAGAGAAGCAGTCCCAAGAGGACACAAAACAGGCCACAGACAGAGTTTGTTCGTCACTTGGCTAAAACATTGGGATGTGATAGGGCTTAGAGGTACATTTTTCAAGGCATAAATTTAAAAGAGAATAGCTAACAGGGAATTGAGCTGAGAGGAAGAAGTAGGTAGCTTATTCTTCAACTCTGATTTCTTTGACCAATCTGAATATAAATGGTTAAATCTCTGCTTAATGATTGTTTGGCCACGTTTCTAAGGACATTGATGTAGCCTGGTCATTATGTCAAAGAATTTGAAACTTCCTGATAGTTAAGAAAGCCATTTTCAGGGCTTTGGATGGCAAGAAGTATGTGTAAAATTCTTTTACCACACATCCACCCTTCATTTTTATCATTTACTTTACTTTCTATTATGAGATGATGCGATATTTTGTCTACAAGCCTTTCTCAGGCCATGGAAAGGAAAAACAAAACAAAACCAAAAAAAACCAGGTTAGTAGTATATGCCACATTTCTAGCCTGATGAATGGTTCTTTTTTCTTCTGGCTCTGCATTCTCCAGTCCACATGCTAAGGCAGCATTATCCTTCTTCTCATTCACCGAGCACTGAACATCACCACGGGAATCACATTTTTATATAGGCTATATATTTAATTACGTGCTCATATTTATAAATAGGTCTATTGCAGCATTTGAACTTGGCCCAGAGACATCCCCTGTTGTAAAAATGCCAATTCTTTATTTATTTTCTTTGTCGGTGTCATGTTGATGTTTACTGAAAGGACAACTCTTATAGTGCAGATGAGAGAGATAAAAGTCAGGGACGACAATATCACATTTTACATATGTCCTTTCTGATCCTTGCAAAAATAAAGGGACCCTTTGGGAACATCGGAACTTCAAGACCAATTAGTGGAAATGATGCTTCTTGTGTTTGGGCATTAAATACTGGGCAGGGTTCTCTTTAGAGCGGCTAATGCTGGCAGGGAAAGAGGTACCGACCTAATTACTCTTCCGCAAGAGTAAAAAATGCCTTTTGAATGCCTCTTTGGCAAATATGTCTCATTAAGGACAAAAACCAAACACAAACCCTCTAAGAAGGAGAAATTAAGATGATAGGTAACTTGTGGCCAGGAGACTTTCTGTGCCACTGTGGGAAATTAAAACAAAGTTCGGGAGTACCAGGGGATAACTTGTTTTTGTTGAGTTTCTTTCCTGCAGCCCAAATGTTATTATGGGACCAACTTTATTTTCTTCATCATTTTGGCTCTGTGTCAAGGAATGCTTTGCTCCTGGGGAGAGCAAAGAACCTTCCGTCATTGAAGACAATGGCGATTCTCCCGTTCTGTCTCAGCAGGGCGCATAACCCAGCAAACCAAGAAATTCTCTATTTGAAACTCTGGTCCATTAGGAATTTAATTTTATGGTGACCAAATGGGTAGATGAGACTGAATAGTAATATTTCTTTTAAAAATTCATTTTTAGTTTAAAGGAAACTTTCATTTCTAAAACAAGTTTTTCCCCCCATTTACTTTAGCTAAATTGTCCTCCACCAGGTTTTAGAAAGAATGGACAAATTTAATGATTAATATATGAAGCTTAAAAAAGCAGACTGCTGGTCTATTCATGTTTGGTCTTATGGATGGTACGTGTGTGTTTTTCCTTCTTGGTTTTATTGATGGCGTTGATCTCATCTATGCATTTTCTCTTACCTGGGCACCCTTATGAATAAGGATATCCATTTATGACATTCTAGTCTTCAGCAGGGGATCACAGCTGCCCAAAAAACTGGCCACATCTGTTGTATGCACTGACCAGCTGAGACAATCAAAGACAGATCAACAGCACTGTGTGTTGATTATGGTAGTACTCTCCAGAGCCCTCCAGGATCCATATTTCTGAGTTTATCTGACTGGTGAACTTATCCATCACCCAAATGTGAATATGTTCATTGCAGGTCATAGTATAAAATTCTTCACTGACCTAGAATTATAACAACTAGCATTCATTTAATACTTCATTCAACAAAATGAAGAAAATATTTCCCAGCCTATCAAAATGCGAATCCTCCCCCCCCCACACAGAGCATTCGGTATTTGGTAACTTGCTTAATTTTTAATTTTAGAGTGACAGTATTGTACTTGCCCTAAACTTTCTAGGGCAAACTAGTCTTTGTTTTGGAAAGAATTTTGTGGCTCTAAGGAGAGGGAGAAGGAGAAGGTGCCTTGACTTTCCGTGAAAATTGACTGCAGGTAACAAAAGAGTCTCCTGTGACTAAAGGATCAGATTAGAGTATTCAATTGAATAATCAAGAAGAATACAAGAACCAACAGGTCTGCTCAAGTAAGAGCCGGGTAGGAGGCTGCTTTATCGAGGCCACATAATTGTTCTTAGGTCTCAAAAATGATTCCAAAATGCAGATTAATTTTTTTTTTACCTAGCAAGAACTTACAAATCTGTAGTTCAGAGGTATTTTTCTTCTGTGGACGGGTTGCTTACTTAACAAGAAGTCATTGCAACAAACTCATCTGAATGCGTTTAGGTCGTCTTATCACAGCATAGTAAGGAACATAGTACACACCATATTGTGAAAAGCAGTGCTCCTGGAATCATTATTTCTTTTTAAGTGGGAAAGATCTAAGGAGAAGATAATGGGAATGCTACCCACCACCTAGATCTACAAAGAAGTGCAAAAAGAACCCACAGATTAAAAGGTTTTTAATAACTTTAACATTTATATCTTTAAAGTATATTTTACAAAACTAAGTAAGTTCATATGAAAGAATCCAGCTAAAAGTGGTTTTTAGATTTCTCCATCTAGTGTCACTTGCAAATTAACCAAGAAAATTCATATAAGCAAGATAACTTTTTCCCTAGTGGTGACAAAAACAAATGTGCTTATTTAAATCACACCAACAGCTTCTTTTTCTAAGAAAGATTATTACTGGAAGATTTCTTTTAGAAAACGAATAGCACTTGTTTCAAACCTGCCCTGCTAGACTTTTTCAGAAGGGGGAGAAACACTTGAATTCTCTACAGTTAAAATGAGTTACTCATGAACATTAGATAGAAGCTTCCGAATAAAAGATCTTGAGTGTTTTATATCAGTTTGAATTATTACATCTTTAACAATTCATTTCCAAGTGACTTCAATTAACAGCAGTGTTCTATAAGGCTATATTTATATGAGGGAAATAAGTTGATCAAGTTGGAAGTGTTTTGTAATATTAAGGATAGGGTGTAAAAATCAACTGTACTGTTGTAAGTTGTCCCTAATGTTATGTTATTGGCTTTGATTAAGCCATTCTAGGGGAAGACTCAATTGTGTTAATTCAAACTGAAGTAATTGGATCTTTTTTTGTTGCCTGCTTTTTATTATCAGTGTACAGATGCAAGGGCTTCAAACTTTTCTACATGCTGCGTTCAATTATTTCAACCGTGTGCAAGGGGTGAGGGCACCTGGAACCGTTTTTGTCTATACCTCGTCTGCCTGAATATTTTTTAATTCGGAGGAGCTTGTTAATAAATTGTGTGGTAGAAAAATATTTGTGTGTGTGTGTCTTCCTAGATAAAAGAGGGCGAGGTAAGGTGACTCACACTTGTAATCCCAGCACTTTGGAAGGTTGAGGAGGGGGCCTGCTTAAGGCGAGGAGTTCAAAACCTGTCTGGGCAATGTAGCAAAACCCCAATCTCTACAAAAAAAAAAAAAAAAATCACCCAGATAGTTCTAGCTACTCAGGAGGCTGAGGCAGGAGGAAGATCACTTGAACCCAGGGGTCGAGGCAACAGTAAACTATGATTGTGCCAACCTGGGCAACAGAGCAAGAAACAAACAAAAATATGGAAAATGGGAAGTTAACTAAAAGTAGAATTCTAGAATAACTATATGTTTTTGTTTGTTTGTTTTAAATGGAAATTGTAAGGTTCTAGTCATGAGAACCACACTGCAAGCAGCCACAGTAGAAACGTCCAGGGAAGGTGCTATCTGAGGAGAACTCGAATCTTTTTTTCAGGACAATTTTTTTAAACACAGAATTGCCAAAGAAAGATGATATTCTGCTTCACATGGTGGGGTGGCATCTGATAATGGAAACACACAGCTATGCAGTGATTTATAGTAGATGAAGAACTCTGTTCCTTTTGTTACCCTCCAGTAGCCACATGAGGAGGACAGGCATTATCATCGCCATCTAATGGATGGAAAAGCTGAGGCACTAGAGATGTTAACTGCAAGTAATCCTTCTTATACACGGTGGACCCCAGGCTTTCTAGTTGTAGTCAAGAATAGCGCCTACTGATACCGTCCGTCTTTGGTGGAGATTGGCTTAGGATAACGCAAAACAATGAAAAGTGCTGCCTGAGTGTTTCAGAATTCAGAAACAGGCATGATGTCCCAAAACCCTGATAATTTGTCTTAAAGTAGACCCCATTTACTTCTAACTTTTAAAATGGAGTCAATTAATCATTTGTTATATGATGCATGCTAAGCACTGACAGCAAAATAAGGATAGTCAAGAATACCAGCCACAGCTTAATTATAAAAAGAGTTAACTCCAGTGCCTTCAATGATGAAAATAATTACCTCAATGACTACAGAGAGTGATAAAGCCTTCATTCTCTTTTGGGCCATTCTTTACATTACCTGCCATGATGCCTCTTTACTGAAATCAATAAATGTTCACCACAAGTTCTAAAGGAAATACCACATTCTATTACCGCCAATTGTGTCTATTTAAAGTGAATTGAAGTGGCAATGTGTTTAATATGGTATCCTCCCTCCCCTCTCCCTTCCTCCCCTCTCCCTTCCCCCCCTCTCCCTTCCTCCCCTCTCCCTTCCTCCCCTCTCCCTTCCTCCCCCTCCCCCTCTCCTTCCCACCCCTCCCTCCTCCCTCCCTTCCTCCTCCTCCCCTTCCCCCTCTCGTTTATTTTAACCACCAGGTGAAATTGGGTGAAGATGCCCCCAATTCCAGTGTGGTGCACGTCTCCAGTCCTGAAGCAGGTAACAGTGGTGGAAACGGTGTCCAGGAGAAGACAGCCGAGGGAACCGAATGCCACCTTCTTGACTTTGCCAGCCCGGAGCGCCCGCTGGTGGTCAACTTCGGCTCAGCTACTTGACCTCCTTTCACGAGCCAGCTGCCAGCCTTCAGCAAACTGGTGGAAGAGTTCTCATCGGTGGCCGACTTCCTGCTGGTCTACATCGATGAGGCTCATCCGTCAGATGGCTGGGCGGTGCCTGGGGACTCCTCTTTGTCTTTTGAGGTGAAGAAGCACCGGAACCAGGAAGATCGATGTGCAGCTGCCCAGCAGCTCCTGGAGCGGTTCTCCTTGCCGCCCCAGTGCAGGGTAGTGGCTGACCGCATGGACAATAACGCCAACGTAGCTTATGGGGTAGCCTTTGAACGTGTGTGCATTGTGCAGAGACAGAAAATTGCTTATCTGGGAGGAAAGGGCCCCTTTCACTACAACCTTCAAGAAGTCCGGCGTTGGCTAGAGAAGAATTTCAGCAAGAGATGAAACCTAGATTAGCTGGTTAAAGGTACGATTGTAACAGCGTATTGCTTTAAGGAAATTACACAAAGGCAAGGCAATTAAGAAGTGAATCTATATTTCAACTGAGTCTTGTTGCCTACTGAAAGACAGGAATGTACCTGTTGGAAGAACATAAGCATCTAACATATCAATACTTCTTTCACCACTCAAATGGCATGGGCTAAGTAGTAGCCCTGTCACCTCTCTTCTTAGTGAACAGCTCTGAGTGAAAGATCCCAAGATGGAGGGGAAGAAACCCTGATTCAGCATGCGTTTATTCTGCCTTGAGAAAGAAGTGATGCAGCAGATGCATGCTCATGCTTTGGGACCAGAACAAAAGACTTAACCGAATAATAGCTATGTTAGGGAAGCTGCTGTCTATGTTAAGATAAAGGGTATTGCCTTGGCTTTGTTCAGTGTGGATAGAGCCCACCTGGAAAATTCTCAAACATTTAGTTATATCGAGTCTATGCGGTCAGGACCTTGGTGTTTAACGTGTTAGAGTCATTTCTGATGGTCCTGTTTCTAGTCATGCAGTGCTTTCTATGTCAGTCTGCATATCCCAGAACTCACAGATGTGTTTGTAGGTACCAAGAATGATCCCTCAGCTTGGAGGGTTAGAATGATCATCTGAAATCTGAAGGTTACTTTCTAGGCAGGAAGAGAAAGCTCTAGTTGAAAAAAATTAAATTGAGAAGCTAGAAAAGAGGAGGTAGAGAGATTTAGGAAAATTAATAAAGTGTGACTCAAAGCTGTAGCTAGTAGGACTGATTTTTTTAGCCACAGAAATATAGAAACATACACAAGGCCAGAAAAAGAGGCAGCCCAGCTAAAAGTAACATGGAGAATACACATGTAAACACAACGTATTCATCCTATGCTCCTAGATTGAGGGGGAAAGGGGGATTGAAAAAGAAAAAAAAACCCTTATATATTTGTATTTATAAAGGTTTTTTTGTGGAAACAATTTCTTTTGAAACACGTATGTTTTATGTATATTTTCAGGGAGTTACTACCCCATGATAACTTATTAAAAGAAAAAACAGTGAGTATGATGGTGCTGGTATGTTCCTCTCCATCCCTGTAACTACTGTGTGCCCCACTCACTCCTAATCTCAGTGTCTACTCTGGATGCTGAGCTGAAGAATATATGTATGTATTCATATTCATATTCTCAGCTGCTGTGGAAGGCAAGTACCTTGTCCATTCAGCTACAACCTTGTTTTCCTCCCAAAGTAGGTGAACTATCATGAATGACAAGTACAAACACGCTTTCTTTAGTTGCAAAATAGAAGAAGTTAGTTTGAGATAATTCTCAGTAATCTTGAAGGCTTTGATGGAAGGCAACCACTGGTGTCATGGGATTTCCACTGACATTTGTATCTGAACTTGGATCTTTCTTTGGTCTCATTAGCTGAGGTTTAGGAATCTAAGGTTCCTATATTACATTACTCTAATGCTAGTTTAATATATATATTATAGTTACTTTTAAAATAGATACTATAATGTTACGTATAAGTAATATCTAAAGATCATAGCCCTCAAAATAATAGACCAACCAATTTTGTATTATAATTTCTTTTTGTAAATTTGAGGATACTATCAAATCATAATATATGGTTGTATTTAAAGATACAATCAAGGGTTCTTTTGTCCATTCCATTAATAATTGCATAAAAATATAACTAATAGAAAATGATCATCTAAAGTTGAAAATACTTTCTTAAACTAGTTGCCTGAAATGAGAAAAAATGTGGGAACTGAGTGTGCAAGAACCAAAAGTTTGTCTTTTTGTTTTTTTTAAATGGGAGCAACATAACAGTCATGTACAGTAGCTGGAATATTGTATAGATATTAAAGCTCCATTGTGACTGATATTTTTTTTACGGCAATATCTAAGCTTTCCAGTACTTTAAATTTTAAATTCTATAAAAACACAACACATAAAAACAAAGCAAATTTCAAACCTGTGATGTTATCTAATGTATTGCTGGAAAATCATATTGAGAATAAATTATTTCATATTCCTCAAATGTTAAACTCTATAGTCAAGGCTTATCAGTGGCCCCTGTCGATTATCTTCAAAATGGTGTTGACATTTACTTGGAAGCCCAGAGCCGTAAAATAAAAAAGTTGGTTGCAGCACACTCACACTGTTGTCCTTAAACGTCCCCTTTGTTCTACACGTACGATAATGTAACAGGATGTCAGAGAAGCTGGTGGGGGGATGAGATTTGGCTAAGGCAGTGCTAATCGTCTGGGGAAAAGGATGATGGGAAAATCACCCAGTTGGGCTATATTTTTAAGGAACGAGAAAGTCATGTATGTGTGCAGACAATTCTTCTCCCTGAGGAGAGTCCAATAGAGAAATGAAGCAGAGGGAGGAAATATACAAAGACAAAGGCTGACTATCAGGGAGGAAGATACGTTCAATAGAATATGCAAGAGTTTCTGGAAGAAAGACTGTGGAAAGGCCCATGGAGGAAGCGAATGCGCGAAGCTCAGGAATCCTACAAATATGTAGACTGTCTTAGTGTTATCAGGGTTATAAGCCTGTAACTATGTAACCTATTTATGTCAACATAAATTTTTATGATTTTCTGTGATGTGTCTTTTATGAAATTAACAAGAACTCATTATTTGTGGTAGAGGAAAATCAATGTTTAGCTGATACGCTCAGAGAAATTATGAGATTTTTCAGTGCCCACCCCTATCATTTTTTTTTTATAAAGTATGTTCCTTTGAAGAATTGTAGTTCTTATTTTCACAAAGGAAAAATTATATATGTGTGTGTGTGTGTGTGTGTGTGTGTGTGTGTATGTTTTATATATATAACTCTGAGTTCTTAGTTCCTGAACATGTTCCCCTGATAGACTGTGTTTACATGGAGCTATCAGTTTAGCCTTTTAAGCTGAATTAGCTTGTCTATTATTGAAATGGTTTCCAAGAATTTTAGATACTATCGCAGCATCTGGATTTGCTCAAACATTTATTGTTTGAAAGATTTATGTCTTGGAACTATTCAAAGCTTACTTAATTTTATTTCTTACAGAAAATACTAGTGGAATCGACAATGACTTTCTTGAATGGGTATGAATGAAACGCCTGAACAGTAACGTAGAAGTGTTTCATAAAGCTATTAAAATGTAACTGATCTCCTTAGGGGCGGACTAGTAACTTTTCTAGCTTTGTGTAGCTAAGTGACAGGCATTTAACTCATGTGACTTTGTGTTCACATTTTTGGATCTCCGGTCCTGTGTCTTCATCTCATTTATAGAATGTGTCCCTGATTTTTGGTAATATCAACTTCTAAGTAATCTGTATAGTTAAATTATTCCCCCATTAACCAGGATATGCTTTATCTCTCATCAAGGAAAGAAGAAAAGCATATTGTCTTTCATTTTGACTGAGTATACTTCACTATTTGGATTCTTGGATAAAAGTTATGAAATATGGTAAGGTCACATGTGGGTGCTGCCTTGCTGTATAAAATACCAAATGGCAGGCTAAAGACAGCATCTATCCCTCTGGGAAAATTCCCAGGTGGATTACAAGGTGCCCTCAGCATGCCCTTTGGGCTAGGTCCATAGCAAGAGGAATTTATTGATTTATAGGACTTCCCATTATGTAAATTATAAGAGGATGAACCTGGACATTTGTTCCACCTAACCTCTCTGACTGATGCCTAAGAAAATTAGCTTAATTAGAATCACATGACCATCACAGACTTCTGTCCCACGGAAGGTTTAATGAAAACATTTACCAGGATTTAGAGCTTTTCCGAACATGCCCAATATCATGTCTCTTAGCGTGGGGGTTGACAATGAGGCTTTTAATTCCAGGAGCTTTTTTTTTTTTTTAAATGATATTGCCGAAACTCAGAGCTAAAGTATATTTATTTAGATTCCAACTTCTTCCTTTACCTTAAAAATAGGAGCCAAATCCACTCTTCACATATACATCCAGAATGGGGCTTAAGTACCAATCTCTGCTTGGTGATCTGCACTATCTTGGTCGCGTCCTGACACTCTCTATGAAAGGAGAGGACTGAGTTAGGAAGTTACTAACTGGGAAAAACTAGGCCCTGAGGGCTTGGTCTACTGATTTGGGAAAATTTGAAAAAAGATTAAAAAAAAAAAAGAGGAAAAGAAAAAACACTTCTTAGGATTGGAAGAAGGCTGCTGAGTGTCACTAAGTGACTTTAGGATGAGCAAAAACATTGGGCCACTTCCTAATGCCCTATGTTCTATAGAGTACCAAAAGGAAGGTTTCAGACTTAACAGACCCAGCTCTGTTCCAAGGTGAGTCTGAACCAGTAGAAAGCAAACATGTGCAGAGATCCAAACAAGACTGCTCATGCAAGTCGGGGCTTGCTGCCCATCGTCGGCAGCAGCACCAGAGCTCCAGGGAGTTTGTTCAATATTTACTGAGTCTTCGAAGACCCAGCAGATGTTTAATGAAGTCACTATTTTGGCTCACACCCCCCCGTCCCTCCCCCTCCCCTGAAAAAGCAAACAGGTAAACACCTAAGTGAAAGAAGCCCACAGAAAGGGATGGGAAATAAATAAAAGTCTCTCAAGACTTCTCCAGGCCATGTCACTGGTCAGTGTGGTTTTGATGTGTGTTAGGATTGGGGATGTGAAGAAATAAGTATCCCATACTTTATAACCAAAGCAATTAAGAGATATAGGGTAGGGAATGTTGGCCAGTCGTGTTTAGTTTTGCATCACATTATCACTGGGCTCACTAGCCCAAGTAATCGGGCACCCGAGGAGGGAGACTCAGATGTGCAGAGTTTACCAGTGTGCGAATGATAACTACTGACGAAAGAGTCATCGACTCAGTTAGTGGTTGGATGTGGTCACATTAGTCTGCCTCTCCCCATCTTTGTCTCCCTCACAAGGAGAATATTCGGGACACGATGCAAAGAGTACTGGGTAAATGTGGTGAGAATGCATGTGTGTGTATTTCTGCTTCTCAGTTGCAGAAAGAGAAATGCTTTGGGGATTATCAGTAGAAAGAGTGTTATTATATTGGTGCTGAGTGGTATGTGTGCTTTTACAACTTGATCTTGTATTTTAATAAACTTTGAATAAAAGAATAAAGCTACTCTTTGGTTCTATTTGTTTATTTTTAAATTTCTCTCTAGACCTTGCCCCAGGCTGGAACACATTCATGGTTGACAAGGGAAAGAGAATCCATCATTCTAATATTTATTCCTTGGTATTTGTGGGCAAAGGAGCCAGCAATGCCAGATTATTTTAATCTCATGCTGTGTGCCAGAGTCTTCAAGGAAATCAAGACAAGTTAAAAGAAAATCTTCAGATACTTTCCATATTTATGAACAAGTTACACACAGAATTCATGGAAAGGGGCCTGTTTAAGAGACTGTGGAGCAAACTCCTACTTTCTTAAATTTACAACTCAGCTTTTCTAAATGCAATTAAACTCTGCAGGAAGTTGGTTAAAACAATACACACACACACACACACACACACATATATACACATAATACGAACACACATTATTTGTTACATGGTTGGCAGTATATTCATGTGTATTAACATATTGACATCAAGCACTTTCAACTATGAGAAGGTATAGAGGGTATGATTTTATGTGGAGGCAGTGACTTGTTGATGACTGGGAATACGTTTGCAGCTTGGTTAAATAGGTGTTTTGTTCCTGACAACTGGTGGCTTAGAGTATTAATATTTCTGAAGACTCTGAACTTGCTCATGATTTCCTACACATAATAATCTTATTAATATGTGTTACTTCTTACAAAATATTCCAGAAATTTAATGGAAATTTTAAAAATCATTACTTTGACAACTGTTTGTTGAGTGTCTATTTTTTGCAGGGCCACGTGCTAGGTACTATGTTATGTGCAAAAAAACCATTATAACTGAACTTGTTAAAACATGATTTTGTGCTATGGTTTGAATGTTCCCTCTAAAACTCGTGTTGAGACCAGGCATGGTGGCTCATACCTATCATCTCAGCACTTTGCGAGGTGGAGGAGAGAGGATTGCCTGAGCCCAGGGGTTTGAGACCAGCCTGGGCAACTTAATATAATAAATCAAAAAATTCTATAATAAATCAAAAAATTAGCTGGGCATAGTAGCATGTGCCCGTAGTTCCAGCTCCTTGGACGGTTGAGGTGTAAGGATTGCCTGAGTATAACAGGTCAAGGCTGCCTGGGTGACAGAGTGAGACTTTGACTCAAAATTAATTACAAAAACAAAGCTCATGTTGAAATTTAATTAGTAATGTAACAGTATTGGGAAGTGGGGTCTTTATGAGGTGGTTAGGGCCTTCATGATTGGGTTTACGCCATTATCTCAGGAATGGGTTAATTATCTTGGGAGTGGGCTCCTGATAAAAGGATAAAGTTTGACCCCATTTCTCTCTCTGTCTCATGAGCTCTACTTGCCTTCTCTCACCGTTTGATGCCTTCTGCCATGTTATGACACAGCAAGAAGGCCCTCACCAGCTGTAGCCCTTCAATCTTGGACTTTCCAGCTTCCAGGACCATGAGCCAAATACACTAATGTTTATAAATTACCATCTGTGGTATTCTGTATAGCAATAGAAAATGGACCAAGACACACCCTTCAGGAGCTTATTGTGGATTCATCAGAACCCAACATGTGACAAACTCAAACTAATTTAAAAAGAAGTGTAGATTTATTGGCCTGTATAACCAAATCCTGCAAATAATTGGGATACAACCAACTTATCTCAGTAACAACTCGATCCAGGGACTTAAAACTACCAATGTTTACTAAGTCTTTTGCTGCTATTCTTTTCTGGGTGTCAGCTTTTTCACCGAGACCAACTTTTCCCTATTGAGTGATCTGGTTGGAGGAAGCTCCTGATTTACACTGTCACTATTAGATGGTTCAGATGGAGTTTCACCCTATTCCCAGGTAAGGGCTTGGATTGAACCAACTTGTGCAACATGCCTACTTTGTTGCTGTGGCAGTGAGGATGTAACCAGAAAAGGGGAGCAAGAGGGGCTGGAAATATGCAACGGTATCAGAAGTTAAATCAATGTTGTTGTTTTATTCAAGAAAGAGACATTTGGGGGGGGGAAGCAGTTTTAGGATCCCAACAACACTGAGGAGAAGGTACAGAGATTTCCCGTACATACCCTGCCGCACACATAAATAACCTTCCTGTAATCAACAACCCCCACTGGAGTGGTACATTTCTTACAATTGATGAAACTACATTGACATGTCATAAAAAAACTTGTCACCCAAAGTCCATAGTTTACATTACAGTTTACTCTTGGTTTTGTATAGTCTATGGGATTGCGGAAGTATACAGTAACGTGCATCCTTCATTATAGAATGATACAGAATATTTTCATTGTCCTAAAATCCTCTGTGCTCTTTTTATCTTTTCCCACCTCAACTCCTGGCAACCACTGATCTTTGTACTGTCTCCAGTTTTATCTTTCCAGAATGTCATGTGTTTGGAAATGTAGCCTTTTCAGATTGGCTTATTTAATTAGGTTGTATGCATTTAAGGGGTCTCATGTCTTTTCATGGCTTGGGAACTCATTTTTTTTTTTTTTAGTCCTAAAAAATATTTCATTTACATCTGAATGCACCACGGTTTATTCACCCATTCACCTACTGAAGGACATTTTGGTTGCTTCCAAGTTTTGGTAATCATGAATAAAGCTGTTACAAATATCTGTGTGCAGGTTTTTGTGTAGACATAAGTTTTCAACTCTTTTGGCTAAATACCAAGGAGTGTAATTGTATAGCAAGGGCATTTTTAGTTTGTAAGAACCTGCCAAACTATCTTCCAAAGTGGCTGCACCATTTTGCAATTCCCACTCAAAATAAATAAGAATTCCTAATGTCCATACCCTCACCAAAATTTGCTATTGTCAATGTTCTGGATTTTGGACACTATAAGAGGTCACTAGCGATATCTCATTGTTTTAATTTGCATTTCCCTAATGACATATGATGTGGAAAATGTTTTCATATGCTTATTTGCCATCTGTATATCTTCTTTCATGAGGTGTCTGTTGAGATCCTTGACCCATTTTTAATAAGGTTGTTTGTTATTTTATTGTTGAATTTTAAGTGTTCTTTGTATATTTTGGATAACAGTCTTTTATCAGATATGTCTTTTGCAAATATTTTCTCCCAGTCCTTAACGTGTCTTCTCATTCTTATGACATTGTCTTCTACAGAGAAGTTTTTAATTTTAATAAAGTCCAGTTCATCGTTGATTTCTTTCATGGATAAGGCCTTTGGCATTGGATCGAAAACATCACCATATCTAAGATCATTTATGTTTGCTCCTATGTCATCTTCCAGAAGTTTTATAGTTTTGCATTTTGTATTTAGATTTATGATCCACTTTGAGATAATTTTTGTAGAGGGTATAAGGCTTGTATTCCAGCATAATGTGTTCAAAGCACTATCTTTGTTCCATTGTATTGCCTTTGCTCCTTTGTTGAAGGTCAGTAAACTGCTTCTGCAGGTCTATTTCTAGACTCTCTAATCCACTGGCTATTTGTTTACTTTTTCATAACTCTCACACTGTCTTCATTACTGTGAATTTATGGTAAGTCATGAGGTTGAGTAATGTCATTTCTCTGACTCTGTACTTCTTCACCATTGTGTTGGCTATTGTGTTTGCCTTATATAAACCTTAGAATCAGTCTGTCAATATCTACAAAATAACTTGCTGGGATTTTGACTGGGATTGCATTGAATCTATAGATCACATTGAGGAGAACTGGTATCTGGACAATATAGAGTCCTCCTATCCATAAACATCAGATATTTTCCTTTATTTAGTTCTTTGATATTTTTCATCAGAGTTTTAATTTTTTGTGTCCTCTTTTTCTTGGTTGGCCTGGCTAGAGGCTTATCAATTTTATTGATCTTTTAAAAGAACCATCTTTTCATTTTATTCATTTTTCTCTTGGTTTCTTGTTTTTTATTTTATTAATTTCTGATTATTTCTTTTTTCTGCATACTGTGGATTTAATTTTCTCTTCTTTTTCTATGATGGAAATTTACATTATTGATTAAAGATCTTTGTTATTTTTCTAATATATGTACTCAACTCTATAAGTTTTCCTCTAATCACTGCTTTCTTTCACTGCATCCCATTTTGATAAGATGTGTTTTTATTTTCATTTAGTTTCAAATATTGTTAAATTTTTGTTGAAATTTTGTTGTTGTTGTAGTTGTATTGTTTAGAAGTATGTTGTTAATTTCCATGTTTTTTGGAATTTTCCAGGATCTTTTCATTATTTATTTCTAGATTGATTTTATTTTTGTCTAAAAGCAGACAATATATAACTTCTTTTCATTTACATTCATTTAGATGTATTTCATGACCCAGAATATGGTCTGTCTTGGTGAATATTTTATGTGCACCTCAGAAGAATGTATTTTGCTGTTGTTGGATGAAGTAGTCTACAGATTTCTATTATATCCAGTTGAATGATAGTGTTGTTGAGTTCTCCTATGCCCTACAGATTTTCTGTCTGCTGAATTTGTCCATTTATGATAAAGAGGTATTGAAGCATTCAACTGTGATAGTCGATTCACCTATTTCTCCTTGCACTTTTCTTCATTTTTGTCTCATGTATTTTGACACTGTTGTTAGGCACATACATATTAAACATTGAAAGTATTCTTGTAGAACTGACCCCTTTATCATTATGTGATATCTTTCTTTGTCTCTGATCACTTTTCTTGCTTTCAAGTCCACTCTGTCTGAAATTTACTTAGCTATTTCTACCTTCTTTTGTTAATCTGATATATTTTTCTTCACGCATTTATATTAATCTAATTGTGTCTTAATATTTAAACTAGGTTTCTTGTATAGAACATTTAGTCAAATCTTATTTTTTGATCTACTTTGATAATCTCTTTTAATTGGTATATTTAAACCATTGATTTTCAAAGTGAAAAAGTGATCATTGGTATAGTGGGGCTAATATCTACTATAATTATTACTGCTTTCTATTTGTTACACTTGTCTTTGTCTTTCTCTTTCTCCCGTGTGTGTGTGCGTGTGTGTGTGTGTGTGTGTGTGTGTGTGTGTGTGTGTGTGTGTGTGTGTGTGTTTTGAGTTGGAGTCTTACTGTCACCTAGGCTGGAGTGCAGTGGCAGGCTCACAGCTACCCCAGCATTGACCTGCTGGGCTCAGGTGATCCTTCCACCTCAACCTTCCAAGTAGCCAGAACTACAGACATACGCTACCACGCACAGCTAATTTTTTAAATTTATTGTCAAAATGAGGTCTGGTCAAGTTGCGCAGGCAGGTCTCAAACCCATGGGCTCAGGCAATTCTCTCATCTTGGCCTCCCAAAGTGCTAGGATTATAGGCTTGAGCCACAGTGCCCGGCCCCTTTTGTGCTTTTAACTTAGCATTTTATATATTATTTTCTCTTCTTTCTTAACATATGAGTTATACTTCTTTTTTTTTTTCTTTTTAAAGTGGTTGCTAGCTGGGTGCAATGACTCATGCCTGTAATCCCAGCACTTTGGGAGGTGAGTTGAGAAGATTGCCTGAGCCCAGGTGTTCAAGAACAGCCTGGGCAGGCAACTTGGCCAGACCTCGTCTTTACAATAAATCATAGTAGCTGGAACCACACGTGCATGCCACCTGTGGTTCCAGGTGCATGGTGGCATGCACCTGTGGTTCCAGCTACTTGGAAGGCTGAGGTGGAAGGATTGCCTGAGCCCAGCAGGTTGAGGCTACGGTGGCCATGAGTGTGCCACGGTACTCTACCTGGTGACAGAGTGCAACTCCAACTCAAAAAATTAAAAATAAAGTAGTTGCTGTAGAGTTTGCAGTATATAAATACAGCTAATCTAAGCCTACCATCAAATAATACATTATTAGGCTTCGCAGATAGTGTTGGGAATCTTTTAATAACAAAATAATTCTAAATTTTCCCTCTCACCCTTGTGTTATTGCTGTTACTCATATCACATATACGTAAGTGTACATAAACATATATACATAAGATACATACATAAGTATACATCACTGAATACATTGCCACTATTATTATTTTGAACAAACTGATTTCTTAGATCAATTAAGTATAAGAAAAATGAAAGTTTTAATTTTACCTTGACTAATTCTTTCTTCAGTTTCTTTTTTTTTTTTTTTTTTAATATAGAACTGAATTTCTGACCCATATTATTTTCCTTCTTTCCAACAAAATTCTTTGAAATATTTTTTGCAAGGTAGACTTACGGGCAACAAATTTTTTCAATTTTTGTTTTTCTGAGAAAGTTTTTATTTCTTCTTCACTTCTGAAGAATAATTTCACAGACTACAGAATTCTAGATTAGTGGTTTTTTTCCTCTCTCAATACTTTAAGTATTTTACTCTGCTGCTTGGTTTCTGAGAATAAGTTAGATATTATTCTTATGTTTATAACTTTATAGGTAGGGTCTTTCCTCCTCTGGTTTCTTTCAGGAGTTTTTCTTTATCTGTGACTTTCTATAATTTGAATATAATATGTCTAGGTGTAGAGCATTGTCCAGACATAGACTGTTTCCCCCTATACTTGACTTCTTCCTGTCCCCCTCCTTCAGGGAGTGGCCTCTGACCAAGGCTGATCTCTGGCGTGTATACATATTTTCAGTAATGAGTCATGGGCTGCAGATGACCAAGCAAAGCTGAAAACAATGTAGTGGTCACTCTTCATCGATGTAATTGTAAACACTGGATAGGAATTTGACTAATTAACTTGCTTGCCTGTAAACCTACTTGCTATAGTACCCGAAGTATTCTTCACTGGCCTGCTGCCGTTGGTGCCCCCGGTACATTTGAAGATACCAATGTTTTTCCCTCTGGGTGGCTTCTTTGGAATAGGTAAACATTATGTGCGAGCCCTCTCAGATTTGGGGTTTCTGTGTTACACTAGGTGTAATTGTTTTTTGTTCATTTGTTTTGGACATTTGTCCTGCTTCATATTCTCTGAGCTTCCTGGGCCCGTGATTCAGTGTCTTACGTTAATTTGGGGAAATTCCCAGTCATTATTTTTTATAATGTTTTCTAAATATTTTTCTTCTTTTGGTATTTCCATTACACACATGGAAACTATACCTTTTGTAGTTGTCCCATAGTCCTTGGATATTCTATTCTGTGTTTTTTGTTTGTTTGTTTGTTTGTTTTTCCAGTCTTCATTCTTTTTGTTTTTCAGTTTTGGAGGTTTCAATTGCTATATCCTCAAGCTCAGGATTCTTTTTTTGAGCTGTGTAAAGTCTACTATAAGCCTATTAATGGCATTTCTTATTTCTGTTTTTGATCTCTAGCATTTCGTTTGGTTCTTCCTTAGGATTTCCAACTGTTTGTTTACATTGTCCATTTGTTCTTGCATGCTGTCTGCTGTATCTATCAAGGCCCTTCATCTATTAATCATAGTTGTTTTAAAATCTTGATATAGTAATTCCAAGCATCAGATGCTTGTTCTGTCTTTTTAAATTGTGGGTTTTTTTGCCTTTTAGTATGCCTTGTAATGCACATAACTACCACTGCTATAAATTAGTCTTTAATAACATGGTGGTAAGGTGTTGGGGAGGGGAAGTGTACTATAGTCTTATGCTTAGGTCACTTAATGACTCCATGCCACTAGATTGTGAACTTTACATGTTCCTCAACATTTTTCTCCACTTTTAGGTAGGACAAGGTGGCTAGAATGGGCTAGGTTGAATATTTCTCCTCATGTGAAATGCTAGTGCTGGCTGGAATTGAGTATTTATCTTTCCTGAGATCAACTGAGCTCTTATAATACCCCAGCAGGTTAGGTTCTAGTAACTAGTTTCTCCTGAGGACAGACCTTGTTAAGACAACAGTGATGTATTTCAACACCTTTTTCTCTCTTACTGAGAAAAACTGAAGAGGATTTTTTTCAGATATTTACTGTAAGAACCTGGTCAAACTCCTGGAGGTAAAACTCACAAAAGTGAAAGCCCCCTGCAACTGGGTTCTTCTGAGTTTTTAGCTCTCAGACTTGCTCACCCTGAGTCTCTAGCAGTTTGTCAGTTACCGTTTGGACTTTTCTACTCAGGCAATGGTTCCTACGATGGTTTCCACTTCTGAATTCCTTTTCTTTTCTTTTTTCTTTTTTTGAGTTGGAGTCTCACTCTGTCGCCCAGACTGGAGTGCAGTGGCCGCTCCCGGCCACCGCAGCCTCGACCTGCTGGGCTCCAGCGATCCTTCCGCCTCAGCCTTCCGAGTAGCTGGAACTACAGGCGCGCGCTACCACGCCCGGCTAATTTTTTTATTTATTGTAGAGATGAGGTCTCGCTTAGTTGCCCAGGCGGGTCTCGAACCTGCGGGCTCAGCCAATCCACTCCCCTCAGCCTCCCAAAGCACGGGATTACAGGCTGAGCCACTGAACCCAGCTCTGAATCCCTTTTCTAATGAGTGGTGGCTCCCTGCATTTGTCTATCTGTCTCTCCTATCTTGGGATGGTGTTTTGTCCTGTGTCCTAACCCTTTTGGTGGCTCTAAAGAGTTATTGACATACAGAAGTCTTAGTGGCCATTACTTTTAACTTTCCTAATAATAAATGTTAAATAAAAATACAGGAGTATCTTGATTTGTGAGTAAATAGATACAGTCAATAAGAACAGGCTGAGAGGGAGGAAGGGCCCTGTGAACGTAACTCTCAGAGGTGACTTTGTAGAATCTAAAGGGACTTGAATTGACCTAAGAGTGTGGGCAAGATTTAGATACAGAAGATGGGCTGTCTTTCATTTAGAAAGTCAATATATATTTACTAAGTGTGCATTAGTTGTGACTAAAAAGACCAAATCAGTCAAAAAGGCGAAGATGCTAAAATGTCAGTCATCCTTAGAGAGAATTAAATTCTTTTCAGTAAAAATTAAGAGAACCAAGGATATGAGCCATGATTTGACTTTTTTGTGTATACAACTTCTTTTGGGTGAGCAGACACTTAAATAACTCAAATACCACCAATGCATGTTTTGAGCACCTATTAGTTCACAAATTAACCACTAGTTATTATAAGGCACTATAGTATGTGTACAAATGATATAATATGTGGTTTCCCACAAGATAAGAGTTTATAGTCTGGCTGGAAAATTTAAAATCCAGACATGAAGATATCTAACATACCAGATATAACCTTGAAAGGACAGAGCCCAAAGTGGAGTTTATCTGGTCACTGACCTTGAACAGACCTGATCATGTACTTAGGTCAATGCTGCAATCATGGAAATAACTAGAAAAACAACCAGTTTTCTGGCCCTGGGTGGGCTTCATTCTACTTGGTCATAAGATGCTGAGGTTAACATCTCTCAAGAATTTGTCTTGCAGCTACTGGCCCAGCCCTTCTTGGGTTGTCACCATTGTCCCAAGAATTTGTCTTTCAACTACTGGTCCAGCCCTTCTCACCTAAGTGATTGACCACCCATGACTGATCATCCCATCTTTCTGGTCAGAGATAGAAGAAACAGACCATCATCACCACGGCAACAGCACCTGTGTTATCTCACCCAAGAATGCTTACCTGCCTCCCAAAGGAAAGCCTTAAAAACCTCCAGTCCCAATAATTTGCCGCCATGTTTCCTTTAAGCATTTGCTCCCTTCTTGGAGAAGTGTAACTCTTTTTTCTGATCTGTTTTGTAAATAAACTTTTTCCTAATCTACCTGCTGTGGAATTCTTTGCATACTTCTGGCACTGGCTCAGCTCACCGACCTAACAAGCCTCTAAACATACTGTGGATCTAAAGAGTTATTAAAATACAGAAATCTTAGTGGCTATTATTTTAATTTCCCTAATAAAACCTTGAAGTTTTGCCATTTAACTCTATCTGCAAGGACTTTTAGAAAAAACTGGAGAAGCAACATATAGAAAATGTCATTTAAAAAATAAGGGATTCTTCCAGCTAGCATTCAACCCTTATGATATTCCAGGAAATTTTGTAATAAAATATCTCACCATAATGTGTTGTACTGGAGGCATTCTGTAAAGGTATTCACAATTCTTTTCCAGGTTCATATGGGTGGAGATTTATTGTGGCCTAGACATTTTAATCAACTGTTATGGTCTCTATTTGTGCAATTGCCAGAAGGAAAGTAAGCTAGAGTGAGAGGCATAGAATACCTTCCCACCATAGACCAGTCCAAAATGCTAGAAACTTTCAATCAGAAAAATGTAGTCTGCTATTGTGAAGTTAATGAGACGTCCTGGGTGAGCCTACACATCTAGACATTAGGAGTTTGAGGGGCTTAACCTGTAGGAGATAAGGTTGCCTAGATCCCTGCTGCAGGGCTCCACGGGGAGCACAAGCTGACATTCATACCTTGAAGCTTAATTATTCAGGGGAAACAATTCTGGGTCCTGGAGCTACCTGGGTCATCTTTAGTAGTGGCAGAGATTCAGAATTATCTCTTGATAACTTGTAATCATTTAAATAGGCTCAATCCGGGGAGATATGGCTGAGAGAATTCTATGAATCTGTTATCCCACCCCCGTCTCATTTCTGCTTAAAAAAGTTTTAATTCTGTGTTCTTTCCTGGCTTTACCCTTCCCTATATATTCTTCTCTCTCTCCAAAAAAGAAAACTTTAGCCTAAATGTAGCAATCATAGAGGTGGGATAACATGGAGGGACTATGCAGTTCATATAATTTACAAGGAGAAACCGCTCCCCCCAAAATGGAATTTTTTTTGGAGGGAAGGCCTCTTGTAATAAAGACTTCCCCTGCTAGGTAAGTGTCCTAGAAACCCCTTGCATCAGTGTACTAGCTGGCTTTGTTGTAAGAGGCTGTGTTTGACTTCAGTGATGTGTGTGTGTGTGTGTGTGTGTGTGTGTGTGTGTGTGTGTGTGTGTGTGTGAGAAACAGGTTACTGGTTCTTCCACCATGACAGTGCAACTTCCCACACCACACTGAGTATTCAGCAGTTTTTGAGCAAAAACAACATGACTCTCATGCCCCACACTCCTTATCCACCTGATCGCTCCCAGAGTGACTGTTTTTTTTTGTTTCTCTGGATGAAAAAAGTTCTCAAAGAGAAACATTTTACTGATGTGGAAGAGGTGAAATAAAAAATGGCAGCAGCACTAAAAGGAATAAAAATTGACGAGTTCACAAACTGTTTTGAGCAGTGGAAAAGGCATCTCGATAGGTGTATTGCATCCAACAGAGTACTTTGAAGGTGACTGAAGTGTAAACATGTAAGAATAAATACAATTTTTTATAAATTCCATTTTTGAGAGGGGCACTCCTCGTATGTAGTACAGGCCGATATCTTGACCTACCAACTTTAGACAACATGTGCTAAGCAATTTAGGTGATTCGTTAACACGGCTGCAGACCACAGGTCTAGATAACCTCATAGACCTCGCCCCCACCCCCATAGTAGAGAACACCTCCACTTAATGCAGCAGGATAGCTACGTATCTGCTGTTCCTGTTTCAGCCACCAGGTGAGTGTTCATTGACTTTTGGGTTTCTGTTCTCTATCTTATAAGTTATCTTTGTTACTTTAACTGTCTGAATTTAAGTGGTCTATCAATTATGAGGGGAGAAAGGGAGCATTGCAAATGTTTAGCATAGCAAAGTTTCATTAAAGTGTAGAAAATTCCAAAAGAAATTTTAGGAATTCCCAGCCTCTGATGGTAACAAGGGAATTTCATAATCCATTTCCAAAAAAGTCATTGTCCTCTGGAGACAAACCTCCCCTGCTTTTGTAATAGCTATACTCTTCATCAAGGCCAAATGATGAGTTCTTTTTGTCAACTCTACTACTGAGTTTGCCAAATTATATTTTAAGGATATATAAATATAGGCTATTGTACATTGTAATGACTGAAATCTTTTTTTTTTTTTTTTTTGAGTTGGAGTCTCAGACTTTCGCCCAGACTGGAGTGCAGTGGCCGCTCCCGGCCACCGCAGCCTCGACCTGCTGGGCTCCGGCGATCCTTCCACCTCAGCCTTCCAAGTAGCTGGAACTACAGGTGCGTGCTACCACACCCAGCTAATTTTTTGATTTATTATAGAGACGAGGGCTCACCAAGTTGCCCAGGTGGGTCTCGAACCCGCGGGCTCAGGCAATCCACTCACCTCAGCCTCCCAAAGGCGTGGGATGACAGGCTGAGCCACTGAGCCCAGCTGACTGGAATCTTCTATGTTCACTTTTAACCGTTATTTCTTATGGAAAATTCTCTTGTGGCATATGTGTTTTTAGTTTGTGCACACTTTTTCAAAAGCACTTCCTTTGGGTATATCAAAGACCGCCTACTTGGTGTTTGCAAAGTTCAAAGTTTTGGCCTGCATTGATTTCTGTTTCCCTTGATCTGGTGCTTAGGGCTTCCATCCATGACACTGGTGAATGATATATGGCCTACATTCTAATTGCACCTTTAGTATACTTGTCATTTTTCATTACACATAAATACTTATATACACATATATAATTATAGTGCTCATAGTAGTCTCTGTAGTTCATTCCATGGCATGCAATGGTTACCTGATAAAGCCTAGAGAAAAAGGGATTTCTTCATATTAAGGAGAGAGACAAGTTGAACGTCAATTGAACTGGCAGTTGCTGTACTAGTGACCAGATCTAGTAGCTATGCTCTTGCTGGGTGTGCCAGGATTATGTAAAATACATCGAAAAAAAAATGCAAGGCAAGGGCTATTACTGTTTCTTGATGATTCAGGTACACCTAGTTACACCCGTAGCCCAGAAACGCCAAGTGTGTTGTGCTTGTTTTGTGTATAGCTGGAAGGCCTCCAAGTAACATGCACGTGGCCATAATCCCACGAGTGCTGTGTTGCTCCTTTGGCTTCCTAGTCACTCTTTGGTAACAGTCCTTTAAAGTCACTAGTGACCTCTTTGTAATTCAGACAGATCCATGAGTGTTTATTTTTATTTTTTTAGTCCTCACTCTCCATGTTTTAACGGCATTTGATGTTTCTAACATTGACAGCTGTTCTCTTATTGTTCTCTCTTCCCATTTAGTCTATTAAACATGAATGTTCCTATAGGATTATTTCTCTTCTGCTCTTTTGCATTTCTTTTGAAATAAGAAGAAAAGTAATGTCACTGCAGATTCTACTAGTTAGCATCAGATTTGTCTGTGGGGAACAGGGACCTAAACTAAGTAGTGACTTAACGTGGAAGGTTATTGTTATCTTTCATGTTAAAGTCATGTGGTAGGCACTCTGGAGCAGATGTGGAAGTTCTGTTTCACAAAGTTCGCAGAGATCTAGGCTCCTTCAACCTTTCTGCTCTACCCTCACAGTGCCTTAGTGCCCTTAAATATCCATTTCCTAGGCTAAAAGATAGAAAAAGGAAGAGAAAAGCTGTTTTATAAGGAGGCACTTGGAAACTGCTTTATAGACATTTTCACTGAGATCATATTGACCAAGAACTATGTCATCCAGTGACCCTACCTACCTACAAAGCAGGTCGGAGTCCCTGGGTTTTTTTCTGGATAGTGATGTACTCATATGAAAGTTTTATTATGGTGGGGAGGAAAACAGATATTTGTAAAAATATTCTTTTATGTTTCTTTGAGCAGTTCTTTAAAAAAAAATTTTAATTTTAAGGATGTGGAACACAATTCAGGGTTAGGCATACAAATGTTCATTATGCATTTACCCTATTGATAAGGTGTGCTCCTCCCTCCCCTGGCAGTTTCCTACTACTGCCAATCCTTTCCTTACAGTATTATGATAATTGTTCAAGGTCCACTTATGAGTGAGAACATGTGGTATGCAGTTAGTTTCTATAATAGATCACTCAGTATTATAGACTCTAAGTCTATCCAAGTTGCTGTGAAGTTCATAATTTTGTTCTTCTTTATGACTGTGTAATATTCCATCATGTATATGTATATGTACCACATTTTTTATCCAGTCTTCTTTTGATGAGCAGCATGGTTGGTCCCATGTTTTTGCAATTGTGAATAATGCTGCAATAAACATGCATGTGCAGGTATCTTTTTCATAGAGTGATTTGAGTTCCTCTGGGTATATTCCCAGTAGGGAGATTGTGGGGTCATATGGAAGGTCGATTTTTAGGTCTTTTAGGAATTGCCAAACTGATTTCTACAGAGGTTGTACTAGTTTATAGTCCCACCAACAGTGAGGAAGTGTTCCCTTTACCTGGCATCCTCTCCAGCATCGGTTGTTTTTTGAGTTATTGGTGATGGCCATCCTGACAGGAGTTCGGTGGTATCTTAGTGTTTTTTAAAAAATTATTTTATTTTATTTAAAAAATGTGGGGTACAGATGAGGGTTAGGTACATACGTGGTCATCATACAGGTAAAGTGTGGATACCCTTATTGATGTTATGTGTTTTACCAACCCAGAGATAATTTTGTCTTTGGTATTAGGTAATAAATGTAATTTGTACTTTCCTATAAGGTAATTAATTATTGGAGCAATAATTTTTCACAATGGTATTTCTGACAAGTTTCCAAATATGCATAGATCTGTCCCTATGCTCTCTATTCCACGCCCTTTATTCATGAGGTTGAGCCATGAGAAATTGTCAGTATTTGCTTTTGACCATTATAAAAAGTCAGTTTCATGTGATTCAAACTAATACTATAGTTTCATAGTAAGTTTTATTATAGCCAATTCCTTCCTCCACTTTTCTCATTCATATTTTTCTTCCCAAACAGCATCTTGGTTATTACTAGTACTTTTATTTTTCAGATAAATTTTAGAACCAGCTTTTCAGGTTTCAAAAACATGAATACTTTATAGCATTTTAACTTGAATTTTGTTGACTTTATAGATAATTTTGTAAGATAATGGATATCTATTTGGTAGTACATCTTCCTAAGTGTGAACATGGTGTATGTTTCCATTCGTTTAGGTATTCTTTAATGGTTTTCAACGAAGTTCTGTAATTTTCTCAATAAGTATCTCCCATATCTTCTGATGAGACATCTTGGTACTAGTCCTACCTTTTTCAAATTATTATAATTATTTTGGATACTTTCATGTATTTACCTACATATTTACCCATTTATTTGCTTACCATTTCTTCTTCAGTATCAGACCTATTTCATGAGATAAGCTTTTTTCTTCTTGAAGTATATTCTTTGTCTTCCTCTGATGGGAGTGTGTTGGTAGTAAACTTTTCTTTCTTTTTTGTCTAAAAATATTTTTCTCTCTTATTTTTGAATGAAAGTTTATACAGGGATATAATTACAGATTGATCATTATTTCCCCTAAATCCTTTAGAGATATTACTCTCTGATAACAGTTTGTTACTCATTTGTGTACATATATTTTTCACTCTGGCTGCATTTTAAGTTTTTACTCCGTCATTGATATTTTGAAATTTCACTAACTACCATGTAGTAAAATGTGGATTTCCCTTTATTTACTCTTATTGGTGTTTGCTGTGCTTCCTGAATTGAAGATACCTGTCTTTAATGGAATCTAAAAAATTCAAACCTATTATTTCTTTAAATGTCAACTCATCTCTATTTCTATGTTTTTTTCCTTTGTTAACTTCAAATCGATATATGTATATCTTTGCCATTCTAGTCCCCAAATCTTAGACTTTTTTCATTTGAAGCATGCAACATTGTTTTTAATTTCTTCAGATTTTTCTTACGAGTCCTCTAATTCTTCAGCTGTATCTAATCTGTTGTTTAACCAATCCACTGTGAGTTTTGAAGTTCAAAACTTATATTATTCATTTTTGAAAGATATTTTGAGTTATTATTATTCTTTTTTTAAGTTGAAGTGTCACTGTCGCCCAGGCCGGAGTGTAGTGGCATACTCACAGTCACCGCAGCCTCAACCTACTGGGCTCAGGTGATCCTTCCGCTTCAGCCTTCCAAGTAGCTGGGATCACAGGCATGTGCCACCACACCCACCTAATTTTTATGATTTTATTTTAGAGATGAAGTCTTGCCTTGTTACTCAGGCTGATCTCAAACCCATGGGCTCAGATAATCCTCTCACCTCCTCCTCCCAAAGTTCTGGGATGACAGGTGTGAGCCACTGTGCCTGGCCTTGAGTTATTTTGTAAACGTACCTGGTTAATTTTGAAAATACCTCATTCTGTGTTCTTTTTAATATTCTCTTTTCTACAAAACATTGTTTAAGTATATTCTTAGATAATTTGTATAAGATTTTTCCAATATCTGAAGACCTTGGGTTATTTTTCTGCTGACTTTTTATTTTTATTTTCTTTAATTTTTTAATTTTTTAATTTAATTTTATTTTTTTGAGTTGGAGTCTCACTCTGTCGCCCAGACTGGAGTGCAGTGGCCACTCCCGGCCACCGCAGCCTCGCCTGCTGGGCTCTGGCGATCCTTCCGCCTCAGCCTTCCGAGTAGCTGGAATTACAGGCATGCGCTACCACACCCGGCTGATTTTTTGATTTATTGTAGAGATGAGGTCTCGCTGCCCAGGCGGGTCTCGAACCCGCGGGCTCAGGCAATCCACTCACCTCAGCCTCCCAAAGGTGCGGGATTACAGGCTGAGCCACCGAGCCTGGCTTGACTTTTTATTTTTAATGAATTAATTAATTGTGGTTTTGGTAATTTTCTATAATATTCTTCCCTTTGGCTGATATCAATATATGGAGATCCTGAAGAATCTAGGTTAAGGGAATGTTTTCCTATACAGGATCTGTACTTGTTTCTGCCAGGTGTCCTGGGCCATTACCAGTCTAGAAACTTAGTTTTTGGTTTGTTTGTTTGTTTTTTGAGACAGGGTTTCACTCTGTTGTCCAGACTAGAGTGCAGTGGCATGATAACGGCTCACCACAGCCCCAAACTCCAGGGTTCAAGCCATCCTCCTGCCTCAGCCTCTAAAATATTTAAGACTTCAAGCACTTGGCTTTTATTATTATTTATTTATTTTTTATTTTTGAGTCGGAGTCTCACTCTGTTGCCCAGGCTGGAGTGAGACTCAGAGCCATGCTTACAGCCACCACATCCTCAACCTGCAGGGCTCAGGTGATCCTTCTGCCTCAGCCTTCCAAGTAGATGGAACTACAGGCATGCACCACCACGTCCAGTTAATTTTTTGATTTATTGTAGAGATGAGGTCTCATCAAGTTATCCAGGCTGGTCTTGAGTCCCTAGGCTCAGGCAATTCTCTTGCCTTGGACTCCCAAAGTGCTGGAATTACAGGCTTGAGTCACCATGTCCAGCCTGGCTTTATTTTTATATTTTGTAGAGATTGGGTCTCACTTTGTTGCCCAGGTTGGTTTCAAACTCCTGACCTCAAGGAATCCTCCTGCCTCAGCTTCCCAAAGTGCTGGGATTACAGGTGTGAGCTACCATGCCTGTCTTCAAAACTTAAAAATTAATTTTGTTTGCAGTCTACTAGAATGCAAAGATTAACAATGTTCAAGTCCCCAGCCCATGAGAGGACAGACTTGTCATTATGCATTTTTAAGGGAGACTCATTTTTTTCTTTCTACGAAGGTCTAGGACAAACTTGTTTCTCTGTTGCTTTCTTTTCCAGTACACACATTTTTTCCTGACTTACTTTTTTTTTTTTTAATTTAGGGAACATCCCTTTAAGTAACCCAGTTTTCTCCAGGAGTCCCAGATTTGACCTGTTACCTTGAGCCAGACTGAGGTCTTTCTTACTTTCCCTGGTCATAACTAATAAAACTATAAAACCTAGCATCTTGATTCCTGTCAGGAGGTGTCCCTGGGTAGTCTTGGTTACACTAAGTTTCAGGTTCTCTTCGCTTATTTTTTTTTTTTTTTAATTTTACTATGAATATATTTTACTTTGTTTTTGTTGCTCATCTATGCGTTTTTAAAGTCTATTGCTATATCTTATCCAAAATTTCCTGGTGATTTTTCCAGAATATATAGTCAATCATATTGTTAAAAGCTGAACTTGCTGGCATTCATTCCTTTGGAATGTTATCCATTCTAATGATTATTATCATCAGTTCTATGCTCATGACAGTGAATTCCAAATTCATACTTTCAGACCTAAACTCTCATCTGCTTTTTATTTTTTAAAGACATTTGGAAATATGAACTAACAACTCAAATATTTCATCAGCTGTTAAAGCTCAAGGTGTCCAAAGCAGAATTTATCTTCTTTCACAAATTGATTCTCCTATCAAACATTGTTATTTTGTTACTATATCATGTCAACATTATTCCTAGTTTTTAGCATGTAACCCCTGAAAATACTGAAAATGATTACTGCACTTTCATATCCTTCATGCAATCTGCTACTGACTCCTCCCTTTGTCCTATTATCTATATAATAAATGATCATTGCTATTACCTCCCCAGAATACAGGGCCATAACTACCTCACTTAAGATTAATTGTATATAATTTCAATACACTAATATATATTGATCACCTGCCATATGCAAAGCTGCTATAGATTATATAAAAGATTTATATTATTTGGCCCCTTCCATAAGATTTTTGATTTCACAAGACTAATACAAAAGAGGATATCTACTAAATTCATATATAATTATTATTTAATTAAGTATTGACTAAATACAATCAATTGCCCAAATGTCTGAGTCAGGTGATAAATGAATAGGTGGGGAAGGAGAGATTTCAGTGTTTGCTGGAGTTAGGAAGTGAAACCAAAGACATCACAAAAGCAGAGCTGAGAACTGAGAAAGATGGGTTTCTGATGACAACATATCAGTACCTAGATCTAGCCATAATGGAATAGAGTCTAACTATTTAAGTAAACTTCCCCCCTCTCTTTTTTTATGTTTTTCTTTAGTTTCTTCTTGCTAACCTCTTCTCTTTATGTCAGAGTCTCACTCTGTCGCCCAGGCTGGAGTGCAGTGATACGCTCACAGCCACCGCAGCCTCTACTTGCTGGCTGAGGCGATCTTTCCTCCTCAGCCTTCCAAGTAACTGGAACTACAGGCCCGTACCACCATGCCCAGCTAATTTTTTGATTTATCGTAGGAATGAGGTCTTGCCCAGTTTCCCAGACTGTTCTCAAATCACTGGACTCAGGCAGTCCTCTCACCTCCACTGCCCTAAGTGCTGGGATTACAGGCATGAGCCACTGTGCCTGGCCTGTTCTTACATTTTAAAAACAAATCTATTATTTTATTTTAGCCGTTTTTTCATCCTCTTTGGAACTCTAGTTGGAATTTAATTTCTGTAAAAGAAAAGACTCCTAGGCCAGGATCAGAGTAAGACTCCAAGTCAAAAAAAAAAAGGATCCTAGTTCCCATGCTCAGTGAGATTTTGAACTTGCAGTGCTCTGAGACATCCAGCCTCTCCTACAGATACTACTAGTTCTTCAAGACTCATTGTCCCCTTGATCCTTGCGTTGACTCCTCTCATTGTTTTCTTTCATTTTTGGATATCTATCACACTTATTCTTTTTTAAAGAATAAAATAATAAAGCACCATGTAGCTAAACATGAACTATTTTCTATCTCTTTTAATTCCTATCCTTAATGAACTTTTAATGTAAGAGAATATATATCTTATAGTCATCTTTCTATTCTTCCAGTGATAAACATAGTGCCTGATTAATAGTTAGTGCTTTATATGTGTTTATTACACTGCATTTTGTAGAGGGAGAACTATTCCCTGGGAAATGAGGGAAAAAATTTGTTCATTCCTCCTACAGCTGCCACCATCTGCAGTGAAGACTGGTTCAGCATGCATATTTAGAGGATAATTTCTGTGAGACTTAATGGGTGCCCAGGAACATTTTCTTCAAACATAAATATTCTTGCATCAGAGGTGAGCTTTAAAAGTAACCTCCAAATAAAGAAACTAATTATCGTCTAGAAACATGGAACATTAAAAATTAGTGTTTTACACCGTTCCAGAGAATTTGTGCTATGATTTGATTCATTCCCTTATTGACTTTGAGTCTCTGATTCCAATTTACCACTAGTGATATTAAATTAAAAAAATCAAGCATTCTGGTTGTTATATTTGTTGTACTCTATGAACTATAAAGAAATTCTGCTTTAGAGTTGGAGAAACACTTATTTAGATTACTCATGGTTGGAGATTATGTTATAGATGGTACCGGTAATCTATGACTATGGAGGCAGAATTTGTTTTTTTTTTTAATTTTAGAGTTGTTGGGTACAAGTGAGGATTTACTACATAAGTTACATGTAGGTGAATTTTGGGCTTCTAGTTGGCCCTCTCTCCCCCCAATAGTGGACCTGGTACCCAGCATGTTAACAAATCCTCCCTCCTTCCTCCTTCCCTGTGTTGGTTGAAGAACTCCAGTTTTATTTCCACATTTTCTGTTCTGTTCCATTGTTCTATGAGAATATTCCTGTATCAGCACCATGCTGTCTTAGTTACTGTACTCTTGCAATAAAGTTTAAAGACTAGAAGTGTGATGTCTCCAGTTTTGTTCATTTTGCTGAAGATTGCTTTAGCTATTCAGGCTCACTTTTGCTTCCATATAAATTTCTGTTTGTCTTTTCTGGGTCTGTGAAAAATGATGCTGGCAATTTGATAGGGATTGCATTAAATCTGTAGATAAGGTAGAGATCTTATTTGTCTTCATTCTCTTTCTCTTTATGAGTATCCGGACAGATTTTTGAACATGATAGATGCTCAATAATCATTTCCTGAATGAATAAACAAAATAATGTGTATATGTAATAATGTTAACACAGAACCAACACTTAGGTTTATGTAAGTTTGACCTTTAATACATCACTTTCAGAATGATGTTGATATATGGTCACACAAGTAAATGGGTATCTTTATCTCAAAGGATTTATCTGTTATTCAATAAGGTAATGTACTAGTACAAACAGAGAAAAGAGGAAGAGGTCAAGGAAATATGGGAATAATAGATGGTGTTTTATAATATACCTCACTTTTTAATTACAGTTAGGTCAGATGGGGGTGACTGTGATTCAGTGCCATGGGTAAATGCAAATAATTGCACAGAAATTAGATGGGAAAATATTGTTTATTTAGAAAGTAGATTAGAGAGATAGAGAAAGGATTTACCTCCCCAAGGTAGGGGAGGGGGCCAAAGCTTAGGGAGACAAAAGCATGGAGGCAGTTGTTTCAAGTCGAATGTTTTTTATACCTTCCCTTTGGTGTGGGCAGGTCGTTAAGGTGATTGGGTGGTAGTCTGTTTCACATCATCACGAAGGGCACGTAAGCACAGGTACTGTGATGGGCAGCAGGCAGGTAGGTGGGCTGGTCACATAACTGTTGCCATAGTGATGGGGTCTGTCTGTCCCCTTCCTGATGAGCAGATGGATGGGCAGGTCAGTCACATATATGAGAGGGACAGGTGAAAGACAAATTCCTTAGGAGACTTCTCTCAATGTCTTGTGACTTGCCCGGGGTTCCAGAAAAGGATTGTTGTTTGGCTTAAGGAGGCCAGAGAAATTCCATTCTGGGTTCTGCACTTTCAATTACCAAATATTATAATTTCATGAAAGGTACTTATTTAAGTGCAAAATTTGTTCATAAGCAGAATGATGGTCTGAGTGGACAGAATATCTAGCTTCTTGTTGTAACTGCTGCTAACTACCTATGTGACTGTGGATGACATGATGTCACTTTTTTGGTTCAATTTTCTAATTTAAAATGAAAAGGCTAGGTTAATTTTGTTGTCTTAATTTTTATATTTGATATTTACTTAAAAAATGTTGTACATTACAAACTCACCAGCCAACAGTTGGAAGCACTAGTCTTCTCTACTGCTACTCAGCCTGAATAGTTTTTATTAGGTTAAAAATATAACCCAGTGGGGCTTCCAAAATGTCAGGTCAGACCCGCGAGGGTGGGGTGCGATCCAGTGCTGCAAGAAGGGTGCAAAGAATTGCACAGAAGTTAGATTGGACAAAATAGAAAGTAAATGAGAGAGAGAGAGAGAGACTGAGAGAGGAGATTCACCTCTCCAAAGTTAGGGGTAGGGGCTAAGGCTGAGGAAAACATGGCCTGGTCATAGCTCAAAGAACATGTGGCCAGACCATAGTTTAGCAGGGCAATGGCAGTTGGCTGTTCCAAGTTCAATCCTTTTAAACTCTCCCTTTGATAGTGGGAAGGTTGTTAAGGTGATTGGGTAGTGCTCTGCTCCACATCATCATGAAGGGGCCAGGTAAGCATAGGTACTGACATTAGTTGGTGGACAGCAGGTAGATGAGTGGGCCAGTCATATGATTGCTACCATGGAGACAGGATCTTCTATCTGAATCATGAAGGTCAGGAAGGGCAGATTAGGTTAACTTGGGTCTTAGGAGGGAGGCAAATACTTGAAATAGAGAAGCTAATTAGTATAAAACAAACTGGAGAGGGGATTGTAAAACAGTTATCAACAGCTACATCTGAGAAACTGGTTCTGTCCTTGGCTAGTGATTAGAGAGTAAAGTGAACTGCTAGAAAAACATAACAAATAGGCAGTGTCAAAATGGCTGCTCTTTGGTTATAGCAACTCCATGTTATGTCCTTTCAGTTTTCATGCAGGAATGCAAGTCTGGTGTGATCACATACTCTTTTGTTTTTAGAGTAGGAGTTTCACTCTGTTGCCCAGGCTGGAGTGCAGTGTCATGCTCATGGCCACCGCAGCCTTGACCTGCTGGACTCAGGTGATCCTTCCATCTCAGCCTTCCAAGGAGCTGGAACCCCAGATGCACGCTACCACACCTGGATAATTGTTTTCTTTATTGTAGAGATGAGGTCTTACCAATTTGCACAGGCTGGTCTCAGATTCTTGAACTCAGGCAATCCTCTTGCCTCTGCCTCCCAAAGTGTAGGATTACAGGTGTGAGCCACTGCACCCAGTTAGATGCCTGTATTTTTAAAAGTGAAGCTAGAAGTCAAAATTTTTATATGAGTTTAAAACTTTTAAATTTTGGCTACAAAGTCAAGTAGCTTCACAACATTGTTTGATCCACAAAACATAACAATGAATTGGGCTTGGCCTATAGGCTGTCAGTTTATGCTTTAAAGGGTTTTTCCTACCATTATCATCTTCAATTCCTGGTCACTGAACAACAGTTACTGCATATTATTTTTATACCGTCTCCGTAATGAATAGATCAAGCCCAAGGGAGCTGTATAACAGTATATGTAGGTATAGTGTTCTAGGATGACATTATAGTTAGCACATGAGAAAACAATATTCTTGGTAAATTTGGCTTCAGATTTTCTAGGTGTGGTATGGCTAATTTATTTTATATAGGTTGTAATCAGATAATTGTCACATTCTTTCGGAGAAGGAAAGACATGTTTAGAAAGGGTTTCAGAAGTACAATACCCAGCAATTCGGTAGAATTCTACTTCTTGTTGTTAATCAAAGAGAGAAGACAAAAAGTTGAGTCAGGGAGGGAGAAATGCTGTTTCATATGTAACCCAATTATATTCCTTCTACAAGTCTTATGCCTGGTGAGGTCATCTCAACTTAATTAAAATTTAATTGAAACAGAATGGTGTGGCAGAAAATCACACAGACATTGGAGTCAGACTTGGGTGTGAGTCCAATTTTAGTCACTAACTGCATGATCTTAAAGTCATTAATCTTGTCTGTGGCTCTGATACCTCTTTTACAAAAAGAAAATAATAATACTTAACTCTGAGGTTTGTGGTGGGGAGTAGAAGTAACATATGTAGTGATATGGAGTGTATAGTAGATGGTGGCCGAACTTAAACTAAACTACTTCTTTTTGGAGCCCTTGCTGTGTAAAAGCAAGGCTTGTTGTACTTTAGGGAAAACAAACATGAACAAACGTTGTACCTGCTCGTAAGAATTGAATGCTCTATGGGGGACATGAAGTATAATTAGTCATGGTAGATGCTAACGTATACTAACAAACAGCATGACAGCACACATGAGAAAGTTCATTTTACACCCTAGTTGAAAATTGCTTGAGTCTTGGTTATTTTAGTAGGAAGAGATAGATTAAGAAGAGATGCTAGGAAAACCTTTCATGAGGGGAAAAAAAGCATGAGAAAAATGCATGCTTTTGGAAAGTACATGACATGTAGTGAAGACACTGAACATGATGGAAGAGATCATGAAACCATAGAAAAAACAGTTTTGGAAAGATGGGCAATGAGCAGAGGTATATAACTTCCCCGTCACCAGATTCCAATGGATATGACCAAGGTCATGCAAAAATGTGGTAAAACTAGTAATTGTGAAATCCACTTTCTAAAAATGACAGAAAATTCCAGCCAGATAATGTTCAAAAGGGGAGATTAAATAAGGCACAGAAGAATGACCTGAAACTTCCTTTTCTATGAAACATATTAATGGGACTAATTCAGAGGAATGGCAGGCCTGGGTGAGAAGTTACAAGTAGCAAAAACCAGAAGATCATTCAGGGGCCAAGGTTGTTAGTTCCCTGAAGTTTCGCTGAAAATCATTGTCTTGAGGCAGACTGACTAACAGGAGAAATGGCATAAAAATTTATTTAATGAGTATATATAGAAGCCCTCAGAATGAAGACCAAACTTTCCAATGAGTTAAAGAAAATTAAATACTATCTCAAGGTTACATAAAGAATGGGCGTTTGAACTCTGATAAAACTGGTTATGGGATGGCGAAGAAGAGGAATTCTATTGATGATTGGGAGAATGAGTGCATGAAGGAAACAGGTGACTTGTAACTAGTTCTCTTTGGAAATTGAATGAACCCGAGAGACAGGAATTATACTGTAAAATGATTGGACCACTCTAATTACATTCTTTCTCCTTTCCTGCAGTAGATTATTTTAACAGGGAGAGGAAGCAGCTTAGGAGAGATCTTGAAGAAAAACATGATATTTTGGAGTACACTTCTTTAATCACGAGTTATCATCCTACAGAAATGAAGGAAATTCTACCTCCTTTAGTTTCTACTATTCTAGCAAAGAGCAAGTATGATTAACTTTCTTTATCTATGAGGACATATAAATAGAAACAGGTTACCAAATATACACAAATAACACTGTAATTTAAAAGAATAAGATTACCTTTTTTGGTGTAGAAGAAGAAAAATTTAGAAATATTCTTCTTGTTAACATTATTCAAAATTTGTGAAATTTTTGTGAATTTCACAAGAGTGAAAAGAGAGCAGTTGTAAAAAGAAAATATTCTGAAATCGAGAAAAATGTCATAGGAATTTTAAAAATGTATAATTAAAAAGAAGTGGTGAAAATTTGATTGAATACACTGAAAATGGAATAATGATGTTCAAAACTGTGAAAATTTCTCCAAGAACCTAAAAAATAAAAACAAAACAAATAGAATTCTCAAGAGTGAAACAAAAAGAAAAAAAAAGAAGAAGAGAAAATTAAACATACATTTAGGAAAAAAAATCCATACATAGAATGAAAATCTGTAAGGAACAGAGTGGCAGAACAGAAAGAATAAGCAGAGAAATAAAAAAGAAATTGTCTGAACTAAAAGACCTAAGGACTGAGAAGACTCACCAACTATTTAGATAAATTTACTGAAAATATACTAACACTTTGTCGTAGCCTGCTAACATTTTAAAAATCTAAGATGAATTAAACTTGAAAACATAGAAACAGATTTGTTTAAAAAATATCTAAGATGAGATTGGCTTAATACATCTCTAAAATACTGATGATAATAAGAATGGAAAATGAACAAAATTGTTTTGAATTTTAAAAAATTGTTACACAAGACTTTCATATGAAGCAAAATTATCATAAATATATTTGGGCAAGAAAAAGAGAATTCAAATTTGAGGAACTAGGAGAATATGCCATGAGAGTTTATTTCCTGAAAAAATAAATTACTTGAACATTCTTTCTGGGAAGACAGTTGAGAGTTAAAACAAAAAATGCACTCAAGAACAAGATAGTGATAGTTAAAAAAAAAATTTTATGTTGAGCAATAAAACTGATAGCCAGCCATGATGGCGTGCATCTGTAGTTCCAGCTACTTGGAAAGCTGAGGCAGAAGGATCGTCTAAGCCCAGCAGGTAGAGGCTACATTGGCTGTGAGTGTGCCACTGCACTTCAGCCTGGGCAACAAGAGTGAGACTCCAACTCCAAAACAAACAAAGAAACAAACAGAAAAACCTATTTGAATAGCAATACTTATTTTTAGGTAAGAAAATATTTTACACATAAAAATAATCTCTAAAATAAAAGCTACATGATAGAAAACTAATAATTTGGTTTCAGAAACTCAACTCAGATTATCTCAGTAAAAACTGGGACATTAAAGAGAAAATGAAAGAGTGATAAAGTAAAATCATATATCATACAGTAGTGAAATAAATGGATACTTTTCATTCTTGATTTTAATAACTAGAGAACTAGGCTCTAATATATTTTTAAGATACAAGTGAATTAGTTCACCATTGCTAGAAAGAGAACATGATGTAAATCTTGCAAGTCACTAGAGAAAAAGAAAAGACTACCTCAGATAAATGTCATGGTATAGTAATTAAATAAAACAATCTAACTGTATATATTAAATATCAAAATGATTAGTTCTTGTCATCTACATATAGAATAAGTTTACTTATGCTTGTCTACATTTCACGTCTTACAATAAACACAGATTAATTACATAATAAGAACAGATAATTTATATTTTTGAGTTACTGCAGCAAATGATATGAAAAAAGTAAAAATTACTTTTAAGTATGGACAAATGCTACTGATATGCTATCAAATAAAAAACCAAGGTGTTTCCACTTTTGTAAATAAGGACATATATAGGTAGACCAAAATATCTTTGGATGATAAAAATAGGGTTGAGATTTATATCCTTTGACATATTTTTCTATGCAAATTTTCTATAATTACCTGGGGTATTTTAAAAACAACAACAAAAACAAAAACCAAATGCCATAGAAAGAACATGGCTGGGGCTGTTGTTGAGAACTTGAGTACCATGTTAAAGGATTTGGATGCATTCTTTAGTCAATGGCAAGCCACTGAAGCTTTTAAAATTAAGACAGAGTATTGTTATTGTTGAGGTTGGAGTCCAGTGGAAAATTGACTTGAATTTATTGTAATGGTCTAGACAGGAAATAATAAGGGCCAGAACAACATCTCAGCAGAAAAAATAGGAAGGAGAGGCATTTGATGCAAGAGAACGAAACAGTCAAGGGGACTTGGTGATAGTATTCAATATCAGACAGTGCGGGAAAGAGAGAAGTCAAAGGAATATGAAGTCAAAACTACTGGAATAAGTTGGTACTCTCAGCAGCGATAGGATAGTGAAGGATTCAGGAAGAGGAAAAAGGATGGTGAACTTGATTTAACAAGTTTCTGGTGTTGAAAAGATATCACATCTTTGGGATTTTTTTTTTTTTTTTTTTTTTAGTTGGAGTCTCTCTGTTGCTCAGACGGGAGTGCAGTGGCACGCTCATGGCCACCGCAGCTTCAACCTGTTGGGCTCGGGCAACCCTTCTGCTTCAGCCTTCCAAGTAGCTGGAACCATAGGCACACACCACCACACCCGGCTAATTTTTTTATTTATTGTAGAGACTAGATCTCACCAAGTTGCCCAGGCTAGTCTTGAAACCCTGGTCTCAGGCAATCCTTTCGCCTCAGCCTCCCAAAGTGCTGAGGTTACCAGTCTGAGCCGCCGTGCCCAGCATCTTTGGGATTTTTATGGAATAATGGCAACAAATCTTAACCTTATGCATCAACTGAACATCGCCTAGAAAGTTCTCTTTTGGACCTGCAGTGGTCTCATTTTCATCCTTCCCTTCCTTGGCAGCACATAGACAGAAAAAAACAGAAACTTCCTCATCTTCTGTGACCAATGACCTACTCAGTGTCCGCTTCCTTCCCTGCCAAGACATTAGAAGCATAGCTCTAATTCCAATGCCAAAGATCCCACTGAGGTCAAAGAGTCCCTAGGTTATTTATGACATTCCTCCCAGGAGTACTAGCAACTAAGACCCTAAAAATTGAGGTCCATGTCCCTGGCTTGCACATTAGAGGACTGTCCTCTCCCATAGGATTTGAGGAATCTGCAGAGCACAGGGGGTGTTCCCTTACCCCAGAAGTACCCACCCCCACTGCTCTGAGAACCTGAGATGCTAAAGCCAGTTCTCAGGGCATACTCAGCCCTCTTACCAAATCTGTCCTCCCATGAGTAAGCTGTGCTGTTGCTATGTTTCTCTTGATTCACAAGGTCAAGAGATGATTATTTTGGAGGAGAAATATGGACTGAGGTAGATTTTGGTGTCCACTCCATGGACTAAGGATCTTTGTAGAGATAGATGGAGATGTGGGAAAAGAAGATGGGATAGGCCACAGTATGGGACCTTCTTTATACTCTTGCCATGAATCATGCAATCCATGAGAGGTTGTTCAACCCTGCAGAGGGCAAGCAGGGGCAATGGGCAGGGCTGTTAAAGGGGACTTACAACATCAGATTATTTTAATATTTTGGTTACTGGTGCTAATATGTTGAGCATATTGGTGAGTAAGGGGAAAATTAGGCACAGATTTTTAACAAGGCTTTCTCCCAAACCACAATTAGAAGCCTGTTTAAAAAATCTTCCTATCCCTTTGTGACTCACAGGGTACTGAAAACACCATTTCTCTAGCAGCCTGTTGATCGGAAACAAGCAAAGGGAGGAGATGTATCACCCTTTGGTCTACCCTGGTTTTCTGCTTTATTGGCATGGTTCCCAAATAAAGATGGCCATCGTCCTCATGCTCCTCCTCAGTTCACGCCTTCTTCCACATCCTCAGCGCCACTCCTAGGCCCAGACAGCGCTCAAAGGGTAGATTCAGCTACACGTAAGTGACTTTTGTATCTCCGCCTCTACACAAAACTCTGCTGCCCTCTTTTATCCCGTGGCCAATGGCCACGGCTGATTGGATCCAAAAGGAGGCACCTGAGCCAATGTTTCCAGGAGCTAGAGAGTAGTGATGTTACGTTGTCTAAAATACCACGTGGGAGCCGGCCACAGTGACTCATGCCTGTAATCCCAGCACTTTGGGAGGCAGAGGCAAGAGGATTTCCTGAGTCCAGGTGTTTGAGCCCAGCCTGGACAAATTGGTGAGACCTCATCTCTACAATAAATTTTTTAAAAATTAGCCAGGCATGGTGGTATGTGCCTGTTGTTCCAGCTACTTGGGAAATTGAGGCAGAAGGATCCCCTGAGCCCAGCAGGTCAAGGCTGAGGTGGCCATGAGCTTGCCACTGCACTGCAGCAAGGGCAACAGAGTGAGACTCCAACTCAAAAAAATAAATAAAATAAATTACTATGTGGGACCATATGTGACCAAAGAAGGCTAATCAAGATACAGAGGAGACAGACAGGTCAAGATGCAGATGGTCACAGTGCCCAAGAGAAAAACAAGACGTGTCCTACTCCTGGACTTCCTAGTTCTAGTTCTTGTCCTTGTGTAACCCTGCTCTTCTTTTTCTTCTCTTAGCTGTCTGAAACTCCCTGTGCTTTTTTGTAGTACAAATCTTTTGTATAAGCTAGCTAGGTTTTCTTTCCTGGTAACAAATAATCACAAACATACTTAGGCCAGGTTACACTTGGGAGAACTTAATCTTTTATTTTTAAGATTCAATGATTGACTCCACCAAATCTGAATCATGTTGAGTTTTCATTTCAAATATAAAGATGTGGGACACAAGAGGTTATACAAGTTGTCAAGGTCACTCAGATGACATATGGCCGATTTGGGTGAGAAAACTTGGCTTGGTTTTCTTCTGCTATCCTCATATTAAGATCTATTCTACAACTTAGGGCCTATCTCATACAATACCAATCATCTCAATAAAATCACAATAACTTATCAAAAATATGCATAAGCCTCTTGGTACAATGTACACATTCAATTTTTCCTGGTTAACTAATTTTTCTTTCTTTTACAGTCCTCTTTCCTAGCTCATTCTAAATGTTATGCTGAATTAAGAGGACAGTGAACAAAGATTGTGTATGTATTTGATTTGCCCTCCTGATTATACATCACTTGAATAGCTTCTTGACTTTGCTAGAAACTGCTCCCTAGGAAGGCAAGATAACAAACTTAACATCATACTCGATCCACTCATTTGGCATGGCTATTCAAACATTTGAACAGTACATCAGTGCTCTCCTACTGACCTCAGGTCTCAAAATTCAGTTGTCTTCACTGTGGACAGAGTCATAGGTGTTCAGAGGCATAAAACCATCTCCTTTATCCAGAGTCTGCTCCTCTGTTGCTCTGTTATCTAGGCATCTCCAAGCTGGACTACCTGGAATGCCTGGTAGAAGTTTTCTATATAACAGCCACAGATTATATGTAGTCCACTGTGGAATTGTATTTTGCCCAGTATATGGTTGGCAGGTTCTTTCCAATCTGCTGCCCATATAATTTTGGCTCATGTGCCCAGATATTGCATTATATTTAAACCCTCATAGCAATTATGTAGGGAAAAGGGAAAAGGATTCAAGTTATAGCTTTAACTTTTATAATGCCTATCAGTTTGCAAAACGCTTTCATGCACATAACCTTTCTTGCTCTCAGAAAGCCCTGTGAAATAGATATGATTCTTTCCACTTTACAGTCGAGCACACAAAACTCAGAAAAGTCAATGACTGATAAATGGCAGACCTAGAACTTGATATGCAAGTAAAATTTTTTTTTGCTACCATTCATTCCTTCGTTCATTCACCTGACAAACATTTTTGGCATAGTTATGTGGATCAGACATTGTGCTGAAAGCCATGCACACAGTAGTGAACTTCTCTTTTCATTCTGAGAGATCAGAGAAGACTCCCAGTAGGAATGGTGTCCAAGCTGAGAAGAAAAAAAGTGGTAGATGTTATTCAAGCAAAGTGGGAGGTCTGGAAGCATTTCATGACCAAAATTCCAAGTTTTATCTCTAAATTATTCCAATGGATCTGAAAAATAGAAATTAGGCAGGGAAGCTGAGAATTAAAGTTTCACAATTGTGCAATCTCATATTTAAAAGATGAAGATACACATCAATTAGATTCCCTTTCTTATTTTAAGAGTGATATTAAATGTCTTGTCACTACATTTTCAAGACCAAACAAAGTTTGATACTTTTCAAAGTGGTCTCTGGTTTATTTTCACTAACTTAATGACAGTGATTTGGCAATCTGGTTTGTTTTTACTATCTCAATGATAATTGAAGATGGAGTTTTGACTATGTCCCTTTCACAAGAACACTGAGGCTGCTTCCTTTTTCGAGGCTATCCTTTACAAAGACTAAAATCTACTTTTTTCAAAAGCCAAGCAACATAGGTTGCTCACACAGTAGCCCTTAGGAAACTGGGGGCTGAAGCAAGGACTATTCCTGGTAACTCATGGGGTATTTATGCATAAGGTAATTACCTCCAACCAGCTAAGCAAAGTTCTGACTTCTTTTACTACACACACAGCATCTCTAGACATGACAGAGACCAACAAAACCATAGGCAGAATCAAAAGAATGTGTCACAAGGTTGACTTTGTCAGTCCTCAGGTTGGCAGCTACTTGAAAACAGGAAAGGGTATGATCCTTGCTAAATCATTATGTCTTTGGAGCATAGTTTCGTCATTTTCCTAATGAATCCCATATTCTGGCTTTGAGGAATGTTAACACCCAAACAATATAATAAACATTGCATTTGGAAGCAAGAGCATAGAGGGGTGAGGTAAGGAGAGAGCTTACAACATAACCTAGAGAGCAGCACTGGAAAGAAAGGGTTGAGAACAATGCAAGAATGGGGAACAAAGCTGGCCTAGATTGTATTACATATAAGATGTTCAAGGAGAGATGATAAACTTAGGGCACTTACGTAGGCAGAGGGGTAGAAGACAGAGTGACATCTCTATCTTCAACTATTGTTGATGTGGTTATTTCTAGGTGAATTCATTGGAAGTACCTGGGTTGGCAATTTAGAAAAAGAAATCTCACTCCAAGGTCCATCATTATGGACTATATGAGAAATAAAGGCTGTGGGAAAATTCCTGTTATAGACTGAGTAGTGCAGAAGGGGATAAGTATGAATGAATACATTATAAAGGAATAAATTAAATCATGAGAAAACATTTTAGTATGATATTTACAGCATTATTATTAAAATTAATAATACTCAGCTCTTACTTTGAAGGAGTTCACAATTTAGAAGGAGAAACATGTAAATTAAGGTACACTATAGTATAGATTTAGAGTGAGCTGGTAGAGATTTGAATGGAGTGCTGAGGCAGTACAAAAGGAAGTAACTACCTCTGTCATGGAGAGTTAGTGAAAACTTTCTGGTAGAGGAGATATTTAATCTGGTTATTGATAGGTGAGTAAGAGTGGAATGAAGAATGAAGAAAGCATATTTTAGGATAAGAGAATTACCTGTTCTCCAACACACTTCTCTCCACTGACTCCTATTAAGATTAAATATGTTATTTGAGTACATTCACCCTTATTGTTGTCAAGGGTAAATTAATATGTTAGGAATAAGAGTTCTGAGGACAGAGAACAGTATAGTCCAATAGCAATATAATATGAACCACAAATGTAAGCCACAAATGTAATTTTTAAATTTATAGTAACCACATCTCAAAAAAGTAAAGATACACCATTGAAATTATTTTAATAATATATTTTATTTAACCTAATATATTAAAAATATTTTTATTTCAATATAAAATCAGTACAAAAATACTTTAGTGTAGTATTTTCTTCTTGTACTAAATCTTTGAAATCTGTTATGTATTTTCCATTTACAACACATTCCAGTTCAGGTGAGCAACATTTCAAGAACTCAGTAGACACAAGTGGCCAGTGGCCATTGTATTGGACAGCTTGGAAAACCATCTTGCTAATTTAGGGGAATGGGAATGGGGACAGGTTGGGATGCCCTCAAGGAGGGCAAAACTAGAACTAGTAGACAGAGGAGGCCAGGAGGAATATAGCGACTGAGGTTGCTTAGCAAGAGCCCAGATGACGAGCTTTTCTTGTTTCCCAATTTTATCCAAAGCTGGCCTGCAGGGTCAGTGCTGGTGTCTGCTGCTCCACCCTCAGAAAGTATGTCCAAGTCAAGTTTTCCTGGGAAAATTCTCATTTTGCTTTCTTTTTATTATTTTATTTAAAAAGCCCACAGGCTTCTCTTCTCAACACCTAATAATGTCTTTCCCAGCTCTCTTAGGAAACAAGACTCTGAAATTTCTCTCACATACTAGCCCCAGTGGACCCTGTCTCCATTCCATGGAAACGTTGCCCAGAAATGAGCTCATGGACCTTCTCATCATGTCCAGAGGCAAGTAGTACTGTCTGGGACACTAGGTGCAGAGGTCAGAGGAGAGCTCAACTAGCTAAAATAAAGTGCTGATATTTCCACTCTTAGAGACTCGTTGTAGAAAATGCCTAAAAACAACTCAGCTGTGGCTAAAGAATAAGAATGGGTCTTTGAAACGCCTTAATCTCATTGTCTAGAATGGCCAAGAAAACCAGTCATCGTGGCTTCTTCTCTAGTGTCTAGGCCTCCTGCTCCCAACTGATCCCTTGGGTTCCACCCAGATTTTTGGGTCTCATTCCCTACCAATACTTAAAACAATAGATAGGATGCCATTGCATTTGACCTGGTCATTTCCTCTAAGGAAAATTATTAATTTTAGTTTTACTCTTCAAGTTCAGGGGAATTTACTCAAGAAATGGCTATAGCCACAGGATATGTAATTGAGACAAGAGAGATCAAGAGAGATTAATCAAAGAAATGTCATTTGGTATAAGTCCTGTGCTATGGACACCAAATGACTGTTTGAAGAAATATGCCATTTCTCTTCATCCTTTTTGGTAGTAGATAACACAGAATCTCTGTGAAACTTGCTGGGAGTAATTAAAACACAAACACACCCTTTAGGAAGATGCTATATACTTTTTGGTAGAAAGCTAGGGTAGGTCAGAATGGATGTGCCAAGTTATTTTTGTTTGGATTGTATCATCATCCTCATCATCTATTACTATTATTATCTCAATTTGTTTCTCTTGAATTTCATATATTTTGATTATTTAATCAAAGGCAATGTGTTTACATTCTCTTCTAAGGTTTTTAGGCAGCCTAGTTCACCAGAAGATAATGTGTGTGTGTCGGGGGGTGTGCACACAAGCATGCATGCACACATGCATCTATGCAAGTTCAGTCTTTGAGGACAGGTAAATAGATAAGACACACCATTACTAAAATCATTCTAGCCTGGGTCATTACTCAAAGTACCACCCGCTGGTATTTTATCAAGTCTCCTATTAAAAAGTCATTTTTTTTAATTGTAGGAAGCCTATAAATCAGCCCATATGACACCAAGTAACGTTATCTTACTTGTCTCTACTGTCATCTGGTGTCATTCAGTCTATTTATTCATTGATAGTACTTTGATGAAAGATACTCTAAAACTGATCTTGTCAAGGGTTTGGGGGAGAAAGCAGGACTGTAATACTGGAATACAGGTTGAATTTCATATGGTTCTATTTTTTTAAATGTGCACCTCCCTCTGGTGGAAAATGGTATGTTTGTTAATTTGAGGGAGTAAACAAGTAGAGAGGACTTTGTATTTACATTTGCTTATGAGATGCTGTTTATAGACTCTCACTTGAAACACATCTAAACACATTTTCCCCCAAGGTAAGGGACTTGTGTTGTTTTTGGTGTGTACCAATGCATATTGTGTATTTGTAGCTTAGTCCTCTTTGCTGTCCCAGTGCCCCCTGTGCCCTGCCACTTGGTATGAGTCCTGTACTAGTCTTTAATGCTTGTGGGAGCTGCCTGTGTTGTATGTGAATGCCTTGTGAGTAACTGGGAGCTGGTTAAGCTAAGAGGTTAGCATAAGGTTTGAGTTCTGTATTGCTGAACCTGGACAGATGACCTCATTCAAGACTGCAAGAAATGTCAAAGCCAGGGGAGCTGGTTCAGTAAAAAATAGTGAGAATAGAACAAAGGATCAAATTCTAGTGAGATTGAAAATGAAAACCAAATCTGGAGGGAGCAAAGTTGGCATCCTATGTTGAAAATATAGAGTCAGGATATTGGAACTAGGCAGATGATTTCTAGCCACCCAACTAGTAAATGCAGAATTTGAAAAATAAGCCCTTGTTTAACATGACTTCAGAACTCCTTGTATAGCACAGTACTTTCTCCTTGTCTATTAATAACTAAATCATAGGTTTTGGTCAATTCATTGAGCCTCCTGTTTCATAGGTAAAAACATAACCTCACAGGATAGTTGTATTTCTGAAGTTCTGAAAGCATTGTACAGATGTAAATCATTATCAGATGATTAGTCACTCCTCAGAAATACTCAGAACTGCACTTAAAAAAAAAGGAAAATAAAAAAACTGTGTCTTTGCATGGTCTACATAGCCATATAAACAGATAAAAATCTAGGCTATTAGTTATTTCATTTTCATATTACTAAATTTTGATGGAATGTTTTTCATGGAGTCAAATTATTAATTGATTGAATCGACTAGTTGTTAATTAAATAAATCAAAGCAGCTGAACCAACTTTGTATAGACACATCAGAAACATTCCTTTCTGATGATCCTGGTTCCTCTAGCATTTTAGAGTTTGCAGCAGGGAAAATACTGAAAATCAAGTTTGCTTTGGCTCTTATGGGTGAGCAAATGATGTGTCATGAAGGTCATCAAAGAGGTTTACCAGTTGACAGCTTCTGTGATTTGCTTATCTTCTGAGGGTGCAATAAAGAAAAAAAAAAAAAAAAAGAAAGTCCACTGGTAAGGACAGTGTTGAATATTTAAAATGCAGTAAATAAATTTCTTCTATTACTAAATACAGGCTAAATTTTCCTTCCCCTGAAAAATTAGTGTAATTTCTTCCCACAGATATTGAGAATTGTGGCTAACATAAGCCAGTTATGTTCTAAATCTATCCTTCCATGCTTATAATACTTGTGTTCAATTCCTTCTAACTTTTTTAGTGTTTTTTAATTTTTATTTGTAGTTTTTCTGACTTTATTTTTTAAAATATTATGTTGTACTTAAAAAAAACTTTATTATCTAAAAGACTCCAACTCTATGTAGTAAATAGACATTTAAACAATTGGTAAAATTGTACAATAGTTACACTGTATATATAAGACCTTACTACACCTATGTGAAAAATAGACTATTTCAGTCATGTGTTTTATTTTGTCAGCTGGATTTTAGAAACATCAAAATAAAAATAATTTTTCCCCGTTCCTTTCTGGTTAACAGAATCTTACTTGTACTTCAAGACCCAGTTCAAGTTCTGCTTTCTTCGTGAAGTCTTCTTGGCTGTTCTAACCAAATGACTCTCTTCTTGGAATTTTTATATTCCTTTGAGCTCACTGTGCACAGGGCAGTATTTAGTTGTGCTGCCTTGGACTTTATCTTCATTGTTTCTGCTCTAGCCATACTGAGCCTGCTCATTGTCCCTGTCTCTGCCTGGTGCTTTCCCAACTGTGACTTTACTTTTATTGCTTCCACCTGTCTAAAATTGGCCTCTCCTAACCTCCTCTTATCAGGTTCTACCCACTTACCAGGTCCAGGTCAAATAATGTTGCTTCATAAAGCCTGAACAGCTCAGTTCAGTCAGGGACACCATCTATCACATGGAAATTATTTCCTATATATATTTTGTTGTATATTTCCCATATTGTCCTTTTAACCCAATGTTTTAAGTATTTAAATTACAAATTTAACTTGAAGAACTATGGGAAGATAAGATTTATATTTATTCCTAAATTCCATGACTGTGGTTTTCCAAATTAACTATGCATCAGAATCACCTGTAGCATTAAACAAATACAGATAGACAAGCCCTAACTAGACCAGTGATTGACTATCACTGGGGTTTTAGCCTAGGTATTTGTACTCTTGTTTTAAATAAGCTTCTTATTGTGATGCATGACCAAATATAAAAATAAATTGGGATATGAAGATACTTATGGAGAGTAACTTGGACATATTTACAACAAAAAAGATCAGTGAAATCTATGCTGCAGTTACCTAAATGCTCACCTGAGAAATTTAGAACTTGTCCTTGACCAAATCTGTGTTATTATACCTAAGACCGAAACTATGTTATTAGTCTGTACACTTGGTTGCACATGACAGTATACTAAATCAAATGAGCTAAAGCAAAAATAAAAATATTTTAGATGAGAGTTTTTGGACTATGGTAAAGAGAGGTTGGCTAGTCACCAAACCATTGCTCTTTTTTCTTTTTTTTTTTTTTTGAGTTGTAGTCTCACTCTGTCGCCCAGACTGGAGTGTAGTGGCCGCTCCCGGCCACCGCAGCCTCGACCTGCTGGGCTCCGGCGATCCTTCCGCCTCAGCCTTCCAGGTAGCCAGAACTACAGGCATGCGCTACCATGCCCGGCTGATTTTTTGATTTATTGTAGAGATGAGGCCTCACTGCCCAGGCGGGTCTCGAACCCGCGGGCTCAGGCAATCCACTCACCTCAGCCTCCCAAAGGCGCGGGATTACAGGCTGAGCCACCGAGCCCGGCTTGTTCTTTTCTTATGGACACTCAGCTGTGCTCATTTCTCAGCCTCCCTGCAGTTGGACATGACAGCATGACTGGGTTATATGGATGGAATGTGGGCAGAGTGATTGTGGCACTTGTACCTTCCATTCCCATGTGCAATACCCCATTTGCCTTTCCCATTTAGTTCCTTAATGGAGAAGGCAAAGACCAAAAGGAAATGGAGCCACAAGCTGGAATGGACCTGAGTCCTTGAGTCACTGCTCAAAGGAGTGGTACAACCAATATGGACTGTGTGAGTAGAATAAACAATATACTGGGTTAAGCTACTGAAATTTTGTAATTATATGAACCATTGAATCCACTGAGGTATCTCACATAATAGAAAGGAAAAGCTGGGCATGGTGGCTCATGCCTGTAATCCCAGCACTTTGGGAGGCTGAGGCGAGAGGATTGTCTGAGCTCAAGGGTTCAAGACCAGCCTGGGCAACATGGCGAGACCTTGTCTCTATAATAAATCAAAAAATATTAGCTGGGTGTGGTGGTGCACACCTGTAATTCCAGCTACTTGGAAGGCTGAGTCAGAAGTATCACTTGAGCCCAGTAGGTCAAGGCTGTGGTAATTGTGAGCTTGCTACTGCACTCCAACCTGGGTGACAGAGAAAGACACTGACAAAGAAAAAAAGAAAGAAAGAAAGAACGAGAACTGCGAGATGGGTTCTTATGCAGGTAGACTTTCTCAGAAACTAGAACTACATTAAATAAATTTAAATATCTGTGCTTATTTGTTTCTAGAGAGATTAAACTATTTTCTCCTAATCAGATTAGGTGGTGCGTGCCTATAGTTCCAGCTACTTGGAAGGCCGAGGTGGAAGGATCACCTGATCCCAGCAGATCGAGGCTGCAGTGGCCGTGAGTGTGCCACTGCACTCCAGCCTGGCAACAGAGTGAGTCTTCAACTAAAATAATAATAATAATAATAATAATAATAATAATAATAATAAATTTATAGAGTTTAGGGCCTTTAATCTCTGCCTTGAGTTCACTAAAAAATATAGACTATGACAGTGACTTTTAGACATCCAAGCAAAAGTGATGTGTGTGTTTTGCTCTTATAAATTAGTCATTTTTTACTTACATGTACCTTGTCTTCCATATATAATATTAAGTGTCTGTGAACTTTCTGTAATACTTGTTTTTGACTCCCCGGTCTCATTTCAATAAACATCTAATACACTTTTTTCACTGATGCCTTACTGACTGTCACTTTCTTCTCCCTCTAACCAAGTCTCCTTGGATATATAAAACACATGAAAAAGTGCTCAGCCTCACTCATCACCAGAGAAATGCAAACCAAAACTACATTGAGATACCACCTAATCCCTGTAAGAATGGCCATCATTAATAAAACAAAAAAACAACAGATGCTGGCGAGGATGTGAAGAAAAAGGAATGCTTCTACACTGCTGGTGGGAATGCAAACTTGTACAACTTCTTTGGAAAACAGTGTGGTGATTTCTGAAAGAACTAGAAATTGACCTTCTATATGACCCAGCAATTCCCCTATTGGGAATATACCTGGAGGAACTCAAATCATTCTAAAAAAAAGATAGCTGCACATGTATGTTTGTTGCTGCTCAATTCACAATAGAAAAAACATGGAACCAACCATGTTTCCCATTGAAACTGGACTGAATTAAAAAAATGTGGTACATATACACAATGGAATATTATGCAGCCATAAAGAAGGACAAATATATGGACTTTGCAGCAACCTGGATGGATTTGGAGTCGATCATACTCAGTGATTTATCACAGAAACAAAGAACAGAGTGCCATATGTTCTCACTCATAAGAAGACCTTGAACAATTATAATGCTATAAGAAAGGGATTGGCAGTAGTGGGAAACTGTCAGGGGATGGGGAAGTGGGATTGGCAGTTGAGGGAAACTGCTGGGGGAGGGAGGGGCATACCTCATCAACAAGGGTAACTGCATGATCATTGTTTATATACCTAACCCTGAATTGTACCTCACATCTTTATAATACAAAATTTTTAAAAATTATTATTTAATTTAAAAAATTTCACTAAATTACTAAGAAAATACATATAATTTTGGAGCAAGTCAAAATTAGGAATGACTCTCTTTTCTGGACTAGGTTGTACTTTGCTTCTTTGGACTGTATTGTGATAGGAATTTTAAAATACTTGTAATACTGATTAAAGGGGTTTAAATACCTCTCACTTTCTAAGGAATATTTTACCATGCCAAGGAGTACTGGTATATTACCTCCTCTGTTCTTTGCTCTTTGTTGAAGCTAGGATCCTTTGATCATCAAAAGACTATCCTTCCCTAGAACCCAAGATGAAATACAAACAATATCCAATGGATCTCTCTCTATTACAAATAAGCCACATAACCACAACAAAGAGGCTATGTGGGGAAGAAAAAAGCTAACCTACATAATCTTGGAAAACAGTGTTTCAACTGGGTACTAAAAGATTAAAAGATAGGAAAGAAACGCACACAAATACTGTGCTACAGTTAGTAAATTTGTTTTTCACAGAGGTATAGATTAGCAATTCTGAAACTTCTTCATTTGTATTCCGGGATTGAATAAATAAGTGAACATATCATAGATAATGAAAGCCTAGTTTCTCATTGTCAGAGGGATAACTTGCAAATACATCAAAGAGGAAAGCTGAAGAGAACCCCATGCTGTTAGGTTGGAATCAGAGGTATCACAAACTCAAGGCTTTTAATATATATGGAAATAGATATGGATGTATAAGTATGCATGGGTTAGAATACATACACATATTTTCTAGCTCTGTTGCTGAGGCAGCCTAGAAGAAATGACATCTCAGTGGCAAAAAGAACACCCAGCCCTCAGATCTTGGTTTCTAAATACCATTTGCCCATTAAAAGATCCAGACTCCTCAGAGAAATGTATGATTTAGAGAAATGTATGATTCAAGGGCAACTGTCAAGAAGGTACAGGATGAGCCTAGAACATTGTATGATGCCAGAAAGTAAGGAAGTGCCCTAATAACTATGGAGGCACATCAAGAAGCCAGCTGAAGGGGGTTCCCAAATAACAAATCTGAGTCAATTTGTATAATAAAACAGAATGGGCCTAGGATGGTGGCTCATGCTTATAATCTCAGCACTTTGGGAGGCTGAGGTGGGAGGATTGCTTGACCCCAAGAGTTTGGGACCTCTTCAGCAGAACAATTTGAAAGAACACTCGAGACATTCTCTTTCTGGCATTAGTTGCTGAACTGAAAAAGATCCTTGATTGTAAGAAAACACAAATGGCCTTGGTGCCTGGTGTGATTACATTATATGTTTCAGGGTCAAATAAGAATTAATGAGAATCGAGCTAACCTCATCTAAGAAAATTAAATTGGGCTGTGACAATGTCCAGGTGTCAAGATTTTGGTCAGCCTCTGAGGAGGGTAGACATAGTAAGACCTATGATCTTACTACTTTTGTGGAGACCTAAGATCTCTACAAAAATTTTTTAAAAAAAATTATTCGAGTGTGGTGGTGTATGCCTGTAGTCCCAGTTACTTTGGAGGCTGAGGTGGAAAGATCACCTGAGCCCAGGAGGTTGAGGCTGTGATGAGCTGTGATCCTACCACTGTACTCCAACCTGGGTGACAGAAAAGACCCTGACTCAAACAGACAACAGAGTGATCCTTTTGTAGTTCAAAAGCATGATGAGTGGATGTTCACATGCATGTGTATGAGATGTACTACCCTTAAACCTTGTTACGACATTAGCATATTTCCCATCTAATAAGAAAAAGAAAAAACAAAACAAAACAGAATGATGGGAATGGTTTAAAACACAGAGAATAAAATAAATATCTATGAGTCTTTAGGAACATAAATAATTAAATACATAGAGGAAAGGGACAGCTCTTTAAGTTGAATTCCAATTAATAAATGAGGAAGGAGTAGAAAGATGTGATCTTGAAGAAACTGTCACAGCTAAGAGTAGCCTAAGGAGACATGACAACTAAATGGAATATAGTATCCTGATGGGATTCTGAAGTAGAAAAGGACATTAAGTAGAAATAAAGAAATTTGAATAAACTACAGACTTTAATAATGTGTCAATAATGGCTCACTAATTGTAACAAATATGTCATATTAATATAAGATATTAGCAACTAAGGAAACGAGTGGAGCATGTGTGTATTTAAAAATCTTTTGAAAAATAATTTGAAAATTTAAAAAAATCACCATTTGGCAAATATCATAGTCAAAATTGTTGCTGTCAGATATCATCAATGGATGTTAAAATTAGTGGGCAAAATATTAATTCAGCTTAAAGTATCTCACCATAAAATGCTAATTAATTGCAGAGGGAAAATAAGTAACTCTATAGTGGGGAAACTTGGCAGATACCACTATACCAAAGGATCAACTAAATCATTTCTCCAGTAATCAAACATATTGACATCTTGTGTCTCTTTCTATGATGTAATGCCCCCATAGGCAGTGATTCTTGAGTTTTAATATTTACATGAATCACCTAGGGGTCTTGTTAAAAATGAAGATTCTGATTGGGGAGGACTGGGGTCTGAGACTCTGAATTTCTTATAAGATCCCTGGGGATCTGATGCCACTGTCAAATGGACCCCACTTTGTGAATCAGGGCCTATAAGAAAACCCTGCAACTTTTCAGCAAAGTAGTGGGGAGGCATGGCGGTGGGTATTTACATTTCTTTCATGACCTTCATTCCAATTTTTCTTTACTTGGGATACTAAGGGATGTTTTTCTTTCTCCAATGCTTTTTTAGCCTCATAAGTATCCAAAGCTGAAATAAGTAGAACTTCTAAGCAAAAAGCTTTCAGTGAGGGATTTGTGTGGGACTTAAGTTTTTCTTTCTCTGAGCGGATATGTAGCCCATCTGGTTTGGAAGAGGCAAGAGCTCTAAGCATACTTTACTTAGCAGCAATAATTGATAGTCTCAGATTGTTAATATCATCGGATGTCCTTGAGTAGAAAACATGGTGGCATCATGGTGTGGTTTGAATAGGGCACATTACACATGGCTTAGGGAATTATCCTGAAGCTCTGTCACAATTATTATGCAAGATCAAGTATGCATGAAGACCAAGGCCAAAGAGATACTTTCTAGCAGTGTCAAGGAAGATACGGGAATTACTGCACATTTGTTTTGCGGTTGTGTGAATTCAAATGGAATTCTGGATTCTCACAGAATTCTGTACCCCGTGACTTTTCAGGCTTCTCAATAGCCAGACAAGTTATTACTGGCCTGGCCAGTGTTCCTATTATTCCCATTTTAGAGAGAGCAGCTGCCTAATGTTGTAGAACCAAAGGGACCTCTTTAGCAGAACAATTTGAAAGAACACTCAAGCCATTCTCTTTTTGGCCTTTGTTGCTGGACTGAAAAGATCTTTGATTGTCAGAAAACACAAATGGCCTTGCTGCCTAGTGTGATACATTATATGTTTCAGGGTCAAATAGGAATTAATGAGCGCTGAACTAACCTCATCTAAGAAAATTAAATTGGTCTGTGAGAATGTCCAGGTGTCAAGATTTTGGCCAACCTCTGAAGAGGCTCCCTCTCAGCCAGCTGCTGGCACCAAGTCGAAAGCAACAAGAGACAGTTGATTTTATTTATTTATTTTTGTCCTAGGACATTTTTTCTCACTCCCCAAAACAGTCTCTACTTCCAATTCCTTTGCTTTCAGAAAGCTTTCCCAGTTTGTCTCCTGTTCTGTCACGGTTGAATCAATAGATGGAAAATCTGTTTTTCAATTCAGACCCATCTTCTGAATTCTCACCAATGTTTTCTCTCTGGTTGCCTTACGTGAATTTGTGTCTTGTGTCACACAGGCAAGAAGTTATTTACTTTTTCACATAATCTAGGACATTCTTTACCTGCACTTCATTGGGACCTCTTAAGGCAGATGACGTCTTCCAAATTCTGGGGGGTAGTCATATCTAGTCTAGAAATATATCCTAAGTCAAACTTCCAATCATGTGTGAAAGTAGAATAAAAGTTTTTCTAAAGACATGCAGGTTTCTTAAGAATGTTACTTCCCGGAAAAGTGAATATTATTTTTGACAAAGGATTTCTTTAAACAAGTGCTAAAGATATAAGCACATGTTCCACAACAAGGAAGAAACCAAAATGTACAAATATCTGGAATTCTGGAAACATAGAAACCAATAAGACTAAAAAGAATAATCAAGGTTATGGTAAGGGGAGATTCCCAGATGGCAGCTGTGAAACAGACCTCAAGAGCAGCAGTCAAATTGGAATGCAAAGGGAGAGGACCTGGGAAGGGATTATTACATGAACTGTATTGGAGTTTGGAGGAAGGCAAGCAAGTTGTGGGGGGGGGAGGGAAAGCATGTTAAAAATGTCAATGTTCGTCTTCCTCTTAAAAACATGGGAAAAGTTGGGAAAGATCACTGTACTCTGTTTATACATATAGAAGCAAACAATAGAGTTAAGGTGTTTGCCTCTGAGTAAGAGATCTGAGTGGAAAGGAAAAGAGATGGCTAGTTTTTTTTGAAAATTTTAGGAAACTGACATTTTCAAGTGTGTGTGTGTATGTGTGTGTGTGTGTGTATGTGTATGTGTGTGTTTGTGTGTGTGCTGGTTTTTATTTTCATGTAGGCAGATGGAAAAATTTACTTAAGGAGATAAGTAACCCTGATAGTGGTCTTAAGAGTCAGGTGACCCAAGTAATTTAATTCAGAAACCACTTATGAAGCATGTTCTGTGTACCAGATGCTATGGAGACTAAGAAATAATATAACATTTCTGCCCTTAAGGACCTCACAACTTAGGCCAAATAAGACATGCATACAAATTGTATGATGCTGAATAGGATAAGAAATATTGCAAATAATGCTCTGGGGAGTATGGAGGAAGGAGCAATGACGTCAGAGTAGCTGGCTTAGGGAAGGAGGCAAGGAGAGTTGCATGTGAGTGCCATTGCCCAATACCCTGTGTGAACTGGTTTGTTTTCTAGTTCTTGTTCCTCTTTTTTCTTTCTTTCTTTAACAGAATGTCAGTAATAGGGGGACCAATTTCTGGCCTCTACCATATTCTTTGGGTGAAGAATAATTTGTAACTCTAGAAACAGGAAAGGACACCAGCATTACAGATGAAGAAGGGACAATAAGGGTTGTAGAAATAGGGACCATGGCTAGTCTTTTACCCGTGAGGAAAGAGTTTATGGAGGAGATTCAACCTGTGGTAAGTGGAGAGCAGTGAACATTCAGAGAAAATGAATCTGTTCAACCAAAATAAATGAACTAGATCCTGAAAGTAAACTGGATCAGAGAGGGTTCTAGACCAGCGTTGTGGCTGTATTTATGTTCCCAGTGTCTAGCTAGCATCTGGCTTGGGGTAAGCAGGTCAATTTCATAACAGGGAATCAGTCCTCTGTCCTTTGAAACAAATGCTTAAGGGGCCATTCCCTCAGGAATCCTCACTAATGATCCTGCTACAACAATAATGCTGGTGACTCACATTTATTGAGTCTTCAATATGTGCTTCACTGAATCATCAAGGCTTCTCTGGGCGGTAGCTGTTATTGTAAATTTATTTCATTGATAAATGAAAATAAGACTTAAAAAGTTTAAGTGCCCTGTAGATTTTAGAACAGGTACCTTTCCTTCACTTTAAATTATGTAGATATTTAGATCAACCATTTATAAAATGGCATAACTTTTTAAAGGATCATGATAATTGTAAGGCCACTTTATTTTATTTTCGAGGAGCTCATATTATTGCATTTCATTTAAAGTTGGATACAAAGTACATAAATATGATCCTAATTTTGGTTTAAAATTGTACATATGTCTGGAAGAAAATATAGCACTATGTTGAGTGTCATGTTGCGTCAAATCTAAGATGGCATTTGATGGTGCAATAATGAGGCATCGTTACTATATATACCACTAAGAACGAAAATACATTGCTGTTGGGGCTCAAAAGCCAATATCCCAAAATATGGCATTTTGCCTCAAGGTCTCTTTGTCTTCCCCCACCACACTCCTATCTCTCCCAAGTTACTTCCTCTTCCTGTTACCAGGAAAGGAGAAGAAGAATGTAATTAGACCTGGTCCGACCATTTTATGAAATCATGCCTGTCTCTCAGGTTCACTCAGTTTCCTAAGAGAACTATTTACAAGTTATTCTCTGTTTCTCTCATGCCTTCATTCTCCCAGTCATTTATTGCCTCTCAATAGAATTCTTCTTCTTCCCTCTCCCATAACCTGTTTGACCAGAATGCAAGCCCTCATTCTTTCTGTAATGTTGAGATGGTATTTAAGTTTCTATAACTCACTGGGAAGTTGAGTCTTCATTCTAAAAGTTCCTTTGTATACACTTCAAATAAATTTGTACATCTTTTTCCTATTAGTCAATTGGCCACATGCCAGTGATTTTTTTCAGTGAAACTTTTAGGAGGCCAACAGCCATGGTCCCCAGAATTTGATGTAGTCAAGGACAAAAAAAGCCGCCCTGCTAGAAGCTGCAGAGAAGAGAACCTAGGAAACTATTTTGCTGGCAAAGGGGTAAGAATTTTATGACCAGTCAGGCTTCAGGCTTCTCTCTTTCTCTCTCTGTGCACTCCAATGAGTGGACAGTAAGAATCAGTTTATCACATCTGCAAAGACTTGATTAATAAGAAAGAAGGATTTGTGTGACTAATCTTGGGTTGTAGTGACTCTGGTATACTCTCATTACTTTGTGCATGAATATTCATATTGTCTGATCCTTTTTCCTCTCAGAAATTCATCTTCCTGTGTTTTTGTCTTTTTGTTTGTCATAAAGAGGGATGAGATTTTCCTCATCTTGTTTTATGTTCTTGAGAGCTTGACATTGTTATCATGAAGGGATGCTCTCTTGATCTCTGCCATTTGGAGGGTATGAATTGTCAGATTCGTGTCATGTGACTGATCTGAAAAGACTGGGAGTCTGAGACAGGTAAGCAGCACACTTTTGACTCTAAAGGCAGCAAGCTCCTAGAGAATTTTTGTCTTAAAGGACTCCATCCCTATGGGGCTTTTGTCATCTTTTGCTATGTTAAGTATGTTTCTGAGAGTGAATTTTTGGAGCTCATCGGGATTGACTTTTCTGTGCCCTCTAAAATTGCCTTCAGGGCTTCAAAGAGGCTTTTTGGATTGAGGCTTTTTTTTCCACTGGGGATTCTAGAGATCACTCATTGCAAACAATTGATGGAGAGGTTACAATGAAAAGAAATGTATAATAATGACAAGGGTAGCCTTAAGAATTTTCTCCTTTCTGGTTTGACCTTTGTGTCGGTAACTTTTACCATTTAACTTTGGTCAAGGCATTTAGGAGGATTTCTTTTGATATAGAGACCCACTAATGTCCGTCTATATTGTCACAGACCCTAGAGAAGGGCAAGGGTTCAAGCGCTCCTGCACATTACTGAGAGTCTCCTTGTCTTCTATGCACTTCCAGGAAGTAGCTTCAGGGGATCCTTGACTTCCCTGCAGACTACACCCAAAGATGTAAATCCCTATTTACTCCCTTTCTTAATAGTCATATGTTTGAACAATGTAATCGTAAGTCTTGTGACTTGTATAACTTTTGCATCAGTGTAATCGTAAATCTTGTGATTTGCATAACTTTTGCAACGCATGATGTTTTAGACCTTGTAAACTTCCTTTACTTTAAATGTCACTATCTAAGTGTAAAATGCAGCTTCAACTTAAGTTTTATGCAATGCTCTGCTGGTCACATGGCTACTGTATAGATATCCACAACTCTGGACTATAAAAGTGGACTGCGAAACCTGAAGGGTGGGCAGAACCATTTTTAGAAAGACCTCAAGTCCAGCTCTGCTCCTTGGATTCAAATGCAGAAGTAAGCTTCTTTCTACCAATTCTCTACCCCTTTGATTTATCAGTATCAAGGGAGAGCAGCCAAGTGTTACTCGGACCATAGGATTTTGGTAAAAAAGTTTAAGAGAGTCGGGCGTGGTGGCTCCTGTCTGCAATCCCAACACTTTGGGAGACAGAAGTGAGAGGATTACCTGAGCCCAGGGGTTCAAGACCAGCCTGGGCAATGAGGCAAGACCTCATCTCTACAATAAATAAAAAAAAATCAGCTGGACATAGTGCCACGCTTGTGGTTCCAGCTACTTGAAAGGCTTGAGGCTGCGTTGATCATGCCACTGCACTCTAGTGTGGATGACAGAGTGAGACTCTGACACACACACACACACACACACACACACACACACACACACACACACACACACACTTCAAGAGCCAAAAATATAACAGCTATGTGTCTGAGCTAAAATCTGGTAATCACCTATATAAAAGAGTTTTTATAGCTCTATGGCTAAAAAATAAGCTTAATTAAAAGCTAATTTCCAAGTTATGTATACATATATATGTAGAAGTTTTTTATGCTTTTTCTCTTTTTGGATCATTTGGAGAACTTTTCTTAGTTGCCTAAATTTTACCTGTTTCCCCATTTGCTTCTGTCTGTCCTCCTTCCTCTTGCCTCCCTCCATGCCCACATGAGAGGACCTAAGATAATTTTTGACAACCAGGATCCCTTAGGGAAAACAGAAACAGCGCCAGAGACTCCCTTTGGGGAGGAACTTCTGTTTTTCCTTTTGGAACCCCAAGAGTTGTAAGCAGTTTCCTGTCAGGTCTAAAGCTCTGCTCTCTTGCATTGTGTTACTTCATCTTTTTTGGCTTTGGGGATTCCAGAAATTACTTTGCATTACATTGAAAATTTGATCTTTGGCTGAGCTCGGTGGCTCAGCCTGTAATCCCGTGCTTTGGGAGGCTGAGGTTAGTGAATTGCCTGAGCCTGTGAGTTCGAGACCCACCTGGGCAACTTGGCGAGAACTCATCTCTACAATAAATCAAAAAAATTAGCCGGGCGTGGTAGCGCATGCCTGTAGTTCCAGCTACTTGGAAGGCTGAGGCGGAAGGATCGCCAGAGCCCAGCAGGTCGAGGCTGTGGTGGCTGGGAGCATGCCACTCCAGTCTGGGCGACAGAGTGAGACTCCAACTTAAAAAAAAAAAAAAAAGAAAGAAAGAAAATTTGATCTTTGTATGTGTAATAGCTAAGTTAGAAAAACCAAAACAAATAAATACACTTTTAGAGATAGATGACAATTGCTTACAATGAATGGTTATTAGTTATTTCCTTGTATGTTTAGACAAGAAAAGTATGATTTAGGCCATAAATTCTGCATGCCTTCTTGGATTCCCCTTTTTAAAAGGCTCTACCATGCAGCCAAAAATCTAAAAAGTCAAAATACATGGCTTGTAACTAGCTAAACTTTTTTGTAAAAAAGAGAAAAAGAAAACATGTCTTTAAGAAAATCTCCATTTATAAGGGTGTCTGCCTGTTGTTTTAAATTCTTAAGTCATACCTTTGTTTAAATGCTTTTCCTGGTCGTTTTATCTGAACTTTTACTTTCACCATTTTTTTCTTAGTTTAAGCAAATGATGGTGTAATATGGAAGCTTCATATCTTAACTCTGTGCTTTTAAAATGTAAATTCTCGATTTCGTTTCACTTAAAAATTGTCCCTCTAGAAATGCTACCTCTAGAAATGATACTTGGGACAATGAAACAGGTAATTGGAAAGGATTGATAGTCTAGATTGAGAAAGAACAACTCTAAAACTAACAAAAAATCTTATAAATCTATAAAATCTTCTGTCTGTGAGTTTCTATGTGTATATTTGCACCATATGTGTATGATGATTTACTGAGAAAATATATGAAAGAGCTCTAATTAATTAAAGAAAAACATAAGCACTTATTTTTTTTCTTTTTTTGAGTCAGATTTCACTCTGGTACCTGGACTGGAGTGCAGTGGCATTACCACAACTTACTGCAGTCTCAGCTTCTGGGCTCAAATGATCCTTCTGTGTCAACCTCTTGAATAGCTGGGACTACAGGCACACACCACCACTACCCGGCTAATTTTTCAGTTTTTTAATTTTTTGCAGAGACGAGTCCAGGCTGGTCTTGAACTCCTGGGCTCAAGTGATCCTCCTGCCTCCACCTCTCAAAGTGCTGTGAATACAGACGTGCGTCACCATGCACAATTGGCACTTAAAATGCTTCATCAGGAAAATAGAAACTCAAATGGGAGTTCATGGGAGTTCAGTAATCTTTACTAAATAAGTACAGATTTTAAATTATTAGTAAAATAGAAATGTCTTCAGAATTTAATTTAGACGTTTTTGTCAGAATATATTGGTTCCATACTATTTCTGCCAGATATTTTAAGTTATATAACTTTGCTTCTGTGACATTGTTTTTTTTTTTTTGAGTCGGTGTCTTACTCTGTCATCCAAGCTGGAGTGCAGTGGCATGCTCATGGCCACCACAGCCTCGACCGGGGCTGGGCTCAGGCGATCCTTCCCCTTTAGCCTTCTAAGTAGCTGGAACTACAGGTATGCCCTACCATGCCCAGCTAAGTTTTCTGATTTATTGTAGAGATAAGGTCTTGACATGTTGCCCAGGCTAATCTCAAACCCGTGGGCTCAGGCAATCCTCTCACCTTGGCCTCCCAAAGTGCTGGGATTACGGGCATGAGCCACTGCTCCCAGCTTGTGACACTTTTTGTACTTGCTTAAGTTGTCTATAAACTTATGTCTTTAGATTTGAGGCAGTTAGATGTAACAAGGCCTAGCCCCAGGCATTTTCCTTTGTCCTGGACTATACATCTAATAGATAATTAATTTCTTGTCTCCTAGTTTTTTTCACTAAACATAAGAATCACTAAGAGTTAACATTGTAATTAATATATATAATTAAAATTGCTAGTTATAAGAAAAACAATTGTGCTTGCAAAATGTATAAGGAAAATAAGATGTGTTTTGGTAAAAAGTTATAAAAATGCATTGTAATGCAGTTTTTGTTAAAGGTAAAATTATTTTGTCTAAAATTAGAGGTTTTTTAAGTTGTTTTAAAATTAAAGAAATTACGGTAAAAACTAAATAGATATAGAAAATTGGGGAAAAAAGGAGTTTTTGTCCTAAGGTAAAATGATAGAGATAGAACTAGAGGTATAAACAAGTTGTTAAAGGCTTATGGCAGATTAATCTTATAAAAAAGGGAATTTTATGTATGCACAAGTTGGCTAAAAAATTTTTTTTCAGTTCTTTTAAAAAAAAATATTTTAAAGATGTGGGGTACAATTCAAATGTTCATTATGCAGGTATCCTTGTTGATGAGGTGTGCCCCTCCCTCCCTCAGCAGATTCCTACTACTGCCAATCCCGCATCTACAACCTCCAATGCAGTTTCCCGCTACTCAAGTTGACTAAAATTTAAAGGGAATCATTCTTTTTTTCGATAAATTAAACACATTGATGCAAGGCCTAGATGCTGGATGTTGGAATAACAGGATTTTTTTAAAGAACATTGATCTATTTTTTAATAGAAAATTATAAAAAGTTTTTAAAGGTTTATAAAAATCTTGTGGCCAAACTGATCAAAATTAGATAGATTTATTTATAAGGTTTTATTAAAATTAGCTTTTATGTTAACCATATGCCAAGATAAAATTTGATTCTCATGTAATTTCAAGGGTTAAAAAAAGATTTTTGTTTACCTTTTGAGTAAGCTGAAAAAAAAAAAAAACGGGGACAGAGACATTCAGTTGGCTTCATGCTGTCTTTGTTAAGTCTTATGATTTAAGAAAATGAATCACCTCTAGCAAAGAGTAAGGTTTTTGCTTTTTAAAATCTCTGAATTATCATTTTGGCTAAATAAATGGCTTAATTTACAGTGATCTATGATCCTATTTTGGTATCAATTTTTTTTTTTTAAGTTAGGAATCTCACTTTTGTGCCCCATTGGAGTGCAGTGATATGCTCACGGCCACCACAGCCTCGACTTGCTGGGCTCAGGCGATCCTTCCGCCTCAGCCTTCCATGTAGCTGGAACTACAGGCGTGTACCACCATGCCCAGCTAATTTTTGTGATTTATTGTACAGACGAGTTCTCACCAAGTTGCTTAGGCTGGTCTCAAACCCCCGAGCTCAGGCAATCCTCTCACCTCGGCCTGCCAAAGTGCTGGGATTATAGGCTGAGCCACCGTGCCCGGCCCAAATGTTTTAAAAACTTTGATATTTGGCAAACTTTCCAAAACCAAGATTTCTGGTTCTGAATTTGGTCTCTTTGACCTCACTAATTTTAGATATTAGGTTTTTCTGAAGTCCAAAAAATATATTTGGCTGATTTGGTATGCCAAAATTATACAAAACCATTGTCAAATTTGAAAGGGTGTTTGCTGTAATCCCAGTACTTTGGGAGGTTGAGGCAAGTGGATTGCCGGAGTCCGAGGGTTCGAGAACAGCCTGGGCAACTTGCAATAAATAAAAAATTAGGCAGGCGCAGTAGCGCTTGCCTGTAGTTCCGACTATTTGGAAGGCTGAGGTGGGAGGATCGCTGGAGCCCAGCAGGTCAATGCTGGAGTGACTGTGAGAGTGCTACTGCACTCCAGCCTGGGAAATGGAGTGAGACTCCAACTCAAAAAAAACAACAACGGTGTTTGACTTTCCTTTGGTTATATTTATATATTACAAAATTTTCTGATGTTCCTATAGTTCTGATGTCTTAGTATATGTTATCAGTAATAATTATTATGCTAAATTGTATAGCATAGAAATAACCAAATTTTCTGGTTAATTATGTCTTTGATTGAATTTAAGACTTTTATCATCCACTATTATTGTTTTCCTTAGCTCCTTTGCAAAAAAATGACTTATAATTAGCTATAATAGCTGGTGCTCTCAGGGTTGGTTTCTGATAACTTTGGCAATTGTGCCATTGCAGTAGGGAAAACAAAAACAAAAAACTTTCTAAGATTTTATTTTTATTTTATTTTATTTTTGAGTCGGAGTCTCACTCTGTTGCCCAGACTGGAGTGCAGTGACCGCTCCTGGCCACTGCAGCCTCAACCTTCTGGGCTCCGGTGATCCTTCCGCCTCAGCCTTCCAAGTAGCTGGAACTACAGGCGCGCGCTACCACGGCTGGCTAATTTTTTTTTATTTATTGTAGAGATGAGGTCTGGCCAAGTTGCCCAGGTAGGTCTTGAACCCACGGGCTCAGACAATTCACTCACCTTGGCCTCCCAAAGCGCGGGATTACAGGCTGAGCCACCGAGCCTGGCCTAGACTTTTATTATTGGAAAGGTATGTGCTCATGAGGATTGATAACCCAGTATCAAGTATAACAGAAATTAACTGCATGGATTGAAATAATTTTTATGACTTTTTTTGAAGTTTTGCTGGTTTTTGTTTTGTTTTTCTGAGTCAAGAAACCATTTTCTTTTGAGCTATTCACAACTTTTGACAATTGAGTAAGGTGCTCTTGTGAACACAATTTGAAACATATTTCTTTTTTTGAAGATAAACAGTTTTTTATTCCTCCTCCTCCTCCTTCTCCTCCTCGTCTTCTTCCTCATGTTCTTTGTCTTCCTCTTCCACCTTTTTCCGGGCAACTTTAACAGGATCCTTTGCACCATCAAACTTTCCTTTAGATTTATAGTCGGCAACATCCTTCTCGTACTTCTCCATCAGCTTCGCTGCCTTAGTAATGTAAGGCTGCTTTTCACAGTCTCTTAAGTTATTCCACATCTCACCCAGCTTCTTTGCAGCCTCTCCAATAGAGATGCCAGGGTTTGTGGATTTGATCTTGGGGCAGAATTCTGAACAGAATAGGAAGAATCCAGACGGTGGCCTTTTGGGGGCATTAGGGTTCTTCTTCTTCTTGCCTCCCTTAGCTGGTCCATAATCCTTCATTTCCCGATCATAGCGCATTTTATCTGCCTTTGTCATTTCATCAAATTTAGCTTTCTCTTTCCCAGACATTGTCTTCCACCTCTCAGAGCACTTCTTGGAAAATTCTGCAAAATTGACAGGGATTCCTGGGTTTTTCTTCTTACGTTTTTCTCCGCATGTCTGCACAAAGAAGGCATAAGCAGACATCTTGCTCTTTGGTTTCTTGTGGTCACCTTTAGCCATTTTGACTGTATTGTTCACTATTCTCTTGAAGTATATTTCTATCTCCCAACCTGATTTCTGCAGAATTTGATAACGTTTGTGAGTAATGCTTTATGGAAACATAGTTATTTGCATAAGTTCAATAAGAATTTGTTTTCTTTGGTAATAGGACATGATTGGAGACATTGGTTATTTTACCAAAGTTTTGACTGGAATGGCCTTTCAGATATGAACACACTGTTTTGATGAATTAAGTTTGAGATCTATAATGAGCCAATCAGAAGCTCCTTGGGAAGTCTGACTTTGTACCTTGTCAGCTCCTTTATAGGGCTCTTGACCTCTGGTGGGTCAATGATGTCACACATCGATAGGCTCAGAAACCCCAGGTTATTTTGAGATCTCAAAGAGAAGAGTTCACTCAATTCATACAAGTATTTGCAGGCTCAGATATATTTTTGGCTTGGATCCAGAGTCTTTAAAATGTCTAACCTGAGATTCCTTTGAAAATTCCAACAAAACCAATTTTAAAAATAGTCTGTTGGTAAATAATTTTTGCTGTACTTTATGCAAATAATCAAGCTACGTATAATAAAACTAAAACTTATTTTGCAAATAAATTGGTCCTACTATGATTTGTTTGATAGAAATAGAGGACTGGAGAGAGAAAATTATGTTTCAAAAGAAACTAGAGTACACCTGTACTAGATTCTCTTATTTATTATTTTGGAGTTTTTCTTATTTTCTACAATTTGGATTGAATCCTGAGTCCTTTCCTGGCTACAAGTCTTGAGACGAATGTTTTCCATTTTTTTCTTCAGTTTTTCTGATTTAGTGTTAGGTCAGACCTGACTCGGGGTGGAAAGGGGAGTGGGCCAGCAATCTGGTGGCATGCGAGCGATGCAAAGAATTGCACAGAAGTTAAGATTAGAAAATATGCTTTATTTAGAAAGTAAATTACAGAAAGAGAGAGAGAGAAGATTCACCTCCCCAAAGTAGAGGAGGGAGCCAAAGCTAAGAAAACATGGTCCAGTAGCTGAAAGAATACATGGCCTGGCCAGTGCTTAACAAAACAATGGCAAATGGCTGCTTGATGTTGAGCACTTTCAAACCTTCCCTTTTATGGGTGCAGGTCATTAAGGTGATTGGGTGGTGGTCTCCTTCATGTCACCAAGATGGAGCAGGTAAGCGTAGGTACTGACATCAGATGATGGCAGGCAGATGGGAAGGTCAGTCCCATAAATGTCACCATATTGATCACCAAGGGCTGATTGTGTTAACTTGCTTCTTATGCAAATACTTGGAATAGAAAAGCTAATTAGTACAAAACAAGTTGGAGAGGGGTTGTAAAGCAATTATCAATAGCTACCTTTGAGAAAGTCATTCTGTCCTTGGCTAGTGATTAGAAGGTAAATTAAAGTGAACTGCTAGAAAAAACATGACAGAACTAGGTAGTGTTAAAATGGCTGCTCATTGGGTATATTGACTTCATCTGCTGTCCTTTCATTAAGAATCACTAGGAATTAGAAGTGTGTTTTTCTTAAAGCCCTTCAAACTGGAGCTAAAAACTAAACAACTTTTGTGCCTGCCTGCGATATGTAGATTTCACAGAAAGTTTACTTAAATGCCTGGTTCAAACTACAATTCAGAAGAATCTGATTGCTACTGCAATCAGAGACTTTAGGAAATCTCATTTGTAGACTGCTCCATACATTAATCTTTGTTTCTCTTTTGCCTCCATAAATATGTCTCTTATTAATGATTTGTTTGCCTCTTATCTGTAGAGTCCTAGCCCATCTACAGTGCCACTGAAATGAGATGCAGCTGTTTAATGGGACTGGCCCATGTGGAATCCTTTGCTACTCAATTTTTGACCCAATTTTTCTCATTCACTGCCATCAACTCAGCTTTTAATATGTGAAACTTCTAGGAAAGTTTCATACCAGGAATGTTGGGCCTCAGAAGCCAATACCCCCAAATATGGTATTTTGCCTCGAGGTCTCTCTGACTTCCACCACCCTCTACCATCTGCTTTCTCTCCCTGTTATCAGGAAAGGAGAGGAAGGATGTAATCAGACCTGGCCAGAATAATGCCTATCTCTCAGGTTCTTTGAACTTCCAGAGACTTGTTTACAAGTCATTCTCTGTTTCTCCCAGGACATTCATTCTCTCTATCATTGATTGCCCCTCAACAGAATTCCTCTTCTCCTCCTCCTATAACCTGTTTTACCAGAACGCAAGCCCCCATTTTTTTCTGTAACCTCTAGATGGTATTTAAGTTTTTGTAACTCACTGAGAATTTGAGCTTTCATTCGGAAGGCTCTTATGAGTACACATTAAGTAAATGGTATGCCTTTTCTCCAATTAATCAATCTGCCTCATGCCAGTGGCTTTCAGTGCAACCACAGAGAGCCAGTGGCCATGGCCCCCATACTGCCAGTTAAGTTCCGACATGTCACCAGTTGTAAGGCACAGGCCCATTTCAGAGGTATTAAAATGTGAAAAAAATGCCCATCTTATAGTGAATGGAATATACTGATTATTGGGTAGTGGATTTATATATGGTTTGAATTCTTGTAATATATGCATATTTCTAATTTTCTAGCAATTGAAATATATTACAGACTTGTATGTGACATAAATACTGCCTAAAGTTGAAAAAAAATCAATAAATCAAGATTTGTATACAATATTAAATTTGAAATCTAACCACTAAGAAAACTATCATAAAGAAGAAATAAAAACAAAGTAGATAAAGCATCATATAACAATAGGAAGAGAATAAATTTTAAAATATATTTGACATATAAATTTTTTTTTTTTGAGTTGGAGTCTCACTCCATTACCCAGGCTGGAATGCAGTGGCACACCGGCTCACAGTCACCCCAGCATCATCCTGCTGGGCTCTGGTGATCCTCCCGCTTCAGCCTTCCAAGTGGCCGGAACTACAGGCATGTGTTACCATGCCGGGCTAATTTTTTGATTTGTCGTGGAGACGAGGTCTCGCCAAATTGCCTGGGCTGATCTTGAACCTGTGGGCTCAGGCAATGCCCTCACCTCCGCCTCCCAAAGTGCTGGGATTACAGGCTGAGCCACCGATCCCAGCCTATAAATTGTTTTAAGATCAAACTTACTTGTAATAAATAAAATAATCTTTTAAAAGAAGAGAGTATTTTCAGCTTGGATTTAAAGCAAAATACAGAAAAGCAAATCATTTATATTTTTAAAGTATGAAAACTCTAGTGTGATGGCCAATTTTAGGTGTCAGTTTGACTGGATTAAGGGATTGATAACTGGTAAAGCATTATTTGTGGATGTGTCTGTGAGCATGTTTCAAGAGGAATCATTGGACTAAGTTGGAAAGATATTCCCTCAACATGGGTGAGTACCATCTGATCAGCTGGAAACCCAGGATAGAACAAAAAGGTGCACCCCCCTTTCCTTCCCACTCTCTTTTTCCTGCAGCTGAGATGTTTTCCTTCTCCTGTCCTTGGAATTAAAACTTTAGCTTCCAGGACTTACACCAGTGGTTCCCTAGGTTCTCAGGCCATTGGTTGCAGACTGAGAATTGCATTATTAGTTATAAAAGGGGACTCCCCCCCCAAAAAACCTTAGATTTATTTATTAAAAATTGTGGGCCAAGTGTGGTGGCTCAAGCCTGTAATCTTAGCACTTTGGGAGACCGCGGCTAGAGGATTGCCTGAGCTCAGGGATTTAACAGCTGGGCAACTTGTTGAGACCTTGTCTCTACAATACATCAAAAAATTAACCTGGTGTGGTAGCGCGTGTTTGTAGTTCCAGCTACTTGGAAGGCTGAAGTGGAAGGATCACCTGGGTCCAGCAGGTCGAGGCTGCAGTGGCTGTGAGCATGCTACAGCACTCCAGCCTGGGTGACAGAGTGAGACTCCAACTAAAAAAAAAATTGTGTATTTATTCTTCATGTTTAAACTTCAGTCACCTTCAAAGTACTCTCCATTTGATGCAATGCATCTTATCAAGATGCTTCCTCTACTGCTTAAACCAGTTCGTGAACTCCTCAATACCTTTTTAGTGCTGCTGTCATTTTTTGTTTCACCTCTTCCACATTGGCCTAACATTTTCCTTGAGCACTTTTTTTTTTTTTAATCCAGGAAACAAAAATCACTCAGGGCAAGTTCAGGTGAATAGGGAGGGTGTGCAGGGGGGTGGGGGGTCATGACATTTTGGTCACAAACTGATGAACACTCAGTGTGCTTTGGGCAGGTGCATTGTCATGATGGAAGAACCAGTCACCTGTTTGCCACAGCTCAGGATATTTCTTCCACAAATTATGATGCAATTTACTCAAAACTTACAGATTAAAAACTTTAGTTGACTGATCCAGAGGAAAAAATTCCTGGTGCAAAATCTCTCTCAAATCAAAGAAACAAATGATCATTTTTTTCACATTTGACTTCTTGTTGTGCTTTTTTTGGGTCGTGGGGAAATGGCAGTTTTCCATTGGCTAGGTTGCTGTTTCATTTTGGGGTTGTGATCGTAGCACCAAAATTCATCTCCAGTTATGACTTTGGAAAAAAAATTAGGGTCAGCCTCCAAGTGCTCCTTCAAAGCACGGCGCGGAGCCAAGTAATTGTCTCTTTGTTCAGGAGTGAGCAAGACAGGGATGAATTTTGCTGAAACTCATTTAATGCCCAAATTTTTAGATAAAATTTGTGGACAGGAACTCCACAACACCCCAGTGAACTCCACAAGTTCATCAATAGTACGATGATAGTCTTCCAAGATGGCTTGACAAATTCTTACCATATTTTTTCAGTTCAGCTGGTCGAAGGATGCCCAGAATGAGGTTGATCATCAATCAACACTTCTCCTCGTTTAAAATGGGAAATTCATAAACTTGTGTTTTACTTACAGCAGCATCTTTGTAAACTGTCTATACCGTAACAACCGCATTTTTCTCCAACAGAAAACAAAATTTCCCTGTTGAATGTTGTTCATGTAAATCACCCATCATGAAATGGGCAAATGCCTTGAAAGAATTTCAAAAAGAAATTTCTTGAAGCACAACACAGCCTCTGTCAACAACGCTAGCTGGTACACTGATGCCGATGAGTTCCTAGAACACTTACCTAGTGGGGGAAGCCTCCTGTAACAAGGGGCCTGCCCGCCAAAAGGCAGTTTTTTTTTTTTTGTCCTCCCTTTCCCGCCTTGTATCCTGGTTCAGAGTACTTAAAACATGGTCTGAACCACACTACCAGCTTCCCAGGTTCTCCACGTTACAGATGGCCTGCAGTGGGACTTCTCGGCCTCACATCTATATCTATCTATCTAGCTATCCATCCATCATCTATCTGTGTGTCATATAGCTAGCTAGCTATTATTTAATCATCCATCCATTTACACATATAGATTTATACATTAATATGTAGATATGGCCCAAACATTCTGTTGCCTGAAAATAAAAAGTTGTAGGACAATTTATCAAAGCATGGAATTGTTTGATTAAAAAAACTTATGAATATAAAAAAATTCTGAAGGCATTCCAAAAAGCTGTTTCCCTCCCACATTTCTAAGCCTTTATTATTCTAAATATGTAATATATAAAAAAAAAAAAATCTTGGGTTTTCTTTTTTTTTTTTTTTTTTGAGTTGGAGACTCACTTTGTAGCCCAGGCTGGAGTGCAGTGGCATGCTCATGACCATGGCAGCCTCGACTCGCTGGGCTTATGTGGCCCTTCCGCCTCAGCCTTCCACGTAGCTGGAACTACAGGCGCATACCACCATGCCCGGCTTATTTTTTTTTGTAGAGATGAAGTCTCGCCAAGTTGACCAGGCTGGTCTCAAACCCCTGAGCTCAGGCAGTCCTCTCACCTTGCCCTCCCAAAGTGCTGGGATTACAGACTTGAGCCACTGCGCCCAGCCTAAATATTGGGTTTTCTTTAATGATCATCAGCATTTTGCATAGATGATTAATAATATGCACTTTAACTTAGAAAAAATTGAATACTTTTGTTTTTACTGATTTTTGAATGAAAACTTTTTTCCTGCCATTTCTTCAAAAACTTTTGTTTAGCTATTCATACTTTAACAATACCTGTTTACAATGCAGTTTGCCCATATCCATTTCTAGTATGAATGCTTTCCAATATTGTTTATTATTATTTTTTAAATTTTAATGTTGTGGAGTACAAGTGAGGATTTACTACATAAGTAGGCTGCATGCAGGTGAAGTTTGGGCTTCTAGCTTGCCCCCTCTCCCCCGATAGTGGACCGGGTACCTAGTATGTAGCCACATGCCCTCTTTTTCCTTTTTCCCTCACTCCTCTAGTAGTGTCCAGCATCTGCAGATCTCACCCTTGTACCTTTGTGACAGGGTCCACTTGTGAGTGAAAACATGTGGTATTCAGTTTTTTGTTTCTGTGACAGTTCAACAGCATTATGGTCTCCAGCTTTATCCAAGTGCTACGATGGTCATGATTTTGCTTTTCTTTTTTGCTGCATAATATTCCATCATGTATATGTACCACACTTTCTTTATTCAGTCTACTTTCAGTGGGCATCTGGGTTTGGTTCCATGTTTTTGCTACTGTGAGTAGTACTGCAATAAACATGCACGTACAGGTGTCTTTTTGGTAGAGCAATTTATGTTCCTCTGGGTATATTCCCAGAAAAGAGATTGCTGGATTCTATGGAAGCTCAATTTTTATTTCCTTGAGAAATTGCCATGATGGGAAATAGCTTATATTCCCATCAATAGTGTAGAAATGTCTGTTCCCTTTTCTCTGTAGCCTCACCAGCTCCTGTTGTTTTTGGATTTATTAATGATAGCTATCCTTACCAGAGTTTAGTGGTATCTCAGTGAGTTTTGATTTGCATTTCTCTGATGATTAGTGAGGCTGAGCAATTTTTCATGTGTTTGTTTCTGCTTGTATGTCGTCCTTTAAGAAGTGTCTGTTCATGTCCTTTGCTCACTTTTTAATGGGGCTGATTTTTTCCTTTCAATCAATTTGAATTGCTTGTAGATCCTGGATGTTAGGCTTTTGTCAGATGCATAGCTTGCAAATATTTTTTCCCATTCTGTAGGTTGTCTCTTTACTCCTTTGATGGTGTCTTTTGTTGTGCAAAAACTTTTCGGTTTAATAAGAACACACCTATCTTAGCTTTTGTTGTGTTTGCAATAAAGCCATCTTTATTAGTTACATTTTGGGATGGAATTCATTTTTTCCTCGCTGTTTGAATTTTAATCATGAGTATATATTACTTTTAAAATTAACTTTAAAATATAAATTGTCTTTCTTTAAAAAAGTGTTTTTGAGCGATTTTGCTAAGTTTTATCTTCTATTTCACTATAAATTATAATGCTATCATTTGATAGTTAATTGTCAAATAATGATAAAAATTGTATAACATTTTAAATTCATTTTCTTTTTTAATATTTATTATAAAGATGTGGGATACAATTCAGGGTTTATAAATTCATTTTCTACTTACCCTATCTATACTCATGAAAATTTGAAGTGGACATAGTATATACTCATTTTTATATATCTGCCCACCAAAAAGTATAGTCACAATTTAAAGTCAAATCATGTTTTGGAGTTTTTTTTAAAAAATGAACACAATTTTCCAAAAACAGCAAAAATTTATTTTCACATTCTATACAAACAGGATTTTAAAAGTGTATTGGAAACTTAAACGTCTAATGGAAAAACAAAAAGAACAAGTAATATTATGGGGATTCTAGGCAATTTTTTTCCTTTATCCATATTAAAAATTCTACAATTAACATGTATCACTTTTGAAATAGGAAGAAACAAATGACAAGGAAGTGAAAGTCAAGTGCTGGTACAGGATTTTATTAAAAATTATTCCTGACCGGGCGTGGTGGCTCACACCTATAATCCCAGCACTTTGGGAGGCTGAGGTGAGAGGATTGCCTGAGTCAACAGGTTTGAGATGAGCCTGGGCAACTTGGTGAGACCTCATCTCTACAGTAAACTTAAAAAATTAACTGGGCATTGTGACACGTGTCTGTAGTTCCAGCTACTTGGAAGGCTGAGAAGGAAGGATTGCCTAAGCCCAGTGGGTTGAGGCTATAGTGACCATGAGCGTGCCACTGCACATCCAGAGTGAGATCTTGATGTGGCAGGAAGGAGGTTGGTAGCAGTTAAAGATATTTCCTTTTGAAAGCCAAGCGGCAAGCTCTAAAGACCCACCAGGCCAGTTTTGTTTGAAAAGGCCAAATGACCAGAGACTGAGGGCTTTCATGGAAATGCAAAAGAGTAACTAATTCACAGACTTATCTAAAATCCCTCTTTTGAAGTTGACAGTTTACAACCCTGCTCGCTGACCCTGCTGCCTTGCATTTCCTGGAGACCATTTGTTCTTTGAAAAATCTGATTTTGCTGAGTAAAACCTTGTAAGATTCCAAAGAGAATGTGTAATTGCTCAACACAACCCCCTCCCTTACCTAAACAAGGGTATAAGACCCCTCTTCTTCTGTTCTGTGGGGCTCGACCAGATTGGCCCCGTTGAGCCCACCGGCCAGTGTAATAAAATACCACCTCCTATAAGAGTCTCAGTGTCACAATCTCTCTTTCTCCCCGCTACATATCTGGTGCATGAGCCGGGAAATGGAGAGTTTGGAGATGGCGTGTTTCACCTCCCTTGTCATCGAGGTACGACCTCCAGGGCAACAGGAAGAGCAATCTTGCCTGGTGGCGCAATGGACCTCTTGATCTCTAGGAGGGAGGCCCCTCCCGGCCCACTGAAGTTTGGACTACGAAAGCACAACAGGGACCCAAGAGGTGAGGAACCAGCATAAGGACGACCACTTGATGGAAAGGACAGAAAGACTACCCGACAGAAAGGGTAGGAATAAGGGCCTTTGCATAGGCCTGCCAATGGATGGCAGAAGGGGAGCTTGATCACCTCCTGGAGTCTGCTAGTAATCTCCAGTTTGAAGGAAAGGGCTGAAAGACAGTGGAAGGAAACCGTCTGAAGATGAACCCATAGACTCCTAGGAGTAGTACAGAAAGTTGAAGAATGTGCGGTGTGATTGTGTGTGAATAAGATGAATGGAGGGAGGGCTCTGCATAAAGTTAGTCTGTGTTGGGGGTGTACCAACCTGCCAATTGCTAAGAGGTATCTTTGTGAGGAGTATGACTGGAGGGGGACAAATCGGATGTTTCCCATACACCTCATTCTCTTATTTGTGTGTGCCTGTCATTTTGAATCTGCTAAAAAGCTGGTTGAGTTATTATGCTTTGTTTAATGGGACATGTCGTCTTTTAAAAACTTGATTGGCGCATGTTTCTTTATGTCATTTTTCCCTCCCTTGTGTGATGTACATTTCTCCCAACCTGCTGGCACTGTTGAAATTCCTGCCTTTTGTTGTTAAGGTTGTGGAAAAATTGCCTGCTGTGTATGTGAAGTGCTACCGGTTATCTTAATTTCTTTCTGGGGACCACGCCCCTCCCTTCCTTAACCTGTGTTCTCCTTCATAAATTCTGAAGAAACTCATTCTAATCCACCTGTAAAGAAATGTAAAAATGCCTCTTATATGCTACTTAGCCTTTTGCTAACTCAGGGCAAGTTAATGCTAGCCTTGAAAAAAAATAATTTTGTAATCTTTCTCTGGTAACCAAGGGACTGAATAGAATGTTCTTGTTTTCAAATGCTAAAAGCCAGGTTAGTTGAAAGTAAGTCTGTTTCTAAAGGTTTATGCCTTGCCTAAGATCGTAATCAACTGCTTGTCCCTGAAAATTATTAGCAAGTCTCTTCAGTCATGTAATGTGTGCTAAGTCCCTGCTTTAACTTATAATGCTAGATAACACTACTGTTTGTTTTTTTGGCTATGCCTGACTAGCACACTTCTTACAAGACTGGTAAAGCTTTAAATGTTGAATACTTTGCAGGACTTAATAAGGCATGGGAACTGGCCATTCCCACCTGGTTAAGTCACCTTGTAAGCTCGGTACTTCACCTAAGGGACAGGTCGAGTACTAGGCACACTGTGGAGCATAGAGTGAGACCTAATCACTTTCATTTACTTGTCCACATCTTACGACTAAGGCTGCTGTTTAGTAATTCATGAGGATTTTTGACAATTTTGCCTGTTCATAATTCAGAATAAGTAGAAACAAATCATTTTACATCTACGTGGTCTGTTTACTCTAAAAGGTTTTGTACCAGGCCATTTTGTAGACATCATTGGAAAGTCGTGGAGCAAAAAAAAAGAAAAGAAAAAAAAAGGCTTCAAGGAGGGCTGAAAACATTCAGCCTGGAAAAAGCCCTAGCAATTCCTGGCATTGCTGTTTATGGCTTTATTTAGTTATTTGTTTGTTTTAGAATTCTCCATTTTTGCAAGTGTTCAGAGCAAATTCTGGGTTTTCAAGAAACATGACCAAGAGAGTGTGTAGTGGTCTGTGCCCTCGGACACCCCAATGGTACAGATTTTGAATGATTGGAGCAAATTAAAATTACGTGATTTAAGATTTTAAAATAATAATAAGCACATTATAAAAATCAAATTCGAACTCACTACAAGTTAGCAGATAATAAGATTTGGAAAGAAGTAAAACTATCTGGCAATTAAATTCACTTTGTAGACCAAATAATAATAATAATAATAATAATAATAATAATGATAAAATAAAATGGTCAAAAGTTCTGTATGCAAAGGCATTTAAAAAATTTATTTCACTACTTTGCAAACAAGATTATATCATATAGAATACTAAGTACCAAACTTCAGAGGCTTGACTCAGGACCATGAATACCAAACTCCCAATTATAGAAAGACTCTGAAGTTCTTAAAAACTGAAACATTAAGGAAAAGAAAAAAAGGAGAAGAACTCCAAAATGAGCATTAATCAGAAGAAAGGTAAACAAATTGGCAGTTGCCACTAAAGGCAAAGCTCCAGCCACCCAAAAGAGGCCTGATAAGGATAAACCTGCTAAGGGAGATGGTATCAGTTGCTATGAATGTGGTCAATCTGGGCACCTAAAGCACAATTGTTCTTAATGGCCTAAGCCCCCAGGACCTTGTCCAACATCCAGATTAAAAAGTCACTGAAAAAGATGGTGTGACCTCTCCCGAAGGTGAGGGGAACCACCTAGCTCGGTGATGGTGGATGCTGACTGAAGGGGGAGGGGCACGGCCCAGCGTAGCGCTTTGTTTGCCATCGACCCAGAGAATCCTTGGGTCTATATGAATGTAGCTGGGGTCCAAATTAATTTCTTAATACTGAGCCTAAGTTTTTAGCCCTTGTGCTCATACTGAATTTCTTTCTCCTAAAATCTGCTCTCTAGTGAAAGTTAAAGGTGTTCCAAAGTTAAATGTTTCACCTAACGGTTACTAAAGGATGAATTCAAATTATAACTGTAAAAGGTTATCTATAAATAAATAAAAAGGAAAGCAAAAAGCAAAGGAAAAATATAAAAGGGTTGTTGGTATACAAATAAGATTTTAATAAGAAAACAAAAAAGGAAGGAATATAAGAAAAAAATATTTTTATCTAAGAGGAAATCTTATATGGTACATTTCTGTCCTATAAGAAAGTAGATAGTTATGAAAATTTTTTTAAAAGGGGGTAGAGAACAAAAATAAAATAGTATAAGCATGCAAAAAATGGTATGAGGAAAGTTTATGTGAAAAAATACATATATACAGAAGAAATTCTATAAACAATCTAGGCATAATAAAGTCTTTTCTGGATGTAAGTCTCCAAACATTTTTGGATTTCTCTTCAAATTTTATATAAGGTTTACTTGAGTGCCTAGTTCAAATTATAGTCTAAAACAATCTGTCGGGCTATCATTATAGCCCAGAAATACATTAAAAACTCCAAAGGCTGGTACTTCTAATAAAACCACAAAAATTAAACTTTATCATTTAAATTATGCTAATAACTTCAGTCCTTGTAGCTTTTGTACAAAAGATAATCAGCCACCGCCTAAAATTGTCAAAATGTATGCCCAACTTTATTCCTTTTATTGAGCTAGAATCCAGTAATTTCATGGCCACATAATGGTCATGCAAAAATTCCAGTCAATGCCAGCAAACAATGCCACTGCTGAAACAGATCTGAATGTCTCAAGTCAGACAGGGAGAGATTTTTGATCTCTGGCTAGGCAGGACTGTACCCATTATCAGCTCTGAAGAAACTACATACAACGAACCTTCACCCCTCAGCACCCCGAATGACTATGGGATGAAAAACTCTCTAAAGAAAAAATAATTGAGGTAGGGTAACTAGCACAGATTAGACATAAATAAATTTCCTATAGATAGGTTTTAGAAGGCATTCAAACGTTTCTACTGCAGGCCAAGTGGCAACCTTATCCTACCCCTTGGCAAATCCAGGGAAAACTCCATCAAATGTAGAACTATAACAGTGCAATCTTTCAATTTGCAGTTTAGCATAATAATCACTAGAAATCCTTTGGAGACACGAGTAAACATAGGTATTTGGTATTGCATCACTCAGGATCCAAGTCCCTGAAATGGAATTTGTTAAACCTTTGAAATTGTTTAAGGGTAAGCCTTTTCCTACACCTCTGAAAAAAAGGGCGCCACAAACATAAATGCTCATAAGAAAATATGTTGTCCATTTGGAACAAATTTTAATCACATTTTATAAACTTATTTCCCTAGACACTTCTTGGACCAAAAGAAAGTCAAACATCCCAGGGAAGTAAGTACTGCTAAAAATTGAAGAAAGGAAGGACCTAACCAACAACTGTAAGGAAAAAACAAAGACCCTATGGATGGTCCTGTTCCTACACTAGTCTGTAGAATTTAAGTACCTAACTTCTCTATCATGATAAAACCCCACTATGAAGCCTCAAAGGGGGGTGAACAGGAGCCCCTGCTATGGGAAAAGGCCCAGAAGCAGGCTTTTAAATAAAGTAAACAGGCTTCTCACCTTTTGAAATTCTTTATGGGCAGCCAGCCACCCCCTCTTGTTAAGGACATACAGGAAGACTTAAAGGAATTAGGAAGTCTTGCCCTAAAACAGCAAATGCAAGCCTTAGGTTCACTCCTAAATGCCATCCATTTTCAAGTCAAAGAACAATTGCCAATTAATTTAACTACCGATGCCCATTCTTTTAAGACAGGTGATATGGTATGGGTTAAAAAAAAAAAAATGAAGCCGGGCTTGGTGGCTCAGCCTGTAACCCTGCGCCTTTGGGAGGCTGAGGTGAGTAGATTGCCTGAGCCCGCCGGTTCGAGACCTGCCTGGGCAGCGAGACCTCATCTCTACAATAAATCAAAAAATCAGCCGGGCGTGGTAGCGCATGCCTGTAATTCCAGCTACTTGGAAGGCTGAGGCAGAAGGATCGCCAGAGCCCAGCAGGTCGAGGCTGCGGTGGCCGGGAGCGGCCACTGCACTCAAGGCTGGGTGACCTAGTGAGACTCCAACTCAAAAAAAAAAAAAAAAAAGAAATGTATAACCTCTAAAGCCCCTCTGGAGGGGGCCATTTGCTGTTCTTTTATATAGCAGAATTAAGCCGACCTTCCAGGACTGGGAGTGCACCGCAGACTCAGCAACACCCCTTAAGCTGACCCTCCAGAAAGTCAAAATTTCTCAAGCCCTGCTTCAGTCACACACCGGAAGCTAACTGATCAACGCACAGCAGAAAATTAAGGATTAAACTTAAAAACACAGCGGACATTTGTTTTGCTTGGTCACCCTTTATATTTGCTAAACTGTTTGTCATTTTAATTACTGTAGAACTAACTTTATTTACTATAGAATTAACAGAGTTGTCCCCATTGAGTGTGTTAGAAAAGGGTTTCACTAGCATTCCCATTCTTTCTTATAATAGGAAATGTTCTTGTGCTTTTATGTATTTCTGCCTAATTTGGGTGTTTATCACGTCCCTCACACACCCAGCATGTACGTGTATAGAAGCTATCTGGCCAGATGTAAGAGTATTCCATCGTTATTCATCCCAGCCAGAAGTTTGTTCTGGTGGCCAACAAGGCCTGTTTGGTATTGGGCAGCTGCATATGCCACTAAATTTTCTCAGTGTACTAAAGGGCTATTTTGGACATATAAAAAGGTTGCATATGCCCAGTTCCCAGCATTATGGAAAGGCATGTGTACCATAGGAATAATCCAGTCAGAATTTTTCCTCCTGCCTAACCCAAGGGGGGATGAACTAGGCATTCCCCTTTATGAAGACCTCAAAACACAAAATGCTTGATCCCTCGACCAAGTTCCTAATATAGAAGGGACCCAGGTTTGAAAAAAATAACAAATGGCCACCCCAGAAAATTTTAAATACTTGTGGCCCAGCCACATGAGTGCAAGATAGGAGTTGGAAATGCCGCACGCCTATATACATATATATGCTAAATCGCATTATCAGGTTACAAACTATCTGGGAAATTATAACTAATCAAACAGTCACGGCTTTTGAGCTTGTTGCTCAGCAGCAAGCCCAAATGCGCGCAGCTATTTATCAAAACTGCTTAGCTTTGAACTACCTGATACCGGAAAAAGAAGAAGTATGTGGTAAATTTAATAGCTCTAATTGTTATTTGCAAATAAATAATAATGGTAAAGTTATAACTGATATAGCCACCAATGTTAGAAGACTTGCCCATGTCCCGGTGCAAAAATGGCAAGGCATAAAAATTGGCAATTGGTTTAAAAACATGTTCTTGAGACTAGAAAAACTTAAGCATATTATTGGATCTGTCATCCTATTGGTGGGATCCTCCTGTTTTATCCTCCCTTGCATAGCCCCAATAATTATGAACGCCATTTCTAAGTTTGTGGAAACAGTTGTTGAACGAAAAACCGCGGCCCATATAATGTTAGTGCACCAAATTAAAAATAATGATGCTTTAAATCTATAAAAGATCAAGCATCAAGGGGGGAATGATGTGGCAGGAAGGAGATTGGTAGCAGTTAAAGGTATTTCCTTTTGAAAGCCAAGCGGCAAGCTTTAAAGACCCGCCAGGCTGGTTTTGTTTGAAAAGGCCAAATGGCCAGAGACTGATGGCTCTCATGGAAATGCAAAAGAGTAACTAATTCACAGACTTATCCAAAACCCCTCTTTTGAAGCTGATGGCTTATAACCCTGGTTGCAGACCCTGCTGCCTTGCATTTCCTGGAGACCATTTGTTCTTTGAAAAATCTGATTTTGCTGAGTACAACCTTGTAAGATTCCAAAGAGAATGTGTAATCACTCAACACAACCCTCTCCCTTACCTAAACAAGGGTATAAGACCCCTTTTCTTCTGTTCTGCGGGGCTCGACCTGAAGGCGCTAGCCCCATCAAGCCCGTCTGGTCAGCTGGTGTAATAAAGTGCCACTTCCTATAAGAGTCTTGTGTCACATCTCTGTCTTCCCGCTACAATCTGACTCAAAAACAAAACAAAACAAAAAAGTTTCTTTCTAACTGGCGAGCTGTCTTCTACCTTCTCTTTAATTCGACTTTTCTTCCTTCCATCCTTCAAACCTTCTGACTGCAAACATTTGTTGAGCACCCAGCAAGTACTAGTTTCTGTGTAGGGATTTATATTTCAATGGGAGAGAGACCATCTACAAATAATAATAATACAGTTTAGTGTGTGCTACAATAAAATACTGGCAAGTACAGAAAATTATTTGATTAATTGAATAAATAGATCTGGAAAACTTAGTGATAATACATAATGAGACATTCTGGCTAAATCTTGAAGGAAAATCACAGTTTGGCCAATTATTAAAAATAGAGAAGTGGAAGATTCAGAACTTGAGATATTATTCAGCATGAGTCAAAGATACACACTAAGCCATGTGGTTTGCCAAGGGAAATGCTCTATTGTCTAGTGTGAAGGTGATAAGCCTACAAAGGCAGGCTCAGGTCTGCTTGTGTATGAAATTTGATGTTATATTGGATCATCTGCAGCCATAACTGAGAACACTGAAATCTCAATGGCTTAGCACTCCTCATTCACACTTCAAGTGCAGCTCAGTATAGTAGGACAGTTCTATTCATTGTAGTCATTCAGGGGCCTTAGCTGCTTCATGCCCATAGGATGCTCACTTCACCTCATTCTTCTACAATTTCTATGGCAGAATAGATCAGAGAGTGTGGAGAATTACACTGGTCCACTAACTCCTAAAAGCATCCATATGGAAGTCACGCAGGTTTTCTGCTCATTGGCCAATGTGTAGGCACACGACCAGGATTGCTATTAAGGGATTAAGATGTACATTCAACGTGTTTGGGAGAAGAGGAGAACCAAATACACTGAGTCATGTATCTGTTAGAATCAGTTCCTTCTCTCTTCTCTAGCTTAGTGTTGGATTTGAGGAAACTCAGTGAAGAGCAACCTTCTTTACCACCCAAGTTTGGAACCACTAGAGACATAAGACAGAGAATTCAAACATAATTCTGGAGATAAAAATTTTAGCTTTATTACTGATTGCTGGACTGAAGGAAATAGCTTAGCTGTGTGACAACAGAGAGCTTCATAATATGTAAAGCCCCATTCAGTCTGACACTATTAGTAAGTGTTCTCCACAGAGACAGAAATTTTTTTGTTTCCTAATTAGTTAGATGAGTGCATATCTTTCTGTCTTAAAAAAAATCCATTCTAGTGGTTAAATTCTGTCTTAAGTAAAAACTCAGAAACAAGTGAAAGTTTAAAAGGCAAAAACAGATGGCATGTTTAAAAAAGAAGGCAAGAAAATGATGCAGAGATAATCAGTTTCATAGGAAACCCAGAAATGTGATCCATACCAAAAATATTTAGCCTATGTCTAAATAATGAGGGAACTAGGGGAAAAGAAACAATGAGACTTAAGCATAGACAATTCTACATGCAATAATAGCTAATATACATACACACATACTCATATACAAGGAAAAAAAACAAAACAAAACTCCAGTCAGAGACAAAATAGACCCTGGAAGACGCAAAGACTGTCTTATTTTGGTCACCACTCTAAATATAGAACCCTGAAGACCCAAGGACTATCATTTTGGTCACCACACTCAATATTAGTAACAGAGAGAATGACAATAATATGACTTCTAGCTACGTAGGTTCCCCCCCCCAAGATTATAAGGATAGTGAAATCATAGTAGGGCTAATTTAATTTATTCATTAACCTAATTAATATCAATTATGTGTAGAACAGTTCCATTAACAAATGTAAGCTCTTAATTAAGTTAGGTCTATGAGCTCTATATGGGGTAGTTAAGTTTTATCTATTGGAGAATACATGTCATATTCTTAACCCTGGTTGTCTCTGTCATAACTGTATTTGATCATGAGAAGAAGGAAGTGGGAGAAGCAGGGTGTGGAGAGCAGACAGGGCAATATTTATTTAAGAGAGGGAATATGCATAATTTATATAACACATTGCTATGCTCAAAAAATTATTTGAAACTCCTCTATTGTAAGATAAATCAGTAACATCATGCTCATGAAATTACAAAGTACAAGACATTAACTAATAGTCCCTACACATTCAAACACCAGTGTATACCAACAGGGAAGAAATTGGATGCTTTTTTATTCTTGGGTGATTTTCATATAAGAAAGAGAGATTTTGGTACTATACAGGTAAATACTCCAGGACTTGAAAGTGACCCCGTGACATGATTAATGTATTTGGAAATTGATGAGTGGGAGATAGTTATGGGAAGGGGATACTTTTTCTAAAGTTGTAATAGGTGGTCCAGATTTAAACATAAAGTATTAAGACCTTCAAACAGATAATGGATCAAGAATACGCTAGGTATTATAAAAACTGTAAGAAAATACTGAATTATAAAAATGAGAACATACTGGGCCAATCCTGAGTTCAGAAGAGAAGCAGCTAATGTATCCTGAGATTTGTTCAAAGGAAGTTACAGACCAACAATATTCGTGTTTAATATATAAATACAGATATAAATGTATACATAACTACCTAAATGTATGTGTGTGTGGGTGTCCTCAGAGCTAAACAAACATAAATGTGCAATGTACAAGGTCCAAGTAAATAGCTGTGCTATAAGGCTGGGTGTGGTAGCTCATGCCTGTAATCTCAGCACTTTGAGAGGCAGGGGCGAGAAGATTGACTGAGACCAGGGGTTTGAGACCAGCCTGGGCAACTTGGCAAGATCTCATATCTACAATAAAATAAAAAATTAGCTGGGTGTGGTGGTGCACACATGTAGTTCTAACTATTTGGAAGATTGAGGCAGAAGGATCACCTGAGCCCAGCAGTTCGAGGCTGCAGTAGCTGTGAGCATGTCACTGCACTCCAGCCTAGTCAACAGAGTGAGACTTTGACTCAAAAAGAAAAAAAAAGAGAATGATATAAGTATATTTTTATTAAAAATATTCTAAACAAAGACTACTTCTAATGACCTCAAAAATTCTGCTGACCCCAGCAATTTTTGTAGAATTACGAACATTGAGAACTTACTATGAACAAGGTCTTTGACATTTATTTTAAATTATTTAATTTTCCACAATAACTATAAATTCTTAACTCCTATTGTTCCTATATTAGAACAGAAAAGCTGAAGTGGAAAGAAGATAGCTAATGTGCCTAAGGGCTAATGATTAATAGAAGGACCAAACCCTGTCTGATTTCAAAACCCATATTTTTAATTCTATGCTATACCCTCTTTACAGTTTGTATTAGTAATAGTAGCATGTAAAATATATATCTATGGGTTTAGATTGTAACATTTCTGAAATTTAAAAGCACTTTTGAAATTTAAACTATAGACAAACCTCTAATTTTCATAGGTGATAATCAAGACGGATCAACTTATTTAAACCAATAAACAATTAGACGACAATAAAAGGCTAAAAGGAAATACAAGTGAGATTTCACTACTTAAGTTAATATTGCTAAGACTAATAGCTGACTTTTTGTCTTAGCCAAAATATGAACTCTGTATAATGAATTATGCATTACTTGAGCTAAATCTGATTATGAAATCCTCTAAAGAATTTACTTGAATCCTGTTTTTCCAGTTAGAGCTTTTATTTGCCTCGGGGAGAATTTGGTAGTGAGGAGAGGTTCACAGAAAAGGAAGCTTTTCTCTGAAAATAAGATTTCTCCAACCCACCCACTAGGGAATATTTGGGAATTTATCAACATACTACCATAAAAAAAAAAAAAAAGACAAGAAGAACAATCACAGCTGTCATTTCTTGAATGCTTACAACTGTCAGGCTCTTTTGAAGGGCTTTATGTATGTTAACTTCCTTAGTCCTCGCAAAATAAAAGTAAGAATAAACCTGATAAGAAACTCTGGCATTATCACATTTTTTTTTTTTCTGATGGGCTAGACCCTTCTTAATGAAAAAAATGTATCTATCCTCAGCTGTCAATCATTTGCTTTGTGGAAAAAAATCACTCTAGAGTTACTTGAAATATTAAACTTTGTAACACATTTAAAGTGTGATTGAATTTATAAAACATTGATTTAGATAGAGCTTTTCAAAAATATCACTTTTGGATTAAAAAATATAGACTGTGTGCTTCTCACATTTATATGTCTGTAGACCTAAAATGCTTGGTTGAAACTTGGAGAGAGAAGGCTGACAAATGATAAAAACCTCTCTTCTGTTTTTGTTTCTTAGAGGTGTTAAAATCACTAGATTCACTAGATCACTACTAAATGGGTGACTCAGGACCATCCTTCTGCAAGGATTTTTACTTTTCTTGTCCTGCTTTATTTTTCTATGGATGTGGACAATGTCAGCACAAGCAGTTGAAAAGTATAATATATAGTCTTCTGATTGCCTGGTCAAGGTTAGAATCATAGAAAACTTAAGTTGGAAGGACAACTTTATATATAGTATATAGAGATCTGCCTTTCCTCCATTTCCATATAGACAAGGGAAAAAAAAAACTAGAAAGAGATGAAGAAACGTGGTTTTTGCTGAACAGAACTTTTTACTAATTCATATTTTTCTGCATAGATTGAACTGTTCTACGTGTTTTAATAATATTTATTTTTGGTTATTGTCTCAGAATTAAGCGGGTAACTAGATAAGGTAGAGAGTGTTTTGGTAGACTAGATGATTATGTGTGTCAGTGAAATTTATATTTTGGTTTCTTTTTACTCTATCTCTTATTAATAACGTAGTTATTCTCTCAAAAATAATAATCTGACCATTAAATAGTCATTTCCTCATATCCACAGGTTCTGCAGCCATGAATTCAACCAATCATGGATCAAAGATATTCAAAAAACAAGAATAAAAAATAGCAATACGACAATAAAAAATAATACTGTTATGATCTGAGTAATGCTCGGCTGCTCTCTCCTGATTCTGATAAATTATGGAACAGGGAACTGGTAGAAAAAAGCTTATTTCTCAGTTCAAATCCAGAGAGTAGAGCCCGACTCTAGATTTTTCCTTAAATGGTTCTGCTCTCCCTCCAGGCTGTAAACAGTTCACTTTTATAAGTCCACAGTTGCTAGTACCTATACATTAGTCATGTGACCAGCAGAGCATTGTATAGAACTTGAGTTTCAGCTCATTTCTCGACAGTGATGTGTTCCTGTTCAGACTTTCTGTCCTTCCTGGTGCCTGGTATCAGAGGTATCTCATAGTTTTTATCAGTAGGGCCCAGCAGAAGCGTTAATCAAGTTTGCCATAGAGTAAAGGGAGTTTATAAGGCTTAAGACATCATGCATTAAGCAAAAGCTATACAAATCACAAAACTTAAAATTACATTGATACAAAAGTTACACAAGTCACAAAAAGGGAGTTTATAAGGCTTAAGACATCATGCATTAAGCAAAAGCTATACAAATCACAAAACTTAAAATTACATTGATACAAAAGTTACACAAGTCACAAGGCTTACAGTTACATCAATACTGTATTATTCAAACTTATAACCACTCAGAAAAAGGAAGTAAATGAGGATTTGCATATTTCAGTTGCTTGAGAATGGTCTACAAGGAAGTCAAGGATCCCTTAAAGCTACTTACTGGGAATGCAAGGAGATGAGAGAACTCTCAGTAATGTGCTCAGGAATGTGCAGGACACTTGAACCCTTGCCTTGCCTTTCTCTAGGGGCTGTGGCAATATGGACAGACATTAGTTGGTCTCTGTATCATTACAAATAAAAAACAATACAGTATCACATCCATTAACATAACACATTGTATTAGGTATTATAAGTAATCTAGAGATGATTTAAAGTACACAGGAGGATGTGTGTAAGTTATATGAAAGTACTGCACCATTTTATATAAGGGACTTGAACATCCACAAATTTTGGTATCCACAGAGGTCCTGAAACCAATCCCCATGGATGCTGGGATTGCCTGTAGTTCATACGCTGAATATCAGGGTTTATTAGCTGGCATCTAACTTCACATATGTTTTTGACTTTTTTCCTTTTGCCTAATAATTCAGTGAGTACTACATAATGGATATATTGCAGCTCAAACACTGTGAGATTTAATGGCTTAATTAGAGTCATGCTGTTTATGGTATCTCTTTAGGAAATCTCAAGATTGACATTAGGTCATTGCACCAAGACACCAGAAAGGGAAGTGTTACTTGACAATTTTTTCACCAGGACAATTCGTTTCCATAAATGCTTACTTTTCACCCACCGTGTGCTGAATACAATGCTAGGTCATGCGGGAAACCCCAAAATGGAAAGTATATTGTCTCCGCCTTTAAGGAGTTTCGGTGGTACTGTGAGTCAGGGTGAGGTGTTGGCATGGGTAAATTAGAAGAGTAATCCAGCAGCGAGACAAAGTTGATTGGAAGTGAAAGCTGCCAATGTGAGGTGAATAAAGTGAATTAGAGCCAAGTGAAAAACAACTCTTGATTACACAGTTTTTACTTTGTATCACGCACTTCTCTGAGGGCTTTATTTGTATTCATATAATAATATATTAATATATAATAATGTATAAATCCAATCTATACGAATCCAATGAGCTAGATACTGCTATTATTCTTATATAGAAAAAATAGATGAGGAAAGATAGAGATGTCAGCTTACTCACTTTAGGGCACTTGCTTGTAAAATGAAAAAAACAGATTTGAAATCCAGGCAATCTGGCACCAGTAGCCAAGTGCTAAATCATGATTCCATGCTCCATGATGTTGATGTAGGCCAAGATTTCTTGGATATGACCCCACAAGCACAGGCAGTGAAAGCAAAAATAAACAAATGAGATTGCATTAAACTAAAGCTTCTGTATAACAAAAGACACAATTAGTAAAGAGACAACCCATGGATTGGGAGAAAATATTTGCATACCATACATCTGATAAGGGGCTAGTATTCAAAATATAAGGAACTTAATAACAAAAAAACCCACAAATAATTTGATAAAAATAGACAAAAGACCTAAATAGACATTTCTCAAAAAAAGACATACAAATGGACAATAGGTAAATAAAAAAAAAATTGCTCATCATTACCAATCATTAGGGAAATGTAAATTAAACCCCCAATTAGATATCACATAATACCTGTTAGGATGGCTATTATCAAAAAGACAAGTGTTGGAAGGAGTATGGAGAAAAGGGAACTCTTGTACAGTGTTGGTGTTTGTATGTAAATTTATACAGTCATTATGAAAAACAGTATGGAGGCGCCTCAGAAAACTAAAAATAGAATTAGCAGTAATTCCACTTCTGCGTCTATATCCAAATGAGTTGAAATCAGTGTGCCAAAGATATTTGTACCCCCAAGTTCATTGCATCATTATTCACAGTAGCTTAATATGGAGGCAACCTAGGTATTCATCACCAGATAAATGAATAAAAAAGAAAAAAAATTAGCTGGACACAGTGGCTCACACCTGTAATCCCAGCATTTTGGGAGGTAGAGGCGAGAGGATGACTGGAGCTCAGGGGTTCAAGACCAGCCTGAGCAACATGGCGAGAACTCATCTCTACAATAAATAAAAAAATACAGCTGGGCATGGTGGCACGTGCCTGTGGTTCTAGCTACTTGGAAGACTGAGGCGGAAGGATCATCTGAGCCCAGGAGGGCGAGCTGTGGTAGCTATGAGCATGCCACTGCACTCCAGCCTGGGTGACAGAGTAAGACTGTAACTCAAAAAATATATATATACACATTATGATATATAAAGATATATATACATAATGGAATACTGTTCCACCTTGTAAAAGTAGATCCTGTCATTTGTGACAACATGAATGAACTTGAAGGACATTATGCTAAGTGAAATAAGCCAGGTTCAGAAAGACAAGTACCACACAATCTCACCTATATGTGGAATCTAAAAAAGTTGAACTTATTTAAGTAGAGGGGAGGGGCATGTTGGAGAAAGGTGAGACCTTGATCAAAGGGCACAAAATTTCAGTTAAACAAGAGGAATAAGCTTTAGTGACCTATTGCACAGAATGATGACTATAATAGTAATGGGTTGCATAGCTTAAAACTATAAAAAAGTAGATTTAAAATGTGTTCTTCACAAAAATGATAGGTATGTGAGGTGATAGATATTAGCCTGCTTTAGTCATTCCACATTGTAAACATATATAAAAACATTACATTGTGCCATAAATATATACAATTAAAATAAAAATAAATCACAGTTGTATAAGATGACTGATTTAAATAGCTGACTGCAACAAACATGATTACTTATTAGACTATAGACACTCATATCTTAAAGGAAATTTAGTAAGCCATCTTTTTTTCTTAGATGCTAGCATGGATCGCAATCACATTGCCATTGTATTATCTTTCTTTTTTGAGTTGGAGTCTCACTCTGTCACCCAGACTGGAGTGCATTGGCACACTCTTGGCCACCGCAGCCTCGGCCTGCTGGGCTCCAGCGATCCTTCCGCTTCAGCCTTCCAAGTAGCTGGAACTACCGGTGTATGCTACCACGCCCGGCTAATTTTTTTTTTTTAAATTTATTGTAGAGACAAGATCCCGTCAAGTTGCCCAGGCTGGTTTCTTGAACTCATGAGTTCAGGCAATCCACTAGCCTCGGCCTCCCAAAGTGCTGGGATTACAGGCTGAGCCATGGAGCCCGCCCTCTATTTGTCTCAGGGCAAGAAAACTTGGGAAATCATGTATTTTAAATAAGGGAATTTTATTCTGTTTCTTAAAAATATTTTTAGTATATTTTTAAAGTTTCATTTTAATATTCTAGGAAAACTATTTAATTGAAATATGACCAAGAGGTATTTAATTAAATATTCTAAAAATATTTTTTTAGAAAGTCATTAAGAAAGAGATCAGAAGAGACTTTGCTCCCTCTTACCCTCTAGCCAAGGAGATTACCTAGTCAAAGGATCACACTTTATTAGACAATATGAAAGAATAAAATTTCCAGTGATCTAATAAAGAAAGGTGAGTATATGTAGTAGAGTAGTTGGAAAACAGCATATTGGGTGAAGAGCGGGATGTAAGGTTGGAAGTCATAAATGGCAGAGGCAGTTCTGTAGTTGCTACTCATTGAGAAAATGGTAAGATTGCCATCCAATGTACTCATTCATTCTCTTTCCTAATAGCTTTATGCTTGTGTTGATTAAGAGAGGCATACACTGTTCTTTTTAGGTAGATAATTTTCAACCACTTCATTCTAGATTCTTTCCAAGAAATTGGAAAGGATCCACTGTAATAAAATCTGTCTCTTCCAAAGATGACAGTCATCTTTTTTCTTTTTTTTTTTTTGTAGTAGGAGTCCCGTTCTGTCACCTAGACTGGAGTGCAGTGGTGTGCTCACAGTCACCACAGCCTCATCTTGTGGGTTCAGGGGATCCTTCCACTTCAGTTTTTCAAGTAGCTGGTACTACAGGTGCTTGCCACCAAGACTGGCTAATTTTATTTTATTTTGTCGTAAAGCCGAGGTCTCACTGAGTTGCTCAAACTGGTCTCAAACCCCTGAGCTCAGGCAATCCTCTCACCTCTGCATCCCAAAGTGCTGGGATTACAAGCATAAGCCGCCGCACCAGGACCATAGTCATCTTAGTTGGACTTTAGGTCCAATGGTATCAAAGGCTGCTGATTGTTGAGTTAATTATCCAAAGTAAACATTACTGTTCAATCAATTTATTTATAAGGCATTCAGCTTCTTAAACAAGATTGCCTGATTTGTATTCCAAAAACCATGAATTAGTGAACTGTTTCAAGGATATTAGGAGAGTTTCAGAGGAGTTCTGAATGTTTTTCCTCCATATCTATCAGGATTCTTGGTCTATAAATGTATGCCACTCCATTTTTTTTTTTATAGAGATGAACTTATATAGATCGTGAGTGGTGTTCCAACATAGTAAGCAGGGCTCATTGCTCCCTTAATCATATCAAGCATCCAGGTCATGTAAACCAGGTATACTTTAGTGATAATGCAACACTCAGGCCAAAATCTAAGGTAGGAATTGCTTAAATGTTACTCAAAAATATTTCTCAATGCCTTTGGTCATTGTTAAAATGGTTATCCATAATCTCGTATGGGCATGAAAACACCATGTGCCCTACTTCATTAGGAAGCTTCAGATGGGGTAATAAGTGGTTGGATTTGTCTTCTTACTTTTCATGACCATGCTGCCAAAGCCCTGACACTGTCATAAGATTTAGTCACTAGAATCTTTCCAAACAGGTGGATTGTGAGTTTGCACTTTTCCTTGACAAACGATTTTGCACATTGACATTATTCTTAGTGCCATGAGAAGTCATGGAAGCTGAATTTACTTAAGGCTACAGGATTGACCATTTGAGTTGAATTAGTCTTTAAAAGAACTGGTCAACTCCTTAATTCTAAGTAAATGAATGAAATAAACTATGGTTTTAATTAGTTGATTATGGTTCAGAAAATGATTGAGAAATAGTTTGGCACAATGAGAGCAAATGGCATAGGGAAAATCATGTTGGATACAATAAAGAGGAGCTTGGTTCTGACAAGTCATAAAATGGGCGGGTCACTCCATTGTGCTGGCTCCCAGTGTCCTCTATTAAATATTAAAATTACTTTATGGATGATTTTTCTAGTTATAAAAGTCAATTAGAAAAATTTACTATGGTAGTTAAAAGTTGCTTACTTGGGCCAGGTGTGGTGGCTCACTTCGGTAATCCCAGCACTTTGGGAGGCCGAGGCAAGAGGATTACTTGAACCTGGAAGTTTGAGACTAGCCTAGGCAACATAGCAAGACCTCCTCGCTACAAAAAAAAAAGTCAAAAATTAACAGGGTGTGGTGGTATGGGTTTATAGTCCCAGCTACTCAAAAGGCTAAGATGCAAGGGTCACCTGAGCCCAGAAGGTCAAGGCTGCAGTGAGCCCTAATCATACCACTGCACTACAGCCTGGGTGACAGGGTAAAACTTATACTCAAAAAAACTTTTTAAAAGTTACTTATTAACTACGGTGGTCAAGAGGACCCAGTAGTTCTTTAGTTTGCCTTCTCCTAATTATACCTCTCCACACCCCATAAGTAACAGCTATATAGCAAACTATTTGAAAGAAGTGACTACATTTTGGTTGTCGTTATAGGACCTCTTGTCTTATATAGTAAGTAGTTATTCAACACCTTTTAGTTGAATGGAACAATCCTTTATCCAAATTTGGAGATCAAAGAGCAAATACCTTTGGAAGTCTTAGAATTATCAACTAGTTCAATTTCAAATCAAGTCCCTTTAGATCTGATTTTTAAAAACTGTCCATCAATTCTCCTTAATTCATACTTTTTCTTTTCTTTCTTTCTTTCTTTCTTTCTTTCTTTTTCTTTCTTTCTTTCTTTCTTTCTTTCTTTCTTTTTTTTAGTTGTCAGAGTTCAACTCACATTAAACAGCTCTTTATGTCTAGGGCACATGGGAGATCTGCCTGGTCCCTACTACATTTTATCACCAAGATTAATCTCATTTAGTATTGTTGGAAGTAACCTAGCTTTTAATATATAATCCTAGTTTTTAAAATGTAAATGGAATATTGCTAAGGGCTCTTATTTCTCATTGTAGGAGTTCATTGGACTGTTGTGACATTTTAATAAGGTTATGTATGTAAATGTTCCTACACCATGCCTGACTCAGAGTGGGTGTTAAATAATCATTAGGCGTTTTATTACCACCAGAAAATACATATAAAACTGACTTTTATTAAAATTTACCCAGAGGAAATCACTCTAAGAAAAAGATACCTGCAAACCCATGTTTACTGCACCATTATTCATAATAACAAAAACATGGAACCAACCATGCTGCCCATTGAAAGTGGACTGCATTAAAAAATTGTGGTACATGTACATGATGGAATATTACTCAGCCATAATGGATAAAATTATGAACTTCGCAGCAACTTGGATGGGCTTAGAGTTTATAATACTCAGGGATCTATCACAGAAACAAAGAACTGGCTACCACATGTTCTTACTCATAAGCAGATCCTGAACAATGATCATAATACTATAAGAAAGGGATTGGCAGTAGTGGGAAATAGCCGGGGGGAGGCAGGGGGGGGCGGCCCATACTTCATCAATAAGGGTAACTGATCTCAAACCAGGTGGAGTGGGGACCAAAGTGAGGCCTAAATTTTACCAGTACAATGACCATTTGTATACCTAACCTTGAATTGTACCCCCCTTAAAAAAAATGTCAGAAGTCATTCCTAGCTTTTGGTTTGTTGACTTGCTATGTGTTGGGGAAGCAACTCTACCTTTCTGTATAAGGAAATCTGTAACTTTGAATTTTTGAGATTAATCAGTCTCCTTGGCCCATTTTCATTAATCCTAGAATGACTGAATTTCAAATTTTAGTCAGATTCCAACCTGAATTGTTTAAGGGGACTGCATTCTTTCTTCTTCATCCACCTGACAGTTGAAATTCAATAAGCTATTTGTTATTGCTTAGTGTCATCACCAGTCTACAATGTTAGCCAGCTATGAGACAGCTGCCACATTCCTCCCCAGAAGTGACTACAAATCAGCTATGAGTGAGGAACTGCTATGAAGGCCTTTCAGCTACTTGTTGAGAATTTCAATTTGTTGGGTTTTTGTTACTACCCAGACTTGGCCTACATGCACACACCAGTTTAGGAATGAAATAGAGATTGAATTTAGTTTATTCCTTTTAAGTGACTGAGTGAAACCTCTTTATTAGTTTTCCTTTCCCAATGTGACCAGTTTTATTTCCTCTTCAAATTATTGTGTCTAAATAGACAGGGCTTTGGAATGAAATCACCACATCAATGTTCCAGTATGAATCTTTTTTGACTGCAAGGGGTAGAGAGGGAAGTGGGTGGGGTAGGCAGGAAGGAGGTAGGGAATTAAGTGTGAAAACATCCCAGACGAGAGCAAATACTGGTGCTCAATGTCAGGACACATTTCCACCTGCAGCTGACTGGACCCGAGCACTTTCATATTTGATTTGAGGTTGTTTAGTAAGGTCCACTTGACTCAGAATGGCTTGCTTTGCGTCCATTCTCACACCTAGCCTGTCACTGGGCTTCTTAAAAGGTCTTTCCAGAGATATGGACTTAAAAACAGTTTTTGCAGCTTTCTTTAGAGGGATATCTGTACTCGACTCTCATTTTACTGGTATTAGTTTACTGAAGATAGATGGAAATTTCCCTTATCCTTCTTCTTCTCATCCTCCTCCTCCTCGTTTGCTTTTTGGTAAATTCTCAAATTTAATGTTATTACACAAAGAGAAGAAAAAATTTATTTGAAGAAGAACCAAACAGGGTTTAGTTCAAGCCTGCAGTAAAAGAACAAGCAAACAAAAAAACTGTTTGTTATTTCTTTTATGTTCCAATTTCTTTTGTTTTTACAAGTATTCAACTATACAGAGACCTATCCTGAATTATAGCGTGACTCCATATTCCAATTAACTGACAAAATGACATGCAATAATCATTCAATTAAATAGGTCTTTGCCTCACTATTAATGACCAGAACTTTTTTTTAGAATGTGGAAGAACGAGCAAAGAACTTGCATTAGCCAATAGGAAAAATATAGCCAATGGGCATACCACTGAACTATAACAAGCTTTTATGAACTAATGATACAACCCAGAACTCAGATTCAAAATAACCAGCTGTTGAAAGAGAATTTAAGACCAAATGTTTTATACATTTGTCATGGAAAACCACCATCTGCTCCACTTTCTTCTTCTGCAAAGAGGCTCTTCCCAAGTGAAATAGGGCAAAGATGGAAGAATGTTTCATGGAACCATGTCTTCTTTGTATCAAAACTCCTATTAGTTGAACAAAAAATAGTATGTTATTCCTCGCCTACCTGAGTCTTCCCAACAGCCAATTAATTGGCAAATAAGTTTAACTCCCTCAAAAATTTGGGCTTCAAGCATTCTTGAAAAACACTTTATCCAAAATATTATCAAAGTTAGAGTTAGCCTTCTACTACAGGATTAAAGTAGTTCACATTAACAAAATTTCCCAGGAGGGATCTAGTACTCTGTCAGAAGAACCCTGTGAAGTATCTGGATTAATTGGGTATTTTCTAAATAACAATTTTTTTTTTTTTTGAGTTGGAGTCTCACTCTGTCACTCAGGCTGGAGTGCAGTGGCACACTCACAGCCACCACAGTCTTGACGTACTGGGCTCAGGTCATCCTTTCGCCTCAGCCTTCCAAGTAGCTAGAACTACAGGCGTGCGCTACCATGCCTGGCTAATTTTTTTGATTTATTGTAGAGACGAGGTCTCTCCAAGTTGCCCAGACTGGTCTCGAACCCCTGAGCTCAGGCAATCCTCTCGCCTCAACCTCTCAAAGTGCTGGATTACAGGCTTGAGCCACCATATCCAGCTCTAAAGGACTCTTAAGGTTGCCTCCTTGTTGATCAAGAGCTGTCATTAGAGCTATCTTGACAATTAACAGTGCTATTACATTTTTTTTCTAACCTAAATGCTACCTTGGGATAATTATGGCAGAGGAGAGGAGAGGGAAGGAATGCTATACAAACTGCTTTTCCCTTACCCATTGCTTTCTGTTCATAGATTAGAATAATAGAGAAATCCTTCCCCTTGAAAAATTTATTTGGTTTTCTTGATGTAAACCTAATTTTGTAGTGAAATTGATTGTAGCAAAAATGAAAAAGAGCCACATGTATCCACAAGAATGACTATTACAAAGGTAGGTGCAAAGAAGATAGATAGTAAGATAACATTTACATGACATGTTTTTTTTGAGTTGGAGTCTCCTTTTGTCACCCAGGCTGGAGTGCAGTGGCACACTCACAGCCACCGCAGCCTCGACCTGCTGGACTCAGGTGAGCCTTCCTCCTCGGCCTTCCAAGTAGCTGGAACTACAAGCACATTTTACCATGCCAGGCTAATTTTTTGATTTATTGTAGAGACAAGGTCTCAACAAGTTGCCCGGGCTGGTCTGGAACCCCTGGGCTCAGGCAATCCTTTCACCTTGGCCTCCCAAATTGCTGGGATTACAAACTTGAGCCACTGTGCCTGGCTATGTAACATGTTAACAGTGCCATGTGATATTTAGGAATTACATATAAACGCAGTCATGGACATTATTAAATAAATTCTGGTGAGTAGTTAGCTCTCCCAGTGACAGAAGAGTATATGATAAGAGACTTAGGAGACATTACTTTCATCTATAATGCTTAACTTCTTATGTTTAGTGATGAATCAATATATTTGTATTATATATATTTTTTTCTTTTCTTTTTCTTTTTTTCTTTTAGTTAGAGTCTCACTCTTCACCCAAGCTGGAGTGCAGTGGCACAGTCATGGCCACCACAGCCTCGACCTGCTGGGCTCAGGTGATCCTTCCATCTCAACCTTCCAAGTAGCTGGAATGCAGGCACGTGCCTACCACGCCCAGCTAATTTTTTAATTTATTGTAGAGATGAGGTCTCACCAAGTTGTCCAGGCTGGTGTCGAACCCCTAGGCTCAGGCAATCCTCTCACCTCAGCCACCCAAAGTGCTGGGATTATAGGCATGAGCCACCGCTTCCGGCCCTATTCTATTATTTTTATACTCTTTTGTATATATGAAATAACTCTATATTAAAAACTTCTAGGTGAGTGGCTACAAAATTTGGAGTATTAAAAAACAGAGTGTTAATTCTCCTTTGTAACAGCTGTATTTTTGTTATAGTTACTCAACCATATATCAATTCTTTCATCTTTAAAATGGAAATATAATGGTAATCTACCTTGGAGGGTTGTTTTCTGAATGAAATGAATTGATGTATTTACATTGTTTGCACACTTCTTGACTCGCTACACTCAACGCATTTCTGGATATGCTTATATATGATGTACAGGTTATCTTGTATGTTTGTATTATATTATAATTATGCCTTTTAAAACTTACCAGCCATATTATCTTGACTAAGTCATTCACACCTTCTCAAAGCTATGTAACATGTTAACATGCCATGTAATATTTAGGAATTAACACATTTTGCTACTATTCACAGCAAAAAATGGAAAAAACTCCTTGATCTATCCTGTTTTTATCACAGGATATCTAGGAGTGCTCAATAGTGTATAAAAACGCTTTGAAACATTTGAAGTCATCATAAAAAATTCAAATGTCTTTAAAAAATTAAAACATTAGCGGGGCGTGGTGGCTCAAGCCTGTAATCCCAGCACTTTGGGAGGTTGAGGCAAGAGGATTGCCAGAGCTCAGGGATTCAAGACTAGCCTGGGCAATTTGGTGAGGCCTCGTCTCCACAATAAAACAAAAAATCAGCTGGCATGGTGGCTCGCACCTGTAGTTCCAGCTTCTTGGAAAGCTGACCTAGAAGGATCGTCTGAACCCAGCAGGTCAAGGCTGCGGTGATCATAAGCATGCCACTGCACTCTAGTCTGGGCCACAGAGTAAGACTCCAACTCAAAAAAGAAAAAAAATCAAAACATTAATTTTTATTAGAGTTACTATTTATTCATTAACACATTTTATTGATAATCTACTACTGTTCTAGACACTGCTAAATTCTGTGATTATAGCAATGATTTAAAAAATATAATCTCTACCCTTAAGCCCTCTTGGATTTCATAGTCTAGTGTAGGAGACCAACAATAATAAAGGAAAATAAAGAGAGAGGAAAATATGTTCCAAGGCTTTATAGTAAGAGAAGTAAGGTAAATAATGAGAACTTACAGCCATGATGCTGTGGAAAGCTGGGCAGGGGATGCCATGGTGATAGAAGCAGGAATGGGCTGACAGTGGAGGACTTTGTAGATCATGTTAAGGATGTTCGTCAATGAAGTCACTGAAGGACTTGAAGCATAAGATTATGTGACCAAATCGGTTTCACAACATCATTCTAGTGGCTGTGCAATGATCATATTAGAAAGGGGTAAAAAGGTAAGCAGTTAAGTTAGTTACAAGGGTTTTTCATTAGTCCAGGAAGAGATCTGAGTAGTTTGGAACATGGTGTACGTGGAGTGATGTTGACAGGCACACATTGGAGACTGAAGAACGGATGATGGGTTTGATTTGGGTTGGGAGGAAGTGAAGTAGGAAAAAAAGTTGCCTGCTTCCTTGATGTTAAAGATCTCAACTGCTTGACACAAGAGTGAACTTAAAGCCTTTCACTAGTCTTTTAAAGAGCATCAGAAAGAGAAATTAACTGAAAGAGAGAAATCATCCACTCATTCAAAATACACTTATTGAACTCCTACTAACAGCAGAGTACTGGGCATACGACGGTAGATATCAGAGACAGAAGTAGTCTGTGCTCTAATAGTATTTGTAAACTAAACAAGGGAGAACATAAGTTAAACAAATAAACAGATAAAACAATCATACATTATGATAAGCTTAGATCAGTTTCTTGTGGTTGCCATAATAAATGACCACTAATTTGATGGTTTAAAGAACAGATATTTATTCTCTGTCAGTTCTGAAGGCCATACATTTGGAATCAGTATCACTAGAATCAAGAGGTCAGCAAGTTTTCACTCCCAGGAAGCTCTAGTTAGAATTTGTTCCTTGTCTCTTTTAGCTTCTGATCCTTGGTTTGTGGCTTCATCACTCCAATCTTTGCCTCTGTGGTCACATTACTCCTCTTCTTCTGTGGTGAAATTTCCCTCAGTCTCTCTTTTATAAGGACACTTGTATTTGCATTTGAGCCCACTTAAATAATCCAGGTTAATTTCCTCATCTTAAGGCCCTTAACTTAATCATTTTGCAAAGTCCTTTTTTGCTATACTAAGGCAACATTCACAGGTTTCAAGGATTAGGACTTGGATTTGGGGGGGAGGGGCATTTACATAGGAAATACATAGGGAACTATGATGGAAATTATTGATGAGCATTTGCTTGATGACTAGAAAGACTGAAATAAGCTAAACTGAAGAGATAGACTGAGACTGGATCATTTAGGGCCTTGCAATTATGCAGATTCTATTCTAAATGCATAGGGAACTCATACAAAGTATTGAATCAGAAAGGCCATGGAATTTGATTGAAATGTCTAAAAAGATTATTTTAGATGTGAAGAAAACTGGTAGAAGATGAATGGCAATAGAAGCAGGGCAACGTGTCAAGAGGCTACCACTGCGCTCATCAAGGCAGCCTGGTGATGGGCACAGGGGGGTGGTCGCAGTGGAAATACGGCTTCATGGACAGAGCTGAGATTTGTGCTAGAGAAAAAATAATCAGGATTCAGATTGTTTGGATGTGGAGGATGAGGGGGGCAAAGACGAATGAGGGATGGCACTTAGATTTCCAACTTGAGCAGTTTATTAGCTGATGATGTTGCTTACTGACATGAGGAAGGAGGAGGTAGGACTAAATAAGAGTTTATTTTTTATTACTTATTTCCTGGAAATAAATAACCTGAGATGACCATGAGGCAACCACATGGAGCTGTCAAGTGGACAGTTGGGCGAAGAGGTCCGGAGTTCAGAAAGGACTGTATGGACCAAAAATATAAATGAGGGAGTATAGCGTAGAGGCAATAATTAAAATAATGAAAATAAATAAGTCACTTATTTGGAAAGAGTTGTACAATGAAAGGTGAAGCGAGTTCAAAGCACTCTTCAAAACTTTCTTTCTTTTTTTGAGTCAGAGTCTCACTCTGTGGCCCAGGCACGCTCACGGCCACCACAATCTTGACCTGCTGGGCTCAGGCGATCCTTCTGCCTCAGCCTTCCAAGTAGCTGGAACTACAGGTGCGTGCTACCATGCCAGGCTAATTTTTTTGATTTATTATAGAGACGAGGTCTCACCATGTTGCCCAGGCTGGTCTCGAAGCCCTAGGCTCAGGTAATTCTCTCACTGCGGCCTCCCAGAGTGCTGGGATTACAGGTTTGAGCCACCGGCCCAGCCTCTCTTCAATATTTTAAAATATCAATATTTAAGTTTAGATAATAGAGGAAAAACAAGCAAAGAAAGTTAGAAGAAGTGACCAAGAACAGAAGGGGAAACATAACTAGAAGAGGATATTATCACAGAAGTCAAGAGAGGAGACTGTTTCGTAAAAGAGTGCAGACAACATGTTCTTGGTATTTGGCAACGTGGAGGTCACTGCTGATACTGACAGAAGCAGTTTCAGTGGAACGATGGGACTAAAGCCAGGTTGAACTAACGATCTAATGGGAAAAGGAAAAAGGGTGATTATAAGTGAGCACATGGAGACAACACATAGAATTTTCTGGAAGTTTTTCTGTGAGGGGGAGAAGAAAATAGAGATATAACCGACAGAAATTTTCATTTTAAAAGGAAATTCTGTTAGAGTGTTTGCATATTTTCTGAATAGGGATGTTACAACAGAGAGGAAGAGATTTGTTGATATAGGGAAAAAATACATTAGTTAGTCCCATACTAATTCTGTGTACTTGGATCAAGGAGGACCATAAGTTTCAGGAGCTCCACAAGCTTCCACCCTCACCACCCGCCTCCCGCTTTGATTTTCACCTTTGTTCTAACTCTCTTCTGGGAAGAAGAGAGAGCTCTTCTACCACCAACCAGGATGTCCATATCTGCCGAGAGGTGATGCCAGACCTGGTGACTTTCTCAGCAGCGGCTTATTACTCTGTTCTTTCCACTTGAAAAGTCCTGGAGTTCCTTTTATGAATGAAGAGGATATTCCTGAAGTCAGTTTGGAGTTTATTCTCATGTGTTACGTGTCTTGCTAGCAAAGAAGCAGCACAATCCTTTTCCTGAGGAGACATGGTTGGGAGGGTAGTATTAGTCATCAGATATTCTTAAATGCCTTTAGAATGGGAGTGATCCAAGACTCCACATCACCCTTCCCCCACATACAGCACCCAATAATACAATACTGTATGCTTTGTCTTATATATAACTGGGCTATTATCCCACGGTAGGCATACAGGCAGGGATTTGGCTGAAGAAAAGTTTTCAGAGCATTGACAATCACAGCCTCCAGCTCCTAGCTTTAAGCTCTTTAATCTCCTGCCCCATGATAGGGATATCAGGGTTTGATATCAGCCCAGGTACTTCTTGTGCTTGGTCACCCTGATTATCAGCTTCCTCACTTTCCTTGTAAAAATAAATTTAAAAAATGTGCTTAGAGAATGTTAGATAGCTATTATGCATTAGAAGACATTGAGGAAAAAATGGACACTGTGGCTTTACTCCTTGAAAAATGGGATTCATGCCTTCAGACAGGGTCAGTGCTGTTGAGAAGTGAGAATTTGCTGAAGAGAGAAGGTTAGCTGAGGAGGGAGTTCTCTCTTCTCTTTCTGTCCTTTTCTAGGTTTTGAATTTGTACAGTTGCGTGATCAGAATTTGTCGCACCAGTGTTCACCTTGAAAGTTCTCTCATGTCTGATAATCTGATAGTCTCCTCCCCATGAGTAGGAGGCCAAGTTTTCTAAGGGGTCAGACAAGGTGAAGGTCAAGGTAGTGTTTTATCAAAATGATTGGGAAAAAGCCTGAGGTTTAGGCCATGATTCCAAAAACAAAACAAAACAAAAAACTGGAAAAAAGCATGCCTTGATTCTGAAAGTTAAAGCGTAGAGTAGGGCAAAAGTCTGTGGTTGCACCCACAGGGTAAAAATCAGGTTTTATAATGATGTTCATGAAGCTGTGACATGGCAGAGCCCCGGAGGAGCCTGATTAAGAGTTGCAGTTGGAAGCCGGCTGCCCCATGGGGACAAATTCTGACCCATGTGCACACTGAGGTGGTTTGGAAACACTTATAATCTTGGGTGAGCTTAGCAACTCTGCTATCCCCAGGGATAAAAAACAGTAACTCCAAGGAGAGTACTAATGACAAACTTCACTGCCCAACCCCAAACCTGGCCACAAGAGAATCCTAATTTATATTTTTGGATTTTTATATTTCAAGGTATAATTTCATCTTAGAATAAGCTTCTTTATCATTTGTTCCTGCAATGTACGGTATAATCTTTTATCTCAACAGTATACATTGATGCTGGCCTAGAATATTCTGAGTTCTTCCAAGATGCTCTTAATTAGTTGTTGTCTTAACTGCTGGGGTGGCAAGCAAGGGTGAGCCATGTTTGGAACCATTATAAAGATGGGAGACCAGGTTGAATAAAGGAAAGTGACTTTCTTCAGTCAAAAAAGTGCCCTGAAATGCAAGGCTGACACTCAGGTTCTTTAGAAAGGGCTACAAACTCTGGTTGTAAGCAGAAACATAATGTAACTTTCCACCTACCGCTTGGTGAAGCTGAAAGCCTGGAGTCTCTCCAGAACACCTCAAAGGAGAATTGGGGTCATCCAAGACAATACCAATTTTTAAACATAGCTCTGAAGCCATATCTTCAGAGCCCAGTCATCCAGGTGGCCTGTGACTCAAGTTCTCTAAGGTGACCTTTCTTGTGCTACTTGTCACTGCTTAGTGAGCATCTCCTTGGGAAAAAGACATGATGAGCAGAGCAAAGGCGGGGACATGGCAGAAGGAGGACAGCCCAACCAGGAACAGTGTCCCTAATTGCTCTACTTCAAGGGCTGGTGTGTTTGTTGCTGGTGTCTCTTTCTTTCCCAGAGAGAGACCACCATGGCCTCATCAGCTTCCAGTTTCAACTGTGGTTTCATGTAGAGAGTGACCTGTCAAAAGTCAGTATAAGAAACGCAAGTGAGATGGAGCAGGCGTTGGAAACTGCCAGGAAAACAGAGGCTGCACTTCATTACATAGCTATATCCTGACAAGGAAAAGCCAAAAGGCCGGGAATCTGAGCTGCTGCGGTGACTTGGTAGAGGGATCTCAGACCATGCAATGGGATACCAGAGGTCAGGGCAAACAGTGTTTCACTGGAACCCCAGGCCAATGGAATCATGTAGAAATTTAGGTGAAAAAGACAAAATCAGGTCAGTGTCTCCACTGACGAGGGGCCAGGGAAAAAGACCACAGTATTCCCTGAGGTTTCTTCTCCTGTGTTACACAGGGCCAGGCAGCATGTAGAGGGCACTAAAGAGTTTCAGTAATTCGTGGACGGGCATTATAGAGACCACAAGACTGACAGCATTACTTGACATTCAGAATCAAATTCTGAGTCTGTTCACCTCCTGGCCTCTATGTCCTTAAATTATGACCAATGACTTACTCTTCTTCCTTGGTGTTTGTACCTTTCAAATTGAGTCTTTATTTTCAGGCATTTACCAGGTAAAACCATTGATGAGTGAACAAATGTTTCCTAAATTGTGTAAGTCTTTGTGTTAGATACTAAGGTAGGGAACACAGAAGTTTGAAGGCACAGGCTCTCCACACAAAGGACCTCTACTGTGTGCTCTGGTCCATGTAGGTCACTGTGTAGCCCTCAGATATTGCAATATAAGAGAATAAAGACCAAATAAGAAGATAGTGTGGTGACAGATCTAGAAACTCAGATTGCTGAACTGATTAGATGGAGTAAATCAAAGTTGACTCATTGAGATGTAACAGGGATTTCTTTTAAGCACTGAATTGACCATATTTCAATTGAATGTGTAAAGACAAAATGAATTTAATTCTTCCTCCTTCCGATAATGGGGTAAGAACTGGGAGAGATAAATAATCTATTTAATTTCTTTTTAGCTAACACAAATCCTAAAAACTAACTAGCTTCTTGGGAGTGGGAGTTATGGAGGAGAGCAAGCTGGAGGACTGAATCAGTTCAACTTATCAAACCTACGAGGTCTTTGGCATATAAATTTTACTTTGCCTTATAACTGCAGGGTCCGACAATTAAGTTCACGAAATCATTCTAGAAAAAGTGCTACATGCCTCAATTCTGAATATAACTTTGGTCACCTTTGAATTACTCCCCTTGGGAAGCTATGTACTCATGGAAGTGCCTAGTCCACCAGTTAAAGCGATTTTGGAATTCTTTTTCTGGAATGGCCAGCAGAGCCATCATCGTATTATCCTTGATGTCCTGCCTGTCATCAACTGTCTTCCTTTCAATGTTTCCTTTATTTCTGGGTTAATAAAAAAGTCATTGAGACCAGATCAAGTGAGTAGGGAGGGTATTCCAATACAGTTATTTGTACAGGGCTGCCAACGTAAACACACAGTGGCAAGTTCGCAAACTTAATTGTTAGACTTCAACAAATAACGATGACAAGTGACTGTAGTGATATATTCAGCAATGAGGTATGTAGCACTTTTCCTAGAATGGTTCACAAACCTAATTGTCAGGTCTTGTATTATCAAGACCTTCCTATTTGTTAGGTTTTAAGTTCCTTGAATCTTGGAGTAGTATCTTCTTATATTATTGCAAGACAATGCATCTAGTACATTGCTTACCTTGTAGACACCAATCCACAAATGTTGGGGAAAAAGACTCTGAGTCTCTGGGTATACTCTTCCTCTTCCTGAAAACCAGAACCCTTGCCTCCTCATTCCAGACACTTTTGCTGGTGTAACTCATAACCTTCCTTCAGTTCTAAGTAGACATCACCTCTTCTGGAAGTCTCACCTGAACTCCCTTTCAATGTTTTGGCTACTGGGCTTTCATAGTATCCTCTCATCAAGGCACTTACATCATTGAATAGTCTGTTGAGAACCTCTGCATCATAAACTTGAGGGCAAGAATTGGGCCTTGAGCTCACAAGCCTAACACAATGCTTGGCCCAGAGTGGAAACTCAATAAATATTTACTATTCTAATAAATGGATGCATGGAGGAGGGAATGAATACATTTGGGAGGCACAGATAAAACTGTGCTTTGAGCTCCTTTCCCATCCCTTAAATTGGTTCCCTTTTTTGATAGTGGGGTTCCTCTCATCTACATCCACCTGGGAGGTCTCATTTGAGTGATTTGCAAGAATGAGGTGTAATCCATCAGGGTGTTTATTGGACCATCTTCTCCTACTGTTCTGGCTGTTACTTCAGTGAAGTGGAAGATCAGGCAGGTTACAACTCACCACAGTCTTCCCACTGTGATTCTCTTTCATTTCAAGCCAATTGACAAATGTGTATTGACTTTTCTCAGTGCACATTCATGGCTGCACTTGCCTTAAAAATCTTTACAACCACCCTCTGATTGGATTTCTACTATTTCCCCAACTTACATGTGAGGAACAGAGTTATGTAACTTGCAGGAGTTCAGGCCGGGGTAGTGACACAGATTATTTTTGAAGCAGAGGGTTTACAGGCTGTGGCAGGTTGCTGTTCCCTCAGCTGCCTTGGAGGTCTCAGTTCATTATCTCCTGTCAGTAAGGAATGAATGGGTAACATGTCTCCTGAGTTTGGGTTTCTATCTCTTTCTTGGAAAATAAATACCAGCCTTTCATAATTCCTCATTTATTAGCCAAGCCAGCTTGCTGAGTGACTTAGAACACTTTGGAACCAGCTGCAATGTTAATAGTAGTCATGAACAGGATAAAACAGGATTATTCACAATGTCATCTTTGATTTCCTTTAACTTTCTCTCTGCCACAACTCTCATGCCCGTTTCCCAAAAGGCATGGCCATCTCTTGAGGATTTCTAGGAAATTAGAATAGTCTTTTCTCTGGAATATCTTGAATTCAATTTTTCCTTCTGCTAGATTTTACATTTAACCCGAATTGGCTTCTTGCCTATAAGAATTCCTCCTCCATCTTCTCTTCAAGATTCCTGAAATTCCTCCAACCAGGGAGAAAAGTCTTCCTTTAGCAATTAGTAGTGAGTTTTGAATCACAAATACCCAGAGGCAAGAAGCCAACTGGTTCAATGTTTGTATCCCCCAAAATTCATATGTTGAATCCTAATCCCCATTATGAGAGTACTTGAAGGTGGAGTCTTTGGGGGTGATTAGGTCCCAAGGGCTCCACCCTCAGAAATAGAATCCTTGTAAAAGAGCATGAAAAACTCCCTGGCCCCTCCATCTAAGTGAGTTTACAGTGATCAGATGACCACTCTATTATGAGGAAGCAGGCCATCACCAGACACCAAATCTGCCAATGCCTTGGTCTTGGACTTGTCAGCCTCCAGACTATGAGAAATAAATTTTTTTTTTTTTTTTTTTGAGTTGGAGTCTCACTCTGTCGCCCAGACAAGTGCAGTGGCCGCTCCCGGCCACCGCAGCCTCGACCTGCTGGGCTCTGGCTATCCTTCCACCTCAGCCTTCCTAGTAGCCGGAATTACAGGCACGCGCTACCACCCCCGGCTGATTTTTTTATTTATTGTGGAGATGAGGTCTCACCAAGTTGCCCATGAGGTCTCGAACCGGCGGGCTCAGGCAATCCACTCATCTCAGCCTCCCAAAGCGCGGGATTACAGGCTGAGTCACCGAGCTTGTTTATAAGGCTCCAAGTTTATAGTTTGTTATAGAAGGTCAAATGGACTATGAGATATGGATCAAATTTGCCCTTGAGACTAGGGTTTTATAGTGAACAGAAAATGTAGAAGTAGGCACTGATTACTTTGCAGGGGGAACCCAGGTACATAGAGAAAACAAAACTGTCTTTTTTCTTATTATATTCCCACAAAACTTCTGGTCATCAAGGTATGTGTGGGCTTTTTTCCTACACTGAGTAATTCTCCAATACCAGCTGGTCAATAGTGCATACGCAACTCTAGCCAAACTCTTCCAACTTTGGGATTATATAATGACAGGGGAAGCAAAAGGCAGAAACCACTGATGTCTTTATTTATTTTTGATACACAGTAAATATACTTTAGCTGTAGTAAGTATTCTTTATCCAACTGAATAGGACTTTTCCAGGGCTATGGACTTCTCTTTGTATGTATGTATGTATGTATGTATGTATGTATGTATGTATGTATATATTTATAAATCAGAATTTCATTCTGTCACCCAGGCTGGAGTGCAATAGCACGCTCACAGTCACCTCATCCTCGACCTTCTGGGCTCAGGTGATCCTTCTGCCTCAGTCTTCTAAGTAACTGGAACCACAGGCATGTGTCATCATGCCCAGCTAATTTTTTGATTTATTGTAAAGATGAAGACTCATCATGTTACCCAGACTGATCTTGAACCTGTGAGCTCAGGCAATCCTCTAGCCTCAGCCTCTGAAAGTGCTGGGATTATAGTCATGAGGCACTGCACCTGGCAGCCTTCTCTTTTTAATCTTTGTCTTCTAGAACCTACCATTATGCCTGGTGTTTATTATGTGGTTAATAAATATTTGCTAATATGTCCAAACTGTTTCCCTTTGAGATCTTTTGTGTTTTATTTAAATAAAACCTTTACATTTTTCATATTTGATTTGGAAAATGCAAGGATATTTCTTGAAATCTCTTTGATCTTGCCATTCTGTTTGGAACAGATCGTTTATTTTATTTATTTATTTATTGTTTTTTGAGTTGGAGTCTCACTCTGTCGCCCAGACTGGAGTGCGGTGGCCGCTCCCGGCCACTGCAGCCTCGATCTGCTGGGCTCTGGCGATCCTTCGGCTCCGGCGATCCTTCTGCCTCAGCCTTCCAAGCAAGTGGAACTACAGGCGCATGCTACCACGCCCAGCTAATATTTGTTTTTTTTTTTTATCGTAGAGATGAGGTCTCGCCAAGTTGCCCAGGTGGGTCTCGAACCCACGGACTCAGGCAATCCACTCACCTCAGCCTTCCAAAGTGCGGGATTACAGGCTGAGCCACCGAGCCTGGCTGGGAATGGATCTTTTATTTGTGAGAAGTTCTCTTTTTCTCAGGAAAATCAATTAAATAATATACGTGAAAGGACCAGAATGTCTCCAGAGATAAGTGCCATAGTTAAGCTATTATCACTGTTTGCGTCCATTTTGTGCTGCTATAACAACACCTGAGGCTGGGTAATTTATTAAGAAAAGCAATTTATGTGGCTCACTCTTGATGGCTGGAAGGTTCAAGACTGGTTGTCTGCATCTGGTGAGAGTCTCAGGCTGCTTCCACTTATGGTGGAAGATAGAAGAGGAGCAGGTATGAGGACAGAGGAAGTGAGAGAAAGAAACTGAGAAAGCTGGACTTTTTTTAACAACCTGCTCTCATGGGAACTAATCCATCCCCAGAAGAGGGAGAACTTACTCCCAGGGAAGGCATTAATCTATTCATGAGGCATCCATTCCCATGAACCAAACACTTCCCGATAGACCCCACCTGCCAATGCCACACTGGAGATCACGTTTCAGCATAAGTTTTGTTGGGGGCAAGCCACATCAAACCATAGCAATTATTATTATTATTACTATTATTTTATAAGCAATGAAAGCAGAGCATTTTTCCTTGCTGTATTTAGAGACTACTTGTATGTCTTGGTTCACTCAAGATGGTCTCATTTATGCCTGCTGTTCTGAAATAATTATTGATCATATTTCCCTTCAGATGTGTCCCAGCTTAAACAGTTGCTCTAAATCTTATAGTCAAAACACTTTGGTGAAATCCCAGCCTGTTCATCTGTGACCTCATCTAGCTATTTACCAATCTTATAGTCTCAGAGAGATGAGACCATCATCTTAGCTAAAGCAGCCTCCTGTTCTTTCACCTAAGCCCTTGCTATCATATTATCCCATTCCTTCTTTCCTCCCTTTGCCACTTGCTATAATATCACCATTTTATCTTTTTCACAGCATTATCAGTACATGAAGTTTTATTATTTGCTTGTGTATTTCGTGTCTTTTTCCTCATTCATTCCCCCTCCCTTGCACACAAAAGTCCTCAAGCAAAGAATTTATCTTATTCACATCACAATCCTAGCATCTAGAACAATAGCGAGTACATATTAGACATGTAATAAAAATTTGTTGACTGACTATAGTCAAAATATTTATTTTTAATGCTCAAGAGTGTAGATAATAGAAAAAAGTTAGGCATTCACTTTTATTGAAGTATCTTATACTTCATTGTGGTTTCATTGAGTAAGAACAAACCAAGTGGTTGGCATTTAGCTTGGCCAAATTGTGGAAGAGTTTTCCAGGTGCCAAGAATAAGAAACCAAATAAGAATTACTTTATGTCCTATAGAGACAGTCATTCTTCTTTTCTCTCATATAAATATGGGCACAATACCTTCTTGATACTTCTCTAATGAGAAGTGCTCTGTATCAAACAGACTAGTTCCCTAAGAGTTATCTTTGAACATGGTAATATCATCAATTGAGGTTCAGCTTGTTTCCCATATGAGCTGTTAATTAGTAAGTTTGTTTTCTTTCCAAAGAGGTCTGCCATTGTTACCAGTAACTGTCAGGGAAGATCAGTTTTGAGGTTCCCTTCATTGATGAGAGAAGTTAAGGACACAGGACAGACAATAAACTTCCAAATCAAAGCTATTTAGAACTATTTCCTCTTAGAAAAATAGGTTTATAGCACTGATCAACATTTAACTAATGAACAAGAAAGAAGATATTTACTTTGATAAGTTTTAGTATAGCTGAGTCTTGGTTAAAATCACAGGTTAAATTTTATGTTGTCACTTGGAGGAGTACATACTCAATTTGGTTAGTTTACCTTAAAATACTATGAGAACCACCGGTGGAATTTGACTCTAATGTTGAGTGAAACTTAAGGAAGTAGTCTGGGCTTCAAAATACCACAGATTTATTGTTGTTATTGTTGTTGTTAATGTTATCATCATTCTCTATAATTTCAAATTCCAGACCTTGCCATATTTTGACTAGAAAAGGAAGTCACACTTCCGTTTATATCCAAATTATGACAAAAAATTCAAGGAGGACCTTAGCATTCCTCATGATATCCTCTAACTATTTTTCAAAATACCCAGGAAAATATTTCCCTTATATCTATAAGGCAACCTTTTAGATACAGCAATGTTTTGGTACCTACTATGTTTTTCCTTTCCTGATCCAGTAATTACTATTTACCAGTAGTGTCTAAATAGTACCTTGAGGAAAGCACATCACCTTTGTGAGAAATTCAATATTTATGCCTGTAGTAGACTCTATAGTACACAATTGAGTCTCATTTTCTGGTGTTTATGTTCTTGGTTTATCCTCTTCCATGTTGACTCTAAGTTTGACCGTGTGACTGGTTTTGGCCAAAGAAATATCAGCAAACATTATTCATGAGGAAGCCCAGTAAAGTCTTGTGCATGGAGTCTCATGCTGTTGAAATATTATTTTTTGGAAGCCAGTTATCATGAAAGAAATCTTACTTAACTACTTTGAGACTACCATGTTACAAGAAGCCCAAGCTAGTCACAGAGAAGCCACTTGAAGGTAAACTGAGGGACCAGAGCAATAGTAAGAACAAAGGTTCCAAACACATGTCCCCTGTTCAAACATTCAAGCGAGACTTTAGCCATTTGAGCCCCCCAGTTGATAACCCTAGACATTGGGGAACAGAGATGAGCTATTCCTCGCTGTGCCTGCCGGTATTCCTGACTGATAGAACTGTGAGGAAATAAAATGGTTGCTTTGCTTAAGCCACTAAGTTTTGCAGAGTCATTTTTTAAGGCAGCAGTAGATAACCTCAAGGTTCCAGAATGGTGCTGGGCCTATATAGTATTGAGTAAAATGACTTCTTTCTAAAGGCTGTCCAGGCAGAGTTTTTTTCCTACCTGTGACCCACACTATTTCATAACATGATTTTGTCAGCTTTGTTACTTTTTCTCACTAACTACATAGGTGTTAAAAGAGCATATAGGAGTGATGAAGCAGACTGTGTTACTTCTTTCTCTACCCAAATGACTTTAATGTAGGTCCAGTCCTGCAATTAAACTCTCTCTTCTCTAGTTATCTGGCCAAAAATTAGAATACCCACTCCGTGCATATTAAAGGCACCAAAGGAATGGTGGAGGTGGTAGGTGGATCTGTGACTTCTGTTTGACAAAACTAGCCTCAGCTTCCTACTAAAATGTTATGTTAAAATTTCAATCACATTTTTAGCTTGAGGTATCCTCATAGCATTCTCCATAGTGGTTGTACTAATACACAATCCACCAACAGTGCACATGGGCTTTCTCCTTTCTCCACATCTTCACCAGCATTTGTTATTGCCTGTCTTTTGGGTAAAAGCTATTTTAGCTGGGATGAATTGATATCTCACTGTAATTTTGATTTGTATTTCTCTGATGATTAATGACGTTGAATATTTTCTCATATACTGTTGACTATTTGTGTCTTTTAAAAAATGTAGATTGAAATCTTTTGCACATTTTTAAATCGAATGTTTTCTTTTTATCCTGTTGAGTTGTTTGAGTTTCTTTTATATTCTGGTTAGTCATGCCTTGTCAGATGGTAGTTTGCAAAATTTTCTCCCATTCTGTGTGTTGTCTCTTTACTGATTGTATCCTTTGCATTGTAGAAGCGTTTTAGCTTGATGTGATTCCATTAGTTGATTTCTGCTTTGGTTGCCTGTGCTTTTGAGGGCTTACTCCTAAAATCTTTTCCCAGATCAACGTTGTGAAGTATTTTCCCGGTGATTTCTTCTAGGTACTGCATAGTTTCAGTTCTTAGATTTGTCTTTAATCCATTTTGATTTGATTTTGTATATGGTAAGAAATAGGGGTCTGGTTTCATTCTTCTATAAATGGATATCTAATTTTCACAGCACCTTTTATTGCAATATTTTGGTTACTATAGCTTTGGAGTACAATTTGAAGTTAGGCAATGTGATCCCTCCAGTTTTCTTTTTGCTCACAATGGCTTTGGCTATTTTGGGTCTTCTGCAAATTATAGAATTGCCATCCCATTGCTGGGTATATATCTAAAAGGAAATAAATACACAGAAGAGGTATCTGCACTCCCATGTTTACCGCAGCACTATTCACAGCCAGGTATGGAATCAACCCAAGTTTCCATCAATGATTGAAAGGATAAAAAAGTGGTATGTATACAAAATGGAATATTATGCAGCCATAAAAAGGAACAAAATCCTGTTATTTGCAACAACATAGATGCAACCTGGAGACATTAAGTGAAATAGCCAAGCACAGAAGGATAACTATCACACATTCTCGCTCATATGTAGGAGCTAAAAAAATAAAATTGAACTCATAGAGATAGAAAGTAGAGTGATGGCTACCAGAGGCTGAGATGGATAGTGGACAGGGAGGAATAAAGTAGAGATGGTTCATGGATACAAAAGTACAATTGGAGAGAATGAAAAAGATCTAGTATTTGGTAGCACGATAGGGTGACTATAATTCAAAATAATGTATTACATATTTTAAAGTAACAAAAATAGCAGAATTGGAATCTTTCTAACACAAAAAATGGTGAATGCTTGAGATGATGAATATCCCAGTTAATTTGATAATTATGTATTATATGTCTGTATTAAAACATCACATGTACTTCATAAATGTATGCAACTATTATGGATCCATATAATTAAACATTAAAAAAATCAATTACAGTTACTGATCATTTTATGGCGATTCTTTTGCTTATCTCACTTATATCTCCACAAATACACACTGATTTTCTTACTAGAAAACCCAATCTTCCCTCTCTACTCATTGCCCAGATTAAGAGAAATCTGGGCTCAAGCAGAGGATCACCTTCCTACTACTTAATATTTCCACATGAAAAGATTCTACTTAATACCGTGCTTTGGGATCCCTTGACTCTGAAAGTAGAGACACCTTGAGGATTTAGAAGCTGCATTAGACAGGAATTTTTCAGTTGCACGTGTCTGAAATTTAACTGAAGCAAAAATGGGGAAATTCTTATCCCATATAATGGAAAAATTCAGAGGTGAATCTGACTTCAAGCATAATGTCATCTAGGAGTTCAAAAAATTATCCTCATCAATAATTTATCTCTTTATCTGTTTCCTTGTGTCCCCACAATTTCTCATCAGCTTTGGGCTTATATGTACCCGATTAGTAGTATCCTAGTGGATAAATGGTATCTAATTTCTTTTTCTTTTTTTTTGAGTTGGAGTCTCACTCCTTCGCCCAGGCCGGAGTGCAGTGGCATGTGCGCACACAGCCACCCCAGGGTCGACCTGCTGCACTCCAGTGACCCTTCCACCTCAGCCTTCCGAGTAAGTGGAACTACAGATGTCCACTACCTTGCCCGGCTATTTTTTATTTTATTGTAGAGATGAGGTCTCGCCAAGTTGCCCGGGCTGGTCTTGAACCTGCAGGTTCAGGCAATCCACTTGCCTCGGCCTCCCAAAGTGCTGGGATTACAGGCTGAGCCACCGTGTCCAGCTGGCATCTAATTTCAATAATGTAACCCAAAATACCAGGCCTGGCTCTCATTGACCTTAACTAGGTTACATGCTCATTAGTGAACCTATCACTACGGTCAAAGTGTTTGCTCGGGCTAGGGCCTCATGTTCATTCTAGGAATATCACTGGAACCACTGAGATGACAATATTATTACAATAAAGGGAAACTGACTTTAATGAAGCAGAAAAGACAGATGTCCACTATAGAAAAAAAGAAAAGTCCATGAAACCAATTCCTGATCTATTGTCCAAAATTCCACTTATAGGATATCTTGATGAAAACCCATCTTTTCCATTGCAACTTCATGATTCTTTGGGTGATGAGGAGTAGCTATAGGAAAGACTAATTGGAAATCTGATGCAATGCTGTTTTTTTGGTGTTAGCCACCAAGAGTTCTACTGTCTTCACTGTGGATTTTGGATTTCCATGTAGTGTAGCCTCTGCAGCCATCTTTGACTGTCCAGGGTTCTGACTCCTTGTTTCTTGGACATTGATTTGGTTAAGATAATTTTTGTGTCTCCCACAGATTCTTTTGGGGCCTGAGTTGCATTTTATGGAGATGGGATTTGCATAGAATCTAACTCTATGTAGAATGCAGGAATGCCCAGTAAGAAAGACAAAGCTCTGGGCTTCATATTATCCTGTTGTTTTCTTGGCCTTAAATCCTTGATTCCAAGTTGCCTTCACTCAAAGTTCTGATCATTTTAAGAGTTTAATTGGGATAGGGCATGAAATAACTACCTGGCAGCCTTCTCTGTCTTAGAATATAGTCCACCTGACAGCCACACAGCAAACAATGCCATAATCCGGTTGAATTGAGAGGTTGAATTTGACCAGAAAAGAGTCAAGGGATTTGTGATTGTTCTCTCCTAAGATCCAGGATTCTTGTACACATTTGAGATTATTTATTTTATTTTTATTTATTTATTTTTGAGTTGGAGTCTCACTCTGTTGTCCAGACAGGCTCTGGAGATCCTTCCACCTCAGCCTTCTAAGTAGCTGGAACTACCAGTGTGTGCTACCACGCCCAGCTAATTTTTTATTTATTGTAGAGATGAGGTCTCGCCAAGCTGCTCAGGTTGGTCTCGAACTGGAGGCCTCAGGCAATCCATTCACCTTGGCCTCCCAAAGTATTGGGATTACAGGTTGAGCCACCAAGCCTGGTCACATTTGAGATTATTAATGAAAATATAGATTGTTTATATAAGCCTGTGTTTGGTGGATTTGAAGAATGACAATGTGTGGTGGACACCTTTCGCTTTTGCTAGTCCAGAATTCATAACCTCTGAAACTTAGAATAACAACACTTAAAATTTGCTTTTGGCCATTGCCTTGCTAGGCTCAGGTGTGACCATGTGCTCTTTGAGCTATGGCCATGCTTCCTGGCTTTGGCCCCCTCTCCTACCTTGGGGAGGTGAATCTTCTCTCTCTTGCTCTCTAATTTACTTTTTTTTTTTGAGTTGGAGTCTCACTCTGTCACCCAGACTGGAGTGCAGTGGCCTCTCCCGGCCACCGCAGCCTCGCCTGCTGGGCTCCGGTGATCCTTCCACCTCAGCCTTCCAAGTAGCTGGAATTACAGGCATGTGCTACCACGCCCGGCTGATTTTTTTTTTGTTTTTTGATTTATTGTAGAGATGAGGTCTCGCTGCCCAGGCGGGTCTCGAACCCGCGGGCTCAGGCAATCCACTCACCTCAGCCTCCCAAAGGCGCGGGATCTAATTTACTTTTAAATAAGCTATATTTTCTCATCTAAAAAAGAAAACATTTGCTTTTGAACATTACCTGTCCTGCCCTTTTAGACTGTGTGACATAAGACATTTTCTATGCCTCACTCCAAGGATGAGCCCCTTAACCAGACCCAATCTTGTAACTATATTTTATTTTCTTACCTGCTAGTTGGTTCAGAATTGGGCATATGATCTGATTTGTATTAATGAGAGGACTTTTGACATAACTTTTGGAAGAAACAACGCACTCTTACTGGTGTTCACAGAATTAGAAAGACTCGACCCTTGACTTAATTTAGGGAGCCACTACTTTGGAGAAAACCTGACCAAGAGTGCTATTAACATGAACTAGAGCAAAATTAAAAAATGGAAGGAAGCCGGGCTCGGTGGCTCAGCCTGTAATCCCAGCACTTTGGGAGGCCGAGGTGAGTGGATTGCCTGAGTCCACGGGATCGAGACCAACCCGGGAAATTTGGCGAGACCTGGTCTCTACAATATTTCAAAAAATTAGCTGGGCGTGGTAGCATGTACCTGTAGTTCCGGCTACTTGGAAGGCTGAGGCAGAAGGATCGCTGGAGCCCAGCAAGTCGACTCTGGGTTGGGCGTGAGCGTGCCACTGCACTCTAGCCTGGGCGATGGAGTAATACTTCAACTCAAAAAAAAAAAAAAGGAAAAAAGGAAGGGGACAGACTTAGATCTGATTGCATGTTTGAATCCCCAAATCCAGCTATACCTGAAACCAGATTTTACCTACAAAGGCTGGTAATTTCTTCATTTGACTTCAGCCAATTTGTTTATTGTTATTTTTGAATTTTAGGGTTGTGGGGGTACATGTGAGAATTTGCTACATAGTAAATTGTGTGCAGGTGAGGTTTGGGCTTCTAGCAAGCCCTCTTTCCCCCTGGTAGCAGACATGGTACCCCGTGGATGTTGTGTGTCCCTTATCCTTCCACCCTCCATTAGAAGTGCCTGGTATCTGTTGTTCCTGCCATTGTGCTCATGTGTCCAGTGTTTAGGGCCCACCTATAAGTGAGAACATACAGTATTCAGTTTTTTTGTTTCTTTGATAGTTCACTTAGAATGATAGTCTCCCACTACATCCATGTTGCTGCAAAAGACAGGATTTTGTTCTTCTTTATAGCTGCATAGCTGTGTGTGTGTGCCACATTTTCTTTATCCAGTCAACTTTCAAAGGGCATCTGGGTCGGTTCCATATTTTTGCTATTGTGAATAGTGTTGCAGTAAATATATGCATGCAGATGTCTTTTTGGTAGAGTGATTTCTGGGTGTGTCCCCAGGAATGGGATTGCTGGGACTCATAGTAGCTCAATTTTTAGTTCTTTGAGAAATTGTCTCATTGCTTTCCACAAAGATTAAACTACCTTACATTCCCACTAACAGTGTAGAAGTGTTCCCTTTTCTCCACAACTTCGCCAACATCTGTTATTTTTTGACTTTTTAATGACAGTCATCCTTACTGGTGTGTGGTAGAATCTCATTTGTAGTTTTGATCTGTGCTTCTCTGATGATTAGAGAAGCAATTTTAGCTCACTTGAAGGCTGAAGATGCATTTCTGTGAAGTTTGAGCAGATATCTCTAATTTCCTTCCATCCTAAACTGGACATTGTGATCCATAGACTGAAGGATTAGAGACAGGGATAACTGAATAGGAAGTTCACAAAGGATTTTGACTTATTTTAGCTTCAAATATGCCAATAAACACTCATATTTTACCATAATATGTTCTTCATTGGCCATTTCACCTCTGCTCATCTTTATTCTTTATGCTGTAGTCAGAAGAGAACATTTCAACATGAAAATCTGATCATGTTGCTAACTTTTGAGAGACTCTGCAAAGTTTGTAGGACAAGTCCAAACAACCTTAGCATGTTTCCAAGGCCCTTTGTGTTCTGATTTCTGTTTATCTCACCAGCTGCTGCGCTTCCAGCTTCTTTCTCACCTGCCATCTTCTCTACCGCGCTTCCCTTTACCCAGACACTTTGTCTTTGAATCTAAGTCTTATACTACTTCCTTCCCTAGCCCTCCACAGTTATGCCATGGCATCCCAGGTCTATACTTCCATATTACAACAATAAGGAAACATGCAATCGTAATATGGTACATGGCCCCACTAACTACTCTATGTGTTCTGTTTGGGCAGGTATCATGACAACTTCATTTATTGTTGTATTTACAGAACGTTAAGTGGTGCTTAGCCCACATTGCTGAATACATGACTAGATTAATGAATGAATTCACCTATGTGTCTATTTGGAGCCAGTTTTCCAAACATTATAGACTGACTTAGACTGTTAGCTCCTTGTATTAATTCTTTTCTTTTTAAGGCCAAAATAGGAAATGTTAGTGAAGAAACCCATATTCTCCTTTCATGAGTTTTTATAGAGGAGAGGACTACTTCTTTTCTTCCTGTGAGCTGGGAAATAACTTAGAATGAACACTTTGGCTCATCTTCTGCATCTTTCTGACTGTTCCCCAAGGATGAGGAGTCATGAATTTGAATGGTTTAAACTCCGCTTTGGGTGAGCCACATTTTTCTAGCAAGGTCACTATTCATGACTAGAAATGCCTTTCTGTCTTGATTGCTTGGACTAAATGTGTACATATGCAGCACCTGCCCCCGTCTTATCCTTTATTCCTGATTCCAGGCATTGAGTTCATTTGGGTGGAGGTGGCAGCTGTGAATCTCTGGTTTCTTAAATGTGGCTGGATGGATAAATCAAACAGAGACAATTATCTTTACTGTGGGATGAAGTGAATTGAATGTTGGTCCCTCATAATATATGTCCAAGTCTTAGCCTCCAGAACCTATGAATGTGAACTTATTTGGAAAAGAAGTCTTTGCTGATATACATAAGTCAAGGATCTTGAGAAGAAATAATTCTAGATTTAGCATGGGCCCCAAGTCCAATGATAGAGATTCTTATAATATAAGTGCAGAGGGAAATGTGACACAGGGATACAGGAGAGAAAGCCGAAAGATGGAAACAGAGTTAGGACTTTTATCCACAGGCCAAAGAGGGACTGGAGCCACCAGCAGCTGAAGGAGGTGAGTAGTTAAAATGGGGAAACAATGCCCACCTTGAACTTCTAGGGAGAAGCGCTGGGACAGGGCCTGAGCATTCTGGCTCCTTTGTGGGTGTCCAGCATGGCTGGTAAACCAAAACAGCATGGGAGACTTGGCTTCAAAACAGACTGTGTCTCTCTGCATATCATCCTTTGAGATCTGCTGGCAAGCTAAGTCTTATCTCTTTCATGAAACTGTCCCAGATTATTTTAGCCTAAAATAATACTGACCCTTTTGAAAAAATTTACGACGTTAATCAGCTACATATCTTTTTGGTACTTACAAAACTGTCATATATTACTCTTTTAATGCTTATGGCCTGGTTCCTAAACTGCATTGTGAGTCTATGGTCGGGGGGGAGGAATGAGTAATTAACATGTACGTAAAGTAATATTTTAGGAATTGTGCATTTTATCTGTATTGACAATGCCTAGTCCAATGCCTTGTACAAAGCAGGTACTTAGTAAATGATGACAGGAAAGAAATTGACTAAAATTACATTATATGTTTTCTTGCTCAGTGAGATTTCTCTTCTCGCTAATGGATTCTGTCAATGTTGATCACAACAGTTGGTATTTAATTAAAGCAGGAGAAGTCAGAATCTTTCCCTGGATTGATATAAGGAGATGGGGAAAAAGAAAAGATTTATTTTCCTGTGCCAAGTATAAGCTGATGGGAGTTACATTCACTGCCACATGGAAAAGACTTCTCTATAGTAGGAAATAATTCAACTGACATTCAACGAGAAGCAGTCAGGTGGGAATGAGATGGATGGAAAGTAAGAAAGACCTGACAGCACTGCAATCCCGGGTTCCAGTTCCATATCCGGAGGCCTTCATTCATGGAACATTTTCTCTGATTCTACGAAGTATCTTGATTTACTTCCTGACTATATGTGCCAATACATTTCTTAAGGTATGAACTTAAAGCTAGTTTTACTTTGGTTACTGTCACTTGTAACTAAAAGAACATTAACACAGCTTGGGAGCTTCAAAAGTAAGGTCTTCATGGTCTCCCTGAGCTGTTTTGAGGATCAGTGAGAATGATCTATATATCTGCATGTAATGTACACATACATACAGATATAATGCAGTTGCCAAAAGAGATCTGAAGTTTAATATGAGTCCTGTCTCAATCCTGATGCTTAATAGCTTAAAACTGAATCTGAACAAAACAGTATTGAATTAAGCAATAAAAAAATTTAGATAAACATATAAAAATACAAGAACTGCTTTTCTGATTTTTAAAAAAAGTAGATTACTCAGCAGTTTGACAGCATTTTAAAAGGAAACAAAAACATCGTGTAGTCACTATCTATGAGTGTCATGGTGTCACTTTAATATGATGTGACATAGAATGCTGGGAATAGCGCAAACATAGTAAAGCAGGTGAATTATTGATTCATATATCCCCCAAACTTCATGCTCTACATGGACAGAGTCCACGGCTCACTATTTATAGAAACTTAGATGTAGCCAAAAATTTCATCAAAAGTTACAGGTAGGCCGGGCTCAATGTCTCAACCTGCAAATCCAGCACTTTGGGAGGCCATGACGAGTGGATTGCCTGAGCCCAAGGGTTCAAGACCAGCCTGGGCAACTTGGCGAGACCCTGTCTCCACGATAAATAAAAAATTAGCCGGTTGTGGTAGTGCATGCCTGTAGTTCCGGCTACTTTGAAGGCTGAGGCGGAAGGATTGCCAGAGGCCAGCAGGTGAACGCTGGGATGGCCGTGAGTGTGCCCCTGTACTCCAGCCTGGGCAATGGAGTGAGACTCCAATTCAAAAAAAAAAAAAGTTACAGGTTAGGCTCCTGTATTTCTCACTTGGTTGCTAATAGCAAGGAGTGATCAAATGATATAGCAAACACATTGGGAAAATTCTGTGCAAAGGGATATGCAATAGCCATGTGTACTTTTTTGTCTGCCCAGAATTCCTTCCTTTGGGATACTGGTTCTGTAGTATTGTATAGAGATTGGTGGGGAGCAACTAGTGACTAATCTTAAGCATACTAAGCTACTCTACTAAATGGTATTAATTGATGCAATATCCAGATGTAGAAAGATCCTTTTGCTACATAGATATATATTGTTATAGTTTTATTACATGTATGTTTATAAATATATAATATATAGCATATTTATGTTATAAATATTTTATATCAAATTCCCTATATGCTATATATAATATATAAAATTTTAAATTGCCATTGAAAGGGTTTGCGTTGATATGTTTCAACAGATTCGTCGCTGTGCTGGTCATGTTGCAGCAGGGACTATCCTAGAAGCTGAGGCTACCATGGTGAATATGACAGTCAAGGTTCCTGCCTGCATGCAGTTTATTCTCTAGTTAGAGGGAGGGGCGGCAATTCAAATGGAAAAGAGCAACAACAACAAAAACAAAACAAAGAATGTGGAGGGTTAGTGTGCCTCTGTAAATAATGTAATCAGAAAAATTGTCTTTGAGGAGACCATATTTTGGCTGAGAATCAAATGATAAGAGTGAGCCAATCAGGTTCCTGGTGTTAGAAGTCCGGGAAGAAAGTATACAAAGTGGAGGGAAAAGGGAGAGGAATGGTCCTGAGGCAGAAATGAGCATGACAGGCAATGAAATCTGGATTTATTTTAGCAATGAAGGGGGAAGAGCTACCGGGGATTTTGAGCAGGTAAAAAACATAATGTGATTTATATTTTTAAGAGATCATGTAGATAAATGGCTAAAGCCACTCAGAACTCAGTGGTCTGACTCGTTCTTTCACCATAAGCAATTTTTCCAGTTTAGTTTTTGTCATTAAAATTTTGGAGTAAATGAAACTTCCTTTGCAGCATTTTTTGAGCAACTGATGTTATTGGTCTAAAAGTCTCTGCAAATAAAACAAAAATCTAGGACTCATTGTCACTCTTCTTTATAGACAAACTATCAGTATGGTGAATTGTGCCTGAAAGTAATCTAAAGTGTTCCCCTTGTTCCATTCAAGCTTCTGTGAGCCCAGACAGACTGGACACACATTGATGAGGCTGGGACAGAGTCCTGTGAACAGAGTAGCCAGCTGTGATTTGAGTGGTCAGGGAAGTGCCAGCTTGTTCTCAGCCCCCTCAGTCTGGGCAGCCAAATCACTCAGGGGCCGAGCAACTGTACTCCATGCATGGTTTACTACTAATTGTGCAACAGAAGAGGCCTGGAGCACCTGGTGCCTGTTTGCAATACATGCTACAGAATACTAGATAATAAACATTCCTAATAACAGTGATGATGGCATATTTGTGACAGCACCAGTTCTTTAACCTCTGCGGAGCCTACCAGCCAGATGTTTTCATTTAAAACTCTTTTCTTATGATTTCATCAGGACTGATCCTGCGTGAGAAACCTATACCAGAAGAATGTACCTTACCCACCAGCTTCAGACAAAGGCCCTGGATACTTCATTTCTCCTTCTCACTCTCTACTTCATTAATATATAGAAGCCAAAATGCAGATATGAATACTGCTGTGTTAAAATTAGGTGAAAAGTGTTTTGTATTTTGGTTTTTTAAACACCCTCAATTTGCACCTCCCCTTTCCATTTAGGTGAGCAATTAGAAGTGAAAAAAAAAAGAGTAACAAATGGAAGATAGCATACCATCTCATAAGATGGGAGCCTAGCATGAGAACTCAGATTCCTAGAAACTCCAAGAAACATGAGCAAAAGGGAACATGCTGCCCTAGAGGGGCAACAGAAGGCACGTGCTAGAGGAGAAGGGTTGGCAGCACACTCTTGAGAAGAAGTGTGAAGCTGGGTTACCCTGGCCAGGTTTATTCTTTAGGTAAATTTAGTGAGTCCAGAAGCAGAGAACAGGTGTTGAATCCCTCCACAGAAAGAAATCATCATGAGCTAGGAAGAAGGGCTCCCCTAATATTTGATATAGCTGTTTAACTGGTTTTAACTTTCAAATTGCTAAGCTAATGAACAGAAAAGATATCGATGATTAAAGAGATAGAAAACAAAGTGGGAAAATAAGTAAAGATGATTAAAAAAAAAAAGAAACAACCCAACACTCATAATATGGACATGGAGTACAGGTAAATGAAAGGATCAGGAAGTTATGGAAAATTCTGTAGAGCAGCATCTGATGGTAAGTAATCTGTTCCTCTTGGGCAATGTGTTCAGCTTACAGATGTAACATTCTGTTATTGCATTCCAATGATTTACTAGAATCTAGATGCAGTAGAAAAGATAAACAAGGAGAGCAAACGAAGCGTTTTCTTTATTGCCCTAACTTTTGACTTTTAACTTTTGGGATAAGTTTGAGGAAGGTGTTGTTCTATCTTGGATAGTGACAGAGGATTATATTCACTAAATAGACAGCCTCACTATAATTATAATACTCCAGTGATTCTTTTAATGTAGACTAGCATTTAGCTGACTATGTGAGCCTGTGGAGACGTCATCATTTCTGCATTTTATACTTCTTCCTGGACCTGTAGGAGAATTCTGAATCTTCTTCTCTTAACTTTTCAGCCATTTCCAGATTACTTCTCCTTAGCATAAACAAAGCTAGAATTATATTGACTGCTCACTCACCCGTAGTTGATATTGATCAGGTTTTTATGATGCCCAGCATTCATCCCCTTGATTTTCTTAGGAAATTCCTTCTCCTAAGTGGAAACAGTTTGGGTGGATTGTAATTTCTGTTACCTGCCTGCTGTGGTTTCTTCCCACGAAGGCTCCATCTTCTAGCCATTCCTGGCATATGACCTAAGCTCTGCCAAATAGGGATTTGATTCTTTGGTTAGTGACAAAGGAAGATAGTAATATTTGGAGAACAGATTCATTATAACACAGGGAAGAAGGCAGTAGTGACAGAGGCAGAAAGGGTAACAGTGCTACTAGCAGCAGATTTAGATCATTATTCTTGCTCATGAGATAGCAGTGTTTCTTCTTTTCTGGCTTCAAACACCTGGACTTCTCTTATTTGCTACTGTTTGCAAGTCTGATCTTCCAGCATCCAGTTATTTGTCAGTGAGTGCCTACTGCCGTCGACCCCAAAAGCCCCTCAGGTACACCTATTCTGACTTCAAATAGCCAGAAAGGGGATCAAGTTTTGCTTGCAGATAAGAACCACCACTGACTCGATCACTCCAGGAAGCAATTCAAAAGTAAAATCTCTCTGATTAAAAAAGTAAATTTTTCATAGATGGGACTGTCAATCATTTAATATTTATTAGATGTAGACCCTGAGGCATGGAGATGAAAAGTAAAATGTATGATAATCTATATATATATTTTTTACAATATCACTCTTTATCTTAAAAAGTAAGGAGGATCTATATTCTCTTGGAGCACTGAGTAAGGTTGGGAAGCAAGTCATTAAAAACTTGTGTGACTAAATGTAAAATTACAATTATGATAAATGGTGTAAAAAAAAAACCCGATGATGCTATAAGGAATTATATTGAAAGAAATTAATCTAGATTTCTCCCTTAGTGATAAGGACAGAATAAGCATGAACTAGATAAAGGAGGGGAGGAGACAAAAGGGGGATCCCCTTGGAGTAAAAAGCCTTAGAAAGAACCTATAGTTTTTGAGGTAAGGCATTACAAACATGTATTAAAATACAAATTTTAAACATGGGTGGGAAACATGTATAAGCCATTATGTTTTATTATTAATGCAGTGCTAACTAATGAATAAGTTTGGCTGAATTTGGTAACAATGGCGCTCCAGCCAGACTTATTTGGAAGAGTGTATTGGAGAATGGAAGACCAGTGGGGCTACTACCTCCAGGGCAATCACAGATGCAGTCCTACAGTTACCACCTTCAGGTGTTTCTCTATCATCAGTGTCGATGAAGCACTAGACTCCCTAGATAAAAAGAAGGGAATTGAGAAGAATGAAGTGGTGTTGCCAGCGGGATAATGGGCATGCTGAAAATACCTTTGTATCATTTTGCCCAGAGTTGATCTAAGGAAAAAAAAATCACAAATCTCAGAGTCAAAAAAACATGTTTAAAGCCATTTATTTTAAACAGCTCCTCAGATGTCCAGTGTAGCTGAATCTTCTGTGGAGCTTTTGGGTTATGTTTGGTAATAGACAGTGATAAAGGGAGAGTACATAGCCCAGGCAGAAGTCAGGCATGGACCACACTTCATCTGGCAATAGTTGGAACAATTGAAATAATTTATCATATCTATGTAGTATCATTCAATCTGTAAAGCAAAGTAACATTTTAAAAAAATCTTCAAATATCTCTTAGAGGATAAAATATGAAGACTATTATGAATCTGTCTCTCTGTCGGTCTATATTTTACTCTACTACACATAAGAGGAAATTGAGGCTCAATGAGGTTAAATAACTTGCTCATACTCCCAGAATTAGAAACTGGCAGTGCAAGATAGAAACTCAGGTCATCTGACTCATAGTCCAGGTCTTATTTCAAAAATCGGTCCACAGGTCCAATTCAACTTATCTTTCCCCAGGGTCCTTCATGCTTGGGAATTCAGCAAAAGAGATTTTTATCAGACTAACTGGTATACATGAATTAGTGTGGTCTAACCCCCCACTAGTAAGGAATTTGAGATGTTTAGCCTAAGCATGGAAAAATTGAGTCCATTTACCAAGGGAAGGGGAAAAAGGAAAGTTACAATTGTGGTCCACTAGCTCTCCTTGCATCATTTTACAGAAGAGTACGTGTTAAATTTTGCAAGCTAGTTTAATTACAAGGTGTGATGAAGGGAGAGATCACGATTGTGGGTTTCTCTAGGTCCACAGTCTTAACAATCACCAGGTTGTGGGATGTTTGGAGGTGCCAAAGTAGAATATAAACATTAAGTTTCTGTGAAGAAGTAGCTTGACAAGTACCTTCTTTCCATAACCAAACCAGTAGTCTACACTAAAATAAAGAAAGCTTTAGAACTGTTGTCTAGTGGATACGTTCTGATTGACATTGAAGTAAACTGGACACAAAAAACTTAAAACAGAGGGGGAAAGGAAATCAAGAATTATGGTTTATTCAAGAGAGTACTTGAATCCATTTTCAAAATGGGTCAAGAAAATGGATGTTTTCATACTGCCCTTATTTTCCATTGTTAAAGTATGATAAGTTCAGTAGAATCACTGCTATCAAGTGAAGATGAAGCCACACTTTCAGGTAAGATTCACAATTGATCTTTAAGTTTTTGCAGTTGCCTTTCATGGGGGCAAACCTCTAGGTGTGCATCAATCATTGAGGAATATGTCATGTTTGTATGACTAAGTTTTTAAGAGAACATGCTTTAATAAGCCGCAATGTCCCAGGATTTTATAGGGTCAAATATGAAGCCCAGAACACTTGAAATTTCTGACTCCAATTGAGCTGTTTCTCCATTTGAAACAAGCACCAATATATACTAATATTCACACCAACTAATAAAATTTTATTCATAGTTAAAACTATACAATAATAATAGAACCTTATTATTTGTCCTCATAAAATTGATAAAATCTCTTTAAAATTCCTCTGAATTAAAACTAAAGAGACATAATTCATAAAAAATTAGGGAACCCCACAAATATGGGTTTCTAATCATGTAGTTTACAAGGAGCCCCACAAATGCAGACACCCATCTCTCATTGTTAACTGTTTATAAAATGAATGATGAGTTTTTTTAAGCCATCTTTTTTTTTATTTGGGGGGGTCAATAAATTGTGATTTATTCACACAATGGAATACCTTTGAGCTATCGAAATGAATGAATTACTTTTTAAAAAATTTTTATTTTATTTTAAAGGTGTGGGATACAATTCAGAATTAGGTATACAAGTGGACATTGTACAGGCAAAGTTTGGACCTCCCTTTGGTCCCCACTTTGCCTGGTTTGAGATCAGGTACCCTTACGGATGTTGTGTTCCCTCCCCCCTACACCTTGGTTGTATCACTCTACTGTCAATCCCTTTCTTATAGTATAATGGTCAATGATCAGGGTCCACTTATGAGTGAGAACATGTGGTACTCTGTTCTATGTTTCTGTGATAGGTCACTAAGTTGCTGCAAAGTCCATATGTTTGTCCTTCTTTATGGTTGTGTACTGTTCCATTGTGTATATGCACCACATTTTTTTAATACAGTCCAGTTTCAATGGACAGCATGGTTGGTTCCATGTTTTTGCTATTGTGAATAATGCTGCAATAAACATGTGTGTGTAGTTATTTTTTTTTGTAGAATGATTTGAGTTCCTCTGGGTATATTCTCAGTAGGGAATTGCTAGGTCATATGGAATGTCAATTTCTAGTTCTTTTAGAAATTGCCACACTGTTTTCATAGAGGTTGAATTAGTTTGCATTCCCACCAGCAGTGTAGAAGAGTTCCCTTTTCTCCGCATTCACATCAGCATCTGTTGTTGTTTGTTTTATTAATGATGGCCATTCTCCTGAGGTTAGGTGGTATCTCAGTGTGGTTTGGATTTGCATTTCTCTGATAATCATTAGAACACTTTTTCATGTGTCTATTGGCTGCCCGTGTATCTTGTCTCTTAATTTTTTTTTTTTTTTGAGTTGGAGTCTCACTCTGTCACCCAGGCTGAAGTGCAGTGGCACACTCATAGCCACCCCAGCATCGACCTGATGGGCTCTGGCGATCCTTCAGTCTCAGCCATCCAAGTAGCCAGAACTATAGGCACACGCTACCACGCCTGGCTACCTTTTGATTCATTGTAGAGACGAGGTCTCACCAAGTTACCCAGGTTGGTCTCGAACCTGTGGGCTCAGGCAATTGACTCACTTCAGCCTCCCAAAGTGCTGGGATTACAGGCTGAGCCACTGAGCCCGGCCTCTTTTTATCTTTTTTAGGAATAAGAGGATGGGTCTCTTGTATGCTTGCATTCCCACCACTTTGGGAGGCTGAGGACTGCTTGAGCCTGGGGGGTGCAAGATCAGCCTAGGCAACATTTGCAAGACCTTGTCGCTACACACACACACACACACACACACACACACACACACACACACACACACACACAAATTAACAGATTAGCCAGGCATGGTTGCACACACCTGTTGTCCCAGCTGCTCAGACTGGAGGCTGAGGCAGAAAGATTGCCTGAGCCCAGGATGTCGAGGCTGTGGTCAATGGTGATTGTGCTACTGCACTCCAGCCTGGACAACAGAGTGAGATCCTGACTCAAGACAAATAAAAAATAAATAAAAATAATAACAAACAAGAGCCACGATGCCATATCTTATTATTTATTAATTCAACAAATATTTATTAAACACCTACCTTCTCTATGCTTAAGGTGTTGAGGATACTGCAAAACAGATCGAACACCTGGTTTCTTGGAGCATGCAATAAACAACACACCTAAGTAGAATTTCTAGTATATTAGATAGTTGACTTGTGCTAAGTGAAGAAAATAAAACTGTAAAGAGGGTTTAGCAATTGTAAATAGGGTCTCCAGGGAAGACTTTACAAAGAGGCAAAACAAAACAAAATAATTCATTTGACTATCTTAGGGACAAGAGCACAGTAGTCAGAGGGAACAGAAAATCCAAAGGCCTTGCAGTGGGAGAAGGTCTGTCACATTATAGAAGCAAGGAGATCAGTGTAGCAGGAGAGAAATGAACCATGGTGAGAGCTGTGGGGGCATGGGACAGACGGGTAGAAGATGAAAATACCTGGTACTCAGTGGGATGGGAGAAGAGACAACAATCTTGTAGGGCCTTGGGTCATTGTACGGAATTTGACTTTTACTCTCAGTGAGATTAGATCTTTAGTAAAATATTTATATTTATAACAAAATGCAGATTACGCGTTTGTAATTTCAGAACTTGACCTTGATACAAAATATTTAAAAACTCTAGAATGGTTTTCTGAATATATTTTATTGTGGGCATTTAGCATTATACAAAAATTTTTTATTGGGATTTCTTTTTTGATTTACAAAATTCAGTTTTTAAATATTTTAAATGCTTCAGGGAAGAAAAAAAGTTACAGAAAAGTTTGCTAAGGTGAATTCCTTTTTTTTTTTTTTTTTTTTAGTTGGAGTCTCACTCTGTCACCCAGACTGGAGTGCAGTGGCCGCTCCCAGCCACCGCAGCCTCGACCTGCTGGGCTCCGGCCGCCTCAGCCTTCCAAGTAGCCAGAATTACAGGCATGCACTACCATGCCCGGCTGATTTTTGACTTATTGTAGAGATGAGGTCTCGCTGCCCAGGCGGGTCTCGAACCCGCGGGCTCAGGCAATCCACTCACCTCAGCCTCCCAAAGGTGCGGGATTACAGGCTGAGCCACCGAGCCCGGCTGGTGAATTCCTTTTTAAAGGAATTGACTATTAGTTTATTGGCTTCAAAAGCTTGGATTTTTCCACATCTTTTTTCCTAAAGCTACACACATGTATAATTTTTATTCAGGTTTGAAGAGATGTTTATAGAGGCTTTACAGGTAATTTATATATACATGTTGGTAAATTTTCTTATTGGATGAATTCACATTTATTGAAATGTTCTAGGCACAGGATTAAATAATGAAAATATTATTGTCTCAACATACCATATTCCTTTTATTATCCTTATTGGGCCCATGAAATACGGGTTGGACTCAACAATTTCAAAGGCTTTTTCAATTCTCCAACTTCTGGAAATTATATTAGAAATTCATAGATGCTAAATCTTATTGCATAAAAAAACCATTGAGTTGAATAAAACATCTTTATTGCTGAGGAATTAGAGACTAGAGAATTTAAACGACTTTCTCAAGTTAATCACTAGCTTCATCAGGATGCTAACCCATCGGATGCCTCAGCATATAGTTCTCTCTATTTCCAATGAAATCTCTGCTTTTCCTTGACTTTCTCACTGCTATACTTAGCATGAATGGGTAACTAAGGAGACTGCTGTGATGTGACCGGGCTCTTCCTTATGAAATTATTTTCTTCTTGATCTGTTCCTCCTGTTCTCACTTGGGTGTCTATCACCATTCTAGTCCTTTCTCTTCTGTGTCCACCCCAACTCGAATCCATTCTAGATAATTTTGGTTTCCATTCCAGCATCCTGGAAGCCTCTTCTTACATTTTTTAAAAATCAGTTTTGTACATATTTTGATGAAACCTGATTTATTTCCCATGTACATTAGGGGGAAAGGTGTCATCTGCCTCATTTATGCGTCTTTGTAATTTCATCCCCTTGATTTCACAAGTCCAGATATGTTCCCAGGTGTTCTGCTGTGCAGCTGTCCATTTTTTGAATGGTGGAGAAGTTGGGCTTCATTAGCTGAATCTAATGCAGGGTACGAGAAAATCAGGAGGTCAGAGTTAATACCAGCACTAATTTTTTCCCTGCTCTTCAGAGTTCTGGCTTCATGTAGCAGACAGAAGGTGAATCTGGTCTGATTCCAGCTGTTGAAAGCCAGCAGATTTATTAGACGTGCGCAATCATTTTTATGCTATTAAAATTGGCAGGACGGATTTTGCTATTACAAGCATTTTGAATATTAGATCTCATCTTTTATATATTGCCATTTGCTAACAACATGTGGAATAGATCCTAGGTGGCCTGAGAGATTTTTGGAACTGGCATGTTCCGTTAATTTAAAGAGAGATAAGTGCTTCCTAAAATGACTTTCTATAAAGCTTTTCTGTTGCACATTGTCTTGGAAAGTGGCATCTTTTGAAACTCAGCTTGTCTTCTTGCCTCTCCTTCACCCCCTCTATTTTGTTTCTAAAAATGAAAGTCATGTGCTTTAAAATTCTTGAAAGTTTCCTATGAGCCTGGGGACTGAACTTCAACTGATGTTGAACCAGAACCCCTGGTCAACTGATCTGGTAGACTCGTGACAAAACAACCATTTACTACATATCCAAAGTTGGGACCAATAGGTATTTGGGACCAAATGCTATTCTTTTAATAACTTTATGAGTAGCTGGGCCACAAATTCAGATCAACTATGAGATGACCCTGGCATCTAAATCATCAATTTTCCAATATAATAGGTCCTAATTTAGAGCCTACTTAAAGATGTGGAACTTTGCAGTTAAAAAGGGGCTCATCTCATTGACAGACCAAAACACAAAATCACTGTACCCTACTAAGATACCTGTCATAAGGGAACTCACTTCAGCCAGCAGTGACCCATCCATTTCAGTTTGATTTCCTCCTCAGCTAGACCACATCTAATAAATCAAACTTTACAGTGTCTCTTATCTTTGTTCTACCCTTTCAATTCTATTGCCACTGATCTAGATTAGACTTTAATTTCCTTCTGACTACTAAAATAGCTTTTTAGTTGTAACTCTCCACTGTTTTGAATCTATTTCACTAATTAATGTCAAATTGATCTCTTAAAGCCCAAATCTATTATTTTGCTCCCTGATCAATAATATTCAATGACTCCTCGTTGTTTAGGCTTTAATAAAAATTTCTTATAAAAGAATTAAGGGAAAAAGTAAAGTATACTGAAAATTCCTTGAGCATTGACATCAAAGAGACTTTGGTTCAAATCCCAGCTCAATATATTTCTAGCTTAAAAAAAAAAAAAATATATATATATGTATATACATACATATATATATAAATGTGTGTGTGTGTGTGTGTGTGTGTGTGTGTGTGTGTGTGTGTGTGTATTTCTAGCTGGGTAATTTGGGGAAAGTTATTTTATACTTGTGAAACCCAGTTTCTTCACTGATAATATGGAGGTGATGATAACAAATTTATAGGACTGTTGGGAGGATTAAATGTGATATTAGATACTGATTAATAGGTACAAAAAAACAGCAGATGTCTGTATCTCTGTGTCTTCAGCCTTCTACAGTATGACTCCATAAACTCATTCCTATTACTTTTAAAAATAGAAATCCTACATTCCAGCAAAACCTTGTTTCTAAGTCTATGATGTGTATTCATAGTCACTATATTTGCTTGCCGCCTTCTTTAAAAATAGAGATAATATCTTTGTGAAATTGTTGGTGTTTTGTACATATTAAGTGTTCAATAAATATGAGGGAGGAACCCCCAAAAGCAGAATTTATTTATAAAAAATTGTGTTCTTATATGTTTAAACTTAAGTCACCTTTAAAGTACTCTTGTTTGATGTGGTACACCTATCAAGATGCTTTTTTCACTGCTCAAAATAGTTTTTGAACTCGTAAATTTTGATGCCTTTTAGTGCTTCTACTGTGTTTTATTTCACTTTGAGGACTTTCTCATTCAGGAAAACAAACAAAAAAAAAGTCATTCTGGGCAATATTGGATGAATAGGGAGGGTGGGGCATGGGGGGGTCATGCCATTTTGGTCAAAAACTGCTGAACACTCAACATGGTGTGGGCAGGTGTCCTCATAAATTACCTATCATGAAATGGGCAACACATTGAAAGAGTCTCCAAAAAAAAATTCACTGAAGCCGAACACAGTCTCTCATAACAATACTAGCTGATATGCTGATGCCAATGGGTTCCTAAAACACTTTCCTAGTGGGGGAAGCCTGTACTACAAGGGACTTGCACTCTAAAATATAATTTTGTTTTATTGGGGGTCCTTCCTTGTGTCTGTTAAATTTGGAATTCTCAGATTGGTTTCACTACCAGAAAGAGGTATTTCTCTTTGGTAAAATTTTAAATTGTCTTTCTGTATCTAACTCATTGCATCAGGTCTGGGTTGGGTGAGTCTATTTTCCCTGTATAACCAAGGTTAAGCCTGGTGTTAAGGTCCTAGACAGATAGGGAGTTCTCCATTCCCTGTTGGGTACTTTGCCCTGGACTTCTATAGCTTGAGTTGAATATAATGATTAGGCTCCCTTGGTTTCTACCTTGGTTTTCTTTTAATGGTCAGCAAGATAGAAAGGAGTAGAAGGGTTTTCTTAGATCAGCTTGATAGTTAAGTGAAGGCCAACAATTCCTTGGACCCTTCAGTCTGCCACTTCTACAAGTGATAGGTGAGCACTGGTGAGCGGAAAACAGCATGTGTGAGGAAGGAAGTCACTAGTAGATGTGTCTCTGAGATTTTATTTGATCAAATGCTTGCTACTCCTTTCAAAAAGAGAGAAAGCAACCTTATAAAAAGTACATGAAATAAAGAACCAGTAGAAGGCATACTCAAAACTCCATGGGCTAGTCCCTGGCATTTTCATTGCCTCTGGAGTTAATATAACGGTTTCACACACATGATCACATTTCATCTTCCATAGAGTTTTGTGAGATAGGCAGGGCATGTGTTGTATTCACTCTCAGCCTCCTCATATTCTTTTAAACCTTCTACTCCCTGCCTTAAAAAACCTGGAAACTAAGGTTTCCCTGCAAGTAAGATAGAAGAGAATCAGATTTGGCAGTTTTAGACTTTCAGTGCTTTCCAGTGCAGAAGAGGATGAAGGGAACTTGACTTCTGATCATGATGTCATTCTGACCTTTGGTATCCAGTGGATAAGCCATAAGAAGGGAGATTGGAATGGACTTACCTGGGGATCTTCTGCAGATGACAGTTTGTCACTTCTCATTTTGCTTGTGTAAACAATGAGCTTTGGAGTAATAAAAATAGCTGTAGCCATTTATCTAGCACTTATCATGTGTCTTTATTTATCTCTAATTATTTGTCTTTGTTCCTTCTTATAATTGCATAAGATAGTTATTGTTTGAAAACTAAAGCTTAGAGAGGTAAAGTACTTGGCCAAGGTCACACAGCTAGTAAAGAACTGAATGTTAGGGTTGCAGGCTGAGTTCATATGCACATTCACCTAAAGACAAAGCCCATTGTTTTGCTATGATACTTCCCTTCATCTTTCCCAGGTGAGTCCCTAGTTGACCCAGACTAGTTTTATGACAGCCAGTCACAAAGTTCACCCACTCAGTATGACTGGGCATGTCCATTTGATTCTGATGTTTTGAAGAAATTTCCAACTGGAAGTTGCCAAAGTGGAAATATCCACTGCAAAGTTAAGCTTCTTCCCTTAGGTGGATGCCAAAATAGGAGGGTATCCCAGTGCTGTCTCCAAGATAGTTTCCTCAGGAGTGACATAGAGTAGAACACATATTTAAGACATTGGGAAGCACTAGGTCTAAGGGCTAGAAGAGCTAAGTATAAGAATCTGCGAGTAAGAGATGGCAGACCTGACCCCTTACCCGTGACTTGAATTTCAGTTGTTAGATCTGTAAAATGGGAACCCTTTCCACTCACTTTGAAGGGATGTGGAGGATATCCTAGAAACCAATTTAACAAGCCTCTGTGGTTGGCATGGTGATATCTCATAGACAGTGTAAAATTGAGAGAACATACAGGAAGATTTATTTCCAAGTTCAGTGAAATCCACGGTTATTTTGGTTGTTTATTTGCTTAAACCTTCTCTACATCTTCAGGAACTGCTATATGGATGACCTGTTTCTCCCTCCCAATTGTCGGTGCAAGCCTAAGTTATGTTCTCACACACAGTTGTTACTCACTGTGGGAACAAGAGAATATCAAGTATCAAGAGAATATTCCAGCCGGGCTTGGTGGCTCAGCCTGTAATCCCAGCACTTTGGGAGGCCGAGGTGAGTGAATTGCCTGAGCCTACAGGTTCAAGACCCACCCAGACAACTTGGTGAGACCTCATTTCTACAATAAATCAAAAATTAGCTGGGCGTGGTAGTGCACACCTGTAGTTCTGGCTACTTGGAAGGCTGAGGTGGAAGATTTGCCGGAGCCCAGCAGGTTGAAGCTGCGTTGGCCAGGAGCATGCCACTGTACTCCAGCCTGGGTGATGGAGTGAGACTCCAACTCAAAAAAAAAAATAAAAAAGGGGAGAATATTTCCCCGATGCTACTTTTAAGAGGAGTAAAAAAAAAAAAAAATCAGAGATAAGGTAACAGAGCATAGGAGATGTTTCACCTTGCACAGCTCAGATCTATTCTTGTTTCTGTGAACCATGCTGTATCTTCCATTCATTTAACTCACCCAAGTAGTGCCTGCAATGTGACCAGCATTTGTTCTAAGCACTTCACAAGTGGTATTAATTCATTTATTCTTCACCTCCACCCTGTGGTGATAATATTATGCTTGTTTTACAGATAAAGAAATTGAGGTACAGAGGTTAATGTTTGAGCTAATAGGAGAGCCAGAATTCCAATTCACACATCATGGCTTACACGTAGAAACTTGTTGAGTTAACTTAAAACGGAAAACCTGTTCAGGGACTCCTAGTTTTCTGTATCAACTCTGAATATCTCTACCTGGATTTTTGGTTCTGCATTTTTTAGACCCCCATCTTACTTCGCACTGTTTGACTTTTACTGCCATATTCCTTTCTTCCTGATTCTTCTAGTCTCTTTGTGTTCTGATGACTATTCCATGCCTAGTCCCACATCCTTGCTTTTTATTAGATTATTTTTCCTAGCTTGGAATACTCTTCTAACTTCCCTTTTCCTAGTTAAAACTTACTCAGCTTAAGTTCCATTTCAAGTTTTATCCATGAAAATTTTCCTCATAAGTCCAGACTACACTGATTTCAGTCTGTTTTAAATTCCCACTTAGCGCTTCTAAATATGCAATGGATAACACATTTTAAAGGTTTACATGTTAATGTTGCCTTTCTATAATGTTGCGGTATTCTTGACATACTATGACATATGCCTTATTTTTAATTTCCTGCTTTTCTTAGCAAAGTACTAAGAATATCCTAAATGTTCAGTAAATAACTAATTGAACTTTATAATTATCTGACTGTTACTGGAAAAAGTCTTTGCTATTTATTAAGCTCATCATCTCAATTTGGTTTATTGCTTATTTGATGGCAAAAGGATTTCATCGCTTTGGTCACTCCAGTGATGAGAATAGTTCTAAAGCATTATATCTTGCACATCTCTAATCAATCACAGAGTTATTTCCTACCGTCAGGGATATGGTATGGAAAAGTGGGGGTAAGCCAACCATAAATTTGCTGACCCTAGTTTGGTAAGAGGTAGAGAAAATAATCTGCTTAGACTGGAAAGATGCTGGATTTCAGCTTAAGGACACTTTAATATACAGAGTTAATAAGTAGCACAAAGATTACAGCAACTCAAATTGTTCATCAATTATTCACTGGGCTGATACCAGGAAGAAGCACACTATTTTTTGTTTGCCACAAAATCTGTTTCTTATGCAAGGTCTATGAGGAATTACGTCTTATGACTCAGTAACAGTCTAAAAGCTACATTTGGGTACTCGGTACTTTGATTTCTTGAGATTTGTCCTTATATCACTTCAGAACTGTACCCAACACATATATGTTATACAAACAAAAATTGTGAACATGCAATTAGCTTTTATGTTGCCTAAAGTTTGAGGCCTATAGAAGATACATAACCATGGTTGCCTTAAAAACCCCTGAAAACTTGAAGACCCCTTCCCATTCCAATTGTATGTTGAGGCAAATGCTGCCTAAATTGGGCATAATTAAGCTTTATCTCTTGAAAGGACATTTGTCCACAATTTAAAGCAGAATTTGGGCTATTGTGCAACAGTGGGAATATTTCATTTGAGAAAATTGTGGATGGGTTAATAAGTGGAAAACTATTTTATTATAAAAATCTGGTGTTTGTATCAGCCAGAATTTGTATTTTTGACATTTCTTGCTTGCATGTTTGCCTTTGCTGAGTTGAATTTAAAACTCAATAAAAACAGAACAAAACAAAACAAGGACATTTAGGAGTGGGTTTAGGAATGTCTAATAAGCATTCTTCCTTTTCTTCTTCTGGCTTCCTGGTTTTTGTTTTGAGATCACAAAAAAATTATCCAGCCAGAGCAAAAGGAACTAATCAGCCTAATTCTTTGTTGGGTGTTGGGTAATTCTTTGCTCAAAGAGGATAGAAAATCTTTGTTCATACCTCCAATGAAGTTCTTTGTTCAAGCCATGAGATTAAAAAAAAAAAAAATCACTGCATCCTGGCTTGAAGTCTATGCTGAACCCCTGGTTTAACATGTGAGGATGGGTTTCTAGGATATTTGCAACTGAAGGAGACTGCAGAGCATTGTGAAACAAAACAATACAACCTGGATTGGCACAAGCATATAGAGGAATGTTACTTTTTTTTTTTTTTAGTTGGAGTCTTGCTTTGTCGCCCAGACTGGAGTGCAGTGGCCGCTCCCGGCCACCGCAGCCTCAACCTGCTGGGCTCCGGCAATCCTTCTGCCTCAGCCTTCCAAGTAGCTGGAACTACAGGCGTGCGCTACCACGCCCGGCTAATTTTTTAATTTATTGTAGAGATGAGGTCTCACCAAAAATTCCCCAGGCGGGTCTCGAACCTGCGGGCTCAGGCAATCCACTCTGCTCTTAGATAAAAGCACGATTCACCTGTCTTATTTACTACTATATTCCCTAGAGTCTAGAATAGTACCTTGAATATGATCATTCCCCCATAATGTCTGTGGAATAAATAAGTAAATAAATATATGCATTCATCATTAAAAACTCAATCAAGATAGATTTTGTCTGAGTACCAAAATCATGACCCCTTGGTTCGTTGGGCTCATCTAAATTCAAGAGAGTTTTTACAATCCTTGACTGCTAGGACTTTCAAGATAAATACTTTATTTAGACAAGTTAAGGAAATATTTTTCGTACCAGATTTTAAAAACAAGGCATCTGATGAAAACTCCTATGTAACTAATTGCAATTAGATTGAAAGGAACATGTTTTTTAATTTAATCACTGATCCTTCTTTACTAAGGAAATTTTGAACTCCCTAGGAACAGATTTTCAATACTAATCTGACTACTTGTGTTTGCATGCTGACTCTCTATTTTTTTGTCTTCCTCTGTTGGGGTCACATCTCTAGATACTGGTATAGAAATTTCTTAGGTAACACTAAGTTATGTTCAGTTTCATACACACAACTTCCTGTCATACTTATGGTTACTACTCTGGTGCCTCATCTTGGTTTCTGTCTCAGGGCACATACACATGCCAGACATTATATTAATTTGCTAAAAGCATGTCACTTCTCTTTCTCTAATAGAAAAAAAAACCTATGATATTTCTGTCTCTTGCTGTCCTTTCTTTCAGGGCATTGAGCTCATCCATATTTTCCCAGCTCCGGAAACAGACTAACCTAAGCTCTCCCTAGCACTGCTTCTCACTGCTGCCCTTTCTCTCTGGCTTTCTGCCCTTAAGGACAGGACTAAGGAGCCCAGTCCTCTAACACAGTGGTTCTCAGTGTACTGCTGTTATTTATGAGGTATTAGCAAACTCTAATTGCTAATGGATAAAGAACCAAGGCATGCAAATAATGCACATTTTAAAATATGAATGAAAAAAGTCTAAAAGAGAATGTAGAATTAGGTACAAAGAAGAGAATTGCATTTCTTATCAGAGATGAAAGGAACAGAACTTGTAGTTCACCAATACACTCTTTATTGGAATTATTTCAAAAAGCAGCAAAGAGAAATCAGAATCTTGAAGTGATACAAGCCAAACCGGAAACAATGGTACGTGTGCTATTTTAGAGTTTTGAGAAGAGAAAAATGCAAATAATCTTTCAATGTTTTTTCCTTTCTCCTTTGATTTCAACAATTACTGACTTTTAGTGTCTCAAAACATTCTTTTCAGAAGCGATGAAGATCATATTCTTGATATTTTCATAACTAAAAAGAATTCTCAAAACATTTTTACAAGTTAATTTTTATGAAATTGAATCTTAGTATATAAAGGTGATATATAATTTTTTCTATCTAATTAAATACCTATCTAAAATGTAGAATAATTTAGCAACCCCATCTTCTTTTACATGCTACAACATAACTGTTACAAATAAACTTGTGTAATAATATAGTTTGCTTTATAACTCTAAAAACTAATTTCAATTAATGTTTTAAATAAATAAATATTTTAAATTAAAACAGATTTAAAGATATCTATATAATAAAATAATTCTCACTCATTTTCTGAAATTTTTTTTGCAAGAGAGAAAGAAGTGAAGGTACAGCTACAACATACATGCATGAATATACTCATGGAAGTATATTATTCTAGTGTATGACTTGTAAAAAACAAAAAAAATTTATTGAGAACTTCTATTCTGAGGAGTCTGATATTTGGTTGCAAAGCTCTAGGGCCAGGGACATCACTGATGGTGTTTCCTCTACTAGCCACTCGGTTACAAAGTCTTCATTGAGCAATGTGTCTCCAAAGTCACTCCCTGGTGCTCATCACAGCCAGTCTGTTCTCACCTTTTGCCTCCAACAGTCGTTCCTGGCCCTGTCTGGCCTCTTTCTCAGCATTCTTGGAATGACTCTATCTCGAACTTTGCAAGGGAAGGAAGAGCTTTCTGCAGACTGCTCCAGGAAGATATAGGCACCATGGACTTCTTCCTGCCTCTTTGAAACTCCTAGTATTACAGAGCAGAGATCCTTCCATCTCATTGAGCTGGGATGTATTGTAGACCATCTCCTCCAGAGTCCATGGTGCCATTTAAAAAGTATCTATATCATCTCTCTCTCTCGATAGATAGATAGATAGATAGATAATGTGTAGAATTAAAATACAGACCATTGGCAAATTTGTAATTTATGTTAAAACTGAAGCTATTCCAGAAGGAAAGAAAAAAAAAAACTTTTTCAAATCCATCATTCTTTTTCTGTGCCATCACTCATGGTTAAACAGGTCTCCTAAAGAGTCATTCCAGAACTGCATAGGAGGAGTTCGATCCCCTGCCAGTAGTGCTAACTCACTTAAGATGTTTCTTAAGTGACATCTTAAGAACAGGAATTTATGCAGAGCCCAGTCTCCAACAGTGTGTCAGAGAATAGTGCGCTCAGAGATTAAATTTTTAACTTTAAAATTAAAAAATTAAGCCTTTGAAATGTAGAAGTGAAGTGCAAAGTGAAGCCCGTGGCTTTCAAATGAAACGAGTAAGCCCCTAAACCTCTCCCTTCCTTCCTCTTGTGCTGAATTCCATCCAGCTACACTGGCTCCTCGATTATGTATTCTGTATATATTTTCTAAAATCAGTGTGAAGTATGCTAATTTCTCATGTGTTTTTGCAAGTGCCCCCAAGTCAATTCCCATGTGTGGATTTTGTGTTTAGAAGAAACTTCTTCGAGAATATAGGACTTTGCAACATCCTTCTCTCTTATTTTTCAGAGCACTTAGTCTATGGCATACTGTGTGGGTGACCAGAAACTCGTTAACCAACTTATTGTTGGCCCCTGCTGTGAGTGGGGAGGTACTTGATAAATATTATCAACTGCTGGCCTGACTTTTAAAGTCCATCATTCTTTTAAGTCTCACGTTAAAACTCGACCACATCCTATGATGCTGCTCAATGCAAGGATGTATAACTTCAGGCATTCCACCACATAAAGAAACAACATGGGAAATCTTAAAAATATGAATTTATTTATGTTTAAATATAAATGTATTTATACTTGAGGATAGGAGTCATTGATTATTTGATGTAAAATAATAATAATAATAATAATAATAATAATACAGTGTCAGGCACACAGTTGGAATTCAATAAATATCTGGTATTCTGATATTCTGAAGACATGATTTATAATTTCACCATGTCTTCTCTTGTATTTGTGTGAGTTTCTGCAAATACCCAATAGAGCATCTTTTTGTTGTGGCTGTTGCTGCTACCTTCTTGGGAACTAGGGCTGAGAACATACAGTTCAGTGGTAAAAAACTCCAATCAAAACTTTTAAAGTTGTTTTGTATAGAATGGTGACATCGTGAGTTCATATTTTCCCTTATTTTCTATTTTTTTACTATTTTATAGTAAAAACTACTATTTAAATGACTTCACCTAGTAGTTTAATTATATCTTCTCATTAATTTTATGGACCAATGATTTTATTATTGTGACACTAATCTGTGTCTGTTTAGTAGGAACCTCCCGGCCTTCAACCTAGTTAATACATACAATTAAATCCAACATTAAAATATGCTTTTAAAATCCCTTCTAAAAAAATCTCCTCTACAACTGAGTACTTAAAAACAGCGCTATTTTTGATGTGAGTGCTGACTTATAGTTGTTGGATTGCTTTTATAGGACACTTTCTCCCATCCTCATAGACTGTGGAATCTCTGAGACTTTGGGACACTCTGCTGACTTGGCTGGGAGAAAGTTCTTGCCTATTCAGTTTTTGCCACTGCCTTTGGCACCTACAATCCTCCTTCCTCTTTCCCTCCTGGGTTTCTGTATAATAAGTGTGTCTGGGTTTCTGTTGCACGGAACGTCCCAGAGCAAGAGAGACTCTGAGGCAGTCAAACAAAGGCAGGATTTCATTCACCTGGCACGCTGACCCCTTGAATCCTGGCTGGAAACTGGGCACCAGGGCCCCAGGGCTGAGAGCAGTGGCTTACATAAGCCCCAGTCCCAGTGAGCAGCTGCTGCCTGCCGGATCTGCGACAAGGGAGCTGTTCTCTCACAGTACCACACGGATTTCTCCTTGTTGGTCAACACATTTCTCCATAATTAAAAAAAAGAAAAATCCACTGTCTTCTGCAGATTCCATCCTCCTTGGTGTCTTAGATCAAACAGGAAAGAAAAATTTACATGGTAATTGGTTAATATCATTAACTATTGACGAAAGACCCTTAATAACCTTCTTGCACCTTTTGACACAGCTGTGGCATGGTTTTAAAAGCCATGGGACAAGCTTCCTACGAGTACCCCATAGCCCAGATTCTGTCCTTGGCACCCATTCACAAAACTGATACGTAACCCTGACGTCAGCACTGGAGAGAGACTCAGTAGTGGGTAGAATTCACTACTGTGTCTCTCTCCCTGTACTCAAGAAAAGAAAAGGGAGATGTCAAACAATTCTGATTACTTGGTCTTTTGGATTATGTGACCAAATCCTCCCATGGAAGAACCCAGCGAGGATGTATTCCCCCCAAGGCCTTCTGGAAGGATGGTGCTCATCTCTGTTCTTTGGAACAACTTTATATCCCAAGGCAGAAACTAAGTGAAGGCTAAAGGACTCTTCTGACTCATCCTACCACCTGCGGGGGGAACAGACACAATCAGTCAAATTCCCTGAATAGCTTTGCACATGCTGAAGTCTAGTGCTCTTTTCTTCTTGGAAACTTTGTGTATGTGTTTACTAATTTAGGATTATGAGTTTTATCAGGGACAGCGGTAAATCATCTTTCTTGGAGAGGTAGTTCTTAAAAGCTACAAAAGCAAAATAATAACTTAAAAAGTAGTTTGAAATGTTTTAAAATTCACAACAGAATGGTTTATATTCATCAGCATCTTGCTGCTTTTTATTTTGGCTGTGACTTCTAGGCTGCTGCAGTTTGAGTGTGTAATTTTGACACCTTGAATGCTACTTTTCAGGTGGACAACTTGTTCATTTGGTTTTCCCTCCTGCTGTGAAATAAACTTTTCAATCTTGTTAACTTGAACGCCTACTTCTTCAGGCAAGTCAACTTGTTTAGATCTGTCAATAGGCCATTCCCTGTCAATAGGTCACTGAGTCAATTTGACCTTTCCCCTGAGCTTTAGTTTGGCTTAAACTTTAAATTTTACATTCCTGATTTGGGAATGGACATTGAAGTCAAGGTGGATAATGTGGTGACTTATTTTCTAACAGCAGTTTGTTCTTCCTTAGTGGGAAATTAAAGGTTGAAAAACAAAAGTAAAGTGTGTGTGTGTGTGTGGTGTGTGTGTGTGTATTTATATGTATTTATATATTCTCCAAATTAGAAATCCGGAGAGATCACATGAGCCTGCCATGCTGGTAGAGGGTGAGACAGAATTCTATTTGAAGATGCTCACTGCCAATTCACAACCTTCCTTGTACTAGTGAATTGGTAGAAAAGGAAACTGTGCCCTCAATTCATTGATTGTTTCCCCTATTTTCACAAAGACAAATTTAGTTTCCAAAAATGGTGGTCCAGCAACTCTCCGGCATCACTTTTGGGAATGTGGATGTGGGAGGGAAGGACTAAAACTCTAAGCCAGAGGATGATATTCTTTTGTACCTAGAGCACATATAGACAATTTTTGTACTGTTTTTAGAGATGAGGTCTCACTCTGTCACCTAGGCTGGTGTGGAATGGCATGATCATAGTTCACTGCAGCCTCAAACACCTGGGTTCAAGCAACCTTCCTGTCTCAGCCTCCTGAGTAGCTGGGACTACAGATGCATGCCACCATGCCTAGCTAATTTTTTTATTTTTAAATTTTTTGGTGGAGAACGAGGGTCTTGCTATGCTGCCTGGTCTCAAACTCCTAGCCTCAGGTTATCCTCCACTTCCAAAGTGCTGGGATTACAGGTATGAGCCACCATGACTGACCTAGACTGTGAATAGTAAAATCCATTACACCCTCTCCGGATAGCAAATGTGGTAGATCTTTTCAGTCTACTGGAATGAAGTGGGTGTAGTCTCAGGTAATAGGACTATAAAGGGAAATGCTGCCACTAGGTCAAGAATCATGAGTTCCAGGACTGGCTTTTACAGTCATCAAGTGTTCTCTCGGAAGGAACTCTCACATATGACCAGCCCTGGTTATATTTCTCTCTGCCTTCATTGTTGCCATTGGAGTGCTTGATTGTTCCCTCCCGGTTCTTGCTTTTCCCTCCTTTACAGCAGTGGGTGTTAGCTAATACACACACACACATACACACACACACACACACACACACACACACACCCAAAGTCATCACTCTTTGGGATGTGGGAAGTGTGGGCGCAAAGTCACTTCCTCAGGCAAACAGATAAATATGGGAGGAGAAGAGCTATGGAATTTGGTAGAGGAAAAGAAAGAAAATAAGTTTATTTCAGTCCCTTGAGAGCTAAATTTGACAAACTTCTGACTTAATAAGGAAACCCAAGCCTGCAAGTACTCAATATTATGTACATAAAAGAGAACAGTGTCTCAGAAAAGAGCTGCCAAGGCCTTCCTGAAAACTTTAAACAGTTGTCTGTTTAAAACAATTTGGCTGTTCCATGATTTAATGTTTTCTGTATTTCCTCATCCAAGTGGATTCCTCATAAAGGAAAGAGTTTTTGAAGAGCGTCTCCTTTTTCCTTCTATTTATGTAAAGACCACAAAATTGTGAACTAAGATCCCAGAGATAAAGTATGTGAACACTTTCACAAGAAATCCAAAAATATCCAGAGAAATATATAACCTGTTTTATAGGTTAAACCTTATTTAAACTGTTGCTTCCTCACACAGTGTCTAGGTAATAAGATCAACTTTGTGCTAAGGGGAATTAGCAGAACTCAACACCCTAAGATGTTTGAACATTCGCTCAACATCTGAGACCTGCACAGGGCAGACTCACAGGGTGAGAGTGCAAGTTGATAAGGGGTGATCACATGCACAAAGGACTGTGGACAGTTTCTTACCTCTCTTCTGCTCTTTGCTCCCAAAAATCAGATAAAAGAAGAAACACAAACAAAAACAAAAAACTGGGCCAGAATTTATGAATTGCATGAAACTTGGGGTTTTTTTTTTTGGCTGTGACTTCAAGGAAGGCAATTATAAGTAAATAATTAATCCGGTTCATATATAAATATACACACTGTCACATTCTGACCACTAATGTCCCCTAACCAGTTGAAGGACCTTCATGCACCTGGCTACCTTGCTACAATGGCAATGACAATAACTTGCGTTAGTACAACCTTACAACTTGTTATGTGCTTTCTCATGCATCACTCTGTTAGAGCTTCATAGCTTTTTGAGATGGACACTGAATATTTCTTAAGCCTTCTTTTTAAAGTGAGGAGATTAAAGTATCTGACAGTTAACCGACTTGCCAAATATCTTAGAGGTAAGAAGTAGCAGAGTGAGAACAGAGTGTGGTCTCTAGTTCAAAAGGAGCTTAGGATCAAGTTTCAAGTGGGGGACGAAGTATCTGAATCCCCCAGGGCCCTCACCAGAATCCAACCATATTGGTATCTTGATCTCAGACTTCCAGCCTCCAGGAGTGAGAGACAATAATATCTATTATTTAAGCCACCAAGACCATGGTACTTTGTTAGGTTTCTGAGCTAACATGTATGCTATAGCTAGAACCTATATTCCACAATTATCTCTTCTAGCTCTTTGTGAACCTTGATGAATAAAAAAAAGTCCTACAGAATTTGATTTTACCAAAGCAACCAATGCCAGATTATCACCGTGGATACTGCTACAAACAACCAAACTATTGTCCCGCTAAAGATAACAGTGATCTAAGCAACTTCTCTTCAGAATTTCTGATTCTACTGGAGTTCTCTAGGACTTAATGAGAATTCTGATTTTTAGGTTTCCAGTAATGGCCTTGGTTACATAGCCAAAACAGGTTGCATGATAAGACTCAATAACAGAAACCAAAAGAATACAACAGAAACCAGTTACGTACCATTAGACTGGACACTTCCTATGAACAGGTTGTCTCTGATCTTTCTCAAATGTTAGCACAAGCCTATATTAATCACCAGTTGGGACCTTTGATTCAGTTTTGGTCAAGAGTCAGAACTATGGCTCCACTCACCTCTGAGGTAAGCAAAGTATTGCAATAGACCAGCTGATTAATTCTGTACATACATAGTTCATCTCCAAACCTTGAACACACTTAAAGCATATTTTAATTATGCTCTAAGATCAGCATCATGAATGTGTAGAAAAACGTCAAAGAACTATACTATTTTGACACTCCAAGTATCCAAGTGAAGCAAAGGAGGGGGAGGAAGGATAACTCAGAAACAACCATTGTTGTTTTCCTAGGTTGTTGTGTGGATGCTGCTGGTATTTATTACATTCAGAATAAAACATGTGCATTCCATGAGGCATTCATTCCAAAAACAAAGCAATTGCTTCAAGCCTTCCTGAGGCTACTCAGTTTCTGCCTGCTGTACTTCCGCAAAAGCGACCCCTGCTGAGCCTCTTCATCATCTAATAGGAAAAGACGTTTGGTGGCATTGACTCATGACTTTAAAGCATTTGGGCTCTCTCAGGAATGAAAGCAGTGACTGGATTCTGAGTCTGTTCTAGTACTTTGCAATGAACATAGACTGTTATTTCTCACCACTGACTCATCTCTTGGAATATATGATGTGTGTGTTCATCCAAATACTACACAACTCCAAAGTTCCGGCAACTTAGTTCTGAAGGACAATGCCATCGCATTTTAATAATACGTTAATGCAAACTTAGAACCTGTATTTCCCCACATTTCCATGTTTCAGAAGTATAATGAATAGTAGTCTCCTCTTATTTACAGGGAGCTGGGAGGTGGAACACATTCCAAGACCTCCAGTGGAATACCTGAAGTTGTGAATAGTACCAAATTACATATATCGTACTATGTTTTTTTCTGTACAAACATACCTATCATAAAGTTTAATTTTTAAATTAGAAACAGTAAGAGATTTACTACAACAACAAAGAATACAATAGAACAACTAAGATAACATACTGTAATAAAAGTTATGTGAGTGTTGTCTCTCTCTTTCTCAAAATATCTTATGGTTTTATATTCACCTATTTTCTGACCAAGGTTGACCATGGGTAACTAAAATTGTGGGGGGAAAAAACACTAATTAGGAGAAACTACCATACTTAAAAATTAAATTATTATGAATAAAAATAGGAGCGTTCATCTACCCCCCCGAAAGAAAGCCTTTCAGTTTTATCAATGATATGTTTTACAAGTGATGGCAAATTAGAATAAACAGAGGTCTGGCATTAAGATAAAGACCTCTAATAGATTAAACAGAAAGCGTTCAAACAGGCAGCCATCTCCTAGTCTCTGCACAATCTTTTGACAGTGAGATGACTGTGAAGAGCCACAGATTTGTATAATGTAATTTCTTGGGGGAAACATTCATCCAAATTAATTTTTAAAATTATTTCTCCTATTGAAAAAAATATAAAACTGTGGGAAATGTCAGGGTGATGAGGACTTGTTTTTCTATTAGAAGGGGTCAATACATGAACACACACACCATGGTTAAGAACCCAACTGATTTGGCGAAATCATATCAGAGAAAAAAAAATCTTTTTTTTTTTGAGTTGTAGTCTCACTCTGTCACCCAGGCTGTTGTGTAGTGACATGCTCATGTCCACTGCAGCCTCAACCTGCTGGGCTCAGATGATCCTTCTGTCACAGCCTTCCAAGTAACGGCATCTACTGGTGCATATCACCACGTCCGGCTAATTTTTTTGGTTTCCTGTAGGGATGAGGTCTCGCCACGTTGCCCAGGCTGGTCTCGAATCCCGGGACTTAGGTACTCCTCTTGTCTCAGACTTCCAAAGTGCTGGGATTGCAGGCGTGAGCCACCTCTTGCAGGCTTAAGAGAAAAAATTCTTAATCATACTCGACTTCTTCCAGAATGGCTCAGTGCACTCAAAAGTTCACCTCAGAGTTTAGTTACAAGAATGATGGGTCTTTAATGATACAGGCAACATGCTGGCTAACACATTTAACTGTTTCCATGACGATTTCATACCTCAACCAAGAATACAGGATTCGTGCACAAACTTCTTAAATGCCACCACTCTTTCATTATCCATCATCTCACTGTCAAATAGTACATGTATTTACTCTGAAAGAAGGGACAGCAAACCAAGACTGACTCAAAGCAGACTGTAGAAAGAATGAACCAAACCACTGACCAAATTTCTCATTAAAAATGTTACTCAACAGCATTCAGATAGCATTAACTCCATTATTACAGTTCTATCGTGTTTGTTTATAAACATCATAAAGAATTCAGAACACAGAATGATGATGAGAGATTTGTCATCAAGAAATTTTGACCAAGACTTGGAGAGTGAACCACATATATACAGAATTAATCTCAGCTGACCTATTGCAATATGTGCTTACCTCAGGGGTGACTGGAGTCATAGTTCTGACTCTTGACCAAACCTGTATAAGAGGTACTAACTGGTGATTAATACAGTCATGTGCTAACATCTGAGACAGGTCAGGGACAAATGTTCATAGAAAGTGTTCAGTCTTATGGTATGTACCTGGTTTTTGTTATATTCTTTTGGCTATTGAGTCTGGTCATGCTGTGTGTTTTGGCTATGCGACCAGAAGAATATAAAAGATACTTCCTTGGGTAAGACTGTGACTCACCTAATCCTCACAACAGGGTTGTAATGTAGGTAAATTGTCCTTATTTTGCCAGTGTTGGCCTGAAGTAATATAGTATAGTCAGGATTGGAACCCAGGTCTTTTTCTAAGACAAGGACTCTATAGTTTTACAATCTGCTCTACTGTCAAATTAACTTTTTTTTTTTCAGATTTAGTTGAGGGTTGAAAGCAAAACACGAGTATATTTCAAAAGCAATTCAATTTGTATCTGTTAGTCTTTGCTGAGATTTCAGAATAATGATTGCCCTCCAGAAGGTCTACTTATGAAGGCCTCCTTCTCCCTTGCTTATCTCTTCCCTCCTACAGAACACAGCCCTGCCATTCAAGCGTCATCTTCAATAAACAGAACCATGTATCAAGAGACAAATACTAATCTCTTCATAACTCTTTCCTCAAAATAGGTAAAGAAATTGGCAAAAACACTACAGAGAAAGGTTAACAGTGCAACATAAGATAATATTTCATTGTATTCTTAATACCGTTTCACTGGCAGAATGAAACAAACTTATATAAAGACTCTCTATTGGCAGCTTAGCGAGCCCAATAATACAATCATATATTAGATTTTTTTGTTGTTGTTAGTTCAGACAAACTAAGCTTAGCAATTACTGATAGGGTAATCACTGAATGTTAGTATACTCTGCCCAGGACCATTCTCAAGCAAACTGGGAGATAAAAAAGTTTAATCATACTCCCTTGAGAGTCTACTTTTAGCACACTCTACTTGTTTTAAGGTGCCTAATTATGCCTAATATTTTCTTTCATATGAAAAATATCCACCCTTTCTGGGATTTGGCAGGCTTATACATACAGCCTTAAAAACTCATGACCATGTTTGCGGTTATATACAGAAGTTCCCATTTATCTGTGGTTTCACTTTCTGTAGTTACAGTTTCACAGTTAACAGTGACCAAAAAATACTAAATAGAAAATTCCAGAAATTAATATCTCAAAACTTTTAAATTGCACACCATTTCGAGTAGTGTGATGACATTTCACACTGTCCTGTTCCCTCTTGCCCTTTGTTGGTCATAAGCATGCTGTAGAAGCTACCAGCCTGTTATTCACTTAGTAATCATCTTGGTCATCAGATTGAAAAAAGCAGCATCTATAGGGTTTGGCACTGTCCATGGTTTCAGGTATCCACTGGGGTCTTGGATTGTGTCCCACACAATAAGGGGAGACCACTGAATCCTACTTGCTCCTTCAAAATTTTTCTTCACTCTTTTTTTACATTTTACTCTGTCCTAGACAATGGCTTGTGTGAATTATATGAAAGAATTCTTTGAACTTCTGACTTTTTTGGATTTGGTTTGGCCAAGGGAGGCCTTTGGTAGGATATCATTAGAGAAAGGAAGAATAAAGCCAAGGTATTTAACCCCTCGCTTGCTCCTTGCAGGGTGCCTTGAACTTGCTACCTCCTTTCAATGAAAGTCACAGCTCCTCCCAAGGTGACCCTTTTCAAACAACTTTAACCTTCTGGGTTTTGATAACTGCCCTTTCCTGGATCCTTTGGGCCTACAGTAGAAGTTGTCTTAAATACTGTATTATGTCTTTTTTTATACTTTGCATGTCTCCTTATAAATAATTTCTATAGGCAGTGGCTCATACTTGTAGTCCCAGTACTTTGGGAAGTGGAGGCAAAAGGGTTGCCTGAGCACAGTGGCTCGAGACCAGACTGAGCAACTTGGTGAGACCTCATCTCTACACTAAAAAAAAAAAAAAATTAGTTGGATATGGTGGCACACACCTATAGTTCTAGCTGCTTGAAAGACTAAGGTAGAAGGATCACCTGAGCCTAGCAGCTCAGGGCTGCCACTGTACTTCGCCTGGGAGACAGTGTTAGACTCTGACTCAATACAAACAAAAACTCATTACTAAAATCTCATGGAATTATTCTAATTTTCCTGTGCCATGTTTTCTTCTGGGACCTGTATAACCCAACCAATGGTGTCATCCACATTTTAAAGGAATAAATGCCCAAGGCACCAAGCTTTAATTACAGAGTTTAAATGTTAGATAGAAATAATTCTAGATTATATCACTGATCTATTGCCACAAAATTTTAATAGTATAAAATAATAAATGGACATTTAGTTTATGAGTCTGCAGGATTCTACTGATCTGAAGTAAGCTGATCTCAGCTCACCCGGCTCACACATCTGCAGTCAGGTGCAAATCTTGTGGCTCTGGCTATCTTGGCTGAGCTCGCTTACATGTCTGAAACTTTGCTGGCAGATGGTTGGTCTACGCAGGCCTCATCTGGGACAATTGAGCTACCAGGCTCTGATCCAGAAGTCTTTCATCTTTTAGCAGATTAGCTGGGCATGTAATCATCTCTACAACAAATTATGGCAATGACAGAGGTCAAGTGGGGAGAAAGCTTAATTATGCAATCGCTTGCCTCTCTTAACATCAGGTCTGTGAACATCTCGTTGGCCAAGGCAAATTTCATGACCAGATTCAGAGGCAGAACAGGAACGTACTATATAACATTACATTGCAAGGGGAAGCAACCAAGAAGGAGTGAGGGATTGGGCTACTGATATAATCAATCAAATCCAGAGGTTTTTACAGATATCTGCTTCTTTGCTTCATAAATGAAATGACATTTTTAGTGGGCTTTGAAAGATGATGAGATTATCATAAGGTTAGGTAGCAAGACAGCATGTGAAATAAGCTAGAAGCCTGAAAGTGCCTAATATGCTTAGGTGAATAGAAAAGTACACTTTAAAAAAATTATAAATGGGTCATAAATTATGTACTTTTTTGGTGTGGTTTCTTTCACTAAATCCTATGAAAGATTTAATATTATGAATAGGCCAATTTTTCCTAATGTGGCCTATAAGTTTATGAAATTCTGTGATATAATAAAAATAAATAAATGTTCAGCCTTTGTCCTGGATTTCTAGCACAAAATTCTTTAAATCCTTGAAATCTCTGAAGTAATAAGAGTATTTTTTGTATGCTAATGATATGACTGGTGGCTGGTGATCCCTAGATAACTTCATGATGGAGTCTGATCTCCAGAAAGAGCAGGGTATGATTAGAGGGTTGGAAGTTCCAGCCCCTCAATGGCCAATAATTTAATGAACTATGCCTACCAAATAAAACCTCCATAATAATCCCAAACAATGGAGTTCAGAGAGCTTCTAGATTAGGAAACTCACTGAGGTCATGGGAGAGTGGAACACCTGTAGAGGGCATGAAAGCTTCACATTTTCTCCTTATGTCTTGTTTTATATATATCTCTTTCATTTGGCTGTTCCTGAGTTTTATTTTTTATAATAAACCAGCAATAGTAAGTAAAGGACTTTCCTACATTCTGTGACTTGTTCTAGAAAATTATCAAAACTTAAGAGCCCCCTGAAGGTTTTGAGAGCTTGCAAATATATAGCTTCTCAGTCAGAAGTACAGGTGACAAACTGAAACTTGTGACTAACATCTGAAGTTGGAATGTCCCACTAAATCCTGGGATCTGACATTAATTTCAGGTAGATAGTGCCAGCACTGAGTTGAATTGTAAGCCATCTAAGTAGTATCTGGAGAGCTGGGGAATTTGTTGGTATGAGGAAAAAACACACACATTGGGTTTCAGAAGTGGTGTTGGAAAGCATACGGAAATTTCAGTCCGCAGGATTTCTTTTTAGAGATTATTTAGCTAATTGTAATATTTATATAATCGTCAAATAGCCAAGAATAGAGAAAGAATCTTAAAGAACACCTTTGATTCACAGAATTACACCACCAGATATCATTGAATTGAATAACATAGTATATCCTTCCATTTATTTAACTTTTCATTTCTCTCAATAATACTTTAACAATGAAAAAGTAAAAGAACAAACACAACTAATTCCTTTTTTTGTTTAGGGAACTTTACCCATGCTTGCATGTATTCTCGTGTAATTTTGAAACACTAAAAAGATAACATAGGAACAGCAAATACACTGTTGTTGAGACAAACTGGGGAAAAGGAGAAGTATGTATATTTTCTATGCTTTGTTAAAGATTTAGAGGAACACTGTGACCTAATAAAGGACAGAGAAGCTTCCCAAGCTCCTTAGACCCTTGCTAATGCCAGGTGTTTGTAAGTCATCACTCAATTCTTAATCCCAATTCCTACACATAGTTTGTTCCAAGCCCCTTTCCCTTTAAAAACCTCAGATCAGCCTGAGGAACTTGAGATGGGCTTTGAGACATTAGTCCACCATCTCCTTAGGTTATTGGCTTTTGAATAAGCCTGTTTTCCTTTTACCAATCCTTGTCTCTCAAGTTTGGCTTTTGAGCAAGTTCAGTTACAATACTTTTTTTGGTTTTCAGTGTAGCGGTCTTAAATTAAAGACTTTCTTTTTTTTTTTAACTTTTATCTCTTCAGTATGTCACCTCACCAATAGATTGGTAAGAAGATGAAAACAGACGAGGGGTCCTTTTCTCCACCTTACTCATGTTTTTGTCCAACTGGATAAAATAATTCTGATCTAAAGAAAAAGAGAGTGTTTGGAGAGATAATAAAACCATGGAGGGGCCTTATGTTTTATGCCATTTCCTGGACTAAACTTGCCTATAGGTTTGAGACCCAAGACTTGAGTGACTTTGGAATCAGATCTCTTTGTCCGTTTTTGAGTGCAACAGCTCCACTGATAAACCTAATTCATGGTAGCATACATATTTGGAAGATCTCCCCCTCAATTTAAGATAGGTACCCAAGTGACTTTGAGAGATATTTGTCTTCTGAGGCCATGAGTAAAATCTAGATATTAGGTAAACAGGAAAGCCAATATGATAATCAGAAGAGTGCGATGCAGAATTGAGGTCTGGATCATCCATTCAGAGTGGGAAAGGATGTAGCTTCATTTTCGGGGGGAATTTAGATGCCAGAAATATGTATAGACGTCAGTGGAGTGACAGATGGACCAGCTGCCATCTGCCAAACAAGCACTGGGCATCATCTACTCTAGGAATCAGACAGAATGAGAACTTCAGTTACAGATGCCAGGATAGCACCTGGTGCCAAAAATGTGCTGCTTACTCTGCAGTAACATAAAGAGAATTGCTGAATCACCCAGAGGTTTAGAATCAGGACCAAGAAAAGGTGGAAACAGAAAACTTCAAAGAGATTGAGGAGGGAGAGAATCCCAAATTGCATAAGCATTAAATCGTGAGTGTCTAAGAAATTACTGAACTGTAATAGAAAAAAATCCAGAAGTCATCGAGTTTACTTTGAAATTTCAAGTTTTAGTACAGAGTGAAAACTATGGTTCAAAGCTAAGTTTGCTTCAATGATACAAATAAAAACAAAACAAAACTTAGTATTTTGTACACCTAAAGTTTTGTCAGCTATTGTGGTAATAAAGAGTATGCCCATTAGAGATAAAAAGGAGATAGAGTTGAATTTTAAATAGCCTTGACTTACAAGAAGGAGTTTGAGTTTTGGTGCGACTTATAGAATAAATATTTTCAAGCAGAAGAGTAACATGATTGGGTATATTTTATAATTATTCTCCAGTGGCAATATAGGATATAGATTGAGGGATAGTGACTTTGACAGTGGATTACATTGGAGGCTTTTTAGAAATCCAAGAAAGAGATGTTGAAGACTTAAATCAGAGTCTTGGCAGTGAGAATAAAAGAGTAGGGCGTAGAGATGATAAACATCAGTTTGGGCAAGGAATTGACGACTCTTGTGTGGCATGGTCAGAGGAAGAGGAATGAGAAGAGGGCCCAGTTTAGGAGCAGAAACATTCCATTCAGTTTATACAAGGATTCAAATATATGTAACATTGAGGTGAGGATCTGTAGTGGAAGATCTTACACATGTAAGTCAGGAGTTCAGGGGAGTCTGAAGGATGGAGATGAAGATATGGTGGTTGATAACTTTTTGTGCACCGAGTGTTCTCTTAAAGAAAGCTTTTGGAGAAAGAAAACCTAAGAAAATCTAGTCATCTCTGTCCTACTATATTATCTGAGTAGATAATAAATTGTAGGGCCTTAGGGATGTCCCTGCCCCCACTATTCCAATGTGATACCAGAAGTCTCACTGCTAGAGGTATATTTCTTTGTTCCAAAATTGATTTATTGCATGGTTCTTTTTTTTTTTTTTTTTTTTGAGTTGGAGTCTCACTGTGTTGCTCAGGCTGGAGTGCAGTGGCATGCTCATGGCTACCGTAGCCTCGATCTGCTGGGCCCAGGCGATCCTTCCTCCTCAGCCTTCCAAGTAGCTGGAACTACAGGCACACGCTACCATGCCCTGCTTATTTTTTGATTTATTGTAGAGACGAGGTCTTACCAGAGTGTCCAGGCTGGTCTCGAATCCCCGAACTTAGGCAATCCTCTTGCCTCGGCCTCCGAAAGTGCTGGGATTACAGGCTTGAGCCACCAAGCCCAGCCATGGTTCATTTTTTTTTTTTTTGAGTTGGAGTCTCACTCTGTCGCCCAGGCTGGAGTGCAGTGGCCGCTTCTGGCCACTGCATCCTCACCTGCTGGGCTCCGGTGATCCTTCCACCTCAGCCTTCTGAGTAGCCAGAATTACAGGCATACGCTACCACACCCGGCTGATTTTTTTTTTAATTTTTTGTAGAGATGAGGTCTCACTGCCCAGGCGGGTCTTGAACCTGCGGACTCAGGCAATCCACTCACCTCAGCCTCCCAAAGGCGCGGGATTACAGGCTGAGCCACTGAGCCTGGCTTCATGGTTCATTTTTTAATGTAAATATTCTATAAGTGATTCACCCCTGAATTCCCTCATGTCTTGATGAAAATAATGTGGGAAGAAGGACAAAAGGAAGCTATAGAGACAGATAGAGAAGATAAGAGTGGATGGATACAATTATATCTCTACTTCGTATTTTGGTAAAACTTGCTCTGTGAATTCAACTAAGGAAACACACCTCAGAATCAAAGATGCTCACATGACCATTTAAAATGCCTGAAATTTCTGTTACTATTTCAAACTTGTATATTTTTATCTTTTGATGTGGAGCTTTTTTCAGTGTAACCTCAGCCACAGCTCCAGCCCCTCTCCTTTTAAAATACTCTCTTAGAGGCACGTCCTTAGCATGTAGTATATGTACCACTTTTTTTGGTGTTAGAATTAAACGTGGGCCATGTTTCTGAAGAGGCTCCCTGTTAGTCTCTTCCGTTATAAAACAATGTGCAGAAGAAGTTATAAAACAATGTGCAGAAGAAGAGTTGCTCATCTGACCTGAGGAGAATGGTGTTTTGGAGGGGCTGAAGAGGTGTAATCTCTAAATTATTTTAGGATTTTATAACTGAGATACAGGGAAGTTAAGTAAATTAATATCCAGCAAACTTTGTGTAAAATTCCAGCTCATCCCACTTACCCCGGCTATGAGAACTGTGTCTCTCTGTGCCTCAAATCTCTAAATTAGTAAAGTGATCGTGGTAAAGTAAGTTTTATAAGGTGGTTTCAAGTAATATGTAGCATAAAACATCAGATTAGCTGTATGCTTACCACTTTAAATGCAAGAGTTTACTGAATAGTGGTTGTGCCATGCTCATAGTGACTAATCTAGAATAATGAGTCTCACTGACCTTTGTTTCTGTACTAACTTCCCTGAAACACACTTCTTTTCAAATATGTTTGCATAGAAGGGTAGGACTCAAAATAAACTACGTGTGAAAAAGGAGAGGCAGTCACATGAATGATCTGGATGGGAAGGGAAATTGAACTGTGCACTAAAACCATTACTGTGCCCAGGTTGGATAATTATGCATCTTTATATCATTCCTTCTTCCTACTTAGCCAGTTGTACATATGATTGAACCCGACATTGAGTAGGAAAGAATTACTCCCCTCGAATAGATTTCCTTGAAAACTGCCAGATTGCACACCATGTTTAGAGGGGTGATGAATTCGGGAAGTGGCTACAATTTCATATTGAAAATGACTTATTCCACTCTTTCAGAAGATGTTTCTGATCTTGAACAGTATGCTCAGTAGAGTGTGTTGTATGTAAAGCATACTTTTTTTATTCCATTAGGGAAATTGCATTCTTTGGTGGTGTTTTGGGAAGGACGCTGTTAACTAAAAGCACACAAAAAAAGGATGTTGTCACTTTCCCTTGGCCTATAAGAAAAACATGGATATTTTGGTGTATCTAGTTACGAACAAATTCAGGACACCGAAGAAAAAAAAACAGTTTTTTTTTTGCTTTTTTTTTTGAGTTGGAGTCTCACTCTGTCACCCAGACTGGAGTGCAGTGGCCGCTCCCGGCCACCGCAGCCTCGACCTGCTGGGCTCCGGCGATCCTTCCACCTCAGCCTTCCGAGTAGGTGGAACTACAGGCACGCGCTACCACGCCCGGCTAATTTTTTTATTTATTGTAGAGATGAGGTCTCGCTAAGTTGCCCAGGCGGGTCTCGAAACCGCGGGCTCAGGCAATCCACTCACCTCAGCCTTCCAAAGCATGGGATTACAGGTTGAGCCACCGAGCCCGGCAAAATCTTTTTAAAGTACTATTTAAAGTGGTTTTTAAAGTACTATTGCATTGAGTAAGCAAAGTAGGATTACAAAGAAAGTAATAAATTGTATCTTCAGTGCAGTTTGTTGAGCTAGGGGTGTGTGTGTGTGTGTGTGTGTGTGTGTGTGTGTGTGTGTGTTATATTCTTTACAAGTATTTTTCCTACCACTGAAATTAATATTGAAAAATGTCCAATGCATCACAGAAACTACTCCCACACATTAATACTGTTTTTAAACATTTTTCTGCTTAATTTCAAGTTGTTCATAAATGAGCATCCAGAGAACAGAATATATAACAACAAATAAAGACATTTACACATTTTGTAAACAGCCATTGCCCATAGGCATCAGAAGCTACACCTTTGCACTCTGATTTCTGGAATCTCACACTATCAACTTTTCCTTTGAGGAATGACTTACTGAAGCTGTATCCTTTATGAAAATTTCATATTCATAAAGTGATGGCTCTTTCTTGGCAGGCCTTAACCTTACTCAGCTAAGCTGGGAGTCATTTTTCTGAAGAGAGCCCCACTATTGAAATGAGCTGAACAAGAACTCACATCACACATAAAAAGCTTTTGGAAGAGACCTGGGATTGGCTCTGGGGTGGATATAATTCAAATGCAAATGCATTTCATCAGTGGTTTGCCTTGGATGCCAACTTTTGGGGCAAAAGAAGGACCGACTACTGATTATTTGCTCTTTTCTATCAATGAAGAGAATGCCAACAATAGAACCAACATCTTTTTTTTCCAAAACAATATAATAAGAGGATTAAAGAAAGCATTGCAATGCTCAATCCATCATTACAGAGGGACATTACCAATGATTCTACCCTTAGCATTTTACATTGACATGGACTTTAAAAATAAGGAAAAAATGTTGAATATCTTCAACTTGCTTAACATTAGAAAAATCTCTTCTTAAGCATATTTTTTAGTGTTTGCCTACTATTCCACATTGTAGCTATTCTAGAATTAATTTTTTTCTCAAGAAAATGTTAGAGACTGAAGTACTGAAAAATTATTTTTAGGATTATTTTTCTGTAATAGATTGCCTAGAAGTGGAATTAACAGCTTAAAGGTTATAAGCATTTGTTAAAGCTTTGGATAAAGAGTGCAAAACGGCTTAACTTTCCATAGTGGTATATACAAGTAGTATATATACTCCTATATACAAAGCTTTACTCTCTCTCTCAATTTCTTCTAATTCCCTACACAAGTGGTCCAGGTGAATGTACTTCCTCTCATTCCCTTGATCATCTCCTCCTGGCCTGCCTCAAACCCAGGGGATATCTGGCAATGTGTGGAGACATTTTCGTTTTCATTACTAGGGAAGTGGAACTGGCATCTAGTGAGTAGGAGCCGGGGATGCTTACTAAATATCCTGCAGTACACAGGACAATCCTCCACAGCAAATAATTATCTGATCTAAAATGTCATGATTCCTTTTTTTGTATCTTCAGTTGAAAATTACTCGGATTTTGGCTATTTTGATGGAAAAAGGTCATTGAGAAAAGATGCTAGGGAGAATTTTCCAAGAGAAGAGACCTGCATTAGAAAAAAGCACAGGACATGTCATAGACAACTAAGAATACCTGCAGACATTGTCAAATGTTTTCAAAGGGACAAACTAGCCACAGTTGAGAACCACCGGTTTCCACTGATCAAAATTCCTTACTCTGAATTGGTGCTCAATAAATCAAGAGAGACCCAAAAAATTCAGAATTGATTTATTAAAAAATTGTGTATTTATTGTTATATGTCTAAACTCCAGTCTTCTTCAAAGTACTCTTGGTTTGATGCAATACACCTATTGAGATGTTTTTTCCATTGCTTAAAACAGTTTTTGGTCTTGTCAATTTTGATGCCTTTTAGTGTTTCTGCCATTTTTGGTATCACCCCTGCCACATCAGTAAAACATTTTCCTTTGAGGACTTTTTCATCTGGGGAAACAAACAACAAAAAAAGTCTCCTGGGGTGTGAATAGAAAGCATGGGGTTTTGTCAAAAACTGCTGAACACTCAGCACGGTGTGGGCAGGTGCATTTTCATAGTGGAAGATCCAGTTGCCTGTTTACCACAATTCAGGGCATTTCTTCCACAAATCATAATGTAACCTTCTCAAAACTTCCAGATAAAAACTTTCCTTGACCATTTGATCCAGAGGAACAAATTCCAAGTGTACTACAAGGGGTCTGCCCTCCAAAAGATAATTCCTTTTTGGGGACTCCCCCATAATTATTGGTAATTATATGAATGATTTCAATCATGGTTATCTATTAATTTATTGAGGTATTAACTTCTCTTTCCTTCTTCAAAATAGTAGGGAAAATTTAAATGTGCAATTTACATTACAAATTAAAATGCAATTTTTGTATTTAACTGGAAACTGATTAAGAAAAAATATATTCAACAGCATATACATTTTTATATTTAATAAGTGGTAAAGCCATCCAGCTTCTTGGTAGACAAATAGATTTTTTTAGTTTTAGTTTAGTTTTCTTTTTTACAAAGAGAAACTGAAGTTAAGGAATATGGGTTGATTCATCCAAGGTCATAAAACCATTTTCATGCTGGAGCTAAATAATATTGTTTTTTCCTGAAGATATAGTTAGTTGTCTTTATATTCGTCATTCTACTGTATCTTTATCTTCCAGATCTATCGCATTGAGAACAGGGACTAGATTTTTACATCTATTTGTATTTTCCATTCTTCCAAGCCCAGTGCTTTCCAGAAAATAAGTATTAGAACAAATGCAATTTAAATGATTAATGTTTCCATTTACCCAGGATCTAATTTCCTTTCTATGTTTAATCAGAATCCTTATCTTTCAGCTGTTTAGATCTCAGTCATGACTAACCAAAATGGAGACCAGCCAAGGCTCTAGATTTATGGTTCTGGGAGTCAACAAGGTGCAAGTCTGTCTGCACTCCAGCTGGTGTTTTGGATGGATGCTCCATGGAGTTGTTATTTAGAAGCCTGGCAGCATCCTGTGCAAAGTGGGGAGTCATAGTTGGCATTCTGCTTGGAATTTTGTTGGTCTCAAAGTGATTATGTGCCACAGTCTGGGCAGCAATACTGAAGACCAATCTTGACCCAACAGGCTTTGATGAGAGTACTTGGCTGACTGATTCTTTTCTTGGATATTCAAGTCAATAAATATTTATTGAGGCTTGAGTCTATGCAAGACACTTGATTAGGCACACTAAGAGATAGCGCCATGATGTATAATATATTACTAAGCATTTAGAAAAAAGCTAAAACTTGTGTAAGAGAGAGGAGTATATAAATCAACATAAATTAAGAGCAGATTCTCATTAGACCATGAAACATGTCAATATGGACTTGTGGGGGCAAAGAAGAGAAATATTAAGACCAACTGAGGAATCAGAAAGACTTTGTGAAAGAGCTAGCATTTGGTCTGGGTATTGAAGAATGGATAGGTTTTTGATAAGTAAGGAGGAGTTCAAGAAACAACGTGAGCAGATTCAAAAAGGTTAGGAAGCCCAGGACATGTACAGTATATAATAATAAAAATAATGTAATAGCTAATATGCATTAAGGGCTTAGCATTTTCAAATATCTTCTATTAAAAGTTGTATTCTTTTGTGCTACAAATAGAACCAGGATCAACTTATCCATTAGGAACAGTTTTTAGGGTCTCCAAATTTTTCAGGGGCCATTGAAAATGTTTTAATTTTTTTAATCAAAAGGAAAAATAATGTAATCCAGAGTTAATTATATTCATTTTTATACCAATGCAGTTGTAAAATATGGTTTTTAATATTATTGTCGTGGCAGAAAGAGTCATAATGTGGCCCTGAATAAAACCATCTTTGACTCTTATTCGTTTGTTTCTACCTCTAAACTATATTCCAAATAGGGTCCTTTTCATTTTCATTGTGCCAAAGGCACACCACCATAATATGTGATATGGATTAAGATATGAACTCTTAACCAGTTTCTTCCTTTTACTTTTGTCCCCTGCGATTCATTTTCTACACAAATGCCCAGTGAGCTATGATCATTTCTCTGCTTTAAAAGTTCCAGTGGGTTCCTGTTACACCAAAGATAAAATTTCATCTTTTTTTTTCTTGGCCAAAGGACCCTGACTATTAATCTGAACTCTGTCTGTGGCATTTCCACAAACATGACATGATGGCTAGCTCTTTTGGTCTTTTCTCTGTTCTTTGAACAAACCCACCTCAAGGCCTGTTTACTTCAGTTTCCTTCATCTGCAATATTTTTACTTCCCTTAGTTTTGCATGACTTTTCCCCCCAATATTTAGATCTGAGTTTATGTGGGATTTCCTCAGAGAGTTCTTCCATGACCACAAAATCAGATACCCCATATATTACTCCATTTTGATTTTTAAAAATGACATTTATCAGTATATGTAATTCAGATGTGTATTTATTTATGGAGTTGTTTATTATCTATCTTCCCTGACCAAACGGTGAGCTTCACGAGAAGGACTACGGTGTCCTCAGAGTTTAGAAAAGTTCCAGGCAGATAGTAGGCACTCGATATATGATTATTCAATCATGTTTGACTACATACATGACATTGGAGTTCAGTGGGGAATAACATAAATTTGGTTCATGCCTTCATGGAGTTTATAGTCAAGCAGAATTTACATTTATCTCAATAAATTCTCATAAGGCATAAGGTAGAAACTGTTACTATACTATTTTTCCAAAGGCTGATGCTGAAACAGGTATTATAAGAATGGAGCAGGTTACTTCTTTTGCACAGCTAGGATTTGAATACAGGTAGTTTGTCTTCATAACGTGGGTCTTTTAACACAATATTAAGTTCCTTTCAATGATAACTATACTTCTTGAATTTAGGTAAAGGTTGGAGATGTAAAAGTCAAAAGTTTTAAAATGCCTTGAGCAATAAGAATACCAAGACTGAGAAGAGTTTTTTTAAACCCAGAAGACAATGAAGAGTTTGTTTGATAGATTTAAGCAGAAATGTGCTTTAAATAGGGTGCCCAGGAAGGAGCCAATGCAAGCAAAGTAGACTGGAAGTAGAAGAGTTAGAGGGCTATTGCTAGGACCTGTCAGCCACTCATCATATTTTAGGAATGTAATAGCAGTTCAAAATTACACATTGTTTGCACACATTTTCTTAATAATAGCTGCTGGATGGAGAAAGGTTCATTCACACGTTGATTAGTAAAACTCTTGGGCAGAAAAACTCTTGAATTCTATTACAGAAACGTCTATTTCAGATATTTCCTTTTTTTTTTTTTTTTGAGTTGGAGTCTCCTAGACTCCTAGACTGGAGTGCAGTGGCACGCTCTCGGCCACCGCAGCCTCGACCTGCTGGGCTGTCAATCCTTCCGCCTCAGCCTTCCAAGTAGCTGGAACTACAGGCACGTAACTACCAAATCCGACTAAGTTTTGATTTTTTGTAGAGATGAGGTCTTGCCAAGTTGCCCGGGTGGATCTTGACCCGTGGGCTTGGGCAATCCACTCGCCTTGAACTCCCAAAGCACTGGGATTACAAGCTGAGCCACTGAACCCGGCCTATTTCAGATATTTTCAAGTGAAAATTACCAGTAGACTCTGTGCCCAAAGATGAGTATAGCTATTCTTTATAATAATTAAAAGCTTGTGGCTATGGATAGTGTTTATTGTATCCATGCAATCTTGAAATAACTTTTCATTCCAGTTTGATTACAACTGCCCAGCATTCATTCATTTCCTAATTCATTAATCACATATCCGTTGAATGCATTGTGTGTTCACAAATGCTAAGTTTTCACTTTAGTGAAGGAGCCAGGCATATTCCCTGGTGAAGGAAATTCTCTTGAATTCATATTCACTATCCCCCAGATAAGAACATTTCTCCCTGTCTCCACTGTTACCTTCCCATTTCCCCATCTCCACTACTACCTCCTCTTCCACCACTACAATGCTGGACCATCTTTTCTTACCTCACTTATTCTAGTTGCCTTATAATTAATCTTTGTGCTTTTATACATCTCCCTAATTCTCAACATAGCTACTAGAGCAATTCTTGTAAAACGTCAGCAAGGTCATATCACTCCTCTGTTCAAAATCTGCAATTATTCCCCATTGCACTTAAAAAAGAAGTAGTTTCTTGCAGGGACCAATCGGGTCCCAGGTGATCTGACTCTTGGACCTCATCTACTATTGGTCTTCTCTACCCACTCCTACCCTGTTCACTATTCTCCAGCTACACAGACCTCAAACACCCCATGCATACAGCAATCTTAGGCTATTTGCCTCACTAATCTTTCCCAGCATTTACAAACATCCTATATAATTTGCTTTTGATAATAGTAAAATTTAAACTTCTGCTTATCTAAAGACACTGAGAGTGTGAAAGGCAAAATCAAGAGTATAAAAAAAATCTGGCATACGCCTAAGTACTCAGAATATGTGAAGCACTCCTTCAATTTTCCTCATTTTCACATCCTTCCACAAGGTGAGGTCTTTCTCTATTTTGGTCATTTCATACATATCCAGAACAGTATTGATACATAGCAGGTGCCCCAAAAAATCTGTTGAAAGATTAAATGAATATGCACTTATAAAGCAACATGATGATGTCAATGAGCAGACATCTGAGAGGGTAGGTTGAACATTAGAGTCTCACCTGGAAAGGATCATGGGAAGAATTCTGAGAAAAATACCCAATTTAAGCTAAATATATCATATTCTGAGACACATTTAATAGCAAGAATGTTCTTATTCTCTCATGGAAGCAAGAAGAAGGTTACTAGGTTAGAAAAGTTCCAAACACTGTCTACTACAGTTGTTCCCTTTAGGTCCACACTATCTCCATCTATGGTTGACTCACCACAGTGCTTCTGTCTTCTCTAAACAATGGAAGATTATTTTGTACTGTTAATAAACAGAAGCTTGCTTTACTATACTGATGGTTATTTGTTCCTCATCCTCAATATTTGTTAATGATATCTTGGGTTAAGTTTGCCCTAACGTATAAGCTGGAAAGTAATATGCAGGGTCTAAGAAGGTGCTTCCTTATCCCCAAATATATTTCCTATCAACATTCTATAGATCCTTAAGGTTTTATCAATAAGATATATATTCCATTGGGGTTTTGTTGGCTTCTATTAAAATGTAGATACTTATGGAAAGAGTAGCATTAACCACTAATTCTTTGGAGTAAATATTTTATTAAGTATCTTCCACCAAGAATTGACAAAGAAGATGGTGACGAAGTAAGTAAGGACAGTGAGATGGAAGAGAAGTAGAGTATAGTGTGTTATTTGAAAAAGACAATAATGTATACAGGTGGGGGTAGTGGGTACAATCAAAACCCAGACTTTTTTGCCATTGTACAATGCACCCATGTAAACAAAAACATTTGTACCCCCAAAGCTATTTAAATAAAAAAATTAATTTAAAATTAAAAATTAGAAAAAAGAAAAGGACTGTCTTTCAAGAAGCATATAAATAAATTGTGTGTGAATTGTGTGTGTGTGTTTGTGTTTGGGGCAGGGGTGATGTAAGGCTAGGTTAAAATATATCAATGAGGCTAAATGAGCAAAAAAGAGTTTCTAAGAGTATGAACGATTGTGAGGATGCTGCAGACAAGTAAATATGTCTTACCTGCCACACAATTTAGCTCGAGTCCAGCCTTGAGTGTACGGAGCATCACAGTGCAATAAACAAAGCACTGGACATCCTGACTTTGTCCTTAGCTCCTCCCCTTTCTATTTTTGTTATTTTGGATTGTGGTTTCTTCAACTATGTAACAGATATAATAATAAATATCTTCTCTTTATATTTAGTGCACTAACCAAAGCAAAAACTGTATTTAAAAAAATCTAGAAACTTAAGGAGGCTTCACAAAGGAGAGAAAGTAAGAATATCAGAATAATTCAAAGGCTGTTTTCACATTACACTTGCTCCCCTCAATCTCCCAATTTTTTTCTCGATATTTCAGTTTTAAAAATCCCCAGCTTTGTGTTATATCAAATACATATAAAAGTAGAAGGAATAGTATAATAATTTATCATTATCTGTGACCCAGATTTAACACTTATCAATATCTTACTAATCTTGTTTTATTTATACCTCTCCATTACCTATCCCCCTCTGGTTATTAATTTTTGCTACTTTATTGAGGTATATTACATAACAATAGTGCATAAATTTTAAGTATATAATTCAATGAGGTAAATTTATAAAATTATACAGCCATAGTCACAATATAGTCCTAGAACATTTCCTCCACCCAAATAAAGTATTTCTTGTCTATGTGCAGTCAATTCTTGCTGCCGTTCCTAGCCCCTTTATCAGGTAGAGGAAGTTTCTTTTTATTGTTATTTTATTAGAGTTTTATTTTAAATGGGGATTGAATTTTGTCAAATATGTTCTATGTACCTACTGAAATGATTGTCTTTTTCTTCATTCTTATTAGTATTCATTGATTTTTGAAAGTTAAAGCAATCTTGTATTGCATAGATGATTCCCACTTGGTCACTCTTTTTAATATGTTGCTGGATTCAGTTTGCTAACTTTTAAAAATATTTTTGTACATTTCTTAATGAAGCTTATTTATCTATGCTTTTCTTCTTGTAGGATTTGTCAAACATTAATAGCAAGGTGATACCTCACAGAATGAGTTAAAAATTGTACTTTCTTCTATTTTCAGAAATAATTTATAAATGATTTTTTTCTTCTTAAAATATGTTCTAGAAGTTAGCAATGTCATCTGAGCTTGGGCTTTTTTTGTGTGGGAAAATTTTAAATTGCTAATTCAATTTTATTTTGTTATATATATCTGTTCTGACTTTTTTATTGTATTGAGTTTTTATGGTGGTGATTTGTATATTTTTAGGAATTTGTCCATTTTGTCTTAGTTGACTAATTTATTGATGTAAAATTGCTAATAGTATCTCCTTTTTATCTTTCTAATATCTGTAGGGTTAGTAGTAATGTCTCTTCATTTTATTTTCATTAATGTGTATCATCTATCTTTTTGTGTGTGTGTGTGAATCTACTTGAAGCTTTGTTAATTTTGTAAATCTTTTCAACCAACTAATGTATTAGACAGGGCTCCCCAGAGGATATATACATATAGATGATATAGATATGGACATAGACATAGATGTAGACAAAAATATAGATCCAGACCTAAACCTAGATATAGATATAGGCATAGATAAAATAGATAAGAGGAGATTTATTATGGGAAACAGCAAACACAATTATGAAGACTGAGAAGTTCCACAATATGCTCTTTGCAAGATGGCAAACAAGAAATGCCAGTGATGCAATTCAGTCCAATTTAAAGGCCTCATGACAAGGATAGCTTATGGTTCAATTCTCAATCTGAGGTCAAAACCATGAGAACTGGGATGGGGGCTGCTTGTGTAAGTCCTGAAGGCTCAGAAACCAAAAGCTCTGATGTCCAAAGACAGAAGATGAATGTCCCAGCTCAAAAAGAGATAATTTGCCCTTCCTCTGCCTTTTTTGTTCTATTTGAGCCCTCAGTGAACTGGATGATGCCTTCTCACATGAGTCAGGGCAATCTTCTTTACTTAGTCTATGAACTCAAATGCTAATGGCCTCCAAAAACACCCTGACTAGTACACCCAGAAATATTTCACAAGGTATTTAGGCATCCCTGGTCCAGTCAAATTGATCATAAATTTCACTATTACAATCAATCTCTGTTGGTTGTCATATATTACTTAACATAGAATTCTTAGTTGACAGATTTTTTTTCAGTGATTTGAATATGTCATTTCACTCCCTTCTTGACTCCATCATTTCTAATGAAAATTCATTTAACTGTATTTTGATCTCTGTGTGTATGTGATGAGTTATTTTCTGTGCTACTAATAAAAAAGATTATTCAGACCTTGGTCAAGTGGCACTGATACCACCAGGACCAAAGTCCTCTCAGATCTGAGAAGGCCAAGGAAATCAGAAAAACTGACTCTGGGACAACCTGAATGATGTTGCCAGTCAGAAATGATGGCAACTGGGCCCACTCTGCAGGGCAAATGGAATCAGCGGCTGTAGTTCAAGGTTGAAGTGTTGTAGCCCTGGAAGTTAGAGAAAAACAAGTTTTCTCAGCGTCCCCACCTTCCTTTGCTTTTCCTTGTTCCTTGAAACAAATATATTTATTTCAGGGCTTACCACAAATGTGAAGAGTTCAAATAAACAAGTACAAATCTTGATGGACTAGAAAAAAACTGACTTTACTTTACTATGATATGTTTAGATATAAAATTCTGATGTTTATCCAATTTGGGATTGGAGTCTCTTATATCTTTAAATTTTTAAATCAAATTTAGAAAGATTTCCATCATTATTTATTCAAATTTTTTTCTGCTCCTTTTCTCTCTCTCTTCTTCTAGGACATCCACTGCACATATATGCTTGATGCTGTCTGACAGGTTTTTGGGGAGCTCTGTTTATTTTTCTTCATTTTATTTTTCTCTCATTCATACTTGATGAATTCCAATATATCTCCAAATTTACTGATTTTTTCTGTCATCTCAGATTTGCTGTTTAGCAACTCTAGTAAATTTTTTATTTCTATTGTTTTACCTTTCATACCCTAAATTTTTATATTTTAAAAAATTTCTTTCAATTTATCCTAATACCCTATTTTTGGAATTATTGCCATCATAATTTCTTTTAATTCTTTAAATCAAATTTCTTAGTTCTTTGAACATACACCTATATAACAGCTTATTTGAAATATTGATCTGCTAAGTCCAAAATATGGGCCCCTTTCAGAAACATACAACAATACAATTTCTATTTCTCCTTAATTTTTAAAAAAATTATATAGAATATTAAAGAAATTGAGTAAACAAACAGATCACATTATATCTGCCTACCTCTCCATTACAATTTTTCAGTTTCTTTTTATTTCTTTTCTTTTTTAGAATGGAACAAAATTTTTGCTTCTTTTTTATGTCTCATTTTTTTTGTCGAAAATTGGACTTTATAGATAATATATTGTAGCAACTCTGGATTATAATTTACCCCAAAAGTTGTTGCTTCTGCTTGTTTGGTAACATGCCTGGACTAAATCTGTGGATTATTCTTATGCTGTGTAGTTACTGGTGTCTCTGTACTTGCTCTCTCTTTCTGTCTTTCATTTTGCTCCCTCTCTAACACACATACACTCTTTCTCCCCATATATATAACATGTATATTTGTTTTTAAAATATATGTATATACACACATTTAATTCTTGTTTTTTATTTTAAGCCTGTTTACCTAGAAATCAACTCTTTCTTCCTCTGCATAGCTACGTAGTCAACCAGTGATTGGTAAGGGATTGTGTTCAAATACCTCAAGCCAGTCAATCCTTCATTTTGTGTCATTGTATATATTTGTCTATTGGGGAATACATTCAAATTTCAGGCAGTTTTTATATCAGCCCAGCTTTTATTTTTCTTCGGCTTCTCTCATGTCCTCTCTGAAGGTTTATGTAGTATCAAAATCAGGCGAGGATATGTGGATTGCTTAGGCTTGCTCCAGTCTCCCCTGTTCAGATCTAGGAAGAGCTTGTGAAAGCACCCATGAATGCCTTATTTGCAGTATCTCTGTAAAATGTATGACTAGTTTGCCGGTCCACTATTTGAATGAGCCAGAAGTGAAGCTTTAGGCTAACTTAACCTCTAGTCTTCTCAATTTTTTTTTTTTTTTTTTTTTTGCTGTTACAATCACAACTGTTCAGACAATGCCACTTGTTATGGGTCCTTTCTGTGCTCTATCCAAATCAAGGCATACCCCTCCACAACAGAGCTGCTTGTTTTATTCGCTGCCTGTACCAGTAGAATCACTGTACAAATTAAGCTGTGGTGGGTGATGGAAATAGCTCCAGGGAGATGTTGCATACTCTTGCTGTTCCTACTCATGGTTTAGTTTTCTCTTTCTTTTCTTTCCTTTTTCTTTTTCTTTTTTTTTTTTTGAGAATACTCACCTCTCAACTTGGTGTATTATTTTATTCTATTTCTATAACTCTAATTTTTTTCCAGTTTTATCATTTTTAATGGGAAAAAATTGTCGAGCTTTTTATTCTGTCACTTTCAGCCTCTCTTCAATGTTTATATTTCTTCCCCTTCCCCCCCATTTTGAATCATTGTCAGAATGGGCCACTCTTATTGACTAAGATTGGTGCTTATTGAAACTTGTGCTCAAGTGAGCAAAACGTATAATTATATGTATAGAGTTAAAACTCCAAAAGGGACATTTTTAAGAGGGTAAAACTTTGCCTGGATCTGAATAGTGAAGTACAACATATCAGTGTAATTTTCTTCATGCACTCATGACTACTTAAGTTTCACTAATTTCTCCTTAGTGTTATTTTAAATTATATAGGATGATAAAGAAATTGAGCAAGCAAACAGATCAAATTATATCTGCCTACCTGTCCATTATATTTTTTCAGTTTAGAATGATAACCATCCTTGTTTACTCAGAAGTAGCACAATGTTAGCACTAAAAGTTCCACCTTCTGGGAAGTTTCTGTTTCAGACAGATTGGAACACTTGATCATTATCATTATTATTTCCTTACTGTCATTCCCTCTGTGGAACCCTACATTCCAGCCACAGCAAATTCCTGAAAACACCTCTCTTTCAAAGCCTGGCCTGCAAACATGCTGCCCTCAACCAGGGACACGCTTCAATTCCCCCAAAACCCCACTTTCTGGAAAAATTTTATAGACTACTTCAGAACTAATTCAGGCCTCACTATCTCCAGGTAGCTTTCTGAAACCTCTGCTTTGTCTCTGTGCTCCCTTAGCACCCAGGATATTTTTTATGAGATCACTAACAACACTATATCATAGTTATTTGCTTACTTGCTTCTTGTTTCAATCAGTTATTTGCTGACAAGCTATTATATAATAAACAACTGCATCTCAGTAGCATGCAAAAACAAGCACTCATTTCTCACTTAAGTATCTGCTGATTGGCTGGGTTTGGCTGGGCTCATAAGGCTTGGCTTCAAGCTCTATGTTGGGATCAGGTCTGGGCCAAGAAGCTACCTGGGCACGTTATGGAAAACATCTAAGACCTAGCTCAATTATACAAGCAATTTCAGGCCTCTACTTGTGTCATGTTTGCAAATATTCCATTGGCCAAAGCAAGTCACCTGCCCAAACCTAACATTCAGAGGGTGAAGAAATATGCCATGTCTAAGGGTTAGCAAATGCACAAAAGTAGTGAAGTATTGGCTAAAATAGTGCACACTTTCACAACTGTTTTCCCCAAATTAACCTGAGCACAGGGACTATATTCTATGCCTAGGTTATAGATTTGGCTAAGTAATTTAGTAGCCATGTGACTTTGGTCAAGTTTCTTTACATCTTTGTATCTCATTTTCTTATCTGTTATGTGGGGATAATAACAGTACTTATTTAATAGGATTGTTAGAATATTAAATAAGATTATTCAGGAGACGTTCTTAGCTCTATGACTGACATAAAGCTTCACACCTCCTGACATATAATAGGAGGCAAGTAAATGTTTGTTGAATGAGCAAAGAAATATATAAAAGGAAAATGGGGATTTTAAAAATAAAAACATGAATATTTTAAGTTGTTGGGAGATTGTAAAAGATAGACTTGGAAACTGGGAAGTTCAACTGAGAAAGTACACTAAAGCTTAGTTGTGATGAAAGAAAACATTTTGAATGTTTGTCCCTGGATAGAATCAAGATATTTATTCAGCTCATCAGACTTTATAATAAATACTTTTGCTTAAAGAAAAGTTCTACATTGATCAGGAATATCTGTTGCAGTCAATGCTTCCATGTGACAGCTGTGATGTTCAGTTCCACGTCAGCTCAGCCGTACCTCTTGTTCACAGTAACCTACCTTAAGAGTACACCATGTGTCTTTCTGTTTAAGCTCTGAGGATCTTTTACAACATCATGGTAACTCACACCAGAAGCAAGGGGAGTTATTGCCCAGGGGACAGTATTCAACCAGTGGCAAAGAGTTCATGAACAAATGTTCCAGCCTCCCATACGTCAGGAGGTATTTCATAAGCCAATCAGGAAGTCCCAACAGAATTGAGCCCCAATTGCAGAAAGTGTCCTGATGTTGACTTTTATTCCTTCTTTTTCTCACTCTTTCTACTCCCTCTCTTTGACTTCCTGAGAATATTTCTAAATAAACTTACTGCGCACTTTCTTAGGTTCAACTTTCAGAGAAATTTAAGCTGAGACAGACACGTTTGATCCTTTCTTCTTCTTTTTTTTTTAGCCCTAGTCTGCCCCTCCTAAAATTGGTCTTGTGCTTTCCGCCCCCAAAATGAACACCCCTATTTGAGAGGCAGTTTTTGTTCAGTCTATCCTGCCAGTCAAGAATTTGTTAAAGCTCAACTAACAGTATTTTATATTATGAAAACTGTAGGGTTTATTTTCATTTTTAAGCTACAAAATTAAAATATACAATATATTATTGGAAATGAGTGTTTAAGTTATAAAGACTCCTTGGGAGTGCTTATATTCTCTTCATGAAGGTGTATTTCCCTTGGTTAAGATTTGGCACTCTGCTCACATTTATACCTTCTTGAAAACCTTGGCCCAAAGCCAAGAAAATGAATGTCCTCTGTTAAATGGTTGATCCTAATGAATACACAGCTATAGAAAACACTCAATAAAATAATCTCTCTTTCAACAGACTTCTTCCTGCAAGCATCTTTCAATAATTTTGTTTTGATAAAAGTTACTCAGACTTTTGTCTTTAGTTTTAACTGTGGTCTTTATAAAATAGAAGAGTCCATGGAAATTCTAACTGGAAGTCAATCTAGGTTGAATTCCTTGTTGAATAAGTGAGGAAACTAAGAAGAGAATAATTTCCTTGAGAAATTATTTTGGGAAGAAAATAATTTTCCAAATCTCCTCAAATGACTATAACTAGAATTCCAGACTCTTGACTTGTTAGCCAGGTTTTTCTTCTATATTGTTCCAACTGACTTTGCACCTTACATATTCCCCATTTAAGATGAAGCTGCTCAAAAGGTTCATGTTCTGTATGTAAGCATGCTGCAGGAACTACCCAGTGAGTCTATTGTAGAATTTACTCTTTTTCCCCCCTCTTTTAATTTTTATTTTAAAATTGTGGGGTACATTTCAGGGTTAGGTATACAAATATTCATTGTGCAGGTACACTTGTTGATGAGGTGTGCCCCCCTTCCCCAGGCAGATATCAACTACTGTCAATCCCACTTCCCCAATCCCCTCCCCCACCGCTGTTTCCCGCTACTGTCAATCCTTTTCTTATAGTATTACGGTAGTTGTTCAATGTCCACCTATGAGTGAGAACATGTGATACTCAGCTCTTTGTTTTTGTGAGAGATCACACAGTATTATAAACTCTAATTCCATCCAGGTTGCTGTGAAGTTCATGATTTTGTTCTTCTTTGTGGCTGTGTAATATTCCATTGTGTACATGTACCACATTTAAAAAAATCTAGTCCTCTTTTGATGGGCAGCATGGTTGGTTCTATGTTCTTGCTATTGTGAACAGGGTTGCAATAAAAATACATGTGCAGGTATCTTTTTTATAGAGTGATTTGAGTTCTTCAGGGTATATTCCCAGTAGGGGGATTGTGGGGTCATATGGAAGGACGATTTTTAGAACTTTTAGGAATCGCCACACTGATTTCCATAGAGGCTGTACTAATTTGCACTCCCATCAACAGTATAGAAGTTTTCCCTTTTTGCCACATCCTCTCCAGCATCTGCTATTTTTTGTTATCGATGATGACCATTCTGACTGGAGTTAGGTGGTATCTCAGTGTAGTTTTAATTTGCATCTCCTTGATGACTAGTGAGACTGAATGTTTTTTCATGTATCTGTTGGCTGCTCATATGTCTTCTTTTGAGAAGTATCTATTCATATCTTTTGCCCACTTTGTAATGGGGCTGTATGTTTTTTTCTTTTCAATACATTTGAGTTCCTTGTAGATCCTTGATGTTAGGCCTTTGTCAGACATGGAAATGGAAAATATTTTTTCCTAATCTGTGGGCTGACTCCCTGCTCTCTTGATGGTTTCTTTGGCTTTGCAGAAGCCTTTCAGTTTGATGAGGTCCCACTCGTCTATCTTATCTCTTATGCCCTGGACACTTCGGGTTTTGATCAGGAGTTGGTTGCCAGTTCCAACTTCCATAAGTGTGTCTCCTGCATTTCCTAAGGTTCTTACAGTTTGTGGTTTTACATTTAGGTCTGTGATCCATTTAGAGTTAATTTTTGTGTATGGGGATAGGTAGGATTCCTGTTTCAATCTTTTGCATCATCAGTCAGTTTTCCCAGCACCATTTACTGAACAGGTTCTTCTCTCCCAAGTAGTGGGTGGTGGAGACTTTGTCAAAGATGAGTTGGTTGAGAAATTGACGTTTTGCTTCTGGAATCTCAATTCCATTCCATTGGTCTATGCACCTATTCTTGTACCAGTACCAGGCTGGCTTGATTATTATGGCTTTATAAGAAAGTTTAAAGTCTGGGAGTGTGATACCTCCTGCCTTTTTTTTTTCTTCTGAGGATTGATTTGGCTATTCATGGTCATTTATGTTTCCATATGAATTCCTGTATTGTTTTTTCTAGGTCTGAGAAGAATGTTGCTGGTAATTTGAAGGATATTGCATTAAATCTGTAGATTGCCTTAGGTAGAATGGGCATCTTAACAATGATAATCATGAGCATGAAATATTTTTCCACTTGTTTGTGCCATCTTTGATGTCTTTGAGCAGTGATTTGTAGTTTTCATTGTAAAGGTCTTTCACATCTCTGGTTAGGAAAATGCCAAGGTATTTCATTTTTTTGTGTATGGCTATTGTGAATGGAATTGAGCTTTTTATTTGGGTTTCTGTTTGTTTATTATGGGTGTATAGAAATGTGATTGTCTTTTGCACATTTATTTTATACCCTGAGATTTTGCCAAAGTCCTTTATCAGTGCAAGGAGGTTTTTGGCAGATTCTGTTGGGTTTTCAAGGTATACAATCATGTCGCCTGCAAAGAGAGATAACTTGACTTCCTCTTTTCCTCTTTGGATACCCCGATCGCCTTCCCTTCTCTGATTGCTCTAGCCAGGACTTCCAAAACTATGTTGAACAGGAGAGGTGAGAGTGGGCATCTTGTTCCAGTTTTCAAGGGAAATGGTTCCAATTTTTGTCTGTTTAGGAGTATGCTGGCTGTGGGTTTCTCGTAGATGGCTCTTACTATTTTGAGGTATGTTCCACCTATGCCTAGATGCTCGCGGGTTATTATAAAGAAGGGGTGCTTGATTTTATCAAAAGCTTTTTCTGCATCTAATGATACAATCATATGGTTTTTGTTTTTACGTCTGTTGATGTATTTAATTACATTTAGTTGAATCCAGTTTGTTAGGATCTTGTTGAGAATTTTAGCATCGATGTTCATCAAAGATTTTGGCCTGTAGTTCTCTTTCTTTGTTGGGTCTTTACCTGGCTTGGGTATCAATGTGATGTTAGCTTCATAAAATGATTTGGGGAGAGTTCCATCTTTCTCAATCGCCTGGAATACTTTCAATAGGATTGGTATCAGTTCCTCCTTATATGTTTTATAGAATTCTGCTGGAAAGTCATCTGGTCCAGGGCTTTTTTTTGTAGATAGTTTTCTTATGGCTTTATATTTTGCTTTCAATCTCTTGCTAATCTATTCGGTTTTCAAATGTGTTGATCCCTCAGCTGGGGTTTTGCACTTGATGCTATCAGCCTCTCCAGCCACCCTGCTTAGTTTTGCCTCCTGAAATTCCAGAACACAGTGACCTAGCACCTGATTCTTTAGAGATTGGACACCTTATTTTATTTTATTTTTAGAGTGGGAGTCTCACTCTATGCCCAGGCTGGAGTGCAGTGGCCTACTCATGGCCACTGTAGCCTCAATTTGCTGGGCTCAGGTAATTCTTCTGGCTCAGCTTTCCAAGCAGTTGGAACTACAGGCATGCGCCACCATGCCTGGCTAATTTTTGGATTTATTGAAGAGATGAGGTCTCACCAAGTTGCCCAGGCAGATCTCGAACACGTGGGCTCAGGCAATCCTCTCACCTCGGCTTCCCAAAGTGCTGGGATTATAGGCGTGCGTCACAGTGCCCAATCTTATCTTATATTTTAAGTGAAACAGCACAATTTCTGAGAATAGAGGCTCACTCATAGACTTATACTTATTGATTACCAAAGGAAATGAGAAACGTTTTTGTCCATGTTCCATGTTTTGATGTGGATTCTAGCCTGAAGTGCATCTACAGGTAACCACTCTTCGCTCTCCCATCCTGTCTTCACTCATGTCCATAGATAAGCTGAATCTTATTTGATTAGTAAATTTGAAAGAACAAGGTAATATGTTACAACTCCCCTAATCTCCCTAATGCCCTTACCTTGCAATCTGTCTGCCTGTGGGATGTCCAAGTTATATTTTGCTCCTTTGTCAAGTGAGACGACCATGTGCGTTCATTTTAATGTTCAATCTCTTTGTTCAACCAGTGACACTAGTTGGAAAAGTCTGAGTCATTTTGATTTACGATGTCAGGAGGCCTATCATTGAGCCACATTTGAGCCGTGTTCTCCAATAGCTTTATCGGTACAAAGCGGATGTTCTGACCTGCATCTACTTGACTTGTGCACTTAATAACTTGTTTTTAAAATCTGGAAAACTCTCAACAAAATTTTCTAAGATCCCAGCATTCAAAATGAAAGGTCTTATTTTTTAAAAAAGTTTTTTTTAATTTTTATTTTTTTATTTTTTGAGTTGGAGTCTCACTCTGTCTCCCAGTCTGGAGTGCAGTGGCTGCTCTTGGCCACCGCAGCCTCGACCTGCTGGGCCCCGGCGATCCTTCCACCTCAGCCTTCCAAGTAGCTGGAACTACAGGCGTGCGCTACCACGCCTGGCTGATTTTTGATTTATTGTAGAGATAAGGTCTCGCCAAATTGCCCGGGCAGGTCTTGAACCTGCGGGCTCAGGCAATCCACTCACCTCAGCCTCCTAAAGGCGTGGGATTACAGGCTGAGCCACCGAGCCCGGCTTAAAAAAAAGTTTTTAACAACACAACCAAGACCATGGTCATAGTAATAATCTGTTAAAACAACGGTTCACTATTTCTAAACATTCAATTGACCAGGAGTTTGGAAAACTGAAGTATTCTGAGGGTCACGGCTCTTATTGAGTAGGTATAGTTATTTAAGTGGAAGGAGATGAAAATAACCCAGGAGGATCACTATTACAAGCTGTTATTGCCATGGTTAATATTAAAAGATAAGACAGTTTGTAGTTTAGCACTCATTTACCAAAATGTTGCAACATTGTTAAAAAAAATTTTTTTATTGCATAGTTATTAACAAAGAACTTTTTAATTTTACCACATCTCTCAAAAGTAATCTTGGTGCTTTCAAAAAGTTCTTTGTCTCTAAAAATTAGCAATACACTATTTCTCAATGCTTCAACACAGCCCTTTGATTTCTGCAATTTATGTTGTAATATAAAACACAGCAGAGTTTTTGATCTTGTAATTGTGAGTTTTATTAATTACACACATTAGTAGAAGTGAAGTGGATAGGTAAGGAATAATTTGAGTTTAGTTAGCAGTTTATCTTGAACTAGTTAGCATTTTTGAATGCATTTTAAAGTTTTTAAACTTTTTGTTTGTTTCAGTATGATGTTATTTTTATTGTTAATTGAACTTAATCAAATTGCAGTTAGAGAATATGATTGATATTTTTCCTTGAAATTTGTCAGACAAGTTTGTTGATAGTTGTCATAAATATGTTATGAGTACCTAAAATAATGCATATTTATTTATTGGATATAAAGTTCTATTAAAATTTGTTAGTTTTATCTTTTTAAAATTATTATTTAAATGTACTATACTTGCTAATTTTTGTCATCTTCATAGACTGCTTTCTGAGAAAGATTATTACAAAAAAGGAGTATAATCCTTACTCAATAGAGGGTTTGTAATTGCTTTTAGTAATTATGTCAAATTTTGCTTTATATATTTTAATTTTAAATTGATGAGCACATTTACATTTGTGATAATTAAACCTTAGTGGATTTTTCCTCTAACACTATTATTATTGATTTTACCATCAATTCTAATTTGCTATTAATATAACTTTGCATTATTACTTTTCTAATGTAATGTAATTTAATATCCATGTGATTTTAACTTGTCTGAGTGACTTAAAAAAAAAAGAGAATAGGAATATTGAGATGTGTTTCTAAAAAGTCAATTTGAATACTCTGTCTTCTGACCTTCAAGTTAACATATACCATAATCACTAATATATTTTCAATTACTTCTACCATCTTAACTCAGTCTTTTTATGATTTTCATCCTTCTTTTTTTTCCTTTACTCATTATCTCTTGGAATAATAATTTTAAAAATATTCCCTTAATTTTCTTTGCAGAATTGGGAGCTGAAGTGTTTCTGTTATATTAGTGGTGACTTTTTCATATTCATATTTGTGTAATTTGCTCTAACAAATCTAAAGATATTATATGTTTCTGTCCTACTCCATGCCATGGCAAGAAACTTTTCACTCTTTAATGTTACAGAGAACATTCCATTTTCATCTTGCTATTAATGTCTATGGTTTTATTATTATTTTTTACTACTTCTTATTACTGGAATGAATTTTAATTTAAGGAATAATGTTTTATTCAATTGTGGAAAATTATCTTGAAAAATATTTTCTTTTTTCAAATATCACTTCCCAGTCATTTCTTTGGGGATTTTTGAACAAGCTTCTTTATCTATTTCTTGTGACTTTATGTAATTATCTTTGACTTTTGACCTAAATTCTGAGTGAATTCTTTTAAACTATATTCTATCTCACTAGTTCTCAGAGACTGAAAATCAGCAATGCTGGTAACAGTTGTAAATAATATTTCCATTACCACATAGCAAGAAAAGTAAGCACATTTTCTATACCAGGTCATAGTACAGCTGTCATGATGGGTGACAATAATTTTTTTTAAGTTATTGTTATTTTATTACCTGTGATAGTCCTGTGCTGCTTGGGTCCTCCCACGTTATAAACAAAAATATTACTCACACACCCAAACACTGAATTGCCTGCTCCTGCTTCTTCTTAACTGTCTCCAATTTAGAAGTCGTCCCCATTTTCTTAATTCCTTTTTAGATTAATCCAGCCTATGCTCAAACATGTCCCCCAACTCCCTTTACTGAGAGTCTCCCAAGGTTTATCCAGGGTGTACACCTCCTTGTTTTAGAACACTAGATAAACTTAACTTTGATTACATGTGTGTTTTTTAAAAATAAAAATCTATTTGTTTTATTCATTTATTTTAAATTGACATTTAAAATTACTTGTGTTTATCCTGTACAATATGGTGTTTTAAGGCATTTATAAGGAAAAAAAGCATTTATACATTGTACGATGGTAAAATATAGCTAATTAACAAAGGTATTACCTCACATAGTTGCATTTTTTGTGATGAGAATATTTAACATCCACTCTCCTAGTATTTTTAAAGAATACAATTTATTATAAGTAACTATAGTCAACATGCTGTATACTCGTTCTCTAAATATTATTCCTTTCTATTGTGACTATAAATATGTATCCTTTGATCAACATCTCCCCAAAAGTTCCACCCTGCTAACCACCCCAGCCTTGGGTAACCACTATTTTACTCTCTACTTCTATGAGATCAACTTTTTTAGGTCTCACATGAGTGAGATTATGTGGCATGTGTCTTGGCTTTATTTTGCTTAACATGATGTCCTCTACGTTCATCCATGCTGTTGAAAATGATGGGGATTGTTTTCTTTTTTTAAATGGCTGAATAGTATCCCATTGTGTATATATACCACATTTTCTTTATCTGTTCATTCATTGATAGGCACTTAGGTTGATTTCATATCTTGGGTGTTATAAATAGTGTTGTGGTAAACATAAAATGTATGTGTCTCTTCAAATACTAATTTTATTTTCATTGGATATGTACCCAGTGATGGGATTGCTGGATCATGTGGTAGTTTTATTTTTAACTTTTTGAGGGCCCTCCAAACTGTTTGTTATAATTGCTATACTAATTTGCATTTCTATCAACATTGTACAAGGGTTTCCCTTTTCTCCACATTCTTGCTAATACCTTTCTCTCTCTCTCTCTCTCTCTCTCTCTCTTAGCCATTCTAACAGGAGTTAGGTAATATCTCTTGCAGTTTTGGTTTGCATTTCACTGATCATTAGTGATGTTGAACTTTTAAAATATATATCTATTGGCCATTTATATGTTTTCTTTTGAGATATGTCTATTCAGGTCTTTGGCCCTTTTAAAAATTGGGTTGTTCTCTTGCTATTGAGTTATTTGAGTTCCTTTTGTAATATATTTCGGATATAACCCCTTATCAAATGAATAGTTTGCAAATATTTTCTCTCATTTTATAGGTTGTCTCTTTACTTTGTTAATTGTTTCCTTAGCTGTGCTGGAGCTTTTTAGCTAGATGTAATTCTATTTGTGTATTTTTTTTTTTTGAAGACATTTAAGAAAAAATGTGCCCACATCAATGTCATAGACTTTTCCCCTATGTTTTCTTCTAATAGTTTCATATGTTCATGTCTTACATTTAAGTCTTTAATATATTTTAAGTGGATTTTTTCCTATGGTGAGAGATAAGGTCTAATTTTATTTTTCTATATGTGAATATCTAGTTTTCCGAGAACCATTTATTAAAAAGACTATTCTTTTCTCAATGTGTGCTCTTGGAAATCTTGTCAAAAATTAATTGCTTTTAAATGCATGGATTTATTTCTGAACTCTTGCTTCTGTTTCATTAGCTGTGTGTCTGTTTTTATGCCAGTATTCATTGTTGTTTTAGTTACTATAGCTTTGTAGTATATTTTGAAGTTAGATAGTGTGATGCCTCTAGTTTTGTTCTTTTTGATCAAAATTGCTTTGGCAGTTGAGGAACTTTGTGGTACCATACAAATTTTAATATTTTTTTATATTTATGTTAAAAATATTATTGATATTTTAATAAAAATGCATTGAATCTGTAAATCACTTTAGTAGTATAGACATTTTAACAATATTAATTATTCCAATGCATGAACATGGAATATCTTTCCATTTGTCTGTCTTCTTCAATTTATTTGATGAGTGTTTCATACTTTCTAATGTAGAAAACTTTCACTTCTTGGGTAAAGTCAGAGAGGAAAATTAATTTTTCTTTCCAATTTGGATGTCTTTTATCTTTTGCTTTTGCCTAATTGTTCTGGTTAGGACTTTTAGTACTATGTTTAAGAAGAGTGATGAAAATGGGCATTCTTGTCTTATTCCAAATCTTAAAGGAAAAGCTTTAACTTTTCCCCATTCAATATGATATAAGTTACATGTTTGTCAAATATGACTCTTGTTTTGTTGAGGTACATTTTTTATGTACCTAATTTATTGAGATGTTGAATTTTGTCAAGTGTTTTTTTTCTGCACCTATTTAAATGATCATATGGATTTTACTCTTCATTCTGTTTTTTGTTGCTGTTTCTTACTTTAAAAATGTGAGGTACAATTCAGAATCAGGTACATCAATCGGGCCTCCCGTTGATCTTCACTTTGCCTGGATTGGGATCAGGTACCCTTATTGATGTTATGTGACCCTTCCCTCCCCTGGCAGTGTCCCTCCCTGCCAATTCCTTTGTTTTAGTATTATGATAAATGTTCAGGCTCCATTTATGAGTGAGAACATATGGTACTCAGTTCTTTGTTTCTGCGATAGATCACTGAGTATGACAAACTCTAAATCCCTCCAAGTTGCTGTAAAGTCCATAATTTTGTCCTTCTTTACAGCTGTGTAATGTTCCATTGTGTATATGTACCACATTTTAAAAATCCAGTCCACTTTCAATGGGCAGCACGGTTCATTTAATGTTGTTGCTATTGTGAATAGTGCTGCAATAAACATGCACATGTAGGTAACTTTTTTTTGTAGAATAATTTGAGTTCCTCCAGTTTATTCCTAGAAGGGGGATTACTGGGTCATATGGAAGGTTAATTTGATAACCTCCTGGAATACTTGTTCCAAGATGTTCTCTGTTTCCCTTTCTGCTTCTGGGATACTGATCAGGTGTAAGTTTGGCTTCCTGATATCACATATCTCTTGGAGGTTTTATTCTTTTTTTTTTTCAAGTTTTCAATAGATCTGGTTAATTCCATGTTGTGGTCTTCAATCTCTGAGATTCTTTCTTCTGCTTGGTTAATTCTGCTTTCCATGCTTGTCAGCTTGTTATTTATTTCCTGGATTTTTTTATAGCCAAAATCACTGTTACAAGTTCTTTCAGTGCTGCATCTTGTCTTTCTTAAGTCTTATCCACTCTTTCTATCCATCCCCTAATCCCTGTTTTATTCTGGGGTCAGTCCTTGGTGGTTTCCATTGTTAGGATTCTGAGGTCTGATTTTCCAGGTGTTGTCTCTTTGGTACACTGGAAATTACCTGTGTTCTTCCACTGATTTTTTTCTCATTTGCAATGGATCTCTTTCCTTTTATTTTAGTTTCATTATTCAGTGGTAGTAGGAGAGGCTTTCACTTCTGTTGTATGCTCAGCCCTTTATTCCTCCCTTATCAGGGTCTCCAAATTTGTTCTATTTTGAAATGGGGCTTGGGGTGGAAAGCTTTACTTTCTCTTGTAGTTTTGAGAATCAAAGAAGGTAGAGGGTGAGAAGCTAGGATTTAGAAACTACTTGCAAATCATAATGTTCACTAAATGGGGTATGAGTTCCTTGAGACTCACTCTCCACCACCACTCTATATGACGATACAATGGGTACATGTGTGTACCCCCTGAGTCCAAGATAAAGTAACAGCAATGAGGAGAACAGAGAAAAGTAAAGTGAAATAGAATGGACAAAAAATAATAAAAAATTAAACACACACACACACACACACAGAAAAACCAAAGCAAAACAAGAGCAAAAAACAAAAAAATAGGGGGAAAAAACCCCAAAGCAAAAACAAACAGAAAGAAAAACCAAAAAAAAACACATCCCAAACCAGGAAAACCAAACACACACACGCGCACAACAAAAAATGAAAGAAGAAGAATTAACAGAAAGAAAAAAGGTGGGGGGGGGGGGGGATGCAAATCAAACTCTGACACACACACACACACACACACACACACACACACACACACACACACACAGCGAAAAGAACAAAAAAGAAAAACTGAAAACCAAACACTCACATACACACACACACACACAGAAAACAAAAAACGAAAGAAGAAGAAAAAAATTGTTTTAAATTTCTGGGCACTAAGCACCCTCTTGTGGCTGTTTCTGTAATTATTTCTCTCAGCTGCTCACAGATAAGCCTGTCTGCCATCTCCTGCAGGGCTACAAACTCATTCACAATCTCCCCAGCGAGTGGTCTACAGGGGAGGGGGCATTAGGGTTGAGTGGGGTATCAGTCCTCCCCTAGTGCTCTTGTGGGTCAGGGGGATCCCCTCTGGTGGGGAGTTGCAGGATTATCTCCTCCCCAGGTGTTGGTGGTATGTTCCCCAGCCAGGCTTACCCTGGAGTAGGTTCCTCCCATCTTGGCTGACACCCAGGTTCCACCTGGGTTCCTTCCTTTCTGTCATGCCCCAGCTGTGTGGGTCTGACATTAAGAGGACAGCTGAGGAGGAGGGAGTTGGGTCAGCTCAGGACTCACCACTGATCTCTTGGGGAATCTTCCTTGTCCTTTTCTGGTCGCACCTTTTGTCCTGCAGCTGTGTCAGTGTAGGGGGTGGGGTGTCTGAGACTCCACACTCATCCTGTCCCTCCAAAGTTTGTGCTCTCGGGGTATTCCCTCTGGGTCATGATCCACCCCAGAGTAGTTAACCCACTGGTCACAGAGCGGGTCTATTGCTCCATGGTGAGAATGCCAGAGGACTTCCCTGCCCAGTTATCAAGATGGTGGCAGGGTGCCTGTTTCATCTTCTCGAATGGGACTCGGCCTCTGGCCCCCTCGCTGCATTCCCTCCATGGCTCTTTCACTGCCGGTGTCTGCTTGTTGCTGTGTTGGTGGGGCAGAGGCTGGCACCAGGAGTCACTTTCGGCAGCTTCTTCCCAGGAACGACCTTGTTAATTTTAGAAAATGGCATTCGGCTTCTGTGCCCTGGTAAGCACTAGGGTCCAAGCAGAGCAGCTGCAAGCACCAGCCACTTCACCAGGAGAGCCTTGGCCACTTCACCAGGAGAGCCTTGGCCACTTGCTCCCAAGTTCCCACTCAGTCACTCACATGCCGACTTACACACAGACACGATGCAAATTTGTCCATACACTCACTCACACAGTCCGACTGTTTCTGCCACCATCTACCCAAGCTTGTTCTTCATTCTGTTATTGTGATTTATCATCTTTATTTTGTTTTTGTATTGGGTTAATGCTGGCTTTATAAAATGAGTTTGAAAATATTTCTTCCTCTTCAATTATTTGGAAGACTCTGGGAAAGATTAGTATTTGTCATTTATTTGTTTGTTTATTTATTTATTTAGAGTCCGGATCTCACTCTGTCACCTAGGCTGGAGTGCAGACGTACAATCACAGCTTACTGCAGCCTTAAACTCAGGCACAGGTGATCCTTCTGCCTCAGCTTTGCTGGCTAGGTTTTTTGTTTGTTTGTTTTTAAATTTTCTGTAGAGATGAGGTCTTACTATGCTGCTCAGGCTGGTCTTCAACTCCTGTTAAACAATTCTCCCTGCCTCCGGCCTCCCAAAGTCCTGAGATTATAGGTGTGAGTCACTATGCCTGGCCAGTTCTTTAAATGCTTGGTAGAATTCAGGAGTGAAGGCATTTCTTGGTATTTCTTTGATGTGTTACTTTTTACTGATTCAATGTCCTTCTCATCGTTGATCTGTTTGGATTTTCTATTTCTTCATAATTCAATCTTGGAGGTTTACCTGTATCTAGGAATTTATCTGTTTCCTCTAGGTTATTCAATCTGTTGGTGTGTAATTGTTCATAATAGTCTTTTATAATCTTTTGTACTTCTGTGATATCAGTTGTAATGTCTCTTTTTTTTTCATTTATGATTTGGTTTATTTTAGTCTCTCTGTTGTCTTCGTTTAGCTAAAAGTTTGTCAATTTTGTTTACATCTTCAAAGAAACTAACACTTCATTTTATTGAGTCTTTTGTTTTTCTAGTCTCTGTTTCATTTATTTGTGCTCTTATCTTTACTAGAGCATTTCTTCTATTAACTTTGGTCTTAGTTTGTTCTTGTTTTCTAGTTCCTGGAGCTACAACATGAGGTTGCTTATTTTAACCATTTCTTTTTTTTCTGATGGTAGGGAGTTAGTGCTATAAACTTCTCTCTTAGTACTGTTTTGTTATATCCCACAGGTTGTATTTCCACGTTTATTTGTCTTTATAAAGTTTTAATCTGTCTTTCAATTTCTTTATTCACCCATTGGTTGTTTACATGCATGTTTCTGGTAGTCTTTGGCTAGTGGTTTTCAAATGTCCCACCTAGATTTCTATAGATATATTTTTACCTCTAAAATTTCTTTTTGGATATTTTGTTATATTTCCCTTATTTTATTTATGTTTCTTATAAGCTTTTACTGTGAATTATCTCTCCACCTATTACTTCTGAGCATTCTGAAGCATTTAGCCTTTCTCAATTTGGCTCAGGAATTACATGTGTGGGTGAGATATAATTTGTGTTTTGGTTTTTGATATTGTTTGTTTTTCTTTGGTATGCAACTTTCCTCCACTCTTCCATGTCATATTTGACATTATTTGATCGTTTTTTCCTAGGTCCTCAAAGATCTAAAAGTCAGATATAAGTCTTATGAAATAATTTTGGTCTTCCTGCTCTGTGGTAATATTGAACATATTGCAGATCCAATTAACAGTTATTCCAGGTTTTCAGGATATTTTAAATTGTCCTTTTACGACCTAGTAAACCACATTATTTTAAAGCTCTATCCTCAACTTCCAGGGAGCCATTGTAATTACAGCCATTTATATCTTCTCTACACATCCTTAAAAAAATATAAAAATCTGCACACACAGATATATAAAAATAATACCACACACATCTCAAAACTTCATCATAACTAGACAGCAACGACAAGAAAATACATTTTGAATTACTTATAAATTAATAAAAAAGAAAGAGTAATTTTGAGGAGAAATAATTACTTATCTCCTACTACAAGACTTCATGGAGAACAAGAGAAAAAATAAATTGCATAGAGGAAAGAGGATTGAGAAAAAATTACACTCAGAAAAATAAACTGCACAATATGGAAAAACAGTTCCAATAGACCAGAGCACTGATGTGAAGGTGTGTAATGTTCTAGAGCACAGTATTAGATAGGCATTGCTTTGTGGGGAGAAGACAATATAGAGAAAAAGAGAAATTTCTACCTCTGGCAATATAATTTTATTGTAATTTCTGGAATAAACTTAGACTCTCATTGGAAACAGAAAACTGAGCAAAAGTTTGTGAACTAATTGTTTTCAGATAGTTGGCAAATGGCAGCAGAGGACAAGGGACCTCTGAAAGTGGGAAAATTTAAAAAGTGGTCCCTAAGATTAGTCTAACTTTCTAACTGGATGCACATTTTAGATTACAGTGTGGGGAGGAAAATCCCAAGCAGAACATTGCAGTCTCACTGAGTCAAGGTAAATTAGATCACAGGTCATGGAGTCAGAGGTTTTAGGGCAGATATCCAGAAAGGAAGAAACTGCTGCTTCTACTACTACTACTACAACAACAACTACTACTACTACTACTACTACTATACTATTACTACTACTACTACTACTACTACACACACACACACACACACACACACACACACACACACACACACACACACCCAGCTCTCCAAATCTGCATAATGGTAATATTGAGTCTTTAGTGATTGTTAAGCTCTACATGTATAAAATAAAGTTCCTTGAGGCTGAAAAGAAAACACTTTCTATAGAGCTATAAAAGGAAATATCCCCAGAGCATACAAAGAATGGAGAAATGTTCAAGTTTAAACTGTCTAAAATTGAAACTTTTCACTAACTAAATAATCAATAGAAACCCTAGATGGGTCAAAATGGTGGTACGGTTAAACAACTCTGAGAGAAAAGACTATTCTAAACCCTCTGTGACAAATTTTAGTCAAGCCTCAAAAGGATCCAGCTGATCTGCATAAATTAACGCTTTACAGTGCAAATTAAACAAGTTTTAATGGAAAACAATAAAATCCAGATGCTGAAAAAGCGTACAAATCACGAGGTCCTATATTTAATAAAAACATTACTAGACATGTCAAGAATTGGGAAAATATAATGTATAATCAGAAGAAAATAAGTTAATAGAAACAGACATAAAAATGATAAAGAAATTAGCAGGAAAGAACATTTCAATAGGTATTATACATAATATACTCAAGGATTTAGAGAAAAGATGAAGAGAATAAGCAGAGAATTGGGAGATATAGAAAACACCAAAATAAAAATTTAGTTATAAAAATACAATATCTGAGCCTGGCTTGGTAGCTCAGCCTGTAATCCCATGCCTTTGGGAGGCTGAGGTGAGTGAATTGCCTGAGCCCACAGGTTTGAGACCCGCTTGGGCAGGCAAGACCTCATCTCTACAATAAAATTAAAAAATTAGCTGGGCGTGGTAGCGCGCGCTTGTAATTCCGGCTACTTGGAAGGCTGAGGCGGAAGGATCGCCGGAGCCCAGCAGGCGAGGCTGCGGTGGCCGGGAGCGGCCACTCCACTCCAGTCTGGGTGACAGAGTATGACTCCAACTCAAAAAAAAAACAACAAAATACAATATCTGAAATTTTAAAAAATTTATTGGATCAGACCTATAGCAGAATAGACACTGCTGAAGTAAAAATTACTGAACTTCACTATATAGCTGCAGAAAGTATCCTAATGAAACTGAGCATAGAGAAAAGAAGGTGTAAAAACATGAATAGAGAGACTCAGTAAAATATCAAGTGATCTAGCATGTATATAATTTAAATATAAAGAACTCATCTAAGGAACATGAAAATTAAATTCATGAAAATCACTAACAAAGTGATACATCTTAAAAACAGCAAGATAAAAAATCTATATTACATATTTAGTGAGAAAAAAATAAGCATTACTGCAGACTTTCTATTAAAAGCCATGTAAGCCAGAAGGCAGTGGAATATCACTTCTGTAGTATTCCTCACAGGACGGCATAACCCAAATGAAATTATGAGGAAGCATCAGATATTCATAAATTGAGAGACATTTGCTAAATCTTTATATCTTTAAAGACAAAAAATTCAAAAAGAGACTGAAGAGTTGAAAGCAACATGACAACTAAATGCAATATTTGACCATAAGGCATATTTCTTCTTTATTTGCTACATAAGTTAACATTGGGGCAATGAGCAATGTTTGAATAAGTTTTATGGATGTTAGAATAGTATTGTGTGTCAATGTTATTTTACTGATTTTTATTATTTTACTGTGGTTATGGAAATACAATTATTTAGGGGTAAAGAGATATAATTTCTGCAACTTTCATAGGATTCAGGAAAAAAATAGTTTTGTGTTTACATATCTAGAGGAAATCATGTATTAAATGTACTAAAATGTTAACAATTGGGGTATCTGAATGGACTGTATATAGAAGTTCTTTCTACTCTTCTTATAATTTTCCTATAAATTAAAACTATCTCACTGCCACCCACCCCTCCTCCAATTATATTTTTTTATAGGTGAAAGGAGCTAACGTTTTCTGGCTTTAAACAGAGAGCCTTCTTCCATCTTCCTGATTCTTGTCCAATACTTGTAGTCACCAGGACTCTGCAAGAGCCAGTTATCTACATTGCTCGAGCTGCTTTTGACCACAGAGCCCATAAATTTTGGGCTTCAGTCTTGCTTGTGAGCTTGAATTTTTGTTCACATAATTACTTATCTTGTTTTCAGAAATAATTGTGTGTCATGCCTTTTCTCTTTTTAGGTTTTAAATGCCATAGTTAGAAGTGTATTGAAGCCTGAAATTATGAAATCATTTTAACCGAAAGTTTCATCAGGTGGCTTTAACAAAAGCTATAATCACTTTTGGGTCATTAGCAATAAATATTTTGTCTTTAATTAAGTCTATGCAGAATTCTCATCTTTAATATCACTTCTGTTTTTGAAAATTCAGATTCAGTTAAGTTTATTGGTTCAGCAGTGTAGTCCATTCATCTGGGGTATGCTAGTATCCATGATTATTGCAGTGACCATGTGATGACTAATGAAAAACTGCTAAAAACAATATATATATATATAAAAATCCTGGATTTGAAAAACATGCTAACCCATTGGAAACACATGCAGCATTAACTCAACAAGATTTGAGTGCTTACTGTGTATAAAATAGGATCTGAATATGCAATAATAAATTACACTTACCAAGCATCTAGAACCATACAGTCTATAGGAAAGACAAGCCATTGATAAATAACCAAGATGGAGACAAACAAAAATGCCCTTATGAGTTCAAGGAAATGATAAATGAATTCCAGCTGTGAGGGATTAAATGAGGCTTCTAGGAAGAAGTGTCTTTTTAAGCTAGATCTTGAAAAGTGGGATTTTTGCAAACTACTTAAGGAAAGGGAAGGAAGATGTTAGAATTTAGACTTGGATCAGCTTTAATTAATGGCAAGGAAGTATTGATAAAGAAATATCCTTATTTCCGATAAGTTAGTTCCCTAAGGAGGACAACATTTTTTTTTTGAGTTGGAGTCTCACTCTGTCGCCCAGACTGTAGTGCAGTGGCCGCTTCCGGCCACTGCAGCCTCGACCTGCTGGGCTCCGGCGATCCTTCCTCCTCAGCCTTCTGAGTAGCCGGAATTACAGGCATGCGCTACCACGCCCAGCTGATTTTTTTTTTTTAATTTCATAAAGGCTAAATTTTTTCCCATTCACAACTTGCTTTCCACTCACTACTAACTGTGCTCTAACTAGATTGTGACTTTCTTATCTCTTTAACTTCAGACTTTCTTTAATATTTTTCCAAATGCTAGTAAGACCCTTGATTAGCCTTGATTATGGAAGGGTTAGGGATCACCTACCAGCAAATCCCAGCTACAGAAAGAAGTAGCAATTTGTGGTGGTAATTTTTAAAGTTTAGCAAGCCCTTTTTAATAAAAAAAAATCTGTCAAAGTGTTTATTGCCTGTCAAAGAGACAATGCAATGGTTTTTGCTTTCATTTCAGCATCTCCTCCTCTGTAATTATACTTCTTTATGCCTCTGGGAATGTGGCACAGTGTTCATGTATGTTGGAATTCTGTCAATCTAAATACAAACCTGGTTTTGCTGCTAACTGGCTGTGCAACTTTATGACACATTCTGGTCTCTTATTTCCTCAATTTGCAAAAATGGTGCCAATCCTGTATACCTTTCAGGTTTGTGGAGATGTTGAAACAACTTATGGAAGTCAAAGTGTTCAACTAGTCTGTAGGAGTTAGTCAACAAACACTCTTTTCCCTTTTTCACTGCCTTTAATCATGCCCTCCCCTGAGTCTTGTATGTCTTATTTTTCTTCTTCATCCTTTTTTTTGTTTATTAAAGTTCAACTCATCATTCAAGTCCAGTTCTATCTTCTGTGAATCCTTTACTAGACGCCCTATAGTGATAATTATTTGAACTTTACTTTTTGCTCCAGCACATGTGGACTGAATTTCCATCTAGCACATAACTGGAGTCACATTGCTCAGGGCAACAGCTAAAAGAATCCAACTCAAGGTGCTTGGCAACGGTGCTATTGCATCATTTATATTAAACAGGCAATGAGTGCAATCAGGCCTGAAAGAATCTCAGAAACAATGTGTGAATTGATTTAAGAGTTCTTTGTCACAAGTGAAATGTGATTTTCATTGTTCAAGTGTTCAAGCAAGAAGCTGGTGATGCCAATATCAAGGATGACATTGGAAAACTAACTTAGGCCATAAAGAAATGCTGGATAATAAAGAGTTAAAATAAAACCTCATATATGCATAACTAGACTTTATGAGAATCTGGAACTCTTGAGGACAATTTTGACAACATACGATGTCTTATATGTTATCTTAATTAATTAACTAATTAATGAATATTTTAGAGTTACAAGTAAGTTGGATGCAGGTGAAGTTTGGGCTTCTAGGAAGCCCTCTCTCCCCTGAAAGTGGACCTGGTACCCAATGTGTTGCCATGTACCCCCCCATACCTCCGTTTCTCCCTCCCCTAGCAGTGTCCTGCATCTGCTGATCCCACCCTTATGCTCATGTGATCAGTGATCAAGACCTGCTTATGAGTGAGAAAATTGTAAGCATTCAGTTCTTTGTTTTTGTGATAGTTTCCTTAGTATGATGATCTCTGTCTGCAAAGACCATGATTTTGTTTTTTATGGCTGCAAAATATTCCATTGTGTATATGTACCACATTTTCTTTATCCAATTCACTTTCAATGGGCATCTGGGTTGGTTCCATATTTGGCTATTGTGAATAGTACTGCAGTGAACATACACATGCAGGTGTCTTTTTGGAAGGGTGATTTATGTTTCTCCGAATATATTTCCAGAAGAGGTATTGCTGTAGCCTATGGATGCTCAGTTTTTAGTTCTTTGAGAAACTGCCCCACTGCTTTTTAACAAGGGTTGAACTACTTTACATTCCCGCCAACATTGTAGAAGCTTATCCTTTTCTCTGCAGCTGTACCAATACCAACTGTTTTTTGACTCTTTAGTGATAGCCATCCTTTCTGGTGTCAGGTGGTATTTCATTGTAGTTTTGATTTGTATTTCTTTGATGATTAGTGAGGCTGAGCATTTTAAATGTTTTTTGATTGCCTTAATGTGTTAAGAAGCTTTTGCTAGTGTCCTTTGCCCACTCTTTAAAATGGGGTTGTTTTTATTTCCTTCAATTTGTTTGGGTTTCTTGTAGACCTTGGATGGAAGGCCTTTATCAGATGCATAACCTGCAAATATTTTTTTTCCCATTCTATGGGTTGTCTCTTTACTTTTTTTGATGGTTTCTTTTGTGTTACCTTTAGAATCAAGTGTTGTGAGTTATGATGCCTTTGTATTTCATTCCTTCAAGTTTATCTCTTTTTAAAACTACATTGTAATCTCTTGAGGATCAGAATTATACCTGAAACATAACACACGTATAATGAATATTTAGCAGAATTACATTGAAACTGGATATGGAGATAAAGCTGTAGAGAAATAAGACAGAAATAAGTCAAGAGGAAGCCTGGCACATGGTCAGCCTTTTGAAAAATTATAGCTAATCTTTTATTAAGTGCTTTACGTACATTGTTATAATAGCTCTATTTGATAAGAATAGTTATGACCTCTACTTCACAAAAGAAACTAAAATTTAGAGAAAGTTTAATAACTTGCCTAAGGTTGTACCTTAGGCAAGTGGCAAAGACTCAACTCAAATGTAAATCTAAGGTTGAATCCAGAGTGAATGTGAATCCAGCCACAACGCGTTTTAGAAATTCTTTCTCCCAATAAAGCCTCCAATGTATTAGACTATAATGTTCTTTCTACACAGTAACAGGTCAATCAGCAATAATTATTTTACTATTCATTAATGTAAATTAAATAATGTAGTCTTGAAATTTGAAAGCTAGCCTGAATGAGGTACAATTGTTCCCTTCATTAAGGTTGGAAAATCATTTTGTCCATAGGAATAAATCCCATCTAGAGATATGCGTAGGACTGCATATGACCCTGCTTAAGTTTATCTGCTGTCATTCTCACTAAGGAGATTTGGGGGAGAATCAACCAGGATCTGATTTTGCTTTCTTATTGATTTATTGATAACTCTTTTTCAACTGCAAGATTACCTCCACTTTCAACATTTTATGATTCACCTAGATCAGCTTGAGTCTACATTTGTGCTGATGGAATAAAAGCATGGGGATTTCAAGAACAAATGTTTTTCACAGTGTCTTCTTCTCTGGCAGAATTAGCACAGTGTTCACTGTGTCCATAACATTCAAACAGACATGTAGAATGTGAAGGACACGAGCAGAGTGCTTTGCCCAGAAAAAAATGAAAGAAAGGAAGAGAAGACCAAGAGAACCTGGCTCCTCTGAAAACAACTTATTAGAGGGTTTTGCCCAGGAAACTGTTGGCTTTGACTGCTCTCTAGTGGTGGGCCGCGTTCACTGTCAGCAACTCTTTCCACAGGGATTCCAAGCAGAAGGGCAAGGTGGCAAAATTTAAGCGTGTGTAGACATCCAGAGCTGAGTTACAAAGGAACACACACACACACACACACACACACACACACACACACACACACACTCGGCCTGGCGATAAGGTAGGAGAGCAACTTTCCCTGAACAGGAAATGAGCATAGAGATAGAAGATGAAGTCATGGGAGGTGGAGTCGTCTCTGGGAGCCAGAGAAAGGTTTGAGAGGAGTGAGAAATGTCCTACTGAGAGCCCTAGACTTCTCACGACTGTGCTCACCTTCTCATAACTATTGAAGGTAGCCATAGAAAGGATCTATCTTCCTCAGCGATGTCCTGTCTGATTTTTGATAATGTTAGTTTCCAAAATTGGAGTTGTGCTGACTGCAGAGCTGAAGAGCTGGCTTCTTGCATAGCCCTACAGAGTATGAGGAACAGGAAGGAGACAGACTTCTTGCCTCCTGAACGCGGCCACCTCCCCTTTCCGGAGGAAGAACATAGGCCCATTTTATTTACTTTTTTTCTACCCTGTATTACCCAGCAAAAGAAGGGAGAGTATCACCTTGGGAGACCTGGAGAGAGACTCTCTGGTATTATCCATTCCAGATTTCCCTAAATCATATTTTATAGATGATGTTTTGAATTGTATATACATTTAGAGAAAAGATACTTATGTAATGCAAGTTTGGGGGGGGTGTTTTGTTTTGTCTTTGGTTCACAGTTAACTTATACCTTGTGTTGGGTCCTGCCCTTGCGCTGATTTTCTTTCATTTATTTATTTATTTATTTTTTGAGATGGAGTCTCACTCTGTTGCCCAGACTGGAGTGCAGTGGCACACTCCCAGCCATCGCAGCCTCGACCTGCTGGGCTCCGGCGATCCCACTGCCTCAGCCTTCCAAGCAGCCAGAACTATAGGCACACGCTACATGCCCAGCTAATTTTTGACTTATTATGGAGACGAGGTCTCGCCAAGTTGCCTGGGTGGGTCTCGAACTCGCGGACTCAGGCAATTCACTCACCTCGGCCACCCAAAGTGCTGGGATTACAGGCTGAGTCACCGAACCTGGCTACCTTGCACTGATTTTCTATGAAGATTTATGTAATTTATTTTACTCCTTTAGGCCTCCATTTATCCTTCTGTAAAATGGTGGTGGCAGTAGAGAGAGGTTGGAAGGTTGGTTGATGTTCTGGGCTCCTTTAATCTCTAAATGCCCTGAATATTGTGATTCATTAAATCACAGAAGAGAACCTAAGAAAATATCCTGGGTTATGTAAGAAACCATTTGAGTCCTGGCTGGCCAAACAGGAATTCACACCGAGAGAAATACTCAAAATAGAAAGATATCAGGCAAGTGACATATTGGTGACCAGAAGGCACTTCCTTTCAGAAGAGTAGGCAGTAAGATCATAGCCTTCAACAGAATAAAGAGCCTATACAAAATTCCCTCGGTTCCTCCATTTTCTCTATCTGCTTTCTTTATGTTTGTGTCTCTATACGTAAGGCAAAGTGGAGAATTAAAGCAATTATTTGGATAATCCAGGCAGAAAAAAACCCTCACAACACCCACATATGTTGCAATTATTTAGACATTTCAGGCAGAAGTAGAGCTTGAGACCAAATTTATCAGGATAGTGCTTCAAGTCTTTTGAAAAACAGCAATGCTAATTACATGACAAATTCAATGTAGTATCACAGAGGACTGATGAGAGAGCAAAATGCTTGCTTGACATGCCCAAGAAGAAAAGCACAGAGGAAAAATATTTTACATCAGTTAAAACTTGGTGGAAAAAGATAAAGGTAGTAAAATGATTACTGCTAAAATATGTTGTGAAGTACAAAAGAATACTTTTATAAATATGCCCAGACATATGAAACAGCCCCAGAAATTAAGGCTGCCAATCAATGAGGGTGAATATGAAATTGAGACTGATTTTTAAATAGTTAAGAGAGTGAATTCATTCTCTGAATCTAGTTTTAACGGAAAAAAATGAAGCAAACAAATTTCGACTGTAAGGATATAATCCTTACCAAAAAGGTATTGGCAAAAATCAGGTGAGAGAATACAGAACTTGGAAAATTTTCACATTTATAAATCAACTAGACAGGTACCTGAGATTATTACGGGAATTGAGTGATATGAAGTACTTACTAAATAACACATTTACTTTTGAAAAAAAATTATATAGCCGAGAAGATAGCAGAGATTCTTCATTAAAAAGGGATAGCACAAAACCCTTTTTCTCTGTGTGTTTTGGTGTTGTTACTTTTTTACAGGCCATGCAATGCCATACTGGTCTGAGGAACAAATATGTATACAATGTGAATGTAATACCTAAAATAGGGTCTGCCCCTTAGCAGATATTAATTCCCTTATCTTTTTATTAAAAGTTGCCTGCCCTGGCTTTTGGTAGATCAAATTTGCACATTTTCTGCCTGTTATACCAGCAAATGCTAGAAAAACGCGTTAGAAACTACCTTGACCAGGCATACCACTTTGTGGATGAGAAGACTACCATCAAGAGCTGGTTCATAACTTGCTGAAAGTTGTGCAGACAGTTTTCACTGGGGCTAGAACACAGACCTCCAGACTTGAAAACTTTTCTTCCACCACAGTGCTATGATCAATCACAACACTGAGGAAGAGGAGATATTAAAAAACTGTTGTTCTTTTTCTTTCTTTCTTTTTTCAAATGAGACATGATCTCACTTTGTTGCCCAAGCTGAAGCTCAGAGGAACAATCATGGCTCCGTGCAGCCTCAAACTCCTGGGCTAAAACGATCTTTCCGCCTAAACCTTCTGAATAGCTGTGACTGCAAGTGCAAATCACCATGCATGGCTAATTTTTTTGTTTTTTACTTGCTGAATGTTGTCCAGGCTGATGTTACACTTCTGGGCCTAGCAATCCTCCCTTCTTGCCTCTGAAGGTACTGAAATTGCTGGTATGAGCCACTGTGCCCAGCTAAGGGAGCAACACATTTCTAGAGAATAATTCCGAAGCATATAAGGGAAGAGATGGAAAAGGTTGTTTTAAGTCCTGAAAATCCCAGGAGTCACTCTTAGTTTTAAGATTATTGACACAGATAAAATCTATTTAGAACTATAAAATATGAGGGATGAGAAATACTTTTGAGACTAGTTAACACTCTGCCAGGAGTCCCTTTTCAGTATTCTCTAACAGGAGTCCTCCACCTCCTGATTGATTACCCTACTTGTGACGAAGCGCAGACTATCTGCCAAGACAATCCATATCCTCTTTGGGCAGCTCTACTTACCTAAAGTTCTTCCTACTGAGTAGCAAAATCTTTCTGCTTAGCTCAATGCTTCACTGTAACACTTCATCTTTAAATATTTAAATATTAAGTTGGCATAATAAGCAATTAGTATTCTGCTTTTATACATAATAAATGGCCACTATCACACAATAAATAAGCTAGTCATTTCTTAATATCAGCAAATATCCAATAAGTGTTTACATATCTCCAGATATCTTATCAGTTTTTTGTTCAATTTGCTGTTAAAATCAGAATCCAGCCGGGCTCGGTGGCTCAGCCTGTAATCCCGCACTTTGGGAGGCCGAGGTGAGTGGATTGCCTGAGCCCGTGGGTTCGAAACCTGCCCGGCCAACTTAGCGAGACCTCATCTCTACAATAAATAAAAAATTAGCCGGGTGTGGTAGCGTGCACCTGTAGTTCCAGCTACTTGGAACGCTGAGGTGGAAGGATCGCCGGAGCTCAGCAAGTTGAGGCTGCGGTGGCCGGGAGCGGCCACTGCACTCCAGTCTGGGCGACTGAGTGATACTCCAACTCAAAAAAAAAAAAAAAATCAGAATCCAAAAAGTCCAGCCCATACATATTGATTAGTTGATAATCTCTTTAAGCATATAGTTGCTGCTCCAAATTTTTATTTTAATTGAATGAATGAATGAACTAATTAATGTGGATAATGTTATGTGGAACAAACTACTTTTTCATACAGTCTGTATTTTGCTGACTGCATCACTGTGGTGCCTGTCTTCTCTATTTTCTGTGGATTGATGGCAGAGCTGGAGGCTTGAGAATTTTTGTTTTTCTTCTTAGTGTAGTTATGATTTCATAGTCTAGAATTCCTTTTTAAAGGACCTTTGGTATCTTTGATGGCTTCTTTCTTACTTCATTCAAGCTACTGTACATAAAATAACATAAACTGGATGGTTTAAACAAGTGTCTACTTCTCATAGTTCTGGAGACTGGGAAGTCCAAGTTCAAGGCAGCAGCAGATTCAGTGTCTGGTTATGGCTTGTTCTCTGGTTCATAGACAGTGACTTCTTATTGTGTCCTTACATAGTGAAAGAAAGCAAGTTCACTTGGGACTTATAAGGACACTAATCCTATTTAAGAGGATTCTATCTTTATGACCTCATCTAATCCTAATTATCTCTCAAAGATCCTACTTTTAATCCCATCATTTTGAGGGCTAGAATTTCAACATATAGACTTTGAGGCAACACAGATGTTCAGACCATAGCAGCTTCCTTGCTCTCTGGCATGATAACATGTTCTAGGCTCAGCATTCACAGTGCCTGCTCCAGACCTGGAACTTTCCATTGTTTCCAAGGAGCTGTGATTCCCTTTAGTGGTTGCCAGGGCTGTTCGTCACTACTGAGTTTGTCAAGGTGTTGGTCTGCTTTAGTAGACAAAAAACAAAGTTTTAAAAAATGTTATAACTTTATGAATGTACAATTAAAGGATAGCAAAATTCTAAAAACTTTAAAAAATGTAATCATTTCTGACATATGCAAACACCTGCAAAGTCATAGTAAAAATAGCAAATATTCGTATCACTGTCAAAATTTCCTCATGCTTCTTGTAATCTATCCTCCTCCTACTCCCAGCCCTAACCAACCACTGATCTGCTTACCATCACCATAAATTAGTTTGCATTTTCTAGAATTTTATACAAAATACCCATATACTCTTTTTTTCAAGCTTTTCCCTAGCATAATTACTTTTTGATCCATCCATGTTGTTGTGTATGTCAATAGTTTCATTTTACTGATGAGTAGTATTTCATTGTATGACTTTACCACATATTGTTTATCCATAAACCTGTTGATGGACATCTGGATATTTCCCGCTTAGAAATATTAATACTAAAACTACTATAAACATTTGTGCAAAAGTCTTTGGGCAAACATAAATTTTATTTCTGTTTTATAACAAATATGTATATAATGTGAATGTAATACCTAAACAAGTATCTACTTCTCATAGTTCTGGAGGCTAGGAAGTCCAAGTTCACTTAGGAGTGGGTTGCCTGGATTGTGGTAGCTGTGATTGTTAATTTTATAAAAAACTGCCAAGGTGTTTTTACCATTTTATATTTTCTCTAGCGGTGCTTAGAAATTCTAGTTGCTCTACTCCCTTGCCAACATTTGTTATGATCAGCCTCTTTATTTTTAACCAGTCTAATGGGTATATAATTCCATTCCATTGTGGAATTTTAATTTGTGTTTCTCTACCTGGTGTTAAATATCTTTCTCTTGCATTTTTGTTGTCACTTGATTATATTATTTTGTAAAATGTCATTCAAATATTTTGTACTTTTTAATTAGATTGTATAAGTAGTTTTCAAGTTGTGAGAAATCTTTATATAATCTTGATATGAGTATTTTGTTTGATATTTGTGTTCAAGTATTTGCTCCCAATCTGTGGCTTGCTATTTTGTTTTCTTAATGATGCTTTTAGAAGAGCAAATGTTTTACATTTTGATGAAATAAGCTTAATCTAATTTTTTAATTGTATGGTTTATGCTTTTTTTGTTTCTATCTAAGGAAACTATGTATACCATCAGGTTGCAAAGATCTTACTCTAGAAGTTTTATAGTTGTTTTATGGTTAGCGCTATAATTAATTTCAGGTTAATTTATTTCCATGATATAAGGTAAGGGCCACTATTTATTTTTTATCATTCAGATATTTAGTTGATATAGCACCATTTTCTTTCCTTATTTAATTTTCATGACACCTTTGTTGAAACTCAGTTATATTTGTGGGGGTTCTATTTTTGACTCTCTATTCTATTTCATTTATTCTCTCTCTCTCTCTCTCTCTCTCTCTCTTGCTCTCGCTCTCGCCCTTTCTCTTCTACCAGTACTGAATTGTCTTAATTACCAACTACAGTTGTCCCATGGTATGCATGGGAGACTAGTTCCTTTGCCTGCCAAGGATACCAAAACTCACAGTGTTCAAGTCCCTGATGTAAAATGGTGTCTGTAGTATTTGCATAAAATCTATGCATATCCTCCTATATACTTTAAATCATCTCTAGATTACTTATAATACCTAACACAGTGTAAATACAATGTTAATGGTTGTTACACTGTATTGTTTAGGGAATAATGACAAGAAAAAAAGGCTGTATCTTTTCAGTACAGATGCAATTATCCATTTACACAACTGTTTCATTCAAAATTGGTTGAATCCACAGATACAGAACCAACAGAAATAAAGAGCTGACTGTACATATTGTCTTGCAATCAGATAGTATAAGTCCTTCAAATTTTATTTTTTAAAAAACTACTTTGGTTATTCTAGGTTCTTTAAATTTTTGCAAAATGTTTAGAATCAGTTTGTCAGTTTCTATTAAAATGCTGGTTGGAATTTTTTGCTAGATGCATCAAATCAATTGGTCATTTGTGGGAAAACTGATATCTTAACAATATGAAATCTTACAATCCATGAAGATGGCATTTAAAAAATTTTTTTCAAGACGTAATGTTTTTTTTTAGAAAGTTATTTTTAAAATTCCACATGATTATTCACCTGCACACAAGCCAAGCATAAAGTAACGTGTAATAAAATCAATGGTGGAGGAGCCAGAGGTCTGGATGAGTGAAGATGATTCCCAGTTCATCACAGGCCTCAATCACAACTTTGTTGATAGCAGACCCAGAAGGAGCTGCAATGTATGCCATGCCACTGCGCTTAGCTCTGTCTACATTATTTCAGAAAGGAAAGAAGGCTTCAGAGCTGATAGAAACTTCACTTAGTTTGTCACTTCTCTGCCTCAGTTAATAATTCAGGGACTTCCTCAAACAGTGCCTTCTACTTCATCAGGTCTTCATTCTTGCCGATGGTTCCAGTCACATATTGATTGAAGGCATTGGAGATTTCCGCTCTCTTCATGCCTGCTTTAAACTTCATTGAAAGCACTCATGGATGGTCTAAGCCACCAAAACTTGCCTTATCCCCTGCAAGGCATGTCAGTGTATCCAAGACTGCTGTGCTGCTCCAATACCAATAACCTTCCCATCTTGACGTAGCACATGGAGTTATACTGAATATACTTGACCACAATGGTGGCTACAGTGAGGTCTCAGAGGGCAGACTCTGGCAAATCTTTATTCTTTGTAACAACATTGATAAATAATGACCTGTCAATGACACCATTATTTCTCTTCTGGCTTAAACAAAGAACAAAGAGAGTTCGAACTTCATTTTCATCTGGTTTGTAAGTCTGGTCCATCTGAAGAACATAGTAGTTCCCATTTTTATTTTTAGAAAGTGTTTTCAAAGCTGCTTCTTCATATCCTGGGTCAATCATGCCATCAGATACTTCTGTGGAGATAATCTTCACAGTTGGTACATTCAAACAACAAATGATGCAAAAAAAAAAAAAATCACCAAATGAAGATATCCTATCAGCACCTCTTGCTCTTGCATATGCAGTTGATATGGATGTAAGGGTTTTATAGAGATCATAAGCCATGCAGACTTTGGCCTCATCTTCACTGAGTGGAATTCCAACAGCAGCACTTGCTGGGCTGGCATGTTTAAAAGAGTGTGCAGCTGGGATGCCTAGTGCCTCTCTGAGTTCCTTCACCAGCTGCCAGGCAATCAAAGCCTCACACAAGTATATAAATCCAGAGGCTCCATTTAGAACTATGATGGGAAGCCTGAGCTTCAGTGTATAAAGCTGGGCAGGGGTTTGATGGCAGTTTATTCCATACTTCAGAGGCATCTAAGATATTCCATCACTGTATTGTTTCCTGAAGTAATCTGTAATCATCCTACTGTGCCATATTAGTGACTTCCTTCAAGGCTAACTGGCATCTAGTCTCCGAGGAGATACCTTTACTCTTGGAGTTCTGCGTCTCTGTGGACACTGTGGCATAGTCCTCTGGTTCACACACCACTGTCACTTGAGTGTGGTTTCTGACTGCAGCTCTCAATAATATCAATTTGCTTACAGCCTCCTCAACAGTCATACATCTAGAGAAGCCACTGTCTTCACCAAGGGATAGAAATTACAGGCAACAACTCTGATAAAACTGAAATCAAGTCTGACCATGTCATCATTATCTTCTGGGATATTAGGGGCCAGACTTCCAGCATGGACTGCAGGATGCAAAGTTTTCACACATCCTTCCCAACATTTCAGAAAATCATATCTCTGACTGTCAGGCCAGCAACCTTGAGAGCTTTTGCAGTCCTTCCAGAAGTGACCTGACTCAAACCAAGAGAAGTTAGGGTTTTTTTGTCTTTTTTTAAGTCAGAGTCTCACCGATTCATGGTCACTGCAGCCTCAACCTGCTGGGCTCAGGTGATCCTTCTGCCTCAGATTTCCAAGTAGCTGGAATTGCAGGTGTATGCCACCACGCCTGGCTAACTTTTTGATTTGTTGTAGAGACAAGGTCTCACCAAGTTGTCCAGGCTGTTCTTGAACCCATGGGCTCAGGTAATCCTCTCACTGCTGCCTCCCAAAATGCTGAGATTACAGGCTTGAGCCACCACACTCAGCAGGAGAAGTTAGGTTTCTTGCAAATCCCACAAGGCCAGTTTTGTCAGAGACACTAAATAAGGTGAGTTGGCTGGGAGCCATGGCTGCAGGTGTGCATCCAGTGGTGAGCAGGGAGGCAGTGGTGACGATGCCATGTGTGGAGGGAGGCCCAGTGGACTCCCTCCATTTTTTAATATTATCTTCAATTTTTCTCAGCAATGTCTATGGTGTTTAGTGTAGATATGTTAAGTGACTGTTGGATTTACTTCTAAATGTAATGTTTTATGGCACTATGAAAATGTGATTTTGCCGGGCTCGATGGCTCAGCCTGTAATCCTGCGCTTTGGGAGGCTGAGGTGAGCGGATTGCCTGAACAATGACTTTTTTCTGTAAATAGAAATAATTTCTTTCTTTCTAATATTTATGACTTATTTTTTTACCTTTTTGCAATAACTAGATCCTCCAATATAACGCTGAAGTGATGAAAGTGGGTACTTTTGCCTTGTTCCTGATCTCAAGAGAAAAAAAATCAGTTTTATATCATTTGGCTTGATGTTGGCTACATTTATCAGGGTTTTCCAGAGACATACAACCAATTATGTATATAATTGTGTACACACACACATAAACACACACACACACACACACACACAGATATAATCGACTTTTCATAATTGCAGTTTCCACATTCACAAATTAAATCAACTGCAGACCAAAAATATCTAAAGATAATAAAAATACAAAAATGAAAAATTATACAAATTAAAAAAACGACAGCAGGCTAGGTATGGTGGTTCATGCCTGCAATCCTGGCACTTTGGGAGGCTGAAGTGAGAGAATAGCCCAAGGTCAAGAGGTTGAGATCAGTTTGTACAACAAATCTCTGAAATAAAAACAAAACACAAAAAAAACAGCATAATGACTATTTTCACAGATTTTTACATAGTTTTAGGTATTATAAATAATCTAGAGATGATTTAAAATATACGAGAGACTGTGTATAGGTTACATGCAAATACTACACATTTTGTTTTTTTTAAATAACGGACTTGACCATCCACAGATTTTAGTATCTGTGAGGCATCTTGGGATCAATCCCTAATGTAAACTGAGGGATAATTGTATATTTAAGAAGAAATTTATTATCTGAATTGGCTCATGTGGTTATGGAGGCCAGGAAGTATAATGATTTGTCATTTGCAAGCTGGAGAAAATTGCAAAGCCGGTGGTGTAATTCAGTCTGAGTCCAAAGGCCTGAGAATCAGGAGGTTGATTGTGTGTGTCTCAGTCTGAGTCCAAAAGTTCCAGAACCAGGAGTGCCAATGTTTGAGAACAGAAGATGGATGTCTCAGCTTAAGCAAAGAGAAAATTTGCTCTTCTGCTGCCTTTTCATTGTATTGGAGCCCTCAACAAATTGAATGTCTACTCACATTGGTGAGAGCATCTTCTGTACTCAGTCTACCAATTCCGATACTAATCTCTTTTACAAAACCCCAGACACATTCAGAGATGATGTTTTACCAGTTATATGGGAATCCATTAGCCTAGCCAAGTTGACACGTAAAGCTAGCGATCACATTGGCTATAGGTTTTTGAGTTTTATAGCTTGAAAAAGTTTCCTAATATTTTTAGAGTGCAAAAATTTATTGCTGTGGTTTCAGATTGCACATTACCACTAAACTTTAAGAAACCACGACTTGTGCAAGTGGCTTGTTCATCTGGAGACAAAAAAAATTTTTAAAGTGCTTTTCCTTAAGACAATCACCATCCTTCAGTTTGCAGAAGTGCTTTTTGTGTCTATCCAATTTTGTCACTTTGAATAAGAAAAAATATATGAAACAAAAGTTGAGATAAATTAATTAATTAGCTTCACAGCTCCATCAAGAAATTCATAATTAAAATTTACTTTTTTAAAACCACAAATGCATTGAGATGAAGAATACAATGATCATTTAATATATCTTTCTACTCCTTTCTTAATTCATGCTAAATCATCAGTAATTTTATCCATAATTGCTTTTGTACCTTTAGTATAAATATTAATACAATGAAAACCAGCAAATCATATTTTGTTATGATTATGAAGAGAGTTCTGACACTATAGATCCCCAGAAAATGGCCTTAGGGACTCTTAGGTTTCTACAGGTCACACTTGGAGAACCATTATCTATTTTAGCCCTACAAATAAAGCATGGCTCTCATGAATTCTTTACTAAATATCCTGCATCTTCGTCAAGGTTTCTCCATTTCATCAGGTCAGAACTTGACTCCCACCGCATTCCATATAATCTCTGAGAATTGTTTTGCTTGTGGTGTTTCTTTATCAGGACTCATAAAGTTTTATCCTATAAATGCTCAATTTTATATTTAGCCGAAAACTTACGCAGACTTCTCTGTATTTTACTAATGTGATTCCTCATTTCTGTCCATCTGCCCACAAATTCTAATTTCCTCAGCTTCCGATCTCTGTTCTTCACCTCAGCTTGGTTATGCTTTACCTGCCATAGTTTGAAAAATGTCTTAAGGTAGAAATCTTGGGAAATCATTTCATTTATTCCCTTCTCCCAGATGTCATGGCCTTTTACTGCCTATTGGTAAATATCTGAACTTATAAAATTTGTGTGTGTGTGTGTGTGTGTATGTGTGTGTGTGTGTATAACATATATTCCAGTGTTCTAATTGTTTGCTATTGAAGGCTAAATTTGGTTTTATTTACTCCATCATGTCCAGACAGAGATGTCAAACTATTAGATTTTTTAAACTTAATATTCTCAAGATTAAAAGTGGGAGGGGGATTAAAATAATTTTATTTTCTTGTCTTATAATGATTATATTTTTTGTTATCTCTGGAAGCATTTTAAAACCCTGGCCTATCTTGTCTCTGATATTTTTACTGAGATGATATATGCAAAATTCAAGTTTTTATGTGCCTTCTGAAGTAGTTGTACCTACTCTAGTATCTAGTTATTATAGCCTGTGAATTTCGTTTCTTGAGGGCATCTGGTACTCTGAATGGTAGTGTGATCTGCAGAAGAACCTAGAAAGCAAGCTCTTATATGTGCTAGAGCCTAGTGATTTCTTTCTTTCTTTCTTTCTTTCTTTTTTTTTTGAGTTAGAGTCTCACTCTGCCACCCAGGTTGGAGTGCAGTGGCATGCTCATGGCTACTGCAGCCATGACCTGCTGGGCTCAGGCAATCCTTCTGCCTCAGTCTTCCAAGTAGCTGGAACTATAGTTGTGAGCCACAACACCTGGCTAATTTTTTGATTTATTGTAGAGACGAGGTTTCACCAAGTTGCCCGAGTTGGTCTTGAACCCCTGGACTCAGACAATTCTCTTGTCTCGGCCTCCCAAAGTGCTGATATTACAGGCTCGAGCCACTATGCCCGGCTGAGCCCAGTAATTTTAAGGAAAAAAAAAAAAAAGAAGGCAAGTGGTAGACCTGCAAACTGAGAATTCCAGATATCAGAGATCCCTTGTTAATCAGTCCCATTTGCTGCCACTCTACCATGCAGTTTTGATCATAATTTCATCTCTTAAACCTTGGAAAAGCAGTCAATGGAGAGGGTTTCTTTATAGTATAACACCAGCATTGAAGGTTTCGATCTGAAAACATGGGTAGTAAATGCCTGAGGAGAACAGGTTAACCATGTCTATTTTCACCAATAGGATTTGGAACTAACCTGTTATTACCCCTCAGAAACCTGCACTGGGAGTCTGGGTCACTACTATAGGTACCTCCTATTAAAGCAGTAGCCAATGATTGTTTTAGGACACCACAGGCAAGCGGTATAAAATATCAACATCTTCGTTTTCATACTTGTTCTCACTTGGAAGCAAGTAAGGCGTCCTTTTCTTACTTTGTAGTCCAGGGGTTTTGTTGTTCTTGTTGTTGTTTCTGTAGGTTTTTGATATTGCTTTTGTTGTTGTCATCAGTTGCTATGATTCATGTTTTCTTTTTGTTTGTAGGAATTCTCTACCACAGAATAAAATTGGAGTGCGAGTGAGCCATTGTCGCTATTTTTATTAGTCAGCTGGAATTGGAAATTCCAGTAGCCCTCAGTTTCTTCTTATTTAAAATGAAGGTAATGTTAATGTTTGCCTTCTAGAATTTTGAGGTCAGATGAGAAATTAGACATAACCTTGTGTCTGGTACAGTGTAACAGCTTAGTGATAGTTAACTATTATTGTTTGTATTCGTGTAATCATTAATTATAAAACAGTTAACAGAAAAAATCCAAATATGATATGACACGAGACCTTCTTCCATTTATATCAGCTTATTATCAGAGTATACTTTTTACAGACGCTTTTTAAATGAATAACAAGGTATATATTTATTAAGCAGATAATGAAACCACCTGGCTGGACTGTTGTCCAAGCATATCTTCCCATCTTGTTCACAAGAGTTCATGGAAGTCACCTTGTCAAATGCTGGGTTAAATTTGGAAACATTATTTCAAAATAGAGCTATGCTCTAATCTCCCAGGATAGAAAGTATCTGAAAAGAAAATGAGGTAAATCTAGTAAGACTTCTTCATTGTGAACTCAAGTTTAAAAATGAATAATAGTCACTGGGAGAAAAGTGCACATAAACCACATTTTAAGAGAATAGGTTGTTCCAAATTGCCAATAATCTCACCAGGCAATCATCCACAGAACCACATGCGCTCATCTTCTATCTTTGTGTACCTTCCTTTTAATACCAATTCCTTAAAAATTGCCATCAGTGGCTTAGCACCCTCATAAATAAGGACTCTCAGTAGTCAGGAAAATCATTTATTTTGGTCAGGTGATTTACATTCACTCAGTAAAACTCATTCTTTCTCACATACCTTATCCTAACTTAGATTTTTTCACAGTGAGTATAAGGAAAAGTATTATTTCAGGATGTTCTGTTTTCTATCCTTGACTTTTGTCAATGCATTATCAGTGAGTCTATTCCTTCCTTGGTCTTTTCCTTCAATATGAATTGTAAATCTCTTTGGTCTTTTTCCTTTTTATTTTTTTATTAATCAATATTTTTTATTATGATTTTGTGGGGTACAGTTAAGGGTTGGGTGTACAATTACATTTCATTCAGGCACCCTGTTGATAAGAGGTGTTTTTCCATCCCCAGACAGATATTTGCGACTGTTAATCCCATCCCCCTCCCCCCCATAGTTTCCCAGTACCATCAGTCATTTTCTTATAGTATTACATTGGATGTTCAAGGTCCATTATATGAGTGAGAAAATGTGATACTCGGATCTTTGTTTCTGTGAGAGGTCACTCAGTATTATAGACTCTAGTTCCATCCAGATTGCTGCGAAATTCATGATTTTGTTCTTTTTTATGGCTGCGTAGTATTCCATTGTGTATATGTACCACATTTTTAAAATCCAGTCCTCTTTTGATGGGCAGCATGGCTGTTTCCAGGTTCTTGCTATTGTGAACAATGCTGCGATAAACATATGTGTGCAGGTATCTTTTATATAGAGTGATTTGAGGTCTTCAGGGTATATTCCCAGTAGGGGAATTGCGGGGTCATATGGAAGGTCGATTTTTAGAGCTTTTAGGAATCACCACACTGCTTTCCACAGAGGTTGCACTAGTTTACACTCCCACCAACAATGTAGAAGTGTTCCCTTTTCACCACACCCTCTCCAGCAGCTGTTATTTTTTGAGTTGTTGATAATTGCCATTCTGACTGGAATTAGGTGGTATTTCAGTGTGGTTTTGATTTGCATCTCCCTGATTATTAGTGAGGTTGAGCATTTCTTCATGTGTTTGTTGGCTGCTTGGATGTCTTCTTTTGTGAAGTGTCTGTTCATATCTTTTGCCCATTTTATAATGGGGTTGTTTGTTTTTTTCTTTTCAGCATGTTTGAGTTCCTTGTAGATCCAGGATGTTAAGCCTTTGTCAGACCTGGAGTTGGCAAATACTTTTCCCAGTCTGTGGGTTGTCTCCCTGCTCTCTTGATGGTTTCTTTAGCTTTGCAAAAGCTTGTCAGTTTAATAAGGTCCCACTTGTCTGTCTTCTCTCGTATGACCTGTGGGTTTCGGGTTTTGTTCAGGAATCGGATGCCAGTTCCGATTTCCATGAGGGTATTTCCTTCCTTTTCTAAGGTTCTTATGGTTTGGTTTTACATTTAGGTCTCTGATCCATTTGGAGTTAGCCTTTGTGCATGGGGACAGATAGGGGTCCTGTTTCAATCTTCTGCATGTGGTCAGCCAGTTTTCCCAGCACCATTTGCTGAATAGGTTCTCCTCTCCCCAGTGGTAGGTGGTGGGGCTTTGCCAAAGATGAGTAGGTTGAGAAATTGAGGTTTTGCTTCTGGAATCTCAATTCTGTTTCATTGATCTATATGCCTGTTCCTGTACCAATACCAAGCTGTTTTGATGATTGTAACTTCATAGTAAAGTTTGAAGTCTGGTAATGTGATACCACCTGCTTTTTTTTTTTTTTTTTTTTTGCTGAGGATTGTTCTGGCTATTCTTGGATGTTTGTGTTTCCATATGAATTCCTGTGTTGTTTTTTCCAGGTCTGAGAAGAATGTTGCTGGTAATTTGAAGGGTATTGCATTGAATTTGTAGATTGCCTTAGGTAAGATGGACATCTTCACAATGTTGATTCTTCCGATCCATGAGCATGGGATATTTTTCCACTTGTTTGTGACATCTTTGATTTCTTTGAGCAGTGTTTTGTAATTTTCATTGTAAAGGTTTTTCACGTTTTTTCCTTTTTAAATTGACAAATAGAGCTTGTATATATCTATGATACACAACATTATATACATATTAAAATCAAGCAATTTCGTATATACATTACCTCATATTATTTCTTATTTTTTATAACACACAAAATCTACTGTTGCAGTAATTTCCAAGTAAACAATTTATTACTATTAACCATACACTAAGACGTATTATACTTCTCTTAAAGTTATTCTTCCTACCTAAAACTTTGTGTCCTTTAACCAATATTTTCCCAGCCTTTGGTGACTATCATTTTACCAGGTTTTATAAATTTAATTTTTTTTACACTCTATATATGAGAACATGTGGTATTTGCCTTTCTCTGCCTGGTTTATTGCACTTAATATATCCTTCAGGTTCATTTATTTTGTTGCGAATGACAGAATTTTCTTCATTTTTTAAGGCTATTGAATAATATTTCATTGTGTATGTATGCCACAATTTTTTTTTTCACTCATTGATCTTTTTTGGACACTTAAGTTGATTCAATATCCTGGCTATTGTGAAAAATGCTGCAATGAACTTGGGAGTGCAGATATCTCTTTGATATGTGATTTTATATCCTTTTGGATATATACCCAGTAGTGGAATTGCTGGACCATATGTCTTATTTTTTATTTTTTGAGGATCCTCCATACTCTTTTTCATAATGGCTGTACCAATCTACATTTCCACCAATGGAATACAAGGGTTCTCTTTTCTCTCCATCCTTGTTAACACTTGGTATCTTTTGTGTTTTTTTTTGAAATACCTATTCAAACAGGTATGAAGTAATATCTCTTTGTAGTTTTAATTTGCATTTCAGAGATCATTAAAGAGAATGAACACTTCTTTTATGACCTGTTGGACATTTGTATTACTTCTTTTGAGAAATGTCTGTTCTGGTCTTTTGCCTATGTTTTAATTAAGTTGCTTTCTTACAATTGAGTTTGAGTTTCTTACAGATTTTGAATAGTCACACCTCATCAGATGTATGGTAACAAACATATTCTCTCATTCTACAGAGTATCTTCTCAGTTGTTTCCTTTTCTGTGCCAAAGTTTTCTAGTTTGATGTAATTTCATTTTTCTATTTTTGCTTTGTTGCCTGTGTTTTTGAAGTTACATTTTAAAAGTTTATTCCCAGACCAATGTCATGGAGCTTTTTCTCTGTTTTCTTCTAGTATTTTTATAGTTTCAGGTCTTACAGTTAAGTCTTTAATTTATTTTTAGTTGCTTTTGCATATGTGAGATAAGGGTCTAATTTTATTTTTCTTCATTTGGATATCTAGTTTTTCCAGCACCATTTCTTGAAAGACTATTCATTCCTCGTTGTGTGTTCTTGATATCTTTGTTAAAAATCACTCGGCTGTAAATTTATTTCTGAACTTTCTATTCCATTGATTTATGGGTCTGTTTTTTTTTTTTTTATGCCAGCACTGATACTGTTTTAATTACTATAGCTTTGTGGTAGATTTTCAAATGAAATAGTGTGATGCCTCCAACTTGATTCTTTCTGCTCAAGATTTCTTTGGGTCTTTTTCATTTCAATCTAAATGGAATTCAAAATTTTTGAATTTTTTTTCTATTTCTGTTATTAAAACTTGACAGAGATTAAATTATATCTTTAGATTAATTTGGGTAGTATGACATTAAAAATATTATTTTTTCAGTCCGTGGGCACTAGATATCTTTCCATTTAGTTGTTCTTCAATTTCTTTCATCAATATAATTTTCATTGTAGATAATTTTAACCTCTTTTGCCAAATTTATTTCTAAATATTTTATTTCTTAACCTATTAAAAATGGAATTGTTTTCTTGATTTCAGATAGTTTGCTATTAGTGCATAGAGACACTATTAGTTTTTGTGTCTTGATTTTGTATTGTGAAACATTACTGAATGTGTGCCTATTATGCCATTCCCAGAGCCTTGCCCAGTACAGGGAAACAAGTCACAAAAATCTTTGTTACACTTTTCCTTCGGTGCAGTGGGTATCTCCTGACTCTTTGGTTATTTACATAGCTTAGTGTGGTCCCTTCAAGTACCTCCTTCTATCATCAATATGCTCTCAAGTGAGTTGTTGTGTCCACCTGCAGGATTAGAAGCAACTAATGAGGCATTCTACAAGACACATCTCTTCTTGATTATGTGACATTTCTTCAATCCTTCACTCCTGAGTCCATCAGAAGGTTTCTTTTCAAATACCTTGATATCTCTGAATTCCTACTTTTTTTCCTTTCTCATTGAGATCTCTGAAAAATATAATGGGTGCCTTTTATTTTTTTGTGTGTTGTTCCCTATCCTTTTTTGCTATATTTTCTTTTTGAGTATTTCTATCTCTGTTTTAGACTTTATGAAGTTACTTTGAAATTTGTGCCATGCATTTGATTATGACCATATCCTTGTATTTGTTTTCGACAGTCTCTCTTGGGGCTTGTATCACATCTTCTCCAATCAGTGTCTGCCCTTTTGTTCAGAAGTATCCAAAACAGTAATTTCTGCTTTTGTGCTTCTGTCTCTCTCTTTCTCTTTTCAAGTCTCTCTTTCTAAGATGCACCCATAGACAATACTAGAATCTATCTGCTTCCTTTTCTAAACAAGCATCTTCTTTTTCTCTGCCAATTATTCATTTCCCCAATTATTTTTTTAAAATCTCAGACTATCATTCACCACCCCTCTTTCTATCCCTAAACATATGCCAGGTCACAATGGGATAAAGTCTGCCTTTCTCAAGGATAAAATTTTTTCCACATTGTTACCTAATTTTATTTTAATAATCTATTTTGGGGAATATAAGAATAACAGCCATTTCAAAGAATTAACTCAAAAGTCTCTCCTTCAGAAATGATGATTCTTTGACACGACCCATGAGCATTAGTATAAGCTCTACAAAAATAAAGTGTGTGTGTGTGCGTGTATGCGTGTGTGTGTGTGTGTGTGTGTGTGTGTGCCCGTGCACGTGTATGTGTGTATTCATCTCACTTTTCTCGCTGTGAGAAATTAACAGTTCAGGAATAATGAGTGGCATTTCTAAAACATAACATAATCTACATAAACATCTTAGGATAGGAATAATGCACTGAGAAAACTAAGATAAAATAAAGTTGTCCCTCATTTATTTTGTTCATCAGCTTGTCATATGTGCATGCATGTATATGCACATGCACATGTATACACACAGATTGTATCTTTCAAAGATCTTAACTTAGGAGATATATAATTTTCCTGCTGTGGAATGGAGAAATAAATACTAGCTACTTCTTTGGCCAATGTACAATAAGATTACATCCCATTTCCGCAGTGATTAAACTTCTAGCAAACTCAGCCACCAGAAAATATAGTTCTTTATTAAAATGGCATTCTGGTGAAATTTAATTAATCAAATGTGAATTGTGTTTCTATAGCAAATCTGCAGAAAACAACAATGCTTATTCATGGTTTTTGTCTTCAAGATTTTGTTGTTGTTGTTGTTGTTTTTGGAGGAAAAGCATACGCCTATGTACCTAATTTTAAAACAAGACCTGCAATAATTAGTACTTTAATGGAGATATAAGAGTAACAGGGTTGTGATGGCCAGTTTATATGTCAACTTGGCTTGGCTATAGTTCCTAGTATTCAATCAAACACTAATTTAGGTATTGGTATGAAGGTATTTTATGGATGTAACATTCATGATCAGTTGACTTCAAGTAAAGGAGATTATTCTAGATAGTCTGGGTGCTCTTCATTCAATTAGTTGAAAAAAGCTGAGATCTCCCAAAAGTAAAAATTCTACCTGTGGACAGATTCTACCTCCAGCTTATGCTGGAGAGCTGTAGCTTGTGCTTCCTGGTGACCTAGCTCAAACTTCTGCCTAGTCTTAACAACTCCAACAATCACCTAAGCCAATTCCTTGCAATAAATTCCTTAATATATATCTCTTACTGATTGAACCTGGAAAACTTGGGGTGGAGGCCTCATATATATATGATCTCTCTCTATATGATCTCTCTGTCTCTATCTATATATATCTATAGATAGATATATATAGATAGAGACAGAGAGATCATATATATTTTTTAATTATTTATTTTATTTATTTTAAAAACGTGGCATACAATTCAGGATTAGATACATAAGTGGTCATCATGCAAGTGAAGTTTGGGCCTCCCATTGGTCATCACCTTGCCTAGTTTGGGATCAGGTGCACTTATTGATGTTATGTGCTCCCCTCCATCCACTAGCAGTGTCCTGCTACTGTCAATCCTTTTCTTGTAGTATTATCATTAAAATGGAATTGCTAAAAATGCTTTTCTCAAAGGACAGATTTAAGAATGAAAGTGCCTAGTAAAATTTACCAAAAGTTAGTCATCCTTATTAAGCACCTAACAGATAACAGGCTCAGTATTAGGCCTTGGGGTTAGAAAGATAAAGATACATCCTCACCTTTTACATTCCTTCCCCTACCTCTTAGGGAGTTGAGAGTCTGGTGTGAGAGGCAGCATTTGACCATTAAGGGCCAGAACCAAAGAATGTACAATGCTGTTGCCTCTATTTTCAAATGTAAGTCCATGACATTGAATTGACTCTTGGCTGACAAGTCTGAGAATAGATTGGCTGTCTTCTTCACTTCAATCACCATGAAATGTATCCTTGGATTAGTAACTGTGATTGATGTTGAGGTCCCTGGAGGAAAAAAACTCTTATCTTTTTTTTTTTCCTCTTGTTTGATCTCTGTTACCTAAAATACCTGGGACAAAATGCCTCTAAGTTACTTCTGATTATAAAATCTTTATTCTACAATAGAAATGTTCTGTGTCTGTAGAACTCTACAGCTTAAAATATACATTTTTTTTTTGAGTCAGAGGAAGCAATCAACTCACATCCATGAGAAGATGTGAAAAACTGAGAACTGATTCTTTCTCATAAGCATCTTAAGAGTGGGGTCTTTAAAGGAGTTTGAAGAAGATAGCTTCTTGAAGGTTTGGGATCCCAAAGTGGGAAAGGAAGATAAGAAGCCAATAAAATGAAGGAGCAAGGTGTGAGCTGAATGCAGTGATTGCCTACTATATAATCTTTCATAGAGCATCATAGTTATGTGGAAACAAGAACAGAGTAGAGCAAGGAACACAGAACCTAGGTTCTTTATTGTCAAAAAACTTCCTAACTCTGTTGTTTTCAGCTGACTGGACTAAAATTAAGTACAGTTGACCCTTTGAACAACACAGATTTGAACTGTGCAGGTTCACATATTTACATATATGCAATTTTTTATTTCAATAAAAGTTACACCAAATGTGTCTGCCTCTAACTCGTGCATTACTCAAGGGCCATCTGTCAATATTAGTTATCCTTCAGGCCTGGCTCTTCCGATACATGCAATGCACATTTTGCACATGTTTTCTGTGCTGTCTTCTGTAGTTACAATGGGCATGAACACTTTACTCAAGCTCAGCAAGTTCAGCATACTAGACTGGTCTGTCAAGCTTTGTCAAGCTGTGGTAGTTTTCTAGATGCCTCTGTTGCCATCTCAGCACTCAGAGAGTCTCTGGTAATCCTGAGGTATAGCTTTGTCTTTCCCCACCTGCAGTTGCCATATCCTGACTCACGGTACAACTATCCTTCAATGCACATCCATCTAACCCGTCACAATGAAGACACTGCCTTTTCTGCTTGTTTTGTTCCAGATTGTTCATCATACTCAACTCCTCTGACCACATACAGAACCCAAGATTAACCAATAAATTTTTTTAAGAGTTCCAGAGAAGAAAAGGGGTGGAATAGGGTATGCCTTCTCTCCTCCCTCTCCTATGCTGGATTCAAGGTACTTCTTTTTATTTGCCATTTTAGGATACAGAGAGACCAAACTCCTGGGTCTGTGGATAAGTCCTGTGCACATTTTTATTTTATAAATTCCATATAGACATTAGATGAGCAACCTATAGCAAGTAATCTACAAAGGCATTGGCTGGAATCAAAGTCTACTTAGCAATAGGGCGGATAAAGTCTTGCTACTTGAAATCTGATCTTTAGTACATAAAATATTGAAGTTAAAAGACCCGTTATTAAAAAGTGGTGTCCTAGAGCAAGGAGTTGTGGGACAAGAACAGAATGGCCTGAGCTTAAGAGGATCAGCAGGACTCAGATAGAAGAACCTGAGGAATATAGACTGAACTAGAAAGGAGAGTCTTGGGCATACCCTGTAAAGATATTCCAAAGACTCCTTAAGTAAAAGAAATGAAAATTTTTTATTAGAACCCCAGTAGATATAATTTATATTTTTCTTAAATACAATTAAGCATAAAAGACAGTAACATATATCTAGCCTTTTTCCCTCAGAGTGTATACTGATGTCTTAATAAAGACTCAAGTTAAAGAACTTCATCCAGTTATTGTTATAGATAAGACATCTGTACAGGGCAGATATTACCTGTTATTGCACTCAAGATAAATTAAGCAAATATTATTGAACAATTCTATGGACATGACACTCTTCTAGGTACTTGAGATACAACAGTGAAAAAAGAGAGAGGAAAAAAAGTCTCTGCTCTTATGGCAAGGCCATATCCCACATGGGGAAAATGAAGATCAATATACCTATGTGTCTATCTATGTATCCATCAATGTATCTATGTATCAATCAATCAATCTATCTATCTATCTATCTATCTATCTATCTATCTATCTATCTATCATCTATCTATCAATCGTCTATCTTTGTATCTGCCTATCTACCTATCTCTATCAGCCAGGGAAGGTAATACATGAAAATGCCTTAGTTTTCATCCTAAATTTTTATGAATGTGAGTTAGTTCACGTTTTGGGGGCTATTCCATGAATGCAGCCAAGTACTAGGTACTAAGTGGGGATAGAAAGATAGGCACTTGGGGCGATCCGATCTCAGTTCTAATAACTAAGGTGGGCATAACAAGAGAAATGTGAGGCTCATTGGGCACAATTATGTATTCTGTTCAGCATGAGTTACTTTTTCTAAAGAGAAGTAGGAGAGTAGAAGAAGGATTGGGCAGTAGAAGAGAGAAAGCAATGGGATGGTAGAGATGAAGCCCATTTGAGTAAATAAGATCAAGAGTCTAACAGAAGCAAACGGAAAGTATTTATTAGCATCATACTTTCCATATTTTAAACCAGAATATGGTAATGATGTTCTGTTTTTATTTTTTCCTCCATCCCCTCTTCAAGCCCTCAATTAGACTTTGAGAAAGGAGTCAGTGCACCTTTAAAACTTTCCGCTTAATCACCTATAGCGAATGCTCACTTAATGATTGTCTTTTGTACCAAACAAGAAGTAACAATGCTTTTAGCAAAAGAAGTGGAATGAGAAAGAAATTGCCTAATCAGCCCTGCTCATGCAGTGCTTTGTGAGAAAGATTATTGAATTTTCAGTCTCTGCAGAATTTTAATGAAGCTCCATCTTGCTGGAAAATCCAGCCCTTTGTCAATAGAGTTCAATAACTCGACCACCCATGTAATAAGATGTACCAGTTGAAATCTTTCACTCTGCCAAAGCCAGAGATGTACCAGAAGCATCCTGGAAATATGGAAACACTTTTTGTGTCTGCCACTGTGGATAAATCTCTGGAGTCCATACATAAAATGCTATGATATAGATAGTGGCTACCCACTATTTATCTCATAGCCCTAGTTAAATAATATTTGTAAGAACATAATGATGTTAGCCATAATAATGTGCCAGACACGTGCCAGACACCCTGCTAAGATATATAAATACAGTCATTCTCCTTATCCCCACAGCAATTCTAGGAAATACTCTCATTATTTCCATTTTGGACATGAGAAAACTGAGGTTTGGTGTGCTAGACAGAGTAATGGCTTCTCGAAGTTTAAATGCTATAATCTCTGAAACCTGAGAATATGTTACCTTACATGGCAAAAGAGACTTTGCAAATATAATTAAGGATTTTTGAGATTAAAAATGATTGGGATTATACAGATGGATTGGAAGTATTATAAAGGTTTTTATAAAGAAATATAATAGGAAATGTGCTGATGATGGAAGCAGGAGTTAAAGTGATGCAGGCAGAGACCATGATGGAAGTGACCCCTAGAAGTTAGAAGACGTAAAGAAATAAATTCTTTCCTATATCCTCCAGAAAAAAAAACAAGGTCTACCAACACCTTGATTTTAACCAAGTGAAATTTATTTCAGATTTCTGGCTTCCAGAAATGCAAAAAAAGAGATTAGTGTTGTTTTAAGCCACCAAGTCTGTGTTTATTTGTGACAGCAGCAAAATATAACTAATGTATGTAGTAAGAGTAGATAATTCCCACAAATTATAAATCTAGGGTAGAGTTTCTCAGTCTTGACACTATTGCCATTTTGAGCAGTGCTTTATCTATTGTGAGTGCGTCCTGTGCGATGTAGGATGTTTAACAGTATTACTTGCCTCTACCTACTAGATGCCAGTGCATCCTACTCAATTTTTAACAAACTCAAATGCTTCCAAATATTGCAAAATTTCTACTTGTGTGTATGTGTGTGTGTGTGTGTGTGTGTGTGTGTGTGTGTGTGTATGTGTATGCTGGGGGGTGGGTAGGATTGTCCCTGATAGAAAACCACTGATCTAGGGGGTGGTAGATTTAGGATTCAGGCTCAGGTTCTCTGGATCAAGAAAGACTCCTTTTAATTATTACTGTCTACTGCATTGTCAGGTCATAGTTAGGGTGTAAACGTACTGGTTAATGATCAATTTGAGCAAATTCTTGAGGCAATGTGATTTCCAATTTATCCCTAGAAACTCAGTTTCAGATCTTTGCAAATTCTTTGACAGTCACCTCAGGTAGAGTTTAGGATGCAAGATGTTTACTAAGATCAACATCTATGAAAAAAAAGGGAGAGCCATTGCTGGGCAGAGGGAGAAGTTGAACTGCGATGAGCCCTAAAAAATCCTTATCCAACACAACAGAGCACTCTAGAGAGAGTATTAGCCTTTAAAGTTGTTCCACATTAGGTCAAATCTTTATGCCAATGCCTCAGGCATCAAATATGGCTTGCATGGGAAGGGTATAAGTTTTGACAAGGTAGTTTTTTGCAACTGAAGTGGACTCTTAAGGAGGTGACTACACAGCTCACAGTTGAATGGCAATTCCTTCTTTGAAAGACACTCCAGGTAGCACATCTCCCTATCTATCAACATCCATCCCTTGCACTGCTCAGGTCCACAGTTCAATATATGTCTGAGAGTAGCTCATTCAGGATTCTGGTAGCCTCTTTTCTTGAAGGCAAACTGAGAAGAGATAGCCTAGGAGGATGAGCTTCCACCACTATGGTTGGTCTTGAGTCTAAAAGTAATGCTTATAGGAGGGCACAGTGGCTCAGGCCTGTAATCCTAGCACTTTTGAGAAGATTGCCTGAGCCCAGGGGTTTGAGACCAGCCTGAGCAACTTGGTGAGACCCTGTCTCTACAATAAATCAAAAAATTAGCTGAGCATGGTGGCGCGTGTCTGTAGTTCCAGCTACTTGGAAGACGGAGACGAAAGGATCACCTGAGCACATCAGGTCAAGGCTGTTGTAGCTGTGAGCATGCCACTGCACTCCAGCCTAGATGACAGAGTGAGATTCCAACTAAAAAAATGCTTATAATTCTTCACTATCCATTCTATACTCTCTCATCTTTAACTATGCTTTCTGCTGAACTTGGGGGTTTACCTGGTGACATATCTGAAATTCTTCCCCCTGAGGCTCCTAAAACTCTTGTCACCATGTTATTCTGTGGTCTGTACCTGACCTATTAAAGTAGTAATTGGACAAGTAATTTCCAAGATGCACTCAAGTGGATCACCTGCTCCCTACTGTGTAACAATAGTAACATTACCTCTTCTTGATGATCTGAATCGATTGTCCTTGCCAAGATGGCTACTCCACTTCTTACCTACTGGTTTCTGGATTCAGGAGCCCACAGAGGCCAGGTGTTAGTCATACTTACAACTCAATTGGGGACCAGGCGTGGGGATGAAAAGAATAAAGTTTTAATGGGTCATTCAGAGTAACTATGAGATGGATCATACCTGCTATCAACTGTGGTTTCCTGGACCCATTTAGTTAATCTACTGAGGAGATAATATGATATAGAAATCTTGATATAATGCATAAGAATTTTCCTAGAGGCTGATACCTTATTCTCTCTGAAGATTTTGTGCCTTCAACAAACTAGTCTATAGTCTGGAACCTCATAAGTATTGAAAACCCCATAGTCATGCCTTTTCTAGAGTAGCAGTGTTGATTGAGCAAGGGATTCTCAGTGTAATCTAAGAATCAATATTGTTTAGACTGACTAACATAGTGCTAAATCCTACAGCTCAAGTTTTCTTGGTTATTGTGATTTATATTTGTTAAAAATCTTCTAGAGGCTTTATTCATTTTTATAAATATTTGTTTTCATGGTTAGGTTTTGTCACAATTAATTTCACATGATGTTGCCTTTTTACTATGTAATTTCTTAAATGAATATAAATAGCATTTTTCAAGAGAAAAAAACCACATGGAAAAATTAGGACTCTTTGCTGGGTTAATTCATTAGATTAGCAGCTGTGGAGTTTTGTATTTACATTTAAAAAAAGAAAAGAAATTTGTCTTGGGAGCCTGGTTCCATTACCACCAGTTTATTGTTCCCTGTAGATCAAAACATACCACACGCTCTTTCCTCTTAGAAATTCCCAGAATTGGGCATCAAAAATATTGAATAAAAGTTTCCTCTTAGAAATTCCCAGAATTGGGCATCAAAAATATTGAATAAAAGATGTGAAATCCATGATAGAGGCTAGAAAAACATCCAGATTCTAATGCAAGGAATGACTTTACATTGTAATTGCTGTAAATAATACGTCTTAATTTTGATTACTATTAAAAAATATTTTGGTAATCACCATTATTTTATATGCATTTTGTATTCAGTAGTCTGATAAGAGCCATTAGTATTTTTTATCATGCTAATAGCATGATCAAATGATACTTTAGGAATATTAGTATTGTGAAAATGTCACAATGGATAAAATAGTATAGAAACAGGATCAGATCCCTATATGAGGTTGCTGTAATGGTTCAGACTGAAATTAATATGACCTAAACCAGGATGGTAGCAGCAGAAAGATTACTGTAAGACATATGTAAGACCAAGTAATTTGTTGACCTTGAAGATAATGATTTAAAGCAAAGACTCCCAATCTTTGAGCTTAGACGAAGAGTGACATTTTTAGATTTGCTCAGGACTGAGAAGATTTTGGGGATGTGGGTCTTACATATCTATTTATTTATGTATTATTTTTAAAATGTGGGGTACAATTCAGGGTTAGGTACATACATGATCATCATACAGATAAGGTGTGGGTACCCTTATTGATGCTATGTGTCTCCCCCCAGCAGTGTCCCACTATTGCAAATCACTTTCTTATAGTATTGTGATAAATGTTCAGGATCCGCTGAGTGAGTATATGTGGTACTCAGACCTTAGTTTCTGTGATAAATCACTGAGTATTATGGACTCTAATTCCATCCAGGTTACTGTGAAGTTCATAATTTTGGTTTTCTTTATGGCTGCATAATATTCCTTCATGTAAATGTACCACATTTTCCTTATTCAGTTCACTTTTGATGGGCAGCACAGTTGGTTCCATGTTTCTGCTATTGTGAATAATGCTGCAATAAACATGCATGTGCAGGTATCTTTTTTATAGAGTGATTTGAGTTCCTCTTACATTTTTAAAGCCACTAATAGTCCTGGACAAACTGGAAGAAGCTGGTCACCCAGATTCTCAAAGTGAAAACAAAGCTGAATTCCATGAGTGATGTATGTGGTCTTGGCTGTTGCAGATCATGAATATTTTCTTTCTGAAATAGTCCTCGTGATCCTTAGATGTCTGGCAGCTAGCTAGAGACTGATATTGGGTCTCAAGCTCTGTGTAGCAACGGTAACCTTGGAAATCCACACTTGGTCAAAAGAATTTGTTTCTTTTAAGTCCCAGTATTAGAAATATGGTTTCTGAGTCCAGTGATGTATTTCCATAATCCAGTTTAATTACATGCAAAATCTTGGTTATTTGTTACTCTGTTCTACATGGTTTTAACTCCTTAAGAGAAATCAATGTTTATGCATTAAGTGCAGGCAAAGGGGCTTTTACATTTTCAATTGTAAGTAACAAAAAGCCAACTCTAGCTGGCTAGATTAAAATAAAATTTGTTTAGCAGATTACTAAGTTACTTCATTTAACCAAGAAGGGTAGAGATGTAGTGATACTTCAGCAACAGCTAATGCCAATGCCCTTCTTTCATCTCTTACCTCTACTTCTCACTACTATATCCTCTGCACTACAAACTAGACTTCATCACATGAAGGAGATATAAATACCAAGATCTCCTAGGTTCCATACCTTGAGATTCTTGCACCAGAGAAAGAAAGATTTGTGATTTTGGTTTCAACTTTTTAAAACCCCAGGGATATATCTTGATTAGCAGAGATTAGGACAGATGCACAGACTTGGGCATGTTATCCATGATGGTGATCTGTGGAATTCTTCTATCACTACATGATCTGTATGGTCAGAGTTTCCAGAAAGTACAGCACAATGAGAGTGAGGAGAGTAAGTAGAAACAACATCAACAACAACAGATTTCACAGTCATGAGAGTGACAAAAGGATGCCTCCACATAACTTAGAGAAGTGTTTAGCAAAGTATAGCAAAGCAGTAGCATCAACATCACCTGGGAATGTGTCAGGCATACAAATCCTTGGCCTCAATCTAGAATTACTGACCAGAAACTCTGACCATGCAGATCATGTAGTGATAGAAGGATTCCACAGATCACCATCATGGATAACATGCCCAAGTCTATGCATATGTCCTAATCTCTGCTAATCAAGATATATCCCTGGGGTTTTAAAAAGTTGAAACCAAAATCGCAAATCTTTCTTACTCTGAGGCAAGAATCTCAAGGTACGGAACCTAGGAGATCTTGGTATTTATATCTCTTAAAAATGTAAGAGGAACTCAAATCACTCTATAAAAAAGATACCTGCACACACATGTTTATTTGCAGTATTATTCACAATAGCAGAAACATGGAACCAACTGTGCTGCCCATCAAAAGTGAACTGAATAAGGAAAATGTGGTACATTTACATGAAGGAATATTATGCAGCCATAAAGAAAACCAAACTTATGAACTTCACAGTAACCTGGATGGAATTAGAGTCCATAATACTCAGTGATTTATCACAGAAACTAAGATCTGAGTACCCAGCAATCTGTTTTAACAAGTTATTCAGGCAATGCCACATTTTATTGAACCACTACCTTAAAAATTAGATTTTTTTGAGTAATTAAAAACAATTGTGAGGGGTTTGGCACACTTGACATAGAAAATGGAAGAAACATCACACATTCAACAAAACCTCTTCCCCATCAGCCCTCTTGCTGGAAGGACGTGTGGTTTAAAGTTCCTCTATGGAATTAGTATTCTATTCTCTTAGAATCCCATTCTCTTTATTAAGTAACACAGTAAAGCCTAAATGACGTGTGATACACAAGAAGTAATTTATCCTATTTAGTGGATTTTTTTGACAACTAAGGGTTAAACAACAATAATAAAAGGGGGAAAAAGAAGCCCAAAACAATTAAATGCAAATTAGATTTTTAACAGGGCTTGAACAAAAGTATTTGATTATATTTTCTCACTCACTTTAATGTCTCAGTAAAGGAAAATAAACCCAAATGCACTTTTTTTTTTTTTTGGATGAGCAGGTGCTGTTGGTTTTCTTATTGTATTATTCCAAGTCTTACTGATTGTTTTATAGTAATAAAAGAAACATTCCCTTAAAAGACTGTTTTAATATATTCTGATCTTTTCTTTTTTGATTAAATTCAAGCATATATACAACGCCAGTTATCTGAATGTCCTGCTTAAAGTAAGCTATATTTGATCAAGCCATCTGAAAGCAAAGTTGTTCAAGTGCCCTTGAACTTGGAGCCCTGGTAGGACAATGGTTATTATTTTATGTGCATAATGAGTTCTTTTAATCATTTACAAATAGATTGAAATGTAAAGTCTTTTATTTTACAAAGGACTTGAGATATTTCTTAATTTCTGTCACATGATTTTATTTTTTAATTTCTAAGATACTATGAGGTTAAAAATATTCTCAATATCTATATAATAGACTTGGGTTTAGGTTGCCTGACTTAAATTCTGCCACTTTATAAATGTTTCTGGGCAAATTATTTACCTTTAGAAACCTAGTTCTCTTTGTTATTAAACTGAAAATATCAAAACTACTTACTTAATAAGATTATTGTGACAATTAAATGAAACTACACAGTAACATCTTTAATGTAGTGCCTGACTCACAGTGAGGTCCCTAATAAATGCTAGAAATAATTAGTTACTCCTTTTGGGATATGTCACTTCACTTTTCTTTGATCTCCCATTGATAAGCCCAGACAAAGAATTGGTCATTTTTTATTTGCATCTTATACAAAAAGAAAGAGACCTGGAGAAGGGGTTCATGCCTGTAAGCCCAGTGCTTTGGGAGACCAAGGCAAGAGTATTGCTTAAGTCCAGGAGTTTGAGGCTGCAGTGAGCTATGGTCACACCACTACATACCAGCCTGGGCAACAAAGCAAGACCTTGTCATAGATGGATGGATAGATAGATAGATAGATAGATAGATAGATAGATAGATGATAGGTAATTATCTAGGAGTGAGAACAGGTGTTAAGAGTTTCTCCTACAGTAGTTTACCATGTGACCTAAAAATAAATGATACTCAGTAAAATATATGAAAGGTTTCGAATTCTAGAATTAGGGATTCATAAATATCTTCTGACCTGTAAAGGAAATTTAAAAAGCTACAACGTACTAAGAATCATCTATAACAGGCATCATAATTTATCAGGCACTTGGTTTAGGATTATTGGTTAAACAAAAATATGAGAAGTGTTTTATCTTAGGGGTATAAATTGTTGTGGTGGTTGCTGAGGAAGCTAGAGGGTATTCGTAGATCATGCTACTGACTTTTCTTTTTGGCTGACAAAGACAATGAAAAAAAAAGAATTCCTAGCGGTAATTTTAAACATGTCTGTGCCATGTAGCAACCAGGCTTTTTGTAATGTTGAGATCATATAACCCCATCAATAAATGTTCTTGGTCTCAGAATTTCTGGGTCTTAGAGAAAAATAAAGTAACCTCTAGATCTTACCTGTCCAAGTTCCTAATTCAAAGAATTTTGTACAGAACCATTTAGATGCCCAAACCGAGAGAAAGTAGAAGTAAGTCAAACAGAGCAGCTGTTTTATTGCTGTACAATGATGCCGCATAATAGTTCAGCTAAGCAGGCGACAAACCCGACTCCAGTTCTCACTGCCCTGGGAATTTCAGGTAGACTGAATGTAATTACTTTCTTTGGACTTAAGCCAAGGTGTCTGGGTTATGAACATCTCGTTTTGAACAATTTGTGCTGTGGGATCGTTAATGGCTAAACGTGCTCGGTGCCCAAAAGCTTGATGTTTCGTAGCAGCAAGAAAGAACTTGCCGAGGTTGTCTTATTCATCACTCTGCTTCCAAATGGCGGAGAGCATATCTCAGAGTGCTTTCTGTGGGTGTCGATATGCTCTGTAGAACTTAGAAAATATAGTCATTAATATTTACTATCCATCCTTCACCTATGTTCAAAAAGACTTGTAACAACTTACAGATTTAAACAGTGCAAAATATGATATTTGAGGATAAAAAAGAATGAAAATAATAGATGTTGTTAGGTATCAGAATTAAGTAAAATATACCATTTTGGAAAGGAATTTGGACTTTGGATTTGTGGCTGCTAAACTAAAGACAAATATACAGCAAAGTGTATAACTTCTTTTTTTAATCATTGTTAAACTTGGTGCATCGTGGGTACTCATTCTGACAAAAAAATGAGTAAACAGATGTAACAGCAGTGACTTTTCTGATTATAGGAATAAAATAGAAACCTATTGAGTGGTTACTTGTATTAAGACCACAACCCACAATTTGGACAATAACCTTAGGCTTGTTTTTACACAAAAGATTAAATTATTTAACTAAGCCAGCATGGTCTGGATTTTGTTATGTTCTTTCCACAGTTCCAAAATTCAGCTATATCTAGGCATGCCTTTAAAAAATCTAGAAAAAAAATCAGTATGAGTATTTCATTCAACAGATACATGAGAGCTGCCGTCGTTCTAACAGTGAGTAAAACCTAATTCCTGCCTTGAGGTAGAAATAATCCAGAAAGGAAATGTGTATAAATACTCCACTTCCTAAAAACAAACAACAAACAGATAAAACCCCAAATTCAAGGTACAATATTAAAAGTACTATAGAAAATATAAAGTGCTTTGAGATGGAGGTAGAGTGGTTTAACAGAGGAAAAGTTAAGCTAGTGACTGGGGCGATTAGGACAGATTGATCTTAAAGGATGAATTGGAGTTCTGTAGAAAGTAAGAGGAAGGTTGGCATTCCAACAATAACAAAAGTGACCAATATGTTCAGATATTTTAAAAAATATAAAATTTGTTTGAATCATTGGATGTCTACACATAGGAAAAAGTAATATTATATGAGAGATTGGGACTATATTTTGGAGGATGGTAAGCAACAGAAGAAGGCTATAGAGAGTCATGGAAGGTTGTAGGGGCATTAGATATACTTTCTAAAAGTGACTATGGCAGCAAGTAGAACACAGTAGAGAAAACTTGGAAGTAAATGAATTTGAGTTGTTCAAATGATAAGAAATATACGTCTGGATTTGGGTACTTTTAGTGGAAATATTAAGAAAGCTTTTTGGTTACGTTTTGACTTTTTTTTTTTTTTTTCTCATTCAGGGTATCTCAAGAGTATCTTTGTAAGTACATGATTGAATCTAGGGTCTGCAAACACTTTCAAAGGGAACAAACACAACTATTCACCTGCAACTTTTTCCACGCCTCTGGCAACTTACCATTTTAATTGGGGTGATGTCTTAAAAGAATAATATTATTCCAATGTCAGTCTCCCAGCCTTGGCTGTGACATCCAGTTTCCATGAAAATTACATGAATTCTGTTGTGGACATTTTGCTTGCTATTTGTGTATCTGTGGCATAATGAGTAAAAGTTTTTTGTGGATGAATGCAGAAGCTTTGGCTTTGCCTCTGTCTTCCTCAATGGTGAGTGAGTTCATAAAATGTTTGAGTAGAAAGTAGCATCTTATGTTATCTGGTCTAACAATCATACAACAGATAAAGAGTTAGACACCAGAGAGGCCAAGTAATTTTCTGGAACACCTACCGAGTTAGGATCACTTATGGGGGAAAAAAATGTCACTTTTAAGACAATGAAGAAATGAACTGAAGGCTGAACATTCCTACCAGCCTTTTTAGAGCTTCTTCTTACACCAAGCTACACTTTTTCTTCCTATGCTGAGTACTCAAGCTCTCACATTATTCTTCTAACTATGTGGGAATCCACGAAAGGCTGTTTCTTCATCTTCTATGGGCATTCTCCTTGTTTTAAGTCTATTTCACCACACCTTTTCCCACAAGTATATCAAAAATTGCTGATGTTTTCCACGCCTGCCTAAATCTCATCTACGTCTGTAGATACTACTCAGGTAAACACATTTTTATTAAGGGCAGAAAAGCTAATGAGTAACTGAAAGTCTCAAAAATCCTATTATTTGCATTTTAGTAGAAGACCAGTAAAATTCCTTAGCTCAAATAGAGTAAATTGTAATGGCAAGAATCTCAAGAATAGGGACAGATGTGAAACTACAGCCCTACTGACATTTATTTTTGCATTTACACATAACTGACTGTTAAATTATATTGTTACTTTAGTGGTAGACATTCAATTATTCTTAATAAATGCTTTTTTGTTCTTTTTAAAAAATTTACGGGCAACCCCTTTGAGTCCCCTCCCACTGTACGAGCTTCTCTCTCTTCTCAATAAATCCTACTTTCTCACTTTCATTTAAAAAAAATTACTTTAAAAAGAATTTATACTCAAAGGTTACATGGTCAGGTGTGTGACATGGGTATATCGCATGATGGCGAGGTCTGGGCTTTTATGGAACCTATCACCAAATTAGTAAGCATGGTTCCCAATAGGTAGTTTTTCAACCTTGTCTCCATTCCTCCCTCTCCTCTTTAGGAATCCCCAGTGTCTGTTGTTTCATCTTTGTGTCCATGTGTACCTGGTGTTTAACTACCACTTGCAAGTGAGAACATGCAGTATTTAGAGAACCACATAGGTAAGAATTCTCAAACTAGGTAGAGAAGTAAAATTTCAGTTTAAAATCCTATAGGTCTTTCATAACTCTGGTTGGAAGATGCCAAAGTATTTCATTTTTTTGTGGCTGTTGTGAATGAGATTGTGCTTTTTATTTGGGTTTCTGTTTGTTTACTGTTGGTGTATAGAAATGCAACTGCCTTTTGCACATTTAATTTATATCCTGAGACTTTGTGAAAGTCCTCTATCAGTACAAGGAGGTTTTTGACAGATTCTCTTGTGTTTCAAGGTACAGAATCTTTTTTCACCACACCCTCTCCAGCAGCTGTTATTTTTTGAGTTGTTGATAATTGCCATTCTGACTGGAGTTAGGTGGTATCTCAGTGTGCTTTTGATTTGCATCTCCCTGATGATTAGTGAGGTTGAGCATTTCTTCATGTGTTTGTTAGCTGCTTGGATGTGTTCTTTTGTGAAGTGTCTGTACATATCTTTTGCCCATTTTATAATGGGGTTGTTTGTTTTTTTCTTTTCAGCACGTTTGAGTTCCTTGTAGATCCAGGATGTTAAGCCTTTGTCAGACCTGGTGTTGGCAAATATTTTTTCCCAGTCTGTGGGCTGTCTCCCTGCTCTCTTGATGGTTTCTTTGGCTTTGCAGAAGCTTGTCAGTTTAATAAGGTCCCACTTGTCTATCTTCTCTCTTATGACCTGTGGGTTTCGGGTTTTGTTCAGGAATCGGATGCCAGTTCCGATTTCCATGAGGGTATTTCCTTCCTTTTCTAAGGTTCTTATGGTTTGAGGTTTTACATTTAGGTCTCTGATCCATTTGGAGTTAACCTTTGTGCATGGAGATAGATAAGGGTCCTGTTTCAATCTTCTGCATGTCTGTTGGTGGGAGTGTAAACTAGTACAACCTCTGTGGAAAGCAGTGTGGTGATTCCTAAAAGCTCTAAAAATCGACCTTCCGTATGACCCTGCAATCCCCCTACTGGGAATATACCCTGAAGAACTCAAATCACTCTATAAAAAAGATACCTGCACACGTATGTTTATTGCAGCATTGTTCACAATAGCAAGAACCTGGAAACAACCATGCTGCCCATCAAAAGAGGACTGGATTAAAAAAATGTGGTACATATACATGATGGAATACTACACAGCCATAAAAAAGAACAAAATCATGAATTTCGCAGCAACCTGGATGGAACTAGAGTCTATAATACTGAGTGACCTCTCACAGAAACAAAGATCCGAGTATCACATGTTCTCACTCATATAATGGACCTTGTACATCTAATGTAATACTATAAGAAAATGACTGACGGTACTGGGAAACTATGGGGGGGGATGGGATTAACAGTAGCAAATACCTGTCTGGGGACGGGGAAACACCTCTTATCAACAGGGTGCCTGAATGAAACGTAATTATATACCTAACCCTTAACTGTACCCCACAAAACCATAATAAAAAATAAAAAATAAAAAAACCAAACAAGGTATAGAATCATGTCTATAAGGAGGGATAACTTGACTTTCTCTTTTCCTATTTGGATACCCCTGATTTCCTTCTCTTGTCTGATTGCCCTAGCTAGAACTTTGAAAACTATGTCAAAAAGGAGGGGTGAGAGTGGGCATCCTTGTCTTGTTCCAGTTTTCAGGGGAAATGGTTTCAATTTCTGTCTGTTTAACAGTATGTTAGCTGTGGGTTTCTCATAGATGGCTCATTAATTTGAGGTATGTTCCATCTATGCCTAGATATTCGAGGGTTTTTATCACGAAGCGGTGCTGTATTTTATCAAAAATTTTTTCCGCATCTAATGATATAATCATGTGGTTTTTGTTTTTATACCAGTTGATGATTTAATTATGTTTATGGTCTTGCGAATGTTGAACCAACCCTGCATCCCTAGGATGAAGCCTACTTGGTCATACAGTGAAAAACTACAAAACACTGCTCAAAGAAATCAAAGATGACACAAACAAATAAAAAAATATTCCATGCTCATGGATTGGAAGAATCAACATTGTTAAGACACCCATTCTACCCAAGGCAATCTACAGATTTAGTGCAATACCCATTAAATTATCAGCAGCATTCTTCTCAGACCTAAAAACAACAATACAGGAATTCATATGGAAGCATAATGGCCACAAATAGCCAATACTATCCTGAGTAACAACAACAACAATTTAAAAAAGCAGGAGGTATCACACTAACAGACTTTATTATAAAGTTACAATAATCAAAACAGTCTGGTATTGGTACAAGAATAGGCATATTGACCAATGGAACAGGATAGAGGTTCCAGAAGCAAAACCCCAGCTTCTCAAACAACTCATGTTCGACACGACACCACCAACCACTGGGGAGAGGAAATCTCTTCAGTAAATGGTGCTGGGAAAACTGGCAGACCACCTTCAGAAGTTTAAAACAAGACCCCTACCTATCACCATACACAAAAATCAATGCTAAATGGATCAAAGACCTCAATGTAAAACCTCAAGCTATAAGAACCTTAGAAAATGCAGGAGACCCCTTTGTGGAAATTAGAATTGGCAACCAATTCCTGATCAAAACTCCAAGTGCCCATCCCATAAGAGATAAGATAGACAAGCAAGACCTCATCAAACTGACAAGCTTCTGCAAAGTCAAAGAAATCTTTAAGAGAGCAGGGAGACAGTCCACAGACTGGGAAAAAGTATTTGCCTACTATATATCTGACAAAGACCTAACATCTAGGATCTATAAGGAACTCAAACGTGCTGGAAAAAAAAAAAAAGAATAGCCCCATTACAAAGTGGGCAAAAGATATGAATAGCCACTTCTTAAAAAAGACATATGAGCAGCCAACAGATACATGAAGAAATGCTCAGCCTCACTAGTCATCAAAGAAATGCAAATTAAAACCACACCAAGATGAGATACCACTTAACTCCAGTCAGTATGGCCATCATCAATAACTCAAAAAACAACATATGCTGGAGAGGATGTGGGGAAAAGGGAACACTTCTATGCTGTTGGTGAGAGTGTAAACCTCTGTGGAAAGCAGTTTGGTGATTCCTAAAAGATCTAAAAATCGACCTTCCATTAGATACTGCAATCCCCCTCCCTCCTGGGAATATACCTAGAGAAACTCAGATCACTCTAGGAAGAAGATACCTGCACACACATGTTTATTGCAGCATTGTTCACAGTAGCAAAAACATAGAACCAACTTGCTGCCCATTGAAAGAGAAATGGATTAAAAAAATGTAGTACATATACATGATGGAATATTACGCAGCCATAAAGAAGGACAAAATTATGAACTTCACAGCAACTTGGATGGGCTTAGAGTCTATAATAGTGAGTGATCTATCACATGTTCCCATTCATGAGTGGACCTTGAACAGTTATCATAATAATATAAGAAAAGGATTAGCAGTAGTGGGAGATTGCCCAGGGAGGGGGAAGGGTGGGGTTGGCAGTAGCAGGAATCTGCAGGGGTAGAGGGAGCACACCTCATTACCAAGTGTACCTGCATAATGAACATTTGTATATCTAACACTGAATTGCACCCCATATCTTTAAAATTAAATTTTTTAAAAAATCTTATAGGTATGGAAGATTAGTCAAGGTAAGCAGTATCTGAGCATAATGCTTCAACAGAGTCATTGCTGTCTGGGTGAGCTTCATGATATGATGGGGACCCTGATGTGGAAAAAATAAATTTAACAATGTAAGACCATGGCGGGTGCTGCTGCCTGTGAATTAACAGAGATGTTGACTTAACACACTTGCTATGGTAGAAGTGACACTAATTCTTGACTCTGGTTGTGTCCTTTGGAAAGAAATCACCATTTAAACTTTACCTCTCCAGCCCCAGCCAGGCGACCCTTTTAGCTAAATGTTACACCTGAGTTTTATTTTGGGGGGGATACTTCTTTGCAATATAAAGATGTAAAACTCATTCAAGATGTTTCTTTTTTTTTTGAGTGGAGTCTCATTCTTGTCGCCCAGGCTGGAGTACAGTGGCGTGCTCACGGCCACTGCAGCCTCAACCTGCTGGGCTCAGGCGATCCTTCCACCTCAGCCTTTCAAGTAGCTGGAACTACAGATGCACGCCACCACACCCAGTTAGTTTTTGTGATTTATTGTAGAGATGAGGTCTTACCAAGTTGCCCAGGCTGGTCTCAAACCCCCAAGCTCAGGCAATCCTCTCCCAAAGTGCTGGGATTACAGACTGAGTCACCGCTCCCAGCTGAAACTTTCATATTCATATGCATGTTATAAAATCTGTCTCCCTACTATTTACATCAGTGTTTTGGTTTTCTTTCAACTTCTAGAACATACCTTTCTTGTAAACACTAGCATGAGTATCAGTGAGAAGAGAAGGAATGATAGAGAAGTTGGTCTTGATGCTTCTGTGTCATTTAACTTCGGATTGATGAATCCTAAGCAAAAAAATGAAAGGGAAAATTCTATAGTGGCTCATGCTATTTTCTTTAGCTTAAAATATGATTCAATTATTATTTCAGTATCTAAAAGAAAAGATCTTAAGCTTTAAGAAAAGCTAGCCCCCCATAGCACCTTTTAGGATCATGTTACCTTGATAGGTAGTATGGTCCTAAATCAAGGGCTTTGTACAAAAACCCCCTTTGTACTTGTACGTGCCTCATGAGCTATGGGAGAAAATAAACAACTCAAAAAAATTGCAAATGCCTGTATATATCTATTTCTTAAGAGAAAAATTGAAAGACTAAATTTCTCTGGGGATTAGGTATTGCTAGATAACGATTCTTCTCAGTGTGGCTGTTCAACTTGTTTTCCTTTTATATTAGAAAACACACAGGCTTTTAGGAACTTATGAGAGATGAGTCTTAAATCTTGAACTCATTTTATGATATCAGAACAGTAGACTGCAAATTAAGTTGCTGTTTTTTGAGAAACAATCACCGAGATTCTAAAATGCTGCACACATTTATTGAGTGTTTACTTAATGATGGACGCTGATATTAGGTGTTTGCTGTACATTGTCTCGTTCAGGTTGGTACTGCATTTCCATTTATCAGAAGAGGGAGTTGAGACTCAGAAGCCTGACATTATTGGTTAAATAAATGGTAGGGTTGGGACATAAATTTGGAATTGACTCCAAGTCCCACATGTTTTTCTTTGGATCACACCACCTTCTCTGTATCCCTCCTATTGCTGGATAAATATGAAGCACTCAAGAAATAGTTGGTAAGTGAGCATACAAAAGACTATTGAACTAGATTTCCCAAATGCAAATAAAGGATTATGAGGTCAAGCTGTGTGTAGTAAAAACGTGTTATGCTACTCACAATCTTGGCATGTGGGAAAGATTGGCTCTGGGTAAGCTTGTGACATGAGACCTTTGGCTGTCACCTCTTCCACACTGCTGTAAATACTTACCTAGAAGTATTACCTACTTAATTTATCCTCTCCAAATTCCCCTACCACCAAGACATACTCTTCTTCCTGTTTTCCATCACACCTCTTTATTACAGCTAGTGTAAGCCTAAGGTTTTAAACCTTGCAGGGAACTTAGAGAGAATCTACAATCCGCATGAATGGATCAGGTAAGGCAGAGTCAAGACTATAAAAATGTCTAATTCCTGTACAGCAATTGAAGAATAATTCTAACTATGAATCAGGTCACATTTTCTTTTGCTTAAAACTTTCCTGCGACTCCCCAAAGCACTTCAAACAAACCTAAAAACGTCTTATGGTAGCTGAGAAGGCCTTTCATGATGTGACCTCTGCTTACCCTTCAGCCTCATCTCATGTTTCTCTCTGCTGCTTCCAATATCATTTAGTTATATTAGTTCCCTGATGATTCCTCAAACTCAATAAACTCTTCACTTCTCTGGGTCTTCTCACATGATTTTCTTCCACATGAGCAGTTCCTGGGTCATCCTTTGGGTTTTGAATTTTTAATCTTCTCCTCAGAGAGAACTTTCCTGCCCAATTTATTGACTGAAAAACTCCCATCTCCAAAGTTTGTTACTGTCTCTGCACCTGCATGGCCATTTGTAATTCTGTATCTACTCATTGGTCTTCCTCAACAGTGTGTAAACTCACTTGGGTCTGAAGATATATCTGTCACTGTCATAAGAGTATATCATGCCACACTCATTACCCAGCATATATTTAAGTGGTCAATAACTTTGTTGTCTGAATGACCAAAGTTGAGTGTTTTGACTTCAACCCAGTCCTCTTTCAACTACACTTTAGAGCTTGTGTAACTTGTCCCTAATTCCCGTCACCTCCTTATGGTCACTTCCCTGTTATTTTCTACTAGTTTAGTGTTTTAGTGGGCACTAAATTACTAAACACATTTTTTTCTGATTTACAATGTAAAAAATGGTTGTGCCTAACATAATTGATATGTAAACACATGTTTTCAAGGAGGCCTTTAAAAAGGATATCACTGAAGTTTTAGGTACTGTAGCTATCCATTGAGGAGGATTTTTCATCTTTCTGTTACACATATTTTCTCTGTGCCTACATTTAAGGCTGGGTTTCATGCAGTACAAATTTGTACAGCCAGTTTCTCCACGTAACCTCACACAGATGAATGACTATCTAGTCCAAGTAGGCAGAAAATGCTCCCACAGTAAAATTTGAGCTTTAAAATCTATGAGGGGTATATGTGATAATGTCGCCAAGAAAGTATCATAGATTCCTGCAGAGCTAGATAGAGTTGAAGGAATCTGGTTGGCTTAGAAGCTGTTCCTATTACTTCTCTCCACCCAAACTCAAAGACAATGAGTACAGAGAAATAGAAGCTGCTCCTGAGTCACTACCAGCCACAGCAGGAATGAAATTGAGTCTACTGAAGAATAGATCTCCTTAGGTTTCATTACTGTGAATTGGCAGTAGCTGGAAGGATCCGGAATAAAGTCTTTATAAGCAGTTGAGGAACAGCGTCTATTTGGTCTGCATGGAAGAGTTACATGTGTATTAGAGACACTCGCATACATATATAATATATACAATATAATATACTTATATATTAAATATACTTATATTTAGTATTTAACATATAAAATATATTTAAATATATTAAATATAAATACATATTTAACATATAAAATTATTTAACATGTTAAATGTATTTAAATATATTAAATATAAATATATATATATTTTTTGAGTCAGAGTCTCACTCTTACCCAGGCTGGAGTGCAGTGGCACACTGCTCATGGCCACTGCAGCCTTGACCTGCTAGGCTCAGGCGATCCTTCCACTTAAGCCTTCCAAGTAGCTGGAAGTACAGGCACACACCACCATGCCTGGCTAATTTTTTGATTTATTGTAGAGATGAGGTCTTGCCAAGTTGCCCAGGCTGGTCTTGAACCTGTGGGCTCAGGCAATCCTCTCATCTTTTCCTCCCAAAGTACTGGGATTACAGGCTTGAGCCACTGTACCCAGTCAAGACTTCATATTAATATGAAAGAATGTAAGTCTTGTTGCTCTAATTGCTCCAAATTCACAGTAGCAGAGATTATGGAGCCCTTAGGTAAGGATCATGTTGAATAAAAAATGAGAGGGGAAGAGTTTAAACTCTTCTGCAAGACTATTTTCCTCAATGAACTTGGCTCAAGTTTCACAAATGCCTTACCGCAGAAGATATGAAAGTTAAAGTAAGAACCCAGTGACTGTGGTTTACAATATTACATCTATTTTATTCTATTAAAACTCAGTACATGAGAAAAAATATACAGTCATTCTAAGGTAAGCCTTTTGTTATTTTTATTAAATCTAGAGCTTAAAGAACTTTATAGAGTCTGAAGATATAAAAACATTCATTTGGGTAGGTAGGGATACTCTGTTCCTTTCTAACACTTTTAATATGTATTTCCAGGTTAAATAACAATTTAACAGTATATGTGAAAATGAATTCTTAAAAATAAAATTGGATTGGGGAAAGTCTTCCTTAGCATGATGTTAAAGGCAGAAATCATAAAAGGAAAAGCTTGATAGGTTACCTAACAATTTTTGTAGAATAAAAGACTGAGGATCAAAAGTAGAAATACAGATTATAAACTGGGAAAATTAGTTGCCATATATAGGAAAGGTTAATATTCTTAGTAATGACACTAAATCTAACATTTATAGCTATCACATACAGTGATTACTATGTGCCAGTCATAGTAATAATTATATTTCATTTACTCAACAACCTTGTGACATATATATTACTCTTCTTAGACACATTTTACAGATGAGGAAACGGAGGCACTGAGAAGTTTAAAAATGTATCCAAGGCATGCAGCTTGTAAGTGATAGAAACAGGATATAAGTAGCTTGCATAAATAAAAGTAAAAAGCAAACAGCCAACTAGAAAAACAGGGAAACCATCTTTAAAAAGACAACAGAAATGAACAAAAGAGTATAGTATTCTTATCTCTATGACAGAAGAGAATGGATTTTCTGTTCAGGAAACACCTTGATAGTCTGAGATGATTGAGAAAAAGCCCTCTGAGTCTAGCTTAATTGAAAAGTTTAGGTACCTGATGGAGATTGTCTTGCATTTAAACCAACAGAAATTTAGAATTTGTAGTGAGACTGTGGAGTTTAGTACTCTGAGAAGCATAGAGACGGGCAAGAATGATGAGAGATATGAGAAGCTTATGCAAGAGGTAAGCAGGTTCAGGATAGCTGAGAAAGCTTCCCATTGGTGGGTGTGGCAAGAACCTTGGGCACTGTGACGTCTAATGCTAGCTTTAGTTTGCTGGCTATTCTATGCAGCCAATCTCTGTTTTTTCCAGATTTGCTTAAACATTTACAACTTAAAGCAGGCTCATGTTAAGACTGTTGGCTAACTGTGTTGGCTAAAAGAGGAGTGGTATCCAGAGTAAGAGACAAGTGGTTGAATAAGGATAGCAATCAGAGGAGAAAGCCAATTGGCATAACCAAGACACATGGTGATGTGTCGAATTTTCAGAAACTTCAAGGAAAGGGTAATGATCCCTCAGATGGGAAAGAGAGGGTGTTTTCAGAAGTGTGGAGGTTGGGAACATTCGGTGACACACATTGGAGTTATGTGAACAAAGCATACCAAGAGCTAATTCTTAGAAAAATATAGGCAGCAATATGACATAGAAAAAGCTGTTCACATCACCAATTATCTAGGAACAAAATTAAAAATGAGAAATGTTTGCCAATGAGACTGGAGATTCTTAAAATTGTTGATAATATGCTTCAACTCACTATTGGTTAGAATAGAATTTCCTAAATGGTGGCTCAAATGTAATCTGTAGGGATACTGATACTGATATGGAAACTCTGGGCGGGCTGGCCTGACTGAGAACATCTTCCTCTCTTTATCATCATGCCATCAGCTATGGTTTGAATGTTTGTGCCCCCCCGGCGCAAATTTTTATGAGACCTAATCAAAAATGCAATGGTATTAAGAAATGAGACCTTTGCCGGGCTCGGTGGCTCAGCCTGTATTCCCCTGCCTTGGGAGGCTGAGGTGAGTGGATTGCCTGAGCCCATGGGTTCGAGACCTGCCTGGGCAACTTGGCGAGACCTCATCTCTACACTAAATCAAAAAATTAGCCAGGCGTGGCAGCGCACGCTTGTAGTTCCAGCTACTTGGAAGGCTGAGGTGGAAGGATCATGGAGCCTAGCAGGTCGAGGCTGCGGTGGCTGGAAGTGGCCACTGTACTCCAGTCTGGGCTACAGAGTGAGACTCCAACTCAAAAAAAAAAAAAAACAGGAAAAAAGAAAAAAAGAAATGAGGCCTTTACGAGATAATTAAGTCATGAGGCCTCTGCTTTCATGATTGGGATTAGTGCCCTTATAAAAGAGGCTGAGCCGGGTCCGGTGGCTCAGCCTGTAATCCCGCGCCTTTGGGAGGCTGAGGTGAGTGGATTGCCTGAGCCCGCGGGTTCGAGACCTGCCTGGGCAGGCGAGACCTGTCTCTACAATAAATCAAAAAATGAGCCGGGCGTGGTAGTGTGCACCTGTAATTCCGGCTACTCGGAAGGCTGAGGCGGAAGGATCGCCGGAGCCCAGCAGGTCGAGGCTGTAATCCCGCGCCTTTGGGAGGCTGAGATGAGTGGATTGCCTGAGCCCGCGGGTTCGAGACCCGCCTGGGCAGCGAGACCTCATCTCTACAATAAATCAAAAAAAATTAGCCGGACGTGGTAGCTGCGCGCCTGTAGTTCCAACTACTTATAAGTCTGAGGCGGAAGGATCGCCGAAGCCCAGCAGGTCGAGGCTGAGGTGGCCGGGAGCGGCCACTGCACTCCAGTCTGGGCGACCGAGTGAGACTCCAACTCAAAACAAACAAACAAACAAACAAACCAAAAAAAAAACGAGGCCGAATCATAATACTATAAGAAAGGGATTGGCAGTAGTGGGAAACTGCCAATACATTTATTGAAAAATGCAGATATATGTTTAAGCTGTTTATTGCATCATTGATTGCAAAAGCACTAAGAAAATAAAAACTGTGTTAACCCATTTTCTATGATAGACATTTATGTGGAGACTGTTCAAAGTATTAGTAGTACACATGCTTTTAAAAAGATGAAGGCAGTTGATGTGTACTGAGATAGTTTTACAGTATAGTAAAAAATGGAATGTTGTAGAAAAATGTAAAACAGCATTGATAGTGTTAGTTATTAAAAATAAAAATAGAAGCTATTTACCTGATACATTTGGGTTAATCAAAGAAGATCAATAAAATTTCCATTTTGTAAAGAAAAGATATCTCATGATATCAAAATGTAAATAAATATCAAAAGATATTTCAACCAACTGAAAAAATTACAGTATAGATTTGCTGCATATAGTAGCCAGATAAAGAAGACAGCTTTCATATTAAAGTCTAGTCTAACTTTTTCCTATCTGGGTGCATTACAGGTAACATCACACACAAAAGGTAGAAGATAGCTTCATGTCATCCTTTAAAGATATTACATATTTCAATCAGTAATGTGAGTGTAGTATTGCCAGGAAGAAACATGTCTTACTATTTCCAACTTAATTAGAGAAATCTTCAGCTTTGAGAGTTGTTAATCTAGCATCTTTCAAGAATTCTGTTTATCTCCCAGTATTTTTTTGCCTTTAATAGGATTACAGAGCTAATTTAGTAAGATTGTTGAACAGATTTTTATCAGGCTTGGCCTGTGGATATGCCAACATTTGAGTGTGATGTTGCACAAATATAGCTAACAGGTTTGCCTTCTCTCTTCTTCTGCCAAAACCCAAAACATTGACAACAAAGACATACAATGTGATGAAAACAAAGACATAAGTTATTTGGAGTCTGAAAAGGCAGCCAGTCTTCTGGTGGAAGAACTCATAATATCCTAAGCTATTAGCAAAACACTTCCTATGCAAATAGGAAGTGTATTGAGAATCTACAATATGCTATGTACAAAGCATTCTTAAGAGCTTCGGGGAATACAAAAATAAATACAGGCTTATATTTTATAGGAAAGAATAGACATGACATACACGTCAAAAGGCATACACAACACTTAATCATCCAAAAACAATAGAGTTCCTGGCTTTCTACAGCTGTGATCATCTCCTACATGAAATTCACTCTAATAATTTTCAGAGACTGAGTATGTCTGGAGTAGGATGTAGGGATACAAACTTGGCAATTTGAATTATAGTAGACTCTTGATTTTGCATTATCACTTTCAAGTTGATTAGACTCATTTGGATAAATACTCTTTCAAACTTCAATTTCCTGCCATGGCTGATTCTCCTCTCAACTTTTTACTTCCAAAGGTAGAATCTTGGTTCCAAAGGGAACTGACATTATCTGATGTTTGTGTTGCTATCTTATTGTACTTTTCTCTGAGAATTAGCCTCTCTTGGTCTTGATTTTGGTGGTGATGGAGCCTGTCCCATGACTCCCAAGTGACTGTCCCACTGTCCCATTAATAAAAGCCACTAACTGAGTCAGGGTCACCAATAGCATACATGAGACATTTGTCAGAACTGAAAAGAGGTTTTCCTTGTAGGCAAACACTACTGTATACCAGAGTGCAAGATTCCGGGTGCAGAACATTGTATCTGCAAACCCCTTCACAGAGTGAATTCTTTGGCATAGGATCCCACCTGCACAAACACACAAGGAGGTCCTGCCATGAGCCTTGCCTCTCATAAAACTTCCTTCTACTGCTTTCTCTGCAGCTTGATGCTACTTTGAAGTGACACACTGCCCTTCTAAATCCCTTCCACATCAGAGGCCAGGGGGAGCCAGTACTGCAGTCTCTAATCTCAGGCTCATCTATGCAGATACTTGTGATAAGGTCCTGGAATAAAGACTGCTTCCTGATAAGATGTTAACAACCACGGATTCGCAGTCCGCCTTGTTGCTGGAATGAGAGCTTAAGGTCTGATCAGGCATATCCCAATTTTACTATACATTGGTGGAACTAGTACCTTTACATTTACTGCTATCTGCAGTGTGGTAAAAATGCTCTTAAACTAAAGCACTTAATTAATTCCATCAAAGCAAAGAGCAAGTAAAACTTTGGAAAAAATTTGTGTCCCGTAAATTTTTATTTAAGCACGTACTTTGCATCAGTCTAGTTTTGAGTAAATAAACAGAATAGGGATTATTTCACCTCCACATCTTCTGTATTTATGTCTTAATATAACTTGACTGTATTATTTGGGAATGATGAAGAGTTGACTGCGTCATGACTGTTAAGTGATTAAAACACAAGAAGTTACCAACTCTTTTATTAACTCACTGTCATGTGTGAAGATACAAAAAGCACCTTTCTTCTGCTATGAGTTTATATTTTTAATGTAATTTTTACTCATGATTTTTAGGCAATCATATCAATGAAACTGTCTAGACATCATTATCTTGACAATATTATCTTCAGTGTTAACATTGTCCAAGTATTCTGTTCATCTTCCAGATGCTAGTAATCTCTTTACAGTGTGTCTGTGATCGAATTTTAAGGAAATCTGCATGTCCCTTGAACCTGTATGTGCATATTATAGTGTGTTTTTTGGGAAAAAATCCATACCTTCCATTACATTTCCTAAAGTTCCCATGACAAAAGGAGACAAAAACAGAACAAACATACAAACAAATAGTTACTACCTGGAACACAATTAGAAACAACCATAGAGAATCTTTCATCACACATTTGCGTGGAAAATATTTTTTCCCGTCTTCCCATCTTTCTTTTGTTAGGTAAGTGTTGTCTAATTAAATTTAGAAAATCTCTTGTCTTTTCTTGATTTCTTTAAGCCTAAAACCAGACTAACGATCATTGCTCTTCAGGGGTCACCATAGCTTATAGGAAGAAAAAAAAAAACAGAAAAAGATGAACTTTCTTTCACTCCTTTAGATACGCCGTACAGATTTAAAATTTGTTAGAACCCTCAGCAATACACATGTACAAAAATGTAATACAGAAAAGCACTACCTCATATGTGATTGCAGTCACATATATACAATCATTTTTTTGTCTTCAAGAATATACAACCATTTAAGTTGCACTTAATTTGCATAGAGAAATGAGAATTTTAAAATGTTTCCATGAAGAGCTGAAAATAAAGTTCAGGTTCCTTTCTCCACTACAACTGGAGTCAAAATGGCAAAGTGAATGCATTATTCCCTTTTTGACATTATCCTTCCCTGGTGGCCAATATATATTTATGCAGGAATATTTTCCAGAAACAATAAAATTTAGATTATTTTTGATTGAGGAAACTACAAACTTGCGATGTTTAGAACATCAGAACAATGCACCATAATTACTTCAAAATGACTATTTAGTCAGATGTATTTTTTTCCATTGCAACAAGCTTGTTTTCTTGTTCCTGTTAAAGTCCATCTCGCATCCAAGTAGTGCCAGGAACTTGACAGACCCACCACTGCAGCCTCTGTGCCATCCTTCTTCCTTATGCTACTTGTACTAATAAGGCTTCCATTCATATAAACACTCACCTAGCCCATTGTTACAGCTTCCCTATTGGCTTCCTTGCCCCATGCTCTCTTTGTGCAATCATTTCTCTAGACTATAAACTGATTAACAATTACAAATGATCCTACCATGCCCCCAAATATCTAATGGTTCCTTTAGAGAGAATATAGCTCATTTTTGGCTTGGCATTCAATGCTTCTCCACATACTCTTCCTCTCTCAGATTTCAACTAACCCATTCAACTTTGTCTTTTTAGGGTGGGTCCACAATGTCCATGGGGTTGTACATTTTTCTCCATATTTACACCCTCCTGAAATTGAGAGAATGTCTTTGATAAGTCTTTGGTCCACCCCAGAAAAAAATCCATCTCTTCCATGTCTTGACTCCCCTAGCAGACCTCCCACTGAGGATTATTGCCTCTGGTACTGTCTAGTAAAAAAAAGGTCTTTGATCAATCTAGAGTTATGACTTTTTGAAGTCCATGGTGAGATAACAATCTTTATAGCCAGCCTATGTGCATAAAGAGCAAAGCTTTTCTAAATTCTAACAACTCCGTTGGCATATCAAGAACCAAACATGAAGTACAAGTTACAAAAGATTAATAAATAGAATTTCATCAAATCTTAAAATGTGCTGATATTTAAAAAGGGAATGGCATCTAGATTATGTAAAAAATCTCTAATGTCTCAATAAGAAGACAACCCGATTAAAAAATGACCAAAATATCGCGGGTTTGAGACCCGCCTGGGCAGCGAGACCTCATCTCTACAATAAATCAAAAAATCAGCTGGGCATGGTAGTGTATGCCTGTAATTCCGGCTACTTGGAAGGCTGATGCGAAAGGATCGCTGGAGTCCAGCAGGTCGAGTCTGCGGTGGCCGGGAGCAGCCACTGCACTCCAGTCTGGGCGACCGAGTGAGACTCCAACTCAAAAAAAATAAAATAAATAAATAAGTAAATAAATGACCAAAATATATATACATATTTTTTGAGTTGGAGTCTCACTCGGTCGCCCAGACTGGAGTGCAGTGGCTGCTCCCGGCCACCGCAGACTCGACCTGCTGGACTCCAGCGATCCTTCTGCCTCAGCCTTCCAAGTAGCCAGAATTACAGGCATGCGCTACCACGCCTGGTTGTTTTTTTTTTTTTTTTTTTTTGATTTATTGTAGAGATGAGGTCTCGCTGCCCAGGCAGCTGTCGAACCCGTGGGCTCAGGCAATCCACTCATCTCAGCCTCCCAAAGGTGCGGGATTACAGGCTGAGCCACCGAGCCTGGCTATGATCAAAATCTTTGAGTGGAATTTCTCCACAGACAATAAACAAATGGCTGATAACTGCATGAAAAGATGCTCAACATCATTAGCTAGAAGAGAAATGCAACCCAAAACCACAATGAGATGCCACTTCATACACAGAAGGACAGCTGTAATAAAAAAGACATATAATAATAACCGAGGATGTGGAGAATTAGAAATCTCAGATATTGTTGGTTGGAATGTAAAATGGTTCAGTCAACTGAAAAAAGAGTCTTTTGAGTTCCCAGAAAGGCTAAACATAGACTTACCATATAACTCAGAAATTCCACACCTAGGTATACACTGAAGAAAACTGAAAACCTATAACTACATTAAAATCTATGCATGCCTGTTCATTGCAGTGTTATTCCTAATTGCCAAAAAGTGAGAATAACCCATACCTCCATTAATTGGAGAGAGGGTAAGCAAAATGTGGTGTATATTCATAAAATGGAGCGTTATTCAGCAATAAAAAGGAATGAAGTTATGATTAGTGAAAGAAGCCACTAATGTTATGATTAGTGAAAGAAACCAGTCACAAAAGGTCTCATATTGTGTAATTCCATTTACATGAAATATGCAATACACTTAAATTCATAAAAAATGAAAATTGGGCCTGGTGTGGTGACTCAAGCATGTAATCCCAGCACTCTGGGAGACAGAGGTAAGGGGATTGCCTGAGTCCACAGGTTCAAGAACAGCCTGGGCAACTTGGCGAGACCTTATCTCTACAATAAAATAAAATTAAAAATTAGCTGGGTGTGGTAATGCTCACCTGTAGTTCTGGCTACTTGGAAGGCTGAGGTGGAAGGTTCGCCTGAGACCAGTAAGGTCAAGTTGTGGTGGCTGTGAGTGTGCACTGCACTCCAGCCTCAGTGACAGAGTGAGACTCCAATTCAGGAAAAAAAAAAGAAAATTGGTTTGCAGTTGTCAAAGGCTAGGAGAAAAAGTAAAATGGAAAATTACTATTAATGTATATGGGGTATCTTTTTTGGCATGATGAAAGTGTTTTGAAATTAGATCATGGCAAAAGTTGAACAACTCCATGAATATAGTTATCTTCACTGAATTGTATACTTTAAAAGAGTGCATTTTATGGCACATGAATTATATTTCTTTTTCTTTTGGTTTTGTTTTAAAAACATTTTTCTAATTTTTTTATTTTAAAGATGTGGGGTACAACTCAGGGTTAGATATATAAATGTTCACTATGCAGGTACCCTTGTTGATGAGGTGTGGCCACCCCCGCAGATTCCCACTACTACCAATCCTTATGGTTTGGATCACCAAATTTTACTTAAACAGTGAGATAGAGCAAGTAGAGGAAATGGTGTTAGAGCAACTTTCCTACAATTTGGTGGGAAAATTAAGTTTTGAACAATAGCAGGAAGCAGAGAAAGAAAATGAGAGAAGAAGAAAGATGCAGACTTCGTCTTTCAGGGATATCAAAGCATAATTATGAACAATAATTGAACAACAATTTTTCAAAGTCCACTTATGTGTGAGAACATGTGATACTCAGTTCTTTGTTTCTGTGATAGATCACTCAATATTATAGATTCTAAGTTCATCCAAGTTGCTGTGAAGTTCAGAATTTTGTCCTTCTTTATGGCTGCATAATATTCCATCGTGTGTACATACTACATTTTTTTATCCAGTTCTTTTTTGATGTACAGCACAGTTGGTTCCATGTTTTTGCTATTGTGAACAATGCTGCAGTAAATATCCTATGCAAGTATCTTTCTCATAGAGTGATTTCAGTTCCTCTGGGTATATTCCCAGTCGGGGGATTGTAGGGTTGTGTGGAAGGTCAATTTTTAGATCTTTTAGGAATTGTCAAACTGTTTTCCACAGAGGTTGTATTAGTTTATACTCCTACCAACAGTGTAGAAGTGTTCCCTTTTCCCCACATCCTCTCCAGCATCTGTTGTTTTTGAGTTATTGATGATGACATTCTGACTGGAGTTAGGTGGTATCTCAGTATGGTTTTAATTTTCATTTCTTTGATGACTTGTGAGGCTGAGCATTTTTTCATGTATCTGTTAGTTGCTTGTATGTTTTCTTTTGAGATGTGTCTATTCATATCTTTTGCCCACTTTGTAATGGGGCTGGGTTTTGTTTTTTTTTTTTTCTTTTTGGCATGTTTGAGTTCCTTATAGATCCTAGATGTTAGGCCTTTGTCAGACATACAGTTGGGAAATATTTCTTCCCAGTCTGTGTGCTGTCTCCTTGTTCTCTTGATGGTTTCTTTGGCTTTGCAGTTTGTCAGTTTGATGAGGTCCCACTTGTCTATCTTATCTCTGTGGCATGGGCACTTGGGGTTTTGATCAGGAATTGGTTGCCAGTTCCAATTTCCATAAGGGTGTCTCTTGCATTTTCTAAAGTGCTTATAGCTTGAGGCTTTACATTTAGGTCTTTGATCCATTTAGAATTGACTTTTGTGTATGGTGATAGGTAGGGGTCTTGTTTTAATCTTCTGTATGTGGTCAGCCAGTTTTTCCAGCACCATTTACTAAACAGGTTCTCCTCTCCCCAGTGGTTGGAAGTCCTAGCTAGAGCAATCAGACAAGAGAAGAAGATCAGGGGTATCCAAATAGGAAAAGAGCAAGTTAAGTTATCCCTCTTTGCAGACGACATGATTCTATACCTTGAAAACCTAAGAGAATCTGCCAAAAACCTCCTTGCACTGATAAAGGATTTTGGCAGTCTCAGGGTATAAAGTAAATGTGCAAAATGCAGTTGCATTTCAATACACCAACAATAAACCATCAGAAATCCAAATAAAAAGCACAATCCCATTCACAATAGCCACACACAAAAATGAAATACTTTGGCATCTTCCTAACCAGAGATATGAAAGACCTTTACAATGAAAACTACAAAACACTGCTCAAAGAAACCATAGATGACACAAACAAATGGAAAAATATCCCATGCTCACAGATTGGAAGAATCAACATTGTTGTTAAGATGTCCATCCTACCTAAGGCAACCTACAGATTTAGTGCAATACCCATTAAATTACCAGAAGCGTTCTTCTCAGACCTGAAAACAATATAGGAATTCATATGGAAACATAAATGACCATGAGTCTCCAAAACAATCCCAGTGAATTATATTTCAATAAAACTCTTATTAGGAAAATGCATGATTTAAAAAAAATCGTGGTGGGCTTGGATCACCAAATCTTACTTAAAGAGTGAGATAGAGCAAGTAGAGGATATGGTGTTAGAGCAACTTTCCTACAATTTGGTGGGAAAATTAAGTTTGGAACAATAGTAGGAAGCAGAGAAAGAAAATGAGAGGAGAAGAAAGATGCAGACTTTGTCTTTCAGGGATATCAAAGCATAATAATGAAAATTATTATAGAAAATCCAGATGAATTGAGGAAAACTGATCTACTTTGCTGCCGTGTCCCACGAGGCAATTCCTTTAGTTCACATGTCTTGACCTTTTGTTCCTTGCAATAATTGACCTTAGAGACCTAAATCTTTAAGGTTTTGCCAAATTTCTCGGCTTCTGTTATGAATTCCACGCTAGCTTCAGAAATTTCTCTTTTTCAAAGCTGTCTGAGTCCTGGAGCTGTTTCCACCCTGCCACCACAAAGAAGTCAGGCACATAGAATGTAGCAAGAATGTGAAAAGGAGAGTTAAAGTACCCAGAAGGGCTTCTCGCCTGGGATGTCAGCAGTTTACAAGTTACCATGTTTGCATATTAAGCCATTCTGTTATATCCTTTGATCATCAGCAGGGACCAAGGGAAAGTCTTTAAAAGGACACTAGACAAAGACCATCAAGAAAAAAGGATTTATGATCCTAGGAGGACAGTCAGCAGATGCAGATGCTGAATGTCTCTCCCTTCTCTCTCAAACAGAGATAGATTAAACTGCCCCTTGAGTCCTGCGATGAGGAGACAAATGAGGGTATTGGTTTCAAGGTTGGGAGGATTCTAGTATTCACCAAGTGGCAAGTGCAACCCAAATAAGCAGCAAAACCTGGAAAAAATGCAGATATTTAAGTCATTGGCATTATTATTATAATGGTATTCTGAGTATATACTGACCTCTCCTGATGCCTGAAATCCTTTGACATACATATACAATGTATATACACATATATCTACATACACACATACATACATGCATATTTTTAAATTAAAGAGGCATAGATGAAGTCTAGAATATTATTGAAGCATAAAAAGATATTGCTTTAACCAAAATTTGTGAAGAATTCCTTAACGATGAAAAGAAGATAGAATCCAGTTGCCAAAGATCATAAAAATCCATAACCCAAAGGTACCAAAGGAGGAGACAACTGTAATGGTCAACAATGGTAGCTTATTCAGCAAAATAAAGAGATTAAAATCCTGAGATAATTGACACCATGAATGAAGGGGAAGCATATTCAAAATGCCTGGATCTGTGGGGTGAATACTTGCCGATCTCTACTGCACAGTCTGAAGCCCAGAGGGTGGATGCTAAAGCTAGAGGAGAAGCAGGGATGCTTATTGATAACTGCAGATGTCAGATGTCCAGAAGAGATATTTAGTAATATTTTGTAGGGTAGCCCTATGATCTACTACTAAGTTACTTGGAGTTCCCTGAATGTGTCCACCTCTTGTAGCTACTATATTTGCATACATTATACCTTTCACCTACAATGCCATCCCACCCCAAACAACTGAAAAAGTATTCAACCAATGAATATATGTGAAGTGCCTATGGCCATACCTGGCACCTAAAAAGTGCTCAAAGAATCTTTTTTACTATTTTTATAAGTCATCATTTAAGTTACATCTCAGAGGTCATCTCAGATTATCATTTCTTTACCTAACTCCTCCAAAGTGAAATTAAAAACTCCCCAAATGCTTATTTTCTTTTTCGAAGGAGGGTGGGGAGCATATTGATCGGCTTCTTTATTTTGATGGTGAGGAGAAGGATTTTTAACTTATTAGTCTCCATATATTCAGCATCTAGCTCAAACACTAGCACATAATAGGCATTAAATATTTTTGCTGAGTGAATGAACAAATAAATAAGACTATAAAAGTGGTTGTTTTTTTTCACTTAATCTATAATGTGAGCCCTGCCAGCAAGCCATTAAACATTAATTATTGCGTCCCAGTGACTGGAAATTGGCATTGGTATGAGCGGTATTACCTCTAACGTGTGCACAATATTTTATGTTTTTGAACTGTATGGCTCAGTGAACTGCTCCAAATACGACAAAGGCCATCATTTTGCCAACTCTTTATCGCATCTCACATTTCTGTGATCATAGATTTTGAGATGAATAATTAAAAACTTCATTCAGAGAGCCCTTGTTGCATTAGGCAAAACAGAATTGGAAGATATAGTCCTGAACCACTGACTTGTTCTCCATCAGTGGCCACAGTGAATGTAATGGTTAATTTTAGGTGACAACTTGGCTAGGCCACAGTACCCATTTATTGGGCCCAATATTAATCTAAATGTTTCTGTGGAGGTGTGTTAGATGAAATTAACATTTAAATCAGTAGAGTTTAAGTAATGCAGATTACCCTTCTAATGTAGGTGAGCCTCATCCAATCAGTTGAAGGTGAAAAGAAGTTGATTAAGGGGTACAAACATACAGTTAGGTAGAAGAAATAAGTTTTGGTATTCAATAGTACAGTAGGGGAACCATGGTTAACAATAATTCACTGTTTTGAAATAGCTAGAAAAACTGTAATGTTCCCAACACAAGAAAAGATAAATACTTGAGGTGATGAATATCCTAATAGCCATGACTTGATCATTATGCTCTGTACACAGGTCTCCAAATAGCACATGTACCCCCCAAATATGTACAAGCATCATATATTTATTAAAAATAGATAAATAAATACAGTAAATAAAAAACACTCAATACAAAAAGAAAAAAGACTGCCTTCTCAGTGGAAGAAAGCATTCTGCTAGCAGACAGTTTTCAGACTTGATCTCTTCTTACTTGTGTCTCCAGTCTACCTTGCAGATTTTGGACTTGTCAGCTTCCACAATTGTATGAGCCAATTTCTTCGAACTAATCTCTCTCTCTCTCTCTCTCTCTCTCTGTGTGTGTGCATGTGTGTGTACACATGTACTCACACACATGCACACATGCACACACATGCACACACACACCCGCACACACAAAACACACACCCCTCTCTTGGTTGTGCTTCTTTGGAGATGGACTTGAAGGCCACAACTGCCTAACCAACGTAATGTAGTTTAAAACTTAAATTCCCACATGCTAGCAAATGAACACGAGCTTCTTTCAGCCAAATTATTGAAATAAAGTATGTCTTCAATTCCATTTTTCTCTTCCTTCCATGTCCTCCTCCAATCTACACCATCATCTTTATTTTCTCACAGAAAGAGCTGCATACCCTTATGTTCTCAGAGCACCCCACCACGGGGCCACCATGCAGACATTTAAAATGTCACAGGGCTGCCTCTCTCCTGTAGACCACACAGCAGCTGAGAAAGAAGCTAGGAAACTCATTTCCTAGACAATGATGTGAGTTTAAGAGCTCATTCTGGGATTATTTTCTTTTGTTGTAGTTTTTAGCATTTTAATAGAGAATCTATCTGAAGGCATCGCTCTTAAGGGATTTCAGTCTTTGTATAAAGTTAAGGGGGCATTTTGGGGGAAGAGATTTGCCTTCAGCACTCTTCATTTCATGCCAAGGATGTGATCAAATACACAATTAGTTATGCTGGGTCTGAAAATATGCAACTGCATCACGAGGAAGTTGTTTAAAAAGAAATAGCATGAGCCAGGCATGGTGGTAATTGCCTGTAGTTCCAGCTACTTGGGAGGCTGAGGTGGGAGGATCACTTGAGTCCAGGAGTTTGAGGCCAGCCTGGGCAACCTAACAAGACCCTGTCTCTAATAATAACAACAACAACAACAATAATAATAGAAACAGCATGAATTAACTTGAATCATACAAATTGTTGGATCTTCTCGGGAAACTTTACTTTTCTGCTGGGGCTGCTGTTTTCATGGGCATGCCTTGTGCAACAGGGGCTTTGAGGGAAATTATAGCACCTGTGTACCCTGTTGTATACTTCATCTTTTATATGTGGGGCCTGTCACAACTATTTCTTTCCAGCTGCCATTCAGCTGTACAGATGCTTTGAATGATGGTGTGCAGTGAGAGATCTCCACAGCATGACTGTCAACAGTCCTCTGCAGCAGAGAGAAGTTTTTAGGAGAGTAAAGCATTAGCCAATCTCTGCAACATTTGTGAACTTGGGGGAAATTGTGGTGTAAGTCTGTGGCATGTTACTACCAAATTGGGATAAACATAGGGTTGCATACACTGCACTTATTTTCCCCAATTTTTGAAAGAAGATTTCAAGGTATTCATGATAAGATTTCATATTATTTCTCTTCAGTGGTGATAGGGACAAAGAGAGAACGTCTTTGTCCTCTCTTCACTTATGCTATTTCAGCTGTTACTATGAAAGTCTTCCACTAACACATGATCCTTCCTTCAATACTCAATAATCTCATACTGCCTTTAACCTTGCTGTATATTCTGATATTCTTTATTTGTATATAGTTTCTGTCCATGAATATCAGTGCTCTGTTAATGCTAAATTACTCATCAATGATCACTCAGAAGCACGGGTAAATCCATCCTCGTGCATAATACTGTGGTTAGCACTATATAAAATGCATTTGAGAAACATGATTTCTGTCCTATAGAAAGTGTAACTAAGGCACACTCATGTGTCATTCAGGTGTATGTATATGTCAATGGTTTCATGAAATGTTGGGTTTTGGCTTCACTAAAATCAATTTCATCTTCTAGAAATACCCATTCTTTTTGAAAAGGAGTCTATTCTTCTTCTACTATTATGTGGTTAGGGGTAGAACTTAGGAGTGAACCATGTGACCCAGGCCTAAGCAAATCAATGTATTAAGATGATAGAATGTTGTCACTAAGCTGGCATCATCCTATAACCTAAAGGAAGTGCTTATCTGGAACTAAAATCAACACATAGGAAGCTGAGCTTGAAGATGGAGAAAGGAATTAATCCTGACAACTTCTTAAGTCCTTAGCAATTTTCTTTTAACAGATTGAATATGGCAGAAGTGATGCTAGTTGACTTTGCAGGTCAGGTCATGAAAAGGATATCTTTCACTTAACCTCCTCTCTCTTGTAGTACTAATTCTGGAGGGAACTAGCACCATGTCATAAGGACACTTAGTCTTGTGGAAAGACCTATGCAGGGTGTAACTGAGGCCTCACCAGCACCACCTCACCAGCTGTCTGAGTGAGCACCTTGGAACCAGAACCTCTAGTTCCAACCAAACCTTCACATAACTTCATTTCCTGCCCACATCTTGACTACAATCTCATGAGAGAAACTGAGGCTGAATCACTCAGAGAAGTTACTACAAAATTTATGACCCCAGAAACTCTGAGGATAATAAATGTTTATTTTAAGTCATCATGTTGTATGGGGTAGTTTTATTGTTTTTAAAACACGGCAAAAGACAACTACTACAAGTGTCCCAAAAGAATCTTAACTAATACACTTAATGAAACCAAGACAAAATAAGCAAATTCATCATTTCTTCCAGGTCTAATTTTAGTGTTTTCTATGACTGTGCCTGTATTTTGCTCTGTATGGCCAATAACTACCGCCACAAAAATGTGAAAACAAGTTTACTAGGTAGATACTTTTTACAATAGAATTCTAAACAAAAATATTTTAATGTAAAAAATAAAACTACAAAAAGAAGAAAACAATTATCAAGTAGGGATGCTTTTCTAAGTGTGACAAGTGACCCATAATTCCATGCTAGAAAAGATTGACAGTGTTGCTTATGAAAAAATTTCAAGTGCCGCGTAAAATAAAATCTACACTATAAGGTAACAAGGCAACAGGAAAGTCTAGGAAGCCCTTAATAACCTGCAGCTTACCATCCCCAACTTTAAAATGTTTTAATAAAAATGAACAACAAAAGGAAAAGAATCAAATAGCTAATTGACACATGAAAAGAGTAAGTGTCATCAGCAATCAAGGGAAGAATTTTTTTAAATGAGATCTTTCAGCAATAAACATGCATGTGCAGGTGTCTTTTTTGCAGAATGATTTGTGTTCCTCTGGGTATATTCCCAGGAGCGGAATTGCTGGATCTTGTGATAGGTCAATTTCTAGTTACTTTAGATTTCACCACATCATTTTCCACAGAGGTTAGACTAGTGTGCACTCCCCCCAGCAGTGTAGAAGCATCCCCTTTCCTCCACACCCCCTCCAGCATCTATTTTTAGCTTTATTAATGATAACCATCCTTACTGAGATAAGGTGGATGGAATTGGAGACAATCATTCTTAGCGATCACAGAAACAAAAAACCAAATACCACATGTCCTCACTCATACGTGGTACCTAAACATTAATCACAAAAACACAAGGGAGGGATCAGGTCACCGGACACTGCTGGGGGTGGGGGATGGGGGGTGGGGATTGGGGTAGGAAGGAACAACACAAAGGGTACCGGATCCTAAACCAGGGGAAGTAAGGACCAGTTGGAGGCCTAAACTTCACCTGCACATACATTACTTATGTACCTAATCCAGATGTGTACCCCACATCTTTATAATAAAATAAAGTTAAAAAACGAGGTACCTTTCAAATTGATGAAAAGTTAACAGTTCGTAGGATCAGCTAGGATTTGAGGAACTGCATATTCCCATCCTGCTAAGAGTCTCATGAATCAGTTAACTGTCTTCTTTCTCTCCCTTCTCACTTGGCTTTGTGACTTGCAAAAGAATTAGTTTAAAAGTCCCCAAGTAAGACCTTACTTTCTTCCTTCTTATAACTTTAAAAAGTGTGTGTTTATGGAAATATATTCAGAGAGATCAGGAAGATGGCGGCGGAGCCAGACTATGCGAGTCCCTGTGTGAGTGAGTGTATGGAAAGTTTTGTGTACGTGCTGGTGAGTGAGTGGGCATGTAACAGGCTGACTGAGTGAGGGCTAGGGAGCTAGCAGCCAGGATTCTCCTGGTATAGCGGCTGGTGCCACAGCTGCTGGGCTTGGACCCTAGCGACTCACTGGACGCAGAAGCTGAGCACCGTTTTCTTTTTCTTTTTCTTTTTTTAAAGTCAACAAACCCTCCCTGGGAAGAAAACGCTGGGGGAGACTGTCTAAGTGGGCCTCCTGAGCAAGTGGCCAGGCCCCTGGTACAAACGCTGCAGTTTCTTTGCTTCGTCCCTGGCTCTTCCCAGGTCGCAGAAGCCAAGCACCATTATTTTTATTTTTTAGGGACAAAAGTGGCAGGGAGAAAATATTTCCCCAGGCTCTCCCTCACCGGTGCTGCAGGAGAGAGACTGCCACCTCCTGACTTTGCCTCACCACTTCCGTGCTTGGCAGGGCACTGGCAGCAGGGGCTGTGGAGGGAGTCCAGAAGCAAAGTTCCATGGAAGAGGACAAGAGAGGCACCCCACCACTATCTTGAAGGTGGGGCAGGAAAGTGCTCCGACTGCCTCACCACGGAGCAACAAACCTGATCTCTGTGACTGGCGGATCACCTACTCAGGGATTGATCGTGAAGCAGAGGGAAGATCTTGAAAACACAAACTTTGTAGGGATCTGAGGAGCATTGAGTTCCGGAAGCCCCATCCCCTACCGTGATCCAGCGTGGGACAAAGGGTGTGATCAGAAAAGCATGAGGAAGAACTCCAAAGAGATCAGTGGTGAGTCCAGGGCTGACCCAAACCCCTTCCTCCCCAGCAATCCTCTGAACGTCAGACCCACACAACTGGGTCATGACTGAGAGGGACAAACCCGGGCAGAGCCTGGATGTCAGTCAGTTGCAATAGGAGACCTCCATTCCAGGATAGGCCTGGCTGGAGCACAGCCCCCCACCCCCCAAGCGCAAACCTGGGGAAGAGACAATCCTGTACCTCCCCACTGGAGGAGATCTCCCTGACCATAGGAGAGTGGGAGGGGTGGACTGCAGCCCCACCCACCTCCACTGCCTCTTCTCCTTCCCTGCTTCGGGCACTGAGAGTGAAAGAGGTGGCTCTGCAGCAGAGTCCTGATTAGACTAGGAACAATTACAGAACCTGCCACAAGAGGGCAGGTTTTTTTTAATTTTCAATTAAAAAAAATTTTTTTTTTTTTGACAGTTCATCTGTTTTTAAAATATTTTTCCTTTGTGCATGAATGTATATGTTAGGGTTTGATCTACTCCCCACCAAATATTTTTTCTTTTCTCTTTATGTTTCTTTCTTCTTTTATTTGTCATTTTCTGTTTATGTGTGTATGTGAATGTTTGAGTGTTCATCTTTCAATTTTGTTGTTGCTGGTTTGTTATTGCTCTTTTGTTCTTCTTGGGTTTTTTATTTTCATTCTTTATAGTTTAAGGTGTGTGTCAATATATGTGTGAGGGTTTGACCTGAATTCCATTTCCCACCCCCCCTTCCTGTTTTTCCTCTCTATTCACTTTATGCTAGGCATGTACGTGTGTGTTTAGTTTTCTTGGTTTTTGTTGTTGTTGTGTGTTTTGTTTCACTTTGTTGTTATTCCAGTTTGTTTTGGGGTGTGTGTGTGTGTGCTCAATTGTTTTTTGCATTGGTTTCTGTTTGTATCATCAGATAGAGTGATGGTGGGGAGTGGGTCTCAGGGATCACATACAACAATAAGTGAACATTGTAATTTGCAAGTAGTTTCTGAATCCTAGCCCCCATCCCCTGCTTTATTTGAATTTCAAAAACTACAAGAGACAGCAAAACTTCCCATCCACTGTCCTATTACAAAATAGAACAAGTCCAGAGCCCAGATCAGGGAAGAATAGAGGACTGAGCAAACATCAGGTTTGTTCTCCTACTGACACCGAATAACAGAACTAAAGAAAAAACAAGAGATCTGTCACAAATGAGGAAAAACCAAAGGAACACCTCAGTCTATTTCAAGTGTACCAAAGAGAAAACTCCTAAAAAATCAGACCCCGGTGCCCAAACAATGGAAGTCGCCAATGACTGGCCCCAGAATACATCAGGGATTAGGGAATGGATGGAAAGAGTGAATAAGACTCAGTAACACAAGATGCAACACTGAAAGAACTTGTAACAGAGATTTTGGCGATAAAAATTTTCATCCAGGAAATAAATAACATGATGACAAATATGGAAAGCAGAATTAATCGAGCTGAAGAAAGAATCTCAGAACTTGAAGTCCAGAACAAGGAATTAAGACTCAGAAAGAAAGAACAAAGCCTACAAGAGATGTGTGACTATATCAAGAAGCCAGATCTATGCCTGATTGGTATCTCAGAAGAAGAAAGGGAAATGGAGAACAACTTGGAGCAAGTATTCCAGGAGGTAATGCAAGAAAACTTCTCCATCTCACCAGAGATGTGACCAAGCACAAAAGATACAGAGAACCCCCAAAAGACATCAAATGAGAAGACCAACCCCTAGACACATAGTAATTCACCTACACAAAGTAAGCGCAAAAGAAGAATTCCTAAAGGCAGCAGAGAGAAAGGTCAGACTACCTACTAGGGAAAACCAATCAAAATAGCAGCAGACCAATCAATAGAAACACTGCAAGCAAGAAGGGACTGGAGTCCTATATTCAAAGTTCTCATAGATAAACAATTTCAACCAAGAATTTCCTATCCAGCCAAGCTCAGCATCATCAGTGATGGAGAATTAAAATCCTTCCCAGACATTCAATCCCTAAGAGATTATGCAGTTTCCAGACCAGCTCTACAGGAGACACTTTAAAAGGTATTAAGCACAGAAGAAAGAAAAAAAAAGAATGACCATACACTTCCCAAGAGAACAGCAGAGCACAGAATTAACAGAGAATACAATGCAATGAGAAACTTGAAAGCACATACATACATTAATCCCAAAGCCAAAAGAAAATAAGCAAACAACAACAACAAAAACTTTATAAGAACCTCATGATAGCAATAAACAATCACATTTCAATAATCAGCCTGAATGTGAATGGACTAAATGCACCATTGAAAAGACACAGAATGGCAAATTGGATAAGAATCCATGACCCAATTATTTGCTGCATCCACAAGACTCATCTCTCTACAAGGGATGCACATGGACTCAAAGTTAAAGAATGGAAAACAAGTCCAGGCAAACGAATCACAAAAGAAGGCAGGAGTTGAGATCTTAGTATCAGAAAAAAACAACCTTTAAGCTATCAAAAATTTTAAAATATACAAAAGGACGCTACATAATGATAAAAGATTCAATTCATCAACAGGAAATATCTATCCTAAACATATATGTACCCAACACAGGAGCACCAGCATTTATAAAGCAACTACTAAGTAAACTAAAAAAAGATATTGACTCTAACACTATTATAGCAGGGGACTTGAATAACTCACTAACAGCCCTAGATAGATCATCAAGGCAAAAAAATCAACAAGGAGATCCAGAACCTAAACTTGACACTCAACCAAATGGACTTAATAGATACCTACAAATTATTCATCCAACAACCGCAGAATGTACATTCTACTCATCACCACATAGAACGTAATCCAAGATCAATCACATCCTTGGCCATAAATCAAGCATAAACAAATTCCATAAGGTGGAACTCTTGTCATGCACACTCTCAGACCACAGTGGAATAAAATAAATATCAATACCAACAACATTTCCCCAAAGCTCACAAAGACATGGACACTAAACAGTATGATGCTGAACAACTACTGAGTCAACACTGAAAATCAAAGCAGAAATTAAAAGATTCCTGGAAACAAATGAAAACAAAGAAACATCTTGCTAAAACCTCTGGGATGTCATGAAATCAGTTTTAAGAGGGGAATTTATATCTCTACAAGCACACATCAAGAAAACGGAAAGATCACAATTTGAGAGTCTAACAAATCACCTAAGGGAATTGGAAAAAGAAGAACACCAAAATCCCAACTTTAACAGAAGAATCCAAATCACCAAAATGAGAGCCCAAATATGGGACATGGAAGACAAAAATATCATAGAAAACATCAGCCAAAAAAAAAAAAAGTTGATTCTTTGAAAAAATTAACAAGATTGATGTACCTCTAGTTAGAATGACCAAGAAAAAGAGAGAAAAAGCCCAAATAAACACAATCAGAAATATAAAAGATCAAATCACGATTGACCCCAAAGAAATACAAAAGATTATCAGAGATTACTATGTAATCTATATGGTAACAAACTTAATAAGCTAAATGAAATGGAGGACTTTCTGACATCACACAACCTCCTCATGTTGAAACAAGAAGACACTGAGACACACTGAATAGAACAATAACAACCCAGGAAATTGACTCTGTCATACAAAAACTATCTACAAAAAAAGTCCTGGACCAGATGACTGTCCAGCAGAATTCTACAAAACATACAAGGAAGAGCTGATACCAATCCTATTGAAAGCATTCCAGGCAATTGAGAAAGATGGAATTCTCCCCAAATCATTTTACGAAGCTAACATTACACTGATACCCAAATCGGATATAGATGCAACAAAGAAAGAAAACTTTCTTTGTTCTCAGGCCAATATCCTTTATGAACATAGATGCAAAAATCCTCAACAGAATTCTAGCAAATCAGATCCAAAAGCACATCTCAAAAATCATCCACCATGACCAAGTAGGCTTCATCCCCAGGATGCAGGGCTGGTTCAACATTTGCAAGACCATAAATGTAATTAAATACATCAACAGATGTAAAAACAAGAACCTCGTGATTTTCTCATTAGATTCAACACAATGCCCATTAAGTTACCAACATCATTCTTCTCAGATCTGGAAATGACAATTCAGAAATTCATATGGAAACATAAACAACCACGAATAGCCTTAGCAAAAGAAACAAAGCAGAGGTATCACACTTCCAGACTTCAAACTTTACTATAAGCCTATAGCAATCAAAATAGCCTCATATTGATACAAGAATAGGCATATAGACCAATGGAACAGGATAGAGATTCTGGAAGCAAAGCCTCAATTTCTCAACCAACTCATCTTTGACAAAGCCTCTAACAATAACCACTGGGGAGAGGAGAACCTGGTCAGTAAATGGTGCTGGGAAAACTGGCTGGTCACATGCAGAAGATCGAAACAGGACCCATACCTATCACCAGACACAAAAATTAACTCTAAATGCATCAAAGACCTAAATGTAAAACCTCAAACTATAAGAATCTTAGAAAATGCAGGAGACACCGTTATGGAAATTGGAACTGGCAACCAATTCCTATTCAGAATCCTAAATGCCCATACCTTAAGAAATAAGATAGACAAGTACCTCATCAAACTAACAAGCTTCTGCAAAGCAAAAGAAACCATTAAGAGAGCAGGGAGACAGCCCACAGAATGGGAAAAATATTTGCCAACTGTATATCTGACAAAGGCCTAACATTTAGGATCCACAAGGAACTCAAACACTCTGAAAGGAAAAAAGCAAACAGCCCCATTCTAAAGTGGGCAAAAGACATGAATAAACACTTCTCAAAAGACAATTTACAAGCAGCCAACAGACACATGAAAAAGTGCTCAGTCTCACTCATCATCAAAGAAATGCCAATCAAAACCACATTGAGATACCACCCAACCCCAGTAAGAATGGCCATCAATAAAACGAACAACAGATGCTGGTGAGGTTGCGTAGAAAAAGGAATGCTTCCACACTGCTGGTGGGAATGCAGACTAGTGCAGCCTCTTTGGAAGACAGTGTGGCAGTATCTGAAAGAACTAGAAATTGACCTTCCATATGACCCAGCAATTCCCCTATTGGGAATATACCCAGAGGAACTCAAGTTATTCTACAAAAAAGATACCTGCACACGTATGTTTGTTGCAGCTCTAGTCACAATAGCAAAAACATGGAACCAACCATGCTGCCCATCGAAGCTGAACTGGATTTAAAAAATGTGGTACATGTACACAATCAATATTATGCAGCCATAAAGAAGGACAAACATATGGACTTTGCAGTAACTTGGATGGATTTAGAGTCGATCATACTTAGTGATCTATCATAGAAACAACGAACTGAGTACCATATGTTCTCACTCAATAGCAGACCTTGAACAATTATAATACTATTAGAAAGTGATTGGCAGTAGTGGGAAACCGTTAGGGGAGAGGGGGTGAAATTGTCAGTTGATGGAAACTGCTAGGGGAGGGAGGGGCATACCTCATCAACAAGGGTAACTGCATAATCAACGTTTGTATACCTTACCCTGACTTGTACCCCACATCTTTATAATAAAAAAAAAATTGGGGAAAAAAAAGAAAATATATTATCGCTTTATGTAAAAAAAATCAGTCCAAATATAAATGTGACTCAAAAGGGGAATAGGTAAAGACTTTAAATTCATTTATGTATGATCCTCAGTTAACTGGGTTCAACCTTCTGTTCTTGCTTGCTCTAGAGTAGTCTAATGCCTCAATTTCATTTGATTGTGATGAATTTCAAAAAGGAGAACTCTAGACATACCTTGTTTAACGCATGTTCAAAAAAATGTATACATGACCATCAAATCTGCAGATATTTTATTTTGCCAAATACATTCCTTTCTTCAAAAATACATTTCTTGTAAAAATTTCTTTAGATGACAATTTCCTTTAGAGAGCCTCTGATGTGATTCAATTTATAAATACATTTCCAGAAATATCCACTTATGTCTGGCTAGGCACTGGTCACATGATTCAGGAGATCAGTTCCATTTTTGACTGTTGAAATCAACATGCAGGTACAGAAACAGGCTGCAGAATGAAGCCAAACAAGGTGGGGCAAACTTTCAAATATTCTCCATGAAAAATGCACCTTTTTAGCAACTCTTGGTTGCTAAAGATTTATTTTATCCTTGAGATTGTATGATTTCTGTCTTGTGAGGAGCAATGTTTAAAAATATTTGTGTGTCATTGCAATAAAAAAAAACTTTGCAGAAAACAAGTGTTAAAGACAACAACCTGTATTGCCTACTCGATTGAGTGCTCTGTAGAGTTGTAAATGCAGAGATCTCAAGGGCTAGAAACATTACAACTTATAGACTGTAAGAAATTGTGGATTCTGAATCCCTGCTTGGGTTTTATACATGCTCTAATCACTATGCTAAGAATAAAGTTACCTGATTTTTTGGATGACTTGCTGATCGTGTTTTTAATATTCCAATGTGATATTTTGGTTTGGGGACAAAACTATAAATAATAGAGATGAAAGATCTGAAAGGCATGTTCTAGCTGAAAAGAAGAGCCTCTTTCCTTAGTAAAGCAAAACAATACTACAGCATGTTATTTCTGTTTATCTAAGGGAGAGTGACTATGGTTCAAGTATTGGCCCATAGCCAAGTGAAGCATGGAGCTTTCTTTGCTTCAGGGGAAAGGTCTGAAGATGATGACAGATGGGGAGTATAATGTCAGCTATGGTCTTTGCAAATTATTTCCACTTGGAGCCTATGGATCCTGGGATATCTTGAAGATAACAATGAAGATTTCAATTAGGGAAGATAACTGAAATGACATAAAAAAATAAGAAAATACATTCTTCATTACTTGAAAAGCCCAAGGTAGATTTCTGTGCATGTTTAGCTGAATTTAAAGACTCAAGTCAAGTCAGAGGGAACTGATCTTATTCTCTCTATGATGGTAATTGTATATGTCAACCTGATTGGTCCAGGGGATGCCCAGATAGTTGATTAAACATTATTCTGACTGTGTCTATCATGGTGTTTTGGGCTGAAAGTAATCTTTGAACTGGTAGGCAGAATAAAGCAGATGCCTTTCTAATGTGGGTATTCCTCATCCAATCACTTGAAGTAAGTATGAAGAAACTCCTCTTGCCTGACTGCTTGATCTGGGACATCAGTCTTTTCATGCCTTTGAATTAGAACTAAAAAAATCTGTTTTGGGGGTGTTGACCCTAAATCTACATCATTTGCTCTCCTGAGCCTCTAGCTTGTCAGCTGCAGATTTTGAGACTTCTCTGCCACCATCATCACGAGACAATTCCTAACAATAAACTTCTTTCTCTCTCTCGATATATATAGATATACATTCTATTGGTTCTGTTTCTCTAAAGAACTTTGACCAATACATTCTCTCTCTCTGCATTTTTCTGTCTCTCTCTTTCTTCTTTTGTCTCTCAGCTCTGCACTCCTCTATATATTGGCACCCAATGATGGCAAGAGAGTTGTTAGTTTTAAGTTTAGTCTTTATACTCCCAGGTTCCCATCCAAAAGACATAAAATGAAGCAAAACAAACAAGACAATGAGAGTGCCCCTTTTCTTAAGCCCTCTATAAAAGAGTCATTGTATTTTATTTATTCTGACTGATAAACATGTACAGACTTGAGCCAAGCAGCTTGGTCAAGAGCATGCGGGACCTTGATTGACTGGATCTAAGACACACGCCCATGTGATGAGCCAGATGTGAAGTCAGATTCATCCAAAAGACTGTGAATGGTACTGCTCTAGGTAGAACTGTGCCCTGAAAAAAGATATGTTGGGCTCCTAACTCCCACTACCCAAGAACATGGACTTATTTGAAAATAGGGTCATGGTAGCTGTAGCCAAAGTGATAACATACTGAAATAGAGTGGATCCTTAATCCAATGTGACTTGTGATAAGAGGATTGCCAGCAAAAACCAAGAACTTAGGAAGGGTGAGGAAGAATTTTCCCATTCAGTTTTCAGAAGGAGCATGGTCCTGCTGACACCTTAATTTTGAACTTCTAGCTTCAAGAACTTTTAGCTTCAAGAACTGTGAGTGAGAATAAATTTCTGTTAGTGTAAACTACCTAATGCATTGCTACTGTAGCCCTAGGAAACCAATAAAGGTGCAAATCTTGTTAATCAAAGGAATAGAAAGATGTGCTTCCTGGAAGAAGGAAGGGGCATAAAAAATCAAATAACTTAGTATAGGCTTTTCAAATAATTTTTATTATTTGTAAAAGAAAACAGAAATTGTATGCTTATCTATGATAATAATAGCAAACTAACTAAAACTCAAATATTTGGCATCTGGATGGAATTCTTTCAATCTAGTTGTTATTCTTCTCTGACCTGGAACTCATCTTGTCAATTATGTCTATTTTTCCTACTTAATGAGATAGCAAATTGTTAACTTGCAGACAAATATTTCTAAACATGGAATGATGGGGATTGTAGAAAATAATAAATCTTTTATATAAAAACACTTCAACTTAACAACCTCTATACAGACAAAATAAGAATAGCATTGAAATCTAGGAATGGGAAGTAGTATGAGTAACACATGACCAGGGCCTATTCAATGCTCTAAAATGATCAGCCCTCCTGAGTATATAAATGGAGGTAAGTACAAATAACGTTTCATGAAAACACATACATTTAAGCAAACAATCAAGCAGGTGACATAAATATAGGGATGTAATTGAATGCATGTGGAGCATTTGTCAAATACTCAATAAGGTAAGCACTTGGGCTATTTAACAATTTACTTCGATGATGGTATGCATTTTCTAATTTATTGGATGCTTGCTTCTTTCATAAATATAAATTATATATCATTAATCTTTCTAGGAGGCTGGTGTCCTAAAGTTAATTTAGTGATAATTTTTTTTTCCAGATAATATACCTGCTAGGGAAGTAGAAGGCAATCAATATAGAAAAGTAATCAGGTGAGTAGTAGAATATACTTCATCTTTTCTGTTTTTGCAGTTATTGGGAAACACCATGGATTTGGGATAAAAAGAAGTGTTAAAACAAACAAACAGAGATACAAATTAAATTTTAGTATCAAACAGCCCTGACTCTAAATTTCTGTTCTATTGGAGGGACTTTTGTTTTCTTAGCTGTTCTACCTCCTAGTACCCTGTTTCCAGTCAAGTGTTTCTCGTATACTGTTACCCTTCTTCTCCGTCCTCTTATGCAAAAACTACCCCCATTCGCTTCCCCCAAGTAACTGTAATTCTGTTATTTTATTATGCAGAACATTTTTTACATCCCTCTTGTTGTAATGGCTCTTATCCCTTCTAGCCCTGAGCTTAACATTTATGTAAGCAAAAGGATCATTGAAGTGTTTTCCCAAGAGTTATTTCTTTAAAAGAAATGTTGCCCTATTCTTATCAATAGGCTCTAATTACAAGCATCTTTTAAATTTTCTGTTTTTTTACTGATTCTGGTAAGGTCAGGTAAGCTCCTACCTAATCTGTCCTTCCTCAGATAACAACTGCAAACTCTGAACAAAACACCACAAAGCACCTAAAAGCCCTGGAGAAGTACCATTAACAGATTGTAGAGAGAAGTTGACACCTGTGAAAAGCAAAAGGCACAGGATGAATTTCTTATCTTAATTTCTCCTCTTCTTCTTCTGTTTCAGCCTGACCAGGTTCTTATGCTCACTGCCTAGATAAAATAAAACTGATGCAGCCATTACAGTTAGAGAACGAGTTTAATATCACAAAGCAGCTGAGCGAAGAGATTGGGAGAAATTACTCATATCCACTTCTTCAAAAATTCAGATGATAGGATTTTTAAAGGGAACATGTCAGGCAGAAGGATAGGGGCTGCTGAATGGTTGATGATGTCATGGGGAGGGGTTGACACCATTTTCCTCTTGTAGAGCTAATATCTGAAAGATGGCTTCATGGGCCAGTTAAGCTGACTTCCTGGTGTTCTGGGCCTGGTTGGGGTGGGAGTCCACCAGAGTATAAAAGTCTAAAAAAAGATCTCAAATGCCATTTTTAGGTTTTATAATAATACGATTTTGAAGCAAATCCCATGACCTTCAGGTATCACCTTCTGATCCCTGAGTCATTATGGAGGTAGTCTAGGAGGAAGTTGTGGGAAGTTGTGAGGTCCCTAGAGATTGAAGCTGCTTTTGTTCTTCAGTGACTGCAGTTCTGTCCTCAAGCAGTCTTGTGTTGGCCAGCCTTGTGAGCAACTTCCCTCACACTTCCCAGGAGTCAGGATGTGAAGGCAATTGCCCTTTATTGGGGTGAAAGCCAATTTAGAAACAACAGATTAGCATATTAGCAATCAAGACAGTGTGATGTTGGTATAAGAATAGATGTATGATCAATGTAAAAAAAAAAATAGTAAGCCCATGAAGAAACTCACATATGTAGTCAATTGATTTTCAATAAGAGAGAGAGGGGAGAAGCAGATTTTCAAGAATTAGTTCTCAAAAAAACAGACATGTATATGGAAGGAATGAATCTCTAGCTTATGTTGCACCATATACAAAATTAGCTTAAAATAAATTATAAACAAAAATATAGAAGCAAAAATTAATTATAAAAAATAACGTTTCCAAAAAATTTGTATAAAAATGTTCATGGAAGTTTTATTAATAGTTCAAAGCTGGAAAGAGTTGAAGTGTCCATCAATAGGGGGAAATGGATAAACAAATTGTGGTGCAAATGAAATACTACTTAGCCGAGTAAAATAATAATACACACATCAACATCGGAGAATCTCAAAACCATCACCCTTTCATTCAACAAATATTTACTGAACACACCAAAAAGGAAACCTTACATAAATAAATGCATGATTTTACATATATGCCTTTGTAGAATGGGAAAATCTAATCAAGAGTAGAAACCTAGTACTGTGTTATCTGAATTGATGGTAATGTTTTATATCCTGATAGGAGTTTGAGTTCTACAGGTATAAGTATTTGTCAGTACTAGGTGAATATGCATTCAAGATTTGTTATTTTATTGTATTTTAATTTTATATCAAATGAAAACTATATACAAATATTGAATAGTTAATGATAAGCATGTGAAGTATTTAAATGGAAGTCTATTGATATTTGCTGTTTTCTTAGAAATGCATCAAAAAACTTAATCTAGAGTGGGAAAATATATGCATTAATGATTGCAGAGGGTGATAGAAAGATGGGTGATACACATACACAAGAAAAATTTAATGGTAATTTTAAGTGTGGTTATATGGGTGTTCACTACAAAATTTGTCCAACTTTGCTGTGTTTGAAATGTTTTGTATTAAAATGTGAGGGAAAAAATGTCAAGCTCTCTAGCTAATATCTAAGTGAAATAGTTTCTGTTTTGTCTTACACGTTATTTTTGGTGGTGGTGGTGGTGATGTTAAATAGAATGTCAAAGCAAAAAACGATACACATTTTACTAATGAGAAAACCTTTCTAGGGTACAAGTAAGCTGTCCACAGTCCCACCAATAGTAGTTTATGAGCTGAAACTTGACTCAATTGCCCTGACCTGTAATTTGGGGAATTCATTATATCAGTCTGGAATGAGCAGGTACCATAGCAGTGATAAAATAAAAGCTACAAGCTAACATGCCTAACCTTGATGTCCTAATTTTGCCTTTTAGTTAACAACAGCTGTTGTCTACCAGTATTCACTACTGGAGGCAAAGAACTATCACCTCAATAACTGTAAACTCTCAGATACAATGTATCATCTGTAGTGGGTTGAATGGGGCACATACACACACCACACATACACATATACACATATACATATGGCAATCTTTGGCCCAGAAATCCTACTTCTTGGAATATGCCCAGAGGAACATAAATTGCTCTACCAAAAAGACATCTGTATATATATGTTTACTGCAGCACTATTCACAATAGCAAAAGCATGGAAACAACCCACATGCCCATTGAAAGTGGACTAGATAAAGAAAATGTGGTACATATGCATGATGAAATATTATGCAGCCATAAAGAACAAGTTCATGTCCTTTGTGTTTTGTTCATAGCTATATATCTAACACACAGATCACTACTTGTATCCAATAATTATTTGCTTAATAAATTCCTAATTCTGTTTAATTATGTACCATTTTAATGAAACAAATCCATCGCTGGGGAAGGGGCGCACACTTCATCAATAAGGGTACCTGATCTCAAACCAGGTAAAGTGGGGACAAAGGTGAGGCCCAAACTTTGCCTGTACAATGAGCATTTATATATCTTAACCCTGAATTGTACCCAACATCTTTAAAATAAAAATTTTTTAAGTAAATAAATAATTCCATCATTAGAGAAAATTTTAATGGTCTAGTTTAAATAAAGAAATAACACTTTTTTTCATATGTTTTTCTATTAAAGAGAAAGACAAACTGGAAAGAGACAGAGAAATGTCATCAGGAAAAAAAGTGAAATCTGGGATGGGTGAGTGGTGAGAAAATTTCTCGTGATTTAAATTAATTCTAATTTTTGTGCCCATTAGAAGTACCCTTTACTCAATTGATGTACATTTCAGGATATAAAAATAACTTGCAGATGCAATTAGAGTACCACCAGCTTACCTACTTGGAGAGATGACAAAAATGTCAGGTAGGAAGCTAAGAAAAGAATTCATATTTTAATTTCCAAAAGAGAACAAAGTAGGTTCAAGAAATTTTAGACCAGCGCTGCAAACTGGCTTGTCTTTAAAAGCTGAAAGTGATGCAAATAAATGAAGCAGGCAGGTGTTTTGTTTTACAGTAGCAAGTATTTAAGTTAGGCAACATTTATACCGGGGTGCCAAAAAAAAATTTATACACATTTTAAGAGATGCTATTTATTTATTACTTTTCAAAGTTGAATTGAATTACGGTAGCAATGTGTCATATGTTCGTTCAGCCATGCTTCTGCCATTTTCTTTGACTGTTCTGCCTGCCAAATGGTGATGCTAGCATTCATTTGATTATCACCATCTTTTGAGTGAATGTCATACTTAAAACGTGTATACATTTTTTTGGCAATCTCTATATAGTACTTGGTTATTGCAAGGAAGCATTCTATATAAATGAACTTGTTAATTCCTCAAAGAATTCCTTTTAGAAAGGTGCTATTACCATCAATATGTACTTTTGTAGAAGAGAAAACAGAGAAGTTGAGTAACGTGTCCAGGATAACACAGCTTAGAGGGATAAGCCCTTTAGGTTTCTAGCCCAGACATCCTGACTTCAGAGAATGAGCTCTTAACCATTATTCTAGTGCTTCTCAAACTGAACATCCATCACCTTCTCCTAGAAGGCTTGTTAAGACAGAGCTCTGATCTCTACTTCCAAAACTTCTGATTCACTAGGTCTGGGGCAGGGCCTGAGAATCTGCATTTATATGCATTTTCAGATGATGCTGATGCTTCTGATCCTGAGACCGTAGTGTGAGGACCATTATACTGCCCTATGAAATCTAGTGGCAAACTAGAGGGTGCATGATCAGATTATCCTTTTAAAATAATCTAAAGAGTATCTATATTCACATGTAATAAGTCAAAAGAGGAAGGAAAGGGGAAGATAGCATGTCCTTCAAATTAAATATGTCCTGCAGTACACCAAAATGATTCAAGTCAACAATCTGCAAGAGTCTTGTGACATGTTTGTGTGTGTGTTTTTTTTGTATCCAAGAGTGTTGTTAATATATCAAGCTGGAGATGGTCTCTGATAACACGTCATGAAGATTTCTAAGACACTTTTTGTAAAGGTAAATATGAATAGGCACAAAAATCATCATCATCATACAGGGTAGTGGACTGAATAGTGGCTCTTCAAAATGTATGTCCACTCAGTTTAGAATCTTTGGAAATGGAGTCTTTGAAGATGTAATTAGTTAAGACAAGGTCATACCAGATTAGGGTAGGCATTAATTTAATGATAATACCTTTATAAGAAGAGAAGACACAGAGATATACCATATGAAGATAAAGGCAGAGATTGGAAGTTTGCTGCACTGAGCCAAGGAATGCCAGGAAGCACCAGAAGCTGGGATGGGGCAAGGAAGAATTTGTCCTTGGAGTCAGTTGACACCTTGATTTCCAGGACTGTGAGATAATAATCTATTGTTTTAAGCCACTCAATTTGTGGTACTTTGATATGGCAGCCCTAGGAAACAAATACATGCAGGATGTAAACAATAATGCAATAAACACTTTGCACCTACTACTCTGCTAAAACACTAGAACATTAACAAAATATCTGAAGTTCCTGGGGATAATTCCCTCTAAAATCATCCTCATCCCCTCTGGAGAGGTAACCACCATCGGCAGTTTTATAATCTTACTTTAAAATAATAACATAAAAATTTCACTGTACATTTTACCTCTAAGCCCTATAAACTGTATATCATTTAGGTTTGCATGGTATAGATAAGGATTGATCATGGTTTCATTTGCTTTATATATTTACCAGTGTATTAGATATTTTAACTTCTGCCAATTGTTTAAAGTAGAAATCAGGCCAGACATGGTGGCTCAAGCCTGTAATCCCAGCACTTTGGGAGGCAGAGTTGAGAGGATTACCTGAACCCAGGGTTTTGAGACCAGCCTGGGTAAGGCAAGAACTTGTCTCTACAATAAATAAATAATTAGCTGAGTGTGGTGGTGCATGTCTGTAGTTCCAGCTACTTGGAAGGCTGAGGCAGAAGGATTGCCTGAGCCCAGCATGTAGAGGCTTTGGTAGCTGTGCTGGTGCCACTGCACTCCAGCCTGGGCAATGAAGTGAGACTCCAACTCAAAAAAAAAAGTAGAGATAACTATGGTTTGAATTTTCACTCCCATGATGAAAAATGAAGTTTACTTCTTTTTCATGTTTGTTGGTCACACAAATTTCTTCTATAAGGTGTTTTTTTTAAATTTGCATTTTGCTCTTTTTAAAATTTTTGATTTGTAGGGATTCTTCATACAGTCTCGATTCTAATCCTTTGTCAGTCATATGCTTGCATATTTCTCCTTCTAATAGTGTCTTACTTTTACTTTCATTTAAAAAAAACAAGTTCTTAATTTTACTAAAGTTAAATTTACTAACTTCTTTCTTCTTGATTTGCTTATTTTGTTTCTGTTTAAGAGATTTTTTCCCTCATCCTAAAGCCGTGAGGTTATTTTCTATATTACCTACCAAAATATTATAATATTGCCATTTGCTTTTGTCATTAAGTGAATCAGAAATTTATATTTTGCTTATGAGACAAAGTATATCTGCTGTTTAATTTCTTCTATAAGATAATCAACTGTCCAAATATTTATCAAAAATACTATAATTCCTCACCAATGTTCTTTAATAGTCAATACTAGTTCCTTCATAAATCAAGTTTGTGTGTATGTGTGTAAGTTTGATTCTGAGTTTTATACTCAGTTTCATTGTTCTATTTGTCTACCTCTGTATCAATACTTATACACTGAATAAGCTTTATAAAAATTACCAACATCTGGAAAGGTAGGTTCCCCATATTGCTCTGCTTTCAGAATATCTTGGCCAATCCTGATTTTTAAAAATTTTCCATATAAATTTTCAATCAGTTTGTCAAGTCTCTCTCTCTCATACACACATACACACACACACACAATTATTATAGTTGGGCATATATCTTTTCTCAAATTTTTTATCAAGTTGGATAAAGGCATGTAATACTGATAAAAGCTGAAGGTGACACAAACTCAACATGGATTATAGAATTTTAGATAAATAGAAAATAGAAGAAAATTCAAAGATATCTGGAAAAATGTTTATATAGTTTTCATGGAGGTCTAGTAGTATCTGTCATGTGGGCAGTTCTAGGTCCGTGAAAAATTGAGATTTTTAGAAAGTTTATGGTCATGGGAGAACAGGGCAAGAACTTAATGACTAAGTAGATGGCCCACTAACATAAACAGAAGAAAAGAAGTGTTTAAGTAGAATAGGTCACAAGACTTAGTGTTGCTCCTTTACAATCTTCCTAATCCTCTAGATAAGAAATGACACACAGGCACACACTAAGTGTCCTCAGTGTGAAAAGTTAAAGATAATCAGATGGATTAATGATTCAATTTATTTTTAATTTTAGATTCGGGGGAGTATACATGCATATTCATTATCAATTTTTTTTAAAGGAAGGAGATGATACATAAATATACTAAAATAAGTCATAGAACAAATTATTTTTGTTGTTTTGTTTTTTAGGTAATCTCAGAGTATGGTTGGTCTTTTTACGTAACATAAAATACAGAAGCCAAAAAAGGAAAGTGAAAAATTAAACTACATGGAAAGTTAAATTCCTGTAAAATATGACCCATCATAAGCAGTCAAAAAATCAATGAATAAGTTGAGAAACACTTGAAATCCATGTTATAGAAAAAGCATTAATTTCCTGATATATAATATGTATACTATACATCGACATATACAGATATAGAAAAAAGATCTCCTGCAAATCAGTAAGAAAAAAAGACCTAATATAAAAGAGAATGATATGAGCAGGCATATCACAAAAGAGGAAAATAAATTAGTTTAAATCATATGCCAAAATGTTTAGTCCAGATGATAATAAAAGAGAAAAACATGATAATGTCTTCAGGGTAGAGGTGTAGGGAAATAGACACTATCACTCATCGGTGTGGGTGTAAATGATTGTGTCCTTTATGGAGGTCTCATAGACTATGTCTGGTGGAGGAGAGAGACTTCTTCTGACTCTTGGCTATCCCTGACAGCTCTGTGTCCCCTGGTTTTATCTTTCCCTCTGGTGGCTGAGCAAAGAGCTGGTTTACCAGTTGGAGGGTTGGAGTTAATACAAGCTCTCTGGTTAACATTAGCAGTATTCGTCTGCAAAGGATGTAACTGAACTCTGGTCCCACAAGAACATTCCCTGTCCAGGAATCATAACTTGGTACAGAGTTATAGAATTATTTTCTGTCCAGTCATCCTATGAATTCAAAGAACAGAATGAGAACAGAGTTCTTTTCCTGGAACACTTCCTATGATATGCCCAGCCCAGTGTTCCCCTGCTCAGGACATCAACAGGACAGTGGACACTTGCACACTGCTAACCCTCCTGCCTGTGAGTTTTCCCAATAAACATAATTTTCTCCCACACCATGTGACATGAGTGTGCGTGTGTGTGTGTGTGTGTGTGTGTGTGTGACCTTTGCATGGATGCTACTAAATTATAAATGCGTATATCTTTTTACTCAGTAATTTTGCTTTAGGAATTTGTTCTACAAATATACTCTCATATGTATGTAAAATGCCTTTCTGCAAAATTATTTATCACAGCATTATTTGATATAGCAAAATACTGGAAACAATTTAGATATCTACAAATACGGAGCTAATTAAATTATGGTACATGCATACGATGGAAAACTATGCAGCTATAAAAAATGAGAAAGGGCCAGGTGTGGTGGCTCAGTCTGTAATCTCAGCACCTTGGGAGGCTGAGGTGAGAGGATTGCCTGGGCAACTTGGTGAGACCTCATCTCTACAATAAATCACAAAATTTATTTTTTGTGGTGGTGTGCATCCATAGTTGGAGTGGTGCCAGGAGTGGTGGCGTGCATCCGTGGTTCCAGCTACTTGGAAGGCTGAGGCAGAAGGACCGCGTAAGCCCAGCAGGCTGAGGCTGCGGTGGTCGTGAGCATGCTGCTGCACTTCAGCCTAGACGACAAGAGTGAAACTTCAACTCAAAAAAGAAAAAAAGAAAGTTCTTTATGAACAGATATGGAATAATTTCTAAAATAAAAATTAAAGTGCAAAATATATTATGTAACACTGTAATTTGTATAATAGAAAAGGGTAAGTTTATGCACACTTACATTCTTTTTTTAATTTTTAAAATTTTTATTTTAAAGATGTGGGGTACAATTCAGGGTTAAGTATACAGATGTTCATTATGCAGGTACCCTTGTTGATGAGGTGTGCCCCCCTGGCCCCCGGCAGAATCCCACGACTGCCAATCCCGCCTTCCAACCCCCTACCAACCACCGGCAATTTCCTACTACCACTTACATTCGTTGTTCCAATTCTGTTCTCTGAAAGGATACACATGAAGTTTACAATCATTTCCCTTTAGAAAGAGCTGCTGATTGGCTGTGAATAGGGATAGAGGGAAACATTTTACTGAACACTCTTTTGTGCCATATTTTGAACCTGGTAGATGTATTATACTTCAAAGGGAAATACGGAATAAAATAAAAGCAATATTCAGCTAGTCAAACCAAACATGTCCCTGCAGAATTAGGAGGGTCATAGATGGGATGGAGGATAGCAAGGGACCAAGGGCTTATGTGGATGACCCTAAAATCATCAATCTATATGTCTTAATTTCTTCTTCATGATTTAAACATTTTGGTTTTGATTTTGTTTAAGAGATTTTTCTCCATCCTAAAGCCATGAGGTTATTTTCTATATTACCTTCCAAATATTACAGTTTTGTCATTTACTTTTGTCACTAAATGAATCAGGGATTTATATGTTGCTTATGAGACAAAGTATACATCTGACACACTTTTTTCTATATGTATAATCAATTGTCCAAATATTTATTTAAAATACTACCATTTTTCACCAATGTTCTTTAATATTCATTACTAGTTCCATCATAAATCAAGTTTGTGTGTGTGTGTAAATTTGATTCTGAGTTATGTACTCAGTTTTATTACTCTATATGCCTACTTATGTACCGATACTACGCTGACTTAGCTTTATAAAAAGAAAAATTACTGACCTCTGGAAAGGTAGGTTCCCCATACTGTTTTTCTTTCAGGATATCTTGGCCAACTCTGATTTTTAAAAATTTTCCATATAAATTTTAATCAGTTTGTCAAGTCTCTCTTTCTCTCCTCCCACTCCCCCCCAAACTTATAGTTGGGCATTTTCTTTCCTCATAAGTTCCTGTAGCTAATGGATGCCCCTGTATGGCTAGAGATAAACTGTTTCATATGCACAGTACCCTCTGAATGACAATACTTTTTTTTCTCTTAGTAACACTGTCAATTCAATTTTATTTTTGATAGGCTCTTTTTTTTTTTTTTCCTTAAGAACTTAGAAAAAGAGAAAACACTTGAAATTGATAAATCTCATGCTCTTTTAGATGGGTGGATTCTGATTTTCAAAAATGTTCAGTTTCAATTATGTTGACTCTTTCCCTCCCCACTGTAAGGAAGAAGACAGAAAATCATTCTTACAAAAATAAGTTGAAATATTTGGAAATGTTAGAATGGCAGGTGCCCCTTGCAACAACAGTGTCTGTGAAGTGATTCTCTCAAAAGTGGTGGAAAATCACTATGATGAGCCCAGAAGTCTTTCAGAATCCTAAGCCATTCCTACCAAGGGTGTAGAGGATTTTTCACTCTGCAGGGAACTGGGGAGATGCCAGACAAAGTAATCACTTTCTGCTTGTACAAGTTTTGCCTGCCGTTTTCAATTGGATGTGGTACTTTCCATTTCCTATCCTACAGAGTTGAAGAGCTGCAATACTTTACTTCAGTGGAGAACTACAAGTCTACATTTAAATAATGGGCTTAATGTGTAGCAACGAAATGAGTAATAGTCTTTGGTATGGACAAATATCAACTACTAAGCTCTTGAGGACAAGAAAAAGGAGGTTAATTGTGACCATCTGTTAAATAATAATAGTTACTACTTATAGAGCACTAACTATGGTAGTCACAATACTAGGTGAATTATCTACATAATTTCATTTAGCCCTCACATCATTCCTATGATATACATACAGTGACTATCCCCACTTTCCAGAGGAGGAAGCTTGGGATGGCTTGATTATTTGCTCAACTTGCGGGTGGTAGAGCTAACTTTTGAATCTAGGAGCTCTTTCTCCAGAAGTAGCACCTTTAATCATTATGTTATATTATACTGTACTAAAAAGGTAACACAATCTAGGTATAAAGATTACAGCAAACATGTGAGACTCCTTAGAGTGCGAGAAGAAAAGAAAATTCTCTGACCCTTTAAAAACAGCTATGCAGCCGGGCTCGGTGGCTCAGCCTATAATCCCACGCCTTTGGGAGGCTGAGGTGAGCGGATTGCCTGAGCCCGCGGGTTCGAGACCCGCTTGGGCAGCGAGACCTCATCTCTACAATAAATCAAAAAAACCAGCCGGGCATGGTAGCGCATGCCTGTAATTCCGGCTACTCGGAAGGCTGAGGCGGAAGGATCGCCGGAGTCCAGCAGGTCGAGGCTGCGGTGGCCGGAAGCGGCCACTGCACTCCGGTCTGGGCGACAGAGTGAGACTCCAACTCAAAAAAAATAAAAAATAAAAAAATAAAAACAGCTATGCAGACTTTGTTCCCTGGGCATTGAATAAAACCTTAGATAGGTTCCTTAGCTTCTCTAGCTATATTATAATTTGAAGTTAATAAAAATATTCCCTAGTACTTCTAGATACAATAACAATCTCAGTTCAAAATTAAAATTGCCAGTCCTATATAATAATTAAGACTCTAAGCTTCATTTGAGGTCGAAGTATCAATTTAACCCTACAATAATAAATTACCTCTGACTCCTTCAGTTTGGGAGTTGGCTTGGGTAGGAGGAGGATGGGTGGCAGAGGGCTGAGCGGAGGAAGAGATATTAAGGGTAGGAAAGATTTAGCATGGCTAGTACTGACATACAGCCATGATATCACTTTGTTGATTTCCAGGCTTGGTGGATATCCAAAGCTGACTCATTTTCTCATAAGGAGATTTTTTTGTATTTCTCAAAGATTTTCCCACTGGGAACTTTCAGCCATGTTTTCTGAGTCTCCAGCAGTGCTTCTCTTCCAGGTGTGTGCTTATAATTCCTCCTAGCCTGTGGGCATCCAGTGGACTGTCTACTCTGTTGGAATCCTATCTTCTCTGTAAGCAGCCCTCTTAGGTGAAACCCATGCTGAATCCCAATATGAGCCCTGGAATTGATCCCTGGGAAACATGGGGTGAGGGTAGTTGTTGACCAATGCAGCCAACACAATGTCCCATATTTGGTCTTTTCTTGAAACGAATATGCCAACAGTCTATTTCATAGACTGTCATGGACAAAGGTCAGGTTCTTTGAGTAGTTTTCTTTAACTTGGCTTGAGGAAAGGGGTGTGTACACCTTGTTTTCCTCTCATGGTAGAGAAGTATGTGTGTTTGAGTCAAAATTGATGGTGCATTTCATACAATTCCAATAACTCTCTCCAAAATATTCTCTCTAAAAATAGTTCTCTTTCTTGGTGCACCAACCTTTTAAATATCCTTGAGGCAGTTATTATGCTAGAGGTTGCCAAAGTAAGTTTCCAGGACACTTATTTTGCAAGTCTTGCATATATGACCTGGCTTCTCATTTTAGAGTATAGAGTTATTTGGTATCTACTATTTTGTTCTCAGTCTTTGGGGTCTAGCTGAAACAGAGAGAGAAAAGCACCATTTTAGCATTCTATTATAAATGCTTCTCTGTAGAGGCTAAATGGTTCTTATAGAGAATCGAAAGTTTAAAAATGGGTTGTCCGATACTTTCCAAACATCTAGCTATTTCTATTTTTATGATAAAATTTTCTCCAGGCAGAATAAAAGTTGAAATAGAACAGCCCAGATACTAAATCCTTAGGCATACTCAGTTTTTAACCTGAAATTATCCTTCCATATTTGAAAATAAACTTATCCTCTACCATTTTCATTCCAAATCTAGGAGCTTCTGAACCTTCAATTAAGCCTAGCCAACTTAATTATCTCAGCTAAGTGTTTCTTTCTCATTCAGCTTATAGTTCATTTATCCCTTCCTGGGATATGAGTCATTATGATACAGCTATATAACCAATATACTTGTTTGTCTGGAAGTCATCTTAATGTCTCTGAAAGATTGCATTATCATAGTTGATCTGACTTCCATATAAACAGAAAAAAGGGACTGAATTCAAGCCCAATAAATCTGTCTTCTTGGTTTTTACCTCTTTGTCCTGCATCTATTGCACTCTAACTTCACACATCTCATTTCTCCCTCTATCTCGTCTCTATCTCCCCCAGGACTGGAGTGAATTTTTGGAAATTTTTTTCTTCCCTCAACTTCTGTGGCTGGCTGTTTTTCTGCATCTTGAACTTTCCTCCTATCTACTTCTGTGGTTCCCAATGGGAATCCTTCACTGTTTTCATCTTTTTTTATCCCTTAGAAATTATATCCATTCCCTGGCATAATAGCCACCAATATAGAGTTCATGCCTCTAGTGTCATCTTTATTTCTTCCTGTACATACTTGTGTATTTACCATGATTGTGGCCCCTATCACGTCCAGGCATAATCATTTGCCTGGAGGACTGTCTTTTCCACTTGACTATAAATCATTAAAATCAGGAATATGGCTTCTTATCCACTACTCAGTCCCAGACATACAGTAGGTGCTCATAAAAGTTTGAATAAATGAAATTTTAAAATTGTCTTTATTCTTTCTGACATATAAATTCTGTATATCTCATTAGTTTCAAGTTAAACATGGATAAAACAGAACCATTTGCTACCAATTCTTCTTTCTGATTCCCATAGGAATCACCTTTGATTCTTCTGTTCGCCTTGTCTACCAAATCTAAATAGTCATCATGTTTATTCCACCAGGCAGTATCTTTTGCATTTGATTTTTCATTAATTCCCAACTTCTAAATCTTCACTGCTGTTAGTCTAAAAACTTATATTAACTGCTAGCCACGAGTGACACCACTTTTGGACTTTCCATTCATCCTGGCACTCTAGCCCACACTATCAGAAGCAGAAGAACCATCTAGTCAACTCATGGTATCTTGAGATATAAGAAGTATTTTTATTACTAAGTTTTAGGGCAGTACAGAGATGGAGTACAGCCATAAGATAAACCCAAAACACATGGCACTAGCTTTGAGATTGGACTGTGAGTACAGGCATAAAGAACAATAAGGAGATTCTGAGTGGAGACTGAAAACACAATGAGGAAATTAACATTGGAAGGTGGAGGAAAGGCTTCCAGTAATGGAAGTTTTGACAACACTGTTACCAACAGCAGCGTAGAAAACAGAAAATACAAAAAATGAACATATAGATTTGGCAAAAGTGATTTCCAGGCAAAATGTCGAAAGTGTCCATTGTCTTTTTTTTCTCATTAAATGTGATGTTCATTTTTTATTTATTTGTTTTATTTTAAAGGTGTGGGGTACAATTCAGGATTAGGTATACAAGTGATCATCATACAGGTAAAGTTTGGGCCTCGTTTGGTTCCCACTTTGCCTGGTTTGAGGTCAGGTACCCTTATTCATATTATGTGCCCCCCTTCCCTCTCCCCTGGCAGTTTCCAGCTACTGTCAATCCCTTTCTTATAGTATTATTGTAAATGTGTTCAGGGTCTGCTTATGAGTGAGAACATGTGGTACTCAGATCTTTGTTTATGTGATAAATCACTGAGTATTATAGACTCTAAATCCATTCAAGGCGCTGTGAAGTTCATAATTTTGTTCTTCTTTATGGCTGCTTAATATTCCATCATGTATATGTACCACATTTTTTAAATCTAGTCCAGTTTTGATGGGCAGCATGGTTTGTTCCATGTTTTTGCTATTGTACATAATGCTGCAATAAATATGCATGTGCAGTTATCTTTTTTGTAGAGTGATTTAAGTTCCTCTGTGTATTTTCCCAGAAGGGGGATTGCTGGGTCATATGGAAGGTCAATTTCTAGTTATTTTAGGAATTTCCACATTGGTTTCCATAGATAACCAATTCCTGATCAAAACCCCAAAAGTCCTTGCCATAAGGGATAAGATAGACAAGTGAGACCTCATCAAACTTAAAAGCTTCTGTAAAGCAAAAGAAACCATCAAGAGAGTGGGGAGACAGTTCACAGAATGGGAAAAAATATTTGCCAACTGCATATCTGACAAAGGCCTAACATCCAGAATCTACAAGGAACTCAACCATGCAGAAAGGAAAAAACAAACAGACAAAAACCAGCCCCATTAAGAAGAAGGCAAAGACATGAATAGGCAATTATCAAAAGAAGAAGTACGAGTAGCCAACAGACCCAAGAAAAAATGCTTAGCTTCACTAATCATCAGAGAATTGCAAATCAAAACCACATTGAGATACCACCTAACTCCAGTAAGAATGGTCATCATTAATAAAACAAAATAAACAGATGCTGGTGAGGATGCAGAGAAAAGGGAATGCTTCTACACTGTTGGTGGGAATGCAAATTTATTGGCATCTTTTAAGTGCTGATAATAGAGTGATGAGAAAGAGAGAAGACCTAAAAAACAATTTGGATTTCAAGTTAAGTTTAGAGAAAAGTTTTCCAAACTAAAAGTTTCAAAGTTGGAAAACAAAACTGTTCCTCAGTCCAAGTCTTTCCAGATGGCAAAAAGTTGGCAAAGTAAGAAATGACTCTGGGAAAAGATCAAGCCCAGGGTGATGCTAATATAATGTGGTATCAGATCAAGATCAAGTCAAGGATGTGTCCACAGGATTCTTGTTCAGATCTCATAAAGATTAAAGACTATGCTTCCTAGACTTCTCATCCAGATGGTTTTTTAAAAATAGGGAGGTTTATAGGCTGGGTGCAGTGGCTCATGCCTGTAATCCCAGTGTTTTTGGAGGTTCCCTCCTTTTTTGAATGGGAATGTCTATCATGGTTATTTTATTCTCATCTCCCCATTGTTTGTTGGGCACAGGAATAGAATAGGTAGTTCATAGGTCTCTGTACCCAAGAAGACTCATTCTCAACTGCATCTAAAATCCTGGACTTGAATCTGAGTCTGATGTTAAAATGGGATAAGATTTGTGGGAGAGTGGATAGGGTAAGAATAGTTTTCATATGGCAGGAATGTAAATTATTAAATCCAAAGGATAGATAGTGGTAGATTGTTTTTACAGAAATAGCTGCAATAATATCTGCCATCCCACACATGAGGGGCAACCTCCCCCACAAAAAAATCCAGAATTTATTTATAAAAACTGTGTATTCATTCTTACATGTTTCAACTTCAGTCATGTTCAAAGTACTCTCCATTTGATGCAATACACCAATCAAAATGCTTTTTCTTGCTGCTCAAAACAGTTTTGAACTCATTGATTTTGATGGCTTTTAGTGCTTCTGCTGTTTTCTATTTCACCTATTCCACATTGGCAAAATGTTTCCTTTTGAGGACTTTTTTCATCCAGGAAAAAAAAAAGTTTCTCAGAGCAAGATTGTGTGTATAGGGATGGTGGGGCAGAGGAGTCATGTTGATTTTGGTCAAAAACTGCTGAACACTCAGCATGGTGAGGGCAGGTGCATTCATAAATCACCCATCATGAAATTGGCAAATGTGTTGGGAAAAAAAATCCTGATGCCAAATGTAGCCTCTGACAACTGTGCTAGCTGGTACACCGATGGCAATGGGTTTCTAGAACACTTACTTAGCCAAGAAGCCTATACTACAAGGGGCCCTCCCTCAAAAAAATTCTGGTTTTGGGGGGGTTTTCCCTTGTACTTCTTTGCAACATGACCTTGCCACTTTCTTATCAAGACATAAAGATATTTTCCTTTTCCTTGAATTTGCGAGGTCCCAATGCTCTGTTTTAAACAACTATAATAATGGTGGCAGATATTAAGCTGTGTAACTTGTGAACTTGTCTTTAAAAGATCTATAACTTTCACCTTTGCCAGTTGGAACAATCCTTCCTGAGCCAAGCTTTGAGGAAGCCCAAGTAGTTCGAGGGAGAGGCCCTGTGGATAAAAAATTTAGGTAATTGGCTGACAGGCCCAGCTGAGCTCCCAGTCAAAGCATCAACTGCCAAAAATATAAGTAAGAGCATTTAGGAAATTCCAGACATCTCAGCACCCCAACTGACACCAGGTGAACCAGAAATACCCACAGAATCTTGAGAAATAATACATTGCTGTTGTTTTAAGCCATTATATTTGAAGTAGTTTGTTACACAGAAAAAAAAAAGTAGGTGTATTTGAAGAGAGATTGCAAATATCCTAGGTCACTACTCAGGAGCCAGTAAGGTTGTAGTTTCCTGTGACCTCACATGGTTGGCCTTATGGAGTTGATTATAAGTCAGCAGGTACCATTTATATTCTTACAGTGACTGGATCTTTTGAGGCTTGGAATCTCCAAAATTTGAAATTGTATCTAGTCTAGTAAATATGTTAAGTGCAAGCAAGTCGCATGTATGTACTCAGGAATTCTCAGGTCTTATGCTCTTACTTTTAAAAGTTCAGAAACAGGGACTATTATACTCAATATGTCCCTTGATCTATTCTCAATTATTTTTGTTAGGCTCTTCCCAATTTTCCCCTATATGAGTTTTCATTTGCTCAAAATAATCTACTCATTTAAAAAAAAATATCCTTTTTTTTTAGATTCCACTTCTTTGCTTCAATCATTCACTCAATCATTTATATGGAAGTGCTCTGCAAATTAAAAGGGGCTATAAACTTTTATTGATTTGCTTTGGATTTTTAGCTATGGACATATTTTCTCTATAAAATTATAAACTACTTAAGAGCAATGAATGCCAGTTTTATTTTTATTTCATCCTTCGTGTTAACATAGCTTTAAACATAGTAACCAAAAGCACTATAGCTCTATGTCTTTCTCCATTTCTCATCTTTGTATCTAAGCTCCAGAGAAAGTTAAAGATTTATCCCTATAAAATCCAAGCTCTTTGACATGATGAGTGAGGCCCTCCGCAGTTGGCCTTCTGCACCTTCCTCAGCCCCATGTGTATGCTCTTAGCCACTCTCAGTGGAGATTTCCAATAATAGAAACTATTAAAAAATGAAGAGTGTGGTCAAACAATTTGGGACAGCCATGAATAACAGATCACTGCTGTATGGAACCCAAAACAGGAATACGAAGTCTGACAATTAAGTTCATGAACTCATTCTAGAAAACCCGCTATATGCTTCATTGCTGAATATCACTATGGTCACATTTTAAGTACTTCCCTTGGGAAGCTAGGCACCTAGTCTACCTGTCAAAGCAATTTTGGAACTCCTTTTCTGGAATGGCCATCAGAGCCATCATTGTATTACCCTTAATGTTCTGAATGTCATCAAATGTCTTCCTTTTGTATGAAAAAGGATGATTTGTTTTCACAGTAAGCCACACTGTATGTAACTGCTTTTTTGCTGAGTCACTTACTGCTTCTTGTTCTATTTTTGCAGGCTTTTACTTTGGTGGGCTTTTTCATTTAAACTTTAATGAAAACTAATTAGAACAAAATCGTGTAAGCCAATAGGCAAATAGGACATGTGAATGAAGTAAGTTTGTCATACCTATGTTAATCAATTAATAGATAGGACATGAAAATGAACTAACCAGGTAACCCAATCAATGTATGACATGCAGGCAACATCCAGAAAATGAAGTACCTCTGGAAGTACCCAACCTACAGGGAAACAGGGGAAGAACTTGCGTTTTAGGGCTTAAATGCTCTGGCTGAAAGTGCTTTGGCGTGCCTGCTCATCTGAGAGACACACATTCTTGCAAAAGCGTTATTAAAGAGTTGCTTCACTCTGCTGGTCTCTCCATATCATTTTTGGATGATCCAGTCTGGAGGTAGGAGTATCCCCTAGTACCCCCATTTCCAGCACTTTCAATATTACTTTTATCTTTGGATAAAGAAAAAAGTCATTGGGGGAAGATCAGGCTAGTAGGGAGGGTGTTCCAATACAATTATTTGCTCAGTGCTGCCAATATAAGTGTACTGTAGCAAGTTCACAAACTGGTCAGACTTCAACAAATAATGATGATGGCCATTCCAGAAAAAAGAGTTCCAAAATTGCTTTTCCATGTGGACTAAGCATTGGTATCGGTACATACCTTCCTAAGGAGAGTACTTTGAATGTGCCCACAGTGATATTCAACAATGAGGTATGTAGCACTTTTACTAGGATGGTTCATGAACCTGATTGTTGGACCTCACAGATACTGATTTTTCAGGATTTAATCTCCCTTTTCTTTTAAACAATAGAATCTCTGAATATTAGCTGGGTATGCGGCCATCCAAATATGAATTACAGTTCCCAGCTTTCCTGGAAGCTGCATGTGACAATATAACTAATTTCTGTCCAATAAGATGTAGGTAAAAGTGTCATGTGTAGCTGCTAATAAATGCTATAAAGGGGCTATTACTACAGACTTTTCTCCTTTCTGCTTCTTAATTGTAGGCCTCCTGGAGCCCACTATGACATCTTGGACCAGAGGTAGAAGCTACATGTCAAAGATAGTAGAACCATAAAATATAAGAAGCCTAGATTTCCAATCATCATGGAGCTGCTGTAAAAGCTCTGAAAAGCTTATCTCTAGGATTAATTTCTGTCTGAGAGCAATAAATTTGAAGCAACTGTTATTTGGGCATCTCTATCACTCACAACTAAAACTAGTCTTCTCTAATACCATGCCTCAATTGTGGAAAAATTGTTGAGTAAACAATCCTTTAAGTACTGGCACTCATGTGGAAACTTAGACGAGAACAAGACTCTTATTTCGGTTGAAGTTTAAGTTTTTGGTTATCATGTCTGGATCAATCCAATTCACACAAGGAGATAAAATTATCATTGCTTTCAGAAATAAGATTTGTGCTGGGTGTGGTGACTCAATCTGTAATCCCAGCACTTTGACCTGGGTAAGGGGATTGCCTGAGCCCACAGGTTTGAGAACAGTCTGGGCAATTTGGCGAGACCTCATCTCTAAAATACATTAAAAAAAAATTAGCCAGGCATGGTAGTGCATGCCTGTAGTTCTGACTACTCAGAAGGCTGAGGTGGAAGGGTCGCCTGAGCCTAGCAGGTTGACACTGGGTAGCCGTGAGCATACCACTCCACTCCAGCCTGGGTGATAGGGTGAGACTTCAACTCAAAAAAGAAAAAAGAAAAAGAAAGAAGATTTACATTTACTTTTAGTTTTTATTTTGCATTCCACTTTATCTAGTTGAACATGCCTTTGTATGACTTTCTGACAATAGCCTTACTTCCTTAATATCCATTTCAAGTGAAGAATCACTGATATGTGACATGTAATTTCAGAAGAAAAGAGAGAAAGAGATAAGGTTTATTCTATGAAAGAAACATTATTTCCTTTGCCCAGGTTTTTTTTTTTACCCACTTTATTTCCTAGGTCCCTACAAGAGGTGATACATAGAAAATACTGAGGCAATTTAACTGCTGATATGTAGTCAACATTTCCAAGATTATCTTATGTGGTACATTTAGCTACTTCCTGGGTCTAAGGCAGCCATAGTTAAGTTCATTGATGCCATTGATGTGTATACATGGCCTTATAATAAGTAGCACATGAAACACCAGATATGAGAAAATCCTATCCTGCAAATAACAAACACTCATGCTCAAATTAGTGTGTGGGGATGGGGAATGCCCCTCTATGTAATTTCCAATTTTGGGGAGAAGGTGGGATATTAAGAGAAAGTTGTAGGTAGCAAAAACAACAGATGTACTTGGCTATTTCAAGAAAAATAATATCTATTCAGCCAGTGGAAAGGTTGAAAAATTAAATCATTAATGGCCTCTACTAATTAAAATAATACATTAGTACATTTTCAGGAGCCTAATTCTCTGTAGGTCTTTTCATTCTTGTTAAGACTATTTTCAGTTGTGTTAACCCTGCTCTTCATGATTTGAGTATTCTCCCTGTTCTTCTCTACTTTTATTTCCCTTGTGATTTGATTAAAAACTTGACTTTTACAATAAAAGGGGGTCAAAATCAGCCAACCATCTTAAAACCAGGGCAACTGGCTGCTATACTTAATGTATATAGAGAGATTAAAGGGAAGAACAGGTGGTTACCATGAGCAAAGGGGACTGCGTTTGAGGCATGGAATTCTAGTCTCAGATCACTGCTGCTCGAAATGGCACCACACAGGCTCATAAATTCTTTGTAAAGGTGTGTGATTGACTTCCTTGTAAATATAAATGACTTATCCATTAGAAATGACTCAAAGCTGCCTTGTACATCTTGAAAGAAAAATCAAGCAATATCATTGCATGTCTACTCTGTGGTGGAAATAGTCACTGAGTAGGCGTCATAATTAAGGCATAGCCCCTGTTTTAGAAGACTTGTGTTCTAGTGGGAAATATGGACATTGTCTTATTTAGGAAAGTTGGTTTGTAAAAATGAAAACATTATAATAGGAAAATTAAAGGAATGATGCATTTCTGATACACTTTGGAGTATTTGTTCTACAGAAATGAAAACTCACATTTATACAAAAGCATTAATATGAACATTCATAGCAGCATTACTCATAATAGCAAATGCTATGAACAATTCAAATGTTCTTTAGTGAGTGAATGGATAAACAGACTGCAGTGCATTCATACAATGGAATACTATACAGCAATAAAAAGAAACAGAATATTGATGCATGCAACTTGACTGGACCTCAGGGGCATTATGCTGAGTGAAGAAAGCTCATCTCAATATTTTATAATTCTATTAATCTGTTAATAATAATTAATTCTATTAATACCATTATATAAAGTATTAAGTGGCTTAATTATAAAGATGGAGAACAAATCAGTGGTCACCAGTGTTAGGGCTGGGAGAGGGTCTGACTGTCAAAGGGCAGCATGAGGGAATTTTTTTGTGGGGACAGGACAGTTCTGTATCCAGATTGTGGCAGTGGATATTTCTATACATGCGATAAAATGTATAAAACAAACAAACCCAAACTGAGTGCATGTAAAATATGAATAAAGTGTGTAGTTAATGTATTGTATAGCGATGTCAATTTCCTGATTTTGATAATGTATTGATAGTTCTATGAGATATTATCTTTGCAGGAGTACAGCTGGATGAGTAGACAGGAAAACTGTATTATTTTTGCAACTTCTTCTGAATCTTAAGTTATTTCAAAATTAAAAAGTATTAAAATTTTAAAAAATTCCATGTATGATTTAAGAGACTAGGGGGTAGAGATTAAGCCAATTCTCTTGGGGTAACAAAAGCCACTTAAAGGAACACTTTTTCTTACTTCTGTTTCTCTTGGTCACACCCGTTTCATTTCTCTCTCTTCAATACAGCTTCCTTCCTTCCTTCCTTCCTTCCTTCCTTCCTTCCTTCCTTCCTTCCTCCTCCCTTCCTTCCTTTTTCTTCTATCTCCTGTATGACAGAAAGATGAAAAGTGGTAGCGTCAAAGTTTTAAATCATCTACATTTATGAGACCAGACCAAGATAAAACTGGAATTTCCTGTCCCAACTCCAAATTGTATAGAAAGGGACTGCTATTAATTGGCCTGGCCTAGGCCATTCACCCACTTGTGTTACAGTTATTGCCAAAAGAATCAAAGCACACAGAATTAATGAAGGGCATTTCTCACGAAGGGGAGAATGGTGAGGCTAGGGAGATATACCAAAAAGTAGTACTACCAGATATCCAAGCACATCAATTACATAACAACTTGACAAATATTATACCACTTGTATGAAGAAAGAATATGCTCTGAGGTATAAAAGGCAGATTACCTGACTGCTTGACTAACCTCTAGTGCTGTATTTTTATTAGTATTTTTTGGCATTTTTGGATATGACATATACCAATCCCCTCCAGTTAATATGGTGGCTCTGTTGCTACACTTACAGCAGGTGTTCTGTGTATGCTTATGCAAGGCTTCTGCAGGTGTCTGTCATTCAGGAGAGGGTGGGTTATATTCTTCTAGCAAACCTTCAATCTTGATGTCTTATAATGACAAATGTTTATTTCTTGCCCAGATCATATTGACCTCAATCTCAGATTGGCAGTGCAGGAATAGACTTTAGTCTGTACTCCATATCATCATCACAGAGGAACCCAAGGAAGACTGAACCTCCACCTTTGGGAACTTTGCTCCTCCTTATAGAAAGGGAAGGGGAACATGAAATATTGTCTACTGGTTCTTAAAGGCTTCCTTCCAGATATGACATTCATCATTTTCATTCACAATGTTTTGGCCAAACAAATAACTTGCTTACACCTAGCTCTAAGGGGGCAGTAGGAACACTAGAAGGAAGAGACCTGGAACATTGAAGAGCACCAACGGTCTGTCCCACTGTAGAAGCATGGTTTGTTCATGAGTCCCTTAGTTTGGATGATCTCTATGCTCTGAGCAATACACATGGTTTCATGGTGGCTGCTTATTTTCTATGACTTTCCCCAGCAATTTTACTTTGGGTGTCTAAGTTCTCAGAGGGCACTCTGCCTTAACATAGTTCATTTTGTCTTCTGTTTGCTCTACATAAGCTGATATATATGGTGCTTGAATTGCTTACATGAGGTTTTATCATCAACAGGAAAAATAGACTTTTATCTTACATTTACAAGATACCTGATAATAATCACTTTTTAAAAAAATCCTCATTTCTGTCACCCAAGCTACAAAAGAGTAAAGTGATGGATCCAATAGCCTAAAAAGTCAATCTCTTTACCCTACTATGATTATGAAATCTTCTTTTTGTGCAGGCCTCTGTCCTGGGCAGAGAGCAAGTACAAATATGGACAATATACAACCCAGAGAATAAATACAGACATGGACACAGATTACAGGGGAGAACGTGAGCTGCTATGAGAAGGAAACAATATACAAGGGGAGACTCTCAAAAAACCAGAATGACCTTTTGGAGCGTGGGCCCTTTATACTACAGGCTTCTCCTGATTGGTAAGTGTTCTGGAGTCCATCAGCATCAGTGGACCAGCTAGCATTGTTGTGAGAGGCTGCATTCAACTTCAGTGAATTTTCTTTGGAGAGTCTTTCAACACATTTGCCCATTTCATGATGGACAATTGATGAGTGCACCTGCCCACGCCATACTGAGTGTTCAGCAGCTTTTGACCCAAAACTCCATGACCCTCGTGCCCCACACTCCCTATCCACCTGATCTCTCCCTGGTTGCCTTTTTTTTTGCTCCCCTGGATGAAAAAGTCCTCAAATGGGAAAGTTTTGCTGATGTGGAAGAGGTCAGGGGAGAAAACAAACAAACAAAAAAGGGCAGAAGCACTAAAAGGCATCAAAATTGACAAGTTCAAAAGCTGTTTTGACTAGTGGAAAAGGTGCCTCAATAAGTATATTGCATCAAACAGAGAGTGCTTTGAAGGTGACTGGAGTTTAAACATGTAAAAATAAAGATACAACTTTTTATAAATAAATTCCAGGGTTTTCGGGGGGTCCCCCTGCCTATTACAAATTTGAGAGAATGGGGATTTTTTTAAGGGAAGGATTTTTGTGACCAGTGAAAAACCTTACAGGAAAACAAACAAAAGACATATACACAAAATAACAACATTTGAAGTTGAGCTTAAAACAAAACAATATTTGCACATGTAGAGAAGGGAAAGGGTTTTCCAGTGACAACCCTGTACAGTAAATAGGGAAACTCATGAAGTGTTGTTGATTGAATAGGTGCCTGCTATGTCAACCACAGCATGAAGTGCCAGCTGCTGGATGAGGAAGCTGAAAGGCCGAGAGAAGAGGAGAGTGAGGAAAAGAAATCTAGAGCACAATAAGGAAGTTAATTTATTAGTATTATCATTTTAACAGAAGCTTTTCCATGCTAGGAATAAAAAGGATGACAGACACTACCTACTTCATTATCTTACCTGTGGTTTATCCTAATGGAAATATCTACTTCCAAATTCTTTAGTATTTAACGCATCATGGATTTTAGATCTAAAGCCACACACTCTCACTTATCAAGCTGGGTCTAAACCCACAGAATATGTAACGTGATTCCAACCAATTCCAGAGTGGGGAGAACTCAAATAATCTGAAGTATTGACACAACAGAGAAAAATGACTGAGAGCATTTGTCTTTGTTGGTTTATTAAATGCAATACAATTTTTGTTTTCATTTGTGTGTTTGTTTTTGGTAATTGCTCCAAAATTTACATTACACATCTTTAAGTTAACCACAGTCTCTACTTTCAAATAATATACCACTTCACACACAAGTACCTTATAACAGTATATTTTTACTTTTTCTTCTTGTCCTTTGTGTTACTGTTGTAATACATTTTAGTTCGACATATTATAATCCCCATCTTTAGATTTTTGTTTTATTTATTTATTTTGAGTTGGAGTCTCACTGGAGCCCAGGCTGGAGGGTAGTGGTACACTCATGGCCATCCCAGCATCGACCTGCTGAGCTCCAGCAATCCTTTCACTTCAGCCTTCCAAGTAGACTACAGACACCCGGCTAATTTTTTATTTATTGTAGAGACGAGGTCTTGCCAAGTTGTCTGGGCTGGTCTGGAACCCATGGGCTCAGTCAATCCACTCACTTCGGTCTCCCAAAGTGCTGGGATTACAGGCTGAGACACTGAGCCTGATGCATTGTTATTTTTAAAGGCTTTCATATTTGCCACATATTTGTCATTTTCAATACTTTTTATTCTGTTTTTAAGATCCAAGTTCCCATCTGGTATCATTTTTACTTCGTGTGAAAAACTTTCTATATTATTTCTTTTCATCCAAGTCTACAAGCAATCTCTCTTGGCTTTTGTTTGTCTGGAAATGTCTTTATTATGTCTTCATGTTTAAAGATATCTCACAGTGGCTCACGCCTGTAATCCCAAAACTTTGGGAGACTGAGGCAGGAAGATTGCTTGAGGGCAGGGGTTTGAGAACAACCTAAGCATCATAGCAAAACCTCATGTCTACAAAAAAATGTAAAATTAGCTGGATGTGATGGTGCATGCCTGTAGTCCCAGGTACTTGGGAGGCTGAGGCTGGAGGATCACTTGAATCCAGAAAGTTGAGAAGCTGAGGCTGTGGTGAGCCATGATTGTGCCACTGTACTCCAGCCTGGGAGACAAAGTGAGACCCTGACATACACACACACACACACACACACACACACACACACTTGTGATTCCCTAAGCTTGGATCTTCAGATTAAGAGTTTTTATCAAATTGAGAAAATTTGGTGTCATTATTTTTTGTACACTTTCCCCACACTTTTTCTATCCTTCTGGGACTCTATATTCACATACACGAGACTATATTGATATTGTCCCAGTGTCCACAAAGGCTGTGTTTATCCTTTAGTCCTTTTTATCTGTTTCAGTTTAAAAACACAGATTGGATGGTATCTTTTTCTTTTTCTTTCTTTCTTTCTTTCTTTCTTTCTTTCTTTCTTTCTTTCTTTCTTTCTTTCTTTCTTTCTTTCTTTTTTGTCTTAGAGGTAGGGTCTCACTCGGTCGCTCAGGCTGGAGCACAGTGGTTACAATCATAGCTCACTGCAACCTCAACCTCCTGAGCTCAGGTGATACTTCGACCTCAGCCTCCCGAATAGCTGGGACTACAAGCGCATGCCACCCTGCCTGGCTGATTTTTTGTATTTTTTGTAGAGATGAAGTCTCACACTTCTGGTCTCAAGTGATCCTTCTGCCTTGTCCTCCCAAAATGCTGGGATTACAAGCATGAGACACGGCACTTGGTCTATGAAATTTTCTATTGCAATGTCTTCACATTCATTAATCTTTACTTCTGCAGTAACTAATCCATTGTCGATGCCACCCATGGAATTTTTCACTTCAGATAATTTCTTTTTCATCTTCAGCATTTCCACTTGGAAATTGTATATCTTTCCTTTCCCTTCACATTATATGCATCTTTTTGCTTAACACTTGAACCCAGTGAACCTAGCAGTTTTAAAGCATTTTTTCTGATAATTTTATTATTTTTGTCATTTTTGGTTCTATTGGTTAGTTCTTTTGAGTGATTTGCTGCTTGGTTCTTGGTCCCATTTTCTTCATGTTTTTATGGTTAGTAATTTTATTTTGGATGTTAGACACTGTAAATGTTAAATTATTTAAGGTATTTTTTTCTACAAAGAGTGTTGAAAGTGTTTTGATAGGCTTTGAATTTATTTGCAGATTAACTCACTCATTTCTTAGACCTTATTTTTAATAGCGTGTTATACCATTTACGATAGGGCCAGTTTTACCCTACTGCAGAATATCCCAGTCTGGCTGATTGGAAATCAGATGTCTCCCAGCCTCGTTTGAGTTCTGGGCATTGTTCAGTTATAACTTACTGAAAGTTCTTTGTCTGGATTGATGGATTTTCAATCCATGCATGTGTGTCTTAGTATTCAATAACAAACTCAAAGGTATCTGTCTGAAACTTTTTTTTAATGTCGTTCTCTTCTCTCTAGTACTATGTCCACAAATTCCATCTGTCTCAGCTTCCATGAACTCTGATCTCTACCTCCTCAATGCATGAAAACTGCCAGACTCTCTCTGTCTGTTTGAGTTCTTTCTTTCTCTGTCAAAATCTTGAAAGTTATTTCAAGCAGAATGCCTGGGCAATTGCAATTTGCTTCTCTTCTCTCAGGAATCACAGTCCTGTGCTGCCTGATGCCCAATCTCTAAGAATAGCTGTTTTATATATTTTGTTTAGTTGTCTAGCTGTTTATCTCAGAAAGAAAATGTTGTTGGCAATTACTCCCACATGGTTGAGAAGCCAGAATCTCCACATATATATATACGTATAGGAACATTTTCCTCTTGTTCGTGCAATGAACTAAAACTAGATAGAGCTCTTCTCTCCTATATGGTGAAAAACATGTGATTGTTAATACCTTAAGTTTCCAAGAAAAACACCAATATTTATCTTATTTTAAGTTATACTAGGATATAAAATGGCCACAGCTACTTTAAAAGGCACTTGCAATGAAACCAAAAACAAAAAAACAAAACTTCATCACTGCAGTTCCTGTTGAAACTTGTCTTCACTAAGTCCCAAAGCAAACCACATTTATTTGATCCTGCTTTTGACTGGTTAGTATTTTTTCCTCCATTTCCAGAGCTTGCCAGATCAATCTATGTCTAGTGGTAGCAGGAGCAGTTTGTATAATGCTATTCATTGTGAGTAACTTATGTAATTTATGGTTAATTTAAAAATTCAATAAATAGTTGCTAGAACAGGAACTTTATAAATCACTGAAATAAATAATGAATGTCTCTTCCAATGAGGGTTCCAAGCTTAGAGAGTTTTATTCAAACAACAACAGAAAGAAAAAGAAAAAGGAGAGAGAGAAAGAGAGAAAGTAACAAGTAGTTCAGCAAAGTATTTTTATTTCTGTTTGTTTCAGGGTATGTTTTATAAAACCTTGCCCAATGAGTACTCACAAATCTATGTAGTCTTTTATGTTGTTAACTCAGGAGTTAATCCTTCAGTCTCCAATGGTAAAAGGACTTCTCTAGTTTCTGTCTAAAATCTTACAAGATAATTTCAAAATAATTTCTATTCTTTAAATATATGAGCATATGAATCAAACATAAGTTGACATATTTCTACATTATAATCATTGAAAAACAGCAACTTATAGCAGAGTGTGGAATAGAAAATGGGGGAGCTTGCAGAGAGGAACAGCTATGGGAGGCCACCTTTTTATTGACAATTTGTAAGAAGATTTACAGGTGCTGGGAATGAAGTATCTTAAGCTTTCAGAATAGAAACATTAAAGGCGGAGAAGATCTAATGCTAGAGCTATAAAAGGTCAGAAAACTCTGAATGCGGAAGCACTAGAGACACAGAGTAAGCGACATTAAGTTATAAACAGCATCAACTACTTAAAAAACAAATTACAGCAAAGTAGGGACCAAAGGGAGGCCCAAACTTTTTCTGTACAATGACCACTTGTATAACTAATCCTGAATTGTACCCCACATCTATAAAATACAATACATTTAAAACAAGACAAAACAAAAACAAATTACTTTATGATGTTCATAAAGTAATCTGTCTCCAGTCCTTATGGGGAGCTTTTAAATTTTAGAGAATTTTATTGTTTGTCTTCTTGTATGAATATGTGATGAACATGCCAACAAGAACTAAAATGTATGTGTGCATTTCAGTTCTTCACACTTAAATTTAGAACTTACAGGCATGATAAACTTTTTGGAAAAGCACATATTTATCTGATTAGACCAAGGCTTTCCATGGCTATTGATGCTACCCTTGACCCCTTCCCACTCTTCCAGATGAAAGTGCTTTGTTTTCTTTCCTTCCTTCCTGTTGAAATTATCCAAGGTCATGAGACTTGCTAGCCTAATCCAGCTCACACTGGCTTTCCCCTCCTTTAACTAACAACATCCATATAATCTAATGTGAAATTTATTTTGAATTGTCTAGTCTTTACAGCCCTTAAATGGAGTATGTGCTGTTATCCTTCATTGTAAAAATTGAATTGCAAGTCCTACAACGGCTTGCTGTGTTCTTTGCACTCTCTCCTCTAGGGGACACAGAAGGCAGTCATGATTCATCCGGCAGTCTGGGTTTCAAGTCTCCCAATATCAAATTTGGATAGGAGAATCTCTAATTTGAAGAAATGCTTCTACAGGTTATCTGTTTAATCTTGGTGCCTTCTATGATACGGTATATATTCCCTAGATCTAGGCTTAGAGTAGACAGTGAGGGCTCTGAAAACACTTTAATTCAAATTCAAATAACTTCAGGAAACAGCAACATAATGAGGCTAGTGTGTGGGCATACGAAAGGAATGGGGAATATACAAAAAAACTCAGAAGGTTTAGTTATTATACAAAAGCAATGAAGGAAAAATAGTTCATTTATTAACTCCATTTTACATATGGGTAAAATGAGGCAGAGAGATCAAGTGACTTACCCAAGATCACTTGATAGTATTAGAGCCATATTCAATCCAAGCCATCCATCTGACACCAGAATTTATGTTCTGAGAAGTCAGAAGTGTAACTTTGAAACCCAAAATAGCAAGGAGGCCTACAGAACCGGATGAAATAACTCAGATTTGTTCAACATTCTGGGATACAGTCAAGGAAATAAGAAAGAGATTTTAGAGCTCACTCCTTTTCTCAATAAAGAAACTTTTACATCCTTATTAGATGACAAGTCCATCCCTGAGTGAGGTCAAGGCCTGTGAGAACAAGTATGTGGGCTCTACTGGCAGGAAGGCAGTGCTGCAGGATGAAGGGTCTTGATGGCTATAAAAGCATGTGCAATGTAATAGGATGCTCAAAAAGCCCAGAGGAACTCACGGAAAGGAAGACCATCTGTCCTGTCAAACATCTCCAGTATCCATCAAAGAGCTCAGGAAGGATTTCAACAGGAAATGCCCATATGAAACTATCAAGAACATTGAAGTTGAGGCACAGACAAAGAAATCATCACTTAGATATGATTGTCAATTCAGAAAAAAAGACTGACAAACAACTCTGACTTCCTGCAATCTAGCAGTTTTAAAAAAATACCTATTAATGAATCATATGGGTTCGTCTCTCCAGTCAGAATGAATGAGAACACTGCTTGAGGAGTTTAGCGATCTCCATCACTGAAAACCAGTCGACAAGAAAGGTCATGTGTGATTCTCACTACACTGCTCCTCTTCAAATTTCACGCTCCTTTTTTGCTATTTCATGTCCTTGAACTTCCCTCCTACTCACCACAGGCTTTCCAGTTCAGGAAGGTGTCTGAACATAAGCTTGGCCTGACTTCTGTCTGGCTATGCAGACTGCAGATTAAAAATCATGGTGACACAGATTCTATGCATGAGTGATTGGGTCAGCACTGGTTGGCTAACAGACTCTACGTTCTCTTCTACAAATCTGCTTTAACACTATTTTACAGTCATAATCCCAAAGGTCGGGAGAAAAACCTAATTAATATGTTTCAATCACCATAAGTACCTTCGACAAAGGTAGTATATTGCAGCAATTCTGAAAAATGTTTTCCACCTCTGCAGATTTCCCCAGGGGATACTCTGTTGGGCAGACACAGAAAATCTTTCTGCCTTTTGCTCTTTTATCCACTCTCTCTGATGGAGCTGATTGCAGATCCAGCCACCTTGTTTCGTCTGCTGACCAACGGTAGGAAGGGAAAGAAAGGAATCACATTTCTTATTATTTGCTGGACTCAGTGTTAAATCATATGGCTCCCAAGATTTAACTGAAGGGTACGTTTGTGTGTGTGTGTGTTGCTGCTAGCTTGGGCCCACATAACTGCAGTTTGGGGCTGGCCACAACTGAGTAGGGAATGGCTTTTGCAGCCGAGCAGTTTTTAAATTTTTCTGAACAGAGCATTTACAGGTATTAAGTCTCTGTTCATAATAGTGGTTGGCTGCATTATGTGGTACCTTGGCTGGTCATTCCTCTAAGTGGTTTTCCAAGTGTCTGTGTATCCTAAGAACACATAGACATGGGGATAAAGAAGCTGGTCTCCAGTTGGTGCAATACAGATGCTCTGATGTCTGGATGCTTGATAAAATGGCAGAATTGTCAAAGGCATGCCAGAATTGTCAAAGCATCTGGGCTGGTTGCTGATAAGTCACTGGCCCCCTGATATGATTTTCTATGCTAATAGGCAACGGGCCAGAACTGAAAGAAGCCAAGCCACTTGGAAATGAACACATCTATTTGGTGAAAAGGGATTTTTCTGCCCTCATTTCTCCATGATTCTCAGGCAATTGTCCATAGATGGAACTGACCATGTCCTCATATTTTCCCTTTTGCCCCATGTCCAAGCAACATATCCTTTTTCTTGGAAAATTGCCTCTTAGACAGGCTCTCTTTCATTTCCTGAGTTTGGATAGCTAAAAATTATTTTACTAATAAACTGGATAGCAAACCAGTGACCAAAGTTTTAACCCTTCTACACTGCAGGGTCATATCCCCTTATTTCTATAGTCATATCTTTCTGTAGGGAATAATTTTTCACCCTGACTGTGGCTAGTGCTCTTTCATCTACGAAAGAGTCTTAGTTAGTTTTCTTGACATTTCCTCTTTCAGATCTACTCTTACTTCTTAACTTTAGTTATCATCTCTATTTGATTAATTGCATAGCTATTGAATCAACCCACTAAACCTAAGCCCTCTGCCCAGCATTGGCATCATCAGTCATCTTTTCATATTTGATTATTTATTCAAAAAGTACTTTGTTCTTGTGCCTGCTAGGCCCAGGAAGAGGGGCACAATCTTTTTTTTTCAAAGACCCTGTGGTCTAATTATTAAGACAAATGTGAACAAATTATGGCTACAAAAAGGCACATATGAGTCAGAGGTCAACCTAGAAAAAGTAAGAGTTTAGGGCACAAGGATGGGAACAACAAACACCAGACACTGCTAAAGGCAGGAGAGAGGGAGGGGAGATAAGGGAAACAAAACCACCCATCAGGTACCATGCTCATCACTGGAGATCCGGGTGGGGGCTCATCAGAAGCCCAAAACTCTCATCATCATGCAATATACCTATGTAACAAATCTTCAGATGTATCTTCTGATTCTAAAATAAAACAAATATAAAAGACTATAAAGATAGCCTGTTCTACATGCTACTGTGTGTGTTGAAAGTACTGCAGTGACTGAAAGGATATGCAAATCTAGATTATGTTGCCTATTGAAAGTGTTTATGGATGGACAACACAAAGTATATTAATTCAAAAATCTTGCATATGTTAATGCACCATTGTGCTAGGCACTGCTCTTAAAGACCCTGGTGATAACATCTCTCCTCTACCTTCAGAGTAGTCATCGTCCAGGGTCAAGAAAGCTAAGTGAATCAAGCATTATATTACAGTGTGATAAGTGCTAAAAAGCAAAAAGGTGTCACAGGAGGCTCTGAAGGCCCATCAGTTGGCATGGAGCCCACTTGGGGTGGGGGTGAGTTTCCTGGTCGGCTTTTCTCCTTATGGATTTGGCTTTGTCCAAGTGGAGAAGGAGAAAAGCATTCCAAACACAGGAAAGCGCATGTGCAGAGAGTCAAAATCAGAAAAGCAGCATGCTTTTTCCATGCAGCAATAAACATAAACTGATAATATTACTCAGTGGGTTTTTGGAATCAGTTTGCACTTTCAAATTGCCTTGCGGTGCATTGCATTATGAAATTTAACGTATATTTTGATTAGGAAAATAAAGGGTAAAGTACTGTGCCATCAGACAGAGGAAGCAAGAGAATTTACCATCATCATAAGCTGTGTCTACCCTAGAGCTCTGCTGTCATATCCTCAATGGGATGGGGCTCCTGGGAAGATGGTGTCTTTCCTCTGAGATGAAAACGTCTCCCTTTGCTGCATCGGGACCAGCCTTGGCCTGTGGGAGATGCGATGGGACAGGAACGCTCCTTCTTTTGCCTCACAAATGATAATTTAGTTGTTATCTGGAGTTTTGCTGTTCAGTAAAAATTTTTCTTCAAACAATTTTAATCAACTATTAACTCAGTGGAATCTCAGTTAGAAGTGAAAATGCATGCACATGGCCTGAGGATAGATACTCAAGAGACCTCTTTGGAATCAGCCTAGGTGAACCTACAAGATGTGAATGCCTCTCAAGAGAGATTGAAGATTGAAATGGATTCTATCAAAGCTGTCTCAGCTACACTGAAAAAAATATCTTCCCATCCAGGAAAACAGAAACATCTGAAAATGGAGACAAATGTGAAAATATTCTTGACATCAAGGAAGGCCCGAAGAGTACAAACTCAATATAAGACACAACTAGCAATTAGTGGCCTTGTCAGTCTCTAGATCCTTTCTTTACTCTGCTCCATGAACACTGTTAGCAGTGCTTGTAAGTATTCAATAAACATTTTCCTACAATTGAACTAAATTTAGTTTCAGGTATTTATTTTTACAGTGGGTAAATCCGAACGACAGGTAAGCAAGTAGAATTGCCTTTGGTCACTCAGTTTTCAAACTTTGAAATTGGAAGGGTATTTTGGGCATCCTCCCTCCATTTCTTACTTTCACTATTAGTTTATACTCCCTGCTGTACTTGGATTAATTGAGTCACTACTGGAAATTTTCTTAGATTTTCCTTTGCTAATTGAAAAAGAGTTCCAATTCCCAAGTTTCCCTCCAGGCTTTCATGCAGACATTCTTTTGGAAATCAACATGAAAGACAGAAAGTTGTTTGTGTTTCTTGTGCTTTTTTTCCTTTAAAATTGAGAGAAATGTTTAATTGAACAATAAGCAGACTTTTAAGGTTTCATATTTTATCAGGGCATGTATACAGCTTATTGCTGGCTTAAGCATTATTGTTTAATTATTCCAATGCTGATCTAAAGAAACTATGGAAAAGCCTGATCTTGTTCTCCTAAATAAGAACTCTGGTTATGGTGCATCTCTTCAGTCAGATTACAATACTTTATTAAAAAAACAAGCATTAGATTATACCGGGGGGTACCAAAAAAACACACACACATTTTAAGAAATGTTACCTGGGTATTACTTTTAGTTTGCCATAATCAGAAGTGTCTGGATGCTGTTGGTAACCACTTGGAACACCTCTTGTAACTGCAGAAGTCAAATGTGACTTGTATTCATCTTTTAATTTTAAGACAGTTTTTTTCCTTTCTTAAAATGTCTATACATTTTTTTGGCTTCCCCTGTATTTACTTATTCACAAAAGATTTGAGTTCAGAAAGTTTTTACCAAATTAAGTTTACTTGCACTTTGAAGATTTCATTCCACTAGAAAATGTTTTTATTCTCTTTCAAATAAAAGCTTATTCTTTGCATGTATTTTACTTTTATTCTATTTATTATTTGTTTATTTTTTGAGACAGTGTCTCACTCTGTTGCCCAGACTGGAGTGTGATGGTGCGATCATAGCTCATTGCAGCCTTGAACTCCTGGGCTCAAGCGATCTTTCCTCCTCAGCTTCCCTAGTAGCTAGGACTACAGGCATGAACCACCATGCCTGTCTTGCTTGCTTATGTATGTATGTATATATGTATGCACGTATGTATGTATGTATTTAAAGATACAAGGCCTCACTATGTAGCTCAGCCTGGTCTCAAACTCTGGGTCTCAAGCAATCCTCCTACTTCAGCCTCCCAAAGTGCTGGGATCACAGATGTGAGTCACTTTGTCAGACTCTTTGTATGTATTCTAAAAGCCCCAAGTGCTCAGAACTGAGGATATTTATAAATCTTTTAAAACAATCATTTTATTTCATGCCAATTAGACTCAATGATTGGATGACTGCCTCACAAATACCTGTACAAGCTATCTGAAATACCAGTTGAGCAGTGATTTCCAAGGATATTCACCATGACAATGTGGTGGAGTCTATTAAGGCGAACCTGTATGTCAGAAAGCATGAGAAATGTTGTTAGTCCATTTTTTCTTGTGCTCTTGTCCCATGCCTTCCTTTGTCTTCTTTCCCTGCTGCTTTAAAATCTTAAGTAGAGTAAGAAGTTCTCTGAGATAAGAGCCTGAATTAGAAGCTAGGAATCTTTTATTTTCAAGTATAAAAAAACCAAATTTCTGTGGGCTCAAGCAAGGAAGGATTGAACTACAGGGAAGGTTTCAGGACAGTTGTCTCAAAATTTGTGCTCCAGGTAGCAGTGGTACTGATTGGTCCTCTTATAGCCATGGTGGCAGAAAAAGACTAACACAGGGAGAGTATTATACAAAACTTCACAGAGGAAGGAAGTATTCTGTGATATCTATCAACTTTGCACAATGTATGCCTCTGACTTAGGTAGGAGGAGTTCGTGGAGCAAACACCATAGCATCAACATTTCACCAAGAGCTTGTAAACCAGGATTCTAAGGGACTATGGGTATGGAAAAGAGATTTCTAGAGTAGTGACGAATTTTATCTCTTTCACAATTATTTGACTTCCCGTTTTCAGCACTGCAGAAATCTCCGACTATGTGGCTAATGGCACAGGAAAGTATAAGGTTCTTAATGGCTCAATATAAGAGTGCTATCTGCAGCCGGACTTGGTGGCTCAGCCTGTAATCCCGTGCCTTTGGGAGGCTGAGGTGAGTGGATTGCCTGAGCCTGCAGGTTCGAGACCCGCCTGGGCAACTTGGCGAGGCCTCATCTCTACAATAAGTCAAAAATTAGCCGGGCATGGTAGCGCATGCCTATAGTTCCAGCTACTTGGAAGGCTAAGGCTGAAGGATCGCTGGAGCCCAGCAGGTTGAGGCTGCGGTGGCCGGCAGCGGCCACTGCACTCCAGTCTGGGTGACAGAGTGAGACTTCAACTCAAAAAAAAAAAAAAAAAGAGTGCTATCTGCAAGGCTAACTGATGGGCACGGTAGTGAGAAGCCAAGTGTGATACCAGAAAGTCATTGACTGGAAAGATCTCAGGCTGGAGTGCTTAAGAGGGTAGTGATTCCAATGACATATTAGGAACAAGAATTCAAATTCAACAAGGCAATAGGGTTCAGGATATAGGCCAAGAATGTACCAGTGTGTGAGTTCTCTGAAAGTTGGCCGCCTGGGGTGGGTAGATTTATTATTTTTAAAAAGAGCAACATTTCGATCGCTTAGCTTCCCTTTGTGGAGAACTTGACTGACATTAGAGTTTTACTAGTATGACATGACAAACATCAAACACATTTAAAAGCTTGATTCATGCTGTGTATGCGGAACACAGCAGTTATTAGGGAAAAATGCTATTAAAGTGGCTAAATTAAAGTACACTCCATTTTTTGGTGATGTTTCATAAGAAATGGACCAATGGAATTTGTGTGACTTTATTTCTGAAGAATCAAAATTGGGAGAGGTCATCGATGTCACCAATACAAAGTCACCACTACTGATATGTTTTACTAGGCTGGTTATTTTTCCAGGCATAAGCATTCACAATACATTTTGGTTCAAATTATATTCACTACTTCATCGTTATGACCACCCTTTATTTAATTAAAAATGATTATTTTATTTGTGAAATGTCAACTTATTTATGAAATGCCAAATGGAAAGAAAGCCCTTGTTTCCAAGATATTAGCTGACTTTAACATGTGCCACTGGGTTAAGAGAAATACATTAAAAAAATTTTTTTAGAGTACAATCAAGCTTACAGAATTGACTATTAATTAAGAAATCCACATGCTGTTTCTCAGCTGAATCACCTCAACTTTCAGAGAACTACAGGAAGTTGAATGAACTGATATATTTGATTATGGTTCACAAAATTTTAATAGGTTTCCCGACTTCAGCCTTTAGTGTTCTGTTGGGCGGAGCCAAAACTCTCAAGTTTGACTTATGAAGAGGTAAACTAAAAAAGTAGCAACTATGAATTACTATATATGTAGGCACTTGTGAATGGTTTGAAAGCATATCACTAGCTCAAACTTATTTGTTATTCAGCCATACCTTGTTTTATAGCACTTTATTATGCTTCACAGATACTGTTTTTTTTTACAAATTGAAGGCTTGTGGCAACACTGTGTTAAGTAAATCTATTGGCACCATTTTTCTAATAGTATGCACTCATTTTGTGTGTATGTGTCAGTATTTTTTAGCAATAAGGTATTTTTTCTTTTTTTTTTTTTTAAGTAGCAACTAAACAACCGCCCTTGCCTGGTGCCTCTGATATAAGTAAAAATGATAAAGGGTCCCCTCAAACACCTTCATTCCCTGTGCTTAAGTCTCTGTTGACAATAAAGATTCTCTATTACTCAGAGAAAAAGTAAAATTTGATGGGCTTATGATTGGAGGACAAAGTAAAGCTGATGTAGCATTATTATTCTGAGTAACAATCTTTAGTATTTATATTTTTTCCTGATAGAAAAATTTCCCCATTTTCCTACTTGACTGATTAATACAGATAGGATGGGGCCTGATTAAAGCATTGTTCTTCAATTTTCAGCTGCAGGATTGGCATATTTCAATAATTATGCCCCATTATGTCATTTTACTGCATAGTAAGTATAGGAATTTGTTAAACTATTTAACAGATATTTATAGAATTCCTACCATAGATGTTTGAAACACCACTAGAAACTTGGGGTGCCACAGGAAAGTCATGTTTCCTGTTGTATTTGTTTGGTAGGGCTGCTATAACAAAGACCACAAACTGGGTGGCTTAAACAGCAGAAAGTATTGTCTCATCATTCTGAAGACTAGAAGTAAAATCCAAGTTGTTGATAGAATGGGTAACTTCTGAGGGCTGTAATGGAAAGATCTGTTTCAGTCCTGTTTCCTTAGCTTGTAAATGGCTGTCTTCTCACTATATTTCTTCACATTGACTTCCCTCTATGCTTATCTATATTTTTGTTTAAGTGTTTCCTGTTTATAAGGACACCAGTCATACTGGCGTAGGAACCCACTTTACTCCAATATTACATCTCCAGTGACCTGTATCTGCAGTAACCTATTTCTAAATAAAGTCACATTCTGAGGTACTTAGAATTAGAATTTCAGCTTATACATTTTGACAATTTAACTCATGACACTTGATCTATACATTTTTACTCTAATGAAGACAGACTGACATTGAAAAAAAACAAATTACAATAAAACATAATGAATGTTATACTGGAGCATGGGGTCAGGTAGTGGTGAGCATACAGGCATGATAAGGAGACTGGATCTTACCCAAAGGCAATAAAAATCTATGTAAAGCCTTTATAATAATAATAATTATTATTGTCAAGCTGAGGTCTCACTATGTTGCCCAGGTTGATCTAAAACTCCTGGCCTCTAGTGATCTTCCCATGTGAGCCACATGTGCTTGTTCATTTAAAAACTTTTCAATAGAGTTTTGACATAATGAAATTTACATTTGAAAGGCTTCCCTGTGGAAAATGGATTGTTGGGGAGACCAGATAAGAGTTGAGAGATTGGTCTAGCATACAGACAGTAAAAATGAGGGAACTGGATGAGTTCAAGTAATAATTAAGAGTGAAATTAATAAAACTTAGTGTTTAAATGGATGAGGAAACTGAAAGAAGGAAAAGGGTTAAAAGCGAATTTCCATTTCTTCCTTGAAAATTGAGTTTTTCAAATGACAATGCTATTTGCTGAAAAGAAAGATTCAGCAAAATGGGAGCAGAAGCTGATGTGTTCATAACAGGACATAGTAGCATTCGGATATCTCAAAAAAAATACAGATAGACCTGTCAATAGGCATAGTAGTTAGTTTTCTAGATCTAGATCTCAGGAGAGATACTGATTAGGGCAACATCAGGGTGTGGGTCAGGGTTTTGGCAGAAAATAGGTGGAATGAATCAACTATTTACCAAGTTGTTGGCTGGGTTCAGGGAACATGTCAGAAGTTGTGGAAATACACTGGAACTACCAACTAATAAAAGCTGCTACCACACCTGCGCTTGAATGGTAAATGGGAAGAAGAAGTTACTGGAATATGCCAAGACTTATAGCTATAGTACAGGCTTGCTTAACAAGAACGGTCCCTTATAAAGAGATGCAACCACTGCTAGCCCAGAAGTTGGCACGAAATGAGCCAGAGGAAAAAAAAATCCAGCTTTCAGTTTCTGGTCCAGCATGTAAGAAGATTGAAAGCCACTACTCTATCCTAACAACAAGTAAAAAGTTGAACAAACTGAAAAATCAAGATCTAAGATCTCCTCTTAGATCCATAGGAGAAGTAAAGCCATAGGCCAAATCACTGTCCCCCAAATTGCAAAGACAGACAAAAGCAGAAAATTACAACCCTCTGGAACAAAACCCCATGAACAGAAACCTCAAGGGAAGCAGTTCTAGAGTGAGAACACCTGAACCATAATTGACAAATTGCTGCAGTCTCAGTGTAAGTAAGACTGAGAATTAAAAACTCCTGGGGGACCCAGTTATGGAGGGAAGAGCACATTTTTGTAAGATTTACCTCCAGAAGATCTACTGAGTTCTCACGGTATAAGAAAAAAATCCCTCATACTTCTAGCAGGAGGAGGAGAAAAGGACCTATCTTGAAATATGCCAGAGAATCTGTTTTTCTTAACAAGGCCTGTCCTATTTAATTGGAGCCTAACCTGCTGGGGTTTTATCAGAGCCTAACTGACCTTAGGAATGAGAAATAGGCAGCTCCAGCCCCCTCTAGATTTCCTTGTGGAAGAAGAAAATTTACCCAGCTCCAGACCACTTTACCCAATTCTAGTCCACTCTAGACATCCCAATTCAACTAAGGGGTAAGGGACTGAGAGGCCCATGTGAAATTCACAGTCCAGGGCACAGGTTCAACAAAAGACTAATACCTAATCATAGGACTATAGGACATCCCACACACTAGCACCACATTACTAAAGACCTATTTACAGCAGGGTTTTTTCCCCCCACAAATGTCCACCTAAAAAGAAAAAAAATACAAGGCCTACTAGAAGGCAAAAAACACAGTTTTAAGAGATAGAGCATGCATCAGCATCAGACTCAAATATGGCAGGGATGTTGGAATTATCCACAAGAGAATTTAAACTAACTATAATTAATATGCTACTGACTCTAATGGATAAAGCGTACAGCATGTAATAACAGATGGGCAATGCAAGCAGAGAGTGGTAATTCTAAGAAAGCAAAAAGAAATTCTACAGATTGAAAACTATCATAATACTATAAGAAAGGGATTGGCAGTAGTGGAAAACTGCCGGGGGCGGGGGTAGGGAGTGGGATGGGCAGCAGTGGGAAACTGCCAGGGGAGGGAGGGCACACCTCATCAACAAGGGTACCTGCATAGTGAACATTTGTATATCTAACCCTGAATTGTACCCCACGTATTCAAAAGAAACAAAAGAAAAGCAATGATGGGTCTAATTCTATTTATTCTAGGAGGGTCCACCCAGTGATATTTTAATCTCATGATAATGGGTACAAATGACTGTGAACATCACTCAAAAGTCTTGAACAACCACCCAGAATGCTTATATGAAACATTCATTATCCACTGACTCTTCTTGATAACATTGTAACTTTCATGCAATAAAAAATATTTTCCAAAAATTTTGTTTTAAATTTAATCTGAATATATTTTGCAAACTCTGAATTGTAATTTGAAATTATGTTCCTTTGACAACTGTCTATTCATATTTTTTGCCCACTTTGTAATGGAACTGTTTGTTTTTTTCTTTTCGGCAGGTTTGAGTTCCTTGTAGATCCTAGATGTTAGACTTTTGTCAGACATACAGTTGGCAAATATTTTTTTCCAGTATGTGGGCTGTCTCCCCATTCTTTTGATGGTTTCTTTGGTTTTGCAGAAGCTTGTCAGTTTGATGAGGTCTCACTTGTCTATCTTATCTCTTATGGTATGGCGCTTGGGGTTTTGATCAGGAATTGGTTACCAGTTCCACAAGGGTATCTCCTGCATTTTTAAGGTTTTTATAGTTTAAGGTTTTACATTTAGGTCTTTGATTCATTTAGAGTTGATCTTTGTGTATGGTGATAGGTACGGATCTTGTTTTAATCTTCTGCATGTGGTCAGCCAGTTTTCCCAGCACCATTTACTGAATAGGTTCTCCTCTCCCCAGTCAGTGGTGAAGACGTACAAGCAGCCAACAGATACATGAAAAAATGCTCAGCCTCACTAGTCATCAAATAAATGCAAATTAAAACTACACTGAGATACCACCTAACTCCAGTCAGGATGGCTGTCATCAATAACTCAAAAAACAACAGATACTGGAGAGGATGTGGGGAAAAGGGAACACTTCTACACTGTTGGTGGGAGTATAAACTAGTACAGCCTCTGTGGAAAACAGTATGGCAATTCCTAAAATATCTAAAAATCGACCTTCCATATGACCCTGCAATCTCCCTACTGGGAATATACCCGGAAGAACTCAAATCACTCTATAAAAAAGATACCAGCACATGTATGTTTATCACAGCATTGTTCACAGTAGCAAGAACATGGAACCAACTGTGCTGCCCATCAAAAGAAGACTGGATAAAAAAATGTGATACATATACACGATGGAATATTACTCAGTCATAAAGAAGAACAAAATCATGAACTTTACAGCAACCTGAATGGATTTAGAGTCTATAATACTGAGTGATGTATCACAGAAACAAAGAATAGAGTATCACATGTTCTCTCTCATAAGCGGACCTTGAACAATTATCATAATACTATAAGAGAATGATTGGCAGTAGTGGGAAACTGCCAGAAGGGGGCAGGGAAGCAGGTTTGGCAGCAGTAGTCATCTGCCTGGGGAAGGGAGGGCATCAACAAGGGTACCTGCACAATGAACATTTGTATACCTAACCCTGAATTGTACTTTACATCTTTAAAATTAAAAAAAATTAAAAAAAAAAGAAATTACATTCCTAATAGTGTCAGCCTCCAGATGCATGTCTTTTTCTTCATAAGAATGAAATCATTAAGTATGTTATATAGGAGCTGATAAACCCAGCGAAATTAAAAAAAAGGAAAAGAAAAGAAAAACAACTATAACAAGTCAGGCATGGTGGGGCATGCCTATAAACCCAGCAATTTGCAAGGCCAAGGAGGGAGAATCGCTTGAGTCCAGGAGTTTGAGAGCAGACTGGGTAACAAAATGAGACCTTGTCTCTACAAAAAATATTTAAAAATTAGCCAGGCTGGGTTGGCATGTGCCTGTAGTCCCAGCCACATGAGCCTAGGTGGTTGAGGCTGTGGTGAGCCATGATTGTGCCACTGCACTCCAGCCTAGGCAACAGAGTGAGACCCCAAACTCAAAAAAAAAAAAAGGAGATATCACTGCACACCTATTTCAATGGTCAAAATTCAGAATACTGACAACACAAAATGCTAATGAAAATGTTCAGTAATATGAACTCTCTTTCATTGTTGGGGAAAATGGTACATCCGCTTTGGAAAACAGTTTGGCAAAATTAAACACACTTTTACTATATGATTCAGCAATTGTACTCCTTTGTATTTACACAAAGGAGTTGAAAACTTAAGTCCACATAAAAATCTCCTCAAAGATATTTATAGCGGCTTTATTCATATTGTCAAAACTTGAAAGCAAGCAGGTTGTCCTTCAGCAGGTGAATGGGTAGATAAACTGTTGTAAATTCAGACAATACATATTATTCAGTGTTAAATAGAAATGAGCTATTAAGTCATGAAAAGACATAGAAGAACCTTAATTTAATATTACCAAGTGAAAGAAGCCAATCTAAAAAGATTGCATAATGTGTGATTCCAACTATATAACACTATGGAAAAGGCAAGACTATCGAAACAGTAAAATGGTTAGTGGTTTCCAGGGATTGGGGGAAGAGAGGGATGAATAGGTAGAACACTGAATTTTTTTAAAGCAGCGAAACTAATCGCATGATAATATAATGGTGGATCTATGCCTTTATACATCTGTTCAACTGCATAAAATGTTCAGTGCTAAGAGTAAACACTAATGTAAAGTATAGACTTTGGATGTTAATCACGTGTCTGTGTAGATTATTCAATTGTCTATTCATGGTTGGGGGAAGGACTATATGGAAAATCTCTGTACCTTTTGCTCAATTTTTCTGTCAACTTAAAATATCTCTAAAAAATTAAAGACTATTAAATAATAATCATAAATTAATATTCCACCTCTATTTCCTCCCAGCATTCCATTTTCTGATACGGTCTTCCATCAACAAAAACAAACCATCTTCCAAAGTACAAGGGATCTGATAATGTAGTTTGCAGAGGCTAGGGCACAAAACTGGGGAGAGAAGGGTGGACAGTAGACATGTAGGTACAAAGGATAACAGGATTTACAGCTTATGAGAGGTCAGGAATTTAGAGAGGAACTCAGATCATCCAAGAATGAATATGGATAGCCCAAAAGAAAACCTAAGAGCACAATTTACCAAACATCAAAATTTGAGGGTCTATAAAAGGTAGAATAATCATTTTAAAAAAGATTCAGAAAGAGTAGTTAGAAAAGCAGAGAAGTGTAACATTGAACCCAGTGAGAAAAAAGTGTTACAAGAAGCAGAGAACAGTCAACCATGTTAAACACTGTGGCGAAGTAAGTAAGGTCAGAGAAGGGCACATGAAGTTCAACTTACATGGTGGCCATTTGGGAACTCAGTGGGTAGAAACCATGTTGAACTTAAAGAATAAAAAGAAATAGGCAAGGAAATAAAGAGAACAAATATAGCTAGTTTATACCTGCAAGAAAGTAGGAAATGTATTTTTTTTCCTTAGGATTGAAAAGACTAGCATGTTTTGTAAATGCAATCCACCTAAGGTGGTGGTGGTCTTTTTCTCTGGGGAGATGCTAAACCAGCTCTAGAGGAAGATGACGTTACCATTGTTCCTTTGGAAGCTACTGTGCTTCCAGGGCTGGCTGCTGTAGACAGGTTCAAAATTAGCAGGCCTGAAGGATGGCCGCCATTTAAGACTGATATCTGCTTCTATTTACTGCTCTGTGGATAGACATCGTGTGTGGCTTTTCAGAGAGGGTCCAGCAGACTATACTGGTTCTGTTTGTTTAATTCCATTGAGATTATCACAGTGTTCACTGATGCCAATTTGATGACAGGAAAAAGACATTCCAGTCCTCCCTTTGCTTACCCTCACCAAAACATTTGATTATACTGCCTATCTTGGGATTTAAAAATGAATCTCTAAAGTGTTAGACTTCCTCAGAAGACCAGATGTTGGAGCAGGAAACCACTGGGCTGTTCTACATGATCACTTTCTTGTGCTACTGTGACATATGGTGTGAAGCAAATATTAGTGCATGGAAATATAAAACATCAGGATGCATCCAAGTTATTCCTCCCCAGTTACATTGGATCTGTGAATGCCGGAAACACTCCATTTCATAGCCATATTTATCATTCAAAGTAAATCATGCATTTGGGGGACATAAAATGAGATGCTTTAGAATGCATGCGATTGCCACTACTGCATATTTCTCCAAAGGAAGATTTGAGTTATATAGTCAATGCCAAAGATTGCTGCTTTAGAATGTGGCAAAGAGAAGCTGAGGTGATGAACATGTGATGATAGACTAATATTAAGCAAATGCTATTTTTTTTCTTTTCAATCTCAGAAATCAATTTCTACAGGAGTAGCTTTGTAGGTTTTTTGTTTGTCTGCTTTGTTTATCAATTTTATTAATGCATTTCATTTTCATCATACAGTCTTTCTTGGAATTTAAAATCTGTAGCTGAAATTTTATGGGTCAAATATTTTCCATGAGTTTTCCATTATCTATTTCAGAGGCATGTTTGCATAGAAATTCACTTTACTTTAAGACATGTGAAAATTTTGTTTTAAATGATCACTAATGTGAGAAGGTATCAAGATAAACATTAAGTCAGTATTAGAGAAACTGTGAGCAAATGCCAAACTTAGTGTCAGAGGTAAAGGGAAAGTTCGAGAGAAAATATAAGGTTAATTTAGTTCCAGGCAGTTAAATGGACAATGTCTAGAGTCCTGAGAGCCCAAATTAAGAATCACCAAAACTGCTGAGGTTGCAGCAGCGAAGATGTATTAAGAAGGAATTCTTAACTGTCCATTCTTATTTTGCTCTCTTGGTGTTGCTTCCTCTGCCCTCTGACTTGCACCATCAGCCATACAGAGTGAAAATAGGGTACAGATTTTTAAATTTATACAAGCCATTGCTCTGAATGTTAAATAAAGTGAATAATATCCTAAACTGCTTATATCCTCAATAAGCAATATTTTACTCCTTCAATATAGGGTGTAGAATAGAGAGTATCCTTGGAGTTTATTTTTGAGAAATTACTTCAAATATTGTTGTCCTAAGTACCGTTAAGTGGCTATCTTTCTCTGGGAAGACCTCCCTAAATTTATACCTTTATGTACTCTTTCCTGTCATCTCCTCTCTCCCTTCCCATATTTCTACCCCTCAGTAGATTCATATCCAAGATATGCCATTATGCCATCTTTTGACAATTCTGGTGATATATTACCTTTTTGCTTTCTGAGGTTTTTAACTCCTCTTCTAATCAAACTATTGGAAGCTAATGATTTCTTGAATATAGAAATATAGTGACTCCACATTTGCAATGAAGCTATGGATGAGATAAGAGAAAAAGGGAGTGCCTTGGCTTTCTTAGGGGAAAATAATGGTTTTTTGTTTTGTTTTTGTTAAGAGCCACATCATTTCTGCTCACCTAACAGGGAGGGCCATCTGTGGTCATTACTCTTGCTATTCCCTCTGTACTCTCCAGCCTTTGTCCCCGTAATAATCTTCTATGCATATTCAAGTCTCGGTTTAAGAGCTATATCTTCTGCAATGAATCTCTCTCTGACACCCCTAGGAGTCTTGCGCTGTACTTCCTATGTGTTCCCATAGCAAATTTTTATTACTACCATTAAAACGCATTTCACATTGTATTGTAATTGTATTTCTACCCTCCCTAGACCACAATGTCCTTTAAGTCAAATTTCTATCTTATTCTTATCCCCAGCATTTGGCACAATACACAGCATATAACAATAGCACAACAAAAATGTTAACAAGAAGATATAGAAATAGAAAAAAATTAAAACAATTATAAGAACACAAAGTAAAAGATAATATTTATTGAAGGCTTACTATGGGCCAAGATTTGTCCTGGTAAATTTACACATTAAAATTTTAGAAGTAGGGGTGATTGCAAGGGACACAAAACCCCAAAATAAGCAGGTAGTTAAAATGATAGAAGTCTGTCTTTCTCTCATGTTCAAGAAATTCAAAGTCATAGATCTGGGCATAATTTGTCACTCTGTGGTAGCAAGGACTCAGGTTCTTTGTAGCTTGTGAAGTTCCATGGTTAATTTCTACTCTTAAGGTTATCCTGTGCTTCGAGATGAATGCTAGAGTTTCTAGAGTTCCAGCTATTATGCCAACTTTCAGTCAGCAGGGGAAGATAAGAGGAATAGACTCCCTCTACTCACCTCTTTTATAGAACTCGTCCTGAAAGTTGTGTGTGGCACTTCTGCTTGCACCTTATTGGCTGGAACACAGTCACACAACCATTCCTAACTGAAAACCAGGGCAGGAAATTGAGTCTTTATTCCAGGTAGCCAGGTACCCTAATGAATATTGGGGTTTATATTAGTAAGGAAGGGAGAATTAACATTACGAAGCAACTAGAAGTCTTTGGCATTTGTGCATAATTACATTTAATCTTTTCAACAACCCTGAGTATTAACTCTAGAGTACTATTATTATTGCCATTCATTCACTTGACAAATACAATTATGTATGACTGTGTCTTAGACCTGGTTCTAGGGCCTTGGGGCTTGGCAGGAAATATGGCATGCACGACTCAGTCTTTTTCAAGGTACTTGGGAAGGAAGACATTAAACAAGCATATATATAATGGGACAAAACAGTAATTCCTTCTATGAGGAAAAGTTAATTAGCATAATGGAATCATGTATAATACTGTTAATTTAAATACAATAATCCTGAAAGGCCTTTGAATAAGTGATTTCTGAGTGAGGATCTAGATGGAATCACAGAAACATCTAGGAGAAGAAGTTTCTAGGCAAAGAAAAAAACATCTTCAGATGGATATTAGCAAGTTAATGAAGACACTGGTAAATGTTATTAATAAATGAGATCAGGGAGACAGGAAGAGCTAGACTGAGTAGGATTGTAGACAATGATATAAAGTTCAGGTATGGCTCTGAGTTGGATAAGGACCACTGGGGGTTTTTGAGCTGGTGAGTGGAATGATTAGATTTTGGTCATTAAATCAATCTTTTGGGTTGCTGCATACATAGTGGACTCAGAAGGCAGGAAGCCAGTGTGATAGAAGGCAGAGTGAAAGCAAGGAGAGCAAAAGAGACTGTTTAAGGACATCAGGTGAGAGATGAAGGTAGCTTGTACTAGGATGCTGATGAGAAACTTGATAAGTGATCAGAGTCAGGATATAATTTGAAAGTGGAGCTGATGGATCAGATGTGTGGTGAGAGTAAAAGACACCAAGGATGACTCCTAGGTTTTTATAATAGTTAATTGCATATCAACTTGCCCAGGCCATGGTACCTGGGTTTTGGTCAATCTCCATTCTAGATGTTTCTGTTAAAACATCTACGGCCGCCTGGGCGCTCGCGGGCCCGGAGAGCCGGGCGCACACGGGGGGGTGGCGGGGGCCTGCGGCGCCCGGCCCCGGTCGCCATGGACAGCTTCTTCTTCGGCTGCGAGCTCTCCGGCCGCACCGCTCCTTCACCTTCCCGGTAGAGGAGGAGGACGACGCCGAGCACGTGCTGGCCTTGACCATGCTCCGCCTCGCCGAGGGGGCCGAGGACGAGTGCAACGTGGGGGAAATCGTGGCCCGGGACCACGACCACCAGGAGATTGCCGTCCCCGTGGCCCACCTCAGATGGTCCTGCCAGCCCGTGCTCAGCCTCGACGACTTCCAGCTCCAGCCGCCCGTGACCTTCCGCCTGAAGTCGGTCTCCGGCCCGATGCACATCACTGGGCGCCACCAGATTGTGACCATAAGCAACGGTGTTTCTGAGAAGGAGGAGAGCGAGGAAGAGGAGGGCGGAGAGGAGGCGGCGGAGTTGGGTGCCATCCTTCCTGCCAAGAAGAAGGGGGCAGGCCCTAGCCCTCCTTGCGGGGCCTGCGGGCTCAGGGAGCGGCAAGGGGGCGGGGAGCCTGGGTGAAGACCCCTTGCTGCTCTTGTCTGTCGGCTGCACCCTGGCCACCAGCTCGTGTTCCCGGACAGGTTTCCAGAAGTCTCAATATTTTTTCTTTGTCGAAGAGGCTCTGGGGGCCGGAGAAAGGCCTCGGATAGGCGTCTCTTTCTCTAGGGTGGGGACTCTGGGCTTCCGTGCGGACCCTCTCGCCTCACCTGTGCATGGGGACTCGGGGTGGCGTCTGTAGCTCGGAACTACAGGTTTTAAACGCTTTTTACATTTTTGGATGAAGGTTGAAATAAAGCGGGGGCTTTGCAAACAAAACAAAACATCTAGATGGGTTTCATATTTAAATCAGTAAAACAGATTCCCTTCAATATTATGGGTAGGTCTCATTCAAACAGATGAAAGCCTTAAGAGAAAAGACAGATTTCCCCATGAAAAGAAGTTCTGCTTCTAGACTGCGTTTTGATTGCCTTGGGACTACAACATCAGCTCTCCCCTGAGGCTCCAGCTTGCTGACATTCTTTGCAGATTTCAGAATTGCCAGTCTTCATAAGCATGAGCTAATTTTTAAAAATTAAATCTCACTCTCTATGGACATACACGTATACACACACATCTTATTGGTTCCATTTATTTGGAGAACCATGACTAATACAGATATGGGCAGCAAGAGTTGTTCCAGAGCAACAGAATCTTAAGCATGCATTTTTCTGAATTGGTTTTGAAGTTTCTAGAATTGGTTCTCTAATTTGATTAGATTTAAAAAGTCCTAATGACTTTATTAATTGTAGTCAAGGCAGCATGGATAGTCCTTGGTGTGATGTGGCAACTGAGAGACCCAAAATATCATCAGTGGATATTACGAATCAAGTACTTATTAGAGACAAAATTCTGAGTGACCCTGTGTTTGATACCCTGGAACATTTTTGTCAAACGTGTGAGTATAATGGTATTGGCTGGTTCCTCCTAGTTGTGGTGGGGAATTAAAAAGGATGAGCTCGAGGACTCAAATTCCTAGATCATACATTGCATAAGTGACCTAAAATTTTCTGTGAGTGCCCTAAAAGAAGCTTTGTCTCCTATAGCCAAAAATCTGAGATTGCTGGAAACCAAGCAGTGTAAATTGAATTTCCAACCTCATAGGATGTCTACCGTTAAAGTGAGGGCATTAATTGGGAAGGAAGAGGACTTTGAAAATAGAGTGGGGACCAATGGGAAGATCCTGATGAAACTGGGGGCATGAACTGTAAATTCTGATGACTTTTTGGGGGGTCAGGAGAAATAGCTACTCCATCCTCATTGAGGAAAATTAACCCTGTAATGCCCTCCTCTGAGATAGTTGTCTTACAAAATACTGCTGATTCTTCCCAGAACTCGCTCCCATGCTACTTTTTTTTCCTTCTAGACCTATAACTAGACTCAAGTCTCAGTAGGCCCCTAAAGGAGAGATACATATTATGACTCATGAAGAGGTGTGCTATACACCAAAAGAACTGCATAATTTACTTCAATTTTTACAGGAAGAAATCTGAAGATTATGTGTAGGATGGATATGAAATGTGTGGGATACTGGTGAAAAGATCATACAGGCAGAATTTATTGATATAAGCCCACAAAGCAGAGATTCTGGATTTAATGTTGCAGCTTGGGGTAAAAAGAGCTCCAATTTCTTTTTGGTTAGTTGGCTGAAACATGATCCAAAAAGTGGCCTACACTAAATGAATTGAAATGCCAGAACTGCTTTCATATACAATATAAAAGGCATTTAAAGTCTTAGGGAGATTGGAATGTTAAAGTGGATTTATCATTTAAGATATTCTCACTCAACCTGAAAGAGTTCACATCTTTCACCATAACTGTGAAAAATGAAATATATTTTTGACAAGAGCAACACATTCTTGAAGAGCTTTAATGATTGTTCTTCTCTGTAGGTCAGAAATTACAGTGGGAACTACAACCACTGAATTGGTAATACTAAATGCAATCGGGATAATTGGATCCCAAGGTGGTAGGGACCAAGTGAGGCCACTTAGTCATCAAAGACAAGGTAAGCATGATTACCATGCTGGAAAGCAAAGTCAAAACAGCAAGCAGAATAATATGACTCACAGAGACCTATGGTGTTGTCTGGGTAATCACTGTGTTCCTAGAAATGAAATAGGTGAGAAGCCTACTAAGTGCTTATTTGATCTGTATAAGTTAGTTCTAGGTCAAGGGAACAGAAGTCTAACTTAAGTCAAGAAGGCAGAGAATCACAGTCCCTTAATCAATTCCTAGATTGAGCCAGTTTACAGGCTCAGAACTTTGCAAATGAAGAGGAAGGGAATTTTTGAGAAAGAACCTCACTATACTGCCAACAATTTACATTGTTAATCTTTCTCCCAGTGATTGTTCATTAGCAAAAAATAATAATAATCAGGATTTGGGGGGATTACTAGGCTCTGAATAGATGCCAGGTCTATGAGACCCAAAATGTCACCATGGTCCAATAGGAGACACAACAATGATTCCATTGAACTTGAAGCTAAGGTTGTCATTCAGTCACTTTGGGCTTCTCATATCTCTAAATTAACAAACAAAGAAGGACTTTCTTTGTTAATTCAGAGATATGAGAAGCCCAAAGTGGCTGAATGAACAATTTAGCTTCAAGTTCAATGGATAGATTTAGAGTCGATCATACTCAATGATCTATCACAGAAACAAAGAACAGAGTACCATATTTTCTCACTTATAAGCAGACCTTGAACAATTATCATTATACTATAAAAAAGGAATTGGCAGTAGTGGGAAACTGCCAGGGGAGGATGCGTGGGATTGGCTGTAGAGGGAAACTGCCAGGGAAGGGAGGGGCACACCTCATCAACAAGGGCACCTGCATAATGAACATGTGTATACCTAACCCTGAATTGTACCTCACATCTTTAAAATAAAAACAACAAGAAGAAAAGATTCAGCCAACAAACTAAATGTAAACAACTAGTTTGAATGCTTATGTTATTACAGAAAAATTAAAGACAGCACAAAGAAAAAAAGGGCTGTTGTTCTGGCTGGGATGATTGATCCTGACTACCATTGGAAATTAAACTGTACTCCAAAATGAAGAAAAGGAAGAGTATGTTTGAAATGCAGAAGATTCCCTAGGGCATCTCTAGTACTACCATGCCCGGTGATTAAAGACAAGAGAAAACAATAACAACCCAATTCAGACACAACTGCTACTAATCCAAGCCCTTCAGGAATAAGGTTTGGGTCACCTTCCTAATAAAGAACAGGGACTAACTGAGGTGCTTATTATCGAGGGCAATGAAAATACAGAATTAAAAGTAGAAAAAGGTAGTTATAAATACCAGCTATGAGCACATGACTAGTTATAGAAGTGAGGACAGTAATTATTATATGAATATTTATTCCTTAGTTATATCTATATCTCTATATGTAGCAAATATCTGTTTTATATTTATTGACTTTACATTATAGTGTTAAATTGCAAGATATTAAGTAGAAGAGTGATCATCACCTAAAAACTTTGTATCTTCTAGGAAAAGCATTAGTGCATTTATTATAGATTAAATGTTTATGTCTCTTCCTACCCAAATTCATATGTTAAAATCCTAACCTCTCCCTTCATTGTGGAATGGTTTTGGGAAGTGGGATTAGTGTCTTTATAAAAGAGACCTCCGCAAGTTCCCTAGCTCCCTTCTCACCCTGTGACAACACAAGAATTCAGTGGTGTGCAGCCTGTAAGAGATGATTCCCTCATAAAAACCTGATAATGGTGGTACCCTAAACTTAAACTTACAGACTTCAGTGCTGTTAAAAATACATTTCTGTTGTTTATAAGCCACCCAGTCCATAGTGCTTTGTTATAGCAACCCAAACTGACAAGACAGCATTTTTGGTAGTACACAGGATGGTTGTATTTTGTTAGACAGAAGTATAAACTCATTATTGTTCTTGAGATTAAGTATAGAGATGTATATGGATGCCAATTTGACAAGAAGAAGTGAACTGTGTTGGTTAATTGTTTGTATCAAATTGGCTTTGCCATAGTGCCCAGTTTTCAAAGATCAGTCTCGATGTTGTCATAAAGATGTGATTAAAATTTAAATAAGTAGACTTTAAGCAAAGCAGATTATCCTCATCCAATCAATTGAAGGCCTTGAGAAAAAAAAAAATAAGGTCCCTCAAGGAAAAGGGAATTCTGTCTCCTTTTGTTTGGATTCAAGCTACAAGAAGAATTCTTCCGGAGGTCTCTAGCCTGTGACCTTCCCTGCAGAGTTAAACTTGCCAACCCTCACAATTACATGAAATAATTACATAAAATAAACTTTTTTATATGCATGCACATACTATTGGTTATGCTTCTCTGAAGAACTCTGACTAATACAGTTTTGACCTGAGGTACAAGGTAAATGGTCATAACATTGAGAAAGACAGAGAAATGAATGGGAATGGGAGAGGAGAATGAATTTTATTTTAGACTTGTTAATTTCAAGAACCTTATTACAAAACCAAGTGGAGATGTTGAGTAAGCAATCGGTAAATGAGTTTAATGCTCAGGGGAGAAGTCAGAGTTAGAAATCTAAAATTGGGAGTCATCAACATATAAAAGATATTTAAAACTTTGGTACTAATGAGCTCAACTATAGAGAGAATGTAGATAGAAAATAGAGGAGGGCTCAAAAGTGAGCCCTGAGGAAGACCAATACTGAGAAGCCAGAAAGAATAAGGAGGCTCAAGCAGAGGAAAGGAAAAAAGAACAGACACTGAGGTAGAAGAAAGCCCAGAAGAAAAGAGACTGATACAGGAGATAAATAAAGGTGTCTTAAACACAGGAAATTTATCATCTATATCAGATGCTGCTGAGAATTGGGGATTGTTCATTGGATTTGGCATGGTGGAGGTTCACGGTGATCTTGAGAAGCAGCATATCAGTAAATTGTAGGAACAAGTCTGAGGAGGGTGGGTTGAAGAGAAAATAGCCATTAAGGAAGTACAGGAAGCAAATATAGATAGCTTTCTGGAGAGTTTTGCTATAAAGATGAACAGAGAAAATGGGCAGTTCTTTAGGATTTCATGGAATTTAAGGGCAGAGGTGGTCTGATGGGAATGCAGAAGAGGAAATGTGTCCTGACTACCAGTTGATGTAAACCCCCCCAAAAAAAAGTCAATTAGAAAACTTTTAATTTCAGCTTTTCAGGAAGTTTTTTAAAATCTTTTATTATTGAACATTGCATATTTGGAAACTTCATTAGATTTGTATGCATTACCAGGCAAGCTCTAGCACAGTGCAGGGTAAGAGGGCCAAAACACACTCTATTACACCTGGGAGCCATAGACCCTTACTAAATGAAGTCCAGGGAGGATTTCTTTCTCAATGGGAGACATTTCTGCATTTTTATATGGTAGTAGTAGCAATGCAGTAGAGAGAGAGAGAAAAAAGAAGTCAAGGAGAAAGGACAATTGCAATAGTAAGGTCATTGAATAGGAGAAGGGAATGGGGTTGAGTGCATTTGTGGGAGGTTGGCATTAAATAAGAGCATAGATGCATGGAGAGTTAAATAGGAGCAGGGAGGCTGCATATACGCAAAAATGCAGACAGATGCCTAGATTTGATGTTGGGGAAATATGGTAGTTTTAACTGCTTCAAATCTTCCCTCCAGTGAAATAAGAGCTGAGGTCATTGTACGAACACAGAGTATTGGAAAGGGGGCTAGAACTTTGGGGAAGAGAAAAGGTGTGAAATGTCCTTTGGGAGAGTGAAAACAGGAATTTCCTAGGGAAATGTAGAATAATTGCTGAAGCCTACTTGGCATTTGCCATCACAAATTTAGAAAGAGCCCAGTTCGCACATTGAATGCCTTTCTTGAGCTACACTGAGGTGCTACAGAGCTGTGACAGAGGAGCAAAGAGTCAGGTTTAAACTGAGTTGGAGTTTGTCATGTAAAAATTACATGGGTGGTAGTAGGCAGAATTCTAGGAATGTTCCTCCAGGATTCCCATCCCCTGATTATTCAGACTCTTAATCTAGATCCTGCTGTGAATGGATTTTGCAGATATAATTAAGGTTATTAATCGGCTCAATTTAAGATGGGAGATTATCCTCCATTATCTGGGTGGTTCTAAGGTAATCACATGAGCTATTAAAACCACAGAGTTGAGGCAAAAGGAGAGATCAAAATGTGAGGTTTTGATAATGTAGTGATCCACATGAAATGACTAGAGAGAGGCATCTAGTGGCTGTGGATGGCTTTCAGCCAATAACTCACAAAGAAATTGAAACCACAGTCCGACAAGCTCAAGGAATGAATTCACCAACAATTTGAATAATCTTGGAAGTCCCTAGAGTCTCCACACAAGAGCCCTGCAGACTTCTAAACTATAGATCTGTGACAAATGGGTGCTGTTTTTCAAAATATTATTATTTATTGAGACAGGGTCTTGCAACACTGTCCAGGCTGGTCTTGAACTCATGCCCTCAAGCATTAGGGGGTTTAATACCTTGGTCTCCTCAAGTGCTGAGATTACCACACCTGGCTAGGTGCTGTTTTAAACGAGTAAGTTCATGGTAGTTTGTTTCAGCATCAATATACAACTAATATATAGATAGAGAAGGCTAAGTAGTGGAGAGAGTATGCAAAGGAGTGATATTAATAATGGACTAATGAATAATTAGTAATGGATAATTAGTTAGTAATGGATCCTACCTAGCTAGGTAAGAAAGTAAGTTAACATGAGAAAGATAGTAAGAAAAAGTGGATTAAAATTCTTGAAGGGTTGAAGCATGATTGGAGTCCAAGTTTTAAAACAAGTAAACTGAAAAGATGATATCCAGGATATGACTGTAAGAGGGGGTTGTTGAAATGGGAGTAAAGATACAATTATTGAAAGAGGGATTACTATAGGCAGAATGTTTGGATCCTTTCCCCGCCCCAAATAAATATGTTGAAATCCTAACCCCAAAGTCATGGTGTTTGGAGGCAGGTCCTTTGGGAGGTAATTAGATAATTAGAGCCATTATGAATGTGATTAATGTCCTTATAAAAGAGACCCTAGAGAACATCCTCACCCCTTCCACCATGTGAGGACACAGTAAGAAGATGGCTTCTTATAAACCAGGAAGTTGGCCCCCAACAGATACTGAATCTACCAGTGCCTTGATCCTGGACTTCTAATTGTCCAGAATTGTAAGAAATAAATATCTGTGGTCTAAACTACCCAAGCTATGGTGTCATTGTTATAGCAGCCTGAACAGACAAAGACAGGTAAAGACAAATTATTGTTAGAGGCCAGTGTGGTAAATCAATCATCTAGATGTATGATGATGCCACATAACATGGTGAGAGGAAGAGTGGTAGAGAAAAATCTAGTGAATGAGTCAGATGCCAAAGTCTTGGACAAAAGGTAAGAAATGATCAGGGGCATCGAAGAATGATACCGTTTGGATTGTTGTCCTCTCAAAATCTCATGTTGAAATGTGATCCCCAGTATTGGAGGAGGGGCCCAATAAAAGGTAATTGGGTCATGGGACAGATCCCTCATGAATGGCTTGGTACCATCCTCCAGTTAATGAGTGAATTCTTGCTCTATTAGCGCACAAGAGAGTTTTTGTTTTGTTTTGTTTTTTCAGTTGGAATCTCACTCTGTCACCCAGACTGGAGGGGAGTGGCTGCTCCCGGCCACCACAGTCTCAACCTGCTGGGCTTGGCGATCCTTCCGCCTCAGCCTTCCGAGTAGCTGGAATTACAGGCACGCGCTACCACGCCCAGCTGATTTTTTGATTTATTGTAGAGATGAGGTCTCGCTGCCCAGGTGGGTCTCGAACCTGCAGGCTCAGGCAATCCACTCACCTCAGCCTCCCAAAGGCGCGAGATTACACCGAGCCCGGCTAGAGAGAGTTTGTTTTTTAAAGGAGCCTGGCACTTTGCTTCTCTTTCTTACTGTCACTCTCACCAGGTGACACTGTCTTTCACCATGAATAAGAGCTTCCTGAGGTCTTGCCAGAGGCTGAGAACATTCTGGAGCCAGGAAGAACCAGGAGCCAAATAAATTTTTTTTTCCCTTATAAATTACTCAGTCTCAGGCATTTCTTGATAGCAATGCAAACCAGACTAATACAATGGATGCCTGTGTTATAAAAGGATGACTGGAAGAATAGTCTGATGGTATTCAATTCAAAGGGCGTTAGATTTGGGGGTGTGGAGGGAAGAAATGATTTAGACATGGTAACAAAGAATGAAAAGGATATTTATCCCACCAAAAAGCCCAGGTTACATGAGATGGTAGAGGTAAAGAAGTAGCTATCATAGGAAAGAACTTGAGGAAACTATTCACTTTCAGTTAGAGAAGGAAAATGAGGGGACTTGGAGAATAGATTGTTTATTTTTTTTTTGATGATAGATCATGTATTTCTTTTTTTTTTTTTTTGAGTTGAAGTCTCACTTTGTCACCTAGGTTGGAGTGTAGTGGCATTCAGGTGATCCTTCCACCTGAACCTTCCAAGTAGCTGGAACTACGGGCATGTGCCACTATGCCCGGCTAATTTTTTGATTTATTGTAGAGATGAGGTCTTGCCAATTTGTCCAGGCTGGTCTCGAACCTGTGGACTCAGGCAATCCTCTCACCTCAGCCTCCCAAAGTGCTGGGATTATAGGCATGAGCCACTGCACCCGACCAGATCATGAGTTTCAAAGGGCAAAATGGAAGGGTTTGGTGGTTTGGGGAGAAGTGAGAGCTTCAGTTAGATTTAGGGGTATACAGAACCATAAGAGAATAACAGCCGACTAGAGACTAGACTACTTCATGAGGTAGTCTTTGTGAAGAAGGATATCTCATGGGTCTTGGCCTGCTTGTGGAACTATAAGGCATGATAGTCTTTCTGGAGAAGGGCCACCATTCTAATTTTAGCTCTCTCTTTGATACAGATTTTTTCTTTTCTTTTCCTTTTTTTTAGACTATGAGGCTGAGAAGCTAGTGATATAGGGGTAGGTATTAGTGGTCTTATTAGGTGCATGTTCTCTAGAACTTCCTTAAACCTGTTTACTAAAACAGAGGCACAAAGAGGTTAAGTAAAGATTCCAAGTTTTTCAGCCAGCGAGTGGCAGAGCTAGGATGCAAATTTGGGCCACTGAACTCCAGAGCAAAAAGTTGTAACAATTGGGCTAGAATGATTCAAGAGTGTTTGTTGATTAAATGAATGAATGCAGAGAAAGTCTGTTAGTTGAGAAAATATCCTTGCTGGGGTTAGTCACTTTGCTAAATATCCAACACCCTTGAGATGTCCACCTGGGTTCAGGAGACTTCCAAGACAGCAACTGTGTCATCATAATGCCATACTCTTCTGCCTTGTTCTCTGTCTTGGGACACTTGTCCAAGAATCCCTGTGAGGAAGACCAGTCAGCATAGAGAGAAACAGGCATGCAGGCCCTGAAACTCAGTTGATATATTGGCAAATAAACAGCACCAACTTGCCAGCTGTGGGAGTGAGCTATTTTGGTAATAGATCCCCCAGCCTTAGTTATGCTTCCCAATTGGTGCCACATAGAACAGACACAACCCTTCTCTTTTAAGCCTTACTCACAATGTGTATTCATGAGCAAAATAAACTGTTGCTGTTATTTTAAGCCACAAAATCTAGAAGTCTGTAATACAGCAATAACTATGCACAAAAGTAAAGATATGGAATCAACCTTAGTGTTCATCAATGACTGGATAAAGACTAGATAAAGAGACTGGAATACTGTATTTAAACCATAGAATACTATGCAGCTATAAAAAAAAAGAATTAAATCGTGTTCTTTGCAGCAGCATAAATGGAGGAGCTTGAGGTCACTGTCTTAAGTGAAACAACTTAGAAACAGAAAGTCAAATACTGCGTGTGCTCACTTGTAAGTGGGAGCTAAATAATGGGTACATATGGACATATATTGTAGAATAATAGACACTGGAGACTTGGATGGGTGAGAGTGTGAAGGAAGGGAGGAGGGGTGATAAATTACTTAACGAGAACAATGTGCATTATTTGGGTGATGGTTCCACCAAAAAGCCAGACTTAACCACTACACACTATGTGCATGTAACAAAATTGCACCTGTGCCCCTTACATTTATACAAATAGCAACAACCACCACAAAAACTTGGAACATTCTATCCTCAAGCTACCTGATGTCCCTGAACCTTTGTTTCCCCAGTTGTAAAGTGAGGCTCAGACCCTCAACCTCAGAGAGCCGGCATACAGAGTCATGAAATGCTTGAATGTACATGTTCTGGCATGGATAGGTGGGGACTAAATCAAAGTGGGCTCCATCCCTTCACCCCTCTTTGTCCTCCTAGATTAGACAAAGTAACTAAAAGTGCCTTTAAGACAGTCTTTTTTTATACAAGTCGGCAAAAAAAAAGAAAAAAGAAGAAAGATTATTCTAACTGCTAATTACCATCCCCTATAATAATAGCATACACTTACATCCTTCTTCCTGTCCTTCCCTACCCGTTCATGTGCACCATCTTTCTTCATAGCGCTGATCATCACTTGAATATTATTCAACTTGAAACTTGAAACTCCATGGGAGCAGAGATTTTTTTCACGCTGCTCTCTTCCGTAGCACCTGAAACAGTGCCTGACATACAGCAGAAATTCTATAAATATTTTTTAGAATGGCTAAATGAATGACTTCTTTCTGGCGTAGTTTCTCCCCTTGCTCTAATTTACTTCTTTCAGATGGTTTGTGGGAGAACATGTTGAATGGAACATTGACTTCAAGATTGGAAAGTCAGACCGACTCTAAGAAAGGAAAAGGCAGTCAAATATGCCAATTACTTTGGAAGGGTAATGGCATATTTTGAAATTTGGAGGCTGCTTCATTAAAATTCATTTTGTGCTACATAAAATAAGGAATCGGGAGCCTGACAGAAATGAAACTCAAATAGACATTCATTTCCTTTATCTTTTTTACAAGACAGATCAATTAGTAATTTTATGGTTGAAAAAACTCATTTTTAAATGTTATGTGAGACTTAGTGTAATATCAAATCTGGCCTAATGTCACCTTTATTAAGGAATTGAAAACACTTGTACATCTGTTCCTTCTACTAAAAAAATACTGAGCAGTGCCTTTTTTCGCCATCTAAACTTTATAGCGGAAGAGGAAAATGGGCATAGAAATGATCTTGTTGCACAATTAACTTCCCCAAAAGTAAATGCAAGTGATCAGCACTGGACCGGAATGTTTCCAGAGCTGCGTTTACATTTGTAAGCCATGCCATGGAAACCCTCCCAGACAGGTGTACTGGGGAGTCCAGATGGCCACAACCGGGGGCCAGAAAGCCCAACACCTTCTGCTGCATCTCTGTCCACTCTCTCAGGATCGCTGGGCTTGGCCGCATCACAGCCTTGCTGGGGGACAGCCAAGGGGACACGCAGGTGGTGCCGGATGGAAAGCAAGAGTTTCCAAGCGAGAGGCTACTGTGCTGTTGGAGAATTGCCTTGCTTTCCACCATGGAGTTATAAAACTAAGATCCAGGCCATTTATGGTTGCAAAAAATCCTGAACAGCCTTTAGATAAGTGAGCATAGGTGTTATTTAACCTCAGTATCCTAACTCAGGTAATTACATTCTGCCTCCTTGAATGTCCCCTGCCATTTTATCATATCCAGTATTTGTGCTTGCTTTTCAGTTCTGGGTAGGGTTGCTGTGCAGCTATTCAGTGGCATGCTGTGATCCTCCCCAGGCAACAGAAAAATGTGTTTTTTATGAGTTGGAGTTTGGGGTGAGGATGTGTGATGCTGGAAATCCTCCATGTGGATCTAGTGCTAATGGGGTGTTCCCCTGGCAAAATTACAAACAAGGAACCCTTTGGCCCTTTTGATTGCAAACAGAGCCTGGGGAAAGTGATGCTGATTGATGCGTGTGGTTCCTTCCAGTGAGAGCCGGCAGTAATGGAGGTTTCCAAGTCACAAAGCTGAAGAGGGAACTCTACCTGGTGGGAGGAGACCTCAGGGATGATTACTGTGTAAGTTGATCTACTGAGAAGAGCTTAAGGACCCATATTAAAAATACCACAAAGAAGATTACATCTTTCCCATGAGCTTTTCTACCAGCTTAAACTTCATCTAGTATTTGTGTTCTAGAAGTGGCTTAGTCATAACGGTAGAGTGAATTTTTAAAAAATACTTAGAGGTTCCAGTTCTCCCAAATACTCACTTCTCATTCCCCTGTAACACTCTGTTGGGTCAAGACTTTACATTTTCAAACAGGATTGTTAAAATTGAAGTGTATTAGTTTAGAGAACGAGTATCAGTTGATTTGATTATTCCAGCAGTTTAAAACTATTTTTCTATGCAAACATACCAAAGAAAATTCTCATACCAGATAGACTACCATGACTGTGCCCAGTTCCAAGAGTGTTACCTGGCATTCAGCTTTTCTGTCGTGGTAAGAGAGCTTCAGTGGAAAAGTAGGGAGGGGGCATTGTGACAGGAATATTATTCAATGAGTTTTAATTTATACGAAGAGAAATAATTTCCTAATGCTAGTTCTCTGACAATTAAAGAAAGCAAGTAGCCAAAATAGTCTGTTTGCTATTATTTTCTTTTTATAAATCCATAATCATAAAGAGAAATTTAACTTCTTTATCCAGTATACATTCCTGAAGAGAGATGTGAATTGGTCTTTCAAAGCTTTAAAATCAGCCTGGGTGCAGTGGCTCACAACTGTAATCCAAGCACTTTGAAAGGCCTAGGCAGGAGGATTGCTTGAAGCCAGGAATTTAAGACCAACTTGGGTCACATATTGAGAACTCATCTCTTCAAAAAGTTTTTTTTTTTTTAATTAGCTGGGTGTGTTGGTGTGCACCTGTAGTCCCAGTCACTCAGGGAGCTGAGGCAAGAGGATCACTTAAAGGCCAGGAGATCAAGGCTGCAGAGAGCTATAATCACACCACTGCATTCCAGCCTGAGCAACAGAGCAAGACCCTGTCTCTGAAAAATAAAATAAAGCCAGACCTTCAAATCTTTTGTTTTTCTCAAAATAGTCCTGTTTCACCAATATTAATATCTGCTGAAATAGTTTGTACCACTTAGAAGTATGATGGCTGCATGCAATAGAAACCTGAGTGATGGCTGAGGCGAATATAGATTTTTCTCACATAACAAGACCTCCAGAGGTGGGCAGTCCAAAATTGGTGCACTTGCTTTGGGAAGTCATCAAAGAGCTAGGCTTCTTCTACCTCCTGGTCCCCCATCCTTAGCTTGTGCCTTTTGACCTCATGGTGGTAAGATGGCTGCTAGACTCCAGACATTTCATCTTTATTCCAGCATGGAAAAAAAAAGCAAAGAATAAACAGCAAACTGTCCTTGCTGGCTGAGTCTATTTCTTTTTGAGGAAAAAAAAATAGCATTCTCAATCCCTCTCCAGGGAGCTCCCTTGTTAGCAGCAACTAGGCCATATAGTCCCCTAGTTTCAAGGGAATCTGAGAAGAAATTTCTTTTTTTAACTGGGCTAACCAGTTAAATACTTCTGCTCTGAATAAAATAATGCTTGATAAGGAATTGTTATAAGTAAGAAAGAAACAGTAGCTATTGTATGTTAATAAGCTGTGGGTGCCACACAGGGTATTGATGGACTCTACAAATGCCATCATTATCCTCATTTTCTTTCCTGTCATTCACCTTGATGATGTATAAATGACCTTGAATATGAACCATAATCTATGGCCTTCAGAAAAATTTTCATTAACAGAAATTTTACTATATGTAGGCCTCATGGTCTCAAACGCATTCCTGCCCTTCTCCTAAGTTAAACTTAGATATACAATGTTGACAATTTCTGGACACTGTTGGGAAGGAAACACTCTTCCTCTACCTCTTCTTATGCTCAGTGACTGGGAACTTGTGAATTGAACTAATAAAAGACAAGTTAACAGGAGAAAAAGCATTCAATTTTTGTTAACATTAATGTGTTACTGGATTTCACAGTAAAGAAATTAAAGAAGCAAAACTCAAAAAAGCAGACACAGGGACTTATATACCTTTTTTTTTAAAGGGAGATTTGGATTTCAAGAGACAATAAATCATAAGGAAGTGACTAGAAAATATATGGAGAAACTAATGAAAGATAAGGATTATTTTAGTACAGTTTATTTATATAAACTCATCTCTGAATAGACTCTCCATCTCCAGTGATAAGAGATGCTCTTTTCTTCCTAGTAAGATGAGGACACCTTCACAAAGGAAAATCTATGTCCTGTTTTCAGACAGATAAGGGAGGGCAGATAACTCTTCCTGCATCTGTTGATTCACAATTGCATTCCAGCCCAGAATAATCCTTATACCAAAGTGGCATATTTGGGGGTGGCAAATCCTGATCCTTTTCAACACTAATCTTCAGGGTCACGAATGCCATTTGTTGAGTACAGGAAAGTTAATGTACTTTTGCAGTGAAGCTCCATTTCTATCTGTGAAAGTTTTGAAGTTGAAAGGCCTTTAGTAGAGAAATCTCTACAAAGATGTCAAATTAATTGTGATAATTCTCAAGGTGGCTTGTGACCTAGCAGTATATCATGACACTGCAGCCAGAACTGCCGCACTAGACAGTAAGATTAGTCAACGTTCCTTAGCACGAGGTTAATGTTTACCCCAGTTGACAGAATGAGGCCTGGGATACATCAATATTGATGGCTGGGGAAGAGAGGCAGAGAGAAGAGTAAATGAAATGGCAACGTTGGGGATTCTGCTATGGTAAGTGGTCATCATTTGGGGGGATGTAATCAGCCAGACGGTTGAGGGCAACTTGAAGTCCGGCTTAATCTTCCTGAACCAGGAGGCCAAACTTGTACCCAGGGGCTAGAACCAAATGACCATAATGATTACCCAATTTGTTTTAAACTGAATCCTTCCAGATAAGCATTTTAATATTTAATTGAGATGTATTAGCAAATTGATGATTAGGTTTCAGTGGGCTCTTCACCTATAAAACATCTCTTTTTTCCCCTTCTTGATTGCAAGTGTCTGTAGGTGAAATAGATTGGGTCACCATTAGGAAATGCAAGAAATAGCTGTTGAATTGAATTGAAGTGAGGAATCAGATGCACTTGAGAAAACTCAAAGGATAGTTTTCACTTCCTTCTGGTCACTAATGGCCTTAAGTAAGAACTCTTCCACACTGTGATTAGCTTAAGTAAACAAAGCCTTAATCATTAGCTTTCAATGACTCCTCTGAGGTGTCCTAAGACCTGACCCATGCACAGATCTGGGCGAGAAAAATTCTCTTCTCTACTATTTGGTGTCTATTTTAAGAACCAATTTTTGTTTCCACTGCTGCTGAGGAAATGCAAGATTTTCTAAACAGTTTATTGAAAGGCAATTTAACTATTTAAGACAAAACACAAGATAACTGCTTTCAGTAAAACTGTGTGAAGAATTCAAGGAAGCAGGGTGAATTTTCTGACCTGGCATCTGGCCAAAACAAAGGATAATTCATTTCCATTAGGTCTTTAATGGCCACAATTTTAGGGCTACTGCCTCTGCCTCTTCTAATAAAATGCCTCTGCTATGGTTTTGAACTGTCCCTCCTCAATGTCGCTGAATCTTAAGTTATTAAACTGGCTATTGCTTTCCACGTTTCACAAAGACTATTTTCCCTCCAAACCTTTAAGTCTCACTCTTAAATATTCATAACCCCAGCTGACTGAAGATACCCCTATCTCTGTTTAGTTGTTTCTGTATGCCGTAATTTCTCTCCTCAACCTAGGGCATGCTTTAATTGAATCAAATCCTCATTTTGTGTTCATGTTGAATAAAGAGATCAGAGCCCTACTTAAGAGTGGTTTACCTTACTATATGGCCCATATAAGACATAGTTGACCTTGAGTTTTAAACTCCAAGTTCAGAGACTTGTGAATCTTTTTTGGTGTCCTGAGAACAGGGTCAAAGGGAAGACAGTATCAAGAACTTTCCAATTTTAATAATAATAAGAAGAAGATGCACTTCAATTGGGTCACATTTAACCTGGAAATAGAGTAGAATGGAAAACCAGATTGCTTTATAATTGACAGCTTTGTCTCCTAGCAGATGGTGGTGATCTCCTGAATGTGCCAAACACAGACTCAAGAATTTCTGAGTTTGTAGTGAAAACAGAAAGGACAAATATTTATTGTAATAGCAACATTTGTGCATTGAGTATAGTTTTACAGTCTTTTAATCCTCTTTGATTAGAAAACAAGAGTGACTTTTCTTTTTCCTTGACAGTTGAAGAAATTTGTTTACCAACACTTGGAAAAACATTTCAAGCTTTAGTAAATACAAAACTAGGTCATAAGAAACAGCTCTCTTTTTAGTTTACTTCCTAGCGAATCTATACATCAGTTCATGTAGAGCGTTTGAATCAGGGTATTATAGCTCCCAATCAGAGCTGCAGATTTCAAATTCAAATGGCATTGTAGTCAACGTTAGATTTGTCTGAGGAAATGATCTAGGTTTCAACTATTATTATTATTATTATTATTATTTTCCCAGTGATCACTGCTGGTTAGTTCTTGTCAGAAAGGTCAGTTGGGAAGCTCACAAGTGATTTACATAATTAGGTTCTCTGTGTAGTCTATGGAAATTACTTATCAGGCAAACAAAGCCACACCTGATCAATACCATCAGATTATGTCTATCTCCATTGTTAGCAATCATTAGTTAGCATCTGCATTATGATCATCCAGAAAAGCCCTGAGCTAGTTCAAGGAGTAAATTGAAATTCATATGTAAATTCCTGGGACTAAGATCAAGGTCTTCCTTCAGTTTTTGGAAAATGGGTGTAAATATAAGACACAGCACAAGCAAATGTGGGTTGGAGTCATACCTCTTCCACTTTAGGTTCTACTGCCTTTGGCAAGTCAGCATTTCCTGGACTGTTTCCTGACTTGTCAAATCTTAAGCTATTAAGAGTGTTATGATGATTCAATGAGACAATGTGCATGCATGAGATCTAAACTGTAAATCAGACTACACATGGAAGAGGGCTACACATATAAAAGTAGCAGTTCCATGTAGCTACTGAGGAGATACTCTTGGGTTATCAGATCTTAGTGAGTTCCAACATAATTTGTAGACACTAATAGTGTGATGTTTGCATCCTATAATTTTATGATATGGGCATTTGATTTCAAACATCGAATTCTAGTTTTCATAACAATTTTATCAACGTTTCAACCTCTTTACATTAAAAAAAATTTTTTGCCAAATTAGCCTGTTTTTAACTCATTTCATCTATCCATCCATCCATCCATTCAGCAAGCATTTGTAAAATACAAAGCGTCCAACATCTTTCTAAGAACTTTAGGGAATATAAAGATGAAATGCAATTCAAGCAGCTTTTCTTCAGCTGACTGGAAATCTGGGACTTTTGATAATTTCCACCATTTGCAGACTGGATTTGTTAAGAACCACATTTGTCTTCATGAATGACAGCACTTCATACACTTGAACGTGGCCATTGTTTCCACCTCCAGTCTTCTCTCTTTCAGGTTCACTGTGAGACAGACTTGAGCTAGACCTCCATTGATCACATGACCTCCATAAGTCCCTGTTCTGATTGGTGAGTCACAGTCACTTTGGGGTTTCCTGGAGTTCAGTGTCAGTTCAGAGTCATTATCCAGTAGTCCCTCAAAGGTCTGATTATTTCCTTTATTCTAGTGCATAGTTACACTGGTAAAAGGCCATAAATCCCTTCCAAGAAGGCTGGGAGAAAGGTAACAGTATAAGCTGTTGGCAGTATATCGAGCTCTTTCCTTAAGAAGGCTCAGATTCCATTTCATTTGACGGGTTCTGGGTCTGTAAACTGTCTCAAGTCTGGCAATTGATGGAGGGACCATGATTCTGTCTTCATGATTCAGGTTCAATTTTTGTTCAATTGACCAATAACTTTTTTATTCATGCAGATCAAGTAACAATTAAATAGGCTTTCTGTCTATTTTACTTCTAGGAGCAACATGATTAACTAGTCAATGCCATAGGTCTATGCAAATCAGACTTTTGATGCTGCTTTGACACTGCTGTTCATTTCAGTAACTATGCTCACCTTGCTTTTGGCAACTGATTGGTGACGCTTGTCCCCTGCCACTTTGGGATCTAATTACTAATTATGCTTATTGCATTTAGGTTTTCCAATTCAGTAGCACTGAATGTTTTCACTGTAAGTTCTGGTCTACAGAGATAAATGATTCCAGAATTCTTCAGGATGCTGTGGCAAGGCTGGGAATTCTATTTTCATTGTAGTTCAGCCACTCACAGGGTGAGATTCCGGGTATGGTTTTCAGCAACCTTAACCCTATAGCTACGGGAGATAAAATCTCTTTCAGGGCAGATGCAGAAGATTTCAAGTCATTCATGCAGTGTTTGAGCTGGAAATTCAAATCCCTGGTGTTATTCATTTCTTTCCCCACTTTTTAAAGTGAGGAGCATTTGGTCAATCTCATGATACATATTAGTTTGACAAAAAATTTAAAAAGTATCATATACATGATAATCCTCACTTCTTATTAGAGCTTGATTAGAATTAGCCAATGGTTATATTTTGTGCATCTCTATTGCTAGATTATAATTATACCATGGATAATTGTTTACCGTTCGTTACCATTGAAAAGAGAGTCATTAGTGTCTCTATTTATCTAGCAAATGGAAGAGCAAATTTCAGAAACTCCAGAACCAACTCAGGAGATTTGTTTTAAGATTCTGTTTCTGGGCAACAGAGTGAGACTCCAACTCAAAAAAAAAAAAAAAAGATTATGTTTCTCTAGAACACCTTTCAATACTCAAATATGTATTAGAGTTCTTAAGAGAAACAGAAATAATAGGATATGTATGTGCAGACAAGAGGTTTATTAGAAAGAATCACCTCATGTAATTATGAAGTTGTCAAGTCCCAGATCTGCAGGGTGGGCTGGCAGGTTGTAGACCCAGGAGAGCCAATGTTCCAGTTTGAGTATGAAGGCAGTTTGCTGGAGAACCAGGAAGAGCCAATATGCATACGAAGTCTGAAGGCAGAGTCTGCCAAAGAATTCTTTCTTGCTCAGGGCAGGTGGCTGAGGAAGGCAGTATTTTTGTTCTAGCCAGAGAGTCAACTGACTGAATGAGGACCATCCTCATTTGGAAGGGCAATCTACCTTACTCCAAGTCCTCAAAGCCTATCAATTTAAATGTTACTCTCGTCTAAAACACCCTCACAAAGACTCCCAGAATAACATTTGCCCAAATATCTTGGGACCTTATGGCTCAGTCAGGTTGACACATCAAATTAGCAATCTCACATAGTAATAGTCTCCTGTTCATTTTCCTGACCTTCCAATTCTTTTCCCACATTAACACTAGTGTGACCCTTTCTAAGGGTCATGTCTTCTTAAAATCACTCAATAATTACACTTTTCTAAAGGAGAAAAAGCCAAACTTCTTAATACATATTCATCTAAGCCACCTCCATTTCTCACTTGGCCTTGATCTCCCTTTCTAGGTGTACTTCCTACTGTCTCAGAACCACTACAGTCCTACCACTATACCCTTCCTCAGTCCAGCTTACAGAACTATTTGTTTTTCTTGCAACATACCTAGTGTTAATGCCTCCAAAATTCCTCATCTATCCCATATGCTTACATCCCTAACAATATTAACTTGGAAAACATGTATTTGAGATCCCAGAACTACTTTAAGCATCTCCTCAGAGACACCTTCACTGATTTCCCATCAAAGCTGTTTCCTCCTTGATGTTCCCACCAAACTATGCCATGATAGTATCAAACTCATCACATTAAATTGCTCTCATTTTCTTTCTGGTTCACCTGCTGGACTGTAAGCTCTTTTATGTCCAGGAACTATTTTTCTTTGTTCTTTTAGTGTCTTGTATGGTGTCTGATCTCCATTAAGCACTCAAAAATTGTTTGTGGAATGAATGAAAGAGCAGAGATTTAATGAGTAAAGAAATTGAGGCCTAATTTGGTAGTCAGTGGGGAATCCCTGAATGTTTTCATTTAAAATCTCTTCCAAAAAGAAGTAATGAGTTTCACAGGGTGAATAATCTATCAATGAAGAGGAGAAAGGCTAAAGGAAAAGTAGGGGGGGGAGAAGGTTAAGTGAGCTATTGCAATAGTACAAGGATGAAGTAAGAAAACAGTAAAAAAGTTAAGTGGGGTATGAATTTAAGGAATTAAAGAGCTGACAGTGCCTGTCATTAGAGATGTTTATAAATTTTTTTTGTTTCTTCAAAGCAGATGGAAGAATTGGCTTTCCTTTGTCCCCTTTGAAATCACGACTACATGATTTTCTTTGGCTAGTAAAATATGATTGAGAGTGTTGTGTGCCACATCCAAATAAAAGCTCTAAGAACTAGTATGTGATCTGCCACATTCTGATTTCAGTGCCTCAGTGATTATGGATTCATGTGTCAAGAAGGAAACTCTGCCAGCCTTGTTCCATGATAGACTAGATTGAGTAGATTTCCCCTAACACCCTGTATTGGACATGTAATGCAAGAGAGAAATTGAATTTTGTGTGTCAAGCTACTGAAATTGTGAAATCATTTGTTACTGTATGGGGGGGACCAGCCACCCAAAAGAGATTTAGAGGGTCCCTGGAAGGTGGGGCAGCGTCAGCGAATATTCTGGGAGAATAGAAGGGAAGAAAGAGACTGGACTCTGTCTAGTGCAGAAGCCGATTCTGTAGTAGGGATAGATATTGAAAGAAAGATGGAGGGATAGAGATAAAGAGAAAGAAAGAAAGTGGACAACTGTTCAGTGAAATGAGCAGAAGCCATTTATTGGGACCAACCGTGAGTCTTTTATCCCAAATTTTCACATGTTAAATCACAAGACTTTCACGTGAGCACAAGGCCAGGTGGGTGAGGCGCATCCCCCAACCACCAGGTGTTTCCTTAGGCATGAGGAAGGACAATCCCAATCAAATCACAAGACTTTTACGTGAACACAAAGCCAGGTAGGTGGGGAGTGTCCCCCACCCACCAGGCGTTTTCCCAAGCATGAGGAAGGACAATCCCAAAGTTATCTCACTGTTCCTCATGCTTGGTTTATATTCCTCAAAAGCAATATAACTGACTAAAATCCTAATACCTTTCTTATCTGTGCTAATTTTACCTGTACTATAAACAACTCTTAATTATGGCTTCAACCAGTTCCTAAAGAATGTGGCCCAGTCCAAAGTTCGTGCTGGGCCATTTCTGGTAACCCTAGATAATCATCTATACCATCTAACGCTGGAAACAGCCCTCTAAATGTATATACTAACTCTACAAATATATTTTTAAATCTTATGAAGAAGCTTGTATCACGTATAAGGCTCCCAAATGTGATCTGAGTTTGAACTGTGTTAAGTTTAAAGCCGAAACCACAGTCTGTGAGAAGCGGGAACAATGGATCCCTAGAGTCAGCCATGCCTGTCATATTCTCAGAACTTCATGCTTAGATCGTCAAAATCCCTGTCAGTGGGTAATGCTAAACAACAAAGAAAGGAGAAGGGAATGGGCCTTCAGCTCCTGAACCAGCCTGGTGGTCTCAAGGTCCGCAGCCCGCCTGGATTCCTAACGCTCAGGCAGGCCTCCACGGCCGGCTCCCAACAATACTGCAGCAAAACCTAGCATATCCTGACTTATCAGAATTCCACAATTGATAGAAGAGGGCATGCAGAAAATATTACAATTTATCATGAGGCTATTTGAATATTTTAGCATAAGTAACTGATAGGCTACCAAGTAAGGTTGTTCATCTTGCACTTTATGACTACAAGGTTCCTGTTTCCATCATATTCTGTCCTAATTGTGCTACCTAGAACAAGGTCATATATAACCTGTACAGTGATGTACACAGAAATCCTGGGAATGATTAACTGAGAAAAAAAATATTTATTGTCCACTGGCTTCCAAATGATATTCTGAGTGCTGGAGATACAAAGACAAAATAGTGTGGATGGCTGTCTGTGATACTGTCAGAGGCCAGCACAATGTGGCAGGTGCTCTGCTAGAGGCGTTGTGCACAGACAGAGGAGAAAGCAACCAGCTCTATCAGTTGTATTCAGCTGAGGCATAAAGACAATTTAGAAATATTCATGCAGAGCAGTGTGGGTCATTTTGAGCAGAATAAATAGAGAAGTAAAAATATATGACACATTGGAGAAGTGGCAACAGATCTATGTGGCTATGGTTCAGGTATGAATTTGGGATATAAGCAGAAATGGTAGGAGAAAAGTCTGGAAAGTTAAGTTGGGGTCACTTAGAAAGATTTGATATTCTGCTGATGATTTAGGCTTTATTTCTGGGACAAGAGTCCTAGAAGTTTTTGATCAGATGAGTATCGTATTTAAGTTTTATGTTTGAAAAAAAATATTCATGAGCGATTTTTATCGCATCATTGATAGAAATAAAGATATTAGATCTAGAGAGGAAGCTGATATATCTAGCTATTTTTTATTAGTTTTCTTGATTTGAAAGATTGTTATTTGAAAAAAAAAAAAAACGAGAGAGGAGAGAGACAGAGAGAGAAAGAGAGAGTTAATTTTAACACTGATTCCCAGGATGAATTCAACTTCATTACTAGTACTACATTGAGATTTTATCAGTTTGAATGTAGCTTGAAATACATGGGTCATCATTTAGAATCTGGAAACGTTTTTGTCATGCAAAGATTGCCTCTGTTATAAGGGGATTTGATATGTAATCGTGCAGGGCTATAACAATACCACCCAGGGCTAGAGAACTTTTTGAGAACTTGTTAAAAGCAGAGGTCACCCAATTATAATCTGAATTTACAATTCCCCTGGAGAGCAAAGTACAGCTGGATGAGTTTTGTGTCTGGGCTTTTTTGTTTTTTGGCTTTTAAGGTTTTCCCTATAGTGACATTTACCATGATAGATTGCTACCTGTATTGTGCAGACAATGATTTCTGGTTAATGTTTGACAGTTCAGATATTACTCTAAAATGCTGGTGTCTAGATCTGCTGCATCATCAGAACGTGAAATAAGACCTTCAGGTATTCTCCCCATGATGAAATTACTGCTTTTAGCCCTGTGCAGTCCATTAGATACTCTATTTATAAGATTTTCAGATATCTCATTTGGGGTTAACAGTTTTAAGTGGCCAATATTCCTTCTGCTTTGTTGTTTACATAAAAATCGGACAAGAAGGAATGTCCTAGCAATGGTGCAAATGACCATCAAAATAGCACAGCTGGTCCCTGAAAATTCTCATCTGACTATGAAAATCCACTAAACTTTGAAGTCTTTACACATTGGTGAGGAACTCGTGAAAATAGAGCCTTAAGGTTGAAGGGAAAATCAGAGAGTGATAAACGGCCTGGCAAGACATAGATGTCAAAGTAGCTGCCAGCTGTTGGCACATCTAAAGTCAAAGAACTTGATTTGAATTTTAATTTGAGGAGAAAACATGATAATTATTGCCTATCCAAAAACAATTGTCCTGGGGACCTGACAGAACACTCCGATAAATGAAGAAATATTTGTGCTAGGAAATAGAGTCCCTGGCACAGAGTAATCATTCAATTAATGTTAGCTACTGATATTACTATTCCACTGAACCAATGGATGCATTGAAATTCACAAGTTAAACTTAAAATCAAGTACTCCATTGGCTTTTGTACAAGTTAACATAGTCTATGATTCAGGCTATACGTTTTTCCTTAATCTCACCAAATTTAAAGTGCAATTTGAACATTCCCCTCCCCCTTGCCCATGTTGGATGTGGCAAGCTAGGACTGCTGATGTCTGATAGTATGTGCTCTCCCATGTTCAGTAAAGATATTTTAAAACATGTTATTTAACTAAAAATATTTCTGAAACTAGAATATCAAACCTCATAATGAAATTGACCATGTTGCAACCTTTAAGAATAAATATAGTTACAGTTTAAGAGCATGTAATATGTTTCACATACTTCACTAGGTTTCATCCTTATAAACATTATCTCATTTGATTTTCTCAGCAGTCCTATGACATAAGTATTCTTCCTTCCTCCCTCCCTTCCTCCCTTCTTTCCAACATATGAGGAAACTGAGATTCAGAAACTGACCCCTCATACAGCCAGTAATCAGTGACTATGATTTGAGCCCAGACTGAATCACTGCATTCCTAATCACTATAGTCATGGCCTTCTCACTGGTGCAAGTTCAGAGTTTTATTTCTCTTTGTGTTATTCCATGCATCAAAAGGCTTCACAAATATGATTCCTTAGACTGCCTGAATGATTGAGTGAACCCCAATGCAAGGATTGTTAGGTTTCTCTGAAACATCCTTTCTTTGATAAATCTCTCAAAGGGAATAGTCCAAAGATAATAAATCGAGGCATATCGGAGACTCATGGGAATTTACCTCTGTGATTGATGGAATGAGCTGGCTGTCACCTGCATACATAGTAAATAAAGCCATGGAAATGCATGAGATTGCCACTTGAAAATTGACATTGGTTTGTTCATTTTCATAGGGGAAGAATACAACTGAAATGAAGGGAGCTGAGGAGAACCATCAGAATGATTGATAGAAAGATACAGAGTTTAGATTAGGAAACTAGAAAAGAGAATGGAAGATTTTTATTATTATTATATTACAATTTCTTCAAAAGATGCCGGTGCCCTTTCCTCAGTGCAATCACAATGCATATAGGACTTTGCTGGGCACAATGGAAAAGAGAGAGAGAGAGACAGTGAGAGAGAGACAGAGATAGGGACAGAGAAAGAGAGACAGATGGAGAAACTGTGAGAGAGACAGAGAGTGAATCAAAGAGAAAGACAGAGAGAAAAAGAAAGGAAAAAGAAATACAAAAAGAGAAAGAAACCAACATGCTCTCTACCCTTAAGGAACTAATGATTTAATTAATAGATTAAAATTTTATTGGCACTAGTTGAAGGGCCTCGACATGGATAGCACAGGTACAAGTTCAATACCCAAGGTCACCTTTGCTGATCAATTCATATTGTTTGTCTCTAAGTAAATGGGCCTTCTAAGAAAGAAAACCCAAGCTCTCTTGATCAGGCTAAGCAGGATATGAAATGCAATGTGTCAAAGGTATTCTGGCAAAGAAAGCATGCTTTAATATACAAATGAAGGAAAACCAAGGCAAAATATTATCTTTTATTAGATGGTAAAAGAAGGCAGATAATTAACCATCAAAGTGGCAGAAAACCTTCGTGCCTTCATTTACCTCAGATTTTAATAAGGGAATAATTTTAAAAATTAATAACTAAAGAGAGATACTCAACCAGGGTTATTTAAATATGACTCTCTTGGCCTTATATTTTACTTCAAAATGTACTTACTCTTAATTTGTATGTGATATAAATTGCAAACATTCTAGTTGAGTCTAAGATAATTATCACAATGCCTTTCAAGGGAGGGAAAGGATTAGCCAACTCTAGAAATTGTTCAGAAAGCAACTTCCAAACCATAGTTACATGGAAATGACAATGGAGTAGAGTAAGCATCACATAAACAAAAAATATCAGGAAGGGAAAAATTCAAAAGGGAAAGAAAATATTCTCTTTAAAATTCAAAGAAACAGAGGGACAGCATTTCTAACAAACCATGGGTTTAGATCTCTATAAAAAAAATTGTGAACATTCTCCTTAAGACAATTTAAACGAGAGGGAATTGTGTCTCTAGTAAAATCTTTTCTAATTAAGTGTTCTATATCTGACTGTAGGGTGTGGAATTAGCTGTGTGCCCTTGACTCCTAAGTCTTTTCCAGTTAATTCCAACTGGAAAATTTTATTGTGAAACCACCCTTCTATTCTTTAAAGTGTTCGCTGTTAAGAGCTTGCTAATGACTATGGGTTTATCAACTTCTTTGAAAATACTTTCTTTGCCAGTACAGTTCCCAGGGAATGACATGGCTTAGGGCCTACATTTCACACAGTAGGCATTCAACAAATGTGCGTGGAGTGTTTTTGAATGAACAAACCCTGACCACAATTAGAGAACATCTGTCTCCTACTGAACCTCCCTAATATAAAATCTTTCCTCACCAACTGCCCTGACAATGGATAGGGTCAGAATTCATGTTTAGAATTCTGTCAGTGGCCAAGCCCTTTGCCATTTAGACAGTCACAATTTATATACTCACTTGAGTTTTGGGCAAATAATGACTGCCACTCAGGTTTGATGATAGTTTCCCTTTGAAGTGTTCAGAAGAAAAAGGTACCCTAAGCACAGAATAATGTTCTCCCTGGATTACTATGATCATCTGAGAACAGAAGATGAAAAGAGAAGACTCTTGGGTAGTGTGAGCTATTTATCACACATCAATACACAGTTCTTTCTTTCTGGACACAGGATATCACAGAGACCTGGCCAAATTAGGTTAGGATGTTCTAGCTACAGAAAGTAGCCTCTATGAGAAAATACAGGTGATATTTTATTGCAGACACTTCTGCCCAGAGGAAGCATCAAAGACTCCTCATACCCTGGGCTAGGTCAAGGCTTTAAAAATCTTACTGAGGAAGATTTTATAGATGGACTAATGTCTTTCATTAATTCTTAAAAACTGTATATGCACATTGTCTTTTCATTGCTGAGATTTAAAATTCCCTTGTATACTTCATAGTGTTCTTTTAATATTATTTTTGGATTCGTGTCAGCTAAATGTCTTGATTTAAAGGTGTTAGTGAAAAAACTAACAGAACTTTATATGAAGAGGAAGAATGCCAAGAGTAACAATGACTTAAAATCAACCTCAATCCATGTAATTCTTAGGTTTTCTTCAATAAGACAATAATTTAGAGTAAAGTGAGCAAAACTCTAGATTTATTCCCAGATTCAATCATAATTTCTAGAAAGCTTTAAAAGGAGGACAGAAATCATACTTTAGGCAGCTTAGAATTTAAATGCATATATATAAGCATACACACAAAATTCATTATTTGATTAGTTAAAAACCTCAGCATATCAATGAGAATGACTATTACATTAAAGGAAAAAAAATCCGCTCCCGCCCGGCACTCCCGCCTCCCGCCCGGCGCTCCTGCCTGCCGCCTGGCGCTCCCACCGCCCGGCGCTCTGGGACGGGTAGCTCATCACAACCCGGCCCGAGGAGATCCACACCAAACCACTTCAAGGAAGATCTGCTGGGATCGCTGCCACCTATCCTGCGTCTGAGATTGTCCTGGCTGCCTGCGTGGGGCTTCTGTTGCCTGCTAGGAGGCAGGCAGCCATCTTGTTCCTGTCCAGCCCCACCCCCTCTGGGGCGAGCAGATGAGATAGCACCACCTGCTGGCAATTCAAGGTAACAACACCGAAACGGGAGAAACAAGCTTGATAAAGACATAGACCAAACTTCAGAACCGAGGTTAATCAGAACTGCCTTTCACAGCTGATCAGGGGAACTGACCCTAACTGCAAACTAATTGACCAGCTTGAAAAGAAAACTAGAAATCAGGCCTGAAAGGACATTGGACTTAAATGAAATGTCTCAGAGTGTGCTTCATTGATTCTATTAGTTTAATGACTTAATTCTCTTCCTACTGTATTGTTCCCCTTTTTTTCTTTTCCTTTTCCTTTTCTTCTCTTTTCTTCTGTCTGTAAACCATGTCTTTGTATAGAGGAACAGCACACTAATAAGGTGGTTGGATAGCTGGTATGTTAGCATCACTATATGTTTTACTTTTGTTTGTATGAGAGTTGGTTCGACTGTAGCTGTGGTCTATCATTTTTATCTGTTTCAGTATAGGCCTCTCTCTCTATTTGTTGGCACACTCGGTTAGTTTCCTCCCTTACTCCTCTATCTCTCCACTCCCCTCTTCAACCCACTATCTGCTCCATTCTCTCCCCTCTGCTAACCACATTTTATTTCAGGGAGTAAACCTACAGCCCCACTGCACGGACAGATTCCAGGGCAGTGGGAAGTGGGTTCCACATTATCCACACGCCTGTCAGCGAACACCAGGACCTGCAGACAGATTTTGAATCACAGCTCTCCCCTAAAATACATCTCAAAACTGCAAAAAGGACCACCTCCAACCTACAGTGCAACTTCAGAATTGAACAAAGTAAGAGGACATACATAAAGAATGGGAGATTGAACAAACAGAAGTAAAACCAATCCCTTTACCCCTGAATAACAAAATTAAAGAAGACGGTGACGTGGAGGGAAGGAAGAAGTAGGGAGGTGGAAAAACCACACAAATGAAGAAAAACCAAAAGAAGAATGTAGGTCTTACACAGACCCCTGGGAAATCAGACAATGAGAAAACAGATTCTGGAACACAGACAATGAAGAGTCCCCAGAATAACTGGCTACATGCAACAAACCCAGACATCAAGACATTAATGGAGAGAATTTAAAAAATTGAGGAGAGACAAGAGGAAAATAGGAAGGAGCTGTTGTCAGAAATGACAGCAGTAAAGAATACTGTGATGGAAATGAACAACAGACTAATAAGCATGGAAAGCAGAATCAGCCAAGCAGAAGAAAGAATCTCAGAGCTCGAAGACCAAAACACAGAACTAACCCAAACTGTCAAAAGCATAGAAAACAAGCTCAAAAAGACAGAACAAAACCTGCAAGAGATGAATGATCACTTCAAGAGACCAAACCTAAGAATAATTGGGCTTCCTGAGGCAGAAAGAGAAACAGAAGCCACACTGGAACAAACATTTCATGAAATCATTCAAGAAAACTTCCCTCATCTCATTAAAGATGAAAAAATTCAAACACAAGAGATTCAGAGAACCCCTGCAAGACAACAAACGAGAAGACCAACTCCCAGACACATAATAATTCGCCTAAACAAAGTAGCTATGAAAGGAAAAATCCTAAAGGCAGCAAGAGAAAAAGGCCAGACTACCTACCAGGGAAAACCAATTCGAATAGCAGCAGATTTATCCACAGAAACCCTTCAGGCCAGAGGAGCCTGGAGCCTATCTTCAAAGTACTGAAAGAGAAACAATTTCAACCAAGAATAACCTACCCAGCCAAACTAAGCTTCATTAGTGAGGGAGAATTGAAATCTTTTCCAGACATCCAATCCCTAAGAACCTACACTGCCACCAGACCACCGCTACAAGAAACACTTAAGAAAGTACTGAACACAGAAGAAAAAGAAAAAAGAACATCAGCATTCTTCACAAGAGTACAGACAAAAGATTAAAAACACACCTGAACCAACTCCAAAACCCAAAGAAAGACAACAAATAAACAGGAACAACTCTGTAAGAACCTTATGACAGGGATAAACTCTTGCATTTCAATTATTAGCCTAAATGTGAACAGACTAAATGCACCACTGAAAAGACATAGATTGGCAAAATGGATAAAATATCATCAGGCAGCAATCTATTGCCTTCAAGAGACTCACCTCACTAGAAAGGACACCCATAGACTTATAGTAAGAGGATGGGAAACAAACTTCTTTTATATTCCAGGTGAACGGAATATAAAAGAAAGGAGGAGTAGCCATCTTAATTTCAGACAAAATATCCTTCAAACTATTAAAAATCAAAAAAGATACAGAAGGCCACTACATAATGATAAGAGGCTCAATCCATCAACAAGAAATATCTATCCTGAACATATATGCACCCAACATAGGTGCGCCAACTTTCATAAAGCAACTTCTTGGAAAACTAAAGAAAGATATTGACTCTAACACTATCATAACTGGGGACTTTAATACCCCAATCACAACCCTAGACAGATCATCAGGACAAAAAATCAGCAAGGAGATCCGGAACCTCAATGTGACTTTGGACCAAATGAACTTAATTGATACCTACAGAACACTCCATCCAAAGACCACAGAATACACATTCTACTCATCACCACATGGAACATATTCTAAGATCGACCACATACTCGGCCATAAATCAAGTATAAGCAAATTTAAAAGGACCGAAATTCTACCAAACACCTTCTCGGACCACAGTGGAATAAAAATAAACATTGACACCAACAAAGTCCCCCCAAAACCCACAAAGACATGGACACTAAACAGCATGATGCTAAACAACTCCTGGGTCAACAACGAAATCAAAACAGGGATCAAAAGATACCTGGAAACAAATGAAAATGAAGAAACATCTTACCAAAATCTCTGGGATGCCCTGAAAGCTGCAGTAAGAGGGGAATTTATATCCCTACAAACACACATGAAGAAAATGGAAGGAACAGAAATTCACAACCTAACAAGTCACCTAAAGAAGCTGGAAAAGCAAGACCACAAAAACCCTAATTTCAGCAGAAGAATCCAGATCACCAAAATAAAAGCCCAAATCCAGGACATAGAAGACAAAAAGATAATACAAAAAAAATCAATGAAACAAAAAGCTGGTTCTTCGAAGGGTAAACAAGATTGATGGTCCCCTAGCTAGACTGACCAAGAAAAAACGAGAAAAAAAACAAATAAGCATAATCAGAAACACAAAAGATGAAGTCACATCTGACCCTGAAGAAATACAAAAGATCATTAGAGACTACTACGTACACTTGTATGGAAACAAACTTGAAAACCAGAAGGAAATGGAGGACTTTCTGACACCACACAACCTACCTAGGTTGGAACAAGACGAAATTGAGACCCTAAATAGACCAATTACAATCAAGGAAATCGACTACGTAATAAGAAAACTTCCTACAAAAAAAAGCCCTGGTCCAGATGGCTTTCCAGCAGAATTCTATAAGACATTCAAGGAAGAGCTGATACCAATCCTACTGAAGGTATTCCAGGCGATTGAAAAAGATGGAACTCTCCCCAAATCATTTTATGAAGCCAACATCACATTGATACCCAAGCCAGGTAAAGATCCAACAAAGAAAGAGAACTACAGGCCAATATCTTTGATGAACATAGATACTAAAATTCTCAACAAAATCCTAGCAGACAGGATTCAGCAATACATCTCAAAAATCATCCACCATGACCAAGAAGGCTTCATTCCTGGCATGCAAGACTGGTTCAACATTCGTAAAACCATAAATGTAATTGAATACATCAACAGATGTCAAAACAAAAACCACACGATCATATCATTAGATGCAGAAAAAGCTTTTGATAAAATCCAGCACCCCTTCTTGATAAAAACCCCCGAACATCTAGGCATATGGGGAACATACCTCAAAATAGTAAAAGCCATCTACGAGAAACCTACAGCCAGCATACTCCTAAATGGACAAAAATTGGAACCAATTCCCCTGAAAACTGGAACTAGACAAGGATGCCCACTCTCTCCCCTCCTGTTCAACATAGTATTGGAAGTCCTGGCTAGAGCAATCAAAGAGGAGCAAATCAGAGGTATTCAAATAGGAAAAGAGGAAGTCAAGTTATCTCTCTATGCAGATGATATGATGGTGTACCTTGAAAACCCAAGAGAATCTGTCAAAGGCCTCCTTACATTGATAAAGGCCTTTGGCAAAGTCTCAGGATACAAAATAAATGTACAAAAGACAATCGCATTTCTCTACACCAATAATAAACAAACAGAAACCCAAATAAAAAACACAATTCCATTCACAATAGCCACAAAAAAAATGAAATACCTTGGCATCTTCCTAACCAGAGACGTGAAAGACCTTTACAATGAAAATTACAAAACACTGCTCAAAGAAATCAAAGCTGACACGAACAAGTGGAAAAATATCCCATGCTCATGGATCGGAAGAATCAACATTGTGAAGATGTCCATCTTACCTAAGGCAATCTACAAATTCAATGCAATACCCATTAAATTACCAACAACATTCTTCTCAGACCTAGAAAAAACAACACAGGAATTCATATGGAAACACAAACGTCCAAGAATAGCCAGAACAATCCTCAGCAAAAAAAACAAAACAAAACAAAGCAGGTGGTATCACAATACCAGACTTCAAACTTTACTATAAAGCTACAATCATCAAAACAGCTTGGTATTGGTACAAGAACAGGCATATAGATCAATGGAACAGAATTGAGATTCCAGAAGCAAAACCTCAATTCCTCAACCAACTCATCTTCGACAAAGCCCCCACCACCTACCAATGGGGAGAGGAGAACCTATTCAGTAAATGGTGCTGGGAAAACTGGCTGACCACATGTAGAAGATTGAAACAGGACCCCTATCTATCCCCATGCACAAAGGTTAACTCCAAATGGATCAGAGACCTAAATGTAAAACCTCAAACCATAAGAACCTTAGAAAAGGAAGGAAATACTCTCATGGAAATCGGAACTGGCATCCAATTCCTGTACAAAACCCGAAACCCACAGGACTTAAGAGAGAAGATAGACAAATGGGACCTTATTAAACTGACAAGCTTCTGCAAAGCCAAAGAAACCATCAAGAAAGCAGGGAGACAGCCTACAGACTGGGAAAAAGTATTTGCCAACTCTAGGTCTGACAAAGGCTTAACATCCTGGATCTACAAGGAACTGAAACGTACTGAAAAGAAGAAAACAACCCCATTATAAAATGGGCAAAAGATATGAACAGACACTTCACAAAAGAAGACATTCGAGCAGCCAACAAACACATGAAGAAATGCTCAACCTCACTAATCATCAGGGAGATGCAAATCAAAACCATACTGAGATACCACCTAACTCCAGTCAGAATGGCAATTATCAACAACTCAAAAAATAACAGCTGCTGGAGAGGCTGTGGTGAAAAGGGAACACTTCTACACTGTTGGTGGGAGTGTAAGCTAGTGCAACCTCTGTGGAAAGCAGTGTGGCGATTCCTGAAAGCTCTAAAAATTGACCTTCCATATGACCCTGCAATCCCCCTACTGGGAATATACCCTGAAGAACACAAATCACTCTATAAAAAAGATACCTGCACACGTATGTTTATCGCAGCATTGTTCACAATAGCAAGAACCTGGAAACAACCATGCTGCCCATCAAAAGAGGACTGGATTAAAAAAATGTGGTACATATACACGATGGAATACTACACAGCCATAAAAAAGAACAAAATCATGAATTTTGCAGCAACTTGGATGGAACTAGAGTCTATAATACTGAGTGACCTCTCACAGAAACAAAGATCAGAATATCACATGTTCTCACTCATATAATGGACCTTGAACATCCAATGTAATACTATAAGAAAATGACTGATGGTACTGGGAAATTATGGGGGGGGGGATGGGATTAACAGTAGCTAATATCTGTCTGGGACTGGGAAAACACCTCTTATCAACAGGGTGCCTGAATGAAACGTAATTGTACACCTAATCCTTAACTGTACCCCACAAAACGATAATAAAAAATACTGATTAAAAAAAAAATCTAAAGTTAAAATTACTGTAGTCGACTTAACTGCTAGTAAGTTTTACTACAGTTTAGGCACCTGGAGGGGAAAGACTTTAATATTGAATTACCTGTTTTTTGTTTATTTTTGTTATTTGTATTTTGCTTTTGTTTTCACTTGCTTTTTTTCATAGTCACCTCAAATCAAATATGTTTATCTTATATATTATTGAGATTTGAAGAGTTCCAATGACTGGCATAATCATAATAACAGCCCCAATGTGGAAGAGAGTGAGTCCAAATGTGTTTGACATCAATAATTTTGCTATTTCTACTATGTACATAACTATGTATTCCTCATATACATAACAGGGATAATATCTTCACAAGGATTAAGGAGACAACACATGTTTAGCATCTAGAGCAGTGTCTGACATCTAGTAGGTGTCCAAAAACTGTGATGATAATACTAATGGTGGCAATTTCTATTAAGGTGGAAAGTACAAAACAAAAACAAGCACAAAAAATACCACGTTGTCTTCTGAATAGTCTGAGAATAATATCTTAAGTTTCTTAAAGGAAAAATAACTGCAACTGTGAAGTGCAAACTAATTATCTTCCAAATCTGTATGCACTGATTTCTTGCATGAACAGATAACTCTGCCAATAGATTCGGTCACACATCATAGATCACGGTTAAGAGTTGAGTGGGTGAAGGATATTTTGTAGTGCTGTATAAAGAGAAAGGAAGAGAATTATAGCCACTTCAAAAATTCTATCATAATAACTAGAAAGCATGAGATTAATTGCCTAATAAGCACACACTGGAAATTCCTCCCATGGGCAAGAATATGAACCTGGAGTCAGAAAAACCTAGTTTAAACCAAAAACAAACACAAAAACACATTTTATGTGGGCAATGCATGTGCTTCTAGCTACTTATATTTTAGCTCATGCTTCAATAAAGATGTTCTAGCAATGTCTACTATGTTTCTTATATACATAGTTGTGTTATGACAGTAGTAGAAAGATTGGAAACTATCAAAAAGAAAGATTGGTTGAGCTAAGAAACTTGTAAGGGTCTACTTTTAAAGGTGCAGAGGTAATATCCTGTTGTGCATTGTGCACTCCCTCCCCCCCCACCCTGCTCTCAGCTGTACAACTATTTGAAAGAAGCATTCTCAAGTGAACTAGAAAAAAAGGTTATCAATTTTATAAGCAAGCACTCATATACATACATAGATACACACAGGCTATAAACAATGTAGATGCTGGTACTTCTAAGACACAAAGAGTAGATGATCAATGCTGCATGTTTCCTATTTTTTAATCACTTTTGGCTGTTTTTATTTATGTGACAGTAACTTAAAAGTAATACTAAATTATTTACCCCCCAAAATTGCAAATTGGTATTTAATCCTAACAACTTTCCAACATGTTCATCTTCCAAAAGAACAGCAGCATCTCATTACCTGTATTTTATCTAGGGAGATAAAAGGCCAATGATCACCAGAAAGTTTTCTATCTGAGAAATATTAAAGAGGACTATCTCTTCACTACTTAAGATACAACACAAAAATATGGAATATAAGTCAGTTTTCCAAGACTTTTTTCAACCTTCCTTCACACAGCCATATTGGGTAATTAAAGAAAAATAAATTGCAGAAAATTCCTGAGCATTAAATTAATCTTTTGTGAAATTTTACTATTTTGTCCATAAATGGCACGGAAGGTGTTTAAATGTAGGCAGATAATAATTGTATTAGAATTAGCTGCAATGTAATTTTTTTAAGTACTAAATCTCATCACCAAACAGATTGAGAGATACCACAAAAGAATGAGGGTTTTAATCTTTGATTGGATATATGCCTCACATACAGCTGTGTGATTATCTTATACAATAACATGGAGAGAGAGAGAGAAAAAAAAATTTCCCATTAGTTGTTGCAACAAGCTTTTAGTTCAAAGAAAGAGTTGTTTTTTGTTTTTGGGGGGCTTTTTTTGAGTTGGAGTCTCACTCTGTCACCCAGACTGGGGTGCAGTGGCCACTCCCGGTCACCACAGCCTCGACCTGCTGGGCTCCGGCGATCCTTCTGCCTCAGCCTTCCAAGTAACTGGAACTACAGGCATGCGCTACCACGCCCGGTTCATTTTTTGATTTATTGTAGAGATGAGGTCTCGTCTCGCCAAGTTGCCCAGGCAGGTCTCAAACCTGCGGGCTCAGGCAATCCACTCACTTCAGCCTCCCAGAGCACGGGATTACAGGCTGAGCCACCAAGCCCAGCTAGAAAGAGTTTTTCTTAGTAAAACTAAAACCAAAACCATATCGTAACCAATGGTATTTCTCTTCACAGGGTTGAGCTAATAAATGACTTAGGTAAAACCTTTATTGCTTTTTTTCTTCCCCAGAAGCTAAAGGAGAAGTAAGCATTGATAGATGAGCCTAAGGCATTCTAAAATGTATTTGCTAAATAATAAACTTTCAGCCTAGGCAACATAGTGAGATCTCGTCTCTACAGAAAAAAATACGTAAAATAAAATAATAAGCCAGGTATGTTGGCACACATCTATAGTCTTAGCTATTCAGGAGGCTGAGGTGGAAGGATCACTGAGCCCAGGATGTCGAGGCTATGGTGAGGTGTGATTATACCTCTGCACTCTAGCCTGAATGACAGAGTGAGACCCCAACTAAAATAAAATAAACTTAACAATTTCTCCCAAATAAATAAGTTATTGATTCTCATCAAATCTACCAAACCTAATTGTTAGAAAATGCAAGTGCTAAAGAAGAGAAATGAATCTCAGTGAGGAAAAAACAAGCAAACAAACAAACAAACAAACAAACAGATGTGCAGTATAGAAGGGTCAAGGTTGACAAGTCATTAGATAGGAACCTCAGAGAAGATGCCTTAAAACATAGCAAGGGCGATATTCAATTAAAACTGAAAAGAATCTATTGCAATTTTAAGCTTTTCCAAATATAGCAGAGAAAGTGACCAAAGGTGGGAAAAGGTACCTGTCTGAATTTTTAAGATCCATTGATACTGATATTTCTCTCTAGTAAAAGCATTAATTCTATAGAAATAGCATCAGTGGTAGAAGGGTGTATATGTCCAGCCCTGTTCTACCTAGTGTTTTAAACACAAAACCTTCAATATTTACTTCTTTCAATAGCATAAGGCAAGTTCTCTATTTTTTTAAGAGTGGTGGTGGTTTTCTCACCTACTATTACTACATAAAAGTATTTGGAAAGACTTAGTGGCATTAAAAAGAAGTATTCTAGTAAGATGAAGAAGTGGGGAGCCCCAGAAATCTGTCTACCCACTTAGAAAACAATTGTACTGGTGGAATCTGTCTGTTAGAATTACTTTGGATCTCTGCCATCCATTGATGGCTTGAACTTCCAGGGCAAAACTTGGATTGATAAAGTGTGGTTAATTTCAGTCAACTTCCACTCTTGGCACAGTAAAATTACCCATCGTCCTCTCCTCAACCATATGACAGACAGTTGTGCATATGTTCTTGGATCAACTTGCAAACAGCTTGTGGGAGCCAAGGTGGGCAAAAGGATATATAAAGCAGTACTAGAGGTAACATTTATAACTATAGATACTCATATTAAAAATAAAGATCTCATATAACAACCTAATATTACAATTTAAGGAACTAGGTGGAATAAACAATCTAAACTCAAGTCTAGCAAAAGTAAGAAAATGAAAGCTGGAGCAGAGATAAACAGGACAGAGCAGAGGAGAATAATAGAGAAACTCAAAAGGATGAAAAGGTGGTTCTTCAAAAATACCAACCACATCCATAAACCTTTAGCTAGATGGAGTAATCAAAAAAGAGAGAAGACTCAAATACTCAAAATCAAAGACAGTACAATTATACAGAATTCTATAGAAATTCTACAGAAATAAAAATGATTATAAGAGAGTATTATGAACAATTTTGTGCCAGCAAATTATATAACTAAATGAAATGTACAGATTCTTAGAAACAGAAAATCTACCAAGATTAATTAATGAGAAAGTAGAGAATCTAAGTAGACCTATAACTAGTAGGGACATTGAATCAGTCATAAAAAATTCTCTCAACAAAGGAAAGCCCTGGATCTGATGATTTTGCTAGTAAATTCTACCAAATATTAAAAAAAACTAACATGAATCCATTTCAAACTTTCCTAGAAAATTGAGTAAGGGAATACTTCTTAACTCATTCTATTAGGTCAGCATTACCCTGATACTAAAGCCAAAAGCACCACAAGAAATTAACCTCAGACAAATATTCATAAGAACATTTGCATAAAAAAACCTCAATACACTAGCAAACCAAATCTGACAGCATATTAAAAAGATTATACACCATTAATTAGTGAAATTTATTCCTGGAATGCAAGGATGGTTCAACCTCTGAAAATCAATCAATGTGACAGAATGAAGGGGAAAAAAACTCAGGATCATCTCAGTCGATGCACAGAATGTATTTGACAAGATTCAACACCCTTTAATAATAAAAACATGCAGCTAATTAAAAAATAGTAGAAAACTACTTCAACATAAAAATAATATGAAAAACTCACTGTAAGCATCATAATTGATAATGAAAAACAAAAGGCTTTCTCTCTAAGATTGGGAATAAAGCAAGGATGCCCGCTTTTCTCATTTCTATTTAATGTAGTACTGAAAGTTCTAATCTAACTGTGTGACTGAAAACTATAAAACTCTTAAAAGAAAAGATGGGGAAAAACTTTATGCCATTGGATTTGGCAATGATTTCTCAAATATGAAATCAAATGCAAAGACAACAAAGAATAGACAAGTTGAATTTAATAATTTTTAAAATTGTGCTATATTTTTACACAGTATTATGCAAAGACAATATTAACAGAGTAAAAAAGCCCACAGAATAGTAGAAAAATGTTTGCAAATAATATATCTGATACGTGATTAAAATCCAAAGCATATAGATAACTTAAAACTCAACGACAACAAAAAATCCAATCCAAAATGGGCAAATAATTTGAAAAGATATTTCTTCAAAGAAATATACAAATACAAAAATATACACAAAAGATGCTCATCATCACTAAAGATGTTAAGTCACTCAAAATGTCCATTGATAGATGAATGGATAAGTAAAATGTGGTACATACATACAATGCAATATAATCCAGCTTTATAAAGAAATAAAATTTTGACATATGCTACAACATGAAAAAACCTAGAGGACAATATGCATATGCTAATGCCAGTTACCGAAAAACAAATATTGGATGAGTCTAATTAGATGAGGTAGTTACCGGCATCAAAACCACAGAGATGGAAAGCAGAATGGTACTTGCCAAGGACTGGGGGAAGAGGGGAATGGGAAGTTATTACAAGATGAAATAGTTGTAGACATGGAAGCTGATGATAGTTGCAAACCCTTATGAATGTATTTAATACCATTGAATTGTACACTTAGAATGGTTAAGGTGGTAAACTTTATGTAGTGTATTTTACCACAATTTTAAAAATGGGGAAAATCTTGGTATAAAAAGCCATTTATTACAGATTCTTTATGTGACAGAGATTTGAATAGAGCCATTGTAGTTGCCTCTAATTTGGCCTGGAGGCCTCTCATAGGAGAATGTCTATAAACTCTAGTCCTGTCCTGATAGGGCTCCAGGGGAATTAATCATAGATGATAACAGTGTGCCTTTCATAGGATATTTCTAGTTTCTAGTTTTTTGTAAAGGGATGTCTATATCGGCACTATTTACGATAACCAAAAGGTGGAAACAACACAACTTTCTATCAACTGATAAATGCACAGATAAAATGTGGTACATCCACACAATGGAATACCATTCAACCACAAAAACAAGTGGAATACTGACATATGCTACAATGTGAATGAACTCTGAAAACACTATGCCAGGTGGAAAAACTCAGTGACAAAAGACCACATAATGTATTATGTGATCACACAGGATCTCTCTTCATTTTGGCACATAGTCTAATGCTCAAGTATCTGACCCATGATCAGGTATTTCTATCACAGGAAACTCATTTATACCAGCAGATACCTTTATGGCTCTTGTCTGATCTGTTTACAGTTTATTTCTACCAAGATAGTCACTCGCTAAATGAACTCTGGCCTGAAAAGACGTTAGGTTCATGTGTGTTGGACAAATGGGACACAGTGTAGGCAATTCAACAAAACACTTGAAATAATGGGAGCAATGCATTACTTACCAATCCCAGAGAGAAGACAGAGCAGCACACCTCACAGGGCCAACAGGAAGGGAGGAGTTATCTGGGATACACATACTCAATAAGCAAGTAGGGAGAGAAAGAGAGAAAGCAAGGGACTTGGGGGGCAAAGAATTTATCGGTGTTTAGGGCATTACCCAAGCAGGTTTCCCTCATGAAGTTCTAATTGTTGGGTTTAGAGCAAGCAGGCATAAACTACATGGAGGCATGATTTGACAGAGAGATGGTTACCATGGCATATCTGTGCAGGTCAGTGGGGTGAGTCATGTAGATTGTATATAGCTGTCCCATAGGGAGGTGGTCATGAGGAGGTGTTTGTATGTCAGATATCTGGATCAGTCACTTAAGAAATTGGCAGGAGATAAAGAATTGGAAACTGTCAAGGGTGACTAACCTCTTCTTCTGGTATAAGAAATTTAAACCTGTATTTAAAGTGAATGCTGAGGCAACATAAAACTGTAAGAATTCACTACAACATCTCAAAAGAGAGAGCTTTGCTGCAACTTGTATTGTCTGAGGCCCCATCTGGCAGATGCTAAGGCTAGAGGCTGGAATCATCTGCGGGCTGTTCACTAGTATGCCTGGTGGTTGATAATGGCTATCAGCTGGGATCTAATCTGTGCCTGACAGCTAGATCACCTGCAAGTGGCCTTGCCATGTGGACCTGAATTCCTCAAAATATGGTGGCTGTGATTCAAAAGTGAGTGTCCCTAGAGAGGAACCAGATGGCAGCTGTATCACCTTTTGTGTCTTAGCTTCAGAAGTCACAAGTGTCTCTTCCTTTGCTTCTATTTATTGAGCCGTCACAATGACCTACATTCAAGGAGTGGAAATTAGACATTTTTCCACATTTTTACAAAAGGAGTGTCAAGGTACTGAGACTGTGGAACTGGAAACATGACTGTGAACATTAAAAAAAATATATAATCTATCACGTGATTTTCTTTCTTTTTCTCAGTCTCTTCCTTTCATTACTTTCTGTTACATCTTATTTTTGCTTGTCTTATAGTTTCTAAGAAAAATAGCAAGTCATACATGAAGAGCATATTTCTAGTAAAGTCTAGTGATATTTTGGTCATCTGCTATAAATCAGTTCATTTATACTCAAAGATAAACACTTTTGTCTCTAGGATTACTTAGTATGTCTACCAGATATTGGTTCTGATAAAGGCATTTTCAAGTTTGTGCTTGAGGATACCAAAAAAAAAGGAACAGAATTTGGAAGTGTTAATGGCAAGATAGAAGTCCAGAATAAGGATAGAGGTGGTATGAAGTCAAATATTAGGATCTGACTTTATTGAGAGGAGAATTTAGGGTGCGAAGGAAAAACCTCTTTCCTGAAAAAGATTAATTAAATGTTTCTTGGCATATGTAAAACTTTTGAAAATATTCTCACTTTAGGACACATTCTTTTTCTACAAACAACCAAGTAAATATTTATATGAAGAAAAAACTTCTTTGTTTATTTATCAAGTGATATTATAGCCCTGGTTTTTAATGTTCAAAAAAAAACATGAATGGAGCTTCTTTTTTGACCTTCCACTTCTCTATGTCTTTAAATACTCTGCTTCTGTACTGGTGTGATTTCCCTGACTCAATGAGGACACTGATGGATGTTGGGCGTGATGTCCCCTGGGCCATTTTCCTGGTTTGAAATAGCCAGATGATGGGACATGCCAGAAATAGCTTCAGCTAATGCAGTTGGGTGTTAACAAAAGCATAAAAGGAATAATCTATTTATTTTTTTGAAAACCATGTGCCATGAACATTCCCTTTGACAATACAAATCTTCATTGACAAATCCATTTAAAAAAATAAAAGTGTATGGGGATGCTTATTGTAATTTTACTTGAAATACTTATTGTTTGTAAAAATTTATTACAAACTAAAATGGTCATCAATGGGAGAGTGTCTATGTGGCACACTTATATCTAGAATGCTTTTGTAGCTATCCAAGTAATATATATTTTCATGGAAATGTGCCTGTATTTTATTGCTACATTAAAAAATGATTTGCAAAACATTATGAGTTGCAGAATCCCATTTTTTAAAAAGAGATACAAATTTCTATTCTAGATAGACTATAGCATGACTATAACTTTCCCATTCTATACAAAATGTCTAGAAATAATCATGTATTTTTATTTAAAAGTTCGCAATCACTATTAAATCAAGGAGGAGAACCCTTGATGGGTCAGAACATATGAAAAAACTCCTGAAAGATGAGAAATGAAAGGAAAGTGATTAGAAAAAGTAAAGTCTCAAAACATGGAGTAGAATTTTCTGTTAGAAAAGTTGGGAGAAGTACCAAGGGAACTTGTATATGTGGATACAGGGATCAAAAATCATTCAAAGAGTAACAAACTGGGTAATCAGAAGAGGCAAAGCAGGTCAGCTTTTGCATATCCCACCTATTTAGATCAGAAAATAGCCACATGGGTGTCAGACTCAGGTAGGATGGGGGTAGTTATGCAGTGAGAACTTGGGGTCAAAGAAATGGGATAGTGCTGACTGCTATGGCACTGCACTAGGGACACATCGTCTTGCGATAGGGAATCAACGGGTTAGTTTCCAAAGCGAAGGGCACAGGTCCTAGACCTCACTGACAAGATGGGAGGAAGTAAGAAGACTTGCCAAGGCCAGCAGGGACCAAGGTGGGGTCGAAAATGACCTCTACTTGTCTTTCTTGCTCATTATACAATAATTATAAAGCATCAGCATACTAGAAGACACACCCAACAGAGCCATGTCAGTTTACAATTACCATGGCAACCCCCAGAAGTTACCCTATATGGTTTAAAAGGGGGAAGAATCCTTGATACTGGGAACCCTCCACCTGTTTCTTGGAAAAGCCGTGAATAATAATCTTGCTTGGCATATAATCAAGAGACACCTATAAAAAATAAAGCTCCAGCAAGGTACAGCTGCTGTTCCTCCAATAGACTGGCCAAGGCTGCTCTGCCCATGTAGCTGCCTGTTCTCTGTAATTTTAATAAACTTACTTTTATTTTCCAACTGAAACCTCAGTGATGCACGTGAGCAGCTCTGCCTATGGGGTAGCCATTTTCCCCATCAGACACATCAGACATTTCTCTGCTGCTTTAATAAACTTGTTTTCTTCTCCTAAATATGGTTTGTACTTGAATTCCTTCGTGCATGAAACCAAGATCCCCAATTAGTGTCTCAGGCCAAACCCCAATTCTGGGGTTCACCTGCAACAATCCAAATTCTCCCCATCCTGAATGAAAGCTGCCCAGGGCACAAGCCATAGTAAGTCATCTCAACCCTCCTCAAAAGCAGACACATCAGGCAATTCAGCAGGATGTCTCAGTTACAAAGATGAGAGTGTGTCAAGAACTACCTAACATTTGAGGAAAGTCAATACTCCTCAACAAAAGAAGAATTTCATCTTGAGGACAGAGATTTAGAAGAAAAAATAAAATGGATGTTTAGAGTAAGTCAACCTATAACCTCAGAAATGTAAAAAGATATTTCATTCAAAATGAAATCAACCTGATAGTGGAAAATAAAACTCAGTAGCTGGACTGAACAGGAGAAAGGCCATAGTTCAGACAAAACGAGTGAGCTGAAATATTGAGCCAAGGAATTTTCTAGATTTTAAATAGTTGGAGAGGCAGCATTATGTGGTGGTTAAGAGAATAGGTTCTGGAAACGGACTGCCTGGACTTGACTACTTGGCCTGTAATTACCCACTGTGTGACATTTGGAGAAAAATGCTTGAAGATTTTGTGTTCATTATTAAGTTATTTTCTCAGAACTCCTATCTTCTTTTTTTTTTTTTTTGAGTTGGAGTCTTACTCTGTCACCTAAACTGGAGTGCAGTGGCCGCTCCCGGCCACCGCAGCCTCAACCTGCTGGGCTCCGGCGATCCTTCCGCCTCAGCCTTCCAAGTAGCTGGAACTACAGGCGTGTGCTACCACGCCCGGCTAGTTTTTGATTTATTGTAGAGATGAGGTCTTGCCAAGTTGCCCAGATGGGTCTCGAACCCGCGGGCTCAGGCAATTCACTCACCTCAGCCTCCCAAAGCGTGGGATTACAGACTGAACCACCGAGCCTGGCCAAATGTATCTTCTAATACTCTTCTTTAGGAAGGTGAGGTTAGCACTTTGTAAACTTCATTTCTCCTTTATCAATTGGTTTCCTGTAAAGTCATTTTAATAGAGAGCACAAAAGCACAATTAAAAAGTAGGAGGCCGGCCGAGCGCAGTGGCTCAAGCCTATAATCCCAGCACTTTGGGAGGCTGAGGAGAGAGGATTGCCTGAGTCCAGGGGTTCAAGACCAACCTGGGCCACTTGGTAAGACCTTGTCTCTACAATAAATCAAAAAATTAGCTGGGCATGGTAGCATGCGCCTGTAGTTCTGGCTACTTGGAAGATTGAGGTGGAAGGATCGCCTGAGCCCACTAGATCAATGCTGGGGTGGCCATGAGCATGCCAGTGAGACTCCAACTCAAAAAAAAAAAAAAAAAAAAGTAGGAGGCAGTGGTGGGAACTTTTTATTTACTTGTTCCTGTCACCATTGTCCTAACAGCAGGAAGCAGTCCTGGCCACAGCAGTTGGTTCTACTCTTTATCTTCTTTTGGAATTCCGGAACAGGCTTCTTCATAGTCGCTCACCAGTGGGCACAATGGGCACTGCCTCGTTTCCAAAAGGCCCCTCCTTCTCTTATGTTGCCTACACTGGCAGCCCTTCCTCAGGTCTGCACTTCAATTCTACGGAGTTTCTAGGTGTTGATCATCTTTTTTTAATTCTCCTTTCTGCCCTTATTATTTCTATGTGACTCTCGATTACCTCTGTGTCCTCATTTTGTTTTTTCAGTGTTCTAATACCTACTTGGCCAATTCCCTGTGTTAGTTCTCTCTGTTGAAATATCTAGTATGATTTCATTTTCCTGATAGTCTTATCATATTCAGTCAGAGGTGGGTAGCTTTGGAGACTAAACTGAATTTCTACATGTAGAGCTAGGAACAGTATCTGTAGCATCATGTAAGCATTAGCTATTTTTATTAACTATAATCTCAAAAAATGAGAGAAATATAAGGAAAAAGGAGCAGCAGTAGCTGTTTTAGAAGTGGAGAAAACAAATTACTCAAGAACACCAATAGTAGATAGGCTGATAAATATATGATGGATAGATAGACAGTTAGATAAGAATAATTGGCCTGAATTTAATAGATAGAAGTCATTGGCAAAACAAGATACACACACACACACACACACACACACACACACACACACACACAAATAACACCTTAATTTCAAGGTGTTATTTTATTTTCAAATCTTAGACCATCAAAGAGAAAGAAGTATTAATCTGTTATCAAAACTAGGTAAGAAGAGGATAAGAAAATAAAACTAGTGAATAATTTCATTTGTGACAAGACGTGCAGCAGCTAAAATAAAATACTAATAAAGCATGAAAATGTATTAAGTAATGCACCATGATTATGTAAAGTTTAACTCAGGAATGCAACAATTGTTTAATTTATAACGTAGTAATTCAATACATAAATAAGGAAGAAAACTATATGATCATCTCAGCAGATACCTAAAAGTATTTGATAATATCCAACAGTCTTTCCTTCAGTAAATCACTCTAAGCAAATGAGAACTAAGGCAGTTCTAATTTGATATGACATTTCTGCAGTGACCTATAGCAAATACCACAGTCAATGGTGACTCATTAGAAATAGTCTCATCAAAGTCAGGATCTAGATACATATGCCTGCTAATTCCTTTACTACTTAACATTGCACTGGAATAACAAATTAATAAAATAACAAATATGAAGTACATATATTGAAAGGAAGAGTCCAATCTGTTATTTACATGTGATAAGGTCTTCTATCTAGTGTATCAGTTGATTGGCCTGACAGGATATACTATGAAAAAAATCTAAAACTTTCTTTTGTTACAGCAAAACATAATAAGAGTTGAAGATCCTTTTTCTGATGTCAATAAAAATATAAAGCAACAAAGAAGAAATAAATGTACAATAATATATAGAAAGTTATAGGAATTTGCTGAAGGTGGTAAAAAGACTTAAATAAAAGAGATTTATAACAAGTTCATGCATGGAAAGATGCAATTCAATCAAGTCATCAATTCTTTCAAACTTAACAAATTCAATGGAATCTCCTCAAATTTCCCACAAAATTTTTCATCTGTCTTGACCAGTTGAGTCTAAAGTTCAACTGAAGGGATAAATGTGGAGAAAAGATAAAGGCCATTTTGAAAAAAGAAGAAATTCAGAGTAACTTTATCCAACAGAATTCAAATCATATCATATAGCTTTAGGAAGTGTGTGTAGGAATAGATTTATGCTCACTGGCATGGGAGATTTCTAAGACATACTGTTGAGCAAATAAAGTAAAAGCAAAAAAAGTAAAACTGTTTTCTAATTCACAAAGCTGGCATCCATCCAGAAGGATGCATACTCACTGAGGATGGTTTCTACCTATGGGACTGGGATGGTGGGCTACTGATAACAAAATTTTTTCACCTTATGTGTAGTCTTGGAAGTTTTAAAGAATGTAGACATATAGTATTTAAGTGATTATAAGTAAAAATATTTTTGAAAAACAGTATATCTAAATGCATAAATACAAATCTTTTATGTTCATATATGAGAGGGGACTCTACTCCCATACAAAAAAAATATGCAATTAACTTTTGGAGGGTGAATTCTTTGTAGTAAAGGCTTCTCCTGCTAGGTAAGTGTTCTAGGAACCCATTGGTGTCAGTGTACCGGCTAGCGTTGCTGTGAGAGGCTGTGTTTGGCTTCACTGAATTCTTTTTTGGAGATTCTTTCAAAGTGTTTGCTTAATTCTTGATGAGTGATTTACGAGCACACTTTCTCTCACAGCTCTGAGTGTTCAGTGGTTTTTGACCAAAAATGATAAGACCCTCATGTCTTATCCTCCCTATTCACCCAATCTCACCCCGAGTGACTTCTTTTGTGTGTGTGTGTCACTGGATGAAAAAAGTCCTCAAAAGGAAATGTTTTGCCAATGTGGAAGAGGTGAAGTAAAAAATGGTAGAAACACTAAAAAGCATCAAGACTGACAAGTTCAAAAACTGTTTTGAACAGTGGAAAAAGCATCTTGATGGTTGTATTGCAACCAATGGAGAGTCCTTTGAATGTAAGTGAAGCTTAAACATGTAAGAATAAATCCACAATTTTTAATGAAAAAATTCTGGTTTTTGGGGGGGTTCCATCTCATATTTATATCTCTGCATCTCAATCTACCTGTCTGTAGGAGTTCACTGTTCCTGTACAACAAACAACTCCAAAACTCAGTCACTTAAAACAACATGTATTAGTTCTCATGATTAGTGGGCTGATTTGGAAGTTATTCTGACTCAGCCGGAGATGAATGGTCTAAGATGACATCACTCACATGTCCAGTCACATGTCCAGGCTTCAGCTGGAATGGCAGGATGGTTAGAGTGGCTACAGTCTCTCTACACATGGGCTTTCATCCTCCAGGTGGCCATCCTGGGTTTGTTGGTGAAAGAAAGATTCCTAGCAGCAAGAGGGGGCAAAGCCAAATGCTACTTGTGTCACATTTGCTATTTACCCCACTGGCTAAAGCAAGGCATGTGGCCAAGTCCAAAGTCAGTGTGGAAGGCAATGACCCATAGAAAAAAACCTAAAAGAATACACACCAAGCAGTAAAGAGTGGATACACCTGAAAGACGGAAATAAGGGAGGATGAGGGAGGTTTTTACTTCTTCATTGAAAAATGCACTGTTGTTGTCTTTTTTAGAACAATGACCAAATATTACTTTTGCAAATTATATTGCTTTAAAAAGTAAATAGAAATAAGGCATTCCTCTGCCTATACAGAATCTCTGGAGAGATTCCTGACCTTGACTTAATTCTCTGCATCTGCATACACACATATACCCTCCCCAGTCACTGAATATTCAAGGTCTTGCCCTTGTTAAACAAGTACCCTACCACAGTGAGACACTGCAAAATGTCCACCTCCTTCTAGAAACCTCACCTTTGCAGTCACCCTAGCATCTGCTGGCACATATGCACAGATATCATGGAAACATGCATAACAAAGTAAACAAGGACAAAAAGCCTTTTCCAAATCCCAATTGACTGCAGCTGCTTCTATCCCCCAAGGGAGTAGCATAATTTCCTTCCAGAGTCAACAGCTTTTTGTAAAGATTGATTGGATGATTTCGGATGCAAACATTGAGCCTCTCTGGGCATGGTTTAGAAGGTTACAATACAAGAAGGAGATAGTCAAGCTTCTTGTGACAGGTTTGGAGAAAATAAAAAGGATCACGGAAAGAATGAGAAAACAAGGGAGGAAAAAGCAAAATAATGGCTTTTGAAGATATGGGTGGCCAAAATTATTTTAAGGACAGAAATGTGTTAATTATTAAGTGATTGCCTTCCTCCTTTGATGCCATTTTGTACTTCTTTATGCTGGTTCTTGGATGCTGCCATGTTCATTTTCCTTTGTGAGCTGCCTTAGTTAGATTTTGCCAGAATGAGTCTGAGGATTTGCTCCTTCCTTTTTGTTTGCTATTCCTATCACTGAAGCCCATTGCTATTATTGTAGCCATCCCCCAGCCAGAGACCTTTACTCAAGTAGCAGAAATCGGCTCTAGTCTCTGGGTTTTGGCATTTCCAAAACCAATCTTGTTGTGCCCGCTCAGAAGTACCAGAACTAGAGTGATGGCATTCTTTTTACAGCAGGTTCACCCCAGCTGTAAGCCCTGCTCTCCTCACGATCCTGATTTACTAACATCAGCCAGAAGGCAAGCCCCTTCCTCCTCAAAGGTCTCTCTCGACGGAAATCTGAGTTTTTAAGTTCTAATACCATCTTTTATTTTCTCCAACCCCAGGGATGGTGCCTGCTTTCAGCATTTATTAACTTCCAGTATCTTTATTTACATCAGTGTATCCCTGCTTTGAAGATTCTACTGTGCAAGTAAACAAGACCACCCAATTAAGGACAAACCGAGGCTATTTATTCAGAGATTGCTATAGGTGTCAGCTACCATCACTTGTGTTTAACAGAGACTCAAAGACTGTCAGAGGAGTGTGGAAGCTTTATAGTAGAAAAAAGGGAAGGCCAAGGCAGGTCCACATTGGGAGCTGTTGACATAGGGTAATTGGTGCATGCGATTGGTCTGGGGCAGCATATTTGCTTTGAAATATTTGAAAGCAAATATGCTCCCCAAAGAGGAGGGAAGAGGTAAACAAATAGGGAAGTTGACAGTCATTGGTCAAGTTCTGATCATTCTGGGCTGATTGCTACAGAGTTTGTGGTTTGGCTTCCTCTACTGGTTGCTGAAGAATTCTATGACCGGTGGGTCAGAATATTGTTCATTTATATGTTCAGTTGCTCATCTCCAATGTCTTTTTAGCTAATTCCTTCTATTAAGTTATCACAGTTGAAATGCCTTGTTTGGTTTCTGTTTTCCTGACTAGATGACTGATACAAGAAGTGTCTGGTATTCAGTTTTCAAAAGTTGCCATTGTGTGTGATTATATGTGCATCTGTTTTGCCAAGTTTTTAGTTTGCGTGATACAAACACAAATAACTTGGGCTATTAGTATTTTGGAAAGATCAAGGAAATGAACACATCTGGAAGAGTGCTGGGCAGAAGGAACAACTGCAGGAGCAATGCATTGACGACACCAGGCTTCAACTGAGATAGAAAGGTGAGCCTTGAAGTCATCAAGAGAGCCAAGCCCCCAAAGCATTCATTTAACCATAGTCCATACTAGGAGCTGTGTGAAGGTGCCCAATAAACATTTTGGTTTGTTTAACCAGGTCCCAAACTGATAAAATCAATTTTATCTAACTTAGTAATACTTAGATAAAAGTATTTGTGACCCATTCACATTTGTTCATTCACATTTGTTGTAAATTCTTTCAACACTAAGGAATCTAGGAACATTGTGCCTGGAACTGTATATATTGAGAGGGTGCCAAAAATAGGCATACATATTTTAAGAAAGAAAAAAGCTATATTAAAATTGTAATACTCAATATATACTGATACCAAAAGATGAATACATGTCACGTATGACTTCTGCAATTACAAGTGGTGCGTATTGTCTGGTAGACTTCTGTGACAAGCATGTAAACTGCTTCATTTGATTAATGACATCTTTTGAGCAAAGGTCGTACTATACATTGTTACTGTAATTCAATTAACTTAGAAAAGTAATTCATAGATAATGTCTCTTAAAATGTGTATACATCTTTTTGGCACCCCAGGTATTTGGTCTTCTTCCCCAGTTATTATAACATATATATTGTAAATCACAATATTACAGTCTACCCCCCAGTCTCTGAACAAGAATCCTTTCTATCAAAAGAATATACAGCCATTCTAAAAACGCTGTCACAATACTTGAATCCCTTTCAGTCATTAATAATTACTCTAGGCCCTTATCATGTTTTATAAAAATATTCCCAGGGTGAGACCACTCAAATTCGCAGGTTTCCATTCCATCTTGTCAGGTTGCAAAAACAGGAGATATCTCGGCAAACACATAAATTTGCCCTGTAAGGAATCTGCTATAATTAAGCTAAGAAACATTCTTGCTCTTATCCACTTTTGAGCTGTTGAAGTAATGATTAGTGTTCCCTCATTACATAACTCATTTGTTTATTTATTTATCTTCAGCTATTCTAGTCTAGTAGGTACCTCATCCTCAGTCCATTCTCACTCAGATAGGATAGGTTTCATAGATTGTACAACCAGTGGTCTATTTTTAGCACCAGGTGATATAGCTGCATTTAGTGTTAACCCCAGTTTTGCCAGATGGGATGAAGGTAGCACTCACCTTTATTAGGCCCTAGTAATTCTGACATAAGGTTTAAAAACATACTTAAAGTTTCTGGTTCTGAACTAGGTACCATGATGTATTTTTAAAATGGAAATTACCCAAACTTTGTTCTTAAAGTACTCAGAGTCCTTCTGAGAAGAGATTAACATGGGAGAGAGAAGTAAGTAGACAGTGGTAAAAACAATACAATATAAAGTCCAGAATAAGCACTAAAACTAAATGGCATTATATTATTTTTTAAAAAGCAATGAAAATGCTTGTCAGAGTATTTTAGACTTTAAACTTAACTTTCAGTAAAGAAAAAGCCAACATAAGAAAATTCCAAAAAATTATAATTGCAAAAATTGTTCATAATTCCATCTCTCTGAAAGCTTTTCACTTTTTGATATACACAGTTTAAATAGTCACAATCACAATATATAATTTATTATATTACTTATATTTACATCATCCCCAATTTTTTATGTTTTAATTTTTAAAATATATTTTATTAATACCATTTTAATGACCATAAGTTCTCATTGTTTGATTGTGCCATAAATCATACAAAGTTCCATATAAGCTGTGTTTTAAAAATTTTACCATTTTATATTTATCCACGAAGAAATTGTGTCAGTATAATTTCTCTTTCAGCATGTTGTTTCTTTTGAATATACTTTTAGAGAAGGGTGCTTTCTATGGACATATATATGACTCTTACTATTGAAACATTGATTTACAAAAATGTCGTACCAGTTTGACAGTATTGATACTGGCTTATCAGCCACATCAACTTGTGTTATTCATTTATTTTTTAATCTTAGTCTCCAGGGTGCTGTAATTTGCATTTTTAACTACTAATGAGAAAAGAAATCTTTCCATCTGTTTTCGTTTTGTATTCGTTGATGAGGATTATAAAATGTGCAGAGGAAAGAAAAAAAATAAAACCATGAAATAAGACAGAAATGAACAAGCCTGGGTGGTTAAAAAGTGAAGATTGTTAGGTAATAGAAGGCTAAATAGAAATAATGTTTAGAATGTGTGTATATATTTACATTTGCCAATATCTATGTACATGTGTAATATGTCTTCATGTTTTCCCTGATCAAGAATTTAGTATAAACTCAGCAATGTATTAAATAATGTTTTAAATAAATCTCATATTCTCCTCACAACATGCTGATGTTTTATTTTCCTCATTTTTTCTAATGGAAAACTGAAATCTCAGAAGGTTAAGTTACAAGTCCTAGGCGACCAAGTTTAGTAACAGTGTGGGATTTTACCAATGTCTCTTTCATGCCAATGCATTTCTAACTATCAGGGCTACTCTAAATATTTTTTGCTTAATGTGAAGAATCCATGCTGAGAAGAAATAAGGGTACACATTACAGACTATCAGAAACTGGTAAAAATAAAATGTTTCTAGGCCATGGTAAGATTCACCAAAACAAGATCCATATGGGGATAAGGGCTACATCCATTTTCTGTTGCCAAATGGACTTGGTTTGAGCTTAATTCTCTTTATAGAACTGAGTTTGGTCTTGGCTAACCAGCTATGATATCATTGTACTGCACACAATGAATTATTCACCCAAATGTGCCTTGCAATTAGCTTCAGCAGAGTATTTGCTCCTTTCGTCCAAACATTTTACTTTATCTATAAAGATTAAATTAATCATCTCTGCCAGCAATGAATAACTGAGAGAATTAGTTTTTAATATCTGGAGTAGAGCAGAGGAAATTGCAGGCAGAGAAATACATTTTGCTTGACCAGTGTTCCATGATTCCTTTTATAATTTGTATTCTATATGACATGCAGCATCTTTGACTGGGGAGAGGAGGAAATAGGACACATTGTTTGATCAATAACTGTCAACCTTTTGGGCAGGAAGACAGCCGTACGAAGATGATGAATTAAAATGTACTTTAATTTTAGTCATATGCTTTCAGACTCCCATCACTTAATTTTCACAACAATAAGTTAGGTACTATTATTTTCTTATTTTACAGATAGAAAAGCAGGCACAGAGAAGCCAAGAGATTAAATCAAAATATGTTTCTAGACTATGCAGCATCAGTATTCAAGTCTTGATCACTGTACTGGTGCTGGGTACTTTGGATCTAATCCTTTTCCTGTTCCACTCCTTTTTCTGTTCCAGTCCACTAAATGGAGCAATTAAATTTTGCAGAAGGAAAGCTTTGGGAGGGAAAGCAGGAGGGAAAAGGGCTCAACATCTCGAGAGATGTGTATATTTAGTAGATTATCAATAACTACTCACATCTTAACATAGGGTAATCAATTTAGAAACAAATTGCCTTTTGAAACGGATTTTTTTTTCTGGTTATTTCCTCTTCTATGTGATATAACTTTTAAAAAATTAGGAGAGCTAGATTCCCTCCCTTGACTCCTCAATAAGCCAGAAGTTCAGAAATGTTCAAAATGTAGTCAGTTGACCACTTACATCAGGATCACCTGGGGTCCACCTTATACATGCTGAGTAGAATTTCTGGAAATGAGGTCCGAGAATTTTCATTCAAAATCAGTTTCTGGTGTTTGAAAATTAATGTTTTTTTGTTTTTTTTTTTTGAGTTGGAGTCTCACTCTGTTGCCCAGACTGGAGTGCAGTGGCTGCTCCCGCCCACAGCAGCCTCAACCTACTGGGCTCCAGCGATCCTTTCGCCTCAGCCTTCTGAGTAGCCGGAATTACAGGCACATGCTATCATGCCCGGCTGAGTTTTTGATTTATTGCAGAGATGAGGTCTCGCCATGTTGCCCAGGCAGGTCTCGAACCCGCGGGCTCAGGCAATCTGCTCACCTCAGCCTCCCAAAGCGCAGGATTACAGGCTGAGCCACCGAGCCCGGCTTGAAAACTAATTATTAAGAAGGTTTTTCCACCACAGATTAGATAATGATGATGATGACAATGGCAAATGAAGTAGTGTCTGGCTCATACGTAGTGATGCATTCATATTTGTTAAATGGTTTACAAATATTACCTTGTTTAAACTCATAAATCCCTATGACGCTCTTACTATTATTATTCTCATGTTAGATGAAGAAACTACAGCTTTATAATGCAAAAGAGTTAAGTATTCTAGTTCCAGAGTTAGGACTTTTAACCTCCACATGATATCAGTATTTAAATCATAGAAAAATTCAGCCACCAGTGCCCAAGGCAAAGATATTTGTTGCAATTTACAATGAAACAATAAATAAAATAAAAATAAAAGTGAAGCTTTCATTTAGAATAAGTCTTAGGATTTACTGAATGGCAGATAAAAATTGATTATATTGTAATTAAATTCATAAAGACCTACAGTTTATTAAAAGATTTAATGAAGGACCTGGTTAAAACTTCATAGTTTTTAAACATTAGCATGGGAAATCCAGACAAAACTAAATTAAAGCAATAACTATGCTCAAAAGTGAGAAAAATTTGGACATAAATTATTTAGGTAATCCACAGAAACTAGAAGTGGACTTCAAAGAATGTCATTGTAGAGTGGTCTCACTCAGAGTTGCCAGAACTTTCTTTACCTTGACTACATAAACTGGTGGGTATTATACTTCCTGGGGATCTATACAAAGCTTCCTAATCAGAGAACACGTTGGGTAATTTCCACATGCACTTGCTATCCTGCTTAGAAGCAGTAGCATGTGACTTCATGCTTTTTTCCCCTCAATTTCTTCACATATTTTCTATAGTAATCATTTAAAAAATGGTGGTATCTTAGAATTGCATCTGGAAAATATTGAAGGCTTCACAGTGACAATGGGGATGCCTTTTATCTACTGCTGGTGGACTGTTCATTTTTACAAATATTTCTGGATGGCAACTGGCACCAGATAAGAAGTTTTGAAAATGTTATTTGATTTAACAAACCTATTTAGTATTAGCATGCTATTAAGTATACTGTCCCAATATAGAGACATGGTAATAATGAAACATGATATGCTTGCCTTCTAGGCTTTTAAAAAATTATTAGTTATGTCTGTATATAATTGCCATTACTGTTTATTTTATATATTTTAAAAATTTAATATCACATCATAAGCTTTTGCTCATATAGTTAAAATTGTGACAAACATGAATATTAATGTCTGTAAAATGATTTAAACAGCACTGCAAAGACTGATAATAATTATTTTATTGCATTTTTAATAATGTAAGATAATTTAAATAAGTTCTTGTTGAATATTTTTTTGATGTTGTTTAATATCATAAATAATAATAACACAAGCAATTACATGTTTAAATTAATTATAGTTATTTGTAGCTATAGGTAGTTTTTTAACATAAAGAATTTATTTCTAAATTTGTAAATAGATATTTTTAAATAAATAGAATATTACAGAGCACAAATTGGGGTCTCTAAAGACTAAAATATATCTATTTAAGTAAATATTTTCTTTAGAAATTTATTTGGGAAATATATACTATATATGATCTATTGTTTCACTTAAAAGCAGCTTTCCTGAAATAATCTTTAATTATTTGAATTAATACAGTCAGAACTTTGTGGTGAGAGTAATATTTTAATTGTGCATTCTCAGAATTATGTTATCATATAATGATTGTCAGGAGTTTATCTCTCTTTCTTCTTTTTCTATTGCTATAATATTTCCACTATTTTCCAAGCTGAAGAACTAATATTAAATTGTTTGATGCTTCAAAAACATAAAAGAAAATGTCCTTCATCAAATGTACTAACTTAACAGTTTAAGAATACATTTCACAAGCCCAAAGGTGGTAATAACAGATACTGGACACTGCTAAAGTAGGGAGGGAGGGAGATGTGATGAGGACACACAACCACACACGAGGTCCCAATCCGCTACTAAGGGGAGAGGTGGTTCGCTAGAGTCCAAACCTCACCTGCACACAATTTATTTACATAGCAAATTCTCACATACATCCCACAACTACAAAGGAAAAGAAAAGGAAAGGAAAAAAAAATAAAAGAATGTGTTTTATGTTGTTGGACAAAAGCTACAATGGGACCCACCAATAATACTTTGGATTGTGGGAAAAATTTGTTACACAGGCACTATATTATAAAGGAGTTTCATTCTTGGGTGAATTATTTAGGTATCAGATTTTTCACAATTCTCTTCTTCCCTGCATGTCCATAAGGAAGTTAAGCAAATAGTAAATAATATTCAAGTTTCATAAATAAAAAAATGAGAGCAATTGCTTTCTTAAGATAAATGTGTAGAAGGTAGCTAATCATACAAATTGACCTATCTCAGACTTCCTGAAAAATGTGAGATATGCTAATTTATTAATATTCAAGATAATTCATAAAGACCCTATAATTCTGCTTAAATGAAAAGCTCTCGAGAATGTGAATTTAAACATCTTATTAATAATGGAATACTATTTTCATATGCCAACCAAATGCTTGTTTTGCTCTCAATAAGAATTTTTTTTTAACTGCATGAATGCCATTCAATGTCTCAGAAGAGTAAGGCTGCCAAAGAGAAACAAAAAATAATGATGATAATAATAATATGTTTAATTTAAAATAAATCTTATCCATTTCAGAAACCAAAACTGCCAAAAGATTATTTTTCTTTCTTCTGTGGATATTACGTGATTGGAATTGAATGAGTCCTGATTCTTGGTTCATGAAACACACTATCATTGGTTCATACAAGACCCTCATTTTTTTGTTCTGTTTTTGATATAGTAAAGAGCACCCATAAACCCAGTATACCATCCAAGAACAAGTACCTTACCAAAAAATTACTTCTACTTATATACTTTTCTTCCATTGATCGTCTCGTCTACTCCCCAGAGGTAACTCTCTCCCAAGTATTGTTTATCATCACCTTGTTAGTTGGCTCTTGGGCACAGAGCAATAGCTGCTCTTGGGTAAGTAGAAGGAGAATTTCTGGGACAGAGCAATCTTATTGAATATCCAACCTCTATAGACAATGTTAAATTGTTTCAAGAGTGATTGTATCGATTTACCGGCCAATGAGCACTGTGTTAGAAAACTTGTAAATTGCTGATATTCCCTGACTTCATTTTACCAATTAAATAAAATAAGATTATATTTCATGGGGTCTTGATTTGCTTCTCTAAAGCACTACTCATATAGCTGAACCTGTTTATTAAGCATATGCATTAAACATTCCTAGCCATGGCTGTTCCTATATTTCTCTCATTTTTCTATTGGCATGTTTGCTCTTTTCTATTGTTTAATAAGATATCTACCTATCTATCTACCCATATATATAGATATGTGTTTGTATATATGCATATATCAGTATCTATATATCTAATTCTTTATGGTTATGTATGTTGCAAATACATCCTCCCAGTTTATGGCTTTCCTTTTTTTTTCCTTCTTTCAAATGTCTTTGACTTCATTAACTAAACATAAATTTTTTGCCATAAAGAATATGTGAAATCATCAGCACCTTGAAAGCCAGTTTTCCTTGCCCCATAACAGGCCAGAGAAGGGAGATCCACTGAGAAGTTTTAAAAAGTGGCTGTATATTGTGTTATTGTGCTGTTGTGTTATTTGTCTTTAAGACCGGGTCCTGCTCCTGCCTCTGTACTAGGTGAGTCTGATGAGAGGAGGAAAATAAATCTCAGAGAGGCTGGAAAGGGGAATTTTAGAGTAGAAGACACCTGTTTCTAATTCCCCAGGGACAGCCTGAGACGGTGAAAAACAAAGAGCTCTCCTTGACAGAGCATGGGAAGAGCAAACACAACTACATGAGAATCTGGGTATTCCTGAAGGCAGCATGAAAATCTTCTTCAGGAAGATGCAAAAATAGCTGGCAGCCCCAATGAAGAAGGTTTATAGTTGGCATAAGGAAGACAAAGTAGCAGTCTTCATGGAAAAACAACCAGAGCCTGTCAAAGAAAAAAAGAAAGAAATTGGAAAGAAACCACAGGTGAAAAAAATAACTGAGGATTCTATGGATCCGATCTTATGCTGGTGGGTTTGATTGACTAAGAAAATTCCTAATTGGTTGCAACTTCTCTGAATTGACTGTGCTTTACTTTTGTTACATGTGGAGTAGGTTAAGGTAATGTGAAATGGTGTACTAGAATGTTCTCAAACTTTATCCTGTATCAGGATTACCCGCAGGGATTGATAAATCACAGACTGCTGGCCCCAGCTCCAGAATTTCTGATTCAGCAGGTTGGGGTGGGCCTCAAGAATTTGCATTTCTTCCAAATTCCTAGGTACGGCTTCTGCCACTGCTCCTGGAATCATTTTGAAAAACCTCTTGGTAAGTGCTACTTGGTGGATGCACCAACTGTACTTTGTTTAACTTTTTAAATTGTGTGACTTTCCTATTAGACTGTAAGTTCCAGGTCAAGGTCTGAATCTATCTTTCCTAATGTTACAGACTGAACAGAGGCCATTTTGGTGATATTAAAACAGTCATTTAGAAAAGACTTAGAAACTTATATTAAACTGAGTTGGGCTAAACGTAGAAGTCATTTGAGTATAAAAGTGAACATTTTTCCTTGTCCCTCCTTCACTGTCCTTGGATCTCGTAACTGTTGTTGGTTGGTTCTGAAGGGAGCTGTTGTTGGTTGGTTCTGAAGGGAACACAACCATCTTCACTGAGCCCCTGATAAGCAACAGATACACACAACAAATGTACATCCCTGGAAAAGCCTCCACCAGTCCTAGATAAGAAATGGGCTCTGCTGAAACTTCCTAAAACCCAGAAATGTATCTGTTACCTTAGTCTGTAAATGGCAACTGCTTTCTTTCATGTCTTTGTGTTAATTTTATGTGTAGTGTTTAATTAAGCCTTGTAGACCAGAACTGTCAGAATAAGCAAAAAACTATAACCAATTGGAAAGTACACAGCAGCAAATTGTTCAATGTAATTGTAACTTTAAGAAATGGCAGAATTGATGTAATCTGAGCACCAGCTTATGACAGTAACTGTTTGGGGTCTAAACACTGATTAAGAAATAAACTGAGTAATGGTCATATGACACATAGTCATTATTAATCAATAGTGGGAAAAATATTTAAAAACTATGTTTTATTATAAATGCTGGATAAAAATTCTGCTAAAACAAACAAGCTTTTGGTGGATATACAGCCTGTTCCCATGGTATCAGAATAAAACTCCTTAATTCTCCCACTTCTCTGCCATTATATTGACTGTGAGGATAACAGCTGATTGTGGGTCGGGCCGTAACACTATTATGTTATCAGCACCTCTCTAGGTATCTGGAATAGTGTTTAAGAAGTGCTTGTGAAGGAAGGAGAGAACCAAGAGGAAAAAAAAGGGAGGAAAGAAGGAAGGAAAGGAGGGAAGGAGAAGAAAAAGAGGCACTATTTTTTGCATGATTTTAGAATGCATCAACAATGACATTGTTGCATTTGTTACATATTGCTTGCCCAGATTGATTTGGCAGCTTGATCTCAGTTGTTTGGTTTATACTCCTTCCTCTGTCACTATTCAATGTATGCCTTTTCTACAAGCTGCATTTTTGGCCGCAAGGTTGCCTCTGAGAGAGGAAAACCCTTCCTGGGTTGATTGTCTATGAGTCACTGTGCTCCCTTGGCTTTCCTAAGTATGATTTCATTTGTCTTCTTTGGGAAATGTATTTACAACATCTTGATTAAAAAATTTCTGTCAATTGCATGCATAAACGTAGATTTTAACAAATTTCTATGAGAGAGAGAAGAATGATAAAAACTGCTTAGCAACTTCTAGATTCTTGTTAAATGAAGAGCATGAAAACAAAACCAGGCAGACATTTTAATCTAGATTTTGTAAAATGAAGTTTGGAAGATAAAATAATGATCAATCAAGAAACTCAGTGAATCTGAAGTTTAAAAGGTGATCTGTTACAAATAATAGTTTAGCCTAGACTATGGTATACCAGCATGCCAGTGAAAAGAGAGAAAGGTAAAGTTAGGGAGTATTACAATGTTCCATAACTTGAATATAACAAAGGGTTTTGTATGCTGGTGTCTCTAAGGCTAACTGAAGGGAGGCAGAAAACAAGAAAAAAAAAATGTCTAAAACATGGTTCTTCAGATGCCAGGTGGGGTGTAGCACAAAACTTGTAGGCTCTTTGACTTGTCCCTAAAATGAATTTTTGAGTGACTGGCGAGGTTTCACAACAGAATTTTTTAGAAAAAGAAGAGGAAAAAGATAAAGTGACATGCCAGAGCTGGTATGGGCAAAAGAAAATCATGCTTTTTGCTTTTTACAAATGGTACCTATAACTATAGCTACCTAGTTACTGATATGGGGCACAGGTAACCTGCTCCAGAGAGACTGACCTGACACCTCTGCCTTTGATGGGAGAAGGGATGGTCTTTTCCAGGGAGACTTGCTAGACTTCTCAATATACACGTTTATGAGATAAAAGGTGGTCTTATCATTCCTATGGCTTTTTGGTTCCTGGTCTGGGAACCACCTTGACGGAGTTTTCCTTTGGTGAGCTGAGGAGGTGGGGGTGCACTGGGAGTCCACATTGAATTCACATTCCAGACCACAGGGCCATTCAGCCTGCTGACAAGATGTCTGTACACTTCCTAAAACCTGCCTACAAGAAATGTATCCATCTATGCCTGACCTGAACTAACTATCCTGCCTTACTTCTACATGGTTACCAAACTAGAAATTATTCATCTTCTTGTTTAGGACCCTGCCACCAGCATCTGCACATATTTTCTCCCATGGGTTACCCGATCACAGTTGCTTTACACAGAATGATGCAAATCCTACTTTTAATTGTTCTCCAGGACAGGCTCACTAGTCTTGTGCATTGCCCTGAGATCTGTTAAAAGTTTTGTGGCTTCTCCTTGAGACTCTGTCCCTTTTCTTTTCTTTCCTGACTCAGCTAGTCCATCACTTTCCATGGCTTTCCCCCAGAGATTGCAGTGGGATCATCAAAGGAGAGGAGATATAAGCCAGACAGTTTTGTAATGATTTGTAGCTCTTATAAAACCATTTCTCTAAGGAAGGAGATTTTAATGAATTGTTGCCATAAGGATTTGGGATTATCTGTGATTTTTAATTATTCCAGCTACCCGGATCATTTTTTTGCTGTAGAATCAAGACTTGCCTACGTGGTGTGGATTATTGAGATCAGGTTCCTGATGTGCTACATAATTAAGAACACAATTGATCCTTGAATTCCCTAACTGCATATGTACTGATCTTCTTTTATTAGATATCTTCTTGCATCTAATGCATATTGCCCATTTTTAAGTAGAAATCTTGTTACTTTCAGTTTTCTCTAAACATCAATGACACTCTTTAAGTGGTAGTATCCTTGGGTCAAAGACTATATTAATCAGACTGAAGCCAAACTTTTTAAGTGCTAGAGGTGGAATGTATATGTTTTCACTAGTTTTTAGTTCTAGCTGATAGTGTTTTTAAAAAAGAGCTTTTATTTTTAAATAGCAATTGTCTTTGCATTTATGACACCACTTTGTAAGGGAGTCTGTAGTGATAGGATATTCTTTTTTTCTTTCATTGTTATTCATGAGATACTAACACCAAGTCATAAAATCGTAAAATGAATTGCCCTAAATTAGGATTAGAGCATGGTGAATGAATCACTCATTACCTCCAGATGCAGTGAGGTCCCAGTGTGCAAAGCTTTAGTTTCCGACTGCACATTTATTTTTTAAGGAAGTTGGATTGGAGAGAGCAAACGGGAGTTAAAAAAAAAAAAAAAGTTCAGCCAGGCAAAGCGTGCACTCACTCAGGCTATTTCAGAGGAGTAAGGATGAAGACAAGGACAGAAAAACCACAAATGGATTCTTAGTCCTCAGGAAAATTTAAGGTTTTGGAACCATTAACTTTCAATCTGAAAAGTAGGTTGAGTAGAACTAAAATAGCAGAAAGCAGTGAAATCTCTATTGGGGTATTCTACAAATACTACCTTAAAAATAAACAATATTCCCATAATGTAGGGCAATGGAAATCACCCTGTACTTGGCCACCTGTCTCATCAAAAGCGCAGCACCTTCAGCATCCCTTAAAAGACAGGCAGCTCTCAGGACTCTCTGCTCTCAGAAGAATCAAGCTCCCTATTGACCCTTCTATTTTGTTTCCTCCTCCTTTGACATAATCTCCATAGTAGACAGCTTTAGTTTCTGGAAGAAAGAATCAAAATGAGGTTCAAAGATGAAAAAAGGTAAAAAAAAAAATATTGTGGGAAAATAATATTCCGTTTTTGGGAAATGATATTTTAAGCAGCAGAAAGAAGGAAAGACCAAATAAACTATTATTTATAACTAAAGAGAAAAATAAATTATATGCTATAATAGTCTTTAAACAGGTTTTATTTTTAAGTAAAACATTTACTTAATATCTAAGAATTGAATGGAATCTTCTCTATATACAGACAGGTATCCTTTCTGTTTTGCACTAACTTTAAAAGTACCCCTCCATACATTCACTTTTATTCTATATTCCCCCCCAGCACTCTAAATTAAAGAAGTGATTCAGTATCCCAATTTGGGACTATTTGGCCATTTCTCTGGAAGACTCTGTCTTGATATTCAGTCGTTTTGCCTTTGTCAAACTACTGATGAAGTAACTTACCTTGTCCTTTTTAATTTTATTTTACTTATTTTTTGTTATAAAGATGTGGGGTACAATTCAGAGTTAGGCATACAAACGTTGATTATGCAGGTATCCTTGTTGATGAGGTAATTTGTTTGTCTGTTATTTTTAATTTTTAAATTTATTTTGAGTTGGAGTTTCACTCCGTCGCCCAGGCAGGAGTGCAGTGGTACACTCACAGCCACCCCAGCATTGACCTGCTGAACTCTGGCCATCTGTCTGCCTCAGTCTTCCAAGTAGCCAGAACTACAGGCATGTGCTACCATGCCCAGCTAATTTTATTAATTAATTAATTTATTTATTTATTTATTGTAGAGCTGAGGTCTCACCAAGTTGCCTGGGCTTGTCTCGAACCCACAGGCTCAGATAACCCACTTGCCTCGGCCTCCCAAAGTGCTGGGATTACAGGCTGATCCACTGAGCCTGGCCTACCTTGTCCTGAAAAGAGTTATTTCTCAGAATTTCTGTTTTTATTGGTGCAGTCACAATGAAATATTTAAGACAGGTAGGAAAGATTGCAGGTGATGAGAATCTTTCCCTCCTTTTCTAATAGTGTGGTCAATTGTAGGTATAAATGAGTAAACCCTGAATTTGTATATTATTACCACAGAGGGGGCACAAGGTGGTGTGTTATCAGTATGAGGGTTTCCTTGAGCTTTGATACGTGTTGCTAGCAAATATGAACTCCTACTTCAGCTGAAAGTAATTTATTACCAATTGATAACTAACTCCAATTGAGAATATATTTTCTGACCTTGTGAACACATCTACCTAAGACTTACATGATTCTTTACAGTGTTAGTGTCTACTGTATTCTGGTCCCAGCTTGGAGTGTTGGCTGCTACCATAAATACTATATAAAGGACAGCATAAATAAGTTTGTATCATTGTGCTACAGTCCATATGGCAGATCTTGTCTTTTATCTTTTTTTTATAAGATGAGTCCCTTTCTGTTGGTACTTATTTCAGTGTATTCTCTCCTGAAAGGAAAGCAAACATTACATTGCCATGGGGAGACAGGTGCTGCCATTATTTTTCTCAGGAAAATGAGTTTAGAAACGAGAACTCAATGTGACTGATCATGTCCCATGCTGTACAATGACAAATGTAGGCCTGGAATTATGCACCCTTACACACAACAAAGGGAAAATGACACAATGTAATCCACAACGTCAATTACTGTAACAATCTACAATGCAAATTACACGATGCTTGGTGTTACTTTTCACCCAAGTTAAGGATTCATAGCAATCTGTTCTCTCTTCCCACAATGCTGCCTTTATTGATCCTGTCTGTGGAGATGTGATACATGAGATGGCACCATGTTCCCACTGTCTACTGATTCATAAAAATAAGACATGTAGAGGTAGTGCTCTTTGCTAATTAATTTCCTTTGGGTAAAGGAATGTGAGATAGACAAAGTAACTTGCTTTATTCCATCTGGGTGCACTTATGCATCTTATCTTTAAAGATGACTTGGAGTCAGTTCTGCTGGATTCACCCCCAAAACGCTTGGCAAATGGTTGTAGACCACATGCTGATAAACACACATAGACCACAGTGACAAATCAACAATCAGTAAGGTCTTTTGATTATTAAAATAACCCCATAATCCAGAAGGTTGTACATATGTGAAATATTTTCTTTCCTGTCTAATGTTCTATTTATTTGTTCACATATGTAGTCATTTACCACCAACAGTTTGTATATCTTCACGGGGCTGTCATGTGTGAAATGTGGTAAAGTGATACATGTTGCTCAATTTCCATCTTTTATTATGACTGTTTCACTCTCCTCTCCCCTTGCTTATACTCTGGGACAAGTAGAAAACCTAAGTCAAAGAAACAGGGGTGAGAGAGTGCATGCTATGTGTATTTATTCATTCCACAAACACACTGGATGCCAACCATGATTCTATCACAGTCTGAGGCTTATTTGTGTAACTGTAAGTATTTCTTTATAGAGAATATTGTCTCTTACAAGGCTTTGAGCCTCTGGAGGACAATTTTTGTCTTTGTTTTATCCCTTGGATTTTAGACTACTTTTCAAGTCTTTGTGAATTGCTATGCTTCAAGGAGGAAGTAACTTCTCTCTCCTTAGAGCTTCTCCCTTTCCTGAGGCTTTGGTGATGGTGCTGTAATGTAGTTTGTTTCTTATGTAGCCACTCCCTCCCAGTGTCAAATGCTCTACCAAGAGGAGACAGGGTTGCCTTGATTGTTGTGCTGGTCAAGTGACTGAGATGGTGGTTATGTTCCATGGGGAAGAAGCTTTGGAATTGGTTTCCATTTGGTGAGGCCCTCAGTCCTAGGAGGCCAGGGAATGAGCTGAATTTTAATTTGGATATAACTAGGATTCAATAACTAAAGAAAGGCAAAGTAGAATTACCAGTTCTAGAGGCAGGACTCCTACTGGCTTGTAGAAACATATGTTCAAGGGTTTGGGGAGAGAGAGCTTTGTGGTTTTTAGAAGGAGGAGCTTAAATTCTCCAGAGATCAGTGGTTCAATTTTACTAGTTAATAAATACATGAGGTACAAATAAATACAACCTCCTTCTGGCATGGTACATGCTCCCTCTTTAATAGTGCATTCTTATTTGTGCAGAAATGTTGAAATTCTCAAGTATTTCATTCTCTGCTCTTTTTACTGTAGAGAGAGAGAGAGAGAGAGAGAGAGAGAGAGAGAGAGAGAGAGAGAGAGAGAGAGAGAGAGAGAGAGAGTGTGTGTGTGTGTGTGTGTGTGTGTGTGTGTGTGTGTGTGTGTACAGTGGCCCTTCTTATCCATGGGTTCTGCATCCACAGATTCAGGATTCAACTAACAGCAGATTGAAAATACTTAAAAAAAAAAAAAAAAGGTTGCATTTGTACTGAATATGTACAGACTTTTTTCCTGTAATTATACCCTAAACAATAAAGTATAACAGCTATTAACATAGCATTCACATTATATTAGTTATTATAAGCAATCTGGAGATGGGGTGGTATGTGTAGGTTATATGCAAATACTATACAAACTTGTATAAGGGACTTGAGAATCTGGATTTTGGTATCCATCGAGGGTCTTGGAATCAATCCCCCACAGATACCCAGGGATGACACTCTCTTTCTCTTTTCCTCTTCCTCTCTGCATCTAACTATCTATAGATAGATAAGTATATATACACATATACACACATGCATATAATATATATTGCATATAGTGTTTACACATATGTACTATGTATACACACATATATAACACATATATACCTATATATACATAGATATACATATATATGTAAATAGATATATAGGTAAATATAAAGTGTGCCTTTGCACAATTTTATCTATACTCCTAGTTTTAATTAACATTATATATTGATAATTCTCAAAGCATCGCTCTCAAGAACTTGTTTATCATCTTATAGTTATTGTCTCTGTAGACATCTGTTACTATGATTTCACATATAGTCATTTAACAAATATTAACTAGTGGTACAATAATGAAGAGTTAGACATCATTCTTGCCCTCATGAAACTAACAGCTTAGAAGGGACACGATGGTCTATATTGAAAGATCTGTAAGTTCACTGGCTAAGTATTGTGGCTAGTACATAATAAGCACCCAATAAAAATTTGTATGGTGAATGAATAAATAAGTGAACATGTCATGTTATTTCTCATCTCTGTCTTTGAATGTGTGGCTTCTTTTACTTGGCATTCTTTACTTATACTTCTGGTAGACTTTTATACTGCATTTGATTCTTCTTGATGCCATTATCGCTTTTCTCAAACAGCAGGCAATCTGGTTGTTTCCTTCTGTGTGCTTTCAGTGCAACATATGTATCCCAGTCACACTTCATTTGTAGACCTTAGATACAAACATAATATATTTTCACACGCAATAGACACTTAATTGCCCATCCACAGCACCTATCCAGGGGCTGGGTTACAGTAATCTGTCAGTAAATGGGAATAAATGGGAATTAGTAAATGCAAAAGAAAATGAATTGAAATAAATTATCCTCCAACAATTGAGTTTGAATCCAGAATTCACCATATTTTGGGCCCCAATTTCATCTGTTGCATATCTTCCATTTTTCCTTTTGACAGTTAGGATACAGACAGCTTGCTATTCTGGGATGTGTTTTTCATTTTTCCATCTTTATGCCTTCCACATACTGTAGCTTATGATTGAATGTCTCTTCTGTGGGTACTAATCACCAGCATCAGAGAACTTTAAACAAGAGCCGTCTTTCCTACCTTTACCACTCTTCTAACATTCCTGACTCAGCAAGCATCCCCTCACTCTTAGCATATTTCCTGTCTCCTTATCTGAAATTACTTCACTTTCCTTGAAGCACTGTTACAGTTTTTATATGTGCCATTCTGAATTCTCCTTTCTATTATAGTTTAGGTCCATATCACATCTATCTTACAAGATTTCAAGTGTCCTGAATGGAGGAACTATACCTTACATAGAGTCTTGCAAAAAAGGAAGCATGTAATCTCTCTTGCACATAAACACAGGTTAAAACAACAACAACAACAAAAAGGATGGGGAAATTCTTTGATAAGCTCTGATGAATATAATTTTTATTATTGTAAGTTTTATAGAGCCACTGACTGAGAAGCAGTCAAAGCATGTCGTAATGGAATTTTAAACACCAGGAATAGAGAATATTAAAAACAAACAAAGAAAAAGCAAACAAGAAAAAGCATAGAAGACAAAAGAACCAAAATGGTACTGGTTCACTCAACAGCAACTTGAGAAGCTAGAAGACCGTAGAGGAATATAATTAATAGGGAAAATTAGTTTATTCCTAGAGTTTATACTCAAACAAAACTATCAATCTGAATGGTGATATTTCCAGATATGCAAAATCTTTAAAAAAAAATATGCATCTGTTTCCAGGAAGCTCCTAGAATATATGCATTAGTCAACAAGGAAATAATGTAAATAGGAGAAAGATATGAAACAAGAAAACAGGAAATTCATCACAGGAAAGGATGCGAAAGACACCAAGTTGCTGACCAAGAATAATAGCCATGAAAGTTGGTTGAAATAGCAACTAATTCAGGCTGAAGAAAGAAAATAGCTCTGGGAGGGGATATCTCAAAGATTAACAAAAGGAAATTAACAAGTAATCAATAAGACTTGATCATGTAAAAGCTTATCTTTTAAAAATTATTTTTATTATTTTAATGCTTGAATAAAGTGTTTAATCATAGAAATCAAATGTCTACATTTAAACACTGATGCATATTTATTTTAATAATAAAGCTTTTTATTACAGATCTGTACTTTATTTTTAATTTTATAGTTGTGGGGTATAAGTGAGGATTTACTACATACAGTAGGTTACACGCAGGTGAAGTTTGGAGTTCCAGCTCTCTCCTTCTGACAATGAACCAGGTACTAAGTATGTTGCCATGTCTTCCCCTCTTGGTCCCCCCTCTATCTCTCCACTACTAGTGCCCAGCATCTACTGATCCCACCCTTGTGCTGGTGTGACCAGTGATCAGGGCCTGATTATGAATGAAAACATATGGTATTCAGTTCTTTGTTTCTGTGAGAGTTCACTTAATATGATGTTCTCCAGCTGCATCTATGTTGCTATGTGAAGGACATGATTTTTTTCTTCTTTATGGCTGCATAATAGTCTCTTGTTTGTGTGTACCACATTTTCTGTATCCAGTCAATGGGTATCTGGGTTGATTCCATGATTTTGCTATTGTGGATAGTGCTACGATGAAAATACGTGTGCAGGTGTCTTTTTGGAAGATTGATTTATGTTCCTCTGGGTATATTTTCAGAAGAGGGATTGCTGGATCACATGGAAACTCAATTTTTAGTTCTTTGAGAAATCGCATCCACTGAGTTCCTCTAAAGTTGAACTCACTTACGTTCCCCCCAACAGTGTGGCTGTGCCCCATTTTCTCTGCAGCTGCACCAGCACCTGTTGTTTTTTGACTTTTAATTATAGCCATCCTGACTAGTGTTAGGTGGTATCTCATTGTAGTTTTAATTTGCGTTTCTCTGATGATTAATGAGACTGAGCATTTTTTTCATTTGTTTGTTGGCTGCTTATGTGCCCTCTTTTAAGAAGTGTCTGTTCATGCCCTTAGCTCCCTTTTTAAAGGTATTTTTTTTCTTTTCAAATCATTTGAGTTCCTTGTAGATTCTGAATGTAAGATCTTTATTAGATGCATAGCTTGCAAATATTTTTTCTTATTCTATGAGTTGTCTCTTTATTCTCTTGATATTTTATTTTGCTGTACAAAAACTTTTCAGTTTGATAAAATCCTACCTGTCAATTTTAGCTTTTGCTGCATTTGCTTTTGAGGACTTGACCATGAATTTATTGCCTACGCCAATGTGCAGGGGGGTGTTCCTTGTGTTTTCTTCTAAGATTCTTATAGTTTCAGGTTTTACATTTAATTCATAGATCCATTTTTGTTGAGAGCCAGCCATGGAGGCCTGCCTGCTGACAAAGTCCAGGGGGCTGAAGACCCCGGGTCGCAAAGTGAACCTGGGTAGCTGAGACCCTTGCTTCTACTTTTGTTATTAGTGCAACTGAAAAGTTCTGAGGATGGAAAGCAAAATTCCACTCATGCCTCCACTACCCCTTGCAAAAAGGCAAGAGGGGAATTCATGAAAAATTACCTTCCCTTCATTTGAATTCCTCCCTAGGTTTCCATGTCCCCGGCCTCCTGGTATTAAACCATGCAATCACTTGATTAAACATTGTAGTTGGGAAAATTGTAAAAAATCAGAAAGTGCTCAATTTAATGTTTGTCAGGGAACTCACTGGTACTGCCAGGAAATTATCAATAGAGATTTTAAATATGTGCAGGTAGATAATTACTTATAAGATTGGCGACTAATTGGAGAAATTTGGGAAGCTACAGTTTGTATTTTTAGGAAAAGTGCCAATGCAAAAATTACATTTACTTAATTTCTACATGTGGTGTATTATGCTTAAGAAATTAACAATCACATAAATATTAATGGACCCTTGCCTTTACTTCCCTTTGTTAGGAGGCTTGCAATTCTGGTTAGGGATTGTGACTAAAGTGAATTGAGCCCTGGAGACCCTTTGTTTTACAAACATTAAAACCCAGTCTCCCTAACAGGGGATAATTGATGCAGATTGTAAATACCCAGGGGTAACACTGTGGGAAACTAGTCAGGCCAATTTGCAGCTAAGAAACCTTGAAAATGTTGTTTACCCCAGCTAGTTGCAAATTGTTGTGTGTGAAGGTCACAGGTGTGACTTGTTAATCTATGTGATAATTATAGTGCTTAGAACTTGGTAGTGATTTATAATGCAATAGTTATAGGAATAAGTAAGTTTTGTATGGACATTAAGAAATGATAATCATTAAGAGATGTTAGAAGTTTATAAAATTTATAGTTAATGTTTAGGATGATAATGTTTTAAGATCAAAACAGGATGAACAAAGATACATTGCCTCTCTGGTCCATTAAATTGAAACTGATTGCCTTGAAAACAAAAAACATGTAGGGTATAAATGGAGTTGGAAAAGACAATAAATCAGCATTTGTCCTGCTTGCAGCCCAGTCAGTGTCCAAGTTTTTTTCTCCTGTGCCGACGCTGTCCCTCAGAGGAAATTCTGACCCCACTGGAGCTGGACTCTGGCACATTTTTGAGTTAATTTTTGTATATGGTGATAGGTAGTGGTCCAGTTTCATTCTTCAACATATGGCTAGTAAGTTTTCCCAGCACCACTTACTAAATATGTTTTTTTTCCCCAAATGTTTGTTTTTGATGGCATTGTCAAAGATGAGTTGGTTGAGGGACTTTTGTTTTATTTCCAGTTTCTCTATTCTGTTTCATTGGTCTATGGGTTTATTCCTGTACCAAAACCATGCTGTCTTGGTTACTGTAGCCTTGTAATAAAGTTTACTTTCTGGAAGCTTGATGCCTCCAGTTTTGTTCCTTTTGCTGAGGATTGCTTTAGCTATTTATGCTCTTGTTTTGTTGTCATTGTTGTTTGCTTCCATATTTTTTGTCTGTATTGTCTTCTCTAGGTCTGAAAAATGATGAAGGCAATTTGATAGGAATTGCATTGAATCTGTAGATTGTTTTGGATGGGATGCACATCTTGACAGTATTGATTTTTTTTTTTTCCAATCTATGAGCATGGGTTTTTTCCCATTTGTATCATTCTTGATTTTTATTTTTCTTTTTGAGCAGTGTTTTGTAGTTCTTATTGTAAAGGTCTCTCGCTTCTTTTGTTAGGTGGATGCCAATGTATCTCATTTTATGTGTGTGTGTCTATTGCGAATTGAATTGTTTTTTATTTGGTTCTCAGCCTGCTTGTTGTTGGTGTATAGAAATGCCACTGCCTTTTGCACGCTGATTTTGTATTCGAAGGCTTCACCAAAGTTGTTTATCAGTGTGAGAAGGTTTTTGACAAGCTCTCTAGGGTTTTCTAGGTATGGAATCATACTGTCGGCAAAGAGGGATAATTTAACTACTCTTTTCCTTTTTGAATACCCCTGAATTCTTTCTCATGCCTGATTGCCTGGCTAGGACTTCCAGTATTATGTTGAATAGGAGGGATGAGAGTGGGCATCCTTGTCTTGTTTCAGTTCTTAAGGGGAATGCTTGTATGATATTGGCTGTAGGTTTGTCATAAATGGCTCTTATTGAACATTGAGGAATCTTCCTTTGATGCCTAGATATTCAAGGGTACTTATCAAAAAGGGTTGGATTTTATCAAATGCTTTTCTACATCTAATGAGATAATCATTATGGTTCTTGGTTTTATACCTGTTAATGTGATGAATTATGTTGATAGATTTATTAATGTTGTATCTTGGTAATGAAGCTTACCTGGTCAAGACAGACAATTCTTGAAATGTGTTGTTGGATGTGATTTTATAAAACCTTGTTGAAAATTTTTTCATCTATGTTCATCAAGGAACTTGGCCCATAGTTAGTTTTTCCTTGTTGGATCTATGCCAAGTTTGGGTATCAGGATATTAGCCTTATAGAATGAGCAAAGAAGAGTTACTTGCTTCTCAATTGCCTGGAATACTTTCAACAGAACTGGTATCAGCTCTTTCTTGTGTGTCTTTTTTTTTTTTTTGAGTTGGAGTCTCACTCTGTCACCCAGACTGGAGTGCAGCGGCCACTCCCGGCCACCGCAGCCTCGACCTGCTGGGCTCCAGCGATCCTTCCACCTCAGCCTTCCGAGTAGCCAGAATTACAGGCGTGCGTTACCACGCTCGGCTGATTTTTTGATTTATTGCAGTGATGAGGTCTCGCTGCCCAGGTGGGTCCCAAACCCATGGGCTCAGGCAATCCACTCACCTCAGCCTCCCAAAGGCGCAGGATTACAGGCTGAGCCACCGAGCCCGGCTCTTGTGTGTCTTGTAGAATTCACCTGAGAAACCATCTGGTCCAGGCTGATTTTTTGTTTGTTTGTTTGTTTTGTTTTTCCTTTTTTTGGTAGGGAGCTCTCTTATATCTGAGTGGATTTCTTGGATTGTTATTGGTCTATTTAGGGTTTCAATTTCTTCCTGTTTCAACTTTGGGAGGTTTTGTGATGCCAAGAATCTCCCCACTTTCTCTAGTTTATTTGTATGTAGATGTTCATAATAATTTCTGACAATCTTTTGAATTTTTTCAGTGTCATTGTGACGTTGTCTTTTTTGTTTCTAATTGTGTTTAATCTGGATTTCTCTCTTTTTGTTAGTCAGTCAGGTCAGGGGTCTGTTAACCTTATTTATCGTATCAAAGAACCAGCTTTTGTCTTTTTATTTTGATCTTTTCTATGATGTTTTGGTTTCTGTTTCTTGCAATTCTGAATTTATTTTAGTAATTTGAAGTTTTCTACTAAATTTAGAATTTAATTGTTCTTGTTTTTCCAGATCTCTTGGGTATGGTATTAGGCTGTTTACTTAAGATCCTCTGTTTTCTTGAGATGTGTGTGTAATGCTATAAACTCTCCCCCCCAACACTGTTTTCATAGTATCCTAGAGGTTTTGATATGTTGCATGTTTGCTTCCATTTTTTTCTAGGAATCTTTTTTTTTCTACCTTTATTTTTTGTGTTAACCCCAAAGTTATTCAGAATCACATTGTTTAGTTTCCATGTATTTGTGTGTTTTGGGAATTTTCTGTGGTGATGACATTTATTTTTGCTCCTTGATGATCTGAGAAGATGCCTGGCATTATTTCAACCTTTTGAAATTTGTTCATGCTTGATTGATACCTGTGCATGTGATCAGTCTTGGATTATATTCCATGTGCTGATAAATAGACTGTAGCTGTTCATTCAAGTGTTCTGTAAATGTCTATTATTAGGTCCAGTTAGTTGAGTGTTAAGGTTCTAGATTTCATTGGTGGTTTTTTGCCATGAGGATCTGTCTATGACTGTGAGTGGGGTATAAAAGTCTACATTTATGACTGTATGGATGTCTTATGTTCTTTCTTAGTTTAAGTAGCAATTGTTTCATAAATCTGGGTGCTTCTGTGTTGGGTACATATATATTTAAGATGGATATTTCTTGCTGGTGGATTGAGCCTTTTATTATGTAGTATCTTTCAGTGTCTTTTTAAACTTTTGTTAGTTTGAAGTCTGTTTGGCTGATATAAAAATAGCTACCCTTGATCTTTTTTATTTGCAATTTTCCTGTAAGATCTTTCTCTGGCTTCTTACTTTGAGCCTGTGGGTGACCTTGAGAGTGAGATGGGTTTCCTGGAGGCAGCAGAATGTTAGATTATGGTTTTGTTTTTTAAAAAATCCAGTTTGCTACTCTATGTCTTTTGGGTGTCATGTTCAGTCCATTCACATTCAAGTTAATTATTGGTATATGATATATCCCTGTCATAATGCTCATAAGAGGTTGCTTTTCTTTTTTAGGTTTTATGGTTGATTTGTATGATCTATTAACTCTGTATATCCTGTGCTTTTGTGATGAGTAGAACCATTCTTTCATTTCTGTGCACAGAACTTTTAAACTTCTCCTGAAGGGGTGTTCTGGAGGTGGTATATTCTCTTAGGGATTGGATATCTGGTACTCCTTCATGATTAAGTTTAGCTTGGCAGGGTAGCAAAGTTTTGGCTGGAATTGCTTTTATTTAAGAACATTAAAGATAGCACCTCAGACCCTTCTGGCATGTAGGGTTTCTGCTGGAAAGTTTGCTGCAATTCAGATGGGTCTTCCCCAGTAGGTGGTCTGTCACTTTTCTCTAGCTGCCTTTAGGAATTTTTTTCCTTCAGCTTACCTTGTAAAGATGGATTATTATGTGTCTTGGGGATGGTCTTATATAACACCTTGCAGGGATTCTCTTGATCTTTTGCATTTGTATGGTCACTTCTCTAGCAAGATAGGTAAAGTTTCTTGGATGAGCTCCTAGAAGGCTTGTTCCAGGGTGTTCTGTTTCCCCTTCTGTTTCAGTAATGCTGATCAACCATGGATTTGGTTTCTTTACATAATCACACACCTCTTATAGGCTTTGCTCATTCTTTTTGAGCCTTTTCTCCTTGTTTTTGTCAAGACTGGGTTAGTTCAATATTTTGATTCTCTCACTCTGAGATTCTTTCTTTGCCTGTTCAATTCTGCTGCCTAGCAGAATTTTCAGGAAGCAAGTTTTCATTTCCAGAATTTCAGATTGGATATTTCTTATATTGGTCAGCTCAACCTTTATTTTCTTCACTGCTTTTGTTGTCAAGGTGATCTGTACTTCCATCTTCTTGTGTTTTCCTTGACTGTTTTTGCCATCCATAGTCTGAATTCTATGTCTGTCATCATGGACAGGTCATTCTGAGTAGGTTCCATTGCTTGGGGTCTGGTAGGAACTTTTGTGGGTGATGTTTCTTTAAGGCTTTGGCGATTGCTAGTGTTTGTTTGTTTGTTTGTTTTTCCTGGTTTTTTTCTCCCCTCTGTGAGGAACAACCCTTCTCTTATTGTTATTTTTGTTTGTTTAGTTGTTTTGTAGTTAGAGGTGGTCTAGCTGCCCTAGGGTCTTTTCTGTCACTCAAAATAATTCCCAGAAGAAAGGGGAGGGGCCACCAGGACTGCAGGTGCTTTTACTCCATCATCTCCAGCTCTGCCTTTCCTGCTAGGCAGTGCTCAAAACTTAAAGTGACTTTCTGCTGCACAGATTTTCCCATGGCTGGGCCAGCCAGACTGCATTCTGATCTCTAGTTGTGAGTTCTCTGTGGATTGGGAGGGGGGGTGGGCCCCCTGGCTGCTGTGGCAGCATTGCCAGAATGTTAGCACCATCTGTTGCCCAGAAGTGCTCTTGTAGGGATATAGAAGCTACCTGGTGTCCCTCTTAACTCTTTCTCCTCAGCTGAAGGACAATCTTCAAGAGCAGCAGTATCTGCCAAAGCTTGTTCCAAACCAGCATACACCATGGCAGTACCTACCTTTGGGGTGACTAAAGCCGGTAGGTGATCTTTCCCAGGCTGGGGCCTGCCCAGCAAGCCTGCCCATGGGGTACAAGCTTTCAGGGATTGATTGACTATAGGCATTCAGAGCTTGGATGGGTTCCCACCTCTACATGGGCTCTTGTTGCACACCACAGTGCTGTATCTGGGCCACCTCTCAATTGCGACTGGGACCCATGCAGCTAGGGGGAGAGGAATTATCACAGATTGTGCCAGTAGTACTCACACCCTCTTACATGTAAGGAAGGACTCTATTTTTTATTTACTTTTCCTTTCTATAGCTCTAGTAAGTACAAATGGTTTGTGGTTATATGGTTGCATTGTATAGTGTTGAAGAAGTATGGGCTTTTAGTGTGCCCACTACTTCCACATGTGCACACTGTACCTGATAGGTGATTTCTCATCCTTCCTCCCCTCTTCCCCCTCCCCCTTCTGAGTCTCCAGTGTCCGTTATGTCATCCTCTATGCCTTTGCAGATCCTTAGTTTAGTTCCCACTTATAAGTGACTACGTGCAATGTTTGGTTTTCTGTTCCTGTGTTAATTGGATGATAGTCTCCAATTTCATCCAACTTGCTGCAAAAGATGTTCTTTCTTTTTCTTTGATGGCTGAATAGCATTCCATAGTATATATATATACCACATTTTCATTATCTACTGATCAGTTGATGGGCATTTAAGTCAATTCCACATCTTTGCAATTATGAGTTACGCAGCTGAACATGTTAGTGCAGTTGTATTTTTTATACAATGACCCAAAGAAGGGTAGATACCTAGTAGTGATATTTCTGGATCAAATGGTAGGTCTACTTTTAGATCTTTCAGAAATATCCATACCAATTTCCATAGAGGTTGTACTAATTTATACTCCCACCAGTGTTCCCTTTTCACTACATCCATGCCAGCATCTATTTTTTTTAATTATAATGGCCGTTCTGACTGATGTAAGGTGCTATCTCATGGTTTGAATTTGCATTTCCCTAAAGATTAGTGATACTGAGCATTTTTTCGTATGTTTGTTGGTCATTTATATATCACACTTTGAGAGATGTCTGTTCATTTTCTTTGCCCACTCTTTAATGGTATTTTTTTCTGATTTGTTTTAGTTTTTTTGTAAATCTGAATATTAGTCCTTGGTCAGATCTATAGTTTACAAATACCTTCTCCCATTCTGTAGGTTGCCTGTATGCTCTGTTGATTATTTCTTTTGCTGTGCAGAAGCTTTTTAGTTTAATTAAGTTCCACTATTCATTTTTGTTTTCATTGCATTTGCTTTTGGGGTTTATTTTTTATAATCAATATTTTTTGTTATGATATTGTGGGGTATGGTTAAGGGTTAGGTATACAAATATGCTTTGTTGAGGCACCCTTGTTGATAAGAGGTGTCTCCCTGTCCCCAGACAGATATTTACTACCGTTAATCCCATCTCCCTTCCCCTCCCCCCATAGTTTCCCACCACTGTCAGTCATTTTCTTATAGTATTACGTTGGATGTTCAAGGTCCACTATATGAGTGAGAACATGTGATACTCAGATCTTTGTTTCTGTGAGAAGTCACTCAGTATTATAGACTCTAGCTCCATCCAGGTTGCTGTGAAATTCATGATTTTGTTCTTTTTTATGGCTGCATAGTATTTCGTCATGTACATGTGCCACATTTTTTAAATCCAGTCCTCTTTTGATGGACAGCATGGTTGCTTACAGGTTTTTGCTATTGTGAACAATGCTGCGATAAACATACATGTGCAGGTATCTTTTTGATAGAGTGATTTGAGTTTCAGGGTATATTCCCAGTAGGGGGATTGTGGGGTGATATGGGAGGTCAATATTTAGAGCTTTTAGGAATCCCCATACAGTTTTCCACAGAGGTTGCACTAGTTTGCACTCCCACCAAGTGTAGAAGTGTTTCCTTTTCACCACATCCTCTCCAGCAACTTATCTTTTGAGTTATTGATAATTGCCATTGTGACTGGAGTTAGGTGGTATCTCAGTGTGGTTTTGATTTGCATCTCCCTGATGATTAGTGAGGTTGAGCATTTCTTCATGTATCTGTTGGCTGCTCGAATGTCTTCCTTTGTGAATTGTCTGTTCATATCTTTTGCCCATTTTATAATGGGGTTGTTTGTTTTTTTCTTTTCAAAACATTTGAGTTCCTTGTAGATCCAAGATGTTAAGCCTTTGTCAGACCTGGTGTTGGCAAATACTTTTCCCCAGTCTGTGGACTGTCTCCCTGCTCTCTTGATGGTTTCTTTGGCTTTACAGAAGCTTGTCAGTTTAATGAGGTCCTACTTGTCTATCTTCTCTCTTATGGCCTGTGGTTTTCAGGTTTTGTTCAGGAATTGGGTGCCAGTTCCAATTTCCATGAGGGTATGTCCTTCCTTTTCTAAGGTTCTTATGGTTTGAGGTTTTACATTTAGTTCTCTGATCCATTTGGAGTTAACCTTTGTGCATGGGGATAGATAGGGGTCCTGTTTCAATCTTCTGCATGTGGTCAGCCAGTTTTCCCAGCACCATTTACTGAATAGGTTCTCCTCTCCCCAGTGGTAGGTGATGGAGGCTTTGTCAAAGATGAGTTGGTTGAGAAATTGGGGTTTTGCTTCTGGAATCTCAATTCTATTGCCTTGGTCTATATGCCTGTTCCTGTACCAATACCAAGCTGTTTTTATTATTGTAGCTTTTTAGTAAAGTTTTAAGTCTGGTCATGTGATACCATCTGCTTTGTTTTTTTTGTTGTTGTTTTTTGTTTTTTTTGCTAAAGATTGTTCTGGCCATTCTGGGTCATTTTTGTTTCCATATGAATTCCTGTGTTGTTTTTTCTAGGTCTGAGAAGAATGTTGCTGGTAATTTGATGGGTATTGCATTAAATCTGTAAATTGCCTTAGGTAGGATGGACATCTTCACAATGTTAATTCTCCCAATCCATGAGCATGGGATATTTTTCCACTTGTTTGTGTCATCTTTGATTTCCTTGAGCAATGTTTTGTAGTTTTCATTGTAAAGGTCTTTCACGTTTCTGGTTAGGAAGACACCAAGGTATTTCTTTTTGTGTGTGTGTGGCTATTGTGAATGGAATTGTGGTTTTTATTTGGGTTTCTGTTTGTTTGTTATTGGTGTAAAGAAATGCAATTGTCTTTTGCACATTTATTTTATATCCTGAGACTTTACCAAAGGCCTTTATCAGTGTAAGGAGGTTTTTGACAGATTCTCTTGGGTTTTCAAGGTACACAATCATGTCATCTGCAAAGAGAGATAATTTGACTTCCTGTTGTCCTGTTTGGGTACCCCTGATTACCTTCTCTTCTCTGATTGCTCTAGCCAGGGCTTCCAATACTATATTGAACCGGAGGGGTGAGAGTGGGCATCCTTGTCTTGTTCCAGTTTTCAGGGGAATTGGTTCCAATTTTTGTCTGTTTAGGAGTATGGTGGCTGTGGGTTTCTCGTAGATGGCTTTTACTATTTTGAGGTATGTTCCCTGTATGCCTAGATGTTTGAGGGTTTTTATCAAGAAGGGGTGCTGGATTTTATCAAAAGCTTTTTCTGCATCTAATGATATAATCATGTGGTTTTTGTTTGGACATCTGTTGATGTATTTAATTACATTTATGGTTTTATGAATGTTGAACCAGTCTTGCATCCCAGAGATGAAGCCTACTTGGTCATGATGGATGATTTTTTGAGATGTGTTGTTGAATCCTGTTTGCTAGGCTCTTGTTGAGAATTTTAGCATCATGTTCATCAAAGATATTGGCCTGTAGTTCTCTTTCTTTGTTGGATCTTTACCTGGCTTGGGTATCAATGTGATGTTAGCTTCGTAAAATGATTTAGGGAGAGTTCCATCTTTCTCAATTGCCTGGAGTACCTTCAGTAGGATTGGTATCAGCTCCTCTTTAAATGTCTTAAAGAATTCTGCTGGAAAGCCATCTGGTCCAGGGCTTTTTTTTGTAGGTAGTTTTCTTATTATGTAGTCAATTTCCTTGATTGTTATTAGTCTATTTAGGGTCTCAATTTCTTCTTGTTTCAACCTAGGCAGGTTGTGTGATGACAGAAAGTCCTCCATTTCCTTAAGGTTTTCAGGTTTGTTTCCATAAGAGTGTACATAGTAGTCTCTAATGATCTTTTATATTTCTTCAGGATCAGATGTGACTTCATCTTTTGTGTTTCTGATTGTGCTTATTTGGGCTTTTTCTCTCTTTTTCTTGGTTAGTCTAGCTAGGGGACCATCGATTTTGTTTATCCTTTCAAAGAACCAGCTTTTTATTTCATTGATTTTTTTTTTTTTTTTGGTACTATCTTTTTGTCTTCTATGTCCTGGATTTGGGCTTTTATTTTGGTGATCTGGATTCTTCTGCTGAAATTAGGGTTTTTGTGGTCTTGCTTTTCCAGCTTCCTTAGGTGGCTTGTTAGGTTGTTAATTTGTGATCCTTCCATTTTCTTCATGTGCGTTTGAAGCATTATAAATTCCCCTCTTACTATAGCTTTCATGGCGTCCCAGAGATTTTGGTAAGATATTTCTTCATTTTCATTTGTTTCCAGGTGTCTTTTAATCTGTGTTTTGATTTCACCATTGACCCAGGAGTTGTTTGGCATCATGCCGTTTAGTGTCCATGTCTTTGTGGGTTCTGGGGGGACCTTGTTGGTGTTAATGTTTATTTTTATTCCACTGTGGTCTGAAAAGGCACATGGTAAAATTTCAGTCCTTTTAAATTTGCTTATGCTTGATTTATTGCCAAGTATGTGGTCAATCTTAGAGTACGTTCCATATGGTGATGAGTAGAATGTGTATTCTGTGGTCTTTGGATGGAGAGTTCTGCAGGTATCAATTAAGTCCATTTGGTCTAGAGTCACATTGAGGTTTCGGATCTCGTTGCTGATCTTTTGTCCTGATGATCTGTCTAGGGTTGTGAGTGGGGTATTAAAGTCCCCAGCTATGATAGTATTAGAGTCGATATCTTTTTTTTGTTTACCTAGGAGCTGCTTTATGAAAGTTGTTGCTCCTATGTTGGATGCATATATGTTTAGGATGGATATTTCTTGTTGATGGATTGAACCTTTTATTATTATGTAGTGGCCTTCTGTATCTTTTTAAATTTTTGATAGCTTAATGGTTATTTTGTCTGAGATTAAAATCATGACTCCTCCTTTCTTTTGTGTTCCATTCGCCTGAAAATTTGTTTCCCATCCTCTTACTTTGAGTCTGTGAGTATCCTTTCTAGTGAGGTGAGTCTCTTGAAGGCAATAGTTTATTGCCTGGTGATATTTTATCCATTTTGACATTCTGTGTCTTTTCAGTGGTTCATTTAGTCCATTCACATTCAAGCTAATTATTGAAATGTGAGAGTTGGTCCCTGTCATAATGTTCTTACAGAGTTGTTGTTCTTTCTCTTTGTGTGTTGTCTTTCTTTTGGTTCTGGTGTTGGTTCATGTGTGTTTTTAATCTTTTGCCTGTACTCTTGTGAAGAACGTTGTTGTTCTTTTTTCCTTTTCTTCTGTGTTCAATACTTTCTTAAGTGTTTCTTGTAGAGGTGGTCTGGTGGCAGCATAGGTTCTTAGGGATTGGATATCTGGGAAAGATTTCAATTCTCCCTCACTGATGAAGCTTAGCTTGGCTGGGTAGGTTATTCTCAGTTGAAATTGTTTATCTTTTAGAATTATGAAGATAGGGCTCCAAGGTCTCCTAGCCTGGAGGGTTTCTGTAGATAAATCTGCTGCTATTCTAATTGGTCTTCCCTGGTAGGTAGTCTGACCTTTTTCTCTTGCTGCCTTTAGGATTTTTTCTTTTATACCTACTTTGTTTCAGCAAATTATTATGTGTCTGGGAGTTGGTCTTATTTGTTGTCTCGCAGGGGTTCTCTGAATCTCTTGTGTTTGAATTTTTTCATCCCTGATGAGTTGAGGGAAGTTTTCCTGAATGATTTCATGAAATGTTTGTTCCAGTGTGGCTTCTGTTTCTCTCTCTGCCTCAATAAGGTCAATTACTCTTAGGTTCAGTCTCTTGAAGTGATCATTCATCTCTTGATGGTTTTGTTCTGTCTTTTTTGAGCTGCTTTTCTATGTTTTTGACAGTTTGGGTTAGTTTTGTGTTTTGGTCTTCGAGCTCTGAGATTCTTTCTTCTGCTTGGCTAATTCTGCTTTCCATGCTTATTAGTTTGTTATTTATTTCCATCACAGTATTCTTTACTGCTTTTATTTCTGACATCAGCTCCTTCCTATTTTCCTCTTCTCTCTCCTCAATTTTTAAAAATTCTCTCTATTAATGTCTTGATGTCTGGGTTTGTTGCATGTGACCAATCATTCTGGGGGCTCTTCATTGTTTGTGTTCCGGAGTCTGTTTTCTCAGTGTCTGACCTCCTAGGGGTCTGTGTGAGACCTATATTCTTGTTTTGGTTTTTCTTTATTTGTGCGGCTTTTTCCACTCCCTACTTTTTCCTTCCCTCCATGTCACCATCTTCTTTAATTCTGTTATTCAGGGGTAGAGGGATTGCTTTTACTTCTGTTTGTTCAATCTCCTATTCTTCTTTATGTATGTCCTCTTACTTTGTTCAATTCTAGAGTTGTACTGTAGGTTGGGGGTGGTCCTTTTTGCAGTTTTGAGATTTACTTAATGGAGGAACTGTGTTTCAAAATGTATCAGCAGTTCCTGGTATCCGCTGACAGGGGTATGGACAATCTGAAACCCACTTCCCTCTGCCTTGGAATCTGTCCATGCAGTGGGGCTGTATGTTTACTCTCTGTAATAAAATGAGGTTAGCAGAGGGAAGAGAATGGAGCAGACAGTGGGGGCAAGAGGGGGGTGGAGAGAGTAGTAAGGGGGGAAACAGACGAGTGTACCAACAAATGGAGAGAGAGATCTAAACTGAAACAGATAAAAACAATAGACCACAGCTACAGACTAACCAACTCCCATGAAAAAGAAAACTAAAACATAAGATGATGCTAACATATAAGCTAACCAACCACCTTATTGATGTGCTGTTCCTCTGAGAGGAGAAAAGAGAAGAAAAAGAAGGGAAAAAAAGAGGGGGAACAAAACAGTAGGAATAGAATCAAGTCATTAAACGAACAGAACCAATCAAGCACACTCTGAGACTTTTCGTTTCAGTCCAATGTCCTTTCAGCTCTGATTTCTAGCTGTCTTCTCAGGCTGGTAAATTTGTTCACAGTTAGGGTCAGTTGCCCCTTGCCTGCTGTGAAGGATAGTTCAGATCACCACTTAGTTTACCACTCAAATCTGGCCTGTGTCTGTTTTTCAAGCTTGTTTGTCCTGTTTCGGTGTTGTTACCATGAATTGCCAGCAGGTGGTGCTATCTCACAGCCCCAGAGGGGGGGAGCCAGACAGGAGTTGGGCAGAGGCTGGAGATGGGAGCCTGCCTCAGGGCACACAGGAGGAGACCCATGGCCAGCAGGACATCACGGTGGCATCGAGGTGGCAGCAATCCCAGCAGATCTTGCCCACAGAGGCTTCAAGAACTGAAGTCATGGATTGCCTCAGACACGGGTGGTGCGATGCACTATGGCTGCCACAGAGGCCGCAGCAGCGCCAGCAGCTGCTGTGTCTGCAGCTGCAGTGGTTGTCCAGACCGCAGCAATGGCCCAGTAGTGGTGACGGCCGAGCTCCATGTGAAGAGCAGGCTGCTGATGTTGGGATCTGCAGCCCCCGGGGAGAGAGCCAGAGACCCTCTGTGTTCTCCTGTGCAGAGGATCTCAAAGACCAGGCTGTCCTGTCACCATCTTGCCGGAAGTCTGCTTTTGGGATTTTAACCATAAATTATTTGCCTAGGTCAATATCCAGAAGAGTTTTGCCTAGACTTTCTTGTAGGTTTTTTATAGTTTCAGGTCTGATATTTGTCTTTAGTCCATCTTGAGTTAATTTTGTATATGGGATGAGATAGAGATGAAGTTTAATTTTTCTGCATGTAGCTTTCCAATTTTCTCAACACAATTTGTTGAATAGAATGTCCTTTTCTGGTGTATGTTTTTGTCTGCTTTGTCAAAGATCACTTGGTTGTATGTATTAGAGTTTATTTCTGCATTCTCTATTTTGTTCCATTGACCAATGTCTTATACTAGTCTTATACTGGTCTTATACTAGTGCTATGCTGTTTTGGTTACTACAGTATACTTTGAAGTCAGGTAATGCGATACCTCCAGCTTTGTTCTTTTTTGCTTAGGATTGCTTAAACTATTATGGCTTTTTTTTGGTTCCTTATGAATTTTAGGATTTTTTTTTTTGGAACTCTGTAAGAAATGTCAGCAGAAGTTTGAAAGAGGTTGCATTGAATCTGTATATTGCTTGGGGTAATATGGTCGTTTTAGCAATGCTGGTTCTTCCAATCTATGATCATAGCACATTTCTCTATTTGCTTGTATCCTCTACAATTTCTTTCAGTGTTTTGTAGTTCTCCTTGTAGAAATCTTTCACTTCCTTGGTTAAATAAATTCCTAGGTAGTTTAGCTTTGTGGCTGCTATTGTAAACAGAGTTGAGTTCTTGATTTGATTCTCAGCTTGGTTGCTATTGATGTATAGCAGTGCTACTGATTTGTGTGTGTTGATTTTGTATCTTGAGACTTTACTGAATTCATTTATCAAGTTCAGGAGTCTTTTCAAGGAGTCTTTAGGATTCTGTAGGTATAAAGATCATATTGACAGCCTATAAAGATACTTTGATCTCTTCTATTTCAATTTGGATACCTTTGATTTCTTTTTCTTCCTTGATTGCTCTGGCTAGGACGTTCAGTACTACGTTAAATAGGAATGGTGAGAGTAGGCATCCTTGCCTCGTTCTAGTTTTGAGGGTACTCTATTTAAGATGATATTGGCTGTGGATTTGTCATATATGCCTTTTATTATTTCAAGTAATGTTCCCTCTATGCCTGTTTTGCTGATTGTTTATATTATGAATAGTTGCTGACTTTGATCAAATGCTTTTTCTGTATCTATTGAAATGATTTTATGATGTTTGTTTTTGTGGTGAATCATGATTATTGATTTGCATATGTTGGCACACCCTTGCATCCCTGGGATAAAAATCACTTGATCATGGTGGATAATCATTATTTTTACGTGCTATTGATTTCAGTTTGCTAATATTTTGTTGAGGATTTTTGCATCAGTGTTCATCAAGGATATTGATCTATAGTTTTTGTTGTTGTTGTATCTTTTCCTGATTTTGGTATTAGAGTGACATTGGTTTCATAGAATGAGTTAGTAAGAATTCCCTTCTTTTCAATCTTATGAAATAGCTTCAGTAACATTGATACCCGTTATTTGAATGTCTGGTAGAATTCAGCTATGAGTCCATCAGGGCCTAGACTTTTTTTTGTTGTTGGGAGACTTTCAATTACTGTTTCAATTAAGCTACTTGTTATATGTCTGTTCGCGGTTTCTACTTCCTCCTGATTCAAGGTTGGGGGTTTTTTATTTACAAGAATTTTTCTATTTCCTCTAGATTATCTAGTTTGTTTAAATAGAGGTTTTATAACAATCTCAGATGATATTTTGTGTTGCTGTTATATCAGTTGTAATGCCTTTATTTTAATTTCTGATTGAGCTAATTTAAATAATATTGCTAGTGGTATCCATTTTTTTCTTTTCAAAGAACCAACTTTTTGTTTCATTTTTACTTTATATATTTTTAAATTTTGATTCATTTAGTTTTGCCCTGATTTTTGTTATTTCTTCTGCTAGCTCTAAGTTTGATTTGTTTGTGTTTTTCTAGTTCCTTGAGGAGTGATGTTTGGTTTTCAATATGCATTATTTCAGTCTTATTAATGCAGGTCTTAAGCACAGCTTTGGTTGTGTTCCAGAAGTTTTGATAATGTGTTTCATTATTGCCATTCACTTTGAGGAATATTTTAATTTCCATCTTGATTTCATTGTTGTCCCAAAGATCATTCAGGAGCACATTGTTTTAACTTCTATGCTTTTGTTTGGTTTCACAAGTTCTTCTTGGAGTTAATTTATTGTTTTATTCCACTGTGACCTATAAAGGTACTTGATATGATTTCAAATTTTTAAAAATTTTTTAACACTTGGTTTGTGGTCTACATATGGTCTCTCTTGGAGAATGTTCCATTTATTGGTGAGAAAATGCATATTTTGTGGTCTTGGGGTAGAATGTTTTTTAGATGTCTATTCATTCCATCTGTTCAAGTCCAGTATAATTGCAATGTTTCTTTGTTGATTTTCTTTTTTTCTTTCTTTCTTTTTTTTTTTTTTTTTGAGTCAGAGTCTCACTCCATAGCCCAGGCTGGAGTGCTCTGGCACAATCATGGCCACTCCAGCATCAACCTGCTGGGCTCCGGCAATTTTCCACCTCAGCCTTCCAAGTAGCTAGAACTACAGGTGTGTGCGACCATGCCCAGCTAATTTTTTATTTATTGCAGAGATGAGGTCTTGCCACATTGCCTGGGCTGGTCTCGAACCCATGGGATCAGGCAATTCACTTGCCTCAGCCTCCCAAGGTGCTGGGATTACAGGCTGAGCCACTGAGCCTGGCCAATTTTCTATTTCTAACTTTTATTTTATTTTATTACTTTTATTTTAAAGATGTGGGATACAGTTCAGAGTTAGGTAAATAAGTGGTCATAGTACAGGTGAAGTTTATACCTTCCATTGGTCCTCATTTCACCTGATTTGGGATCAGTTACCCTTATTAATGTTATGTACCCCATCCCTCCCCTGGCAGTGATCTGCTACTGCCAATCTCTTTCATGTAGTATTATGATAAATGTTCAGAGACCACTTAAGAGTGAGGACGTGTGGAACTCAGTTCTTTGCTTCTGTGATTGATCACGGAATATGATAGATTCTAAATCCATCCAAGTTTTTTCCTTTATGGCTGCATAATATTTCATCATGTATATGTACCACTTTTTTTATCCAGTCGACTTGTGATGGGCAACATGGTTGGTTTCATGTTTTTGCTATTGTGAATAATACTGCAATAAACATAAATGTGCAATTATCTTTTTTGTAGGATGATTTGAGTTCCTCTCGGTATATTCCCAGAAGGGGGATTGCTGGGTTGGATGAAAGGTCAGTTTTTAGATAATCTGGAAATCACCACACTGTTTTAACCAGAGGTTGTACTAGCTCCCACCAGCACTGTATAAGTGTTCCCTTTTCTCCACATCCTCTCCAGCAACTGCTGTTTTTTGAATTATTAATGATGGCCATACTGACTGGAGTTAGGTGGTATTTCAGTGTGGTTTTAATTTGCATTTCTTTGATAATTAGTGAAGCTGAGAATTTTTTCATGTATCTGTTGACTGCTTGTATGTCTTCTTTTAAGAAGTGTCTATTCATATCTTTTGCCCACTTTTTTTAAAAATGGGGCTTTTTTTCTTTCTGCATGTTTGATTTCTGCATGTTAGACCTTTGTCAGATATACAGTTAGCAAATATTTTTTTCTCATTCTGTGGACTGTCTCCCCACTCTCTGAATGATTTATTTTGCTTTGCAGAAGGTTTTCAGTTTGATGCGGTCCCACTTGTCTTTCTTATCTCTTATGGCATGGACATCTGGGATTTTGATCAGGAATTGGTTGCCTACTCTGATTCCCATAAGGGTGTCTCCTATGTTTTCTAAGATTCTTATAGTTTGAAGTTTTACTTTTAGGTCTTTTATTCATTTAGAGTGTATTTTTGTGGTAGGTAGGGGTCCTGTTTCAATATACTGCATGTGGTTTTCCCAGCACCATACACTGAATAGGTTTTCTTCTCCCCAGTGGTTATTGGTGGAGGCTTTGTCAAAGATGAGTTGCTTGAGAAATTGAGGTTTTGCTTCTGTAATCTCTATCCTCTTCCACTGGTTTATATGCCTGTTTTTTTACCAATACCAGGTTGTTTTGATTATTGTTGCCTTAATAGTAAAGTTTAAAGTCTGGAAGTGTGATACCTCCCACTTTGTTTCTTTTGCTAAGAATGGTTTTGGCTATTCATGATTTTTGTTTCCATATGAATTTCTGTATTGTTACTTCCAGGTCTGAGAAGAATGACATTAGTAGTTTAATGGATATTGTGTTGAATCTGTAGATTGCCTTTGGTAGGATAGACATCTTAACAACGTTGATTTTTCCAACCCAAGAACATGGAATATTTTTCCATTTGTTTGATTTTTTTTTGAGCAATGTTTTTTAGTTTTCTTTGTAAATGTCTATTACTCCTCTGGTTAGGAAGGCGCCAAGGTGTTTCATTTTTTGTGTGTGACTATCATGAATAGGATTGTGCTTTTTATTTCATTCTTTACTTGTTTGTTATTGGTATATAAAAATGCAACTGTCCTTTGCACATTGATTTTGTACCCTGAGACATTGCCAAAATCATTTATCAGTGTGAGAAGATTTTTGACAGATTCTCTTGGATTTTCAAGGTATAGGATCATATCATCAGCAAAGAGGGACAACTTCCTCTTTTCCTAGTTAGATAACCCTGATTTCCTTCACTTGTCTGATTGCTCTGGCTAATACTTCCAACACTGTGTTGAACAGAAGGGGTTCAAGTGGGCATCCTTATCTTGTTCTGGTTTTCAGGGGAAATGCTTCCAATTTCTGTCTGTTTAGCAATATGTTGGCTGTGGGTTTATTGTAGATGGGTCTTACTATTTTGAGGCATGTTCCCTCTATGCCTAGGTGTTTGAGGGTTTTTATCATGAAGGGATGCTGGATTTTGTCAAAGTTTTTTCTGCATCTAATGATATAATCATGTGGTTCTTGTTTTTACATCTATTAATGTACTGAATTACATTTATGGTTTGGGGGATGTTGAACCAGACTTGCATCCTAGAGATGAAGCCTACTTGGCAATGGTAGATCATTTTTGAGATATGTTGTTGGATCCACTTTGCTAGAATCTTCTTGAGAATTTTTGCACCTATGTTCATCAGGAATATTAGCCTGTAGTTCTCTTTTTTTGTTGGGTCTTTACCCAGTTAGCTATCAGTGTGATGTTAGCTTCATAAAACAAATTGGGGAGAGTTCCATCTTTCTTGATTACTTGGAATACTTTCAGTAGGATTGTTATCAGCTCCTCCTTGTGTGTTTTGTAGAATTCTGCTGGAAAGTCATCTGGTCCAGGGCATTTTTTTTTTTTTTGTAGGTAGGTAGTTTTCTTATGATGGAGTCTATTTCCTGAATTGTTATTGATCAATTTAAGGTATTGATTTCTTCTTGTTTCAACCTTGAGCAGTCGTGTGATATCAGAACACCCTCCATCTCATTTAGGTTTTCAAGTTTGTTTCCATATAGGTTTGTATAGTAATCTCTGGCAATCTTTTGTATTTCTTCAAGGTCAGTTGTGACTTATCTTTTGCATTCTGATTGTGTTTATTTGGGCTTTCTTTCTCTTTTTCTTGGCCAAGCTGGCTATGGGTCCATCAATCTTGTTTATCTGTTCAAAGAAACAGTTTTTTGTTTCATTGATTTCCCCCTCCCCACCCATGGCATTTTTGTTTTCTATGTTCTGTATTTGAGTTTTTACTTTGGTGATCTAGATTCTTCTGCTGAAGTAGAGCTTTGGTGTTCTTGCCTTTCCAGCTTCCATAGGTGCTTTTTTAGGCTATTAACTCATGATCTTTCTATTTTCTTGATGTATGTGTACAGAATTATAAATTTCTCTCTCAGTACTGATTTCATGGCATTCCAGAGATTTTGGTAGAATGTGTCTTTGTTTTCATTGTTTTCCAAGATTTTTAAAATTTCTATGTTGACCCAGAAGTTGTGCAGCATCATGCTGTTTAATGTCCATGTCTTTGTGTATTTCGGGGGATCCTGTTGGTGACATATTTATTCTCCTATGGTCTGAGTAGGTGCATGGCAGCATGTCGATCTTATGAAATTTGTTTATGCTTGATTCATGGCTGAGGATGTAGTCAATCCTGGAGTATGTACCATGTGGTGATGGGTAGAATGTATATTCTGTGGTTGTTGGGTGGAGTGTTCTGTAGGTGTCTATTAAGCCCATTTGGTCAGCCATCAAGTTGAGGTTCCAGATCTCCTTATTGATTTTTTGCCTTGATGATCTCTCTAGGGTTGTCAGAGGGGCATTTAAGTTTCCAGTTATGATAGTGTTATCATCAATGTCCTTTTTTAGTTTAGTTAGTAGTTTTATAAATTCTGTGTTGTGTGCATATATGTTTAGGATGGATATTTCTTATTGATAGACTGAGATTTTTATCATTATGTGTGTCCTTCTGTATCATTTTAAATTTTTGATAGCTTGAAGGCTGTTTAGTCTGATATTAAAATCACAACTCCCGCCTTTTTGGTTTTCATTCACCTGAAAGTTTATTCTCCATCCTCTAACTTTAAGTCTGTGGGTGTCCTTTGTCATGAGGTGTGTTCTGGAGGCAGCATATTGTTTGGTCATGCTCTTTTATCCAGTTAGCCATTCTGTGTTTTTTCAGTGGAGCATTTAGTCCATTCATGTTCATGCTGATTTTTGAAATGTGAGAGTTGTCCCTGTCATAAGGCTCTTATGAGGCTGGTTTGTTTTCTTTTAGCTTTTCCATTAATATATGTGTCTGTTTTCATTTTTCAGGTGTGCTGTGTACTCTGTTGCTTCTATTTTTGTCTGTGATCTTGTGAAGTGTGTAGTTCTTGTTTTGTTTCTTTTTTCTTTTATCCACACACCTTTTTAAGTGTCTCCTGTAAAGCTGGTCTGGATTTGTGTAGGTGAAATATTATATGTTTAGGGCTTGGTCTTCTCATAAGATGTCTTGCAGATGTTCTCTGTATCTCCTGTACTGGTATAGTCATCTCTCTGGCCAGCTGAGGAAAGCCCAGTGGTGGGGCTTTGCAGTCAGCCTGGCACTGGAGGTGGTAGGAGCGAGTTCAGGTTTGGGGTGACCATTCCCTACTACCCTGACATTGCAGTGGTGGGGCAGAGTCTTGTACCTCAGTTACTCTGGCAGCTTCTTCCTGGGAAGGGATTTGTTGGTTTTAGAAAATGGCACTCAGCTTCTGTGCCCTGGGAAGCTCTAGGGTCCAAGCAGAGCAGTTGTGGTACCAGCTGCTTCACCAGGAGAGCCCTAGCCACTTGCTCCCGAGTCCCCACTCAGTCAGTCACTCATATGCCCACTTACATGCACACACAAATTTGTCAATACACTCTGTCACTCACACAGGGACTCATGTAGTCCAACTGGCTCCACTGCCATCTTCCCAGAACTCCTCTCTTTGTTGACTTTCTGTCTTGATGATTTGTCTATTGCTTCAGTGGAGTGTTGAAGTCTCCCACTGTTATTATATTGCACATGCTTTCTCTCTTTTAGGTCTAGTAGAATTTGTTTTATAAAGCTGGGGGCTCTGACATTAGTGCATATATATTTTAAATTGTTATGTCATCTCAGTGGTTTGATACAGTTATCATTATATCATAACCATCTTTGTCTTTTTTTTACTGTTAAAGTCTGTTTTATCTGATATAAGAATAGCCACCCCAACTTGTTTTTGATTTCCATTTGCATGGGATACTTTTCCCCACCCCTTTATCTTGAGTCTATAGGAATCTCTGTGTATAAAGTGGGTCTCTTAAAGGAGTGGATATTTGGATTTTGTGTGTGTGCTTTTTTAATCCATGTATTTTTAGTCCACACCATTTGTGTTTGGGGTTGCTAATTGTATGTAAGGTACTATTTCATTTATCATGCTTGTTGTTATCTGGTTGTTTTATGCATGTATGTATTTATATCTATTGTGTTGGTGTTTCATAAGACCTGTGAGCTTTATAATTTTCACCATTTTTATACTGGTATATTTTGAACTTTTGTTTCAGTATTTAGAACTCCTTTGAGTATCTCTTGTAGAGAAGTCTAGTGGTGACAAATTCCCTTAGTGCTTGCTTGTCTGAGAAAGACTTCATTTCTATTTCATTTGTTGAACTTAATTTTGGGAGATACAAAATTCTTGGCTAACTGTTGCTCTGCTTGAACAGAATGAGATGGGGCCCCAATTACATATGGCTTATAGGGTTTCTTCTAAGAATTCTGCTGTTAGTTTGACATGTTTGCCTTTGTAAGTTATTTGATGCTTTTGTCTCACTGCTCTTAAAGCTCTTTCCTTTTGCATTAACTTTGTATTACCTGATGATATATACCTTAGGGATTACTTTGTTGCAATAAAGATTCTGGGGGTTCTATGGGCTTCTTGTATCTGGGATGTTTAGATCTCTGGCAAAGTCAGGGAAGTTTTCCTTCATTATTCTCTCAAATAGGTTTTGCAAACCTGTTTTCTTTTCTTCTTCAGGAACACCTATGATTCTTAGGCTTGGACATTTACATAACCCTGTGTTTCTTGAACATTGTTCCATTCTCTTGATTGTTTTTTCTTTATTGTTGTCTAAGGGGGTTAAATTGAAAGCCTTGTGTTCAAGTTCTGAGATCCTTTCTTCTGCTTGTTCTAGTCTACTGTCAAAACTTTCTGCTGCATTTCGTGCTTCACTAAATGATTCTTTCATTTCCAGAATTTGTTTGGGATTTTTTAAAAAGGTGTATATCTCTTTGGAGAATTTTTATTTATATCCTAAGTAATTAAAAAAATTTTTTTTCCTGAATCTCATTGATTCTGAATCATATCAAAATTTTGTAGTCAACTTGTTGAATTCTATCTCTGGAATTATAAAGATTTCATTTTGGTTAGGGTCCATGGATGAAGAGCTAGTATGGTCTTTTGTGGGAATTGGAGGACTCTGTTTTTTCATGTAACCAGAATTATTTTTCTGGTTCTTTTTCATTCGGGTAGACTATACTTGTTTGAGGTTTGCATATGGCTGATGTAGGCACTGTAGGATTCTCCTGATTATATATAGACTTGATGTGCTGATTTTCTTAATTTCCAGCTGTGGCAGTCCTGTGCTGGGTACCTGCGGAGGCTCACGATGTCATGAGTGGCCAGAGTGTCTTGGATAGCGATGTTAGTTGAGGTCCAGGATCAGACTTTCCCCAAAGCCCAAGTATTAGATGAGATGGGCTGTGCTGTTGACCTCTGGCCAGGAGGTGGCACTAGTGGGAGAGAGCCAGTTGCAATGTCCAATGTGGGCTTTCTCCTTGACTTGTGTTGCTCCAAAGAAGTGCCCTGCTAATCTTGACAGAGGGTGGGACTCTGTGGATTCCCCAAGTTCTTTGCATGTTTTGGGCCTTCAAGGGGAGTGTGGGAGAAAGGGCCTGAAGCACCCTCCCTATGCGCACTCTCAGCTATTCCAGAGGGGATTGGGAGTTAGGCCCCAGCCACTGGGATGAGACCGCTGTGCAGGGGGAAGAGGACACAAAAGAATTTAAATGGGAAGGATGTGGTGCTATGGGTTATGTCAACGAGCCCCAACCGATTCCTCTGCCTTAGCCTTAAGCAGTCTGCTATCTGAATGTCAATGTGTAACCAGCCTCAGCTAATCTCACAGCAGCCCACCTCAGCCATGAACTGTCTGCCACCATGAAGTTTGCCCTTGGGGCCCATTTCTTCCCTGGCTAGCTAGAAAGCAGCTGCCAGCAAGGATTGAGTTCCTGGGATATGGTGGCTGGAGCAAGTCAGGACTTTTATTTTTTCTTCACTGTTGTAAATGTGTTTCATCAAGGCACAGTTGTGGGAAAGGCAGTTTCCCCTGAGGGACTAGAGTCCTTTAAGGCTCAAAGGGCCGTCCACATCTGTGGCAGGAGCCACAGAAATCCTGAATTCCTCTCACTCACCTTCATCACTGTGTTCAGAGGCTGTCTATTGTGACTGAGGTGAGAGTCTGGCTAGTTCCAGCCCAGGTCGACTGATTTTTTTTTCTCTTCTTTAGACTATGTGATTATTATCACTTATTTGATGAGTTCTAGGACTTACTGCTAGTCTTGTTCCTTTCTGGGTACTGAGAAAACTCTTGGTTTACTTCACAGGAGAAACACACTCTAGCTGCCTCTTGAATATTTTAGTCCCTCCTCACTGTACTCTTTTTGTTTTCCATCTTATCACTTTCCTCTAGTAAATCAACTACCTTCTATTCCATATCAGTAGTACTCAATTCATCAGAGAGTCAAAGAATTTTCAAGTTGGAAGTCACCTGAATATCAAATCATGTTTCTTAAGTTAGCAGAGTTGAACGCTCCACTGCCCTAAAATGTACAATTGCTTTGTGTGACTTTAAAGGCTACTGTGGTTCTCAAACTTTGATCCATTCCCCAGCAGCAGAGAATCATCTTTACATATTAGAAATGCAAATTCTCCAACTTCAATCCAGTCCTACTGAATCAGAAATTCTAGTGGTGGGGCCCAGCAAATATGTGTTGTAAAGAACCATCTGGGTTATTCTTTCATATGCTAAAGTCTGACAATGGTTGGTCTAGAGTTTTCAAAGCATAATACCAAAAAAAAAAAAAAGGGAAAATGATAAAAATGTTTTTGCACAACCTATGAGTGGCAGATCACCTATACTCAGGTTCCTTCTCCTAAAGTTTCCTGGGCATCTTCTCCATGCCAGATAGTCACTGAAGATTCAAGATGAATTTTTCAGGACAAGCAAACATTTGTGTGGCCAACCACAATGTGTATAAACATCATTCTACACAGCCTAATGGACTCAATGTTTGGCTTTCTTACAAATATGAATGCATTATAAAGCCCTCCAGGATTATATCTTTGGCTCTAGCTTTCTTGTTTAAGTGATCATATTATTTGATGTATCATATCTATTTTCCTGAAAGCTGACATATTGTGTGTAAACTCATCTGCCTTCTTGAATGTTTTACATATAATTTACATAGAATTTGGCCATAAATCAGATAATCTTTTTTAAATCCAAGTAAAACATATACCTGGAAGTAAATTATCTTTGCTTCTACATGACTCTGTATTACAGATAATTATCACCAGGTGTTTGTGTTCGTTCAAGATGAGTTATTCCAAGTGTGCCCTCATCTCTCGAGTCATTAGATACAGTCCCTGAAAATACTTTTTGGTTCAGGACCAGGGACTCAGTGTTCCCAAGGCGTTTTATATATATTATATATATAATACACACACACACACACACACACACACACACACACACACACACACACACATATCATTGCCACTTTCTGGCAGTCATAGAGTCAGAGAGCTTCTGAGGACTCTATTTTAATAAAGAATAAAAATATAAGTGGATTAATCCTAAAGCAGGAAAATAAAATAATCGAATATAGGTTATGGAAGAGGAAAGAAAGGAGGTGGGAAAGAGAGAGCCAAAGAAATAAGCATTATCAGCAATTTAATGGGAATGAATAAACAGTCTTCACTATAATAAATCTCCTAGGCATTTGATCCCAATAAATCATCTTAATCCTCAGGGCTATTCTGGCAGCATGAGATAACTGCTCTGAAACCAAAATGTATTTAGCATAAAACTCACATTCCAATGTTTACTGTGTATCTGCTTTAAAAAAATAAATTGAAAATCCAAACTTCTTTGAGGTGGTGTAAGGGGAAACAGCCTCTTAGGGCTCCCTCCCTGTGTGTGTCTTCCAACACCTGCCTGCCAAAGTCGAGACTGAGATGCTCTCTGGCCAGGAAACTGGAAGACTTCTTAACTGAGGCCCTTCGAATCACTTGTTTCATCTCAACGTGGCTTGACTGGCTTGGTGCTTTGAAAACTTTATCTTGCATGTGTACATTTAGAGGGCTTTTTGGTAAAATGGTACTGATTTATACGATGGAAATATCAAAGCCACATTTCTATGCATGACTGACCTCTAAAATCCTTGAATTGAAAAATAAAATGATTACTGTTTTCTGCATTAACCATGATTGGGAAGTGGCATGATTTCCTTTTTTTTCTCTTTTTTCTTTTTCAAAGCCCATTAACTTATCTATACCTGGTGTTCTTAATAACACACTTGCCAGTTACTGCTACATAAAAGCAACCTGTCTAGTTATAAAAGCAACTACCATGGTGCACATATACGGGTCAGTTGTGGCTCGTCACCTGCCAGACGAGGGAGTCAAGGAAGCATGTCCATCTAAACAGACATGTGACTTATGTTCTAACAATAAATTTTAGGGAAGTAGTGCTTATAATATCAGTGTTTAAATAAGCTTTAAATTTAAAAGAAAAAAGACAAGAAGTCTAGAATAAAAGATAAACATAATAGCTAAAGCATTTTACAATTTATTGCTATTTAAGTACAAGCAGTCCAATTTTCTTCTTTTGTAAAGTGTAGGGTGTGTGTGTGCATGTACTCAGCATATTTGTTAACATCAGACACTACTTCTGGAATGGAGAAAGGGGGGAGATGGGGAGGGGGGAGAGAGGTACGGGAGAGATAATATGGGGAAGATAGATGGGGGGACAAAAATGTCAATATTGTTTTAGATTATTTTAGATGCTTTAATTCTGGACCTGTCTTCTAAGCAATGAAGAACATAGGAGCTGCTCTTCTGCCTCTGCTGTCCTCCCCCTGCCCCCTTTTCCCTTCTTCTTCTTTGGATTATGAGGAAACACTACTCTAGTCTTACCATTTCAAATTAGGCATCAGAACAGATCTGATTGCTCATACCCAAGCATCCGCATAAGCATGTTTTCCTGAGTGATGGATAAACATTGAAAAACACAATATCAAAGAAGTTTAAGCTTTTCAGTTTTAATGACACCTCTAATTTTATCAACCTCCGACCCCACTTGTCACCCTATCTACTTTCTTTTATTACAAAGCTAGACAACTTTGTTTTAAAATAATTCATGTTCTCTGCTAAATTTCAAAAATAAAAAAATGGGGCAAACTATTAAATGCATAGTAGAAACAAAACAATTATTAACTTGTTGAAACCAACTATTCTACTTTCCATTCTGTCCCCCATGAAACTAAGAATCAAAAGTCTACAGTGTTTCTGTCTATTCTTGCTAACACTTACCATGACTTTATGATAGGGAAGCATGTACTATCAAATAATCTATATATAACTCTCCTTATGTCTCTCTCTCTCTCTCTCTCTCTCTCTCTCATAATACTTTTGTGATGAAAATTCTAGGTCAAAAATAGCAGTTGAGTGAGAGCAAAGAGAAAGAAAAACACCATTGTCAACAGACAATGGAGCAGTTATAAAACCATAACTTGAAAATGTGCTTAAGGAATATCTTTTATGTAGATGCATGTAAATTCAGTATAGTTAGAGCTATTGCAAATACATGAATATAGCCATAGTAAAACATACTAGATTTGTGAGTACATTTCTAGAGGTAAAAGTGAGAATTTCTTAGCTTCACTAACAAATTAGTAGTGTTCCTTTTTATTCACTCTTTTGAAAGAGCACAGAGATTCTATTCCACAATGTCACATTTTACAAAAGATATAACTGCTATATAATCTATAGACTGCTTTTTACTCATTTCAAAAGGTGATTGAGCACAGTTAAATCGAAATTCATACAAGCTGAGAAATCTTTTCAGTTTTCGGGCAATCTCATTAAACGGTGAAGAGTCTACTTAGCAGCTAATCTTCTCTTTTATGTTGTCATTGAATAAATAACTGGAATCATGCCAGTTTTTTAATTGTCCATCAGAAAAAAAAGTTTGGGTACCTTGAAACACACTTAAATAAGATTCAGGTAACTGGACCCAACAATAACTCTTCTTGCTCTTTTATGTTTTATAACATTTTGTGATATTAAAAGGTATTATTTCATGGGGAGGTGGGCATAGATAAAGCAAGATCAGCAAAATGTTGATATGTCTTAAAACTAGATGGTGGATTAATGGGGACTTGTGATACTATTCTCTTTACTTTGGGGAATATTTGAAAATGTTCACAATAAAGAGTCAAATTAAAAATAAAATTGTAGTAATACATGTCAATAAGGGAGTACAGGGTCAACCAAAGATCTCTTGACCTCCTATTATTTGACAGTCCAGAGACTACAAGAAAGATGAGGACTAGAAACCTAGGAAAAGAATAAAAACCTAAGGATACAGTGCTTCCCTGGTTCTAATTGAAGCTGGAATTTGGAAGCAAAGAACTGAAAGTAATGTATTGAAAGGAAAACCTTGTTAATAGGCAGGCAACTGAATTCAATATTTTATTTGCAAATGAAAGAAGTAGAGAAATACTCAGAGTGATTACAAAACTTCTATATTTTTATGCACTTTTTGGTCCTGGCTAGCCATACATGTAGCAGGTAATTTTGATTCTGCCTGAGTCAGGTAACATGGCCAATTGTAATAATGACCAACACTTATTAAGGCTTATTTTGCACCAGGCATATGCTAATTTTGCATGTAGTATGTCAGTTAATCTTTCTCAGCAAACCTATAAGATAGGTATAATAGGTAGGTATGAAAGTCGAGCCCTAGCTCAACTAAGTAGTTTATCCAAAGCTATAATACCAGAATGCAGGCCACAGCATTTTGACCCCAGAACCTGTGTCCCTAACCATTAAAAAAAATTCAAGTCCTCTTGAAACTTACTCTCTTCATTTCCTGCATCTCTAAGATCTGAGCATGTATTGCTTGTAGCTGTTCTTGTCTTACATGCCCTCACTCTTGATACAAGCTTAACACTGTCCTCCCCCATCATCCTGGTCCCTACTCATGTGACCCTCCTCTGCTCTGTGGTTTTTCTCTCTCATGGATTTATTTGCTCTTCTACTGGCCCATGTCACCACTTCAACATGGTTAAGTAGCTTGTGGAATCCTTGATTCCCTTGATCTCTTGAAATATTCACCTTACTACTTCTCAACCCTGTGTACATCTGCTATGGACTGAAAACACGTCCCCTCCAAAATTCATGTGTTGTAGCCTTAACCCCAAATGTGATTATATCAGGGGACTTTAGGTGGTACTTAAGATTACGTGAAGTCATAACAGTGGGGCTATAGCCAATAGTATTGAAGACCTTGTAAGAAAATGAAGAGAGGGCACTGTCTTTCTCTCTCTCAGTGTATGTACAGAAGAAAGGCCACATGAGCACACATCACAGGTGTGTGCTCTACAAGCTAGGAAGAGAGCCTTTCCTAGAAACTTAACTCTACCACATTTTGATCTGGAACTTGGAAGTCTCTGGAACTGTGAGAAATAAATTTCTGTGTCTTAAGCTACTCAGATTGTGGTATTTTTTAAATGGCAATCCATGTAAGCTAATACATTCTATCATTTCATTTCTTAGCTTTCATTCCAAATGCTTCTGGGAAAACTAGCAAATGACTTGCTTCTCTAGAGACAGCACCATGTATTTGAAAGAGCTCTAAATTTAGAACCACAATACTAGATTTTAAGTCATGACTCTGTCACTTATTAACTGTGTGACCTTGAAGGAGTCTTTTAAGTCCTTGAGCCCATTTTATTTGTAATATACACATCAGAAAAAAATCTACCCTTTATTTCACAATAAAAGAGAAAATGTCATAGACAAATAAAGTTTCACTATTAATGCCAGATAATGCCAGCTGACCCCTTATAGATACTTTGAGATCATTTCATTAGCTGCCTTCTTTCAGGATTGTCAGCTGACTTCTGCCATGGGCTTATGGCCTATGCTTTGGTACATGATCTTGCCCCTTAATTTATTTAGAACACTGAGGATCTCTGACAATGGCTTTTTCAAATCTGTCACCTCTGCAGCAATATGTAAGTTACTGATCCAATTTTCTCCATCTTTGTTTCTATATCAGAAGATGAACTTATCATCTCTTTTTTTCAGAGTAACCTATCTGGAAATTCAATAGCTCCAATCATCTTTCACCTTCACTGAGCATGGATCAGTTATTACCTTTCTCTTCAAACTTGCATGTGACCTTTGTATTCAATGACAGACAAGTCCTCTTGACCTTGAGAACTTCTCTAGAGAGTCTCCCATTTCTCGCTTCCCTTTATTGACAAGATTCCAAAAAATCTACCTAGTCTCATCTTTTACCAATGTAATTTTTAAAAATTGGTCATCAATTCAAATTATGGTTTTTGATTCTACTGGCTCCAACTTCATTGCTTTGCTTAGAATGACAAACAGCCCTTTATCTCTGTCTATCAGTTTTTCAAGGTTTGCCTAATATTTCATGTTTCCTATTAAACCTTCCCTCTAAACCCCCAAAGAACTTTGTACTTTTTGGATAACTTATTTGTAATTTCCTCTAAAGCCCCAAAGAACTTTGTACTTTTTGGATAACTTATTTGTACTCACTGTAATATCATTTTTTGTGAATCCTTACCAGATAAGTCCATAAGGCTCTCAATTTAAGATCTAATAATCATTTAGTAAATGTTCAATAGACATTAATTATCAAACTGACCTCAAATCATATAATCAAGATTTCAGTTCAACTGGGACAAATATAGGCTTTGGGTATTTTTGGAGGAAACTCAAATTTCAATTTGAATATAGGTGAAGAAAGCCTGGACCTGTATAAATCCATAAAAGGACCAAAAAAAAAAAAGGTTTAAAATCCTCATAGCCATTTTCTGCCTTCACTGAAACAAGGTAACAACAGCCAATAGTAGATCGGTTAGCATGTAAGTGTTCAACAAATACTTCCTGATTTATCAAAAGAGTGAATGCTTAAAGTGCCCTTAGAATTATATATTAAATGGTAAGTTTTAGAACATTTATGGGAGGAAAGCTAATATAGAATTTTGAAGGGGTACATCAGGCAATAATGGCTCTGTAGTTTGAGAGGGACAGAAAACTTTTCCTTTGAGGCACAGAAAAGATTACCATTTCAACCTTTCTTAAGGGCTCTACATCCGAAGAGTTGGTTGAAGTAAAGAGTTTTAAAGGACTTTAGAGGGCTATGTGCATTTCTGGTGGAAGACTCAAGAAGAGCAAAAGGAGTTAATACATTGATGAAATTCCAACCACAGGAGAGTAAAAACAGTTATGTTTTTAGGTGACATAAGAAAATGATTGTTCTGTGGCTCTCTAACATGTATCTTTTCTAGACTTTTTGGAGGAATTTTGTCTTTAAAAAAAAAGGATAATAGCAGATGATTAAAAGGATAACAACCATCATTGTTTCAGGGCTATGGGTCAGGTACTGTACATTCACATCAACTAATTTAATTGTAAAACAACATTAAGAGGCGGGTTATATTCTGGAAGAGATTATTAAATACTACATTTTCCAAATGTTTGTTGCCTTGTATTTTCTGTAAGTCAACAGGGTTTAGACAGTATTCTAGAATTTTGTTCACACAGCGCCTTAAGCACTAGAAAGCCTTCTGCCATATTTAAATTTAAAAAGAAATAAAAACCAATCCAATAACAAAATTTAAATGAGTGCTTGAATTTTAACAGCTTCTTTCTAGAGTTTTTGATAATAAAATTATTTATAGACTCATTATAACTGAAACTTTCTTCATATCTCTGGTTTTCTACATATTTACTTTACCAGTTGAATAATCCACCATGGTACCCTATGTTTTTCACTGTGATCCAGAAATACACAGTGTGATTGAATAGCTGTTATTTATCCATATGTTGGTTAACAGTTTTCAAAGTGTTACAATTTAAACATATGTATTTAATTTAAGCCTGTGCCTTTACATTTTATTAGTGGAATGGTTATGCTATTGACTATTTTAGGAATGGGGGAAAAATCAGACTCAGGTAAAATTATGGACAATTTCTTTTCTGGTTCCTGTCTCAGAAAATTTCCATAAAGCAATTATTTATCAATGTCCATGATATTCCAGGTATTATGTAAATATGTTGATCTATATAGTCTGTTTAATCCCTGAGTAGCAGTTAGTATTTTCTCTATTTTAAAGATGAGGAAATAATCAAAAAACAAAAGATTTAAGGGCAATTTGACTAATATACAATAGTCCCAAATCATGTTAAAAGTCAGGGCTTGCTGACATGGAGGTCATTGGGCTGTTGTATTAATAGAAAGGGCATAAACACTGAGGTCAGAGCTGGGTTGTTGCCAGATGAACAACTCATTATGTGTGGGCAAATTTAGTTCTCAGATTTGATTTCCTCTCCTGAAAAATATGACAACTCAATGACTTTGACTTGCAAGATAGTTTTGGGGGAAAAAACTGAAATAACATAAAGTGTCTTTAACTCTGTTTGACAGAGACGGCAACAAACAAGGTCGCTGCCTTTTCAACTTTTGAGACTCTGAGTCTTATATTTTTCCCTATATAATAGCTACTTTTGAGATTTAGAAACAATACACTAAATTCTACACTCAAAAAAGGATGTGCTCAGTAGTTGTCAAGTAACAGAGCCATGTCATGCCCAGGGCTTACTAGCTATAACTGATAAAAATATTCTTTTTCTACTCATATACTTTCATTACAAGCATAAATGCAACTAGTAAATATGTATTACTGACTTTTGGTAGCATACATCTGTCTGACAGCACATTTTAAGTGAGTGATTAGACATTGAGGTAAGTTAAGTGAGGAATGGTGAACTTTCCAAATTTCTAGATGATGGATAATACAAATTTCATCAAGATTGGACTGTCATTTGTTTAAATACATTGGTCAAAGTCCACTAGCAGACATAATTTTTATTTACATATACATGATGGAATATTACACAGGTCATAATTTTTCCCTGTGTTTATATGAGGGAATGTTGTGATTATACCATACCCTTCCAACGTGTTTAACTTTGGCCATAGACTTTGGGATATAAAGGCTTAATTCAGATTTTGGCTCCAAATCCTACATCTGTCCTTTACTAGCTGCGAGACCTTGAACAAGGTGTTCAGTGTCTCTAGTTTCTCTAATGCTTCTGCCATCTTACCTTTTCAGAAAAGTACTTTCCTTTCATGGTTATGCTTATCATAGCAATCTAAACAATATTGACTCAGCTAACAGACAGTAATTGTTTATCTCATGGACATGCCACTTTTGATGTTTATATAATTAACTGCTTAGAATATTTTATATCATAAAAATAATCTTAGCTTATCTGAGATGTGATACATTTAACTTCAGTGTAATATATTGTCCCAACTGTTAAAAAAAAATAAAAGTGCATCATGACACGAGGTTTTGGGAAGAACATTTTATTGCTAAGCATATCCTTGAACGAAAATGCAAATATGAAATAAAAGAGAAAAGGAAAAAGAAAAAGCAGTAACGTCACAACGTCATAAAATAAATTCCTTTAGGTTCTGCTAATAAAACAACAGGAATATGATAGAAGCTCACATACAGAATGCACATGTTCCCATGAAATTGTCCAAATAGAAACTTACACTAAAAGGAATATAACAAATGTATTTTTACTCAAATTAAAAAAATGTAAAGAAAGAAAGCAGGAAATCAGTTCACAAGACCTCAAGACTCCAACAACAGCAATCTGTTACAGACATCAAGATATAATCAAATTCATATAGGCTGGGCCATTTAGGTTATCTAAAATCGTGCTTTGATATCTCGTTTATAATCCTGTCTTTTTTAATGACAACAAAAAACATAAACTCTTAACACATTGAAATAGTAGATAATGAGGAACACCGCTTTCCATACACATTAGTAAAGGCTACCATTTAGGTTGCTCTTTTTGCCCCATGTCTTTAAGAGTTTTTTTTTCAAAGTCAAATATTCATGCAACTTACAAAGACCAGCAAGAGTAGATTTCTAAATCTAAACAGCTGATTGATTTTCATCTGTACAAGAAAAAATTGTATATATCTGACCCTCCAGAGGACACACTTCATTTTTGTGTGAATATTTGTCTTGCTTTGTCTCTCACTTTTTGAACAGCTATGGCCACAAAACCAGTTTATTTCTGTACATTGTTTCCTCTTTACAAAAAGAAAAAAGACAGCTGGAATATAAACCAAACAAACAGAAATAAACAACCCGAAAGGAAAAAACAGTTCTTAAAGCAGTATGTATACAGGTGACTAAGGAAATATACCAGCAAAAATGTAGTAAAATATGTAAACAAAATCTGAGATTTTTTTTTAAATTCTCTTTGACACAGTTAACTGTGACAAAACTAAAACTCACACTTTCTTCACATTTTAAGGTTTACTTTTTTGTTGTTTTGTTATTTTCTTTTAAAACAACACTCCACTTCAAGACTTTAACAGATTTCCTGTCAGTCATCCCATCAAACATACCATGATAAATATATCTGTATATATATTTATTTATATATATTATACTATTAAATTCCTTTTTTGTGTGTCACAGCAGCTTTATTCATTTGTTTTTTAAAAAGATGGGTGAAGGGAGAAGTGAGCAAATGGAAGGACAGAGATATCCATGTCAGGTTACAAAATTAAACCACTATGAAAACCATTGTCATGGGGGGGGGGAAGAACTATGCATTTTGCACTCTGTCATGACATGTTTGGCTTGTGTGACCTTTTGTGGTTCCATCACAAGTTTAACTTCTGTATTGTCTGCTTTGATTATTCAACAGACTGTAGTATTGTCTTTTTTATTTGCATGCATTTCAATCAGTGACAGATCCAGCCCACCCCCATTCCCCTTCTCTAGGAAAGGCTCTGCTTTAGTTCTTGGGGCTTTCCCCTTCAACATGATTTGGCTGGGTTAATGGACAGGACAATATTGTTAAGTAAAGCCAATAGCTATGATAAGGCCAACCCTAAACCCATCTGTTTGGGGTTTGGGTGGAAAATTCTGGAATTAGATCCGGGGGAACCAGCTTTTCAAATCAATATTATCATCCATCACATGAATTTTGCTAAGTGTTCAGCAAAGTGTCTTGTAGGAAACAAACAACAGATTCTAGAGACACCACAACCTGATATGTGTAGAGTGAACACCATGGTAGCTTTTGAGTTCATATGGCAATAGTCTCTCTCTCACTTTGTTTTCAGTTTTTTTTTTCTTCTTCTTAACTAATGTCCAGTCATTCTCAAAAAAATAAAAACCCAAAAGCCATTTTTTCCCCTCAGATCTTGAAAAGTTACACGCACACTGGCCAGAACCAGATAAGGGTAGTGTTTTTTTTGTTTTTTTGTTTTTGTTTTTTTTGTTTTTTGCTTGCTTTGCTTTTTACATTTTCCTCTTTTTTTTGTTTTGCTTTTTTACATAATTAAACAGAAAAAAAAATGGTTACAGTCAAGCTTCACAAACATCATTACAGACTCACTTGGAGTTATGGAACAAGTAAGCCATGAAGTCTTCTACCTTTTTTGGAAAAGGTCCTCAAGAGAAGAAGGAAGCTTCCAAGTCCGCGAAAGTGGTGGAGCCACTGGCTTGCTCCAGAGCGCTAAGTATGTGCTTTATGATACAGCAGGGCAGAAAGAACCTTCTGTCTCCGAGCAATGACTGAAACACAGCAGCCATGGCTGGATTTTAGAGATAGATACATCTGTGTGTGTGTCCTTTTAAAAATGGTTTTCCCCACCATAGTCATGGCATCATACCCCATCTCCTAAGTGAGAACAGTTGTGACACCGTTGAACCTCATGGTCAAAGGATTCATGTAGCATGTAGAAATAATGCTGTTGCAAATCCATGTGTTATCAGCGTGATCATGATTACACATAGTACTCCTTGTCCTTGTTCTTCTGTTTCTTGTGGCCGCTCTTGGAGCTCTGCTGCTTCTCCTTCATGAGCGTGCCATTGCTCTGGGCGGAGTTGCTGATGTAGTTGCGCGTCTCGTCCACTTGGTAGGACCCCTCGTCCCTGTTCCTGTACTTGTACATGGCATACAGGAGGATCAAGATGCAGAGGGCAGCGGCAGCCACAATGCCGACGACCATCCCTGTTGTGCTGCTCGACTCCCGGATCACCTCTGAGGCCCCCGGAACCCGTCTGATTCCTGGCTCCGTGGGGTTTGCTGTGGGCACATTACGGAACATGGGGGAAGTAATTAGTGGGTTCTTCAGTTTGGTGCTGTCTAGCTCATAGGCAGTGGGCAACGGAAGCAAGACTATATCAGGCTGGGGTTTGAGATCACGGTTATTCATTTTGCCAGCTGGCAATTTGGGCACCATCCCAGACGAGGAGGAAGCTGTGAAGCGGATCAGCTCAGGGGACAAAGATGTGGTAGTAGTCCTACTAGTTTCGGAGACTTTGTTAGGTTTAAAGTCCTTGGATTCCCACTTGGGCGCATGTGCTTTGTAGCCACCTTCGAAGATTGAAGTGGAAAGACTCTTATCTGTTACCAAGGAGAAGGTGGTGTAAAAATCTTCATCATCAGTAGGGGGCAGGTTAGAGTCAAAGGTTTCCCCTGAGCCATACCCAGATATCACCAAGCCATCATCATCACAACCATCGCTGCCTTGGTCCGACAAGCAAGGTAACCCCGCCTCAGAGGTCATGGACAGGGAATCTTTGGTGGTCTCAATAATGGTGAGGAGGGGGCGGAAGGTAGGGGAGAGTGTAATGGAAGGTGCACGAGTAGCAATAGAAGGGGTGGCTAAAGGGTCTTCTACAAGAAGAGGGATAACTAATTCACCTCCTGGATTGAAAAGAAAAAGAAAAACAGAATTAGTATATTTGTAAACACAATTCACAGTCACTCTCAATGAAGGTAGTTCATGGCTTATGGCCTCAGAAACTCAGAAATTGTAATAAAATGACCTGGATCCATATAAGGATTTTTTTTTTTCTGTGTTGTAGCCTAATCATTTGAGGCTGATTCAGAGCCCATTATATGCCTCTTGCCACCCAAACTGGAATACCTAGATCAAGGTTTTGATTTTAAAGATACTCTCAAGTAATTATTTAGATAGAATTCAAATATGTATGTTCTTTCCAGGATCTGCTTGTGAGATGTTGACATTCAGTGAATTAGATTATTATAAATACTGCTTCAAAATTGTGTGTGGGGACATGCATAGACTATGTGCTTACTTTATGAAGTTATTAATGTGGGTTTAACATTTTATTGGCACCTTTGGTTTCTACTTGTTCCTGTGAGAATGAGAATGACCTACTCTCTGTGGTATTAAGACTAAGGTCAAGGAGCATAAAATACTTTGTTTTTAGTATTTTCTTGAGTTGCTATCTTTTATTTCATACTTATTAATTTAGGTCCTCATTTACCATAAGCTAAATGATAGGGACTTACAGGAGGTTAAAGATGCTCATCCAACAAACCCATTTTGACAATACTTTTCCAGAAATTCCCCTATTAACTGACAACTTGCCTTGCATTAGTCTGATAGAAGTTTACACATTGTTTCTATGCCATATGCAATATATGCTGAGCTGGAAACTAGATTTTAAAAATATCCAGCTTATATATCCATGACTTGCTGGAAACTTCCTTTTTGATTCAAAAATGTTGACTTGGCACAGTTAGTGTCTTAAATCAATGATTCTTAACTAGAATAGCAAAAATATATCAGTTTACCCACAGACCCTGTTATTGCATTTATAAACATGTGGACTAAATAAGGAAAGAAATTTCAAAATAGTTCATCAAATCCCAGTGTCTTGCAAATCGTGAATATCACAAATATTCTGCAGTGAATGTTGCTCACTGAACTGCAAGGCCAAAATTATTATGCATCCATATCAGCAATATCATCAATCTCTCTTCAATGTGTCTTTGGAGTGTTACTGTCCAAAGCAAAGGATGAATCTCAAGAAGTCACAGTGCATCTGTCTTCATTGAATTTCAGAAATATTCCAACTATCGCTTTTAAAAAAATCCTTTCTTAGGGATAGCATAAATGTTCCCCTGTCCCAGTTACTCAGAAAGTTGAGACACTAAAATTATATTATTATTGAAGTTATCTTTCTGAGTTGGCTGAGAGGCTGTCAACTAGTACAATGTCCTTATGTGCCCTGCCCTCAGAAATAACTTTACTGTGATGGGATGGTCAGTGTTTGTGTATCTAAAAGATATGGCTGACTGTGGCTGAGTGCCCCCTTATCGGTGACAAAGCCACACAAAGAGGTGGTTCATACTATAAGGTGTTGGGGACATTCCAAGTGGACAAGTCTTTGAGCCTACACAGTCTTCCAGGGTTCTTTCTAAAAAGATTGATTCATGAATCAAAACCCTCCCACTCAGCATCCCACACCTTTTATCTTGAAACATTTCCTATGTATCTGTTGTCCAGATTTAAGATGCCCTAAGAGAAATCCTTGTTGAGAAGAAGGTAGATCTTCAAAGCACTGAGAGAAACTACTTGTACTCATGTCAGGAGCCTTTATTCCCTTCCTGTTTGGCCAAGAATAGAAACTGAGTTGGCAGGGAGCTGATAAGATATAAAATGTGTATCATTTAGAAGGGAAGGGACAGAAGAATGCCATACTGTCATCTCTGGCTTATGTGAGAATTTGATTAAACATGTGGAAATAAAACAAAAACCTTCCTGAGAATCTCAGGATCATATTGTGGTCTGTGCTCTAAGTCTGTACTTCTACTGCTCAGAGTCTGAAACTGCTGAGCAAAATTATCATTGCAGATTTGCCAACACTTCAGACTTGCTGTACTGGATCAGCCTGGCTATTTTTTTAATGTTGTGAACGTATATAATTCATACACCTTGCAACTTATTTAATGTATAATTTATGCACTTTTGTTAGTTCTTATAAATGGGGTTTAGAGCACAGTTTCCTAAAGGTAAACTAGTTCTAAAACTAGCTCTAAGCAAACTTTTTTCTTATTCTTATACTGGGGTGGGGGGTCAAGTGGTAGAGTTAAGGTGATCTGTGGAGGAGATCTGTGTCTGAGTAACAGGAGTTCAGCAATGAGACAGGAGCACACATGCAAGTTCTCTCAAGTTCCCTAGGGATTCTTTTTAAAGGAATTATTTTACTTTTCTTAAGAGGACAAGACAAATTTTTTCCCCCAGCTTCTTCAGAACAATGGTTTAATATGTGTGTGTTTTCCTGACACAAATTCCAAGAGTCATTTATTTCTTATGGCAATGACAATGATAAAAATCTATTCTATGTAGAATAAACAAAGAGAAAAATGAATTAAAGGACAAGGAATAGCTGATTTGTTGGAAGGCAAAGTACAAATAATTTAAATAGAAAGGCAAACCATTGGGTAGGATGCTAGTGTCCTTTAAGTGAGATTAAGATCACTGTCTTCATAATTACAGAGTGGCATTCATTTGCAATTTTAGTATACCATCTGTGACATCCAACTGGAGTCTTACATTTGCCTTTTTTCTTTTTTGGTTTGTTTTCTTTCTCTTCAATACTAACTGAAGTTTCTGCAGTATCTTTGTTGTTTAAAATCTACAAACTGCTCAGTCTGCAGTTGAATTCCTTCATGTGTTTGTTTGTTTGCTATTCCCTTCTCATTCAACATGCTAATGCCAGCATCGTGGATTAAAAAAGAAAAAATAAAACCCACTCTTTTTACAATGGTACAGAAAGAGTATTTTGAGGCTTGTTAATTTATAAAGACCATCTAAAAGCCTAGTGAGCCCCAAAGTGAAAGGATAGGAGCTATTTTGAAACTAAAATGATGGGTATGCTATTGCAGAGTTTAGATACAAAATCTGTCAAAACAACTGATCTCAGAGGGTTTTTTTTTGTCATTTTGTTATTAATCCTGGTAGTCGTTATAATAATAATAAATGATACCCTCTAAGTCAATAAAATGGTAGAAGTTTTCATAACCTCTCTTTTCTAGCATCTCAAGAAATGAGAAGAGTACTTTTAGTTTAAAATGAAGTCAATTGGGATGCAGGAGTCATTACTGTAAACAGGGATTATAGTGAAAATAGGTGGTAAATTTTAAGTAACTGTAATTATGAAAGTCGCCTGGGACAGGTGTATATTTTGGGGTGTACAGTCACTTTTGATATCAAATTCCATCAAGATGTGAGATGATTATAGTGTTTAGGGGAGGTCCAAGAACACATCATGGTGAGGAGGTGGTCAAGGGTGTATTTCTTCCACTATTAAATCCTCACTAAAGATGATTTACATCTGTGGAGGCTGTTGAAGACTTTTTATTTATCTGTATAACAAAAAGTGACTACTCTTAGAAATGCTAGAGCAGCTAATAATTTTGTTTTTACTTCCCAGAGACTATGGAGTCAGTGATCAGCCATATACTTATGCTTATAAAAGTATGCACAGAAGAAGTGAACCTAAAGTCATAAAGGGTTACAGGTGGAGAGATACCAAACCTTTAATCCATCCAAACTCCAATTTCCTATGCCATCCCCAGAATTTTCCTTTGGTTTGGGATAAGAACTATCTGTATTCCTTAAAGTTAGCATTTTAAAATCAGGCATAGCCGGGCTCAGTGGCTCAGCCTGTAATCCCGTGCCTTTGGGAGGCTGAGGTGAGTGGATTGCCTGAGCCCGCGGGTTCGAGACCCGCCTGGGCAGCGAGACCGCATCTCTACAATAAATAAAAAAATCAGCCGGGTGTGGTAGCGCATGCCTGTAATTCCAGCTACTTGGAAGGCTGAGGCGGAAGGATCGCCGGAGCCCAGCAGGTCGAGGCTGTGGTGGCCGGGAGCGGCCACTGCACTCCAGTCTGGGCGACAGAGTGAGACTCCGACTCAAAAAAAAAAAAAAAAAAAATCTGGCATATACATCCTTTTTTGACAGGGTTGTGCTTTTCTTTAAACTAGAGAGATCATTAGGGATATAAAAGGTCTATTTTAGCCCTGAAGGCTGCCCTGCTTTCTTGCTTTATGAGTGTATTTATAGATATATAATTCATGCCTCTAGGGCTGATATCCAGCAAAAGGGTCTCCCTGCCATATAAAAAGACAGTGTATAAAAAATTTAATGGAATTCTTCTGAACTGTGAGAATGTTATGAGTGATGGTGAATGTAGTGGGTTATCGTTATTTTTTAAAACAAGCAAAACAAGGCTAGAGTGTCCATGTGGTTCCAATTCTTGCTTCTCTGGAGACATTTGAGTCTAAGAGGTCACAAAAGTACCAAAACAATGACTTTGAACAGTGATACTCTGGAACAGGACACCATGCTCCAATTCCTTGAATTTCTGTTGTTTGTTTGGGCTCTTTACCTCATCTCTTATTTGCATGATTCTAATTTTCTGCTTGGAAATTCACATGTAATGGGAAGAAATCATTCTTTCCCCCACTAAATGAGTTGTTCAAAGCTATTCATTGAGTTGGTTGGTGCTGTAGAAGTATGTACTTGTAGCACATAAATAGCCTGAAGCCTGTAACCAGGAAATTGGGCTTCATTTACCTTCAGAAAAAATAGTCATGGACAAACATGGCAAGTACTTGGGGAGAAAGCACGAAAAAACTCAAGCGTCTCAAAGGGTCTTAACTTATTTTTTAATATGATGACAATTTCTCTGTAAGACAGTATCCCCTTTCCCACCCCTGAGCTAAGGGTTTGTCTGAAATGTGTTTGATTCTGACAGCCTGCAGATTCGGTTTTTCACAATATGCCCAATAAGATGAGCCACAGCCCCGATATCATTTTACAATGTAAAATATGGAATGTCAAGTGGAATTTACTTGCTTATTGATTAAGAGATTTTCCTCTGAAATCACTCAGACTCTTAGCATCAGAACTCTGCTGTTTACTAGCTGTAGGAGTTTGGTCAAATTTCCTAAATTCTATATAAAATGGGAATAAAACAGCCTACCTTAAATCATCAATGCAAATAAATAATACATGTTAAGTATTTTTCATGTTAAGAAGTTACCACAGTGCTTACTGCGACTCAGAAATACTATTATTTTTTCAGTGAATATTTTCAAAGTATAAACACTGAATTCATTGATCACCTCCTTCTGCCCTCTTTTAATGTAGTGGTCTCATGCTAAGGTAGAGGCATGATTATATAGGATCTGGACGATTGAGGTTATTTTAAATATAGACTGGGAGAAATAATTTATATTCTAAGAGCTTGTATTTGCCATGTTTGTCCCTGACTATTTTTAATAATTAACCTTTTATTAAAGTGAACTTTGGATAGCTTCTTCAACAGAAACAAAAGCTTTTACTACAAGAGTAAATAACACTCCCACCAATGTAGGAAGTTCTAAGTTTTAAACCTAAAACACCATCCAGCATGTCAACCAAAATAAACTTACATAAACTGAGTTCGAGAGAGCCCATGCATTAAGCTGCTGGCTTGGAAACAAATCTCTTATCACCATTCAGTCTGATATTTCTATAACAGCCTCTTATAACATTGGTATCTATAATTAAAGTGAAATGGGTAATTTCTTTATTAAAAATGTACATAGTGTTTCTTACCAATCTTATGTTTGCTGACATGCATAAGGCAACATTGGTCCAAATAACCTTAAGGTCAAGAAATATTCTTACCCTGGAGTTACCCATCATGATAATACCTACCTGATATATTTTCTAAGTAAAACTTTAGATATGAAAATCATCGTGTTTCTTCTTGGTAGAGTTTTAATAGCCTTTAAAGCTTACCTGGTTAAATCCTTGAGAGAAATGGCAACTATTATTGAAAGAGAAAAGGAGAGAGAGACAAAGGAAAGAGGGAGAGGGAGAGAATGTGTGCATGCCTTTGGGGTGTTTGTGTGTGTGTGTGCACTTTTGCCAGTAGTTCATTCCATATATTGGAAGGCATCAACATCATAGAACAAAACTCCATACACATGGATTCTTGATGTCTTTATTCTAAGTAAAATTGTTTTGTAGCCTGCAGCAAAGGTGATAGTATATCCTGGATAACCAAACTCTACCATAGTCACTTGAGAGTACCTTATTTCCCCTTTAGTGAAGGAAAATAAAGGACTAATTTCCCTGAATGCTCTCTAAAGAATTGAATAAGGATGCAATTAACATTGATAATACTCGGAGCTAACTCAACTCATATTCTTCTGGGTTGCAGGCCTCCCATAGGCTGGAACCAATTTTAATATCCCCCTACAGAATCTACCAATATTTTTCAGTCTTTATTTAAAGTTGGTGGTAAGAAGAGTTCAGGCTGGTAAGAGTTCAGGCAAAGAGGCCAGGCTTTCTTTGGATGGTAAGGACAATTTTCCACCCCCTTCCACCAAGAGTAGAATTCACATTGATTATCAGAAGCAATTCCGCACAAAACATAACAGTAAAAATTAAGCGGACAGACACAAATGAAATAAAATATGTGATATAGTCTTCAAAGTCACAGGGTAGAAAATAAATCAACTTCATAGCCAAAATAAGCAGAGAGAGGGAGAGCAAATAACACCAACAAGGCATTTACATTATAAGAACAGAAAGAAAAGTAAAAGTAAATAAAAAATAGAGGCTGGTTTTGGAAAACATAGAAAGAAACCATTTCCAGATAGGCAAAACAATTTAACTTTAAAAAGCATACCATATTAATTTATAGTCAACTTACATCAACAAATTGCCCGCATGTTTTTTGGCATGAAAGAAAAATTTACAAAAGAAAGTTGTGTAAGAATGCTCTTGGACAAATAGAATTGCCACATTCTTGTAACTTGCTTTTTTGTTGTCATTTCTTAAAAACTTTTGAGCAAAATATCTAATTTTTCAAATATCATAATTTACAACAGAGGATGATACAGGGAGGCAACAACACATACATCCACACCACATAACATGAAAAGAAAAAAAAAATCTGCACTTTAACAAATTTTTACTTTGGGGGGATTGGGAGGGCATCGAATTTTGAATTTAAAATAATTCTGATTGCTATGATTGAAAAAGTTTTTTAAAAAAACCTGTTTACTTTTGTAATTTGCCTTTTAAAAAAATTCTATGAATCTAAAGGGTTTTGAATGAATTTCTGCATTGTTATAGGTTTTCAGATACATATTTAATTTCTTTTTGTCTTTTTGACAAATCTTAGATTTTAATTTAGGGAAATGGATGACAGCACAGAAATTTTAACAATGCTAAAGAAAGGGGGAGTATGGGAAGGAACGATGCAGGGAGGGGAGGGTTGTTTCTATGAGTGTACTACACAGGAGATGAAGATGATAGGAGTAAATGTGTAAGTGAGTCGCCATGTCCATGTAAGGGCGGCACGGAGTGATCTAGCTGCATTAGAGCTTCTGGCTGTAAGGAAGGGATGGGCAATATACAAAAACAAATGAGCCTACACATGCCCATCTATGGAAATCAAGAACAGAACTCTAACACTGACAATCTCACACACCCTAAGCTGCAACTTCTTCAACATGCAATTACTCCAAAAATTATTACAGTTTTATTAAAGATTTTTAAATAATAAAAACAGTTAAACTTTTTTTCCTACTAAAAGTAGCCAAAATACATAAAATAATATACTCCTAGTCATGATCAAAAGGTTAAAAGCAAAAACAAGAAGACTAGATTTATGCATTCAAGTTGAACAACTTCACCGGCAGCCACACAGCCCCATCTAAAGTTGGGAGGTTTAGAGATCTACCAAGGTGATTGAAAGGCAGTGCAGAGTGGACAGCCCACATGCTGTGTTGCTGATGACTTCCCTAGATAGAAATGGTATTGTCTGAATGATGTCATCATCTTCCTTATACCACCCATGTTGCAAGCCATTGGCAATGAGACCGGGCCAATCTGAAAGATGTGGATGTGAGGATTCTGCAGCTGAAGTTGTTCCACATTTAAAGAGGGAGTGGGGAAAAACTGCAGAAAACAATTCATAACTTTTTTTTCTCATCATTTTAGATAAAACCAAATCTAAAGTTAAAGGTCTAGCAATTAAAAAGAAACACATTGATATATATATATAGATAGATATATATAATACAAAAAGCACTTAATTCCCAAACAAGAAGGGAGAAAAGAACAACAAAAAAAGAAAAAAGTATTTCACACACTTTCAGAGATGAACAACCAGATGCACAGTTGAAGAGGCACAGACAGAGCAGTCGGGGGACACGTTTTTTGCTTTACTTTTTCTGGCTTGTTAATTCCCCTTTTTTTGGTGATAGCCAAAATTAAAAGCAAATTTTGCATTTTCTTTAAAAATGAATTTTGTATTTTCTTTATAAAAATTTGGTTTTGCTTCTTTAAAAAAATAAAAAGGGCGTGCAGTCTGGATGTACGTCATAAGTAGACATTTAAAAGAGAAGAAAGTGGCTAGACTGACAAACGGGTTATCATCTTGCTATTCTTTAACTGTAGGAATGTTAATCCAGTTAACACATGCTTAAAGTAAGTTGCATTTAGGGAAAATAGAGAAACAGAACAGCAAGCTAGGGTTAGGGCAAGGTCAGCAAGACAAAACTAGTTTGGGGGTGGGAGAAAGGTACTGTGTTTTGTTTCATGCCTTTCCAGTAGGGGTGAAGGACATTCCAAGGCTTCCTGTTAATTAGACGGGAAGCCGGTATGTAAGTTCTGGGAGTTGAAAGTGGAGCCTGTAGTAGCAGGAATTGAGGTAAAAATATACATGGGTTCATGTGTTCTGCTTCAGGAAACTTATCCCAAATTTATTCATAGCCTTAGAAGGCATACTTTGTAAGTCAGAGAGGGGTTATAATTAACATTGCTCTTTGTGAGTGTTCCTGGGCTTAGCCAAACTGACAGGGCACTATGATGACAGTAGAATGCTAATGAATCTGATAAATGAACAGTCTTTTTTTTTTTTTAAGTAAGAGTGGCAAAATGCCTCTCTACTCCAAAAAGAATAGTATCTGTATCTATAAACTACAGGACAATCATGAGATGAATATAGTCTATTTAAAGCACATTGAGGAATACTGCCAGTCTTCTAGAGACCACAAAATATTCTATTCAACCTACATTGAGAAAAGCAGAAAAGAGTGTATATTTGTGTGTATGCGAGTCTTTGTGCACTGAGGGAGATATTGTAGAAGGGACACAGGGAAGGAGGTTTTAGATATGGCCTCAGCCTCTACTGGAAGAGATCACTAGAGTTGTATTCAAAATTATATCCCTGTGAGAACATTAATGGTCAACCATGGACTGGGAAACCTGGTAGGCGAACCACAAAGGCAAGACACTCAAGAACACCTGGTTCTGACAGCCAATTCCAACCACTTCTAAGAACTCTTTTGGGTCACTTTAACAAATAGGATAATTTTTGAGGATGACTTTTGCCCCCTATGGGACGCCCCTTTTATTTTGAAATAATTATGTGTCCCCATGGGTCAGTCCGTACCAAGATTTTTAGTCTCTGGTTTAATAATGTTAATCATTATTCTGGGAACTTCACAAAGGGCAGCTGGAAAGTTTTAGAAGTAGGAAAAAAATATCAATAATATAGAAAAAGAAAAACCCTTGTTGCTATTTAGTTGATTTTTTAAAACTTATTATACTTTTGACTTTGGATTTAATGGTATGAGAAGATTTTATAAATGCTCATATGGTCTCAAAAGGCATCAAATGACTTCTGTAGAAGAAAGTTTTGAAAATACTCATAGGGACTGGCTTTTTTTTCCTCATAGGCAATTTTAAAAAGCAGGAAACATAACTGGTCTAAGTGTGAAACTTAAAGAATAAGATACTTCCAGTGCACATATACTCTTGGAAGAAGAGATGTGGCTTGAAGAAGATGTATGAGCAATTTGGGTCCCCTAAGGTTTCTACTGAGTAATTTACCTATTTCAAAATTGCCTGTTTTAAGACTCTTACAAGTAGAATACCACTTACTCTGGAAATCACTGGTTTAAGCAGTTGAACATACCAAAATTTAAGGTCTACATTTTGCAAATAAAATAATATGTATATTTTTAAACCCATGGAAGCCATAGTTTCAAATAAAGCCAACACAGTCTAAATATAGTGCACATACATTTTTACAATATAAGTCAACCATTAGTACGCATACACAAAATTGTTTCATCTCTAAGATATAAAATCACATTGCTAGTAGTTCATAATAATGTCACAACTTCATTTTCATCTTTCACGAGCTATCTACACTAGGTTTTTATTATCAATAACTGCCCGGTTCTATGTCTATACCTCTACTGTGTGTTAAGAATACATTCGGATTATGTTTGCCATTGAGAACAAATAATACAATAACTTCATCTGAAACAGAATATCTTGATACAATCATTTTTATCTGACCATGTTCAAATAGATCTAAATGTAAAACCAAAATTTTAAAAACACCAAATGCAATAATTGATGAAATTTTAGTAATTAGAGTTAATCTTAGGGACTTTGCTTATTTCAAGGAACTACATTTCTAAACTGCTTGGGGTTAAGCTTAAGAAGACCAAAGACATACTCAAGTTGCAAACTCCCCTCTCTGGGACAGTGGGTTCTCCTTTCTAGAGGACATTGTCTTCAGTGTATATTGGTAAGACCCAAGAGGAAGGCCTCAGTAAATTATTCTGTATGACATTACAGTGAATTATTCTGTATGACATTACATATTTTACATTTCTCAGGGGCAAATCTGGAGAAAGGAAGGAGGTAGAAACCACCTCAATAGTTCTCTGCAACACTGGTCAAAGACTTAAACAACTATAGATAGGCAGGGCTGAGAAAGAAGTTGGGAAAACAACTAATGATGATTTTCGATGATTTTCAAGACTTTGGGCATCAGATATATGAGTTAAGCCTCCACATCTGCCCCTTCTATGAAATATACAAAACTGGTTTTATTGATTGTGATTTTATGTATCTGTGGGGTAGACAAAGTAATTCTTCTGGGAGATTCAGTAGCTCAGTTCTGAGTCACGTTTAGCCTAGAATGAAAATGGAGACTCTGTGTATGATTATGGAATCCTAGAAAGTGAGGATAGCTGTTGTATGTGTTACAAAATGAGCCCTGCATATTCTTTCACTTCTCACAACCTCTTGACCAGACATTGAGGATTCATAGAGATGGGAGGTGAAGAATCTTATTTCATAGCACAGTAAAGTAATACTGCATTGGGCCTGGGAGTGCAGAGAACTTTACAAGGTGGTAATTTCCTTTACAATGGGTATGTACTCTGAAAAGGAATTGCTGGGTTATATGCTAATTTCATTTTTTAATTTCTTTAGGAAATTAAAGAAACCTTCACACTGTTTTCCATAATGACTGGACCAATTTACATTCCCACCAACAGTGTGCAAGTGTTCCTCTTTCTCCACACCCTCACCAGCACTTGTAGTTAGTCTTTTTTATAAAAACTGTCTTAACAAGTATGAGGTGATATCTCATGGAGGTTAGTTGGCATTTCCCTAATAATTTGTGATATTGAGCTTTTCATATATCTATTGGTCATTTTTATGTCCTTTTTGGAGGAATGCCTATTCAAGTCCTTCACTCATTGTTTTGGCCATATTATTTGTTTTCTTGCTATTGAGTTGCATGAGTTCTTCACAAATTTTACCCTCTTATTAGGTATATGATTTCCAAATAGTTTTTCCCCAATCTATTGCTTGTCTTTTTATTTTGTTGTTTCCTTTCCTATGAAGAAGCTTTTGGGTTTGGTGTTTACTTTTTTAAAGGTTACTTTGGCTATAGTATGGATAATAAATTTTAGGGATCCAAAAGGAGAGGTGGGTAGATCAGCTGGGAGGCTACTGCAGAGTCCAAGAAAGAGATAGTGGTGGCTTACACTAGGCCATAGGTAGTGACACAGGAGAAAAATTGACATGCGAGAAATTTGTTACCAAGGTAGAGTCAATAGAGTCCTTGGTATACTGGGTGTGGGGAGGTGAGGTGGGCAGGATTTCTAGCATAATGACAAATTTGGGGCTTGTACACTTGAGTCACACCTAAGAGGTCAGAAATCCTAAGGGAACTGCAAGTTTGGGGGGAGTAATATAAAGTTCTGTTTCAGCTTTTCTGAATTCAAGCTGCCTCTTAGATATCGAAGTGAAAACGTTGAATAGGCAGGTGAATACAGAAAACTAGAATTCTAAAGGCATGTTTTAACTGGAAGTCATCATCATACAGATGGCATTTAAAGTCAAGGGGCTGGATTAGATCACTCAGAAAACTAAAACAGCCTAGAGCCAAGCCTGGGTTCAGCTAGGAGATGGTGAGGTGAGAGAAAGTAAGGAGAATCTTGGGCTATTTGAGCCAAAGGAAGAAAATGTTTCAGACAGAACCTTCATTTCTCACTGGCACATAGGTGACTTTGTACTTTGATAAAATACATATTTTATATTACCTATAGTAGTATTACGAGAGCCTAATAGTTCGCAAATAACAAGCTGTATGTATATATCTAAACCATAAATTCTACACAGTGGCAAGGCTAAGGGCAGAAGAACAGTTGCTAAGTTCTTTGAGAACACTTGCTTTGAGAGTTATGTCATTGTTTTTTCTCTTTGTTTTGCTTTATAAAGATATTCCCTCTTGATTAAAGAAATTAGTGCCAACAAAATAGCTTTATCGATCCCCCCAACAATACACACAAACACTTCAAGAAACAGAGCTCCAAGTATTGCAAGATGTTCTTTTTAGTTCAATTCAACAAATGCATATTGAAGACCTGTGGTGAGCCCTGCTCTATGCTATACTGATTAAAAACCACAAAATAAACATAAAGCTTCAACCTGTGCATCAAGGAGCTTATAATGTTCTTGATGAAGAAAGGCTTACCTACACTAATGCCTGATTAGCACTAAAACATAATGAAAAGATGAATTTCTGGCAACATCTTAGATTAGTTTTCTGTATCTTAACTAGCAGCAACACTGTTGTGAGAAAAGAGCTAAAATATCACCTTGACTCTGTTCCCTCATGCCTTCATCTTACCACACAGTTCTAATGTCTGTTGGGATATTTGTTTTCAAGAGATTGAAGAAGATGCTCCCTTTTGTCCTTAGCCTCTTTGGTCTCTTCAGGAACTCCAAGGAGGGCTGAACTCATAAAATACCAACATTTTGCATTTGAATCAGGTATTTTATCATTATTAAGATAAATTGACATGTGACATTTACAAATTTGTGAATTAGAGAGGACAAAAGTCTTCATGATTTTGAAAATGAAAAAAGTGAGGTGCAATGGTGGAGGTTGGGGTCTACTGACTTGTCTCATATCACACAGTCTGATAGGTAGCAGCCAGATATTCACCCCCCAGTTCATTCTCTTGCCACAAAATGAATATGTTCTTATGAAAACAAATCTCAGTAAGACCACCTCATAGCTTAACTCTAACCCACAAGAAGAGGAAAATAAAATAATTATAAAATTACATGCAAATATATATATATTTTTAAATTACCATTAAAAGATGAACGAATCAAAATTTAGGAAGTTATCATTATTGCAGGGAATGGAGACAGGTTGGAAAGAAGGAATAATAATGGCCATTTGGGTTCAGGTTTTGGATTGAAGTTATTTGTGTTTGTTTGATGCGGCAGCAGTTAGCCAAGGATCACACTTGGAGAAGCACTGGCCTCAACTGTCTAGGGCTCAACTGCCTCTGTTAAATATGAATCTCTCATTTTACAAACAATAGGTAATACACATTTGAAAAGTCCTTTAGAATTTATACACACTTTCACATTCAGAAACTTACTAGCTGTGCAAACCTACCCTGTGAGGTAGGTTAACTGACCACATTATAGTCTCCATGATTTTAATACCTTTATGAAAGCCATAGGCTAGTGGTTGCAGGGGCGAAATGTGAGCAGTTGAATATATTAAGTCATTTACTCATCCATTAAATCACTCAATATATATTTGAATAATTATCAATATTCTAGTTGGTAGGGAAAAATAAAGGTAAGAAAGACATCATCCTTGTCCTTACGTCTAGTTGAAAGAAGAAAACAAATCATGTACAATGGAGTGTTGAGTTAGTAAAAATCTGTATTGAGTACAGTAGGGTCACAAAGAAGAATGAAGATTTGGGGATAAAAAATATAGGCATAAATTAATGCTTATGTGAAAATAGGGAACAAAGCCATTAATCCGAGGTCCTTCTAGATCTAAACATTCTACTATCTTACCAATTTTTTAAAAGTACAATAGAGGATTAGGATGGCTGATGTGAAGCAGCTAGAGTGTGTTTCTCCTGTGGCGAAAACCAAAATAGTTTCCTCAGTACCCAGAGAGGAATAGGACCAGTAGCATGCCTGCCCCACAAAACTCATCCAAGAAGTGATGGCAACAACATAGTGCAAAGATGAAAAAAAATCAATCAGCCTGGGCTGGAATAGTCAGACTTTCATCTGGATCACGGCACAGACCATGGCAGCATCCAGACACAGTAGGAAAAGTGAGTGAGGGGAATTCAAGAGTTCTGTGCGCCTGCTGTGAACTTGGAGGGCCCCCTGAGCTTTGTAGGACTCCAGTTTCTCATAGGAAACTGTCTTACCCACAACTGTGCTCTGCAGAAACCCACGTATAGTGCAGGGGAAAAAGGGAGGCGGGGAGCTAAGCGGCTTCAACCACTGTATCTCAGGACTCAACCCTTGGTGGCTGCTTTCTAGATGGTCTGGGAGGAGACAGGACCCAAGGGCAAACAGTTCCAGGCTGGGGGGCACTGCCAAGAGAACACCTGAGGCCAAAGCAGGGCAATGGATGGGACTTATTGCCATAGTAACGTCTCACTCCCCAAGTAAACACTTCAGTGCCTTCCCTGCATAACAGTATTATCCCAGTGACCTGGGACTCCTTGCTAATCCCCACTGGGGTAGCCAAGAATGCACACTTGGGAGGTTCTTGAGCTCCCTTCCCCCCACACTCCCCTCCAAAGGCTCAAAATAGAGAACTCAGGTAATTCCCAGAGCCCTGCCTAGTTTGGCTGGGTACTTCCTTGGAGCAACACTCACCAAGGAGAAACCCCACAGCCACCATCACAGCTGGCTCCCACCCACAAGCACAGCCTCCTGCACAGGCCACCAAATCTCAAATAATACTTTAGCTTTGAGGAAGGCCTAATCCCAGACCTCAGCTAACACCACTTCCCAGGCCACTCAGGAAACTGTCAGCCAGTGCAGTTACCCAGCATAGGACTGCCACAGTTGGCAATTGAAAAACTCACCACAACAAGGTTATATATAACCAAGGGAACCTTACAGTGCCTATGTTAGCCCCCGGCAACCTTAAATAAGAAGGAACCAGAAAAATAATTCTGATGACATGAAAAAAAAGAGTTCTCCACCACCCCCACAATACCACACTAATTCTTTAGCAATAAATCCTAACCAAAAGGAAATATTTGAAATTCCAGACATAGAAATCAAAAGGTTGATTATCAAATTGCCTAATGAGCTACAGGAGAAAGTTGAAAACCAACATAAAAAAAAACTCAGGTCATGAGTGAAAAATTCTCCAGAGATAGACACCTTAAAAACAAACAAATATCCTGAAATTCTAGAAATGAAAGAATCATTCAGGGAGGTACAAGATGCAGTGGAAAGTTTTAACAGAAAGCAACAGGTTTGGAAAACCTATTTGAGAGAATAATAGAAGAAAACTTCCCTGGCCTTGCCAGAGATCTGAATATTCAGATACAAGAAGCCCAAAGAACCACCAGAATATTCATCGCAAAAAGGTCATTCCAAGACATGCAATCATACAGTTATGCAAAGTTAATGCAAAGGAAAGAATTTTAAGAGCAGTAAGACAAAAGCATCAAATAACGCACAAAGGTAAACCTATCAGACTTACAGCAGACTTCTCAGAAGAAACCCTACAAACCGAAAGGGATTGAGACCCCATCTCCTCAAACAGAATAACAGTCAGTCATGGATCTTGTATTCAGCAAAACTAAGTTTCATAAATAAAAAAGAAATGATGTCTTTCCCAGACAAGCAAATGTCAAGGAAATTTTTTACCACTAGACTGGCTCTATAAGAAATACTCAAAGGAGCTCTAAATACTGAAACCAAAGATTGAGATACTGATAGAAAAATGATGGAAATCATAAAGTTCACAAGCCTTATGAAACACTAACACAATAAAGAAAATAAGTAAATAAATAAAGCAACCAGATAAAAACCATTATGATGAATGGAATAGTAGCGTAGATATTATTAACTGAATAGAAATGGTCTCAATGCCCCACTAAAAAGATACAGAATGGCCAAATGGATTAAAAAAATACAACTCAAATATCTGCTACCTTCAAGAGACCCGCTTTTCACACACAGACTCCTGTATACTCAAAGTAAAGAGGTAGGGAAAAATATTTCTTGCAAGTGGAAATAAAAACAAGAGCAGGTGTAACTATTCTCATATCAGATAAAATAGATTTTAACAACCATAAAAAAAGGTAGAAAATGACTACCAACCTATTTTTTCACAGAATTAGAAAAAAACAATGAAAATTTATATGGAATGAAAAAACAGCCAGAATAGCCAAAGCAACCTTAACAAAAAAAGAACAAAGCTGGAGGTATCACATTACCTGACTTCAAAGTATACTACAAGGCTGTAGTAACCCAAACAATATGGTACTAGTATAAGAGAAGATACATGCACCAATGGAACAAAATAGAGAATCCAGAAATAAACTCAAATATCTACAACCAAGTGATCTTTGATAAAGCAGATGAAAAAACAACACACACACACACACACACACACACACACACACTGGGTAGAAAATACCCTATTCAACAAATGGTGTTGGAAAAATTAGATAGCTACATGCAGAAAAATGAAACTTGATCCCTATCTCTCCCCATATAAAAAATTAACTCAAGATGGATTAAAGACTTAAATATCAGACCTGAAACCATAAAAATCCTAGAAGAAAACACTATAAAAAACTCTTGTGGACACCAGTGTAAGCAAAGAATTTATGGTTAAAACCCCCAAAGCAAGTGCAACAAAAACAAAAACAGTGGGACTTAATTAAATTAAAAAGCTTCTGCACAGCAAAAGAAATAACAGAGCAAATAGGCAATCTACAGAATGGGAGAAGATATTTGTAAACTATAGATCTGACAAAGGACTAATATTCAGAATCTACAAATAACACCATCAAAAAGTGAACAAACAACATGAATAGACATCTCTCAAAAGAAGATATATAAATGGTCAACAAACATATGAAAAAATGCTCAATATCACTAATCAGAGAAATACAAATTAAAACCACGATGAGATACTATCTTACACCAGTCAGGATGGCCATTATTAAATAAAACACAATAGATGCTGGTGCAGATGTGGTAAAAAGGAACCAGTTATATATTGTGGGAGTGTAAATTTGTACAACTGCTATGGAAATCAGCATGTGGTTTTCTCAAAGAATTAAAAGTAGATCTACCATTTGACCTAGCAATCCCACTACTAGGCATCTGCCAAAAGGAAAAGAGCTCATAATACAAAAAAAAGACACCTGTACTCATATGTTCATCATAGCACAAGTGCAAAGATAAGGATTCAATGCCCATCAACTGATCAGTGGATAATGAAAATACAGTATACACTATGGAATACTATGCAGCCATCAAAAAAAAAAAGAAATAATATCTTTGGCAGCAACTTGGATGGAGTCAGAGAACATCATTCTAAGTGAACTAACTCAGAAACTGAAAACCAAACATTGTACATTTTCATAAGTGTGAGCTAAACTAAGGATCTTCAAAGGTATAGAAAATGATATAATAGACACTGGAGATTCAGAAAGGGGAAGGGGGAGAGGGGAAGGGGTGGGGTGATGAAAAATCACCTATTGAGTATAGTGTGCACAAGTAGGGGTGATGGGTACACTTAAAGCCCAGTCTCCTTTGCCACTACACAATGCAACCATGTAGCCAAAAACTATTAGTACCCATAAAGTTATTGAAAAACAAAACACAGACCCCACTATAGGGAATATAGTCAGCTGATGTTTCCAGTCAGGGTGTGTGGGGGGTGGGAGGGGTCTTCAGAATCCATTTCGCTTTACAGCTAAGGTCATGCACTCATACCAAGCCCCATCACTGAGCACAAGGGCAGTTGAGGAAGGTTTAATTATGTGAGGCCAGATTGGATTCCTTTCTAGGCAGTCCTTTCCATTTTACCAAAGCTCGCCAGTGTGCTAGTGGAGACTTTTCACATCCACCCTGCTGACTGAGGCTTTTCCTGCCTAATCCTACTTTCTTCCTTCTCTTCTTTCACAGGGGTCAGATCACCATGACAGTGTGAAGGCTTTCCCTGCTGACTCCTCCCTCTTGTCTTTCACAGGCATTACACACAATAAGCCTCTTGTGCCTCTAACTCCACTATGGTGTTTGCTTCCTGGAGAACATAGTCAAAGCACACTCCCAGGAAAATTTTTACACTTCCTTATCATGTTCCACAAAGAAATATAGATTGAAATTGCACTGAATCTATTGCTCTATTTAGATAGAAATAACCACTTTATAACAAATTATTCCTGTACCCAAAGATGCTATCTATGTATTATATTTATTTAGGTCTTCTTATTGTCTTTCAATAAAATTTTTAATTTGCTACAATAAATAGAAAATAAAATGTAATAGTACCTTTGCTATTTCTTAGTCAATTTCCTAAGCTTAAAAAATTACTGTAAATTGGACAAGCAGATCATTAATACAGAAATAGAGTTCTAATTATTGGGTTTGAGGCTGTCCTTGGTTCTCTTTTCCATCTTGAAAGTTTACTTTTTCTCTCTTTTCTTACCTACTCTACTTTGATATGAAAATTGAGTTTAGGAACAGATAGCACATAAATTTTTACATAATACATTTTTATTTAGCATTATAAACAAATTAAACTTTAAAAATTTTAAAACAGGCATGTCTTGTTTTATTGTGCTTTACTTTATGGTGATTCACAGATATTGCATTTTTTGCAAATTAAAGGTTTATGGCAACCTTGGGTCAAACAAGTCTATCAGCACCATTTTCCCAACAGTATGTGCTTGCTTCATGTCTCTGTGTGACATTTTGATAATTTTCACATCATTTCAAACCTTTCATTATTATTATATCTGTACTGGTGTTCTGTGGTCAGTAATCTTTGATTTTAATATAGTAATCGTTTGAGGGCATCACAAACCACACTCACATAAGACAGAAAATTTAGTTAATAATATGTGTATTCTAACTGCTCCATTGATCTGTTCCTGGTCTCTCTCCCTCTCCTCAGGTCTTCCTATTCCCTGACACAACAATATTAAAATTAGGCCAAGTTCAGCAGTGGGAAACTGCCAGGGGAAGCAGGGGTGGGATTGGCAGTTTTGAGGGAAATTGCTAGGGGAAGGAGGGGCACACCTCATCAACAAGGGTACCGGCATAATCAACGTTTGTGTACCTAACCCTGAATTGTATCCCACATCTTTAAAATAAAAAATAAAAATAGGCCAAGTTATAATCTCAAAATAGCCTCTAGGCGTTCCTATCTAAGTGATCGGAAAAGTTTCATATCTCTCAACTTAAATAAAAAGCTAGAGATGATTTGTGGTGAAGAAGAAATGTTGAAAGTCAAGACAGGCTAAAAGCCAGGCCTCTTGTGTCAGCCACGTTGTGAAAAAGAAATTAAAAGTGTTATTAAAAGTGAATGATAAGAAAGTGAAACAGCCTTATTGCAGATATAGAGAAAGTTTGAGTAGTCTAGATAGAAGATTAAACAAGCCACAACATTCTCGAAGCCAAAGCCTAATCCAGAGCAAGGCCCTAAAGCTCTTCAATTCTATGAAGGCTGAGGGAGGTGACGTAGCTTCAGAAGAAAAATTGGAAGCTAGTAGAAATAGATTCATAATGTTTAAGAAAGAAACCATTCCGTAACATGAAAGTGCAAAGTGAAGCAGGAAGTGCTGATATAGAAGCTGCAGCAAGTTATCCAGAAGATCTAGCTATGATAATTAATAAACAACATATTTTCAATGTAGTTGAGACAACCTTATATTGGAAGATGTCATCTAAGACTTTCATAGCTAGAGAGAAGTCAATGCTTGGTATCAAAGCTTCAAAAGACAGGCTGACTCTTTTTGTAGGGGCTCATGTAGCTGATGATCTTAAGTTCAAGTCAGTGCTTTTTCACCATTTCAAAAATGTGAAGGTTCTTAAGAATTATGCTAAATCCACACTGTCTGAACTTTATAAATGTAACAACAAAGGCTAGATGTCAGCACATCTATTTACTGCATGGTTTACTGAATATTTTAAGCTCATTTTTGAGACCTACTGCTCAGGAAAAAAAAGATTCAAAATATTACTTCTCATTTACAAAGTACCTGGTCACATAAAACCTCTAATGGAGTGGACTTGTTTTCATGCCCGCTATCACAACATCCACTCTACAGTGCATGGATCAAAGAATAATTTTGATTTTCAAGTATCATTTAAGAAATACATTTTGTAAGATTGTTTCTGCCATAGGTAGTGATTCCTCTGATATATCTGGGCAAAGTAAATAAAAAAACCTTCTAAAAAGAATTCATCATTCTAGATGCCACTATGAATGTTCATGATTTGTGGGAGAAAATCAAGACATTAACAGGTGTTAGGAAGAAGTTGATTCCAGCCCTCATGGAGAACTTTGAGGCATTCAAGACTAATGGAGGAAGTAACTAAAGATCTGATGGAAATAGCAAGAGAATTAGAAGTGGAGCCCAAAGATATGACTCAATTGTTGTAATCTCATAGTAAAAATTAAATGGTTGATGAGTTGCTTCTTATGGGTAAGCAAATAAAGTGGTTTCATAAGAAGGAATCTATTGCTGGTGAAGATGCTGTGAACACAGCTGAAATGACAACAAAGGATTTAGAATATTCCATAAACTTAGTTGCTAAAGCAGCAGTAGGGTTTGAAAGGATTGACTTCATCTTTTAAAGAAGTTTTACCATGGATGAAATGCTATCAAACAGCGTCACATGCTACAGAGAAGTCTTTCATGACAGGAAGAGTCCATCAATGGGGAAAATTTCATCTTTGTCTTATTTTAAGAAATTACAAACAGGTGTGGTGGCTCATTTCTGTAATCTTAGCACTTTGGAGGCCAAGGTAGGAACTCCTGCTTGAAGCCAGGAGTTTAATATCAGCTTGAACAAAGTAGTGAGGTCTCATCTCTACAAAAATAAATGTAAAAAAAAAAAACTTAACACAGACTTCAGCCCAAAGTTCAGCAACCACCACTATGATCAATCAACAGTCATCATCAGTGCAGCAAGACCCTCTACCAGCAGAGAGTCACTGAAGACTCTGGTGATCATTGGCACTTTCAGCAATAAATAATTTTTAATGAAGGTATGTACATTTTTAAAGCTATAATGCAATTGCACACTTAACAGACATGAAATCTAATGTAAACACAACTTTTATATGCACTGGGAAACCAAGAAATTAATGTGACTAACTTTAATGTGATATTCATTTTATCGTGGTAGTTTAGAACCAAACCTGCAATATCTCTGAGGTATGCCTGTATTCACAATAGCCAAGATATGAAAACATCCAAAGTATTTGTCAAGGAACAAATGCATTATGAAACTGTGGTAAGTGCATACAATGGGATATTATTCAGCTTTAAAAAAGAAGAACCTGTCATTTGCCACAGCATAGATAAGCCTAGAGAGCATTATACTCAGTGAAATAAACCAGGCACAGAAAGAAAAATATTGCAAGATCTCATTTACATGTGAAATCTAAGGAAATTAAGTCAGAAACAGAGACTAAAAACAGTGATTCCTGGAGGAGGGAGAAGAAATAAAAAGATATAGGTCAAATATTTAGTGGCAAATATTTGGATAAACAAGTCTAAATACCTAATGTACACAGAGGACTACAGCTAATAACTGAATTATATTCAGGATTTTTGCTAAGTTAGATTACAGCTATTCTTGACACAGGGAAAATGTGAAACCATGTGAGATTATGAATATACTAATTTGTTTTACTATAAAAAACATTGCACTGTATATATGAATCTCATAGCATATTATATACCTTAAATATATACAATGTATGTTTTTAAAGTTTCCAATATAAATATGATCAAGTAACTTATCTCCTTAAAATCCTCAAAGGTTTTCCCAAACCAAAATTCTGTACCCTAACCCATTAGGAAAGTCCCTTGTGATCTGCCAGCTGCCTACTGTGGTACTCAAGTCTTATTTGCTTACACTGCCCAGTCCAGGCCATCTTGGGTTCTGGCCATATGCCCTAGCTTCCCTTCCAGGAACACTCCTTGCCTTGCTCTTAGCTCTTTCTCGTTATTCAGTTCTCTCCTACAACTGACTTTCCTAGTAACGAATCAGCCAGCTCACTAACTCCTCATGATTTTCTGCATAGTATCGACTAGTTGACTCTTGCCCATTTATTCATGTTTGGTCCTCTCCCACTGGAATGTAAGCTCCATTAGAGCAGATGGGTGGTCTTCTTGTTCATAGTCCTTGAAGCAGTGTCAGGCACACAGTAATAACTCAAGAAATCACAGCTGAGAGAACGAAGGATGCTTCAAATAGCCAAAAACACCTTGCAGTCTTCATAGTTCCTAGCATGGTGCTTTGCCTGCACAAGGCAACGGGTAAATGTTTTGCAGACTAATTATTGAAGCATTGTATTCTCCAGTCTGTTTTATTTTCATTTGCTTTTCTCTAAACCAGATGGGATTTCCCTGAGTTCTAGTTAGCAGTTCCAATGCAAACTGAACCTTCTCATCCACAGCTAGCTTAAAAAACCTTCCAGCAAATACATCACTAGCTGACTCACTCTCACTTTCATAAATGGGTGCTAGAATATGTGGTCAAACCTCAAGCACTCCTCCTTCTGCAGTTGTGTAGGCCATGGATAAAATAAACAGAGGATTTCACCCTAGCACTGCCAGACATTGATGACTATCTTCAGGCAGTAGGAGGGAATGAGCCCATCAAGTTATTAATGGGGGAATGGCGATCAAGGTAGTGAAAATGTTCTTGGTCATCTTTGCCTGCTGTGGCACTACAGCCACTGATGCAGAATAGGGAGCAGTGGGACCTTTATCCTGAACTGGTGCCATGACACTTTAGGATTGTGTTTACAGAGTAATAAATTATTCAAGAAGGTATATTTTGCTTCTGTTTTCCACAAAAGCTCATTTACTTTGTTGTCATGAACAGAATGTTGACTTTTATTTGTACTGATATTCCAGCTGGACATTCCAACCTGTTGCCACCTCTCTGCAGGGCCTGTGAGTTCTCTTACAATAAAACTCAACATATCTTGAAAACATTCTCTTTTACCCTAAAATTTATCTTTATTGCAAGGAATGTATAGTGTCCATAAATCAATACCACCAAAGGTGTTGTCATAGTTCATGGAAATTAGTGTTTCGCAAACAAGATGAAACGTTTGCTCACAATTTAGGCACTTGACATCAAAATGACGTACCCTGACTATATGAGTCTGTGTCTGACCTGAGTCTCAAGCAGCTGATTTGCACTGCAGATGAGCCTGGGTAGGCAAAAAACATATCATTAGCCTATTTTTAATTTTTGTAAGCAAAACTACTGAAGATGTAGGAAGGAAGTGTTGAGAAATTTTCTAGTCATATTAAAAGTTCAATGAATAGAAGTCCCAAGGTTAGTTAGAATATATGCTTCTACACAAATGCATATGATCAAATGGTTGACACAGTGATTTCCTCACAAATATAAGAAAATAAAAGGAAACATAAATCATAATTACTCATAAATTGTAACTGTACAGTTAAAACACTAATTAACCAGAAGCCTACCTTTGAAAGAGTACTAAGAGCTTATTCTCTGCCAGATATTATGTTAAATGTTTTAGATATTTTATTTCACTCAGTAATTATGATTACTTCTTACATATCAGCAAACTTGGGCTTAAATAAGCTAAGTATTTGCCAAAGTCATACAAATTAAAAAGTGTTATAGTCATGACTGTATTCAGTCTTACATGTTTTATATTAAACCACAATGCCACCTTTAAACAATTTTAAAATATACTCAGTTCTGGTGAGTATGGGAAATTACAAAGAAGCTAATCTTTAGGTACAAAAAGCAACTTCCACAGGACATTCTAGGATTGCTACAAATTTGTTTCATACTTTTAAGCCTTAGGAGTCATAATTGCATAAAGACAGATGATATTCAGAGGGGCTCTTGAAGATTTAATTTTTTGCACAATCTCAGGTCACCTAAGCCAGAGCTACTAAGTCTCTCTGCTGGGGGCAATGGAAAATTGACAGCAGGAAGTACCTGGTTATCTACATTTTAAAAAGTTCCCCAAGAGACTCTTATGTAAAATCAAGTTTGGGAACTTTGCTGTAAATGACTTCATTATGTTTTCTCTTTTTACCTTAAAAAGTTATAGAGGGACCTTAGTCAATGAATGCAGAAAGAAAATTAAACTATTCCCAGTTGTACTAAATTCCCAGCTGTGATCCATCTTTTGTGGCTTGTAATAAGTCACAATCTCTCTTATTTGTAAAATGGAGATAAACTTTACTGAATATTGAATCAAATAAAAGAGATACTCAATATATAAGCATTATTTTAAATATGAATATATGTTTCCAGAAATGTTATAAAGGTAATTATTATTTTATGGATGCATCAAACATTATCTGAGAGCTTTTAATATATAAATTTCAGGATCACACAAATGTTTTTTGGATATTCTGTCTACTCAAGGAGCAGCATGTCAGAAGTTTCTGTTCTCTAGTAAGTATCTACTTAAACAATCTAAATGACTTGGTATCTTTCCTGTTTTTTATAAATTGTTAAATTACAGGCACTCTCTGAAACTATTAGATGAAAACATTGGAGAAATACTACAGAACATTGGTCTGGGCAAAGATTTTTTTGGTAAGACCTTAAAAGCATAAGCAACACAAGCAAAAATAGACAAATGATTACAAGTTAAAAAAGCTTTTGCAGAGCAAACAAACTATGTGAAGAGACAATCAAAAAACTGAAGAATATATTTGCAAACTATCCATCCAATAAGGGATTAATAACCAAAACATATAAGAAACTCAAACAACTCAATAAGAAAAAAATAATGAGTTGAGTAAAAAATGTTCAAAAGGTTTCTGAATGTCTTTGTCCTATATAATTATCTTTCATACCTTATCCTGATCCATCATTGACTCTATACATATTTTTAAACCCCCATAAACCAATTGATAAAGGAATATATCACATGTTTTTCTTTTTTTCATTCCTACTATTTTATTCTACAATTTAACACTATTAAACAAAGTTTATAAGAGGCCATTGTTTGGGACTAGTCTTCTCCACTAGGCCCCTTGTAAAATAGACCAAACCAGAATAGAGTCACTTGTGCTAAGTGCCATGTAATCAAACTGAACTCTGAAATGGGCCAATAGGCCTTTTTTTTTTAAAAAAAAAAAAAAAAGGAGATTCACAGCAACCAAGCAGAAGAGGCCCAGTTTACCTGAGCCAGCATGATAAGAAAGTCCCCTCTGTTTAAACACTATAAGGAAGGTAACTTTGAAACAACCAATCTACTTTTTATTCTATTTCTGTTTTCTTCAGCCCTTTTCTGCCTATAAAGCCAAACTCCTACTTAGATCATTGGAACACTCATACTATTTTATAGAATGAGTTGTTTCTCAATTCTAGAATTGTAAATAAAGTTCATAATTCTTTTAAGTAAATTTGTTATAATTTTGTCTTTTGACAATCCCAAACTGTTAAGCTTCATTAAGTGTTCAAAGACATTATGGGAAATTACTTCTTTTGTACATGATGAAACTATATTGCTAGTATGTATAGTCTCAGGCAGGCCAGAGGATGCAAGAATTAGCTTCCTACTGTGTCCCTTCAGAACCACAAAGCCCACATGGTGTTGGGACGAGGACAAGACACTAGCATGGCTGCAGATTAGTGTCACAAAGTGAGAAAATGTTATAGGCAGCTTTGAAAACAGAAGTGCCAGAGGCCATCTGGTCACTTTTAATATCTCCAGTCAACGCTATAATAATAGTTTTATATTATGGTTTCTAATACTATTTCTTCATAGTAATAGTGAACAGATCCTAACATTTTTTGCTTGTGTTTTTTTAGTTAAATGTTACTTGATTTTTAAGATTTCACACTCCATGTGATTACCATGTGAGGTAACTATTTTTTTTTAATGTGGGAAATATTAAAGGTTTTATTTTTAGCAATAGTGCCACATTTCATTAAAAAACTCAGCATGGTGAAACTCACTTATAATCTCTACTTTTATGTATAAGCTTTAGGTACTCACACATAGTCATCCCTGTTAGAAGGTTTGTCCATTAATTACTACAGATTATTGATATGTAAGGGGACCCTTACATATCAATAATCTGTAGTAATTAATGTTTCTTCCAATGCTATTAGCCAAAACGTCTCATATATATAATTTTTTTCTTTTTTTTTACTGGTTAGTAAAGCTGAAACTTACAACTCATCAAATACTAAATATTGTCTCTATAAAATCATATGGCCTTGAACTGGTCTTGTTTGGGTCTCTTAGAAACGCTGAAATTTTTTACAATGTGACATGCAGTACAAAGTATATTAGCCCTCATGTAAACAACTCACGAGGAATAATCTAATTATTTTTGTATTATTTGAGTTTTTTTATGGGGTAAGTCATTACCACTTGCTCTTATTTGAAAGGACAAACATACCCAAAAAATGTACACAAATGGGAACATTATACTTAAAATGTGCATACATTTTTTTTTGCATACCCCATATATATAGGGAAAATATAAATATTGTTGAAAATAAAAGATATTTTTCAGTGTGTCTTGTGGAACCGGCTAATGGGTACTAATCAGAACAGGAAGATGCTGAATGAAGACTTAAATGCTGGAAAATGTCGGTGCATTTTAGCTTCTAAATAGCTTTTATAGTTGAAGGCATTTGATTAACCTACAGTTCCAAAGATTTATTTCTTTGGTTTAGAAAGAAAGAACCCAAAAGCAAGGACTTAATTATGGGGATGTCTCTAGAGAAAAACTCTTTCTGATCCTTTTACAGAAAGTGACATCAAAGAACTATTAGTCGTGAAAGAATAACTTTGTAAAGCAGCAGCATGCACTATTTGTGGCCCAAAGGAAAACTCATGAGGGAGAGAGACATGGGGATATCTGTTCAATATGTTTCCAGAGGAAGCAGAGAGATAAGTAAAATTTGATGCTGTTAGGTCTTTTCCCACAGGTTATACATCCCACTAACAAGAAAAGCTTCTAGGAACCAAGTTCTCCTGAACTTGCTAGCAAAGATGCAACATTAGAAAGCAGAACTTGGAGGCAATCTTACTTATTGGTTTGAAACCATAACTAAGTTACTTACATTCTGTTCTCTATTTTAGTGTCTATAAAACATAAGGAATATATAAGATGGTTTTGTGTAAGAACCAATGACTTAAGGAAGGTAAGTACCGTGCCAATGGAACTTAAAACAATTCCAAAATCAATACTATCAATTCCAAAACCTTTTGAATAAACTGTAGTAACTGTTTCCTTAACACTTTGTCGTTACATTAATGGAAGTTTATGCTTTATGTGCCAAAAATCCAAAGTCAATTACCTAAGCACTTTATATCACTACTTTGGTGAGTCTTACTGTGTTTCTCACAGTGAGATGACAAAATCCTAGAATAATGTGAAATGCTAAAAGTATTACCTGGGACACATGGGATACTAAACTGAGAAAGTAGGGGAGTCTAGTAATCTAAGAATGAGGTTTTGAAAGTTGACTCACACGAAAATTTTGGATTAACAGAGCTATGGACCAAAAGAGGACAACACAGAGGACAATGGGTCAGGATTCTTTTCTTTCTTTCTTTTTCTTTCTTTCTTTCTTTCTTTCTTTCTTTCTTTCTTTCTTTCTTTCTTTCTTTCTTTCTTTCTTTCTTTCTTTCTTTCTTTTTTTTTGGTAAACAATGACAAATATTCAATCTAGCAGCTCCAGCTTTTACAAGAAAATGTTGGGCATGACTACATTTTATTGTTTTGGATAGCTCTACACCTCTGTCTTTTGTACTGTGCTGATGTTTAGACATATGAGGTTCTCTGGGGCTCATGATCTATGTTCACAACTGCATGGCAACAATTACCCATCTGTACTCTGAAGCTACAAGCAGCTTTTTCTCTGTTGGAGAACTCCTATCATAATGGTGGCCAAACAAAAGACAGCTTTTGGAAAGCATAGCTCAGAAGCACCACAGGCAGCTTTGTATCATTTAGGCTAGTTTTAACTGTTGTCCAGAATAGTGGATAGAACTTTCTCATGAGCCAGGCTTGACACCGTAAGGGTAACATTTCCTAGCTGAAGCAGAGCTCTTGGTTTTAACAACTTTAAAGTGCATTGAATGTCAATTGGCAAGTTTCAGTGAGAACCATTCAGGCCTGGCCCTCTGGTCTTAAACTAATGGAACTAATAGCTGCAAGAAAGTCAACTGGAAAAGCAGAGTGGGCTATAAAAACAATAGCTGGGCATTGCACCTAGCATCAACTTAGTCATTTGCCAGTGGGTTCCTTCCAGTGCATAGAAACATTTCAGTTCAAATTCTTTGAACTGTTGGTAGCATCTGCTGAACTGTGTTGAGAGGAATAATTTTGCATTTGTTCAGCATTTTCTCTATATAATATTAAAAAGAAATCTTACCAGAAAGCATTGTCCCCTAATGATGCAGAGTTGGAAACTTGGAAGCCAACTATAGAAGACTGAGTTCTGATAGAAATTTATTATGCAGATTATAATAACCATTCCCAGATAAGCTAGGCTATTCTATCCATGCCAAAATTTAAATTACATCCCCTTAACCATGGCCAAGTCTGATACTGTGATGTCCCCCTGCTGTCACTGTCAAATTTCTTGTGTGACCATCATTATTATCAACAACAAAACCCACATGCTCCATGCAAGGCTATGGTTTAGAGTTGAAATTCCAACTACTTATGCTTGTAGAATCCCAAACCACATCATAGCCATATTCTAGTTTGAATAATTGTGTTGGTTCACACACACATCTTCCATTCAGTTCCTCAATTGTGTCATCTGGGATGTAGCTATACAACTCTTCCTACATACCACATTTCCACATCTTGGAAACAAAGACTGCTAAAAAGGGTCCCCGATGTGAGCAAGGTTAGCCATAAAACTCCAGGACAGAATCCTAAATACATATAAAAACGTAAATCAAAATCTTCAGATGCTGAATTTTTTCAAAGTTAATGAAGCAACCATTTAGAAGCAATATTATTATGGACTCTTATATATCATTAAAAGGGAAAGCATCATTATGGGGCAGAGGAAAATATGTTAAAATGACACAGTCTGCAGTTTCACGAAGCCCAGTGAGTGACAATTGCATAGGGCAGGTTCTGAGGAGGGACCTGGTTTCCTAATTTTTTTTAATTGGCAAATAATTATATCTATTTATCATATGAAACATGATGTTTTGAAATGTCTGAACACCGTGGAATGGCTCAATAGAACTAAATAACATAGGCATTACCTCAACACTTTTTTTTGTGATAAGAACACTTATAATCTGTTCTGAGTGAGAACATGTGGTACTCAGTTCTTTGTTTCTGTGACAAATCATTGAGTATTTTATATAGACTCTAAATACATCAAATTACTGCAAAGTCCATAATTTGTTCTTCTTTATGGCTGCATAATATTCAGTCATGTATATGTACATTTTTTGTATATAGTCCAGTTTCGATGGGCAACACGAATGGTCCCATGTTTTTGGTCCATGTTTTGCACTATTTCCCATGTATTGTAAATAGTACTGCAATAAACATATATATGCAGGTATTAAGGGATTAGCAGTAGCTGGAAACTTCTGGGGAGTGGGGCACATAAAATTAATTAGGGTACCTGATCTCAAACCAGGCAAAGGGAGGCCCAAACTTTACCTGTACGATGAGCACTTATATATACCTAATCCTGACTTGTACCCCACATCTTTAAAACAAAATACATTTTAAAAATAAAAAAATGAAATCTGCTCTCTTAGTGATTTCCAAAACACAATAGATTGTTATTTACTACAGTCACCATGCTGTACAATAAATCTCTTGAATTTAATAATCCTTCTATTATGTGAAGTGAAATAAGCCAGGAAAGAAAGACAAATATCTCACGATCTCACTTATATTTCGAATCTGAAAAAGTAGAACTCATAGAAGTCAAGAGTGAAATAGTGAACACAGGCTGGGGAGGGGCAGAGAATCGAGGCAGGGTGTCGGGCAGAGGGTACACAATTTCAGTTAGATCCGGTTTCTTATTTGTCACTGTGGTCATACAACCAAAAAGAATATTCTTGCTTTCAAAAGGGACCCTGTCAGATAGTCTCAGTGATCTGGGATAGTCTGTCTGTCCTCTGAAGAAGACAGGGCGTAAAAGACGAATGTACCAAAGGAAGATGAAAAGGGTCTGAATCTGTTGCTACTGCAATTCCTGTTAATGTATGGGTAAGAATGTATGTAAACATTTCTGGTTTTGGTTTGACATTGCTATTTTCAATTACTTACTGTTAACTTAGAACACTACTCTTGGCAGATAATCTCACTAGCCCCTTCTGTGTCATGTTGAGTTTTGTGGTCTTTACTAGGATATTTTGTATCCTAGAAAAGTACAGAAAAGTGGTTACATTCTGAGAGATACATAAATACTATTTTTAACACTGACATTTTCACGTTAAATATTTAGTTGTGAAGTTGAGGAACAAATAATATATAGTTAAATGGTTGGTTCGAACAACAGAAAGTAAAAAAAAAAACAAAAAACTGGACCCTCCAGGAGAATGAGATGAGGCATCTTCTCACATATGCTCTGGGCACATTTATCAACTCTAAGAGCAGTACTTGAAAACCCTTTATCAAATGGGAGGAAGGTGGCCAAGATAGAAATGAGAAAATGATGAGTATAGGCTCTGGGTAGAATCCCAGCATTTGTAATGGAGTTTTCTTTTTACATTGTGCTACTTTAAACCCCAGTATTAATAAGAAATGTTGGATTTCTGTGTTTTCTTTGTTAAGTTTCTTAAGAGCTAAGAACATTTTGTTAATATTATTGGTGGGTATGGGACAATTCTGTTTATCTCACAACTCTTTGCCAGTCTGTCTATATGGCTGTTTTTATACAGTGTGATTTCCTTAACAAACAACCTAGGAATATATATGCATATACTCTAATGCACATGCTCTTTCATGCATATTTTCTTTGGGAGGGTAGCCAGAGTTCTTTTTCTCTGCTGTTTACATGCAAGATAGTGTTACTTGGCAGAAATATGTCACAATGGTTGCTCCAGATTGCAAAGAGTCTTGCACACCTGGGTTATTTTCATTTCAAAAGGTCCAATTAAATAATATTGTGCTGCCTTTGCATAATTATTTAATTTAGCTATATAAATCTGGATCTTTAAATAATAAAAAAAAACCCTGTATGTCAATTAAGAATTTTATATTATTGAGCAGTTGGCACTTCTACTGATGATCCACTGATAGATTGACAGAGTAAATACAAGATCATTTAAGAAGGACTTTGGTAAAAATGAGCATTTAAGAACTGCCTTTCTCAATGTTTTTGGATTTTAAAAAAAAGTTACCTAGAATCTGATGAAGACTGCATGCTCTTTCCTATTAAAAATGCCATGTAAATGTAAAAAATTTCAAAACATTTTGTCCATTGAACCTAAGCTAAAATTTTAAGAAGACTACATTACAAAAATAAGGCAAGACATTAATATCTATAAAAATGCCTTGTAAACTCTAGGGTTACATATACTTATGAGACAGAACACAAAATAAAAGCAACAAAAAGGATTAATTCACATTACTACTATGACCAATGTTGTAGTTTGGCTCACTGGAATTTAATTCATTTACTATCTCTAGTTATCTGAGTTAATATAAAAGGTCATTATTAAGCGTCAAATCTAAAACTTGTCTTCAATGTAAAACATGTTTCATTCTAATATAATGTGACTAGATATTGTTAAGTTTGATATTCATCAGCTCCAGTAAAATGAACCCAACCTCAGGTGCAAATCTAATAGAACTGAATGCTAATTAATATGCTCCAAACAACTTATCATTTCAGGCAAGCTTCTATTAGGAGAGATGTGTTATGGCTGTACACTAATAGAAAAGTCTATTAGTTGCATGGATTCCAATTTCCTTTATCTATATTAGTCACTGAATGGTAAGTTTCTTCTAAGTTTAATCTCTTTTCATTATTTTTCTTTATATTTCGAGAGTTGGTTTAAAACCATAAAATTATTAAACAAGATGCAATGGATAAATTTAATATATTTTCATCTGATAGCTTTATTTATAACTTTTAATCTGAAAGGACAAATCCATTTTCCTTTTAAAAGTCAAGCCTGGTGTCCATATGTGCAATGCCAGATAGTATTAATATCAGGACACTTTATTTTTTAAAAAATATATTTTGGAGCGCCACAGTAGCCCTGTGAAGAATGGCATTGATATTAGTATTTACATTTTAAAGTGAAATTTCTCAACCCCAACACTATTGACATTTTGGGTTGAATAATTATTGTGGGGGCTGCCCTGTTTATTATAAGATGTTTAGCAACATACCTGACCTCTCCCTACTAGATATTAGAATCTCCCCAGCTGTGACAATCAAAAATGTCTCCAGACATTGCCAACATGACCCCTGAGGACAAAAAAAATCACCCTCAGTTTGGAACCATTAGTTTAAAGGTAAAGAAATGACATTTCAAAGACCTCAAGGTCATAATGACACTGAGTAATAAAGGTATTGCTAGACTCATGTCTCTGATACTTAGTTCTCCTTCTTTGCCAAGATCCACAATGCCATTTAGGGGATACTCCATATTGTGGTTCCTTTTGTGCTTCTGTTGAACTAGGAATATCACAAACATAGACGATATTGTAGTGTCATTAATATAAGTAGAAGGTAAGAAGAAACATGCAGTCTGTCCTCCATATGTATGGGCCCTCTGTCGGGGACCAGCCCCAACAGAGGGAAGGGTTAGGACCGCAACGGATGCTCCAGATGTCAAGAAGAGACCACTCGGAGGCGATTTCTTCTGGGAACAGTCTGATCAGGACTGAAGCCAACTTTATTCAAACTTCTTCCAATTTATATACCATTTTTCATACCCTCCAGCAGTGTAACAATCACTTGTTGGGGGCGTACACATCCTCACAAGATTGTCACGAGACTTTCAATTCCATGCACACAATTACAATTTCATGATGCATGACGTGCTGTCCACAATGTAACAGGTACACAAATTAATCAATAGTTTCACAAGATGTTTTCCATAACTCATTCATGTTATGCTTTATGTTCTAAACTTCTTGATTAATTCTAAATTCTAATCAATCCAATGAGCTAAACTCTGATTAACATTAAATCCAAAACTAATAACTTTTAATGATTTTTGACAACTAAAACTATCAACTTATTACCTTAACTTTATACTAATCTTTTATCCTTACTCAATTTATATTTATTCTATTAATTTACACCTATACTCTTATTATTGTAACTTTCTAAGTTATAATCAAACACCACATTAAGTATTACTTAACCTTTCACCATATCTATGAACTTATTTTTATTATACTTATAACCTACTGATTATTAATATGCAATGCCCTAAAGTCCTATACTAATTACCTAAAAACTTATCCTTAAACTAAAATCTTAACACTACTTCTATGAATTTCTTGTGTCTAAACTTTACTTCCTTATATACTTCATTACCTAACTCTTAACACTATGTATTATCTTAATTGAACTTTTAATAAACCTTATCACTAGCCTTAATATCCAAACTATAAACTTACTTCTATATTTTATAAAACTTAATAAATCTGTAATAATAAATCTGTAATTCTATTTAAAAATCTAAATCTTATTTCCTGTTATGTGAAAGCTACCTGCGTCTGGGAACCTGTCACACTACTTTGGGACAATGAGCTGCACCGTTGCCATGACGATAACCGGGGGGCTGAAAGTTTCAGCACGTGCAGAAACCAAGAACGTTCTGCTTGACCTAAGGCAACATAACAAAACTATTATCACAATTATAATGTTTAACTTTAACCTAAAGGAAAACTTTCTAGCAAGAACAAAGGCTGACTAACCAGTTTACCAGGAAATAACAGCTAAAAAATATCTTGAGAAGGAGAAAACAGTTTAAGAAAAGAGGGAGAAATAGAAAATGATTTCTGCTGTGAATTTCTTTTAGTCCTAATTAAATTTTATATATCGCTGTATAAACTTTATTATTATGTGTATGCATTGGTCTTTTATTCATACGCCAATATAATAGTTGTAGTGCTCTCCTTATACCAGAGACAATACTCCAGGCAGGTCTCCATAGGCCTAAATGCATGTGGCCAAAATGCATGTGGCCAAGATGTTGGCTCCCAACAGCCCTCAGATTCAACCACGAATTAAAAATATTCCAAAAAAATTTTTTAAATTATAAAATACAAAAAATACAGTATAATCACTATTTACATAGCATTTGCATTGCATGAGGTATTATAAGTAATGGAGATGATTTAAATTATACAGGAGGATGTGTGTAGGTTATATGCAAATACAATGCCATTTTGTATTAGGGACTTGAGTATCTGCAGATTTTGGCATTCGAGTGGGGTCCTGGAATCAATCCCTCAGGTATACCAAGAAATGACTATATAGGAGAGTGCTTGTTAAATTCTAAAGCAGTATGAAATTTTCACATAAGCATATGTGTGTTAGAGAGAATCTGCCCTGAGATAGACATCTGGGGGACTCACAGAAGACATGAAAAACCGGGAGCCAAGTCAGCTGCAAACTGAGAGGTTGATCTGCTGCTGACTTCAAGTCCCCAAATGCAAAACTGATCTTAAATTGTAAAGTGCTTAATGCAATCTGGCTGTTGGCATCATTCCGAAACACTGAATTAGCTGTTGCAGTGAAATGTTGCCAGCAGCCAAATTATCAGTTTTTAGTCTCTAGTGAGTAGTAGGTACAAACAGGGAAAGCTCATTCTCATCAATTCTAAAAGCGACGGAGCTGTGCCTCACTGAAAAAGCCTCCTCCAGATACATTAAGTAAAGCTGGAAAATCCTCATGTTTGGTAAGATAAAAATACAATGTCTAGGCCCATGGAAACCTGATCTCTAAGAAATCTATGGATCATGATGACATAAATTTCCCTAAAAGTATGAATGAGTATCCCAGTTAGTCTTTGCCTAATCAGAAGTAGTGTTTTCCCACTTTGCATGTGTGAACCACCATAACCTGACCTAGTCCTGCATGAACACACATACTTGTACACAACCAGTTGTCATGCAAAAGCACTCACTCACTACCTCTTAAGTAACTCAACAAGGTTATGCAAAAGATTTTTTTAAAAAGCTATGGTAATAGGTCTGTAGTTCTAGTAAACTTCAGAGAAATTATTGTCTCTTGTCCCTTTGAACAAAATGACACAGCTGGTAATAAAGCAAGCATTTTTCTTAAAATGCTCTCAATACCCCCACTTTCCTATTGAATGTAGACATCCTTCATTCTTCTTTTTCTCACGATTCCATGATGATCTCTATTTCTAATAGGCCTGTCAATCCTTAAAGACATCGTATCAACACTTTCCTGAAATGGACTGGAAACTTCTAGAAGTTTTTCTGTCAACTTAACATTGTGTCATCTAAGAAAAGTGAGCTTATTCAACCTTCTCCCCATTTCATCCATCAACGTGAAGACAATGAAGGAGAGAAGACTGGAAATAGGAGACTTATGGCTATTAAAAATGCCTTGCACTAAATAAAGGAGTTCACAAAGTTGCCTGAAGTGTTTATTAAGGAATTCTCTTTTCATGGAGTAAATGAATTAAGAGGTAGGCAATAGAACAAGATAGTTTAGTCCACTAAGACCAGCTGCAATGGCTCATGCCAGTGATCACTTTGGGGGGGCCAAGATGGGAGAACCACTTGAGCCCAGGAGTTTGAGACTAGCCTAGGCAACAAAGTGAGACCTTGTCGCTATTATATATATATATATATTAGCCAGGCATGGTGATGCATGCCTGTAGTCAAGGTACTCGGGAGGCTGAGGTAGACGGATCACCTGAGCCCAGCAAGTAGAGGCTGTGGTTTGCCATGATCATGCCACTGCACTCTGAGCTGCGTGACAGAGTAAGACTCAAAAATAACAACAAAATACAGATGAGAGATTATTTTTCCTGTGTCAATATTTTGTCAAACTTTTAAAAAAGTAGACAAGGTTTCCTCCATTGCAATTTGGGTGATCTGTGCCTTTGAATAGTAAGCCAAGACTTCTTTTCTGTAGTCCTGGCTGGTGGCATTAGGCAAAGGTCTAGGAGAACTCTCAGGCCATGGGCCATCCCTAACTCTCAGGCTTTGTAAAAGGCAAAACCCTCCTGAGAGTACAGCCTTTTCTAGTCAGGCACTTGCAGAAGAACAACAGACGTATATCAAGCTATTCTCTTACTTGATTTCTCTATCACATAAGGGTCATACATTATGCAGTTTATTGACTATGGTTCCAGAAAGAAAGGCGCCTCCATTTTAAAATTGAAAGAGAAAAAGAAAAATGTTCCTTACCGAGAGTCAAGGGAGTATGAGCTCCAAGCCTACTTCTTGTGCCAGAAATCAAACTCCATGGCCAGATAAAGGGCCCTACATAAGTATAAAGCATCGTTTCCCCCAGAAATAGAACAAAATATTCTAGATTCCAAACTTATTGTTTGAAAGCTTATTAAAGAGTCTCACAGAGTTACAACTCATGTACTATAGTCATAAATATTCCCCGGGACTTCATTCATTGTAAAATGATAGAACTTCTCTGGACAAGGCATGCCAGAGGCAAAGAGACAGCCATTTGTGTGGTAACAATGGCCTTCACCATCCTTCCATGCCAGGCCATTGTGAAGGAAGCGGTCATGATGCTCAACACATTTTCACAGCTTGAATGGATTTCATCATGAGTCTTTCAAATGCCCCAAGTGTGTTGCAGACAGATAAACAAGCTCTGCTTGGAGGAAGTGTCAGAATTTGAAGCTGCAGAGCGTGTCTTCTCCATTCAGAGTGTGTTGAGTGGAGCAAAGCAGTGTAATGAAATACAGGAAGCGGTGCCGTGGATATGCGGGTACCTTCATATTAATAAAAAAAAAAAAAAGTCAATGGACTCTGTGGCCACGGCAGGCTGGGTGTGTAGATGATGTTTTTACCATAACTCAGTTCTAGTCCACTGAAAAGACACTCACTAGCAGTCTCTTTCAATGGAAGACGACTTTAGAGAAGTCTGATATTCCTTATAAACATACACACATGCAAACACACACACAAACACACAGGGGCTAAAACCAATCTTGTGTGGTAGCATTAATCATTGTATGGAAAAGAAAAAAATTCATTTATAACCGATTCAGGATACCACTATTGACCTTATTGGCTACTGGCTCCTCACTCTGTAAATTGTGCTATATTGCTTAACAAATCTAAATGGTAATCAGCAGTAATCTTATAAAACACAATAAGCAGCAGAAGTGATAAATTTTTATAAGCAGAGCGACCAGGTATGGACAATGACAGGCAGAAAGAAAGCTTCCTGCTCCCCAAATGACAGAATCTATATGTTCCAAATCAGCACTAGACTGTTGACAATCAAAACGTGACAGAAAACTCTTGTGGTAGAGACAGGTATTCTGAAATAGATTTCTTATTCTTTTCTTTTTGGGGAAAGTGTTCTTTCTTTATTATCCTCATTATTATTAATGCACAGTCTTTGTACAAAGCATTTCATTTTTATAACAACTATAGGAGCACAAACCCAAATTTTTATTGGGGAATATTAATAAATCAAAGAATATAAAAAGTATTTCCTTTAAGATCATGAGATCACATTGGCAAATAATCAGCAAATTCAAAATTATGTATTCAACACCCTAACTGATAATGGCTATAATGGTGAGAATGGTGGTGAGAAAGAAATGTGCTTTCTCTAAAGTGTGGAACTGTGTAAATTATAAGTAGACTGATAGTTCAGCTCCACTTCCTCACCATCAATTCTCATCTTCAGCACATCATTGAGGCAACATCCACTTATTTACAAAAATATTGTGTAACTAATTCACTAACAGGCTTGGCAAGAGGTAAAATAGCCTAGAATTTGTATGCTGTCGTTAAGTCTCTCATCCTGGCTACATGTGCTTGAGGTAATGTACAATCATACCCTAAACTACAAAGTGTCATTTAAGACTTCGGGAACCTAGAAATGTCTTGGATGACTTTTTTATTCTAATTTATTCCATTGCCTTCTCTTTTATTGGAGGAATTGGTGTACAAAAACACAGAATTACCTAAAAACAAAAAAACTTCCTGCAGTGCATGCATTGTTTTACCCTCTAAATCTCCATTCTTTTTTAATTTTAAAGATGGCTACAATTCACAGTTAGGTATACAAATGGTCATTGTATAGGTAAAGTTTGGGCCTCAATTTGGTCTCCACTTCACCTGGTTTGAGATCAGGTACCATTATGGATGAAGTGTGCCCCTGACTCCTCCCTCCCCTGGCAGTTTCCCACTACTGCCAATTCCTTTCTTATAGTAGTACAATAATTGTTCAGGGTCTGCCTATGAGTGAGAACATGTGGTTCTTTACAAAGCTCACTCCCTCCTTTCTAGGAGCCAGTGCAAGATCCCAAAGTTCACTCTCATCTGTTTTCCCAAAGATGCAAAAGGACACCAAAGGCTATTTATTTCTTTCTTTTACACCTTGTACAAAATCCTATGAGGTGGTTACTGTTCCCAAGCGACTCCCTCCCAGAGATGGCTGATTTTGCTATTTTCCCAGTGAACTCACACTTACCTCATATTATTCAGCTCTTTCTCAGAAAAATTTTCCCTGTCCCTCCACATCCCTAGCCCCTACCCCGGCCTTGTCACCTGTTGTATCATAATATGCTCACAGCACAAGTGTCTTTGCATCATGGTACTCATCAAAGTCTGTCACCACACATTTATTTGGAGATCACGTGATTAATTAAAGGGCAGCATCCCCCACTAGACTCACCAGGGGCCATTTCTGTTTTGCTCACTCTTGTACCTCCACTGCCTAGCACATAGCAAGTGTTCAATAAGCAGCTGTTAAGTAAAAACATCAGTAAAAAACATCGTCAGAATACCTTTTATTTATCAATGCTAAGGAATGAATACTAGAGAAAACTCAAGTTCTTCCTTGCCATAATTTCAGTAAATTCTAATAAGGGAAATTTTCCTCCTGTGCTGAGGCACATGCCATATACTCCTGCTTCTATATAAATTGCCTAGGAGGACTTTAAGAAACTTACTCTTTCTTACTAATCTGTGACTAGTACAAGTGGAGAAGTAAAAGAATATATCTCATAAAAAATGTTTCAAAAAATTGCTGAGCTGGATGACTAAATGCAATGTGTGATCCCACATTGAATCACGGACTGGAAAAAAATAATCCCAAAGTCCAATATGCAGACATTGGTGGAATTTGAATATGTATTCTAGATAAGATTTTGCATCTAAGTTACATTTCCTGATTTTAGTACCTATATTCTGATTTTGTAAGAGAAAGTCTTTATTAGGAAATTCACCCTAAATTATTTAGGGGTAAGAGAAATGGTGTCAATAACTTCATCTTAAATGGTTCACAGGGAGATGTATCTATTTATCTATGTACATATAATGCTTTGCACACTCAACTGTCTTGTGTGTGTGTATACTTTCTCTCTCTCTCTTGACTCAGACTACCCTACATGACATCAACAACTATTCATAAAGTAGGTTAGTGTAAGGTAGAATAATAAAGTTAACACTTTGGGATGTGTTGGGTGCTAGAAAAGTTGTATGTATTAACTTTAAAAAGGTGAAAGTGAAGCACTTTTAAAATTTCTTACTTCCATGTATTAAGTAAACATTGTGCTCCTCTGGGCTAGGGATGAGGAAAAGAGGAGGCTGAAGCTTTTCTTTGTGCATCATTTTAAAAACAGGGCCTTTCTCCAACGGGTAAGATCCTCCTAGGTCAACATGGCTACTAACTAACTAATTCTCCTTAAGGCACTTCTTCCAAAACTTTCTTTTAAGAAAACAGAACCACAGTGAAGAGAGTAGGGGAAGAAGGCAATGTGAACAGCAACTGGTAGGGCGAGCATTTGTTTATCAAGTTTAGTAACAACGAAACAGCATTCGTGCAATGCCTGAACTAAAGAAGATACACAAATAATTAGAAAATTTGAACTTCTGTAAAAAATACAATACAGTAATGAATTAGCCAATTGGTGTGATAAAAGAAGCTATGTAATGGCATTTGACAGCAGACACAGAACAAAACAGCTCAGGAAACAAAGTCGTGACGAGTGAATTTTGTAAAGCTGACTCTGGATGTGGCAAATGAAAGGTAAAATCAGATATTTAATGGCTACAAATGTTTGTCCTATAGTACATTGCCTGACTTTTTAATAACAGTAGTTATGGGATCAGTGATAACTAAGTATAGTATCAATTTTCCATTTCAATCTTTTGGACTAGACATAGATGTTATCAAGTAGGAACATTCTCAGAAGAAGAAAGCAACTCTTCCAAAATCCATTACATGTAAATTAAAAATATATATTTTATGTATGATAATACAGTTTTAACAATTTGATGAGCAGCTTCTGATAAATTCACACACTCACAAAACTAAAATAGTGAAGGCATTCTCAGAAAACAAAACAGAAATCAAGAAGTCTTAGCCAAACTCTCCCATCTCTTAAGTGTAAGTGTGGAAATCACTACTAAGTATGCTGATATTTAGAAGTGGCTGCTTTTATCTTTAAACTACCCTGCTGTTTGATTAGATATGCTCCAGGCATCATACTTGGACCATTTGTTTTACCAGCTGTTTCTAAAAATATGTTCATGAGGAAAGCCTTTTCCGCCTTCTTCAAAATTGCTTTTGTTGAGGGCTTTTCCCCTCCTTCCACAAGGGAAAGAGTAAAGATATGGAAAACAACATCTGCTGAAAGATCTCACAGCTTCAGGGGTAGACTACAGTCATAAGAATCATTAAAAAAAAGAAAAGAAAAGAAAAGAACCAAAAAAACCCTGATAAACGAAATGACTGGAGAGACTGTCACATTCTCTTGGATTAAAGGTAATCAAATGTTTTAATTCATTCATACAATCTTTGTAGCTACAGTGACAGATGCTATCTACATGGAAGAGAGTCTCAATTAATCTGCAGCTGGTTTAATTTTCTGGACATCCTATCAAGGGAGAGAGGGAAGAAGAGGAGGGAGGTAGAGAGAGATGAATGTAAAGTTCTTCATTACTTGTTTGCAACTGCATCTTTTCATCTGTTTATTACATCTAACCAGCAGACAGACAGATGAGAAGTATTCAGGCATTAACAGTGTACATAGCACCCAAAGGCTGGTCAAAGTATCAATCATATTCCCAAGTGTCTGTTGAAGGTCACTTCACATCCCATCTGTGTTTCTGATTTCCAAGCACAGATTTTAAACTTTCTGTAATGGGTCATTTACAGGATACCTTGTGCCTACTGTTGCTGTCTTACCACCTGGTGTATCCACGGACCATTTGTCAGTCGATGAACAGGACTGACTTTAGGGAACCAAAGTGTGTTCAGTTATATAGAGCCTATCACCATCATTGTCATCTTTGAATTTTTTCAGCAGCTTTCTCTACAGGGCATACATCATAATTCAACTCATGAAAAATAAAGGATTCACTTTTTATCCTTAAATTACTGGTCTGGCAAAACTTCTATATCTACGTATTCATAAGATTTTCCATGTTGGCCTCCTAATATAGTTTTTTTAAATTATTTTTTTAAAATAGTATATGTCCCTTCTCTCCAATTACAGATGTAATACATAATCTACATAGACATTTTGAAGTCTAAATAATAAAATTAAAATTGGCCATTGGTCACCCCCTAGAGATAATCACCATTAAGTTTGTCACTGAAAATATAATTCTTACATCTGATACAGGACATTAAACCTCTGATTTTCAATAAACACTCAGCAAACTTGGTGTGACTTCTTATTAGGCTAAATTAAGTGTAATATTTTCGATATTTAGATAACAAATTTCATGAATCAGGAGGCTATTGTTATAGATTACCCAAGAGACAAAAAAGAGAGAGAAGAGGGGAAAATTGTAGATACATATTCAGCAATTGCCTTTAGTGGAGATCTTTTGGCTGGAGACTATAGTTTATGACCTTCTCTTGACATAAAGATGGATCATGTTAGCTTAAATGTAGGCTAATTCAGCTTTCCCAAATAGCTTTCTCTACTTTGCTGTAAGGCTTAAGATAAGAAAAATATCCAGATTTGGCACAGAGACTTGTTCTTATATTCATAAATTATTTGTCCACAAGGTGCTAAAGTTACTATTTTTCTTTAAGTATATTTATATTTATAGATTGATCTTGGCCTGCTAATTATATTTATCCTAGATTTATTTTTTAAAATCTCCATTTTATATCTTTATTTTTTAAAAAAACATATTTCAAATTATCTTAGTAATTATTATCTGGGTGATAGTAACGCCCTGGGCTCAATAAAAGAAATGATTTGGTTTTAAGATCATCATAATTGGTTCATGATAAAATTTCAGCTTTCAAAATCTACTCAATCTAGTGTGGCAACATAGCAAACACTTTAAGCCACTCTTTTTCTGGTTTCTGAACATTTATTTGTTTTCACAGACTGAGTAAAACTTAAAAAAAACGGAGGAAAGGACTGACATCCAATCGTCAACTTTTATATCACTGATTAGGGATGCTATAAATAGTAACAAAACACTGCTTTTGTAAAAGACATTTATTAAAACCATGAAAAAACAAAGGACATAATGTCAGAATATAGGGCAGTTCTGTACAATTCTGTGGAGACTTTCTATATTGTCCTTCCAACATGGACGAATAAAAGCTCTGGCATAGCCTGGCACTAGTTTCAGATTTGAGCTTGGCAATCAGTGTCCTAGTTTGCCTAATAATCTGTCTTGTGTGTGGGAAGGTGTCACTGTCTGTGTCACCAAGAGGCATTATTTACAATGCTTCCTCACAAGAGCACATGCTAGTTGAGTCTGTACCAACGAGACCTCTAGTCCCCACTAAATGCCTCACCATTTATCTATAATCTCTTAGTTCCCTCTAATAGAATTTAGAGTTGTAGATCTCAGCTCTAAGTGGGTCAATAATATCCTCTCTTGTGTTGCAACAAAGACCAGTAGTGGGAAGATAATCAATTTTTCATACAACTTCTGAATTCTCTGTTGGATGGTATCTCAGTTTTGAATAGAAACTTGAAAAAAAAACTTGATACATATCAGTAAAATGGCATGAATTATAGACTTAAGACACCTAGGCTTTTAATTACAACTCTAATAAAAACTATCTCAGGGACCTTGAGCAAATCAATTTACCTTTATAGGCATTCGTTTGTCACCTAAACCAAAACCATTACAATGAACTTTAAAATTCTTCAAATTTATAGTCTTAGCACTATATAAACTGAGATTATAATAAGAGAAAAAAGAGATGCCAAAAGAATCTTAGCTTTATGGAAGTTTGAAAGAGGAATTAGTATGTTTAATTTTATACTCAATGTCACTAAGGAATAACTTAATTCAAAATGTTACTGAGAGCATATTCTTCCAAATTCATGAAGGGGTTAAAGAAAATTTTCAAATTAGATTGAAAAACACTGTGTGTCTCATTGTACCTTGTTTGGCCTTCCAAAAGTCTCTATTTCCATGTTCTTAAAACATTTCATTTGAATGCCTTTAAATGAGGAGCCTTTTCCTTCCAGTCTTCATCCATGCACATTGCGTAGAGCCTGGTGTACTTCACCTGTTCACATTACACAGTTGGCCCCTGGGAATGGAGCTTTCCTCCTTGTTTTGTAGGGAAAGCTAATAATGAGTGAGTGTAAACAAACAAACAAGTAAACAAACCCACTCATCACATGGTAAAATGCCAAGTTACTGCAAGCAGAGTGGGAGAAAAAGAGCTTTGTTCTGTTATGTCCTTCTCAGCCTGTCAATAGTGCTTAATTTATCCTTGTTTTCTATAATCTCTTTGATCTTACAGGCTTATTAAAACATTAATTCCAAATTAGGTTATTTTAAAAGTCAAGCCCTGTACCTCCTGCTCTAAAAGCCTCTCCTAATGGCTCCATCTTTTTTGCCTTTTTGCATCAAGTCCTCATTTTGTGTTTTGCTCGCTTTGTAGTTCAGAACCCTACAACTCCAGGCACAAAACCACACCAGGGAGCCCTGCTAATGTAGAAAGCTCATAATGTTATCACTAAGCATCCTGGCTCCTGAAAGTTAATCTCATCCTTCCTCTGGGGTGGTGATACATTAGGTTCTGGCATCATAGTTTACTTGGTGTTCATATGTGAGTCTTTCATATTTTTCCCTCATAGTTTTCTGATGTTAAGGATGCTAAAGAGAAAGCATTAATTTATAAAATAAAAGCCTAAGTAATAAATGACATTTTTGCAGCAATTTTAAATATGGCTTTGAACCTGTATTTTCATAGTCTGCTCCCATCTAATCTGCTTTCAGGTGGTAGAACGTATTATTCTCCTCAGGACATAGGATGCTTCCTCCTGCACCATACTGTATAATCCGTCACCACCAATATTCAGAAAGCTGAGATATAAATAAATGCTTTTGCTGGCAATGCAGGAAGGAGTCCTATATATAGTACCCCCTCAATTGTATCCTCCCCATTCACTGCCTGTGTCACCAAGAATGCTTTTCTCACACTCCCCACAAAACTTACAAAGCTACAAATCAAAGAGTACAGGGAAAGAAGAGGTTCTCAGCAGGTTGCAAAATCATATCTCAGTCATTTAGACATTTATCAGCTCAATAACCCACAGTCAAGGTTTGAGGAAGAATTACTGGGATGTGACACAGTATGTGGGCTGGAGTTCAAGAAAACTACTGCCAAAGAGGTCTGAAAGTGGGGGCGAATGCAGCTCTCACCCCAACTGAGGCAGGGAGTTCAAAAGACAGATTTGCAAAAGGAAGGGCAAAGTGTCAAACTCTTACTCAAAAATGCAGTGTACAAGATGACTCTGTACTCTATCTAGGTGGAGATGACTCTGATTTTGTTTGCTTGTATTATATCATGTGTCATGCCTGAGATCATGGCATATTGAAAACAAAGGTGGGGAATACCCTTAAAGTTGGTTTTCATTTATTCATTTATAAGGTCTTCCTCTGTCACTGAGGCTGAAGTGTCCTGAATTGTAGCTCTCTTTCACTTCCGACATTTGAGCTCAAGCAATCCTCCTGCCTTATATTCCAGAGTAGGAGCATGTACCACCACACCTGGCTAATTTTTTTTTAATAGATTAGGTCTCATTTTGTTGCCCAGGTTGGTCTTGAACTCCTGGGCTCAAGCAATTCTCCCACTTTGGCTTCCCAACATGCTGGGATTACAGGTGTGAGCTACCACACCTAGCCAAAGATGAGTTTTTATAATTGTCCTATCATATCCTATGCAGTCTGTTGTGCTTAGTGAAGAACTCAACAAATGTTTGTTAGAATTTACTAAAAATGGGCAAAAAGGTCTCATCTATTTAAAAAAATATATATACATCCACACATGCCTAAACAATCAGTCATCTCTAATTGGGGTAAATAAACCACAACTTGTAGGCCAAATCCAGCCTAGTAAAGTTTTATTGAAACACAAGCCAGGAGTGGTGGCACACATTTGTACTCCTAGCACTTTGGGAGCCTGAGGTGGAGGATTACTTGAACCCAAGAATTTGAGACCAGCCTGGGCAACACAGTGAGACCCCTTCTTTCTAATAATAATAATAATAATAATAATAATAATAATTAGCTGGGCATGGTGGTACATGCCTGTAGTCTCAGCTATTCGGGAGGCTGAGAGGTGGGAGGGTCATCTGAGCCCAGGAGGTCAAGGTTACAGTGAGCTATGATGACGCCATTGCATGATAGCCTGAGTGACATGGTGAGACCTCAACTCTTAAAAGAGAGAGAGAGGAGAGAGAGAGAGAGACAGAGACAGAGACAGAGACAGAGACAGAGAGGGAACCCAGCTATACTCATTTATTTGTAAATAGTCTGAGGCTGCTTTGGCATTACTACAACAACAGAATTGAATAGTTATGGCAAGGGGTGTAAGACTCTCTAAAATAATGATTTTTCTAGCCCTTACAGAAACAAGTTTGTGAACTTTTGCTCTGGGTAATTGATATGCCAAATTTGAACACTTGGCAATACAATACTGCCTGCTCTTATGATCTTTTAGTAAAAACATGTCCCTGTGCTTCAAAGCTAAGGTAAATGCACACTTCTAGGACAGAGGGGAGTCAAACATGTTCACCTGAGCACATTTTCTGGGTTAGGGTCTTGCCTCTGGATGAGTCAGGACTGAGGTGATTTGTAGTGAGGCCCTCAGATGTGTGGGCATCTGAGGGCCTCACTACAAATCAGATGTACTGTCTTTGGAAGAAGGATTCTAATAAAAGCAAACACTGTTTTACAGCGTTTTCTCTTTATTTGTGATTTTATAACTCCTTTTAAGATTCTTTTCTTGAATAGAAAATTCAAAGACCCAAAGAAGATTTGTTTTTATTTTTTTTAAATAGTTTTAGCTGTGTAATGCAAAGAAGAAAAAAGAAAGAGGATTTTAAAAATGGGTATGATTTTAAGGATGTCAAGAGCACACACATGTCAGAGAAGGCCTAAGGTAAGAAATACATTCTATCTGGTTTTATTTTTGCTTTTTGTTAGCTGTACATCTAAAACACTGTGTTCTAAAGAACATAATTATTTCTGAAATAAAGAAAATACAGCATCTTAATTCAAGCTGTCACTCAGAGCCTCTGTTCTTACAATCCTAACATCAATTAAGGGTGACTGCTGCCTGCTTATATGGTTTGAACAGGACTGATATAATGAGGAATGAGCTAGAAACCCCCCCACAAGTTACTACATAGGTGATATCAAGGGAGGCTGACCTCACATAAACATTGGAATTTCTCTATAGTATTAGAACCATTATTCCTCAGCAGGAAACTAGAGTAACTCATTTTAGCCATAGTCTTTTCGATATATTTTAACTGAAAAATTTCATAACTACTATTAATCAAGGTTGCCTTTGTTATATATAACAATGAGCCCATTTAACAAGTATTTCCCAACCATTCAATACACAAACTTACTATCGTTGTTATCAAGGAAGCAGGCAGCTAGTCCATATAGATAGGCTAACAAAAAGTAAGCACTGTGAGAGAAACAGGACAGCATGGTGACCAGCATGTGGACTCTGGGGCAGATGGCTTGGGTTCAAATTCTGTTTCTTCTACTTCCTTGCTGTGTGACTTGACAATTTGTTTAGCTCCTTTTATTTGTTTATGCTCCAGTTTAGTCATCTAATACTAAATAATACTAACAGACCCTTGACAGATTGCTGTAAGGATTAAAGTAGTTAAAAATGTAAAGGATTTAGGACTACATCTAACTAAATAAGTGCTCAATGAGTAGTCACTAAATGAAGAAACAAAATAGCAGCAGTGACAAACCTGCTAAAAATCCCTTCAAGGGATTTTATTCACTGTTGCATATGCTGCCATTAGAAGTTTACCACAGGGGCAACTAAACTTCACACCAAATTAAAGTAAAATATTGCACTATTAGAAACCCAATCAGAGAATCTATCTTGTCAAATTAGAAGAACTAATAAGCACCAACACTTTCCTTTCCAATTCCCAGATCTCTCAAACTCTTTCACAAAGCAATGATTAAGTACCTAAGAGTAAGGTGATATTTTTAAAAGCTGCAGTCATTTTCTGTAATATCATGGTTCTCATGCTGTTGTAAAGGTTAATGTACTAGTTTACTCTATGAGAAAATACAGAAACAAAGGGCATTGACATATTTCACTGTGCAGTTGGTTAATTAACATACATTCAATACTCTAAATAAAGTACATTATAGTTTAAAAGTGACAAAAACAGCTGAGCATGATGGCTCACACCAGTAATCTCAGCACTTTGGGAGGCCAAGGCAGGAGGATTGCTTGAGCCCAGGAGTTTGAGAACAGCCTGGGTAACATAGCAAGACCTTGTCTTTACAAAAAATAAAATTAGTTAGGCATAGCGGCACATGCCTGTAGTTCTAGCTATTCAGGAGGCTGAGGTGAAAGGATCGCCTAAGCCCAGGAGGTCAAGGCTTTGGTGAGCCATGATGGTGCCACTGCACTCCAGCCTGGGTGACAGAGTGAAACTCTGACTCAAAAAAAATAAAAAATTAAAATAAAAAAATAAAAGTGCAAAAACATAACAACTGAGAAATAAAATCATGCTCTGTAGTTTCTAATTATATGCTCAGAAATACATCTGTGATAGTCTTTCCAAAGCTCAAGAGACAGAATTTGAAAACCTAAGAAATTTCCTGTTAATCTTTTTTTTTTTTTTTTTTTTTTTGAGTTGGAGTCTCACTCTGTCACCCAGACTGGAATGCAGTGGCTGCTTCCGGCCACCGCAGCCTCGACCTGCTGGGCTCCGGCAATCCTTCCGCCTCAGCCTTCCGAGTAGCCGGAATTACAGGCATGCACTACCACACCCGGCTGATTTTTTTATTTATTGTAGAGATGAGGTCTCGCTGCCCAGACAGGTCTCGAACCCGCGGGCTCAGGCAATCCACTCACCTCAGCCTCCCAAAGGCATGGGATTACAGGCTGAGCCAACGAGCCCGGCTTCCTGTTAATCTTCACTGTTAACACGGGACAAGTATTTGGTAACTCAATTTTGAGGAAGCAAAATGAATCAAAGCAGATGTCCTCATGAAGTCATAGGTATAACTTTTGTGGCATATGCAAACAGAAATCAGGAGTCCTAGTTTTGTTTTACAGTCTTCATCTTGCCACAGACACAACCATACTATATTTAGGCTCCACTTTATCATTTTATCTGTGCCACTAAAGCAAAGGCCTCCTTGGGATATCAAGGAAACTCTAGTCATAGTAAGCTGTGCAAATGAGCATGTGAAAATTCCATACTTGGTGCTGAATAAAAGTGTTTAAGAATGACTCTACACACAGCAACAGAAATAAAACGTATCTATTTTTAAACAGATTTCCACTTGAATCTTACCTCTGCCATTTACATGCAAGTATGAGACCTTAGAAAAGCAAGCTTTCCTAAATCTCAGTTTCCTCAATTGTAAGATGGCACAGTAGTTCTTACCTTACAATAACTTAAAATGAGATAAAATAAAATACCATGATTGCATGCACCCAGCAAATTGGTACCGGGGCCAATGGTGTGCTAGAGCCAGTTCATGATAGCTGATTGCTACATTTACAGGAAATTTGAAAGGTGGTTGCTAAAACATCTCATTTCCAAAAAGTAAATCATGTAAAATTACAAGTACAGTATACTAAAAATAAATAATAAAAACGTAAAACTCACTTTGGGAGGCCAAGGTGAGAGGATTGCCTGAACGCAGGGGTTCAAGACCAGCCTAGGCAACTTGGCGAGACCTTGTCTTTACAATAAGCTGGAAAAAAATTAGTTGGGCATTGTGGCACGTGCCTATAGTTCTAGCTGCTTGGAAGGTTGAAGTGGAAGGATAACATGAGCCCAGTAGATCGAGGCTGCAGTAGTCATGAACATGCAACTGCACTCCCACCTGGGCAACAGAGTGAGACTCTGACTCAAAACAAACTTAAAATTCATCACTTCCTAAATATCTTACTATTTTATACTAGCATCTATGATTTTGAGGTTATTGATGTCTATAGTGTTTGTATGATGAGAAAACTATATGACTGTGTGCTAGTAATCATCATTTTCAATTCAGAGTTTAGGGTTGTTATACTGGTAGCTTGAACTCAGCTATGGTGGGAATATTTTACATTATAGAAATTGGCAAATTCTACAAATTAGGGCTGTGTGTGTGTGCTGCCATTTAAACATTTATCAGCAAGCTGTATTACCTGTCTCATAATCAATACCTCTTTCTTGCATTCCTCCCGCCCTCCCTTCCTTCTTTCCTTTCACCTTTCTCTCCTTACTTCTCTTCACCTTTCTTTGTCTCCCTTCCCTCTTCCCTCTGAATGTTCTTCTTAGTCCACATAGTCCATTCAAATCCTCATCCTTTGCCTTTCCTCCCTTGCCCTTAAAAAAAAAAAGCCAAAAAAACCCACTAAAAACCAAATAGCTACCCTGGCATGACTGAAACATCTTGTTAGAAAATCACATGCCTTGATATGCTTTCTCTTCTTCAGATTAAATATATATACTTTTAATCTTAAACAATTTTTAATCTACTTATTAATCTATTACCCATTTATACCTATCTGATACTCCCCTACTCAACTCTTATGAGTCAGGAGATAAAGCTATTATAAAGTGTCATTTTCATACTATTGGTATCAACCTAACCAAAGTCTTCCAAGTAATGCATCAAATTGCCTGGATAATCACAGGTATTATTCAGCATCTGGATTATACTTTCTTCTACTGCTGTCTTGAGAAATTCTCAGATCATAACTATTGTGAATGGCATGTCCTTTGGAATGAATAAAGAAAGAATCTAGGTCCAAGTTGGAGTGTTGGCTCTCTAATGCTTCCATGGATTAAAAAATAAAATAAAATATATATCATTTGACTCAGAAAGATCAAACGATAATCTTACCTCGAAATATGCAGGTGAATTAAATTGTTTTTTTTCCCTTCTCAGATGCCTTGCTGAACACATTTCTATTTTATGCTAAGATATATAAACATAAATGAATATTATATTTAAGCACATTCAGACAGCCACAAATTTTTCACCAATCCAGAAACAGGCACTGCACTAGACAGAAGAAATGATAACATTTCTGACTAGCATTTCCTGAGAAAACATCTTCTGTCAATCTGTACCTGAAGAAAAATTTCTGACTAGAAAACTGATAATTTATTTAAAAAAAACTCTTTGGAAATTAGCTCTCATATGAAGTCCCTTTAACAGTAAGCCCACTTAATCATACCAAAAAATCAACAAGGGTTTCTCATTGTTGATCAGATTGTAGTTTGGGTATAATTATTAGTTGTTCCCCACTGTTACTTTTCTTCCTTAGGTAAAAAGTGCAACTTATGACTTCCAGATGCAAACCACAGTTAACAGTCTTACAACTCGACTAAAAATTTGTTTTGCTTCTTTGTGAAGTTCCCTAGGGGTAAGGTTAAAAGTAGAGACAATAGGAGAGTGAGAAATAAAGGCAGAGGATTTTGAACCACATATTACAGAGAACAGAATCACAGAACAACCACAACAGTGGACTCCAAGACAAGATGGCAAGACAGATGTGCCAAACCACAGACACATGCTTCACTGCTGTGCCAAGGGAGGAAAAAAAACAAAAACAGAAAACACAAGAACAAAACCATACAGAGATGCTGCAAGAGCAGCCTTTGGGGCTGCCATAACTCAATGGAAATAATAATTAAAACGAGAACTCATGAAATTAAAACTACAAAAGAATGTTATCCCCACAACTCATACACTGGACTTGCTGGGTTAGCCTGGATGTATCACTTGGATGAAACACAAGATGGTGTCATGCACTGGAGATGGGGGCCATGGTTAGTTGATTAGCTACAGAACTGTCACGGCATGCCACAATGGTCCTGGGCTTGTCCAGACAAAAATAAAAGATACAACAAATATTCTATATCTGCAATAAAATTCTTTTTATGCCATCTGAAATTTGTGGAGAGGGATGTGTTTTTCTGCTTGTTGTTTCTGTGTGTTATTCTTTCTTTTATTATTATTATTTTCTGTCTCATTTGTCATCTTTTCCATTAATTATGTTGTAATAAAGGGGAAAGGAAAAGCAAGAGGTCTGTGCAGATATGGGGGAAATAAAAAGGAAATAAAAGGAAATTAAAAGGCAAAAGTATGCATAGGAGGAGGAAAAGGAAAACACAGTATTTCATTCTTTTGTACACAACTTTCTTGGATTTTGTTGGGGTTTGTTTTTTTTTTTTAGGTAAATATTGAAGGGATATGCTGAAAGGGGAGGAATTCAAGATTAGGATGGCAAGAAAAGATTTTTTTGCCTTGTTTGATTTGTATATCTATATATCTCTCAGTATTTAAAAATAATGATTATAATTACTCATAAAAGTATAGCAATGAGTTAAAAATAGCCATAATGACCAAAATACTAAATGTGAATCAAAACAAAATAAAGTAAATTGAACCACCAAAAATTCATGCGGCACAAGATGAGGTGAAACGACAGAAAATGTTCTTCAAATATATACAAGATATATATCTATTTATATATATACACAGGAATGTGCATATACGGATAGATATATCTGTATAATTGTTTCTTTCCACCCCTCCCAAGGACAATTGAATCATGGAATAACCATTATAATTATGATAAAGAAGAAAACAAATCCTGAAGAAAAATTAACATGCTTTGTTTGCCAAGTTAAAACAGTATCATGCATGTCTATGTTGGCTGATGCTGTTTAAGGATGATGGCGTGAATTTCTGTGTAAACACATGACTGATGGTAGGGACTGTTGTTAATCTCTGCTTACATTACTCTAATATCACTTATACTGTGTCTACGTATATATTGAGTCACGATGTACTACTATACACACACAATATATATACATATACACAGTACATATACTTGGGGCTTATGGGAGAAAAAATACAAAATAAAAAGAATAAAAGAAAACCCATAAAAACTTCTCTCTTAAAACCCAATCCCTCTTTATTTTGGGGGAGACTTGCTTAATGATTTCATTAAGCTCACTTCTTACCTACTGCTTGCAATGGAATTTGGAATCAGGAAGTTCTTACACGTTTGGCTTGAAGTTCTCCCTTCAAAATGTTTATCCTTACCCTATTATCTAAAAATGCCTAGCCCTAAGCCATACTGTATAAGTAAAGTTTAAAGAAAAGTTTATTACTGAACTGCACTCATTTTTCAATTAGAATTCAGTGTCCCCAGCTAAAATACAAAATAATGCTCTTTGTCGTTAATTGACTCTGTCACCGGTTGGCATCATCTTGTCTAATTCTTTTTGGCCTGTCTTTGGAAAGGGTATGCTATCACTGAGTTGGAGAACTCTCCTTCAAGTGCTGATAATATCCTAGGCATTTCCATTCATTGTCCACATTGTTTTTCTCTGCCTTTTCCGTCTTTCCTTTTATCCCTCTTACTTTTGTATCTGTCTCTCTCTTTTTTTTTTTTTTTGAGTTTGAGTTTGAGTCGCACTGGAGTGCAGTGGCATGCTCACGGCCACCACAGTCCTTTTTTAAAATTAATTAATTAATTTTTTTGAGTTGGAGTCTCACTCAGTCGCCCAGACTGGAGTGCAGTGGCCTCTCCCGGCCACCGCAGCATCAACCTGCTGGGCTCCGGCGATCCTTCCGCCTCAACCTTCCAAGTAGCTGGAACTACAGGCATGCGCTACCACACCCGGCTCATTTTGATTTATTGTAGAGATGAGGTCTTGCCAAGTTGCCCAGGCAGGTCTCGAACCTGCGGGCTCAAGCAATCCACTCACCTCGGCCTCCCAAAGGCGCGGGATTACAGGTTGAGCCACCGAGCCCAGCTCACAGTCTTGACCTGCTGGACTCAGGTGATCCTTCTGCCTCAGCCTTCCAAGTAGCTGGAATTAGAGGCATGCACCACGGCGCCTGGGCTAGGTATCTGTCTCTCTTAATAAACTGAATTTCTAGAAGGAGTCTTATGTTACTTATTTTTGCTTTCCCAGCACCTATTCCAATGCCTACACTTAGTAGTTACCCCAAAATATTACATAAATAATTTATTAAACTTTCAAATGGAAGTGTATACACTTACACATTGATCTTATTGGACCCCTCCTCAACTTACCAAAAAAATTGGGTAATTGGATTAAATGAATTTTAAAATGTTTTAACCATTTTTGTTATTAAGTTTGTTACAAAATTTATAATAAGAGTCAATCCATGAGACACATATTATGCACATTATCCCTGGGCTATCAGTTGCCTAAATTGTAATAGCCAGTAAGTAGCTCTCTCTTATTCATATATTTCTAGTCTTTCTCTAATTTTCAAGGCATTTCACTATTAGAGATTTAAAAGGCACAGTTACTCCAATAGCTTAAAAATTAACTTGAAGTGCGGTAGAGTTGGGTTATAAAAAAAGTGATGTAACTTAGTGAGTTAATGAATGAAAAGAGAAACTACACCATTAACTGGGAACATTATGCTCCCATGAACATAGTCTATTAATTCATAGGTCAATGAAGGCAGTTTAAAAATTGACAAGATTTAGCTTAGACCTAAATATATAAATCACTGTTTGCTTTTGTGTCCATTAGACTTGTATTAGAACTCAAGGGTAAAAATGACAAATGCCAACAATAATTAATTTAATTAAGTGATTTTCCATCTATTTACAATCCCCTTTCCAAAACTAGATTTCTATATTATTCTATTATATTTTTGTTCAAAGTGTTTTTAAGTGGACCTGAGATTTTCAAGATGAAATTCTGGACACTGAGATACTCAAATATTCCAAAGATATTTTTATTAAGACATTTACTATTCTACTATAATCTGAGTAGCCACTTGACTAATAAAATTTAAGCATGATTCTATCCCAAACATGAGTTTTCATATAGAAAAAAATTCTAAAATTAAATGAAGAAATAAAAATTCACTTGTTTGGAATAAAACCATATAAACTGCTATCTTCAAATCTGCTAGAGATATTAATGATAAAAAATTTTTTTATAAACAAATGAGATTAGAAACTCTTTTTTTTTTTTTTTTTTTTGAGTCAGAGTCTCACTCTGTCACCCAGGCTGGAGTGCAGTGGCACACCCAAGGCTATTGCAGCCTAAACCTGCTGTGCTCAGGTGATCCTTCTGCCTCAGCCTTCCAAATAGCTGAAAAACTAGAGGTACCTGCCACCATGTCTGGCTAAGTTTTTTATTTATTGTGGAGACGAGGTCTCACCAAGTTGCCCAGGCTGGTGTTCAACCCCTGGGCTCAGGCCATTCTCTTGTCTCTGCCTCCCAAAGTCCTGGGATTACACGTATGAGCCACCACATCCGATTCAGAGACATCATACTTAAGGCCAATAATCAGTATGTTAATTTTTTGTCATCCCTAGGTTCTGGTAAAAAGCCTCTTTTTCTCCTTATCCTTCATCAGAAAATTATTATTCTCTTAACATTCCATCTGCGTTTTCTATCACGTTCCAGTAAGTGAAAACTCAAATATTTTGGTGAGTTTTTAACAACTCAGTGCCAGATTTTCAGGTTAAAAACACTTTATGGAGGCATCTCAAACTGATAGAGGTTAAGAAGTCAATTGCATCTGGAAAACACTAATATAAACATGCCCTTGGTGTTATGCTAAATTTAAATTCCATCCAGTCTGGGCAGGGTATTATCACTGTGGTGACAAAGAGAAACAAAGTAGCAATAACATCACATACAAATGTAGATACTGTAGTTATGAGGAGGAAAAGTTCATCTGAGAATCACTCTGGGAGTAGAAATTATTTTGTGATCTTATACTATGGCCATTAGGAAACATCTTTCTCAATCCAACCAATATGAAAATTGTTTAGCACATTCCTAATGATAGATGGATGTGCTTCACCTTAACTTCCTTTTCTGTCTGCCCTCTGGTGGAAGTGCTGTCCCTTAGATTTGATCAGAGGACATTTGACCAAAGTGGTGGCAGAAAAGCTGACTGACAATCAATCAGAAAACTGTACACCTGGATAATGCTGCATGGATCACTATGACTGTTAAGTACTGTCATGCTCATTTCTCAGGTGTAAAAAAAAAGTATTTATTTTCTTTTTCTTTGCTCTGTTGCCCCTGTCTCCAAGACTTTTATTAGAATCTTGAGACTATAAATATGTAAAATCCAGGAAGTTAATAATTTATAATTATACTAAAGCAAATTTAGGAGTACATTTGCTTTGATGTTATTTCTATTTCCAAATATGGAAATACTAGAAATAACAGCAAGGGTGAGGGAGAGGGAAGAAATGGAAAGTAAATTTTAATATTTTCTCTGTATTTCAGAGTTCATTCCCACATTTTAGATCACAAATGTGAACTTACTAAAGATCATAATTGCTATTTGGCTTCCATATTCTCATGAGGGAATCCCATTTCCTAGTGGTTATTTGAACACTTTGCCAGGTCATCTATTTTTCTGGTTGGATCCAAAGAGGTAAGAAGGACAATGAAATATGAGTTTGCTGAACAATTTAAGATCAACAGAAGTGTAGTTGGGAAGGAAAGCATTTGTATGCAAAGAGCAAATCCAAGATATTACATAGATAATTTTTTTTTTTTTTTGAGTTGAAGTCTCACTCTGTCGCCCAGACCGGAGTGCAGTGGCCGCTGCCGGCCACCGCAGCCTCGACCTGCTGGGCTCCGGTGATCCTTCCGCCTCAGCCTTCCAAGTAGCCGGAATTACAGGCATGCGCTACCACGTCCGGCTGATTTTTTGATTTACTGTAGAGATGAGGTCTCGCTGCCCAGGCGGGTCTCAAACCCGCGGGCTCAGGCAATCCACTCACCTCAGCCTCCCAAGGCGCGGGATTACAGGCTGAGCCACCGAGCCCGGCTACATAGATACTATTGACTTCTTTTATGGAGAAGACAATCAACTTTATAAATTAGGAGGTAAGATCTCTACCTTCAACCTTTAGGTAAATAGTTGCTCAAATATTCTTTGGAATATTTTAAGTTGATGCAGATGGTTTTATTATAATTTTATGTTTAAAGGTTCAAATCTGTGTTCTTAAAGCAAATATTCAGAAAATGCAAACATATCTGTGACCCATTAAAGGATCTAGTTCTTAGGAAAAGATAGGAATAGGAAAAAACAGATAATTATTTTTTGTTAAAGAAATGCAGGTTTTGTTAGGGCATTGGTTATTGTATGAAATCATAGATCTTAAATAATTCAACAGGTTTTATTTTAGCTGTTCAAGGGGGAAATGAAGTTCGATATTTAAAGAATGTACTATAAATCAAATTAGTTTAGTCAACAAATCCTAATTAAACTTTTTACTCTGCGCTTTGCTCTCATGGTTTAGCATTTTAAAACTTATTTACATATAACCCAGCAAAAATATACAGTGAAAATTTGACCTCTATTGGATTTGTAAGATTTCTAAATCACTATCATGCAAACTCCAAAAATACTTGTTCCTAAATATGTTAAAATTTAGCCACACCAAATCTTGGTGACCTCAAAGTACAAAGGTGTTTTCTGAGTGTGAAAGGCAATTGTTTACATGTGACTCAAAAACAGAAGTTTAGAAATTCATTTTTATTTAAAGGAAATTAAATTAGAATAATAATAAAATAAAAAATAAAGATTTGATGACTGCATATATAGATAACATTGCTAAAAAGGAAAAAAAAAACCAGAAAAAAGGATGAACAGGATTTTTTTTTAATTTTTAATTTTAAAGATGTGGGGTACAATTCAGGGTTAGATATACAAATATAAACAGAGGATTTTAAAGTATCTTAAAGTAATGGCCACAAAATCAGTTAATTTAACATATGTCTTTGGAGACATGTCATATCCGTATCTGAATCCGTTATATCTAGAAGGTACCTAACATACACAGTTGGCCCTCAAAAAAGAATTTGTTGAACTGAACTATGGTGAAGAGGCAATTTAGATAGCAAAGCTCTTTATTATTCTGACCATTTATTTGTGAAAATTATTAGAGTAGAAAGGATTTAAATCTAGACATATATACTGCCTGAGTGCTCAGAAATATTTATTGAATGGATGAATGAATGGATGAATCAATTATAGAAGTCAAACTTGATGTCCAAGTTCTGATATAGATTGGATACATCTATCCTTTAGAGTGAAAACCTCACTTAGCATATAGAGATTACTGCCCAATAACCTGAAAAACCTCTCTCTGACCAGATCACATTTACTTTTCTTCCACACAACTGAGCTTCTAATGGAACAGATTGCACTCAGAATGGAAAGACCTGTCATATTATTGGTTTATCCACTTAATACTAAGGACAGGAACCCACAGAACTTCCTGTATCCAAAGCCACTTGCAAGAAACCAAGCAGTCAGGTTTCAACAACATTTGAAATCTTATCAATCATTTTGGGATAAGAAATGCAAGATTTTAATTTTTGACACTTTTTTTTCATGAAGCTTAAATTTCTCTATAATTAACAAAAAAGGTTTAATAATTTGCCCTTTCTTAAAGAAAAGGAAAAAAAATTAAAACAATCCAAAGCATTAACTAGAAAATTCTATTTATTTCTTTTAATCTTTGCAGAAATAAGATCCTGACTCAACTCCAACTTTTAATTCTATTATACACAGAAATTCGATGATATCTGTTCTCTATTATATACATATAAATGTTTAACTTATTGTAAATCTCAAAACAGACGACTTGGGAAAGTTGGTAGGAAATAATCAGGGACTGCAGTTGCCTGCTGGACACTGTCTCATATATAACTCACTATAAAGAAAGACCATAAAACATCAAAATGTATCTGAGTCCAAAAGGGGATCACACTGAAGCTTCTGATTGCCAAAGTCCTCTTGACTCCAGCTGGTAGATACATTTTGAAGCATCACAGCTGTTGGCATGGCATGGTACAGTACTAATTTTGTGTTCAATATACTATATTGTTGCACAAGTTCTCTAGACACACAATGAACAAAATTAGTATAAATATAATACCATGTTAACTGCTGTTAAAATCCCATGGAATTCTTATTGATTGATTTATTTTGGTCCATTAGGTTCAAAACAACTCATGAGGTTTGAGTGATATTTACTAATCCTTATGGCTTTGCTTTGGGTTCATGCTTTTTTTGATGTCATTCCAAAATAGGTCTCTTCATACTCCATCCCCTGTCAATTTCATATCTGCCACCAGCTGCTATACATTTGCTGTTCTAGTAGTAAATACAGGAATTTGACTGCCCAAAGTTAGGTCATACCATTTACTTTTTGTTAGGTATCAAGAGACTGACTTTAAATTTCCCTGGGATCTTATTGCTCCTTCCATGGGATTTGATGCTCTCGTTTATATATTAATATTTATATATGTATACTTATACATATATAGATATAGAAAATATACACACATTAACACACTATAATATATATATAAAACACATGTATCATTACATATATGTATGTACTGTTTTTTGCAAAAGAAAAAAGCAAGCAAAACAAGACTGACCTGACCTACCTGTACTCGGCTCACATTCAACGAAGTCTTCATCATCACTTGAACATTCAGCAGATGAAACAAGGTCATCTGATGTTGGCTGCTTATGTCAAAAATAAATAAATAAATAATGGGGTAAAGGGAAAAAAGAGAAAAGAGAGAGAGAGATAAGGATACCATTGAATAAAGACATCAAAGACATCACAGTGCCCCACCTCTCATTAATATTACTATTTCTTTTTTTCTAAAGAAGGCTATGCTATAGAGTGAAGAATTTTTAATTCCAGTGTATCTGTGAATAGCTCTGGGTCCAGACACTCTGTAGGGGTCTTCTGTGAAGCTGAGTGACCCAAGGTGGTTCCAGAAGGCTCGATCCTATCTCATTTCTATACATGTCATAGTACAACCTCTCTCCTGACTTTTAATTTCAGTTTTGAGGATCAGAAGGACAGGAGAAGGGCTGTTGTAAAGAATGGGTAGTACAAGAGTACAAGCCAAAGCAGAAATGCACCGTGGCTTTGAGGGAGTTTCAGTGCATTTGGTTTGCAGTCTCAAGTGTATGACTTGGTGGTTGTGAATCTACAGGTTAGCATTATTAACAAATGCTGTGGAATGCATTCTGTTCAGGAATAGCATCATGGCTTTTATCACTAGTAGCAATTCCTTCATGTAGTTGCTGCAATAGGTGAATTAGTAATGTGGACCAGAAGTGTGATACTCCATGACAGTCCCTGAGCACAGGTAAGGCTGTTTCTCAAGACTGCAGGAAAAAAAAAAAAATTGACTGCAGCAATAGGAGTTCAATTTGAGACACTTTTTAAAATTCTGCTTCCTACCGAAACTCCCCAATGCCAGAGAATCCATCACAAGAAATATGAGGACTGTGAGTACTGGCAGTAAAAAGATCCCATGCCATGCGGTAGGTGAGAAGACTACTTTCTGTACCTAGTACATACAATGAATGAATCTACAGATCTTATGCAAAATACAGATTTTCAGCCTACTATGTGCATGAGAGTACTCAATATATCGTAGGTGTCCAGTATTGCTTATTTCTTTCCCCTTAGTAATATGAACTGACTTGTTCATCTTTGCATTCCCAAATACACTCAAGTCTGGATCCATACTCAAAAGGAAAAGGTAATGAAGTCATTTCCTCCCTTCTGTTGAACAATTACTACAAGCCAGACGCTGTGCTAGACATGTATATATACTTTTTAGTTATAGCAATTATTAATTAATTAGACATAATTCTCACAACCATCCTTTGGGAAAGGAATGACTATTTCATGTTCAATTAGAATCGAAGGTGGACAAATTAAGTGAGTTGCTGAAGGACACATAGCCAGTAAAACACATAGTGGGGATTTGAATAGACACGTCCTAGTCAAAGTCTGTGTCTGTGGTTCACAATAGACTTCTTTATATCTGGCATTATATAATATTATGGACTGAATTATGCCCCCTCAAAATTCATATGTTGGAATTGTAACCTCCAGTACCTCAAAACGTGTATTTGGAATAGAGTATTATAGGGGTGATTAAGTTAAAATGAAAACATTAGGATGTGCCCTAATCCACTATGACTTGTATCCCTGTACAAAGAGGAGATTAGGACACAGACATACATAGTGGAAGAAAGACCATTTGAAAACACAGGGGAAAAGGCAGGCATCAACAAGTCAGAGAGTCCTCAGAAGAACCCATCCTGGTGATACCATGACTTCAGATCTAGTCTCCAGAATTGCAGAAATACACTTCTATTATTTAAGCTGTCTAGTCTGGTGCACTTTGTTGTGATGGCCCAGTAAACAAATACAGGTGACAACACTGATACTTAGTATTTCCAGAAAACATCTCTTTTTAAAAAATAGACATGCTAGGTACATAATTACTAGACACAGCAAAGAACAGTAGAAAAATCATGTTACATAATTCATTTCATTAATGGTGGCAGAAAGGTGCCCTAAGTATTATAAATCTTTTCATTCTACATCTGACAGGGAGATAGCTTGAACCCTGATTCTCCTTAAGGTTAGCAGGAAAAAAATTATTTTAAAGATATATTTTTAATTAGACATTATTGAATTGTGTTTCAGTTCCAGTAAGTGAAGCTGGTATTTATATCCTAGGGCACCATTGTTTGTGTTGGAGAAGTGGTAAGCATATTGCCTTGGTGTTTCCTGCTTTGATAGGGTTTATACAGGTTAACTTTCAATCACTTAGGGAGAGGAGATAATAGGAGAATAAATGTTAACTGTATAAATGAAGAAGGCAATTATGAGAGGCAAACACCATTTTGGATGAGCCACCATCGTTGTCTGATGGTTCTTAAGCATGCATTCTCTGTGAGGGCAATAGCTCCTCCAAGGCAGTAAAAATTGACTTGGCTGGGGGAGAATCTTAAATATTTGAGGCCCAAACTCAAAGGAGGTTAAATGGGAGGCGGCCTAGCAGATTGTGGTAAGAATGGGCCTGACTCTAGACAGTACAACTGTGAATCTCAGCTCCTCCACTTAGAGTGAGAAAGTGACAAGGGTGTATGTATGTGTGTGTGAGTGCGAATTATTTAAATAAGTAACTAAATCAATTAAACAACCACTCAATCATTCAGTCAATCACAGTGATTCCAAGCCTGGTAGCCACTCCTAATTTAAACAAACATGATATCTGCCCATGCACAGTATCTTTTGTGATTTAGACTGCATTAAAATCCTCCTTTGTGGCAATAACTTATTACCTCCATTTGATGGTACACATACTATTTCTGGTTGTACCTGCCATGAGGAATGATAAAGAAAAATATACTCATAAAGAGCTTTAAAAATCACTGGAAGATGTTCTGTTTCCAATGGCTCTGGACACAAACAATCTGTGTGGGTCTTATATGAATTCAGTTTATTCTTTGTGTCCCTCAAACCTCATCATCACCATTTAATGCCACAGTCAACTGAAACTCCCAAAGCAATTACAAACATCTCAACCCTTCCTTGCCCAATGTGGTAACCAATGCCTTCCTAAAGAACCTGGCATTGAACACTGGCCACACCTGCCATAGAACACTGTGTAGCTCAGAAGGACTTGCTCTGTCAGGGCCATCAAGTCTCAATTTGCAAAAAAGCTTAGGATTGTGAATGCTACATTTAGAATCTCTCTTTGTTGTTGTTGTTGTTGTTGTTGTTGTTGTTGTTGTTTTGCCACTTCTGTCCCTAAACATCAAGAAAAAACGAAAATTACAAATCAAGGCTTTTGGATGATATGAGCAGCTTAGAATCATATCCTAAAGTAATGGCAATTTGATTCAAAGTTACTCTCAGAAAATACAGCGCTTTTCTTTAGCAGCCTTTTTTTTTTTTTCCTTTCTGACTTTGTCCTTCCTCAGATTTAAGTAAATGCAGGGTCTGATGCTGAACCTTGAAAGAAAAGGCACACTTCTTTGATAATTGCTTCCCATGGCTGGTGAAATAGGTTTCACTGTTGCAGATATGCACAGATTCAGAATAGCATTGCTACATGAGAGCAGAACTATGGACTTTTGTCTTTAAATAAAATACAGTAGCCTTAGGCTTGTATGTATGTGTGTTTTCCCATAATCACAACCATTTTCCATAATTACTTTTAATTTATTAGAAAAAAGAACAGTTAGTATTACTGCAAATTAGTGGGTATCTGAACTATCTAGAATCATGTTTACTAATAACAATTACCACTTATTAAATACTTGCTATATTTAGGTTTTATTACAAGCAGTGAATGGGTATTAATTATTTTAGTACTCACAATAACCAAGGGAATAGATATTTGTTGTGACTTCTATAGTTAACTGCCCAAAATCCAAGCTCCTTCAGGAAACAGTATTGCTTTAGGAACCTCTTCTATTCATACAGATAGATATGTTGGGAATATTTAGCAAAATGCCTCCAACATCATCTTCTCCACATTTTTTTTCTCTCATGATTGTCTAAAGTTCTCATAATTCCCACTGTCTAAGCTTAAAGTGTTTACATATTATGGTTCCCCTATGTCAAATACCAATATTCTCTGTGTGCTATTCAAGGAAAAATAAAAATTCTTGGATAACATAGTGAGACCCTTTCTAAAACAAAAAACAAAAAAACAAAAAAATTAGGCAGGCCTGGTGGCATGTGACTGTAGTCCCAGCTACTCAGAAGGCGGAGGTGGGAGGATTACTTGTGCCTAGGAGTTCAAGGTTGCAGTGAACTATGATTGTGCACCTGCCTGGACAACAGAGCCAGACTCTGTCTCTTAAAAAACAAAAACAACAACAACAAAAAACTATAACCACCCACAAACCAAATAGTTTTGACAGTGTCTGGGCTGCTGGATCTACCAATGGTTTTATATGACTGGTGGTACTTTTTTCACTCCTTCATTCATTTATTCATTCACTACTTTAATAAATATGTGTTGAACTATGTGTTAAGTACTATAACTGTTATGAGGGATAAAGTGAAAAATAAGATGTAGTTCCTCTGCTCTGGGAGTTCACAATCTCTGGTGAGATAGCCAAGTAAACAGGCAAACTTGACATAGCAAATTAAATGCTATGAGAAGAGAAAGCTTAGGTGCTGAGGGAGCAGACACCAGGAGACCGGCGGCATCTCCCAGGCAGAAGGCAAGTGGCAGATGAGCCCTTAGGGACAGGCGGTGGTGAGGCAGAAGGAAGAAAGCAAGAGTTGTGTGTGATCAGGAGAAGAAGGGCATTCCAGCTGAAATAAACAGTATTTGCAAAGGCTCAGAGATATGAGAAAAAATCCTGTCGTACAGGATGACTGAGGAGATGAACTAGAATGACAGTGTGACATCTACTTGAGTTACCATGCTGTTTTTGAAAACTGAGGTAAAGAGCATGAATTTAATGTCCTGCCCTAGCAGACCTCTCTTGTTTTTTCCTGGATGATTTTTTATATTAAACCAAAGAAAGAAAAACCCTGGAGCGTGGGCCAGCTTGTTAAAAGTCATTATCTTCCTCTCTCTTCCTTTTCCATCACTCAGTCAACTCAGATTCAATACAGAAAGAACTTCAGAATGTGGTAAGAGTGTGTAAATGTGATACTGATACTCTCATTTTATTCTGATTAAGCATCCCCGCATCTCATCAGTGTCCCATGTCACATTCCTCTGAGGCTACTACACATAGCTTCAGAATGCAGAACATGGTGTGACTGCAGCATGTCTCCCCAGTGTAGATTAAACACTTTACCTTGGTTTCTCAAGAGAAGGAAAACATCCTTCTGCCCCCACGTATTAGCCAAGTCCTATATTAAAAATAATAATTCATAATACTTTATTTTAAAATGTTTTTCGTATTTTTAATCTGCATATGGAAATCACTTGGTTCTGTAGTAGGACTCATAAAACTAAAGATAGGTATTATAATAACTTTCAATAAAATATCTCTCTGGTAGGAGTCCTCTATATTTGCTCCCTGAAAGGTTTTTTATTGCATTATGTTTTTTTTTTTTATTCCTACCAATGTTTACTGAAATTACCTTAGAATAAAACTGGAATAGAAGAAAGCTCAAATCTCCGTCCACTCAAGTAAATTTATGAATATATATTTACCTTCCAGTTTCACAAATCTGACTTCTCATTTTCCTCCAATGCGTTGTCATGTCTATAATCACCTGCTTCTAATTACTTACTCTGAAGGGCTCTACCCCTTATAAAGGATTCTACACTGTTTTTTGTTACTATCTATCATTTGGCATTTAGGAAATTGTGTACTGCTGGGATCAGAACTACCATGACAGTTCTACCATGAGCCCTTCCTTACCGCCCAATTGCCTTTTGTAATTTCAAATTCCACCCTTCAGCTCTTTATCTTATACTGGTAATAAGCTAATCATTCTGGGGGACAATTCTTTTTCTCCACCCCACTCCTTGGAAGCACAGTTATTTGACTGAGATTAAGTGTGAGATAAAATAAGTCCTGCCACAGAACAGCTTTATAAAATTATAAATAACACACTCAAGAATGATGATCTCCTTTCTTCCAGTTAAAAAGGAAAAGAGAAAGGCACATAAATATTGTAAAGTCCCCCAGAAAACAGCCATACATCTCTGCAGCTGCTCCACACTAAAACAAATTAAATTCCCCCAAATGCTTGGTGTTTAAGCTCTTTTCCCTCTATATCTCCATTCTGAGAAGGAGCTGGGGGCTTTGGTATCTCATATGAGGGAGTGTCTCATACAGCATCATTAAGAGCATGCGTTCTCTATTTAAGTAAAAGATGCTTCAAGACTTTTCAATTATCTAACATTCACCTGCTCTAGGTAAACTTATACCCTTCAATGAGATTTGAAAAGTTTGACCATCTCATAGTAAATCTATTAAGTTTTTTTTACTAAATCGCTGCCATTGCATAGTCTTATATTTGATCAATGCGAACACACACACACACAATTGGGTGATTTTTATATTAAAGATAGAAAATTCCTGGAGCTTGGGAAAGCTTGTTCGAAGCCATTATTTCCTCTTCTCTCTTACCACATTGCTCACTCAACTCAAGCCCAATACAAAAACAACTGTGGAAACCATTTTGTATAAGAATCACCCTGTGCTAACCTTCAGCTAGCCCATGAGGAGCTTACAATCAAGGCCAAACATCAACCAGTCACAACTGCCTCAATTTTAAGGCAAGAACCCAAAGGCATGACAAGAATCCTAAAACTCACCCTAACCAAAAAGAAGGTCAGACTTCGCTGGGAAGAACCTGAGGCCACAGTTTCAGTATGAACAACTCTCTTTTAACACTCTTGTGCTTGTTACTCTCTTGCAGCGTTCTCAATAAATCTGTTTGTCTACTCTAATCTGACTTAGGTGAATACTTTCACCATCCACGCCTCCAATTCCCCCATAACAACCTTAGAACGTAGTAAGCATGTATGAAAGTGATACCTATACTCACACTTCATTCAGATTACACATCTCCTTTATAGTCATGTTATAACAAAATGAAACTTGCCACATTCAAGTGAGAGAGATGGAGGCATATTACAAGGTAGGTTCTGAATGACAGAGATGAAGAGAAAGAGTTCTAGTCTTGTTAAGATGCTGCTGAGGTGACCTTTGTATTCTATCGTTATGTGTCTAAGTATCTTGATTGGAACAATGCCGAATGTGAATTTTAAAATTGTCTTCCAGGGTTTATGTCATGGGTTTCTCAAGATATTACTTTTCTTTCTTCTCTCTACCTACTCCAGGAGATAATCACTTGCCAAGATATAACTACAGGCATATCTCACTTGCTCATATTTCCAAGAATGAGAAGACTTTAAAGAGAATTGCCCTGGGCTAACGATACTACATTCAGCCTGACCAAATGAGTTAACTAGAACAGAGCTTTCTATGAAATCTGAATTTTCTGGATCTATACATTTTATTTGTACTTACACTTACTCATTTAATTATTCATTTCCTCTACAAATGTTTTTTAATTTTCTATAATGTGCCGATCCCTGTGCTGAGGGCTGGGCAGACCCAGTCCCTGTCCTCATGGAGTATGTAGACTACAGAGATTTAAGTCAAGTCAAACCAGAAAACACTGATCAGTTGCTAAATCATAAGCTACAAAACCTTTACATTAATGTATTCACAAGTGGTACTCACTGTAACAAAAATTGTTTATTTAGTTACTGTCACTAAAGACAGCAGATGATACAGGAATCCAAACAAACAGTATCACCTATTTCTCTAAAAACTCTGCCCATCCTTAATAACCTGCACATTCTTCTCCTTTTCCACAATGCATATACTGGAGCAGGATAAAGAAGAATGATTTATAATAATTTTTGCTAATAAATTAGTCTTTAAGGAAATCCGTTTACAGACTCAAGATTTAATTAACAGTAGAAGAACCAAGCTAAGTTTAGACAAATTTTGTGGCTGAGGATTGGGGTCGTTTATTTCTATCCTTGAAGTCTTCTAGGATTATATAAATAAATATGGTGCAGCACCCCCCCCACACACACACTTTTAAGATTTTTCTTCCATTTGCTCAAAAAGGGTGGATCAAGAGAGAGGGGAGGGAGGAAGGAGAAGAGAGTGGGTGGAAAGGGGATTAATCTGTTGTTCAAGGCAGGCTGACAGAGGGAAGAGGAGTATTGAACCACAGAAGATTAACCAAACTTCAATGTACCTTCCCAAAAGCAGGAGGAATGTAATGCTACGTGGTGTTCCACTGATAAGCAAATCCCTCTAAATCCTTTCAATTTATTTCTTGGCCTGGAGAAATTACATATTATTTAGGAGAGAGAGGGGGAAAAAAAAAAACCTCCAAAAAAATAAAACCACCCATCCAACCCACACCATCTTTAGGAATCTAGATCAGGTGGCTTTTGATGAAATATGCATAAAGATCTGGCTTTGATGGCTATTTTTCATCTTGGTGTTGTCCTCTCCAGGATTGCTAATGAGAAAGGCTTGGCTGTGTTTCTGCTGTAAACTCTTTTGTTTTCACCACAAACCTTGTTTTGAGCATTTGAGGGTCTAACCATTCTAAGGGAATGCCAAAAATTTAGTTGAAGCTCCAAAGACCTAATCTACTTTTCCTTCCTCTCTTCTTTTCCTCTCTTCCTTTCTTTCTCTTTCCCTCCTTCCTGCCCTCCCTCTAAGAAAGAGGTGCAGGCTCAAGGAGGTGTTGAAACACATAAAGAAAGTACATGTTAGTACATCCCAGAACTTAGTATGTGTCACAGGAAACTTATCCAGAAAAATCAAATGCAGTGAATTGAATATAAACACAACTTACAGAAATACAAGATTATCTTTTCCTTATCACAATGGGAAAAAAAAAGAAATATCTCCCACTCAGCCTTATAATGCAATGCTAGAAAAGCTAGATAGAAGTGTTAGAAGAATAACAGAAATCAAAGCAAGCTTTGGACATTTGAAACTGGACTTAATATATTACTGAAGGAGTTGCAGGTGATCTGCAGCAGCAAGGTTGAATAAGAACGATAAGGGAAAAGTGAGGGTCAATTGGAAAACATGTCAGAAAGCCCCAACAGAGGTCAACTCAAAGGAGGTTAGCTTTGGATTGAGGATTTATCCCTACTTACTCATGTCTGGGAGACAATACCAACCTCTCACACACACAAATATTGGAGGATGGATTCAAATAAAGTCCCATGACATATAATGAATCCCAAGTTAGGGAACGTTATCAGATACTGTGAGATGAGAAGTTCAGAAATGCATATGGACCCAGTTACCCTCCAGGGGTCACTTCCTTATTCCCAGGCTACAACTAGTATTAAATGGGCAACCCCATCTTAGATATTGATTGGAAATAATTTACAAAAGCAAATACAACAGAACTTCCATATGGGAAAAGACTATTCATTTCTCATTTCCAATGGACAGCAAGGATAATGATTTTCCCTGATCTAATTCCTAAACAACAGAACTCATTCATTGTCAAAGTGGGTGCTGGATATATGGTAGGTGTAACTACAGGTATGCCACCCATGAAGTCACACAGGGCTTCGTGCTCACAAAGACCCTTCGCTGGATTTAATGCTCTGTTCTTACCATCTTGTAATTCTTTTTTTTTTTATCAATATTTTTTATTATGGTTTTGTGGGGTACAGTTAAGGGTTAGGTGTACAATTACGTCTCATTCAGGCACCCTGTTGATAAGAGGTGTTTCCCCATCCCCAGACAGATATTTGCTACTGTTAATCCCATCCCCCCCCCCATAGTTTCCCAGTACCATCAGTCATTTTCTTATAGTATTACATTGGATGTTCAAGGTCCATTATATGAGTGAGAACATGTGATACTCGGATCTTTGTTTCTGTGAGAGGTCACTCAGTATTATAGACTCTAGTTCCATCCAGGTTGCTGCGAAATTCATGATTTTATTCTTTTTTATGGCTGCATAGTAATTCTTAATGATTTATCTTTGAACTTGTGTTTTGTAAGTGAAGTTCAATGGGACAGCAGGGCGTGCGAGCAAGCAGAGGAGATACGTGCAACGTGTGTGTCCACCTCTGTTCCTTGCTACTCCATTCACATAGAGTGTTCCTGATGCCTCAAGGGCCTGGGATTTCTGTGGACTCACCGTTTGCAGGAGTAATGTGAATCAAAGAGCTTTATTTGAATTCATCCCCCAATATTCCTCCTTGGGAGGTTGGTATTATCTTCTAGACAAGAGTGACTAGGGCTAAGATCTCAGTGCAAATCAGAGAGCCTTTAAATTCCCCCCTCTTCGGGTTCCATACATGTCCTCTGTGTAACAGGCAAGCATATTACATCTACTGAATAAGCGGGAGCACTAACAGCCCCAATAGGCCATGCTCTTCCTTGGAACAAAGAGCTGTTTATAAAGCAGAGAAAAGGCAACTGCATTCTAAGAAACACAAACCACAGAGAAAACCTATCACATCCTTTCTGTATTAGCCAACCACTTACACTAAAAATAATGACATAGGGCTGGGCACAGTGGATTTTGCCTATAATTCCAGCACTTTAGGAGGCTGAGGTGAGAGGATTGCCTGAACCTACAGGTTCAAGACCAGCCTGGGCAACTTGGCAAGGCCACATCTCTATAACAAATTTTTTAAAAAGTAGCTTGGCATGATGGCGCATGCCTGTAGTTCCAGCTACTTGACCTGAGCCCAGCAGGTCAAGGCTGTGGTGGCTGTGCATGCCACTGCACTCCAGCCTGGGCGACAGAGTGAGACTCCAACTCAAAAAATAAAAATAAATAAAAATACAAATAATGTCATTAAAGAAAAGGAAACAATAGGACGACCCCAAGGTTTTTGTCTTTTCAGTCCTCCCTTATTCACTGGTTGGCTGAAATTGGAAGTGTTGATAGAATGTACATGTATCAGGAAGTGAAACAAAATCCAGTAAGTTAAGTTTGGGACAGTGTTTCCACTCTTCTGGTAAGAACAAAATGCATATATGAGTTACAAAATATAAATTATGTTATTTTGGTGATTTTGCATTTGAGTTGAATGCTCTCATATTTGTACTTAAAACTGGCATTGCACAATATAATATGAATGACAATATTCATGTTAATAATTTCACATTTTCATTTTTCTTTTTTTTCATTTAATTTTTCTTACATGGTTAAGCTTACTTAAATGGCATTCAAACAAAAAAACATAACAAGTTGAAAGAAAAACTATAGAAGTTGCAAAGCTTCTATTTTAGTATTCTAAGCACCAGGATTTTCCCTGATTTTTGAACAAGAGGACTTTAGTTTTTTAGTCTTATTTTGCACTGATTTCCACAAATTATACAGCCGCCCCCTGAGAATAGTTCTGCAAAAATGATTTGGATCAGGCCAAAGGAGTGTGACACGGTTTTCAGAAAGTTAAATTATGACAAATAGTTTACATTCTCAGAACCAGGTCCCTTGTGTTTCCCTTCTAGTCTCAGGACTGTGGGATTTAACTAGCTTTATTTTCTCTGAGGTACTTAGGGAGATGCAGCAATGCCATTCTACACTGGTATAATTCTTCCAATGTGCATGCCCTTATCCTCACTCCCCTCTACATCTACCTAGGCCATTATTTAATAAAAATTCAGATTCATAATAAGTCCAAAGTCCTTCTTTCCATTTCTTTCCTATTCTGAGAATTCTCAAAGCAACCACTTTAAGAAAGAATAACAACCACATAGCTTTCTGAAAATTTGCAGTATCCTGATACGTAGAGGTAGAGTGATGAGTGGCAAAGCCAGAAATGGGGAAAGATTAGACAGAAGCAAGAATCTCTGCTGCTAGTGTTGGCTTCAAGGCTAATATCTCTCTGAGAACTGTGAGAGCCAGTTGCTCTTGGGAAAAGTGGCCTGCCTTTCTACTCTGTCCCCAAAGAAGAGGAAGTCAATATGCAGCAACTCTGCTGAGTCAGTGGCATCTTTAAAAACGGTGTCAGAAAGAATATTTTTAATTTATACTCTGCTTCTTTGAAAGAAATCAATATGTCATTTGCTGGGACTTTTTTTTTTAAATCTGAGCATCTTTATTTAGCTTTTCTATATATTTTTTTCCTCTAGTCTTCTAGGAAGCAAAGGAAAAAGTGTTTTGTTTGTATATGTATTGATTCAACCACTTTGATCAAAAAATAAACAACTAAATACAGCCAAGTAGGTTTAATGGCAAACTTTTAGGGATCAAGATCTCTAAGCAACAGTCTTTCATTTGAGGTGATTGAAAATAAACAGAAATTGATATAACAGGATTACTGGTAGATAAACAATAGAAGCCACATTCATAATTTAAGAGGCTTCCTTTCATGCATTCATTACTGAAGAATGCACTCGGGCCCTATTCTATTTTTACAGCAGCATAGATTTCCTCTCAGCATGTAGTCTTTTTATCTTTTTTTGGAGAGGAGTTGAAAAAGAACCTGACATACAAAGGAGGGGACCACAAAACAAACAAACACAAAAACTGGAACTTATTTGTTAAAAAATGTATATTTATTTTTACATGTTTAAACTTCGGTCACTTTCAAAGTACTCTATTTGATGCAATATACTTATCAAGATACTTCTTCCACTGCTTAAAACAGTTTTTTAACACTTCAATTTTGATGTCTTTTAGTGCTTCTGCTGTTTTTCTTCTGCATTGGCAAAATGTTTCTGTTTAAGGGCTCTTTCCATCGGGGAAAAAAGTTTCCTGGGTGAGATTGGGTGAATAGAGAGGGTGAGGTATGGAGATCATGCTGTTTTTTGGTCAAAAACTGCTGAACACTCAGCATGGTGTGGGCAGGTGCACTAGTAAATCACCCATCATGAAATGGGCAAACATGCCGAAAGATTCTCCAAAAAAATTTACTGAAGCCAAATGCAGCCTCTCATAACAACAGTAACTGGTACACTGATACCAATGGGTTCCTAGAAAACATAACTAGTGGGGGAAGCCTGTATTATAAGGGGCCTGCCCTCCAAAAAATAATTGCATTTTTTTGAGGGGGGTCCTCCCTCATATATATAGAGGCTCCTGCATATACCCCTACCACTGCTCAGAGGATCCAAAACACAAAAGGTGTTAAGCACATTAGGCAAGAAATGGTTCCTCAAACGCTTTTCATCTCAGATCTTCCTATGTCCAGCAAAGTGCCAGGTGAGATAGACACAAGTAAGGCCTGATAGAACATGAACCCTGCCTTCGAAGAGCTTACAGGGAAACAGGGAAGACAACTATGGCAGACATTGTCCATATCCATTCCTCTCTTCTTTCTCACTAGAGCTGGTAACGTGACCAGCCTAACCAAGCTCCTTTTGCAACTAGAAGTGGCCATGTGGCATAGATCTTGACAAAGCAATAAACAAGTCTGCTAGAGGCTCTAGGAATGTGTGTTTTATATTCCTGAAGAGAAAAAGACTTGGTTGGTCCTACTGCTTTTCCTTCTCCCTTGGGTTTGGAAGGGATATTTTGGGGCTGCAGTGGCCATCTTGTGATCATAAGGTGGCAAGTGTGAGGGAAAAGCCAAAAAAAGAACAGAGAACCTGACTCTGACATTGTCATAGATTACATGTTAGGAGCCAGATAGAGTAATTTCTACTCTCCAGACTCCAAAATTCTTAAGAAATCACATGCCCTCTGCAGCCACTGCCAGTCAGGTGCTCTCTTACTGGAAGTTGAAACCAGTCATGACAAGAGAGCAATACATAAAAAGCAGCCAGAAGCAGAGACGATGCAAGGTCACCACATGCATGGTCCCTGCCTGTGGTACACATCTGTCGCCAGGTGACATTTTAGTAATATCCAGGAGTGGGACTTGGTTATAAGCCTGATGAAGAAAACTTCACAGTGACTACAATGTGCCAATGCTGTGGCCCAGATGAAAAAAATTCAAACGTAGTTGAAACAGAAAGAGATCGTTTTGGAGTTGAGTAAATAGAGAGACATATTCTAATCTTATGAAGGGAAAATATTTTCTGTTAAGTATTTTGGATGGCATTTGCAGTCAACATAACCCAGACTGAACTGATTGCTTCCCCCCACAGCTACCCTCCTTGCCTCTGTGGAGTCCTTGCTCTCTAGGAGCAAGCCCAAACCATCATCAGGGTCACCACTAACACCCTCCCTGCTCACTGTCACACGTCCAGGCACTGAGTCCTGCGAAGTTCATCTCTAAAATGTCACTCTCATTTTCATTTCTACTGCCCTGGTTGCTGACATAAACAAATCCTAAGATTCCCTAAACAGACTCCCTATCTACACATGCCTCCCTCTTGTCAATGAACTCCAGAAAGTACTGCCAGGATAAAGACTTAACTTTCATATTCTATTCCCCTGGTCTCAATTTATCAAATAATGTCCAGATTTTAAAAAACAAACAACCGTCTTTTTAAAAAAAATTAAGAGTCTCCATCTCTGGGTCCTAATGTAACTTTGTAGCATTATCTCCCACTACCACTTGTCCCTGTAGATGCCTCTACATTCTGACTTATTAAAGAAATGCTTGCCATTCTCTGAACAAGTGCATTAAGCTCCTGATTTTATGCTGTGGCTTACATTGCTCATTACCAACCTGCTTGCACTTCATTCCATATATACCTGCTGAAATCCTATACATCCTTCTTCTGGGTCCAACCCAAATACTTTTTCATGCAGTTTTTTTCTGATCCCAAATTCAAAAAAGAAAATATTCCCTTTAGCATACCAACTCAGTACTTAGAATCTCACTTAAAGTACTTACTATATTCTGACTATACTATTTTCCTTTCTATTTGATTGCTATTTAAGGAGGGAAGGAACTTCATCTAGCAGCACCTATATAAACAACATTGTATTTGGGGTGAGAAAACATGAATGCTGTTCTTTTCTTATGGTGGGAGACCATGGCAATCACAAACACTTTATACAGTAAGTACCCTACATAGGAACCTTCAAGTTGTGAACTTTCAGGGATGTGAACACACATTTGCATGTCTGATCATGTAAGTTAGTTCACAACACTGGCATGCATTGTCACATGTGTGCATCTTCTACAAGTGGCTGTAGAGGATGTGGCTGTGTTTTTGTGTACTTAACTGTATAGTACTGTAAGTATGGTATTTTTTATGGTATTATTTGTGTGAAAAGTATTATAAACCTATTACAGTACATTACTATATAGCTGATTGTGTTGGTTGGGTACCTAAGCTAATTTTGTTGGACTTATGAACACATTGGACTTATGAACTTGCTCTTGGAACAGAACTTATTCACATGTAGGGGATTTACTGTACTCTAGTTTTCTCTTGTAATTTGAGACAAGGACATCTGCTTCTTACTGCTATGTGGATTGAAATGAGTATCAGAAATGTAACTACTCTGTGGTATACTGTTATATTGCAACATTATTTATTATTGGTTTGAAATCACCCATAGGGCTGCCGCAGAACTGGACAAAAGCACAGAAAAGAATTTAAACGGATAGGTGTTCAGGGAATATGTGCTGCTTTAAATAGAATTGAGTAAGCCAGGAGTCATATTCAAAGGATAGAGATAATGGGGCGGAGACAGGAAGTATTTCCTATTTTTGTCAGATCATTATTAACTCTGATTTTGGAGGTATCAAGGGAAGAAATAAATAGCTGTTTGTCAAGAATGAGAGTTTTTTACCAATGGATCAATGGATTTTAAAATGTGGGGTGTGTGTGTGTGTGTGTGTGTGTGTGTGTGTGTGTGTGTGTGTGTGTGTATTTAATTTAAATAATACTCAGCCTTTGTAAAGCAGGAAATTCTGTCATTTGCAACAACATGGAAGGACCTAGAGGACATTACGTTTAATGAAATAAGCCAGGTACAGAGAGTCATATACTGTATGATCTCACTAATACGTGAAAACTAAAAAAACCAAACTTATAGAAGTAGAGAGTAAGATGGTTCCTAGAGACTGGGGAAGGGAGGGTAGATGTAGAAAAAGGAAATGTTGCTACTCGGAAGGCTGAGGCGGAAGGATCGCCGGAGCCCGGCAGGTGGAGGCTGCGGTGACTGGCAGTGGCCACTGCACTCCAGTCTGGGCGACAGAGTGAGACTCCAACTCAAAAAAAAAAAAGGAAATGTCAGTGAGAGTACACAGTTTCAGTAAGAGAGAAAAAATAGGGTCTGGGGCTCTACAACACAGCAGGGTAGCTATAGATAATAATACTGCATTGCATATTCCAAATTGTATATTCTAAAATCCATTTAAAGAAAAGAATGGATTTAAATGTTTTCACTACAAAGAAATAATAAATATTTGAGGTGATAGGTATGTTAATTAGCCTAATTTGATCATTCCACAGTATATACATGTATTGAAATGTCACACTGTACCTCATAAATACAATTATTATTTGTCAATAAAAAATAAAATGTTAAAAATAGGGAAGAACACTCTTGCTTTCAAGATGTCTCAAAGTCCAATGGCCCGGAAAAATCCAATGTTTCAACGATCCAGAAAAAATCCAAACAATGTCTCAACGGTCCAGAAAAAGCCAAAAGCAACTTACATTGCAATTCTAAAACCATGTTCCAGAGAGACAATTTCCTTGTTTGCAGGACTATAGGCTTAAAGTAAGTGAAATATCATGCAATAATCTGGAAATGGGGATGATTGAACACTTGTACCACTCTTTTGCAAGAAGGACAGTAAGTGCCAAGATAGAGATCAAGGCTTTCGCTTCTCATCCTTTCAAATGGCCTTGGCTGAGTTGAGCCCAGAAGGAATCCACGGTTCTTTGGCCACACTAGTCCTGTCTCACTTAAACCCTTAAGTGGAATTCTTTACATATGAAAAGTAAGAGTAAGTGTAATCGCTCTGAATAAATGCCCTGCAAAATGACTTCAGCAATTATGCTGTTTGTAAGTACCTCTGAGTCCATTAAGATAAACATCTATCTTTGAATATTCACATTAATGCACTAGACTGTTGTTTCTTAGATAAATCTTAGTTGACTATTATGCAGTTAACACAGTTTATCATCCTTTACTCTTCTTCTCTTCGATGCACACATTAATGCATGCAGGGGGATAGCATTTAAATGGTGCTAGTCACAAAGCAGACATTAACACACAAGGCAATCTCTAAACACCTTTAAATGCAGAATAAATATACTTAGGTTTTAAATACCATCATAGGCTGTATACCCAGAAACACATTGGACTGGACTCTTAATTTCCCACCTAAGCAACATCTTATAGGCAAAAGCAATAAATGCTTGTATATAAAATAGTTTTAATATGCTTCCAATTGCTGGGCACACATAGCTTGAAATTAAATCTAATTCCCTAGTTACTCCTCTATGAAACAAGTATATCTCCATCTATATTTCTGTCATAAAATATATCCATAGCTATATCTGTATTTTAAACTTTGGTTCCGATTTCATTAACTTTTGCAGCCAAATTGGGAAAATGTTCAAGGATACCCAGTTTCACTAGATCACAGTTTCTTGTCTATTGTACTGAAGGGAAGACAGTTCATAAGCAATCTATGACTTTAACTATCATTTGTGGGTATCACACTGGCTATAATGATGATATTGACAAGGGTAATATAGCAGTCATTGTTGCAGAAGACTAATCAAAGTAGACAGTGGCTATAGTGCTGGAGCTCAGTTCTGGAAGTTTCTGCTGTCCCAAGTCTCAACCTGCCTTATGGTGAAGACAGAGGGGAGTCCTCCTGGAGGGACACAGGTGGCCTGGAAGTAGAGAGCACTTGGGGATCTTGAGGCAGTGGCTATTTTCCAAGTAGTATCAAAGTGTTTCAATAACCTTAAGAGATTTAAACAGATTCTTAGCAGATGATGTTATGGAGGCCAAGGTGATGCATTTGATTTCTGCAGGAATTAATTCTGTTACATTGAGAAAAACTCTGTTCATTGGGGTCAAAGGGTATTCTCAACTGTGCCAAGATGGATGACTCACCATTCGCTCATTCAATAGGACTTTAGTAGCTAATACTTTAGGGAAAACAAGAAGGCATGCAAAGCGTCCCCAGTCCTCAAGAAACTTACAATTAAAAGCTAAGTAGGGGCTGAGGTGAGTGGATTGCCTGAGCCCGCGGGTTCGAGACCCGCCTGGGCAGCGAGACCTCATCTCTACAATAAATCAAAAAATCAGCTGGGTGTGGTAGTGCATGCCTGTAATTCCGGCTACTTGGAAGGCTGAGGCGGAAGGATCGCTGGAGCCTAGCAGGTGAGGCTGCGGTGGCCGGGAGCGGCCACTGCACTCCAGTCTGGGCGACCGAGTGAGACTCCAACTCAAAAAAAAAAAAAAAAAAGCTAAGTAGGTAAGTGTTTGGCATAAATGAACGTAAACGATAGCAAAAAGAAAAAAAAGTTTCGGAGGAAAGAGTGATACCTTCTGACTGGGATGGTCAGAGAAAAATTCATGGAGATGATGGCTCTTGACTTTTGACTTTGACAGAATAACAGGATATAAATAGACAGAGGTGGGAACAAACCAAATAGGTGCATGGCACAAATTAATGCAGAGGGAGGAAAGTATAAAGGAAGGAATGAGGATAGAAGAATAATTTGATTTGGTTGGAGCACAGAATAAGTATGAATCAATTGAGTAGTGGAATGAAGGGGAAAAAATTGAGAGCGAGAGAGAGAGAGAGAGAGAGAGAGAGAGAGAGAGAGAGAGAGAGAGAAAGGAGAGAGAGAAGGAGAGAGGGAGGGAGGGAGGGAAGGAGGGAGGGATTGAAGGAGAGAGGGAGAGAGGGAGGGAGAGGAGAGAGGGGGAGGGGAGGAGGAGCAGGGGGGGGGGTGGGGAAGAAGGGGAGGGGGGAGGGGGGAGAGAAAGCCAGTACGGAGAGGAGGCATTGATGCCACCAGGGCAACCCATCTTTGCTACTTGACAAACCCACCCAATCAAATGTACAATAATGTGCTCTAGTAAAGTGGTCTTTCTGTACAAATGCAGCATGTGTAATTTGTTTAATCCTAGAAGGAATGCATGCTCCAAGTATTCAGAGCAACTGTTCTGCCAAGCCAATTTTCGCTGCTGGGAACACTCAGGGAATGAGGACTTCAGAGATGAATGGAATGCCTCCTTCCACTTCTACTTAAGCAAGGCTTCCATGAGAAGGTGAAAGCCTTAGAAAGAATTCTTTTCTGTGGTTAAGAATTCTACTCTGTTTTGAAATTCATCCTGCAGAGTTTTCTTTCTTCACACTGAATGAAATGTTTAGCCCAAGACACAGATAACAAAGCCCTGCAGATTTACATCCAGCCCTGTTGGAGATGATGAAATGTCAAATGTTTGGAAGGCCATGTTCACACCTGTGTTTGCGTGTACACGTATGCATGCATGTGTGTGCAAGTGTGTGAGAATAACACAAACATAAAAGGGATAAAGTTAGTTTTAACCATAAGCTCCCAGCTAGAACATAATTGTCTAAGAGAAAGTTACATAAAAGAAACTTAGGCAGCTTTAACCACCATCTGGACCCTGCTGTGCTCATTTGAGTTTTACCTGTTAAGGAAAAAAAAAACACAAAAAAAGCAACACGACAAAAAATGCCTACAAATACAACTAGAGAAGAGATTTTCTGAGTCTTTGGAGATCAGAAGTTCTTGCCTTCAAACATTTGCAGCATATCTCCTCCGTCCTATTTGATACAGGGATAAACTTCCTTTTTAAAGGAGCCAAAAGAGCCTTCTAAAATCCAATCATAATCTTTGGAAGGAAAAAAAAAAAAACTTGCAAAAATAAACCCCGTAGCTTTTAAGCCTAATTTAAAGAGATTTCTAAACAACTCAATTTTTGCTTTCTTCAGTCTTCAGAGGTAAAAGGTCAACCCATGAATCCAAGCCCCATGGGCAAAACCCTGGCATTTCTAAGTCTTGAAGTATCATCCAACCAAAAAAAGAAAGGAGAAAGTAATTACGCTAAGGGCACAGAACTGAACCCAGGACTGAAACAACAGAGTAATAATCACAGAGCACATCATGCTTTCCATTTTCTTATTTTTATTACTCACTTAGAGTCAAGGTTGGGATACTTAATATTCATAAACCAATTTATAGGCAGAAATGTTTTTGGCTCTTGATTTGATTTTTCAGCTAATTCAAGGATCCATTTCCATCTTTTACATAAGATGATATATTTGAAGGAAAGAAGTTTGAGGGAGTGTTTAATTGTATCCTTTTATTAAAAGGGAGAGTAATATTTTCTCTCAGGGGACAAATTTCATGTGACACTTTAATTGCCAAGACTCATAGCACCCCTTCAGACCATTTTTATTTTTGTTTTTGCTTTAAGAAGGTCATTAAAGAGGCAAATAGAAAAGGTCATAGAAAAGAATGAAGAAGGGGAGTTAGGACTCAGACTTTCCTCACAAAACAAGAGCTAAGGCTTAGTCTGTAAAATCCAACAAAATCCAGAGTTTGTGATAAAAAATTCCAAAAACATACTATTATAATTTTACATAATAAAACATATGTGTTCATGTTACTTTCAATCACATTTTTTATTAAAACTAATTATTCGAAAACTGTTAAACTAGTGGCATCCAGACAAAATGATTTCCTTTGGAAGTTTTAGGAATCATATTCTCTTAATGGGGTTGAAGAATGCTTTATAATGTTTATTTTTCAGTGGACATCAAAATCATAAGGTTCTAGAGACTAAATCATTGAGAATTTGGAAATATAGCCCTTTCCTATAAACAAGCTGACACTGACTGCCTTGTAAAGCAAGCTCTTTTTTTCCGTCTTCTTTGTTTTTTTTAAAAATTCTCATCTGCTTCATAAAAAGGCCATTTGGAACATTTTAATTTCTTTTCCCACTTAATAACAGTAATGACCTTCTGGGTCAAACATTTCCTCCTAGTTAATGATCAGTTAGCAGAAAGGCTGGGTAACAAAGACCCATAGCCTATTCACTAACTGCCAATTAATGTCCACTTTATCAGTCAGCGCTGTTTAAATAGAACAAGACATATGCCAAGCTATCCACAGAGGGCTGGATACCAAAATCATATCATTAAAAACATACTTCCATCAAGGCAAAGCTCTAGAGACATTTATGCTATCACAGTAGTCATTTTTCTGAAAGATAGACGGTGGCAATGTATCTCCTTTGTTCTAAAGTTCAACAGAGGGACCTTACCTGACAAGACAAATCTCTTTATTTCCTTGTTCTGGGAGAGAGTGAACATGGGGCCCCACACAGAGATTTAAAGGGGACACTTCAAGGAGGAGCTGCTGAATCCTGTGGCTATCCTATACATGTAGCCAAAATCTGAATCTCTGGGTGAAAGTAGACCTCCTACTAGTGTGTCATGCTGTATAGGAAAAAAAAAAAATCTGAATAATTTTAGTTCAGATAATTTCACCCTATGGGCTTTTCCCTCCAGGATTAATTGGATTCAATTTCTTTGTTTTCTCTATATTGTAATTGCATATAAGTTAGATTTTACAGTCAGTTCTTCAGCAACACTTTCCTAGGCAACAGATTGGGAACTTTGGTACTGTGGCTAACAATTTCCAAATAATCACTAATTGATTAAGATTTTACAGCTAGTTTGCAAAAGAGAATTAAAATCACTATCCTATACCAAATTGGTAACATTCATTCATTCAATGCTCCTAAATATTTCAGTGCATGCCAAAATAAAGTAAAATATTTCAGTGCATGTCAACCTTATACTAACCCCATCCAATGGGTGAAATCGTTCTAAAAAAATATTTGAAAGATTATAATAATCATACTTTTCTTTTATATAGGTAAGGTTGTTCTCTATATATGATATGGAGTCTTATTATGACCAGTCTAGTTGTGACATAGATGGGACCAAGCTCAGATCTCTTGGTGTTCATTTACCATTTTGTTCCATGACACTGTGGGGAAAAAAGTACAGACTTTTGGTTAATGAATATAAATCCAGCTCATGGCTACTGCAGAGAAGAGAGAGGGGTATTTTATTCCCTCTAAATATTAGTCCACCTGCTATTAAAGCTTCCAGAAGTTTTTCTTTTAAGTGACTGTATAAAATGCATCCTTTAAGGAAAGAAAAATGCACTTAATACTTATAGCATAGTGCATGATGTTTTCAAGGAACAAAAGAGTTTTCAAGCTGTGGAAGGAGTCCAGAGGTTGTCAGCTACTAGTGGTTATGAATGAGGCAAGCTTGCTCTCAGACAGTGAACACGTCTTGCAAGGCTCTTCACCTGCATCAAGGCATTTAAAAGAGAAATTGTACTGCTTTAAAGCATTCAAGAGAAACTGTACTGCCTTAAAGCAGCATCGAACGAATCTCTGTAGAACACTTAAGAAGCCTTTTCTTCACCACCTCCCCATCCATAGAATAGGCAAGTAAATACTTTTTGATGAGTGGCTTCCGTAAAACAATAAGAGTAATCTTAACTCGATGCTGTCCACAATATAAGCATTTGACTATTAGCTTTGGTGGTGGCAGTAGTAGGGTGGTGATTAGATTTATATGGAAAGCCACTTCCACAGCTGTAGGTTCATTTTGTATCCTGAATCACACGGAATGCCAATCGGTGTCAGATCTTACTGAACTTCACCGTATCCCTGCTCAAGACTGAAAAAGAAAACTAGATCAAGTGAAAGGTAGTTCTTTCTAATATCTCCAGAATGCAGATATTAGATATGAGATAGTAGCTCAGAGAGGTGGCAGCCTGGATCCCAGAGAAGAAATGAGAACAATGACATGGCTGTAGGCTGCCATGGAGCATGAGTGAGGGAGTGAATGCTGAGATCCATTGCTATTGGCTGATGACAGATGTCAGCTTGTTAAATTCCTTTCTTGACTTCCTGTACTTTTCAGCATATTCTATAAATTACTATGCATTTTAAACCACCCATATCAAACCACCTCTAACTTCTCTACTTTATACCCATTCTTCACAAAGTATTTTTTTTCCTTATTTACAGGTCAGCCATTTGAATTGGACCAACCAACCTTCGGTTAGTGATCAGGAATAAAGCAAATACACAGAAACTGAATATTAAGAGCCAGGACAAATAATTCATCAGCATCTAGCAATACAAAACTATATTAATCACTAAAATAATAAGGTTAATTTATAAAACAAAGCAGACCTTCATATTGCTTTCAGGATTTAAGCAACTGTTTAAAAAATTATCTCCTGAGCCAGAAGTTTCAATATGCTTAGATTTAAAGAGAGACACACATCTTATACAAAAGTCAAGATAATATCAGAGATTTGCTAAATAAAAAAAATTCTCCACAGGGTTTTTGAAATGGTAGATGTTAAAACCACAGCTCAATTTCCACATTTTTTGGCATTAAAATGACCCATAGGCATGCAAGATCCTGAACTGAAGTCTAGTGACTTCAATGGACTTCAATGATGGTTGAATGATAGTTGTCTAAGGTAGAAAGTATGAATGGCATATACTAGAATTATTCACATCAGCAACATTTTAATGAATAATTTTCTGTTAACAAGAAAATTTATTTGATAGAATGCTCTAACTCATAAGTATTCCAAATTAAGATTGCATTGGACCAGTTCAATAATCAAGATATTTTATAATTATTAATGATAAAGACATATCAATTTGAAGCTGGTATGTAAACTAAGAGGTGTAAGGGTTGAGTATCTATCTTCAAATGAATAGCAAGCAGACAACAAATAAATAATTAATTACTCCCTCCAAAAGTGTGTGTGAAGTGATGGATTTTTCTCCAAAGGACAGAGATATCTGTGGCACCATAAGTGCACATATGGTTTTTAAAAGTGAGTAGGAAGACAGAATTGTGGGCCCCCAATGGAAATGTTATAAAGAAAAAAAACATTTAAATTATGGAGGAGTCTTAACTGATCCAGTGAATGTGTATTGCACATGGTGTTTATTAAGTAATGAGCTGAGAAATTGAGATGCTGGTCTAGCTTATTCTAGATAAACAGCTCAGGATGAGATAGGAGGCTATAAGATGAATGAATTGACAGAAGGCTATATGATGAATGAATAGAATGTGAAAGCTTGCTTGAAAATCGAGGATCACAGGGTTGATGGGATGGGGGTAGGGAGAGTTCCTAGAGAGCTAGTGACACATGCCAAAGAAGGTCTGTGCCTCCACAGAGAAAAGCTTTTTAGTCATTTGCTGTGTTGATGAGGGATGAAGCTGTAGAGATTAGGTGGTGTTTTTCGTTTTTTTTCTTTTAAAGATTTGGGGTACAATTCAGGGTTACATACACAAATGGTCAATATGTAGGTAAAGTTTGGGCCTCACTTTGGTCCCTGCTTCATCTGGCTTGTAAAAGAAAACTTTACAACGAAAACAATAAATCACTGCTCAAAGAAATCAAAGACACAAACAAATGAAAACTATTTCATGCTTATGGATTAGAAGAATCAACATTGTTAAGATGTCCATCCTACTCAAGGCAATCTATAGACAATGCAATACCCATTAAATTACCAGCATCATTCTTCTCAGACCTGGAAATGACAATACAGAAATTCATATGTAAGCAATTCATAAATGACCATGAATAGCCAAAACAATCCTCAGCAAAAGAGACAAAGAGGGAGGTATCACACTTCTAGACTTTATTATAAGGCTATAATAATCAAAACAGCCTGGTATTAGTATAAGAACAAGCATACAGACCAATGGAACAGAACAGAGATCCCGGAAGCAAAATTTCAGTTTCTCGATGAACTCACCTTCGGCAAAGCCTCCACTAACAACCACTGGGGAGAGGAGAACCTATTCAGTAAATGGTTCTGGGAAAACTGGCTGACCACATGCAGCTTAGATGGTTTTAAATAAAAGCCTCATAGTCCCAACAGAAGAGAACCGGAGAGTTCCAAAGCTCCAGAGACAAGCTAATGATTACACAGGTAGAAGAATGAATGTATTTAAAGCAAGCACAATAGCAAATCAGTAACAGTTGATTGCTGTTTATTTAGCATTCACTGTGTGCCAAGGCACTGTGCTGAGAGATTTATGCATTCTATTCCATTTAATTATGTTGAAAAATTATTAAGTTTCACCATTCCTATTTTGCAGAAGAGGACATTGAGGTTCAGAGACCACCACCACACACATGTAGTAAATGGCAAAGCTACAATTCTGACCCACATCTGTCTGATTCCAAAGTTCTCCTCTTCACCACCAAGCTGTGGCCAGAGATAAGAAGGTCAAGAAATGCCTAAAAGAGGGAACAAATCCCAGGTAATTCTAAGAAAATGACATGAACTTCATGAGTCACATTTATAAAGTAATACCACAAAATAAAAAGGCATAAAAACTGAATTCATTTTTTAAACTAGACAACCTGAAAATCCGTGAAGACGTTTTGTAGCCCTGAGAGTCTATTCAACTGTATGTTAAGATTCTTTTCCCCCTCTTTTTTTGAAAAGGGCCCTTATGGAAGGTTTACAAGAAACAGAGTAAAATGCTTCTCTGTTACTTAATGTGAATAACATAAACTGTAAATAACATAATGTGAATAACATAAAGTTAAAACATTTTTCAGGCTTATTCAGTTTATTCCTTAATGTTTTACTGGAGGGTAGTAGAGCCTCAAAGTCAACATCAAGTTTCACACTGCCAGTCTTGCATCTATTAAGTCAATCTTAATTGACACACTATGTGCAGGATATTCACTCATTAAAAGGGTGTATGTGCCAAATTGAAGTGGGCCATTCAGTGGAAAGGAGGTTTATAGAGAAGTTAGAGTTTGCAAAAAAAAAAAGCCCAGATCTGGGGCACAGTCTTTTTTGAGAGAAGTGCTCATTTTTTATTTTAAATTTTGAGGTAGTCATAGTAAATTGTTAAACCACAAGTTTCCTGAGAGAGATGTGCTTCTGAATACCATCAACCTTGGTGTAAAACCTGTTCACGTTTTTCCTATTCTGTCAAGAAAAAAGAATACTTAAATAACTTACATATCCCAGTAGTTTCTGTACTAACTCAGTAGACTCCCCACTCACAAGATTCTTATTTTACTAGTTTTGGACCAGAAGAGCTATTCTGCTGGGTCTAAAACATTAGATTTTCCAGGGTTTATAAGTAAAGAAATACCCTTCAAAATAGAAATAGGTCAAGAAATTCGTATCCATCCATCAGTCTCTTCATCCATCCACAAAGTAATCTTTGTCTTGTGGATATAATCTTCATCTTCAACTCCTACATTATTTTAGGTTTACATGTCAGGTATTGCTTTCAGCAAAGACTTTTTTTTTCTTTATTCCAATACTTTGTTCTATTTCTTACACTGCAATTTAAAGGGTAGTTTCAATCTCCCATGGAATCTGCTTCCCAAGACAACAAGGATTTCAACCTTGCCTGAATCTCTCCCTATCCCCAGCTCCTGCTTGCATTATGATTTGAAGGAAATATTTTTAGGAAGATGCATCTATAGATATTGTAAAGACAACTGAAATCCAAGTCAGAAGCAGTAACTGCCCCATGTGCATGGGTTCTTTCTATTTTGTACTTCCAGGAAGGAGACAAAATAGTCTACATCTTTTATCTGGTTAGATTTAATAGAAGCCTAATACAAATTAGACTAAGATAAAGAACTAGCCATAAAATTATAGTCTCCACTATAGGCTTCCGCATACCACTTCTCCAGAGATTACTCACTTGTCTTCTGCTTGCCTTGCCTTCCTGACAAGAACCTTGGGGGTGGAGGTGTGGGGAGGGAAAGAGAGGGAGAAGGAGTTAGAAAGCAAGAGAACAAAAATGTAATTGCCTGCCTATCAGCCCCACTATCATAATTACTTTCAAACTCTGACATGGGTTGAATCAGATGAACCACCAAATCAATTTTTACAGTTGGCAATCAGTGCATTCTTACCTTATAAATTAAAATGTCACTGCTAGAGTACAAAGTGATGCCACTTCCTTGCTCCCTAGTACACCGAGACAAAAATCAAGCTCCCTCCTTCATGCCCTTCATGTTTTTCTGGCTCTGTCCCCTTTAGCCTCCAGCATGTTCTGTTTTGCTCGGGTACCTAACAGTGTGGTCATAGAATCCTTGTCAATGCAGAGGGTCCTCAAGACTACATAACTATATGCAGTGCTCTCTACTACATCAGAGTAGTTCATTAACTATGAGGCAATCTAGAACAGCACACATTGACAACCTCCAATATATAATCTCCAGGAGATCAAGGATGAGATTATTATGCCCCAAGGGAGGGAAACTGAAGAAATAAGAGAAGGAATCTTAATTTTGGAGATGTTACAGCTCTATTTTGGGGTGACTAACACATGTTCACAAAATCTATGGCCTTATTTAAATGAATGAAGCAAGGTTAACAAACCATACTGGTACATTAGAAACTGTACAGACTCAATTTGATAAATCTTTACTGAGAGCCTAGGTCCTTGCCAGATGTCATGTGCAGTAATGAAGGTGAAAACCAACAATTCATACAGTCAAGGACTTCATAGTCCAGAAAGCGTTGTGAAATGTAACTACAAGAAGAAAGCGTTGTGAAATGTAACTACAAAATGACTAATTAATGCTATTAAAGTAGAATAAATAAATTACCACAGTAATACAGGAGAGAAGTAATTAACTCAGTAGGTGCTGCAGTAGAAATGTAGCATTTTGATCTGGTCCTTGAAGGACAAAGCCTTGTCTGTCAACTCCCACTCCATCTGCCCAGTGCTTTGGTCATTTATCTACTCACATTCATTTCATCATTCATTCATTCATTCATTCATTTCTTGGCCATTTATGAAACAACTACTTTGTGCCAGACTCTATAATAAGACCTGGGGCTACCACGACACTCTCTACCAGCTATCCAGTCTAAAAATAATCTAATCTGTAGCTACTATTGGTCCAGAATCAAAGTGCCCAGAATCAGACAGACCCTTCAAACTTAGCCTTTCTACTGTGGCTCTTAATGTAAGCATCCTCAACAGAGTTGGCCAGAATGTCTGCTTGGTCTGTTGGTGCCTAATTGTCCCTTCATTTATATCTTCCCATCCACCCACTCCTCCATTCTGACCTGGGTACCAGAAACTCTAGCTCTGAAGTCAAGCTGAAATATAAACCTGGCCCACTCCATCAATTTCTACTGGATTCTGCTTCAAGTATATTTCACTTAGAACCCAATCCTCTAATCCAGGCACTTGATTTTAGTCTTACCCCCCCTTACATTGAATACCTTTCCCTATGAATAATTCAATCCTTATGTGGCACTAAGACTATACCCGAACTTGAAATTGAATGACTACAGATAATAATGGATGTCTGAATTGATCCTGGGTTTGGTGTTTTGGCGGTTATCCGGGACACCCAGAATTGTCCCCGGAGTTAGCATTTCTCCTTATTCCAATGGTTAGAACATTAAACTCTGGAATGAGCACTAAAACACATAAGCTTTTATTTCATTGTTTTTATGTATTAAATGACTTCTGGCTATATTTAATACAAAATAGTACCATGCACAATTCTACATAAAAGCCAGCTAAAAAGAATTCTGCTTTAGTTGTGACATAAAAGAGATCACAAAATTATATACCATATTACCACCCCAGACCAATACTGCCTTGTTTATACCATATTTCTCCTTAACTAGTAAAATCAGAAGTAGAGAAATCAAGAATCTAAGTCACCACTCTATTTAACAATTTCAGGTTGGGCTTGGTGGATCAGCCTGTAATCCCAGCAATTTGGGAGGTCTACGTGAGTGAATTGCCTGAGCCTGTGGGTTTGAGACCAGCCAGGGCAACTTGGTGAGACCTCATCTCTACAATAAAATAAAAAATAGCCGGGTGTGGTAGCATGCATCTGTAGTTCCAGCTACTCAGAAGGCTGAGGTGGAAGGATTGCTGGAGCCCAGAAGTTCAACACTGGGATGTCCATGAGAGTACATGCCACTGCAGTTCAGCCTGGGCAAAGGAGTGAGACTCCAACTCAAAAAAAAAAAAAATTCAATAGTAGGAAAAGCAAACTAACTTTAAAATACACACACTGTGTGTGTGTGTGTATGTGTGTGTGTATGTGTGTGTATGCATGTTACATTATATACAGTATATCACACTTAATCTGCTTCTTGCACCCTTTAGTTTTATGACATACTATCTACCCCTTCCAGAACATCACCAAATGCTTCTTTCAAATATTTGCCTTCATTTGTCAATGAGAGAAGAGATTATTTAATAAAGTTCAAGTAGCAGCCATCTAGTTAGCACTGCTTGAATCCAATTGATAATGTCATAGGAAATAATACATAGAATCCATATTTGCACTATTATGTTCATAAAAGTAACAACAATTTGGGTACTTTTTTTTTTTTTTGAGTTGGAGTCTCACTCCTTCACTCACACTGGAGTGCAGTGACATGCATGCTCACAGCCATCCCAGCGTCGATCTGCTGGGCTCCAGCGATCCCTCCACCTCAGTCTTCTGAGAAGCCAGAACTACAAACGCATGCTATCATGTTCAGCTATTTTTTATTTTATTATAGAGACAAGGTCTCGCCAAGTTGCCCGGGCTGGTCTCGAACCCCTGGGCTCAGGCAATCCACTCGCCTCGGCCTCCCAAAGTGGTGGGATTACAGACTGAGCCACCGAGCCCCGCCTGAGTACATTTTTTTAAAACCAGATATTTCCGCAAAGAGCATGTGAAGGCAAGACCATGGGACACTGAGTATGCTTTATGAGAGCCTGGTAATGCTAAGGGAGTTCAATAGTCTGACTATGGGTTTCTGATAATAATCCAATGTTTAAAGCCCCAGAACTAGTTTAATCATTGTTTTTGTTGTTGTTGTTGTTTCTAGAGGGCTTCTCATACTCATAGGTAAATCTCAATGCTTGAAAACACAAAGCTGTAAAACCCTTATTGTATAGAAATGAAAAAGAGAAGAGCGATTTGTGTGTGTGTGTGTGTACAAGGCAACCGTAAAGCCAGCAGAGTCTTGGATGATACTACCATTGACCTGCTCTTTCTACATCAAAGTTTTCTAGGCATGTTTCACATACAGGAAACATTTAGCAAACAGCCTTTCACTCAAGATTATAAACATCTGCCCATGGGATTACAGACACCAAACAAACCCAGAAGTCAATACTGGGAAAGGTCATAGTGATGGACACCTAAACTAAAGGACTAATTTCTTGGGTTAACATTTTGTAGTTTTCCCTACTTGAAAGTTTTTAAAATCCTAAATCGCACAAAGTATTCTGGGTTTTCTCTTTTCCCAATTTTGTCTAGAACATATTCCTGCCCATAAAGAATCCATCATGGTTCTTTTGTATACACACACCTAACTGTTCCCAGTTAAGACTTGGGCACATATGAAAAGTTTATTAATTACCTTATTAATCTATTTATGCTTTCAACAAATATTTATTGAGCAGCTAGTACACGAGTGGTCTGGAACCGACTGGTCAGAGGAAAGTTAGTGGTTCCAAGAACAGTTTTCAGGTTCAATCTTCTTGGATTCAGATTATAATTTGATCACCTTCTAGCTGTGCAACTTCAAGTAACTCTCTTACTTTATTCTTCAAAGTCATTATCTGCTTAATGAGGACTATTATGCAAATTAAATGACATAAAACATATAAAGTGCTTAGAACACAGTATAGGACACATGGTAAGTACCCCAGTTGATTCTGGCCAACCTAATGATGATGGTATTGATGATCCTTATTAGAAGAAATGAAATATTCATCAAATTATTCCACCAATATATCACAGACAGTTATTCCTAGAGTACTGTGAAAGAGAAGCGTGTATGGTTATGATAGCATGTAAGTGGAAAATTAGGTGCAGTCAGGGAACACAGGGAAGCTCTCTTTGGATAAAAAATAGTTGAATTGAGACCTGAGAGAGAAGAGAAAATAAACAGGCAAGAGTGGCAGGAAGGAAAGAGGATCCCATGTAGACAGCATGTGCAAAATCCCTTTGTGAGGAGGCAATGTCATGTACATTAGTGAAACTAAAGGAAGGGACACAAGACTGGGGTCCAGAGAGCAGGGCCAGTGGGGGCTGGGAAGAAGAAGACAGGCGTAGTAAGGAATGCAACTACGGAGGCAGGAAACAGATTGTGCCAGAACTTGTGGGCATGTTTTGGCATAAAAAGGGGGACATGTGAAAATGAATAAAAGTTTCCTTCTGACTTCTTTACTAGTCATGTTGAATTTATGGTCTCACGCTGCCAGAGAGGGCAAATCCCTGGCTAGAGTGACCCTGCACGGGGCTCTCATGTTTCATCTTCATTCTAATGGCCAGTGTTGAATGAGTATCATTCACTTACTTGGCACTATGTGATTCACTAAGGATACCTTAATGAACGAGATATAGTCTGATGAGGGAAATACCAAATAAACGAGCAATCTATAATAATAGAGCATGATGAAGGCATTACTAGGCACACATCCATCGTATCTTTCCCCTGTATCTTTCCCCTACAGTGTCACAGAAGTTCCCATAAATAGGCTACTGCCACACCACTAAGGGTTATTACAAGAGTAAATGAGCCAAATGAATGCCAAATGTGCACTGTGGCACGTGGAATATAGTAAATGGTCAATAAAGAGTAGAAAAAGAAAAGAAGACAAGGTGTTTTGCTTAAAGGAAATTGGGAGTATATCTGAAGACACAATGAACTAAATTTTGGTATAAAGGTAAAATGTGCACTGTAAGACTAAATTTCTATTGTTTATAACGTAACTACTTCATGGTATTCTGTTATAGCAGCCAGAATGAACTAAGATTGCTATCTTCCCTTGAAACTCACTGTTACTGTGCAGGTCATGAGTCAGTTTTAAGCAACCTGTCTTTAAAACCAATTGAGGAGGAAAAGAAAAACAAAATGTGTTCACAGAACTTCCCACAAAAATGGAGGGTTTGGACAGGATACAAGTGCCAAGCTTGGGAACATTCTTCTCTTCTATTCCTTATGCTCCCCTACAGGTCTTTTCTCCTTTCTTCTACAAACGCGATCTGATAGGCTGAAGTTGAGCTTCTCATCTAGCTGGAAAGATTGCATTTTATGCAAGTTTGCCCAAATGTCAGCAGGGTAAAGCATGGAAGTTCCATTCAATTTGACAAATAACAAAATGAAAATACTAAGAAGAATTAGATAAGACCATTAGTCTGAAATGATTATGGGGTGTGTGTGTGTGTGTGTGTGTGTGTGTGTGTGTGTGTGTGTGTGTGCGCGCGCGCGCGTTGCAAGAAGATGTAGAAGTAAGGGTAAGACAAATTTACAAACCATTTAATTCTTATAAATCAAAACATTAGTTCTCTAATACAGAACAAAATAGTATAAAGATTCAGATCATAGCACTCCAAAAAAGTCAAAGAAAATATTTTCCAGACTTGAAATGGACTAGCAAATAAACACGAATAAATACTGCCTTGAGAACTGGTCCATATAGATGAATGCTTTTGCACGTTTTCATCCCATCTCTCTCCCACCCACCCCCCCTTCCTTTTTTTTTTTAATCTACATAAAGTCACAGAGCTAATTATTTTCCTGCGGGGAAACCTGGCCACAACAAGCCATTTAGAGTCCTCTGCATAATGGTAACATGAATGTATACAAGAAAATGCTTTTCGACTGTCAGTTTTCTTGCTTAAAATTCAGAAAGAGATGAAAAATGTAGTCTAGAAGAGGAAAATAAACAAAGTGGCAGCATTTACTAGGTGACCTTAAATGTAGCTGCAGTGGACTTCCTCCCCAGATGAGGCCCCCATGTTGGAGCATTGAATGAAGGCATCAAAGACAAAACAATGTAGCAGCTCCCTCCTCCTCTGGGTTCTCCATCCTTATCGGCTGAGCTAATATTTACAATGCAATTATTTCTCTGGATAGTTAAACATTTTCCCTTCATACAGCTGATTTTCTTTCCAAAGGCTGAATCACTCTCCAGGGAAATTCTTTCTCTTAGTGGATTCCACTTCCCTTCCCTCAACTTTACTTGAATGAAAACATAGATTATAAACACGACTGCAGTTGGCACTGGAGAAACAAGGTTGAACATGAGGGCAGATATACTCCACATTTTTCAGTGTTTTGAGGATTACAAATAAGACCCCACCCCTCAAAAAAAAAGAAAAAGAATAACCTAATGATTTCTTGACATTTTAAAGTTCTTTCCATTATAAAAAAGAATCTAAGTATCATCGGACAAGGTGAACTATTATTTAAAACAACATTTACAAGAGTTAATTTTTAAATTTAGAAATATCATACCCTACTTATTTGTAACTGTTACTTCTTCATTTTCAGAATATAGCAAAATAAAAGTTAAATACATTGTTTCAAGCAAGTGAAGCATTTACCTGGAAAGGAGGATTCAAAATTCACTTCAGCCGTCCCTGTGATCTGAATGTTTCCGCCTCTCCTAACCTAAATGTGAATGTTGAAACCTAGTCATCAATGTAGTGGTATTAGGATGTGGAGCTTTGGGAAAGTGATCAGGTCATGAGGGCAGAGCCCTCATAAATGGGATTAATGCCCTTGTAAAAGAGGTCTCAGAGAGAACCCTTGTCCCTTCTATCATGTAAGAACACAGATAGAAGGGGACATCTAGGAACCAGGAAGCGAGACCTCACCAGATACTGAATCTGCTGGTACCTTCATCTCAGACTTCCCAGCCTCCCGATCTGTGAGAAATAAATTTGTTTATACAGTACCTCTTACTAGTGTTTTGTTATAGGTGCAAGAATATATTGATGTAGCTATCTTCCCTTGAAACTCACTGTCACTATGCATGGTATGTGTTACCTTTATACAAACTGCTTTTAAAAACAAGTGAGGAAGAAAAGAAAGAGTGTGTTTAACTTCTCCATGAAAATGTTTGAATGACACGATCACTTTGTATCTCTCTTACATAATGGTGACAGTAAGAAGGTAAGAATGTCCTTGAAAACTTGTGGATCTTTCTTTGTGTCAGGTATTGCACTAAACAAATAACAAGGTTACCACATGTAATTCTCACAATAATTCAAAGCCAGTTCTATTATCGGATCCTCTTTTTTACATACAAAATAACGAAGACTTAGAAAAGTGAAATAAATTGATCAAGGTAATGGACATACAAACCAAACGTTCCCAATATCAGAACATTAACACTTAGCTCACTTGCAATTTTGTGTTTTCCTTAAGAAAAAAAAAAAATCATTAAGTTAAATAAAGTGAAACCAGGAAATTTCTGAAAGCTCCATTATAAAATGGCTACATTTCAAGTACTCTCCTTTCCTTTGGACAGCATCTGCTTTGACACACTTTCTAACTACTCAATTATGTGAGTGCAGCATTTAAAAAAAATCAGATTATGTGAGACCCTAATTCAATCAGTGATCTGAAAGAGTTAATCTACTAATTTTCTTGCAAGGAGCAAATTGCCAGAATGTGGTGGATTCAGTAGTGCTAGCAGTTTTTCCGATATGTAGTCTTATGACCTCACCCAGACTGATTCCTCTGGAGTATGGAAGAAGTCGAAATCATAATGTGCTGAGTTACAGAACTCCATAAAAGCGGTTTTGAGGCTTCCACCTAACCTCATTTCCAATAAAAAATCAACATTCCTCTAGACACCTTATAAAAATTAAGTCAGGATGCAAACTCTTGACATAGTGAATTTATACAGTCACACAAGAGTGACTGCTTACAAACATATGGCTTATGTCAAATGCAGAACCAGAGTCAGAAATAAGCTGAAGTTTCTCTCAAGCTTATGGCTTAAAAGTGCTTCTTAAGGCGCAAGAAATGTCTGACAGAAGGGCCTCTTCTTTTAAAGCTCTAGTCTTTAGCTCACATGAAGAATTAAAGGTTTTCTTTTTGTATATGACTTGATCAAGCCACTTAATACACATGATCAAAATATAAATTATTTATTGAAGACTGGACATTATTGTTCTATTGAAAAGAATTCTATTTGCATTTTCTGATGATTAATGAGGCTGAGCACTTTTCCATATTTCTATTGGCTGTCCATATCTCTTCTTTTGAGAAGTGTCTGCTCATATAAAACAAACAACAGATGCTGGCGAGGATGTGGAGAAAAAGGCACGCTTCTGCACTGCTGGTGGGAATACAAAACTAGTGCAACCTCTTTGGAAAACAGTGTGGCGATTTCTGAAAGAACTAGAAACTGACCTTCCATATGACCCAGAAATTCCCCTATTGGGAATATACCAGGAGGAATTCAAATTATTCTACAAAAAAGTTACCTACATACTCATGTTTATTGCAGCACTAGTCACAATAGCAAAAACATGAAACCTACCAAGCTGCCCACTGAAACTGGACTGGATTTTTAAAATGTGGTATATTATGCAGCCATAAAGAAGGACAAACATGTGAACATTTCAGCAACTTGGAAGGACGTAGAGTCTATCATACTCAGTGATCTATCACAGAAACAAAGAACAGAGTACCTTATGTTCTCACTCATAAGCGGACCTTGAACAATTATAATACTAAACGAAGGGAATTGGCAGTAGTGGGAAACTGCTAGGGTAGAGGGGCACAACTCACCAACAAGGGTACCTGCATAATGAACATTTATATACCTAACCCTGAATTGTACCCCACATCTTTAAAATAAAAAACAAAACAAAACAAAGAAAGAAAATAATTCTAGTGAGATACTTTTCTATAGAAGGTAAGATTTCAATGAAATCTACCTATTGTTGCTCAAATTACCATTGTCTAAGGAGGAAAGTATTTGAAATACAACAGACATTTAGAACCCAATAGAAGGCAGTTCTCTACTCTATTGGCCAAAAAATTTTTGTCACATTTGGGGGAAGAATATTCTTTACATGCGGATATGATGAAGGATAATTGTGCTGAATAGAGGAGTAAGTTCACTGCTTCTTCATTAGGTACTGAAATACCAAAAGGCAGGAAGTAAGGGTCCTTGGGTGGCAAAATGCTTCCTAGTTACTAGTGAACCAAAAACTGAGGACAACAACAAAAGGCAGATACTAAATAAATACACGTAAAATATTTCTCTCTAGTTTTGCATTATCTCTCACTCTCTCACTATTCTCTTACATCTCCAGAGGTTTCTTTCCTCCTTTCCCCTCTCTTCTGCTCTTTCTCTCTCTTTTTCTCTCAATGTCGGCCATCTGAACTCCTCTTTCCTCTTCCTCATCATCACTTCAGAAAATTAAAACATGTCTTCTTTTTTTGGCTACAGTTCAGTTTTTATTCACATGATGATAGAGAAGGGTTATGAAGTGAGTCCATCCTCAGGCCACTGTCTGTGCCCATGGTGAAGCAATTCACATATAAACCAGAGGCTCATGAACAGAGGTGCTGTCTGTTCATGCCACTCAGGGTTTTGTAGGCATACCCATATATCTCTGTTCTCTTGCAGTTGGTGGTAGATGCCCTTTGTCAGTGTCACAATAACCCAGAAGAGAATGTGTGTCAATGGTCTCTTTGAAGCTCTTTTGCTTGATAGCAGCTGATCAAAGTGAGCAGAAGTGGGAGGAAGTAAATTTATCCGACAAAAGAGAACTGAGAGATTTACCCTCAGGTAAGGCTCTTTCTTTGCATTTTAAAACAAATCTATTTTGTTTCAAATTCCCCCTTGCTCTTCATGAAATGTTTAAGTCATATTCTCTGCTTGAATATTTTTCTCCTTACTTCCCCCACTTTTTCTTTTGTTTTTGCACCTTCTTTTCTTTCCTCCAAAGAGAATATGATAGTTTAAAAGAACATGTTACTTGTCAGAGAGGTTTAAAAACAAACATAAAAGAGGTTAAGTTACCCAAACTTATGCTCAAGGGCTTAGAATTAGAAATAATAATTATTATATTTTTAAATCTCTGGGAATAATACTGATAGGTTTTGGGGTCCTTCTTGTAGTCATTTTAAGCTCCATTTCTAGAGATGAATGTTCTCAGCCTTTCAGAATAGCCATCACCTGGTCTTAGTTAGCTCACCATGCTTCTTTCTTAAGAGAAGTATTACACCTGCAGGCCCACAGCTGGTTATAATTCTACTTGACTTTTGCCCTATTAATAGTTTGCCTTTTTGACACTAGATAAGTCTATTTTACCTAATATGCCTAGTTGGAAATTAAATATATTTATGTATATGTGTGCATATATGAGGGGGATCCCCTCGAAAAAAGATTTATAAAAAATCGTGTATTTATTCTTACATATTAAGCATCAGTACCTTAAAAGTACTATCTGTTTGATGCAATACACCTATAAAGATGCTTTTCCACTACTCAAAACAGTTTTTGAACTCATCAATTTTGATGCATTTTAGTGCTTTTGTCATTTTTTTTTCTTTTCTCACTTCTTCCACACTGGCAAAATCTTTCACTTTGAGAATTTCTTTCATGGAAAAACAACCAAAAAAAAGTTGCTTGGGGTGAGATCAGGTGAACAGACAGGGTGGGGCACAGCAGTCATGCCAATTTTGGTCACAAACTGCTTGAACATTCAGCACAGTGTAGACAGTTATACTTGTAAATAATCCATCACAAAATGGGCAAGCATATTAAAAGAATCTCCAGCCGGGCTCGGTGGCTCAGCCTGTATTCCCGCATCTTTGGGAGGCTGAGGTGAGTGGATTGCCTGAGCCCGCGGGTTCGAGACCTGCCTGGGCAGTGAGACCTCATCTCCACAATAAATCAAAAAATCAGCCAGGCGTGGTAGCGCATGCCTGTAATTCCAGCTACTTGGAAGGCTGAGGCGGAAGGATCGCTGGAGCCCAGCAGGTCGAGGCTGCGGTGGCGGGGAGCGGCCACTGCACTCCAGTCTGGGTGACAGAGTGAGACTCCAACTCAAAAAACAAACAAACAAAAGAATCTCCAAAAAAAGTTCACTGAAGTTGAATGCAGACTCTCACAAAGAGTTCCTAGAACACTTACCTAGTTGGGGAAGCCTGTACTACAAGGGGCATGCCCTCCAAAAAATGATTCTGTTTTTATTGGAGGAGGGTCCTCCCTCATGTGAGTGTGTGTGTGTGTGTGAGTGAGAGAGAAAGAGAGAGAGAGAGAGAGAGAGAGAGAGAGAGAGAGAGAGAGAGAGAGAGAGAGGTGTGTGTGTGTGTGTGTGTGTGTGTGTGTGTGTGTGTGTGTATTTGAAAGCTGCATGTAGAAGGTAAATTTCTAGTAGACCAACTATAGGAATAATCCTGCCTGAGTTTGAATATGCATCTTAATTACATAATACATAGAATTCTTGTCTTCCCCCATGACCCATGCAAATATTATACACATATATATTGGTCTGAATTCCAATTGTCAAACAGCACAGATTTCTTTTTTTCCATGAAATGAATCTTTCATTCATGTTTTTTCTAATCAAGACACTCTATTCTATTCTGAGAATAATCGTTATTATTTCTATGATAACTTTATTACCAAGATTGGGTTAAAACTTTATTTCAGGAATACCAGATTTTTACTTTGAAATGACAATCTAAATTGTTCTCAAATTGAATACTTTTCTAGAAATATGACTTCAAGTATTTTCTTTGAATGTCACAGAATAAAGCAATTGTGTCACTAGAAGTGGAAATAAGACTTCTGGAAGGAATTTGCTTTCCTCAAAAAGATTGAAAGAAGACAGCTTTTAATTGCTCTAAATAAAAAACTGTACATGAATATATGTAAGGCGGTTTTCTATTTATTCGGAATACCCCTTGGACCAATGATTCAGGAAAGGAGGTTTAAGTTTCACTGGGCTTTTTTTTCTTGTAAAAAACAGCAGAGAGATAATGCTGTCAATGGTAAAAGACAGGGTCTATGAGAATGTGCAATGTCAATAATAAAACATTGCTATTTTACCACTTCTGGGTATTAGCAATTGGTCTTTCATAAGTCTCAGCCACTTCTTGTTAAATAAGAAGTATGTTTACTAACCAATTATAACAGGAAGTTCTGACTTGAAAAAATAAATTGGCCTCCTTCCCTTCTTACTCTCAGAGAGAAACTAAACCATTGCATGATTATGCCAAATCTCAAAGTATTTAATTTTAGTACTATTTAAAAAATCTCATTATACACTGTCACCTACTTTGTTCCCCCACCTCCCGCAATGTCTTATTCTTCAAGAGCAGATTTCTGAAATACTGAAAATATCTGATAGAATAAGAAGATACTAAGGCAAACAATATTTAAAGATAGTGGGTCTAATTTCTCTTTTCCATAGATGAGAAATCTGAGTATGCTGAAGTGCAAATGACTTCTCTGGGCAGTTTTCACTAGGCACACCTGAGATAGGAAGCCAAATCTTGGGAGGTACTGTGTTTTCATGCTTGTGTGGTTGGACTAAAATACCTTTAAGGTTTCTTGCAATATTGTATGTATATAATCGGCTTACTTTCTACTTTGGCCACACTATTTTGTGTTCTCTTTGGATTTCTGACACAGTGTTGAACATTTCCTGAGTCCCACCGGGCATTTCTTAGGGGATAAAGCATCCACACATAGTTCATAGTTTTTTTTGTTTTTTGTCCTTTAGGAAGTGATATCGTTTGGATGTTTGTCCCCTTCAAATCTCATGCTAAAATGTGGTCCTCAGTGATGAGGTTGGAGCCCAGTGGGAGGTGACTGGGTCATGGGAAAGATCCCTCATGAATGGCTTGGGGTCATCCTTGTGGTAATGAGTGAGTTCTAGTTCTATTAGTTCATGTGTGAGCTGGTTGTTAAAAAGAGTCTGGCAGCTCTTGTCCTCTCTCTGGCTCCCACTCTTGCCATGTGATCTCTATATGTGCTCCTCCTTCCACCAAGAGTGGAAACTTACTGAGGCCCTCACTTATGCAGGTGCTGGAATGCTTCTTGCACAGCCTGCAGAACCATGAGTCAAATAAGCCTCTTACTTTATAAATTACCCAGCCTCAGGTATTTCCTGATAGCAAAGCAAAACAGACTAAAAGAGGAAGTCAAGGAAAAATATCAAGAATAAGAGTGAGCTGGAAATCAACCTAATGACCAAAGATTTAAGGAATTTGTTAAACTTGCTCCACAAAGGTAATCATATTGTGTTCCATAGGACTTACCCTCCTAGAGAAAAAAAAGTAGCAAATTCCCCTCTTGTCAGTTCATAACATACTCTGTTTTCTTTTTTCTTTTTTTTTTTGAGTTGGAGTCTTACTCTTGTCACCCAGGCTGGAATGCAGTGGCATGCTCACGGCCACCACAGTCTCGACTTGCTGGGCTCAGGTGATCCTTCTGCCTCATTCTTCCAAGTAGTTGGAATTACAGAAGAATACCACCACGTCTGGCTAGTTTTTGTGATTTATTGTAGAGATGAAGTCTCACCAAGTTGTCCAAACTGGTTTCAAACCCGGAGACTCAGGCAATCCTCTTGTCTCGCCCTCCCAAAATGCTGGGATTACAGGCTGAGCCACCATGCCCGGTCACATACTCTGTTTTAATGGAGCATGTATATTTAATGGAGAGAAAACATCAACATTCTTATTGTCCAGAGACTAGAAATCACTCTGTAAGCTGACAACAGCAAAAATGAATATGGCTTACTTCACTTTCATTTAATGCTTTCCTCTTCATGACAGGATGATCTCTCATGTGATAGGCATCTCCGTGGGATCCTAAATTTTAGACACTCTACTTACAGATTCTAAACTTATAGATGCTAAAAATTTGAGAGTGACTTAAGAAGTTGTTGAATTCTAATTCTTCATCACATGTAAGAAGAGATCAAAGTCCCAAAAGGTTGTGTCCAAGGTCATACTACAGTTTAGTGAAGACCTAGATAGGATCTTAGGAGTCCTGACTCCCCAGTCAGCATTTTTCCCACTGTGTCATGCTGCATCTATTTTGAAACTAGATGAAAGCCGAGTGTGATGGCTCATGTCTGTAATGCCAGCACTTTGGGAGGTGGAGGAAAGAGGATTGCCTGAGCCCACAGGTTTGAGACCAGTCTGGGCAACATGGTGAAACCTCATCTCTACAATACATCAAAAATTAGCTGAGCTGGTGGCACACACCTGTGGTTCCAGCTACTTGGAAGGCTGAGGTGGAAGGATCGCTGGAGTCCAGCAGGTCAAGGCTGCGGTGGCCATGAGCAGCATGCCACTGCACTCCAGTCCGGGCAACAGAGTTCAACTGTGACTCAAAAAAAAAAAAAAAAAAAAAAAGAAAAGAAACGAAACCAGATGAATAACACCAAATGCTTAAACCTTTGCAGAATTTTAGAATTAGTGATACGAACATACACTATGCTTGGGAGGAAAAAAAGAGCAGAGCTAATTAAATCTGCGGGGAGAGTTTATAATAATTCTGCTGGACAATATCACCATTAATTTGGCCTGTCCTTCTCAATGTCAAGAAATACATTCATGACAAAATATGACCTCTGCTTCTGTTTGGACTTTTCTGCAAGATGGGACAACCATCAGGACAGTGAGAAAAGTATCAAGGTGGTCTTATCTCACCAAGGTGCTGCTCTGACATCACTGCACAAGACTAAACATATTACATCTCTTTGGTGTCTTTGTTTTATAACTGCCTTTGTTTGCCTTCCATGTGAATATGTTGCTAATTTGAGAACAATAAATAGCTCCTGGAGAAAATTAATTTGCACACAGCTGCAATTAATCAGTTGGATTGGAGAGGTGTGCTGGGTACAAATGTCTTCTTGAAATGGAAGACTTGAGTACCAGTAGGGCTTTGTGGGGACCAAGCTCACTTGGCTCTGAAGGTGAAGTCAGATCTCAAACTATGGGAAATCATGATTAATTTGGCATTCCACAAGGTCACAACCTTCACAGGGTATATTTTATGTGAACTCTTAACCAAGAAATGCAGCAGAGGCATGAAACATCTGCTGATCACTTACAAAAATAGGATCATTGGAAAACATCTTATTCTTTTTCTTCTCCTGCTAGCTGAGCTTTCAGGTTCTCAGTAGTAAAGTCAGTTTCTACATCTAGTTTCATTTTCAGATCTGTTGGGAGAACAGGCTTACAGACTGGGTCAGAGGGAAAATATTCACTTACTGGGACCACCTCGACTATGGATGCTTTTTGAAATGGATAAGTATGATGCTGTAACAAAGTTGACCTGGAAGTTCTTCAGTTCTCACTGACATTTTCTGCCTTAGTACAGGCCAGAAAACTGTACGTTGTCTTGGGAAGAATATTAAGATCAAGCTCTCTGGTTGAAACCACTATGTGCTGATGTGACAAAGAAAGGAAATCTATAAAAGAACACATTTTTCCAAATATGTATTTAATGCTAAAAAGGTAAGTTATGTTTCATTTTTACAATCAGTTGATTGATGCTTATTTTATTCAGGTGTTCATCTGGCCCCAGAAACAAAGATCCTCTCTAAAAGCAAAATAGTCACTCTTTCCAGAACCAGAAAAGAAAAGCTCTTCATAAATGACTCAAAGACAAGATGACCCACTTCTCATTTATATGATGACATAAACCCAGAGTGGGAGAGGGAGAAGGAAAACCTATCTGAGTAAGTTTGAGAATTAAATGCTAAAACCAGACACTTCCATACTTTGTGAGTCATCAACAATTTGCTTAACTTGGCTCTGGGCATTTCATTCCCTGTATATGCTTTGTCCTCATGCCTGCTGGTCGTGTTTTCAGACTGAAGCAGAAAGATGATGATGTTGCAGAGGCTATTATAGTTCTTATAAGAAAATTACCAAAATAAAGATGGTGATAATAGATTTTTGGGAGGTAAAGCCAGAAAGTAAATTAAAATTATCTAATTTTCAATTATAAGATTGGGAAATGACCATTATGTAAAGATAACTATACAAATAGGCACTGCTTTAAATAAAGCTTAAATGTGGAAATTAGGATTTGCATAGAAGATAAGATAAAGAAAAGAGTGACTATTTGCTTTGGAGAAAAGGTACATAATAAAGTTCATTCAAATAGCAAGTTCCTCCACATCCTAGAACAATTACTTGATTTCCAAGAATTCAATTCCTGCCTCATTCTTCAGGAAACTGCTTCATATAAAAAGGCAGCTGCACAGACCCCCACAGGTAAGTGTGAACCATCAAGGCTAAGTATACTTGCAGTTTGACTCTCTAAAATCATAGAGAAATTGTTGGAAAACAATAAGAAGGGTAGACAGGTTAAAAACGAATTTAGAATGAGTGGTAGAGAAAGATGATAAACTATTTCTGGCCTAAATAAATAAATATCTTTAGGAATTTTTTCCACATAAAAAATGCTAGTGAGGGATTTTCAGACCAAGACAGAAATAAAAGGCTTTTATCAGCCAAAAATCAAACCAAAAAGCAAGGGATTTGCACTGTTGGAGAATCTGGGTTATGTTCTATAATTTACACACACACACACACACACACACACACACACACACACACACACACATGGAGGCAGTATGTGTGTGTGTATGTGGGAGATCCCTCTGTATCTACTAGTGACAGGTTCCAGGACCCCCTGTGGATAGCAAAATCCAGAGCTACTCAAGTCCCTTTATAAAGCAGTGTCGTATTTGCGAATAATCTACATATATCCTCTAGAAGACTTTAAATCATCTCTGTATTAAGTAGACTACCTAATACAATGTAAATATCGGGTAAATAATTGTTATACTGTATTTTTATTGTTGTGTTTTTATTTTTTAATTCAAATTTGGTTAAATCTATAGATGTGGAACCTGCAGATACAGATGGCCGACTGTATGTTTTAAATCTCATATTCTATTAGGCATATGAGAATGATAGGCTGGCAGGATTAGGCAACAGAATGAGAATTTTTATGGTGAGATGGTGAGGTCCAATTCAGAGGGGACACATCAGCCCATTAATAAGCATAGTCTATTTTTATACCTTTCTCCAGAAGCAAGAAAGTTGGTTTCCTATCTAAGTTTCTTTTGGTCACCTGACATCTTACTTTTTGGTTTTAATTGTCAGAAGTAGTATATAATGTCAATGACAAAGTCAAAGATGGCTCATGAGGAAGAGTCCTTGCAACTCTACAAAAGTACTTAAGGAATCTGACTTTGCAGAATGAGAGCTGTACAACTCAATCAATAAGACGAGATGGCACGAAATACTATATAACCTGCCCAGACAAGAGAAGTTGGGAAGGAGGGGATCTTTTTCAGTGTGTAGGAAAACCAGGACCACTGGGTTCCTCCCACATCTCATGTTGACTTAACTTTTGTGACCTTCTTTAAACAGATTTGATTACAGATGAATCTGCAAGGTGTGCCATAGAATGGAGAATTATAAAGACAACTTTCCACAAGTCTAAACTCACAAACAGAACAAGGTAAAAAAAAAAAAAAAAATTCAAGTCCAAAGCTGGCAACGGAGAGGGGTACATCCACAGTACAGTCTGTCTTGGCGAGAGTACTTACTTAAAAAATATAACCAGTAAAAGCATAATGTGCTCTTGTTTATATTTTAGGAGTAAGAGGAAAAACATCTGAAATGATTTGCCTTGTCACTCCTCCCTAGTTTGTCATCAAACTCACCTGAATGCACCAGAACAGGCTTCCCTGCACTTGGACTGAGTCCCCATTCCCACTCCTCAATCAACACTGAGTATTAATCAGAATAGGAGAATCTTAGCTGATTCTAATCCAGCCTCTCTGCTGCCCCTCCTCTACTAGGTGCTGGTCAATTATAAGGACTGAGACTTTCACAGCCTATTGAGGACAATCATGCAGACATGTGCAAACTAAAAACCATGAAATCAGAGTCATCAAAATTATTTGAAAGCAGGTGATTCTTGACAATTCACAAGTCACGAGTTAGCATCCTGGGCTCTCAACCTCTTTTCATATTCAATTGTTTTGATAGATAATCTGTTGTCAATCTGTTACACAGGGGATTGCTTTCAAATCTAAGATAAACTCAATATAACCTCAGAGACTGTCCTAATACTAGGAAGGGAATGTACTCAGATATGTAATAAAGAAACCAGTTGGTAGCACTCAGTACTTTCAGTGGGAAATCAAGGAAATAGGAGAACATAGGCAGTACCTTTAACCTCAATGTGGTGAGGAGTTAAGAAAGGCTTCCCAGATTGGTGACATCCAACCTGAGGCAATAGGCAAAGGTGGTGGAAGGTGAACCAGTGGCAATGGTAATGGCATGATTGTTTCAGGTAAGGGAACAGCCTGTTTAAAGCTTGGAAGCAGAGGAGAGCAAGGTGGACAGTTACAGCTGTACTTTTGACGATCTGCCTTTATGACACAATCTAGCAATGGTACTACAAGCAGGCATCATCTGGATGGAGGTGTGGGTATGCGCTCATGCATATTCCAAAGACAAATGTGGACACGTGCACTTTCCATATCCATACACTATGGTTTAGTATGGACAGTCACCAGATGCCCGACAATCTCCCCTAATGACACCGGAGACAATGGATTTCTCCCAATTTATAGTAGGCAGGTTTCTGACACAAGCTGGATGAGAACTTCCAAGCACACTTCAAACAACTCAATTAGATAAAGAGAAAAGCCTCCCGAAGCAGCTCTTATAGATCTACTGTAAAACGCTTTTCATTTCTTCACAATATTAAAAATAAAACAAAACACCACCGACTTCTTCCCAATCTGAAATTGAAAGGTTGCTCCAGCCTTTTGTGGTGCCTCCCTTTCAATTTAGCCTTTTTTAGTCTGCCACAATCACAGCCTCAGGAAACTCTCCAGCCTACAGCATATTTATGGGGAGAACAGGCTCCTTCTCTCTCAGTCAGTCCCAGAAACCATTCATATTCACTGTGTATTTGTACATCTGACAATAACTCTAGGCAAGAGAAGAGGAGGGAGGGCAGAAGTACCAGTTCTAGGCATTGCAATCACAGAACAGAACAACAAGGAAACAAAAAGATGAGTAAACCTGGCAGTGGCTTCTTCTTTATTGGGACCTGCAATGGTTATTAGGCACACAAGGGGAAGAGTGAGAATATGGCTTTTAACGCATTGTCCATAATTCAGCACTGCATGAGCGGCTAGTAACCCTTCACGCGGTTGTCAGAAGTGGGTAATAAATACACTGTTTGTCTGAGCCTGTGGGTTCAAGACCCGCCTGGGCAACTTGGCGAGACCCCATCTCCACAATAAATAAAAAAAAATCAGCCGGGTGTGGTAGCACACACCTGTAATTCCGCCTACTCGGAAAGCTGAGGTAGAGGATTGCCGGAGCCCAGTGGGTCAAGGCTGCGGTGGCCAGGAGCAGCCACTACACTCCAGTCTGGGAGACGGAGTGAAACTCCAACTCAAATAAATAAATAAATAAATACAGACATACACTGTTATTGGGGAGAATGATGGGAAGGATGGAGAATGAGGACCTGGATGACTTGGCAAAGGAACACCAGGGACCATCTCTGCCTCTTTATTCTTCCATTTTCAACTTTTATAATTTATACCTTCCCTTTCCAGTTCGAGGTTTTTGTTTAATAACTTGGATAAAATTATGTATGTTTACTGAATAAGACAGAAACCACAACACTTACTAAGTGTAAGAGGTGCTTTTCATTGTTATCTCATTTAGTGTTCACAACAAAACTCTACAAAGTAGATAACAGTATTTCCATTTTGCCGATGAGGAAACTAATATAGTTTCAATAACCCACCCAAAAATAAACATCAAGGGCATGGCAGAGCCTTGACTTCAAGGCTTAAGATCTTATCCACTGTATACTACTGATTATAAATATCAGTGATTTATAACATTCAATATTTGGTTACTTCTACTAGAGTGCTTTAGTTTTTTGTTTTTTTAAGAAATCAGTTCCTACAATTTGAAGTCAATTACAAAATATGTTAGACTCTTCAACCAGTTGGTTGGATTTTGACACATATCAGCTGACTGCGTTATACAAACTCCTCACATTTATACATGACTTTTGTTGTTCAGTCCTTGTCCATTAGAGGTCAGAAGGGGCCACTGACGTGAGTTGTAGGATTTCATGTGAGAATATTTTGGGTTAGGAAACATATTTCAAGAAATGAGCCACATTTTTTGAGTCTATGGTTCTATTTTCCTGGAGAAGTTGTGAAGTCCTTCTAGTGTTTTCTTGCTTCCTCCAATCTACTTTTTCCAACAACCATCAAAATTTTTAGAAATGAAATTTTATCATGTCGCCATCTGGTTTAAAAGCTTTCAATAGTCCTTCGTTGTACTGAAAATAAAATCCTTGTTGCAAAGTGTTCAGAACAACAATGTCCCAGTTCCTCCACATGGCAGTTTCTACAAACTACCTGCCCTTTGAGCAATTATGTATGCACATTTTCTGAATCAATTTTAACTTGTAGGGAACTCTAAAGTCTTAATTTCTTTCCTTGCAGACCTTGGCATCAACTACTGAGAACCAAATGACCTACTGCATACCTAGGGGATAAGTGAAGGAAAATACAGTGGTAGGTAGCTTTTGTTTCAGTGCTATTTCTAGGTAGGATGGCAGGCAAAATGTGCTTCAACAAAGTTTTATTCTCTCTAGAAGAGCACATGATATTAGAGGTTCTTGAAGAAGTAACTAATATGACAAAATAGCTGCTAAACAAACAAATGACCAAAAAGTAAGGGATTAAAGGAGCAGGGGAAGAGGAATTTTTTTTAAATACATGGAAAACCAAATAGAGGACAATTACTAGCTGTCTTTTGTTCCCTCCAGGGATAAGAACAAGAGAAAACAGGTTTAACCCTGGGAAGAAGATTAGGAGATAAGGAGAATAAACAACAGTGGATTGGATAGTTCAAGTTTTTTTTTTTTTTTTTTTTTGTTTGTTTTTTAAAGGGTCTTGCTGTTACCCAGGCTGGAATGCAATGTTGTAATCATAGCTCACTGCACCCTTGAATTCCTGGGCTCAAGTAATCCTCCTACCTCACTCTTCTGAATAGCTGGGACTACAGGCATCACCACGCCCAGATAATTTTTGAAAATTGTAGACATGGGGGTTGCACTATGTTGTCCAGGTTAATTTCAAACTCTTGGGCTCCAGTGACCCTCCCTCCTTGGTCTCCCAAAGCACTAACATTACAGGTATGAGACAGCAATGCTCAGCCCAAGATTTCTTAATTTACTACTAATGTGATGAGTTAGTGTGATTAAAAACAATGTGAGTTCTCTAGCACTTAACCTCTGTTTTTGTTGGTGTATGATAAGCATGATGAGAGCAGCCTCCAGAATTGATGTTATGGGTAAATGATGTTATACATTAAATGTCTTTTGCAGTCAGGAATAACATGGCAGATCTCCACAGGTGCTGGAAATCCTAGCTCCGTGATTTCAAAACTTGCTTCACCATAATACTGAGCTGGGGCACTTGTCTAAAAGCAGATTTCTAGGTATATTCCCTAGACATTCCAATTCAGCACATCTGTGATGAGGCATAGAAATCTGTTGCCTGTTTCATTTAACAAGGGCTTCCAATAAGTATCAAGTTCCAGCAAGTTTAGAGAACAGTGCCCTAACTTATTTGACGAAATCCTGTGGATCTGGAATGAAACCAGAGAAATCTGTAGAAGCTCACTGTTACCAGTTGCATTGATCATCCCTCTCCCTGCATAGGAATGTTGAAGTCCTAATCCCCAGTAGCTCAGAACGTGAATGTATTTGAAAACAGGAAGGTTGCAGATATAATTAGTTAAGTTAGGTGAGGTCATACAAGAGTTAGGTGAGACCCTAATCCAATATGGCTGGTGTCCTTAAACTCGATAGTCATGTGAAGACAGGGGCACACAGGGAAAACATCAAATGATGGCAAAGAGAGAGACTGGGGCTAGGCAACCACACTAAGGAAGAGACAAGATGGCAAGACAAACCACCAAGGAATTTTTTCCTTACAGATTTCAGAGGGAGCTTGTCTCTGCTGACACTGGGATTTTGGACATCTAGACTTCATACCGGCAAGAGAATACATTTCTGTTGTTTTAAGCCACCCAATGTGCAGTACTTTATTACAGAAATCCTAAGAAACAAATGGACCTGAAGATCTCTTCAAATCTCAAGTTTAGGACTACAGTGCAGTAGATCTACCATGGATTGAGAATGAGTCTCCCTCATCCTCTGCTGCTGGAGTGAATTTGTATTTGGCTCTCCAAACTCAGTTCCATTTTGGTGCAATCCAGTCACAATGATCTATTTATTCCCCTTGTTGGTTTAGGAATGAACATGTGACAAAATCCTGACCAAAAAGATGCTGGAAATGTGGAGGGTATGCTGAAAATGGTTTTCTCAAACCTAAAGACATGACATAAAAGAGCTGGTTTTTATTCCACTGGAAGTTATCATTTCAGGATGTGACATTTCAAACAGCTACAGATGTCTTGCATGAGGATAGACTGTCTAAGGGCAAAGTGGACATACTGAGAATGACAGAGAAAAAGAATCTGGTCTGTGATGGCATCATTGAGAAACCAAATTAACCACGTTTAGAGCACATTCTACTTGTAGCATTTGTGCGCCTTAATTTCTCCCCTAGTCCTGCAATATTCCGTTTCTTATCTTTCCATTTAGATCTGAACTCTTTCTAGAGGTAACTAAAAATAGTTATGCCTTCTAAACCAACTTTTTCTTCTTGGATGTGTTTTATATTCAACCTTTGACTTAAACTGATCCTGGCTAATACATTTATCTTCTGACCCTGCCCCAACAAGCTTTTATGTTGGCTCCCAATAGGCCAGGTTTGGGTCCACTTGAGGATTCCTGGATTATTCTAGATACTCCAGGACTGTTGTCAGTAGAAACACTCTTGGGGTCATCTCACACCTACTCCCACCCTTTCTCCAACATAAGCTTCCTTAACAATATAATGTGCTCTATTACTAAATAGAACCCAGGATCTGGTTAGAATTGTTCAACTCATCTCCAGATAAATACAGAAACAAAATCTGCAAAGCTATCACAAGAGCTGTGTTTATGGAGAAGGAGTCTTAAGAAATACCAGGAACTTAGCATTTCATTGTTAGGAATTTACTATCTTTTCTTCCTAGAAGCAAAGATGAGTAACAAATACAGAAACCATCGAATTAAACATTTCTTCTAATAAAATAATTAGGTTTTGAGGCATTTACCTGGGTCTATATATTTGTGTGGCTTGTATTTCTTCAAACGGCCATTGGAGTCACAAGTGTGATGTCACATAATGTCATTTATTTTAGGATAGGAAACTTCTAAGCAGATGGAAAAGGTAAAGAAGAAAATCACACACCAAGGTTTTGACTGCTTCCCAGTTTTATTTATATTAACTTCTTCTGAAAAATATAGTTGGGCCACTGTTAGAACCTTTGTGACCCATATTTTTAGTTCCTTGTTGAAGGCAGAAATTCATCACAATGTTTTTTCTGACATTCACACTTAACCCTTGTTCACTATGCAAAGCTTTGTGATCAGCAGCAGTTGACACTGCATTCTCCACTCGTGTGGCATGTAGGTGTTTGGTTAAAAACAGGTGGGAGAAAAGGAAGGACCTCATTAATGTCAATTTATCAATCTATGCACTCGGATCAGCATAAAGAATAAAGCTGCACATACTGTAAGTATTAAGAAACAAGACCAGACACAATATACTAAAGTAATATATTTGTTTCAGTCAGTATAGACTTGATAGGCTAAATTTAATTTGGAAATTCCCTTTCCCCAACAAGAATACTAGTGAGATATATGTGTGTAATATACATATGCTTATATATATTGACTGTTTTTCCCACTAATGACCCACAGGCCTCAAACATGAATTCTGATTAAGCCAGCATCTGCTTCTACTTTGCTTTATGACTCAATGCAAGAAACTTAGCATCATTTTCTTGACCATTAGACACTTGTAATTAAATGGCCAGTCGTTCACAGAACCATGCAAAATAAAAAGTAGAAAAAAGATAATGTTTGTGTAGCAGCATTTGGTGTTAGAATTGGAAGGAACCATGGGGTGAACTAAAAATGTGTTTCTCAAAGTATGGCATGTAGACAATCTATTAGAATCACCTGACCACCTGGTGAAAGCGGACCTTGAACAATTATCATAATACCATAATATAATAAGAAAGGGATTGGCAGTAGTGGGAAACTGCAGAGGGCGGTGGGGGGGCACGCCTCATCAACAAGGGTACCTGCATAATGACTATTTGTATACCTAACCCTGAATTGTACCCCACATCTTTAAAATTAAAAAATTTTTTAAAAAGAATCACCTGGTAAACTTTTAACACATATATATTCTTAAAACCCATCCTAAGCCTATTACATTAAGGTGTTATGGAGTAGGGATTTAAGTCATTCTGGTTGTTACCCTAAAGTTCATGTGTGTCTAAGGAATAGTTAGAAGTTATTTTGAAACATACATTACCCTCTACCTCCTAAATTTAAGTATATTACTGAATTGTCAGTGAAACTTGAAAGCTTCCCAAGCCACCCCTCCTTTTTAGGAATCACTGAACTCTTCTAATGCTTTCATTTTAATGACAGAAAAATGAAGTCTATGCAGCCAACACCCACTAAGACATGCAGCATATGTTACAAGCAGAGCCAGAAGTCCAACTTGGGCTCCTTGACATGTGTTGCACATACTGTGGATACCTAAATGTATTATTTATTAACACTTTTTTATTATAGAAAATACAAACATGCAAAAATAAATAAAATTGCATGATGATTCTCCATTTATCCATTTATCTAGGTTCTACAGTGATCAGTTCACTGTCTCATCTATACGCGCTATTCTTTCTTCCAGAATCATATCTAAAAATATTTTATCCATAAATATTTGCCTGATTATTATAAGACAGAATAAAACATTGCTTAACTTCTTTGTGCTTTACTGTTTTCATCTAAAAAAATCTGGGGCCATCAAATATAACTTGTGAAGGCATTTATATACTTGGGAGTTACAGTATACTTCTGTCTCTCTTATCCTAGATTTAAAGAGTATTTAAAAAGGATATATTAGTTTGATAATCTATCAACTTCATAATTGCTTAAGTACAGAAGAAATTGTGATAATACAGGGCCTGCTATATTGAGACACTATGGGCAATTAGGGACAGTTGAGACTAGAAATAAAATAGCCTTCACTGGGCCAGGTATGGTCCTTTTAAAAACAAAACATAATTGGATTGAAACAATAAGCCAAGTAGCAGGCAATTAGCTAGAGATTTGAAAAAACTTGGCCAAACTTCTACTTTTATTTAGAAATACTTGGATTTACATACTAATATAGGTTGAAAGATTTCATAACAAGCCTCGAATTGTGTGCAAAATGCTTAAAAGCTTAAATGGGAGAGAGAAAAGGAAGAGAGGGAAGGACGGAGGAAAAGAGGGAGAGGAAGACAGGGAGGGGGAGAGAATGAGAGTGAGAGACACTAACTCATGTATATCTTCATTCAATACAAGGAGTTAATTATCATTATGGCAAATTATGCAGTGAATAAATTGAGGTAATCATAGGGCAATCATCTCTCAATTCAATTAACAGGAGGCACAATATCTTGTAAAATTCCAATAGATTTAGAATGCTTTCTGTTATTGCTGCTTAATAGTTGAAATGTTCAGGAAAATTTGACTTTGGAGGGTAGTGTTTAACATAATCCCTTGTTCTAACAATGACAGGACTATAATTCTAAACCAGAAGGATTTATTTTATATTTCTCTGTCTGTCACAATATATTGAAAAGAAATAAACAAAATAGAACAAAGCAAAATGACCACAAGTAGACATTAGGGTCTCCTCTTTCAGATTTCAAGATAAATAGTGACTGATAAAAGTGTCTAAGGATATTGATATAAAAGAGAAGCCCATGAACTAGTGTTTTACCTTAACATTACTGCAATACTTTTTTTGAGTTGGAGTTTCACTCTGCCACCCAGGCTGAAGTGCAGTGGCATGCTCACGGCCACCGCAGTCTTGACCTGCTGGGCTCAGGTGATCCTTCCACCTTAGTCTTCCAAGTAGCTGGAAATACAGACACATGCCACCATGCCTGGCTAATTTTTTGACTTATTGTAGAGACAAGGTCTCACCAAGTAGCATAGGCTGGCCTCAAACCCCTGAGCTCAGGCAATCCTCTTACCTCAGTCTCCCTAAGAGCTGGGATTAAGGGCTTGAGTCACTGCGTCCAGCACTGCAATACTCTTAAAATGTCTAGAAAGCAAATCTATATGTGTGCATATATGTATATATAATTGTGTGTATATATACAAACATACACATTTACCTATATATACTTATATATGGGGTTGCCAAAAAATGTGCACACATTTTAAGAGATCTTATCTATTTATTAGTTTTTAAAGTTGAATTAAATTATGGTAGCAATGTGTAGTATGACATTCCCTCAACTATGCTTCCACCATTTTCTTTGACCCTTCTGTCACATGGCAATACTAGCATTCATTTGATTAATGCCATCTTTCAAGAAAACATCATATTTAAAATAGGTATACTTTCTTTGGGCATGTGATATGTATATATACATACTGTATGTATACATACATAAAATACATACATACTTTTGCTTATAATGTCAGGACAAGTATCTGATACATTTCTTAAAATTTTGAGAGGAAATTAGAATAACACATAATTCTATTACATACTATTACCTTTAATATTGCTTTCATAAAGCATGCAGTTTATTCTGAATTGTGTGTGGTTTTGTTTTTTTTTTAGATTTAGCATGAAACCAAATTCTGTGATTCAACCAAACACATCATTGGACCTATATATTAAGAAATGAGAGTATAGCTTATTTCAGTATATAGTAAACTACATTTCCTGGAGGACAAGTGATTTGTCTCAGGTCACAAAGCTAATTACTTGTCAAGACAGGTATTTTAAATCTTGTAAGAAGATATGTCCATTGATTCATCTAGCAAAGCATAATCTCTATTGCGGAACCTGTAAGAATTCAATACAGCACTTGCTTTCTAACCTTGAGAGGGTTTTAATCTAATTTTAGGAGAGAACATACTAGAACAATGACTAATTATTAACATGTTGTTAAATTATGTGATACACATTCATAATGTTTTGGAACTGGAGTAAAACAAAAAGTATTAGTCAGTATGGACAGGATACATTTACTTGAGCTTTGTCCTAAGGGTTAAAGACTTGAGCTTTAGGCTCTAGGAATTTGCAACCTAGTGTTGGGGAGGGGGCAAGATTACACCGAAATAATGATCTGTGTTCAGAAATGTGTGGTTTTTGGTTTTTTTTACAACTAAAAGCAAAGTCCAATAGAAATGCTGCAGTTAATAAATGTCATTAGTGGAGGACTCCATCTCAAAAGAGCTGAAGAAGTCATAAGTTGGTCCTAATGGGCAACAGATACATCAAAGATGGAGGTGGAAAAGAAGACATTTCAGCATTTTTTTTTTTTTTTTTTTTTGAGTTGGTCTCACTCTGTCATCCAGACTGGAGTACAGTGGCCGTTCCCGGCCACTGCAGCCTCAACCTGCTGGGCTCCGGCGATCCTTCCGCCTCAGCCTTCCAAGTAGCCGGAATTACAGGCATGCGCTACCATGCCCGGCTGATTTTTTATTTATTGTAGGGATGAGGTCTTGTCAAGTTGCCCAGGTGGGTCTCGAACCCACGGGCTCAGGCAATCCACTCACCTCAGCCTCCCAAAGCGCGGGATTACAGGCTGAGCCACCGAGCCTGGCTGACATTTCAGCATTAATATGAGTCAAGGCAGGGAGGTGCAAAAAGTGCACTGACTGAGACAAAGGGCAAGTGTTGGTGTATGTTGGGAGAGAAGACTGGAAAGGCAGCTGAGACTGGGAAGCCACACTCAGAAATCGAGACTATCTCCTCAAGCCCCAGGAGTCACTGAAAGTTTTGCAGGGACTGACAAGTTGTGACAGTGTTTTGGAAAGATAACTCATGTGACAAGGGAGATTGGACCTTCGAGCAACTAGAGCAGAGTGGTCAGTTGGGAAGCTATTATTATCTTTCAGAAGAGAGATTAGGGCCCAAAGTAGGGCAGTGGCAAAATAAATAAAAGGAGAATAAGAGAAGAAATATTGGTACTGTCAGTTGGCTGAATATAAAGGGGAGGGAGGAATGAAAGATGATTCCAAGGTATTAGCTTAAAAGCGAGAGGGCAGGGATCCACTAGCTCAGACAAGGAAAAGGAAGAAGGGAGTGGAGGGACAGTTTCTGTAGAGAAAACATGAGATAAGTTCATCCAGTGAGTATGAGATGGCAGCCAGCATCCTCTGGACATATTCAGGAAGTGGCTGGGAACTGAAACTCAAGACAGAGGCTTAAAAAAAAGAGTGACCAGACATTCACCTCAATTATGAGGGCACATGAAAAAGGATGCACAATTGAAATAGTAGTAAATAGTGTGAGATACATAAAGTTGAGGTTTCCCCTGGTAGAAGGCCCTTTTTGGTAGCTGGTGGTACACTCACAGCAAGTGGAGAAGATAGCAGGCAGGAAGGTCGGGCATACGATCTCCCCCTTGGCAGGCAGGGTTCTAAAGGGCTCTCCCAAATCCGAACCTCTACAACCATTTTCTGAACTTTCTCAGGTTCACAACTTCACTCCTTTATTATAGTCCTTCATGTTTTATGTATTCATATTACCAGCTCTAGATTATGACTTTGAATACTCCTATTCTGCCTCTGTGTCACAGAACATACATGGAAACATCAATGTGTCTTCATTTCAACACACAGACAATGAGAATTTCAGAATTTCTACTTAAGAAGAGCTTAAGATATCCAGTGTTTTTGGACTAGGAGATCAGGAGATTTATTTTGAAACTTTATGTGCTTACGAAAAATGTGTAATTTTTTGCGCTGAATGTTATAGGTATAAGGCCTCCTAAACACGCATTTATTCACACTTCATGTACTTTTGATGGTGCTATTACGTTGGCTGCTGTACTATATTAGTTTCCTGTGGCTGCTGTAACACATTAGCACATACTGGGTGACTTAACTCAAGCACATTTATTTTTTCATCATTCTGGAGGCCAGACATTTGAAATTAGTATGACTGATCAAGACATCAGCAGGGCCACACTCTCTCTGGAGGCCCTAGGAAAGAAGCTATTTCTCGACTCTTCCAGCTTCTGGTGACTGCCAGCACTCTCTGGCATGTGGCTGCTTCACTCCAATGTCTGCCTCCATTTTCAAATCACTTTCTCACCTCACATCACAAATCTCTTTCTCATCTCAAATCACATTATCACCGTCTCCTCTGTGTATGTGTGATGCTGGGAGGGACTGCCTCCCTGCTTCGCTCTAAAAAGGACGCTTTCCAAAGTGTTCACTGCTCACCCAAACAATCCAGGATTATCCCCCCTCCCTTTTTTATCCCAACAAAGTTTATTAGAGAAAGAAGGGAGAAAAGAAAGAATGACATGTCAGTTGACATGGGTGAAAGAAGCCGCCAATCTCGAGATTCTTAACTTGATCACACTTGCAAAGACCCTTCTTTCAAATAAGGTAAAATTTACATATTCAAACATCTTTGAGGGATGTTTTCCAACTATTATAGGTGGGCTAATGCATGCTCTCCAGCCACTCATAGCGAATTCCTAGCTAGTTCCTTCATGGAATCCTAAATGGCAAGATGCTAGCTGAAATAATGAATTTGGATTTAAAGAGGAACTGACTTTTTATATCCATATTGGTCTAAATCCATTCATTCTGGTCTCTTTGCAACACTCTGCTAGTACATGATAGATTCCATATGAAGTCTGTCATTTTTGGAAGTAATCTCGATTTTGGATTAAGTTTTACATTACTTTCATCAGAACACTGCACAGTAACGTGACATATGGATTTAATTAATATTATGCCAAGCCTAAGATCATGAATTCCCACTGGCTGACATTAAGATGGAATCGATGCTGTAAGCCCAAAAAATATGGATTCTGACAAAAAGTGGCAGCAGTTAGAAAAGTGTTAAAATTAAATACATAATATAAACTTCATGCTAAGACACAATATATATGGCAGAAATAAAGATACATATTGGCATAATAGTTGTTGATAGTAAATACCACTGTCATAAATGTTTTTAGTCACTTTACTAAAAAGGGGGACAAACTGAAAAATTAGAAAGAAAGGATCTAACAGTGAAAAATTCAATATTTAATTATATTTGATATGCCCAATTCTCCATTATTTAGTTAAAGCAACTTTAGAATAATATTAAGATTAGGCTGCACTTGTTAGATATATTCTAAGTTATTGTTGGTTAACTGCTGAGGGGTTAAGGAAGTCATTTGAGAACCAACATTTCCAAACATGCAAACCACAAAGTAGACAGCCCATGGGCCAATAACTGGGCTCTCCATGAACTCGGGACTGAGACGGTACCACACTTTGAAGGAGACCCGCCTGGGCAACTTGGTGAGACCTCATCTCTACAATAAATCAAAAAATTAGCCGGGCATGGTAGTGTGCTCCTGTAGTTCCAGCTACTTGGAAGGCTGAGGTGGAAGGATCGCTGGAGCCCAGCAGGTCGAGGTTGCGGTGGCTAGGAGTGTGCCACTGCATTCCAGTCTGGGCGACAGAGTGAGACTCCAACTCGGGGTAAAAAAAAAAAAAAAAAGAAAAAAGTATAGTTGGAGTTGTGTACTTGGTCTTTGAGGAAAGGAACAATATATGCAAGTGTAAAACTTCTAAATAAAAACAAAAAAATGTGGCTTGGATGTTTTGAACACATCTGGATGCTTGATGTGCATCAAATAGCTAAGAGGATTAACTGAAACTTTTTACTTTTTAATCTGCTCATTTTCAAGTCAAAATAATGATTAATTGTTTTGGCTAGCTCATGTTTATTAAGAAGCTATATCTTCCCTCTCACCTGGAGAGTCAGGCTCTGTTATTTGTAAACTCTGTATACATAAATTATAGACCTATATAGTCAGCAGAAGAGATTTTCATGTTTTGCTGAAGGTTTAGAAAACACATTTGAGCATTTTAAGCTCAAGGAGTGCATGTCTACAAGCACAGTACAATTTTTTTTTTTTTTTTTTTTTTTTGAGTTGGAGTCTCACTCGCTCGCCCAGACTGGAGTGCAGTGGCCGCTCCCGGCCACCGCAGCCTCGTCTGCTGGGCTCCAGCGATCCTTCCGCCTCAGCCTTCCGAGTAGCCGGAATTACAGGCATGCACTACCATGCCCGGCTGATTTTTTGATTTATTGTAGAGATGAGGTCTCGCTGCCCAGGCGGGTCTCGAACCCACGGGCTCAGGCAATCCACTCACCTCAACCTCCCAAAGGTGCGGGATTACAGGCTGAGCCACCGAGCCCGGCTAGTACAATTTTTTTTTAAAGAAACCTGACTAATCTGGGAAAATCAAGAAATATTTAAAATTGATATTTTAAACATATACCCTGGTAATTCATCTAGGTTGGGTTTGGAAATTCACCCTCATAAGCACTCATAGAAATAGTATTGATGGTATCTTTGTTCAGAAGACATAAATAAAATATATTTTATTACCCTATTCTAGTCTTAAAATAATTTCCTTCATGTTGTTTTTTAAATGTGACTACTAGGAAACAGAAGTTAGTGCTGAGCTAGACTGTCAGCTGGGTGAAGAGGGGTATTAATGAGGGTACCAGAACAATGGAACAAGGTATGACCCTAGTAACGAGAATCCTGGCCTTACAAGAGAGGTGGAGATGTTGATCAAGGGAAGTGATCGGTTGAGGACTGTAGTCTGGAGGTCCAAGAGGGACCATCGAGAAGGCAAAATCTCCTCCTGCCCTGGAACATAATACGTCCATTGGTGAGAACCATCCAGCTTAAAAAAAGCTGGCCATTTTGTACATTATTTTACAATGCAATATGCCAATTACCAATTATTATATGAGACTAATTTTTTTTTTCTCTAACAACAGGGGAAGCGAACTATTTTTAAAACATTTTTGGAAGGAAGCTGCAATTGAACTGGGGCAGAGAACTGAGCAGGACATTCAAAGAAAGACTAGCAACAACCTAAGAGCTGTAGAAAGACTTCCTCCAAACAGCCCTATTAGACCAGGGAAAATAATGCAACCACAGCACTGTAGTTCTTTAAGATTTTCACACAAGAAATGCTTGGATGCTTTATAACCTTGTTCTTTTCTAGTCATTTTTCTTCCGACTTACACCCTACCACACTTCAGAGGACAATAGCCAGGTGTAAAGTTTGAAGTTTTAAAGTTTAGTAGTTTTTGAGTTATGTGTACACAAAATACCTCCAGGCAACATGAAAAATCCATTTTTTTCCTGGTTCTGTAACTTGCAAGACAGCTGAACAAATCCTCCTAAACTTTTCCCCTTTACCAACACATTTAAACTAATGTCAAGCCCAGGAAGTCTGAAGCTTTAAGTATACTTTTTCAAGTATACTTCTCTTTAACTTATTATGACTTCCTTCCAAAATGTTTTAAAAATAGTTATCTATCCCTGTTGCTATAGAAAAAAATTAGTCTCACATAATTGACAATTGACATATTTAATTGTAAAATAATGTGTATAATGGCCTGTATTACTTTTCTTTAAATTGGTGTACAAAGTTACAAAAGTAATAATAAATGTGACTTTTGCCTTTAAGCCCAAGGTCCTGGACTTGAAGCATCAATGTCTATATAACAGGCTGGACAGGGAGTTTAATAAACCTGATATTCCATAGTGAAAAGATGCTTTATAAGAAATAAGGTGTTAGCCAGGTGCAGTGGCTCATGACTGTAATCCCAACACTTTGGGAGGTGGAGATTAGAGGACTGCCTGAGTTCAGGTGTTCGAGACCAGACTGAGCAACATGGCGAGATGTGGTCTCCACAATAAATCAAAAAGCTAGTAGGGGAGTGGTGGTACATGCCTGTGGCTCCAGCTACTTGGAAAGCTGAGGTGAAAGGATCACTTGAGCCCAGCAGGTCGAGGCTGTGGTGGTTGTGAGCAGAAAGCCACTGCACTCTAGCCTGGGTGACAGAGTGAGACACTGACAAGAAAGGAAGGAGGGTAAGAGGGAGGGAAGGAGGGGGGAAGGGAGGGGGGGAGAGAGAGGGAGAGAAAGAAAAAGAAAGAGAGAGAGAGAGAGAGTGAGAGAAAGGAAGGAAGGAAGGAAGGTAGGAAGGAAGGAAGGAAGAGTGCTTAAGTTGGGGTCTCATGTCACCAACTCTAGAGTGCAGTAACATAACCATGGCTCACCACAGCCTCCATCTCTTGGACTCAGGTGATCCTTCTGTCTCAGCCTCCCAAGTAGTTGGGACTACAGTTATGCCCACCATGCCTGGCTACGGTAATTTTTTTTTTTTTTTTTTTTTTTTTTAGAGATGAGGTCTCGCTATGTGTCCAGGCTTGTTTTAAACTCCTGGGCTCAAGTGCTCCTCCTACTTCGGACTCCCAAAGTGCTAGGATTACAGGCATAAGCTATTATGCCTGGCCCCCTTAAGTATGCTTTATACTGAAAAAAAATGAATAAGCCCCACCAACTAGAACTTTTCAAACTTCGGGCTGTTGCTTTGGTATCATGTAGGTTTATAATCAGAATTCTTCAGCTGAGGCTTTGAAGCTTTGTATCCAGCTTTCTCAAGGAGCCAGTGGGGATTTAGTCCAAGCATTTGCTCAGAAAGGGATCAAAGAGGGGGCTTTCTGTGCTTATAGTCGAATTCAAGAACAGGACATTCTGGAAGGCATGCTGACGTGAGAATCTGGAGACTGTGGGATCTGCTCTCATTTCTGCCACTAATTATTTGGGTGATCTTAGGAATCACTTAACTCCTCTGGGTCTCAGACTTCTCATTTGTAGAGTGTGAAAGTTTAAATTTAAAAAAAAAGTAAAAATAATAATAAACAGTATATATACTTTCATTGAGATATACCAAAAACAGAGATTATAAGTAATTTTTTCTTGTGTTTACTACTTCCAGTAAATAAATGAGAAAAAATATATAAAATAAATATTAAAATAAATAATATAAAATTATAAAACAGAATTTTTTTTTATTGTATGGGTGGGATGATTTATCATTTTCCTTTCAGAACTAGGGTCCCAAATCTCAAATATAAAAAAAATAATGTGTATCACGTGAGACTGCTTGGACATCTGCCATCTAATTATCAACCAAGCTGTCTCGTCTCCCAGCTTGCCATGACATCTGGATTGTAAATGTCATGACATTTCAGTCATGCAGCATTCCCAAACTGACATACCTCCACATCCTGCCTTGGTCCCTAAATTTAAAATCTTCAGTTTTAAACAGAATTCCAGAGTGTACACAGAATTGGATCTTCTTTTATCAGCAGCAGAATAAAGTTACTTTACAAAATATAAAGGAATATTGGTGTGTTGGCAAAGAAATAAAAACACAGAAACAAGTCTGCTTAGCAATGCAGTACGCTGGAAGATGAATAGACTATGAGCTGGTCAATCTTTTTTGTTTTTTTCCTACTTTCTTTTTTTTTTTGAGTTGGAGTCTCACTCTGTTGTCCAGACTTGAGTGCAGTGGCTCCTGGCCACTTCAGCCTCGATCCGCTGGGCTCCAGCGATCCTTCCGCCTCAGCCTTCCGAGTAGCTGGAATTACAGGCACGCACTACCATGCCCAGCTGATTTTGGATTTATTGTAGAGATGAGGTCTCGCCAAGTTACCCAGGCGGGTCTCGAACCCACGGGCTCAGGCAATCCACTCACCTCCACCTCCCAAAGCGCAGGATTACAGGCTGAGCCACCGAGCCCGGCTTTTTTTTTTTTTTTGAATCAGAGTCTCACTCTGTCACCCAACTGGGGAGCAGCAGCACGCTCACAGCCACCCCAGCGTTGACCTGCTGGGCTCCGATGATTCTTCTGCCTCAGCCTTCCAAGTAGCTGGAACTACAGGCGCAGGCAACCACGCCCGGCTAGTTTTTGATTTATTGTAGAGATGAGGTCTTGCCAAGTTGCCCGGGCTAGTCTCGAACCCGCAGGCTCAGGCAATCCATGCGCCTTGGCCTCCCAAAGTGCTGAGATTACAGGCTGAGCCACAGAACCCAGGCTCCTACCATTTTTAATGGAAGATATTTCATAAAACATTTAATACCTTTAGTGACTTCAAGTCAATGAATACTGGATAAACAACCCAGAAAATGTTTTGGTGGCAAGACTGTATTGACACTAAATAGAGTCATGTCTATAGTTTTAATTACTGTATTAACATCAAGACCTCCCACCAGTACATTATCAGAGCAAGTAGGCAAATGAATATCCTTTGGTTCCCATGGCGGTGGGGACATGTCTGTGCTGAAAAATCACACTGGAAAATATGGATGAAGACAACCTTAGATGCTTTCATTTTTTTCTACCCTTCTTACATATTTTAATAAAAAGATAGTACAAGTATGTCCTTTCTTACAGAATTTTTTTCTGTGATTATTTGTGACTATTATTCCATCAAAAAAAAAAAACACAGTTATAAAAAAACCAAACTGACAAACTAAGTGTGGGCACCACAATATAGGGCCAGTTCATTGTGTCAAGAAAGAAATCTGTGTATTCAGCATTTTCCTATGGTTCGAGGAACTGTCTGCTTTCACACCACTGCTGGTGTTGAGTGATAAAGAGTGGTTGCAAGTCTGCACAGAAATGAACCAACTTCATTCCCATGCACAGTAAAGGTTTTAGCTGCACATTTTTTCTTCGTTGCCAGAAGGAAACAATGATACTCCTGATAACCAAAGAACGTTATTAAAACTAGTTTCCCAAAGAGTTTAATGACGACTAAATTACTTCTTCATAAGAAAACCAAATCGTGAACCCAGTTTTGCATATTACATTTGACACAGCAAGGGTTTTGTATTGCTGGCTGTTAAGCGGCGGGTAGATTTAATTTTTATTCTGCAATTCTTAGGATTCATGGAAGGCTGGTATTTAAAGCTCATTTTTTATTTTAAAATTTATTATCATGGCTTTTATGAATACTGAATCTACCACCTCTATCTTCCCTTCACCCCCACCTCCAGTTTTTGCTGTTGCTGTTGCCAGAGGAGACATCTGGATTTAATTATTCATACACTGCACATTTTGCAGTTTTGTCACAGTAGTAGATTCATGAGAAAGATTTAATTTTATCCAAGGTCAGGACCCTCATATGTAATACTTACTTAACAGTTCATTCTGCTGATATTAATATTAATATCAAAACATAAATTTGAAAATTTTTTTGAGTCCTAGAGAGTTATTGTTTTTTATACTTTTTCGTCTAATCACATTAATACAGTATAAATAGTGATCGAGAGAATATGGGTTCAAATTCCATCTCCAAAGTTTACCAGCTACTTAAAGTGAGAGATATGTCTTAAGCTTTTTGTTCCTCAGTTTTCTCACATATAAGGTAGAGGCAAGAGAATCTTTCATATGGTTATTGTGGGAATTAAGTGAATTAATAAATGTAAAAGCATATTAAACAGACCCAGGCTCAAAAGTGGTTAACACATGCAGCTATTATTATGGTGTCATTATGAGTGAAAACTCATAAAAAGGCCCAGTTTTAAATCTAGGCAATTTTCGTGTTCTATTACCTTAGATGATTCAAATTCCCACACGGTCCTGTAATTCATCCTTTCATAAAACAGGTTGCAAATTAAATTTCCTCTTGCCTAACAGACAAGACTGGCCTTACAGATAAGCAGATGAGATACAAGTCTGAGTGGCACAATTTAGGCCAGATAGGACTGCTTCCATGAAATATCCTGTTTCCCTTTTCCGGTCCTCACATGTCTCCCAAGGACCTACAGTTTTCTTTTAAAGTAACTAAGTAACTAAATTGGATTTATGATTAAACATTAAGAGTTTAATGATGGTAATGATCTCAGCTTGAGTCAATTTATCATATAGTGGGATCCTAAGAACACAGTATATAGAATAGATGCGTTATGATAAAAACAAAGAGGCTGAGACAGGATGGGCACTGCACAGCATTCCCCATGGTCTCTGAAAGAAAATCCAGTTTACCAGAATACTATATGTTAGTGGCAGTAATAGAGATAAAGGGAAAGAATAGGCCCCAAGGTAGAAGTAGCATGACATATGTGTTCACCACATATTTGTATATCTATAGGCGGAACTGATTGGGAATGGTGAGGGAGGAATAAAAGCATTATGTTCAACCAATACCAAGATGTTGAAAGTACTACGGAAAAACCAAATAGCAGATATTTTAGAAATCTGCCTATAATAAATGAAATAATAGAGAAGATGATTTAGGTAACAGAGTTGGTTAAAAACAACAACAAAAAGAAAAATTAGAGAAAAAAGAAAGGAAAGGAAAAATAGGTCATCCTGAGGTCCCAGAATCTTACTAGGTAGAAATATTTAATGAGTTCATCTGTTTTTTCAGTTAAGAGTTTTATTTGTGCTTAAGTGGTAGCTTTCAATTTATGGTAGTTTTAAAGAATGAGTAAGAACACATCTGAAAGAAATGAATGTTATATTAGAAAATTTAATGATGTCCTTGATGGGATGTATGGTTTCTAGAATGTTTTATTATTTACCATTTTGCATGATGCTTCTGTGAAATCTTTTAAATAAAATATCTGAGGGAATGACTGAAACACAAGTAAAATCACAGTTAAGAATAAAGGCAATTCTTTAAACTTGAGCTCTATCTGTTTAACATTTATGAGGTGTCACAGTCGTCACTCATAGGCACTTTGGCATTGTTGTAATTTGGAAAATTTCTGAAGAAGCAAATCAGGCAAAAGCAGAACAAGTGACTGTGGCTTGCTCTGTTCATTTGATCCACCTAGCACAGTTGTCAAGATCTCAGAAAACACCACTGTTTTTCTCTACTCTGACCGCAGAAACCACACTCCCTAGCAACCCACACTGCCTTCCTGTAGTGGGAAGCTTTTCATTCAGTATATTTCTGAGATGTAGATTTTTCCAAAGGAAAAATCAAATTAGAATGAGAGGGTAGGCCCTGAGATCACTTTGCTAATGTTCTCTTCCCTACAGGGATTCATTTTATGGTGGAGGAAACTGACTTTCCTTTATGGAGAGATGAGATATCTGATGAAGGTCATAGGGGAATGATTGTTCACTTTACCCAAGATTTCACAGCAAGTTTCCTTTAAGTATTTTTCCAATCTGATACATTCAAAAAGTTTCTACTTACTAAATTCTAACTATTTATATAAACAATTCATTCAGGAATACACTTTTGGAACTAAGTAGTTAATATTCTACAACTCATTTTTTGATCATAAACTAACAGTAGTGTAAAGAATACTGAGAAAAAAAGTCCTCACTACATAAATCATCCTTAATTATTATAATGAACTTCTTTCCACAATTCACCTTATAGAGGAAATCGAAATGTCAGACCTGATTCCCCGATGTGTCTAGATAAGACAATTTAGTTAAATCACCATAGTGACCAGCCAAGTTCATTCCCAAGTGTCCAAGATGAAGTGATTCTAATTGGTAACCTCTATCAAGTGCTTGTCAATCTTTCCACGGTGCCGACGTTAAACGAGGGAGATGAAGACCCACTTGGTGGGAGAAGCCTCGCCTAAGCATTTTGGTGGCTTCAGGCCCCACCCACCAAACCAAGATATAAAGAGATTAATTTTCCACAACCTGGTACAGTTCACCAATGTTCTGAAGGCATAAAGTAGGAAGCTGTGGCCTAGATTTTGGGGGGCTTGCCAAAAACACTCAGTGGGAAAGATGGGAGAAGCTATTCACAATCAGGCTTCATTTGGTCTAGTCTGGCTTCTTGCCTGGTTCATTAAAGACATGTATTTGCCTTTCTTGGTTCTATGCTTTTCTACCCACATAGTAACCCTTTTTCTTTTGCAGAAACATGATGCTGTTGATCTCTCTACAACAGAAGTGCTTTCCTGGCTACTCACCGCCGTCCAAGTCTAATGACTTGCTTCTGGTTCACATGGATTATACCGTTGTTTTGTTTGGCCCAGTCAGTCCAATTGCTGCCTCAGAGGAGGAAGATTACAAGCTTGTTTCTTTCCACAATCTGCTTCTTAGAACTATGCCCTGCACTTGTTTGAAGCCAGTGTAGGTTTAGCACCTCATGTTTCCAAATAAAAGAAACAGGTTCAAAACAAAATTCCTATTACAGAGCCCATCACTATGCCTACAGTCTGGCAGAAGCTGGGGAAGAAGGAGGAGCCTAAAGCTGTTATTTTGACTTTGAAACTGAAAAGGACCGTAGAGCATACCTTCAATCCTCTCATTTCGAGGTGAGTTGCTAGAATTGTAGAAAAGCAGAAAGAATTTTACCCAATATCTCTGGGCAGAGACTGCTTATTATCCTCAAATATCTAGTTTTTCTTTCTTTTAGAAATAAAGCACCCTAACAGTAAGCAAGGTATATAGCTGCCCAGCTAGTGACTGCATTGTTTAGCATATCTTGTTTTGCAGTCAGGTGTGGACTCACAAATTATAAGCAAAGTGATGGTTGCTACTTTAGGTGTTACCCTTAGACATGAGAAGGCATTTTTTTTCCTCTTCCACTTACTGGACAATAGGAAAGACTTGAATCCAGAGATGGGAACCACATGCTGGAAATGGCAGAACATCCTCATCAGCCCTAGACCACTAAGCCCTGAATTTTCACTTAAAATAAATAGGTAAACATCAACTTCATTAAGCCACTTTACATTGGTGGTAGGGAAGGAAGGAGTTCTTTGTTATAGAAGTTGAGCCCTTATGATAACTAGTATAGACACTCGGTGAAATTCAGTTCTCCTGGGCTCAGTGGATCAGCTTGTAATCCCGTACCTTTAGGAGGCTGAGGTGAGTAGATTGCCTGAGCCCGCGGGTTCGAGACACGGCTGGGCGGTGAGACCTCATCTCTACAATAAATCAAAAAAGCAGCCGGGCGTGGTAGTGCATGCCTGTAACTCCGGCTACTTGGAAGGCTGAGACCGAAAGGTCGCTGGAGCCCAGCAGGTCGAGGTTGCGGTGGACGGGAGCGGCCACTGCTCTCCAGTCTGGGGACAGAGTGAGACTCCAATTCCAAAAAAAAAAAAATTCAGTTCTTCTTTACATGATGATGTCAGCACAAGTGTCACCTAACCTGGGGTATTTTTTTAAGATGACAGGCATTTTGAAATAAACTGTGACCCTCAAAAGACTATGATCTACTCCAGCACAGGAATCATTCATACCCCTAGCACTTAGCACGTAGTAGGTGCTCAATCAAAATTCCACATAATTGAATCAGTGTTACAACTTGGCACCTAGAGTTACAAAGATCATACCCCTTCCTCTCTCCCATTATATCATCTACATTTTCTGTCACTGCCATGCTAATTTCTCAGGAGACAAATGAGGAACTTACTTCCCCAGTGCAAGATTAATTATTCCATGCCACTGCTAACTCCTGACCATATCAGTCTTTGACAGTGTACAAAGATAAATGGTGAGGCAGCCATTTGAAAGGAAATCATTACGGCACCTCTCCGCTCCATGTTATCACATTTATATCAGCATGGGAGATAACTTTGAAACTGCTTGTACTGCACTGAGAACCAATGTTCTGGCTGGGGCCTGCAAAGATGAAAAAGTCTCCTCTCACCTTCAAAGACTTCCTGTTGCAGTTTGCCTTTCAAAGGCACCCACCGCCTGTGTAAAGGGCTGCCCTGGCACCAACGACCTTCTCCTCATGAAAGAAAGCAACTGAAGAGAAAAGGGAGCTGGGTCCTGGCAGGAGAGAGAGTTGGGCAGGTGAGAACAGGACTCATCCAATCAACCAGGACTTCTGGCCTAGCCCCATGCTGAAAATATTGGAGTTACCTACTATCTCATTCACTGCAGATTCTCCCCAGGTTGGAAGAAGGACTCAGGGGCTCTACAGGCTATCAACTAACCAGTCTAAAATTTAAACATACAAAGACCCCTCTTTGCTTTAAAAACCAGTCTTTTCCATGTGGTCATTTTTTACTTTTAATTTTCGAAGAAGCACCTGCTCAGTTAACACACCACAGGACTACTCTAGCTCTAAAGTTTTGCACCCTGAAGCAGAGGGTGGGTTGTGTAAGGCTTCAAAGATGTTCTCCCAACCTGTCTTCAGGGAGAGTGTAGCTCTCAGTTGAGGCCAGCAGTTTGAGAAGTAATAATCCACTTTTCCTGCCAAGGGGTGCCTTGCAAAATTATAGCATCTGACTTGCACACATGTGAAAAGAATTGCTTCCCCAATGGGGCTCTGGTGAGGTGACAGAAAGATACTAGCCTCTAACAAGGGACTGATAAGAGCTGCTCATAATGTGGTATTTTCTTCTGGAGGGGGAAAATATTCCAGGATTTCTCTTGTAGCTGTTTCCCTCCAGGACAATAAGAACATAATATTTGCTCAATGAATTTTTTTTAATTGCCATAAAATAACATGAAAATAGATGTCATTCACAGGAGATGAAGTAAAACAAAAGGAAAGAGAAACGAGACATTGGGCAATGAAATTTCTTAGCTTCCAAGGTTAGGCCGGCCCATATTTTTCTTACATCAAATCACCTTTGGGCATACACAGGGCTGTGACCTGAAACATTCAAGTCATTCGGGCTGTGCTCTGCCATGTTTATATCATTCCAGGGCTGACATGCATGCTCTTCTGCTACCCTGCAGCTGCAGTCACTGACCCTTGCTCTTTGCTAAAAAAGACTTGAGAGGAGAAGGTATTTCTTTTGGAAATTAATATCTGTATCCTTGGTTTGATTAGCCAGCAAGAATTCTCTATATATTGAATGTTCCTGGCTCCTGTATAACCAGCTACACATATAATGTTGTTCTAGACCAACTGCAATTTTCCAGAAGCCAACCAATTGAAGGTTCAAATAAGTAGGCTTGTTATTGTAGTTTGCTGAACTCTTAGTAGAAAGAAGCAAATGCTAGAAAGTTTTCCAGACATATATTTTAGGCAACAATAAAAAAGAATGAAATCATGTCTTTCACAGCAGCATAAATGGAATGGAAGGCCATTATCTGAAGTGGAATAACTCAGAAAGAGAAACTCAGAAAAAGAATACCAGATGTTCTCATGTATGGGTGGGTGCATATGAATCCACAAAATGGGGAAATCGTCATTGGAGACTCCAAAAGTTGGGAGGGTGGAAGGGGTGTGAAGAATGAAAAATTACCTCCCTGGTACAGTGTTCACTATTTGGGTAAAGATTTGCTAAGAGCCCAGAGTTCACCCTTGTGATGATGTAAGAAACATGCATTTGTACCCCCTAAATATATAAAAATTTAAATGAAATAAGTTTAAATCATTGACTGAGTAAAGCTGAAAATTTTGGAAGCAAAAGCAAAAAAAAAAAAAAACAACATTCTAGGCACACTCTATGCTACTTTATATTGAAAAAATATTCTAATTAGAAATCTTATTATCATTAAGAAAAACTTTTTAATTAAAAAAAAAGAAGACTGACTTTTGTGATGTCATCTTAGAGTTATCTGATGTATTCCCTGAGGGACAAATTTTAATGCCAAATGATAGAATATGAACATTAAATAATTTAATATATATATGGTAACAAATATCTAGGAATGCCATAATATCAGTAAATATTTTATTTAAACTTCTTCAGTGCTATGTATTTATATGGCTAAATAATAATAATATCAATAGCAAAAATAATACCGGCAGCATTTATTGAATACCTACAATTTGCCAGACAGTACGCTAGGCACTGCTAAATTATTTTCAGTATTCCCAGCATTATAAATGGAGAAACAAGGTAATTTTGCCAAAGTCATGTGGATTCTCCTTTATGCTAGAACCAGACTTGGGTCTGCCTGACCTAAAGGCAGTCTCTTTCTCCCTAAGATTTATCTCATGCATGATTATTTGAGTCATAATGAAACCGCATACTGTATGGACCTGAATCGTTAGAGAACAACAACTACTTAGTTTATCATATTTTAAAGGCCTAGGGAGTTTTTCAGTAAGGGATTAAACAAAAGGCACTTATCCCCCTAGATATTCAACACATTTTGTAACTTACACTTTGCTTTCCTCATCAGTAAACTGGAAAAATAATAATATCATCATGTAAAGCTCTCAGTTTCCTACATGGTGCCCAGTAGGCACTGTAATCAGAGAAGAGATAGTATACCCAGTAGAAAGTCTAGATTAAGTATTCATGAACTCTTCATGAGTACTGAGCATCTAACTTTTGTAAGTCAAGTAGACTGGATAAAGAAAATGTGGTATATATACATGATGAAATATTACATAGCCATAAAGTAGGACAAAATAATGAACTTCACAAGCAAATTGGATGGAGTTGGAGACATTCATACTTAGTGATCTATCACAGAAACAACAATCCGAATACCACATGTTTCCACTCATAAGTGGGACCTGAACAATATCACCACAGTGCAAAGGAGGGATCAGCAGCCAAGGGACACTGCCAGGGGAGGGAGGCAAGTAATAACACAAAGTGTACCTGTTTCTAAACCAGGAGAAGTAAGGACCAGTTGGAGGCTCAAACTTCACCTGCAAGTAGATTACTTATGCACCTAATCTTGACTTGTACCTCACATCTCTATAAAAAAATAAAAGACAGATTTCAATAGATTATGTACAGGCAAATTTTAAAAGAAAGCAACTCTGTGTGCTTCAGAGTTAACATAGTAGTCCTTTGGTTGAACAGATATATTGTGATCAGTGTGTAAAGAGTTGCAAATAAAGCATTTAAAACAAACAAAAAAATTCTGCTAGTCAAATTGTTAATATAATGAAGTTACGTGGAAACAGTTCTGTTATCAAGTATTCTTATCTACATACAGTGTGTTAATTTTATGAGAAACAACTCTAATACTTCCAAAGTGGTTATCACCTATGTGCAGAAACTGAGTCAGAGAGAAACATCTTTAAGCAAATCCTTGCTACTACCCTACATTTAAGTCTCTAAGTCATATGACTGACTTTATTAAAATTTGCTTTTTTTAAACAAGTTAGTCAACAAGAGAAACAAAATATTCAGTCTAAATCTCTAGTTTCTGAACTGCAAGTGCAAAAGAAGAGATTGCAAAAATATTGCAGATTTTTTCTCTTGAAAAGATTGGAGGAATTTCCTCCCAAAATGTGTCTGAACTCCACTCCATAAGCTCCCTGGAACTCAAATTTGTCACCAAAGGAATCATCCAGCAGTTTCTTTAAGTGTCTGTAGCTAGAGATGTGACTCAGATTAGCTTCCTTCCTTGGAACAATTCTCCTCGGGGCTATACCCATGTGCAAAAAGTGCACCCAGATGTTAGCAAGCAACTGCACTGTCATTTTTTCCCCTCCAGAATCTCTGTCAAGAAACACTGTAGAGTTTCAATTTTATAAATATGCTGGAAGTGAGTTCCAGTAACAAAAAGCTGGTGTTGTTTATTCATAAGGTATAGCAGACCATTAGTGTGAACATAAGGCTGCTGACATTGCTTATTTCAACATTGTACTGAAATATCACAAAATGTGCCTGGGATATGCCAATTTATCTCTAATCTCTTTGCATGTAACAAGGAAAATCAAGGGGAAAATCAGTGTGTAAAGTTGGAACTAAACATGACCTGGTCCAGCCCATCCTATACACTGAGGAGCATGCCCAGTGTCACTCAGTTAGTGAAGACTACAAAATGACATTCAGATGTCCACAATCCTATAGTCCTTTCTGTAATAACACACTCTCACTCAGGAGCCAATAGGAGCTGTAGCGAAAGCAGGACAAGATACAGGTATGTGCTTGATTGAGAGAAAGAGACAACTCAGACTGACAGCAACCTTCCTGTAATGGTTCCTTGTGTCTAAAATTTCACTTTTGCTTATCTGAAGCAAAGAGAGGTACCAAAGATGGAATGTCTTCCAAATCCACTTGTGATTTTTGTTTTGTCTTGTTTTGCAAAATGGAAATTGTCAAATGTGTCAATTTGAAGTTCTCTCAAGAGATCTAAATTCCATGGCCCACAGCATGTTTGCCCAATTTTCAAGACCAAAAACTGATTTTCTATGACACGGCTCTGAAAAGACTTGAACACAAGGTTGCTATGTCCTCTTTACAGTCCCAAACAGTTCTGCACTTTCTGCATCTGGCGCTTGGCAAGCAATTTCTGAAGGTTTGGCCATGATTAATATAGGTAATAGCTTCACTTGCTCATCCCAGGCTTTCCACCCACTTCTCTCTCCTGTGCACACATCACAATCAATGGTATCGCTCCAATTTCTTATTTGGTCACTTCAAGACTGACTAAATTCCTCTTTCTCTATTAAATCATCTTAGACCTTTCTAGCCTCCACTGTGTCATCCAACACAGTTGTGAATTTAGGCATGCTTGATGCCAGTCAATGTAGGTACATGTGTGTTCGTCTATTATTAGGGTCTATGTTTCCTTTCCTCAGTATTTATAAGGCCCTCAAAGACTCAGCCATACCACTATTTTTACAGTTGCCCTATAGCTTTGCTCAAGTACAATATACCATATAGCTGAACTCTATCATAAAGTAAAAGCTCAAAAATGAATGTTGCTTGTTTTTCTCCCAAATGCTCAGAGAAGTCACAGCTTATAATTTTTAAGTATCTCCCATAATATATGAAAGACACAGATTCATTTGATTCATATATCCCAGTGTGAATGTGCATATGCTCCTTATTCCCCAACTGTGACAACAAAAATGTTTCCAGACATTGCCAAAAGCCCCCTTGGGTGGATGGAGATCACCCCCAACTGAAAACCACCAAATATATTATATTACAGCCATAATAGAAGTACTAGTCACAAAAGAGAATGTTGTAACATTTCCTGATCTCTGTGGCTTAGAATGATAAGTTACCACTAAAAGTGTAACACAAAAGGGGTCCAGTTCATTTTCACCCATAATCCCATCAGGCCATCTTTATGGTAGGCTATTTTGGGCAACTTATCTTTGAGGATGAGGTAAGGACTGGGTCACACTTGTGTGTCAGCACACGCGGTGTAAACCTGAGCAGGCTTTGTAAAGAGTTGCATGAGAAGCATATCTCTTTCAGTTCTTCAGCACAGCAGCAATCTTAACACAAAGGGAAAACCTGTTTTGCTAAGAGTATATTCTTCCTTCTCTAATCCTGGCAAACCTAACTTGGAGTAAAGTTTCATAGACATTTTAATGCAGAATCAAAAGGAAAGAGAAAGGAGTTAGTAGATTAAAAGGCAATTGAGATGGATGACATAGACCAGATGTTCACTGAGTTTGTGGCCTAGAGACCAACGTGGAGGTACCACTCTTCATCCCCATGAGCTCCACCAATTGCTGTTTTTGACGCATAGCAAGCTCCTGAGAAGGGAAAGGAAAGTTTGGCTCTCTCAGAGGCCTGCTGATGCCAGTGAGGAGATGAAAATGAGTAAACACTTCCTGAAAAGGTAACAATTAATTCTAAAGATGGCAATTTATCACACAGCTGCAAAGGGACACTGGACACCCTGGGGTGTTCTTTTAGGTGGCAATTCATTGCTGTGTCTGAAATTTCTTTTGTCTCCTTTACACACACATACACAAAAGAGTGAGAATAGAGACTTGGCAAAGGAGAAAACAAAGGGGAAGCAGGAATGAAAACCCTGCTCGGGTTATTAATGGCGTGGACTCAAATTCCATGAATCTTAACACTCTGCTCTTGGCATGAGCAATTGATCATCTAAGATACTACGATGCACCCAACAATTAGGGCAAACTCTAGACAAGGAAAACTGGCCATGTGTCTTAAGGTTAAGCAGCTGGGCCATGGGCAATCACTAGAAAGGGGAATAAAACGTGTAAAAGGAAGAGTTTGTTTTGTGTCTATTGATCCTCCTTTTCCTGCTTCCACTCCCATTTCTAGCCCATTCTGTCCTCATTTCCATCTCCCTTCAGTGAGGCTCTTGGAAGTCACAAAGTTTCTAGTTGTAAAAATGAAGATCCACGTTTACCTATAAAGGTAGGCTATTTCCAAGTACTTCCTTAAGGCTACTATACTGACATTTCTCTCTGAGCTGTGCTCACATATGTCCTAGGTTTCTAGCTCTCTGCTGCTCCTACTACATTGCACTAGCTTCCCAATATGATGGACTGGAGTGGGTAGTATAGATATAAGTATACACAAATGACTGAATAAAACCCACTCGAGACCATGCTTATTAGAGATAATCAAGTGCATTCCTTAATTTTAAACTCCAAGGGAAGAAAACTGACATTAATTGATGATTTCTTGTATTTTAGGTATTTTGTATACTCCATTCACCCATCCATCCATCCGTCTGTCCATCCATTCATGATTTATTTAAAAAGTATGCTGAGTGCCTATTAACTGGTAAACAGTAATCTAAGTATTTGCCCAAATGAATCTTGAAGTCTATTAGGAAAGACAAATATGAAAAGGCAATTACAACATAGTAGAATTAGTAGTAGAATAATGATAAGCTCTATTTATTGTGGAAACATGTGGGAAAGGCACCTGAATTCCAGTAAAAATGTGAGCTGGGCTTTTAGAAAGAATAAGGAGCTACTCAGAAGACAAAGAGTGGGAGATGGAGTGGAGGGGGAATTCTCAGCAGAGGGATCAGCACATTTATATATTTGTATAAGGCATAAAAGGAAATTTTATTTGGGGAAACACAAGCAGATTAGTGTGGTTAGAGCATTATGTGGGAGAGGTGGGGTAATATTAGTTTGAAATCGAAAGACAGGCAAAATAGCATGAAGTATGCCATTCTACAGATATTAGGCTTTATTGTGTAGGCAATGGGAGCCTTTGGATTAATCAGATATGTACTGTGAAAAGTTGATCCCGACTCTATGGTGAAAACAACCATAGAGAGGCAAAATTGGAGTCCAGGAAACCATTTGTGAAATTGCTAATGTAAGCAAGAAGACAATGGCAGTGATGATGGAGAGGAGGGGTGAATATAACAACTATTACACAGGTAACATAAGATATCAAGATGACCCATGTAAACCTTGCATCAATCCTGTTAGGTAGGTAACACCCACTTTACGAATAAGCTTAATAAGGTTAAGTAAGGCTGAATGTTATATCACAATAGGCCAGCACAGATGTCACAAAATTTGTGATGTCTAAAAACATTTTCTTTTCACTGAAGTGAGCATGATTTCTCTCTCAATGGAGTTCTTTTAATATGTTAAATCCAGGGATTAAAAGTAAGATCTACTTCCTAGTAACAAGTTGCTCATAATTGGGTAAACTATTAGAGACTTCATGCTACCACATCCTGCCTCTTGGTTTAATCCAAAAAGTACATTCTAGAACAGCTCTTTTGTAAACTAATAATTCTCATAGTTTAAAAAAAAATCTAGACATTGGGTTTACATTTTTCTCTCCCTTAATTTTATTCCATTGCCTAAGTAATTCCTTGTTCTGCTTGTAGTTAGCTACCTGCAAATACCTCTGGCCCATAATGCCATTTCCTCTGAGTTGTCACTTAGCCAAGCTATACATATTCAGCTCCTTTAATCTTTTTTCTCTAACTCATTCCTTCAATTCCCCTAATCATTCTTGTTGCTTCTGTCTGGCCTACCTCCAATTTGTCCACATCTTGAAAGACCCTATGGAAGCAAAAGATACAGAGCTCTTATTAATAATTCTACTTATGCATCATGTATTTTTACCATTTCAAGTCCCTTTTTTATTACTTGAGAATTTTTGCATGAAAATAACATTATCTCTCTTGAGAAGCATGTCTACTCCAATAGTTCATTTCTCCAAGGAAGCTCACACATCACCCACCTTTTCTAGACCAAAACATAATGATGTCGAAGGAGAAGGAATGGTAGGTATGATTAACAGACTGCTAGCAGTAATTATCTGTTTCTGGCATTAGTTAGGTAGTAAGATTTTAGTTTTGTTATTCTTTAAGGCTACAGGAGGATATAGGAAGAATAAAAATAAAATGTATCTGTAGGATGTTCCTAAATGGAATGCCTTTATGACATTCTTATAGAGCTTATTTGCAGCTCTTTAAAAATAATTGACTATCTAATTAGGGAGATGGAGCATATTGGTATAAAATACATATACAAATAAATACTTCTTTTTATAGTCTCCATTAACGAAGATATAGATGCATACAGAGCAAAACTCACTCAGCATTTTAACTGTTAGCTTTTCTCTATCTATATATATTTTTTGAAATGGGGCTTCAGACATGCTCCCTACATTAATCCTTTATTTTAATATTATTGAAAAACTCCCTATTTAAAAAATTTATTTATTTTGGCATCATTCCCTGATTCTAAAGACAGAAATTTCCCATGGCACATAAACACACACAAAGTGGATACCATTCTGCATAATTATTTCTCTATAGTATGTTGGTTGAAATATTCAGGTAATATCGACCATATAATTGGTTTAATTTTCTTTAATTTTAAGCAACTTTTCTATGGTCCACCCATATCTCTTTCACGTATCTCAATGGGAAGGAAGACTCAGAGATAGACTAGGAGCCTAACTGAAGAGTCATTGTGAACCTGCATAGTAGCACAGAATGGTTCCCTAGGGGTTCTGGTGCTAAACTGCAAGTCCAATCCTGGTTAGCATGAAACATGGCTAATGTCCTTAAACTCTCTGCTGTGCACGGATGTCTATCATAAGTAAACCACTTGTGGAGGCACCAAGAAAAGTGCACCAAGTTGAGCCTGGCAGAATGAAATAATATGGAAGAGAAGATGGATAACCTCCCAGGGAAGCAGTATTTGAATTAGTCTTGAGGGATTATTACTTTTCCAGGTACCAGCATGGATAAAAGAACAATAACAATAATGCTAATAATAGCTGACATTTATTGAGAGCTCACTATGTAACAGGCAAATTCTGAGCATTTGAAATATACAAACTCATTTTTTCCTCAAAAATCCTATGGAAATGATGATAGTCACTTTATTCTATGGATCAACAAGCGTGTGCTTGTACATGTTATAAGTGCCCAAGTAGGAAGATCAACATGTCTAAAATCACAGAAGACTGCGACTGGAATGTTGGGTGCATGTGAGAAATATCTGTAGATGTGGAAGGAAAAGAAGGCAGGTGGGAATTTGTGGGACTTCTCATATATGATTCTCCCTGGAGGGCGGAATCATAGGTGGAATTTACTTCACAGTGATTTTTTTCTATAATAAATATGTATTACTGGTTTAGAAAGTAAAAATCAGTGAGAATATCAAAATCAGGAAATTTGAGCACAAAAGAAAATGAGAGTGTATCTTCATCTTGGGACAGTTGGAGGTAGGGATAGAAACTAGGTTCGTAGAAGGTGGCTTTTCTTTGTTTTAATTGTGTTTGTAAAGTAGGAGAGCCCTGGATATATGTGCAGGCTTCAGGAATGATATTAATGGCACCAGTGGAAAAGAGAACAGATGAAGGAATCATTAGTACAAAATTTCAAACAAAGGAGTAAAGGGATTTCCCTAAAATAAGAACTGATGTGGGTAAACATAGAGGTAGGGGAATTCAAAGAAACAAATGGTTGATGAATATTTTTGTGTGTGTGTGAAAGGAGGTAACAGAAAAGTCTCCTGGACAACTTGGCAAGACCTCATCTCTACGATAAATCACAAAACTGGCTGGGCGTGGTAGTGCGCGCCTGTAGTTCAGGCTACTTGGAAGGCTGAGGCGGAAGGATTGCCGGAGCCCAGCAGGTCGAGGCTGCGGTGGCCGGGAGCATGCCACTGCCCTCCAGCCTGGGTGACAAAGTGAGACTCCAACTCAAAAAAAAAAAAAAAGAAAAGTCTTCTAACACCAGGTTGAAGGCAATATTGCAATTGGGTAAGGGGCAGAAACCATTGTGTTCTAGAATGAACACAACAGAGGGAGAAAAGAGTTGAGAGTAATGATAAGAGGTAATTTATATAAACTAATGAAAAAAACTTCTGAAGCAGAAAAAAATTGAACTTAAGTATAAGAATTGGGAATTGTGGTCAATGAATAAGAAATTGGGGTTTAAGATTTCAAAGATTTAGTAGTTCAAGGAAATGACAAGACGCAGAGTGAGGCCATCAAGTTGGCTGGCTGCATAGAGGAGGTCTGGTTGATATTCTAATTCAAACCACTCTCATCTTTAACCTGAACTAAAGAATTAGTTATACAATAGGTCTCTGCCTCCTCTCTTGCTCCTTAACAATCTTTTCCCAACATGGCAACCAGAATTATCTTTACACACACACACGTCACTCCACTACTTAGTACATTCTGATAGTTTGCCATTGCACTTTAATAAAATCCAGACTGCTTTCTCCAGCCTACCAGACTGGTGATTCAGTCTTTGTCACCTCTCAGATCTCATCTCGTACCAGATTCCTCTTGCTCCAGCCAGATTCATCTTCTTTCAAACACCCTGATGTAGTTTGGATTGTTATCTCCTACAAATCGCACATTAAAATGCAATCCCCAATGTTGGAGGTGGGGCTAGTGGGAGGTGTTTGGTACATGGTATGGATCCCCATGAATGGCTTGGTGCCATCCTCACACGAATGAGTGAGTTCTCACTCTATTAGTTCACACGAGAGTTGGTTGTTTAAAAGAGCCTAACACCTCTTTCTCCCTCTCTTGCTCCCACTCTTGCCACGTAATATGCTGTCTCCCCTTGCCTTTGGTCATGAGTAAAAGCTTTCTGAGGCCTCACCAGAATGTGAGCAGATGCCAGTGCCATGCAGAACCGTGAGCCAAGAAAAATTTCTTTTCTTTATAAATTACCAAGCCCCAAGAATTTCTTTATAGCAATGCAAAATGGACTAACACACATGCCCAGCATGTTCCAGCATAAAGGCCTTTACACTAACCATTCCCTCCAATGTAAAGGTTCTTCCTCCAGACTTTACAGACCTGACATTTCTTGTCATTTCAGTCTCAGCTTAAATGTTGCCTCCTTAGAGATACTTTCCCTAAAGTAGATACCCACCCATCTGTTACTCTGTGTAACATCCTCTCTTTTATTTTCTTGATAGCACTTTTATACCTGCACACTACATTGTCTCACTGATTTATTTATTGGCAGTCTCCACCCTCATTGCCAGAATGTATATTCCATAAGAATTAACACCCAATTAATAATTTCATTGTGTTTTCACTGCAGCTTCGTTGTGTTTTCATTACAGCAGGGTGATTGAACCATAGCAAGAATCACCCTTCCTTCCACATTGATGTTTGTGGAATGAAAGAGGTGCTTGAACGATGGCCTGTTCTTTTGGATTCTGAGCCAAACCCTTCATTTTATAGGCAAAGGGTTAGTGGTCTGAGGAGAATTAGAAAATTGTATTAATAAGCCACAGTGAAAAATATAAAACCAAGACAATAAAATGTAATCTATTCAGAATTTATCCAGACATTTAAAAAATTTTCAAAAAACAAAAGAAGAGAAAGGGCATCATGGTGTGGTTCCTTAAACCTGGTGATGAACCATCATAAATATTCTTCTAGGAAGGCCATAGAACATTATTTGCAGAAGCTGTATCATTAAGAGACATTTATAATTGAAAGTGCAAACATTTTATGTACTCAGAACTAAATCGTATTGCTTTCTTTTGATCTGCAGAAGATTCAAAGATAAAAGTGTAAAGTGATAAAGTAAAACCCTTGATCCAGTCTCTCACTGATCTCTCTCTTTTCCTAAAGTTCTCTGGGTGATTTTGCTGCAAATGCAGCTTTAGGCACAGAAAATATATTGAGATTTGAGTCTGAGAAGAAAGATTGAAATAATTAACATGTTGTGGAGGAACCAGTATCATTTTTAAGTGGGTTGGGCCACAATGCTGTTCTACTAGTTGCAAGGACTCTGCCATCAAAAAGGCAGAGAGCAGGTGGCCTTTCAGAGCCCACATAAAAGTCAAAGGCATGTGTGCTTTTTAGGACCAGGACCTTGGCCTTTTGAAGGAAGAGACCAGAGCTAATAGATGTCCCTTGCCAGTTCAAAAACTTCTTTAAAGCAGTAGTCCCGTCACCAAGAGAAGACTCCACTGGCATCCACTAAGGGGTGACTCCTACCCAGGAAAAATAAGCCTATTTTCTCACATCAAGAAGAATCTGCTAAAAAGTCCTTGTCATCTGAATGATCTCAAAATAGCATTTAAATGCAACAGAAAACTGAATGCTCCCTGCCATTAAAGAAGGAAGAAACCATCTGGACCAAAAACTGAAATAAGCTAAGTGTGGTGGCAAATAGATGAAAATTACTGTTCAACATATTTGGGTAGAGATGCCTATTATTACTAATAATCACAACAATGCTAATAAATGAATTTAATCCTAAAGCAGGAGGCATAATTGGCAGCGTAGGCATGAATGTCTTGTAATCACCCAAGCCTCAGCTGTGCCCGGGCAGTGAGAGTGGGAAGAGCTCGAGGAAGGAATTACAACTAAAAAAAACTTGACATCTATGAATTGAATTGGGCACATTATCTCCAGTTTCTGGTTCAGAGTTCTTATTACAAAATTAAATAGAGAGGCTAATTAGACTGCCGGAAAACTTCCACTAACCTCCACAGTTTCCACCAGGCAAGAAGAAAGACCAAAGTAAGGCATGAAAAAAATAGGAAAAAGAATCAGAAGTTTTCAAATTCCTGAGTTTTGCTTACTCATATTCTATGGAAGAAACAAGAAAATGAAATACAGGATGGCTGCAAAGTCTGGAATCCTAGACAAATGTGCACCTTAGGTGGTTTCTGGATGTGGCAATACATGTTAGGTTCCATGACATTATTAATGTGACATCCATGACAGTTATATGATCTGTTCAACATGTATGGTCCCTCATTAGCAAACGTAGTTCAATATACAGTGCAAAATTGAGACGAGTATGAGGTATGGACACATTCCATCAATACTTGCACATGAGTCTGTGAGGCATTGCCTTAGATGATTTGTGCCTCTGATTTTCACTAAGAAACTCTGTGCCTTTGGTATACTATGGAGGCGGTGACCAAGAGGGTTTAGATTGGGAGAGCATGTAGCCCATTCCACATGACCATGCCTTCCAATCCAGCTTTGGAAATGCTTCATCCACCAGTCCCATACTCCTTTACTATATTAATGAGATGGTCACTCTTTGAAAGAACTTTAAGTGGAAACTTTTTTTTTTCAGAGACAAGGTCTTGCTCTGTTGCCCAGGCTGGAGTGTGGTGGTGCAATCATAGCTCATTACAGCCTCGAACTCAAGTAATCCTCCCAACTCAGCCTTTTAAGTAACTGGGACTACAGTGCACAAGTCACCATGGCCCACTAATTTTCTTATTTTTTGTAAGGACGGGGTCTTACTCTATTACCCAGGCTCAAGTGGGAACATTAACTGGTTACTTTACATGGTCAAATCTAGTTTGCTTCCAGACTTTAGTGTCAGTGTATGGTCCAAAGAGAGAGGAACATTATCTAGTATTTTCCCTACAGCAAGGCCTTAGCATAGGCTGTTTCCTTTGGTTGAAACATTCTCCCTTGTTCTCTTTTGCCAATCTAATGTCTCATCCTGCACAGAACAGCTCTTATACTGCTTTCTCAAGAAAGGCTTCCGAAATCAGAGCACTAGCTCTGTTTCTTCTTACCGTCCTAGAAGCCTATCCTCCTCTGTCACACTTGGTCATGATTGTGATTAAATAATTATTCATAAAATGATTTGTTCATACCTTTTTCCCATGATGTAAACTCCATGAAGCCAAGCACCCTGCACTTGTCTTATTCATTCTTTCAGTTCCATTCAGGTCCTTCCACACAGCAGGCAATAGCCATTAAGTATTTATTGACCAAAAAAATCTTTCCCTTTTAATTACCTTCCACTACCTTGAATTAACATTAGATCCTTCACATTATATGCATAAAATGGCTACAAAGGTCCCTTGCTTTTCAAATGCTACCTCTGCCTTGCAGACAAAACCCAAAGCAAAGGTACACCAGAATCTCCAAAACCCTTTAAAGAAAAAATACTTTCTCCCACCACCTGGGTCTTTCTCTGCTCAGGGAGTTTTGGGGCAGTCTGGGAGATTGGGCAGAGATCTCGTTCACTTGTCAAATCATTCCCTTGGCTTCATTACTAGGCTCTTTAGGACACAACATGATTTAACAGCACCAGACAAAGCCATCTTCAATATTTTCTAACACAATTTGTTTTCATAGTACATTGCAAAGGGAAATGTCGCTTGAATTTAAAAAGGATGCTGAGATAAGGAAAATGTTTACAATAGAAGAAAGAGGAAAACTCTCTTACGAAAATACCTAATCAGGTGAGGAAGCAAACAAAAGAATGTAGCTTAATGAAAATGAGGGAAATAGGGAGGGAGGGACACAAACAAACACACCTTAATTTTTTTTTTTTACCACTGACATGATTGGCATTGGTTTATGTGATTTATATTTCCCTCTAATTATTTGCATGCATACTGTTGAATATAATGTAACAAAAATAGGTTTTCTAGACATTCACCTAAAGCCTAATTAAAAAACAAGAATCTCCCTGTAGCTACTGGAGTTAAAAAAAAATTATATGTGTTTTCCGTATTGCTGTATGATGGATTTAGTATGGTTTTGGAAGTGAATTTTGCTATTTATCCCCTTTCTTCTTCAAATATTTTGATTTACTTCAGAGCCTCCAGCAATCTTTGTTTTCTGGTTAGAAATGTTGGTAGAAATGACTCCCTATAGAAATAGCCTTGGGAACATCCTCATCAACTGGGTTCAGATTTTTCCTGTTGCTTTCTGTTCACGATTGTCTCATACTAGTCTCCACTTCTCTCTCCTCCAATGGGTGTAAACTTTGGTTCATACTTAGTATAATTACTTAACCAAATACTGTTTTCAGTATACATGTAGATAAACATATAGATATCTATGTAGATAGGTATATTTATATATCTATTTATACTAAGTATATAGTTGGATACAGTTGAATATATATACAAATATATATTAATGTTGAATAATATATACATTCAACATTAACTTATCATTTTTTTTGATGAAGCACCATTTGTGTTCTTACAATGTCAATAATTCTTTTTAGAGAGAGAAAATATGTGGGAGTAATTATTTTTCCTCAGCACCTATCAACTAGCATATGTAAAGTAAAGTTAATACATTACAGAGATAAAGCTGACAGCCAAATGAACAGACTTTTTCACCAAACACTGTGTGATGAAATCCAGTGACATGCACACACATGATTGACATTTTGTGGTATGAAAATTTCAGAGTGACAATTCTAATCCCCGCTCCTCTCAAAAATATAAGCATCTGGTGAGAAGCAGAAGAATAAGCTTATGCTCATTTCTGGAAGCAGAAAGTTCAAAGCGCTTATACACATTATTTAATTCATGTTCTCTCTGAGGTGGCTAAGAAGTGAACATAATGGTGAAAGTGAAACAAAACAAAACAGAAGCTCCTAAGGGAACACAAAAAAAGAGTTGAAAATTTAGCCTCAGGTTACAGGGGGAGTTGGTGGTATAGTAATTCTTACTAGAATTGCACATAGATAGCAAGTTTACGTGTTAATTTTTTAATATATAAACTTTACATATGTACACACAACTCAGATCTCTATTACACCATGTTGTGACCCCCAAAACTTTGTGCTTTTTCTGTAATTATATTTATGTATCGTGTATGTGTGTGTGTGTGTGTGTGTGTGTGTGTGTGTGTGTGTGTGTGTGTGTGTGTGTCATATGTGCTTAGTAAGAGTTAGCTAAACAAATTATACCAAAGTCAGGAGGCCAACACAGGGTAGTTAATGGTCAAATAACTACAACCATACAAGAACATGAGGCATATAGGGCAGCAGCATGTGTTCCTGGGGATCCGAGTTGTAAGTGCTACTGTGAAAAAGGCGGAGATTTCAGAGAGAAAAAACAAGCAGACAAACAAAACGACAACATCAAGTGCATTCCAGGAAGCAGACACCAAATTGTTATGTCAACAACTGCAACACTGGATGCCTGAAGACATTGGACAAATGCTTTTAAATGCATTAGTAAAGATTATTTCCAACGTACATGTCCCTCCCAGGCAAACTATCCATCAAGAGCAGGGACTTCTCAGACAAGCAATGTCTCAGTGATTTTACTTTTTACCTCCCCATTTCTCAGGTGGCCACAGGATGATGTGATGTACACCTTCAAAGTAAGGGAATAAACTAAGAAAGATGAAACTTGGACTTTAACAAAAAAGCAAGGCCTGAGGTTTTCCCAGCATGAGGAGCAAAGAAGATCTAGGATGACAGCTTTAAGGTAAGCTCAGAGGGCACCAGACCAGACTGGATCAGGAATGCAGACCACTTCAGAAGGGCAATCTTTGAGACAAAAGGGAAATAGAGACGACCTGTGTGTTTATCGTGCGAAGACTTTTATAGCTGTGTTAATTATAATACAGATAGAGGGTTACAATAAAAAGTTAATGAGGTAACGGGAGGATTCATTAACAAAGAGTAACAGAAAAAAATATAATAATAGCAGTGAAATGCTACGTCAGGGGCAGGCATTTGTTCTAGTTTTCTCACTACTGTTTCCTCAGTCTGTGGACTAGTGCCTGGTACATTCTATGCGGCCAGAGAGTATTTGTGGACTGTATCAGTTCATATATGATATTACATTGTTCTCAAAAAACAATAGTACAAAGTCATAATAATGTACACTCTGTACACTCTGATTCAATCAAAATGTAATACAATTTTACTGGGGAATTGAAGGGTAAAGAAGCGTGTGTGTGTGTGTGTGTGTGTGTGTGTGTGTGTGTGTGCGCGCGCGCGCGCGCACTAGGTGGGGCAGAGAGTGAGAAAAATTCTATTATTTACTCCCAGAGTTAGAAGTCAGTTAATATGTAAAACTGAAAAAGTCAACTATATTACTATAAATATAAAGGGGAATGTCTGAAAAAGACCTAAAAGCGTTACAAGTATAGAGCAGGACTTCAGGGCATGATGAAGAAGAAACTTCTGTTGTTGTTTTCTAATTTTTTGTGATGGGGTCTCTCTCTGTCACCCAGGCTGGAGTGCAGTAGCACAATTACAGCTCACCACAGCCTTGACCTTCTGGGCTCGAGCTATCCTTCCACCTCAGTCTCTCAAGTAGCTGGGACTACAGGCACATGCCACCATACTCAGCATATTTTTAAATTCTTTGTAAAGATGATGTCTTGCTATGTGGCTCAGGCTGGTCTCAAATTCCTGGATTCAAGCAATCTTTTTGCCCTGACCTCCTAAAATGCTGAATTACAGGCAAGTGCCACTGCCCCCTACCTTCTTGTTTTCTTTTAAGCCTCGTGATAGTCTTCAGTCAGGTTTTCAGGAAACAGAGTCTGAAGCCCAGCGTTGTGTATGGGAAGTTTTGGGGTGTGCCATCAGAGTCTGAGCAGAAAGGGGAGGTGAATTTTCATACACAAAGACCTCAGCTGACCCCAACATCCATAGGAAACTTTGAAGCTGGGAAGCTCTTCTCAATTGTCCAGTCTTCAAACAAAGGGCTGAGTCTTTATATATTTCCCCATCTCCATCACCCACCACTCATTTGACATCAACCACTCCCAGAAAGGGACTGGACCTTGGGCAAGGTAGCTTCTCTGGTCAAAGCAAGTTCTTGGTGACGGACTCAGCCAAAGGCCATCAACCAACATCCCCAGCAGCTGAAGTAATGGATGCCTTTGCCATGAAGGAGAGATCTAGGGGCAATTCAAGGTTTTAAACCATGTGGATGTATTATTTAGTTAAAAATTAAATGAAAACATGAAATTAATTTATGCTTACTGTTTAATGAAAAATAAAGTAGTTTTAGTGATCTTTCACAGAAACAAAGAACTGAGTATCACATGTTCTCACTCATAAGTGGACCTTGAGCAATTATCGTGATACTATAAGAAAAGGATTGTCAGTAGCTGGAAACTGCTGTGAGGGGAGTGAAGAAGCAGGATTGGCAGTAGTGGGAATCTGCCTGGGAAAGGGTGGGGGCACACCTCATCAACAAGAGTATCTGCATAATGTTTTGTTTTGTTTTGTTTTGTTTTTGAGTTGGAGTCTCACTCTGTTGCCCAGACTGGAGTGCGGTGGCCACGAGCAGCCAACACAGCCTCGCCCACTGGGCTCCGGCAATCCTTCCGCCTCAGCCTTCCGAGTAGCCGGAATTACAGGCATGCGCTACTACACCCGGCTGATTTTTTGATTTATTGTAGAGATGAAGTCTCGCTGCCCAGGCGGGTCTCAAACCCGCGGGCTCAGGCAATCCACTCACCTCAGCCTCCCAAAGGTGTGGGATTACAGGATGAGCCAACCGAGCCCAGCTGGGTATCTGCATAATGAACATTTGTATTCCTAACCCTGAAATGTACCCCACATCTTAAAAAATAAAGAAAAAAGAAATATAAAAAAAGAAAAAGAAAGTAGTTAAGCAATTTGCCCCTAGATACACAGCTTTGAGAGATAAAAGTTGGGATGGGAAGCAGAATGGGCCATTTCTAAAGTTTACTTGGTAATGTGTGGGGCTCAACCCCTGAGATCCTTCTGATATAAACATTTCATAAAACTATAATCTCAAACCAATAGAAGAAAATATTTGCAATAAACCTTACAAACTTAAGTCTTTAAGACCAATATGTTTCAAATGAAATTACTTTAATGTAACTAGGTTAACTGTTGCCAACCTTTTTAGTCAAAACACATATTTGTTTATATTTGAAATTCAGACTTTTTAAAGTAGAAATTAAAGACCTTATTCTTGGTGTTGACCTCTATAAATATAGCTACGATCTTTGCAACTGTATGAGCAGATCAGTATGCTCAAGTTTTTGTAAAAAAAAAAAAAAACTGGCCTAAAAATGCATTTGGACATATTTTTAAATTATTTAAGAATACCACCAGAACTGTGCATTCCTATAAAATAGAAAACTATTTCATTCTCTACTTTCCCAAAGCCTCGCATTTTTGAGGTACCCAGAGTTTGCGAAATAGAATGCATGCTTCATAAGAGGTTTTCTTTGGTCTATTTTGTTTACTCATGTTATCCAAATACTTAGGTTAGTATCTAGCCCATACTGGGCACTTAATTAACTCAAATATTTACTTGAATTCAAAATCCAGCAAAAATTGAAGCTGCATGAGAGCACCTCAGCTATAAATCCTGTGTTTTCATGAACTTTGGAAGTACAACATTTTCTGTATCAGATGACAGTGCCCTCTGTCTAGGTTAATGAATTTGCCATTTCCTCAGTAGACACACGTATTGTGACAGCACTGTTATTGTGGCCCATCTTCTCAACCAGTATCATTCTTGTGTAGTCCACTTAAACGACAGAGCGAAAAATGATTTAGCAATCACCCTTTCTTTGAATGAGAAACAGGAGAAAGTCAGATACTGTGGTTTATACAATACATACATAAAGAGAATATTTTTTTTTTAAAGTAACCCTTTCAAAAAGCTTGAAATCAACCAGGATATGGAAGTAATTATATTAAGGGAGTTACGAAGCAATTTGAAACTATTCTATCCTGTCTTTTGCATAAGTGGTCAGGGATGATATTTGCATAAGTTATATCATATTGATTCTAGCAGACATTCAATGAAGACAAAAGAACACATGCAAAAATAACTAACTAGGGGGAAAAAACAGAAGTCACAGATGGAGGCATCTTTTAAATTTGACTTTAAAAAGAAAACAATAGCAATAATAAAATGAACAAACAAATCCTCAAATAAAGAACAACAACAACAAAAACAAAAGGCCCACCCAGGTCAGTTCTCTTTAGTAAAAACTATTTCTTTCTTTGTCCTTGTTCATTTCTCCCTCATGAAATCTACTTTCAAATGTCATCCCCTCCCCTTTGCCAATAGATCACGCATGCTCTAACAGGATAGATAGGGTAGAAAGGAACTAATAATGATAATAATAATAATGAGAAATAGCCTCAGAGATATATTTCATGTGTCTTCCACTCTCCTTGTCTTTCTTCAGCAGAATAACTTTCCAGCCAGTGGGGCATTAATCATTAGAACAGCAGCTCCGAGATAAAGGCTGGGTGAAATTTCATTGTGCAATATAGTATGAGTTGTGGGTGCATGAATATGTGCCTGTCTCAGTATCTGGGAGGAGGGAGGAGGAAGTGGAGAGGCAGAGCAGAAAAATCTGTCATTTTATATATTTATAGGGCTCGAGATGGTCAGAACTGGTTCCCCATTGTTACCGCAGATTAAAATCATTCACATCCTTCTGCTTTCATTGGAGGTCACCTCTCAAAAAGGGGGATAAATATTATTACAAGTTAAATTCTACCTACTTTTTTTCTTATCTGCCTTGGGGGTATGCTGCAAAGTAAGAGATAGGAAGAGGGGGCAACTGAAACCAGGAACAGCACTGTCTGATGGGATACACTGTTCTTTGTCAATCCTTAGTTGGGTATCTACGCTTTCGCATACATAATATTTTGGGTTAATAAAAATGACCTGAACTAAGTTTGGGGAGACCATTTGGAATAGATAGATAAACAGATGCTACAATAACTCAGCAAGGAACTGTAAATATCTGCTAGAACCTTGCTCTATACTCCATAGTATGGTACGCATATCTGCAGCATGAGATCATCAGGGAGCTTGTTAGAAATTCATGATCTCAGGCGCCACTCTAGATGTGAATTAGAATCTGTGCTTTGATAAGATCACCCAGGTGATCTGTAGACACATTAACATTTAAGAAGCCCGCCAGGCTCAGTGGCTCAGCCCGTAATCCCGTGCCTTTGGGAGGCTGAGGTGAGTGGATTGCCTGAGCCCGTGGGTTCGAGACCCGCCTAGGCAGTGAGACCTCATCTCTACAATAAATCAAAAAATCAGCCGGGCATAATAGCGCATGCCTGTAATTCCGCCTACTTGGAAAGCTAAGACGGAAGGATCGCCAGAGCCCAGCAGGTCGAGGCTGCGGTGGCTGGGAGCGGCCACTGCACCCCAGTCTGGGCGACAGAGTGAGACTCCAACTCAAAAAAAAAAAAATGTAAGAAGCCCTACTCTCCATAATACATGCAAACACACATGAGCATCCTCTCTTTCTCTCTCTCTCTCTCTCTCTCTCTCTCTCTCTCTCCCTCCCTCCCTGTCTCTCCCTTTCTCTGTCTCTCTCTCTCACGCACACACTGGTACACATATTAAGATAGCAAGATGGTGTGAGAGATAGGAGAGGTTGCATTATATACACAAGTCAATCAAATTTCCATCAAGTAATTTTCTCAGTGACCACCAGCCACCACAGACAAGGTGTGCATTTATTTTCCTAGTCACTTCATCCCTGAAAGATGAGAAAACCAAGAAGAGCCTTACAGCCTCCATTTAGGTAACAGAACTAGCTCTCGAGACAATCCAAGGCATTAATTAGAAGGTTTCAAAAGGCAAGGCTGTCATAACAGCCTCAGTATGTTTCTAATTTTTACAATCATTCAAACATGCACCAGAAAGGCATGAAAGCCCATCCCGCCCCTCCCACTACCTTGTCAAAGACAGAATGGAAATATCTGTCTTGATGCCTGGCTAGTGATGATTGCTGCTTGAAGTCATTTCCCTATCACATATAAATAGGAAAAAAATGATGTATTTTCAGAAAAAAAATAGAACCAATTCTTAGATATCAGTTTAAACTGGCATCATTGATTATTTTTGATGATTCAAGAGACATTTACTAAGTGCAGTCATCCCTCAGTTTCCATAGGGGATTGGTTCCAGGACCTCCATGGGATACCAAAATCTTCAAATCCCTAAAATAAAATGGCATCATATTTGCATATAACATATACACATCTTCCAGTATACTTTAAATCATCTCTAGAATTCTTATAATACCTCACACAATGTAAATGCTATGTAAATAGTTGTTATATTATTTAGAAAATAATGACAGGAAAAAGTCTGTACATATTCAGTACAGACAATTTTATTTTCAAATATTTTTGATCTGCCATTGGTTGAATTATGATGCAGAACTCATGGATATGTAGGACTACATACAGCTTATACTTTACGTAGAGGTGACAGCTTTCAGCAAAGAGGGGAATATGGAAACGATATGGCTTATATTATTACTTTAATTAGATCAAAGACATTCTATTTATTTCTCTCAACCTAAGCCATACAAATCCATTAAGTGGGCACATCGTTATTACAGCAGCAAATGTAGAAAATCTCTGTTTGCTGTCTTCTTTTCTCTCCTCTCATTAATTTTCCTTTCCTCTTCCTTCCTCTTATTCGTGTATCCATACATTCAAGTGTCCCTGTGCATGGATGACATCATTTTAGATATTGTCAAAGAAAAAGGTACTGGAAGGTGGGCATAGTGGCTCACACCTGTAATCCCTGTGCTTTGGAAGGCCAAGGTGGGAGGATTGCCTGAGGCCATGGGGTTTGAGACCAGCCTGGACAACATAGGGAGATCTCATTGCCACAAGTTTTTGTTTTTTTAGTTTAGCTGGGTGTAGTGGCACCAGCTACTTGGGAGGCTGAGGTAGGAGGATTACTTGAGCCCAGGAGGTAGGGTTTACAGTGAGCCATGATCACATCCTGCATTCCAGCCTAGGTGACAGAGCAAGTCTCTGTGTATAAAATATATAATTAAGATCTCCCCTTATACTTTTTGATGAGGAAACTGCATAGGCCCAAGGAAGCGAATTGGCAATGCCAGAGACCACAAGACTACACAGCAGAGTAAAAAAATAAAATTTAGTTGCAAAACTAGTTTAGCAACTGATATCTGGATTGTAATCTCATTTAAAACAACAACAATAAAATTAATAATAACTTTTTATTGAGACCCACCAACTTAAGCCCTTGACTTATATTATCTTAATCCATCTTTGATGCTGGAATTATAATTCCCATATTTAGATGATAAAACATTAAGCTCCAAAAAGCAACTTAGCCAAAATTCTATGACTGATAAATGAAGGTGTGCCAGGAGTCATGGTTTCAAAGACGACACCACCCCGGAGCTAAGGCCCCCTTTGCTTCAACACTCATTCCTTCATACCAGGCTGCTTCCTCATACTGTCTTTGTTTACTCTGAAAATAATAATATGGGCCCCCATCATCTGCCTCTTCACTCTGAAGATAAGCATTTGCTTAAGATATTTTCATTCATTTATCATGGTTTTTTTTTTCTTCAACCATCATTTTCCAGTCCCACTTTGTGAAAGGCACCATTCTAGGCTGTAAATCTAATGATGAACGCTGTAGATTCCTTCTCCCCATCTAGTGGTTTTTCACAGTCTCTTTCATCAATGTTCTTTCAAAAGATCATAAAGAAAAAGAATAACTATAGGCCATTGGAATCACAGGGTCACACTCATGAATAAATGTGCTCATATAATATACTCAGTCATTAGAAAAAAACAAAAGCAGTAACCAAATACAGGTAGGAGATTCCCACCATGCTAACTTACATGTACACATAGAAAACAAGTTCAAAAACCTCAAGCTAATTTTCCACCTTTAACAATAGAAGCAGAGCAACATTAAAGTAATGATCTGCCCATATTTGAAGACAGGTTTTAGGAGAAATAACAGTTATTTGAGAAAGAAATAAGGATAATAAATTGGAAAGGGAAAGAAGGAGATACTGCATTTCCAAAAGTGATTTGAAAACTTTAAATGCTAGAACCAGCTCTTGCTAAAACTAGGACTTGACAAATAAGTCCTGGGGCAAGAGAACTCAAGACCAGAAGCCAACATGAACCATCTTGCTCACCAGACACAAGGAGACATCTCCAAGATTCCTTACCAGGGAGTGGGCTCAGGGGAGTGGGGCTTGGAAGTGAGATTCAGCCTGTAACTGTGGCTGGGTCTGTAGGCTTTCTGTGAAGGTATTGGTGAACAATACCTTTCATACTATTCCTAACTTCTAGCCTATTCCTACCTTTCAACCAATATTGACTGAGTGTTAGTCTGTGCTCAGTCCTAGCACTGTGCCTAAAACAAAAATCTAGCCATCCTAGAACTCATATTCCAGTAATAAGGACAACACACAAATGCGTTGTATGTCAGGTAGTGATAATTGCTGCGAGAGATGACAAAGCACATAATACAGTTTGGATATTCTTCGCCTCATGTTGAATGTGATCCCCAGTGTTGGAGGTAGAGCCTAGTGGTAGGTGACTGAATGAGAGCGGATCCCTCATGAATGGCTTGGTGCTATTTTTGAGGTAATAAGTGTGTTCTCACTCTATTCATTCATGAGAAAGCAGGCTGTTTAAAAGAGTCTGGCACTTCCTTCTCCTTCTCTTGTTCCTGCTCTCGCTATGTGATACGTCTGCTTCCTTTGCCTTTCACCATGAGTAAAAGTTTCTTGAGTTCTCACCAGAAGGCGAGGAGATGCCAGCACCATGCAGAACTGTGAGCCAAATAAAACTTTTTCTTTACAAATTACTCAGACTCAGGTATTTCTTTATAGCAATGCATAATGGGCTAATACAGCAGGAGAAGGAGACAGAGTATGCTGGGTTTGTTTTTCGTTTTTTTTTTAGTTGGAGTCTCAATCGGTCGCCCAGATTGGATTGCAGTGGCCGCTCCCGGCCACCGCAGCCTCGACCTGCTGGGCTCCGGCGATCCTTCCGCCTCAGCCTTCCGAGTAGCCGGAATTACAGGCGTGCGCTACCACGCCCGGCTGATTTTTTGATTTATTGTAGAGATGAGGTCTCACTGCCCAGGCGGGTCTCGAACCCGCGGGCTCAGGCAATCCACTCACCTCAGCCTCCCAAAGGCGCGGGATTACAGGCTGAGCCACCTAGCCCGGCTGAGTATGCTGTTTTATAGAGGATGGTCAGGAGGTCCTCTCTGGAAGGTGCCATGTAAACAGAAACCTGAATAAAGGGAGGGAGTGAATGACCATCTGGAAAGAGCTGTTTCTGGTAAAGGAAATGACAAGGAAAAAGGCTCAGGTCCATCCTTGTTACCTTCAGGCAGAACTGAGACTGTCAAATGAGGCCCTTACTTAAGGGGTAAAATTTAGAGATGCCCCAAAACTCAGTTTACAAAATTATTGCAATATTTTAAGATCAGCATTAACACACACACACATATAAAATCCATGAAAAACAAAACATCAACATTTAAAAAAATCTGACCCTGTTGTTGCACAACACTGCCTCTTTCTCTTCATTTTTTTCTGGTCCTGTGTTTAAGAAAGATCAAGAAGATCTGGTGATTAGAGTACCATGGTAGAAAATATGGCCAGAGACAGAGACAGAAATAAAAGAACTGAATATATGTTCTCACACGTAAGTGGACCCTGAACACTAGTCACTGTAGCACAAGGAAGGGATCGGCAGTTGCAGGCACTGCCAGTGGGTGGGGAAGGAAGGAGAAAAAGGGCACTGGGGCATGTGTTAACACAAAGGGTACCTGGTCCGCTATCAGAGGGAGTGAGGGCCAGTTAGAAGCCCAAGCCTTGGCATGTGTTTGGAAATCAAACATCACATTTTCAAGTGAAGAATCCAGAAAATTGACCTTGTTATAGAGATTCACCACCATTTACTTTTTCTTTAATAATGTTTGGGAAAGTGGGGGAAAAAAAACAGCCCAAACTTCACCTGCACGCAGCCTACTTATGTAGTTAATCCCCCCTTGTATCCCACATTTCTATAATAAAAATTAAAAAATAAAGAAAATATGGTCAGAGAAACAGGAAGGAGATCCAGATGTAAACATGGTAAGGATTTTGGCTTTAGACTTGGCTTTAGTAGCCTGTTAATCAAAAAAACTACCCTGAGCTTTAAAAACACTTCAAAACTTCCACATGTGGGTGGCCAAGGCCTGACCCCACAAATTTCCCAGCTGTTCAGATGCCACAAAATAAGATCCAGCATATCACTAGCAGTTCTGGTGGAAATTCCATCCTATAAATATTACAGCCTGATTAGATGGGCATCTCTACAACTTCTCCTGGGAACTTGTAGACTTCCAGCCTGTCTGTAATCAGGACCCTTTTAGTGAATAGTCATAGCTTTGGGAAGTGCCTGCCCCATTCACTAAAATTAAGCATTAAAAAAGGGGTTGAAAAGAAACTATACCGCATTCTTCTCACCGGCCTATTTGTTCTTTCAACATATAAGTCTTTAAGAGGTAGGCAAACTCATCAAGTTCCTTTTTATTTGCTATTAGAACTATGCAATTTCAGAGAGAAAATGTCACTAGAGAGTCTTTCCAGGCAATGAGTAAATTAGAGTCCAATTTCTTTCCCCCAAAATTATTCTCTGAGAGGGGAAAAGAAAATACCCGCGAAAGGGTAAGGAGAAGACAGAAGATATTTCTTGGCTGGCAGCTAAAGTCTAATTAGACTGACAAATCTTCAGCGCCTTCCCCAGTTATGAGGCTTGGCAGGAAAGGAACGAGCCCTGGAGCTGCACATTATGTAAGGCTGTTAATCAATATTAGTTGAGCCCTGATCCTAAAAATAAACTTCCCCTGGAGGCTCTGTTGTCTAGTGGTAAAAGTGAAGAAATGAAAACTGTGTAGATTCCTTGTCTCATTTCTCTCAAGCTGGTGGCAGCTAGAAAAAGGTGGCAGGATCCATAAGGGATCATTATTTGGGTAGGTATAACCACTCTTGATATAGTGTGATCTATATCCTTTTACAACTCTATATTTGGTATAGGGTAGATCTATTTTGTATCCCAATGCAAGACACTTTGGTTATTCAAAGAACCCTGAGAATATCTGGCGTTCTAAGCTAGCCCTCGAAATGCCATTGATAACAGCAGGCTGTAAATCAGTGTGTCATGTATTTCGTAGAACTGTATCAAATTGCTGATATTTGACCTACAAAAATGGCAATTTCATACACTTCAACCTAATAGGATAGTCTATGTATAATAACTGTTCAGCAAAGCTGGTTTCCACTCTAGCATATGAAAGTCTTCGATAGAAATCTCTCCTAATTGAAGAGCTCAGGGCTCTGATTAATCTGGGACTCTCAGAGGAGCCTGAGCCATTGTGGGTTTGTGTGGGTGTAAACAAAATTGTTCTTCTTGGGTTTATCCAACCCTACAGGAGGGCTAAGCTCGATGAGAATCTGTGAGTTTTGAGAGCGTCTCTTAAGCTAAAGTGGTTTCCTAGTGTGAAAATTTTTAGTAAAAACTTATGAGGTGCTTTTCAAACATGATCATACTTAATACCTGCAATGAGCCTTTGAGGAAGGTACTGCTAGGCCACTTTTACAGATAATGAACCTGAGGCTTTGAAAGGCTAATCGTCTGCCCAGAGATACAGTGCTAAGCAACTAAAAGAACCTAGATTCCAACTCAGAAATTCTGATTCAAAAAGCCCATGCACTTCCCTTCAACAACCTGAGAAGTGCAAAAGATCAACTTTCTAATCATGAGTTTGTGTTTTGTTTTGCAATCACCAATGTCAAGGCAGAAGTGTGTTTCTTATTGTCTCCTGCCCCAAACTGAAAAGTCAAAAGGAGGACTTTTCCTGTGGGTATTGTTACAAAGGCTGAAAAATGGTTACTTCCTTCTGGAATTTTTGCGAGTGGTTCACATTTGACCACCAAGTTTGTGAAGCTTGAGATGAGAATGAAATCTCAGAAACCTCTTAAGTCTTCCATTTCTGTTTACTAGGATCATTTCAATCCAGACTGAGTATTGTGATTTTCTGGCAATTTTCTAGGGCCAGGCAGCACTGGCCAATGTCAAGGTGACTTTACTAATGCTAAACACAGAAAAAGCAGGTCATGATCAGTATCCTGTTAATAGTTTATAAACAGTTCCAAATGGTGTTCTGCACAGAACACACGGAGCTCTCTTCTCTGCTGATAACAACTCAGGCTAGAGACCTAAGGTAAAAGATGACCCATTATTCTTGGAACTATTTTCTACTTGGCCCTTTCCTCTCTTCTGGGAACATTTTGGTCATTGTGGTTGAACGTTAATGGCAAAAGACTTTTATTTTATTTTTTTACTTCTTCCTTTTATCCTGAATGAGGGCCAAGGAATTTGAAAGTAGGCTGAGTTGAACTTTTCCAGTTTAGAATCCAACCTGTCAGTGCCATGATTGTTACCCACCAAGACTGGAGTCAGCTGTAGCAGAAGTGCTTGTGCTATTATTACTGGGGCATTCCTGGTAGTAAGATTCACAGGGAACCCAATTCAGGAAAGCTCCGGGTCCTCTCCAACTTGGGGAAGTTTCAGGCCAAGGCTCTCAGAATCTGCATCCTTTGTTTCTCACAAACTGCTTCTCTGCATTCTCCACTGTATTTAGCCTTGGCTATCTCCCCCAGAAATCATCATCTCTGACCTTCGTAACTTAGCTTCCAATGTTTGACCAACTCATCGTCATTCCAATAACACTTATTCTACAAGGCCCAGTTCCACTCCCCCCTCATCTATGAGATTCAGTGGAGTCATCTCATACACCACTTTTCGCTCACAACACACAACTATTTGTAACTCACTACCACATATTGACAGCTAATGTCAAGCCCTCTTTAGACTGTAAATTCCATGACAAAGAACCTAGATTTTTCCTTTTTGCAACTCTAAGAAAATGAGTGAACAGATTTCATATTATTCAAGGCTCACAGAACTCTAGGTTGGTTTAAAAAATCAGAGAAAATTAAAGATAGGTGTCAGAGAAGTCCGCTCCTCAGATCAATGCCCACCCTCCCACCCCCCGCCCCGGCCCAAGACTACTAGTCCCCACTCTAAACTACAACCACTACTGTCAATAGATGCAGTCCCATTTTCTGAGACAGATCTTTGCTGGTGACAGTACTGATGTACATACCAACTTCTGGGAATATAATAGAATAATAATGGTTTAAAATATATAATCTTATTCTGTATGGTACACTTGTTTTAAGCATTTGACTTGTATTAATTCTGTTACCCTTACAATGATCATATAACATAGCCACTAGCAGTTCCCTCCTCATTTTACAATGTGGTAGGCATTCTTATTACTTTTTCATTAAGACATGATATTTATGTCTCCTCCCCTAGAACTGGGAAAACTCTGTGACTATACCAAGAGAGTACTGTATACATGTAACTCTGTGCCCGTGTCTTAGCCTAGGCTATAAAAACTGGCATCCTCTACTTCCTGTCCTGGAAACCGTCTCCCTGGGAAACCATCTAATCTGTTGGAGAAACCACAAGGAGAATCCCAGACACTACTTAGAAGGGGAAAACAGCCGGGCTTGGTGGCTCAGCCTGTAATCCCATACCTTTGGGAGGCTGAGGTGAGTGGATTGCCTGAGCCAGCGGGTTCGAGACCCACCTGGGCGGCGAGACCTCATCTCTATAATAAACCAAAAAATCAGCCGGGCGTGGTAGCACATGCCTGTAATTCCGGCTTCTCAGAAGGCTGAGGCAGAAGGATCGCCGGAGCCCAGCAGTTCGAGGCTGCGGTGGCCATGAGCGGCCACTGTACTCCAGTCTAGGCGACAGAGTGAGACTCCAACTCAAAAAAAAAAAAAAAGAAGGGGAAAACTGCCCAGCTGAGTCCCATCTTTCCAGTTAACCTGCCAAGGCACAAGGGGTGTGAATAAAGCCAGTCTCTCCAGACAAAAGCAGCCACTGAATGACCCCAGTAAGCTCCAGGTAAGGCAGAATTGCCTTACTGAACTCTGCCCCATGAAATTGTGAGATCTAATGACATAATCATTGTTTTAAGTTATGAGAAAGTTTGTTTCACAGTAGTATTTAACTATAATTTATGTAACTTGTCCAGGGTCACTTAGCTAATATGAGGATACACTAGGTTTTAAATACAGCTGGTATGACTCCAAGTATATCCATAAAATCACTACCTATAGTCTTACCCCTGAAAAAAATATAAAATTGTCCAAAGCACCCTCATCATTCTGGAGGAAAAACTTTCCCCAAGCTATGACACTTCTAGTTGCCAAATGACTATAAGATAATAAAGCCTGTCTTGTTTTTGATTTGGTCAATAAATATTTATTAAGCACCTACTAAATGTCTGACCTATTCTTGAGAATTATCTCCCACTCCCCTGCTTTCTCACTTTTTTCTTTTTAAATTCAAGGGAGCACCTAGAGACATCCTTCTCAATATAGGATGAAGACTTGTTGCTTGGGCACAATAGCTATGAGTAATTTAATGCCATCCGTGTCATTTACAAGTAGTTCTACACTCATATCTGTAACAAAATGGAACATCAGAAAGATCAAAGCAGCAATTACTTTCAGGCAGCTACAACACTGGAGAAACATATCAACTCAAAAGCTACTTGTTCACTTGTTCACACACAGTTAAGAGCAGCACTGAAAGCACTTTACAGTCTTCCTTTGATCTGAAATCCACACTAACCAAGGATCACCAGAAAAGAACTCCTTAAAGGATGTTTTCTTAACTTATCCTTTAAGAATGAACTAGTAGATTTTTGAATAGCCAGGTTTTTATATTTGTGGATTCACATGCTTATTTTGTTTCCTCTAGGGAAGTCTCACTTTAGGACACCTTTTCTATAACAATGTTATCAAAGCAACAGAGGACAGAATGAAGTATCATTTGGAAATGTCCTGTATGTGATTTCACATAGACGATAAAGTGAATGATTGGCCTGGTGGATATGAAATATTCCATCTTTTTTCCCCCTCCCTTCTGAAAACTCTCCTAGAGATGAGAACTTGATGAGTTCTCTTCAACCAAGAAAATTAGGAGGGTCACATAGGCATATTAATGCTTCTAGGACTGACCTTCCTCCCCTAAGTCTCCAGAGTCTGGAAATGGTCCTAAATCTTGAATAAAGTCCAATAATTGTGGGGTTCCCAGCCCTAACTTTAGTTTGATATGATCTACATAGTGTACTTGAGACCAGGATAGGCTTGAAGATGAGATTTTTAAGTTTTTGCGGAGCCCAGGGCAGAGTTCTTATGGGTGGTTGGCTAGAACAAAAATGTCCAAATAACAAAGTTATTTCTTCTAGTAAGTCTTTGCAAAGAACACAGGGCTTTTCTATTCCTTATCTCAATCTAATAAATTCTGCTAGGCTGTTAGCTCCTCCAAAAGTATGTATTTACACCCTCTTAAAACAAAAGAGTGTGAACAGGTTTGTAAGTCATTTGTATAGCCTTAGTGGAAGTAAAAGGAATGACATGTAGATGTAATCCAATTATTACTGGACCCAGAGAAAAAGAAACACACCAGTGGAAGGCTGCTGGGGAAGGCATTGCCAGATGTCTTCCTCCATCAAAATGACCATAGGTTCTTTGATGTTTACAGTCCTAATCACTGGCAAAACTTTTGCACTTTGTACCCTAATTTTCTACCAAAGTTTTGACTTTCTTAGTTTGGGAAAAGTTGAGGAGCTCACACGACTTGTCGCCATTTGTGTATATACTACAGGAAGGAAAGTAAAAAAGCAGTAATCACTATGGTTTAGTTTTTGAATCCCTGTGTGGCATTAAATCCTCTTGAGGTCAGTGAAAATGTGGCCTTAAAAGGAACTATAGGACCAGCCATTCTTCTGAAGAAAAAACCATTTGCTTCTCTGCTTCCCATACGGTTAGCAGAATATGTTCTGACAGAACAAAACAAGTCTGCCAAGACCCATGCAGACAGAAATATCCTTTCACCAACAATAAACAGATCTGCTCTTGAGCTATAGAAAGTCATAATAGAAATATATATGCCTTTTATCTTCTTTTCAGTGAGTAGAGCAAGGTTTCAGGAGTTATTGCTTTCATATCAATAGAGAAGAGCTAATTTTTTTTTTGAGCATGTGTGTAGGTATGCATGTAAAAGCACGTGTGATTATAGAGGTGGTATACTAACCAGGTTTTTAGTAGCTTTTTGAAAACTCATAAAATTGGCCAGATAACATTGTCAGTATATACAGCTTCAAATGATTCCTACGGAATCATAAAAGGAATTGGCTGAATATTTCTGCTCAACGTAAAAGGAAGACAACACATTTACTGCTAATTTACTTACATGGACTTAATTCTGAAAAATGGGAACACATAGTGACTTTAATTGATTATTGACTTTAAGTTCACAATGTCCACTGGAGTCAGTTGAAGGATATTGTTAAAGACTCAACTGGGCTCCTGGATAATGTCTTAAAACTAAGAAGCAGACGGGACAAGTACTAATCTACTGAATTTTCTACAAACACTAACCAGGCTAGGGGTAATTTCCCCACAAGCAATTGGAATGTCTTATTTTATGTCAGAGCCTTTAAGGCTAATAACTCAATTAACCTCCTACCCCTAGTAACTAGATTTATGAAATGCCAAGGGAGTCAGCCGAGTATTACACTTTAGTTTAGATATAATTACTTTCAAGTGGAAAAACGAAAACCTTATTGCAAAACTAAGGACTTCCTGCTTTGCTAAACTCAAACCTTCAAATTTTCTAATATAACTAGTATCTTTGTCAAGTGAAAACAAAATGTACAAAAACTTACAAGAGAATAGTCAAGATTTGATATCAACACAAAGACTGCATTTTTCAAGGATTAATTGAACTTTTAGTGTCAGTTGGCCTTGATTTAATGGTAACCATTCACGTCAATAATGAACGATTCATGCTCTAGCAAAGCCATCAGGAAAATGTGAACAAATCTGAACTAAGACATAACCTTTCATTTGATAGCCAATTTTCCTTACCTCCTTTTCCCCTTTCTGCTATTTGAAAATAAAAGGTAATAAAATGAAAGAAGGGTGTATTTCATACTGAAAATGTAGTCCATTGCTCATTTTGAGTAACAGCTTTACCATTTCAGTGATAGATATGATAGGAATAACAACCTATGAATGCCACAAGACTTTTACAACTTCTTTAGCAATGACCACTTTACCTTTCTCTTCCCCTTGGCTTATTACTATAAGCATCGGCAGGCATCCTTCCTACATAGTAATTTAAACTCTTTAGCTACATAGGACACTGGCCATGATAACAATATTCCAAAGACAAAGCTGCAGAAGCAATTAATTCTTAGAAAAAGCCTTACCTGAATGTTGGTGGTAGAGCGATTCTTACGGGTTGTGGTAGTAGCCATTGTAGTAGTGGTTTCCATGACAGTGGTAGACATTTCTGGTGGCATGGAGGTCGTCTGTGTTGTTCCCAAAATTGATGGGACTTCTCCTACCAGCCGAACACTTCCATTGATTTTAATATTGGGGTTGTTCTCAGCCGCCATGTTCAGTACTTTCAAACCATCATAATAGAGCCCAGAGAGTTGGCCTTGGAAGAGGCGTCCTTTGTCCTTTCCACCAATGGCTATTTGCGCCTGAGTGTTGAAGATGGTTAACTGCCGGCCTAGTGGATTGGGTGGAGGAAATATTATTATTCTCATACATTTCCTTCTTTCCCTTACCTGGCCTGAATGGACCAGGCATCTTAATAGGCTTCCTTGAACAACTGAAGGGGAGAAAAAATGACAACAAAAATTCAATACAAATATTGGCAAGTAACATTTCACTATGGTTATCTCTTCCACTGTCTAGCCAAAAGTCCTAGATAACCTGAACAATCGGGTCTATTTATTCTGAGGAAGAAGAAATCTTGGTTCAGAAATGAGAGGCACTGCAGTCTTCTTGGGTATGTAATTGTAGATGGCAGAAAGAAACATCGCAATCAGGTAATGACTAGAATAAATCATAGATGCCTATTATGCTCATTTTAAAGCTACAAATTAACATGATAACTAAAAAGAGTTTTTATGGCCAACAAAAAGTCAGGTGATTCAAAACATTAAATTTAAAAAACTAGATTTAATAATTAAACTAACTGAAATTAAATTTTAGTTAAGAGACTTAGATTAACTGCATACCTGTAAAAATGAACATTCTAGTCACCAACATATCATTTCCTATAAATCTTCACAGTGCAAAATATTCTCTATTTTCTGTTTAACAACATCATGACAGAATGTCTATTCTATTAATTTGTTTTGAAGGAGTGAATTATGGTCATGTCACTAAAGCATTCCTTAAAACATGGAACAGAAGTAGCTAATAATAATGCCCCTGTGTTGGAGAAGAAGGTATCACTCAGAATCAAAAAGTTGTTGTTGTTTTTTTTTTAAGGAATGAGTATTAATGAAAAAATACATAAAACTATTTAAAATGATAGAGAAGTATGTTAATAGATTGAAGAATATCAGTTGTCTACCTATTTTAAGTTCCCATTTGGGGACCCTTTATACTTCTGTGAAAAGAAAACTATCCAAAAGAAATTACAACAGAGTTTAGAGCAGTGAACTCAACTAATCTTACTACCATTTCCACCTTTAAAAACTTCTCTCAAATGCTAGATCTTTCCTGGAAAAACCCAAACAGTTTTAAAAAAATACATTACAATTCATCAGGACAGCAACATGCTAAAGCCTTTTAACTGTTGTTTCTCTAGATTGCTTCCTTCTGCTTTTCTATATGAACAAGGGGGAAATAAGACCTATTAATGGAATTAAATATATCCCTTCTGAATTTTTCTCAATTTCAGTTTGTGATCAATGTTACACTCATTGTTAATGTAACCATCTGAATTATTTTAGCTATAAATCACTGGAAATTTTTTTGGTTATCTTTGCCTGCTTAATCAAAGGGGATATATTTTTAATAGACTGAGGTTTTTGTTTCACAATCTCTAATATGAATGAAGGGATACTGTAATGGTTGGGCTTTTATCTTCTCCCATGATTACATGGTCTTCGGGGCTATACATTACTAAGCGGTTCTTGAATTTCTAGCATACAATGTGAAACACCTCAATGTGTAACAACATAAAAAATGGAGGTGGCAAATAAGAGAAAAGGCATTTGCTCAGAGGGAACTCTTTAGAGAAGAGTCAGCTTCACTCATTGGACAACTCTTAAGGGTTTATTAGTTAAGAATGATTGGTGTATAATGCCCCTTTGGAAGCTTTAAACACTGTGGTTATGGTAAATTGGCCATAGAATTTTGTTATAGTGAAAATGATCTACATTTTATAAAAATCTCTGGACTATGAAAATGGGATTGGTCAGTCTTAATGATAACAGAATTTCCCAGATCCCAGAAGTACAGTCAAAAGAGATCTAATAGATTTCCATTATTTTCTCAGTGTGCTGGGCAGATGCATTCTTGTATGTCCTTTGTCCTTTGTCCTCACAAAAGATGAAGCAAAAGTTCTACTACAAGTAGTAGCCTGGAATTTACAACTCTTTACTGTTTATTTTTGACAACCTTTTTCTGGAAGCCCTAAGCTTACTACAAAAGAAATGAAATGGTAGAAGAGGAAATTAATTACTCCTTCAACCTCACATTGGCATTAGAAGCAGCTTAACACAATAAATTAGAAGCTGCCTAATAGGTCATTTTTAGGATGAAAATTCAATATCTTACACTAGACAGCCTTTATGCCAAGGATATCCTCCAAGCACACAACTAGCCAATCATATTTACCCATCTCTCTTTTTATTTGTATATAGTTCTCCACTGGTGATAAGTTAATAGTCATACTTGGTTAGAAGATCTTACATTCTAAGATTCTTGAAAGTAGTTTATAATGGTATCTGAAAGTACTTTATAATGGGTCTCATCTTATTTTTCTAGTGGTGTTATTCTCCCAATGCTTACAAATAAAAAAGAGGGTTAGAGAAAATTGGAATGCAAAGCTGAATTACTCTGGCTAGAAATGAGGGATCACCTTCATTACAGGTTGCATAGCCCACTCCATAGAGTGTTCTTTGGCTGTTCAAGACAGACCCAAGCATCAGGAAAGGAGGGCTTGTTTCCTGTGGCTCTATTCCTTGTTATTACTGCTTTCCCAGAGAGATCTGACTAGTAACTTCTTGAAAACAAGACAATGGTGGAGCAAGACAGGAAAGGGGGTCATCTATGTTTCCATTTTCTATCTTGCTATAGTAAGTATTTGGGTTTTTGTTTGCGTGTTTGTTTCACAGTCTATTTCTGGCTATATCTGCTTTTCTTCTGTGTTAAAACCCTAAACTAGCTCTCTAGTTAGTGGATTAGGTGTTTAATATCAAAGCTAGTTGTCACCGAAGGACTAGTGGAACACTCAGTCTCCCGCCATCCTCTTCTCTAATTTTCTCTCAGTTAAACACAAGTTAATGCATGAACAACGGTCATCACTACCCTCTCCCTATGAAGACTGTGCAGGATTGACTGGACAACGTTTCTTTTGCCCAAGATTTCTCAAAAGTAATGCCAGATCTTATTATTTTCATTGTTTTCACTCCTCACAACTTATGATCATATTTTTATAATAGACTATTGGGAAGTATATATATTTTTTCCCAACCTGAAAACCTGAGAATTGTTCTATTATCAATAATACAAAATATAGTTATAAAACACCAATACAGGATTTATAACAGGTTACTTCTTGTTTTGTTTTAGGTGTCCACCCTCCTGGACGTCATTAATTATTACCTCATTTGGACATCAAGTTCACCTACTGCTTAAATTAAATCTTTGCATATCTCTAGTCAGTGTTGCACAAAGACTAATTAATTAAAGCTCAGAATACCCTTGGGGGATAGGCAATATTATTTCTCCTCTCCTCAGATGGGAAATCTGAGATATAAAGAGGTTAAGTGGATTGTCTAAGGTCAGAAAGTTAGTCAATAGTAGACAGAGCCAGAAAAGAGACTTGGGAATGCAGTGACCTAGCTCTCATCCCCAATGACAGAAACAACTCCAGAGAGGCATTCCAAGTACTTTCTAATGCATCTATCTAATCATCGCTCTATCTTTATCCTTTTTGTTCATTGTCTTTACAAGGACTTCGGTATGTATTTTATATTTTATCTGAAGGAAAAGTTAGCTAGGCAGAGGAAGAGGTAATACAACAAATAGATGTTACTTAACCAAATTACCAAAAAAAGCAATTTCAGAAAAAATAATGAATAGAAACTCAGCGTTTGCCAATAATTATTTTATAGCATATGCATATATAAACATATTTAATTAAGAAACAAGGATATCTCCCTCCAAACCACCTCAACCACCCTTACCCATTCCAACCCCTCAACTTGTATATTTGACGTATTCTTTTATATAAAAGCCAACTGATAACGATGCTATCATAGGAAAATCTAAAAGCTTACTAATAACTTTATAATGGTTTATACAAATGAAAATGCCTGGCATGCTATTAAACTTAGACTTCAAAAGGCAATGGAGTAAAATAAAATATTATTAACATAAAAATAGAAAATAAAAAACAAAAAAATTTTCTCAGGCACATGAGACTCAGACATGCATCTAGTTTGCTTTTCCTGTTTAAAAGTGAGGCACTCATTTTCTTTAATGTTAAAGGGACTTTATGAACTGGTGATTACAGAACAAAATTATTTGCTTTTTAGAGTTATTCTTAATTTATTTTAATTAGACCACATATGTTAAAAACAGGGCAAACAGTTAAGACTCTGTGAGGATTTTCCGTGTCTAAAGGTCTCAATGTTTTCACCCAACTTAAAACTACAGCAGTCCTTTGTTTTTTAAGTTGTATACTAAGTAATATACCTGATTATTTTTTACATATAACTCAATCAAATCTCTATGAATGTTATGAGCTCACTTAAGGTATTGAGATAAGAGTAACTTACTTTGGCTCAGGAAAGAACAGGATAAATAGTTTCTTAGAGATAATTTTTTTTCATCAAAAGAGAATACGTTTCTCTACTAAACGGTAGAAGCCACACAGAAAATTCTAACACCAGCTGTAACCGCTGCCCTCTTTTATTAACGGAGTGGTTGTTTTCCCCAGCAAATCAGAAACTGCTGTTTTGCCTTTCATGAGCCTTTCCTTCCCAACTCATTATCTTAACCACTTACACTTTGTTGCATAAAACATCAAATACACAAGGGTATCCACACAACCAAAGTGTAAATTTTTGTTTCAGTTTCTGTCAGCAACTAGGACACAATTAATCTCTTATAAAATAACTTTGCCTCTGTAGGTTTGAATTCACAGGCAAAATTCTTATCTCATTCTTTTAAGAATGAATGTTTTTAAAAAAACATTGTTCCCCTTATAACATTTGTTTTAAGCAGTTTAAGTTACAAGAGTCGATCTATTTTTTGTTGTTGTTGTTGTTAACTATGTTATAGATAGTAAAGCCAAAACAGCCTCAAAGATATAAGTTTAAAAAGTACTTTTTGAAATTTCTTTAGAAAGCTTTGGTGTAAGAGGTAATTTAAAACAAATTAATAAATAATGTCATGCAGTGGTTAAATTGCCATAATACATTTCTTTTTTAGAGGATCCTGGAATTTCTTGTTTGTGGTTGTCATGCTGGTAGCAGGCTAGAAGTTAGTCCCTTTAACTGTATTTTAATGGCAATGTATTATAGCATGATTTATCAACATATGGCAGGTGGAAGCTGACACAAATTATAATGAAAATTAAAACAGTCATTTATGCAGCAGGCGATTATCATTTAAGGAACATTTATTTGCAGGCTTTAAAAATGAGGGTTTAGAATCAAATGATTTTAAAATGAAAGTTTTAACGACGGTTACCTTTTTCCTGCAGCCACTCCTCTACGGGCCGGTTATATTTGAAGGGGATTTTCTGTTTTACCATTTGGAAGCGTTCATTATCAGTGTTGCCTTTAAAGTTTAAAAAACAGCTTAAAGAACAATCTGAAAAGTCAATAAGTCATTATAAAACATCCTAGGTTTTTGGTTTGTTTTATGAAGTTTTTAGATATAGATATCAATTTATCTTTAGTAGAGGTGGAGTTGAAGTCACTCTGCCCTTGGTTGGTAGATTTAGAGGTCAGGTTAATCTTAGCTATGCGGCACTCCATCATATTTTGGCCATGTGACACGAGATGGCTACCAGATGTAAGACGTTTGCCATTTATAGAAATGGGCTGCCCTCAGTCTTTCTCCATCTCACCCGACCACATCTTAATTGGACCAACAGTGGCACGAGGATCTCCTTGACTCATGAGTAATTCACCTGCCAGATCAATTTCACATATGAGAGAGGACCCTCAGCGCCTGAGTAGACACACTTTACTAGGACTGCACTGTATTCGCATCATGTCCTTCTCCTTATTCTCCTCTCGAGTATTTGCAACTTCTCTATCTTCTGGCAGAAGGGAGCCAAAGAGGACGAATGAAGCCTTTGAATGACCAAGGGAGTCCTCTTATTCCAGAAAGAAGGACTTGCCATCTCATCATCTGTGTTAAAGAGGTAGCTAAGCACGGATGATCCTTTTATCGCTATCCCTTTTTCCAGATTTGGTTCCATATTTTTAAAAAGGACACTCAAAGTAAATGTCTAGAAATAAAAGTAATTATAGATATAGTCATATAGCATTTGTAGTCTTTTGAGCACTTAACATTTTATTGCTACTAATAGACATTGATTTTGTGATTTTATGTGTTTACCCATCTCTCTCTCTCTCTCTCTCTCTCTCTCTCTCTCTCTCTCGTGCGCGCGCGCGTACACACACACACACACACACACACACACACACACACACACACACACCTCTTTCTATGAGAGGTCCTTCCTGAACAAGCACTCAATCATAAAGCCTGTTAGGGATACTTCTTCCAAGCATGAAATGTCTAATTAGTTTCAAGTCTCTAACATAATGCCTTTAACCATTAGCATCCCCCTCCTCTTCCTATTGTACTGTTATTACCACTCCTGGATGGTTACTCTAATTAGAACAGACTTGAAGAATGGTGTTATAGAGATACACCCCCAATGAATATGCTTCGAATAACAAAATAATGAAGCCATGCCTTGGGAACTGTTCTGTCTCATCAACCAACCTCTCACATTGATCTAGCAGAAACTAGTGAATTGTAATTTTTTATTTTTTATTCAGCCCTAGATTGGAACTTAGGGAACTCCATTCCAAACTACCAATATTAAAAATGAAGGGAAAAATACCTCAAAACAGGTGGCTTGGAAATAATCTATAAAGAAGTCTAAAAACCAGATTCAGATTGCATATGACATCAGACCAAATGAATAGAGGCATGCCATGGCATTTCGATCATTAGAAACATCTCTGTATAGGAGTTATTATTAACTGAAAAGATTAAACCTATGACTAAACTGGTACCTGTTTTCTCGGTGTGTGTGTGAGGGGGAGAAGTAGAATAGGAAACAGGTGGCAATACTGGTGGATGTTTACAAGGTTCTCTTTTCGGTTCTCTTATGAACAAATTATCCTAAGAATTTTTTTAAAAGGTTCATGAAAGAGACAACTATGGATCTGCTTCCAGCCTAGGTTATAAGACTATATATGGCTGGCATAAAGTATAACACATTATATATCAAAAAATTAAAATGCAATAAATTGAAAGACAATGGAAAGTTTTGAATCGCAGTGGGTAATTTAAAGTTTTTAAAGTATTACTTCTCACAGAAAAAAAAGAGAAAGTAAAAAGGGGGAGGCAGACAAAGAAGAAAAACAGGAAGGCAACTTAAACTCTTGGTGCTTCAATAAGCCCATAATCAAAAAAGTTAGTTTTACATGTTAATACAACTACTCATAAGAGATCAATATAATGGTCCTCCCTGGTAGATCTTGGTATAAAATTCTATTAATCCAAAATAAAGTTGGGGAGAGTGTTAAAGGTTTTCACAGAAAAGAAACATGCACTTTTCTGAAAAGAACCTACATCTTTAACTCTTAATCCTACCCTACAGGTGACAGATATCACAAAGGATGACATTCATTCTCTTGGGTTTTAGGACAACAGAATACCATATTGAGAAACGGCAATTAGCTTGTGCCAGATTTACCTTGAATATATTGGGTTTTCTGTGTCTGCTGTTGTTGGTTACCACATTAAATATAGTAATGACCTGCATTCTACTCACTGTGGATTAGATTGGTGAAGTCAATAGCAAATATAAAACTAAAAATATTCTTAGTAAAAGGCAGAACAAAATCTGAAGTAACCACAATTCCAAATTAGCCAGATTTGAATATGCATCAAATTAATTAACAGGGATGCTATATTTATTTATTTCCTCCAAATACTTAAAGCTCTTGGTTCTCCTGAGTATCCCCACCTGTGCCATCCACTCTCTTTCAAATATAATACACCACAGAAAATCATTTGAGAATGTAGTGCCAGTTAGACAAAGAGTCAACTATGTTGAATAACCATTAAGTAATTCAGGGGAAGGACAGCATAGCCATGAATCAACCTTAGACCCTTTGGAAAGTGACAGAGAGTCATTCTTCTCCACCTCAGCTTTAAAGACATTTAGAAAAAAGTTTTAAGTTTTCCGCACCAGATTGATAGGATCTGGCATTAAGGATAGCAATCTCACATGCTGTTAAAAGTTGTGAAAGATGGAAGGTCATTTGGAAAACCAATTTGGTTTAAATCGCCGCATTAACATTGTTCTTAGTCTCTTTTCATGTTCTTGTTGGTTTTTATTTTAATTTATCTCAAACATTAGTAAGAACTGTTTTAGAAACATGTGCATGAGAATAAGTTCATCTGTCCCAGGCCCCATTTGCTAGACTGATTGAAGAACACACAACCTTTTAAATACGAGAGTCCATATACAGGACTACTCTGAAAACTGAACACACCTCACCAAATTCATGTACATTCCTATTAAATCCTTAGTAAGACTCAGTTGTGCATTTCACATAGCAATAAGCATGTAAATCTAAACAGAGTGAAGTCAGTTCTTCAACAGAATGTGATGCTATACTCAAGAAAGAATGGCTTTATGAATAGTAACGTCAAAATGTCATTAAAAGAAGTCATATGTGCATTACTGATTAAACAAAAGAAAATGCAATGACTGTAGTTCTTAATCTCACTGAGAAATCCATAAATCATACAAATAAATCTTCAAATAAACAGTTCTTACATTATTTGTATGAATCTGACACTCACCTACGTGAGATCGGATTTTAGAAAAAAAATACAAGTCACATTTTATTCTACTTAAAATGTATGTGTGTTTATGCCCATTTATTTTTATAAGAAATTTATATTTTTATACAATTGGCCTCCTATGGTCATTTTCATTTGGACTATTAGCTCTATTGTCAAGCATTTTCTCGAACTCCTGGCCTCAAGCGATCCTGCTGCCTTGGCCTCTCAAAGTGCTGGGATTACAGGCTTGAGTCACCATGCCCAACCTCTACTATCAAGTATTTCGACTCCTGGAGACATATACAACATGCACATGCACTGTTGAATTATAACATTGAGAAGAACAGAATACTCTTAGGTGAAATTATTAAAGCCCAACTGGTTCATAGCTCCATCTGTATGCACTGACTTACACGGGTGTAAATCCATTTAGGGTAAAAAGAAAGAAGAACAGAGAAAGATAAGACATAGAAAGCAAATTGACCTGTGAGTAGATTCCCAATATACATCAATATCTCTTTAAGGTGAGGACTTGAAATTTCTTGCAAGTCCCAAAGGAGTAAAAATCCTTTCAAGTGAAAAACTGAAAAATAGAGAAAATGATTATATAACACAAAAAGAACTTTTACAACACTATTCCTACACTTTACTGGTCTAAATGTAAATCCTACCCATTAGAAGTTATACTAATTTTCTTAAATCTATAATCAATACAGTATAGAAATTAAGACCATGGGCTTTGGAAACAAATTTGTTTTTGAGTTCTAATTTTACCATTTATTAACTGTATGACCTTGAGCAAGTCACTTGCCTTCAGTTTCCCGATTTCTCAATTCACCATAGGACTTGGTATAGAATAAAAGGAAGTAGAACATATACAGAATCTGGGATAGGAAAAGCACTCTATTAATTTGAACTATTACTAAACTATTGCTACTATTTACTATTACTACTGCTATTTAAACTATTACCGTTAATATGATTCAACTCTTTTCTAAGGATCAAAAGGAAGCAAAATGGTTACATGGTGTCTTTCATTGACTCAGAACCTTATCAGATGACCATATCCTATTTGGTTCCACAAGTTATCTTGCAAAGATCAACTGCATAGAGAATATAATATCTTGAATATCTTTTAAATCTCCTAGCTATTGCTTTATATAGTTCTGTATCTTGTAGCATATACTCAGCTAACTCTATTTTCAAAACAAAGTGGGTTTCTAAAACCACCGAAAGTAAAAGAGCAATTCAGGCATTGACAAATGCGATTTCTTGGTTCAGCCACAAGTAATGATGATATACTGCCACTAAGCTGAGGAAGAGTGGCTTAAAGGCTCTGGCAATTTGCACTAGGCTCACAGAAAGCACTTTCTTGCAGGAAAGACTATTCATACTAGATGGAATGTTGTCAACCACATGGACATGCTAATAGAAATATCGTCACAACATTCATCTGTGCAAAATTAAAGCCACAGGTATTTTTGCATTTTGTTTTGAGCCTTGGAATAAAGGAAGAAAACGTTTTCTTTATTGTTTTGTTGACACTAAAAAATTGTACTGTGTGTCTAATGAACAAAGAATGAATGCTATGTATTAGAGCCAGAGGTAAAAGAAAATCAATGTAGTAGTCCTCATGCCCTCAAGTAGTAAGTCACTTCAGAGGTTCTTGCTATGTCTCTGTCCCCAAAGAACACTTTCTGAGTTTCAAAGCAAATGTGTGACATGAAAGGTATGGAACTGAGGAAACTCTGAGTTTGACTCTAACCACATTTCTGCCATTGACCCAGACCAACCCTCTTAGAGTCAGAGTGGGAGGTATTGTGCTACCCAAAGGACATCAAGAATGTTCGACCCCTTATAAATGACAGGCGAACCTAAGCAAAGAAATAATGTCATGTGTTTATAAAGTAACCAAGAAGCCCAAAATGCAATTATAAGCATCATCTCATTAATCCTCACTACACACCTTTAGGGCTGAGAAAAAAAAGAAAGAAAGAACTATTTATATGTTGTGAGCCTTGATCCTTTAGTGTGCCAAGGTAAAGAAATTAATCTCTTGAACCAGAAAACTGATCGGCTAGGGGAAGTGAATTAATGGACCCAGAGCACAAGGGCATTCTTAAGTAAGTGAACTTTTTAAGTGGTTTCTTGAGTCAGGGAGAGCCAACTTTCCTAAGTGATGAGATGTTTACCCTGGAAAACAGTGTGAATCACCCAGGCATACCCGGCTTGGCTGATAAAGTTCACTTCTACATATCTTCTGGAAATATTCTGAAATGGAAAAATATACATGGACAGACATAATGTCATGCCCTTCCTATGTCAATGTCATAGTATAGATCCAACATCTCTAAGCTACATGAGTTGAGCTTTTTAAGCAAAGATGGTTCAAACATGAATGAAAAGAGCATTGGTTATGAAGTCAGACAAACTTTAGATCAAATTCAATCTCAGACATTTACTTGTTCTGTGAGCTTGGGCAATTTACTTAATCTAGATGAGTTTTGGTTTCCTCCTGTGTTTAAAAAAAGTTGCATGATTTTATACACAGCAAATGCAACATTCCAGGCAATGCTATGTATTAGAGCCTGAGGCAAAAGAAAATCAATGTAGTAGTCCTTCATGGGAAGTCAAAAGAGGTTGGGAATTGAGAGTCTGCGATTTAGTTTAATTCTCAGGATATTTCCCTGACACATATCTAAGGCTTCAAAATGAAAATGATTTCTACCAATAAACAAAGTTTACATGGAGCCTGAGAAGGGTTTCAGCCTAGAAAGCCTTTCAGAACCTTTTCCAGCTTTGACACTTTCATTGAGCTGTAGTATCTGCCCATGCTCTCTCACTGATGTGCCTACAGACAACCAGTTCTCATGTCCAAGCATCTTATGGGTTATGGGATGGGAACGGACCATGCTAGAGATGTAACTCCAGTGTGCTGTGTCTCACTGTCCAAGTGACTATGCCTCTATTCCTTGACCTTTGTTACTGACTGAATATACATGTTTTGTGCATGCATGCTAACACTGGACTTATCTTTCTTATCCTAAACATAAATCAAAGATTCATTTCTGTTGAGGTGTTATGATAATAAAGATTATTTACCTTGATGCAAAAATTAGGACATATATCATGAATCCCTAGCCTCTCTTTGCACTTAGAGGTCATTCTTAATTCTTCCCAAAGCGCGTGTCTCTTGGAGTTTCTCCTCACTTCTCCCCATCCATCAAGGATAGTTTCCATCCAAGATAGATAAAAAAGAAAAAGACTCAGGTGATTGCAACATCTTTATTCATTTCTATAATTTAAGAGAATATTTTCAAGCAATTTCTAATGTAACTTTCTTTAGCATGCTAGGTCTACCTCATACCAATTCTTTAAGAGCCACTCTCAAAAATGACATGCTACATATTAACAAAACATAAACTGAGTATAAAATTTGCTTTCCTTCCTCAAATATTGTCAGTTTTTTCCTTCTATAATTATTCTGAAATTTGCAATGAAACTAGACTAGTTGATTTCAACACCTGAATAATGTCTGACTCCTTTCTGGTAAACATCCTTAGTCGCATCTACATCTTGCTGAGTCTTTAAAATATGTATAAACTATATAAAATGGAGATCATAATAGTAACTGCAACACGGAATTGTGAGCGTTAACAGAGGAAATATACGTAAAACACTTAGCAAAGAGTGTGGCACATAATAAGCCCTCAATATATAACTTATTAATTTTGTTATTATTGCTGTAACAAGTACCTGGGTCAGAAGAGTTAAAGTAAAAAGAAGGCAAACTCAACAACAATTATTTCCAAAACAATTTTTAGCATCAAATATTTTCAAATTTCCTTTTCAGAAAAAAGCTTTAATGTGTGTTCTTTAGCCATTTGACATATAATCCCTTCAAGATTTCCCCAGGTTCCCCTCCTCTCATCACTTATTACCACATTGTTGCAAAAGAAAGCATTATCTTGGGGCTGCTCACTCTTCCCTATGATCCGTGCATTCCCACGTGTCAACTCTCTGTGTGATCTTTCGGTTTCTCTTTAGTCTTGTTGGTTTCTTTTATTTCTTGCTACCCACCCTCTTCCTTCCACTTTCCATTCCCATCTCCTTTTCTTCCTCTCATGTCTGTTTTTTATTTCTAGGCAGAGAACATCAAACTCAACATGTTTAAAGTCAGAATATTTTATTTTAAAGAATTGTATTCATTTAAACATATATGTGTGGTATCCTCAGACAGCTCAGAGGACTGGTAATAGGTTGGGAAGATAGTTTCAATGGGCAACACATAGAAATTCATCCTCATGAATTCATCCTCATGAATAGGATGTCACACCATTGTTAACATCTCTGATGACATCATAGACTCATGTCATAACAACCCTTCTATTTAGATCTTATGAAATCTCTGGTATTTATAAATTTCAGACCTAGATCCTTCCCAGGCGCATGGTCTTTTAACCCAATCTGTAATCCCGTGTCTACAAATGAATTTACTATTCCCAAGGAATCTAAAAGGAATCTAAAAGGAATCTAAAAATCATTGTTCCATTTATTACCACCAAGTGGCTTAGTGAGTAAACTGATCTGCAACAGTTGTTTAAACAACCACATCAGAACAGGATCACATATTAGGGTTCTTTCCAACTAAAACTTAAGAGTTTCCAGCTGAATTTCTTTCCCAAAAGATCAGGCCATCTTGCATTCATACAACACATTTTTTGAACTTTAAAGCGGGGCTTTAATTCTATCCCATTATATATATTCTTTATTTGTTTCATAACAGCATTTAAACCTGATAAGAAAATGTTTACCTCTAGGCTTCTTGTTTCTGGTAGGTGATACCTCCATTAGGTTTGCATTATCTGAAAATTTAATAAGCAGATCTTTTGTGCATTCATTCTAGTTCCTGATAATTTTACAGAATAGGAGGATTATGGTGTGGATTTAAAATATCTACAATTACTTTGAAATTCCTCTCTGTAAAAGGTGAAGTTTGAGTCTCCAACTGTGAATGTAGGCTGGACTTAGTGACTGGATTCTAAAAGTCCCCAGCCTTTTTGGCATGAGGGATCGGTTTCATAAAAGACTATTTTTCCATGGGAGTTGGGTAGTGGTCATCAGTCATTTGATTCTCATAAGGAACTGATGACCTGGATCCCTCACATGCTCAATTCACAGTTCATAATGGGGTTCGCGATCCTAGGAGAACCTAATGCTGCTGTTTATCTGACAGGAGGCGGAGCTCTGCTTGACCGCCACTCGCCTCCTGCTGTGTGGCCTGGTACCTGTACCTAACAGGTTACTATCAGGTACTGTTCCATGGCCTGAGGATTGGGGACCCCTGTTGTAAAGAATGAGATACAGTGGAAACCAAAGTGTGTGGATTTAGATACTGAGTCATAAAAGGTACTGAGACTTCTGTCTTTCATCACTCATTTTGAGCAAGCTAGTGTCATGTCATAAGGGGAAAAAGCCTGTGGAGATGCACATATGGCAAGGAACTGAGAAAGAGAGGACAACAGCCAGAAAGGAACAGCCAGATCATAATAACAAGAGAAGAACTGAAGCTTCCTGTCATCATCCACATCATGATCTCTCGTGTAATTAGATTATAATCAGATCTTCCAGCCTAGATTATGTTGAGATGGCTTCAGGCTTAGTTGAAACCTTGACTGCAACTCATCAGAAACCTTGAGCCAGTACCACTCTGCTAAGCTTCTATCAAATTCTGACCTATAAAACTATGAGGTAATAAATGTTACTTTTAGTGTATAAGTTTACCCCAAAATTTAGTGGGGTAAACTAGAAAGCTTCATGTGACCCACCACAGGCCTTAAGATGCCTTCATAGTTCTCCTAATACAACATTATACTTTTATAGGAAAATGAAAACACCCTATGTATAATATTTACAACATTCTAGCAATTTGCTAATAAATTTACACTAGTTTGGTAAGATTCATTTGTTGAGCCCATGTTAGTTCTTAGCTGTCACCATATTCTTTGATAAATCTGGTTAAATGTGTATCAACTTTTCAGTCAAATGAAACATTTTGCATTGAGACTGATTGTTATGTCAGTCTCAAGTTTAAGAAATCCATCTTTTTATAGAGTATAAAATTTAGGACACTCTCCCAAACCAGTTTTCTATTCTGACAGACTCCTGTTCATTATTTCTGAGCAGACATTAAAGGGGCTTGGAGTTCAAGTTTTTTAAACACCTTGGAAGTTTATTCACCTAAGACTAAGAAATTTGAGCTCCTTTGAAGAATTCTATTACCGCCTCTTCACCTTTTCAGGGGGCGGAGGGGACTGAATTTTCTTATATATTTTGTTTGCATTGGTCTTTATAGTCTAAAGGACATTCTCTTTGCTAAGTAATTCATTGGTGACAGATAAAGATGTACATTTAGGGAGTGAGGGGAGTTCAGATAACCACAAATCCTTTCTCGTTTTATAATAAAATAGAAAGTTTCTTGGAGTTCACTGGAACTTATTGTTTATAATTTGAGAGAAGGGGCTCACGTTTTAAGACTGGGGATACCACAAAGATTATCTAAGAAATAATTTTTCTTTATGTTGATGTTTCTCAAACTTATGCTTAGAATATCACTGGAAATAGAGCTCCTAGCAAAAGTAAGCATCAGAGAGTGTAGGTCTTGAAAACAACTCCCTCCATGCAAAGATATTAAAGAATTGTCCATATTCCTATTTGTTTAGTTGCTTGGCATATCCAAAGTTTTTCAAAAAATAAACCATTTGGCAGTCATGCATCATTTAGTGTAAGATTCAGAGGTCAGATATACACTATTGAAATGTGGTACAAGAATCAAAATTTTTGTCACCCAGGCTAGAGTGCAGTGGTACGATACAGTTAAAAAAAAAAGAATCAAAATTTTTCCAGAGATGAAATAACCTCAGGGAATGCAGTAGTTGTAGTGTATCTTGAATTCATGCAATGCCTCGTTAACTCTACTTGGCAAATTAATTCAAATTGATTTGTTTGTGAGAACTGCAACATGGCCTCAAATCTGGTTCAAACAAATGATAATGATAAACAACAATGTATTGAGCTCAGAGAAATGTCTTGAGAAGAGAATGGATCAGCATGGGGGCCAATATTATAACATAACTGTCTTTGTTTAAAGAAAAAGAAAAAGAAAGTAAAAGAAAAAAGGGAGAACCTACTCTAGACATATATAACACATTTTATAAATAACACTGATAGATTGTAAATCTATCAAAGCAAAGGAAGTATTTGAAAACATCCAGATGGAATATGAATAAAGATAAAAGCTTTTTAAATGGACATTTAACTTTTTAAAAAGTAATTTCATTTAGGGCAAAATGATCATATTGAGAAAAAAAGGGAAAAAAGAACGTTTGTGATATGCAGGAAGAATCAAGATTAATTTCAAAACGCCATGTCCTAAAGAAAAGGGAATTCCTTAGTGATATTTACTAATTTCCAACTTCAGTTTCGACCTGAATTTAGAGTTGAGAGGGAGAAAGTTTAAGAGGAAGACACAATTATTAAAACCAGAACCTTTCTTTTCTTCCAGTGTGTTCAACTGACTAACATAGCTACAACAATCCCACTTCAATATCCATGCCTCTTTGCAATGGGACTATGCTACTCCTCTCATGAGAGGTTGAGTCTATTTTCCTATCCCCTGATTCTGGGTTGGTTGTGGAACCTCTGCTTACATCACATTTACTTCTAGGCCATATGCAAACCAGGTCCCACAGCCAACCTAGAATCAGGGGTGGGAAAACTCTATATTGGTGCTTGCCCTCTCATGCTGCAGAAGCCGGAGACCGCCACATGAAGAAGGTCAGTCTGGGCTTCTCTTATGGGAGAAAAGAAACCCAGTCCTCTGAACCTACTCAACCAACTCAGTCATTTCAGCTGAGGCCCCAGAGGAATGCATGAGGCCATCAAGATCATCTAGTTCCACCCAATCAGCCCAGAACAGTAAAAACACCCACTTAAGTCAAAATACAAGTTTTGGAGTGGTTTGCTATGCAGCAAACTCTAAATGATCTAGCCAGGAAATGGAGAAACCCAGGTAAAACAGGGAAGCTGAGAGTAGGTAGAGGAAGCACTCTCTCCTGTGAAGGTTTCCATCAAAGCCCAACAGCAGGAGGGAAGCAGCTCAGTTGCTGCTTCCCGAATAAAAAGAGCTTGTGTGGCAAAAGTCTTAGGGGTCCTGAGATGGAGACCGAAAGACTTGGGTCCTGATACCTATCCTTAGTCTTGTTCCTCTTTCTAAAGAGGGAATTGACAAATTTAAGAGAAAGAATGAAATAGTGCAGCTCCTGAGAGAAGAAGAAGGTAAGGCTAGGAAATTGGGATAGGGCAGGAAAATTGAAGAAGAACTGACACTTCTCTGATTCCTATTTCTAGACTTAGACTAGAGAAGGAGAGGAAGGAAGGTAAGGGTAAAGGTAAGAGGTAATAATGAGTAGAGTTAACAAGGGGACAAGAAGCTACTTATCTGGCCTCTTTCCATCACACCTTGAATGAGGGGTGAATAGATTATTAGTAAGAAGAAAAGGCTGAATTCTGCTACAGTGACCCTCACCTCATTAATAAATTTTTTCACTTCATAAGTGATTTCGTGGAAAGGCTTGAAGGATTAATTTCTTCACTTCTATCCTTAAACCTAACCTTCCAAAACCAAGCAAAACCGGGTATGAACACTCTAGTTAGGATAGAAGGGTATTCCCTACCACATTCCCTACCAACGTAGAGCAATAAAAATAAGCAAAAGACTCAGTAAAGATGAAAACTTGACAAAAAGCATTCCCACCTTGCAATCTTGAGTTTATAGATTGGCAAAAAGCAGCCTTTGTAAACTCATTGGAAAGAGTTTAGAAGTCATTTCCCTAGGACTTTATAGGTGCTATTAGAATAGTATTATTTTAGCATTTGAATGATAGCTAAACCCTAGGAAAAAGAACCAAAAATGATTAAGATCTAGGAACTGAGGGGTGAAAGAAAGAGTAAGGACAACTAATATTGTTAAATGTTCTGATTTACAACTGAAGTGACACATACTTGTCAATCACTGGAAGTAAGTTATGGTTTATGTCATGACTCAAATATTATTTATATATAAATGTGATGGCCAAAATAATATTTTTTTAAAAACGAGGGCTTTAAAAAAAAAACTTTTAAGGAAGTGACCAGTGATTATGTAAAATTATCAACATATTTTAAATATTTATCTGGCACCTGGATTCCACTATTCTGCATTTGTTCTTGCAGGCATTTCTTTTTTTCCTATGACATTATAATCACCTGAAAAGCAGGGTAAAAAAAAATTTTTTTACAGCATTCTACCTCCATAATCGCTTCCTCAACAATAATAACAAACACTAGCTGGGCTTGGTGGCTCAACCTGTAATCCCGCGCTTTGGGAGGCTGAGGTGAGTAGATTGCCTGAGACCTGCCTGGGCAACTTGGCGAGACCTCATCTCTAAATAAATCAAAAAAATTAACCAGATGTGGTAGTGCGCGCCTGTAGTTCCAGCTACTTGGGAGGCTGAGGCGGAAGGATTGCCAGAACCCAGCAGGTCAAGGCTGCAGTGGCCGGGAGCGATCACTATTCTCAGCGCTCAGTCTGGGCGACAGAGTGAGACTCCAACTCAAAAAACAAAAAACACTGATCTTAAGAGTGCAAGACTATTCAAGAAGTTGATAACCATTGCCACCTCAAAATAAGCAGGAATCTTGAATCCAAAAAGTTTGTTACATTATTAGCTTTGAAGGTTTAGATGACCACTAAGGTTCTTATAATCTTTGAAAACCTACATACACATTTGAGACATATAAACAAAATAGCAATCACTCTTCCTTCTTTTAGCCATTTAATATGGCATTAAATATTGGCCGAGTACTATTTTTAAAGACTGTAGGCTATTTTAAATTCAAGGATATTTGTTGAACATTAGCTATGTCCTAGGGCAAATGCAATGCTTTTTTATATGTATACATTGATATGTATGTATAAGTGTGTGGTATATGTCCATGTGTATACAGAATAAAAAGAGAAATATTATAAATATCTCAAATGAAGCATGTTTTTGTATGTACTCCATAGAATCTTGTACCTTATAACAAGAAATAGCTCCTAGACATAAAAAATGCAATAAATAAATATCCATGGTTTGAAGAAATGATTCAGAATAATTTCAACTGACAACACTAATAATAAAGGATCTTAACAATTTTTTAAGTCAAAACTAAGAAACTGGACAAATCTGTTCTCTTGGTGGAAGAAAGGCAAAGTTTATCATGTGTAACCTTTCAAATTAAACTAATAAAATTAAACTAGTTCATATAGAATAAAAATTTCTGACCCAACTAGGAAAATGGACCAAGTAACCTAGTATTTTCACCACTCTAATTACTAGGTTCCTTTGAATTTCATTCTTTCAGAAACCTGCTTTTATCTTTGCAATAATGATCCAAGAGATTAAAAGAAGGCCTTTGAGTAACTCAATTTGCCTCCTCAAGTTCATGCAATATCTATTGATGTACCATTGCTCTCTTGTCAAAAAGCACTTAGAGCATTAGCAAGTATAAGGTGTAATTAGGACAAGAAATGAGACAGGTGAGAGGAGAACATGCAGTTTTCCTGGTTTTATGTTTTTGTTTCTGATTATCAGGGATGGTGGCTCATTTAAGCCACATTTAAATCCTCACAGGAGCTTAGACTTCTGAATAAGAATTGAAATTTTCCATCTAACCAAAACCCCACAATGTTAAACCAGAAAAAGATTTACTTTTGAGTGTGACTTAGAAAGGAAAACTTAGGCACAGTGACTAACAAATATGTAGATTTCCCTCTTACTTAACCTGTTGAATTTAAATTTTGTCTGACTGAATAATGGGTTCAAGTCCTATTATTCTATATTCTATATTATTATATATTATACACAAGGGGGCCCCCCAAAAAACTAGAATTATCTTTTAGAAGTTGGGCCTTTGTTGTACCCTCAGAATGTGTTTCTCCAGATCAAACAGTCAGCCCAAGTTTTTATTTGGAAGTTTTGAGGAAGTTGTATCACAATTTGTGGAAGAAACATCCCAAGGTGTGGCAAACAGCTGACTGATTCTTCAAATATGACAACACACTTGCCCACACCGCAGAGTGTACAGCAGTTCTTGACCAAATATAGCACGATTCCAATGCCCCACCTTCCCTATTCACTCCCTCTCATCCTGAGTGACCTTTTTTATTGTTTAACTGGATGAAAAAAATTCGTCAAAGGGAAATGTTTTGCTCATGTGGAAAAGGTGAAACAAAAAACAACAGAAGACTAAACGCCATCAAAAGTGACAAGTTCAAAAACTGTTTTGAGCAGTGGGAAAAGCATCTCAATAGGTGTATTGCATCAAGCGGAGAGTACTTTGAATGTGACTGAGGTTTAAATATATAAGAATAAACACACAATTTTAAATACAAATTCTGTTTTTGGTTCAAGTCCTATTATTCTATATTAATAGATTTTCTATGTGATTCTATAAACACTGGGATTTATAGAGATGGATGCTTAATAACGTTTCTAGAGAAGAATTTGAGTAGCTTGTTTAAACCAAGGAATGCAGATAGCACACACTAAGGTTGCTTCTGTCCCCAGAGGTTGGCTGTGTCAACTGGGATGTCAGCTGGTAATACACTACCGTCAAATGGCAATGAGGTTTGAAAGTATGTGGTTATTGCTCCAACTCTTGGTTGCTTTATGAGCAACTACTTGTTCTAAGTAGCCGCAGGTACCAGTGGGGCAGAGGGAGGTTTAAAGAACGAGAGTGAAGAGTGGCACACGTCAAAGAATCAAAGCCAGAAGAGGGAGGAACAAAGTACAATTACATTGATTGTTCTATTTGATCAGAAGATTAAAGGCACTGTAACTTGACCAAAAGGTGCAGTTATATCATCACACAGACACAGAACAGGCTGAACTTACTGCCGACAATGTTCAATAATGTTTAGGCCTGCTCATTAGTGACATCTATAACCATTATCTCATTTCACCCAGACTACTAGGAAGGATGACTAGAAATTAGTGTTGTGGAGGAATTGCATGCAGCTACTGGGAGAAATAAGACTAGAGAATCGTCTGTGAAGGTCTGGGATCAGGTTTGGTCAGGACTTTCAGTGTGTTGGCATAGCGTCTGGTTCAGTTTAGTGGACTTATTTCAAGAACAGATCTATTAAGAGTGTTTCAAAATTCCCTTTATAGACCTACTTGGAGCTCAAAATTCTCTAAGGTCATAGTGGGAGAAAGTCACAAAGTGAAGCAAGACTATTAGATTTCACTTGGTTTGCCTCCTCTAGGAGAGCTCAATTGCTCCCTGAGAACAATAGATATTTTTCTGTGGATTGCTTTTATTTTTTACGTATTCTAGAGATCCAGTGCCACCTTTATCACACAGAAAGTTCAGTAAAAAATTCAGCTATTCATTTTAAAGGGCTAAAGGCATTTAGTGCCATTTTACCTTGTACTTCACTTATATAAATGTTTATTTTATTTGAAATAGCACCTCACAACAATTTTATATAGGTATAAAATGAAGTGATAAGTATTTCTAAAGCTTGGCTGTATGAGACTTAAGATTTACTTTTATTTTACATTTATATTTATGCTAGATTTATATTCATTTTTCTAGCTTCCATGGATACTGAAATCTTATATCTCCTATTTATCTTTTTATCTAATTATACTGGGAAATTCGACCTTTGAGTCCAATAAATAATCATTTCAGCAATGTCAAAAATATTTTAAAAAATAAAATTTAATTGTTTCCACAAAATTTTTTTAGTGAAATCTTAAAAAATATTAACAGTAAATGTTTAATTTTTTTAGTTATAAAAGTGAAATTATTTATAGTCAGTGCTTGTAAAGAATGTGCTACATACCTCAACATATTTTATTGTTGTGTATGCAGTCATACATGTGTTGTGCAGTCATTGACATCCAAAATCTTCAATAATCTCAGTAAGTTGTGTAGTTTAAGTTATTAAGCACCTACTATATTTGATGCCTTTAAAAAAAGGGGGATAAAAACTGCTTTGCTTGAGCCAGCTCTGGTGGCATATGTTTTCTATTCTGGTAGTAAGAACTTTGATAACTTTTTTGTAGTCAATATTGAGGTCAGCACAATGTGAAGAGATGCCTGTTTTGTAAATAAAATCCAATGTGCGTCAGTTTGGTTTTCCTAATTTGAAAAAAAAAAGAACATGTCTACACTGTTGGTGGGAGTGTAAACTAGTACAAACTCTGTGGAAAATAGTTTGGCGATTCCTAAAAGACTTAAAACTCGACCTTCCATATGACCCTACTGGGAATATACCCGGAGGAACTCAAATCACTCTATGAAAAAGATACCTGCACACGCATGTTTACTGCAGCATTATTCACCATAGCAAAAACATGGAACCAACCATAGTGCCCATCAAAAGAGGTCTACAAAAAAAATGTGGTACTTATATACGATGGAATATTATGCAGCCATACAGAATGACAAAATTATGAACTTCGCAGCAACTTGAATGGACTTAGGGTCTATAATACTGAGTGATCTAACACAGAGACAAATAACTGAGTATCACATGTTCTCACTCATAAGGGGACTTTGAAAAATTATTGTAATACTATAAAAAAGGAATTGGCAGTAGTGGGAAACTGCCAGGGAAGGGAAGGTGGCACACCTAATTACCAAGGGTACCTGCATAATGAACATTTGTATACCTAACCCTGAATTGTACCCCACATCTTTAAAATAAACAATTTTTAAAAATTGGTATATATTTAAGGTGTACATGATGTTTTGATATACTTAATCTTGATATACATACAAATAGTTAATACTACAGTCAAGCAAAGTAACATACCCATCATCTCATATAGTGGTTTTTTTCTTTCTTCCTTTCTTCCTTCTTCCTTCCCTTCTTTCTCTTTCTCTCTCTCTCTCTCTCTCTCTCTCTCTCTCTCTCTCTCTCTCTCTCTCTCTCTCCCCCCCCTTCCCTCACTCCCTCCCTCTCTCCCTTCCTTCCTTCCATCCTTTCTTGTGGTAGGAGTACCTAAAACCTAAACCTACTCTCTGGATAAATTACCAGTATATAATACAATATTATTAAATATAGTCCTCATGTTATACATTAGATCTCTAGACTTATTTATCCTTTATGACTATAGCTCTGCACAGAAATAAATATACTGCATAATCTCACTTACATGTGAAATCTTTAAAAATATGCAAATGCATAGAAGCAGAAAGTAAAATGGAAGTTACTGGGGTGGGAAGAATAGGAAGATATAGGTCAAATTTATTTTTAAAAATTTATTTTAGGTACCTGCATCCTTGTACACTTATGCACATTTATAAAAATAGCAGGATTTTAGGCTGAGCCACATCTAAAGACACTCCATCCTCACCCTCATGACTGCAGATCACCCTCATGACTGGAAATGAAACAAAAGCTCCAGCAGGAAGCTCTCATTGTCAAGATAGGGAGCAACCAATGCTGAGGTCATGAAGGGAACACTCTCTGGGACTTAGAAGATGGACATATCAGGGAGCAGGGAGAAAAGAAGAGAAGTCCTAGGCATCAACTGGCACCTTTGTGCAGAAGAGCTATGGGAAATAGGCTAGGACAGCTAAGACAATGGCTAATACAAACCCATTAATTTAAAAGAAAAGAATGTGGAAGGCTGAGGCGGAAGGATTGCGGGAGCCCAGCAGGTCCAGGCTGCGGTGACCGGGAGCGCCACTGCACTCCAGTCTGGGTGACAGAGTGAGACTCTAACTCAAAAAAAAAAAAAAAGAAAAGAATGTAACATTTTTTAGGGGAGAGGGAGGGAAGTGTATTTGGTTCACCATAGTTCATAGTTACTCAGTAGAATAAGCAGAACTAAAGAAATTATGTTTTCTGTTTATCATCTTGAAGTCTTGCTCTAAGCAAGGTACCACAAATTATAAATGAAGATAGAATTGAATCTGTCTTTGGTGTTGGATCAGGAAAGTAGCATTTGGTTGTTTTGTTGTTTGCTTTTTGTTATAAGTTTAGGCAAATTGTGTGCTTGTTCCTCTTATGTATTTTATTCCTCCTTTTCTTTATCCTGAATTAACTTCACCAGAGGGTCTATGTCACTCTACGTAGTACTACTATTCTTTGTGTCTCTGGGGATTTAACTCATCCACCTAGAGATCATTTTGCTCTCTTTATTGCAAACAGAGATAAAACAATCCACAAAAAAGCTGATGGATCAGTAAATACTGTAGGTTTCAACATATTTTTGAAACTGTAGGCTTCAAATATCTATGATCTAAATCAAGGGTACTCTAATTACAACTAAGGGGCAAATCCTGCTCATCATGCTTGTTTTTGTTAAGCAATTTTTATTAGAATACAGCATGCCTGTTCATTACATATTGTCTATGGTTATTTTTGCATTACAACAGCAGAATTGAATAACTGTGCAAACACCATGAAAAAACCTATAAAATGTTTATTACTATTTATACAATATTGAAATATAGCATTACATATCTAAGGATAACATTTATATATATAATATAGGTCTGTAAAGCCTAGAATATTTACTATTTGGTCTTTGAGAGAAAAAGTTTGCTGACCCCTAATCTAAATAAAGTCATAAAAGTTTCCCTGCCCACATTCAAATACTGGTTGGTCCTACTACCTACTAGCTATGCAGTACTGGAGTAGGTTACTTAACCTCTCTGAAACTTAATTGCCTTATCTCTAACATGGTAATAATAATACAATCTCTTTCCAGGATGCTATGAGGATTCAATAACAGATACTGTATTCCAATGTTGCCTATTATTAATTACTTTATTCCCCTAAAATCTTTTACATGAGGTTAGGTTGTAATATCCTCATCCCCTTCTCTAGGATATACAGCTTTCAGATACTTGGAGGCATTTGGAATGAAGATTTTACCACCGAACTCTGAGAAAACCCCATTTCTCTAATATGATTAAAATGACAACAAATCTAGTTTAATTAAACATTGAGACTGGCGATTGTGCATTGGGCAGAAGCGAATTTCTAGTAAATGTTTAATAATGGAATTACAGAGTGTTCTGCACGCACTGGGATGTAGGAAACAATAGAAAATTTGCATGTGAATTTATATCTGTCAACCAAACGAATCTGAGCTCTTTATACAATGCAGACTGGAGTGCTCCTGGAAGACAGTTGCAAAAGTGGGAAACAAAGAGATTGGGATGTGGGAAAAAACAAATCTGTGTGGAATCCTAGAGATAACACTTGCTGGACAGGTGACCAGCAAATGTGCTCAACCTCCCTCAGTCTTGGTTTACTCATCTGTAAAAGAGCGAGAATAATACTTCTACCCTGTAGCCACTTGGAAGTTGACACTAAGTGGAATAATGTGCGAGGAATATGTTTATTGTATTGATTGTGATGATACAATCAGGTGGATGCATGTGTCTAAACTCATCAAATTGTGGGTATTAAATACGTGCAGAGTTTTAGTACATCAATCATACCTCAATAAAACCATAAAAATTGTTTAAACAAGAAAAAGAGAAACATACTGACCATTAGTTCCCTCAGTGTGAAAAGTGTAGGTTGTCATGTCACACTTTACAGTGGGGTATTTCTAGGTAGTTGGGTGCTTATTAGCATTGTTCCAAAGAGTTCAAGGTCGTGGCCCAAATTCTATTCCATGCTCATCTCTATCTGGTCTCCAGGCTCCCTCATGCATTTATGTGTGCCTGCCATCGAACCCAGATCTAACCCCAATAATGGCAACTTCTTCCACTATGTGGAATTGCAGGAGCACGATAGTATAGTATATAAGAGCATTGGGTTTGCCTTCCAAGACATGCAGGCTTCTGTTCCAGGTCTTTATTGACTAGCTTAACCCTGGGAGAGTCAACTAATCTTATAAGCCTCCATAGTCTCAGATGTTAAATTATAATAAAAATGGTATCTACCCCTTAGGGCCATTGTGAAGAATTAATACAAGAACTCAGTATACTATCTGGCACTTAATAACTGCTCAGTAAGATTTAAGTATGAAAACACTTTCTTTGTGTACTTATATTTTTCTTCTTCTCCACTAGAGGATCTTTGAAGTCAAGGGCTATATTTTGTTTCTCACCATGCACCCATTGCCTAGCACTGATTCACATGCAAAGCAGACGTTGAACAAATATTTGTTGAATGGTGAATGAATAAAGCATAAAGAGATGACTTCACTCAAACCCATCTCATTGATAAGGTTAGAGAAACAGCAACCTTGTTTACATTAAAGGTACCAGCAGTTAGTAAAGAGATTTTTGCAGTGTTTCTGCTGTTTGAAAGTACAATATAAATCTTTTACTAGCACATTATCAACTTATTTCCATTGTTTGATATACACTTCCGCATTTGACTTGTGTTGAACTGTCATTTACTCCCTACATACCTAGTCCTTAAATCTTCTCACGCAGTATCATATATCTACCATAGGTATTTGGCAAACCCTGCCGTGAGGCCAACACAGAGTATCAGGGACTTACTGAAAGGCTGTAAAAGTACCCTGTGAAAAAGAAATGCAAATTATGGAGCAAACTGTAAATATCACTGGAACTCCAATCAAATCTATGTTAACTCCATGAACTGAAGATTAAAAGTGCCTCTTTGTCCTTGACTCATTCCCTCCTTCCTCTCCTGACCTCCATTCCCCTCTCTTCAGCCTGCTGGGATATTGACAGGGATTTTAGAGAGTGGAAGGTCTTTATCTCTTTGAGATGAGCTGCAATATGATTACAATCGATTGAGTGATTTACGGTATAGAGCACTTTTCATTACCCTCTCTGCTTTATAGAATTATAAATGATATACTGTATGTGAATATATATTATTATTATTGGATATTTATGTACTACCTTTCTCAAAGAAGCTCGATGTTCTTTTTAGACTTTAAGTAACTACAGAGACCCTGCAACTGTGTCCAAAAATTAAATTGAGGCAACTGGCACTTGGAAAATTTTCCTATAAATAAAACTATGTTCTTGCATAGGTATTAGGACATTTGATGTTCATCCAGCTCTAACACATTAAAACAAAACAAAAGAAAATAGTACAGGGTAATTGTATTTATTAGTGGAAAAATAATTTTAGATTTTTATAATTACAGACAAATTATGAAGGCCAGAATTTGTTTTAACTGTTTGAACTGGAGTTTTCATGTGACAAGAGGGAAAACAAAATTTGTAATTCAAGCCAGCTTTAAAATTATGCAATCTTTGATGATTGTTTTAATTCAAAGAAATATGTAGATGTTTTAATTCAAAAAATTTACAGGTGTCTCACATAGAGGGAAATTTTTAATTTTTCATCACAGAATTTCAAGTGAGCATAATTTAAAAATCACATTAAGTCTGATGATATTGTATTTATCATCTTGAAGGTATTATTCCAAGGATATGATTAAATAAATATATGCACTATAGACAGAAATTAAGAAATCTTTTTCTTTATATCCCTAGTTAAATAGTGCCTAAAAGTGACCCTTTAATTTCTTATTTGTCAGTTCACCAAGTCCCTAGACTATAATATTTATGACATTTAACTTATGGCTAAACAAATATCATATGCCTTATAATTTGCAAAGGACTTCCTTTCCCCTTTAAATCTCAAGACAGTCTACTAACAATGAGGAATGCATAAACCAGGACCCAGACTAAGATCCTATACAGTTCTACAAAAGGCTGCAGCAAAGTGATTTTTTTGCTCAACACCCCTTGTAGATCAAAAGCACTGCTAGGTTCAAAAATGAGTTCTGGATAAATAATGTCTTTAGTTACTATAATTGCTATTATCTGATGCAAATCTTCATAATTATAACAAGCCCCTTTGCATGTGTCACTTAATTCCTTTCTAAAAAATCCTGAGTTGTGTGTTAACCTAATAGCTTAGGGGCAAGTTTTCATGTGCCATGTGTTCATGTGTCCCCTCTTCCTTTATCACAGATGTTCTCTTCCACAGAATAATACGTATGTATGTATATGTGCGTGTGTGCGTGTGTGTGTGTGTGTGTGTGTGTGTGTGTGTGTGTGTGTGTGTATGCATGTGTATTTCTAAAACCTTTATTGTTTTTCTGGGTGGTTATGTTAAATTTTAGCATGAGCCCAACTTGCAGTTTGCTTTAAAATGCTTATCAGCTTCTAAAAGCCATGTATGAGAGAGAAAAGCTCTAGATTTGATAGCAGTAATTATATTTAACTTGTAACATACAAGGCTATTTATCTTGTGAATGGGAATTCACAGAGGAAAGAGGAGGTTTCCTTAATAAAAATAAAAATAAAAATAAAGAAATACTAAGTGCCTTCTTGCCACTCTTTCATCCCCCCAAAAAGTTCTAAATGGTAAAACAGCCTTTTACTTAAAAGCTCTCCCTTTCTGCTTAAATATGATGCTAGAAGGTAAAACGGGACCGCTAAAAGGAAAGAGGCTACCAAATCCCCAGAAGGTTTCACCTATGATATGGATGAGGGCAAATGCTTGTAGGTGCCCAGAGAAATGCTGACTTCTAGACTTGGCAGAAATTGGAGATTTAACTTGAGAGAGAAATTCTAGAATTTAACTTGAAAGAAAACTTCTACATTGTCAATATTTGAGTGAAAAATCATAATTTTTAGGGTATGCAACTGTGCCAGGGTAAGGAAAGAGAGAGTGTGATTAAAAATCAGGACTCTCAAGTCATGTGGTCCTGGGTTGGATACCAGCATTTCCAAAACTAAGCTAAATCTAAACTCTCTTGGACTATGCCTGATCTATCAAATGGGAATAAGACCAACACTGACCTCAAGAATAGCTTCTAGGCTAAGAAGGATGGCTGCTGCCCATGAAGTGGGGAGTATGTAGACAATGCTAAACAAATGGATGAGTTTGGCTGAGAAATTGTGGATGGCACCATCTGCCACTTTCGAAACTTCTGGGACAATGGGCTCATTCAGTGCACATGTCCTCACTTTGGAACCATTTCTACTCTTGTGGAAATCTGCATGAAAGATAAGAAAGCAAAGTGGAAGATCTCCTTTGGTTCCTTATTCTCCCCCTTGCTAAGTAAACCTCAGTGTAGAAAGACTTCTCAAGCAATAAAAGGCATCCAGGTGGCAGATAATCCTGATAATACACCTGCAACTACAAGTATCACTCATGTAGTACTTTACTGGATTTAGATAACCTCTACTTTCTGAGATAGAACAGTGATCACAATCCTCTTTTTATAGGTAAGGTAAAAGGTAACTTGGGGCCAAGCATGTTGATTGATTTGTACCATAGCCATGTTGTCAGGGCATACAAATACAGCTCATGAAAAAGTAGTTTGGCACCTCTATCAGGAAATGTATCTCTAGCTAGTACTGCTTTTCTGTTTGTTTGTTTTAAAGTGTTCTATATTAAATGTCAATCTGAACATTCACTTGGGTTTTTTTAATTTTTAATTTTTAAATTTTTATTTTAGAGTCAGGGTCTGACTCTATTACCCATACTGGAGTGCAGTGGTACGATCATAACTTGCTGCAGCCCAAACTCCTGGGCTCAAGCAATTCTTCCACCTTGGCTTCCCAAAGTGCTGGGATTATAGGTATGAGCCACCACACCTAGTCTTTATTCACTTGGTTTTAATGGGAGAAAATATATGATATGACAGTGGAGATTAAAGCAACTTCTCAACAATGGAAACTTCTCAACAAAAGAAACTTTTCAACAATATAAACTTGCTTAAAGTTGTATGTGGGTTTGCAAGGGATAGGACCAGAGGCCCTCGGTTATACCCAGACAATAGGTCTCCAGAATTCTTATGCTTAATCATCATCCTCTACGGTCTCTCAACATCCCCATGAATAGAGTTATTATCCATGTGATTATATAATATCAAAGTTTAGAAAGTACATAAAGGCAAATGCACGTTATTTTTATTAATCATGTAAATGAAGATTCACATGATAGAGAACAGGTAAAAGGAAATAAGAGTTGCTGTATTCTAGTTCTGTACCAGTCACCAACCTACAGCCTCACAGTGTTGGCATGAAGATTGAATGAGAAACGTATTTAAAGCCTTCAGTACCTAAGACATAATAATTGCACAATAAAAATGTCAGGGTCTCAGTCATTCCAGCCACAGTGCCCAATAGCAACATGTGGTTAGTGACTATCATATTGTACGGCACTAGTAGTCAGTCTGAAAAAAGAGAAAAAGACATTTTTAGCTTCTACAGAACAGTGATTCTCAAACCTACATGCATATAGAATCACCTTGGGAGCTTCTTTAAAAACACCAATGCCTGCACCAGTGAGTGCTTCTCTGATTTTGTAGTGAGATGTGTCACCTGGGGATCTTGTTAAAACACAGATTCTGATTCAGTTGGTCTAGGCTGGAGCCTGAGAGTCTGCATTTGTTAACAGACTCCCAGGGGATACTGATGTACTGACTTATGGACTACTTCCAACCAATTAAATTGGATGACCTGAGACTGGACTCTGAGCACCAGCAATTTATTAAACTCCCCAGGGGATTCTCATTTGAAGCCAGGTTGAAGACCTTTACTTTACATGAAAATTTGTATGTAAATATCTGTTGAAAACAATCTTTTAAAACAACTTTTTAAACCAAAGACCAACTGCATAATGTGGAAATTCCCTTGGAAATAGAGACTCACAAACTTGTGAATCCTAATTCATTCTTGACAAATTGGAAACAATGACTATTTAGCAGTGTAAGTGTTCAGGATGCACTGGTTTGGTTGATGAATTGATACGGTTTGTGACTGAATGTTTGAGTAACATTTATAAGATGGCTTTAAACTATACCCAGCACTGTTCAAACACGTTCATTAAGTGAGTCTCTCCTAGTTGCCATTATATCTATGCAGTCCTGAAGCTGTGTTCAAATATGACTTTCCTTCTTGATTGTATTTATACTTTTTATTCCCTTTGCAGGACTTCACTATGTTTTTTTCCCCCTGTTGAACTGAAAGGAACACTGGTCTTGAATGGATGAATGAGCAGGTAGATGGGGCTTGTTTTAATGTGTACTTCAAATCTGGCAAGGCCTCAAATGTTTGCAGGTAAAGACAGAAAGAAAAGGAAAGAAAATCTCCTGGCTAGGAATTAATGAAAACACAAGACCAGAGAAATTTCAGCATCATGTCAAGTATGTAGACTTGTTTTTAATCCTTCAAAGTCTCGATAATCTAGGGTGAGATGTGGAAATCTTTCTTATCCTCCTGTGTACTGTCTAAATTATGAAAAGACAGTAAGCATTTAAAACAAAATATGTTGTAGGCTTTCTCTAAGTCAGTGTTTCTAAATTGGGGCTGATTTTGTCCCCCAGATAATTTTTGGCATTTGTGGAAACATTCTATTGGCATCTAGTGGTTGAAAATCTTGGATATGCTGAAAACTCAACAATGCACAAGACAGGACCCACCCCCAACATACACACACGTGGAACAAAGAATTTTTTAGCCCCATGTAATAGTAGATTGAGAAGTTTTGGTAACTAAATTAGCCCAGGCAGAGACTGTCATTTGAGAATACATTTTACCAAAAAAAAAGCGTCATCAATAAAGTCATATCTCATGGGCAGGAAGTTTGAAGTAGCACAGTCTGAAGAACAGGATAGGGATTTGGCTCTTCCCCTTAAGCTATGTGACACTGGACATGTTATTTAGCTTCTCAAGAGCCTTAATGATATAACTTTAAAATGAGTACAACAGGAGTAATAATACCAAACACAGGTCATCAGAGGGTGAAGTGAGGCTCAAATGTAATGATGTATATGAAAATGTTTCAGCTGGGTTTGGTGGTTCAGCCTGTAATCCCGCACTTTGGGAGGCTGAGGTGAATGGATTGCCTGAGTCTGCGGGTTCGAGACCCGCCTGGGCAACTTGATGAGACCTCATCTCTACAATAAATCAAAAAATTAGCTGGGCGTGATAGCACACGCCTGTAGTTCCAGCTATTTGGAAGGCTGAGGCGGAAAGATTGCCGGAGCCCAGCAGGTCGAGGCTGCGGTGACCGGGAGTGGCCACTGCACTCCAGTCTGGGTGAAACTCCAACTCAAAAAAAAAAAAAAGAGGAAGTGTTTCAGTTAGCACTTTAGTAACTTTAACAATGCTTTCTCTTTCAGTCCCTACAAAGACAAGGTTCTGTGGAATTTGACACACTCCAATATAAAGAGAATTGTCTAATCTAGTGTCCTTGAAAAAGAGCTACTTTTACATCCTTTTCATGTTCTGAGTTAGTTATCAAACTGGATTTAGACTTAGGTCACCAGTAGGTATTTTATTGACTGAAGAAGAGGAATTCAGTTGAGAGCACTTCAACTGAGTTGGCATGCAATATCAAGAAAAACACTGTTGCTGCTCTACTCCCCTCAGCCCGCCTGGAGTGGGAAGATGGAAAGTCTTCCCAATGGAGCTGCTTAGCAGTCTTCAACTCCCAGGGAGCCTGGCTGAAACCTGAAAAGCCCTTACTGCACCACGACAGGGGTCTAAAGCACCGATAACACCACCGGCCACCCACTCACAGCAGAGAGAGGATCTTGAACAATCCCAGGCAGCTCAGCCTTCCAGGGGGACCTAGAGCTGCGGCTAAAATTAATTCCTCATGTACCAGTCACCTTTCACCTCCTCTCCCTTGTCCTCACCACTGCATTGTGTAGAGGCAGCAATCAGTGACTTTATAAGAAACATTTGTCATTGCCTGGATGATGGCTTTGGGCTGGTTCTTCTTTTATTTCCCTTCCCCGTTTCTCAGCTTTTCTATTTTCAGGTTCAAAGAAAGAAGTTGCTTTTGAGTTCTAACTCTCAGAATTAAGTGATATAAGATTCCAATTGCTGTAGAGCTATAATTCATTCAGTATCCTTCCTGATTCACAAAGAGCCAATGCTACATGCCCTGTGCCCAGCTGGGTTCTAAATATTTCACAGTGGGATGTTTTGGTAGAGCCCCCATGAAAGCCTACAAATGCACATGAGAAGATTCTGGAGTTGACCCATTCATCCTGGTACACAATTGACTTATTCAGGCCTGGTGGGCAGGAACGATTCCCTGAGAACTTTCCCTGAGAATGAAATAACTTCAGGGAATATTCAGGAGGAACAACTCTATATTTCCACACTGTTGAATCATTAGCAATAAGTGAGTAGCAAGACTGAACTCTTCCTGATGCTTGCTAATTTACTGTTATCAATAAAGTATGACTTGAAGATATGGGGACACATCGTTTTTGTGTAAACTGTATCAAGATTGTCTCACCGGGTTGGTGACTTTGTTCCTGGAAACAAAGATAGAGGGGGGACTTTTGATCTTATTATTTAAAATAAATTAATTAAAAATTGCCAGATTGTTGTAATGATACCTTAGATTAGTTAAACCAATACTTTCAATAGCACAGAGAAGCAGGCAGGAGAGAAAATAAGGTATCCAAGGCTCAAAAGGTGGGAAATCTTGGCAGCGTGGAATGTAAAACTCAAATACTGAATTTGGTCTAGTACATCACACTGCTTTTTAATCTAGGCTGAAAGGTAAGGTAATAGCTTCTTTAAATGCTCAGTATTCTTTCAACTGACTTAGGAGAGCACATTGCCATTGTTGTAAGAACAGCTTGAACTCATTGATGCTAATACAACTTTTATTTTTCTTTAATGAGGATTTTTGACTTCACATTTCACATTAACGACCTTTGTGTGATTATTGGAAGTGACCTTTGAAATACGACACTTCCTGAAGGAAATAAGTAAATCTAAGATAACACATGAAGAAAAATGCTCATTTCTAGCTATGCATTTTTCAAAACATCCCCCAAGTTTTTGCAGGAGCAATAGTGGAAATTGTGCCCAATTGGGAACCAAAGAACCTGGTCGTAGTTCTTCCTGCATTCACTGTGACCTTAGAAAAGGCAAAACATCTTCTTGGGTCTCTTTTTAATTGAAATGGAGATAAAAATATCTATCCTACCCAATTTGCAGGGTATTTAATTGTCAAAATAAAATTATCTTTATTTACAAATATGTTGCAATTTAAAATGTTACCCAAATGTTTGGTAATCCTCACAGCTAACATCTGAGTGTTGACTTAATCATCCCAGCAGTATATTCAGCATTTTACATGTGTTCAGTTCACTTAATCTTCACATTGACCCAATAAGTATTATATTTGCCTCATCTTCCAGACTAGGAAACAGAGGCTCAGAGAGGTTCAATAACTTGTCTACGGTTTGGAACTGAACCACCAAATAGGAAGAATAAACACCTACTTAGATAATTAACAAAACAAAGAAAGTAAAAAATAAAAGTTTAGGAAGACAAAATCTGATTTATTTTTTAAAACTTTACAGAAATCATCAGAGGAGAAAACTCAGGGCTGCTAGAAATTCTTACAGCTATTTTATGGTTAGATGTTATTGTATTTTGAATTACATACGGGGAAAAGCACCAAATATTTCAGTGCCTAGGGCGTTTCAAGGTCTTAATCTGACTGCCTTAAACTCACAGCTGATGAAAACAAGATCCCAACTATAGCCAGTTGACTCCAAGGTCCATATACTTAGAACTGCTATACCCTGTCCTATAATACTAACACGTATTATTACTAAATAACAGTTACTAGTGATAATAATAGTTTTCGGGACAAGCAATACTATTAAAGAAAGGTTTATTCTGTTTTGAAAACATATAGAAAGAAACCCATAATTTGGAACTAAAAACAGAGAGACAGGAGCACAGCAAGGGTTCTCATTTTTCTTACATACCTGTGGCTTTAAAATGACCATTAAAGAGCCTTCTCATTGCTGGCAGTAAACTTGTATATTGGCTCAAGACAAGTGGTTAACATCAATTTAGAAATCTTTGGAATTCCCACTAGAAACACAACAAACCCTACAGCTGTGCTAGGAGGGCCAATGATAATATGCATGGAGAGAGAGATTGATTTTGTTTTTATCCTATGAGCCAATGAACAGCTTTTAAGATCTTGGGCTATTTTGATTCATCTCACCCTCTCCTCCTAACCCTCAGGGCTTAAGCAAAAAGCATTAAAAATTAGGTCTATTAGTGTGGAGTAAACTTGGAGGATGATAAGAATTTACAGCAGCTGCTAACACCTCTGGCTTTCTTCAAACGCTCAAAGATAACTTCATACGGTCATTTTTGTGCCTTAATCTGAAAAATTCTAAGAGATCCCCAGCAATGGCTGTGCTGGCTGTTTATGGAAACTGACATGGTAGATGAATGAGTGTGTGGGGTGTTTTGGCTTCAATACTTTGGGGATCTTGCATGCTGTTTGTGGAATTCTCACAATTCTTAAACCAGACATAGGGGGGATTCTGGCTATTAGGAAACAACCCAGCAGCACAGTTGCCTCTGATTGACTTTTAAAGAAAATTAACATTGAGTTAAGCATGAAGAAATAATCACAGCCTTTAAGGTATTCAAAAATCTTGGACCACAAATAGGCAAATTTGCTTTGTATATTTTTCTCAAGCATGATAGTTATTAGCTAAATGGCTGTTGGACTTCTGAAAATGTGCTTTAAATCTTTGATGTTTCTGTGCCCACCTCACTATAAAGGAAGTTAGAGGAGTGTGGTGAAAAAACAGTAAGGAGTTTGGTATGTAGGCAAGACAGATGTAGCATCATGTCCACATTCATGAACAATGCAATATTCTGACTATTCTGTTGCATGCATCAGGTGCCAATGCAATTTTGGAGCAAAAGCCCTTTGCGAAAGTGTTTTTCCTTCAGATTCTGGCACATTTATGTTCAGGGCTCAGGACTCTTTTCCTGGGAGAAGCGAGAGATGAGAGAGAAAGCTAAGGGCTTATTTGAGCAATCTCTTTTAAAGAAGGTAACCTTTTCTCCCATTGTCCTTGATTCAACCATCTGGCTCTGGGAATCTGTTGCTGAATGCTTCTTGACTATAAAATTTAAACAGATGATTATCCCTGTCCTTCCCATGCCAACATGCTTGCTATTAAAATGACTACCAATCTCTGAACATCAAGGCAGGCTCAGTGTAAGAGAGAGAAAAAAAAATGGGCAAAGTCAACCTTAAGATAAATAAAATTCCACCCTTAGTCTTTCATTGTTACTCTGACTTAATGTTCATCAATTCAAGTTTAGTAGACTTTCTATCACAATCTCTCTGCCATCCCTGGCCATCTATACTTTAGCCACACCTGACTAAATGGCACCACCAAGATCAGATCTCAAACTGTTTGTCTCATGATTATCAACAATAGTTTGGGACAGATCTGAAGCCCCTCCTCTCCATTTGCAGAGACCCGGAAAACCTACAATTATTGTCTTTGGTATGAGCCAGTCAGGCAGTATCAGGCAATGGTTCACAAAAAGTGTTCAGTGCATAGTTAGTAAGTCTCCAGAAGCTCCCTATATTGGATCAAGTCCTAAAGAAATGACTTATCTTCTTACACAAAACATGTGAATGTGTGCTTCACTCTGTGTTTCATGATTTGGTGGCAGTCATGAGAAAAAGCACCATTGAGAGGTGAGAATGGGAGAGTGAGTGACAGTATGACCACTGAGAGCACAACATGTACCTGTGGGATAATGTTCGTTCACTGGCCAGTTGTCGACCTGCAGCGTGGCATTGCCGCCGTTCCTGGTGAAGCGCACTACATGGTATTTACCATCATTCACGGGGGTTCTCTCTTCTTTGATGGAAATGTCAACTGTGCCAATATTGAAGACAACTCCAATTTTCCCCTGTTCCTGTAATAAAGAAACACAAAAGGCATAGTTATCACCAGCCACGAGGATCTATCCCTTTAAAGTTGATCCTCCAACTAGCAATAAACCTGTAGGTGCCCAGAGGGAGCTGTCAGCATGAAGATAATAATAGTATTCTATATTTCTCCATGGGCTTTCATCCTGAACATAAAAACCAATAGAATAAAGCCACCCAAATTGCTCTCACAGGCTGCATCACACAGGTTACATCATTCTATTGCCCTCAATGGGTATCAAGCCTGGAACTACATAACAATGACACAATGACAATGCAAAGTTCATTTCTGTGAAGTGAACTAGGCCTGTTTTCTAAGAGAGGCTAATAAAAGTTTTCAACTTCTCAAATCAGATTTATAATTATAAAGAAAATATGAGCATGTCTGCTCATTTTGGGGCAATAAAGGCAAAGGGAAGGGACAGAATGGTTAGTAGCCAATGTCAGAAGAGCTGGTAGTATATAGAATAATGCCTTGTGATATTTTCCACAGATTCAAATCACATAGAAATATACTCTCCAAGCCTGGGCAACATAGCAAGACCCCATCTCTACAAAAAATAAAAATTAGCTGGGCGTAGAAATACATGCTTATAGTTCTAGCTACTCAGGAAGCTGAGGCAGAAGGATAGCTTGATGCTGTAGTGAGCTATGATCGCACCACTAGACTCCAGCCTGGCTGACAGAGAAAGGCCCTGTCTCAAAAAATAAAGGAATAAATAAAAAGAGGTACCCTTAGCAGAGTCCAGTGAAATTGAGCTGGGGTTTTCAGAATAAGTTGGCAGCCACAATTCTCATACTTACAGACCTAGTTCTCAGATTAATCCAAAGAGAGATGCAATATTCCATGTGGTAGCTTATGCAAAACTGCAGAAGAGAACCCCTGTGGCCACAAAAGACTTGTAGAGAGGGAAATTGTAATGAATTCTAGAAGAGTAACACTATGGCAATAAAGAGAATAATTATGGAGATGGTGATGGTGGTGACATCATCCATCTCCTGGGAGTGTACAAGAACAGTGAAGCTTATATAATAATTTTATGCTTCTTCTCTAATAATTGGTTACAACTAAGAGTTGGAGTAATTCACAATAAGATATAAAATAAAAGTAACCTTACTGATCAAATATAATCAGTCTCTCGGAAAGGCATCACAGCATTGCAGGTGTAGGAGGGACATGTGACAAGGAGACATCTTTCTCAATTTCTCTGGTTGCCTGACCTATTGGCAATAGTTTTTGCATTCAAGGATAATAAAATTTAGTTGTAATTCCTACATTCTACAAGACTGAGTCATATTATTTGCTTGCTAGCCTTTATTACCCACTATTTCCTTATTCAATAAAAAGTAGGAGGAGGAGAAGAAAAATAAAGAGGAAAAGGAAGATAGGAGGAGGAGGAAGAGGGGAAGAAGAAGAATATTTTTGAAAGTCCAGAATCCATATAAATAAGATATAGGTAAGATTTCACTGAATCTCAGGTTTTGTTGTTTTATTCGTTCATCCATTCATTTATTAATTAAATCCATAAATACAATACTTATTGAGTACCCACTATGCTTACAAGTTAACACGTTAAAATTTCTGGTGGGACACACATTGGTTTATATATAGTTTGGTACGCTTTACTTATTTTTCCAAAAGATAGATTTTCTCCAGATTGCCATTTATCATTTAGTATGTAAAATCATGTTGTACTTAATAATGTACAAGTACCCAGAAGTCTTGATCTTAGGAGGGAGGAATAAAGACTGATCAACAAAGGATGCCATCAGTGTTCAGGAACGCTGGGATACACAGTGCACATAATTCTTTTATTTGGGCCCTGATAGCATACTATTAATGGTAAGATGATGTTTGTAGTCCTCATGTTCTGTTCTCTGGGAAAAGTGATTTAAGTACCTCCCCAAATAATGATGAAACACACTCATGATTTCTTAAATCTCTGTTTATTGGGACCACTATGTTCTCAGTTTTGTTTTGTTTCATCTGTACATCTCCAAACTGAGTACCTAACATTCAAATATGATGCAAGGATAAATAAACCCCATTATGGGTTCTTTTTGTACCTTTCAAGCCAATAATTGATACTATTACCCATTGTATTCTTTCTTATTGATTCTCAACAAATTCAGAAATGGCAACATGACTTTTCTGCTTTCTCTTAGAGAATTGGTATTTATTTCTAAGGATGTGTGTGTGTGTGTGTGTGTGCGCGCGCGCGCTTGTGTGGTGGGTGCACACACGGACATGCACACGCACGCTTGTTTATGTATGCTGGTACCCAATCACCCTCATGCCTAAATAAACAAGATTATCACAACCTAAGTCCCAACCTGCTTTGCAGAATGAAAGGACTGGAGGAATTCAGGAACCATGACCACAGACACCATTACTCCTTGCCCACCCCACAGATGTGGGCTGTTTATTGCACCACTGTTCTTCAATGAGAAACCAGTACATAAATCCTGGATGCATGGAAAGGACTGCTGGTGATTCAATTCACCTCTGAGTCACTAATTAATCATGGAGGGACAACAGTTTCAGGGGGAGCAAAGAGACCTTTAAACCAGCATTTTGCAGCCTTTCAGTGACAGCAGTGGCAAAGCACTGTTCAGGCTCAGTGAGTTGGCTGATCAGCAAGATATATTCTTGGGCAGATTTTCTGCAAGATCCATATGAGATTCAGGAGAAGGAAAGATGTAATCTCTGCCAGAATAAATATTTGGTCCTTATCTCAGGCGCCACACATTTGCCATTGTAATGACTGTTTCGGAGAGATCTTCTTAATCCTGTTAGCCTGCTGCCAAAGTCAGGGGAGACCCTTACCCAGATGTTTCATTTTGCTTCCTGCAGTGGTAAATGTGGCTGTGCTAGACCTCAGATGTGGCCTCTGTATTCACAGTAATAAGATTTCATCACTGCAACCTCCTTGTCATTTGTCATGGGACCACATTGGCATTATAATCTGTGGCTAACTGCCTTGTTTCAGTTCATTATAAGTCACAGAAGCCTTGTGGCAAACACCCATATAGTTACCCAAGCTTGAATCTATCATGTTCAGCTGCTATGAAAATCAACTCTGTTGGCGCATGTGTCCAGAGATGAGATGTGAAGAAGAAAAAGCATTAGCTTCGGAGTCAGCCCTGACTGACCTTGGGCAAGTTACTTAACTTTCCTGAACCCAATTCTTCAAAATACTCTATGGGGACAGGATACTGGCTTTACAGACTTTATAGGGTTATCGTAGGGATAAACTAATATGAACATGACAGTGCCTTATGAGTAATAAAACATTATACTGTATAAATATAAGAGATAAATGAGATCAAGAGAAAGAACCATCCAATCATTCTATCATATAGAACGCTGTGATTACTGGAGAAGTTAATTGGTTCAATAGAATAAACATGGGTTTTACCATAGCACGGTTCAATAATAACTGACTTTTAAAGCTGTATAACTTTGGTCTGATTGTTTAGCTTCTAATTTCTCTTCTATACAGGGATGTATGGAGGGAAGCAGAGGCCAGCTGTCACCTCTGAAACCCCTGGTAAGGATTGTATGAAAGCACAGTGCACCTGGCCCATGGAGCACATATTTTTGACCTCAGTACATGCCAGTCTTTTTTTCCCTTTCTTTCCCTCATAAGTGTAATTGAAAGTAGTGGCATGAACTAAAGACTGGTTGGTTTGATGGGCACTGTCCTTAAGATACATTGTGAAAATAAATGTAAATTTTAGCAAACAATATCTTTAAAAATTTATGGCCGGGCGCGGTGGCTCATGCCTATACTCCCAGCACTTTGGGAGGCTGAGGTGAGAGGATTGCCTGAATCCATGGGTTCCAGACCAGTCTGGGCAACTTGGTGAGTCCTCATCTCTACAAAAAAAAGAAAAATTAGCCAGGTGTGGTGACACATGCCTGTAGTCCCAGCTACTTGAAAGGCAGAGGTGGAAGGATCACCTGAGCCTAGCAGGTCGAGGCTGTGGTGACCATGAGCATGCCACTAAACTCCGTCCTAGGTGATAGGATAAGACTCCAACTCAAAAAAAAAAAATTTATGCTATCACAATGTAGCAGTTCTCCTTCTGCATTCTTCAGTGCCTTTTATAAGCCTCTCTAAGACAAGCAAAGTGTAGCTGCAAAACAGCATGGCTATAAATCTTAATAACTCCACACCCATCATTACTAAAGTTGCTTCCAAGACAATCACTCCCATCTATGTTCTTCCTTGATATTAAAAACAAAGACAAGTGGTAAATCAGAAGACATTACCAAGGAATCCTCAAGTGCGTTAGGAAAAAAACTGAGCAGTACAGAAAACAGCTGTCCTTAAATAGCCAGTAAGTCATTCTTCTTCAATAATGACTGTTTATGAGCCCACCTGGTTCCCCAAATTAGTCCGGCTCCAGCTTGCAGAGCCTCAATCAGCCACATTGCAGTTATTGCTGCTGAGGTGACCCACGAGATGCTACCAACAGCCCAGTCAGACTTCCGGAGCAGGAATGCACAGAGGCAAAAAAACTCCTCAGGAATAAAGACCTCCCTGAAGGCAATCTCTTCATTCATACCAAAGTGTCCCCGGGGGAAAGCAGAACGCACCGTCTGCTATTTTAGAAAATTGCAGCTGATAGAAACAGAGCTGGGATTTTCAACAGCATGCCAGGGAGATGTGCAGTGGAAGCAGTTCTCAGTATCTTAACTGCTAGGCTTCCCATAAAATTTGCTAGCTCAGTGCTAGGCAATAACACCAAGAAGCAACATGCAAATGATGTTTCCTGTGGCCCAGCCCTGGGGAGGCCTTCCCTACCCATTTCAAAGTCTGGTTCATAGTAAAGTAGTAAGTGACACTACTTACCACATTTTCCTAGTACTACCCCACTATGGGCTCATACAAAGAGAGATCTTCTGGACCTCCTTGTGGGGTGGGGGGTGGGGGAGCAAAACACCAGTGCTAACTAATGAATGTGCCATGCCTGAGCCATGCATTTAATTACCAGTTTGAGATTCACCAGAGTTCTCCCATTTGCCGTCAACCATGTACCCAACAAATTCCTGGTTGTAGCTGCTTTATCAGTCTCGGTCATCCAGTGAGGATGGCCACAAGTCAACTTGCAATGGATATGGAGGTTGACTGAGAAACAAAGTTTGGTAGATTTACACCAAGCATTTAGGCTATTGTTACTGCAAAATAACCCAGACTACTTGGGTGGACATAGTAGGTGCTCAGTAACTATTTTTTAATAGAATTATTTTCAAATTCCCACAATTACCCACCAGAGAATTCACACAATTAGAGGCTTGTTTGAGACTAGAATTCATGTGTATCTGACTCTATAACCCATTGGTTTTTGACAGTGTCAGGTTTTGGTCACAAGTATTACATGCTGCAGTTAATGTCTGCCTAACTTACCTAACTTGTTTACCTAACCTAATTATGGGTATTTCAAATATAAGGATCCCAACAGGTAGATGTTTCGTAGATTAATATAAGTGAATGAATATGAACAATGAATTAGAACGTGTGGTTGTGATAGAAAAAAAAAATCATGAGAGTGTTTTCACCATGAAATGATCCATACAATTTGAATAGTACATGATAAAATAGATAATTGGTAATATATTCAGATTTTGTGAAATCAATCTTAGGCAAAACATATCACCTAATCATGCTTTATAAATGCAATCTGTAAAATACAAAAAGACAAGGCATAACTTACTTGATCTATAAGACAATTCTGACTGACAGAGGGCTTTATCAAAGTTCTTTAGAAGAAAACATTCTAAATAAAATAATACGTACTTGGGGTTCTTTTTGTGACTATTATCTGTCTTTCAGTGAAGATCATTAGTCTCCATTGGTGTAATGGTCTTCTTGTTTTACACCCAGGATGTTTGTTAGTGAGCATTGAGTGAGTACTTACTATGTGCAAAGCCAAGCACTATTAAGGGATTCGAGAGATGTAAGAGACCAGATCTCTCCATCAGGAAGGCTAAGACTGACAAGAACCCCTTCAGCAATCACCTAAACTGATATGACCCCAGCTGTGGAGCCTGCAGATGGTTCAAACTTCCATGATCATCTCACAACAATGACCTAGACCTCTTCCTTCCACAAGCTTATGTGTGGCTGTGGCAGGATGAGCAGGGGAGAAGAAAACATGTCTGCTTCAGGTTTTCGAGAATTTGAAATTTAGAATCAAAAGACTTGGACCCAGTCAAGGCTTCACATCTTTTCATCATGTAATCTTGAGCAGACCCTCAACTATCTGAATCTCAAGCTATCTGTATGAAAAATGAGAGAAAAAAATACAAAGCCAGTATCAATAATACCTGTGCTAAATAATGCATATGAATAGAAATTAATAAAAACTAGGCACATTCTGAAGTGTTCTACAAAAAATGATGCAACAAAGACGTTAATGGTGGGATGTAGATGGTGACGATGTGATGTTGGTGGGGACACTGGGTGAGAAATTGTGCTACTATATGACAGATGAGTCAGGAGCACTCTCTATAGGATACTGCACTATTTGGAGAGACTATTTTCCATTCAAGATTATCAACTCCAGAATCTGTATACATTGTCCCTGGAAAATTCATGTTAAATGGCTTGGACACTAGTTGTACTTTCCTAAATATCATAGACCTCAATGACATTTGCACCCACACAGGAAAGTTACACCCACCTCTCTCCTGGCTGCAGCTGCCTTTCACCTGGCGTTTTGCTGATGTCTGGCTGCATGAGGTCAATCAATTAAAACGGATTAGATCCACAGTCTGAAATGCTAACAGAGGGCCAAGAGAGATAAGACTGATAAATAGCTCAAGACAGTTCCATCTCTGACTCCAAGCAAGAAAAAAAGAGAGAGAGGAGGGATGACAGCATAGGACAACAGGAATCCTGACTGAAAGAAAGGAGAAACAAGGAAGGACAAGACAGCTGGCACAAGTAAATAAGATGCAAGTCAAAGCTATGGCTCTAATTGTCACCAGTCATAAGCTGGTGTCCGGAGTCATCACATCCGTCAAATCCACTCTGAGTATCCACTTCTCTGTTACAGACCTCCATGTTACTCTGGCTCATTTGGTAGCTGAGTTTGACCACAAGGCAAACATTAACATTCATTTCCATAGGTGCCCCTGTGTTGTGCCAGACCTGGAGCAGTCTCCTGGCAGGACTCAGGTGACAGCTGGCAGGGCAGTGCTGACCAAAATCCAGTACAGACGGAATATTTCCCATGAATGCCTTATGCCTCCCCTGTCCAAAATCTATACTACTGCTGTGAAGAACCACCTGATGGTCTTAATATAGAGACCTGTACTCATACTAATGACATTATAGTCCTTGAAATTAGAAAACAAATTTCAAATTATCTGGAATTTTTCCAGGGCATCTCTCTTACCTGTATGCTTACAAAGTGAGGCCCTGGGGCTTGCAGCATCAGCCTCATCAGGGGACTAGCTAGAAATGTAAATTCTTTATCCTGTTCCATCAGTCTATATGCCTGCTCTTGTGCCAATGCCAGGCTGTTATGATGACTGTAGCCTGTAGTAAAGTATGAAGTCTGGAAGTGTGTTTGTTTCGGGAGCAAAGTCTCAATTTCTCAACCAACTCATCTTTGACAAAGTCTCCAACAACAACCACTGGGGAGAGGAGAAACTATACAGTAAATGGAACTGGGAAAACTAGCTGAACACATACAGAAGATTGAAACAGGACCCCTACCTATCACCATACAGAAAAACTAACTCTAAATGGATCAAAGACCTAAATGTAAAACCGCAAATGATAAGAATCTTAGAAAACACAGGATACACCCTTATGGAAATTGGAACTGGCAACCAATTCCTGATCAGAACCCTAAATGCCCATACCTTAAGAAATAAGATAGACAAGTGGGACTTCATCAAACTAACGAGCTTCTGCAAAGCAAAAGAAACCATCAAGAGAGCAGGGAGATAGCCCACAAAATAGGAAAAAAATATTTTCCAACTGTATATCTGACAAAGGCCAAACAACTAGGATCTACAAGGAATGCAAACATGCCGAAAGGAAAAAAACCAAACAGCCCCATTAAAAAGCAGGCAAAAGACATGAACAGACGCTTCTGAAAAGAAGATATACGGGCAACCAACAGACATATGAAAAAGGGCTCAGCCTCACTCATCATCAGAGAAACTCAAATAAAAACTACATTGAGATACCATCGAACCCCAGTAAGAATGGCCACCATCAATAAAACAACCAACAACAGATTCTGGTGAGGATGCAGAGAAAGAGGAACACTCCTACACTACTGGTGGGAATGCAAACTAGCGCAACCTCTTTGGAAGACAGTGTGGCAATATCTGAAAGAACTAGAAATTGACTTTCCATATGACCCAGCAATTCCCCTATTAGGATATACCCAGAGGAACTCAAATCATTCTACAAAAAAGATAGCTGCACACATATGTTTGTTGCAACTCTATTCACAATAGCAAAAACATGGAACCAACCATGCTGCCCATCGAAGCCAGACTGGATTAAAAAAAATGTGGTACATATACACAATGGAATATTATGCAGCCATAAGGAAGGACAAATATATGGACTTTGTAGCAACTTGGATGGATTTGGAGTCAATCATACTCAGTGATCTATCACAGAAAAAAAGAAAAAAGTACCATATATTCTCACTCATAAACAGACCTTGAACAATTATAATACTGTAAGAAAGGGATTGGTGATAATGGGAAACTGTTGGGGGGGTGGGATTGGCAGTTGAGGGAAACTGCTAGGGGAGGGAGGGGCACACCTCATCAACAAGGGTAACTGCATAATGAATATTTGTATACCCAACCCTGAATTGTACCCCACATCTTTATAATTTAAAAAATGCAAATTATTTGGTTTAATGTCAGCCTTTCCGAATTAGAAAGTCTGGAGTGAGGCACAGTTATCAGTGTTTTCATAAGATCTTCAGGTGATTCAGATGGTAGCAAAAGTTTGGGAACCTCTTTCTTGCATTAATGTCTTTGTTTATTAAGTCAGTTGTTTCACTTGGGGGCAATTTTGTCCCTAGGGACATTTGGCATTGTCTGGAGATACTTTGGGTTGTCACAACTAAAGTGGGGTACTACTTTGGATTGTGGAAACAGGCCAAAAATGCTGCTAAATATCCAACAATACACAACAAAGAAGTTTCTTGCTCTAATATCAATAGTACCACTACTGAGAAATTCTGCACTCGAGAGTACAAAACTTTAGTCACTCGACAAACATTCACAAAGCATATATTGCATGACAGAAACTGTTCTATATACATTTGCATGCATGGTCCAATGTATTCTCCACAAAAACCCTTCTGTGTGGTGTGTATGTGTGCACACAACTTGCACACACACAATGCACACTTGCACATGAGTGCACACACATGTAAATTTTCAAATATTTGGTTTAAAATTGTTGTCTAGCCCCCAGAGCACAAGGTGGGCACTAAGCATGTGTCAATAATCTCTCTGACTCTCTCCTACTCTATGTGGTGGTTAAATGCCTGCTCTGCAGGGATAAACTGAAATGCAAGCTCACAGAGCCAGAAAGCAGCAGATCTAATACACATGCCTATGCTACATTCTCTGTCTGGTCTTGGTAACCCCCTTCCCTACTGCTTCATTGTTACTGGTTCCTAAGAAAGCCCTCTAGTACATCTCCCTGGCAAAATAATATGAGTCGATAGTCTCAACTTTAACTTAACCCTTTGACCCTTACAATTTTAGTCAGCTTCCACAAAGATGCCTGATTATTCCTGAATGGGCTTCAAAGGAGAAATTTCTTCTCTTAGAAGTAGATATTCCAGGCCAAAAATGAGCAGCTGCTGCTCTATAAAAGAGAGATCAGTAAACAGCTCATAACCCTCCAAGACCCATTCTATGATTATGAGGAAACCTTTAGTGATTTTTCAAAGTGCTTTACTATTTACCTGTCTTCCCAGTGACAGGCTATGCTAACATTATGGCTTCAAGGTAAGTAGACCTATGTGAATAATAAACACCAACCAAGAGCTCTTGATTTAATAAGGAAGCATTTTCAGTTACTCCCATAGATAAATTTGTAGTCTAAACTCTATACCACTTTTTAGCTGAATAAGAAATTAATATTCACATTTCAGAATTCAGAAATTTAGTACTTGGGGTCATCAGATAATCAGTGTTGATTATGGTGGTTTTTTATGATACGTTTGAGAAATGGATATGCAAAAGTTGGAAGAGGTGGAATGGCCTGGGACAGGGATCAGCAATCTCTGGGCTAAATAGAACTATTGCCTGTTTTTATAAATAAAGTTTTATTGGGACATAGCTGCACTCACTCATTTATGTATTGTCTTTGCCTGCTTTGGGGCTACAGTAGCAGAGTTGAGTAGTTGCAACAGATATCATGTGGCCTACAAGTGTAAAATATTTACCCTCTGATCCTTTCCAGAAAATATTTACTGGTCCGTTGTGGAAACTTGCACAATTAAAGGCTATTTTATTTTTAGCTTTTGATCAATAGTTTATGTTCAACTGGTTAGAATAACTAAAATAGGAATAACTAAAATAGGAATGGAAGGGTCAAATGGGGAGCCTGAATTATACTTACTCATTTAATCAATGCAGGACAGTCCTCCTGGTGGTGTTGCACAAACCTAGTTCTTCCTCCTTTGTCATTTATAGTTCAAAGAATAACTGTAAATTTTGGTGAGAATGTAACATCCTGAGACAAGGAGGGAGTGGCTGGAACAGCCAAAGCTGTTTTCCAGTTTCTGCCAAAACAAGATGTCCTTCAAGGCTTCAGTCCACTGAGTCATGGCACCTCCAGAATATAAAACCCAAGATGGAGTACTTCCCAGGTCTCTCAGCTGCAGGCAAGTAGGACATGAGCAGACGAATTCCATTCACCTGGGCAGCTTTCCTGAATCTTAGAGGACCAGTTCAAAATCAATCCTAGACTTTTGCTGTCTCTTGCTACCTCTCTGTAGGCAACAAAGCCACTTCCTGTAACTTGTGTGTATGTGTGTGGGGGGGTGTTCTCTTTCACTGGACTTAAGCAAGTGGAAAATCAGTGCACAATGAACTTACTTCTCAAGTATCATACAGCAAATAGAGCGTAGTCCTAATAAGAGAAGAGAAGCTATATAAAAAGTCACCCAATTAAGCATTAACTTATTTATCTTGGATCACACGGCGGGAGGTTTATACACGAAAATCAATTCAACATAACATTTTCTGAAGGAGGTCAGCTGCAGATACAGAGAAATAAATTAGAGGCTTCTGGCAAAATATGATGGTCGCTAGGAACAGTCTGGTAAAGGAGGAGATGAAGTGAAGTTATGTCATTAAGATTGTAATGATAGAACATTTCTTCTGGAAAATTCATCTGGTTCTGTGGAAGTGAATCATGTATGTTAAAGACTTGGGACCCTAAAAGATAGCACATATCACTCTGATGTTAGGACTTGAGTTTATTATATTAAATGGAATGAGAAAAGAGAATAGCATTGTGACCCAATGAGTATCTCAGTCCCCAGGGCTCCAATGCATCTCCAAGACACTTAAGTCCCTTGAGTGATAAAAGGTGATTAACTGAGCTCTCTTGGTTTACCTGCAAGGGGAAAACTACTGTGTCATCATCTTGGGATGAACACACTGAAATAGGGGCTCATTTTTCCTTTCCTAGTTATCATACACAAAATGGCCAGCAGACTGCAATATATCAGCAGTGCTTGTCTTCACACAGGGACTCTGTGTGTGTGTGTCCTGGAGATAGTGTTGCAGTTGGGTATTTCATCCAGGTGATATTTTATGGTTCTCCTCTTTGTCAACTCTCACCATTATAACATTCTCTCATGGATAAGATCAGCATTTCTAATTCAAAAGGTTGATTCTGACTTATACCCCACCACCATTATAAAAGCAACACAGAGAGAAAAGAGTGAAATTTAAACAGTTACAGTAAATAGAGAGAAGGCAGTCCCGATGACCTCAATGATGGCATCAAAGCCTCTGTGGGGGAGAGTAATCGGAACACCTGAGTAGAAGTATGAAAAGAAAAGTGCTTTTGCTCTGCCCTGATGAGATTACTAAAGGTGACCCAAACCAGACACTGGAAAACATGTCACAGGGAGCTGACTCATACCTTTTGAAAAGACTCCACCATACAGCACTGAGAATTATTTCAAAGATATGTGCCCTTTTGATAGAATAATTAGAGAGTACATCTCCTAATTTTACTTTGCTTGAAATCAGTATCCCTACCAAATTGTACAGTAAGTTTCAGTCAAATGGAGGAAATGTTCCTGGGACAGCACAAGGTCATTATTACCCTATGACACGGCATGTACAGTAAATCCTCTGGGAGTCAGCTACAGCCTCAGATACACAAATTACCAACAGAGTTTATAATGAATCCATACACCATATGAAGATGCATTTATATTACAGTATTTAAAGGGTGCAAATATTGTGTTCAGTGTGTGCATTTGTGTGTATATGTATGTGAGAGTGCTTGAACAAGACCTTCAACTTTAACATACACAAAAGCTAGTGTCTCTGATTCTCTTCTTTTTTTTTTCCAGCAAAATGACACTGGCTCAGGAGAATCTAGGCCCCTCTGTGTCCATCAAAAGGCATCTATCATCCAGTTCTAATTCAGCATTGAAGAGTCCCAGTGCAGTCAGTGAAATCCTGAGCCCTTATTTCTATAGAAGTCCTCCCAGGAATATGAGTCTATCACAGACCTGAGTTAGAACAAACTATAGATTCCATAGTGATTCAAACATCAAAATAATCTACAGTCAAGGTGAGCGCTAGAGAACAGCACTAGTTATTAGGGATCACTGATCCAAGAATGACCCAAACACAGGAATGATCTCTTACTCCTGGCCCAGCCCAAAGCTGAATGACATAGTCTTTCTATCTGGAGAAGACTTTTCTCTGCAGAAGATCTGGCTTTTCCTTGCCAGCATGTGCAGGTGTATAGAGCTGAAAACATTTCTACACACATTCCCTTCCAGAGTCATCTTTATTTTACCAGATCCATCTGCCAGTTATCCCACAATTACTCCAGTATCTATTCAACAATAAAATACATTGTTTGTGTTATTTAGTTTCAGTGTTTTTTTGAGTTGGAGTTTCACTCTGTCGCCCAGTCTGGAGTGCAGTGGCATGCTCACGGCCACCCCAGCATCAACCTGCTAGGCTCTGGAGATCCTTCCACCTCAGCCTTCCAAGTAGCCAGAACTACAGGTGTGTGCTATGATGCCTGGCTAATTTTTTATTTATTGTGGAGATGAGATTTCACCAAGTTTCCTGGGCTGGTCTCGGACCTGCAGGCTCAGGCAATCCACTCACCTCAACCTCTCAAAGTGCTGGGATTGCAGACTGAGTTACCAACGGTGTTATTTTTTTAATGGAACAATTATTTCTGCAGTCATACCATGAGCATTGGGAGGGCAGAAAATGTATTTTTATTTTATATATCTTCCTCCATTGAGTTCAATCAACTTCCTCATAGAGTTCAACTGAGTGAGCATCTGGCACAATGGTGAAAACACCTTTACATTCTTCTGCAAGCAAGACCCCAGAGCAGAGAGCAACATCTCATCCATGATTCATTTACTAATTTTTCATTTTTTCTATGACTTAGCTCTAGGAGAATGCTTTTGAAAATATAGACCATGACCACCTCTCAAGGGATCATGGCTGTTAATTTATTTCAGTCTACTGAACAGTCATGAGAAAAATTGCCAGTAGGCCTAAGCAACCTGAGAAGAACTTGCCCTGTAGACCTGGAGGTGAGAAACTCGGTGTTCATTACCAAGGCCCTCAACCTACCTTGCTTCTTTATTTGGAGCACATTCAAGTTGAAGTCCTAGAGAGGGACATGACCAGTCAATTGAACCATTAGGTTCCCATTAAACCTAACTTTAATCTTTGAAATATCCAAGATGCCAAGCTTTCAGAGAAATTCATTTTCATTGTCCTGACTTCTGTTTTACTTGTTAATACAGGGATTTCTGGTCAGTGTTGGCCTCGAACTCTGCCTTTTTGGAGGCCATCCCCTCATCACAGTCACCATGAGTTGGCTGTACTTCAACTACCATCCATTTCAATCTGCACCAGGCATGCCAAATTGAGAATGTTTACACATAATTGTTTTCCTTCCCCTTGCCCAGAAATACCTTTATTTCTCCAGATCAATGTTGCATAAGCAGAGTCAAGTCATAGAAGTTTTGCAGTCAAGTATCTATTGATCCTATCCTCTGTATAGAACATTTTAGTAGGCATATCAGAAGCTACATAAACACATCTGGCATTGTTTGGCACTCACACAAGTATAAACTACACTCTGGTATAGTGGAAAGGGCAACAGCATTAGAATCAGAAGTCTCAGATATGAGTTCTAGTAGTTCACTTAGTGCATGTCTTAGGGTAAGCACAAATACTCTGCACACAGTTTCCTCACTTGGAAGATGAGGATACATCACTGAGCTTCATGGGTGGTGACAGAGATTAAAACATGGCTCACTGAAAAAATATGTCATTAGCAAGTGGGGACAAAAGAAAAATGAGAAATAAGCACATAGTTTCCTAAATTAATATATAAAAAACTAAAGAACACTATCATATACTGGTTCCAAATAAATGTCCACAGTTAGTCCTTAATAAATTGTCCAAGTAACTGGAGGCAGAGGATTCATTACTTACCCTTCAGGACAGAAAATGCTACCTGTGTAGAAAAAAGAAAACTCTGTTTCTTCTACTATACTCCCACCACAAGCTTCTGACACCAGATGTATGGAGGTTTTTCCCTACACAACAAGCAGGCAATCAGTCTGCAGCAGACACCAGCTGGATTTCCTTCAAATCAGTTCAATTCTGACACCATCTACCTGGAGGTAGTGTCAGATCCTGCAGGTTGAGGACTCAGTCTCACAAGCCTGTCCCCAACTCCACTTCTGACACCAATCACAAGCACCAGGTGTTTGCCTGTGCTACTAACTGGCCAGTTATAAATTGGGGTTTCGATAACTCCCTCCTTGAGTTCAATTAATTTGCTAGTGCAGCTCACAGAACTCAGAAAATGCATATTTACTGGCTTATTATAAAAGATATTGCAAAGGAAAAGATAAAGAGATGCATAGGACAAGGTATGTGGGAAGAGGTTCAGAACTCCTGTGCCCTCTCTGGGCACACTACACTCCAGCAATCTCCACATGTTCAACTATTTGGAAGCTTATTTATGGAGGCTTCATTACATAGTCATGATTGATCACATCATTGGCCACTGGTGACCAACTCAATCTTCAGTCACTCTTTCTTCCTCAGAGATTGGAGGGGTTAAGCTGAAAGTCTCAACCTTCTAATTCTACCTTGGTCTTTCTGGTGAACAGACCACATCCTGTAGCTAGGGACTGCCAGTCATCAGTCAACTAACTGAAATACAAAAATAACATCACTTTGAAGATTCCTAGGCCTTTAAGAGTTGTAAAGTCATAAAACGGGATGAATACCAATATATATTTCATGATATCACACTACCTGATTTGGGAGGGGCCAAACGAAAGGTGAAAAAAAGTGTTATTTTTTCACCTACGGACAGATTGTTTGTGTCCTTTCCTTCTTCCATCCATATGTTGAACCCTAATCCTGTGTATTTGTGGTTGAAGTCTTTGAGAGGTAATTAAGTCACAAAAGTGGAGACATTATGAATGGGACTAGTGCCCTTAATAGAGTAAGTCCCAACTAGAGAGATGTTGTTGTAAGAATACAACAACAAGGTGGCCATCTGTCAATCAGGAAATGAGCCCTCAACAGGAACCAAATTGGCTGGCAACCCGATCTTAGATTTCCTAGTTTCCAGAACTATGAGAAACAAATGTTTGTTGTATAAGCCACCCAGTTCATGGTATTCTGTTAGAGCAGCCCACACTGACCAAAACAATAAGACATATTTAGATGGATGCAGCTGAGAAGGTAAAGATGAATGGGAGAAGGACAGAAAATTTTAACTGTTGGAATAAAGAAAAAACTCAACTTATGAAAGAAAAAGATAAAAAATAATTGGCATAAAACTTTCTTAGACTATCAACCACTTTTCTGAGTTCTAAAACTTCACTAATTTTGCCAAGACAGAGACATCTGAATGTTAAGGTAGGCTCTCTGGGTGCAACATATCCAAATGCAGAGAAAGATTGTTTAAGGTTCATAAACCTGTTAAATCTTAGAAAATATTTTGTCTTGTCCAAAGGGCCTTCCTTACATTCCCTAGCAAATGTTTCCTTGATGATGATACAATTACCTCTATGGAATTTAGAAACTACAGACTCAAAATAAATATAAATAATTTCATTTTTTTTTCTTCAAATGTGCCCTGCTGACTCCCTTGCTTTCTGCTGAAGATATCTCTCTTCCAGCAAAAGAAGAGATTTAGTTGCTTAGAAGAACAATGGTTGTGGTACATTTACCCTTGATTCTGGCCAGAGGCTTGGAGGCCACCAGGGAAGATACCATTCAAGCAATGCTAGAACATCCATGTTTCAGCAATTAACAGTTATCTTCCTGTTGCTAACAAGTTACATCCATGTTCAATGATACCTGTGAGTCCATAGAGACAGGGATTAAGGTCAGAAGAAAGTGAAAACTTTAAAAAGAGGGAAGGAAGTAAAAAGAATACAGACAGGGGATTAGATTGAGTGTGACTAAACTTAGCCATCCAGCCTCATCTAAAAGCATACAGAAAAAAAGCTCCCCAAATCCTCAAACATGGGTGCCAGTGCTTAATACTCTACCCTGCACTGACTTCAAGAAACTTTATGCAGGCTAATATGTAGAAGCATACATCTTAGATAGCTAGCTACAAGCATAGACATATTCCTTAGTAGACAGCAGGATGCATTTCTGGTTCAGTTGCCAAAGGATGACTTCTGATGAGACATGCCACCTATGCTCACCAGACTACCAGGTCTATCCAGGGAATACACAATCAAGTGCTCAGAGCATTTGAAACTTGAGTAGTCCTGACATATAGGTCTTATTCCACTCAGTGAAGGGCAGATGGAGGATGAGGAGTCATGCTTCTACCACAGAGAGGCACAGTACATAAATGGCACAGTTCTTGGAAAAGTAGTAAAAATCATTTTTGCTTTGACTTTTGTTTGTAAATTATTTCTTCCAGCTGATTCTTATTAGCTGAGTTGTGTAATATAAAATTTACAAATGTAGTGATTTTATGGTGGATCAAGCCCTCAGATAGGCTTTATCTTATTATTAAAAGACGGGTACCACATAGTATTTTTTAATGTAAATTAGTTTTCAACATTTAAAAATCATAAGCTCTCTCACAAACAGATAACTTCTGGATTCTTTTGAAAAATGGTAAGGTTTAGCAACTCTGGGCTAACATTTCTCTAGAACAATCAGCCAGAGTTGATTAGGAGAGAAAGACATGTATTCGAATTCACCAGAGTCCCAACCAATCTCTATTTCCCATCAGATGCAAAGGCTGAATGTTGGTTGCCATTTATCATAAAGTTTGCTCTGGTTTTCTGTTTTGTTTTTGTATAGTAGGGCGAAGAGGAAAGGGACATAATTTTGTCACCATTTAAGTAGCAAACCCTCTGAACATCAATAAAAGACTGAGAAGGCCATCGTAGTCAAGAAAAATGAGGGACAGCACATTTTTTTCTTATACCTCATTCCATTTTAATCACTTATATTATCTGTCTACTGCAGGGTTTTTTAAACCCCTAATATACTATAACAATCATAGACTTTTGAGTAAGACAGCCCTGACTTTAAAGTATACTCTATCATTTCCTATACTCTATCATTTCCTGTGTATTCTTCTCTATTTTATTTGGACTCTTGGAGCATTAGTTTCTCATCTTTAGAGTTGGAAAAATACTGCCTACAACGAAAGCTTGTAATGAGTACAAAACAACATATGCAGGCATCTAGCACATAATAGAAGATATTCAAGGAATGTTAGTTCCTTTCCTCTTTGAAGAGTTGGGATGAATTAAGCAGACTTGATCATAAAATCTTACACACAACTAAAGTGCCTGCCGAGATGTAATGACCCAACTGCTGCCTCAGAGAGATGGCTCAGCTCAAGGTTTTAATGCACTTTTCATGAACTGAGGCTCAACAACAAAATCCATCACTGTTAGGGAGCCTCATAAGAAGGGCCGGATGTAAATAAACTTCCTTCTGAACTCTTAAGATTGCTAGTTGCCTTCACCTTGACTCAGAAACACAACGATAGGATATGTACACTTAGCCAATAAAACAATAGGATTAATAGATGCCAGCAAAGATAATGATAATAAAATTCATTATTTGAGAGTTTTATGACAGCAGGCCATTCAGTATAGAAAAATACAGAGAATTATATGCAAATATGCTTTTAGTCCTCTGAGTTCAATATCTGCATGGCTATAACCATCAAGAAAAATTTAGTGTTGGCCACTACTTTAGAACTACCATTTAATTTTGAGTAGAAACTGATAGTGAAAAAAATTATTTGAGTTCTATAACAGACTGTCAAATAAAAAATGTGCATTGTCATATAAGAGCTAGAAAAACAAAATTGCTCTTCTACCATGTTGAGGTTTAAGTGGATTAATAAATCATAGCCCTCTTCATTCAGAATTCCAGCCAATTGAGAAATAGCCACAGACTGAAGGACCAGAAAACTTTAACTGCTTGTGGAGCTGGATAGGAGAATGGGTCTGGGACAAGATTTAGACCTGTTCGCAGATCAGTCTTCCTACTCCTAATTCTACGTTTCTTTCCTTCCCCATTGCCACCTGTAAAGATGAAACAGGCCTGTGTATACTCAGCCCAGGGAGGAGAGCCCTTTGGAAAGAAAGATGGGAAGAAAGAGTTTCACCTAGACAGGTGAAGACCCTTCATCCAATCCCACCAACTTGATAAGGGATGGGAGAGAAGTTATAGGAAGTGTCACTCCCAGGGTTGTTTCATGGCATGGTATAGATGGAGAATCCATGCCTTCTGTTACATAGACGAAGCCCAAGCCTCTCCAGACAATCCTCCCAATACAGACTGACTTTTAACAGGACCTAGAGAGTCAATCCATAGCCATCTAACAAAGATTTGTTACTTACAGGCTGGCCCACTTTGGAAAATCTTGAAATGTTCACTTTATGGTCATGTTTAGCACAGTCATTATCTCTGAATAACTAGTTAGCAACTACTATTGCTTCTGTTGATTGCAGAAAGACTTAGCAACGTGGAGCTGATGTTTTAGCTTTTTAGACATTGTAAGAAAAATATTAGAGAGAATAGTGCTAAACATTACTTATAAACACATAAAACTACAATGCTGATTGAAAGGATTTCAGCTGGTCTGTGGAACTTTCTTCACATATGATCTTCTGCCTCCTCCCTGAGGGACCCAGAGATCTGCTTTGCTGTCATTTATGTCAGTGCATCAGCTAAGACTCTTTAGTGCAGCCCAACTATGCTGTCAACACCAAATCCCAAGGGATGCATATAATCACCATATTTATTGTGATGGCCTTGGCAATAATGATACCACAGCCTCTAATGAAACTAAAGTGCACCTGTCATTTTGGAGATGTTACTTGTTCAGGCAAGATGCCTGTCAGCTGTCTCTGGTCAAGTGGTACAACCTGCAATTTACTTAACAAACTGAGACATCATAGAAATCAGTGCTCTTAACAGGCTTCCTTGATTCACTTGGGCTTTACTCCCTGTCTTACATATCACAAGTCTCCAGTAAAGTGGCACTGGTGGGAGGAGGTCCTTGTGGAATTCAAAAGACAAGAAAATTAAAAAAAAAAAAATTTAAGTAAGGAATTTTCTGAGTCCTAAGGGGAATCTGCACTAGCAATATAAAATCCAGCAAAATTATTCCTGGATGCCAACAATTCTACTGTTGCCAGAAGGGCAAATTTCAAACTCTTCCAGCCTGGTATCCCAGATTCACCACCATCAGGTACCAACTTTGAAGTCCAGTATTCTCACAAAATTTTCTGAACCTCTGCCCCATATGTAATTGTTGATTAGTCTAATCATTTTTAAGCAAGTATATATTGAGCACCTTCTGTATATAAGATATTGTGCTAGACACTAATATCAAAATGAACAAAAGCATTTTTAACTTCCAAATAATCCTTGTGCTGAAGCTCAGTTCTAGGAATGAAATGAATGGTGGCAACTATCATGAAGGATGGAAATTGGGCTGAACTCCAAGAGCCTGATTTTTTTGGTTTGTTTGTTTTTTGAGTTAGTCTCTCACTCCATTGCCTAGGCTAGAGTGCTGTGGCATGCTCACAGCCACCCCAGCACCGACCTGCTGGACTCTGGTAATCCTTCTGCCTCAGCTTTCCAAGTAGCTGGAACTACAGGCACGTGCTACCATGCCCAGTGAATTTTTTGATTTATTGTAGGGATGAGGTCTTGCCAAGTTGCCCCAGTTCTTCTCGAACCCATGGGTTCAGGCAATCTCCTCACCTCGAACGCCCAAAGTGCTGGGATGATAGGCTTGAGCTACTGCGCCTGGCCCCAAAAGCCTATTTTAAGGAAAAACAGAACACAGGAAACCCAACTAACTATAAAGACCTCCAGAAAACAATATGTATAAGGACAACAAAAAACATGGAAAAGGAAAAATTCCCTTTAGGTTAAAGGTGAGGCTTTATAACTGAAACGGAATTTAAACTCAACTCTTAACATGGACAGAAGGTGGATGGATATAAAAAAATGTCCAATTTGCATAGTATGATGTTAACAAAACTATAGAAATATAAAATATTTGAACTTAAGTTTGGAATCCAAGAAACTTGGAATTAACCCTGAACTGTTTTAAATCTGAGTCAAATAGTATTGAACAAGTCATTTGGTCTGAGAATCAGATCTGTTATTTAAATAAAACTACCCAGTCTATGTACTTCATAAGGTAGTTATAAAGACCAAATGAGATAATATATGCAAACATGCCTGGTTAATTATAATATGCAATACACATATCAGAAAATCATTAGTTGCTCTACAATAATTGTTGACTCGATTCTAAATGTACATGGCTGTTTCCTCCTCTAGCTTTTACTTTGATAATTTTTAAAAGGCTGTTTTCACCCTCTTTAAAAGCTTCAATAAAAGTAGGAATTGCTTCATTTTATACTTACCCATTTCTTTTATCAGAGAAAATCAAAGTGCTCCTTGGATATCATCTCATTAATCTCTTGGAGGGAGGTAAGTAAGGGGATACATTTTTTGCACATTTGTATATGAATCTCCATTTTGCAAATGGAAAAACCTAAGATAAACGTTCCTAAGTCACATAATAAACCAAAGGCACAGCCAAAAATAGATCCAGGCATCTCTGTATCTAGTTCTCTCACCTCTTCATTGGAGTCATTCCCAAACCATCCTTTCCCAAGAGATCCCCAAGTACAGATCTGGCTTGCCAGCTCTGAAATAGGTAATTTTAATTGCACTTTTTTCAATCTCTGTTTCTTCATCTAAACAAAGATGTTTGCCAAATGAAATATTTGTGGAGATAAAAAAAAAAGAATACTGCATATGTAATATTTATGAAAGAAATTTAGGCAAGTATCCATTACACACCAGATGAAAAATAAAGGCCAGCTTTTTGTTTGTCTGTTTGTTTGTTTTACATTGGAAGAACTTGGTTTATGTAAATTTCAAGAATAATTACCCCCAAATATTGGAAGTTGGATGTGATTTGGATAAATACTTAGATTGACCGTTGTTAATAAATCCCAGAATTAATTATTCCATCAATCAAAAGACATTTATTGGGTACATACTAGGTAAAAAAAAAAAAGTATGCTACAATATAAAGATATAAAGATAGATAAGACAGTATAGGTATTCAACAAGTTTGTAATTTAGTAGAGGAGATAAGACATGGACAATATAGCTATTAAAAAATAGAAAGTGGTAAGATAACACTGGAGACAAGCAAAAATCACCAGGATTTCAGCAGAAAGTATTATTCTGCTAGAGATAGCAGGGAAGGCTTCATGTAAGAGGTGACTCAGAGGCTGTGTCATAAAGGACATCTAAGATTTCAGCAAAGGGAAAGAGTGGAAATATGGTTGAGAAAATAGCATTCTAAGCAGTGGGACTAGCATGGCAAAAAAAAAAGAAGAATAAAAGAAGCATGAGATCTGATCAGTACTGAGTTTGGCCAGAGTACAGTACATAAATTAGAGATAAATTGGTTTGGCTGAATAAAAAGTTAGGTGGAGGCCAAATCGTATTAGGTTTTTAATGTTAGATTAAGGAGCATAAACTCTCTTCAGGTGAAGTTGGGAAGCTATTGAGTGAAATGACAAAAATATATATTTTATATACCAGGGATGCCAAAACAACATATACATATTTTAAGTGTTGTTATCTAAGTATTACTTTTTGAAGTTGACTTGAATTACAGTAGCAGTATATTGTAAGAAGTTTGCTCAAGCCAGGCTCGGTGGCTCAGCCTGTAATCCCGCGCTTTGGGAGGCTGAGGTGAGTGGATTGCCTGAGCCCGCAGGTTCGAGACCCGCCTGGGCAACTTGGCGAGACCTCATCTCTACAATAAATCAAAAAATTAGCCAGGCGTGGTAGCGTGCACCTGTAGTTCCAGCTACTTGGAAGGCTGAGGTGGAAGGATCACCGGAGCCCAGCAGGTGGAGGCTGCGGTGGCCAGGAGCGGCCACTGCACTCCAGTCTGGGAGACAGAGTGAGACTCCAACCCCCTCCCCCCCAAAACAAGAAGTTTACTCAAAAGGTGGGGTTAATCAAATGAATGCTAGCATCACCATGCAACAAGCAGGACAGTCAAAGAAAATGGCAGAAGCACAGTTGTCTTTTGAGGAATGCAAGATCATTTTGAAGTAGTATTTGAAATTCAAGAACGTTGTGGAAGTACAGTGACAAAGGAGGCATGAGTATGCAACAGAACCTCCAACGTACCTAACAACTGCACACATTTGTGATAAGTCTGAGATACATGGTACTGTGTGTTATGTGCACAAGGGAAGATCCAGGAGGCCTCACAAAGCAACAAATCCTACAGTAGTTCACTGTAATAGGAAGTGTCTGGACACTGATAGTTACCACTTTGAGCACCTCTTGTAATTGCAAAAGTCAAACGTGACTTGTATTCATCTTTTGTTATCAGCATATATTGAGTATTACAATTGGAATACAGTTTTTCCCTTTCTTAAAATATGTACACATATTTTTGGCACCCTCTGGATAATTGAACATATCTTAACAGATGGGAAAGAGGAAGAAAAGGGGAACTATAACAGATAAAATACAGATAACGAAACAGATGGCAAGAGGTCCTAGAGGAGACCAAAGGGCAAAAAACCAAGGACCCAGGGAGACTCAGCTATGGAAGGGGGAAAGCAGATTTTTCCTCTGAGACAGGAAGGGAAAATAGCAGTAGCTCCACTGTGATGTGTTGAGACACCATAATTTGATATATGAGAAAAAAACAAAACCCACAGAAAAACTGTTGAATCATCTCTTAGAGACATTGTAGAGGGAATTTATTGATTTTGGACTAAGTTGGGGTCTTCATGGTCCCTAACCAACTCTGTGACAGGAGGTATACCAACATATTCTTCATTTTCAAAATGAGAAAGAATATGAATTCACACAAATAACCAGTAAACTGTTTCAGAAGACAGATCATATAATAGCAGGTGAAATTAGTAACAGAATTGTGTTCTGCTCGCAGAATCTTCTACTCAGAGGATATATATTTCTGCTTATAAAATGAGTCATACCCAGCTCCTGATCTATACATTTGTTAGCTGATTGACCACAAAGCATTTGGCTCTGTGACCTCTGAGTTTTGGAAACAAAGAAGAGATGAAATGAGCTAGTTCAGCTTCACAAAAAACAATCCCATGAATATAATCTCATCTTCTTGAGAACATATTTACCAAAAGGAAGATTAGAGGAATGGTGTGGACAGAGTACAAAAATCACAACAAAGCATCAGACAGGTCTTTAGTGATATCTCTGAGGCTACCATGAAGAAAGATGGGGAATGCTTCCTCAGCAAGAGGATTTATGGATGATACACTGACTAGATGAGCAAATCTCACAGGGCTGGCCATAGGACCATGTCCTTAACAATTTGCCTGGCCAATATTTGTTATCAGTGGCTTGGATGAGGAAAAAGAGACATGATTACAAGTTTGCTCATATCGTATACCAGGGTACCAAAAAAAATATACACATTTTAAGAGATGTTACCTATGTATTACTTTTCAAAGTTTAATTGAATTATGATAGCAATGTGTAACTGCAGAAGTCAAATGTGACTTATATTCATCTTTTGTTATTGGTGCATGTTAAGTATTACAATTTTAATATTTTTTTCTTCCTTAAAATGTGTATACATTTTTTTGGCACCTGCTGTATATGAAAGGGATATATTGAATGTTTGCATACAAATGTCATGGTAAGACTGAGAAAACAGAGAATAAAACTAAATGAAACTTAATTAAGATAAATATAGATTTATTGAGGTAAAAGAAACACTTGCAGAAATACATGATTTGGATGACTTGGTCAAAACAGAATTCAGAAAGAAGAGCTGAAGGCACGACATGACCAGGATTTCAATAGAATCTATAAGTAAGATAGGGTCTCTATTAAAACTTTTATGTAAACTCTTGATGGATTAATATAAGCATGTTGATATTGGAGACAGGAATAGTCTGCTGCTCTGCAGGAGTCAGGCAGAGCACAGAACTTACTGCTTTGTAATTCTGCTTTAATAAAGTCATCAATAGGCTTTAATTTGTCCATAGTAGCTTGACAAAAACAGCAAAATGCCTGAAAACATTTTTATATCACCTGAGGAATGGTTATAAAAACTAGAAAATCAAAGCATTTTGGTATTTGTCATCATGAAGAGCTGTCCCACGAAGAAAGGAGTGCATATAAACCTTTGCTCCTGAGTGTAGATCCCCAAGAAAGAATGTATAAGGAGACAGATTTTGAATGATAACAGACTTTTTCTCCATCAGAATGTTCCTACAGTAAAGCAGATTGCCCTGTAAAATCATGAACAAACACCTGGGGGACCTCAAGCAGTCACTGAAAATGCATATGTCTGGATTGCTGTGGAAGGAACTTTTGGAGAAGGGTTAAACTAATAAAACTTAATTCTTCTAACATCTTCACCTAGAAGAGCTTAAGTCTTGTTATCAAGCATAACCATGGATATAACTGGAGTTGCCCAAAGGTTGAATTATAGTCCCAATTCTTCCTTCCTCTGAATGTCACATAACTTTTCAGTTTTGTCCCAATGTAAAAAGACAAAACTTTCCCATGTTGTGATAGCTTTTCCATGTTGTGATGCCCTGTTTGAACAATGGGACAGTAGTAGATACAATGTATGTAGGGATTTTAGACATGCTTCTGTTATTTGGATCAGCTTTTGTGCCAAAGAAATGCATTATGTAAGAATAAGCCTTGGACAGCCACTGCCTCTTCAGTTTGGGTCCCAGAAAATCATGCATGAACATATCTAAACCTAATCCCAGCCTGCGGCCAATCCTCTCTGACCTGCAATCCAAAGCAGAGCCAACTTCCTGAGCCCAGTTGAGATATGCTAAATTCAGCCAACCTACTGGCCAGTAAATTTAGGAATAAATATTTGCTGTGGTAAGCCACTGAATTTTGGTGGTTTGTTATTAGACAATAGCCGACTAAATTAGACAATAACTAACTAAATCACCAGTTTTAGAAAACAAAAGACTCAAAAACGGATTGATAATAAATAGCCTTCTGATGCTGTGAGCTGAATGCAAGAAAATGCCTCTACAACTTTTTTTTTTTTACTCTTTGCATATTAAAGAAGAAAGTGCCAAGTTACATCTTTTCTTTGTCATCTAATTGAAGCCTTTGAACTTGAAAAATGTGGGTCTTACTATTCATTCTAAACAGTAACTGAAAAGGTAGAATAAACCTAGGTGATTGTTCAGCCTTCATTAGCCACTAGTAGAACTACTCTTAATTTAAAATCAATGGCAGTATCTTCTAGAAATGTCATGAACATGGAAGTATTCTTTCCAGTTAACACCACCAGTCTCTTTGCTATTAGTTAATTCATGGTTAGAATTATTGTTGTTTCCTCAACCTCAGGGTAATGCAGTTTGTATTTTGTCTTACTTTTCCATGGGTAGATCACATCAAGTAGAACAAAAGTCATCAACATATTTCTCATGTTGGAAAGGAAATCAAGATGGAGCTTTTGAAGGGTATATATTTTTTAGGAAATTCAGTTTCCCAGGAAGGCTAAAAACTTGTTTTCATTATAGGAGCTAAGCAATATGGAGATACTTTAAGTACTGCATAGGAGATTTTGTGAAGAACTTATTGGTAATCAACATAAAAAGAGAAATACCAAATCTTTAAAAATTAAGCAAAATAAGTAGTAATGTCAAGATGATAAGTAACACATGGCTTGCACATCAGGGTGCAAAGAGTGTTTCTTTGCAGTGGTCAAGTTAGTGTGGACATTAGGAATGGGAAGACTATGTATTGCTTGTTTAGGAAAAGACATTGGCTCCAAATATAAATATGTATTTATTCACCTGAATCTAAAAGAAAATATCAAAATTAGGTGTCATAGAATTACTAAAAATAGAAACATCCTTGGCCAGACATGGTGGCTCACATCTGTAATCCTAGCACTTTGGGAGGCTAAGGTGGGAAGATTGTTTGAGCCTAGGAGTTTGAGACAAGCCTGGGCAACATAGTAAGATCTCATCTCTACAAAATTAAAAAAATTAGCTACACGTAGTGGTGTGTGCTTATAGTCCCAACTACTTTGGAGGCTGAGGTAGAAGGATCTCCTGAGCTTAGGAGATTAAGGCTGCAATGGGCAGTGATTGCACCACTGCACTCCAGCCTGGGCAACAGAGAGACACTGACTCAAAAGAAAAAAAGAAAAAAAGAAAGAAACATCCTCATATCCTCATTCACTTAAAACCACATACAAGCAAGCAATCCTCCCTAACAACTTGCAGAATGTTCCTATGCTACCATTAAAAGCAAAAAATTCTACTCTACAACTAAAGACATTGCAATCGAACAGTTGAACTCTCTGGCTTATGTAAATTTTCCCTCCATTTCTTTTTATTTCATCTATTGGATGAATTATTGCTTTTTGCTTTCTACTCCAAAGAACACCGTAGGGACAAGAAATGAATGGTCTCAACAATATTCCTACACAGATAACTGCGCCACTCTAATGTCCAGTTGCTACATGTCCTGAAACCATTTCTTGGGAAGTCTCTGAAGCACCTGATACATACATCTTTCCTTGGGTTGGCGGAGAGGAAGATTTATTATCTGAAATGGAAGCCAAAAGGTAGCAGACTCTATTCAAGGTCATATCCAAAAGAACACCACCTGATTCCCTGGTTGCAAATGCTTTTTCCTTAGCCACCTGGAAAAATATTTATGACCTCAGTTACTTCAGGTTACTCAAACTGTTCCCAGCAGAAAGTCACTTTGCAATCTGAGGCAAGAGGTTGGCCCTCAATTTGTTTCTTCTCCTACAGCAGAAATAAGTTCATACACCGGTCAAGACTGACATTCTCGTTTATGTATCATTTTCTTGTCTGTATTTTTCCCCTTTATTTCTTCACTAGACTCATCAATCATGATCAAGTCTTAGTGATAGTTAAACATTTAATCAAGACACATTATTTTAAACAACTCCATAAAACAACCAAAGCCACATTAGTACTCAACCACAATTATTCACAAAGACCTCTCTTCTAAAAAAAAGCCGTCACTGCTAATTTGTCCAATGTCTCTTTAAATTTTGTCTGGATGAAATATCTGTAAGCACTTCCAATGTATTTGTTTTTCTGTTATCTCTTTGAGTGTGTGCACATGTGTCTCTGGGTGTGGGTCACGGGGTGGGGGCGGGGGAGAGTGTATATGTGAAGGAGGCCCATGACATAGAACCATATTACAGAGAGATGAAAGGGCAGGGAAGGGTGAGTTCCCACCTTGCTTGTGCCTCCCCTGGCAATTCAGTTCTGTCCAAATAACTCTCGATTAATGTACCAAGCAGAGACATTTCACATTTCCTCCTTAAGATCATTCTGACAGCTCACCAGCTGTTTCTGTGCTATTTTTTGCCATGATGGCATCGGTAAGCCACAGTGCCTTCCCTGTTACTCTGCCAACAGCAACACTGCCTGCTGTTCAGTGCTCAAAGTCTGTTCCCCAACCTGAACTCTGCCATCTTCTTCCTTTCCCACTCACCTTGCACAATGGTGATTTTAAGAGTCATTGATCTGTGGTTCCTTGGGGAAACCTAGATGGTGGTGGTATCTGGGACAACTGCATAAAAAATACAGTCAGTATACAAGTGTGCTTGCATCCTAAGATTCATTACTGAAAATATATAAATACCTATATGTTACAAATGCCTATATCTTTCTTTAATCATTCTCGATACTTCAAAAAGGTGTCATAAAGCAGAAAGAACATGGGTATTAGAGCTGCAGAGACCTGGCTTTTCAATTTCTGCTCTTCTCTTTCCTAGCTAGACATCATTTTGAGTGTTAGTTTCCTCATCTGTAAAATGGTTTTGGGGACTTTATTTGAAGAAGTCAGGAGACTCAAATAAGATCACATAGCAAGTAGAAAAAGAACCGAACTTGAACCTGAATTTCATAAATTCTAGTACAAATTTTTACTCTATTTAAAGACTGCCTCATCAAGCTCCTTTCTGAGCTTTTGTTTACTCATGAGTGAAATAAAGAGGATAGACCAGAGGTCCTCAAAAAGAGAGTGAAGAGGCATGGGATTTGATTTATACACAAGTCTAACAAGAATGATTATCTTGTTTCCAGACTTACAGCTGTTATAAGCCACTGACTACGAAAGAAAGGGGTTTGGAACAAGTGTCAAGTGGCAAATGAAAAGTAAAGTCAGGTATACAAGTATGCTGTATGCAATCTAATAAGATTCATTACTAGAGATGGCAATACCAATATAAGAGTGAAAAACTAATGTAGAGGCATGGTTGTATATAATATGAAAGTGAATTTTCTATCTCCTTCATCAGTCCCTTAGAGCACCAGAAAGACAACAAAATAACCTTCAGAATTGGGCTCTGAGATCAGGGACTCCAACCAGATCCAGGAGCACTGATAAATCTTAGTCTTACTTTCTTGTTCTGACATGTGTTTGCTGTCATTCCCAGATCCTTTTCTCTACAATTATTGAGGCCCTCTACAATAACTGGGGTATCTCCAATAGAATCTTTGCCTATGCCTACCCTATTGCTGCCCACCAACTTGAATATGCCAAGGCCTGGGGGAAGTGAACCTGTCTTCACAATGTGGAGGAGCTTCCACCTCTGAATGTAGTATGTTGAAGACATCCTGATTATGAAGTCAAGGAAAATAATAAGAAAAATAATGATAGTATCAACGCTTCTTAGCACTTGGTCTGTGTAAGGCTATATCCTAAGTTCTTTCAATACATTATTAACTTGACTTTCATATCAACTCTTTGATTTAGATACTATTATTATACATTCATTTTGCAGACAATAAAAGAGAGGTCAGAAGAGAGTACCTGACTTGCCCCAACTCATACGGTTTATAAGTGAAGGTGTCAGAATCCAAACCAGGTATCAGGCTTCAACCTTAATCCTGAACCATTGTGACTTGTACACCATTAAAACAAAACAAAACAACTCAATGCTTTCTCATTGAAAAGGGTGTCAGCTGGCTATGCTGTCTTACTCATGTGCCATGCCCTGATCATCCACCTTCCATTAAGTAGCTTAGTTGAGTCATTTTTCCTTTCTGAGCTTTAGTTTACTCATGAGTGAAATGAAGTGAAATGAAGAGGATAGACTAGAGGTCCTCAAATGTCCTTTCCAAATTGGTCATCCATGCTCCTTTGTCAGAGACGTCTAGGCCTTGGGGTGTTACCTAATCCACTCCGTGGGCTCCTCCTTTCTCCTCTGCAGCAATGGGTAGAGGACAGTGTGAATATAGTGGTCTCCAGCACTTTATGCTGAGTAATATCTGAACAGAGATCATGCTTCCCTTGAGAAATACTTACTTTAATTTCTAGAACAAGTACCACATTCATGATGTTTCTGCTTTCTGGATATATAGTCAAAAAATAATCTGAGAGAAGGCACTTGGGTCTCTGTCTATTTGCACTAGGTTAGGTGCCTGGAAGAACAAGCACTCAGGGTTCACTTAATCAGCGGCCAACCCATACACTTTGTGTGACACAAAAATTATCACAGTTTACAGAGAACTGACAATGACAGCCAGAGTGTAAGGTGACAGAAAAACAGAATCAACAGCCATGTGTCAGAAGAATTAAATCCATGTTTCCCTCAAGATCTCAGTATATTGGCAACAGTGTATCTGGTGACCAAGGTCATTGTCATACCCACATTCTGAAGAAGCACAGTTACAACTTGGAGTTATGGGTTGAATTGCGCACCCTGAAAAGTTATGTAGAGGTACTAATCCTTAGTACCTGTAGAAGGAAGCTTATTTGGAAATAGGATATTTACAGATGTAATCAACCTAAGATAAGGTCATTTGGATATACCCTAATGCAAAATGACTGGTGTTCCTATAATTAGAAAGAAGCACTGTGTGAGGAGAGACACACAGAGAGAATGCCACATGATGATAGGGGCAGGGATTACAGGGATGTATTCATAAGCCAAGGAACAGCGAGCATTGATGGCACACACCAGGAACTATGAAAAGACAAGGAATGATTCTATAGTAAGTCTTCAGAGGAAATGTGGCCCTGTCTTTATTCAAGACTTCTAGCATTTAGAACTGCGACACAACTGATCTTATTGTTTTAAGCTACCCAGTCTGTGATACTTTGCTTTGGCAGTACTAGGAAAGGAATACATTTGGTAAACCCCAGCCCCACTCTTGATTACTAGAAGATTGTTTAGCATTAAATCAATTTCTCTTGACTTCCATGTCTGTTGATTCAGGCAAGAGTCATAGCTTAATATTTCTACTGTCAAAGTCTGATCAAGAAGCATAAAATGGTCCTCTGACTCAGTACTTTTGTTTATTTGTTTCCTTTTCTAGCTCATGTTTTCCCCTTCTTTGTTAAGGTTTTATTTTGTTTTTAATGAACACAATAATAGTACCTATTTATAAGGTACAGTGTGATGTTTCCATACATGTATATATTGTGTAATGATCAAATCAGGGTAATTAGCATATCCATCATTTCTACCACCTGTCATTTATTTGCGGTGTGAGCATTCAAAATCCTCTCTTCTAGCTATTTTGAATTATACAATACATTATCATCAACCATAGTTACCATTCTGTGTAGTAGAACATTAGAATGTTATTTGTAACAACTTGGATGACACTAGAGGATATCGTGTTAAGTGAAATAAGCCAAGCACGGAAGGACAAACACTGCACAGTCTCACTCACACGTGGAATTTAAACAATTTGATCATAGAAGTAGAGAGTAGAATAGTGGTTATCGGAGCATGGAGAGGGAAGGAGGGGAGGGGCTGGTCAAAGTGTTTCTCTTATTTAATGTTAAACCAGTGTTTTTCAGTTTGGGTTTGAAATGTGTATAAATAGTAAAGGAAAGAGGAAAACTGTTGGGAGCCAGCCTTGGAGGCCCACCTGCTTGACAGGGTCCCGTGGGCCGAAGACTCCAGGCTGCAGGGCGAGCCTGGGAAGCTGAGGCCCTTCTGTCTTCCACCTTTGCTATTTGGTACGGCCAAAGAATTCTGTGCAGTCGTGGAAGAAGAAAATGGCATGTTTATGTGAAGTACTCACAGCTAACCTGAGAATGTCATGGTTTATTTTTCCATTTCCCACTATGCCGTTTGGCCTTTTCTAACAAATGCAATGGTTAAACTCTGAAGCACATCAAAAATGCTTTCTTTCACTTGGCTATAAGTTACTAGATATTGCTTGAGTAAAAATGATACAAGTATATTCACTCGTTATTTGATTTAGAATTATGTAGTTTAGTGTTTAGACATAAGGTTTTTTAGAAGCACAAGTTTATAGTAAGTTCATTATGAATTCATTATAATTTCTAACACTTATCCAGGAGTTATGTAGGTGATTTATAACACTGTTTTCACAGATTTAGGATGAAGATTAATTGTTAAGGTTTTTACTTAATTCAATAGTTAAAATTCTAAGTTAATGTTTATAGAGTGGGTTTTCACTGAATTCATAATATACTAATTGGATACTTTTACGATAAATTAACTAAATACAGAAAGCAACCTTGGAGGCCTGGGAAACATCACTATAAGCTTCTTTTGAGTTTTCTTTAGAAATAAACACTGCAGGATAAGAGAAAAGTAATGAAGACACCTGGACAAGAGAGGCGATTACGAAGCTTTGAAGGTCATAGAAGCCCCAGAGAGAAAAACTCCTGACACATGGAGAAGTATGTACTTGGAAACTTTCTTGAGACATTTCAAGGACTGTAATTCGGGACTTTGAACTAAAACTATCATTTTTGGCTTTGTAATAAAGACTCATTAACTAAAAGTAGATAGTATTCTTGGCTTGTTTGTCACGTCTAGACCGCTAGATGGTGGTAACTTCTAAAGCATATGTACGTGAAGGAACTTTCTTTGTCTTGCCCCTTTACGAATGGTATAAAAGCCCTGTGTTAACTAACATTACATTGGCATCTGTTCAGCAAGCAGGTGTCCGAGTATATTATTTTTGTCTTTCACCTATTCGTCTTTCCTTCAGGAAACCCCAGACCCCCACAGAAAACGCATGACTGTTGGATGCAGCTGAATCAGGAGAAACCTGGGGGAGATAGAGCTCACTGGTGGAATGACCATGGACATGTTCCTTAACCATGTTAAGCCTCCATACATATATTTATAAAATGGGCACAAGCCAGCCTCATGTTTATGTGAGTTTTAAATGTCTTCCTTTGCAGAAACTGGCCTACTTTTCTGGCTCCTCCTCGTCTCCAAGATTCCAGGTGGGGTGTGTTGCCTCCCCTCAGGGGCCTTCTGCAACCATACTACCCAAAGCGCCTCCTGCTTGGGTTCTTCTCTTTCCACTCCAGCACTTATGACTATTGGCAATTGACTAAAATTTACCAATTCCAATATGATCTGCCTCCTCTCACTAGAATATGACACACATGAGGACAAGGACCTTGTTTTAGTTTTTCCCTTCAGATCTCTTTCTGAAGCATAGCAGGCATTCCATAAACAAACAAATAAGTGCATGGGCAACTTTGACACAATAAAAGAGAGCTTTTCTTCGAGTACATTACACAGAGGTTGTGTTTTTCCTTGGAACAAGTCAGGGTAGTATAAAAATTTCTACTGCTGCAGTCTCGAGCAGAGAGACGCCTCAAGCAGAGGTATTATACAGAGCCTGTGCCAAAGTTTAGGCATCCCTAGATCTATGTGCATCTAGACATGGATATTTTAGGGACTGCAATGGGAAGTGATTAAGTATTGAGAACTTTAAACATAAAGTTCAAACACTGGCCAATAATTGCAAGCAAAGAGATGGAGATTCTTTTTCCTCTGGCCTAAATTCTTTATTTATGGAAAGAATATTTTCCTGTAAAAATGGCCTGGAGCTTAGACGAGACTCACTGGATGACACATAACATAACGTGACAAGGAATCAGGAATCCTCAAACAGTTAGAAATATAAATATTCCCTCAGCCCCACGTGATTCAGAGGCTTACTCGTTCCTCTGTAAGGAGGACTTAAGCACTACACACTGTTATGCATGTTTTGGTATGTAAATAAATATCTGTCGGATCTCGGCTAACTCAAGTCCCAAATAGAGTTTCTCATTTAATTTTAATTTGGATCAGGATTCAAACAACAAGAACAGTCAAGGTTCCAAAACCCAGTGTGGGCAAAACTGGTAAGCAGCACACCTTTTGGAGAAATGTTTTCTGAACTAGGCTTATTCTGCCCCATGTGAGTCACAGTTTACCAAATTTTAGAGCTTACTTTGCACTGCTGGAACTCTCAAAAATGAACAGGCTCAAAGTTTTCCTTAAGCTAAGGAGGACAAAAAAGTGCTAGAATATTTTTCTTCATAGCTTTGTGGAACCTGCCCTTCTAATAGAAACCAGCAGCATTCACTTGGACCACAATGGCACTATTTGCCAGATTACTATTCCAGCGAGTTAAATAATGCCCCTATGGACAGGAAAGTTAATCTTTTTTCAAAGAGCCCCATTTCTACCTAGGAAGTAGCTTATTTGCATTGCAGGAGCTGACTCTGTGTTATGTTTCCACAGCAGCTGGGTTCATGGGTTAACCACATGGTGTGTTAACAACAATTTCTTTTCATCCTTTTAAAGTTATTTTCATTTCATTAGCTACCCCCTTGCTCTTTAATTATTCTCTGTTTAGGTTTTGTTGCTGCCATCATCAAATTTCTATCAGGGAAAGGGTTGCTATCTTCAAGCTAGTGTGCACAAGTACTTACACACATGTATCAGTTCTCTATAACCGTGCCTTTGAAAAAGCTCAGCTGTAGCATGAGGGTCTCTTTGTTTTCCTTCTTCCCTGTTCAGACCTTTGGACATCATCTTTCTTCAGTGTTTACACTCTTTACAACCCTGCTTTTCCCCTACCAGGAGCCTCCCTCTGACTGTTTCCCTTCTGGAATCTGAGTCGTCACAAGCCCCATGTAGCTAGTGCCTTTAATAAAATTCTAGTCTTGAACCACCCCTGCCATGATTCACAGATACCCTGAAAGGTTCAACACTAATTAACTAGGGCTCTGCAAGCTCTCCAAGTTGGAATACTGGGAGAAGAAGGTAGGAAAATTGTAACGTATTTGGATTTCTAACAGTTGTAGGAAGATGCTCCTGAGGGTGGTGTTTCAGATCCAGCAGGAGATCAACAGCTGTAAGGGAAGATGAGGAGTATACAAGGGGAGACCTCAAAACTCCAGAATTTATTTATAAAAACTGTGTATTTATTCTTATATGTTTAGTCTTCAGTCCCCTTCAAAGTACTCTCCATAATACACCTACCAAGATGCTTTTTCCATTGCTCAAAACAGTTTTTGAACTCATCAATTGTGACGCCTTTTAGTGTTTCTGCCATATTTTGTTTCACCTCTTCCACACTGTCAAAACATTTACCTTTGAGGAACTTTTCCATCCGGGGAATAAAAACAGTCATTTGGGGTGAGACCAGAAGAATAGGGAGGGTGGGGCATGAGGGTCATAGACTTTTTGGTCAAAAACTGCTGAACACACAGTGCAGTGTGGGCAGGTGTGCTCATAAGTCACCTACCATGAAATAGGCAAATGTGTTGAAAAAATTTTACTGAAGCCGGACACAGCCTCTCACAATACTACTACACTGATGGGCCGATGGGTTCCTAGAACACTTACCTAGTGCTGGCAGCCTGAACTACAAAGGGCCTACCCTCCAAAAAGTAATTTCAGGTTTTTTGAGGTCCTTCTCATAAATGACTGTAGCAACCCAGAACAGTGTTGCATTTCTTTTCAGAAATTCAATATATTGCTCCTTTTTTTCTTCCATTTGGGAATTGAATATGGTCTCCCTTTTATCCTCTTATTCTCCCTGCCCCAACAAAGTAAAAGAAGTCAACATGATACTAAAATAAATACAACCTCCAATACAGTTTTGACCATTTTTGAAAGTTATCTGGGGACATTTCTCTGAGAGTAATATGCCCATTTCTCTTCTCTCTTTTGCAATGGGGCTGGAGTGCACCAAAATAGAACTTGATAGCTAAGGATTCCAATAAAGCCAAAGGAAAGAAAAGACAATCAGAGGTATACCAAGAAGCAAATCAGCAGTCCAGAGTAGCAAAGGTGTCTGTGGTAAGGTTTTGGTCTATGTCTCCCTGTCCCAGCTCTTAGTAAGCAAGTGGTTATTGACAATGTTACTGAGGAGGCATAATCCAGTGATCTAAAGGATCTATTGCCAAAACTTCCATAGACATTTTGTAACTTTTAGAGATTCCTGTATTTCTAGCACCATCCAGCTGGTCAGAAATTCATCTCAGAAAAAGGCTATTGAAAGTTATGAACTGCCATCTTAAGAACTAAAACACTCATAGTTACCAAAAGCAAGGTGCTTATAACCAACTCATGTGCCATTATTTTACCTGTCATATTGATACAGGATTCAACCACGGTCATCATTCTTACTATTTCTACCCCAGGATTTTTTTTTTAATCAGAAATCTACTTGGAAAATCTAGACGATCTTATAACTGACCAGGTCAACCTGTTCCTCTTATATATCTTTCTACTGCTTTGCATAACTGGTATGGAAATAATACTCTATCTGAATAATCTGGAAACTTTGGAAAGAAGCGATGCTGTCAGGACCAATGGTGCTGAGAAAGCTTTGAAGGTGTGACCCCTCAAGGAGAGTGGTGAGTTCACAAAGAGGTAGTAAGGCACGAAGAGATGAAACTGGGTAAAGGATAACTTCTGCCACAAATAAACAATGGACCAATAAAAGCAAATGTCATATTGCAATTCTGTTCAACACTAAAAACTTTACAACCTGTTTATATGCAGAATGATAGAGTTTCTGATCTAAAGATCTGAGAAAATATAGGTTTCCATAGAGATCTGCCATATTTCTATTTCTCTTCTTGAGAAGGGGAGAAAATTTAAAACTGCATTGAGCATTAGACTGAGCATATGGGTTATTTCAATGATGTAAAAACAGGAAAATGACTACTAAGACATGAACCAGGCTAGGCAAGGTGGCTCATGCCTGTAATCCTAGCACTTTGGGAGGCTGAAATGGGAGATTTGCTTGAGCCCAAGAGTTTGAGAGCCACCTGGGCAACATAGTAAGACTTCATCTTTACAAAAAATACAAAAGTTAGTCAGGCATGGTGGCATATGCCTGAAGTCTCAGCTACTCTAGAGGCTGAGGCAGAAAGATCACTTGAGCACAGGAGTTCGAGACTATGGTAAGCCAGCATCACATCACCACGCTTCAGCATGGACAACAGAGTGAGACCCTGTCTCACAAAAATAAAATAAAAAAATACATGAACCAATGAATGAAAGAACATAAATGAGACCCATGATGGTCCCAGGAAACATTTCCAGGCATCTAAGAGGAAGATCCTGCTTTTGGGAGACTGAGGTGAGTGGATTGACTGAGCCCGCGGGTTCGAGACCCGCCTGGGCAACTTGGTGAGACCTCATCTCTACAATAAATCAAAAATTAGCCAGGCGTGGTAGTGCATGCCTGTAGTTCCAGCTAATTGGAAGGCTGAGGTGGAAGGATCACTGGAGTCCAGCAGGTCGAGGCTGCGGTAGCCGGGAGTGGCCACTGCACTCCAATCTGGGCGACAGAGTGAGACTCCAACTAAAAAAAAAAAAAAAAAAAAGAGGAAGATCTAGGCCCCAGGCTGACTTGCAGAACGAACTCTGGTTCTTGTAGTGTTTGGCACTAGGACCATCTTAAACAAGACACCCTAAGGGGAAAAAACTCTAACTAGAAATTTTTCTCTGACAAGTTATAGACTCCAGATGATTGATTATTCACCCATTGGTACACCTATTCATTCACTATTTAACTACTCAGTGGAGTGCTATGTTACAGAGACATGAAAATGAACTACAATCTAAGAAGTCTTGCCTTCTAAAAAGCTTATAATATACTGAGACAAACATGTAAATGAATATGTAATGAAAGTAACTGTTTACTTCATATTTATGTAGGATAATAATTATATTTGGCATTTTACACCAATTTTCTGATTATAATTGATTTAGCCCTTATTACAAACCTATGAGACATGTATTATTATCATCCCTATTTATTAGGTAAAGAAACTACAGCCAAAGAGACTCAGTTTCCAGCTCAAATCTAAGGAGGAAAGCTTGAGTTCTTGATCATTACATTCTGCTGTAACACAACAGTGTTGTTTATTGATGCTATGTCTTTAAAACTGGATAGGTAGCACAGTTAGAAATAAAGGAGCATATTCAGATCCACACAGGGGGAAAAGGTAATCTAGAAAGGATTCAGAGAGAAGCTATTTAGGATGTGAAGACTACATTGCCATGAATAATACTTTATCCTATATATTTCTATCCATTTGAGAAACAAAATATACAGAGAAGTTCAAATATACACTATTGGTGAAAATATAAATTGGTGCAGGCATTTTTTTTTTAAAGTATGGTTGTTTCTTAAAATATTAAAAATAGAACTACCATATTATCCAGCAATGCTCTTCTGGGTAAATACCCTAGGAAATGAAATCAATACCCTGTAGAGATATCTGCACTCCCATGTTCATTGTTCATTATTATTCACAATAGCCAAGATATGAAAATAACCCAAGTGGCTTTCAATAGTGAACAGGATAAAGAAATTGTGGTCTATTTACATATATAATGGAATATTATTTAACTTTAAAAAGTAGGTGATCCTGTCATTTGCAACATGGATGAAGCTGCTAAGTGACATATGCCAGGCAGAGAAAGAAAAACACTGCAGGATCTCACTCATCACACTCAGAACCTAATAAAAAGCTGAATACATAGTAAAACAAAGTAGAAAGGTGGTTACCAGGGGAAGGGGTGGGAGACATGGGGAGATGCAAGTGAAAGGGTACGAAGTTACAGGTATGGAGGATGAAGTCTAGAGATCTAAGATACAGCATGAGGATTATAGTTAAGAAAACGATATTACATAATGAAAATTTGCTAAGAGGGTGGATTTTAGGTGCTATAAAAACAATAACTGTGAGATATGTTAAATTTTTGGCTGCTACAGTTATTTCACTATGTATATATTTAGAGAGAAAGACATATTGGACACCTTAAATATGTACAATTTAGAAAACCTGATCTATATCATAAGTCAGTAAAAATATTAAAAGTAGAAACATTTTGTCGTGTCACTTTTTGAGTTTCCTGTGAACCTGTGAAAAGATGTCACACTAGTATCTTAAAACTGGAACTGATATTAGGCTTAGCAGACATAATTTAGGCCATGTACTTCTAAAGCTTCCTGTGAGGGGACAATACTGTGGCTCTATGGTAGTCTTCTGAATTTTTAATCTTTGTCAGTGGCTCAGCCATGTGGAAAATGTAACATCTGCAATATCACCTGCTGTGCACACAGTAGGAAGGCAATCAACTGCTTGTGGGTCATGGCGTCAACAAAAGGCAATTCTTATATTCAACAAATGAACAGTGGTCATGATGACAGGTTAGACATCTATGTGAAATCATTGTGAGGTATGAAGTCTCTTGTCAAACCCTTCAAAGAAGATGGAGAAAATCCTCACAATGGTGGTGGAAGAAGAATAATAAAGAAATATAATCAATAAAACCAAAATACTCTAGTATTCTACAACTTAAAGAAAACATATCAACTAAGAGCTCAAGGACTTTTTCATGGTTTCTAGAATATACAAAATATATATTTTTAGATAAAACATATTAAGAGTTTCTTCCAGTCTCATTGAAGAAGTAAAAAATGTTAGAATGGCAGTTAGTGAGTGACAGGCCAGTAATTCAGAATTAAGTATTGAGAGAAACCTGCAGGGAAAATGAGTTGGCATTGCTTTAAATGCAATCACTTGAGTTTTCATGGAAAATATGCAGGGTTACACTTGAGTATATTATTTTTGCTATAATAGCTTAAAAGCAGAATTTAATGTTAGGGCCAGAATACTATTCCATGCTCATATTCAATTGTATGTAGTCACACAAAATGTGAAGGCCTTCTACCAACTTGTCCTTTTTCTCCCAAAACAGATAAACAAACTCTCCGCAGCTGCTATGCCTGAAACTGAGTTGATATGCTGAGTTTAATTAGATTGTAAAAACAGAAACTAAACCAGATAATTGACTAGATATAAATGGAATAAAGGCATTTCCATCTTAAAATGCGTTCCTAGAAAATGTCGAGTAAGATGCATTGTGGCAAAGGCGAATGAACATGTGTTCATATGCTGCTGTGTTCATCTGCTCAAACCTGCTTCTGCAGCTGTAAAGCCATTTGTGGAGGGTGTAGATGGTGAGCTGATGGCATTTCCTTGGGAAAGAGTGGCTGCATTCCAGATCTTCATCTCCAATATAGCAGAAACGTCAGGAGTAAATTGTTTTATTGGCCACAGAATAGAAAATAGATCCCTAAGTGCCACCTGGATTTCTAATAGCGTAGTATTTGCCAACACCACTTAAATTATTGCATTTCTCTCCAAATATTCAGAAGTCTATTATTTTCCTATTCTTGTATAAGAGATTGAATAATAGATATCAAAACTAATTAAATAATAATAAATTAAATAATAATAAATAAGTAATATGTATTGAGCCCTCACTAGGGCTACTGAGCTAACTGGTTTATATATTGTCCCTCATTTAACCCCCCCAGCAATTCTATCATAACAGGTACAATAATTGTCTAGATTTTGTGGATGAGAAGACTGAAGCTTAGAGAGGTTAAGAAATGCCTAAAGAGGCTAGGTGCAGTGGCTCATGCCTGTAATCCTAGTACTTTGGAAGGCCAAGACAGGAGGATTGCTTGAGCCCAAGAGTTCAAGACCAGCATAGGCAACAAAGCAAGATCTCATCTCTACAAAAATTTTTTTTAAAAAATTAGCCAGCCATTGTAGCAAGAACCTGTAGTCCCAGTGACTTGGGAGGCTGAGACAGAAGGATCACCTGAGTCCAGGAAGTTCAGGTTGTGGTGAGGTATGATCATGCCAATGCACTCCAGCCTGGGTGACAGAGTGAGACCCTGACTCAAAAAAAAAAGAAGAAGAAGAAGAAGAAAAGAAAAATAAAGAAATGCCTAAAGCCATGTGGTTAGCAAGTGACAGTAATTTTTATATAAACCATCTATGAAGTTCTTGGCCAATGACTCTTCAGGTCTTTCTTGAATCTAAGTCTGGAAACACTTGCTAGTGCAAAATAATTACTTCTGTCTCTAGCATTATTAGGTCAGAAACATTAATTAGTGCCAACTCATATCACATGTCTCAGCTAAGAAAAGCAGTCGCACTCTGTGCTAACTGTGGCCTCCTCTGCATGGACAATAAGCTAAACTGTAATCTAAAATACCTCACAATGCTCTGATATCACCCGATAAGTACACTGGGACAGCACAGAGAATGTGGCCATTGTCCCTCAGCCCTCATTCATTATTCTAGCCCAGAGACTCAGCCTGAAAGCAGTCTTCCTAATAAAGTTCTTGACAAAATGCAGATTCTGATTCATCAGATCTGGAGTGGGGTCTCAGGTTCTGTACTTGCAACAAATATCCACATCTATTCTCACTGCTGGTCAGAGAACCACATTTTGAGTAAAAAGGTTCAAAAAGACTTGGATTCCACCAAATGTGAAATGATTCACTACTTGAGCAGCAAGAATTGAATTTGGCCAAATCCTATTGTTGTCAAGCTCTAAATAATTGTTATCCTAATTTGTAAATTGGGCCTAAAGATTAACTGCTACTTAGGCGACAGACAATGCCCATTTTTCAATGACATTCTGATGTATCTGTGGTGGAGAAAGTAAGCTAGAAGTCTGTACACAGAAGACTCTGAATCCTGGCTGTTACCTTCCAAGATCTGTTGTTTCATGTTTGAGCCAAGGAACAAAACAGTTACACAGATTAAAAAGTCTATGCATTTTACAAGTGTAAGGGTGAAATTTTACATGTATGGCTAGCCCTGTCATTTGTGTCTGGCTAAAGACTCATAAGGTACTCACATTTCCATCCTGGTGCTTCTTTCTACTATGTAAGCAAATTTCTCATAAAAACAAGGCCACAAGATGGTGTTTATCTGTTTACATCTTTACCTTTGTATTGACACTGATATATTTTAAACCAAGGGTTGCATCTTATTCAGATGTATACCTAGAAAATTGCCCATCACAGTTGAGTGTTGATGGGTAATTGTCATATTTACGAGAGTAGATGCTGTTTGCTAAATTCTTTTCTTGTACCTATCTTTGTGCTAAGTGCTTAACAGTCATCATTACATGTTATCCAAAGAATTACCTCAGAATAATTAATCTTGTTACACAGATGAGGAAACTAATTCTAATACTACTTGTCTCGTAGTATCTCTGTCATGTTTCAATAGTGTCAATCACTCCTGGGCCCCAGAAATGTTCTCTTCCACATAGGTTCACATTTTTTCTGGTCTTTCTTCTCAATTACTCCTTCCTTTCTTTTACTATGCCTTCTTTCTCTCCTTATACTTCTTTTTTTTTTTTGAGTTGGAGTCTCACACTGTCACCCAGACTGAAGTGCAGTGGCCGCTTCCGGCCACCGCAGCCCCGACCTGCTGGGCTCCGGCGATCCTTCTGCCTCAGCCTTCCAAGTAGCCAGAATTACAGGCATGCGCTACCACACCCAGCTGATTTTTTTTTTTATTTATTGTAGAGATGAGGTCTCGCTGCCCAGGCGGGTCTCGAACCCGCGGGCTCAGGCAATCCACTCACCTCAGCCTCCCAAAGGCGCGGGATTACAGGCTGAGCCACCGAGCCTGGCTTCCTTATACTTCTTAAATGTAGAACTTCTCCAAGGTTTGAGCATGATCCTTCAACTTTTGTCTCTCTCTACACATCTTATTCCTTTCAGGTCTCACCCATTTTCAAGACCCCCAACTATTTCTGCCATAAGAAGTTCTCCAAACTCTCTTTCTCCTTCTTAGTCTTGGATTCCAATCCTACATGCCCAACTCTCCCCCAGGTGTCTCTGCTTGACTGTTTCTCTATCATCCCAAACATCAGAAAAACCCTAATTGTAGCTTTTCATCAAAGCCAGTTTCCTGTAAAGAAATTACCTACATTTGGATATGGAAACATCAATTTTCCATTCAATAAGGCATGAATTCTCTCTTTTCTCCAAAGTCCAATTAGCCACACTGTCAGGGGTATTTTTCCTTTAAAATGTTGTCATCTTTTACGTACTCCAATGCCGCTACCTTAGTAGGGTCTTTAGAATCTCAGAGCAGTAGCATCCTAACCAGCTTCCTCTCAATTCCCTCTCTAGTCTCATCCATCCATGCTCATGTCCTTACATATTTTCCCAAGAAGTCACTGTTCCATTCATAACACCTATGATTTCATATTACCAGAAAGACTAATCCTTGACATAAAAATTCTCCAATAATCCAAATCTCTTTACTGCATTCAATGTTTTAAATTCAAATTTCTTCTGTGGTTTTTAGTGCTTACTATATTAAAGTTTTATTTCTAACTACCATTATATAACCTTCCATCTCAGCCATATACATCAGCCTCTGGACATTCCTTATACTTTCTGATTTCTTTCTTGAAATCATTCGCTTTTGCCCCATAAATATCCCCATTCCCTCTTGGTTTATCCACATTCTGTCTATTCTTCAAAACCCAGCTAACACCAAGCTAACTTTGTAAAGACTTCCAGGATCAATTCCAGGTAGAAGTAGGCCTTGCCTTCCATGAATATCTGAGACAATAATTCCTTTTCAGAAGCATACTTCATTTGTAGAGCTTTTAGGAGAAAAAAAAAGAGCTCTGTCTCAGAACTAATGATCAGAATTTCTATGGATAACATAAAAAAATCACAGATCATTCAAATGGGTACTCATGAATAAGAAACATGTTATAGAGACATTTATCTTTTCAAATATATGGTGCTTGCTTTCTTAGCAGATTGGGAGATCTTTGGGAGCAGAAATTATCAACCTGTAGTTAATATCTCATAAAACCCCACAAAACTATATGACATAGTAGAAGAATAAATATATGTTGGTAGATTCAGTTTTATGAACACTGTATTCTTTGTAATATTGAGCAAAATATCATGTAAGAAGACACAAATTCTGACTGTTACTACTTTGAAATAGTCTCCAAGTAAGGAACATGCTATAAAAAATGTTAAATATAGGTATAATTAATTATTAGCAGTTAATTCCTTTGGGAAGTTTTGGGTTTCAATATCACATAGAATATTATTGTAAGAAGTATTTTTTTTTTTTTGAGTTGGAGTCTCACTCGATTGCCCAGACTGGAGTGCAGTGGCCGCTCCCGGCCACTGCAGCCTCGCCTGCTGGGCTCCAGCGATCCTTCCTCCTCAGCCTTCCGAGTAGCCAGAATTACAAGGATGCACTACCATGCCTGGCTGATTTTTTGATTTATTGTAGAGATGAGGTCTCGCTGCCCAGGCGGGTCTCGAACCCTCGGGCTCAGGCAATCCACTCACCTCAGCCTCCCAAAGGCATGGGATTACAGGCTGAGCCACTGAGCCCGGCTTAGTAAGAAGTATTATTGGTAAACTAGAACATTATCTTATTAACTGCAAAATTACTCTTCACAACTCATCAGAGACAACAAAAAAGTCTTCAATATTAAAAATCCAAGTATACAGGAGAAAGTAAAAACTTGATCAGTAAAATACAGCAATAAAGTTTTCTTTTTATTTCTCTTCCTAAGCCAAGGGAGTGTAACTTTACCAGGCAAATTTCCATAAGTATCTTTTGTTAATGCTATTTCTGAATTCAAATTTTAGAATGATGATGATGATGATGATGACGATAAAGTCTTAGTGTTTTTATAGTACTCAGCTCTCAGGTTCCAGGAAACCTTGTTGATGTTATTTTCTGACTGCAGTTAGTAAAGAGTAGGTTGACTACAGTCACTCTGATAACCTCACCTTTATCTAATAGTCTCTTTGTAAATCCCTTCTCCAATCACAACTGTTTTTAGCCAGTTCTAGTTTGGGACTCATCAGTGAGTGAAGTGGGAAATAATCGCTTTTAACCAAAGTAGAAAGCTGTGAAAGTTGAATGTGGGTGCCCTTCTCTGCTATTAGTCAATCTTGAGAATCTTCTATCTGTTTTATTCTTAATGTTTGCCACTGACTCCAGATGATATACTGTATTAAATATATACATTTAATGCTTCAAGGTTTAGTATTCTTCTGTAAAAGCTCTCCTGAAGATTAGTAGAATCTGAGAATGCAAAATATAGCTTCTAAAAAGATGGTGAGAGAAGTGGTAAAATTAATCCTATTTCATATTTATTTATCTATATTATTATTATTGTTATTATTATTTTGAGTCAGGATTTCACTCTGTTGCCCAGGCCAGAGTATAGTGGCATGATCATGGCTCATCACAGACTCAACCTCCTGGGCTCAGGCAATTCTTCCATCTCAGCCTCCTTTGGGACTACAGGTGCATGCCATCACACCTGACTATTTTTTTGTAAAGATGGGGCCTTACTATGTTGCCTAAGCTGGTCTTGAACTCCTAGGCTCAAGCAATCTTCTCACCACAGCCTCTCAGAAGTGTTGGGATTATAGGCATGAGCTACTGTGCTCAGCCCTATTGTACTTTTCTATGTGTGTATTGATGCACATTTGAAAAGCCTCTTGGGAATATGCGTCAAACAGGTAAAAATTCATGAACACCATTAAACTAGTGATTCTACCTCTGCAAATTTATTCTCTAGATAGTTTTCATTTTATTTGTTTTGTTTTATTTTTATTTTAGTATAACCTTGAGGCAGGTAGCTTCCTTTAGCAATTCCTATAGAGGACCCAGTTGAGACCAGTCAGCCACCCACAATCCCAGAAGTTGAGGAATATGTGAGTCCTAGGACTGGGTGAAAAGGACCTGGGCAACGTGTCATACTGTCTCCAACAAGGACTGACTGTCAGGCAAGATAGGTTATGACTTGGTGTTCAACAACTCTCTCCCAGGGAAGAAGAAAATGGCTACTACATGAGGTTGTCATGATTCATATATATATATATATATATATATATATATATAATTCAATTGCTAGCCCACATTGAGTTCGTGGAACACATGAATACTTCATAGACATTTCTCAACCTTGCCAAACCCTTTAAAACATTTCAACTTTTAAATTCTCCCTTCTTGAGCCTATTCTCTGTTAAACTTTCTCCCTTTTTCTCCATCAACCCTATGTCCTTGCTTCCTGATTCAAGACACTTGGTGAGAATGGAGACAGAGAAAGGCAATCAGAGGAGTAGATCCACTGAATCTACTCCCCATCCATGACTTCTGTCTATCACAAAGTTGTGCCAGTGTCTGCTTAAATATTTCCCATACATGTCCTCTCTTCAACTCTGTTCTTCCAGGGTTCAGCCTCTCATCTGGCATCCTCTTACTGGATTGCTGTGAAAACTGTGCAACTGATCTGCCAGCCTCTGTTCTGGCTTCCTTCTAATCAATCCTGTCTCCTTCCACAAGAATATTTCAAAAATGCAAATCTGACCTTGTCACTTTTTTCCTGCAGTTCCCCATTGCCAACAAATTAACTCTGGCCTCTCTGGAGTGACGAGTATAATCCTTAATAACCAATTTCTGTATTCCCTGCTCATCTTTTACTTCTTCATATTACTGGGTATGAATTCTCACTCTGTTACTAGCTGTGTAATGTTAAGGTAGTAACTTAATCTCTCAGTGCCTCAGTTTCCTCATTATTAAGATGAGAATAATACCTCCCAGGAATTTTATGATGATTAAGTGTTTTAATACAATTTGCTTCCAACAAGGACAAGCATAATTAAAGCTCTCAATCCAAGCTGGCTATTATTATTTTTCCTAAAATGTCCTGCTTCACTGTGTCTGCCTAATGAACTATTCAACCATCAGCAACTAACTCAAGGACTGAATATCTCAGTCCTTTTGACTTGCAACAGTAGTGTATTCTAAACTTCCTAGAAACTTTGAAGATATAGCTGTTAGAGTGCTTTATACAGTCCTTACAGCTTCTATTTTCATTTTGTCTTTCCTTCTACATAATCTCGGAGCTCCTTGAGTGAGGCAATAGAAACTCCCAATCAACATCCATGGAATACATTAGTCATGAGTCACTATTGACTAATCTCTTATAATCTTTAGATACAACACCGTGACAGCCCTGGGGCTCTTTTGTCACTGCACTCCTGATTGCTTAGAATAGATTAAGACACTGTGGGATTTAGTCAGTCATCTTTCAAAAGAGAAGACCAGCTTAGTTCTAATAGATCCATTTTACTCTCATGGACCACTTGCTGTTTGTTTCTTTCTCTTTGACCTGCAAATGGACATCACCTATCAATACCTCACTAGGCGGCTACAACTTCAGGAAGGAATTCGCTTTAGTTAAGACCAACCTGATAGAGCAGTTAGGAGGCATGTGAGTAGATGCCAGGGATTCTGGTAATGAAATCTCCCCAGTTTGTTATAGAAATTGAATACAATCTGTTTGTCTTGAGTATTTAATGTAACGTTTCACTGGGTACAGGAGAAGCAATTAGGCTGCTGAAAATTGCATTCACGTTCCCCATAATTCAATACTGACCACTGTTAGCAATGCAAGATGTGACAGGACTGATAATTAATTTCACATACAATCACTTTAATAAGGGGGAGGGAAAAGTAGGAGAGAGAGAAGAGAGAAGAAGGCAGATCTATATTCAGAAGTAGGAACAACGTTGGTTCCAAAATATGATAATGCAGAGCCTCTTGGTAGAACAATCCAGTCAAAATTCAATACAGAAAATGAGTCTCCATGATTTACATGGAAAAGTAAGAATAAACAATTCTTGAAGGCCATTCATGACCATTTTCTCTTTTGTGTCGCTTTTCTTTGAACTAAAGACTAATTGGGCTTTGTTTACATGTATTCATGAGTGAACAGTAAGCTCATCTAAGGCCAGTAACAGAAATTGGCCTTCTAATCTCTTTGTTCTTCTCTTTGAGAGTTATTCTTATTACGAACACTTTGTGTGTATATGTGTGTTCAGTCTCAACAGAACCATCACTTTGCTGAATTGCCTAGAAGCATCTCTCATCTGCTCATTTTGTTCTCTATCAGATTTCAAAGCTGGCGATTTTGAAGGATTTACTGCCATCCACAGTTTCTTTTTTTTTATTATTTTTTTATTTTTTATTTTATTTTATTTTTTGAGTTGGAGTTTCACTCTGTCGCCCAGACTGGAGTGCACTGGTCACTCCCGGCCACCACAGCCTCGACCTGCTGGGCTCCGGCGATCTTTTCACCTCAGCCTTCCGAGTAGCCGGAATTACAGGTGCGCATTATGACGCCTGGATAATTTTTTGATTTATTGTAGAGATGAGGTCTCGCCTGCCCAGGAGGGTCTCGAACCCACGGGCTCGGGCAATCCACTCACCTCAGCCTCCCAAAGGCGCGGGATTACAGGCTGAGCCACCGAGCCCGGCTCATCCACGGTTTCTAATGGTCACAGTAGGTATCCTCGCTAGTTGTCACATAATTGGGCATGCAATGCTACCAAAAAATAGAGCATGGGACTTTTGATAATGGTATCTATATGTCCATCCATCTATCCATTCATTCATTCACTCATCCATTTGTTTATCCATCCATCCACCTATCCATCTATCTATTATCTGTCTATCTATCTATCTCATCTGCCAGTATTGGAAGAAAAAATGATTCCAACTATGTCTGGTGCTGGGTGAACTACACTGTGGTGTGATAGAGGCATCAACAGCTCCTGGCCCCACCAGCATATTTCAGCCTAGGTTTAGTGTTTCTTGCTAAATTGAAATGTAGGGTTGACTTAATGAGAACAACTTCTGATTCATATTTGTACATTATGAGTCTGTCTACTCTTGTGGGCAAGAGATAGTCAACATATATTGGTTGAAATAAGCGAGTGTGTGTGAGCACTGGTTAGTGAGTCAGTTGGTTAGCCTCTTTTAGGATTTGGGACCATATGGGATTTTAAAAGATCTTGAGGCAATACCAATTCAACTGGTCCAATTCTTGTCAATTACTTATAAAATTAGAACCTAATGGATAATGTGAGTTATCTCTTTGCTATTTGAAGTTGAGAAATGGTTTGGCTAAGCAAGGCTAAATCAGACAGGGTCTTAGCAGGTTGCAATGTACTTTGTGATGATTGGAACATCCTTAGACATGAGAGGCTGCTTGGAATTAACCACTTTCTTCTTGGAGGCAGAACAACTGATCGAGATCCAAGCAAATTATACATATATATAAATATATATATTAATTAAAATTGTGCCCAATGATAACATAAAATAGAAGCATAAATGCCATAAAAATGTTTTTTTCTCTCACATTAAAAAAGTCCAGATAAGCCAGGCTCGGTGGCTCAGCCTGTAATCCCGCACCTTTGGGAGGCTGAGGTGAGTGGATTGCCAGAGCCCACAGGTTCGAGACCCGCCTGGGCAGGTGAGACCTCATCTCTACAATAAATCAAAAAATTAGCCGGGCATGGTAGCGTGTGCCTGTAGTTCCAGCCACTTGGAAGGCTGAGGCGGAAGGATCGCCGGAGCCAAGCAGGTCGAGGCTGCGGTGGCCGGGAGCGGCCACTGCACTCCAGTCTGGGCAACAGTGAGACTCCAACTCAAAAAATAAAAATAAAAAAAATCCGGATAGAGATTCCAGAAGCAAAACTGCAATTTCTCAACCAACTCATTTTTGACAAAGCCTCCACCACTGACCACTGGGGAAAAGAGAACCTCTTCAGTAACTGGGGCTGGGAAAACTGGCCGAACACATGCAGAAGATTAAAATAAGATCCCTACATATCGCCATATACAAAAATCAACTTTAAATGGATCAAAGACCTAAATGTAAAACCTCAAACTAGAAGAACCTTAGAAAATACAGGGGACACCCTTATGGAAATTGGAACTGCAACCAATTCCTGATCAAAACCCCAAGTACCCATGTCATAAGAGATAAGATAGACAAGTGGGACCTCATCAAATTGACAAGCTTCCACAAAGCCAAAGAAACCATCAAGAGAGTGGGGAGACAGCCCACAGAGTGGGAAAAAATATTTGCCAACTTTATGTTTGACAAAGGCCTAACATCTAGGATCTACAAAGAACTCAAACATGCCAAAAAAAAAAACAGCCCCATTACAAAGTAGGAAAAAGATATGAATAGACATTTCTCAAAAGAAGACATATGAGCAGCCAATAGATACATTAAAAAATGCCCAGCCTCACTAGTCATCAAAGAAATGCAAATTAAAACTACACTGAGATACCACCTAACTCCAGTCAGGATGGCCATCATCAATAACTGAAAAAACAACAGATGCTGGAGAGGATGCGGGGAAAAGGGAACACTTCTACACTGTTAGTGGGAGTGTAAACTAGTACAGCCTCTGTGGGAAACAGTGTGGTGATTCCTAAAAGGCCTAAAAATCAATCTTCCATATGACCCCGCAATCCCCCTACTGGGAATGTACCTGGAAGAACACAAATCACTCTATGAAAAAGATACCTGCACACGTATATTTATTGCAGCATTGTTCACAGTAGCAAGAATATGGAACGAACTGTGCTGCCCATCAAAAGAGGACGGGATAAAAAAAATGTGATACATATACATGATAGAATATTATGCAGCCATAAAGAAGAACAAAGTCATGAACTTCACAGCAACCTGGATGGACTTACAGTCTATAATCCTGAGTGATCTTTCACAGAAACAAACAACTGAGTGTCACATTTTCTCACTCATAAGCGGACCTTGAACAATTATCATAATACCATAAGAAAAGGATTGCCAGTAGTGGGAAACGGGGAAGCAGGATTGGCAGTAGTGGGAAACTGCCAGTAGTGGGGGGGACACCTCATCAACAAGGGCACCTGCATAGTGAACATTTGTATACCTAACCCTGAATTGTTCCCCACATCTTCAAAATAAAAAAAATTAAAAGTTAAAATAAATTTTTAAAAGTCCGGCACTGTCGTTTAAGACTGACAAACATATATGCTTCTATCTTTATCTTTTATCTTTGTGTTCTACCATTCTTAGTCCTAATTCCTATCCTTAAGTTTACCTTATGATTCAGTATGGCTTCTGAAGTTCCAGCCATCATAGCCACAGTCCAGACAGCAAGAAGGGCAAGGAGTATCCCTTGCACAGAGTCAGATCCTCTTAAGCAATCTTTCTGTACATGCACACAACATTTTTGCATACATCATACTTGCCAACTTATAAATTGCATACCCACTTAGTTGCAAGGGAAATGTTTTTTTACATTTTGTTTTTAAAAAATGGAGTGCAGTATTATCTTAAATATAATCAAGGATTTGTTAATAAGATAAAGAGACAATGGACTTTTTGGAAATTGGCAGTTTCTTTTACATGATTACATACAGCATGTCTCTCCCTCACCCCACACCACCCTCTGGTCTATAGCTTTGCTACTCTTTGGCTGGCTGTCTTTTCTGGACATTCTAGACATTAAAAAAAAGAATCATTGTCCTGCAGAGAAGGGAAATGTCTCTGCACCTGGAGAACACTGCCCAGATACACCTGGTGGGTACCTCAGAGTCTGAGAGTCCCCATGTACTGTTCACCACCCTGGTTCAATAACTGAACCAGTATATTTCCTCAGCACTCATGAGCCAGTGAAAATACATAAATATAGGTTATAATAGTAACAGGGTGAAATACAAACCAAGATGTGCAAGAGGGGAAAAAAAGGACCTAGCATCTTTTGAGTGTCTGAGGCTTTATAATTAGGATATCTTGGACTTTGTGATTTATACGGCATTGACATGACATTAACATTGATTCCTCCAGATTTCTGATGCTTCTGTGGATTTAGACAGTCCCAAATAATAGCATCACATTTTGGTATCAATCTATTTATTACAATAGCATATGCTTTTCTCACAGCCTAACTCAATTTTCTGTATGTTAGTTACATTGAAAATTTCCTAATCACCTCAATAATTGATGTCAAGGAAATTGCAACAGTATTATTCATTCACTGCTTAATGTAGTCCATGTATTATACTATGCATGGCCCAGCTACATTTCAGTTTAATCCTCTGATATTTCCCATTTTACAGATGAAGCAAATGAAACTTTTCAATGTCACACAACTATTTGTGGATCCAGGATTCCACACAGGGAGTATGACCACACATTAAAAACTTAGAACCAATGAGCAATAACATTTTCTGAAAGATGAGGAATTTCTAAGGACTCATTGGCCCTATCTGACTTGCTCACCTTCCAATACTTTCCAATCACCGTGTATAATTTGACCGACAGTATATCTACTTAAATATCCTGTGTCTATTTTGGTGAGTTATCACACAGGCAATTTCTATTTTATCTTTCTCACTAAACATGTATCCTATGCATTTTCTTTCTTTTTTTTAAGGTTAAGAAAAGTTTATTTAGCCGGGCTCAGTGGCTCAGTCTGTAATCCCACGCCTTGGGAGGCTGAGGTGAGTGGATTGCCTGAGCCCGCAGGTTCGAGACCCGCCTGGGCAACTTGGCGAGACCTCATCTCAACAATAAGTCAAAAAATTAGCCGGGTGTGGTAGTGCACACCTGTAGTTCCAGCTACTCGGAAGGCTGAGGTGGAAGGATCACCAGAGCCCAGCAGGTCAAGGCAGAGGTGGCCGGGAGTGGCCACTGCACTCCAGTCTGGGCATCAGAGTAAGACTCCAATTCAAAAAAAAAAAAAAGTTTATTTAAAAGTAAATTAGGGAGAGAAACAGAAGGAAGAGAGAAGATTCACCTTCTCAAGGTGGGGGACGGGGACCAAAGCACACACACATATATATATATGTATACACACATACATATATACACAAATATATACATATATATGTATATATAGTTACTACAATTAAAACTCCACCCTAAATTTCATTTTCCTAAAGTCAAGTCATTCTATTATGAAGACACCAGATCTTTTTTCAGCAACAGTCATCCAACAAACTGACAATAGACTATGTCCCTGTAGAAAACCTCATACTCTAGAAAGAGCTATATCACATCTCATGGGCAAATGACTCTCCCTAACCAGGGTAGTTATGCCACTTTCAGGCACTGGCAGCTATCAGTCCAAAATTTGTCACATAAAGGAAAACAGGCACTGAACATGTCTTTAGCTCCACAAAGGCTTTGAGAAATGAGTGAGAAATTGTGCAAATGATTTTAGTATAAAAAACAATATCTTCTCTGCTCTGCTTCTTAAAGATGGTAACATGGCGAGAGCTTTCTTACCTACTAACGAAGGACATGAGTCTGTTGGAATAGAATGCATTTACTCTATTGAGAAGTCATTTAAAATGCTAAGTCAATCATCACAAATGTTTATGAAGCACCTATGAATGTGAAATAGTATACTACACTGTGTGTGGGATAACTTGAGATCATCGAAAATGCCTTCTGACCTTTATATTTAAGTGAAGTAACAGGCTGGGTGTGGTGGCTCACATCTGTAATCTCAGCACTTTGAGAGGCCCAGGCAGAAGGATTGCTTGAGGTCAGGAGTCTGAGACTAGTTTGGGCAACATAGCAAGACCCTATCTCTACAAAAATAATTAATAAGAAAGAAAGAGAGAGAGAGACAAACAAATAAATAAATAAATGTTGGTTTAGTGGCTAGTGCCGTGACCAGCACATCATAGGCTAGCTCCTCTCCTGTATTCCTTTTCTCTTTCTTTCCCTTAAGGATTTTACAATTTAATTGCAGGAAAAGGCTGCAAACAAGCAAACTGTTAAATACCAAAAGAAAATTTAAATAATCATATGAGCAGTTTCACATGTTAATTACCTAATACCACTACCTGAAGCTTATTAAGTGCTTCTCAGAACTTTCTAGCAGGTAATGCGCCCTGATAACAATGTTTACTTAAGAAGAGGATGTTAAAGGGTACTGTCTGCCTTGTTTTTTCTTTATTTTGTTTTGATTTTTCCTTTCTATTAGTATCAGAATCTTAACTCTAGCATGTAGGTCATATCTATGTCAATATTATACTGTATGTGACACTATTTGTGCATCCAAAGTTTGAGTTCAAAATTTCTCTACACATAAGCTCCATGAGCTCCATAAGCTCTTCACATAACACCATGTCTAGCTTATTCATTTTGGTATTTTTTTTTTTTTTTTTTTTTGAGTTGGAGTCTCACTCTGTCACCCAGACTGGAGTGCAGTGGCCGCTCCTGGCCACCGCAGCCTCAACCTGCTGGGCTCCAGCAATCCTTCTGCCTCAGCCTTCCGAGTAGCCGGAATTACAGGCGCACGCTGCCACGCCCAGCTGTTTTTTTATTTATTGTAGAGATGAGGTCTTGCTGCCCAGGCGGGTCTCGAACCCGCAGGCTCAGGCAATCCACTCACCTCAGCCTCCCAAAGGCGTGGGATTATAGGCTGAGCCACCGAGCCCGGCTCATTTTGGTATCCTTGAAGCTAAAAACAAGTAGATGGTGTATTGTATAGGTTCAGTCAATATTTGATGACTTATGAGTAAATGAAACCCACACTGTAAAAAGAAAAATTTTATCATCTCTTCTACATAGTCATATGTAGAGATCAATAAAGGATGCCCAGTAAATTATCAGTCTCTATTTTCTCCTCACTAAAGATATAATGACAACCCCTAACTATTGTTGCCACAGTTGATTTGTTTTCCTCATTGTATGTAGTAAGATTCTACTTCTTGCTTCAAAATCTCATTATACATATTAACCTTTTCTTCTGACCATAATCAAAGTAGTGGTTCTAAGCAAACACTAATCAGTCTATCAATTTATTTCTTCCCCAAGCTTCTATTTAGCAGACTATGAAAGATTCTGACATACTGTCTTAAGGCTCTAACCTCACATCTTGCATCTGGGTTTTTTTAAAAGGATATACTTCTGGTTTTGTGACTGTGGCAATGAGTCTTCAACTTCTTTCGGAGGGATAAATCACTTCCACTTTGGAACGTGGGGTCACAATGGTTTTCCCACTTGCATATCCCTGAGACAGTGATCATTACTGGTAACTTTGGGGTCCAGTGCCATTTGGTGGAAACGTTCTCAGACAAACTCACCAAACTGAATCATAGTGAGGAGACAAGGGGTTGAATTGTGTGATTAAATGCGCCATGAAAAAAAGATCAGGAACTAGAACCCAGGTCTTTTGATTTGCAGTTCAATTTTCTTTTCAAGATGATGCATTACGGCTCTTTGTGGGATTGACTCAATAAACATTATGGGTCTAGAAAAGAGAAAGATCATTGTGAGCTGAACTATATAGAACATTTTGAAGCATATGGGTCTGAGAATTGGGTCTTGAAATATGAGACCTAAACCAGAAATGGCTCATGAATAAGCACATTTTTTCAATGTACTCCCTGACTTTCTTACACAAAGTATTTTTTTTTAAGGTATAGACCAACAAACAAAATCAGATGTTTTTCAGTTTACGTGTGCTTTGAATTGTGTCCCATTTCTATTTGGCACTTTAATTCATTAACATATTGCCCCATGACACAGGATCCCAGATGCACCCCAGGTCGGCTGGACACTGGCCACTGCCAGGCAGGGAAGTAGCTGAGCTAGTGCCAGCAACAATTCACAAGCCTCAGTTTCCGATCCTTACCCACACCTCCTGTTTTCACCTACAAAAATGGGGCATAATGTAACTGAGGAGCAGAAGAAGCCCACCTGTCCTTTAGTTTTCTTTTTGTTTACTTTATTTTATTTTCATTTTAGATTCGGGGGTACACGTGTAGGTCTGCTACATAAGTATATTGTGTGATGGTGAGTTTTGGGCTTCTCTTAGGCCCATCACCTAGGTGGTGTGCATGGTGGTTTTTTATCCCTTAGCCCTCATTTCCTCTCCTCTTTGGGGGTCTTTCATGTCTGTTTATCCCATCCTTATGGCCGTGTGTACCTAGCAAGTAGCTACCACTTGTAAGTGAGAACACGCAGTATTTGGTTTTCTATTTCTGTCTTAATTCATCTAGAATGATGGCCTCCAGCTGCATCCATGTTGCTGAAAAGGGCATGATTTCATTCTTCTTTATGTCTATATAGTATTCCATGGTATAGATGTGCCACATTTTCCTTACTCAGTTCACTGTTGATGGGCACCTAGGATTTGATCCAGCAATCTCACTATGGTATATATCCTAAATCATTCTGCCAAAAAGACATACCTGCACTTGTATGCTTATCACAGCACTATTCTTTCTATTCATTTTAAATGAAGAAGGAAAGACAACAGGAACCAAAGTCTAGCAGCACCAAATAAATCAATTCACCATCTCCAATACCCTTTTCAGGTTCTGTAACTATTTCCCTCAACTCCACAACTCATTCGCCACCAATCCAAATCTAATCCTAAAATTTCACAGCATGCGGTAAATATGAGGTAGGATAAAACAGAGTGGAAGCTTATCCAAAGGTCACCCAGTTCTTGAACCTTCCTCTTTCCTTTTATTCCCTCCAGAATAATTATACTGGTTGAACAAAATCTTGAACCACACCGCTTCCAGAGTCCTTCATTATAGCCAGCAGTAATTTACGGCAAATGTCAAGACAAAACACAGGCGCTGAGTTGAAAGGCAAAAACTTGAAAGAAGAAAAAGCAAGGATATTTATTAATAAAGTCAGATGTCAGGAACATTAAAATATAGTCTGTTTGTTTTTGTTTTAGTTTTTTTGTGACAGGATCACAAAACCTAGTCTACTATGAAAAAAGATTTCATGTGGCTCAAACTGCTATTTTCCCTTTGGTCTTGAAATGTTTATTCCCTCTGCTTGAATTACCTAAATTTATTTTTCTCCCCACCAGAAAAGATGTGTTCCAAGAGGGAAAAAAAGAAAGAAATATCCATGTTATGGAAAAACGTGGAGTCTCTCTTCTTCTCCTGTGAGAGCTGCTAGTTTCTTGAATTACATTTTGCCAAAATAACTAGAATATTGCATCTGAAGCTACATAATCTCTCCACATCTCTCTGGGATTAAAATTCTACACATACCTGAATAGTTCTTTAATTTTCTCCAGGTGTTAGGAGAGTGAATTATAAGCTAAGAGCAAGGTTCCCTTTGTTACAAACCCAGCGCTACCATGCCCAGCTGGTATATTTAGATTATTACCTGAAGATGGTGAATCTCACAGACAATTCTAACTGGCCATTACCCTCAAAACTTTTTTATTGCTATTTCCTAAACAAGAAGCCAAGGCTTTCTGCATTATGTCTGTCTGTATGTATGTATGTATTTTGGCCTTCATGGTAATTGAGCGTCCACTGGGGAAGAAGAAGAGAGAAGATTGAAGAGGTGGAATGGCTGCACATTTCATCATGAAGATTTATCCGGAGTTAACAAAAATGACATTTGTTAATTCCCCTCCCAAGTGGATTTTGGAGGCTTTCCAGTGCTCAAACAAAGAGAGCTTCATTAGCTAATTCCAGAGAAAACAACTACTTCAAATCCACCTCGAGTTCAGGCCCCTTCTACTAGAGAGCTCACAAAGTTCCTTCTCAGCCTGGCATGATTAAACCACAAGAACTTGAGACCATGCATTTTCCCACACACCTTTAGATCCATCACTTTAGGTACCAAAAGATTGTCTCCTGCTTTTATTACAACAGCCTGGGCATGCAGGGGGTGTGATACCCATGATGGTCATCAAAGTAATGTGGTATCTTGACAGCATCTGCCAGGACCACAGGACCAAAAGGAGCTGAATAGGCAGGGCCCCTTCCAGACCATAGGATCCCTTCTGAACCATAGGACTCCTTCTCCCAAATCACTTAGTATTCTGCAGGATGTCACCTGAGTGTGGGTAATCTTATTAAAGTTTCTGATGAAAAGATTATGTATTTTTCTTCTGACATAAGACTTGAAGACAGAGCCTCTGGGTGAGTATCAGGCTGACATCAGGTGACACAAAGAGAGCAACAGCCTCAAGTCCTCCTGACATGCATAAGACGTCCTTGCCCGCGTGGCTTATTCATGACACTTCAGAGCAAACGCTACATCATCATCATGATCACAAGGAAAGATTGGTTGTGTAGCCTCACACTGACTATAAATTGAACAACATTTTTAAATAACAAAAAGAAGAAAGAGCCCCTGTTCTGAGATACAAAAGCAATGGTAGGTTTTTATTTTCTGGTAGCAAATGGTATGTGGTCTCAGAAGATGTATTAGCTGGTCAGATGAGGGTGGGGTTTGAAGCCTCATTTTCATCTTATTAGGAAAGTTTTCTTTTTCTTTCTTTTTTTTTTTAACCTTAGAGGGTGTGAGGAATATAGAAGAAAAAAGTCAAATAGAAAATAGGATTGTTTTGAGAATTTTCCATTTTTATGTATATCCCCTCTCCCATTCCTCTCCAGAAGACCATTCTAACATCCGCAAGAAAAGAGATGTCTCATGGAGTATAGTAAATACTGACAATTCTTTTTTTATTTTTATTTTTTCGGTTTCAAATTTTCATTAACTGGAAAAATTTTCGACTCATTGTTAAGCTGATTTTTTAAAAATTATTGAATACATTCTCTGTGCAAGGTACTAGCTCAACCAAAAGATGAGGAAGACTTGGTATTTTAATACTCTCTCCCCCCACCCAAAGAAAAGGAAAATATAATGACAAACACAAGGTCTGATGGTAATATGTGCAATGAGACATGTATAAACCAGGTATTACAGAATGCAGAGAAAATGATAAGTGTTTTGCTTCATAGAAGGGACATGCGAAGAAGGCATTAGACAATCCAAGGTAGTCCATTGAACCTGTTGAGGTAGAAAGAACAACATAGTAAAAAGCACAAAGATCTACAAAGCCAGAAGGTACAGGGAGGGGAGGGACAGTAAGACAGACGTGGTCCCACCGTGGGCTCAGAAGGCAACGAAGTAGATGAGGCTCAGAAGATATATTAGGTATGGAAGACCACAATAAAGAGATTGAGTGTGCTTGTGTTCCCTTCTCCCTTTCCCTCTGGCCAATGGTGTATCCTGACAGTCTTTTAATGAAACAAAGTTATCATTTTGTATTAAAGAAAATAACTCCAGGGAACTTGTGAATAATACATTGGTGAAGAGGCAGTTCAGATGCAAGAGTAACGGGTTCAGAAGTTACCGTAAAAGTGCTTGCAAGAAATGGAAAGGATGAAAGAAAACTGGATTCCTGATGCACACAGACATTGATCACATCGGGCGTGGCTACTGGTTGGTTCACTGGGAGGAGAGATGAGCCAGCTTTGATTCCCGAAGCTCTCACCTCCACACAAGGAGGAGAGCTGCACATGGAATAAAGGAGTGAGCAGACTTGAGCCGTGATAAAATGCCAAAATGCAGTTCCGGCAAAGATACCTGGCAGGTAATTAGAAATATGATCACAAGTTAGACTTGGGAATCATTCAAAAATCACAAATAGTTGATGCCAAATAGATAATATTATGAACAAGTATTTTTAAAGAAAGTGGCAGGAAATGAGCTAATCTCTATTTTTTTTTCCAAATAGATTCTAGTTCTTAGAGGAACTGGTTAACTCTTGTCTTTTATTTTTATTTATTTTTAATTTTTATTCTTCTTACTATTTTGTAGAGACAGTCTCACTATGATGCCTAGACTCGTCTCAAACTGCTAGCCCCAAGCAATCCTCCCACCTCGGTCTCCCAAAGCACTGGGATTACAAGCATGAGCCACTGTGCTCAACCGAAATTTTCTCTTAAACGCGTGTTTAAATAATGTTAAGTGTCGTCCTGTGGTAGCCTTCATCTTGTTAAAGTCCCATCTCACAGAGAGAGTAGACAAGGGACTATGAAAGTCCCCCCAAAACTGGCCAAACCCCTCCAGCACATTCATCCTACTGCTGGGGACACTATGAGGAAAGTGGTTGGAAGTTGTTGAAAGAATGGAAGAGATGGGAAAGATTATTTTAAGAAAAGATGAGGAAACACTGTGCACAAATGTAAAACTTGGAACTAAAAAGAAAAAGCAGAGTGAGTATTATTTTTTAAGCTAAAAAAAATGGAAATAAAGAATACCCACTATCAGGAGATGCTCTCTCTCGGGGCTATAAAATAGTTTTACAGCCTGTACACTCTTGTTACAAGATAGCTCATTATGACATAATTTCATATACAGAACACATAATAACCACATGGTTGCTATGAAATTGTTAGCCCGTTACTGGGCTATGAATCCTGTTTGCATGACATCAGGATTATGAAGAGAGTTGACAGTGCTTCTCTTAATCCTCAGCATGGAGAGACCGTGTTCTTGCAGTAGGTGGGTAATAGCTGACTCACAGATATATTTTCTTTTGCCTGATTGGTGTTTTATATGAAATACATTTTAAAATAGGTAATGAATTCAGAGTTTACATACAAGTCTTGACTTCGGGCTTTTTTTTAAGAATCATAGGATTGGTTCCACATTTCTTGCGATAATGACTGGCTGCAGCTGAGCCAGGGCCACCTTCATTTGATTGAGTTCTACAGGATGCCACTCTCTGTTGTCTCTCTGACTCAGAGACCAAGAATTAGTGCCGGTCTTGCCCGAACTATTTTCCTGATCTTAGGCCCATCTGGCTCATTTATTTTATATGGTCACTGTAGGCATATGAGTTTGTAACCTCTGCTTTAACTTTAAAACTCAAAGTGACTGCTAAGATTACTTTTGAATGAAGATCATCAGGATACAACGTCTAGATCTGTTTCAGGTCAGTCTAGATCAGGGGCACTGGCTGTATAGGATGCTTTTTGGAGAAAGCGAGGTCAGCAGGAAGCAGGCACAGAGATGGGAGGAGTGTTCTACCTTGGAAATGAAGAGAAAGGAAGTTCAAATGAACATGAAGTGAGCTCAGGCTATTTGCCCAAAATAACAGTGTGAAGGATATATTTGTCAGGTAGGATCAGACTGCAGGATAGAAAGAGTAGGCATGTCTTTATCCCATGGACAGCTTGAGGATTGGACTTCTGTTGGAAAAAAAAGGCAACAAAGAACAGGAACAGAATCCAATTCCTCTTAAAAGAACTGTTAAGAACAGGAGGGGCCGGGTTCAGTGACTTAGCCTGTAATCCCAGCACTTTGGGAGGCAGAGGCGAGTGGATTGCCTGAGTCCGTGGGCTCGAGAGCAGCCCAGACAACTTGGCAAGACCTCGTCTCTACAATAAATAAATAAACAAATTAGCTGGGTGTGGTAGCATGCACCTGTAGTTCTAGCTACTTGGAAGGCTGAAGGGGAAGGATCGTCGGAGCACAGCAGTTTGATGCTGTGTTGGCCATGAGTGTGCCATTGCACTCCAACCTGGGTGACAGAGTAAGACTCCAAATCAAAAAAAAAAAAAAATATGGTGTTTGAACTCAGGAATTCGAAACCAGATTAGGCAACAGAGTGAGACCACATCTCAACTAAAACCTTTTTTTAAATTAGCTGGTTTTGCCGGGATCAGTGGCTCAGTCTGTAATCCCGCGCCTTTGGGAAGCTGAAGTGAGTGAATTGTCTGAGCCCGCGGGTTCGAGACCCACCTGGGCTGCGAGACCTCATCTCTACAATAAATAAAAAAATCAGCCGGGTGTGGTGGCGCATGCCTGTAATTCCAGCTACTTGGAAGGCTGAGGTGGAAGGATCGCCGGAGCCCAGCAGGTCGAGGCTGCGATGGCCGGGAGCGGCCACTGCACTCCAGCCTGGGTGACAGAGTGAGACTCCAACTCAAAAAAAAAAAAAAAATTAGCTGGTTATGATTTTGATTTGCATCTCCCTGATGATTAGTGAGGTTGAACATTTCTTCATGTGTCTGTTGGCTGCTCGGATGTCTTCCTTTGTGAAGTGTCAACTTCAGTCAGAATGGCAATTATCAACAACTCAAAAAATAACAGCTGCTGGAGAGGGTGTGGCGAAAAGGGAACACTTCTACACTGTTGGTGGGAGTGTAAACTAGTACAACCTCTGTGGAAAGCAGTGTGGCGATTCCTGAAAGCTCTAAATATCAACCTCCCATATGACCCCGTATTCCCCCTACTGGAAATATATCCTGAAGAACTCAAATCACTCTATAAAAAAGATACCTGCGCACGTATGTTTATCGCAGCATTGTTCACAATAGCAAGAACCTGGAAGCAACCATGCTGCCCATCAAAAGAGGACTGGATTAAAAAAATGTGGTACATATACACGATGGAATACTATGCAGCCATTAAAAAAAAAAAAGAACAAAATCATGAATTTCGCAGCAACCTGGATTGAACTAGAGTCTATAATACTGAGTGACCTCTCACAGAAACAAAGATCCGAGTATCACATGTTCTCACTCATATAATGGACCCTGAACATCCAATGTAATACTATAAGAAAATGACTGACGGTACTGGGAAACTATGGGGGGGGAAGATGGGATTAACAGTAGCAAATACCTGTCTGGGGATGGGGAAACACCTCTTATCAACAGGGTGCCTGAATGAAACATAATTGTATACCTAACCCTTAACTGTACCCCACAACATCATAATAAAAAATATTGATAAAAAAAAAATTAGCTGGGCATGGTGGTGCATGCCTGTAGCTTCAGCTACTTGGGAGTTGAAGTGAAGAATGACTTGTGCCCAGGAGGTTGAGGATGTAGTGAGCTGAGCACTCCAACCTGGACGTCAGAGTGAAAGCTCTATTAAAAATAAATAAATAAATAGAAATAAAAAGAGGGAGTAGACCTCAATCACATTCATAAGGTTCTCCCCCTCCCTCCCTCCCTCCCTCTCTCCTTTCTCTCCCTCCTCCTCTCCCTCTCTCTCTTCTTTCTCTCCTTTCCTTTCTTCCTCCCCTTCCCACCCTATCCTATTCCCTCCTCTTCCCTTCCTGCCCTCCCTTTCCTTCCTTTCCTTTCCTTTTTCTTTCTCCCCTTCTGCACTTCCTTACTTTCTGTCACTACCAGATGCTCCTGGCTCATCATGTATCTTCCCTGCCTGGCCTAGAATTAGTCATTTTTCCAAGGATCCCTGGTCTCTTTTATGAGAGAATGGTAGTAGAAACCAAGACCTGAGGGCTAGTATCCCCAGTTTCTAAAGTTGCCCAGAGACAGGGCAGTCTCTTGCCCATCTCTCCCATTCTTCTGGTGTTCTCCTCCACAAACGAATGTGCAGTCTCTCTTCCAGTTTTGCTTATGTTCCTCCGTTGTCTTCACATTTCTCCCCTGCCGAATCACCTTATGCTACTTCCTCTCTCTTGCTGCTTAACCAGGACAGTGCCCCTGTAGTTCCTAGCATTTGACCTTAACATATTTTGGGTTTTTATCTTCCTTTGAAATTTTAGCATTGGTACTTATGCTGTGATACCTTCCCCTTCAGGCTCTGACCTTGAACCTTGTACATCTAAAAGGATGAAAAACACTTTCTTCCATTCAGAAACTATTCAGAGGACCTAAATAAATTTGACTGGCTATACTGAAAAATCTCTAAGGAGCTCAGAGTTTAAAAAAATATATAAAAGATAAAATAAGGTTCACAAAACCAGGAAATTACATAAAAGAGTGCCTACTCCTATAAGTAGACACAGCAGCATGGTGTAATGGTAAAAGACCATGAATCCCGGAGCCAGACTGCCTGTATTCAAAATTCAAACCTCGGTTCTCCCACCTTCTTGTTCTATGTCCTTGCACAAGCCATCAACTTCTCTGCATTTAAGTTTCCATATAAACAAAGTAGAGATAATAATGGTCACCTAGGCTGGGTACAGTGGCTCACGTCTGTAATTCTAGCACTTTGAGAGACTGAGGCAGGAAGATTACTTGAAGCCACAAGTTTGAGACCAGCCTAGGCAACTTAGTGAGACCTTGTCTCTACAAAGAAATAAATATGCCAGGCATGGTGGTGCACACCTGTAGCCCCAGCTACTCTGGAGGCTGAAGCAGAAGGATGTCCTGAACCCCAGTTGAGGATGCAGTGAACTGTGATTGTGTCATAGCACTCCAGCCTGAGTGACAGAGACTCAAAAAGAATAAATAAATAAATAAATAAATAATGGTTGCCTAAAGTAATTATTTTAGTGTCGACTGACTAAATATATGTAAAGTGTTCAGAACAGTGCTTAAAACTGGAGTAAATTCTATGTAAATGTTTATTATTGTTGCTATGAATGCTACCAGGGAAATTGAGAACTAGGACACAAGGCCACTAATAAATTATAAAGATATCATTTTGCTTTGGTTTGAGTTGGGTTGCAGTGCTTACGATCTATTTAGAGTAAGAACAGAGAAAGTTTAGGACTGTTGCTTAAATAGAAGATGTAATGAGACAGAGGAAATGGAACTTGGTACTTTTTGTTTTTACTCACAAGAGAAATGATCTCCACTCCATAAGAATCACAACACACATGCTTATCAGGAAACATAAGCTCCAGATGGGAGAGAGGAGAATATGAGAGCAATTAGGTTCTCTGAGTGAGTCTAAGGATCTGACCCAAATGTGTGCCATCCTGAGATACACACTGAACTTGGAGAGATGATGGAGGTACCACTGTTGGGAGTCTTTAAATAATTATGAAAATAGGTTCAGAAACTGGAGGTTGAGAAATGACAACTCAAACTTCAAAAAGGAGATAAGTACTGAATTGTTGTCTTCAAAAAATGTTTGAAAAGTTAACATGAGACAGAGATGAGAACTTAGGTTTTCTTAATAAGAGCATAGAGTTAGACTCCATGAACATATGGAAGAAAGCAAATAGTTAATTTAAGAAAAAATTTCCTAAGAATTAGAGATGTGAAAGCATAGAAGAGACTGCACTGGAAAATTCTGAAATTTAAATGAGATCATCCTTGGTCCATTCAAGGCCACCTTTTCTCATTCATGTCTGAGTTGTTCATCAAGGAAAAAGGATTTGATAATCGAGTCAAATTTGAAGTCATTCATTTGAACACACTTTATCTTTCTTTCTATTTTTTTTTTTTTTTTTTTGAGTTGGAGTCTCACTCTGTCACCCAGACTGGAGTGCAACGGCCACTCCCGGCCACCGCAGCCTCGACCTGCTGGGCTCTGGCGATCCTTCCGCCTCAGCCTTCCAAGTAGCTGGAACTACAGGCATGCGCTACCATGCCTGGCTAATTTTTTTGATTTATTGTAGAGATGAGTTCTCACCAAGTTGCCCAGGCAGGTCTCAAAGCTGCGGGCTCAGGCAATCCACTCACCTTAGCCTCCCAAAGTGACACTTTATCTTTCGAAGATTTGTTGTATCTCTCAAAGCACAAAGACATGTGCTATTTATCTTCCAGATACCACATGGTGTCAATCTTTCCTCTTTCCTCTGCTTCGCCCACATACCACTGGATACATTTAGTCTTACTGGTGTTAAGAAATAGATTTTTTTTTTTTGAGTTGGAGTCTCAACTCTGTCACCCAGACTAGAGTGCAATGGAACACTCACAACTACCACAGCTTTAACCTGTTGGGCTCAGGTGATCCTTCTGGAACCACAGGCACACGCCACCACGCCCAGTTAATTTTTTGATTTATTGTAGAGATGACGTCTCCCCAACTTTCCCAGGCTGGTCTCAAAGCCCTGGGCTCAGGCAGTCATCTTGTCTTGGTCTCCCAAAGTGCTGGGATTATAGGCGTGAGCTTCTGCACCCAGCTAAGAAACAGATTTTGAGGGGTGAAGAGGAGACTTTAGTTAGGCTTCAAGCCTAGGTATAGACTTTACCACAAGCTCTGCACTTAGGATTACAGAGCTGCCATAGCTATGAGTAACACAGTTCTTTGATACCCTTCCTGCCATATTACCAGCTTTCTCAAGAGCCTGACAAGAAAAGGAAGATGCTGACATTCCCAGCTTCCCCTATTGAATACCATCAAACAGAGACAAAATCTTAACCTTTAGTGGGATACCTGATCATTGGAGCACAAGATCTTTTGTCAAGAATGTCCAGGAGCAAACTCCTATCCTGCACAGGAAATGGGACTAAGACATTCTTTATAATAAGCTATTTGATCACTGTGACCTGACTTTTTAAAGATGATGTTGCACACAAAATCCCTGATCACATCTCTGTCACAACTGAATTTCGATCCCATATCTTCTGCACTACTGATACCACACTGCAAAGAAGCTAGTGAGTTTATGTATTCTTGCAAAATCTGTCTTTTTCTATTCAAAGTACATAGTTCTGAAAGCTCACCTCACCTTTCACTTAGCTTTTCTCAATAACTATCTATTGATTTTAAAAATGGTCTTCTATGCTGCAGTTTCTTGTTTGAGTACTCAAATTTTAAAAGAACTAATGAATGTTTATATTGGATTGGGGTGGGAGGAGAATCTCTGGATAAAGAACCTTCTAATGGGCATCTTGGAACGGTAACCCTTGGTGTTAGTGCATCTAAACACTTGTCTTCATGCCTTGAGGTTAATCTGACTGGTTCAATCTTTCCCTCTCCTTATATACTTTATACTCAAAAAAGACTCACTGCAAGCACTATGTCTTGGTCATTTGTTTTCACAGATCCAAAAGACTGATTCAGGCTATGAATCAGTCATCAAGGTACCCAGTAAGAGCTACATCTTCTAAGACAAAGGCTGACCTTTACTTTTAACAAGTTGTCTCCAAACATGAAATGACACTAAGAGATAGGAAGACAAAAGGTAATGGGTCTGGTGGGGATGAGTCACGCAAACTGGGAAATAAAGTGTGCATTTGATGATAATGATGATGATGATGATGATAATGATGATGATAATACAAATGAGACAGGAGGGAACTTTAAAAGAGAACTAAGGTTTGACTAATAATACTGCATTTACTATTTCCCGTGAATCTCAAGTAATTACTTGCATACTAAAAAACAATCATCTAACCCTCTTTGTCTGTTCTGTAGTATAAGAAGGAATAAAGAGAGAAATTTGTCCCTGGAGTGATATTTTCTAATGCAGACTAATGTAAATCACACATTTCAGTGTTGAAAGCTTGTCTGACAAGCATTTCCAAAGCACAAAACAAATCTTATAACAGGTTAACTTGCACTGGGCTGATGCTGGCAAAGGACTTTCAGTACTTCAGAGAAGGATGAAAAATAATTTTTCTATGAGGATAAAAAGTACCCAAATATAGTGGTATGTTAAGGGATTAGTGCTAGTTTAAAGTATTCTTTCTTCTCACTACCAGGAATAATTTTTTAAAATCTAATCAAGGTGGTAATTTAATTTTAATGCAAGTGGAAGAACTGAGAGTTTGCACAGAGTATAGAAAGAAGGACCAAGCGAGTAGAGAAACTGGATTTTCTCCCTGCCAGGTAGGGGATCCTTCTGGTAAGCTGGCATATGTAATGGACCTACTGCTGTGTGTCCTAACAGTTATGACTTTATATGGTCACATATAACGTAAAGATACAAAGTTAAAACTTAGGGACATCTCGGTTCAGAATGTACTTGAGAACTAGCTATATATTAGTCATATTCATGTGTCTTGTTTCTTTTAAATCTCGTTGATTTTGGTATCTAAAACTTCCCTATTAGGCATCTTTTGCAGATGAAGCAAAGTGAAACTTAGAAAACTTGAGCACTTTCATCAAGGTCACATAGCAGATACTTGGAAGGTCAAAGATTCAAGCTCATATCTTTCCAACTAGATCATGCCTTTCTAAACCATCAACTCACCTCTTTCTATATTTCATGGATCAAAAACAAATGAGGGAGACCCTTAAACCCATTGCCAGAAAAGGATGGATTACATACAAAGCAGAATGCTAAGTACAGGAGAAAACATAAAGAATAGTATAATGGGTCAGAAAAGATAACAAAGCCCAGGATTGGTCCTCTTATATACTGGGAAAGAGGCCCTTTCCTTTTGGTCCTGGACCATCAAGAAAACTATTGTCTTCAGATTTTCATAAACTAACTTTGAGCCTTGAATTGTCATTTTCTTTCTGAAGCCATAGAAAAACAATTGCTACTAATTTCAGAATGTTCTAGCTTAGCACTGCCCAACAGAAACATAATGTGAACCACATATGTAATTATGAATTTCCTAGGATTCACATGTAAATATAGGACAAAGAAATATATTAAATTAATTGTAATAATATATTTTGTATAACCTAATCTATTTAAAATATTATCATTTTGACATCTAATTAATATAAAAGTTGTTAGTGAGATAATTTATATTTTATTTGATACTAAGTCCTTGCAATCTAGTGTATATTTTACACTTAACAGCACATTGCAATTCAGATGCATAATTTTCAATACTTTAAGTGAAACATTGTTTTATTATAATAATACATTTGTGTTTCAGTTGAAGTATGCACAAAATGATGCCATTTATGTGGAAACAAGAATTGTTTCAGGTGTTGAACAAGCTTATACACACTTAATCTTGATATTGCCTAATGTAAAAAAAAGGAAGTAAAATTATCATGATGTCTAGAAGAAACCATGCCTGTTTAATAACCATGGACTTGTACCTAAAGGAAGCCCCAAGGCACTCAGACGAACTCCAAGGCTGTATTTCATTATCTGTTATGTAAATCCCAAATGTTGTAGTCTGACTTTTTTTCCCTTTCAGTCACCTTTTCTACGCTTATCTCTCACAGGCCTTCAGGCCATCTTTCTTGAAGACCTGGACTCCTCTCTACCAATGGAGAATTCCTTGAAGCCACAAAGTGATGAGAAATTGATGTTTAGAATGTCAATTGCCAAAAAAAAAGAAAGGCCACCATTCTCTAAATGCTGGAATGTCTTCTTGGGCTTTAGGCACTTGCATTACTTTTGATCAGGACTTATTTCATGAACCATCTTCACTTAAAAGGATGTAGAACCAAAAAGATATGATATTTATTTTATTATTTCATTATCTTTTTTCCAAGTAGGATTTATTGAGAAAAACAAAAAAGCTCCCACAACAGGAGGGGACCCGAGGGGGTTGCCCATGAGGGACCCCAGGGGGTTGCCCATGATATTTATTTTAAAGACTGTAGCATTTCTACAATTGAAATTCTTCATATTTTTTTCTCTGCCCCCAAATAGCTGAAAGATAGGACATGCTTTGATTAATTTCAGTGGCTCTCTATTACACTGATTTTTATCAGATCAGAAGGATGTGCAATTCAAATACCTTCTCAGTCCCAATAATTCTGGTAAGTCCTCTTCCCTCCCCTAGACCGAGAACCACTAAAATAACAATGCATTTATGTCCTATGACAGCTACATTACATAATCTTAGATATTATTTTTAGAAATCTTACACTTAGATGAATGTGTTGCTTTTCAACAAAACTGATATGAATACAACCTAATTTCCAAAACAGGTAAGTCAGTATCAGATTTTGCATTATAGAAGAAACTTCAAAGGGTCTCTCTCTAAGCAATCAGTTGCCCTAAAACATTTAAATGATTAAAGTTTTTTTTAAAAGGATGTATACAAAGTACCTTAGGAGGGCATCTATCATAAAGTTAAGTGTATCTATATCAGTAAAATCATAATTTGTCCTAAGGAACGTTATTATAATTTTATTATTCAGGCTAGTAGAGCTATCCCAATCACCTGTAGTGCTAAAGAGACTAAAAAAGTCTTATTATTTTAGATGTTAACATTTTATTTTCTAAAAACTATAATGAATCTTCTTTAAATAGGCATTCATCAAATTGAAAGTTATTATCTCTGGTATCATAAGTAAATTTGCATTTAATTCTGAAGTGGCACTGGATCAATAATAAACAATATATCTGCTGTTGTCTCTTTAGGTTTGTTTGTTTCTCCAAAAATGGGTTTTAAAAATGCTGTAGATTTAACACACAGAGATACATTCTTAATTACCTTTATGCTCCCATTCTATAAATTCTGGAGTTCCACTTTCTTAAGGAGGTGAATAATTATAATAGTGGTTTCTTCTCCTTTCTTGAATTGATACTATAAGCAATCAACTGTGAGGGGAGTTATCTCGAAATGAGGTCAAGAGTTTTTTTCAATGATTCTATATGAAAAGGGCCTAAGATATGCACTATCAGTCTAATAAATCTCATTGCATAAACATGAGTTTCTACTGAGACAGATGTGCCATATCAAATAAGTGAAATGAAAACAAGTAATTAGCATATATTTTCACTTTGAAAATACCAGATAGTTAAAATACACGATGACTTATTTTTCAAATAAGATTCTAGATGACATCAGATGTGTCATTATTTTTTTATCAGACCCACAGTTTGAAAGATTTGGGCTCTATCTGAGAGTTGGCTAGGTATTCTCCAATTTCTTGCCTCCTCTTTCTTTTCCCACTTAAAGAAAAAAGAATAATTCCTATTGTTTGTTGACAGGTGATAAAATCTCTGTTGACTTAGAATTGATTTAGCTCTCTAGAATTTTAGCTAAATAGCCAAATCTTAGTCACATTGTTTTTCTTTAAAATCATATTAATAAATTATTTACAAAAAATATACAAGAAAATGAAAATAAGTAACTAATTTGCTAGTTGAAGTTAATTATCAGTAGGAGTTGTTAGGATTTATCAGTACTCAGGAGGTGGAACATGAACATAGTATATTACAAAAAAAGCATTTTTATTAAATATGTGACTTATTCTTCATGCTGTGTCTACAATTAGAAAAAATACTAAAATTTCAAGGCAAAACAGAGAAGACTAAAAATATGTTATTACAGTAGGCAAAAACCATTTCAGAGACTTAAAGTCACCTAAATATATCACTCATCTTCATCATTCAGTAGGCAGCAAATCACAATGTGTAATTTCTTAAGAAATTCTGACATGTTCAGTTCTTTGAGACGCGAATGTATGTATTGTTGGGAGCCGGCCACGGAGACCCACTGAGCGTTAGGGATCAGGAAGGGCCGTTGACCCCGAGACCACCAGGATGCGTTCGGGAGCTATTGACCCCATTTCCTCCCCCTTTCTACTCAGCACTAACCAGATTAAGCTCCTGTGAGCTCAAAACATAGAAAACACAAGCTAACTTTAGAAACTCATTGCTCCCATTCTTCCACAAACTGCAGTTTTGGCTTTCACACAACTTATAATTCAAACTCGTGTCACATCTAAGAGCCTTAGTATTGGTCACAGGCTTCTGGGCCATGATCTTAGGATTTATTGAAGGTGTAAATTGTAGAATACAGTTTTAGAAGACAGCCATTTTGTTGAAAGAATGCAGCTGGGTCACTTGCAGGTAGTCCACTGTGAACTTTGGACTGGGCCACATTCCAGACGTTCTGGGATGGGCCACTTTCGTTTGTAAAGTAAATACCTAAGCTTCTATAGAATTGTTTAACTTGGCATAAATCAATCAGTTTAGGATGAAAAAGGTTTATAGAATATGTCAGTCACGGATTAGGTTATCCTTTGTTATGGGATTTTAAGATTATCATATGAAAAGGGTTTAAAGGCAATCATTGATTAAGTTTTCATGGATTAAGGTTTCTGGTGGGTGGGGGACGCCCCTCCCACATCTGAGTTTGTGTATAAAAGACTCATTATAATTCCCAATAACACACACACCGCTTTAGCACTAGACCGGAGTCCAGTCTCTTTCTCTCTCTCTCTCTTTCTCTCTTCTTCCCCCCAATCGCCTTTGCTGTCTCCACCTTTGGGGTACCCTGAACCTGGCTGGAGCTGGTCTCCGGCAATGTATATTATTAAAAAATAATTCCTTTAATCTCAAAAACAGCTAGCCAAGTGAAAAAGAAGCCAGAAAAAAAAGGGATACAATATATAATTTCATTTTTATAAAATTCTAGAATAAGATAAAGTAAACTATGGTGATAGAAATCAGATGAGTGCTTAGAGGGAGGGGTGGACTGGGAATGGGCATGAGAGAACTTTAAGAGAGAAAAGTTCCCTGTGTTGTTACAGGATTGTAAGTTTCACAATTGTATACATGTCAAAACTCATTGACTAGTAGACTTAAGATCTGAGCTTTTCACTATATGTAAGTTATACCTCAATTAGTAAAAGTTAAGGCCAAAGCAAACCATTGTTTTATCCAAACATCAAAATGAATTCCAAAGTAAGAAATTGGGTCTGTTATGAAAAAGATATTGAACTGAAAAGAAGAAGGATGCCTCTTTGCATGGAAGTTGATGAGGAAAAATAAATTAGAGAATGCCTATCATGCAGAAATGGAAAACCTAATATTACTGAATTCTTAAAATGTTGAGTTAGAATTTCAGCATCTAGAAAGTCATGTTAATATGAAAATTTTTTTTAAACTTTCACAGTAAATATATAAATTATATTGAACCAAAAGAAATTGAAAATTATAGTTTCTATAAATATAGTATTTAGGCTAGTTTTAATGCCCAAATTTGTATTAAGAAATTATCTATCTCAAAATCTATTAAAGAGTTTTATTAATTCTTCTGTGCAGTTTTTTTAAGAAAATGTAAGCTTCAATTTTTACCTTCCTGGCAATTGTGATTCTGGGAAAATATTAATTAAAGTGTGGACCAAGATAGAATAAAAATCTTTTTATGTATATTTTAAACAATTTTTAAAAAACCTAACACAGGGCCGCTTATTGATAAGGATAAAATATAGGACCATGGCTCATATCAGAATGAATTAATGATAACCATAATTTCTCAATGTTGGTTTCACTAAAGACACAGTGATTGAAGGATGAGCTTTTATAGAAAAAACAAAACAGTAAAAACGACAAAAAACGTGAGTGCCTTTAAATTTCATATCTTGTTATATGAATAGTATGTTTCATATCCAGAAGCATAAATTTTATATATTTTCATAAATATTTTTCATCTAAATCTTGCCTGAAGCCATAGACATTGTGAATAAATTTATAACTAGGCTCTTCTTGGTTAACAGTGCAAGATCCCAATGTTGTTAGTGAAAATATTAGCCCAATGTCCTTTGTCCTACTCCAACTACCACTGTATCTGTTTGCTCCATTGCTATTCACAGGAAATTGGTTTTATTATGGAAAAGAAGGAAGGATGTTTTGTTGGAGCTAAGACTCTGAGAGATCTTAGAAAGATGGGAGAGATGGTAAGGCTTGAGAAGCAGGTTGGAGGCAAAACTGACAAAACAATTAAAAATTAAGAGAAACTTTTAAAATTTGAGGCACAAGCAGAACTTCTTAGCCCAGGTAACACTCCACAGCATAGAGCTGAGGAAGAGGACATCATCCCTTCCTCTGTGGGAAACTCAGCACTGGGTTTCCCACAGAGGCATGAGGAGAAATGAACTACTGCCCCAGGGGTATAGGTGGTTCTCATGAAGGATGGCTTTCATTGTGGGGTTATGCAAGCAGTTTTGAGACCAATGCTTCATGGAGAACCACGTGGTAGAAAAGGACAAAAAGATTCATTTGGATATGATAAGATGACTAAAGATGATTGACTAGTTTGTGAGTACATGTAGCATACCTTTCCCAGAAATTACTGGCTAACAAGAGTGTTGAGTTTTGACAATCAACCCACTATTAATTAGTGTCATCATAACCCTGACACTTATAAGTCAAGATGACTTACAACTAAGGCATTGGGGTTGTATATTGATATTCTTTTTAGTAGATTCTAGAACTCTTTTAGTATAGAAACAATGTGATATGCAAATAAAATACATATGACTTCATGTTTTGTAGACTCCACTACAGCAAAACAAAAAGAGGCTTATCATGTTTTGGTGGATAAAAGCTATTACTCATATTTCTGCCGGCCACATGTCTATGATACATTTGCTATTTCATGTCACAAATATGCTTTCCACTCCACAGCCATTGAATAGCATTTACTTAATTTTTATTACATTTTTATGCAATAGCACTGTTGCTATTTTACAGTAAAATTTAAGTCAGCACGATTTTAGCATCAGAGACTCATTAAGAGTAAGCAATTTGGTGCTTAATGAGTTGTTAACCCTGAGTAAATATATTAAAATAATAGAGTGATCAATTTAAATTGAATTGCATTGGGCTTGTTTTTTGTTCAATAATGTCTTCTGTAGTAAGAGAAAGTACCACTTAAAAAGCAATTTTTGATAAAATGTATTCTAAACCACTTATACTTACTTCTCACTTATGGTCCATCTCTTCATTGATTCTTTTTTTTTTTTTAGTTATTCTATTCCCCATTCCTAAATATTTATTATTCTGAATATTTCTAATTCTATTTTTAAAATAAACAGGATATTGGGGTCTATACAACTGCAATAAAATTAAATCAGCCTTGGATAAAAATTAAAATTTCCATGAGATAATGCCACAATTTTGAAAGCTATTATTAAGTAAAGAAATTAATATCCAAAGCATATTTGCTAAGGATGAGTTCATGGACAGGCAAAGGTAGAGCAAGAGTCTTCCCTTCTTCCTTCTCAGCTCATTTGCTACCCACTTAAACTATGGTCAATATGATGCTTCTTAATCAACATCTCAGTTCCCCATGGTCTTCTGAAGCAGGGCTGTCATCTTTACTGACACAAATAGAAATCTATTACTATAAGTCCCACAGAGCCTCAGGAACAATTGAAGAGCAAGACAGAATTTAATCTGTCTCACAGCTCGTCAACAAAAACTGTAGTTCAAATAACAATTTTTTTTTTCCTGATAAGAAACCAAGAAGATATAGTTGGGTGTTAAGCTCACAAGTAGAGTCTGAGGTGCTACTGACATAAAAACAACAACAACAACAACAAACTATCCTTTGATTTAAAATGAAGCAGATTTTTTCACTTAAGCATGATCCAAAATGGAATTCTCAAACACTCATATTATAGTCATTTTCACGAACATAATAATATTTTGATTTATGAAGCTATAGTAGACATGTAGACCACAATTCAGGAACGAGCTCCTTGTGGGTGAGAGGCACTTCCATAATAGATTGGGCAAAATGTAAAAATTGCTCAGCATTGACATCTTGACAAGTGACATTTTCCTGAGATTAACTTGAAATGGCCTATAATCATATTTGAGAATGACTATGAGGTCACTATAAGTCACCTAGCTAGGTATATCATCTAAGACCATGACTACGCAAAGAGAAACCAGAATTCAAGGGTCAACTAACAACATGTATAAGAAGTCAAGTGCAGATACAATTTAGGGAATTCAAACTATGATCACTTCTTAAAATGAGTGTCACTATATCTACAAATGAAAACAGAAGAACATTTTAAATTAAAGACCATTCTCATTTGAGTTCTAGGCCCTAGCATCAACAGCCTGCCGAGTCTTCCTCCTCAGCTCATTTGCTACCCACTTAAGCCATGGTCAATATGATGCTTCTTAAACAACATCTCAATTTACTGATTCCTGCTCACCAAGATTTGCTGGTGTTTGGAAAGACGGCATGCATGCATATACATATGAGTATGTATTACACAGATGTACTTATGATATATCTTAATTCCAAAATTAGACACACACAGTATTTCCACCTTGGCTCTTCCATTTACACATAGAGATTTATCTCTCCTTCCTCTTTCTTACACTCAGTCTGGCTCTCTTTTTGAAATCTATACATGCATGGTTGAATGTGTATTCGGAAGCATAAAAATTAACATATTTGTCTTAAATATAATTGCTATCTAACTTTAACACATTGCTAGCCTGATGTTTAAGCCATACAATTAAAAGAAGTGTCGACAGCCCTTGAAAGGAGTGTCCAGCAAAGATGTATCATGGCAGCGATCCAAGGGCTTCCCTGACAGAAGTATGTAGTGAAAATGACAAAGATCTCACAGTGAAAGCTGAAATAAAAACTTTCCAAGAAGAAGCCAAGAGAAAGATATGTATAGTGGCAAAATTATCTTGCAAAACAATTTATCTTTTTAGTTTTTAAAAAGAGCAATGACTTAAGTTTGCATAACACATTTTATTCAGAAGAAGCTAAAGCATTCTAAATGCAATTTAACTGATCGTACTGCTGACTTCCAATGAAACTGTGGCACAACCATTCTGAAAGGAAAATGTAGAAAAAAAACTCAACCATGGTGAGAATGTGATAGTACTGAAATGGTAATCAGTGTGACTGATTCACTTGGATCTAATGATGACAATAAATTAATAACTTAAGGTAGCCTGCAACCACTATTATTAGGCTAATAATTTTGAAACCAGTCCAACTTCTCCATAAAACTAATGATTACAGTGTTCTTTTTTTTAAATAAACATAGAAATTGATACTCCTGGTCTTAAAGTTTGAAACTTAATTTGTCTTATTTGAGTCCCTTTTTCAGAAAAGTGATCCTCAAGCTTATAGTATCAAGGAAATGAAACTCACCAGATCATCTCATCCAGACAATAAGATGCCAGACCCCTCCTATTTAACAACTCCTCTTCCTTACCCCTCCCTAATTCCTGTTTTCTACATTCCTGCCCCACTATATAAACTCTTGACTTTGGTGAGATGGAGAGTTGAATTTGAGACAATCTCCTGTTCTCCTTGGCTGGTATCAACCACATAAAAAGCCTTCTTCCCTAGTAATACTTGCCTGTGTGGTGAGCAACGGGACCCGACCAAACCCTTAGCATATTGTCAACGATTTGAAGAATAGTTTATGACAATTAATCAGTGACAAATAAACTAAAATATAGGAATGTACAAGAATAGTTAGTACTGGTATAATAAAAGTAATGAGTACAACTGTTACAAAAATCTTGGATGGTAAAGAATTTCATTAACACCCTCTCTCAAAGAACACAAAATGGCTGTCAGACTGGATCTCAAATGTCCACAGAATTTCAAGTGCCATGACAGCAGAATTTGTTGGCATTGTGCCCTCAACCTACAATCAAGATGTGCTCTAGATGTATCTTTTTACTATATCTACAGGCTGAAAAGCATGAGAAGAAGCAAATGAAAAGGAAGGTTAGAATCTTGGATGGAGCTTTATGACTGAAAAGGAGAATTCCATGTTGGTAAACAATCTGTTTTAAATACCCTTTCTTATTTCTCACCTCCCTCCCACCAATATTGTACACTACAAAGTAGATCAGTTTGGTTTTTTGTTGTTGTTTCGCTGTTTTAAATAAGTGAACTGAGTTCTAGTTTAGGCTCTGCCACTAACTACTAGCTAGGATCTTCAATGTGAAAATCAGTCAACTGTGCTTTCTCTCATTATAAACATAGAATTGGAATCCTAGGAAATTGTTTCAGCCTAAGTTCTAATATTTGAGTAGATAATGGCTCTTATTTATTAAAGACTATAATGGCAGTAAGTTGCTATATTCCAAAAAAAACTGGTTTATTTATTTATAACGTTAAAAATTCTTTAAAGTATACCAATAAATTTTGAATAAATTCAAATAGAAATATTTTTATGTTCACCTGTGAAACATTAACTACCATTGAAAATCAAGCCAAATTAGACTCCAAGAACAAAGTCAATGGAATGGCTATTTCATATTTTTTACAGTTGATTTCTAATAAATCTTCCACTCAACACCTGACCATATCCAACATTCTACAATGGGCTTTTCAAAACGTAACTAAACTGGAAAAAGAAAGCATTACTTAAAATAATAAAGCTCGAGATGTCTTTATATTTTACATGTTTTGTTTTTTCATTTTATCCAACATTCGGATAAAACAAAACTCCACAAGATGATTACACATTAAAAATGTGAGCTTTACTTATTTCCTTTATTTTGCTGTTTTCAAGTTACATTACATTTGTTCAAACAAATAATATAAAACACTACATGCCCTAGCCAGCAATGTACTTTAATTTGGCATCCAGATTATGACTGACTCTATTACAAAGAATGCCAAGTATTTGGCAAATACATCTCCCAGGATCTGGGGTAAAGAAAAATGAAAAGTCAATTTCTCTGTTGCTATGATTAGATAAGCAGAGAGGCAGACTGTTGTGTTTATTTGAGAGAGCACCACATGCTAAGTCACAAGTTTGGCCTTCATATTCTGTAAAACCAATGTGCGTGCACAGCTTAGACATGGGGAAATCAGTGGTGTGTGCATGCTAATTAATAAATCAGTAGTAGTTTGCTGTCCACTCATATTTCATTGTTAAGAAACTACTACTGAAAAAGAATGTCAAGGTTCTTCGCTATATCCACAAAGCGTTGTCAAGTATCTTCAAAAAACTAAAAGGAACATTATACTTTTATTCAGTCTCTATCCACTTGGTTAGTTACTTACAAACATACTTTGTTTGTTTGTGGTCATGGTCTCACTTTGTTGCCCAAGCTGGAGGGCAGTGGCATGATCACAACGGATATGGCAGGCCTCCTGGGTTCATGTGATCCTTTCACTTCAGCATCCTGAGTGGCTGGGACAACCACACCCACCTAATTTTTTTCTTTTTTTTTTGTAGAGACAAAGTTTTTCTATGTTGCCCAAGCTGGTTTCAAACTCCTGGGCTCAAGCAATGCACTTGCCTTGGCCTCCCTACGTGCTGGGAGTACAGGCATGAGCCACCGTGCCCAGTCATTATCTAGTCTTTAGCAAAGTTTTTACAGAGATTTCACCTTGACCTTTTCAGCCCATGCTACTATTCTTCTGGAAAGTGGAAGCCCTTCTAGTCAATATCTTGGGCATGACTCCCCCAAACATCTGGCAGACCAAGTGAATGTTAGACTCTTTCTGATTATGATTCTACCAAAACTTTGTTCCTTTGACCAAACTCATCCTGACGTGAACATAAAATCACTTTGACTAAAATTAACTCAATATCTTTGGAAAGCTTCTAACATAAGAGAGTTTATTTGTCAGGCTATGCTTATGATAAACACAACATTTTTTTTTTTTTTTTTTGAGTTGGAGTCTCACTCTGTCACCCAGACTGGAGTGCAGTGGCCGCTCCCGGCCACCGCAACCTCAACCTGCTGGGCTCCGGCGATCCTTCCACCTCAGCCTTCCAAGTAGCTGGAACTACAGGCATGCGCTACCACGCCCAGCTGATTTTTTTGATTTATTGTAGAGATGAGGTCTTGCTGCCCAGGCGGGTCTCGAACCCGCGGGCTCAGGCAATCCACTCACCTCAGCCTCCCAAAGGCACGGGATTATAGGCTGAGCCACCGAACCCGGCTCAAACACAACATATTTATTAAAATTTAACAGCCCATCCTCTCAGAAGGCTGTCTGCCCTCTAGTCTCTAGTACTTAACAGTTACTCTTAATTAAAACAGAGAAGACTTTAGTCACTTTATCTGTTTTTATTCTCAGATGTAAACGGAACATCCCAGGTACATGACTCAGCTATTACTCAAAGTCTTCCGCACTTTTGTCTGAGAGGCTACATGTTCATTCACCACATGAAGTCTTCACTTTCTGTCTCCTGTGTTCATTCATCCTTATGCTAAATCCTTGTGCCCACATGGAAAGTTCACCACACCCTCTACTGTTCACAACCTCAGTGAGGATCATGTTCTTAAAAGTACTGAGAGTCTCCCATTGTTGCTCTAAGCCCGGCAGTCATCTTCAGGTGGCCAGCTGAACCCTGAGAACATTAAAGCTGTACCAGTATCAGTAGTTGGGTTGTGGAGGAAACAGTCCCTTCTTCACAACTGTATACAACACTGTCATCTAAGTCTCAGGGTTATACAGCGTTTGTGTCCCAAGAGCCACAAAAGTTCCAAGATAAGTTGTGCCATCAGCTTCTGCCTGAATTCTGTAATCCTTCTCCACATTCATCCCATCTCTCTCTACCTCTAATCACCTGTGTTGTTTCTTTCCTCTGGCCCTCCAACTAAGAACTAAAAGCTCACATGCCTATGGACTCAGGCAAATAAGCTCCCAACTGTGAGAGTACAGTATTTTGTTTGTTTGTACTAGACTCACAGATCCAATGTCTGGAAGACTCTTAGAACATTCCATCTGACTCTGGCACTGACATAATATCTCCTTTCCTCAAATGCACTTCTTTCCAGTCATTCTCAGCTATGGTTTTATTCATCATATATTTCTATTTGGCTGAATCCACTACAAGATGATGAGGGTGGGGCAAGTGGTTGTGGGCAGTAGTTAAGCTCTGTGTACAACGTATAATTTGCCACCTTGGCCTAAACAAACAAATAAACATATACAGAAAAAAACTAACCTAGTAATGGCCAACAATTCTACTATTTCAAAATCAATTTTCCTAAGCAATTGATTGCAAGTCTGTAATGCCTGCTTGGAATTGGTGCCATCTTTACTTATAGTATACAGTATTCCAAAGATGTAATCAGCTTAATCCTCTCATCTAGCAGTCATTATCACTGCAAGAGGGGCTGCCTGTCTTTGAACATAAACAGCCTGTAATGATTTTAGATGAACTGTCTACAGTGATTGCATGGTCATTTTCTGGAGTGGCTTGAATATAACCTTAAGTTCATAGGAAGGGAGAAACAGAAAAGGAATGGATGCAGGGAGCAGTGGCTCACTCCCACTGGAGAAAGAAGGGGCTGCCTTCTTTCTCCATCAACAAAAACATACATTTCTTGACATTAATAATAAAAATCATGGACAAAGTACAAATGTATTAGAATAAAACGACCATACTAAGAACAAATGCCAAAATATGTAAAGAAAAAAATCAAGTGAAATTCACTAAAGAAGTTTACTTCTGCAAAGAGAAGGGAAAGTGCATTTCTTTCTGTAGCAATATTAAGATAATAGAAGATACTTAGTGTTTCTATATCCACACACTGTTCAAAGGACTCTACTTAGATCCTCTCAACCAATTCCCACTACCTTGGAAGACAGATACCACTATTTTCTCTATTCTAAGATGAGAACACTGAGGCTCAGAGAAGCACCTGTCTCACTCTTTCAACATTTAAATAGTTCGCCTTTTAGACACCTGGGAGTTTAGAGAAAGATTATTCTCTCTTGATTGAAATCAGTGTCACTCTTTGGGTTAGATAAAATGTTTTGTGTTTTACCTAATTTTTAAGCAGTGACTTAAAGTGCAATGAGGAGGCAAAACATTCTATAAACATTGTAAATTTGTTTTCCAGCAACATTTGCTATTGAATGGAAAGAAATAGACCTAAAACTATCTTGTCTGGACTTTCATTATCATTTTGAAACAAAAGAGGACCAGTAACAAAGCGATTTCATTCTCAGGTTTCTGGCAGGAATGTCATAGTGAAGTACTACTGAATCATCAAATTTATTAATGTTATACATAGTGTTGCTGTCATTCATTTGTTCCCTCATTCTTTCACTCATTCATTTATTAGTCAAGTATTATTATTACTTTGTAAAGGTCAAAACCAGTAATAGGCATTGTGATAGATAGACACAAAAATTATGGGAGCAACCATGAGCCACACAAACAAAAAATAATAATAAGATACAGTCAGAAGTCCAGCATTTTCAAATTTGGATCTAAAAGTTACCAGCCTAGTGACATAGTGCAAATTGTTTAACCTCACTTGAGCTTCTATTACTTTACTTGTGAAATTATGGACAATATTATACCTCCTCACTGAGGTGCTTTAGAGATCAAATGAGACTCTCAGAAAAATCTTTCATATGTTCTAAAAGACAACACAGGTGCAGGTTAGTTAAATTCTTATGACAGAGCAATTTTAAAAGAGTTTAAAATTCTTTTAGTTGGTGAGAGGGAAAAAAAACACATACACAAATAAAGATAACTAACTAGCTAGTTAGTGCCAAATGGAAAGCTCCATCATTAAGGCTTGCAGAATTTAGAGTAAGGGAAAAATAATTTCCAGCTGGGAGAAACATAATTTGACTTTGAGTAAAATATAATCTTGAAATATAATTTGACTGAATTTGAGATACAATTAAGATAAGTGGGAGAACAAGTTTGATATATCAAAGAAAGAAACAACATAAACAAAAACAATGAGGCAAGAATTGAAACACCCTATGAGTTTGGGCAATGCCAGTAAATCCCTTTGAACTGAGGAGAACTGGAGGGAGTTGGGGCTGATATGTTAATGAGAAGAGGGTCATGGATTGCTGTTGTAAAGAGAGGCTAAGGAAGTTGGGAAATTTAAAACAGGTATCCAAGAAATGTTGAGGCTATTGAAGAGATGGGATCTCTCAGAGTTGTAAATTAGTAGATGAGAGTAGCAGCTTGTAGAGACCGAAGGTGAAAAGAGGTGGGTCCAAGAGAAGCAGTAGGGAAGCTTATTGCAAGAGCCAAGATTTAGGGCACTGTGTCTAAAGGTGTTTCCTAACTTGGGAAATCAGGGATTTATAAAAGCCAGGTGATTTCATCGAGGTCTGCTTCAGTTTGGGTCCCAGCACTGCTCCTAGAGCTGAGCTGATTTCTGGAATCTTCCCTGTGCAGGAAGAGAAGCAACAGAGATCCCTACTCCTGGAAAAGGTGTTTCAACAGGACACGGAGAGGGGGCTCCTGCCCTGAGTCCTCTGCTCTCTGAACAGACTGGTTGATCACATTACAGCTGGGTGAAGAGAACCAATTTTCTACAGACCTGAAAATAAGATTTATTTATAGTTGTTTTTAGAAAAAAAAAGTTGTCAGAAAGGATTGGTCCTTTTTTTTTATATTGCTTACACCCCTCCTGCTTCCATTTCATTTCACTTTTCCTCTGTCCATATTCTACAATGGCTGAGAGTGACTCCTCTTTTTTTCTTTCTTTTTTTGGTTTTTTTTTCCACTTTGATCATCATCAGGAGATTTCTTTTAAAAGTCAAAGCAGAATAACAAAAGCAGAATACATCCTGAGTTAACTGAACTTCAAGGGAGAATCTCAGCGATCCTCTTCCCACACACCAAAGAAACAGATAAAATGGACCAAGCTATTTATAGCTGCCTTCCCATTTCTAATAATCCTCCACTTAATTAGAACTGTAAATAGCTCCAGTGAATGCATTGCAGTAATGCATTAACAATCCCTGCCCTTCCTCAGAATAAATCCCACCCTAGGCAAGGAAAGAATATCAGAGTGAGTTCCACTGCTCACAGAGACACAGAGTTATGGAAAAAGGCCATAATCTTTTGTGCTATAGAGAAAAGAAGAGTGAGTTTAAAGAGACAGAAAATTTAATTCTTCTTTCCTCCATAATTCTAAACAATGTCAGTGATAAAATACTCTATCCACTAGCAATCCCACTACTGGGTATTTATCCAAAGGAAAAGAAATCAGTATATCAAAAGGATACCTGTACATACATGGTTATTGCAGCTCTATTCACTATAAAAAAGATATGGAATCAAAATACATGTCCATCAGTGGATGAACGGATAAAGAAAATGTAGTGTATATACACAATGGAATACTATTTGGCCATTAAAGGAAGGAAGTCTTGTCATTTGCAGCAACATGGATGGAACTGGTAGTCATTATATTAAGTGGAATAAGCCAAGCACAGAGAGTCAAATTTTGCATGTTCTCACTCATATGTGTGGTGAAGTAAGAGAGTAGAATGATAGATACCAGAGGTTGGAAAGGGCATGTAAGTGTGGAGCAATGGTGATGAAAAGATATTGGTCAATGGTTACAAACAGTTAGAAAGTATAAATTCTAACATTCTAATAGTTAGAAAGTATAAATTCTAACAATAGCATAGCTGGTGACTATAGTTAAAAATAAAGTATTATATATTTTTAAATAGCTAGTAAAGAGAACTCAAAATGTTTCTAACCTATAAAAATGGTAAATACTCAAGGTGATAGGTATCCCAAATACCCTGACTTGGTCATTATACATTTTATGCATGCAGAAAACTATAACATATATCCCATAGTATGTAACTAATTGTGTACAAATTTTTAAAAATTAAAATATACCCCACCTACAAAAAAAGTCTTGTGTTCATCAAAGTTCTAAACAATTGCTGCAGACATTATTGAGTTTAAGATTATACATGAAAGCTTCAAATTAACACATTTCTACCACATATTATTTAAAAACCATTGCATTCTACCTGGACGATGATTCAGAGAACTCTCAGTTACATAATTAGTCCCAACACCCATAGAGTAGCGACATGCCTTCACTTGAAGAGTGCATTTGTAAAGTTCCAGACTCATCATCACTTTTTTGGGTGAAGTGTATTCATCTAATACTGAAATGCTATATATCCCTCTGTTTAAACGATATATTTGAAATAAAAAGTGATACCACCGTGAATGTAAAGACAAAAGAAAAAGAACTTGAGTTACTCAATTATTTCATTTTTCGGAACCATTTAGAATTTTTAATTATTTTTTATTTGTGTCCACTCATCTGTGTTATATAATATTTTTGTTTCATAAGTTCAAATTTTAGGTCATTTACAGAACATTTCTACTGTGCTTGAATAATATATTTAAAATTAACATGTATTCTACTTTTTGAATTGTTTTAAAACTAAAGAATAAATTAAAAATACAGTGGAAATTACTATGTTATTAAATGATTACTACTAAAATAATTTTGTCATAGAGAAAAAGGAACAGAAGAAGAGAGTTAAAAAATATTTCATTTACAGTCACTTACTCTAGGTATACCACTGAACACACAGACACTTAACTTCAATTGACTTGAGAGAATTTTGTTCCTTGGAAGCATACACATCCTGACTAAAATTTCCAAAATGGTCTTTCTTTGTGCCTTGTTTCAAGCTGTGGAAGCAAGATCAGACTTTCTGTCTTCTCATTTGGAAATCTTAGATGTGGTGAGACCTATGAGGAACAGCTCAAATGTGAAGCATATTATACAGTAAAGAATTTAACCCTGCCCATGGAAAGGCTTGGCCTTTGCCATTGGGCTGCTAGGAGTTAATCTGTAAGGCCTTGGAACATCACAATTGGTAGGAATAACATCTTTGCCTAGAGTAGAGGGGCTGGCCTGCCAGAAAACCTAACAATGTGATGTACTCATCTGCCTGGTGGCCACACTGACAGTGCAACTTAAGAGTGTGGGATTTGGGTCACAGGGTATCAGTTCTATTTCCTAAGGGGCTAGAGATTGAGATCAGAGCTGTAGGCAGTCAACAATAATCCCACCTCTACCACCATAAAAAAAAGGACCCCCAGGCACTAAGGCTTGAGTGAGCTTCCTGGTTAGCAACATTCTATGCATATTGTCATACATTGTTGCCTGAGGGAGTTAAAGCTGACTCCATGTGACAGGACAACTGGAAGCTGCACATGTGAAACCCTTCTGGAGTCTTCCCCATGTATCCTTTCCTTTGGATGATTTAGTTAGATATCCTGTCCTTATAATACATCATAATTTTGAGGACAACCGCTTTCAGTGAGTCCTTCTAGCAAATTATCAAATCTGAGGGTGATTTGGGAAAACTTTGAACTTGCAATTGATATCAGAAGTGAGGGTGGTTTTGTGAACTGTGAGTCTTTCATCTTTGTACACAAGGATCATGTGTCTTTCGCTCAGAGTTGGAATGATAACAGACTGCAGGCTGTGAATGTACTTGGTTTCCTGAAGCTAAAAGATCCTAAGTAAAGAAACATATATCCAGGCAAGATGGCAGTCCTTATATATTGGACATTAAGTTTGTGTGAGGTATCTGATCAGTGGAGTATGTTTCTGGCGTGTAAAGGGAAGTATCATCCTGGCCCTGCCTTAATCATGACCTCTAAGTCTACACCATGAATGTTATTTGCCATCAGCAGTATGTCTGTTTGTTCATTTAGTTGCTCATTCAATACACATATATGAAACATTTTCTATGTGCCACATTTTATAACTGAAGACACATAGATAAATAACACAGGATCTCTGCACTTGATGAATTTATTGTCAAATGAATCCAAAAATTATGCGCATGTGTACACATACACACACACACAAACACACACACACTGTAAAAGTATGTACAAAAATGTGATGATGTTTACTGAGTTCAAAGTATCTACATTTCTGAAGGGTTAAGTCACTGACTTCACAGAAGGGATGTTTGATCTAGTTTTGAATAATGAATAGGCAAAAGAGGAGAAAAAGGTAAATTCAAAAGCAAAGCAGCAAAACTAAGAATAGTTCAAATTTTGCAATAAGAATACATTCAAAAGGCTGAAAAATAGAGACTGTGAAAAAAATCGATATAACTTCATTAATTATACCAGAGAATGCTACCAGTTAATGGTAAGAAATTGCTTCATTGCTATTGAGCATATGATAAGTAGCAATGACTTTTATTATAATAGAAGGAATTATGACGAGTTATTTGAAAAAATATCCTTACTGCTAGACTTAGGTATCGACATATACTGAAAATTTTAAAATATTGGTGTCACATTTCAGAAAAAGCCTAGGATAATATGAGAGGTGACATTGAGGTTCCTCTGGATTCTAGGAGTCTAAGGAAAGAAGAAGAAGAAAAAAACCAACAGTTTGAATAAAAGCAGGATGTGAAAAAAGGAGTCTCTGGTATGAGTCAGAATTCTCCCCATGAGGGGGCCAGCAAAATGAAGCCTGAGCAGATAGAAGGTGACAGCAGGCCAGAAGGCTGCCTTCTGTCCAATGCCAAAATGCGCACAGACCAATCTTCCTACACGGGAAAGACCTTCTCCCCCATCCAATCGTTTTGTAACATGACTCTTCAAATAAGCAAAATACTCAACATTTAGAAATTTTTCTTTTTTCCTTTTTATTTCAGAAACTGCAGTTTTGACATTTGTGGCCAAAGTATATGAACCTCCTCAAAAATCACTGCGTTGAAAAAAAAGCTGTTGTGCCATTGTGTCTGTTGATTTCTCTACTACTCTGATATCTGTCTTTCTACATGTGCATAAGAGGGTAAGTGAAGCCAGGCTCGGTGGCTCAGCCTGTAATCCCGCGCCTTTGGGAGGCTGAGGTGAGTGGATTGCCTGAGCTCGCAGGTTCGAGACCCACCTGGGCAGCGAGACCTCATCTCTACAATAAATCAAAAAATCAGCCGGGCATGGTAGCGCATGCCTGTAATTCCGGCTACTCGGAAGGCTGAGGCGGAAGGATCACCGGAGCCCAGCAGGTCGAGGCTGCGGTGGCCGGGAGCGGCCACTGCACTCCAGTCTGGGTGACAGAGTGAGACTCCAACTCAAAAAAAAAAAAAAGAGGGTAAGTGAAAGCGGTAGAATATCCAAGAGAATTTTGACCTTAACTGTTTATATATATATACACACACACACACAACACTGGCAGATATTGGTGGAAAGGAGCATATATAAATAACACCCTTGGGGCCTCTGGGAAAATGCATTTTTTAATTCATTTCTGCTTCTATCCTTACATAGATCAAATAAGTGAATAATACCAGAGAAACAGGTGCCATCCCAACAGTCTGAGAGAAACAATGACACATTCTTTTGCACTTCCTTTGAAATCAGCACAGATAAGAAGAATACCATTTTGGCAACACCTGCTGCTGCTGGTTTCTGAATCTTTTCTGTCTTTCTTCTTCCCAGAAAGAAAGCAAAGTTTTTTTTAAAAACAGCATAATTTGGCCAGCTGATCAATTTTACAGCAGACTGTTACAGCAGACAGGCTACTATGTCTGAATCATATCTTTCCAGTTGGATTATAAATGCATGATTGATTAAAAATACTTACAAATGCATTTGAAAAGCAGGAGCGCCCATCCCCCTTTCTGCATGAAAATAATTGACATAAGCCTCAGATATATATACTCAAACACGCAGACTATCATTTGCCTGTGGAGGAGCGATAGAAATTAGGGATTAAAAGACATCCCTGACAGGGAAAGGGGAACTCAAATGATGAAAAATTCTGTTTTAAAGAAAAGAAACTCAAGTCACAAACTGCAAAAGTTGAGTCCCAAGAAACAAGCACCTTGAATTTTTTTTTTTTGGTCAAATATAAAATGGAGTCAGTTATTTTTATTCTTTTCTAAAAAACAAAATTCAGGGCATTTAAATTCAATTACCTTACCTTTTGTCCTTTCCCGAGCTTCAGTAGCTTATTTACTTTTCTTTCCTCTAATCATCTATCCGTCCTCCTTTACAACTATATTTCAAAAGAATTTGTTTATGCCTTGGGTTCTTGTTCTTATTACCATTCTTCTACTGATTTTCTGGATTCCAAGCCCCAAGAGGGTAGGCAAGCAGACCTGCAGAGTTTTCTGTTTCAGTAGCAAGCTCAGCGTCATGCACAATTAGGCACTTAATTGCTTTGTGATGACTATGATTGATGATGTTTTCTGCATATACTAATTCCAGCGAGAAATACACTTTCCCTATCAGATGAAATGCATACAAATGAATACTCCAAAACATGACTTCAGCAAAATCATTCTAGAAATTATAAGCTCTTCAAATTTCTACTAGAAGGCACATTTTATGTACACACACCCCATAGAACAAGAATACAATGGTGACACCAGTTTTAAAATCTACTTTCTTTAAAACAAGAATGTCGCATATATTGGGGGGCTGGGAAGGAGCTTCAGTGAATAAGTTATGCAATTTACTGTGTTTTCTTGGGTATGTTATCTCATCTTTTTGAATCTCAATTACTTTTTGTATAAATTAAGGCTAATAACCCTCTCTCTTGTGGTGGCTTAAAATAAGTCTGCAAATTCTTTTTTCTTTTTTCTTTGGAGTTGGAGTCTTACTCTGTCCTAGGCTGGATTGCAGTGGCATGCTTACAGTCACCACAGCCTCAACCTGCTGGGCTCAGGCGATTCTTCTGCCTCAGCCTTCCAAGGAGCGGAAACTACAGGCGCATGCTACCATGCCTAGCTAATTTGGGGATTTATTGTAGAGACGAGGTCTCACCAAGTTGCCCAGGCTGATCTCAAACCCCTAGGCTTAGGCAATCTACTAGCCTCAGCCTCCCAAAGTGCTAGAATTACAGGCTTGAGCCATTACACCCGGCCTGAAAATTCTTTAGCATATATTTTCATTTCCCTTTATTGCGGGCCAGACATAATGACTAACTTCTAATGAACAGCTGTGGCAGAGGCGAATATTTCTGCCTCGTTTATCTCTCAGCTTACCCTGAAGGAAGCTAGCCACCATGTCTGAGGATGCTCAGCTACATGGAGAGGCCCATAGAAAAAGGAACTGAGGCCTCCTGCCAACAACAGCTAGAGAGCAAAAACTCCTATAATAATAGTGATTCTAACAGTCACAAATGTATCAGTAGTGACTATAAAATACACCTGGCGCTCTGTTAGATGAGTTACATGGACTATTCATTCGACTATACCTAGTAGTATAAAAAGTAAGTACTATTATTATGCCCTATTTGTAGATGAGAAAACTGCAGTCCTGGATGCTGAATATTTTTGGAAGACTACATAGTAAGTGAAAAAACTCAGGTAGTATGAACCCAAAGTTTACACTCTTAACCTTAATGCTATGCCATTCTCCTTTAGAAAATTGCAGTTATATGTGTGTGTGTTTGTGTATCCCCATATCCATCCAACCACTTTGGAGGAAAAATGTCACAGATTTCCAAGCACGAATATCACATTATTGGTAGAATATGTTCATATCTGGTCTACTTTTCCTACTTTGTGTTTATTCTTTTACACTCCTTTCGATGTTTTCTCATTCTACTTAACATTGAGATTGCTTTTAATATTTTCTTTTATACAATGTAAATTGTGTGGCTGTGATAAGAAAAAGTTTTAACAATGGCTGAATAGCCTTTTGGGTTGGTTGTATATTTGAGGGTAGATTTACAATATAATAATACATTATTATTGTTGTCTGTTATTGCTATTAATAATATATCTTGTTACCATGATAAGGATTCTAACAGAGATTGAACATGATTTGAAACTCCTTAATATTCTGTACGATACCCTCAGCCTGGCCTTCAAGCTGTAAAGGGAATTGATAAAAGATTACAAAATTGGATAAGCAACTACATCACAGACATGGCAGCCCTCCAAGACAACTTCATTATCATCTATAAGCCTTATGAATGGCCAAGTAACCACAAAAGCAACTGAAAACAGTAGAGTTTCCTCACAGTCCTCTTAAGAATGCAATGCACAAAAAGCAAAGTAAAGGATTCACGTTATTCCTAGAGCCCTTGAAGTGGCCACCAAAGGTGTATGGTCATTAAACTGGAGCAGCTAAGACTGGATACAGCCTTCCCAGTGCTGGCCCATGAGTGGTTTGCCAGAGTTTTGAATTAGTTTCTAACTTATACAAATTTGGAGTTCTATATAACATTCTACATTTCCAGTTTTTTCAAAAGACTGAAAACTCTGACAAAACTTGTCCTTCATGACAACTGGCTGAAGCTGTAAAGCAGTTGCCCACTTTAGAAGAGCTACATGTTCTCCAATCCCCTCACCTCCCACATCTTCACCACTCTCTGGTGTGTTATGCATGCCCTGATGTCTTCCTTTAAATCGCCTGTTGCAACCCTTAGCAGGGGTCCCCAGCCACTGGTCTGTGGCCTGTTAGGAACTGAGTCATCCAGCAGGAGGTGAGCGGACAGCGAGGGAAGTTTCATCTGTATTTACAGCCATTCCCCATCACTCACATTGCTGAATGAGCTCCACCTACTGTCAGATCAGTAACGAAAAGCCTTCTTCCATTTCCAACATCCTATCTTTGTGAAGCAGGGTCTTTTTGTTTTTGCAGTGACAGCAACCAAAACAAGATTACAGAGTAGACTGGATATAAGTAACAAACGTGGCGTCACTGTCTCCCATTACCCCCAGATGGGACCGTCTAGTTGTAGGAAAATGAGCTCAAGTCTCCCACTGATTCTGCATCATGGTGAGTTGCACAATTATTTTGTTATATATTACAATGTAATAATAATAGAAATAAAGTACACAATAAACATAATACATTTGAATCATCCCGAAACCAGCCCCTGACCTGGGTCTGTGGAAAAACTATCTTCCATGAAACTAGTCCCTGATAATAAAAAGGTTGGGGGATGATGCCTTAAGCACTCGGATTTGGTGTAAGTACTTAAATAATAATTGCTAAATGACAGAATCCATACCTTTACCTTTCCTTACATGTTCAGTTCCTAGGCATTTGAGCTAAATACACAAGGAACCTAAATGTGTTAAAGTGATGAAAGAGGAGAAAAAAAAAAAAGCACTTGAATGGATCAATCAAATCTGTGGGAATTTCTCACTGGGGAGAAGATAGTTAAAAAACATCTATCTGGAAAACCAAAACAGCAAAGCAACTTTCAAAATAAAAACTCATTCAGTCTTACTCATATAATACGCTGACAAAACTGTAGCCTCTTTCTACTTTATGTCCTAACCATCTTGAATGATTTGCCCAAGCACATGATGTTGATTCATACCTCTAGACCTTAGTACATGTTACTCCTTTTGGATACTTTCTTTCTTGGATTATCAACACCTAGTCATTCTTCAGGTTGAAGAGGCAATACCTCATTAATGCCATCATTTACCAGAAGTCACACTCCAATCAACAGACAAATTCATCTACTTTCTAGGTTACGCCTTATTTTTGTACATACACATATTATGACATCTGTCACATATTATCGTTGATGGACATGTCTTCTTTTGAGAATGTTAATTTATTAAAGATAGGTTCTCATGTATCATCTTTTCCAGTTTCTGGTATAGATTCATGTACAAAAGAAGTATGGAATGAACATAATCTCTAATCCTCTCTGAAAACTAAAAAGATGAGTTAAGGAAAGGCTGCTGTTTTCAGGATCCAGTTGTCCTGAGCTGGTTTGCTTCTCAGCTATATCAAAAAAGAGCATGATGCCATGAAGCTCTCCTATACACTTGCATATACTAGTGGGGAGGAATGGCAAGTTGCCTAGATCATGTCTGGAGTCTATGGAAAATGAAAATGATGAGAATTAAACATAAATACAAGATCATTGATTAACACTACAATTCATAGTTCTGAAGAGCTTTAGAAAACAAACTAAATATTCCAAATATTTCTAATTTACTCTGTGTAGTCTTTGAGGGGACCCTACTGTGGTATCTGAGGTTTTACTAAACTATTCTATTCATCTTATCAATGTTAAACAGGATAGTCTCAAGGAATGTACGTGAAGTTATATAAAGTATGTGCAAGTGTGTTTTGTGCATGTGTGTGTAGTAAGAGTAATGAAACAAAACACCATTCATAGAACACCATAACAGATATGTAATAATCTACAGTTCTCTTATTTGATAGTTTGTTTGTTTGTTTGTTTGTTTTTGAGTTGGAGTCTCACTCTGTTACCCAGGCTGGAGTGCAGTGGCATGCTTACAGTCACCGCAGCCTCAACCTGCTGGGCTCAGGTGCTCCTTCCGCCTCAGCCTTCCAAGTAGCTGAAGCTACAGGCACACGCCACCATGCCTGGCTAATTTTTTGATTTATTGTAGAGATGAGATCTCACCAAGTTGCCCAGGTTGGTCTTGAACCCGTGGGCTCAGGCAATCCTCTCACCTCGGCCTCCCAAAATGCTGGGATTATAGGCGTGAGTTAATGCATCCAGCCATTTGATAGCTTTAAAACAATAAGCACAAGTTGTCATTATAATATAACCATACTCAGAACTCAACAATCAGTAAACTTATCACTCACTGGTTTGAAAGTCACATTATCAGGTCTTATACCAAAAAAAGAACCTCATCCGTTCTATAGAGGGAAATCTGTGGGGATAGTTCATTAAGTTACTCTTAGTGGTGATCAGCTGAACAGTAGAGTATATATTTGATTAATTAAACTGAAAAGTCACAAAATGTTTTTTCCAAATCTTGGCTAAGAACTAACCACCTCCTACAGAATGCTTAGTGCCCTGGGTTTAATAACCAGGAATTATCTACTGTAAAACTGAATATGTTCATCCATCTAAACATACTTCATACATAAACACACATGTACATACTCATTGCAATTATTTTTTTGTAACCAAACTAACTTCAGAACTATGTGCAAACTAAAAAAACCAGTTGCTCCTCCAGGGGTCTAGCCCACTGGGGAAGTGATGCGATGGACTGCAAGATCAAAAGACTGGAAACAAAGCCAAGACCCTGGGGCAAGCCTCGCAGAAGTCCATGCATCCAAGGTGCAGGATGCTTCTGGCAGCCTGTGTGCAGCTGCCCGCCTTTATTTCTATCATCACCCCTGGATGCCAATTCCTATTTTAGCCGTATGTGAGCAAGGTTGTTATTTCCTTTGTCTTGTCTTGCTAAAGCTTCTAGTGCCCTTTGCATTTAAATGGAATATTTTAAATGGCCCTATCTCCAAGTGAAGGTGTATCTTGCAATATCAGTACACTTTTACCTTGAATAAGTAAAAAATGGGACTTTGTTCATTTTCTTGGGTTGTGAATAGTCCATTTGCTTAATAGCAGCAAGTCTAAGCTATCAGTCTCCTCATAGTCACTAAACCAAGCCACAACTTGTGTACAGTCTCTAACATATTACAGTCATCCACCAGATGGCAACTTTCTGCACTAGCATAGGGAAGAATGAATAGAATTGTATACGTGGTTCCTGATGAGTTTAAGTGAAGACTGCCATAGACTGCTTGCCCAAAAAGTTATCTGTTGAAGACTTAACCCCAATATGGCTGTATTTGGACATGGCGCCCCAAGGAAGTAATTAAATGAGGTTAAAGGAGGTCACAAGGCTCAGGGCTCAGATCCAATAAGATAGGATTAGTGTCCTTAAGCTGGTGTCTCTTCTTTACTCTTTCTCTCTCCATATATGCATGCACCTAGAAAAGGCCATGTGAGAACACAGCAAGAAGACAACTATCTGAAAGCCAGGAAGAGAACCCTCACTCAAGATAAAATTGGCTGGTGTCTTGACCTTGGACTTCTAGTTTCCAACACTGTGAGAAAATAACGTCCTCTTGTTTAAATCACCCAGTCTATGGTATTTTGCTATGGCAACCTGAGCTGATTAACCCAAGGATTTAGGGCCTGGCCCAACAGAGTCTGAACAGACCTATGTAGTCAGCATCTGGGGTCTACTCTGCATAGGTTGTTTGGTCTAAGGAAGAAGGAAGTCTGTGAGGAGAAGATTCTGTAAAGAGTCCTGATATAGGAGAAAATAAGTGAAAAAGGGAAGGAGAAAGAGGTGTCTTTTTCTCAGCCCAAACGATATACAAGGCTAGAGTCTTATGGAAAAGAATCTCTTCATTTTTGTGAAGAACTATGCTTAAGCTTTGGGAAGTTGAGTTTTATTTTGTTCCTTGAACGTCTTTCAGTTTAGGAAGCACGGGAGGCAGCATTCTCAGTGAAGGAGCATTCTCATGGCAGGGATTACATCAGTGACAATTATAAACCCAAGTAGGCTGACAGGCAGCAGACATCGACAAAAAGAGCAAGAAGAAAATACACATGAGAGGACCGATTGTGATCCAAGGTGGAAAACTTAGGCCTACCGGAAATAACATGATGAGAATGGAGAGATTGGAAGAAAGTTTGAATTAGAGGCCAAGAACTCAAGAGTTTGGGGGTAGGGGTATTAAACCAGAAAATGATAAGGATTAAGCTTTACAGAAATAGTCAGCCAGCAGGGCTTGGGGACACTGACAGATATGTTCACTATGGTGAAGATTTTTTGTTTCTTTGTTTGTTTGTTTTGAGTTGGAGTCTCACTCTGTCGCCCAGACTGGAGTGCAATGGCCGCTCCCGGCCACCGCAGCCTCGACCTGCTGGGCTCCGGCGATCCTTCCGCCTCAGCTTTCCAAGTAGCTGGAATTACAGGCATGCGCTACCACGCCCGGCTGATTTTTTTTTTAATTTATTTATTGTAAAGATGAGGTCTCGCTGCCCAGGTGGGTCTCGAACCCGCAGGCTCAGGCAAGCCACTCACCTCAGCCTCTCAAGGGCACGGAATTACAGGCTGATCCACCGAGCCCAGCTATAGTGATGATTAAATTAGATTCTTCTTCTTTTATTTTGTTTATTTATTTATTTGAGATAGGGTCTTCCTCTGTTGCTTAAACTGAAGTATAGTGGCACAGCTATAGCTCACTGTAAACTCCAATTTCTGGACTCAAATAATCCTCCCGTCTCAGTCTCTCAAGTAGCTGGGACTACAGATGAGCACAACCGCACTGGACAATTCTATATTGTTTGTAGACAGGGGTTCACTATGTTGTCCAGGTTGGTTTAGAATTCCTGGTCTCAAGCAGTTTTCCTGCCTCAGCCTCCCAAAGTGCTGGGATTACAGATATGAGCCACACTTGACTCTTGTTTTTCTCACACATTAAAATATGTTCTGCTTATAATTCATTTCCTTTCAAACATATACACACAGATTTTGCCCTTTCAAAAGCCCATTTATTTTTTTCTGTTGATCCTCCTCTCATGTGTTTATTAATTGAGAACACTGTTCTAAATTTCTAAACCAAACTTCTAAATTTCTGTATTTAAGTCAAAACTCAAGCCTAGAACTTTCACACTAATTGTTTAATGCAAGATCAGCATCATCTATCCTTATTAGGATGGACACAGGAAATCAGGGGACTCCATGCCTGTTCATTCTTTTACTTCCAAAAAAGGAAGACTTTCTCAAGTAGTTTTTTCTGTCAGTGCAAGGAAACAAGGCAGTGAATAGGTAGATTTGTTTTTTCCTCTCCTAAACCACAAAGCCATCCAGCCTTTGCTTATTGAAGGCAAGAATATACTTGCAGTAGAATGGCAATAGGCATTGTTTGACAGGACGTGAGTGTGCATCTGTGTGTCGCCAAGATAGGGAGAGAGTTTACAAGAAGAAAATGCAGTTAGACAAATAGTCATAGAATAATAAATCTTAAATCTTAGAGTGTGTGTATTTCTGTCATTATGACATCAAAATCTTGCCTGACTTCTCAAAGTCAGAACATTCTGAAAATACCCATTTTTTAGAGCCTAAGAGTCACAATCATATGCTTAAAAATGCATCTCCTCAACACAGCAATTTTAGGTTCAGGGAATGCTCAGAAGATATATTCCTCTAGGACACAATTACCTTTCCCCACCCTCCTGGCCAAATGGTCATTCTGAACACAATTATTAGCCAATGTTCTTCTGTTACTATTACTCTTCACTTACATTTCAAATGGTTCTTGGGACTGAATGGTGTTCTTTTACACAATAGAAGCAATTTGTACCCTCTGGTGGAATTGGAATATGAAGAACAGTGGAAGACAGCACAACTGATATATTATTGGGCTGCTTTCCTAACTAGCTGAGTCATGGATCAGGCATTTGAATCACACATTGTGATTCTCACAAGATATGGTTCATCAACAAGAGTCATGGGAAGAGCTTCTGAGCTCTAGCTAAAACACAGTCATCTAGAAAATATGGGGGAAAATATTGGGGTCTTTTAGACTGCTTAGCACTGGTGGGTTGATTTAGTGAGAACATTTCTTCGAGGTGGTAGTGAACATTTTAGGGGCCACTACTATGGCTACTGGTCCCAAATTCTCAAACAGAGATGTAGGAAGTCCATATGCGAGATGGGCAAAACATATTGCAGCCTAAGCAGCTAAGGTTAGCTAAGAATGTTACAGGGTTTGTTTTTTCTTTAGTGCCTATAGAAATAGTTAGAATAATAATAATATGAAAATAATAATGATCAAACAACCAAATGAAAAGCAAATCATGCTGAACATAGAAGTAGAAATCAACAGATGTTTTAACAGCCACACACCAAGAGCAAATAATGGTTAAATATTGCTAAGTGAAGAAAATAACATTCAGGGACAAGAGCCAGGGGAATTAAGTAGACAGATTGTAATTAGTAATTACCTAAATTGGATCACATCCAAGACATAAGGGCTAACATCACCTCTACAATTCTAAGAGGTGTCCTGGGATTCTTAATAAACTCAAGTAATTAGAAGCCCCCTCCCCATTTCACTTCCCATTAACATATGGAAGTCTAGTCCTGTCTTGTGCCCAGAGGTCAGTTTTGATCAGTACCAATAATTTTTTGCATAAATACAAAATGTTTTTCATGTATGTCATGCACTGCTTGCAAAATCACTAATTTAAAACTCATGTCAATTTGGACAGAAACTAGCTAAACTATACTTAACAAAATTATGTCATTTAAGGGTCAAAAGTTACTGTCAAATTAATAGTTTATACAAATTTCCAGAGAACAACTTGATATAGTACTTTGATGCAATCTTACAAAGAACAAAATGCAAAGAGACCCAACATCAGTAAGATTTAAGATGGAATTCTGTCAAGGTAATTACATGCAAATCATTATGAGAGCATTAAAGTAGGACCCCTATAAGCAACATTTTGTTATGACTTAAATTATCTGAAAATTATAACCCTTTATTTCTTTAAAGCTAATATGCAATATTACCAATGTAAACACTCATTTTTCTTTGAACAAAATTACTATGTCTTTACTGCCCATGTACAATATTAGTAATATCATGATGATGTAATGATATCTAACTCATCTGATATTGCTAGAAAATGAATAAAGTTTTCCAATAAGTGATTTTTTTTCCAGATAATTGAGAGTTCTCTATATTATATTTTTCTTTATATTCAAGGGGATAAAAACAAATTAATCTGACATTGCTATTTAACGAATGAAGTATTCTAAGTGATTTTTACAGATAATCCAGGGTTCTCCATATAGCATTTTTCTCTATATTAGAGGGAATAAGAATAAATAAATTAAAATGTCAAGTATATATTGAACATTTACCACATGAAGAACCCCAGGTTTAAGGCTGTGTTCAAAGTGGATTACATCATTTCAGACTGAAAATGATTTAATCCTGGTGATGTATGGTTGGGCATTTATGGTTGCATGACTCTATAATGCAATGAAACCCCAGGGGCTCCTAAGTTATAAAGGGTTAGTTGTTCCTGTAATACATGTTTCTCCATGGGAGCAAAAATCACAGCAAGATTTGGCTGTGTCAGTAGAAATTCTAGAGAAACCAACAGGGTTTGGAAAAAAAGAGAATTCAGTACTAGCAATGGGTCAAGGAAAGAAGTGAGAAGGGAGTGGGGAGGTAGGCTCCTCAAAGGAAAACTAAGAGTAAGAAAAGATTCCATAATCCTTGAGTTCTCTTTTTGTTCAGCTTTATCCTGAGGTAAAAGTGCAGCAAGGAGAGCTTTTTGCTCACACCTTATATGAAATAAAGAATATTGTGTTCTATAGAGTAAGTTATTGGAGTTAAAGTAGCAACTAAATGACTTTGTTCCAAGTATTAAAGATTTGTTCACTGAGTCTTGCTGGAGCCAGGTGTATCAGGCTCAGAAGCCACATAGCTGGAACACATAGATCTCCCCTATCCCAAATCCCCCAGAAAAATATTAGAATAAATCTGAGACTTAAATAGGGGGAAATAACCCATGCTAAGCTTTAAAGTGATTAAGTTGTGTGTCTGTAATTTGGTGCCTGTGTTTCTTTCATTCTTGCTCCAAATTAAATTATTTTTCTTAACAAATATTAAAGATGGTAATTTGTGTTTAGCAAATAATTCAGGCTGATATTTTCACGAGACTCTACTTATGGAGGAAGCATTATTGGCTGGTTTCTACACTATCCTCATTCTTTTTTATTAACCTCTCTAAGAACAATCTGTATGCTTAGCTTTAATCCCTGTATGTAGACATCTCTTTCTCTCAAAGAATCTATCAGATTGCCTTTGAGGTATTATTCAGCCTTTAGGTTTGCAAAATTCAACCCAATAGGTGCCAACAAAGCTATCTTTTTTCTGGCTATTGGTAATTGTCAATGTCCTATTGAAATAGACAAATGACCCTAACCTAACAGGCACTGAACGTGGCAAGGGGCAAACTTCCCACTTATGTTAACAACCAGTTTGAAGTCAACAGGCTCTGAACATATCCCTACCAGTGACAAGACATCTCAAACTTAAATAAAGCACAGGCCCTTGGCCCTTTTAAAAAGCAAAAGCCATTCTTGGGGACCCCCAGTAATTATTTAAGTTATTTTCATGTTAGCATGCCATAAAAATATACAAATATAAAACTAGCTGTAATTTATAGCTGCTTGTAGTCCTTACACAACCAACACCGATTTACAGATTAAATACAAATGTTTGGAAGCTGAAAATTTTCCATTAATAACATTAATTTAATGCAACAGCTGATGTTTCTTAGTTCAAATAAAATTACCAATCTCATGGTAAAAATTAATACTCCTGAACTCTCTGACCCAGGTTCCCCAGAAGTCATCATGCTCATACAAATAAAGCTTGCTATAAGTCTATTCTCCGCTCAATTTTCTCCATTTGAAATATTCTGCAATCTTTGTTTCTGAAAACATACTCTGACATCATTTTATCGTTATGCATTTCTTATGCTTTCAACCTAGCTCTGCCCTTTTCTCAGTAGCCCTTGACAACTAAAGCAGGACAAGTTTGGGCTCCAGGTGGTCATGAACACAACATCATTAAAATTCTATGAGGTGGTCAGTAAAATGATTCCGAATATATTTGCATTACAATTTTATTTGAATTGTCATGGAGATGAAATGCATACACATCCTCTCAGGGGACTCTCAGACCCCTTTGAATATATCTTGGAAACTCCTTCCCCAGGTGCACAATTTTCTCTGCAAGCTGTCTACAGCCCAACAAGCATAAGCATCCAGAAACCTGAAGTCCAGATAAAGGGTAGGGAGCAATGGATGTCGCTAGGTCATGATTACTTCTTACGAACATTGAGCACTTAGCTAACATTATCATGGTGGTCTTTTTATAAATGAATTCTCAACATTTTTGAAACTCTACCCTTGGACATTAGATAAAGCATGTTCTACAAAAGATACATGGCAGGTTGAGATAATGCCAATTACCATTATGCAGACCGTCACTGTCAGCAATTTAAGGGATGGTGTCTGACACTCAACTTATCTTCTCTTTTTCTCAGTGTCCTCTTTTGCTCCTAAGTCCCTTAAAAGTCCCATAAAATTGACACACCCCAAAACCACTATGCAAAAAAAAAAAAAAAAAAAAGAACATAGGAACATCTATTTTTTTTAAATCAATATTTTTTATTATGGTTTTGTGGGGTACAGTTGAGGGTTAGGTGTACAATTACGTTTCATTCAGGCACCCTGTTGATAAGAGGTGTTTTCCAAACCCCAGACAGATATTTGCTCCTGTTAATCCCATCCCCCCCGAACATCTATTTTTAAAATAGATTCTTGACATGTGCTGTATTATAAAACATATTAGCACACTTATGCATGCAAACTTGCATATTAATAAAAACTGCTTGTAGCCTCGGGTCATACTTCACCAAGTGCCACTGCCTAGCTCACCTGACCATATTTTCCTTCTTTCCTCTAAGATGGACTCTTTTGGCCACTTATTTCATAAGGATAGAGACCCAGTAAGTAGCTGGGTCTTTTCTGGCTGCTGTGCAGACTCATCTGGGCAGCAATTTGGGCTCCCTACCCAGAGAAGTCAATAAGGCCCAGCTATTTACAAGAGGGATTGCTGCTGTGCCCCAGTCAGAATCATTTGAGGCCATTTTCTTTCACTGATAGAGGAGAGAGATCTACTTACAGTAGAAATGCAGTCAGTTTACAGAACCGAATTCAATTACCCAGCCCTGCAACTGGGCATAGTGCACCCTGTGGTTAGAAGAGAAACAGGATAAAAGGTTTATCTTGCTTTCTCCTTTCATTTTTTGTTTTTTGCTTTTTTTTTTTTAAGAAAAAGGATCATTAATTGAGCTTGTTAGCTTTCACATTATTTGTAGCAAGCTCCTCTCTGATAGGATGAGGATTTATTTAATGAGGACCAATTTTGATAGAATGCACTGTAATGGAAAAAAAAATCTTACAGTTAACTAGTCAAATATTAAGGTTAATCCCTGTCAATTTTATGGTCACATCCTCAAAGCTTAGACTGGGATTTTTCAGGAAGTTAAACACCTTCATTACTTATGTAGCATATTGATGACTCCCTAAGTACTTAAAACTGATACCCACAAAAAGATATTGCCCCTTACGCCAACAATGGGTGTCCCTCCAGAAATGAGCTCCTAAATGTCGGGGCACAAATGAGAGATGAGGATCCTCTGGGATGTGTGTGAGTCAAAAATATTAGTTTTGACATAGGCATGTGGGTAATTTTTATGGTCATTAAAATTCTCTAGTTCCAAGTTTTCTGTTCTTAAAATGAGAATTATAATGAACTAGAGTCTTACTACATTATACTCTATAGATAAGAGTTTAGCATTAAAGAAAGTCTTTCACCTACTTTCCAATAAATCATATTCATGCAAAAACTAAAAGAATTTTGCAATGAGCTGGCCTTTCAGTGTAACTCTGTTGAAGTTCCTAATTACTCCTCAAGAGTTTACAGTAAGTTGAATTTATTAGTTTTCCCTATATGGTGCTCAGGCTCTCATATATTGTGAATTATTCTAGTTTATTTGCTCTCCAAGTTTATTCCATGTTCAATGAGAAACTGACATAGAAGGAGAAAGGATGAGAACTGAGAACAGATTCTGATTCTCAGTCTAAACAATTAGTTGAAAAACAATAAGCCTGTCAAGGAATGTCTTTTTATTCATTTTGTTTAGATGTATATAGTCCTAAAAATATAGGGTGAGAGTCTAACAGAAGGTTAAGCAAGGTTAGTTTTTAACTGACTTTAACACAAACTATGGCTCTCCTAAACTTTAACTTCCAAACTGAAGAGATTGGAATGTGAACACAAATCCAAAATTGTATGACATTTACATGGAAATCAGCAGGATTTCAAAAATATCTTTATCACTAGTTATTGGACAGGAACTAATAGAGATATAGGTGTGGAGCTGGCAGAGGGGCAGCCATTTGGACGCGCTTTCTGATGCCAGCATTTTTGTTGATGCACTGGCTGATTTGTATACCAGGCAGTATCTTTCTATATGACACAACAGACTGGTAGTCCTTACGGTGCCAACTGCTGCTGAGATCAATGGTCCAAGTATCCTCTTCATTTCAATAATAAAGGCAATGCTGCTTGACATGACAGGCTGGAAGCAGCAGAGTGACCACAAGGGAAGACATTATTTGTGCGTGTAAGTGACAAATGACATTTGTAGGCATCTCATTCCAAAGGTGGGTCCTATAATTTGCAGTATTATAGCACTGAGCCTAGCTATGACAGTAGTAGAATAGGAATAAGGACACCTGGGTTTTATGCCCAGTTCTGATATGGTATGAGACTCTGGGCAAGTCATTTAAACTGGCATTCTGAAATGGGTGTATTGCCACCTGCTTAGCAGAGGAGAATCCTATGAAAGATTTGACATTTATATGATGCTTAAATATGTTTCAGACCAATTTAACTTGAAAGTCCATTTTATAATGACTGACTTAGACTATTTTTGGAAAATAGGCAAACACCATGGACTATCATTAAACCCTTTCTGAAAGGTTGATGACAAGAAAGAAATGAGTTCATGCAGACGAATGATATAGGGGATTACACATGAGATAAAATTATTAAATGAAGCATTATCTGGAGTTTTGGGCAATTAGTATGAACAAAAGTTACATAAGTATTTGGTCTGTCTTTTGAGACTCCTTAACTTTGAGCTTTTTTTTTTTTTTCTCTTGAAGACAGATTCCAGTTGGAATGAGAATGCTCCTCACTAAATCTAATTATGTGAGTTCCTCATTCTCCAGTGAATGGCCTTGCCAACTGCTACTTTTTGATGAAACCATAAGGAAATGCAACTAGATAAATCAATAATAGATGTAAATAGTTCATAAAGTGGTCTGATTGTGGGAAGAAAGCCATCGACTAGCAAAATAACAGTAATATGTATAACTAAGGAAGAATTCTATCGTATTGGAATCAAATTACACAGCCTACCAAACTAAATGAAAAAGATAAATCAAAGCATACACCTTTCTCCCCAGCTCCAAGAATTAGAGACATCAGTATACCTACAAAGGTAGCAGATTTGTGAAACTGGCAACATATTTTTAAACAGTTTTGCCTTTTAATTCTTGCTATATTCCTTCAAAATCACTGCATGATATAGTCAACATCACAATATGACTATGCCATCTATTGCAAGAAAAGGCAGACCCATATGTTCTCTTGTTATCTCTATCTCTCTCTCTCTCTCTCACACACACAGACACACACAGACACACACATACAGACACACAGACACACATACAGACACACAGACACACATACAGACACATACACACACACACCTCTTCTTTCCCTCACATTCTCATTTTCTTTTTCCTTTTGGTTTTATGGAATAGCATTACTAGTTGTATTATAGCATTACTAGTTATATTGAACAGCTGGAGAAAGATAATTTGACAACACTCTTCTATTGCAAAGCCCAGGCCAACCCACTCCTTTTTCTTTCTCTCCCCAACTTGTAGCAGTAATAAAAGCTCAACAGCTCTAAAAGCAATCGATGCTGAAATGGTGTGGTGCAATTATCAGCCCGGATGGCGGCAAAGACTTCCAGGAAAATAAAGAGAAGACAAATACAGTCTCTGCAGTGGAACCAGCCTCTGTAGCACAAGCAGCACCCATTACCAAGTATGAAGGAGTAGGTGAACAGCTGGGCAAAGGGGCCGGGGAGGAGGGGCCACCCATTGGAGCTCAGTGTACTGTGGATGGGCGAGTTGTCCCAAGGTAGTAGCCTCCAACTTCTTCTGTAGGGAACCTGCAATTTCTTAATGGAATTTTACATTGCTTTCCATACATAGTTTCCTGCTACACATTACATTCCTCATGATTTTCTAATATTGGTCCATCCCTCCCACCCATCTCTGTGAGGTGATGCTAATGAAATGAAATTGTCAGACCTTCCATTCATTCAGAGCTTCCAAAGTCCTGAGTGGGGCCTTAGCAATGTGTTTACTGGGTCGTATTTATTTTTGGCAAAATCTGTCAGATAAGTTATTTTAAGTGCAGTGGATAGAACCCCAATGCCTTTCCCCTCTATCTCCTCTCCACCCCTCATATAGGTTGGTAACGAAGTGGTTGTCTTCACATTTGGGATCCAACTAATGGAATGGTGAGTTGGGACCATTTGGTGAGTACATTTCATTCTTTAGTGGGATACCTTTAAGTAGTTCACAGTCTTGTCGTTGGATAATTAAGTTACGGCTCACTGTCCAGGCATAGCAGTGGTGTCTAGAAATTCTTCTCCAGTTCTAGTGCTGTCTTATCCAGGGGTCTGCTCTGGTCACCCAAGACCAGAGTTTGTATCTCGATAAAGATTTACCAAAAATTAAAGCAATTATTAAAAATTCACTTATCTTTACCAATGTAAACTCTTAAAAACTATCCAGTAACAAAAAATTAAGTGGGATCAACCAGGCCAGAAGAAAGACTAGGATATCTTTCTATTCTATTTGAAAATAGCAAATATTCCAGAACTGTCATGTGAAATGGTATTCAAAGAGAACATTAATAATATTGTACAAAAAACGTTTTAGAAGTGTGTCAACCAGTTAATTACGAACAGTATGCTACTTTATGCATTTTTGTGATACCTATCAGCTTTTTGAAATTTGTAAATTTTTATCATTTCTCATCTCAACAGTCATTTTTATATTTAATTTTGAATTGTTTTACTAAAGAAGTTACACAAACACACATTGTACAAGTTTCAGGCCCCATAAGGCAAGGGCTTCCATTCTCCTTGGTCCCATCCTCAGTTGGGATGCCAACTGTCCTGGAAGTCCCCAACAAGGATACCTAAGTACATACAATGGCCATCTGAGTACAAAGCAGGCTTAGAGTAACAATATGTCCAGTTACTGTTTTCAAACAAAGCTTTAAGATTACAGGCAAATAATGTTTCATTGTGCTTTGCTTTATTGCACTTTGCAGATAATGCATTTTTTTTTTTTTACAAATTAAAGCGAGTTCTACTCAGGATACAAAGCAAATTGAGATAATGCCAATTATCACTACAGACCTTCACTTTTAGCTTTTTGAGGGATGGTATCTGAGACCCAAACCACCTTCTCTTTTTCTAGTACTTTTTAAATTTGCAGTTCTCTTAAAAATCAGCATACTCATAAAGTTGACACACTCCAAAACCATGACCCAGCCCTGCATTATGCAAGTCTACTGTGCTACTGTCTCTACAACATGTACACATTTGGTGTCTCTGTCTCACATTTTGATAATGCTCACAATATTCTAAATTTTTCATGATCACTTTTGTTATGATGATCTATGATCAGTGATCTTTGTTGTTACTATTGTAGTTGTTTCTAGGTGCCCCAAACTGCACCTACATAAGATGGCTAACTTAATTGACACATGTTGTATGTGCTCTGACTGTTCCACTGACCAGTTATTTCCCCCATTTCTCCCTCTCCACAGGCCTCCCTATTCCCTGAGACAATATCAAAATTAGGCCAATGAATAGCACTACAATGGTTTCTAAGTGTTCAAGTGAAAGGAAAAATCACAGGTCTCTCGCTTAAAATCAAAAGCTAGAAATGATTAAGTATATTGAGGAAGGCTTGTCAAAAGCCAAGATAGGCCTAAAGTTAGGCCTCTTGCACCAAACAACCAAGTTATGGATGCAAAGGGAAAATTCTTGAAGGGAGTTAGAAGTACCACTCCAACAAACATACAAACGATAAAAAAGTGAATTGCTGATCTGGAGAAAGTTTTAGTGGTCTAGATAAAAGACCAAACCAGCCACAACATTCCCTTAAGCCAAAACCTAATCCAGAGCAAGGTCCTAACTGTATAATTCTGTGAAGGCTGAGAGAGGTGAGGAAACAGTAATAGAAAAGTTTGGAGCTAGCAAAGGTTGGGTCACAAGGTTTAAGGAAAGGAACTGTCTCCATAACATAAAAGTGGAAGGTAAAGCAGCAAGTGTAGAAGTTGCAACAAGTTACCAAGCAGATCTAGCTTAGACTATTAATGAAGAGGATTTCACTAAGCAAAGATTTTCAATGTGGAGAAACAGACTTACCGGAGAAGGAAGATGCCATCTTTCACAGCTAGAGAGGAGAATTCAATACCTGGCTTCAAGGACAGGTCCTTTTGTCAAGGGCTAATGCAAGTGGTAATTTTAAGTTGAAGCCAATGCTCATTGACCATTCTGAAAATCCTAGGGCCCTTAAAATGTTGCTAAATCTACTCTGCATGTGCTCTGTAAATGGAACAACAAAGCCTTGATGACAACACATCTGTTTACAGCATGGTTACTGAATAATTTCAGCTCACTCTTGAGACCTACTGCTCAGAAAAAAGATTTATCTCAAAATATTACTGCTCTTTGACAATGTACCTGGTCAATGCACCCAAGAGCTCTGATGATGTACAAGGAGATTAATGTTTTTATGCTAACATAGCATCCATTCTTCAGCTCGTGGATCAAGGAGTAATTTTGACTTTCAAGTATTATTATTTAAGAAACACATTTTGTAACTCTATAACTACCATAGAAAATGCTTCTTCTGATTGAAATCGGCCATGTACATTTAAACCCTCTGAAAAGGATTCACCATTCTAGATGCCATTAAGAACATACATGATTCATGGGAAAGAAGTTAAAATATCACTACTACCAGGGATTTGGAAAAAGTTAATTCCTAAGCTAATGAAGGACTTTGAAAGGCTCAAGACTTAAGTGGAGGAAGTCACTGCAGATGTGGTGGAAACAGCAAGAGAACTAGAATTAGAAGTGGAGCCTGAAGATGTGACCGAATTACTGCAATTTTATGATAAAAGTTCCGTGGATAAGGAGTTGCTTCTTATGAATAAGCAAGGAAAGTGGTTTTGTGAGAAAAAATCTACTCCTAGTGAAGATGCTGTGAACAATGTTGGAATGACAAGAAAGGATTTAGAATATTCCATAAACTTAGTTGATAAAGCAGTGGCTGGGTTTGAAAGGATTGACTCCGATTTCAACAGAAATTCTACTGTGAGTAAAATGTGATGTCAAACAGCATCACATGCTACAGCAAGACCTTTCATGACAGAAAGAGTCAATCAATGCAGCAAACTTTTTTACTGATTTGTTTTAAGAAGTAAGGGCCCTTAAAATGATGCTAAATCTATTCTGCCCATGCTCTGTAAATGGAACATCAAGGCCTTGATGACAGCACATACGTTTACAGCATGGTTATTACATAATTTCAGTTCACTGTTGAGACCTACTGCTCAGAAAAAAAGCTACTCCGAGCTTCAGCAACCACCATCCTCGTCAGTCAGCAGCCATCAACACTGAGGTAACACCTTCCACCAGCAAAAAGATTAGGACTCACTGAAGACACAGATGATCATTAGCATTTTTAAAGCAATACTGCAGTTTTAAATTAAGGTATGTACATTGTTTAAACATAATGCCATTATACACTTAATAGACTGCAGTATATATAACTATAGCAAACACATACTAAGAAATTAAAAAACTCATGTGACTTGCTTTGTTATAATAATTACTTTACTGTAGTGGTCTGGAATGGATCATACAATATCTCCAAGGTATACCTATGTTTATAATAGGAGTACAGGCTTGAAAGCCAGCATTTTCCAAAGTGTGTTCAACTTTGCCAATTATATGGGATGTTGATAGGTGTTCATATATAATGAGTTCTATAAAACAAAGAATTTGAGAACGACTAGGGGGACAGGAGGGAAGAGGTGGCCTTTAATTACCCTTGTCCAGGCTAAGGTATTTTGCTATAGCAGTCTAAATGTACTAAGACAGACACAGAAAGTTAACCTCAATCTATCACAGTCAAGTGAAGAATATAATAAGTAGAACAAAATGTGGAACGGAATTCCTTGAAAACCAATATTGTAGAGTAATCATTGTGTTTATAGAAAGTAGTAAGAGAGAGCCAAGCCAAGCCATGCCACAGAGGGAAGAAGACATTTGGGTTGGGCCTTAAGATAAAATACAGCTAGTTGAGTTCGTCAAGGGGAATGGAGGTAAGAGGAATCTCAGCGATAGAGAACAGTAAGAACACGGGCAGAGAATTATATGTATTCTATTTATATCCTTCATGTCCCTACTGTAATGACTGAAACATAACAGGTGCTCAAAATGTTTACAAACTGAGTCATCACATTTTTCTATCCATCCATTTGGTAAAGCATTTCCTTTACTCAGTTATCTCTTACATAAAATGGGATTGTACTTGCCCATGCTTGCCTCACAGAGAATAACACCTATAAAATGCCACACAGAAAATCAATGTACCAAAAGAATGGAAGATTCTAGTCATGCTTGAACAACAGATGCTGTACAATAGCCCCCTCCCCCCCAATGATGTTCTGTAAAGACCAAGCATTTTCCTCCCCTACTTGCCAATGTGGATTAAAATGGTGTCTGTGGGAGATAATGTCGTAATGTTCCCAGTCCGCCCACACCCTGCCGCTGAAGAGAGGGGCCTGCGTTCTCTTTCCAAAGCAATCTGTATTTTTCTTTCCAGTCTCCTTTGAGTTTGGCTGAAAAGTAAGGACACAAACAGCTAGTGACAGCAGCAGAAAACAGAGGTGATACATTTCTAGGGTTATTTTAGTAGAGTAATTTGGCTGGAAAACCACTGTAGAGATAAACTAAGAAATTATGGTCTGCAAACAAAGCAAGTTGGCAAGGTGAAAATATGTAACATAGAATCCAAATGTGCATTATCTACAGCAACAGTGAGACAGCACTAGCTGAAATAAAGAGAAACATAATTTAGGACTATAGCAAGTTTTTGAACTTGCTGTTCCTTCCTCCTGGAATGCCTCTTCCATTTCCTCATCTGGCAAACTCCTGCATGCCCTTCAACCAGCTCAGGACTCATTACCTCTGAGAGACCATTCCTGAAATTCACAGATGGAGCAAATGGTTCTGTTCTCCATACTTCCTCAGTAAAGTGTATGCATACATATTGTACTGGAATAAACTTGGTTTTGTTACTTTATCCAAGATTTACATTTTGAGGTCTCAAGGGCAAATGTGGAACTTCATTCTTCTCTACATCCCCAGCATTTCAAACACTGCCTGCTACCCATATAACTTCTCAGTAAACCACGGTTCCTAGTTTGATGATTACTTTGCAGGGTCACAAACTGAAGTATATAAAGGAGCCAGCTGGGTTTCTGACACTGTGCCTGTTCAATAAACCCATGCAGACCATGGCCTTCCTCTTCCCCAAATGCCATCTCATCTAGGTAATTTATTTTCTCCTCCTGTTTTTTTTTTTTCCCTTAGCACATCAGATTTTTGTCTGGAATACCTTATTTTCTCTTTTCTACCCATTTGAATCTCAGTATTGTTCAGAGCCCAGCTCAGAACTCACCTCTCTGTGAAGACTTCATTGTTTTCTCTAGACCTTACTGAAGGTTCACAACATGAACTCATAAAACAATGAGATGAGATTCACCTATTGTCATTGTCAGTGGGACCTGCAGTTTTGACTTCTGGCATCCCAACATTTTATAGCACATAGTTTACACTTAATTCAGTGTTATCGTGGTTATTCTCCATCCATGTGAATTAAGCAGACCACCCACACTACATCCAATGAACTCCCTGAGGGAGAAAGTGCTGGTTATACAGCATTGTGTTACTCATAAAAATTAACAGCTTAAAAGCATTTCTTACTAAAGACTGGGAGGCTAGCAACATATTCTACTTTCCTGTTACCAGTAAAGTATGACCAGGAATGCTGTAAACCTTTTTCTCTACAATGCCTCAAGCTTAGCCTAACCTCTGGAATTCTCATAAGAGGCAATCTTATGCCTGGGGCTGGATACCAAGGGACCCTGTGCACTTTGCCCAGAGGAGCCTGGTGCTTCTGGCACCCTTTACCTCCTCATTAGGATGGCTACTGTTTGACAGTTTTCGTGCCTTCCTGACCTTAGTGGCACACTAATAAGCATTGACTACTGGTTAATTCCCCTGACAGGTTTTAACCTGTCTCCACAGTGAGGACCAAAGTAAACAAATAAATATGGAAATCATAGTTATTTTCAGTCTCACCTTGAGTTGCTAGAGGAAATACCTAGCTATTATGACAAGAAAGAAACAAGTCTGAGTATTTGGATTATGTCAAGTTCAATAAAAAACTAAAAGCACCGTGAACTGTTTGACAGAGAATTAAAAGAGTAGATAACATATTTCAGCAACCGCAGTTTTCATTTTAAGAATCTTCCATGTGAATTCTAGCACCCCTTCCTGCCCCCCCATTTCCTGCTCTTTCTTTCCCAGGTTTGTGCCCGCCACATGTTTCCCATCAAGTGTCTTCAGTGTCCTTTGGCTCATCGAGCAGCCATTTGGAGTTTCCTTTCTGAATTCTTTCCCAACTTCTAACCTTCTGGCTCACACCTCTTTTCTGACTGCCCTTCTCCCAACAAAACTGGTATTTTACATAAAAATAAAGTGAACCTTTCCTGTGTTTCACTTTCTCAAAACCTTGCTTTCAGCTAGGTTACAGATGACCTATCAGAACAAATTAACTCCACAGCAGAAATCCCAAAATAGTGTGTTGATAGTTCAATAGAGACACTCTCACCCATTCATTAACAAGTATCTTCCATGTTTGTGCTGTGTTAGTAAAACCAACGAGAAACAGAACAAGTGAGACTTGGAGCATTCCCAACTGTTCTGTCCAGGTGGCCAACCAATGCACAAGATGGGGAAGCCCATGAAAGAACACCAGTCAAGTCTTTGAAGGCATACCCAAGTGTCCTGCCACTGCTCTGTGTCTTTAGTGGCTGTGTATAGTCTTAAGCATAAGATCTAGAGTTGTCCTCAACCTCTTCTGCTTCTGTGCAGATAATACCTGAATTATCTCTGACATCACAGGAGTAAGGCTCCCAGAATTCTGCTTACCAGAGGGGTGTATGCATGTAGTTACCTTAGAACAGAGGTAGGAGTGGGGTGAGGTAGAGTGGGGTGAGATAGGGGACACTGAGTAACTATAAGATAACAATAGAGTCTTTGAAGTCAGACAGACCTGGGTGTGAGTTTTTCTTGAACCCCTAACAGCTGTTGAGTCTTTGGACAAATTATTCAGCCTTCCTGAGCCTCATTTCTTTCTCTCTCTTTCTCTCCCCTCCCTTCTTCCTTCTTTCCTTCCCTTCTTGCCTCCCTCCCTCCCTTCCTTCTCCTTGTCGCTCTATCTCTCTCTCTCTGACTCTGTCTCTGTCTCTCTCTCTGTAAGAGGAGCTGTCAATACTAACCAGTTTATGTATGTCGAGTAAATATGTTACTCCTTTATATTGTAATCATATTCAATCTCCATGATCACTGTTGAGACCCAGAAAACCATACCCCTAAAATATGGCACTTTGGCATGCTGAGTGCTTTGAACAAAGGAGTTTGAAAGACCCGACAACCAAGGTTTTTCTGGCTTCCTCCTGCTTACCACCCCTCCCTCCTTTTCCTTCCTAAGTGTAGGAGGAGCCTTTCTGAAGTTCCCTCATCTGACAGAGGGAAGTTTATCCAGAAGGAATGCAACTACCATGGACTTCCTCTCTGGAATCTATGTTAACCAGAGAAGATTAACTCATAATGCAGGAGAGAAAATTAAAGTCTCCACACCCAGGACCCACCATGCACAAACAGGCTTTTCATTTGTTCCTTCAACTGTTCCCCTAGGACTGCTGTTACCTGGGAGGCTTTCTCTGAAGAATACAACAACCTTTTATCCAAGGGCAGCAGCACAGTTCTGTCCCTCACTTTCCCATAACTTGTCTCCACCTCCCCCAGAGCCCAGAGGAACTTTGTCCCAGGCTATTGTCTGCTCTTTCCGCCCCCTCACCTCCCCTAAAAATCATTTACTTTTTCTCTGAAATTTCTCTAAAATCATCCCTCACTCCCTCTCCCCTATGAAGAGGATACTTAAGCTTTGACCATCTGGCCCTTCTTTGATTCTCACATTTTGTGTGGCTCCCGTGCATGCACACTTGCCTGTTAACAAATGTGTATGCCTTTTCCTCTGTTAATCTGTCCATTTCCAGTTTATTTCAGCAAACTTAAAAGTCAATTTCAGAAGTGGAAGGAGAAATTCCCTTTACCCTTAACACAATGCTATTAGCTATTGCTGACTTCATTTTACAGATATAAAAGGAAGTTCAGTGGGTTTAAGCAATTACTCAAATCCACACAGCTGGTAAGTGGGGACCCCCCCCACCCCCGTGCTCTTTTTTTCTTTGTTTTCAAGTTGGAGTCTCACTCTGCTGCCCAGGCTAGAGTGCAATGGTACACTCACAGTCACCCCAGCGTCAACCTGCTGCTGGGCTCCTGTGATCCTTCTGCCTCAGCCTTCCAAGTAGCCAGAACTGCAGGTGCAGGCTACCATGCCTGGCTAATTTTTGTTTTACTGTAGAGACAAGGTCTCGTCAAGTTGTCTGGGCTGGCCTTGAATCCACAGGCTCAGACAATCCACTCGCCTCGGCCTCCCAAAGTGCTGGATTACAGGCTGAGCCACTGAACCTGGCTCCATACACTAAATCTGGCTCCATACTCTTTCCAGAATGCTGGGCTGCTTCCACGTAGTCATCATCCCTGAACACCTTATGGGGTTACAGTGAGGAGTACATTAAATATCACATGTAAAATAGCTCTATCATTGCCTGAAACAGTGCAGGTACCCAACAGATGTTAGTTCCTTTTACTTCTCTTTGCCCTATAGTTCGTGTGTTTTGTTATTTTGATTCAGTGGAGAAAAAATTGGAAACAACAACACGTATTTGGAAATAAACTCACTGAAGCACTCTTACGAGGGGGACCCAAAAAACATCAGAATTTATTTATTACAAATTGTATGTTTATTCTTACATGTTTAAACCTTCTAAATTACTCTCCATTTGATACAATACACCTATCACGATGCTTTTTCACTGCTCAAAACAGTTTTCAAACTTGTTGATTTGGATGCCTTTTAGTGCTTCTGCCATTTTTTTGTTTGTTTCACCTTTTCCACAATGGCAAAACATTTCCCTTTGAGGACTTTTCTCATCTGGGGAAACACAAAAAAGTCACTCGGAGTAAGACTGAGTGAATAGGATGGGTGGGGCACAGGGATCATGCTGTTTTGGGTCAAAAACTGCTGAATGTTCAGTGCAGTGTGGGTAGGTACATTGTCATGGTGGAAGAACAAGTCACCTGTTTGCCACAACTTGGGACGTTTCTTCCACAAATTGTCATGCGACCTTCTCAAAACTTCCAGATAAACACTTTGGTTGACCATTTGATCTGAAGGAACAAATTCCAAGTGTGTACTACAAGGGGCCCACACTCCAAATGATAATTCTGGGTTTTTTGGGGTCCTCTCTTGTATGTGCCAAATTGAAGGACACTGTTAGTTCGGTTTGTCATTTCTAGTGCAACACTGGAAGGAAGACATATAACACTGTATACATGGGCTCAAAAGGCTCTCTGTCCAAGGTACTGGCAAAATCTGGACCGACGATGGCGAGCACCAGAAGCCAGATGTGTCACCTGGTGTCTCAGAAAAGCAGACAGTCATCATCTGTTGGTACTGTAGCTCTTCTGAAATCAAACGCCAACAGTGATCTGGTGCATTTTTTATGAGCTGTGCACTCAGCCATGCCCAGAAACACTAGAAACTTCCCCAGGGATATATTAGCAAAACAACTTATCCCCCTCCCTGCACTTCCCAGGGTGTAGTAGTTCCCCCTCCCCATTGCAGGCTTCAGCTTCACTGAGAACAGCGTCTGTTCAAAACCAGTCCCTGGGGCTGGAGCTAAACTCTGGAGTCCATGCCTGTGGCAATGAAGACAGACAGCTCACCAGCTCCAGCTGCACCCTAAGATCCTTTCACACTCTTAGCAAAGGGAACATAATCCTGTTATGTTGGGAAATAATCATTCAGATTTTCTTAAGAGAGATGCAAAGAGGAACCAAGCATTCAGAGAAATGCAATAGGATAATCACAGCCAATGTTTCATTAAAGCTTATTTTCCATCAAATTCAGTAACATAAATACTCCTTTTTCTGGTCCTAGTGGAAGACCAAATTATCTAGAGCAGACTTCTGGATATGTTGTTCTTACTAGCTCCATGCTTTTTCTTAAAAATAAAACAAAATATCCTTTTTGTAAACAACTTCCTAACTCTCACTCTTTCTCCCTCTCTCAAAGATGTTTCCAATTCTGAGCAGAAGGTTATGGGCCAGGAAAATGGGTAAAGGGTGGAAGGAGGAGGGAGGGAGAAAGAGGTGGTAGCAGTTGAGCTAATATTCGTGAAACGCATAAGAAATGCCATGCCCTCTTCCAAAGCTTTAAAGGAAACTTCTCTTGACAATCCTGGGGGATGGCTATGATTGAATCCATTGTGTAGATATGGAAAGCAAGACTCAGAATGCAAGCAACTTCTTCAAGGTCACCGAGTAAGTGTAAATGCCTGAGCAGGGACTCTAACTCATAACTCATCCCAATGTCTAGGGGGAGCCTACTTCCGGCGGATGCCTTGGCTTGGATCCCCTCCTTCAGGTGACTCCATCTCAAGCGCTCTTGGACTTTCTGAGATTTGCCAGCATGGCATCTTCCTTCCTTGGCTGGCCTTTCTGACTGTGACTTCTGACTCCCTGACCTTTAGTCAGACTCACAGTCCAGGGCACTTACGGACTGACCCGAAGGCTCAGGTGGTAATCCAACTCATTTCTATGTGGTTGAAAAATATCCATCAAGTGTCACTTTTGCTGAAGGCACATCTCTGAAAAAAAAAGGTCCCTGCATGTGCAAAGTTCATAGTATAATGGAAGACACAGACATTTAAGGAAGAAGCAAGAAAGTACTGCGGTGCTATAGAGGAGGAGGAAAGGGAATTGGAGAAAAGGATAGACATCCCCAAAGGAATGAAATGTGATTCCTGGAAGAACAATGTTCTTTAGCGGAATTCTTAGAATGTTGAAAAGGTGTCTTCCAACCTAACTTTAAAATGCACCACTTGAGAAATACCCTACAAGAGGTCAGAATACAAAAGAGTAATTTGCTATTGTGAATAACGCTGCGATAAACATACGTGTACAGGTATCTTTTTTATAGAGTGATTTGTGTTCTTCAGGGTATATTCCCAGTAGGGGGATTGCAGAGTCATAAGGAAGGTCAATATTTAGAGCTTTCAGGAATCGCCACACTGCTTTCCACAGAGGTTGCACTAGCTTACACTCCCCATCAAAAGAGGACTGGATTAAAAAAATGTGGTACATATACACGATGGAATACTACGCAGCCATGAAAAAGAACAAAATCATGGATTTCGCAGCTACCTGGATGGAACTAGAGTCTATAATACTGAGTGACCTCTCACAGAAACAAAAATCAGAATATCACATGTTTTCACTCATATAATGGACCTTGAACATCCAATGTAATACTATAAGAAAATGACTGAGGGTACTGGGAAATTATGGGGGGGGATGGGATTAACAGTAGCTAATATCTATCTGGGACTGGGAAAACACCTCTTATCAATAGGGTGCCTGAATGAAACGCAATTGTACACCTAACCTTAACTGTACCCTACAAAACGATAATAAAAAATACTGATTATAAAAAAAAAAAAAAAAAAAAGAAATCAAAAGAGTAATTTAGTGGGGCTATTGAGCTTTCCCAAACCTGCCAGCCCCAGGTCTGTGTCTTGTTGCAAGTTGATCTGTCTTAGACAGTAGACCTCAGAGCCCTTCAATAGGCAGAAGTGGCTAAATGGGAATTTGAGGGGTCAGTTGGGCCACTGAATAGACTCATAGCAATAGACATGCTGCTTTTTCTTTGTTACCAATGGTTTTGCATTTTTAAAAAGTCAACAACAGATGCTAGCCTGCAGGACCCAGTGACTAATACCAGGCCCAGTGGTAACTGTGGCTCTGGCTGGGTAACACATCAATACCAAGGGCATGCTGCTCCCACCTCACACACTCTTTGGTGTTCACAAAGCAGAGGATGTTGGCACTGGATGGCTTACTCCAGGGCCCTGAACTCATGCATGCATGCATGCGGCAGGAGAGTTGAAAGATGGAATGTGTGTGTATTGGTGGAAGGAAGGAACAGGATCACGTGAGGAATATTTATCAACTGTTTTTCATTTCTTTATATATGTTATCTCATGTTGTCTATACCAGTTTGATGAGAGCGGTGCTGTCAACCCCATTTCCATAGACATGCAAATAGGACCTAAGAAATTAGAAACTGACAAGGATTGCACAGTTGGTATAAGACATTATTGGACTCTAAATCTCCTCCTTTTCCATTACATCAAAGCTGCAGTCACCCAGAGGGAGTCTTAATTTTAAATTAAGAGGTTTATCATCTGTTTTTTAAGATACACCTATCCCTGGTTGGTGAGCTGGGAGGACTGGAAACAATTTACTAGTTCCCAACTAATATAACCCATGATTAAGAAAAATTAAGGAGGAAAAACATTGAATCCAGAGAGAATGCCTCATCACTCCCCCGACAAAAAGTCACTTTATAGATGCTGGTTATTCTGTGTGTTGATCCTAGTGGAGTCCAATCTTGGGACAGGGCTAAGAGATAAAGTCAGCATAGGAGATCAGACTGATTCCAATTGTCTTTGAAAATCTCCACACAGCCTGTTCCATGAATGCAGTGTCACTGCTCAGTAGGGTAGGCATGGATATTGGCATTTTGACTTTAGCAGACATTTCTTTGTTTCTTTGCTTGGGTACCAGATGAAGTTAATTATGTTTAGGGACCATGTTGCATTTTTCTTAAAGTACTATATTTTTAAGGACTAGACTTATTTTCCAATCAAGGATAAGAGGTTCTTCCACCTTGAGAGATCTCAGGGATGTGGGAGTTTAGAGCTTAGTGGATATAAACCTTCCATTCACTCTGACTTCCCGTCATAGCAATAGAAGGAAAGGGTGGTTAGAAATGCCACACTCTCTCAATTATTCCTGAGTGTTCTCTCACTGGCACTCCCTTTCCCAACCTCTTCTCCTCCCTCCTTCCCTGCATTGTTGAAGTTGCATAAGTCAAAGCAGGTATGCTACAATAACACTGTGTCCACATGGAGGGAGGAGTCCCTGCAAATTCAGAATAACAGGTCATTGAAGACTCCAGTTAGCTCTAGAAGGTGTGTGCTGAGTACATATCCCTGTTTAAAAATGGGTACTTCTCTATTCACAATAGCAAAGACATAGAACCAACCTAGGTGCCCATCAACAGTGGACTGGATTTAAAAATGTGATGTACATACACGACAGAATCCTATGCAGTCATAAAAAATCATGAAACCATGACCTTGCAGCTACCTGGATGTGGCTGGAGGTCATTATTCTACGCAAATTAATGCAGAAACAGAAAATCAAATACTTCACATATAAATGGGAGTTAAACTTTGGGTACACATGGACATAAAGATGAGAACAGACGCTGGGGACTCCTAAAGGGGAGGGAAAGGAGGGGGAAAGAGATAAAGAACTATCTTGAGGGACCATGCTCACTATTTGGGTGATGGGTTCAGTAAAAGCCCAAAGGTCACCATTACACAATATACCCACATAACAAACCTGTGAATGTAACTTCTGACTCTATACTAATAAAAAAAGGTACTTCTGTGCCAGAGTATAAACCTCCCAATAAATCAATGAACCCACACTGTACATGCTATCCTTCTCGTCCACCTCCTCACTGGTTCCCTCTTCACTGCCTTCCACTTGAGGAAGCTTATCACCTCTAAGTGCTTTCACACTGGCCCCTGCTGTGCTTGCTGGTTTCCAAATTCTCTGAAGTATAGTGATCTGGAATGCGGAGACAATGGCTTAAGATCTTTTATTTTGGCTTAAAAGCCACCTCATTTAATCAAAGAAACAAATTTTGTTAATATAATTTGAAGCAAGATTTGTCTTGCTAATTAACTGAAATTAAGAGTCCTCAATATTTATCCAGTGTTCAGTGTGTCCTGTGTGTGTGGAGCTAACAGCCTTGTTATTTGAAGGTACTTTTCTAGAGGCCAGGTACAACGTATTCCCTTCATTTTGTATAGTGGTAAAAGAAGACATATGGAGCATCGAATCCTGTTCACAGTATCATATTCAGAAAAAGATTATTGCAGGATTTTCCACTATAGGATGCAATGATAAATGCCCAATCTTCAGAAACAAAGGTTATTTCATCTTTCATGGGTCCAAATTGAGTGTGGTGGGTAAGGAATGGGCATTTATCCAATGTTTTCTCTTTTTTTTCTTTTTCTTTTCTTTTCTTTTCTTTTTTTTTTTGAGTCAGGGTCTCACTCTGTCATGCAGTGGCATGATCATGGCTCACTGCCTCCTTGACCTCCTGGGCTCAGGCAATCCTCCCACCTCAGCATCCCAAGTAGCTAGGACTACAGGCATGCTCCACCACACTCAACTAATTTTTTTTTTTTGTAGAAATGAAGTCTCTCTATATTGCCTAGACTCTTCTTGAACTCCTGAGCTCAAGGAATCCTTCCACCCCGGCCTCTTAAATTTCTGGAATTATAGGCATGGACCACCACACCTGGCCAGTCTTGCACAAGGACTAGACTATAGGAGGGGCTCAACTAATGTTTGTTGAATGAATACATAGGAATCAGATCATTAAGAAGGAAATTAGTAAAGTATTATCTGATCAATATTTGATTTCCAGCATAGTCAGAGTTTTTGGGTTTTTTTTTCCTGGTTGTTTTATACCTCGGTGTTGTTCAGCCTTCACTGTGGTGCACGGCCATTCTGTCAAGTGCCCTTCTTCCTCTCTCAGAGTCTGCTTCCCTCCCCACAGCAGGAGCAAATGAGCTCCAGCCTTTTAAGAGTGAATAATAAACACACAGCTTGCCGAGCTTCAACTGGGGTTATAGATGGAAAATGGCTTGATGAATAGTTCTTGCTTGAGTGATAAACGTGTACATCAGAAAGTAAATCTAGTGGAAAAGAAGACCTATCCACCATTCGCACTAGGAGTTGGGAGACTCAAATCGACAGTAGAGATTCTTTTTCTTAATTCTCAGTAATGCCAAGTCATCTTTCTTTATACTCTCTTATTTTCCCTGCCACTCCCCTCAGAAGGGTAGTATTACCTAGTTTTAAAAACAGCAACACAATATTGTACTTACAAATCACCTTTTCATTATTGAAACTCAAACATCTCACACATGCTTAATGCAGATACCCTAAGGAAACGTTATTTGGCATTTACCCAAAACACCAAAATGCAGAGATTGGTTTCTTTAACTAGGTTTACCCAGCAGTACTGAAAAGGAACTCAGGATTTTAGGAAGTAATATCATATATTATATTTCTACTCTATATCTGGCATATTATTTAATTTGAGCACAACAATTACAAGATGAGTAATTTTCTTTGCTTATCTTCTTAAACAATTTTTTCACTTTTTGGGATGAGATTTATAATGTCTTAACACTTGGGTCCACAAAACTTCTCAGTAGATATTAGGAAACAAAGAAGCCAGACTTCAGCATTGTTAACTCAAGGTTGCAAAATGGCAGCTTATAAAGCAAATTGTTCGGTTTGAACAGCTAAGGGCATTAATTAGATGCCAATATTTTAAAACATCAGGGGCTGATGTACATATCAGACTGTTGGTTTCCTTTGAAAAGCTGACAACTCTACACCCTCATTCCTGCATAATCACAATCTAGTGGCAGTTGAGTGACCACTTTGGTCTTTAGTTGGGGCCTGTACTGTTCAATTTACTACCTGGCCTTCTCTCAGGCACATTACCTGTCTGGCCCCTGTAGAGATTTGAGACTGCAACCTCTGTTTTCTATGTGTTTATTCACCTCTGCATTAGTTCCAAATTTTTCAAGGTCTGAACTGGCCTGTGCCAACCTCATCATGCCAAACATAGCCAACCCTCCAGCTCATGCTGTAGGTCACAACCAACCCAAGCCCAATCACCTTGATGCTCAAGGAGTGCACATGGCACACTGGCATTTCCACAAAGGAAACCATAGGCCCTAGGACCTGCTAACATCCATCTTTCTGTCAGGGGGCTCTAAGCATAAACGAGCTGACCTAGAACTTGTAAGACATTGGAAAGCCTCACTGGCTATCTCTTCCCTTGGCTCTGATCCTCCCAACAGAAGGGCAGAAGGAAGGCAAGTTTTAGATCTCAATGATAGAAGAGACTGTGTACAGTTGGATTTTTGAACAATTTAATCACATACTGGACTACGCCAAACCCCTGTTGCAACTGATAAGTAATATTACAGATGAAGGCGTAGGAATAATTTCCTTCTGACCAGAGCTGGCAATCAGTTGATGTCTTGGAAGATGACAACTGAATTGTGTTTGTGACAGATATCCCAGCACTCGCATATATGACTGACATCTGCCAAAGTCACTGCGCTGAGCAATTTGCCTTGATAAGAGTCTACAGAAGCCAGTACTGCAGGCTAATTATAACTTGGAAAAAATATTTCCTTTCAACTCAATGTCTCTGTCTTTAATGTTACAGAGCCCTTTTCTCCTTGAGACTATGGGGGTGGGGAGGTAGGGAGAGACTGTTCTTGTCATTTGTCATTCCCAGGAGCACCAGCTATATCTTATTTTACTTTTTTCTTGCTGTACCAAAAAAGCCACTTACTTTTTTCAGAGAACCCTACTGCATAGTTTTGCTGGTCATCCCTGCCCTTCTGTGGCCACTTCCCAGTTCTGCCTTCTTTTAAAAACATACATCTCTAACACTGAAGGTTGTTTGTTCTTCTGGGGCATGGGAAAAAGATTTTAAAAACTTTAAAATGTCTGAATATTTAGGACATGGAAAAAAAGTTGCTTGTTCTGAAGGGACCTTTGTCAAAAGAACATCTGGGATTCTTCCACTTGCTTAGTTTTTATCAAAGATAATGGCGAGCCAGGTTCGGTAGCTCAGCCTGTAATTTCAGCACTTTGGGAGGCTGAGGTGAGTGGATTGCCTGAGCCCACGGGTTTGAGACCCATCTGGGCAATCTGGCGAGACCTCATCTCCACAATACATCAAAAATTAATCGGGCCTGGTAGCGCGCGCCTGTAGTTCCAGCTACTCGGAAGGCTGAGGCGGAAGGATTGCCAGAGCCCAACAGGCTGAGGCTGCAGTGGCTGGGAGCGGCCACTGCACTCCAGTCTGGGTGACAGAGTGAGACTCCAACTCAAAAAAAAAAAAAAAAAAGATAATGGCATTTGACTCACTTCTAATATTTAAGTAGATGGGACACCCCCCAAAAAAGGGAGGGAGAGGACTTACAGAAAGGACTAGAGGGTCTTCGCAGGGTTGCTTGTTGGGTCAGGCCCCGCAGGGATATGGCAGGAGATGATGTTACAACTATTGGATAAAACAGCATAGCAGACAAGGAGCCCTGCAGTTAGCTCCTCTGGTCTTTATAGTAGATACCGACTGGATGCAGTGGTTCATGCCTGTAATCCCAGCACTTAGGGAGGCTGAGGCAGGAGAACTGCTTGAGCTCACAGGTTTGAGATCAGCCCAGGCAACATAGCAAAACCACAAAAAACTAAAAATAAAAAATTAGCTGGACATGGTGGCATACACTTGTAGTCCCAGCTACTCAGGAGGCTAAGGCAGCTACCCAGGAGGTCGAGGCTTCAGTGAGCTGTGATTGTGCCACTGCACTCTAGCTTGGGTAACAGAGTGAGAACCAGGCTCAAAAAATAATTGAATAAATACTTTTCGACGCGTGGCTCAGAAGTACCTTAAGTTTGAAGAAGGATGCTCGCATAAGCAAAGGAAAAGTTTCCTTTTAAGAAAACTTTGTGTCTCTATTACAGTTCTTAAGGGACACCCTAAATGTTTTGGTTGACATACTTCATTGCAACTGCTGGAATTTTAGGCATGCTTGTTTTTATAGTCTGGTATTGAAAAAGAAAAACAAAAGAGCAGCCCTTGACAGCTGAAACGTAACCTGGCACTCATGACTAGATCTTGTTGTCCTCCTCCTGGATGTGAGCAATATTGTAGAATACCAATCACAGGCAAGGTCACTCTGAGGCTGTGATTAAAGTGAGACAAAAAGCGGTCACTTCATTTAATCTATGCACAGAATATGTAGAGTCACTGCTTCATTCACAAAGTACCAACAGTCCTCTCTCTTAGCTACTGGCTGCTGCTTCCTTACCATTTACAACTTTAACCTCACTCTAGTCTGTTCTCCATATCCATGAGATTTAACTGAAATATGCATTAATTGAGAATTGGCACCAATCTAAAGCAAATCAGGCTTCCCTGGATTCTCTCCCAAGTTACCCAACCAAAGTCCAATTCCTAGAACAGATTTTCTTCCAATACCCTCTTGCTCAGACAAGATGGTTCTTGATAGTGTGTATTCTCCCCATTGCAAGGAGTAATAAATGCAACTCAACTAGCCACAGGTGGGTTTCTCATGGTCTTTGGCTGGAGGTGTTAAGAATATATTAAGTATTTTCCAGAGAGAGATGCCAATTTCAAAATTTGAATTTCAAAGGTTTCCCACTTATTTCAAGACACTCTTTGGTAGGTACGTGAGGATCTGGGGAATCTGGTCCCCCCTCTTTCCTACCTCATGTGGTCTATAACTTATCTTCACTCCTCGCAGTGGTTTAAATGGTGGCTTACGCTGAATGTGGATGTGGTCTTATTTGGAATAGTGTCTTTGCAGACATAACTAAGTTAAGGATCTCAAGTTAAGATCATCCTGGATTATCTAGGTGGACCCTAAATTCAATGACAAAGTGTCTTTAGAAGAAGAGATGACACAGAACAGGAGAAACACTGAAAGGAAGGCAATGTGAAGACAGGCAGAGATGGAAGTGATAGGTTTCCTAGCCCCAGAATCTGGGAGAGAGGCATGAAAAGGATTTGCTTTCAGAAACTCCAGAGGGAACCAGACTTGCTGACAACTTGATTTTGGAATTTTAACCTCCAGCACTGAGAGAAAAGAAAATAAATGTTATTGTTTGATTCTACCAAGTTTGTGGTAGTTTGTGTTTGAGAAAACTAAAACACTCCTTCCCCAGCTATACACAGCTGCTTGTTTGCCCACGCTAATCCTCCATCCAGAGATTTTTTTTTCCCTCCTGCTTGTCTTCCTAGCTCCTATCTATCTTTAAAACTCAGTTCAGCTGGGCTCAGTGGCTCAGCCTGTAATCCCACGCCTTTGGGAGGCTGAGGTGACTGGATTGCCTGAACCTGCGGGTTCAAGACCCACCTGGGCAGGCGAGACCTCATGGCTACAATAAATAAAAAAAAAAATCAGCCGGGCATGGTAGCGCACACCTGTAATTCCGGCTACTCAGAAGGCTGAGGCGGAAGGATCGCCGGAGCCCAGCAGGTCGAGGCTGCGGTGGCAGGGAGTGGCCACTGCACTCCAGTCTGGGCGACAGAGTGAGACTCCAACTCAAAAAAATAAAATTAAATAAATAAATAAGTAAATAAAACTCAGTTCGAAAGTCATCTCTCCCAAGAAGCCTTCTTGGACCGCCTCCGACTTATGTGCCCTCTCTTGTGTTTCCATAACAACCTGTGCTTTCTTGTATCCAGGCTATTTTAATATCATATTATAATCCTGATTTTTTTGTCAACCAACAAAGGTCGTGATGCCTTGAGGGTAGGGACCATGATTTTGCAATGGGTACAAAGTTACAGTCAGATGGGGGAAAAAGTTCTGTGTTCTGTTGCATGACAGGATGACTATGGTTAACAATATTGTATATTTCAAAGCAGCCAGAAGAGAGGATTTTTGAATGCTCTCACTAGAAAGAAATGAGAAATGTGTTCAGTGACGAATATGCTAAGCACTCTTTTACATAATGTGTACATGCATCAAAACATCACGCTGTACCCATAAATATTGTGGAAGAACATGGGGCCTGATTAGGCCAGCATCAATGGGGTACAATGGGTAAACTGTTTTGAGTAAGGAAATCTCAGAATGAGATTACAAGAATTGTAAAATCTGAATAGCCAGCTAAAAGACATTTGCTGCTGTTTCCATGACAAAGAGTGGTCAACTGTTGCAGTTATACAAAAACCCACAACCTCCATTTGGCCCATAGCCTGGCCCATAAGTGACTTACAATCAATCAAACACCAACCAATCAGAACTATATCATTTGCATGGCAAGAACCAATTCATGATGGGAATCCTAAAACTCATACCTAACCAAAGAGAGTGTCAGACTTCACTGGGAAAAACCTCAGGCCACTGCCTCTTTGTAGCAGTTAGAAAGTGTACATTTCTCAATTCACAATTGTCTTGGTGAACACTTTCATCCCTGTGTATGGCCACACCATACACAGCCTGTCATGCACAGCAAATGTGTATAGTCATTATGTGTTGTTTAAAGACAAAATTTGTAAAAAAAAAAAAAAAAAAAAAAAAGGTTTTTGTGCATGGTGCCAAATGCATAATAAATGTGAGATGAATGAATGAGTGAACAATTTATTTTGTTCAGAGAATTGTTTCATGTCTCTTCATCTTTCAAAGTAATCGTTTTGAGCATCTTTACCCATTTAAGGGGATGTGGTCTATACTAGGCAAACATGAACTATTGCCAGAAGCCGGAATAGACTGCTTCTAAGCCCTGGAATTTTTTTTCCTCTCCTTTTCCCTGCCCTCTACCTATCCCCATGAACCAATTCTAAGAGTTTTCCCTATTGCAACAGAGGCTTGGGATAAAAAAGGACAGACTCCAGAAAACAGCAAGACCCTGGGAGGTAAAGAAAGGAATACTGGAACTCAGGCACCAGATGAGAACATGAGTAACTAGGAAACAGCCAGGGGAAGAGGCAGAGGAGTCTCTGTCCATACACAGACAGAAAAGAGACACAGTAAATATACTTTGTCTCCTATAAGTAGCTTTAAAAAATGTTATGTGTTTGCTTACCAAAAGGCACACAATTACAATAAGGAATTTAGGCAACTCATGAATTCTGCATTATCTCACCCATCTTTTTCCTAGTTCTTAAGGTAGCAGCATAAGAGAAGAAAAGAGGTGAGCGATGTCAGAATGCTTTTAAGGGATACTCAAATAGCAAGGCTAGACCAGTATGAAGCAGAGAGAAAAATAAATAGTGTCGAGATCATAAGTTTAATAATATCTATTTATATAGACACTGCTCTGTTCCAGAAGGTTTTGAGGCCGTTTATAAAATGGCACAGGAAGTCTGTTCAATACCTTCTTGCTTTGACTACATGAAGTTCTGAGAGTCGATGGAGAGGTAGAATAGCAGAGTGACTAAGAGCATAGGTTCTGGAGCAAGACTGCTGGGTTTAAAACCTATGTGCATCACTTTCTAGCTGAATGATTTGGGGTACATTATTTAATCTGTCAGTGTTTCAGTTTCATCAACTGTAATATGGGATGAATTCAGAGGGTCACTTTATAGACAAAATGAGTTAATATATGTTGAATGTTTAGGAAATGCCTGACTTAGAAATAATGGATGGGAAGTTTATAAACATTGAGGAATCAGACTTTCCGATTAATGTGATTTCATCCTTTTATCATCCTTCAGGAATTTCTCCCATTTTACAGATGGATGGACTGGCACTCAAAACAAGTAACCTACCCAGGGTATGGAATTTTAAAATGGCTGTGATTAGAGGTGAATCCAAGTTCCACTGGTTTCACACCTAAGTTCTTTTCTTCTTTTGTTTTATTTTGTTTTGTTTTTGAGTCAGGATATCAATCTGTTGCCCAGGCTGGAATGGAATGCAGTGACAACGGATTTGCTCACTGCAGTCTTGACCTCCCGGGTTTAGGCAATCCTTCCACCTCATGCCCCTGAATAGCTGGGATTACAGGCATGGGTCACCATGTCTGGTGAATTTTTTTGATTTTTTTTTTTTTTTGTAGAGATGAGGTCTCGCTATATTGCCCAGGCTTGTCTCAAACTCCTGGGCTCAAGCAATCCTCCTGTCTTGGCCTCTCAATGTACTGGAATTGCAGGCATGAGTCACCGCATCCAGCTTAAACTTTTATCATGACCCTGCTGTAATACCACAATTTTCACCTATCCTCCCCTAGAGCTAAAATCTCCCCATGTTTTTGCGAGGTGAAGTGTCATAGTCAGCAATCATACAATTATGGTTTCCTATGCTTTCTGTACTTCTCTATCTTCATTTCCTTCCTTCTTCCTCCCATATAGAGTCCAGAATATGGCGCAACTTTTAAGATAGATTGTACATGGGTCTCACATCTCCTTTCTTTTGTTCTCTAAATTTCAACCCTTTAGGTAAGCCCCTCTGGGGAACGATGTCACAAAACTAAAATACACAATCCACTCATCAAACACATTTCAGCAAAACTGGTTCAGCTTCTGCTCATTTGAAGAGCACAAGGGCAACTATGTGCAGCAGATGTGCTGAAGTCATCTCATTCTACCTATAATCCCACCGGTCTCCTGCTAGCACTCCAACATGCAACTGAATATGTAATGCCCATCCTGGATATATGCACGTACCTTTGATGTCGTTGTTATAGAGACATCCCTAACTCAACACAGTAGGCCTGCCTGAGGCATCTCTATGGTATCTGGAGAGACCAGAGCTCCTAATTCAGACAGATCTGGCCTTAAATCCTTGGTGTCATCACTTAGCAGCTGTTCAATATACCTCCACGAGTTTGTTTTCTCAGGTGATACTGATTGATACCTTTCACCACATGACTGCTCTGAGGATTAAAGATGACAAAGTATATAGGATGCCTGGTATATTGAATCTGCTTAATGTGTGACAGTTATTAATACAATTTGTTATGAAAAGATATAATGCCTACTTCTGGAAATCCAAAACAAATGTTCCCAAGATCAACTGGAGAGAGGAAAGAAAAAATAAAATAAGTAAAAACTAGCTGGGTGTGGTAGCTTACACCTGTAATCCTAGCACTTAGGCCAAGATGAGAGGATTGCTTGAGCCCAGGAGTTTGAGACCAGCCTTGACAATATAGTGAGAACTTATCTCTACAAAAATATCACACAGACACACACACACACACACACACACACACACACACACACACGTTAGCCGGGTGTGGGGCGCATGCCTATATTACAGCTTGGGAGTTTTTTGAGACTTTGACTCAAAAAATTTAAAAAATAAATTATTTAAATACATAAATAACAAAAACTAAAATAGAGGAAGAAAAGTTTCCCTCCATCTTCAAGGCATAAAACCCCAACCTTCCACTCTGGAGGTTTCAATAATAAATTACTCTTTTAATTGACGGTGTAACTGATCCGTGCTTAGCAACTCACGACACATTCACTCTCTGGGCAACGCTGGAGAGCTTTGAAATCAGTCAGTGAGCATAATGAACTACGATTTTTCTTCAACAAGGGCAAAATTACAAACATGCATTTCACTTCCAGACAATTAATTAATTTGTTTACACCATTTCTCTGCTTTGTTTTATTTCATAATTCTTTCCTCTCCACTTGCCTAATCTCAAGGGTTTATTAGTAACTCCCACAGGTGTTCCTCCAGGGTATAGCGGAATATAATTGTAAGGGCACATCGTTAGCTTTAACAAATTTCAGATCAGGAAATGAAGAAATAAAATAGATCTCAAGAATAGCCCTAGAAGACAGTTTTGACAGTTTTCACAGGCATATATTAAATCCTTTCTTTAAATATTACAGTGCCTGTCATAAAACACCTCTACTACTGATATCTAGAAGGGACCAATGGTTTTTTAAGATATCTGGCCACAAGGAAAATTCACGGTGTGAAATATGTGCAGCAATTTACATATGTCTTATAGGAACCCAGGTTTCTTATTTTTCTGGGGTTCCAGGAAATTTCCTGATTCATTCTTCTATAAATTGTGTTTTTGTCCAAATGATCATTGCCACATTTCTATTATACACTCATACCTCCAGGTGTTCAACCACTAAAAAACCACTCTTGGCAGGCAGGATTGTTTGTGACTTTTTCTTTTCTCGGTTTATTTTTGTCTTTGGATTTTTTGTTTGTTTGTTTGCTTTTAAACCTTGCCATGTTTTCTCCTATAAACCCATGTTTTGAAACTCTGAATCAAAAAGCCATGCAAATTTCTGATCTCTGTTTCACTTAAAGTGTTCAAAAAGAGTTTAGAGAGGCTGTGTTTGGATATTCACTTATTTGGTCTACAGATACTGCCTCCTCTAAAGTGTGTCAGATACTTTAGACACAAAACCTTGTTTAATATATTAAGTTGATGTGATTATCAATCTTAAGAGACCTCATGCCCAAGGCGCCCCTTACAATGAAGCAACCAGCAGTAGTTCTTTACACAAAATATCATATCTTCTACCATATCATATCCTAGTCTTGGCCATAAATCAGGTAGCTAACCCAAGTACACCAATAGATATTCATGCCAATGGCTAGAGAGATGACGTAAATAAATCCACAGTCTTCTCTAAGCTGCAAGTTTTCATCTGAAGTATAATGCAACTCTACTAGAATGATCTCTAACTCTTCCAGTTTCAACATGACATATCCTATGGTCCTTTATAAATTTCTCAGGGAAAGATGGAAAACAATGGGAAGAAGAACCCAAGAGTATCCAAGTCTGGATGTTTCCTTTAGAGGCAAAAAAAAAAAAAAGTATTCAAAGTAAGGGACACATTTGCAAATTAAGTGCATGCATTAGATCTTAATTGCTACAAGTTGTTATCAATTACTATTAATTGCTATGAAGCATTAAGCTAGCTGAGTTTTACTTGAGTGGCTTCCCCAGCTCTGGCTAATAAGAATGGACTCTGTCTATCCATTTTCTCCCCTCTTTTTACATGTGTGGTAATTATTAGTTATTTGTAGAATGACCACATTATTTTACTATTACTAATTGCAATTATTATTGCTCTGAAATGCAACAAACCGACTTGGAAGCAAGGAAATTTATGTGTTTTTTAAACCTTACTCAAGATCACCAATATGCCAACATTTTTTGGATAGAACACTGGATTTGCTGGGAGGATTTTTGTTGTTTATCAGATGCCAAAATACTCTTATGAGTACATGAACATGGAATCACCTGTCAAATTAAAGAGGTGGTAACACAGTAAATAATGTATTTTAGGAGATAGCAGCATAATTTCACTACCAAATAAGGGATCTGAGTTGAACCAAGGTAAGCTCTTAAAACTCAAAATCATATCTCTTCTGCATAACTGTTGGTAGTCAGAAAGCTGTTTTCTCTGAAGTAATTTTTGGCACTAGGGTAGTATATGACACACTAAGCTCTAAATGAAACAAAAATATTAAGTTAAGAACGTCATAATCTGCTTGTTAAAAAGAGACAGCATAATGTATTGTTTAAAAGCCCAGAGTTGGTATGCTTCTTTTGATATGAACTCTACCACTAATGAGCTATGCAATATGAGCAAGTTCCTTAAGTTCTCTCTCAGTTTTTTCATCTGTAAATGGGGGGTAATAGCAATATCCACTTCTTCAGGGTTTTGTAAAAAATTGATAAGCAAGCCGAGCTCGGTGGCTCAGCCTATAATCCCGCGCCTTGGGAGGCTGAGGTGAGTGGATTGTCTGAGCCCGCGGGTTCAAGACCTGCCTTGGCAACTTGGCGAGACCTCATCTCCACAATAAATCAAAAATTAGCTGGGTGTGGTAGCGTGTGCCTGTAGTTGCAGCTACTTGGAAGGCTGAGGTGTAAGGATCGCCGGAGTCCAGCAGGTCGAGGCTGCGGTGGCTGGGAGCAGCCACTGCACTCCAGTCTGGGTGACAGAGTGAGACTCCAACTCAAAAAAAAAAAAATTGATAAGCAAATATACATAACCATTTGAATAGAAAATGATAAATATTTGATAAGGGTGAAAATTAAAATCTAGTTTATTGTGATAAACTGATAGTATTGGACTTATCTATACTTACCTATATTTCATACCTTAATTGAGATTTTGTTTGTTTGTTTGTTTTGTCTTGTTTTTAGATAGCACCTTGCTCTGTTACCCCGTAATCATAGTACACTGCAGCCTCAAACTCCTGGTCTTGAGGGGTCTTCCCACCTCAACCTCAGTCTCCCCAGTAGCTGGAACTATAGGTGTAAGCCACCACACCTGGCTAGGCATGGGTCTTGCTATGTTGTCCTGGTCTCAAGTGTTCCACCCACCTCAGCGTTTCAAAATACTAGGATTATAGGCATGGCCACTGTGGCCTCAAGTTTTTTTTTCTTTTTTCTTTTTTTTTTTTTTGAGTTGGAGTCTCATTCCATTGCCCAGGCTGGAGTGCAGTGGCACACCCATGACCACACCAACATCGACCTGCTAGGCTCCGGTGATCCTTCTGCCTCAGCCTTCCAAGTAGCTGGAACTAGAGGTATGTGCTACCATATTCGGCTAATTTTTTATTTATTGTAGAGATGAGCTCTCACCAAGTTGCCCAGGTTGGTCTCAAACACGCGAGCTCAGGGAATCCACTCACCTTGGCCTCCCAAAATGCACAGGTTGAGCCACTGAGCCCGGCCAAGTTTTCTCTTTTTATCATAAAAATTCAGGAGTATAATTTAGGCTAATTGGAAAGATTTTGAGGGTTGCTAGGAAGCCCTCCTCTATTACCAAAGAAACAGTCTCCCAAATGAAGACATCCTGAGAAATGCAAAAGTGCCTCAAATGTACCTTATTTAATTCAACAACTATTTTATTTGCTCACAGTGTCAATCACTTCAACGGTTCCTTCTTAATTCTATGTGAAAACATTAACTCAATTGAGAAAGCCCTTGGGAGAGAGTGGAGAAGTGGATACAAGGGAAGAAAACCTAGGGCATAGGTGTCCTCATATCGGTACACCTGGGTACCTAGACTTAGGGTGCATCTCCAGTTATTTTACATCATAGACCACATAGAAAATGCTAATATTTGCACTGCACACAGTTTGGGAAGTTAAGGCAGCTAATGACTGATGACAACTCTCTAGAGGCTCTGACTTCCTGCATCAGCCAGCCCCTTAGGCTGAGGGGCTTGATTCCTCAGTACACTATGTCTTATGCTGACATATGCTGGTCGGGACGTTCTGGCTTTAGAGATCTTCATGAAGGTCCAAGTCATGCGATAGAGGGCACTAAGAAAGAGGAATGCTTCAATACTTCCCATTTTCCTCTTAGATTAGCACAGTGATTTTGTAACTTGTGGTTCCAAAATATTGAAATTGATGGTCTATTTAGATAGCCACATTAAATATTAGTAGAAACCTTTTAAATGTGCAGCAATAGTTAGGCTAGGCTATGCTGTGCTACAGTAACAAATCATCTGTAACTTACAGGCACACACACATTTTCTTTTTGCTCACATAAATGCTAATGTGGATTAGCATCCTAGCTACATCTTATACAAGACCCTCTAAAATGCAAGACTATTAAAGCACAAAGAAGAAATGGCAGGAAAATAGAAAGATGGAAGAAACATGAGGATGACTCTAAGCTGCATCAGCCTAGAAGTGATGCATTTCCCTACTGGTCATGGACTGTTGACCAAAATTTGCTCCAAATCTAACAGCAATAGAGGCTGGGGAACACAGAGAAAACACAGATAACTGATGAGCATTATTTTGATCCCACTTGATCAAAGTACTTTCCATTTTTATACCATATATTACTGTATTACTTGATAACTGCTGTTGCTTTTCTCTTAGCAAATTAAATCTCAACAGAGACTCAACAAGTTTCCACTAAGTGCAAAATATTATAGCATAAATATAAATAAAAATCAATAATGCTCAAGAATAGTATTAAACAGATACCATGGTCTGAACCCATCTCACAGCTAGAGTGAGACATCTTTGATGATTTTATTGATTATACTAAAGATCATACCTTAGATATACACAATGTTCTCATTTTCTTAATCCTGCAATCATATTGCTTTTTATTTAACCTTATTGGTGTTTGTCAAACCTCAACGTAACATTTTTTGTGATATGCCATCAATGTTTTGCTTTGAGTATTAAAATTAACATACTCTAAAAAAATCTCACAATGCTACCCCTACTCACCCTTTCCCTACCTAGATGTTGTGACATGAAATATTGTTCTACTACTACGGGTATATCCCAATTTCCTATTTTTCCTTTATTAAGCTTGTTTAGATTAATTTTGCAGGGTGAAAGTGATTGAATACTTTAACTGAAGCTTAAATCCAAGGCAATAAAACCCATGTCCTGAACTGAACAATATATGCTCCTATGGATCAAGCATCTAGACTACTTAGAGACCGCATGGGGCAGTCACACCCTTGGTTTCTACAAAGCTCAAAAATTAGGGTATGAGCAAAAACTTAGATGAACTGAAGCAATGGGACTTCACTACTTCAAAGAGGATTGGGAAGGAGGATGAGCACAGCTAATTAAACTGGTATTTAAATACAATTTCAGCAAATGGGACTGGAGGGTGGAATTCTTATCTATCTAAGTGTTCAATGTAAATACTAGGACACTGCAACGTTTCTATTGGGAGATAAGAGGAAATGGAACCCAGAGACAGAAAACATGAATGAAGATATTTCTTCCTGGTTCTGTGAGTTAAACAGAATAAATCTAAAAATGACTTATTTTGGAGGGTTTGGTCTGTGCTGCTCCTGTAGTGCCCATCAGATCAAGAAACGGGGACACAATGAATGGTTTCTTAGTGCTATACTTATACGTCCCATTTTTGGTTTTTGTCTTTCTTTTTTGAGACATGTTCTCACTTTGTCATCCAGGCTGAAGCGCAATAGCACAACATAGCCTACTGCAGTCTTGAATTCTCTTGATTCAGCATTCAGTGTAGCATGAACTACAGGCGAGTGCCACCACACAGTGCTAGTATTATTATTATTTGTAGAGACAGCATCTTTTTTTTCAGAGATGAGATCTCACTATGCTGCCCAGGTTGGTCTCAAATTCTTGACCTAAAATAATCCTCCCACCTAGGCCTCCCAAAGTGCTGGGATTACAGGCATGAACCACTACTCTTGACCCCATTTTCCATTCTAAAAAGAGTCCCAGCAAAGAATGATTTTGTTCACAGTTAGAAAACTGCTACTTCTGTCCCAGAGGATATAAGCAATATTGTTTTCCTTTTCTTGGTTTCAGCTAGTTTCATTAGCCTTATTTCTTTTCTTCAATCATACCTAAAATCTGGATAGTCCCTTCAAAAATAAATAAATAAAGAAAAGAAAAAAATGAAGGACAATATTTTCCCCTTCAAATCCAAATACAGAGAGCAGAGCAAACAAGCAGAGAAAGAAGCATTGTCCACATAGAGACGGTATAAAAAGAACATGTTTCTCTCCATCATTGTCTTGGAGCTGTCCAAAGCATCCTTTCGTGGCTTCTTGTGTGTTTATTTGTGCCTGAGCACCTAACCCCACATACCCATGCCTCCAGACATATGTATAATTAAAATATTTTTAAATGGCTATTTCTATAAAAAATAATCCCACGCAATTTAAAATACAGAGTTTCATTTTGCTTTACTTTTTGTTGCTGATCTAAATCCATTTTTTTTTTTTTTGAGTCAGAGTCTCACTCTGTCACCCAGGCTATAGTGCAGTGGCACAGTCATGGCTCACCACAGCCTTGACTTCCTGGGCTCAAGCGATCCTTGTGCCTCAGCTTCTCCAGTAGCTGGGACTATAGGCACTCACCACCATGCCTGGCTATTTTTTTGTAGAAATGAGATCTCACTGTGTTGCCTAGGCTGCTCTTGAACTCCCGGGTTCAGGCAATCCTCTCACCCTGGTCCCCCAAAGTGCTAGGATTACAGGTGTGAGCCACTACATCCAGCCTAAATCTTCATTTTAAATTTGACCCTGTGTATGCTGCTTCTCCTGCACTAGCCTTCTGATAATTATGCCAAAGCTCTCTGGACACATGGTTCTGGGCAAATGTATATACAGGGTTGGGGATGTGCAATTGCTTTTGCTCACACTTAGAGACGTTAATGAAACTGACTCTGGACCTTCTAAGCATGTCACTTTTTCAGGTATATTCAAGGTATTTTTAGGTATCTCCAGGTATTTCTCCTTCTACCTCCTTCTTGGACTACAGAAAATAAACCATGAAAATATAATTTCAAAGCAAAATGAAATGCATTGAAGTGAATATAAATAATCTGAAACCAAACAATGAATTACTTGGAGTTCTGATGTGCAAGCAGCAAGAATGAACAGAGGTTGGCAGTTTTCAGCTTTGTTTGGTGTGTTTCTATAAACTGAATTAGCTATAAATTAGCTTCTTTTTATTTGATTTGACTAAAGTTTCAGAGGAATGAAAACTGACACACACACATACACACCAATCCATCAAAATTGTCTCCTAGACTAGACTCCATTCTACTTTGTATCCTGTCCCAAAATATTTAACAACAAAATTTCAGAGAGATAAATTAATTTTTCTAGTAAAGTCTAATTGAGTTTACACATTTTAGAGATTTTTTGAGCCTTCAAGTTTATTTTTACTGCATTTTCCCACTTGAAAAATTGTCATTGATGGTAGGACATGTGTTTTAATACTCAGTTAACTATATGGCTTAACTGTATTTTTTGTTTTCTCCATACATGTGGAATGGTCCTCTGATATAAGTGCTATGCTAGTCACTTAACGCATTCTCAACTTTCTAAAAAGATAAGGCCAAGGCTCACACACATTAAATACCTTGTTTAGGATATGCTGTTAATGAGAGACAAAGCTGGGATTTAAACCAAGATCTATGTGACAACAAACTACACTTTTTTGGTATGCTACACTTCCTCTTGGATGAAAGAGTTATTATATCACATGTTAAGTGGAAGAAAGAGGACAAAAATCAATCCATTTTTTTCCACCACACAAAAACATATCATGTTTAGGAAGCTCTATGATAACTTTGGTCCACTTGTTGGTCAAATCATTTTCTAGTCTCACTAAAAGTTTTAAGCACTACATTTCACTAAAAAATTATAGGAAATACTGTTAAACAAAAAGAAAAAATTAAAATCATCTGTACTCTCACTGTTCATTTTTAAGTATACTGCATACATATCATTCCAGTATTTATTTGATGTAGATATATTCTTACAGAGATGTAACTATATAAAAGCTTTTATATTTTAACTCTACTTTTTGCAATTTTATAAACATCTGTTGATATAATTAAATATTAATCTAAAATATTATTAAATTAATATTCTAAAATATATTAAAGAATATTAGGTATATTTATGATATCAGAAAGTTTAATCTCACCTCTCTCTATTTCTCATAAAAAACTATGATAATAGTAACAACCAGCCGGGCTCGGTGGCTCAGCCTGTAATCCCACGCCTTTGGGAGGCTGAGGTGAGTGGATTGCCTGAGCCCACGGGTTTGAGACCCACCTGGGCAGTGAGACCTCATCTCTACAATAAATCAAAAAAATCAGCCGGGCGTGGTAGCACATGCCTGTAATTCCATCTACTCGGAAGGCTGAGGCGGAAGGAGCGCCGGAGCCCAGCAGGTTGAGGCTGCGGTGGCCGGGAGTGGCCACTACACTCCAGTCTGGGCGACTGAGTGAGAATCCAACTCAAAAAAAAAAAAAAAAAAAATAGTAACAACCATGATCTCGTCCAGCTAAAATGGATATCTGTGCTAACCACTCAATCTGATTTTAAATAAAAATTGATTTAAATTAAACAAATCTGATTTAATCAATCCGATATTGTTGGGTATTGGTCTTCTTTTCAATTAAGAAAGTTCACAGGAGATGACAGTAAGCATTCCTGGTGTTAAATCTTTGCCTACATTCAGGATTATTTCCATAGAATAAACATCCCCAAATGGAATCATTTGCTTAAATTCATAAATAGTTTAATAGATTTTTAATATGTCTTTCAAATCTCCTTTTAGGGAAACTATAGCAATTTCTAATACTACCAGAAACATTTGGAAAAAAAGTGTTTTCCTGGATTGTTGCTAAGAATAATTTTTGTTTTTTTTTAAATTTTACTACTACTATTTCTCTTAATACTACTATTGTTAACTGTACACTGAAATAAACAAGCATGAAATGTAATGAAGGAAGGTGATTTTGTTCCAAAATCTAGCAGGCAGATGGGGAAATGGTCAGCCTCATGCCTCAAAGAAACCATCTCAGATTTTTAGGCTGAGTATGAGTTTAAAGAGAAACTTGGTAGGAAAACATGGGGACGTGACACAGGGTGTGTTTTGATGGCTTATCTTGGGTAGTGTTATCTCAGCTGCAGTCAGGTCTTATGACTCCCCCCAAGAGAGAGAGTCCCTCAGTCAGCCTGTTTTAAGATTAGTCTATGGGATTTCTAAGCAAGAATACAGTCTGATAAGTGTGCATGGTGAAGAGAAGTTTCTTTTTTAAATTTTTATTTATTTTTTAATTATTTTATTTGAAAGATGTGGGGTACAACTCAGGATTAGGTACATAAATGGTCATGATACAAGTGAAATTTGGGCAACAATTCGGGGATTGGCAGTAGTGGGACACTGCCAGGGGAGGGGGGTCTCATAACATCAATAAGAGTGCCTGATCCCTAACCAGGCCAAGTGAGAAGTTTCTAAAACATGTTTCAAGGCTTAAGATTACGAAAGAGCGACCGGGTTCAGTGGCTCAGCCTGTAATCCCAGCACTTTGGGAGGCTGAGGTGAGGGGACTGCCTGATCCCGCGGGTTTGAGACCAACCCCGGGCAACTTGGCGAGACCTCATCTCTACAATAAATCAAAAAATTAGCCAGGTGTGGTAGCTGCGCGCCTGTAGTTCCAGCTACTTGGAAGGCTGAGGCGGAAGGATAGCCAGAGCCCAGCAGGTCGAGGCTGCGGTAGCCGGGAGTGGCCGGGAGCATGCCACTGCACTCCAGTCTGGGTGACTCCAACTCAGAAAAAAAAAAAAAAAGAAAAGAAAGAGGGAGGAAAAAACTCTAAAATAAATTTTAAGGTTGAGATACTTGGTTACACTATTACTGTTTTTCATTCATTCTAATATGATAAGCAAAAAAAGGAAGAAGAAAAATTGTGAACTACCTTTCTAATGGCATGGCATCATCTATTTTTCCTATATAATTGTTCATGGCAGCTTAATATTTTTGAACCTTCTTGTCTCGAGTATTTTTTTCATGCCTTCCTTCTGCTTGGAAGATGAATTTCCAAGTAGCCTCTTTTCATCTTTTGGATATCCTCTAGAAAGCCTTTTCTAATCACCATCCCTAACCAGAAGCATCCCAGGCTTAAATCCTAAAGTAGTTACTCTCATAACTACTTGTGAGATAATTAATCATGTACTGCTTTGTGACTTCTCTAAGTTTTACTATCTTAAAATATTGCTTAGTTTTGAATCACATAACTTTCCCCTGTGCAGGCCAGCCTTTTCTTTTTCTTCCTCCCTCCCTCCCTCCCTCCCTTCTTTCTTATTTTGTAGCCCACACTCCTAGTAGATCTAGTAGAGTGACTTACATTTAAAATTTAGTAAATATCCACCATGTTTGTTTCATTCCCAGCATTTTTAGCTGTGCATTGGTGCCTGTGCTTAGCTCTCTCCCTCATATGATTCTGAACTCTGGAACAGCAGGTCTATGTCTAGCAAAACCAAGAGTCTCTCCCTGTATTACCTGGCACATGGCAGGCACCTAAAACATATTTCATGTTGGTTGAATAGGAGGAACATATAAATTTATCATGGGAAATATTCTCCTCTTCTATTCTGATAAATACATGATCAGGAGCAAATTTCTTAGGCCTGGATGAGGTGAGTGCTAACATTGTATAGGATAAAAAATGTAGTTAGTCCAGCGCTTTGGGAAGCTGAAGTGGGAGCATCACTTGAACCCAGGAGTTTGAGGAGGCAGTAAGCTTTGAATGTGCTACTGCACTCTAGCCTGGGTGACACAGCAAGGTACAGTCTCTACAAGGAAAAAAAAAAAGGCTAAAAACAAAACAAAAAGAAAGGAAAAAGTTTCTAATATGCCTGCACTGTTCCCTCCCCCAAATAAGAATAATATACCATCTCCAGTCTGTCAACACAGACTTAAAACATTTATCGTGCAAATAAGACAGAGATTTAAGGCAATAAAACTTAATGTTAATGATGGGAATGTAGCAGCCAACAGGACTCCTTCTCCCCACTTCACAAATCAACTGCAATGCTGAAGAAAAAATGAACACCATGCCCTGAAAACAGAACACTTAGATACTGAGCAGGAAGAGCCATTTAGTGATACAGAAAGGGTATATTTTAGTCTGAGCTGACTGATTCATTTGTGGGGAATGGTTGTGGCTGCATTTATTTTATGGCTGCCAATATTAATAGGTTGGCAGCTAACAGGAAAAATAAGTTTCTTGAGTGTTCAATTTCAGGAAGAGTAAAGTGGAACTCATTAAACAACAGGCCAATCATGAGAAATTCTGATTATGAGCTGGAGACTTGTACCTCCCCCACCCCATGCAAGTAGAAAATAAGAAGTGGCCCTTTTTAAGTCTTACATTGGAAGCAGCACTAATAATTAAATGAATATATTTAAAAGGGGAACATTTCTTAAGATAGTCTTTTTAAAAATTACCTGGAGGGCAACCCCCTGGGTTCCTCTCCCACTGTGGGAGCTTTTCAGTCCTCTCAATAAATCTTGCTTTCTCAAAAATTTTAAAAAAAAAAGTACCTGGAAACCCTAAAGGTGATATTGAACCTCAAAAACTTATGCTCCAAAGTGATAGCTCAGAAGCAGGCTCAGAAGCACAGATTTTTCTCTGACCTTCTCCTGCCCTCTTATTTCTCTGGCCCATTCTCCCCAAGCTAGTCATCGAAAGTAGGATCCCTCATCCCCAGCATGGGTCACAGAACCAGAACCCAGTCTCTCCCAAGCTAGTCAAAAAACAGAAAATGATTACTCTAATTTTTCCTCTGCCTTTTTGTATTAAAAATTGACCATAAAGAAATTATCTGACCTACTTTATTTGTAGGTTGTTAAGACCCCCATTCCAGAGAGAGTCCTGCCCCACACCTGGAAGGAATGAATGCTGCTTAGAGAGGCCAAAATGAATCTAGACAGATAGGCCTTGCTGGGTTTCTCCACTCTATGAATATTAGATCTCACTCTTCTGTCTAATCCTATTTCAACACAGCTGTCCAGATTTTGTAGAACTTAAGTACAAATAGGAACAATTTTTTTCTGTATCTTTGGGTCTTCATTCTGAAGGCACCCATGTATACATGTAAAATACATTTGTATGTTTTTTCTCCAATTAATCTGCCTTTGTGAGTTGATTTTTCAGTGAACCTTCAGAGGGCCAAGGGAAAGTTCTCCCTTGCCCCTACAGTGATGTCCAGAATTCCTGTTCACAGTGATATCTATTTTGACAATATTCTCATTGGAATTATTTTATGAATTTGACTTCTTCATTATCAGCCAACATATTCTTTGTCTAGATTTTTTTCAAGTACTAAGAAAGTGTATAATGAAAATGTCAAAAGGTGCATTCATGCCCCCAAGGAACTGGCTCCCTACTTAGAGAAGTAAGGTCCACTTAGTTTCCCACACTGAAAATAATGGTTGTTAGTCAAAGACAAGCAGCCTGAAGCCAAAGATTGTGCATAGTGCTGAAGGAAAGTCCTCAAGTTTCACTGCTTGTCTTATAAGTTTAGAAGGAAAGACAACCAGATGAAGTAATCTCTCCTCTAGTTTCTTCTTCCATTGCAAACACAAAGGGAGTCCAGAGTCATGGGCCACTGGAAACGCCACACCTTTTTTCCTTCTTAGATCTCTGCCTCTGTTTGCTAAGGGCCAAAAACATGCAGGTGAGACCTGAACTCTCATCCACAAAATAGTTTTGTCAAAGATAATCAAAAAACAATAAATGCTGACACAGATATGGAGAAAAAGGAACACTTATACACTATTGTTGGGAGTGTAAATTAGTACAACCTCTATGAAAAGCAGTATGGAGATTACTCAAAGAACAAGAAGTTGATCCACCATTTGATCCAGCAATCCCACTACTAGGTATCTACCCTAAGGAACAGAGGCTATTACATTAAAAAGACATTCTCATGACCAGTTTTTTATTTGAGCAGTTGACAAGGGTCAGTTTCCTATCCAGGCTCAGTATTATGCAAAGTCAGAAGGAATTAAAGAAGTTACTGCTGCAGTTGCCCTCTTGAAACTCGGGGGAACATAGATGAAGGCAGCACTTGAGTTCAAAGAGCATCACCCTGTGGTGGAAGGATCTTCTACTTGACAGAAAGGTGAAAGAAAAGAATAGTGAGATTCCTGGGTCTGGGAAATACCCTTGTATTCTGGCTACTCAACTAACTGCTCTGGGTCTGAAACAAATTGTTATGAAGTTACAGACTTATCTAATCTCTCTTGCATCTAAATCCCAACTCTGTCTTGCCCCTTCATTACCTAATTCAGGTTGAAATCACGTAGCAAATGATAGGGCTTTGAATTCTGATGACTCTATAATCTCTTTCTCATTTTTTTTTTCATTTTTGCAACAATAAAGCAATTGCTGAAATGACAACTGACAGCAGGGCTATGCATGGGCAGCATCAGCTGTCAATCTCAGAAATCTTGAGCCATGTGTGCCATTTTTCCTTTAATGGAGGTGGAAGGAAGGCATTTACCTAATACAGTAATTGGAATAGATTTTTTTCCCCCATCACTACATTTTCAAGGAATTGGCTCGTTAGACAGCATGGTGGACAGAATCAATTAACATCTTCAAAACAAAGCTTGCTTTATCTATTTTATATGCAAACATGGCCAGAGTCAAGCTGAGACCCTATTAAAGCTTTGCTCCTTTAAGGTAACAGCTCTCAACATGAGAATGAAAAGATTTTTGACTATTAGTTTGCAACGTATTTTTATTTTGTACTTACTGAGAATAGCTGCATTGAGGGTATTAAGACCATGTTGCTACCTGAAATTGAATTAAGGAGATGGCAAAAGATCAGAAAACAAAAACAAAAACACAAATAAAAAACTCCTAATTTCAGAGTTTAACCACTGTTGGTCCAGCAAGTTCCCACCAGTGAACATCATTATGTTTTCCATCCCCAGCCTCCAATGGAAATCCCACAATCCTTTTGGAAGCGGTTTATAATGCTATTCAGTTAGAAAAGAAAGAAAGCAACCAACCAAGCAGGAAAACAAACTAGAAAGAACTGAAGGAAGTTGGTTGTCTGATAGTCACTGTTTCTGTGATACAATGTAAATTTGCCTAGAAAGACAACATGTTTTGCATACAGTTGACTGAAGATGAAAGAGCAACAAGTGGAATTTGACAGGGCAGTTTTATTTTTCATAATGCTTGAAAAAGAATTGTGCTCGAACCGAAACTAGCTAAATCTGGCAGCTTTTGCCTGAGTAAAGTATGGTAGGGTTCCAAGATGTAGCTTAAAACTCATGAGATCACAGAAAACTCCCCATGGAGCAGTTGGGGAAGAAAAGGTTTTGAAACTATAGTGAATATCAACTACATTTGTGAAGGTTTCCATGAGATCCTTGGGAAAAAGACAGTTCACAGATTATAGGCATGTAGAAATATATACCTGAGAACTACGATGTTCCTTCTTCAAAAGAGTCACTACCTTCTTTATCTTTTAAAATGATGACTAAGATATCCTAAATTCTGCTTTTTCCTGCCACCTGAGAAGGCAGTTAGAAATATAGTCCTAGCACAAAATGAACTCCATTATTATTCCATAGATTTATTTACTTGTCTTCATAAAAGCTACTGGGCTGCTGGTGATTAGTAGGATCAATGAGGGCAGTTACCAATAGGACAGGCTTGTGGGAGTGCATTGTGAGGGCAGAGGACAGGACTCAAAGGTTGCATGGAAGGGAACGCTCATAGACTCCTCTGCAACCCTGTGAGCAGCTGTAAGTGGATCTCTCTCTTTCTGTTTCACACCATTCAGCAGCTTTACACTGTCCTCCTGGAAGAAATCCAGGCTCCTTAGTATGTCAGGTTCTTCATGCTCTGTCTGCTCCTACTCCTACAGTGTCAACTGGATTTACTTCTTTCCTTCTGCACTATAGTTATCCTGAACAACTCATGAGAGAAGCACCATGATCTCTTTTTTAACAAACCTCCATTGCTTCTGTCTTGAACCACAATCTTTGTCTAAATTTTCCTGACAACCTCTATTAAAGATTAAACATTGACAATGCCTCTTCAAGAAAGGCATCTCTGACTCACTAGGATTATATTAGTCAGTTTTCAGAAAGATCTCACAATGAAAAGGAAAGTATGACCCAACATCTTATATCTAGCCGAACTATACTCAAGTATGAAGTCTACAAAGAATATTTAACTTCAAGAGCATTGAGGATATAGAGGAAACTACTAGAAAATGACTTTGGTCAACCAAAACATGACTGGAGTAACTATGAAAAAGAGGTTGGAGATAAGGACAGAATACAGTCCCTGAAAAATTATGTCTAATCTAATGAGAATATGTGGCAGACCAGAGTAAAAATGGAGTATGCTCTGGTAATACATAAATAATACAACCAAAAATAGTTGGGAGAGGAAAGAAGGCAGGAAGTAGAGTAAATTCTTTGACTGCCAAGAGTCACAGGATTACATATAAAGGTGTCAACTCAATTAATGGTAATACATGCACATTCTTTTCTGCATTAAATACAAGAAAGATTATGATTCACTGCTCATAGTAGAGAGCTAGTGCATATTCATTAAAGTGACATTTCCCAGTATTTTTCAAATGAAGGCTCAAAGAGAAACTGACATATTTACAGAGACTGAGATAAGCGGACAAGATTATTCATGGCCAGAGGATCTGTGCCAATGCCTCAAGTGGTATACTGCATGAGAAGCTTTAGTTTAACATTTTCAGCACTAAAAATATTATATGGTATAATTGCAAAAGTGACTACAAGGGAGAAATTATAAACTCTCTTAAATAGCAAAAACAAACATATGCACATGTACAAGACAGACCACATAGTTAAAACAAACAAGCAAACAAAGTGTATGATAAAGAGAAAATATATGATAAAATAATATTAGAGGACTAGGACTAAATATGTCTATCACATCATTAGACGTAAGTTTGCTTAACTAACCTATTAAAAGATAAAGACTTCCACATTAGATCATAGGGCAGAACCAACTCTATGCCATGAACGAGAGACTTGTTTTAAGAAATAACTCATGCCAGGCTCGGTGGCTCAGCCTGTAATCTCATGCTTTGGGGAGGCTGAGGTGAGTGGATTGCCTGAGCCCACGGGTTCGAGATCCGCCTGGGCAGGTGAGACCTCATCTCTACAATAAATCAAAAAGTAGCCGGGCGTGGTAGCACATGCCTGTAATTCCGGTACTCGGAAGGCTGAGGCAGAAGGATCGCCGGAGCCCAGCAGGTTGAGGCTGCGGTGGCCGGGAGTGGCCACTGCACTCCAGTCTGGGCGACAGAGTGAGACTCCAACTCAAAAAGAAAAAAAAGAAAAAAAAAAAAAAAAGAATAACTCATTTAGAAAGTCCACCAAACCATGTCAGGAGACTGTAAATAAACATAAATTAGTGATAGGGATCTTAAAATTAGAGAATGTGGTATTTAGAATAAAAAAACTTAATTAAAAAAGACAGTTTGATTTAAAGTGCTAAAAGATGAAATTCACAATGAGGCTTTAACCATTCATGAAACAAATGATATAACAACATTTGGAAAACAGAAAACTCAAGATTTACCAGAAGAAATAATTAGCAAAAAGCTAGAAATAGGTCACTTTCCACTACCTTGTTTATTCAATGACAGATGTAGTAGTCAAAAATAAGGATATAATTGGCCCAAATAACATAATTAATAAAGTATATCGAGCAATGCATTTAAAAGAAAAACTGCAATTTCTACTTTCCAAAAGAGGAGAACAACATAGCACTCATTTTCTGGTCACAGTGTAATAAGTAGAAATTAACAATTAAAAAAAGTACAAGTCCATTCCAATTGAATATTTCAAACTCTCTCTTAATTGTTGGGTCACATGAAATATGTACCAAATTTGCAGATTGCCTAGAAAAACAAAAATATAAAAGCACCACATATCATAACCTATGGCAAACAGCAAAAGCAGCGCTTAAAGGACAAGCTCTAGGCTTACAGGTTTATATCAATAAGAGACAGGAAACTAAGTCAATGTAATATTTTAACACCATTAAAAAAAACACTGTCTGGGCGTGGTGACTCAAGCCTATAATCCCAGCACTATGGGAGGCTGAAGTGAGGGGATTGCCTGAGCCCGCAGGTTCAAGACCAGCCTGGACAACTTGGTGAGACCTCATCTCTACAATAAATCAAAAAATTAGCCAGGCGTGGTAGCACGTGCCTTAGTTCTGACTACTTGGAAGGCTGTGGCGGAAGGATCACCTGAGCCCAGCAGGTTGACGTTGGGGCGGCCGTGAGTGTGCCACTGCATTCCAGCCTGGGCGACAGGGTGAAACTCCAACTCAAAAACAAAAACAAACAAAAAACCCACAAAATATATTTTATGTTCTATTCACCTGAAATTTTGCTTCCCATCCTCTTACTTTGAATGTGAGTGTGTCTGTGAGTGTCCTTTCTGTGAGTGTCCATTCTGGTGAGATGAGTCTCTTGGAGACAATATATTGTTGCCTCATGATATTTTATCCATTTTGCCATTCTATGTCTTTTCAGTGGTGCATTCAGTCCTTTCACATTCATGCTAATTATTGAAATGTGAGAGTCTATTCCTGTCATGAGGTTCTTATAGAGTTGTTATTGTTCCTGAAAATATATTTTAAAAAACATAAAAGACCAGTTTGCAAAGGTAAAGGAATTTCATATTCTAGAAAATGCAAATGTTTTAAAAATCAATATATCTTAAATTTCTGTTTTGAAAAAAATTAAAAAGAGTAAAACATTAGAATTCTCACCATGAAAAAGAGAAAGAAAACTGCAGACACATGAAATAGTAAGTAGAAAATAAGTACAGAAAATGAGACAACTTGGTTACTCTGTGCAAATACATTTGAAAACTTGGGGAGATACAGAATATTCTAGGAGAATGTAATTGACTAAATGTAATTCTAAAAGAGACACATATTCAGAGGACATTCATTTTCATAAATGAAAAGGAATGAGGAAGCTGTCAGCCACCTGAGCCCCCCACCAGGAAAAAAAAATTGGTTTCACAGAGAAATCATTCAAAGTCTTTGTAGAGTAGATAATTCTAATGCTAAATTAACTGCTCAAGAGCATATAAAAAGAAAATAAATTATTTGCAGGTGAAATCTAGCTTCACATTATAAAAAATACTCAAGACAAATGGGATTTTATTTGAAAATTTAAGGACTAGACCATGCAGTGTTAAGAAACCACAGGGTTGTATATATTTCCAAAAGTCAGCATCATGCTTACTGTGGAAACATTGGAATCATTCTTACTAAAGTGAGGAACAAGGCTAGGGTAGCTACAATATCATTATTGAATTATTAGCCAATGCAATTAAGATAAACTGGAGATAGAAAAATGGAAGATGATAAAAAGTTTTGAGGATGATATGACTGACTACATGGAGGTCTCAGAAGGAGCAGCTGAAAATGACTGCTATCAATAAGTAAATTCTGCAAGGTAGTAGAGCGTAGAAGTAGCAAGCCTTAATTTATGACTTTCATATATATACTAACAGTTCATTAGTAGATGTAATGAGAGGAAAAAACATTTATAATTAGGTACAAAAAAGAAAATCTTTTAGAAATAAACCTAACAAAATGTTGAGATTCATATAAAATATAAAATAAAATCTAAGCAAAAGGAAAGTCATTTTGTGTCTCTAAATAGAAAGATCCATAAAGGTCATAAAGATTACAATTCTCCTTACTTTATGCATTGATATTATCTCTATTAAAAATATATATATTATATAGGTATACTATATATACATATTAACTAGAGAAACTGATCTTAAATCTTGTATAGGAAAAAACCAAACAAGAAAAATCAGAAAAACTCTAAAAAAGAAAATAAAAAAGGGAGAATTAGCGCTTTCAATTCAGAAATCTACTTTGGACTTAGCAACGGGAAAATGTGCATGAACAGAAAGACCAATGAAGCAGAATAAAAGTCCATAAATAAAATGTTATAGAAGAGTCTCAAGTGGGAAATGATGGGCTATACAAACATTGTTATTGAGTACCCACCTGGAAAATAAATAAATAAATTTGTATCAACACTTCACATTCTGTACAGGAATATATTCCCAATTATATTTTTTAAAAGAATCATAAATTTAAAAACCATAATATTGCAATAAAATATAGATGGGGAAATTACAACTCTTGAATACGAAGGTTTCCTTTCTAACTAAGCATCAAAATATAGACTTCATATTTGAAAAGTCTAATAAATGCAGGCTTATAAAAACTGAAAGCTCAGGGGCAAGAGCTATAAGCAAAATCAAAAGACAAACAAAAAACTGGGGGACGGAAGTGGGATCTGCAAGCCATGTCACAGAGAATGGGTTTCTCTAGCAGAAATCAAGAAAAAAACAAAGCCATCAAACTACTACAAAAGTGGGCAAAATATATCACTAGATATCAATAAATCAGAAAAGACTTACAAATGCATCTTAAATATATCAAGAGATGTACAACCTCACTCATCATAAGAAAAAGAAAGTAAAACTACACTGAATTTCCATTTTCACATACCATATTGACAAATTTCCAAAAGTCTGTCAACACACTCTGTTGGTGAGGTGAGGGGAAGCCCTTTCATTCATTAAAGGTGGGCTGTGAGCCAGCTCAGTGACTCAGCCTGTAATCCCGTGCCTTGGAAGGCTGAGGTGAGTGGATTGCCTGAGCCTATAGGTTCGAGACCCACCTGGGCAACTTGGTGAGACCTCATTTCTACAATAAATCAAAAAATTAGCCAGCGTGCACTTGTAATTCCAGCTACTTGGAAGGCTGAGGTGGAAGGATCGCCGAAGCCCAGCAGGTCAAGGCTATGGTGGCCAGGAGTGGCCACTGCACTCCAGTCTGGGCGACAGAGTGAGATTCCAACTCAAAAACAAAAAAAAAAAGAAAAAGAAAGGTGGGCTGTGAATTTGTACAACACTTACAGGGACAATGTAGTAATACCTATATCTATTAAAATTACAAATGCATATACCTCCTAAACTAGTAATTCTACTTCTAAGAATGCATCCTACACATATCCTTAAACATGCATACAAATGAAACATGTATGAAGTTAACTGCAATATTTTTTGCCAACAGCAGAGAAATGGTTAAATAGATATGGTATGTTCATGAAGTGAAATATGATATAGCTGTTAAAAAAGGGGGGGTAAGGAAGTCTTCTATGTTCTGATATGGACAAGCAGCTGAGATACATTAAAATAGAAAAGCAAAATGCAAAATTATATCTACCGTATGCTATTAATTGTTTAAAAGGAGAGGCTATGAGACTATACACTCACATTTGCCTATACACGTATCAGAAAATTCTAGAAGTTCACAAAACCAATAACTGATTGGTTTTTGAGCAGATGAAGGACAGAAATGGGGAGCATTAATAGTTTTTTTCTTTTTTCCTTTTGCAACAATGTTGTCATCCGTTCAAAAACTTAAGAAACAAATTAAATTCAAAAATGAGAAATCTGCCATCATAATAGCTAGGAGAGAGAATTATTAAGAATGCAACATCCCCCAAGTTGAAAACACATCCGTCTATCCAGCATCTCAGAGCTCTATCTATCCAGCATCTTACAACTTGCAGTACTCTGAACATTCCTGCTAGTTGAGCAGTCAGTAGCAATTGGATTTTTAAATCATATTTACACACTCTCTTGTGTCTGGAGAGCACCTGAGTCCAGTGTCTGCCCTGGACAGTGATTGAGGTCGCCTGGAAAACAAGCAGCATTAACTCTGCTACAAGCCTGAGGCCTTCTAACCCATGCGGCTTACTGCCATTTGCTCTAACTCTGGTCCCCTGGTTGCCTCTGTGCATTTTGGGGCAGGCCAGCTGGCTCAGCCTCCTCATGGAAATCAACCTTCATTAGATGGAGCGCTAATGACTTAATTGATCTGCAAAGACCTAAGCTTTGTAGTGCCCCAGAGGAAAAGAGCGAGAGGCCTGGCTCCCTGGAGTTCTGAGACATCTGTAAATTCAAATAAGTCTCTCTTTCTCTAGGGGCAGTTTAGCTTGAAAGGTCACAGTCTCCAAGGTACTTTCCCTGTTGGCCCTCCTTGTACTCTTAGCCAAGCTTTCTTTAGCTCAAATGTGTGTTTTGAGTTTGTGGGCCCTGATTTAGACACACAAATCCCCCAGAAGGAAAGAAGAATCCTCTTTAAATAGCATATGCATTTTATGCCAGGCTAAACACTGCTACCCACTTCCTGCCAGTTTTCCCAACGAATCAATGCAGAATTGCTCATTTATCTGTCAAAGTGTCATTATCCATTAATGAAAAAAGAGCCTTTTCCCCTCATATTTGGCACACCTCAAGGTACTTTGTAAAGGAGAAAAGTTAGATTCTTGTTATATAGTTTAATTCTATAAAATTAAACAAACCCCAAAGAAGAAAAGGAACAAGGGGAAGGAAGGAAAGGAAGAAGGAAAGAATGAAAGGGGAAAGGGGGGAAGGCAAAAAAGAAGAGGAGGAGGAGGAGGTGGAAGAGGAAGAGGAGGAGAGAAAGCAAGATGGCATGCTAAGGAGTATGCACAGTTAAGAAAACAGCCCTTGTTATTGGGAATGTGGTGGTCTCTCTGAGGTGCCATTTGCCTTCACTGAAGTCCTGGTCACCCTACTTCCAGGAATGCTGTCAGCAGATGTCCTTAGCTGCCCTCCTCTTAAGGGTTAAATTCAGCCGCAGTGGCCTTTCTGCAGCTGAATCTAACCCTGAAAGTTTGCTGCCCCATCCTTTTCCCAGAACTACCCACACCCAGTGACTGATCATTGCAGGAGCATAAAAACCTGGCCTCCTCTGCCCAATGCAGGACGATTCTGAAGGGCCACTCTGTGTCCAGAGCTCCTTGTGAAGTTGGCAGGGGCTGCCACTGGACCTGTGGCAGTCCACCTTCTCCCCATGCCCATCCTGCTTCCTTTCTTTATGTTTCACTAGTGTTGATCTCAAGGGCATTCTGTAATAAACACCCTGCAGCTAGACTCAGTCTGAGTCTACTTCCCAGGGATACCACGCCTAAGAGCGGAGGCCAACAATGCCAGCTGTTTTACATCTAACTCCCTCTATCCACCCCAAGGCTATGCAGTAGATGTTATCTCTCTTTCTTTTTGAATAAGGGAACAAAGACTGAGGAAGTTAAATAATTCTCCGTAGGGTCTACAATGGTCAGCTGTGGAACTAAGATTTAACCCAGAGAATACATGACTGGAAAGCACCTACTTTTTCCATGCCAACACATTGCCCCCTCGTCAGAATCAGTGAGGGAACAGGTAGCATTCCAGAAGCTTTTGACAAGAAGCAGGCATTTGACATCCACCTGCAACACGGAGCCCTCACTGCCATTTCTCTGTCAGGAAGCGGCAGAATCCACATGACCTGAAGCGTCTCTTGTACTGAGTCCTCTGCAATTACCTCACTAAGTGCACCATAGTTCCAGCTTCAGCACCCAGTGTAAAATCATTCAACCTGAAAGTTGTGATGCAGGTAGTAATTCCTGATTCTTTCATCATTAGAATTCTCCAAAATGGATCTATCAACAGAATGGTCAATAAATCCCCCACATAGTGCCCCTGTGTCTATGTATGGAAAGTTTAGGCTTAAGGGTTATTATTACCAAAGAAGTTGATGGAGACTTTCTAGGTATTTCTTTCTCTGGGGACATCCTCTATAGCTCAGAATCAGATAACGATGGTAGAAAGGAAGCTGAGAGCAATAATATTATTTTTGCAGTCCTAAGTTGTGGAAAATGACAAGCAGATACCATTCTACTTTCAGCCATAAACTGATTATACAGTGAAGATACAGAATCTTTTAGAGAGGGGCTTGAATTTTAAGTCAATACTAAACTCTAAAATGCTGCTTGACTTTTCTATTTTCTCAAGAACGGGAATGGATACAATCGTTGGAGAAAAAGAGTAAGTATTTGAAGGAAGAATGTTAGGAGGGGATAAAAATGAAGAAAACTTTATATCTTATTTACATTTACATGTATATCTATATCCCTTCTACTCAACCTCTCATTTAATCTTTCCTGATTCAGTTCTAAGAGAGACAAGGTTGTTTAGAAGCAGTAATTGTTGTTTAGATGTAGTATATTAATTTTCTATATTTTTGCTGTATTTTCACATATTGATTTGCTCTATTTAGTACTATATGATTGTGTACAATCCCTTGAAATGTAAATACGATTTTACTTGCATCAGGACATTTTAGATTTTTGAACAGCATTAAACATAGAAATGTCCCTACATGTTGCCAGCAGGACGGGTTTCTTGTCATCAAATGACTAAATAGGAGGTCAAATTATTTTGCAAAATTTGCACCCATAGTCCTGTGATTTGGTGGCAAGAATGTTATCAGCAGAGCCATTAGTGCCATAGTAACCTCTGTCTTTGCACATTTGCAAATTACAGATTCACATCCTTGCTCTGATTAGCTCCTGAAGTGCTGAACAAGAACTAGTAATTATGCACTGCAGTCCACTCTCCTGACAGACTGACATTACAATTTGTATCCAAGTCCATATAGCTACAGAATGTAAAAGTATGATTGAATGAAATTAGTTCATTTGGGTCCACTTGTATTAATGGAATGTGTCATTTCTATTGCAGAACTGGTTTTGTCTTTTATTCACTGCGTGTTCAGTTTCCAGTGCTAAGGACAGCTTATTCCCTCATTGTACCAGACTGAACAATTGCTCTCCCTGGGGGCTCATGGCAAAGGGTGGGTTAGTGGGTGGTGAAATGTCCTCAGAGTCAAAATCTGAATTACTGTCCCGAATGTGCTACCAACTCTTTTGATAATATTAGACATGACTTCTTATAACTAGATACACAAAACAAGCAAGTAAAATGCCAAAATACCTAGTTTGTCCACCATTACTGCAAGAGTCAAGAAATATAGTATATTTCAGGAAAAGTACTTGATTGCAAAAGATCACTCTCCAATGTTTGAACACCTCAGAAAAAAATGTAGCATATGAATTACCAATGATTCATTGACCTTTCTTCTGCATACACTATCCTTAAGGGGTTATGTCCCAGGTTACCCAGCAAATCCAGACATATTTAATTCATTTTTTCCCTATCGTGTTTTTTCCTTGTTAATAATTTATCTGCAAATTCTTACATATTAACATCTCTTCCTTTTGCTAAGATTTTAAGTTGTTCATGATGTTTTATTAGATAATCACAGATATACTAGGGGAGAACTCCAAAAACCCAGAATTATCTTTTGGAGGGCAGGCCTCTTATAGTACAGGCCTTCCCTACTAGGTAAAGTGTTCTAGGAACACATTGGTATCAGTGTGCCAGCTAGTGTTGTGGTGGGAGACTTGTGTTCGGCTTCAGTGAATTTTTGGAGATTCTTTCAACACGTTTGCCCATTTCATGATGAAAGATTTACAAGAACAACCTACCCACACTGTGCTGAGTCTTTAGCAGTTTTTGACCAAAAAATGGCAATGACCCCCATGCCTCACCCTGCCTATTCATCTGATCTTGATCTTGCCTTGAATGGCTTCTTTTTGTTTCTCTGGATGAAAAAAAGCCCTCAAAGGGAAACATTTTGCCAGTGTGGAAAAGGTGAAACAAAAACAGCAGAAGCACCAAAAGGCATTAACATTGATGTCTTCAAAAACTGTTTTGAGCAGTGGAAAAAGTGTCTTGATAGGTGCATTGCATTAAATGGAGAGTACTTTGAAGGTGATTGACTATTAAACATGTAAGAATAAATACACAATTTTTAATAAATAAATTCCAGGTTTTTTGCTCCCCACCCCCTATACATAAGTCAACAAATATTTCCTCCATCTTCTTTTGGAAAAGTACATGGGTGTCATACCATACAGAATAGATGATACAGAGGTGATTTCTGATCTGTAAGAGCTTCCATTCTAAAAGAGATAGACTACGGAGCAAGTAGAGGTATGATATGATGGTGATCATGAAGAATGGAGGCACTGCAACATGTCTAGGCACTATAATAAACATATTAGTAATACTATTCAATGTGTTAGACATATTAGAGGGTATGCTGCAATCCCACTATCATGCACTAGCCTTGTTTGGCCAGTGTGTCAATCTTGAAATCAATAAATTTCACCACAAACAATATTGTTTGTATTTGGGATAAGTGTCCCACATAAAGAGCAACTGTATTATATTTTTGCACTGAGGTTTCAACAATTGATTGAGGTTTCAACAATTGATTGGTCACTTAAACTATTATTTTCTATTTCTATACTTTTATAACCATAGTGATAGATAACATTTTTATAGAGTACTTGTTTTATGCCAGGCATAATTTTATATGTACCATCTCTTCCCAACAGTCATCTAGAAAAGGTCCTACAATTATCTCCATGTTGTAAATCAGGAAACAGGGGATTGGACACAATAGAAAAACTTTCCCAAGGTGGGACATAATCTCCCTAATGGTCACATTCTAGAGCATCAGTGTTCAACCTTTTGGTTTCCCTGGACTACATCGTGTAACCTTTTGGCTTTCCTGGGCCACACTGAATAAAGAGGAATTGTCTTGGGCCACACATAAATTATACAATAAAATTAGTGTAGATATATAATAAAACTTCTTTTTTAATATGCTTTAATTGTAAAGTTTAGAAAAATGAGAACAATATAAAACCAGTGGGAAATCTGACCTTGTTTTTGTAAAACTAATTTGTCAAAGTTTGGTTCGATGGAAGTGGTTGCAATTCTTAGTGAGTTCTCAAGGTGCTCATCAGAAATGTTTGTTTGAATTTTACTCTTTGTGTGCTTTATAATCGAAAACAGCTGCATACAAATGTATATAATGCCAGAAAGTGATGTCATGAATAAGGTGTTATTGTGAACTCCAAAAACGTAACTACATACGCATGGGGTCATGAAGAAAATAAATGCTCAAAAACGCATTATATTAAAAAAGATATTATGGGGCCACATTACTAGCTGTCCTGGGCCGCATGCAGCCTGTGGGGCATAGGTTGGACATGCTTGCTCCAAAGTCAACATTCCGACCACCTATTGGTTTTAGTGCTGGTAAGTTACAATGGATAAAATTATTTATTATAGGGTTTTTTCGTGGACATTGTTTTCTAAACTTGTATAAAGATGAATATGTTGGTTTATTAGTGTCTAAAAAAGTTATTTATTCTAAACTTGAAACATTCATCCAGTTGAGGCAAGGGGTCTGAAATCAGAGAAAAAAGGGGACTTGGAACAAACACAAACCGAAGTCCTCAAATATGAATTAATTCATTATTGGGTAGTTATTCAAGTAAGTTTAACAAATGAATTGGGACAAGTTTGCAAAGATTGACTAAGATGGTCAGACTGAGAGACATGAGAGGTTCTGTCTGGAATTAACTCATTATACAGTTACCTAACATGAAGGAAACCTAGGCTGAACAGCTTCAAACCAACATTACCATCAACAGCAAGTAGTCTGTCTCTGACAGCATGAGATGGCTGATGGCAGAAGAATCACTTACAGATGTGATGCTTCTGCACCTTGCTAGCACAAGGAACACAGAGTTACAACTCAGAGACTCCAACAGGTCTGGGAACTAATCCTACTTTTGTGTCCTTTCCTTGGCTGTCTTAGACTCTGACAATGAGTAGAAGGGATGTGCTTGGGCCTCTGTTTAGATCTCCAGCAGCTGTCCCCAAGGTGTTTCCCTTGGGGGCCTGCTGGGGCACTCAAGCTTCAGTGTAACTTTCACATCACTTGTCTGCAGACTTTTCCCAGCTGACATTTTTCCAATGGAAGGAGGGTAGAGGAATCAGACAACCCTTTCTGCAGTAGAGCTGGGAGTGTCTTTCTTGTTTGCCCCTGTCTTTTTATTCTTTTTCCTATTTCTTCCTTTTTTAACAGTATCATTAGGAATTCTCCCAAAATCTAGAACCAAATGGCCTTAAGTTGTTAACATTCTTTTGTGATCAATTCAAGATTGGAGCGCATCAGACATTTACAGTGTTTCTTGCTCAACAGCTGGGGTCTCGCTGGGGAGTCTGTGACAGGAATGCAGATGAGACAGGGACAGCCTTCTCCCTGCTTGAGCTGAGAGTTATTTTTAATTACTCTCAGTCTCCACCTCCCATGCCATGCTGCCTTGAGACATGGCTAAGCTGAAACAGCTCTGATTTCTCAGAAGGCTTCAGGAACGTATTGGCAGGAAACTGTTTGGAGATGTCGCTCAGAGATTAAAAGTAGAATGCTTTAAGCCGAGTCAAGGCATCTGAGAGACAAATTTTGGGGTATTTCAAAGATGGTAGTGTCTCTGAAATTCACCCTTCTACTTAGTTCAAGATAGTTAAAACTGGCCGAAAAAGTATTTTATGAATGAATGTATGTATGTATATATTTATTTCTCACTCCTAATGCCAAGGTCTTCTGGCAGGTCTCAATTAATGTGAGAGCACATATGTCCTAACTCTCACACAGAAGTGTGGCAAGGTATTCTGAATGGGCAGGTGAGGTGCTTTCTTATGACCTTGCTGGTAAATCTTTCTGAGCCGTGTTAATGTTTTATGGCATCCTCTACACACACTCTTTTTATGAGCCTATCAGCTCCCCTGCTTTGAGCTGTGCCTGATTTCTATATGTGTGTACTGATCTTTAACTTAAGCGCCTGACTCCAACAACAACACATGGTTTATTCCCGCTTGATTTTTCAGCCACTGCCTCAGATTCAACTAATCCCATCAACCCTTAAATCCCCTCTCTTAAGAGGCCTTTGTAATAGTGCTGCCATTTAATCTTGATTCTCTTAGGCTAAAAGCCCCCAAAATCATTGTTGGTAAATGGAGAGGAAGCTCTTGGTTTACACTTACATGTTTTCTTTTTTCTTTCTTTCTCTTTAAAATTTCAGTAGCTTAAGGGGGTGTACAAAGAGTTTTTGATTATATAATTGCTTGTATAGTGGTGACGAAGTCTGAGGTTTAAGTGTACCCACCACTCCACCTGTGCACATTGTTCTCAATAGGAGATTTTGCACCCCTTTACCTCTTCCCTTCTCTTCATTCTGAGTCTCCACTGTCATGATACCATACTCTATACCTTTGCAGATCCTTAGTTTAGCTCACATTTATATGTGAGAAGGTACTGTCTTTTTCTACGTTAGTTCACTGAGGATGATGTTCTCCAATTTTGTCTAGTTGCTGCAAAAGGCATTATTTCATTCTTTTTGAATAGTATTCCATGGTGTATATATACCATATTTTCATTATCAACTGATCGGTTGATGGACATTTAGGTCAATTCCACATTTTGCAATTGACTACCACGTTTTCTACTGGCATGTGTTTTGGTTTGGTCGATGCAACTGGATCTATAGTTCTCTGGAGACTGTGCTGTAGATAGATAGCCTCTACAACACTGAGCACTACACACAAAATAACAGGCACAGGTTGGTTGAGATCTACTGTAGAGCCCTGAACTGACTGCATGGAAGGACCTTAATGTAGATTTCATCTTCCTAGTTTGCTTTTTTGGAGGGTGTTGTTTCTCTGTTTGTCGAATCGTTCAGTTCATCAATTGAGTGGCAGAAAGACGCAATCTTTGTCCTTTGATTTTTTTTAAAATTTGAAATAATACAATTTATGTCTATTTAAAATTTTCTTTGTAATGAACAAATAATAATTGTATTTATTTATGGGGTACACTGTGATGTTTTGGTATACTGTAATATCTCATGAAATGATTAAATCAAGCTAATTAATAAGTCTAATACCTCATATATTTTAGGGATGAAAACAGTTAAAATCTTCTCTGTTAGCAATTTTGAAATATACAATGCATTATTTATTATTAGTCACTATTCTGTGCTTAATATTGGACCTTTTTTTTTTGGAAAAGGAATTCAGCTCCCTGAAAATTTTATCAAGCAAGCAATGAATCTAATGGTCAAAATGCTGAGCTAGAATAAACCTGAACACTGCTTTTCTTCATCCCTTTTGACAAAAATGACAAGTAGTAGTATGTTTCTTGAAAAATCAGTTATTATTTTATTTAAAAAACTGATAAGACAGAGTCCTATAAAAGAAATACCCAAATGGCCTTAAGGCTGCAATCAGTGGTAGTTACAGGTTGCTGGGAAATATAAAAACAACAATGACTATGACAATAGCTATCATTTACTAAAGGAACACTCTGTGCCAATCCAATGTAAAAATATTTCACTTACTATTTCATTAACTCCCACTGGCAGCCATATGAATAAGGTACTCTTAGTTCTGTTTAATAGGTTAAGAATCTGAACTGTAGAGAATGTCAGCAATTTCCTCAAGGTCATGGAGTTCATAAGGGACACAACTAAAATAGAGCCTAAGTGCCTTTGACTTCAAATCCAGGGTTCTTAATTGCTCCCTCTGACATGCTGATAACAAAGTATTTGCTCACCACAATAATATGATGAAGAAGATAAGAAGTCTCTGAATTGAATTCAAGGTGAATGTGCCAACTTTGGCATCCCAATAGGACATCCCAAATCTTGTAAGGAGTCAGAAATGTGGTTAGTTTTCTATACTGTGTACTTTTGTCTGCATGCTTGCCTGCCCTGTTCTTTAGGTAGCAAAGGCCAGGGTGTAATAGTCAAGTTGGGAGTAGCTCTTTACTTCCAAGCAATGACTTAATCTACAAATCAAACGATACATAGTAACTCTGAGGCATGGCTTGGGCTTTCACAGAAACAGGGCCAGCAAAGATAATTGAAAAGTGACGGGGCATGTGCAGTTAGATACACATGATTTCCATTTCTCTATCTTCCCCTACCTCCTTGCCCCTACACTTCCCTTTCCTAATATTTTATTAAACAGAGTCTAGGCATTTATATTCAGAGAAACAGCTTGCCTCCACTTGCTAGATTTTTGCAAGAGGAACTGCTTCTCAACTTACTAATTTGTTTTGTTTGGGGAATTATTTTAAAATAATGTTAGACACATAGAAGTTGCAAAATAGTACAGAGTTTCTGTGTATCTTTCACCAACTCACCATTTTAAGCCATGTCAAATAGCAAAAATCCCATGAAACCTAAAGATAGATGAGTTAGTCTAGGAATTAATGTCTTGAAAAGAAAAGAGGCTGAGTTCACTGAAGTCTGTTCTATTCTTCTCTCCTCACAGCTCATGTCATTTTTCTTACCAGGTTAGCTTCAGTGTTAAAAATCCAGGACTGTAGGGATGATTATTCTTGTATTTTTAGCTGCTCACAGAGCCAGAAAATATCTTCAGATTTGGTTTTCCTTTTTAAAAATGTGACTCTCTCTATTAGAGCTGTTGTATCTTTCAGATTGATGCCCTGAACCTTTAATATCTGTGGGACTGTATCATAGATGTCCTGGAAGAATTAGCCACAGAGAGCCACTTTTGGAGTTTCAAACAAGGGGTCAGTTTAGGCAGGAAAGAAGCTTTTTCCATAGCTGATATATAAATAAGCAGCTCAGATTCTCTCATATTTTTTCCTTTCAGGAGATCTTACTGGTGAAAGACAAGGTTTGGAAATGGAGGAATGAATGACCCCTCCTTCAAAGCATATTAAACATGTAGACTGCTATTTCATTCTAGGGCTTTTCCTTATATTTCGCCCTCCCCAGAAGAAATGCTATGGGGTTTTCTTAAAGAACAACTGCAACTATAAAAAAAAATGTCTCACAGGAAGACTAAGAAAAAAATTTAATACCACCTAAGTAAAAGGAACAGAGAAAAAGGGAGCCAGAAAAGACAAAAATTCAAAATGACAAGAAGGTTTCAAAATACCTTATAATGAAGGCCTTAGGGTCTGATGAGAATGAGATTTGTTAGTAACAGGTTCAAGATGGTCTCACGTTTTTCTGGATCTAGTTCTAAAGAAGATTGCGTGAATTAAGGTTGATAACTTATGAAGCTTAACAGATAGAGTTCCTGAGCACTACTTATTTTGCTAACATTATTACTGGCTCTTAGCCAAAAGGTAACCTGTTCTTTTGAGATCTTTGATAATTCTCTGTAGTTGTGTAGAAAGAGATGTGCTCAGACACAGTAGCAGTTCACTGAAGCACACTTATCTTTTCAGTCATTCACTGTGGTAGACAAGCTCCAATGATCCTGCTTTCTGGTATTAATTATCTTGGAGAAACCCCTCTCTTTGAGTGTGGTTAAGATTTGCTTATAACCAATAATTCAACGGTGTTGGGATGTCACCAGTGTGATTATCCTACATTATATAAGACAATCTGGCTAAGAGATTTGATTGCTAGCTGCCACAAGAAAATCAAATCTGGCAACAACCTAAGCTAGCTTAAAAGCAGACCCTTCCCCTACTGAGTGTTTAAGTGAAAAGACAATCTCAACTACCAACTGGTAGCCTTTCAAAGAACGCAGGCTTTCAAAGAATGAAGCTACACTATCCACAAACTCCTAATCTCCAGAAACTGTGAAACAGTAAACACGTGTTGTTTTATGCCACTAACTTTATGGTCATTTGTTACACAGCAATAGACAGCTAATACATACACCACGTGCTTAATATAACCAGACATCTATAATTATCAATATTATATACTAGGGGGCATAAGAAAGTAATTAAAACATCTGCCCAGAGAGCATTTACAATCCATTAGGAAAGACAATAGACAAACCAGAAATGACTTTGAAAGCTATGTAAAGTAATATGTAAAAGACAACCATTTCCTCTCCTCTCTTCCTCCTGGATATCCTCAATACTATGTTTCCTAGGGTCTAATGAAGTTAGGGGTGTCCTATGGCTAGTGTAATGTAAATTGAATGAATGTGGACTACTTTCAAGTGTAGCCCATATCCTTCAATGGGAGCCCATTCATGTTCTCACCCCTTCCAACAATTGACTTTGGTACCAGGAAGCTGTTGGAAGACATGCTGAAGATGGTAGCATTGCTGCCGGACAACTCCCAGAAGGATGCCTTTTCCCTTTGTCAACAGGAAACACATTGGACTGAAAATATGAGCTTTTATGCTTGAGCAATTAACATTTTGAGATCTATTTGTTGTAGCGGGCATAGTCTTCCCTATTTTTCACACCTTTCTTTTTAATGTGATTTGATATTTCAAAGTGAATTAAATATTATGAGTGCAAACAAATCAAAGTGATAATAATTTAACTTTATGCTTTCCAAATTTCAAAGATACCAGACAACCCTTCAGGGAATGAGGGAGGAGATGTGGCTTGCATACCCTCTTGAGAATTCCTGATTTGTAATCCAAATAAACTGTTATTTTCTATTTGAAACACTTTTATTTCATTATTAAATGTCCTAAATGTGTAATGTGATCAATTTTTAAACTCCATTTTATAATGGAAGTTTATACAAGGAAGTTAAGTTATCTTGAACATTTTAGGACAAAGACAGGACTGGAAAAGTCTACTGTCCCGAATCCAACTTATGGGAATATGGACAAGTGAAATGTTGATTCAGAGATGGCTTAATCCTAGTAGTCTTTTGGAGATGTAAATGTATTACTTAAAACAGATAAAATTTGGAAAAGATAATAAAAAGTATATAATTATAATTAATAGAATAGAACACTTGAAACAAATAAAATGATATTTTCCCATGTAAGTAAAATGGGCACTCCTTTTGAACTACAGTGGAAAGACCATTCAGAGAATAGCAAACAGTGTCTTGAAAGCATATAAAGGGTAATATCAAGGAGCGAGGAACATTAAGGTGAATGGGGCCATTTGTCTTAAGTGCTTAGAGTAGAGTTTTGGTCTTCATCTAATAGGGAAGATAGTTCAGAATCTCTCCAGAGAGGTAATTTAGTAGACATGTGGTTTGAAGCAACTGATCAGGTACCTAGGTAGGAGCAAACAGTATAGCAGGAATAGGTAGAAGTTGGTCAAGTAGGACACTGTTACTGAATTCTTAAATGGAATGAAAAGATTCCAGATTAGACTGGTAGCTAAGAAAACAGTAGCTTCATATTCACAAAAGAAGTGAAAATAAAGAAAACCATGCCAGTAGAGAAGACTGCACTGAAAACCAAAATTAACATTTTTTTTTTTTTGGTAAAGATTGGATAAAGAGTTGGAAAAAGAGGAGCAAAGGAGAACACAGCATCTTGAGAAGTTTTAGCCTCTTGAGAGAGGCAGTAGATTGATCAGTTCATCACTTCATTCAGACACATCAAAAATGCCCTATGTGTAAGACAGTCTATGAGACACTGGGATTCCAGAGAGGAGTACAACTTTGTTCACCTCTTGATGTTCTCCCAACTGAGAGACCTCAAGTGGCAGGAAGCTATCACAGGGATATCAGTAAAGTGCCATGGGGGAACAGAAAGCAGAACATCTGACTTTGCTCGTAGGTATCTGGGAAGACATATCAGAGCAGATGACATTTGTATTAGGTCTTAAAGGACTAGTCTACTTTTGCCAAGTGAACCAGAAAGGAAAGGGCATTCCTGGCCAAGGAACAGCATGTGCAGAGGCAGAGAGGTGTGAAAAAATTTACCTGGCTTACCTGGTAACAAGGTCTCTGTATATGAAGGTTAGGATGAGTAGGGAAGAATGGAGAGAGTGGAGTCCAGAGATTTGGATTGGCTTAAAGAAGTTCTATAAATTCTACTTATGCTATGCCAATGAGGTTTTAGGATTTGTTTCCAAATGATGTTATGAATTAATTTACAGGCAAGCTGGGATTTATGCTATCTTTGGATACTTATCTCCATCCCATGTATATCCCGAAACAAGCTACACAAAACAAAAGTCAACAAAGGTGAAAATTAAACTATGTGTAATAAAGCACAGAGGAAAAAATTAGAGTGAGATAAGTAAATATCAAATGCTATAAAAGAAATTTACTCACTGTCAAGTGGTAATCAAATTACTTAAACTCTAAAGAACTGTGGCTGTAAACAAGCAAAAATAACAAATAGTCTATCTACCATACCCCCAAATGTCATATCACCTGGCTGGGCAAGCTCTTTTTCATTGCTAATGGGCAAAGAGAAAAACATTGGTTGCATTCAGCTTATTCAGTTGCTGACATCTGATCCATTCTTTTATGCCAGCTAATCTAAAATCTGGTGACAAATGAGGAATGAGCATTTGAGAGCTTGTAGAAAAGAGCTGATCAGAGGAAGCAGTGTGCAGAGAAGTTTTGAAAACCAGGGTGGCTAATATAATGGGCGGGAAAACAAAGGTCTGGTCCCATTTTAGGCAAAACAATGGAAACTAAAAATTGGAGAAAGGAGGTAGACACAGACTCTGATCTTCTGCACTTGAATCTTGACCAAAATACAAGAGAACACAGGCCAAATGCATAGAACATAAAGAAAGCTTAGGTTCATGTCAGAGACTAATCATGAGAGAGAGAGAGAGAGAGAGAGCACGCTGGAGGGAAGAGGAATTCTTTTGGTTTTTCTTTTCTTATGAACAAAGGTCTCTTTCTTAGAACTATAACTATCCTCAGAATTCTAAAGAGACATGTAAAAGTCTTCCTCAATGCATAGTACACTCAAATAAGAAAAAAGATACTTCACTCTGAGGATTGCCCTCTCTCTGCATGTATTAGGAAGACAGAGGACAGCATGCATGATACTATCAAAGGAGCAATGCCACCTTTCCATTTTAGGGGAAAATTGTGAATATATTGCCATTTTAAGGAGGTGTAGAAAATAGAGTTTGTTTTCAAAGTGTTTATTTTCTTACTGTCCTCACACTTTCAAAGCTCCATTTCCTTGAGTTGATCAAGCCACATCTGCAGTTAGTCGATGAGTATCATTCACCAAATACACAAGAAACAGGTTTTATGGAGAATGACAAAGAGGACAAGGTACTTGTTTTCACAGACCTTTTTAATCAGAATCTCCAAATATGAGAATCACACATGTACTCCAGAGTCACCATCCAGTGCTTCCGCAACTTTTTAAAAAAGTAGCATTTTTCCAAACAAATTCTTACTGCAATTTTAATATACCAATTGGAAATATTAGAACGAGAAGAAATCTGAGTCCCATCTACTTGGTATTGCCTTCCTCTCCAACGTTCACCCCAATCACAGTGGTCTCCCCAGAATTTCAGCTGGATTCAAGGTCTCAGGAAACATAGTTTTGGAGTCACTGATCTTGTCTAATACATTTTTTTAGAGAATAAAAATGGAAGCTCAAATAGGAAGATGATTGGTTGTATAAATCAGGGAATAAACCATAAAATATTGGCCTGGAATCAGGAGATTTAGTCCAAATTCTCCCTCTAATTGACCATTGACCGCTTGACTTTCAAGACCCTCTAGTCCGTCATTTTTATAGCCACTGGGTTGTTAATGGATGACCTCCGATGGCCCTTCCATCTGTAATATTTTAGAAATCTGTTACTTTTCCGAACCCTTAGCTTCTTTCAAAGTAGGCTTCATCAAGGAAAACCTCTCAATGCTTTAGCTAGTGAGATAGCTTTGTTGACAAGGCCAACATACATTGTCATAATAGCAACAAAAAGGAAGATGTACTTGGCAGCCTCATTCATTCAGCTTAATAATAAAAGCAGAACAAGATCTTCATCTCAGGATATCTCATATAAATCTGTCTCTCATAGTACATGCAGTGGGCATTGGAATAGTCCTAAGTGGGATTTACTGGGAGCATTTTAATCAAAGAAAGAGACCCAGGCATTCGTGCAATCTGGAAAGCATCAGACAGACAAATAATTCATTGGATATTATTAGGACCAGGTTCCTCAAACTGCCTGACAATTGAATTACCTAGAGTGCTTGTTAGAGATACAGATCTCCAGGCTTGTTGAAACTTTAGATTTAGTATGACTGGGCATATTTTTTATCAGATGCCACAGCTGATTCTAATGATCAGGCAAGTATAGAAAATACCATGTTTAGTCGAAAGTTAGTACTTATGAGAAAAAAAAAAAGACCAATATAACTCATGTATCAGTCAAGTTGTTAATCAAAGCTATTAGTAATTGCTGACAGATACAGGAAAACTGCCAATGGCTTTATCTAAGGTTATATTAAGAGAAATCACTCTTTGTAACTGAAATTCACAGATGGTGTATATTTAGTTTGAGGATATATGTATTTTTAATATCTTCTCTGCCATTTGACTGCATCTGATTGACCTCACTGCAACCCACAGAGGAGGCAGATTTAGAAGCAAACCAGTATGACAGGGAAATAGCCCAATTATGCCGAGCCTTGATGTTCTCTTAGCAAAGCAGATACACACAGCATACTAAGACACAAAGGGAAGCAGGAGGCATTGGGAGAGAATTGTTAGATGGGAAAGATGAGAGGACAGCAATTATTCTAATCATCTATAGAGAGGGCGCAGTCATGCTTGCTAGACTTGCCAAGTGATGCATGAAGTCAATGATTTTAACTGTTTTTGTTTTTTGTTTTTTTTAAAATTGGAATGAAAACTAACTTTACTTTTATCCCTTGAGCTCATGAAAAGTATTAGTCATTCCCCAATTAAACAGTAGCCAGTCCAGTCTGTTTTGTCATCCTTTACTCAAGACGAAGGAGAAGACCAGGGAATACCAGAGGTTTAATGTCTAATTTCAAATTGTATCTGTTTTATTGGAGCTCATAATCATTAGTAATCATTAGTCTCTGTATTAATTCCTGTGGTTTCCCCCCCCCTTTTCCCAGATCTCATAGCTGCTAGATTCAGATTTAGGAAAAGTGACCATAAAAGAAATCCATCTCTAATAACTTAAAGATAAATGTCTATATAGTGACTTGCAATTAGTAGAAACAGGAGCACCTTTCTTTGTATTCTCAAAACAATATGCACATAAGTCTAGATACATAACCTCTACTTGAAAAAAAAAGAACAGTATTTGCATTGCATTAGTTATTTATTTACCTGACTTTTACACACAGAGCTAAGATAACTTCCAGAAAACCAAGCACAGGGACCTGGCATGCAGAATGCCCTCAATAAATGTCCGATAAATAAAGAATGATGAATGAATAAATGAATGACTTAACGAGTCAATCAATAGTATGACACTACCTTGTTCCTAGAAGCAAATTTTCTTTTGGTATTCAGCCCCTGGATTAGGGAGACTGCTGTGATGGGAGATAAATGATCAGAACCGCTCTGGTTATTATCTCCAATCACTATCTGGATGTCACAAAAACATTCATTGTTTCAATCTTTTATTCCTTCATTCAGTGACTATTTATTATGCATCTTTTATAAGCCAGACACTATTATGGATGCTAAAGTTAGAGCAGTAATTTACACAGTCACATTCCCTTTCCTCCTGGTACTTTTATTTAAGGGTGAAACAGATATTAAACATGGAAACATGTGAATTCAATAATTACAAACGAATACTAGTCAGAACAGAAAGGCATAGGACAGTGTGATTGGTGGAGAGAGGTGAGAACTTTCTGGGTTAAGTCATTCTGATAAGGTGATGTCTGAGTTGACATCTCACTGTGTATAATAAAAAGTCAGTCATGGTGCAAGAAAAAGTCAGTCATGGTGCTAAGGGGAGCAGCCTCACAGATGAGGGGAGAACCCAAAGCTGAAGCAAACAAGGCATATGTTATAAACAGCCTGGGTGTGGTTGTGGTGGAGGAGAGTGGTGGAGGGGGCCATCTTGGGGATATTGAGAGGTGCGATCAAGTCCTCAAGGCCTTGGTAATCCATTTAGACTTTAATGGTAGTGTAATACAAAGCTTCATAAGGATTTTAATCAAGAGTGGAAGGTGATACAGGCTGATTACATTTTAAAAAACATAATTCTGACTGTTTTGAGGAAAAAAGGTTGGCAGAGAGTGAGGATGTCAGAAACAACTGGAAACTAGTGTGGGAGTGTCTGCAAGGATTCAGGGGAGAAGGCCCAGGTGGCTTCAGGTAGCATAGACTGAAATGAGAGGCACAGTGGTGAGACGTAGTGATAAGTGGTCTGACTTGGAGTGTATTTGGGAGGTAGATTCAATAGAACTTCTATGGACAAACTGTGGACATGAGGAAAGAAAAGTGTGAATCCTGTTTCTGGTATGCACAATGGAGTGGATGTTGGATTTCTTGAGCCAGGGATCATTGTGTAGAGAGCAGGTTGAGAATTTAGGGTTCCATTTTGCTGGCCATCTCAGTCTGGATTAAGCAGGAAGGATATCATCATTTCATAGAAAAGCCTTTCCCAAGGGACCCTCAGGAACTGCATGTTACTGTGTGTAAAAACCTAATGTTCAAAAATAACAGAATAAGTTAATGTTACTCAGAATAAGTAGGTTTCTGAAATGAGTTAGTGATTAGTGTCTTAGCTTTAGTCTATTTTTAGCCTTTTTCTGACGAAAAAAGTAATACGTGCTCATTAGGAGAAACTTAGCAAATACATATTTTAAAAATCATAATTCTAACTACTTAGATATAACCATTTTAATATTTTGGCATATTTTCTTCCTGTCTTTTTAATGATTACATCAAAAAGTATGTATCAGTCCAGAATTTCATTAGGCACTGAAATTCAGTGACATCCAGTATTTAAAACGTCACTGATCCCTAGGATCCTATGGTCTGCAAACAAACAGTCAAGTAAAAATGTAGTATGTCAGATGTTAAAATCTGTGGAGAAATGTAAGGAAGGGTAAGAGAGTAGAGATTTCAGGGAAGTGGGATGGGGAAGATACGATTGGATGGGTTAGGGAAGTCTTCATTAATAAGATCACATTTGGAGAAGGGTAGGGATGGATTGAGTGAAAGAGTCATCAAAGGACATCTGGAAGGGGTGTCAGGTCAGCGTTAACCTCAGGGGCAAAGGAACAAGATCTATCAGGAGACTTAGTAAAGAGGCCAGAAAGGTTTAAGTGGCATAAGGAAGGGAGTTAGAATAATCCTGTTTATGCTCTGGCTTCATCACCCCAGCAGCATAAGCAACATAGCTAATGGTACCTCTACTTGGTCCCAGGATATGCCATTTTAAATTAACCATTTTATAGTAAGACTTTCTCTGGAATTCTTGGGTGTGAGTTAAAACTACCACATGCATGACCTTGGATAAAGTACTTCTGCCTTCCAGGCCTGTTTTCTTACCTATCACAAAATCTCTACTTTGAGAGGTTATGGTGGTGAGAAGATTTTAAAAAATTAATACATGAAACTTGTTTGGAATGGTTTCTGGCACCTAGCAAGGGCTCAACTAATATCAGCTGCTATTGTTATTGCAGTTATATTATTATCATTAAAACTCCCTCTCCTACACTGGGCTGTAACTCCTTGGGAATTTCATATGCTTTGGGTCTCCAGGGTCTAGCCAAGGTCTGACAAGAATCTAGTGCTGGAAAAAATACTAGTTGAACTGATCTGAATTCTACTTGGAGCCACAAAACCAATCTAGTAAACAAATTCACTAACACAGTTTTACGCCTAATTTTAGCTCGCTTCCAGATCAACATTTAGATGAAGGACCACTGTCATTAGGCCTATCAAGCTGTAATTATAGGAAAGGCTGTTTTACCTGGTGTTCTGTAATTGGGACCCCTATCCACCAGAATGTCCCTAAATTCTCACACGAATCACTGATGTTCAGAATGACATCTTGAGACAAAATCCTTCCACTCATCAAGGATGACTGCACTGTGTCCAAGCTCAATGAGGGTGTTTTCCTGTATTTTTGGTCTTTGAAAATACATAATACCTGGATGATTTCCATGGGGGATTGCTTTTCACCAGAAAACAGATTTTTTTTTTAGTGTATGCCATCCTTTGACCAGATCAGAAAACTGCATTTACTGTACTAAAACTGGATATCCAACGGTTTATAGCTCACTGTGTGTGTGCACACGCACTCATGCATGCACAAGGTCCATAATTAGGTATTTAAGGGGAAAAATATCTGATTTTTTTCCTTTCCTTTTTTTTTTCAGTAGAAAACTCTTTCAATTAATCTACTGGCCGGGCTCAGTGGCAGAGCCTGTAATCCCAGCACTTTGGGAGACCAAGGCGAGTGAATTGCCTGAGCCCACAGGTTCGAGACCAGCCTTGGCAATTTATTGAGACCTCGTCTCTACAATAAATCAAAAATTAGCCAGGTGTGGTTGTGCACACCTGTAGTTCCAGCTATTTGGATGGCTGGGGTGGAAGGATCACCGGAGCCCAGCAGGTGGACGCTGGGGTGGCCGTCAGTGTGCCACTGCACTCCAGCCTGGACGACAAAGTGAGACTCCAACTCAAAAAAAAAAAAAAAAAAATTAATCTACTACTGTGTGCAGTGGCTTGCTTCCATAATTCCAGCAATTTAGGAGGTCAAGGTAGGAGGACTGCTTCAGGAAAGGAGTTTGAGACCAATCTAGGCAACATCTCTTTAAAAAAGAAAAAAAGATACCATCTCTAAAAAACAAAAACAAAAAAATTAAAAGTTTGGTTGAGTGTGGTGGTATGCACCTGTAGTCCCAACTACTCGAGAGGCTGAGATGGGAGAATCACTTGGGCCCAGGAGTTTGAAGTTATAGTAAGCTATGATCACACACTGTACTCCAGTCTGGGCAACAGAGCCTGTCTCTAAAATTAATAAATAAATACATAAATAAATAAAATTAATGTAGCACTCTTCCTCCCAGATTACTGGATTATGGACATCATTTCTTAAACCTCAAATTAGTGCAGGTAACCAAACTCTAGCATTACTAATGTTTTCTCTCATCACTTAAATTTCAGTTTGCAGTTAATTTTTTTAATTGATGGAAATGATACCTTTTAAAAATAAAATAACAACAACCTTGATCACTATGTTTGTGACTCCCACATACTAACTTAATTTGTTATGGTAATGAAATAACACCATTATTGTAAATGTCATTATAAATTAGCTTATTTGTAAAAAATAATATTGTCTAAATTAAAAAGCATTTGGAAAAGTACTCTGAATTATTAAGCTGTACAGCCTTGGGCAACTTTCATGTATTTCAGTTTCTTATCAATGAGATAGTATTAATAATCAGACAAAATAGATTACCCTGCCTAGACCCTACTTCACAGGGTTTTAAGGATCAAATGTCAAATATTTAGGACAGTGTCTGAGACATAATAAGCATCACTATGTGTTAGCGATTTTCCAGATCATCTGCTCCTCAATTTACTTTTTAACCCGAATGATGGGTCTTGTGATGGCCCTGTGAATTTATAATTAGAATTCTGGAGTGCTAGAAGTGAAGTGTCAAAAAAAAAAAAAAATCAAAAAAGGAAGGAAGAAGGAAAGAAAGAATAAGGAGGGAGGGAAAAAAGGAAGGGGGAGAGGGAGAAAAAGACAGAGAGGGAGGGAGGGAGGGGAAGAGAAAGAAAGAAATCCCCAAACTGGGCTCCGTGGCTCAGCCTGTAATCCCGCGCTTTGAGAGGCTGAGGTGAATGGATTGTCTGAGCCCGCAGGTTCGAGACCCGCCTGGGAAATTTGGCGAGACTTCATCTCTGCAATAAATAAAAAAATTAGCCGGGCGTGGTAGCACGTGCCTGTAGTTCCGGCTCCTTGGAAGGCTGAGGCGGAAGGAACGCCGGAGCCCAGTGGGTCGAGGCTGCGGTGCCCAGGAGTGGCCACTGCACTCCAGTCTGGGCGACAGAGTGAGACTCCAACTCAAAAAAAAAAAAGAAAGAAAGAAAAACCCCAACTGCAGATGTTCCACTTGCATTGGGGACCTGGATTCAGAACTCTGACTAGGCAGGTATGCCTATGCCATCCCTGTTCTTTTTTTTTTTTTTTTTTTTGAGTTGGAGTCTCACTCTGTCGCCCAAACTGGGGTGCAGTGGCCGCTCCTGGCCACCGCAGCCTCGACCTGCTGGGCTCCAGCGATCCTTCCGCCTCAGCCTTCCAAGGAGCCAGAACTACAGGTGCGTGCTACCACTAATTTTTTTTTTTTTTTGATTTATTGTACAGATGAGGTCTCACCAAGTTGCCCAGGCGGCTCTCGAACCCACAGGCTCAGGCAATCCACTCACCTCAGCCTCCCAAGGCGCGGGATTACAGGCTGAGCCACCGAGCCGGCTCATCCTTGTTCTTAAGGGATAAAGGAAGTTAAGTATCCATTCTGCTCTTTTTCAACACATTTCTCTTTGAAGTGGAGGTAATGCTTCCTTTTCTTTAGTGGGAGCGATCTTAGTTGCTTGGTAACACAGAAGAAAAGCAAGGCACGCCTGCCTTGGCTGTCCAAGCACACGCTATACCCTGGCCTTGCAGCCTCAAGAAAGGTCCGAGGCTATCATGTCAGCTTGCAGATTCTTAAAATCTTAAGCTTAAGGCAGTCAAGTATTTCATGCATAAGTTAGAATAAATAGCTAAGGAAGTAATTGATACCCAAGATCGGTGTTTGTGAAAGGAAAGAAGGATAGCATTGAGCTAACAAATATACTTTTATAACCCCTTCAACGGAAAAGTATCTGTGGACTAGCATAGATTGGAAGAGACTGAGAAGACATGAAGACTACATAAATTTGATATCCTGAATTGGATCCTAGAACATACAAATAATATTATTGACAAAACTAGGAATATCTGAGCAACTTGTCTTGTGCAAATGTTAATTTCTTAGTATCAAAAATGTACCATGGTTATTTAATATTTTAACATTAGGGGAAACTGAATGAAGGGCATAAAGAAACTACATAATCTTTGAAGCTTTTATGAAAATCTAAACTTATTTCAAAACAAAAAGTTTTAAAAAACTTATTTGTTGACAAGACATATTTCAGACTACATATATATGCTGACCCCCAATAAATGTACAACTTCAATCCCTGTTTTTGCTATATCTTTCAAATATTACCGTTTTTGGTCCCTTGCATAAAAGATGCATCTTAATGATGTTCCATGCAGGGCCCCTAAGAAAGATGGTGTTGGAGAATGACCATGTTTAATAAAACTGCAACTCACTTCTCACTTCTCACGTTCTCTGTATATCACCAGTTCTCAAGTTTCTGGGAGATTATTTGAAATATTTGACATACTAAGAATTGTCTTCCTAGAGTTCCTGACCCCCTTCAGGAGTCAGAGTTCCTGAGATATAGCCATTTCTCAGATAAAACAGAGGGTTAATGAAGATGGTACAAGTCATTAGGCTAGAGGGTGATTATTCATTTTCATGTTAAGAGGAAAATCTCTTAATGTTATAAATAAGAGGTTTTGTTTTATTTTAATATTATATTTTTGTAGGTTAAATCAACTCCAGCCCAGATACAGAAACATCAAAATATTGGTAAGAGAATTAGTACCAAGCACCAAGTATACATCTAATATACACTTGTTGAGTAGTCAATTAGAATACACCATTTCTGCATGCATTCCAGAAACATTTATTGTTCACCTACTATGTGTACAAGGATGGTCAGGACTAGGACCCTATATTTAAGAAGCTTGTTAAGTAACTAAATCATGACTCTTAGAATATTGTCCCTAGTATGGTCAGTCACTGTCATTCAACACAGAGCAGAACTTTTAAAATGTTAATATAGACCTTGTAAAAAACTTTGTTCCAATACAGTGCCAAACACCAAACTCACCTTATAATTTTATGCTGAATAATGATATATCCTGTGTAACCAAATTCCACTGGAAATTTCAAGGAATAAAGAGACTTTGAGTCTACATTCCAAATTGCCTTCTGACACATCAATGGATAGAGTAGTCACTTTTTACAGTTCAAGGAATACAGTATATCATAGAGTAAAATCCATACCCATTCATCCCATGGTAGAGTGTATTATAGATGTCATTTACAAACTAGCTTTAGGACAACTTCCATCACTGTGGTTTTCTATATAGTTGACTCTTTTCTGTCTACATGGCGATGCTGGAAAGTACACCTCATTTGTTCAAATGTTTTTGGATGTTTGCCCAAAAGAAGATTCCAGCATATATCTCTCAAGGAGACAATGTCACCAATGTGGCTCTTTCCACTTTTGTAGACACTGTCTTGGGTTAAAGCTTTTCTGCAAATCTCTAAATACATTCTGAATGTACTGCTTTCAAACTTTCAGATTCTATTCCCTTGCTTTCAATTGTCTGTTGTTCTCATTAATTATGTTTTTTGTGGAAGAAAAAAAGAAATCTCTATCAATTTCCCTAAAGCCCCAGCTTTTTCTTAGGATTCACCAAGAAAAGCAATTATCTTTTTGTGTGGTATTGATCTGTCTGGACATTGCCTCCTGGTGGGTCATCCATTTAGTCCTGGAATTTAAAAATCTTCACAATGCCAACCTCTGTGTCACTACTTGAATTAATATCCATTCCTCATCTGCCAACACCCACCACTGATCAAGTTCACTATCACATTGAGCTGTTTCACTCAGGCATTTTACTCATGGAAGAAAATACTTTGGTGTTCACGTTGGGTATATTTTTGGCATTTCTCCATGTAGTACCATTTAATACCCTAAGCATTTACAAGCCAATGGATATCCAAAATTGAAGGTATGTTCTTTGGAAAGAAACAAGTGAGATTATTCAGTGAAGCATGGCAGAATTGACTACACCAGAGTATTTCCAATGCATGATTGATAACAGTGAGTTGGGAGGATTTGTCCGTAGAAAGCCAAACATCATCTTCTGAGACTTCTCACCATAAGAATCTTTGAAATTTCATTGATACATATATTCTGGAAAATGATACATTAGCATTAAAACTGAATACCTTGCAAAATCACTTTGAAAAGACAGCAATGGAAAATAGGGATCTATTGACAAATTCAAGTATTTTTTATTTCCTTTAGTAACTGATGCATAGAATTATGTTTAGGGTAATTTTTCTAGATGATCAATTATTTTTCTCCATATTAATATACAAGCAATTTTGATTCTTTTGGAATTTGGAATTCTCAGCTACTCAAGAGCTGAGAATTCTGGATATTTATTCTGAGTTGACCAAGCAAGTTTTACAACAGCAAAAATAAAAATTTAAAAAGTGGTACTTTCCTGATGTGTGTTTTCTAGTTCAGCATGTGTGCTAACATGCTATAGGAATTCATCTATGAGAAGGCAGGGAGATGCTCGCTTATTATTGGTCTGTGTCACAGTTATTATGATCTATAATTGCCAGGGGCTTATGTCTACCAGACAATTGATTGTTTCCTGTAATAGAGACATTCATAAGCTTAAAATTATATGAAAATGGTAAAAATTTTGGCAGAAGCACCATTTAAACAGAATAAGATACTTCTTAGTGTTTAAATATACTCTCACTGAATTTACTATTTATTTAGGACAAAATAGATTACCATTCTCAAATTATATATTCTGTGGAAAGTCTTGCCACTTGTCTGTCAAACTGATTGGCATTTGGAGATGGATTCTGTTACACACACACACACACACACACACACACACACACACACACACAAACACTTTTTTAAGGTGAGAAAAGAGATTTCTTTACAGAGCCCATTAGTACCTCTTTGGGAAAAATTTAATGTTCTTGCTAGTAAGATATAAGTCTCAAGATTTTACCAAGTAAGCACCATAGGTTTCCCCAGAGTGCAACTGGATTTCTGTCTTGTTAGTTAAGGTAAGAGCCATTCAGACACATGAATGGAAAAGCTGATAAGACAATCTCTGGGTTTTATCTTATCACTTTCCACTCTAGTGGGCAGTATGATGCAAGGGTGCCATAGAATAGGAGAACATAGAGGCTGAGTGAGTTACGCAGCAGACTGTGTAGGCAATCAGAAAATTCCAGAAAGGAGAAGAACCTGGGCTTTGGTTCTAGTCACACAGTGATTTGAGTCTTACCTCAGCTTTTTGCAAGCAGCGAAAACTTAGCAAGTCTCTTAGTCTCATTGAATTTTGGGTTTTGACTTGGAAAATGAAAATAACAGTTCCTACTTTTGAGATCATTGAGGGGATTTTAGCGGATAAAGGAAAAACAAAATTAGACATGCACACCCATATACATACACCTCTGGCTTTCAGTCAATGCTTATTAAATAATAGTTATTTTATTAAGAAAACAGCCATTCAGTTTGAAGGATGTTTTTAGTCTTAAATAACTAAATTGGTTTTGTATCTCACTTGGGGCTTTCTCGTGAAAGAGAAATTACTAGATATTTGGAAGAGTGTCTACTTACTTCCTGTAAAGGGTCTTTTCCCTTCCAGTTTAATTCTCACCTATACTCCCAACTGGTTTCCATAAATGTTCACAATTGTGATCATCTGTGCTAATCATGTAAAATGTAACAAAAAAGAAATACAAGACAGGCTTTAGATAAAATGAACTGTAAAAAGAGTCATTCATGTTTATTCTTAGGTTATCCTCTGAGTGGTAATGAGCCATGTATATGGTACGTGGGTCAATACTAAGCAAATACTCAACTACCCAGTCTACTTGTATAAATTCCACAAATATTTTTTTTTCCTTCTTTAGCCAGGAGTGAGGTGTGTCTTGAGCTTGTCTGACTGGATCAGTGTGCCATTGGCACCAGCTCAAAAGCACAGAAAACACGTGGCACAATCTTCAAATAACCACTTCCTCTATCCAGTCCATGACATAAGCAGGAAGGAAAGCATGAGAGGAGAAATGTGAGCATTGAAGGGCACTGGGACTGAAGACACACCTCTGAAAGCAAAAGCTGTACACACCCATAAGGAATATTATTTAATCCTGGAATAAGCAAATAGGTCAACACAAACCGGCTTCTAAATTGGACACTCCTATTTAGTAACCATGGATGCTTGGTTTTCTTCCATCAAGCCTACTTTTCCAAAATAATGAGAAGCTACTATGCACCAAGTGTGGTGTTATGCACATTGCATATGTGCCCATATTTAATTTTCATAACAAACCTGTAGGATATAGAGGATAGCCCTAAAGTACAGGTGGGGAAGTGATAGACACCTATCTTCTTAGGGTTATCTTAGGGAAAAAGAGCTAGGCTCAAACCCAAGTTATTCTGACTCTGAGATCAAGATATCATTGAAAAGATGCCATGTTTACTTCTTTTGGGATCATGCAAAGGTTTTATTTACCCTTTTTTCATGTCCCTAAATCTACCCCTGCTTCTGTTGCTTGATGACCTTAAAACATTTTTTTACTGAGAAGTGTAAGAATATCAAATATGAATTTTCTTAACTTTCCTTCTCAGAGTTTCTGGGCCATGACTAAATTTCTGCACTCTTCCTTGCTCCACAGGAAGGATGACCAGGGCTAAGGCCCTGACTGTTGTTTTTTTCTTTCACCCTTCCTTGCCTTCTCCTGCTCCAGCTTGGTCAAATGTGTCCACCTCTGTTCCCACACATTGTTAATTTTTGTTTTTGTACTGGCTTCTTCTCCTCTGCTTCAAAACATCTTTACGTCTCCTTTATCCTCTAATCATATAACCACCCTTGTTGCCACCTGGCTACTTTGAAAGAAGTGATATTTGAGTTGCAGCCTCTTGAGATAAGTAGGGCACATGTAGTTCCCATTTCTCGTATTCCAAAAAAAAACTGTCGCACGTTAAGTGACTCTTAATCAAGATCTTACAGCTCTAAGATGGTAGAACTAAGAATGAAACTAGCCTAGGTACTCTTTCGCTATTCAATTCCAATTATCAATCAGTGTTCATGGGTATCAATTTTTGAGATGACTTCAAATTGTTGTGTAAGGTCATCACAACAAATTCCTCTTCACTTTTGTCTCTGGAGCACAGAGCTTGCCTTATGCATGTAATGGAACTGCTAGCCCTGGGTGCTGGGGCCCTGCTTATGATAAGTGACGTATCTCTAATTATCACATTGCCCAGACATGGTAATCTGTCCTCCCAGGTATGAAGACCCATTAATAACCCTCTGGGGAAGAGAGGCAGCGTCCCAGATGCAGTCCTGTCACATGATCTGCTCTGTGATACGGAGTTCCCATAATCAGGGCTAAAATGCCGTCTAATGTGTCGCAACACCATTGTTTCTCTGCTTCTCACAATATACAACCAGCCAGCAAAACCCTTATCATTTAATAACACTCCCTGATCCTGAAAGCTTGAGAAAATGGAAACACTCCAAGGGAGTGGGAAAAGCTAGTTAGGTGCAGAAGCTATTAAGCTTGCAACACAGGCTCTCACACAACTGAGAGTTTAGACAGATGAACAGATACCCCTTTAACCCTGAAGCTGCCATTATCCTCAGGCCGAGTTGACTTCTGGCAGGACAGAGCCCCCAAGCATGAAGAGGAGATGCTTTGGGGTAATAGAAAGAAAAAGAAAACGATGGAGTCTGTGTTCCAGCTCAGTTACATGGGAATTTTGAGTCACTGTTTCATCTTGAAGGGAAATGTAGCTTGATATGGGACATTGGATTGGAAGATTGTCCTGGAAATCAGGACTGAGTTTTGGTCCTAAACATGGGCCTCAGTGTATGTTTCTGTGAAGTGGGTGGGAAAATGCCTGTGATGTATAACACAAGGGTAGGTTATAAAATGAAATGCAATAACACGGAGGTCTGTGCTTTAAGCTTTTAGGGGGAATTATAATAAAATGATAATAATAACAGCTAACACTTAAAGGGTCATTCAGTGGGTCAAGGCAGTGTGTGCTGAGATCTTTTCAGGCATCATTTAATTCTCACATCAACCTAAATGGAACTTTGTTGTCTCTAGTTTCAACAGATGAGGAAACTGAAGCATAGAGAAGTAATGTGCCTAAAGTCATAGAGCTGTTAGTGACACGACAATAGAGTCAGGATTCAAACTTAGGTAAACTGGATCCAGAACCTGTGCTCTTCTTGTTAAAGACACTTGCTGTTAAATCAGAAGTTTTGAATTTTAAGCTGGGGAGTATGGGAGAAAGAAAACCCATAAAAAGAGTCTAACAGAAGGGAGCACGAGAGAACAAAGTGCCTGAGGCAAACAACACGTCACCTCTAAGGCACCTGTTAACTGTAGATTCACTCTCTCCTTCATCACTCAAGAGTTCAGTCTCACTTTCTTCAGAATCCAGCTAAAGCAGAACACCTGGTCTTTTCTGTATGCATTGGAATCTGAGTATTAGGAGGCTGGCATTCTTTCTTACTATACAACTCTGTCACCCCAGGAAGGCAAGTCTCAGGGCCTCCAAATCTGAAGCAAGTGTCTGAACTAAATACTCTGTCCAGCACTCCATGGTTGATGCTGGGCTTTCTCCTGGGAGTTGCTGGGAACGGGGGCCCCATCTGTCACCAGGATATTCCCACCAGGGCAGTGGTTTCCAAAGTGGGGTGGGGACATCCCCATGGATGAAGTTATGGGGAAAAATATTAGAACATCCATTTATCTAATTTATCTTTCAAAAACTCAGATGTTTCTGTGTGCTTTATAATATAAACAATATATGTATAATACATACATATATACATATACGATTTTTGAATGGTACATAGGTAAATTTTTTCTAGTATGTGTAGCCAATCAAAAGTATTTGGAAATCTTGGAATTAGAGGGTTAAATGGGCCTTGGCTATTTGAAGGGACCCCAAAGACTGTGTCTCAATTTACCACATTGACACAATGCAGAAAGACCTAGACTAGGACTTAAAGCTAGTACCAAGGTGGTTTACGTTGCAATTTGGTTCTTTTCCTTATAAAGTTAAATGTTTAATGATGTTTCCTAATTTTAAATCACAAAACAGGACTAATAATATGAATAATAACAACAACAACAATATAGGTTTAAGAGCTTGAGTACTAAGAAAAAAATCTCATTACATAATTATATTTGAAGGCTGATTTTTTTACTTTTTAAAAAATGTTCAGATTTAAGGGATACAAATACAGTTTTGTTACATGGATATATTGTACAGTGGTAGAGTCTGGGAAGGCTGAATTTGTAATGAAAATCTTACTCTAAAATACAGGTTCAAGTATCTAATGGAAGTAAAAGTTCTCTCTCAGAGAAATTATAATTTTCCCTTTAAGCATCCAGGATTGTCTTAACAGTATGTAAAAACACATGGAAATATGTTGACAGCTCCCTGTTAGCTTTTTCTACCACTTTGTTTATTTTTCTGGGACACAAAATAGAATAATCCTCTCCCTTGATTTTCCTCTCTAAAATCAGATATGCATTGTAATGCCGGGGATATGATGTGCTATTCTGACCTCCCTAGTTTAGGAAGGATATTAAAATATCAGAGAAGCTACATAGATAGGCGCACACACACAAAAAGGAGTGCTAAAAAGGCTAGAAGATAAAACATATGAGAGGTGTTGAGGGCTAAATTTATAAAGTCTGGCAAAGCAATGACTCCAGGGGACTTGATCGCAGTCTATAAATACCTTCAAGGTAGCAATATAATTGAAGGGAAAGAATTATTCATAGTCTCAGAAGATGATATAACTTGAAGCAATGGCCCGAAGCAATGAAAGAAAAAATTTAGCTAAAATTGGCAGGAGTCGGGTTGGGGGAAGCAGAAGAAATTCTTTACTATCTGAGGAATAGAACAGGCAAACAAATTCCCAGAGGAAGCATCTGAAGTATTTTCATACAGACAGCCCAAAGCCCTTGAGTAAGAAACAGAAATTAATAGTTGTATTCCTCAATGCTCCTGTAGAATTCAGAGCTCTCAAATGTAGACTTGAAAGACTGTCCCTTCAGAGAAGTGCTAAATAATCAGAGAATTGTGTGAAGACTCCTAATTAGAGAATAGAAAAAAAAAAAAGATACACCAATATTGTAACATTATAAGTTATGACATAGGAAACATGTGTTATGCATAGTATATGTAATATCATATTTTAGGAATAATACCTAACTTTTCTCAGAAAAGTTAATAAAATATTTGTCAATAAATTACAGGTCTGGTCAGGCATGGTGGCTCAGCCTGTAATCCCAGCATTTTGGGAGGCCAAGGCAAGAGGATTGCCTGAGCCCAGGGGTTTGAGACTAGTCTAGGTAACTTGGTGAGACCTCATCTCTACAATAAAAAAATTTTTAAAAAATAAGCCAAATGTGGTAGTGTATGCCTGTAGTTCCAGCTACTTGGAAGGCTGAGGTGGAAGAAACGCCTAAGCCAAGCAGGTCAAGGCTGCAGTGGCCGTGAGTATGCCATTGCATTCCAGTCTGGGCGACAGAGTGAGACTCCAACTAAAAAAAAAAATTACAGTTCTGTGTTCAATATGGGAGTTCTTAAAGGGACACAAATAAATTGAGCCAGTAAGTTAAAAATCATTCAATGTGTTATGCTACATAGCAAATTATATCTATGAAAATCTGAATATGTAAGCCCCATGTTTCTGAGTAGGCAAATATATTCCCTTAGGATAGTAATATGGAAGTCAACTTCTAAGCTTCTCTAAATTAAGTACCAAATATAGCTATAACTTCAAAAATGTTTTTTGCTTTGTTTTGTTTTGTTTTTTGTTTTTTTTTTTTTGAGTCGGAATCTCACTCTGTCGCTCAGACTGGAGTGCAGTGGCCGCTCCCGGCCACTGCAGCCTTGACCTGCTGGGCTCCGGCGATCCTTCTGCCTCAGCCTTCCAAGTAGCCAGAATTACAGGCATGCGCTACCATGCCCGGCTGAGTTTTTGATTTATTGTAGAGGTGAGGTCTCGCTGCCGAGGCGGGTCTCGAACCCACAGGCTCAGGCAATCCACTCACCTCAGCCTCCCAAAGGCGCGAGATTACAGGCTGAGCCACCGAGCCCGGCTCAAAAATGTTTTTGAGTACTGTTTACATATGATATATAAAGGTATAACCCACAACTTTTAACACAGCTTCTGTGTGAGAGGAGTCAAAAAATCAAATATCAGCCGGGCTCGGTGGCTCAGCCTGTAATCCTACGCCTTTGGGAGTCTGAGGTGAGTGGATTGACTGAGCCCACGGGTTCGAGACCCACCTGGGCAACTTGGCGAGACCTTATCTCTACAATAAATAAAAAAATCAGCCGGGCGTGGTAGCGCGCGCCTGTAGTTCCGGCTACTTGAAAGGCCGAGGCGGAAGGATCGCCGGAGCCCAGCAGGTCGAGGCTGCGGTGGCCGGGAATGGCCACTGCACTCCAGTCTGGGTGACAGAGTGAGACTCCAACTTGAGAAAAAAAAACAAAAAAACGAATATCTACAGACAAAGAGACGAGATGTATGAAGAAGCTGTGTGAGGGAACAGGGAGTAAGTAGAGATTGGGTAATTTGAAAGGGTAGCCCCCAAAATGGCAATGACTTCTCATCTCCAGTTGAGCAATGCTATGTTGGAAAACTGGCCCAGTAGTGTTAAGCCTTCCAATTTTTAAAGAGAAGCTGGAAATATCAACTTGCATATGAAATATCTGAATTTTAAAGCATTATCTCAGCTGGGTACAGTGGTTCCTGCCTATAATCCTGGCACTTTGAGAGGTCAATCCTAGAGGATTGCTTGAGCCTAGAAGTTTGAGGCCATCCTGGGCAACATAGTGAGACCTTGTCTCTACAAAAAATAAAAAAATTAGTTGGGTGTGGTGATGTGTACCTGTGACCCCAGTTATTCTGAAGGCTGAGGTGGAAGGATTGCCTGAGCACAGGAGATCAAGGCTGGGGTAAGCCATGATCATGCCACTGCACTCCTGCCTGGGTGACAGAGATCCCAACTCAATAAATACATACACACATACATACATACATACATACATAAATGAATAAAATATATCTCTGCGTTAGAGGAGGTTTAAGGGGCACTAGTTGGGCACATTCTCTAATCCCCTTACGAGGTTTGACAATTAAGTTCATGAACTTGCCACCTTGGCAGCACTATGCAAACTCCTCAGTAAGGTTGCATAACCTTGGTATATCAGTATGTCACAGTTGTGTTTGTGTAGATGTGTGGTGGTGTCTTGCTGAGTGGCATTCATTATTGTTGTTGCATGTTTTTGTGTGCTGTCACAAGAATGTTGGAGCTTGAATTACAACATGGACAAACATTAAATTTCTTGTTAAACTTGACAAGAATAGAAGTGAAATCAGGGACACATTAGGCCAAGTTTATGGGGATAATGCCATGAAGAAAATGGCAGTATACAAATGGATTAAATGTTTTTCTGAGGGGAGAGAAAGTGTCACTGATAACGAGAGGTCAGGATGACCAGCAATGAAAAGAACTAACTAAAACATTGCAAAAACTTGCTGAATTGTGTATCAAAATTGTCAGCTGACTGCAAGAAGCATAGCAGACATCAACAGAGAAACAGTTAGGAAAATCTTAACTGAAAATCTTGGCATGAGAAAGTTGTGTGCAAAAGGTCCTAAAGGAGCTCTTGCATCACAACAATACACCAGCTCACATAGCACTGTCCATGACGTAGTTTTTAGCCAATAAACAAATAACTGTATTGGCATACCCTTACTACTCACCTAATCTGGTCCTCAATGATTTTTTTCTTTACCCAAAGATAAAGGAAATATTGAAAGGAAGACATTTTGATGACACTCAGGACATCAGGGGTAATACGATGACTGCTCTGATAGCCAATCCAGAAAGAGTTCCAAATTGCTTTGACGGGTGAACTAGGTACTAGCATTGGTGCGTAGCTTCCCAAGGGGAGTACATGAAGGTGACCACAGTGATATTCAGCAATGAGTGACGTAGCACTTTTGCTGGGATGAGTTCACTTACTTAATGTCAGATCTCATACATTGACACATGGAAGACAAGAGGCACCCTGTACTCTAAGATTAGGAACCAGAAGGGGCATGATTGCAACCCAGTGGAAGAAGTGAGCTAGCTTCTGTATGTATCACCAAACATCTGGGGCAGAAAAGGAAGAAGAGCCATGTTTCTGCTCTTTTGGCTAGGAAATCCAGGAAGGAAGGGAGGGAGGGGATGGGGGAAGAAGGGAGGAGGGAGGGAGGGAGGGAGGGAGGGAGGAAGGAAGGAAGGAGGGAAGGAAGGAAGGAAGGAAGGAAGGAAGGAAGGAAGGAAGGAAGGAAGGAAGGAAGGAAGGATGGATGGAAGGGTTAGGGCAATTGAAGTAGCTGTATTTCAGATGTTCCCATGCAGTTGTCCCACGTACACTCAGGAATCGATGTGTGCTGATTTGGTTCATGGCCAGTGGAGATGGTACAGCTGACTCCACGGAAACAGCTGAGAGACTCCCTGGGAGGGAATCAAATCTTGAACTACCCTAAAGTCAGAATGAAGCAGAACAGTGACTTCCATATGGACACCCACTGTGATTTAGTCAGAGTTTGTCTCCAGATGGTAGTGTATGAATAGCAGTAGCTGGGTTTTCAAATTCTAGCAATTCTATGTACAGATTTACAAGAGATGGCTCTTGGAGGTTAGCATTAGAGTTTGAGTTCACAGAATAGTGCTGTTTTGTTTAGACTTTTTAAAGCACACACAAACACACACAGAGAGACATTTTTCCTACAGGGTGAGATGCACCATTCTGTGTGAATCCTGTGATTTTGGCCTGTGTAGCATAAAAACCTCACCACACACACAAAGCCTTCTGCTCACATCATGGGCAACCACATATATATGCAGACTTGGAAGTCAAGCCTTATGATTTAGCATTATCATTTTTTTTCTTGCTGAGAGACAATAGAGTTCAGACTATATGCTTCAAAGACAAGTTTAGTCTCCCTGCTAGGGTTGGGGTTTATACCACAGGAGAATTATGTATTAATATACTATTTATACTAAACACTTTTAACAAAGAAGCAATTTGTGGAAACACAGGGAAAACTTTCCTATCATACCTTCTGTGTTCCCTCATAGAACACAGAATGTTTACAGAATGAATGTATTATATAAGGTGGTTGCTTTTTTGTTTTCTTTATCAAAAACTGATAGTCATTTCTAAGAATAGAACTAACGTCAAGTTCCCAGTTGCAGAACAGAGTCTGTTATGATATGTGAATATACAAATTTGGATGAGACACATCTAACTGTTCTTTGGAGAGTCATTGTAAAATATTGTTCTTTGAATCTCTGAAAAGACCTAGCTTAAATAAAAGATGGAGATTCAGAGAAACAAAATAAAAAGACTTCCATAGTTTTCCCCTAGAGCTGAAACTGTGTCTGTGTTTCAGTCCAATGTTTGCATGTGTTTAAGGCACACACACAGCTTGAAAGAGGAAGTGAATACTCCGTGTTTTGTAGTGTTTGGGTGTGAATCAAAGGGAACATGTGGTTGTGTTCTGTTTCTTGTAGCATTCAGTTAAGTAAAAGGAAAAACCTAATTTGCACTAATACTGCCACCACAGGGGGTGATCTTGTAAATGCCTCAGGGTAGGGAGGAATGTACTAGGGCACTACATGGACATCCAGTCTTGGCAGGCTTACAAAACATACCAGAAATGGTGGTGCAGTCTGTCCTCCAGGGAGGGTGGGTTTTCATTTGGTTGGTTTGGGGTTTTGTCTTTCTTTTTTTTCCCCCCCGGTTAGTGCTGTTTAGATGCCTCTAACAATTTGCTGTCTGTGAAACATAGATTGGATGATCAGATGGAATTCTGCACAATTACAAAATGAAACGATAGCAATGGTCAGTCATCTCAAAGAAAAAGAAGCTGAAATTGAGGGCGAAGATGTTATTTTTTTGCTGTTTCATTTTGGTGCTGAAAACAAATGAGAGTGTCTATGGGGGAGGGGTAGCAGTTAAACCAGCTGGGAAGAGGGCCTGTTGGTCTTTTGTGATCATGTATACACTCTATGAATGCTGTGTTGGTTGACAACAAACAGTTTATATGCTCATGCGATGGTGGTCCCCTCAGATTATAATACTGTAATTTTACTGTGCTTTTTCTATGTTTAGATACGTTTAGATACACCAGTACTTACCACTATGTTACAACTGCCTACAGTATTCAATGCAGTCACATACTATACAGGTTTGTAACAGGAGCAGTAGGATAAAACCATATAGTTTAGGTGTGTCATAGGCTATATCAGCTGGGTTTGAGCAAATACATTTATGATGTTTGCACAACATCAAAATAACCTAACAACATCTTTTTCAAAATGTATTCCTGTCAGTAAGTGAAGAATGACTGTAGAAGAGAGGTCGATATAGAAACTTTAAAATAAAGAGAAGTAGCCGGGCTCGGTGGCTCAGCCTGTAATCCCGCGCCTTTGGGAGGCTGAGGTGAGTGGATTGCCTGAGCCCGTGGGTTCGAGACCCGCCTGGGCAGCGAGACCTCATCTCTACAATAAATCAAAAAATCAGCCGGGCGTGGTAGCACATGCCTGCAATTCCGGCTACTTGGAAGGCTGAGGCTGAGGCGGAAGGATCGCTGGAGCCCAGCAGGTCGAGGCTGCGGGGGCCGGGAGCGGCCACTGCACTCCAGTCTGGGCAACAGAGTGAGACTCCAACTAAAAAAAAAATAAAATTAAAAAAAATAATAATAAAATAAATTAAAGAGAAATACAAAGATGGAAATAAAGTTCTGTTAAATAGTTAATTAGTGAAATATACATGATGTCACATTGTTGCAAAGTTCTGCAAGCTCAAGTTCTGGTTGACTCCTCCACTAGAGTGTAAGCTCCATGAGGACTGGCAGTTTGTCTGTCTTATTTACTCTTCTGTCCCAAGCACTAAGAACTGTACTTGATGCATGGTGGGAACTGGTGGAATACATGAGTAAATAAACTCTATATTAAAGTAGGTTTCTAAGCTCTACTGGACTGGCTAATTTTAACTTGGGAATTCTATTCCTCCCACCTGCATTCTACCTGAGACTGTGTCATGTTACACTCCTTCTGGCTATGTACTCCTGTATCTATTCTCATCTAAACCTCAGGGTGACTTTTGTCTTTTTTTTTTTAGAGGTAACTGTGCTTTGTAGATCATTCACTGTGCATTAACAGTATTCTGAAAAACCACGTCATTCCCACGTCACACCAAAACTCATTTTTTTCTTTCACACTTTAGCATTGAATTTAAGCTTTGCTGCTTAGCCATGCAATGAAACTAGCTCTAGTACTGCTGCTGAACTAAGTAGCGAACATGAAAGCCTATTAACCTCAGGCATCAAGTAAGGGGCAAATTAAATGAATTCTGCTCCCACTTCAATAAATGTGATTTCCAATGTGAAAGTCTACCTTTTAAGTATTTCCTATACTCTGCTGCTAGACATTAGAAGCTGAAAGACCAGGGAAGGACAGGCTGGGGCTACTGTGAAAACACTCATATCTGGAATCTGGATTTAAATTATAAATATAGAAAATTTAAAATACTGACTGCAGAAGGACTAGATGGGTTTTTGTATTATTTGAGATCACTTGCGGTTTTCAAGAAAGTGTATTTGAAGAATACATGGCATTTATCATACAATGAAATAAGAAAATGCATGTATCCAATAATCTCTTCTCTGCTACGCTAAATTTGAAAAGGTTTTTTGTTGAAATTTGGGAATTAAAGTTACCTCTGAAACTCTTCACCTACCACAGGGCATTCAAAACTCAGATTAGTTTCCAAGCCAAAGCTTTCATTTTGCATAAGGGTGTTTAAAAAAGCAATTTGAGGATAACGAGGTGCCTTAATGTCATTGAAAAAAACCAGACAAACAGTCAAATACTGGGAAGTAAACAAATAGAATACAAAATAGTTTCCTTGAAGTCCAAAAGAAAGTGACTTAGTTTCAATTTTGTATTTTACTTTAGCCAAAGTACTGTTCCATTCTTAATTCTGTTTACCACTCTCAACTGTCTGGATTTTTAAAAAATATCACAGGTCTGCTACATTTATCACAGCCAACCTATATTACTTATATTATATTATATCGAATAGCCAATTATCAAAAGCGGCATATACCTATGACACTGGAATCAAACATTCCAATATCTAAGTTCATTTTCCTTTCATTGACATCTTTTTTTTTTTTGAGTTGGAGTCTCACTCTGTTGTCCAGACTGGAGTGCAGTGGCTGCTCCCGGCCACCGCAGCCTTGACCTGCTGGGCTCCGGCAATCCTTCTGCCGCAGCCTTCCAAGTAGCTGGAATTACAGGAGCATGCTACCACACCCGGCTAATTTTTTTGATTTATTGTAGAGATAAGGTCTACGCCAAGTTGCCCGGGCAGGTCTCGAACCTGCGGGTTCAGGCAATCCACTCACCTCAGCCTCCCAAGGCGCGGGATTACAGGCTGAGCCACTGAGCCCGGCTCATTGACATCTTCAACAAATGGTTACTTAATCTTCTGAGCCTTAATTCTTTTACTTTATAAAATAGAGGACATGCTACCACTTATTTTTTTTTTTTGAGTTGGAATCTCACTCGGTTGCCCAGACTGGAGTGCAGTGGCCGCTCCCGGCCACCGCAGCCTTGCCTGCTGGGCTCCGGCAATCCTTCCGCCTCAGCCTTCCGAGTAGCCGGAATTACAGGCATGGCGCTACCACGCCCGGCTGATTTTTTGATTTATTGTAGAGATGAGGTCTCGCTGCCCAGGTGGGTCTCGAACCCACAGGCTCAGGCAATCCACTCACCTCAGCCTCCCAAAGGCGTGGGATTACAGGCTGAGCCACCGAGCCCGGCAACATGCTACCACTTTAATAGTGTTGTGCAGACTAAATGAGCAGTGGCTAGCACATAGCATGGACAATACATAAAACAGCACATGCAGAAGAGATTACAAAAGTATGTATGCCATCAGACATGAATATGGGTTTTTAGCCATGAAAGTCAACCGACCAGTAGAGATATATACAAAAAACTAAGTACTGTTTTTTACACTTGAGATGAATAATTTCACAACCATTAGTAACATTTGTGGCTAACCAAGCTAAAATCAAGATAAGAGTAATCAGATTCCATGCCTCACTGCACATGATCACTGGGATGGGGGGTTGGTTCTTTAGAAAAGTGCAGCATTACCATAAATCCAAACTGCTCTCCTCACATTGAGTCTCCAAGAGATGAGGTGCAAAGTCTGAGAGATGAACCAGATAAGGACATCATTGAGGACCAGAGCAGTTAGGAGGTCCAGCAGTTGGGCTGTCCAGATTTTAGCTTTGGTCTGCCAGTTGCTTGGTTGCTAACCTTCCTGTTGCAAACTACAAGTATCCCAGCATCTTTTTGGTCCTCATTTCCAGGTCTCTAACCACAACCTCCTTAGACACCAAGAACTTTGCTGTATGGTAAGCATACCAATATTATGTATAAAGCAATTGTATTTATTGTGTAGTCTCTTCAAAGGTGATGAAGAAAATTCACATGCATTCTGTCATCTGATCTTCCTTACAATATTGAGGACAGTAGAACAGTATCTATACCTCTGTCACATATATAGGGTAGTTGCTAGTTGGTGGCAGCTCTTAGAAATAGTTTCTGGGTTCTCTGGCTTCAAATTAGTAATGTCCATGACAATGACCAAGAGAAGAAACACAGAATACTGGTGAGAAGACTTGGATGACAAAGATTATATGCCACAATAAATACTAATAAGGACAAAGAAGACATCTTATAAACTGATTTCAGAAGAAAGATACATGACTAAGGTATGGAAAAAGAGCTCTGGAACGACTTGTGTTGGAAATCCTCTCCAGTCCTTTTAATATCTGTAAAGCTTTGTTATCTTTTTATCTCCTATCTTCTAGCGTTTCCTTTTTAGTTCTCATCTTTTTCCTCCTTCAACTTGTAAATTTACATATATATATTTTTTCCCTAGTTCCTACTCATTATCTCCCTGGAGATTATAGAAATCCTTAGACCTTTCATTGTCATTCATTGCTGGGCTGGTAATTCTCCAAGCCTTACCTCCAGCTCTTATCTCTCATCTGAGTTCATAAGATATTTCCAAATGGAAATCTCAACAGGCTGGCTTTCAGATACCTTATATTCAGCATCACCAAAGTCAAACCCTTACTTTATCCTAAAATTTTTTTCTTATATGTCCCGTTTTTTTATTGTCAGTGCAATTATGGACATTTCTCACTTCTCTCCTTTGTCATCCAACCAGCTGACAATATCTGTCGATTCAATCTCTGCACTGTCCTGTTTTATCTTCATTACCTTCCTATGATCATTACCAAAGAATAAGTCCTTCAAAACACTTTTCTTGGACTACTTAAACAGTAGCCTGATATCTATTTTTCTTGAACCCACTGAGAAAGTCTTGTAACAAGGCTGAAATAATTTTCCTAAAACTTTAGATTAGACCTACTGAAAAGTGGGCAAAAGATATGAACAGACACTTCTCAAAAGAAGACTTATGAGCAGCCAACAGACACATTTTTAAAATGCTCAGCCTCACTAATCATCAAAGAAATGCAAATCAAAACCAAACTGAGATATCACCTAACTCTAGTCAGGATGGTCATCATTAATAACTCAAAAAATAACAGATGCTGGAGAGGATGTGGGGGAAAGGGATCGCTTCTACACTGTTGGTGGGAGTGTAAACTAGTTCAATCTCTACAGAAAACAGTGTGGTGATTTTTAAAAGATCAAAAAATTGAGCTTCCATATGTCCCAGCAATCTCCTTTCTGAGAATATACCCAGAGGAACGCAAATCATTCTACAAAAAAGATACCTGCACACACATGTTTATTGCAGCACTATTCACAATAGCAAAAACATGGAACCAACTGTGCTGCCCATCAAAAGCAGACTGGATAAAAAAATGTACATACAACATGGAATATTATGTAGCCATAAAGAAAGACAAATTTACGAACTCTGTAGCAATTTGATTTTGAATTTACAGTCTATCATACTCAGTGATCTATCACAAAAACAAAGAACTGGGTACCATATATTCTCACTTATAAGAGGACCTTGAACATTTATCGTAATACTACATGAAAGGGATTGGCAATAGCTGATCACTGCCAGGGTAGAGAGGGAGGAGGGGCACATAACATTAATAAGGGTACCTAATTCTAAACTAGGTGAAGTGAGGAACAATGGAAGGCCCAAACTTCACCTGTATGATGATCACTTACATACCTAACCCTGAATTGATCCTCACATCTTAAAAAAAATTAGCTTAGGGCATTTCATCTTCTACTCAAAAACTCTCAATGTCTTCCCTTTGTTTTCAGAAATAATCTATCAGCAGTATGGCATTCGAATCTTCCACACTATATCCCTGCACCTGAAGAAAAAAACAAAACAAAACAACAACAACAAAATACTACCAAAACATGACTATCATTAACTGAGCACCTACTGTGAATCAGACACTCACTAGGCATTTTATTCTATGTTGTTATAATCTTCACATAGACCTGCAAGTTGGCATTATCTTTACCATCTGCACTTTACAGAGCAGTCAAATAATTTACCCAAGGCCATAAGACTAGTTGGAGGCAGAGCTAGATCTTGAATCACAGACTACTTGCCTTTAAAATGCATGCTCTTTGTGCTATTTCACAGTCTGCCTTTTCTCTCATCCATTTATTCCAGTCAAATTAAACACCTCACTAATTTGAGAACACATCCTGGATTTCATTCCTTTGATGAAATACCCATGCTCGTATCTTCATCTCATGTGTTCCTTCTTCAGTTTCCACCAGTAAAAATCTGGCCCATCCCAGTCAGCAATACTCTTACCTACCTTGGTATACAGCTAATTCTGCTTTAAAACAGATTCCTATGTATGATTTAATTTCTCCCCAGATGTTAACCTTCTTCACATCTCTAACAATCTCAGATAAATCACAGTTTTATAAGTATGTGTTGAACTAAAATGATCTCCACTACGCCTTCTACTCTTAAAGTTTCATTAGGAGCATAATAGTAATTAAGAGTCAGAACTAGATTTGAAAGCCCATTGAGCCGTTTATTAGCAGTGCCATCCTGGGAAAATTCTTTAGTTTCATTAAGCATTACTTGTTTCAATTACAAAATGAGTATATTGATAGTGACTACTTCATTGAGTGGTTGTGGGCTCATCTTAAGATATTATAAACAAAGTTCTTGCACTGTGAGTGGTACCTGGTACAATGTCAATCAATATCAGCAGTAAGTGATTGTATGATAGTAATGGAAGTTGATCTCAGACATGGTCCTAAGTCAATGGAGGAAGTAATAATCTATGCCATTAAACTACCTGCATTTTGCAGTACATGGAATAGGAAAAAAATAAACTGAATTACAAAAGGTTAACTAAGGAGTCAAAAAATAGAATATGAGCCTTAATTAGCCATCATTTCCTGTCATCCTGAGTATGAACTGATTTCAGGATGAAGGTTAGTTTGGTTGGATCAACAGGGCTTATCTAAATGTCTTTAAGTGATTCCATTCTCCAAAGGTGTCATCTCAGGCCAGGAAATAACAGTTCTACCTGTCAGTACTATCTTTGAGGCTAATCTAGTTATACAGTTTCTTCTGCCATCTATCCATGAAACACTAACAAGTTGCAACAGCAGCTGTGACAGCACCAGGATCTAAGCATATGATTCTGTGGAGTGGGTGGCTAATGAATTCCCCCATCAATATGCTGAGCTTCCATGCCTTCTGAATACAGCCAGGGATCTAAAATTCATCATCTATAGCTTCAGGGGAGTCGATGAGTTATTTCTTGCCCTGTTGCACTGAACAATACCCCAGGAGTAATAACTAGTCTCAATGTAAGCGGTGGGTCAATGAGATAATTCATTCAACCAACGGCATTCAGGGCGGCTTGCCATTAAGTCCCATGAGCCCCAGAATCATGTGAGGGCACCTAGAGTCTGCCTTGCATGCTGCATCTTAGATTCATATATCTAAAAAGCCTCTACTATTCAGAACATACTCCGCTAGCTTGATAGTGCAATAATCTAGGATACATGCTACCTGGTTACATGCTTTAAGTCACTAACATCCTGATTACTTGGAAGAATTTTTATATCTCTTAACTTGAAATTTCAGATACCTAGTTAAAGTTCATTTCTTATTTAGGAAAAGGATAATTTTTTAAATTAAAAAATTGATTGACAAAATATTCTAGATAGCAATAATATTAAAATTTATTCATGACTGAAACCTTGTTGTATGTCAAGAGTTGTGCAAGAGTTTTATATATATCACCTTATAATAGATTCAAACCTAATTTTTTAAAATTTTATTTTAGTTGAGGTCACACTCTGTCTTCTAGACTAAGTGCAGTAGCATGCTTTAGCTCACTGCAACCTTGTCCTCCTGGGCTCAGGTGATCCTTTCACCTCAGCCTCCTGAGTAGCTGCGACTACAGGTACATGCCCAGATGATTTTTTAATTTTTTGCAGAGGAAAAGTCTTTCTATATTGCCCAGGTTCATCTCAAACTCCTAGGTTCAAGTAATCCTCCCACCACAGTCTTCCAAAGTACTAGGATTACAGGTGTGAGCCACCATGCCCAGCCTATTTTTTAAATTGCTGTGTTTTTTCAGGCTTGCTTGCTCAATGCAAACCAAGGTTGGTCATGGTATCCCCAACATGCTGAAGACTGCCAGGCACACAAGAAGAATTCAACTTATGAACGAGGCACATAAACTAAACTTTCTTAGTCCTAAATTTTCTAATTTCATATCACGTACACACTAAAGGTTCTGAAACCTAACTATCGTCAATTAACAGTCGAAGAGGCTCTGATATGAACAATCAATGAGAAAGATATGGTCAGTTAGCCTTTGCTTCTCTTAATTGCCTACCTGCCAAAAAATGTCTTCTACACACGTCAACTTATTTTCATGACTGCATTACTGAACATTTCACCTGCACACTAAATTTACAATTTATTTTCCATTCATATTTTGGGGAATCAAAAATCTATGAAATATTACACAATATTATATGTATTTATGCTTGTAAATTTCTAGTTTACTTGGTGGCAGGTGCTATTTACATCTGTAAAGTCTGGCTGAACCCACATTAAGACCTTGCTTCTAGCCATGGTCCTTTTTTGTACTCTTTTAATCCCTAAGTCTCAAGTCAAACCCTTTGTGTCTTGATCTGGTACCCATGGTGAATCTAAAACTATTTTCATACTAGCCCTATCTAGAGAGGTTTTGGTTTCCTTCTGCAGTTGCATGATGGTGGTCATTGTGGTTATTATCATTCTTATTTGCTTTTTCTTTTTCTTTCTTCTTCACCTTCTTTCTCTCCCTCTCCTCTTATTCCCAATCCTCCTTCCTTGTTTTCAGGTATAGTGGTGTATTCCCATTTCCTACGGTTAATATCATTAAAGAGGGAATCTGAGGGAAGCATGGGTTACACTTTCACTGGTGAATATACAGCCCTTTGGAACATTCAACTAGAGAGAATAGAAGAGCAATGTATCACCCTGTAATGATGCAATGCTCTATGATGAGACACCAAGGAAGCTGCCGCATTCACTTATCCTATTGACCTAACCCAGGTCTCTCTCAGAGGCAACTAGATTCTTCGTTTTATGCTAAAAAGATACTTCAAATATCTCAATATTTTGATCTGGTTAATTCATAAAACTTTCTTTTGATCAGATAAAATAGGATTTCTAAATTTTTTTTGTCATGTCAGTTCCAGCAGACATATAATACTTAAAATAAAACTTGATTCTTGTGTATGTTCCACTAATAAAGTTATCACCCACTAGATATTTGATTAACATAACTACCATTTTACATTTGTGCAGCTTTTTGCTAATAACAAACAGCTTTTAAATACTTTGTTTTATTTGATCCGCGGGAAGCCCTTGCTACATAATATTTGTGTATCCTTTAAAAAGAAGAAAAAGCTGAAGTTCCAAGTGGTGGACTGACTTGCTCAAAATCAAGTAGCTCACTTGGGTCTACAGTCATATCAACCTGAACATGCCTGATCTCGTCAAAGGCAAGAAGTTCAGTTCATTTGGTAGGGACAAAAATAGCACTCGAGTCTAAAATTTTTGTTTCCAAATTAAGTGCATCTTTCTACTACGGCATGCTGCCTCTCAAAACCATATGTGGAATCAAAGCAAACAGATTTGGATTGCAATATCGGGGGAATCATAAAAATCACATGCCAATTTCCATGCGTGTGAGGCCTGTGGTCCGGCTCACATAAGCAGTCACTTCAGCCAATCTTCACTTCCACTCCTTTCTCCTACCTTCTCCCCCTCTGCTGAGATAGCATGGCAAAGCTAAAAGTTGCAGAGAGGATGCCCAGCAGGTCCTCTCAAACAAGTGGCTAATGATCTGGAAAAGCTCCTAAGCCCAGAAAACCCAAAGAGGCCCTTTTCACTAAGAACAAATAACAATGAAAGGAAATACAGAGCCAACCCGCAGTGCACAGCACACTGTGGGAAACCAAATTGCATCTGTTGGACACCTTTGTTGTTTTCTAGTTCTTTCCTTTACGTGCATCACCAGTCTCAAAAACACCAACATTCCTCTGTACTCCATAGGAAATTCCCCCAAATACAGTGCCTCAATCAAATCCAGTTCTGTTTCTGGCCAAATCCAGAGACACATCTAAACTAACAGCCACCTAAGCTCTCTGAGGACTAACCCAACAGATGTTGAAGGTTTTCTGTAAATATCCCACTCAGAGACAGCCAAAACGAAGCTTCCAGGCTGGCAATTTATAGATGCAATAGATATGAGGAACAGGTCATCTATCATCATTCAGTTCTACTCCCATTTATTCTCCAGGAGTCTCTTTGGATGCTATAAATTATGTAGAAACAATACTATACAAATCAAACTTAATAAATATCCAATTTCCCCAAATATGACACTGAGTACATATTTCCAGCCTGTTCTTGAAAGGTCCAGTTTTTGGAAGAGCACTTCATCATTATGAAATGGGGGTCAGTCTGGACAGCAGTCCTTTTGTCTTCCCCTACCTTGTTTTATGTAAGAATCTACATTTTAAGTCAGGAGGGAAATAGTCAGGGAAGGTTATAGATTCTTGTCAAACAAAACAGACACCTTGACACATAAATTTTCACCATTCCTGAAAGACTCATAATTATAAAAATGAATGCAAAAGTATTTACTATAAATTACACACAGGGAGGAAGAAATTAATAGGATGTCTTTTTTACACCCAGTATTAACTACATAAAGAGAAACCAGTTGTTGCCCGGTTCTCTCTGACCTTCTATTTTATAGGTGGTGAAAGGAGGTTGTCAAGAGTTTCTTGGTAGTATTAACAAGCACTCCATGCTAATCCTTTCTCTAGTCCTATTCAGTTTTATCCCTGTTGTATGAATGAAGGTGAGTGTAACATGACATGGCTCTATAAAGCCTAGACATGGGGTCAATAGACAGGCGTCACTTGCAGGTGAAAGCAGCTTTTCTCCAAAATTCAGCTTTCATTTCTCAACAATCTATTTCAGTGGAAGAAAATTCACACTTAAAATAAACATTTTTAAAAAGTCTCTCTACCCTAAGACACCCTCACTACAAAGAATCTCATTTCATGCACATACACTTCAACAACTTTTTTTTGTCTTTTTCAAACACATTTCATTCATGATTTTGTTAATATCATGAGAAAAAAATGACACAGAGAATAGTGCATCATGGAATGTAAACCAAACCAAACCCCCCCAAAAAAGTTAGCTCATTTGAAGTAAACAATTTCTAAACTATTTTAATCTGTTGTCCCTCTCTGATTTTTTAAAAAAATGTTCTATTTCTTTTCTTGCTCAATACTTATTGTCAAAACCAATTTAATCCTCATAAGACCCAGATGAACGCAGAGACTTTAGGCTTAAAAGAAAGCAGTGAGAGAGAAAGAAGAGCTCCCTTGGCCAAGACAACAGATGATCAAAGCAAATCCTGAAATATAAATCATGTGCTTATAGTATCTACCCTAATCTGTCTTGGTGACCCTTTTTTTCTTTGCCCCTATTATTCAACCTAGGGTATCAATGCCTTCATTTTGCCCAAGTTTTCTCAACCTATTACTGCCATCCCACTCAACATTGTATGTTCCCAAATTAGTTATGACCACTCATCCTCCTTCTCCTTTTCTCTCCAATTCTCCAATAAAAACTCAAATTCTGTCACAAAAGCTGACCTTCACCTGGTATGAGAAGGATCTTGATAAGACTACTTTAACCTAATTATTAAATGATTCAAGGACTTGCAGTGGAGTATGAGTTTAAGAGGATACTTAATTTCCTAAAGAGGTTTTAATGTATAGGCATTTCAGGTTGATAAAGGAAAAAAAACGGGGAAGTTTGCACATGTGATGAAGGATGGTGGGTAACTTAGAGCAGGCATGAAAAATATGTAGTGTACATCCACAAAACCCCTCTTCTGAACCTGTGGCAGACACAACTAATGGAAGCCAGATCTCCTACCTGGGGATTTGCAGGCTGCTCTCACAAACCTTTCTAGTGTAAAGCCTGAATTGAGAGAGTGAGGCATGGAGAGCAGGTAGGCAAGACAGAGCCTACTTGTCACTCCTGCTCTGGGGACTATTCTAGAGTGGGTGCTCATCTCATTGTCAGATTCCGGTGTTCTTCGAAGAACATTTTCTCAACCTTCAAATAAGCTAATTTGGGGGTAAAAAGGAATTAGTTAGTGTTGATACTGTGCAAGACACTCAGACATTTCTGGGAATTGCTTTCAGCACCAGTTTAAAAACCACCACCTTTTTCTCTTTGACTCTGTTTCCCCTTACACACACACACACACACACACACACACACACACACACACACACACACACACGGTAATTTTAGCATTTATACTTCATTTCTGACCAAATTTTCTAGCCTGACTACCATTCAGAAATGACACCAAAGTACTTTTTTTTCACAATTGACTCCTGTACTTAAAGATTGAAGCTTCACCTTCCATGTGACCCCTTGCTGAGGCACATCTCCAAGCCGGTCCCCGTCTTCTTTCCTTACCCCTGGAACTTATTCTGCTGCAATGGTCTGAATATTTTACCAACATTCATGTGTTGGAAACGTAATCCCCAATGCAGCAGTGGTGGGAGATATGGCCTTTTGGGAGGTGCTAGGTCCCTCATGAGTGGATTAATGTCACCATTAGAAAGGTTTAAGCCGGGCTCGGTGGCTCAGCCTGTAATCCCATGCTTAGGGAGGCTGAGGTGAGTGGATTGCCTGAGCCTGCGGATTCGAGACCCACCTGGGCAACTTGCGGAGACCTCATCTCTACAATAAATCAAAAAATTAGCCAGGTGTGGTAGCGCACACCTGTAGTTCTAGCTACTTGGAAGGCTGAGGCAGAAGGATCGCCAGAGCCCAGCATGTCAAGGCTGCAGTGACCGGGAGCGGCCACTGAACTCCAGTCTGGGTGACAGAGTGAGACACCAACTAGAAAGAAAGAAAAAAAGAGAGAGAGAGAGAGAGAGAGAGAGAGGAAAGAAAGAAAGAAAGAGAGAAAGAGAGAGAGAGAGAGAGAGAGGAAAGAAAGAAAGAAAGAGAGAGAGAGAGAGAGAGAGAGAGGAAAGAAAGAAAGAAAGAGAGAAAGAGAGAATGAAAGAAAGAAAGAAAGAGAGAAAGAGAGAAAGAAAGAAAGAGAGAAAGAGAGAAAGAAGAAAGAGAGAGAGAAAGAGAGAAAGAGAGAAAGAAAGAAAGAAAGAAAGAGAGAAAGAGAGAAAGAAAGAAAGAAAGAGAGAGAGAGAAAGAAAGAAAGAAAGAAAGAAAGAAAGAAAGAAAGAAAGAAAGAAAGAAAGAAAGAAAGAAAGAAAGAAAGACTTATAAGGGTGATCTAGCTCTCTTCTGCTCTTCTGCCATGTGAGGACATGGTGTTCCTCCTCTCCTGAGGATGCAGCATTCATTTTAGAAACAGAGACAGAGTTTTCACCAGACACCTAATCTGCCAGCACCTTGATCTTGGACTTCTCAGCTTCCAGAACTGTTAGAAACAAATTTCTGTTCTTTATAAATTATCCAATCACAATTATTCTGTTGTAGCAGATAAAAAGATAGGACACCTGCTTTCATCTCTTTTTTGTGTCTGCTATCATTTTTCTTTTTTTCCCCAGTGGGTTTCTCTAGGCAAACAGCAAGGTGAAATAAAATCTTTTGCTTTGTGCTCAATTCCTTCCACTTTCACTAATGGCCCCTAAGCTCTTTTCTTTTTGAGTAATTTTCTTTAGTACAGGAAAACAAACCATTCAACAAACAAAACCATCTTTCCCAGATTGTAAAAGTCTTATAAAAGTATCTTAATAGGTATTTATGGCTTTGTTTCTCTGATGCATCTACTTAAATGTCCAAAACAAGAGACTTGTTTTAATCATCAAGCATTTTGGTCATCTGCTTGGACTTATTTATTTCTAAGTGTGGTAACGAATCTGCCTTCAGTGTAGAGAAAGAGATAATCTGTTAGACAATAAGCATCGATTTCAAATGACTAGACCCATGAAGGGGTCACATGACCAAAAGGGACATGACATGTTAGTTCTGCACCATGGCCATGTGGATTCACCACATCATTGGGTCTTTTTTCTTCCTGAAAAGGTCAGGTGGTATTATTTCCTAACCTACTCTTTTAAAAAAAACTGTTGGGATTTCACAGAATGTTTAAGCAATTGGCTGCATCACTGGAGTAAGTTTATAGTACCCCAAGGGAGCTTTATACATTTTGATGTCAAATGTCTGGTATTTTTGCTTATATAAAGAAAGTAATATCATACTATGTCAAATTTAATGTATATACTTGTACAGAGTACACACACTAATGAATACAAACAAATATATATCACTTGAGCCCCAAAGTATGTTTAGAGGCATTCACTGTTCAAAGACATTAAATAAGTAAGAATGACAGAATTTTATAATAGCGTAATACAATAGGCTGGAATGTTCTGGTTCCTCCGAGAGGTTCCATAGCTACATATCAATGTTATAAAAACACTGCCAATTTCAAGTAAACTGTCAGAAAATAAGAAAACTTCTCTCTTAAAAGTAGAGATGCTCTACAAAACACGAATGGGAAGAATGGATGAGCCAGTAGAACATTATCTCACTTAAAAAGATGCTCATGTCTGTGCCAAATCATATTTTTCTTAGTGAGTCACACTGAACAAAAAAAGAAGATAAATCACCATGAAAATGCAAGTGAGCTGGTAATAATAGCCTAGTTATAGCTGCCATGAAATAGTCATTAAGTTATACACAGCATAAATCTCACAGAGTTTTGTAAATTATGGTGATTCTTAGAGGCCAAATAAAGATAAAGTGTGCTAACTATGGCTGCCTTTCTCTTTGCTCTGTGGCATGGTTTTTAAAAATGTTTTAGCTCAGGCTCATAGTACCTGATGGCTCCTGAAACATCTGAGAAAGAATGAAAAGTTCACAACTCTACTCAAGACCCCTCCTTCACATTTTGAAGGCAGTCCGTTCTAACCAGTTCTTCCCTGAGCTCCTAAGCAGAGTCCTGCCCTGATCTGGCTCAGACTGGGGCCAGACAGGTTTCCAGCTAAAGCCTGGTACTTTAAACTGCTCCCATTTTCAAGGTATGCTGGGAAAGCAGGTGCAGGAGATGGGCACTGCTGTGGGAGCCAAGCATGCTTCCCTGTGATTTCAGGCCAGCCACCTCAACTCCAGAGACCAACAATAAAACTGAACCCTCTGCTTCTCTCCGTAGACCTGCACATTAGCAAGACTCTGATTCAAAGACTCCCAGTCAATGTTCCTTTTTGGAGGCTGGTAGTAATCCCCAGTTGATCTTTTTTCTTAACTGCTTCCCCCCCTGCTATTTAAACCAAATTCTTATTGCTCCAAATTAAATCCATTCTTTCTAGCCTTGTCATTGCTAACTAATGAGAACAATTCCTCTCTTTGCTCTTGGTGGCTGCACTTTGGGCACTTACGGATGAGAATCATATCTTTCTTTAGCCTACTTTCTTTAACTGCAGACTGCACAGGTGATAAAATGGGTTAATTGTTGCTATAAAAATATTTTCTATCCTCCTAACGAAATAATTTTTCATCCAAGTCATTTAATTTCTTAGACTTTCATGGTGTTCTTATGATCTGCAGGGACAGAGGATGCAGTCTTTTTTTTTTTTTGAGTTGGAGTCTCACTCGGTCGCCCAGACTGGAGTGCAGTGGCCGCTCCCGGCCACCGCAGCCTTGACCTGCTGGGCTCCAGAGATCCTTCCGCTTCAGCCTTCCAAGGAGCCGGAACTACAGGCATGCGCTACCATGCCTGGCTGATTTTTTAATTTATTTTTTATTGGAGAGATGAGGTCTCATCTGCCCAGGTGGGTCTCGAACCCACGGGCTCAGGCAATCCACTCACCTCAGCCTCCCAAAGGCGCGGGATTACAGGCTGAGCCACCAAGCCCGGCAGGATGCAGTCTTATTAAGCTCACATGTACAAGACCTATAGGAAAAATACTGGATATACAATACGCATGGATTACTCATCTCTTGGTCACTGTGCTGTTTCCTTCTTGCCCCGCCTACCCTGGCACTCTGGTCTCAGTTTTTATCACACATTCTTTATATCTTTATGGTGACGTTTGCAGCCTACGACGAGAGCCACCAAAGTACAGCCTGCAGCCTATTTTTGTAAGTAATTTTTTAGTTGGAATACATGTAAATAATTTTTTAGTCACTTGCATTTAAAAAATGTATAGTCAATATCTGTTTTTACATTGCAGAGGCAGAACTTAGTAGTTCTTAAATATTTTGGACCTGCGATGTCCAAAATATTTACTTTCTGTCCCTTTACAGAAATTTTGCCAACTGCCAGCCTAAGGGATTATTAATATTCCACTTGGCCTTGCTGCTTGTACAAGGTAAGAACACAATAGGTAAATCTCTTGTTATACCCAAGTAGTCTACTAAATGTTTTGCCACAGACCAAGCCACACAGTGAGGAAAGTAGTCTGAATGGAATTAGTTTATTTTCCTATTCGTGTACATGAATCAGAAGAAAAATTTTTAAATTATTTCCCCTGAGGCATCATATGAGCACGATGGTTCATATCTGAAAGCAATTTTTACAAGCATGTGCACCTTTGCCATATCTATCTAGAATGCTCTGCAGCATTTATCTGACTCACCGGCTCAGAACACCTGAAAGACAAGGGAATCCAGGCCAATGCTGGGTACTCACTATGTGAAGCTGAAGGAAGTCACCAAGTCCTGGAGCACTGTCGATGCGTACCAAGATGCCATCCTTCACAGTGGTGCTGAAGCCCACGGCAAGGCGGTCAGAGCGTGTGCTGGGCCTGTCATTGGCTGGCCAGGTATAGAGAATGAGGCCACCACTTTTCCCAAAGATGTATGTAGCACCAGCTGCAAATGCAAGGAGAGAGGGAGACATCAAGGCACTGTACTGCATATAGCCAGCTGTAGGCACACTGTTGAGACTCTGTAAAAGGCAGCTGCAAAGAGGAAACATCCCCCATGGGACAGTATATGGTTATTGAGCAATATAATATCTAAGGTCGAGGAAAGCAGCTAACACCCCAAATTAAAGATGCTGGCAAAATGAATGAATACCAAAGCAGATGCTAGTGAGAGTTGCTCTTAATGGCTTCAGTTCTTGCTGCATAATGGCAGAGACTAAACATGCTATGTCTGAGAGCTTTGGTACGTTGTGAAAAAACAGTTTCTTGGTCTTCCCCAACCACAGGATTAATTCTCCAACTCTGCTAGTACAGGCACAAGAGAGAAAACTAGTTCCCCAGATCTTAGCTATCAGAATAATCTGGAAAGTGGAGCCAAGAGAAGTTCTAGGAATGTCTCATAAAACCGAAGGCAACAGGGAAGTTCAAGGGCATTATTTCTCTCACACCTGTACCTTCTCCCAACCCCACAGAAAAGAAAGCAGGAGTCTGAGAAAACCAAGTTATGTGACTAAACACATTTGGCTACTTCACTATTATGTTGCTATCAACATGGTGACAAAAATTGTTTCCAGAAGTCTTTTAAAAATGAGTTTTTTTGTTCCCTAGTGGTGCTATTTATCTGGCAGCAAAATAACAGTTTTTGTTACCCTTTTCAAACTAAATCTCAAGAAGAAGATAATAGGAGGCAGAAAATGAAATCCCAGGATAATGAATTTTGAACATGACAAGTGGTATTGTCAGTTATGACTCGTAGGTTTATCAGTATATTTACTATTTACTTGTGATTTTATCATTATCTGTATGAACTCAGGAGTAGCTAAGAATATATTAATTTAGAACAACTTACAAAACAATCAGGAATAAAAATAAAGATAATATTTGTATGTCAGATAATTTTAAAAGCATATTTTAGGAAATCAGTTTTTAAATTTAAACTGGGGGAAATTATTTAGATTTGGTAGCCAGAATGGACTACACCATTGAAGTCTCTATGGTTTTACTACCATAACGAGTACTTCCATATGTTACTCATCTTGGAGTTCAAAGGACATTCAGCATCAGATTTTCTTGTGTGTTTCCCAGTGAACATGTTCTAGCCCTTAAAACTATTTTAAAGCAACATTAGACAACCATTTGGATTCTTTATTCACTAAAAATCTCAAGCCCTGACCTACATGTATTCTCAGAGCTAGTTTACAGAGAATACTAGGTGAAATTATGTGGACCGAAGAAGAAATGAGTTATTAATCTTGCTTAGAAATAATAAAGTAAACTCCTGAGAGGCTAGACTTAGGAGTATATGTCATATGTAATCCTTTCTAAATCCCTAAGTCTCATTAAATTCTGAGGCCTATAGAATCTAATTTGTCCTTTTTTAAAGGTCACTATCCTATTTGCTCTAATTTGCTGTTTGTATATTACATATAGCATGATATTATTTTACTTTTATGAATTTCTCATTCCTTAGGGGATGGTCTCTGGAAAGCCCTCCACAATCATCTGGAGAATTTGGGATTGTGGTATGCAAAGTTTATGATTAATTCTATACACAAAACAATGTTTATTCCTCACTATTCACAAACACTCTAAGAGCTTCTTAAAATTAGAAATGTGAGTATCATGATTTACTCTTGATATCTTCCCATCTGTGAAGAATTTAAATAATTCCTCTGTAGATGATTACAAATGTCATCATCACTTTCTTTATTCTTTATTTGGAAAACTGAAGGTTACTCAGTGATTAATGTATAGAAACACAAAAAATGCAAATCAGCCTGTGACATTTCATGGCAATTTATAAAATCCTGTACTATACTATCCTAAATATATAGTGGAGGCTGCTATAGATATAAAGCCATACTCCATCAGGAAATGTTTTCAACATAAAAAAGTCCGAAGTTGATAGCAACACATGCATGGTGCTTTACAGTTCTCTAAGTCTTTTCAAATTCATTAGCTCAGATTTTGCAACAATTGTATGAGATATTTTATTTCTTTATACCATTTTACAGATTTGGAAACAGAGGCTCAAATATCCGATTAAAGTGGTACCACCTGAAGACTCCAGTCTGAGCCTCCTATTTCCCAAAGCCTTTTCCACCACATAGCAATGTAATTGCACAATAAACTATACCAATAAGCTATACCAACAGGACAAAGTCGTCTGTACTTAGCTCTTTATACATCTTCTCCTGAAACCAAAATAGAATGAAAACAAAGCCATAGCCCCGAACTCCAGCATGTTTTCAAAAGCCAAACTGGTTGTCTCACCATACAAATACCTTTACAAACTTTCTACTTGTATTTTTTACCTGCTGCCCTAAACAGGAATTCTTCGTGCTTCAGCATAATGGAGAAAATAATTTTAATAGATAAATATATTACTTCTCCTGTATAAAGGTTAGGAGGTCACAGCAGCTTTAATTTTAAAAATAGATAAAAAAGAAAACCTCACTATGCCAGTATTTGATGAGGTAAATAGAGTTAAAAGACCCGATTTAAAAATCATTTGTATTGCTTTTGTCGTTCTGATTTTATAATGTCACTCTGTTAGATAATTCCAATTTTGTAGGTGAAAAGGGTATAAAAGATACAAAGTATCTAACACTTTGCTGTGCAGAAAAAAATATTAAAATACCTGTTCTTGGTAAAGAATTTGCTGGTAAGAGTGAGCCAAGAGCTTGAATGCTCCCATAGTCCAATGCTATAGGGCTTTAGAGGAAGTTAATTTATAATTACAATTTTTCACTCTGTTAATGTTAATTTCTTTCTCTTTGCTTTTCATGCTTTTCTATCTTGCATGGTTTGTAAAAGGTAAATGCACACTTTCTGTTAATTTTAATATAAAATGCTTAGAGTGTCAAGAGGACCATGGTATTATTTTGGTTTATATTTTCAAATAAGAAAGTTAATTTTGTTATTTTTAAATGTAGAATACAACTCAACTTTTTGGGAATGTCCCAGGAACCATAAGAATTCTCTTTAATCCATTAAGGATTTTCATTTCTGAGCCACGCAATGCTACATCACATGCTTTCTCCCCTGAGCCTGGTATTTCTGATTGCTGATTTCTTGTGTTCAAAACGTTGTTGCTAAAATCATACTACTTATTTTAATAATCAGACCATGTAAATTTCTTCCTCACTAGCAAAAAATTTATCAGCTCAACAGAAGAAAAAATTGCTGTGGTGGCATTTTGGCCATATAACACGGCAGAATTTGTAAGTTGGCAAGCAGTCAAGGTTGCTTTGCCGAATTCCAAACCATCACAGTATTTCAGGAATGAAATCTCAACGCAGTCACCACTAACAAAGATTAAGTGAACACACACCATCTTCATATAGTTAATAAGAATGACTTTTTAATTTTTAATTCACAGCCCACAAATAATGAGCTTGGCTTATTTTTTTCATAACTGGCCAGCTACTTATTGTGATGGAGTCTATGGAGATATTGGCAGAACTAGATTTAATGGTACAAATAGGTGCATTTGGTGTTCTCTTTGTGTGTACTGTAGGGATTAGTTAAACAGGGGGAAAGGATCAGTCTTCAATGCAATCATAAAGTTCTGGGGAGCAGTTTAATGTGATTTTACAACTAGATGATCTATAGTTTCTCAAAGAAAATGGAGGATATAATTTTTTTCTAGTTCACATATTTCTCCAAGGTTCTTAAGTTTTTGGTGCATTTTACTGCATATTTTACAAGAATATCATTTCTGGTGGCAATTCAATTTTTCTTCATTTAGGATCACTTATATAATAATGGTTATTATTATTGTTATTTTGATATAAAACCTGTGGGCTTGCCTTTATGGCATTGTTTCTATTTCCATTTTCATACCTGAATAGTATATTACTTTTTAGAAAGATTATCAACAGAAATAGAATTATGGTCTTGTTTAAAATATTTTATTTTTTATTTTTTGCTATTGCCCAGGCTGGTCTCAAACTCATGGACTCAAGCAATCCTCTTGCCTTGGCCTTCCAAAGTGCTGGGATTACTGGCATGAGTCATCATACCAAGCTTATGATTCACTTTAGACATAAAATAATATATATATATATAAACATACATAGGTATATATTTATATAAAATGTGTCTGTAAAAATAAGGACAGTTTAGTTAGAAAATACAATAGACTATCTGTAATTTATTTATATTCTCCCCATCAAATAATTATCAAAAAATGACCTAAGAAAAGTACTGAAATACAATGTTGGTACATATATCAAACCTAAAATAATCAAACCTGGAATAATGCTCTAGTGGTATAAAATGAAATACATTTTGGAAGCATCTCCCAGGAGAAGTTTGAGAGAGTAAAATGTAAAGATGACTGAATAACTTATTCATGGACAAGTATAACACAGTAATAAATTAAGTAATAAGTATGATACTTATGTACAAACTACATGGTAGGAAAGCTAGGACAAGAAACAAGATGTCAGACTCCTACTCTAGTGCTCTTTGAAAACTGCCTACATATATAACATAAAATCTTATGACAGTAAGGTTTATGTCTATTTTCCTTATTATTTCGGGTTTCTCATTCCTTATTTTTATTTTATTACTCTTTTATCAAGCTTATCCATATTTGTGTTCTTTCATATAAATTGGCAAACCTTTTTGGAAAATGAATGGACTATCAGTGACATAAAATATATTCTGCCAGTAGATGTGGTTATTACTATTAAATTAAAAATATATTTTATTCATATCAATTCCCATATAGCTAATAAAATAAAAATGGAAAGACTTGTGGGTTTGAAACTGAGAAATATCTCTTATAACAAATAGAGGCATAAATTTAGCTCAAGGATCTCATAATAACTGATGGCCCAAGTAATACAGTTCCTCAATTTCTTTGACTTAGTTTGTTCCACAGTTTTCTTTTGGCCCCATCTCCCTGGCTGTTTGGGGAGCACATCATGGTCATTATTTCCTAACAGTAGGACCTTATATTTCCACAGAATTGAATGGTTTTAAAATTACTTTATTTGGGGGTATCTCATTTGATGTCTCCTTCCTCAATATCACTGAAGTGTTAACAGAAAATCTTGTTGTTACTATTTCAATACAAAAGAAAATGGATGCTCAAAAATATTAAATGACTAGATCTGCTGCTAAGTGGTAGGGCCTAGAATAGAATCAGATTCTCCCTTTCTTGAATCTGCCCTCCTCTTCCCATATCAGGCTGTCCTGATGATTCACGGGACAAAGATTCCCTAAAAAAAAAAAAAAAAAAAAAAATCCCTAGAGATCAAGGACTCTACAAGGAGGACAAAAGGAAGAATAACATGGAAAAACTGCCAACAAGACATCTACATTACAGAGGAAGGCACTAGGCAGTGCAGGGCAAGTGATACAGATTTTACAAACAGGCCTGCATGGTTTTTATTGAATGGATGATTTATTATGATCTATTTTGTCTATTCTGAATTTTTAAAAAATAAACACCAGAACTGATGAGAATGTAGTCTTAAATAAAGCACCATGGAAGGGACTGAACATTAAGAGAGAAAGTTCATCTATTTTTAAGACCATCCTTTTTCTTTGGCAAAGAAATGAGCAGATTTGCTGCTCAGTAAGCTAAGAAACTGACAACTCTGCCTAAGAGGTCTAAGTATGTTATCAAGGAAAGCTGAGCTCCATTTCTTAAAAAATACTCAGCCAAGGTGAGTAATTTCCATACAGGGCAATCTCTTCATTCCTCTCAAAGGAAGAATAATTAAAACCAACCAAATAGGTATTAAGCCAGAACATTACCTTCTAGGAGCTTCAGAGGCAACATTCCAGAGTATGTCCCAGTATTTCAGAAACAAAGCTTCAACTTAGAAATTTCAGAGTAGAACCAATGCTGATTCAGTTTAGTATTAAATCTGCTCAGTAACATTGGTACTGGGCTTAATCCAGATCTAGCTCAATAATCTACATTCTTTTCATTATGCCTGGCCATATTCTTAATATACACATCTTTTACCTTTACCTGTGTGTCTGGGTAGAGATGGGGAGGATGATGGAAAGAAGGAAAATGGCTCTCTGACATGCGGCCAAATTAAAAACAGAAAACAAGATGGAAACCCAATTCTCTCACAATAAAAATGGCAGAGGGGTACTCATTTTATCTTCCATAACTGAGTGGTTTTTATATGAGGTTGTTCTCGTGTAAAGTGTATAAAGCAAGATTAGACAACAGTCTGCTCCTAAGTAATTACACCACACTCAAGAAACTCTGAATTCTGAATGGTAAACTCTATAATGAGGTTTATGTCAGAAATGACTTCACAGTCAACCTAATTTAACTTTCAAAACTACGTTGGTTTTTTATACAGCAAAACAAAGTAAGTTATAGAAAACTGCATAGGATTCATATTTAAGAAAATAAATACTAATTTTTAGTGTCAAATAAAGTAGAAATCAGCCGGGCTCGGTGGCTCAGCCTATAATCCCGCGCCTTTGGGAGGCTGAGGTGAGTGGATTGCCTGAGCCCGCGGGTTCGAGACCCGCCTGGGCAGCGAGACCTCATCTCTACAATAAAAAAAAAAAAAAATCAGCTGGGCATGGTAGCGTATGCCTGTAATTCTGGCTACTCGGAAGGCTGAGGCGGAAGGATCGCCGGAGCCCAGCAGGTTGAGGCTGCGGTGGCCGGAAGCGGCCACTGCACTCCAGTCTGGGCGGCAGAGTGAGACTCCAACTCAAAAAATAAAAATAAAAAAATAAAATAAATAAAATAAAATAAAGTAGAAATCCAGAACACTTCTGTACCATGAACTTCTAGAGGACAGGGCTGTTTAATTTACCTCTCTATCAGCACTGTGAATGCTTAGGAAATAAATGCTGTTAAATTAATCAATGAAACCTGGTTCGCCTGTACTTACACACCTTCACACTGCCATTCAGGTATGGAGTAGAATGGGAGTAAAGTAATATGAAACTACAGTACCCATTAATCCAGCTCAGTTTTGTGTCATTTCATCTCAATGTGGAAATATTTTATAAATGTTCATCAATTAGAGTTCTCAACGTCTTTTATGATGAAATAGAACAGAGCTTTCAATTTATAAAAGAAACCTAAGCACAAAGAGGTTTGAATGATTTTCCTTCAGTGAATTTTTGGCAGGCTCAGATAAGAAAATCACACCTATTTTTAGTCAAATTGTTTTAGGTTACCCATCCACTCCTAAATCGCATTGCAAATTGTTTCTGTAAAAATGAATAAATAAACACATTTCAGATTTAACCTAACAAAGATATACAATAGAAAAGCAAAGTGATATATTTTAAAATAGTAATGTTATTCTATTTTGCAAAGCATCAACTAAAAGCAAAGGCCATATACTTTGTCCTTAGGAAAATGAACGAAGAGAAAAATAAAAATGATCATTTTATAATTATTCATTAGTTTTCTCTGCAGCATTTTTTTTTTCTAAATGCATTCTTTCTGATGACATCTCACGTAACTTGGTTAGAAGGTGGAGTTCAGAACACATTCATTTGGCTTCTTTTCCTCCATTTTATTCTACAGTTTTGAAATACCTTCTCTAATAAGAGCAATCAAGGGATTTCTAAGGACTGAATATTATCTAGAAAATAAATACAGGAGGCGCGGGGCAGGGGGAGAAAATAAATACAGATAAAAAGTAGTTGCTTATTTTTAGTGCTTTGAATTATATACTTATAATTTATATCTACTTTACATTTCAGGAGGTCAGAGGCTATAAACAGATGACTTTGGTGTATTTGTGCTCTAATTCATAAAACATGGTTTTTCTGGAAAAGCTGGCTATTAGTTTTGGAAGGTAATGACTTGATTCTATGAGACACCTATCTCTTAATCATGAAACCTGGGTCAGAGGTATACATAAAGAACAAACTCCAACTATTATGGTCCATGCTCCTATGCTATAAAACGATACATCTTCACTGAGCCTCAGTTCTCCATGATTCAGAACATGACACTATTTCTACCTAATCATCTTAAAGATTTGTAATAACAGTTAACAATCACACTATATGCAGCTCTAGAAATGGTTCAGTATTGCTATTTTATGGTGGACAACTCAAAGTGAAGGGGCTCCCCAAAGTTTTTTACTTATAGAGAATGTTAATTATTCTATTCTGTCTGTTCAGCACATCTTCTGTCTTCACCTTGAGACATTAAGCCCACTCATATAGAAATTATTATTTTCCCCAAATCGAATCATGTGATTTTAATGAAAACTGTCAAGTCCTTAGAAGATTCTGATCATAATATATAGCAGATTGGCCAAGAGGTAGTAAATGTTCCCAAGTTGGAACAGTCAGAGAAATTCAATGCCCCGCCCCTTTTTTTTCAACTTGAAACCAAAACAACAATCCATCAGTGCCTCTCTGATGATAAAACTGTGACATAGAGACACAGTTATTGTGGCCACATCTCCTACCATGGGGAGAAAGTCCTGAGAAAATCAACCCTTATTCAAAGAGTGAAGATGAACTGTTGAATTAAGACTTGGACACAGAAACACTTATTATTTTTCAAGTACTTAGTTTTAATGAACCATATTGTGAAGTTGGACTTTATCTTTCTTATTTAAAATTGTCAATGGCTAACTGATTTAGTCTAAAATAGTTCAAATTTTGTTTATTTCACAACTGGAAGAGTCTTGGTTACAATCGAGCTCCTGGTTATTACTGCAGTGCCTGGAACACAGAGGGGCACAGTAAGTAGCTATTAAATAAACTGACAAAGAATGATTCAAAGTACAACTTCTACTAAATGTTTTGCTTTTGCACCATTGTAAATCTTAAGAACTGTAAGTCAAACTGTCTTAAATCAGGAACATACAATGGAATATTATTCAGCTTTAAGAAAAAATGAAATTTTGATACATGCTACAACATGGAAGAACCTTGAATACATTATGCTAAGTAAAATAGGCCAGACACAAAAGGAAAACTATGGTATGAGTCTACTTATGTGAGTTACCTAGAATGATCAAATTCATTGAGACAAAAAGTAGAACAGTGGTTTAGGGACTGGAGGGAAAGAGAAGAATGAGGAATTATTGCTTAATGGGGAGAGTTTTAGTTTGGGATGATGAAAATAGTCTGAGGCTTAGATGGTGGTGATGGTTGCACAATAGCATAAATGTACTCAATGCCACTGAAATGTACACTTATATAAGTCAAAATGATATTCTCTGCTATGTATATTTTACCACAATAAAAAAATCAATAATTAGTTTTAATAAGAGTAGTTACCAGTTTGAATTGAAAGGGAAAATCTCAACCACAATAACAAAAATCTATAAAACATTTTGAAAAAATTCAACAAGAAAACTCTATAAAGAAAACTATAATTTTGAAGACCTTAAAACAGATTCATATATATGAAGAGATATATGATGGGGAAATATAGATAGAAAAAATATGCATATATCAATAACTATATTAATATTTAAGGCATCTCTAAACATAATCTAAATTTTTAAAGTTCATAGAAAAATAAATGTGTAAGATTTGCCAAGAAAACTTATAAGAAAGAATAAGGAAGAAAGACTTCCTTCAACAGACTTTAATATTTACTAAAACAGTGACTATAGGCAAAATAATCTATTCTTGGGAAAAAATAGAGCATTCAAATCAGTGAAAACTGAATGCAATTGTGTGTAAATGTAAAAAACAAAACAAAACAAAGAGAAAACACACACTTGTTAAATATCTTCTATGTACCATGAAGCATATTGCATGTATAATACAATGTGCTAAGTGTTAGTAGAGATATGTCCAAAGTAAGCCAAATACTTTCCGTACAGTGTTTTTGTTTTAGTCACAGAAATACTTCAAATGTTATACCTGAAATTTCTACCAAAATTTTTTAAACTTTCTGGAACACATAGCTAATTCTAATTTAACAAATATATTAGAGACCCACATCAAATTTTGAAAAGAATGATTTTAGTTTTTAAAAAGTTGGAAAATAGGCTAAGTGTGGTGGCTCATGCCTGTGATACCAGCACTTTGGGAGGCCAGGTTGGAGAATCATTTGAGCCCAGGATTTCAAGGTCAACCTGGGCAACATAGAGAGGCCACGTCTCTACACACCCACACACACAAAAAAGCAAAAATTAGCTGGGCATGGTGGTGTGTGCCTGTAGTGTCAGCTATTTGGGAGGCTGAGGTAGGAGGATTGCCTGAACCCAGAGGTTGAGGCTGGAGTAAGTTGGGATTATGCCACAGCACTGCAGCCTGAGTGACAGAGTGAGACCCTATCAAAAAAAAAAAAAAAAAGAAAAGAAAAGTTGGCAAATGATTATATTTATCAGTGGGAAAACTTACTATTTGAGAAAAATAACTTTGGCCACAGTGTGGAAGATGGGGGGAGGATAAGGTGTGTTTAAGTGGATCGAGAGGAAGATCACGCCAACAGCCTAGACAGAGAGATGAGAGTTGAAATTGTGTTGGTGAGGGTGAGAAATAAAAGCAAGAAGTGGATACTACAGACGTAGTATTTCATGAAGAATGAAAGGACTTGGTGATCCACTTTATATCCAGGGAAGAAGAAGAAGAAAAAAGAAGTGCTGAAGTTGATTCAGATTTTTCAAATTTGGGCAAATAAAACTGCAGGTAGAAAAGGAAACACAGATTGGGGTCTGAAAGTGATAAGTTTAACTTTGGGCTTGTTGACTTTTGTATTTCTGTAGGATAGTGGTTCCGGGGTTGGATTAGAACTCTATGACTATGAAGGACCCTGATTTTAAGCCCCAAGTGAGACTGTATCACTGTGTCATCACCGAATGTACTCCAATTCTGCTCAATTACTTTCCAAATATGTATTATTTAGTATCTGAAAGACCTGAAAGATTATATAAATTATATAAATTTGACCAAATAACTTCCATTGAACCTGTAGCTATATGCCTCTCTCTAGTCTTCAAATGTAGAAAAACATAGTCTGCAAATGTTTGTAATGATTATGAATACAAAATCTTGAGTTGTTATTTTTTATTACTGTATTTAAATCTCTTTGTATATTATCATCTTATGTTTGTCACTGTAAGTGGCTATATAATATTCCATGAGACGATGGGTTTTAACTCAGCATTCCTCTCCTGTTGAGTTCCTAGGTTGTCAGTTTTGTCTGTGGATATAGGTTGGGGGAGGGGAGAGGCAATTTGATATTATAATTTGCTTGGCCTAATATATACAACATTTTTATTCTTTTGAATAAAATAAATCTTCAGGAACATTAGGCCAAATGGTTTTGCTCTTCTTAAAGCAAAGATAGTCTATGGTCAGGAGCCACATAAGAGATCAAAAGGGATCAAAATCAACTCCTGATTGTCAAAGCCATTTTTCATTATTCATTCAACAAATCTCTATTCCTCACCTCTTATTAATAGACAAGCACATCATTGCATTATTATGTAATATAGTGGTAATTAGTTTACATTTTACTTTTTAAAGCTGATTTCATATAAAGGTGTAAGCTCCTAATTTTCTTAATATTTTATCTTCTTCAAAGACTCAGCTTACTGCTTCTGTTTTTCTTCCTTTTTCTTTTAACAAGACAACTACCCTTTGCTAATATTTAGTGATTCTCATCTCTCCTGCCTAATTACATGTATTTCAAACACGTCTTCTATTTCAACCTCTCTGTCTCCCCTTAGCACCTCTTCCTCCTTTGAAAGTGTGCCTATTTCCCCAGAAAATAGCAATTTTATTATTAACTCTTTACCCTAGACATTGTGAGAGGTGACTGTATAATTCCTACATTTAAAAATTGCCCTCCAACCCATCAGGTCCTAGAGGCACCTTCTATACCTGGAGCTAACCTCCTGCTTTTATTCACAAAGCCTTGCTGCAAGTCTAATACAAACTCATTTTCCAGGCCCTCATCTTAGTTCTAATATGATAACTTTAGCATTGATTCAACAGTACAGATATGACATGCTGCAAATAAACAGCAGTCACTTCCATCAAAGCTTGAAGATTTGTTATGATGGATATATTCAGACACACCAGTCTCTTTTTAGAAAATGCAATTTTATGGACAAATACAAGATAATTGGTCTTTAGCTCTGGCAACAAACTTAGATAGCACCTGCCATATTTAAATTAATACAGTGCTTCTCCCTGTTAGATTAGGCCTTCTGATTAAACCAATCATGTGAAAAGATTTCAACATAGCCCATGTACACTTGAATTGGAAGCTGCTTTCTGATGTGGCTATTTTTTAAAATGATGTGATTCTCGTCCATCTACTAAGAAAAGGAAATTGAAAGTTCTTTATTCAGTTATATATCCTGTCTGTCCTTATCTCTCAGGTTCAGCTTTTGCTTCCCATTGTGCCTCATAGGTGGCAAGTTTTACAGGGCGCTAGAAGAGTCTCCAAAGCAATGACCTAGTATTTGAAGCCTCCACATGAACACTGGGTCTGCTTCCCAGAGATCACATACACATCACTCTCAAGGATTTATTCCCTTTCCCATTGTCCCCATTTCCTCTGACTCTGGCTGCCATGGTGCAGATCAAGAAACTTAGAGAACGTCTTTGCTCCTTTTAATCTCTCTTAAACCAGCAGCAAGAACGAATCACTCACATGGCCAGGGCAGCAGAATGCAAAGGGCCAAGGCTGGCATTTCGATTGGCCCTCCCACTTCTAGAGCAAGCCTGGATAATGAGGAGTGAAGAGGTTCTTTCCAGGGGACAAAGTAAACCTCAAAGGGTCACCTGTATTGAAACCTTGGGTGACCTACAGGCATGACTGGAAAGACTTCTTCAGTAAGCAGTGAACACATTTTCTCTAAAGGGTTTTTTTTTTTTTTTACTGGCCACAACCAGTAATGGGCCAGTTTCCATAATCTACCCACTTAACTTGATCCCTTAGCATGTGTTCAAAGTTTTGCTATAAAGAGAATGTTTGTCTTCAAGTCAAACTTTTCAGAGAAGCTCACAAACAACAGTGACACAAAGACATAATGTGCTTACTATGAGGAAATCACAGCCATAGATCACATCTGTATTTTAAATATTATCTATCTCTCACAGCCAAAGATGCCACTACAGACCCAGCACCTGTGTGATGCTGGAGCTTTTTTCCCAGTAGGGGTTAGGGATTGCCGACATGATGAGATTATGAGTTCTTCACAGGTGGTGGCAATGCCATGGGCTTCCCTCTGTTCCCCATGGTGGCTGAGTCACAGGCTAGACACATAAAACTGTGTGTCATAAGAGTGAGAAGAGAATCCTGGAGCCACTATTTGTGTCTTCACTTACAGACGCAAATACTGAGGTTCTTGAGAGGAGACAGAATTTGTCCAATGTCATTGATGATGACTGGCAGAACCAAATTAGAACTCCTCTTTCCTGACGACAGTTTGGTGTCCCTTCTTTATTCTTTCTGTTGCCTCTAAAGTAGGTGCTTAAGAAAAATTTGTTTGTTGATAAGTTATATTTTATTTTTAAATTTATTCTTAATTTTTAATCGATGAACTATAATTTTATGTAATTGTGCGGTACAGTGAATGATATATGGATACAATGTAGAAAGAAATGAGCTCACTAACATATTCATCACATCACATAGAATATCTATTCCTTTTTGTAGTGAGAAATTTTAAAATTTACTCTTTGCAAATCTGAAATATTATTAACTATAGTCACCATGCTGTGCAATAGATCTCAAAAGCATGTTCTTCCTATCTACCTGTGACTACAATTTCCCCATTCCACGCCCTCCATCCTGAAGCCTCTGGTAATCACAATTCACCTCTCTACTTCTACGAGTCAATTGTTTTACATTCTACAGATACATGATGAGTTGATCAATTTCAATTCATTTATTTATACTCTGTCACTTAAGGATACTGTCTGGGTAGTAAGAATAACTTCTAATGTGTGTGTGGGTACGTGTGTGTATATGTATGTACTTGAGAGAGACAGGAAGAGAGAAGGAGGGAGAATATGGATATTTGACAATAAATGGGTACAGGAAAGAGGACAGAAATAGTTTTCCATCTCTTATACTTTGTTACAGCAGTATTTACATGTAGATGCTTTCTTGGGTACAAAGTGATTTGTAGCCACGTATTTGAATAAATAAAGTAACAAATCACATCTAAAGGAGTTCCGTTTTGATTCATTATTCTTAGTCCACAAGGAAGGGAAGGTAAAGAGAAGTGAAAATATCTGACAAAGTTACAGCTCAATCACTGCAGAATCTAAGCCAAAACAGCAATTTCCATACTCCTTGGAAAAGCTTTCAGCCTTGTGACTTTCTTTTTTCAAATCTTAAGGTCTCCATCATAGGGGAATAAGTAAAATGAAGTGCTAGTTCCACTAGATCTGTCCTAACCAGCCTAAGGTTGAGACACACAACGTGCCTTCCTCTGGTGTGGGAGACCCTGGGATGCAAAAAACCAGAAAGGATTGGAAGGGGTATGCCACAGCCTAAATGAAATTCCTTTAAAAGCTCTGTGCAGCAGAAAAGACAAGTATAATGGCTATTTAATCATCTTCACTATGAAGTGCCAATTCTTTAGACTCTTATGACATTCATGAATGATGCAGGAGGCGGTCATGATGAATGCAGAGCAATTCCCTGCGACAGACACTTTCAGGGAATTTATGCCCCACCCCCCAGAACAAAAGGGCTCCTGGGCTCCGTTATCATTTGTTCTGAGAGAGAATTTACAGTCTTGCCAGCAACTCCTTTTACCCTACTCAATAAAGCGCTTATTTTGATATACTGGCTGTGATTGTTCAAGAACAACTGTATCCTTGGAAATTCATGTGCAGTGAGCAGTCCTGCTAGCGCAATCATTCTCCTCCCCTTGATGCACTTTGGCCATGTCTGGCTCCTACGATCTAGAGGGCTTGGAGGCAGGTCTCCAAATCACCAGTCTATCTATTTGGTCAGAGATGTACACACAATGCATACGCATATGTACATTCATGTATATGTATATGTGTATGAATATATATGTATGTAGATGTGTATGTATATATACAAACATAGATATGGGTATACACATATACACACATACACACACACAACACACACACACACACACACACACACACACACACACACACACACAGGCTGCTCTTTCTTAGCTGAAAGCTCAAATGCTGTTTGGGTTCACTGTAAGCAGAGAATTCTTTGGTATATGGCTACAAACACTGTTAAATATGTAGCAAAGTCTCATTCTGTATCCTTTATCTAAAGATAAATTGCTTGTGGATAGTAAATTAGCTGATATAGTCACAAATACTTATTAAGCTCCTACTGTATGCTAGTAGTCCCTTTCTGGGTAGTGAAGAGACATTAGTGAACAAAACAAAATCCTTAACTGAATAGACATCATACTCTAATAATAATGGCAGACAATAAACAAATACATTTATAATATAATGTTTGGAAGCTTTCAGGGTTACTAAGACAGGATAAGGGGTAGTTGTGTGGGGAGGGCTGTTTTAAATGGGTTGGGCCTGGCAGGCCCCTCAGAGGTAGCAGCAATCTGGGAGAATACTATATGCCTTCTGAGGAAACAAGGACAAAGGATAGAAGACTGAAGTGTGCCTGGCTTGCTAGGGGAGCAGCAAGGAAACTGGCATGGCTGGAGTGAGGGCACAAAGGAGAAAGTGGGAATAAAAATGATTACAGAAGCAAAGAGAGACCATATTACATAGGGTCTCATAGGAAGGCGGTTCTTGTCTGACCTTATTCTGAGTTGACTGCACAGCTTTTTAAGTAGCTCCATTCATAACATTTTAAGAAGGACATTGAAAGTCACACTTGAAAGGAGGGTAACCAGCATGGAGAAAGGCTGTTGTATGAGGAACAGATAAATGAGCACAGGGTATTTAGCCAGAAGCCCTTGGAAGCCCAAGTGGCCATCTCCAAATACCTAAAAGATGTCAGGTAGAAGAAGGATTATGTGCTTCAAAAGGTAGATTCAGGACCAAAGGGGAAAATTACTGGGTTCAAGATCAGAGCTCAAAAGGCATGAAATATTTCCTAGAGCTGTTCAATGACAAAATGGAGCCTCCAAATATATAGTAAAAATTTCATCATCAGTTGTGTTCTGACAGAGGCTGAATGGTAACTGTTTAGGGAAGTCTGCAGGTGCTTTCTAGAAGATTGCAAAGGGAAATTTCATATATATATAAACAAAGAAATAATATATAAAAATAGAAATATTGGAAGCTACTCTGGAAGAACAAACATGTTCATCCAGTCATTTTATTTCTCTTCATATAAAAAAAGTCATTTTTCTTTATTGGCAAGTTGCCACCACTTTTTTCTTAAGAAAATCAGTAGCCATTTGGGAAACATGAACATCCTATGAAGCCATATTTTTCCTACAAATATTTTAACACACTTAACAGAAGCATCCTTGAAGGCTGTATCCTCGAGGATATCTTTGGTATATACTCTGTCTTCTAGGAAAATCCCACTAATAAAACAATTCATTTAAAAATATTTGAGTATTGAAACAGTAGCCAGCCACAGCTTCTTTGTTCTTATCATGAAAACCCCAAAAGACATGATGGAGAGGCAGCAAGCTAAAATAGGTCCTTTTCAAATTTTGGTAGACTGGCAAAACCATTTCCTCTCTATTAATTTTCCACAATGTCTAAGATTTACTTTCTTAAGAGAGCTTAGTCCTGAGACAGCAATAACACCGACCTGTATTGCAGTCCACAGGTAGGAGAAGACATGGCTTAAGAAATCTATATTTAAAAGAATTTTAGTTGCTAAACAACAGGTATAAAATTTCAGTAATGCAAGACAAAAATGTTCTAGAGCTCTGCAGTACAACATAATGTCTCAGTTAACAATACTATGCTATACATTTAGAAATCCATTAAGAGAGTAAATTTTTACATTAAATGTTTTTCCACAATAACTTTTTTTAAAAAGGATCTTTAAAAAGATCTTTTTTTAAAAAAAATCGTGTTGCTGCTTAACAGGAGAAGAACTACATAGACATAAGAGTTCATTATGAAAAAACTATCTTCAGAGTATTTTAAAGAAGAGAAAATACTTAACAAGTGGGATAAAGAAAGAAGGAAGAAAGGAACGGAGGAGAGATGAAGAGAGAGAGAAGGAAGGGTTAGTAGGTAGCTTATAAGAATCATAGAATAATTCTTCTGCTATTTTCTGCCTAAAATACATCTGAATTAATTTTTTCCAGGATAAGTTTCTGTACTTTTATGTGAAGAGCAACAAAAATAATAAAATAGATGACTAGGACAAATATGAAAAAGTTCAGGAAATCAGAGTCCCTAGAAAAAGCAAAACAGTAAATTACTGTTTAAAGAGATGAAGTGTTTTTTTTGAGATAAGGCTTTTAGAAAAAGATTGTTTACTACATATGGGATAACTGAATAAAAAGCAATAGACAGAAATAAAAGTAGACAAAACAAGAAAAAAATTTCTTGGCCAGCACGGTTTGAGATATAACAGTGAAAGATCCCAAACCTGAAATTAGTTACTGAACAAGCCCTAGTGGTCTCCAACCCAATGAAATTTCCAACAACTGACCCCATCACTTTTCATCATATAAACTCTTTGTATTTTCTCCATCGTCCTTGTTAGTTTTTGCATGTCTCCCCTCAGTAGAATATAAGCTTAATAAAGGTGTCAGCCTGTCATGTCCATTGCTATAACCTAGAACATTGCATGACACATAGTAAATTTTCATTTAATATTATGAAAACAATAAATGGGTCTTTAAGGAGGACTGTCTCTAAAAATAGGAGCACAGATCAGATTATCTCCCACCACACATAGGCCATCAGTCCCTACCCCTCTCCTGCCTATAATTCTCAAATGGATTTCAACTGCCTTCAAATAAAATGGTACTCCTTAAAATGGCCCCAAAGGCCATGATCTGACCCTTGCCAACCTCTCCTACTTTCCCTGGTCTCATACTTTGTTCACTGTACTTAAGACAATGGGATTTCTTCTTCTCCCAACAGCTCAACACCATTGTGGCTTTGGGACCTCTGTGCTTACTGCTTCCTCCTCCTCAGATATTTGCAGAGCTGGCTCCTTCTTACCAATCAGGTCTCAAGTCAAGGTTAACCTCCTGAGAGGCCTTCCTTTACCACACAACCTACAATAAAAATTCCCCTTTCCCCAATCCTGGTAGCCATTCTCTACCTCATAAGAAGAAATATTTTCTCTATAGCAGTGACCACATCTCTTCCAACCTCTTCCACTAGAACCCAAGTCTAAAAGAAAAGGTGTCTGTCTTACAACTATACCTCAAGGATCTAATTAATACCTACCCCAGAGTAGGTACTTAATAATATTTTAGGGACAAGCAAATATGTTTTCAGAAACTCTATCGGAAAAATTAAGACCTGGTGATTTTCCAAAGTCCCTTCACTTCTAACTATCACTGTCATACGAGGTCCAATAATTAAGTTCATGAATTCATCCTAGGAAAAGTACTATATACCTCATTGCTGAATATCCCCATGACCACCTTTGAAGTATTCCCCTCAGGAAGCTATACAATGACACCAGTGCCTAGTATACCCATCAAAGCAATTTTGGAACTCTTCTTCTGGAATTACCATCAGAGCTGTCGTCGTCTTACCCTTGATGTTCTGAATGCCATCAAAGTGTCTTCCTTTCAATATTTCCCTTCTCTTTAGGTAAAGAAAAAAAGTCAATGGGGTCCAGATCAGGTGAATAGGGAGGGTGTTCCAATATGGTTGTTTGTACAGTGCTGCCAACAGAAGTGCATGGTGGCAAATTGACAAAATTGTCAGACCTCAACAAATAATGACAGCTCTGATAGCCATTCCAGAAAGAGTTCCAAAATTGCTCTTACTGGTGGACTAGGCACTGGAGTCAGTACATAGCTTCCCAAGGGGAGTACTCCAAAGATGACAGCAGTGATATTTAGCAATAAGGTACATGGCACTTTTTCTAGGATGGTTCATGAGCCTAATTGTCAGATCCTGTATATTCATTAGTGCACTTTCATTCCTGTTTAACCCAAGACACACAAAACAATGCTTATGTTCACAAGTCCTATCACATATATATCTCTACTTGATCCAGCTTTTAAATGAGAAAGATGGTAGTGGCTTCCCTCTATTTTGTCTGTTACTAGGGGAATTAATTCATGTGCACAAAATCACATTAAACTCATCCAACTGGAGGAGCGCCATGAGTCTAACACAATGGTACAACTATTGCTAGTTTGTGAATCCTGTAAGAGACTATTTCATCAATATTTTCTCCACCCAGGAGAGATCCAAAAGCAGGTCACTCAAAAGACAAGTCTCAGAAGACTGTGTGTGTATGACTTTCGGGGGCAGCACACTCTACACAGGTGTAGTAGTGAAGGAGACAAATTCAGTGGAACCAACGCTCTCAGTCCAAAAGTTCACACAGCTATTTTTCAGAGGATCTGGATAAATAAACTCTGAAAATCATTTTCTTTCTTTTTCTCTGCTGTAAATGCAATATATTGATTCAGGTCCCACTATTTCGTGGCATTCACATGCTTCAGTAATACAGAGGATTTGTTTTCATCCCTTCATCTCAAGGAGCTGGGGCCGCCCTGAACCCCCAGTGCCAACAACTGCATCCCCCCCTCCCACTCCCTTCCTTCTATACCACATTCTGGCAGTTGAATAATGGGGTTAACAAGGTGACTATTACATAAAACACTCCACTTCCATTTATGTTAATCTTTTTCACTTCTCCAAGGCCAATCAGGAAAAATTCTAAGGAAGAAATTTGTGGGCAGCAGACAGGCTGAATTAGGGTGAGTGGAGGGGAGTTAATCTGGTTGTTTACTTCATAATGGGAAGTAGTTGATGCTGAGAACTGAAAATAGCTACGGATTTCTTAAGAATAATAAATAGCACAGTATTTTTCTTGCCCTGAAGATTTCTCATTCAGGACACCATGAGGAAATTCTTTATTAAAGAATTCCAAACGCTTTAGAACATTTTCTTTTTGGAAACTTAGTCTGTTGGTTCATACAGAAAGACTTTCAGACCAGACCAGTATTTTAGTTCAGTCTTTGCTGCTACCTAGACTATAACATTGGTTAGTTTCCCTAGTTTATCTTTGATGCTACTCATTTACCAACTTCCTACAAGATACATCACAAGTAAGGTATCACCTCCTCTGTGAAGTTTTTTAAATCCATTCAATCAGCTATTTGACCAACACTTATTAAGCATTTACTATTTCTTTAATAAATACTTGTTTAAAAGCTACTATGGACTAGACCTATATAAGTGCTAGAGATACAGGGAGAGAAAAAAAAGAAAAAGGAAAAAAATGTTAGCCTTTCCAATCTACCAACATCATATGATTTTGTGTCTCTTTATCCTTCTGCATCAAATAGTAGCTCATTAAACACTGAACAATGAAAGACCTAAACACTGCATTTTGTAATTTTCTCATCAGTGCAATGAGGAAGTACATGAACTCTGAGGGTCTCTGCTGCTTTAACACCACACATTGTAAATTATTTTTGCATCATTTACTGTGGTTGTACCCAAGATAACTTTGACTGGTTGACAAGCCCAGGCTGCAATGAACAAACTATCACCAAGCTGTCTGTGAACTCTTTGAAGTGGAAATTATGCACACAAAGCCAGCTGATTCTAGCAAGTCACAGATGCTACTTTTAGCCTCACCTGCTCATTTCTTTCCCCACTGGGAGGATTGCCACAAACACTAAACTTCACTGGGAAGTGCAGTGTAGAGGTTCAGACCTTTCAGGGCAGACACTGAGCACATGAAACAGCTAGAGGTCCAGGGCATCCTTGCTTAATGATCTACCAGAAAAAAAAATAAAGCAGCAAAAAAGGTAAGTGTGCTTACAGGACACTAAAATAATGGGAACCCCCTTCATAAAAAAAGGTGGGGAGAGAAAAAAATCAGAAAATCAGGATTTCTGGGTAGACCCAACAATAGTATCTTTTTCTTTCCATGAAGTTGGGTACATTTCAGAACATTCCTTTGGGTACCTATAATATTTGCTGAGTATCTCCTCATGTTGCCAACCACATCCTGTCCCTGCTGTGCCTCAGAAACCCTATTTTCGCTAAATAATCAAGGCTATAGTGGCAAGAAAAGCCCAAAATAGCCAGGAGATAAATTTAGTATACAGTTCAAGTGAACCATTATTTTTATGAGCCCTGGTAGAAGCAGCTCTTTCTGATAAATCATATTCACAAAATTCTCATGGATATTACCTAAGAAATCCTAGCTTAGTTTCGTGTCTCCAAATTAAAGCAAACTTTACTTCATTTTTCTAAGACTCTGTTTGCAGTGTCCAGCTTACAGAACTGATAAGAACACTAGGCAGGATAATCTAATCAAACAACACAATGCTCAGATCATCATAAGTACTCTGCAAGTGTTGGATATTTTTATTAGCATTAGCATTTTCCTTGTTCTTAGTCATTACACAGGGAATCCTTAAATTGACAGAGAAAATAATTAGTGGAGCATTTATGATTCTCCACCTTCCTTATTGCAATGCCTTTGACCACAAGCCTTTTATCGCCCCAGCCCTGACACTGATTATATTCTGAGAAGAAATGAGGGAAGTATGGGAGAGAAAATGAGATAGAATAATCATAAATAGATTAATAACACATGGGCTAGTAAAACATGCGTCCTGGAGTTGGTGGAGGGGGAGGATGGTTTTCCTTGAACATTGCATGCATCTCAAGTAATATTTAACAGGTCATTTTAATCTTTGCTTTGGCTGAAATTTCTGTATCCCCTTCTTCATATTCCGTCTCCATCCATATGATTTACTCTGATGCCCCTCCAAGATTTCTTATGAGTCCAAGGATATCCTTTCAGCTTTTTCTTTGAACAGCTGTTTACTTCCCTCAAAATTTTTGGAACTGAAAATGAAAAACAAGGCCAAGAACCTATCCAAAGATATCTATTTGTCTTTGCTACTCTTTGCTAACTTCTCAAGTATGGGGATTATATCTTAAAAAAAAAAAAAACATTGCTCTTTGTTCAAAACCCTATGAGGTTGCTTAAAAGGTGATTTTGCTAACAATGAAAACTTTGAAACCTATAACCCATAACAACATTAATTCTGTGCTGATCATATTGTTAATTATTCTTGGAACAGAACTGCCCTTGCCACATTGGTCAATTATCACAGTTGTTAGGTTAACCTAAGCATTTCTTCCACTTCAATTCATTTTCTTATGCTACTTGATTCTGTAGCAAGGTCACCATACACTAAATTTGTCTCTGGAATAGCATATGGATCTAGCAACGTATTACCCCGGAGCCACATATATCTATTAATAAAAAATGAAAGCCTTCTAAGCTAGCACACCATATGGTGCCTAATTTACCCAATAAATATATTACTGTAAATACTCATAATGAGTACTCCTACTATTAATGCTGGCCTCTAGAATTCTTTTAAAAATGATTTGAGAACAGCCGTTTTAAAAATCAGAATCTTTGTTTTGGAGCATATTTTGTTCTTGTTACAATTAAAATAATAACAAATATTTATGAAGACCCTTTTATGCATTTATAAATCTCTGTCTGGGCATGACTGCTCTAAAAACTTTAGAAGACTCAATTCATCAGAAAGGATATCACAAACATACAAATTACAAATGCGATACAGTAAGTATGCTGAGGTAGGAAGAGAAGAATCATCTCATTTGTATCAATAATATTAATAAATAAATAACTACCAGGGAAGGAGCATATGTTATTTGCCAGGCATAGCATTCATACCTTTTGTCATCAATCATTCCAGAAACAACTGTAATAACACTATTAGGTAAATATTACCATTTCTATTTTCAAGACAAGAAAACTGAGGTATACAGGGTAGGGGGGTTACAAGAACATACAGCCAGAAAAGAGCCAAACTGGAATCAAATCAATTACTGACTGCCTTAGTCTAATCCTTAGCCTCTGCATATTATATCAAACTGCTTCCTCATGTTAATTTTATCTCACCACCCAGACTGTAAGCTTCAAAAAGGGTAAATGCTAAAACCATCCTCTTCTTTTCCAATGACCCTGACTCCTCCACTAGGTTGATGCCCAAATAATATTTTATGAAAGGTTTGTTTTTAGCAGTAAATGTACAGTTTATTTCTCTAAGGAACAGTGAACTTTGCAGTGCTCAATACTTGCTTTGTACAATTTATACTGCTCTGCTTTCTCACCTTACAAAAATGGCATATATAATCTCTGAACCAGCATGAGAGCTTACAAAAACCGGCACGGACTTGGAAAGCTACTCTGTGGTGTTTATATATGGATCAGTGATGATTATTATTGATGATATCTTGATTATTGAGTTAAACCTATTTAAATATGCATTGTTAAGTGGCTTATAATATAAAAGCCATTTAAAGAGAAGATAAGGAAGTAAAGGTAGAAATGACTATGACTTTAGCATTTTGACATTTGTAGACAGAAGAAGAAAATAATTTTCTAAGATATATGGTCGCATTTTAACTTTTCTGTTGAATATTTATTTTATTTTCTTTAAGTAAAACATACAAATAATACCTGACTGATAGGGTCTCCAGAGACTCTGAGCTAGAAAGTTAAACATAGTTTTTGGTTTTGATTTTCTGAAAATAATACTTCGCTCAATGCAAATTAAAAAATGGTTTTATCTCTGGTCCTGAAGCAATGTCACGGGGGTGCAAGCCTTCAGATCTGTAACTGCATGGTACTGCAGAGGCCATCAGCAAGTGAATGACTCTGTTTTGCATGTTTAATGCCCAGGACAAATATGTTTATAAATATAAATTTTATTAAATATTTGTTAAATTGTAAGAGTTTAATTTCTATCCTAATTGAATGATTTCTGAATAGAGTGGTCATATAATTGGCAAGAACTATAGTTTGTATTGTAAGTACAATGTCAATTGAGCCATTTCATCACCCATATATTCACACACACCCACATGCTCTCCATATACAACGGATCATATAAAAACTCTTTTTGGTGGGAGGCATAAAGGCGCTGCATTTCTCAGCAGCTCATAGAATCAAATCTGAGGATTCACAAAAGGAACCAGAATGCATCTTGCAGAGAAAATAACAGCATGAAAGCAAGTGGGAAATGCTATTCTCTATACTTCAAAACCTTGCTTCAATGTACTGTGCGTTGCTCATGCCAAACATCAGGGTAGAAACCGTGTGTGTGTGCAACAGGGTTAGTTGACAACTGATATCAAATCACAACAAACTGTACTTTTGGGGTGATCAGCTGGGCATGAGGGAATTAAAGCATCAGGCTACTACCTTGAGATTTAATGCTACCTTTCCTCATTTTCTTATACATTTTGGTTCTGTCTACACATACACAAATGGCATAAGCAAAGTCTTTTCCAGAAATGCTCTTTCAGATACTCAACTTAAATTCCAGGTTTCATTTCACATTCCATTGAAACTTAATTATAAATAATATTTTTAAAAACAATTTTTAACAACCGGGAGGGTGGGGAGGTGGGATTGGCAGTAGTAGGAATCTGCCAGGAGAGGAGGGTATACCTCATCAACAAGGGTACCTGCATAATGAACATTTGTATATATAACTCTTAATTGTACTCCACATTTTTAAAATAAAAAAAGCTTAAAAAATAATAATTTTTGAGGTTAAAAACTAGAAGACACTGGCAGAAAACCCATAGTTCTCCCTTGTTCCGTCTCTACCCACCCAGTTGTTTATAAAACACCTAGAAACAGTAACAGATGTTACAAAATGCTGACTTGAAAAACCTAGTTTAAACTATTATTCATAGGAAGACATATTATTCATAAGAAGACAAACATCAGTGATAGAAAATCCATATAATAATAAAGAGGGCTTTTTAATAGTTATTTCTTTAACTGGAATCACTTTGGAAGCCATCTTTATTAAGTACTTTATGAAGCACAATTCAGGAGACAAAGCATATTCTTTATTTCTTTACCCTAACCAAGTAGGGTTTGGCTCTCAGAAATCCAAACCAAACTGATTAACACACTCAACAAGGATGGAGAGATAACGTCTTAGGCAGAGTGCAAGGACTAAGCAGACCCTAAGACAAGGATTTGTGTGCAAATGATTGAATTAGGAAGCACTCCCAAGCGGGAGGCACCGACAAGGACAGAGAAGCCAGACAAGGGTGTCCTCTCAGGCAGAGTTTCACATAACGGCAACAGGAGAGAATGCTAAAGAGTATGTTTGAGATACTCTCTTGTCCTAGAGATTGCTGGGGTCCTAACAATATGATGTTGTATCAATCTGACATGACTGCATTAGATTCCTGAGTAGACACTACATAACAAAATTCGATTTTTGAGAAGGTCTGGGTATTGAAACCAGAGGCTTTAATGGGTTATCCAATGAAGACGCTTTGTTTTAGAAAGCACATTTCAGGATTAACATGTGAATCCTCAATACTTGTAAAATAGCCTGGGGAAAAACTGTAGGAGTTACTTGCCCTATTCATCAGAATGAAAATTAGGTTTCTGGAGTTGGGACAAAGATATTTCTTGAAGTGTCACAATTCATCCAAAAGATTGCTCCAGTCGGTGGGATCCACATGCATAAAAGCACTGAGGTGTAAAACACTAAGAATAGGAAAAACACACAAGCAGCTCAGAATTTTTGGAGCAAGAAAGGCAAAACCCAAGGGGGTAAAGATGTGGATGGGGTGGGAGAGGGGCAAGAGATAAGACTTACATAGGTGGGCTAGAGACAGATTCTAAATAGCTTTCTGTATTTTATGAAGCACTATGGATTACTGTTTTATGGAAATGAGACACGCAGAAGGATTTTACACAGAGGGAGACACAATTAGGGCTGCAATTTAGAAGGTGAAATTTGGCAACGGCATGTAATAAGGGAAAGGAGCTCCAAGAGAGAGGTGAGATGAGTAGTTAAAGGTATTGTAAAGTTTGCAGGTAGATAACAGAGCTCAGGAGGCAGTTTCTGAATAAAAAGCAGAGAATAAATTGTAAAAGCATTTGGTTGGTAGAATAGAGAGGACTTGATCCAATTAGTAATTAACAGCAATGGTTTTAGTGATACCTGCAGTCCTCACCATTGTGAAAACGGTTGCTTTCTAACCAAATTTGACTTTCAATTCTCCTTTTCTCTAGGATGTTGCCAGTTCAACAAAAACAATATGAGTGTCTTTTCTCAGTAGATCAAGATCACTAACATATACACTGTACTTAAAAATATCTTGGCCACTCCGAATGTGGAGATTTGGGAATGGAAGGGGAAGGAGAAGGAAGAGGAGGAAGAGAACATTCCTGAAATAGAAACCAGCCAGCGGCATGCAGCTGAGTGAACAGTCCAAAATTGTTACAAACAGTTCAGGAATGATTATAATTAGAAAATATATCCATGAACCTCTACAGAGCAAGACTTTAGCGTTGTTACAACTTGCAGTATGTCACTGTGGATTGTTGAAGTGAGATTAGGTGCATTTAAAGACCAGAGAGGAAAGGGAAAGTGTCTTCTATAAGGAAGGGAAAAAAAAAAAAAAAAGAAAAGAAAAAAGACAAAGAACAACAACTACTAATGATATTGCTACTATCAAGGAAGACGTTGGAGACAAAAAGAAATACTTTTTTCAGGTTTTGAACACAGTCACAGAAATGGTCTTTATTATAAAATTTAACCCAGTTCCAGGTAACTTTTGGAGCAGTGATTTCCAATGGAAAAGCAGTATCTTTGTGGGCGATATCATAGGTTACTTTAGAAACATGGAGGTGGTAGCCAGAGGGCATTCTGAGTACAGCACATCACATTGGGCAAAAAATTCCAGAACCTATTACTTTTATCAAAGACTGACTCTCTCCCTTTTTAATAGAATACACACGCCTCTTAGTGTTCGACACACTTGTCAATCAACAATTAAGGGAAACAAGAAGTATTCATTGCTAGGGTCAATATAAAGACAGGGGTCCTTTATTTGAAGGATAAGAGTTTATTTGAAAGTAGCTCTGAAGCCGGGCTCGGTGGCTCAGCCTGTAATCCCGCCCCTTTGGGAGGCTGAGGTGAGTGGATTGCCTACTTCGAACCGGGCCTTGCAGCGAGACCTCACCTCTACAAAAAATCAGCCTTCCCTGGTAGCCCGCCCTGTATTCCCTACTCGGAAGGCGGAGGCGGAAGTTCCCGAGCCCAGCAGGCGAGCTGCGTGGCCGAAGCGGCCACTTGCACTCCAGTCGGGGACAGAGTGAGACTCCAACTCAAAAAAGAAAGTAGCTCTGATTCTTGACTTCTCAAATGAGATCCTGTCTTACAACACCTCTCATGTCCCCATTCCACCAGCCACACAAAACACATAAAAAGGGGGTTTTTTGGGGGTGGGGGCGGTTCCTACTTAGCAATCTCTGGCACTTGCAGACTTTACTTATCTCATCACAAGCCTCAATTAAAGCAACTGTTTTCTTTTTTTTTCTTTTTCCCCTTGGAGTAGATTTCCTCCTCCCTTTCTTCTTCCCTGACTTTGATTCACCTGTCGATTGACATTCTTGCTTCATTACTTGCTGACAGCTCAAAACGCAACCCTGATCCCTCAGCAAATTACTTCTAATCATTTCCTTCCTTAGCATGATCACTTCTGTGGACTGTCAGGGGCATTCAGCGAACTGTGGAAGATCAGAAGCCTGAGGTGGCTCTGAGCTCGTCATTTTTGGCCTTGAGTCAGATAACCAGTTGTAGTGAATGTGCTACTAAATTATTCCTTCAAGACCGGGCACTCATTCCTCCACTGGCTGGGAATCTTGGGGGCTGATGGTTCACATCTTAGTTCCTCTCTAGAAGTGCCCTCCATTAAATTTAGGGGGTTGCCTCGTACCTGACTGTTTCAATGGGACAGGAGGAACAAAGACTCAGATCCTAACGTGGTCATCCCAGAAGAGACAACCTAGCTCCAGAGCTCACTATGAATTTAGCTGCATCTGCATTCCAGTCCAAATGACCCCTCTGTCCTTACCCAAGCCTGCTTCCCTCACTGCCATTCAGAAGCTGTTTCATAGAGCACCTCATCCCCCACCCCTATAAACCTCCTGCATGCAATTTTTACCTTAAAGTGCATTTCCAGGGAACTTGACCCCAGGCAGCAATGAAAAAGTTCTGCCCTTTTTAGTTTTGTGATTTATTGGATTTAATTTCTTATGAAGCGATTACACTATCATATCTGCACCCCTAACGTGAGTTAGATGGATTGTTTATTTTTTAAAATGTCTAACAGTGTTTCTGGCCATGGGCCTTTTCGTTTTTCTGACCCCGTCTTAGAATCTTCATCATTAATCACCAGATGACAGGTGTTCATTAAGAGACAGAAAACATGGGGCCAATTGTAAGGAGATTTACATTTTTATGAAAATTCTTTGACTTAAGCTTGATTTATTTTTTTTAAAGAATTGTTCTCATTTTTTTTCCCCAAATTGTGCACCTGTGCTCCTGGCTGCCACTGGGTTGAATTCCATTCTTTATTTTCTAATCCAGAGCTGAGTTGGGTACATGTGGATTTTGGGTAAGCAGTGCCAGAGATTTCTCAGTATCATATGCCACTTGTTTTATTTCAGAATATAGTATTGCTTCTAGTTATTATTGTCTACAAGTCTGGCCAATAATCGAGTCTTGTCTGATCAGTGCTACATCCTATAGGTGAGTCTGTGGTGACACCTAACTCCCAGTAAACGTGTCTTAACTGGAGAGGTTGTGAGATGAAGATTCCTGGGCACCATCCCTCAGTGATGCTATTTCGTAGGTCTGAGGTGAGGACAAGGCATCTGAAATTTCCTCAAGCATGCCAGGTGACAGAGGCTCAACCTCTGCATTTTGGAAGACTGAATGCTGTGTTCTATGCTTTCTCTACAAAAGAACACCGCATTGTGATAATTATACAGTTAGTTTAAAGGCTTCTAAATAGGCAGAAGCTATGCTGCACTGAATGAAGTTTTAGCTAGACCCACGTAGACCAGACATAATGAATAAAAAATAGTAAGCGTTTAAATGAACCAGCGGCCTTGTGTGGGAAATGTTGCCAAGTATTAAATATCTTATTTCTTTTTTAAAAAGAAATATCTTACTATGTTGTCCAGGCTGGTCTCAAACTCCTAGCCTCAAGTGGTTCTCTTTATTCAGGTTCCCAAAATGCTAGGATTATAGGTGTAAGCCACTGTACCTGGCCCAAAAATCTTATTTTACTGGTTTCTTCATGGCTCTCTCTCAATGCATGGTACCATAATTTAGCATACATTAAATATCATGAACACAGAAAATGAGCACTTTAAACTGGTGGGTTTTTTTTTCTCTTTTATCTGGAAAATAAGTAAAAGAGAATCTGAGTTCCACTCTACTTACCTAGGTAGTTTTGTTGTTGTTGTTTTTAACCAATATAAGCCTGGAGTCATAACAAAGACCTACTCACACACTAATGTTGAGCGAATGGTAGCCTGTGGAATTAGGAGACAAAACCTTTCACAGCGAATTCTCTGAACACCTATGTATCCTTCTAATTTCCAGTACCGTGATCTGAAAGAGAGGTAGTTGTTCTTTTGGTTGTCAAGAACAACTCGAATGTGCCAACAGTTCTTTTCCCTTTTAGGATTCTCCAAGTATGTAATAATCAACTCCTTCCAGAAAGAACAAAAATTGAGATTCTTTTTAGGAGGAAAATTGGAAATTCTTCAAAACATTTCAATTATTGCATTACTGGCATTGCAAAGAACACCAACATTTCTTCCTGTAGACTTTCCTTCCTCTGAATTATGAAGGACAATAGATCCAACCTCTTTCATTTATTGCACTATAAATTTGGAATGTAGCACTGCATTGTGAAGATTACATTGTGAGGTGCCAGGGGAAAACTGAAAGGTAACAAAAAATATATGACTCTAAATTAAGATGAAAGCGAATGGCAAAAGGAGAATTATTCTGGCATCCATGAAACACATCTTCTAGCAGTTCTCGTGACTTCAGTCCACATATTTTTTTCAATAAACTGTAGTTTGAAACCTCAGTCACCAGGACTGGGTGTCTTTGTATCTTGATAAAACGTGCCCGTCATAAAGGATTCAGAAGCCCACTGGACAAAGCAGACTGACATTCAACACCTTGACAGAAAGACCTCATGATTCTTACATTTGTATCCTTGAGGCAAAGACTCCTAGTCAACTTTCAATCTTATCTCTAAAATATTATTTCTAAAAATAGCAAAGCAACTGTTTCAATGCACTTTAGAATATTAAGAATGTTTACCTAAACTATTAAATAATATGTGTGATTGAAAAAGGGGAAGGGAGAAGTCAAATATTTTTCTATAGTATTTTGCATAAAGTTCTATCAAGTCCAAACTTCTATATTCAATACTTACAGAATTATTTAACCTCAATACAGGATTTTATATTCATATCTTTAAATTTTTATTTTGTTGTTGGTTTTTCTCATTGTCTAAGCTGTCAGCAGCAATTTTAATCTTAATCTATTTTTGGTTCTTATTTGAAAATTCAAAGTTAGAAATTTTTAATGTCTGTTAATTGTTACTTGACAGTGGTTAAATGTAGACATATATTAATATAGAGCTGACTTTTAAAAATTCTTTATTTTATTATAGAGATGTGGGGTACAAGTAAGACTTAACTACACAAGTAAGCTGCATGCAGTTGAAGTTTGGGCCTCCAACTGACCCTCACCTTCCCTGGTTTGTGACCAGGTACCCTTTGTGTTGTTACGTGTCCCTCCTCCTTCCCCTGGCAGTGCCCAGTGACTGCCGCTCCCTCCCTTGTGCTAATATATGGTTAGTGTTCAGGGTCCACTTAAGAGTGAGAACATGTGTATTCAGTTCTCTTAAAAGACTTCATCTGGCATCAGTATAGAGCCAACAACCAACATTCTCTCTATATTATGTCCTAAAATTTTGATTTTGTCCTAAACAAATTGTAGAATCATAAGAAAAAACTGGAAAGCCAAATAGGCTAAGTGTCTGCTGAAGAGTAGTTCTACACCTAGCCAGTTCTCAGACAAAAGGCTACATAACTTTGCAAATTCACATCAGAAGGCTAGAGACCAACATTCTCTTCTCAGACTTGTCACTCTTGGATAGAGGCTTCTGTTCCTTCTTTTGTTTCCAAGATAGGAACAATAATAACAATAACAAAAGACTCTTCTACAGCTTACAGGTTGCAAATAAAGACTAAAGGCATCTGTTCAGTTATGTATTCAGTCTTGGTTCTGAGAAAGGTGGTGAGAGCCAGCGGTCCTGGTCTATAATCTGAATACCACAGTGAGAGTTCAGTGATTTCTGGGTGTGCAAATGTGAAGGAGGAGGGTCACAGAGCAATGTGGTGAAGACAAAACATGTTTGTAGATTAATGTGCTTCTCAAAAATAAAAGCAGCCAAATCTTATAGAGTCTGAAAAAGATCCTGCATGATTCACACGTAAAAAGTTATGAATGAGAGAACAGCAAGGGAGATGTAAGCTAATTAGTAACAAGCAAAAAAATAGCTCCTTAGATGGCCTTTCCTCAAGCAATAATTTTAAAAGACTCACAATATATTTAAAACATCAGGGACCCTCAGTGGAGAGAGTGATGTCGTACCTGGGTTATCTTCCTATTGCAGTGAGCAGAAAATTCCCAGTACTACCAACAGAACCAAATATTGCTAATGAGTTTTTTTTCTTTAAATACTAAGGGCACACAGGTAATGGAGATTTTTTTTTTCTTTTAAAGCAACTAGAACAAGTGAAGAAAGAAGAAAATTCAGGAAGATGTGACCTTTATGATTCATTAGCTTCTCCTTTGTTCATTTCAGCTGCAGGCCAAACTTCCACCTTGGGTCTGGGCTGGTCACATGGGAAACCCAGAAACAATAATCTGGTTTGCAACTACTGTTTGGTACAAATACGTCTGTTAATTTTTCAGGCAAGTAAACCTCTCTCTAAGAAGTGAGAAGTCAACAGTGATACAACAAAAGCATCACCTCTGCCATTCATCACATTTGAGGCACTTGGACATAGACTCTAGTAGGGCAAAATTCTTACCAGCAAGAGATACCCTGTCTTCAAGATGTATGGAGCCTTTGCAAATGCATTCCTATCAATTTCATATATAGGAATGCAGAATGAAGAATTTTTCTTCTTTGATTCCTGAACTATTTTAGACTGTTGAGGACAACTTCACAGAAAACCAGATTAGGATTTTTTTGTTATATTAGGTAAAGAATTTTGAAAAACAAAATTTGTGTGTAGGTATATATAGACCGATTAAATCCAGCTAAGTGGCCAGGCGCAGTGGCTCACGCCTATAATCACAGCACTTTGGAAGGCCGAGGCGAGAGGATTGCCTGAGTCCAGAGGCTTGAGACCACCTGGGCAACTTGGTAAGACCCCATCTCTACAATAAATCAAAAAATTAGCTGGGCATGGTGGCACACACCTGTAATTCCAGCTACTTGGAAGGTTGAGGTGGAAGTGGAAGGATCGCCTGAGCCCAGCAGGTTGAGGCTGCAGTGTCTGTCAGCATGCCACTGCCCTCCAGTCTGGGCAAAAGAGTGAGACTCCAATTCAAAAAAATAAAAAATAAATACAGTTAAGTAATGAAAGCTATACAATAAAAAAGATCCAAATCCTATGTGGGAAAAATTTAATTTTGAAGTAAGTATTCTTTTTTTTACAATAAAAGAGTAATACAGAAATGAAGAACCTATAGGCAACTTGAATGTACTACAATGTCTTAATTTCTAATATCAAGATGCTTAAAGCTCTTTATCTGTCCTAGGATATTGTATACAAGACAATTCTTCTTTGTGGCACTGAAGTTCCTTTGTTCAAGAACTAACATTTCTTCTGTGAAAGGGTATTCAATTATTTCACTACAAATAGGTAAGTGTTTTCTGGTTGTTTCTCCAAAGGGGGTGATGGATTTGAGTAAGTCAGTGACTGGAAACCCTTGTGAATAGTTGTACATATCTGCAAAGACCTTAGGGTCTCTGTATGTGGCTGTTATCACTTGACCATCATAATGGCAACCTCATGCACAGACATTTCTGGGGCAATATCTATTAAAATACTCAGTTTAATAATGAGTTAAAATTTACAAAAATTGAAATCAGCCCAACTTCTCCATAGAACTAGTAGTTACAGTTATTGAATAAATGTAGAGACTGGCCCTCCGGATCTTAAAGTCTGGAACTAATTTTTTTTTTTCTGATTTCCTTTCTCAGGAAACGGACCCTTAGGCCTATGGTATCAAGGAACTGAAACTCATCAGATCACCATATCCAGCCAGTAAGGAGCCAGACCCCTCTTTAATTCTTGTTTTCTCCATTCTGTGGGATGAAGAGAGGATCTGAAAAGGAATCTCCTGTTTTCCTTGGTGGATATCACCCAAATAAATATCTTTCTTCTCAGTGATTGACTTTTTGTGTGGCAAGCAGTAAGATCTTGACTGAATTCCTGGCATTTTGCTAACAAAATCACATTTTGTGTCAGGTACTATGCTAGGTGGTTTCTACTTACCTTTACATGGTTCCTATGAAAAACTCGTGTTACTCATATTTTATAGATGAGAAAACTAACGCTGAAACAGGTTAAGAAATTTGTCTAGGATCACCCAGAAAGGGATTCAAGCCTAGCAAAATCTCACTTAGATGCAACTTTCTAAATCAGGGCTCTATACTGTTGCTTTGTCAGATAATGTGTGTCAGATAATGGAGGCCTGTTATTAAATATTGTTCCTATTGTTGCACAGGGAAAGTAGGTCATCTTATTTGTGGAATAATCAGACCCATTTTGCCTGGACCAGTGCCATCCACAGATCAAGTTTTCAAAACAACGTCTGGAATCTTAGCTATACCAGAAGAGCTCAAGTATATTTGCTTAACTTTGAAGAAAAAAAGTTATCAAATTCTGTGATTTCACATCACCTCTAACTAGATTGCATCTGGTATTAAAGAAGCTTGCCAGAGGGAGCATGACTGGTGGGGGTTTCACAATGCACAGTCCTAATTTAATTTGTTATCAAGAACATCTTCCTAGAGATCACGAAGACCCACTTATCTCCTAAGACTTTGCTTAATAGTCTAACAATCTATAAAAAGCAAAAATTAATTGTGACAAAGAGTAATGTTCTGGATGTAGACTGTATTATTCAAAAACACACCTGCCCACTACCCATTCCTCCATCCTTGCTAATTTCTACTGTATTTCTCTTAGTACAGGCTTTTATGGATCTGCTTCAAATTCAAAACTAAGAAGATTTTCACATATTGAATTCATACTAAGGAAAGCCATCTTGTGATTCTAATCCTCAGTCCTGCTTACTTCTTATTTCTCACATTTCACATTATTTAGAATAAAAGGAAGGAGTTACACATTTCCAGCTCTTGTCCCCCAGTTGATTTTGCCTGCATATTTAAAAGAAAGGCAAATCTCAGACACCAAATAAGTTTTGAAACAGGGCTTCCCAAAACAAAATATTAGACAACTTTATATTTTCTGTCAGGTTCCTGAAGGAACCTGATCAAATATTCAAAAATGGGCTGGTTATTTGAAATCACACCTTAAACAAGTTTAGATATAGGCGTGAAGAAGAGAATGAAGACAAGGATATTTCCCCATTACCAGAAGTTAAAGTGATGTCCCCTAATAAGAGTCAGGTACTCCCAATGTCATAAATTAAATTGTTATTCACCCCACCAATACACACACACACACACACACACACACACACACACACACACACACACAGTGACAGGCATAGGGCATGGGATCCTTGATCTTACTTTTCTTTTTAGCTGTAGCACTCAGTGTAGGGTTTGGACTTTCAGAGGAGCTCAGCCATTCATTTATTCAATGAATGGCTGCTCAGAGACTTTTTTAAAAAACACAATATTAATTCACATGAATTTTTTTTTTTGAGTTGGAGTCTCACTCTGTCGCCCAGACTGGAGTGCAGTGGCCGCTTCCGGCCACCGCAGCCTCAACCTGCTGGGCTCCGGCAATCCTTCCGCCTCAGCCTTCCGAGTAGCCGGAATTACAGGGCGCACTACCATGCCCAGCTGATTTTTTTGATTTATTGTAGAGATGAGGTCTCGCTGCCCAGGCGGGTCTCGAACCCCTGGGCTCAGGCAATCCACTCACCTCAACCTCACAAAGGCACGGGATTACAGGCTGAGCCACCGAGCCCGGCTTCACATGAATATTTATAATAATTTTTCTGTTGTGTTTTCTGGTTTTCTGGTAAGATGACTGAGGCAGAATGGAAAGAGGAAAAATTAAAAATAGAACTTGCCAATATTCACCACATAAAAGGACAAACTTCCTAAGGAAAGCTAAAAAATAATAATCCAGTGAATTATTCTAATATTCCCATTTTAAAACAATCAAATAGCTAACTAAAGTCTCTACTTTCCATCTAGTATGCTAGAGACCTAGACAAACTTTCACAATTTACTGGGACTGTTTACAGCTCTTCCAATTGCTTTGGCAAAAGCATTTTATAACTCTCCTCTTATCAATTGAAAACACATCTATTAAAAAACAGGTCAATGGGATTGCCAATGTCTGCCTCTATCTAATATAACTCTTAATTTTAACCACTTCTATCAAAACCCTTATAGAAGGAAAAAAAGCTGATCAAATGATAGTGGAAAATATTAAACTTGCCAACTCACAAAAAAACTAAAATGCTCGGTGTCACTTTAAGAAATTTTGGGGGGGAAACCCAAAAGAAAAAACAAAAACAGAGACCAACAAATGAATTAAACACCCAGGGGAGAATCCTTACTGACAAGTTTAAAAAACAACACTAATATAGAGTAAGGATTTTTTATAGCACTTCTCTACAGAGGAGTTATTCCAATATCTTATCCATAAGTCTGTCTTTTATCTCTTGCCTTCAGCAACTTCAAGTTCCAACAATACCCTCGGCATTCCCTATCCTATCCTCAACTGCTACATACTGGTCACACAGATTCCCTTGAAAATTTATTAACAATGACATTTGGAAAACACAAAGCCATTTCCATTCAATTAAATAAGCATACCACGTTAACCTTCAGTGAAAGAAGTGGCCGTTCATTTTAATAGGTGGCTGTAAACAGACTTTGAGCCTCACAAAGCCAAGATCAATAGAGCGTTGGCAAACAATAATCTCATGCACATTCTATTGACAGCTGCTCTGAAAATATAGTTTGATTTTGATGGGCCCAATGATTGGGCCCTTGGCTTGCCTTTTGCCATTCTCTGAGTAAATGTCAAAATGTCAAGAAAATGCTTCTCTCTTTGGGAGTGAGTTTCTCAGCAGAGTCTTCTGAGGAACCAAACAGGTCAAGTTCTGATATCAGGGCAATGCAGGCCAGTGAGGGAAAGCCCAACCTCCAGGGAGAAGGCTGCTGTAGACGGTGATGGTAGTGCCACAGCTGGCAGAGAGGTCGAAGGGGTTGTCATCTGCTACTGTCAGCTATGTCTACTGTAATCACTATTGTCATATTGGATAAATAATATCACAGAAGTCGACTGGTCATTTTTGCCTGTCTTGCCAGCTTGAGATAAGTTTCTAGCACTCTATACAGACCACCCTGAATGCCTGTCCTTGATCTAACCTTCTCATGCACGTCTATTATTTTCTCTCTCCCTTTATTTCTCCCCAGATCCTTTTTCCCTCATGTCTGCCTTTTCCTCTCTTCTCTCTCTCTCTCTCTCTCTTCCTGTTTTTCTTTCAGGTCTTCCTCTATAAAACACACAATTTATAGCAAAAGTCACAAGTAGCATGGAAATAAAGGAAGAGCACTCAACAAGAAATAGAAGCCTGAGGTCTAGTGTCAGTTCTTCCTCAAACTTGTTGTGTGACCCTGAACAGTTCATTTTTCTATCTTAGAGCCCCAATATTCAGATCTGTAAAATGGGTTGGGACTTGAGTCATATGGTCTCAGAATATTTCTGTTTTAATGTAAGAACTGGATTGTTGAAGACCGAAAACCTGCATTAGTACTGCTGTTCTTATGTTTACTAGCCAGATGGGTTTCTATTTACTTTTCTGATCTCTCGTTTCCTCATTCATAAAAATGGGTATAATAATCTCTAGCTCATACGATTATTGAGGCAATTATAGAAGGTAATATTAAAGCACTAAAGTTTTTTCTAGAAATAATAGTTGATTCTTATTATAAATCTGACTGATGGAAAAATAAACATGAAATAAATGATAAACATAAACACTTCTCAAGCAGTCTTTGCAAGGGTGTAGCAAAGGAACTGCAGGTTTTTCAAGAATCCAACCTGAGTCTCCTTATGGTAGAAAAAGGTACATAAATAAAACAGTCTATAAAATAAAATATCAAAAAAGTAGTATAAAATAAAATATCACAAACTAGATTTATTTAACATTCATGACATGCTAGGCAGGCATTGAGGAACATTTTGTATAACATAGCTCTTTGAATGTTCTCAACAACCCTAAGAAGTAGGCACTAGTTTATTCATATTATACTATATTAACTATTATTTAACTGTTATGAGTGTCTATTTACAGAAATTAATCACAGAGAGGTTATTTAAAAAGTCCTAAAGGGCCAGGAACTTGGACTTGAACCCAAGAATGTGTGACTTAAGTGTCCGCGAACTTCACTACTTAGTTATGCCACCTCCATGATCTAAGGAGCATTTACAAAATCTCAAGGGAGACTTCGGAAATTTTAAAACCATCCATTCTATATTTTCCCATGAAAGCAATATTCTCATAAATAAAAAACAGCTAGTCAACTTGCTGCCAACCAGTTATTTACCTCTTGAAGTTTAATTATTCACGTTTATGTTTATCATCAAGGGAAAAAATAAAGCCAGGAGGATGGCCGTTGTCAATTGCCTATGTTTCTCTTTCCAAAAGCAAACTCTAACCTAAAAAATTCTCAACAATATTGGAAGATAATTAAAAGAACTAGTATTTTTGTCATACGCCTTTGTGAAGAAAGATGCTGTTAGAGTTATCTAAACCCTGAATTCAGTAGTGTTTTCTGAAATAAAAGGCTTGAAGAAGGCGGCAATAATTTAGCAATGAAGATCTTGGCTCAGGAGTTAGAGGAACTTGAGTTCAATTTCCAGCTTTCCTTTTAATAGTTTTAGGCCTTATGCAAGATATATAAATCTCTCTGAAGAATAATATAGTAGAATGTAATTTAGACAGTTAATATGAGTTTTAAATGACTTAATAGATATGAAATACTTGGATAGCACAGCATCTGACACAAAGTGGATGCTAAGTAAATATTATCCATAATTATTATTTGCATCCATTCTTCTATTTCCCTTTCTTCTTTCTCTAATTCTTATAGTCCATTACTATAGAGATTAGATGATAAATCCGAATGCTGTATCAACCTATGCATAGCCTTTTTACTGTGATTTTGAGGAGTTAATATTTGTTAATATTTGTTTTAATGAGTATTTGTTTTAATTTATATATGCATTAATTAATTTGTGCTAATTAGTGATCGCTCACAAACCCATATGACAGTCTCTGTATATGTTTCTTCGCATGTGTTTTAAATAATTATGATTTTAAACAATGATTTCATTGACTGAAAAGAAAATAGACATGTATTTTAACACCTGGATAAGTCTCACTGAGTTTCTTGTACAATCACTTTGATTTTAATGAGTTCATCTTCTTTGCATGAAGATCTTCTGTACCAACTTTGAGAGGAGTACAATTGTGACTCAGTATTAGTGAAATCAATCACTAAAACAAATTGCTACCAACTGCTTTCCCATCAGAAATCAAGCAATGAAGAGGTTGTTTGGATAAAGTTTTAGTTAGTTTCATTTCAACTTCATATTTAACTACATCGAGCCAGCAGAAAGGTAATTTGTTTGTGTCTCCTCTGAGCTAGTGTTCTATCTATCTCTAGTATTATTAGCCTGTCCACACTATGTTTACCATACACTAACCACCTCCCGTGAAAGCAATTTATTATGATAGTGATTCTACCAGGAAAGCAGTTATGCTGGATTGGCGTGATTGTGAAGCAGTGAGAGGAACAGGCACTTTTATCTGACTATTCACTAGACAAACACTCGAGAAGAAAAAGTGGAAGGAAGTTTTCCACTGTGATACACATTAAAGCAGTTCTTCTCCTACAGAAAGAAGCACATTTAAGGTGCCAACCAGTAACTTAACCATTGTAGAACTGATCCTAGACATCAACTAGTCTTTGTCTAGTCATTTGAAATTCTTTTATTCAGGGATGCAATCTCAAGAAAGTACTCTTAATGAGTCTCAAGTATCATCACATTAGCAAAGCAGTGGTTACAGGTCATCCCAATAGGTTGGAATAAGATGAATACTGGAATTTTTTTTTTTTTTTTTGAGTCAGAGTCTCACCTGTTGCCCAGGCTGGAGTGCATTGGCATGATCACATCTACTGCAGCCTCAACCTCCTGGGTTTAGGCAATCCTTCTGCCTCAACCTTCCAAGTAGCTGGGACAACAGGCAAGGGCCACCATGCCCAGCTAATTTTTTTTATTTTATTTTATTGTAGAGACAGGGTCTCGCCACGTTGCCCAGGCTGATCCTGAACTCTTGGGCTCAGGACATCCTCTCACCTCTGCCTCCCAAAGTGCTGGGATTACAGGTGTGAATCACTGTGCCTGGTTAGAAATTTTACTGAATATAGTGAATGTCCTCTTATCCAGACAAGCCACCTAAACACACACAGAATAAACTATATTCATAAACAATAGATCAAGAGATAACCTTTTTTAAATCTCTGAAAGACTGAGAGAAACTGAAGGTGTGTTGGGACACTTAAGCCTCTCATGCCACGCTGTACCTGCCTTGCCCTTACAACATTAAAGTGCTCTAAGCACGGAACAGCTCCGACAGGTATTGTTAGGCAACTTTGAAATCTAATATTAAAAGCAAGGCAATGTCTCCGAATATTAATCTGTGCCTACATGTTATAGCTGACAGAAATAGAACCTAGAGGCTTCTGCTCACTTCAGCTCCTTATACCTAAAAATTCATTTGAGCCCCATTTTTCCAGAATCAATTTGGGTCCTACATACACATTGCCTGGGCATTTTGCTATCTGACATCTATGAGACAGAAATAAGCAGAATTATAAAAAAAAAAATAAAATAAAAGAAGTAGAAAATGTCTGAGCCTAAAGGAAACATAGTTTAGTCATATCACCACGCTTTATAGATGTGAAAACGGAGACCCACAGAAGAAAGCTTGTCAGACATTATTACATCAGTAGCAGAACCGCAAATTCTAGACCAGAGCCTTTCCCACTGGTGTATATTAAATTTTTATTTTTATTATTTTTACTTTTTAGCGAGACAGAGTCTCACTCTGTTGCCAGGCTGGAGTGCAGTGTTGCTCACTGCATCACAGCTCACTCCAACTCAGAACTCCTGGACTCAAGTGAGCCTCCCATTTCAGCCTCCAGAGTGGCTGAACTATAGGCACATGCCACAACATCCATCTATTTTTTACTTTTTTGGTAGAGAGGAAGCCCTTCTATGTTGCCCAGTCTGGTCTAGAACTCCTGACCTCAAACCTCCCATCTCAACCTCCCAAAGTGTTGGTATTACAGGCATAAGCCACCAAACTTAGCTATAGTGTATTAAAATATTTTAATGCAGTAATACCTACAGCTGTCATTACTGGGGAGTAAGCTGGCCTAAGATAAATGGAAGCATATCATTTTAGCATCCAAACTTACAATCAAATTACCCACTTCATATAAAATCTTTTTTTTTTTTCAGTTGGAGTCTCACTCTGTCGCCCAGACTGGACTACAATGGCACACTCATGGCCACCCCAGCATCGACCTGCTGGGCTCCTGTGATCCTACCACCTCAACCTTCCAAGTAGCGGGAACTACAGGCATGCACTACCACTCCCAGCTAATTTTTTATTTATTGTAGAGATGAGGTCTTGCCAAGTTGCCTAGGCTGGTTTCAAACCTGCAGGCTCAGGCAATCCACTTGCCTTGGCCTCCAAAGTGCTACGATTATAGGCTGTGCCACCGAACTTGGCAAAATCTTTTTAAAATATCACATATACCTCCTTTACAGAAATGGATATAATTTATAATTCTTTTCTGAAAGATTTGAAAAAATATCATTACACACTAAAATTACACACTAAAGGTCATTAGAGTCTCTAAATATCTGGGACCTCCAGTGATTGCTGAGTTCTTACTTTGTTTCAAAATAATTTTCTTAGCACAGAGGAAGTATTCAGTTAATATGGGTTCAGCGAGTTAATATCTCTTTTTTCTCTTACGAATTCACCTGTATTTTCTTGCTGCTGTTAGTTCTACTACCACTTCTAGTTTCAAATGAATTTCTTCTCTTCTGCCTTGAAAAAGACAAAAAAGATGTATAAGGTCAAAGTAAATAGGTCATAGGTGAGCACCTTAGGTTTTTGCATTGAGAAAACCTCATGACAATTTGCATCTGGGTTTTGTAATAGCTTTTGCGTGTGTGTGTGTGTGTGTGTGTGTGTGTGTGTGTGTATGTGTGTGTGTGTTTACTTGGTTTTTGGCCTTATCAATTTACAGATATGTTACGGGAGGGGCCATAGCAGTAATACAGTCCATTCCCTAACTCAGTGCAGAAATTCCTTGCTAACTTTCAGGGTTCTCAGCCTCTCTGTGTATATCTGAGTTACTTCTACAGCAGTAGGAAGACAATGGCTTTAAAAGCCAGACTGCTTGGGCTCAGATTCCAGCTCTGTCATTCATTTCTAAATTGCATATTCTAGGAAATGTATTAATCTTTGTATTTCAGGTTTTTTCATCTGTAAAATGGGAGTAGTAATAACTATACCTACCTCTCATGACTGTTATGAGGATCAAATAAGAATGTAAATTTCTGGCCAGGCTTGGTGGCTTAGCCTATAATCCCAGCACTTTGGGAGGCTGAGGCAAGTGGATTGCCTAAGCCCATGGGTTTGACACCAGCCCAGGCAACTTGGTGAGACCTCGTCTCTACAATAAAACCAAAAATTAGCTGAGGGCAGTAGTGCACATCTATAGTTCTGGCTACTTGGAAGGCTGAGGCGGGATGGCCGGAGCTCAGCCGGTCGACACCGGGGTGGCCATGAGCGTGCTACTCCACTCCATCCTGGGCGACGGAGTAAAACTACAACTCAAAAAAAGAAAAAAGAAAAAGAAAGAAAAGAATGTAAAGTTCTTAGAGCAGTAACTGGGACACCCCAAGAGCTCTTTTTATTCTCAATTCCTGCTACTAGTAGTAATACTATTACTATCATTATTTCCGTTATGGAGTCACAATGTATCTTCCTTTCACTTCTATCCATTAGTCCTGGTTCTTCCTTCTAGAGTTAGGCTTATTAATGAGAATCCCTTTTCCATATAACGGTCATCTAATATTTGATCATATACCCCCTTATGCTTCCCTTATGTAGGCAAGACATCTGAGCTTCTGCAGCCCCTCATCTCATGACTGTCATCATTCTAACGTCTCTTTCCTGTGAATAAGAGCTCCAGTTATGAGCCAAGCATCGTTGAGCTTTTTACTTGCGTTATGTGACCTAATCCTTAGGTTGAGTCAGGGAGGGACCTTCCATTCTGATTTTATCAGTGAGGTAAGTGACTATGCCAAGGACTTACGGTGGTTGTGCTGAGATTTGATAACCAGCACATTGCTATGCCATTTGTGTTCTTTTGCACTCTCTCTCTCTCTCCCTCTCTTTTTCTCTCTCCCTTTCTTTCTCTCTCTTCTTTTAAAATGTGACATCAGAAGGTACACAGAACTCTCAGTCTCATAAGGAGACAAACCAGATGAGTGACTGTCTACCAATATCTAACAGCCATATCACTCTTTTCGTATCTAAGCAGCCTATAATTTTAAAAACCCTCAGGTTTTTGCATTTTAGCACATAAACAACAATTTAAATGAGGTATCCTCTACCTAAAATTAGGGTAATGACTTTTTTTTTTTAAACTAAGGGCATGGTTTTGTATACCCTGTTGCAATCTCTCCACTTCATTTTAGAATCATCCTTCCCTCCTGTTGAGATTCTTTTGGATCTTAAGTCTGTCATTTATCATTTGAGCTATTGTTCCAGCTATTTATCCTAATAATGTATCTTCACAAAAATTATCAGTAGAGAGTTACAAAGATCCAAGACACACAGTGAGAGACCTTCCTCCAAGACGTTAACGAGCATTTCTGAATGTCTGAAACTTTGCTGGTACATTCCATTCATTTAATTTTCAGAAAGTAATCCTTAAAAAAATTTTTTTAGAGACAAGGTCTTACTCCGTCACCCAGGCTGGAGTGCAGTGGCATGATCCTATCTTACTGCAGCCTCAAACTTCTGGGCTCAAGCAATTCTCTTCTTCAGCCTCCTGTAGCTGGGATTATAGGTGCGTGCTACCAGGTCTGGCTAATTTTTTTTTTAATTGGGTAGAGACAGGGTCTCGCTATGCTGTCCAGGCAGGTCTCAAACCCCTGACTTCAAGCAGTCCTCTCACGCTGGGCTCACAGAGTTCTAGGGTTAGAGGCATGAGCTGCCATGACCAGACCCATTTTATTCTTGTAACTATTTTACAGATGTCAGGATAGCACTAGAAGGTAAATAATTTACCCACAAAGTAGAGTCAGATTTTTTATGTTCAGTGTTATGTAATTTATTGTCTAAACAATTTAACAACAGGCAAAAATCCAATTGGTTAATTTGATCTTTGTCCTTTGGGCATATATAAGGTGTATTAAAACATTAATTTAAAAAAAATTTTAGAGTTATGGGGTACATGTGAGGATTTGCTGCATAGGTACACTGTGTGATGGTGTGGTTTGGGCTTCTAGTGAGCCCTCTCCACTCCCCGCTACCTGCCACGTATGTTCATTGCAGGGCTATTCACAGTAGCAAAAACACGGAACCAATCCTGATGCCCAACAAAAACGAACCGGATAAAGAAAATAGAGTCAGATTTTAATCTATGTCTATTGGCCTGCAAAGCCAAGCACTGTCCACAATTCCACTCTTGCCTTGTACAAAGGTAGAGTCATCAGGTCTCATCGATGCCTGCTGCTGGCAGTCTTCCCAGTTACTTTATACTCCTAGCTTCCTTCATGTCCACAATTCATATGTAAGAACCTAGAGGCCCACATTCTAGGGCCTCTGGGCAGAAGACAGAGTGAAATAGGCCTGGGGTGAGCCTCCAGCAGTTGAACTCACTCTGGCAGATCCTGGGTCTTGCCTGTTCATGTGCCTCACTTTATTGCCAGGTGCTGTTTATCCTCTAACTTCAGATTTCCTTCATTTATGACTCCATCTGGAGTATTCTTGGCCATTTGACTCTCACTACTACCCGGGCACTCTTGTGATGGCTATTAACCTCTTGTCTTAAGAGTTCAGGCTCTGGTGGTTGCTTTTAGGAGAGCTTATTTGTGCTCCCTCATTCTTGATCTCTATGCTCAAGGGCAGGTGTTGGTGCAGAGGTTTCACTGCCACCTAAATCATTTGGAGGTAAATTTTTGTTGATGTGACTTATTATCAGATCAATGTCCCTACTAGTTCTAACAGGCTTCTCTTATCTAAGAAGTCTTTTTCTTCAATAAGTGTTCATGTTTTGTTTTGTTTTTTAATTGCATACTGTTTTAACCCCCTAAAATTACTTAACTGTTCACAAAAATGAAACCAACTCTGATAGCTATTTAAAGCTGCCTCATCCAAGAGTCAAACTGTCAGGTCAAACATAGTTTCTGATCGTGTGTATCTAATCTGAAATTACAAACAGCACTTACGGAATGCAAAAGGTAATTATAGTCTTATAATTGGTGAAAACAGCAAGGTCAGCACCCCTGGACTGCAAAACAGCACCAGACTGTCTAATGACTATGAGCACTCAGGACACTGGCCATGCATCCCAATATATTACTGCATTTCTTCATGCTTTGTGTGTATGCCAAAGAAGTATAAGTGCAAAGTAAATGGAAATTTTTAATGTCTTTTTTTCAGTTTGGGTTTAACTCATGAGTTTTTTCCCTCTTTTTACTAGTAAAATGATTGTACACTTGTTTTGTTTGGTTTCCTTTTATCTTATTTTTCTTCCTTCTTTTATTTTTTTGCATTCATTCTCTATGTCATTATTGGATGCCCTGAACCTACCTCTGTTAATGAAGTCTCCACTCAGATAGAAGCTAGAACAAAGCAAATAATGACAGTAATAATAGTAATGATAACAATAATAAGGCTTCTCATCAAAAGCCCTGCCTGGCATAGCATCTCAGAGCACTGGAAGTTTGCATATTCTAGTGAGGAGATTCAATTTTTCATTCCCTACTGCATAAACAAGGAAATGCTGACGGCAAAAACAAAGCACTGCACCCCTACATGTTGAAATATCTTCTTCATATCCAATCAATTTATTATAGACTTTATTAGAAAAGATAAAAGTATTGGAGATAATTAATACAACCATCATTATCCCAGTAGTGCCCAGGCCCAGGATATCACCACTATGAAATACTCCCTCACTATATTGGTTCCACTAGTATATGAATGAATTGTCTACACAGCATCAAGAAGCTATAGTAGCAGCAGCAGCTCAGAAGGCAGCTAAAGCAATAAGAGTAGCAATAGAAGCAATAAAAGCAATCGTTGTGCCAAATATTCTAGCATTTTGATGGGACTTTTCACCTCTCTCACAATCAGGTTCTGAAAGCAAGAAGTCAGTGAAACAAAAAAGAGAAACCATCTTAAGAATACAACAAAGCAGCCAGGCTCGGTGGCTCAGCCTGTAATCCCGCACTTTGGGAGGCTGAGGTGAGTGGATTGCCTGAGCCCGCGGGTTCAAGACCCGCCTGGGCAACTTGGCGAGACCTCATCTCTACAATATATCAAAAAATTAGCCGGGCGTGGTAGCGCACGCCTGTAGTTCCAGCTACTGGAAGGCTGAGGCGGAAGGATTGCCAGAGCCCAGCAGGTTGAGGCTACAGTGGCCGGGAGCGCCCACTGCACTCCAGTCTGGGTGACAGAGTGAGACTCCAACTCAAAAAAAAAAAAAAAAAGAATACAACAAAGCAAATGAAGTAAATGAAAAGTATATGTAGCAGATGTATTTAATAAAAATGTAATGTTCACATCTATAATAAAATAGCAATAACAATAATTATTATTATTACAGTTAAAATGGCTACTGATAATTGAGTGCCTATGATATACTAAGATTGGAGTAAGTTTATTTCCTTGCATGTCACACCTATCCCTGGTCTATGATATAGGTAATAATTAAGGAAACCAAGACACAAAGAAGCTCAGAAACTTGCCCCAGGAGATGCATCTAGTAAATGAGACTGCTAGAAATAGATTCAAGATCTTTCTCATTCCAAGGTTATGTTTGCAAGTTATACTCTCTTCTACCTTCCACTGCAAACTGAGCATACAAATATTATAGAAATATTCTTAGACGTCCAAAGTTGTTTTCAACATTTTAAAAATTTGTTTACATCTAAAAAATGATTAAGTGTACTCTGGTTGACAATCTTTCAACTGAATACTGCTATTCAGTTGCCAAACAAATACTGTCATGTAATGCTATCTTTGAATTTGTGCTTGACATCACACTGACAACAAGAATTGCTACTTACGTTAGTTAGATTTGTATAGAAGAAAGGTGAGTATAGATATTTGTTGGATTTATTTGTAGGAAGAGAAGGTCAAATGACATTTTATGCTGTGTGGATGAAGGTTTTGTAGGAGTTCAAACATAGACAAATAGTAACTGAGAAATCACAGGCCTATAGCAGTTAAGATGTGCCAAACTATCAAGAACCCAACCAACGGTAACCTCGTTGCATTCATGTTGCAAGTAAAGGTTTATTCTCAGGACAATTTCATCTGCCATCTTAAAATAATGTTCATCATTGACATAGTCTTGTTTGCATTTCATTTGTAAATTTGCAATGATTTTCTAGTCATATAAGATGTATAAGCCTACAGTATTTGTACTTGGCTTTCTGTTTATACACATTTAGGAAAATATTGCATTATTTTAAATCAATTATGAGAATACATGAGAACATGTAGTTACCCTTAAAAAAGACCTTACTTTACTCACATTTGAGATGAATTGCCACAAGAATGGACAGGATAGTGAAAAGCCTATCAATTACACTGGATAATCTTTATGGGTCTGGCAGCAAGAAGTAGTTGTCAGTGGGTTTAAAAGAAAAGAGTAAAAAAGGATTCTGGGACTCTTTGCAACATATACTCTTCTTATATGCTGTGTTAATCAGAATATCCTCTGGAAACACTGAAAAAATATAGGTACTTGGGCTCTCTTCACATCTAATCTCGGAATCTAAGGCCCAGGCTTACTTTTTTTTAAAAAAATAAGCTTCACAATGATTCTGAGATGATTTTCCTCTACTCAATCATTGCAAGTCAATGAACTAAGAAATGAAGATTTTTTTGGAACAGTGCTCTCAAACATTTTCTTTTAACTTTTTTTCTTATTTACTTACATTTTGTTTTAAAGATATGGGGTACAAGTCAGGATTGGGTACATAAGTGGTCTACATACAGGTGAAGTCCTTATTGATGTTGTATCCCTCTCCCACCCCCTGGGACTGTTCCACTACTGCTAATCACTTTCTTATATTATATTATGATAGGTATTCAGGGTCCACTTATGAGTGAGAACATGTGGAACTCAGTTCTTTGTTTCTGTGATAGATCACTGAGTATGATAGACTCTAAATTCATCCAAGTTGCTATAAATTTTGTAATTTTGTTCTTCTTTATGACTGCATAATATTCTATCATGTATATGTACCATTTTTTGTATCCAATCACTTTTAACGTGCATATGAATCACTAAGAGATCTGTTCAATGGAGTCTCTGATTTAGTGTAACTGACATGAGCCCTCTGATTCTGCATTTCTCCTAAACTCCTAGATGGTCTGGGAATTATGCTTTGAGTAACACTATCTTTGGGGCCAGGGTGGTGGCCACTTCAAAGTAGACAGAAATTGGACGTACCAGCTAAAGCATAAGCTCAACATTGTATTTCTTAAACATGCTAATGGCCGTATGCTGATGTATAAAGGTGACAACACATCATAGATAGACATGCACAGGTGTACATGTGCATACACATGCTAGTGCACACATAAGTACACTAAGAAAATAACTGCATATGATTCAGTAATTCTTCTTTTGGGTAACAGTCATCTCTTTAAATTCATGTGGGATTGTTTCATAGACCTCCACAGTCACTAAAATCTTCTGCTACTCAAGTCCCTGAAATATAATGGCATAGTATTTACATAAAACCTAAGCACATCTTTTTGTGTGCTTTAAATCATTTCTAAATTATTTGAACACCTAATACAATATAAATTCTATGTAAATAGTTGTCATAGTGTATTGTTTAGGGAATAATAAGAAGAAAAAACTATGTGTTTAGTTCAGAATCAATTTTTTAAAAAATATTTTGATTCATGGTTGGTTGAATTCATGAATGCAAAACCTATGGTATGGAATATAATGGAATGTTATACAGCATTAAAATAGAAGGATATATTATCATTTGCAACAATACAGATAAACCTGGAGAGCATTATGCCAAGGGAAATGAGCTAGACTAAGCTAGAAATGGAAAGACAAATAATGTATTATCTCACTTATATGTGGACTCTCAAAATGTTGAACATATAGAAACAGAGAGTAGAATTAATGTTTATCAGGGGTAAAGGAAGTAGGGAAATCAAGGAGATGTTGGTCAAAAGGTACAAACTTACAGTTATAAAATGAATACATTATGGAGACCTTGACTATACATAATATGAATTTGTCAATTATACCTCAATAAAGTTGGGGGAAAAAGGAATAATCTCCAAGTCTTTTTTTGCTGCAGATCGACTTTAGTTTCTTTACTGTGGGAGAAAGAAAATTGGAGTTTTTGTATCATAATTCAGATTTTGAAATTATAAAATATAGCTCAAATTTGAGGCTTTCCACTATTAGATCTAATAGCTGAAAGATCTAATATCTAAAAGGAAATAGGAAATAAAATTCTAAGGAAGCCAAGAAAGATACCCCATTTGACCTGAGTCAATCTTTAGGAAATTACAGCAAAATGAAAAGAATCCCTAGGGAAAATTTTGAGGTGAACAGGATCAGAGCCCAGATGGCATAATGTTATGATGATTGAGTCATCAAGTTATAGGCTGCTGACCTGCTCTACCTTCCATTTCCCTGCCTAACATATGGTCCTATTCTGTATTTCTTACTTAAACATCAATCTTCTAATCTCCAAGGACAGCATGGCCAAGTAAGGAAACAAATAGAACCAATGCCTCCCCAGGATGTTGAGCACAAAATCTGGATTTTCCTGTATAGGTGATTTCAAAAACTGTATCCTCTTGATTAAAATAAACTGTTGGCATGTTCCAGATATGTCAGTATCATAGCATGCACACTGGATTCTCAAGGGCAAGAGTTGGCAAACCTTTTGTGTAAAAGACCAGATAGTAATATCTTAGTCTTTGCAGGCCATGCGGTGTCTGGGCAACTACTCAACTCTGCCATTGTAGCACAGAATAGATCACAGATAACATGTAAATGAATTTGCATGACCATGTTCCCAAAAAAGTAAAAGACTCTTCTATTTACAAAACAGTGAGTTTGTCCACTCCTGCTCAAGGGCACCTTGTATACTCTCCTTGAAGAAACACATTTATTGTTAGACTATTTATTTCCATTGTTGGATTAGGGAATCTGAACAGCATCCCTAAAAGCTTGATACTGGAATAGGAGAGGGCTTCTGACAAAAGAGATAACACACAGCTCTTGAGAATGACATCTTACCATCATCCTCATGTCCCTCCTCACATATTTTGTGGATTTTGCAAGGATGGAGGGAAACGGGCAGTGACAGAAAGACTAGACACTATCAGGTGATACAGTGCATCTCCTTGAGAACCACATGATGGTTGGGTCAACTCTCCCTCCCATCTCATGACCAACTAGCTCTACTCTCATGATTTGAGTCTAAAGATCAGAAACCCCACATTCTGGCATGATCCCCTCCACACAACCCCCAAAAGCCAAGTATCTTATTCCTCTAACTTACTGACATTTGTTTACTGATAAGCTATAAAATGAGAGAAAGTGATGAGTAGATTTTTCAAATCCCTGTAGGTCAGGACCTGCTGCACCTCTAACATGGCAGGCAAGTCTCTGTAGCAGTACATAACCTAGCCTGTTTCAGGGTGCTCCAGGTCCAGCAGTCTTGGTGTCTATCTCACTGGGGAGCTCTTATCATGCACATTTATAGCATCAACACTAATATCAGACCCAAGAGAATCTAAAACCGTGTGATGGCAGCAACAGTGGCAGGGAGAGAAATCATGTCATCCCAGATACAAGAAGAGCATAACCAGTAGTCCACAAGTGAGGGAGGAGGTGCTTCTAAGACCACATCACTTACTCATGCAGCCCCCAACACTGGGTTAAGCATCCACCATCCAACAGAGAAAACCAATTCCCAGGTTTGCAGACAGGTGACTTCCAGATCTTTCTAAAAGATACAGAGATTTGATCAGGAGAACAACACTGGGAAACAAGCCAAGTAAAGACTAGTGGGAAGTAATCATGGTGGAGGTGATGTGATACATAAATAAACCCCAAATTAGCAGCACCTATTATAATGGTTACTTTATCAAATTTGGGGAGCCAGAGTTAGGTTAAGTGTCTATTGGGACATTACAAGAAGGGCAAGGATAGTCAAATCAATCTGATGACTCATAAAGTGACCGGATTATTTTTAGAATATTCCAGTATTTGATTTACTGGGCTCTTCCATTGCTTACACTAAAGACACACTTACAACTGGGGGGCTTTTGGTTTGAACAGTTTGCTATGCATTGATTTGTACTAGCCCCTTCTTACTTTAACTAATGGCAATGACCTTTGCAGACAAAACTTGATCCTAGTTTTATTATTCCTTTACACTTTCAAAAAAAATTACTTTTTCCTCTTAGATCTCAGAAGCTTTCACCCCTTCCTCTGATGTCTATGACAAACACAGCTTCTTTGATCACAACATTCTTTACAACTAAGCACAGACATGGCCTTAAATCCTCTGCAACCTATTGAAGTGAACACACTAATCCATAAGTATTTGTAAGTAAAATCTGCTTATTTCCTAAGATCTAGTATCTATTCTCTCACATTTCTTTATTTTCTGATGAAGAAATTTAGGCACACATAAATGTGATGGCTTTTAAAAAAGTCAAAGAGCTAGAAAACGTCAGAGACAGGACTGTACATTGGGTGTCTTGATTTCCATTCTAGCACTTTTTACATTTCATTCTTTCCTGCTTCTGTGAAGACCATGATTCTCAGGGATGTGTAGATTAACCATCATTACTACAAGGAAACTGGGCAGGGACCCATGTCAATTACAATACAGACAAAATCAATCAATTCTCTTTGGCATTACTGTGGTACCTTGTATGTGTCCTATGTGCTTCAAAGCACACATCACAATGTACTCAGGATAAGCTGTTTATTGGTCATTCCTAAATAGACTATAAGCTATGAGTTTCTCCTTTTTCTGATTGTGTTTTCTTTTTTTGTTTTCCCTTTGAGAGACAGGACCTGGCTCTGTCACCTAGGCTGGAGTGCAGTGGCACAATCATAGCTCACTGCAGCCTCAAACTCCTGGACTCAAGCGATCCTCTCATCTTGGTTTCCTGAGTAACTAGAATTACAGGTGCCTGACACCAAACCTGGCTAATTTTTCGATGGTTTGCTTGTAGAGATGGTATCTCAATATTTTGACCAGGCTGTTCTTGAACTTCTGGCCTCAAAAGATCCTCTCATCTTGGCCTCCTAAAGTGTTGGGATTACAGTCATGAGTTACCATGCCTGGCTGACTATAAGCTTCTTCTTTTTTTTTTTTGAGTTGGAGTCTCACTCTATTGTCCAGACTGGAGGGCAGTGGCACACTCCTGGCCACCACAGATTCGACCTGCTGGGCTCCGGCAATCATTCCACCTTAGCCTTCCAAGTAGCTAGAACTACAGGCGTGCGCTACCATGCCTGGCTAATTTTTTTATTTATTGTAGAGATGAGGTTTCACCAAGTTGCCCAGGCGGGTCTCGAACCCGAGGGCTCAGGCAATCCACTCATCTCAGCCTCCCAAAGCGCAGGATTACAGGCTGAGCCACTGAGCCCGGCTGACTATAAGCTTCTTAAAGCTTGGGGCCACATCTTATTCTCATCTGTATCTCCAGCATCTAGTACAGTGTCTAGAATACATTTGGCATTTACTTAAAATTGTTTATTTATTGAATGAATATGTTGATAAATGAGTAGAATGAAATGGAGAAGAGTATTAGACTTGGAAACAATTGTCGTGGTTTCTAATTGTGACTCTACTACATACTTGTTGACCAATTTGGGGGAAATGCTGTAAAGGATGACAGCAGTATAACACAGGACTATTTTTAAAGTTCTTTGTGTGCTGTAAAGTGCACGTAGAATCATTATTATTACTCATTTCCTTATCCAGATCATGATCAGTGACAACCATCTCCATAGCTTAAAGCAGGAGTTAAAAACCCAAATGCCAGGCAGGCTTTGCAGTAATGTGGCAGAGTATAAGAAATACAAGAACATAAGTATAAGGATGAATGGAAACACTACTGCAAGGTGATGGAAGGGTGTGGCAGGGACTATGATGAGTTAGATACTACATGCCTCAACCAAATATGGCACTTTGGCTGGTGGTCACCTGCGGTGATTACAAACCCAGCGTTTCCAGAGCTTCTAAATTTTCAAGAAAAGCTTGAAAATTAGATGGTGGTATACCTATATGATTAAATATTGGACAACACTGTACCAGCAATCCTTAGAACATGATTCACATACTTGTAAATGCTCACATACACGCTGGCAATGTGATCACTTGCCAAGATTGCGAGCAAGACCTACATGGCAAAAACTTGAAGAAAGTTGCCTTATACAAAATGAACTAGAGGTCAGAGGATTATGCCATTTAGTAAATGAGTAGCCCTGGGTAAGTGCACCTAATTGTATTTGTTGAGTCATATTTCACTCCCCTTCTCCCCAATATCTATAAAATGTAACCTGAAGGTTCAAAATAGATCAGATGTGAAAAAATGTGTTGAACCTGTAGTGACTTTCAAAACTTCAGACAATTACCATTACCTAGGACAGTGGCTGAGACTCAACAAATAGTTGGTAAATGAGTAAATCAAAGGAATAAATGAATGAATAAGTGAGAACATTAAGTAGTATGACCCTCCTAACCAGCAATGAACAACTTTGGATTCTTACTGGGACATAAGGGCTATTAACTTCCATTTTACAAATAACAAGGGTGAAGCACAGAGAGGTTAAGTAATTTGCAAGCATTACACAGCAGAGTGGAGCAAGAATCCACTGAGGGTCTACAACTTTAAACATTACCCAGAATTGTCCCTCTGAGTACTTTGGTCATTCCTGCAAAAGATGAAGTTTTAAGTTCTCTAGTATTTCCAAAGGGGAAAAAAAAAGCCCTCAGACCTTTTGGCAATGGTTTATGATTTATGATAATATAGATTAATTAACCAATTATGTTTTAAACAAACACACTGAAGAAACCCCTACAAATAATACATTAGTGATCGAGTTCTTCACGCAGTTTGGGGTACTTGGTGCCAGAAAGAACTCAACAAATTAGTGTTAAAAGGAAAGCAACACTAAGAGGCTGGAAGGTTTAATTAATGAGACAATAAAATAAATGAATATGTGTGGTTGATTTAGGACAGGGGTATGCGCGCGCGTGCGCGTGTGTGTATGTGTGTGTGTGTGTGTGTGTGTGTGTGTGTGTGTGTGTGTGTGTGTGTGTTTGTGTGTGTGTGCGCCTCAAATAAGCAGTACATCTAATGGTAATGAGGGAGAATTATGAAAATGATGTTGACAGACTATATTGAAGGCACTCTTTCTTCAGCCATTCTGATTGTAGTAACCAGATGAGGAGTCAAAAGAAGCAGAAGAAACCTTAAATAGAACCAAGAAAAATCTAAAGAAAGTATGGCTGTTTTGTAGAGTTAAACTTTATGACAAATATAAAATCTATTTTTTTAACCCAAAGACAAAGCAAGAAGCATTGTGAAGAGAGAAGCCCTGTGGTTGAAATTTATTCAAAAGGTTAGAAGATGTCCATGCTTAACATGAGACCCTTCTGATCCCAAAATGTCAAAAACCAAGGATCCAGAAAATAGGCCATGAAAGTAAGGGAGAAGAACTGCTGGGGCTGGAGAACTGCAGAGCTGGGGAATGGGAAGTGGGAGTTGAGGGGTGGCAAGAGTAAGCCCCTGTGCACAGGGTTAATATTGTCATATGTATCTTTATGACATTTGGACATTTCATTTTTTTTTTACTTCAAATTTACTCTAGGCAAAATTTTGAGGAGCCTTTAAATATATATATTTGCACACACACATAAGTAGACTACTGCCCTGAGCTCTTGTTATGATGTTAATTGAAAAAAATGTGTTACCTAGTCTTAGCAAGTATTTACATATTAATTAACTTTGAGAAGATTGTAAACAGTTAGTTGAAGGTGTTAACAGTCCTCGCTCCTCTGATTCAGATGAGAAGTCACCAACTTAGATATAATGTAATCGAATTCCTTGATTGAAAAGTTTTGCAGAATTTCTGAGACACAGACCCAAGGAGATTTCTGGTAACTATTCTAATGGAGAGTAGAGATATAATAAGAGGTCAAAAAAAATGTGGGTCAAGGGAAGGTTTACTTCTAAGTGTAGTTAATACAAATGACTAGAAGTCCCAGAAACAGGACAACGATTTTTAAAAAAATAATAAGTAGGGAGAGGGGCAGAGCTTAGAGATAAATACGAGTCTAGAAAGATGTGCTTCTTAGATGGAAAGAAAGTGAAAAGAAAGTTGAAGGCCTGGGAGGAGATGGAAAGTAAGGTTTCTATGCCTGTATTTAGAGAGGCTTTAAAGCAAACATTTTCACCTGCCTCAAATGAACCCACTAGTAATTGTACCTCACATCTTTAAAATAAAATGTAAAACAAAAAAAATCATTGGGTGACTGCAAATGTTCTACACAAAAGGTTAGCACAAGAGATATAGGATTATAATCAGAAATATTAGACATTACTTCCTTTTTCAATGTTTTCATCAGAACATAAATTCATGGAGTACTGAGACTATTAAATAGGTTGCAAGTAGGTAGAAAACATTCAAACCATGTTATTATCAAAGCTAACTGTAGCGACATTATCCTCCAAGCAACAAAAGAATTCAGTTAGTTGGGCCATGTTCTAGAAAATTTAGGTTGGACTTTGAAGCATCACAAACGAATGAATTAAAGCTATTATTCTAAAATGGGCCATGTTTGGTTGTGTGGAGAAAGGGGACATTGGTTGTACTCCTTTGAAGGCATTTAACTGCATCATATTCAAAGAGGCACTGTTGAGTGACTTTTGCAAACATTTGTGGACACTTCTTACATGCCAGAAGCTCCCCTGATTGGATCCCTAGAAAGACACTGATAAAGAGACACGACTTCAGTACCGTGATATGTACTTGATTAACCAAAAATCCTGAGTCCTGCCTAATTTCAACTTACTAACTGCAAATTCTGAATTCTATTATTGATTCAGGCAGCAACTACATCGGAACTAAAGCAAGAGCTAAACTCTCTGAGATATAACTTCCACCCAACCCATGATAGGAGAGTGTGGATGAAATTCTGTTCACCAGCAATGATAATAATAGCTAATACATGATGTTCTATCCCCTGAAGACCAGGCGCTGTTTGGAGAGATCCACAGGTGTTCAACACTTGGTTCCCTCCACCACTTTCTGGAGCACAGAGCAGTAGAATAAATTGTCCAAAGCACATCTAGAAGGTGCCAGGACCAAGATTTAAACCCACACAGTTAGTTCTGCATTTCTACTATTTTTTTAAAATAGTAGAAATACACTGCCTCCATCACTATTATGCCTGTTCTGCAAACAAATAAAAAGTATATGAGGGCATAGGAAGCAATTGAAAGGGTATTTTTTAAAAAGAAGAAATAGAAAGAATAAATCACACAATATAATAATTATCATATCCATTAATCTCTAATATTGAGTATTATGTGTCTGGTACAGCAAGAAGAAAGACACAGACTTCAAATTAAAGAGAATGAAAGAGGGTCAAATAATCAAATGTGGGGACACAGAAAAATTTAAAAACCCTCTTTTGTGCCTGGATTGAAGAATCTCCCTATAAATTCACTCTGCACCTCCCGAGAGGAAACAATGGATTTCAGGCAGAAATTATGAAACCCCAAGGAAAGTCATTATCAGCATGAAGACAGCTGTGATATAGCATCCCTGATCGTCTACATTCAAGGCTCAAACTCAGGGGGACCATAGAGGTCCCTTTGTTAAAATAAAGCAATCATTTCCACCTTCATTAAAGAAAATATCATGACATTATTAATCTACAGCAAAAGTCCCATATGCTGTAGTAATACTAGTGAATATTGCTTTGGGGAGCTGTTATCAATAGCAAATACTTATACATAAAGCATAAATAATGCTTTAATCATAATTGGCTTAACCATATTCACCACGTATGCTGACTTTGCTGCACAGAAAACTTGCATTACCTCATCACAACTGCTAAGAATTCTCAGTATATTTCATTCCTTAACTGCAACTTTAGATCAAGGAAGTGAATAAATAAAAATACATGGATATGAATATATTTTTCAAAATGTTCTGAATGCTCTTTAGGCCTTGACAAATAAAGCGCACATACATAATACCTGATTGTGATAATCTTGAGTATAACATTGACATAGCTGTGGGAATGTAGGACTCTATAATCTCACAAACCTAGAAGAATTGCAGTTTGGCAATTATGGTTATAGAAAAAAGAGAAATAGGGTTACAGGAACAATTCTTATAATTTTGAAAACATTGTGCACTTTCTTATGTATTTAACAGATTTATCAAGTAATTATTTGTGTCTTTGTGTCCAGCATTTACCAGAATTTAGAAGATATTCAAAAATATTTGTTGAATGACTGATTGAATAAATGTTGCATAACTAATTGTTGTAGCATAAAAATGTTCTCACTTTCCCTAAGAATAAGGTCTGGATTAGAGTATGAGAAACTGGGAGTTTCCAGTAAGAATAACAAGAAGACAAAAGTTTCCTCATAACATATGAATTACAAGGACAACTTCCTTCTAGACATTGCAAACTCAGATGCTTAGAGGCAGGCTGATAACTAAGACAGGAAGGAAAGTTTGGATCTCTGGCACACACGAGTTATTCTTCCCTCTAGGGGGTTAAGAAATCCAGGATCCTTTTTCCTCAACAATAAGCCTCATTGATCAGTTGCCTTTTTCTCTCTCCTCTTCCGGGCAGGTTCCAAAGGGATTGACTAGAGTGTCACTCTCTCAGCCTCCAGGCCTGAGAAGTGATGACTTCTTTACAAATAGAGGGCTCAAGGCATCTTCAGGAAACCTCCTGTGGGACCAGAGACAAGTATCTGAAGAAATCTTATGCTACCAAGATTATGGCTGATGATTCAACTGCCCAGGATTCTTGCTTGCTTCCACCCCTCTCCAGATCATCTCACCCTCACTCTCACTCTCCAAAAACACACAGTCTTAAGGACATTAAACTTGATAACAAAGCGTTGATGGCACATTCCCATTTAAGCTAACAGCCTTACTATGAGCTTTACCCCTGAGCATGCTGTTTTAATTAGGAAGACAGATTTGGGAGTTTATATGTTCTGTTGTGCTATAATTCCTGCCTTTACAGTAATTTTCTCCTGCTTTTCACACTATAATGTGCCATAAATTCTAGCTAGGCTGTTTCACTGGCCTGTTGCTAGTCAGAGTCAATATTTCAGGTCTTTTGTTGCCATGGCAACCTTCTGCCATACTCCCCTTCACTGGAATATGATACAGTCTCCTGGGGAAATTGCTATGAACTTGATCATCATATGGATTTAGGCCCCCTGATGTACCGATTCTGCCCCATCTCTTTCTACCACCCACTGACTTCTCTCTGCTTCCACTCTATGTGTGTGTGAGTGTGTGCGCGCGTGCATGTGTCTGCGCAGGTCTGCACATCTGCGAGGGCAGATACACAAGAGAAGAAAGCAAACAAACTAAGGGAAGCAGCCTCCTTTCTTTCATCTCTCTTGAAAGGGTAAGCTAGGGAAGACGGTAAACTTAGACAGTTTTAAAGCCTAAACAAACCAGGCACACATCTCATAGCCTTGTTCTATCTCTACCCTTTGTTCTCGCCTCCTTTTTTTTTCTAGTTCTTCGTTCCCATAAGCCCTTCATTCATTTTTAAACATCAGTGTGTTTCTTTCAAAATTTAATCGCAGTGTGTGCTCCTAGTTTAAATCCATTGCTCTATATCTTTCATTAGAGAAACTCAAAACATTTGGCCAGGCACCAGGCTCACTCCTGTAATCCCAGCACTTTGGGAGGCTGGGGCAGCAGGATTGCCTGAGCCCAGGATTTTGAGACCAGCCTAGGCAACCTAGTTAGACCTTGTCTCTACTAAAAATAAAAAAATTAGCCAGACATGGGGGTGCACAACTGTAGTCCCAGCTACTACTTGGGAAGCTGAAGTGGGAGGTCCCTTGAGCTCAGATGTTTGAGACTGCAGTGAGCTGTGTTCTTGACTGCACTCTAGCCTGTGTGAGACTCCAACTAAAACAAAACAAATAAAAAACTGCCTTTCATTTCCAGAAGTCTTCCTCCAGACTTCTTTGACCATTTTTTACCTCCTATCCATAGAGCTTTCCTCGAGTGTGAAGTAGTTGGGAAAAATAGTAAACCAGCTAAATACTCTAGGCAAGTCATTTAGTCTCTCTGTGACTGGTTTTCCTACTCTATAAAGTAGAAATAATTTACACATTCCAAAGAATCTTTGGATGGTAAACTTCTGCAAAGCAAAAGAAATAATCAACAGAGCAAATAAGCAATGTACAGAATAGGAAAAGATATTTACAGACTATACATCTGACAAAGGACTAATATCCAGAATCTACAAAGCACTCAAATCGGGAAGAACAAAGCAATAGACCTCGTTAAAAAGTAGGCAAATGGCATGAACAGACATAACTCAAAAGAAGATATACAAATGGCCAACAAACATATAAAAACATGCTCAACATCACTAATATTCAAAGAGTTGCAAATTGAAACCATATGAAATACCACCTTACACCAGTCAGAAGGGCTGAGAGGATGCAGGGAAAAGGGAATACTTCTACGCTGTTGGTTGGAGTGTAAACTAGTATAGCCTCTGTGGAAAACAGTTCGGAGATTCCTAAAAGGTCTAAAAATCGACCTTCCATACGACACCACAATCCCCCTATTGGGAATATACCCAGAGGAATTCAAATAACTCTATGAAAAAGATACCTGCACACGCATGTTTATTGCAGCATTGTTCACAATAGGAAAAACATGGAACCAACTGTGCTGCCCATTGAAAGAGGACTGGATAAAAAAAATGTGGTATATATACACAATGGAATATTATGCAGCCATAAAAAAGGACAAAATTATGAACTTTGCAGCAACTTGGATGGACTTAGAGCCTATAATACTGAGTGATCTATCACAGAAACAAAGAAATGAGTATCACATGTTCTCACTCATAAGTGGATCTTGAACAATTATAATACTATAAAAAAAGGATTGGCAGAAGTGGGAATCTGCTGGGGGTGGCACACCTCATCAACAAGGGTACCTGTATAATGAATATTTGTATACTTAACCCTGAATTGTCCCTAATATCTTTAAAATAGATAATTTAAAAACACACAATAGAAGCTATAACGCATATGTGGTGAAAAGGCAAGACTTAAATACTGTTGGTGGGAGTGTAAATTAGTACCACCTTTATGAAAATAGGTATGGAGATTTCTCAAAGAACTGAAAGTAGACCTACCATTTGATCCAGCAATCCCACTACTCTCATTTTGTTGTTGTTGGTTTTTTTTTTTTTTTTTTGAGTTGGAGTCTCACTATTGCCCAGACTGGAGTGCAGTAGCCGCTTCTGGCCACCGCAGCCTCGACCTGCTGGCCTCTGGCAATCCTTCTGCCTCAGCCTTCCAAGTAGCTGGAACTACAGGTGCACGCTACCACACCCGGCTGATTTTTTATTTATTGTAGAGGTGAGGTCTCGCTGCCCAGGCGGGTCTCGAACCCGCGGGCTCAGGCAATCCACTCACCTCAGCCTCCCAAAGGCGCGGGATTACAGGCTGAGCCACCGAGCCCGGCTTTCCACTACTCTCATTTTAAATAAACCCATAAGGTCCTATTCTTTAGCAGCATCTTTTCAACAAAAGTTTTAGGAACCCACTAATACAATCTAGTTGCCTGGGTTAAGATTTGAATAAAATTGAGGAGGTGACAGCAAATAAAGATTTCTCATTCCATTTTCTACCTGTCTACCCTTTTCTCCCACCACTTTATGTCAGGTTTGCATTTGGTCTCACTTGTGGGGCATATCAAGGTCCCTCTAGCACGTGGTACTCACATTGAATTTCACATATGTTGCACCTGGAACATTCTCAGAGCTTGCTCTTGTCGTCACACACATGCAGTGGTCAAAGTTATACCAGAACAGAGACTGGCTTACAAAGCACCAAGTTCTCTCTTACAGCCTTAGACCACTGGGACTGCCCAAGTGGGAGGTCCTTAGTCACACTCTCTACGAAAAATGAGAACATAGCCCATGATGTGCCTTCACTGCACTGCATCTCAGTTGTAGCAGCTTATTTTGGAATAGAGGCAGAAAGAACAAATCATCTGAGTGACTAAGTTAATGTGATCAGGGTGACACAGTCCACAGATTCTTGTTCCATTGGAGTCCTGTTCTTTCTGTCTTCTTTTCTCCCGCCATCCATTGAGCTGACTCAATTCACTGTCCCCAAGTCTTTTACCCTATCCTTTTACACCCTGACCTTTGAAGATGTTCTTTATCATCTGGCAATTTCACTTGTCTTTGGGAGAGGCACATCCCCACCTGGAAGTAGAACAAAGGAGGCCTGTGGCTTGCTGTCCACTCACACATCATCCATTCATTGATTGTGACTTTGGGCAACTCATTTTACCTTTTCTGGATCTCAGGCTCCTCATTTCTAGACTAAAGTGAGACAGGTATTATACAGCCTCTAATATTCCTTCTGACTCCCGTAGTCTACAGTTTTCCAGCTAATTTCCATACCAGCTCATGTGGCCTTCATCCCCTGAAGATATAGTCAAACATCCAACAATTTTCTTACGTCTTTTCAGAAATTCTTACCCTCCCACTGTCCTCAAATTATAGGCTCTAAATACATACTATATTTTTCTTTCACAGGTATAATTATTTTTGCATTATTTATAAATATAAATATTAAGTTTAATTAATTTACTATAATAATTATCTGGCTGTCTTTCTATACAGAAAGCTTCATGAGGTCGTGAATCTGTCTTGCTCACACCTGTACCATAGCACCTAGCAGAGCACATAGCACACAGTAAGCATTCAACAGGTAACTATTTTCTGAGATATTAAAAAGATGAATGGATGAATGAATGAATGAATGAATGAAAGGTTATTTAAGCCCATCCTAATAATCCCTTTAGTTTGAAATTTAACTTTAAAATGGTATTAAAGAGCCAATATATTTTTGAAAGAGGTAGTTCTTCCAAATTCTTTTTTCTGGCCAATTAAGGGAAGTAAGAAAAATTTCTTCCTGGGCCTGGCATAAGGTTGCATTTACATTTAAGACCTACAATAGGATTACCTTTCTTGATGCTAATTCATACCTTTAGCTATAACCACTGTCCAAGTCCCTATACTCTCAAAGTCCCTACACAGTCTCATAGATAATATATAACATGCAATTTTTGTCCCCAATTATGTAATTTTTACAGTAGTAGAATAAGTTTTTGCTTACTGCTCATGAGTTGGAAAGATAGATTTTTACCATAAATATGCATGTGTATCACACATATTTAAGTTAAAAAATCACCTAGCACAGTGCTTGTTGTAGATTGGCATTTTTAATGGTTCAATGAGTGAAAAACTAAGTGAATGAAAAAGACAGAAAAAAAGATGTGATTATTACAAGGGTAACAATACTTATTGTTTCTCTTTTCTTCCACTGGGAAAACAAAAATCAGTTTACACATACTTATTGATCAGGAGAGCATAAGTAGTGAAGGGTGGAGAAAAAGAGACCTGAGTTTGAGATCCATTGTGCTGGCATGAACAACCTTGAAAAAGTCACTGCCTATCTCTGGACAGCTGAAAGAGTAACACCTGCCTCAAATTGTTGCTGTCAGGATCATGTGGGAAAGGAATGTGATAAGTGTCTTTGTAGACTGTGAGGCATTACAGAAAAACTCATTGTTAGAAAAGAGAAGATGCTCTTCTCTAAGAAAGGAAAAACCTTCACTTTTCTCTAAGTCAGAGATTCTTAAAGGATGGCATACATCAGAAACACCTGGAAGGCTTGTTAAACTACAGATTGCTGAGTCAGTAAGTCTGGGAGGAGACTAAAGAATTTACATTTCTAACAAGTTCCCAGGTGATGCTGATCCAGGTGATGGTGATAAGCATCCAGGTGATGCTTATCCGTCTAGGGACCCTACTTTGATACCACTCTTGTAAGTTTAGGGTGACAAACAGGACTGCTTCCAAGGGCTAAAGGGCTAACATAAATATGTCCTTTAGGCCAGGGGAAATAATGAGTGAGACTTGTGAAGACCTAGAGAACACCTGCTCTCTTTATAGTCATTCAAATCCAAAATTTAATTTAAAAACATTTTACCAAACAAAACAGGACCATGGGTAGACTTTAGCCTGTAAGAAACCTTCCTGCAACACCCAGTAAGTTTGTGAAGAGATTAAATGGGACATTCGTTTCTTAGGCGTTTCTCACTCTGCCTGTGAGCTGCTTTCACTGATGTTTAAGAATTGCAGGCAGGACTTGCCAATGTAAAATCCAATGGGTGACTCAAAAGTTACACATGTATACACTGCAATGTGTTCAGCAACCATCTCTGTCCTGTTTGTAAATTAAATTGGAAACACAAAGGAAGACAGGGAGGAAATAGGAGTACATCTATGTAAATATGACCGAGTTCAAAATAGCCACTTGCAATCTTAACGATTTAATGAAGACAATAAGGTCACATTTTGTGGTTCTTTTCTCTCTGACAAATACCAAAAATAATTAATTCACACAGCAAACTGAGATACAGTGTATACATCAAGAATGGTGGGCCTGTCCTAGCTTCAAATATGATAATGACAAATATTTTGGCTAAGGCTTAAATCATAGTGTGACTGAGATGTAGTCTGCTTTCTTTACCAGAAATGCATTAGTTCAGGCTGAAGAATAGACTTTGGTACTGGTTTGCTTTTAACCCCAGCTTCTAGTTTATCTCATGTAAGTCAACAAACTTTCTGAGCTGGTTTCCCATCTACACAAGGAAAGAATAATACTGCAGAGGCTGTTGTGAGAATAAGATTAAATTAAATCAATAAGAGACTAGCACAGCACTTGGCACATAGTAGATTGCAGTCTAAAATGTTACTTAGATGCCATAGATATAAGAAGATATAGCAATGGTCAGACCTGTGTCCAAGTAGCCTTCCTAGAGATTATTCATGCACGTTGAACCTCCACTGAAAGGCCATGGCACACCAAGAATGAATCCCAAGAAGCAAGCCCTTAAAGGATGAAAGGATATTTAAAGGGTGTACTGGGTTGAACAGTGTCCCAGTGATTAAAGAATCTTTGTAAATGTAATTACTTAAGATGAGGTAACATTGGATTAGGGCTGGCCCTAAAAACAAAGACTAGTATCCTTATAAGAAGATCTTGTAAAGTTGCACATGTGCATGCACACACACAAACGCATATGCACACACACACACACACACACAGGGAAGAAGACCATGTGATCACAGAGGCAGAGATTGGAGTGATGCTGGTGCAAACCGAGAAACACCAGTAACCTTCAGAGGGAGAATGGCCCTGTCAACACCTCAATTTTGGACTTCTAACCTCCAGAACTACAAGAAACTAAGTTGTTGTTTGAAGCCACAGCTTTTTGTATTTCTCTTCTTTTTTTTTTTTTTTTGAATTTGTCACAGCAAACCTAGCAAATGAATGTTAAGTGGGCATATTATAAATTTACTTGCATCCTCCAAAGCACAGAGTACAATGCTTTTCAACAAATATTTGTTTCACTTAGTTACTGTAGTTTTTTAGTTTATACTAACTTACATTCTCTCTCATGAGCTAATGGGTCTTGCACCCCACCATGCTCTTTGAAGACCCCTGGAGACAGAGACTACACTTCATTTTTCTCCAGTGTCCTCAGAGTCTAACCCAGCAGTGACTATTTAGGTCAATATTCAATAAGTGATTGTTGATTTCACTATACCGTATACTCTGTAGAAAAGTGTTAAAATACTTTGAACTTTTTTTTTCTCATTTCCAGCCAGAATACAAAGCTCACCTTGAAGAAAGATTTACATATAACATGAATATCCCTAGGGGAGGTGTGAAAAAACCAATGTCAGCAATAAAAGTGTACTGAAATATTTTTCAGTAGTAAAGTAAGTTGGCTTTGGGAACTACCTAAGCATGTGAGGAAAAAAAATTCTGCTAGGATAATTATTATAAGAATGTCTAAACTGGGGGTCAAAGTTTTTGCTTGGGCTTAAGGGACATTCTGGGATGCTGAGAAAGACAAGCCTTTAGGAATATGACCTATGGATCCAGGTCTGAGATGTCCTCTTTGAGGACTGATGCAAACCCTGGCTTAGATGCCAAAAGACTCGACTACCTTAAACCCCTTTATCACATGCTTCTCTTTTACTTTAATGGCATAATTTTATTATTCAGATGAACAGCAATTGGGAACAGGCAGAAAGTCAAGAGATTTTCTAGGGACATAACTGCCAAGCCTCTAGGGATCTTAAATGATTTTTGCACTTTCTCTTTGTTGGTTATTTTTCATCAGTAAAAGTGAATGTATACCTTCCATCTGCCTACCTTACTGAGATGTGTGGAGTATAGATGAGTTAGTTTGTCTGGGCTTTGGTAATCCTTAGGTAAAAGGCATGACTTGAGTTTAAATGATTTCATTTTTGAAAGAATTCATTCAGGTCCTCCTGTATAGATTCATTGTTCAGTTAAAACATCTTGCAAAGAACTTTCTGACAACACATTCTAAGAGGTTCCTGAGTGGGTAATTTTTTTAAAAGAGGAGGGGGTTGGTTAGTGTGTAGCTTGGCATTGGAAATTTCACCAACCCAGTTACTGTACAGCATTGCTTAAGCCATGGCCTGTTCTCAAGAAACTGCACTTGTATCCATTCACTCAAGATTGGGAAAAGAGGGGACAGCAAGAATATATGGTTCACAGAGTGCTCTAAAGAGTGAATTTCTTGTCAATTAACTTCATTGCCTTAATCCCTGGTGGAAGCAGAGGAATACAGCTAGGGCAAAGGAAGAGAGGAAAGCCTCATATATGAGCTCAAGGTCCTTATTCAAGACAGCACCTGTAAACCAAAATCTGACTGGTAAATGACACTGCTGCCCTGCTATCCAGCCACAGAACCTCATTAAGCAAGAGATGTTTGAGATGTTGTCTCAACACTTCATTTAGATTCCATGTAAATCCACAGTCGGTCTGGCCAAGCTATTAGCCAGTGAGTTGTAGTTAAGGATTTTCTGTCTATTGTCAATGTGTCTTCCTAGAAGACATGAAAGTCCAGGTCCCATCACTCACAGACTGAAAAACTTGACACATATTCTCTTTCTACACACTCTCCCTGCCTGCCTCCCAATGGGAAAATAAACTCCATTACTTAGTTCAAAGTCATAGATTTTTGGATCTAACCACTTATCGCCTCCTCAAATTAAAGAAGGCCATTGTCTTATGATTATACTCAAGTACTAAATGCACCTTAGGATTTTAAAAAACTCATTGGTTGTTGTTCACTTACACTGGATTACCTATGCTATAGACACCAAACCCTGAAACTCAGGCGAAACACACAGGCAAAGAAATATGCAGGTCTTGAAGAGTTACTAATGATTATAATTGATTTATTCATTCAAATGTTCATTCATTCATTCAACAAACATTTCTAGAGCACCAACAAAGATGACTAAGACATGGGTCTTGCTACCAATTATCTTGTGATCTAAAAGCAAACAGTCTGACAAACCACTGCACGAAAGATGCATGTAGACAGAAGTCAGTACATGAACACAAAGAAGGGAATGGTCCATTCGGGTGCAGAGGCGAGTTTTGGGAGGAGCTTCATAAACTTCATATTTAATCACAAGCTAACACTTAATTGAAGAACTGTGTATGTTTAAGGAAAGAAAACAATATTAAAAGAGAAGGAAAAACCCCTCTCTGCAAAACTCACCTGTTATAAATTGCATTCTGCCCCAATAGCATCCTTCCATTATATCTCTGAGATAGCTGCCTCTAGTCTTCCTAACAGCTCCCTCCCCAAAGACCTGTCTTTTCCCTTTGCATTATACTAGAGGTCAGAAAATGAATTTCTCTTTTATTCCCTACAGGTAGGATTTTCTTTTTTTTTCAGTGGGAAAATAAAGTTTAATGAGGAAGGAGTACAAAAGCAATTACTTTCGCTCCAAGATTTCCTCTACTAAGTCAGACATGTAGAAGTTGGAAAACAAGCAGAGTTAAAAATAATCAAAATACCTTTCCCTCTGACATTAATAAATACTATTGACATTTTGTTTGTGTAAATTAAATTATTCAAGTCAAAAGGTAAATATAGTATGGACTCAACTGTTTTAAACATCAACAAGCCAATAAACTGTCACCCTTCCGGGAAGAATTCTACTGATCTCTTTATTAGTGTATCTGTTGTTTGGTATTCTTCCTTTCTCATTTCTACCTGTACACAGGCTACGGGAATGGTTCTCAAGCAAAGCAGCATAATCGTTCAAGGAACTTTCTAAAAACACCAGTGCCAGAGCCCACTCTGGACATACCAACAAAAAAATCTCTGTGATTCTGATAATCAAACAAGGATGAGCACATTTGTTCTACTCTAAATCAAGGCTTGCTCCCTCTCTCTATAGATAGATAGATAGATAGATAGATAGATAGATAGATAGATAGATAGATAGATAGATAGATAGATCCCATATCAGTAAACATATGCAGATATCTTTCATATATATTTGCAATTTCATATATAAATATGTTAGGCTATTGTGACTGGGATTGTGCTTTTTTATTTGTTTCTCTGCCTGTTTGTTGCTGGTGTATAAGAATTTGACTGTCTTTTGCACATTTATTTTGTACCTTGAGACTTTTCCAAAGTCCTTCATCTGTGCAAGGAGGTTTTTGACAGATTATCTTGGATGTTTGAAGTATGTGATCAGATTGTCAGCAAAAAGGGATAACTTAATTTCTTCTTTTCCTATTTGGATACACCTGATTTCCTTCTCTTGTCTAATTGCTCTAGCTAGGACTTCCAACACAATGTTGAACAGGAGTGGTGAGAGTGTGCAGCCTTGTCTTGTTCTGGTTTTCAGAGAAAATGCTTACAGTTTCTGTTCATTTAGCAATATCCTGGCTGTGGGTTTATCATTGATGGTGCTTACTATTTTGAGGTAGGTTCATTCTAAGTCTAGGTGTTTATTTTTTTAATCAAGAAACAATGCTGGATTTTATCAAAAGCTTTTCCTGCATCTAATGATGTAATCATGTGGTTCTTGTTTTTACACCTGTTCATGTATTTAATTACATTTATGGTCTTGCAGGTGTTGAACCAGTCCTGCATCCCAGGGATGAAGCCTACTTGGTCATGGTAGACCCTGGCATCTTCCTAATTGGAGAACTGAAAGACTTAGACAATGAAAGCTACAAAACACTGCCCAAAGAAATTCAAGAAGACACAACAAATAAAAAAATATTCCATGCTCCTGGATAGGAAGACTCCACATTGTTAAGATGTCCATCCTACCAAAGGCAATCTACAGATTCAATGCAATACCAATTAAATTACCGACGTCATTCTTTTCAGACCTAGAAATGACAATACAGAAATTCATATGGAAGCATAAAAAAACATGAATAGTCAAAACAATTCTCAGCAAAAGAAACAAAGTGGGAGGTATCACACTTCCAGATTTTAAACTTTACTATAAAGGCGACAATAATCAAAACAGCCTGGTATTGGTACAAGAACAGGCATATAGACCAATGGAACAGGATACAGATTCCAGAAGCAAAACCTCAATTTCTCAACGAACTCATCTTCAACAAAGCCTCCACCATCAACCACCAGGGAAAGGAGAACCTATTCAGTAAATGGTGCTAGGAAAACTGACTGATCACATGCAGAAGATTGAAACAGGAACCCTACCTATCACCATACACAAAAATAAACTCTAAATGGATCAAAGACCTAAAAGTAAAACCTCGAACTATAAGAATCTTAGAAAATGCAGGAGACACCCTTATGTGAATCAGAGCAGGCAACCAATTCCTGATCAAAACCCCAGATGTCCATGCCATAAGAGATAAAATAGACAAGTAGGACCCATTAAACTGAAAAGCTTCTACAAAGCAAAAGAAACTATCAAGAGAGTGGGGAGATAGTCCACAGAATGGAAAAAAAATACTTGCCAACTATATATCTAACAATACCTAACATCCAGGATCTACAAGGAACTCAAATGTGTCAAAAGGAAAAAGCAAACAGCCCCATTAAAAAGTGGGCAAAAGACAAGAATAGACACTTCTCAAAAGAAGATATACGGGCAGCCAACAGACATATGAAAAAGTGCTCAGCCTCACTCATCATCAGAGACATGCAAATCAAAACCACACTGAGATGCCACCTAACCCTAGTAAGAATGGCCATCATTAATAAATTAAAAAACAACAGATGCTGGTGAATATGTGGAGAAAAGGGAATGCTCCTGCACTGCTGGTGGGAATGCAAACTAATTCAACCTCTATGGAAGATAGTGTGGCGATCTCTAAAAGTACTAGAAATTAACCTTCCATATGACCCAGCAATCCCCCTAGTGAATATACCCGGAGGAACTCAAATCATATACCTGCACACGCATGTTTATTGCAGCACTATTCACAATAGCAAAAACATGGAACCAACCAGCTGCCCATCGAAACTGGACTGGATTAAAAAATGTACATGATGGAATATTACACAGCCATAAAGAAGAACAAAATTATGGACTTTGCAGCAACTTGGATGGCTTTAGAGTCTATAATACTCAGTGATCTATCACAGAAATAAAAAACTGATTAATACATGTTCTCACTCATAAGCGGATCCAGAACATTTACAATAATACAATAAGAAAGGGATTGGCAGTAGCGGGACACTGCCAGGGGAGGGAGGGAGGCAGACACTATTAATAAGGGTACCTTTGCGAAGTGGGGACCAAAAGGAGGCCCAAATACCTGTGCGATGAGTACTTGTATACCTAATCCTGAATTGTACACCACATCTTTAAAATAAAAATAATAAAAATATTCAAAAAATAAAGAACACATATATTAGGAAATACAATATATATGGATCTACAATTATGTAATAATCACTCTTCTATGTTCCATATGTGAATATACACATGACAAACCTCTTTCTCATTTAAGCTTGTATCAGTACTAAAATTATTAATATATTTAAAATAAAAAAACAACCACACTTTTAATCTCTCTCTCTTTTTTTTTCTGAGTTGGAGTCGCACTCCATTGTCCAGGCTGGAGTGCAGTCAACCTGCTGGGCTCCTGGATCCTTCCACCTCAGCCTTCCAACAACAATTATTAATATATTTTAAAATAATGAATGATATAGGAAGAATAACTATGGTATAAAAAATCACTTTTTAATAAAACATGCCATTATATATATATGTGCGTGCATGTAAAATGTATATGTGTCTATATAGTATACATGTACATAGCATGTATGTATGTGAATTTATTTGTACCTATATGAATAAATGAAGACAATTATTTAAGATATTTATTGTGATATCACATTTCTCAATAATGTTTTTTTGCTAGAAATAAGACAATTCTTGTTCAGATCTAGTTTCTGAACAACTAATGAAATTTATTATGCTGTTTTATATTCATAGCCTCCATTTTTTAAACACACACACTGCACACACATACACACACCCCACATATGCAACAAAACTTTCTATAGACTAGCTATAAACAATTTTTGACAGTATATCAAAATCAAAATACCTCTAAAGGGCATTATGTTGCCTTCATGAAGATAATTCATGAGCATATGCTACTGCTGCTGGAATCATACACCTTGTATACCAATCAAGGAAGGATTTCTGAAGTTTTTCTGGCTCAAGGTCCTCTGTTACAATCTGATAAAAACTGTGAATTCTTCCCAAATAATTTAAGGCACTTTATGGGCCACCCAGATATCAGGTCACAGACCCAAGATTATGAACACTTGCAGAATGATAGACATGTCTGTAAAAGAAATACTTGACATCTTCCCGTTTTTTCACACAGCAATTAGCACAATGCTTCATATAGAACAGCTGCTTAAAAGATGATGTTCCTGCTTCCCTATATGGCTACTAAATAGTGAATATAATAAGATGAGATTGAGGCTAAAGCTGAATTGTACAGTAAACACTGCTGTATAACAGGAACAAGTGAATTTATTGCCCTGGGTGAAAAGACTAGACATTGAGGCCTCGGGAAGAATGTGGGCTCTCGAGCCAGACAGAACTGCACTTACAACACAACTCAGCTATTTACCTAGGTAAGTGACCTTGATAGAGCAAGTCAGTTATCGTCATTGAATCTCAGAGTCCTCATAAATAAAATAGGAATAATACAAATGTATAGATTTTGCATTGAATATTAAATGCACAGTGATTCAAATGGCTGACTGCATGTTGTACTCTCCTGGGATGCTTTTTAAAATGATGATATTTATATAATATTTATATATACTGATGTTTATATTTAAGAAACACTGATGCCAAGTCCTGCCCCGTTTCCAGAGGTTCTGATTTAATTAGCTTGGTGTAGGTCTTGAGCATGAGGGTTTTTAAAACGTTTCCCTGATAAGTGTGATATGCACCCCATGTTAGGAACCACTGAGATAACTAATATATGTAAATAGCATCTCAGTGGCTGGTTATGAATAGGACTTCAACAAATAATATCTTGAGAATGCCTGGGTAAAAACCCCGCTCTACTGGTTGCTAGTTGTGTGATTTGTAATGAATTCTTCTAATTCCAAGGACTTTGATAACCATATCTGAATAGACAATGTAGTAAGTGTGCCTATCTAGTGTCATGAGAAATAAAAAATACTGTATGCAAATTGCTTTCTGTGGTGTTAAATGTTAGATAACAATGTAATAAATGTTAACTATACTATTGTTATCATTATTATTTTACTTTCATTTTTCTCCGACCTCAGAATCAAGCTTAGTGACATGTATATTCTTCATGCATCTTAGTTGAATTATACATTAATATAAATGATAATGTCTTTTAACACAATTTTAAAAAAGAATTACAGTATCTCTTATTTTCATATTTCTCTACATGCCACCAAGTATAAGTTTATACTGTCTAATACTACTATTTGTTCTTATAAAATATTACTATCCAAACTATATCATAATTATGTGAAGTAATTCAATTAACTGATTTTTTAGGTCAAAGTTTCTGATTTCTAACTTCCTGGATTTAATCACAATTATTCAACAAAAATAGCAGAATTCAATCACAATTATTCAACAAAAATAGCAGAATTCAGTCAATGTCTACTCTTACAAGTTCCAGTAATATTCTTGTATCTAGATCATCTCTGTTTGCTGACTTGTATACAATAAATATTCCAAACCTTAACTTTTGTTTTAATCAATATGTGCTTTTTAAAGTCCCTATTTACCTCTTAATAATCTATTAAATGTGTTGTTCTTTGTAACAGACTTTAAAAAAATAATCAGTCTCATTTAATCCATTATACACATAATAACCTTTATTTGGGAGGAGTACATTTCATCCCTCCCATTTCTTTATCCTGCAGTTATATGAAAGGCTTTTTATTTTGCTATACTTGTTTCTTTCTGTAAATGTAACTAGAATATTTTGTTTTGAGTCCTTGCTCTTCTTCTTATTTCTGGGACAGTTTTCCTTATCTGTGTTTCTTGCTCTCTGTGTTATTCTCTTCTGAGTATGGTAATTTGATCTGTAATTACAATATTTATCTGGATACACAAACTTGAGTGAGCAAAGCCTCCATCCTTACACTACCTAGAATGACAATTATCAGCCAGGGTCCTCATTACCTAGACCATAAAATGATTACCCACTGAGTTCTGAAGAAATCCTCCCTCTCTAGGAGGGAATATAGAAAACAGATTTGTAAAAGCTCTTCTCTGAGAAAAAGCCAGTATCTGTCTTCTCATAAAACTGAAATAGTGAGCTATAGGGATATATTATAACATGTTCGGTTGAAAAGGGGAACCGGTGTCTGCAATCACTTTGTACAAACCAATATACTTTCATGGCCAGTTACTAGACATGACCAACGAGGTGATGGAGAAGATTTGAATCTGTCTAAATCCTATTAATTCTTTGCAGAACTAAGTCCCAATGTCTTCCTATAAAAAAATTAACATCAGAGACTACCTCCATTTTGGTATTCGACCATTTTGTTATAGACAGTTTGATTTTCATTCCAATTCCTTCCAACTTTCAATATAGCACATATTTTGGTTTTCCAATATTTATGATAGTCCTTGAAGGCATTAACTTTATATTCCTATGCTTTGTTAGATAATATTTGCGAAATGTTCCACATTTTTCAGAGTGCTTTCAAAAATAGTATTTTATTTGAGCCTCACATCTATGTTATGAGTGAAGCAGGATGAAAATCATCAACTTTATTTTAAAGATAAGGAAAATGAAGGCCCAAAAGGCCTAAGTGACTTTCCCAGAGTCCCTCCCCTGATAGCAAATGGCAGAGCTGGGGCTTGAACCCAATTATCATGCCTGGAGTACAGAATTACTTCCACTTCAAAAAACTGCCTCTCAAAATGAATCCTATTGAATCTACCAGAAGCATCTGATGGAAAATCTCCAGTATCTAAAACATTCTAGCATTCACTATGGAATAAGATATTAAAATTCTGTAGTCACATTTTTAAGAGATGAAGGCCACTCTTGTCCATTGCATTTACTTAGGACGTAGTTCATTTGTGCTGGTATAACAGTATACCTGAGACTAGGTAACTTAAAAGAAACAGAGGCTTACTTCTTATAGTTCTAGCAGGTGGAAAGTCCAAAATCGAGGGAACTGCATTTGTCAAGAAACCTCATGATGCCTCATCCCATGACCAAATGTGAAAGGGAAAGAGAGGAAGAGGGGGCTGAACTCACTTTTATTATCATTTGTGCTATTTTTTTGAAACAGAGTCTCACTCTGTCACCCAGGCTAGGATGCAGTGGCACAATCATAGCTCACTGCAGTCTTGACCTTCTGGGCTCAAGTAATCCCCCACCTCAGTTTCCAGAGTAGCTGGGACTATTGGTGTGCACCACCACATCCAACTAATTTTTTATATACTATCTATCTATCTATCTATCTATCTATCTATCTATCTATCTATCTATCTATCTATCTAGTTGTTGTTGTTGTTTTAGAAACAGAGTCTCCCTTTGTTTGCCAGGCTGATCTTGAACTACTCCTGGTCTCAAGCACTCCTCCCACCTTGACCCTCCCAAAGTGTTGGGATTACAAGTGTGAGCCATCTCATCTGACTTGAACTCACATTTAGAACAAGGCTCTCTCATCATAGCCAACCCACTCTGACAATAACGACATTAATTCACTCATGGGGGCAGAGCCCTGATGACCTAATCACCTCTTGAAGGTCCCCCCTTTCAATACGATTACATTGGGGATTACGTTTCCAACACATGAACTTCGGGGGGCACATTTACACCTAGTACTCAGGTAAACAAACTTTGATTAAAACTAAATTTATGTGCACATATTCACTTAATTAATGTTATATAATATCCCAAGGAATTTTCATTGTCTCAAAATAACCACCACTGTGATTTGAAGCTTCACTTAGGGTCATTCCAGTACTTGGATAAAAGGATAGTTTTGTATGAGGCTGCAAAAAAGGCACAAGTTTACCAGAATTTGGGAGAATCTCCTAGTCTTAAGAAAGATTTCACCAAAGTCACTGAAGCACTATACTGTGCTTTGCCTTACTTCTGATTTTCGTGTATATATTTTGGAAAATATGATTCAGCTTACAATGAAAGAGCAGAAAGAGATGGGCAGTGGATGACCTGAAGAGGGAAGATGAGAAGGATAAAGGGAACATAAAGGATGATGGACATGTCACAGGCCAAATAATTAATGTAGATTTTGCAAGTTACCTATGTCTCCAATGATACTCCCAAACCGCTTTCAGCATCATGGGCTGATGACCCCCAACCCTTTCAGTTAGCAAATGTGAATCAAATATAACTCAGAAAGAACTTTTCTTTTTTAATCTTATTTCACATTTTGCTTCCAAGTCCACTCTTCACAGAATTGTTCAAACTTGACTTTCACTGGTGCTTTATAGAATTTTTGATTAATCAGAGAGAAAACAACCTTTTATTAATCCAGCATCCCTCAGTGATCCTTCAAGGAAAAAGCCCTAAGTTTTGGTCCCTCTCATTTTCCAACTCTTAAGTAACAGGTTTGCAAACTAAAAGCGTATGCATGACAATATAGCAACTTATAGTTACTAAGTCTTTGCTACATGAAGCATGAGATTCTCACAACACATCCACAAAGTAGTTGCTATTATTTTCCCAACTAACAGATGGAGAAAGAAAGGTTTGATGACTTGCCAAGTGCTATGGTCTGAGTACGTCCCCCCAAAGTATGTATGTTGGAAACTTCATTCCAATGCAACAGTGTTGGGAGGTGGGGCCTTTAAAGAGTGACTGGGTTATGTTATCAGAGAATGGATTTATCCCATTATCCTGGGAGTGGGCTATAGTTATTGAGAGTGGATTTGCTATAAAACCAAAATCAGTTCCCTAAAGTTCTTGCTTGTTCTCTTGCTTTTCATTATTGGATGATACAGCAAGAAGGTCCTTGCAAGATGCCAGCAACTTGATCTTGGACTTCCCAGTCTCTAAACTATAAGAAACAAATCTCTATACTTTATAAATTACCTAGCCTCAAGTATTCTGTTAGAGCAGCACAGAACAAAGTAAGACACCAAGAAAGATACAACTGACCTCACTATCTGACACGAAATACCCTCCAAAAAAGAGTTAATTGCCTCTCCCTCTAGAGTGTCTGAGAACCATGTAGACATGGCTAGGAGAGAGGCCTGTGTGAGGCATGTGATAAACTAGTGGCTCTAGATAGAGGGTGAAAGCAGATCCAGCACCAAGTTAAGAACTGTAAGCCCTCTGTCATGCTTTTGTCCTTTGGCACCATAAAACACCATGGGACAATAGACCAATAAAATCATCTAAAGAAATTGTCTTGGATTCCTAAGGAAAATAGGAATTCCACACCCGGGAGGAATCTTATCACCAGCTGGACTCCTGAGATATAACCACAAATCATCTGCAAAAGTAGCAACAACATACAATATATACCTTTTTTTAAAAAGCCACTTAACAAAAAACACCCAATGAAGAGATGGCTGATTCGGACACTACTTAAATTATCATCTAGTTATAACCAAAGTCATAACCAAACTATCTGAGTGGAGAAATGGAGGCAGAGAATTTTCCAGAAAAAAGTTAGAAAAACTAATCAACTAAAAGAAACAATAATGGTAGCAGAGGCTAAGATGTATTTAGTGTTGACAATAGGCCAGCTATTGTCCCAAGAGCACTTTATGTAATCATCCTAACAATTCTAAGAAGAAGTTATACTTTCACTACCCTCATTTTACATATAAGGAAATGGGCTCAGCAAGTTTAAATCAAGATCACATTTTATTCAGACAAGCCTTTAAATACAAGTGCGTCAGATTCTGAAACCTATTATTTAAAATCTCTCGGTCTCTAAATACATTCACAATCACAAAACCAGATTTTAAAAAATGCCCGTGGTCTAAAAGGTATGGCTCCCTCATTGAGAAATGAGGCCAAAACTCCAGAATAACATACTAATAATTTGTGAATGCCTTTCCATCTCTGTTAGTAGGGGTAGTTCCTGCATCCTTCCATCAAAGTTAACTTAATGCTTCTTATAATTTCTAGCTCAAAAGAATAGTGACAAATCTGTAATTCAAAGGCAAATTTAGAAAAAGTGGACTTCAGTTTATAGATTATTAGGGAAAAAAACAGACAAAAACTAATTCTCAAATCTCAATACATATCAAGAGGCTCCTTTTCTCACATTTCCACAACACTTTAAACAGTAGTGGGTGTAGAAAGACCATGGCATAGTGTGATTTTTGTTTGTATATCTGCCTCCTCCCTCTCCCCTCCCCATACTCACACAGTGGAGAGAAAGCCCCTTGAGGGAAGCTCATTAATTTTTTTATTTTACACTCCATTCAATTACCATTTAATAAAATCATGTTAAATGGTTATATAAACCAAACCAAATGAAAATAAGGGGTGGGGGTGGGGGAAGTGCCTAACAATTCCTGGTTTGCAAAGTCTCTAAGAAACACTTGCCAGAAGCATTGCTTCAGGTAAAAGACATTCAAGCTTGATTTTGCAGCTAAGAGGACTTCCAGCATAATGAAATAAAAACACTGACCTAATTTGAACAGCAGTGATGATAAATTCACCAAATGTCAATTTGGAACTTTTACATTATAAAGGGAAGGGAGGGGAATACTCTATTCAAGTATCATAATATTAATAAAAGTCTGGAGAAGATATGAATACTAAGAGGGAGCAAATCTATACGAAGTTAAATTTATCTAGATGGGTTACATTGGGTAATAAAATGAAGCATGCATCAGAGGCAGCTTCCTTGTGAGATGATGAAGTGTGGGGCTCATTCAGGCAGTAGCTAAGGGGTGAATGGTGAAAGCAGTCCTCCTCTGTGATTTATTGCTCTGATGGTCCCTGCATAAACTTTTCAAAATCATGCTGTAGCCAGGATTGAGGAGCTGTGAGTATTATGAATTTGCACTGCTGAACAATACAGACCCTTTTACATTTTTGGCTGCAGAGCAAGTAAAAAGAAAAGACTTGGAGTTTCTTGGAATGTACAAGCTATGAAAAAAGTTGCCAATTTTGTTTCTTTCATGAAAAGAAATGAATGAAAGGCTTTTCAGAGATAAATACTGAGTTTGCTTCCTTGGGACACATGATGAATTCATAGTACAATGACTTCCTTTGTCCGAGAGAGAGAAGAGACTGGGTAGGTTTTGAAATTTTGTATGTCCATTTTATCAAAGAGAAGACAAATAAAAATGGGACACTTAGTGTTCAAAGCAAATGAAAAGCAAAGGAGGGCTGGGTGCCAGGCAAACACATGCGAACTTCCACAGTGCCAATCTATATTTTCCTACACCCATGCAGGTTCACCTTGCACATCTACTCTGCCTAGTCCACTGAAGATTCAAGGTAAGAGAGAAGGATTGGGAATGGATAGTAGAAATGAAAGAAACAAGAGGCTAGTGCCAAAATCCACAGAATTTAGGGAAAAAATAAAGAGAAGGAGGGAACACTCCATTCAAGTATCATAATATTAATGAAAACTCTGGAGAAGATAAGAATATTAAGAGGAGGCAAATCTATAAGAACTAAAAAATTTCCCAGAAGCATGCAATACCACCAACCCCCTTACCTCTTACCTCTGTCGCATCTTTCTTTACAAAGTGGTACAAGAGAAAAAGCACTATTTTTGTACGCCGAAACCCTGTTCAAATTCTATCTTCTATCTCTATGAATTAGGAAAGTCAATCATAACATTGGATTCTCAATTCTACATTTGTAAAGTAGAGCTACGAATGCTTTTTTTGATTAGTTGAAACATATGATGTTAAAAACACTAAAGAATATAAAATCATATGCAAAAAAAATCTACCCCATCTCTGCTTTCCAGTTTTCTGGTCCCTTTGTATCTTTTACAGAGGCAATGGCTGCTATCTACATCATATATATTATTTCAGAGATATTCTACGTGCAATAATAACAATAGCTAACATTTTATAAGGAATGACTTTGTACCAGGGATGTGCTGTGTGCTTTTCCTATGTTCACTCATTTAATACTCATATCAGTAAGAAGGATTCTATTTCTTATTTTGCAGAAGAGGAAACTGAACCATAAAGAAGTCACATAGTTTAAAATGTAGTGAAGTCAAGATGATAATTTACTAATCTTACTATTCAGATGATAACTCAGAGGGTTTCTGGAGGATAAATATAAGAATATAAGTTATATGTGGAAATGAAATTTGAACCCCAAATCATCATGGACAATTTGCCAGTTGCTGGTTTTCTGCCTGATGCCTTTACAATTTTTCTAACATTTCAGAGAATGATGCATCATTATTTAATTATATTAGATGTTATGGGAACCCTGGAAGGTTATTTTGTTCCTGTCATTTTGTAATTATTTGTTTATCTGGATGTTGTGGAATTACCTTACAAAAACAGATGAAACAAAAACTTTTGAGCATTTAAGTAAAGACGCTTCTTTTGACTAAGAATGACACATACATAGGCTCCAGGGTACAAAGAAGTGGGGGAAAGACAATTTACCACATCTCAAGGGTACTAAGAGAGGGCAAGGGTCCATCTTTCTCAGAGAAAAGGAAGGATAAAAGACAAAGTCTGGAAGGGAGTTAGAGTCAGTCTCTGCAGGTGAAGTGCAAAGGCTTGGAAGTGCCAGTTATTCTGATGATAATGAAGAATTCAAAAACTTTCAGAGATCATATAGTTCAATGTTTCACAAAGCCTTTCAAGGAACACAGATCTTTAGCGATATTATGTCCCAAAGGCATTTCATGTTCATATAAATATTAGAAATACTATATATATTGCTCCTCTTGGAAATACACAGAACACAATATCATATTAAGAATTCTTGGCGGGGCATGGTGGTTCAAGACTATAATCCCAGCACTTTGGGAGGCTGAAGAGAGAGGATTGCCTGAGTCCACAGGTTTAAGACCAGCCTGGGCAACATGGTGAGACCTCATCTCTACAATAAATCAAAAAATTAGCCGAGCATAGTAGCACATGCCTGTAGTTCCAGCTACTTGGAAAGCTGAGGGGGAAGGATAGCTGGAGCCCAGTCGGTCAATGCTGGGGTGGCCACAAGTGTGCCACTGTACTCTAGCCTGGGTGACAGAGTGAGATTCCAACTCAAAAAAAAAAAAAAGAATTCTGAGGGATTCCTATTATTAAAAAACAAAAAACACGTACACATATACAACAGAACGAATAGACTAATCATTTTGTTTCCTCAAAACTTTTACAAACTGATCTCATTAGGAGACATTTTTTTCCTTGAAAAACCTGTTAACACCTGATAGAATCTTGGAGCATATTTTTGACACAATAATTAGTTGTGTCCGATACCAGCATCACCCATGCAATATACATGTACCTCTTAAACACTTGCCTCTGTCCAAAGTAATATAATTACTGGACTCTCAATTACATTATCCTGTCTTCCTCTTCCTTCCAGCCTCAAAGAGTAGGCAACAACCTAATGAAGTTGGCATGACTATCACACAATCACTGATTATGTTGAAACAAATATCTACGTCTCCTGACCCCATCCCGTACAATGGTGTCTCTCCTCAGGATGCCACACACGTGAGCTCATCTTTCTTTTTGTTAGAAAAACACTGTTGAAGAAATTCTGAGGCTTAGAAGGTCATACTTCAGAGGATATCCAGAAATCCTGAATTGTTTCTCTTTTTAGCTGAATAGCATTCCCACCTCTATACCCACCTAATACCCAGAGAAGTTACTTTGTAGATACTGTGTTTACACCTGTTCAGTCAAAATAATAATGAGATATGAAAAAAATGGGAGACTTGGCAGAAATTGGAAAGCATATTTTATAGAAAGAAGAATTAAAGTGGGGAAAAAGTGGCCAAACAGCCAGTGAAACTCCTCCCGATTCGCCACATCATGTGTCTCTCACTGCCACGAGTTCTGAATATCTCCCATTCAATAAAAGAATATGGTTATGGCTAGAGCTGACATCAGTGACATTTCAAAAAATAACAGTCCTCACAATGAAGTTACAGTCCTGCCATCCCAGCTCTCAGATGCTGTCAGTGGTATTCTGGCACTGTGGGAGAAGGGCTTTTAGATACAAGCCAGAGTGCCCACTCGCAGACAGTGGGCAGATCCAGAGACATGCACCTGCCATGTTACTGTGGAAGCAGCTGTCACACGAACATGGGCAGAACCTGAGAACCCAGGCTTCACAGAAGGATTCAACCTCAATACTCACCTGCCACAGAAACGCTACTGAATGTCCCTTTGGCCTAATGCTCACACTTCTGCACATTCTCGTGGGAGATCTTCACTCTACCACTTGTCTTCACTCCATAGAAAACACCATTACACACAATGGCCACCTCGTGCTTAAAGATTTACTAAAATCATTATAGAGACTACAGTGCACTCAGCTCAAAGATGATTTTAAGAAAAGAAATTGTTCCTAAGTAGGTAACACATTTTTATCCTGAAAAAAACTCCTAGCATTTAGGAACAATTTTAAAGTAGGTACTTTTTTTTTAAAGAAGGCCTGTCAGTTGAATAACCACTTGCTGAAAATTGAGAAAGTAGAGAAATCAAAGGTACCTGGAGGTCACAGAGAACTGAGCAGAAAAGTAATACACCTTGTGAAGTCCTTCTTTGGTTCCTACAATCAATTTAAAACAAAAGACCACATACAGCAACTTTGAAGCCTAAGTAGTGGTTTAAACTTGGCCTTTCAGGAGTTTTTTTTTTAGTTTACTTGTTTATTCTCTAATTCAGCTAGTATTTCATGATGTCAATGGGCTCACAGTGAGTTAGGCTTTATGATCAAGAGATAAAAAATTTTAAATTTAATCATTATTCATTCATTCAAAAATAAATGACTAATAAGTGTTAAATGGTTACTACATTCACTGATCTTTTCTAAGTACTGGAAATAAAGATGAACCAGACATGGTCCCTGCTTTGCTAAATTTCACAGCTTAGAGTAGAAACTGACTTGTAAACATGCAATTGACAACACACTATGGTATGCATCTTGATAGTGCTTTATATAAAGTGCTGTAGAAACACTCCTCTGTAGTCCCCACCTATCTTCACTATTTATTTTCACAATTCACATTTTTTTCTTTTAGTGATGATACTCTGACACCTGAACAAGAAAGTTGATGACAGACCCACCAGTCTCTTCCCTGATACTCAGTTTTAATCAGGCACTCAGCAGGAGAGATCAGATGGCAGTCATCCCTGATGACTGGTTTTGGATGCAGTCAGGCCTCAGGGTTTCTTTCTGTGCACCTCAGCCAACATCAGGGTGAATGTAAGGAAGCAATAAATTGTATGTATTCTATGTGCCAGAGTCATCAACGTTTTCTCAGGAGAACACTCGCCCAGCCACTTGTTCTTTGAGATGAGCCAAGAAAAAAAAAAATTTTTTTTTTTGCATGTCAAATGGAAGAACTTGGTAATGAAAGCACTGAGGATGAACACATTAGCAAAAGAACAGTGGGCACATATGGGGCATCTGGTCTGGTTTGAGAATGAGAAAAATGAAATTGCATATTACAATAGGTCATAAGCCCAAAGCACTCAAACTAACTTCTTCTGCCATGCATCCAGTCAAGGACAACATTTGAGAGCGTAGTTAATTAACATAGCTAATTGGTAATTGTACCAATGCTACACTTCACACTGTAGAACTGATATCCCAGACAACACCAGTTCTTTACAACTCCCCACTTCTTTGTGACTCATCTGTGCTTCACAGAACCTATTCTTTCATTTATTAATTTACTAGATACTTGGTGAATAACAATACAAGTCCACAGAAGGATGTCTGCGCTAGTGAGACATATTTCTCTTGATACATAACACTAAACAATGGCTATCTCAAAAACAACAGTACCCCACATCCTCTGCCACATCAGTTCCTCAAACTGGAAATGCAAAATTGTCACAGCAAGTATATCGACCTTCCAGAAGTTTCAGAGGTTCCAATTATTACTAAGGTTTTACTTTCTCAAGTTTCGTCTTCATGCAATTGCTTGTACAATTAAAATCTAATTTGAATATAGTCAATGTAAAACTTGTTGACAGGAAATTTCACCACCAAAATACTAAATTCACATGAAGCTTAATTTCTTTAAATATCACATGAAGCTTAATTTCTTTATGTGTGCTCTTATCACTCCTTAAGTAAACATCATATTTTTGGAAGTCAGTAATCCTATGTTAAACTTCCATGCTATCCCTGAGAATGTTTATCATTGTGTTGGGCACAGAGTAAGTACTTAATAAACTCTTATCAGTCAGCCAATGGAATATTCAAGTATCTTTCACTTAGCAGTTTTGTATCATAGAAGAAAATGTGATAGCTTGGTAATAGAAGTTTAAAGCTGCTAAACTAAAAGATAGAGTTGAGTAGTTCTAATGTACAAAAAGCAATATTTTAGATTAATATGAGTGCATAACATCAACATCTTTGCTACTTGAGTGTAAATTTGACTAGCAACAGTGCATTCAGAATGAAACCTTTATGACCCATCCCATCCATGCTCAACAAAGTCATGTACATAGTTATGTACACAGCAAATATAAAACATACCAAAACTTTGAGAGACTGTCTTTTTAAAAGATACATTTTATATAATATATAGGTCATACTAACTAAAATTTTAGCTCTAAAAATTTGAATTTGATAGCTTTGAAAACAAAAGTTTTTAAAAAGCCTCACCTTCATCCCTCCTACCTATGCAACCTCATCAGTGACATCATCTACCCCAGAAACAAGACTCCCTTCAAAGGGAACTGTTTGAAATTCATGTAATGAGCTCCTAACTTGTTTCCTATTTCTTTCTCTTCTCTGCTTCTTAGAGAATCAGAGATGCGGCAGGCTTTATAGCCAATTAATTGAGGTTGAGAATTTGAAGGGAGAAATAGAATCTGCATTTCCATGGGAATGATTCCAAGTATACCAACAAAACAATCATTTGTTTGATAGTCACATGATACAGTCTGGGGAGGTAATGAGTCAAGGAAGTGACAGACAATTTGTAGAGGAATTGTTGTAGGAATCACACATACATACACACACACACACACACACACACACACACACACACACACACACACAGCAAATATTTAATTAAGCATTTTTAAAAATTTTCCTGTTTCAACCATGCTCCTACATTTGACTTGGTGGGGAATTAGAAATACTTCTAAGAATGTTCTTTTCTCATCAGATTAAATTTCATCTCTTAGCCAAGATGTATGGATTTTTAAAATTCATTTTAGTTTTTACATATTGATGAGAAATAATAGCATACAAACCATTTATTAAACTGAATTTTATGCCTGGGGAAGATTGTAAAGTAGATTGCTGAGGGATTTAAATTTAGTGGTAAAATGGGTCAATGTGAAAACTAATCTAATCTTAATATTTAAGCACTTTTTCTCTCCAGGGCAAGTTGTTCATGGGAAGAACAACACAGTCATCCTAAAGAGAAAGATGAACTGTGAGGCAGTGGTGGTGACGCCCACTGATATGTAACCAGTGCATGTTCCACCGAGGAAACAGACACATGTTCCTCCAGAAGCCTCTCCTTTTTAACACTTAGGTCTCAAACAACAAACCAAGAACACTCATGAGACATCATGAGAAGAGATCTAGATGGTATCTGAGTATCTAGAATCCATTTCTCTTCTTTTCTATGTCATTTCACTACAGCCAAAACAGTGAGTTTATTTAAAAACCATTTATCCCAAACTTTTTTCTATGAAAAAAAAAAAAAAAAGTGGAGAGGGAAAACAGAGTTCTGTATTTAAGGGGGAAAAAACCTCAAAAGTACTAGTAAGTAGGAGAACATTGAATGATCATACAATTGGAAGAAGTAAGTTTTAACTCTCTTCTCGTAACTAGTTGAGTGACGGTAAGCAAATAATTTAACTCTCTGGACCACTATAAAGGTAAAATGAGCTTGCATCCATCTTTAAATTGAGAGGACTGCATGGGTGTCTGATAACATTGTTTTTGGGAGGTAGCCCAATGCCTCGTATATCACAGACACTAAATACTTGATAAAAGTATCCTTTAGATTTTTTGAATGCTGCTAGTCACAGAAAAAAATCAAACTGTAAAATATTTTATAGAAGCTTATTCTGAGCCAATATGAGTGACTGTAGCCCAGAGAAAACACAACCCAAAAAACTTTAAGCCGTACTGTGGCGGTCAGGTGCAGTTTGGTTTTATATATTTTAGGGAAACAAAAATAGTAGATAAAATTATAAATCAATAGATGGAAGGTATACACTGCTTTAGCCCCAAAAGGCAGGACATCTTGAAGCAGGGCTTACAAGTAATAGGTAGGCTATAGGGAGTATTTAGTTGGCAATTGGCTGAAATAGTTAAGATTTGTCTAACGACTTGAATTCAGTACAAAGAACCATTGAAGTTAAGATAAGGGTGTCTGCTATCTGTCGTGGGATACTATACCTGAGTCAGGTTGGAAAATGAGCAACATTATACTGAGTTAATTTGTTTTTAATTTGTTTATTGAGATTTTGTGGTTTGTAGGGTGTGACTTAACCCTTGCTTTGCATGGGCTTAGGTCTTGTTTATAATTTGGCATCTTATTACCATAAACAGTCCATTCTGTTCATCTTATGATCTCTGTTTTAACCTTAATGTTGGTCAGTTGTGCCTAAACCCCAAAAGGAAGGAGGTATAGCTAGGCATGTCTGAGCTCCCATCCTGGCATGGCCAAGTACTCAGTTTTTTGAGGTTTCTCTGGGGTCTCCTTGGTCCAGAGGCAGTCCATTTGGTCCATTGGGGAATTTAGGATGTGGGGGTTGACACTGCTAAGATATTTACTAAAATGTTTGAGTGCCATAAATATGATACAATGAAGTTATTCCCAGTGTAATTCAAGCAAAAAAATTCACTTTACTTTCATGACATGGCATTGCTGTAGATTGAAATCCAACTCACTGGACACCTTGTATATTAAGTTGGCCCACAGATCTGTAGGTTGCTGAGCTAGTCAGCTACAAATAGGTAGAATGATAGATCAAGTGATAAATACATCATGAAGGAAATTTTCCTGTTATCAGAGTTCTCAAACATGACATGTTTTCTTCCATAAGCTCTAAACACCTCCTGTCCCCAGCAGGCTCAGAGAGATGAATAGTTCAGAATTAATTTGAAAAAAGCTACAGATAGTAAGTTCATGGGACCAGTCTATTTATGTATTCATTACTTTAATTTTTCTAGAACCACTACCACCAAAAATATATCTTAGAGATTAAATGCTGCTTTTTGAATGAATCCTGGCAAGAGCAATATAAAAATAATTTAAGACCAACCATGTAATTGTGTGCATTTATTCTAACCTTCCATTACTAGAGATAACAAGATGAATAGTAAAATGTGAACTTTAACAATCCTGTAATTATAGTCACTGAACCGTACATTATTGAAAGAATTGTGCAAAATCCAGATGCAAAATAATCAACTTGGTATGTAAATAGAAATGAAACAGTAAAATAATCAAGTAATGAAGAAGTAATATAGAAAGCTAAATCTCTTTCCAGAATCTTTTATTGCCATGTTTTCATTTCTTTAACAAATACTCAGTTTATTTTTAATATTTTGCCACTTTTTTTTTTTACAATTACATATTGTTTAGCAGCTATAACCAGCCCAGTCAAATGTTCTGGGATTGCTTTTTATTCAGTTCCCTTTTTTTCTAGAACATAATTGGAATTGATAGAATGTTTTCCATGAGCATTTTGTGTAATGAGGGCAATAATATACACTTCATTGGTATTTCTCGAGCTGTAAGAATTTGTATCTTTGTTTAGGAGGCACAAGTCCCAGCAATAGCAACTACATTTAAGAGCTTTGGTATTTCTGTGTATGAGAATGAGCATTTCATATTATAATTCTTCACAAGCCTCTCATTCATCAGCAGATGGTTTTGGATTTGCTGAGAATAATTTGAAGTATTGATGAGAAGCTTCTGATTCACAGAAGTAGAAAATGGAGACCGTTTATTGATTTAAAATGGAAAAGCTCATGGTCTCTTTTTTATATTTGTCTGAGGTGTTATCTTAGTGGATACCCCAAAAATAAGTTTTTCAAAATGAAGTCATAGTTAATGCTCAAAGATATCTGCTAAGGAAGGAGCAGTGATAGGTATGATAAAAATAATGAGCAGTAAAAAAAAAGTCTGTGTTTTGTTTGAAATGAATATCTGGAGTCAGGGGGAGGGGAAGTAGAAGAAGAAAATAGGGATTTCAGAAAATGTGTCTTCTTAATAACATTTTATTTAAGCTAATATTAAAATCATTCACTCATCCAAATACACCTTGGCTAACGAAAATGTAGAAGCCAGCATAGAATTAAAACTATCACAGTCCATGACAAATAAGATGGACAGACAAGAGAGGAGAATCTCTGTTCTTTCTACAAAGAGCCAGTGATAGACAACAGTCTAAAGCATAGTCAGGCACTATCTCTGAGTGGCTTAATTTGCCTTTAGTTTTCCTATGAGAGATTATTATACAATACAATAAATTAAGAAGATGCGTGCATCTCCTTGGGGAAAAGCTCTTACCAGACAGAATTTGACCTTGGAAATTATTTTTATTCTATCAGAGGGAGAAAAAAAAAGAAATGATGAAGTATATTGTAGAGAAGAATAAGCTGTTGAGGGGAAAATTATAAGACCAGAGACCCTGTATGCCAAGGTTTATTATGCTAATCAATCTTTGAGAATCCCTTAACATGCTTCGTGAATCTATTTTCAAAATATAAGCAACTCTCACTTTAATATGGGATATTTTAGTCTTAAACAGTCCATCTCTTTCACCTTTAAAATTATGATGAGTTGGTGTGCTCACTCGTGCTCTCTGTCTCTGTCTCTCTCTGTATGTGTGTCTCTCCTCTCTCTCCCTCTTTGTGTCTTAAGTACACGTATGTAGGTTTAAGAGTACATGTAAATGCTTTGTAAACACTGCTAAAATGGCCTTCTACATCAGCATAATTGTTCAACAAATAAAATAAAGTGAAAAAGATATTTAGAAAACTGATCCTAAAGGTCCTGTCATTTTGGTTGACTTTAACTTTATTTATTTATTTTATTCTAAAGATTCTCACTTATAAACATCCCATTTAAAGTTGAATGAATTTAGGGTCTTGTCTATTTCAAGTGGAGTCAACATATACCTATAATAAAAACGGTATTGTTGCATATTTTGCGTTTCATTTTTCCTCAAAATAAATGAGCAATATCATTATTGGCATATAAGACTTTCCCCCGCAAACATATACTTTTGCCGCTATCCAATGATCCAAACTGATCACTGATAGATCTTATGCTATCCAAAGAGAATTCACAGTGCCTGTGAAGTGAGGGCCGTGTTTTACTACTTTGATCTATTAAATATCAAACCTGATAAAACCATGTGAGTGGGTTTTCTTCTAGTCTAGATACATCTAAAATCCAGAAAGGATTTAAATGCATTTCTTTAGCCATCTTTCAAAAAATGATGACATTTATTTGGATTAGACCTATTAAATACAAAGATGGTCACTCAAATTAGTGGTAATCAAGTGTGTTAACAGGACTGATTCTGGATTCAAAAATTATATTTTATGCAAAATCCATCCCCAGAGACCCACCTAAAAGAAATAGCCCACTCTCTGCCAGAAGGCTGAATCATACAGTCTGTCACCTTCATTTTCTGTGAGCTTTTATTCTACATTTAAAAAAAAATATAAGTTGTATTTAGGTAATATATTGCTTATGAGAATATGATAAAGAGTAGGAAAAAAAATGTGGACAATGCTAGCTTTGTGAGAGTATGGATTATGCAGCCACCAGCTTTGTGTTTTCTGAACTAATATAACAGCAAAGCCTACCTGGTCTGCAATATTCTTTCCCTACTGCTTGATATCTGAAACAATTAGAAAAACATATATTTAATGTTGACATTTTTCTTACACAATGTGAGAGAAATAGCACTAAGCCTCATTAGCTGAAACAATTTCTACTTCCCTGTATGACTTGAAGGAAGTTATTCAGGCTCTCAGAATTATGGGTTTGGGGTTTATAACATAGAGGAACACCTATTTTGCAGGACTGTTACAAGGATTAAAGATAATGCATGTAAAGTAACTGGCATAGGGCTTAGCACATACGAGTATTAGATTCAATGCAAGTTAGCTGCTCTTTTTATCAGCAATTTATACTTAACTGTGAATGAATTTAAGCCACCTCGTGGAAACACATTTTTATGAAAAGAGGAAGAAATTTTGTGAGAAAAGGATTCACTTGTGTTTCTAATGACATTTAGAGGTAGCCCCAAGCTGGAAGTCAGTTATGGTGGTGAAAAGCATAGATTTGGGAGCCAAATATTCCAGCACACGTTATTTTATATAAGCCCCAGTTTATTAATCTATAAAACACAGATTATACTGGTCATCTCATTCTTATGAAGAGTAAATGCAATAATGTATATAAAGTGCTTACACAGTGTGTGGCTCATAGCAACTTAATAAATTTAAGCTATTCTTCCTTACCAAATAGTGGAGATAGATGTGAAGACAAGTTCAAGGGAGAACAGCAAAGACAGACTTTTCTTCATCCATGTTTGTCTTGTCTGTCTGATTAATGCCAAGTTAGGTAAAATAACCAAACAGTATGTGAAGGTCAAGGAGCCCAAGAAACTTTCTGGATGTAAACCAGCCCATATACAGAAAGTGTACAGAAATTTCAACAGAATGAGGCAGGAGAATGACCCACAAGCTAACTGTGAGTCAGCATTGCAGTATCATTATTTCTTAACTGACAGTTCCTGGTGCACATTATCACTACACTCTATGTCTTCAAGATTAGTCATGTTCTTGTTGAAGTGCTTTTGTTTGGCTCTAGCTTCCACATTTTTCAAAAGACTGGAGAAATTAAACTGGATGCAGAGACTACCAAGCAAACTGATTAAAGTGAGAAGGATCAGCAATAATTGGAAAAGAGAAAATTGAGAGATATCATCTGCCTATGATTTTACCAGGAGCCAGAGAAGCTGAGCATCAAAAGAATAAATGTTCCCAGACTGATGCAAGACTTAAGTGGGATATTAGAAAAAAACTTGTATAATCAAAATTTTAAGCCTTGTGTCAATTTAGAATAGAGGCAAGAGGCCAGGGGAAGTGACCTCTTTCTGTTCTATTGTTCTATTTGAAATTCTTTTCACCTAACCTTATGAATTTTTATGCTATAATGTATCATATTAATATTGATCATTCAATGAAAAATCTAATGGCATGCATAAGTTAAGTGGAATGACAAAGGCAAAATCATGAACCACTCATCCAGGGCCCAAGCCAGAAATGGAATTTTCGTATCTTCAGCTGAGTAATCTCTTCCTCTACAGGCTATCCCTGAAGATCTGTAAAAAGAGGTCTATACCCATTCCAATGAAATAAAATTTGTACTCGCTGTCTTTCTAGGTCATCAAACCTTTACTTTTCTGTGAAGGTGTTTCAAGAGATTCTTGTTTTTTAAGTGCCTAATGCTATGGAGTTCTCATAGTAGAAGATTGTATGAACTCTGATGAATTCTTTATAACACTGAAGTCACTACCAATCATCTTTCCTATAAACCTATGCAATGAATAATTGTCATGTTATAGAAGCAAAAATAGAATGGGTGAAGGGTCGATCAAACACTACTTTGAAGGTCCAAACTTTCCCTAAAAGTCTACCTCTTTCTGATTGGTCCTTTCTTCCTAGCAGGCTTATTCCATTATATCTAGTCTTGATTATACCCTCTACTGCTTTTAGGAATTTCCAATACCATCACACTAGTTCATCATCACCATAACTCTCTGAAAATAGCATTTAAAAAAACAAACCTCTTCTTTCCTTTGTTTTCATAGCTTTTTGCTTGTTTATCTCACCATTGTTTTCCCAACTCATAGTTATATTACCCAATGGTGAAAGGTATTTTTCATATCTAATAGTTTAATGTGACTGTACAGAATAAGTTCTCCGCCAGAGAATTTGACTGGTTTGAGTGGCCTTTTGATGTAATTTTGCTTTTATTCCATGAAATGGAATCCACCGAAAATAATCTGAGCAAATTCATTAATGGGGCATGGGAATTAAATGGAATAAAACACATAGAGTATCATTTTGTTTTAAATAAGGTTTTCAACTTTTGACCCAAATTTTCATGGTGAGTGATATCTAGGAGGAAATTTGTAAGGTTTTCTGCTGTTTTTATTTTCCTTGCACATCTTCTGGTAGAGATTCAAATGCACATGCAATGGTCAAAAAGCACAGCTTAGAAGGTAGCAGAGGTGTAGAGTCCACAAATTAACTGATTACTCTTTGATCATCAGGAATTGCAACAATGCCATGCAGAGTGTTCCCTGAATATGGGCCAGCTAAGAACCACTGAACTTAGAACAGCATTTTTGTCTAATGATAACACTTAAAGAAAGATTTTTAAATCTTTTAAAACAAAAATTAGGAAGATAAGTTTTTCTTTACGTATTCGGTGCTTCTTAAAATAAAAGTCATATGCTTTTATGGCTTTAACACCTAGCACCAATGGTGGCAAAAAGTAGGTGTTAATAAATGGTCATGGAATTAACAAAGTTCATTTCATGGACTAAGGAATAATAGAACCCTAAAAATGTCTACTCCAATTCTCTCAGCTTCTTCTTCTTTTTTTTAAATATAATCAGCTGCATTGTGTTTAGGAATTTAAGTGACTGGAGAACTTAAAAAATAGGATGTATACCCTTATTCTGGCTTTCACAGAAACCTTGTTCCTAACATACCCTTTTATTGTCAAAATCCATACCTTGCAAAATCCATACCTTAGAGATAATATGCTCTAAGTGATGATGAAATTTTCAGGAGCCCTGACTTTTTACTTACAGAGTAGCCAACATTTGTTTCAGAAGCTCCGAGAGTCAACTCAAGGTCTCGCTCCAAAATGCAGATTTGCTGATATTAGAGAAACCAGCAACATATGAGCATCCTTCCTGGATTCCCTTCCAACAGTGGGGTTTAAACCACTATACCTAGCATCAATATGAATTTTCTTAAATTCCAGACCTCCCACTCAATCGTTCAATAAGTTTTGGTGAAGTTATCAAGGTGAGCTGATTCCAAGTTCCCTTATCTGTAACATGAAGAATGTAGAATATACACTAGTTATTTATAGCAAAATGAATAACAATAATGCAAATAAAGATCACTGGCACTAAGCCCGACATGAATTAACATTAGCTCTTATTCTTCCTTCCTTCTTCACATTTTCCTTTCCCTGATATGATACTGTAGAATAGGGCCTTGAGCCAGGAGTTGGGAAACCTGAATTCTTTTGTGTTTTTTGTTTGTTTGTTTTTGTTTTTATGTTTGTTAATTTTTTGAGTTGGAGTCTCACTCTGTCACCCAGGCTGGAGTGCAGTAGCATACTCACAGCCACCGCAGCCTCAATCTGCTGGGCTGAGGAGATCCTTCCACCTCAGCCTCCCAAGTAGCTGGAATTACAGACATGCATCACCGTGCCTGACTAATTTTTATTATTATTATGCTTTTTTGAGTTGGAGTCTCACTCTGTCTCCCAGGCTGGAGTACAGTGGCACACTCATGGCCACTGCAGCCTCGACCTGCTGGGTTCAGGTGTTCCTTCCGCCTCAGTCCTCCAAGTAGCTGGAACTACAGTCACGTGTGATCACACCCGGCTAATTTTTTGATTTATTGTGGAGATGAGGTCTCTCCAAATTGCCCAGGCTAGTCTTGAACCTGTGGCCTCAGGCAATCCTCTCACCTCAGACTCCCAAAGTGTTGGGATTACAGGCTTGAGCCAGCGTGCCTGGCTGAATTCTTAATCTGAGTTCTGGGCAAGCTTTCTATCATCTCTATCTTCATATTTTCTATAATCCCTCCTATGTGTAAAAAAACAGACAAGGAAACTTCAAAAAATAAGGACTCAATAAAATGTGAAGGCCAGTACTTTGCTGCATTGACCTCAGTCCACAGTGCATTGGAGCCCTGCACCTATACAAATGGCAGTTTTTCAACACCCCATGTGGCTAGTAAGGCTGAAGAACTGAGTTTCTGATTTTATTTCATTTTAATTGAAACATCGTTTTTAAAAGCTGTTTATTGATTGAGATATTGAAAAACTGGTTTTTAAAATGTTTTTCACATTGGTGAAAAACATTGGAGGCTACATTCCAGCAGATGCACAAATTCATTCAGAAGGTGGTCCCTGTGCCATGTACTTGCTTTCTCTCTGAACGAAGAATAATGATGTCAAAACATTCTTTGGTCTTCTTGCTATAATTATACATTATAATAATCCATGCATGAAGAGCAGCAAAATAATGTAAATAAAAGGAGATGCCAGAAATCAGAGAACTAGGAAGGAAAGAAGACAGAGAAAGAGTAGAGGGTCTAAGTTGGAAGTAAGTACATGGAATGGTCTCACTCATTTATGTGATCTAGAAATTAAAACAACTAAATTCATAGAGATAGAGAGTAGAATGATATTATCAGAGGCTGGGAAGGGTAATAAGGGGTGGGACGGGAATGAATAATAGTTGCAAAAATAGAGCTGGAATTAATGAGACCAAACACTTGATAGCACAGCAGGTAACCATAGTGAACCGTAATTTATTATATATTTTTAAATAACTGTGGAAGTGGAATGTTTCTAAGGCAAATAAATGATACATGCTTGAGGTGATGGATATCCTAATTACCCTGATGTGATTATTACACATTGTATGCCTGTATCAAAATATCATATCTACCCCATGAATATATGCACCCACTATATACCCATAGTAATTAAATATTAAAAATGTAAGAGTTATTCTCATTTTAAGAATCTCAGATTAAACACTTGCAGTGTTAATCTTCACATCCTGCTTGTCCTTTAAACACAGAGGTCCTGAAGAGAAGAGTCTATATATCTGGATCATTTTGAATCATATTTATCAGATCTTAGTGCAGTGTTTGTCACATAATATATGTCTAATAAATACTTGTTAAACTAAACTCAATTTTATCTATGTAATTCGAAAGCTGTCAGGTCTTTAACTTCCCTCCTGTAAATATCTTATCAATTTTAACACACATTATATGTATGAAATTTTGAAGTACTTTAAAAAAACCCAATACTGTTTAAATTCAAGTAGTTAGTACTATTTGTGCCAAAAACAGAATATCTGTTCAAGACATTTTAACAGATAAAAATTTTCTGGGACAAGATAGTAATACAAAGAGGATAAACAACATTCATCCTATTTAATGACTCAGCAGATAAATATGTTTGGGGTGAGGAATAAAAAATGAAACATCAGCATTCTTCAAGGCAATCCCTTTTCTCTGTGTACTTTCCCATGAACTAGACCATGAAAAAATGCTGTATTTTTCCGGATTCCTCATCCACGCTCTCAGTCTGCAGTGGCATCACCACTAGATGCCAAGAAATAAAAATAAAAAAATCAATCATTCTGTTCTGCAGAACTCAAAATTCTCTCCCACCCAGTTCAAACCCAGTCACACGAAGGAAACCACAAACGAAGCCCCACCAACTAATATGTGATATTTTAATCATTTCCTTTTCACATTAAAAGTATTCAGCTGATGTTTCAGGAGATGAAACCAAAAGATAATCTGACAAATAAAATATAGCCTGTTTGAAACTTTACTTACAATAAAATTCTGGTACTGAGGATCAATAAAAAAGGAAATCTCTTCCCTGGTACCATGATAGATAAGAGCGCTGAGCTTTGGGATTTTTGAATGGTAAGTAGGAGTATTCATGCCTGAAGGAGAAGGGTCTCTACTAAGTTACCTAAAAGGAAGTCACATTTAGCACTTGCTAAACTATGTACTCTTGAAGGAAAAATAAAATGTAAAAACCCATTATCCTAATGAGATGTTCAACTTGTATTAGAAACATATATAAAAAAGATATAGTTTTGAGAACTCGTTTTGCATTTATTTTCTCTAGATGTTTCATTTTTACCTAATTGTTTCATTGAAAATAGAATACTATTATTATGTGCTTGCAAAGAGACTGCCTAATTATTAATTTTTCCTTTATTTGGTTTAATATAAAAATTATTCCATTTTATTTCTGAAATTTGTGACTGATTTCACACTCCTTTCACTCTTACATTACAGATTGCTTCTTTACAAAGAGCAAAGCATCAAATTATTTGCCTAGAAGTTAGGAATGAGTTAACTAATTCCAAGGCACATAAGAAGCATTCTATACTTGGAACTGAACTAAGAAAACACCTTCTAGAAAGAAACCTGAGTAATAAATTTGTGTATCACCCTTATGAAGGGTGAACATAAGGTTTCCATTTCTGTTACCTCTCAGAGCCCAATCACTAGAATTCCAAAGAGGTCATTAGAATCATTGAAAGAATTAAAGACAAAAAGGAGGAGACATGTCATAATTATAATTTGATCCAGAATTATGGAAAACAGAAAAAAGGAAGAAATAGACATAAATTAGAACAATGAATGAAAGACTGTTGAAAGAAAATGAAAAAAAAAGAAGAAAGAATGATAGTCATAGAGATATAGCCACAGCACACAAATGGAGATGCCCACCCCTGGATCCTTGCACACTGACTGCTGGCACTCTTCTCCAAGGTTGTACCCCAAGCACTCATTATTCTCTACATCTGCTAAAGAGTAGGTGTCAAAATGACAGATGCTAGCTTGCCGTATCAACATTTCCCTATAGCCACAAAGCCCATTATTAACAAAGATAAACCTGGGCCAAGATAAATTTCTTATCACAGTATGGGGCAAGGAAGAGTTCAAAATGGTGTTAGATTGAACAATTCTATTGTTGTAAGCTCCCTAAAGCAATCGAAAAGCACTAAGATATTCTATGTAGGACTCGAATCAAAATACCATTCTTCCAATCTGTTTAGACTGGTGCTATAACAAGTACTGTTTTGAAATAAAATCAAATGATGATTTTAAAGGAATAATTTGCCTTAAGAGTTCTCTTTTCTGTTTGGCTTTTTAAAAAGAAAGTATGAGAAGGAAATGTAGATACATTTAAGATCGTGGCAAGTGGAGAAGAAGCTAGTTTGTTTAACTGCTTTGAGCTGTTGGTGAGTGTGTAGCTGTTTTTTCCACTGGTCTTGTGCCTTACCAAGAGGCAGAACACTAATTATAGCTATCCAGCTGGAAGGGATAAGATGAGGGAGAATATGTAGAGACATTTTAACGTTGAGATCAATGGAACTGGTATATAGTTTCTGACAGACATTTCAATCTGAATGAGCCAGATTGCTCTGGGACATACTAAAAAAGACAATTCTAAATGGTCATTCACCATTTTCATCTATCATATTCATCTGAAAGTACCTCCTATGTGTTTTTATCTATTGCCCAAATCCAAACCTTGTTCTGCCAAGACTCTTTAAATGGAAATGTTATTCTGAAGCTTTCTAGAATAAAGGCATATGCCATTCAACCCAGTAATCTGGTCATGGGAAAGTTAATGTGGTTGTTGGAACTGTGTTAAGTTGCTGGGAAAAACCTTAGTTTAACAGCAGCCAGGGGAATGATGAACAGCATTATTTGTATCCTTCCATGTGGTGCCTAAGTCTGATTTCTTGGCATCTGTCTCATATAATCTTCCCTTTCATAATTATGTAAAGGTAATTTCTAAGGAATGTTTCTTATGAAATATAGATTCCATTTTCTGGTTGGGTTTTGTTTGGAGGCAAGTTACTTAGCAAACTTATGTTGACATTGTCTATGACTAATCAATTACTTATCTAGCTATTAGTTTTTTTTTTTTTTGATTGGAGTCTCACTCTGTCACCCAGTCTGGAGTGCAGTGGCTGCTCCCGGCCACCGCAGCCTCGCCTGCTGGGCTCCGGTGATCCTTCCGCCTCAACCTTCCAAGTAGCCGGAATTACAGGCATGCGCTACCACGCCCAGCTGATTTTTTGATTTATTGTAGAGATGAGGTCTCGCTGCCCAGGCGGGTCTCGAACCCACGGGCTCAGGCAATCCACTCACCTCAGCCTCCCAAAGGCGTGGGATTACAGGCTGAGCCACCGAGCCCGGCTTATCCAGCTATTAGTATTTAGGTAAAATATATGTACTTTTCCACCAACATCTAAGCCACCAAACTGATGATTTTTTTGTTTACTGATCAACCAGTACTGTTCCAAACTGCAGGAAAGACAAGTTACCCCAAACAAGACAATATAGCCAAAATAATAGATCATTTTGTTTATTGTGTATCTATAAAAGTAGAATTAATGGTGTAAATGGTATACTCTTTGCCTTGAGGGTCTTACACTGGTAAAAATCACTGAAAGTTTAGTCTACAAAGTAATCATAACAAGATTGCAAAGTCTAGTGTCTTCAGCCCTACTATTCCATTCTCTTGGATTCCTGGAGTCTTGATATCTACAATCCAAGTAAAAACATACTGTTTCCATTGTTCTCAAAGTCATCAATCAACACCAAACAGTTTGTTGTATTAAACATTTCATGTTTGGGTCATTCCTTTGTCCTCCAGTTTAGCCTTTTTGAAACAGTATTGGATAAGTTTCTTTTTTATAGTTGTATGATGAGGGCAGAGGAGGGGAGAAACCATTCTATTTATAGCAAGCAATGCAGTCAGCTAGGCTCAGTGTTAACTGATTCCGACAAAACTTGGGGGATTGAAAATGAAAGGCATGGGGGGGGGAAGAAAAATGGGTTGAGGATAGCTTACTGATGCCCCAATAAGCCAGCATCAGGTATCACAGTTTATTAAATATATGTGTGCATTAAACTTTATCTTAGAGGTGAAGAGGGTAAATGGCTCCTTTCCCAGAATCTTGTTAACACTTTCAGCTACTGACAATTTTCATTTAGCATATTTCTTCTTCAAAGTATTATCTCTGTAATCGAATTTCCTCCAAAGAAGAACTATCTTTATCTTCTTTTCACAGTGTGATCACAGCTATCAACTTTAATCACATATGCACAGGTGATTTCTCCTCTTTATTCATATTTAAAGGACTAGAGCTTGCAAAACATTCTTTTCTACATTAGACAATAGCTTTAATACCTGTAAAAATCACAACCATTTATTGAGCTACTAGTATTGCACGGATTTTTCACACATTATTTTAATCTTCATAACAGGTTATGCCCCTTATTTTATAAAAGAGAACACTAAGATTCAAAGAGATTAGGTAAATTTGCCAAGGTTACATCACCTGATAATTGTATATTCTGATTAATGTTTCCCCCACCCATTTAATCTCTTGGCTCTTATGTTTTTTTAGGAAAAATAATTTGGCCATACACAGATTATTTATCTGAAATCCATATGATTATGTTTTCAAAAGGAATAAATAATGTAAAACTCCATCGGCCATTTTTCCCTCAAAGTTTGATCAACCACTCCTTAAAGGCATATAAAGGAAACCCAACCCTCAGTATAAACTGCAAAAAGTCAATCTTAGGGCCAAGATCATACTTCCTGCTCTGAAACATCAGCACCCAGTAGATGCTTAATAAATGTCTATAGAATGAATGAATAGGTAGGAATAATTTTCCATGATAAGAAAAAGAACAATGCTCTATGAGTGTTACAGATGCTTGTCCTGATAAAAAGTAACTCTCTTTTGCTCAAAACTAAGAATAATAAATGAAATTGGTCTACTAGGACAATGTAGGAAAATCTACATTATATGTGGATATCTAGACCACAACAGGAAGCTAACCACATACTGTACTATGATGCTAATTATTACAGCAAATGACTACTCTAAAATGCATTGCATTTACTTTCCCACATTCCACACCCAGAGGGAAACTACAAAGAAAATAGCTCTGTAGGGAATTACTTTTGCAAGCTAGTTACTTAAAAATTGGCAAGAACCATCACCCCTACTCTGACTCTGAAGGTGACATTCACAAAGCAAAAACATAGGCAAATACTTAATTTCTTTTTGAAGCAATCAGAATTAATGAGAACAGATACGCACTCGAAAAATTGTGCCTTTGCTACCTAAAACCAGAACCCTTGGTAGGTAGAAATAGGTATTTGGCACTTTCAATTACAGAAACAAATACAAATGATTGAGACTAACACGATTATGAAAAGAATTATGCTATAAACATATGTAGTTATTTAACTTGAGGCCACAAATCAAGGTGGTATATTAAATATATATTAGCGTATTATGGGAATTGTAACCATAGCCACCTCCCATCTCCCATGAACTTTCTGCATCAAAATGACTTTTTCCCCTTTGTCTTATTTGAGAAAAATAACAACACAATTTTTTTTCTCTCTCTTTTAAGTCATATCTTTAAGGATATGAGAATGAAGAAGAGAGAGTCAGAGGGGTTAGTAGTGATTGGTTTTTCCACAGACTCATGGCAGGATGTGATGATCAAACAGTTCAGAAAGGAGAATGATGATGGGAGGAGCTAATTAAACTAACCACAGCAAAAACAGAATAAACACCATTCATCTGACCAAACATGCCCCAAAGATGCTGCCACTTCTTTCAGTACTGTTTCTTTGTTCCCAGCCCAATTTGAACATTCAGGACAACATTTCCCATTATTTTTGTTTAATTTGAAAGAAATACCAAGGCTTGGCTTGCAGGAGATGAAAATACTGGGGCTCACCTCCCAGAAGCCTTTGCTCATTTTAAGAATAACGAATATGCTGTGTATAGTAGATGCCAGAATATCTATCACACCGTCCCCTGTATATCTGGGACCCTAGCAAACACCTCAAAACCAAGGTGCAAACTAACTTTAAGACCCACTGTTCAATGTCACTAACCTCCCTAACCTCCAGCTTTTCCTAGCATGGCAGCAATGTTCCCATGGTAACTAAACAAGGGAAGGGGAGCGAACAACAGAGGAAAGGGGCTGAAATTCCACCAAATAACACACAGCCAAAACAGGAAAACCCTAGAGGATGAAAGTTAAAAACATGACATGTCAATCCTGAGTGGCATTCATATCTATCACAACATATTAGATTAAAACGGCTATTTTTCCTCTTCTGGATCCTTCTAAAGGTTCAATATGGGGGAACTATATGGCTATCCAGCCATATATTTTCTTTTCCTTCAGTCCTGAAAATGAAAGAAGTGCAGTTCTCAGGAATACCGAGCTGAGAAAACTGGACTTCATCTAACATCCTTGGAGAATAATATTTTAGAAGTTCTCAATGATCTTACTGCATGGTCTTCTTGAAGTACCCCTTAGGTGGGCTACCTAGGAGTGAGCCATGAATTATCAAAAGAAAAGAACTGTGTATTGAACTGTTGCAACTACAATAAAGAGACCGTATTCTAACGGACAATAAAGAAACCGTATTCTAACAAATGTCCTCCTCCCATTCCTCCAAGAGGAATATGCAAACCATCCATCCACAAATCAGTTTTTCAAGGACAGTTAAATAGTATATTATCTTTAAAAGTTAGAGCCAGGTTAAAAGGAGACATGTATATCTCTTTCATTATTGTTTCTTGTTTGCTTTTTTTCTGAGTTGGAGTCTCACTCTGTCGCCCAGCCTGGAGTGCAGTGGCCACTCCCGGCCACCGCAGCCTCGACCTGCTGGGCTCTGGCGATCCTTCCACCTCAGCCTTCCGAGTAGCCGGAATTACAGGCGCGCGCTACTACGCCCAGCTGATTTTTTGATTTTACTGTAGAGATGAGGTCTCGCTGCCCAGGCGGGTCTCAAACCCGCGGGCTCAGGCATTCCGCTCACCTCAGCCTCCCAAAGGCGCGGGATTACAGGCTGAGCCACCGAGCCCGGCTCATTATTGTTTCTTATATTATGTGCTAATCAGTACTATAAAAATTAGTGTGACTAGCCTTCCCATTTTTCTTAGGAGTGAGGGTTTTTCCAGGACATGAAACTTTCAGTGCTAAAACTGAAACAGTCCCAGGAAAAATGAAATAATTAGTCACCCTAAGACTGACCAAGCCAAATCCAAATTGAATAGCAATAGTCATTGTTGGTTTGCTTTGCTTTGTTAAAGAAAAAAAAAGTTAACTTTTTTCCTTAATTTTTTTTTTTTTTTTTTGAGTCGGAGTCTCACTCTGTGGCCCAGGCTAGAGTACAGTGGCACACTCACACCCACCCAGCGTCAACCTGCTGGATTCCAGCAATCCTTCTGCCTCAGCCTTCCAAGTAGCTGGAACTACAGGCATATGTTACCATATCTGGCTGATTTTCTATTTATTGTAGAGATGAGATCTTGGTGAGTTGCCTGGGTTGGTCTCGAACCGGCAGGCTCAAGCAATCCACTCTCCTTGGCCTCCCAAAGTGCTGGGATTACAGACTGAGCCACTGGCCTTTTCCCTAAATTTTATAAATAACTTTATAATAAATCATGAATACCCTGGTCAATATATTGACCAGGCTGAAGGGCAGTGACAAGATCACAGCTCACCATAGCCTCTATCTCCTGTGCTCAGATGATTCTTCTGCCTCAGCCTTCCAAGTGGCTAGTACTACAGCTATGCCCCACCATACCCAGCTGATTGTTTGATTTTTTTCATAGAGACAAGGCCTTGCTGTGTTGTCAGGCAGGTTTCAAACTCCTGGGCTCAAGCAATCCTCCTGCCTCAGTCTACCAAAGTGCTAGGATTATAGGTGTTAGCTACTGTACCCGGCCAGAGACCCATATTTTTAGTAGCTCCCTCTACTCAGTCATTCTTCATACAGAAGAAGTAATAACAGAACATATAGAATACAAGATTTTTTGTTGGGAAGACTCTTATTTAATAAAAATATTCATAGTATCCCATTCATAGTGTTCCACAGAAGTAGACAAACTCCATCAGAATCATATTAAACATCACAGTCCCATACAATTAGGGATTAACATCCTTTATGATATATTTTGACACATTCATTTATAAGATTTAACATATCACACCAAGAGCATTAGTAAATGGGGGGAGATGTTGAAGGGGAATATAGACCACACAACCTCACAATAGGCAAAACATAGTCCAACAAGAGGGAACTGCTTTATGCATAAGATAAATAATGAGAGATGCAAGCAGATTTTTTCCTATTAATACTGTTTTACTTTCTGCTATTATTTCCAAATGAAGCGAGTTTGTAAATGGATTTTAAACACAGACACTCATTTAAACGTGATTTCACAGGCATGAGGATGCAACATGGAGGCATGACACTAAACGAAGAACTGAAAGAGAGCTCTGCATTCCAGGAAAAGGGAGACTTAAGGACAACACAGCTGGCAGCATTAAAAAAACAGTCGCAATTGGGCTCTTGGAGTTCCCATAATGAGGAACTATGCCTGCGTAAATAACACACCCCCTCACATACTCCAAACAAAAGACAGCATGGGAAACTAAGTATCATGACAGTCTTTTCCTTGAAATGGTAGGAGGTAGCAAAGAAGGCTGGTTTTAATCAGGCCACCTGGTTTTAGATTAGGATAATTTAACAAGAAAAAATAGATTTAACCTAACATAGTCTTTTAAAAGATACTCTTCTTCGTTGTTATCCTACTTTGCTATGGGGAAAAGAGACAGTGTTGTTTTGAGTTATAAAAAGGAAAATATTAGCAGAACATTTCACAAATCATATCCTAATCATTCTTGAGAGTTTTATTTACCCTACCACTAATTGAGACTTCATATTATATAGCACATATGATATCAATTGCATCATATATAAAAGGAAATACTTTAAATTACAATCTTTGATCTTCGTCTTGGCTCCTTTACTTAGGTTTGCATGGGAGATTTTAACTGTTGTATAAGTTTCTAACCACAATCAAGAGACGTAAAAGAAAAGACATGTTTGGAGTTACAAAACAAGGTCAACTGAGTCTTGACGGAACAGAACAAAAAGGAACACTTAATAAAGAAGAATAAACGGGTAGAAGATACCAGATAATTTATAGGTGAAAAACCAATGTTATAAATAAAAGCCAAGAAAATAATACTAATTATTTATTTTGCCTTTGGCACTATGATAAAACTTTTAACAACAAACACGAGAATAAAAAGAATAATGGTGGATAATTATTTAGCACTAGAGTGACCAGCCAACCCATTTTACCCAGACTGACGGGTCTTCCAGGATGTAGAATTCAGTGTGAAAACTTGGAGAATCACATAGGGTTGCTGCAAGGGTAAAATGGGTTCATACACGTGAAATGCTGCGTTTATGCCTGGCACAGAGAGAGTTCTCATTTGCTCCAATTTGTCCAAGACTGTCCTGGCTTTAGCACTGAGAGTCTCGCATCCCAGGGAACTGAGTTCTTTGTGGTTTTTTTTTTAATTTTAAAATTTTTATTTTAAAGATGTAGGGTGCAATTCAGGGCTAGGTGTACAAACGGTCATTGAACAGATAAAGTTTGGGCCTCACTTTGGTCCCCACTTCACCTGGTTTGAGATAAGGTACTCTTATTGATGAAGTGTGCCCCGGAAACTAAGTTTCTATTAACATAAGTTCATTTAAAGTTTACAACAGACCTGTGAGACAGAACTATGTACTGTTACAATTCCATACTACAGAAGGCACAAAAAAGGCCCAGATATTTTCAGTAACTGTTCATGGTCACACAGGATTATAACTAGGCATAGGGTAATGTGGCATGCAGTAGAAAAGAAGTCAATCAGAGGAGCTGGGAAATGCAAAGAAATGGTGAATTGGAAGGACAGTGGGAGAAAGGAGGGAGGGAGGGACAGAGGGAAGGAGAGAGGGAGGAAAGAGGGAAGGAAGGACAGACAGGTCCAGGAATGGGAGCAGTAGCCACATTTTATCTACAAATGTGGCACAGCAGATTGATTCTTTACAATGACCTGTTGATAACTTATTCAAAAGCAGTACCAAGACCAAGCTAGTCTAGATTAATATTTTTGTTACCAATAAACAAATCTTGTCACTCTCCTTTAGTAAATAATCTGGTTTAAATTTTTAAGCAACATTCATTTAAAAAACATAAAAATGTGCATTCATGCTGACTGATCTAACTCTGCAAGTCTAATTATCATAAACCAACAACAATTATCTATACTTTGGATGAGATCTATACTTGGGAAACAAAAGCCAAATATTACCATTCATCTCCCAGGTACCTAATGCGTCAGCATTACTGCAATGTTGTGTACAGCTCAGGCACTTAGCAAGATGTTCTTTGGAGACACAACACAATTTATTTTGTTCTATTATTTCCAAACCAATAAATGAGGGCATTTTGGAGTGATTAGAAAACTACAATGAAATGGTGTTAAATTATAACTTCCCTGTGGGATTTTAACAACCCAGACTTACTCTTTTCCCTTTGCCAGCTTCATTTTTAAATAATAAGAAGGATACGACAGTGAGAATGGCTACCAATTCTTGAGTGTCTTCTGTGTGACAAGCACTGGGAAAAACAATGACTGGCACATCTGTGTGTGCATGTGTACAGGCATATCCAACGTGGGTGGGGCAGGAAGTTCTATTGCATAAAAGGCTGGTTAAAGGATTATAAAAGATCCTGACTGTGGCCCAGTAAATTCTCAAGTTTTATGGACTAAAAATTTTTTGAAATGGTCATTTAATTTTTATTTAAGCAGTTTGGTGTTTTGTTTTGTTTGGTGATGCACTTCTAGTGTGTGGGAAAATATCATTTATACAAATATAATTGTCTAACTCTATTTACTTAATGTTACTGACACTATATTTTTAAAGCACAGTGTTTACTACTGTATTTTAGATTTTTAAGATGCTCTATTTTATATTTTATTTCCTTGAAGAAGCATCATCACCAGTCATTTCATGCAAAGGGACTTCTTTTATTATTTATGTTGCATCTCATTAAGGTTTTACTTCCAACTTCTAAATTTTCTCCTGAGATTAAACATTTGACTTTTATGAAGCCACTAAAAGAACAAGCATGTGTCACTTTCATTTAGGGTCTGAAAACATCATAATCTTGCAATTTAATCAGCCTGAGAGTTGACAAAAGACATTTTAGCTGTTATAGAAACCAACCATACAGAAAGTCAGCACACTCTGATAAGTCTCTTTAAAACATGTCAACTTTGCCCATTGCCCAATCAGAGCTGATGACCAAATTGAATTACTATATTACTAAATTATTATAAATGGGTATACCTCATACAGGAGTAATGGAGAATTCTGAGTGGTAAATCAGTCAAGTGAATATCACTCTGAACAAAATGCAAATAACTAAAGACCCCAGACAATATGATGAAATGGTGAACAACAAGAGTTGTCCACTGACAACCAAGTTTCAATCACAAGAGCCTGTAAGAACTAAATTAGAAAATTAGTAATTGCAATGGGTCATGGTCATGACTTGGTGAATATAACACTGGGTCTGAAGTCCTAAAACAGATTAAAATAGCATCTCATTTTATTTAAGAGACAAGATGCAACTTATTTAAAATCATGATTCCTAAACTTCAAAGCAAGCAAGGCAAACAAAGTGTAGTTTATAGGATTATTGTGAAGCTAGGGAAGAAAGTGAAATTTTAAAAAAAGAGCGGGGGGAGAAAAACAGGGAGAAAAGTCCAGTACATTTGTTCCCCTAAATAGGTACTGAGCAAATGTTCATTGAAGAGAAATATAAATAGAATGTTTCATATTCAGAACATTTTAAAATTGGAATTAAACCAAAAAAATTAAAATTTGAGAATATTCAATTATTTCAAGTAACAGATTATACCAAGAATTGACTAAAAGTGCTTAACCTGCTAAGAACTCCCATCCAAAAAAATTTTTTTTAAAGGGGTTCTCAGGAAGTGAGATTTTTAGACTATATTACTCAAATTATATCACTGTTGAGATATTTGCTTGATTCCAAATATTGTATAACATAGAGTAAGAGTAGCTACTTTTATTTAATACTTACCATAAACCAGCATGATTAAATGCCTCCCATGCATTCTCTTCATTAATCTTCAAAACATCTTTTTAAGGTAGCTCATGTTGTCTCCATTTTACAGATGACAAAACCAAGACTAATAAGTGATAGTGCTGGAAGCTTAACAGATATTTTGATCTGAGAAGTAACAAGTTAAGGATACAGATTCTAAAATAAAATTATCTGAATTCAAATTAACTCTCCTCTCTGGTCCTTAGTGACTTCCTTTGTGAAATAAGAAAAATAGTAGGATTCATTTCAAGGAATTATTTTTAGGTTTAAATTTATGCTGAGTACTTAGAAGAGTTCAAAGACTTAAGTCAGTATCTGATATATCTTAGCTGTTATTGGTCTAGCTCCAAGGTTCTAAAGTCAATTTTTCCAGAAGGCAATTGACCATTGGATGACAAAGTAAAGGGACTAGGATTATTTTAATGATATGTATGTCTCAGGTGTAGATAATACTTCCACACATGTTATCTCAATTGATCCTATCTCTGCTCAAGGCTGTGCAACTAGGAGGACTAGTGTGGTATTGGTTCTAGAACCTCAAGCTTGGGTTTCTATGATCTTTCTCCTGATAGAAGACAGTCCTGGGGTTTATTCTTTGGTTCTGTCTAGTAACACAACACAAAACAACTGGGTAAAAGAATGTAACATTTAGTTTTATATCCAGATGTACCAGTCAGTATGAGACCAAACATCTGGCTGATTAACTGGATGCTGCACTTTTTTTTTTCACCCTGACATTGGGCAACATGTCAAATATGATTGATGAGAAGCAGAAGAAAGGAAAGACTACAGAAGGAGCTGTTAACAAGAGAAATACTTTGCTAAATAAAAGATGGCATAGACTCTGCTATCATCACCTGCTCCAGCAATTTATTTGCAACCAACATCAATAGCCCTACTGGGGAATACAATCTCGCTCAACTTGTTCTACCATTTTGACACTTCTAACTCAGAAATGTAATTTAAAATAAAGATTCATGGAGCTAATATCCTTCGTGCTTCAGACTATTAAAGCGCCTATTGTTCTCACAGCTTAGAGGGGGGTGAAAGTCTGCATGCATAAATGAATGCGTGGATGATATACTACTTGATATAAACACTACCCACCTTTTAGTGAGATACCAATGCCTGAAGAATACAAAGTTAAGATATGCACTTTGCATAAAATGCCTGATGATTTTTTAAAAAGTAGTTGTAATGGATGCATTTTCTGTAACTCTAGATATACTGTGATTTTCCTATAGAGAAGATAACAGTTCACAACTGATCACACCAAGTTATCATGTTATTCAAGCTATAGCTAGTGAGCACTTGCCCTGTTATAAGTATTTTGCTAATCATGTGTAACACCAGCCTCGTGAGGTAGGTATCCTAATATCCTCCTTTTGGAGCTGAGGAACCTAAGGCTGACACCTATCAACTGACTTGCTCATTGTCGTATCTACCATGACTTTGCAGTTCCAACTGCCAACTAATGAAAAGGCCCAATAAAGGGCCAATTATGCACATAGGATGGAAAGAAGTGCATTTAATGTGAAAGAATCACAGAATTTTAAGTGTGGAAGAGATCTTTGGAGAGCAATTAATTCAACCCCAGCATTTTTAGATGATAAACACAAGGCTCATGAGGTCATGATTTGTTCAAGAGTAGACATTTTACCAGGAAAAGAATCAGAAATTCCCACCACAAGTATCATTTCTTTCTGCCAGCACATTATTTTATAAATGTTCAGTTAAATCCAAATGTCCTTTCTAGAAGTGATTTCTTATAAGCCATTGCCACATTGTTAGGGGCAGACAGACCAGGCAAGAAGGATTTGATAGAGAATCTGATATTTTGGATGTTGCTAAGAATATCAGCTAGGCAGTCAGTCCTGGGTTAGAGTCCTGACTCTAGCATCTACTGCTGTGCGATTCTTTGGAAGTCAGTTTACCTCCTTAAGCCTCAGTTTCTTCTTCTATAAACTGAGGATAATAACAGCGTGAATGTCAAAGAGTTGGTGACATCAGGGCACTAAAATACAGAAACATAACATTTGTAAAGTTTTGTGCAGCACACGGTGTCTTTTAAGCACCTACTTAACACTAACCTTCATAACTGTTCCTGGGGAGGAAGGCCTACAGGGAGTTCTGGGTTGCAGGAGGACTTCATGAAAGACCTGAAATTAATGGGAGGATTACGGTTCAAAGAAAGGGGTCACTGACCTCACCATGCAGCTCGAGACTGGCCCTGATTCTAAACTCTAATACCTTACTCCTTATCAATAAGCAATCAGCTTAATATCATGAGGAATCAAGAAAATGGGTTTTTTATTATCCTCACTAAAAAAAATAAATAAATAAACAAAATGCATACTCTTTCCTCCAACATGCATCAAAGAGTGATTTTGTGAAGGCTCACACACTCATGAACTAGAGTATGCAGAATAGAGAGTTTATGGGCTTCAATATAAAATGACAAGCCTGATGAATCACCATTGATTCAGATGCAAGCTAGTCCAGGATAAATCTCTATGATGTATTTATTTTGCCATTTTATAACTCAAACACCAGAGTCCCACAGTGCGGTAGATGCGACTGGACTCAAATCCCTACAAATTTTAGTTCCTCACTTCTGGCTTACTTAACATTCAGAATCAGACTTAGCAAGGTCTGCGTCCTGTTCTTGTTAATACAATGAAAGTAGTGTTTCTTTTTAAATAATATGTATAGAGATCAATTCTCCTAATCAGAGGACATGAATATTTAATTACAAAATGCTTTAGCCGGGCTAGGTGGCTCAGCCTGTAATCCCGGGCTTTGGGAGGCTGAGGTGAGTGAATTGCCTGATTCTGTGGGTTCAAGACCCATCTGGGCAACTTGACAAGACCTCATCTCTACAATAAATCAAAAAATTAGCAGGGCGTGGAAGCGTGTGCCTGTAGTTCCAGCTACTTGGAAGACTGAGGCAGAAGGATCGCCGAAGGCCAGCAGGTCGAGGTTGCGGTAGCCGGGAGCGTGCCACTGCATTCCAGTCTGGGCGACAGAGTGAGACTCCAACACACACACAAAAAGCTTTGATATTACTTTGCTTGGACCCTGGACTTCTTTGGATTCTATATTCTGAAGTTCAATGAAAATAGTTAACGCAAGTCCTTACAGATGTTAGTATCCTGGTGTTTGGAAAAGCTTTCATACACTATATATAATATGAAATGTTAGTCATAATTTAAGTTAGGATTGTATTAGTTTGTTAGGGATGACAAAGTACCATAAACTTAACAGCTTAAATGACAGAAATGTATTGCCTCTCTGTATGAGAGGCCAGGAGTCCAAAATCAAGGTGTCTGCAGAGCTGTGTCCTTCTATAAGGCACAAGGGAAAAATGTGGGGTCTACCTCTCTCCTTGGCTCACAGATGGCATCTTCTCCCTGTGCCTCACAACATCATCTCTCTCTGTACGTCTGTATCCACATTTCCTCTTCTTATAAGGACAGTCATTCAACTGCATTAGGGCTTGCCCTGATGACCTCATTTTAACGTAATTACCCTCTGTAAAAACTGTCTCCAAAAAAGATCACATTCTGAGGTACTGGAGGTTAGGACCTCAACCCTCAACATATATATATATTTTGAGGGGAGGATGATGTCAACCCAAAAAATGGGCTTTCAAAATAAGAAGCTGAGAGATATTTTACTCCTTCAAAATAAGAAGCTGAGAGATATTTCACTCCTTCAAAATAAGAAGCTGAGAGATATTTCACTCCTTTCTGTTTACTTTTCTTTCTATCTGTCTCTTTTTTATCCTTAATGTCTACTCTATTCTCTGGAAACAAGTTAACTTCTTCCTGCTTCCACCAGTGTCTCTTCATGGTGGTCACTGAAATTCTGTCATAATTACATAGGTTATTTTTTTAAGATTCTAGAGACCTCACTTTTTAATACTGTCTAAAATTTAATGTTTTTAGCATGCTCAGTTAGACACAAATACCTCTAGAATTCTGGAGAAATGTTAGCAAGGGAATTGAAATATGGCACACATTAACTGCTGAAATGGACGTGTATTCAGAAAAGTGATAATGTGTACTATGTACTAGGAAATCTATAAAGCAATTTACTCCTTCCACTTTTCAGAGCAATCCATGCTAATTTAGATAATGATAATTAATGATTTTCCACATCAAACGATGGAAATAAATCCATAAAAATTGACCGTATTGATCAACCATTTTCAATTAAATTAAAGGCAGAATTAAGCAACTCCATCAGGGGAGTTATAAAAGAACACTTTCTCCTAAGGTTGTTTGACAAAGGGATGGATAAATCGTCTTTTAAAATATGATAGAATGCACAGTGGAGCTGGGTACAAAAAAACTACAGTCATTGAAAATGCAAAAGTTTAAGCAATTCTATATACTTCCTTGGTGCAAACCTAAAAGTTACAATCACTTCTCAGTGATGCAATAATCCTGGCTCATTTCCACACTGTGGTAATTGCCCTTCTCTAAGTGATAAATTAAGAAGATTAACTATAGAACTAACTACCAAAAATGTACCTAATTTAGGAAATTTCAGCTTTCTATTATCTACTCTTTATCTAAATTAAAGTAAAATACCTGTCTGTGCTTTAACTGGTAATAAAACATTAGGGGGAAAAAGTCTACTTACATCACCTAGTTGAATAAGAGTCAAACTAAATAATTACAATTCCAAGATGGTATTTTCTCACGGATGGTTAATTCCAATATACTGGAAAGATCTTGTGGCTCTGTTGACAATGATGGAATTCCCACAATGAATCCCCTCTCAGCAGGATGCTGGCATTTGAAGGATTAATGGGAAAAGTAAGCACAAAGGTTATGCAAAGATTAAAAAGCTAAGAAAGAAGAAAAGTCTAATTAGAAAATTATTTATAAGGGTTTAATTCAAATTACATGCCTAGAAATGGGTTAGAATCTGAGAAAAACTTCGGTCACCTCACTCTCAAAATTTCACTCACTATTTGTGAATAGTCTTAACTTATTTCAAAACTTTTTGAGGTAGTTGTGGTATTTTTGGCATGTATGAATCAAGACTTGTAGCTTTATGTTCATCACCCTGTCCTATCAGCATTTCTGTGTCAACATCTAGAAGGTGTCAAGTGCTACTGAAAGGGAAATGTTGCCTCATTCTAAAAACCATTCCAGATAATTGCTGAAACTGCAACAAAGTAGCACTGAATAATCACTTCATCAGGCAGTTTAATGAGATCTTTTCTGAAAGTAGATCAAATTAATACTTTGTTAAAACATTACGTATTATTTCTTCCTACTCTTAATTTTTAAACCTTCTTCAAATTAAAAAAAATTCCCTCAGAAAATAAAAAATAATTGCATGCAATTCAGGTTTTTTTTTAATCTCAAAGATATTTATTCTGTATTTTTCTTATCAGAATAGGGATAAAGATGATGGGGGGGAAATGGGCCCATTCCCTTTCCCTCTTAGAACCCATTACAATATTATTTATCTCCAATTCAAAATACTAACTGAACAATCAAGGCCTGAGTTATTTTACATTTGCCTAAAACCCTACGGCATTTCCAGTATACAAATTTGTCACTGAGAGCCCATGAAGTGCTATTTTGAGATATTGGGGATAGGATGATAAACAGGATTTAAACACAGACCTTGTGGACTTTCCATTGAAGTTGGGAAAGACATACTATTCACATAAGTAAGTTAACAAATAAGGCACTTTTAGTCAGCGCAAAATCTCTTCACAGAGGTGAGTCGTCAGTGAACCTTGAATGTTGAGAAGAAGCCATTCACCTAAACACACAGGACAACACATTTCACACAGAAAGAATGGCAAGTACTAGGTTTAAGTTCAAGTACAAAGAACAGGAAGGTTAATGTGGTCAGAGGGTAGTGACCCTAAAGGCAGAGGAGTAGCACTTGAAATCTGAGATTTTGGCAGTGCTAAAATTATGTGAAGATTTCCAAGTAGTAAGAAGGTAGTTTGGATTTTTACTTTGTGTGCACTGGGACATCCATGGACCTTTTTTTGTTTTGTTTTGTTTTCAAGAAAGGGTTCTAAGGTGTGCTTCACATGTTAAAGGACAACTTTGGTTGCCATATGGAGGATAAACTAGTATAAGACAAGGAGTGGAAGGAAGCAGGTGGATCAGTCAGGGGGATATGGTTGTGGTCTAGATGAGAAATAGTGGCCTAGACTAGGTTCACAGAAGCAGAAATTTGAGATCAAATTTGAGATTTATTTTGAAGGTAGAGCAGACAGAACTTGCTAATAGATAACATGGAGAATCTAATTCATATGTTTGTCTTTTTTTAAAACCTTATCATAATCACCCTGAGGACAGAAGCTATCTCAGAGGTTCCTTGCGACCTCATGTTACACAGTCTGGTGCTAGGAACAGAATCAATATGAAACAAATATCAATTTCCCCTCCCTTCCTAAAGCAAGTACTTTAACCCCTGTCTGCTTCCTTAATGTAAAATAGTGATAAAACTTGTCTACCTTTTGAATATGAATTTTTCTAAAAAAAAAAAAAAAAGTTTGTAACATGAAAGAGTGTTCAGTCTCTAAGAAACTATACTAGCTTCTTTGCAACACTCAAGAAGACAAGTCAAAGTTTTTAACCAATCATCTTCTTTGTAGTTGGTACCTGCATGTACTCATCTAATACAGGGGACTTTAATAAAATAAAATAAAAACAGTTAAATTGGAAATGCTATCTTGTTCTTAGTGAATAAAGGACATATTAAAAAGAATTGTGAGAGCATATTAAATTAAGCCTATCAGAATCTACTTCTCAGAGATTAAATTCAGAAACAAAACCACATAGTTTACTTCCTTTATAACATAAAGCCTTCATGATGTTTCCTTCTGAGCTATAAAGATCTTAGCCCAGGTGGAATTCTGGAATTTAGACAACTTACATATTCTGTAAGAGTTTCTTTCTGTTATTTTGCCAAACATTCTCCCGATATACTTGTGCTACAAAAAGTTCTATTATCCATATTTTATTAAGAGGAATATTTAAGCTTCAAAAGAGAAATTTTTTGGCCAGACTTGGTGGCTCAGCCTGTAATCCCAGCACTTTGGGAGGCTGAGGCATGTGGACTGCCTGAGCTTGTGGGTTCAAGACCAGCCCGGCCAACTTGGTGAGACCTAGTCTCTACAATAAATAAAAATTAGCTGGGAGTGGTAGTGCACACCTGTAGTTCCGGCTACTTGGAAGGCTGAGGCGGAAGGATCGCCAGAGCCCAGCAGGTCGACGCTGGGGTGGCCGTGAGTGTGCCACTGCACTCCAGCATGAGACTCCAACTCAAAAAAAAGAGAGAGAGAAATCTTCCAGAAGTATTTTACATTAAAAGATAATTTTTTGAGTCATAGTTTATTTTTCCAACTTGAATATGTTTCTTATTTTTATCACACCTAAAGAAAATGATTAATGTAGCAACAGGAAAATCAATGTATAATTGTTTTAATTAATTTCAGATTCATATTCATGACATTAAGTATAATGTATCAAATAACTAAAATAAAAAGTTTAATCTAATAATCGTTCATATACACAACTCCAGCAATATTTTTAAAAGTTGAGGGAACTGAATAGCACTGGAAAAGTTCTACTTTTTGTGTGTAACAATAGACAAAAAGGGTTTGATAAAAACAGGCACCAAGGACATAAATATCTGGATCTTGTTGACCACACAGAGGGACAGAGTTTCCCTGGAAGAAAAAGGAACCTGCCTCTTTTTTCTCTCAGTATTTTCCCAGTACCAGCTGGGATTCCTCTCCACAAATCAGGGCCCCTACATAAAATCAGCTGAACCTTGGCAGAATCTAGGGTTTGCACACCAATGTTTCAATCCCAGCTGTTTCACTTAAGGGCTTTTGACTTCAGAACCTGCTTCAGTAGAACAGAGATAACTAACACCTGCCTCATGGTGTTGATGCGTCTTCAAAGGCCTGTGAATGGAGCATCAAACAGAGCAGGAACTTGGGTAAAGTTGGGTTGCTGGGCATTTTCTACTTCCCTTTTCAGAATTTAATCCCACTGATTTCCATACGAGAACCCACAAGGCTTTAGGGAGACAGCCCTAGCTCCAGGGATAGGTCACATACTGTCACTAAATCAGCTGTCCCTCTGCTAAAAGTGATTTCTTTTTTTCAGGACTGCACAGGTGACCTAAACCAGTCCAATCTCAATCTCTAAATATTTCCCCACGATTAATGGGACAAAAATTCTTTCTCTTCAACACAAAATGAAAGGAAAAGCAGGTGACCCTAGAGTTCTGGCTACCATCTGAGAAGTACGTGAGGATCCAGTCTTGGTAGTTTATCATCCAGTAGATACAGAAAAGGCACAGGAGGAAAAGAGAAAGAGCTAGCACTCTAGGGGACACCTTTGCACGCTGGATCAAGTCTCATGAGAACTGGGCTAGCCTGTTCTTTCCAGTTGTACCAAGCAGTGAGTTGGTTTTATTGATTGGGGCAATGTAAGTTAGCTTTGCTATTTCTTGCATTATGAAGCATCCTAACTAACACATTTATAGAAATCTGGGGGATAACAGCTGAAGGACAGAACTCCAAGGAGTTATCCTGGGAAAATAAGTAGAAATTCTTCAATGCAGTGTTTCTTAAAGTTGTTTTACATCCCAGATGCCTTGAAAACCTGGTATAAACAATAGGTAGGTCCTCTTCTTGAGAGCCCGCACGTGCACGCACACACACACGCACACGCACACACACACACACAAAGTTCTTAGACACACGCATAAAAAATTTGCCTATGATTTCAGAGAGATTCACAATGTCTCTGAAGTCCTTAAAGTAATATCATTTGTCAGAAAGTAAAAGAATATATCTGATTCAGAAGAATGGTTAGATTCCAATATCAGGAGAGCAAGTCCGGGGCAGTCCTCTGATGCTGGTTGTTGGCTGGACATCTATATCTACCGGCATCTTAGGGACTGAATATTTCCACCCAGTGTCAAACAGGCTGGTCCTGTGCTCTCAAAATGCTTCCTCCATTGTCTCTGCATCACAGAATAAACAAGAGCCCCATCAATCAGTTACTTTAAAAACTGTTAGAAAATGTGCTCAAGGGATTAAATTGTTCTCTACCTGCAACCCCCACTCATACCCCTACCCCAAGTTCTGCCGCTGATTTGGTTACCAGAACAGAGGAAACAATTTCCATTTAGCTATTTAAGAGTATGCATTAGATCTAGACAAAATTATGTTGATTCTAGCTTCCAAACCTAGGTTCCAAATGGTGGGGTGCTCCATCAAGGTTGACATCAAATTTCCACTACCATTTTATATATATACATTTTTTGAGTTGGAGTCTCACTCTGTCACCCAGACTGGAGTACAGTGGATGCTCCCGGCCACCGCAGCCTCGACCTGCTGGGCTCCAGCGATCCTTCCACCTCAGCCTTTCAAGTAGCTGGAACTACAGGCGTGCGCTACCACGCCCGGCTGATTTTTTTGATTTATTGTGGAGATGAGGTCTCACCAAGTTGCCCAGGTGGGTCTCGAACCCACGGGCTCAGGCAATCCACTCACCTCAGTCTCCCAAACCGTGGGATTACAGGCTGAGACACCGAGCGCGGCTACCATTATATTTTTTAATGTCATATCTTACATCCGAGATTAACTCTGCCTTTCAATTTGTTATTGCATTGCCCTTTTTGGTGTGTTTTACTGTAAAGCATATCGTTTATGGAGATAGAATGGATAACTGACCTCACACTCACATGTTTCTTTTTAGTCCCACAACCATTTTTTTTAAGTTTATTTATTTATTTTATTTATTATTATTATTTTTTTTTGAGTTGGAGTCTCACTCTGTCACCCAGACTGGAGTGCAGTGGCCACTCCTGGCCACCACAACTTTGACCTGCTGGGCTTGGGTGATCCTTCCGCCTCAGTCTTCCGAGTAGCTGGAACTACAGGCGCACGCTACCCGCCTGGCTAGTTTTTTGATTTATTGTAGAGATGAGGTCTCGCCAAGTTGCCCAGGCAGGTCTCGAAACTGAGAGCTCAGGCAATTCACTCACCTCAGTCTCCCAAAGTGCGGGATTACTGGCTGAGCCACCGAGCCTGGCTCCACAATATTAGAGTGCTTTATAACTAATTATTAAGCCTCTTCTCCTGGTAACAACTAACCTTATTCTCTGAATTTGAAGTTCAAGTGGTCACAGATGTTTGCTCAGTTCCACCTCCCTCTCTGAAAGGAATGTTTCTTAAAGCAGCACTCCTCAAACATTAGATGCATATGAGGCCTGCAGAGAGCCTGTTAAACCGCAGATTCCGAAGCAGTGGGGCCCAAGACACTACATTTCTAACAAGATTGCAGGCGATGTTGTTGCTGCTGGTTTTGTGACTCATACTTTGAATGGTAAGAGCTTACAGGATTTGTAGTGTAAGATCTTACAGTTTGCCTCTTCCACATACCTACTCTTGTTACCAGGGTGCAGCAGGAGATGCTCGTTAAGAATGTGGTGACTTGCTGTGACAGCTGATAGAGATTACCCTAGGTGGTAGCTAAGCAGTGAAGAGCCCCACTGCCTTACCTGCAAAAGCTAAAAATGTAGTTACAGCACAAGGTGTGTCTCCATAATCACTAGTCCTGTGAGGCCTATATGTATAGGAGTCAACAATTTCAGAAAAGAGCCCCTCCAAACTGAGTAGCACTCAGAGTCCAAAGACCCTCAATCATCCTACAGAGACCTACATCAAAACCCAGAAGATGCTGCTCCCACTAATCTTCTTAATTTATATTAGTATAATCCTTATTTTAATCTATTATATCTTCAGACTTTATAGTTCATCTGAACATAACATGACCTTGAAATTTCTGAGCTTTAAGAATATACAATACTAAAGCAACAGGCTCGTTTCTCAATTAATGATGGCATTGAAAGGACTAGGGTATCTTCCAATTGTCAAAATACTACAATCTTCATGGGTTAGAGAATACAAAAAATACTGCTAATGGCTATACTTTTAAAACATTAAACAATGTCAAATACCCAATTTCATATAGCATCTTTCAAATCACTTTATTAACTGGCATAGTTAATAATACCTCAGTGAGGTTGCAGTATAATAGCTGATGTTGTCAAATATTACAAATCTAATTTTATTTTATTGTTATCATATGCTTTATGACTACCATATCACATTTTATGATTAGGAAGGAAAGAAGACCCCCTAGATTTTCCCTCACACTCCTCCAACAAACCGTCTCATTGGTCTGTTTCTTTCTGCCTCTCTTTTATACACACACACACCACACACACACACACACACACACACACGCACGCACGCACACACACGTGCACACACATTCTCAGATTGAGAGGTCAAATAGGGGTGGTGACTTGGCAAACTTGATCCATTATATATCTCTATAGCTGTCAATCACAGAAAAATAACACAGTGAGAACAATCTAATGGTGCACTGTGAAAATAGCTTTTCTCAAAACAGGACACATGAAAACACTTCAGAGAGAATTTCAACTACCTTCTTCAAACAGCTGTTTCTGATGGTTTCACAGGACAGATTACGCATAAAAAGAAATGAGGACATCATTTAACAACACTACTAATTATAGGCACTTTACATATATTATCACATTTAATCTTTGCAACTTTTCAAATATGATTATCTAAATTTTTCAGATGAAACTGGGAACTGAAAAGAAAAAAAAGACAACTCCCTCAGAAAAAGTACAGAGCCAGAAAATGACAGTAGTAGGACTTGAATCCAGATATCATTGTCTCTAATTTGAAATTCTCCAAAAGCCTTGCCTATAACCACTAGATCAGTATTTCTCAAGCTTTAATATGCAGGCAAGTCATGTAGGGGAACTTGTTAACATTGCAATTTCTGATTCCATAGATCTGGAGAGGACCTGACAATTTACATTTCTAACAAGGTCTCAGGGGATACTGAAGCTGATGGTCTGTGGACCATGCTTTGAACAGCAAGGGAGTAGGATGGGCACTTTGATGGTGTTTCTCAAAGTGTGGTTCTCTGGGCTAGCAGCATCAGCAACACCTGGGATCTCATTAGAAATGCGAATTATCAGACTCTACCTGGGACCCACTTTAGAGTAGGGTCTTAGCAATCTTAGTCTTCCTAAGTCCTCCTGGGGAGTCTGATGTATATTCAAGTTTGAAAATCCATGGTTAATGTTTAGTATTTCCACAGATGTGAACAATCTAACTCTATATAGCCTAGAGTAATTCTTAGCTAACTGGATGTGCTTTTTTCTTGTTTTCATAGGTCACATATTATAACTTACCTAAAAATGTTCACCATATATTTGGCTAAAAAGTAGTCTGGTCAGAGAAAAACTGTGACAATAAAGGGAATATTAGTCCATTGCACTACAGCAACCCTTCATCACAGGCTGTTGGTGTGATCCCAGAGAGGTCACAGCAGCTTGGGCAATGGCACGCACATCATTAATTTCTCCCCTCCAAAATGGTAGAATTTATTTTCTCAAATATATCTCCCTACAGTATGCCCAAACCATTTTTCTTCCATAGTCTATTGTTCTCTGTTAAACAAATACTTAGTCACACATTTTTCATTCTAAACAGTGACTAGGAAATAAGCATTTTCTCTCAATTTGAAAAGAAACATGTCAAATAATTAACAAATACAAAATAAAAGATTGTTATCTTAGATATCCAGTTGGGATGAGTGGTAAGATTTAGAGGAAAATTATAGTGCTTGGAAGGCTCAGATACATGAAAATGAAATGTTTTAATTGGATTAATCTAAATAAAACAATCTTCAACCTCCAGATTCCTAAAATATGTGATAAGTTAATTCTACAATGGGCTATCTGCTTTACCTAAATTATCGCATTTAATCTATATAGCAATATGGCCAAGCAGGTACTATTTTATCCCAGCTATTTATTTATTTATTTATAATCTGTCACCCATGCTGGAGTACAGTGGCATGATCATGATGATCATAGCTCATGGCAGCCTTGGCTTTTTGGGCTCAGGCTATTCTTCCATCTCAGCATCCTGAGTAGCTGGGACTACAGGCAGACGCCATCATGCCAGGTTAATTTTTTGTGTGTGTACAGACAAGGTTTTACTATGTTGCCCAGTATGGTCTTGAACTCCTGGGCTCAGGCAATCAGACTGCCTTGGCATCCCAAAGTGCTGGAATTACAAGCATGAACCAGAGCACCCAGCCCTACATTTTAAAGATTATATAATGGTCTTAGAGAGGACACATAAAATCCAGGGTCATATATGTAGTTAAAGTCAGAGCTGACATTCCAAACCAGACCCATTGGATTCCAAAGCCTGAGCTCTTGATACACATGACTCTGCCTTACCTAAGTATACTGGAGGGAACACAGTGGTAACATTCAAGTTTGAAAGTATAAATTACACATGCTATATTCTTCCTGAGACTCCTGATCTAAATCTCTCTCCTGAAGGCTGCCATAACCTCTGCAAAGTAATCTTCTCGTGAACTTGGGATTTCCCCTTCCCATAGTGGCTGCTCTGCCTTCACATTTATTCCCCCTTCACTCGTAGCCAGCTGCCTGAGCCCATGAGAGGACTTGGTAATTCTACCCTACTGATTCTTCAAAGTGTACCAACTCCCATTTGCAAAGATCAGTTACAGGCTGATCTTACAGTCAGTCACTGCCACAGCTCCCCACAGCCAGGTAACAGAACTCGTTGGAGAATCAAGGAAGGGGTAGAAGAAGGATGTTTCTTGACCTTCTGTATTTGAAAGGGAAAAGCTACATTCTCCAATATAGGAAAAACTGAACAGAGCCCTCAGAGTCCTATAGGTAAAAAACAAAGCCACATGCCGTTCCATGAAACAATCAGAAGGGAGGTGAGATATGAGAAGTGGTTTAAATGTCTGAGAATTTGAAAAATTTACTTCACAGAACAAACCAGTAACTGAGTATGGAAAACTTGACCACAAGAGCCCACATTTCTCTGATCGAATAAGTAGTAGATCTGTTCTTTAGGACTATGCTTGGTCCTCTAGTTATTCTTGGGCATCTCAAGATGCTGAGTTAGTGCACTTGTCTCCTATGGACTTAGCAGCATGGAAGTTTCAATATTGCCTCAGATTCTGAAGAGGTCAGCCATGTAAAGCTTTGCACAAAGAAAAAAATAATTCAGTTTCTCTTTATAATCTCCAGGCACCAAACATCATTCCATCAGAACAGATGGAATTTCTTGAAACAATAGGACTTATTCTTTTCTCAGTACAGCCACAATAGAAGGGCAACTGAAACAGATTATGTTGCACAGAACAAAGCACTCTATCTTCATCCCTTCCCTGAAGTCATCATTAGAGATTCACACTCCTGCATCTGTAAAGGGCTTCCATTTGGAGTTGGTTAGTTATGAGTCTACATTCACTTCAAGCATCTGATTGGTTCAAACAACTTTAATGATTCTAACAAAAATGAAGATATTAAACATAGAGCTCATTATTAGTCTGAAGTCTGCCATGTTCCCTGCTGTATAATTAATTCCTTTCATTCAACACATTTAAAATAGCATCATTGAAGAATATTTAATTACCTCCCTCCAGAAGAAGGTCTCGACTCAGATTTAGTAGCCAGTTTCACAATGAGGTTCAATTTAAATTGTTCTTCAAATAATGTTTCTGCTAACTATAGGGAAAGATTAAGTCCAGGAAATTTAAATCTAGGGATTATAAAAATATGAAAGAATTGGAAGAAAAACATCTTTACCCTGCCATTAAAAAAACGGGTAAAGCATTTTTAATGGCGGCATATTTTCTCAAGAAATTTAAAGTATGTGACCAAGGTCACAAGAAAAAAATATATAACTGTAGTGACAGGAGGAAGTGTTGTATGAACATTTGTAATCAGGATGTATCATATCAATAGTAAAATATGTAAGATACTGGATTCGACACCAGCCTGACCTTGAGGTTGTTAGTCATCCAGCTTCCAGAAGGTGAGAATATGTGGGTGGAAACCACAAAGATGGCAATGAAGATAATGCTTCAATTACACCTCCAGGGTTGAAAGGGACACAGCACAGGTGATTCAATTAGGTGTCCTTGCTACCAGTGCTTGCAGCACCTGCTGCATATAGCATAATACATGTTTATGACTATGGCCTTTGGGTAAGCATTGCTGAAACCTAAATATCTAAAAAGAAAGAACGGCCAGCCTCTATTAGCTTCAGATTCAGACGTTGCTAGGCCATACTATTTGTCTGCCATTCTGACAGCAAGGACATTTTGTAATCATCTACTCAAAGAACAAAGTCTTTTACAACCCTTCCTCCTCCTCCTCACCATCACTAATACCAAACCTGCACATCACTAATACCAAACTCCAACTATGGACATCAAAGTATGTTTAATAATATAGAGGGCAGTTTTTAGGCCTATCCAGTGCCCTGGTTTGGGGTTTACGGTTTTTGATTTTTTTTTTTTTTTTTACAAATTATATCTCCTTTCCATTGTTCACAGACGTATAGAACTATCAAAAGGTGATTTTTGCTATGTCCCTAAGAGGTAAGCACATGACCCAACACCTTTGAGGCTTCAGCAGATTGCTGCAAGAAGAGAGGGGAATAATTAGAGTTCATGCATTCTAGCAGCAACTTCCTAAAATAGCTACTAATTATTCCCTGCTACCCAGACCTCCCAAGAGCCTCTGATTGTTTTTAGAAGCTTCTTCTGTCAGTCTGCACTTTGATTCTGTAAGCTACCCAAAAACTTTTCAATAAATTCCCAACAGACTTAAGTTAGCTTAAGCCAGGTTCTGTTGCTTGCAACCAAAGAGTCTGAACTGATGCAGATATGAGGCATAGGAGAAGGACATGTTGTGGTCTTTGCCCTGAAGATGCAAATGATCCAGTTGGGTAGAAGTGACAAATGCCTAAAAAGGATGCATGGCATTCTGAGGTAACTATTGCTAAGTGACAGATAAATGGGACCAGAGTTTGGGGGTGAAAGTCAAAGATTGCAGGCAGCATAGAAGGTGGTTCTGGACATGGTGGGACTGGTGATAATTAAATGCAGAAGAGCAGCAGGGGGTTATATAAGAAAATCTTGAAAATAATAAAAGTGGAACCAAACAGTAAAATACATATACATACATATATATGTTTGTGTGTGTATATGTGTGTGTGTGTATTTGTTTTGATCAGTCCTACCATGTCTAGAAACCCCTTCTATGCTGCCTGCAATCTTTGACTTTCGGCCCCAAACTCTGGTCCCATTTAACACACACACACACACACACACACACACACACACACACACACACACACACACTGCAAGGCCAGTCACAGTGACTCACACCTGTAATCCCAGCAATTTGGCAGGCCAAGGGAAGTGGATTGCTTGCTTGAGTTGGAGACAAGCCTGGGCAACATAGCCAGACATCATCCCTACAAAAAATAAAAAAATAGCTGGGTATGGTGGCAGGTGCCTATAGTCTCAGCTACTCAGGAGACTGATGTGGAAGAATTGCCTGAGCCTAGGAGTTTGAGGCTGCAGCAAGACGTGATCATGCCACTACACTACAGCCTGGGCAACAGAACAAAAGAAGAGTCCAACTCAAAACACAACACACAAAGCAAAACAAAAAAGGATAGGCCCTTGATAATACTACCCATCCTCATTCATAAGTTTAGTAATTTAGTAATTCATATTTCCTTTAAGCTTCAGATGTGAAAAAAATATATATGTATATATTTTTTAATTCTATGACACTTCTTTCTTAATAAAAAGAGCACAGGATATGGCATAAATCTTTTCTCCTGATGCTTGTTAAAAGAGGGTGTGAACACACAGGAATATAACAGAGAGAACATAGAACACACACAAATTTAGCATTTTTTGTTACACCTGCTGTGAAAGACAAATCAACTAGTGTTAGGACTGTCGTACTATTTTCCTCCAAAAATTACTTCCTTTAATAGGAAAGAAAAAAAGCAAAGTAAAATAGTCTCCTAGTGTAAGGATATCTACTTGCACGCACACACGCAAATACACACATCCCACAGTGACAACAAATCCCTTTTCTTTACAATAAAAACGCTTTATACTGTAACATAAGAGCACATCCCTGTAGTTGCCTGCCATGAACATTTTGAAGAAAAAACAGCAAAGTTCCTCAGAGCAATTAGGAGAGCAGAGCTTTCTGCCTCCCACCTACTGCAAGACAGGAAAAGGAACCCCTGGGACCACATGGAGGCTGGACAACCTCAACTCCCAAACACAGTCTACTAGGCAAGGCTGGCAATATTTATTTGGTTCTAGGCCTACATGGCCTTATCTCCACTCTAATGTTAAATAAATAAATAGATGCAAAGCAAGGTCAGTCTTCCTTCAATATTTTATATCAGTTTACAAAAAAATAAGAATATTATTTTATGTATCAATTTCAAAATAAGCAATTGTTCATTATTAGGTCTAAGTCACAACTCTCAACTCTGCCAATTTATGTCGTTATGTTTTGTTTTGTTTGTTGTTTTGTTTTTGAGTTGGGGTCTCACTCTGTTGCCCAGGCTGGAGTGCAGTGGCGCAATCGCAGCTCACAGCAGCCTCAATCTCCTGGGCTCAAGGAATCCTTTTCCTCAGCCTCCCAAGTAACTGAGGCTGCAGGCACATGCCACCACACCCAACTAATTTTTAAAAATTTTTTTGTAGAGACAGTTCTCGTTATGTTGCCCAGGCTAGTCTCAAATCCCTGGCCTCAAGCAATCCTTCGGCCTCTGCATCCCAAAGTGCTAGGATTACAGGCATGAATCACTGTGCCCAGTTGACTCTGATGATTTATGAAGCAAACAGTTCAGAAAGCAGAGAATATCATGATAATGGTGTAGCACGTTTGATGCTTTCACCCAAAAAGAACTTTTACCTAGTTCCTCTAGTAGTTTCCTCAGTGTCTCCTGTCTTCCACTTGGCCTCTCTATAGTATAATTGGCAATCAGCTGCCAGGATGATTCTTTTAAAATGTAAATAAGATGATATTAAATCCACAGTCCTTTTGTATACAATATGGTACTGCTTATCTCCCTGACCTCAATGTACCTCCTGTCCTGCTGACTCACTGTCTTCTTGCCACCAGCCTCCTGCTGTTCCTAAGTAAGTCAAGTGCAACCCCGTTTCTGGGTGATTATACCTGCTATTCCCTCAGCATGGAATGATCTTGGAAATTCTTATGTCTTGTTGCCTCATTCAGGTACCTGCTTCAATGTGACTTTCACAGAAAAGCCCTCTCTGACCAGTCCATCCAAAACAGTATTCCCTGAACACTCTCATTCCCTCATCCTACTTTTTCTTCATAGCACTTATCACCATATGAGAGTGTGTGTTTATTTCCTGATTGGTTTAATGTCAATATCCCTGACTAGAATGCCATTTTGCAAAGACAAGAACTTTGAACTGATTTCGGCCCCATCCTCTGGTATGCCAGGACATCGTTGGCATTCAGTAAATATCTGTGAATGAATAAATGATGCCATTTTGCTTTCAAGTTCATAAAAATTTTTTTTCTTGGAGTCGAGTCTCACTCTGTCACCCAGGCTGGAGATCAGTGACACGCTCACGGCCACCCAAGCATCAACACGCTGGGCTCCAGTGATCCTTCCACCTCAGCCTTCCAAGTAGACGGAACTACAGGCATGCGCTACCACGCCCAGCTAATTTTTGATTTATTGTAGAGACGAGGTCTCATCAAGTTTCGTGGGCTGGTCTCAAACCCACGAGCTCAGGCAATCCTCTCACCTCAACCTCTCAAAGTGCAGGGATTACAAGCCGAGTCACCAAGTACAGGCTTTTTTTTCCAATTAGTACTTAAAACAATCCTGGAACCACAGGCCTCTCAGGGCCCAAGGTGGGCACACAGCATTATTCACATTTCGCTTTTAAAAGAGAGAAATACAACCAGGTGAAGAGACTGATCCAAATTTTCACAGATCTAAAATTTTCCTGCCAGCATTTGCACTCCAGTGCCAAGCTCATTCGCTGCACAAAGAAGCGAAGATCAGAACATGAGGCCCGAATAAGATCGGATGTCTCTCTGAGAGCCATCATGGGTATTTCTCTAACAGTGTCAGCACCTGGACATGACGGAGTGAGAAGCAAAAGGCAAACCAGAACAAAACCAGACGGCATTATTTTATTATTTTCAAAGAAGTCAATGAATGAACATCTCTTCCCATCCTCTTCCTGTTCCCCTTCTTAATTCCTATGAGACCATAAACTACTGCCTGAGGACTCATTATCCCAGCCTTTGGCCCTTCTGCAGTGGCAGTGGTGGGAAGAAGGACTCCACCTACTACATCATCTTAATCAGCAACTTGGAAAACAGTGTCACATAAAACAGCAGCAGACCTGAAAAAGTGCAGTAATTGCAATAGCGCTGCTAACCATTCAGCCTCACTTCTGCATAATTAAGAAGGTGCTTTATGACATGCATTTGTGGCATTTAAAACACTAAAAGCAAAAGCAGCAGAACGTGCCACCCCAGGAGCCCTGTGGTCCCTCAATGAAGAGGAGGTAGAGAGGAATCAGGCTGAACATGAAGAAAACACAGACTCTTTTCTTACTACAGTCTGGTTCCCCCCAGTGTTTTTTTTTTCTTTCCCCTCCTGCAAAATGAGTAGTCAAGGGGATAATTTAGCAAGGAGGCTTTTGCAAAGGTAGCTGCTGTGTGCTTAAATTACCAGAGAAATGCTTTCAATTGCTCCCTGTCAGAATGAAAGCACTGCATGGTATTTTCCCAGGATTGGAGCTTTTCACACAGCAGGAGGGCACAGAGGAGTGCTGGGAAAGCAGGATAGAACTGAGAGAAAGATGGTTAGTAAGGATAAAACTCTAGTTTATCAACTTTGGGATGCAATGTTAGAGAGTAGGGAAAAGGCTGGTCATCATAAAAGGTAAGGAACACACCCCCTTAGTATTTCCCAAGAAGGTCTCTTGATAAAAACAAATCATTCTTCTAGTCAACACAGGGTAGTGGGCCCCCACTGTGTTCCAGACACTAGGCTGAATGCTGTGAATATGGAAATAAATAAGAAATCAACTCTGTTTTCACAAAGACCTCAGAATCTATGGAAGGGGGCAACCCAGAGAGGAGCTGAATGTAGATCAGTGATGGTGAGTACCAAGTGGTGAGAAAACCCAGAGGAAGGAATGTCAAATCCATTTAGACCAGCAATTTGATAGTGTGAGAATCATTCTTGCAAAATGTACTTATATGGGAGTTTTAGCACTTATTTCCCAGAATGCAGCAGGCATTCAAATAATGTTTCTGAATGAGAGAGTCAATAAAACGATAGATCAATCAACTAATTTGTAAGAGGGACTTCATTTGAGTCTGGTCTTGAGGGATGAGTAGAAGTTTGCTACACAATCTCAGCAGACAACAGGTCGACAGCACAGGACATGTTGTAGGCTGGAGCCACTGGCGCATACTGGCAAATGGCAGGGTGAGACTGGTAGGATAAAGGTCATGTCAAATTTTCAGCAGAAATTGGGTATGATAAGACTATAGGAAAAAAGTGAAAATCAAAGGTAAGCAAACCAGCTAGAAGCCTTTCATTACAGAAGAGGCAAAAATGATGAGCACTAGAATTAAAGTCTCCTTCAGCTATGCAATTCAGAGATCTGATGATTTCTGTACTGTTAATACATGCCCACCCATGTGGAGCAAACCCAGTAACAGGCAGCCATGCAGACAGCTCACAAAATTCAAACCATGCCAAACTGTCATCACCATAAAAGACTCACATGCTTTCCTATCTAATCAGCACATTTCCTCATTTGGGAATGTAATGGACTCCCAGTACCTGCTGAATCAAATGCAATCCAAATGTCTCAATAATGACAGTAACAAAACAAGTAAAGAGAATAGTTCTCTCTCTCTCTCTCTCTCTCTCTCTCTCTCTCTCACACACACACACACACACACACACACACACACACACACACACACACACACACACAACAAAAGCCTTAAACAAAATTTAAAAACACACACACACATTCTAGGTGATTTTTTACACTTTGGGCAAGGGGACATCTGTTCTTTGTTTTGCCTTGATAGGGTATAAGGCAGGATGAGAGATAAAGATCAGCAATTTGATAGTGTGAGAATCATTATCGCAAATGCACTTAAATGGGAGTTTTACCACTTATTCCCTAAACCTCAAGGGTGATGGAAAATTAAAGGCTGACTGTCCTCAAAACTGCCTTGAATTTTTCAGATTCAGGATTGCCTATAAAGAAAATTTTAATATCACTGTCAAACTTGAAATGTAAGAATACTGATTACATTAATTAAAGAGTAATGGTGACTCTAGAAAGTTTGAGGCAGATCTCTTAAATGTGGCTATTCAAGTTCACTGTAGGTTTTCTGTCTAATAGGAACCAAACTAGGGTCTCAATCCCAGCAGTTCATTCCTGTATATAGGTAAATTATAGTAAACAATGGAACAAAACTGCAGAACATTGGGCCAAATAATCCTCTATATCTAGACAAGTCTACAGAGAAGTTAGGAATATAAATGACCTACATACTATGTACATAAGCATAAGGCCATGAATATTTGTTTTTTGTTTTTGGAGTTGGAGTCTCACTCCATAGCCCAGGTTGGAGTACAGTGGCACACTCACAGCAACCTCAGCATCGACCTGCTGGACTCCAGTGATCCTTCCACCTCGATCTTCCAAGTAGCTAGAACTACAGGCATGCGCTACCACGCTTGGCTAATTTTTTTAAGTTATTTTTTATTGTAGAGATGAGGTCTTGCCAAGTTGCCTGGGCTGGTCTCGAACCCACAGGCTCAGGCAATTCACTTGCCTCAGCCTCCCAAAGCGCTGGGATTACAGGCTGAGCCACCAAGCTCGGCTACGTGCATTTTTAATGCACATTTATAGACAGGAATGATACAAAGAAATCTCAATTACATTTCTCCATGTAGACAAATTATTTGCTAATATACAGCTTAGTGCAAAGCATCCTAAGCTTGTAGAAAAAGCACATTATAAGCCATTCATTATCACAGAGGATGTTGCCCTTGTAATTCCTAGAACGCATCTTTTATTTTATTTATTAATTTTTTTGTTGTTGTTGAGTTAGAGTCTCACTCTGTCACCCAGGCTGAAATGCAGTGGCACATTCATGGCCACCCCAGCATCAACCTGCTGGGCTCCGACAATCCTTCCACCTCAGCCTTCCAAATAGCCAGAACTATAGGCGTGCACTACCATGCCCAGCTAATTTTTTAAATTTATTGTAGAGACGAGGTCTTGCCAAGTTGCCCGAATTGGTCTCGAACCCACAGGCTCAAGCAATCCACTCGCCTCAGCCTCCCAAAGTGCTGCGATTACAGGCTGAGCCACCAAGCTCAGCCTGGAATGTATCTTTTAAAAGTTTTTAAAAGAACAGTCACCCAGCTACACCAGGTAGGGTAAAATTGTGTGTTTTTGAAAAGGGAACAGGAACTTGTTTAGTCAAAAGATAAATTTAATTTTCTTTATTCTTTTTTTAGATTGGAAAATACAGTTTATTTAGAAAATAAATTTGAGACAGAGAGACCGGAGATTCACCTCCCCAAAGTAAAGGAGGGTACCAAAGTCAGGAAACATGACCTGGTCATAGCTCAATGAGCACACAGCTTAGCAAGGCAGTGGCCTGGCAATGGTTATAAATTTAATTTTCTAAGTGAGACATTACTTGAGCCCACAAATGGCTCGGGTACCTGACTCACATGAAAATGAAAGGGAATCTACACTATAAACATGACTCGTTCACATTGTTTTATTTCACTCCAGCATAGTAACCAAACATAGACCTCTTAATCTTTCCAGACAAGGTTAAGCAGGAAGGTGAACTATCAACTTAGTTTGAAAAGCAGAAAAGGTTACACCAAGGTATGTAAGTGATTAGGGTCTTAGAGCCTCTTTCCTTTTCTTCCTCTTCTCCATGCTTTCTTCATTGGGGATTACATCTGCTATTCCTGATCCAAAATTCTTCTCTCTGTGAAAATGGGTGTACTGCTGCCTCTTAACTTTTTTCCTTAATCCCCTTGTCACATCTTGAATGTTCTGTTGACATCATGTACACTCAGCAACCCAACGTCAACTCAAATAACCCAAAATTCTTCAGCCATCTAAAACTTGCAACACCATCCATGACTGTTCGTGATCATTTTAGCAAACAAGAAATACACAAAATACATAGCCAGAATGAAGAAGGGCATCTGCTGTGCAGTCTTTCAGGCACAAGACCTTGAAGTTTTCTATATTTTCTTCTCTTGACCCCCACATCAAGTTTCTCACCACATCCTGGTGACTCTTCATTTAAAATTCCTTTCAAATCAAATTCTTCTACCATTGCAGATCGTTTCATAATATTCTAAGTTCTTATCATCTCATACCTGGACTCTTACAATAGCTTCCTTGCTAAGAGACATGCTGCTAGATTTACCCCTTCCTATCTCTCTGGCACAACATCTCCATATTAATTCACTAAAAATCTCATTTGATCATATTAAGATAATAGTTAAAATCCTCACTTTTTCTTCATCTCCTTCTTCATTGTCCTAGAGGACAATGTTCAAACAATTTAATCTGCCCTTTATAAATTGGTCTTCTTCTGACCTTTCCAGACTTACCTCCTACTGGGTAGGCAGTTCTCAGACAGGTCTAATATGTTCTCATTTCCATATTTTCACCTAACTAGGGATGGATAAACAATCACCCACAGGCCAAATCATGGTTGCACCTGTTTTTTGTAAATAAAGCTTTATTGGAACACAGTCATGTCCATTTGTTTTTATATTGTTTATGACTATTTCATGTTACAACTGTTGAACGCTTGAGCCCAGGACTGGTGTCATGGATAAGCAACCTGTACAACCACATACGGCCCCATACAGGCTGCTCTTGGTTTAATATTCTTCTGTCCTCATCCTGAAATGTTTAGTAATTTTGTCTTTGAACTTGTGTTCTGTAAGTGAAGTCTAAAGAAACAATTAAGTACGTGCAAGTGTAGACACATGCAAAAGAGATGCACAAATTCGTGTGGTTATACAATTTGCATGTCCATCATTTACCACCCCATCCACACATAGCATTCACAATACCCCATGACCACAGGATTCTGGTAGACTTGGGATGTACTTTCAGTGAAACTCAAAGTGAGTACAAAACGTGTTATGTATACTACTGAGTAAGCTGGGATACTGACAGTCCTGGAAGGTCACATTTTCCATTAGAACCAAAATTTGCTTCAAACACAGAAAGAAAATAATGACATTCTAAGAAACACAAATGACGAAGGAACCTGATTACAACTGTTCTTACTCATGTTACTTCCATGAACTGGCCAACTACCTAAGCTAAAAACTATGTCAAAGAAGGAGAAGAAAAGATAAAGCAACCCGTAGTTGTTGTCGTTATTTTTTTTTTTTTAATTTTCAGTCCTTTCTTCTCATGAGCAAGCAAAAAGAAGATAATGTTTGTTGAATGTGTGTGCATCAAGAAGTAAAATAAAAACAGTTAATTTGCTCAATGCTTCCACTTTTCTGGTAAAAGGAAAATATGTGTGCCCTGCATGAGCTATGAAATAAGAAAGATCTTCTGTTTCAGTAATTCTGTATATGAGTTAAAAGTTCTTATTTTAAAATTATTTAAGATGGGCATGGCAGAGTATAAAGATGAATGTCAAAATGTATACTAACCACTTGCAATTTTCTTTTCTCATAACGACATTAAATTGCAAATATAAAACACAATGACAAATTGAGAGACAGATACTGTGGGAGTAAGGAAAAGGCTTTATATTTTGGTACTTTTAGTGGGACATCATTATTGCTTTTTGAACAAGGTGCCCCACAATTTCATTTTGCAGTCTGATCACAAGTTATGTAATCAGTCCTCCCAAAAGCCTACAATATTTACTCTCCGGCCTTTGACTAAAAATGTTTTTGTGGATACCCTACTGACCCTCAAGTGATTACCTGCATGGTAGGCTTTCCTATCTCCTTTCTGACTGAAAAAAATTTATCTTTTCCTCACATCCCAACCAAAACTTCAGCTCCTCCTTCAGCTTTCTATGTTCACCATTGGTGCTAAGTCACTTTTAGAAAGTGTATTTGTTGCATTTCATTTGAGACTGAAGCATACTCGCCTTTGTGATAGCCACTGTTGCTTCTAAATATAATAAAACACTTTTAATTACTTAACTTAGCAACCATAAATAAGGGAAAGATATGAAGAGAAATCAGACTGTGCCGCTTTTCTTGAACAAAACGAAAGCCAAAGTAATAAATGTTTTTCTTATCTGTACACTTTGAACACGTCACTTGGGCAATTGAATGCTATGTTGTGAGTCTGTGGACCAAAGAAAGCTTCTACCGTCCAAGCATATATAATCTAATAAGGACAAAACCTGATTATACAATATAATACTGTAAGGTAAATGGGATTCATATAAGAAGTACAGGATAAAGCAGTTGGATGTGCTTTGGAAATTGAAAGTGTTTCAATTGGGAGAGTGCAGGGAAGATTCCATGGGACAGAGATGACGTTGAACTGAGCTGAAGAGGAGGGCGGGATTAGATCTTAGATGTGGGGAGAGTGGTACACGTGGAGAAAATCAGACAAGCAAAGACCTGGGAGCGTGGAGGTGAATGCTTGCATGGGAGTGTGCTAATTCAAATGGGGCTTCCTTTTGTAACCACCAGCCACGACTGGGGCTTATGAGCTGAGAAGACCCAGATGGCATTGTGAAAGGTATTCGTGAGGAAGTTAGTAAGTTCTAAGAAGGCTTGACCACTCATCAATCCTCTTCTGATCCTTGAATCAAGAATCTATGCGGTGCTACAAGGAAAACACGAGAATCTATAAATCTACACCAAGGAGCTTCAAGCAGAGCAATAGGCTCTTCCAAGTTATAGCACTTCTAGGGGAGCTGCAAATGGAGTGATACATCCTCCGAACATAAGGAGCCCTTCCAGGGACATCAAGGAAAAGACTATTCAGCATATAATACCTACTTTTCCTGAGCTGTCATTCTGGGGCACACAGTGTGGGAAGAAATAAGGAAAGGGGAGAGGGGAAAAAGGGGGAGGGAGAAAGACTGGAAAGAAAAAACAGGACAAAATTGCTTCTGATTCTCCATCTCAAGATTAGAGACTAAGCACTTTTTTTTACTGCTTTTTCCCCCCACATTCTTATGATGATGGAGGATGTTAGGGATGGGTAAACAGGAGGAGGTACAGTCAGAGAGAGGACCTAGTTGTGAATCATGCAAAAGGTGCTATACTTATGCCAGGCATTCAAAACAATTAATTTTTTGCTTCTGTTCATAGATAAAACTAAGGCGCACACCCAGGTAAATAAGTGCCATCTGGCAGAGTTCAATAATCTGGCTTACAACACTGACTGCTATGTAGCTTTATCTCAAGGCAAACATGGATGTTTTATATGTATTTCAAAGAGGTGTTTCTGGGCACCTGTAGTGAAGACGGGAATAAAAGAGACAGAAATGGACCAGGGTCAGAGTCCCCCAATATTCTTTCATGTCCTGAGAAAACACAGAAGTTTTTCTGTTTCTTAAATCTAAAATAACACATAGGCCACAAAACAGGAGCTAGAATGACATAGCGTAGGCAAGACTTTGAACTTTGATGTCTCTGAATTCTGACCTGTGCAAGTTACCAATTTCTCTAGCCCTCAGTTATTCATATTTATTTGTTTGTTTGTTTGTTTGTTTGTTTTGTCTGTTTGTTTGTTTGCCATATAATGGGGATCATGGTATGTACCCTCATACTGTTGTCATGGGGTCTACACAATAATATATGGAGACAGAGCCAGACACATTGTTTGAAACTAGTAAGCAGTGTTGTTAATATGATTTAGGGGTATGAACTAGAGACTCATTTATGCACTGAGGTCCTTGAGGAGGAAAGGGATGAGATGCAGCACCCTGTGGCCTCTACTGCCCATCTGAAATACATTACCATCACTTCCGTGTCTTAAATTATGTAAAACACATCCCTGTGGTGCAAATACTAAGCAAATGGTAATGATGTCACTTTGGCAAAGAATGTAAATATCAATGCAAATGGACAGCACTTGGAAAGACAGCTGCTTTTATCTCTTACTTCAGCCATCCTCTCTAGAAGATTTAGACATCAAAACCACAATAGTAGAGGGCACACTGCAGACCCTTCTCTCTGCCTTTCCAGCCCGAATAGTTCTTTGTCCTTTTGGAGGGAGAAGAGCTACTACGTATCTCAAAAGGAAATCGTTTCTCACAATGGCTCTGTCTTCTAACAGACAAGATAGCATTGTGTACACAGGCAAGTCAGAATGTGAACTGTTGCACATATGCAAGGTGCCATATCTAAGTGGCAGGCTGTCTACAGCCCTGCCCTGCATGCAGATTCCAGGCAATACCTTTGGGGAATAGTTGACAGCTGCAGTCTTGACAAGAAGAGAGGGAGAACTTCTCGAATAAGCAAGTGCACACACACACACACATTCACTGGGGGCAAAAATTATTAGACTGTCTGCTTACGGAGTGCTGCACAAAGCAAGATGAGAAACGTTGACAGTAGCCATTAGGACACTAAGTGACCGTGGGAATTAACCAGTCATTTAAATATCTGAGCCTTTGCTTTCCTGTTTATACACAATTATAGATACTTGAATCATCCACCACTGCTTGCTATGATTTTTAGAAACTACCAAGATTACACCCAGACCCCCAAACAGTAAGCACCAAAGACACTCCTTTAACCAGAATAAACAGGGGACGCAGAAACAAGGGGTGACACCATATAATGCAAGTATGGGTCCTCTGTCACCTTGTCAATATTTGTCCTTTGCTTCCCAGCCTCAGTGTGCTAGATCAACAGCTCTCATTACCTTTAGCATGAGAACTTCAAGGTCAGGAAACCACAACTCTCCAAGTGGTTAAGCAGGTGCCATATTGTTAAAGGGAAGAAGTAAGCAACAAAATATCTTATTCTAATGTTATTTTTCCAAAGCACCAGAAGAAAAGGAGCAAAAGAGGGAGGGAAAGCAGGGCCAAGGGATGGGGCAGAGATGATAGAAATAAAAAGTCAGAGATTAAATGTATACAGACAAATGCAGACTTTATGTGTCCATGAATAATTCAGGATTCACACTGCACTGATGTGTTTAGACAAGAAGGGCAACGGGAGCTTTTTAAAGGACAAAGACCTCTGACAATTTCTTGGGGATTCTTCAGGCTATTTTTCTTTTTCATTTTACACATGCATATGCACATACACATATAATAATACTGACACAAGAAAGCTTATGTTCCCAAGATTAATCAAGGCTATTAGATTATATATTAGAAACTTCTACTTATAACTCCACAGATGCTCTCTTTTTCAGGGAAGGTGACTTGATGGTTTTCGGACTTAATTCCCTCTACCCAGATCCACATTCAAAGGCTCATCATTCTAAAATGCCTGACCAAATCCACCTGGTCATGCATCTCCAGTTTTTTCTGCCATACCCTCAATCTCTAAATATAGGGTACATTTTATCTGTTCCTCCTCCTGAGAAGCCAAGTAGTGCTGATAAAAATCACAAACCTCTTTATTTGATCCAGAATTCATGGTATATTACTGGATACACCTGGAATCTCTAAGTCAATATCACTTATCTAAATGAACTGATTTTTCTCTTCCTGCAAACCTGTTTCTTCTTCTGTTTAATTGGTACTTGGGGTTCTTTTTGGAGGAGTTTTCGCTTTCCTGAAATTGAGGACAAAAGTCTGTGTGTGTCTATTTTTGTGCATTTAATTCAATATATTTTATGTAATTTTCAAAAGAAATTAAAATTCTCCCATCTCAATTACCAAATCTAAAATTTTCACAGACTCATTCCCTTTTCTGGCCTCTTCTTCATATAGGCCTGATTCCGTCTGCTCTAATTTGACAATAGTGACATAATCCCTGACCAAATCTTTCTGGGCAGAGGCAAAGGGCAAATAAGACAAGGACCTTCACACCTGAACTTGGATGTGACACTTGGTTTCTTTTAAGAAATCCTTAGTTCCACAGTCATCAAACACATCCACGGTTTTTGGTACTTAAATACTTTCTGCATTAACCAGCAATAGACATTTATAAGTGATTTACTATTACTCTGTCCCTATCCTGGGAAAACAAACACATTTATATGCAAGTCCTTGTGAATGGAGTAGTAATCCCATTATAAGACTCATAATATATAAAATATTAAAAATGATTCAAAGAATAGTGCCACCTAGGTCTAAACTAGATATGTTTCACACTTCATTAGCTCATGTTAGTTCAAATTGTTACAAATAAATTCCTTATGTTGAATAATAGTTGGTCTCTCCACCAGGCTTGGTGGCTCATGCCTGTAATCCCAGCACTTTGGGAGGTCAGGTGGGAGGATTGCTTGAGCCCAGGAGTTCAAGAACAGCTTGGGCAATATAGTAAGACCTCATTTCTACCAAAAAATTTTTTTAAATGTAAAAGATTATCCAGTGTGGTGGCTTGCACCTGCACTTCCAGCTAATCGAGAGGCTGAGGAGGAAGGATCTCCTGAGACCAGGAGGTTGAGGTTGCAGTGAGCCATGATCGTGCCACCACATTCTAGCCTGGGAGAAAGAGTGAGACACTGACTCAAAAAAGGAAAAAAAAAGTTGGCTTTTTGACTTCTAAGCATAGATTTCATGTATCCCCATTAAAGCTGTACTGACCTCAACTAATTCCCCCTTCAAAGTTGCCATTCAGCATATGTATTGCAACAGATGTGCTATCCTCCATTCATCTTCTGCCATCACTGTAGCCCTCATTACCTGAGCGTTCTTCACTCCGTTAACTGTCAGCTATGCTATAGGTTTAGACCCTTCTCTTCATGTGTTTTCTTCAGAAAGCTTCCTAGTTTGTGAATAAAGTGAGGTCCCCGAACACCATAGCGTTCAAGAGGTCTGACCAGCACTAGGTACAATGTTAGTATTTACAGTGTACACTTCTTCTAACAGCTGATATTCCACATTGAATTTGTGATTAGCTGAAATCCCCTGACCTGCTTTGCATAGATTTCTATCGAAATGGATGTTCCCTCAATGAATTATGTTTATTTGTTTAATAGGTTTATTTTATTTTATTTTATTTTTTGAGTTGGAGTCTCACTCTGTTGCCCAGACTGGAGAGCAGTGGCCACTCCCGGCCACCGCAGCCTCGACCCACTGGGTTCCAGCAATCCTTCCACTTCAGCCTCCCAAGTAGCTGAAACTACAGGAGCACGCTACCACACCCAGCTAATTTTTGACTTACTGTAGAGATGAGGTCTCACCAAGTTGCCCGGGCGGGTCTTGAACCCACAGGTTCAGGCAATCCACTCATCTCAGCCTCCCAAAGGCGCGGGATTACAGGCTGAGCCACCGAGCCCGGCTTAATAGGTTTATTTTAATGTAAGAAGACAGACTCTAGAATCAGGAAGAATTAATTCTATTCCACTCGTAATATTTTCAAGCTCATGACTATGAAAAATTCATTTGATATATCTTATTTTCAGATTTCCCATCTAGAAATAAATAATAATTTCATATTATAAGTTTTCCCAAAGAATTGAAAGACATAAAATGCTGACCAGGTGTGGTGCTTGTGCCTGTAATCCCAGCACTCTGGGAGGCCAAGACAGGAGGATTCCTTGAGCCCAGGTGTTCGAGAACAGCCTAGGCAACATACCAAGACCTCCTTCTACAAAAAAAAAAAAATCAAAAAATTAACTGAACATGGAGAAGTGTGTCTATAATCCCAGCTACTCAAGAGGCTGAGGTGAAAGGATTGCCTGAACCCAGGAGGTCAAGGCTGAGGTGAGCTGTTATCATGTCCTCCAGCCTAGGAGAAAGAGTGAGACCACAATACAAAAAAAAAAGGCGGACATAGGGGAGATTGTTTTTTTAACTGGGTTCCCTGTTTATTTTACCTCATGGGTTCAGATTTTCAAAAAAATTTTTGATCTGGTGTCCATGCCATCTGTAAATTTGGTCAAATATTTTCAGTGCCTTCCTATACTCTGTGTAAATCATATAGCATAAGCTAGCAACCAAGGACATAGTTCAAGGGCATCTAAGCAAAATGCAGCCAAAGCTACGTGGAGGAATTGAAAAAGCTCCATTAATAAAATGTTGATGTGTTTACTTCGTTGTGAGTTTCTTTCAATTACTGAACCATATGGGTATATAGCAACCTAGAATGTAACAAAGGTAATGTCTCATAATACTGCTTAAAGTCATGTATCATACATGACACACAAGTTACCACAAAGTCTTGATTCACTAAAGAAGAAATGTTCTACAACTATTCCCACGAGTTACTATATATGTATAATTTATATAAATACATATATTATGAAAACCTTTGAGATATTCCAGGCTGCCTTCCAAATATCCACTAAAATAATTCAACTGAACTCAAGTATAGAAGTAGAAAGAAAACTTCTGTCACAGGGATCTCAGGACTATAATGAAGAATAGAATACCCTTACTTTAAGAAATCTGTTTGCTGAAATCCAAGTTATTCAGAAAAAAAATGTTTCATTAAGCCATAAATTGTACCAAAAAATGAGAGTTACAATATCTGGCAGGGAAAATAGTTTTTAGTTAGGACTGGTTTTAACATCTAAAAAACTCATTTTTACCTCTCTGAAAAAATAAATTTACAAATGGTACCTCACCAGTCCTTTAGCCAAACATAAACAATGCTAAGGATAACAGTTCAGAGAACTACAAAGTTCAAAGAAAGGAAAAAAATGTATATGATGAGAAATAAAACAGACATGAGCATATGGAAAATTGTACTGGTATAAAGACCATCATCAACCTAGATAAAATTACAAAATCACTCAGATATCATAGTTGGATACAAAAGTATAAACAAATTGCATTCATTCAACAAACATATATTGTGTGCCAACTAAGCATCAAGCACTATAATAGGTATTGGAGTTCAAAAGTAAATAAGAAGTCATTTCTGACATTGAGTAGCTACCACAAGGAATATTATTTTTAAAATCCTTGGTTTTAGTATAATGATCTAGCCACATATGAATCATTATTTTGGTTTTTCCAGATATTTCTCTAAAACTGTATAAAGGAATGGTAGTTCCCTTTTTTAAAAAATTTTTAAAATTTTATTTTTAATCAATATTTTTTATTATGATATTGTGGGGTACAGTTCCCTTTCTTTGCTACCAAACCAAATTTCAGTAAAGGCTCTTTTGGTCTTGTAAATAGTTTCTCCACACAGATCCCTTTTGTTTCTTCTACTATAATAAAGCATTGGTCCTGTATTTAGAATAGTGTATAATATACTTTAAATATTTTAGGCCTTGAAAGGAATTATTCCCAAACGTCTACCAAAGTTTGTCCCAGAAAGAGAGTACCAACAGGCACTATTCATATCCAGTATGCTTCTGATAAAACAAAGAATGAAGAAGGTTCCTAATAGCAGCAGCATCTTCTGGACATCATTTAACCTCCCTTGGTTATACCAATGAACAATGCAGAGACTGCACCAGCAACTCACTAGGGCTATGATATTTTAAGATTTTATATTTATAATATTTTATATTTATAATATAAATATTTTATATTTATAATATATATTTTTTTTTGAGTTGGAGTTTCACTCTGTCGCCCGGACTGGAGTGCAGTGGCCACTCCCGGCCACCGCAGCCTCGACCTGCTGGGCTCCGGCGATCCTTCCGCCTCAGCCTTCCAAGTAGCCAGAATTACAGGCATGCGCTACCACACCCAGTTGATTTTTTGATTTAATGTAGAGATGAGGTCTCGCTGCCCAGGCGGGTCTCAAACCCACGGGCTCAGGCAATCCACTCACCTCAGCCTCCCAAAGGCGCGGGATTACAGGCTGAGCCACCGAGCCCGGCTTTATTTATAATATTTTAAGATTAAGCTGCAGAATAAAGTGAACACTCAGTGAGAAAACTATTCACCGCTTATTTAGTCTACTGATAGCATTTCCAACAAACAAGTGCATTGTGCATTTATTCATGGGTATTTGCATGTTTAATGACCAATGAGTTCTGCTTTTATGAATAGCATTTCACAGACATGTTCTTATGGAACACAGGGAATTGAAAAATTGTAGTAATTAGCTAGACACCTTGGGCAAAACCACAATTCCACATGTATTTGCCAAAGACCTGACTGTTATGTTTTAATCTAAATTGTTTGCCATTGTCTTCTCTAATTTTATCAGCATGGCTATAATTTTATATTATTATCCAAGACTAGAGAAATATATTTATTATCTTGAATACAAATGCATTCACAAATTAATAATGAATTAATTAATGAAAATAAAACATTTCTGGCCAGCCATGCTTTCAAGAAAAATAGACACTTGGGCATTACAGAGCATATGTTAATCAGACAGAGTCCTGTCAGATTAGTAAGAAAATCAGTCTTGTACATAAGGACACCCATGAACAAAGCTAGTCAAGGGAGAAAGCAAGTTCGTGCAAGGATAATGGTACTGCTAATACTCAATTGCAACAAGGTCTTCAGCAATCCAAAATTGATTTGAGCCATGACTACAACCCTGAGCCCACCCAAAAGCAACACACATGAAATTATAACACTGATAGTAATTATTCTAAAAAGATCGAAGTCTGTTCAGGAAAGGCTTTATAACACCCGTGGAATGAACCAGAAGACCACATCTCACACCTTTGCACTCTGTCCTACTCATTACAACACAGTTTTTGCTATTCATCCCATCACTCCAAATATCTCAAATCCCCTAAAACATCAGGTTTGCTTCTACTCAGCAGTTTTTACTGCTGTTAAATGCTAATTGCTAATTTATTTCTCTTTCCAAAAGCTCTCCCAGAGTCTAAGCTTTTCTTCATTGAATCAGTTTGTCCTGAGGATACAGCTAAACCTGCCTTTGATCAGTGTTTAATCCTCCTAGATGCCCAGGGGGGTATAGTTTAGTATTTATGAGGAAGTAATTATAAAGGATGGAGAACAGGAGTATTATAGCTCTTGCTAGCATAAGAAATGACCAATCCTCTGTCCCTTCTTCTGTCTTCACAGAGAAAGGATCATGCTAAGGAATGTAAAACCTGAAATTCTAGTTATACTTGTAATTAAACAAGTGGTGTGCTTTGCAAGTCTAGTAGATTTTATTCTACTTACAATAGAGGAGCTCTCAGAAACATACTGTAACAATAGATGGGAAACAAAAGAGCATATATTATTCTGCCTCTGAGCAGTTATAGGCAATATTGCTCTAGCATACATTCCTGTGTAACTATTTTTTTAAATTACCTGAAAACCAAATAATGATGTAACTTGGTCAAAAATAAAGTAAGCAGAGAGAAAGAAATAGAACATCAACATTCAATGATTAGGGTATAAACATTCAATGATTAGGGTGACAAAGAAGGAAAGGTAATGCTTAGAGAGGTTAAAGCTAACACAAATGAAAGTAATGAGGCAAAAAATTAAGACAAAATTAATGTAAATATTAGAAGATGTTCCCTGATGAAAAAAAGTGTGAACAAAGTTCCCAAAGTGCAAAACATAGTGATAAAAATTCAGGAATGTCCAATGATTATTCAAAATTGGCCTCAAAGAATGTTTCATAGAAATAAAAGAAGAGACATCCATGCTCATCTCCAGTTTTCATATCCTGAACTTACCTAAAGGGACATTCCTAATAAGTCTCATATTACTCAGCAACACTGTCTCACTGAAACATGACAACAGTTTGAGAATGGCTCAAGGTTGACAATTGTTATTGCTTAGCTCTAGAAGCTTGGTGACAATGCTAAATGGGAAATAAATATCTTGGTGGCATTCCAAGGATGGCTTGTCATAACTTTCTTCAGCTGATGGACAAAGTAATCATCCTGGTACTGGACATTAAACAAGCAAGTCACACAAAGAAAGAAAGTCAAAGGATGTCATATCTACTCTGTGTTGTTTCTGGGTCAGGACACAGCATCCAAATTGTCCCTTCCTTCCTTCTTTAACTGCTCCTCCACATCTGTTCATCTCCAGAGTTGGCCTTCACTTTGCATGCAATGTGGGCTCCTGCACTTAAGATCTGGTGCTTCCACTTCTGACTTGAAAGAAGACACTTTTGTTTTATTTTCTTTCTGCATCAGGCTTTTCAAGTAGTTGGAACTACAGGCACGCACTACCATGCCCGGCTAATTTTTTGATTTATTGTAGAGATGAGGGCTCGCCAAGTTACCCTGGCTGTTCTCGAACCTGTGGGCTCAGGCAATCGGCTCACCTCGGCCTTCCAAAGTACTGGGATTATAGGCTTGAGCCACCACGTCCAGCATTTTATTTTTTATTTTTGAGACAGAGTCTCACTCTGTCGCCCAAGTTGGTATGCAGTGACACAATCATAGCTCTCTGTAGTCTCAAATTTCTGTGTCCTCAAGCAATCATCCTGCCTTGGCCTCCTAAAGTGCTAGAATTACAGGTGTGAGCTACTGCACCTGGCTGACAGAAGACATTTTTAAAGCTGTGGGTGAATTCAGTACTCCCCTCCTTCTTTTGCATTAACCACATTGCTCGTCCAATCCAACTTGACTTGGAGCTGTGAAAATGCTACACAGAGATTTTCTCTGAAACTCTGATGTCATTATAGCTTCATACTATTCCATTGGCTTGAAAACCTTTTGGTCACATTCCCTCAAATACCATCAGTAAAACTCTCGGCGCACTCACCTTACTCCCTATGTATGTTTGTTTATTTTAACATGTAGATGTTTGTGACTACATGAATGTATTAAACATATTATAAAACACCTTACAATTGAAATATAAAAGAAAATGGCAATAACAAATATAAATAGAAGTTCTAGACCTTTCATTGTGTATTGCCCTTCTATGTATGTATCCCACTTTGAAACAAGTGCTCTATGTAACATCAGTCTAACAGAACCACACAATTCTGTTGACAGGTTTTCCTTCCTGTTATGAGTTGAATCGTGTCTCCTCCCAAAAATATGCTTGGGTCTTAATCCCCAGTACCTCAGAGTGTGACCTTATTTGGAAACAGGATCATTTCAGATATAATCAGTTAAGATGAGGTTATACTGGGGTAGACTAGATAATTTGTTCACTATGAGAAGACACACAGACACTTGGGGTGAGAATACCATGTGAGAGTAAGGCAGATATCTAAGTGCTAAAGTTGCAAATAAAGAGATGCTTAAGATTGCCAGCAATTCATGAGAAGTTAGGAAGAAGCAAGAAAGAATCCTCCCCTAGAGCCTGCAGAGGGAGCATGGCCCTTCTGACACTGATTTTGGACTTGCAGCCTCAAAACCATGATATAATAAATCTGTGTTGCTTTAAGCCACTCAGTTTATAATTCTTTCTTATGGCATTCCTAGGAAACTAGTATACTTTCTAATACAGAGAAACTTTTTAATTCCTTCTAAATAATGGATTACCACCCCATAAGTCAATAATGAAAGAGAGGGAAGAGAAGAAAAGCAGTGAAGAGGGAGGGGAGGGAAGGGAAGAGGAGGAGAAACAGATCACATTATGATGAGTCCAGTATGACAGAATAGAGTTATCTGGGGAGTGGAGTCTGCATGTTAAAATATCAACATGCAAGGTCAACACCAACTGATGTGCACTTGGATAGTTGTATCTCTTGTATCTCATTAAAATGTCAAATACTTTCATAAGCAAATGGCAAAAGTCACTGCTTCAAACATACCCCACCATTGATCACCCTGACCCTTCTCCCTTTTTTCCACAATTCAGCAACAAAAGGGTCAATGCCTATCTCAGCAAGGAACTCAAGACAGAGTCACTTTCTTAGGATCCATGTCCTATTGGTTGTTGAATGTTTTTAATATCACTCCAGACAAGATACCTAACAGAAACTGGGTTTCTTATTGGCTAACCAATCTCCACAACTAAGGCCCATGGAGAAGTAATAATGGAATCCCTATTTCATGCACACTCTTTTTCTCAGTATCTGCACCAAATATTCATTTTGAGTCAAAGATGAGATACATTTACAATGTGTTGACGACCAAAGAATGTCTGCATGACACTCTTGCAATGTAGATAAATATAACATTTTATCCAGAGTTCTCAGTCCTGAGTCTGCCTTGAGAACACTAAGAAAGGGAGATAAAAAGAAACAGGAACTACACTTGCTACCTGATTCAGTAGTTACTTTTCCTAGCACTGAGGTTCCGTTGGAGATTTATACCTTACGAAGCAATGGATTCAGCCTAACTAATTTTAATGTCTAGTGATTTCAAAGTGCTACTTTCATGTAACATCATCTGGAAATGTATTTATTTGACCATCTCCCCAAAGGGCTATATCTTGCTCTGCTTCTTTTCCAGCAATACATAATAGTCTATATTAAGAAATAAAGTTTTGTGTAGCATTGAAATGTGTTAAATAAATTGTTTTCCAAGATATAACTTCCTTCTATTGTAGCTTGTTCAGGTTGGTCTAACACAATGAATAGAGCTCCCATGAATACTCAAGTTTGATTTCTTTTATCTTTTTTATTAAAGGACAATAAAACCAGGAATATGATTAACCTGGTTAGAAATAAAAACTACGTAACTTTCACCTGGCTTGTGGAAAAATCTAGTGTTAATTATGCAATACTACTCTGTAATTTTCTACTTGTTTTTCACTGATCAGCTATCTTTTCTGTATAGTCAATTTCATTTTTATTTTTAATTTGTCACTTTTCTCCTGATGAATTTTGGAAGGAATAATGGTTTCCCTTTCTTTGCCACCAACTCTATTTCAGTAAATGCTCCTTTAATTTTTTAAAATAGTTTTTCCATGGAGGTCCCTTCCCTTTTGTCTAATAAAATGGAGTACTGGTCTTGCATTTAGAACAATATAGTGCACTTCAAACTCTTCAGGCCTTGAAAATAATCACTCCTAAACACCTATCAAAGTTTACTCGAGAAAAAGACTAATAACCAAATTTCTATAAGGACTTGTAAGCTTTTTCTCTTTTTCACAGGGATATTTTAAGCCTTGATGGACTGAGTGGTGCCACTGCAGTAATTCTGGCTGTTCCCCATTAAGTTTCAACAACCGGAATCTACAGCACATTATAGGATAAGAGAAGTACAAACAGGGAAATTAGATACATTCCAATCACCTGGGAGTTCCAATATAACTCACAGCTGCCAAGTTTCGAAGAAAAAAAACTTGACTGTAGTGGCAGGTGCAAAAGATTTGAACAGACCACAGGCATGTAAGAAGCAAGTGTCTTGGCAAAAGCCCATAACACTGGCAATTGTATACAGTCAGTGCATAGTATTAATAATTTGCTCTCAACTACCTTTTTAGTGATAATAGCTTCTTTCATACAAATCAAAAAAAATACTTTTGTTTTTGTTCTTCATCTAGTTATCATGTGGTTCTCAGACAATTCTACAAGACATCAAATCTTTCTGGAATACGTACTGGGCATCCAAGAAGAGGACTAAGAAAGATCCACAGATTCTGCCCTCAAAACAATTAAAGACCCCCTCCTTTTTTAGCACCCGTATATGCTCAAAAAGGAATTTATACGAAGTACTGACAATAGCCCTAGCTTCTTTAAAGATAACACCATATGTGAGTTTCAAAGTTTATGGATAATTCATTACAGGCCCCAAGGACCAACCAAACTCTCTAAGACTTTAAGATATAGCATCCTAAGTCCTTCAAGTATAGCAGGCAGCTGGGAAGGCAGGCAATTAACCATTGAGGTTGGCAACACAATGGCTTTGAGGACATGAGGCAAAGAGAGGTTAAGGATGGAGAATTGAAACTCAAGTTACGTGTAAGAAAGTGTAAAATGAAATTCTCAATTCATATAAAGAATAAAAATGATATTATGAGCTGAATTATTTCCTGCCAACATTCAGCTATTGAAGTCCTAACCCCCAGTACCTCAGAAAAAGTGTAGTTGGAGATAGCATCTTTAGAGAGGTGATTAAGTTAAGGTGAATGCAGAAAGGTGGGCCCCAATCCAATATGACTATTATCCTTATAAGAAGAGGTGATTAAGACACAGAGAGACACAGAGGAAAGACCATGTAAAGACAGAAGGAGAAGGTGGCCACCTAAAAACCAAGAAGAGAGGCTTCAGGGAAAAAAAAATGCTCCTGATACCTTGACCTCGGTCTTTTAACCTCCAGCATTGTAATAACATAAATTTCTGTTATTTAATTCACTTGATTTCTGGGAATTTGTTATGTCAGCTCTAGAAAACTAATACAGAGAGCCTAACCTGAAGAAGACTTCTAGAAAAAAATAGAGCTGAGATAAAACCTCATGTGAAGACTAAACTCATCCCTGGGGAAATTAAAATTAGAACCAGATATCATTGGAGACACTGAAGAACTAAGGTCTCCTGTCACTGTAAGTAGCACTAATTTGCCAGGCATGTGGGTGCTTGGTAGTCTCTCTGCCAGCCCAGTCAACCCTTTGGATGACTGTAGCCAAGGTCAATATCTTGTCTACAACCTCATGAGAGACCCTGAGCTACCTGGTTGAGTTGTTCCTGGGTTCTTGACCCACAAAAACTGAAGGAGATAAGTGTTTATTGCTTTCAGCTGCTAAGTTTGGGGTAAATTTTCATGAAGCAATAGATTATCAATACACCTGATAAAATCAGAATGAACTCATGGATTTTGAAGATCAATAATCAAGGGGTAAGCCTAAAATATAGTCAAGTAGCCAAAGGTACAGTTTTGGGATGGTATGGTATTTAAAAATCTCTAGCTTGGCAGGGCTCGGTGGCTCAGCCTGTAATCCCGCGCCTTTGGGAGGCTGAGGTGAGTGGATTGCCTGAGCCCGAGGGTTCGAGACCCGCCTGGGCAGCGAGACCTCATCTCTACAATAAAAATAAAAAAATCAGCCGGGCGTGGTAGCGCATGCCTGTAATTCCAGCTACTTGGAAGGCTAAGGCGGAAGGATCGCCGGAGCCTAGCAGGTCGAGGCTGCGGTGGCCGGGAGCGGCCACTGCACTCCAGTCTGGGCGGCAGAGTGAGACTCCAACTCAACAAAACAAAACAAAACAAAACAAACAAACAGACAAACAAACAAAAAACTGATAAAAAAAAAATCTCTAGCTCTGAAGTCAGACTTATTAGATTCAAATCCCAGTTCTGTTCATTTATTGATATGAGCCATGAAGCAACTTATTTAATCTTTTCAAGACTCAGTTTCCTTATTAGGAAACAGGCCTAATAATAATAATAACCATGCATAAGAAGGAAAAAAACAACATCATTCCTATGGCCTGGTGAGCTGTGAACCTTTGATAAATGGTGACTTTCCTAATTAGGTGGTAAAAAAAAACTCCAAAAGTTGAATCAAAGTTGTTTACCAAAATCAACTACTTTCTGGAAGTAGAATGAGTGGCCCCCACCTATCCCTTCCCAAATGACCCTTGTTGAGGAGACAGCTCTTAATAAGGTCAGTAGAAAAAGGTTTGCCCTATCTAGAGACTAAAAAGGCTGTCAAATTTAATGAAACCAATAAAGGAGAAAACGAATCTGTTCATCAACCACAGTCATCCATGTGGTGAGGTCTGGCTTTTCCCAAAGCCTGAGTCCAGAGTGTTAATAGAAGATGTAGGGAGAAGAGTCAAACACGATGCTATCTCACAGACCTGATGAGATTGCAATTTGCAGACAACTGAGGCTTATCTCTGATGATGAACTAGGTGTCAGGGCTGAGAGGAAAGTAAGAAACCAGCCGCCTGGAGACCTTGGAAAGCTGGCAGCAGGGGCTGTGATCAACACCTCCCAAGCTCTGTGTGGATGAAATGAGTTTCAGGATAAGATCATGGTGTTAATGAATAGCCCCTAAAAACAGCCAAGCAAACAAATAACCTTGTATTAAAAGAACGGTACATATGCATATATATAAACATGCCTGAATTTCTGCCAAAGGAGCTAGCATTACCTTTAAAGTTAAAGGCTCTTTACAGGTGAGTTATATGAACAAGGAAAGAGCTATATTTGAATGGTATTTGTCTTCAAATACAAAAACAGAGTGCTGTTGACAAACACAGAACAAGGTGCACAATATTGAGCAGGAAGGACATGAAAGAGGCATTATAATGAGGCAGACAAAAAAGGAAGAGTTGGTAAGATGCATGCATCACCTTCAGAGAGAAGGTACAGTTTAATGTGGCTATGATGTCTTGTTTTTAATCCTCCACTTACGGGCCAAGTAAAACAGAATAAGTGTACACTAATCACTCTGGAAAGGATTTCAAATGGCAAAGCTCTTAGAGAAGCTCTGCAGCAGAGCAGATGTCTCTAGAGAAACAGAGAACAACTTAGGGTCGACACATGCTCATTTAGATGATGGAATCACATGGCACATTTTTGTTCAGCCCAGTGGCAATCTCACTTGAACTTTCTATAGATTTAAAGTGATATTCCAGTCCCACAAACATCAAGATTTTAATAGCATTCCATTCTGACCCCATCTTTTGTGTTAGGATCATATCATATCTTAGCTGGAAGTCACCTTAGGAGTCCTTGAATACAAGTCTGCCTCATTGGGCAGATGAGGAAACTGAGACAGGTGAAGTGAGGTCACAAGGTTGACATTACAAGAGTAGTTTGTTACTCTATCTACTGTAGCCACTGGAATCCTTAAAACAGCCACACAAATATGAGGAAGTTGTTAGATGATATGGAATAAGTTAAAAGTGGCTGAGGAATGAGTTTTGAGTCTGGAAGAAAAAAAACCTAATCATTGAGGTTCTGGCCCTCATTCTGTTCTGAGTGTATTACTTTGGCAAAGTCATTTACTTTCAATGAACCTCAGTTCCTTATCTCGAAAATGTGTTCCTGGCTTAGATAACCTCTAAGATTCCTTCCATTTGTAAAATGTCAGGGGACAAATGCGCTCACCTCATTTAACTCTGTGTTTGTCAACAAATTTCAAAGGGGAGATTGAATGTGGAATCTCTAGTTGCTGGAAAAGTGCCCTAAGAACCAAGTAGCTAGGATTCTAAAAATGGAGGAAGTTCACAGTGAAAAAAGTAAGGTTTGCATGGGACTTTGTATGTTATTCTTCACCATCAGTTACAACAGCAACCATGGTAATAATACCGGCTGCCATCTGTTTGGGCACTTACCAATAGTAGGCTTTATTAGACTAATTTACACATATTAACTCTTAAATTCTCATATATAGTTTCAAACTGATTCCCATTTTACTGACGAGGAACATAAGACTAAGAAAAGGAACTTGCTCAAGGTTACATAGCTAACAAGTGGCAGAGCCAGAAGTCGATCCCGGATGTCTGCCTAGAGATCTCAACTGCACTGTGATGCTTCCAGCAGGTGTGAGGTCTGTGACTAGGATCTGCAACATGTGCCTAGGGTATGTGTTTGTTTTTTAAGTTAAAGATAACTTAGGGCCAGGGTCTTATATATTTGTTTGCCTTTAGCACCAGGCAGAGGTGTGTAAGTGTTAAATAAATGTTGTGGAATTAATGGTGTAAAAGGTATTAAAGTACATGAAAATGGAGACCTTGAAGAATGCTTCCATGCTTGGAGAATCTCTGAGCAGACAAAGCCAGTTACTCCTAAGTGGCCTTTACCTTGCTTGATTTGCAAACATAAGCAAAACTTAACGCAAGCTATTTCTTATAAATGCTTATAAAGAAGAAAAATAGAACTTAAGCTCAACCAATCAGAAGCAGCCAACAAATTTAAATAATTAGGAACTTTACAGCAAGATAGACCAAATAAGGCAATTTTAAAATTGTAACCAATAAATATTTTCTTTGTATTAGTTCTATATTAATTTTCTAAAAGCTTGTCCTGGCAGAGCACACTGGCTCACGCCTATAGTTCCAGCACTTTGGGAAGCTAAGGCAGGAGGACAGAAGTTTGAGACCAATCTGGGTGACATAGTGAGACCCCCATCACTACAAAAAGTTTTTTTTTTTTTTAAATTAGCCCAGCAAGGTAACATGCACCTATAGTCCTAGCTATTTGATACTTGGGAGGCTGAGGTAGGAGGATTGCTTAAACCCAGGAGTTCAAGATTGCAGTGAGCTATGATCATAAAATGCACTCCAGCTTGGGCAAAAGAAGGAAACCCTGAAGAAAGAAAGAAAGGAAGAGGTGGGGGAGAGGGAGGGAGGGAGGGAGGGAGTGAGGGAGGGAGGGAGGGAGGGAGGGAGGGAGGGAGAGAAGGAGAGAGGGAAAGAGAGAGCGAGAGTGAGAGCGAGAGAGTGACAATACAAGATAGGAAACAAGAAAAAGAAAAAACATTATCCCTTACACTTCTTTAATGAAGCCCCCTACCAATTCTGGTTTGGAGCTGCCTGATTCATGAATTTCTGTTTGCTCAAATAAACACTTTAAAATGTTATTGTGCCTCAGTTTACTATTTAAACAAAAACCACTTTTTACAGCTACTCACTTATTTACAGGGATCCAAATAGGTGATGGTGGAAGATGAAGAGATCTCCTTACACTGCAGTCTCATAGACCAGCCTCCCTTTTCCAGACAGGCTTCAATGCAGGCAGCCTCCAGGGTGATAGGACTGACTGGTGAACAAGTATCTGGAAACTCTGACCCTGGTCCTACTACTGAATGAACTGTCTCCTCATGGGGCCAGGAAGTACACAACTATCTTCTCTAGTCATTTTCCTCCCATGGCCCCAATTTCTACCACTAAATGTGATTTATCTCATTCTCTTTGTACCCTCTCCTCAGCTGGTGTGTCTCCCTTGCTTGAGTAGCTCCTCAACAGAAAAAGGAGGATTATGTGAGACGATAGCTGTGATATTACTTTGTAAACCCTCAAGCATGAAGCAAATGTAGAAAGGTGGCATTGTCATTACTACCCATGTCATTACTGCTATGATTGTCACCACCACCACTACTACTCTTCTCTTTCTGCTGTATCGTTACCACCGGAGCATGTATCTCTCAAAATGTGGAGATCCCCAGGACAGCAACACCTCCAAAGGCCTAAGGCAGAGCTCAGCAAGCCAGATCCAGCCCTCTTTGTGTTTATGCAAATAGAGTTGTACAGATGCCATGGTGCTCACTCCTTTACATACTGTCTTTGGTTGTTCTTCAGCTATAAAGGCAGCATTGAGTAAGTGCAACAGAGATATTTCTGGTTTGAAAGGCCCAAAGTATTTACTATTTGGCTCTTTACAGAAATACATTTGCCAATTCCTGATCAAAGTTAATCACAAGTGAGTGGCTTTGATATGACACCTAAAAAATAAGGGTAAGCAGGGAGCCATAAGAGATAAGCAGGGAGAGGACATTCCCATGAATGCCAACACTCTGGTCGTGCCTTCAACCTACTCAGAACTCATTTTCTGTACAATACAGTGTGACCAGAGATACTAGATTAGAATTACTGGATGATCTAGCAAGTCCCTTCTGATTCCAAGTCTTCACTGCATCATGATTTTTAGTTTCTTTTTGATAACATTTTTAGAGCAAGTACGAGTAGCTGGTGTTTTGACCCGTCAACAACTAAGAAGACTTTCCAAAAAAAGATCTAGACAAGAGCTAAATTTAAAATGCCTTAACAAATCTTTACACTACTCATAAAGGGTACTCCCTATAGTCTCCACCCTTGAAGATGCAGGGTAAGTAGAGTAGAAGGGCATGGGCCTTGGAGTCCTGCATTGTAACTTAGAAGCTGTGTGTTCTTGGGTAAGTTATTCAACATCTCTGAGGTTTAATTTTCTGAAGACAGAGATATCTATCATGTGAGGATTCTAGTCTGGTTTACAGAGACTGTAATAGATACAAAGTACCTGGCACATGACAAGGGCTCAGTAAATGGTTACTGCTACCACTATTATTACAACCTACGGTTTGACTGAAACACAAAGGAGCCTCAAGAATGGAGAGAAACACCCATACAGGCTGACACTTGAAATGCCTGATTGTCAGAAGAAAAGGACATGTTTTCTTGCCTCCCTTCAGCAAACATTTCCAGAAGAACTCATAGCCAGAAATCTGGAAGCTTGAATATTATTAGCCCACTCATAGCAAGATTCCCTTCATCAGGACTGAATTCTCTCCCCTACTTCCCTCTTCAGAATACATCTCAGATACCTACTCCAGTGGCAAGTACATAAATGGATCCCTTAAACATACACATATAGCTCATTCTAAGACATCAAATGAAGAGTCATGTAAGTTTTTTATCTCACGTGCACACCCTCCCCCAGAAACATACATTCACCCCAGAAACACATACACACAGAGGTATGAATTCCTTATTGTCTTCTGTAAGCTTGAATTATTTGTTTGAACCCTGCCTTAGAGAACCAGGTGCTGTCACCTCTAAGGGGATGATGCACGAGGATTTGATTTGCAGCTAATAGAAAAATCTATTTCTTTCAGTTTCCCTTCTGTCACACAAGGACTGCTGTGTTCCCTAAAGCAGATTTCTTCTCCTTCTGCAATAACCACCAAGATGACAGGTCTCAGGCAACCATATGAGCAGCCTAGGTTGAGTGGCACCTATTAGTTTTATGACCACTGGTTCAGAATGGCCTTGCTGTGTCCACAGCCCATCTTAATGAAGATGGGTAAGACAGCTGCCAATGAAATCAAATTTCTCCTCTTTCCTCCTTTCCATCTTATAGTCCATCAAACTTTCATCTTCAGCAACAAAACAGTTGCCGGGGCAAACACTCAGCCATAGTCACTCACAGCAGAAAATCTACACGATTGTCTTTGGAGAGTGAGCTAGAAGGAACCTGGTGCATTGCTGCATCGATGATGCCAACAGGCAGAGAAGAAAGAAGTGAGTAGCTTCACCATCTTTTCCTGAATAAGAAAATGCAAGGGACCGGGCATGGCTCAAGCCTATAATCCCAGCACTTTGGGAGGCCAAGGCCCTGGGGTTCAAGACCAGCCTGAGCAACTGGAAGAGACTTCATCACTACAATAAATCAAAAATTAGCTGGGTGTGGTAGCATGAGCTTGTAGTTCCAGCTACTTGGAAGGCTGAGACCAAAGGATTGCCTGAGCCCAGCAGATCGAGTGGCCATGAGTGTGCCACTACACTGCAGCCTGGGTGACAGAGTGAGACTCTGACAAAGAAAGAAAGAAAGAAAGAAAGAAAGAAAGAAAGAAAGAAAGAAAGAAAGAAAGAAAGAAAGAAAGAAAGAAAGAAAGAAAGAAAGAAAGAAAGGAAGGAAGGAAGGAAGGAAGGAAGGAAGGAAGGAAGGAAGGAAGGAAGGAAGGAAGGAAGGAAGGAAGGAAGGAAGGAAGGAAGGAAGGAAGGAAGGACGAAAATAAGAAAATGCAACAAAACTATATAGCATATTTAATATGATATAATAGAAATGAAAATCCTCTGAAAAGTTAGAAGTATCATATATGTGGAATTTGTAATTATGTACCTATAAATAGTAATGACAATCCTGTATTAGAACAAAGGCAACACAACATTTCTCAGCTCACACAGGATGGGTGTGTAGCCTCATTCTCAGCTAATGTGAACTAATGCTGTTCTTTATCATCCCTGCTCTGGCAACGTCCATATTTCCCAAATCTTTGTATTTCTGTTAAAGTCCAGCTCAGTGATCCTTTTGTGGTAGATTGCCTGCAAATACAGTAAGAGATCCTCCCAGCCCTGCATGTCTACCCCCCTCATGTGATTTTACTGCTCTTCCCACTAAGACATGTGATCTATTCCCTCACTCATTGAATCTGCACTGGCCCTGAGCCTTTCTTTGGCCAATTGCATTCAGTGAAAGTGTCTCTGTGTGGCATCCACGCTCTCGAATGGCTGCTCCTGTTATAGCCTTCTCTGGGAATGCAGCCCCAAGACCAGTGAAGCCTGTCCAGTGGAAGACAAGAGGTCACGGGGAACAAAGACAACCACACCACCTGAGGCCGCCCCAGCCTAACAACCAAAACCAACTGCCAGACATGTGAGACTGTCTTAGACCATCAACCCCCACCTATCTGCCAGATAACTGCAGCTAGACGAGGGGCCCCATGTGAGACCATCAAAACTGCTCCCCTGTTCCTGGGTCAAGCCTAAACCGCTGATCCACAGAATCACGAGCAAATAACATGTCCATCTAAAAAATAAAATTTCAGTGTAGTTTGTTGTGCAGCAATAGCTAACTGAACTACGCTTTACCAATGAGGCCTTCCCCAATGGCCGGTAGAAAGTACACTGTGCAATAGAGAAACAAGTTCAGGTTGTTGTTCCAGCACTTATTAATTCTTGACCTTGAGTAAATTACTTAACATTTAAGCCTTAACGTTTTTGAAGATAAACTGCTGAAAATTCACCTGTTGAGAGGATCATAAGAGATAACACATCAGTATCTAAGCACAGTGCTTGGCATGAAGAAGGCACTCATTGTTTTGATACCTGTCACTTTCCACCTCATTATAGTTACTTCGGTGATTATACACTGTTAGATGTTCAAAGGCAAGAACTTTACTGATCTTTGTGTCACTCGTAATATCTAGCACAGTGTTTTATACATGGCCAATATTCAATGCATACATGTTGCATGAATGCTCAAATATTTCACAATATACAGATTGGCTTCATGCTGCCATATGTACTGGGCATTCTGGAAGTAGTATATGAACAGGATTGTGAGAAAACAGACTGCAGTAACCTTGCTTAAGTCCCTATAATTCTCTAATTCTCCACTTAGGTATCTTTTTAGAAAAGAAAGTTGTCAGTGATACCCACAGTTTCTTGCATCCCTAAAATATATTTATTACAATCATGATACCAGTTAGCATTTACTCAATATTTATTTAATGTGTCTGATCTGTGCTAAGTCCTTTGTGTACATAAAAACTTTTAGTCACAACAACCTTGTCATACAGGTTTTATTGTGGCCATTTTCAGATTAGGGAGCTTAAGTCTAGGGAAGGGGTCAGAATCTGGCCTTCCTGTTTTTGTAAATAAAGTTTTACTGTGGGCCAGGTGCGGTGGCTCAAACCTGTAATCCCAGCACTTTGGGAGGCCAAGCCAAGAGGATTGACCAGCAACATGGTGAGACCTTGTCTCTACAATAAATCAAAAAATTAATCAGGTGTGGTAGCACATGCCTATAGTTCCAGCTACTTGGAATCACCTTACAAAGGTAGAGTTGAGCAGTTGTGGCTGAGGCAGAGACTACGTGGCTTGCAAAGCTGAAAATACTTACTGTCTGGTCCTTTACAGGAAAAGTTTGCTGACCTCTGGTTTCAAGTAACCTTCTGAGAGAGCGCTCAGTCACACTCAGCTATATGGAGTTAAAAAGTCCACGTTCTGCCCTCTAAACTTTTCTGCCTTTTATTGTCTCACTCACTCATATACTCATTCCTGATCTTTCAAATAGCAGTTCACAGGTAAGTACGTGCTGAAGGAAAATTGTGAAGACCTCCGCAAGAGCAGCTCAAGAGAAGTCAATTGCAGAACTGTGGTCTATGTTCATGTATCTGGTTAAGATTACTCGATCACCTGGCCTTTTGTAGCTAGAGGGCATGGATTCACACTTAGCTCTAATTGAAAAATAAGGAGTGAAGAGATTTGCTTTCAACATAGATTTAAATGACTAGAGTTACATCTTTATTATCTGAAGTGGGCACTTGTAATTTGTCTACCTGTTCTGGCATCGGGAAGATATACCACAGAAATTAGCCTCTGGCTGGCCATCTCATTATAAGCCAGTTACAACCCAGATTTTCTAAAAATCTGATGGATACAAAATCAACTTGCTAATACAAATACATTTCAGACTTGCTATGCATAATACAAAATTACCTGGTGTTTCAGAAGTAAAGGATTCAGCACTTGAGAAATGTGAAACTTAAATAAAAGGAACCCGTTAAGAATACACAGAAATGAAGATAAACACATCTCTGAACTTAAAACTCCATTGACTGGGAAATGTAATTGAATTTACAAAAAAAGAAGTGAGAATTAAATGACCATCTTTTCGGAAATAATCTTCTCCCACAAAGGGGCATTACATAGAGCACAGAACAGCACTTTAACAGTTGTAAAGCACTATATAAAGGAGAAGGGTCACATTTATTTTTATCTTTGTGACTGTTTTGATAGTGATACCAGTCATTTGAAACGGGCTTTTTACCTCTGACTCTGGGTGCTGGTTGGCAACACCATCACACCTGTGGAAATTCTGATCCCCAAATAGAAACATTCCTTGCACACATCTCCATCTTCTCAGGCTCAAGGCCACCACCCCATCCTTACCTTTCCCTTTGATGATTTTGAAAGTTTGCTAGTTAATCCTTCCACAATCAGTCTCTTGTCATTGCAACTCAACCTGTATGGCACCACCAGAATATTTTTTGACTCATTTATTTGCCCAACATTGAATTATTACCTGTTTTTGCATCCTAAGCAATTATGCTAGAAAAAAAAATGTGGTCTCTAATGAGGGTTGCCAAATAATAGAGGGTATCCAGTTACATTTGAATTTTAGATAAACAACAAAATGTTTAAAGTATAAGTACATCCCATACTTATACTTAGGATAAGTAGTAGCATACGTACTTAGTATAAGATGTACATACTTATACTAAAAAAAAAGTTGGTTGTTAATCTGATTTATTTGCTGAATCTGGCAACACTATCTGACCCCAATGGAATCTCCTTAGAAAACAGATATTAATTAAACAATCACACCCAAATGCAAAAAAGCAACTATGAAATGAGCATTGGAGAGTTCTAGAAGATTATGAGAACATGTATTCTGGGAATTTTAATCTCTCAAAGAAGTAGAATCAGAGTTTCTTAGGGGATCTGATAATAGGAAAGAAAAGACTGTAGGTTTGAGTAGTTGACAACCAGGGGACTAGGGAAGGAGACTGTTTAAATAGGATGAACAAAGGCAAATCAGTAGGGGGCAAGTAGGAGTGGCTGGATGGCTGGGAGGCAGCTACAGGAACAAAGAGGCAGAGGGCAGGGTGGTGATGAGTCTAGGGATACTAGACCAAGGTAAGGACTGCGAACTATGTTCAAGAGTTTCGCCATGATTTGAGCGGCAAGAGAAACCCATGAAGAAATAATTAGTTTGATTTCTTTTGTTTGTTTGTTATTAAGCAAGGAAGTTACAAAACCAGTTTTACAATTTGAAAACACACAGCATCCTTCTACAAGATTTAAGCATTGGGCAGGCTCCGTGGCTCAGCCAGTAATCCCAGCACTATGGGAGGCCAAGGTGAGTGGATTGCCTGAGCCTGCGGGTTTGACCTGCTCTCTACAATAAATCAAAAATTAGCTGGGCATGGTAGCACGAACCTGTAGTTCTGGCTACTTGGAAGGCTGAGGCAGAAGGATCATGGGAGCCCAGCAGGTCAACACTGTGGTGGCCATGGGTGTGCCACTGCACTCCAACCTGGGTAACAGAGTGAGACTTCAACTCAAAAAAAAAAAAAAATTTAAGCATCATCATGCCGGTAATCTCAGCAATTTGGGAGACTGAGATAGGATGATCACTTGAGATAGGATGATCACTTGAGGCCAGGAGTTCGAGACCAGCCTGGGTGGCATAGCAAAACCACATCTCTAGGAAAAATGAAAAACAAAACAAAACAAAAGATTTAAGCATCAACTTCTTAGCTTTGACTCTTTTCCGCTTTGTAAATGGTAATAATGATAAATAATTGTAGAACTGAAAGAAATAAATCACATAATATTCACAGTACTAGTTTTTTACACTGTAAATGCCAAAGATGTCCACTGTAATTATACTTTTATTCAGTATCCTTCATCAATGAGCTCTAACCCCATTTGCCAGCCTTTCTCACAGTATTCCCCTCTGTGTTCATCGCTCAGCAAACTGGGTCACTGATCCCGGAACAACTTCTGATTTCTTTCTAAGTATATTTCACCCTATCTCCTGAATGCATGTGGAAATTATTCTTCAAAACATGATGTAAAGTTTATTTCTTCCACAAAGTGCTATTTAATGACCTAATTGGTTGTGACATTATTCCCCTTTAAATGCCATGGTAGTTTCTACTTATCTCATGATGTTTGTCATACTCTAACGTGCATCAAAATACTTTATGGTCTTACTTCAACTCACTCCCTCTATTATTTCATTAATAAGGACCACGAAGCACATTTTATAAAAGCAAAACTATGTCAGCCAATCAAAATATAGAAAGGAATGACTCATTCCTTACCCTTAAGTGAGAGCCTAGTCAGGAAAACAATCATTATCAATAAATAATAGCAACACAACATTGTATGTTTAATAAAATGAGAAAGAGCTTTTCTACCAATCCATAAACTTCTGATAGCTCGGCCCAAATCTTATTCATATTGAAGTATCTGGCACTCAGAACAGTGTTTGGAAAATAGTAGCAGATTTAATGTATGTTTATCGATTTTTGTTATTCAGTGAGAAAAGTGCTACAGAGAGAAGAAGAAAAAAGCAAAAAACACAGGCTGACAAACTCACGATGCAGACTGAAGGCAAAGAAAACTTTGCAAGTCAGATACTATAGAGTGAGCTGTAATTGAGAAATTAGTAGAAGTCTCCCAAATAGGAGAAATTCTCAGTCAAGGGAACAGTATAATCTAATGTTGTAGAATTTTTTAAGGAACTGGTGAGTATGGAAGTTAAACTGTCTGGTGGGAGCTCATATTTGTGGGGCTTCTATGCCAATTATTCATCTATCTCTTCATTCAGCAAATGTTTATGGACACTCACTCTTTGCTTGTCATTGTTTTAAGTACTGGGGAGACAACCATGAGCAAGGTAGATAAGGTTTCTGTTCTAAGACCTTCCACACTAGTGTGATGATGGAAGCAATACACTTGAACTATCATGGAGGTATTCAAGTTACAATGAAAAGAAAATAAGGTAGTACACGGGAGAGAGACCTAAAAGAGTACTTTTTAGACTGGATTGTTAAAGAAAGGGTCTTGAGGGGATGACTTCGACTCTTGAAGTTGAAGACTAATGTTAAGATAAGAAGGAATGGCCATGTGCCAATCTGGATGAAAACATTCCAGAGAAAAGGAACTGATCACATAAAAGCATTATGATGGGCACAAGAGTGATATGTTCAAGGATTTTTTTTAAGGAGAAGAGGAAGATGAATGCCAACGTGGACAAAGACCATGTTGGGAGATGAAGTTGGCAATGAGCAGGGGCCAGATCATGAAGGTTGGGGGTTAGCTTTTGTTCTGAGGATGGAGGAAAGCACATGATCTGATTGGACTTCATCCTATAGGCAATGAGGACTCCATGGGAGAGCAGCATGATCAGACTAGTAGTTCAGATGGTTGAGTCCAGGGCTGGGTGGAACATAGTCAGAAGAAACAAACAGAGAAGCTTGAAAAGGTCTGTTAAGATTATGGCAACTGTCCAGGTGATATGGTTGGAGATGCTGTAGAGATGGAAAGGTTAGATCTAAACACCACTTAATGGAATTTGTAACCATACTGTCAGCTTTTGAGGGCAAAGTCCACATTTCAATTTCCACTGCAGAGCACAGACCAGTGCCCTGCATTGGTTGGTCATCATAAATACTGAATAACTACGTGTGAATTCCAATGCATTTCATTTGCAAACAGTCTTCTCCCTGCTGTTCTTCTACCTTCCTTAAACTGAAAAGGTCAGAAATTCTACATAAGATACTAGGTGACACCGGGTAAAATAATGGACAGAATTTGGGTTGCAGATTCTACTCTGTCACTTAATACTTGACTGACTTTAGTCAAGTCATTTATGCTTCTTTGGTTTTGATCACATCAGCTTAAGAAAATGGGGCAAATAATCACATCACTTGTTCTCCTACCACACAAGGCTGGGCTGAGGATGAAAAAGATCATGAATTTTCTCTGTAACACTGTAAAACATTCTGCAAACAGCAATAATTTTAGAGGGAAATACCCACCCTATATCAATCACAACATTATGAACAGTGATTTCAGGTGTAGTGTCTAATATTGCATGAGTTGAAAACAATATGCTTTCTTATGTAATAATATAATTACACTAGCTACACATTATATATTTACCAAATCATTAACTTAAAATATTTATGGAGCACCTAAGGTGTGTAAGAAAAATGTGAGGGTAATCTAGGGGAATTAAAGATTAAATAGTCATAGAAGAATTTACTGTCCAACCTTTCAGTGTCACACTACTAAACCACAGAGTGACCCTCGGTTACTTCCTTTTTATGGGTAGATTGTACCCTTTTCTTTTAATGACAAACCATCTTCGGTCAAGAGCCCCTTGGATTGTTAATGGTGTCATGTGATGATCCTTAAAACTCTCCTCTCATTTACCCTTGATTAAAAAGAAAGCACAGAATCTAAGCCCTTGACTGATTTACACTTCAATTTAATTTCTCCCTTTCTCTTTCCTCTTTCCTTTCACTAGCTAAAACCTTTCATGTAATTAGGCTCAAAAGCTCTCATCAAACAGTTTGATTGAACTACAGCTTGCTGAATTTCCCTTCCAGGCTGCTGGGACAGAGAAAAAGCAGGAACCTGGTTGGGGGGGGTGGCATCCCTGCCTGAGATGGCATGGGAGCTGTGCCCTGGTATAGTAATGACAAGAAACTGCGAGCGTTTGGAGTGTCTTGGTTATCATGCTGCTCTCTGCTTCTTCTGTGCTGATTCATTACTCAAGTTGTTCTGGGGATGATCCTGGTCTCCCAGTCCACAGCAAAACAGAAGCCACCTGGAAAGCTTCAGTACCAAATACTGTGAGGACTAATAAAGAATCTGAAAACGTGTATGTTAACTTCAACTTCCCTAATTTGAAAAGTGTGACCTGGGACCAGTTCACAAAGTTCCTGGTCTATGAGTTTCTTCATATAAAAAATAATTTGATTGGAAAAGGCCTCCAAAGGCCTCTTCAGGTCTAGCATTTAATGATTCCACAAATGCAAAGCAGCTTTGAATCCAATGAAAGTCCTTCATCAGAACATTATTTTAGGGGCATCACTCCAGAGCCTGAGGAACTTGGTGGTGAGGTTGTGGGTCTATTTCGGAGTTACTTTGAGAAGGGACATAAAAGTCACTTTGTCAGAATTGTCTAAAAGAGAGTTCTTAGGGATAACTAGTTGAATAAGTCTTTAACAGCTGACAGATGGTGGGGCAGCAATACATGCACACAAAATGGTGCCCTGCAAGGATAAAACAAGACATGTGAGTTATCTTAAAGAGTGGGGTTGGCTATAGAAGGTCAGGTCTCTAGACTGACATTCCTATTTCGCATAAAAGCCATCCTCTCCCAAGATTATTACTGACATATTGACATGAGCCTGTCACAACACTGCATGGATAAAGGACACCAGAGCAGTAAACAGCAGCTCCTGAAACACTCCTACATCTTTAATGCGTGGCAGGCTTAGTCCTCAGGTCTGATCTTTACATTCCAAGACAGGAGTTAATTGGGTTGCTATTAAGAACTTTATGCTACTTTGTTTTTCTGGCTTACCCAATCACCTACCTGAGTATAAAAACCTGCATCCTCACTCCAATTGAAAACCCACTACCACTCTTGAAATACTCATTTTGTTAGTTTTACCCTCACAATTAATGAACTGCTGTCACATGTTTGAAAGGCCAAGAATAAAAGTAAATTTAAGATGATCTAGTAAAAGTGAAGAAGTATTTTAGAAATCACCAGAATTTTGCCTAGCCACAACATAGAAAGATGAATACCAAACTTGTGAAAACAAAGCTGGTTGGCTACCTCAAGATCATTACTTACAATTCCTTTCCCTGCAGGTGAGAGAACTAAAACTAAAAAGTTTTGGTTGTTTGCCTGAAGTTAAAAGTTCAGGAAAAAGCCTATAGTAACTATTGGACACTGAACTTCCTGAGAAAAGAGTCTCTACAGTGAATTAAAAAATGAGGGGTCCTTTTAGATATGGGCGTTCTTGTCAATGGACGGGGTCCCTCACTCTTGGATCCTTGATTGAATATGTAACCATTCTTTGCTAGCTGATACTGGGACATGTATAAGTTTCTAAAGGATGCTTTGGAAAGCCTTTCCTGTAATATAATAGGATATGTGAATACAGGGAAGTGTTCTGGTCAGGTGCTCTCAGTATCCAGGAACAAGTCTACATTTGCAGATTACCTGATCTAAAAGTTCAACAGATGTAACAGGCTAACTGCTTAGTAAGTACAAGAACTTGAGTGAGTTGCTTCACTCTCTAGGCTCAATTTCTTTTCCTGAAATTCATAATAATTCTAGTACCTTCTCTGAAGGATGCTCAGTTAGGACTAAATGCAGGAAGCTAAAGCATTTGGTTGAATACTTGGCACAAGAAAGGTGTATGACCGTTCGCTATTAAGTTTAGAAAGTATTCATAATCTTCATAACTTATCCTGGATCTAGGTAGAATATAAAAGATCAATTTAAAAAATGTTTTAGTATTCCATTTAAGAATACCACTCTGTGAATTATTTTCACAAGGTATTATTACATAATTATTTAAATATTAAAAGCACGGGTCTAGAATCAAACTGTTTGGATACCTAGCCTGATGCTGTCACATATCACCTAGACAACCTTAGGCAAGTGACCCCAACTTTCTGTGCCTATGTGTCTGCCTCTTAAAAATGGGAAAGCAACTATACTTACTTCAGAGGAGAATTAAATAAACTAAAACCTTTAGAAAAGTGTCAGGTACAGTGAAAGAACTAATAAAAAGTGATCTATAATAATTATTAAGACTGGAGTAGATATTAATATAATTTTTGTGAAAATAGAGATTTTCTTTTTTGGATTTACTTTATCTAAGAAATTTGAATTAACATAAAAGAACACTCAGCTGGGCACAGTGGCTCATGCTTATAATCCTGACACCTAGGAAGGCCAAGGCAGGAGGGTTGCTTGAGTCCAGGAGTTCGAGACCAGCTTGGATAACACAGTAAGATTAGTCTCTACATAAAACAAAACAAAAAGAAACTACTCAGCCGTGCATGGTGGTGCATGCCTATAGTTTCAGCTGCTCTGGAAACTGAGATTGAATGATGGCCTGAGTCCAGGAGGTCGAGGCTTCAGTGAGCTGCAATCATGCCATTGCACTCCAAACTGGGTGAAAGAGTGAGATTCCAATTCAAAATAAATAAATAAATAAAATTAAGAAAACTCTCAAAGATGCCTATCCAATTATGCAGAGATATTGGTTCATGGAAAAAGACATAATTTGCCCACACACACACAAAATATATATATACATACACACACACACACAATAAATATATAAATACACACACACACACACAATAAAAATTTGGTCATCTAAACCACAGGACTCTCTCCACCCAAATTGTTCAAGTGACCTGAGATTTAACCCTTTCAGGATCTTTAAAAACTTTAAAAATAATCAGAATGTTGCTAAAATTGACCCCGAGAGTCTGAGAGGGTTCCTCTTTGTTTTGTCTGTGATCTAGTTGTTTCTTCCTAAGAGACTCTGGGCTTTTAATTTTAAAAGGGCTTCCAAGTAAGTGGAGTTATTCTATAAGTTTTTAATTAGAAAGAAACCCTAACACCTTTGCCGCCTGCCACTACTTGCTCATAAGTCTGGGACTTGAGGTCAGGAATTAAATGAACTGTGGAAGCACTTTTAAAAATTTCAAACAGAGTAATGGCCTTTGGTCTGGAATTACTGAGGCAAAGTCCAGCCTGCGGAAACTAGTCAATTCCTCTTTGCTAGTTATCACTTCTATTCTGATAAGCATCTGCACAAATTCATGCCCCCCAAAGATGTCAGCGGATACTCCTGCACTTCTTCAAGTCTTGCATGTTCTTCATGAAATGAGTTCTCTCTGCAGCAATTTCAAATTTCTAAAAATGCTCACTTCATTTTGGTGTTTGGGCTGATCATTTCTTCCTACTTGTTTGAATCTTTACAGATAACCAGACTCTGCCTGTCTCCTCCTACTTTCCCTTCTATGACACCATTAAATGACAAAGGTGCAAGGCAAATAGATGTTAAGTAAATCACCAACGCAGGTTCAGTTTAATACTGTGCTGTGTCAACCCGCTCTACTGCCTAGCAACCATGGTGGCTCACCCCAAGTTCATTTTCATTTTAACGTGCCACGCAGAAAAGCAGCCTAAATATATATCCCCGGTTCTGAAGCATATAATCTGTAAACTACAGGAACAGGCGGATCATTTCCATTAGTTTCTTATGTCGCGAAAACCACAATTTGCACCCAAAGAGTATAATTATATTCAAATTCTGAAAGACTGCCTCGAAAATAGTTGAAATTCATAGTTTGGAGGAAAGTCACTCAGGAGTGAGTATACATGGTTATATTTTAATATAGGGGGTGAGAGGAATATTTCAAAACAATACAAAAGGGAGGGCAGGATGGAATCTCAGAAAATATGACTTGCTGGTTTCTAGGGGTTTTATGTTCCCAAAGTCACTCAACAGCTGGTAAGCAAGGGGTCGAGATTGGGGCTGGGGAAATGTCTTTGAACAATGATCCAGTCACAGCATCTAGAAGGGGAGCAGTGACAAGTGGGCAGACAGGTCACTTCTTTCCTGCTTTCTGGTGAGTGAGACCTAACCACAGCAGGAAGTACTCTCCAAACAGGACCCTGAATCTGAGCACTTTCTCATAATGGGGTCTCCCCTACAAAGGAAGCTTTCGTAACACCCCAAAGTTTCCTACCGTGTTGCACAAAGCCAGGCATCTATTGGAAGGACATCCATGAAGAAATAATTCTAAAAGAAGGTCAGGAAAGCCCAACGCTGGCGGAATTCCTGCCTGCAGGACTTCATCTGGTTAAGGGAGATGACTCTAAAGAAAAAATCGTGGGCTACAGAGTTGCAATTTGAGAAAGTATCTTGAAGAAGTAAGGAGTAGAGAAAAAGAAGGACAGTGGACTCAGAGTTATCTGCCTGGGTTCCTAACTTATTCTGACACTGACTGAAAACTCTCGGTCAAGATCTTGCCTTGTCCTTCTGGATAATTGAGCTCTGAGATCTCTAAAGTTCTATGAGACTGTTGTGTTTTGAGGGGTGCATGAATTCCCAAGTCCTTTGCCTCTTTGATAAACTAGAATCCTTCCTCTCTTAGGACATGAGAATTGGTCTTGTGGTACCTTAATCATTTATTCATTCATTCCTAAAATACCTATCAAGTATGACTGTTTTATCAGTCTGCTCCTTTTAATCACTGTCTCCCTGAGTTGGACTGGGTTCACGCAGACTGGCAAACATTCAAGTAGTTACTAGGAACTAGACACTCTTGTAGATGCTTTGAAAAGGTGTACCAACTGCATTAATCAGAATGCTTCATTAACCTGTGCTCTCTATTCCTGATGAAAGAACTTGATGTACCTGTTTTCTGTTTCTTGAGTTGATGTGCTGTGTGGCATAGCAGTATGATTAAAAGCTTTGTGGTCAGTACTGGGTTTGAATTCGGGCCTCACCACCATATTACTTTAGTCAAGTTACTCACTGCTTTAGTCAGGTTACTCAAAGGCTGGTGAAGATTAAGTGATGTTATCTAGGTAAAGCATTTAGAAGATTGCCTGGCACACAGTAGGTGTACATTATATGCTGGTATACGATCCAAGCAAGTCTCTCCCAAAACTCTATGTAGAAATAAACCAGTTGTTCTTTATAAACTCAGGTGCTATTCTGCCCCCTGCCCTGATATGGCTAAACACAGTAGAACATTTTAAACACAACACAGAGATCCTTTCTAGTATTCATAAGGTGTATTTAAATGAAAGCTGCATTCTTCCTGTCTCAGCATGACTCTGTGCTGAAGTTGGATTGTGGGCTTTATAACATCACAATGTGCCACTCTGGTGTATTATGCTGCTTCTATCTGAGGGGAGAAAAGAAAACCTGGCTCGTGGCTTTGGCATAAGTTATTATGATAGCCAAGAAAGTAAAGCTATAAAACACTGGCAGACTTGTGGAACTCAGAGAGGTTTAGGACTCACAGTGGTATCTTTAAAGACATACAAATCAGAAAATCATGCAGTCCTGGTGCTGAAAAACATTTGAAAAGATCATCTCACTCAATCCCCTCATTGCACAAATGGAGAAGAAGAAAAGTAAAGTTTTCCTTAGCTATAATATTAAGGCACATTTACACTATACAACACACAGAAACCTACAGACAAAAGAAAGAACATAAGTTAGTAAATCAATATATCCCATAGAATGTCTAAAAATTAAAAGATTAATACAATTAAAAGGTCATAATTCACAGGTACAGGGTTGATTAGGAAGAATGTTAGGAGCAAAATCTATGACCTCAAAATCTATGTACCATGTCCTCTTGATAAAAGTTCTGGTTTTAAATTCAGGCTCTACAAAGTAAACTCTAAGAATTCCAGCATAATAATGTGTTCCTATCTGCTCTATAACGTTTGAGCTTAAACAATTGCATTAAAGCAATTTCTCCACTTCTAGATCTGAAGATAGTTGTCCAAAAAAGGATCTGTTTCTTCCTAGTATAAATTAGATTAACACTTTTAGTTTTTAAGGGACACTGAACGTCCTATAGGAATATTTGAGTTCTGTATAAGTTTACTACAAATGAAATTGAATTCTGAATTTCCAGAATGCTCTTTTTTGGAGTCCTCTCTCTTTCCCTTCACTAAATCTCTGAGCTTTTAAATGGTTTTCTATAATTTGTTGCTCCATGCTAAAATTTGCCTGGCGTGATTTTGTACCTAAGGAGATAGTTACCAAAAGTCACTAGCTGACTTTTGTCTCATGCTATGTTCTACTGCCATAAAAAAGAAAATACACTTAAGGTTTTCTTATTTATATTTACCCAAAGAAGCAGTACATAAATAAAGTAATCTCTTGGAGGCAAAAAATGTTGCTATAGATAGAGAAATGAGGAGAACCAGTAGATGCATGTAGTCTAGCCACAATCTACCAACCAGCAAACGCTCAACATTGAATCTTATCTATGTGCAAGGAATTCAGAGAAGGTAGCATTGTCATGAAACTATTTCTCATAAAACATTTAACCTGTACACAACGCTTTATAATGTACAAAGCACAACTTGTTTAATCTTCCATGCAATTCAGCGATGTAAGTATGGTAAGTATTATTATTGCTATTCTCAGTTTAAAGGAAAGAAAATTGAGTTTCAGTCAAACCAAGTGACGTATCCAAGTCCGCAAAGTTTCTAAGTGACAGAACAAAGATTGAGACTTAGGTCTACCAATTCTAAATTCTTGATTAGTTGTCCACACCTCAACCTAACACCACACTGCCCATTAAAACTTCAGTATTAGTCGCCTGCTGCCATCATTAAAGCACTTCTCATAATTGTTTTCTTAGAATTATCTAAACCCAGAAGCAAAAAGAAAAGAAATGCGTTCTCTATCCCCAAATAATTGAATGGCTTGCTTGAAATTTATACCAACCAGGGCTTTATAAATCACAACACTTTCTCTCAACCATCTCACCAAGCACCATGGTTATGCCACGAAATAGACAAGCTATCTTATATTTATATTTTGAAATAAACTTTCAAAAAATAAAAACTGAACAGAAAAATAATGAAATTGATATACTTTTAAAGGACATATGAGCTGGGCGTGGTGGCTTATACCTGTAATCCTAGTACTTTGGTAGGCAGAGGTGAGAGGATTACCTGAGCCCAGGGGTTTGCGACCAGCCTGGGCAACATGGTGAGATTTCATCTCTACAATAAATGAAAACATTAACTGGGCACAGTAGTGTGTGCCTGTAGTTCCAGTTGCTTGGAAGACTGAGGCAGAGGGATCGCTTGAGCCCAGCAGGTCGATGCTGGGGCGGCCATGAGCGTGCCACTGCACTCCAGCCTGGGTGACAGAGAGAAACTCCAACTCAACAAAATAAAATAAAGGCCATATTTTTCAATTGCCAAAAATGAAGTCATTTATACTTAACTAACCTGGTTATTTCTTTTCTCACCAAAGGATGAGATGTAAAAAGAGCTGATGGTGTGTGTCTCAGGAAAGGAAGAGTGAATAACTAGTTTGTAGAATAAATCAATGAGAAGGCTGGAGGGTCTGGCTCAGAGTGGCAGCAGACGAAGTAGAGAGAGTCTTAGCGTGTAGACATTAGAATCTGTCTGCAAAGCAAGTGTCTACAAGTCAGACACAATTAGTCTATGTGCACATGAATTTCTGAACTCAGTCATAGAAGATAAACTGAGAAGAAAGCAAACAAGAGTTTTAACTAAACCTACTGCTGTTGTTTTCTCACACACCTAAATAGAATATTTCCTCTTGGAAAAATATTATCTTATCAATTTTGTATATTGCTACCATTTTCATTGAGGTTTCACTTTTCCATTGTGAACGTTTGAGTTCAACAGAGATTCACTGAACAGAACAGCTTTACTTCTTTCCAATAACTTGGTACTGGGGGAGGAGAAGAGTATATATGGGTTAAATTGTGATCCCTCAGCTCACTTGTTGAAGGCCTAATGACGGGAACCTCAGAATGTGAGGGTATTTAGAGACAGGGCCTATAAAGAGGTGATTAGATTGAAATGAGGCTTTTAAAGTGGGCCCTAATCCAACTGATGGGTGTTCTTATAAGATGATGAAATTTGGACAGACAGGGACACCAAGGATGCATGCACAAAAAGAAAAACTATGAAGACACAGTGAGAAAAGGGCCATCTGCAAGCCAAGGAAAGTGGTCTCAGAAGAAGCCTTGATCTTGGACGTCTAGCCTCCTGAAACTTGAGAAAACCAATTTTTGTTGTTTACACCACCCAGTCTGTGGTATTTTGTGATGGCAACCCTAACAAACTAATAAAAGGAGGGAAATATGAAAAGTTCAAGATTATTTTCAAAGACCTGCCTCCTTCTCAGGTCACTCAGGGTCTTAGGGAAGCAAACCTTCTGAGATCTGATAAATCCACTCAATGAAGCATAAAATACAATGTGTTATCTTTCTCAGATTCAAAATCTGAGACTAAAGGAATCTCATTCCTACTCTGAAATTATATCCATCAGCCAATTTGGGAAAACTTTTTCTGTTTTGCTTTTTCCTCAAGGGAATTTTTCCTTCCTTCCTTCCTTTCTTCCTTCCTTCCTTCCTTTCTTCCTTCCTTTCTTCCTCCTTCTTTCCCTTCTTTCTTTCTTTCATATCAGAAACAAAAGGTCTATTTTTTCTATAACAGTTGAAGATTTTATTATTCCTCTGTCCAAAATTGATAAATAACTAGACAAAAGTTAGTAAATATATAGATAATTTGAACACTATCAATCAATTTAATCTTTTGATGTATACAGAACACTACACCCAATACCTAAAGAATATACATTATTTTTATATAACCATGGAACATTCACCACGATAGACCACACATTGGGCCATAAAACTAGTCTGAATACATTCAAAAGGCTTGAAATGCAACAGGATACATTTTCTGATCACAACAGACTTATTCATTTAATTTTTCTGGTATCTCTCTCTTTTTATTTATTTTAGAGTTGTGGGGTACATGTGAGGATTTGCTACATAAGCCAATTGTGTTCAGATGAGGTTTGGGCTTCTAACAAGCCCGCTTTCTCCTGGTAGTGGACATGGTACCCAGTGGATGGTTGTGTGCCCCGAAAGGGAATTGTTCTGATTATCTCATCTTCTCTCTATGATATATAGCAGCCCTCACCTACACCCCACCCACGGCCCATTGAAAGTCCTAAAGAAATTTACACCAGAATCTTATAATGGTTCCATGGTGGTCTTTCAAGGACAGGTTCATCTCCAGACCCACCACTTGCCAGCAAATTTTAGATAAGCATAACAATGCATCTAGAGGAGATAAAAGAGAAACCAATTTAATTAATTTATCACCAAGGCCAAAGACATATAAATCTTACCATTTTATCTGTCAACCAACACTATGAATTATTCAGCACACCGAATCTCAAGAAGGAAGGTGAGGGAAAGTGGTTAGAAAGCAGCTGGCTGGGCAGAAGACTGTGTTCCATATATCAAAGCAAAAGAAGCCCCATGGCTGGACAAACTGAAAAAGTAGCATAATGTGTGTGTAGCGTGGTTCATGCGTCACAAGGGAGTCCACCACCACCACTTCTGTAGAGATAGTCTGAAAAGGACTAGGTAGGTCCACTACAAACACATCCTAGTTTCTGAGGAAGAGACCTTCCTGCAAATATGTTGTGATGTGTTTTCCTTTTAAAATTGAGCTTTCCAAGAGTTCTATGTCTTCAACTAGTCCCCTCAATGTCTAAAGAGTCATGAAGGTCTGCTATTTTGTGGAGGATAAAATCTTAGGGACATACAAAACCTAGAGTCCTTAGAGAAACCTGCTTTTAAGCTGCAAGTATTAAAGCATTTTTTTCAGGCAGATGTCCACTGGAGTTCTTAAAGGTAAAAGACAGGAATGAAAGAAGAAAAAATATACACAACTCTCTTATGGAACTGACAATTGGTAAACAAACACATTTTACTACTTATATATCCCCTACCACCAAACTACCTTAGCGCTTTGATAAACATGATATTTAAGTATGGAATTAAAGTTGAGGATGAAAAGGAACATGAAAGGTTATTTTGAATAATAGGAGCAAGCAAATCTGCATTTTATAAACGGGCATTTAGGTTTTATTTGAACTAATATAAATAACTATTTTGGCTTATATTTGGATCCCTACCCACTCCCTGCACCTTTAAAATATAGAAGCATTTATCTTTCATCAGGACCAAAATGCTTCTGAAATTACCCATAGCTTAACATTACAGTGCCTTATTCGTTTCTGTATCCTTAGCAGTAGCACACAGCCTGATATGCAGCCTGTGCTCAGTAAGTGTTAATTGAATGACTGTTGAATAGAAGAGAGCACGGAAAGGGTTGAGGACCCTAAGAGAAAGGACTGAACAATGGGGAAAGGCTTACTAGAGTCCCATCAAGAAGAGGTTTAATTCATCCTGAAGCACGATCCTAACCTGAGACTGTTCTGAGTACCCCAGATAAATGTAGTCATAGCCTCTGTAATACACAAAGAATCTCAGCATTCTCTAGGGTGCCCTGGAATAAAGACTTTAGACAAATCTATAATATAAACAACTTTCTAAAGATTAGAACCAAGCATGGACCAAAGCATGGATCAAATACCAGCTATTTGGAGGATTTCTGTTTCTTCCATGTGTCTTAGCATGAACGGAGGAAAGACCTCTGAGGACTTTGGCTTTTCAGGAAATGAGAAAGGAGAACAAGTGTAATTAAAGATCAAAATCTCTCTCGGGTCCAAAGAAAATTCTTGGACTCAGGGCTCTAGCTTTGTTTTACACCCAAATCAAGAGCATTTACTTCTGCATAGCCAATAGAGAGGGCTGCCTTTAACTCTGGAATAAAGTTAGTTGTAAACCCTCAGTAACAACCTCAGTCTCATGGTGCTGTGCCACCTCACTTCCACCCATAAGATTTTTTTTTTAAAAACAACTGCTATTAATAGGCCTTTGTCTTGGACAGGGGAAAGTGGGTGTACTCCCAGAAAGAATGAGAGATGCATTAACAAAGCTCTGTGGGGTCTTCTGGTTCTTTTAGTTAGAGATGCAAAAGGTCACAGCTTGGATGCAGGATGGGAGCCAGAGGTTGGGGCATTTTTTTGATTGCTGCTTCTCTTGATTTCAAACTCAAAAACATTAATTAAATATGCAAGGAGCAGCCTACTTAGTGTAGATGTATTCACTCTCCAAGCCCCAAATCAATGGGTTGGGGCTTCAGTATTGAAAGAGGATTCTGAAGAGTAGAATTCATGAGTGTTCTTATCTCAGCCATGCCAGACCCTGGAGTCCACTGCACTCAACAGCTCTGGTAGATCTGAGAGCTTTTGCTGGGGTCTCTGGCTATTTACTTACTTTCTTCTTTTCCATCTCACTGAATCTTATCAGATGTAGATTAATGAGAAACCAGACTGGGAACCAGTCAAAAAGACTTAAGAGGAGACTGAGAAACTGATCCTTGAAGAAATAAAGTAAACAGAGAAGAATCACATTTAACATGTGGAAGTCTCAATCCCTTTAGTTGAGGGAGAGAGAGAGACAGAGAGACAGAGCGAGAGAAAGACTGACTGACTTAGAAACCCTAGGGAAGTAGGGCTCTGCAAATTCCAACACTTACTAGTAACTGCATTTAACTGCTTACATCCCAAACAGAAAACACCAAGACACTGCTAGCCTATAGCCTCTAACAAATGCATAATCTTCCTCTCCCTGCTGATCATTTACACAATTTAGCCAATTATCGCTGAGCGGTTCCGTGTTTCGTTGTGGCTATTAGTAATAGTCTATCTGGCTTCTCCCATCCCTCATTTGCTTCTTTTTCCTTCCCACGCTCTCCCCCCAACCCCTTTCCCCCTTAGGAGCTAAGTTTCCCAGTTCATTGGAATTGCTTTTTTGGTGGTTGTGCCTCGTTCTTCTCCTAGGTTTCTTTCTTTCCTTCAAGACAGCCAACCTCAGACTCAGTAGGAGTCCCAGAGAAAACCGTCACCAGATCAAGATCGAGCATTCCCTTCTTTCCACCATCCCCCTCCACCAACCTTACAAGCTGTGAGCTGCTTCACAACTCCATCAAATAAAATTTAAAGAGAGAGGCAAAAAGAGCCACAGTCTGTCCTGGCATTTTTCTCAATGTGCTTCCCCTTAAAACCACAGAGCAGAAGCCCGAGGCCAGGAGGTGGTGGGAAGAATCAACTTTCCAAATGGGGTCTGCATGTTACAGGTCTTCAAAATACAAGGTAGGGTAGGGGCCCCCCTCCCCCCCACAGTGTGGTTCACACTCACTGTCCCTGAAGGGCAGCTCTGGTGGCAGGTCTCTCTGTCCCTATGCCTCCTACTCTCTTCACCATCCGAATGAAATGCATAGTAAACAAACAAGGAAGATCCCTTCTTGAGAACCTTTTACTACTGCAAGCTCCCACCTGAGCAGCAGACATCACCCTTTTAGAAGCAGCCTGCTCAGAGCTGAATATATTCTTAAGAGTCATAGATTTCTTCTTTCAATACCAGTGCAAGGAGGGTTGTTTGGAGCTGAACACATCATATCTGTATTGTGTGAACAAGCCCATCCTTGCTGCCTTAAATTGAAACAACATTTGCATAAATGGTGGAACGGAAGTTACAATTTACACTTGGGTAGATTATAAATGGACTTTATCTTATCTTACATATTGCTTTCCGATAGTCAGCAGTATTAGATGTATAGTTTTAGTGACAGCTGCTTTTTCGACCAGACATGTGGGCACACATAAAGCTGCCAGAATGAACAATAAGGGCTACGGTTGTTAATTACCTTTTCTGCCCTCTTACTCTCAACTACTCTGCCCTGACCTTTGCCACACAAGCCACTTTACAGCAATTCAATCCACTCCAAGCTAAAGACCTGATTTCTGCTATCTGCAATTTCCCCAGGACTAGCTCCCAAACCAGACCAGAGACAGGAAGGGTGACAGCAAGGTGAATGAATGATTTCTCCAAATGCAGCATGGGGACTTGTCTGATAAGTTGCCTGCCATGATGGGGGCGGAGAGAGCGGAAGGTTACAGAGGGGGAGCTGGAGTCTGTGCAGCTAGGAGGAGGGAGCTCAGGAGAGGGGAACCCCTTAGAGAAAAGTGGGAGGCTTTATTCGCTGGATATTAGCTTCCCACATGGACACTCGATGCTTTCATCCTTTTAAATTCCATTTTTACCAAATTCTCTTCCCACCCTTGGCACTACCTGAAAAGCGAGTGAAGAAACTGTTATGCCCCATGAAAAGGATAAAGAGCAGAGACCCACCGTGCCCTCCTCGCAGGGAAACAGGGGAGCGATAGATAGCAATAGGCACTGAGTGATGCTTGCTGCCATGGAAATGGTGCTCGTGCTGAGAGTGAGACCCCGGCGAGGAAGAAGAGGAGGAGGAGGAGGCTACATTAGAGGAACTCCACACAGAGCTGACGATACATCCCCAGAAGAGGGACCAGATCCCAAGCGTCCAAGCCGGCCGGCGAGCAGGGCTCCGTCTCGCGTGGATTCTCAGGGGCATGGTCAACGCACGGGACCACTACAGATGGGCGGTTGGAATTCCAGCCAGTGAGGAATCGTGAAGTTCATGATGCCCAAGGGCCCATCATAGCAGGGAGAGGAGTTGCCCGAATTTGGGGAAGAGTGAAACGATAAGCGCTCTCAAGACAATGATGAATCAGTTAAAAAAAAAAAACTACTTAAAAATAAAAAGATAAAAGGCAAAGCCCCCCTTTCCTGGGGCTGAAACTTAGGACGCCAGAGTCCACCCAGACACAGCAAACCTCTCCGCGAGCCCCGGCATGCCAGGCATGTCAGGGAAGGAACGGTGCGGCTCTGTCCTGCGCCCAGGGCACCTCGAGTCCGATGACTTAGCCGCACGCTCCGGGAAGCCACAGAGCAGAGGTGGAGGCAGCCGAGGCCCAAGGAGGCTCAGGTTAGTTTATCCCAACATCCGAGGAGTTTGGACATTTTTCCCCCTCTATTTCCACTTCCATGCGATGCAATGCAGAACCGCCAGGCACAGGGGCTGCAGGTGGAGGAGTTCTCCTCGTGCTCCCGGGAGTCCCGGCGGAAGGGCGCGGAGGCTGTTAACCCTGCGCGTCCCGGAGTGGCCGCCGGCTCTCTGGGCTTCCCAACAGGATGAAAATCAAAAGCAGCAGCAGCAGCAACAGCAGGAGCCAGAGGAAGAGTACAGGAAGGACCGGAGGGCAAGAGGAGAGGAGGAGGAACCCAGCGCGCAGCAGCCACCCAAACCAACGTGGCACGGGGCGAAATCGAGGAGGGCGCGGGAGGAGGCGCCCGGTGGGCCGCGGGGGTGGCCGAGGGTTGGGCGCCTGCAAAGCGCACGGACCCAGGAGGCGCAGGTGAAGGGAAGCGAGTAGTTGGGAGCCAGATTCACAAATGGGCAAGTCGTATGCAAATCGCGCACTCCCGAGAGCAAATCAGGGCGGCCCGAGCGCTCTGCCGAGGGACTGGCTGGCTCCGGAGGAGGGAGGGGCCCGGGAGCTCCGGAATCCCGGCCCTCCCCACTCAAGTGCGCGCTCGTCTACACCCGCGCGAGACCCCGCGCACACCGCCCGCCTCCTCTCGCTCGCCCGGCCGTGCGCGCGCGCGTGTGAGTCAGACCCACAGACTGACGCCGCGCCTTTTTCATCGCCCTGTCCCCGATCCTCTCCCAGGCGCGTGAATCCAAACTCGGGTCATGAAGGCATCTTTTGAAATTTGGAAAGAAAACGAAGGGCGGCGGCTAAGGCCAAAGTAGCCCAGATAGAAACATAAATAACCTCCTTGAGTCAGCAGGAGCTGCTGCACGCAGTGGCGCCACACTCAAGTCCTCTCCGCCTGGCAACTCAGGGCCACTCTCTGGGCGCGTGTCTGTCCCGGGGTTAAGGTGCCCAGGGCACCACCCTCGGGGCGGACAAATGGAAAGAATACTACGCATTTGGACTCTGCGAATTGGCGGGGGGGGGGGTGACCCAGGGACTCAGAAGGGTGAAGAACTCGGTGGCTTCCACCCCCCATGGACAGGACGCTCCTGGGATTCAAGAGCCAGAAATAAGCGCTGGCTCCTGCTGCCCTGGTCAAAGAACTTCAGGAGTGGTGAGGGCCGGAGAGGAGTGGCGGGCCTGACTTCATCGGCCGCGGAGGCTCTGTCCTTGCCCCAGTGGCGCTGGGCACCAAAGAGAGCATGGCGTTCGTATCCAGGCTGAAGCCGCAGGGAAGACCGGAGTGACTGCACCTGTCCTTTGCCGCGGCCATCTGTGGCTCCAGGAGGGGGCGGACCCAGGGCTCTGCGGGGCAACGGAAACATTCTGAACCAGAGGCCTCCACCCCTTCACTATGTCTAATGAGCAGGAGGGACAAACCCGACAGTCAGCCCTCCCAGGCCCAGCCCTTTTCCACCAGGGTCTTCCTAGTGTTCACTCCCTCCTAGCCATCACCTTGTTTAGAAGCCGACTCTATCTGGGGGAAGCGGGGGGGGGGGGGGGGGGGAAGAGGTGTGAATAACACTTGCTGGTTAAGTCACACCATATATATTATATTTAGGTGGCTTTTTTTTTAAAGGAGCTTATAGCATCTATTATATATTCCTGGTCTCTTTTCAAACCCCCTGAGGATAAAGACCAGGAATTAAGACAGTCCTAGTCTTCCTTGAGCTCCGCCTCCCCCTGCCCCCCAAGAAAAAGACGTTGAGGAAGTAGCATTCTGTCTCTCTAACAAAGATACCAAACCTATAGGTGGTTGGCCTTCAAGGTCATTTGTCATGTCCATTTCAGAATTTTTGGTATTGACTAGGTATTCTGGTTCTGAACTCGGTGTTCTCCAAAAGCTCCAAGCTTCCCATAGTAAAGGGTGCACAATTGTCCTAGCTGCCTGGACTGTCAGCCGCAAGGGATCCACAGCCTCCCAGAGAGTGGCCCTCTGTTGAGGTCTTCCATGGCTTTGGGTGTACCCCAAAACACCATGTCTTAAAACAATACCATCTACTCAGGTACACTACAGCAAGACAGAGGGGCAGTTTATGGACACAGCTTGAAACTTCAGTTTTCTTCTCTATAAACTGTGGATCATGCCTCCCTCATGAGGCTGTTGGGAGTTTTAAAGGACACAATTCACAGCCTCTGACACAGCACCTGACAAACAGTGGCAGCACTCTTTATTCACCAGAAACATAAGCGGAGGCACCAAAAAGTTAAACATGGTTAGGGTTTTATGCTATTAGAAAAGCCAGGAAGCCGGGCTCGGAGGCTCAGTCTGTAATCCCACGCTTTGGGCGGCTGAGGTGAGTGGAATGCCTGAGCCCGCGGGTTCAAGACCCGCCTGGGCAACTTGGCGAGACCTCATCTCTACAATAAATCAAAAAGTTAGCCGGGCGTGGTAGCGCATGCCTGTAGTTCCAGCTACTTGGGAGGCTGAGGCGGAAGGATCGCCGGAGCCCAGCAGGTGGAGGCTGTGGTGGCTGGGAGCGGCCATTGCACTCCAGTCTGGGTGACAGAGTGAGACTCCAACTCAAAAAAAAAAAAAAAAAAAGAAATGCTAGAAATGGCCGGACGTAGTGGCTCACGCCTCTAATCCCAGCACCTTGGGAGGCAGAGGCAAAAGGATTGCCTGAGCCCAGGGATTCCGGGAGTCAGAGACTAGCCTGGACAACTCGGCGAGACCTGGTTTGTACAATCGATCCATCCATCAATCAATAAAATTAGCTGGGCATGGTGGCGTCCAACTGTGGTTCCACAGACTGCAGTGGCTGTGAGCATACCACTGCACTCCAGCCTGGGTGACAGTGAGACTCCAACAGAAAGGTGGGGGAGGGGGTAGAGTCACTAGGAAAAATTCTTACTATCCAAAATATCTTAGATAATTTCCAGATCTTTGCTCTAGCCCCCCCAGATGAATTCCCATTGCACTTTTGACTCATTCTGACTCAAAGTCATGGCAGATGACCAGGCTTATGCCTAATACTTCAGCTCTATACTCTGCCAGATGCCCTCCTCTAGGGGTGGCTAGTCTCCCAGATGCTCTTTCTGACCTTTAAATGTGCCAAGTTCTTGCCCATCTCAAGGCCTTTGTGGCCCCTCTTGTCTGGAAGGCTTTTCCTCAAGATTTTCATGTGATCAGTGCATTTCAAAGGGTACCTCCCCAGATCTCTGGCCCTCATCTAAAGGGGAGAGCATGCCCAAAAGCCTTTTGGGCATGCTCTCCCCTTACCCTGCTGTGTTTCCTTCCCACCACTCTCCACCTTCTGAAATTAGTTATCTGTGCATTTGTTCCTAGTCTTTCTCCTTAGAAAAGGTTGTGATACACTCCCTGGAGGCTGAAGTTGTCTTGTTCTTCCTTATACCCTTTGTGCGTGGAACAATGTCTAGCACTTAATAGGAGTTCAGTTAATATTTGCTGAATGAAGGAATCTAATGAACCAATCGCCAGGCTCATACTCACATTTTCTTTACATCATTAATTGTGCTGACACATTTGTCTGGCTTTAGCGACACTGATCCTCAGAGACAAGCTTTCCAGGTTTGATAAGCTGACCACCTACCCACTGACTGGTATTCATTTTTTCTAATTTGGCACTGAGCATTAAAGACTGCCTTGACTTCATTCCACAGATGCATGGGAAGCTTAGATGGACCTTCCAATTAATTTTCTGCCAGGCAATAAAGTGAAAATAAATCCTTAATGCAGCACAAAATCTGGAATTGCTGCTGGTGTGTCACAGCTGGAACTATTCATTTCACTTGCCATACTTATAATTTATTTATTTACTTTCTGCAAAATGTCAAAAGAAGTCATTGTGAATTTTGGTTAGGCTGACTCCATTTGAGGACACAGTTGAATACTGAGAAGACTTTTCAGAGGACAAATGCAAGACTGATTTATTTTACTTCTTCCACTCCAAAGAGACAGCCCACAATTATCCTGATAAAATGCATGTCCTTCTGGAAGTAACACACGGTTAATTTTTTCATTTGTTTCCTATCATTCCTGCTTCTCCCTCTAATTAACGCAGTCCTGTTCAGATCTCTTTTCTTTTCTTTTTTTGAAATGGAGTCTTTCTCTGTTGCCCAGGCTGGAGTGCAGTGGTGTGATCACAGCTTACTACAGCCCCAACCTCCCTGCCTTGAGCAATCCTCTTTGTCTCAGCCTCCCAAGTAAGCTGGGACTACAGACACCCACCAGCACACCTGACTAATTTATTTTTATTTTGTAGAGACAGAGTCTCACTATGTTACCCAGCCTAGTTTCAAACTCCTGGTTTCTTAGCGATCCTCCCACCTCAGCCTCCCAAAGTGCTGGGATTATAGACGTGAGCCACCGTGCCTGGCTGAACCTCTTTTTAAATTACCACTTTTTTCCAGGCCTATTAGAGTTTATACTAGGCTTATGTATTAAATATGTTTTTAAAAATGTTTAGCTCCAGCGATACTTTCTAAATACTGCCTGCAGCTAGAATTCCAGATGAAGGTGGTGTCAGCCCTTGCCTTGCCATCAAAAACTTCCTCTTCCCTCCTGAGTTGTCTTTTATGGGTCCCTTGAGTGGGGACACTTAGGAATCAAGTGCACAGCTACAGGAGAGCGACAAGAGTCCACTTTAAAGAGAGAGAAAAAAAGAGAAACATATTTAGAAGCATTGCTCACTCAGATTTAAAGTTGAAAAGTATAAATAATTTCGTAGGAGCAAGGACACTTAACTCCACTTGAATGAACCCCCATGGAATCCTAACCATACTCTTCAGATCCTTACATTTCCTTCCTTCCTCTCTTCCTCCTTCCTTCCCTTCCTCCCTCCCTCATTCCTTCCCTCCTTTTCCCTCCTCCTTTCCCCCTTTCTCTTCTCTCTCCCTCCCTTCCTTCTTTTGAAACAGGGTCTCACTCTGTCACCAATTGCAGTGGCAAAATCATAGCTTACTGCAGCCTTAAATTACTGGGCTCAAGCAATTCTCTGCCTCAGCCTCCCAAGTAGCTGGGACTACAGGTGTGTACTACCACACCTAGATTATATATATATATATCTTCTGTAGAGACAAGTTCTCACCATACTGCCCAGGATGATCTTAAATTCCCGGCCTCAAGGGATCCTCCCATCTCAGCCTCTCAGAGATCTGGGATTACAGGCATGAGCCACCTTGCCTTGCTGGATCCTTAAATTTCTAAATGGAATACAGCTTTTTAAAATGTCTATTAAGGCAGAGGTGAGAGAACTGCCTGAGTCCAAGAGTTCAAAAACAGTCCTGGCAACTTTGTGAGACATTGTCTCTTCAATATATAAAAAAAAAATTTGCCGGGCATGGTGGCACATGCCTGCAGTTCCAGCTACTTGGAATGCTGAGGCAGGAGGATTGCCTGAGCCCAGCTGGTCCAGGCTGTGGTAGCCATGTGCATGCCACTTCACTCCATCCAGCCTGGGTGACAGAGTGAGACTTTGACTAAAAAAAAGAAAAAGTCCATTACTTCCGACTTCAGAATTGGTATTATAGACTCCCTCCCCCTGCTTTTTAAATCTCTCCTATCCCATGCCCACCACCCACCCTCCAAGAGAATGTTCCAAGGTAAGTTATGAGAATCTTTACCCTCTGACCCTTTGTCTTGTTTCTGTCTGTGCCTCAGCTGTAAGTAGTCTGGGGAATCTTGGCTTCTAAAATAAGCCTTGTGATTGTCCTTAAATATGTCAGGCATCAGGAACCTAATGTAAAGTTACCCTGTCCATCGTCTTGTCTCTCACAATACTGTGTATTTTATCTCTCCACAGGCCTCTTCTTGCTCGTATAGACTCTGACCTGCCACTTTGCTGCCAGCAAGAGATACCTGTCAACTTGTTCATCGCAGGGACATCTAATATGACTGCACAGACACAGGGCACCAGAAAGTACCAGGCCAGTCTGTTTCTTTGTGAGATCTAGGTTCTTAGATGAGGACTTTCTTTTTCCAAAAATGAAGAGTAGAAATCCTTATTTATTTATTTATTTTTCTCTCTCTTTCTACACAGAGTTCCAAAAGGCAGTTTTGGGAGAAAAAAGAAAAATACACAAAAACAACTAAACTCTCATAATATGAAATGAAATAAAAGTCCTGGAAAAATACAGGTGACAGTTAACATGGCTGTAAATATATCCAAGGGTTTCAGTGACACCATAAAGCAGTCCAACTTTGCTTTATTATATGTCAGTAGATTTATTTATAGCCATATAATTCATCCTTCTGCTCATTTATTTAAGAAAGCCAACCTGCAAAAAAAACAGATTTGGATTATATTTTCTATTTGGAGGCATAAAAGAGAAGCTTTATTCTTCTAGACATCCCTCTTCCATGCATTTAACTAAAAAGAAAGACAATGGCATCATTGTATAAATTTTTAGTTTACAGAACATATATATTGTTTCTGTTTCTTTAACTTATCCTTATAAACATCCATAGTTATTCTCTTGTCCTCCTTGTGGCTGAAATAAGTATATCAGGAGTGTGGATGTTGAGAAAAATCTCTCTAGGAGAATTTTCAAAATCCTGAGTTTGAACAATGGGGCTGGTATATTTTCTTCATTGGACTTTTTTCACATTTATTCAAGGATACAAAAAATATGAAATGTTTGTGTGAACACCTCAGCTTCCTTTAAGCTCTAGGTATAGTTAATTTTTAATATAGAAGCATTTTCTTTTCTTTTACTTAAAGACAAGGCTCAATTAGTTTTTTTAATAGAGAGATTTGGGCATTACTCCCCTGTTAAAGCTAATATTGTATATCAGATCTTCATTAACCTTCTGCTGGATATCAAGCATCCAAACTTTCCAGCCTCAGCACCACAAAAAGCTGTATCTTGTTTTGAAGTATCAAATAAAATGGATTATTCTACAACAGCAGAAGGAATCATTGTATTAGCATGTCTGTAGGATACAATATCAAGATTTAGAGAATACTTTTTTGGGGAGTATGAAAGACTATTCAGAACCACTGAAACAGGTTAGGAACCACTGCAAAGGGACTTTGGTTTTGAGGGTCTGACAAAAAGATACATTTGAAAAGAACACTGTAAAGTGATGTTCACTATTATTATGAACTCTGACTTTGAGCAATTTCAAATAGAAAAAAAGGAGTATAAAGTAAGGAGACTGCCAGTGTGGGGTGGAATCATCCACAGAGGGCTTCCTGAAGGAGGCAAACTTTAAGTCCTGCTTCTACTTCCACTTAACAAATTAAGTCTGTCACTTAAATTGTTATAGTCCGAAGAGCTCAGAAATATGTCAACTTTTTCTTTCAATGCAAAAGATAGGCATTCTATGGGAGAAAGGAAGAAGGTAGGGAGTGGGAGGAGAGGGGAAGAGAGGGGAGAAAGAAAAAGGGAAAGGGAAAGAAAAAGGAAGGGAAGGAGGAAAGTTCTATGTTGGGAGCCACATTTTTTATCTCTAACGAGTAAGTTTCCAAACTCAGAAATGTCAAATAAACACCAAAATTAATCAAAAAAGTTAAATTGTGGCATAGCCAGAAGTTTTCCTCTGTTCAATTTGCTGCATGTAGCTACTTTTCAGATACTAAAATACTCATCAGGTCCAGTTTATAAGACTATCATTTAATTCTAAGAACATCTTGGTTTAAGCATCATCTCACTCAAGTGTCTGTCTCATCCACTGTTCCATAAAATGCACATCATCTAAGACAGAGGGACAAAAATCTAAGCTAAATGATCACTTTTCCCTTAAACGACGTAGTTTTAAATGTACTTAGAGAAATCTCAGGGAATGAGATGAATGTTCTCTTAACAGAATGTATGAAGTGTTATTAAGCAGCTCCAGAGATGTTTGCATGATGGGTAAGAAGGATATTTCTTTGGTGTATTGAGGATTTTGCACATTCCAAAACTGATGGTGAAGTCAAGGAGGTACTGAAATGTAAGTTTATGTCATAGGTAGGAGAAACAGACTGTTCTCAAAATAGATGAAACAACATTAAGATAACAATATTTTGGCATTGATGATATCTGTGTCTTCAAAATCTATCATTTCCAATCTCGGCAGGCAGAATTAGTTGTTCTTTCCTAGCTTCCTAAAGCACAGTTCTGTTAACACTTGTCACCTTCTGTTATTATCAATTGATTCATATCTGGGTTTCCTACATGATTAATGAAATCATGAATTCAGAAATCATGTATGGAACCAGGGCCTATAGGCCAGAAAGATTAAATTATAGGGCTAGACAGCTTAAATTCTATTCACTGTACAACTATTTCCTTGCTGTGTGACCTTGGAAAAGTTATCTAGCTTCTTAAAACATTTTTTTTTCCATAGACAAAATGGAAATGACAATGTACCCTATCTCAAACTTAGCACAGTATCAGGCCCATAGGAAACATTTAGTGAATATTGATGGAAGAGCATTGAGATACAGTTAATTAATGTAAGAGTGAACATTTATTCTGTATGTGTGTATGGGAGAGGGACTCCAAAATATGCAATTATCTCATATGAAAAAACTTTCCAATATTTGGAGCCATTACAACATCAGAAGGTATGCCTTGCAAGGCAGTAAGCTCTTCATCCTAAGACTCGCTCAAACAGTAGATGCCTGTTAAGCACCCTGAAATAAGAGGATGGAGTATAAACCTCCAAGTTCCCTTTCAAATTTAAGACTATATGACACTGATTTTTTTAAAGGTCCCTTTGTCTTTTACTTCTGAATTTACTTCAATATGATCTCTTGACCTTATTCTAAGTCTCAAATCCAATTCCTGGATATTGTAAATATTATAACATATTCCTTTTTATTAAAGCGTCATATATTGAGGTGACTCTAAGACTGTAAAGAGAATCCAAGACTAGACAGTATTGTTGCACTAGAACTTCATTTTTATTACTGTATATAATACAAGTTGTCTTTAGACATATTAGCAATTGTATGCTTCTGTTTTAAATACATTGTTTGTTCATTTGTTTTTCTTGCTAGCAACACCTACACAGTTGCTGTCTCTCTGATCTAAGAGGTGAAAAGCTCATCGGTATGGAAGGAGTATGCTAGGTTGCTTGCCTACCCCATTGTCTCTTGCCTTCCAACATGGAATCCTAGTGGACTAAACATAAATAAAAATAAATTCCCTTCAATAAGGACACATAGTTTGAGAATCCTGAGAGAGAAAGCCAAACTACTTTGTTCTTTCTAACCAACACAGGGCCATTTCTCTTCCGTAGCTGGTATGGACAAGAAGTATAGTAGATATTCAGGAGACACCTAAGTTAGAAAATCTCAGATACATAGACCGAGAGTGACTTGTTTAATATCATATAGCATTTCAATGTCTGAATAAACTGGAATTTTCTTCAAGATTATTACTCTAGAGCGAGGCTTGCATAGCTCCCATAGCAACACAAAAACCAGTGGAAAATAGACTTAAAAGAAAAAATAATAATCCAATAAGAAGAAAGTCCATTAAGACACAGAGTTAGCAGTCACAACAATAGGAGAATGAAGAACCAAAAATGTTCTGTAATACAACAATCTGAAATAAACTGCCAAAATATAATTGGAATGACTAAATAAAGAAATTCTAGAAGTCACAGAGGAAAAATAAATGTGTTATTGTGTAAAGACCAGACTTCAGAAAGAACCCAACTCTTTTGGAAATGCAGCAAAGTTAACAATTAAGAAAAAAAAATCAGTAGATGGATAATGTAATGTAGCTAAAGAGATAATTAATGAACTGGAAGACAGACTTGAGAAAACTTTCCAAAGAGTAGAACAGTGAGAAAAAGAAATTTAAGGACTATAAAAGAGATTAAAAGCTATGAAATATTAAATTAAAAATCTAATATATATCTGTTGATAATTTTAGGAAGAAAGAGTAGAGAAAATGAAGAGAAAGGCAATTTCAAAAAGATAATGGTTAGGAATTTTTCTGATATAAATACCGTGAACTTTTATATTAAAGACTCCAAAGCAGGAAAAAGAAAAAAAAGTTATACCTTAGTCCATCACAGTGAAACTAAAGCACACCAAAAATAAAATTAAAAATATTAAAATCAACAAATTACTTTTAAGTGGAGCCCAGAAGACAATGTATATGGTAGCTTCTTGTTGAAAGAAAATCCCTGTCAAATTAGATTTGTATATCTAGGATTTTTTAAAGAGAAGAGGCAAATCTAAGACATTTTCAGATAAACAAAGTTTGAAGAAAGCTTTTCATTCACATCCTGGCACAACCACTAAAAAATATATTTTGGAATGTGAAGAAAATGATCCCAGAGAAATGGAGTGGTATGCAAGAGGTAATAGTGAGCAACGGAACTATAATATGAAAAAATCTAAGTCAGCATTGTGTCACTACTACTGCTACTGCTGTTATTACAGATAACAACTAGTTATGGTGGCTTAAAAATAAGAATAACCAACGCCTGGTAATAGTTATAAGTTAGATATTATTATTGTCTCTAGTGGGGAAAAGGAGGCACAGATTGTGATTTGTCCATACTCACATCACTAGTGGGTGGCAGAGCTAGGATTTGAACCCAAATCACTTATCTACTGAATCTATGTCTAAATCATTTTACTATTCTCTTGCTAAATCTTAAAAAATTAACGTATGCAACTTCCAAGTCATGCCTTGAGAGACTGATGCTTGCTTTCTACTTCCTCTTTGCCCCCTTTCAGGAATGTGGGTTTGGAGATGAGACAATGTTGGCCATCTGGATATTATCACATCTGTTTTCTTTTGGTTAATATTTGCTGGATATGTTAGTTAGAATGTTAACTTGGCTTTCTTGTTGTTTTTGTCATTGTTGTTGTTGTCGTCATTGTTGTTGTTGTTTTAACTATGTTTCAACAAGACAAAACGTGCCTTTATCTCTCACAGAAAAGTCTTAGTAGGTGGCCCAAAGTGGTATAGCTGAGCAACAAGAAAGGCAACCTGGATCTGTGGATAACCTAAAGAAGTAGAACTATCATATCCTAAAATCAATATTCTAACAAATATACTCAGTAGATGTTAACCAAAAAAAAGGAAGCATTATTGTCAATTCTTATTCAGACAAAATCGATATTACTGCCAAAAGCAACATTACATTCTGAGTGAAAAAACAATTAACCAGGTCAGATATAACAACTAATTTAATGTAATCTCCAGTTGCATTTCCCATTTGTAGATCGTTAGCATAAGCTATTTTTAATCTCTAACAATTAACCAGGTCAGATATAACAGTCCTGGATCTGTATGCACCAATAACATAATCTCAAAATATATAAAACACATATTTATAAACTAAAACATGACAAATTCACTAAAATACATGTTTCATGGGAGTAGATGTTTTTGTTTCTTTGATCACTGCTGATTCTAAAGAAACTAGAACAATGCTTAGCTTAAGTAGTTAATAACTATTTGTTGAATAAACTTACCATATTCTTCTTAAAACTGACAAGATGAGTTGGAAAAGGTAGCTATAGCTAATTTACATGGCATACTTGACAGACCAGAAATAATGGACATGTCTGCACCTTAAATTGAACAATTAGAGAGTCCTATCCATTTATAACACATAAATTATAATGCAAAAAGTCCATATACTGAAGAATCAACAATTACATTACTTATCTTCTTTCCACAATGCAGTACTAGTCTAAGTCAATTACAACAAATAACTCCACAATATTATGAGTAAAAAATGATCTCTCATTTTATCAATTAAATGAGATGGTATCTTTCTCTTAAATATAAATTTATATGTGTTTAAAAAATAATTATTTGTCCTTAATTATCACCTCCTGTATATAATGGAATATTAAAGTAATACTTACAGAAAGGGACCTGTGATCAAATTATTTTCTTTCATTTTCTTCTTTTGCTTTTCTAGAACTATTTTCTTCACAGGTTACCCAATGCACATGCCAAAATGCTTGCTTTATAATAAGAGAAAACAAATGACATACAGGGAATTGTCTTGGAGTATTGACTATTAGATAATAATTCACTTATATGTCTCTTGTATCCTATTGTGCAATACTTAAAGTTTTTTAAAAATCTAAGTTTTCATATAAACAACTTTCACTTATTATATATATAATTAAATGATGCCCAACACACTTGCATTGAATATGGGTATTTATTACATGGTGCTCGAGCAATTTACACTTTAGAGATTAAAAATAGCTTATGCTAACTATCTACAAATGGGAAATGCAACTGGAGATTACATTAAATTAGTTGATAATCTACAATACATCTCATATTCAGATAACTTGCAGCTGTTCATGTAATTGTTAGAGTCTTAGGAGATATTAATAAGTATGTTTACTTCTTGTGTTTCTGTCACAAAGCCAAAGCTTTCTTTATATCAGAAGTTACTCCTTTCACTTTGTATGTCAGAGTGAGTCCCAAGAATGTTTACATCATTCTTGTTTTTGATGACTAGAGATGTTCATTTTCTGAGACTTTCAGTCTCCAAGATCCTGACAAAAGAAAGTATACTTTTAAAATGTACTGCCTGACCCGGGATGCTCTTTGAGTTCTGATCCTCTCAAAGTGAAAATCCTGGGAACATCATTCCAAAAGAGAATGTTGATGTGATCAACACAATCAGTCACAATAACAAGCATGAAACTTAACTTTAAGAAAGAAGAAAAAAAGCGTGTGTGTGTGTGTGTGTGTGTGTGTGTGTGTGTGTGTAATTTAGAGTCAGAGAAAATCAGAAGACTTTTGAAAAGTCATACCAAAGATCACACTTTTGTCCCTTTAAACAATATTTTGAACCACCGTAGAATGGACTCTATTATATATGATTTCCAATGGTTTAATATGGTCTAATATGGTGGCTTAATAAAAATATCTGGATTTTAGTCCTTGGCTCACACTTTAATTGCCAGACATTAGGCAACTCATTTAACCATTAACTATATCATATAGATTCTTGAGATTTTATTATTTTGATTTTTATAATAGTAATGGAGGCTAAAGTGCTGTACAATTTTTCATTAATAATAATAATACCTGCTGATGTGCTTGAATCTACTACTTATTTTCCGTCACTGTACCTCTCTCTTGCCTGGCTCATCCAACCACTTACCTGTTAACCGTAAGCAAATGAATACAGATGACAGCATTTACTGGGGATTCCTTAGGAATCAAGAAGAGAATTCACACGGGAGGGGTAGTAGGAGAGGGATAGGAGGGCAGAAGTCCTCAGCGGCATATATCTTAGCCCAAATTAGGCAGAGAGTCATTTCAGCCAAGGGAGTGTTGCATGGGAGTAAGGCATCGCAGAGGGAGTCATTGTGCCTGATAGGTATAATTTCCTAAAATGTATACCTTGTCAGTGTACAGAAGATGAATTGAGAGAAAGGTCAAAGCATCCAAAGCGAAAAGGACAAAAGGACAGTGCACTACCGGGCAGTCCTGTGTATTCTTGGTGGGGCTATAACAACACTCACTCATGGGCTTGATTCATTACTATACAAACACATTAAGCAGTCACAGAGTCATGGTGAAGCTTTGGGAATAAGAACATCCAGCCATTTTCCAGTACTGTTCTTCTAGAACATTTTCTTCTTTAGCTCCTGCTGGTACTAGGGAAACTGAGAGTAGGGTGTAGAATGGTTGTTGCTCTGGGAGTTACTCAGCAGGTGGTGGTTACTAAATGTGGCAACCACTGGGGGAGCAAGAATACATAAATAAATAGAAACGACAAGAAACTCTTGGCCTTTTCTTCTCAGCCCCTGCTCTCCCACTACAGTTAAAGGAAAAGAAGAAATAGCAAAAATAGCAACCCCCAACTGTCCCCACCCCCTCTTACCAGATGTGGAGAAGACTTTTGGTCATTCGATTTACGTCACACAAAGATGAACACATGCATGGCCCAAAGAAAAACTTAAACTAAAAATATGTATAGGTCATGAAAATGTCTTCTCTCCTAGTACATAGGACACTTGATCAGTTAATTATGAAGTGAACTTGTCTTTATATTAAGTTTTTAAAATATATATATATAATATATGTATATTTAATACTAAATAAATCTCTGTAAATGTGTTCCCTAATGAGATCAGTGGCAAATACATCTGGGTTATCAATTGTAAATTCTCATTTTGAACAAAAACATTTTATCTTAATTTCTGATAGGCTTATCTGTGTGTGGAGGGGATCTGAAAGATGTTTTGATTTTTCTAGGTTCTCTGCAATATATTTAACAGTATGGGGTCTGTTAGAGACTAAATTGTGTTCTCCCAAACTCATATGTTGAAGCCCTAATTTCCAACATGACTGTTCCAGAGATACAGCCTTTAAAGATGTAATTAAGGTTACCTGAGGTCATAAGGGTGGGGTCCTAATCTAATATTCTGATGTCCTTATAAGAAGAGGAAGAGACACCAAGAGTATAGGGACATATACACAGAGACCATGTGAAGACACAGAGAAGTTGGCCATCTCAAGGCAGGGAGAGAGCAGACCTCAGGAGAAACCTTGATCTTGGACTTTCAGCCTCCAAAACTGTTTTTAAGCCACTCAATCTGTGGTATTTTGTAGAGGAAGCCTAACCAGCCTAACACAAAGTTGTTGGAAGCCTAACCAGACTAACACAAAGTTGTTGGTAGTAACAATGGCATTAGTGGAATTAAAGACATTCCAATTCACAAGGAATCTCAGAGCTCATCTGTCCCAGAAGTTCTTAGCTTGGAGTTCAAGGAACTGCTATAAAGTGGGTCACCTCTTTACACACCTCCAAAAAGGTATCATTTACATCACAGTCTATGTGAATTGTACACCTCAGAGTTGTACAGGGCATAATTTCTATGGCTGGATGTGACTGAAAATAATCTGTAAACTCCTTTCTGAAATTATACTCAAATTACTCTGAGTATGCATTGTTTTTTTCTCGAACAGAAGGTCCAAAGGTTTCTTCATATTTTTAAAGAACTCTGTGATCTCCAAATGTTTAAGAACCATTTATTACTTAAAATCTCTCTTTTTACAGAGAAGGAAACTGAAGTCTTAGAAAGAGATTGTGCCTAAAGATGAATAAAAGCACTAGTAAAAATAAGATCCAAATCTCCTGCCTCCTAACATGTTCCTGCTTATCTCCAGTTACTAATGAATGAGATAAACAAGGTACACACACACTTTCTTTTAACATTTAAAAAATTTATTATATTAAAGAGATATGTGGTACAAGTAAAGATTACACAAGTAGGCTGAATGGAGGTGAAGTTCGGGCCTCCCACTGGCCCACACTTACCCTGGTTTGGGATCAGATACCCTTTGTGTTGTTATGTGTCTTCCTCCCTCCTTCTTCCCTCTCCTGACAGTGTCCACACTCTTTGACAAAGATATCAAAAAGGGTTTTCATTGGAATTGGTCATTTTACCTGAGCTCAACAAGAGCTGAGAGATATCTTCCAATTTTTAAAAGTATAAGGATGTATACATAATACTAAAATTATAGCATATTCATTAATATATTAGGCTGGTAATTTTTTTTAACATGCTGATATTCTCCTAATCTGTTAGGTAGATATAGCATTCTGTGGCTGACAACATGGAAATTTCTATAAATATATTTAACAAGAGAATTTCATTAAAGGATGTTGTTCAAGGCCCAAAATTATAGCTTCTAAGTTGCTAAAAATCTTAATATAAACTCTCTGTACCCTGTCACTTGAGGAATGATCAAGAGGCAGGGATTGGCTCAAGTGCAATTAGCCTAGTAGATCATAAGACTGAGGTCAAACACACAGGCCAGAGAGAGCATGCGTGCACACACCCACACTTAAAGTATGAAATCTCCTCACCTCTAGCTACAGATATCTAGCAGATTCGATCCCAGCAGTAGTCATCTAGGAGGACCTAAAAGCCAATGGAGGAAGTAGAGGCTGAAAGCCACCGACCTCCTCCCTCACTTTGTACCTATCAGTGTCGATTGACCCAGGAACCATCCACTTTCTCCAGGCCTCCTTGAATGCCAATAGACATTCACCTTCTCTGAGATGCAGAGCTCTCTCCCCCATTTGAAGGATCTCTGTGTGTGCAGCACTTTCAGTCAGAATGGCTGCCTCCCTGTCTGCATTTCTGCATTTCTCCTCAAACTCCTCAAACAGAAATGGACATTTCAACTTTTTAATAGAAGCCTTATATCTTCGACACATAGTTGGAGAAATAATTCCTCCTCCTCCTCCTCTTCTTTCTCCTCTTTCTCCTGTTCCTCCTGCTTTTTCCTCTTCTTCTTCCTTTCCGTTTTCATTTCTTCCTTCTACAGATCAGAATTCGATGATCAGAGAACAACCCTAACTTCAACATTCATTCTGCATGAACGTACTTGCATGGGAAGAAATTTGAGAATTGGGCTTAAGTTGTAGGTAGAAGAGGTCCAAGAGGTTATTTCATGAATAACGGCCCAGTCTTTCACACAATCAACTAATAGTATTCACTGTGTGAACCAGCATTCCAAACTTCCACATTTCTCTACAAATGTCCTCCCACTGTGTGTCCCAGTCTCTGACATAGGGATACCCTGAAGCATAAGCTGAGGCCATTTCTCCCTCCTTACTCCCGCTTCTTCAGTATCTAAACACCATAGATAGGCCCAGTGCCATTTGGGCAAAAGAGGAAGCAAGAAGTGAGAGAATACTCTTTGACCACTAGCCCCAAATTGCCAAATTCTCAAAGCCTTATGTCCCTTCCTCCATACCCTCTCCCATCCTTACTCCTACTCTACTAGAGCTACAACTTGCCTGCAGGGTTGGGGTCTCATTGGAGGCCAAGGGAATATATTGTGCTGAAAATGAAAGTCCTATCAGGAAGGTAAATCATTATTTCCTATCCCCTCTACTCTACAGGCTTATTGTTACCACCTCCACCCCCACCTCACCCCCCCCCACATACACACATCTGGCACTTTTTTATCTCTGGGCTTTTGTCTCACCCACCATTTTCCGGGATTGTGCATAAGCTTCTATCCTTACTCATCATGTTGGGCAGTGAACATCCTCAGGTCTGGCTTAGATGCTTCCCCTTCTGTGAGATGTCCCCTCATCCACAAGTCTGAATAAGTCTCTTCTTCCCTGTGCTTTTTTGGTAACTCTCTAGTCTGGGACTGAACAGATCTGCCCCATGAACACAACTCTGCCTATGCACCTGTCTCCATGCCTTACAGGGGGTCTTGACAATGCAGACCATACCTCGCTCACCTGTGCTCTCTTTTCTGGCACATCCAAGGTGGAATGTTCAACAAAGGGTGTTTAAGTGAACTGAATTGTGTTTTGCTTCTCTTCCTTATTAATTGCCAAAGCCCACCCCTTTGGCTTTCATCTCTTTCCCCCTTGTCTCTTCATCATGCCCCCTGTTGCTGTTATCCCCCTCAAATATATCTTGCTCTCCTCCTGACCCCATTCTAGCACATGCAGTCCAGCACTTCACCACATCCCTTTCATCCAAAGCTCCCTTCTTGCCCTTGAGTTCCCCCTCAACCCTGCCTTGACCCTGATTAAAAGTAGGCATGGTGGCTCATGCCTGTAATTCCAGCACTTTGTGAGGCCAAGGTGGAAGAATCATTTGAGTCCAGAATCTCAAGACCAGCCTGGGCAACATAGCAAGACCTCGTCTCTACAGCACGACTGTAGCCCCAGTTACTTGGGAGGCTGAGGTGGAAGGATCACTTGAACACAGGAGGTTGAGCATTCCAGCCTGAGCCACAGAATGAGACCCTGTCTCAGAAAAAAAGCAGGGGGATGGGGCTACCCAGACTAGAATCATTGTAGACAGTAAGTGGGTAGTTGGGTAGCCCAGATCTTGTTATCAAATCTGCAGTGGTGAGAAATACTTTGTTGGGATCCTAACATAAAATTCCACATACACATCCCCTTAGGAAGCATTTTCTGTGTGGCCAGGTACTTGACTATTGTAGCTCTAGACTAGGATGTTGGGAACATTCTGGGATAGTGGGTGTTTGAGTTCTTGAAAGAGAATACACCATTTCTCTGAAAGAACATGATCTGAGCTCCGAGAATTTATAAAGTAACTTTGAGAATACAACCCTTTCGAAAACCGAGGGCTGCCTGCTCTTCTGTTACGCTGTGGGCGGCAAGAAGGGCGGTGGTATGACTATGATATCGGGCTTTCTATTTTTGTAATGTGGCAAAGATGCTGAGGAATTCAGCCCCCAAACTGAGAAATGCAGAATAGCACCAGCTACTAAATCATGCAGAGACAATGTACACCTATGTTGTGGGTGGCTGAGGGGGTGAGGGTGAGGGATTCGTCAAAAGTACTCCCCAACACAAGCCTCTCTGTCTTCTGCTTTAGCCTAGTTCTGTGGGCCTTAAATGGGAGTTTTCTTTTCTTAAAAAAAACCAATCACTTTATTTTCACTGTTCTATTCAGGACATGTCATACCTCCCACCTGCTAGCACCCCAAGACTTGTCTGCCTTTTAAAAAATCCTTACATTACTCATCTTAGCTAGAGTCCTTATGAAATAGAATATATAGAGACATGACTATGATTTAAATGTATAGTATACATGTATTTGTGTATGAGACACAACACGTATCCTTTCAGGTAATAATAGGGTCAGAGTGTGTGTGTGTGTGTGTGTGTTGTGTGTGTGTGTGTGTGTGTGTGTGTATACATATATATGTATATATGTGTGTATATGTGTGTGTGTGTGTGTGTGTGTGTGTGTGTGTGTGTGTGTAGAGAGAGAGACAGAGAGAGAGATAGAGTGAGAGAGAGAGAGAGAGAGAGTTGGAGTCTCACTCTGTCACCAAGGCTGGAGTGCAGCGGCATGCTCATGGCCCGTGCAACCTCAACCTGCTGGGTTCAGGTGATCCTTCCGCCTCAGCCTTCCAAGTAGCTGAAGCTACAGGTGTGTGCCTCCATGTCCAGCTAATTTTTTTATTTATTGAATAGATGAGGTCTCACTAAGTTGCCCAGGCTAGTCTCCAACCCCTGAACTTAGGCAATCCTCTTACCTTCGCCTCCCAAAGTACTGGGATTATTGGCATGAGCCACCATACCTAGCCGTATGTGTTTTACATATTACAAATATTAGACAAGTATGAAATAGAAAATAAATGTACGAGGCTTAAGGAAATTTCAGGGAAATACGTGACCAGAATCATTTCATCGTTCAAATAGGTCAACTCTACTTTATCAGCAATTGCCCTCTGATACAATGGTATGAATGGCATCCTGGCATGTTAAGAGAAGAGGGAGGGACACAGAACAGGAGAAGTGAGACTAACTTCCTTATGCCAAGTTCTAACCTTCCCATATAATGAACTGAAGATAGTTCAGTGCTCCATCCGGAATATCTCTGGATATCAATCTTGGGTTCAGTTTTCATTCAATATGATTACTCAAATTTGAAGTAGAAAACTAAATGTGTGCATATATACATGTATATGAAAAACAAAAACATTATTCTGTTTGTGCTGGAACCACAGAAACATTCCCTGCTGAGTAGAGTCTTAGAAAAACACAAGATAAACTATAAATTCTGACAAAAGAACAAGTTCTGCATTTGAAAGTCAGAAGTTTTCTGTATGAGACATGTGAAACAGAAGGTAGGAATAAAGAAGGCTGGAAAGCAGAGCTCAGAAGGAAAACCAACACCTCTTCTTTCGCAGCTATAAACAGCAGATAAGGAAGTCCATTCCTTCTGACACACACTGTTCCTTATTTAACATCAGGAACAAAAGCTCTCAGTCTCTCCTGCCTACCAAGGGACAAACTAATGACAGGATGCTGGGACCATGTCACAAGTAGCCACACAGTGACTCCACAGGTTGTGGTTCCCCTCTGAACAGTTGCCTCTTATCTTTTTTTTGCAAGTGTCTCAGCCTGGGATGCCTGCAGAATCCAGAAAAGAAAAGGTGAGGGGTAAAAATAGAACTCATGGCCCCAATGTCTCTCAAAGTCTGTTTGAAGGACAACTGATCCTGCTGTGTTTGACAGAACCAAACACATCTCCACTTTCTTCTATTCCTCAAAAGGGACATGAGGGTTGAAGGAAAAGATCAAACTTCCTTTTCTAGAAATGCTGTCCTCACTTAATCATACACTCCTCATTCCTCTGCCTACCTGTTCCTCCCTGAGGTAAGTGTTTTTATTTGGGTATCTGATTCACAGGAAGCACCAGGATGAGTTAAGCCCAATGCCATCTCCAACTAGTAGGGGAGGGTCAGTTACCAACAAAGAGCCTGGAACTGACAGCTATCTTATTTCATTTCCACAAAAAAACTGGAAGAACTAGCCCTCAGATAAATAACAAACTATATTCTTTGGGGCCCCTCTAGCTTTAAAGTAACACCACTGAAATTTGAATTAAGCAAAAGAATCAATCATGAATTTGTGGAAGCGGAAGATGAACAGGTCATTTTAAAACATAAGAAATAGGTCAGGTATGGTGGTTCATGCCTATAATCCCAGCATTTTGAAAGGCTGAGGCAGGAGGATGGGAGGATTGTTTGAACCTGGGAGACCAGCTGGGCAACATAACAAGACCTAATCTCTTAAAAAAAAGAAGAAGAAGAAGAAGAAGAAGTAGCTGGGTGTGGTGGCATATGCCTGTAGTCCCGATTACTTGGGAGGCTGAGGCAGGAGGATTACCTGAGCACAGGAGGTCAAGGCTGTGGTGAGCTGTGACCATGCTACTGCTCTCCAACATGGGCAACAGAGTGAAGAAATGAAGTTACATCATTTTTATGACCCTTCTGTCATTAGATATTTTTAAGGATAAACATAAGAAAACATCAAATGAACTGGTGGAGGTGGGGGGATTTACTATAACAAAAATTAAGATATCAATCCTATAAATCCTAAAAACTATAAGCAAACTTGGCCTTACCCTTTCCTCACAATCATCACTAACTTAAAAAGTTCAGCTGACTGTGTCCTATAATAAGTCCTTCAACCTGTACAATGACCACTTATATACCTAACTCTGAATTGTACTCCACATCTTTAAAATAAAAAAATAAAAATAAAGAAGTCCTTCACCTCTGGAATTCAAAAACATAACAAAAGAGAATAGGCATATTTTTTTTTCTCCAATAGCATTGGAGAAAAGTTTAAAATTAAATTTGAAGAATCATTTTTCTTATTGTACAATTTCTTGGCTTATAAGTTAATTTCTCAAGGCTAATACAATAACTGTACAGAAATTGAGGGTTTCTAATGTTCTTCTTGCTTTATACGTCTAAAACTCAAATGTTACTTGTACATAGTTTAACATGATGGCCTTCCTATTAGGTCATTTTTTTCTCTTGTTTAATTTTTCTTACTTCTCAAATGCATAAACACATTCCCACACCGTTTTTGAACAAGTTTCTGTGAGGCAACATCCTCTTTCTAAGGCCACACCACCACCACCACCACCACCACCACCATCATCACCACTACCACTGCCACCACCACTACCACCAGGAAGAAGACAATTGCTGTCCACAGAACTTCTAGCATGTGCCTCTTTAAATAGCTGACATCTGGAGGAACTATCTGATACTTGTTACTTACACTCCACTCAGCATGAACGGAGGTTGGCAGGGAATTTAGCAGCATGTCTTATTTTTAAAATATCTCACACCTCCCCCTCGCCCTCCCTGCCTTCAAAGAGAGGTTTAAGCAATACACGCTTATGTTCTGCCGCATGAGCCTACCACCTTCTTCCCAGACAACCAAGTGCTTTAAAAAGAGGTCCCAAGGTTTTGAACTAATGCCAAGGTAGGCCACTCAAATTAAATACAAATAAGACACCAGCCAAAATCTCTTCATTTCAGGGATAAACTAAGAGGTGAACTTTGTAAACTTAAAATCAGCCAGACAGTCTCAGCTTCTCTCAACCTCCTCCCCACCCTCAATCTCTTGCTCCTTCTCTCTTTCTTTCTATCTCTCCCTCTCTCTTACACACACACACACACACACACACACACACGTGCAGCTTTACATGCTGCTTAACAAGTCTGCCAACTCTTATACTGTTCTTCTTCCAAAGAAAAATAATTAGCAGGTTAAAAGAATTAAGTTGACTTGACAATGTTAATGGGACTTTGTAACTCAATTGTGACCTGCTTTGTCACCAACAGAACAGGCCATCCAAAAGATCTCTGTCCTACTTCAGCTGCTGTGAAGTCAGATGAACAAATCTCAGGAGATTAACGCTGCACACTTAGGCTCTGGGAGAGCCAAGGTCCCTAAATAGCGAAAGTTGTCCTTGATCTTCAGTAGTTTCTCTTTGGGGCTTCAAAGAGTAACTTGAACAAATTAGGCATGTGGAAGTGCTAGGGGGCACTCTACTACAGGAAATGGCATTGGAATTCAGCATGGAGCTGCCAGAACTGGGGAGTTCTGTGTATTGCTAGCAATGTGATAAGTGTTATCACAGAAGGTAGTGATACCCAACACTGACTAATGACAACAGTAATTATTATTAGGACTAGTGTTAATAAAAACAACATGAACGGTTTGAGAATTTTTCTTTCCTTGGAACAACACACATTATTCTGTCTGATCAAATTCTGTAATTCTTCACAATGGTCATTTAGGTGGCCAAATTGTTCTTCTGAGAGAGAGAGAGAGAGGGGAAAGAGTGTGTGAAAGAGAGGGTTGGAGGGAGGGGGTAGACAGACATAAATAAAGGTTCTTTAATGTTGAGTAGACATAGTATTCACTTTCAAGTGAATACTGAACACTGAGATAAAGTGTTTTTCCTTTTCCAAAAGTCAGGTATGAGATTATTATAGACTCTAGTTATGGGTCCCCAGCCTCCCCTGGCAAATATTTGGTCCTAAATTCCCAAAGATCATAATAGGGGGAATCTGACAAAACATCCTGTTCCTCAAAAACAGAAGATACCAACCTAAGACAGCATTACCAGTAAGCTTCCTCAGCAGAGACTTAAAATCTATCTTTTGGAGAAGAAAATGTGCTTGGTCATTATCACAATTATCATTTTCTCAGCCTTCAACTGCCAGTCTTTCTCTGTGGCAAGTTCACAGGCTATGATTCTTGTATGTAGCACAGTGTTAAAAATTACATTTAAGCATGAGGAGATAAGCAAAATGAATAGTAAGAATAATTAACATTAATTTTAGTTCACTCTAGGTATTATAATTTGTGTTATACTTAGGTTTTCTCACTTAGTCCTGACAACAACTTGTATCCATTTTACAAAGGAGGAAACTGTGGTTTCAAATGGTTAAGCAGCTTATCCAAGGTCACACAGGGATTAAATGGCAGGATTTGAACCCAATGTCTCCGGTTTCAAACGTCACACTCTTAGCTCTATACTGCCTTTTAATCACTATCTGTAAAACACCAGGCAAAATAGGCAATCAGTATATATTAGCTATCATCAGTGAGTGCTATTTTCTAATGCTAGATAGACCTGCTATATTATGGAGAAGGTTCAGAATCTCAAATGCTGTGGAAAATGTCTGCAATATTATAGAGGCTGGCAACAAAGCGAAGCCAGATGGTCTGGGACACTTCCCCATAGAGTGACTTTGTGATTGTTTCTGTGCAATGAGCTTAGGAGGACTGAAAAGGGGTTTAATTTCAAAATGGGTTCAGGGAATCCAGGAAAGCTTCCAGAAAGAAGAAGACATGGAGTTGTGTCTTTAATTGGTCTTTTCTGAAAGGAAGAATGCCATTCTCCTTCAATGAGACAAGGCTTAAATCAACATGGTTGAGGCAAATTTGCCAAGAAGAAGTACACGAATAAAGTGAAAAAAGAGTTGAAATCAGAGAGACATCTATTAAAATAAGAAAGTAAGAGAGAGTGAGAGAGAAGAGGGAGGAAAAAAATAAAGAAAAAAAGAGAGAAGAAAGCAAGGAAGGAAAAAAGGAAAGAAGAAAGAAGCCTTAAAATGCACTTGCCGTTTTTTCACTTGGGAATCCCCTCTGAATCTTTAATTCAATAAACTTTTTTTTCATGCAGTCCTTCCTTTTCATCTCAACTGATGGCTGCTAAAGTGGTCTGAGACCAGTATGATGATGAACTTTGTTGGGAGAAGAGTCCAACAGTGAGGCTGCATCCTCCAGGACCTGGCTGATTAACTCATCACCTGTTTAGCACAACTTTAACTGAGCAAAGCTTCGATATGAAGGAAATAAGTAACAGACATAACGTCTTTCCTTCCTTCTGCTTGAGCCTTCGGAGCAGAGTGAGGAGGTGAAATATTTTTGTTTCCAATGTCTAAATTTGTCTCTGAAAAGTCACCAAGGAGCTTCATTAAGGAATATTCTTGTAAATGAGCTGATTTCCCCCATTGCTTGAGACCAATTGCTCTTTCTTTAACAGATAACAGATTGCTAAAAGTTTCTGCCACACAATCTTTAGAATCAACTGAGATTAACAAAATATCATTGGAGTGTCACTGTATGCCATGCATTCATAGGAACTATGGTCTAGCAGTATAGGCCATCCTGATGCCCATGGTGCACTCTGCTGAGGGCAAAGGGCACTTCTGGAATAAGGTCTTTGGATTGTCCTAGGGTGTCATGGAGGACACATATGGTTTTCAACCCTTCCTCCTCTTCTTGCCTATAGGAAGAAGAATGACCTAGAAAAAAGAGTTTAGGCTGTGGAATGGAAATGATGAGATCTGGTTCCATTTGCTTTATTATTATTCAGTAAGATGATCTCATGTTGACTAAATAAGAGCTGGCCCATGAGTTAAAACCTTGAACTTGCCAACGTATTCCACTTAGAGAAACTCCACAATTTGCCACAATGTTTAGAGCACTGCTCTCTTGATTAGCAAGAAATCTAGCCTTGCCCTGGGATCTTTCTCTCTAGTTATTTTCTGTAGAAAAGCCTGGGCATGAAACCTGTCAGATTTCCAGCCTCGATTTTCAGAGGCCATGTGTGTCACTGTTATTGAAAGCTGTTACTCTATCCACCATGGAGATGGCAACCACGTGTAGACTACTGCCTTCTAGGGCACCTTGTCCCTCCATGATCAGTGGTAAAACACCTTCCTCTTGTCACAATGCAGTCCTACCAGAGGTCTTCCCATGGAAGGAAAGTAAAGATCCCAGTGACATCATCCTTTCCTTTGCAAACAACCTCTTTCCCCAAACACACAGACAATTCAGGGAAAGAATATTTAGGAATGTTCCCAATCAGGTTCAGACTTGACCCGGAACCATCTCCTTCCCTCAACACCCAGGTCATGCTATTAGTTTAGTCAATGGGTCAGACTGTATCTTTAACCATGGTGAGTTTCCCTTAGGGTTGCTTTTTTCTCCATCTCATCTAAACTTTTGGGGGGCCTTAAGGTCTTCATACAGATCTCTATACAGCTAAACTCCATAGGTTCCATAAAATCAATGGATATAGCTGGACAATGCTTATAGTGAGTTCTGAGCATTTTCTTGAAAGTTAAATTCTCCAAATATTCTAAGACAGTGAAGAGGCTGGTTTTTCCAGAGTACAGAGGAAAGGTCTGTTCTAGATCCACAAGTCAGTGGAACTGTCATACTGCTGGCTTTCCCAGCCCCACTCCTTTACTGTATTTGTTATGGCTTTGGGAGGTCTCATTCATTGCTTTCAGTGTAATATCTGCATTATCTTTCTTTTCTCACACCTTTGGAATCCTGTCAATTCCCTCTTATATATGAAGTAGTTCCTGAAGTACTACCCCTCATCATCCCCTTCTCTGCTTCCCCCAATAAATATTCTGTCTCTACTCACCTACCTCTCTCTTAACATCTCATTTTCCCCAAACTGATCTTAAGGAAACCACATATGCTAAAAGGGAACTTGACTGTAGTTTTAATAATTAGCATGATGGAAGGAAACAAGACATCAACCACAGATCTGACAGAAATAAGAAGACAGAACTTGTTTTCCATATAAATATCCCTGGTAACTAAAAAGGAAAATGACAGAAATAGATAGGGCGACAAACAAATGAAAAGTAAATAGATTTCAGTTCTAAGTCTGATAAATCTGAAAGGTTTTCTGCTGAGGAGGATCTTCTATTAAGATCTCGGAAGATAAACCTGATTTCTGGTTATTATGCATTAGTGTTATGCCAATCACCTTGAAATTCAGATACACCTCATTTGAAGAGGTGGAATTGGAAGCATCTGATTAATCTGCTCTAATTGGCAAGACCTTTGGTCAATACAATAGGCTACATAACAGTGGACTAAAGAAATAGTCCTTGATTTGGCAGAAGGGGTTGGTTACCCAATGTCATAAGTTCTAGATAAAGGCATTGTCAGAAAAGGAAAAATGGGGATAATGGTGCAATGAACCTCACAATTTCTCATTCACAAATTTTTCTTTTTCTTCCATAACCTATCACTGGAAAATGTGTTCTCCCCAAGGCTGTATTCTCAGTGGTATTGTTCCATATTATCTCCCTCAATGACTACATGTGACTCCTCCCATGGATTCAGCTACTACCTCTAAGTGGAGGAAGTCCAGATCTATATGTCTAATCTCATCTAATAAGCCGATTTATAACCACCTGCTGGCCCTCTTTGTATAGATGGTCCAAACTTACACTTTCATTACTACTTTTATTACCCCAATTTTATCCCAGGCTTATTGTATGTTCCATACCTTTGTTAACGATATCATATTTTTTCCGTTTATTCAAGCTTAAAACTCTAAAGTCATTCCTTGGTAGGCTACCTTCCCTCTCCTATCTAAGCTATGGAATTGATTATCTCCATACTAGCATTCAGCTCTGGCCCCTTCTACTCTCAGACCCCTGTTCAGTTCCTAACACCTCTTTGTGCAAATGAAGACAATAGCACACTAATGGATTTCTTACCTGCCAACACATTTCTTGAATAGGGTTTGCTACATGTGCTACATGTTTCCCCAGACACATCTTTCTAATACACAACCCACATAATTTCACTCTTTTGCACAAAATTCTTCAGTGGCTACTTATTTCACAGGGAAAATTCTAACTTTGCATTATTGTATTCAAAATCCTCTACAACTTAGCTCTACCCTCACATTCAGCTGTTGCTTTCACTCCAAGCTACCCCTTATACTCACCATTTCTGACCTTTAACAACTCATCATTTCTCTGAACACACCCTGGAGGTCGTTTTTTTCATCTTCATTTTTGGTTGGGTTACTGGACCTTACTATTTGATGAACATTGTATCAAGGAACAGGTGTCAAAGATAAATGATTATTTCTTTTAAGCCATATTAAGTCTACAGGTATTCAAATGGTTGAAAATCTCTCAAGGATTTATTCAAATACTACCACCTGCATGGGATTTAATCAGAATTACCAATTAAAATAAATTTTTCCTATGTATTTCCACAACATTTTCTACCTCTGTGAGAGCATTTTTAGCTTGGATGATATTATGTGTGTGTGTGTGTGTGTGTGTGTGTGTGTGTGTGTGTGTACATATATACATGTGTGTGTCTATATATATTTTAAATTTCAACAGCTTAGGGGGTACAAATAATTTCTGGTTACGTGGATGAATTGTATAGTGGCCACAAAGTCTGGGATTTAGGTAGGCCCACCAGCCCTACTTGTGCTCACTGCATCTGACAGGTGATAGTTCACTCCTCCACCCTCCATCTTTCCCTCTCTGAATCTCTAATGTTCATAATAGCATTCTATATGCCTTTGTAGATTCTTAGTTTAGCTTCCACTTATAAGTGAGAACATGCAGGGCTTGTTTTTCTATTCCCACATTAGTTTACTTAGGATGATGTTCTCCAATTCCATCCAAGTCTTGAATAATATAATTGTTGATAGATGTGTTGTTCTTTTCACAAGAAGTTTGAAAACTTCACAAAAAGCTTGAAAACTCTATATGGCATGTGCCTAGATCCGGAATCATTTTCTGGTTTTACCATTAACGGTGAGTTCCTTATCTACTCTGTGTCTTGGCTTCCTCACTGTAAAAACAGGATAATAATATACCTAGCGATTTGTGAGAATTAAACAAGTAAATGTTTGTAAATTTCTCAGTATATTGTAAGGTTGCAATAAATATTTGTTTTCCTCTCTTGTTTTTTCTTTGAAGGCAGGGATCTTACAATATTTATCTTTGACACATTGTTCACATTTCTATATTCCTTCAGTTTAGGCAAATTCTACCTTTCATTTCCTTAAAGTCTATCTGTAAATTCCTCTCCTTTACAGTTCCTAGTCTCTTTAGTCTAACTGCATTACCTCATTCACTCACTCATTACTCAGCATTTACTTAGTTCTGACTTTCTGTTGAAATTCTCTGGAACTCACACACACTATTTTTACTATGTATTTAGAATTTTTTAACCACAGCTGGTAGCACTCACAGATGACCGACTTGACAGCTTCCCTGTATATTGATTGGTCATTAATTTTTCATTAACCAGAAACTTTAGTATAAGAACATTGATAATATGATCGATACTTTGTGTGAAGTTTATAATCATTTACTAATTCAAAAATTAATAATCAGGTATTTTTATAATTAAAGATTCCCCTCTGCTGACAGGCTTGTTCACTGAGTTACTTTCCTTTCAGATTCATTTTATCCCTTTCTCTGCCCCACTAGAGAGGCAGACTTCTGTAAGCTATCTAGTTTGCATCATAAGACTGTCTTGTTTTCTGGTGTCTTGTGTATTTGGCCAGGGGAAAGTCCAATAAGAGAGACATGGGGCATGGATTCATTCTTCCTTCCAGAATCCTCTCTGACAGGCTATGATTGTGCCAGTAGCCAAACTATTTTATTTAGAGGCAAAGAGATAATGAAGTGGCCTCTCTAATAATGCTATAGCTCTAACTATCTTTCTTCAATCCAATTCCTTTCCTTCCTTAATCATTCAAACCTAAGAATAATGAAGACTTTCATGTTTTCTTATCCTCCAGTATTTTAACACCCTTTGCTAATTTTCTTATCTGGGAAAGAGTCCCTTCATTAACCTCTCTTCAACTAAACTTTTAGAATATGCCGTCTTTCCTGTGGCACCCTGATTGATATGTCCTGTATTCTCTTTGGTCAGTCAACATTACTAAACATCCACATGCCAACATAAGACAACGGCAAGCAAGTCACACTTTCCAAAGGTAAGGAGAGTATGCGGTTATGGCCCACTGAAAGAGACAGCCAGGAAAATGTGCAATTATGATTCAGTGTGATGGATACTTCAAAAAGGATAGACAGATTACAACGGGAGCACAGAAAAAATAGGAAGACTACAGGGGTGGGGGAGCAGGGGAGCTGGGGAGCAGTCAATGGGATATTTCAGATCAGTTGGAACATGAAGGAAAAATAAAGTTTAGTCAGTCCAAGGAAATGGCAGTAGGGAGGGAAGGGAGAAGAAACCAAAGGGGGCATTTCAGGAGGAGCACCCAGCACGTGCAAAGTTTTAGAGGGGAGGACCCATGTAAGCTTTGTGGGGAATTGTAAGTCATTTGGGTCTGCTTGAATCAGTCTGGGGGCATGAAATGGGAAGAGAGAGAGAGCAGACCATGATAGCCTTGTAAGTCATAGCACAATGTATGGCAACCTGATGTCCTTGAAGGGTCATCTGGAGAGTTTTCCATGGAGGGAGGCAGAAGCTTGATCAAATGTGGACTTTAGAAAGTTAACTCTGAGGGCTAAATACTTCATAAGCATTTGAAAGTATCACAGGCTATGAGGGAGAGGGGTGGGTAATGCATGGCAAAATGTGAATTTAGAGGATTTTTTATGAAGGCAATAAACACATACAACTTACGGTACTGTGATGCAGAACAACAGAGGTGGAAAAACTCCTGGATTTGTAAAAGATGAAGGACATGGACCTAAAAAGTCATATAAATGCAAGTTAAAAAAATAAAAGAAGCTTATGTGCATGAAAAAGCATCAGGGAATGGTTTCAATGAAAGGAGAGAGAATAAGGCAACTACCTAGCTTTTGGTTGTTTCCATTTTCAAATGAGACTGGGAAAGGTAGAAGGGAAAATATTTATTTTTGAAAAGGAGAAAAAAATAAGATGATAATTTTCTGCCAAGGAAAATATGTGTGGGGAACCTTGATGCTCTTTCTTTGCAGAAAAAGACCTGCTGTGGAAAGTTCTGCAGATGGAAGAGTTTGATTAGTTTTGGAAAGTGGACTTGTGAAGTGGGGACATGAACAGATTGTTCTATTACTGCCTGTTAGCATAGCTATAGATATTTTGCTAATTTTCACTTAACCTCTTCTTGATTTAGTGACTTTCAAAAACAGAAGTGAGAAATGAGACCACAGGACTTAGAAGCAGCATTTTTCTTCTGATCCACAAGCTGTGGGGGAAGCAGAGATTTTTAGGTAGCAGGGGGTGGGGATTGGTAGTGAATAAAAAGTTCGGAAGGGCAGAAAAAGAGATATTGCAATAAAATGGTAATATATAATATGTCTGACTTGGTATTTTCTTTCCCTTTTCTTTAGAGTATGGTTTGCAAAATCAAATGCCTCCAAAGTTCCAGTGAGCAATGCAAATTCATGATGGACTGAGTTTTAGAATTCTCATGCTCACGGGTACACACAGACGTAAAGATGAACAGAACAGACACTGAGAACTCCAAAAGGGAGAGGCAGAGAGAGGGGAAAAGGTTGAAAAGCTACCTGTTGAGTACTATGTTCATTATTTGGGTGCTAGTTTCAGTGAAAATCTCACTATCATTCAATATAGCCATGCAACAAACTTGCACATGACTCCCTAAATCTAAAATAATAATAATAATAAAAATAATTCTGATGATCAAGCACTTTCATATTTGGTTGAAACTGGCTATCCGCTTTGCTGTTGGTGGGAATTGTAACTAATCAAAGAATGTCTAAAACAATCACTACTGATCTCTAGCCCATGTTTGTCACATGGGAATGCAGGTCTAGTATTGCAATATCTTCTAAATTGACAAAAGTGGCTGATACTCTTCATTTTTATTGTGCACTATTCCATTCCTAAATGTCTCAAAATTATTATTTATTAAAAATTATTCTTTTACTTGACCATCAAAGATTAAAATTATTTTTTAATTTTTTTGCAGATAAAACACAACTCATCTGTAAGCCTGATCCAGTTCTGCTTTCTACTAATTTCTGCCAACAAACTCTGATACAGAGTTAACCTGTATCCTTTCCTTTCTGAGACCTCTATCTCCTTTCAAAACACCTAACATTTAAAGAAGACCATGATGTGAGAAGAGACAGAAGTGTGTGTGCTAAGAAAGGCTGTTCACATATCTGGAGATCACAAGGGAAGGGTGATTTGTGCTGAATAAAGACAAGGCTGGCTTTGACTAGATGGAAAGGGTCAGTTAGTGTCCCAGGCAATGAGGATGCAAGGAAAACCTCACACAGATACATTCATACCAAATATTCCCAATAAGAGCATTTTCTTTAGCTCCTTGAAACCACTCCATCAGAAGCATGTGAAAAATTCTGGAACTGGGAGTAGGTCAGGCGGGCTGGATTAGAAACCTGAGCTTCCCAAAATCCTCCATGGCTAGGCCAAATCCTTTTAGCCTCCCTTTGCAATGTTGGGTATTAGTTCAAGCCATGAAAACATGCTACTTTGTGAAAATTCTCCCTGAGAGTGTTAATTCTACCTATAGAAAGAAAGAAATAGGAAAAATACATCAAAGTTCACACACTATAACGTTCAAGCACATTATTTAGTTTGTTTTCCTCCTTTGTGAGTGTGTGAAAAATCTTCACAGGCAGAGCTGTCAATTTCAAATGGCAAGGCAACTTCATGAAAATCTGGCCAGAACCTGAGGATCTACCACCCTAGTGGCATTTCTTGGACTAGTTTACAAATTGTACAGCTCTCGACACTTTACTAAGCACAGTACTGTACTCCACCCTCCCTGCCCTCTCTTCCTCACTCCCCTTTACCCCCCCCAAAAACAATTTGTGTTTCTGTATGATGGACACTGTCCAGAGATTTGTAAAAAGTAGACTCTAGCCTTCTTACAGACCTTCTAGTAGAGAAGGTAGAAATCAAAATAAACAGTAGGAAATCAGAGAATGGAATCTATAATACAATGCATGATAGGAATACTTGCAGCAAAAATGAAGCAACATCAGAAACAACAATATTAGATTCTATTTATTAAGCATTTCTTAATTTGGTAGGCATTATGGGTTGCATGTAATAGAAATTATCTCATTCAGTTGTCAATAAAAGAGTTTAATGCAGGCTTTATTATTTACTGTTTTACTGATTTTTTTTTAAAATGAAGTTTAGGAAAGATGGATACCTTGACTCCAATTACATGGGAACTCATTCATTCCCTCTTCTCTCTCAACTCTCTTTTTTCTCTCTTTTTCCTGCTCCCTTCCTGCCTCCCTCCCTTCCTCCTTCTGTCCCTCTCCCTTTCTCTCTTCCCTTCTCATTCTCTCCCACTATCTCTCTCCCTTTCTAGATTCTGAGGATTCAACGGTATGAAGTATGCAAAGCATGGTGTAGTGCATAACATCATAACTTCTCAGTAAACGATGACTATTATTTCTTGGGCACAACAGGGAAGGTTCTTCAGGGGCAGTAGTGCTTGAACTAGAAATTGAAAGATGCTCAGGTCAAGTAACTATGACATTTTTCATTTCATTTAATATTTATTAGGAACCCTGCAAGATGGGTATCATTAACCTCACCTTTCAAAGAAGGAAACTAAAGCTCAGCAAATTTAAATAACTGGCCCAGGGCCAAAGAGTTAGCAAGCTGGAGACCTGAGACTGGGACTCAAGAATCCTAATTCAAAGGCTGACCTCCTTCCACTGTTACATCTCTGCCCTGATGGCTTTTGGACTCAACGGTTGGAACCCCTAATCCTTTAGTAAAAGCAGAGTGAAACAGAGCAGGTATCAGCTTCTTGTTAATCCTTATTCCCTAGAGTATAAGCTTTTCCTTGGAGAGTTAAAAGATACATACAAATGAGTAGAAATCATTGCCTATTCAGTAACACTTCCAATATGCGCTTGGATCTTCTCAAGTAACTGAAATAATTATATGAAAGAAAGAAAGGAAAAAGAAACCTGGGCGCAAAGAGTGTGTTTGCAGGAAGGTCTTCTTAATGAGCTCTTTCCTCAGCATATCTTGTTGTCTGTAAAGGAAAGGTGTGAACAGAGCCAGTACAGATCTAGCACCAAGAATTAGTACAACTTGCTCCCATCAATTACACTGAATTCTCTGACAAACTGCTCATGGGAAATTTCCTGACAGGATGCTAATAAATCTACCTGACCTTGTCACCCCCCCAATATGCCAATTTTTCAGCATTCAAGATAAATAACATTTACGCGTTATGAGACTGAACCTGACTTCTCAGAATTTCCATAAGGCTCTGACAGGTTAATGAGAAAAAAAATTTGTGTGTGTGTGTGTCCAGTCATAAAAGAAAATTCTCATCTTCAGAAAAGTACCAAATTGGTAGGAAAAGTGTTTTGCTGCTGGACCCATTTTAGGTGCCAGGGAGCATGTGAGAAGGACAAGGTAGTAACCAAGAGTTATCTGTACAGTACAGTATCATGTTGGAGGATGTGTAGAGAACAATATACAGCACTGGACAGAAACTTTTAGGAAACCCAGTGACCTGATATTGGGACTGGTGACCAGTCATTATCGAAGATAATATCTACAGATTTATTTTTTACCCAAATCGGGAACTTTTAGGTGCAGAAAGAAAATCACCAAATGGGGCAATCCCCTTGGGTCCCCTCCCATCATGGGAGTTTTCTGTCCTCTCAATAAATCCTGCTTTCAAAAAAAAAAAGAAAGAAAGAAAGAAAAGAAAATCATGAAACGCTAAAAGTAAGCTCTTGCCCAAGGGCAAGAGTGACTACTATAGAACAAGTAGCTTTGCTTAGTGATATTCCTAGGGGATATGTCACAGTTAATGATACCATGGCATCTTTGTTAAGCACTGAGATCAGAAGCCAGAGAACACGGTCACTTTTGCCACTTACAAAGTTTATCACGTTGGTTATAACACAGCCATGTGCTGCATAATAATGTTTTGATCAATGATGGACTGCATATATGATGGTGGTACTCTAATATACCATATTTTTACTCCATTTTTTGTATGTCTAAACATATGTAAATATGCAAAATTTATCACTGTGTTACCACTGCCTGCCTACATTATTCAGTACAATAACATGCTATGTAGGTTTATATCCTAGGAGCAATGGACCGTACCACTCACCATGCAGTAGGCTGTTCCATCTAAGCTTGTGTAAGTGCACACTATGATGTTTGCATCGTGACAAAATCACTTCAGGACACATTTCTCAGAATGTATTCCCATTATTAAGTGCCTCACAGCTGTAGTATGCATTCCATTGGGTTGTTTTCAGCATAGGGTTCATTGTGACAATGTATGTAAAGCACCTAACAAAATGTATGTAAAGTCTAACACATAGTAAATGCTCAAAAAAGATTACTCCTCTATAGATCACACTCGTAGTTAATCATCTGCTTGAGTGTTACATTCCCCATGAAGCCCTGACCTCCCAAATCAATGAGCTCGTTGCTCTGCTAGATTTGCATGATGTCCTGTGTATGTCTCTATCACTACACTTAGCAAATTATATTATAGATTATATCATTGTGCTTTCTTCTCCCAGTAGATTATGAAATCCTTAAAGGTGGTCTGGGCTTGGTGGCTCAGTCTGTAATCCCAGCATTTTGGGAGGCCAAGGCAAGTGGATTGCCTGAGCCCACAGGTTCAAGACCAGCCTGAGCAGCTTGGCAAGACCTTGTCTCTACAATAAAATTTTAAAAATAGCTGGGCATGGTAGCACACGTCTATATTTCTGGCTACTTGGAAGGCTGAAGCGGAAGCATCACCAGAGCACAGCAGGTTGACGCTGGGGTGGACGTGAGCGTGCCACTGCCTGGGCGATGGAGTGACACTCCAAATAAAAAAAAAAAAAATCCTTGAAGGTAAAAAATCTATAGTCTCAGATCTATACAGGACTAGTATATGGAATGTCATCATAAGTGTTTGTTGAATTAATTTATGATTGCATTATCTCATTTTGCTCATCTGAAACAGAGAAAAGATAAATTGTAAATTGTGTCATATTAATGTCAACTAAGATTCTTCTGGTTTGTCTTGTTTTTAATCAATAAAATTATGAGAAGACAGAGTTCTTTATGTCCTATATGTTAGTAGTATAATTCTGTGGTGGCTCACACCTGTAATCCCAGCACTTTGGGAGACAGGTGGGAGGATTTCAAACTCCTGAAACCAGGAGTTTGAGATCAGCCTGGGCAATTTGGTGAGATCTCATCTCTAAAATAAATTTTAAAAATTATCTGGGCATGGTGACACATGCCTGAATAGTTCCAGCTAGGCAGGAGTCTGAGGCAGGAGGATATCCTGAGCCCAGGAAGTCGATGCTGCAGTGGCCGTGATTGTGTGACTGCACTCCAGCCTGGGCAACAGAGAGAGACTCTTACTCAAAAAAAAAAAAGTATAATTCTCAGTAGTGGATGTAAGGGTGTCATAATTCCTTGTAAAACAGCCTCCATTATTATTGCCTCTTTAGGTGCAGGATAGAGTAAGCAAACTTCAACAATGGAATCCAGAGGACACCAAATTAAAACACCCGACAAAGCTGTTGTAACTATTTATTTAAAAGAGCTTGAACATTCAGCAGGAGCAGGTACACTAGATACACACTATACTAGGCTCAGAAACTTGCTCCACTGAGCAGTATTCATACTGACCTGCCCCGTCCACCTTTTTTCTGCTCTGAGCCTGGCCTCAGATCTGGTCTGACTACTTGATACATTAATTTCTCCAGCTGATCTTCCAGGATCTGGGCTTTACCTGTCCATAAAGATATCAAATTCCAAAAACCTAAGATCCCGGGCTTTGAGGTCAGCTAGGCCTGGGCTTGGATCACTGACTGTGTTTTCTTTCTTCTTTTTTTTTTTAATCAATATTTTTTATTATGATGTTGTGGGGTACAGTTAAGGGTTAGGTATACAATTACGTTTCATTCAGGCACCCTGTTGATAAGAGGTGCTTCCCCATCCCCAGACAGATATTTGCTACTGTTAATCCCATCTCCCTCCCCCCTATAGTTTCCCAGTACCGTCAGTCATTTTCTTATAGTATTGCATTGGATGTTCAAGGTCCATTATATGAGTGAGAACATGTGATACTCTGATTTTTGTTTCTGTGAGAGGTCACTCAGTATTATAGACTCTAGTTCCATCCAGGTTGCTGCAAAATTCATGATTTTGTTCTTTTTTATGGCTGCATAATATTCCGTCGTGTATATGTACCATTTTTTTTAATCCAGTCCTCTTTTGATGGGCAGCATGGTTGCTTCCAGGTTCTTGCTATTGTGAACAGTGCTGCGAGAAACATACGTGTGCAGGTATCTTCTTTATAGAGTGATTTGGGTTCTTCAGGATATATTCGATTGTGTTTTCTTGGACAAGTTACATGACTTTTATAAGTCTTGGTTTTTTTTTTGTTTGTTTTTCATCTGGTAAATAGGTGCTAATCACAGTTATTCACCTTATAGGGTTGATATAAAGATTTAACTTTAAACATGTATGTAAAGCATATGAAAATGTCTGGTACAAGGGAAATCCTCAAGTGATATGACCTTTTGTTGTTGATGTTGTTACTTTCATTACTACAGCCATTTGTATTAGCCACTACTATTCTTTTCTGATGAGACCAAGCTACATCTAACTCATTCTAGAGAACTAATTGGCTTTCTGATGTTGGTCTTTCTTGATCTTTCCTAGGCTATTTTTCACCTTGCCCTACCTCAGTGTGGTCCTCCAAACCTGCTGATGTTACACTACCAACCATAAGACTACTGGACTGATAAAAGGCAACTATTTTAACCAGAGATTCTCTGGAACTTGGGTCATTTCTCCAAGTAAATTCAGATAGAATTTAAACAAGAAGCTGTGAATTTATGCAAAGAAAAAGATATATAGAGAAAAGGGTGTACATGTATGCGTGCAAGCGCGCACACACACACACACGCATACACACATACATACCCACGCACACTTTTTAATTTTATTGCATTCCTCAAGTTGGGGGAAACAAGATTTCACTTCTAGATTTTCTACCTGCATGGCAAGGGTGTAATGAAAATGCCTGTCAGGGAAAGTAATGTGTTTAATATTGCACCAGTCTTAAACATCAGCAGAGATGTCTGTGCATTGCAAATAATTCCATCACCTGCCCATATCACAGTGCTCTGTGTTTTTTCTGTGGTAGAATGATATCAATATGTCAAGTATGAGAAAAAGGATGTTTCATGAGATTGATGTAGGGAAGCACAATGACAAGTATATATAAAGAGCAGCCAAAGATGCCACAGAGTTGTCAAAAGAAAAGGCCATGATCTGTCACTGGTATGCCTTGAGTTTATTCTTTTCTCACCAAGAGTCCAGAGATTTTCGAGGTAACTTGTGTTCATGATCAAGGATTTTAAAGAAGATAAAACAACACTGATTAGAGAAAGGCCTCTCAGCCACCAGTGAGTACCTAGGAGGTAAATAACAGGTAAGAGACTTGAGTTATTTGCAAGGCCGTTAGGCTTTTGGGGACCCTAAGAGGAACAAACATCAGAGTATTCCAGGGTGAATCATGAGCCATTACCAAGAAAGATTAACTTTGCAAGGCGCCAGGGAGAAAAACTTCTTTGGGACCTGGAGTATGATTGGAGGAAGGGAGGGTGAATGTTTTCTATGAAGAATAAATTTGCATATGTAGAAGAAAGATGATCTTCAGTCTAGAAGGATAGATTCTTATGGAAGCAAAATCTAAAAAGAGGACTTAGAAAAGACTTTTTGAACAAACTGTCATTGTACATAATTACAGAATACACAATGCTGTTATGGTATGTATACATAGTGTAGAATGATTAAATTAAGCCAATCAACATAACCAACCATCATCTTCAATATTTATTTATTTATTCCTCCTAACTACAACTTTGTACCCTTTGTCCAATATCTCCCCATTTCCTCCATCCCACTACCTATAGTAATCTCTATTCTACTTTGTGCTTGAATAAATTTGATTGTTTTAGAGTTCACATTAGGGAAATAGTGATGCTTTTCTCTTTCTGGGCCTGGCTTATTTCATGTAGCATCATGTCCTCCATGTTCATTCATGTTGTCGCAAATGACAGAATTTCTGTCTTTTTTAAGACTGAATAATATTCCTTTGTGTACATACATACATCCCACATTTTCTTTATCCGTTGATCCTTTTGTGAAGACTTAGGTTGATTCAATATTTTGGCCATTGTGAATAATGCTGCACAAACATAGGGTGCAGATATCTCTTCGACATGAGAATTAGGGGTAACTGTCTTAATTCTTACACTCAGTGCCCCATTTTTGCCCTTTGTTTTTCCAACTTTTTTTGTAATAGCCTCTTAGTGATCTTTTTTACCCTTTGATTCTTCCTCCTTTACTTCATCCTATATACTCAATGGCACCCTATTGCCTTCCGGAAAAAAGTATCCGTTCCTTTAGCCAACATTCAAGGTTCCAAACTATCTTCTAATTGTTATTATCCACTACTTTCTTATGTGCAGTAGTATCCTGCTGTCTGCAATTTTGTTTTCACTATTTCAATTACTCTTGGGCCAACAGCAGTCCAAAAGTAGGTGAGTGTAGGACAATAAGATATTTTGAGAGAGAGAAAGACCACATTCACATAACTTTTATTACAGTATATTATTATAATTATTCTATTTCATTGTAAGTTATTGTGGTTAATCTCTTATTGTATCTGATTTATAAATTAAACTTTATCATAAGTATGTATAGGAAAAAGCATAGTATAGAGTATATAGGGTTCGGTGCTACCCATGGTTAAAGGGAAGCATCAAAGGTCATAGAATGTATCTTCCACAGATAAGGGCAAACTACTGTATACTAAGAGTTCCTTGGCATTCCATAGGTTCTGGACTGCATATGGGTGATCTGCTGGTGAAGCAAATATTTTATAGTGATTTTGAAGTGAGGCCTTAATAACACAGATAAATGCTAGTTATGACATTCTCTGGATCTGCTGCCAAGGGCTACTGGAGAAAAAAAAATCATCCCATTCTCCCAATTATACATAAATAGTAGAAACAAAATACAAGTGATCCTTTCACCCAGGGTTTGTAAAGTATGTCTGTATTAGAGACTGATGGGGGCCTATATAAAAATGCATATTCCTGGGTGAGCATAGTGGCTCCTGCTTGTGACCCCAGCACTTTGGGAGGCTGAGGTGGGAGGATTGCTTGAGAACAGGAGCTTGAGATCAGCCTGGGCAATAGAGAAAGACCTCATCCCTACAAAAAATAAAAAAAATTAGCTGGGTAGGGTGGAACACACCTGTAGTCCCAGCTACTCAGGTGGAAGGATTGCCTGGGCCCAGGAGGTCGAGGTTGTGGTGAGCTGTGATTATGGTACTACACTTTAGCCTGGGCATCAAAGTGAGACTCTGACTCAAAAAAAAAAAAAAAAAGAAAAAGAAAAAGAAAAACTCATTCAAAACCACCAACTTATATTACAGGATTTTTGCAAGAAGGAAAATAAGATGTATTGCTAATATTTATGATCTAACCCATGATACAAATACCATATATATGTATGTGTGTGTGTATATATATATATTACATATAATATCATAGTGCTTGACCTTGGAACATAAGAGGCTCCCAGTGACTGATAATTATCAGACTTAACAATTTTTTTTAGGTTCATCTTCTCTCCTTGGCCCTATACTCATACATACAAGTTCAACTCCTCAAAGCACCTCATATCCTGCATGGAGGAAGATGTTCATATGTGGGGATAAATAGATGAGTAACAGTTAATGTATACAAAAATGACTTAATGATTAATATTAGGCATGAAACTAAGTATTTATACACTGAGTATATCTACAACCAGAACTGACTATGTAATTAAAAAGTCCAGTACAAAATGAAACTGTGAGGCTCTTTGTTTAAAAAGCTTTCAAGATGACAGCAGAGCATTGAACTAAGCACAGCCTCTTCTAAGTGTAGGGCCCCCATGAATCTGAACTTGTCTACAGCATATAAATGTTCTTCCTAGATTTATAATTCTTGTCATACTTAATACATCTATTTTTCTGATTCCTTTGTAATCTGACACTACTATGAAACTTGAATTAATCAAAATACCTCATAACCAAAATGAGGTCATTTTAGCACCCTGTTTTCAGAGCATTCCTAGAAACCTTTACATTTAATCATCAGTGTCCCATGAGGCAGGCATCATCATTATATCCATTTTACACAGAAGATCATTGAGGCTCAGAAATCAATGGATCTGTGCAAGACCACAAGTTATTAAGAAGCAAAATAACAATTTCAATCCATAAATACAACCCTAGTCTGCTTAATCCAGATCTCTTACTATTTCCTTCACCCTGCATTTGGCAGTACTTGCTGTAAACTCCTCCAGGGCAGGGCACATGGGTTTTATCTCTTTGCGTCCCACATCGCTTAGCATGTGACCCTTAATAAGCACTCAGTAAAGGTATGTGAAGGAAGAGCACTTCTCCCTGGAGTGAAGAAAAGAGGGGAGACCCAGTGTCTCTTCCCATTTCCAAGTAGAGATGGGGGAAAGAGCCAAAACTTTCTTCTTACTGGTGCCCCCCTCCAGCCCTGCAGCCACACTCCATGCTTCCCTGAGCATGTCACCTAAGATCATTTTCCCTCTTTGGCTGTATTCATTTGCATTCTTACAGTCTGTGTTGAATTTATATAGCTCTCTGTGTCTAACATCCTCAGCTAGCTGTCATCTTCCCTGTTATCTTCAACCACCAATTTTGCAATTTGCAGTCTTAATAAATGTATCGCTATAGCTAGCTATTAAGTCCTTACAATACTTTAAAAAGAATCTGGGCAAGTCCTGATTCTTTTTAAAACACATGGCTGCCTCTCATCCAATCAGCTCATTGCTATTCTTCTTCCCCTCTTCTGCAATAAAATGTTGAGACACAAGTTGGTTTTAATTAATTTTTCAATATTTCTCCCAAATTTTAAAAAACATTATGAGTAAAAAAAAAAAAAAAAACCACACCCATGTGACACCATACCGTACTAGTGTGCATTGAATTACACACACACACACACACACACACACACACACACACACACACACACGTACATGTTTGCAAGCAGTGTTTTTTTTTTAAACAGCAATAAATGAGAAAGGAATAATCCTAGCTCATGTCATGTTATAATACATGGATCTAACACACTTTAAAAAGATGCAACCTAGACAACAAGGTAAGTATAGTTTCTCTTCCCTGGGAAATGGTTAACATTTACTTTAATGCTATCGCCAAAGCTGATGGAAAGAAAAGATTTTCATATACTTGAAAATTTTCTTCTACGCTATTGAGGAGTTTGCATATTAAGGAAGATGTGTAGGAATAGTGGCTAGTGCTTATCAGCAAATAATGGTTGCTGTATATGTACATATATACATATACACTCAAATGTATGTAAACATACATACCTACATGCACATAACTATGTTACATATATATACACATATCTCTATAGACTATATATATATTTGCATATTTAATGCCTAGGAGTACATCATGGAGTGCTTTCTTGTATGAGTTTGAGAACTTGGAGGTAAGTGCAAGCATATATATGTAGTATCTAGTTTTGAAACTAATTTGGAAAGTAGACATCTCAGGTTTATAAATATATCTCATTTTTCACAGCTTCAGCCAGATTTTCTTTCCTACTTTTTTTTATGGCATTGTGAGAAAATATCAATAAAGTGTAATTATTCCCTTGCTGGGTCCCTTATGTGCAGTAAATTTCCAGATAACCAAATTATATAAATGTTGAAAATGTCAGAGGGAACGTTATTTTGGAGGAGCTGATATTTGTGGTCTTCAAATAATAATTAGATATGGTAATTATCTACAGAATAAAAAAGAATGAAGATTCCCACATCTTCTGCATAGAATCTTATAACTCAATTCCAAATCTTAGGTAATTCTTTTCCCCACCCAATACACTTTGCTTATGGGGAGATATAGTTAGAATGATTATCCCCTCCATATCTCATGTTGAAATGTGATTCCCAATGTTGAGGGTGGAGTCTAGTGTGAGGTTCTTGGGTCATAGGGTTGGATTCCTCATGAATGGTTTGCTGCCCTCTCCATGGTAATTATGCTCGCTCTGTTACTTCACACAAGAGATGGTTATTTGAAAGAGCCTGGCACCTTCCCTCTCTCTCTTTCTTCCACTCTCACTATGTGACACATACCTTCCCCTTGCCTTCTTCCAAGAGTAAAAGCTTCCTGAGGCCTCACCAGAAGCTGAGCAGATGTTGGTGCCATGCAGAACTGTGAGCCAAATCAACCTATTTTCTTTATAAAGTATTCCTTTATAGCAACACAAAACAGAATGATACAGGAAGGAAGTCTAGTGATTATGAGTATAGCCTTTACTCTCATTCATTACAGAGTTACACTTTCATACCTAATCACTGTGCTTCATGATTATTTTTCAATAAGGCTTGAGTAAATCAACTCTTGATTAAAAGCCTATTATGTGCCTTAACTTATTTACTGATCCATGCTTTTCTTTTTCATAATTATTTTTCTCAGAATGGACTTTTTACTCAAAGAAAGTCAGGGTTAATAATGCCCTAACTGGACAGTGAATACAAGCGAGCAGGTGACAGAGAGGCAGGTGCAAGAATGGCAGTCAGTTTAGAACTAGAGAATGAATGGGATCTAGACATATATAAAAGACATGGGATAGCAAGGAGGAAACCTTCTTTTAAGTCACTAGAGGGATTTACTCAAAGGTCAGACTCTAATCTGACTCTAATCACCCAACAGTCATTTTAAGGCCAGACACAGTAGCTCACAACTGTAATCCCACACTCTAAGAAGGTGAGGTGGGATGATCATTTGAGCCCAGGAGTTCGAGATCAGCCTGGGCAACATAGAAAGACCGCGTCTCTACCCTGCCACCCCCCCAAAAATTAGTCAAGTGTGGTGGCATGCCCTTGCAGTCCCAGGTATGTGGGAGGATCACCTAAGCCCAGGAGGTAAAGGCTGTGGTGAGCTATGATCGTGCCAATACGCTCCAGCAACAGATTGAGACCATGACTCAATTTTTAAAAATAGTCATTTTATTATATATGAAGGATCAGAGAGGTTACTTTTTGGACCAAATCTCATAGCAAGTCAAAAGAAGATAAAGAATGCCTGGCACTTTCATCCAATATCTTCCTTTTATTATCATCCTCTACTGTCTAGTTTTTATTGGATACTCAGTAGTACATTTTTTCCTCTTTCCTACATGAATATATGTAAACTATCTTTTATATTGTATAAGTAATGCCCTGAAAATTTGGCTATTAATTGATCTCTCATAAATCAAATGCTGAAGTGAAGAATCGCTAGACTGATAGACAAGGTAGGAGGGGAAATTAGTACATTTTGAATTTGTAAAAACATAATGTATTTTTGAAAAAAGAGAATGAATGCTTTAAAAATCATTTAAAACAGTATTTTTAAAAAACCAGTATTTAATGCACTTGAGAGTCTCACATTAAAAGGAGTGCTGCATAAAAAAGAGTACAAAATAATTGATGAAGGCAAATCAGCACCCAATTCCTCAATCTTAGATATTTTATTCCCCCTAGTGTAGTGTTTTCAAACTGTGTTCCCAGGAACGGGATATTAATAAGTATTCTATCCAAGAACACTGTACAAGTGAGTGGTCAAATGAATTTGGGAAACCTTGAGTTAAATACAATTAAGGAGGTATATTTAATGTAAGATTTCATGGAAATTTTAATCTGCTAAAATGCATTATGACTATTTAAGAGAGAGAAAACAGTAGCATTAAAAAGCTACTTAATAAATTTTTTTAAACCTTGAATACCTTCCTTTGTTTTCATTCCCAAGGGCCATTCCACAGGACTGGTATTTAACGAAATGTATTTGAGGAAACAGCAATCTGATTACACTTTTTGTTAAGTAAGACCACCCATGTATCAGTAGCTCTAAGTGTATCCAATTCTGCGCTCAAGATATAGCTCCAGGAAACATAATTTTGTTTCTTCTTATCATAGTAAATATCCTTTAGGTAAAAAACTGAGAAGGCCCTATTCATTCCGCAAGGTGAAAGTGGCATTTCTTTCATAACCAAAACAACGTTGCTGAAAAGAAATGTTTAAACATTTCACATATCTTTCCCCTCAAAATTATTCAGGCTCTTCCTCCATGTCAGGACTTTCATTAAGTCAAACAGCAATAAGTTTAGACTTTGTTTGATCCAAAATAATATTTAGGAAAAAAAACATGAAACCACACAAATAAAACCTAAACATGAACAGTTTTAAAAGGTCTTTTATTTGTTATTCTCTATTATTTTTCTAGAATCAACATGAGACTTGTTTGTAGAATTTATCTGAAATTTTGTCAAATTTAAGTCTAATCTTCTTGCTCTAATCTTCTAAGCAATGCGCGTGCGCACACACACGTACACTGTAGTAGCAATATAGTAAGAATTTCACCGGATGCAGTGGCTCAAGTCTGTAATCCCAGTACTTTGGGAGGCCGAGGTGAGAGGATTGCCTGAGCTCAGGGGTTCAAGACCAGCCTGGGCACCTTGGTGAGACCTCATCTCTACAATAAATCAAAACAATAAGCCAGGCATGGTAGCATGCGCTTGTAGTTCCAGCTACTAGGAAGGTTGAGGTGGAAGGATCATCTGAGCTCAGCAGTTCAAGGCTGCCGCAGCCATGAGTATGCCACTGCACTCCAGCCTGGGTGACAGAATGAGACTCTGACCCCCCCCCCAAAAAAACATTCTGGACTACTGCAGTTTTCAAAAGAAGCAGTTATTCCAAGAGTGTTTTTTAAGGTGAACAAGACCAAGTTTCTTTAACTGGCAACTGAACTAACTGGAGTCCACTATAGGCTCTTAGGACCAAATTATGGTTCATACTAGGTTTATCTATGTCAAAGATTGGGTGATATGACCCATACAACAAGAAGGCAACAGTAGATAAAAAGGGATCTTGTGAAGACTAAACTTTGACTTTTTTCTCTTGGCCAGATTCCTAACTAAGAGGCTGATAAGGACTGATGAGGATTCATTGGACAGGGTTTTTAATATCCTGAAGATTGTTTTCCAAGCTGAGTCTAGCATAACATCACACAACAGATTAAAAAGGAAATAAAAAAATAATTTATGACCCTGTAAAGCTGCCTCTTGGAGATTCTTGGACTCTGGACACCTTGTAAGACACCTACCTATTCTCTCTGATGTCTACTACCCGTGGTACTCCAATCTACATATGAAAAAATTTGGAGTTTTTCCACTCACTTAGCTCACAAGATCATCTCCTCTACTGATTTTCAAATTCCTTAGATAGGAGCTACAAACTGCCAGTCAGGAACTTTTTGAATCTACCCTGCAAGCCTTCTCTTGGAGATATCCTGTCTTCCTTGACTGATTCAGTATAAATAAATCTCACATTTATTGACCTAGGTTTTTTGTTTGTTTTGTTTTTTAACTTCTGCTTTCTTGAAATGTATATAACCAAACTGAAATTCAACCACTCTGGACACATGCTCTTAAGACCTCTTAGGGCTGTGTCCTGGGTATAGTCACTCATCTTCGGCTCAGAATAAGTCTCTTCAAGCATATTTGACTGAACTTGGAATTTATGCATTGCTACTTGCTAGATGAGGCAGCACTGAAAACATGATACAGTTGTGCTGGAGTATATCTGGATGAACTTGCCAAATCTTTCCCACTGGCCCCTGAGCCCTGTTTAACTTTTAATATTCATAACGTTGCACATACTTGACTCTTACCACGTTTACTAAAAGAATGAATGTAGTAAGTGAGTTAGAGATTTTAAAAATTCCATTTAGATTAGAAATCAAGTCTCTAATGAAATTTCAAGGCGATAAAGGTGGTTAAGACTTTAATAATAAATGTTGTGGAGACTTGGGGTAAGAGGACTTACTAGTTAGCAAGATTGACTGACCCATGTTTTCAGATAAATTTAACAGAATTTATGTCACAGAATATTCATGAGGATTAATGAGCTCATTTTCGGAGGTACTTTGAGATCCCTAGAGGAAACATAAAAAGATTTTAAGTAGTTTATATTTAATGAATCCCTATCTCAGTTATTTAACTAGACCTTCATTTCAGCTGCTATGGTATTTATTTTGCTTCATAATAAATAGTTATCCATGTACAATGACCATTATACACACCACCTCATGTCATAGGTTCAGATTTTATATTCTCTACCTAATGAGATGCTATAAGAAAACTCTGTGATAGCAGAAAGTTGGATCCTGCAACTTGGCTTGTGTGTCTGTAGGATACTAATGGGGAAAAGTCCTCCCTGACTATCGAAGGTAATCAGTTTATTCCCTGAAGCATGGGATCTGATTACCTTTATCTGTACTTCACATACATGCAGTATATTAGATCCATCATCCTAACTGAAGGAAATTCTGATGTGGTACCCATGATTTAAAGAATTTCTCCAACTAGAAAGCAGGTGTCACTGAAAGTGAGCAAGCTGTAAGGGAATTGAAGGAAGAGATGCACTCTAATATTCAGAAACTCAATAACCTAGGAAATAGGAAGTATTTTTTAATTAATATTTGAAAAAAAATCTATTTGAGACTGTGTAATTGAAATGAATTTTCAAACTTTTAAAACGAGGTCTTTTTAAAAATACAATTTCAAGGTACTAGATACCCACGTGTCAACTCACTCATCCATCATTTTGTTCCTTAAACATGATCTTAAAATGTTTTTTAAATAGACCAGATTAAAGAAGCAGAGATGGGCTGGGATTATGAAAAAAGTGGCAAGGGGTAGTGATTCCAGATGCCATAGGATGAAAACTGACCAATGCACTTTTCAGAGCCTCAATCAGATAGAAACAGTTTGAGTATTCCAAATTCGAATACTCTCCTACTATGTGACGAGGGACACTTACTTAAGGTTTTTTAAGCCTCAGTTTTTACCTCACAGCATATAACATACTTTTTTTGTTTCTTCTCTCTTCAATTACTCTCCTAGGTGTTCTCGTCCTTCTCTGAGACTAATAAAGTAGTAGCTAGTTGCTAATTATTTTTAATGCTACTTTTTGTTTTCTTTTTCATTTGCCTGCTGACATCTCAACTTTCCTATCACTCTCTAACCTTTACCCTGCTTCTGTCAGTTAAATATTTTCATTCCAAAGGAACGGTAATTTCAACTGTTCCAAATAGAGCACTACCATTTCATAAAACAAAAGACTACTAATTTACATGTTAAATATAGTTTATCTGTTCAAATCAAAGCATGCTTTTAAGACAAGCTCAACAGCTGCTAGTAAATGACAAAAATGAGGAGATAGTTTTCCCTTTGGTAAATTAGCAGAGAAGTCCAATATATTGACTATTTAATCATTGAATGCCTCTGACTTATCTCTTAGATCTGAGCTGCATGGTAGCCTTTGTCCTTAGTTTGAGGATAGCATGCTTGGATTGGTAAACTGGCATTGGAATTGCCATCTTCCATCTATCTGACAGATGAGCACCAAAAAGTATCCTATTGAAACAATGGGACATGGGATGCTTTTTCACTAAAGTTTACTACTAAGTGGGCGTGAGGCAGGGGATGGGGAGGATATTTGACTTTTCCCAATTATCCGTGTGCCGACCTGTGCCACTCATCACTATGACACTAATTAGCACCCACACTGGCTTAGACTAAAACTCTTGAGTAATAAATGCTATCTCGGCCTTTGACTATTAGGAAACTAATCATATTGAGGGAATACAAGGCAACTGGTCTTTTCATATCCCTGAAGTCATTCTAAAGAGCTCTCTTTAGCCTCAGGATAAAATTTTACCTTGTTATTTTACCCAATAAAGAAAGAATACTGAAAGCAGTCACAGAAAGTCAAGACAGCCCAGTGATGTGATCTGGGGAATCAAATTGTTTAGACTTGCATCTCAACAATCTGCTCTGAAGCAAACACAACTTTTGCACCGAAGGAGTAAGTCCTTAGGCCTCGTTAACTAGGAATCATAAGATATTCTAAAATGCAAATGAAATTTCTTGAATATATATAGATTATACTATAATGGTTCATGACAATTAATGAAGCATTAACAATGTCTCTTGAGTATGCCAAAGCAGGGGTAAAAGGCAGGGCAACTAGTGTTCTCTCCATTTTACAGATGAGCAAAGTAGACTTGGAAATATTGATGAGTAGGAGGTCACATTACTAGCAAGTGTCATGATCACTTTAAAAACGCAACCTCCTGGTTCTCCGCTGAGAGTCTTCCTGTTTAGAACTCTATCTGTACCTGTGAGGGAGAAAGTGGGCAACAGAGAGAATCACAAAAATGCTTGTTCCATGAAATGAACTGATTGGGACAACCGCCAAATGAGATCCCTCTTGGATCACCAAGGCCAGAGAACTTTTCAATGGAATGAGTTTCCAGGCCGCCACTACTACCATGGAGGATTTAAATTATAAACAAGACCAGGAGGTTGACTCTTTCAACCTGTTGCCCTAGCTTTATGTGGCTAAGTCACAAGATAAAATGGAGAGGTTCCTGTAGGGAACATAATGACCATTGCTTAGACCTTCCTGACAAGTCTTCAGTTTATATAGCTGTGAAGCTGCTGCTGTGCCTAGGATCTTCTGGCCAGGTCACCCTGTGGCTTTAAAGAGTTAGTCAGGGATCATCACCATGTCTCTCAGTATCTAACAAAGACAGGTGAGTGTTCATTTGGTTATATGAGGTAGCAATGCCCACCTCTGACTCACACCAGGCTTCTTGATTCAAAACTATTGCCCAGGATCTACCCTAAATTCCCTTTGGAAAAATAAAATAAAATTCTTCCAATCTATGTGGATTTCCCCAGAGCCTTTTCTTTTCCAGATGCCACTTTGAAATGCTCAGGCTCAAGTCCAGATACAAAGTACAGCAGATTGCTTCATTTAGTTACTCTGAGCCTCATTACAGCTCACCTCTGGGTATGTAATCAGCTTTTTATTCACCTAACAGGATCATTCTCTAATAAGGTGCTCATTTAAAGAGCGTTTCCCCACAGGGTCTGTCTCTCAGAGAGCTCCTGGGAGTACTCATAGAAAGGCGTGTGCCCTGAATACTCACTGCTGCAAACAAGTATCTCCTGCCAGTAGGCCCCAAAGCCCTTTCACCGGTCTGAAGGTACTGTGGTTGCATTAGGATCCACACAGCACAGGCTGGTTGCTGGCAGCACAAAGGAGGAAAAAGACAGAGACAGACTAGGACAAGACGGACAGCTGGCAAATTATATCCAAGTGGGCTGCTGTCCACTGGGAGAGCAGCCTTGGTTTCCTGGGGTAATTCATCTTCCTGACACATCCCTTTCCGAGGAGTTAGTTTTCTCCAACATACTTTCTGCTCCTGACAAACAAAACGGATCTGTCTTTACTCCTCCCTCCTGCTGACAAGCAGAAAGAGTCACCCCTAGCGTGCCTCCAGCCTTTCCTTTCTCATGACATGGCTATTTATCTACCACCCAATTTATTGATAATTATCAGAGACTTCAGGGAGTGTGGTGATTAGATAAAAGCATCTGGCTAGAGTCAGATGCCACTTTACATTGAAGATGTCCAAGGCTCTATACCCTTTCCACCCCATTTTAAATCAAACAAATGGGAAATGACTAAGCTAAGCATATAAACGGAATGGATGTTACTAGCTGGAGAAGCGTGATCAATTAAGTGTTAAATTTTATTCTAATTAAACTGATTTTAAAGGCCCAAGAATCTTATAAACCATGCTTGATGGTGATTAGAGAATATGTCATTTTAGATGACCTCTTAATGAAAAGAAGAAATACTGTATATCTAAGAAGTTTATTCAAGCAACTATTATGTTGATGTAGGGAAGGAAGAAAAGAAAAAAAAAACCACTATGATGAAAATTAGAAATTGAGGTCCTGGTGCTGGATGTCCAGGCTAGTAAATATTCATGTTAGTTTAAGTCTTTTCCTTAACCTCTTGGGGTTTAGTTTGCCAGTCTATGTAATACATGATCTCTTTGCTCCATTCTAGGACTAAGACTGCATCTGGAATCTCATTTTAAAACTGATGTGCATAAAAAGTGCAATGTGCACACCAGTACTTCTACCTTCTAAAAAATTAAAAGGTGAACTTTACCAATTGTGTAATCCAGAAAGAAATATGGTATATTTACATTTCCAAATGTCTATCTGGTTTCTGAGAGGAAAAGCTTCCAAAGCTCAAAACCTACATGTAAATCTCCTTTCTCTGGAAACATCAGGCTGGCACCAGTTGCAAATCAGTTAGCTATAGCTAATATATTTTGCTAATGAGCCCAAGACAGAAGTATACCCTTTCTCTCTACCCATATATATGGAGAAAGGGCTCAATAGAATATCTCTTTCTTTTAATTCTTTTACCTATCAATTTCCTCTTCTAAAACTTTGGCACAATTCAAGGACTGTAATGTGAGGTGAGAAGCTAGTTCTAGTGAAGCAGTTTGGCCTCAAACCTTTCTCTTAGTCGAGTATCTGACTGGCATTGCAATAATGCTTTTGTTGGTTAGTCGCATCTAAATCTAATGCACATTTTTATGCTTGAGTTCCTCAAAAATATTTACTTTTAATCATTATTTGTAGATTGTAAGAAATCAATTACTTAATATTACAGAAAACTGTCTTCCAAGTGTTCATTCCTCCTCCCCACCCCTAAAAATTCAAGCAAGGGAAGCTTTATCGGTGAGTCTTAAACAACTGAGCCCCTAAAGGAATAAGTTACATGGTTAACACTTCAGGGAAGGCTTTTGCTGTCTCTCAAGAACTGTCAAAGGCCTGGGAGATTCCCAATATCAGTTTCATTAAACAGGTCCTCACCCAACAAGCAAATTAATTTGAAAAATGGAACGTCAGGGCAAGCAAAGGTATCTAAATGCATTGGTCTTTCTGCAGTATGCAGCTACTTCCTTCCTTACTGTGAGTATCCTGTTTGCTCTGACCTACTTAAATCATTATTTGAAAAATGGTCTTTCTATTGCTTTGGGGAAAGATGTCACTGGCATCTGCTTAACTGTCACATTTGAGGTCAGAGCTGGTCTAACCATTTGAGACACAGGTAAAGGGGTCTAAAAAGAAAAAATCAGAGGGGCATCAGGAAGGGCCATGTCAAAATATATATTGCCCTTAGTGATCTGGTTCAGGTGGGCAACAATAGAAAGTCAACCATTTGACCCTAGTGTGGTGGTTCATAACTGTAATCCCAGCACTTTGGCAGGCCAAGGCAGGAGGATTGCTTGAGCCCAGGAGTTTGAGACTATTCTGGGCAACATAGCAAAACCTCATCTCTATGAAAAATTTTAAAAATAAAATAGACAGGCATGGTGGCATGCTCCAGCAGTCCCAGCTACCAGGAGCCTAAGGCAGATGGGTCACCTGAGCTCAGGAGGTTGAAGCTGTAGTAAGCTGTGATCATGCTACTGCACACTAGCCTTGGTAGTAGAGTGAGACCTCAACTCAAAAAAAAAAAGTCATTTCTTTGGATTAAAATAAAACCCCTTAACAAATAACAAACATATACTGAGCTAACATATTTAACCCTTTGGTCACATTTTCTTTATCAAACTCTTACCAAATAGAGTTAGCTAAAAAGTTGAGCTCTGGCCAAATGAGACTCAGGATATAGAATTTGGATAATGGAAAGAGTTAAAAAGGTATAGATATAAAGATAAACAGAGAGAAATCTCTGCAGGCAAGTGTCACTATGAAGGTACCAGGAAGGAAGAAAAACAATAAAAACAGGGATGCACTAAAGGCAACATGCCCAACAGGGTCCTTGAGCATGGGAATCACTGGTGTATTTTCAGAGCCTAGAACAATGCCTAGTATACTGCAAGTGCTCAGTGATAACTGTTACAAGAATGAATAAATTCTCTTCAAATATGTTTTTAAAATATGTATTTTGTGTTGTTTCATTTTAAAATGGTTGTAAGAAGAGGTAGAGCCAAAACATGCCTGGAACCTGCACTGGAAAACTATTTCTGAGTAAGTGTCCACATTTGGTATGAAGTCATTAAACAGAGCTGAAATTGAAATGAGAGTCAAGGCTTGTTTACCTTGAGACTTTATCACTAATGTGCCTCTTGGGTTTTTAAAAGGGGCAGGGCAGTAGAAGGTTACATACGAATGGTAGAACAAGCACATGAGATGTAGGCATGGTGGCATCTGGATGGCATTAACAAGGAAAATTTAAGTTAAAATAACTTCGTCTGTTGGGACACACTGGATTTGAGAGAACAATCATAAAAGAAACAAGAGAGACTCACATTTAATGTGCTGAAAGTTAAGGTCAAAACATTGCCCTGAAGATAGGATGCCAGACAATTCTACATTGTCCTCCATGGACTGTCTAAAAAGTAATTTCTTGCCTATTAAAGACATGTCTAGTGTTTTTAACGGTCAAATATTTTCCATTAAGTAGATTTAAGTTTTAATTTTTAAATCAGCAAGTTGGTAAAAGGATAGACTTTTGAAAACATATTGCACATATTATAAACAGTGTCGCTTTCTCTTTTTACTTATTGACATTTGCATTTGCAAGAAATTACTTTGTTTTGATAAAGCTCTATTTATTCCCACACAGATTAGATTATACTTCTCCTCAGTTCTGTGAAGTCACATTGCTCAGCTACAGATAACCTGTGGTAGGCAGAATCGCGGTTCCTCAAAGATGTTTATATCCTAATTCCCAGAACCTGGGAATATGTTAGGTTACATGGCCACGGGAAATTAAGGTTGCAGGTAGAACTGGGGTTATTAATCAACTGACATGAAGAAAGGGAGACAGTCCTGGGTTGTCTGTGTAGGCTTGGTATCATCACACGAATCTTTCAAAATGGAAGCAGAAGAATGCTGGCTTTGAAGATGGAGGAAAGGGGCCATGAGTCATTAAATGTAGCAGCCTCTAGAAATTGGTGACAGCCCTCGGTTTATAGCCAGTGAAAAACTCGGGATCTTTATTCTACAACCCAAAGAAACTAAGTTCTGCCAACAACCCAAATGAGCAGAAAACATTTGCCCCTAAAGCCTCCAGAAAGGAAAGCAAAATGTTGACACCTTGATTTCAGACTAGTGCAATCCATAATAAGACTTCTCATTAACAGAACTCTAAGATACCAGATTTGTGTTATTTTAAACTATTGAGTTGTGATGATTTGTTATAGCAATGACAGGAAACTAAAACATAAGTTAACCATTTTCAGGATAATTCCTGGGAATACTGACATTTCAGGATGATACTGAGAAAGAGCAGAAAGAGAAGGCTATGATAATACCATACTAAATACACATACAGTTATCTGTGGCCTAAGAAGGAAGCTATGTGATCAGAGGCAGTTGTCTTGCTTATAAATGTAAAGCAAGATACCTGGACTTTGGTTATATCTTGCTTCACACTGAAGGGCTTTTTCAAACCAGAACCTGTCCAACCCATCACAGTCCATTAAAGTGCCTCCGGCAGTGAGTAAGAATTGGCAGAAGTGCCGACATCTGGAACAAGCGACTGCCAAGAATTCTTTTTATGACCATTTCTCATTAGTATCCCTGGCTTTTGGATTCCTGCCTCCATATCTGGCTTCCAAAATCTAGTTCTGGCCACTCCACTCTGGTGACTCCTATGGACATCCCTCTTTGACCAACTGGGCTCGGCAGCTTCCTTTACTCCTGTATTCATCTCCTAGGGCTGTCATGACAAAGTATCACAAACTGGGTGACTTAAAACAGTACATTAATTTGCCCACTGTTTTGGAGCCTTGCAGTCTAAAATCAACATGTCAGCAGGGCCACAGTTTCTTTCCTAGATTTTGGTAGTTTCTGAAAATCCCTGGGGTTCCTGGGCTTCCTACTACATAACCCCAAACTCTGCCTTGGTTAGCACTGGCTATCTTCCCTATGGTTGTCTTCACATGAGGTTCTTCTCTGTGTGTATGTTTGTCTCTGTCTCATCCCTTTTTATGATAAGGGTGCTAGTCATATTGGAGCAGGAGTCCACCTTGTTCTGGTATGACCTTGTTTCACCTTATTACATCTCCAATGGCCCTATTCCAAATAAAGTCACATTCTGAGCTTCCAGGACAAGAATTTGGAGAAACACTATTCAATGAAGTACAATCCGTAACTCTGAGTTGATTCTAGATCTTGGCATCTCCTTAAGTTTTCTGGTAAGTGATTCATTCTATCCACCATCATTTTGGCCAGTCAGTGCTGCCTTGACTACATAAGATATGTACAGTATCATATGTTGGAAACAAACCAATAATTACATTCTTGTATTATAAGTTATTATTAATGTTATAAATGACTTTACATATCCCCAAGTGATTCACACATCCTATCTATGCCCATTGGCAATGGTAATCTAATTTTTATTATCTCCATCTTGTAGTGAGACCAACTGAAACATACCAAAAATGAAGGCGTTGTTCAAAATTGTACCATTAGGTATGAACCAAGTCAGGCTAAAGACATCCTGACTCCTAGTCCCGATCTCTGGGTCTTCTTTTTACAACCATAATGGGAAAAACTACTCTTGGGTCTACAATTGTTCCCAAGAGTTCAAAAGGGCACAATGATAATCTATAGCATTTCTTATCGCTTCAATAGTATCATCATGCCCTCCCTAAGCTGCTCTATTGATAATGATTCATTTTTTCTTTTTTTTATCCACGAAGAGAATTTTAGAACAAATGTCATCATTTCCTCTTCCCTTATCGCAGAACACATTTGAACATAGTAAAGTCACATATGATAACTTGTTATTAAAGCACAGTTACTGGAAAAAAAAAAAAAACAGTCACAAAAAAAGTTCAAAATTCTTTGTTAGCCACAGCTCTGAGAGGCAATCCCTTTTGTGTTCTAAAATAAGTGTCTTATTATTGCCATGCATGATGTTGATTATCTATAACCAGTTGGAGCAAAGTGCTAAATAATGTCTAGACTATAGATTTGATTCTCAAAAGGAACAGGGAGTTAGCTGTTCTTTATTTATCCCCATGATCTCAATTACTGCTAGTGGGTCATCAGTCTATATCCATTGGATAAACACCACTTTTTTCTTATAAGAAATGTGATTCAGAAACATAACTGTGTCAATAATAGTATTTAATTACTCATAGAGATAAATAACTGCATCCCTTTAGACTGCCAAAATAAATTCTAAAGGGGAAGATGGTGGTAAATTTCTAAAAGAAAAAATAAAAGAACAGGATAGGAGAATATTAAAACAAAAACTTAGAAAAGTCCAGCAGGAACCTGCACTTCAATAATCTAACCTAGATCATCAAAACATTCATGAGGAGGGGAAAAAAATCCATAACATAGATTCAGCAGAGTAATGAACAATGTTCTCCAGGTCCAAGGTAGAGTTCAGATAAACTCTGTGTATGGTGGCTTCTGCCTTTCCTTCTCTTTAGATAAAGAAGTGAGATGCATGTCTCCTGGCTCTAACTTTTGGTGAATTTGCTAAGACTTCCTAATCTCTTTCATTTTGCTTCATTGGAATTGTTAAAGAGGAAGTCAGTATAGTTTTTTAATTCAGGAGAAACCAGGAAAATAGAAGATAATGTGCTCTCTAAGATTACTAGGCTTTGGCTATTCCATTGTTATTTAATTGTATAATTAAAAATATGATATAACTGTCAAAATTTTGAAAAGCCAAGCCACAGAGTGGGAAAAATCTTTGAAAAAGACATATCTGCTAAGGGAACATTATCCAAAACATACAAAAAACTCTTAAAATTCATTAACAAGAAAACAACTGATTAAAAATGGTAGAAGAGCCGGGCTCGGTGGCTCAGCCTGTAATCCCACACCTTTGGGAGGCTGAGGTGAGTGGATTGACTGAACCCGTGGGTTCAAGACCCGCCTGGGCAGCGAGACCTCATCTCTACAATAAATCAAAAAATCAGCCGGGCGTGCTAGCATGTGCCTGTAATTTCGGCTACTCAGAAGGCTGAGGCGGAAGGATCGCCGGAGCCCAGCAGGCGAGGCTGCGGTGGCCAGGAGTGGCCACTGCACTCCAGTCTGTGCGAGCAAGTGAGACTCAAACTCAAAAAAAAAAAAAAAATGGTAGAAGATCTAATCAGACATCACCAAAAATATATACATAACTGGCAAATAAACATATGCAAAGATTCACCATATCATTTGTTATTAAGGAAATACAAATTAAAACAACAATGAAATACCATTATACATCTATTAGAATGGTCAAAATTCAAAATACTGACATCAAATGCTGATGAGGAAGTTGAGTAACAGGAATTCTTATTTACTGCTGGTGGGAATTCAAAATGGTACAGCCACTTTGGAAGACTGGTAGTTTCTTATGAAACTAAACATACACTTATCATAAAATCTAGCAACTGTGCTCCTTGGTATTTACCCAAAGGAGTTGAAAACTTATATTCATACCGAAATCTACACACAGACATTTATAACAGCTTTATTTATAATTGCCAAAACTCAGAAGCAACCAACATGTCCTGCAGCAGGTGAATGATAAATATACTCTGGTATATCCAGAAAATGGGATATTACTCAGCACTGTAAAGAAATGATCTATCAAGCCGTAAAAAGACATGGAGCAAACTTAAATGCACATTACTAAGTGAAATAAGCCAATTTGAAAAGGCTACATTCTGTATGATTCCAACTATAGGACATTCTGGAAAAGGCAAAACTATGGAGACAGTAAAAAGATAAGTGGTTGACAGGGTTTGGGGGAGGGAGGATGAACAGGCAGAGGACAGATGATTTTTAGATCGATGAAACTATCCTCTAGGATCCTATCCTGTAGGATCCTATCCTGTAGGATACATGTCATTATACATTTGTCTAAACCAATAGAATGTATAATACCAAGAGTGAACCATCATGTAAACTAGACTTTGGGTGATAATGCTGTGCAATGCAGGTTCACCAATCATAAGAAGTACCACTCTGGTATGGAATGTAGTTACTGTGGGGGGCGGCGGCTATGCATGTGCAGGGGTAGGAGTATTTGAGACCTCTGTACTTTCTGCTCAATTTTACTGTGAACCTAAAACTGCTCTACAAAATAAAATCTATCCAAAAGAAAAAAACATAACTGTGAACAAAGTATTATCTACCTAGAAAGCCTTTCTTTTCAATGCCCTTGAAGTGCTAAAGGATGATTTTTCTTCTTTAAGCAGGAAAGCAGACCTTAATCTCAGTCCACAGGTGTGAAACTAAGAAATAAAGATAGCAAGCAGTTTTTTGATATAAAATGAAAGGCAGAGATATTTGGGCTGGGAACTATAAGCTACATTCCAAAGGAGACCCATTGCCTTAATTATAAACTAACCTTCAGTAATATGATCTCATAAAATAGCTTCTCACAAGCATCCTGATAGAGCAAGGCAGTGGGAGTTTGCATTGGCCTTAAGACTAATGCTGCTCAAATGTAACAGTCTAAAAGATAATGTTTATCCTGTTTTTTGCACTTGTATCCATTTTGATGGGAAAACAGTCCTGCCTCTATAGCATCATTAAACTGATTTGGGTCGAATTGGTAAATAATGCAACACAATCACAGAACCACACCATTCAGTGGTAAAACTGTGTTGGGATGCTAAAATATAATTATTTGACCATAATATACAGAAGTAGAAATAACTGCTCACTAAATGTTGTGAATCTCTGCATTTTCTCTTAAAAGACCCAAACCAGTTAGCAAAATCCTTTTGTAGAAACTTTAAGCTATTTAGACCCTCTTGGTATCATAGGGCACTTCAGGGAAACGCCTTTGAAGATAATACAAAGAATGTGGAGCAGTCTTTCTGCTTTGCTTATTAAACCTTCTTCCAAGGCAATGCTAATGACAGAGAAAGCTCTCCCCCCACCCCCGTTTTTACTACTAGTAATAATAACATAACAAATGTAATAGCATTAGCATTTACAGAGAGCCCACTATGGAAATCGAAGTGTTCCACTTTCAATTAAGTTCTTTAAAAAAACAGACTTTATTTTTTAGAGTTTGGGTTCACCTCAAACTTATGTGTATGTTTTTTCACTTCTACCAGCACCTCCCTAAAACAAGGCACTATCATATCTCACCAGAACTATTAGAAGAGTCTTCTAGCTGGGCTTCCCATCACTCTTGACCCTCCGCACATAAAATTAGATAATTTAGCCCTTGCTTAAAATTTTTTAAATGCTCATCATCAGACACACAAATCCCAATTTCTCCCCCTGGCTTACATCATTAGGTCCTCACCTACTGTCCAGTCTTTCCTTTCTTACTCTTCACATTGCTGATTAGATCCAGGCTCCCTAGATTTTTTATTGTTGTTGTTGTTCTCAAATAAGTCAATCTTATTTTTGTCATAAGGATTTTTGTGTTAACTATGATTCTTTCACCTCAGCCTCCCGAGTAGCTGAGACTAAAGGCGCACCACAATGCCAAGCTAATTTTCTGTTTTTTTGTAGAGATGAGACCTCACTATGTTGCCCACTCTGGTCTTGAATTCCTGGGTTCAAACGATCCTCTCGCCTCAGCCTCCCAAAGTGCTGGGTTTACAGGCATAAGCTTCCATACCTAGCCTGCTTTATTCTTTTTTATCTCAGCTTCTATCGGAAATTGGCATTCCCTTCTCCTCTTTAATTTACTTAAAAAATTGTCTCTCCCATTTTGCTAAGTGTAGTTTTCTTGTTCATCACTATAAACCTCCATGTGCAGAACACAAGCTCTGAGAATAGTTATGTGCTCAGTAAAGGTTTGCTGAATAAAAGAAAACATGACTTCAATTTCTGCAGTTATCTTCTGAAACAGGATTTTCTCTCAACTTATGGAGGCATCTTGAAATTAAAAGATTGTTAAAAGCTACTAATCAGTGATTAAAAGGTTACAGAGCTAGGATTCAAACCCCTATCCATATGACCTCATAGTGGATCTGTTCAGCAGATTGACCAGCCCATCAAAGGAATGTGCTCATATATGGGAATATTTCAAATGCTTTTGGTGGCAAATTATAGAATACCCCAACATCTGGTTGAAACAAAAGAAAAAAGTATTCCACATTATTAGAAATCAAAGTTAGGGCAACAATGGGATCAACATTTCAGTGGTTCAGTAATATCACCAAAGAAATAGGTTTCTTTCAGCTTTCTGCTTTGGCTACTGGTGTGTGGGCTTTGTCCACATGCTACTACATCAGACACGAATACAGCAGTGTCCATAGCAAACTAATTTGTAGAAGAATGAAGAAGTAAATGACTTTCTGTTTAGATTATACTTTACAGCTTTTTTAGAAAAATTCACCCATGCAACTGAACATTACAATTAAATACTTTCCCCCCTTGTTTATACATTTTACAAAGGGTTTAAAGCAATGGTTCTCAAGATAGGCTGTATATTAGAATCACGTAGGGAGTTCTTAAGTTTTGATACTTGGTTCCTACTTTAGCCCTATTAAATCAGTGTTCCTGGGGAGGGGTCAGGGCACCAAGTATTCTTGTTTTGTTTTGGTCAGACTCTGTAGATGATTCAGTTGTGTAATAAAGATTCAGAACCTGCTAACCTGCCCTAAGTATTTCCACTTCTTGATTATCCATTAATTTCTCTTTGTGCTTGATGTTCTTATTTCTTACTTTTTCTTCTATGATATTCCTTTAATATTTAATAAATAATGGTTATGATCAAATAAGCCACACAAATGAAGAAAGTAATGTTGGTCAGTCCCCATATATTACATTTTTGAATGACAAAGAAAAATATTTTATCAAATATAGAGCAATTTAAAGTGATTCATCTTATATTAGCAAGATGAAATGCCTAATGCATTTTTCAATGAGATATTATAAAGATACAACGTTTTTCACCCTTATTTTCAAAAGATGGCCAAACAATGTTTGTGCAGAATTGTATTTTTCAAAATCAGGCATAACATATTGCATCCACCTTGCTCTTCTGCTGACTTTGCCTCTCCTGCACCAAGAAGTAGAGACTCATTCTGTCTCCCCTTGAATCTGGTTGGCCTGAGTGACTTGCTTAATGGGTGACGTGGTGGAAGTGTCACTCTATGCTTCTAAGACTAGATCAGAGAAGACAACACAGCTTCCACCTGCTTCTCTTGGAATGTTCCCTTTACAGATACTTCCCCTTAGGACATCTCTCTAAGAAGCCGAGGCAGCACGCATGAAAAGCTTGAGCTACACAGAAAAGCCACACAATCTCAGCTGAGTTCAGCCTTCAAAACATCCCATTCCAGGTTCCAGACACAGGTGTGTGAGTAAAGAAACCACCAGATGACTCCAGGTCCAGAGCCTGCAAGTCCCCTCACCAGCTCTTCAACTTTTCCCAGTTGAGACCCCAGACATCATGGAACAAAGACAAAACATCCCCATGTGTTCTGTTCAAATTTCTGACCCATGGAATTCATGACATCATAAAATGCTTGTTACCTTTAAGCCACTTAATTTGGGGTGGTTTGTTATTCAGCAATAGACAACCAGAACAATCTCAGGAGAGAAAAATCACACCAGGAAAAGCACGTTTGGAAACGTTTATCACTTTGAGTTTTGCTATTTTGTTTCTATTTTCCAACTGCACAAAATCTTTTCCGAACATTTACTTCTGTAACTTGTAAGCTTTTGGCATATATATATATATATCTCACACAAATCCATTTTTCATTTCAATTTTTCCAAGCATTGTTGAATTTATTTACTCACTTAACAAATATTATTTGAGCAAGGTACTAATAGTATTTTTTAAAATTACAGTAAAGCCCTTCCCTTAAATAGTGCTGGGATGGACCAGCAATATGGTAGAAATTTGTATCTCTAGGAAAGCTATAATAACCACAGAATGAAGCTTTCTTTGAAAAAGAATCTTCTTAACACAGGATACTACTTTGTGCCCCCTCTTTGAGTATCTAGTAGCATCAGTGCCAATCTCAGTATCTCCCAGTAGTACCAGTCTCAGGAAAAAACAAAAATACAGCTACAGTTCAAAACAAAGACTGCCCCTGACCTACTGGAATGTGAAGTTAAGAAGTATCCCTAGAACTCTTTCCATCACTGTCTTCTGTCTTCTGAATTTGGAGAAAATGTGAAAGAGAAAAAAACAAAAAGAAGTAAAATGTAAGTAAAAGACTGAATGTTAATGAAAAGGCCAAAAGCATGAGGAAACTTATAAAAACAAATTACAAACTGGTCGCTGAAAATGTCACCAAGCTATCAACCCCTGATAAAGCCTCTTCCATCTTTCCACAAAAGTACTGACAAAGATAAGCACACGTATAGTCACACAACTCCATGGTAACCAAGACTGACAGCCTGCTGCCAGAACTGGCAGAAAATTACATTCAGTGAATCCACATCCAGATTAAGGAAAAGCCCAAATAAGTTTTGACTTGCAGCATATTTCCCCAGATTCTGCTTTCTAAAACAAAGACCACTTTAGAAGAGGCAGAAAGGCAATTTGAATGCCCTCAATGTTTGGCCCCTAACTCAGAAACTGGGTTCTTTATCAACCAGAAATGGGACAGCCATCTTCCATGTGCCAGTGGAAGTCCTTCCAGGCAGCCACAGAATTGTCATCACTGCCACCTTCTCTCTGCACGTGCTATGAGACAACAATGCTCAGAACAAAGCACAGCGATGCATATAGTACGTTCACCATCAGAAAGGTTTTCTTTTTAAAACTGAACTGTGACCTTCCTGAAAAACAGATACTTTGGCAGAGCTCAACTTAGGATATGTGCGGCTATGACTCTACCAAGCACAACAATAAAGTTTTATCATTTTAGCATCATTGTTATGAAATTAATTGACTTGGAAGAGATTAAAAACTTGTCATTATGATTGATCTCTCAAAACCAAATAGCACGGTTTCCCAAGAATGAAAATACTACATAATCATGCAAGTACTTTATACCACCACCATCACAAGGGTGTCTCTCCTCCTGGAACTGGTACTGACACTCTGGAAAAAAGAGCAGAACAGACTTTGATGCCTATCAGGGAGGCTCCTGGCCTCTGTCACATGCCTCCCTGATGTCACATCTAAAATGTGCTACCTGCTGTTTTAAGAATCTCCTTTTATGTGCTTCCTTTTCTTTTTTTTTTTTTTTTTTTGAGTTGGAGTCTCACTCTGTTGCCAAGACTGGAGTGCAGTGGCTGCTCCCGGCCACCGCAGCCTCGACCTGCTGGGCTCCAGCGATCCTTCCGCCTCAGCCTTCCCAGTAGTTGGAATTACAGGTGCACACTACTACACCCAGCTGATTTTTTATTTATTGTAGAGATGAGGTCTTACCAAGTTGCCCAGGTGGGTCTCAAACCCACGGGCTCAGGCAATCCACTCACCTCAGCCTCCCAAGGCTTGGGATTTCAGGCTGAGCCACCGAGCCTGGCTGCTTCCTTTTCTTTTAATCAATTGTTTATGTAATTTGTAACATGCTGTATTAAGAATGTCACGTTTTTAAAAATCACGTACCATTTTTACTATATTATATCCTGATGCTATAAATTTATGTCGATTTCATGAGCATGACAAATTAAATGTGTTAACAGAAAAGGAAAAACACTTTCAAAATGTACACAAAGAGAAATCTGGGATGTGTTCATTTTTACTCAGTTTCTTAAGATCTCATTCATAAAGCCTACCAATAGATTACTTGCATACAATATAACTAACACACGTGTCCATCTATGGAGGCATGTACCTCTATTATTAGTTAGCTTCTCTTTTCTTAGGTATTCTTGGGTTTTTCTAAGGAAGGAAAAATGGAGGTGGGGTGAAAAACAGGGTAGCTATGAGAAAATGCTCTACTAGTACCTTTTTAGAATCACAGTTTCTGATATTTACTGTAAAAAATATACTGCAACCCCCCAAAAATGTGTATTTCACCTGAACTAAGAAGCTATTTTAACCAAACTCTAAAGATAAATATGTAAACTAAATTGCAGAAGTGTAATGAAAATAATCTAGCCCACTGCTCTCCAAAGTGTGTTCTATAGAACTTTAGTCCTTAAAGCTGCTCCTAGAAAAAGCATTCCAAGGTTAAATAAATGTGGGAAAATGTTGCATACTATAGTTTCCTCCCAAAGATTCATAGTATGAGTGAAGTTTTTTTTAAGACTGTGAAAGGCTGCAATGAAAAGACCTACTTAGCTGTAATTTCTTCACCATCTTCAACCTTCATTTGAACACAAAACCACTTGTATACATATGCTTGTGAGTCTTTTTTTGAGGGGGATACAGAAAGTCAGGTTAACCATTCGCTATATTCATATAGTGAGAAAGAACTGATCTCATTTAAAACAACAGGTACAAAGGATAGCTATTAACAAGTCTAGCCTCCTGTAAAGAAACTTCCCAGGAGCAGATGGGAACAGAGAGGAAGAGGCAGTGGCTGGGAATTTTTAAGCTCCTTCTCATCTCTGTTTTCATAACACCTTCATTCATCTTCCCTTTCCCTTTTCCCCCAGGCAAGTTAATGGATTAACCTAAGAACATGGAGTATCAGAGGCCAAAACTCTGCACCTGAGAATACATTGTAGCTTTATATGTACAGAGGAATAAATCATTTCACAGTCTTTCTCCAAAGAAGACTAGAAAGAAAAACCACAGACAGGGGGATTTGTCCTTTAGACGGTTATTACCCACAGCAGGTGGCAGAAATGCCAACGGTAAAAACTGCACTTTGGCAACTAAAGCTGCAGCCCAAACACAATGATGCTCACAGGGGCTCTGTCTGTTTTCCTGGCTGCCGAGACAATATTAACATCCAAATAGTGGCAGACAAATTATTGTGCTTGTTTCCTTTGCCACAGATTCCTGAACATGCTCTGGAAGTTGCCCTTTAAGCCAAGATTGGAAAAATAAAAAGCAGAATGAAGGAAAAAAGAAAAAAAACAGAAACAACAGCTACTACAATAAAACAAAACAAAAATTTGTCTCTTGACAAATCCAGCTTCAAGTGTTCTAATCCCTCAATGCTCAGAACAATGCCAGGGAAAATTACACTGTTAGTGTAACAGTGGAGGGTAGGGGAGCCTTAGTTGCAGATATTGTAAAAAGGTGTTTATTTAATTTTGGATTATATTGGTAGAGTTTGCTTTTTTGTCTTTGAATTTGGATTGTCCTTGAAAGTGATTAAAGCAAGAATTTTGAATTCCTTAAGAAAAGTCATTGGAATTTTTCAATAAAAAAACAACACACTAAGGACTCAGTGAATGAAGATTGTAGAGGTGATATGGTAAAACGATTAAAGAGGTCAGGTTTTAAGATCAAATGGAACTGGATTCAGATCTGAACTCCACCACGTAAGAGCTGTTTAACTTTGGACAAAGACTCCATATTTGGGATCTCATTTCCTCATTTGATAACATGGAATAATAATACTTCACTGTGTTGTCAGATTTGTTACATAAAGTAGACAAAGTATTTAGGTCAGTGCCTACCGCATAGTTGCCATGCAATAACTAGTAAGTGCAATTATTGTTGAGTAGAAATGGGTTAGTAGTTCTTTGCTCTAACTTCAGACAAGTATTTTTAGCTTTTCTTAGTAAAAACATTTTTATATTGAGAATTTGTGATGTGCTAGTCATTCTTCTAAGCTCATTTTATGCATTAATTCACAATGACAATAATGAGGAAGGTACTCTTAATAACCCCATTTTAAAAATGAGAAAACTGAAGCACAAAGAGGTTAAGTAGCTTGCCCAAGGTCAATAATAATAAGCAGTGGGAGTGGGGTCAGGATACAAATCTATGCTGCTTGATTCTGAAACCTGAACCCTCTACTACTACGCATGGGGAAATTAACATAATTGTCCAAAGAAATGAAAACAGTTATTTTGAAGGACAGTAGAGTCCACATTCCCTATTTATTTTACTATGGTAGTATTAGGGATGGGATAAGGAGGAAATCAGATCAGGTGACAAAAATAGTCAACTGATAAAATTTAGAAGAAAAAAGGATAGTTTAAAGAGCACTGTGCTTTCTCCAGGCTGGATAGAGCTTACCAGCCCACCAAAGAACACTATGAACCCATCAAACAAATACTATTAAGAGCTTCTACAGGCCAGGCTCAGTGGCTCAGCCTGTAATCCCAGCACTTTGGGTGGCCGAGGCAAGTGGATTGCCTGAACCCATGGGTTTAAGACCAGTCCAGGCACCTTGGTGAGACCACATCTCTACAATAAAATCAAAAAATTAGCTGGATGTGCAGTAGCACACATCTGTAGTTCTGGCTACTTGGAAGGCTGAGGCAGAAGGATTGCTGAAGTTCAGCAGGTCGACACTGGGGTGGCCATGAGTGTGCCACTGCACTCCAGCCTGGACACTAGGCTGTGAAACGTCAACCCACACACACAAAAAATGTATATATTCCACACATCAAAATGACTCTATTGTCTTATACAAGTTAACTGAATATTCTAAAATAAATGAATTAGAAAGTAGCAAGTGAAGTAACTTTGCCCCGATCATCTTTGCAGAGTAAATAGCAGATATGAAGTCAGGAACGTTTATTATATCCTAGGAATTCCACATGACATCTTGAGAGGACTTTTTGAAGACATGCTTCCTAGAGAATCAGGGAAAGTGGTAGACATCTTTTCTAAGCCTGCTAAGTCTCTACTGAAATAATTTCTATTGCCAAAAGTAGCAGACATAAGCAATTCACAGAATTGAATTATCCTTTGAATAACTCTCTCTTGCTTATATCTACTTTGGATATAAGCAAAGAGAGCTAGTCACACAGATTCTTACTGATGCTCAAAGCAGTTACCCAGAGCACATAATAGATCCCTACTGGGTCTCTTGATAAGACAGTATTTCATTGTCTTATTCCCTTATTCATTTTGGGGGAACGTTTCCTATGTGCCAGTCACTGTAAGTGCTAGGAGAACAACAAGCATATTCTCCTAAAGTGTATGGTAAATCTTTAGCTACTTGCTCTCAAAATAATATCTCGCAGAACACCCATTATTGGGCAATACAATCTTAAGAGAAGTTGACATTAGGATCTTTAATAGCTCTGCTAAAGCTTAATCTATGGAAGACAGGAACTGAGGAAATTGATTAAGGTGCTACCCAAAGGTCACGGACCTTAAGGAAGCGAGAAAAGTTCTGCCAAACTAATCTGGAACAGCTCCACATCATTAAATAGCAACTCTTAGGAGCAATTCAAGGGGAAATTCAATTGCATTTGAAACCAAAGATCCAATGTTACCGATGCTCTAAGAATTTTTGATTTCTTCCCTGCTCATCTTCATCTACAAGGTTGAGTATTTTAGAGTCTCAAACAATACTTTGCCCTGCATGCATATTTTGTCCCTTAACACTACTGTGCCACAGACTAACAGCTGTGCACAAATAGAAAATGGTGAACTTTGGGATTTGTAGGACCAATATTTATTCATTCTTGTAATCATTCATCACTCACTCACTGATTCATCATGTATGGATGTCTTCCATATTTCAAGCACTATTTTAGGACTCAGGAATAAAGTGCATGTTATAAGCAAGCTCTCTAGACTCCTAGAAGCTTAGGTAGCAATGGGGAGAGAAGCAGTAAAGTAATAAAGAGAATAGTGGTAAGGGCTATGAAAACAATAACACAGCGTAAGGAGATGGATATTGGGGAGACTATTGCAGATAAGACAGTAGGAAAAGGTTCTCTCTAAAGATAACATGTGAACTGAGGCCTTAATGATCTAAATGATGACAGGGAATTCATTTCTCAAATACCAGGAATTTTCTTGTGGCTCATAGAATTTATAACACCTTACCCCACATGACTTCTGGAGAAGTTTCCCTAGTAATTACATGGCAGTATATTATAGACAGATTGAAACATACCCTTGACTTTTTCATCTAAGGAAACAAGTGATTGGATATTCTTGCTTTTTCATGAAGTCTACTAGACAATATCTTAAAAGAAACTCAGAGGTTGTTAGCAATTCACTACTTAACACACTTTTAATAAAAATCTTACTATGTTGTTGGTGGGAATATAAATTGGTGCAATATTCCTGAAAAATGTACTGAATTTTTTAATTTCCTTTAAAATTACACTCTTATACTGGCAATTCTACTTCTGAAAATTAGTCTAAGGACATAATTTTTAAAATTTTGCATAGTTTAGCTACAGATATGATTGCTAAAACATTGTTTATAATAGCAAAAACTGAAAAGTAAGCTATATCCAATAAAATTGGGTTAATCAGAATAAATTGTGCTATTTCATACAACAGAATATGGGTCAAACACTTGAAATGGTGACCACTAGCCGGGCTCAGTGGCTCAACCTGTAATCCCACGCCTTTGGGAGGCTGAGGTGAATGGATTGCCCGTGGGTTCAAGACTTGCCTGGGCAGCGAGACCTCACCTCTACAATAAATCAAAAAATCAGTCGGGCATGGTAGCGCATGCCTGTAATTCCGGCTACTCGGAAGGCTGAGGCGGAAGGATTGCCGGAGCCCAGCAGGTGAGGCTGCGGTGGCCGGGAGCAGCCACTGCACTCCAGTCTGGGTAACCGAGTGAGACTCCAACTCAAAAAAAAAAAAAAAGAAATGGTGACCACACAGAGTAAGCTCATTGGATACCAGTTGTTATTATGAATATTATTATTATTGTTATTCAGTCAGAGAAGATAAAATTTTGCATAAATATTAATTGAGTGAGAAAGATGCCTTGAGGGCAGTGAAATGAAAAAAAATATTCTTGGCTAGAAGAAGATCATTGGTAAAGATTTCGTTGTTCTTAGTGCAAGATACTGAGTTGAACTCTTTGGGCTGAGGAAAAACAAAAAATTAGGGCACTGATGTTTTTGACCCAGCTTTAGAAAAAAATTAAATGTGGTGGCATAGAGTCAAATAGATGGGTTCTCATTCCTTAATCCTACCTCATATACCCATTTCCATAAACCCAGGGGCTATCCTGGATGGGATTAAGTGAGCCCACTTAACTTATTATTATAAGAAGTGACACCTGCCCCTGGAGAGTTACTTTTGCTGCCAGAACTGTTTAAATTCTGTTTTGAGCTGTGGGTTCCAATTCTTGAAGAGTTGTGCAGTCTAATTAATTCAGATAATATTCACTGAGATGGACTCAAAATGTAGTCTCCCTTTCTACAAAATGATAACCTGTTTCCTCCAAAGTATGGTGCCATCACCTGTTGCCCCCTTTTCATATTCTATGGGCAAGTTACTTAAAGTCTTAGTTTTCTCATCTGTAATACTGGAATATAAATTGAAAGAAGGTACCTATAGAAACGTAGAAGAAATTAGCTTATTCTTAGTTTAGTCTTTTTGCCTCAGCATAACCTTTAGAAAGCATTTAGACATTCTACTGCAGGCCAAGCGGCAGCCTATCCCACCCCTTCTGCAAATCTCCATCAAATGCAAGACCAGGACAACCCAAACTTTCAATTCATGATTTAGCATAATAATCTATAGTAAGCTTTCAGGTTCCTTGTCAAGGCAGAAGGTCAAAGCCATAGAAATGATAACAAGACCACCTTTGGTCAAATAGTTTGCAATTGCAAATGTCTAACAAGTCTCTTGCATGAAAAACCCTGCCAGGTCCAAACCCTCAGGTTAACCTAATCAGCCATTTGTGACCTACATGACACAGAAAGACCCAACCATGGCAGCAATCATGTGACTAACCCACCCATCTGCCTGCTGTCCATGATGACCCAGAGCAGACCACCACCCAATCACCTTAAAGATCTTCTCCCATCAAAGGGAATGGTTAAAAGGACTCAACTACAAGCAACAAGTGGCCATTGCCTTGCTAAACTCTGATGTAGCCACGTGCTCTTTGAGGTATGCTGTTGCCATGCTTCCTTGCTTTGGCCCCCTCCCCCACCTTGGGGTGGTGAATTTTCTCTTTCTCTAATTTACTTTTAAGTAAACTATATTTTCTAATCTAACTTCTGTGCAATTCTTTGCATCTTTTGTGCTGCATTGGATTGCACCCCAGACACCGGCACTTCCAGCAGGCCTGACCTAACATTCTGGAGGCCCCGCTGGGAGAGTGTGACCCTAACATATTTTGTGGAGGCCCCAACAAGATGACCCTAACATTTTTGGAGGTCCCACTGAGATCTGATGCCCTCTTGCTCTCTGTCATTCTTCTCTTCCACTGAGACCTGCTGTTCTCCCTCTCCTCTCCAAAAGTCCTTAAATATACCCATTTTGTGGCCCTTAGAGGCCACACTTGCCTGTGAGTGTAGGCCTTCTTTCCAATCTGTGAGAGGAGAATAATCAACTTTACTTCCTTCTTCTTTCTTACTTGGTTGCAATCTTGCATTATTCCTGTGGCCCCGGCACTGGCTCCGGCCCACCTTGATAAACCTTTCATAAAAATGACTCAGATGAACCTTTCATAAAAATGACTTCACAAAGTAGTGAAGAAAATTAAAAGTGTTACTATTTCTAAAGCCCATAGAACCGTTTTTTATATGTCTGTTAAATAAAATTTTAATATACATCCCATAAAAATTTTAGGCCAGCTTCTCAATACTGTACCCTCACAATGGAATGATCATCTAGAAGTTATAGAGATCCTCTATATAGATAAAAAACAAAAGACAAAACCCAGAGTCTTCCAAGCACAGCTGACCAGACCTTTCTTTACGCATCCGCAAAAATGCCCTGAGACCTTAGTTCATTCCAAGCAGGATCTTCCTGTCAGTTTAGGGCAGGGAGAGTGAGCCCCAAAGGGGGAAGAAGTAGGAAGGGAGAGAGGGTACATTTGTGTGGTGATTTCCCTTTCACCATTTGTTCATCTTCAGAGTGGTCTCCTTATTAGCATTCCCAGAGGCAACTCTACCCCCTCAATACTCCATTCTAAACAATGCTGCAAAGTCCCTTTTCTCGGTTTCCCTGGAAATTGTTATTCTTACTTTAGGCACGTTGTCCTATTATGTCCTAAATTCTCATTCATGGGCACTTTTGTTTTTCTCTACTTTTTAAGCTAGTGTTTCTCATAAAGAAGTCTGTGAGAACTGACTACATCAGTGTCACCTGGGTTGTGCCAGGGGACTCAGATTCCTGAGCTCCCTTCTGGAGCTACTGGATCCAAACCTAGTGCTCAGGAATTTGTATTTATAAAAGAATCTCAGGGGAAGTTAGTACACACTAAGCACTGAGAACCATAGCCCAAGGAACAGAGTGAGATAGACACAGGAAGGGCATTCACACAGGAATTCCCATGGATGCTGACAGGTGAAAGTCCCTTCAAAACTCACAGGGCAAGAGGAACAAGAAGCAGGTGTGAAGTGACTGTCTGCTGGGAGACATCCCACCAGATGTGGGAAAGGTGAGGAACAGGCCAATGACTGTAATTTGATCTGGTAGAAAGGGGTTCAATGTTTTCTTTTTTCTTTTCTAATAAAAACGTGAGTGAATTTAATAGTAGTGATAAACACTGAGACTTGTACATTAATCTCCTGGTTGCGTGTACTGTGTTCTAGCTTTTCAATTAGGTAATAACATCATTAATTATGCCTAATATTTGTGTGTGTGCCTATTAAAGTTAATTGGAAATCAAATGCTTTACAAAGACCAAAAAGAAAAGAAATTAGAAAAAAAATTAAAAACCACCAAAATACTTCTTACTAGCTAAAGGTAATTACAGTCCAGAAAACAACATTGGGATGGTCATGACAACTTGTTAGAAAAGGTGTTGGAAAGGTAACCCTGTCACAACAGAGGGTGATAACAGTTAACATTTCTTGAGCTTGACTACTCTCCAGCAGGCCTTTAAACACTTGCATATTCCAGCTCATGCAATCCTCACCACTGCCCTGTGAGGGTAGTACTAATTGTATCCCCAACTTTTCTTTACAGTCAAGGAGAGGTGTAGGACCCTTGTCATTGTCACACAGCCAGTAAGTTACACAGACAGACTTAAAGCCCATGCCATCTGTTTCTGGAGCCTACTCTCTTACCTTTGTGACTCAGTGATCAGCCTCTTCCAGATAAACCTTCTCATCTAGAGAATGGGGATATGATACTATCTGCCCCAAAAGGCGCTTGTGAGGATTAATGCATGTAAATCTCTTAAAAGCATCTGGCATAGTAAACACCATATGTACATCTGCTATCATTCATCATTATCATTATTAATTATTAATGACTAGTATAATTTGGTCCAATATAATTCTAATAATTTATATAATAGTTATTGCAATGATTATTGATTGATTGATAGTCACATTCCATTTGGCAGTGATGCAACAAAAATATAGACGAAAAATAAATGCCTTTTATGAGAGCACAGTGACTTGTTCTTCCAGACCACCTATTAAAAGCATCTGAGATGCTTGTTAAAAACAGAGATTCTAAGAGTCCTACCAGACATACAATGAAAAAGTTCAAAATCTGTAAATTCAAAAAGAGCCTTAGTGATTCTTCTAAACAGCATGCTTGAGGTTCCTTGATATAGAACCAAATGAAATGTAGAAACACGGGGAAATAGAAGAAAAGTCAACTGCATGTAAGTTAAACATCTTAAAGGCATAAATAGTTAATCCTTCCAGGAGGTGGTATTTCTGAATTTCTGTCATAGAACTAAATGATTTCTGACTTGATAAAGTTGGCTCTTATAATGTAATTAAATAATTTCTATGCCATTATGCTCTATTAGGACTGGATTAATCCAAGCAATAAAAATACAATAATAATGGTGATGGATAATGGTGGATAAAGATGGATGACGATGATAATTATGAGGTACATGGTGTTTTACATCAAAATTATACAGTCCTATTTTCATTAACTTTATGATGAACTATGCAACAAGAGTGACTAACAAACTTTTTAAACAGCAGTTTAGAAGGGAGTCCATTTAAATTGTTATCTGTCACATAGTCTTGTAGATTTCTACTCACTTTTGCCAGTGTCTCTATGGTAAGGCATTTTAGCTAAAATATTACAGCTTTAAGATACACATTAAAAATATCAACATGAGTAAGTACTGAAAGATAAAAGCTATCTAATAAATGGATTGAATAAAACACCACAAAAGCAGAACCACTGTAAAACTAGGTTTCCAATCTTTAGGATATATGATTTTCAAGTATGAAGAAGAGGCTAAAAACAGTTACCATTCATTGGAATGACAGATCCTAATTCCTTGCCCATATCCACTTGGCTATTACCAACTTCCCAAATCAACAACAGTCAATTACCAAGGAAGAAAAATTTACCAACCATTAAAGCATAAAAAGAATCACTGCTGACATAATCTACAATGCCTAAATATTTACTAAAACACAAAGGGAAATCTCAGTTGGTAATGCTGTTCAGAGAGAAGAATTTGAAAGCACCTGCCAAAAGATTGCCAGAAGGAAGCGACCAACAAAATCAAATATGATGCCGTGTGTATATCTATACCAAGTCTCAGCTGTGCCATGCTTTGAAGACTGTCCAACAGCAGTGCTTTCTAAGGAGACAGTTAGAAAGGAACCTGGATGCATGCCGTTCATTTTCTTCCTTGTGCATAAATATCTCTACCTGTGCCAGGAGAAGCAATCAGAAAGGCAACACTCAGGGTGCTTTTCTTCCATATCTACCCAGCAGCTGCTTGGTTTGCCCTGACAGCCACTGGAGGCAGCCTGCAAGAAACACGGCTGCAAATTTGTAATTGATGGTGACTTAAAATACAAAAATGAGCATATTCAGATATTTGTCCTCATGAGGAAAGAGTAAACAGTCAAATACTAAGCAAGGGGATTTCTCTTACACCAAAAATTTGATGTTGGCTTCTTTGGCAGAAAAATGTTTTATTTTATACCTACACTTAGCTGGATACTACCTATATCAATAAAACGGGCATTTTTGTGCTCATTTTTCTATCCGAACCTTGGAATTTCTCATAGAATCCTTTATATTTTCTTGTTAACTGTTGCCACATAAAGTTTTTTGTTTTTGTTTTTTGTGTGTGTGGAAAGAGGGAGGTAGAAAGAGAGGGTGAGTCAGACAGAGGTGAAGAAAGACAAAGTCAAGCAAATTTGGAAAGATAACTGGTGTCCCCCTACCAGAGCAAGCAAAGTAAGTTAAATTAACCACCTTTCTTTTTCAAGCAATATCAGCATCTGATAGGAAATCCTTGTCATGAAATACTTTTTTTTTCTTCTGTGGTTAATGTTGTCATCTCACTTGGGAATGGGAGAAATGCAGCAGGGCCTCACATGGTGGCATGCTGGAGTTGACTGGCTATATATAGAGTGCTTCTCAACTCTACCTTCATTTCAGTGCCATGATGGTAGCTTCAAATCAGTGTTAGGGGAAGGGCTTACACCACAGGAATCAGCAAAAGCTACAAATCAGAGTTTTTAACCTCAGAAAGCTATTTGTTATCTAAATATGTATCAGCCCTCCACTGGTCAAATCTACAGTCATCATTAGCACCTACTGCCTGCTAAGAATTTTACCTGTCATCATATTTAATCCTTACAACTATGCTTAAGAAGGGGCATGGTACCTATTATTATCCCTACTAGATAAGGAAAATAAATTTCAGAGATTAGGTAAGTTGTCCAATGTGGCAAAGCTTTAATGAACATAACTTGAATCCAAAATTCAACTCCATATTACTATACAATGCTGTTGTCCAAAATTAATGGGTTATTAGATCCTGAAGACAAATGCCATCATAGGAAATTTTGATGTTAATATGCTAATTGACAACATTGTAACTAGATGAAAAATATGGCCTGAATATTTGAGAAATCCTTGGTGGGGTATGTGGAGAGGTGTACTGCATGGATTTATACTCTGCACTGCCCTGACTTGCTTATCAATTGCTCCAAGTAAGACACAGAAGGTGTGTTTATCAAATCTATTGATGTCACACAAACTTGGAGAGACATATATATTCTTGCTTGTCTATTGTATATATTTATGTGAACTATCTAATAACCTTTTTGGAATAGGCAAGTTTTGCAAAGTTAAGTAAATAAAATAAAAATGTTATATGTAATATTTGAAGAAGAGAATATTAATCCTGACGAAAAAAGATTTTTGGAGAAGTTTAAAGGCTATCTTTAGGTCCTGAGTCTGCTCTGTACAAGAGATTATCTTTATCTAGGGAGTGAAATTGGACCAACAAAGGGTAGATACAGGAAGGAAGATTTCATTTCAACAGGATAAAAATTTTTTTAGTAAAAAATAATGCACTTCTCATTCCTGAAATTACTCAATGAGAGGCTGGAAAGACTCTTTCATGGAGTAATGGTTAAATATATAGAATTTGGATCCAGGTTCAAATCCTAGCTCTGCTGCTTACTAACTGTATGAAGGGGCACCCCCCCTTAAAAAACCCGAATTATTTTTTAAAGGGTAGGCCCTTGTAGTACAGGTTTCCCCAACTAGGTAATTGTTCTAGGAAACTATGGGCATCAGTGAATGTATCAGCAAGCGTTGTTGTGAGGTTGTAAGAGGCTGTGTAAGACTTCAGTGAATTTTTTTTTTTTTTGGAGAGTCTTTAAACATGTGTGCCCATTTCTGATGGATAATTTACAAGTGTACCTGCCCACACCAAACTGAGTGTTCATCAGTTTTTGACTCAAAACAGCATAAGCCCCATGCTCCACCCTCCCAATTCACCCAATCTCACCCCAGGTGACTTTTTTTGTTTCCCCAGATTTAAAAAAGTCCTCAAGGGGAAATGCTTTGCTGATCTGGAAAAGGTGAAACAAAGTGGCAGAACCACTAAAAGGCATAAAAACTGATAAGTTCAAAAATTGTTTTGAGCAGTGGAAAAAGCATCTCGATAGGCTAATTGCAGCAGATGAAGTGGACTTTGAGGGTGACAAAAGTTTAAACATGTAAGAATAAATGCACAATTTTTTATAGATGCTTTTTTGGGGTCCCCTTCATATGGCTTCAAGCAATTCTTAATATAAGGATAATAACAATATAATACTTATTTCAATGAGTTGTTGCATTAAAATAAATAATATATATAGTGATACAGAAAGTGCTAGAAGAGAGCCTAGCAAAAGTTCAAAAGTGTGCTCTAAAAACATTTGGTCTTATGCTATCAAGAGAGTTACTGTTTTGGCTTAAATCAGAAGCTTTATCAACTTTAATAGTTTATAATTTTGTGTTTACTTAATTTCCCCTGGAACACAATGCCAAACTCTTGGTTAGCCTGCAACAAGCACTTGCTGATGAATTGACACCCATAGTCTTTCAATAATATTTATTAAGACTGTCATAAAAAATGACAGCATGAATTCTAGAGAGGAGAGGAGGCAACATTCATTAAAAGGCCAATTCCTGCCAATGTCAGAGCTTTTAATATTACTGATTATTTTTGAATATGTTAAAAGAAATAAAATATCACATCCTTAAAAAACAGCTCAACAGGCTGACCTTGGCTTTTAACAACCTTTTAAGAAAAATATGCTTAATTTCATCTCTTAGTACATTTTTTTATTCTTGCTTTATAAATTCATGCAAACATGAATTGAGCTGGAATATGTTGGGCTTTGGTAATATGAGATGAAAGCTCCATTTCTATCCTTTGTCCACAAGTTTTATTTTTTTGAAAGATTTACTATGTACCTATTAGTTTTGATAAGTGCTCTCAGGATACAAAAGATGTACAGAGAGTTGCTCCAAAAGGACACATCATCATTTTATTCTTGAATTTCTACCTCCAATATTTCTCACTGATACAAACCAGTGACTTCAACATAAATATTATCCAAAACCTCAGAACTGAATGTAACTCAGTCTGGGACACTGTCCTAGGAAGAAATGGCCATAAAGAAACATAAACTTCTTAGTATTATTTAGCCTGAAGAATAAAAGGCTAGAGAGAAAAAACCTTATGTAATACCTATTTCAAAAATATGAAAGATTATTACTTGAGAGATAGTTGCCATATGTTCTTCATGTCCCCTGAGGATAAACAAAGGAAAGCCAGAAAAATATAGCTCCAATGAGAATAAGGAGGATTTTAGATAATGATTTTAAAAAGAACTCCTGGGTAACCAGTGCCATTGAGTATCAGAACAGGCTAGCAGGAGACAGTGTGAAATCTTTCTCCAGGAGTGTTAGTTGTGTGTACATTGTTTTCCAATTTGTTTCACCACCTGTTTTTCTATTTGTATTAATGAAGAAAGAAAAAGAAAAATCTAACTAATTCCTTCCCAGAGATGTGACTCTACAGACAAACATGATCAATGCAAAAGACATTTTGGGCTTCTCTTGTTCTTCAAGCCAGGTGAGTCTCATTTCTTCCCTCTATGTCTCAAGATAGCCAAGATGGCATTTGAATCCCAGATCCTCCATTTGTTCCGAGACACTCACTTTTCCAAATACTCCCTTAGTTCTCCAGTTCTTCTAACCACCTTGTCCCTCTTCAATGATTCCTCACTTTCCTATTATACTCTCATCATAGATATGCCAAACCTTTCTTTTTTTGGAAAGTAGCATTCATTTTTTACAGATTCTGCCATCATCTTTAGGCGGTCAACTCACAAATCCATAACTTGTCTATGTCTCAAACTCTAGTTCTGGCTCTCCAACTGGTTAATGGTTGTTTTCACTTGGCAATTTCATACTCATCACTTCTCTTGGCTTTTAAAATATTTTTCATAAATTCCTTTATTTTATTTATGTGCCAGCCTTCAAAATGTATCCCTGTGTACCTTCCTCTGGGTCTAGGCAACTTCCTCATTCAGTGACCTCTCAACTCCTGCTCTATTATATTGTTCTCATCTTTCCTTCCCATAGTTTCCATCAATGGTTCTCATACACGTACTGCATAGAGCTCAAGGTTTCTACCTTAGTGTTCAGGGCCTTTCACAAGTTTGCCCTAAATTACTTTTTTATCTGCCATTTGAAACCTTTCTACCTGAGTTAAACATATTTTTTAACATGCCTGCTAACTGTCCTTTAACTAACTCAATGAATAGTAGTTGTCTTCCTCATCTACATTTCTATCTGTATCAGTTAATTCACTCTTAACATATATATTACCTTAAATCGCTTGCTTTTTTTCTTTTTTTTTTTTTTTTTTTCAGTTGGAGTCTCACTCTGTTGCCCAGACTGGAGTGCAGTGGCCGCTCCCAGCCACCGCAGCCTCGACCTGCTGGGCTCCGGCGATCCTTCCGCCTCAGTCTTCCAAGTAGCCGGAATTACAGGCATGCACTACCATGCCCAGCTGATTTTTTGATTTATTGTAGAGATGAGGTCTTGATGCCCAGGCGGGTATCGAACCTGCAGGCTCAGGCAATCTATTCACCTCAGCCTCCCAAAGGCGCGGGATTACAGGATGAGCCACCGAGCCCGGCTTGCTTTTTTTCATATGTTATTCAACATACAACTTTTTTCAACTTTCAGCTGATTGCAAACAACTTGAAAGTGTGAACATTTGTGCATCTTTATATTTTTTAAAAGTACATGTTAGTGAATATTGATTTTAATTGATTTTTCTCATCTTCAATTCTGAGTGTTGCTTCTTTTTCTGTGTTATCAGTGTAACCAAAACCAAAACCAAACATATTTAATTTTGCCCTTCTCAAAGACTAGATTTTATTCAGTCATTTCATTCTAGGACCTGTGTAATTTCTGATGTAGGAATTGAGAGGTGCAATAGGAAAACAATGAGGTAAAAATAAAAAGAAAGAAAGGAAGAAGTAGAAAGAAAAGGAGAAAGCAGAGGAAAGATGAAAATAAGAAGAGAAAAAATTCCTTGGTTTTGCTTCCTCTAAGTTTGACAACTCAGAAATGACTTGTAATCCTTCTCACAGTTCAATCCCCATTTTAAAGAATTGGTCAAGAAGATTATAACTCCCATCAGTTACTCTCTGGAGACTATTCCTCAGATTCAAGGTTTCTAAATAAAACAGCCAACAGCTTCACTTACTCTACAATGAAGTAAGTATACGTTCCTGCCCCTTTCAATTGACCTCATTGAATGGGATTACTGCCATTTAAAGTCTATGCATCACAGTTAAAATTTCATTTGTTAATTTTGGGAATACTGCCTTTTTGGCTATCTTAACTTTTTTTAATCATACTTTTCTTTTAGCATTGAGTAAAAAATAATGCATATGGTTCAGATGTGGCATTGTTGCTTAATGAAGCAAATTATATTTCTCACTAAATCCATCAAATCCAAATACTAAAAATGAGTTCCTCTTAGTGGCATAAACAAACTGATTTTTAATACACAGAATATCACAACAGATTGTCCTTGGCTGTTCACTATACTGTATGTTCTGACACTTGTTGGTATATTTACAGTGTTTCTACTAAAAAAAAGAATGGATCAAGGGAAAACAGCCAAGTTCAGAATGTTTTAAATCTACATTACATACTGTCAAAATAACTTTTAAATATATGCAAAACGGAATATTTGCAATTCAAAACAAGAGCACATAAGGGAGAAATAGAACATGCTTCCATTTCATATAAATCATAATAAAAAGAAGTTACTTGGATCATCCATATTGTACCAGACTTACAAAGAAATGTACAGCAGAGTAAAATAATAGTATTCCTCTCTCAGAAATTGCCCTTATAGAGAAAAATAATAATCTCTAGGAAGAAAGAGATGAAGACTGAGTATGAAAAGTTGAATAAGAAATGAGATAATTCAGAGAATAATAACAGGGACTTTTGATTTTATTATAACCATCATTTTGATATTTTAAATAATACCAAAATTAGATAACAATTACATATTCATTAAGCATCTACTAAGTGAATGGCACTGTCTCTGATTTGGGGGAAATAAAAAAGGCACAAGATTTGATGTCTCTGCTGAAGGATACTACTGTGGGATATAAAGGCAATTCAAAGGAGAAATTGAGAGAACACAAAGCAGCATGACATTAAATGCAAACTGTTGGTATTAGCTAAAAGGGTAACAATAGAAACTTGGAGAAAGGAGAGGTAACTGTTTTACTGGAACAGTTAATGTGACTTCATAATGGAATCATGAAAAATTTGGGGAAAAGAAGGGAACTTCAGGAACTGATACAGGCAGACACACCTAATTTTATTGTGCTTTGAAGACACTGCACTTTTTTTTTTTTTTAACAAACTGATCCATCAAGTCCAAATAGTAAAAATGAGTTCCTCCTAGTGGCATTCCTCAGATTCAAGGTTTCTAAGTAAAACAGCCAACAGTTTCACTTACTCTACAATGAAGTAAGTGTAAGTTCCTGCCCCATTCAATTGACCTCGTTGAATGGGATTACTGCCATTTAAAGTCTATGCATTTAAAGGTTTGTGGCAATCCAGCACCAACCAAGTCTAGTGGCGTAATTTTGTTCAAGCATCTGTTCACTTCATTTCTCACTTCCACATTTGCTAATTCTTGCAATGTTTCAAACCTTTTCATTATTATTATATCTGTTACTGTGTTCTGTGATCAGTGATCTTTGATGTTACTTTTTTTTTTTTTTTTGAGTTGGAGTCTCATTCGATCGCCCAGACTAGAGTGTAGTGGCCGCTCCCGGCCACCGCAGCCTCGCCTGCTGGACTCCGGCGATCCTTCCACCTCAGCCTTCTGAATAGCTGGAATTACAAGGCATGCGCTACCATGCCCGGCTGATTTTTTGATTTATTGTAGAGATGAGGTCTCGCTGCCCAGGCGGGTCTCGAACCCGCGGGTTCAGGCTGATGTTACTTTTATAATTGCTTTTGGGAGCCACAATCCATGCCCATATAAGACAGCAAACTGAATCAATAAATATGTTTGTTCTGGTTGCTCCACAAACTGGCTGTTCCCCTGTCTCTTTCCTCTCCTTGGGACTCTCTTATCTGGGACCCAGCTATATGGAGATAAAGCCAATTAATAACCCTACAATTGTTTCTCAGGGCTTAAGTGAAAGGAAGAGTTACATGTCTCTCCCTTTAAATAAAAAAACTAGAAATAATTATCCTGAGTGTGGAAGGCATACCAAAAGCCAAGACTAACTAAAAGCTAGACCTCTTACACCAGTTACCCAAGTTGCAAATGCAAAGAAAATGTTACTGAAAAAAATTGAAAGTGCTACTCTAGTGAACACATAAATAATAAGAAAGTCAAATAGTCTTATTGCTGATATGGAGAAAGTTAGAATGGTCCGGATAAAAGATCAAACCAGTCACAACATTCTCTTAAGCCAAAGATCCAGAACAAGACCCTAACTCTCTTCAATCCTATGAAGGTAGAAAGAGGCAAGGAAACTGTAGAAGAAAAATCTAAAGCTAGCAGAGGTTAGTTATGATATTTAAGAAAAGAAGCTATCTCCTTAGCATAAAAGTACAAGGCGAAACAGCAAATGCTGATGTAGAAACTGCAGCAAGTTTTACAGAAGTTCTAGCTAAGCTATTTAGTGAAGGTGTCTATTTTCAATGTAGATGAAACAGTCTTCTATTGGAAGAAGGTGCCATCTAAGACTGTCTTAGCTAGCGAGGAGAAGTGAATGCCTGGCTTCAAAGCTTCAAAGGACAGGCTGACTCTCTTGTTAGGGGCTAATGCAACTGGTGACTTTAAGTTGAAGCCAGTGTTCCTTTGCCATTCTGAAAATCCTAGTGTCCTTAAGAATTGTGCTAATAACAGAGGGAATGAATGACCAGAATTCATTCAAACATCCTTTGAGATTTCCAACAAATCATGGAATAATGAAAAACAGAAATTGCAGATACAGCAAGGAAACAGAAAAAAGAGAAGGGAAAATTCTGAATAAACCATCCAAAAGTCTTCTCATCGAGAATCAGGTTCAAATGACTAAACGAAATGAATCAATTTAGTAAGAACCTTGTTTCATGTAAGCAGCAACTGAGAACCATCCTCTCATTTTCTCTACTTCCAGAAAAATTAACTAATTCAAACAATTAGTATGTCATTAATGTGGTACAAGTCGATTTTTACCTCTTTCCCATTCTTTTATTTTCCAGACAGTTACAGTCACATTTGCCTAATCTTACCTCACCCCTGACTAGACTGTTCCTTCTTAGGATTTCAGATTAGGACTTGGGGATGTAAATCTGGCATTTTTTGAAAATGGGTAAGAGAGAAACCTGAGAATGAGAATCACCATATAGCCATTTGGTGTAGGAATTAGCAAAGACTAATCTTTAAAAACAGATATGAATATGCCCAAACTAGTAAGCTGGACAAAGAAATATGATGAGGCATGCACAGTAGAGTTGACCTATTCTAGCTGAGCAAAGCCTGTATCACCTGAACACCAACTAACCCCAGACCGAGCTAGCCCAGCTGAGGTTAGCAGTCATGCAGCCAATCCCAAACTGCAGTAGCTGACCCTTAGTTCCATAAGAAATAAATGTCTATTGTCCCTTGCTGTTGAGATATGTTGGTGGTTTGTTATGTGACATATTGCATAAAAAGCTAATAAAATTGAATTAATAACATTCCTGACCTAATTTGAGTTTCACAATAAACCTCTGTATCCTTACAACATATTTCTTTTTTTCACAAAACAATTTAAGCAAGGAAATAAGACCTAATATACTAAACCACAATAAAAAGGGGGAAAACACAGCATATTAAGGCCAACATTGTATATAGTGGGAGTTTGGTATTGCTTGACTGTGGTTCTCAAAGTTTATGTGTTGGAAACCTCATTCCCAATGCAGCAGTGTTGAGAGGTAAGACTTTTAAATTGTTAGTTTATTTTATTGTTTACAGAGACAGGGTCTCACTCTGTTGTCCAGGCCGATCTCAAACTCCTGGCTTCAAATGATCCTCCCACTTTGACCTCTCAAAGTGCTGGTATTATAGGTATGAGCCACCATGTCCAGCCTGAGAGATGGGATCTTTAAGAGGTAAGGAGGTCATAAGCGTTCTGTCCTCATGAATAGTCTAATGCCATTAGTCTAGACACAGAAATAGAATAAGAGATGTGTAATAGAGCTGGCCTAGTCCAGCTGAGAAAAGTGAGTTGGTTATAAAAGCAAGTTTGGGCTGGGCTCGGTGGCCTAACGTGTAATCCCAGCACTTTGGGAGGCCGAGGTGAGTGGATTGCCTGAGCCCGTGGGTTCGAGACCAGCCCAGGCAACTTGGCAAGACCTCATCTCTACAGTAAATAAAAAATTAGCTGGGCATGGTAGTGCATGCCTATAGTTCTGCCTACTTGGAAGGCTGAGGCAGAAGGATTGCTGAAGCCCAGCAGGTCGATGCTGAGGTGGTTGTGTGTGTGCCACTGCACTCCAGTCTGGGAGACAGAGTGAAACTCCAACTCAAAAAAAGAAGAAGAAGAAGAAGAAGAAAACGAGTTTGGGTCTCTCCTATACTCTCTGGTCATATGGTGCCTTCCACCATGGGTGATGCAGCACGAAGGCCCACACCAGGTGCTGGTGCCATGCTCTTAGATTTCCTGGCCCCAGAACCATGAGCCAAATAAACATCTTCTCATTGTGAATTATGCAGCCTGCGGTATTCTGTTATAGCAGCACAAAACAGACTAAGGCTAAGTTCCTGTGCAAAACCCAGACAAATATGATCCAGGCATTAAGTCATTCATTTCTTTCAGCCTGTCTAAATCTGCCAATAGCCCCTTCAGACAGTGAACAATGATATACCCAGACAGCATTTTGTTTCTGTCTCAGAAATTATTTTGTCTTCCAATCCACTCAAATTAACTATTTTATTTCCCACTTCTTTAGGATCATGCTTTCAACTAGGGATCTCCATAGTAAATCAATCTGCTAAAGGAGTTTGTAGGAGGGCGTGGTTGATTAGGTTACATTAAGTATCATCACTCTATCAAAATAATTTCTGTTTTCATAGATCCTCTCAGAGACACAACAAACCCAAGCCATGAGTCTCTAATAGCAGAGTTTCAGACCCTGTAATGGATGGGTACATAATCCTCTTAATTAAATAAGAGCATAGATTAAGTACTGCAGTGTCCAATCATACAATGGGAAAGGAAATTTGTAACTTTTTGCAAAGTATGTTAGTTTTGGTTTCCCTCCAGACATTTAGAAAAAATGAAACTGGAGAAAGAGTAGAGGCGTAGTGTGCTCACATGTGTGCTTGTGGGTTGGTGGATCTCAATATCTCATAGTAAGTAAGAAGTAAAATGTGGAATGAGAACTTTTCTTTCTCTTTTGTTTCTACTTTTCCCAAAGGCCTCTTGACATAGATAGATAGATGATGGCCAGTGGTAGGGATCAGGAAGTCCACGCCTTGATGCCTAGGCTTCAGGAGTTACATATGTCATTCCAGTGCTTTCCCCTCTGTGGGAACTTCTCATCATGGGGTCTGGTTGACTTGAATGCTCTGAGGAGAGGGAACCAGGGGTACAGAATGAGAGACATTCTTCATCACTGGCAGGAAAAGGAACGATAAGAAGGGAAGGGACAATGAGCCATCCATGACTGAGTCTTGATTAATTATCAGTCTTGACAGTGACAAGGAATGTGGAAAACAGAGCAGAAAGGTGAAAAGAAAAGAAAAAGAAAAAAGGAAAAAAGTGACTTTATAGCTTCCTCCTACATACAAAATAACTATCTTAAATTAGAAAAATTAGTTAATCATGTCAGATGTCTTACAGGCAGAATCTGAGAATTTGGAAACGATAAATAAACAAATAGAGCTCAAGACTTGTGTTTTTTGCAAGAACCAGCATATCTAGAGATCTGAAGGTAGGAGGTCTCTGAGACCCAAAGCCAGGTTTGCCCACACATATTCACTCATAGCTTGCATGCCTTCTCTCAGTACTGATGATGGAAAGTAACCCTAACCAACACAGAGAAACACTGAGACCATTCAGGTCTGGTTGTCTATCATGCCTCAGAAAAGCAATTCATAATGCCTCGTTTCTTTGGGGGAGTCCTTTAAAAGATGTCTTTTATTTATTTATTTTTTTACTTTCTCTCACAGACTCTCCAAACTACTCAGACAAAAAATACCCTCCAGCTACCTTCTGATGTGCTAGAAATTTCCAGAAGCAGAATTTGCTCTTCTGGTTAGAAAATTCTGTTCCTAGGATGCCTCCGTGAACTACCAAACATGCTCACTTGGAAATTCCCAAAACAAATTGTGCCAGCTTCACAATTTAGCCCAAGGCTAGGTAGTTCCTAGTTTCTTTGGGGAACAAAGGGTGGGAAAAGATCATTCTGACATTTTTGTGTGTCAAAGAAGATACACGAATGCCATAGTTGGAAATAATCTGATCACTGGAAACAGCACAGGTGAAAGGGATTCTGGGAAAGTGCAATATCAGGGTCCAAATCAAATGAAAGTTCTGGTTGTCTAAGGGTCCTAGAAACCTCTCCTAAAAAGTTTCTGTTTCTCCCACCTTAATGTTGATATAAACATAACTTCTGAAAAAGCACTAATCATGATAGACTATAAATTATGCCATTGTCAAAGTGTTTGAAAAAAGTTAAAATACTTCTGATCTTTAATTTGTAAAGAGTTTATTCCTGTTAATACATTTATTGGATGGTCTCATCTGGGTTAAATTAATCACATCTGTATTCTGAAAATCGACATTGTTCTATAGGGCAGTGATACTCAGGGATAAACTGTTCCATACTTGGTAGGAATTCTAAAATACTCTTATCCAAGAAAAACACAGTAGAAAACTTTTTCTCATTAGGGGGTTTCAATCCTCCAGTTCATCCTCTCCATCCATCTTATTTTGTTTTTTCTATACTAATCTCCTAAAGATGTTTCCACATAACTGTAACTGAACTGAGAGTTTTAACAGATTTTTCTCCCTGATTCATTAGCTATTTGGCTAATTGCAACCTCAATTTCATTTGAGAGGGGTCTTCTCGATGATTTTTTTAAAATGCTCAGAAATTATAATAATCAATAAGCATTGCTAAATATTTGCAAAATTAAAAATGGACTGCAACATAAGCTTATTTAAAGTGCTTACACCTATGATTTATACAATATTGCAATAGCAATATCATCTAAATTTAAATAAATTAGATTTCAAGACACTCTCTTGCTTGTTCATATTTCTTTCCTTCTTTCTTTTAATCATATCCCTTGTTCTGTGACACTGCTAATACACTACTAAAGGCTGAAATAAATCTCTCTAATCAATCTCGTGCCTATGCAATTTAAAACCAAAGTCAGATCCAAAGGGTAAAATCCATCTCACCTTTCCCTTTGGTGTGCTCTTTAATTTACATTTCTTTAAACACCACTATTCTTATTTAGAGGCTCCAGCATATTTACATCATCATCATTCTTCCCAGAAGTTTAACTTTCTTCAAGTATTTTTTAATTTGCTTTAAAACCCTTCTATGACAAAGTCAAAGGGTAAGTTTATCATTTTAGCTAATTCTATACAAGAATTGTATATAGGTCTTTTCACACATTGTTTCTCTGAGTGTGTTAACCCTATCCTTCCTGGTGACAAACTTTGCACATAGCAGGTACTTAACAAGATTAGTCACAGAATTTCAGCAATGAAAGGGACTTTGGGGGACATCTGTGTGGTAATTTTCAGAACTACAGAGGTGAAGAGTCACTACAGAGGTGACTTTAAAAAAAGTTTCTAGTGTTCTTTCACTTTACTGGATTAGAGGTTGAATAACACTAGTTTGGTAAAAAAAAAAAAAAAAAAAAAAAGATGCCTAACACATTCCTAAATACTTTTTGCTGCCCCCATTTTATCACACTGAATGCTCTACTTCAAGGCTACATGTGGCCAACACCTGCTTGGTTCCTTGGTGAGATAATAATGATAAAGAAGACTAACAATGTATTGAATGTTTACCCTGTGTCAAGCACTGACTTAAGTGCTTAAACTTGATAACTCTCTCTAAAGTAGGCACCATTATTTTTCTTTGTGTCAAATCATATTTTACAGAATGAGAATCACAGACCCAAATAGCCTCAGTAACCTGGACAAGCTGCACAGCAAGTAAGTGGCACAGCAAGTAAGTAAGGACCCATTTAACTCCAGCACCCAAGTTTTACTCACTGTATCCACAAGCTAAGACGTAACCAGGATCTAGAGAGCACTGTCCTTTCCGGTCCTCCATTTGAGACATTTTTAGGAGCTGACTTTTCTACTTAAGTGATAAGACACGTTTGCCTATTGTCAGTGGACTATTAATATGTAGTATTAAAACACAGTGGAAAGGTAGGGATCTTACATTTGAACAAATTGGCCATCAAATCCATATTCTAATTACCTGCTGCATAATTTGGGGCAAACTTGACTTTTCTGAGTTTTGGTACGTTGTTCTAGAGTAGGTTACCACAAGGTTTCAAAATCATATGCCTCGCAAACAGAAAGCTATCAATAAATAGTGTTTATTGCTATTGTCACCAAAGGAATAGGTCTTATATTTCCCATCTATGCCATAATGCTGCAATATTTGGACATTATTCCATTTCTCTCAGTCAGTAGACAAATTATGCCAAGACCCCAATGTAAGTGGGTAAATGGTGTTGCAAAAAGTCCAAACCTGGACAGATCCCCAATTTCACTAGTTTACAGCTCTTTTAAAATTGGGCAGGAACACACAGGCCATCCTGAACCACTGCCATCTAAAGGCTGCTTCCCTGCAGAAATGTCATTAGACCAACGGGTGCACAAATTGTCTTCACCTACCATGAATCCCTAATCTACCCCAGCTCTAACTATTGGCCATACCTTTGTATTTCACTTTTCTCTCCCTGCTTCCATAATGTGTTTGAGTTGGTGTTTGGCCTGTGTTCTTATATCAGTTTCAGTTTCCAAAATACTGGTATGATGATTTCTTTACAGTTCATGTGTCTCATGGGATGGGCACAGTAGTATCCTTAGAACTCCAATTCCACTGACACTCAGGCTTTCTGTCAAAGACCACAGGAGAGTGTTTTCTCTTGGGGAGCCCTCTGCTGACCTTTGCTGGCTTCTAGTTGTTTTACCCAAGCCATAAAGCAATCTTGACTCACTGGAGATGAGAAGCTCAGTGGGGCGGTCATGTATGTGTAAGGCTGAGTCATGCAGATTGCTTTGACTATTATGTTTCAGATGATGTGCATTTTTATAAGGACAAACCCTGAGACCCTGAAGAATTCTTGACAAATTCCGCAGCGACGTCATTCCTTCAGAATGCCTCATTATATACTCTTTCTCAATATTTCTTTTTTTTTTTTTTTTTTTGAGTTGGAGTCTCACTCTGTCACCCAGACTGGAGTGCAGTGGCCGCTCCCAGCCACCACAGCCTCGACCTGCTGGGCTCCAGCAATCCTTCTGCCTCAGCCTTCTAAGTAGCTGGAACCAAAGGTGCACGCTACCACACCCGGCTAATTTTTTTATTTATGGTAGAGATGAGGTCTCCCCAAGTTGCCCGGGCAATTCACTCACCTCAGCCTCCCAAGGCACGGTATTACAGGCTGAGCCACCAAGACTGGTCCATTTTCAATATTTCTAAGTGACTTAGCAGAAGGTTAAGATGAGAAGAAAGAGGCTTAGAATAAACCAGATCAAGTTTCCCTTTCCACCAAGACATTCAGAATTCCAGAGGACATCAAGAAACATTTGCTTTTTCAGGGATTCTCTGGATTGGTGAGTGGAATATCTATGGACTCTTTTGTTATATTACCTTGGAGTACTGAGAGAAACCAACATTGTTAGAGTTTGGGCATTCACTTTCAGTAGCACACCAGGGCAATTGAATATATAAAAACACCACCAATGAACCCAGTAAATACTGCATTTCAGAAAATAGCAACCACTAAGTGTCCATTAGAGAATGACCAGTGGCTAATCATGCATTTTTAAAAGCCTATGTTTTTTAAAATAGAAAATAGGTTTTACAAGTATTTATAAGTTAAACTTAAAGTCAAGTTTTCAACGAGTTACAGAATACTTACTATATGCCATGAGCCCTGGAAAAGAATGGATATAGAGGGGAAAGAAAGAAAGGGAGAGGAGAAAATCTGACAGTTAAATGAGCAAGAGCTGGTCTTTTACTGGCTGTCAAGAATAGCATGATGACAATAAAAAAAAAATTCAAAAAGGATGATGAGTCTTTTCAACTTAATCTGAAAATGTGTCTGTGACAAGAATATTTCCTCCTTTCCTTTTGATGAGATCTCAGATCCATAAAAGACTGCTGGCAATAGCTGTCACTGAAAATTATAGGGAAATCTGAGCAAATGAGTAGATAAAACATTGCTTCCTTTTGGAAGATTTTTTCGAGGAATGTCCAATATTGCCCCACTCCAAAATGCAACATGCTTCCTAGTCAGAACATATACCCAAGTGTAATATAAATTCCTGCCCCTGCCATAAATATTGTCTTCAGGGAAATCTTTCTCAAGAAAGAGAAAAAATCACACTGTAATATATTTAAATAGACACATAAACCTATCTCCCATCTGATGAATTGATAAATATGTTTTTATTGTTACTATGAAATAGGTCACTATGAAATAGGTTATATATGTATACAGTTGTATGACTTTTTTTCTGCATGGAAAAATGTAGACTTGCACTTAATATGTATTGACTGACTTACAGTTTTCACTGTTCTGTGTCACTGCAAAAAGTTATATTTACAGGTCTATATTGCATAGATCCTGCCAGGAAGGAACTCAGGAAACGTCTCTGTTACAAAAGCAAAAGCCAGATTCATCTCTAGATTACTTGAATTTGCTTTGGAAAGTCTTCATTTTTTGAGGTACTAAGACAGCTGTTTGTTTCCTTTCTCTTTCATCCCTTCTTCCTTCTCCTTTTACTGTTCTGCCTAATGCAACCACGAGATCCTTGAACAAAGAGAGAAGGAACAAAACATTTGGAGCATAATGAACAACTGCAGTTATTCAAAGGATGGGGGATGTAAGGGTGGCTAGTGTTCCCTCTGGGGAATTCGAAACTTTGTTTTGGGGAAGATCCTTTTTCTGAAGATTCATTAACCACATGTGCATGATGTCCTGTGAAGAAGAAATCTTGCTATAAAGGCTATTCTCCGGAAAGATATCTCCTAGATATCATCCATATATATTCTAAGGAAAAGAAGTATGACTTGTAGAGGCCAAAGGGCTAGCAGCAACACAAATTTATTTAGAAAGTTCTATTTTCTTTTACATATCTCTAATTTAGAGATTTGGAATTTCTGAAATATGAGACTTGGAAATACTTCTTAATACTTTGTCTTATCTTTGGAAAGAGAATTCCCACTACTGCCAATTTGAAATAAAGACTCACTTTGAATTCATTACCAAAATTTTGTATTGATTTAATAAATTAATGCTACCTGTTTAGTTTATACAATGCCTCTAACAGGGACTCAAAGCATGTTACAGTTATTTTCTTTGAAATATTGAGTGAAGGAATAGGGGCAACATGTATAAATAACTCTGTGTAACAAGATAGAAACTCTCGCTGGCCACTTATGGTAAAAACCTTAGGCAAAGGCAACCAAGTAATGTTCCACCAAGACACAATCTGCTGGATAACAGAGCTGGGTTGTCATCAATGTGCTCAACAAACATTTCCTGAGTTTCTGTTTTATGTAAAATGCCATGCCAAGAGATATAGTGAATGGCACATATACAAGGCATGACACATGTCCTCAAGCAGAATACATTTAGTAACCCCAGTTGAGGTAATTCAACCCATCCAAGAAGGGTCCATTGCTGAAAATCTCAAAAGAATCTTGCTGTAATAATAGATCACTTATAAAAATCTAGTGTGATCATGGAGAACAACATATGTTATCCCCCCCTCATGCTCATACACCCCTCAGAATGATTAATTTCTGAAAATTGTATTCTCCATTAGAAGGGTAAATCCTTTTGGTGAGCATTGACTTACTCTGGGGAGCAATGTGACTTTTACTCAGAACCCAAGGGAATAGGTCATTTCATATGTCCTGGCTTTAGGTGCCTATTCTAAAAATTGGTGATAGCAATACTTTCTACCTGAAAGTATTTTGTGAAGATGAAATGAAATAATAAATTTAAACCATCTAGTCCAGTTCCTGGAAATAAATGTTAGTTCTTAATAATAATAAAAATAACAATGCAAAACACTCTGCCACCTATGAAAACGGCTAAATAAGTGATTCTAGAAATTTACCAACCTCTTTTATGGATGTTCTCTCACTCTGCTCATGGTACACTGGTTTAAAATTTTTCAAAAAGAAATTATTTAAATGCTTAAATGCTGCCAGCACCATACTTCAGTATTCAGGTCAGCACCCTAATTTTAGAATGGAATAGGTGAGTGAAGACCATGTCCTAAGTAGCTACCAAAGCAGAAAAATGGTAAGAAGGAAACTCAACAGCAGAGAAACTAGTCAGTTGCTTATTCCCCTTCATTTAGGTCCATATAACATATAGATCAAATGCCCAAAGCTATTAGGAGCAGGAAAAAAACGCCAGAATCGATGCTACAACACATTTTGTGCTTACCGTGAATTAATGCTTCCATATCAATGTTTTTCCTAATTTAACTTCTTGTTAATGGCCTTAAACATTTCATCTATGTCTTTTGCCAGCTCAGATTCAAAAAAATCCACAACATGAATTCCCAATAGAGTCATGAGGAAAGGGATCTATAAAGCCAACAGGGATGGCTAGGAAGGGCAGTAGATTTGAGTGACTCTTCCCTTCTTGGTAGGACATCATTAGAGAGAAAGCTGAGACCATATCACAAAATGTAAACACCAAAATGAAAGTCTTCACTCCTCACTAATAATTAAAGGGAAGGTTATTTTTACAGGATAGAAAACTTTTGGAGAGCTGATTTCTTTTTCCATTCTCTGCCCAGGGATAATTTCAATTTAACTATTACAAGCAAGAAAAGATCAACTTTGGGGTCTTCAGACACATGTCTTATCATGACTGGCCATTGTTTTCCAAATGTGATTTACTGGGGATGTTAGTAGAAAGTTATTCTGATAATATAATATAGAGAAACATGGCATGGTAGCCATGTTGGATTTGCACAAGATATATTTGTGTTTTGAAACGTCCAAAAAGTCCCACAGTAAAGCAAAATGTAAAAATGTATGTACCACCCCATATTTACCAAATACACTTAATTAAGAAACACCCCTTTGTTTTTTTCAGTAACACATTTGATATCCTGATAGAATTGTTTGCTGGCAATTTTGTTGATTTTATGTTGAATGAATGAAATGTAATAGAATAAAAGCTTTCATTTATTGAGTGCTCAATATATGCCAGGCAAATACTATTCTAAGTGTTTTGCATGTATTAGCACATTTTATCCACCCAGCAACCATTTATCGTTATTGTCTTCACTCTACAAGGAACCACGAGGTTTAATAACTTCTCAAAGTCAAACAGACAATGGTGGGACCAAGCTTCATTCAACCCAGGCAGTTTGGCTCTAGGTCATCTCAAACCAGGAAATAGCTCAGAAAACTTAGAGAAATGCCAAAGCTTATTTTACAAAATCTTGGGGGAAAATAAAAGGTGTGTGTTTTTTTCATCTAGAAAATTTAATGCTGAATAGAAGGAATAACAACCTCTATAGACTAGGATTCAAAATAAAAAAATTAAATTAGCTATAGTGAAAATTTCCTAGTATACAATTGTTAAAATTATATAAAAATAGAGGTTATAGTTGTTTTCTCTATGAATCTTTTTAAAGTAGAATGTTTCACCATGTGCATCTTTTAGGATAATATTTATGAAAAGTAATTATATTAATAATCTCTCTATTGACATGAATCTGCAAGTGTTCAGAATTTCACATGAAGATGATGAGAAGATACCTCAGAGTGCCTTTTCTTTATTAGAAGTGAGCCTGCCCATAGAAAATTTCCTAGGTATTAATATTTCTACCTAAGCAATATACTTATTAGAACCATAGTGATGTTGATGCTTAAAAGGACCAAATAATAATAAACTAATCACCTCATAAGATGATGAGACTCTTTATAACCAAAAAGTCAACTGCAACTGCGTTAGCAGCATCTCTGTAAACTATCCTGAGATGAGAAGCCTGTTGATAGAATTACAACACTACAATATTAACCCAAATACCACAAAAACCTGAGAGCCTATAGAACCAAGTCAAAATATTTGCTCAGCATTCTCAAATATCCATTATATCTTTTTATATACAAGCAATAAAAAGAAGAAGAGGAAACTAGAAGAGCAGTCTTAATAGGGATTGTCAATAAAGGTTTGTCACAGATAGGAAAACAAAATCAAGGATGAAGTCCCAAGGATGACATTTTTCTTTGTGTTCTCAGCTACTCACTGCTACACTCTTTATGCCTGAATCTAGCCATTAGTGAGACTTAGGCGCGGCATTATTCAGATTTTCTTCTTGGCCTCCAGGGATCTCGGGTTAGCATGGGATGGGGAGGAGTAGTAAGGAGAATGTTCCTTAAATGAATGTCTATAATTAGACTAAAATGTGTGATTATATTTTAGTTTGAGAAATGCCTGTGTATCCAATAAAGATACTATTGGCATAGCACCAATTTTTGTAAAGGTAGAAACGGATGATAGAGTTTTCTTAAATGCCACTATCTTGAGAAGGATAATGGAAGCCTAAAGCCACTATCCATATCTAGCAAATGTTATCTTGGAATCTTTTTTTCCTCTTTTTTCTCCTCACAGATAAGCATGAATTATCTTCTCTTGCTGTTTCCTTTTTTGTTTCATTTTTATTACAAAATTAAAAATTATTGGACAGTAGCCCAAAACACTGCAGAATTCACATCTTGTTTGGACTAATTACATCATCTGGCCTGCCAAAAATGGCTTCATCAATGAGATTGCATTGCAGGAACTTTCCTGATCAATTTTTGGACACTAAATTAAGGATCCTGCCCTATTAAAGGATCTGGAGCCTAAAACAGAGAGAAGCATCTATGTGGAGGGTAGGTTGTTAGAGCTCTGGGAAATAAAAAGTCCCAATTCTCACCACCTCTGCTGTTGTGGCTGCTTTAATATGACTTTGAATTTGTGAAGAAACTCCCTCATTGCCATGGGGTTCACGAAGAGTTTGGTCTTTCTTTTCAACAATCTTATATTTGAACGGCATCATATTGGAAAATAAATCCATACATGACACAGAGAGGCAGGGAGTTATGTAAGAATCAAGGCAGGGATGAAAGAGGAAGATGTGAATGGGTTCAACCAGCAAATTCTAGTACAAATCCTGTTATAACACATGCAAAACTGAAATATGGAGAAGTAGAGGCACTGTTTCAAGCATACAGATGGGGTTTTGCTAAAAATTTCAATTATTTTAACTGAGATGAATCAAATATATGGATTTTAAAATTTAACAAAATCCAAAAGGTTTAGAATTAAGGGTGTGAAAAAGAAAAATAGGTCAAGAGCAAATCAATAAATAACTGTATCTTAGAAATATATGCTTAACAATCCTGACACATGGCAAAATTCAAATGTAGACTTTGTATAGTAGCTATTCTAATCACATAGCAATATTTTTCTTTACTACATCCCAGATTTTTCCTTGTATTCCTATTTGAGCTGAGTCTATTTTTCAAAGTAATTTCTCATTTTAACGTTGATTTAACCAATGATACAAGATTTAAATGATAAATTATTTGATAACACTAAAAAATTTTGTAGTAGGTTTTAAAGACTCTCATGTAGAATCGAATATTTCTCTTCAGCATAATTGAATGTAAATAATGTGTTACATAATTACTTGTTTAATATGTCTCAAGCCTACTAAAATGCAGGTTCCATAAGGTCCAAGTTTTGGCTTAGCACTTAGAATAATTTCTTCACACACTGTAGTTACTCAGTAAATATTAACAAATAAATGAAAAAAAATTATACACTACAGTGATCATTTTACCACTGCCATAATTATTTGGAGGAGCATAATTATAATTAGAGATAACAGCAAGTATTGAAAATATCAACGAAATAATTTTTTTTTATTATAACTCAGTCAACCAAGAAATGCCTTTGCTAAGGATCTACTTTCATGGAAGAAAGCCCTCTGACTTTCAAGTTGTTCACTTCTTCTAAAAGAAGAGCATTAGACTCTACAATCGAAATGCTTTCCACATAAGATCTCCCACCACTGTATATATCTCCAGCAATGTGAATTCACATTTTCTGGACTTGCTTTATAAAAAATAAAATTTTATTTTATAGTAAATTCTGTAAGGGGAGATCTCATATTTCCTATTCTCTTAATTAAATCTTACTCTGCACCATAGGTGTTTCCTCGTCCTAAATAACCATTACAGCCTTCACATGGTCCAGGAAAATGATATATTGACTTCCTCACGGGGAAATCAATTGACTTCCTTTAGAAAAGACAGAGAGGGAAAAGGCGGTAGAGGCCACCTAATTATGATTTTCAGTTTTCTAAAAGGAACCATGGGGTAATAAAATAAGAATAGGACATTTTTAAAGATATAAAATTATGAAAAAGAAATGCTAAATAAAGGTCAAAAGGGCAACATGAAATCTCATATTTGACCCAGTCTTTCACTGATATAGTTAGAAGTTTTAGGCCAAGTTTATCTTTTTTTTTTAATTTGAAATTTCATGCCCGTAGCTTTATTTTTGTCATTATCTTATTCTTTATTTTTGTAGCCAGTTGCTTTGTTTTCTGTATTATATTTCTATCCTTTTTTTGAATATCTGACATCGATTCTGTTCATTCCCAACTACACTTCACAATGCCTCTCTCTCTTTGCTACATATAGCTTTATAGGTTGTATATGACTAAAGTATGTAGTTGTGCCACCTCATAACGTTTACTATATCTAAGGCATAGAACAGGCACTGGCATAAAAGAGAGACCATTACACAGCTAAATATTTATTATTATTGTTGATGTTTTCAATTATGTAAAAACTTTCACAGTGCTGTGTGATACTAATTTTCAAAGCACCTTATGATATCTGCTGTGAGTTTTGAAGTATGAACTAAACCCAGCAAGTAAATCCATTAAAGATTCTATTATGTAAAGTACACCATGCAGGGTAGGCCATTAAGATGAGGGACTTAGAAAAATAAAAAATAGCAGTTAATTAAGAATGTAAAAACATGAGAGCTGATTCAAATTTTATTCAGCAAAATACCACTTCTCATCTCTCTCTAGTACCCATGAAACTACTGGAAAATAGACTCTCAAGAACCTTGATATTTACCTTTAAAAAATGCTCAAATACTTTCCATTTATACTTGTTTTTGTGTAGCCAGGGGTGAAAATGGGGAGTGAGTCCATTTATTTCCTCCTAGAGGCTATGATTCCAAATTTCAATTAAAATGAAATGAGCAACACGTTTATCACTATAAAGCAGGTTGTAGGTAGCAGCAATAGGCCTTTTTTCATTGCTATGGCAACTGGATCACATTGTCACGGCTACCTTGGCGCTACATGTAATTGTCAGTGTGTGAGCTAAACTGATAATACACAATCAATACCCCATAAGCCACAAACCACATGTTGAGCCTGAAAGAAAACCTAGAGAAAGAGAGGTAATTTATTATTATTTTTATAATTGTAGTCTGGGGCAGACACAGGCTATTGTAGCAACCTAGAAATTTTGCTAGAAGGGAAAGAAAGCAAAGCTGAATTGTACTATCTGGACTAAATACTCCACAAAATTAGGGAGGGATGAGCCTCAAATGGTCAATGTCACTGAATGAGCATGAAAACATAACAGAATGCACTGGTAGTTGTGGCTGGGTGTTTGGGAAAACCACCAATCCTCTACCTGAGGGAAGCTACTCATGCAGGAACTTGGAATAAAGTCTCCTGATCTGTGGAGGTTAAGGAAACAATGTTCTCTGGATGTGCTCTCCCCCCTGCCAAGCTGCCAGTTTTTTGCAGCAACTAAATAAAAGTGTTTCCTGCAGACACCAATCGGAGTAAGGGTTACATGAGCAGCAAAAACATAAAGAAAACCTGACTACCCACATTTTCCACTCAGGTCTTCCCTTTATTCTCAGCCTTTACCTTTTCCTAAATACTCAAACTTTAGTGTATATGTGAATCATCAAGAAGGACTTATTAAAACACAATTTGTGAGGCTCCTCCTTCAGCATTTCAGACTCAGTAAGTTTGAGATGGGATCCAGGAATTTGCTCACACTGGTGGTCCTGGGACCACACTTGAGAATCACTGCTTGACACTCATATCTCAGCAGATATTTCTTATTTGACAAAATGATAAAAACATCTCTCCAAGTAGATTAACAATCCAACTTCATCTGTATGTTCTGGAAGAGGGCAGGAAAAGGCAGTGAAATGGTCCCACTAACACTGAGGTAGTCTGTAGTCTTGATCAAGAACTTCCTCTTTAGTACCAGGAAAGATGGGGGGGAGTGTTGATTTGTTGATTTTATTGCTCTTTGTATATGTCTTGTTGAAGACTTTGAGATCTGATAAGCATCTCTAAAAATAAGATTTAACAGTATCAGAAATGACAGAGTGAAACTTGTTTAAATCACAAAGACATCTTTTAGGTACAAAGAGAAGCTGAGAAGTGAGTACAGTGGGCAGGTGAAAAAAAGAAAACATATCTCAGAGATAGATTTCTTCACCTATTAACTCAGCATCAGTCCCATTTTGGAGGTGGCAGCTAAGAGAAGGCTTTCCTTTTAGTAAAAGGAAAGAGGCCAGAAGACTTGTATTGGAAGGTCCTTCACTGAGGAAAATGCTGAGTGGTAGGAAATCACTGAAGCAATCTGGGCCTGGCAGAGATTAATGATTTAACAGAGAGCTGCTGACTTAGTGACATTCACATTCCAGAATAAAGTCATTTTATCTCTTGGTTTCCCGTGCCTAGTATGGTACTGAAGTCAAAACATGTATGTTTTGGAGAGACATCCATAAAAGACGTATGCATATCCATAGGATATCTTACCGTCTTGTATTTTTCTTCTATCTTTAATGTATCTCCCTAGAACCGAACCTGACAGCACCTACTTAAATTAGATTTCATCTATTCACATTTACTTTCAATCTGAAACATGGAGAAAAATCACAAGTGTGTTTCAATTAATAGCAATAAATTAGTGCCAAAAGCCACAACTCAGTCAAGAGTCTAGACAACAATTTTATGAAAATAAATGCTGATTTTTCCATTCCTTTAAAACAACATCTGTCTCAGTCTACCTCAGAAAAGTATGGCAGTTAACAATAACGGAACATAATAGAATTTCAACTTCCACAATAGTAGGCTAATAAAAAGCTATTTTAAATGGTCATCCAATTACATAGAGAATGATAGCAAACATTGGAGACTCAGAAGGGAAGGAGGGAGGAGGTGGAGGGAAAAGTTACCTAACAGGTATAATGCACACAGGTAGGAGCGGTGGACCCACTTAAAGCCCAGACTTCTTCACCACCATACAATGTAACCATGTAACCAAAAACAATTTGCACCCCCTAAAGCTCTTGGAAAAAAAAAATCATAAATTAAAAAACAAATGAAAGAGAAACTCACCAAGACACTTAAGGTTTACTAAATGAGCCCAGCATTTAACTACAGATGGTTATTCCATAATTTTAAAAACTCTTATTTAAGTATTAGAACACAGCAGTGTTTCTCAAAGTCTGTTCTCTGGGCCAGGAGCATCAGTATCATTTGGGAACCTATTAGAAATGCAAATCATTTTGCCCAACCCCAGATCTACTGCATCAGGATCACTAGAAGGTAGAACTCTGTAATCTGTATTTGCTCCATCCCAACTGGTGGTACTGATGTACTACTCTGTCGCCCAGACTAGAGTGCGGTGGCCGCTCCTGGCCACCACAGCCTCAACCTGCTGGACTCCGGCGATCCTTCCACATCAGCCTTCCAAGTAGCTGGAACTACAGGCGCGCGCTACCACACCTGGCTAATTTTTTGATTTTTATTGTAGAGATGGGGTCTAGCCAAGTTGCCCAGGAGGGTCTCAAACCCGCGGGCTCAGGCAACCCACTCACCTCGGAGCCACCGAGCTGGCTTCTTCCCATTCTTTTTTTTTTTTGAGTCTGAGTCTCACTCTGTCACCCAGACTGGAGTGCAGTGGCCGCTCCCGGCCACCGCAGCCTCTGGACTGGCCTTGATGACAACAATCAAGCAGACTTTTTTTTTTTTTTTTTTTTTTTGGTCACACAATTTCTGGAAATGATGGACTATTCTTCAAACTAATTAGCAGTACAAAATAAAGAAGATCTCAGAGCATCATTTTTATTGTATATTTGATCATGATCTTTATATTCATACTCAATTCCATCTTTATATGCTTAAGTCAACAACTGATTTTTAAAAATTTTTCCACAAACTTGAAAGCAAATATCTAACTATACTATTTTCTCTCATTTTTGTTGTTAAAATTTAGCAATTTACGATTCAAGTGTCTCTTTCCAGAAATCCATCCACTCTTCAAATGCTACAAGATCACTTTTCAAATGCAAACATATCAGAAGAAAAGACACCTGTGAGAGTTTCTTCTCCCCAGTGAGACAATTTGCCTATAGATTAGGTTTAAATAATCCCTCAGAAACCCTAGATTGCAGCATTGGGTACTGAGGCTGTTTTAGAAGATCTTTCTTTCCACATTCATTAAAATTAATTTGTGCATTTTATGACACAAAAACTTATCAAAGCATCTTAGCTGTGAAACTAACTAACTAAATAAATATCTCCAGCATTCCCCACATTTAAAGAGATTATTTATTTTCTCTGAGGGTTGATAAAAGTTCTGATGGCACATTTTCTAATTTTAAAAGCATTTTCATTTCACACTTCTGAAAAACTTGAAGTCAGGAGTGAGCGGGTGGGTCTGTTTGAAGTGTGATTCACACTTTATGCTCTCTTCCCCCAACAGCTCATGCATATTTATAATGCCAACCAGACTTTAGGTTTTAAACATGCCAAAGAAAGAGACTATTTTAGAGGATCATAAATAAGTGTGCTGTAGTTATGTAGCACTTTCTCTCCAAAATATCCACCCTGTTTACAAATGTTAACTCACAATTTCCAAAGATAAAATAATAGATGTCATCCTCATCTTATCCTACACAACTCTTAATAAAAAATGTTTTTTCTCCAGCGCTATTTCAACAGTAACTTTTCTTTTTCTAAGTCTATAGTATTCCCTGTTTCACTTAATGGTTCATGTATCACCCAGTCCATCCATCCGTCTGTCCATCCGTCCGTCCGTCCGTCCATCCATCCAGCAATGTTCTGCAGTCATCAGGCATCATTACAGGGATCCTGAGACAAAGCAGGCGATAGGCCCAAAGTGTACAAAGAGAAAACTCCATCTTTCCCATGGTTGAAGAGTCAGATAAGCACATAGGTATCAATGTAAAAAGAGTCACAATTGATAAATAGATGGCATACTGAAGAAGTGACTACCCTAACTTTTTCTAGATTGGTTAAAAAGAGATATTATGAGGGCAGTGATCTTTTAATCACACAAAGAAAGACAGGATGGAGTTCACTAGGTAAATAGGAAAGAATAAGCAATTGAGGAGAAAGAAGTAGCAGGGACACAGTTTTAGAGGACTGGACAAGCATAGGAAGAGTAAATAACCCAGCACAGCTGGGATGCTGGTTGCACACGACAAAACAGTGGGACTCAAGATTGAAATAATATGCAAAGACAAAGTAGAAAGAACCTAGTGCGTCACACTGATGAGTTAGAATTTTAGCCTATAGCTGAGGCGTTACCTACTCAACACCACGGGCTAGGTGTTTCCTGTGGGGAAGCCAGGGCCTATGTACCTCACTAAAAGTCATTCTAATCCAGTTATTTAAAACATCATGCAGGCTCAACAAAGCACATGTTCAAGTTCAGACTCAGTGCTTCTTCCTGATTCCTAAAGCCAACTGGAAATCAAAGGAAAAATTAAAGGAGTCATATTGCCAGATTTGCATTTAACTGGCTGGAATATAGATTCTAGTGGAGTGGGGCAGACTGCAAAACTACCAGTTAAGAACTGCTGTAACAGCTTGGGTCCTGTTAACATGGCTGGTTTGCTCATTTATTCTATTGCTATCACCGAGTATTTTAAATGTGCAAAAACCTGAGCTAAGTTCAGGATCAGGACATGTCATTGCTATGATGTCCACTGGGTTGCTCTCTGTTTGCCTGGGGCTTTTTTGTTTTTGTCTTCCTTTGGTTGGTAAACTTCTTAAACGAAGCAACAACACCCATTTTAAAAGCCATCGTATGCTTGCCTAGAGCGCTACTACAGTGTCGTGCATGCTTTGTGCATGCCACAAATGTGCGCTGATGACATTCAGTTTCACGACTACAACATTGTTTTGTAACTTAGCCAGAAAACAGAGAAGTGCTATGATTTAAACAATGTGCTACCCCACTTCCTCACTGCCAGCAACACAGCCCAGAAGCCAAAGCTCTGGGCTTAGGAATCAGATGGCTGGGAAAATTCTGAGACAGTCATAAGCAGTGAAGACTCTTCTCCATTCTAAAGTAGCCTACGCTCTTCAAGTATGTGTGTATTGCACTGTGTGATACATTATCTTGTAGCCTTCTCATTATCCCTCTTGTACTTGGGATTTTTTTATGTGAGAAGATGCACATGTACCACCTGCTTAAAAAATAAGATAATCTATTTATTTATTATAAAGGATAACTCTTACAGAGTTTACTACTCATATTTACATCAAGCAGTCCTAAAGCACATACAATGGATCTTTGTGTTTATCAATCTTCCTCCGAAAAGGATTGGTAATAACCAAAATCCAACTTCTAATCATAAACATCTTCATGAAAGTTCTTTGTCTTCTGTTTTTTATCCTACACTGATCTTGTCCCTAGTTCATGCTGTGATTTCTCTTCCTTATTTCAGCCCTTTTGAATTCCAAGTTAATTGACTTACACACACCTCTAACACTTGATTTACTGGGTTTTTCCCATCCCACATTCCCTTACTGCTCCCCTTCCTCTCTCCAATTCCTGGCAACCCAGATTAATAAACTGCAACATTCTTATCTTTCACCATTATTATCCTGTTTCTTCAATTAACAATATATTGTAGAAATTTTTCTGTCATCTGGTTTAGATCAAGATAGATCAAGTTCTTTCTTCTAAATGATTGCATAATAGCTCCTAATAGGGATTTACTAAAATCCCAATTAACAATTAATAATTCTATTTTTCTACTTATGAACATTTACTTAATTTAAACCACTACAAAAATGATGCAATAAGATACTTGGCTATGTATGGTTGGATACTGATATCTGTATATCTATGAGATAGATTTTCATAATTTGGATTCCTTAGTCAAAAGTTCTATATATTTCAATTTCAAAAGAAATGGCTATTCAAAAGTGGATTTCTTTAAAAAAAAAAACACAAGCTATAACAATTCCATTTTTTTCTACATCTCAAACAGCAACAGGAGTTAACAATTTTAAACGTGTGCCAATTGGAAGAATATAAAATGATACTTCCTTGTTATTAAATTTGCAATTGTCTGACCACTAAGGAAGTTGGGCATTTCTTTCTTTCTTTCTTTCTTTCTTTCTTTCTTTCTTTCTTTCTTTCTTTCTTTCTTTCTTATCTATCATTTATCTATCTATTTTCATTAAGGGTAATCTGAATTTTTTTCTTCTGTGCATTATTCATATTTACTATCCATTTTTCTATTAGGTCATGAAAGGACATAACATGGAGGTAATATAACCAAAGAGCATTTTAACACTGCCTAGTTGACATATTTTCTAGCAGATCACTCCGATTAACCCACTAATCCACTAGCCAAGGATCGAATATAAACTAGCCAAGGACAGAACTGGTTTCTCAGAAGTAGCTATTGATAACTGTTTTACAACTCCCTTCCCAGCTCGTTTTGTATTAATTAGCTTATCTATCTCAAGTATTTGCCTTCACCCATAAGACCAAAGTTAACCTAATCAGCCCTTTGTGACCTTCATGACACAGACACCATCACCATGGCAGCAGTCATGTGTCAGGCCCATTCACCTGCCTGCCATACATCACCTGACATCAATACCTGTGCTTACATGCCCCCCTCTGTGATGACATGGAGCAGACCACCCCAACCACCTTATGGTCTGCCTCATCAAGGAGAATGTTTAAAAGCATTCAACCTAACTTCTGTGCAATTCTTTGCATCTTTCACACGACACTGGATTGCATACCAAGCACCCACACCTCTGGCAGGTCTGACCTAACATTCTGGAGGCCCTGCTGGGATTGTGACCTAACATTTTTGGAGGTCCCACCAAGATCTTTAACCTAACAGGTTGGTTTCTTTAGTTTTCTCAATGTACAAAAATTATTTGTGTAGTGTAGACATTAACTCTATCCTCATTTGTGTGGCAAGTACAGCAAGCCACCTATCCAGAATTAATACTGTCCCTCTCCCCATAGTAAAATAACCCTAATGTTAAAGTTGGAAATATGCCCAGATTAAAGAAACAAAAACAACTAGAAAACAAAATCACCTTTAAGCAGTCTCCCTTGAAGTTATGGCTAAAGGATTATTAGCATAAGTCACAGGGAGAGACTTCTGGGTCTCTTCTTTTAAAAGACTAAAAACTTAGCCAGGGTATTTTTTTTCTGTTTTCACCTTTTTGTATTTTATTTTCCCTTCCTGGATCATGGATCTAACACTGAAGATGGGAAGGCCTTTTAGTGAATGTGAAGTGACAAATGTGAGGATAAAAGTCCAAGTCAGAACAGCTAAGAGAGACAGAATGAGCCCAACTCGTGAGGACTGCATGGAGTGACTGCATGAGCTCTGAATTGTTTACCTTCTTGTTATATGACAAAAATGGAGCTACCTAATTTGTTCAAGGCACAGTTATTTGGATTTTTTATTATAACTGCTTGTAATCCTCATGGACACATTTCATTACAACATTTTTCAAATATATCATATACATATTGAATTTGGCAATTATCTCTTTTCATATAAATTTTCCTTAAAAATGTTTATATGTTGGGCCTAGGTGCAGTGACCTATAATTCTAGGACTTTGGAAGGCTAAAGCAGGAGAGTCACTTGAGGTCAGGATTTTGAGACCACACTGTCTCTATCAAAAAAAAAAAAAAAGCCAAGCGTGGTCGCATGTGCCTATACTCCCAGCTACTCAGGAGGCTGTGGAGAGAGGATCACTTGAGTCCGGGAGTTTGAGGCTATACTGAGCTGTGATTACGCCACTGCATTCCGGCTTGGATGACAGAGTTAGACTGTCTCAAACAACAAAAATGTTGACTTTTTTTCTTGTAATAGTATAGCATCTGGGATTCCTGTTTTGGCTAAAAATGTTTTAACCATTCACTAGATGGTATGTCTAGCCTAAAATTTCTTCCAATATTTTTCAGGGTTTTTTTTGTTGTTTTTTTTTTACCTTTAAGTCTTTTATTTCATTTGGAATTTATTTCCATTAATGAAGTGAGATAGGCACCAACATTATTTTCTTTCATATGTATGGGCTGGTTGTGCCTCTACCATTTCTCAAAAATTGTTTTCCATCTCCCCCACTACTTGCGACAACAGCTTTATAAGTGATTAAATTCCCAAGTATGCTGGGGACAATTTCTGAGATCCTCCTTTAATCTATTTGCCCATTTTCATGCCAGGATCATGCGTTATTCTTTATTACAGTGGTTTTCTATTAGAATTATGAAGCATAGTCCTTCTTCAAACTCTTCTTTCTTATATTTCCCTTGGCTATTCTCAGATATTTATTCTTTCATAAAGCTTTAAGAGCACTGTGGGTAATTAAAAAAAATACACCAGCGAGAGATTTTATTTCCAAATGAAGTGGTGAATCACTTTGATATTAAATCATCTCACTAGTCGTCTTTCATTTGATCAAATGGTTTATTTATTTTTATAGTTAAAAAAATATGAGTTCTTATTGAATGTATTTCTAGGTACTTTAGATTTTTGTTATCTATTGTGATTTGACTACATTTACTTGTCCCAATGAGAATAACAGATACACTACCTTCCATCCTTCTGTCTCTGTTTTCTTTTTTCTTTCTTTGCTTTTTTTTTTTTTTTTTACTTTTCTACTTTTTTCCTTCCTTTCTTCCTTTTTTCGGAAATATTAAAATTTGTTAAATGTAAATATTAATATAATAAAACAAAAATATTAAACTGATTAAAGTACATATGAGGAGAAAAAAGATACATTTATCTGTTTTTACTGATGCTTTAAGAACAATTGATTTTTCTCCCCATTCTGCAGGTAAGGCAATGGTAGCTCAACTTTTGGGGGCTAGTAAGTATCATAGTCAAGATTCAAACTTAGGATTTCACTGCACCAGAGTTGTTGCTTTTTTCCTAGCAAGTTACTGTTTTTCTATGATAATTGTCCCCAAATATGCTCTCATTTATTACTTACTTCCTACATAAAAGCACTAAGAATAGTTAACCCAGGTCGGGCTCTGTGGCTCAGCCTGTAATCCCAGCACTTCGGGAGACCTAGGCAAGTAGAATGCCTGAGCCCATGGGTTCGAAACCAGACCGGGCAACTTGGTGAGACCTTGTCTCTACAATAAATCAAAAAAAATTAGCTGGGCATAGTGGCGCGTGCCTGTAGTTTCAGCTATTTAGAAGGCTGAGGCCGAAGGATCACTGGAGCCCAGCAGATTGACACTGGGGTGGCCATGAGCGTGCCACTGCATTCCAGTCTGGGAGATGGAGTGAGACTCCAACTCAAAAGAATAAATAAATAAATAATAGTTAACCAAAATGGTAAAGGTGAGAAGATGATATTTTAAAATATGTTCCCATCAATAAAGGATGTTTTATCTAGAATGTGCTTTGCTTTTTTTTTTTTTAATTTTAGGATTATTGCAAGACAAAGTTAACTATTCCTTTCCAGTTTAGATGTACAGGATTATTACATTAGCCTTCTTTTACTCCTGAAAGTCAGAATTGCAAACAGTAGAGCTTACTGAGCTCTACCCCAATTGGCTTTATTTTCCCAATGAGACAGAACAAAAATCCAGCTAAGTAAAATAAACAAAAAATACATTCCTCTCAAGAAAGCAGGAACTTAACATTCAGATGCAGTGACTATTTCTTTTGGCTCTAATTTTGTTTCCATACATTTTCAACAAGAGCCAAAAAGAAAGGTTAAGACAGAAATTCTGGCACACTTAAACACCACATCTACTCTTGCCATCAGCCAGGTGTTTAAAAGCATTTTCTGTGTTTAAGTTGAATTGTCATCTGGAACGCTTTTCCTCGTATTCCAAAGGACAGAGTCATTATTTATGGCATTGAAATAGTAGGGTAAGGGTCAGTTGTAGCATTAATTGTTGTCCGCGGACAGACAGCATTTTTCAGTGACTGATTTTGTTAAGTGCAAGGAAATGGGATGAAATTCCAGTGAGAATTAGGGAAGAAACAAGAATGATTTCTGGACACTCATTTCAACTACCTAGGACGAAACCTAAAAATTCCAAAATCCCCTTATTCCAAAATAAAGAGGAAGAAATTTTGGTACATCACTTTTAAGGAAAAGAAAAGAGCAAACACACTTCACTTCTTTCCTTCTACCAGCCCTTTCTATATTAGAATGCCAAATAAAGAGCTTGTGTAAAGATTTAATTAAGGTCAGAATTAAAACACGGATCCTGTTTCTGTGCCACAGGGAAGTCAGTGCATGTTTTTTTGAAATGTAATTTCAAGGGCAGAGTGAAACCTTGTAGAATGGGTTTTTCCTACTAATTGGGCCCTAAGTGAGGTGTCTATGTGTTTAAATGACTTCTCAAGGGCTATTTGCATTCTCTACCTCCTCAGAAACATACTTTAAAGGGGACTATTCCTCCCCTCGAAAAAGTTGTATTTTGAGATGTGAGAGTCCTCGATTTATGACAGAACCAGAAATTAATTCATGAAGCCACTGGTTAGTATCCTAAACCCATGAGATTTGGCCAGTTTAGGTACCAAATAATGATAATTTTCTCTTGAAATTCTGATTATCTCAAATTCCTGTAGGGGTTATACTACAATGAATACAGGTTCTTTTTGAGAAATCTGGTACTTCCAAAATAGCTAGATTCTAAAATGTAGAAACAAATGTGCAGCACTAGGAGAAATCTAGACCAAGAAAAAGTCAGGGCAATTCTAGATGCCCTTTTAAGCTGCAGCCTTCCTCAACCTATATATATATATATTCAGTGAAGGAGAATGATTTTTCCATCAAAGTCATTCCCTTTAAGACTCAGCTCAGATTGCAGCATCTCTATGCATACCTACCTACTCCAGTTTCCAAATATATTTTTTTCTACATACCTATTATGAATAGTACCCCATTACAGACAGCACCCTATTACAGATAGCACCCATTTGAAATAAGTATGTCTAGTTTACTCATAGTTCTAGAATTATAAGAAACTTGAAAGATCAACTCTAGTCTCCCATTTTGCATATGAAAAAAATCCTATTTTTTTTTTATTTTTTGAGTTGGAGTCTCACTCGGTCACCCAGACTGGAGTGCAGTGGCCGCTCCCGGCCACCGCAGCCTCGACCTGCTGGGCTCCAGCGATCCTTCTGCCTCAGCCTTCCGAGTAGCCGGAATTACAGGCATGCGCTACCACACCTGGCTGATTTTTTGATTTATTGTAGAGATGAGGTCTCGCTGCCCAGGCAGGTCTTGAACCCACGGGCTCAGGCAATCCACTCACCTCAGCCTCCCAAAGGCGTGGGATTACAGGCTGAGCCACTGAGCCCAGCTAAAAAATCCCATTCTTCAAAGCTGTTAAATAATTTGTCTAAGTCACTTTGGCAAATTTTCAATATGTGTTTCTTCTTAGCTATATAGCAGACTCCCAGTATGCAGAATAAAGGTCTTAACTTCCTTGTGGTCCCTGTATGTCCTCACCTAATAATTTTTCCGCAATAAATACTCAATAGATATATGTTAATCAAAGGATTAACATTGAGTTGGAAGTAAATTTACCTTAACCCAGGACAACCAATAACAGCTATTAAAATATGTAATATAAAAAGTAATATGACAGGCGAGGGAGATTACTGTTCTAAGAGAACTTTGTAATCTCGCACAAGAGAGAAGACATGCCAGCTTATGTCTTCCCCAGCTATAGCCACTGGGGCTTTATGTACATTCAGAATTAGTCTCTATTTGTGGTTAAGCCAATTCTAACCAAGTAATGATAAACCCTTAGACATTATTCTCACCTGTGATTGGGACTGGAATATTTTGGGAATGGTTTGGTGTGTCTTAGGCAACCTCCCACTGCTGTGTCTTCCCAACTTTGCTTCCTTACCTGGGCCTTAAGATTCCTTGTGGGAATGTAGCCTTCCATGAAAACAGCGATTGTTAAAAGAAGCCCTGAAAAATTATTTTTTGCCTCCATCTCTTTGAGTTATGTTTCAAAACAGTGGGAACACATTCAGTGGATCATAATAAGCATATAGGATAAAATCTACAGAACAAATTCCAGGATATAAGAGGAGATCTGAAGGCTGCAATGGAAGACTAAATTGAAATGAAGCAGTACTACACTCTTTTCCAGACCCAGGTGACAGAGAAGTGAGAAAGTAAAAATAATCAGCTCTGAGGCAGAGAAAAGAAAGGTGAAAAGAAGTCATATTGGAATGTTTTGATCATTTCTATAAAAGAGGAACCCTTAATTGATGCAGATTGGCAAGGTACAGAGATGCAAAAAAAATGGAAAATCTTTAGATAAATTACTATGGGAAAATAGGTAGTAAGTTTATAAAAGGACCAATAAAGGAATTGCTGAAGAATATTGAGGTCCTAGGTAAAATCCTGTGTGACTTAACTTTTATTTTATTTTATTTTTTGGAGGAGGGAGGGATCGGGGTCTTGCTATGTTTCTCAGGCTGCTTTTAAATTTCTGATCTCAAGTGAGCTTCCCACCTCAAATGCCCAAAGTGCAGGGACTCTAGGGATGAGCTACTGTGCCTGTCCTCTGAGTAACTTTCATAATTGATGAAAGGATGTTTTCTGGTTGTGGCCAAAGAAGAGTTAGAAGAGTTAAAAGACCAAGGGAATGTAGCATCTAATGACAACCCATAGTCCTAATATAGTAGGATCCAGGTTGTGAGAGGCAGAGAGTGAAGACAGACAAGAGTGATAGGAAGTGATGAGGTGAGAACTATGAAGTCCCCGAAGGGAAGCCTTTGGCATGGAGGTGGTGGAGAAACCTGGACTAGAAGTACCATCTACCTGAATGCTGGTATCCCTGAGGAAAGATGCAGAGAAAAGAATGACAAAAGTCAAACAGCCAAAGTGCTGATAGCACCATAGAGGAGAGACACTTAACCCTCTCCCCCTCACCGTGCTAAATGTAGTTCAGTCATCATGCACAAATGCCAAAGGGAGAGATGTAGCTCATTGACAATGGCTACACCAAAGCATGGAAGAGGCAAAGGGAAGCAGTCCACATGGTATCATGAGAAACAAGGGTTTCAAGGGGACCAGAACCAACAGGAAAATCCAAACAGAATTAAGGTGAAAATTACACAGAAAGAATAGAGAGGACTTGTGTTCAATGGGAGATGGATTCCAAAGGGCTCAAGGGAAGAGTTAGTGACCACCAGTTCTTTATGGGAGAAGGAAAAAAATTAGCTGAACAGGAATTAGCGTAGAGAAGAGAAACAGGGTAGAGAATGACATAAAGTAAAGCATCTATATAATTCTGGGGGAGAATAAAAGCCTCATAATTTTCTGTATCCATTAGGTTAAATCCAAATAGAAGCCACTTTTCTTTTTTTTTTTTTTTTTTGAGTTGGAGTCTCACTTGGTCGCCTAGACTGGAGTGCAGTGGCCGCTCCCGGCCACCGCAGCCTCGCCTGCTGGGCTTCGGCCATCCTTCCACCTCAGCCTTCCGAGTAGCCAGAATTACAGGCATGCGCTACCATGCCCGGCTGATTTTTTTTTTTTTTTGATTTATTGTAGAGATGAGGTTTCGCTGCCCAGGAGGGTCTCGAACCCGCGGGTTCAGGCAATCCACTCACCTCAGCCTCCCAAAGGCACAGGATTACAGGCTGAGCCACCAAGCCCGGCTAGAAGCCATTTTTCTATTGAGATAAGCCCTACTTCAATCGGAATTAAAGTGTGAAGTTAAAGAATTAAAAAAGTAAAAATAACTCTGAATCCCATCGACCAAGACAGAACCCAGACCTTACTTAATGTCTTCTGTAGCTAACTCCCATCTTTTTCTCGTAAATAAAGGAGGCCAAGATGAGAGGCATAGAAGACACAATGTAAACTTTCAACAAAGACTACTTTCTCAATTCCAGCTTTTTTTGAATCAAATTTTTGCTCGATCTAGATGCTGGCTGTCATTTTACGTTACATTCTCTCATAGAAATCCAGTCAGGATATATGAACAAGTTCATAGAAATTTCAACTGCTTCCCTGGCATGCCTCTCTGCTTGCATTGCTACTTTCCACCATATCAACTGCTTTTATCCAGGTATGCTTTGTGCTGTTACTACTTTTTGATTTTAAGATTAAAGTATACATCTGTGACTAAATTACAATATGCAAACATGGCATATACTTGGTGCTCAATAAGTGTAATAAATGTTTGATGAATTGATACTTAATCATAACAAATAATTTTTACACCAAAGGATTCTATTGTTGTTATTAGCAATATAGTCAATTATTTCATAGTATCAACCCTATAGTAATCTAAGGCAATGTATTGGCCATAATTCAACATATTTCCAAGGTGATGGGGGATGAGAAGAAGCATCTGTAATCCATAGTCTGGAAAATCATTATTGAGGAATGAATGAATGAACTACTATCCAGCCACCTCCAACTAGTCATGTGTTATGTGCTATGTGCAATGTTCAATATTGTGAAGACAACACTAAACCAGAGAAGTGCCCACAGTCTCCAGGTAAAGGAAATAATACACATAATAGCATACAAAAGCAACGCAAGACACTGTAAGTTTAGGTATTAAACTTTACGATTAATTGCAAGTAGAGAAACATGACTGATGACTTTTGTGACCAGGAGAAACCTAAAAGTGACTTTGGAAGGATATACTATATTTACAAAAGTAGAGAATGGAGTGAAAGGCATTATAGGTTTTAAGAAGAATGCAAAGATTAACAGCATGATAGGAGGAGAGGAGTACACAGTGAGGAGACCAGCCTAGGTAGAGTGGAGAGAAGACATGGAAAATAAGATAGGCTTTGTGGGGTGAGAGAGTATTATCAAGAATAGTCAGGCCAGGCGCAGTGGCTCATGCCTATGATCCCAGCACTTTAGGAGGCTGAGGTGAGAGGATTACTTGAGCCCATGGGTTCAAGACCAGCTTGGGCAACTTGGCAAGACCTCATCTCTACAATAAATAAATTAAAAAGTAGCTGCGCATGGTGGTACATGCCTGTAGTTCCAACTACTTGGCAGGCTGAGGCAGAAGGATCACCTGAGCCAAGCAGGTCGATGCTGCAGTGACTGCGAGCATACCACTGCACTCCAGCCTGGGCGACAGAGTGAGTCCAATTCAAAAAAAAAAAAAAAAGAAATAGCCAGAAAGAGAAACTTAGTTAACTTAGTTTTGTCATGGTTTTTTAAAAACTAAGCACCTTAAATATTTAACACCATTATAACTTTATCCCAATTTTAACATATTATTAAAACATATCAGCAGAATTGAAGACATGCATAGAAAATTATAAATTATTAAGTTTAGTATGAATAACAAATCTTTACCTATACTGTCCATTGAGATCTAATATATGAATGTCAAGTATCTTCCTCTAACAACCAAGCTCAAGGTAAATATTATCATGTAGCAGTTTGGTTGGATCAAGCAGATGATAAGAAAACCATTTTAGGACCCAAGGAAAATATATGTCATCTTTAGTACAAAATGTTACAGTAGTACCAGAAGAAAAACCCCTGTGCTAACTCCATCCTGTATTACCCCTTGCAATACATTTGGTCTCCTCTCCAACATGGGATTGATGCAAAATGACTTAGTATATGGGTATGGTATGCTGAGAATTTATAAGGCCCGGGTGAGGTAAGTGTGACTACAGTCAGAGACTCAAAAGGACTAACTCAAATGCATGGAGTACTTGTTTAATTATTGTCATTGCTTCTGTTTCCGCTCAAATAGACAAGTCACAGGTTGGTCTCTCCATTTCTTTTCTGTAAGAAAGATGACTCTCCCTGAAGGCAAAGATGGGCAGATTTGGGACTGGTCTATATATGGAAGGTAGGACACAGATACCTGATATACCTGCAGATGATGCTGGCTGAAGCAGGTGGGGGCAACAGGGAGTTTCTGGCAACTCTCACTTCAGGTCAAGAAAATCCTATGAGAAGAGACCCAGAGGTGGGAATGATTGAAGAAAAAAAAAAAAAAAGCTTGGCAGGAATAACAACAACAAAAACAAAAGGAATCAAGATAGCAGCATAAAATGTAAAAGGGAATGTTTTGGTCAGAAGCAATTAGCAAGGATTTGCCTTCATGATTACTAGGCCTATGCATTCTAAGATGGGCTGATTTAGGACACTGGCTTAGTTTATCCATCATGACCCATTAAATGAGGGAGAATCCTAAATGTGAACAAGAATATTAGAAGGTCACAGAGAGAGTCAAAGGGGAGCCCTGTAGGAAATCACGCTAGTTATCTCCTCCCTACCCCAATCTTGGCAACTGACAATCAGAAAAGTAACCATCCATATCATATAAGTGGGTCAGTGGTCACAGGTTTCCAGTGACAGGTTTATTGGTTTTATTTTAGTGATAGTTCAATAAGCAGGATATTCTGGGAAGTTCTATGTAAAGAAAAACAGAAAATTACTTCAAAACATATCATGTGACCATCATGACTGTAACATCCACATTTTTTGAAAATAGTACAAAACCAGGCTATTAATGCACATAGGATAAATTTATTTTCAAAATGCTATGATCTAGTACTGCAAAAGTAATTTCACTATCACACTACTAATATCTCACGTTTCAAGATATACCAGTAAGAACACCACTAACAGCCATAAATGTATCATCTCTGCTCCTGAACCAAGTGGAGGACTGAAAGAAGTCAGCATGTTCTAAGCACCTACTGTGTGCCAGGTACTTTATATAGATGACCTTATGCAAATTCTCACAGCAAACCTGAATGGCAAGATTAGTATATTCATTTTATAGATGAGAAAAAAGCATTTCAGATAAATGTATCATCTTGCTCAAAGTCCTGCACTTTACTAAATAACAAAGGCAAGAATGAAATACAAGGATACCTGGCTTCAAAGATTATTCTTTTTTTAAAATCTGTTCAACCACCCTTTCTAAGAAAAGTTACAATAAACCTGCCAATACCAATCTTACTTATCCTTAGGTCTTAGCACTAAAAATAGAAAATATTTTTAATATTTGGGCCAATACCAATATTCACACCTCTTGACCAAAAAAAAAAAAAAAATCTCAGCTAAATAAAACAAAACAAAACAAAAAAAATGAAAATTTTCAACACATACAGAAAGAGATAAGATTTTGCCTTAATTTATCAGTTATCATATTCAAAATATCAAGGTTATTATTTCTAATAAAACTCCACTTTTTATAGATGAATTTCTGTGTTACAATAGAATCTTTGGGAAATATACCCACTTTAATCAATGCAGCAATAAAGGTAAAGAGGAAATGAAAATGATTAAGATAGATTTGTCATGATTAAATTAGGTTTGACCCTCAAATTGAGAATAAGCCAGCTTAATGAAATACCATGTGTTTATTTCATAACTGCTTCAGAATTCTAGACAGTTGCCTTCCTCCATTAAATGGAGGATGCTTTTAGACCAATCCAGTATCAGTAACACATCCTTTGAATTATTTCCAGATATACATTATTGAGGAGAAATATTTTAAAATGATATTTGACCAAAAAAAATCAAAGAAGGAAGTAAACCAGCACTGAAATTAAAAAGCAGCTACAAAAGGAACTGTAGAAGGGCACGCGTTTTTAATATTGCAGCAAATAGAACATTCTCTCCCTGATCCCCAGTTGCATTGTGATGGCCATTTGTAAATCATTTTTAATTGTCTTATTAAGCAGCTTAGAGTACAGCAATCAAAAGCGTGTGATGTTGTGAGACCTGGCATAGCCCTCAGGCACGGATCAGCAGTCAGGATAATAGAAGATGCAAAATTATATAACCAGTTATGGTCAGCAGGGAAAGTAGTTCAGAAAGAAAGTAGTATAGGTTTGGTTCTGAAGAGATGCAAATCTCAGACAATATGAAATCTGACATGATGGTTCTGGGTAGTAAAGACTCCCTCCCCACACATGCATACACATCAGTCACGTGCAGTCTAATTACTACATTGGGAAAAACCAACTGTCAAAAGCAGTAATCTCCTTTCAAGGAGAAATTTATCATGCAGTATTCTGAATCATGACATAAAGGCTATTTGCAAAGCAGGCTCCAAAGTTTGGACTGTGTGTGTGTGGTGGGAAGGGATGTCCTAGTAACTAGATCAGGAAGCTAGATTCTTGCTTAGATGGGAACATATAAAAGTGCATGAGAGTGGAATATTTTCTTTAATACAAAATGCAACGGTAATTTCAGAAGACAATTTTCTACCATGAGTGCACTGTGCCATAGTTTTGTGATTCACACTTATGACACCTCTGGACCCAAAATAAATCAAAGATTTCTTCTTATCCTCTATAGACTTAATTGTCTTACACTGTCCTAAGCCTCCTAGGGAAATGCAGCCAACTTCTGAATTAATTATTATGCCACTTCAGTCCTTTATCAAGGGGAGAGAGGCTCAGCTAGAAGCCCAAACTTCACTTGCATGCCGCATACTTATGTTGCAAACTCTCACTTGCGAACCCACAAACTAAAATAAAAATAATAAAATAGAAGAGTCCGCCGGGCTCGATGGCTCAGCCTGTAATCCTGCGCCTTTGGGAGGCTGAGGTGAGTGGATTGCCTGAACCCGCGGGTTCAAGACCCACCTGGGCAGCGAGACCTCATCTCTACAATAAATAAAAAAATCAGCCGGGCGTGGTAGCGCATGCCTGTAATTCTGGGTACTTGGAAGGCTGAGGCGGAAGGATCACCAGAACCCAGCAGGTTGAGGCTGCGGTGGCCAGGAGCGGCCACTGCACTCCAGTCTGGGCGACAGAGTGAGACTCCAACTCAAAAAAAAAAAAAAAAAATAGAAGAGTCCGCAGCTCGTGGTCATCAGAAGAGAAGCTGGGCAAACACAAAGTTCCTAAGTGAGAGATTCAATGAAATATATTACTCTTCATAGACCATCTTAATAGGCAATAATCACTTTTTATTCAATCACCAAGTTTGGTCAAAAATGAGGGATGTTCAAAAAAGGAATTTGGCCAGGCACAGTGGCTCATGCCTGTAATCCCAGCATTTTGGGAAGTGGAGGCAAGAGGAATGCTGGAGCCCATGGGTTCGAGACCAGCCTGGGCAACATGGTGAGACCTTAACTCTATAATAAAAATCAAATAATTAGCTGGGCTTGGTGGCACACACCTGTAGCTCCAGCTACTTGGAAGGCTGAGGCAGAAGTTTCGCCTGAGCCCAGCAGGTCGAGGATGTGGTGGCCATGAGTATGCACAGCCTGGGTGGCAGAGTGAGACTCTGACTTAAAAAAAAAAAAGGATTTATTTAACTAATGTCAGTGTATTTGTAAACACATTAAAAGAATTATGTTTTAATACACGATTAGTGGGGAAAAATGTCTGATCCTCTACAGATAGTCCCATATTATATGCTGTAACATAAATAATACAGTCTTCCATTTATTATCTTGATTTCCTATAATAGACACAAAATATTTTAAGTTTTCTTTCTTTCTTTCCTTCCTTCCTTTTTTCTTTCTTTTTCTTTTCTTTTTTTTTTTTTTTTTTGAGTTGGAGTCTCACTCTGTTGCCCAGGACAGAATGCAGTGGGAGGATCATGGCTCACCAAAGCCTTCATCTCCTGGGCTCAGGCCATCCTTCCACCTTAGTCTCCCAGGTAGCTGGGACTACAGGAGTATACCACTATAACCAGTTATTTAAAAAAGTTTTTTCTGTAGGAATGAGGTCTTGCTACATTGCCCAGGTTGGTCTTGAACTTCTGGTCTCAAGTGCTCCTCCTACTTCGGCCTCCCAACGTGCTGGTACTACAGATATAAGCAATAGTGCCCTGACCTTAAGTCTATTTTCATATGCATCTGACCTTGTCTAGAGAAAAAAATTATAAAATTTTAGTAAGGACATTTTTGGTCAAATGTTGCAACAGTCTTAGGAAACCCGTGATTACTATGCATTTTTTTTTCCTGAGCAACAGCCCATTAATTTCTCTTAGTTTTAGATTTTGAATCTAAAATCTAGTATAAATAATCTAACTTGGGGAAAATAGGCATGAATAAAAAGGGAAGAACGAAAAGAATTTTCCACATTTTCATAATAAATAGTCCCTTTTCCCAAAGTACTCCTCTCCAGGTTTAACTGTGAGTGAAGCATTTCAGAAACATGTTAATAAAATATCTCAGAAGTTTCTGCATGGAAATTATGATGATTTTGTAAGTGGTCATAGTTTATAACTTTTAATTTTAAGATATTAAATTAAAAGTAAAATGATTGCCAGACACACAAAGACTAAATATTTACTTTTGAAATAAAAATGAAGAAAACAAAGGATATATGTAAACAAAAATGTCACTTAGTTTTATTGTTAGGATTTACCCATATTTTGCTTGAGAGTCCAGGATGACCCCAGCTTGTTGGCTACAGGAAAGATATAGCATCCTTGAGCTTGGGCTTGCTTGATCAGAGATGTATATCTACACTAAAGAGTGCAAAGATATGTAACTAAAACAGACATAAATTACAGTGGAGAGGAGCATCCTACAAAGAAGAAATGATGAGTGATAGGTCTAAAGAGTGATACAAGGCACAATACAGAAAACTTATTCATAAGGAAAGTAACAAGAATATCAGACAAATTAGTAAGTAAAGGGCAAAACAGGTCTGGGTAAGGCTTTCAAGGCAAGGTTGAAAAAATATGTAGAATCAAAAGAAGTATTTTATGTAAACTTGGTTGAATGAGTCCAGCATAGATTAGCAGTTTCACAGAATCACACAGGACCAGACAAGGGTGACACTACGATTGGTGGTGGTGGTGGTATTATTTTTTATTAGAACAATTATTTTCAGACAAAAAATTACTCTTAAAAAAAGATGGGAAAGGGGCATGATTTTATCCTTATTGCACCACTTCCTGCAGCTCATTAAATGAAAGAAATTGATTCGGCAGGGCTAATTTTGTAATTAAAAAGCTTATCATGGTTTTCTGTAATGAGTTAAGTAAACAGACAGTAATTCAGTTACAATATTTACATAGCTTATACCAGGGGACGTTTGCTTACTAAATTAAATAATGTGGAGGAATGAGGAAGAGATAATTTAAAATGGGGATGAACAGAGTATACCAAGGACAGGAAGAAATTCACACTTAGTGGGTCACCACTGCATTTCTTCCTCTGGTACCAGGACAGAAGTTTAGTTACTTGCATCTCCTTAGGATGGAAGACACTGCAGCCAGTGACTTCATTCAACTATGGTCCCATTAAGAGTTCTGGTCCATCTCATGTGAAAGAGAAGGTAATCTACTTAAGACTAAGCTACCACATTTTCCTTTCTCACAGAAGAAATTCTTTTCTTGTAACTCCAGAGAGTTCCCAAAAGAAGACATACTCATCTATGCTTGAAGAGGAGCAAATTGCCTGTTTCACAGAGCAGAGAATAAATGAAGAAGGAGCAGGGTTAAATCATTGAAAACATACCGATCCTTTGTGGATGTAGCCTATATTTGCTAAAATGACAGTCTCTGAAAGTCCTGTTAAGTTTATATTTGCAAATATGTCAAAGTTCTAAGGTTCACCAATGATGAGGCCTTCTATTTGAAATGCTCCCTCAGGATAAAATCCATGAAGACACACATCACTGAATTACCAAATATAAATAGTGACACCCAATTCGTTGAGAGAGAGAGAAAGGAAGATAAGGAAGGTAGTTGGGAGAGATGAAAGAGAGGAGACTAGAAGAGATAAAATAAGCAGAGGAGAAAGGAAAGTAGAAAAGAAGAGAGAAGGGGCAAAGAGAAATTAAGAGACATAAGGGTAGGGAGAGGAAAGGAGTAGAGGAGGCAGAGCTTCAGTATACAGCACCTTTTTCATTATATTTGGTAATTCAAGTATTAGGCCCAGCTCTGTGACTTTTAAAAATAGACAAAATTGTTACCTTAGGTAATGTGAATACAGTTGGAAAGACTATTCAAAACCTCCTTTGAAAGTTACTGCCTTGAAAACAACCACAGGGCTCTAATTTTATAGCTGAGCCTGCGGCTTAGATGTTCTTGGACTTTGAACTACAGTCTGGGCTGCCTTTCCCACTTGTTTCTACTCTTATTTTACTAAATTCCACGGGATCTCATTATTCCACTGCCTTTTTTGTTAAACTCAGTGCTGGTCAGGAAATCCCTGTCACTTTCCTTGGTCCCCTGCATCTATCTTCAATAACGCTTAAGCCATTCAGAACCACGGACAGCACTCTGTCTTCCAAAGCAAAGCTCTACAGACTAGAAACTTGGCTCTACCATTTTAATTACACAGAGTGCATCACGGAACAAAGCAAACACTTGTCTTTGTTCATCTGTGAGATTTTCAGCAGTGAATGGATGGTATAATCCACATCCTTGGAACTTAAAATATATTTAAAAACACATAGTGTACATAACTTATCACACATCTGCAATATTTGCTCTTTCTCTCTCTCTCTCTCTCTCTCTCTCTCTCTCTCTCTCTCTCTCTCTCTCTCTCTCTCTCTCTTCTTTTTTGAGTTGGAGTCTCACTCTGTCGCCCAGAATGGAGTGCAGTGGCCACTCCCGGCTACCGCAGCCTCGACCTACTGGGCTCTGGCGATCCTTCCGCCTCAGCCTTCCCAGTAGCTGGAACTACAGGCGAGCACTACCACGCCCGGCTGATTTTTTGATTTATTGTAGAGATGAGGTCTGGCCAAGTTGCCCAGGCGAGTCTTGAAATGGCAGGCTCAGGCAATTCACTCACCTCAGCCTCCCAAAGGTGCGGGATTACAGGCTGAGCCACCGAGCCCGGCAATATTTGCTCTTTCAATTTTTCTATGAACAATCAATGCAAATAATCACTATGTATTAAACATACGTGCTGCAGGATATTTCTGCCTGGTGATCTGCATTGGAAAATGCTGAGTTAAGCAATCAGATGTCAAATGTCTTTTACCCTTCAGCATAAAGTCAACACAGCCAAATTCTCTGAAATTCCAAAGTGCAGAAGTTCCTAGGGTCTGGGATAAAGAAGGATAAATAAATTTTTTCCAGTAAGCAATTTTATAAATATTTCTTGAAAATCTATTATGTTATATGTTACAACTGAACGGAAATATGCCCCAAGGAAGACAAAGTTTTGAGAAATGCTCCACTTAGCTCTCTTTTCTTCCCCATCTTCAAGGCAAGTTATGGTGCTATTGAAAAGAGAAAAGTTAATCTCCTGATATAGAAATTCAAGTCTATGCATTACATGAAGAAGAGGAAAAGGAACTTTACATGGAGTAAGCATTCTAAGTTATATGACTTAAAATTGAATCCTAAGCTAACTCCTTTAGAAACAGATACAAGCAAAGCTCCTGGTATTATTACTTACATATTTTCTTCCCATTGATCCACTACAATGTCTTACTGACACATCAGCTATTTCTATAAACAGGCTAGGTAGGAAAATATGAAATAATTAATTATCTCTAGCTAAAGAGTGGTCATAACTTTTTTTCCCAGAAAGCTCTGCCACACCATTGTCTACTTGTTTCTGCCTTCCTTTCTTATGCTGCAGCAGCCTACCATCATGTGCCATCTGTCAGCTTCTGCCTACAACACGTGAAGCCTCTTAAGTATCTGAGTATCATTTTAGATCCCATTTTTCAGGTTAAAAGCAGTAAATTGCAGATGGCAAGTTTTTTTTTTCCTTCAGATTACTGAAAGCTGGGGTAATTTTGTCGTGAGTCACATTAAAAAAAGAACAAGTGATGTTATACGGCACCTACTCAACATGAGCATGTGCAAAGCACAGCTCTCCACCCAGCCATCCATTCAGCAAAGGAAGGAAGGATTTTGCTTTGCTTCGTGGTGACAGATTTTGGAGTGAGAGAATGTGTGTAGTTCAATGTGCTCTGTAAGCTCAATCACACCATATATGAGGATGTAGGTGAATGAAGCAATACAACTGATGAGGCACCTACAATATTCGAAATGATTATAGGTAAGACACAGAATGGATTAATTATGAAAGCTGAAGAGAGGGAAAATCTGGGCCAGAGACAGGGCTGAAATCATTATGGCCATGACAATTTCACTAGCAGACTAAATTAAGATTAAGAACTTGTGTAAAGAGTTTTTATTTTTCTTCTCATCTATTCATTTCAAAGTTCTGGGTTTAAACACTTTAGTTTCAGCCTCACTGTTTATCTAGTATTCTTTGAAATGAGGTCATTTTATAAGCACCTTCAAAGTAGCAGCACTGTAGCAAAGGTTCAAGGCAGAGGAGGAAAAGCTTTTGGTGATACTAGAGCCCAGAAAAGGGTGCCTCAACTTCTTTTTTTTTTTTTTTTTTGAGTTGGAGTCTCACTCTGTCACCCAGACTGGAGTGCAGTGGCCGCTCCCGGCCACCGCAGCCTCGACCTGCTGGGCTCCGGCGATCCTTCCGCCTCAGCCTTCCGAGTAGCTGGAATTACAGACATGCACTACCACGCCCGGCTGATTTTTTGATTTATTGTAGAGATGAGGTCTCGCTGCCCAGGCGGGTCTTGAACCCGCGGGCTCAGGCAATCCACTCACCTCAGCCTCCCAAAGGTGCAGGATTACAGGCTGAGCCACCAAGCCCGGCTGCCTCAACTTCTTTTAACCAGCTGTGGGATTTTCCTCTAAGCTACTTCACTCCAGTGAGTATTAGCATACTCTGAAGAGATCTGAGTAGATAACACTTGTGGTTCTTTGAGGCATTCTGTTTTATAATTCATCTATTTTAAAGAGATTTTATTTTGAAGTCTCCAGTAAGTGACATTTCAAAGTTTCTGCCACCTTGAACTCTCCAACCCCCTTAAAATTATTCTTAGATGACTCCTCACTGGAGTAAACCTGTGTCCCCAATTTCCATTGTAGGTTTTAAAACAAAGCATAAGACATACATGTGGATGAATAAAGGTCTTCAAAAAAATATATTTTGAAAAATCTATGCATAGGCTTCAATTTTTTAAAACAAAACAAATTTGTGTTATTATAACATGTTTAAAAAGGATCTAGTTTGAGGCATTAAGAAGTATAAGGCATCAGTGTGAAAAGAGCCTATATCAGAGCACAACAAAAATTGTTAAACTGTTAAAATTGAAACAAAGACAAATATCATATTTGGGTTAAAAGGCTAAATCATTAATGCTTTACAAAAAGTGTACGGGGGTAATGCCTCCAATAAATCAGCAGCCACAAATGGACCACTAGTTTTAAGAAGAGATACGATGATGTTGAACATGAAGCTTGCAATGATAGGACATTCACATCCATTTGCATGGGAAAAATTAATTTTTTGAGCCCCAATTAAGAGGACTAATGTTTAACAGCACAAACAATATCCAACACCACAGGTGTCTCAATTGTTTCAGTTTACACAATTCTAACTAACACTTAAAAATGAGAAAATTTTCCACTTGATGGGTGCCAGAAATCATTGTGCCCAAATCAGCAGCAGACAAGACCAGAGCTTAATGGAAATGTTAAACAAGTGGCATCATGATCACAAAGCATTTCTTTGAAGAATCATAACTGAAAATGAAACACAACTTAACCAGTATGCTCTTGAAGACAAAACACAATCAATACAATGGCCAAGAGGTGAAAATGGTCCAATCAAAGCAAAAGTAGACCAGTCAAGAGTAAAAGTCATGGCAACATTGTTTGGGAAATCTTAAGGCGTTTTGCTTATTGGCTATCTGAAGGGCTAAAGAACAATAAGATGTACTTAGTATGAGAGTTTTTTGAGAAAGTCAGCAAAAGCTTTAGCAACAAAATGCCTGGGAATCTTCATTATACTTTGTTGTTTTTATTTTTTTGCTACGATAATACTTCTGCTTATTCTGCTCATCAAACAAGAAGAATTTTGTGAGAGTTTTGATGAGAAATCATTAGGCATTCAACTTACAGTCCTGCATTGGCTTCTTCTGACTTCTTTTTGTTTTATAGTCTTAAAAATCTTTAAAGGTCACCCATTTTTCTTCAGTTAATAATGTAAAAAAATTGCATTGGCATGGTTAAATTCTCAGGACCTTCAATTCTTTGGGAATTGGCTAAATGGTTGGTATCATAGCCTATGAAAGTGCATTGAACTTTATGGAGTTTATGTTGAAAATAAAGTTTATATTTCTTATTTTTACCTTTTAGTTCCATTTTTCCACAAACTTTTGAAGTCCCTCACAATTATTTAATTATGCTATTACCCTCAAAGGTGGGCACTGAGAAAGAATAAATCCACATACCTAAGACATGAAAACCAGCATAGGTAGTAATGAAGTAGGTAGGTGAAGCAAGTAAATGTTACTAAATACTAACATCAAACTACATCCCAAGAACATTCCTTTGTTTGAATTGTAGCAGTAAAATCCTAAATCAGATTCATTTATCATCAGAGTAGGTATTTGTGAGGTTCTCAAATTATTTCCTCCCTAAATTTATACCACATTAAGCAGCCCATTAATCTATTATTCAGGAATAGCACCTTAAAGCAAATATATCAAGTTACCAATAGGCTATAACTTACATGCTTTAGAAAGATGCGAGATACCGTATCAGTCTTGGCTACACAACTGGAGCTGAACATTGGCTTTGCTTTTAGGGAGGTAGAAAGAAAAACTTCCAAGAGAGGGTATACATAGGGAAGAGTCTTTAGGCATAAAGGAACAGAATAAATCACCCTGCACTTGAGTAAGGATGGAACAAAAAGCCGAAATTAAAAGGATGTGATAGAAACAAAACTACCTTCTTAATGTAAATTTACAAATGAGGACCTGCTTCTGAGTGGATCTTTACTCAATTGCAATGCACTTCTCATCCCAGCCTTAGCACAGCAGAGTTCTAGGAGAATAATATGCAAATAGGCGATTTTCATGTGGCAGTGGAATGCCTTTCCCTTATCAAATATTTCTCGAGCCTAAGTATTTCTCAAGTCTTCCTTTATATTTTCACTTCCCCTTCTCCATCATCCTTCCCAACTAAGCTTCCAGAGTTCTTTTATCAGTCTAACAGGTAAAATTTGAGATGATGTGGCCACTGTGAATTCTGAGTCACTTATGCCTCAAATGACAGTACCTAACTTCTGGGCTACCAAAGGTTCCACAGGTTTTTCCCCCCAAAGAGTGATAGGGAAGCTATTACAATCTAGATAGGAAATCTATGAGTACAGCATCTTCTGGCTCATGTCATGTCAAGGTATGCCAAGATGAGTATTAACCACTATCTCCAATTGTACAAACACAACAAAAATGAGGCACAAAACTAGCTTACACTGGTTTTAAAAAACAAGCCCCAGATACTCTGAAAATCTCATATTGCCCAAAAAGCAATCCCAGTGTTGTTCATTTATTTTTCAGTTTCCACAGTGACTCCAGGCTGGTAGGGTTCCCATCTGCTTTGTAGTCACTGTCCTTGATTAGAACCTTCAGAAATATCCTTCTTTAAGTAGACAAGCTGATAAAGATTTTGATGCAGTGCTGAAATCTAAGTGAAGACATTTAGATATATATGCTGATATGCAATCATTTTTCTATCTCACTGCTATACCTTGAATATTAAGAGAGGTTTCATGAAGACCCAGAGAGTTCTAAGCATGTCCTCTGTGAGCAAAGAAAGACCCTTCACTAAAGGACAAAGCAAAACAACAACACCATCACTGACCAGAATAGCAGATACCAGTTAACAGAAACAAGAAGAAAAGTACCATGTGTCTATTTAATACATAGTGAGGGTAGACCAAGAGTGATTGTTCAAAGTCTGGAAATATTTTTTTACTTTAAGAGTTGTGGGGTGCATGTGAGGATTTGCTATATAAGTAAGTTGCTTGGAGGTGAAATTTGGACTTCTAGTGGACCCTCTCTTCTCTATAGTGGACCTGGTGCCCAGTGTATGGTTGTGTGCCCCTTATTGCTTGCCCCACTGCCCCTAGCAATGTCCAGCCTCTGCACTTTCCACCCTTGTGCTTATGTGAACAGTGAAAGTGTGCTTATAAGTGAAAACCTGTGGTGGAAATACTTTTTTTTTTTAGTTGGAGTCTCACTCTGTCTCCCAGGTGGGAGAGCAGTGGCATGCTCATGGGCACCCCTTTATCGACCTGCTGGGCTCCAGTGATCCTTCCACCTCAGCCTTCCAAGTAGTTGGAAAAACAGGCACGTGCTACCATGCCCAGTTAAATTTTAATTTATTGTAGAGACGAGGTCTCACCATGTTGTCCAGGGCTGGTCTTGAATCCCCGGGCTCAAGCAATCCTCTTGCCTCGGTCCCCCAAAGTGCCAGAACTGCAGGCTTGAGCCATCGCATCCTGCTGGAAATATTCTTTTATTGTCACAACTTGGGCGATGCTACCAGCATCTTGTGGGTAGGGCCCAGGAGAGCTGTTATACACTCTGCCATTCACTGAACACCCATTCACAGTGAAGAATGTCAACAGTGCTGAGGTTTAGGAACCTTTCCATAGAAGAAATAGAAATGGGAATGAAATAACGACAAAAGGGCATAGTAAAATACTAGTAGGAATCATTGCTGCCAATTCCAAAGTCTTCTTCAGCTGGGTTCTATAGATGTTTGCAATGCTTCTTTTTTCTCTGGCTCTAAGAAATTCTCAAAACCATACTCCCAAATGCGTCTTCAAAGTCTTGTTAATAAAACAGTACTATGTTAAGGAAGTAAAGCAATACATTAGAATAAAGGAATATTAAACAATCATTTTAAAAATGAAAAAAACAAAACAGAATGGTCAGAATACCTATGCAAAGCACTTCTACTAAAATCTGAATAATCACTGAGTAGATTCTTGTGGTGGTGGTTGTTTTACTATTTACAGTGAAGACCTTGGCTTAAAAAAATAAGGTTCCTTATTACCTTAATGAAGAAGTGAGGTAAGAGAGAGATTTTTAAAAGAAAACTCAAAAAAATGTAACTTCCCAGAAATTTAGGTTGTATTATTGAAAATAATGTACTAAGATAAAATCTCCACAATCCATCAAGATAGCTGAATACCCCAATGTTTGTAACTACTATGTCTATTCCTATTAAATGATTTGAAGTCATAACAAAAAAGATACTAAATCATAACAAATTATAAATATTCAAACTATTAACTTTTCAGGTTTTTTCTCATTTCCTCAGAGAGAAGATTAGTTCATATAGGTCTTTGGAAGCCTTTTAAAACTTGTCAAGTTAATTAGTTTAACTTGAATTTTTATTAATGAGGAGAGAGTAGGCCTTGGCTTTTGTCAGGCGACAATAGATAGTTAAACTATTGCAACATAGTTTGTTCTAAATGTTTTTATTTTTACCACTATCTTTTATTTATGAGAAGTGACACCGGCTTTCCATTTTTTTGGAGTTATTTTGCTTTTATTTTGCTTTTAAAATAAATGTATTTATTTTTCAGTAAAATAAGTCAACTTAAAGAAGACTACTAAATAAATAATAGTACAGGTGATAAGTTAACATGACAAAAACAGCGAAGGTGGTATTCAAATTTGTCACAAGCATAGAAAATACTGTACAACTCTTTTGCATGGTTCATCTTTCAGTGAGTATTAAAATCATGTCCATTTTACAAGTTTTTATATAATCTATATTTTGTCTATCATTTTGCTTGATATTTTACCAACAAATACAGGTAGCATTCATTATATTCAAAAGTTAAAGGTATTTTAAAGTTTGAAGTTTCTTGTGATTGGTCCTTTGATTCTAAAACACATGGTTTTAGATGTCTACTCTACAGTTTTAGGAGGATGCTTCAGAAGCTGAAGCAGAAAGGGTCAAGTGTGAAGAAGAGATGCTCCATGTGCACGTGACACCAATCTTCTGTGATAAGAAAGAAGGGGTCCAGAACTTGACAATGAACAGGATGCCATAACCTCCTGAATGAAAGGTAACCTGCAAGGTGGCCTCTCAATCTTTGTATACTCACAAGAGATCCCCAGGGAAATATAAAGAGAGAAGTGAAACATGCATAGAAATGTAAGATTTTCCAAGTTTTATGTTGGTCAGCTGATTGGTCAGAGGATGAAGATTCTGTTTTACAAGATGAGAATTATGAAGTTTTACTTGCATATATAAAGTTGAATTTGATCACACTTCATTACCATTCAAAAATAGTCATAAGAATATTAATTAGTTAAATGATAATATAGTCTGGATTGTGTTGTGTAATTGTTACAGACTTTTTGCCTGAATTACCTCTTTGGGAGCATCATAATGTCCTGTGATGAAGGCAGGGCAGGTACAAGGACAATTTTCCAGATGAGAAAACTACAGTCCAGAAAGGTTTAAGGAGGTCCAGAAAGGCCTACAGCGGCCTGGCAGGTATATAAATGTGTGAATGAATAAGCTTGCCGTAATAAAACAGGGAGTGACGGGGACTGAGGCAAACTGGATAATACATGACCCACGCAGAAAGCATTACAGTTCCAAAGGTTTATAAAAACATGTTGCCACATAATACATGTTTGAGCAGCAGATTGAACTTTTTCTGATGGTGGAGTCAGAGCTAGTCTTCTGACTTTGTCAACTCATTCAGATTCCTTGAACACTTACTGAAACCTTTCTCTGTCCTATAATTTTTGTACTGTAAATGCTTAAAATTGAATTGGGCATTGACAACAAGACTATCAGGTATGGTTATGCAGGTTGTGCCTTGAACACCTTGAGCGAAGTCATTCACATTCCAAACCAAGTGAATTAGGTACAACGGCCCCCAACTATCTTAGTTTATATTTCTAGTATATAAGACAATATAAAATAACCAAGTGAAGTAAGAGGTACTAAGAGGCAGAGGAGTCAAAGGGAAAGCATCTACAGGTTATTGGTAAATTCCATGGTCCTTGCACAGTGGCGAATTCTGCAAGACCACACTCCTTTCAGAAAGCCCCAGGCAATCCAAGCAGTGCCATAAAGACTGTTTCTGTGAGGCTGCTACTCCTTCCAAATCTGGATTTCTCAGGCTCAAAGTCATTTTGGTCTTCACCTTCTTCTCTTCCAGGTTTCCATCAGGATTGGGCTTCTATATTTTAAATACGGGAGAAACTAAAAGATGCATGAGAAGATTGGGTTGGGCAAGGACAATGCTGTGATAAATTACCAATGAGTACTTCATTGTGATATCCTTGAGAAGAACAAGTTAAGAAGAGATCTACTAAGGAAAAGTGTTAGAGAGATTGTTAGTTGTATGTTCCCCTAAAAAGCCCTCATAACCCCAAGAATCAGTGGTGAGCTGCCCTGGGTTTAGAGTCTGTTATTATTGTTGTTGTTTTATGGTAACCTTTGAATAAAGCTGATTGAGGTACTTCACTTGCAAGTTCCCAGGACAAGAGACTCACCAACATATTATTAAGCCTTTACACAGTAACTCCATGATTAGAGCAAATGTGAAGTTAGTAATGTTCTGCTCTGACTCCCTCTCTCTCATATAGAAGATGACATGCTTACTTTTTAAGTCTTCTGCTTGGTAGTTTCCCTTTTTATATGCATCTATAACCATATTTCTAAGATTATCACATTCCTTTTTCAAATAAAGAAAAAAATCTAGCTTGAATTTTAAAGATCATTTCTGCAGATGGAGAAATGTTTTGAAAATAGTGTGATTAATAGCTTCAGATAGATATACTGTGGTAAGACTATTACAAGTCAGTTGATGGGCCTCATGTCAGTTAGATAATCAGTTTTAAGAAGATACATTTTTCTGGCAAATCAAAAATGTACCCCAGAAGTTCATTCTCTACCTCACCACCTGTCCTCCCCAATCAAGAAAACTTTCCTATCTCGATGGCAATCAGTTGGCTTCCTTATTCTCATTGTTTTGTGAAGCCTAGATGTTTAGGTTTACTGTGACAGAGGGCAAAAGAAAATGATTTAGTAGTGGTCAAGAGTAAAATATAGCCCTACAAGTGTTATTCAGGGTCTTCTACCTGTTCCCCAATTATGACATTGACACTGTACTTTTTTTTTCCTGACCCCATTTGACATTGTACTTTTTATGTGATGTTTCCACAATTGTCCTTCCCACAAACATAAAACTGTGTATGCATCTGTACTTGAGCGTGCGCATTTATAGGGAGTTGGTGAGTGTATTTCATCACAAACTGTTATGAACTGCAAGTTGATTAAAAACAAATTCACTTTGATGAAGTCCCTTCTGTTTCTATTTGTTAACTAAGAAGTGTGAAATTTCCCAAAGAAGAGGATTTCAATAGTGGAATAACAAGATAATGAGAGCCAAGATAGTTGTTGCTGGTCTCTAACTGGTAAACTGCAAATAAAGTTCACAAGTATTCTCTCTCTGTCCTTCCAGTTCTTCTCAAAATGCTCAGAAAATGATTGTTGAGTGAAAGAAGAAAAGAAGAAACAGCACAGTGTCTGTAGAAAAACTGTTCAATATAGCAAGTGGCTCAGAGTTGAAAATAGACCCAAGTACACAATATGGAAAAGTAAAAGTAGCTATAGAAAAAAACTGAAGATGAAATATGTTGAATTGTTAGCACAGTTCTTTGGGAGGCTAGGAGTAGAGACTTAATTTTTGATTTTTTTTTTTTTTTTTTGAGTTGGAGTCTCACTCTGTCGCCCAGACTGGAGTGCAGTGGCCGCTCCCGGCCACCGCAGCCTCGACCTGCTGGGCTCCTGCGATCCTTCCGCCTCAGCCTTCCAAGTAGCCGGAATTACAGGCGCGCGCTACCACGCCCAGCTGATTTTTTTATTTATTGTAGAGATGAGGTCTCACTGCCCAGGCGGGTCTCGAACCCGCGGGCTCAGGCAATCCACTCACCTCAGCCTCCCAAAGGCGCGGGATTACAGGCCGAGCTACCAAGCCCGGCTGAGACTTAATTTTTTTTAAATTTATTTCTCATTTTTAATAAAATGGTAATATTTATTTATAGTATGAAGACATAAAACACCATTTAAGAAATAAAGGATAATGGCTTCCAGAGTTGCAAATTTAAAAAATTAATGTGGCATAAACTCACTGGCATCATATTGGAGGGATTAGGTTGAGACTACATTCTAGGTCAGTTGTTGGAACAACCAAGAAGCTGCTGATATATTTGTGGTGACGAGATATACCCCAAAATAATTCAAATAGGTGAGATTCCCATCATCAGAGGTTGCTTTCTTGAGGCCCTGCCCATCTGAGCTCCTACTTTGGGCTGGCCTGGCTAGGCTGCTTTCTTTTATCTCAGCTCCTTGAACAATGGGCCTGGCTTCCAGTACAGCATCAAGTCCAAGGCCCATGGGGATCATGCAACAAGTCCAGTTAACTTGAAGCATCAACTAGTGCAGACAGGAACTTCCTGCCCCTGTTCTGGCATGCAGATGGACTTTTGGACACCTGAGTGTCACCTCTGTTCTGAATCAGAGATAAATCCTGCCGTACTCATTATGGTTTCTTTAGCTGGAGGTGGGCCTCTGTCCTGGGGCTTACCTGCAAGAGTGTTTACTGCAGGGAATTGTTAATAGTAGTAGGGCAGGAGCTTAAGCAAGAATACAATAGGAGCCTGAATGTTGTTGAAAGGATTGAGGTTTTAAAAATCCTAATCTGGAAATTTACCTACCCACCCACCAGAGGCAAAATGGTATCTCACTCATAAAGTGAAACAGGCTTAATAGCTAAGCCTCTTCAATTGGGGATCAAATTCTGACATCAGTCAATTCGGCCCAGTTCACTTCTATTTGATAAAGTATTTTAATAAATACATACTTTCTGTTAATTCATATCAAGACCTAAAATTCCTTCAGAGCCTGAACATATTTTTAAATGAAATCACTTTAAGAATTTTGTTTTCATCTCATGGAGACAGGCAACTCCTCAAATACCTGTTCCGTTTCATTTTGTATGTGTATGAAACATCACTTGTCACCTGTACTGATGCACCGGAATCTTGAAATTCTGTTGATTAATTGGCTCACTCAATGGCTGTCACACAACTTCTGCCTTCATTTAAGTGATGTGTGATTTCAACTTTTTTCATTTTCAGTTTTATTTTTGTAGAGACAGGGTCTTGCTATGTTGGCCAGGCTGGTCTCAAACTGGCCTTGAGCAATTTTTCCACCTCAGTCTTCCAAAGGGTTGGGATTACAGACATGAGCCACAGCATCTGGTCAAGTTATTATGGTTATTATTAAGTTTTAAATTGTAAAACTGATTTACTTTGCCTTATTGGAGTTTATCCTGTTTGTATTTAATAAGGCCATAATGTCCTTTAATTTTTTTTTCTCTAATTGGGTTAATGGTATCTGCAGAGAAGCAGCAGCTCTTATTTTTAGCTCAGCTGTGGATCTCCTGCTGGGCGGAGTGATCTCCTCAGTAGCCAGGTCAGATGGCAACCCGTATGGTAGGGGCAAACCCGTAGAGAAGGCTGGAGGTATGAAGTGGTGACTTCGGTTAGAATGCAGGGTGCTCCTGCCCCTTTCTCTGCATATCACTCTGTTAAGGAACACATACCAAAATGAGTTGGGGTGTCAGTCACATCATCATCTCCACCTGTTCCCACCAACTCTCACCTGCACCTCCACACACATGACACCCATTTTTACTGCTGATAGAGGTGCTGGAGAAGAGAGGTGGGGGTGGAGGAGAAGATGGTTATTGGCAAGCCCCGGTCAAAAGTTGGACACAACCTTGCTTAATATAGAAACAGTTCTCGCCTACCTGGCCACAGGGTCCAGTAAGAAAATTTGAGTTAATTCAGGAGTTTTCATGTACATACCAGAACCCTCGATTTGTGACATGGATAGTCCACAGTCATTCTCATGTGCTAGGGCAAGCTTTAGATGGGACTCATTAGACCCACTTGCCTGTGTCTGTGTCAGATATCTTGCTAAAAAACAAAAAATTTTAAAAAGTGATGTATCATTTTAGAGAATTTTATTTTATCTGGAAGATAGATACATGAAGCAAATAATCACCATGCTTGTATCCATTCTCTTGCCAAAATTAAATCAGGGTCCTAAGAAAGCTAGTGCTTTCTCAAACATTCCTTTTCTTCTCTTTCTGTTAGCCACTGTATTACGACATTGAAAAAAAAAATCCTCTTCCCCCCTATCTAGAATGCTGATACCTACAAGGAGCAATGGAACGGTGATGCTGGATCAAAGATGGAAGCAGATTGGGTGTCAACATGGGGATATGAGCTTGGGACACTGGAGGTGCTCCGACTTCTCTGAGTTCCAACTTTCCAGTTTCCTTACAGTTTCATGCCAGTCCTTGTATTGCTGATCGCCTAAGGTTTTTATGAGAATTATGTGGAGTGATATTAATAGAAACACTTGTAAAACTGTAATATATATCATAAAATATACATGTGAAGCTTTCACCTTCTAGTGCAGCAAAGGGCAGGGACCATACTGAGCAGGACATGAGAATGGAAGAAAGGTAGTGACTCCCACACTTCCCAATTGGATATGGTAGAGTTTAGGGGCAGAAACAGAAACTCATGTGGGTTTAGACAAAAGAAAATCAAAAAAGGATTAGTACAGAGAACAGTTCTTTAAAGGGAAAACTTATGGAGGAAGGAAAGGGAGAAGAATTCTAAGAAATTAGTGAGGCAGTCCAGGGGTCCTATGCACAAAAGATCGAAGAATGTTTACTGAAGTTGATGTCTGACTGCAAAAAAAAGAAAGTTTTTGTTTTTAATCTAAATCTAAGGAAAGACCTAAGGCCTAGGGAGGTTCTATTTTCCCCAGGATCCAAGGGAGGTGAGAGAATTAGTTCTGTTTTTCATTCACTGGTTGGGTGTGCCCAACAATAACAAAAAAGCAGCAAAGAGAAGCCATGTTCTTACAAGGTCAGCAGAAAGGGGACTGGATATTGCTCTGAGCCAGCCTGCCTGAAAGTAACAATGATGCCTCACAGGCTAGTGAGGGCCTACAGAGCTAGAAATATGCAAATGTATCCCCACTCCCCAGTCTGAGATAACCCTGAAGTACAAACAGCAGCCTGGCTTTGTTCCAGATTCATCACCAAGCTAAATTCTTTCCTACCTTAGGGTCTTTGCTCTAGCTGTTCCCTCTTCCAGGAACTCTCCTCCCCCAATCAGTGAGCAGCTGGCTTCTTCCAATCATTCAGATCTCTGTCTAACCATCATCTCTTTTGCAGAGTGGGCTTCCATGAATCCTCTGGATTTTCAGTATTCCCTTCTCTCATCCAGTGACTCTTAAAGAGTTTTGCACCATTTTACTTTTCTGTTTACTTGCTTATTGTCTGCTTCCTCCTTTGTTAAATGAAAGTTCCATAAAAGTTCCTGCAATTTTTTTCACCATCCAGCATTTAGAACAGTGACTAGAATAAATGAAAGCTATATAGGTACGGTCCTGTGGTGAATGAATAAGGTAAAAGTCACCGCTGGAAATGGGAAACTAGAAAGACCATGGATTTCAGAAGTTTGGTCTTTAAAAAAGACCTCCTCATCCACCTACCTATCCCACTTTCAGCACAGTGCTGTAGGAAGGTTTCTAATTAGGGAAACCTCAAAGAAAGTTATCTTTTTGGGAATTGATTTAGGTGAACAATTTTCTGAAAGATGCCATTCTTTTTCCTTCCTTCCTTCCTTCCTTCCTTCCTTCCTTCCCTCCTTCTTTCTTTCCCTCTCTCCCTCGCTCCCTCTTTCTTTTTGACAGAGTCTCACTCTATCACCTAGGCTGGAGTGCAGTGGTGTGATCATAGCTCACTGTAGACTCAATCTCCTGAGTTTAAGTGATCCTCCCAAAGCACTAAGATTACAGGCATGAGCCAGAGAGTCCACTCTAAAAAACTTCTATTCTTACATAAAAGGTAGAAAGATGCATCGCATTCTATCTATTCCCGGTCATATTAAAAAGGATTTCACTGCTTCCTGTCTCTTGAGGATGGACAATGAGAAATATTTGATACAAAACAAACTCTTGATTCTATTTGATAGGCATTCATCAACCAAGTGGTGAAAGAGAGAAGGTTCAGAACACTCTTCCAAAGAAACCAGGTTCCCCAGGTGTAGAAGCTTATTTGTTCTTAAAATGGGCAAAATTAAATAGGGCATTGAGGTAATGAGGCTTTCCCAAGATCACCCAATCCCAGCTTCCATCCCTGCAGCCTACAGGAAGCTACTTCCACCTCCTTGCAGGAAATAGGCACTTGACTATTAAGTTGTTCCTCATTTGACAACAGAAAAGCTGCTAAACTTCTACTCTGAACGAATTCACATAAAAATTACCAATGATACTCAACAAATGAAGAAGGGGATTACAACAGAGGAAGAGCATAAGTATCAACGTCAGCTCCCCCTAGAGCTGCCAGCTTCTATGAACAGCAGTCACTGCAGGATTATGGGGAAGGGAGAAGAAACTTAGGCTGGGAAACAGAAAAATTAATCAGTCAGTGCTCTTCTTTGCTCTCACCCCCTCATACCCATGTGAATGTCTTTTAAATCTGGTTTGCTGCCATGCTGGTCTTTTTCATCCTTCTCATACATCTCTCTGTGGTTCCCCCTCCGACGTGACAGATGAGACTCAGCTCTTAATTAGAGATTCACACCCATCACCAAAGGTTAATTGCTTGGTGGTCCCTGCTGTCCTTAGTCTTAGCAGTTAGTTGCTGGTGTTCACTGGTTCAACTTATAGCTACGTACATTTAAGAATGTGGGAAGAAACGTTGAGGCAGGGCTTTCCTGAAGCTTTGCTGAAGACAATGGATTCTGCTTTGCTATTCTTAATCCCCCCTCTCCTCCCAAGACTGGGTGGCAACTTCAGTTTATCTGGGTATGACTGCTGGCATCAAGGTTTGCACTGCGCAGTAAAAGACCTGCCCTTCAAAGCCTGTCAGACCCCATAGTTGTCACTCTCCCCCAAGTCTACTCCTGCGTGCTTCACACTTCAGGAAAGTGAAGTCTCATCCTTCCACATTATAATATCACATATTATGACTCTATCTGGAATGAAAATAAAATAAAACTGAACATCCATGCCAGCCTGGGTTCCAATCTTGAATCTACCACTTAACAAACTGTGAGACAATATGTGAGGTACTTGATTTCTCTGAGTCATAGTTTCTTCATCAGCAAAAATAGGGACAGTCAGTACTTATGTAACAAAGCTATGATAATTAGATGAAATAACTCACGTAAAATAATTACCACAATAAAAGCTCAACACATGATGCAGTTTATTGTACAAAGAACACAGGCTTTAGCGTCATGAAGAGCTGGTTTGGAACTGAACTCCTGTTGTTTGTTAGCTTTATGAAATTGCATCAGCTAAGTAACACCTCCATGTCTCAGTTTATCTGTAATGTTTGGGAAAGACCTCACTAGTTTATCGAAATAACTAGCACTGTGAAGGTATTCATCAATCGTGGCTGGCTTCCCCTTTTCCTTCCCCTCCTGCCAATGATTTCAAGGACAAGTTTGGGACTACAAAACAGAATGACACTCATTCATGCTTAATTACAATGCAGTATTTAAGTGCAAGTGTGATACCATCTAACATCAGCTGAGTGCCTTTTCATTTCCTCTTATTGCAAGGAGTACTGAAGAATTAATTGAGATTTGCCCATTGCAAGAGATGAGAATTATGAGAAGATTTAACAGGTACCATGAAGGAATGACAAAGGTAAAGATTCCAGATTACCTTTTTGAGGAAGAGCTGTGTGGCTCTTTCCATGATCATTTGAGGCTGATATAAAAACAATTTAGCATATTAATGTGTCTCTGTAGGCCCTACAATGGCTCATTAAAAACTCTCCACAGTACTAAGTAGGATCACAACATTTATCACATTCTGTCACTTTGTGGGAGAAAAGTAGCACCTTTATATCTATTCTGAGTATTAAATGATGGATTAGAAATTGTAGAACTAAATGAGATATGACTTTTGGTCTCTGGTACTAAAGTTAGGACTGAAGTCTTCCAGTAAAAAGTTTCAAGATAAAAAGGAACAAAGAGAGGTTATTTTAAAATGGCCCAAGGGAAAATTTGGAAAGATATCCATAGATCTAAAGCTACAGTTTTATCCTCTACCTAAATAACCACACGTGAACCAAGACTTCATATAGATTGAGGTACATGGTTGTCTAATGTGTCTCAATGACTATACAAAGTGTGCACACAATACTCAGAGGAGAACTCTAAAATCATGCCCCTTGATAATAAGACAGGGCTCTCAATGTAAATGATTCATCTAAAAAGAGTCTCCCACACAGGAAATTGCATGAGACTTAATTCATTTACCTAAAAAGGGTAAAGGATTGACTCAAGGCAAGAAGAATTCAAACATCAATTCTCCAGGCTTTATGACACAAATTTCTAATAACCTGATTTTTAGATCACATATCCATCAACTCTTGCTGAGATTAAAAAAAAAAAGGAAGAAAGTAAGAGAGGGAATAGAGAGGGAGAGAGAGAGCAAAGAGGTAGAGAAAGAGTAGAGCGGGAGGGAGGGAAAGAAAAAAGGGAGGAAAGAAGAACAAAAGGAAGAAAGAAGTATAGAGCGACAGAAGGAGGCAGAAGAAAGAAAGAAAACAATCAAAGAGATACCATATTCCTAGTCCAGGAGAAAATAAAGTCATTAGAACTAAAGTGATCAAGAAGATGCTATGCTTCCAAGTTTGGCTTGAAAGGAGACCATTTCGGCCCGGTTTGGTGGCTCAGTCTACAATCTCAGCATTTTGCGAGGCCAAGGTGAGTGGATTGCCTGAGCCTGCAGGTTCAAGACCAGCCCAGGCAATTTGGCGAGACCTTGCCTCTACAATAAATCAAACATTAGCCAGGTGTGGTAGCACATGCCTGTAGTTCCAGCCACTTGGAAGGCTGAGGCATAGGGATGGCCAGAGTCCAGCAGCTTGATGCATAAGTGGCAGTGAGTGTGTCGCTGCACTCAAGCCTAGGCAACAGAATGAGACTCCTATTTAAAAAAAAAAAAAAAAGAGCCAGACTCGGTGGCTCAGCCTGTAATCCCGCGCCTTTGGGAGGCTGAGGTGAGTGGATTGCCTGAGCCCACGGGTCCGAGACCCGCCTGGGCAGCGAGACCTCACCTCTACAATGAATCAAAAAAAAAAAAAATCAGCCGGACGTGGTAGCGTGCGCCTGTAATTTCAGCTACTTGGAAGGATCTCCGAAGCCCAGCAGGTCGAGGCTGCGGTGGCCGGGAGCAGCCACTGCACTCCAGTCTGGGTGACAGAGTGAGACTCCAACTCAAAAAAAAAAAAAAAAGAAAGAAAGAAAGGAGACCAGTTCAAAAGAAGAATTACTGGCTTTGGACAATGTTTTCATTGACCAAGACTTAATCAAATGCCCTTATACTTTTTAGAGCAAGAGCCACCTGGACAGCTGGGGTAATGGTTCAGAGTGTCATGGGAAAGAATATAGGTACTGGTAAGCATCATATTATAGGTAAGATTTCTGTAACTTCTAAGGTAATAGAGACAGTCTTGGAGGACTTTAAACAAATACATTTGTCTCTTGTCCACTCTATTCTCAGGAACCATGTGTCTGAGTTCATTGCAAGGTAGGAAACTACTTTCCAGCAAAGCTCAGAGTTGCACTAAAAACCTTTAGCAAGACAGTCAGGCCCGACTCTTCTGGGAGACAGGATGTTCACAAATATATGAATTAGACCAGCCATTATAAATGGAGATGGTGAGGGCTGGGCTCAGTGGCTCAGCCTGTAATCCTTGGGAGGCCGAGATGGGTGGATTGCCTGAGTCTGCAGGTTAGAGACCAGCCCGGATAACTTAGTGAGACCTCATCTCTACAATAAATCAAAAAATTAGCTACCGGAACCTGTAGTTCCGGCTGCTTGGAAGGCTAAGGCAGAAGGATCGCTGGAGCCAAGCATGTCAACACTGGGGTGGCCATGAGTGTACCACTGCACTCCAGACTGGGCAATGGAGTTAGACACCAACTCAAAAAAAAGGGGGTGGGGTGGGGATGGTGGAGCTTGTGTTAAAATGAAAAAGTTGTGTCAACATAGTATCATTTAAATGTTTTTTAAATATATTTTTTTCAGAGCTAGATATTGTCCCAGGGCATGCTAGTTTGCAATCTCTGCATGAAGAAACCAATCCAACTTTTGTCAACTTAGAGGATGGGTGTATTATGGTATAAGTATCATCTAAGCTATGTCTAACAATAGAGAAATGTTTTCTACTACTAGAAGCATCAGGTAGCCATTATTTTATCTTTTTGCCATCGCTCCACCTTTATGAGTTCAAGTTCATTTTCTTTCAACACAGAAGACAACTAGATAACTGTAATATTTACGGGTTTAGTAGAAAAATGAAAAAAAATCTTTGCTTCCTCCCTGTTTGAAAGAGCATACACTTCATAGAAACATACAACTGCATACAGAAATATCTGCAAGAGTTTGCATACACCTTCATCTAGTTAATACAAATAATCTCAAAGGGAGAAAACACACTACTCTCTGAAGGGAAACCAAAGCCTTTGTATCCGATGTCTCTAAAACTGAGGGTAATCTCCCTGTAAAGAGTGAGCAAAACCATTATGACTCCTCTAGGCTTCCAGATCTTAAAGCAATCAGTCAGTTAATATTTATTCTACAGTATAGACAAAAGTCTACCTTCTGTCAAGGAGAAGAAAATGAATTGTTTTCCCATAATGGTGTTTTCTTTTCAATCAATTTCCCTTCAAGCTTGATTTAAGAAGGTACCATGTCAGAACCTTTAGCCTGGTGGATGAAATCTGGGACAGTTCCCCATCAAAGGTGAAAATTATGAGAGAGGCAAACCCGTGGAGTTCAATCTAGATGCCGCAATGTCCCCTCCTTCTTTTCACTCTCTCTTTTTCTTTCTTGTCAGCTAGAAGTGTTTGCAGTACTGTAAAAAAAAAATCACAGGAACCAAAATGAAAAGGCTAAGATAAACCAAAGAAATGGAACAGGGACAAGAAAAACACTGAGAGTTTTTTCTATCACTTTATATATGTTTAAATGCAATCCAATTCATCAAATATGTGTTGAGTTCTACTCTTTGTTAGGGCGCTGGGTTTTCATAAGATGAATGAAATAGACTTAATTGTTTTTACCTTCAAGGAGCTTACAATTTAGTAAGATAAAAGAACTACTAAAAGTATAAAAGAATTACCATAACTGCCTTTATATAAAAATACAAAATATATTATTGTAACAAAGAAGGCAAATTAATAGATGGTGTTTTTATAATTAAATCTAATGTCTGTGGAAAGGAGGAACATAATATACTTCTTTTAGTTATAACTGCATTATCAACCCAAGTTAATTTTCTGTCTCCTCCATTTCACTTATTCTGTATATTTCGTCAGGTGCTAAGCTCCACTGAGTATATCTGCAATATTTCCCTAGCATTTGTTCTGTCTTCCCCATTTCCTTAGTCTCAATATTCATCAGTTCTCTTCTGAAATAGTGAAATACTATGACTACAGTTTCAGCCCTGATCACTTATCCATCCCACCACGTCAGGGTTATCTTTCCAAATCACATATTTTTGGGGAGGCCAAGGCAAGTGGATTGCCTGAGCCCATGGATTTGAGATCAGCCCAGGCTAACTCGGCGAGACCTCAGTAAAAATCAAAAATTAGCCAGGTGTGGTAGCGCGTTCCTATAGTTGAGGCTTCTTTGAAGGCTGAGATGGAAGGATCAACGAGCCCAGTAGGTCAACGCTGAGGTGACCATGAATGTGCCACTGCACTCCACCCTGGGCGACAGAGTAAGACTCCAACTCAAAAAAATAAATAAATCACGTATTTGGTCATGGAATAGTTCTTCATAAAACCACCTACTGCAGCTCAAATATTACCAAATTATCTTTAGAACCCCTTAAGCTGGCATGCACAGATGGCACTTAACAGGTTGCCAATAACCACTTCTGCCACCCACCTAGTTAAACCATACTGATTATCCATTGTTCCTTTTCTCGATATATTTGTTCAAATGTTTCCCTTTGTCTGATAGGGGCCACCCTACCTACCTACCCCCAACTACTACTTGCCCTTCTCAAGGGACAAATGTCTATCTCTTACTTGACACTAATTCAAATGGCACCTCCACTTGGGGACTTTCTTGAACTCCCAAGAAGAATTTCTTTGCTTCCACACTGTGCTCACACAGTACTTTATATGCACTTCATCATATGCTGTTATGAATATTTTGATTGCTGAGATTTTCAATAGATGTTGATGGCGGCTGAAAATTAAGTCAAGAGTGATTGATTTGTTTATGACACTTTTATAAAATTTCACTTAATGGAATATACTGAATATATACAGAAGTTTGCAGCCACCAATAGAGGTTACTTAGAACTACACTTCAGCTGTCACTTTAGGTAAAATGTGTTTAAAATTTTTGAATAAACACATGGCCTTTACATTAAGACAAGGCATGAGTTTAAAACCAGGGAGAAGATACAAGAGAGAAATGATGTTTCCTATATTTTCTTATGAGTATTTCAGAAAAAAAACTTACTATTTTAAAAGTTTGGTATGGAGGTACAATCACTGGCCTAAAAGACTGGAGTTCTTAGTTCAAGTATCTAGAATATCGTTTACTAATCCTGCAGCTGGTGACAAGCCATGTAACTTCCTGACCTCTGTTTGCTTTTAATAAAATGGGGTTTAAATTATTTGCCCTAAATACATTGAGGGAATGGGCAAGGATCATTACAGTAGCTTACCTTCACCAAGTGCTTCCAAGGAGCCAGACACATTCTGTAAATACTCTCAGATATTGGTGACATTAAGGAAAGTAGGCAACAGTGATATGGGAACAATAAGAAAATCCTCATCAGAAAAGGATAGAGAAGCAAAGACTCTTAGGAAAAGTAGGTATAAACTACTTCCAAATCAATATAGACAGCTGGACCCAACTTGGGTATTCCAGGGAGGTAGGATTGCATGGTTGGGATGAGTTCTGCTGCCATATCATTTATTATTGAACCCACCACACTGGGGAGAAATGTGCAAATGGAAAGTTTCAACTAAGGTTGAAAAATATGCTTGTTTCATTTGATAAGTAAGATTATTACATCTTACACAAGTTTGCTTATTTTCCTTTTACCATTCAAAGTTTCTCTAAATATGTTTGTTTTCAAAAATATGTGCCCAAATATATATAGAAATAGTATACCAAACACATATTATATAAAACATGTATATATCTTTGTGTGTGTGTTGTGTTTATGTATATGTGGGTTTGTATTTTTATTCAGGACATACAAGAACACACATATGAAAGGCTCAACATTAAGGACAAGTCAAGGCACTCTAAAAGTGGTAGTGATAAGGACAGATTTTGGTTATTGAGATTAGCTGTCCAAGGTAGAGGGATAAAAAGGGAAAGAGTCCTATAGGAGAGGAAGGGTCAAACATTGATGGTTATGGTATTCCTGTTTATTTTCCATACATGTGCCTCCTTCCTGTGTGTTAGTTTTTTCGTTTGTTTGTTTTAATTTAGGTGACTTGCACTTAAATTAATTTTTTTGGCAGCAAACCACTACTAAAGATCATTGAACCCTTTCTCCCTTTCTCTTTCACTCACACACATACACACACAGACACATACGGGAGAAAAGGGATGGTAAATGACTGTTGCAACAAGACACTCTTACAGCTAAAGAGAATCATTATCCACTTACATGCAGGAGTCATAACAAGGGTGATCCAACATTAAGAAAGGCTATAGTGGTTGTAACTCTTCTCACCTCATTAGAAGATGTTTTGCTGGGTTCAGAGGCCAGCATCTTATCTACCTACTTGCTCACAAAAGGCTACGTTTTCCATATCTCTGAAACCCCGTATACCTATCTCTCAAACATATGTATGCAATGACAGTGTATTACAATTTGAACTAGCTCAAATCAAAGTTTTCCAGTTCATGAGAGCGCCATATGTCCAAATCAAGCATCTATCATTAATTTTTCAATTCTGTTAGATAGTGTATGCATAAGAGTTATTTTCCCATGGCATTTTCATGGCTTGTTTGCTCTGTCTCCAATCCACAGTGTGAAGAGACAGAAACTAATAGATAATGAAACAAACTCATTTGGTTTGAATGACAATTTTACTGTCTTAGAAGATGACAACAACTATACCCTTCAAATAGGGAAAAAAGTATTTTTCCCAACATTTTCAGTGTTTCGGTTGTCAATAATATATGTGTGTGTATATATTTATATAATTTTGTATAAGTTGTATTTCCAAGAAAGCCTCTGAGTATGAAATCCTTACAGCATTTAATTAAAAAATTTTTTTTAAAAACCACTACATTGGCTGGGTACAGTGGCTCAAGCCTGTAATCCCAGCACTTTGGGGGACCGAAGCAAGAGGACTACCTGAGCCCACAGGTTCAAGACCAGCCTGGGCAACTTGCTGAGACCTTGTCTCTACCAAAAATGAAAAAATTAGCCAGTTGTGGTAGCATATGCCTGTAGTTCAGCTACTTGGAAGGCTGAGGTGGAAGGATCACCTGAGTTCAGCAGGTCGACACTGGAGTGGCCGTGAGCGTGCCACTGCACTTCAGCCTGGACAATGGAATGGGACTCCAACTCCCTGCCCCCCCCAAAAAAAACTACATTTCAGGATACAGCATTTAATTTTTTTTTTTTTTTTTTGAGTTGGAGTCTCACTCTGTCGCCCAGACTGGAGTGCAGTGTCCGCTCCTGGCCACCGCAGCCTTGACCTGCTGTGCTCCGGCGATCCTTCCACCTCAGCCTTCCAAGTAGCTGGAATTACAGGCATGCACTACCATGCCCGGCTGATTTTCTGATTTATTGTAGTGATGAGGTCTTGCTGCCCAGGCAGGTCTCGAACCTGCGGGCTCAGGCAATCCATACAGCATTTAATTTTAAAGATGGACTTAAATTCAGATTGTGACTTGACATCGTAAGTAATATTGATTTTTTATTTTTACTTTGAAGGATGGTCAGATTTATGTAAAAAAAAAACTCAGGATATTTGGCATTCAATCCTAAAAATTTTCAGAAATTTAATCATTAATAACTTTAAAAACTGTGAGATTTGCTATACTTTGAAATAGAAGGCAAAGATGTATATAGATAATGAGGTGCTTAACTGACCCATCAGTAGTAAGTCAGATATTTTCTGGATATTCATTTGATATTTGTGAAGTTACAGAACTGCCATAACACTATAATCTCATGCATTTATATTAAGTATGACATGAGACTCAAATTGTATTTATCAATTTAATTGATATAAGGGATATCCATAAATCTCACATCTGGAAGATGGATGCTCTTATCTATTAGAATTCATTTCCTTTCCTTACAACAGAAGATATAAATTCTCTCAAATGACATGATGCACATACACAGGTCTCTGTTGACTTGCTGACCAAGAGAACTCCTGAAGTCTTTTGTGACAAAAGAGTACTGCACTATAAAAAGGCCAAATGAAAATGTTTTTATTTTTAAAAGTCATTAGATGATCCCATACATGGAGAGCAGTGGTCACACATTGGCCTTAAAATGTTCTGATGTTCTCATTTCAATTCTGTCATTACTCATTCAAAAGTACAATTCAGATAGCACTGACAAAGCCATTGGCCTTGAGTGTGAAAAAGGATTATGGAACTGTAGGAATGGAAAGAACTTTGAAAAGCTAAATACTTGACCTGCAAATTTTCCATTAAGTTACCCCTCACATAGAAACCACCCTCTCTTATGAAAATTCAACCCCATGATAGCTTTGTCAGATTTCTTCTGCTTTGGGAGCAACTCAATGGCTTTGGCTCATTTTTACCAACTTTTGTAACATACTGTTCCCTAAAGGAAAGAAATAAGCAATGTTTTGAGCTTGAGTTTCTGCCTTATAATACCAATTCTGCTTCATTTTCCAGATTTTAAGAAATATATGTGGAAGTATTTTTTTTCTGATATTCCAGGCAAGTTCTAACTTCAATCACTATCTTCTGCCTCCTTAAGTACCCTGGTGATTGTAACAAGATATACAATCATTCATTTTCTGTACAATAATTTTTGTTTAATAATTTATGACTTTAGTCAGTTCTCGGTTCTATAAATCCCAATCAGGCAATGGCCGTGATGATTAGCCTACAAAGTTCCACACTTCTGCCATATCCTATCCTTCAAGTGTCACTCTACTTCACAGTAATTTATTTTCAGTGACCCTGGTACCTTCCAAGACATAGGAGTCATGGTACTCAGAAAACAATGTCATATGTCCATGTTCTATTCCTGTTTTCATGTTTTCTGCAGAGAACATTCTCTATAATGATATTTTTTAAAATATCATTCAAAGAATCATTTATTAATATTTTCCAGATTTTTTTCAAAGTATCTACTTAACAAAGCATTTTACTTCTGAAAAATACTACCCTACTGTTTTCTGCAGAAGGATTCAGGGTATTTTCCTAATAGAAGACATATCATGGAGATAGATTGGCATTCTCCAATAATGATAAAATGACAAAGAGAATTTTCCTAAGGGAAAAGCTTTCACAGTCCCTTTCATAGGCCTGGTCTTTGAGAGTCTTTAGTTATCTTTTGTCCTGACCCATATCAGGGGAAAAAATATATATATATACGCACACACATACATATATGTTTATATATATATTTATATCTATGCACCAGGAGTTGGAAAAAGCAAGAAAAAACAATGTAATTTTAAGGAAATGCTAAATCACTGTTGTGGGAATGTAAGCTAGTTCAACCCCTATGGAAAGCAGTTTGAAGATTTCTCAAAGAACTAAAAATAGAGTTAGCATTTGACCCAGCAATTCCGCTTCTGGGAATATACTCAAAGGATTTCAAATCGCTCTACCAAAGGAACACCTGTCCATGCACAGTCACTGTAGCACTATTCACAATAGAAAAACATGGAACCAACCCAGACACACACTGACAGTGGACTGGATAAAGAAAGTTTGGTACATGTACACTGGAATACTACATGACCATAACAAAGAACAAAACCATGTCCTTTGCAGCAACATGGATGCAGCTGGAGACCATCATTCTAAGTGAGTTATCAGAGAAGCAAAAAAACAGAACCCTGCATGCTCTCATTTGTAAGTGGATACTAAATAATGGGTACAAAGATGGGAACAACAAACACTGGGCACTGCTAAAGGATGGAGAAAGGGAGAGGAAATAAGGGATACAAAACACCTCTTGGGTACCATGCTCACCACTGAGGGGCAGGCTCATCAGAAGCCCAAACCTCGCCTTCATGCAATATGCCCATATAACAAATTCTCACAAGTACCCCATGACTCTAAAATAAAAAATAAAATAAAGGCCAGGTGCGCTGGCTCAAGCCTATAATCCCAGCACTTTGGGAGGCTGAGATGAGAGGATTGCTTGAGCCCATGGGTTTGAGAACAGCCTGGGCAACTTGGCGAGGCCTCATCTCTATAATAAATCCAAAAAATTGGCCGGGTGTGGTAGTGTTCACCTGTAGTTCTGGCTGTTTGGAAGACTGAGGCAGAAGGATCGCCTGAGCCCACCAGGTCGACACTTTGGTGGCCGTGAGTGTGCCACTGCACTCTAGCCTGGGTGACAGAGTGAGACTTCAACTCAAAAAATAAAATAAAATATGCATTTACTAATTCTACCATTTATTGTGCTATGATACCCTGGGAAAAACCTGTAAGTCTAGAAAATAGGTAATGAATAAATATCCAGCAAGGTATTTGTAACCGGACAGAAGAAAATAAATATAAAAGCATTATTGTAAAACTGTAAAGTACAAAGGAATCTGAATTATTATATTAGAGCAAATTTATATAACCCTACATTTCTTTTATTACTCACTTTTGCAAGTGGATGAATTCTATTATTGTTTGAAGTACTCTGCATGAGTATTCACAACTCCAGACATTTGTGTTATGTCTCGGGTTTCTAGGTGGGGTGTGTGTGTATGTGTGTGTGCAGAGGCGGTGTGCATCACTTTTCATAATTGACTCACACCCAAATGGTAGCTTTCAAGAGGCAGAGCCATGTAGGCAGTAGCTGTTTCGACAGTACACAGTCACTCTGATGACAAGCAAATTTTCTTCAGGAACAGAACACTCTCCTGTCACCTTCCTCCAGATGAAGGCCAAAATACTTTAGAAATAACAGATGGCGAGAAGCTGGGACCTAATTGAAGATCTACCTATTGAGACAGCAGCAAATGCCTGAGAACTACAGTGTAAGACTTTTCTCTCCAAACAGGCAGCATGCAGAGTCAACAATATATAGAAACAAGAGACTTATTGTTTTTAACTTGGTATGGGGAATATTTTCTTCCTTCTCCTGGGATTTCATAGTCCCCAACGGACCCAAGAGGTAAAAGCAAATTAAGGAGTGATGGTGAGAACCTAGCCCTGTCAAAGTTCTCCAGCACTGGAATTCTTCTGTGGTCTTTGGGTAGCTCTTATAGTCCTTCGAGCTCTTTTTTGTATCCCAGTTCCTGGCACTTCAGGACAATATCAATGACCAATCTTGGAGAGTATGACTCTAGTTTTCTCACTGTTTTGGCTGTGTCTTACAGCGTTCATTTTTGTCCTTTATATCCTTAAGAATTTCTCTTCTAATCTTGCTAAATGAAGTACTGGCAGTCCTAGGAAACATACCACTGACCTCAAAGATTGTATTAATGAAGTTCATTTTCTCCTTTCACCGGCTCTTATCAGATGCACTGGGACAGTGCACACAAATCTTGGCTCCATCATGAAGGGAGCAGGGCTGGCTTCAGCAATAGTCAACTGTGAATGTTAAGAACTTATCTGTGATTCACTGGGTCCCATTCTTCAAATCCTATTATATTTTAACCCATTCAGCTTCTCCTAATGGACTGTCCCTTCCTACTTGAAAATTACCTTGGGAAGCAGAGAAGGAGGGGAGAAGAAGAAACTCTATTTCTTACTTGTTTTGAATGCTTAAAAAGTTGATCATTAACAGAACAAAAGGGAAACAGGAGACAATATGGGTTATTTCTAGTTTAGTTGCAACATGGTCTTAGGGGACACTTTAGGTGTGGGTTGACAGACCTTGATCTATGCCATGGTCCTGTTTAGATGGGGGGTGTCTAGGAAAGGCAAGTACACTCTGTTCCCGAGAACATGAGCAAATGTGTCTAGGGACCGTGGAATAAATTACACCTTTAGGGAGTAGCATAGAAGCCACAGACATAACCATAGGCATCATCCTTCAGTGATTTTATATGGGATATTGCTAATTCCTAGAATTTATGCCTTGGAAACCCCAGACCATTGACTTGGAAACAAAGACTTTTATCCTGCTTTGTGGCTATAAATTTAATTCTGGACAGGAGTTGGTGAGTGTATCCTTGAAGGAAAAGAAAGACAAAGTCAACCAGTTACTATATGATTAAACACACACACATACATACACACACACACACACACTAAAAAAGGGGGGCAGGATAGTGTAGTAGAAATATTTCAGGCTTTATATACAGCTCTGGTTTCACATCAAGGCTCTGTAAACAATGAGCTGTGTGACCTTGGGAAATTCAACATGCTTTCTCTGAACTTCTCTGTTTCTTTCTTTCTTTCTTTTTTTTTTTTTTTGAGTTGGAGTCTCACTCTGTCACCCAGACTGGAGTGCAGTGGCCGGTTCCGGCCACCGCAGCCTCGACCTGCTGGGCTCCAGCGATCCTTCCGCCTCAGCCTTCCGAGTAGCCAGAATTACAGGTACGTGCTACCACGCCCAGCTGATTTTTTGATTCTTATTGTAGAGATTAGGTCTCGCCTGCCCAGGAGGGTCTCGAACCCACGGGCTCAGGCAATCCATTCACCTCAGCCTCCCAAAGGCGTGTGATTACATGCTGAGCCACCGAGCCTGGCTCTGTTTCTTCATATATAAAATATCTACCACATAGGGATTAGTGAAATAATTTACTTAGAGCACCTGTAGAACTTAATTATCTCTGCATATGACAGCTAATAATTATACAGATGTTTGCTCCTTGAACTTAACAACCACTTATTTGGTTTAATAATTCAAATTCAGAGTAATCAGTTGTCCTCTTGCTATTAAAAAGCTTTCTGTTGTGTGGGGGCGGAGGGATACTGTGGATTGTCAAGAAAGCCTTCTTAGTGCTTTATGGTACTTCTATACAAGTGTATGAAACTGGACATTCACATCAAAATCACCTTAAAAGATACCTTGGGTCAGACATGGTGACTCAAGCCTGTAATCCCAGCACTTTGGGAGGCTGAGGTGAGAGGATTGCCTGAGCCCATGGGTTCGAGAACAGCCTGGACAATTTTGTGAGACCTCTTCTCTACAATAAATCAAAAATAAAATTAGCTGGGCATAGTAGTGCAAGCCTGTTGTTCTGGCTACTTGTAAGGCTGAGGCAGAAGGATTGCCTGAGCCCAGCAAGTCGACACTGGGGTGACCGTGAGTGTGCCGCTGCACTGCATCCTGGGCAACAGAGTGACTCCAACTCAAACAAACAAACAAAAAAGATACCTTGAAATGCTGGAATGTTCTCTAATAAGCCCGGAGAGGACAGGGATAATAGTACCACTGTTTATTTATGTTGTGCCATTTTTCTTAATACCTATGACTTTATTTTATTTTCCAAATCTCTCTGGGAAAGATCAAGAGGATGAGAGGGAGGAAGGGAGAGAGGGAGGGAGGGAGAGAGGAGAGGGAGAGAGGGTGGGAGGGAGAGAGGGAGGGAGGGAGAGAGGGTGGGAGGGAGTGAGAGAAAAACAGGGCGAAGGCAAGAGAGAGAAAGAAAATGACTCTGATGGACTGTGGGAAGGAGAAGGTTCATGACTTTCCCAGAGTCAAGAATCTTGGAGGTGAGACTGACTATAAGTCAGATCTTGTGCCCCAGGCTCTGCATGTGCTCACAGGGTTACATACATATCATCCCCATATACATAAATCTTTGAATAACCATGATCTGGGGCAAATTTGTTCTGAACTCTTGCAGGACTGAAATACTTTAGCCAAGATGTATCTTGGTTCACATCATGTACCTCCCATATTCTTTTACACATATGTACGTGTGTGTGTGTGTGTGTGTGTGTATGTGTGTGTGTGTGTGTGTGTGTGTGTGTATACATATACATACATACATATATATGTTACAGAGTAAAAATTATCAGTAGAGTTTTGACCTGAGTGGCAAAAAAATATTCACTCGGCATTCCGAATAAAATATTTTAATACTAATTATAACTCTGATCAGTAGTAAAAGGCAGAGATTCAACAAATGCTAGTCAAATAAATGAAATTTCAAACTTTCCCTGTATACACAAAATATTTGATACTGTTTCAACAACTAAAGAGAAGCCAGCCTAAGGAATGGGTCTAGGAAAGATAGAAAGTAAGATTGTGCTCTCCCTTCTGCTAATGGACAACTTGAAGCAAGACAACAAACCTAATTTAAACTCAGTTTAATTAATTCAAAAATAGAGATGATGAGATTACTCCTTTACATTTTCCTCAAAAGGGTAATTTGAAAATGGAGGAAAAAAATTGACAAAGTGTCTGGAATTTTCTGGACACAAGCAACACAGAATTCCAGTCACTGCTGATTTTCTAAAGTCTCAAAGCAGCTGCTGCAACTTCTCTATGGCAATGAGGCGCAGGGCGTTATGTAACACTGCAACTTCCCTGCTGGTCCATTTCTAAAAAGAGCCCTGCTGAAAGTTCCTGGCTAGCCTCGTTCCAAAACACGGGTGTGCCTTTGTTCTTCCTTTTAACTGAAATTAAATTGCTGCCTGAAGAACTGAGGATATATTTAGAAGACAGTCTTTCCAATTTCTTTTTTGTCTTCGTTAAAGTCTCCTAATTGAGAATCATATTCCATAAAATTACATAGCAGTGTAAAGACTTGGGGAAACAAGCAGACCACCTGTAGGGGAAAATCAAGTCTTCATCTTTCTGAGCACCTCCATATCTTCTCTCTACAACAAATAAAGCTGACCTTTCTGCTTGTTGATAGTGAGTGCCCCTCCTTCCATTCCATTCAGGTATTCTCTTTCAAATTGACCACAGGAAACACACTCAATTCATTAATTTTGGGAGGGAGAGGTCAGAATTTTGGTTTCTTCACCACTGGGGAGTGAAAGGAAAATGTTGTGAATATGACAGCACACAACACGCATTTTTGCGTGGATTGGACATCACAATGTCCAATGATGGAGATACAGAATAAGGACACCATTGGTTGTCACACATTTATTATCTTAATAAATAATGTTATTTGCTTTGTTTCTAATATAAACCAGTCTTTGAACAAAACTTTAAGAATAAAGAAATATACACGTGTGTAAATATATATAAACCCTGTGTCCAAGGCATTAACAAGTAGTAGCGAGAGTTGAGACAACCTAATTCAAAAACACTCATTTTTTTATGAACTTATGGGTTCGGAAATAAAGTCTGTCACCAATAGAAAGCATTTAATGTGGTACATGGTCATGGCTGGTCTCAAGTCAGCCAGGTCTGGGCTTACAAACCAAACACAAACATCTACAAAGGCCATGAAGGTAATGCAACAGGAGTTAAGCCAGAGATGAAGAGAAACACATGATTCACACCAAGGCTTAAGAGGACAGACTTAGCTTCAGCTACAACTGGTATCAGCCAAGAACCTGATTAAAAATAATAATAATGACAAAAATTTTTTTAAATCAGGATTTTTATGTAAAATCTTTTTTTTTTAATTTGGAGTGTCACTCTGTCACCCACATTGGAGTGTAGTGGCATGCACCACAGCCTCAACCCGCTGGGCTCAGGTGACAGGTGATCCTCCCTCCTCAGCCTTCCAAGTAGCCGGAACTACAGGCACATACTACCTTGCCCGGCTAGTTTTTGATTTATTGTAGAGACAAGGTCTCACCAAGTTGCCTGGGTGGGTCTTGAACCCACAGGCTCAGGCAAGTCACTCGCCTAGGGCTCCCAAAGTGCTGGGATTACAGGCTGAGCCACCTTGCCCAGCCTATGTAAAATCTTTAATGAAAAAATTGTGAGTATAATGGACACTGATGTAACCTCCCAAAACACTCTTCAACCAAGGACTTCCTGCCTGAGCAGAGCTGCAAGGAATGCTGTCCATAGACAGTCTCCAGGTGCCAGCCCCTTCAGGGTTGGCCTAAGACACAGAGCCCCACCTTGCCTAGGAGTATGCTCTTCCAGGTGACTCACATTCAATGACTTACTGATGTTCCAGTGCAAGGTCTTAGCCATCTTGGCCCAACTCAGGATATTCTGAAAGGTGATATTAACTTCAAAGCACAATTCTACTTACTTCCCTTCTTTTTCACGGGTGGTGGCCCCCAGAAAAATAATCTGGCACAATGAATGCCACTGCAGCATCTGTTCCTAGAAAACCCAGACTGTGACTATTAGTAACTAATAATTTCTTGTTTTGTTTTGCTGTTATTATTATTAGCATGATGAAGATCAAATAAAACCAATGCAAAATTTGCATTATGTAGCCTAAGTTAATGGACCATCTAGGCCAGCATTGCTCAACAGAAATATAATTGCAAGGCAAATATGAAATTTTAAATTTTTCTAGTACTCATACCAAAAAAAAGTAAGAAAAAGATAGAAAGAACAGAAACATAAAGAAATAGAAATTAACTTAAATTATATTTAACCCCATATATTCAAAATAGTATCTTTTCAAAGTGTGATCAAAATTAAAAATTATTAGAGACATTTTACATTCTATTTCCTATATTAAGTCTTCAAAAATCTGGTGTGTATTTTATACATATAGCATATCTGAATGCAGACACTAAATTTTTATTAGAAACATTTTATCCGTATAGAAATTTCATAAAATTTACTATTGGAAAAGTAATATATCCAAATAGTTCCATACATACTTAAGTGTTTTCCAATGACTGACTTGAATATCAATTTTTTTTTTTTTTTTGAGTTGGAGTCTCACTCCGACGCCTAGGCTGGAGTGCAGTGGCATGCTCACAGCCACCCCAGGATCGACCTGCTGGGCTCCGGCAATCCTTCTGTCTTAGCCTTCCAAGTAGCTGGAACTATAAGCATGTGCTACCACACCCGGCTATTTTTTTAATTATTGTAGAGACAAGGTCTCGCCAAGTTGCCCGGTCTGGTCCCAAACCCACGGGCTCAAGCAAGCCACTGGTCTCAGCCTTCCAAAGTATTGGGATTACAGGCTAAGCCACCGAGCCTGACCAAATATCAATTTTTAATGTAAAAATTGAGTTAATTAATATTAGATTGAATTAGAAATTCAGTTCCACAATTACACTAACCACATTTTAAGCATTTAGTAGCACTATATGACCAGAGGCCTCTGTGTTGAACATACTGGGTATAGGTTGTGCTCTTTTTTTTTTTCTTTTTTAAGAATTGGGGTCTCACTCTGTCACCCAGGCTGGAGTGCAGTTGTGTAATCATCACTCAGTTTAACCTTGAACTCCTGGCATCAAGAATTTCTCCTGCCTCAGCCTCCAGAATAGCTAAGATTATAGTGTGACCCATTTTTTAGGGATACTTTATAAAAATTTTTAATGCTCTGATGTCCAATCCATGCAAAAACGAGATAATTGAAAGAAGAGTTATGCTAAAAATCAAAACAAAGTGCAAAACATGTTTTTAACTAAAGGATTTGTACAATCTTATGAAATAATTCATTTGGCAACAAGAACAATTCTGAATGACAAAGTAGAAACTATGCAATGTAGGCAAGAGCTGTGTTTTTGCAATTGACAATTGTCAGTAAGAGATGAACAAGAAAGGAGGAAATTTTTTTTTAAATGACTTGTATGAAGATCAACATCATTAGTACGGGATGCTACTAGGCTAAGGTTAGTTAAGGAGAATGCTGAGTAAAGAATATAAAGGCTGAGCATAGCAAAAAGGGTGCTGAGTGAAACCTTGCTACAATATTTGTTTGGGTTCATGTTCAAGGGCTATCTGAGGCTGCAACACAATAGTCTAGTAGTGAAGTCGTGACAGGAGGAACTGGAGCTGCCTAAGTGGCACCTGTCTGTTCCCAATATTCATGAAGGGAGGGGAATGCCTGTTGCAAAAGATGTTCACTGAAGACCCAAACCATGGTCTGTTTTCCATTAGCTTGTAAAAAATAACTTTATTGAGTACCTACCATATCCCTGCAGGGTTTGAAGTGCTGGTGATATACGGCTGAACAAGATAGGTGGAATTATTGTCCTCAGTTTTCTTCTTTCTTGAGTTCATTGGTAGATAAACAAGATAACTGAAGATTCTACTAAGTGAGACAATTACCTAAGGACACCAAAGACATTGTGATAGAGCATGACAGAGGTAAATCAGTTACGGTGGCCAGGAAAAGCCTCCCTGAGGAGGAGACATAGAGTCAAGATAAAATGAAAAGGGGCAGGAAGAAGAAGATCTGAGGGAAAACTGTGCCAAGTATGGCTTTATTCATAACAGGTGAAATACTGAAATAGTATAAATACCGAGTCATCAAATTTAAAGTTGTCCTTGTACATATGTACAAACACATTACAAAAAACCTATACAAAACGTACAAACGTACCAAAACATTAGCCTGAATTGCAATGCTTTCTCGGATAATATAATTACAGTTTGCTTTCTAGAAACTGCATATAATTTCTGTGTAGGAGAAGGACAGCTATTTTATTTGTCTCAGCAAAAAATCTGGGGAATCATTACTCAAATTTGAAGTTTTCCCAACTTATGAACTGATGCAGCAACTAATTCCCTGCAGCGCTAGCCTACTTCCAGGGTCATGTTCCATGTATTATTGTTATTTCTCCTTGTAACCTTTCCTACAGATAGAACAAGTGTTAACATATCATATATCCCTTAAGAGTCCCTGCTTGGTGGGGATGTCTCACCGTGTGTCTCTTATGCAGGCATGATCATTTACAGCATCGTCTCTTGCTCTCCAAGGTGTCCTAGTTTGCAGATGAACTATGTGGTCTTTCTAAATGACCACTGATTACACTTGGAGAGTAGTGGTTAATTCTACTAGTAGACTTCTCTGGCATGCAAGCGCACACAGGAGATTCTGCACCCTTGCTGCTTCCAACCAGTCTCCGTCTGCCAGATATTAAAGGCAAGCAATAAAGACTGCAAGCAAATGGTGAGATTTACACTGAGCACTACGATCTGTTCTCATGCAGGGAGACATATTGTCTCTGAGTATTCTTGTCCTCCCTCGTCTCTCTCACTGACCTTGCCAGCAAGAGAACCTCTTGGTTTGATCATGCCTGAGACAGGCAATGGAGACACCTAGCCTTTCTGATCTGGCATAAACCTCTTCATTTTATTTAGCTAGATTTTACTTTTTGTTCATTACCTAAAGCAGCAAGCATGACTCTTTGGGCACTGTGTTTAGAGCCAAAGCAATTTATACCAGTTTCAAGCAACATGGAGAAGTCTCCAGACCTACATTAGAGCTGAAAGCAGAAATTTTTACTGGAGTCTGACAGGTTCTAAGTTGGGCAACTCATACAGTGGTGTGATGTGGGGGTGGAGTAGGGGAGGAGAGAGCCACCTCATTATGCTGATTAGATCCTTATGATACAATTTAGAAATAGTTAAAAATGGGCTGGGCTCAGTGGCTCAACCTGTAATCCCAGCACTTTGGGAGGCCGAGGCGAGTGGATTGCCTGAGCACATGGGCTCAAGACCAGCCCGGGCAACTTGGCGAGACCTCGTCTCTACAATAAATCAAAAATTAACTGGGCATGGTAGTGCACACCTGTAGTTCTGTCTACTTGGAAGGCTGAGGTGAAAGAATCACCAAAGCCCAGCAGGTCGACGCTGGGGTGGCTGTGAGTGTGCCACTGCACTCCAGCCTGGGCAACAGAGTGAGACTCCAACTCAAAAAAAAAAAAGAAAAAAAATGTTAAAAATGAAAAGAGAAATAAGTTAGGAATGAGAAAAACAATCTTCCAACGAAGCAGAAACTTTTGCTGGCTAGGATGCCCCTTTCCCCATTCACAACTTTGCTTACCTAGTCTGCATATTCACTTATACAGTATTCACACTTTAAACATAGTCACTACTGACTTATATCCCAGCATCTGACATAAAACCAAATCCTCCCTTCTGTCCACATTCACAACCCCAGGGGCATTCTGTGGGAAATTGCACCAAATATTTCCAACTATAGATTTTATACATCTGTTTCCCCTCTAGATTTCAAGCTCCTTGAGACAAAACAGTTTCTTATCCATCTCAGTAAACCCAGGCTAGCAGCTTGCATGCAGTAGTCACTCAATAACTGTCCTCCGAATTTAATTGAAACCTACACATACTGATGCATTTTAGGTCCTATTGTTCAGGGAAAGAATGAATAACTGGATGAATTGTAGCACTATTATATGGCTGCTTTATTATATAGCTATTTCCTAGCAGACAGACCAGCTCTAAACTCTACATGAGAGATTCAATTTAAGGGAAACAATGGGAAATTGGAAAACTCATCTTGACAGTAAACACTGAGATGAACAATGACAGAGTGAAGGCTCTTCTTTCTTAAGCGTGTGTGAGCGTGTGTGTGTGAGCGTGTGTGTGTGTGTGTGTGTGTGTGTGCGCACATGACACACAGAGTCATATGAAATCATTTAGTTGTAGCCCATCTGGATGGAGAGGAATGACGCAGAGGGATTTTTCCATGAGGAGTTGATGCCCTAATTGGCATCCTAAATTAAGGTAAATTATTGCAAACTCATTGTTCCTGTGTTTGGTCAAGTGGTGTCATGAGCTGAAGATAAACTGGAAAATACTTTCTCCTCAATTGTGAACTTTATCACTGCAGATATTTCCATGACTTCCATGAAATTATGATCGAATCACTTCTCGCTTTCAAATAAAAATAGGAGAAAAATAGATGTTTTCAAACTATAGAGCTGCCTTTTGAACCAGGTGTGTATTAAAAAAAAATTTAGAAAAGTCTTAGAATTTTACAGATGAGAAACTTAAAGAGGTAATGTGATTTGGCCCTGATCGTATAAAGCCTGGAGTGGTATCTGGCATGTAATAGGTACTTGGCAAATACATGTATGAAAATAAATGAGTTTGTGTAATCAACAAATCAACGGATGGCCAAACACAGCTAACAATTGGTGGGGCTGTGAGTTAAACCTAAGTACTGCATATTCCAAGTTAAAGGCAATTTTCACTGCATATACTTCCACTAATACTGGGTATACATATCTTAACAAAGGTGTTTAATTTTGCCTAATTTCCAAATAACATTAAAAATCCTCTTCAAAAAGCTATTTCCAATATTTCTACAAACGTATCCCATTTAGTATCTGAAAATGGGTGTGCTAACTGAATCGGTGTTATATGGGACAAGTAAATCATAGTTCTAATGGGAGGAAAGTCTCCTAATATTTGTACATTGTTAATAGCGCTGCCATTCTTCCCAAGTTGTCCAAAGTCAGAACATGCCTCTGGCCAGTTTCTTTCAGCCAAGCTTCCCTCAGGCTGCAGTGATGTCTACAGATACTCCTCAAAATGTCAGAGTACTCCTCTCATCCCTGACTGCTATTCATTATTCTCCTTCCTCTACCAGTGTCCCAAGTCCTTGGAAAACCAGAGTACAATTTTCTCTCTGCTTCTATGTGTGATCACCTGCACATATTTGTCAGCCATTATGGATCAAAACTTCTTCCCAGAACACAGAATGCATTGGAGGAAAAAAAAAAAAATCACATTGGAATAAATTGGCCAACAAAGATGAAAGTGAATAATACTCCTCTAAGAACATACTAAGCCTAGGCATTATAAGGCATTAAGTTTGTGCGTTGTGCTGAAGCTGCAATGCAAAAAATATTAAATATACTTACATACACAGGTAGTTTTCATTTTGAATAATTCTGATATGCGTGAATTTCAGCTATCATGATTTAGTTCATAACCCCATCCTCCTAATAACAGGGTTTACATTTTAGTTACTATGCTATATTGACTGTATTTGCATGAAGTATAAACTTCGTTGCTAGCCTTTCAATCAAGTCACATTTACTACATAAATTACAGATATATATCACGATTGTTGACCAAACTCACTGGTTCTTTTTACTCAGTTCACACACAGACAGCAAAGCATGTAGAATATTGTCGATTTCCCTCTCACTAATAAACCCATGTGGCATTTTGCAAAACTGGATAATCAAAAAAGAGTTCTACCCAACAAAGAAACAAAAAATGAAAATGCTGAGAGTGAAATTTAAGTTAGACATAAATGGAGTTATAGAAAAAAATAGCTGATAGTGAAAATGTTGAGATTGATAAAAAAAAGAGAAGCTGCAAGGTATGCATGTAGCTAGAAAGTTCTTTCTAAAATCCAAATTTCATTCCTCACGTATAAGTAAGCACTCACACATCTATCATTTATACCAGCTAAGAGGCATATTGCTTTCTTGATTTATATCACATCACTGGCATCATGATCCCATGATTTTTATGACACACGTATAAAGTGGGCTAGAGGAGGTCTGGGAGCAGACTTTCAGCTACCATGAAAAGCCACTTGGAAAATGTCCTGCTCCTCACTTTTGGATCCAAAGTTCTTACAGTGATGACTCTAACACAGTTAAAAGCATTACTTGCTACAGCAATTGTGAGAAAGCTTTTCTCTTAACTTTGTTTCAAAAGATCTATGAGCCCATATTCCCTTGGAATTGTATCTACTCTGCTCCATTCTACCACGAATGCTCATTCGACAAGTTTTCTGCTGTTAATTTTCCCCCCAGAGAACAATGCAGTGAAATAGAAATATGATACAATAAAATTACCTCGAATTCTCCTTATTCAAAAGGGAAAGTATAGACACAAAAGGCACAATATCTCCTGGTTATAAAGAGTAAGCAATTTTTGAGATTTTATTAATAGGCTGTACATACAAGATTCAGTGTGTATGTTGGGCACTAGAGCTATTTCCTGCTGAAATGTTTTCTTTTGTTATTCTAAAAAGCTAACATTTGTGAATTCTCCTTACAAAAATAATATATGTTCAAAGAATAAAAGGTAGATAATATAAAATAATTTAAAGAGGACAGTGAGGAGGCTACATTAATTTTAGAGTATGAGGAGGAACTCAAAAAACCAGAATTCATTTATTAAAATTTGTATATTTATTTGTACATATTTAAACTTTAGTCACCTGCAAAGTACTTTATGCTTGATGCAATACACCTGTCGAGACACTTTTTCCACTGCTCAGTTTTTTAAACTTGTCAGTTTTGATGCCTTTCAGTACTTCTGCCATTTTTTGTTTCACCTCCTCCATATTGGCAAGACCTTTCCCTTTGAGGACTTTTTTCATCCAGGAAAACAAAACAAAACAAAAAGGCACTCAGGGAGAGATCCAGTGAAGAGGGAGTGTGGGGCATGGGGGTCATGTCATTTTTGGTCAAAAATTGCTGAACACTTAACTTAGTGTGGGCAGGGGGCAGGTACATTTGTAAACTACCCATCATAAAATGGGCAAACATGTTAAAAGAATCTCCAAAAACAAATTCACTGAAGCCAAACATAATCTTTCACAACAATGCTAGCTGGTACACTGATGACAATGAGTTCTAGAACACTTACCTAGCAGGGGAAGCCTGTACTACAAGGGACCTGCACTCCCCAAAATAATTCCATTTTTGAGTGGGTCCCCCCCTCATAGATCCTTTCAGGTTTTCTCCAGGGGCAAGTATGCATACTTAGTAAATATATTCTCATACCCTATCTGCTTTTCTATTGTTTATTTTTCTGTCAGTGCCTGGTATTAACATTTACTGATATTTACAGTATTTTGATTTAGATAAAAATCATAAGTTGGTTTCCATAGCTGCTAACTAGTTTATAAGAAATTACCTAAAGCTATGTTCTCTCATGGGACAAAATCAGTGTGAACGCTAGACTCTAAAAAATAAATATTTTTCAGCTTTGTTATTACTTAAAGTACAGGTGCACCACGGCCACTATTAACATTCATATGTGCAAGAATCTCAGGAATTTTGTTGATTTCCTGTTTGGGGACAGAAAATAATCTCCATGAGTCTACAATTTCTACTGATTGCAGAACACAAGTCTGTGCCCACAAATATCAAATAAAGTGCTCAAAAAATAAGGAGCCTACTTAAAGGACATCTGGTTGGCCAGTTGGTGATAATCTGGACACAAAATAAGATCAATAACAACAACAAAATCATTTACTTTTTTTTTTTTTTTTTTTGAGAAAGCAGGATTTATTGAAAGGACAGAAAAGTTCTCACAGTGAGAGGGGACCCAAATGGTTTGCCCCTACTACTTTTGCTTGATTAAAACAAGCTACATCCATGAAATATTCATAGTAACATTGAAAAAAAGTTAATATAAAGCATATTGTGACATAAAACACAATTGTTATATAAAATAAGTATGAACATAATTGAGCATATTTAATTATTTTGATTTCAGTGATTAGGAGAGTGCTAAAATACATGGGCATGTTTGTTTTAGGTTAGCTCTCGGTGCCTGTTTATAAAATAAAGAATTGGCATTGTCATGTTTATAAAATAACAAACTTTATAAACATAAAGTGTTGGCATAGTCATGTTACTAAAAATAAAAATACATAAAAATATAAGTGTTGGCATAATAATGTTACTATAGGATAAGTAGAGAACAATGAATAAAAGTAACATAAAATATATCAAACAGTCTTGAAAAAAGAGAAAAAGGCTTAACAAGAACAGACAAGCCTGGCCAGATCTGGGCATCACACCTAGTAACTTGGCAGGATGGATGCACTCAACAGTGCATTTTACGATGACACATGAGTTTAACATGCAAGAAAGAAAGATAACTACTCAAATTCATCCTCATCTCTTGGAAGATGAAACTGCCAGATGGCCCTTGACTTTTAATAAGTTGTTTATAAGAATATATCTTTTTATTAATGCTAGTAAAGTACAGTATTTGATAATAAATATGGGTCATATAACATCACCAAATGTCCCTTTTAAAAATACATTACTTTTGGAGAGAGACAATAAATTACAGGAGAAAATTTAGACTTTTATAAAGACAGTTATATCTTGACACAATAAATGAATTTAATGATTAAAAAAATTTTTTTTTAAACCTTCAGCCTGTTGACCAGCAGCTTTGATTTGATTCATATTAGAGAAGTAACTACTATTCGATAGATTAGTGAGGTATTGATAAAATTCTGGGAAAATATTAAAACAAATAGACATATAATGATTATATGAATCAAATCTATAATTTACTATAGATTTAAGTTAAACTGTAAAAGTTTAAGTGTAAAAAGTATGTATTTTAAAGAACTTGAAATGTTCTTTAAAAAAAATCAGTCATACACAATTTGGAGTTGAAGTTTAAATTTTGAAGAAGTCTGGGCTTATGCCTGTAATCCCAGTGCTTTGGAAGACTACGTGAGGAGGATCACTTGAAGCCAGGAGTTGGAAAGCAGCCTAGGCAACAAAGCAAGACCCCATCTCTACCAAAAAAAAATTAAAAATTAATTAACTGGGCATGGTGGTTCAAGCCTGTAGTCCCAGCTATTCCGGAGGCTGAGGCAGGAGGATCACCTGAATCCAGGAGTTCAAGGCTGCAGTAAGCTATGTCCACACCATTTTGTGGGCCTGGGTAACACAATGAGAGCTGGTTTCTAAATAAATACATTTTTAAGAGGAATCTGTCACTTATTGTAAATTTTTAAATAAAGAAATTTTGGTTTTAAATGTTTTGCTTTTTAGATATGAGTTAAATAAATTGATCATTAAACAAAGTACAGATAGTGATGACTGCTCCCCTATTTGCATAAAAGCTTGTCAGATACTAAAGCATCCACGGGGCCCTGCTCAGTGGTTCAGTCTGTAATTCCAGAATTTTGGGAGACCGCGGCATGTGGATTACCTGAGCCCACAGGTTCGAAACTAGCCCGAGTAACTTGGCAAGACCTCGCCTCTACAATAAATCAAAAATTAGCTGGACGTGGTAGCACACACCTGTAGTTCCGGCTACTTGGAAGGCTGAGGTGGAAGGATTGCCAGAGCCCAGCAGGTTGACGCTGGGGTGGCCTTGAGTGTGCTACTGCACTCTAGCCTGGGCGACAGAGTGAGACTCCAACTCAAAAAAAAAACTAAAACTAAAAAAATAAACATCCACTAACAAAGTGTCTTTGTTTTGTCATGGCTCTAGTAGCATTGCAATTTTTTTTTAAAGTTGGCCTTAATCTTTCTGAGACTAAAATAAAACCAACAAAATGTCTTTGAGGAAACTGCAGCCCACAGATAGGACTCTAGGTACAGTGAGGTGGCAATTTGGGTTGTGAAAAAAGGCTTATGACATTATGTAAACTTCTTCTCAGTACTCATTAAGGAACATAAAACTTCTTACACTTGTATCTTAACAAATATGTCCATTATAATGGCCATATTATGCTGCAGCAACAAACAAGTTCAAAATGGTTTGTAACAGTAAAGGTCTATTTTTGGTGGGCTGGAGGCTTTGCTGTATATTGCCATGATTTCACACTGCAGGGCTGAGGATGAAGAAATGGCCACTGTTTCAAAATTGGTGGTAGCCATGGCAAAGCTAAAAAAAAAAAAAAAAAAAGCTCCAGGGGGTCTTGCATCAGGATTTAGAGGCTAGGCCAGCAAGGAACACAGGCCACTCCCTTTCACAGCTCATTGGCTTCAAATGATCACATGGTTCCCTTCATTACAGGAAGTTTCACAGCCTCATATGTGCCCAGAACATAGAAAGCCAAAAATATTCTATGAACTTTTTTTTAAGCTGAAACTTTCATGAGCAAAATAAAGCTATAAAGTCATCTATGTTCTCTGAAAAAAAAACTGACATCAAAAGGGCATGCTTTTGTCGTGAAAAGAGTCATTACTCTTTTTATTTTTTCTGGCTGATATTTGTGAATGACCTGTACTCCTCACTGGGACAGGAGTCACTATTTCTCCACTAAAATGCCAAGGTCTCAGCACAGGTCAGACCCAACTTCTTTCACTAAAACTTGTACCCTGCATCTTTGAAATGTCTCTGCTTCTTTGCACAAGCAAATTCAAACAGAAAGCTTTCCTTATTCACTGCGATCAGTACCTCCACATTCCAATTCCCCATGTAAGATCTCTGCCTTCTAAGCACACACCCAGGCTTGAGAATCATTTCCTCTTCAGGCATAGCCCAGAACTTGGTGGGATCATTCCTCTGTCAGTCCCAACAATGACTGTTTCTTATTTTTCTTTTCTTAAGGGCTCACCTTGAGAGGTAGTGTCTCCTTCAATCTGTCTGCTGCTGACAGGTTAATAACTGGATTCTGACAAGTGCAGGAAGAGACAAAAGTGCTGCCCATGACTGAAAAAGCTTTTTTTTCTTTATTTTTTGCTACTAGCCCTTCCCCACCCCCTACCTCACCACTACTTCTACCCTTCACAACTGTCTGTGTAGCTTTAAAAATGTTCTTACAAGTTTATTGCTACATATACTTTTTGGAGACATTTCTCAAAGAGAAGTTCCATGATTCCAGGAAATATAATAAAATTCCTTTAGAAACAGTTAATGGGGGCCAGGTGCGGTGGCTCACGCCTATAATCCCAGCACTTTGGAAGGCTGACGTGAGAGGACTGCCTGAGCCCACAGGTCGGAGACCAGCCTGGACCACTTAATGAGACCTCATCTCTACAACAAATTAAAAAATTAGCCAGGCATAGTGGCGCATGCCTATAGTTCCAGCCACTTGGAAGGCTGAGGCAGAAGGATCACCTGAGCACAGCAGGTCGAGGCTGTGATAGATAGCCGTGAGCATGCCACTGCACTCTAGCCTGGGTAATAGAGTGAGACTCCCACTCAAAAAAAAAAAAAGAAAGAAACAGTTAATGATCATTACTTTTAAGGTATTTAGGATCAGAACACGTCCATGTGTATGTAGTTCTTTTTATAAACATAGTAATGAAATATAAGCATGTTCTGATAATTCCTGTTTTTACAATTACTTTAAAAGGCAAGACACACTATTCCCTTCTGTGATACATTATTTTTTTTCTTTTGTTTTAGTCAGGGTCTTACTCTGTCACCTAAGTTAGAGTGCAGTGGTACAATCATGGCTCACCACAGCCTCCACCTGGACTCAGAAAATCCTTCTGCCACAGCCCCCCAAGTAGCTGGGACTACAGGCACCTGTCACCATGCCAAACCTATATATATATACATTTTTTTTTTAGATGAGATCTTGGTATGTTGCCTAGGCTAGTCTTGAACTCCTGGGCTCAAGCAATCGTCCTGCCTTGGCCTCTGAAAGTGCTGGGATTACAGGTGTGAGCCACGATGCATAGCCTCCTTATTTTCATCGCAGTCTTTTCCTTCTTGTAAACAATATCACAGGCAAAAATATAATATATATATATTGAGACCTTTTATGAAGTGTGCGAAATAGTGAAGGAAGACATATGGTAAGGTACAGAATAAATGAGAAGCCTGGACAATCCTTTTGTAACACACGTGACTGCTTTCTTGACAAATATTACTAGAATGTAAGCTGTAGGACAGGGGCCATGCTTGTCTTACTGCCTAATACGTCACCAGTTCTTAGAAAGGTATCTTGAACAAATACACAATATTTTTTGACCCAATGAATTAAAATAAGAATCTCCCAGTAGATAAAGGTATATAAATTATTACTGAAACTAATTTGTTCATGTTCTCCAACAATGATTATCAAAAGATGCAGTGGAATATGAGTTGCAGAAATTTTTGGAAAGGCATGGAGAAGAAAGAAGACTGAGGAAAACAAAGTTCAAGAATCACTACACTCCCAAACTCTTACCATACTTATCTCTTATCAACCATTCTATCTCCACTGTGATATATTTTGTGCAGTGCCTTAACAAAATATCACCAAGACAAAGGGATGTTGCAGAGAAAATGGAGTTGTCCTGAACTTATGTAACTATTGCATGTGAAAGGATGCATTCTTGGCATCTCTGCCCTGACATTCGTTCAAAGACCCTTCACATATCAGAGAAATATCATCATTGAGAAAGAAATAAGCATGGATTGCATCATCAGTGATCAAAACAATATCTACTCCAGAAAGGAGGCTGGAATCCTTGTTTTTAAAATGAAGCAGCCATTCACTCTACTTGAAAATGTATCAAAACTTCACACCTCCCTGCCTCGTAGGAGTCTTGAACATGCAAACAATAACTAAGTCAGAGCTTTATGACTGTGGTGTATGTGTAATGGGGTCAGCCTGGCAAAACAAAATGCTGCAGTAATTTTGCATCCATTACAGCCTAGAGATGTAAGCTATGAAAAAGACAGGGTATGCAGGAGAGAATTAGAGATCTGCAGATGTCTTTGTGATGAACTCCCACAAAGAAAATCTCTCCCCCATGCCTTCATCCATTAGCCAGCTGCACTGTATCTTTCAATAATGAAGGACCACCCCTACGATTCCCTGAAGGTACAAGGTTAAGTAAGCTGTATGGTCTTTCTTTCTCTATCCAGGTCTTAGATTCTGAGAAGGATGGGTCTGGTTATTCAAGAAGACCAGGTTCTAAGAACCATGTTCCCACTACAATTGAATGTTGTGCTACTAGAGTAGTGTTTGGAAGTATCAGTTTAGTTGCCAGACCAGGCTGTCTTCAAATCTGAATTCTACCAGTTATTATTTAGGTGATTTTTCCCTTTAGTCTCTAGTTTCCATAGGCACATAATAGGTATAATAACAAAATCTACCATAGAGGCTTACTATTTATAAGATGGCATGCAAAGTTTATCTGACGTGATAAGTGCTCAAAAAATGGTGGCTATTGTTAGTATTCCTATTAGTACTAGTAACAACAACATACATGATATGCTATTGAGCAACAAAATTTATAATGGCTTCCAGTAAAACAAACTCATCATATTTGTCTCATCATATTTGTGAGAATGAAAAGTCTCATCATATTTGTGAGAAGACCATGTCCTCATATCCTTTCTTTGCCTGAAGCATAAAGCGTAGATTAGTATTTTCTCCAGTCAATACTAGATTGAGTTCTAGACAGGCAAATAAATTTGCTTTCACTTGGAATAAAGGGACATATTTCTCTCTGGCCAATCAAAAGACTAGATTATCTCATATGAGATGAAAAGTTTCTCTTTTGATTTTCGTGAATATCTGTGAATTCTTCAAATTGCTGCCAGAATGGTATTTCTGAACAATACATCTATGGTAACCATCCATCTGATTTTATACTTCTCTCCTTAAAGAATCATCTTTCAGCATTTGTACAAGTTTTAAGGTCAAAAAGGGTAGAGACACACCGTATCTAATAATCACCACTAATGGAAATAAAGAAGTCTCTTATTGTAAGGATTCATTTAGTTTGGGCACATTAAACCGACAATGCCGGTGGCTCATTTAGTTGATATTTATCAGACAGCTGAAAATCCAGAGCAGACACAAGACTAATGTCATATTTTAAAATAATACCTCTGGGAGTCATTTCCAGAGATGTGACAGTTGAAATGCTGAGCATGTCTGAGGTGGATGAGAGAAAGTTGTAGCATGAAAAGACAAGAAGGACATTCTTTTTGGAGCATGCCTGAATTTAGAGCAATGTTTCTCAGTCTTGGCACTATTAACATCTGGGGATAGACCATTCTTTTCTTGGGTAGCTGTCCTGTGCATTGTAAGACATTTAGCTGCATACCTGATATAGACCCACTATCTAGTAGCAGCAGATCCAGTAGCAGTGGATCTTCTCATCTCCCTTACCCCCCCCTCAAGTTATGTGTGATAACTCCAGACACTGACAAATGGTTTCTGGGGGGAACATTGCTGTGGTTAAAAATCACTAATTTAAAACAAACCAGAAAGTGTGACGAAAAATGTCAATGAGAGTCTAGAACAGGAAATTATGGTATGGTACAAGCCAACTAAAGCACTCAAGAAGCGAATTAAGACACAGCTCCTAAATTGTGATCCCCAGACCTGCAGCATGAGCATTACCTGGGAACTTCTTAGAACTGAAAACTGTCAGTTGCTATCCCAGAACTACTCACTTCTGGGCATGGGACCCAAATATCCATGTTATAACAAGCTCCCAAGGAATCTGATGCACAATAAAGTTTGAGAACCATTAACAATAGTATCAAAAATGGCATGGATGTCAAGGAAGATGAGTTCAGAAAAAGTTCCGTTTATGTGGTCATTGGGATACTGGATTGTAGTATTGCGGGGGTCACTTTTAGTAGTGATATAGGAAAAAAGGCAAATTTAGACAGTGGTCATGAGGAGGTAGAGGTAGAGACTGAAGATCACTTTTCAAACAAGTATGTCATGATGTGAAGAGAGAGAATATAGTAATTTTATGTCTTTGTCTCATCAAAAGAAATTTTGATTTACTTTAGGATAGAAGAGACAATTAAATGGTCAGGGGAAAAGGTCAATGGAGATCAAGAGATTAAAAATATAAGGTATATAATTGTTGGAGGAATGTTATTGGACTAGGCAATGGGCCCCTCTGCTTTACTTACTCTTTGCTCAAATGTCTGAGACAACTTAGACAGTCCCAGCATATTGCTCCCAGATTTGTTACAAATTGTAAAAAAATAAAAATAAAAATAAAAGAGAGAGGGACTATAGGACTTCCTTTTGGTCACTATAGGTCATGCCTTGGTCTCCTGCAATGATTCTCAACCATCAGGATGTTTTTCAACTTCCAGGGGACATTTGGCAATGTGTGGAGACATTTTTGGTTTTCACAAGTGGAAAGGGTCTGCTACCAGCATTGAGTTGACACAGGTCAAGGATGGTGCTAAATTTTAAATATCCTACAATGTGCAAAACAGCCCCTCACAGGAAATAATTACTTAACACAAAATGTTGATAGTGCTGAGTCTGAGAAATTCAGACTACTGGGAATACCTCATTTATCATTCCACTGTGCCATGTGAATTTTATGTAACAACGCCTACCCTCTCCAGGTAAAAAATTTGCATCTCAACTTTTTTTCCCAATCTTTTTCATCATAGTCCTTCTACTAAAAAGAGATGCTCACCTAGATTGACTATAAATTCTCTGACATCCCAGCCTAAGAAATATACTTTTAACTTTGAGACAGCCAAGGTAGCTAGGTAGCTTGTGGAGAGGGGGGTGGTTATTGAGGAATTACTGAGCCAGAGCTTAATAAGAGGTTGAAAACTTTCTGTGATTTGTTACTAATATGAAATTGACACAAACTTCCTGTGACTTTTGGTCTATATTTGGTCCACGTGCTAACAGGTGTGCATGCTACATGCAATTGCTCATATTTTATTCACTTACGGTCAATAGCATATCTTCATTCAGAAAGTAAACTTTACAGAGTTCAGAGACTTGTCCAGCTTTTTCTAAGGTGTTGCATTTTACATTGTTTAAGCCCTAAAATCCCAGACACATGCAGACAACACTTCTGAAAGTGCTTATTTCTCTTTTCTATGTACACACAGTCTGTTGAATAAGTCAACAAAGATGCCAGTTCTTTACATTAATCCTGTGCCCTAGTTTATTCATTCAAAGTTTCAAGAAGCCAGACACATAAAAGAGAACTCGGCCAACAATTACAGAGGGAAGGAACAGACAAGAGTCCATTTGTCTGAAAGATCTATGGTCCACAATATTCCTGCCAGCCAGGCTTCAGGGCTGATGTGCAACAAAATGCAAAATGCATCCTTCTTTCCTTCTCTCGCCAGTCCACTCCTACATGCTGGACTGCTCATAGCTGCAAGATGACAAGTAAGGTTAAAAAAAAAAAAGGAAGAAAGAAGGGGGCTGGGAAGAAGAGAGGCTTACAATTCCAGAAAGAAGGGCGAGTTCTGCAAAGGGTTACTTCTTAAGCATATTCCCTTGGAACATTTAAGATTAACTGTTGTGTGTAGGAAGAAACAATCTGTTGATATTTTAGTCATGTTTATGTACTCAGCGTATTTTTTAAAAATAAAATGATAAAATACCATAATTAAATGATTACTCAGAAGTGAATTATATTAGGTTTTGTGGATATTGCTTAAAATAAACTATAACTTCTTTGGGCTTCTGATTTTGAAAGTTTTGAGTGGATAACTTAGTCATGCACACAATGGATTTTTTCTCCATTATGGAAAATAGGTTGTTAAAATAATAGATTGACTTACAGGTATTTGTTCCCTTCATACGATGATTCTTACGATGGTCCTTTTTTTTTAATCGTCAAAGCTTTCCTTTTTTTTTCTTTTCCTAGATATTTTTGAGTCTCCAAATTACACAAGAAATTACCCAGTTAAGGTGTATTATCTTAACCCTTGTTAATAAACTTTAAACAAAAAGGAAATGAATTCAGGGCTGTGTGCAGCTGGCAACAACTGACAAAATTTTATGGTGGACAGTGAGTATTTATTTCCACATTTTCTGAAAAAGTTGAGTAGCAGTCAAGTTCTGTTTGGCCTTCCAGAGGCAAACTGACTCCACTCACGTCAGTTCTTTCTTGCCCAGGCTATGTCTTCCTGCACTATTCTAGAGTTAATGGTTCTCATACTTTCATATCCTTACTCCCCTTTCTCTTCTTTATTCTCAATTTCTATAAATAATTATTTCCTAGATTTTAGAGGAGTTATACAAGAGTTGTAAAAATAGTTCAGAAAGTTAGTTTACAGATACTCATCATTCATCTTTCCCTTATGTTTGGTTACATCTACATAATTATAGAACAATGATCCAAACCAGCAACTGGACCTTCATGCAATCCAGTGAGCTACACTACAGACCATATCACTGGTCATCAAAACAACAAATGCCAAATTCATTCATCCATTTAGCAGGTATTTACCAAGTTCCTACTATATGTTATACACCATTTGAAACACTTGAAACAAAGCATGTATATAGGCAAAAATGATGTTGGTGTCCTCACATTACAGCTAGTAAAAGACAGTTCAGTTAATTCTGAAGGCAGTGTTGTTACCACACATCATTTTAGATGATAAAGAGTGAATCTAGAAGGTACAGAGTATAGTGTGATTTGAAGTTGGCCTACACCATCAGTTCACACAAGCTATGCCCCAAATGCTCTTTGCATTCCCTATGTGCATTCTTACAACCCTCTTGGAACTTACAGTGTGCCTTAACTCTCATAGCTGTTTGTGCTATGAAAAAGACTGTTTTTATGATATGTGTTGTTGATAATTATTGTTATATTTCCTGAATTTATTTTTCCATTGCAAATTAAATAGAAATTTAAATAATGGCAAATTAAATAATGTAACATTATATAAATAATTGTCTATTACAAGTATATTACTCTTTGATTCTACTCACAAACATTAGGACAAATGAAAGAAGGGAAGGAGATTTTTATTTTATATATCTTATTAGCCATGGTGTCTGATTTCCAATATTTTTTATATCTTATGTTTTATAGAAAAGCATTGCCTCATAGAAGTTTGTGGGCCCTAGGAATGTGAGCCAGTGTTTATTTTCAAGGTCAAGTAACCATTTGCATGATGAATGATATGTGTAAACATATCTAATATTCTCCTTAAACCTCCTTATAAACAACTAAGGGTACATGATTTAATATTTAAAATATTGGGTACAATAGAAAAAATGGTCACCTGAAAAAGTATGTAATATCCAAAAGAGAGAGAGACAGTGAAAGAAATTCTTAATGAATCTAGGCAGGAATGTAGGCCAGCATGACCTTATCACAGATAATGCATGGACCTGCAAGATTTCCACAAACCTAGGAAAAATCTGCGTAAATATTCATTTCTTTCATGTATGACATTAGAAGGAGGGCTCACCAATATTATGATCCTGAGTTATTCCTTGCCAAATTTCTAAACTTTTCTGTCTCTGGTGAATACTTCTGTCCACTCAGGCTGTTGGAGAAAATGATTCCAAAATCTTTCCTTACAGGATTTAAGAAAGAAATACATTATAAATCTATAAAATTCACTGTTAGAATTTGGTTAATAAATTATCATCTTTGCAGAGATTGATAAGGTTATTTCTGAATCTGCAAACATTATGATGACTCCAAATCCATTTAAATCTGTTAACAAACAAATATCCCATGAGGCTTAGCTGAAAGCACCAGTCAGTCCACACTCTGTTAACACACATTAAGATATTAGGAAATAACCAACTGGGAAGGGTGAATCAGAATCAATGTAATGTTCACTGAGTCTTTATTATATAGAAGAAAAATGTCTTTGGGCATTGAAATAGTATGCTCTACATAAAGAGAAATCGTCATGTCATCTATTCTAGACAGTAGCTTATTTTTGAAAGTCATCACAAGGGAAATGTGGTGTTTCAATGGTGACATTCTCAAAAACTTAGGAGTTTTATTTGGATCTATTATTATCCCTAATAATGATGGTTCCCCACTAGTTCTCTCTAAATTTTCTCCCCGTCTTCTGACGGAAGGGTAAATAATTTAATTTTCCCACTTCTCTCTTTACCCTGCAGAACAAATTAAATTCCCTTCCTCAAAGTAGAAAATAGGAGTTTATTTTTCCCTTTAAATGATTTTGAAGTACGTATATATTGTTATGCCATGTTAAATGAGAAGCAGAAAATAATAAGAGAAGTTCAAAATTTAAGGAAAATTTTATTATATTTGGTGCAATTTAAAAAATGTGTTTATTAAACTGTGATTACCATGGATGTGGACAGTTTAAGATTGTAATTTATTAGTTTTTATTTTAAGTTTAAAGTTCCAGACAGCCTTCTTTAATGTGTAAAACTATAAGAGAAACTGTGCCCTTCAGAGCTGTTATATAACCTTTCAGTTTGATGTCTGGTTAATGTATGGATCTCTATTGAGTACTTTACTATACCTGTCTGGTAGCAAAGTCCATGACTAGCAGAGATGATGTTTTTTGTGTAGGTGCCAAAACCCAGGATGATGGACATATTCTTGAAGTGTCCAAAACATTCGTTGACAATGAATGCATAATAAACAATTCTAATTCCAAGCAAAAGAGAACTGGTCTGTCTATAATTTCATGAGTATTCACATGAAATAATGATTTTGAAAATGGTTTGGGGGAAATATAATGAGGTGTTTTAAAGATCAACCTTGAAAACATAAGGCTAGGCTAGGCGTGGTGGCTCGGCTTATAATCCCAGCACTTTGGATGGCCAAGGAGAGAGGATCGTCTGAGCCCAGGGGTCTGAGACCAGCCTGGGCAACTTGATGAGACCTCATCTCTACAATAAATCACAAAAACTAGCCGGGCATGGTAGCATGAATCTATAGTTCCAGCTACTTGAAGGTCAAGGTGGAAGGATCACCTAAGTCCAGCAGGTTGAGGCTGTGATGACCGTGAGCCTGCCACTGCACTCCAACCTGGGCGACCAATGAGACTACTATAATCAAAAAAAAAGAAAGAAAGAAAAGAAAATATAAGGTTACCTTAAAGTGTCATTTACCAATTTACCCACTTTTATCAGCTCACAGGGACATTCTGTCCTTATATACTTTAATACACACACAAGCACACACACATATGTACACTCACTTACCACTCATAATACAGTGACACATACCCACTATCCCTTCCATATTCACAAATTCTACCACTTCCCATAGAGTTCACAATATAGCCTCCAACCACTATGAAAATTATTGTTTTGTTTACATAATGGGAGAAGATACCCATAGTTTATCATGTCCTTTCATATTGGTCCCGACCAAAATAAAGTATGCATTTGGCTCTGGGTGAGACTTAAACTTTTTTAACTTGGCTTAGGCAATACAGGTCAAATAAAATACAAATACTAGTCTTAAACATATTTCTGTTTCTCAGAACTCATACCTATCAGCATTCACAAAACCCAACTCTAAATGAATCAAAGACCTAAATATAAAACCTCAAACTATAAGAATCTTAGAAAATGCAGGCGACACCCTTACAGAATTTGGAATAGGTAATCAATTCCTGATCAAAACCCCAGATGCCCATGCCATAAGAGATAAGATAGAAAAGTGGGACCTCATCAAACTGAAAGCTTCTGCAAAGCAAAAGAAACCATCAAGACAGTGGGGAGACAGCCCATAGAATGGGAAAAAATATTTGCCAACTGTGTAACTGACAAAGGTCTAACATCCAGGATCTACAAGGAGGTCAAATGTGCCAAAAGGAAAAAAGCAAACAGTCCTTTTAAAAAGTGAGCAAAAGATATGAATAGATACTTCCCAAAAGAAGACACACAAGCAGCCAACAGTTACATGAAAAATTACTCAGCCTCACAAATCATTAAATAAATGCAAATCAAAACCACACTGAGATACCATCTAACTCCAATCAGGATGGCCATCATCAATAAATAAAAAAATAAAAAATAGCCTGGGTACAGTGGCTTAAGCCTGCAATCCCAGCACTTTGGGAGGCCTAGGTGAGGGAATTGCCTGAGCCCATGGGTTCGAGAACAGCCTGGGCAACTTGGCGAGACCTCATCTCTACAATAAATCAAAGAATTAGCCAAGTGGGGTAGTAGTTTCAGCTACTTGGAAGGCTGAGGTGGAAAGATTGCCTGAGCCCACCAAGTCGAAGCTGGGGTGGCTGTGAGTGTGCTGCTGCACTCCAGCGTGGGCAAAGGAGTAAGACTTCAACTCAAAAAAACAAAAAATAGAAACCAAAAAAAAAAAAAAAAAAAAAATACGCTACAGAAGATGTGGGGGAACGTTGCTTCACTGTTGGTGGAAGTATAAACTAATACAACCTCTGTGGAATACAGTGTGGCGATTCCTAAAAGATCTAAAAATTGACCTTCCATATGACCTCCTTCTGGGAGTAAACCTGGAGGAACTCAAATAATATTATAAAAAAGATAGCCGGGCTCGGTGGCTCAGCCTATAATCCCGTGCCTTTGGGAGGCTGAGGTGAGTGGATTGCCTGAGCCTGCGGGTTCGAGACCCGCCTGGGCAGCGAGACCTCATCTCTACAATAAATAAAAAAATCAGCCGGGCGTGGTAGCGCATGCCTGTAATTCCAACTACTTGGAAGGCTGAGGCAGAAGGATTGCCGGAGCCCAGCAGTTCAAGGCTGTGGTGGCTGGGAGCGGCCACTGCACTCCAGTCTGAGTGACAGAGTGAGACTCCAACTCAAAAAAAAGAAAAAGATACCTGTATATGCTTGTTTATTGCAGCATTACTCACAATAGCAAAAACATGGAACCAATCATGCTGCCCATCAAAAGTGAACCTGATTTTTAAAATGGTACTTTTTTTTTAGTTATAAAGCTTTTTATTGTAGATCTCTCTGGGACTATATTCAGGAGTATCAGGTTCTAAAGCGTGTTTTTTTAAAAATAAAGATGTGGGGTACAAATCAGGGTTAGGTATACAAACATTGATTATGCAGGTACCCTTGTTGATGAGGTATGCCCCTCCCTCCCCTAGCAGTTTCTCTCAACTGCCAATCCCACCTCCCACTCCCCTGACAGTTTCCCACTACTACCAAACCCTTTCTTATAGTATTATAATTGTTCAAGGTCCGCTTATGAGTGAGAATATATGGTACTCTGTTCTTTGTTTCTATGATAGATCACTGAGTATGATCCTCTCTAAATCCATCCAAGTTGCTGCAAAGTCCACATGTTTGTCCTTCTTTATGGCTGCATAATATTCCATTGTGTATATGTACCACATTTTTTTTTATCCAGTCCAGCTTCAATGGGCAACATGGTTGGTTCCATGGTTTTGCTATTGTGAATAGAGCTGCAACAAACATACGTGTGCAGCTATCTTTTTTGTAGAATGATTTGAGTTCCTTCAGGTATATTCCCAATAGGGGAATTGCTGGGTCACATGTATTAGGCTCAGGGAGAAGCAGCACTTATCTTTTCCCATCTGCCCCTCCACCCCAAAGCGACAACCACATACCTCGCTTAAAGCTTCCTGAAACCTGCCGGCAGCTGGTGAGAAGGGCCAGACAGTAACTTTCCAGCCCACGCCGGAAGCGACGCTTTGTCTCCCCACTTCACTGCCGCCCCCAACACCCTCCCCGAATACAGCACCCTTAAAAACCCAAGCCTGCCCCTCCTTGGGCGCGACTCCCCTGGCCCATCTTTCCGGACCACGGGACCTCACCCGGGAGTTTCTCCCCCAATAAACGCTTGGTTTATACCGGCCCCTTGTCCTGTGCCTCTTTCGGTATCTCCAAACACTACACCTTGGTACCGAAACACAGGAGGTGACTGAGCCACACAGGCCTCACCTCCCGGCTCAGGGGCCTCCCACCCAGACGCCTCCAGCCTGAACTGCAAATCTCCGACCCACTCCTCCACTCAAACTTTTGTGAAGTGAGTTCCCCCCGTGTCGGTCTCTCTTTCCCCCTCCGGGCCTCCCTATCAGACGTCACAGCTGTGCTAGGGAAAGCCCTCTGTTCCGGTCAGTGATAAATCTTGGGGACACCCTGTTTATCCTGACCTTCACTCTGCCTGGCCGGTCTGCCTGAATTGGGACTCCTTTTCAAACTCAGACAGGCCCCGGAAATTTAAATCGACATGGGTAACCAACCCTCCAAATCTAATTCTAAGATGCCTCTGGTCTGTCTTCTCAGTAATCTCGAAAAATTGGGATTAACCGCGGACATTCAACGTAAAAGTCTAATCCATTTCTGTACTGTGGCCAGGCCTCAGTATAGACTGGAAAATGGGTCCAAGTGGCCCCCAAAGGAAACTTTTAATTTTAACACCCTCACTGACTTAAATAATTTCTGAAAACCCAGTGAAAACTGGTCGGAGATTCCCTATGTTCAGGCCTTCTGGGTCCTGCGCTCCCATCCCTCCCTGTGTCGGTATTGTTCCACAACCCAAATCTTGCTGGTAAAGGGAGACTCCCGCCCCTTTCCCTGTCCTGTGTTCCCGACCCCTCCCTCATTCCATCTGCCCCAGTCCCTCCACCCAAATATGACAAGCCTCTCCCACCCGATCCGGTGCCTTCCCCCGTCATAGATCTTCTGAAAAACTTAACTGTGTCAATCCCTTGTCCTCCAAATCCTCCACCTTCTTCCAACCCGCCCTGGTACAGTCCACCCTCTCTACCCCCATCTTCCTCTTTCACCTTCCGACTCTCCCTTCTGCCGCTCTCCCTCCCCTCTGCGGTCAGTACACATACTCGTTCACACTGCATGCACCACCCTCCCCACCCCCTTGTTTCTGTGCCCATTTGTCCTCTCCGAGAGGTTGCTGGCCTGGATGGCTTTGTTCGGGTACACGTCCCACCATTCTCGCTACCCATTTCGTTACCCAATCTGCCCCTGATATCCACAGAAAGCTAAGAAGGCAGAGGATGGCCCTCAAACCCCTGTCCATGACCTGGTTAACATGGTCTTTAAGGTTTTTAATGGCGGCGAGAAAAATGCAGAAACCACTAGGCAGCAACGCCTCCAGCAGGCTGCTAAAGCGCAAGCCCGCGCCCTGGTTGCAGCCCTGAGGCCAATGCAACAGGGTACGGGGGTCTCTTGACGTCTGGAGACGGGTAACAAAGCTTCCCCAGGAGCCTGTTTCAAGTGTGGCCAGGAGGGCCACTGGGCCAAGCAGTGCCCTAACCCGCATTCACCGAGTAAGCCATGCCCTATCTGCAAACAAAAGGGCCATTGAAAGTCGGATTGCACTTGGCCTGGCCAAGCCCCAGTGCCTCCACACAGGGGTGTGGCTGAGCCGCCTGCTCCACTCCATGAGCTGCTTGGACTGGCGGAAAGCTGAGGATGCCGGGACTCGAAGACCCCAATGACCCTCGCAGAGCCCAGGGTCTTACTGCAGGTAGCGCGTAAGTCAATCTCGTTCCTCGTGGACACGGGGGCTACCTATTCGGTTCTGCCTTCCTTTTCGGGGCCTCTATCTCCTTCTCAGGTCTCAGTCGTGGGTATCGACGGCCAGCCTTCTGCCCCCCTTCAAACCTCACCTTTACCTTGTTCTCTCAGTAATTGGATGTTTAGTCACTCCTTCCTTATTGTCCCGTCCTGCCCCGTTCCGTTGCTCGGCAGGGATATCCTCTCAAAACTGGGAGCCACTTTACCGCTGCCGGTTCTATCGGTGGCCCCACTCCTTGCCAATATTTCTCTAGTCTCTGTTTTTCCCAGCTCAGACCTGCCGCCTCCCCTCCCACCCCACCTAGTCAACTCCGATGTGTGGAACATTTCCACCCCAGTCATAGCCCAACACCACACCCCGGTTCGCATAATTAAAAAAAAAAACAAAAACCCTCTAACTTTCCTTCTAGACCCCAGTTCCCCATTTCAGCCACACATCGTAAGGGCCTTAAACCCATCATCACTCGCTTGCTTTCTCAGGGACTCCTCACACCTGTTAACTCTTCATGTAACACCCCCATCCTTCCAGTCCATAAGCCCTCTGGAGACTACCGCTTGGTCCAGGACCTCTGTCTCATTAATGAGGCAGTGGTCCCTCTCCACCCAGTGGTTCCTAATCCCCACACTCTTTATCTCGGATATCACCTCAGACAACACATTTCACTGTCATTGACCTCAAGGATGCTTTCTTTACTATCTCCCTATACCCAGACTCTTACCCCCTTTTTGCTTTCACCTGGGAGGACCTGGACACGGAACAGGCACAACTTATGTGGATGGTCTTGCCACAGGGCTTCCGGGACAGCCCCCACCTCTTTGACCAGGCTCTCGAGGCTGACCTAGCTGATTGCCCTCTCCAATCTAGCCACCTCATCCAGTACGTGAATAATCTCTTACTTTGCAGCCCATCTGAAAAGCTGTCCCACACACACACAGCCGCCCTTCTCAATTTCCTGGCCTCTAGGGGATACCAGGTGTGCCCCCAGAAAGCCCAGCTCACACAACCTGAACTTCACCCTGTTAGCCAAACCTCTGTATGTGGCTGCCAAACGCCTACAGAGCCCCTCACCTCCCCTACTGAGGTTCGCAAGGCATTGGGAAAATATCTGCAAGCTCCCTGGCATCCCTGCAGCGGCAAATAACCTCTCTATCCCGGGTTACTTTACAAAACCGCAGGGCCCTTAATCTCCTTATAGCTGGCCAGGGTGGAACCTGCATGTTTCTCCAGGAAGAATGCTGTTTCTACGTTAATAAAACAGGGCTGGCAGAGAAAAATGTCAATGTCCTCTGAAAGCTGGGAGATGAACTTTGCCAAAAAAACACTGCAGAATCGCCCTTCTCTGCTTGGTGGAACTCGGGCATTGCCCAATGGGTCATGCCATTCTTGGAACCTGTTCTACTTATCTGTCTTTTACTTATGGTTTCACCCTGTCTAATTTTTTGCAGTCTCGCATGAAGGAAATTTCTCAGATTGCAGTCAATCAGCTACTCCTGCACCCCATCCGTATGCCCCACTTCCCTCCGAGCCACTGCATCCCGGCCTCCCCTAAAACTATGCCCCCTTTCAGCTTGAAGCAGCCAGATCGAGTCAATGCCCCTTATACCAAAGAGGTCAAGATATTAGGCTCAGGGAGAAGCAGCACTCACCTTCCCCCATCTGCCCCTCCACCCCAAACCCACCACCACATACCTCACTTAAAGCTTCCTGAAACCTGCCGGCAGCTGCCGAGCAGGGCCAGACAGAAACTTTCCAGCCCACGCCGGATGCAACACTTTGTCTCCCCACTTCAATGCCGCCCCCAACACCCTCCCCGAATACAGCACCCTTAAAAACCCAAGCCTGCCCCTCCTTGGGCGCGACTCCCCTGGCCCATCTTTCCAGACCACAGGACCTCGCCCGGGAGTTTCTCCCCCAATAAATGCTTGGTTTATACCGGCCCCTTGTCCTGTGCCTCTTTCAGTATCTCCAAACGTTACAATATGGAAGGTCAGTTTCTAGTTCTTTCAGAAACTGCCACACTGTCTTCCAAAGAGGTTGCACTAGTTTGCATTCCTATCAGCGGTGTAGAAGGGTTCCTTTTTCTCCGCATCCTCACCAGCATCTGTTGTTGTTTGTTTTATTAATGATGGTCATTCTTACTGGAGTTAGGTGATATATCAATGTGGGTTTTATTTGCATTTTTCTGATGATGAGTGAAGCTGAGCACTTTTTCATCTGTCTATTGGCTGCCTGCATATCTTCTTTTAAGAAGTATCTATTTATGTCTTTTGCCCACTTTTTAATGGGGGTGTTTGTTTTTTTCCTTTTGGAGAGTTTGAGATCCTTGTAGATCCTAGATATTAGGCCTTTGTCAGACATACAGTTGGCAAACATTTTTTCCCATTCTGTGGGCTGTCTCCCTGCTCTCTTGATGGTTTCTTTTGCTTTGCAGAAGCTCGTTAGTTTGATGAGATCCCACTTGTCTATCTTATTTCTTAAGGTATGGGCATTTCAGGTTCTGAATAGGAATTGGTTGCCAGTTCCAATTTCCATAAGGGTGTCTCCTGCGTTTTCTAAGATTCTTATAGTTTGCAGCCATAAAGAAGGAAAAACATATGGACTTCGCAGCAACTTAAATGGATTTAGAGTCTATCATACTCAGTGATCTATCATAGAAACAAAGAACAGAGTACCATATGTTCTCACTCATAAGCAGACCTTGAACAATTATCATAATACTATAAGAAAAGGATTGGCAGTCATGGGAAACTGCCAGGGGAGGGAGTTGGGATTGACGGTTGAGTGAAACTGCCAGGGGAGGGGTCACATCTCATCAACAAGGGTACCTGCATAATGAATATTTGTATACCTAACCCTGAATTGTACCCCACATCCTTAAAATAAAAAATAATAATTTTTTAAAAACATGGTACATACACACAATGGAATATTATGCAGCCATAAATATTTTGCAGTAACTTGGATGGATTTAGAATCCATCATACTCAGTGATCTAAGACAGAAACAAAAAACTGAGTACCGCATATTCTCATTCATAAGCGGACCAGGAACATTTACCATAATACTGTTAGAAAGGGTTTGGCAGTAGCAGATCACTGCTGGGGCGGAGGGGCACATAACATCAATAAGGGTACCTGATCTCAAATCAGGAGAAGTGGAGTCCAAAGGGAGGCCCAAACTTTACCTGTATGATGACCTCTTATCTACCCAATCCTGAATTGTACTCCACATCTTTAAAATAACTAAAAATAAATTTTAAAATAAATAAAACATATTTCTGTTTCTACCCCAGTCTTCTCCATCTCAGTAAACACTACCATTACCTACTCAGCCTTTCAAGTCAAAAAGAAAGTAGACAACCTCAATTGCTTCTTTTCCATTAATCCTCTCACTACCTCCCTATCCGTGAACCATTGGCAAATTTTGTTAGCTCTACCCCCAAAGTATATCTAATGAATCTACTTCTTCCCAATCCCCCAACTGAAAACATCCTAAATTTACCGTTTCTTCTTTATCCCCTTCTCAATTCATTTTTTATAAAGCAGTCAAGGTGCCCTTTCAAAATATAATCAGTTTATATCATTCCTCTGATTAAAACACATCAATGTTTCCCATTGCTTTTGGAATTATATCTTAATTGCTTACCACAGCCTTCAATGTTTGCAGGGTCTGGCCAGCTGCCTCACCAGTATTGTTGCTACAACTTTGCCAAGCATTAATCCCGTCCAAGTCCACAAACTCATTATGTGGTTGGCTACTTCTCAGCCTTCATTTCTCAACTTCCGTGTCTTCAGAGAAGAGCATGCTATATGACAGTTCCTCCTCCAAGCCAGTTATCATCTCTCAAGCCACCATGCGGATTTCCACTGTAGTGATAGGGATAGTCTATAATTACTGTATTTGCATCTCTGTGTACTTATACATTGTTAGACTCGACCATGAAAAAAGAAGGTTCTTGATGTCAGCGACGTGGTCTGATTTTTCACTTCTGTATCCCCAGTGCCTAGCACAGTGCCTGCTCCATAATAAGGCTCCCAGTAAACTATAGGTAAATGGGGGAAAAAAATATGAGTTGAAAGATTAAACGAATTTCCCTTTGGCCTGTTAACATTAGAAATCACCCTCACACTAGCTTTAGAAATGGGTGTATCTGCTCTATGCTCTCTCAGACCCTCAGTATGCTCATCAGTAAAATAAGAGAGTTGTACTGAATGCCTTTATACTGTCTTTTAGCTGAGGAAGGCTAATTGGGTTCAGCAGAATGATATAAGCTATCACTAGCATCGTTAGTCATGAAATACAGGGCTTCGTCATTCTCCTTTATTCTTTAGTTAGTATTCACTTGCCAGTAAGTGAATAGTGCTTTCTATACTAGTACTAGTGAAGAGTGCTTTCCCTACTGCCTAGGGAAGCCATGTATGTAACCCTCTAGCTATCTGAACTATTCATTTCCATCTCTACTTATTTATCTATGCTTTTTATCACAAGTTGGACAAACAAGAACCATTTTTATCTGGAAACAAACACCAAAATATACTGTATTAACTAACTGTGTTCACATTAGCATTCATTCCTATATACGTTTGCTTGAATCCCCTGGTTATTCTGCAAAAAGAGATTCTACTTAGTGAATTTCATAAGCCTTTCTGTTGTCTTTATTAAAAGAATGCTCTGTATGATGAAGTGCTAAACACACTATCAATTATGGTAAATTTCATATGACATTCCCAAATTTAGTGACAATCTTAAAAATATTAAATATTATTTTCAAATGTGTTTGCTTTAATCACAAAATATATTCTGTGGAAGGTAAGGTGGAGTAATCACATGGCAAGATCAGCTGAAAATGTACTTTTCTGTACTTTAACTGCTCTCTTATTTTTTATTAGCTTGATTTTCAAGGGTGGAGTGTTTATGTTTCTGATTCCGTTTTTTTGTTTTTTCTTACATCCTTAACTTTTTTTGTTCTTTGAAATGCAGAATTCCTCTCTAGTGTCTTCCTATAGGACACAAAAGAATATACATTTGAAGAATTTGGACTTGAGGATAAGCAGTTTTTCTGGCTTATTCTTTTTTATACCATTAAGAGAAATATTCTCAAATAAAACATCTGTACTGTCAAAATGGATTCCAATTCTTGAATTTGGTTTCAACCCAAACTATCTCTCCTCACCCTACTGCCTATAGTCATCTAGGGCTATTTTGTAGGAAGATTATCAACTATGACACGATCCCATTATTAGATGCCCATCTAGAGACTATAAATCTGTGATGTACTGACCTCAGAGAAAAAGGAAAAGAAATTCTATGATTCCATACTGAAGGAGAAGAGTAGAGAATAGAGGCCTGGAAAGGGAGAGGCTAATTCAAAATGTTTGAAACTACAGAGAGAACAGTCTGTCCTACCTACTTAGGTAGTATCTAATATGTGCTAATTATTGGGTATACAGTGGTAGAGAAAGTTCAACTCTGTCTTCAGGCGGTTTAAAATATAATGAGTTAGAAAAAAAGACAGGAAAGGAAGTAGTAGTAGAAGTAATAGAAGAAGAAAGAAAAGCTAGAGAAAATAAATGTGCATTCATGTTATCATCAGGAGGTAAGAACTTATTTTGAATCCCTTACTTGAACCCTTGTGGACCTGACCCTTGCCTACTACTGTTTCTCAGATGTAGCCTTTTCTGTTAGCTCCTTACGTAGTTCAGCTCTTTAGCAAACTTTCTCTCAATGCTTGAGAAAAGACTTATATTTGCCCAGCTCTGACTCAAACTGGGTCAGAATTTGGGAGGTGAGGAAAAACATGGATGGGTTCTAAAGATGCCCATTTTTACACAGCTGTATCAATTTAGGTGGATCTCAGGAGAGCCAGGAGAGTGGAGTGAATAATCACTAAACTTCAACAAGAAAAATGAACTAATGTGTCTGGGGAAGCAGATTGCCTTCAAGTATTTTCTTTAGCACAGTTATTGTATGTAAAATTTTTTTAAATTACAAAAAGTCATTTGAAAAGTCATATTCTTTGCTGTAGAAAGCTCTAGATGGGGCATTTTTATGGAAAGGTAGACAATCCATGTGTGACTAAACAAGTTCTTTATTTGATTGGAAATGGTGTGTAGTGATAATACCTGGGCACACAGCATTAAAATGCTATTCATAAATGAAAGTGATGCTACTGATCCGACCGTGGGTTATTTAATTCTAACGGTGGCATATCTGTGCCATAATCAAGTCACTCTTTTCATCCAGTTTTTTTTATAATTAAAAGCACATACCCGAGGAGTGTCTATCTGGTAGTAAATAACAGTTGTGGTCACAAGCAAAACCATGTTATTTAAACAAAAAATAAACTGCTAATTCGGTCTCAATGTCTTTTGGCCAAATGAACAACTGGGCCTAGACATAAAATACCATTAAAACTATTGAAGTAGTCCATGCAATGAGTGAGTGCTGGCAAAATAAAATCTTGATAAATAGATCCCTTAGTTCACTAAAATGGAGCTTTGAAATGTTGGATGGAGCCATCACTAAAGGCTTACCCAAGGAAAAATAAAACCCTATCATAAAAGTTTTTACAAAACCCAGAAATATTAGGATGTAATAACCAGAGGGAAGGTGAATTTCCTTTAAGTGACAAATAGGAAAGTGATGATTAAATGTTCTAAACTCCATGCCAGCAGGTAAAAGAGAGAAATAGCCATCTAATGAGAAGTCTTAATGAGAAGCTGATTACTTCAACATTGGTATCAACTAATGAGACAGGTTCGACACTAATAGAAAGGGCTGCCTCATTTTCCTCTTGTATTTTCCATATAACCTGACTTGGGGCATAAATGGAAAACTCCATCTTCCTTTTAGAGGTCAATATGATTGAAAGAAAGACTTCAAACTTTACCAAAACGTAATCTCTTTTTTTTTTTTTTCAGTCAGTCTCACTCTGTTGCTCAGGCTGGAATGCAGTGCCATGATCACGGCCACTGCAGGCTTGACCTATTGGGATCAGGTGATCTTTCTACCTCATCCTTCCAAGTAGCTGGATCCACAGGTGCATACCACCATGCCCAGCTATTTAATTAATTTATTTATTTATTGTAGAGAGGAGGTCTTGCCAAGTTGCCCAGGTTGGTCTCAAACCCCTGGGCTCAGGCAATCCTCTCACCTCCACCTCCCAAAGTGACGGGATTATAGGCATGAGTCGCACCACACCTGGCCCAAAGCAGTCATCTTTATTAGAGAAGAGAACAAGCGGGTTGGAAGTCCACTGTGGAGTGGGGAGGAAGCTCCTGTGTCTGGTTTATTTTTCTTCTGCATGCTCACCATATCTCACCTCTACTCATAGCCTCTTTTATCCAGCCACCCGTCCATCCACCCATCCACCCACCCACCCACCCATCCATCCATCCATGTGTGCCTGCAGGCTACAAAATGTATTGTCTGCTCACTCTAGGCAGTATGCTAGAGGCAGAAAAATCTGTGGGCAGCTCCTGCTGACATGGAGCTTCTGTTCTTATGAGGGAGAAAATGTATTACAACACAAATGACTCAACACCATTCAAGAAATGTTATAGCATGGAAGGAATAGGGAAATGTGTTTTACTGTGAAGTCAGGGAACGCTTCCCTGATTAAAAAAAAAAAATTTCAGTGAAGCATCCGTGAAGTGAGTTGGAATTGACTGAGTGTGTGTGTGCATGCAGGGACATATATGTGTGCATCATGTGTGCCCACAAATCTATGCACACATGTGCACACCTGTGTGTATGTACATGTGTATATTGTTTGTGCATGTGTGACTATTGTGCAAGTATGTGTGTGCATTTTTGTACAAGTATGTGTGTATGGTGGGAGGGCATTCCGAGTTGAGGTACTTGAGTCAGAAAAGAGCTTCCCACATATGTTTGAGAAGTGAAACACAAAGCATGAGTCTGAGAAGGAATATACCTCAGGATGATGCTTGAGATGTAGGCAGGAGTAGAACAACAGTGTCTCAAAGTCATTTTTTTCCCCTAAATGCTTCATGTAATGGTTGCAGGGACTTGGGTCGTGGAATGACAGAAATGAGATTTGTGTTGCAAGAACAGTCACTGTACTACCATGCTGATGTATCATAAGTGGATCTCTGGCCCCGACTTCCCTCCTGAACTCTAGACCAAAATTTACAATTGTCTGCTGGACATCTTCCACCAGGCACTTAAAAACTCCAAGAAGCTAAAAACAAACTCATTATCGTACCTCCAGAATATGTTGTTCCTGTCTCTAATTCACCTTGGGGAATGGCACCATCCTCATATCATTACTCAAACCAGGAACCTTACAGTCAATCCTCTTCTTTCTCATTCCCTTCAACCCTTCAACCATCAATCAATGAAATGATCGTCAGTCTTGGGCACATAAGTAAAACTTCACAGTAAAACACATTTCTCTATTCCATTCATGTTATTCCTTCCCTATTTCTTTACACTAGGATCCCTCTTTTTAATTTCCACACCAACTCCTTCCTGTACTGCAATAGGCACTCTGCAATCTAGTCCCTGGTGTCCAGCAAATCGTCTACCTGGGCAATCCTATTGACCCACTTTCTCAACAGCTCCCAAGCATTTTTCGTTTCTCTTGGCAACACAGTTTAGTAGGAAGAACAAGGGCTTAGAATTTAGGCCTAACTTGAATTTTGGCCTCAACCACCTACCATCTTTCTTGAACAGATCATCTATATATTTTGATTTTCAGGTCCATCCAGTATGTAATGTAGGTAGTTACCTATCAGATCCGATAAGACAATGTGGTCATCACAAGTAGCACATGACCTAACCTATAGAAGGCACTCAACTTTTTTACAATCTGACCTCAATTCACATTTTTCTCACCTACTATTACTTTTTCACCCAGATTATAATTTAATTGTACATACTAATCACCTCTTTTTCAAACTTACTAAGTGATTTTCAATAATATCCTCATGTCCCAGATGTCCTTTCATAGTCAGTCTGATTATACCCTGTTCATCCTTAAGGATGAAGCTCAAAATAACCTTTAAGTAAAGACTTTTGTGACTGCCAGCATTCCTTTTCCTTCCAAAAATTATATCTTTAGTGAGCTCCTCTAACACTTTAAAATTATGTCCATATAATTTTTTATGTCCCCCTGGATTATTGGCTCATTGACAACTAAGACTATCTTTTCCCCTTGCCTGCCTTGTGCTTGAGAGGTACTCAGTAAACATTTGTTGAAAATAATTGACCAGTCTAAGTCCTAAGAGACACTCTAAGCGAAGTACATGCCAGAGTGGACAAAGTCAGGAGGCCAGGAAGTTTGACCTTGGGAACTGTCAACTCCTTCTTGTCTCCAGTAAAATAACAAGAAAAGACTAAATTGTACTAGCATTTTCTTTAGTCTCTCTAGACGCAGGAAGAACAGCCAGTATCATGTACCCAAATGCTCAGTAGAGAAGGATTAGGCTAAATGATCTCAGGTGGGGGAGATATGGAGGAAAGGACTTTGCATCAGAGAGACATAAGTATCTGGACCAGGGGACAGAAGAGAACTGTATTATTTTCCTAGTTTTGGTGTAACAAACTAGATGGTTTAAAACAATGAAAAAAATTTTTTTTCACAGTTCTGGAGACCAGAAGTCTGAAATCAAGACATGAGCAGGGAGTACCATGTGTTCTCACTCATAAGCAGAACTTGAACAATTATCATAATACTATAAGAAAGGGATTGGCAGTAGTGGGAAACTGCCAGGGGAGAGGGGAGTAGGATTGGTAGTAGTGGAAACCTGCTGGGGTGGGGGCACACCTCATCAGCAAGGGGATCCGCATAATAAATATTTGTCTACCTAACACTGAATTGTACCCCAAATCTTTCAAATTAAAAATAAAAAAAGACATAAGCAGGGCAATGCTCTCTCTGAAGATTTCAGGGTAGAATCTGTTTCACAATTTTCTCGTAGCCTCTGGTACTGCCAGTAATCCTTGGCATATCTTGGCTTAAAGATGTATCACTCCAATCTCTGCCTCTGCCATCCCATAGCATTTTCCTTGTGTGTGTCTGTACCTTCATGGCACTTTCTTCTCTGGGTATGTCTGTCTCTATGACTTATCTTCTCTTCTGATAAGGACACCAGTCTTACTGAATTAAGGGCTCACAGTACTTTCCATCTTATATATAACCCCATCTTAACTCACATTTTAATCATATCTGCAATGATATCCTGTTTCCAAACAGGGTCACACTCACAGGTAAAAGACATTAGTGCTACAACATATTTTGGGGGGAAACAAACCCACAGTAGGAATCCAGATGGCAGGGACCAGTGCTTTCTGCTCATACAGCACCCAGGATAGAGAAGATGTTTGAAGAGTCTGTCCAGTGGTCAGAAGGAGCCTTACTGATCATACAACACTGAGCACATCTGGAGTGGGGGAGTGCCGGAAACAAAGGGCACAAATCATGGCCAAAAGCATTCAGAGCCAAAATAGCCATGGTAAAGATAATTTCATCATAAGCCGTTCTCTCCCCCTCGCTTGTCTGTCATGAACTAGCTGGGGAACCATGTAAGACTTCCCTATAAGAAAGCAAATTTTTAAACTTCCTCCTATCCAGAAAGTGGGAAACTCTGGGAAAATTAAAGAATGAATTAGAGAAATAAAAAGTAGCAGTAATTCTTACACATAAATGGTGTGACAACTTCAGACTAATTCCACAAGTACGATAGTGAGACACTGACTAGAAGGAATAAAGTTATCGAAACCACTACCCCTGAATCCCACCCTTCTATTTTCACATGGCTGCTGTAGGGCTGTTGTCTATATATCAAGAGTAAGGTATGGGAAACAAGCAGTTCTTCCAGCATATAGATTTTAGAGAGTTGTAACTTAATAGCAGAATATCACATTTACTCTGTATCTTGTATCTACTTTCTTATCCGCCCTTTACAAAACAAATGTAAACATGAGGGGATCTTCAATATGGACCACTTGGGAAGTTTTGGCAGTAGAGCTTCAGTTTCAACACTCACATGAATCCACAAGATCCATTCTGTTTTCTTTTCTTTTTTCTTTTTTTCCCCTGCAGCTTTTGGACTAAGGAGAATGTTTCCAGGGAACAAAAAACAACCTAAGATTTTGAGTCAGGAAATCATGGAAAAAGCAACCGTTGACTTTGCCCAAAGGTAAGAGGTTTTATGTACTCATTTGGGGTGTTTAGCTCCGTGACAAGTTGTTTCATGTCTTGCTTGCCATCTAAATGACAAGTCCTGGGGTTGACCTATTCTCTCTGATAGGCTACACTGAATGTAACCCACAGATTAGCAGCTCTGCGGACCACGAAATAATTCCTTTACAAGACAATAAGACATTTGTTCAGAAATATGTTTCTGTTAAACTCTTGATAGAAAACTGATTTTTATTAATAACTCATTTCTAAGATCCAAACACTAGACACATAAATTAGAAATCAAAGCAACATCTTAGAATCAATCACTTTGATAAGTCACTGATAAAGAGCCCACTGCACCAATAACAAAAAGCAAGGAACACTGAATTTTTAAGTAGCCTGAGTGACTAAAGATTACAAAACTAGTAAAGTACAAAATATTTTTGCTATTCATAAAAGTTTTACATTACTATTATCTTGAAATTGAGTGAAATAAAAGTAATTTGGGTTTTTTCAAGTAACTTTTTACTGTCAATATTAACATTCAATTTTGAAAATTCTACTCTAGATATGAATGGCTTCAGGTTTCTTATGTCTTGCATTTTTTCAGACACATACAGACTGTCGCTACAGTCACTAACACAGAAGCAGTGGTCTGTTTCAGTGAAGTCTCTTTATTATGATTGATGGATAGAAAACATTCTGTGAGCATAAAAGAAAAACACAAAATTAAACTACATATAGAAAAGAAGGTACCTTGAAATGTTTTTATGAGAACAAAAAAATTAGTGACTTTACTTTCTGCTAGTATGATCATTCACAAGTTTCATTCATAAACTTGAATATATTTTGTCCATGAAAGATTATTCTTTTGTTTTGATTATTTTCTTGCAAAAGACTGTTTTTCAGGCATCCATCACAGTCAAGATCAAGATCTTTCCTACAAAAATATCACTGATGGCTAAGCCTTGGCAAGTTAGACTACTTGAGGAAGACAAGAAGATGACTTGCCACAGACATTGGAAAAAATAAAAAGGTAAACATGTATAGCTTTTCAGTGAACATAAACTGATATGCAATATTTTTATTTTATATATTCTAATATTCTTTTTTGCCCAAATTCATCTTAGAAGATCTGAAAGACCTGAGAGGTTAAAGAAGTTATTGCACTTTATATAATAGTCAATTTCTCATGTCTCATAAGACTTAGGATACAAGCAAAAATAAACATTTAAAAAGTTTTCATATAGATCTGGAATTTTTTATGATCCTAAAGAAATGTGGCATTTTCCCTACCTAAGAAAACTTTTAAAAATTAATTTTAGCTTCTTCATGGCATTTTTAAAATAGACTGCCTTATATAAACCTGACTATACCATACATTTGAGTTTGCCTAGGATAATTTATAACTGTTGACTTCGTAGAATTATCTACAGGTCTCTATTTGACTTTCAAAAGTTTCTTCCTTTAAACTGTAAATTGTATGGTCACCCTACACTTTCCTGCCTACATTTTGCCCCAAAGAATTCCCTGTACTTGCTTATCCTATCCCTCCATGTGAGTGAGGGAACTGGGGCCCCGGATAAAAAATCTTACAAAGACAAAGCAATTACTTTAAAAATCTCAGAAAATAGCAAACTCTACTTAGATACTTGAAAGTGACCTAAAAACGATCTGGAAACCCATTCCTAGGTCTTCCTATGGCAAACACTATTATGTGGTGTCCCACATCTATTCTTCTCTATCTAATTTTTATTTTGCTCAAGAATTGCATACACTGAACAAATGTTGTGTTCAGAAAGATGGGTCAGTCCCAGGAAATGCATCATGATTGGGCTATCCTTAACATGGAAATCCCATTTTCCTTTACAGTTAATTGGGTTGGGGCAACCATGTGTCCACTTTTGACCAATGAGACATAAGAGGAGCTGGGAGTTGGGTAGGGTGGGATGGAAGGCTTCTGGAAAAAGTTTTCCTTCCTGATTAAAAAAATAGATTCAGGAAAAAAAATCATTTTTCCCTTTGGCCTTTGAATGTCAAATTGTGAAGATATCTGGAACTCTAACAGTCACCTGGCCATATAAGTGGTCAAAAATTCCAGTTACTTGTTGATGAAAGCATTCCAATGTGCTTCCTTTTGTAAGTGCCATTGTGGCATCACAATGTTTGATGGGAATTATCATTCTGAGCCCTAAAACTCTATAGCACTGTGAGTGTATCAGACTCTCTCAACCTGAGTTAAATGAAAGAAACTTAAATTAGAGAAAGGTTCTAAATTAGCCAGACTCAGCAACATACAGGAAAAGTGTGGTGGGGGTGAGAGTGTGTGGGAAGGCACATAGCACACTCAGCCAGAGTGATGCCATGAGCTTCTTCCTTGGGAAACCACCCAGTGAGGAAAAAGATAATACTTGCCTTATCTCCAAAAAAATGATGTATACATCTGCTCATTAGAGAAAATGCGATGAGACTGCAAACAAATGAAACTGCTAAGTAATTAGTTTTTAAAAGCATATGCAATGAAATATGTACTTTTTAAGAAATTAGGGTATACGTTTAAAATAGGGGAATACATATTCATTAAACAAATCAGATTAATTGAAGTTTTTCTTGTATTGTAAACCTGAGATCTGCTAATAGGGTACATCCAGAGCAGTATGGCCAGAAGTGCTTTAATTCAACAATAATAAAGCATTTTAAATCTTAACTCAAGTGAGCATTTTGGGTTGTCCTCTTTCCAGGTAACTTTTCGAAGAGCTTGTTATTCCCAGTTTGCTCTATAGTGTAGGTGTAGATAACAGCCCGAAAGAGTTCTCCAAAGGTAGCAGGCACTAACAAACACCTTATTGAGGTATCGCTTTCTGAGAGGCAGCTGTAGAAGCATGGTATAAACCCAAACAGCCTGCTGAGCACTTGCTAACAACATATATATTATCTTTTATCTGATCTTCAGGGCAGGCTTTGCAGCCAACTATTGAGATTTTGTACACCATTTCTGACATGAAGCACAAACGGAGAGAATCCTATTTATTAGCATTATGAATATTTGTTGCATTGAGTAGTAAGGGAACACTATGTTTACATGAAAGATATACACAAGCATTACCTTCTAAAGTGTTAAGGGATATATTGAAATAATTGGATATGGGAACTGTTCCTTTCTGGCATATCCATTGAAGGCAATTTAGAAAATATGAGGAAAATCAGATGTACCAGTGATACAAATTCTAGTAATGGGCCGTTATTGGTTCGTTCTGTTTAGCCACAAATTATTCATTCAGTCATGCTTTGGCCATTTCCTTTTGGAATTTGTATTTATCATCCCGGCAGCCCACATAATCAGGAAACCTTTCTGAAGTTCAGTGTAATTTAATTTCCCTAGTTTTCTGCTGATAATGCTTCATGGTACATACTAAGACACTAGGCTAGCCATGCTTACCATTGGAAAGCAGGAAGAACATGACTATTCCTCCTCCTTTTACCAAGTACACAGAGTCAAGACTTTAAAAAATATCAGTAGCAGTCAAACTCCTAGGGTTATAGCAGGCTAACTCTTGGTGAAACTGGGATACAAGAATAAATTTTCTTCTGGTGCTTTTTCTCCTCTTGTTTTCTATGTTCTTCAACTTCAGAATATGCTTTATTTCTGCAAGATCTTGATCCCAGTTCAGCCTATCTCAAGTGCCAACTGATGATTATTTAGTGCTAATAGAGTATTTGAGGTTTAGAAGGAAAGTCTAGAAACCCATAAACCTTTAAAGAGCTGAGAAATTAGTCTATATTGAAGAGACTTCAGGCATCATGGTAGAAGGCATAAAAGATCATTTTGGTCAGGGTTCCACCTTGGCTTAACACTTAAAGACTGCCATAAGTCTGAGACTCTTGTCACCATATATCAAAACTACCTCGCAATCCAAAGTTCTCAGAAGCACACCATCAGAAGTGGATTTGTCAGTAGCAGCATTGAGTTACCATGAGATACTAAAAATATCTGGTGAGGATTTAGATCTGCCAGGTATAATAGGTCAAGAAGAAAGCATGAGGAACAGGCTCAAGCAAGAAAGGGGACCAAGGTGTATTGGAGGTAATATCGATGGCCACATTGGAAACATGGAGTCAGGAGTCTAGAGCAGGCAGCAGGGATCTAGGAATTGATTCATAGAGAAGACTGGTGAGAGCCAAGCATGGGCGAGGTAGATATTATGGTGCTAGAGTTTCTTTCACACATTATCTCAATTTTCACAAGTATTGCATGTTTCTACAGAGAAGGAGCTATGACTCAGAGAAGTTAACTGTGTGTAGTGACATAGTTATTAGTGATGAATCACAAGCAAGAGGATAAGAAAATCACTATCTGTATGCTAGTTGACACTAACTTATAATTATTCAAGAGGAGGGGGACTTAAAAAAGAAACAGAGACAGAGAATCAATCATCCAACTAGGAATATTACAACTGGAAGAGTGGTAAGAGCATTTAAAAATTTCTAGAATCTAGCATCCAGAACAGGAAGCACTCTTTTGTTTGTCTAGATGCACATGAATTTTTTTTTTTTTTGAGTTGGAGTCTCACTCTGTCACCAGACTGGAGTGCAGTGGCCACTCCCGGCCACCGCAGCCTCGACCTGCTGGGCTCCGGCGATCCTTCTGCCTCAGCCTTCCAAGTAGCTGAAACTACAGGCACGCGCTACCACACCCAGCTAATTTTTGATTTATTGTAGAGATGAGGTCTCGCCAAGTTGCCCAGGCAGGTCTTGAACCCGCGGGCTCAGGCAATCCACTCACCTCAGCCTCCCAAAGTACGGGATTACAGGCTGAGCCACCGAGCCCGGCTGCACATGAATTTTTACAGCAAAAATTTCATATATAGCTTCCCAGTGATTATTTTCAAATGCCAAAACAATCATCGGTAGGAAGCAAAGCAATATTTTCCCTAGAACATTAGGGAGAAAGCACTAAAAGCAAAGAAGACTTTTTGAAATCCAGAAGGCAGACTAAAAAATAATAAAAAGAGAATTTTACAGGGTTTCTATGGAAGTATGTAGACAATTAGGGAGAAAAACTATACTGAGAATATCAGTATGGAGAAGGTTTTTTTTAATAAAATCTAATATTTTCTAGACATTCTGGGTAATACCTCTCTTCCTTGAAACTGTTCATTATTTTATCTTCTACATCTAAAACATTGCCTAGTATAAAGTAGATGCTCAGAAAATATTTAATGCATTCATAAATGAATGAATACATGTGTGAATGAATGAATGAAGCTCCTAGATAAATTTTCAATCTGTCTTACAGGGGTCACAAATGCTTAGCCTCCAAAATTTTAGCTTATTGCAAATGAAAGATTTGGATTTATAAGAAGAGAAAAGCAAAGCTAACTTAGACCCAAGTCTATAACTATATTTTAGAGTATATGAAGAACAGAAATAAATTGTAGATTCAAGTGCTAAATAAGAATAATAATTTATAATGGCCTGTAGTGGCAGCTGGTTAAATTGGTAAAAGCTGACTATAGATACCCAAGTCTCTACTGTTACCATTAGGGAGAAAATTAAGCAGGAGTAAAGTGGCTGTCTCAGCAGAAACATGTAACAGAGGACGGCCATATTAGCATAAAGCAGGCAGACAGGAATTATGGCTATCCCTAATCTCTGAATGCTCAGGAGTTCAGTTATATTCTACAAAATGACCTGTCTATTTTAATGCATTGGTATTTTTCCCCATTACACACACACACACACACACACACACACACACACCCCACCAGCACCACCACCACCCCCACCCCCCCTTATGAAGCCAAATGTATGAGTAGGAAATTTTTTAAGAACAACAACCACCAAAAAAAAACACCTAATTTTCACCATCTATATGTCTACAATCTTCTTAATTGCTCTTAACTCTATTCCAGTACTTTTCACCTCAAAATATGATCTCCAGCAAGAATTCAGTGAGGTTTGCTGGAGTCCAAGAAAGAGCTAACCATCAAGGTATGCATTCTACAGCTTTCTAATAAGTATTAGCCATCATTTTTTTAAATTAAAAAAAAATCTCATATTTCTTCTAAAACCTTTACAGCAACAAGTTCCTTCCGGAGTAAAGAACACACATATATTGGGTGGATTGTTTTGTCATAAGATTCTAATTCCTTAGAACTGTATCAATAAATTGGGTGAAGTCAGAATTATACAAGATTCAAAAAGAGAATTTAAAAATGTGGAGAACCAGCAGATTTTAGACTGAATAAGAGGCATGTATTTCATTGTGATACAATCCCATCTGCTTTGCTAAATCCTTACATTCTTACAAAGGGTTGCCTTAAAAATGCATGCACACACACACAACATCAGTCTGCATCTTTCTGCTTTAATAAAATGAATGCTTATGCTTTGGAGTCCTTGCATTTGGAGTAGCAAATGAAAAACTAAAACAGAAGACATAGATGAAACTGAATCTAGGAATTCAGGAGCAATGAAAATTTTGGTAGGCAATTCAGGGCTAAGCAGTACCCCACTGCTCAGGACACTATTGGTCATCCTGTGTCTCTGCCATTTCCTCTTCTCACCATTTCCTGCCGACAGTGATCAGAACATTCCAAACCTGGAATACTTATCTATTTTCCCTATCCTTTTACCCACTGACTGACCTCATTCAACACTTTACTTCTTTATCTCCTCTCAGAGTAGACAAAACAAGAGAGGACAGGAGAGCTGGACTCAGGGGACTCCTGATAATTGCATATGCGGGTTGAGTTGCCCTGATGTTTCATAGCAAACTCTATTTCATTCCCCTCCCCCTTTATTTGAGAACAGGGAAAAAAAGGAAAAAAGAAAAAAATCAATCAAAATGATATATGACTCGTCAGTTCTGAAGTAAAGCCCAGTCATGTAGAAAATAGACCAGGCACCATACTCTGAGCTCAGAGGATAGGGTGAGCAAGCTCCAGGCTTGGGTGCAATTATCTCTTGAAAACAAAACAAAATAAAGAAGGCACATGTGTATATCTCCCAAGAGACAGATATTTTTCTAAACCTCTGCACCACACACAATCAGCTTTGTGGTGTCACCCATGGTTTATGCAGTTTCTTAAAGTTGCCACACTCAACTTTAAGCAATTGCACAAGCTTGCTCACAAGATGCAAGAAATGGCTCATGAAAGCATGCACAATTCCCAGTCCCAGGGCCATCTTCTAGCTAAAGCCACGCTCCTGGCTAAAACCTCCAACATTGCTCACCCCAGCATTTACAACAGCATCCTAACAATATCTCTGCCCCTTTTCATATGTTCTCCATCTTATAAGTCTTAAAACTCAGACCTTCTTGCTTCTTAAAATTTCTTAATTGTTCCCTATGACTCTTACAATAAAGTTCAAACGCCCTGATGAGGACTTTAAGCCAAAGAGATCTTTTTTGCTTACCTTTTCAGGGTAGCACATGCCCCACCCTGCTAGCCCCTGACAGGTACTCTTGGACCACTGGCATGTAACCTCCCCCTTCTCCAACATCCCTTTTGTTCACTAGTTAATTTCTAAGTACCCTTCAGCATTCAAATTAGATCTTATCTTGTCCAGGAAAGCTTTCCTTGCCCCCTCAGATTTGTTTCAGAAGCTTCTACACTTGGCTGCTCAATGTACTACTCACACTTTCTTATAATCGTCTGTTTCCTTGTTTGTATTCCTCATTGATCTGTAGTGTCCTTTGGCAACAAATGGACTATGTGTGATTGCTTCACATGTTTTATGTTCAACGTCTGCCATATGGTTAATGATAAATAAATCTTTTTGAGTATGAATAGTCAATGAATGTGTGAAGGACTGAGTGAATCAGATGAGTGGTGTGCTCTGGTTTTCTGGACACATCATAATCTTCAACGCCAGTCCCTGCAAAGCCCAGTAGCAAGTAGATTTCAGTCTTCTCAGAAGACAATAGGATGGGAACCCAGTTGGACAAGAACTTTAGGGAAAATCTGTCTTTTATTATTTAAAAATTGGTAAGAAAGGAACCCCAAGGGTCTGTCTCTATGCAAGTTATTCAAGAAAATGGAGCAAGATGCAAGTTTCCTTCACTCCTTAGTGGGGCTCATTTAACCATAGAATCAAGCCACCATATGGTGGCAGAACCTGGCTTGCTAATTTTAGTCACTCCTGATTACTCCTGATTATCCATTCCAATGCAAAAGCATATATTGAAAGGGGCATCTCCATCAAAACATTACATTTTATTTGACTTTGATCTTGAATGGAACTTACATATTTCTACATGTAGTGACAAAGAGAGATGTCCAGGTCATATATTTATTGTGTACCCTGTGTATGAATACTAAGCAATCTTTTTGGGTGAGGTATGTGAGTGGGTGTGTGTTTGTGTGTGTGTTCATGTGGGTGCATGTTCCTGCTTGTAAAGGCTCAGAGTAAATGTTTTGGACATCTATACACTGAAATGTTAACAGTGGTTCCAATGTGAGAAGGGAACAGGATTGGAGACAGTCAGAAGGGATTTCTATTTCTTCTTGATATTGTTCGTGATACTTTGAAATGTTTTCAATAGCATGCATTAATCATGTGATAAAAAAAAGAAAAGAAAGAGAAGAAAAAGGGGGGACTCTGATTTTCTCTTTAGTCCCACAGAAAAGTCCTAATATTCTAATATTAGGATAAAAGACTGAAGAAAGTTAAGAGTATGTTACATATTATAAGACCTTGAATGCCAAGATGTTTGCATTAGTATAATTGACGAGATGCTTCATACTATATTCCTTAACATACACTCTACAAAGTCCTATGTCCTAATATTCAACTGAGACCCAGTTTCAAATGTACTCCCTGCATATTAGAACTGGTGGTCACAATTGGGACACAACCCACAAATCTTTTACAACCTTAATTTCGTCTCTAGCTTGATGAAGAATTATCTATGACTAACCTTAAGAAAAATGAAATAGTAATTTTAAAAAAGAATGAGTTAAAGAAAGGGATTGGCAGTAAGCGGAATCTGCCAGGGGTGGGGCACATAACATCAATAAGGGTAGCTGATTTCAAACTAGGTGAAATGGGAACCAAAGGGAGGCCCAAACTTTACCTATATGATGACCACTTGTATACCTAATCCTGAATTGTATCCCATATCTTTAAAAGAAAAGGAAAAAAGAAAGCTATTCTGCTAATTTATTGCCCTTTATATATTCGAGTTAATAATAACTTTGTTGCTTTTTTTAGATTATCGGTAGAAATCACATTTAATTATAACTTTTCATTTAGTTTCATTTTAAGTGAACAAAGAATCTGAACAAAATATAAACATAACAAAATGAACACATCAGAAAGATTAACAAGGATTTTTTTTTTTGTCCCCAAAGCACTGGAACACACAGTCCTCCTCAGTCACCCACTTTTGTTTCTACTTGGTAAGTGGTGCCACCTTACTTCAGAATGTGCGATTGCAAAGGTATGGGAAGGCGCCCTGGCTTCAGGTCTCCTGGGGCACTAACTAGGTCTTTAAGATCACACGTCACCTGGCTATAATTACCCCACACTGTCACCCACTGACTCAAACAATCACCTTTGTAATAATACCCTCAGCATGCAGAACATTCCTGATTATGTAAGCCACAAGCAGGAACACCTGGGACACAGTGCCCCATGGGGAACCTCTCAGATAAGCTACTTGATTTCTTAATCCTTCTGTCCTTCTGTCAAATCAGCTGGAAAGCAGAAATAGGGGAAGGGCTGTGAAAATCTTTCCCAGGAATCAGAAGCTGAATCTAAGCCAGATGCAACTTATATTTCAGTAATAAAATGTCACTCCTATTAGCCCTTCTTGTTTTTTACATACAGCACAGATCTTAAAAAAACATAAAAAGAAGAGTGTATGTTAAGGAATACAGTATGAAGCATCTCGCTGTATAATTATACTAATGCAAACATCTTGACATTCAAGGTCTTATAATATATAACATACTCAACTTTCTTCAGCCTTTTTCATGGCTACATTTTTTTCAAATAACACCTATGTACTGGGAAATAAGCTAGGTGCTATTATAATATGTAGTATACCTCAACACAAAAAATGACACTGATCAAGACAAAATTTTTTTTAGGGGTAAAGGAAAAAGAGTGCTTATTTCTTTCTCTGCTTTTGGCCACTTTCTTTACCGGGATGGAAGGATGACATGGTTCTGTTTTCCACTAAAAAGGAATTTGGAGACAAACTCTAATAATTCCAGAACTTCCTTGTGGGTCTCCTGCTGTTCTTGGCCACTTGGTGCAAGGTTTTTTTTTTATTTATTAACCTCTAAATATCAGGCTTTATGCCCCTTCTAAAAATTCCAGGCTTTATGTTTTGGAAAATGTTCAGTTAATTCCCACAACAGGTTTTGTTTCTTCAAATATCATGTATGTCTGGGCAGTGGTACAGATTCAGTTCTGTAACCTGCATGTTCTTTGTTCCAGCCCCTCCTCTGTGTTATTCAGTGGGGGGTATAACGTTTATTTCCTACAGAGGCTAGAGAGTCAGGCTTCCCTCTGTTGGCAACTGGTGGAGTGTTGGGAAGAAAGACTTCTGAAAAGTGGATAGGACGGTAAGAAGAGGCAATGGGCAGGAAAAGCACAATGAGGTAGGGATAGGGCCAGATATGGGATTATGGAGACAGCAGAAATTGGCAAGGAGAATGACACAACTGAGAGGATTGTAGGGCAATGTGAGATGCATGATGGGTGAGATGCATGTAAGAGGTGTGAAAGGCAAAGAGGTAAGCCTGTCAATGTAACTGGAAACTGATTTCATAGAGGAAGGCAGCATGTCTTATACATGAGTTGCCACACGAAAATATCCTCTTCGCTAAGAGGGAAGGTAGGAATTTTCAAATATCTGAAAATCTTCATCTTATGTTATGCACATCTAGAAATGCAAATTCACAAACTTTAAAATTCACCATATTGATGATGCTCAAGATGGCGACGGCACAGGTGGATCTGTGAGACTCTCCGAACGTGAACTCCCAAAAACACTCTTACTTTTCTTCCTGTAGCCCCCTGCCCACCACCAGTTGCACTGGTATGAGGCCTGGGGACCTTTGGTCCAAAGCAGGGCCAGATATTGCAACTGGCTGTGGCTGCTCCACTATATGTGACTCCTGCCGACTGGGGAATCTCGGATCCCAGATCTCAGCTCCCTCCCTGGCTACATCATCATGACCAGCGCCCAGCACCAAGCTTCCGGTCACCCAAGGAGGCTGTGGGCGCCCGCCCCTCAGAGATACCGGTCCTATTTCTGGCTGAAGTGCCCTGTGAGGGACCCAGGGCCACCACCTGCCCTTTGGAGCTTTGGAAACCTGGAGCCTTGGGCCCACCCTGGCTGAGGCACTCAGCATGTGTTCTCAAGCTTGTGTAAGGGAGCAGAACCCCAAGCTCGTGTAAGGTGCTGATTGGAGGCTCCCACCTCCAGAGGAGGGAACGCCCGACCCTCTCCTCCACCCCAGCCTGCCGGTGGCACCCCAGATCTAGCACCCAGCTGTGCAGCTGGTCCCGGCTAGAGACCCACATGAGCATCCCTAAAAGTGAAAGTAAAACTACCATCTCTGTCATTTTCAAGGCAGACTTGCATTGCCCCGCCCACCTATCAGAGCCTCCACCTCAGTTCCCATGGTGACATCGTTAAACAGAAGACAAAGCCCCTCCCCTATGCTGAACAGACTGAGACAAGAGTCACAGATCTCCCAGGCAGCAGACTGGGACAAAAACAGAGGGGGAGGTGGGAGATCAAAGCTCAAGGGACTTTAGCCACTAAAGGATGAGAGAAAAATCTACACAAATGAAGAAAAACCAAAAGAAGAATATGGGTCTCTCTCAGACTCCTGGGAGGGCAGACACTGAGAAAACTGACTTCGGAATGCAAACAATGAAGAGCCCCCAGAAAGACTGGTTTCAAACTACAAACCTAGACATTAAATCATTAATGGAGAGATTAAAAAGAATTGAGGAGACTCAAGAAGAAACTAGAAAGGAGCTGATATCTGAGATAACAGTAATAAAGAATACTGTGAATGAAATAAATAACAAACTGATAAGTATGGAAAGCAGAATTACCCAAGTAGAAGAAAGAATCTCAGAACTTGAGGACAAAAATATAGAACTAACCCAAACTCTCAAAAACACAGAAAACAAGCTCAAAAGACAGAAAAAACCTTCAAGAGATGAGCGATTACCTCAAGAGACCGAACCTAAGAGTAATTGGACTTCCTGAAGCAGAAAGAGAGACAGAGACCACACTGGAACAAACCTTCCATGAGATCATGACAGATCAAGAAAACTTCCCTTATCTAATCAATGATACAAAAACTCAAACACAAGAGATTCAGAGAACCCCTGCAAGACAACAAATGAGAATACCAACTCCTAGACACATAATAATTCACCTAAACAAAGTAGGCATAAAAGAAAAAATCCTAAAGGCAGCAAGAGAAAAAGGCCAGATCACCCACCATGGAAAACCAATTAGAATAGCAGCAGATTTATCTACAGAAACCCTGCAGGGCTAGGAGACCTTGGAGCCCTATCTTCAAAGTCCTAAAATATAAACAATTTCAACCAAGAATAACCTACCCAGCCAGATTAAGCTTCATCAGCGAGGGAGAGTTAAAATCTTTCCCAGATATCCAATCCCTAAGAACTTAAGCTGCCACCAAACCACCTCTACATGAAACACTTAAGAAAGTACTAAACACAGAAGAAAAGGGGGAAAAAAGAGCAACGTTCTTCACAGGAGTACAGGAAAAAGAATAAAATGCACATGAACCAACCCCCAAAACAAAAGAAAGACAATAAACCAAATGGAAGAACAACTCTATAAGAATTCTATGATAGGGACGAACTTCACATTTCAATAATTAGCCTGAACATGAATGAACTAAATGCACCACTGAAAAGACATAGAATGGCAAAATGGATAAAATATCACCAGGCAACAATATACTGTCTTCAAGAGACACATCTCACTAGAAAGGATGTGCACAGACTCAAAGTAATAGGATGGGAAACAAATTTTCAGGCGAATGGAACACAAAAGAAAGGAGGAGTCACGATCCTAATTTCAGACAAAATACCACTTAAGCTATCAAAAATTAAAAAAGATACAGAGGGCCACTACATAATGATAAAAGTTTCACTCCATCAACAAGAAATATCTATCCTAAACACATATGCACCTAACATAGGTGCACCAACTTTTATAAAGCAACTCCTATGAAAACTAAAGAAAGATATTGACTCTAACACCATCATAGCTGGGGACTTTAATACCCCACTCACAACCCTAGACAGATCATCGGGACAAAAAATCAGCAATGAGATATGGAACCTCAATTTGACTCCGGACCAAATGGACTTAATTGACACCTACAGAACACTCCATCCAAAGACCAGAGAATACACATTCTACTCATCACCACATGGAACGTATTCCATGATCAACCACATAATTGGCCATAAATCAAGCATAAGCAAATTTAAAAGGACTGAAATTCTACCATGCACCTCCTCAGACCACAGTGGAATAAAAATAAACATTAACACCAACAAGGTCCCCCCAAAACCCACAAAGACATGGTCACTAAACAGCATGATGCTAAACAACTCCTGGGTCAATGATGAAATCAAAATAGAGATCAAAAGATACCTGGACAACAAATGAAAATGAAGAAACACCTTACCAAAATCTCTGGGACGCCTTAAAAGCTGTAGTAAGAGGGGAATTTATATCCCTACAAACACACATGAAGAAAATGGAAAGAGCACAAATTAATAGCCTAATAAGCCACCTAAGGAAGCTGGAAAAGGAAGACCACAAAAACCCTAATTTCAGCAGAAGAATCCAGATCACCAAAATAAAAGCCCAAATCCAGGACATAGAAGACAAAAAGACAATACAAAAAAATCAATGAAACAAAAAGCTGGTTCTTCGAAAGGATAAACAAGATCGATGGTCCCCTAGCTAGACTGACCAAGAAAAAGAAAGAAAAAAACCCAAATAAGCACAATCAGAAACACAAAAGATGAAGTCACATCTGACCCTGAAGAAATACAAAAGATCATCAGAGACTACTATGTACACTTGTATGGAAACAAACTTGAAAACCTCAAGGAAATGGAGGACTTTCTGTCATCACACAACCTACCTAGGTTGAAACAAGAAGAAATTGAGACCCTAAATAGACCAATAACAATCAAGGAAATTGACTATGTAATAAGAAAACTACCTACAAAAAAAAGCCCTGAACCAGATGGCTTTCCAGCAGAATTCTATAAGACATTTAAGGAGGAACTGATTCCAATCCTACTGAAGATATTTCAGGCGATTGAGAAAGATGGAACCCTCCCCAAATCATTTTATGAAGCTAACACCACATTGATACCGAAGCCAGGTAAAGATCCAACCAAAAAAGAAAACTACAGGCCAATATCTTTGATGAACATAGATGCTAAAATTCTCAACAAGATCCTAGCAAACCGGATTCAACAACACATCTCAAAAATCATCCATTATGACCAAGTAGGCTTCATCCCTGGGATGCAAGCCTGGTTCAACATTCGTAAAACCATAAATGTAATTAAATACATCAACAGATGTCAAAACAAAAACCACATGATTATATCATTAGATGGAGAAAAAGCTTTTGATAAAATCCAGCACCCCTTCTTGATAAAAACCCTCGAACATCTAGGCATACGGGGAACATACCTTAAAGTAGTAAAAGCCATCTACGAGAAACCCACAGCCAGCATACTCCTAAATGGACAAAAATTGGAACCATTTCCCCTGAAAACTGGAACAAGACAAGGATGCCCACTCTCACCCCTCCTGTTCAATATAGTATTGGAAGTCCTGGCTCGAGCAATCAGAGAAGAGAAGGCAATTAGGGGTATCCAAATAAGAAAAGAGGAAGTCAAATTATCTCTCTTTGCAGATGACATGATTGTGTACCTTGAAAACCTAAGAGAATCTGTCAAAAACCTCCTTACACTGATAAAGGCCTTTGGCAAAGTCTCAGGATATAAAATAAATGTGCAAAAGACAATTGCATTTCTTTACACCAATAATAAACAAACAAAACCCAAATAAGAAGCACAATTCCATTCACAATAGCCACAAAAAAAATGAAATATTTGGCATCTTCCTAACCAGAGACATGAAAGACCTTTACAATGAAAACCACAAAACTCTGCTCAAAGAAATCAAAGATGACACAAACAAGTGGAATAATATCCCATGCTCATGGATTGGAAGAATCAACATTGTGAAGATGTCCATCTTACCTAAGGCAATCTACAGGTTCAATACAATACCTATCAAATTACCAGCAACATTCTTCTCAGACCTAGAAAAAACAACACAGGAACTCATATGGAAACACAAACGACCAAGAATAGCCAGAACAATCCTCAGCAAAAAAAACAAAGCAGGTGGTATTACATTACCAGACTTCAAACTTTACTCTAGCTACAATCATCAAAACAGCTTGGTATTGGTATAGGAACAGGCATATAGATCAATGAAATAGAATTGAGATCCCAGAAGCAAAATCTCAATTTCTCAACCAACTCATCTTCGACAAACCCTCCACCACCTATCACTGGGGAGAGGAGAACCTATTCAGTAAATGGTGTTGGGAAAACTGGCTGACCACATGCAGAAGATTGAAACAGGACCCCTATCTACCCCCATGCACAAAGGGTAACTCCAAATGGATCAGAGACCTAAATGTAAAACCTCAAACCATAAGAACCTTAGAAAATGAAGGACATACCCTCATGGAAATTGGAACTGGCATCCAATTCCTGAACAAAACTCGAAACCCACAGGCCATAAGGGATAAGATAGACAAGTGGGACCTCATTAAACTGACAAGCTTCTGCAAGGCCAAAGAAACCATCAAGAGAGCAGGAAGACAGCCTACAGACTGGGAAAAACTATTTGCCAACTCTAGGTCTGACAAAGGTTTAACATCTTGGATCTACAAGGAACTCAAACATGCTGAAAAGAAAAAAACACACAACCCCATTATAAAATGAGCAAAAGGTATGAACAAACACTTCACAAAGGAATACATCTGAGCAGCCAACAGACGCATGAAGAAATGCTGAACCTCACTAATCATCAGGGAGATGCAAATCAAAACCACACTGAGATACCACCTAACTCCAGTCAGAATGGCAATTATCAATCACTCAAAAAATAATAGCTGTTGGAGAGGGTGTGGCAAAAAGGGAACACTCCTACACTGTTGGTGGGAGTGTAAACTAGTGCAACCTCTGTGGAAAGCAGTGTGGCGATACCTAAAAGCTCTAAACATCAACCTCCCATATGACCTTGCAATCCCCCTACTGGAAATATACCCTGAAGAACTCAAAGCACTCTATAAAAAAGATACCTGCACACGAATGTTTATCACAGCATTGTTCACAATAGCAAGAACCTGGAACCAACCATGCTGTCCATCAAAAGAGGACTGGATTTTAAAAATGTGGTACATATACACGATGGAATACTATGCAGCCATGAAGAAGAACAAAATCATGAATTTCGCAGCAACCTGGATGGAGCTAGAGTCTATAATACTGAGTGACCTCTCACAGAAACAGAGATCTGAGTATCACATGTTCTCACTCATATAGTGGACCTTGATCATCCAATGCACTATCATAAGAAAATGACTGACATTGGTGGGAAACTGTGGAGTGGGGTGTGTGACTAATGATGGTAAATACCTGTCTGGGATGGGGAGACACCTGTTATCAACAAGGGGGCCTGAATGAAGCATATTTGTATACCTAACCCTTAACTGTACCCCACCATATCAAAATAAAAAAAAAAACTGGTAATAAAAAAATAAATCACCATATTACATTAACTGAGAAACAATCAGAAGTTCAAAAGTAGCTGTTCTGATAAGGGTATATTACTCTATGCAATCTAGAACCAGCGGAGACAAGCCTTTAGCCAAAATGTCTTGTTGTTTAAAAAAAGAAAGTGTCTCTGAGGTTAAAGTATAGTCACTGCTTCATAAAATTGCTAACATTAATAGGCATTCTTTATTATAGCAAAGGGAAGGTGGTATTATTATAAAAATCCAAAACATGTTAGTTTACAGGCTTGGTTCAGAAAAGTACTCAGATAAGATTGTTATGGTTATTTCAAAAATATAAACATAATGCAAAATCCCCAATTAATTTATGCGTCAAATTGAGAAATAAAAGGTCACTATCTTAATTCAGGTCAAATAAGCATTCTTGAAAGAGGCCAGGAGGCAAGATGAGGTTAAGAGCTCTCTCCAGGGAGTTTTTTGTGTTCCTTTCAAGTCCACTGAATGGTGCCAAAAAAGTGCAGAATCAAGAAAGATCTTGTCTATTCTCTGCATGAGTTTGAGGGTGTGAATGAAAAGTTCTGCAGTCATCATCTCCATGGGAAAAAATCTGATTTTAGTAACATCTTGCCATGTACAAGAATTTTTTGAAAAAGTTTCCAAGCTTGTCAAAATAGTCCTAGGTGTGAATTTAGTGTTTCTTGAAAAATTGAAGAGGCAGAAAGTAAAAAGCAAGCACTCATGACTATGTTTGGCCTTTTTCATTCATGTATGAAATAACTGTTGAATAAGGAAGAAAGATAAAATTTCTATCTTAGAGATAGTGCCCACATGCTTTTGTTTATGATACTGTTCTCATCTACTCTGTTTTTATATTTCTCCTGTCTGATTATTTGATTTCTTCTCATCCATGGAAGCTCAAAGCAAACAACTGCCTCACCAAGGCACCTCCAAATTACTTTTTATTTTACTCATTTGGTATTCAAATTGTCAAAATGCTGTTGGGCAATACATAACATTTTCCCTACAAATTTGTTAACACTTTGAGGCAAGAGAAACAAGCTTCTTATTCCCCAACCCCCATGGCTGTGAGCACAGCAACTGCTCAATAAGCCTCCACTGACTGACCCCTCTGAGAAAGAACAGGAGGGAAATAATGATTATAAAACACAAGAAGCTCAAGAAAGAGCTGGATTTTCCTGTCCTACTTGCTACAAACACTGTATCCCCCTAAAGCCTGATAGTGACACTTGAACAATAAAACCATATTTTGTTTTGTTTTGTTTTATTTTTGTTTTGGTTTTGAAGGGGAAATGTTGGTGTCATATAATCATCATAAAAAAGATTTAGCTGAGCCGGACTCGGTGGCTCAGCCTGTAATCCCACGCCTTTGGGAGGCTGAGGTGAGTGGATTGCCTGAGCCCGCGGGTTCAAGACCCGCCTGGGCAGCGAAACCTCAGCTCTACAATAAATTAAAAAAAATCAGCCGGGTGTGGTAGCGCATGCCTGTAATTCTGGCTACTCGGAAGGATCACCGGAGCCCAGCAGGTGAGGCTGCAGTGGCCGGGAGCGTCCACTGCACTCCAGTCTGGGCGACAGAGTGAGACTCCAACTCAAAAAAAAAAAAAAAAAAAAAAAAGATTTAGCTGTGCAAAATGTCCTTACTTTCTCAATTTCATTGAAATGACCTACTACATATCCAGGGAAATTAATCATATAGATTACAAGAGATGTCTTTTAAAATTAAAAACCTGCAAGATGATTCAAGCTGCCTTATTTCTAAATGTCTAGCCTTTACCAGGAAGGCACATTTTCAACATGGCGTACAACAAAGAGCTGATATGACAAAGAAAAAACAAAGAACATAAAAGCCAATGCAATTTTTAAAAATGTGTTTCCATTTAAATGACTAGCTTTCCCTCTTTCTTATACAAACATTGAATAAATTCTAACTTAATTCTTCCCTTCTAGAAATATTGCATCTGAGGAACTCAAAGGAGAATTTTTGAATTAAACCCAAGTCATGGGGAACAGCCTAGAAATTTGTTTCCCTGAAAGAGTATCATTATATGTAATAAAATATTCAAGCACATATATACACATACACATGGATATGCTGGAATGTGGGGGAAGAAGGAGGCCCTTAAAAGTGTTCAAACATTTGCCATTATCATTCTTCATCTTGGTGGAATTCGGAATGACTCTGCTAAAGGAGAAGATTGGGTTGGGCAGTCATCTATCACCTTTTACAGGAAGTAGTAAAAGGCTCCCATTTCTCCTGGGATTTAAACTCATCTTACTTTATGCTGATCTTCAAGGAGAAGGTTAAGATGGTGAGCAGAATGAGAGAGGCTCAAGCAACTTTTCTTATTAAGTGGAAGCTGAAGCACTTCAAAGTTCAGATGGTCCAAATGACTTATCTGAAACATTGCAACAGATTTTGCAGAAGGGAACACAAGATCTGGCGATTATTCTCCCTGACTTTTCAGGACCACCACCCTCCACATAACCGAGGAAAATTTTATCTTGATCCTGAGGGCATTCACCATTTCATCTCAAGCGCAGTTAGCCTTGGACAACTTCCAGTTATACTGACATTGTTCCAACTCACCTGAACACTAAGAATACTAAGGTTGCATTAGCCAGAGATGGGCTAGTTGGTATTTTCCAAATGCACAGGTGACCTAGTATCTCACCTTCTTCCCAAGTGCAGCTGAAAGCATCTTCTTATCTTCTCTCCAGAGGACTCTTCCAGGAAAGTTCTCAAAAATAAAAGCTTTAGATAGCAGTAGCTGTCTGGAATTCTCCCACCCCCACCCCCCACACTTTTTTTAAAAGCAGTATTTATTGAGAGGACAGAAAAGTTCCAACGTTGGGAGGGGATCAGAGGGGGTTGCCCTTTTTTTTTTTTTTGAGTTGGGGTCTCACTCTGTTGTCCAAACTGGAGTGTAGTGACACACTCCCCCGCCACCCCGTGTCGACCTGCTGGGCTCAAGCAATCCTTCTGCCTCAGCCTTCCAAGTAGCTGGAACTACAGGTGCGTGCTACCACACCTGGCTAATTTTTTATTTATTGTAGAGACAAGGTCTTGCCAAGTTGCCCAGGCTGGTCTCAAAGCCGTGGGCTCAGGCAATCCTCTCCCCTCAGCCTCCCAACGTGCTGGGATTGCAGGCTGAGCCACTGAGCCTGGCCTGGAATTTCTCATTTAAGGAGTTGTGCATATGCTTCTTTAAAAGAATGTGCCAGGCATGGTGACTCACAACTGTAATCCCAACACTTTGGGAGGTGCTGGCGAGAGGATTGCCTAAGCCCAGGGTTTCAATACTAGCCTAGGCTACTCAGAGAGATCTCATCTCCATAATAAATCAAAAAATTAGCTGGGCATGATGCCTGTAGTTCCACCTACTTGGAAGGCTGGGGTGAAAGCCTGGCAGGTCAAGGCTGTACGGCAAACAAATAAACAAATGGTTGTGAAGGAAAAGGGAGCACAGAGCATTGGGTTAAATTAGGCTGTACTTGAGTTAGGCCCCCTGTGAAAACATGGCGAATGACATATTTTCCCCTTTACTATTCCACTTGGATGTTCTTCTCTCTTTTCTCTCCTGGAAATTTGCATTCTTCAAGATTCTACTTAAATGTCACCACCACTGCAAAACTTTCTCTGCCTGTACCTGGCACTGCAGTCCTGTGTTCCCACAGAGCTTTGTTCAAACAAAGCCACAAGACTTGTCAATTTGTTGTTATAAATATTTACTCCCCCCTCTAGAATATTATTTTTTCAGAGAAAGTATGTGAACTCCTCCTTTTCTAAACTCTTATAGCCAATTTATATAATCAAGTTCAATGTCTTTTCCCAATTGCCACTAACTTTTTAAAAAGCTTTTTTACTTTCATAAAACTATAAGGGTGACCTGAGCCTATGACCTATTAAATACCTATTCAGCTCCATGGAAAACATTTAGCATATTGTAGATACAGAAGAAGTCCAATATTTTTCAATATTTTTAATGTTATCAAAATTAAGTTTTATTAGGAAAACCAATAAAAAGAAGCATTGACTAAATTATCTCTACAGATCCTTGAAAGCTGAGGAAAAGTTTTCAAATTATACCCTCTGGCTAAATGCTGACTTCATAACTCCAGAAAGTGTGAAGACTCCGCAATGTCCATCAGATCAAGAGTGAGTGGTCAACTGTATATCAGAGAATCTCCATGTTTCCTATGCTAATTCAGACCTCTGCAACATGTACCCACAATTCAAAACGGGAGAAATGATTTAAGATTAGATGTTACTCTATGTTACTCTTTCAGTTTTCCCCAGCACATAGTTTCTAGAATAGGCAATAGGGAAGATTAAAATCTACTTCTCAAGCAGTTACAAAGAGAGCTTATGATCCCAAGTTCAAGAGAAGAATGATGGCCTAGTGTAGAGGACAGTGCCTCTGTCTCTGACCAGCTGTATGACCCTGAGAAAATTACTTTACCTCAAAAGTGCTCAGCTTCTTATCCTGTGACATAAAGGAGATGGGCTAAACGACCTGTAGAATTTCATACAGAGAGGCATAATTTCATTTGGATTCTCTCTTGGTCTTTTCTTTGCAGACTAAAATTCTATATATTTCACATCCTCTTATCATCCTACCATAAATTCCCTGCCCCCAAGACCAGGCCACCAAGTGTTTATAGTATAAGGATCACAAGAAGAGTCTTAAAAAAAAAAAAACAGTCGTGAAAAATGAGAGAATCCAGAGAACCTGCAGCTCTTAACACTTTTCCTAGTGATCTTAATTATGCATCAATCAATGTCAGCTCAAATAGGAGATGAGAAAATAGATCTTTTTTTTTTTTTGCTGATCTCAAAGGATAAGCTTCAGAGGCAAGATCATCAGAACCATTTCAGCTGAACAGGTAGTTGCACTCACTCAGAGGAAAACCAATCCATTTCTAATCACTTTTTACCTCATAATACTCAGAGACTTCTAGAAAAGAAAACTCCAATATGAATCCTATTTGGAAAGTATCCTACTCATTTATTTAAATAGCCTTGCATTGCATTCAGATTATTTTTTTCTTTCCCCTCATTTCTTTTCTCCATCTGATTCTCCTCACTGTTCCTTCTACTTCTGTGCTTTGTTTCACTTTGGTAGGTCTACTGTGGTACATAAACCCCACTCTATAAGCCCATACTCTATATTGATTTATATTTAGTAGCTGATTTGAGTTTTCCCTTTTGAAGACAACCCATGAACAGAGATATGCTATTTTTATTCTCCAGTAATATGCTTTCAAGGATTAAAAATAAAATGGGTAATTTCAAACATTTATATTTTATTATGAGATCACAGAAAATTACAATGTAATTCAAATGGCATTAATAATGATTTTAAAAACAGTTCAGTTATTTAATAGATTATTTTTATTGACAATGATAGCACTAAAGAATAGTGCTTAACTTTCCAATACTGAAGACAAAAAATTAAACTATTTAAGAGATAATCATAAATGACAAAGAGCCATATAAACATAATTAATTTACATACTTCAAAAACTTCCAACAAAAATCGACACAACTTAATTTTTACTGTTTAACCCAGTTAATTCAACAAACAGAATTCAACTAAGTGATTAGGATTCCACTCCAGAAAATGAATAGCAGCAGATAAAAGGGAAAAACTAGGCTTCCCAATTTTAACCAAGAACCCTGTAGACTTAGGCAGGTGCCAGGCCTAACTCCAAAGGCAGGAGGCAAATAAAATGTCTCGTCAGCTCTTAAGCCTTAATGCATTTTACCTTAAACATTTACATTAACAGATGGTCCCCAGCAGTGCCATAAACTTACTTCTAAGTTCATTTCTATGTCATTATCAACCCCATTTATCACTATCCATGCTGTAGAAAATGCCCCAAGGGGTTTAAATCAGAACAGAAAGGAAGGAGAAGGGACAAACTCTCTGAAGCATTTTGGTGTCACCTACGAACATGTGCTTGACCTCTTTTAAAAAAAAAATCAATAGGAGAATTGATGACTGGAGAAATACAAGGATAAGAACCAACTGAAGCCCTCACATATGACCTATTAGAAGGTATAATTGCACACCTCATCAACAAGGGTACCTACACAATGAATATTTGTATCCCTCACCCTGAATTATGCCCCACAATTTTAAAATAAAAATTAAAAGAGGAAAAAAAAAAAGAAGGTATAATTGGGTCTTTCACCCATCAATCTGAATCCCTAAAGTCTATTTCTGCATTTTCTTTTTTTCTTTTAAAGATGTAGGGGTACAGTTCAGGGTTAGGTATACAAATGTTCATTGTACAGGTAAAATTTGGACCTCACGTTGGTCCCCATGTCACCTGGATTGAGATCAAGTAACCTTATTGATGAAGTATCCCTCTCCCACCCCTCAGCAGTTTCCCATCATAGCCAATCCCTTTCTTGTAGTATTATAATAATTGTTCAGTGTCTACTTATGAGTAAGAACATGTGGTACTCAGTTCTTTGTTTCTGTGATACATCACTGAGTATTACAGAGTCTAAATCCATCCAAGTTGCTGCATAAGTTCATACTTTTGTCCTTTTTTTATGGTTGTATAATATCAAGACATACAGAATGAAATAGCCACAAATTATTACAGATATCAAGAAAGAAGAATGGCCAACAAATAAAGTTGATAATTTTATTTCATATGAAGAATGACAATACTTTTAAAATTTATTAGACTTTAACAGTCAGTGGACAGTATTTTCAAATGATAATCACTTTTGTTAGACATCCTCCAACACACTTTGGTTTAGAGTTGGAAGTTTTACTGGAACTTTTAAAATTTTATTTTTAAAGTTATCATGCTGCAATATTGAATATTTTTTTCTTTTGGTGTACTGCTTAATGAATTTTAACAAATGTATAGATTTATGTCTCTACCACCACACCTAGACACAGAACAAACGTTCCATCACTCCTCAAAACTTCCCCATGCTATCATTTTTGATATCACTATGTTACATCATAAGAAACTTAGCTCTGATAGTTACAATTCATCAGTAAAGGAGTAACACTGTTTCATAGAAAAATCCCTGATGACTTTTCCTATACTTTCCTACTTTTGTTTATTTTTGAAAATTCTAGTTTTTAAAGATTCTAGAAATTTTCCAGTCATAAAATACTCTACTGGAATCTTGAAGAAATGTCTCTCAGTAGCAAATGTCACATTATCTTATTTTTACATAGAAAAAAACATAACAACAAAACAATTCCTTCACATTGCAGTCTCCATTCCCTGATTCCCCCATACACAACCACCAGTGATGGTGGAAAAAGGAAAAAAAGATAAAGCCAGCTGACTGTTTCAAGCACATAACATAAACAGCTTGTAGAATGGTTAGAGCATTACAAAAGCTCAGTACAATTTTCCTTCATCCTTTGCTTCATTTCTAGCGCTCTATTTTCAATTCAGTATTTTCACATGACCTTTGTTTTTGAGAATGTACAAAAGTCACTGCTTCTGGCAGGCATCCTTTCCCTCATGTGGTTTCCATCCAGATTCACAGATCAGAGTTTCAGACTAATAGCTTCAGTAAAATCAAATAGGTCTTCTTCACCTTGCCAATACTCTTGACAGAGTAACTGTCAATGGAATGGTTATTTTTACAGAGGCACCATGTTGCTGTAAGAAAAAGACTTCTTTGCCTCAGGAGCACTAAGCTTAGACTTAGTACAGCATCTCACATGGTGCCACTGATGGAAAATAAATGAGAATTTGTCATCTTTTGTTTGGAGATGCTGCTCTGAAGCATGTCATCATCCATTTAAAAATGAAGGAGACAGGAAAAAAAAGTTCCATCAGTTTACTCTCCTGCTCCTATTCTATAAATTTAAATGGAAGTTGTATAGTGTGACAATCCTCAGCTCTCCTAAAAGAAAATTTCATTTATCTGGTACTGTGAGATACAAAAGAGGAGCCATGCTAACATATATCTGGCCTTTATTTGAATATTCATAAATTAATTTCCTAAGTTAATTTGCCAGAAGTAAATCTGAATTTCTTTAAACTTTGTATGGCATACTTATTCAATTTGTTCAGTCTAGACTTCCCAATCCAACTAGCCTATATTAGAAAGATTTCCAGTGTTTATGCCAGATGCAAAGTACACGATGGACTGGGAGAAGGACTCATTCAGGAGACTGAAAATCCAAGCACAGTTCCATCTATCATTCTGTGGTCCAGCCATTTAACTTCTCTTGGTCTTGTTTCTTGTGTGTGACTTAGGCTGGAGGTAATCTGCAGTATCTCTTCTGGTTCTAAATTTCCATGATGCCCACTATAACGCTGGTGATTGCAAACTCACTTTTGGGTGCCATGATCCTTAAAACCCATTCATCCAGTTCCTGTTCCATCCTCACCAAAAATGGTACTGTGTATACACATACACACACACACACACACACACACACACACACACACGGTTTTACATACACAATAATTCAACAAATACAAAAATGTTTTCATCTTCTAAGATAAAAGAATAAAGCAAACACCCTTCCCTCACACAATATATTAGTTATATGTGATGAGGTGTATATATTTTAAAGGTTTGGGGGTGCTATGTCAAATAAATTCATGAAGCACCTACTTTTTTTTTTTTTTTTAGTTAGAGTCTCACTCTGTTGCCCAGGTTGGAGTGCCATGGCACACTCACAGTCACTCCAGTGTCGACCCGTTGGGCTCCAGTGATCTTTCTGCCTCAGCCTTCCAAGTAACCAGAACTACAGGTGCGTGGTACCACACCAGGCTAATTTTTGATTTCTTGTAGAGACGAGGTCTTGCCAAGTTTCCTGGGCTGATCTCAAACCTGCAGGCTCAGGCAATCCACTCACCTCAGCCTCCCAAAGTGCTGGGATTATAGGCTGAGCCACTGAACCCGGCCAGCACCTACATCTTACTGTGCATTAAGACAGTAGTAGAAGACAGCTTCTTAAAATATGTGATATACACTATTGCTTTGTTAAACTCTGGTGTGTCCACATGGGTCTTTGAGCTATGGTTGCCACGTTTTCTAGCTTTGGCCCCCTCCCCTACCTTCGGGAGGTGAATCTCCTCTGTCGCTCTCTCTCTAATTTACTTTCTAAATGAATTATATTTTCCAATCTAAAAAAAGAGAGAAATATGCGATATATGTGTATACATATATATTCACGTATATGTTTTATGTGAATATATGGATATGCTTATGTATGTATATGTAGTGATGTGTATTTATGTATATAATATATATAAATATATTTATATTTCTCCCTTCTTGAACATTAAACCTAGATCCAGGGAATTTTTTGGATCTATCAACAGAAGTGAGAGACTGGGAGACTGGAAACGGCTTTGTCCTCATGTCTTTTCAAACTATTTTTCCTGTCTATATAGCATTTGTATCGCCAGCCCATGGGAGATACCATGTGCCTGGCAGTAACCATGGAAAGCCTGCTTTTGTAACAAACGTGGATTATTTTAGAATGTTCTTAGTTTGCCGTGAGAAAAACTGATGTCTTTTTTTTTATTTTTGTCTGCGACAGAACATTGCTCATATCTCTGTAAAAGCACTTTTGGACTACATAGTAGTTTATTTTTTGATATATTTTTTTAAAAATCTATCTCCTTCATTAGGTAGAGAGCTTGGACAAATCACATATTTTATTACTCCATTTTCATTTTAATTAACCAGACAGTGGTTAATTCTACTGACACAGAATAGGTAAGTAGTCTGGAATAAATATTAACCACTGGGTTCACAATTCGGTAGATTTTATTTTAATCCATGTACTTATACTTGCTAACTTAAAGGACCTTAGAGACTCAATTTTACCATCTACAAAATTGGAATGATGACAGAACCAAATTCACTGATTTCTCTAAAGAGCTAGTGAAGTAATAGGTGAAAAATACTTAGTACAGTGCTAGGCCTGTGTTCACTAAATGCTAAAATAATTGTTGACTACTCTCTTGCTTAGGAGGGAGAAGGGAAGCAGAAATTCAAAAACAAAACAAAGTTAATGGGGGGAGGCTATAAGATAAACCATCAGATTATAGGACCAATATTTCCTTTTATCCAAAAGACAATAGATTGTGTCTGGGCCACTAAATTTTGACCAATCAGGAAATCCCAGCTGTAGTTGGGCGGATGACCAAAGGAAAAAGAGGCAAAAGAAAGACCACAACAAGCACAAAGCAGAAGAGCAAGATAGGCATTTGGCAAAAACTTTGTTTTGGGAGCCTTGAATCAAAAAATTGTCACAGGCTTCTTTCTTGTCATTCATCAAGCTCTTGTAGAATATAGAACTTAGAAAATTACCACCATGGCATTGTAAAAGAAAACAAAGGAAGCTGGTGAGGTATCCCAAAGGCATAAGGACAAAGGAGAAATTATCCATGTGAAAGATCAGGAGATCTAGACAGTAAAGGCTCTGAGTAGAAGGTGAAATGGAAATGTGTGACCCCCAGATACACCCTGGAGAGAACCTGTGGAGTGTGAATCAGAAACTGCTATAAAGTAGATATAAAGAGATGCCCTTTAGCCATCAATCTTAACTGATTAGACTTGAGCCTCACTGTGCAAACTGCTCTTATTTGGGGGATCTCTTACAAATTAAAACTTTTTTTTAGAGAAACTCTTTAAAAAATGTATTCACTTGGTAACTGTAGTTCAAACAAAATGGTTGATTTGTATCTCTTAATGCCATTTTTCAAATTCTTTACATGTCTGTTTCTTCCCTGTACATATCCTCAGACAAGAGATCAAACTGACTTCGCTTCTAAGGTGAGTCAAGGACATTTAGAGGCTTAACTTCAGTAGAACTCAGGGATCTACAAATGGCCAGATATGCTTACAAAGCAAACCACAATCCTTTCTTGTTACTTGCTTATGGCTTTCCCCAGCTGTCATTCCCAGGAAGTCTCCAGTGGAACTAACTAAGAAGTGTTTCCACTCTTCCTTCAGGTGGTTTAATAAGGTTGACTGGTAGAGTGATCTTAATACACTAACAACTCTCAGTTAGTGAATGGTGGTCCATTGTGACTTTGTCTTTCTTTTTTATCTCTTCACCTATCTACTGGCATTTCTTCCAAAGAGTTAAAGAGGCAGGAACATTAATACCCATCTATTATTCTTTTGGGCATATCCTTGTGGGAAAAAATTAGAGTGGAGAAGGTTGAAACAAACAGCTATATTGGGCTTTAAAACAAAGATATTTAATTATTTAGATTATCCTTTCATCTGATTACAAGGCTGAATCAAGTTTTAAACAATTGTAGTATCCTAATGATTTATTACACTACAGAATGTATTCCATTGGTTTGTCTAAATATCTTTTTTTTTATGAAGAAACCACTATTTCAATGATATATTTATATTTTCTTTCCAGTTCTTATTTTACAATGAAAAATATTTTTAAAGCAGACATTTTACTATGATGGGTTTCTAATCAGTCTTCAGTTTCCTAAACAAATGAATTTATTTATGCAAATCCCAAGATTCAACTCCCCTTTATTGGTAAGCTTTGCATTGGTAACATTTGCCTGGTAATTCAGCTAAAGTGTCTTTCTATAGCCAACGGCATTCTCAACAAGAAAGGGAGCATGAAACTCAATACAGGTACCAAGAATCAGAAGAGTACCAGGAAGAGAATAATCATTCCTTAGAAGCACAGTTGCCTTCTAAGAAGCAGGGGAATGTAGGCTTGCTTTTGTCAGGAAAAGCAGCAGTGTTGGCTCAAGGAGAAATACATAACACCATGAATCATAAAGACTGGTGACAGAAAAGTTAGGTCCTCTCTTCCATCATCTTCTGGTATCCCTACACAAGAATCATGGGCTAACAACATGCTAGGGCTGGAAGGAGCTTATAGATCATCCAGTGAAGCCTCTTCTTTTTATCAGTGTTACAAGTGAGGCCCAAAAAGCGGAAGTTATTTACCTAATTTGTAGCAATGCGGGGGAAAAAAAACCTCAAATTTTTTACTTTTAAGTATTTCCAGAAATGGTCGTTCATCTCTTAGAAATATATGTATGTGTAGGTGTAAATAAAATTATATCCAAGGGAGTTTTTAATCTGACACAACTATAAGTTATGTGGCAGGAACAAACATTAACAATCAGAACCAAGTTGTTACTATATTCAATGAACTGAAAAATACCTTATTTTACCACCTCTTGTTCTCCTACTTGTCTAAAAAGTGTATATATTGAAACAGGATTCATCTTATTTAGTCTCCCCATGTGTGAATCAGTTACAAAAAAGTGGTCTTGGCACTATTTGGCATCTGGGGTCTTGAAAGTATGCAGGCATACCTTGGGTTTATTTTTATCATGTAAGTTAAGTCACGAGGCAGTATTTATAGGCCATGGGTCTAGGTCACTCATTTCCAATGGAACAGTAGAAAATATGGTATCGGCCAAGCGTGATGACTCGTACCTGTAAACCCAGCATGGTGGGAGGCCAAGGCCAGCAGGATTGCTTGAGCCCAATTATTTGAGACCAGCCTGGGGAATATAGCAAGACCTCATCTCTACAAAAAAATCAAAAATTAGTCAGACTTGGTGTTGTGTACCATAGTCTCAGCTACTCAGGAGACTGAGGTGAGAGCATAGCCTAAGCCCAGGAGTTTGAGGATGCAGTGAGCTGTGATAGTGCCATTGCACTCCAGCCTGGGTGACAGAGTGAGACCCCAACTCAAAGAAAGAAACGTGGTATCTACCACCACATAGCTGGCAAAAGTCTAACCTCCCATTGGTGCCTTATTTTTCTGTGTAAGCTACTTTGATGACTAAAGTAGCTTGAGTGGCCATGAGTTTTGCAAAAAGACCTTTATGGCTATTGAACTCAATGACCTCTAAAGTTTGATTTCACCCTGGGATAGATCCTCTGATTCTAACAGTAGCAAGAGAAATTCTGAGCATCTTTCAAGTATCATTCTGAACAAAGCACATCAAAAGGAAAAGTCTTTTGGACTCATTATCTTGTCATTTCAACCAATATAAACACCAGTCTCATTTTCATAAAGATTTACTGAATATCTACATAAGTCAATGTATATTTCTAACTAGGAACATGGCTACAAAACAACTGAAATTAAATAAAAAGTCCCTTTTCCCAGTCTTGGTAAACCCTACCTAAATACTGCTGATCAATAGGGCCATATGCACCCTGGCAGATATTTTCATCCTTTTCCCAGAATATAGCATAAATGGAGCAAAATTCCACCATGTAGTGCAGCACTATACCACAAACTGGTATAATAATTGTCATAGTTTATGGCATATCTAACTGGTTATTATACATTTGTCTCATATTATAGCCCCAATTATAAGAAGCTGATCTGCAAAACAACTGATAGGTCTAGTTCTATAGGACATTTTATTCTAGTTATAGTTTAATTTTAATTCAACTTTATTCCTTTGTTATCTCTTTTTATACTTGCTGAAAAGGTCAGGGATCATGAGAAGCAATTTTTTTTTTAAACTGGTCCATGTGGAAGCAGAAACCTAATGAATATCTTTGATAATGGAATTAACAGGGATGATAATTTCTCATATTCTGTAGGGAGAGGGATCAAGAATTTAACTATAGAAGAAATAGTCAAAACAAAAACATTGCTTTCCAGGTTCACAGAAGACAGGTCCTGAGTGGGTATCTATCTAGTGCCTCAGGCTATGTGGTGAAGACTAAACACACTGTGTGCTCTGCTTTCTATTTACCGAACCTCCAGGTGAGACCAGATTAGCAGAGAGAATGTTTTCTAGGTCATGAGAGACTTTAATTCTTATCATCTGCTGTGGAAAATTAGCAACAGCATTCCTGACCTAAAGAAGAAACTTCTAATTGCGCTTAAAAAGGTAATTCTAAGTCTGCTTTAGTTATTCTTTATTTTTGAGTGATTTTATTTCAGACTTAAATTCATTCCCCTGATGAAGACGGGAGAAATGAAACACAGAAAGAAAATTGTTCAGAAAGGATAACCCCAAACATTAATCATTTTCAAAACAGGGAGACTCTGCTTTTAATAAACTAGACAGAACTTTATGATCATATAGGCACTTGAACGCTCACTATGTACCAGGCCATGTGAAAAGGGTGGTAGGAAATAGAAAAATGTTATGTTACTCTGTGGTAGGCACTGTGATAGTACTTATTATATACCATCTCAGCAAACCCTGAAATGCGGGCATTCTAATGTCTATTTTGTGCTGTATGTACCTGTGGAAGATAGTCTGTAGATGGTCTACAATTGTTCCACCCTCCTGGTATTCATTCCCTTGTGTTATTTCCTCCCTCTAAATCTCCTGGACTTACTGACCTCACTTCCAAGGGATAAACAGAATACAGCAGGAGTGATGTCATTTTCAAGATGAGATGTAAAATGATAGTGGTTTCCATCTTGCCTACCTCCTCTACCCCAGACAAAGGCACCTTTTATGTTGTAAGTTGCCCCACAGAGAGGCCCATGTACCAAGGAAGTGACATCTCTGGCCAACAATCCACCTATGGCCAACAGCGATAGGTGTGAGCTTGGAAGCAGAGCCTTCCCAAGTTGAGCCTTGAGATGACTGAAGCTCTGGCTATCACCTTGGACTCTGAACCAGAGGTACCCGGCTAAGTCACACCTCGATTTCTGACTCACAGAAATTGTAAGATAATGCCTTCTTGTTGTTTTAAGCAACTGAATTTTGGAGTGATTTGTTATGCAGCAATAAATAACTCATACAGCACAATCTCCGCCTCTGCAATCACCATAATCTAGAAGTAACTCCGTGAACAAGCTAGGGAAATCAAGAGTTACAAATCAATTGTTGAGTGATGGATTAGACAGCAGTATGACCACCAGCTCTTGATTTCCCAGAGGCTTCCCACAAGACAAGACTCTAACCCATGAGGTTGGTTCTCACCACAAAGTTGCAGGAAATACTTGACTAGTGAAGGAGCACTACTAAAAAAGGTCTGCAGATCAAGTCTTCGATATTGATCATGTCTCAGCTAACACTGTTATAGCTCAGTCTGGCAAAAGACCAGCATCATCTGATCTGCTGTTTTCCATTTCTCTCATAAATTAATTAAGATCTGGGAAGGACATCTACCTCTTTTTCCTCTCCGGCCTCCTTCTCAGCCACACACATTGAGGGCTAACAGTGGCTTTGTAAAGCTAACTGGAATAAACACCACAGCTCTCATCCTTCTTGCAAGTAAATCTGGATAGAATACAATCAAACAGCATGCATTTGGCATCAACTTATGTTTGAACATTGCAGGTAGAAAATGAAAAATATGTATTGGCAGAGAGTTAGACAGAAAGGAGTACTTAATTAAATATCTGATACCTAAACCATTGGAACCAATTAATAATCATCAGGGGATCAGAAAAGGAAAGACAGTAATAAAGGAAAGACTGCAAAGTCTAAATTTCAGGTGAGAGAGAAGACATCTCAACCACATTTTTCTGAATGTCCAGATAGGTAAGACATACAAAACACTTATTCTTTATCTTCCTAACTAATGTTTACACATTATCAATAGCCTTCTATCCTCAGGATGTTTAGTCTCTCTAGGAGGCCAGGACATCTGAACCCTGATTATAAATATGTCAAAAAAATGCAATAATAATGTGTGAATCAAAATTCAAGCTCTTTTCAGAAATAGACTTCTTTGGAGTCCCTCAACCCTCTTCTTCCAGGCCATGTATACACTTGCATAGTCTTGCTTCAACAAAGAAAATGGTTTTATTCTGTAAAATCTAGTGGGTGGTTGGGCATGGTGGCCCATGCCTATGATTCCAGCACTTTGGAAGCCCAAAGTGGGAGGTTTCCTTGAAGCTCGGAGTTTGAGACCAGTCTGAGGAACATAGTGAGACTTTATCTCTACAAAAACACAAAATAAGAATTTTTTTAAAATAACCAGACATGCCGTCACATGCCTATAATCCAAGTTACTCAGTAGGCTAAGGCAGGGAGGTCACTGAGCACTGGAGTTCAAAGTTATAGTGAGTTATGATCATGCTACTTTCACTCCAATGTGGGAAACAGAGTGAGACTTTGTCTCAAAAAAAAAAAAAATCTGGGTTAAACCAAAATGGAGTACACTTTATAAGTGAAAAATCTGAATCAAAAAGTAAAAATAAAATGCATAAAGTCACACAGCACATGAAGTCTGACACAATTTGTTTTTCAATTTTTGCTATCATAAAATCCATGACAAAATAGTGGCAATAGCTTATGAAATAAAGTAAATAAACAAAAGTCAGTGTGTTGAGGCAGGAAGGAACTTACCCTTCCCTACAATTGTTTGCAAACTGAGTCAAATGATCAATGATCAAATGGCAGAGGCTGGAGTATGCCCAAGGAGTACCCAGTCTTATCCTGGTTGTCTCAGCCCAAGTCAAAATCAATGCAGGGTTTTCTGCCACCCGCATATTTTGTTTCCAGTCAAGCAAAACAAGGGGCTTATCTCCTCCACAGATCAGCATATGAGATATGCCTCGGATATGTTTGCCTGTCAGACTCATAAACACAACAAGATATGCCAGCTGCAATGGAAGAGGAGCCTTGTTTCGGTTCACGGATTACAGACTGCAACATCCATCAAGCATAAAGACAAACAGCTTCCAACCACTGTCCTTGGAGCCTGGCCTAGCAGAGTGGAGGAATGCGATAAAGGAAGACCAGACACTCAAAGTCTGCTCAGGTTCCTTAACAAGAAGTCGCCAAATATAGCTCAGTGGGCCTGGGAAGCAAAGGAGAAGGCTTTCCTTACTGAGATGGGGACTTTGAAACACTTTCCTCTATTCCCAAGAATGAACACAGGCTGCTAGTTTTTAGGTCTTAGCACTCATGAGAATGGGCAACCTCTGGACCAGGTATGTCTGTCAAACCTTAACTTTTTTTACTAAGCATATTCCCAGTAGAATTGATTTAGTAATTTGATAAATGCAAATGTTACAAGACCTTATAGAGATAGATAGATAGATAGAGATAGATATTGATTCAACTCATTGAATCAATTTGATAATTATAATTACTCTGAAAAACATTGGACAAATATTATTTTTATTTTACAGATGAGAAAGCAGCTCCATTGAAACTTAAATTTGATGTGCAAGGTTGCATAGCTATTTAGCAGAAAAGTAGAGTAAACCCATATGTCCTCTGTCCCACTCTAATTTATTGTTTTATTTAGTCATCAAATAAATATGCATTGCGTACCTGTCAGGGGGAAGATAATGTGTTAGATAATGTGAGCAATGCAGGGAATCCACTCAGCTTTATTTTATTTAACAAAATCTTACTTTTTATTTATTTATTTTTGAATTGGTGTCTCACTCCATCACCCAGGCTGGAGTACAATAGCACACTCACAGCCACCCTAGCGTTGACCTGCTGGACTTCAATGATCCTTTCACCTCAGCCTTCCAAGCAGACGGAACTACAGGCATGCACTATCACACCTGGCTAATTTTTTATTTTTTGTAGAGACATGATCTTGCCAAGTTGCCCAGACTGGTCTCAAACCCTTGGGATCAGGCAATCCACTCGCCTCAACCTCCCAAAGTGCTGGTATTCCAGGTTGAGCCACCAAGCCTGGCCAAAACCTTACATATTGCTTATTATGTGCCACCTACTTTTCTATGCATGTTGCTGAGATTTAATCCTCCTACAAACCCTCCTATGAAGTGGCTACTTGGGCACAGAGAATTCACACAGCCAGCGAACAGCAAAGTAGGAATTTGAGCACAGAGAATCTGATTTGAGAAAACGTTCTCTTAACACTTTACTATGCAACTTCACAAAAGACTGGTATTTGATAGATCCACAAGAGTGAATAAATATCAATAGTAATGTGCAGATAATAAGTAGATGCAAATAGAGCCCTTCACCATAACCCTGGCTTAGATATTAATATCTAAGAAAGGTTGGGAATAGTTGTAAAGCAAAGGGAATAAGAAAAAAGGGTGCTGTTAACACTCTCTGTATTGCAAAAAGGTTGCCAATTTCTTCAAGGAACTAAACCATCAAACACTGGTTCTGGTAACTTCTATCACATAGATTTACTAGGGCCCTCATTTCAGCATTGATTTAATTCACATTCAGCAGGAGGAAAATGCTGATTTAATCTGCAATTTTCTTATGTAGTCCAGTACAATGTGTATAAGGAAAATAAATGCCAATTTGTCTTTAAGATACACATCTGGAGTATGTTCCTATGGGAAAAAGATAAACACGTGTCTATATTATTTGAATTCTAAAATCTATCCTTAGAGCTAACATTTGGAATTTCTGAAATAGCTTCTATATCCCAGAGTATGTCCAGAAGAGGGGGAAAAATCTGTTGAATGCAGGTAGCATGACTTCCAGCTTAGAAAACAGTGTATAGACTAAACATATATTGACTGCACTGAAAAACAAAGGAGGGTGAGGAAGTGGAGAGACAGAATACGAGTGATAATTATCTTAGTCATAGTGTCATTGAATGGTACCAGCAAAATGAACTCTTCAATCCGGCAAAAACCACAGCAAGCATTTAAAAATCCTCTGCAAAGGTCTCTAACCCCCAGGCTGCAGACTGGTACTGATTCGTGGCCTGTTAGGAACTGGGCTGCACAGCATGAGGTGAGCAGCAGGTGAGCAGAGCTCTGTCTTCTGTCAGATCAGCAGATGACATTAGATTCTCATAAGAGCATGAACTTTATTGTGAACTGGGCATGAGAGGGATCTAAGTTGTGTGTTTCTTATGAGACTCTAATACCTGATTATCCCCACTTCTCCCCCTCACCTCTCTGCCTCCACCATCCATGGAAAAATTGTCTTTCATGAAACTGGTCCCTGATGTCAAAAAAGGTAGGGGACCGTTGCTTTACAGGAACTAAGCATTTGCACATGCATTATCTCACTTGGTTCTCATAACTGCCCTGTGAAATAAGCCTAATTATCAGCTAAGTTGAAGCACTGACAGTTACAAATGATTTTGTATTAGAAGAGAGGTTGATTTCTCTGTATTAAAACCACAAAAGTTATATTTTCTCTATTATACCACACCATGGTATCACTTTTTTTATTCCATCTGAAGCCACTCATTTTTTTTTAGTTGGGGTGCAGAGGTTTGCAACCAACTCAATGATTTAAACAACAAACAGTATCTGCAAGTCAGCATCATCTACTCAGCAGCCAGAATTTGGAAGGTTTTGGAGAAAATCAGGACATCATCTTAACAAGAGTGCAAATATAGGATGTTTATTCTTCCTCAAAAGAATCTTTGAGACTGGCAATTTGTCCAGACTGGTTTGCAAAGCGTACATTGGTAGCTGTGTTATGAATGTTTACCAGCTTCACAGACATTCATACATTTCAGAGAAACATTTCCCCTAGGTACCTACATTGGGCCTGAATGGTTGTTAAAAAAAATAAAAATAAAAAACCACCATTCCCTCAAGAATGGAACTAACCCACCATCCAAAAAAGACAAACCAATAAAAGTAGATCTCAGATGACTGAAGGCCCTGTCAAGATCTTCTGAGATCAGAAAGGAAACAGCAGTAGTTACTTTATTGTCTATTTATCTATCTATCTCTAGTCATAAAATCATCCATCCATCCATCCTGCCAGCCAGCTATTCATTCATCTATTCAAAGTTGCTTTTACTGATACGAATTCAATGGTTGGGCTAACTGCTAATAAAGGTATATGGAAAAAAGGTGACTTATTTGTTTGTGCTTTTTGAAAATGTGTATTTCCTACAGAATTGGAACAGTTAAGCTCTGTGTTATTCAACACTGAATAGCACAACTGAGACGCCCCCAGAAACATACTTAGAGATATTTGATTTTTTTTAATAATCAATATTTTTTATTATGATATTGTGGGGTACAGTTAAGGGTTCGGTATACAAATATGCTTCATTCAGGCACCCTTGTTGATAAGAGGTGTCTCCCCATCCCCAGACAGATATTTACTACCATTAATCCCATCTCCCTTCCCCTCCCCCCACCATAGTTTCCCACCACTGTCAGTCATTTTCTTATGGTAATATGTTGGATGATCAAGGTCCACTATATGAGTGAGAACATGTGATACTCAGATCTTTGTTTCTGTGAGAGGTCACTCAGTATTATAGACTCTAGCTCCATCCAGGTTGCTGCGAAATTCATGATTTTGTTCTTCTTCATGGCTGCATAGTATTCCATCATGTATATGTGCCACATTTTTTTAATCCAGTCTTATTTTGATGGACAGCATGGTTGCTTTCAGGTTCTTGCTATTGTAAACAATGCTGCGATAAAAATACGTGTGCAGGTATCTTTTTTATAGAGTGATTTGAGTTCTTCAGGGTATATTCCCAGTAGGGGGATTGCATGGTCATATGGGAGGTCGATATTTAGAGCTTTTAGGTATCGCCACACTGCTTTCCACAGAGGCTGCACTAGTTTACACTCCCACCAACAGTGTAGAAGAGTTCCCTTTTCACCACACCCTCTCCAGCAACTGTTATTTTTTGAGTAATTGATAATTGCCATTCTGGCTGGAGTTAGGTGGTACCTCAGTGTGGTTTTGATTTGCATTTCCCTGATGATTAGTGAGGTTGAACATTTGATAGGATCTTCAAGTTCATTTTTCAAAGATTCTCAACTCTTTCAAGGAAGAATAAAGAATCTTTAGAGCTAATGAATCTATTTAGAATACTAATGGGTAGAAAGAATTTGACACGAACTACTCTAGAGCAAGAGAAATCCCTATGTATAGCCATAATACACCACTATTACATAATTAGACTGAGCCCAACCTTTGGGTTTGCTGTGTCCCAGAAACTCCCCAATGTCCATTTATCTTCAAGAGAGATGCTAAAAACAAACCTTTGCAAATAATTTTGATTAATTTTGTTCCAGAACCAGTTGCACATTTTCCCACAATAAATGTCTGCGTGGTAGTTAGTTTACAATAATCAGTCTTATCAAGAAGATTTATTTAAAACTGACATATTTTTTCGTTTGTGTGTATTTTGGTTAACATATTTCCCTATCAGAAAACAGGAAGATAAAAAAGGTGTGCGTGGGGGCGTGGATATTCAGGTACAGAATAATAGCCCCCCAAAAAGGTATATTTTTAAATTCCAACTATCTTGATTACATTTTTCCAAAAGGGAAAGCAATAAAGAAACACACACAGAGAGAAATGTGGCACTATTAAGTAAACACTGCCTATGGGCAGAATATTGGCCAAAGTTTTTCAAAAGGCATTGAAGGGCTTTTAATTACTGAAGATTATCAAATACCATGGAGCTAATTTGTTTCTTCTCACTCATACAGCTGACAAAGAGTGGCTGCAGTGAAAAGCAGTGACTTGATGACATATTACTGAAAGTGCTCCTAAATTTTTAATTTCCCTCTCACTCTCTCTTCCTTTTGGAGAGTAGAGAGAAACCCCTACTCTTTTAACATATAGTCTGAAGATTAATGTTTCATAATAGAATCACATGAAGTTGTTTTTTATTTTTGTTTTTTTCTGCCAAGGCCATTGTGGAAACCGAAAACCAAATCACCAATTTAAAAGGATGCCTGGTGCTATCCAGGACAAACAGGAGGTTTTGCAACAAAACATGGCCAATTAGAGGGTCCTCACATCCTTCCTAATTGGATGTGACAGTGGTTTCCCAAATGGATGAAACTCAACACATACAAAATGCCAAGTCTACAACAAAGAAGAGGTAGAGATAGAAAGAAAGGGAGAAAGAAAAAAGTTGACTGTCACATGCTGCCTGTCATGAGCCACTCTCATAAATTATCATATTACCTTTCTCTTATCATATCACTTTTATCTATGACAATTCCAAACACAGGTCCAAAAGAGGTCCTGATGACATATGTCTGAGGATCACTGTCTAAAATTATCAGACTGTCACAAACCCATCGCATTGACTGGGCTGAAAATAAAATACCATCATAGTTGTACATTGTGATGAAATTTTTAAAAATGATCATAATGTGTCACAATATAATCACCAGGATCAAATATCGGGGCTCAAATGTCACTTCAAGAGAAAGTTTTTGGAAGTTTTAATGGTTGCAGAACAAACACATGAAAAGTAACAAGATCACAGCTTTTTAATTTATCAGCAAAGTAGCATTTTCTCTGACCATCCTTTATAACATTTTAACCTCCCAGATTCCAGTTTCTTTTCCTTACCCAATTTATCTTTGTAGCACTTAGCACTAATTTGTAAATTACATAACTTATTCATTTTGTTAACCATACCCTAGTTCTTCACTCAGAAAGAAAATTCTACAAAGACAGGAACTTTGTCCATTTTGCTCAAATCAAGCAAATAGTTATTTAACTAATGAATTACTTAATATCTTCATACAACTACTTGTGAGCTTATTATTAAATTCATAGTGCTATACCAATCTGAGCTAAGGCAAAAGCTAGGGAGATGGAAAAAAAATACAAAATAAGCCAGTAATAGAGAAGAGTTGGTCAGGCATAAACTGCTCAAAGATTTCCCATCCTTGCCCTAAATTTTCCTCAGCTGTTCTCTTGAAGCCATTTCATCTCTCAGCCTTAACACTTTCATTTTTAGCCAACAGTCCTACAGCAAAAGCAGCTCTGTGCCCTGGAGGGAAAATTAGTGTATGCTTCCCTTCATTCTCCCCTTATCAGTGGGAGCCATATCCCGTCAAGTGATGTCATGTTATAATCCCTGGGATACAACAAAGGAACTTTCCTGCTAGTATTAACATGTTAATAAATTAAAGGCATTCAGAAATTATACCGCATAAGGCAGTTTCTGCTTTGTTTTCTCCCCTGTCCTTCCCCTGGAGCCTCTCACCAACTTGAATAGCATAACTGAGACTCCAGACAAAGTGGGCAACATCTGATATTTCTTCATTGGAGTGTGCCTGTTTAGACTTCCATTCACTGTGCATATGTATTCACTGAATATTATTAAACTACATATTTATTGGGTGGTGCCATTCTTGCTTCCTTTTTGAGTTTCATTTTAAATGACCCAACAACTATAACACAAATAAAACAATCCCGCAAAATAAAACATCTGGTACCCCCAGGATATTAAATACTAAAATACTATGTTAATTCAACCAACAAGCATAGACTTTAAATGTGGAGAAGTCAAGAGAAATCAAATTTATGCTTCCCACTGTCCCCATAACAGCTAGGCTGCATATGTACATGTTATTAAGATATAAATATAAGATAGCAGGCATGGTCTAGAGAATTAAGTAGGCAGTTTAGAAATCGGGGCTGCCTTTGACTCAGCGTGTGATCATGCCCAAACGTTGTTAACATTGAGGGTCTCAGTTCTTCCTTCTCCCTTAAGTTTTTGTTTTTTTTTTTAGGAATGCATTTACCTAACTAATTGAGGAAGTTATATGTAACCCTTTGGTCCAACAGGTTAATGGTTAAAATATTTTTTTATTTTATAAGAAAACCACTTCCTACACAACTAAATGAAATGTGCACTCTAAAATTAGTATACCTTCTACAATGAAATGCCTGCCTCTGAGAGTAAAATAAAAGAACTAGACACAAATAAGAAATAACCTCTAACAAAGTACTTACTTTCAGAGATCAATAGATATTTTTCCAAGTCTAGCTTCTCCTTTGAGTTATTTGAGGCAAAGTAAAATGTCTAGAAAGGGTAAGGGTCCAGGGGTTTTAGATCATTTTGGAGTGGTTTCTAGTCTTTGAATATATTCACAGTTTTGTGTCTATTATCTTACCATCTAGAGACTTCAGCCTTCAAACAAGAACTAAAATCATCATCTGTAAGAAATACTATCCCTTTTTGTTACGGGTTGAATTATGCTGCCCTCCCCCAAATTCATATGTTGAATTCCTACCCCTCAGTACCAGAAATTGTGACTTTATTTAAAGATAATGTTTACATAAATGACAATGTTAAAATGATGCCATTAGGTTAGGCCCAAATCTTATATAATTACTGTCCATATAAGAAAAATCACTGTAGACACAGACATGTACACAGGAGAAGGTCATGAGGACATTAAGGCAAGAGACTGGGCTTGTGTCTACAAGCCAATATTCTTTTTCACAGTTCTCAGAAAAAAACAATCCTGCCAATACCTTGATCTCAGACTTCTAACCTGTGGAACAATAAATGCTTGTTGTTTAAGATATCTGGTTTTGGCACCTTTTCACAGCAGCTCTAGCAAACTGATACACTTCACCTTCACTTATAATATCCTTTGTTTCTCAGTAAAAAATAAGACTCTCTGGCATAAGTTACGTGGTCTCCATTTCTGCATGAATTCAATCTTTTGTCTCATCTCTCACCAATTCTCCCCTAAATTCTAGCAACCTTGATTTTCCACAGTCTAGTCCATGCCCTTATGAAGTCAGTGTCAGTGCATAAATCACTGGTCTACCGGGTCCTTTCCTTCCTTCACCTGGCACAAGTTTTATCAACCTTTCAGGATCAAAATCAAATGCTACCTCTCTGAAGAATACCTAGGCTATCAGGGACTTAGACATCAAAAATGCTATGTCGAAAGATAGAAGCAAGAGAAACAGTACAAATAGAATTATACCATGTGAGTAAATTGAATAAACTATATAAAATATGCTGAATTTTCTCTGGTTGCATATATATGCATGTAAAAATATATTTTAAAAATTTGAAGTATCCATATGAAACTCAAAATAAACATTTCTTGGGACTTTAAGAGGAGAGGCCCTGCTTGAGGAGACAGCAGCAGGAAGCTTTAACTCCATAGCTGTTTTTTAGACAAAAATATATATAACTATGTGTTACCGTTATAATTTAGAAAAGACTGGAGAAATAATGCCAAATTACTAATAGTGGTTGATTCTAGGTAATGGGCAATATATATATTACACAGATACGCACACGCACACACACAGACACATACTATCTTCTTTATATTTTTGTGAATTTTCTTTTTACTTTTTAAAAAAGAAAAGAAAGCAGAATTGTACTCTCAGTACTTTCTCGGAAGACAGAGGAAGAGAAGAAGGGAGATTTAGGGAACGAAAGAAGGGGTCAACAAATAACTCAAAGAATATGATCAGTTGGAGATACCATCTCTCCCTGTGTCCCTACTGTCCTCATTCCTAAACATTTCATTGGATCTCTTCTTAGGAGTGATAAGACCTACTTCATCCCTAAGAAGACTGCAGTGACTTCCTGAACCCTCGTATCCCTTCAGTTCACTGAACACCGTTGAAAAGTAACATATTTGGCCGGCACAGTGGCTCAAGTCTGTAATCCCAGCTTGTTGGCAGGCCGGGCCAAGAGGATTGCCTGAGCCTGCGGGTTTGCAACCAGCCTGGGCAACATGGTAAGAACTCGTCTCTACAATAAACCAAAAAATTAGCCAGGTGGTACCTGTAGTTCCAGCTACTTAGAAGGCTAAGGTGGAAGGATCGCCAGAGCCCAGCAGGACGACGCTAGGGTGGCCATGAGTGTGCCACTGCACTCCAGCCTGGGCAACAGAGTGAGACTCCAACTCAAAAAAACAAACAAAAAATAAAATAAAATAAAACTAACATAGTGCTCTCTTAAACCTGGCTTTTATTAACACTCTATTTCACTGCTAGCATTATGGTACTATTACAGAATCCGAGAAAGAGAAGACGTAGGTTCTACTTGTGACTGTGACACTGTCTCCATGTTTGACAGATCAAAACCACTGATGATTATGAGAAATTGATTAAGGAGTTTAAGATGGCTCATGAGCATATATATAAAAGGAAACAATTTATCATTTAATTTGTTAGGAAGTTATTCTCACGTGCTTTCATTTTACATTAAAGTTCATAATGCTCAGAGTAATGTAAACTTCACATACTTTTTAATGAATATGTGGATATACAAAAACAGGAAAACGTAAATTGCAAAAGATAATAAGCACACTTATAATACATTCTGAGAAGTGGCTGTCAGTGTAGAAAAACTTAGCCATATTTTTCTTGTATCAGTAGTTTCATTTTTTTCCAAGTCAACATACCAAAAGAACACACAATTCCAAGATGTTAAACAATTTTATTTAACTCTTTAATGGCAAGCCTTTAGACTCTCTCTGTCTTGAGCAAACATAAATAGGTTGCCTAAAACAGCATCTTGCTCTTGATTTTTTTCTCTTCCTTTAGCTTATTGTGCTCAAAGATGACATAACCTTGTTTGTGACACATCACTTAGTCACCACAGAAATGCCTGTGATGATGTGGCAGAATACTTTTCAAACAATATTTTCTATGGGTTCTGAACTGCAAGAAGGTTTTGTTAATACGAACGGTAGAATAACTGTCAATTCATTGTTTGCCTAACCTCCTTACCTTTAAAGGATAAGCACATTTGGGTACCTTTCCTTTCAAGAATGTGTAAATTCTGAACAAAAGAATTTATTGTTTGGAAGCTGGGAGTTTAATTTGTCATTCAAATCAAAATCTATTCAATAGAAACAAAAACCATATGCAAATGCACATCCTTAGTTGAATACACCAACACTTTGCTTCCTCATTTATCATAAAACATAAACTTGGTTAAAATTTCCCTAAATTATCACCTAGTCTCCCCCCCCATCTCAAAATATGTACTATACAAATTATTGCCTTTAAGCAGAATAATTTCAGGTTGTTCTCCTCAGAATTACTGCTGCCAATTGCTATTATGGTAAAACCAATTTTCCCTGCAAGAATTCACAAAACCCAGAGACTCAGGGTTTTTGTTTCATGTTTTATATTTTTCTCTTGCAAGAAAAACAAAATTGAATAGAGACGGAGAAATAAAACACATGAGTGTTACAAACCCTTTGATTATTCTAATTACACCTAAAAGGAAAACAAGACCCCTCTCTTGGTACTAGAGGTATGAATAATTAATGGCAAAGGAAGGAAGATAGAAAAGCTATAAACCATTGTCAATTGATCTGCATGACCACCAAAGAGGTGTGGTGTGCCCTGAGAAAAGTTAGTCATCATGGCAAGTTCTTTCCCCATCCCTAAAGAAAACCTCCCCTTCTCACTTTTGCCCCTGGTTTTCAAATGTATTCATACAATCCTGGGGGGCCTGAGTCAGTAAGTAAGAAATACTTGGAAATTTTGTCATTGTGCTGTATTGGAAAAAGAGTGAATTGTGAATATTCAGTCTGAAGGGCAGTCACAGAGAAAACTGGAGCTTTGTAAATGTTTTAATTACAGTTTCCCTCATTGAATTGAAACCATTGGGCATAATAAAAGGAAGAAAAGGTGTTAGGTGTGGAGGGAGGGACAAGCATGGAAGGGGAATTGGCAAGAGATTTCAGACTGGCCCCTGCAGGTACCAGATGCTTGCTGCTCCAAGCAATGAAAATCTTTGCATGTAATTAATTCCAATGATCAAAAGCCTTCCTTGTTTTTGCAAGTAATGGGGAAACACAGCTCCTAATAGGGACCCCTTGAAGATACCAAATAGCCAGTGGCTAAATCAAGCAATTTAAAAATTATGAACGTTTTGCTAAACAAATGAGCATGCTTCAGTAGTGACAAAGAAGATTTCCAAACAGCTCCCTACCTATTTATGTGCTTGTGTGTTTCACTTCAGGACAGAGAATGCCCAGAGGGTGGAACTGGGGTCTCTGGGTGAGGTGTGATTGATTAGTGTGGGCAAACTGAAACAACAGCTATTAGTCTTTCTGCCTACTCTGGCATCAGGTATGCTACATGGGTCCATGGACATGGGCTGGAGGCTGGGATGGAGAGGGGCAGGCCTCATCTTTTTTTTTTTTTTTTTTTTGAGTTAGAGTCTAACTCCGTCACCCAGGCTGGAGTGCACGCTCACAGTCACCCCAGCATCGACCTCCTGGACTTCGACGATCCTTCCACCTCACCGTTCCAAGGAGCCAGAACTACAGGCATGTGCTGCCATGCCCAGCTAATTTTTTGATTTATTGTAGAGACAAGGTCTTGCCAAGTGGCCCGGCCTGGTCTCACATTCACGGGCTCAGGCAATCCACTCGCCTCGGCCTCCCAAAGTGCTGGGATAACAGGCTGAGCCACCGAGCCTGGCCCATCCTTCTCTTAAGTTGATACTGTGAGTTGGGACAAGGACAACTCACAACTCATGTATAACTCAGCTGGGGTGGCAACAAGACAGATCTTGTCATAGGTATTGGATGTCCTCAAAAAAACAGACAGGTCCAGGTTCTACAATGCCAGATCATTTTGCATGGCTTTCCACTGCAGCTGTGATAAAACCCAAACTCTCGAGCATAGTCCTCTTGTAAGTCTTACCTTGAACTTTTCTTCCTGCATCAGCATGACGGCTTTGTACACTCCACACATTCCCTCATGCCACAGGTGCTTTACACACTCTGTTCTCTGTGACTGATACTCTTTCCTCCCCTTCCTAGTTAACTCTACTCATCCTTCCTATCTCTGGCCATAGTCACTTCCTCAGGTAAGCTCTTTCTGATCTTTCTGAATCCATCAAATCTCTGTATTGGGCAGCACCAAGGTCTACCCCTTTGTAGTCTGCTTCACTGCTGCAAACGAACTTTTGTTTGAGAGTATTTGGTTAGTGTGCACCTCTCTCTAGAATACATACTCCATATGAACAAAGGTGATGTCTCTTTTTATGTACTGCTGTGTCCCCAGTGCTTAGCATATAGAAGGTACTTAATAAGATCTTATCAAATAAATAAATAAATTAGGAAACTCCATTAGACTGCAGGCCATTTCTCAGTTTCTGGTTTCTGGAAAGAGAGCCATCTCTACATGCAAGTTATGAGGTGGATGCCTGATGGTCCGTCATGAATTAACATGACCTATAATAGACATTGGTACAGAGAGACCAACAAGGGTTGAGATTATCACAAAGCATTTCATGTAATCATTAATACTCAGTGACTTTACCCCTAGTTCTCTGTGAGAGGGAACAGCCGTGATCCCAGCCCATAATCTAGTAGAGAAGTCAGAGCAGTAACTAAAACACAATACACTCACAGAGGTATGGGGAAGGTTTTGAGGGAGGTCGTGGGAAAAAGTAGAGAGAGGAATTTTCTTCCTATTTCAAACCTAAGAGAGGGATCTTATAATCCTGGTTTTACAGGAAACTGAGGCTCAGAAAAGTTAATGAGCTTACCCTCACAAAATCAATATACTCTTGAGCTAGAACTCAAAAAACGGTTCTTCAAATTCTGCTTATTACATTACTCGGGCTGCTTTTTCACAGTAGGATTTCCCAACACTTTGCACCAAAAAGTATTTGGGTTACACATACAAAGAAAGGAAAGTCATTTTGCCATTTATCAACCATTAAAACAGAGATGGAGGCTGGGCACAATGGCTCAAGTCTATAATCCCAGCACTTTGGGAGGCTGAGGTGAGAGGATTGCCTGAGACCACGGGTTCGAGACTAGCCTGGGCAACTTAGCGAGCCCTCATCTCTTCAATAAATAAAAAAATTAGCCAGTAGCCAGGTGTGGTCACACGTGCCTATAGTTCTGGCTACTTGGAAGGCTGAGGCGGAGGGAATGCCTGAGCCTAGCGGGTCAACGCTGGGATAGCCGTGAGCATGGTACTGCACTACAGCCTGGGTGACAGAGTGAGACTCCAACTCAAAAAAACAAAAACAATAAACAAAAAACAGAGATGGAGATGGAAAAATGGCATCCTGATATTTGGCTAATCTCTACATACATTTAAGGAACATGTGCCACGGGGCAGGAACTGTGCTGAGCTAGAGATATAAAAGACACAGAACTTGTAAGAAATGTTTAAGTAGAAATGGCCCACTAGGAAAAGAAGCTTAAATGCAGTGAAATAAAGTTCTTTCAGACAGTACCTGCTGTCGAATTTCTTGCTTTCATTTCAAGGTTATTTTGCTTTCACTTTTTAGATCTCACTGAAGATTCTCTCCTCCAATAGAACTTTGCCTGGGACTTCACTCTACCTCAGACAAATACCAAAAGGCACTAAAGCCCTGGCCAGAATTCAAACTTCCTGGTTCCATAGAGTCTGGGGGCATATTTCAAATTTGTTGCTTAGCGCATTGAGCTGTCTCAACAGCAAGGGAGCTGTTCCCAAGAGTGAAATGTGAGAGCTCACCAAAAACATAACCCTTGTTTGGCTCCTGTGTTTCCCAAAACCTTAAGCCAACATCACGGGCAAGTGAGATAGGTTTGCCAGTACTTATACAAATAGTGGGAAGTACATGGAATGGTGTCTGACTCCAGAGATGGGATTCAGAAATGGGAAGGGAAGTATCTGGTGTTGAATCTCTCCCTTTGATAATCTCAAGAGTATTAAGCCTAATTGCTCCCATTCTATCCCTCCTCCTCGTATTTATCTACTGTCCAGTTAAGGTTATAAAAATTGACAAGAATGCAATAAAGGGATAGTTGTCTTGTGACATGAGTCAAAAAAGCCAAAAGACTGACTTGAGGGTGAAGATCTTTGAAGCTGCAGTAAAATGAGAATAAATAAGTGAAGGCCTTATTTGGACTAACAGAGGAGGAAAGCAAGTACCTATCTAGATATTTTACTAGAATAGGGCTTAAAGACAGCCTTCCTATTGTAGAGCAAAGCCCTCATTGTCTTGATCCACTAGTGAAAGGCTGAATGGATGGAAAAGGCTACTGCAACAGGAGGTAAGGAGCACAAAGGGGAAATGTCATCTACTTTACACGTTTCCTTGAGACTGGTCCTGAGCAAGACACCTTGGTGTATACAGGACTTTTCTGTTCATTACATACCATGACAATTATGAGAATGGCACAGGAACTGTTTTCTCATGTCTAGAATCAAAGAATCATGAAATCAGAAGGATCCTCCTCAAAGATCATTCAGGTCAAAGTTCTACCCAGTGTAAGATTCTCTCATGCCAATATCTGAGAAAAAACTTTTATCCCAGGGACTCTATCAGCAAATCAGTCTTCTCTCAACTCCTTGTGTGTCACTCCCTGCATACCATTGTCTATTCCTCCACATATCAGTCAACTTTTTCACTTCTGTGATCCTCTGCAGAATCCAGCTTGCAATTCTTCAATGCTGGAGCAACACAGATCCTACTTTAACTACTTCCTGCTCCTGGACTCCCTGATACTATTGGAGAAAAGCTAATCGTTCTGCTGGTTATTATTACTTAACGGTTTCTAACCTCAGTTTAAACCTCAACAATCCTCTTATTCATCAGTTATGCTCCCTACAGCAGCTGTTCCAAACCCCGTTTCTGTATTTTTTCCAGCCCACACTTCTCTACTGACCCCTTCCCTCTTCTTCCACTTAAAGAAAAAAAATATGGAATCATCAGGCATAAGCTCCCTCAATTTTCCTCTCTGTTACCTCCAGAGATTCATATTTTTTCCTGTATGAAAGGAAAAAATAATTCTCAATTGTTCTAATTCTGATCTCTCCATTTTATGCCTCATTCTGTACCTTGGTTCATCAATTATCAGTCTTCTCATCTCAATATATAGTCAATGCTACTCCACTAGAAGAATAGAATAAAGTCTTCCTTTAACCTTGTCTCATCCTTGGACTATAACCACCTCCCTCCTTTCCTTTCCTGCCAAACTTACCAAAAGAGTGGTCTGCAATCACTCCATCCATTGACCTTCCATTCACTCCCCAGGGCACCACAACCAGGATTCTTGACAAGTCTTTTCCTTAGAGTTCCTTGAGAGGTCACCAGAGACCTCTCTACCTTTTAAACCCAATGGACTTGCTATTCATTTTTCATCTCTATAAATGTCCAAATTGGTGTTTCTTCTTGAAGCTCTTTCCATTCTTGATTTTGGGCATCCTACTTTTGGCTCATTCTAAAGCATATTAGCTTAGTCCTCTTCCTCACTTCTTCCTCAAGTTGTGGATTCCATCTTTGATCCCTGTTCTCTACAGTGCTTTAATTATAACACAAGCACTCCTACAGTAAAGTAATGTGTTCTAAACACATCCACTGATCACTTCATGCACTTGATCATTCTTTGGGAGCCTCCAAATCTTCACGTGACTCTAGGTTAACACCATCTTTATACATTCACAGAGGGTGCCAAAAAACACATACACATTTTAAGAAAGAAAAAAACTGTATTAGAATTGTGATATTTAATATACACCAATAGCAAAAGATGAATACAAGTCATGTTTGACTTCTGCAATTACAAGAGGTGCCCAGAGTGGTTACCATTGGTGTCCAGACACTTCTGATTACAGTGAACTAAAAGTAATACACAGGCAACATCTTTTTTTTAAATTTTGTATTTTAAAGACGTGGGATACAATTCAGAATTAGGTATACAAATGTTCATTATGCAGGTACCCTTATTGATGAGGTATGCCCCACCCCACACTCCCCGGGCAGTTTCCCACTACTGACAATCCCTTTCTTATAGTATTATGATAATTGTTCAAGGTCTGCTTATTCCCAGCAGGGGGATTGTGGGTCATATGGAAGGTCAATTTTTAGACCTTTTAGGAATCGCCAAACTGTTTTCCAGTGTTCAGGTTGTACTGGTTTACACTCCCAACAGTGTAGAAGTGTTCCCTTTCCCTTACATCCTCTCCAGCATCTGTTGTTTTTGAATTATTGATGATGGTCATCCTGATTGGAATTAGGCAGTATTTCAGTGTGGTTTTAACTTGCATTTCTTTGATGACTAGTGAGGCTGAGCATATTTTCATGTATCTGTTGGCTGCTCATATGTCTTCTTTTGATAACATCTCTTAAAATTTGTATACATTTTTGGCATCCTGATACATAATATTATGGAATATTATATATAATATTAAATATAATTATGGAATCAATTTCTATAGCTTTCTTTATATTAATAATATTATGCCACTGATTTTAGTTAGCTGTTAAGTGTTATGTACACTGCTACCCAATCTTGAACACTTGCAAATCATTTAAAAATGTGTCTTGAATGAAAGTTTTATATATATATATATATATTTGTTTATTGTGCCTTGCTTGATAACCATCTCAGACATGATTGCATCAACACAAATCTTCAGATAAAGAAAGTGAAAAATTTACATATCAAATAAAACTTGGTTACCCACTTTAAGAAAGATTACCTATATACATGCCAATGCTCTACTCGGGAAAATTTCACTTATATTCATAACTTCAATAAACACTGTATAACATACAAGGCAATGTGACAGTCTTTGGGCTGTCATTAGATCAAGGACTTACTGCATTAAAAAAAGAAAAAAAACCTGGGCTGGGTGTGGTGAAGACTGTAATTCCAGCATTTTGGGAGGTCGAGGTGGGGGGATTGCCTTGAGCCCACGAGTTTGAGAACAGCCTGGGCAACTTGGCAAGACCTCATCTCTACAATGAATTTAAAAGAGGACTGGATGAAAAAATGTGGTAGTGTGCGCCTGTAGTTCTAGCTACTTGGAAGGCTGAGGCGAAAGGATAGCCGGAGTCCAGAAGGTCGATGTGCCACTGCACTCCAGCCTGGGCGATGGAGTAAGAATCCAACTCAAAAAAAACCAACAAAAACCAAAACAAAACTGGAAGCACAATGTAAAATCCAACTTTTTGTTTTCATTTAGAAAATATGGAGATCTGAGAGCACAAGGCTATCCATCCCACATGGTAACAATCTACTGGAGCTGAGCAGCAGTGTTGACAGTTGGAATGGCATTTGTTTTACAGTTTTCCATAGTCCCCACTACTCCTTCTTGTCTTATACCTTGTCCACTTTACTTATCTACTTTGCTTATTTATTCTCTGTAAACATTTTCTTTGATGATCCTTGCTTATATTGAAAAGCCCCAATATATGCTCCATCTCTATTTTTCTAAACTCTAGACTCATAGTTCTAAACATTCCCTGAAAAATTCCACTTAGATGTTCTCCACACACCAACATTCTTCTCTAACCAGTCATTCAGGCAGTTTTCATTATCTCAATTAATAACTCCCTTGGACCCCAGGCAGGATTAATATCCACAGCTCTTTGTTTATATTAATAATATTATGTCACTGATTTTAGTTAGCTGTTAAGTGTTGTGTACACTGTTACCCAATCTATAACACTTGCAAATCATTTAAAAATATGAAAATAAAATGCTTGGATAAATTCAGAGATGAATGATAATGTAACGCTTTTAATTTTTGGAAATATCATATAATACTGTATACCATATTGTACTGAAGTTAAGGTATATTTCCCTATGACTTTCTCTCATTCGTTCTTACTATGCTTTCTGTAAATGCACAGAATAAATGAATCACCTCTCTCTTTCATGTGACAGCCTTCCAAATAATTGTAAACTATTAGTTATCCCTACATACCCTTGCTTCCAGGTATCTATCTGATTAAAATCTTTTGTATCTGTATTTCTCTATCTATTCGTATGTACTTGACCTGAAGACCACCATCATTTCTCACCCAGATTACTGCAAAAATCTCCTAGCTCCTCCCCCCACATTCACACTTAATCTCCACATTGAAGTCAAATGAAGCCATATCATTTTGCTTCTTTAAACACTTCATTTCTTCATTCCCCTTAGATAAGGTACAAACTCCTTGACATTCCAAGACCCTTCAGTGATCTTCTCCCTGCTTATTTTTCCAGCCATGTGTCTCACTACCCCATAACCTGCACTCTTTCTTCAGTAGCTCTAAATAGCCTGGAAGTTCCTAAAATTTTCTGCACATTCTCCAAGTCCTTGTACATATTGTTAACCAAGCCTAGAATGCTCCCAAGTCCAGCTCACCCTTCCCTACCTAAAATCTATTTATAAGAACCCAGTTATCATTTTCTTGGCTAGGTGTGATGATCCTTCCATATATTCCCACAGCCACAGCATCTTTTTTTTCCTACTGAGGTTAGAATGTTAATGTACTTATACTGCTCTATCTTCCTCTGTGAGCTATATGATTTTTCAAGCCTGTCACACTGTATGCGAGAAATGGATATAGGTTTAATTAAATCACCTTGGATACTTTCCTATAATCTTTCTTCATTTGCCATTGTTTCTCCTAAGATGGGTAATACAGTTCTTAACACAATCCCCCCCAGGTGGTTAGACCTTTGCAGAGTACAGTGAGGTAATTACATCATTTGACCCAGGCATTACCTAGCCGAGATTATTTTAACTTTCATTTTTTTCATCTGTACTGTAGGAATAATATTAACTTCCCTTTAAAGCTGCTATGAGGACTAAATAAGATGATGCATATAGAAACTTGCCCAATCCTGGCAAACAGTAGGTATTCATTAATAGCAACTATCATCATAGAGTACAGCACTACCATTCTCCACTTGTCTTGGAGCCCTATCAAAGTAGTGTTCTTATGAATGAGAAAGAAGATGAAAGAACCATCAAGTTCTGTTTTGGTGGAAGGGAGACAGAGGCAGCTATTACCCAAGGTGTCCCTCTATGTCATGAATAAATAGAAATAGAAATAGAAAAAGTCCACCAAAAGTCACCATGGTGGTCAGAGGGCAGTAGCATCCCACACACTAATGCAGTATGGTGCATTTGGGGATGCTTATTAGAGTCATCTGTAGCTCACAAGCTACCACGGTATTTATATATGACATCCATTCAGCTAAACACTGCATTTCACAAAAGGTAATCAAACTAACATCTGTTTATATTTCCAGCAAATACCATATTCTGTCTTCTACTTCAATAACTTTCAGCAAGAAAACTCTTTCAGAAGGGGACTATTATTAATGTTTTTATAGCAGCACAAACTGTTGCTGTCAGGTATTCATGAATGAGGAGATTAAGGGGATAAAAACTGTGAATCTGGGGTGCCCAAAGGAGAGCATGTAAGTGACACTGGCACTACACCCAAGAGTTCAGAATAAATTCTGCATGTTATGCACAAAGAATCCCCAATCTGTCTCTCCTATTGAGATCCGCGAAGTCAGGGCCTATGATTCTCAGCATTTCCAATGGCATAGTTTGGGAATCCAGCTGGCATAGGACTCCTTGCCCAAAGGATGAATCTCCAAATAAGACAACCTTGTATGAAAAATCTTTGCTTGAGTCAAAAATCTTGTGGGGAGAGGAAGCTGGAAACTCGTGGGTTGGGAGAATCCCACACCACACACAGAACCTTACCATTCAGCCATGGACAAGCCTTTTTCATCTCTCATCTGGAAAATCACAAGAACCACTACCCCTAATAATGAGAGATCAGTAAAAAACTTAAACTGAATTGGTAACTCTTTTGTTTAAAATATTTTCAAATTAACCAGGCGTGGTAGCGTGCGCCCGTAGTTCTGGCTACGTGGAAGGTTGAGGCGGGAGGATCGCCGGAGCCCAGCAGGTCGAGGCTGTGGCGGCTAGGAGCGGCCACTGTACTCCAGTCTGGATGACAGAGTGAGACTCCAAATCCAAAAAAATTAAAAATCTAAAAAAATAAAATAAAATATTTTCATGACTTTCCATTCCCAACATGGTGTATGAAGTATCCATGTTCCCATACCATTCCGACCTCATATTTCTCCCACTTCTATCATAACTTTTAATCCCTCTGACCTTCCAGTTGTTTGAGTTGTCCAAGTCCCCCCACCTTTTCTCAGTCTCACTCTCTTTTTCCTTAGAAGCATCATGAACCCTACTTCCTCTACTACAAGCACTGTTAGGTTCTTGCTCTACACAATATACACAACACACACCTACACATATACAAACAAAGGACATACATCACACACAACACACAACACTCACCGAGAAAATACATACACATATATTCACTACATCTATAAGACTTTTTGCATCTTTCAGTTTTAGCTCTAATGACTTTGAGATTCACTTCTTGACCATCCAAGATAAAGTAGATAACCTCTGTTACTCTCTTTATTACAGTTCCATGGCTAAAATTATGAACTCGTGAGTCAGGAAGCCCTGGATCATATTCTAGCTCTGTCACTTCCTACCTGTGTGACCCTGGGTACGTTGCCACTCTCTTACCTCTAAAAGGTGATAATAGTAGCATGTGCCTTATAGGTACATTAGAAGAATTTGAGTTAACATACATTAAGCATTAACCCCGCATCTGGCATATATTAATTGCTAGGTAAATGTTAGCACTCAGTGAGTTTAGTTGCTTCAATTTCATATCTACAACTAGATGTCACACATGTGAGAATACCATCCTTGTTTGTTTTCTTCATGCATAAATCTCCAGTGCTAGCACAAAAACTGGCACATGGTGACAACATGGTGAGTTCTGAATGAGTAAAAGATGAATGCCCGGGTGTGGTGGCTCAAGCCTATAATCCTAGCACTTTGGGAGGTCGAGACAAGAAGATTGTCCAAGTTCATAACCAGCCTGGGCAACATGGTGAGACCTCATCTCTACAATAAATCAAAAAATTAGCCAGGCATGGTGGCACACGCCTGTAGTTCCAGTTACTTGGAAGGGTGAGGTGGAAGGATCACCTGAGTCCAGCAGGTTCAGACTGCGGTGGCCAGGAGTGTGCCACTTCATTCCAGCCTGGGTGACAGAGTGAGACTCCAACTCAAAAAAAAATAAAAATAATGAGTTTAATTAAATAACTGATGAATGAAACATGACAAAACAATAGAATCTTAGCACTTTCTGAAAGAATGAGATGCGTTATACTTTCCCTGTTTTCTTTTGCCACCTGGTACTCAAAGCCGGCTGGCTGCTGCTGCACATTCCTGTTAGGTAAGCATATTCACACATGCCAAAGAAGTGATATCAGGGTGTGGGAGCAAAGCTAAAAAGGATACCCAGAAATCAAAGATGTGGGCTCTAAATGGGCAGCCTTTGATCCCTAATGGGAAGGCTATGCGGATCCTATCTTGGTCAATAGATTTTTGCATCTTGTTTGGGGGAGTGGCACTTACTTGGGATAATTACTCACAAGATGACAGTTCAAGAGACAAGACTATAGAAGGAATGCATCTTCCTTGTTTTATCTGAAAGCTAGGAAAGCCCTGTGCCATCTGGCAGTGAGAAAACTCCCTACAAGATCATCTCTAATGCTGGGGATGAAGAGGCTCAGGCTGAGCCAATTCATCAGGACAAAAATTTGTGCAGAATGTAGGCTCCCACTCATTCCAGTCAAAAATCAGTCCAGGGCAACTGTGAGAGTGTTTGGCATTTGCAAATGAGATTCACAAGTCTCAGGTCTTCTTCTGGGAACTGGTACTCTGAAAAATCAGCCTCAGTTCTTTGTAGCAACACAAATTAGCCCCAGGCTCATCTGAATTTTATCCTAGAAATCATTCCCTCTCCCCAATGAGAAACTGGATTCCCTAGAAACACTTCCCATATTCTGAAGTTCCACTAAATGTGCAGAATTAGTTTTGGATAAGTGGAATCCAAGTTCTTCAAAATGCTTTAGAGCCACCTTTAAAATTGCCACGTAAGTGGCAGCTACTCCTACCTCTGTTTAAACTGATTGTCTTCCAACTTAAAAAGTATGTTCTGGGCCAGGCATGGTGGCTCATGCCTGTAATCCTACCATAGTGGAAACTTTGGTGGGAGAAATCACTTATGACCAAGAGTTCAAAATCGGCGTGGGCAACACAGCGAGACTCTGTCTCTACAAAATTGTTTTTAAATTAGCTAGGTGTGATGGCACACACCTGTAATCTCAGGTTCTTGGCAGCCTGAGATAACAGGATCACTTGAGCCCAGAAGTTTGAGGCTGCAGTGAACTAGGATCACATCACTGTACTCCAGTCTTGGTGACACAGTGAGACCAGTGAGACTCTCTCTCTCTCTCTCTCTCTCTCTCTCTCTCTCTCTCTCTCTCTCTCTCTCACAAAAGTACGTTCTCAAAATTAAAACCCTCATACTTCCTTATGAAACATTAAAAAGTAAATTTAAAATGTGACCAAACATAAATAAAAACCAAAACAATTTTAGAAAAAGAAATATCTTTATTTTTTACTCCAACCACAAGATACCAATGTGAATGCTGACTCTGCTTGCCAGATACAAACTTGTGTGTCCTAGCTAGGGGAGGTGAAAAAGCAAGTCCTAGGTCAAGTTCAAAATCAATCCTCTACCACTGCTTTTTTTTCAGACCAAGCACTCCCTTCTCCTCTTTCTGATGTTGACATCTCTCTTAGGAGGGCGCCACCGTCTCTCTCAACTCTCCTTCCTTGAGAATTACTAGTTTAGACCAAGAAACATGTCAGGTCCCACTGACCACAGATACCTTGGAGAAAAGCCAGTTCTGTCTAAAATCAGTTTGATGCCAGCTCCATAAAAATGAAGGCAGTCTATATCAAACCAAAGAGACTTCCAGTTCTGAAATAGCTAAGCATAAATGTTTCTCCGATAAAATTTTATTCGGCGCAGACTCTGTTTAGTATCTCATCAATTAAAGCTGGACAGAACAAATGCCAGTTTACTTCAACAGTGCTGCAGTCCCCAGAGCCAGCCCATCTGGAGTCATGCTCTTTCCAACTGTGTGGCCCTGGTCACGTTGTTTTAACTCAGCATGCCTCAGTATCTTCATGTGTAACAGAGGAATGATGATGATAACTTTCTTGTTGAGTTGTGAATATTCAAATGAGATAAACTCCTTTGCACAGTGACAACTGCCCACTTAATATCAGCTGTTATCAAACATATTCATCAATCACTCTCACAGGTGTTCATCATTGAGATTTTAGTTCTTTTTCCAGAGGAAACAAATCTTCTCTGCCTCCTTTCCTAGGGAGGGGAAGCAGTTTGGAGCAATTACTGGGTGGCTGCTACAACTAACATCCTACATTCTCATTCTGGTTTTATCACTTGCAAACTGCTTAATGTGGAGGCAGTTTTTTTAACTTCCCTATGCTTCAGCATCTGCAGTAATAAAATAAAGGTAACAATAGTATCCCTTCCCAGGATATTGTGAAGATTAAATAAATTAATGCATGTGAAACATTCAAAATAGTATTGGGCATAGAATGCTCATCCTATAACAGTCAGCTATTATTAGCCTCCTTGCAGTGTGAGAGAATTTTTATTACATCAGTTATTTAACATTTCCATGCCCAAATAAAACAATGCATTTAAATACTTCTGTTATGTAAACGTAGGAAAAGCCAAGGAGTAAGAAAATCCCTTATGTGGATCTGAAGTACAAAAAGACTGCAGAGGCAAAGGCACAGGGTCTGCAGTCAGAGGACCTGAGAGAGAACAAATTACACAACCTTGGGCAAGTGGCTGCATTGATCAAGGTTTCAATTAAGTCAATGCCAATATGAAGGAACTACAATCAGCCCTGAAATTCTATGAATGAATGTATGAACATTTTCTTTCTTTCTTTTTTCTTTTCTCTTTTTTTTTTGGAGCTGTAGTGCAGTGACACAATCATGGCTCACTGCAGCCTCAAGCTTCAGGGCTCAAGTGATCCTCCCACCTCAGCCTCCCAAGAAGCTAGGACTACAAGCATGTGCCACCACACCTGGCTAACTTGTTTGCTTTTTTTTGTAGAGATGAGGGCTCGCTATGTTGCCAGGCTAGTCTCTAACTCCGAGGCTCAAGCAATCCTCCTGTCTAAGCCTCCCAAAGTGCTGGGATTACAGGCGTGAGCCACAGCATTTGACCTGATGGCCATTCTTGTGTAGACACCCTTGTGATTATCTCAAGGCATGTGATGTCTATTGTCTATCAGATCTGTGTCTAGTCCACGCCCTTTTATTCTGTTTCCTTCTTCCTGTAGTTCCATGTGCTAAGTATCACAGTGCATTCTGCAAGAGGTTTCATTTTAGTTTCAACCACTGTGCTGCTGTCAATATGGGAAAGAAATGGGACTGCATTAATTCGTGGTTCTAGTGTTTGCACTGACATTGATTTGATGTGTGACTACAAGAAGATTATTTTAATGGTGCCATCACCTCTCTTTTTCACAGGACATTACCATTTATGATGATGTTAATGAATTAGAGCTTTTAATGTGCTTGGAAAAAACTGAATGAAGAGTCCAACTGAAGTAGAAAAGGGCCATCAATTCAATTCTATAAGAGAGACCTCAGAACAAGACAGGAACTGGAAGGCAAAAGTGCAGAATTCCACAGAAAAAGGACAGATGTAAGCAATTCCCCTAGAGGCGACTTCACGTGGAATAATTTAGCCACAGGAGAAGGTACAGGCTTTTGAGAGATGCACACAATTAACTAAGAGCCTTTTATTTACTGTTATAATGTTTTTATTTCTCTGTTCTCTAGATGATCAGCTGTAGAACAGAAATGTTGATGGAAGAAGAGTCTGACAGATAGTCTCAGACTCTACTGCATAGAGTCCCCCAGAATCAAGAATAATTTTAAACTATCTTTACTATATGTATATTACATAAATATATGGAATGTATTTTTAAATTGTGGTACAATTTATAGAGAGTGAAATGCATAATTTTAGGCACAGGCATAGCTCATTTTATTGCACTTCACTTTATTGTGCTTTGCATATACTGTGTATTCTACAAATTGAAAGAACCAAGGGGTAACTTCAACCTTCCAGTTTATTATTTAAGAAATACATTTTTAAAGGCTATCGTTACTATAGTAATTCCTCTGATGGATCTTGGCAAAGTTAATTGAAAACCTGGAAAGGATTCTAGGTGCCATTAAGAACATTCGTGATTCATAGGAGGATGTAAAAACATTAATATTAACGGAAGTTTGGAAGAGGTTGATTCTAAACCCTCATGGATGACCTTGAAGGGTTCAAGACTTCAGTAGAGGAAAGAACTGCAATGTGGTGGAAACAGCAAGAGAACTTAGAATTAAAAGTGGAGCTTGAAGATGTGACTGAATTGCTATAATCTCATGATAAAACGTGAATGAATGAGGAGTTGCTTCTTACGGATGTATAAAGTGTTTCTTGAGATGGAATCTACTCCTGGTGGAGATGCTGTGAACATTGTTGAAATTATAACACAGGATTTAGAATATTACATTACATAAACTTAGTTGAAAAAGCAGCTGCAGGTTTTGAGAGGATTTATGCCAATTTTGAAAGTTCTATTGTGGGCAAAAAGCTATTAAGCAACATCACGTGAAATCTTTCATGAAAGGAAGAGTCAATGGATGTGGCACACTTCACTGCTCTTATTTTATGAAATTGCCACAGCGAACCAAACTTTCAGCAACTACCACCAGCCGGATCCACCAGCAGCCATCACCATCGAGGCAAGATCCTCCACCAGAAAAAAAAAAAAAAAAAAAAATTTAAATGACTCACTGAAGGCTCAGGTAATTGTTAGTAGTTTTTAGCAATAAAGTATCTTAAAATTAAGGTATGTATATTTTTCTATAGACATAATGTTATTGCACAGTTAATAGACTACAGAATAAGACATAACCGTTATAAGAACTGGGAAACCAAACATTTGTGTGATTCATTTTATTAAGATATTTATTTTATTGTAGGAGTCTGGAACCAACCTTTCAATATCTTTGAGGTATGCCTGTATATCAATGGATGAGTCTTAACAAATCAATGTATCCCTGAAAGCAATATTCCCATCAGGATGTAGAACATTTTCACCATCCCAGAACTCTCCCCCATGCCCTTTCCTGCCAGTACTCACAGGCAATTGGTATTCTGATTTCTAACACAAATTAGTTCTGTCTATTCTTGAACTTTAAGTAAATGGAATTATATAATGTTCACTATTCACTCCACTGTGTCTTTCCTCCCCACAAAATATACTGATTTTGAGATGCATACATGTTGTTGCATTTCCTTTAGTTTATTCTTTTTTATTGAATGTTAGTATTCCACCATAAGAATATACTATGTTTTGTTTAGCCATTCTCTTATTGATGATACTTGTCCTATTTTTAATTTAAGGCTATTATAAAGCTATTATGATTATACTTATACTTCTAGTACACAGTATAAGAATTCCAGTGGCTCCAGTGTTCACCAACATATAATGTGGTCAGTCTTTTTCATTATTATCATTTTATTAGGTGTGAAATGATGTCTCACTGTGTTTTAAAACACATTTTTGATTATTAAAGATGTGGATCATCTTTTCATGAAACTATTGCCCATTTACATATCTTCTTTCATAAAATGTCTATTCAAGTCTTTTTCCAGTTTTTTATTGTTTGTCTTTTTGTTTTTGATTTATAGGGGATTTTTATATATTCTGGATATGTACATCCTTTTGTAAATATATGTACTGAAAATATTTTCCCCCAGTTTATTGTTTCAATTTTCTTAAGTATATCTTTTGATGAGCAGAAAAATGTAATTTTTATCAAGTTCGGTCTACTGATATTTTCTTTTATATTTAGTGCTGCTGGATTCTCTCACAAAAATCATTGCCTAGCTCAAGGTTGCAAAGATATTTCTAAACACTTCATGATTTTCCCTATTGTATCTAAGTTTATAATCCATCCACAATTAATTTCTGTCAGGACTATAGCTCAAAGCTTTTAACTCCTGTCAGGCAGGTCTAAACTACTTCAAATAAAGTATTCTGGGAGAATAGCTTCCTAGAAATGGTACCATAACTAAAAGTAGGTAGTTGTTGGTGGTTCATTTTATCTTATTTATTTTCTCCCCGGGGAAATTGCTTGCTATTCTATACATACAACTAGATGAATGAAATATACATCATAATATTAGGAACACAACAATATACACATTGTTATGTACCAGAGAAAATACCCCCTAAAATACATATTATCAGGTGTTTACAAAGGAGGAAATGTGCCTCAGAGAGTTAAATAGCTCAAGCAAGGCCACATAATCAATAGTGAGCCTGAGAGTTTAGTCAGGTTGTCTGATTCAAACTCCATGCTTGTTTTACTACAAGACCTTGAATCCCCTTTATAGATCTGCATCACGTAGCATTTAAAGAGCATTTAAGGAAGGATTTGATAGAGGAACTAGAGCTGAGCTAGGTGAATTAGGGAGATAGCAAATTTTATGTAGGCAAACAGGTCTGGGGAATACTTTTTTGTCCAGAAGCATATCTTGGAAAACCAAAGTCCTTAAGCTGTAAGCATACTTACTTACTCTTTGATGACATCAGTTTCTAGACCTGCTGATAGAAGATGTTTGCTCCTTCTAATCTCATGCCCATGTACAAACTGTTAAGTCCTTTCTGCATCTTGCTTCTTGTATCTGTTGTCCTTTCAATTGGGTTCTATCCCCTAATTGTGTATCTCAACCCTAAAGAACAGACTATAACTACTACTGTCAGAAAAGGAAAGGCAAGACAAGGAAAAGAAAGGAAGTTTCTAGAAATGTAGAAAGGGTCTACATTGGGATTGTGTTGCTCCCTTGCCTAAACTTAGATCAGTAGGTAGAGGCAGATTTTACTTAACTGATATATATTAGATGTACATATTTTCAGGGTACATGTGATAACTTGATACATTTGTATAATCAAATCAGGATAACTGAGATACCCATCAGTACGTATCCTACCCTAATGCTAGGAACATTCAAATTATTATATTTCAGCTATTTTGCATTGATATCACTTGGGAGTTTGTAAAACTTCCAAATTTTGGGGTCCCACTCCAGACCAACTGAATTTGAAACTGAACAAGTGTAATTGGATAGTAATTATGCAAGCATACCCTGAGAATGCCCATGTGGTCTAAGAAGAATGTTCAGAGTTCTAAGCTGAGGATCCAAGAGTGGCCAATCCAGAGATTCATTCTTATCTGTGAACATGTAAACCCTTGGCCCATTCCTGGGAACACAAGACATGCAAGGAACTGAGGATCTTTGTCTTGATCTAGGTGGAGGTCTCTAGTGAAAGGTACTATGTAAACGGTACGCCTTTTACAAGCAGCTAGTGATGATACTGTCTAGTCAGTTGCTCCTAGACCTCCCTGCATATTATTATATTTCCAGCTATTTTGCATCAACATCACTTGGCAGAGATGTCCCCAATAAACCTACATCTCATCCACCATCTCTGGGTCTTTCCTTTGGCCTCTTGTATCCTCTGCAGTCCCTACTCAATTTGATAGGGGTACAGCCCAACAACAAGATCACTCAGTGATTCCCATTCCTCATCAAGTTTGAGAAGCACTGGCCAACAATAGATACACTAAGAGGCAACTAGAGGAGGAGTATGGTATCTGTGAAAAGTGTGGTATATAATTTACCAATATTTCCTGTAGGAGTATGATTCAAGTGGCACCTTCATCATTCTCTGATCATCAATAAACTGGAGTGGTCTTTACCACTTCACATGGATCACAGAAGAAACATGCCCCCTATGGATGGGTAAGTTGACCAGGTGTTCTTAGTCATGAGATTATTCTGAATTGTCAAGAGGGACCATCCATGGGGACCTTTTGTTCGGGTGGCTTAGGGGCAGCCCCAGCCTCAGGGCTCTGAGTCACTTGCAGTCACTGTCGCAGCCTTTGCTAGTCATTATCCTTGGACATGATTCATGGGGACTGCAGGGATGCGGGCTTATTCTTTACAGTCCCATCAAGCTGTCGTACTTCTGGCAAGCAGTAAGGTACAGTACCTGGGATTAGGATTGGTCTTCTCTGTTTATGGCTTGTTCTTGGTCATAAATTTGGAGCAGGAGGGCAGAGTGATTGCCAGTTGTTGAGGAGCTGAATGGGAAGCGGGAGGAGGTGAAGGAGGAGGGATGTGGGCAATGCCAGGAAAAGCAAACTTGAGCTGGTGCTCCCTCAAGGTCACTTTGCTTGGGCAGCAAAAAAAGAAGGAGACTTTCTTGTTTCCTATATTTCTATGTCATTACAGGCACAGACCCAATAAACTTCTGGCCCAAAGAAAGTTGTTTTTTTCCTTTTTAAAGATGCCATAGTGTTTATGACAAGACCTAAGCAATGAAGCATAAAATCTAAAAGACACTATAGGAGTTTTCTCATCAGTGTGTGGGTGCATGTCAAGGAGATGATTTGTGGTTCCCCGATGGTGATTTTGGAAAGAGAAAACTTAAAGAAAAATCTAGGAACAGCAATAGCAGAAGCAGAAAATACTAGAAAGGGCTAATCAGAAAGTTCTGGATTTGGCCAAAGATAACTGTAGAACCACAGAGGTTATCAGACCAAGGTTTGTGTGTGTGTGAGTGTGTGTGTGTATGTGTGCATGCGCACCCTTATGAGTTCATTTTCTGATATAAAAAACATAGAAAGTATTTGGCAAAAACAAAATAAACACTGGCTTAGTAATAACAAGCCAACTATTTTTTTTCAGAAACATGATCATCAATAGTAATAATTATAACTAACATGTATCAGGCATTCCACATGGGCCAGCCATTGTACTACGTGGTCTCACTACTTTATCTTATTTAATCATCACCACCACAGTACGAAAAGGTACAGTCATTAGTCTCCCTCATCTCATACTTAAAAAGGAGACTTAGAACTATAAAGTTCTAACTTCTAACTTGGCCAAGCTTACACAGCTAGTTGGTAGCAAATAAAACTCAGGGGATTTTGACTCAAAAAATATGTGCATGTAACTACTGCCTTCTTCAACTTACTGTTTCACATTAGAGGGCAAATCAGTCATTAAAAGATTAAAATGTAACATGTTTTCTCCAAAAGAATCCAAGATATATGTTGAAAGTCTCTCTCAAAAGAAAGCTTTGCCTCACTGAGCACAATTAGAAAAAAAATCAGAGGTATTATTACAAAGAGTATAAAACCTAAGTCAGTGGCTTCAGCCAGTGTGATTTTGCTCCCCGAAAGACGTTTGGTCATGTCTAGAGACATTTTTGGTTGTCACATCAGGGAAAGGTGCCACTCACATCCACTGGGTAGAATCCAGGGGTACTTTTAGGTAACCTACAATGCATAGATGGCCCCTACAACAAAGAATAATCCAATCCAAAATGTCAAAAGTGCCAGGGTCAAGAATCCTGATCTGAGGTACCCATACTATATTCAGGAAGATCTCTTCACCTGGTATCTCTAAATTCCTTTCATCGATACTTGATGTCTCTCTCAATCATACTCTGTTATGCCATCAGAGACAAAGAAGGTCTTTGATTAACACCTTTTTTGAAAAAAGACTCAGGGGGTACAAGTGCATGTTTGTTACCTGGGCATACTGCATACTGGTGGGGACTGGGTTTCTGGCATCCCCACGTAGTGAACACTGTACCTGATAGGTGATTTTTTTTTTGAGTTGGAGTCTCACTCCCTTGCCCAGGTGGCACCTCATGGCCACCCCAGTATCAACCTGCTGGGCTCTGGCAATCCTTCCTCCTCAGCCTGCCAAGTAGCCGCAACTATAGGCGCACACTACCACACCCGACTAATTTTTGACTTATTGTAGAGTCAAGGTCTCGTCAAGTTGCCCAGGCCGGTCTTGAACCCGCAGGTTCAGGCAATCCACTCACCACGGGCCTCCCAAAGTGCTGGGATTACAGGCTGAGCCACCGACTCAGGCCAATAGGTGATTTTTAAACCATCACTTCTCTCCCATCCTTTCCCCATATGGAGCCCCCAGTGTCTATCGTTTCAATCTTTGTGTCTATGAGTATACATTGTTTAGCTCCCACTTATAAGACATGCAGTATTGTTTTCCATTTCTGAATTAGTTCACTTTTTAAAACTAGACTCCTGCAAGTAAATGCAGCCAATAGACGCTCACAAAAGAACCACAACAGGTACTGCTGCTTCTTGCAGGATACAACCTGTAAAATCCTCACGTGAGAAAAGCCCGCCCCAGACCAACACAGCAGAGCTATCCCAGACCGCAGGTCCCAAGATGAACAGCAGGGCCAAATGAACTTCATAAAGTCTATGGCCATATCTCTGACTCAATTGTCCTCAGAAGTAAAAACTTTGGGAAAATTGGATGAGTGCACCATTTCCAATCCTCCAGGAACTGGATGGAGGGGAGAAGTGCCAACTGGTTTCACTCAAGCAAGTCATCACCTACTAAAATCTTTGATCCCAATGCATATTCATCCACACCCTTCCTAAGTCCTGGCTCAGGACACAGGCTTGATTTGCTCCAAAGCTACTGGCTATGCTCAGTATCTAAAACCGATTTTTGTCAAGGATGATAGGCAGGTGGTGTTGATGGGAGCAAACTGATGAACCATAAAGATGCCTGTGACAAAAGAACCCAGAGGGTGGTAAATTGTGAGTGCTTATTAACCAATTCCCTTGGTAGAGTTTTGGATGGAATTTAATATTTTTATAATAATTCCTACCATTTCATTTTTCTTAATTCGTATTTCATTGGCCACTTGATTTAACACAGGATTATTTGAAAAACTATAATTCTTGGTTACCTTTAAGAGGTAGAAAAAATTGAATGGCATTTGTTTATGCCATAATACTAAAGTTTTACTGGGTTGCTCAGGGAATGGAAAGAAAAGATTTCTGACTTTGGCCAGCCATCCTACTGCAGTGATAATTAAGCAAATCTTACCAAAGGAAAAAAAAAACCCTCCTTTTGCTGTATTTTGATTCGTTTTCTGCATTAGCTGCTCCCTTTCCAAGACAGCAGGACAGGCCATACCAATTTAGGAAAATTTGCAATAACTCAGATGGCAGAATTTTGTGTTAAAGTGAGAAATTTCAGCTACTCCCAGCACAAGGACACACTTGCCATAGTTTTTTATTCTAATTTTCAAACCAATATTAAGAATGACAAAGAAAAACAAACAAAAAATGCATTTTCTGGAAATAATCTTATATTTCAAAATTAATAATACTTATTCCCGTCCTACTCATTATGCATACGTTTTCATTTTTATGAAAGAAAAATTCAGTAGAATGGCCCACACAAGCCAGAGCAGTCTACAAGGGCAAGTATGAGTTATGGAGTCAGAGAGAATGAAATAAAATCTAGACCCATCACTCACAAGCCATATGAAGCTGGGCAAATCACTAAGTCAGTCTTAGCCTCAGTTTTCTATTCTCTAAAATTGGGAGAATAGAAAGACCATGCATTAAGTAGTCATCTAACAAGTGTTACTGTGAGTGTTATAAAACTCTGGAGTTTCATTGTTTTCTTCCTCTTGCAACATGGCTTCCTCCCAAATCCTACTCAAGGTCACCTTGAGTTTACTGCCATGTTTACTGCTTCATGGAGAAAGTCATAGGCCAAGTGTTAGAGTTTTGCAGGTATGCCTACAAAAAAACCATAGCAATGGAATATTCAGGAAACCACTGGCTGCATATAAGGAAGATTGACAGGTTCCCAACACAATTGTTTGCCTTTCAAAAAGGCAGCCACACAACCTAGGAGTGAATGCGATGTTAGATAAATGACACACTCGCTTGCCTTTTGCAAGAAAACCTCCCCTTTGATTTCCTCTTGCTATGCCAATCTGTTGCTTCCCGACCTTTTTTTCCTGTGTTCCCTGCCCCTTTTGCTTTTTCCTCCAGGCTACCTTTAACATTTTCTAGTTGCTCACTATTCTTCTAACATTCCCTCCCCTCTCATTCTTCTTTTTAAGTATGTACTTGTTAAGTGACACCACAATTCACAATGACAAACCCCAGAACATTAGGAGATATGGCTAACCCCAGAATCATTATTTAATTTATATAATCTTTGTATTAGAATTATGACTTGCAATACTACCTTTGCATTGTGGAAATGATTAAGTGGCTCACTCTTCTTTTCACATTACTTCCATTATAATAGTTCATGTGGTACCTTTCTGCTTAAGCTTAATGTTTTAGAGAGAAGTGATCTTCACTTTCCTTATTGAAACCCTCGAGAAGAGGTTAAGTTCGCATTCAAGAATTTCTATAATAACAATAATTTTAATGACAAGGATATGGAGACACTATTGAATTGAACTTTTTAAAGTATAACCAGAACTCAAGGTTATACTAAGACTAGAACTTATCTTCCCTAACCCCAGGTCCAGACTTTATGAATAAAATTACATTTACTCATACTGTAGTTCATTTTCTGTGGATGTGATTATCCATTCTAATTATGGTGTCGTAATGGATCTGCTCCTTGACTTTAAATAATCCTTTTCCAAATTTACAGGTCACCTAAACTCAGCTATGATCTCTGTGAGTGGAAGTACTTGCTAAAACCCAGGATCTTTGACATATATTATTTCATAAAAACCTCTGAACCGTGATTTATTACCTTCACTTAGCAACCAAGGAAACTAAGATTCGGGGAGAAATAGTGACAGTAATGTACCTAGAATTTAAAAGGCTCTCAAAACCTGTTTATTAAACACAATCTACTGTTATTAAAAGGAAAAAGTCAGGATTTGAACCCAGGTCTTTTTACCATTATATCATTATTTACCCTACACAGTTCTACGTTTGTGCGCTTATTCTTATTGTTCTCTCTTCCAAGAATGCTTTTCCTGCTATCTCTGTATAAGAAATCCTACTATTCACCAGTGTCAATTCATACGTGCCCTCTTCCAGGAGCATGTTAATATTCCCCCAGTGTTTGTTCATCCTTCTTCATCCATCTTTTTTGGGTAGCCATATCATTTTGCTCAAATATGTGTTAGAACATTTAACAAACTTTTCCTACCCCTAGAAGTATTTGCTTATATTTTTGTTTCTCCAGGAGCATTTATTCATTCGGATACTCATTCATTTATAAAAACAATTATCAGGCCTACTATGCACAAGATACTGATGGGGGTAGCTTTATCCATTGGTGTTGCGCTAAAGGAATACCTGAGACTGAGTAATTTATTTTAAAAAGAGGCTTGTTAAGCCGGGATCAGTGGCTCAGCCTGTAATTCCGCACCTTTGGGAGGCTGAGGTGAGTGGATTGCCTGAGCCCGCGGGTTCGAGACCCGCCTGGGCAGGCGAGACCTCATCTCTACAATAAAATCAAAAAATTAACTGGGCATGGTAGCACGCGCCTGTAATTCCAGCTACTTGGAAGGCTGAGGTGGAATGATCGCCGGAGCTCAGCAGGTCGAGGCTGCAGTGGCCCGGAGCGGCCACTGCACTCCAGTCTGGGCGACAGAGTGAGACTCTAACTCAAAAGAGAAATTACCTAAGATTAGCCGCGAATAAATGGATTTTTCTCAGTAAGTATGTCACCTGCAGTCAGTTGAAGCTGATGAAAAGGCAGAAGAGTACACGGCATGTTTTACCCTAAGAATAAGCTCTAAGACAGGGAAACCTCTATATTCCATGGATACAGTTTCAAGTTGTTGTTATGCCAGGGCCTCTCCTCAGAATGAAGAGTTGGGTTCTGACACTATCATTCTCTGCCACATTGACAAACGAGCACAACACTCTCAACTGCTGACTCTGGTTTTTGCTGTTTTGTTTCGTTTTCATTCTAAAAGAAGAATATATTCAACAATAAACTTCATTCTTCTTGAATCCCAGTTTATCATCTTCCCCACACCAATAAAAGATGGCCTCCCCACACCAATAAAAGTAGCTAAGAGTCACTCAATGAAAAAAAAAATCACAATTTATGCCAAATAAAGATGGAGAATTTGCCCAAAGATCAAGATAAAACCAGGGAACAGAAGGCCAGGCAGCCAGGGATGGCTGATCACCTGTAGTTCTGTTGGTCAGTCAGCATCAATGGAAAATCTCCTTGGAATTCATTTTGATATAAATAAGGCTTCTTGCTGCGAAGGAAAAGTGTAAAGTTCAAACAAATAACTGGTATCTTGTAACACTTTTGGAAGATGAAGCCAGTTATTCTTGTCCCTCAAATTAAATGAAATTAGAAGCAGTCTACAATAATTATCTGGAGTTAAGAATAGTTAGAAAAGCATGCCCACTGATAGAAGTGAGCTCAGAAATTTAGTGGCAACTTTATTTATTGATTTTTTGAGATGGAGTCTCACTCTGTCGCCCAGGTTGGAGTGGAGTGGCACACTCACGCCCTCTCCAGCACTGACCTGCTGGGCTCCAGCAATCCTTCTGCCTCAGCCTTCTAAGTAGCTGGAATTACAGGCGTATACTACCACACCTGGCTAATTTTTTTTATTTATTGTAAGAGATGAGGTCTCACCATGTTGCCCAGGCTGGTCTCAAACCTGTGAGTTCATGCTATCCTCTCGCCTTGGCCCCCCTAAAGTGCTGGGATTACAGGCTTGAGCCACCACACCCAGCCTAGTGGCAACTTTAAATGAAAAACCAGAAATCTGCTAGAAATTCTGGTCCTGCAAGGAAAACTCTATTATTTTAAAATAAATATCCACATTCAAAAAATAAGATAACAATTTTTTTTTATAATTGAAAACATAATCTATTTAATCTTTGGTTGAGTGGCCTAATACAACCCCACTTTCACGCAAAAATCCTTTCTCCACTGTAAAGTGTAAATCTACCAAAATTTACCAGGAGAGAATAAACTGTTTATCTGTTCTCTATCTTTTCATTACATATTTTTTATGCCTTTAGACCTCTGCTTGTTGACTCTGGGATGTAAAGAAAAAAAATAATATCCTCCAAAGTTTTCCCCAGATAAATACTCTAAAAATTATAAGCAATGTTTCCTGTATTTGATGGAGATTTAACATATTATATATAAGAACAGGTCTGGGTTTTTACATGGAGGTATTTACTGGCATTAATAATTATATGGATTTACAAATATTCATACATACCCCCTTCATAGTGTGCCTTAATTAACTTGCCTATGATTTGAAATCCCGACAACCTACCAACTCAGCAGGATCATTAAACCCAATCATATTTTCAGCCTAACCTGATATTTCACTAGAGCCATTCAAATCAATTTACCCAACAGAGACATTTGTCCCTGGCCTGTCACCACAGCCCGTACCAAGCGTCCTACACTTCTTTATCTTTTGGCAGGGCCATCATAAGCGAGCGACACAGAGGGTGATGTATGATAACTCAAATAAGTCATAAATCCCACAACCCTTCATCTCCCGTCAGGCGGACTGAATTTACGCCCACTGGCCTTGGCAATGGCTCTTAGCTTAGCTCTGAGAAAGTCAACTTAAAATGACACACTCTTTCAGGAGCGAATCTCCTCAATGTGGCACCAGGGAAAGGGAGAACACCGAAGAGAAAGGAGGAAGGGAAGATGTCAGGACTCTTCATTCTCTAAGACAGGTAGAGGCTACCAATCCCTTTTTCCTTTAAAATTCAAACACATTTGCAGAATGACCCCCATCCTTGCTTTACCCCAATTCTAAAGAGATCAGAAATCATTCGTTTTATTTTGCCTTCTGATTAGTGTGAATGGTGTAGAATTAAGATGATAGAATGTGGGAGTCAGATAATATGAGGCTGTCATTTATCACAATAACAAAGATTTGCCTAAGGAAAGCAAAAGAAATAGGCTGCACATGCTCTCTAAACACTGGAAATAAGTCTTGTGGACATGAGAGCTTTCTGCCTGTGTGTGCATTTGGGCATGTATGCAAACACACGTGCTTTTTATCACAGTTTTGGTTGAAAGCAAGGCATTTAGCTGAAGATTTGTCAAGTTCGAAAGGTCCTAATCTTCAGAAAGGCTTCCCCAATCAATATCTTATGGAATCTCCTGGGAACGGTGTTTACATAAGAGTTATATCTGTTTCTGGATGAGGAAGCCATGGCACTGCCTTCCTCTTCCCTCATCTCAAAAAAAAAGAAAAAAAGAAAGAAAGAAAGAAAGAAAAGAAAAAGAAAAAGAAAAAAATGTTATTTATTTTTGGCCAGGTGCGGTGGCTTATGCCTGTAATCCCAGCCTAGGGAATATAGCAAGACCTCATCTCTCACAAAAAAGTATTATTTTTCATCTAAGGAAATTATAAATGAGCATAGCCTCATCCCACAAAAAATTAGGAATTTTGAGTCAATCAAAGGTACTATAAGTTATGAAAAGGGATTGAAATAGTGGTAAGGTGGATAGCAATTGTTTAAGACCATTTTTAATATTCTATCCCTTGAAGTGTAGTGGACATTTTCTAACTCATAAAAAAGGTTAAAACTAACCCAAATAACTCCACTTGGTCCCCTCTTCCCTTCCATTCACTTTGATAGTCAACAATAACAGAAAAACCATAATCGTGCCTTTCCCTATGCAACTCATTATCTATCCTTCTTAGTGTACATCTTGAGGAATGCAGTTTACTTTAATGTCACCAAAAAAGCCAAATCCCTTCAGGACTATCATTATCATAAACCACAATCTGCTGCCAATTTATCTGTCCTTAACTGCTTCTTGTTTAACTTTCTTTAAAACAACAAGAACAGAACAAAACCCAAACAAAAACAACACAACAAAATAATGACAAAGCGGCTTAAGACCTGGTTTCTGTTGAATCTTGTGACTTTTTCATTTTTGTTCTTTTGTTTTTGTCACTGTATTCACCCATCACTCATCCAGGTCATAGAACTCAGTGTGAGTGGTGAACACACTATACCATGTCTTCCCCCCATACCACCCTACACCACCACCATTGCAAAGTATCTCGCATACTCTCATTTCACTCTTGTAAATACCTTTTCTTATTTTTAGAAGAGGCATTAGAACAAGATCATATTAAATATAAAGGAATCAATTACCCATGATACTTAGAATTTTGTTATAAGTGCTTTAGAATTTTGTTATAAGAAGTAGGAGGTGGGGGAGGTACCTTGCTGAATACTATATAAACAACGAAGTTCTGGATTTAGTACTTATATAAATATATTTATCTTACATGTACTAAAGCATTTAACACTGTGGAGTAAAATACACTTACCTTCAGCATGGAAAGACTACCAAAAACCACAACACTTTTCAGATTTAAAAAAAGAAAAGAACATCACCAAAATAAACATCATGGATGACTAATTTTTGTTTTTTTTTTTTTTTTAGTTGGAGTTTCATTCTGTCACCCAGACTGGAGTGCAGTGGCCGCTCCCAGCCACCGCAGCCTCGACCTGCTGGACTCCGGCGATCCTTCCGCCTCAGCCTTCCAAGTAGCTGGAACGACAGGCACACGCTACCACACCCGGCTAATTTTTTGATTTATTGTAGAGATGAGGTCTCGCTGCCCAGGCGGGTCTCGAACCCGCGGGCTCAGGCAATCCACTCACCTCAGCCTCCCAAAGGCGCGGGATTACAGGCTGTGCCATCAAGCCTACTGTTGACTAACTTTTTTATCCTGGAATGACTTAAATTCAGACAAATAAGGTTATGAACCTGATAATAAAATTCCACTATTAGGGTTTTAAAAATACACACACATCCAGACCTTATATTGGATTACAAAGTAGCAGGGGAAAATGAACCTCCATCCATTTTCTCCACTAACAAACAAACAAAAAATCTAGAAAGATAAATCTCACATCCAATTAAAAGAAGCAATACTTAGACATATAAGTAGAGAGGTGAAATGATACAGAAAATCTCCAAGATTTATTTAGAGTGAATATCCCCTGGGTTGGTGATTTTATTTGATATACTCTCTTTGCACTCTGTATAGAAAGGGAAATCACATAATTTAGACTGAGTTATGTTTGGGATTTAAGATACTTGACCACATGTGTCATTCAACATACGGAAAAGTAATATGATACAGTTATGGATCAAAATACTATGGGTTTCTGAGATTAAGATGCTCTAAAAGTACATAGTATATTTTACTTTAAAAAACCCTCCAATTTCTATGAATATGTGCATGTAGGCAATGGACAGAAATAGGACTTGTTCTTTTCACATGAATGGCTGTCAAAGGAGAATATCAGATACATTTCATGAAAAGGCCAAATATGGCATGTTTTATATAATAAAAAGAATACATTAAGAACCTTGTAAAAATGAAAGATGAGACAAGGCTGAAGAGTGAGTCCTATTAAAAGGACAGTCCTCACTTAAAATAATTTATCTCAATATCTTCATTCTTAACCACTGCACAGGAATAAAACTTTGATTTTACCTATTTTCTGTCAAATTTATCTTGTCGACTGGCATTTTTCAATTTGCTTTTGAGAGAATGAACTTTACAAATTTCCTTCCATTAAAAAAACAAGTTTATGTTTATATGAGGAAAGTGTTGGGAGCCGGCCACAAAGCATTAGGGATCAGGAAGGGCCGTTGACCCTGAGACCACTAGGATGCGTTCGGGAGCTATTGACCCCATTTCCTCCCCCTTTCTACTCAGCACTAACCAGATTAAGCTCCTGTGAGCTCAAAACATAAAAACTCTGAGACCAGGACGAACACAAGCTAACTTTAGAAGCTCATTGCTCCCATTCTTCCGCAAACTGCAGTTTTGGCTTTCACACAACTTATAATTCAAACTCGTGTCACGTCTAAGAGCCTTAGTATTGGTCACAGGCTTCTGGGTCATGATCTTAGGATTTATTGAAGGTGTAAATTGTAGAATATAGTTTTAGAAGACAGCCATTTTGTTGAAAGAATGCGGCTGGGTTACTTGCAGGTAGCCCTCTGTGAACTTGGGACTGGGCCACATTCCAAACATTCTGGGATGGGCCACTTTCGTTTGTAAAGTAAATACTTAAGCTTCTATAGAATTGTTTAACTTGGTATAAATCAATCAGCTTAGGATGAAAAAGGTTTATAGAATATGTCAGTCATGGATTAGGTTATCCTTTGTTATGGGATTTTAAGATTATCATATGAAAAGGGTTTAAAGGCAATCATTGATTAAGTTTCCATGGTTTAAGGTTTCTGGTGGGTGGGAGATGCCCCTCCCACATCTGACTTTGTGTATAAAAGACCTGTTGTAATTCCCGATAACTCACATCGCTTCTGCACTAGACCGGAGTCCAGTTTCTCTCTCTCTCTCTTTTTCTCTTCTTCCCCCCAATCACCGACGCCATCTCCACCTTTGGGGTACCCTGAACCCGGCTGGAGCTTGTCTCCGGCAGGAAAGGGTATTTTTTTTTTTAAGTACAAAGCAGATAAAGTTGAAATTAAACTTGATGTCAGAGTTTGTGGATTTCACCCATTTATTTTAATGTGCTATCTAAATCCAAGATAGAATTCTTAGACATGAGATGCTTTGGTAATCTTACTTCACATGGCATTAGAACAAGGGTTAGGGCCGGGCATGGTGGTGGTTCACACCTATAATCCCAGCATCTTGGGAGGCTGAAGCAGGAGGATTGCTTGAGCCTGGGAGTTCAAGGCCAGCCTGGGCAGCATAACAAGACCTTGTATCTAAAAAAAAAAAAAAATTAGCCAGGTGTTGTGGCACATGCCTGCAGTCTCAGCTACTAGCGAAGCTGAGGTAGAAGAATCGCCTGAGACCAGGATACTGAGGCTGTGGTAAGCTGTGATCATGCCACTGCACTCCTGCATGGGCATCAAGAGTGAATCCCCAACACAAAAAAGAAAAAAAAGAAAAGAAAATGGGATAGTTTTATAAATGAATTTGCTATTTGTTATTCTAGGACATTTGCTTAGAATGCGAAATCATTTAGAATAGGTTACAATAACAATTCCTAATATTTAACTATTATTAGATTCAAAGTGAATGTTGTATAAAACACAATTTTATACAATTCCAGAGGTTTTCCTTACTTCAGTCATCATGTTTGGTTTTTACTAAATCTGTAATTTTTGTCCGTTTTAAAAACTCTCTGTTATCAAAATGTACTCTTAAACACTATTGTTCTATGAACAAAAAAACAAAACTGGGTTACTTAGAAAAAATGTTATTATATGTAACAAAACTCCTCTACCATCAAATTTGTATATAAATGTCATAATACCTTGAATTTCACAGTACTTTATACTTCACAGTTGTTTTTTGGTCTTTTTCACTGAACCCTTTTAATCCCAAGTGCAGAGGAAGGGAAGATACCTCCTTCCTGTCTCACAGATGGTATGGTAAAGCTCTGACAGATAGCTTCTTGCCCAACAACTGTTATTCTCACAAAATAAAACATCTAAGTCCTTTAAACTTTTAAATGACTTCTCTTAACAGCTATATCAACTGCTATATTTCAAATATATATAAATATATATTATGGTATATATATATCTGTCATAACAGAAGTTTTATATATTATGACTTAATAGAAGTGATCTTGTAAACCATGGACCTATTAAAAGTTTCTATTTTGGAAGTGGCTTCTACTCACAAACAGTTCCTAGAATCATGGTTCTTAAACATTAAGGAGGAAGAGAATCACAGAGGACCTCAGTGCAAATGTCAGTTATTACTTTCACCCTCAAAGACTGTTTGATTCAGTAGGTCCATGATGAGGCCCCAGGAATCAGTTATCTTTCTAAGGGACCTTGGTGTTGTTGATGCAAGTGACACAGAATTCTCAAAAGTCGTGTCCATAAAAACCACTGAACTTCTGGGCCTTGGCTTTTTTTTTCATAAAGAAAGGGGATCAGTTTGGCTCACAGTTATGCAGACTGTTCACAAAGCACAGCGCCAGCATCTGCTTCTGGTGAGGCCTCAGGAAGCTTCCACTCACAGTGGAAGAGAAGGGGAACCAGAGTGTCACAGGGAGAGAAAGAAAGCAAGAGTGGACCTTGACTTTGTAAAACACAATGCCCCCATCTTCTTTGCTCAGAGAATACTACTGGGGGAGAGGAGGAGAAACATGCAATTCTCATCCCTGAATGACTTCATTTGCTATAGTTAGTGTCCATTCAAAGCTCCAGCTGAAACTAGTCTTTATCCAGAGCTGAAGACCTCATTAGCTCTCTCACAACTTCTTGAAACAAGCATAGGATCAAGAGGAAAAAATGAAAGTTTTGGTTACAGCAGCTCTTACTAGACTCAGACTTGTTATTTTTCAAACTGTGTTCCTTAGGGTACTATACTTGGGCTTCCCAATGCGTTAATACAGACGGGTTCCATAATCTGAACTAGTTGGGAAACTCTAGGTTGTACTTGCTGGCCAATTGCAATTAGAGTGGGGCTGATCAAAGGTACACCTCTTTAGGAGAGGTATACCCCCAATTTCTTATACTATCTAACCACATATTCATTGTTCCAGATACACCTAGAACACCAGGAAGATAGCAATGTTTCATGGAGACACCTGCCTACTCATAAACACAAAAGTCTTTAATATTCAACTATTTGGTAATATGACTTATGTTAGGCTGTTTCATTTCATTTCTTTTCTTTCCTCCTTTTCTCTTCTCCTTCCTTCCTTCTTTTATTTCTTCCATCTTTTCTTTCTTTCTTTCGGTAGAGATGGAGTCTTGTTATATTGTCCATGCTGATCTCATACTCCTGGCCTCAAGCTATTCTCCTGCCTAGGCCTCCCAAGGGCTGGGATTACAGGCATGAACCACAGTACTCAGTTCAGATTACTCCCCTTAGTATATTCTCATTCTAGGTTTACTCATTCGTCAGAGACAGAGGTTTCCTGAGCTCTTCCTATCAGCCAGGCACTGTGCCAGGTGATAGAGCTACAAAGAAAAGGGGAGCCAAGTCTCTGTCCTCAAAGTATGTGCATTGTGGGAGAAAGAACAGAGAAGCAAACAAGTAAATACAAGGTGTGAAATTCTACATTAGAGGCTAACTCAACATATAAGAGGAGCGCCCAACTGATAATGCAGGAGAGTGGTAGAAAATGATTCCTGGCAGAGGGAAACATCTGATCCCTGAAGGTCAAGTAAGAGTTAGCTGAGTGACGGCGACAAACGGGACACCATACGTTTTGGAAATTCAAAGTTATCCAGGGAAGAACGAGAGAATGGCAGAATGAAGGGATGAGTCTCTAAAGGTGGTAACAACAATAATAGTTAACATTTTTTGAAGGTTGCCATTTCTCTACAAATCACCTTACTGGTATTACTAATTTTCACTAATAGCAACCCTATGAAGTAAGTGACATCATTCCCATTTCACAGATGAAATAACTGAACCATTGAGCAGCAAAATTGCTTATTCAGGGGGCACAAGGATTGTTAAGAAAGGAAGCTAGGATTTGAATTCAAGTTCCAGAGCCTAATTTCCCAGCACTACATACTATACTGCAATTTATCCTGAACTAAATAAATCACTAATAAAGCTCACTAAATATCAGAAAGAATTAGCTGGAGGGCAGAGGATGAATTTCAGGGTGGGAAGAATGAATGCCTAGAAATTGGTTATGGTGTGGCTTAGTCCTTGCAAGTGGGTAGATTTAAGAAATATCAAAGTGGATTTAACAGAAAAATGAATTGAACAATGTCACCTTCCTCTCTAAGGCATCCTCAGGTGAGAGCATGCTCTCATATTATATACTTGCCTATGTTTTGCCCCTTTGGGTCAGTTCTGTTTATGGTAGAAACACTGTGGGCTGAAATGGTGGCACTGGACAATATATGGGAAACCTAATTGGCTGACAGCTTTGTATGGGTAAAGATCTTGTCTTAGTATTCCTCTTCCCAACCCTAGCACGTTAGCCATGGAGTTAAATACACAATAACTACCTGTTGTCTGGAATTTGATTGAATTTAATTGAATTAAAATGTAGCACTAGAAATTTTAGTAAGTGTCAAGGCGTTGGAAGCACGTGTGATTTTTCAGAGGAAATACATTTCCCATCTAAAATATCAAGTATCCTCCAAATTCTAATTGCCTAGAGTTGACTTTTTAACGATGTATTATTAAGGTTAATGAGGTACTAAAGAAATTTATTCTGATCTAGAAAGAAGAAAAACATTTGCTTCTCTTATGTTACAGAAAAATGGATTGACCATTTTTCTGTATATTAGTTCCCATATCCCTGTCAAATTTTCATCCTGGTTGGCTCCGGTTTTTGTTTTGTTTTGGTTGGGTTGTTTTTGGTGAAAGGGAAACCTTAATAGCCATCTTCACAAAGCTCTGCAGTCAGTGGTCATTGCTTTTCCCTGTACCTCATTTAAACAAATAAAATTGGAGATATAATTTGATTAATTTACATATGGTTCCATTAAGATGCATGTTTTTAATATGTTTATACAATAAAATACATTTTACTCAGTTTACAATTCCCTCTTGTTTTGGTGAGCCAAAATGCTTATAAATGGCAATTGATTAACTCTTGATACTGAGTTTGATTTTAGATACACAATATAAACAATCATTAAAGGAGGATTAATTTGGCTACACCAGATGGATTCCAATCTGTTTGCAAGTATATTAGCATTCTCACTTTCTTATAAAAATGAGAAGATCAAGTAGTTTTCACAGTCCTTGTGAACCTTGTAGCGCCCTCATTCTTGGTCTGAAAATTCTTTAGAACCTAAAGAAAAGAGTATTTAGCAAATAACCAAATCCTACTCTTTGTTAAATTTTAAATTCTACTCTTATAGTTCCTTATTTCTAAATCTCACATAAGACATCTCATCTGTCTCTTCAAATTATTGATTTATTTCACCTAGCATCATAAAAACAGTTTATTCTAAGACTATATTACCTATCAGTTTCCTAAGATAATTACTTATGACATAGAATTCTTTAAACTGTATGTTTATGATGCCAAAGGATAAATATTAAGCCTTTGCTGGAGTTAATGCTCTAAATATATCTTTCATAAAAATTCAATTCTATGAAGGAAAACAAGCAAAATATTGCCGCTGAGCAGTTCACTGAAAAGCCCATTCCATGACTGCCCTTAGGATTCCATTCAACAGAAGTAAAAGGTTTCCATTATATGCCTAAAAGCTTCCTTCTTTTCCATACCATACAAAGAGATCCTGATAGAAACTTAGTCTAAATGGGCCATTTTCAAAAGAAAGACAGGAAGGGAAAGAGAAATCAACACAGAAAAAATAGTTGCCAATAGAAATGTCATGAAAACACACCTCTGTCCTCCAAAGATAGGAGATCACAAACAAATAGCTGGTGAGACACAAACAGAGAGAGGCAGACCAAAAGACAAGCTGCCAAACAAAAAGTCAAGGAAAGACACAGAAACACAGTCATTAAAAAGATGATAGGGGTTGAGAAGATAAACACCAAAAGGCTAAACCATAAAAAATCGAGACATAGGTAGCATGATATTGATATAGGCAGAGAAAGACAGGCTCTACACCAAAATGGAATCAAGAAGACACACACAGAGTCACAAAAGCAATAAAAAGGAAAAGAAAAAAATAAAAAGTAAGGAACTCTATAATAAAAAGTTTAAAAAAACTAACAGAGGTAAATAGAGAAAGAGACAAAAAGCCATGTATCTGTGCAATTTGAGACACTGGAAATCACTGAGAGTCTTTTGAACGTAGAAAAGTGCAAAGATACTTACAAAGAAAAAGAATTGAATTGTGGAGGTTACAGAACTTGGGAAATGACTGTAGATAAATCATTCCTTGGCCTTGAGATGTCTACGAGCAGGTGCCAAGGCAGGGCTCTTGGGTTGGAAGGATGCCTGGCAGCTATGTGTTCAAAGTTTTTCCTCTGAATCAATGGGTAAAACAGCAATAGAATATCCTGAGATGTGATTCTCAACTGGGGACAATTAGCCCCCTCCAAGGGACATTTGGCAGTATCTGGCAATACTTTTATTGTGACAATTACTGTCAGAGGGTGGGGTGGGTAGTTCTGGCATCTAGTGTGTAAAGGCTAGAATGCTGCCAAATATCCTATAATGTGCAGCACAATTCCCCTAGAGAATTATCCAGTCCAAAATGTCAATAGCATGACTGTTGCAAAATATTGTCCTACACTCTATCTGCACAAGGAGGAAATCCTTTTCACCCATCTGTAAGCTGGAATTTGCCATCCCTGAAACAGAATCAAGAATCTGCATGTCAAAGTCTTATAAATTATCCCCTTTCATCTTATTGGCTTTTGGATGTCAGAGAAAGCACTGAAAGAGATCTGGAGTAGCGTGTCAGAAGACCTATGTCCTGCTACCATTCATTAGTAGAGTAGTTTTGGACACATAACTGCCCCTGTTAGGTTTCATTTTTGTCATCAGTAAAGTAGAGAACTACACTAGAACAGCTGCTTCCCACCTTTCTTTTTCTTTTTTTTTTTTTTGAGTTGGACTCACTCTGTTGCCAGAGGCTGGAGTGCAGTGGCACACTCACGGCCACCCCAACACCAACCTACTGGGCTCCGGCGATCCTTCCACCTCAGCCTTCCAAGTCGCCAGAACTATAGGCACGCACTACCATGCCCGGCTAATTTTTTGATTTATCGTAGAGACAAGGTCTCACTATATTGCCCAGACTGGTCTCAAACCCACAGGTTCAGGCAATCCTCTCGCTTTAGCCTCCCAAAGTGCTGGGATTACAGGCTTGAGCCACCATGCCTGGCCTGCTCCCCACCTAAGTTTAATGATTCCTTTCTAAGGATTAGAAAAAGATACAAACACTTGAAAGCAATTATACTTTTAGTATCTGCTAATTGAAAAAATACAGACTATTAAAATTTAGTAATATTCAAATATATATTTTATTCATTAAAATTTGGAATTATAATAAAAATTATATATATATATTTTTCTAGCTATCCAAATCATATTAATCGGATTTATAGACAATACTTGGGTTGCATTAGCTATATAGATTACTTACAATAATCCTGGGATCCTTGTTCCCATAACTTAAACAGAAGTACATTTATGCTTATCTCTCACCTCTCTCTCCGAGAATAAATATTTGAGGGGGTGTAGGGAGCAAGTAGGGAGCAGAAATGACATTAGGACCATTCAGGTAACAGAGGTGGGGAAATAAGTTCAGGTTGTAGTAGTGAGGAATTGAAGACTAATCCTCTTCTACAGACAGCAATTGCTACTCAGTTCCAGCAAATAACTGCCTTTTATGAAAATGTCTATTCTGTTTTTGTTTTTAAAAAGCACATTTTAAAACACACAAAGAAACTATAACTTATTATATTATTAAAATGAATGTTTATCTTCTATGAACCTTTCTTTTTTAATGTATGTTTGAACCATTATATTTGCACATATTTATGGGGTCCATGTGAAATTTTGTACATGCATAACATGTGCAATGGTCAAGAAAAAGTATTTAGGGTCTCCATCACCCAAGTATTTACCATTGTCATGTGTTGGGTACATTTCAAGTCCTCTCTTTTAGCTATGTTGAAATATACAACACACAGTTGTTAATGATAGTCATTCTGCTCTTCTGTTATACATTAGAACTTACTCCTATCTAATTGTATGTTTGTACTCATTAACCAGTCTCTACTTTTCACTTCAAGTTTTTACAACTTGTTAAGAGAATTTAGGTATCTGGAATTATAAATACTGACTCAAAGATTTAGAACATTGTAAGCCAAATATAGCATTTCTATAGACTGAATTTGGTCCACAAAAGGGCCATTTTGTGATCTCTGGATAGTTACAATTTAGTTTGGTTAAATTCAGCTTATAATTGTACATGATTACCTCAAAGTCTAATGAGAAAGGCCCATGAACTAAGAAAGGCTAAAGAATTGCCCTTGAGGGACACATATTTTTTAAATATAAGGACATATAAACTCTATTTCTCTCACCCATCATATATAATTTAAAGACACCTTTGATCTGATCTACCTTTAAAATATATCCCCGCTGGCTCGGTGGCTCAGCCTGTAATCCCATGCTTTGGGAGGCTGAGGTGAGTGGATCTGCCTGAGCCCGCGGGTTCGAGACCTGCCTGGGCAACTTGGCGAGACCTCATCTCTACAATAAATGAAAAAATTAGCCGGGCATGGTAGCATGCACCTGTAGTTTCAGCTACTTGGAAGGCTGAGACGGAAGGATCGCCAGAGCCCAGCAGGTCGAAGCTGCGGTGGCCGGGAGCGTGCCACTGCACTCCAGTCTGGACAAAAGAGTGAGACTCCAACACAAAAAATAAAATAAAATAAAATAAATCCCAAATCCAGTACCACCATCTAGTACAATTCACCAGTATCTCCAGTCTGGGTGACAGAGTGAGACTCCAACTCAGAAAAAAAAAAAAAAAATTCTCCAATTAACTTGTAGCTGTTGTAGCCATCTTGCATCCATTTACTTAGTTTTCATTAATAATAATGGTTATGATAATATAAGGCAGGCTGTCAGACATATTAGTTGCAAACATTTTACTATTGTAACTGCTACCTGCTTTCTGCTTTGTCAGAGGTTTCATATATGCAGTCCTTCTTTTCTCCAAGAAATAGCAATTGAACATCTATGTTGTACCAATTCTAGTTACTGGGTATATATTAGTGAACAGACAAAAATACTTGCCCTCACGGAACTTGCATGTTAATTGGAGAGAACAGGCACTGTGTATGATATCATATCAAATTATGTTAAATAGTGACAGTGAAGGTGAAGACAACTCATTCAGTGTACAAGGATACAGAGTGGGAGCATGGGAAGAAGCGCGTCTGCCATTTTCAATAAGATGTTTGAAGGGGCCTCTTTGCGAAGGTGACTTTTGAGCACAAGTCTGAACCAAGGAAATGGTTGACTTATGTAAGTGACTAGAGGAGAAGCATTCCTCATATGGGAGGAGCAAGTGCCAAGGCCTTGAGGTGAGCGTGGTGATCTAGATGAATGTCAAGGAAACCAGTGAGTCTGAGAGAAGGAACTGCTGGGCTCCGGCGATCCTTCCACCTCAGCCTTCCAAGTAGCCAGAATTACAGACACGCGCTATCACGCCCGGCTGATTTTTTTAATTTATTGTAGAGATGCGGTCTCACCAAGTAGCCCAGAAGGGTCTCAAACCCGCGGGCTCAGACAATCCACTCACCTCAGCCTCCCAAAGCTCGGGATTATAGGCTGAGCCACTGAGCCACCGAGTTTAATTGGAGACTTCTTATGATCCCCTGAGGCAAGTCAGATCATCACAAATTCAGCTGGAATATATCAGACACAGATTAACTGACATACTAGATCCCCTCTTTCCCTCCTTCCTTTCTTTATTCCTTCCCATTTCTTTTCTTCTTTCCTTCTCATTTCTTTTCTTCCTTTTGCCCTTTCTCTCTCACTTTTCCTTAACCATCTTTCAAACACATTTATTGGTGGTTTTGGGGTTTTTTTTTTTTCCTGTTTCATCTTCTCCTAAGGCACTCCCAGCTTTGGCTGAGTATAACCCCACACCTACCTCTATGGTTTCATTCTACTTCTGTGCCAAATTCTGCACTTGCACTGAAATAATAGTTACATTTGGAGCAGATCATGCAGTGAGAAAAGAGTAAGAGAACTGGTTCCCTTCACTGTACCTTCTGCATGTGGAACAAAGGCTATGGCAGCTCCTGGATCAGTGGATTAATTGAAAAGTTCTCTCCAGGCTCTACTCATTCCCCTGAAACTCCCACCAATGGCTTTCCCTCCCCCACTGACCATAACTCTCCTCCACTGCAGAAACCTGGAAATCATTTATGTCCATACTTGTGTGCTCTCTCATCTGTCATTTACCAAACACCAGTCATTTATACTGCAGTAAACAGTACATTAGCCACCAGACAGCTTCTAATCTGTCATCCCTTTTATTTGATCCACTTTATCTATTCAACAGAGAAGTTGCTTACAGAGACTTTCCCTTGCTAATGAGGAGTCAGACTAACCTTGCTCACAGTTTTTTCTTGGGCAAGGTGGGTGGAGGATGCTCCAAAGCCCACGTGTGACCTCCCTGCTCTTTGTGATTTTTCTTTCCAGACTCCAGTGGAGATAAGATGCTCAAAGAACACCAAAGAAAAGCACCAAAATGTAGTAGACCATTGGGCCATTCAATGGTAGAAGTAATCATTTGATTTCAGTACGTTATGCTACCAGCTGAGCTCTGCAAAAACCTAAAGGATATAACAAATAAGAAGAGAGATAGAGTCATCATGTTTTCCAGTGATCAGAGTAGCTGAGTTAGGTATGATAGGTATGAGGGTTCTGGTCTTGTTTCTACCATTAACTTTGAGCACATCTGAACATAATAGTAATAGCCCACATTTATTGGACATTTTGAATATGCCATGGTAAAACATTTGCATATATTACCTCAAATTTTCTTCATAAGAACTCTATGAAATAGACAATATTATCATCTTCACTGTATAAATTAGAAACATGAGTTATACAGAGAGGTTAAGTTACCTGCCCAAGGCTACACAGCTAGTAACTGGTGAGCCAAAAATTTACATTCTAGTCCATCCATCTCCAAAAATAACTTCTAAAGTAAGTTTTGAATGTTGTGTGGGGGAAAGGGGTAGGAGAGGACTGATGGATTCACATCTTCCTTTGGATTTAATAAAAGTTATGCAACTTCTTCCTTAGAATATAACACATGCAAAGAAAAGACATACAACATGCCAGGAAGTCCATAGACTTTGAACTTAGCAGCAACATTCTTTCCAGAGCTGAAGTTCAAGGACCCTGTGCTTCTCACGTCTGACCCCGTCTATGTAGTTAATTTGGTGGCTTGGTCCTAAACTAAAGAGGATATTACATTTCAGAAACCTAGATCCAGACTGTACTATATATGCCATGGTCATGTTTCAAGCAAGTGACAGCTAACTGGTATCACACAGCAGCAACCTTCAATTCATATTAACCTGCGCTGACATTATAACCAGAAACTGGAGGTAACAGATTCTTTATTCTAGATCTAATTCTGCATCTCCAAGCCATCTAGTCCCCCAGCTGTTCCTTTTTCTGTTTTGCTTTGTTTCATAAAGATAGTCATTTAACTTCCCGTCATCTTCAGCTCCTAATTGCCACAACCAGATGGAATAACTCACTGCTGGGTGAATCTGAGACTATTTCATTCTCTGACATTGACCGAGAGAGTCCGTGTCCCCATAGGAGAATTCTGATTAAATCACTTGGTTACTATTTCCCCTAACATCTGGCAGGGTTTTGCTTTGCCTTTTATCGAAAGAAAATGAAGAATCTATGGCTTTTTAACAAATTCTAAGTAAATATACACATAAGTAAAGTTTTTAATTAAAAAATCCACAGATATAGGCGTCTGTGTCTACATTTTTTAAAGCACTTTGACAGAGTACACAAAAAATTGTGTTCTGCTTTTGGGGGGAGTGGGAGTGGGTAGGCTAAGAATGTGCTCTGCCATATATATATTTCTGGGATCATACATGATTCTTGCACATGTGTCTCTTTTGCAGATCCTGCTAATTGGATATACTCTGCCATTCTCTCCTGCCAAGTGTCACTTTTCAGAAGCAGGGTTCCTGTGTGTGATTTGAGGTGATGACACCGTAGAGCTGACAGGCCCACAAATTGTTATTGATCCTCATTAAACACCTGAGACATGTGAGTTATTTTCACATACCTCAGTATCCACGGGTTAACACCTTGACAAACATTCAGAGATCTCCTTTCCACTCAATTGCAAGATAAATAAATCTTAAGCACTTCTGCAGTTCTGTTTATAGGGGAATATTTTTGCCTATTGAAAAGAGTCTATGGGACAAGTTTTGTTTTTTGTTTGTTTACTTGTTTTATTGTCTTTAGGATTTTGTCCACATAAACCAGAGCTGCAAATGGAAAAGGGTAAAAGAAACGTTTACTGAGCACTTTCTATGTGCCACTTAATAACTGGCTGTGGATTTTACCTCTTTTGATCATTGACAGCTCTAAGAGGCAGTGTTATACCTAAGCCAAATGTTCAGATGAGAAAATCTCAGGAAAATAAGTCACTTACCCAAGACCACCTGGCTTTAAGGAGACAGTGCCAATATTCAATAACAAGTCAATCTGATTCTAGTATTCACATGTCTTTTTCTCTCTCCAATGTCTCTCCCATTAAAAAAGAATGAAACATTACATGAACGTAAGGATTTGTTCATTAAGCTTTGCTGTGGCTGATACTATAGACTCACTCACTTAAGGGGTTTTTTTTTAAACAGGGTCTCATTCTGTCACTCAAGCTGGAGTTGTAGTACAGTGGCATGATCATGGCTCATCTTAGCCTCAAACTCCTGGACTCAAACAATTCTCCTGCCTCAGCCTCCCAAATAGCTGTGACTACAGGCATGCACTACCATGCCTGGCTAATCTTTTCTATTTTTTGTAGAAATGGGGGTTCTCACTTTGTTGTCCAGGCTGGCCTCGAACTCCTGGCCTAAAACAATCTTCCCACCTCAGCCTCTCAAAATACTGGGATTATAGGCATGAGACACTGCACCCAGCCAAGGTCAATTCTTGATCACAATTTCCCAGTCTTACTTTCCTTGTAGAAACTTAAAAGCCCAAACTCAATTTTCTAGCTTCCCTTGCAGCTAGGGGTAACGTGCTACATAAATAATTCTGACCAATTCTGACCAAATCCAAGCATTTCCTCCTTCCTGGAGGTACAGCAACCATACAGTGACTTGGAGGCAATACACTGAAAGCACATACATCAAAGGATGATGAAGCAAAAAGAGAGAAAGAGTGTAGCTCCCTCCTAAATGGCATAAGTGAGCATCTGTCTCACCCTGGCCTGCATACTTCTTGACTTCTTGTTATTTAAGACCATTAACCTCTACTTGTTAAGCCAACAACATTAGTTGTGTTTTCTGTCAGTTGCAGCTAAACACAGTCACCAATCACCAAAGAAAATAACCCAACCTCTGTAAGGGGCGCCTTCTGTAAGATAAACAGTTTCTATTGAAAGACTATATAAAATGGACCATTTTATAGACCTTTCAAGTTTAGAGAAAACATTCAAGAGGGAAAGATCAATACGCCAGGAGAAGGGAAGATAAATTTCACAGTGGAGGGAGAAATTGATCTGGATCTTTTCGAAAGAATAGGAAAGGAGGAAGCCCTTCAAGTGGGGCACATAGTGTGAGAGACAAGGTATCAAGAGAACATGCCTGGCACAGGGATAGTGACTTCAGCCTCAGGGATAGTGACCTCAGTCATACGGCTGAAATAAAGCTCGATCAATAAGGTGGTGTGGATTATACAGAATTGAGAAGCCAGTGTTCAGAATATGACAATTATGTTGAGACACAATGGAGAATTCCATGCAGTAAGATGGTAGCTACGTGTCAAAAGGTTATTTAATGCAATAAATCCAATAGCAGTGCATAAACTGGTTAATGTAGGGAGCATTTGGAGGCTGAAGACCAACAGAAAAGTACAACATTCTAGCTGTAAAAGGATAAAGATTATGAGAAGAAAGGAGTAGGGTTAGAAACTAACAAGTATGTTATAAAGACTGCCAAGAAGTATTCCACAGGACTTAAGGAGAAAATGAGTAAGAATAATAGAGAATGGTGATACAATTTCTAGGGGAGGAGCATAGTCAAATGTTTTTACAAAAACAGTAAATGGTGAGAAAGGAGAAACGGCTTTATATGCAGTCTGAGGAAGGGCTGTCCTCGTTTTTCATGTGTACTGTGGGATGTCAGACCTCTTTGAGTCTCAGTGTTTTCATCATAAAGTAGAGGGACTAACTCTTTAAACTGTTGTCTTAGAGATGATATATTTAATAGTTGCTCAATACATACTTCCTATTCATACTATTCTATTGACAAATGGAGAGTAAAGCAAGATTGTGCTGATGAGTATGATTTTTATAATTTTTGAGAAACTGACAGAACACTGATATCAAGGTGCCAAGATGTTTAAAGATAATTATAGCATTATACAGATTACAGTGCTTTACCCACCTCTGAAAAGTCATCATTATCATGTGTTTCTACAGATCATAGGGAGAATGACCAACACGCCATGGTGAGAGTCTCTGAACTGCTGGGTACTCCGTAAATCTCAGCTGCCCACAAAACTTACCCCTTTTTATCTACTTTCTACTCTAATGCCTAATTGAGATGATCTCACCTTTCTCTCTCTCTTTCTCTTTCTCTCTCTCTCTCTCTCTCTCTCTCTCTCTCGTGTGTGTGTGTGTGTGTGTGTGTGTGTGTGTATGTGTGTGTGTGTGTAAGGACCATGACTAGAATATGTGGATGTGACATGACATTATCACAGAGCCATCAGTCATTCATTCTATGATCTGTGGGTTACATTTTATGTATTTAAAAACCTGAATTTGAGGCACTTGTATATTGAGATAAAAGGAAGAAGAAAAGAGAGGACAAGGGATGGGGAAGGGAAAGAAAGAGGCTTCCCAGGGACAGCCCAAAGTTCTGGGATATGGTGTTTGGAATCCTCTGTACATAAGAATGGATCTCAAGTATGAGATGCAAATGGAGAAGCAGAGGCTTACATTATTTTGAGCACCAATGATGTGCCAGACGCTGTTCTAGTGACTCACCTACTTTGGCTTATTTTAACATTGCTTGTATACACTGAATGATTCCTGGGAAGTGCTAAAATATAAAATAAAAGGACATCAGCCACTTGAAGTCTGAATTTTGTCCTGGTTGTCCCCTCCACTCTCGAAGCCCTTCTCACAACTCCAGCATCCCTCACTTTACTTAATCCCAATACAAGTGTCGCTTCCTCTGAGAAGTCTTCCCTTATCCGGCTCTTTCTCTCTTTACCTGCTTTATTTTTCTTCAGAAAGTACTTAGATTTTGTTATACTGTATGTATGTATTTGTTTACGATCTTTCTCTCTTGTTCAACATAAGCTCCACAAGCTCCGACAGGCTTGAACTATTGTGCTGGTTCCTGTAACCACGGTACCTGAGAGAGGGAGAGGACCAAATCTTACCACTATACCACCGGAGATGCTCCTAGGATCTTGAATATAACTGGGCACAGAGTAAGTTCCGAACTCCTGTTTTGAGAAATACACTAACTCTCAACGACACTAAGACTTCATCATCCACTTTTAGATAACATCATCCTCTACTTTTAGAAAACAACATTTACCAAAAAGTGTCAATCCCTACCAGTCAAACAATGTCACCCAGGAAGCAGGAAAAAAATGGCAAAAGAGCTGTTGTTGAGGTCCATGCCTATGTCCATTGACTGGAGTGCTTAGCAGGAGAGGTGCCTAGAAGTACACACCAGCTTTAATTTCTTCCCTGTGGTTTCTTGGCAACTGGGAAACCACTACTTTTCCTTTCCAAATGGATTTTACACAGTTGACACTCACTTAAAAGGCCTCTACTCTCAACTCTATAATCAATGACTGATTCCCTAATCCAAGGTAATATGAGTTCTGATTAAGGCTAATGAAGACATGGTAGCCCAAACCCCGTTTGCAGCACACAGTACCATTAGGGGAGATTAATCACATTTTAACCAGCACTTCTATATTTTGACTCCTGTCAGCCAAAAAGCAGAGGGAAGCATCTATCACCACATCTAAGCAACACCAAATGCTGCTACAGCCAATCAATATGTCAGGGAAACATGGACCCTCTGCAGCAGGGGAGCAAGGGAAGGAAAACACAAGGGTGTTCATATAAATATGGAGACAAACTTTCATGTGGCAGTAGAAAACAGTATGTGTGTTGTAAAAGAACCATTAGAGGCTTTTGTGATTAGGTGTATGTTCCCAATAACACAGCCCTAGAAATCTTGCTTTGGCCCATCAATGAGCAACTCCATCAGTCTTTCTTTTTATATATAACATCTTAGAAGACAGAAGCAATGTTTATTTCAGTTGCATATTTTGAAAGTGACAATTATAGAACCTAAAACATAGATATAACCAATAAGAGAAGACTCAAGAAGAGTTTATTAAATTTCTATTTGCATGTGGTACATTGGACTAGCTCTTTTTTTTTTTTTTTTTTAGCTCTGATTCTTTTCTTCCTAAAGCTTTCAATAAACCTGGAAAATAATTATATGTGGCGATCTATTGCCCTACTTTTAAATTCCCTTAAAATGTATTAAAAGATTGTTTAGCCAGAATACGTAGGACTTGACCTATTCTGGGTTCACAGCGTTTCTGGAGTCCATGCTCCTTAACTTAAAAAAAAAGAACACAACTAACAACTTCACACAAAATATATTTTTGTACAATTATAGTTCAATGTCTTGAACAGCTGCTGCCTACCAAAACGCACAAAGAACCAAGAACAGCTGCAGATCATGTACCTCCACTGTGATTATTACAACCTGCCATCTTGCCCGAATCTTGACTCACTCATTTCTGCAACACACCCCGGCCTGACACTGCTGATCTTTACAACCTGGCAGATGACGTCACCTCCATCAATGAATTCTCCACTCATGACATGCCATGGATTGGAACAAATGCACGATCATGTTTAAAATAAGACTCTTTATAAGAGTTCTATTGTGTGATGCTTCCGGTGTTTAGGCTCTACCGGGCCAATTTTCTAATTATTCACATAACCCTGCATTTCTGAATTAAGAACCCATTGTTTGGGCTACTTATTGTGGTGCTTAGCACATTCAATCTAGTATTAGAGCAAATTGCATACTCCCATCCTCTCCACTAGATTGTACACTCTTGATGCAGGACTGAATCGTATCCACCCATAGATCCCCTGAAGTGCCTGGCACTCTCCAAGTGAATAGAGGCACTTCATAAACATCAGTAGAATTAGATTTTTTGAAGAGACCATACATCAAAAGACGTAAAATGAAATTAATTTAATTGAAGCTTATTAAAATGCGCTTTCTCCTCTCCCTTCACTGCACATGAAATTCAAGCCAGCAAGAGCTGAAGAGCATCTCTAGTATTGAAACTAAAGGGTATTGTTTTTGTCAGCCCCTTGCGTAGGTAGATGACAGGGTGGTGTTTAGGGTCCTAAACCTGCACTCGCAAACTCAAAATTTACCTTAGCAAGCTGGGTGACCCTAAGAAAATCCTTAGTATCAGTGAACTTCAGCCTCCCTGTCAGCTTACAGTATGGTTGTAAGGAATTTCAGTGGGATAATATAGATATCAAGCGTCCATCCTAGTCTCTGGATCACAGGGAACATATGGCTACAAAAGTTACCAACTACTTCCTGCAGCTAGAATTAAGCTCCACTGTGATAGTACCTGAATCTAAACTTTACATCATTAAATAGCACTGTGTCAAGATAACACACATATACTAGAAACTCAATATTTAATGAAAATTTTTAAAAAGACCCTCACATTCCAGAATGGAGGGGAAGTCAAAGAGTATTTACTATTACATTCAGATTGCTTATGAACTGGCATGGATGGATAAAGAGTGGTGTGCGTGTGTGTATGTGTATGTATGTGTGTGTGTGATGCATGCATAGGCAGAGTGCATTTGTTAAACAGAAGTTGGTTCGTTGATGTGAACTCAGAAAACCCTGCAATATGCACAATGTGATTAATAGTTGTTTCTATGGAGATGCCCGTGTGTACTAAATGGAGTAAATGGCTTACTTCACCTAAGATTAAAAAAAGAACAAATTTTGTTTTATATAAGTCCATTGATGGGTTTTAGCTCCTATTCATCCTAATTCAAAATTCCACCTTTCTGCTCAAGTTCACCACTCTGCACCCTCAATCTCAGCCAAAAACTCTGCCATACATTTCATTAGAAACCTTGAAGCCACCCCCAGTCTTACCCACATTCAGTTTTTCTCTCTTTGCCTTGCATGTGGTATTCATCCTCTTTTCAAGAACAAACCATCCATCCACCTTGGATTTCATCGTCTCCAGCCTCCTTCATGACCATGGTCTGTCAGTTATCATCTCTCTCCTAAATGTTTACCTGTCTCTTTTCCTTCTGTCTAGGTGCACAACTGACTCTTTAAATCCCCTTTTAATCCATGTCACCCTTTGGTTACAGCCTGGTCTTGACTTCCCTTATTGCTTTCCCCAGGACATTCCTGAATCTGCTTTCTCACTAGTCCACTGACACTGGTCTTGCTTTCTTACTAAGGTGATCTCCCACTTGCCAAACTCAGAAAATATCCTTCACAATTGTCTTCCCAGCCCTCTCAGTTGCATTTGACACTGAAAATTACTTCCCTCTTGATAAAACTCTGTCCCATTGGCCTCTGTGTCACTCAGATGCTCCAAGTCTTCTACACCATTCTGAGTTCCATTCCTATATCCACCAAGGTCTCTGCTTCCTCCCAAGCACAGGCTCTTTTCCTCACTTCATTCAATCTGTCATCAAATGTCCCTTCCTCCCAGAAGTTTTCCTCAACCACATGATCCCTGGCCTTGTTCTTCCTCTCCTTATCATACTTTGTCTTCATAGCACTTTTCACCATCTTTCATTGCATGATATAAGTTTATTCATTGACTATCTGTCTTTCCCACTTAAATCAAGTAAGTCAGATGTTAGGTTATGTGAAAAGATGCATAATCCTTGAATTTACAACCTAGAGAGTGAGATTAAATATGAGCAAATAATAAGAGCAGTTACCATTAATTGAACCCTCAATAAGTACGAGATATTGGAAGAGGCTTCCAACTGGAAGATGCAGGTCCTCAACTCACCCTATAGACCAGACACCCCATCTCAAGAGTTTACTATCACCATGAGGAGACTCAGTGTCAAGGGTCATGACCACCAGAAGGTAGCCACAGTAGGACTACTCTTTCCAAAGTGCTTTTACCTACATTATCTGTGCTAAACAAATGTGAGCAGTAATTATCATAATAGAGATCAGAAAAGAAAAATATTTTTCCAGCTCTGGTAGACAGAGGAAGTCTTTACTGAGGGAGTAGGTAAAAATTAAACAGTCTTGAAGGATAAATAAGATTTTGACAAGTGGAGAAAAGAAGGGGAAACAGAGGTTTGATCTGCAGCTAAAATTTCTGGGAGCTGGGGTAGGGATGCTCAGTAGCCTGGAAGCACCTAGATATTTCTTCACCCTTGATTTCGAGAAAGATACTTTTAATTCTTAAAAAGCTTAAAAAGACAATTTGTTCTCTTGAAGGCAAATATTGAGACACTAGCAATAGGTTTATTGTGCCACTTTAAAACACCTAAGACAGGAAAGAAAAAGAGAATCAGAAATGTCAGGATGAGTTCATTTACTGCCTATTAATTATTGATTCACACATTCATTCTGCATCCTTTTATGAGGACACTAGTCTCTGTAAAGAAGAGTGAGAGAGAGGAGGAAGAATAAAGCACAGTCCAGAGGAACCCATGATCCTGTAGCAATAAAATATAAATCAGTGTAAAAAGATGACAACATAAAATTATTGTCAGAGGAATGTAAACGAAGGTCTCTGGGATCCCGGAAAGTGGAGAAATCCCTTCCTCTGGCACACACAGAGGAGGCAGGGAGAAGAAGGAGTGAGGGAGACTGGTGTCAGAGAAAAGTCCATTTCTCCCCTCAAGGCTTCCTTGTGTTTTGTGTGTCTTCTAATTGTTTTTATCTTATTTCTAACTTTCTCTCTTTCTTTACCAAATCCTTTCACCATAAGAAGTGCCTACTGAAGGGTCATAAAAGGGTCACCTTTGATGAAAAGGACTCCCAGTTGTTTGTCGGTTCTTTGTCTCAGAAAAACATACCCAGATTTGCCATGTATGGTGCCAAACAAGTTTCACCAGGTACTGAGAAGAAATGCCCACAAACTGGTTTTCAGGTGCTTCTGTGGAGAGAAACATCAGTTCCTCATAACCTTTCAATGCAGGCCATTGTTTAACTCCCAAACTCTCTGCCCATTGTCAATGAAAATCTCCCATGCAAATTGTGTCTCCCTCATCAAACATCTAAGCTACTTCAACTACAATGGGAATTTGCTTTAGTAACCCTTGGTGTATTGAGTTGACCTTAGTCCTAGTGGGACCTGATCATCTCTTGTCCAAAGTGACTTTCCCCACCTCTCCTCCAAGCCATCTGAATAACTTCCCTAACTCCAAAGACTGCAGGCAGGACTAGCAGAGTCAGCCCCATGATGGAATGTAATATATAAAGTAGATAATAGATATGAGAAAAGCGACAAGACGAAAAAGTGTGAGAGAGGGGTGGACCAGGCAGGACAATTTTCACCTTGGATGAGTCTTTCTAAGTGGATGGAGCTATCTTATATGTTGTTGTAACCCTATAGCATCATGGCAGGGCTAGATAACGTCTTGTAGAAAGGAATGGATGAGCACCCACCTTGTGGTACACGACTGAGCTGTACTAGGGAGGGGGCAGTCATCTGATCCACTCAATTCATAGTTCAGTCCATTTTTTTTTTTTTTTTGAGTTGGAGTCTCACTCTGTCGCCCAGACTGGAGTGCAGTGGCCGCTCCCGGCCACCGCAGCCTCGACCTGCTGGGCTCCGGCGATCCTTCCGCCTCAGCCTTCTGAGTAGCTGGAATTACAGGCATGCACTACCACGCCCAGCTGATTTTTTGATTTATTGTAGAGATGAGGTCTCGCTGCCCAGGCGGGTCTCAAACCCGCGGGCTCAGGCAATCCACTCACCTCAGCCTCCCAAAGGCGCGGGATTACAGGCTGAGCCACCGAGCCTGGCAGTTCAGTCCATTTATAAAGTCATCTGCTCCTGCCTAGGTTCCCAAGAAGGCCTAACACTAATCTTATGAATCAACAATTGTAGATAGAAATTGAAAATGGCCAACATTCCATTCATTCTACAGATATTTGAGGGTCTCTGTGTTAAGTGTCAGGCTTATAACAATGAATAAGACTGACAGGATGTCTATCATGAAGCTTACATCTGCCCACAAGGCTTTTCATCATTCTCTACTCCAAATGGCCTTGATGCTCTGGAATCAATTCTCTGCCTTCTCTGTCATGTACTCCATGTGTTTGCACCATGCAGCCAGGCTTATGGCTGTTGATGGTATCCTTCCTTGTCAACACACTTCATAGCCCCAGGAGGCTTGACTGGAGCAGGGAGGGGTTGAAGGGTAAGAAGAAATGCTATTAATTACAGAAATGTTAAGTCATTTGCTCAGGATCACTCAGTTTGACAATGACAGGGTTAAACAAAAAGTCCCCAAATCCCCAGATTAGGTTAAATTTTTCTGCTGTATGTACCTGTGGCATCTTGAATCTCTCTTTTTGTAACAGTTGTCACTCTTACAGCTATGTACTTAGAGACTGTGTTCTCCACCAGATTACAGCCTCTGCTAGTGATGGTACCATGCCTATCATTTTCACTGTGCTAGTCCTGTATTTAGCATGCTCTTGGTGTAGAATAGGAGGACAAAAATAGTTGTTGAATTTATTCCAAATTATTGGGCACCCTGAAAATTTAAATTTACTGTCTAGGCCCGGGTGCAGTGGCTCAAGCCTGAAATCCCAGCATTTTGGGAGAACAAGGCGAGAGGATTGCCTGAGTCCAGGGGTTCAAGACCTGTCTGGGCAACTTGGTGCCACCTCATCTCTACAATACATTAAAAAAAAAATTAGCCGGGCATGGTAGCACACTTCTGTAATTCCAGCTACTTGGAAGGCTGAGGCAGAAGGATTGCCTGAGCTCTGCAGGTCAACGCTGGAGTGGCTGTGGGCATGCCACTGTACTCCAGCCTGGGTGACAGAGTAAGACTCCAACTAAAAAAAAAGAAAAAAAATTATTGTCTATTTTAAGTGGCTTCCTAAATCTAAAACTATTTCCTTTATACAAGATGCTTTTTTGAGGCTGGAGACCATGCATCAGTGAAAGAAAGGGCCTAGGACTCAAGGCAGATTTTAGGGAAAAGGAAATCTTCTAAATAAAAACAAAAGTAGATTGAGCCAGAAGTGTGAATAAAGGTGTCCTCGGTGTGTAATAAAGTGAGCCCACATGGGCTTAGAGGTCCCAAGTGTGTGATAACACAGATTCCCTCCCCACTGTACAAAGCTGCTTTGTGTCAGGTCCTGCCCCTCCACAGAAAGCTCCTTTGACTTGTGACTGCTGCATCAGGCAGAAAGAGGAGAAAAAGGCCACAAGGGCACATGAGCAAGTTGAGAAGGGGACAGACACTTACTTTGGAAAGTCCCCAAAAGTCAAGGAGGACTGTCCTTTCAGATCTGACACGCCCCACTTGAGATAGCCCTACGAAAGGAAAGAGTAGAGAGGGTGAATTAGAGGACAGGACAGCCACTCATACTAGAGAGGGCCAGAAATCCTGAGTTTGGATAGAATTTACACCCTGTCCAGGGAATCCAAGAGATCAGAAGGAAATGGCTTCTTTCTGTAGGGTGTCATTTACTGGTTGGACTACTGTGCTTGATATGTGCTTCAGAAGCCCATATCATGGGGCAAAGCTACTGACCACTGGGTAGAAAACAAGGCCTTTCAGTTTTTTTAATTTTTTTCTTTTTTTTTTAATTTTAAAGGTGCAATTCAGAGTTAGGTATACAAATGTTCATTATGTGGTGCCCTTGTTGATGAGGTGTTCCCCTTACTCCCCTGGCAGTTTCCTACTACTGCCAATCCCTTTCTTATAGTATTACGATAGTTGTTCAAGGTCCGCTTATGAGTGAGAACATATGGAACTCTGTTCTTTGTTTCTGTGATAGATCACTGAGCATGATAGATGGTAAATCCATCCAAGTCACTGCGAAGTCCATATGTAAGATAAGGCCTTTCTATGTCGGATTCCAAGAGCCAATCTTTTGGGGATGAGCCAGACCTTAGGATAGAAATTAAAGACTAGTATGGTAGCCCTTAGAATGGAGAGAGGGAAATCCTTCTCGAGACTTTGCTTTTTTTACTTGGGGCTCAGAATATGAGACATGCTTAAGTATCTAAGGCAAAGCTAGCCTCCAACTGGGAGAAAGCCCTGTAGGGAACTGCCAGGGAGAACCAAGCCCCATTGGCTCTCTCTCTGAAGAGCCATAGCTAGTAGCCAACATGCCTCCCTCCCATGATTCCTAATCTATTAGGGGAGTCTTAAACACTGCCCTCCGTCTCAACTATAGTTTCCAGAATTAGGGGAAAGATCTACGGTCGACAGCTTGACCAGGCAGCAGAAGGAAGAATGCTGTTTCTTGAAGTTGGTGCAACGGTGGCAACAGAGAAGGGGATTCTCAGGGATAAAGAGAAGTCCAGCAGCCCCTAACCACATGAAGACTATCACTTTTCAGCCCTCTTTAGAGAAAGATGTTGCCAGCCATCATTGATACTGACAGAATAGATTTCATCAAGGACTTGGAGACTGAACTTTTGATTCAGTAACCTGTGAAAAGTCCTGGTGTTGTAAATCCCATGAGAGCAGGGAATATTTTTATCTTGTTTTCCATTTTATCTCTAGTGCCAAATACAGTAATAGGAAACTTATAACTAGTTGATTAACAAACTAATAATTGAATCTTTTGTTTTACCTCGTATATCAGAAACAACAGTTGTGAATAAATGAATGTTAAAACCAACATTTACTTTAGATATACATATATGTCATATAAGGTGGTTACTTACCAAATGTCATATATTTGATGGCCAACAAGGTGATGATTTAGAAGAATAAGTAAATTCTGTAACTAAATTATTAAGGGAAAAGCAAAGTGAGTTTAATAAAGACCCTGATTTAGCATTTTGTAATCAACAAGGTGGTTGGCAAAACCTAATGTGAATAGAAATGCATTCAGCATTTTAAAGACAAAACTCTCTTTGGAAGAAGTTAATAATCCCCTTGAGAGCATTACCTACCCAGAAAGCGAAGTGGGCTATTACTGGAATTTAGTTTTGTTTCAGCAGGTACTGAATACCAACATTGTATAAGTCGTTCTGGTACACATAAAATTAGTCAGAAAATTGGTCTGCTTAAATCCTGCCACTTCAGCAGAACAAAGAAAATCAGAGATAGATACACAAAGAATAGAATAAATCACAATGGTTACAATCTGTGTTTTTGGTAAGCCATTATTGTATTCATGCAATAAAGACATGTTGACCTTCTTTAAAACCACATTTTAATTTGGGAAGAATTTACAAGTAATGATGGGTTTTAAGACAATTCAGGAACCCTTTCTGACTTGTAAATTTGACTATACATATTCTTACTAAGTTAATTTCATATAGGCAAAGCTGGGAAGTCCCTGAGCTAAATCTTGACCACCAAACACAGACATATGCACTATGTTCCTCGCCATCTTCAAATACAGTAAGACAGGCAGAGAACGCAGGACTCAGAATCAGTGTCAAAAAACATCACTATTAATTCTGCTTGCAAAATGCTGAAGGAAATATGCTTAGCCAAGTTTAAATAAGTATATTCATAACTAAACCCTTCCAAGGCCTCTCTATCCACAGTTTGAGGAGGAAAAACGTGGAAAATGGCAAGCAATCCTTAAATCATTAAGCCAAGCTCATCTGCTCTTGTTAATCACTTCTTCAGTAGCCTAGAAAACTCCAGAAGAATAGTCAAGATCTACCAACCCGAGGATGAAAAGGCCTTGATAGATGGTCAATCTGCATAGACTCTGGATCCAGATGGTTTCCTGGGGCAACACACCTGCTCTGTGGGAATCTCCTGTACTCTAAAGCAGAGATGAATGACATATCTTTTTATGGGGCTACAGGGGGAACAAATGAGAGCCTTCTTCAAAGTCTCTCCTGTACCTTCTAGAAAAACAGCTCACTCTGCTTAGTCCTCAAAGACCCTAATTCTGGCCCCTACCTACAGTCTCAGTTTCCAACTCCTTCCCAGAGGAACACGATTCTGCTCCAGGTTACTAGATGCTTGCAATTCCCATGATCATCCTGGGCCTCAAGCCTTTTCACATTCTATGCCCTCTGCCAATGCCTCTCCCTTTCCTCTCTTCCCAGACCAGTCATCCTTATGGACTCAGTTTGTGTGTGTCTTACTAGCAGTTCTATCTTAATTAAATGTTCACTCCATGTTCTCTAGGCACCCCGCCTCCTTTTGGTAATCTGTGCATATGACCAACAGAATCTTGGGCTCACATCTGTTTCCCAAACTGCAACATCTTTGAGGGACTCAGGGTATATTTCACCTCCCGCTTCACCCTGCTCAGCACACAGCAGACATGCAAAAGTAGGTAAATCAATAAAAATTATTTCATAGCCAAGTCAGCTGGGAAACTTTTCTGTTTATTTTACCCACTACTATCTCCATTGTCATGTTATCCCAGAAAATTACTACCTGGTGACAGGATCTTCCTCATGATTGTCAAAAAAATAAAGCCTTTGCGTGATAAAGAAAAGGCAATTCCGTTTATAGGTAAAACAATTGATTTATTTTATTGAATTTGGGCTCACAATATTTATTCTCTCATCCAACTTCTTTTTTCCTTTTCTTTTTTTTTGAGTTGGAGTCTCACTCAGTCGCCCAGACTGGAATGCAGTGGCCACTCCCGGCCACCGCAGCCTCGACCACCTGGGCTCTGGCGATCCTTCCGCCTCAGCCTTCCAAGTAGCCGGAACTAAAGGCACGCACTACCACGCCCGGCTAATTTTTTATTTATTGTGGAGACGAGGTCTTGCCAAGTTGCCTGGGAGGGTCTCAAACCCTCAGTCGCAGGCAATCCACTCCCCTTGGTCTCCCAAAGTGCTGGGATTACAGGCTGAGCCACTGAGCCTGGCCCAACTTATTTTTTCGGACCCCGGTCCTCTTTGATGTCAACGTGTTTAAACCATTGTCCCCTGATCTTTTTGTCCCCACTGACATTAAGATGTAAGAATAAAATTGCTTGCTGGGCTGTGTGCATTCCCAGAGCAATCTCGTAGATGAGGTGCTTACTATGGACATCCAAATGTCATGGTTTCAGTCACTTCCCGTGACTTGCCTACTTTGTAGGAGAAAAGACTTATTACAAGTGTAACCTTTTGAGATAATATGCAGATAAGATAACTTAGCCAGTTCCTTAGCTATTGATGTTCTTTTCCAAAATTAGTGAATATAATTTATTGTAAGAAAGTTGAAAAATAAGTATCCAAATTTTTCAAACAGGTTTAATCATCTTGGTTATAAACAGGGATAATGATGGTGAAAACCCAATTGAACAACCCAACTGGCACAATCCCCTTAATCAGCCTTAAATTGGGCTTTTTCCCGGACTAATATGTAGAATAAAAAAAGAAAAGGGGGAAAAACAAAAAACCCAGTCCATAAAATTAACCTGTGAGGCCAAAGCACCACCTAGTGGAAGAAATGGAAAACAACCGCATTTAAACAGGATCTTTTAAAACCCAACAAATGTTTTACTGGATCAAGTCTCTCTGAGTGTCTAGTGAATTTACAAGTTATTCTTTTAAATTTATGCTAAAAATTAATTTCAGGCTTACAAAGTAAGAACAAACAACAACTTCTTTTATTATCTCCCAAACCTGTTAACACAAACACGCGGGGCCTCTACGTAAATAGAGACGTGTGGGTTGCCCACCATCTGTATGCAATGCTGTTTGCCAAGTATCCTCTTATAGCAATTGGCAGTGCCATGACCAGAGTTCCTGGCCATCTAGACCTTCTCTAGGATTTGATCCCTCTCTGGAAAGATGGTACCGTCACAGTTCTAGTCTGTGCCACAGTATATGGAAAGATGATACAGTAACTGCTAAGAAAATGGGTTTCTCATAGACACACCTGGATTTGAATTCCAGCTTCCTACTCCCTCACTATGTAGTATATGGGCCAGATACCTCAATTCTTGTATCTCAGTCTCCTTTGCCATTATAAAAGGAACAACAATAATATCTACTTGCTTGGGTAATGATAACAGCTACTTAAAGATTGTTACAGAAATCAGATAAGAGAATATACATAACCCATCATTGTATCTAAAGTTAGAAAATGTTTCATAAATATTTCTTATAAGTTTTGCTGTCATTTTTATTATTCTCTCTAATGTCTTCCTAATAGTTTCAATAAGTATAGAACATAATCTGTGAAATAAACTTCCACTAAGGTAGACACACTCTCCTTTTTTGGATTATGTAATTCTTTAAAGTGCTCACTGGATATATTTCAACAAAGCAACTTTAGGATGTTGTTATCAATCTAGGAATGAGTTACACTCCTTTGGGTGCTGGATAAACTCCTAGAAGTATATCATGTATGATGTGCAGATATAACCCAAACAATGGCTGGGTGGGTGGATGGGTGGTTGGATGGTTGCTTTCATAGCACAAGACCCAGCCAGGAACTGATACAGAAAAAAAGGGCAATAGTACTCTCAAGTCACTATGCTCAAATCTACAGCCAGCGTACTTCCTAAATTTCATTTTCCCTCACTGGATTTAGAGACTACCTTGAAACAATCAAGTAACCCACAACAACATAGGCTAAAAATGAAACATTTAAATGGATCTAACTAAATGAAGCACTGAAGAAGCAGATATAAATGCTGAAGGCTTCTTTGTTGTTTTCCAAATTGCCCAATATTTAGAATAGTTGTTTTTTTTGTTTGTTTGTTTTGTGATATGTAAGCATCAGAACCATTATACACTCCTTAAATTGTACATGCATAAGGAATCTATATATTTAAATCAGAGGAAGAAAAATTCCTGCATATTCCTCCAAAAAAGAGGGAGAGACAACGCAGGGATATCTTATAGTCCTACAGTGTTTGCTGGCTTATGTTATTTTCTTGCAAAAGCAGCCTTCATTTAACTCCACGGCAGAAGGGAGTGGACCAACCACAGGCATTTATAACAAAGAAACAGATGGCTGAATTGGTCACCTGTCTGCAGAACTTATTCATAGAGAAGAAAATGGGCAACAGAAACTAAATAATTCTTATTTTTTAATAACCTCAAACTACCTTTTTCTGAATAAGATACTTTTCGATCACCGCTGCCAAAAATGGGAGAAAGGACAGATTTTTCCCTAGTGTCCTCATTTGGAAATGAGTGATATGAAACACTATTTGACTATAACAGATGAACCTTGCTCTGTATAGTCTAGAAAATAAGCCGCCTCCCCCTAAAGCACCTCCCTATAGACTTCCTGAGGAAAAGGAGGACTCTCTGCTGCCCAAGCTTGACAACTGGATTTAATTGTGCCTGGAGGGAAGTAGTCCCTGTGATTCGACATCAGGTTGACTCAGAATCACCGGCACCAATGGCAAATGATTTCAGCATGGTCCCTGGACTCTTAGTAAAGATAACCAAGAAGGAAAATCTCCTGTTTTTAAATACACTTATGACCATTTTTAATCCAGATTGGCATGTCAGATGGCCATTTTTTTTCTGGAATCTATTTCTCTGTCCACACAGCTCTCAAAACCAATATTGCTAAGAATGGTACTATTCCAGGTATTGATGATTTTTTCCCTAGGTCTTATGAAGAGTGATGAAATCAATACTTGATAAGCACTCAAAACATTCACACTCAATATGCATTTATAAGATGTACAGAAAGCGGTGTTTTCCCAGGAATAAGCTGGAAGGACTAACAGAAGATCTGACCAGGGTCTGTCTTATGGCTAGGTCCTCAAATCTCTTTAGCAAATATTACACCACCCAACTTGAAGAGCAACAGAAGAAAATGTCAGATTCAATGGAGTCATTTGAATTTAGACCCCAAGTGTTTCCTTTGCACACCACTATTTTGGGGGCAGGGGAGAACAAGAGTAAGTTAAACTGGCAAGCTCACAGTAATGATAATTTCCTTAAAAAAAGAAATCAATAAATCTTCACTTGAATGGTTGGTACATGAATATTCATTCTATTATTTTTATACTATACACACATTAAAACATAAATAGTATTTGTGTTCAATGAATAATTAAAATTTTTAAAAAGAAATAAAAAGTAAGCTACAGTATTGAGAAAATGTGGCAGAATGTTGGCACTTGTTAACAAGAGTGGTGAGTACCAGGGTGTTTAACATTTTCTGTACTTATCTATATGCTTGAAATTTTTCAAAATTTTAAAAATTAAACTGGGCCTTTAAAAAATAACATACTGCTCCTTTTTATTCTAAATTGATATTAGGTGACATTTTTCCAAGGGAGATAGACTTCATCTTGTGCCCTCCAAAACATGGAATAACTCTTTCTTATGTGAATATCTACACAATTTAAAACACAGTGGTAGAATTTATTTCCCAAATGATAAAACAAAATCACAAAGTAACCTTGCGTTGTCCTGCTTTAGCACTTGACAGAGCCTAAACTTTCTAAGCCAAGGAACCAGGAAAATCATAGGATTAAAAACAGAGGCAAATAGTAGGCAACCTTGTGCCTGCCTCCTCAGGGGTGGTATACAACCATAATTTATAAGTCCCTCCCATTTAATCCTGTCATCAACACATTTTTGCTACTTTGTTTTCTGTTGTCCTCAAAAAAAAAAAAAAAAGGTGCTCCTTGAATATTTTAAACTGAGAGTTTCCATTTTGAAAATAGTATTTAAGACAATTCCTATTGTCAAGAGAATCCTAAAGTAAAAACTCAATTGAAAACAAATCTGCATGTTAACCAGGCAGAGGTGTTGAGGAGTACACAATATGAATAAAGCACGAAGAGATGTGCTTCCAAAATACTGTAAAAACAAAGAATGGAAATAAGAATAGAAATAATAGACACTGGGGGCATTAATGGGGGGAAGAGATTTAGGGTGCAGAAACTACCTATGGGACACAATCTTCACTATCTGGGAAATGGGTCGTCTGAGACTCAGCCCCCCACCACTATACAATATGTCTATGCAACAAATACGCATGTGTACTCCCTGAATCTAAACAAAGAAAAAATTTTTTAAAACGAAGATTAAGAGTCCCCCTGATATATTTTCAGTGTTTGCACCAATCAAAAAATAAAGGAAGAATGTTTATGCAGATGCTGGAATCTAACTAGAATGAGAGCTGCTATATGAATCAAACACTGAGAACAGATCATCTAAAAAGATGTTACCTTGTTTCCAGCACCTGCAGACACTTTGACAAGAGGAAATGAGAAGCTGCTTTGGGAGGACAAGGAATCTGAAACCAAAAGAACCCAATCAAACCTCCTTTCTACTTCCCAGTGCCTCCAGAACCATGTTGAGGGACGACATATATAGGCAGAATCTCAAAGAGTTTTGGGATTCAAATCAAGGCACTTGCAGCTACTAGCCTACTGTAACTGAAATCAATAAATCCTTTGCTTAACACTCTTCACTGAAATAGACTTATCAGCCAAAGTATTGCTTCTACCTAGTCACTGGAAAATGGCTGCTGTGCAGAACTCATGGGTAAAAAGCATAGATCTCCCCTGAGAACTTACAACCCCAAGGGTGACCTTGAGCTTCCATAACTCCTTAAATTCCTGAGCTTCAATCAACTCAACAGTAAAATAAGGACAATTTTATCTCCCTGACAGAATTATTCATGACTGTGAAAGGTGTAATATAAATAAAATGTCTGGCATGGTTTAAGGTATAGGGGAAAAAAAGTCCAGGACTCTTTTTTCAGAGACGATCCCAGATATATAACAGGGTTGAATTGTACCCAACATCACTACAGTTGAGGCTTCTCTTCAATACTAACAGTTGACAGAAAAGACAACCCTAGTCAACTACAAGCAGAGCAACTAGTCCATGTTTTAATGTGCATGCCCTGAACACCATTGTTACAGTATAGCACAGGTGTAGTTATCAATGATGCTTTGGTAATTCTTACACCAAGTTGTGTGTGTGTTGGGGGGGTAAAAACCCTGAAAATATTTGACATACATAATGAATGACTCATGAACTTTTTGGCCAGAATTCTGTAAGATTTACCAAAAAAAGGCATCAAAAGATTCTTCTACTACAGGGGAGGTAGTCTACATACTATAAGTGTTCAGATGTGTCCTTTAAAAATGAAAAATTGCACACATTTCAAACTAAGACAGAAAACAGTTTTGAACGTTTCAAGCATTTCAGTTTAGCAGTAATGAGGCTGAGGAAGAATCCAAGCCCTCTGGTATTTCTTACAGCTAGAAGCCTGGAGCCTGGGCACAGTAGCAGAACATATCTGATAGAATTTTCCCGGCATCAGGGAAAAATATGAACTCAGAATGAACTTGTTCTCAGCCATACACAACCAAGAGTATTAAAAGTATAATTCAATCACAGAGACTGTAACAGTTCATTCCATTGGAAAGCATACAATAATTACGACATTATATACTTGTAAGTCAATGTATGGCTAGACTATTATACACCGTTCAAGTAATAAAAGAAGAGGTTTTAATATAAGTGGGGATTTTTAACTTAAAAATCTTTAATTTTAAAAACCTACAAAAGTTAAGTCTAAAAAAAGACAATCAAATTTTACAAATTTACAAGTGGAGTAGATTTCTTAAATGTTCGCCACTTCACCAATTCCTTAAATATTACAGTTGGCTTTGCCTCCTGCCTGCATGTAGCTTATAGTATATTTTTCAATTTAAGGATAATCCTAAGATTCTCAGTGCTAACACTTTTTTCCCCCATTTGTTACAGTTATTGTAAGAGCCCCTGACAGCATTTTTGCTTTCACTCATACTTCCCAAAAATATGCATCAGACACTACACTAGTGTCTGGTTATTCAGTTATGAACAAATAGGTGTGGTGTCTCCTCTCAACAAGGCTTTCAATTGTCTTTTGATCTGTTTCTCACACTTTGCCAGAAGGGACTTTTCTAAGGAATAGCTATGTGCACTTGTTCAAAAAACTTCCGTTGCTTCTCTTCCTCTAAAATCCTTTGCCCCCAGACACCTGTGATCAGGATATCATTTAGGGGACCTCTCCTTACCCTTCACCTTCCCTCTATGCCAGTCAAACTTTATATTCCCTAAAGAATTCCTGACTTTTTTTTTTTTTAACCATCAAGTCCTTGGTCACCTTGTTGTTTCTCTATGTAACATTAAGCTTGAGTAGAGCAGGTCATATATTATAATGAAAGAAAAGTACATTAGACTCTGTAAAACGGTATAGGTAGATATGCTGGTCACCTTGAGATGGGTTCAGTTTTTAGTGAAGATAGACCAAATACTTAAATATAAAGTCAACTATAAGAATAAATGTACTTCTTCACAGAGAACAGAGAATGACTGAGTGCACATATTAAGTTGTTCTCACTCTTTAGGCTACAGCCCAGTAATGTTTACAGTAGGGTTGTGCATTTGCCTCACCAAGTACACATGGGCTTCTGTCTAACAGGCTCCTTTCTTACTCCGGAGAAACCTATTCCCTCTGCCGTCTACTTCCTGGCTCTTCATCTCAGCCCAATCAAAATATATAAAGAGAATAAGAGCTAGTGGGATATAATATTACATAAAACACCATTTGAATAATATCAGCTTAGGATTGCTGACTGTGATCTTGAAAAAGTCAGTACTTCCCTGTGAGCCTTATTTTTATATGTGAAATGAGACATAAGTGATGGTAGTTATGTATTTATAAGTAAAAATGAAAAAATGATTTATAAACGAATAAGAACATTTAATAGACTAATGTTTTTGTGCCTTGAATGGCTCATTATAATAGTTTAATCCATAGTATATGCTTCGTGAATAAGCCTTTGGTTGTCATCATTACCCAAAGAGTTTTGTGTGTTCATCAAAAATATGTTAAACATTTACAATCTGTGATGTTCTATATAAAGAAGTAGGAATATGAGGGTAAATAAGGCATTGTACCTACTCTACAGTACTCATAGTTGATAGTGGGTCAGAATAATTAACAAATACTTGCTTGACAGGCACTACAGTGGAGAAATATTTAGTGGGGGGAAAAACAAACAATAAGAAAGCCACTCTTTTTTGAGAACTGACACTGTTCTAAGCAATATGTAAGGAAAATAGTCCTGACTCAAATTAGAAAAGAATTCACACATAGGAAATCATGAACAAATGTAAACTCTACACAAATATTCATTTCATGAAAGGCCCTAGTGAACATATATAGATGAACAAGGTAACGAGGATAAGTCAAAATAGGTAAAAGAAAGTTTAGGGCACATTTGGAGAAGAGAGCTTCCCACAGGTGTTCAGGTTTATAAAAGTGAGTCCTAGATGTCTTGAAATGTAACATTATGTTTGGAGAAAAGTCCTAAAAAGTCTTAATTCCCATGCTTTAGAAATTTGAAGTGTTTAAACATAAAGCTGCATTCTGATGCAAAGAAATATAAAGAAAGGCTCACAGCAGATAACTAGTGGTAAATGCCAACTAGCAAAGGAGACAATAGAAAATTATTCAATAGAAGGGAAAATATTCATAATTTAAGAACAAAGCTTGAGTTGCCACAAAAAGGAACACATAGAAGGCATTGCCAAGGTAAGAGGGTAGGGATTGGCAGGAATTATTGATGGTAATTACTTAATTATGTGGCAAGCACATAACTTTCTCTAGCCATAAGGAAGGAGCCAAGAAATCAAGCAGAAGAATTTACCTGGAATTTCAATAGTAGATGTCAAATCATGAGGTGAGGGCTCTGAGTATTCATGGAGACCATAACTCATCTTATGGACTAGAAACTCCAGCTGGTTCACACAGAGAAGTAAAACCTTTAGACTACTGAGATAGTAGAATCAAGAGGCTCAAGACAGTAGACAGGCAAAAACCTAGGAAGCAATAATAGTAAAGGAAACTCCTTGCTAGATGACCAGTCACTTGAGGAAGTCCAGTTATTATGAAAAACATAACATAAAAATTGTAGTCAATGCTGGGTTAGTGGCTCAGCCTGTAATCCCAGCACTTTACCTGAGCCCACAGGTTCAAGACCAGCCTGGGCAACTTGGCGAGACCTCATCTCTACAGTAAAATAATTAGCCGGGTGCAGCAGTGTGAGCCTGTACTTTCGGCTGTTTGAAAGGCTGAGGCAGAAGGATCACCAGAACACAGCAGGTTGACGCTGGGGTGGCTGTGAAGGTGCCACTGCACTCCAGCCTGGGCGACAGAGTAAGACTCCAACTCACAAAAAAAAAAAAAAATTGTAGTCATCAAGAACAATGCAAAGAACATAGTGCAATGACGGCTACAAGAGAAAAATTCAGGTTAAAATTGTTTCACATCTCAAGGTCAGTAAATGCTGATGGTGAGGATAAGTGGTCACAGCACACAAAAATGGGGACTTTAAAAGAAGAACTATCACTGAACAATAAAATAGAATCATAATCTGCCTCCAGGAAAAATAGGATTAGAAAAACAAATCCTTGTATCCCACATCTCTAAAATAAAAATTAAAAAAAAAAGATAAAACAATCCTTCAGTAAAGGAGAGTTTAAGAGATGCTACATCAACCTGGCATGTCTAGATTTTAGTTAAGACATAGATGCTCAAGCTTGTTCGCATAAGAGAAATGCATATCATCAAACAACAGTATGCCCCTCTGATGGTTAGTCATTTGCGGTCTGCTACCTATTTGGCATCAAATATTTGTCATCAGAAATATATACTCTTTATATAAACATGTCTACTATGCAAAGACTCAGAAGTAAATCAATCCCACCTTTCCCAAATTGATAAATGGACTATAAAGAGAAAAAATATTTCTGTGTGAAGAGACTGTACAATGAATTTAAATCTTCATTATCTACATATTCAAAACTAAATTCTTAAGAACCTTGTTCCCAGGAACAAGTAGAGTCTGAAAGTGTAAATCTCCTGCTTCCTTATTCTCAGAAGTGCCAGTTCTTAAGATGGCTGAAATTTTGTTTTTTAATTCTGTCTCTACCAATCTTCTTTTGACACATCTAGCAACCACACTCATCAAATTTTCTTTTCTCAAATACTGTCAGCTTCACAGGTTTCATAGAGCTAACAGCATTCTGCTCACTGGAATTGATTATCAAAATTATCATGATTAAGATTTTGGTCTAATCTTCTAGCTGAGCCCATTATGGAGAACTGGAAGGGGATGTAATAATGTTCCTGAGACATGGCTTCTTGTTCAGTTAAACTCCGCTGGAGATCAATATGCAGTCATCTCCCCATGGAAGGCAGTAATTTTTCCATTAGACTGCTCAGATAACAAACCAGAAACCTCATAGTTCCCTGTGTTTTTCTGTCAAGAATTTTGCTATGTAGAAGAAATAACAGATTGGTTGTCAATCTCATGTTTCATGTTAAAGCAGATCAGTATCAAACTTGGCCTGGCCTGGCCTGGCACTAGAGCCTCAGGCTTAAAGAGTTTTGAATTAGAGAGCAGTGACTATGAAATTATCTACTGTAAATAACCCATTGTGAAAACCAAATTAGATTATATTTTACTCCTTTAAATGAGTGGACTTTAGAGTAAATTAATATCTACAAAGTTAAGATGCATTCAGATTTCTGGCAATAACAGATACTCTAAAAATTGCTGCTTTTCCCCCTCGGTCTTAGAAGTGACAAGAGCCAAAGATTCACTGGCTAGTCATTCTTTATTCTAGGAAAAAACTAAAATCAGAATTTGAGATTACCAAAGGCACCAGAACCCTCAGAAAGTTCTGAGAAGCCTGTGGAAGTACTGTCTTAAAAATCCAGGATACAGTCAGGTGTGGTGGTGTGTGTCTATAGCCTCAGCTACTCTGGAGGCTGAGATGGAGGATTGCTTAAGCCCAGGAGTTCAAGGCTTAATCACACCTCTGAATAGCCATTGCACTCTAGCCTGAACAACCTAGCAGGGCTCCCATCTCTCTAAAGAAAAAAATACACAAATAAAATTCAGGATATTTACAGAAAAGGTAATAGGTCTTCTAAACCCACTTAGGTTTTTGGTTGAATTATATAGAATCAATCAGGAATATGTTTAAGTTTAAAGTTAGAATATGCATAACATCTGTGTTATTTAAATAATCGAATCCCAATAACCCTACCACCCACACATACCCTCACAAACACAGTTAACCTCTACTCTAGAGGAAACTATAGTCAGCTCAATGCAGGAAAATTGTTTCTCTAGGGAATTCAGTGAATAAACAACAAAAGTGCTAATTAATCTACTCAAAATTGTACTTGCTTTATTTATTGGTGACTTTTTTTTAAAGGATGTTTTACATTTCTAACATAAGCTGCTACCTGGAACCTTATAAAATTTACCCAGGCCCAATTCCCTGCTTTGTATTTAATATCTTTAATCCTGTTTATAAAGGCAGGACTTTAGCAAGACATGTATCATGAGACCACCTTGTATTTGTCGCCAAATGTCACCAGTTAGAAAGAAAAGGAGCCAAGATTTGAACTAGCCTTTTACTCTTAGGTCCATACTAACTCCCTTTAGATGCCGAGCCAGGCTGCCTCTTAGTTCTGAATATAAATGCAGTGAGATTTGGAAGAAGAGATCAACATGGACTTACATGGGCTGAAAAGATTCAAGGGAATAGGTGAGACTTGGGCTGTACCCGAAGGTTGCAGAGGTCCAGAGGAGGGAGCTTTCCAGGGAAGAAACACTACAGCAGCAAAAGCATGGTATATGATGACCACAGAATATGCTAGTGACAGTAAGAAACCTGACCTTATTAAAGAACACAGCAAACCATGAATATTCAGGGAAATGTGGTTGAACAGACAGCTTTTCGAAAGCAGATTCTGGAAGACCTTGAAAGCCAAGTGTAGAGTTTGAACTATATTGAGAGGTGTCCATTGAAGGTTCATAAGCAGAAGAATAAAAAGACAAAAATGTTGCTTGGGAAAATTAATCTGGAACTGGCACACAGGGTAGATTTCAGAAATACAAGTGTGAAAACCAACAGTGAGGAACTCAAAGACTTTTAGAGAAAACATACGGGAGAATCATTTTTAACAAACCCAAGTTGCCCAGTTGATTTTCACTACTGTAGCTTCAAGAGAATTTCTTTTTTTTTTTTTTGAGTTGGAGTCTCACTCTGTCCCCTAGACTGGAGTGCAGTGGCCGCTCCCGGCCACTGCAGCCTCACCTGCTGGGCTCCAGCGATCCTTCCGCCTCAGCCTTCCAAGTAGCTGGAACTACAGGCACACACTACCACACCCGGCTCATTTTGATTTGTTGTAGAGATAAGGTCTCACCAAGTTGCCCAGGTGGGTCTCGAACCCGCAGGCTCAGGCAATCCACTCACCTCAGCCTCCCAAAGGCGTGGGATTACAGATTGAGCCATCGAGAGCAACTTATTCCTTCCTTTCTTGCTCTAAGTCTGAAGAATCTGCCACTAAAACGTACCATGTGACAAGAGATGCAGCTTTAGAAAATATAGCCACAATCAAGCATTACCTAGGAAACCAAATATAACTAAATGCAAAATGCTACCCCACACTGAGAAATAGCTGTGAAATTTGGTTATAGCTGTGTTTAATGTTCATTAAGCTTTATATAATAGGAAAATATGCTAAATTAATCCAAATGCACATTAAGTAAGTTAGATGTTGAAAATACATGTGGTGTGTTGTGGGATTGGAATAAAACCTCTAACAATATTGAAAGTTCATTTGGCTACACTCACTTGTTTAAATACATTCTTTTCACTTTGCTGTGTTCTCAGAATTTTTCATGAGTCAGGGACAACAGGAATGTGTCCATGATGTGGTATATTGAACTATGGGCCCTTTTTCAAAGCTCACCTCACCTAAGCCCCATCAGCAGCAAGGCACTGATGGGAGCTTTAACTAGCTGCCACACTTGAGTGCCAGTATGAGAGAAATTTATGAAAATTGTAGGTAGGGAGAGGAGAAAGAACACTTATTCTTAAGGAAAAATAAATCCCAGATGACACTCCCTGCCTAAGTCCTTTTCTCAGAAATAAAATTATACCTCAAAAATTGAGAATTCTGGTGGAATAAAGGGGCATTCTGCCAAAATCCACATAGGCAGACAAATCATTGACCCAAGTAGACAGATCACCTTTACAATGTCAGAAATATAAGAGTTGCCAGCTGACTGAGATGCAACCAAAAGTTCATGCATGACTTTGTAAGACACAGAAACAAAAGGATATAAAAATTATTTCAGAACCACTGGGAGAAAAATCTAAAGGATATTTGTATTTATTTACATTATGTATATAAGTACATGCACTAACTTTTATTTAAACAAGCATGCATTTGTTTTTACTCTCTATGGATATCTGGCTAGAATGGCAATTTTAGTTTTAGTTGAGGGCTGATTTCAAAGAGCATTAGTGAATTTACTGGGAAATAATACCTAGAGTCAGGTGCTATTGTTTTCTACCAATGCTCCTGAGAATTGTTACAAAGAGTTTACAAGATTTGGCTGAATTATTCGGCAGAGAAATAATAATTTTGCAGCCCAGGGTGTGCAAAATTCAAGAGACCTTTGTATTTTACATTTTAAGTATATAGTACATCTAACTACTTCTATCATATAATACTGGTTTGGGTCAACATAAAACTCAGCAGAAATTAATGAATGAAGCTAGAGTTCTATTGTCTCACTTGATCTCTAGAGTTCTAGACAATTACAAGAAATCTCACCATGTGAAATAAACACAACATCTCTTTGGAACTGAGTATCACAGAAAAACTTGGACCAAAAGATTCCTTTCCCATACATCATAAGGCCTCTTCCTTCCAACCACAATTCATGATTAAATCATTTCCCTTGCATGTAGTTGTATCTATGTTTAACTGTTCAGAAACTTGCAAAGCTTTCCGTGAGAAGAGAAGGGCAAGAGTGAAAAGAAACAAAAGCATCTTGACATTTCTATTTTTCATCTGAAGAAAGAAATTGCATATTGGGCTGCTCATTTTAATTCCTGTATGCCTAAAAGCATTCCCTCTGGCTAAAAAGTACCTAGCTCTGATAGAAATGCTACTCATTTCATGAAGAGAACACTGAGATATATGCACAACTCAGACGTTGAAAATATGCAAGGCTCATTCATCCAACAAATATATTTTGAATGTCTATTATGTGCTTGACACCATGCATATTCTGAATCAAGGTCAAGTTAATAATTGATAAAATTATGCATCTTTTCCTACTGCCTTGTACTCATATATTTTTCAGATTTTCAACTGTGAACTTGTATACTTTTATTATCCAAAAAACTGAGTTAAAACCATAAACTATTAACAATGGGAAGCCCCTTCATTTCTTCTGCAGACGTGAAGCAAAATTATAAGTACACAACCATACACAGAGATAAAAATAAGGAAAGACAATGGCCAAAACACTACCTGGCATAGAAACACTTCCACTCTCCTGAAGTCTCCAAATTTCTTGTTTGAAAACATTTGTTAATTTTATTTGGCAAGGAGACACGAATCAGCTGGCAAAGAGCCACAGGATAAAGGTAGGCGAGAAAACAAACCACAGTTCTAAGAAAACAATAAGAATGCCTAGCTGTACAAGCTGAATCAATCCCTGCACCCACTGAGCTTAATCAAGTGTTATAAGAGAGACTGGGAGAGAAAAGGCAATGTAGACCTCCTAACAACAACTGAAATGAAGAAACGCTTGATAAAAACACATTTGCAGGTATTTAACTAGCTTTGTGCAGCATATTCTTTAGCTGCAGAACCTTCTTATAGCATTTTCTTTAGCTGCAGAAGGTGCTTTGATGTAGAAGGGTTATCACTGGAGTTGAAGGCTTTTTCCCATAGATCGATGATAGACAGAGAGAGAGAGAGAGAGAGAGACCAAGAATATTCCATACAGTTGCAGCCATCCTGGGACCGATGAAAATCCTGAAATCATCCCTAGCATTTGTGGCTTAATGCACATTATGTGTTACGTCTTCCCCCTCCACCTCCAACCTCACATCATAGTGCACAGGTGACGTCAGGTAAAAAAGAAAGGTTGACATTCATTTCCAACCTAGATGTAGTAACAAAGATGGGAACTACAATAGACCTGATACAACCAGGAAAAAGATAACACATGAAACAACAGCTCTCAAGACACTGGACATCAGGCAAAGAAGGGAAGTGGTTTCTGAAAGAGGGAAGATAAACAAGGAAAGGCCCAAAACGGCCCCAGCTTACTGCCTTGAGAGAATTTCTATGCCCTGGAGCAGGGAGGGAATCCCAGGTGGAGTCCAGTCAATTCTGACTCCTGCAGTTGAGGAGATGGAACTGAGAGTCAGGAGAGACTCTTGGGTGTCTACATGGCAGAGCTAACAAAAATGCTGACATAAAATTGTATATACTGTATACTTCCATGTACACATATTCAAGAAAAGACAAAAATAATGTATGATGATACAAATTCAAACAGTGATGGCCTTAGAGGAGAGACAGACTCACTGGACAGGGCACAAGAGAGGACCCTGGGGAGATGAATTGTCCTGTGTCTGAACTGGTATGTTGGTTACGTGGCTATAAGCATTTGTCATAATGCATGTAAGATCTATGCTTGTTGCTGGAATGTATATTTTACCTCCATGAAAAAGTGTTCTCTCCTCCTTCCCCACAAAGAAAGTAAAAGAGAAAAATGAGGGAAGAGACTGAATTATATTTACTAGCTCTATTTTATAAGACAAGATAAAGTCGTTTGCATCTGTCTTGACTTCAGATGCGGAAATAAATACAGAAAATTATAAGTCTATATTGAAAAATACATTAAAATTTCACCTGTATGTGACTAACAAGGTAATATAAAAATTGTCTTCTGTGAACCAATAGGCTCTCAGTGGATTATTGCCATCATCATCAATAAGTAAATAGCCAAGCACACCAGAAAGGAATGGGCTATAATTAAACATAGCAGTAAAAATGGTCTACAAATACAGCTTGCTAAAGATGGCTGGAATGAAATTATTGAGGCCACAAATTCCAACAACTCATAATAATCCCTGACAAACTGTAGGACCTAAATTATGGAGACTGTTTCTCCTTGAACCATACGTAGGTCCAAGCGACTTTTAGACTTGTAGAAATGAATGCGTTACCTGTGAGTCCCAGCTCATTTTGGAGGAGGTTTGTGCAAAATAAAAGCTACAAGCAGTCCTGGCTCTTGCTGAATCTGTTTGATACTGCATATATCTTCATATCAGCTCTCATTATAGCTTGAGGATACCTAAAATTGTCCCTTGTTAATTTCAGCAGCACTTAAAAGTAAGAATGAGCCGGGCTCGGCTCAGCCTGTAATCCTGCGCCTTTGAGAGGCTGAGGTGAGTGGATTACCTGAGCCCGCGGGTTCAAGACCCGCCTGGGCAGCAAGACCTCATCTCTACAATAAATCAAAAAATCAGCCGGGCGTAGTAGCGCATGCCTGTAATTCTGGCTACTTGGAAGGCTGAGGCAGAAGAATCACCGGAGTCCAGCAGGTCGAGGCTGCGGTGGCCGGAAGCGGCCACTGCGCTCCAGTCTGGGCAACAGAGTGAGACTCCAACTCAAAAAAAAAAAAAAAAGTAAGAATGGTTCCCAGGGGCAAGAAGCTAAAACCTGCATCTATGGAGTTGTTCCTGAGAGCGTCACTATCTTCCTCCTTGCTCTTAGAAGACCCTGGGTTTACTTGTTATCCTCTGACTTCCCTTGGCTACACGGAATAGCTGTGGACCTGAGAATAAAAACAGACACAAAGAAATAACTTTGGGCATTACCTTCAATGCTCCCTAACCATGAGTGCTTCTGTATCTGTCTTACAACCTGGATTTCATCCATTATGGGACCATGCTGTTCTTCTCAGCCTTATTGACTTCTCTGGGCTCAGCCCCCTGCCTGCTTAGATGTACAGAACTTGAAAATAGCCCTTGTTTGATGGAACGTCTGATTTTGTTACATGAGCACATCAGTCCTAAGGATGTCCTCATTTAAATAAAGTAAAAAGGAAAAATATAACCTTTTCCCAACAGTAATGCAGAAACTAGAAATTACAGTATAATTGATGCTAGCAAAATGTGTTAAACTCTGTGGCTAATGTGAATCTAAATCCCTATGAATTCAGATGAATTTTCATTAAGAAGCTTTACTTGAGGTATTCAGAAGACAATGGCAGTCAAGGATCCCAGACTTTGCAGTAAGGCAAACATAACTCTGAATATTTGTCACCCCACCTGATAGTTTGTCACCTTGAACACATCACTGGACTTGCCTGTGTCTCAGCTCTCTCATCTATGAGACTGGGATCACAATAGTATCTACTCTTTAGAATTGTGAGTTTTAAATGAAAATACATTCAGCACAGTGATGGGTACACAGTTAAAATGTTTTTTTAAAAAGGTAATTGTGAATGAAAGAGGTATTCAAGATTAAAAAAAAAGAATATGAAGCTAAATATATGGTAACAGTATTAATAAAAATTATCCAAAACTTAGGGGAAAAAAATCTGCCTTTTCAAAGTCATATAAGTATATTGTTTAATAGGCCCACTGAAGGAATATTTAATTCTATGGGAGAATGTACCTGTATTTGGTCCTGATACTTACTATTAATTGGGGCTCAGAGTCTATAAGATGACCTGTTAACCTATAGATTTTTGTTCAGTAGAGATATACATGTTATATCTCTATCAAAAAAGATAACACCAAAGGTTAGGAATTTTCTTTCCCTGTAGGGCATTTACCAGTTTGAAATCTAAACTACATTTGTATTTTAATATTCTTTTTAATGCCTATAAATATCTAGTTCTTCAAATATTCTTTTGCCATCTTGTTGTTTACACTGTCACCATCTTGTTTCCCCTGTTAAGGAGAAAAATAAAGCTGACACACGTTCCTTCTATATTTGTGTGAGTGTTTTGTTTTTAACTTTATAAAAATTGTATTTGCATGAGTCATATTTTTAACTGTTTAAAAAATTATATCAAAGGATAGCCAACAGTTCTGTAGGTACTACTATGTTCCATGACCAAAACTTCACAATTGTAAATTCAATTTATGTTTATAACATTCTTACAAGGTATCTGCATTTTAGAGGCACAGAGAAATTCATTATCTTGTTCAAGCTACCAAGATATTAAGGGACAAAGTCAAGATTTGAACACAGGCTATCCCTCTACCCATCAATCACCTCATTTGCTATGCTCTATGACATATATGGAAATCACAATAAAGTAAACACATGGAAATCAGAAGATCTATGTCAACAGAGAATGAAAATATAAATACTTGGGGGGATGGGGGAAATTTCTATAAGTAATAAGCCTATAATGACTAAAGGTATTCTAATTCTAAATGGTCTCATCTGAGTGAGAAGGCAGACACACTTCAAGTGTTCAGAATTCTGTAATATGAAACAATCAACAACCAAGAACACAGTTTCCCTTTGCCAATCCTATGTTCTTACGGAATCTGGTTATCTGTGAAGACTTGCCTACCTGGAGTTAAGCACTATCATCTAATAATTAGCACAAATATTCAATGGCTAATATTTCTAATAATGACTAAGTAGTAGTAAGTCTAGTAAGAATGTGAACTTTCATAACAGACTGATATGAGTTCAAATTCTCATTCAGCTACGTCCTAATTGTGTAATCTCAGTTTTCTCAGTTAAAATTCAAACAATAATGTATAGTATTTCTTAAGAATTTTGGGAAGATTACAGGCATGACATCTTTGTAAAGATCCTAGTAGAATGTCAAGAATATGATAAGAATTTAACAACTGTCAAATATTATTAGTTAAAATGAAAACTACCACAGATTCAACTTAACAAGTACATATTACACTCCTAGTACTATACCAAAGTTTCAGGAGGCTACGTGAGTAATTTACTCTCACAGGGGAGAAAGAGTCAGCACTGGCATTTAAAGCAGTTTGATCCTAGAGTCAATTAAATTAATGACTATGCTTTGATATCCTTCATCATTTAGTAAGTTATATGCATTACAAATCAACCTTTAAAAATTTGGTTCATTATAAATAAATTTCCAAGATCAATGTCCATTAACAAGTCAAGGAAATAAATCAAGATCTGAGCCCTATGAGGCTACATCCAGGATCTAGCAATGGATTCAAGGTGGGGAAGTTCCTCCCTAGGAAGTGAGTACCACAATGCGCATTTTCCACTGATTAGAAATTCTAACAATATTTTTTATATTTTGAAAAATGCATAGCATGCAATGCTAGAACAAATAAAGCATAATGAAAATTTCAGACACAGTGTGATCTTAACCATATTAATGCCTACAACAACAACTGGAAGGAAATAGTAAGAATGTTAATAGTGGCTGCAGCATGCTTCTTTCTGCATACTTGCTGGAATGTTGCCTTTCCTTTCAAACCCTCTTCCTTACCATATTTGCTTTGGACATACTTAGCACATTTTCCAAGATTCATTCTTCAATGAAAACTGTCCTAAGAGCAGCTGCTCTGCGGTCTCAGTCCTGGGGATAGTTGTCATCACTTTACTTTACGACTCCTCACTATATTCTGTTCATGTTTCTTTTGAAGCACCCTTCTATGTGCCTTCCCTGTTAGACTAGCATCCTCCGAGAATGGAATTCTATCTTATTTGCAATCATACCTGCAAATAAGAAATGTCTGGCAAGTGAATCAATGAATAAATTATAAAGTGTATTCTAAACAGCAAACAACGAACTGTCTTATGAGTAAACTTCTCACATATGGACTATTTGCTGGACAGGTAGAGTCTGAAAACAGAGGAGGAGTATAAAGACATAACCAAAAACACAGATGTACTGTACTCTGATATCCTTAAAAATTATTGCTAGAGGAGGGGAGGGGGAAAAAAAAATTATTGCTATACAGTAGATTATAGCAATATACCGATATGGGCCAGAGATAGAATTTGTGCATACACGTCTATCCCCTTGTTTGCACACTAAGTAATGCATACATTGCTTATTTTTTGAAGCTCAAATGGGAAATGTGTTTTAAACAGACTTAATCAATACACCAACCTACATTTATAAAATAAATAAACCCACACAATAAATAGAAAGCAAAAGGCCAATCAATAGTCCACACTGCAGCTTAACAGCCACTCCAGCAGAAAACTGTCTGAAAAGGCGCTTCACACTCCACTATCTGCACGATCCACAGCTGCTTGCTATTGATTTGTTGCAAGCAAAGAACATCTATTATCACATGCCAGTGTGAGCCCAGCAATTTCTTCAGCAAGCAGCCTGCAATGTACGGCTAGCAATGGCGTGCGGGATAGCCGGCTGCTGAGGCTGGGCTGAGGACCCAAGCTTGTTCCCTTTTCTTCACCCCACAAAGTCATGATGAACACCCAGTTCCTAAACTCAGGAACACAATATGTGTTAAGGACTCATGTGCCACAGACTGTCCCACATGTGCTTCTCTGGAGCACAGAAGCAGTAGTCAGACACCCAAATTGTGTGCAACTCAAAACAGTGGTCATGAACACGGTCAAGGCAATAATGTTGCTAAAGATAGATATGAGATGTTTAAAGCTGCCATTTTCCCAAGGTCCCTAAAAATGATAGCCCTTTTGTATATATGTGGGAACGTGCAGGGAAGTTGGATTTTACACTTTTTTCGATGCTGTGAGGATAAAGGAACTCAACATCAGGCTGCCATACAATATGGAAAAGGGACTCTGGATTCACCTGGGTGTGTAACGGCTACAGCATGCTAGAATTTCCCAGGCTTTCAGTCTGATTTAAAATCCTAATAAGAACCCAATATCCCAAAAGAATATCTCCAGAAGGACCTTTTTAAGGTTTCGTTTATTTTGTTTTCCTAAGTATAGCCCAACACAGATTTCATTAAGCTGATTTTCAGGTGGTGCTCACCCTCTAAGAAGTCAACCCCCTCAGTTATGAATTTTTCAACAGAACTGAAGATTATCTTTGGAGACGGGCATACTTTCATAGATCTTATTGAATTTTACATTAACTCAAAATTGCTTCTGGGATAATTAGGTCCATTGTAGTATCAAAATAACCCTAAAAATCAACCTAAAAGTAAGAAACTTCTTTAGCATTGCCCAAAATTGTGGAAGGTCATATCTAAAACTATGCAAGATAATTAGTAAATCAATTACACTTGAGTTTCCAATCAGATGATTTCTGTTTACTAGCCCATACAAGACAGTCACTCTCATGCAAGGTAATCAGCTCTAGAGAATATCAGCTTTGCACAGATATTAGAGTGAACCTGATATGCAACCCACCACCTCCATCAACCCAGCATGCTCTCACAAAGAATGATAGAATAAAGAGAAAACCATCCAGGCTTGATCTACTCATACTAAATGCACATTATACTCATGGAGGCAACATTTATGTAACAGCACATTAAAATTGCCAAGCAAACATTATATTCATCAAAAAGGCAAAAAAATACAAGTAACAAAACCAAAGCTAGGAGGACTCTAAAATGCAAACATTTTTTAGAACCCTACAAGTTATGCCCAAATTTAACTCACGTTTTTGCACATGATGGACTAAGTGCCTTATTTTGGAAAGTATAAAACCTAGCCATTTCCCTGTTGAGTAAGTTTCTATTCTTGGATATGCAGTAACAAACTCAGGGTTTTTTTAAAATCTCCATTAATTGACGATCAATCTGATGTCCTGAGAAGTAGCTCGTGGAAAACTGGATATCCAAAAACTTTTTATCCACCAAAAATATGCTTTTTTGCCAGTAGATTTTTGACACTAACCTATTTATGTGGATAACATTTTAAGGTATACAATTTATTTGAGATATGTACAACATTCTACAGAATATTATTCTCTTTCCAAGAATTAGATAAAGACCAGCTTTCCTTAGTGGCATTCCACTTGTAAGGCCACAAACTATTTCTGTTATTGAGAAAAAAGTCAGGCCACTTAAACCAACCTAAAGTAGTTTCTGGTGACCCCAGTGCTCTTCCACATATGACTTATTCTCTGATTTTCTCTGTATCTCTTCTCTTTATATTTTTTCTCTTCCATTAACTTATTTTCTCTCTTCTTCTTTCTTTGCAACTTTCCCCATTGCTTTTGCCATGATAACCACAGTCTGTTCAACTCTCTTGGTGACACTAAGGATTAATACACAATTTCCAACACAGGTTATACTACAAAAAATTTATCAACAAAGGTAAGCATATAAAATATCAGAGAAGCAACTTCATCTTGAAGATGTTTTTGAGATGAAAGAGCAAATTTTAACTCCAAGGGTCAAGTTTGACACTGAAAAGAATAGTCTATGATATAGTGAGGCTGATTTTCTTGGTAGAACAGACTGGCTGTGATGCTAGTTCCAAGAAGTTGCCCCAAATGCCTAACAGTTGCTGGACACAAGAATATCCATTGTGGCAATTTTAAGCAACCTACTCTTTTGATATATTTGGTGGGTTTTCATTAAAACTGTATATCCAAACTTTATAGTCACATTCTATGTGTCTGAATTCTACATATTTATCACACCCCCAACTGAGATATACTTGCATCACTTCTATACAGCTATCCAATCACAGAAGCCCTGGTCCCCTCTGCAGGAGGGGACTAGGCAAGCAGATTCTGATAGCGACTTGGGTACTTAAGTCTTCTATGGTCAAAAGAGTCAACTGTGTAGTTTAGAAAATAAAATTCAAAATACATTACCCTAAGTGTAAGAAGTTTTGCCACAGATGAAGCTGACGTTTTCCCAGCGCAAATTCTACAAATTCATTACATACCAACAAATTGCCCAAGTCAGACAATGTGACCATCTTCATCCCGACTGGGATACAATCTGCTCTTGATAAAACCAGAATTAATCATAGAAACCTGGAAAAAATCCTATTTGATTTTTACCAGAAAACAATGCTTGTCCCTGGATGACAGAGAGTAACTTGTCAATGACAGAAAAATACATACATACCTTCTGAAGATTGTGCATATTCACCACAGTTAGAATAACTTACCTTTTCACCTTTCCTGTGTGGAGAGTTTCTTCCTGACCATTTTCTACCCGGAGTGGGATGTATGTGTGATAATTAATTTGTGAGGACAAGGAAACATTATGCCACCATTTGAAGGAGGAAAACAACAACAACAACAACAAAAAACCTTCCGAGTGTGTGCCAGGCAGATAGAACAGTTGAAAGAAAAAGAAAGAGCATATAGCACAATTCAATTCCGTAAGTTCTCTGGATGGGTTCAGACTGCCTGTTTCAGAGCGAAACAGTATGTCCAAATCATAAATATGGCAACAGAACTTTCAACAATACCAAAGTACTTGTCAAGAACAAGTCCATGCTAAAACTTTTGCAGACATTGTATCCTTTGTCTGACAGATATAGAGGCATATGCTTATAAAATTAGATGAATGGGTATCACATAATTTTCTCTCTACATTGCCAAATTCCCCACTTGTTTTCCTTAGTACAGCTAAAGAGAACAAAAGAGCATATGAAGCAAAAAGCTACAGAGAAAAATGGAGGAAAGAACTATATGAGACAGATATAAGCATTTTTTAAAAGTTGAGAAATAAAGAATTAATAAAAACCAAATAGACATGAGGAACACAGCATTGTAATTGGTCTTGTCAACACATGGGCCCACTAGAACATCACTTTACTATTGTAAGATAACATCATGCATCTTTAAAAAAAAAAGAACCACGAGGTCAAATGAGTTTGAACTTTAAAATAAACTTCTAAAATGAAAGACTCATTTAGAAAGTCAGAAGGTCAGCAGGACCCATTAACTAAGGGCTTTTCAACAAATATCTATGTCATAGGCATTCAGAGATTTCAAGTGATTGCTTGTCTTTAAAGTAGCCAGGTTAAGAAGATAAGATGAGAAGGAAGTGGAGATACAGATTTCAGATGCCCACAGCATTGAACTTTCTCCACCATCAGTACTAGAATCACCTTCATTAAATCAGTCTTCTATTAGAACTAAGTCAAATTATAAAACTGAGCCATCACTAGTGGACAAAAATAACAATCACAAGGCTTTACTCCAATATGAACAAAATACACAGCATATACATATAAAATATACTCACAAAATAGATACATATATGTATGGGTATATATATATATACATATATACAGAATAGTCATACATATATAAACCAAAGAGATACCGGGAGGGAATCTTTGCTTTATACTTGAAAGACCTGGAGAATGTTTTAAACTTTTCTAATTGTAAAAAATAATTCTGAATGTCTTTGTCATTTGGAAGGTTTAAGAAGTTGTATAAGCTCAGGCTTTTTGAGAAAATAGCTGCATTCCTTAAATAGCCCTAGGCCTTAAATTCTAGGTAATACAAATGGAAAGAGTCTTAAAATTATTATCCAGATGATTTGATTAATGAAGAACTGAACCCCTTACAACAAAAATATTGTCCTATTGGGGTTTTTTATTGTTGTTGTTTCTCAGTCACAGATATTCTGATCTAAAGAAAAAAAATAAGAGATAAGCAGATAGGAGAACATTTAGTACTGCTGAGCAAAATATGTCTTTTGCTTCTTCTCCTAAGTGTACTAATCCCTTATTTTCCAAGTTCCTAGAGGAGAGAAATATCTCTGATTGTTTCAGAAGAGCCATCCCTTTACATAGCCTCCCTTAAGATTTCTTTAAATCTCTAAACAGCTTGAAAAAGTTCCAGGATGAAAAGGTGGCTGTACTTACGATCATTACACTGGTTTCCAGAATAAGAGGTCATAGAACAGTCACAGGTGAAGCCTTCCCACTGTTGCATGCAGACTCCCTGGTTGGCACATGAATCTTCCTGGCAGGTGGTACTGGGTCCTAATGCATAAGAAGAGAGGAAAGAAAGAAAAAAGAGGGAGATAGAAATTGTTAAAAATTAGCCAAACTCAAATAAATCACGTGAATTTACCATTCTCATGCACCCAGACATTCGAAGACACAACTACCAGAATTGTCAACTCAATTTCATGCAACAAAATTCAGTATGTACAAAAGATGACAGAAATACACACTTAGCCACAAACAATTACAGTTAAACACAGAAGAGAGAAGGCTGAACACACTGTTCTCCTTTAGGTAGACTTTGCAAAAGAGCTTCATCTCTACCATTCAACTGGAAAGAGATCTCATTTGGATCATGGTTTTTCTTAATAGATAATGCTAAAGCAAAAGGAATGGATTCCCGTAACTCTTATGAATTAAGTCACAATTTAAAATCCTGAAACCAAAAGTTACTTTGTAACATTAAAACCTGTTTGATGATATTAGTAATGAGGAGGAGGAAGAAGAAAAAAAGGAGGATAGAGCAGCTAATATGTACTCGTGTTTTGTAGGAGACAAGCATTGAGTACTAAACAACTTATCTACATTATTTCATTGAACTCTCCAAGAACTCTAAGAGGTAAGTAACTGTGATTACCTCCACTTCACAGATTTACAAAAATTAGCTCAGAAAGGTAAAATAATTTACCCAATATTTTACCCAATTTCTTTTGGGCGAAATAAATTACCCAAGTCACCCATTTGGTAAAGGATGCTGACATCCAACTTAGGTAGACGTCAGTGATTCTCAAAGTGTAGTCCTCAGACCAGCATCATCTGGGAGTTTATTAGAAATGCAAATACTTGGCAGAGTTGCCAACATTAAAAAAAAAAAAAAAGCAAACCCTTAAGCTTCACCCCAACCCACTGAATTAGAAACATTGCAGGGAGGCAGAAATGTGTTTTCACAAGCTTCCAGAAAATTCTGATACAGTCTAAAATTTGAGAACCATTGCACTACACCACACTGCTGCTGCTCTCGGTATTCTAAAAGTAGATTCTCTTAAATGAAGTGTACATACATCAGAAGATACAAAAAAGAATTTTTTCCAGTATAGGAAGAAAATATTACAAATTGTGTTCCTTTTTCATTGTATTATTTATTATGTTTACTTTGTGTGTCTTTCATATGCTAATAATATATAAGAATAATGGCACATGTATATGACTTTTAAACAAGTAAACTTAATTTGGAGATAGTCTCAGAATCTTTTACAGATACAAGTGGACAAGCCAAACAATTTTGATGATTTCTTTCTTACAGATTGCCATTAAAATCTCTTTTTTAGTTCAGTCAGGTGCCTTTCTTAAACCATTCCTCTATTTTACTGATATTTTCTGCCTTAACTTTGAGTTTCAAGATAAATCTATGCCTTTGGAATTTTGTGAGCTAATAGGAAATATCTTAATGTTCAGGATAACTCTAATTTCCCAGAGAATCTTAGCAAAGGAGGTAAACCCTTTGACTCAGCAAAAGTATTAGTCAAGAACTAACACATAAAAGCACCTGACAGAGTAAAACATATAAGCACTGCAATAACTGCATACTTCACAGTTTCTAAGCTAAGCCTTACACAGCCAGGAATATTAAAATGTAAGCACACAGGATCCTAAAGATGCATGTTCAAAAGAGACACATGATTTCAAAGGGTTTGTCCTCTGGGTGGCAAGACACTTTTGTATTTATTTATGAAGGATGGAAGCAGTACAGGCCATCACTCATAAGACAAAACCATTAGGAGATGACATGAGAACTTTCAAGACAATTACTAACACTGGGGGAAAAACACTGCTGCTGGGTTTCTGCTGCTCCTATTTGCCATGTGGTTCCCCCTTGCAGAGATGAAAAGAGGTACGTGGTCATGTTCTCAGTGGGTCTTAAACTTGAGCATTGTGTCCTACAAGTTTCATTAACAATGGCAAATCAGGACAGCTTCTTTCAAAGGACAAAAGCTTCTGAGAAGTCTACCAAACAGCTCTCACCAGACAATAGGCTGGTAATTCAATTGTACTCAAGAATTAGAAACATACGGAAGGCTTTACTTTGAAAGGCAGCAAAACAGCAAAAACACTGGGAAAACACAATTATTTGCATGATGATTGAATCTGAAGACAAAGCCTTTCCATGCCTTTCCCTTCCCCTCTAACTGCCAAATTTTAACCATTTTCTAAGGACTAACTGGAAGGACTTCCCCAGAAGAAACATTCCTCAGTAACGTCAAACAATAATTCTCCCCCTTCTTAGTGGTCATGGCAATTATTATCTGAATTTCTGCATACAACAATACTCAGTTTAGCACTTTATGACAGATTGCACTGTCTTCTGCTTATATAATCCTCTCATTGTTTCATGCTTTTAGTATTTATCATCAAAAGACGGAATGCTGCTTGCCATTAGAAATCATGTAATGAGCTTTAGCTAGGTTCTTCCTGAAATAAGTCTACTGTGTAAATGCAGAAAAAAATGTTCCAGTAAATGCTGGCTGATCTGAATTGCAGCCACTCCCAGTTTGCCTATGTCTCAGACTTCTAAAACCTGAGTGCTGTTCCATGTTTTTGCTATTGTGAATAGTGCTGCAGTAAACATGCATGTGCAAGTTTTTTGTTTTTGTTGTTTGTTTTTTTGTAGACTAATTTGAGTTCCTCCAGGAATATTCCCGGGAGGGGGATTTATGGGTCATATAGAAGGTTTATTACAATACTACAAGAGAGGGAGGGGCAGTAGAGGGACACTGCCAGGATGAAGGGGTGGGGGTGAGGGTGGGGTGGAGGTGGAGGTGAGGAGGGACATGTAATATCACCAAGGGTACCTGGTCCTAAACCAGGGGAAGCGAGGACCAGTTGAAGGCCCAAGCTTCACCTGCACAAAGACTACTCATGTATCTAATCCTGACTTGTATCCCACATCTTTATAATAAAACGAAGTAAAAAAAAAAAAACATCTGAGAGTGGGAGCATGTTTGCACTCCACAGAGTGAGTGGTCTTTCCCGTCTGTTAAGGATTGGTCAATGATCAACTATAGAGGAAATTACAGGTTATTTCCTAATTCCACTGAATTTGTTTCATGACATCAAGAGGTGAATATCATATAGAAGAATCTGATAATCTCAGAAGACTGACTACATTTTAACCATCTAAGAACAAGAACACAGTCAGTGAGAACACATAGGACCTTTAATAACATCTCATCAGTCTGGAATTAACCTTGTATCTCTTTTTAAGGTTGAGCTCATAAAGCCCCTGCCTCCTCCTTCTGCATTTCTTACTGCTTATCCCAGCTCCCAGTGCTACAGCCAACTCTTCCTCCGTTCGACCCCTCTCTGACACAATGGTGTTCAGGGTGTTGTCCTCAAATCAGCAGCATCTACACCTCCTGGGAGCTTGTGAGTAAAGCATCCTTTCAGGCCCCACCCAGACCTCCTGACTGAAGGCAGGGTTCAGGAATCTGAGTTACAACAAGCCCACCAGGTACATTCCAGGATCACGGCTCTAACACCTCAAGCTCACCCCATCTTCAAATTCCTTTGCTCTTCCTGGATCCATGGCTTTAACTGTTCTTCCTCCAGTTTTTTAAATGACTAGTTTATTTTTATTCTGTAAGTTTCAGCTCAAAATGAGATTTCTCCAGACTATCCTGTTTGAGGAAGCCTCACCAGTATTACATTAACTCTTCACTCTGCCTTCCTGTTTATTAAACTCATAACAACTACATGACCTGAAATTAAATTGTGTCATTTATATTTTAATGCGCAAATAATAATTGTATACATTGTGGGGTACAATGTGAGGTTTTTATATACATTTACATCGTGGAGTGATTAAATCAGGCTAATTACAAAATCAATCACTTCAGCTACTTAACTTTTTTGTGATGATAACATTTAAAATCTACTCTTTAAGTCATTTTTAAATTTTAAGGTGCATTATTATTTATTGTAGTCACCATTCTATACAATCCGTCACTAAAGCGTATTCCTCTTGTCTAATTGAAACTGTACCTATTGATCAATAGCTCTCCTTTTCCCATCCATCCCCCCTCCCAGCCTCTGGTAACCATCATTCTACTCTCCAAAATTTTTTTTTTTTACTCTCTATTTTTATGAGTACAACACTTTAGATTCCACATGTAAGTGAGATCATGCAGTATTTGTCTTTCTGGGCCTGGCTTATTTTGCTCAGTAACATGTTCTTCAGATGCATCCAGCTATTGCCAATGACAAAATTTCCCACATTTTAAAGGCTGAATAGTAAGTATTACATTGTGTATATACACCACATTTTTTAAATCCATTAATCTGATGGTGGACAGCTAGGCCACTTCCAATTCTTAGCTATTACATATAATATTGCAATGAACATGAAAGTGCTGATATCTCTGTCATACTGCTTTCTGTTCTTTTGGTTATATACCTAGAAGTGGGGTTGTTGAATTGAATGGTAATTCTATTTCTAGTTTTTTGTTTCCATAATGGCTGTATCAACTTACATTTCCACCAACAGTGCACACAAGGGTTTCTTTTTCTCCACATCTTTGCCAACACTTGCTATCTCTTATCTTTTTGGTACAGCTATTTTAACAGGTGTGAGGTGATAGCATGTTGGGTTTTAATTTGCACTTCCCTGATGATTAGTGATGTTGAGCATTTTTTCTTGTGTCTGTTGACCATTTGTTTGTCTTCTTTTGAAAATGTCTATTTAGATCTTTTGTCCATTTTTGATTGGCTTACTTCTTGGGTTTTGTTGTTGTTGTTGCTATTGAATTGTCTGAGTTTCTTTTATATTATGACATATAATACATGGCATGTAATAGCCTCTTATCAGATATATGGAAAATATGCAAATATTTTCTCTCAATCCATGGGTTATCCCATCACTCTATTAATTGCTTTCTTTGCTGTGCAGAAGCTTTTCAGTTTGATGCAATCCTATTTATTTTTGCCTTTGTTGCCTGTGCTTTTGAGGTCATATCTAAAAAATCTTTGCCTAATTGTCATGAGGCATTTTCCTTATGTTTTCCTCCAGAAGTTTTATAGTTTCAGTTTTACATTTAGGTCTTTAATGCATTTTGAGTTGGTTTTTGCATGTGGTGTGAGAAAAGGGTCCAATTTCATTTTTATGCTTGTGGATATTCAGTTTACCCAATACCATTTATTGAAGAGGCTGTCCTTTCTCCATTGTATATATTTGGAAACTTTGTTGACAATCAATTGACCATAAATGTATGAATTTACTTCTGGGTTCTCTATTCTGTGTCATTGGTAAACATGTCTGTTTTTTGTCAGCACCATTATGTTTTTTCATGTTTGTAAAATCCTATTGGAATATAAGCCCCTTGAGCCTATCTTGTTCACCTTTAAATCTCTCATTTTTTATATCATATTTGGTACAAATTGAGGGCTTAGAAAATATTAAACAAAAAAAATTAAAGAACAAAATACAAAAGAAATAAAATTAAGTCATTCTTTTAGACCTTAAAGGTAAGTGAGGTTTTTTTTTTTTGAGACAATTTACCCCTAGTATTTATAAGCAATATAAGGATCTATACATTAATAGTCAACTGATGTTCTACAAAGGTACCAAGCATATACAATGAAGAAAGAACAGCCGCTTCAATAAACAGTGTTGGACAAATGGATATCCACAAGCAGAAAAATAAAATTGGACCTGGCTCATATAAGTTTGTTTTGTTTTTTGGGGGCAAGTTAAAGTGATGGTACTTAACTGACATGTTTCCTCTTCTAATTTAACTATTAAATACATTCAATCTTGCTAGATATTGCAACAAGAACTCCTATGTGTTGAATGCATGAATCTGGACTAGACTCTAGAATTTTTTCCAGATTACCATTTTATAAACTCCTATTCTTTTTTTAACTTATTTAAAGTTCAGAGTATATTTTATGTCGATGTATTCCATGATGCATTTTACACTGATAGCAGTGTGTCAAAAAAAGAAAAGAAGAAACACGCTTTGAGGGGAAAAAAGCCTCAACGATGATTTTCACTGAAAATCTATTGATACAAAAAAGGATATAACAATGGATATGGCTTACATGGTACTTATTATGTGTCAGAGAGTGTACTGAGTGCTTTTAAGATATTAATTCAATCTTTATAAACACATGATGAAGCAACTATAAGTATTAAAGAATCAGAGAAACACATTTTCTTATGGAAGACATCCAGAATTTTAAAATTAAATAAATGTTTGACTATTGATTGAACCAGAAGGCAAGTTTCAAAAAAGTTAACTGAGACACTGAAATTTAGGTAATTTATTCCAAGATTTCACAGGTAGCAAGTAGTAGGGTGAGGTTTCAAACACAGGTGTGTTAATTCCACAGTCCACCACCTAACCTGTAATGGGCTCGGGAAAGGGAGGGACAGAATGTGTATGTGTGGGATCATTGAATTAACAAGAACAGCTTAAATATGCTATTTCTGACCTACAACCAGAGAAAGATGACATTTAGTGTAAGAATTTGTTTTTCTAACAAGGAAATTTTTCAAAATGCCATTTCAATTAAGTTAAAAACAAACAGAACTAGTTTTGTCCAAATGTATGAACAGAAATCTATATCAAATATGTTTATAAGCATAACAGATAATCCTTGGGACTTAATAACCATATTTTTTTCTAAAACTCTTCCAAATCAACCTAAAATTCCAGATGCTCTAAGATAACACAAACCTTTATAATTACATATTTACAAAATTTTTATTTATTTATTTTTTTGAGGTGGAGTCTCACTTTGTCACCTAGGCTAGAGTGCAGTGGCATGCTCCTGGCTCAGGCAATCCTCTTGCCTCCACCTCCCCAAGTGTTGGGAATATAGGCATGAGCTACTGTGCAGAGCTACAAGGTATTATTAACATTATTATTAATATCTTAAAACTGCACTGAGGCATTTGGAAACCTCTATATGGGGATGGTGTATACTATTTTTGCATTTGATATGTAATCAGTCCTCATTAAAATAGTTACATGTTCATTTGAGAAAAGATGGTGACTTTTCTTTGTATAGTACAGAAAGTGACAAGGCAGTAGAAATATGTCTGGAAGGACTAAATGAGTTGTCAATGATGCTAATGCTTTGGTTTCTAATTTTCAGCTGTTTTCAGTTCACTGGAAAGCACTGAGTTACTTTTCTTATAATTTTTTCAGAAGATAACTCTGATGGCTGCCACAAATTCCCATCATTCCTTTTACATTTGGGATTGTTTTTCTGTTTGAGAGCTGCCCCGTAGAGTCATTTTATGCCTGTTTCTACTCAAATCCACCTTTGCAGCACAAGTAAACTATTTAGTCAACTCCTCTTCATGTTCTAGAAAATCAAAAGTGGATAGAGTATCTTTTATTGTTTGCACGTCCTTGAAATAAAAGTGCTACCTAAAGCTCTGGGACATTCGTATCAGAATGTACTTTCCCTCTGTAATTGCCCAAGTAAGACTTAGGCAAACCTAGTCCTCAAACATCCTAATCTAAAATTGATAAATATTGCTAAGCCAGCACCAGCTAGTCCTGGCCAGACCAGAAATGCATGAAGAAGGGGAGGGGTGCAGTAGAGGTGTGAGGAGGAGTGACAGGCCTGGAGGTCACATCAAGTCGGGTTTCCCAATGTCCATTTAAACTAGAGGATCAAGGCTTGCAGCCTGGCAGTTGACACCAGGTGGGGCTGATTTTCCAATATTCACCAACTTTAACCACAAGGTGTGAAGTGCTTGTCAAAGGACTTAGACCTGATGAGTGTAACCTAAATATGAAGTCATCACAGAACTCTCTGCCAACCAAAGGGTTTTTTTTTTTGCACAAAACAAACTATGGTTGCCATGAGAAGGAGCCTTATGAGAGTTGCCATGGACTGTCTGAAGAGAACTTTTACCTTCAAATTAATTTTCCACCCCTGATAAGTACAAAAACCTTTCCACTTTTACATTGTTAAATTTACATTGCTTCATAGGTGAAAAATGAGAAAGTAGTAACTGAGTGGGAAGAAAAAATAATGAAGTATAGAGAAAGAAAGATGACTATACATAGATATGTGTATGTGTGTATATATGTGCGTGTGTCATATATATGTAGCCCATGTAAATAAGTCTGCAGAAACTCTACAAGAATTTTTTAGGTTGGGCTTTATAAATTAAGGACTCTTACCATCTTCCTGAGCGATCTATAGTCTTTACTGCTAAAATATAAGAATGTAAAAGTTGAGAAGTATCTGGAAGGATGTAATGATTAATGTCATATGTCAACCTAACTGAGTTATGGGATGCCCGGAGAGCTGGTTGTTATATAAAACAATATGAAACATTATTTCTGAGTGCATCTGAGAGAGTATTTACAAACGAGATTAGCATTTTAATTGGTGAATTGAATAAAGCAGATTGCCCTCCCCCGTGTAGACAGCCATCATCAATCCACTGGGGTCCCAAGTAGAAGAAGGCAGAGGAAAGGGGATTTACTCTTTCTGCTTGAGGTGAGATAGGTATCTTCTTCTACCCTCAGACAACGGCCATATTAGTACTCCTGGTTCTTGGGCTTTGGGACCGGACCAGGACTTACACTAACACACTACTTCTTTCCCTCACTACCCTCATTCTCAAGTCTTTGGATTCTGACTGGAGTAGACCAAAAGCTTTCTTGGTTCTTCAGACTGCAGACAGAAGATTGTAAAAGTTCTTGGCCTTCATAAACATATGAGCCTGTTGGTTATATTTCTATGGAGAATCCTGACTAATAAGGACAGCTTTCTAACTTAGTTGCATATTTGTCTTGGTTCCTTAAGCAAAGCTACATCCATAAATCTCAGAGTATTTCTTTCTTTTCTTTTTTTTTTTTTTTAAGTTGGAGTCTCACTCTGTCGCCCAGACTGGAGTGCAGTGGCTGCTCCCGGCCACCACAGCCTCGACCTGCTGGGCTCCGGCGATCCTTCCACCTCAGCCTTCCAAGTAGCCGGAATTACAAGCATGCGCTACCACACCCGGCTGATTTTTTGATTTATTGTGGAGATGAGGTCTCGTTGCCCAGGCGGGTCTTGAACCCGCGGGCTCAGGCAATCCACTCACCTCAGCCTCCCAAAGGCGCGGGATTACAGGCTGAGCCACCGAGCCCGGCTTCAGAGTATTTCTAAATTTGCAGTGTTGTGGGGGTCCTCTTGACTTTTCTGAAGAGTGTCATTTACAGACAACTTAAGATCTAACTATTTTAATGGCTAGAAACATATTTACTTATATTTAATTTTAAAATAAGACAGCAGTAATTCTTTAAATATGCCACATGTCTTTCTTCATATAGAATCAACTGAGAAGTGAATACTCTGGGTCTCATTTTACAAAAGATAAGGCAATGCCAGGGAACTGAGTCCTAAATGCTATAAAATTATATTAATAGAGAGATCTGAAGGTGATTGTTTTCCAGAGATCATGCTATTTCTCTTGAAGGCAGGACCTACGCCTTTCCAAAATTCAGCAAGGTACCAAAGTCACTCTTATCAAGCATGTTCAGGTGTTTATACCTTTCTCTTCTCAAACAAGGGTTTAAAAAAAGGTCACATGATTAGGTTGATGAGTAAAAAAGACAAACAGTAAAATCCAACATTAGGAACAGTTTCACATCCCTATTCTCTTCAACCATTTCAGCCCTTTCATAATACACTGGATATAAGACAGGTCATGCCCATACATGGGGATTAGTCGAATCTGGGGATGATGAAGTCTTTATCCTCAGTAGCCTTTAATTGGTGGTACATCACTGGTAAATGTTTAACAACCAGCACTCCATGAAAAAAATTTATTTGTAACATGTATTGATTTTAGTTGTATAAAATATTCCCACCATAACCAATTTAAAGCTATCATGTGTTACATCATGTCAACTGGCTTTCAAATTATTTTAAAAATTCCTATGCTGGTACCAGCTTCAGCACAGCACTGCCCTTGATGGTCAATGAACTAAAAAGTATAATTATACCTTATGAGTAAAGCAATTTACCCATGTGAAATCTCCATGACAGGGGAGAGGTAGGAGTTGATGACTGCTGCAGTTAGAGCATTTGTGAGGGTGAGAGGATAGCATGTTATCATAAAGCCTTTTTGCTCAAGCCACTCTATTTCAGGGGATGCCTGGGTCATAAAGGTCAACTAATTAGATAAAATTATGGCCAAGTGCTAATAAGTCAATGCTGCTTTAGAGAATGTAAACTGATGACTATCTGTTTTTCTTTTTTTTTTTCCCCTAGTCACTGATGCGGTGGTTTGTTAGAGCAGTGGAATGTGCTTTAAAATATAGAAAGGAGTTTCAAAGGCTACTCTCAACAAGAACAAAGTACCTTAAAATACTTTATGCAAATATTATCTAGAACTTACTGCGATGGTATTGATAGGAAAATTGACTGCCACAAAGTCAGTATTAAGGACAACTCACAGATACTCTCTGGCCATCTATATACTGTTTCTACTTTGCAAATAGGCAAATCCAAACTCACACCATAAAGCATAAGAGAGAAAAGGTCAGAGGCTTTCAATTCAGTTTTATCCCTTACTAGCAATGTGACCTTGGCCTGGCTACATAAACTCTGAATCTCAGTTTCCCCAACTGGATAATGGAGATATAAATTGTTACTACTTCCCATGGTGTGAAGATCAAATGAAATAATATATGCAAGGCCTATAAGTCATCTATTAAATGGTAATAACAATATTTACCAGGTAAATGTATAGTCATAATGGATCTATAAAATGCTAAGTTCTTAGTGTGTGCCTACATCAGTTAGACACTCAATAAAGGGCACTAACAGTTCTGCTGGAAAGAAAAATAATCAGGTTTTCTCCTCCCTCTTAAGCTGGGTGTATAGTTGATGAAGAGTCCAGAAACAAGATGAATTAAGGTAGTAAGCCACATTTACACAGTTCTCTTGTAAACTTCTCTTTTGCGGTGTTGAGAGACAAGAGGCAAGAATGATAGTGAGAAGTTCAGTGTAATTTCTCTCTTTTATTATTTTCCATAATGAAAACCATGTTGAGGAACTGATTCCTATTAGGAACTAAAATACAATGGAAAATGTGATATAGCCTTTAGCTTGGGGGAAAAAATGATGTGGAGAATAATATTCCTTACAGTAAGGATAGTTGGAGCAGCAAAATTTCCTTTGCCTATTGAAGGTGTTTGGCTGATATCAGCTCTTAAGATCCCTTGAAAGACTCTTGAGATTTTCAAGGTATCTGAACATAATACTTTGATTGACTTTCTCAAAATAGCCAGGTCCGTTTCATCTTGGATCCTCTAACTCCCTCCTTACATGGACAGACTTTTAAGGAATATTTTCCTTTCCAATAATACCCCTATTTAAAACAAAAAGTAACTAGAAAATTATTTCTAAATGCCCTATAAAATTGCCCAAAGTATGCTGATATAAAGACTGCCCCACTCAGCAATACAACCCCTCCCATGTGGCTCAAAGAGTATCACAGAGAGCTCCTACTTCCTCTACTTGCCTAGAGAGATGTGGATTCTGGCCCGAAACCAGGGCAGTGGATAAAAGTTCTTCCCTAAAACATTTTGTCATAAAGTGTAAATGTATCTGCCACTAACCAGAATAACAGTGTGGCAGTGGGAGGGGAGTGGGTGTGCAATAAACAGGAGAAAGAACTCATTTTCTTTCTAGTTTCTTCCAGGTTTCATCTGAGAGGGAGACTTGTCACCTTCTTGGCCAGGTAAAGTAACAGGCAGCAGGGCAAGTTTCTTCCCCCTGTCCTGAAATGTGTTATTCCATTGGTGACTCTGCCCTCTGCTTCCAGTTTCTATCCTTATCCTCCCTTCTTCACCCTGATGTCAGAGTGATCTTGATAAAATGAAATCTGATCCAAATCTCTGTCTTCCTTACAGCATCCTTGGGAAAAAGTCCAGCTCCTGATATCACCTGTCTCTATCCTACATTTCTCACTTCACTTCATCATCTACAATATCCCCACATGCACATTCATTCAGCCAAACTGAGTTTCTTGCAGGTCCCCACACCAGCTGAGCTCTTAAATGTGCTATCACCACTCATTCAACTAAACCATACTTGACCTTCAGGCTCCGCTCAAACTCTGTCTGATAAGACACCCTTGAGCACTCTCCATGACTTCCATCACCCCACATCACCAAGTCATTTTCCTCCATGCTCACAGACTTGACACATATCTCTAGGAAAGCAGTTTTCACTCTGCATTCTTATTATTGGCTGATCCTCAAGTGAATTCTCATCTGCAATACTCCAGTATCCCTAGTACCTAACTCAGCCTCTAATATATAAAAATAGCTGACAACTCAGTTCCTGTTAAATTGAACAACACAATCACTGGAGAAGCTAAAAAATTAAATATAAAACAAAACACTACCTCCAGCATACAACAGAATAACAGGAGGACTTAAGCTGTTGACTAGTCTAGACTCATTACACCACTTGCTATACTGCATTATTAATTTCCTTCTAAATACATTTGCCTCTACGTTTCAGACTGCCTCGTTTCTTTGTCATATGTTTCTACTGCCCTTCACACTTTACGGTAATTAATACTATAAGTGCTCACAGATTGTAGCTGAAAAAGTCAGCCTATGAGTAATGGTCCATATCCCAGTGTCAGGAAACAAAAGCTAAAAACATTTGCCACCCAAAAAAGTTATAAAGAATATCAGTTCCTATCACAAAGAGACTGTCAAGTCATTACAAGAATAAAAGAAGGTCTGAGTCAACTTAAAAACCACACTGGTGACTAGACTGTTTTTATGAAGGGGAAGATGTTTCAAGCTACACTGCCTCCAAATCTGAATCTACATTTTGATCAACAATTTACTTCGGGCATGAAGATGAGACACTTCTTTGTAGAACTCCTACAAATCATTTTTCCTTTGGATGAGAACATTAAGATTATTTTGCCATGTATGGAGTCTCTCTAGGTGAGGGACTATGCTAGGTTCTGGGGACTCAAAATACGTATATTTATTTCCCTGAAAAAGGGGAAAGTCAAGAAGGAGATGAAATTATCTAGTTTCATCTGCTTCATCTTCTCCTAAGGAGCTTTAACAATCTTAGATTGTTTCACATTGTAGATCAAATCCTGTCTTTCTTCCCCCTCCCCACCACTTATAGAATAATATGTAGTGAGTCTTTTTTCTTAATTAAACATAATGTCTAAAACAATAGTATTTCCACAAGGGTCTTACATACTTTGAAACCGAAAGCAACTGTACAGCTTCCTTAAATTTCAAGTACAAATCTAATACATGTTCTTTTCATTAATCTTAATATATGTCAAAATATATATGAATCTACTGAAAGGACATAAAAGAAAATGTTAGGGTGAAATGGCTGAGAGAGTCCTTATTAGTGAATGCCCTTCTTAACAGACACTGTATTGGTTACCTACACGGTTATAACAAGTAAGCCAAAGCAAAGTAAATGATCACTGAGACGAAAAGTAATTTTTTAAAGCTACCTTTGTCTTAACCACTTCTAACAATTTTTGTTGATTGCACACCCTGCAGAGCCAATGGAGGCTCAGTCTCCTGCTTGGTAATCAGACAGAAGATACCTAAAATGCCTGTTCCTATCTTGCTATTCTGAGTCAAAGCAGCCTGACACCATAGGACCAATGGGCCACTACTGACTTTATACGGTGCCTCTTTGAATGGTAGAAGAAGCCGTTTCTGCAATAGATATTCACTGATATCTCCCATGCAGGCATTTTATAGAGTGTTCAGGATAAAACCAGTAGATCATCTTCTTCCCCAAGAGCACTTTCTTTTCTTTCTGAGATCACAAAACAGGAAATGAAAGTGCTCAACCAAAATTCCCAATAGGAAATATAAATCTCTGGAACATTTTAATGACACAAATATCTCCCAAATACCTAAAAATGTTTCTTTAAAATTATTTAAGAGAAAATGGCATTCTTTTTCATAAGGCCCAAGCACTTAAATGTCCTGCTCTAGGAAATGACCTCCCTGACCCAGACAATAATAAATTAAGAGTTCAAGTGGTCTTTTATCCCCCTTCTTCCAAGTGCTGCCTTCTATACATTAAGAGGAGTTGACCCTGCCATGGCAACTACTTGGAGAGACATTCATCATTTCCAAAGTGGATTAATGTGTTTGTGGGTAGTCACAGTATAGGATGCTGTCAAACCTCTTTGGTATCCCCCAAAATGAAATCATGTTCCTGTCCCCATGAGGTCTCCTCTTTGTAGTTATTTTTCATGCATTGATCTGGGTTTTCTGTCACCATTTTAGAAGAACACAGGGTTCAGCCACCTCCCACAATTGCTGCTGTCCAAGAGGTGTGACAGCCTGAGGACCTCTAAAGAAGAAATACCAAGGGTTACACAGGGCGCTTTCAGTCCAAAGTGGTAATGGGAACAAGAGCCTTCTCTACCTTGCAGGTCAGCTTTGGTCAACGCAACTTTGTTAGCAAAAGAACAGAAAAAGCGAAAACAATAACCAGAGGTTAGTAAGAGGTAGAATAAACCAGGGTAACATTACAGAAATGAAAATGCAATCTGCATAACCAACATCACTTAGACAGACAATTGAAATGCTCTACAGGTTCACCAGAGACAGCACAGATGGGGGCAAAAGGAGGACGCGCAGACCAGGAAAGAGCAGGCCTCTTCAGAGCCAAGTCAGCAGAGCAAGGGCAAGGACGTATTGAACTTGACAAAGCACAAGCCATGGCAACAAGAGCCTTCCCACATCCACACAGCCAACCCCAAGGCATATGGTTCAGAAATAAGGGGAGTGCATGGCCAGACTGAAATACACGTGTGCACAGTCAGAGAGAGCCCACAAAAATAATTCTGAACAATCAAGAGTTGAGTATGGAAGAGTGACTTGGGTGCACCCCTGCATCCCCTTGCAAATGTCACCAGGGAACATGGCACTAGAATTGGACATTTGTATCAAAGTGACTTGGAAACACCAAAGTGCTCAATTTGTTTAATATTGAAAATATAGCCAAACCCAAATGGCTGTGGACAAAAAAGCACCAAATCATGTCCTTCTGATTTATGCCAGTCTCGAAATGAAGCTTGTGTTTCTCTCGGACGTGTACCATCTGCAATTGAACAGCATTTCCAGTCAGTAATTCCTTGGCCACGGCAGCAAAGCTGGCCTCAAGATAGAAAGAGATATTTACCAGCCATGTATTAAACCAGGCATTATTTTATAAAATCCTAGCCTAAATTGAGAAGTAGCAAGTCATAGCTAACTGTTGACTAGGAGGTGCCCAAAAACTGCACTCAATTTCTAAACTATACACTCTGCATGTATTAGAGACAGAAAATGAAAAACTAGCTGTTCTTTTTTTTTTTTGCTATGAACAATTCAGTGCCATAAAGTTGGAGATTAATATGCTTTCTAAAATAAATTTGGACTTTTTTGCCCTTTATCTGTTGTCATAAGGAGTTTACATATATAAAATATACATATTCCAGATTTGTTAGAATACAACTTATCTTTAAAAGATCCTGGTCTTAGTTCTTAGTAATAAAACCTCATCCCCTACCTGTTTCCTACTCTATACAGAGAAATGATGAATTAAGCAAAGTGTTCTTGGGTGCAATATTCACTATTTGGGTGATAGGTATACTAAGACCCCAGATTTCACCACTCTGCAAAATATGCACATAAGAAACCTGTACTTGTACCCCCTAAATTATATGAAAAATTTTGAAAATTAAATTCATTTTCACATTAAAAAAGAAAAAAAAACCCAAAATTTAAAAAAATGTGTTCCATTTCCTATAATTCCCACACTACATAACACTCGAATGCCTTCTTGGGGTTAATATGCTCTGTATAAGAGTTAGAATGACTCTTTGCAGTCTCTCCAAGGTTTTGAGCTCTTCATTTATCTCCCTACCATGTTCCACAGAACCCTAAAAAGCTCCTGGGATCTCTTACAAGGGCTTATTCACAATGGTACAAGCTTCCAGTGACAGTCATTTATGCCTTAACCCACTTTTTGGTCATTTTTACTGGATACTTAGGCTAATTATCCAAGTCATCTGTGTACAATCAACAAGAACCCTCTTCCCTCAAGTACTCACCCTCCGCTTCCTCCCACCCAGTGGGCAGGCATAATGCTCAGTGGGTGACCATCCTACTTATCTCCATGGCAATAGAGTGCAGGGCTATTAGGCCCATGGGGCTCAGCATGGCTTCAGATGGTAGAGCCATCAAGCCACAATATCCGGCTTCAGAAAATCAACCAGATGAAGGTGGAACCCTCCATAATGCATGTAATGAGTAATGCCAAACTACACAAAGAGCTGTGGGGAGGGATCGGGACATTTTCCTCAATTTGATAGGTAATTTCCTTTCACTGATGCTCTCAATGCTCTTAAGTGGGGTCGTTCTTTGTATTAACCCTAACCCTAACCCATTTTAGTACACCTTTGCAAAAGTTAATTTGGACCTCCTTTTAATCTAATACTGTAACTTTATTTATTTGCCGCCCAGTTTTTTTTTTTCCCCTATGGGAATAACTTATATTTCTATCTTTGTCAATTATAGCAAAATATCAAATTTTACTAGAAAAACAAAACTGGATTTTTTAAATTATAATCTTAATCACTTCAATGTACGCTTTTCTCCTGTACACAGAGTACAAATCCCAGGTAGGTTCACATGACCTTCAGCCTAGGAAGTATAAAATACTATAGCGACATCTCAATTTTTATATTCTAAAGAGCTGTTCTTCCAACATGGTAGCCATCAGCACATGTATTGAATACTTGAAATGTATGTAGTCTGAGTTGAGGTGCACACCAAGTATAAAAAACACACAAGATTTTGGAAGCTTACTATTTTTAAAAAAATGTAAAATGTTGATAATTTTATAAGTGCTGAAATGACAATATTTTAAATATATTTGACTAAGTTAATTAAAATATAAAATTAAAATTGACTTAAGCTGCTACTTTATGCTTTTAAAAAAGTAGCTACTAGAAAATTTATAATTATATGTTACCTATAATTTCTATTGAACAACGTCGCTATAGAGTAAATTAAATAGTTCCTGTTAACTTTAAAATCTGGCATGATGGCATGATTAAAATATTTAGCATTTTAACAGTGTCTTATGCTTTCTAATATGTGCTTTTATATTGTGATTTACCTTGATATCACTATTCCAGGGTAACTAGAATTACTGACCTTCCACAATCTTCTAAGCTAAGATACTCAATTTAATTCCAAATGCTACATTTATCCCCAGATTGGCCTTTAATATATAAAAGAACCAAGATGTTTCTTTGAGACAAAAATTCTTGAACTGAATAAAATTGTTCATTCTAGAAGTAGAAAGCCTACTGTCTACTTTAAGGGCTTGGTGATTCCTAACCTCCTATCCCTTTACACACATGCTAACACACATAACATATCTGGCCAACAGAATTTAAGAAATCTCTCTGCCTAAAGGAAAAATGGAAGGGGTTAGAGGGATGGACAGTCTTGTTACTAGTGCAATGTAGAAAACTAGCTCTTAGGCAAAGGGAAACAACTTCGATAACTACAAATCAGCCTGAGACGCTGATGGGAAGCTTTTATAAAAATGTGCTTCATGGTGGTGAGCGGACCCAAATGAAAGGTGGCTAAGAAAGGCGTTGTATATATGGAGCTGAACACAGGAGATGAATGAACAAGTTCAATGTGGCAAATGAACGACAAATACAAGAAAACACGATATACTGCACAAAGGACCATAAGGCTCAACCAAAAGAAAGAATACATAGGTCCTTGGTGACTGATCAGGCAACCTTTTTGCCTTTCAAGTCCGGCAAGAGTCACCTTTTCAGCCAACCCAAGGCTGCCAGGGGGAGGCTGAATATGATCTATGTGTTCTAATTGTTGTCCTATGCCAGTTAAACTAGCATGTTTGTATTGCAAAAAATTGTCGTCAGGAAGACTTATAAGACTCAGTTAATATCTCAGGAGACAGTAGATCCTTTAAAGGAACAGGCTGAGCATGGTTTGTTGTGCTACATGGGTGGACATGCAATATTATTAGATGTCTTACGTGAGATAATATTTGTAAAAAATAATTCCACTGTTTATTGAGTATCTACTATGTACCAGGCATTTTATATCTCTAACTTACTTATATTCTCTTCCAAGGTAAGTTTCATTGCTCTGTTTTACAAGTAAGAAAGATGTAGCTTAGAAAGATTAAATAACTTACCAAATGTTACAATTAAGAGCTACCACCTGTACCCGAATCCAGGTCCTTTTTAACATCAAAGCCCACAATGTTTTTTCTGCTACACCACACTAAGAAACTGCCTAACAATGCCTGATATCTAGTAAGCACTTAATAAATGTTAACTTCCTTCCATCATCACAGCATTCTGACATCATTTCCCTATCTCCTGCCAGATTTGCATTCAATAATGTTGTCATTATCAAGAACAATAAGAAATGTTACTATTATTATTTTTTTTAATTAATTAATTAATTTTTTTTTTTTTTAGTTAGAGTCTCACTCCATCACCCAGGCTGGAGTGCAGTGGAACACTCACGGCCACCCCAGCATTGACCCACTGGGATCAGGTGATCCTTCCACTTCAGCCTTCCAAGTAACTGGAACTACAGGTGCTCACTACCATACCCAGCTAATTTTTTGATTTATTGTAGAGATGAGGTCTTGCCAAGTTGCCTAGGCTGTTCTTGAATCTGTGAGTTCAGACAATCACCTCACCTCGGCCTCCCAAAGTGCTGGGATTACAGACTTGAGCCACTACGCACGGCCAAGAAATTTTATTATTAACGGTGACACCAATGTAAAATCTCTGGCTTGCTTCCCATCATGTATTAAAATATAGATAAAAAATCTCTGATGTCCTTTCAGCCATTCTGGAAGCAAAGGTACAAATTGGGAGAAGCCTGATGTCAATGACAGGGAAGGTTTTTATTGGCAAGTATGTGATACTCAGAAAACATCTGCCAACATACATTCCTGAATACTGTGGCACATGTCTTAACATACTCAACCAGTGACAAGACAAGAGATCACTGATGGTGATGCAATGTCAGATGGTGAATGGGAATGAGTGAGGACTGGTACTGAGAAAGGAGGCACTGGCAGAGGCAGCAAAGAGGCTTGGTGCTTGCAACAAGGCTGTAGCTTAGAAAGATGAAAAGGTTGTACCTTCACAGCCACGCTCGATCTGTCCACTCCGGTGGAGGGCATCACTGATGAGGTCTGGCAGGCGCCCATTCAAGTCCACTGAAGCCAGACAACCCTGAAAGCCATCCCGGGAGGCCACGAGCTTTGGGAGGTTGCTGTACATGCCTTGGGCCAGACCAGCCATGTAGAGGTCACCTGAAAAGTGGCCAAAGAGAACCAATGAAGGAGGGGATGGCTTAAACAACATAATTACCAGAGTTTCTATATTGCAAAAAGAAGAAACCAACATTTCTTATATGTCTTTCATTTTATAAACAACACCTCACACATTATAATCATCGTAAACAAAGTCAAGATTAACATTTTCAACAAAACAACCATTTATTGAATGCTTTTTATGTACTTGTTACCAATAATATGATGAGCATTTTACAGATATTCATCAAAACTCCTAACAACCCATACAGAAGTAACAATTATCATCCTCATTTTATGAAAAAATAAACATAAGTTGAACAAGGCTAAGAAATTTTGCCAATGTCACCCAGGCAGTAAATGAGTCAGCTGAAATTCCAAAGCCTTTATTTCTTGCTCTGTATTAAGGAGCTTCCCACATTTTGACATCTCATCATTCAGTCACCACAGCAAGACATTCGCTCGTTATCAGAGAAAACAAATCATTCCTCAAGGGGGAGTCTAAGTAAAACCTGAGTAAATAGCATTACAGTATAATTCAACACTGTGGAAATAGGATACTCACAATGTATAAAAAGTACATGGCATTCCTGATCTGTAGGTTACCTCTGGAAATAGCCTTTCTACAGTAAGAAAGACTCTATGAGGGACAGACTTCTTCACAAGATTTACCTTTCAAATCCAGGTTTTTGGCACCGTTGATAACCTGTGTGACCACTTTGGTGTCCACTTTCAGGCTATGGGTATTACTGTTGTCCCGAGTGATGACAACATTGTGCCACTGGTTGTCATTCAGGGGGCGGTCACTGTTGCCTTTGATCACATTGGGTCCATTTCCAAGGTCAAACACGTAGTGTATGTACCTAAAAGGGCAACAACCACCCAACAACTTGAAATTCCCTGACATGGTTTAAAGGCAATGTGTGTGTAACTGACATAGGAGTCCTCAAATCCCCCATACTAAACTGGTATAACGCAAGAATAATTAAAGCTAGATTTACAGCTACAAGAATTGTCAAATCCTATCTACCATACTTCACTGTAATTCCATACTCATAGTCTTGTTCCTTTTTTATTTATTTTATTTCAGATGCAGGGAGTGTATGTTTGTTATATAAGTATATCACATACTGGTAAGAACTAAGTTTGCTTCTTTAACACTACCTAATATTAATTTCTAGGGCCAAAACAGTCAAGGGGTTATACTACAGAATACTAGGTAATGACACATTTATCTACCAGTCTGTTTTGTTTTGTTTTTTGTTGTTGTTGGATTATTTTCCTTGAAGAAAGGGCAGCTTTAAAAAATTTGCATATGTGAGCTACCAGTAGGGTTAAAAATATCTGTTTTATTTCTTGGTATAAATTTGATGGCTCCAGTTGGCATTACCCCAAAAGATAGATGCAACACACGCCATAGCCCTCTTTTGTACAAATAAGCTTCTCTTCCATAGTTTTGAAGAGCTGCATTTCATAGCAAAAAGCCCAGTAGTAATGAATTCACAAAAGATTTGTAAATAAAAATATGACTCTCTCTCCTTTCCAGACCTAATCATATTGTGGATCTTAAAAGATCGACAAATGAGGATGCTAGCACATATCAGAAATAGAGGACAGGGAACAGTACAGACAATTTTTTGTGTCCATATTTTATGTAGGGTTTGAGCAAAGATACCCAACATAAGTGGTGGGATTCCTTCTACCTACCCCTTGACTAGCTCAACTGCAATGAAGTCATTGCCATCACCACTATTGAAGAGAATGAAGCCATCTGCAGAGGTGGTCTTGAACTGGAAGAAGAGGTGCATGGAGGTGTAAGCCTGGAGGGTGGCGAGGCTCAGGTAGCTGCTCTTGGTCTTGAAGGTGACAGGGTCAGCGATGATGTTCCTAAGTCCAAATCGAGCCTTCAGCTCACAGTAATCAATGTCGCCATTTTTGCACAAGTCGATGTAGAGCAGGCCATTAAACATGAGGCTCTGCAGGTGGCCAATGAAGCTGGAGGGGACAACAGAGATGTAGCGTTTCTCAGTCATGATTCCAGTCTCAATGTTGTGGAACTCCAGACGGGTGTGGTCTCCCACCATCGTACCTATGAGAATCACAAGTGAGGTACAAACGAGAAAAGTTACCATCTTATCACAGCACCCTTAAGTACATCTTTTTGGTGTAACTAGTTTCCACACAGAATATCCAGTGTTGTTGAGTGAGTTCTAGAAAATAAAATGCTCAATATGGTAGATACCTGACTCAACCTCTGATGGGAGCTGAGGACTAGCCTGCCCGAGTTATCTGTACCGAACCCCACGCTCTCACACAGCTGCTCAGCATGGCCCATCGTAACTAAAGGATAAAACAATTGGACACTAATATATACTATAAAAAAAAGGTCTTCATTGCTCTGACCTTTGTAAAGATATAGTTGTAAAGAATATTTGGCATTCACTACCAAATCTTTCTTCCTGTAATAACCGTCCACCTCATACTTGTGGAAAAGTCTCTATCGTAGAACATCTGTTGGTTTAACCTGCCCAGCAACTGTTGTTTTATCTGATAGTGACACCTAATTTTTCTCTGGAAAGCTGCCCTCCCCACTAACATTTTAACCAACCAGACTGGATGTTGCTGACGCTAATCAAACTACTCAGCCTAAACCACTTAATGAATTTTATCCTCCTAACCACAGACTTTGGTCTACAATCTAAAAAAAAGTGGTCCTCAAACTTTAGATGTAACTAAGTGTGCATCAGAGTCACCTGGAGGGCTTAGGCTCTTCCTTCAGAGTTTATGATTTAAAAATCCAGAGTTGAACCTGAGTACCTGAATTGGACTGGCAACACCCAAACTGGCCCAGTGATATTTGGCTCCAGAGTTTTCACTGGCACTCTTAGGAGAGAGGCATTATTTGCCAGCAAGGCTGGCTGGAGGGGTTAGAACAAAGCCAGGAGCTCTTGGAGGCCATGTGATGATCAGAGAGATCAAGAGACCTGCAACCCAGAAGACAATTACCAAACAAAGAGAATCAGCATAAATTACATCTGTGCTGTCCTTTAAGAGTCTAGATCCAGCCAGACAACTCTGGACCTTTTATAACTATGAGGCAATAGACTCTCTTTCATGCTTAAAGCATTTGAGTTGAGTTTCTGACATTTGCAACTGAAAGATCTCCAGCTGATACAAATGAGCTATTCAATAGTTTTTTTTACTTAGAAGTGGGAATGACTAGGGCTGAGGGGATAAGGAGGGCTTGAAATAGAGACTGAAAATTTTCATAACAAAGTCAAGGAAAATATCATTATTGTGGCCAAAGTAGAAATTGGCTTCCTCACCAAAACCAAAAACATGGTTTTCTAAAACCATGTTCAAATGTAATAAGCCATGTCCTATTGCCAAGAATTGGAGAAAGGGGAAGCAGAGTTCCCTCTTTGTAATGCAGAAACCCCGAATCTGAGGGGGCTTGCACATCTGAGAAGTCATCCAGAAGTCCAGCAGGTGAAAGACATTGGTTTATTCAAACTTACAAGAGGCACCAACTGTGGCAGGTCAATGAAGAATCCATGGCTCAGGGCAGTGTAGCAAGCAGTTTTATAAGCAAGTTAATTAGTCAAATTCCTAGATGGTATATACAATTCCATTGATTAAGGGTGACCACTACAACATTTTCAGCTTTGCTTGGTCACCTGTGTCCCATGACTCATTACTGGGAATATGCATACCCTTCAGAGACCAGCCTTGGTCAGAGGTCACCCTTTGAGGGAGGAGGGAAACAGTTTACATCCAGAGAATACCCCACACTCTTCCTGCCCTCTCCTGTTGATATCCTCCATGTTGAAGAAATTTTGCTACTAAGACACTAGTGGCATCTCTTTAGGTCCTCTTTTATAACTTTCCAGAGGAAAATGAGTGACCTAATCTGAAATATTAAGAATTACCTGCAAAGAGAAGCTACATATGCATAGCTCAGCCCTGACACATCCTGTTCCTCATTGCTGGAGGAAGCTGCCTTCAGGCAGCACCCACTGGACTCCACTTATCCACAACATGGGTGTTACAGGAGCAGACCTTGCTTCCACAGAGGATGCCTGTCCTGTACTCAACTAGTATTCAAGTAGGCAATTTTCTCTAATTCTGAAGTTCAGTAGATGTAAGCAATATTTTCATAACAGTGCTATCACTACTAAAAATAATATTTCATTTCCATCTACATTGTTTTTTCTTTTTTCCTCTATATGCCTAGAACTCAGGTGACAAAAAGAAAAGGTTGTATTTTCCTGGGTCTCTTGAATTTCAGTGTCTTGGAGATTCAGTCATATCACACCCTTAGATACTCAGTATTGATTTCATCTCTTTGGGAACAAACTCAGATTTTAAGGAATTGCTCATAAGCACAAAAATCAGACTTACATTTGATGAGCTTCTTTGTGGTCTTTTGACAACTAGTGACAAATTATTCTCTTAATATAAAAAAATGTTGGTTAACTTAAATATAAAAATGTAATAGAACAAAAATCAAGATAAAACCAATCTGCTAATACCAGAATAACTAGGAAAAAGTATTACTGCATAAAATAACTTAGTATTGAAAATTGTACTGGTCATGAAAATGAAAAATAATGTAACCTAAATTTACATGCTCACTCACAAGGAGTGACTGAAATAAACATCCCATGTCAATTTGGCGGTAGCTGTTTGTACCAGAATTGCGGGCTGGAGCTGGAGAATGATGGGGGGAGAGAGACGCATAGCCAATCTTCATGGCAAAAGAGAAACCAAACTATGGTAACATTAGTAGTCATGCTAATTCTTATTTTACAAAAAAAAAAAAAAATCTACGATGAGAACTAAGAAGTGTGAGCGAATAGTCTCTGGTGATGATTGGAGTTCCAAAACCTCTGAAGAGACAATTTTAAAGTCAACTGGGAGCTTTTAGAGAAATTCTGGGTAAACTGACCTCTAGGATTGAGGGGTTAGGAAATTCCTCTCACCAGAAAATCAATTTTACAGAGTAAGAAGAAAAATATAAGATGTTGATTGAGATAGAAGAGAGACTGAGTACAGGCTTGGGTAAGTAAGAGAAGCTAACAGTAGAATTTAGCAGCTTAGCCCAGGAACACAGACTGAGCTTGGGTTTAGGATGACTCAAACAGAAGCTTCAACTAAAAGTCGGGGAGGAGAAGGGGGACTAAATTAGAAAAAAATAGGTTTCGCTATATGCTAAAGGAACTCACTCCTCTGTGAATGGAGACTCAAAAAAAGAAGAAAAAAGTATGCTACTATACCTCAGAAAAGCACAAAAAGATTGCTGGAAATTTAAAATCTGCGCTAAACTAACAAAGAAATTGTTTTTTAAAAACCTGTGTATGTCACCTAAGCAATATTAGTGATGAGAACTTCAGACTCATCATCTCTGAATGCTGTCTGCCAACTGAACCTCTTTTCTATTTGAGGGGCAAATATATTCATACCTCGCAGCAGCTGCTTTCAAACATCAGAGGAAAGAGAAGTAACTTGGGAAAGAGATTACAAGGAAAATCCAAGACTACTGAAAATTCCCTGTACGGCAGGCACTGTGCCAAGCACTGCATAACCACCATCACGTGTCCCAGGAAAATTGTAGATAGGTCTCATTTACTTGCTTTAGAGGAAAGGACATTTAGCTGGCAGAAGTAATCTGATCAAGATTCATCAGGTGTTAAATGGTAGACACCCACATTGAACACAGGTGTGTTAATTCCAAAGCTCATATCTTTGCTTGTACAATAAACTGTCTTGGGGGCGAGGGAGGTTTGATTTATTCCTTACATCTTTACCCAAGAAAAACAGTAGGTGGAACTGAACTGGTGAAATTTCCATGCAGAAGCTGTTGTAATGAGTTCACACTTCTTCCCTATGGTCAAGTATCAGCATGTCATTCCGTCTAATTCATGAGTAATCTATTCAATTCCTTCCCTAAAGCAGCTTTGCTTCCTTCGCTCCTATTCACAAAATTCACTTTCGTATTTCAGTCTACAGACCAGCCCTTGGAGTGATGAAGAACATACATCTATGGAAAATTCTGGCCAGGTTCAAGCTTTAACTTCCCATGAGGCAACAACAGCATAGAGTCTGAGCATGTAATCTTTAGGGCTGGGCTGCCTAACATTGCATTTGGCTCCATGACGTCACAGGATGACCTCAAGGGAGTTACCGAACTTTCCCATGCCTCAGTGTCTCATCTGTTAAATCGGGCTTATCCAGTCCAATGCATCAACGCATGTAAAGTACTTAAAACAGTGCCCGTGGCTTGAACTGTCAGCTATTACTAATTATGCAGCATCCATACTTTTTCCTTTCTCTGAAATGATTTTATCATTTTTGGTTATTTCACGCATTGTTATTCTTTCTTTTATCAGAACACAAGCTCTTTTTAAGTAGGGCCCACTTCCTGTATCCCATGGTATTTAAGCAACATGGTCTGCCTTCCTAACTTCTGGACAAGGAGCTCGTATTTGAGACATTTGCTTTGGGGTCAGAGTTTGAATTGTCACTATTTCTGCACATGAGGTTCCAGGCCAACAGTAAGAACTTTACAAAAAATATATGAACAACAACAGTAATAAATGGAAAAGGCTGAGAGGAAGCCACTCTATCCCCTATGGTTTCCAGACCAGAGAAGAACGTGAGGCTTATGAAGTCCTAGTAAAGGATTCTCACATTTTGCTCACAATTTTGTAGCTCCTCTGGTCCTACCCTCTTCTCTGTGATATCAGAATTTTTCAAAACCATATGCTGTCAAATGCTTTATTAAAGAGAGTTTCTAGAGCCAAATGCATTTGGCAAATACTGCATACTTAGCCATGATTAGCAATGTTCATTAAAGTCTTCTAATAAGTCTTGCAATAAAGAGCTCCACTTCCTTTTGTTTAACCTAACATTTCTCAACCCTACTTAATCAAGTTTTTCTTTTTTTATTATTATTAATACGAGAAACAAGTTGCAAATGGAAAACTTTGGAAAATGACTTTTTAACAGCTTGGTGTTGGTATGTGGCTGTGTAGGTGAGGAAAGGGGAAAAAAGTCAACATGGAACAGAGGCATTAAAAGAAAGGTGATTTTTTTTTTTTAAGATACAGGGTTTCCCTCTGTAGCCCAAGTTGGAGCACAGTGACACAATCATAGCTCACTGCAGCCTCAAACTCCTGGGCTCAAGCAATTCTCCCACCTCAGCCTCCTGAGTAGCTGGGATTACAGTTGCACACCACCATATCTAGCTTCTTTTTTTTTTTTTTTTTTTTTTTTTAAGAAATGAGATCTCATTATGTTGCCCTGTCTGGTCTCTAACTCCTGGCCTCGAATGATCCTCCCACCTCAGCCCCCAAACTTCTGAGATTACAGGCATGAGCCACTGCACCCGGCCAAGGGTGAGTGCTTATACTGTCAAGTAGTTCTGGGCAGGGTAGGCAGTTCATGCAGCATTGGACCTCAGTTCTGAAAAGAATAACCCAAGTGAGGCATGCTTTTCATTTATTCTTATTTACAGAAATGCATCTCACTTAATTGATCCTTATTAACTGTCAATTGAATTTAATACTTTTCCAAGAATATAATCATGTTACACTAAATGAAAAACACCAGATGAAGGAATATTTCCACCCTTGTTTTTGATTTCTTGTGGATCTCCCCTATTCTTTGTATCATTTCTACAAACTAACTGAAAATTTGGCACATGGGGGGACCTTAAACAGCATGAAAGGAATTACCAAATAAGTCAATAAGACATTACTTAATAACCTGGGTAGTGTGTGGTATTTTAGTTTTATTGTCTGATTTTATGACTTCAGTGAACTAAAATTAAAACGCCCCAACCCTTTATCACTGTAAAAAGAAACCCAAAGTTGTAGCTTATAAGCAAAACAGCTCTTTTCCTCTCCCAATTTTTCTATCCATCTGGTTTCTTTCTTCTATCAGCAATGAAGCTGGGGGTGAGCCTGCAAATGAAAGAGCTTCATTAACTTCAAAAATCAAATTACCAGATGACGCGGGCATTCCATGGCTTAGCCTTGCTTCTTAATTATCAGTGGTAAAAGAAAGCATACTTTGTAATTACCTTTATACAAAAGTCGCTTATAAAAGAATAATGACCCCGAGAGAGAGAGAATACACATGACAGTGCCCTTAGTGATGCAGTTCTTTATGATTATACTTTCAGGGCATCCATTTTCCAAGGAAAAAGAAATTCACTGTCAGGAGCAACTAGGGTGAGGTCGCCATCTAGTGGCTACTATTCAAAACACGCTGTGAATCGTGCCACCCTTTACTCCAGAAACAAGCCCAGAGGAGTTAGCAAGAGACTTGTGACTTGTCACCATGGCATTTGCAGGCGCCTACTGCACTAACAGCTCATGAGAATTTCCTGAATAATTAGTTCTGGTTGACTGTGGGTTCTAAACAGTATAACCACTCATACGTCTCTTTTTCTATGTTCATTTCATAACACTAAGTTATCCTTAAGGCATATAGTTCCGTCACTTCACCTCCCACCCGTAAGTCATGCCTCTGGGTAACAGGAGCATTTTGGAGCGTGTCTGTGGTCCGTCATCCATCTTTGCTTTTTTTGTGAGGGTGAGGTTGAGTGTTGTAGTCTACCTCATGTACCACCTCTAAGGAGACTTTAATAAGCGATTGTATTCCCCACCTCACTCCAACCCATTCCACTCTATTTTTCCTATATTGTAGGATTGGTCATGTTCTTATGATGGACTGTGAAGCTCAGCACATGGCTTGATTTTGTGGAATCACACAGACATCTATTTGGAGCTTAATTATACAACTCTCTCAAAGTTTCACATTCCCCTTCTGTAAAATGACATTAAGAACACTTACCTTGAAAGGCTATGGCAAATTACAGAAGATTAAAGGAGCTGATATGCTTGAGACAGCTAACAGAGTACCTAATGCCTACTGGGTATAGATGCTCTTACTCTGTTAGCAGACTGTCTTTCTCTACACACACACAGACACACACACACACACACACACACACACACACACACACACACACACCTGCACACATACATATACGCTTCACTATAATTCCTGATTCCAGAAGATCAGATTCATGAATATAGAATTATAAGATTCAAATACAGATAATTTATGCTGGATAGGGCCTTAGAAATAACAGAATTTCCACTTTAAATGTGAGAAAATGAGGGGAAAATGTTGTAGTATATCTATCCCAAAGGCATAAGCATTCTAGTGGCAATGGCTGTATTAAACCTAAGGATTTCTGAATATAACCTGACTGTCTTATTCACAGGAGAAACTGTAGAGACGGCTTAGGACACTGACTTCATTTGACAAGGCCCAGGGACGACAAGTAACTTCCCCAACATCCTGCAGAGAGTTAATGCCAGGGCCAGGGTCCCCCAGACTTGACGCCGACAAGGTTACAAGTAATACCTCATGCTGCCTCATGTGTATCATATAGACAAGAATTCTGTCCTACAGATGTACACTGTTCTTAAATATCAGAGAGTGTAATGTAAACTTATAGGATGGAGCATGTAGAATGACTCTTGAAGACACTTTCTCTCTTCACCAATTAAACCTACCCATCAAATTCTGGCTGGAGTTTTATCTTCCTAAATCACTCCTGATTTCTCCAGTCCAAGTTGGTTATAGTCTCTTCTGACTGAAAAATTATAATCTCATCCCATCCTTCAAAATTAGTATCTCCTTATATATTATTGACCTAATTTCAAAATACCAGAGTCCTATTTAATTGACTTGATTGGTTCGTCATTTGGGAAAACAAATAATCTCTTGAATTTCCTTTTTATTTTTAACAATTCTAGCATGCTTCTGACATAGAACAGGCTCTCAGGAAACACTTTTGGTTGTGTGGAGCTCTGAATGGTCCATGACATACACACAGACTTATTCATTTATTCACTGTCCTCCTAAATGTGAATTCTACCAGATCACAGATTTACCTGCTTCTCACCCTATTCCCAATGCCTTCTAAAATAGTGCTTCATGCAGAACAGGTGTTCAATTGATAATGATTAAACAAATGCATGATTAATTAAACCAAGTCGTATTTGACCCTTCTAAGTAGCATGTGCTGTTTTAGGTACTTACTTTCACCTGTAATGTTCTATAATGTTTGGTTTGTTCTTCTATATTGATGTGAGGAGCTGGCATGTAGGAGCATGATTGGTAAGTGATTTTTAATGACTGAATAATGAAAGGATTTGTAGAACCCTCCATCTGTTCTCTAGATGTATACTCTATTCCTAAGGAGAGAGACCCATAAATATATAATTACAGTAGTGGGGAAGTTCCATAATACAGATCGATGAAAAGGGATTGTAAAATACAGAGGAAGGCCATCTTAGCCTTGCCTGAGTTCGTCAACAGAGAACATAATTTGTGACTTCTATTACACAAAGCAAAAGGTTTTGAAAGACACCATTTGCTCACTGAATGACTGAAAGGACTGGGAGACTAAAGAGAGATGGATTTCCCCGCAGTGACACTTACCCTCAGCCACATCATCGTCCACCATTAACTTTAGGCTTTTTCCTCTCCGCACCACGCGGACGGTGTGCCACTCGTTGTCGTTGAGCTTCTGCCCTGCGTACAGGGTCTCAGGTCCTTTGCCTAAGGATGGTGGTAAGTGCCAAAGTTAGAATCAATTCTCAAAGCAGTGTTCATGCATCAGGATCGTCAAAGCCACACTGGTGCACATGACTCGGTAGCATTCAAGGAATGATATCCCTCCCACAGCTCAGTCTGGTTTCAATTCAAACATAATGAACAATGACCTGGTCATGAAAGATATAAGTGTCATCCTTTATCTTAGCTACAAGGTATTCAAATACCAATGGCAATAAGCAAACAATTACAGGCAACAGTAGGTAGTAACCATTTATTTTTCAAAATCTTAGAATTCAGATGAATTCCTTGAAGATATGGAAAATGGATCAAATTTTTGGGGGGTCATTTAGGCATATTACACCAGTCTGGCTTTTAGAGAGTCCCCATCAATTGGATGAGAAAAGACTCTGTAATGTATGCTGACCTAATTTGACATTTCCATTAACCCATAGTCCTATCAGAATTCAGTGACTGTAGAAATCACACTAGAAAACTCTGCAATGTAATCACGTCAAGACTTAAATCCCATTCTAAACAATGCTCCTGAAGGGAATGTGAGGGGCCTCAGAACATTCTCATTGCTCATCATCCTCCAAAAGGATCCAAAGACCTAAACAATGAAATAATAAAATAATGAAATTGGACCTTCTCAGGTGAAAAGAATGTTTAGTAGCAAGTGCCACTAAACAGAGGAAAAAACAAGTTGTCTCAAGAGATACATGCTCATGACGCTCGTGCTGAAGTTCAAGTGGACTGTATGAAGAATCAGAGGCAATAAGAAATGATGATATTTAGGGACAAAGAAAGATGGCAAGGTAGAGAGACACCAAAGTTTAAAACAGTTCACTTAATGAGGGGAGAAGATGTGATGTTACTTTAGAATTTGTGTCTTGACTGAACTGATTCGTAGATTTGAAAGACAAAAAAGATCGCACGGAACCAGAAGTCATACCACACTTGCTCTTTCTAAGTGAATATTTGAGCCCATGTGGATTAAATATTTCTGGATTCGTTGATCAATATGTAGAAAGCCCTATCCCTGAAAACAGCTTAAAAAATGAAATATGTAAGTGGTCAATATATCCCTATGGATGTGAAATATTTCAGAAAACCTATACTGGGCTCCACATATACAAAGCACAAAACTAGGAACACAGTAAATGCTTTAACAGGTGCCTGGATAATCAGTGTCTGTGCAGGTTTTATTTATTTAGTAAACATTAATATCAACAGATTTCAAAGTAATTTTGAAAGCTTTATCATAACTTTCACTCACTACTAGCTTCTCTACATATAAGACTAAAGGTAATTTATACTGTTTAGGAAAGAAAAAAAATAGTATCACCTGGGTAGAAATTTTTAGGTAATTTTAAACTGCACCTTTTAATTTTGAGTAATTTATATTCCTATTCTCTGTAGGTTAAGAGTTATTTGATAGTTGGAGTTTGGAAGAATTATCTTTTTGAAAAGTAAACAGACTTTCAAAGTGAAAAAGGTTTCTTTTGATTTCAATGTATGCAGCACGTTTTCAGTGTATGCAGCAAATAATTTATAAGATTTTTCAGGATGCACCCAAAGCCCAAGTATGATCCAAATTGACAAAAATCCTGAATATTTAGTAAAGAAACTTAAAGTGCATCAAATGTACCCAAAATTGGGTACTAATGCCATGAGAGCAATGAATCTTGGAAAAAGTAATTATATAATAAACCATTTTAAATTCAGTCTCAGCTTATCCTACTTTGCGCATGCTTGTCTCAGTATTATCTAAATTGTATACATTATAACAGAATTTTCCATACACTTCAACTCATTGGATAGCATTCTGTTTTCTCATTAAATCCAGGACTAAGAATGACGCAACAGTTGCTTTAACAACAGCAAAGTGTGAGGGCATTGGAAGAAAATGGACCCCATCATGTGGATACTTTATAATAAGAACAGATGATCTCAGAAAAAAAAAAATCTGCCTTTTTAAAAAAAGTTTTTTCCTCTATATTCTACATGCAAATGCTTCAATAAGTAAGAAGAAAGTAAAGAGAGATGTGGAGAATACTGGCTATGAAGACAGGACTATTACAAATACAGGCTATTTAAAACATTCCCTAGAAGACGGCATCTGTTCTTTAGGCAATTTTTGTACATCACTTAATTTTTATGAGAGGGGACAAGAGAAGAGGGAGAATGACAAGTCATCTTGGAGCATTGCTTCATCAGTGTCATATTAACCACAAAGATGTAAAACAGGCTTTGTCTCAATGTGATGTGTTTAAATGATGCTAACATTTTGAAGCTACTTCAGTTTATGGTATCCTCAAGATGTTCACAGTGTTCAGATTCAGACACAAATACACTGTCCATTTAATTTCAAAACATTAGAATGTCATGACAAATGACTAGAAATGTAAAAAAAAATTACAGAAACGTCTCATGTCCTGCTATTTAGTTACAGTGGATGCTTCCCACACCAATTTTCTACTCCAGAAAAAGATTCACAACCATCTCATTAAAATGGCATGGAATATTATTCAATATTCATTGTCAAGAAATAAATAAGTAAATCTCAGTGGGATTTTGCAAAAACGCTCAGCTTCCAGAAGTGGAGAGTCAGTGGCATTTATCCTTAATCAAGCCAAAAGGTCGACACATTCCACTAGAGGGAAAGTGATGCTTACACTCAGCTGGCAATCTAGGCAAATAGAGGGGAGGGGCAACGCTAATCAGTAACCCAGGCATAAAACTGAATCGATAACAGATGCAAGATGCAGATACAAGCTGAAGGTTGAAACATACAAACTGTTATGCTTTCAAAGCAGGATGGCCTCATCTAGGGAGACTTCCTCTAGCAGATACAAGCAAAAAGCCAGTGAAGTCGCATCAGTGAAATAATGAATGTGAAGAGTTCTTCACATAAGTAAAGGATGGTCCAGATAGAAGAAAAAGCTGGAATTTAAAATGAAACGGGTAGGAATTTAAAGAAAAAAATCTGTAAGACACCAATTTCTCTGCATTGTTCCCTTTCTTTTTAATAACTAGGAAAATTATGGTCTGCAATTGGGTTCATATTGGATGCATGTATTACATGTACTTTTCCATTTTATAGCTTAATAAATATTGATCACAAATAATAATTTGATTCTCTTTAGGCTGCCCTTAAATAAATTATGTAACACCCCTTAGTTGATTTTTCAGGTAATGTCACATGACTGGAATAAAGAGGAAGCAAAAGAGTTCTTGGATGCAGAAGTTTGTAAAAATGGAATGTTCAATTGCTTATTATTGCAGAACAGAGAGCTTTTAATGAATCCTTTGGTTAATACCACCCAAATGTAGCCTTGCTGCAAATGCATTTGCACCACCTCTTTGAAGTAAGATTTATCTCACGGAAGATGGTTTAATTCTCTCATGAATGGGGAATGGAGAACAAGGTATCATGGAGAAAGTACACTGACTGGATCTTCTTTTTTTGTTTGTTTTATTTTACTTATCCTGCAGTAACCCTATGGAAGCTCTATTTTGTTAAAAAGCTAGAGCTAATAATAAAAATCAAATGGAAACATTATGATCAAAGCTCTATTTAAAAGAAAAATCATTGATGATTGCTTGGAGGAAGATGATACTAAGATATTAGCAGATTTGTTTCTTCTTTTGGCAGATAGGAAATAGGAGTGTATAGTAAAAATCTATATTTAAGCATTACTAGGAGCATACAACTTCACAAGGTGGACTGTGAATTTTTATTATTTTGAACTTTTCTTTTTTTTTTTAAACCAGACTGTTCTTATTACATGAATTTGTTATTCCCTCCAGGAGCAATATAACCAGAAAAACTGCAAGTTACCCCTAATAAACATTCATTTGTCAATGTATTTCCAAGACCTGACCAAATCAACTAAACCAGATGGTTTTGCTCATAAGCAGGGAGTAGAAATTCCTTCCATCTGCCACAAAGCCTGTTTCCAAAAGAGGAGGGGGAGAACATTTGGAAACATTTTTGCTTGGGTGGGGGTGGGGAAGGAAGGGGGTGATACTTTTACCATAATCACTTTGCTTTACCTGAATATTGATCTATTGTGCAAAAAGAGAAAATGGCAACTTGATTTCCCCTTGGAACTCTGTTTCACATGAATCAAAATTTCTACAATGCATAAAATATGAAATTTGTCCCTTTGTAAAGGAAAAGTGAAAGATGCATATAGTTATACATCCAAATGATGTGGTTAATAAATGCTCAACATGGTTGCCTGTGTTAGATTTAATGAACACCAAAAATATTTAAAAAGAGAAAACTTACCTTCATTTCCACTAGCACCTTCTGTTAGGTTACTTGAGCTGCGACAAGCATTTTACTAAGCCCATAGTACCATATATTTTATCAGGTATCCTCCCCGAGAAAACAGATTAGGCAAGTAAAAGCAGGAATTAAAAAAAAAAAAAAAAGGATGGGACTGAAGAAGGAAGAGGGGGACAGAGAAATAGGGGAAATAAAGCATTTTATTTTCTGTTCACAAAATTTCAGGTATGGATTGTTTTCTTTGGATTTATAACCCAACAGAGATTGGGGAGGTGCTTTGTTTTGTTTTCATAAACTTAATTTTAAATTATATTTATCTTTTGAGTCAGTTTGGCAAAGCACCTCAAATAGATCATTTCATTCTCACTGGGGTCCTCAGGTCTCAGGAAGAGCTGTGGTACCTCCTACAATAGGTGTAAAAGCCACAAGGAGTTTTCCGGAGACCTTTTTGAAATCTACTAAGAAGTTTCCCAGTGAAGTATGAGAAAGGTAGGACCCAGCTATTCAGCCTGAACACATGCACCCTCCTGGAGACCCTGCTTCTAATTAAAACCTCCTAAAAACACTACCACATTTAATGGGTCTTGAATCAGCAAATGAGCCTGTCATGTGTAACATATCCAGCTATGGACTGCTCACCTCTTTCCCGCTGGCAGATCTTCTGCTTCACTCTTTAAGGGTAATAATGAAATACAGCAACTTATCTCAATAAGGTATTGCAGAGACTATCTATTCATATATTTACAAAATACTGAGCATTAAGGTGAGATCAAGCGCCAATCTACATGTGGAAGATAAAAAGATAAATAAGACAGAACAGGTCCTTGGGCTTATAGATCCTACCATCTAATTTGGGGTGAGGAGATCTGAAGGGCAATACACACATTAAAGAACATGAGATGATTTTAGATAGGGTAGAGTTCTTGAGTTTTGGAGAGGGTTGAGTTCTATCAACCCTATTTAAAATAAAACAGGGTGATATGATGAAGCATACCTGGGGTTTCGTAACTGGGAACAGAGGACTGGCTGTTTTATAGAAGGTTCCAGAAAGTCCTCTTTAAGATGACTTTATTATTGTCATGAGCACTTGATTGGGTAGAGTTCTTAAGTGAGATGGTTAGAAAAGGCTCCTTTGAGGAGGTACATTTGAGAAGGAGCCAACCATGCAGACATCTGAGGAAGGGGGGACAGGAAGGGCAGAAGCCTGGAAGGAGCAAAGTGGCATGTTGGAGGGGCAAAAAGAAGCCCATTCTGGCTGGAGCTTGTGCCCAGGAGAGAGCGTGGCAGGAGAGAAGCTGGTGATGTAGGCAGAGGGCAGATCACAGGAGGTCCTAGATGACACGTTACAGAGCCTGAACACTGTTTAAATGCACTGCAAGTGCTTGGAAGGTTTTAAGCAAGTGGAGCATATATAATTACTCTGGTTGTTATGGGTACGATAGGCTAAAAGAGGCCATTAATGGAGGCAAGAAGATCTATTAGGAAGATGTCAAAAGTCAAAGATGAAAGTGACTTACTCTAAGGAGGTAGCAGCTGAAATGAAAGTAAGATTTGAAATGTATTTTAGAGGTAGGGTCAACAGGACCCAGAGACTGATTTGGGAGGTGAATGGGGAGCGAGAGAAGTAAATAGAAAAAAATATTGAGTTCTAGGTTTTGGTTTGAGAACCCAGGTTGATGAAGTCAGTCTCAACTAAACAGGGAAAGATTCCAGAAAAAGTAAGACATGATGAATCCTAATAGTCAGGCGAGCTTCCTTCTGGTATTGAGTCTTTCCTATCAATGACAATACCAGGAGCTGTCCTGGTAGCTTCCTACTTCTGAGAAGTATGAATCAAATTTCACTGTTTGCCTGGCTTTCTCAGTACAGTGTTAATTTGTACCTTAGATCAGTGGCCCTCAACCTTTTTGGCATTGGGAACCAGTTTCTTGGAAGACAATTTTTCCACAAACATCACATGGGGGTTGGGAGATGTTTCGGGATGCTTCAAGTGCATAAGATTTATGGTGTACTTTATTTTTATTAATAGTACACTGCAATATATAATGAAATAATTATACAACTCACCATAAGAAAACAAAAAAAGCATAGATGGAAGTTGTAAATATAATGGGCAGGCCACACATTAACTAAAATAAGTGTCAGATTCTGACTTAAAGTCTGCTACCAGATACAGCTGTACAATTGAAAGACATCAACTCATTTGCCACTCACTGAGAGGAGGGTTTTGATATGAGACTGCAAGCAGTTGATTTATGATGGTCTCTGTGCAGTCCAACCTCACTGCTAATGCTGATCTGTATTTGCAGCTGCTCCCCAGTGCTGGCTTCACCGCCTCAGCTCCACCTCAGGTCATCAGGCATTAGATTTTCATAAGAAATATGCAATGTAGATCCCTTGTAAGTGCAGTTCACAATAGGATTCATTCTCCTATAAGAATCTAATGTCACTGCTGATCTGACAGGAGGCAGAGCTCAGGTGGTAATGTGAGCGATGGGGAGTGGCTGTAAATGCACATGAAGTTTTGCTTGTTCACCTGCCATTCACCTCCTGTAGTGTAGCCTAGTTCCTAAGGTCTGTGGCCTGAGTGTTGAGGACTCATGCCTTAGATTACTGATGTCTGCTGATAATGCAAGACTGTTGGGAGCTACTACCTTCCTTCCTTCCTTCCTTCCCTCTCTCCTTCTTTCCTTCTTCTCTTCCTTCCTCCCTTCCTCCTTCCATCTCTCCTCCCTCCCATTCTTTTCTCCTTCCTCCCTTTTATTTCTTCCTGCATGGTTTCAGTTACATGTTCTAGCCCATGCCTTAAGACTACAACAAGGAGTGTCCCTAACATCATAAAGTAAACACTGGCAGCCCATTCAGTAAGATCTCTAAATTGTGACCACAGTGCAAAATAAACCTGTTCATCTTGGCTAGAAGAATGGAGCACCTCAGTTTTGAGAGGGAATGGAACTGGAGCAGATATATCTCCAAAAGAACAAATGACCCCACAAAAGATCAAAAAGAATCTTATCCCCAATTCACTGCCAAATCTCTACCTTAAGCCATAAATTTACAGCAGTGCACAGCAGTGGTAAGCTGAGGACAGTCTTCAGATTTCTTGTGATAATCTCTCTCCATGAAGCCACTTTCCAAGAGATGAGGACAATTTGCTCACAGATAGGCAGAAAGATCCTTTTGTGGATATTGGTTCTACCCTTGCTTTAAAAAAAAAAAAACTTTATAAAATATTCTAGACCTTTTCTTACTTTTTAATGGTATGATTAATACAAATTGGTCTTCTTTTGATGCCTAAGGTGTTATAGTCCTTTAGGGTCTTGCTGACTTTGTTATCTTATTGTCTAGCACAAAAGTCACAGATTTTGAAGCTGAAGGAAATTTTGCTAAAGAGATTCTAACCAGGACATGCCCTAAAACCTGCTCCCTAATTACTCCCCAGTAAATTTCTCATTTAAGTCTGCTTCCTTGTGAATTGACCCTTTTGTCCTAAAAAGCAGAATACATATCCAATTATGAATGGAAAGCTCTAGCAAATTTAATCTTATTAATAATTTGCTTTCAATAGGGATTAAGGCAGGTGAAATATATCCTACATCAGTCTTCTTTTATTACTTTGATAACCTTTCTATCTCAGCCATCCCTTCTCTGCTCTCCCTGACCCTCCCCTTTAAGTGCTCACCTCTCTAGTAATTCAGCTGCACTTTGATTTTGTAAATGATCATTCTGCTCCTAGTATTGCATTTCTTTTTTGCATTCACATTTATAGCCTTTGAGGGGGAATATGCTACCTTTGCCATCCTCGACAACTGAGCATAGTACCTTGCATCAAGAAGGTGCTTGATGTTTTGGGGGGGGAACAGTAAGTGAATATATAAAACTGCATAAATTAAATAAACAAATGAGTAGAGAGCTTGAGGGAGGGAAAAGAAATGTAGACAAGTTGTAAACTGTATTTAGCAATAGGATGGATTGGACCAATTCAGGAAGGCAGTCAATATAGTAATGAATACATATCACTGAATTATTAAGTGAAAAATGAATGAATAAATAAATGAGAGCAAATATATGAAAGGTGGCTGAAGAAACGAAGGGAGAAGCATTTTGGCAGTACAGTAAATTAGATAAACCTAGAAGCCAAAAGACACAAGGCAGAAGATATAAAATAATAAAGTCACTATTTTTCTTTTAAGTATACATTTTTCCCAGCCAGAAGAAAAGGCAGTCTTACAGGAAAATGATAGGAAAATGAAGGTAACATGGATAAAGAGGTGCCAGTTGCTTTGCATACATGACCTAATTTTTGAGGGAGGAAGCTAATGCAGGACACCTTAGCTTTACAAAGCAAGAGGCAGAGTCAAGGCCTGCAGGCTGTCAAGGTCAAACACCTATGGGACTCAAAGACCAGATAACCTGTCTGCAAAATTCCTCTATTGTGCTGTTTGTTCTCGAAGCTTCTCCATGGTAAGCCCTGTACTGTTCCCTCTTAGGACGCAAAGAGAAATAGATGAGGTTGGGTAAAGGGCAGGGAGAAAATGGGAGAATTCTGCTAAATATGAAACTGAACATCTAATTCTGGGGGTTAAGGAAGACTAGAACCTGGTTTTGTTTGTTTAAGTATTTGCAAGACCAAGGCACCAGCCTAGCATATACAACCTATTAATAAAACAAAAAGAAGTTAAATGTGTATCTTGAAAATAAAAGGGAATGTTGAAAATATCATTGTAGTTGTATACACTTGTGGCTAACCATATACCACATTGCTCCTTGCATTATATATCCTCAGCCAACCTCAGATTTCAACCACAGCAGCAGGTGACAGTTCCTGTGAGCTCAGACACAGTCTCATGGCCCCCTTCTTAACCACAGCCAGCCCTTGCACCTTCTCTGAAGTCAGGGTACCTGCCCCACTGGCATGAATGAGCTACCAACAAGTGAGAGTGGGGGCCATAGCCCTCTGGGGAGAAACCATCCAAGAATGGGGGATGGAGCCAATGGATAAGTGCCCCCAATATCAAGTGTTTCAGGCAGACAATCCAGTGAGGTATTCCCTACAGCACCTCCATATTTCCTACCTAAGAAGTACTCACAGCCAGAACCTCAACAACAGACATGAGGTCCAACAATTAAGTTCACGAACTCATCCTAGAAAAGGTGCTACATACCTCACTGCTGAATATCACTATGGTCACCTTCGAAATATTCCCTCTGGGAAGCTATGCACTGATGCCAACACTTGGTCCACCCATCAAAGTAATTTTGAAACTCTTTTTCTGGAATGGCCGTCAGAGTCCCCATCATATTACCCTTGATGTTCTGAATGTCATCAAATGTCTTCCTTTCAATATTTCCCTTATCTCTCCCTCACCTCTGATGGGGGCCAGATCAGGTGAGTAAGGTGGTTGTTCCAAAACAGTTATTTGTACAGTGCTGCCGAGGTAAGCACACAGTGGCAAGTTTGCTAACTTAATTGTCAGATCTCAATAAATAATGATGACAGCTCTGATGACCATTCCTAAAAAGAGTTCCTAGGTCTCTGAGAGCAATCACATGGCTCCCCAATGTGAACCATGGAAGGCTTGTGAGAACACAAGGTCACCTTAATAGCCTAAATCTACTCAAGAGAGAAGCCAAAAGACACGGTCTTGATACACAAAGACCCTTCAGACTCTCAGTTTCTAAATATTTACCACACTTCAAATGGGGGGGGCTATATTTTAGATATAAAGATATACTCACTGAGTTTTAAAAGTATCCCAAGATAAAGAGTTCTCTGAAGATGGCATTTTCAGATCAATCCCTGTGTTCATAGCATTTCCTTCCCACAACAGAAAATACTGAATCTAAGATAAGAATGGGAAAAGAGGTACACTTCCAGACTAATGCTTTGGAATGATAGTTACAAAACCTATCAGCTTATGAGCTTGATGGCATTAGCTGGACACCCACTATGGACAGAGGCATGGCCATACAGTTGCATAAGGCTATCACCTGAATAGACTCTATTTTTGACATCTGGTTTATGCAGCTGGGGATCCAGGAGCCTGGATTAGTACAACTAACACTCTATTCTAGTGGTTCTGGTTCACTAAGATGATGATATTTGTCCTTCCTAAAATAATGTGTATGTAGGTTTGAAAAGATGAGAAATTATAGCTCTTCATCTCACTAGAAATATCATCTCCTTATAGTCCCCACTAAAATAAAACTTGCAAGACACGCACATAGAGAAAATAATGAAAACCAAAGCATCAACAAAAATAAGTCAAGGGTATTTCAATTCAAATGTATTTGTTTCCCCTTAAATAAGATTTAAATGCAACTGGCTTCTAATTCAGCAAGCAGTGGCCATAGGTAAAGCATGCATACTGATCACCCTGGCACACATGATGCATTTCCAAGTGCTGTTGTTACACTTTTTGTGCAAAGTTTGGGCACAGCATGGATGCAAACTTCAGACTGCTGACTGCTTTGACCTTGCACCCTGATTAAGCTGGAGGCATCAAGCAAAGAAAACTGTTCCTACCAATGAGAGCAAAATTACCATCCCACCGCCAGACTGTGTAAAGGGAGATGAGTTTAATTTAAAAGTTGAAGGCTGAACGCAGTGGCTCATGCCTGTAATCCCAGCACTTTGGGAGGTCGAGGTGAGAGGATTGTTTGAGTCCAGAAGTTCAAGACCAGCCTAGGCAACATAGCAAGACTGTGTCTCCACAAAAATAAAAATAGAAATTAAAAAATTATCCAGGCATAGTGGCACATGCCTGTAGTCCAGCTATTCAGGAGGTCGAGGCAGAAGGATTGCCTGAGTCTAAGAGGTTGAGGCTGTGATGAACCCACACTGCAGCCTGAGCAACAGAGTACAACTCCAACTGAAAAAAACAGTTGATGACCTACTATATAGGCATTGCGGAAGGTTCTTGGGGGTGCAAAGATGAAAAAGATACACTTACTGTTCTCAAGGAGCTCACGCTCTACTAGGGACATTGAACAAATACAAACCAATTTTGTGGGAGGAATGGGTACAGAGTGCTCCCTAGGGACCCTAGTAGTGGCACACTTAAGCCATCTGGAAGTCTGAGCCATCAATTATTCCCTCTTCCTCACGCTTTTTATGCAGGTTTAGAGCCTATAAAGCATAAACTGAGACCTTTATTTCTGTATCTATCTCAGCTCCAAATAGCACCATCCTTGGCATGATCACTGGATTCTTAAAACTGAAGAGTGAATTAATATATGTTTTCCCATACTTGCATCAGATCTTGCTAATAATAGATGATATGTATGATGTACTTAGTAGACACTGGTCACCAGAGACTATGAGAAGATTTACTCATATTAACTGGTCTAATACATCAATCCCATAAGGCTGTCATGGCTGATTATATTTTTTGTTGACAATATTTGCTGTTCCTCTTCCTAAATAGGTTTACCCTTTCTGGAGGATTATATTTCCTGTCTCACCATGCCTGGCATCTTATGTGACTTGCTTCATAAACAAAGAAATGTGAGCAGAAATGACTTGAACCACTTAGAAGTTTTGAGAGTCCTCATGTGGCTCTGCTCAATCTCTTTTCCCTCTGCCACAAATCCAGGGTATGGCTAATTGAGGCTTCCAAGGTCCAGAAATGCAGAGGCCTAGGGCCCCACAGCAGAGCCAGGATGACATTAATGTCGGTGGGAAGTAAATTTCTGTTCACTGAAGTCACTAAGATCATGTGAGGCATTTGTTACTGCAGCATAACTGAGCTAGAGCTAACACATAGGTCTTATTAATAACCACAATACACTCAAGGAAACAGAGACAGAAAGAAGTTCAGTCAAAAGAAATTCAGTTAACTACTAATTTCTGGGAGTTGAACCTGGATAGCCTAGTTCCATTCCATTCTTAAGTACTATTCTCTACAGCCTCTGTCAATCAAGAGCTGCACCAAAAACAGCTTAGGGATGTGAGGACAGTTCTTACAGTGAGATATTCTCCACATGCCCTACAGGATAAAGAATATAAAACTATTAAATCAATATATACAATGTTTATGCCTCTAATTTCTGAGTGGATAGATGATAAAGAAAGGCAGAGGAAGAAAAAAAGGCAAGATAAAATGAGAGAAGAGAGAAATATACAAAGAAAATGACATGAAAAGCACACTAACATAAATTTTAATATTTGTCAAATTGCTCAGAGGCAAATTTCTCTTCTGGAAAAATAAAGCTCTTAATATGTTTTTAATCTTTAAAATGCTGTCAGAACACAAAATACATGAAAGTGTTAAGAAGCATGTATTTTAAAAACAATCTTGTTATTTCTGTACTTTAGGAGAATGAAGTCCTCTGTTTTTGATATGCATAGGATAGCAGTGGCACACTTCACCTGGGGGGATGTCATCTATATGTATGGGAAAGTCCTGTCATTTTAACTTGCAGATTTTTCAGAGCTGTTAAGGGATAATTAGGCCAGTGGTTCTCACATTTTAAACTTCATAAGAAGCATCTATAAATAATCCTAAGAATTTTAATTCCAGGGCTCCAGTCTTAATATTTACAATTCAGAATATCCAGGATCAGAATGGATTCTTTAAAAATGGCATTTAAATAAGATCCCAGATAGTCCTGATGCATGTTATATTAGTTTCCTAGAACTGCTGTAACAAATGACCACACACTGGGTGGCTTACGGTAGCAGAAATTTATTCTCTCACAGTTCTGGAGGCCAGAAGTCTGAAATCAAATGATCAGGTCATAAAGACTCCATGAAAGAATTCCTCCCTGCCTCTTTCTAGCTTCTGGCAGTTGCCTGCAATCTTTGGAATTCCTTGACTTATAGCTACCTCACTCCATTCACTGCTTCTGTCTTCACATGGCCTTCTTCTGTGTCCTCTTCTGATAAGGATACTATCATTGGATCTAGGGATTACCATAATCCAGTATGACCTCATCTCAACATAACTAATTATATTTGCAAAGACCCTATTTACACTTAAGGTCATATTTTGAGGTTCCAGGTATACGTTAATTTTTAGGGTACTATGTTCAACCTACTGCACAGGTGATTCTCAGATCACTTGTCTGAGATCAATGAAGAACAATCCTTCCTGTCACTGAAGTGAATTCTGAATCCCTAAACATAGTAGAAAGAATTTCCCAAGATCGCATAAGTAGAGCCCAGATCTGACTCCCTGTTCAGTGCTTTTTGTGCTGTATTTGCCTATGGTTCTACTGGAGGCTTTTGTAGCCCTTGCATTTTGGTAGCCAAGGGAAATTTTCACTTCTAGATTCTTTTGGTCTGCATCCCAGAACAGATTAAGTCAAGAGCTGTATCAAGCTCCTCTCAGTGAACAAATATTCAGTTTCCCACATTTGATACTTCTGAAATTCCAAAGACTTGGCCAATCTCTCTTCTCCTACAGTTATGTCCTCTTTTCTTTCAACCCCACCTGTAACTCACAGGGAAACTCTTGCACTCAGGGAATGCTTGCTGAGTAAATGAATGAGATCCCCTCCTCATACATATAAACTTAACTCAAAGCTTTCCTTTTATCATCAGAGTAAGGACTCTGCCACCTCATCCAAGACTAAACTCCCCTCTGACTTTTCAGTTCTTACCCTTTTCCTCCATTCTTTGGAATCATATTTTAACAATGGTCTCCTCCTTTTCCGGTACCTTCAGATGTTTCTTTTCTGCTAATTCTCTTTTCTTCAAATTTCACCCTGTTCACCGAAGGCCCCCTCATGACCCTGCCTTGTCCTCTTGCTATCTTAATTCACTTTGACATTTTGGAGTGGCCCACAAGTGAGTTTTCGTCTCCAATTCTACCAAGCCCCAGTTACCAGTGATGAGCCTGGATCCCTCTGTTCTCCAAGCCCACAAGGCAGCTAGTTATTTCCTCTGCTATTCTGTTTGGTTACTAATAATCTGCAAGTTGCCAAGTTTAGTGCACCTTTTCCCATCCATTTTATCACCATGAAACGTCACCAACCATTCCCATCTTCAGGGACATAACTCTCATTGTTTACCCCATTCATGAACTTTGGCATCCAACCTCTCCTGACTCCTGTCTCTTCTCTGTCTGTTACTTAATTCTGGTGATCCCCCACATTCCAGCCTCTGTTTTCCCTCTCTACATTTGTGTTGCTCCCTGAATCATCAATCATATGAATTCAACTATAATTTAATTTTTGATTTGTCTTTTGCTAACCTTTATTTCTCTCCTTAGCTCTGTTGTCCTAATTTAAATTTGTTTCAGTTTGTCTCTCAGATATCTCTTTTTTTCCCTACCTCCTCTCTCTTTCAGTCTTTCTTAAGGTCATCCTCTCAAGATATTCATTTGTTGTTTATTCTATTTTTTAATTTATACATATGAATTGTACATAGTTATGGGGTACATAGTGATGTTTCAATATACGCAATGTATAGTAATCAGATTAGGGTAATTTGCATATTCATCATCTCAAATATTTATCATTCCTTTGTTTTGGAAAATATTCAATATCCTCCTTCTAGCTGGCTGAAACCATACATTATTGTTAAGTATAATCATCCTACAGTTATAGAGCACAAGAACATATTCCTTTTATTGAGCTATAATTTTGTATCTTTTAACAAATCCTTTCCTATCCCTTTTCCTCCTTGTCCTTCTTGGCTTCTAGCATCTTCTGATCTACTTTTTACTTCTATAAGATCAGCTCTTGTTTCTTTTTATATTCCTGTGACTATTCCCCTATTCTGATATATTTTGCAGATTTTTAGGTCTTAACCCTTCTTAAGTAAACCATTTCAAATGCACGTTTCAATGAACTTGGTCTTTCTTTTTTCCAAATTGGTCATGTCCAAAAAAATAGCCAAGAGAAGATTATAAGAAGCTTTGGGCTATGCTAAGAATTTTATATGTTATTTTCTAGACCAAAATGAACTCTTAAAGTATCTGAAACAGGATTTAATGTATGCTTGCTACATTATCCAATTTTCCTATAGCAAACAACAAAAACAAGTGAGATGAACAGAATAAGACTCATAGGATGTGTTAAGTATGGAGAGCAAAGATATAATCTCTGAAATCTGTTAGACAGAGAGAGAAAACAGCACAAGAGAGTGACTTGCTCATAGAGAGGATGAAAATACAGAGTAAATCTTAAATATTTATAAAGCTCAGACTATGCACCTTATTGACAACTGTCATTCCTAAATTTGTCAACCCACTGGTGACACCCATTTTGGCCCCATTCTGGACTCAACTTTGCTTTACTTAAAACACACAGTATATATACTTGTCACCAGGCTAACAGGCAAGCTAGAGCTAGATGGCTAGATCTACTTGCCCTTGTGCCTCTCCAGTAGAGCAAAGGGGTGATGGCCCTTGTGCCTCTCCAGTAGAGCAAAGGGGTGATGGCCCCAGTGCCTCCCAGCTGCTGTACCCCTTTCTTAACCTAAACTCTGGCTCTTGTAACTATACTATCAGCATGAAAGGCTAAAATGGCAGAGAAAGAGCCAAGATATATGAACATCGTGTATTCAAAGATTTAGATAGGGCAGTCTTTCTACTCTGCTTATATACTATCCTACATGTATTCATTGACCCAATCCCTTTCCCTTGCTTTCTGCTTAAAATGTGCTTTAAATTGATGTAATGCACTATATAATTTTACATCTTAACTTGGTCTTTGAGTCTTTTAGTCCTGTGACCTCTGGGATAGCCCACCTGAGTGTACTTGGAAGGTCAAGGTGATTTTCACATACCAGTGAGAGTGATGTGGTCAGATGATTGTCTTAGAAAATCACTCTGGACCATCAAGTGTAATGTCTACAAGGCTGGAGAGTGAGGCTGGAAGCAGAGAGACCAACTCCTGACTGTCTCTTCTAGCCATAGATATGCAACTTGTATTTCACAAAGAAGACTTAAAGAGGACTTAGAAGCGCTAGGCACACAGAGGAAAAAATATCTGGAAGAACTAAATTCTTTACTATTAAACCAAAATAAATACAACTTTTAAAACTTCACAAAGTCAGTGCAAAAACTGCCTATAGAAAAAAAATCCTAATGTCAAATAAAAAGAGACTGAGATTTCTCCACATCCACCCAGGATTATCCACTGTTCCTGATACATTGATGGTGTCAGGAGAGTTTACAGAGATAATAGCCTGCCATGATTACAACATAATTCTATAATCTCTCATGTGGGGCAGCAGGGAGCCCCTAAGAAACTACCAGCAAACTAAAAACACCAGGTGAAGGAAATAGTCGAATAATCATTCAAATACTTCACAATAAGTACTGAGACAGCAGGGTGTGAGAACAAGCATAGGATTTTGAGTAAGCCAGACCTGGCTTCAAATTCCTGCTCCAGTAGGTACTAGCTGTGTAACCTTGGACAAACACCCAGATATCTCTCAGCCTCAGTCTCTCTATATTGCAAGTTGGAAAAAATAATCATCACTTTCATCAAGGGGATATGGTGAAGGATAAATGAAATAACATAGGGAATGTGTCCAGCACAGACTTTCTTCCATATTTGCCCATTCCATGTCCAATTATATGTAGAGTGATAAGTGAATAATTAGCAAGTCATATCATGGCTATTCCAACAGCCTACCTAGATACTAGTATTGATTTATTGTCTAAATAAGACTGTTTTCTCTGTTTCTTCTGTCTCTAGTTTATACCAATGTTCAAGACATATTTATTTAAGCAACTTAACAATGCTAGTATGTTGCTAAGGAAACATGCCTAGAATTAAGAAAAGCTAGTGTTGGGTCATTTGGATTTTAAGCAGTCAGGTTTTGGAGAAACTCCAGCAAATTCTCCTCTCAATGGAACATTGTTCAACCATGAGTTTTGGGATGTTTTAAGCAGTTCACACATTCCTATAACAGTAAACTCAACCTTAAAACCACTATATAAAGTTAGTGTTGGTTCTATTGTCCTCAGAAATAGAAAATTTCCCAGTGATATCTTCCATTCCAAAGTCTGTCATATTGCCTTCTATTTCTATTTGTTTTGCATTTCTATTTATAAAAAAGTATAATTTTTTCAACCTAACTAAATATATCATATTATTGCTAGATTTTTGAAAAGGGAAACACAAGTGTGTGAGGTCAGATTATATATTGCAAAATTTAGAGAATAATTTGTCCAAACAAGAAAACTGAACAGCCAAATTTCTCTGATACTGTAAAGGCATTTTTGCCAAATGAGCTTCTGCTGTTTCAGAGCAATTCTTAGAGAAGAAGCATGCTTTCACATAGAGGCATTAACAACAGCAAGGATAGGGTAGGCACACTTATATACCATTAACCCACTGCCTGAATAAGTGTAGGTACCAGCCAAGTATCTGTGAAATGAACCTTTAAAGTGGAGATCAGAGAAGCTCTAGAAATTTAGAAGGTGCCTCGAAGATGATAAAGTCCAGGCCTCCCATATCTTTGATGAGAGATCAAAGGCCTGGAAAGTTTAAGAGTCTTAGAACTAACAGAGCAGAAAGACCAAACTCTAGAAAATTATTTAAGTGACCTCTCTGTCAAGACATAAGTAACTCTTCAGGTGAGCTGTGGCTGAGACTATGGAAACACTTGATGCTGAATGTTATTATAATGTGTTCTTTCAAAATGAAGTAGAGCTGATATATGATAAACTGCACGCATCCAAGGTGTACAATTTGATACATTTTGACGTATAAATACACCCATAAAATCATCACCACAATTAAGATAAGCAACATACCCATCACCCTACCAGTTTCCTCAAGCCTTTTTGCAACTCCTTCCTCTCGCCCTCCTCAGGCAACAATGGATCTGTCTTCTGTTTCTACAGATTAATTTGCATTTTTTAGATTCACATAAATGAAACCATGTAGTATGGACTCTTTTGTCCAGCCTGTTTTACTGTGAGAGGCACCCATATTTTCACATAGCTTCTTCTCCATTGAGTTTATTTATGAAAAGGGGTGGTGGGAAATACATGTCCTGCAGGTTTTTAGTTTGCTGGCTCCTGGTTTAGTTCTAGAGTCCATGTGCTTAACCTCTGTGCTGTAGCATATCCAGCAGAGGTGATTGAGGGCAAAACATAAGCAGCAGTTGGAGGACAAATAGTGGGGGAAGGGTGTGTGTGTGTGTGTGTGTGTGTGTGTGTGTGTGTGTGTGTGTGCGCGCGCGCGCATGGGAAAGGGAGGGAGTGTGAGTTGTGAGGTAAGAGCTAAGGTAGGAAAGACAGTAGACAGATTGCATGTAATGTGGTGGAATTGGACATTATTCTGTAAGCAAAGATGACTCTTTGAAAAATCAAATTTTTAACAAGTGAGGTAGATGAGATGAGGACCAGAACAGACGGAATATAAAGAAACCATTAAACTTATTTGGGGAATCGGTAAATGAATCCTGAATTCAAAACACTCCATAGCAGAGATAAACGAAAAAAAGGTATGAAAGAAGAGGTAGCGAGGTTGCCTGCAGAATTACATGGGTGTGGGAGGTGGAAAAGCAAAGTTGAAGGTTCTTTACAGTTTTTCAGTCTATTTCACTTGGTCTTGCCACTACGTAAGATAAAACAAGGAAAGAAAAAGCTGGGTTTTGGAGAAAAACACCAGTGAGTTCTATTTTAGACATTCTGAGCTCGAGATTTTGGTAGAATATACAGTTAGCTCTCCATATCAGTGGGTTCCAAGTTCGTGGATTCAACCAGCCTTGGATTGAAAATATATATATACATATATTATATATATGTATATATATATTTTTTTGAGTCGGAGTCTTACTCTGTCAACCAGACTGGAGTGCAGTGGCCGCTCCTGGCCACCGCAACCTTGACCTGCTGGGCTCTGGCGATCCTTCCACCTCAGCCTTCCAAGCAGCTGGAACTACAGGTGTGTGCTACCACGCCCGACTGATTTTTTTATTTATTGTTGAGATGAGGTCTCACCAAGTTGCTTAGGCGGGTCTCGAACTCGTGGGCTCAGGAAATCCAATCACCTCAGCCTCCCAAGGTGCGGGATTACAGGCTGAGCCACCGAGCCCAGCTGAAAAACTGCCGCTGTACTAAAACACATAGATATTTTTTCTTGTCATTATTCTCTAAACAACAGAGTACAACAACTATTTACATAGCATCCACATTATATTGTGGATTATAAGTAATCTAGAGATGATTTAAAGTTTGTGGGAAGGTGGCATTAGATTATATGCAAATACTGTGCCATTTTAAAATCAAGGACTTGAACGTCCTCAGATTTTGGTATCATTGGCAGTCCTGAAACTGCCACTCCCCTTGCAATATCAAAGAATGACTGTACACGAGGAAATGACTAGCAGATACTCAGAAATGTGGACCCAGAATTCCAGAGTCAGATGGAGCAGATTGAGGTTGTGTATATTCACAAATATATGTCCACAGCCCTTCAAATCAAAATAGTTGAGCTTTCATTGATTGCCACCACCTACAAACTGCCACAGCCTCCCACTGAGCCCATCATGAGCTGAGAACATGATGCTACAGAAGCCATTTTGGGGTTTTTCGATTTCTAATCATAATTCAGTGCCAGAAATTGATAGTCACCTTTGTCTCGAGGCCACAGTGACCCACTCACCTCCCCCATGTGCTTGGGAGGCATTCCTTAGACACAGGGAAGCACATGGAAATGAGTCAACATTTAAATCCATTGTCCTTTTCTTCTTAAACAGCGTCCTTGGGTCTTACCATCAGGAAGACTGCCTGCATGCTGAGGGGCTTTGAGTAAAGGCATCATAGAAGAATGGAATTGCCGTGCCTATGAATCTGCCCTGGGGTCTGGTTTCCTCCACAAAAATGGTATTCTGGGTTGGTCCACCAGCTGTGAATCTCTTCAGGGGTCTGGTTTCCTCTCCAAAAATGGCATTCTGAGTTGGTCCACAGGAAAGACCTTAAAATGCTTTAGAGCATCAGGTGCACAAGACCATTCCCTGGTTCTCTTCATATGAGTCTTCTTTTGGTCATAGGTAGGCGGTTGCCTGAGCTTGATACACTGCTTGGGAAATGGACAGCTCTCTTTCTCTAATGAAAGTTTGGAAATCTCTCTTATGTTTAAAAATACCTCATGACATTTAAAGAATAAGACTTCATAGAAATAGACTGCAGAGGGATGATAAATTTAGCAAGGTCTCTATTCCAGAGCTAGAAGTTCAGTGTTGAAGGTTTTTCTTTCTTTCTTTCTTTTTTTTTTTTTTTGGTGGCGGGTGGGGAGGTTGGGGGGGGTGGCTATTTGGATTTTGCCTAGTTCTCTGGTGCCCTCCTGCGTTCTGTTCTCAAATAACACTCGATTTACAAGACTCAACTGAAGTAAGATCAAAGAACAGTGACTCTTTCTTGGATAGCATAAAAGATCACAACATCATATTCCACATGCTTTAGACTATTTTGACAAACACATATCTATATCAACAGCGGGAATTTAAAAACAGTTGAAGACAGGTAGTTACCAGAGGCTGGGGTGGTAGAGGAGGTGTTTTTCAAAAGATATTTACAGTTAGAAAGCAGGGATAATTTTGGGAGGACTGCCTGAGCTCACGGGTTCATGACCAACCTGGGCAACCTGGGCAACTTGGTGAGACCTCACCTCTACAATAAATCAGAAAATTAGTTGGGTGTGGTGGCTCATGCTTGTAGTTCCAGCTACTTGGAAGGCTGAGGAGGAAGGATTGGCAAAGACCAGCAGGTCGAGGTTGTGGTGGCCGTGAGCGTGCCACTGCCCTCCAGACTAAGCAATAGAGTAAGACTCCAACACAAAAAAAAAGAAAAGAAAAGAAAAGAAAGCAGGAATAAGTTCAAGAAAGAGCATGAGGACTAAAGTTAACAATGATATAGTATATTCTTGAAAAATGCTAAGAGGGTGGATGTCAAATATTCTCACCAAAAAATGACGAGGTAATGCATTTGTTAATTAGCTAGATTTCACCATTTCACTATATATATTTTTTCATTTCACTATATATATTTCTAAACATGCTATACATGGTAAATACATACAATTTCATATGTTAATTTTTAAAAAACATGTTCGGGGCCGGGCTCAGTGACTCAGCCTGTAATCCCAGTATTTGGGAGGCCGAAGCAAGTGGATTGCCTGAGCCTGCAGGTTCGAGACCAGCCCAGGCAACTTGATGAGACCTCATCTCTACAGTAAATAAATAAATAAATAAATAAATAAATAAATAAATAAATAAATAATCCAGGTATAGTTACACACAACTGTAGTTCTGGCTACTTGGAAGACTGAGGCAGAAGGATCACCGGAGCCCAGCAGGTCCATGCTGGGGTGACCATGAGTGTGTCACTGCACTTCAGCCTGGGCAACAGAGTGAGACTCCAGCTCAAAAAAAAAAAAAAAAAGTTTGAAAAAAAGAAAACATTGTCACTTTAAAAAAATCCCTTGAAGACAATCCCCAGTATTTAACACATTGTCTGCCAGAAAGCGGATGTTTAAAACAAACGTCAAATGACTAAAGGCCAATTAGATGAAGAGTTTAAAAAGAAAAAAGCACTTACTGGAGTGTTCTATTACAGCAAATTTATAGGGAACTGTCAAACTGCTTTGTTATTGTGGATTATATTTCTACCTGTTTTATAAACTACAACAATCACAAAGGGAGAGTCTAACATTTTTTCTTTCATGCATTCTTTTATTCAAATCTCTATTGATCTCTCACCATGAACCACATTCTGCTTTAAGAGCCAGGAAGTTGAAAGGATGACACGGGCTCTGCCTTCAGGAAACACATAATCTAGTGTGTAATGCACCATTTCAGTACAAAGAGAAACCTGCTATGCTAGAGACATGCATTGGGCATCATTGGGTCACAGAGGAGAAACTGATCAAACTATAAGCCATTTGATGCCAAATTCCAACTGCAAGCTCTGGAATTGCCTATGGCCTATCTTCCTGCCCTATACTTAAGTTCTGATTTTCTACAATTGCATATTTGTACAATCCAGCAACTTAAAAAAAACTCTCACTAGTACATAGAGGGTGCCCTTATTTTTAATTGGCTCATTGAACGCCTCCTTATATTGGATCCTATCTCATTTAACAATAAAAAATATAAATAAGGCTGAAAGGAACATGTTTAAAAAAAAACTCTCCCCAGTCTCCTGATTACTGGGAAGGTATAGGTCAAGATTAAGAACTAATAGCACATGCTGTACAACTTTCTGTCTCGGTCCTACAGCACACCTACATTGCTAAGTTCAAACACCACTTCTCAGTCATATCTCACAGATGTGACCACTTCCTTTTTCTACCCTCAAGACCCTTGTTCACTTCCCTGCTGCCTAATATCTATATTATCATTAGATTATTTTGCAGGTAATATCCAGTGATCTTGGAATATAGAATCCAAGGCAATCAGATTTCAATACTATATCTGCTCCTTCAGTCATGATTTTTAAACTTTATCCTTCAGAATTCTTCTAGATCAAACACAAAAACAGGATCACTTGTCAACAGGTCCTGAAGCTAAAATCTAAGGCTGGCACTTCTGTCATGCCCTTAAAGCTGGAGGCTTGCCTTACTCACCTTTGTTCCCTAGCACCTGACTCAGAAAAACAAGAGTTCAAAAAGATTGAATTTGATCTGAACCAAATGCTGACTGAAAACCCTTCCACTAGCCAGTGCCACAGAGCCTAAGTTCTATTTCTACCTAATTCCCAAGCTTATCCTCTCCTTTCTAGCCAAACGGTTTCCTTGGCTTTCATCATCACAATTTCTTTCTGCTTCCAAGAATTTACTCACATGCATCAGTGTTCCGGAGACAATCTCCCATAACTTAATTGTAATATTACATTTCTCTCCTCCTTGGTATTGTAACTCAACCACAGGTCCTTTGGGATATTTTCACCAAGAAAGAATGGACTATATTGGAGAGAACGTTTTTTTCAGAGTTAAGTACAACTTTAGTTCTAGTTTCACTTCTGCCCCTTCAGATAAGCTACTTGGCAATAAAAATATAATTCTAAGGGTTCCTGTCTGTGAAATAGGACTATTAACACTGACAGCACAGAAGCCTAAATTCAGTTTTCTTGTCCTCACTGCCTCTCTAATAAATTCCACTCATAGCCGGGCTCGGTGGCTCAGCCTGTAATCCCGCGCCTTTGGGAGGCTGAGGTGAGTGGACTGCCTGAGCCCGTGGGTTCGAGACCCACCTGGGCAGCAAGACCTCATCTCTACAATAAATCAAAAAACAACCGGGCGTGGTAGCGCATGCCTGTAATTCCAGCTACTTGGAAGGCTGAGGTGGAAGGATCGCCGGAGCCCAACAGGTCGAGGCTGCGGTGGCCGGGAGCGGCCACTGCACCCCAGTCTGGGCAACAGAGTGAGACTCCAACTCAAAAAAAAAAAAAGCCACTCATTTTCTTATATAACATCACAAAGTTTTACTATTATTGCGTGTAAATTATATAATTGTTTTTGTTTTATCTTATTTTCCTAGATCTTATTTGATCTTCTACAGGCAGAGAATATTCTTTCTGGTAGAATAAAGATGAATATTTTCGTCATTTAGATGCTTTTAATTTTTAATTCTTTTTTTTTTTTTTTGAGTTGGAGTCTCACTCAGTCGCCCAGACTGGAGTGCCGTGGCCGCTCCCGGCCACCGCACCCTCGACCTGCTGGGCTCCAGCGATCCTTCCACCTCAGCCTTCCAAGTAGCCGGAATTACAGGCGCGCGCTACCACGACCGACTGATTTTTTGATTTATTGTAGAGATGAGGTCTCGCTGCCCAGGCGGGTCTCGAACCCGCGGGCTCAGGCAATCCACTCACCTCAGCCTCCCAAAGGCGCGGGATTACAGGCTGAGCCACCGAACCCGGCAGCTTTTAATTCTTTACACTACTATCCTCATCAACCAACCTGCTCCCCAAATCCTGTGTTACAACCCCAAGGTCTTGACTTATTTGAATCAAAATCTCATTAGCACTGTATCCAAATAATCTGATAAATCACAGGAGTTGACTAATTCTGCCTTATAGTGAAGAGCTCCTAAAAAAAAAAAAAAAGACAATTTTATTTGTGAATCAATGAAAGGGTAAAAGTCAAAACTCTGCACACATGATTCTTGATCTTATGACACTGATCTTCATCTTATGACACTGATCCTACTTAGGAAAACACTTTTACTTTACTACTTTAAATAGCAGGTCATTACATAGGTATGAATAACTCCAGTTTCATTTCATTTTCTTTGTAGTGAACAACAACAACAACAAAAAAGTCGAGGTACAGTAAGCCCTGGAACGCTGTGATTATATACAGAGAGAACTACTAAGATTTCTTGTTATCAGGGGGCAGAACACCTGGAGGACGTCTCACTGTGCCTTCCTATCTGTCACCACTACAGCCTGGCTTGATGGAAACAGCTTTGGAAAGAAGCTTTGGTTCAAAAGCTGGCTCCCCACCTAGCAGCTATTAGCTTAGTGAACTTGCATTCAATCTTTGAACTTCAAATTCCTCATCTGTAAAGCTACCTTTAGTGCAGATTTAAACTATATAAAAATTTCCTTTCTTTTTTCTTCCCTCTCTTAGCCTAGATGAATTATTTGTCCTTCTTGGTGAGGTCATAGCTCTTTGTGCTATAATTTATTTGTTTACGTGTCTGTTTTCCACCATCAGACTTGAAAGGAGGAACCAAATCATATATGTCTTAATCACTAGGTATACAAAGAAAATATCGGGAACATAATAGGCATTCAACAAATGCTTGTTAAAATATTCCTTCTTAACATATCATATTACATTTAGGCAAAGGCACTGCTAACAGAATTTTTCAAAATTTTAGTGAAGTTCTAGGAAACTTGTTCTAGCAAAGCTCTAGTTATTTGTCACCCTGATGTGCCAGAAACATGAATTTTCATGTGAATCCACTTCACTTCTATTTCATGATGCTCCCTCTCCGCGTCTGCATCAGACTGTCCACTGAGGCAGGGGAAGCCTGACTTTTCACCCTACAAGCTTAATTCTTTCTTAACACATTTATCTGCGCATTTCCTCCATGGGGAATAGGTCTAAACTTACAGACCAGTTGGAATTTGAAGAGCTTTAAGTTCAAAGCTCTTTAAACAGGTGTTTAAAAATTAAAAAGCTGCCAGAATTTCAAACCTATATTCATCTACATTTGTTCATGCCATCTGGGTAAAGAAGATTTAAAGTAGGCTGACATTAATAATAATAATAATGAAAGCTAACATTTATTGAAAACTTACAATGACCTAAAAGCACTTGACATATATTATTTCAGTTAAGCATCACAAAAAATATCTATAGCTTTTATCATTATACCATTCCTAGAGATGAGAAAATTTAAGCAGGAAGATATTTAATCATTTCTTTAAGTCTAAAAACTCTAAGTACTGGAGCCAGAATTTGCAAGAGGAAGTACTGCTCTAAAAATCTATACCTTCACTTGGGTTTCTCCAAAAAAAAAAAAAAAAAAACCCTGAGGCAAGCATTTTGGCACAGGTAGTTGTTTGGAAGACGATCCCAAGAAGTAGGGTGAGGAAGTTGGACACTGAGACAGAGAGGGGTAGAAATCCAGTTAATGGTCTGGCTATTGCTTGGACAACTGGGATTCGGTCCCACCAGGGAGCTTCAGAGAGACTGTGGAACATATCCTAGAATCAACTCTGAGGGGCAAAGAAGCTAAGGTATTTAACCACAAATCCCAGCCCCCATTTCTTGAGCATGGCCAGGCAAGACTCTCAAGCAGAGAATTCCTTCAGGTAGAGAGACTCAAACAGCCTCGAGTTCATAGGCAACCTTGAAATAGGCCAAGGGAACACTGGGCAGGGGGGGCGGGCGGTGAATGGGGGCAGAACGGGCACTAACCATGGTGTCCTTAACCAGGACACTATCCTGTGGAGAGTGAACACACAGAGAGATAGGACAAGCTTAATTTTGCACGCACCACAGAAATAACTCAGTTTCTCTTGTATAGGTAATCCTGGCTGTGACGTTCCTACAAAATCGGTACTATAGTGATCCCAACTTCATAGATGAGAAAACTGAGACCCACACAAGGCCATACAATTTATAAAGAGCATAGTTAAGATACCAACCCAGGGATTCTGCTCAAGACCCCAAACTCTAACACCATAGAGGTAACGATGAGCACTATGAAGTGTAGTGTCTGCTGAAGCCGCCAGTGCTGTTTCAGCCAAGGCCAGTTTCTACTTCCTCCTCATCCTTCCTTGTGCTCCACTTAGTGGCTGTGGTTGTGACTGTCACAGCTCTCTCAAATTGCAGAAGAGACACTCCCTCCTTTCTGCTCTTAGGAAACTCTCTCCTCACAGTTGTCCAAGGAACGTGGCCTCAGGATCTCCAAATTACAGATGGCCTAGAACATGCCAAGGACTCAGTAATAGTGGCCTGGTGCCAGAGACTGGTTTACATGAAAAGCAGCATTTTCAGGGACACCTGGAATGTGGGTTCCATGAGGACTGAGTCTACCTTGATCAGCACCCAACAGAGAATTTGGCACACGGAATTTGAAAAATCTATTTTTGGTGAGCACTAGAGATTACAGTATTTTCCTTGAATCCACCATTTTGCTTTCCACAGTCTTAGTTTGAAAATATTAAATGGAAAATTCCAGAAAAAAATGAGAGAGAAAAACAAAGAACATATTCGTATAACTTTTATTACTGTATATTGTTATAGTTGTTCTATTTCACTAATAATAATTATTATTAATAATAATATTATTGTACCTAATTTTCAAATTATACTTTATCATAGGTATGTATAGATGTTTTAAAAACATGGCATTATGGGGTTTGGTACTACTGCAGGTCTTGGAATACATCTCCCATGGACAAGAGAGACTACTGTACACATTTAGAAAGAGTTAGAAAGAGGTAGATTCAAATTTTGGTTTTCCCCCAACTCTGTGATCTTGGGAGTTTCCTTAGCTATAAAAGGGAAATTATAACAATTGGAATAATCACAATTTTTATGTTTTTTGAACACTTCCTATGTAAACAAAATACTTAAATGATATTTACATAATACAGTTGTCCCATTAATCCTCTCCATCATGGGTGACTACTAGTATGCCCTTTTTAATAAAGAAGCAGATTTCTGGAGTGTATACACTTTCTCAAGGTCACAGAACTTGGCAATGAAGGCATCTCTGCTGCTAACAGCAGTGCCACTGCTCTCCCTGGACAGCTTTTCTGGAACTTAGCTCATAGGGAATGTTCAGAAGGGAAGATGTGAGTCACCTCACTGGTATAGTTCCTTTCAATAAGGATATTTAAATCCTGGAGGTCAGTTTAAGATCACCTCTGGGGACTGTACCTCATTTTATAGCTTTTCTTCTTTAAACTCTACAGGTAGCTTAACAATTGATTTCTAGACAGACTTTCACAGTTTATGGGTGTATTATCTCTGTTTGTTGTAATCTATCCTCATTTAAAAGACAACCTAAGAGATCAAGAAGTGACTGAGAGCTTGCCAGTATGCTCAAATGAGCCAGCCAATCGTAAACACAGTCCTCTACCAAAATCTGAAGTTAAAATGTCGAGAGTCTCCTTGTTTGCTGTTGCTACTCGAATTATGAAGATGAAACTTTGCCAAGGTTCAAGCTTGTGAATACGCACCCTGAGCTCTAAGTTCTTTGGATAATGTCCCTGCTTCTCTGCAGCAGGTTGACAAGAGAAATCGGCAGTGTGACTCAATCCCCCTACTTCTGAAACTCCATTTAGCAGAAGTTTCTGAGTGTAGGCAATCGCTTTGGGATTGCATATCAGCAGCATCAAATTTTAACAAGTGTTATTTCACTTCTAGGAATTACATTAAGATCTCTTCTCTAGCCTGAAAACTTTTTAACTTCAAATCTTTAGATTCCATAGCATGGTGTGATTTACAGCTTTACTTGGAAAAAAAAATAGAAAAATGAATGGGCTAAAATTTTTAGAATAGACTTCTAAGGGAATGGTCTGTTGATATCAAGAAAATAAAGCACACTTCCCCCCTCCCGCCCCCGTCTCTCTCTTCCCTCTCCCTTCCTCCCTCTCTCCATCTCTCCATCTCTCCATCTCTCCCTCTCTTCTGTCCTTCCCTCCCTTTCTCCCCCACTTTCATTCCCCCTAAACCTTCAACCCTTAAAAAGATAGAAGATAAAGTAGTGAATTCTTAAACACAGCTTGGGTTCACTGAAAATATTATTTCTATTCTGGAAATAGGCCATGGAGAAAGCTGGCAGAGCAGAGGCTAAAACCCTGTGGGGCTCTGGAGCCAAATGGGCCTGGCTCGAATCTTGATGTCTGTGTAAGCTTGGGAATGTTCCTTATCGTCTCTTCTTCATTAAAAAAAAATGGGGTGAATGATGTTTATCTTATACAGCTATTTGAGGGTTATGTGAGATTTGCATATAAACTACTTAGCATAAAAACTGACATCTTATTAGGCTCATAGTAATTGTTAATTATTATACTCATGTATATTACAGATCTCAATAAGATATCTGAAAATATACCTTAGAAATTTGGGGTAATTAGATAGAGTGTCAATGGGTTAAAGAGGAAAAACCAAAAGGAGTAGATTGAGGAATTAGTGTCGACCTGGTCTGAAGATTGTAACAGTGTTCCTACAGTAACACTACATTCCACTAGAGGCTGCTCTGAGCATTAAGCACCACAAAGCTTGTAAAAGTCATAGCACAGTATCTTATACTTAGTAAACATAAGCTACTATCAGGTACATTTACAAATCAGACAATTTGAAGAAAGGAAACATGCAATGCAAAATCTCCACCAAAGATCCTGGATGCTCTTTTAACTCTTGGTATTTCTTTCTTTTCATTCATTCATTTGGACCCCAGGCTAGAGTGCAGTGGCATGCTCACAGATACTGCAGCCTCAGGTACTCCTTCCACCTCTGCCTTCCAAGTAGCTGGAACCACAGGCATGGGCCACCACGCCTGGCTAATTTATTATTAGTGTTAGTATTAGTATTTATTGTAAAGACAAGGTCTTGCCAAGTTGCCCAGGGTGGTCTCAAGCTCCTGGACTCAGGGAATCCTCTGTCTTTGCCTCCCAATTACAGGTGTGAGCCTAGCCTCTTGGCATTTCTTTAATTCCTAGGTTCTCTTCTCTCTTAACAGCAGCATTGACTAAAGAATGTTGTGTCTTTGTGAACCTGTTCACTGATACACAAAATAGCACATCAAAGCCTTTATCTCTAAGTGGAATCTTAGCCTCTGTGGGATGCCACTAAAAGGTGACACAATCTCTAAATCCTTTATAGGCCTTAAAAGAAGATCAGAATGCAATTTGTCAAGTTCCTTTTTCATTTCTATGCTGATACCTTTAGTGCATGTAACATACTCAAACCTTCAAAACAGCTGTTTAGAAGATAAACTGCTACATTCAACATCAAGAACAGGAAATATCAAAATGTTTTTTTCCTCTCTCTCTCTTACTTACCCACCCTGTCTCTCTCTCCTTTCTGTAGCTGATATCTGTCTCTGTCTTTATTTCTCTCTCTCTCTCTCTCTGTCTCTGTCTCTGTCTGTCTCTATTTCTCTGTCTATTTCTCTCTTCCTCGCTGTCTGTCTCTCCTTTCTGTAGCTAGCCTAGGGGCAATGAGAGATGTACACCAAAAGTATTTAGCAGGATGTTCAGTGTTAGCCACTGGGTCAAGCAGGAGGGTGGACTCATGGCAGAGCTCAAGGTTATAGGTTATTCCTCTGAGTGGGTCCTCCAAGAAAGAGAGGTTCAGAAAAAAGTGGTTCCTGGTCTCTGGAAAAGCACATACCACCTAGGCAGAAACTACCACATCAAATCAACAGTGAGTGATTAAATACAGTAAGACCTTGCCCACCAGATGAGGGAGCCACTTGGAGGGAAACACGCTGCTGTGACAACTTCTGCAAAACTCTCATATGAAAAACACTAAAAGAACACATTCAAATTGGATGAAGGCCCATAAACACCACAAACTTGATCTGAAAACATACACCTCTTGCCATACTCTGCTATACATTTTCTTTCCTGTTTTGTGACCTTAGCCTCAAACATGAAGAAGATATTTTAGAAACTATAACAATCATTCAAAAAGTTCATAAAGTAAGATTTGGGGCTGGTTGCACCTAATTACATTCTGGGGAGTTCAAAACGTTTGAACCACAAATTGGAACATTTTATTTTACCCATGAGGTTGGTCCAGTTGGATTCAAACTCATTATGACTGTTAATGTGTTTTTTAAAAAGGGAAGTGTTCCTCAAAAAGTGTAGAATATCCATACAGAACAATAAAATATTCTAAATGCACTCATTTTTCACAGGGACAAAAGAACACCTCCATGTTCTTACATGTTGTAAGCAAATTTTAAAAAGTATGTGCACTAGGTCAATTTCAGAGAAACCACTTAGGGTTACTTCAGCAGAACTAACTAAAATCAGGTTTAGAACTAAGGAGAAATCAAGGAAAATGAGGTAAACCGGAACAGAGGGAACAAGATGGGAGCATTTCTGACAACTGTTCCAGAATTTTTTAGTCGTTCTTGAAGGAAATTTAAGAATTCTATAAGAAATTCACACTGCAAATTTTCTAAATTCAAAAATGAAAGCAAGATAAGCAATATAATATAGTTCTATATAAATAGCTTGCACTTAACAATTAATTGATATGTATATATGTTTAGGAATTTATCAAGTATTCAATCCATGTGTGCACTGTTGTATGCATGCATTATTCTCCTAAGCTGTATAACTTAGGTGACAATCTGAGATAGGATTTCAAAACATCTTCTCTATTTGGCCAATCTCTTTTGGACCCTCCACCCAGGATCCTATCCTGTGTTTCAAAAAGAAAATACGCCAACCTGGCTGGGCATAGTGACCCACACCTGTAGTCCCAGCATTTTGAGAGGCTGAGGAGAAAGGATTGCTTGAGCCCAGGAGTTTGAGAACAGTCCGGGCAATATAGCAAAACCTTGTCTCTACAAAAAAATTTAAAAGTTAAAATAAAAAAAAGAAAACAAAAATATGCCAACCTTTGACTATGACCATGTTAAAACAATGACCTGTGATTTACGAGTGTAACATGATGAATTTGGTGCAGAATTCTCCGATTTCCATCTCCATCCCACAACCAGCACCTTCTTCCTACTCCCAGTTGCTTTACTAATCGATGCCATTAACATATGGCAGTAAATGCTTTTGAAAATACAGCTCATGTCTTATTTATCTTTGTTTTGATTTCAACGCATTTGTCTAACTTGAAGTTCCGTGAGGACAAGGACTGTGTCTACTCCACTGTAGATGCTATATTTCCAGTGCCTTACACCAAGCTTGGCAAGTGGGTACTTGTGGTATAATAAAAAAATAAACAAATATTTTACCTTTCTCCCAGGTTCCTAGCACAGAGCTCCTAAAACCCTTGGAATTTACTGTCCTTTGCTTGAGAGCCCTAATGAGATGACTCATGGGAGAAGAAAGGAAGCTTTCAGTTTCAGGATGGGGGCCGGTCACCAAAATAAATTATAAGATTAGACACTGGAACGTTTAGCCTCAGCCCCCAACCTCTAGGTTGAAAAGAAGGGCTAGAAATTGAGTTCAATCACCAGTGAGTGAAGATCTAATCAATCAGTCACTCAATCATGCCTACTTGATAAACCCTAGATATAAACCACTAAACAACAGGATTTGAAGAGTTTCTGGGTTAGTAAACATAGGCTGAGCTGGGAGGGAGAGTGGCATGTTGGGGAAGGGCACGGAAGCTCTGTGTCCTTCTTCTCCCCATGTTCTGCCTTATGAATCACTTCCACTTGGCTATTCCTGAGGTGGGAGGATTGCTTGAGCCCAGGAGTTAGAGACCAGCCTAGGCAACATAGTGAGACCTTGTCTATACAAAAAAATAAAAAACAAACTTGGTGTGGTGGTGCACGCCTATAGTCCCAGCTACTGGGGGGGTAAGGCAGGAGGATTGCTTGAGCCCAGGAGTTTGAGGCCTTGGTGAGCAGTGATCCTGCCATTGCACTTCCAGCCTAGGAGACAGAGTGAGACTTTGACTCAAAAAACTAAATAAATTTCTGAGTTCTATGAGTGATTATAGTGAATTATAAAACTTGAGGGAGTGTGTTGGGAACCCCCAATTTATAGTCAGGCAAAAGTATGGGTAACCTGCGTACCCCATTTGCAACTGATATCTAAAGAAGGAACAGTCTTGTAAGATTGGGCCCTTAATCTGCTGGGTCAGAGGTAACTCCAGGTAAAATCAAAATTTAATAAAATTATTGGATAACCAGTTGGTATCAGAGAATTGGAGAATTGGTTGCCAGAAAAACACACAACTTTCAATGTCTATGTGTTGAATAAATGACTGACTGAAAGAATAAGTAAACAAAATCTATATCCCTGATATAGTTTGAATATTGTCCCCTCCAAATCTCATGTTGAAATGTGCTCTTCAGTGTTGGAAGTGGGGTCCAGAGGGAGGAGCATGGATCACGGGGGTGGGTTCTCATGAATGGCTTGGTGCCATCTTCACTCAAAAGCTGGTTGTTTGAAAGAGCCAGGCACCTCCCTTCTCTCTCTCTTGCTCCTGCTCTAGCCATGTGACATGCCAGTCACCCTTTGCCTGCCTGAGCGGGGACCACATGGGACAGAGCTCCCAGTACCCAAGAGATGGGACTGTGATGTGAGAGAGAAGTAAACTTTGTTTTAAACCATAAGACTTGTTGGTTGTTACCATAGAAGATTCTAGCCTATCCTAGTTGATACAAAAAATTTCCACTTCTTTATTTCATCATTTCAGTGTAGAAGTCTGTGTTGCAAATAATTATAGGTGTACATTGCCATTTTCAGAGAATGACATGCATTCTCTGAATGCATCTAATTCTTAAATTTGATGATTAATATGAAGTGCTTAGTACTGTGACTGAAAAGTAAGTGCTTAATAAAATTAACTATTATCATCATTAGAGTTAATTTTGAGAGAGCCAAACAAAAATTATGTAATAGATGTCAACTGATAACAAAGCTATATTTTTTTAAAAGATTCTAATGAGTGATACGGTCATAAGGTAAATTAAGTTATAGTCAACATTTGTTCACATATGACCTCCAATAAGTCATTTAGCTCTCATTTACTTCCTCATCTACAAAACATGCATTAGAAAACCTCCATTGTGACTGGATTAAAAAAATTTGGTACATATACACAATAGAATATTATACAGCCATAAAGAAGGACAAACATGGATTTTGTAGCAACTTGGATGAATCATACTCGGTGATCTAACACAGAAACAAAGAACAGAGTACCATATGTTCTCACTCATAACTGGACCTTGAACAGTTATCATAATTCTATAAGAGAAGGATTGGCAGTAGTGAGAAACTGGCAGGGGAGGAGGACTGGTATTGGCAGTAGAGGGAAACTGCAAGGGAAGGGAAGAATATACCTCATCAACAAGGGCACCTGCATAATCAATGTTTGTATACCTAACCCTGAATTCTACCCCACCTCTTTAAAATAAAAATAAGTAAATTTTAAAAGAGAACACCTCATAAAAAATTAAAACTCCATTGTGAAAATGAAATATGGAAAAGTAGTAGTAAACTCTAAAGTAATTGTTTATTATGATGAAAAATGGAAGAAGAGACTTTTTGTCATTTATGGGGTTCATTCAGCAAAATTCACAAGGATTGTTTTCTGCCCCCTCAGCTTAAATGCCCATTTGGCATTTCAGAACAGCATATTTACCTAAAATTCAATTCTTCACTTGTATAATCTGATAATATCAACTAATCTCCTTCCTGGGGGAATCAATATTGAAAATAATTGCCAATATTGAGGTAAATTGACACATGATCTATATGAGATATCTAGTGTTTTGGTGCCATGTCTCAACAATTGTATTCCAGAATGTCTATATTGTTATAAATTGAAAAAAAGTAACTGTTTTCAGGAAGTCAGCCAATTATCTGCAATACACAGAATCAGGAATAGCAGCAATGGACGGAAATTAAGAAGTCATAATTTCATTCCCCAATAGGCCAAATATTTTAGATAGAGAATATTTCAGTAATGGAAAACTAAGAATTGGCCTGTCTTATTCTATATAAAATGAGCATTTTTCATATAAATGATACTTGGAAGACTACTTTTTAATTTTAATAAATTTATCAACTATGTTTAGAATTACATGTTTTCCTTTGGTAGAAATAATGTGTATTCACATTCTCAGTGTTTATACAGTTGTGCATCGCTTAAAGGCTTAATGATGGCGATACATTCTGAGGAACACAGTGTTAGGAGATGTCATCATTGTGTGAACATCCTAGTATGTTCTTACACAAAGCTATATGGCATAGCCTATTATACACCTAGACTATATAGTACAGCCCACTGCTCCTAGGCTACAAACCTATACAGCATGTGACTGTATTGAATACTGCAGGCAATTGTAACACAACAATAAGTATTTGTGTACCTAAACATAGAAAAGATTCAGTCAAAATGTGGTGTCACAATTTTGCAGGACCACTGTCACATATGTGATCCATCAAAAACTGAGTTCCAAGTAGAAAATGGAATTAAAAGAAAGAATATTAACTCAACACTGAAGGAAGGGACTTTTCATGGTATTTGCATGCTCAGCAACTCAATTTGTAGTCTTTGTTCATAATATTCCCTTTTTCCTAAACTGATCTCAGATACTTTAAAGATTTTACTTATTAGTTATATAGTCAGTGTCTTGCTTAGTAGTTATACAAACATCAACATGTCATGTTACTTCTGTCCAGGCTCCCTGTTCTGTTCTTCAGTATCAATTTTTTTTCTGAAGCTGCTTGTCTCATTGCTTCCTTTATCATGGGATGACTAAAATACAGCTTTCAAGAGTTTAGAAATTAAAGCTAGCAAATTTGTCCTAGGTTTTGATCTTTCTAAAACAGATTTTTTTCTTTTTTTTTTTTTTTTTTTTGCAGAATCACATACCCAGGAACTACTCTGATAGTTTAAAATAGCTGTTACTTTTACTCTGTTCCTGGACTGACTTTGTCATGTGTATATCTCACATAAAAAGCAGCCCACCTAGTAGGGCTAATGATCTTAAGTCTGTGCCTTCACATTCAGGCACCTGGATTTCTGAAGAGCAGGTGACCCTTCCCCATGTGCCTCCATGTATGACTCCTCATTCCCTCCATCCTACTTGTTACCTATGAAGACAGGACAGTCACCCGTGGCCATTCACAGGCAAGATCCCTACCACTCCAGACCCAGGTACTCTCTTCACTAGCAATTGGTATAAAAACTCTTATACACCTTCTTTCACGAACAGTTCAAGATTGTGTGACTGTTATGCATGGACTCTGTTTTGAGAACTGAATAAAGACTTCTCTTAAGAACTTTTCTTAATATAGCCCTTCATATAAGGCTATACACAGTCCTCTCTATGAGGCTTCTATTTTACACCATGACCTCCATACTGTAACTAGAAAAATCGGTATAACTTTTTGTTTCTCCTTCTTTCAAAATCAAGTTTAAATACCTCTCATTCCATTAGTTAAATATCCCTACATTTCTTTACAGGTTTACTGAGGTGTTAAGGGCTGGGTTGTCTTGCTCCAAAATTCATATGTTTAATTCCTAACCCCCTAAACCTCTGAATATTATCATATTTGGAGATTGGGTTTCTAAATAGATAATTAAGTTAAAATTATGGCAGTGGGGTGGGCTTATAAGAAAAGGAAATTTGGACATAAATATGTGCAGAGGGGGGACAGTATAAAGAAATAGGGAAAATACAGCTATCTACAAGCCAAGGACAAAGTTCTGAAACAGATCCTTTTCTCACAGTCTTTAAAAGGCAGCAACCCAACCAACACCTTGATCTTGGACACCTAGCCTCCAGAACTGTGAGAATATAACTTCCAGTTGTTTAAGTCCTCCCATCTGAGGTAATTCGTTATAGCAACCCTAGCAAACTAGCGCATGAGGTATGCACCATAATGCCATTCTTCTCATCACTTAGAATAAAATCCAGATTCCCCACCACGCCTACATGGTTGAACATGTACTAGCCTCCCTTCACGTCTCAGACCTCATCTCATCTGGTTTTGTATTCTTCATCTAGACAGGACTTTAACTCCTATGAAGGGCTTCTTGATTTCCTTCTCCCTGGAGCCCTCTGCCACGGAACTGTTCCTAGATGACTTATTGTCATTCAGGTCTCAGTTTGAGGTCCCCGCCTCGGAAAAGCTTTCCTTGGCCTACCACCTAAAAGTAGTTATTCTGGCCGGGCATGGTGGCTCAAGCCTGTAACCCTAGCACTTTGTGAGGCCGAGGTGAGGGGATTGCCTGAGCCCACAGGTTTGAGAATAGCCTGGGCAATTTGGCGAGACCTCATCTCTACAATAAATCAAAAAATGAGCTGAGCGTGGTAGCATGCACCTGTAGTTCTGGCTACTTGGAAGGCTAAGGCAGAAGGATCGCCTGAGCCCAGCAGGTCAATGCTGGGGTGGCCATGAGTGTGCCACTGCACTCCAGCCTGGGAGTGAGGCTCCAACTCAAAAAATAAAAATAAATAAATCAAAGTAGCTATTCTGTCTATCAAAACTGCATCACTGTTTTGGTTCATTTTTTTGGTAACATTTTTCTATCAGAGAACCTCATAATTCTTTGCAACCAGTTTGCACCATCAACAAGTATAATTATGTTTACTTCATGCAGGAAAACAGATATCCTTAGGTTGACCATATGCCTGGGCTTGCCAGAATGGTCCTAATTTATAACCATCCCAGTGTAATTATTAGTGGCACATCTTTTCATGATAAAAAATGTTGTGATTTGAGCAAAAAATGATATAAAATGTATTCTAAAGGTTATTTAAAATGTTGAGCTATTTTCTACACTGTATGATATACCTTGACTAGACACTCTCTAGACTCCTAAAAGGAGAGACTCAGTTCTATGAATCTCTGGTTTACAAATACTCAAAAGGTCACATGATTTCACCTCTCTATCTTGGTAATGACATTTTCTTTTTTTTTTTTTTTTTGAGTTGGAGTCTCACTCTGTCACTCAGACTAGAGTGCAGTGGCCGCTCCCAGCCACTGCAGCCTTGACCTGCTGGGCTCCGGCGATCCTTCCACCTCAGCCTTCCAAGTAGCCAGAAATACAGGCATGCGCTACCACGCCTGGCTGATTTTTTTATTTATTGTAGAGATGAGGTCTCGCTGCCCAGGCAGGTCTCGAACCTGTGAGCTCAGGCAATTCACTCACCTCAGCCTCCCAAAGGCGCGGGATTACAGGCTGAGCCACCGAGCCCAGCTAGTAATGAAATTTTCTATCTGGAATCTATTTCTCTGGCCCTCCCCTATGACTACTGAATCTCCTACTCATCCTTCAAAATACCACACAAAGAGTAACTCTTTGATTAAATTAGTCCTTCAGTGGGAGTTAGAAAATCCTGTCTACCACACTACAGGATTATTTCTATATTTATTTCTATACATTTTCCATTTTCTATTTGACTATGGGCTTGACTATAGTTTATTTAAAAAGCAAATTAAAGAGAGAGAAGAGAGAGGAGACAGAGATTCACCTCACCAAGATAGGGGAGGGCGTCAAAGCTAAGAAACATGGTGCAGCAGTAGCTCAGAGAACAATGTGAACACACCAGAGTTTAGCAAAGCAATGGCTGACTATGGGCTTCTTAAGAGCAGTAATTTCGTTTCATTCATATTTTTGCTCAAGTGTCTAGAGTATTTCTCATAGCATCATGGGCACTAAGTAAATTGTACTAAATAGAAAATTGAATATTATCTCCCTGACCATTCTAAATTCCTCTTCTTCTTTTGTGCTCCCTAAATGGAAGGATTTGGGGGAAAGTGGTCTAGTCATTTACATAGTAATAAAGTTTATTAAATAATAGTATTCTACAAACCGCACAGTAATCAATATATTTAAAACTCTCAATTTGAAAACTCTATTCTTGACTTTTTCCTCTGTTTTTATTCTCACATCCTTAACTATCTTCATGTGCACATTCCAAAGACATGTACTGAGCCCCAAGGCCATCACTCACAACCTGCTCTTAGACAGACATCTCTTTCCAATATTCCTTTTTCCATTAACTAAACAGTCACTCATTTACTGCCTCAACATTTTTTACTTTCTATTTTATTTTTCCTCTGTTAGTAACCATTCTACTTTCCACTATTTTTTAATCAAATGGAACAAAGGGAGAAGCCTACTTGAACACATTGTCCTCCTCCACGATGTTTGTTTGTCCCGTTTGTGGCAATGACGTCCCTGTACCTGCCCTTGCCCCTTCATCCTATTTTTCACACAGCAGCCCAGGATAATCTTTTAAAAACCAAAGTCAGATCATGTCTCCCTTCTACCTAATCCTTCCTAAGAGAAGCCAAAGACCCAACAATGGCCTACAGGACCATTCATGACTTGTTCTTTGTCATTTTTCAAGCCTCATCACTTCCTTTCCTTTAGCCATGCTGATCTCTGTTTCTCAAACACACCAGACTCCTGAAAACACCATTACACTTGCCACTCTCTCCAACTGCAATGCTTTTCTCTGAGACAGCTGCATCACTCATTCCTTCCTGTCTTTGCTCAAATGCCAACTCTTAGTAAGGCATTCTTTGACCTTATATGCAAAATAGTAAATTTTGGTCCTCCTCACCCTGACACACCCCCCATCCTTTTTATTTTTTTTGCTAATCAACATCAGTCAAACAATCTTAATTTCTCATTTATTTGTTCATTGTCTAAATCTGGACCTTTCACTAGAAGGTAAGGTTGAAAAGGGCAGGTATTTGTGTTTCTTTTGTTCACTGTTGTATTCTCGGCTTCCTTGGACAATGCTTAGTGAGTATTTGGAGCTCACAACACATGGGTTCAATTGATGAATGCAGCCACCTTCCTTTTCTTCTCACCAATCCATAAACATATAGCAGATGGACTAATAAATGGGGTGGTGGTAAGTGACCGAAGTTGTGGAAGCAGAGTGTGCATAGCAATCATTGGTGGAAACTCACAGCAGCTGGAGAGGTTCTAGTTTTGGCTTCACAAATTCAAAGATGCCAGAGTTTCTTCCTTGCTCTGGTCAGTTCAAGAAGTGTTCAGAGAATTCAGCATAGAACTAGGAATAGAGCTGGGATTGGGCAATACAGGCACTGTCTGCAGTGCCAGTAGGGAGCTAATACATAACGAAATACTAGATGGTATTGAGATTTCTAGAATAGTGGCTTTTAAACTAGTACCACAGGGGTCATGACAAAGTGATCCAGGGATTGCCAAGTGCAGGAAAAGCTGAAGGAAACAGAGCTCCCATCTCTCCATGACCCATCTTCAAATGAAGGCAGTTCAGATTGTATCTGCTTTCTATTTATAGAATCCAAATAAGTTTCATTTTTTAAAAATAAATGATTTCTACTGCTAAAATGAAAGGCACAAACAAAACATTAAAGATCATCAACACACTTCATGATACTAAACATGAACATCTATAAAGATTAGAAGAGGACATTATATTTAGTGATAAGAAGGCAAGGCAACATCTTCCATAAGGTAGACAAACTGTTGAAAAAGGAATCAGGTTTCCCATATATGTGTTTACTTTGCATCAGTAGATCTTATCAAAACTGCAATCATATAATTAGTATCTTGTTTAATGTCTGTCTTTCTCATTGAAATGCACACTCCATGGAAGGAGGGGTCATACCTGTCTTATTCACGACTACAATCCAGGTGTTTAAGGAATAGTAGAATGAATAAAGAAAGGAAGAAACAAGGAATGAACAAATGCTGAACACATCTGGTAGTCAGTTTTTCTCTTAGTTATAGATATAGAAAGGGCCTTTTAATTTAAAAATGAAATTTGGTTAGGTTCTTCATTTCCAGAAAAGGTTATCATCCTCTGTGTCTTCTCATTCATTTCCTAAAACACAAGGATGCAAGAGTAAACCACTCAGAACATGTGAAACATCTTCTAGAGAATTTTACTTTGAGCATTCTGCTGCCTAGATTTATTCAAAATGCCAGGTGAGACATATGCTTATAGAGGACTGTTAGAAGAACAGATGGGCCTCTAAGTTCTATCTACCCTTTGACCATATTGTCTGGGATTTCTATCCTTTACAGGTTTTTTTCTTTGAATCACGTTGCACTGCCATACTCTTGGCATTTACCAAAGACCGTACAAGAAGCAGTCACATGAAACTCAGCAGCTCATTATGGCTGTGCTGTAGAAGACTTGCATTACATCACTGAATACACCTTTCAAAAAGGTTTATGTAGAGATATTTTATCAAGCTATATGATGTGAAAAATCTTTTTTTCTTGAATAACTGGTATAGATTTTCCTCACTGATAATAAGAACTGATTGTCCCTCTGTTCTTTTATTGGCTACCAGAAAGTTAAAAAAAAAAAATACAAACTGGAGGTCTAAGCAGGGCTACTGTGTGTGGTTCCTTAAGTTCTAAATATTTATATCTCTCACAGACCATCCTCCACCCCAGAGTCTTTGTTTCACTCTTACATATTTTTCTTTAGATCATATTTTTTAAAAATTCTTACTTACATCACACTATTATTTTAGTCTGTGTTACTATGGCAAGCTACTGTAAATATTCTGGGAAATAAGGTGACGTGAACATGCAGGAAAAATATGCTTTCAAATTATAGAAAAATAGATTTGGTAAAATATATTTCTGCTGAAAATACTACTTAGTAATTCATAGAAATGCCATATAGCCTGTCCTAGCTTTTATGAAGCATTTACCATTCTCTCACAGGAGCCTTATCACGTATTCAGCTTTGTGGATACTGAACTCGTGACAACATGAACAAAATGTATTGATTGCTGGTTCAGATTAAGCAAGATGAAAAGCACTGGAGTGTCAAAGTGTTGATATTATTATGAGGCATCTTATCATGATTTTATTATAGATATAGATTAAAAACATCTCAAATTTACAAGTCATACAAAGCACATAAGGTTGCTTGGAATGTTGGTGAATTATTCAGGCTATGGTGTCAGACTGCCCAACTCTAAGACTTACTCACTGTGGAACTTTGACAAATTACTAGTCTTCATGTTGTCTCTGTTGTTTTATTTATAAAATTTATTCATTTCATAGGTTGTTTTCAATATTAAAGAAGATAATTCATAGAAATTCATACGTGCTTCATATATAGTAACCACTCAATGTATAATATTATCACTACCATAAAATGATCATAAGTACAATAAAGTTCAGCATTAAATTAAAAACAAGATTGGAATACCAGAATTCTAAATAGAAAGTGAAAAGTTAAATTTATTGAGGATAAATACAGGTTCCATATTTCAGTTTTAAACATTCATTGCATTGATATGGAATAGAAGACATCTATTTTGGGGGAAGAAAATGTCTGAAAAGTATCTGGAAGTATTCTTGGACCCAAAGCTTTTATGTAGCAAAGTTTACAGTGTGCTTTCTAGGTGCCAGGCATGATTCTAGGTGCTGTTAATATTGTAAATGAGATGAAAGATGTTTCTGTCTTCATGTATCTTTTGTTCCAATTAATGGCGAGAGCTAATATCAAGAAAACTAATGAAGATAATTTCAGACAGTGATAAGATCAGCTAAGAAAGTGAAATAAAGCCCAAGGCTAGAGAGTGACCAGGACAAGGGCAAATTATTTGAAATAGCAGTCAAGGAGGCCTCTCTGCAGAATGACATTTGAGCTACCACAAGTTAAGAGGTTGCCAGCCCCATGACTATCTCAGGGAAGAATGTTCTGAGTTGGGAAAGCAGCAAGTTTAAAGATCCAGAAATGGTAACAAATAGTCATGATTTTATTGTTAAAACAGCAACAAAAATTAAATTATAATGATAGCAGGAAATATTTAAGACAAGAGTGCTTACTGTTGGCCAAGGATATGCTCCTCTTCACAACCCTACAAAAGAGCTACCAGATACCTGCACTCAATAGATGAGAGCACCTGTGTATAAGGAGGAACCCACCCCCCACCCCCCGCCCAAAGCCACATCTCCAATGAGAGGTGGAGCCAGAGTATGAATGCAAGCAGTCAAGCTCTAACCACTAACCACTGGGCTCTTCCTGCCATATTCACACTGAAAATAGAAGTCCATATCACAGCAAGGAAAGGGTCAATGACCTCTCTCCTACAGCAAGAACAGTGTGTTTGCTTTGGATAGCAATTTTTTAAAAAGAACCTGAACATACAGAAAATGTAACCGAGATGGCCAACAGTAAGAAAACTATCACACTAGGAATGACTGAAAGATCTGAGTGCAGTTAACAACATGAAAGAAGAAGGCAAAAGGAATGCATGATAGTTTTCTTTAGGTGATTTGTATAGATAAATGATTGGCGGATGGATGGATCTAGTGGGAACTTCAAAAAGCTTATGGAAAATGGAATTAAAATATAAATTAAAACTTTATTGCTTCATCTTTATTTATAAGCTCTATCAAGTTAAATTTACTTTTGTAAGTGGTGATACTAGCCATTTAGTCTAACTCCAAAGAACTGGGGGTCCTGGAAATTTAACCATGTCAATGTGGTCTTTTTTTTACATTATTAGCTGAAGATAAATGGGTGCCCTTTAAAGATTTTTTAAGATTAGGAAATAAAAAGAAGTCAGAAAGAGCCAAATCAGGACAGTAAAGTAAATGCCGGATGATTTCTCATAGACAATATTGCAGAATTGCCCTTGTTTGAAGAAAAGAATGAGCAGGAGTTTGTTGCATTGAAAAAGGACTCTCTAGTGAAGCTTTTCCAGCACTTTTCTACTAATGTTTTGGCTAACTTTCTAAAAGCATACTCATAATAAGCATATATTATTATTCTTTGGCCCTCCAGAAAGTCAACAAGCAAAATGCCTTGACCTTTGCTCTTGACCAAAACACTTTTGCGTTGGCTGGATCACTCCCTCCTCTTGGTAGCCATTGCTTCGATTATGCTCTATCTTCAAAATTGTAGTGGTAAAGCCACGTTTCATCTTTTGTTACAGTTCTTTGAGGAAAGGCTTCAGGATGTTGATCCTACTTGTTTAAAATTTTCATTGAAAACTGTTCTTGTCTGCAGCTAATCTGGACACAACAGTGTTGGCACCCACTGAGTGGAAAGTTTTCTCAACGTCAATTTTTCAGTTAGAATGGTGTAAGCTGAACCAGCTGAAATGTCTATGATGTTGGCTATTGTTGGTGCTCTTAATTATCGATCCTCTTCAAATAGAGTATAGACAAGATTAATTTTTTTCCTCACAAGTTGTTGTGGATGGTTGTAAACTGCTGATTTCTCTGGGGCATTGTCCCCATAAACTTTCTGTAAAGCATCAATGATTTAATTATGTTTCCCCTCGAGCTTCACCATCAATTTGATGTTCGTTTTTGCTTCAATTTTAGCAGAATTCATGTTACTATGCAAGAGGCCCTTTTCAAATTAATGTCTAATCTTTCTTAGTTTCTAATAAAACTAGATCCTCTTCTTATATAACAAGTTAGAATGAGTTAATTTGGTGTAAAAAAGTTTTAGTCTATGCATAGTTTATTCACAATACACATTTTTCTTGAACCTTTTGAACATCCCTCGTAAATGTGCAGTGATTTAAAATTCTAAAAGATGAAGTATAATCAATATGAGAATAGAGGTGACAGTAGATTCTGACAAAGACTGGTGATAAGAGGAAGTCCCAACAATCAGAAGTACCTAAGTATGGAAGAAGACAATTGATGAAGCTGCAAGTTTCCCATAGCAAGACGAAGAGAGAATTGGATATATTTAGACTATGGATTTATAAAAAAAAATTCTGCACGGTTTAATACATAGAATTAGATAAATTTATAACTCTCTCTCTAGCAACTCCTGCCTCAAACTAGATCTTCCCTGGTTCTATAATGAAAGAAATATAAGATGGTTGGATTTAGCCAGAAATATTAATGAAGGTATTAAGCCAAGCAAGGTGTTAATAAGGAAATGCTCACAGCTCTTTGAGTCCATTATGCTACTTTTTATTAAAATGGGTACTTTCTATTAAGTAGACATGGCCTGTGTTCTTAAGATGTGTAATATATGTTTTTCATCTTAAATGTATTAATTAAAAAGTTATCTCGGTCAGGTGCAGCAGCTCAAGCCTGTAATCCCAGCACGCTGGGAGGTCAAGGTGAGGGGACTGCATGAGCCCACAGGTTCAAGAACAGTCTGGACAATTTGGCAAGACCTCATCTCTACAATAAATCAAAAAACTAGCCAGGTGTAGTAGCGCATGACTGTAGTTCTGGCTACTTGGAAGGCTGAAGTAGAAGGATCGCCTGAGCCCAGCAGGTCGATGCTGGGGTGACCATGAGTGTGCCCCTGCACTCCAGTCTGAGTGATGGAGTGGGAGGCCAACTTAAAAAAAAAAAGTAATCTGTAAGTAGGCATATGTCGAACTGCGTGTGGCAGGGGAGACATGCATATACGTTAAAAAGCATATGTAAAAAAAAATCTACTCTAGAAAATAAAGAATAAAAAATGGTTAATATTTTATAATATAAGTTCACATGCTACTTATTTAATTTCCCATTAAAACTCTATCTTGGTCAGGCTCGGTGGCTTAGCCTGTAATCCCAGCACTTTGGGAGGCCGATACAAGCCTGAGCTCGCAGTTTCAAGACCAACCTGGGCAACTTGGCAAAACCGTGTCTCTACAATAAATAAAAAATTAGCCAGGTGTGGTAGCACACACCTGTAGTTCTCGCTACTTAAAAGGCTGAGGCAGAAGGATTGCTGGAGCCCAGCAGGTGGATGCTGGGGTGGCCATGAGTATGCTACTGCACTCCAGCCTAGGCGACAGAATGAGACTGCAACTCAAAAAAACCCCAGAAAACTCTATCTCTAGTCTGGCTATCTAAATACCTGTGGTGTGATGGAGACTGAAAAGTGGCCATATGACCTAAAGTCAAATGTGTTTCTTGGTGACATCCTTAGTGTGTTCAGGAGATACTATCCCAAAACAACCCATATGTTTATAAAAAGGGCAAAAGACCATGAAACAAAGTTGACTTTATCATAAGAAAATAAACCAAAATTAAATATGTAATTCAATTTTAATAATAGAAAAAGTTGACAGCAAAAGCAAACTTAAAGAAAAAGTCAAAGTCATCACTGCCTGTCTTTGTGTGTTGAGACTATGAAAGGTATTTTCCTCATTCTACTTTAAAGAGATACTGGTTTTGCTCATCCAACACTATTTTTCCTACTTCTAGTGACAGAAATGAGTTGTGACCGTGAGAAGGGACTGAGCTAGTCATCGTACATATCATTTTGGCCATAGTTTTTGCTCCAGGGATAAGCACATTGCCCTAAACCAAGATGATCACTGTCCTTCCCTATTTTTCTAAAATATAGAATATATAATAACATTTATATATTATGGATTATCTTCCAAACTGGGACTATATTAATATGCTTTGTAGAAGAGCGATACATGACATCTCATTTTCACCATTTTATACATAATTAACTCTCAAAGCGATTACATTTTACCTGCATCAAACACTTAGAATTTTATTCAAAAAAGCCATGATATGGGGTACTGGAAAAGATAATAAAAACTTTATTAGTTCTTCTTGGAAAAAGCCAGTTGGAATAATAAACTATGAAATTATAAAATATTTAAATAAAAATGCAAAGTGAGACCATGTGATTTAGGGCCAGATTGAGTGGTATAGAAAAGAGGAAGATTAAACAAGAATGTAAATGGTCAAGAGTAGGTCTTAAGGATATAAAATGCTTGATGGGTGGGTAGACACTCAGGTGACCCACATGGAGAACACAGACTAGCCCAAGGAAAGGAGGCAGGAATGCACATGTGCGCTTGAGAGAAGGTAAGAAGTTAATTCAAGTGAACAATTATCATAATACCATAAGAAAGGAATTGGCCTAGTGGGAAACTGTCAGGGGAGAGGGGAGGGATTGGCAGTTGAGAGAAACCGCTAGGGGAGGGAGGGGCATACCTCATCAACAAGGGCACCTGCATAATCAATGTTTGTATACCTAACCCTGAATTGTACCCCACATCTTTATAATTTAAAAAAAGGAAGAAAAAAAAAAAAAGAAGATGGCAAGGTGCGGGTTAAAGCATGAAGAATATTAAATGAAAGATGCAATTTACACTAAAATCAAAGGCAGAGGAGCCCTATTAAAGGACATATGGCAACAGAGTTAGTTTAGGAAGACTAACTGGGTGATTGTGCAGGATAATATTGAAAGAGGAAAACAACCAAGTCGGAAAAATTAGCTGGAAACAATTTCAGTAATACCATGATAGATGAGCTGACCAAGGTCAGTGCTGTGGCAGGGGAAACAGAAATAAACTGTCAAACCAGTTTAGGAAAAGGTTACTGGTCTTTAGTAACTGACTAGAGATGAGGAAGTCAGAAGAACATGAAAAAGAGAAGAGGGAATGAATCCCAGTTTCAATCCTGGCTAATAGAAATAACAGTACCTAGGATATGAAGGACAAAGTCCCAGAGGGGCAAATCAGGAGTGACAGGTACTCTGAGTTTACAGAGCATAGGGAGAAATTGTCAGCAAATCATGCAAGCAAAAATGTCCTCCTGGGAGTTGAAAAGAAGAAGCTAGAAATCAAGGGACAGGTCAGGATTCTCCTTAGAAAGCATCTACATGTGATTGTTGGAAATCATCTCTGCAGAGTAGTACTCAAAGTCATTAGAATAAATGACCCTTTAAAAGAGGCAACAGGATGAAAATAGCAAAGGTCAAAAACTGGCTGGTGTATAAACTCAGTTGCCATGAATCTTCACCTGGTCAGTCCCCATAAAACAGGTTTTTTTCAACCTGAGCATTATTGATACATTGGGCTGGATAAGTCTTTGTTGTGGTGACGACTGTCCTGTGCATTCTGAGATAGTCAACAGCATCCTAGTCTCTACCACTAGATGCCAGTAACGCTCCCTCCCTCATTTGTGACAGTCAAAACAAAAATATCTTTAGATATTACTAAGTATCCCCTGGGAGGCAAAATTGTCCCTGGTTGAGAAATACTGTTCTAAAAATTGGCCAGGCTGTGTAACCAGAGTGCCCGAGTTTGAGTCCTACCTTGCCTTTTACTCTCTGGATAATCTGGTCAGATCACTTGATCACTCTGAGCCGCGGTTGCATCTACAAATAAACATAGGAATTGTTCCAATGCCATGTTGTGATCGTGAAGATAAGTTATGAAGAAGCATGTAAAGCACCCAGCGTAGAGTTTGCAGTAGATGGAAACTTATGCCTGCACCGTATACGTGGGTGGCATGACGTCTACTGTCTCTCAGTGGTCATTCCCCACACATTCAGGTGTGCAGAGAGGCTTGATGACTATTAAGAAGGCAAGAAATGCATGTTTCTTTTAAATAACACTTTACTTGAGGCATCAAATAAAATTGATATTTATTGTTATATGTTGTTTTACCTTCTAAGTCACATGTCACCAGGGTCCAAAAGGCCATGTGAACCTGATCTGAATTTCTTCTTCTGTGATGTCAATAATACATAGTGGTTTATTTTAAGAGGAAATACTACTGTGGGTAATGATTTAAAAACCAAAGTCATAATAAAAAGTTACTTTTTAGGTGACTTACAAATTTCAGCATTACCTGAAAATATTTAACTTTTGTTTGCTTCATGTCAGTTCAATATTTCAGGAAATGGGGAAGACGCTTTTTAACACATGTCGTATGTACCTGTGCCGGGTATTGTGCCAAGCTGAATTAGAAAGATAAAACGTCATGGTTTCTGCCCTCAAAATATAGGTCTAGAGAGGAGAAAAAATGACCAATGCAACACAGAGCTCGATATGAAGAGGGAACTTGGGAGAAAGCGGGGGTCCAGCCTCCCCAGGAAACCAAAGCCAAGCTTGGCGAAAGGTAACATTTGGTCTGAAGACTTTCAGGAAGAGCATGAGTTAGCAGGAGGACAGGAACCAGGGCATATGTTTCAGACAGAGGGAACAACACACCATGTGCACAGCTGCAGAGTTGAGAGCAACACTGTTGTATTCAGGGAATTGTTATCTTTTCATATTTTTGGAGCATAAAATTCAAAGTGGGTAACCGTAGGGTTCCCTCTGGACTCAGGTAGGCAAGAAAAGATCTTTAGGGGCCTTGCACATGAGGCAAAAATATTAAATTCCATCTTGTATTCAATGGGAAACCATTTAAGAATTTGGAGTTCGTTGTCCATAAAGTTTGACTAAGAATGAAAGTTTTAGAATTAGGTGCTAATCTTGACTAGCATTAAATCTTCTCCTCCTCCATCACCACTTCATCTACCTCCTTCATCTCCTTTTCTTTCTCTCCCTTTTCCTCTTTCTCCTTCTCCTTCAAGTATTCTACTACTTTGCATCGCTCTAAGAAATAGCATTTTTAAATATATTATTTTTAAATAACTTCATAAAAATGCATGTCATAACCTACCACTGTATCACATATAAGTGTAAATAAACATTATAAAACATATAAATACACAAGAGGTGATCAAACACATTCCAGATTAAAACATAAATTGTACATAAGGTCTTAACGTCAAATTGTTTAACGTAGTCACACAAAGTGAGTGTCTACATGTCGCCACCAGAGGGCGCAAGAGTGTGAGATTCTGCACAAGTCCTCACTGCAAGGCCTCTGCCAGAAAACAGAATTCTGCAAATCCCTTTGCTTGCTTGTCCATTTCGATCAAAATATTTCAGTCTTGCAGAAATAATTTAGCTGATGCCAGACTCTATTTAACACACTACAAGGTAGATCAGCCCTGACGCCTGGCCTTCATGCTGGAATCAAAATCTCAGTCCCTATTTCTAGCCTCCTTACGTACCAGACAACCTTCAAATAGGCTTCAAGTAAGATGGATTGCTGGCTCAGCCTGGCGTTCCATCCTGAATATTTCAGGGGGCGGGGGAGGGGGTGCACAAGGAAGGAAGGAAAAAGGCGAAGCAACAGGGTAGGAACAGAAATTCTTAGCTTTAAGAGTTGATAAGGATCAAGAAACTAACTGGAACTCAGAAGGCTCTCTCACTGGGATAGCCGGCACAGCTAAGAGCAACTTGAACCCAGGGAAGGGAAGCAGCATGTTCCCCCCAGCAGGCCAACCTTGGACCTGGGTCTAAAGCCAGGAAGGGAGGGTGACCAGTAGTCCCCACACAGTTTGGAGTGTGAGGTGGAAAGGAATATAGAATTCAGCCTTGTTTATCATCAAATACAAAAAGAACAGCAGAATGAACTGCAGCTAATAACTTTATAGAGATCATTTCATGAGGTCGCAAAATGACTGCATTTTACCAAGATGCCATAGTTAGCTTTTCATTTCATAAGCTATGACAACAGGCCCTTGGAAAGAAAATGGAGAATTCATAGGTTCTCCCTTGAAAACGCAACCCGTCTACTTAGGGTAATAAAATACATACATGTAAAATGTTTTTTTAAAAAAAGGAAATAGGGAAAGCATGTGAGTTAGGGCTAAGGTATGTGGTACAGAAAATGAGGAAAAATAAAATTGAGTTTAAGCGGCCAAGAAAACCAAGAGATTGGATTCATAAAGAAACGAAGGAAAAAATGCTTCAGGAAATACAGAGAGAATTAGATACAAATTTTCTCCTTGAAGGTTATCAGAGCTTGAGAAGGGGCATGGATTGATGGCGGAAGCATTTTGTAAAAGTATTATCAGCAGATGAAAAGTAATATTTTTAAGTCATTCTTTTTGAGGTATGCCTGGGAGGTGGGTTAGAAAAAGGATGGAATATTATTTTTAGTACATGGGAGAGTTAGGGCTTCAGACTTGACCAGACTGGGCATCCCTCCTCAGCCCATGTATCCCAGTGACCTTGGGCAAGTCACCAGGTCTCCTTGGACTTGTGCATCTGTCAGATGGGTGTATCAAACCTACCAGGCTGACTTAGTTTGTAGAATAATGAGATAATGTATGAAGAGTCCCAAGCAAGAGCAGGACTCAACAAATAGTGCGGTTCAATGAATGTATCATCATGATGTCAACAGTAGATAATTTTGTCCTTCCATTTCTCAGTCCTTCTCCTCAAACTAAACCAACTCTGAGGACATGATATTTTTACTCTTAGTTCCCAGGAAAGTTTTCTTTAAAGTGAGGGGTATTCATATGGAAATGTAGATAACACTACTTTATTTTTATGGATTTGTGAAGTTTTAATTACATATATATAATCTGTGCCCCAGACTTTGTAGACACCCTGTAGAATAAACAACAGGAAAGATTCTTTTTTAGGTAAAGTTATATTTTAAGTTCTTGTTTTGAAGTCCAACTCTATTGCCAAGACATAGTAATAATGGCTATTAAAAAAAAAAAGGAAAAAAGGAGGGTATATGCTGCTTTCAAAGCAAGATCAGCCTACTCATAAATGAGAAACAGGACAGAAATCCAGTGTACAAAGTAGCCTGCAGCCAGGTGCCAGCAGGACTCAGAAGCAGCAGAGTCTCCCAGAGGCCAGATGCCCACAGGCTGCAAGCTCAGGCATTCTGGTCCTGAGAGCTCAACCATGCTAAGTGTCTGCTTTAGGCCTCAGTTTCTTCACCTATCCTGATAGAAAAATTAAAGGAACCCACTCCTAAGGTTGTTGTCACTTTAAAAAAACATGTCAGAATATTCAGAGAACTGAATGGAAACAGGCATAGACTACAGACTATGAGTTCAATCATGCAGGTATTAGTTGTTGTTTTTAGATGAAGGGAACAAACTACCTCACCAATGAAGTTGGCAGAAACCATAGTAAAAATAGATGATCTCTATTATTGAGAAAACAATGTTCCTAGGCTGGAATCCTATAGCTCCTTAAAGTCCAGGAGGGAGAACAAAAGACAGGTCTGAACATGTGAGAATTATAGACAAAGCGCTGCCTTTTCTCATTCAAAAGAATAATTGCACAAGTTTAAAAACTAAAAAAGCAATTCAATTTTACAGTTTTAAATAAAGGCAGGAAAAAACTTGGAGTATTTTCTTTCTAAATAAAACTTAGAAAATTTGTTTATAGAGGCATATGAGTATTTTTTAAGTCCACAAAAATAACTGCACCGAACAGAATGCATTTGTATGACATGCAGAATGGTAGTGCCAGCTAAAATGTCCTTTTTTTCTCATAAATGTGAACATGTTGCATCAATTCTGTAAAGATTGTATATTAGCTTAAAATGATACATATTCATAAGGTATAATAATCCTTCAATTTCTCAAAGCTTAAAATGCTGCAAAACTCAAGAAGACTTGTGAGGGGCTGGAGGGTCACCAATTTCCCCTAAACACCACACAAGCAAACTGACAAAATGTAGGAACTTCCTACCCTATGCCCCTGTGGCAGATGGCAGGCTCCCCATCTGATAAGTGGGATCCAGAGGAGAGTGAAATCTTCCCAGGTGAAATCATCTACAAGAATAAGGAGGAGCCAATTCTTGGGCTAGGGGTTTGTGATCACCAGGGCCTCAGGCTCTCCATCACATGCTATTCTATTTCCAGGTTGTGGGGAGAATAGTCCCTGTGAAGTATTCTGTTTCCAGCATCCTTGCACTCCTCCCTCTTCGCTCTTTTTCTCTCTTCTGTGGTTTCCCAGAGCAGAGGATTAGAGAAGTTGATACCCAGGGGCAATTGTTTCCCTAAGCCTGCTGCTCTAATTCTGCCTCATTCTATCTGACTTTTGGGGATTGTATTTCCTAGAGACAGGAGTTCCCACTGCTTTATCTCTGGCTCACAACTGAGAAATGATGCTACAGGCAGAATATACTCTTCAGACAAAGCCAGGGCTCTGGTGGGCCAACTTGTTCTCCTCTCACTGAAGGCAGTGTGCTGAAATACAAGTGCATAAGGGTATTGTGAACCTAACCTTATTTTTTTTCAATTCCATACACTGCTATGATGCCCTACATTTAAATATGATTGAGAATATCTACCCTAGACCAAGATGTTCCTTTAAAATTCTGCAATCAGTGCACACTTCCAAGCATGTAAGTTTTTAAAAAATATAATTACCAACCATACCTATTAATTCCAATTGGGATAATAGGTTTACAAAAATAAGTAGACAGAGTGAATAACCTGTTAAAAAAAAATAGAGATGGAATATGAAAAGAAGAAGAAATTGACTCTACAGAATAAATCTACAGCATGATATATTAGCCACGTGTACATATACACACACGACAAGCCCAACTATGCTCTGGTCAGATCACTTGAAGAGGCTTATGCAACTCTGCTTAATGCAAACAGTTCTTGTCCCCTTCCTTTTCTCACTCTTGCTCCTAGAAGATAAAATGTAAGATAAAGTCCAAAACAATTCATATCATAATGGCACCTGGGAATTCACATTGCTGGAATTGCAGGTTCCCTGTGGAAATTTAGCCACATTCAAGTCATCCTTTAAGAGTCTTGTTTAAAATAAAGGCTACATTTTTAAATGCACCTTTACAGATATTAAGACACCCACTAAATTCTCTCAGTTGAGAGTCCCAATCCTGAACAAGGGGTACCAATTAGCTCGGGAGCTCTCTTGAGGTTTAACTTCTATGGACTTAATAAATATGTTGCTAATTTTTGTTTACTCTGCCATGCTGGCTCCAATAAGAAATTTACAAGGACTAGATTTATTAAAAAGAAGAAAGGGAAGGATAACAGGTGCTCATTTTCAGCCTATTCTGACATGATAGAGGCATGGGTTTTACATGAGACCTCTGGGTCACACTGTATAAAAGAATGGCAGAATTTATTCTCTGACATGGAAATTGACAACACTATATGATTGGAGATAAATGCCATTGACGTTTCTGTGAGTTATCCATGCAGAAACTATTTTTAAAAGATCACTCAATATAAACTAATAAGCTATTTGCCATCCATGGAGGACCAAGGAGTTGTTGATGAAACAAAGCTCAGCAAGAAATGTATATATGTTAAATAATTCTGTGTTAGTTATATCCTCCACTATTCACCTCCCACCTGCAACTAGTAAAAAACTGACAGGTGTGAGATAGGAAGTTCTCATGCATTGTTTGTGACAAATGTGCAATTCTTAAGAAGTGGGTGCTGGACACAGTAGAATGGACACGAGACAGTCAGTACAAATAGAAATAGGAATGTCTTGAGTGTTTGAGGAGTGTCATGGCCAAGGTCCATCAAGATCCTGTCATTCCCAGTGTGTGTTTCACTGGGCATTTTATCTGACATTTCTCCAAAGTGCCCTTCCTCATAGCTGTAGCTTTGTCCTCTGAATCAACTCTTGGTGATAGACTTCAAAGATGTCTTCATATGCCTTTTCCTCAAAAAACAGAATGTGGTTCAAACTGGACACTACTCTCTGATTACTCTCACAGTGGTCTTTTAGCTGAAAGGTAAGCAGTACCTCCCATGGCTATCATGACATCTTAACAGAAATAGAGCCATTAGTTTATTAAATTATTTGAGCCCCTAAGTACAAGATGCTCCTTTAGAAGTGTCTGTTTCCACTGGCTGTCCATTATAATCCTGGACGGCTCATCCTGGCATAAAGGAATGCTGCACTTTATGGAAGTAAATCTAGAAGCCAGCTTCTGTAAAAAGTCAAATGTCAAATATTTTCAGTTTGTGGGCCAGATGGTCTCTGTTGTCACTATTCAATGCCGCAATTGCAGCACGAAAACAGCCAATGACAATATGAAAGTGAATGAGTATAGCTATGTTCAAATGAAACTTTATTTACAATCAAGCAGCGGACTGGGTTTGGTTCATGAGCCGTAGGTTGTCAACCTCTGCTTAAAACCATGAATGGCTGCCCATTGCTTACCAAACTGAACCCTGTATCACCAATCCTGCCATTTGTCTTTCTAAATGACGTGCTACCACTTCCAAAGTCTTCGGTCCCTCTGAACCATGCAGTGCTCACAAACACTCCACACATGCTTTCATTTCTATGCCTTTCACTCTGCCCAGAAAGTCTTTCTTCTCTTTAGTACAGTAGTCATTCAATTCTTCACACTTCCTTTAAGTGACTTCTACAGGTTTTAGCATCTTGTCTTGTCTTCTTTTCTCTCCTCTTTTCTACCAATACATTTGGGGGCCTCTAGAAAAGTCCTATTAACCTCTGCCATGTGATATATACATGTGATATATACTACTATGCTACATACAATTATATAATATACTATAACATATACAGACTCTCTCCTCCCTCAATTCTCAATCAACCTCTGGAAGCTAGTTATCATATCCCATTTTTCTATAGTAATTTCATAGCAACCAACATAAAATCTGGAGCAAAAGTAGGTATCAAGCTTGTAGGGTAGAGAATGTGTAGGGTAGTGAGCTTTGCTTACATTACTGAAATTATAAAATATTGTAGTAATGGTCACAATATTTAACTGATTCAATTATTATTATTATATTGTTATTTTATTGGGTGGGCAAAAGCTTCTTGTGCTGAAATAAGAATATGTTTTGCAATCTCTAGTGGATATCAAATGCCCTGTTAAAAGCTTTTGTAATTTCAAAGTAATTAAAATTGAGATTACTAGGCAGTACCATGCTATCAAGTGTATTCTAAAAATCTCCTCAAAGGATAGGAAATAAACCTTGCACAGGCATATCTAGATTTACTGGGCTTCACTTTTTTGCACATCATGGACATTGTGTTTTTTACAAATTGAAGGTTTGTGGCAGTGCTTTGATGAGTAAGTCAATCTTCGCCATTTTTCCAATAGCATGTGATTACATTGTGTCTCTGTGTCACATTTTGGCAATTCTCCCAATCCTTCAAACTTTTTAAAAGTTACTATATCTAATATAGTGATCTGTAATCAGTGATTTGGGATGCTACTATTTTAATTGTTTTGAGGCACCACAATTGTGCCCATATAAGATGACAAACTTAATCAATTGATGTGTGTATTCTGACTGTTCTACTAACTGGCTATTCCCATGCCTCTTTCCCTGTCTTTGGGCTTCCCTATTTTCTGAGACATAGTAATACTGAAATTGGGCCAATTAATCATTCTACAATGACATGTGTCCAAGTAAAAGGAAGAGTCGCATATTTCTAACTTGAATCAAAAGCTAGAAATGATTAAGCTTGGTGAGGAAGGCATATTGAAAGCTGAGATAAATGGAAAGTTGGGCCTCTTGCATGAAATAGTGCTCCTAGTTGTGAATGCAAAGGGAAAGTTCTGGAAGTAAATTAAAAGTGCTACTTCAGTGAACACACAGGTGATAAGAAAGTGAAACAGTTTTATTACTGATATGGAGAAGTATTTAAGTGATATTTAAGTGGTCATATAATAGAAGATCAAACCTGCCACAACATCCCCTTAAGTCAAAGCCTAATCCAGAGTAAAGCTACAATTCTGTGAAACCTGAGAGAGGCAGGAAAGCTTCAGAAGAAAAGTCGGAATCTAACAGAGGGTGGTTCATAAGGTTTAAGGAAAGTTGTCTCTTAAACAAAAGTACAAGGTGAAGAAGCAGGTGCCGATGGAGAAACTGCAGCAAATTATTCGGAAGATCTAGCTAAGATCACTGATGAAGGTGGCTACACTAAACAAAAGATTTTCAATGTAGATAAAATAGCCTTCCCAACTAGAGAGGAAAAGTCAACACCTGGTTTCAAACTTCAAAGGACAGGCTGACTCCAGGTAGCTGGTGACTTTAAGTTGAAGCCACTGTTCATTTACTATTCCAAAAATCTTAGAGCCCTGGAATGATGCTAAATCTACTCTGTCCTCTGTTAATGGAAAAAAACTGGGATGATAGCACATCTGTTTATAGCATAATGAAATTGTAAGCCCACTGTTAAGACCTACCATTAAAAAATAAATAAAAATTTTAAAAGGATTTCTTTCGAAATATTACTGCTCACTGACAATGCACCTATCACCCTAGGGCTTTGATGAAGATGTACAAGAAGATTAATGTTGTTTTTATGCCTGTTATCACAATATTCGTTCTGCAGCCCATGGATCAAGGAGTAATTTTGACTTTCAAGACTTACTATTTAAGAAATACATTTTGAAAAGCTGTAGCTGCTATAGACAGTGATTCCTGTGATGGGTTTACTTTTGGGCAAAGTAAATCAAAAACCTTCGGAAAACAATTCAACATTCTAGATGCAATTAACAACATTTATATTCATGAAAGGAGGTCAAAATATCAGCATTAATAGTCTGAAAGAAGTTGATTCCAACCCTCATGGATAATCTTGAGCGGTTCAAGATTTCAATGAAGGAAGTAACAGCAAATGTGGTATAAATAGTAAGAGAACTGGAATTAGAAGTGGAACCTTAAGGTATGACCAAATTACTGTAATCTCATGATAAAACTTAAACAAATGAGAGGTTGCTTTTATGCATGCGTGCAAGTGATTTATTGAGATAGAACCTATTGCTGTTGAAGATGTGAATAATGTTGAAATGACAACAAAGGATTTAAAATATTCCATAAACCTAATTGATAAATCAGTGGCAGATTTTGAAGAAATTGACTCTAATTCTGAAAGTTCTACTGTGAGTAAAATGCTGTCAAACAGCATTGCATGTTACAGATAACTCTTTCATAAAAGGAAAATTCAATCAGTACTGCAAACTTCATTGTTGTCCTAAGAAATTGCCACATCCACCCCAAACTTACACAATCACCAACCCGATAAGTCAGTAGCCATTATAATTGAAGCAAGACCCTCCAAAAAAAAAAAAAGATTATGACCCACTGAGGACTCAGATGATCATTAGAATTTTTAACAACAAAATACTTTAATTAAGGTATGTATCTTCTTTAGACATAATGATATTTCACACTTAATATCCTACAACATAGTGCAAAAATAACTTTTTATACCATTTTATGTTTGGGAAACAAAAATTTATGTGTGACTTGATATTGTCATGGTTTAGAACTAAATCTGCAGTATCTCTGAGGTATGCTTGTATCTGGATCACTTGAAGCTAGATGGAATAAAGGACTTTTAAAGTCATCAACTAAGTAAATTCATACTCTCAAGAAGTCCAAAATTGAGGAAAATAAGTCCAAGATTGAGAAAAATAAGCATGTAACAACGATCCTGGAGTGTTAGATGAGATATGACCAAGACTTACTGGTTTTACTATTGATTCTGCAATTCCACTAGGATGTGGGGAGGAGAAATGGGATTGCCCCAGTAGAGCCTAAAGGAGTCTTTCAGTCGATGAGCTTCATGACCGTCAGTCCTTCTGGCCTTCACAATTCAATCCCTCTCCCATTTGAACATTATGAATCACAGTTCCTTTGGCTTTCATCCTCTTCACTCAACAGAGATCCAATATGGACTTTCCACCACCACCATGATAGATACCCAGAGAGATCAGTCAACAGGAGAAGAACAAGCTGGCTGAAACCAAGACTGACTAAAGATCAGTGCAATGAAAGAGAAAAGAGGGGATATTTTTTTAAAGCAATAAATGAACCCAACCACCTGCTCTGCAAAGCAAAGGATCAATTATGCCAACAAAAGAAGACACATTGAGAGTTGCAGAGAGAATGCCAGGGAATGAATGAGCTTAGTATCTAGGGTGTGGATGGACTGAAATAGACAGGTTGACCTAGGAAAGGAGAAAGATGATGCAAGTGGATGGCAAAGAAAAGGAAGGTAGGTGTCCAAGCAGGTGCCCACAATACTGGACAAATAGAAGCAATCAGGGGTAGGGACAGAATTATTTCCCCTCCAGAGAAGTCCCTTTCAATGGTGAGCTGGTTGAGATGCTGGAATTAGTATCGAAGAGGCCACCTGCACCACTTCAGCGCACAGTCATCCCTCTGATTGCCAAATAACAAAGAAAGCCCTAGCAGGCAGCAACATTTTTTCTTTGTTTTTATGCGACTTCCTAAACCCAGCTGAATTCAAAAGCAGCTGCATGACTCCTAATTAGCAAAACACCACACACACACACACACACAGATACACACACACACACACACACACACACACACACACACACACACACGAATAGAGTTATTGAAATTAAGTTTTACGCTGTGTCAGAGTAGTCAAGAAAGAGCAAAAGGAGCAGAGATAACATGACTCTAGTCATGACCTATAGATAATTCTTAATGTTAAATGTTCTTAAAAAGGAAGAAAAAGGTTAATTTACAACCATGAAGTTCTATTAATGCAGCAGCACATCTGCTAAATTACTTTCACTGGATAACCGCCCCCCCAAAAGTAAAGTAGTCTTGATCATACTTCTGCCTTACTCAGAAAACTTCATTGCTTCCCCACTGCTTCCAAAATAGTGTCAACACTCACAAGTTTGTAATTCAAGGCCTACGACTGCCAGACCTCCATCTGGGTTTTCAACCACATGCAGCCTATACTCTAATCCAAACAAGCTTCCTCTTGTATCTTTAATTTTACTCCCCTTCTTCATTTCTATCAGCCAAAATCTACCCATCCTTCAAGACCCCGCTCAATTACAATCTCCTTCTTCAAGTCTCCTCAAATTTCCTCAAGTAAAAGTAATCTCTAGTTATCTTTCATGTTAAACTCTCTTGTAGCCCAGTGGTTCTGACACTTTAACGAGTATCAGAAACCCCTGGAGAACTTTTAGTTTTATTTAACTTTCTAATTTTAATTTTTTTAGAGACAAAGTCTTGCTCTGTTGCCCAAGCTGGAGTACAATGGCATGATCATAGTTCACTGCAGCCTCAAACTCCTGGGATCAGGTGACGTTTCTGCCTCAGCCTCCCGTGTAGCTAGGACTACAGACAAGCACTACAATGACTGGCTAATTAAAAAAAACTGTAGAGTCAGGGTGACTTAGCAGGTCTATGAAGTGGTGCAAGAATTTGCATTTCTAACAAGTCCCCAAATGATGCCAACACTTCTGGGCCAAAGATCACACCTGAGAACCACTACCAGAACAATGGTGGGCATGTCTTATCTTCTTTTATAAAGCTTCTTGGAAACAGAAAAGATTCTTTGTGTTTCCATAACTTTTCAGTCCAAGTTTATATTCAGTAGGTGCCTAACCGATTTTTGTCAAAGTAAATGTATGTGTGCCTGTTGCTTCCTGTACGTTTGTGTATATTCATTCAACAAATATTGATTGCAGGCACATACATTTGAAATATGCATATATATGGTATGAATATTTAAAGTGTAAGCAGGTTTCTTAATCATCTCACATTTGGCAAGCTAAATATGAATATGCTATGATCCATTTTGCAAATGTGTTAGGCAGAAGAGCACCATTAAAATTCAATAGGAATCTTTATTTGAAGAATGTCCATCTGTGATCATTTGTGGTAAATAAAACGAATCTTTCATTCTGCCTTAATTTCAGTTAACCCATATTACATATTGCCTCAGCTTCAAGATAAGGAAACATGGGGTTTTTATGTCCCATGTTATGATACTGACATCACTGTGGACATTATTCACATTCTAGATACTCAGTAAGCATCTAGTTTTCAGTATACCACCCATACCCATTAGTAGTGCTTAAGAGCACAGATGCTAGAGTCTACCTGCTCAGGTTCAAATCCTGCTCTAGCACATGATCTTGGACAGATTGCTTATTAAGTTTCAGTTACCTTCTTAGTAAACTATGGACAATAATGATAAACCTGCTTCCTGATGTTTATAAAAACTGAAAAGGTAAATACATGGAAAATGCCTACCTGCTGCAACCTAGGAATTGCCACAGGTACTGCTGTATTAATATTAGACAGACATGAAAACTCCCAGAAAGATCCCACCGTCTTGTCTCAGCTGGAGTCAGAGATCTTATTTCACCCAGTTGCCATCTAAAGTTACCCTCAAGTAAGTTAGACAAAATTAGCAAATGTAAATGTTAATATTTTAACACTTTATGGTACTTGATAATTACCCATATTATTCATTAATGCTGGTACTCTACTTTTAGCATATCTTGAGAACTAAATGGTATCATGATAGCATTTTCACCAGAAAGACCGATGCTACCTAGTAGCTTCGATTACTGAATAATTGCAACCATCACTCAAGTCCCACAACCAGTAATGCTCTGTTTTGTCCTCAAACATGCAAATCCATGACACTAAAATTATGAATGCCTGAAGATAACTTTGGTTTTTCTACTTGTCAAATTCCCTGATTTACTCTAATATAATCAGTGGGAACCACAGGATAGGGCTGTCCTTTCTGTATGGTTTTAATATTGATAGACTTGTGTTTGTACCTGGACAACGTCAAGCTGATAAGCATTTACCACCCAATGAGATGAGACTATAAAAATGCAGCTCTCATCTCTGTTTGTGGTTTTAGTTATGTTGCTGCCTGATACAGGCAGGAAGTTACATTTCTCCTGTTCGAAGGACGTAATTCCATGAGAAACTGGCATTTGTTTCATAAAATGAAAATTTAAAATTAAACCTTAATATATGATGTCAGAGTAAAATTAAAATGATAGGAAATGCAAGCTTGCATTATTTGCGATTACTGTAAACATGACTGATGTGTACTTTTCAATGATATTTTCATAATTCAACACTTCTAGACTGATTATATAGTAAAGATCATACTTCCCCTAAGAGGTGACATTTTTACATTAACTCCCACAAAATTCTGATCACTTGTGTAATTTTATGTATTGCACAGATTACCCTGTTCTTGTGGTATTCGTTTCCTAAAGCTGCCATAAAAAGATGTCACGAACTTATTGACTTAAAACAACAGAAATTCATTCTCACAAATTTAGAGGCCAGAAGCCTGAAATCTCAGAGTTGTCAGGGTCATGCTCATTCTGAAGGCTCTAGGGGACACTCTAATTCTTGCCTTCTCTAATTTCTGCAGCCTGTAGGCATTCCTTGTGGCTATATCTCTCCAATCTCTGCCTCTGTTGTCACATGGTCTTCTCTTTCATGTGCCTCTACGTCTTCTCCTCATCTGACTCTTACCAGGAGACACCTCTTAACAACAAGGGTGCCTGAATGAAGCATATTTGTATACTTAACCCTTAACTGTACCCCACAATATCATAATAAAAAATATTGTTTATAAAAAAAACCAAAAAAACAAAGACATTCTTCATTGGATTTGGGGCCCACCTGGATAATTAGGAATGATTTCATTACAAGATCATTAACTTAAACATTTGCAAAGACCCTTTTCCCAAATAAGGTCACATTCATGGGTTCGGGGACATGTCTTTGGGGGAGGGGCATCTGTCAGCAGTCAACCCCCTACACTTGTAGTATGAATGTGTATGCATGTTTCACCTCCTTGCTATACTATAGAATTTTTAAGACCAGGGATTTGTTTTCTGTAGTAGTGATTCTACCAGGTACTTGGTGCTCAGTACTCAGAGTATTCACTCATACCAGGTACTCTAACTTTGTGTTGAGTCAATATACAAATAATTTTAGAACATAATTGCAACTCCTGCATTGTAACAGCAAAATATTGGGAAAGTATTCAGAAAGTAGAGGAGTGGCCATTCCCCAAATCATTAAAGGAGCTTAGCTTCAGATTGTGTCAGGATCAATGACGGCAGTTGGCAAACTAAAGCAATCAAGAGGCAAGGAAATAAGGCCATGATCTTAAACTCAAATCGCACACCACATATAATGCTTCTCTGAATGCAAACTGCTCTCAGCAGTTCAATAACCATTCATAGAAAGATGGAACCACTTAGGCAAATGCATGCAGACATTTTCCCAATAAAGAGGTCTATAAAGAAATTTTAAAGGATTTACAGAAAATTAATCTTATTTATTCTTCCCCTTTCAAAAGATATTTTGCTTATCATACTGTCACACAAAAAGTGTAATTGGCTATGTGAAAATCAGATTCTAAAAATGAAAATAATTAAACTAGTCCTCCTGCATAGCTATATATGATTTATAATTTTAAAAATCAACATTTTAATAATACTTTACAATTTTTAGGGTATTTTCTCAGGTGTAATTCCATTTGACATAACCAATAGCCTTATGAAATAAGATATCTCCCCAAATAAGAAAATGCATGTTGAGAAATTAAGTGACTTTCCCAAGGTCACAGAAGTGAGATCAGTCAGATCCTGACTTGAGCATTCATTCTTCTGGTGCCAAGTCCAACGTGTGTGTGTGTGTGTGTGTGTGTGTGTGTGTGTGTGTGTGTGTGTGTGTGTGTGTGTGTGTGTGTGTGTTATAACACTTCCAACTAGACTGTAATTTCCTATGAGTATCTGTCATCAGCATCAGTGATTCTACCAGGTACTTTCTTATACTTGGTTATATGGTTACATCACAAAACATTTTAAAAATCCAATTGATAAAGACTGAATTGTCTTCACAAAAGGAAAGAAACTGAGGATAACTCTAAATAAACTGTGAATTCTAGTAAGGTCAATATGAAGAAAAATAAAAGTGGGTGAAGGAGGAAGCGAGGAATAGAGAGAAAAAGTAACGAAGGACTTTGCATTTCCCTGTGCCTTTAAAGAAGAGGAAAACTCACTTTTCTTAGAAATAGAGAAAATTTTGTCTTAAAAGCATGTTACTTTACATTTTACTAAATCAGAATTCTGTTGATCATTTGGTAACAAATTGTCTTATATTGTTCCCAGGATGTTACTCATTAATCAACTATAAGTTTCTAAAGGGCAGGCATTATGCCTTATATTAAGAATCATTTCCTAATATAATTCCTATAAAGGAATCAGTTCCTTTTTGTCCTTCACACATCTTACTCCCCAAACTCATGTTGGATACTCAGAACTCAACAACTCACTGTCAATTTAGAAAAAGAACAGATTCTCTTAATTGTTAGGGGTCTCCAGAAAAATATCCTTTTGGGGACATGGACTTCTTGCATCATTTTGCAAATCTTGATCCCTTTGTTCACCAGTGTTCCCTAAATTAATCAAAGCCTGAAGGCCTGAAATAAGCTAAATGATAAACTATAGCTTGGCAGTTAAAAATTAGGCACAGATTCTCTTTCTGAAATGTCAGTGCATAACTGGCTCTTGGGAGCATCTTTTTAAAGAATTACTGGCTACTTGAACTGGTTTGCCACTCACAAATGCCAAAATAAGAGAGCTGGACCACACCCAGTTGACTTCACTAGCAAGGAAAGCACAGAGACCATAGCTCCCAGGAGGCACCAGGACCAGGATCCAACCCCAGGTGCTCTGGGTACACACCCTGAAACCCCAGTAGAAGAGGTCCTAGCCACCCCTGTAAAAGACTGTTTTCAGTTTTCTTGAGGCTACACAGATATGAAAAATATTGCTGTTGCCACCCGTGCCACTTCCTTCTCCAAGGAGCTTAAATCATCAAGGAGCTACAAATCTTTCTTCCTTTTTGTTAGAGGTCATCCCTTTCTTCTTTCCAGGATCTATCAAGGCCAGAAGTTCAAAGGAAGCTTTGGCTTTTAAAAACACTTACTCATATTTTATAAATCTGCGTAATCTCTGTGACGATCCACCCATATGGGGGAAAAATCTGTTCCTTGGTCTATCTCTGAAATTAGAATATCTGCCTTTAATCACATAAACACATTTTTATCATCTTTGGAAAGAAAGGCCAAATGATAAGGTGCAATGGTTCTTAAACTTCTTGGGGTCACAGACCTAGAAGAATCTGACAAAACTTATGAATATAATCTTCATAATAATGAAATGCTCAAAATGTAAGAGGCCCTTAGAATTCCTATAGCACATTCAGAAACACCCTGGGGTTCTTGAACTTTAGGGGGGAAAAAAGTCAGGCAATCTTACACTTGAGTATTAGTCAAGCCTCATTATATATTTTGAAAAAGTTACAGCCAGGCTCCGTGGCTCAGCCTGCAATCCTGCACCTTTGGGAGGCTGAGGTGAGTGGATTGCCTGAGCCCACGGGTTCGAGACCTGTCTGGGCAGGCGAGACCTCATCTCTACAATAAAAAATCAAAAAATTAGCTGGGCGTGGTAGCGCACACCTGTAATTCCGGCCACTCGGAAGGCTGAGGCGGAAGGATCGCTGGAGCCCAGCAGGTTGAGCCCAGCAGGTCGAGGCCGGGAGTGGCCACTGCACTCCAGTCTAGGCAACAGAGTGAGACTCCAACTCAAAAAAAGAAAAAGAAAAAGAAAAAGTTACTATAAGATCTGTAGGCTGGGCGCAGTGGCTCAAGCCTATAATCCCAGCACTTTGAGAGGCCGAGACAAGAGGACTGCCTGAGCCCGTGGGTTTGACACCAGCCTGGGCAACATGGTGAGACCTCATCACTACAATAAATAAAAAAATTAGCTGGGCATGGTAGCATGCGTCTGTGGTTCTGGCTACTTGGAAGGCTGAGGCAAAAGGATTGCTGAGGCCCAGCGGGTTGATGCTGGGGTGGCCATGAGTGTGATACTGCACTCCAGTCTGGGTGATGGAGTAAGACTCCAACTCAAAAAAAAAAAAAGAAAAACTTTTTCTCAATAGCCTAAACAAGTAATCATCAGCTTGAGTGGCTAATTACACAAACACTGGGGTCAGTCAAATCTGTATGTGATATCTGGCTCTGCTCCTTCCTAAGATCCTGAACTTAGGCGGGTCATCAGATCTATCTGAACATAATTTTCCAGATCATTAAATATCTAATAGTGTTGATATAAGGATTAACAGAAATAATATCTATAATGTCATTGGTATAGTGTTAAGTACATAGTGCTTAGTGTCCCAAAAATGGTTGGTATTACCATCACCATTACCATCAGAGAGAACACATGATGCAAGTAGGATTGGAATATATTAAATATATAAAGACACAAAGCACCTTATAAGAAAACCCTTGAAGCTCTATGAACAATAAACCAAAGCTATACATTTGCCACCACTAGAGTGACCAATTTTCAAAATATAGATCTTGGCTTATAGTATACTTCACAGCAAAGGGTGAGAGAGCTTTCACTACCACGTGGTCTTACCTGTGCAGGATCCTGAGGTCAGCAGTCTGGGTCCTGAGAACTGCATTCAGTCAAGATTGGGGTCTCACTAGCACAGATTAAACCCAAAGACAAAGATGGTGATAAAACCGAGCTTCCTAGAGTGACTTACCCATTTTTTTTTTTTTTGAGTTGGAGTCTCACTCTGTCGCCCAGACTGGAGTGCAGTGGCCGCTCCCGGCCACCGCAGCCTCGACCTGCTGGGCTCCGGCGATCCTTCCACCTCAGCCTTCCCAGTAGCCGGAATTACAGGCATGCGCTACCATGCCCGGCTGATTTTTTTTTTATTTATTGTAGAGATGAGGTCTCGCTGCCCAGGCGGGGCTCAGGCAATCCGCTCACCTCAGCTTCCCAAAGGCACGGGATTACAGGCTGAGCCACCGAGCCCGGCTGACTTACCCATTTTTTAAAATCCATTTCTAATAGATGAACTCAAAATGATTCCATACCATTTCCTAATACTGCTCACTGCAGCCTCAACTTCCTGGGCTCAGGTGATCCTTCTGCCTCAGCCTCCTGAGTAGCTGGCACATGCCACCACATCCAGCTAATCTATTATTATTAATTTTTTTTTTGTAGAGATGAGGTCTCACTATGTTGCCTAGGCTGGTCTCAAACTTTTGGGCTCAAAAGATCATCCTGCCTTGTCCCAAAGTGCTGGGATTTCCAGGCATGAGCCACTGCGCCCAACTGAAATGTTTATTAATACTTTATGGTAATATCTTTTATTTATTCTTTTATGCCTTTTCCCAAGGTTAAATTTGTGTTTGACTCTTCAACCACCTAACACAGTGCCTAGTCAAAAGCAAAGACTCTGCAAGTGTTTGGAATCAGAGAAAAAGAAGAAAGATACAAGGCAAGGAAGGAAAGGAGAAAAAAGAAAAGTAGGAAATGAAGATGGCAGGGCGTGTATGTTCATTTGATTACTCATAAAGATTGATTGAATATCGAATCTATACCAAACTCTGTATCAGGCACCAGAGGTGCAATGATGGATGAATTTTTATTCTATTTGAACACATAGTTCTTTTTTTTCTTTTTATTTGATTGTGTCTTTAGTAGAAATTAGGGAAGAGAAAAAAGTAGAAATAAGTCAATTGCTATTGACCTGAGCAATAAGGGTGTGATAGAGATCACTCACTGTTTACAAAATATTTGCATTCCCCTTCCAGAGGGTTGAGCTGCTGCAACAAAACAATGTCAACCAGAGACTACATTTCCCTAGATGGGACCTTGTGACTAATGTCTGTCCAATGAATTGTGGCAAAAGTGATGTCTGCCACCTGCAGTGATGTCTGCCAGCTGGATTTTGACACCTAGTACCATGTTGGAAGCCCTATGTTGAAGATGACACAGGAGAGAACTTCACTTTCCTGCTTCTGTTTGGACTTCATGTGTGTAAGCAAAACTAATACTGAAACTGCAACAAAACTCTTTTCTTAAGTTACTTTGCTAAGATTTTGGGGGTTTGTTCATATAGCTAATGTTTACTCTAAAACTTAAAAGAAATTAGAAATATAAAATCAATTTTCAAATAGCCTAAAATATATTCAATGTGCATTATTAATAAGATCAAACTAACTGTCTAAGTTGTCAACATGTTTTGCTTTTGGATTAGAATGATATCAAGTCAACATAGTAATGCTCATCAGTACACACTGATATAATTCTCTCTTAAGCTGCCATTGACATCATAGAAATTTGGAAAGGGAATTGGTGGACTGTTAGTAAAACCACATATAGGGTGGTCAAAGTAGGTGTTATTGATTTGAAAATAATTATTTAAATGGAACAATAGAGTAATCATTACATATTAAATGTAATTTTGGGTGGTTAAAATCAAAAGTACTTTTAATTTAGCTTCATTTGCATATTTAACTTAAGACTTTTAAAGCAACACTCCATTTAGACAACATGAGACTTTTTCCTATTTTTTTTTACTGTTGCTTTTGTGTTGTTACTGATAAAAATGCTGACGATGTCTTCTAAAACCTACAGCCACATGCTTTCTGAGTCAAAACCTGACTGTGTACTTTCCACATATGTAATTTATATTTACATACTTTACATAAAACAAACTTCAGATTATGCCACATGCAAATTTTCTAAGATATACATTATCATTTCTACCTTATGAATAGGAAAATTGATGTTCGTAAAGGTCAAATAATCTGACAAGTTCAAATACCTACTAAGTGAGGAAGTTGGAATGACAGCAGACATTATATATGCTAAATGTTTGCTATGTGTCTGACACTCTTCTATAAGCTATCGATTTGCTAGCTTATTTAATCTTCATAGCAACCCTAAGAAATACAAACAATTGTTGTCCTCTTAACAGAAATGAGGAAACTGAGACTCAGAGAGTTTCAGTGACATGTTCAAGGTTGCACATCTCCTAGGTGGTTGAGTTAGAATTCAGATGCAGGCTGTTTGGTTCCCTTTCATCACTTCACTAACTGTGATAAGGCTAACTTATCTTTGATGAAAGAGAATGTATAAATTCAATTTTGCTTTAGAACAATGCAGGGCGAGTTAAGTCATTTCTATAAGCATGTAACTCATTTAGTTATTTTTTTAAAATCTTGAATTTAGAATTAGGAGGAAAATAAAGTGCCACAGATTTAAGTTGGATAGGCAGATAGTCTTGTCACTTCTAGAAATCAAAACAGAATATGCAACAGTCACATCAGGATCAGAAAGGTGAACAGCTGTGGAAATGTCAGTGGGTTTGCCCTTAGGAGGAAGTTGGAAGGTCTATAAAAAGCTGATGGGGCAGAGAAGCAAACAAAACTCACAGATCACATACCCACAAGATATTTTGCGGTTGTTAATTCCCATCTACCTATGCTGTTGCTTTCTTTAATCTGTCTTCCATATCCCAGGAACAAAACTCAACTTGATTTTTTTAATAAGCAAAAATATTTGAATAATAAATGAGTTCTGCTTATTAAAGGCAACAAGAGAAAGTAAGGTAGGTCACAGGTGACACATGACACAAAGATTCGTATTAGGATTCAGCAAGCAATCAGAAACCCATTGAGAGAACAACATTCTTAAAATAACAATGTTATGAATAAATGGACAGAAGATAAAATAAATCGAGTTCTTATTTTAAAGGATACATTGACATTACACACACAAAAATAAAGGATCAATCATATGGAACTATTTCTCTGAATGACTCAATGACCCTTGACCCTTACCAATCTATCCTCTTTAAACAGGAAACACAAAGAATTAATCTACTCAACTGGCCAGGTGTGGAGGCTCAAGCCTGGGAGGCTAAGGCAGAGAATTGCCTGAGCCCCAGGGTCCGAGACCAGCCTGGGCAACTTGGTGAGACCTCGTCTCTGCAATATATCAAAAAAATTAGCTGGGTATGGTAGCACTCACCTACAGTTCCGGCTACTTGGAAGGCTGAGGGGAAGGAACGCCTGAGCCCAGCAGGCTGACACTGGGGTGGCCAAGAGTACCTGGGCGACAGAGTGAGACTTGACTCAAAAAAAAAAAAAAACTACTTGACTATAAAAGGGTGTACTATATACTTATTGTATTAAAATAAATTCTTCCCCTAGAAAACTGTATCACTCAACAAATTCAGCACAGATAACTTCAGTCAAAGCTGAGTTGAGACTAATGGATTTAGAGTCAACAAACCTAGGCTGTATTAACCACTCTGTGCTTTCTTTTCTTTTTTCTTTTTTTAGATTCAAAAATATAGTTTGTTTAAGCCAGGCTCGGTGACTCAGCCTGTAATCCCGCACTTTGGGAGGCTGAGGTGAGTGGGTTGCCTGAGCCCGTGGGTTCGAGATCTGCCTGGGCAACTTGGCGAGACCTCATCTCTACAATAAAATCAAAAAATTAGCCGGGTGTGGTAGCGCGCGCCTGTAGTTCCAGCTACTTGGAAGGCTGAGGCGGAAGGATCGCCGGAGCCCACCAGGTCGAGGCTGCGGTGGCCGGAAGCGGCCACTGCACTCCAGTCTGGGTGACGAAGTGAGACTCCAACTCAAACAACAACAACAATATATATATATAGTTTATTTAAAAGTAAATTAGAGAGAAAGATTTACCTCCCCAAGGTGGGGGAGGGGGAAAAAGCCAAGAAGCATGGCGACAACAGAGTCTAGCAAGGCAATGGCCCACTCTGCACTTTCTAAGTGTGCTGTTAGGTACTTAACCTCTTTAATTCTCAGATTAAATAAACATGAAGTGTGTGCAACACAGAAACCATATGGCTCAGTATCTGAGCTGTGTCTCATTCAAAAGTACAGCTCCGCACCAACAGAAACATAAAAAGTAATCACATTCTTCATTTAAGCTTCTTGAAGGATATCAGAAGTAATTCAGTACACAGTCTAGATGGGCACTATTTTTGTCCTCAATCTCCCCACCCTGCCTTTACTGTCCTTGAACTCAACCTGCTTTGGTGCCTTGCCTCTTGGAATTGTTGGGAAACTCCTGCTCCGTTTCCAGCCGGTCAGCTTTTGGCCCCTCCCCATTTGCTCTCTCACTTGTGTATTCATTGTTTAAAATCACTTCTCTCTTCCAGAAAGAAAGAATAATTCCCCTTTATAAAAGATTTTAAAAGGGACATTGAACTGGTGAACTGGGAAGAACGGTGTCTGTCAACACATCTACATTAATGTCTTTTTGTTATATCACATGAGGATAATAAGACTCATCTCAAAGGATTTTATGAATATTAAGTTAAAAATATCTGTAAACTTTCTTAAAGGAAGTGAGAGCTTTCTGCTTGTGAGCACGTGTACCATACGTGTAACATACATACGTTCCTTTTATTTATTTTTTTTTCCATATGTTCCTTTTAAAGTAATAGGCACACTTGATACTCTGGCCCTCTGGATTCATTCTCTACCCTACTCTGCTCTCTGGAAAACTCATCTTTCCGGACTGTATCAAATGGGGGGCATTAGCAAAAGGCCAGGGGATGGAAAAGTGAGACTGGGATAACGATTCCCCTGGGTTGCGGTTGCAGTGCTTACATTTCTCTACTGAAGTTTGTAAATCTTGCTGGGCAGACTTCTCCTAGTTCAGCCACAGCTCTCTTGGTTCTAGTAATTATTCCCTTCCCTTTCCTCTTCAGGCGCAGGAGAGGTCATGGGTGCAAATGTGCTTCTTCATCCTTTTTGGACTTTCCTGACTGCAGACTTGTCCTGCCCACATATTAACTCTTATCATACTACCCTATTTGAGACTGTCACCGGTTTCCCTGCCAGGATCTTGATGGATACAAAAGATAAATCAGTTTGGGGGTTTCCATCCATGAATCCCTTGATCTACTGTGGGGGGAAAATGACATATAGGCACCCTAAGGCTTATCTTCTTTCCTCATAAACTCCCGCAAGCATAGGAAAGAGGTAGAAGTATGTTCAATACGTCAAGGGAAAGATGAATGTGTCAAGGACAAGGGAGCATGAAGGGTGAGGTATTAGGACAGGGAGTTAAACTACCCCCAGGGAATTTGTTCCTTATCTTTTAAATGAGGTATTCAATGATAATATCCAAAATGTATAAAGAACTCAAACAATTTTCTAGCAGGAAAACAAATAACTCAATTGAAAGTGGGCAAAGGACCAATATGGACATTTTCCCAAGGCATATAGATGACAAAAGGTATATTTTTTAAAAATAGCTCAGCATCACTAATCACCAGGAAAATGCAAATTAAAACTTCAATGAAATATTGCCTCATAACTGTTAAAAGAGCTGTGCCTACAAGATAAATCTTGGCAAAAATGTAGAGAAAAGGGAACCTTAACACACTGTTGCCATTATGGAAAACAGTATGGAAGTTCCTCAAAAAAATAAAAATAGAACTATCATATGATCCAGTGAACTATCATATGATCCAGTATATATCCAAAAAACAAAAAGGAAACCAGTATGTCGAAGAGAGAGATCTGTTCGCCCTTGTTTACTGCATCAATAATCACAATAGCCTAGATTTGAAATCAACCTAAGTGTTCACTGACAGATAAATGGATAAAGAAAATGTGGTATACATACACAATGGAATACTATCTGGTCTCAGAAAAGATACAAATCCTGCCATTTGTTGACTATATGAATGAACGTTATGTTAGGTAAAATAAGGCAGGCTCAGGAAGACAAGTGCTGCATGATCTCACATATACGTGGAATCTATAAAACAAACAACTCATAGAAGCAAAAAGTGGTTCCGCACCTCACAAAACGGTGGTTACCAGGGGCTGAGGCAGGGCTTGGGGTCAGGATTAGAAAGACGTTGTTCAAAAGATACACAATTTCAGTTTAAACAGGATGAATAAGTTCAAGAGAACTATTATATAGTATGGGGGCTATACTCAATAATAATGTATTATATAGTTGAAAATTGCATAGAGAATAAATGCTCTCTCTACCAAAAAAGTGTAAGCATGTGAGGTAATGCATATGTTAATTAGCTTGAGTTAGTCATTCCACAATGTATACAAATTTCAAAACATTACGTTGTACACCATCAATACATACAATTTTATTTTGAGAATTAAAAATAAAAATAAAGTGCAACATTCTGGTGACTTCTGCTGCTTTGAAGGCAGCAAAAATAAACAAATTAGTCTTGGTTTGTACAATTAAAGACTTTTCTTCCTTTCACGCAAAATTACCTCCACACAATATAGTAACTGAGAATTACGTTTTGCATCACATTGGCTGCCTCCAGGTCAGAGTAGAATTGCTTATGATTTTTCAATTAAAATGTATGTTAAGAAATTTCATTAAATAATTTTGTCTTAAATAATTTTGCCTTACAGTGTGGAAATATTCTCTGAAGGTTACTTGTGCCCTCTGGATTTTTTAATAAGTGAAGAAAAACAAGTTTAAGTAACATAGCTATGGTTTTCAGAACTCATTATTAAGGAAAGTAGATCAATGTACTTTTGTATATTTATTTATAACTGAGTAGGACATGCCCAATTACTTGTGATTATGAAAAATAATTCAAAGCAAATTTTACCCAGTAGCTACAGAGCTTTTTTTAACCAGAAAAATGATTTGCCTGACCTACTCTCAGTAGCCAAATTTAATCTTACTAATGAACAGTGACCAAATTATTGGAATTAATAATGGGTAGAGAAAGCAGTTAAGAATTTTTTACTGACCTCTTTTAATAAAGAAAAGTCTAAAAGTTTAGTCTGTAAAAGCAAGTTTGGGAATCATTTTTTTATTATTTATTACTTACAAACTGCAAGCTCCATGGAATAAAAATATTTATTTTCATTTAACTAAATTTTAGCATTCATTATAGTACCTGGCACCTGGAACGTGCTCAGTTTATGTTTATTTATTGAATAATGGAATTAATGAATAAAGAATAAGTTAATTTCTAATTACTTTATAATCCTAGAGGATTTAATCATCTTATTGGGGAGTTAAAATTATAATGGAGTCTTTATTTGCTTTTAATATTTCTACATAATTCACAAAACAGTATTATATATGCATTCATAAAAACTTATTTTTCAGTAGTCTAGTATTTGTTGAGCACTTAATATAGGCAAGATACTGTTATGCACTATGGGGTACAATGAGGTCAATTAGGTATAGATGTTTCCTTTAGAAGCTGTAGAAGCAAGAATGAAATAAATATAAGTTACTGCTCTCCAAGGCAATCTCTTTTTACAGAAAGGAAGTTCAGCTGAAATGAAATGAGAGTGAAAATGAAGGAGAGTTGACATCTACCTGGAGGTTGGGGAATCCAGGGAAGGCTTCAAAGAAGAGGTAGCTTTTACATTGGGCCAAGGAGGAGGCATAGAATGATAATAGTTCAAAAAAAATTGATACTCGTTCAACAGCATGGGGGTGTTTACAAATGAGCACTTTTGCCATATACCCTCATCTAATCCATATAGAATTCCAGAGGGATAGATATAATTGTTTCCATGTTAGAGAAAATTAATGACTTCTGAAAATTTAAGAGAATATAAATTTGCTCAGCCAAAAAGCGATTGAATGAATGAAGCTCATTTTTCTGGGAGGTCTAGAATACATAGTACAAATGGCACTTGCGAACTTTGAATTTGACCTAAATGTTCTAAATACTATACTGCATAGCCCTCTTGGGGAAGGATCTTGGGGTAGAAATATCCACAAATAGACCAGTGAGAAAACAGTGATTTTCTGGGACTTCATTGCAGCAACAGGTCTCGTTTTTTACAATGTAGCTCCCCTGGATTGGCTAACAACAGTAATAATAGCTAACATTTACTGTGTGTTCTTTATGTGGAATGCATTATGCAAAACCTTACAATGTTGCTAGGAGAGGTGGCTTACACCTGTGATCCCAGGACTTTGAGAGGCAGAGGCGAAAGGATTCCTGAGCCCAGGAGTTTGAGGACAACCTGGGCAACATGGTGAAATCTCATCTCTACTAAATAAAATAAAATAAAATAAAATAAAATAAGCCACACATGGTGGTGCATGCCTGTAGTTCCAGCTACTTGGAAGGCTGAGGCAAAAGGATTGCATTTGACCAACAGGTCGAAGCTGCAGTGGCTGTGAGCGTGCCACTGCCCTCCAGCCTGGATGACAGAGTGAGATACTGAATTAAAAACAGAAAGCAAAAAACAAAAACAAAAAAAACTTATGTGCATGCTCTCATTTAATTTTCACATCAACCCTATGTGGTAGGTGCCATTATAAGCCTATCTATACAAATGAGAAACACAAGGCTCAGAATTATAAATAACTTAGGTAGGATCACACATTTGACAAGTGACTGTACCACTATTATTATTAACAACCCTTTGATAATACAACCAAGCCTTTAATTAAGAAGACAAACGATTCACAGCCACTTCTTAATAAATTCTACCAGTAAAGAAATGTTACTCGGTATCTGAGTCATTAGTGGTATTGCTGGGTCTAAATATTCATCTACTTATTTCCATCTTCATCAAGTTTGCTCTGCCACATATAATTACAACGTAATATCTAAGTACACTGTGAATCTAATTAGAGGTGTCATTTACCAACGCAAGCAATAAATAAACCTGCAGATACATGAGCTTCCATTGATTTGCTGCAGAAGAAAATCTGTTGTTTTTTTTTTTTGTTGTTGTTGTTGTCCTTTTATGCAGTTTTAGTTCCTCAGGGCTAACTTACCTTTTTTATATCAAATCTGACATCCAGACTTTGAAATTAAGTTCATGGCACAGAGTTTCCATTTTTTCGCCACCTTCCTGCTTTTGAAAACACCACTTTTTAATACAATAAAATACACCAATTACTTTGGCTTTGCTTTTGTTTTGTCATAAAAGACGCTTTACTTTTTCATTCTGCATTTGAGACTTGAACAGTCAGGCTTTGCTGACTTAATGTGATTCGGGTCAGAATCAGCCCTGCAGAAGTAATTCATTCTTCTTAATGGAATGAAAATAAGCTTAAGAAATGGACCCCAGTCCAATTTTGCCATTAACCAGTTGTGAGACCCCAAACAAGTGGCTTGTCTGCTTAGTTTCCTCATCCTTAAAAGAATAGAAGGGAACTAGTTGTTCTCAATATTTCTTTAACATGTGAAATCCTATTCTTCTCATGCATGCAAGGTTTTATGCATCTGTTCATTTACTCATTCACTAATTCTTTCTATAAATATGTATTGTACACCCACAATAAATGCCACAACAGTACAAAAACTTGAAGTACAATCTTTAGGACATTTTCTTTTCATAATATAACTGGGTTGACAGAGCATTTCTGGGGTGGTATCTCAGCTCTTAGAATAAAATACATCTTAAAATCACTTATTTAGCTTTTTTATCAGGGGACTGTTTAAAAATGGGCTGAGAAATGGTATTTAAATGGAGAGTTGATATCTTTAAAACAAAATCTTTTACTATGAATTCCCAACATAGAGTGTCATAAATGCTGTAATTTCTCATCTAACAATCTAAGCGAAAAAATGAATAACTGACTTCTAAAGTGTATTTTTATTAATAGCACCATATGTTTTATGTTTAAGAACCACAGAATATTTTTAAAGTTGATGAAGCCCATATCCCAAAGGCCACTTTATCCTATATTCAAGAAAGATCATGCTGTTATTTTTGTCTTTAGAGCTAGCTGCTATTTTAGCAATTAGCAGTCCATAAAAATGTGGGCAATTGGCTTCCTCAAGGCTAATTAGCAAGTTTGCCATGTTCCTGTCCCAGCTGGTCACACTACGTCTCTTCACTTAGCTCAGACCTAGTTGTTTTGCCAGATCTAGAACCTTTTAGAGTTTAACAGTAATAACAGATATCTCAATTGCTGTTTGAATTAAACGCTTTAGCAAAACGTTATACAAGCTGGTTTAGGATTCTCAACGCTTACATACCAGTCTTTCAGCAAAGGCCCAGGGAACTCTCTACCCTCTTGAAAGTTCCTCCAACTATGTTCACTTGGCTTGGGAATTTCCTCCATAACCAACTTTACCTACCCCAGTGCTCAAGTCTTTCCTCTCTGGCATCTGCTCCATAATTATATGTATGGGTTCTCACTCTTGGCTTTGACACCCCATTAGGAAAGACTACCAGGCATCTATTTTTCTACAAGGTGACTCTTCTTGCCTTATCCCCTTGCACTGTGCCACTCATGAGAGCCTTCTTCCATTTCTCCCCCGTCAAGTCCAGTCTGCTGATTCAGAACTCCTTCTTGACACAGGCCAACATCAGTGGCAGAACAAGACCCCTGCCATCTGGAAATGGAAAGCTAGAGATGTAGGCATGGAAGTACATAATGGCATGGAGAAAATGAGAAAAATGAAAATGTGGATGTCCTGCATCAAAGAAGGCATTCTGCCACTTGAATAGATGAGTCTTGAGAGTGTATATGACTTGGGAAAGGCAGAGATGTGGAAAATGGGATCCGATATGGTAGATCTGTAGTGATGGTTGGTAAGGGCAGAAAGGGGAGTATGAGGCAAACTTTTGATTCCTGAGAGACATCATGACGAAGAGGGTTGAAGTTTCTCCAAGGTGATTTCCAAATCTGACTGATTAGCATCTTAGGGGCTTTAAAAATGGACTTCCAGCCCTATTCCACTTCTAGTAAACTAGCATTAAGTCATTGTAAATGAAAGAATAATCTACATTTAAGTAGTCAATCCACGTTTAAGTTTCTTATGACGAGCTATGTTTGAAAACCACCACATTACATAGCAACTAGGACCCCCACCCTCAGATGTTAAATGCTCTAGGCATTGGCCCTAGATGGAATAACAGAAGAGTCATGTTCTTTCTAACCAAAGTTTTTCCTTTAAGCCAATTATAAAACTCACCAGTGAAAATGTAAATTCTGTTCCAGTAGGTCATTAGGGAAGGGGACTAAAGATACATGTCCAACAAGTTCCCAAGGGATGTCAATGCAGCTTGTCCACTGACCACACTTTGCACAGCAAGTAGTAGACTTTTGTACATCATATGGAGGACCATCTCTCCATCTTCTTTATTTATTTATTTTTATTTTAAAGAAGTGGGGAACAATTCAGGGTTAGGTATACAAGTGGTCATTGTACAGGGAAAGTTTAGGCCTTACTTTGGTCCCCACATCACCTGGTTTGAGATCAGGTACCATTATTGATGAAGGATGCCCCTCCACTCTCTCCCCTGGCAGTTTTCCACTACTACCAATCCCTTCTTATAGTATTATGATCATTGTTCAGGGTCCACTTGTGAGTGAGAACATGTGGCACTCAGTTATTTGTTTCTGTGCTAAATTCACTGAGTATTACAGACTCTAAATCCACTCAAGTTGCTGCAAAGTTCATAATTTTGTCCTTCCATCTCTCTTCTTCTAAGAATATGCTTTTGCAGTTGTTTTTGTTTTATCAACCTCAAATTGCTTGTGTGGAGGACTGAAGGAAGGAGATCATTAGGAATATTATATTTGCCCTTTTGGTTACCTGAAATGATGTTTGTTTCTATTCCCACAATACACAAGCAAGAAAGCCATGTTGAACAATAAACAATGGCTATGCTCATGCCTGTCATTTTTATTTTTATGAGGCCAAATATGGTACTGAGAAGATCACCACATTCCATACTGCACATTAAAAAACTTGGAAAATGTTAGGAAAACTTCTCATTAAACACAGTGGACTAAACACAAGCTTTTAATCTGTATTTCCTTTCACAACTCCACTAAAATGGTAGTAAAGGAATAAAGGCTATACTCATACAAGTCCACAGTAGCAAAAGAGATTGGAAGACAAGACAATAGCAAGGAAAAATGTCAACAAAATTTGGAAGCTGGAAATTGTATTAGTTACTAGTAATTGACAGCAGAACTAAAAAAGGTGAAAGCTAAGTACCTGCAGAAGAAGACGCCAGTAGTAAACAAGGGTATTTTGCTGTAGAGCACTAGAAACACAGCAGAATTGGAGGCATCACATATTTCTGAAAGCAGGAGTGGGCAGTGGGTTGAAATTAGATGGATTTATTGGAAGCCTGTATAAGGATCAAATAGCCTCATAGACAGCCTTCCCTGTCGTTGTAAGAATCGAGAAACATGCTCACTCAGGGAATCTGACTGAAGAGAGCTTTGGAATCTGACTTGACAAGGGTTCATGCTGTGACAGAGGTGTAAAGTCATGAGAAAAACTGTAGGATTATGGGTATATTTCCACACTGGTCCTTGAGACCAGTCTATCTGCTCGATCTCTGTTCTTCCTCTGAACACAGAGAAAGTGACTAAGACTTGAGAAACCGAATTACTGGAAGAACTGAACAACTTGAGAGAAAAGATCTACAGATACTGACATTTTGGAGGGTAAAGATAAAATGGGTTAAGTCCCCACCTATATAGGCTTAGTAAATTTTGCCAACTAATAGTATTTTTTAAAACTGCCATATCTATACAGCTTCTAATTGGCTTGTTAGAATTTTACCATTTAAGCGACAATAAGCAGCAAAGATTCACCATATATTGTAGGACAATCTCTAAAAGAAACATGAAAGGCAGAGACTAAGATAAGCAAAAATGAAAGAAAGAGAGAAAGAGAGAGAGAGAGAGAGAAAGAGAGAAAGAGAGAAAGAAAGAAAGAAAAAGAAAGAAAGAAAGAAAGAAAAGAAAAGAAACAAAGGAGGGAGGAAGGAAAGGAGGGGAAAAGGAAAGGAAAGAAAAAAGAACGTATAAAAAAAACCACAATGTAGGGAACAGAAAAGTAATTTTAAAAGCCCCACTATTAATATGTAATAATAATAAAATTTTCATCTCTTAAAAAACACAAACCGAATATTATCTTTTTTTTTTTTTTTTTTTTTTTTTGAGTTGGAGTCTCACTCTGTCGCCCAGACTGGAGTGCAGTGGCCGCTCCTGGCAACCGCAGCCTTGCCCGCTGGGCTCCAGCGATCCTTCCGCCTCAGCCTCCCGAGAAGCCGGAATTACAGGCAGGCGCTACCATGCCCGGCTGATTTTTTTATTTATTGTAGAGATGAGGTCTCGCTGCCCAGGCGGGTCTCAAACCCGCGGGCTCAGGCAATCCACTCACCTCAGCCTCCCAAAGGCACAGGATTACAGGCTGAGCCACTGAGCGCAGCTTAAAACAGAACTATCATATGATCTAGCAATACCACTGTTGGGTATATATCCAAAAAAGAAAGAAAGAAAGAAAGAAAATCCGTATATTGAAAAGATATCTGCACTACCATATTTATCACATTTTTTACAATAGCCAAGACTGGAAATCAACCCAAGTATCCATCATTAGATGAATGGATAAAGAAAACATGGCACACGACACAATAGAATATTATTCACTCATTTGCAATGACATGGATGAAGCTGGAGAACTGTTAAGTGAAATAAACCAAGTACAGAAAGACAAATATTGCATGTTCTCACTAATATGGAGGCGCTAAAAATAATATTGAACTAATGGAGATAGAGAGTGGAATGATGGTTACCAAGGCTGGGATGGGTAGTGGGGAGGGGGCATAAAGAGAAGCTGGTTAGTGATTACAAAAATACAACAAGATCTAGTGTTCAGTAGTACAACAAAGCAACTATAGTTAACAATAGTTTATTGCCTATTTCAAAAGAACTAAAAGAGTGGAATTGGAATGTTCCTAACACAAAGAAATGATAAATGTTTGAGGTGATGGATACCCTAATTACCCTGATTTGATCATTATACATTGTATCAAAATATCATATGTACCCCATAAATATGTAATGTATCCATAATAATTTTAGAAAAAGATTTAAACTTATAGTTTGTAGGCAACTCCCTCGGGTCCCCTCCCACTGTGGGAGTTTTTCTGTTCTCCAAATAAATCCTGCTTCCTAAAAAACAAAAAACAAACTTATAGTTTGCAAAAGACACTCTATCCATATTATGTTTATGATCAAATCAACCAACATTTGTTAAGCAACTACCATGAGCCAAGCATTATGCCTAATGGAAAATACAAGGATTTATGAAGATTTTTTTATTTGATCAAACTTTAGTCAAGTCTCTGCACCTTCTCTTAGGCTCATCTATGCACTTCCTTGCAAAATCCAGTTTTAGCAGGAATCCTGCTAAGTCAGTTTAGCAAGAACTCCCCACCCTTCATATCTGATCACTCTTAATATCTGATCAGAGTCTTCATTCTTCACCAACTCCCAGGTAGTGTCTGATTACCCTAGTCTGTCTTCAGCAAGAATTCTGTTAGGTCAGTTTATTCAGAATCCCCTTAACCCTGAAGTGACCTCTTAGTAACTGTCCATCTGCTGATCCTTACCTGTTCCTTGGCTAGAAATTCCCATTTGCCCATGCTGTATTCAGAGTTGAGCCCAATCTCTGTCCCACACTGCAAAATCCCATTGCAGTAGTCTCTATACTTATCCTAAGCGTCATGAATAAAGTTTTCCTAACCATGCTTTAAAAAGAAGTATTGAATTTTTTTTTCTTTAACAGGAGGAATAAGATAAATATGTACCTACAGGTATACCTGATGCCATACCCCTGTTCAATAAAAGACACTGAATCATGTGCAGAACTTACCTGTCGAAGAAGAATATGAAAAGGCATAAACAGAAGAGGAAAGGGCCTAGAGGCATAAAATGGAGTGTAATATTTTCAAAACCACAAACAATTTCACAGCTTAAAGTACCATCAAAGAATGGTTCATCATGAGAGAAGCTGCAGAGTAGGCAGAAGCCAAACCGCGAAGAAACTTGAGTTTAGACTTTATCCCTTAGGCAGCAAGAAGCCTTTTAAGGGTTGCAAGCAAGGGAAAGAGGTAATCAGATAAAAGATTTTAAACATTCTGGAAGATGAGCTGGGCTTGGTGGCTCAGCCTGTAATCTCATGCCTTGGGAGGCTGAGGTGAGTGGATTGCCTGAGCCCGCGGGTTCAAGACCCACCTGGACAACTTGGTGAGACCTCATCTCTACAATAAATAAATAAATAAATTAGCCAGGTGTGGTAGTGCATGCCTGTAATTCCAGCTACCTGGAAGACTGAGGCGGAAGGATCGCTGGAGCCCAGCAGGTCGAGGCTGCGGTGGCCAGGAGCGGCCACTGCACTCCAGTCTGGGCGACAGAGTGAGACTCCAACTCAAAAAAACAAACAAACAAAAAAAAAACAATCTGGAAGATGGTTTTAAGAGTGATATTTAAGAGTGATATGCCTGGAAATATAAATACCCAGCCTACGATAAATCAACTCGCTAAGAGCTCTCCCTAAGTAAGTGATAGGTGTCCAGAAACACATGGAGCAGAGAAATGATTAGAAAACTGACAATCAAGTGATAATTGACTAGATATTCATAACGTAAGAGAGTGAGGTACCAGGAATCATTCCAAAGTTCCTTCCTAGCTTTGTTTAATTTGGTGTTCAAATGTTCCCTCACTATCCCAAGCTAATTTTTTTTTCTCTATCCTAACACTTTCATAGCTTCTTATTCACATGCTTTATATCACATATTTCACTGTATTTCAAGGATTAATCTCTCAATGTATCTTTCTCCCCAAAATGTAACCTGCTACATGCCAACCAAGACCTGTAGGACTCCTGTAACCCTGAATCTCTGGCTCTGATTGCCCTAAATTTAAGCTATTCAACAGAAAGCCATTATGATGCTAAGTGAATGGGATGCCACTCACTTGTAAAGCTATTTCTAGTAGAAATACTGTGCCTTTGATGGAAACAAAATACAAACTCTCTCTAGGCATGCATTTTAAAACAGGATTTGACTGTACTTTCACTAATTTTTACCATCTGTTACTGAGTAGTCACCTGTAAACAAAGTTTTAACATTAAGTTTATTTAAGCCATCAATACAGCTTTGGGAGGAACTATGAATCTTAAAAATTTATTTAAAACTTTCAACTATGAATTTTTTAAAATTCCATAAGAAGAATCAAAGCATTTGGGGTAGGAATTAAGATAAATGGAATTAATATTTATCAAACTACTAGTAAGTGTCAGATGCTGTGCTGGAATCAGAACTTGCCCTAAACTGTGTGGACACTTTAGAAACTATTTTGCCTAAGGAGTGGAAAAAAAGACTTCTCACCCATTGCAAGGTTCATGGATGAAGCACCTGTAGTACAGTCAGGTCAACAAGAGAAAGGCATAAGAAAATTATTCAGTATGAGTTTCGTGTGATATGGGAGTCTTCAGAAAGGAAGAGCCAAAGAAACAAGGATATCTGTCTATTTTTTATGTTTAGGTTTGATGAGAGTGGGCAGTCATACAGAAGTATGATTGGAAGAAAAAAGGGTACTGGTGGCAAATGGAAGGACATAACATGGAGTCAATATAACGAATAAGAAGCCATTTTTTTTTGAAAGAAGGATTTATTGAGAGGACAGAAAAGTTCCCACAGTGGGAGGGGATCTGAAGGGGTTGCCCAAGAAGCCATTTTAACATTGCTTAGCTTTGTCATGTTTTTCTAGCTGTTCACTTTAATTTACCCTCTAATCACCAGTCAAGGACAGAATCAGTTTCTCAGAGGTAGCTATTGATAATTGTTTTACAACTGCCTCTCCAGCTTGTTTTATAGTAATTAGCTTTTCTATCAAGTATTTGCCTCCACCCACAAGAACCAAGTTAACCTAATCAGCTCTTTAGTGACTTTCGTGACAGACAGGCCTCATCACCATGGCAGCAGTCATGTGACTGACCCACCCATTTGCCTGCTGTCCATCACCTTATGTCAGGACCAGTACTTACCTGTCCCCTCCATGATGATGTGAAGCAAAGCACTACCCGATCACCTTGACAACCTTCCCCCATCAAAGGAAAAGTTCAAAAGGATTCAATTCCAAGCAGCCAGTCATCCTTGCTTTGTTAAACTCTGGTGTGTCCACGTGGCTCTTTGAGCCATGGCCGCCAGGTTTTGACTTTGGCCCTTTCCCTTACCTTGGGGAGGTGAATCAATATCTCTCCCCTCCCCTCCCTCTCTTTCTGTCTCCATTCACCATTGCCTTGCTTAGCTATGGTCTGACCATGTGTTCTTTGAGCTATGGCTAGGTCATATTTTCCTAAGCTCTGGCCCCCTCCCCTATATTTGGGGATGTGAATCTCCGCTCTCTTCTCTCTCTCTCCAGTTCACTTTCTCAATAAACTATATTCTCCAATCTAACTGTTGGGCAATTCTTTGCATCTTTCACATGGCATTGGATTGCACAAGTCCACCCTGGCAGGTCTGACCGGCCATTTTGGAGGAACTGCTGGGATATATTTTTAACTTAACAGCAATAAACTGGGAGAAACACAGATTGCTGGTTTAGATTCTTTTCTGTGTCCCTGTGTCTTCAGACATTCTTTTTCTTCAGGTATAGGCAGGGCCACATGAAAGTCCTATGACCAATTTTTAAAGGACAGTCAGCTAGATTTCATGGCTGCTTCAGGGGAGAAGGCGCAAGTAAATTTCCTTGTAGTTTCTAAGGCCTGCTTCTGCTGTTTCTGTCAATGCCAATGTGACATTTCAGCATAGTGTGTCCTGAACCCCATTCCTTAGCACTAAAAATTAAATTATTACTGTGATCCATTTGCTCAGTAGACATCTCTAATATTGTCTATAAAAACAGAATAGACATCTCTTTTAAATGAGAATTTAAGATAAAAATAGTAAATAACTGGTCTGTAATTATTACATTCATTAATTTTTCTACTGATGTCAAAAAATATATTAGACTTGGAACGTGGACCCTGGGATTTCTATGTTGGCTTTTCTGAAGATCTATACAATTTTACAAAAATACCTCAACTTCATTATGTTTTAGTTTTCTTACTGAATAAAAACAACCAAGTGGTAAAAAGTCTAACTCACTCTACCAGTTACTATAATGATAAAAATCATAAAATTCATTGGAAACATTTGTAAAAATAAGGGCAACAGATGCAAGAAAATGGTAGTATTTTTATATTTTGTACTGCTGTATCTAGGAATTCATGATATCTAGAATTCTGAATAATTTCTTTGATCATACAAAAGTAAGTAGTCCTGTGAGTTGTGGCAGTTAGGATAGGTTAATCAGTCAGCAGGAATATTATTTCATTAAGTAGCATTCCTCATAAGCAGCTCTCTACTACTATGCAGTCTAATCAAGAAAATGAATGCAGCCTTCTTATTTTCTCCAGCAAGTGCTAAAAATGCTGAACTGTGTTCATTCATCATAAAATTACAATATGGCCCTGTCATTAGTGTGTTAAAGATAGCTTGTGTCACTGCTTCCCAATTTAATCAGACTTACTAATAATCATTCCTAAGCTCAAGGGTAATGATACATATTCCTCACAAAATAATGCTGAATTTTCATTAATGCCTCAGGGATCAAATGATTATAGCCATCACTATTCTAATTCAGTATAATCAACACAAAATTATTTAGAGTTGGTTGGCACTTTTTCAGTGTGATGATAAAAAATACCTTTTTTTCTTTTCTTTCCCCAGAACACCTTCTCCTTCAAGCTATGCTACTCTGGGCACACCAGAACATTTTAATCTCAAATGTAAAGCCAGGATAGACTATAGAATTCTCAGTACATTAGCAATCTAAACATGTGTATAACCAAATATGCTTTAAATGCTACACTCATTTTGAAAAACAACCCTGATTAGTTTCCATCTTTTGGCAATTTGGTTATAAATCTGGTGATGAATTAGTTTTTCCTCCCCTGATTCAGACATTGCACACTCTCATTAAAGAGCAAGGGGCATTATAATAGCAACAACTGAAACATATTTGATGATAAAACACTAATGTTCTAGTTTAGGGGCTCTGAAATTTTCCCAATGCTGAAGTAATACTACTCTAATTAACATCTCTCATTGACTGGATAAATGTTACTTCTGGTCATAAAACAATACCTCTCTATATTGACTGCCTTATCCGTCTTGTTATAAAGTAACATCTCCAGCAATCCCTGGAAAAACATAGTCTCTTTTGTTTAATTCCAAGAGAACCTAATTTCAGAAACATCCACTTTAATATATTTTAAACTAGGAGTATTTTACTGGATACTGATAGAACTGATAGAAAGATTTACTGATAGAAAAGACAGTGATTTTGAGCAAGTCACAATGTATAAATCTAGTTTTCTTCCAATAGAAGCTCTGATAGGTATTTAAATTACAAAGGTAGTTTTGTTAGCCATATTTACATTTCTGTAGGATGTACACTCTAACAATGACTAGTTTAATAGATTCTTTGGTTCATTTGTATATGCATAGGCTCAAGTTGTCACATTTTGTTCATCAGTGTTTCTTATCTCTTGCACTTTTCAAAATCTTTTGACCTTCAAGTACATTGAACCTTCTTACTTTAACAACTTCACTATCAATCATTATTTTGCTCATTATGTCAATATTGCATTATCTGCCTACAGAATTTTAAATACCATAGTAGGAGAAATGGTTATATAATATATTCCAAAGTTCACTATAATACCTTGTAAATTAAGAGCGGTTGTTCTTGAGTGGGTAATCACCAACTTCCCAGTATCCTCATAGCTCAAAACATTTCAAGTTGAAACATTAATGGATGAAATGGTTATCAACTTATACTTACCAAATGACAGGTACCTGATGGGGTTCAGGACATGCTAACCCAAAATACAGCACATTGGCATTTGAGAAAACAGCAGAAGCAGGAAGTTCTTTCTAACACTCTCTCACACTTCTACCCTAAAGCAGGTTATAAAAGAATTATTTAATCTTCTTTTAAAGCAGGTCAGAAGATCATCATTCCAGAGATATCCTCTCTAAACCCGGAAAAAAGTCAAAGACACAGAGACACCAAGAATAATCTGAACAACAGTCCTTGCTAAGTTCCCTCTGGCTTATGACCATTAGGTTACATCCCCTTTGTCCAACCCAAGATGATTCACTCTTCAGCAAACCTAAGTATAAAAAAATCACAGGTTTCCCCCTGTTTTAGGGTCTTCTTTTGAAAGACTCCCATATTACATAAAACTTACAGTAAATAAATTTGTATGCTTTTCTCATTAATCTGTCTTTTACTGTAGGTGTCTTTCATGAGACTAACAATGGATGACAAAATAAATATTTTCCATATACTATGGAAAATATTCATGGGGGCCAGAGTGCTTTAAAATGTATGAACAGGCAAAGCACAGAAAGGGTAGGTTAATGACGATAATTCACTTTTTAAAAACATTTACTAAGTTTCAGTTTCTGTATTAAACTTCAGGAATGCATTCTCTCATATAATCCAAATAGCAATCTTAGTGGAAAGATGTTTCATCTCAAATTTACAGATAAAAAGTATAGATCCAGCCGGGCTCGGAGGCTCAGCCTGTAATCCCGCGCCTTTGGGAGGCTGAGGTGAGTGGATTGCCCGAGCCCGCAGGTTCGAGACCCTCCTGGGCAGGCGAGACCTCATCTCTACAATAAAATCAAAAAATGAGCCAGGTGTGGTAGCGCACGCCTGTAATTCTGGCTACTCGGAAGGCTGAGGTGGAAGGATCGCTGGAGTCCAGCAGGTCGAAGCTGCAGTGACCGGGAGCGGCCACCGCACTCCAGTCTGGGCGACAGCGTGAGACTCCAACTCAAAAAAAAAAAAAAAGTATAGATCCATAAGTTGAAGATTTACCCGAGATCATATGATTAGGAATTGGTGGATCTAAGATAATAATCTAGAGTGTTTATTCAAAAGTTCACATTCTTAACTATTGTAAATATGTCATTCTTTTAAAATTACAATAGATAAAATTAGAAAACAATATAGAGATGAAATACATGCAAAATCTTTTTGTGTTAACCATTGACTGTCAATACCAATCCCATCTCTCTAAATGCATTTTGAACCTTTCAGTAAGCAAGGAAGAGATTCATCCTAAAATAAGCTGGAGATTTCTAGTAAGTAGTGATGTCCATTTGATTTATATTACCAAGCTGAAAGATAATACAGTCACAGAAAACAGTTATGTTTAGATTTTTTCTATTTTTCATCAACTAAGTTTAAAACTATTGCAAAATTGTTTCTAACCCTACATTTTATCAATATCCTACCTTTTATATGAGAAATTTCTATTAAAATATTCTTACTCATTGCATTTATAAAGATAGTGAGAAGGAGGAGGAGTAGAGGCCAGGGGAAGAGGAGGAGAAGGAGGAGAAAGAAGAGGAGGAGGAGGCAGAAGGTCACAATGAGAAAGAAGAAAATGATGAAGAAAGAGGGAGACCACTTATTTTTCCAATTTATTTTTATGGATTATTAAATGAATTAAAGGGGTTTTTTTTAAGGATTTCTATACATTTATGGACTTAAATAAAATAGTTTTTAATTACTTTATGACTGAAGATAAAATTAATAATCTCATTGTTTCTTCTGGAAACAGTACTGGATGTCAAGGCACTTGTTGGGGAGGCTCTAGGTATAAACTTAAATTGAAATTGGGTTAAACATTAATTGAAGTATGTACTGGGTTGGAAGATAGGAAAAAGCAGGAGTCAATACAGAAATCTGTCACACATGGTCTATGAGATCATACAAAGAGTAATCAGATTAGGTAGTACGGGTAAAAATGGTAGCAATCAAAGATGCAGACAGTAGGTTGAGCACAGACACTAAGGGGACTGAGCTACCGGAGCATATTCAGCACCTAGGATAGCTCCTTGCAGGGGGTTGAGCTGATAAAAGCATGTAGACTTTTTTTTAGTATTAACCTTTTTAAAGTTTTTTATTTAATTATAGGGATGTGAGGTACAAGTAAGGATTAACTACACAAGCAGGCACATGCAGGTGGGGCTTGGGGTCCATCTGGCCCTCACTTCCCCTGGTTTGGGACGAGGTACCCTTTGTGTTGTTACATGTTCCCCCACTCCTACCACCAAAAAAAATCTCTGACTAATCTGGAATTTTTCTTTTTGGACCTGTTATGGCTATCATGAATGCAAATATTAGTCCATATAAATTCAGGAATCAGTTAATTATCTTGCCTTATCTAAGATGTTGTGTGCTTGCTTCACTTGTAGACTCAGGGGGATGTTCACGGTTTTAATAAATTTAAAGGGCTAAATAAAGGACTTCATCACCTTGAATTTTGGGTAGGAATTCAGCTTAGATATGAGGTCCTATGGGCACATCACAAATGCATTATCATCTAGAGGAGTTCACCAACAGCAATTTCCATTAATTTAAATTTATAAACATTTCCACTATGGCAGAGATCATCATATAGGCATTAATCTAGTATTACAAGTAAATGTCAAGTGGCTTTTAGACCTGTAAAATTATATTTTGACCTTCTCCTACATCAGCTGTGCCTACTTATATTTATCAATGCCACTCTCATCTGAAATTCCTCTTTCTATTTTGTTGAATTTTTCAATTAAAAAATATATTTTCCAGTAAATATACTTACATCCCACATTTCCTGAATTTTTGAATGTTTTTATGACATTAGGGCCTTATTTGTTTTTGTACCATCAGCACCTAATACTCTACCTTGCATATAGTAGGATATCATTAAATAGTTGTTGAATAGATGAAGTACTGAACAGGTGAACATTAGTATAAGCAGTAAGTCATGGTGCTACATTATGTTAACATTAGAGATTTAATTTAGAAAATCATATAACAAAAGTCAACTGGCATACCTGATGATCCAATGTACCATTTATCTAAGTTCTATAATCCTAAAAATATCTTCTTCTAGGGGCATATTGCTGGCACAGAACATTTTACTAACCTTAAGCAAAATTCACTGCTCCCCTAAAGCTATGTGGATATTTACAGATCATTAGTAATAAATCTTTGCATATATCTACTCTCTATACTTCACTGATCAATCTATTTTTTTTTTCTTTTCCTTTTTTTTTTTGAGTTGGAGTCTCACTCCGTCGCCCAGGCTGGAGTATAGCAGCATACTCACGGTCACCCCAGCGTTGACCTGCTAGGCTCCAGCAATCCTTCTTCCTCACCCTTCCAAGTGCCCAGAACTACAGGCATGCTACCACGCTTGGCTTTTTTTTTTTTTTTTTTTTTTGGTAGATTGAGGTCTTACCAAGTTGCCCGGGCTGGTCTCGAACCTGCGGGCTCAAGTAATCCATCTGCCTCAGTCTCCCAAAGTGCTGGGATTACAGGCTGAGTCACTGAGCCCGGCCCAATCTATTTTTCAAATATGCCAAACTTGTTCATACTTTAGATCTTTTGTTATCCAGCTATCTGTCTGTTGGTGTATCTTTGCTGTCTATAAAAATCTGGTTAAATTCTTGTGGCTAGCTACTTCTCATTCAGGTCTAGTAGCATCAACTAGAAAGTTCTCTTCAACCACCCCATTCCAGTATCACATTCCTTTGATTTACATTCCTACTTTTATATTCATCACTATATTATGCAGTGATTTGTACTTGTTTACCATTACAACTAGAATCCAAACTCTAGTTTGCATGGAAACAAAAACATATCTGTTTTGTTTACTGAGCTAGCCTCAATGCATGGAACAGCGTTTGTTTGTTTTTTCATTGTTAAATAAATAAATGCCCTATAATGGGTTTACTGATTGAAAAGCCAGTCTGGCATCTTGAATAAATGAGAAGGGAAGCTGGACGAATTAACTGAAAGCCTGAATGAAACCTTGGTTAACTGTGTGGATAACTGACATTGGGTTCTACTGATGACAGGGTGTGAGTGCATGTTGAATTAATAGAGTGGTTATTACAGACTAGACTAGACACACACACACACACACACACACACACACACACACACACACAAACTAAATTCATTGAAGCAATGAACAACGGCTGTCTATGTCAGCACAGGATCAGGCATGTCTACGTATAAGATGACCATGAAACAAGGAAGGTGAACTCGACAGGGTTCTTAAAAATAAAGCAATCACTAAGTAATTGTGTCTATTTTAAGAGTTTGCATTACTTTGATGTTCGTGTTAATGTTATCAAAACACTTCAGAGCAAACTCTGAGAAGGCATGAATTCTTTATTTAAAAAAAAATCAGCATAATTCCAAGAAAAAATGATCTTTGAAAATGTCATTTAGTTATAACCAAAACTTTAATATTTAAATATTTTTCAGTATATGATAAAAAGAAAGAGTATACATATACAAAAGTACCTGGCATAAATCTTCTGTTTGGCTAATGAAAATTAACATTCAAAATAGCAAAGCCTATAATTTTGTGATTTAATATAATATAAAAACAAAATATATAACTTGTTTTTTCTTTTGTGATTACCTTCTATAATTATAGTTAATATAACACCCAATTTAGCTTTGTGAGGATTTTATACAAATAAAATCAGAACTATTAACAGAAATGTCCCTGATAATATACATGATGCATATATATAGTGATCACCTAGAACAATATAATCTGCACCACTAATTCAGAAAATAATAACAGCAGGGATGTAATTACCCAGTAACAGTTGGCCCTTGAACAACATGGGTTTGAAATGCTGGAGTTCACTTATAAGCAGATTTTTTTTTCCAATAAAAGTTGCACTGCCTACCTCTCCTGCCTCTTCTATGTTTTCCACTTCTTCTGCTTCTGCCAGCTCTGACTGCAAGGCCAAGCCCTGCTCTTCCTCCTCCTCCTTAGCCTACTCAATGTGAAGATGATGGGGAAGAAGCCCTTTAAGATGATCTACTTCCACTTAAATAGTAAGTAAAGATTCTCTTTCTTATGACTTCCTCAATAACATTTTCTTTTCTCTAGCTCTCTTCACTGTAAGAATATGGTATATAATACATACAACATACAAAACGTGTTAATTGTTTATGTTATTGGAAAGGCTTCCTGTCAAAAGTAGGCTATTAGTTATGTTTTTAGGGAGTCAAAAGTTGTACATAAATTTTCGACTGCCTGATGGGTCAGTGCCCCTAAATTCTGCATTGTTCAGTGGTCAATTTTTACTTTTTTTTTTTTTTTTTTTGAGTCAGAGTCTCACTCTGTCACCCAGGCTGCAGTGCAGTGGCAGGCTCATGGCCACCCCAGTGTCTACCTGCTGGGCTCAGGCGATCCTTCCACCTCAGTCTTCCAAGTAGCTGAAATTACAGGCATGTACTACCATGCCCGGCTGATTTTATATATATATATATTGTAGAGATGAGGTTTCACCAGGTTGCCCAGGCTGGTCTTGAACCCCTGGGCTCAGGCAATCCTCTTGTCCTGGCCTCCCAAAGTGACAATTATAAGAAATGCATCTTAATTGTCATAACCCAAAATGACAATTCTAAGAGGTGTATATATGTATTTGGTGGACAGAAACTCCAGCCTCTGAAATACATCTCAGTAGACACTGGAAGAATGCGATTAGGAAAATATCTTTATATTTGGACCACCAAGTCTATAGCAGTTAGTCCATGAAAGGTCAATTGTTCCTAGAGTTAAGCATTATAGAAGATAGAGGCCATATAGGGTATAATTTAAGCAATAATTTGAGTGCTGAATTTATAATTTAAGAGCCAAGAGATACCAGCAAGTTACTTGATAATTTTAAGCCTCACTCTCCATGTATGTAATGGGAAGACAATAATTCCTATGTAATACCTAACATTAGCTGTAATGAGAATTAAATGTGACAATGCATATAAAGAATTCAGTGCAGTAAACATTTGCACATTAAACACTTTAAAAATAAAAATTTAATAAATGTTAAATATCTTACTAATAGTATTTTGATCCTGAAATCTTCCCCTTGGGGCTGGTCATAGAGTCTTATCACTCTTGAGCATTCAATTGGGCCAAATTGTTAAAAAGAAAGGAATTAAGCATACATATTATTTCCTCACAGAAAATTCTAAGTTTTAGAATCTTAGTATTATGTATAGGATCTTCAAGTAAGTCCTCTTGCTTCTCAGATACTCGAGTGACCTTGAGACTTCTTCACTACTTCCACGCTTTTTACAGACCAAAGTGAGAAGAAAATGAAGACATTCTATACTCTTTTTTAAAGACAGTAAATAGGTATTTACTGAATAATAATGGAGTGCCTAAGGTATCCTAGCACTTTATGAAATGATACATGTGTAACAAGATCACAGTCCCTGAATAGGCTTATGATTTTGTTTGGAGGACAAACTAATCATTAGATCAGCAAACAGTTGGAAGTGGTAGACAGGGAAGGCTAAAAGTATGGCACAGGGAGAAGAAGTCTAGTAAAGGGTATCCCATTTTTCTCCTCTTCTTGAGGTTATAAACCTCAACCATCTGGGGATTATATCAAGTATATATAAGTAAGCTGAGGGTTCCCCAACCCTCACCAGAATGGAAACACTAAAGGGTCATGACCTGGGCTAGAAAAAAGAGCTGGCTTAACTTTATAATCATCTGTTGCATTTTCTTACTTTTTATTCTAGACTGGCATAAGCCAGTTTTGATCCTCTGGATAATCTGTGCCTGTGAAAAATGTGGGAAAATGTACAGATTTCTGAAAGAGTACCAAAGGGATAAAACACCAAATAATTGTAAACTCAAACCCTAAAGACCATACTTAATAGAAAGAAAATGAGCACACATATTTGACTTTTACTTTCCCCTGGGAACAAACGCTTCAAATGAGCTGGCTATGGGGTCATGTAGAGGAGAACAAAGGCTCAATCAGAAGTTAACAAAAAAGCCCTCCCGAAACCCAAGTCAATCAAGAACTTAAATGCATATGAAACCAGATCTGAAGTACAAAGATCAAATGTCAGAGTGGGAGCAAGAGAGAGAATAGCATTTCTAAGTACCTGAAGAATTTATTACTCCAAAGCAGGTTGATTGTGTCCTTTGTTAATTAACTTCACATACGTATTGTTGGTCTAAAGATTGTAAATGCCCTAATGAAGGAAAACACTGGTATTCCTCCTTCCTATACAATTTAACATCTCTGTTCAGAAGGGAACGGATTAAAACTGCTCTGGTGAAAGCAGCATGGGATTCCAATGTCTAATCCACCAGGCTAAAACACACACACACACACACACACACACACACACACACACACACACACACACTACCTTTCACTGACTTCCAGCCCCCCAAAACTCTGCATCTCCACCTCCAAGCAAGAAAGATAATCCAATGGCCAGTGACAGAGTTCTACATGCACATGGCAGGCTGAAGATTGTCATTAAAGTCTAAATTTCACAGACAGGTATCAGGGCCACAGCCAGAGGTTGCCATGTCATTTACATCTGTTCTCCTATTGCTTTAGCTCAGGCTCGATGGGCACTTTTATAGTGACCACTGGGCTGCCACTAGATTACTGCAGACAGAATTCCCAAATTTACCTCATGCAGAGAGGAAGGCTGACCCAGGATATATGCTCTCCCACCAGGGGAACTCCTTTAACTGGTTTGTTTTATGGTTTATTTTCAGAAACCTTCCTTCACATGCTTACCTTCTTTTTATAGCACTCTACCTCCTACTGGTAGAAGTCCTTAACCATCCCAAAAATGGTGAATAGAAGAAATTAATTAAGCATCTTACCTAAGAGTTTAATTCTTTGGGCATTCAGCTACCTTCACCATATTTACTCTTTCTCCTCCCCCTTTCCACCTTTTCTACCCACTACACAGTGACATATCTCTGGCTCTTTTCCCCACCACCATTGATGAATCACATGTTGCAATCACTCTTTCCATACATGCACTGATTTTTTCCTACTTATGACTCCTTCTTGAGCTATTCTTTCTGCCAGAGATGATGCTTCCCTATTTATACCCATCTGACTGCCTTCCCCTAATGATCTAAATTCTTTTTCCTTTCTTCTTCACACTAGCTGGATTATTTGAGCATATATCCACATCCCTTGAGATGTTTTGCACATAGTAGATACTTATGGATGAAAACTCACATGCACAAACACACATATGCACACACACATGCACACACACAGAGTGAGTTTTTAATTACACATTTTTCATTGCAGGAAGTTTGGCTTTCCTTAAAGTAATTACAAAGTTTGGATTAGTTAAACTTCTAAAAATCCCAATCTTTGCAGAGCCTCATTCAAGACTCTACAGCTTTCATACTTCCAATGGATTGTGAATTTAAACCCTAAAACTGCCAAAATAACTTCCTTCAGTACTGCTTTATGTAGGTTTTTTTTTTGTTTTGTTTTGGGGTTTTTTTTTGCTCATCCTAAATATGTTCATCTTCCAATGTAAATGTTAAAAAGGAGAGAAATCTGCATATTCCAAAGTTTTAAAATGTGAGAGAAGGCTTGGCAAAGACAGCAAACATGCCTAATCTATTTCTTTGGGGGGAAAAAAGACTTCATGTGGTCACAATCTGTATAGAAGCACAAGTCTTGCGTAAACAGTTTTATACTTAATGTGCAACATGAAAACATTTTAAATTCCATAACATGTAGCCATGGGACAATATTGGACACATACACACACACATACATGCACACCCAGTGCAGTGAGAGGAGGACAACACCTTTAAAGACAATAGTATTTATCAGCCAGGCTCAGTGGCTCAGCCTGTAATCCCGTGCCTTTGGGAGGCTGAGGTGAGGGGATTGCCTGAGTCCGCAGGTTTGAGACCCGCCTGGGCAACTTGGCGAGACCTCATCTCTACAATAAATCAAAAAAATCAATCGAGTGTGATAGTGCTCGCCTGTAGTTCCAGCTACTTTGAAGGCTGAAGTGGAAGGATCGCCGGAGCCCAGCAGGTCAAGGCTGCGGTGGCCGGGAGCGGCCACTACACTCCAGTCTGGGTGACAGAGTGAGACTCCAACTCAAAAAAAAAGTATTTATCCATAACACAGAATAAATATATGAATAAATATATGAAGGCCTTCAAAGTCTATAAATATGTTGGCAGTCTTATTACTATACTGAAACTTCATCCTCTAGAAACACTTGAAAGAGACCTTAAGGTTTCTAAGAGAATTTTTAATGCTATATAAGGAGTAAGTGCAATAATCTTACTTTGCTGTTGATTAATAAAAAAGGGTTTATAAAATAACTACTATTTCAAGTGCCCAAATACTCAAAATATACATCATCAATTCACTAGAGAGTCAAGTAGGATTTAGACTACCTACCTCATAAATAGTTACTCATGTTAGAGGAGTTACGTTTTGAATATATCATCTAAATTTTTGAGGTCGATGTCATAAAAATCCTCTAAGCTTTTTTGAGTCCTTATTCTTATTATTACATGTAAGGGAAAAACATGCTGAACCAAAATGATATTTAAGTTCAATTTTTATAGCGAAAAACTTATTTTGCAACTGTGAAACAAATCTCAAGCCCACCTTTAGAGCGTGTGTGTGGGAATCATGTTGTTGGAATGTTTTATGCAGCAGTCATAGACAGTGGGTTAGGGTCACACATGGCAACGTGGTAGAACTAAGAAGAGATATTAAGCTTCAAATACTCTAATGCTCTCAGGGTACAGGTAAGAAAAGAAGACTCAGAGAGATGGCTAAGTAGCTCGACCAGGTCAAACAGCTACTTAATGATTGAATCAGGACTAGAAACACAATCTCATTGAAAAATCTTTCATTTTTACAGGACAATCTTTGTACTCTATTTCATAAGAAAAATTATAGAAGAAATGCTATGACTCTAAAGTGCCGTAAAATATCAATAACAAGCTTTCCATAGAATAGTTATAAGAAAAATCTGTGAAGTCTAGGAAGGTATAACATAGTGAATGAATTTCCACTGGAGCAATGCCCCAAAGTAAAACCAAAATTGTTGCTAAATTTGAAAAATAGGATCTGATACACTTTCTTCAAATTGTTTTTGACAGCAGCATTCATGGCCTCTGGGTTCTTAGAATATGGTAGGAAACACTTTTTTTTTCCTGGGCTAAAATCATTCCTTTTCATGATCTCAAATTCTAGCAGTAAATGCCAACCTTCTGGATGAAACACTACATGAAGGGAAGGTACAAAGATACAATTCAGGAAAATACAGGTATAACACATAGAACAGGCACTGGAATTATGTAAAGTAAAGCTGAAAAGTATCCACATGCTTTCCTATAAATCATTGTATCAAAGTGTACCTTTATCAGAAAAGATTAACAAACCTTTGAAAGACAACCTCTAGCAGGTAGGTTTGTGTCTTGTTTGTTTGCTTGCTTTACTTATCTTTGCCAAAGTAATGATGTCGTAAACATTTGTCTCTACAGAACTTCGAATCCTCTAGTAGGAACACATAAAAGTCACTCTATCCCAAGAAACCATAAACCATGCAAAGACAAAGGGCTGTAGTCATATATCTCTTTTGTATTTCTCATTGTACCTAAGGTAGGCTTTGTAAAAACCTATTTTGGAGAAAAAGCAGGGCCTTTCAAGCCAGGAAACTTTTAATTTAATTCTTGACTTTCCCACTTAGTAGCTGTATGACCTCGAACAGACTATCCAGCCTCAATGAGTCTCCGTGACTTTATCTGAAAAGATCAACAAGATTACGTATTTCACAGGATTGTTCAGAGGATTAAAGTTCATATATACATAATCAAATAAGCAAATTACTACCACATCGTAGATGCTCAATAAACGTTTATTTATTGTTGGCATTCCAAACATAACTGTCGAATTAAATTGGACTAAATTTAGCCACCATTGAAATGTAGCCCATTGTAAGGAGGAAGATAGATTTTTTTTTTCCTGATGAATTGACATGCTGCATAGAAGTCTTTGGATCAAGAAAAAATAAAGGCAGGAGAGGGAGTTGAAGTCACTTGCAGAGATTACCTACAGCAGAATGTGGCTACTAGTCCACCAAGATAAGGCCCACAAATGACGACTAACAGTTGAAGCAAAGCGTGTTGGACGAGGCTAGAGTGGGTGTCACAGAAACTTGGGACGAGATGAGAGCCATTAAAAATTACAAAGACTAGCCAGGCTCGGTGGCTCAGCCTGTAATCCCACTCCTTTGGGAGGCTGAGGTGAGTGGATTGCCTGAGCCCGCGGGTTCGAGACCCACCTGGGCAGGCGAGACCTCATCTCTACAATAAATCAAAAAATTAACCGGGCATGGTAGCGCACACCTGTAATTCCAGCCACTCGGAAGGCTGAGGCGGCAGGATCGCCGGAGCCCAGTAGGTCGAGGCTGCGGTGGCCAGGAGTGGCCACTGCACTCCAGTCTGGGTGACAGAGTGAGACTACAACTCAAAAAAACAAAAACAAAAAAACCCAAAAATTACAAAGACCAAATCTGGCTGATGACAACTGCCAGGGATACATGACAACTAAGAAATAACAACAGAGCATGTAACCGGAGGATGCTTGACCTTGGCTAAGTGGATTATTCCAACCTTTAATTCCAATATAATTAAAGGTTGCCATATGGGCTGCAGAACAGAGAGAAACAAACACCACAGCGACTTCAGAAGTATTGAAAGGAGTCTACTGCCAAGCAAACATCTCTCTTAACCACTGCCTGAATATTGAAATTACGCTCTTGGACTCTATCTATGCTGCAATGCCTTAAGAATACTAATGTATTTTTATTATGAAAGAGTTTCTCCTATTCTTTCCTAGATCAGGCTTTCCCATAAGGAAAGATGAGGAAAAAATAGAGGACTTTGGGTACTAAGGAGCCAGGAAGGGAAGGGTAGCAGTCAGGGTAGGGACAAAGAAAATAGATGTGAACATAAAAAGTTGTGGGCTGAAAAGATAAATGTCTTATTTCATTAGGAAAAGTTTTTTTGATAGACACAGTAGTGCTAAAGCTGTGCACTAAATGTATTACAAATAAATACAATACAAATATACTAATAGTAGCTGTGCACTCAATGTACTACAAATATACAATTTAAAATTTTACAGTATAAATTTATAAAATTAACAAATGTTATAACTACCAATATTTATTGAAATTTGACTATATACTTAGCCCTGTACAAAGGGCTAAGTTATATACACTATCCCATTTAATCTTCACTAGCACCCTAAGAAGTTGATGCATTATCATTCTCATTCTATATCTGAGAAAGCTCAAGTTTGGGAAGATCAGCTCACTTATTTGTTAAATGACAGAGCCAGGTTGAAAATTCACAACTCCCTAACTTAGGAGTCTGGTATTTTTAATCACAAATAGCTGAAAATTCTATCAGAGGGAAGCACATGTAAAAACATAAGAACATGAGATGCATGCCTATAAAATGTCCTAGGCAACAAAATGAGAAAGTAGGCTCCTATAGAATTGGAATTTCTGTTCTGACAGCAAAATGCTTTTAGATACTTGACTTAATAACTATGATTTTTACACTAAAAAATAAGCCTTCAATATGGCCACTTAAGTTCTTGCCATAATAATAACAACTAATTTATAATCATTGTTAGTGATAAGACTGTCACATGGTAAATAACATTACAATAAAAGCAACAGAAATAATAAAGTATTCTCCACTGGGGGAAAATCTGACCCCTACAGCCAATTCCAGGCTTTCTTTGCCAAGGTATTGGCATATTAACAATGATGGATGTATAAGCAAAGAGCTATAAATCTAGGTGCAGGGACTCTTGAACATCAACTAGAAGGAAGTGAGATGATCAAGTATTTTTCTTTTGCCAGACATCATTTCATATTTTCACTAAAACAGTCCATCATCTGCTCTGAGCCAGCAAAGTTGTTAGTAAAGTTCCCGTGCCTGGCCTCATTCTTTCAGATGCACCCAGTTGTTTGCAAGTGAAATTTTTTTATTTTTTTTGGGTTGGAGTCTCACTCAGTCGCCCAGAATGCAGTGCAGTGGCCGCTCCTGGCCACCGCAGACTCGACCTGCTGGGCTCCGGCAATCCTTCCGCCTCAGCCTTCCAAGTAGCTGGAACTATAGGCGTGCGCTACCATGCCTGCCTGATTGTTTTTTTTTTTTTTTTTTGGTTTATTGTAGAGATGAGGTCTCACCAAGTTGCCCAGGTGGGTCTCGAATTCGCGGGCTCAGGCAATTCACTCACCTGGGCCTCCCAAAGGCGCGGGATTACAGGCTGAGCCACCGAGCCCAGCTGAAAAATTTTTAAAAATTAAATTATTATTAAGAATAATTTAATTTGAGGACACTAAATATGAATTTATGCTTCTGTGTTTCCCTACAGAATAACGATATATCATGGTCTCTATTTTAACGGTAATCTAAAAATTTCTATTTTTTTCTGATAACCCAGATCCTTGCCACTTAACAGGTTCAGAGATAATTTTGTTATGAATATCTATACAACAAAATTAGAGATGTCAAATAAAATTCTGCCTATGACCTTCTTGTTTCACTAATCCTGTAGCATTTTTCTAAGAATCATTCTGGATTCTGATGCAGAATAATCAGACGGGGAGCTTCTAGAAGATGACTGGGTCCCCTGGATGTCAGCCTACTCGTAACAAGCACACATCCTGTTTTACTCTCTCTTGTTGAAAGTTTCCTAGGTTCGAGCTCCCAAAGAAGAACCTGTGGTTTAAGACTGACTAACTCAGGCTGGGCTCGGTGGCTCAGCCTGTAATCCCCACACTTTGGGAGGCCGAGGCTTCCCATCTCTACATTAAATCAAAAATTAGCCAGGCATGGTGGCAGAATGCGCCTGTAATTCCGGCTACTCGGAAGGCTGAGGTGGAAGGATCGCCAGAGCCCAGCAGGTCGAGGCTGCAGTGGCCAGGAACGTGCCATTGCACTCCAGTATGTGCAACAGAGTGAAACTCCAACCCCCCTCCCCCCCAAAAAGACTGACTAACTCTGAAGAAAAGTATTAACAAGCCTGCTTAGCTCTGAGATCTAGGATCCACTGGCTAACATAGCCTTTGCCTTCAAGCAGTCTTCAACAAAGACTTTTTGCACTGGCTTGCAAAAGCCAAATGCATGAATCACTGCCCAGGTCCAAATTAAGGGACATCACAATAGGACCTTGAAATTCACCAGCATGGCAGTATTTATACCATAGAAATCTGTCAACATAACGCATCAGTCTTCCCCCTCCTAAAAAAAAAAAATGTTCAACAGTTACCAGCACACCAATGAATGGAGGTTGTATTTTTATCTTCATCTATCTAACTCCTATATTTACCTCAACTGATAATAAATTCAGTAAAGGGTACCATGGACTGTACTATCCCAGCACCCAACAATTACAAAAGGATTTCCTACTTTCTGTTCCTCCCAATTGTCAGGGAAACATAAGGTTTTAGACAGGGTATTGTCTAGTACTGTATATTTCAGCTTAAAAAGAAAATAAATACAAAATCTCAAATACTGTCAAATTGTAAAGCAAAATAAAATCTGCAACTCTTCTGGAAACTTTTCATAAAACTCTCTTCCTTGAAATGAGTAAAACAAAAGAAGAATGCTAATTTTTCTTACTTCCTTTCATTCTTTCCTAAAATATTTTATGCATCTTTATAATGTTAATACATAGCTTTCTTTTTCACAAGAGGATTGTTTACCCCCTGAAAAATCCAAAGCTACAGTTTAAGCAGATCCTACCCAGGGGTAGTGGTATTTTGGTCAGATGATATAAATTATAAGATTTTTTTGTTCTTCCTGCAATTATGATGGTTTCCCTGCTCAGTTTCCCAAAGGGCTGCAACCAGAAATTTTCACCACGTTGTTTATAAAAATATATATATAATATTTAAATTAAAACAGCTGTTTGGGGCCAGGTGCAGTGGCTCACATCTGCAATCCCGGCACCTTGGGAGGCCGAGGCAGGAGAACTGTTTGAGCCCAGGAGTTTGAGACCAGCCTAGGCAACAAAGTGAGACCATCTCCACACAAAAAAATTAAAAATTAGCCAGGTGTGGTGGTATGCACCCGTAGACCCAGCCACTCAGGAGGCTGAGGCAGAAGGATCACTTGAGCCCAGAAGGTCAAGGCTGTAGTGAGCACTCCTGCACTCCAGCCTGGGAAACAGAGCAAGACCCTGACTCAAACAAACATACCACAAAAAAATCCAGCTGCATGGATATAGTAACTGGTTTTAATAAGAATATTCTAAAGCAACTTTAAAAGTAAAGTAAAAAGTAAAGTTTGATTGAAATAGATATAGGTCGATATCTAAAATTTTCTAAATTTCACCTTTCTTTTTAAACCTTTTGTTAAAAGATCCTAATCAAAACTACTGAGGTTAGTTTTATCCCTTGGGCTAACTTGAAATCACTATAGAGTTCTTCATACACAGTGTTTTGGAGAGAATACTAAATTGGTAAAGACCCGAGGTATTATCCTAGCTTTGTCACTGAGAGACCATCCAACTTTGGGTGAGATGTAATTTTGCTAGGTTTGTTCTCTCATCTGTAAAATTAGTCTATGAGGTTTCTAGGCCCTCTCTCTCTCCCTCTCTCTGTCTTGTATTAGCGGCAGCCTACCACCTCAGTTTCAGCTCCAGGCACATTAACATAACCTGCCATGCATTGTGTGAGTTAATTAAAGGGAAGTGATTGAATTCTGCCTTTTAAGCCTTGCAGAACTCTGAGTTCTACCTCCCCCTCCGCATGTGGTACAGGAGAGCATGGGGCCAGGACACATTGTGCCTTTTTCTCCATGAAGTCTTTGCTACCAACATTTCTTCCCACCCTTCCCTTTGGAAATAATGAGAACGGGGTAAATTTCACTCAAGACCTCTCGTTCCCCAAGTCTCCGCCCCCTTTTCCACTCAGGCTGGGATCTTTATTCAGTTTTCTTATAGTCTTTCTGATAGCTGACAGGCCGGCTCTGGGTAACAGCACCCTCTCTCCTTTCTCTCCACCCCCACCCAAACCCCAATTCCACTCCTTCCCTCGGTGAGCTGGAGAGAAACAGCTTGAGATAGTCATTTCAGTGACAGACTGCATTCATTAAAGTGATGGTTTCTGTGGGGTTTTTTTGATACAGAACATTGTGAGGCAATTTTAAACAGTTTGTAGCATGAAATGTAAACTATGACACTGCTATTAAGGGACATCACAATAGGACCTTGAAATTCACCAGCATGGCAGTATTTACACCATAGAAATCTACATCGTGATTAGCTCTCTGTGGACTTTCCAGCATCCCCACACCTGTAGGTTGGAGAGCCCTGGGCATCACCTGATCCAACTACCTCTGATTCATAAGTTTCCTCCATAATGCCCCCCACCGACATATCCTTCAGCTTCAGTTACCACCCACCAAGCAGCTGGAAACTCACCACTACATGAGAAACAGCTTTGGGACAGCAGAGTCTCTCTGCACTCTACTTCCACATCCTGGATTTAGACAATGTGTATGCATCCAAGTCTAACAATATGTCCTAGTCTCATCCCAATTCAACAGATAGGGGGAAATGGTCACAGACAGGCCAAATATCTTGCCTGAAGATTCCCATGAGTGTCAAACCTAGGATTTGTACCCACCCTTGAAGTCCAGAGGTAACATTCTCTCTAGCTTCATAATGAGTAGTTAAAATGTCCTTGGGATTCAATTTATATTAAACCCCTTTAAATACTCATAATTCTTTTCCTACCCACCTGCCAAGTTTCTCTGCATGTAATTATTTGCCACTACCTTTCCACTTTTGCATGCTACTGACTTCAAAAACAAACACATTCCTGCTCCCTCGGCCCCTATATCTAGTGTGTTCACCTCCATTTCCCTTATTTATTCTAATCTGACCCATCGTTCAAGGCCTGTCTTAACTTCCTCACTTCCAGTGACGGCCCTTTCCCCCCACTAGCTTCTTAATTCAGGGAAAAAGGGGTCTCTTTTCTCTAATCTCTTTTTGCCTACAGAAACAAATGTCCTGCTCACTCTTGCTAAATATTCTTGAGATTTGGGTCCTACAGAGTAACTGATAGCTTAAGTTTTTTGCTTTTGTTTTTTTTTAGTTGGAGTCTCACTCTGTCACCCAAGCTGGAGTGCTGTGGCATGCTCACAGCCACCCAGTGTCGACCTGCTGGGCTCCAGTGCTCCTTCCATCTCAGCCTTCCAAGTAGCTGGAACTACAGGCACGCGCTACCATGCCCCGCTAATTTTTTGATTTATTGTAGGGACGAGGTCTCGCCAAATTGCCCAGGCTGATCTCGAACCCGTGAGCTCAGGTAATCCCCTCACCTCAGCCTCCCAAAGTGCTGAGATTATAGGCTTGAGCCACCGTGCCTGGTCAGTTTACGTTTTTGTTAGTGCCCCACTGAGCTCATAGCAGGAGCTTAGTAAGTGTCGAACAATTTCAGAAGATGACCCTTCATACTTTAAAGAATCTCCTGTCTTATCTCCTTTGAAAATGCTTGGGATGACAGATGCATCAATAACTTCATTTGCAAGCTGAAATATATACATTATTGTAAAACTCACCCAACTAATGCTGACCTTTCCTTCTCTGCATGAAGGCCTGGCCTGTAATATTTGTGACTCAGTAGGTGTACTTCTGCATGCCAGCCACCAGAGGGCATGTTTTCCTTTCTTTTCAAGGCTATCCAGCACCTGAAATGGAGCCTTGGGAAACCAGGAAAATCTACTTTTGCAATTTGGTGACAGACACCCTTTTGTCCATGCCACTCATGCCAGAATATGAAGCACCCAACATTATCCTAATCTCTGTGTAGGATAAGTTCACTGAGAATCTACCAATCTTAAATCTGTTCACTAAACAGAATTCCAGGGACAAGAAGTGACGGGAGTACTGGGGGGCGGGGGGAAGGGCGGACATGAGCTAGCAACACACACCAAAGCCCACCCTTCCCCCCCATTCAGTGTGACACCTTCATCCTGTGGTGAGACAGGGCCTTGGGCAACCCTTTAGATGTCTTTTCTCCTCCGATTCTAGGCAGATTAGTCCCTAGCCAGAGAGGCCGGGGGTGGAATTCTATTAATATCCCTTATTCTCTGCAATGCCCCAAATATCTTGAGAACCAGATTTCCTTTCCCATGTGAAAAGACAGCCTAACTTAGTTCTCTCCTCAATCCTCTGACAGTTTCACAAGTAGGGTGGTGAGTGACCTTTCTTTCTTTGAAAAAGTGTATATAGATGTGCCTATTCATAGCAGTCTGACAGAGCTGACACCTGGCTCTCCAAAATGTAGTTTCACTCTAGCTATATTCCACTGACATTTATAGAATATGAATATTTTTGATAGTGGGGAGCAAAGGGGGAGGGAGAATCAGAATTGTAAAGCACGAGCTTTTATCTACAATTTCCCCACTAAACGGTGAATCGTATTTTCAGGATAGGTGAGCAGTACCCAGATGACGGAGGACATCATTCTCTCCTTGTTCCCTGGGAAGCAATAGCTTTGCCTTTCCCCAGGGAGCCTCATACCTGCCTCTCCATGCTCTCACTTCACTCGACTTTCCTCGTCTCCCAGAGCTGCTGATGTTCATGTCCAGACAGCCACACAAAGCTAATGGTTTCCTGAGAAATGACAAAGTGCTTTTTGAACAGCACACAGGCCTGCTCTCTTAAGTGCTGGGGAAAGGCCATCAAATTCTGGCCAAGATGCAATGCGAGTCAAATTTGACACTTTGAAAGCTAATGACTTTATTATGCTTCATGGTTTATAATTCAGTCATAAGCCGTGGCAGGTTGGGCGCATTTTTTCAGACAGTTAAGAATTAGGGGGACTAAAGGCTGTCATCAGCTTTACCAGATGGTCATTAGCCATTAACCGGAAATGTGTTGTTTAAGCAAAAGACACTCAGGCAGGGTGGAGGCTCTCGTACAGCATTCCACTGGCCTTCAGCCTCTTCATACCTACCTTGAAGATAGAGGTAGGAGTTGCAGAGAAGGAAGGTGTGCTGAAAGGAAAAATTACCTTACCTATTTTCCATCTTCCCTCCACAACGATGAGTGCCGACGTTTGTGCTGTGCGGATTAATTTACAACATCAGAGACAAGTAACCCAGCATCAACAGCACCTTAACTCAAGTTTGCATGCAACAGTCTCCGTAACATGCCATGAGCTAGAGACCAAAACAGTGAGGAGAAACTAGACACTGTATTTCACAGAGGCAAAATCAAAAAAGTGGGAGGTTGAGCAAGGATATTGGAGAGTAGGTGGGGGAGGCAGTGGGAGGGAAAGTAGACACAGAGGTCGGGTGGGGGTGGCAAGGGAGCCCGTGAGAATTAACTAAATTGATCTTCTCTACTTCCGCTGACCATAAGTGGTTGCATATTCACCAGAGCATATTCAAGGACCTGAGATCATCTCAGACATGCTAAGAATCTCAACATTTGTGTTTAAAGACACACCAGGGAACCCAAGTTAGGAGATAGGTGAGATAAATGAATTCATGGAAGGATTGCATCTTATAACCACCTGTTTATGAGCAAAACCCAATCATAAAAGCAGCTGTAAGCAGAAAACACAGAAACATTATTTTGTCCTTTTGACATACATGATGGTATTTAAATCCCATAACAGCAGCAGAAATTGTAAAGAACTGATTGTGATTGTCATAATTAACCATATGCACTTCTCCACTACGTTGTATAGCTTTGCAACTGGCAGACCTGATCAGGTATAAAAGAAAACAGAGTTTTGGGGATCCCAGGAGACAGAAGAAACGACCCTTATCTGATTCCTCTCATTTTAAACGACTGTGGGTGGAGGCAAGATAATTCCCCAGCCATTTCAAATATGGAAAACATTCATAGAGAGGACACAACTGGCATCTAAAATCATATTTGCTGTGGGTTTTTTTGGTTTTTTTTGCCATTTGGGGTGTGATTTGGAAAGGGGTGTTGTAAAAGAATGGAAATGATGACTAGAGAGGATGTTTACGAGGACTGAAGCAGATGTTCTTAAAGTCATTTCTTGGAAGATGGGGGAAAGCTTTATGGGAGAAAGTAGACACATCTTAAAGGAATAAACTTACTCAGAAGCTTGAAGACCACTAAAGTGTTGGCTGAGTAAAGACAAAAATCTCAGTTACACACACACACACACACACACACACACACACACACACACACACACGCCCCAACATGCTCATATTCCCCTGGAATATCTAAGCTTAACACCTTCATTATTTTTCTTTTAACAACCCAAAGTAACTCAAGAACACATGAAGATGTGAAAATAATTTTTAAAATGTTCTTTAGATTGGAGAAAAACAGAGACAGGCAGAGTAGTTGTATAATCCAGCTGTAGGGTATGGGATCATAACCTATAGAGACAATATTCACAGGAAAGTAAGTCCACAGAAAGTTAGAGTTGGAAGATATCTGGAGAGCAGCTCTATCTCCTGACCATTCTGATTGCCACCTACACATCAACTTTACTATAATTTGTTGAATCGAAAAATACTGCATATTCAAGGTCGACTTTACTATAGTTTGTTGAATGGGAAAATAATGCATATCCAAGGTCAACATTCTTTTCACAAGCAGGAAGAGGGAGTGGGAGACAGCGAGGGCAAAGATAATCATCTGGGGAAAAGAGAGAATCAATTAAGAAGCTATGAAAAAGGTTTGGTCTGCAAGAGTTAAAGAGTTTCCAAAGAAATACATTAAAAGACTGTTATGAAAAATGTCTTGACCGTAAGCATGTTATTCATATCTGCGAATGTTGGTGACATTTCTTCAGTTGTCACCTAATTCAGAAAGAGTTATTTCAAACCATGAAAATACTCCATAAAATTAACACTATGCATTAACACAACACTTGGATATCATATTTGGAGTCATATTTTTGAAGAGTATTTTGATTTCCATTTATAGAAAGTACAGTTTAATTTAAAAAGAGCCTGAAATAGAATCTTTAAGTACATGACTCAAACAAGAATTCTGTAAAATGTGAATGATAAATTCTATACTTCCCTTATATTTTAATTTAGCCAAAGAAGACTGTTGTAACAGATTTTTTTTCAGGCCTATGACATAATAGACCTTGCTGGTTTGTTACTCAAACTATTACTATTATGTAAAGAATTGGACATCACATAATAATATGTTACAGAATATGCTAGTGGGAATGAAGCAGCAGAAAGCAGACAAAAGAAATTATTATTAAATGAGGCATGGACAATAGAGAATAGTTATCTTAATCTAAAACCACTCTTTGGCCCTTCCATACATAATGACCAAAATAAATATAAAATCATTTTGTGGTCGCTCAAGAATATTTTTTCAACCAAATCTTCAAACTTTCACAAATTTTTGACCAAATGTAGGTCAGCCTTACACTTAAAAGTAGTTGAAAATCTGCTCTATCCTCAGAGAACCTGGAACTATGGTCACTAATTGTGCTAAGAACTGGGTTAGGTAACTTTGTTTGTGTGAGTCAAGATCTCACTCTGTCACTCAGGCTGAGTATAGTGGCATGATCATTGCTACCGCAGTCTCGACCTGCTGGGCTCAGGCAGTTCTTCTGCCTCAACCTTCCAAGTAACTGGAACTACAGGTGTGTGCCACCATGCCTGGTTATTTTATTTATTTTATTTTTATTGTAGAGACAAAGTCTCGCCATGTTGCCCAGGCTGGTCTCAAATTTTTGCACTCAGATTACAGGTGTGAGTCACTGTGTCCAGTAGATAACTTTATAGTTACCTCTTTTATTTCTTATTATAACCCTGTAAGTTGGGCATTATTATTCTCATTTTAAAAATGAGAAACCTGAATTTTAGAGAAATATGATACTTGTCCAAACATGGAAAAGGAGTCCAAGAACAAACACTTGAATGCAGGTCTAGTAAGTTGAATGGTGGTTCTATGAAAGGATATGTTCATGCCCCAGTCCCTAGAAACGATGAATCCCCACAACCTGTAAATACTACCTCATATGGCAAAAGAGTGGATATTCCCTTACATGAAGAAAAATGTGACAAAGTTAGGCATCTTGAGAGAAGGTGCTTGTCCTGAATTAGCCCAGTAGGCCCTAAATGCAACCACATGTGTCCTCATGAGTTAAACACAGAAAGGAGCAGACACACACAGCATGAAGACCACGTGAAGATGAAAACAGAGATGGGAGTGAGGTAGCCACAAGCCAGGGGATGCTGACAGCCAGCAGATGCTGGAAGAGATGAAGGATGGGGTGTCTCCGAGAGCCCTTGGAGGGAGTGTAACTTTGCTATCACATTAACTTCAGACCTCCAGTCTCCAGGACTGTGAGAGAATGTGTGTTGTTGGACACCGCCAAGTTGGTGGTGACTCACTTGGCAGCCACAGGACACTGAGACCCAAGGTCTCCTGATACCCTTTCTGCAGCACCATTTGAGCTTCTTGATAGCAGAATGCCAGGCGGCAGACCTTAGAACCTGGTACTCTAGACATTCCTTATGTGAACACAGACCTGGGGCCAGCCCTGACAGACTTAAAATCTAAGTTCTTCAGTTTATATAGGAGGTACCATTCTAGATCATTGAACCTGATCTTTTCACATGCTTAGTATTACATTTATAGAAATGAGGGTGGATTAAGCCCCAAAGATTTTAAGATTATTTTGGCCAAAAGATTTTAAGATTCTTTCTAGCACTACGAATCTCTATAATTCCCTTTCTGTTTATCAATAAATATGGGTTGAATTAATAAAAGAATAAATCAATGAACGAAAATGTTGCTATACATAGAGCCAAAACAATCAAGCCCCATTGTGTTACAATAGCAAGTCCTTAAACTAAAAAGAATGAATGTCTTGCCAAAATATGACTCTCCAGGAAAATAACCTGAATAGACTATAAATGATCAGATTAAAGGAAATAAATATCTAAATCTATAGTAATAATGCGACCAAACTGACTGGGATGATTCTGCAGAAGGCAAAATAGATTTTAGGTAAAATTCAATGTAAGAAAGAAACCAGAAAAGCAAAACTTGGAGGAAAATTTTGATTTCCAAGGCAAAGGATAAAGAGACTGTTGTTGTTGGACTTTTGTAGCATCAGGCAATATTGCAACTACTTTGAATCATGACATTTTAAAATCTTCATTGTAACCCTGAGAGGCAGGGACTATCATTATGCTCATTTATGAGGTGAGAAAACAGATTACAAAACTCATAGTCAGTAAGTGATAGAGTGACTAAGAGGCAGGTTGGCTAGTACAGCAGTATTTGCCAAAACACTTTTGAGAGAGATACTTAAGGCAGAGAAAGTTGATGAAGAACTAGAACTCTGAATCCACCAGTTTACTACTTTATTCTTCCATTTTCAAGACATCTTACACAAGTAATATGCATTAGACTTTTGCTAAATACCAGCCATAGAGTGAAAAAATAAACAAGCAAAACTAAAGGGAGAGACTTTTAATTTGCAAATGAGAAAACATAATTGAAAAAAAATGGCTTGGGAAAACATAATTATATGTGAATTTGAACCAAAAAAGTGACACGTTTTCTTTAAAAAAAAATTCTCCACCTAGGAGCGTTTCTTAACAGGATTTTAGTGGACACGGTCTCAAAATTTTCTAAACCCTTATCATCCAAGATGGTGCCAGGAAAATATAAAAGAGCCCATGAAGTCAATTTTTAAGGAGCTCCAGGAACCCGTGTGAAAAAAAGGATTATTCACCAACAATAAAAACAAAGGGCTAAGCAGAAAACAACTGAAGGATGGTTCATCGAAACAAAAATAATCCGCTTGGTTCTAAGTACCAACAAAACCAGAGATGATTTCTAGCAAAGTAGTGACACTTCTCAGTGATTCTAAGAGACCAGGTCAGAAATCATTCTAGTCAGTTCTCCTCAGATTTATGAAAAATAAGTCAATGGATTCCTGTTACATGATAGGAATCTTGAAGAAATACTCAGACTCTTAAATTAGGAGTGGGTTTGAATCATAGCTCTACAAAATACCAGCTGTGTGGCCTTAGGCTGGTTACTTAAAGGCTCCTGGTTTAATTTCATCATGTGAAAAATAGAGATAATAAAATAACCCATCTCTGATGTTGATAAAGAATTAAGTGTAATAATGTGTGTGAATTGCTTAACATCCGTAATGTGTTCCATTACTAATAAGTAGTAGTATTATTAGCAATTGATTAGTGGATGAATCAATTACTATGACTAGGATAATTATTAATCTGATCAGAAGCTTTTTTTTTTTTTTAGTGTTTCACCAGTTCTCTTTGAGTCACGTAACACCATGTAACTTGTCTGGGCTAATGAAATATAGGTGGAAGTGAAGTGTCACTTCTGGCAGAAACATTTTAAGGCCAGTCAGAATTCCTCTTAATTTCTTCTTTCTTCCAGGGTTTACCAGCAATATTCCTGATAGTGAAGGCTCCCCCAGGCTAGATCCCTGAATAATGATGACACGAAGCAGAGCCCCTACCAACCTGTGATGAGTATAAAGTATGGAGTAGGAAGTGAACTTCTTTATGTTAGCTCCTGAGGAATGTATGTGCATACATATTCTCCTAAACAATGAGGTTTGTTTGTTATCACAGCTCAAGCTAACCTATCCTGACTAATACAACAGCATTCCAGGTTTGTTCTGACTTTTAACTTCTAAGTAATATAAATGCTTTCAGTCTGTTTATATACTGATCCAATCTTTTGTTTTCATTCTTGTTACCTCGATGCCCTCCTTCAAGTGTTTACAAATCAAGCCTGTCTCATAGATTTAAATTCCCCCAGGACAGGCTGTGACTTTGTAATTCTTTTTATATAGCAGAACCTACAACGATACTAAAATGGGATTCAGCATTTAATAAATGCCTCTTTGACACTGGCACTGACAGAGATGATCATAAAACCATCTCCATGATAATCCCTTCATGTTCAATCCCACTTACTTCTCTTTACTCCAATAGTCTTTTCAGAAGAAAGACAGATATTTTCAAAACAACTGTCACTAAAAAAGGCAAGCAGGTAGGTATCTTGCTCTCTGTTTCAGTCCTATTCTGAGAATAGAAAAACAAGTCTGTAAAGCTGATATTCCTGGGCCTTGCATTAATGCACCAGAATAAGTAACAAAAATTCAAATGTGTTCATGTTCTTTAAAGAAAGCATGAAAACAATTAGTCTTTATGCAATTTTTCCCTATTGAAGCAGTGATGCATAAAAACACTCAGAAACTATTTGCAGGACTCAGAAGCAGGAGCTAGCTGAGCAGTGTTTATTCATGCAGATGTGGTGGGATGCTTCATTTTTGCTTAACCCTCCAGGGTCCTAAGATATGAGGTCTATTTGCTTTTGCAAGGCAAATTCGTGGCCAGAATGATGAGGCTAGTCTGCATGCCTTGGGCAGGGTGCAGGGGTTAGGAGGGTGGTCAGGGAGGGTGATGAATGCCAATGAGGGAGGCAACATGCTCACCCCTTCCACCTGCCGGCCTTCGCTCACTCAAAGAGTGGTCTGCAGAGCCAGTCCCGAGGGGTGTGCAGTCCAGCATAGGATCTGCGCCTCTATCACTCCAGATGGGGCTGACATCAGTGAGGAAAACTCAGATGGGTGGCACGGACAGTTGAGAAGTCCAAAAGGTGAACAGAAGACTGAAGTTCTTAAGTAGGTCAAGGTGAAAAGACACAAGCTCCACTGCTTTTAAGATAAGGAACAAAATCCCCATCACCGCTGACTACGCCCTGCCCTGCATCATCTGACCCCTCCCCACCTCTCTAGCCCCATCTGCTGCTGCTAGACCTATCCCTCACTTCGTCTCAGTCATATTCACCTTAAGTTCCTTAAGGCCCTTGATACACGCCTCTCTCTTGGCCTAGGTAACTCCTACCCATCATCCTAAGCGCAGCTCAAATGTTACATGCTCAGCAAAGCATCCCTGACATGCCATACCCATCCCAGAAAAGAACAGGTCTTCTGGTCATATAGCTTTACACACTTTAAAATGTTCTTTCACAGCACTTAGGAGGTTAAGTTTTTAACTTTGCACTCGTATGTTTATTTTAATGTCTGTCTCTCGCACTAACTGATAAGCTACAAAAGAAAGACACAGCATCTATTCACCATTGACTCTCTGGCACTCACTCCTCCCCCTGACAGAGGCACAGTGCTCAACAAATAACTATCCAATGAGAGAAGCAAGTGGAGGGTCTGAAGCACAGCATGCCTATGAGCTCCATCTCTTTGGGGACAATGGCATCTCCTCCTTCCAACATCTGCTTCTCTGAGGCCTCTGCCCATCTGGATCTAGCTACCTGCCCCTGGACAACACTTGGCCAGAAAGAATGTCAGTTGAGCAGCACCAAGATGGAAGCACTCATTCATCAAAAACTGTCCCCAGAATTGGAATTAGGCTAGAGAGAGAGGATTTGGCCTTTAACCCTCCAGCCAAGAAAAGCAAGCATGTCCATTACTCTCCTTAGCCAAAACTACTGGAATGTGATCCTAACATGGGTTGACTGTCAAGTCCTCCTGGAGGCATTTACGAAAATTAGGGTTCTAAGAATAACCCCACCCCCCACACACCTCACCCCTCACCCCTCACCCCTGTCCCATCCCCAGGTGTTTTTCATGATCAGTCAAGTCTGGAAACAACTTGTTAGGAAATATTTTCAAGAAACATAGCCAGTACCTCCATTCTGAGTGCCAGGCTAAAAGTTTAGGAACTGGGAGAACTCTTTCTAGAAAGAGAAGAGTCATGCATGGGTCCAATTCACTTTCTAGAGGTACCGAGCTCTGTGGCTTCCAGTTCCTTAACTCCAAAAAGTACTGTCACAAGGCTGTGCAAGAAAGTGGGAAGTGTAGCATTCCTTTGATGTAGGATACGCCTCACCCCAGAAAGCTATGACTGCACAGGAGGGCCTGGACGGAAATGCACAAAAGAAACAAGTCTTCTCCTTCCTGTGGGGATTGACAAATGCTGTATATTGACCAGAGCAACCCCTGGCCTCAGCTAGAAACATAAAAGGGGGTAATTGAGTGGAGAAGCAGCCCTTCTCCCCCATCAAAGAGTCACCCATCATGCCTTCTCAGTCTGGCAGTGAAGTTCCCCCATCCTTCCCAAACAAAGAATAAAAGGCCATAAATCAAGACTGAAATCTTGAACTAGAGCTGTTTAGCTGCAGACACCTCTGGAAGAAGAAAGAAAAGAACAGCAACACTCTCGCCAAGGAGCAGAGGTAAAATTCTGAATTTAAAAGGGACTTGGCGCTGAATGAGTTTGATCTATATGTTTAAGAACATAAGCATAGGGATGAGGCAGTTCCTGGGTTTAAGTTCATTTTCTATGATTTATTAAATGTGTGCCCTTGGTCAGGTCACTTAACCTCTGTGTGTCTTCATTCCTGCATCCCTAAAATGGAAAGAACAGTACCAACCTCTCAAGGATATTTTGAGAATCAAATAAACTGAGGCCTGGTTGATAGCAAGTGCTTAATCAATGGCAGCCATTATTAACATTATGATTTAATGTGTAAGATTTCAATTTCATATTATCAATGTAGCTATCGGGAGTATCTGTATGCACATATTCTCCTACACAATAATGACATCTATAAAAATTCATGTTATAAAAATGAAGCAATTTTTAAAAATGAGGTTGTTAGCCTATAGAATTAATTGCATCATAGACTTAAAAGCACAAGTAGTCTAAAAGAGACTTTCTGAAGAACTGCTAAAATAGAGAGGTGCTTTAAAGACTTTTTTAGTGGAAGAAAATTTGCTACAAAAAGGAGAAGTAAAGACTTGGTTCTAAAACTTCCATGATATGGCTTTGACAACAGTGTTAAAGGGAGAAAAAAAGGGATGGTACTAGTCCTCTTTTATTTTCCTTAGTAATCACTTTTAAAAAAAATTTTTATTATAAAGATGTGGGTTACGTTTCAGGGTTAGGTATATAAACATTGATCATGCAGGTATCCTTGTTGATGAGGTATGCCCTCCTTCCCCTAGCAGTTTCCCTCAACTGCCAATCCCACCCCCCTTCCCCTGACAGTTTCCCACTACCTAATGCTAATTGCTTTCTTACAGCATTACAATTGTTCAAGGTCTGTCTATGAGTGAGAACATATGGAACTCTGTTCTTTGTTTCTGTGATAAATCACTGAGTATGATTGACTCCAAATCCATCCAAGTTGCTGCAAAGTCCATATATTTGTCCTTCTTTATGGCTGCATAATACTCCATTGTATATATGTACCACTTTTTTTTTATCCAGTACAGCTTTGATGGGCAGCACTGTTGGTTCCATGTTTTTGCTATTGTGAATAGAGCTGCAACAAACATACGTGTGCAGGTATCTTTTTTGTAGAATGATTTGAGGGTAATCACTTTATATCTGACACCTGATATCAAAAACTTACTCTATACCAACTGATATCTCATGTATAGTAAATCACATTACCTAATACTGCTCAGTCAAAACACTGTGTTTCCTTCCCTGGGGTTCTAATATGGACATTCATTCTCAGGTTCCAAGAAATCAACTTGAAAATATGCCACCTAATTCAACATAAGTCTAACAATCAGGAAGGCAAGATTTTGCATCTACACAATTATGTTTTCTGGAATACTATTATGTGACATAATGACATGCAAAAGTGAATCTTCACTAAAGTTGGAAGCTTGAACAACTGCTGTATTTCAATACAAGAGCAAATTATGAACAGACTTGCAGAAGTAAACCGTCAAAGCCTGAGACCAGAGGACCCCCCTGGGGCCTTCTATTTCCAGCTCTAGAGATGTCAGGGACAGAAATAGGGAGGCGGGTGGGAAGGGGCAACAAATACCAATAGGTGTTCCTCAAAGGACACTTGTCCTTTCCAAGGGAATTGGAGAGAGGTACTATATATGAATATTCCCCACTTGACTTATGTAGAAGACATTCTCAAGTGGGAAAAAAAAAACCACACAAAAGTAAAACACAAAGGACTGAGGCAAAGCCTTTTCAGGTTTCCTTCCATAAACTAGCTTGACAACTGCCAGGAACATTCAAAAGGCCCAAAATGGCTACTATTCACAGTGGGAGCCAACACTAAATTCCCCAAATCAATACACATTTTAAAGCCAACAAAGAGGGCCTGAGACATGAGGTGGAGAAAGGTTTGTTTTCATTTTAATAAGAACTTGGCTGCTATTTTTAACCCGAAGGGTAATTTGCTTCTGGACCAAAAGAGAGATCTTCGAATTAAGGATAGAAATACTGTAATTTTGAATAAACCCAGGCAAATCAAGCCTTCTCCATAGGAGTCGACAGAGGTGCATTCATAACCTCCCTCGCATTCAAGTTGTAGCCTCTCAAGAGGAATATCCTCCCCACCCTCAAGCAAAAGTTTCCGAGTTAGGGATGGGGGATGGACAGTAGGTGGCGATGTAGGTTAACAAGAGAACTTGAACGTGGCCTTTGCAGACTCGTCTTCAGAGGAGGGAGTAGCTGACTACTCCTTGTGGCCATTTCAAGATTCAATAAAAAGGAAGCAAAGTGTGGCTCTTGTCTGGTTCTCAGCAAGGAAACGGCTAACACTGACAAACTGAAGGACTTCAACCCAAGCTTCCCCATCGCAGGCTATGCTCTTGCTTACGCCAACACTGAAGATCTTTTCACCAATGTTAACCGTCCCATTCACACCTCAACATGGATTTTCCATGAAAGTAATTGTGCAGTAAATTAAAACAAAACACAATAAAACAAAAATACAAGTCATGAGATGAACCAATGCTAGAGCTCATTAAATTGTCATGGAGGACAAAGATGATACTGCTTTTCTTTCCCCTCAACTTCCTCTCTTCTTAAGGATTCCTGATTATAGCACTCAGTTGTAAAATAACACTGTTGGAAAGACTAGGGTTTCTGGAGCTGTGGTCCCCAGACAACCTGCATCTGACTTACTGCACATGCTTATTAAAACGCATATTCTCAGTTCCAGCTCAACCTACTGAATCAGATGTTCTGAGCATGGAGCCGAGGAAACTACATTTTAGCCAGTCCCTCACGCAGGCAATAAAATTGCACTTTTTATTTTGTACTTCACTGAATAGCCTACCAAGAAGTAGGTGAAAGCCTTTTAAATAACAATATTTATAGTCAGGGCAGCAGCAGAAGCTGAGATTTGTAAGGAGGAAGTTGTTTTTCCTCTCTCCCCTTTCCCCATCATGACAGATAATAGAATAAGCAACATTCTCTTTTCTTTTTTCTTTTATTTTGAGTCTTACCTATTTCCTAAGACTCTCTGGTCTAGAAAATTTAAACATCTTCACCTTTTCAAGTCCATGCTATTTTAATATTTAGGGGCTTTGGATGAGGTAGACACATTTTGGAAGAGAACTTAAAAATTGACTCAGAGTATTCTGTGTGTCAGAGCAAGACCACAAGCTTGGAAAATTATAGGGGCATCCCCATAGTGCTTTGAGGGACAATCAATGCAAAAAAAAACCACAATCCTATAATTAGAGATATAGTGGCTGGAAGAAGTCTTGATTATAAAATTCTGAGAGCCTGGGCAAAATAATTTCCTTCTGAGAAGTGGCAACCTCACCAGATGAGATAAAGATTAAAAATACTACATTTTCTACATGACACAGGCCTAGCATCTTTGAGGGGCTGTGCTCCTTATGAAAGTTGCATTTATTTATATTATATTTTTAGATGCAGCAACTTTGCAGAGGTTTCTTGATAAATGAAGGTCCTGGATAATACCAAGTATCATAAAATTAGAAACATTGTATAGCTGTGTCTCCTAACAGAAAGCGCAGTAGAGAAAACAGCCTCTGTATGCAATAAACTGTAGCAAACACAAGATTACAGACAGACACAGCCGGTGAGAAATATAACCATTTCGCATCACTTATTCCTCCACTTCATTAAAAAAGATAGGAGGAAATAGAAAGTTGAATGCCGAGTGCCCAGACCATAGCGTAAAAAGAACACAGATGCCTCACAACCTGGGGAGTCTGACTGGCTCTGATGACACATCTCATTTCCCTGTGCGGGAGGCTGCCTGGCCCAAGTCTATGGCTTCCAGTTCCTCCCCCGAAGGTGTAACCAGCTCACTGCCATTGCCACCAGCCACCACCAACTGCAGGAGCAGCTGGTGGAATGCATTTCAGGAGAGAATCTCAGTGAAGTGCGTAAACCCCATACGCAGTGGCCACAAGCACAGCTATCATCCCCGGCGGTGCTATTTTTGGAACCATCTTAACTGATTGTCCGCCACCGCTATTCTCTACCCCTGCTTTCCTTTCTCAGTTCTCCCCCCACAACCTGAGATGTCCAAGATGGACTGATCAATAATACGATAAAAAGCAGACAGCCGAAGGGAATTGGTAAACAACTGCCATAAGTAGATAGATTTAGGAGTGATACACAATACAGAGACGGTGATTAAACCTGGTGTCTTTAGACAGATAGCCCGCGTGAGAATTCAGGAATCACAGATGGACTGGGGGTGGGTTGGGACGGGGGAGGGAATGGGAGGAGAGCCTGCAACACAAAAAGATTCTCAAAGAGCATCCTCTCTCTTCTCCCCAGCCCCCTCCCCGCCCCATGCTGTATGTGGGTTCTTGATTTAGCAGGGCAGGGTAAAGTGTTTTATGCACAATTTGCTCCTTAAAGCTCCAAAGCTTGCTGCTTTCAACATTGGTTAGTGCAGCAGTGGCTAGCAGTTCAGGTCACTGGCAAGAAGGAGGAGAAAATTCAACCACAGAGCTCTACTTGTGCCTGAAGACCCAGAAACGAAGCCTTGCTCTTCTCAGTGGCATGTTTACACAGAAGCCTCCTCACCTGGTCACACAGGTTGGTTCCTTGAAGCTGATCCTCACCTCCAGACTTCCAGGAGTTGGCACTAACAGCCCTGCTTAATCTTTCTAAAATAATGGAATTTTTCACTTTTTTTTTTTTTAATAGTCTGGCTTTTCTCTCTTACAATGAATCACATTCTTTTTTCCAGTCTCTCAATTCTGGTGGTCAAGTAAAACAAAACAACAGTATTCTGGGAAGCGGCTTGAAGGCAGAGGGGCCCAAGTGCCATGTGAGCTGTTTAACCATCTCTGTCTCTCCTGTGCCCACCTCCCCTTCAGCAAGTTACTCAATCTCTCTGCTGCTGGAGGAGACTTTGAAATATGTACATGGAATCACATCACTCACTACTTAAAACATTCCCTCAAGCTTCCTCTTACTCTTAGAATAAGACCCAAACTCCTTCCCTCAACCAGCAAGACCCTACCCAGCCGTTGTCTCTGTTCTCACCCCTCCCTAGTCTACTCATTAGCCATGCTCATTCCTGTCTATGCTGCAGACACACCTACTTGTTCCCATCTTCTTATTGGCATGACCTGTTACCTAGCCTGCCTTACCTTCTGCATAATATACTGTTTGAGGAAAATCATGTAATTGCTTGTCTCCTCTCTCTAAATTATAAGCTATCTTGTTCACAGCACTTAGACATATGGGTACTCAATAAATACTGGATGAACAATGTTGAATACACTTAAGTTTTCTTACCTCAAAGGAGAGTAATAATACCTCTTTGGCAGCATTGTTTAGAGGACTAAATAAGAAAATGTACATAAATTGTTAACCATAATGCCTGGCACATCTTTAAATGTTTGGATTTTTTTCAGATTTACAGGTCACTTGCTACAAGTCTAACCACCTGAAATAACTTTTCTCTACCCTGATAATTCAAAATTGTTTACTCTTTTTCAAATGCCCCTCTCCAAATAAGTCTCTAAGTTTTCCTGACCCAAGAGTACCCCTCTTGATTAAGTTGCTTTGATACTTTACTTACTAAAATCCTCTAGAAAAGCAACAAAGTGAAAAGAATTATGTGAATTTCTCAGATTCTATATTGGAACAAAGTCAAATATTCAGTCCAAGAAATGTTCATCTTGCCATTCCTCAAGGGTAGATAGACACACTGTGATTCCCCTAGAAACAGCAGGAGGCCGAGGAAGTGAATGATCCGTAAACTTAACAGAATTAGAAATCTTGGAGGCTTCCTGACATTTATGGGTTATCAAGGCCAGAGCTCCATAGTTCTTGGAGGAAGAGGTTACTCAAATGACATGAGGTCTTGGGCAAACATGAAGAATAAGATAACCAGGGTCACTGACCAATTTACAATGTACTAATAACAAACTTTGTTAAAGAGCCCTGAAAATAATCCATTTTACTCAGCAATTGACAGAAACAGGAAAATTTGGGAGACACAAGCTGAATCACAGCCATCACTAACTTGGGCAGCTCTTCTGCAGCATGGGGGATGTTGGGAATCCGCCTTGCAGACATCTATCTCCAACCCCTTGGTTACCAGTCTTCAGGGGTAAGAGTTAATGTCTTCCCCAGAAAGCTGTTTCATGTGAATCTAGATTGCAATCTCCACGTGTATGGAACCTGCAGAAGACTTTGCAACTCTTGTGTCTTACACAAAGTCTGATACAACTTCAACAGAATTAACATGATCCAGTTGACATCTAGGCTCCTATCAAAGTCCTACATAACAAGGTAAGTCCTCTAAAGAATTAAAATCCCTGAGACACAGGGAAATTGATAAGATAATCAGTTTTCTCTGACCCCAGTACATGACACAATATTATTTAAACTATAGCTAAGTTCCATTTGTTTTCAGAAGGTGGGGAGAAATGTCTAAGGAGGTGTATTCTGTCTGCCTTTAATATGGGAAACTGTATGCATTCATTAACCTTTCTTTCCTACTCTTTCTCCCACTGAGAAACAACTGATATTACCCACTATAGTACATCAGGACACAGAGAGGATTTGTCCAAAGGAAACAGCAAAAGTCATTCCTACTTAGCCCAGTTACAAAATCTTATGCCATGTGCCATTTTGTGATCAGCTGTTAGTTTAATTATGATATACCTGAATGCTGTGTAATTACATCTGTTTTTCATGAATGGCTGCCTTCTCATAAAGTAAAACATCCGGCTAAGTAGTAACACCTGGAATCTGGAATGATCTTTTCTTGGCAAGAACAACTAAATAGACTAGTTGATCGTATCAACACCTTATGTGGACTTCTTGAAGTAGCCATCTTAACTGTTTTATAGGAGTAATTATATGCAACTGGAAAAGCTGAGAACTATTTTTGATTCATTTTGATCCAGGAGAAAAAGCTAAATGATTTTCTAAAATATGTATTTTGAAAGAATTTTTCATTTCAAGGCCACTGGAAGTAGAAAGTCATCTTTCAGAAAACAGTTTCCCATGTGATGCTAAACAAAGGCAAAGAGTGCAGCAGAACAGATTTATCTACTTACGTTATGGTTCTACTATTTATCAAACAAATGTAAATGGTGATGGTAATTACATTAGCTTTTGTTCACTATTACTAAAGCAAAAGCCAAAGAGGATTGTGCTGGTGCCGGCATTCTAATCCACGGGACTTTTCAGAAATGGAGCAACAGATGTTGATATTCACCCATAAAAACACTACTAAAATTGCAGATAAGTGAAAGGTCCATTTTGCAGTGAGAATTGTCACTTGCTGAATCAATTTTCTGATATCTGCATGCTATAGTTTGAAAATAAAAAGTCCAACCCTTATCACCAGCTTAAGCAACAAAAGTAAGTCACATGGCCTTGGTTTTGCAAATAGCTTAGTGGAAAAATATTTCCACTATCCTGCTCTATAAGAATGTAGAAAGTCACTTAGTAAAGTTATCAGCTTACTCTACTTTCATGTCAGGCCAAGATACACAGGGGGTACCAAAAAAAAAATGTATATACATTTTTAAGAGATGTTATCTATATATTACTTTTCAAAGTTGAATTGAATTACAATAGTAATATGTAGTATGATGCTCACTCAACTGTGCTTCCACCATTTTATCTGGCTGTCCTGCCTGTCACATGTGATGCTAGCAGCTAACAATTCATTTGATTAACACCATATTTTGAGCAAACATCATACTTAGAATGTGTATACATTTTTGCCTCCCCCTCTGGGATTTCTCGCTTTTTTTCTTTACATTAAAGTTCACAAACCAAGGAATATTCTTCAATGTGCAATTCCTGGTTGTAAGAATATGTGAAATCTTTTAAATATTTGCTAAGCAATTGATTATATTCAACAAAACTTCCATAGCCACCTAAAGTAGCATTTTTTCATTGTTGTCAGATGAACGAAGTTGAATGTGGCATATAAAATAGAAACTCTGATGGATAGGGCACTAGATGTGATTAAGATCTACTTTTCAAAAATGTTCCCTTATAACATTTGCTGCTGCCAACTCCTAGGGAAGAGATTCAGAAGGAATACATTATATCTTCTTAGAAAATGGAAAAAAATAAATGGAGCTACCAAATACTATTTTATTGTTAAATAATGTTCTTTAATTCTCCCAGTCCTATGGTATTACATTAGTTACACATAGGAAACAGAGGAAAAAGTAAGTATATTAAAATTCTGATTTAAAATATCCCATTAAAAAAAAACCCCATATCTTGTGCTAAGATAAGGTAGAAAAAAATGCTCCATATTACATAATATAATCTTCTATTCTTAATTTTTCTGACAAACTAAAGTTTTGAAAATTCTGTATTATGTTAGCAGAGATACTGTATTTAGATTTCTATCTTCAATAAAACTTTATTAACTCAGAATGAGACACAAATTCAGAATTTGTAATAAAATCTAGGCTGATGGGTACCTTTATAGTATCCATAAAGAATGGGTATAAGAAGTTAATTAAGATATCAAACCAGTTAGCTGGGTCTATCTATTTCGCTTATAAAAATATTTTAAGCATGTTCTAGCTAACAGATATTTCATTTTAGTCAACTAGAATGGTAATAATAAGTCAGGCTCTAAGATCATTTGTTAGAATAGAGATAAACAGCATACTCTTGCACACATACACATCTTGGTATTTGAAAGCAATTTTTTTTTTAAAATCCATGATATATTCTTTCATTAATTCAGACTGATTTCCTGCTCTGGCAATCAGAAACTTTTACGGGTTACTTGTTCATAGTGTCTTAGTCTCTTCCAACAGTTGTTAACGGAGCACAGAATTCTTTAGCATTCATCTGAAGCATTGTTATCAAACACCATTGCCTGAAAACTAACTTGTCTTTCAAAGCTAGACACTCTAATTAACTTCCCTGAGCTGAACTTAATTCTGTTAGAACCATTTCCTCACATTCTACTTAATTGAAGCAAAGGACTTGATTTTTGAGTCAAATTAACTCAGGGTGTTTTATTTAGATACAGGCAATTATCTTTGGATTAGTGTTTTCACAACCTCGCTCAACAAAGAATTTAAAATAATTTTATTTTCAAAGCTTCAGAAAATTACCATATAATACAGGACCAGATGCAATATTTTCTGTAAAACTGAGTCAATTCTTGTGGGGCAGGATAAGGTTTTTTCCTAGTCTACTGTATTCGATTGTCTGATGAGTTTTGGGCTTCCAGGTATCCATGGTGAAACTAATAACTGAGCATTTTACTCAATTTAGCAATTGGAGATCACTGGCTATTGTGAAAGCTTTTCTATTGCTCAAATGATTAGACCTAAGGATCTGACACATCACTTTCTTCATCCCACAAGTCCTACCGCTAATATACTGGTCTCATCATTTTTAAAATATGGTTCCAGCAGTGATTTAACTGTCCCTCAACTGAAGCAATCGCTTACTTTTGTTCTAATTCACAAATTAGAGTTTGTGAAAATTACATTTTGACATAAAATGCCACAGATACCTGTGAACATGCCTCCCTAAGTGAACAAATAAAAACAAAACAAAGGATGATTGTGAATCAGATAGAGAGTTCCTTCACTCACTTAAAATTGTAAGTATAGATCAGTCTAAGCGGAGCAGTTCAAAATAAACAGTCCCTTTCTCTTTTCAACCACACTGTTTTACCATTCCTCAAACATACCAATTATATTATTATTTTTTTTTTTTTTGAGTTGGAGTCTCACTCTGCCACCCAGAGTGGAGTGCAGTGGCCAGAAGATTCGGAATCCTGGATAGTTTAGTCTACTTCCCAAACATAACTTCTACAAATGTACCTCGTTTATGGTCCTAGTACAGGAATTAGCGAACTATGGGTCAAATCCGGCCTTCCATCAGTTTTGGTAAATGAAGTGTTTTATTGGAACTTACCTTACCATTTATGTATTGTCTATGACTGCTTTGCATATGATTATGTGTATGATTATGCCCTGTACAAGGGCATAATTGAGTAGCTGTGACAGGGCCATGTGGCTTTCAAGCCTAAAATATTTACTGTTTGGCCTTCTACAGAAAAAGTTAGTTAACTCCTATATAAACTCTTTAGAGTAAACCAGAAGTCTCCAGTTCTTAATGGAGATACTCAGAGACGAAGTTCATTCAGTGCAATGACTCTCATGTGTGAGATAAATATTTAAGTAAAGGCCTCATTACTGTTAGTTGAAGCAACATTCTCTCCAAAAGAGAATGTGAGTTTGTTAGTCTGCCTCTGAAACACGTAACTTGCCATCAATAGAATTACTCACTGGTAGCACTTGGTCGATAATAATTGAACTATAAACTCGGTGGTGATTTAGAAGGAAAAGCTAAACGAACATGTAATCACATAAAACGGTGATGAAATCCTCATCAATAAACACTTGCTGCCTGCAGGTGATTTTGACATGAACCAACACTCTGATAGCAGAGGGTCAAGTAAACCAGTTCTTTGGTACAAATCACTCTGAACGGAAGAGCATCACCGAACCGCAGAAGAGGTGAATGTGTGGCTTCAAAGGAGATGGCAATAAAATCAGATACAACTGAGTATGTTGTTGCATAGGACAAAGTATTCCATACGGGCTGGAAAATGTTCTCCCATGAATATAAATAATATATAAAATCTAGCTCAGCCTCCCAAAGGGATGTTGTCATTTTCCTCTGACACTGTTTTGAGTGAGAGCCGGCCATGAAGCTGAAACAGCAAAATAGCTCAGGATCCCAGCTCCCGCTGCAGTGCCCCAAATCAGAAGGAAGACAGAGACAAGGCAGGCCAGTATGGCTGCTCAGGGAAAGCCTACATAACTTATTCTTTCCAGTAAGACTCTGAAAAATGGCACGGCCTGTCAGTCCTTAGGAATGGTAGTTATTACAGTCTCAGCAAGTGTTTCCCTTTCACTTATTAACTTGAAACCAATTTGCTCTTATTGTGTTCCAAACATTCTATAAAATTTGCTTCAAAGGATGAAGCTTTTCCTTTAAAATATTCTGATGGGATCTAGCAGTTTTCCTATCATCCATTCCCTTTGAAAGGGATTCATTTGACTCATCTTTAGATTAGAAACAAGGTCAGAAATTAAGTATTTCGATAGTATTTTTCTAAAGATGGTGAAAGGGCAATTATTCCTAGAATGTCATTTTTTTCTGTCTCAAATCAAAGGATTTTTACAGCAATGGTACACTAGTGTAATAATGTCCAAATTGTTTTTTAGTTACTAATGGTCCACTAGAGAAATGAAATGGTAATTGAGACCCGTGAAGGCTGAGAGGTTCAGTATAGATGTATGAGGAGTCTGACTTTCCATTCACAATTGGCCAGCAGAGGAAAATAATTCTTGGAAAGGAGAGATGAAGATATTGTGACATAGGCATGAATGGCTATTGAAGATCACATCCACTCAGGGAGGACTGATTCTAGCAAAATTATACTAGTTGTAGATTTCAGTTCCTTAAACATTGACATTGAGAAATAAAGCATGTTCCCATTGGCCAGGAAAATGTGGTGGGTTGTTTTTTATGCCATTATGCAAATATTTAATGAAAGGAAAGCTTACAGAATTACAAATGTATCTTTGGCCATGAGGGAAGATACCCAAGAGCCATGAGGAATTTACAAGATGCAGTATTAAACATGTACCAAAATTTAGATCAAGTCAAGTTGTGTGTAATAAACACAGTATGCTTTAGTGATCATATGGTGGACAAATACATCTCTAAAACAAAATACCCTCATGTCTGGTAGCTGTAGTTTCTTTACCTGTAAAATTCAGATAATAATGCTATCTACTTTCACAGCCAGATTCAAAGGCATGCAATCTGTGCAGTCACACAGAATCCTGCGAGTTGGAGGTCAGTGTAGTTGCTGTCTTTATTTTTGAACTTGCATTTTATATGTGAAGTTCAGTGGAATGATGGAACACGAGCCAGGGACCTGGAGCCTTGGCTCGTTAACTGTCTTGCCTCCCCAGACAGGTTTTTGGCCACTCACTTTTCTGCCTCCCCCTGAGCAGCCACTTGCTGCCTTCTGCCTCCACACAAAGAATCAAGGACTGGGGTATGTTTGACAGGTTGAGAAAGAGACTGCAAAAAAAAGGCAGAAGCTTTAACCTTGCCTTTTAAACAAGATGCTTACATTTTTATTCTGGACTATGTCTTACAAATTATGTAGCTGGTCCTGCCTACTTCTCATAATCTTTGTGAGGATTAAAGGATATAATATATGTAACAACTGAAAATATTACCTGTTACAAAGTAAGTGTTCATTAAATGTTGACCAACATTATGATGTTATTTATGTTGCTGTCCTTGCTTCTTCTGCATATATTTCATCATAGGCAAACACATACACGCATGCCACTTATTCCACTCAACTTTATTAGTGACAGCTTAACCCCTCTAGGATTAAACCGGATAGTGGGTCCCCACAACTTTGGTAGAGGAGGATCTTCATTCTTAATAATAAGACCTGACTTGGAGCAAGACAAAAGACCCTGAATTCATTTCACACAAGTGTCTAAACTAGCTGCCACAAGACTTCTTCATTAAAATTCTGGAAATTATCTTGGGTACACTCAGCTTCATCAAACACTGATTCCTGTCCTGTCTTCTATAAGCATTTTACAAAAGAAGCATTCCCTTTGACAAATCAGAAAGGTCAGACAAGTGCCCAGGAGGCCAGGGAAACTGATGCTTCTCTTGTTCCAAGTTCAAATGATCAATGAACAATTCAAACTGTGAAACGCAAAGGTTGTAAGAACATCCATAGTTTTTGGTGCCTGTTGAAATGCTGGGATGGAAAACACATGGTTAGAGGTTATGCTTCTGTTCAGATATTTTTCCTCTTCACCAAATGATATTGTAGCTAATAAGGATGGCTCGGAGAAATCACTTCAGAACCGAAAGCTAATTTGTAGTAGAACAGACTTAACTGGACCTGAAGGTTCTAAGCTTTCTACTCTGCTACCAATCATGTTGTTACCACTGTTTTGCTTTATTTATTTTTTTTTTTTTGAGTCATCTTCATTCTCTTTAAAGATCAGTTTGAAGCTTGCAAAGGCCTATAAAAATTACACAGGGCTGAATATGGATTTCTATCCAGGGTAAGATATAAGACCTACCAATTTGACATGTATAAAACAATACTGTATAAAAGTGATATGTGTCATAAATGTCTTTTTGAACAATCACCATTAGGTGAAAGATGGATTAGATTGTCTTGAAATCACATTCCCTCATATTTAAAATTAGCCTTCTAACTTAGTAGTATTCTTTAAGGCTTTCTCAAAACATATATCTTTTCAGAAGTTGGACAAATTATCTTATCATGATAATCTATGGTATTTTCATCCAACCTGCTGAGATTTCCTTCTGAGTATGGAATAATTTTTCTCTTACTAAGAAATCTCCATTCATCCAGAGATTTCTCCTGTGGCCTAAAGTTTTATGTCATGAAATTTACAATTGTTATTAATTCAATAAATGTGCATTAATGCTTTTGATATGATTTCTACTGTGCTAGACAGTGAAGATACAATAATGAATAGTACATTTTTCCCAACTGTGAAGAGGCCAGAGATTGGTTCTAGAGATACAGAGGGAAGGAAAGAAAGCAGTACAACTGTAATGAATTCTGAAAGATGTGCAAAGTGCTATAAGACCTTAGAGGTGGACATACCTAGACCTGTTTAACGTAGAAGAGTAGGTTTCATGTAAGTAGTGGCCCCTCAGCTGTCACAAAGAATGAGCAGCTGCTGGCAAGGCAGAGAGAAAGAGAAATGGTCTAAAGTACATGCAGACAAGCCCGGACACAGGAACAAAGTATAAGAGAGCTTAGAGAACTGGGACAACCACAACCTGTTGGCTAAGACTAGAGTACTAGACTATAATGGAAAGCAACAGAGACAGGAAGTAACAGTATAACCAAGAGAAGGCTAACAGACATTGGGCATATGGAAGGTGACTCAGCAGTGACAAAGATGAATTATGGCTGTCTGACATTACCCTCTTCTCAGTTGTCTCTATGCCTGTATGATAATTCCTACTTCATCTTCTGTGCATCCCTAAATGCCAAGTACCTTTTAGTTACAGAAATAGACAGTGCCTTGGAGATTAGTTATGAATATGGATGGGATACCAGTATGCCTGAGCTGAGGAAGCCTGACTCTGGAAAGGTCAAGGTTTCAGAAAGACTACCTAAAGAAATGGGATTTTTTAGAGACTAGAAGTGGCCTCATTCATGGGGAGCAACAACACTTGACCTGGAGAAGTGAATTTCATTAATTTAAGCATCAACTCTTCAGCATCCAGGTGGTAGAGACAATACATGCTGTGGTAAGGGGCAGAGGCTTTGGAAAGAAACAGCCTGAATCTAAGTCACAGCAAATCATCTTCTATGGTCAAGTCATAAAGGAGGATAAAGACACCTACCTTATAAAATCGTGATGAAGATTATACAAGATAATGCAAGCAAACTCCTTATCCAGTCCTGGCATGCAGAAAACACCCTACCAATGTTTGCTATTATTATTATTTTGCTAAAATTAATAGCCATCTGTCAAGTCTATGTACTTTATATAACAAAAGCAAAGGTTACCAAATTTTATTGTAAAGTCCTTGTGTATGAGCTTAGTAGCATTCATTTTTGCTGTAACAAAGAAGAAAAAGCATCGAGGAAAAATTTGAAGAGGGTAAAAATGAGGTAGTGTCTTCATTTAGCATTCACTTTTTCTGCCTTTGAAACATTAATCATGAGATTCCTATCCCACTGTTTTTTCTACCAGGTATATAGGTGTGTGACTAAACCAGGCCATGGATAAGTACTTGAGCATTAGTCATCAAGATAATATCATCTCTAGATTTTCTATTTCTGGCACTCAGAAAGTTTTTAAGATTGGTTCCATTAGCAAAAGGTAGTTTGCTTGCCAATAGCAGTAAGTGAATAGAGTAGTTATGTTAAACATTCCAACCACTGATACGTATATCTAGGCAGTCTGAGCTTAATTTCAACTATCAATTTCCTCTCATAAGGAGATGGTAATCCTTCTCCAGCCAGAGATAGCTAGCCCAGTGGATCCCATCATATTTTCTTTACCCATGATCCCTTGTGTTCTCGTTTTCTCTGTGAGATGAGAAAGGTATGGAATTTCTCTTTTTAAAAATTTTTAATTATAAAGATGTGGGATATAATTCATGGTTAGGTATGCAAACATTGATTATGCAGGCATCCTTGTTGATGAGGTATGCCCCTTCCTCCCATAGCAGTTTCCCTCAACTGCCAATCCCACCCTCATCCCCTGACAGTTTCCCACTACCGCCAATCCTTGTCTTATAGTATTATAATCGGTATGGAATTTTCCTACAGTGATAAAGCACTACTTGTATGTTGCTCCATTGTGAATGCTTATTTGTGCCCTCTCTGTCTTTCTATACGGCACACATTAGTTGCCATCTGCTACTTCCTCTCCATCCATGCTTTCTGTCCCTGTTATTCTTTCTACCTCAGTCCTGCAGGCATCCTCACTTTGGTCCATGGGACAGTTTCTTCCCCTTGGATTCTGGGAAGAAAAGGAAGGAAAGTGTCTTGTGACTGTTGGGGAAAACTACTCACAGGAAGTAAGCAGGGCTTCTTCCCTTCAGCTTTGGTGTTTCTAATTTTCTTACTTTCTATTCTCTCTGAAACAGAGGAGTGGCCCTGTTTATCGCTTTAGATTTCAAGCTGCCCACACCTGTGGATAACACCAATTTCATTTCTTTGTCATCTCCTAGATTTCAGATGAAATTTTACTCTATGTCCTATGTCCAAGAATTTAGGTCACAATAGTCTTTGTAATTTGTAATTTGGTATCAGTGCAGTGGTTCTCCTTTTTTTTTCTCTTTTACTAATTCTGAAGAAAAAAAAAATCCCATGTCATCATTAGAAGCTTGATCTAGGTGACAAAAGAGTATTTATTCAATGAAAATTCAGAAAACTAAATTTATGAAAATTCATGCCTGCCTTTAATCACCCTGAGACTTCATGCTCTACACCTGGCTTCCACAAACCTTACTTTCCCCAATTGTAATGTGTTGATATGAAAAAAAAAAAAATGGAAGACTTCCGGCAAGACAGTGACAGGGCAGCCTGGTCTATGAAACCCTCTGCAAAGGAGAACACAGAAGGTCTCTGGCTCTCTCCCCAAGGGCTGCGGATCCCAACGTCGGCAGCCTTGCACTTCACATGGAGCTCGGCTGTTGCCACCACTGGGGCATCGCAGCAGTCTGGACAGCCACTGCAGCTGCAGACACAGCAGCTGCTGCACCGCTGAGGCCTCTGTGGCGGCCATAGCACATCACGCCACCCGTGCCTGTGGCAATCCATGACTTCAGTCCTTGAAGCCCCTGCAGGCAAGAGCTGCTGGGATTGCTGCCACCTCTGCTGCCACCGTGACATCCTGCAGGCCGTGGGTCTCCCCCCTGTGCCCCGAGGCAGGCTCCCATCTCAGCCTCTGCCAGACTCCTCTCTGGCTTCACCCCCTCTGGGGCAAGCAGCTGAGATGGCACCACCTGCTGGCGATTCAAGGTAACAACACCGAAATGGGAGAAACAAACTTGAAAAACAAACAGAGGCCAGATTTGAGTGGTGAACGGAGGGTGATCTAAACTGTCCTTCACAGCAGGCCAGGGGCAACAGACCGTAACTGTGAACTAATTTACCAGCTTGAAAAGACAGCTAGAAATCAGAGCTGAAAGGACATTGGGCTTAAACGAAAAGTCTCAGTGTGCTCGATTGGTTCTGTTAGTTTAATGACTTAATTCTATTCCTACTGTTTTATTCCTTTTTTTTTCTTTTCCTCTTCCTTTTCTTCTCTTTTCTCCTCTCTGTAAACCATACCTTTGCATAGAGGAACAGCACACCAATAAGGTGGTTGGTTGGCTTGTATATTAGCATCATTGTATGTTTTATTTTTTTTGTATGGGAGTTGGTTAGTCTGTAGCTGTGGTCTATTGTTTTTATCTGTTTCGGTTTAGGTCTCTCTCTCCATTTGTTGGTACACTCATCTGTTTCCCCCCTTACTCCTCTCTCTCTCCACCCCCTCTTCCCCCCACTGTCTGCTCCATTCTCTTCCCTCTGCTAACCACATTTTATTTCAGGGAGTAAACCTACAGCCCCACTGCACGGACAGATTCCAAGGCAGTGGGAAGGGGGTTTCAGATTATCCATACACCTGTCGGTGAATACCAGGACCTGCAGACAGATTTTGAATCACAGCTGCCTCCCTAAGTAAATCTCAAAACGGCAAAAAGGACCACCCCCAACCAACAGTGCAACTCCAGAATTGAACAAAGTAAGAGGGCATACATAAAGAATAGGAGATTGAACAAACAGAAGTAAAAGCAATCCCTTTACCCCTGAATAACAGAATTAAAGAAGATGGTGACGTGGAGGGAAGGAAAAAGTAGGGAGGGGGAAAAAAACTACACAAATGAAGAAAAACCAAAAGAAGAATATAGGTCTCACACAGACCCCTGGGAGATCCGACACTCAGAAAACAGATTCCGGAACACAAACAATGAAGAGCCCACAGAATGACTGGTCACATGCAACAAATCCAGACAATAAGACATTAATAGAGAGAATTTAAAAAATTGAGGAGAGACAAGAGGAAAATAGGAAGGAGCTGATGTCAGAAATAACAGCAGTAAAGAGTACTGTGATGGAAATAAATAACAAACTAATAAGCATGGAAAGCAGAATTAGCCAAGCAGAAGAAAGAATCTCAGAGTTCAAAGACCAAAACACAGTAGTAACCCAAACTGTCAAAAGCATAGAAAAGAAACTCAAAAAGACAGAACAAAACCTTTAAGAGACGAATAATCGCTTCAAGAGACTGAACCTAAGAGTAACTGGCCTTCCTGAGGCCAAGAGAGAGACAGAGGAACACACTGGAACAAATGTTTCATGAAATCATTTAAGAAAACTTCCCTCATCTCATCAAGGATGAAGAAATTCAAACACAAGAGATTCAGAGAACCCCTGCAAGACAACAAATGAGAAGACCAACTCCCAGACATATAATAATTTGCCTAAACAAAGTAGGTATAAAAGAAAAAAATCCTAAAGGCTGCAAGAGAAAAAGGTCAGACTACGTACCAGGGAAGACCGATTAGAATAGCAGCAGATTTATCTACAGAAACCCTCCAGGCTAGGAGACCTTGGAGCCCTATCTTCAAAGTTCTAAAAGATAAACAATTTCAATGGAGAATAACCCACCCAGCCAAGCTAAGCTTCATCAGTGAGGGAGAATTGAAATCTTTCCCAGATATCCAAACCCTAAGAACCTACGCTGCCACAAGACCACCTCTACAAGAAACACTTAAGAAAGTATTGAACACAGAAGAAAAGGAAAAAAGAACAACAACATTCTTCACAAGAGTACAGGCAAAAGATTAAAAACACACATGATCCAACTCTAAAACCAAAAGAAAGACAACAAACAAACAGGAAGAACAACAACTCTGTAAGAACATTATGATAGGGATCAACTCTCACATTTCAATAATTAGTTTGAATGTGAGCGGACTGAATGCACCACTGAAAAGACATAGAATGGCAAAATGGATAAAATATCACCAGGCAACAATCTATTGCCTTCACAAGACTCACCTCACTAGAAAGGACACTCACAGACTCAAAGTAAGAGGATGGGAAACAAATTTTCAGGCGAATGGAACACAAAAGAAAGGAGGAGTCACAATCTTAATCTCAGACAAAATACCCTTTAAGCTATCAAAAATTTAAAAAGATACAGAAGGTCACTACATAATGATAAAAGGTTCAATCCATCAACAAGAAATATCCATCCTAAACATATATGCACCAAACATAGGAGCACCAACTTTCATAAAGAAGCTCCTAGGTAAATTGAAAACAAATATCGACTCCAATACCATCATAGCTGGGGATTTCAATACCCCACTCACAACCCTAGACAGATCATCAGGACAAAAAATCAGCAACAAGATCCGAAAACTCAATGTGACTTTTGATCAAATGGACTTAATTGATACCTACAGAACCCTCCATCCAAAGACCACAGAATACACATTCTACTCATCACCACATGGAACGTACTCTAAGACTGACCACATACTTGGCCATAAATCAAGCATAAGCAAATTTAAAAGGACTGAAATTTTACCATACACCTACTCGGACCACAGTGGAATAAAAATAATCATTAACACCAACAAGGTCCCCCCAAAACCCACAAAGACATGGACACTAAACAGCATGATGCTAAACAACTCCTGGGTCAATGATGAAATCAAAACAGAGATTAAAAGATTCCTGGAAACAAATGAAAATGAAAAACATCTTACCAAAATCTCTGGGAGCCATGAAAGCTGTAGTAAGAGGGGAATTCATATCCCTACAAATGCACATGAAGAACATGGAAGGATCACAAATTAACATCCTAAGAAGCCACCTAAAAAAGCTGGAAAAGCAAGACCGCAAAAACCCTAATTTCAGCAGAAGAATCCAGATCACCAAAATAAAAGTCCAAATCCAGGACATAGAAGACAAAAAGATAATACAAAAAAATCAATGAAACAAAAAACTGATTCTTTGAACAGATAAGCAAGATCGATGGTCCCCTAGCTAGACTGACCAAAAAAAGGAGCGAAAAAGCCCAAATAAACACAATCAGAAACACAAAAGATGAAGTCACATCTGATCCTGAAGAAATGGAAAAGATCATTAGAGACTACTATGTACACCTGTATGGAAACAAACTTGAAAACCTTTCGGAAATGGAGGCCTTTCTGCAATCACACAACCTGCTTAGCTTGAAACAAGAAGAAATTGAGACCCTAAATAGACCAATAACAATCAAGGAAATTGACTATGTAATAAGAAAACTACCTACAAAAGAAAAGCCCTGGACCAGATGGTTTTCCAGCAGAATTCTACAAGACATTTAAGGAGGCGCTTATACCAATCCTACTGAAGGTATTCCAGGTGATTGAGAAAGATGGAACCCTCCCAAAATCATTTTACAAAGCTAACATCACGTTGATACTCAAACCAGGTAAATACCCAACAAAGAAAGAGAACTACAGGTCAATATCTTTGATGAACATAGATGCTAAAATTCTCAACAAGATCCTAGCGAACCAGATTCAACAACACATCTCAAAAATCATCCATCATGACCAAGTGGGCTTCATCCCTGGGATGCAAGTCTCGTTCAACATTCGTAAAACCATAAATGTAATTAAATACATCAACAGATGTCAAAACAAAAACCACATGATTATGTCATTAGATGCAGAAAAAGCTTTTGATAAAATCCAGCACCCATTCTTGATAAAAACCCTCGAACAGCTAGGCATACGGGGAACATACCTCAAAATAGTAAAAGCCATCTATGAGAAACCCACAGCCAGCATACTCCTAAATGGACAAAAACTGGAAACATTTCCCCTGAAAACTGGAACAAGACAAGGATGCCCACTCTCACCCCTCCTGTTCAATATAGTATTGGAAGTTCTGGCTAGGGCAATCAGAGAAGAGAAGGCAATCAGGGGTATCCAAATAGGAAAAGAGGAAGTCAAGCTATCTCTCTTTGCAGATGACATGACCATGTACCTTGAAAACCCAAGAAAATCTGTCAAAAACCTCCTTACACTGATAAAGGACTTTTGCAAAGTCTCAGGATATAAAATAAATGTGCAAAAGACAATGGCATTTCTTTACACCAATAATAAACAAACAGAAACCCCCCCAAAAAGCAGAAATCCATTCACAATAGCCACAAAAAAAATGAAATACCTTGGCATCTTCCTAACCAGAGACATGAAAGACCTTTACAATGAAAACTATAAAACACTGCTCAAAGAAATCAAAAATGACACAAACGAGTGGAAACATACCCCATGCTCATGAATTGGAAGAATCAACATTGTGAAGATGTCCATCTTACCTAAGGCAATCTACAGATTTAATGCAATACCCATCAAATTACCAGCAACATTCCTCTCAGACCTAGAAAAAACAACACAGGAATTCATATGGAAACACAAACAACCAAGAATAGCCAGAACAATCCTTAGCAAAAAAACAAAGCAGGTGGTATCACATTACCAGACTTCAAGCTTTACTATAAAGCTATAATAATCAAAACAGCTTGGTATTGGTACAGGAATAGGCATATAGACCAATGGAATAGAATTTAGATTCTAGAAGCAAAACCTCAATTTCTCAACCAACTCATCTTCGACAAAGCCTCCACCATTGGGGAGAGGAGAACCTATTCAGTAAATAGTGCTGGGAAAACTGGCTGACAACATGCAGAAGATTAAAACAGGACCCCTATCTACCCCCATGCACAAAGGGTAACTCCAAATGGATCAGAGACCTAAATGTAAAACCTCAAACCATAAGAACCTTAGAAAATGAAGGACATACCCTCATGGAAATTGGAACTGGCATCCAATTCCTGAACAAAGCCTGAAACCCACAGGCCCTAAGAGATAAGATAGATAAGTGGGACCTCATTAAACTGACAAGCTTCTGCAAAGCCAAAGAAACCATCAAGAGAGCAGGGAGACAGCCTACAGACTGGGAAAAAGTATTTGCCAACTCCAGGTCTGACAAAGGCTTAACATCTTGGAACTACATGGAACTCAAACGTGCTGAAAAGAAAAAAACAAACAACCCCATTATAAAATGGGCAAAAGATATGAACAGACACTTCTCAAAGGAAGACATCCGAGCAGCCAACAGACACATGAAGAAATGTTCAACCTCACTAATCATCAGGGAGAAGCAAATCAAAACCACACTGAGATACCACCTAACTCCAGTCAGAATGGCAATTATCAATAATTCAAAAAATAACAGTTGCTGGAGAGGGTGTGGCAAAAAGGGAACACTTCTACACTGTTGGTGGGAGTGCCAACTAGTGCAACCTCTGTGGAAAACAGCAAGGCGACTCCTAAAAGCTTTAAATATTGACCTCCCATATGACCCCGCAATCCCCCTACTGGGAATATGCCCTGAAGAACTCAAATCACTCTATAAAAAAGATACCTGCACACGTATGTTTATCCCAGCATTGTTCACAATAGAAGCAACCATGCTGTCCATCAAAAGAGGACTGGATTAAAAAAATGTGGTACATAAACACAATGGAATACTATGCAGCCATAAAAAAGAACAAAATCATGAATTTCAGAGCAAACTGGATGGAACTAGAGTCTATAATACTGAGTGATCTCTCACAGAAACAAAGATCTGTGTATCACATGTTCTCACTCATATAATGAACATACATCATAATACTATAAGAAAATGACTGACAGTGGTGGGAAACTATGGGGGGAGGGGTAGGGAGATGGGATTAATGGTAGTAAATATCTGTCTGGGGATGGGGAGACACCTCTTATCAACAAGGGTGCCTGAACAAAGCATATTTGTATACCTAACTCTTAACTATACCCCATAATATCATAATAAAAAATATTGATTAAAAAAATGCCCCAGCAGACCTATAAGAGGATCCTGAGCTCATAAACATTCAAAGATTTTGCTTCAGAGGACACGGTTCCTATTACATTTTGCCTCTATGGCAATATACTTTCAGCCATTCAGGAAGATAGACACATGGATTATTATAACTAAACCTTACACCTCTTCCTGGCATCACTTGATACCCTCTCTTGTCTCCTATTTTCTAACAGGGGTCCCTTCCAGCAGCCATTAAGAACACTGTTGCTGACACAGGGTTGACACAGGCTTTGGGGATGACAGATAATGGTTTTGTATACAGAAACTGTATAGTCAGATTTCCTCAGAAACAGCTTCATTTAGAGAAGGAAATGTATAAATTCTTCTGAGATTTCTCTCCCTAACTTCTAATAAATTCAAGAGATTAAAAGCTATGTGATTCTAGTCACTTATTCAACAGAACGGCCAAAAAATTATGCCATTTCTTCTAGAAGTAACATCCCCTGTTCTGCAAGTTTTACTCCCAAAAATTGATTCTAAAATTGAAAATTGTATTTGAGGAGATGCTCTGAATCAGTAAGGAAGCTTACACTTTGTGCCTAATTGTTATGGAATCTCTAGAATTTAAATTGATATTATTTTCATGATAAAGGTGAAACTTGCTTCAACGTATATATAAATATATATATATATTACATTGATATAATATATATATTTGGCATAATGAAAGGGAAGCACATACATTGAAACAGGTATCTGTTACCAAACAAGAATGAAAGTTTTGGTTAATATTGTTAGCTTACCAAATGACAACAGTATATCCACACCTCACTGAGGCTACACTGTTAAAAAGGTAAACTGAAGCACATAAAATTATATGAGCAAACAGTGATTCATGAAATAGCTCCAAACCAGAAGCTCTCTTAGGGAATGCAAGGGGGAGACTTTAATAGGAAAAACACAGAAGTAAAGCAAAGAAAACATTTGATCGGTTGCAGTTACACTGCTACCTTATTGTGTCTATCCCATTGGAAGGTACCCACTTATACAATATAAAATTGTTGGCTGTTTCTGATTGGTTGAGCTTAAGTTTTGTTTTTCTTTATTATAAGCATTTACCTAAAATGGCTCAAATTAAGTTTTGCTTATATTTGCAAATCAAGCAAGGTTAAGGTCACTTAGGAGGTCTTACTAGCTTTGTCTGTTCAGCGACTCCTCAGGTGTGGTCTCCATTTTAATTTATTTTAATCCTTTCTCTAATCCTTTCTCAAATCTAAAAATTTGTATTTTTAAAATAAAAATTATGCCTAAAAATAATACAGCTGTCTCTTGGTATTCACAGGGGATTGATATCAGGGCACCTGTGAATACCAAGATCCATGGCTTTCAAGTTTTTTATATAATACGTTGAAGTATTTACATATAGCCTACACACATACTTTAGGTCATCTCTAGATTACTTATAATACCTGACACAATGTAAAGACTATGTAAGTAGCTGTTTATAAATTTGTATTTATTTTTTATTGTTGTTATTTTTATGGTTTTTATCAAATTTTTGATTCCCAAGTGTTTGAGTCTGTGAATGTGGATCCCACAGTTATGGAGAGCCAACTGTACTTTCAGAATTTGTCACCTTTCACATCTGACTATAGCAATTGGACAAGTATACTGTATGGCAGTATACACAGAAGTCTCCAAAAGGTAGAAGGAAAAACAGAAACAGTAATTTTACTCAAAACTACAGTGCCTGAAATATCACCTTTTGAAAGGGGAACAGAAACATAGCTTGCTTGGCTCCATGGCTCCGTGCAGGTATTCGAATGATGGAGAGCAAGTCAAAACAAAACAAAATAAAAATAAAAAACACCTGATTAAGTGGACCAGTGTCTAGGACCTCAGCACGAGGGATACATATACTTTGTGGAAAAAGAAACCATTACATTGAATTGAATATTGAGTCAGTCAGCCCTGAACAAAATCTATGAGCTCCATCTGGATTTTAGAGATGCATGCATTTGTAGTCCAGTTTCTCTGAGATAAACAAGAAAATGAGAAGGGAAAAAAGGTGGGGGAGTGGGTAGGGAGAAGAAGCTGCTCGCTCTATGAGAATGCTTCTGCATTTTCCTTGGAAATCCACAGTATAAAATTCCTAAAAGTAAAATTCAGCACTTAAAACCTTGTTACCTCTCAGTAAATATTCATGTAATAAGGGAACAAAGACTAAGGAGAGTGACAGTGTGTGATATTTACAGATACACATTCCTCTTCCCTCATGAAGTTTCCCTTACCCCCAGCCAAAACATGGCCAAATCAGACTTGATGAAAATCTTCATTTTGTTTGAAATCTCTTGTTTTGGAGAGAAAGTAATATATATTTTTTTTCAGATTATTAAAGATAAGAAGACAAATTTACTCCTCAATTTAATCCTCTTAGAATAAAAAAATGACAAAAAGTTGTCATTTACAATTTTCAGGCTTGTACCTCTCATGGTGTGTTCTAATAATACTTGTATAAATAATAAATTAAGGTGGAGGGATTGATAAAATTTCCTACTTCATTGACTTATATAACAATTATTTATTGAGCATATACTCTATCCTAGGTAGCTTGATGTTACAAAAATCTTATAGTGACAGATATCAGTGTAAACCTTTAGGGTGTACTGGCAAAAGATACTTTCTATCTTTTCTCTCTCTGTGTGGGTACGTGTTTGCATGTATACACACATATATAGCATACATATATTATATATATGTATTCAAACTAGGTACACTAATTTTATATAAACACAGTAGATAAAATTGTAAAAGCATGAATGATAAACAGTTCTATGAGTCAATATACTGCCTCTTTTGCTGATATGTCACAATAGAACATTTCTAAATTGGTAAATTATATGCCTATTTTTAAGATGTTCAGATTGGAAAAAAAGCTACTTCTTTATTTAGCAATATTTCCCAGAATTTGGCAGCTCTATTAACTTTGTGTATATCAATATACCTTACTATTGTTTGAGTATGGTTTTCCCACAAAAAAATGTTAAAATTTGATCCCTTTTGTGAAAGGCTGGGTCTAGCAGGAGTTGTTTGGGTCATGAGGTAAGATCCCTCTTAAATAGATTAATGCCTTCCCACAGGATTGAATGAGTTCTAGTTTTTTGTGCACAGGAATGGATTAGTTACCTCAAGAGCAGGTTGTTAAAAAGAGTCTACCTTGGTTTCTCTCTCTTGCTTCCTTTCTCGCCATACGATCTCTGCACACACCTACTCTCCTCCTCTTTCTACCAAGAAAGGAAGCAGTGTGAGACCTTCACCAGATGAAGCTGCTCAATCTTTAGTCTTAAACCTTTCAGTCACCAAAACTGTGAACCAAATAAACCTCTTTTCTTTTTTTTTTTTTTTGAGTTGGAGTCTCACTCTGTCGCCCAGACTGGAGTGCAGTGGCCGCTCCCGGCCACCGCAGCCTTGACCTGCTGGGCTCTGGCAATCCTTCCACCTCAGCCTTCCGAGTAGCCGGAATTATAGGCGCGTGCTACCACGGCCGGCTGATTTTTTGATTTATTGTAGAGATGAAGTCTCACTGCCCAGGTGGGTCTTGAACCCGCGGGCTCAGGCAATCCACTCACCTCAGCCTCCCAAAGGCGCAGGATTACAGGCTGAGCCACTGAGCCCAGCTTATAAACCTCTTTTCTTTAAAACTACCTGGCTTTGGGTATTCTGTTATAGTAACACAACCCAAAAAAGTCTATCTTGCGAGGGTTTAAGTCTATCTTGTGAGGGTTTTATATCTATTTTCTCCTCCTTTGCTATTTCTTCTGCTCCTTCCTTTGAGGAGACAAAGAACACTCTCCTTTGGAAGCCACTTATTTACAATCCAATGCCTCAAACTCACATCCCATTTACTTTTTAATTAGGTGCTACATCTCAATCACTGTATTTTTTTCTAAATTTCATATGAATTTAAGATGTTAAAGTACCACCCTGAGTAGGCTTCTCCACACCAGAAGCTTTCTGTACATAAGAGAAGCAACCAAAACATAATATATGTGCATCTAAGAGCCCAGAGACCATTTTGAAATCACAGAAAAAATGTCTTTAGCTAAAGCCACTGAAGGAAAAGTTTCTTTTTCTGTTAATGTATCTTTCAATTCATTCTCAGAGGACATTCCTAGAAGCTGAGCATGGATGGTACTGTAGTTATAACTGCTAAATGACCATTATTTTCTACTTCTGTGGGCATCAAGTACAGATCTTATAAAGACTGAGCCATTAGTCCATAACATATATGTAATTTCAATTACCTGAAGGGCCAGGTATGAATCTTTTAACATACTGACTCATCATGTTATGCTTCAACAAACTGATTGAGACCAAAATGCAAGATCTCCCATGAGGAGGATTACTGTTACATACTCCTAGTGAGTTAGTGCTAGTCCTCCTTTCTCATCACTGTCTGCACAAACTTGGTGACTTTTAAAGCCATGAACAGAAATGTTCCAAGAGAGCTGAACAGGCAGTAATGCTCTTAGCCAGAAATCTATACCCTATGCAAAACTTTTATTTCCCTGACTATATTTTGCTTTAGTTCCTGTTTAAAATATATAAAATTGATACTAGGGGGTCTTAAAGTCATGAACATGATGACATTCTTGATGATATTCCCTAAGCATACCTGTGCACTTTAAATATAATATTTTCATTTTAGAACACTATTATGCTATTATTAAAATGATATCAGGGTCCCAAAATAAAATACAGAAGAACTCATATGCGAGTTAAGGTATTTTTATTAGTTCTGGATTAACACTAAGTATCTGTTTAACATAATGCACTGAGGGGGAAAAATATCCAACATGACCTAAAGATGGTCTCATCAAAAGTCTTATTAGTAATGTTATGACACAGAATCTGATGCAAACTTGCTGGTCTTGGAAGGAAGTTTATTGTTGCCCTGAGTAGTTGACTAGAGGAAATATAAATGCTTGTTTCATAAGCATCTATTAATCTACTGGCAAATATCGTTCTAAGACGATATGGCTATCGAGTCTTGAATAAGTGCAGCTCTCAAAAGAGAATTATTTTAGTTGAGATATTATGATAGTATTCTTCATTATCATCACATATTTAGCTTGTGCTACAAGCCAGGTTCTGTTCTTATTCAAATAAGTATCCCTATTTTACAACTGAGGAAACTAAGAGTTGAAGTAACTTGTCCAAACACACACAGTTCATAAGTGATTACAGACAAGGGTTGGACCCAGGATATTTGGCTCCAGAGTTCTCCTTCCTCTTTGTAATTGCACTAAAATGTCTCTTTCTGCTAAGATTCCAACATATACCAGCAGTAATATAGGAGAGAAATCACCCAAAATTACTATAACATATTGCCACTTTCCTATAATATTCCTGTTTATTGAAAAAAAAAAAACCCCAACATTTATGAAATGCTGCTATAGCAGATTTCTATTAAAATATTTCTGGTATAAGTGGTAACCAAAGTCGAATGACAATGGTCCCCACATATATTTGATGAAGTAAAAGAATAAAAGGTAAATATCTATGGGAATGGACTCTCATTTGAATATATGACAGCAACATAATGAAGAACTATTTGGAGGAAATAAGTAAAAAGTTTGATAGCATAATGCGTGTTGCAAGGGTAAGAAGAAAGAAACTTTCATATACTGCTGATAAGAGTCTAAATCTGTACAAAATCTTTAAAGTGCAATTTGACAATATCTATCAGCATTTTTAATGCAATTAACTTTTGACTCAGCAATTCCACATTTAGAGATTTATCCTGTAAACATTCTTGTACTTGTATGCAAAAACTTATAAACAAAAATATACCGTTTTCTTACTTTTATAGTAGTAAAAAGCTGAGAAAAACCCAAATGCATATCAGTGGGGTGCTGATATAATAAAATATGATACCTTCACAAAATTGAACGGTATGAAACTATTTAAAAGGATACAACAGACCCTTATATTCTTATGTGAAACAGTCCCTAGGACATTTTAAGTAAAAAGAAAAGACGTAGAAGAATGTGTTAACATTTATGTCAAGAAAAAGTAGGAGGCGAAGAAAGACAAAGAGAAGGAACAAGAGAAGGATGTAATTATAACTGTGCATTGTATACTCATAAACTATGCCTGAAAGAATATACCAAAAAACTTAATAATTTTGGTTGCCTCTGAGAAAGGGAGTTTGGTGACTAGGATCAGGAGTTGGTTGGAGAGTTTTACTAGTTTGCCTCTTTATTTCATGTACAAGTTTTTTTGTTTGTTTGGTTTTTTTTGCTTTTTTGAGTCAGAGTGTCACTCTGTCACCCAGGCTGGAGTGCAGTGGCACGCTCACGGCCACGGCAGCCTCAACCTGCTGGGCTCAGGCAATCCTTCCACCTCAGCCTTCCAAGTAGCTGGAACTACAGGTGCGCACTACCACGCCTGGCTTATTTATTTATTTTTCTGATTTATTGCAGAGACGAGGTCTCATCAAGTTGCCCAGGCTGATCTTGAACCCCCGAGCTCAGGCAATCCTCTCGTCTCAGCCTCCCAAAGTGCTGGGATTACAGGCTTGAGCCACCGTGCCTGGCCAGGTTTTTTTTTTTTAAACTACTTAAAAATAAAACTAACCTGAATTTATATTTATTAGGAAGAGTTTCATGTTTAGGAAGTATCCCATTAATGTACTCACATCTGGCTATTATTGATACTATAAACATACTTACACTTGAAGTGTTCAATATGTTACAAGAAACATAAGATATTCCAAAGAGAAACAAAATTATGCATTATCTTTCAAAATTCAGGTTTTGAGAAAAGTTAGAGTGTAGTAATTTAGTATGGAGTTAGACGTCTCAAATGTGATGCTCATAGTTTAATAGATAAGACATTCTTATGCATAGGATCTTGCTTCAGTATTTTCCACATTCACTAAAACTCCAATAAGATGAGTGGCATGGCCAGGCAAAGTGCTGACAGTAATGTTTACTCGACTCTTGGAATGGATACCAAAGAGGGTTCTATAATGTCCTTCCAGAAAGACTTTTAATAGTGAAGAAGTCAGCCGTCCTGGTTGGTTTAAGACAACTATTTACGAGTTAAAGGGGTGAGCTAAGCACTTCAGCTCTAGAATTATCAGGTAAACCATATCTAAAGACAAAATGATATATCCTGGTATCATTGAGAGGAAAGACAGAGAAAAAGAAGATGAAAAACCAAAAGTCTAGTAAAATAAATTGCAGCTCACTAAGCTATACCTAAGTTAACCAAGAACCACCCACATGTTGTTGACATTGCCAAAACTTTGGAAATGGAAACTGCTTAGGAACAAAAGGCATAGAAGCTAAGGGAAAAGGCAAAACCCAGACCCTAGGCAGACATGTACAAGAGAATGAATACTCAAGTAAACGCTATTAGCCCTGGGAGATACAATATGCAGATATCATACTATTATAATGTCACTTTTATACATCTTAAGATTGTTGTGCATCTCTCTGATAATTCAAAGACATCAGAAAGTATGGGCAGCAGACAAGATCAACAAAGTTGTTTTCTGACACAAACAACTCCATCACATCACTTGAGTGTCTTAAGGTCAATAAATTTTTGTATGACACTCTATTTCTTTTTTGCTCTGTGTCTCAGAAGAAAAAAACAACCTTAATTACAGATGAATTAGTAAGGTTTCAAGTTCAAAGTAATTAGTGAAAAGGGGGGTATTCCTACATATACCTAAATAATCAGGCGTAGACATAAACTCACAATTCTCATGCCACATACAGTCTTTTCTGAAGAAAGATTAAGAAAATACACTACACAGAGGAATTATCTCTGAGATGAGAGAGATTGAAAAAGAAAGGAAAAGCTGGAATTCATTAATATGTGTTTACTATATTTATTCAAGCTATACCCATATTTAGTTAATATGAATTTACTATGTTCATTCATACTGCACATGACTTACAAGGGACAGAATAAAGGAGGGGTTGGGAAATCATAGGGCTGCGGCACAATCAGACAACAAATCATTCTCCACACTTCCATTTGAGCAAACACTGATGAGAAGTTCATACTTGTTTTCAGAACTCCATGTTTCTTAGGTTACTCCAGTCTCATGGAGCCATAGGAAGAGGTGATTTCCTCCAGAAATTCTCCAGAAAGAAGCCCTGTTTTCTTTAGTAGTGTTCCAGGTCACTCTGGAGTTCAAGACACCATGGTGCCTGCCAACTCTTGCAGCTCTTTTGCAATTTAAAGATAAATTCTGAGCTGGGACTTTGCTAAATGTCTTTAAATACATTCCTGTTAGATGAATCAAATACAGCAGTGACCCTGATTCAACCAAAGAGCCTGATTTGCATACTCTCTAATATATGTTTGGTGATAGTAGCTATAGAGAATTTATGGGGTGGTATTCTTGAAGGATTTGGAGAGCAAGGGTAGTAAGATTTAGAATGAGAAATGTATCATACATAGCATGGGGGAAAGATAAAATATTTTTTAAAAAATAAGTTAAGATAGGAAAGAAGACAGAAAAGATGGAAAATCTGCTTCTTGGTAGGAGACCCTTGACATGGAAGTAAGCCACAGTTTCTGACAGACAGGGCAGCCAGCAAAGCCAGGAGAAAGAAGACTAGAAGAAAACTGTTTTTGACTTAAGATAGCTGATCTCTATCATGGTCAGTTGTTTTCTCTGTATGCTGGGAGATCATTCTTCTTTTTCATGCTCTTCTCTCCATTATACAGTGTCACACAATCCCTTAGCAACAGCCATTTCCCAAACAAACAACATTTTGTGTCAGATGAACAGAAAAAAAAAAAAGTCATTCAGTATTTCACCTGAGTGACTTTTCAGAGGATAAGCATTCTAAAAAAGAATTATGGATAATTTCTTGAACTTATAATCAAACCTGATTCAAATTTAATTCATTATATCCCTTCAAGAGAAAAAAGCAGCTCTGTGTTGAAACTTAAGCAATGGTGCCCTATAACTTCTCTTGAAATGACAGCAGGAGATAAGGCTGAGGGGTGAGAGAAAAAGCCCCTCCCCTCTCAAATCCAAGCTGAAAATATTCTCACAACTAAAAATCAGGTAAGAGCAAGGGTCTACACACTTATTATAGAAGCAGATTGACCTATGAATCCTGACATAGAGCCAATGAGAAGAGAGGTTAAGTCCTAATCACGTGTACCACTTTGATTTCCAAATTTAGTTGCATCATCCTCTCAACCTTCTCCACCCAAGTGTCAATAACATCAAAGATGAAATAACGAAGATATACAATAAAAATGAAATGTCTGTGAATTCTTTTAAAGATGTATGCTTATTTGTATTCTTCTGTATAATATATCACTTTAATTTCAGTTTGGACTTTTAATCCAAATCAACAGTTTCTAACTCTACATAACACTAGATAAACACTTTTGCACTAAAGGTCTTATACTAGTTTAAAGGACCTATGTATTTGTCTGGTCAACCACTGCTAAGCCATGGGCATTCATTCTGTACTTTGTGATCAAAACTGGGAACATATCTTTGCTGACATATACTCTTCTCAGTGCTATTTTTGATGGTTACGAAGGTTATGAATAGAAAGTATTTTATCAGGTTTAGAAAACCTGCTGTCATCTGTGTCACTGGCTTCCCAGAAGAGAAAATCGTGGAACCTATCATATGATGACTTGTCATGGTTGGTCATACACAATATATAGAATTGACTCATGTATTTCTCATATGAAATATGTGAAGAAGTGTGGATACAGCAATAAATGCAAGTCCTGATATCCTGATTAAATAACTTCCTCAGTTCTTGTCTGAAGTTAGAAGATGCTAGATACAGCCTTAGATATGAGACGTTTCATCTTTATGCAATGTTCTCATCTTATTTCCCTCTGGAAACCAATGCAAAAGGAGGGGGAAAAGTTTTCCATTGGAATGCCATAAGTTTTTTTATTTTTTGGAGAATCCAGACACAAATGACTGTATATCAATATATGATTCCATGTATATGAAATATCCAGAACAGAAAAATTTATTGGTGCAAAATATATCAGTAGCTGCCTAGGGCCAAGGGCAGGAGCAAGGATTACCTGCAAATGGACAGGAGGGGAATTTGAAAAGTAACAGAAATGTTCCAAAATATGAGAGTAGTGATGTTTGGACAACTCTATAAATTTAATTAAAGTCATTCAATTCCAGATTTATGATGAGTGAATTTAGTGGTAAGGACATTATACCTCAATGAAGTTGCTTTAAGAAACAAAGACAGAACACTCTAAACTTTGGAGAAAAAGGATGTTTCAATTAGGCTTTTAATGATCCAAATATCACGGTATATGTCTGGCTAATGAGCAATGTTTAAACACAGCAAAATAGGACATTGCTTAAAATAACTGAAATTGATGCCAAGACAAGCATAAAGCACTCTGTTTACTAAGTGGTTGTTTACAAAGATTTTAAAAATTTCTTCTTTTCTGTTAATTTAGATGAAATATTTGCCCCCCCCAAAGCAGAATTGGGTTTTATTACTTTGTCAACCCCCAAAAAAGATTAAGGTAGAACTTGTAAAAGACTTAATAGGATGGAATAAACAAGTACATGAAATGGAAAAGTTGGATTATTTCCTTTTTGTTCCTACAGAAAGATCCTAGCAAGAAAAGAACTAAAAATGAAAATGATGTAATCACAAGGTAAATTCCATGTGCTTAATATTCAACTAATCCAATTTTCTCTTCCTGGGTGCACTGGAAGATTGCAGCTCCCAGCTTCCTCTGCATTTAGGATGGAGTCAAGTCTGGCAAATATGGGCAGAAGTGAAGTGACACATGTCACTCCTAGGTGGGGCAATAAAACATACTGCACAACCACCCAAGCATGTGCATTCTCTCTCTCTCTCTCTTTCTCTCTCTCTCTCTCTCTCTCTCTCTCTCTCTCTCTCTCTCTCTCTCTTTCTTCCCTATGGACACAGCTGGGAATGAAGAATTCCAAGGTGGTAGACCCAATATCCCTGAATTACTTCTTTGAAGAGAGCTGTCCAGGAAAGCTGCCCAATTATCATTAAAACTTGCCTGAACAAGAAATAAACCTTTCTTTTGCTGAGCCATTACAATGCTGGGATTTCCTGTTATAGTAGTTAGTGTTGATTAGCCTATTATTAATTAATATTAACTAGTATAATATACTGTCACACTCAAAGCATACTTCTTCCTTTTTCTCTTTTCACCAACTAGGCCTATTCTTTCCCTCGTGCCTCTCCTTCCTATCTCTCTTCACATTCTCCTTCCTCGTTGACTCTAGTTCATGCACATTTCTGAGACAGGGGAAGAAATGCCTGTATTTCATTAGGACCATTCTTCAAGAACTAGAGTGTTTGAATGGGATAAAGTGAAAATAATGACCTGCAATTCTTCCTTCCAGAGTGTGCCTCAAGTCTTTGGTTAAAATATTGCATGATCACCAAGAGTAGTGCTTTGTCCACCCTTCTAAAAATCCCCAACAGTGATAAATGCCAGGAAAGAAATGTCAGAGTTGGCAGTCACATCTGGGTCAAGAACTTTGCTATTAATATCTGAAGCTTTTGGTAGTGGAGAAGTGCATGCTGGTTGTGCTAAAACTTTTTTTCACTCTGAGGGTTATTTCCCAAAGATAACAAATTACCATTTCAATCTGTTTTCAATTATTTCATTATCCATGTGCCCTTTCCTCCTTTTCTGCATATAGAGGAAAGAAGAGAGGACCTGCCCCCATTCAGAAGTCACACCCGAGGCACATTCAGCCCTGGACCTCACCCAGGCCCCATCTCATCAGCCCCAGTTCCTCCCAACTCCACTGTCAAAATAAAAATTCAAATAAAAAACAGCTCATAAAACAGTGAACAAAATAAAGTCAGTTTTTCTTTTCTTTTTTAAAGAACAAAATGAAACTTGAGGGAAAACTTACTGGAGTTACAGTTTATCCTGATACAGTCTAGATGGGGAAAAATAAATGAAAGATGAAATTGCATCCTTCAAGGTAACAGCTGCAGACATCCAAAAACAATCAGTCCACCCTTCCGGGGACAGACACACGCAAGAAATGTGGCCATTTTATATATATACAATATGCACAAGTTTAAGGGTGGGTGTATATGTACAGTATATTATTTAATAAAGTTGGATACATATATATATACACACACACACATATATATATATATACACATATGTATAGAGATATATACTGGTATACATATATATCCACAATAGACACCAAGCATCTTTTTTTTTTTTTTCAAAAAGACTGTTCATTAACATAAAGTGTTTCAAACCTGACTTTAAAATATTAATTTTGTTAAACTTGGAAAATTCGGCAAAATTCCCCCACCAAATGCAGGTTAAATTCTATTTCTTCCTACAGTTAATTTTCTTAAAATTTGTCTTTAAAAGTAGCATTAATACAATTTTTGTATTGATATTCCAAAGATATATCACCAGTTTGACACATTGGACCTTTTTTTTTTTTTTAATCTGCCATGTGGCTTCTCAGTGCAGTATTTAACCCTTTCTCTTTTTCTAAAAACAAACTCCCTCCACCCTCTCCTAGGTCAGGCCCCAAATGCTATAGAAATTTGCATAGTCAGACTTGCCAACATCCTTAGAGGTAAGGAAAGGGTTAACACCACCTGGTCATTTCCTGTCATAAAATGGCCACTTGCAAACAGCTAACCGCACAAACACCCATCCCAGATTTTAGAGAGGTGGGGTCGGGTATAGGGTCAAAGGAGTTATATGATGGTACCACAGTGGATTGGGCTTTCTAAGGGCTACTGCGTCAAAAGTCCCAGACCAGCCCATTCACGAAATCCATCTTCGTCTTCCTGCCTGAATGCCCAGACTGAATCAAGTGCCTACAACATTCAGGAGAAGGCGAGACAGGTACGTGCGGGGGAGGTCCCAGCACCTTTGACATCCTGCCTATTTCACTCTGTGATTCTACATCTTGAGGAGAGAAAATTCCTTGGTTTTGTTTTATTTTTAAATGGGTTTTATTGTTTTAAGATGGGAGACAGAAGAAAGGAGTAGCTAATTGTCCAGTGCTGGTCACTGGACAAGGTATTCCATGCCAGAGATCACAGTATCTATCACTGTATTAATCTCTGTTCGAAAGTCATAGTCAACACAGAAGTCCTTGAGTAGAAGGGAACTGGGCAGAAATGATTTGAGATATGTCTCAGGTTCATTGTTACCAAGCTGCCCAGTTGATCCTAAGGTTGGTTTATGATGGTGGGAATTCCAATAAGAATTTGTTTAAAGTCAGATATTAAAAGGTAGAGATCAAATGATGTTTTTTAAAGAAAGAAAAGTAGAGGAAAATATATATTTTCAAACTGTGCTCTTCTTCTTAAGGTTGACCCAATAGTTTTTACAAAACTATTTGAATTTCCCAGAGTAAACCATTTTAAGCGAGTGAGTGAAAAAGGAATGACTGGCAACCAACAGGGCAGAAGGAAATTATGTGAAATCTGGATAGGAGCAATTTATAACACCCAATTATTCTGAGGAAGGAGGAAGAGCACTTATTTGTTCACCAGAAGAACATCTCTTGAGAAAAATCTGGGTTTGGTTTCGTGCGGTTAGGTTTGTCATGTGTCGTCAACCGCAACAGAAAAGTGGGAGCAAACAGCCCTGGAGCAACTGGTACGATCACCAGACAGAGGAGGCCATGCCCCTGGTGAGGACTGAGAGAAGGGAGGATGGGGAGGGAGGAGGGGGTGGAGGCTTCACCTATTGGCTGCACCTACCATCACCCAAAGCTGGAGAAGTGTCCCTTCCTGACATGTTAACTGAGAGGAAACAAGTGCATGGGCATGCTTAAGAGAAAGGGAAAGAGTGAGGCTAAAGCAACAGTCCAAGAACTGCAGGCAACATTTGGTTTTCTTCCCTGGCTTCTGTGCAGCTGAGTTTATTATTAGACAAGAAACCAGCCTAGGGAGATGTGCCGGGTTGGGCTCTTTCTTCTGGGCCATCCAAAAGGTTCTATGTGAATTAAATGGTGTTTTTAACCAATGTGAAGACTTGGGGCTTTCAAGATGACAGACCATTTGTTTACTTTAAGTCAAGATGTGGAAAACATTTTGTTACTTTACCTAAAGAATAAGTGGTATGAGGAGAAAAATTACCCCAGTCACTTCTTCATAGGCTCTGAGTAGGTAGGTAGTCTTGTTAGAAAGGATTTACATTTTCAAATTTTAAAAAATGGACTAGGGTAATTATTTGGGAAGGTAGATATCTTTGGCAGCAGCCAAAGTTCTCTCTTTGCTTGAAAAAATTCTGCCCAGATCTTGGCATGTCTTTTGAGTTGTCTGTTTTAATTTTTTTTACTTTAGCAAATGAGGAGAAATTATTATTTTCTACATTGGTGAGTGTTGGGTTGAGCATGGAAGAGGTACATGTATCTAAGCGTTGTGGGTTTTCAATAATGTATACAGTAAAGAATAGTCAGCAAATTCATTTTTCCGGAGAAAGAACATGTGGAGAATTCAAATGCAATTAACTAAACTGCATGATACTCCCTCAGAGTTTCTACCATTGAAGAAGGGATCCCAACACTCTGCCGAGGATCTTAAAGGCTTGACCCAAATCAACTGACTTTTCTCCAGCATGGCTCAATTCAAACTGGGCACTAAGGAAAATGGAGATTCCCTTGGTGCATCTTTCAAAGGTGATTATCATGAAAGCAGTTAGAAGTCATTAAGACTGACACATCATTGATCCACACTGCTGATCTGTAAAGGAAACAGATAACCCCTGCTGATCTAACAGTTTAGAGATACGACTTCTAGCCCCAGTCTGCTACTGACTTTTTATATAAGCTTTGAAAAGTCATATACTTTGTTTTACATCTGTAAAAATAAGCACAAAAACACTTTCTTGATTTATCTCACAAAATTACCATGAGATTAAAATATGGCAAAGTCTTTTAAATCTTTACATATATAGCAATAATAAAATGTTATTATATCTTGTAATTCTGAAGGATCAAAATATGGTTGGTCAATAGCCAACTTCACAACTTTTTTAAATGTGCTATGTTGCAGGATATTTCTCACACCTTCTATCATCACATATGGCTCTCTGCAAAAAACAAAGCCATTGGAAAACCCTAGTCTCCTTGACATTTAGAAGATATGTAACATCAGAGAAATATACACTAAGCTTTTATAACATTAGCTTATGTGTGTGACCAGTTTGGAATGAACTAGAATATCATGTGTGCATATGCTAGAAAAAAGGCACAACTGAAATGGAGTGAGAGAACAAAGTAACCGTTGGATGTTAATATTGGTGGAGTGCACATGAAGGCAGGCCCTGCCTGCAGATGTTTTCTCTTATAACCAGGAAAAAAATGAAATATAATTTCATGGCAAAGAGAAAGAAAACATTTATGAAGGAGTATATTTGGGGGAAGGGGTAGAGGCAAAACCTTTGAACTTTGAACAAAGCATGGATACAAAGAGTTGCATGTATACAATAAGCTCAAGAAATTTAAGTTCATTTATCCATATCAGGTTTGAGAGACAGTTAAGTAAATCAAAACTGTAACTGTGATGAGCCATGTTTTTCAGAGTAAAAAGAAACAACTTTTGCATCTGGAGAAGCACAGTGCTTTCTTCGGAAGTCTAAAATGATTCAGCTAAGCAGGAGCTAGATAGATGATGTGCCAAAAGGAGCCATGAGACAAAAGCAAGGTTCATTTGAAAAGCACATCTTCCAGATTTTAACCAGAGCTTAAAATACAAAAATAATGTTTCAAGGAATAAACATGGGATCTGTCACTATCTTCGGGTGTATGTGTGTGTAGGTGGGTGAGAGAAAGAAAAAGAGGCAGAGAGAAAGACAGAGAGCATGAGAGAGCGAGGGCAAGAGAGAACAAGAATCTGTTCATCTATGATCATCCCTTTTATCCCTCTCCCTCGCTCCAGTTTTTCCTTCTAAGATGTGAGACCTGTTATAGCTGACATCTTCATCTTTACAAAACAACATCTAATAGGGAAAAAAAAATGTGTTTAAAGACATAGTGTGTACTCCCTCAGGCTCCAATGGGGACTGAATCATCCTTATTCGTATGTTTCTCTCTTAAACTCTGAAATAGATCCAGAGATTAAAATGGTCTTATCTTCTTTGTTAGTGAACTAGTTAGGGAATTGTGTGGGGTGTTTTTTTTGGTTTTTTTTAATTCCTCTGTTGTTTTTGTGAGGAGTAGACAATAGCTACTGGTTGTTGGTTTTAGACAATAGGCTCTTACACTGGTTTAAGGTAGGGAGGATGGTGGAGGGAGGGAAGGTGGAAGGGACAGGGGTATGCCAGTCCCTGTAGGTTGCTCAGTACTCTCTGTTCTCAAGGCTGTTTGCTATGCGGGCCGCAGGCTTTGGGCCTTTGAAGGGTTGAATACCATCTTTTGATTTACCATGGTTGATGGTGGGGAGAACTGAAAACTGAAGAACACCAAAAAAGACCCAGCAGAAGAGAAAACAAAACCTAAAACAACCAAACACACACATACACACAAAAAAGAATAACCAAGAGACACATCGACAACAGAAATCAAATGAGACTGGACAAGAGAAAGGGCATAGTGTTGTAAAAGCTGCGAACTAGAAGAAAAAAAAAGACATAACTAAATAAGCCACTCTCAAAACAGTCCTCTGTGCCCTAAATATTTTAGGATTATGGTGCAGACATTTTCCAAGTGTGACCAGTTGACCTGACACTGGATCAGATGGGTATGGATTCAAAATCCCACCTTTCCACTGGGACACCTAGGGCTACATATAGTTTGCATCTGGTAGACTTGCCTGTCATGTCTTCTCCATGCTTCTGACAAGCCATTCCACCGAAATCTTTATAAAGGATTATTGTGTCCAAATGTATTCTACATACCCAAATAAATCCATTAGCTTAGAAAGTTTGGACTCAGTTGTATCAATAATCCTATCAACTCTGGGCATTGACTTTCTACTGCAGAGAAGCAGCAGAAATAAAGGTTGTTTTCTTTCTCTTTCCAAAAACCAAGAGGCCCCCATTCTCCATAGAAGACAATTAGAGTCCAGTAAAGAAGGTCAACAGCAGAAGTGAGTATGAGGCCAAAAGAAGGAACACTTCCAATGTATCTGGTATAGGCAATTACAGTGAAAGAATAGACACTGTTCCAATAAAACGACAAATTTGAAAATTGTCATAGTTTTTCAATTCTAAGGTAAAATGTGTATGTATAAGTGAGAAAAGGGGAGCAGTTGGTGAGGCAACGATCTTTGCACAAAGCAATGCTAAGTAAAGGTAAAGAATGACAGGAAGAAAAATGGGTACTTATGCCAGAAGCCACATTTTCCTTCCACATGTCAGAGACTCTAAACTTAGGGGATTACTTTTCCAGTGGAACAACATAAACATTTTGATTCATTCTCTTACTAGGAGGAAGGGCAAGGAGATATCAGCATTATCAAGGCCACCAGAATCCCCCATTTGAACAGTCATTGAGGCACTAGAAAAAATGCACTTGTCAGTCTACTCACATACTCTAGTTCTTTATAATCCCACACTTCCATTTTGCCTCCACTTCCTGTTTGTCCCTGCCCTCAGCTTTGACTGTTTTGAGTGGTGACTGAGGTGCTGGACTCAATGGGAATATGATTGATCAAAAGATGGACCAAAGTAGCGTGTTTTACACAAAGCTAAACAATTCCAAAAAAACCAAGAAAGGAAACTTAGAAAACAAATAATCTAGTAAAGAAACCACCACTGTCAGAAACCAGAAATTGACATCAAAACCTCATGCAGAAACAAGAAGAACGTGTTTGTTGTTGTTGGGTTTTATCCTTGATCTATTAAACAAGAGGTGAGCAGCTAACTTTCAAGAAACAAACAAAGAATTCGATCAAACCAATGAAAATCAGAAAAGAAAGGGAAGACAAGCCCAGAGTGGCAGAGGGTACTTCATACGATACCTAAGTTAACCATGAGCTTGACTCGCCCCCCATCGAGCTCCAGACGTAGGGTGTCGGCAGAGTCCCTGGAGGTAGTAGCCACCAGCAGCCCATAAGCCCGCTGGGACATGAAGCGGAAGGACACATCCTCTGCCTCAGTGTGCATGACCATAGGCATGATGATCTTCATGTACATGCTGCCATCATAGCTCAGGATAGACGCCTCTGCCAAAAAAAAGAATGGAGGGGATCATTAGGATGAAAGATATTAGAGTTGCCAAATATCCCGTTGCTTTCAGGCTTAGTAGAGAGGGTATCCTATCTGTAGCCTGGTGGCTTGTGTTCATTCAACCCCCATAGTCATTTAATCCTTTTGGACTTTGTGACTTTGGACTGACCACCTAAACTCATTTGTAAAGGACATATTGTAGCACTGAGACCTATCTGATAATGCTCACAGACTTGTCAAGGGTACCACATTAGATAATGGATGTGAGGATATTTAGCAAAAGTGAAAATGTTTCCACAGACAATAGTATTTGCAATTCTGTATGCGATAAATAAAATACAAATACACAAATCTTAGAATCTTTGTATTTCATAAGGAATAGGAGGGCAGCAGTTTATAAACAACACACAGACAAATAGATGTCTGCCAGAAAGCTTCTAGAAGAAGGAAAAAACAGCAGCACAGTCTGGCATCATAACATCCCCAGTGGCCAGACACTGTGAAAGTTTACTTAGTTAGCCCTTTCAAAGACTGATAGAACCATGGCTAGAAAACAACGAAAAAATGCTCATGATATCACTGAAAACCTCATTTTATTTTTCTTCAAAAAAGGAAGGGAAAAAAGTCTTTATTTGGACAACGCCCTCGGGTCTCCTCCCACTGTGCAAGCTTTTCTGTCCTCTCAATAAATCCTGCTTTCTAAAAAAAAAAAAAAAAGGAAAAGAAAAAGGAAAATGTTTTTATTTGATACTTTCCTCAGCCTAAACACTTTGGCAAGGAGCTCCCCACCCTGCCATGTTATTTCATTTAATGCTACAATGCATGTCTATTATTCCTACTTTCAAACAAGAAAACCAAGGCTCTTAGAGGGGATATTATCATCCCAAAGTCACACAACCTGGATTTTGACCCAGCATATTCGATACCAAGTCCAGCAACTGTTTTTGCAACACTATGATGCTCAACATGTAAATTTGTTAATCGTTCATTGGGAAAATATTTTCTGAAAACAGAGGAAGAGAATATCATCCATATTCCTATGAAGCCAACCTGTCACTGTGTTCAGTATCTGGCACTGAGTGGGTCTTCATTAAATATTTGCTGATGTCAAGTATTTGCTACCTCCTGGCACTGTGGAGAATACAAACAGGAAACAGACAAGGTTCCTATTTGTAGGCAGACACAGCATGCACAAACAACCGTACTAGAACATTAAAATGGTTGAACAACACAGGAAAAATATACAGAGTCAGTGGCATTCAGAGGAGAGAGGCTGAGAAATGCAGGTGAGTAAGGTAGGCTGTGGAGAGTTTGAGCTGGTCCTGGTAGTGGGTGGAGTTTCTAATGAAAGAAGTGATGGCGCCAGAAGTGACAGATAGATCAGACAACATCTCAATAGACATAAAGGAAAGAAAGAAGGGAATGCTCAGACAATAACGAACTATTCAGTTTTATAGGAGTATCAGACATATGTTTTGGGAAAGAGATAAAAAGGTTGTTTGAGATTAGAATAAAATCAAGGGCCTTGGGAAGAGGCTGCAAAGTAAGTGAATGATCTTAGATTACAAGGTACGCTGGTACATTTCTTTGTCCTTACTGGGTGCCAGACACTACTCCAGGTTTTAAGGACATAACGGCAAACAAAAGAAACCAACATCCCTGCCCTCATATACAAAAGGAATTAAATCAGGGAAGAACAAGATACAGGCAGACCACATGTAGGGGTCTCAAAATACTCTGTCATCATCATACCCCAGCCTATTTGCATAATATACAAAAGATCCATGAAAAGTAATATAAGCACACCTCTTAATATTCTTGGAAAGTGACCATCTCCAAGATAAAACCCATGACACACTGATAACTGGATATTACAATCTGCAAACGCTAAGTGGATCACAGATAAAAGTGTAACAGGTGCAGACACCATCACAGTAAAAGACATACTATGAAGATCTGTTCTTAGATAGGAAACATAATCTAAATTTAACACATGCTCCAGATGTGAAAGAAATCTATATGTGAGAGAAATCTCCTGGAAGAGCAGAATCAAAAGATCAATAATGAAAGCCAAAATTTATTGAGCACTTAGTATTTGCCTGGTGCTTTCTAGAACTTCGTAAGCATGAAGAAGTCATTTAATCCTCAACATGAGAAAGACAATATTATATTTTCTAAATACCAGGTCACATGGCTAATAAATGGAAGAGCTGAGAAGCAGCTCTTAAAAGCAGGCAGACTGATTTTTCTCATTTGTATACTTAACAATTCTGCCATATAATATTTGTATACTTAACAATTCTGCCATATTATCAGAGAGCTATACCAGAAGCACACTCATGTTTCCAAGTGTCAAAGCATGTCTATAGTGCTTCCTGGCAGAGTGTAATGTTCTTGTGCATTTGTATTAATATGCACACACACACATACATCATTATTTAAAGTCATATACTTTTTATAAATATACAAAACTACATACACATAAATAATACATGTATTTCTAAACAATATATTGCTCAATGGATGTGCAATGCTCTGTATGTTTGTGCAATTATATACACAACTAATCATCGGTATGCACCTTCTCCTATATATAAACATACCTCTCTTTATTAGGATATTAAGTAAGCCATAAAATGGTTGCTTTGATGCACTCAACTTCAATACATTCCAAAATTAATGGCTACTTTTGTCCCTCTGGATAAGTGCAATGCCAAAAAATACATATAAATCAGTGCCTCTTTATATTAATATTGCTAGTATCAGAGAATAAATATCAGGTGAGTATGTAGCTAAACAATTATACCAAAAAACGTATGTATCTCAATGTGTACCTTTTTGTGCTTCTCTGTGTGTCCTATTATTAACTTAACATTTTTAAGGGAAGGATCATGAAGCAGAAAATTTAATACAGAAATAAACTGAAACAAAATCTGTTACATGGATTTATATTAATTTGCTTAAAAGATTCCAAACACAAGGTATGCTGTGAATAGAATATTAATTTTAGGGAGAAAATAAACCTAATAAGGAAAAATTAATCAGTCTGAAATCTATCAGATTCTTGATAGATGCACAAACAACTGAGAGACTGCATCATGGGATGGCCACATGATGTTACTTTAAATAGTTCCCCTATCTCCTTCCTCTTTTTCTCCTTTGCTATTATACTATATTTTGTCATAGGTGAATAGTTTCAAGCACACTATCTTAATTAATTTAATAATTATAACTATATTTTGATGCTTCTTTCTTACTGGTTGCTCTAGGACTTACAATACACACTTAATTTACCTGAATCTACTTCACTTTTATACTAACTTAACTCCAGCAAAATATGGAAACTTCACTTTTACATAACTCTCTTCTCCTTATTTTATGCTATTATTCATATTATGTCTACATATATTACAAATTTGATAGTATATTGCTTTAAGGATTGATTTATAAAAACGTGTCTTTTTTGAGAAACTAAGAGAAGGAACTCAAATATATTTATAAAATTGTTTTAATTAAGCTTTTTATTTACAATCTATGACTCTCTTCATTTCTTCCTGTGAATTTAGTCACCATCTGTGTCATTTTCTTTTTCCAATATAACTTCATTCATTTGTGTTTTATTGTCAAATATATTATGTTCCTATATGTTATAGGCACAATACAATTTTCTAGATACTGTTTTATGTAATTGCTTTTTAAATCAGTTAAGAAAAAAATGTGTAATTATACTGTCTTTTATCATTACCTACATAATTACCTTTACTGGAATGCTTTTTTGTTTGTTTGTTTGTTTGTTTTTGTTTTTGTTTTTTGGTTGGAGTCTCACTCCATCACCCAGACTGAAGTGCTCACGGCCACCCCACTGTAGACCTCCTGGGCTCAGGCCACCCTTCCACCTTAGCCTTCCAAACTTTTTTTATCATGTAAATTCAAATTACTGTCTGATTTTAATTCCTTACAACATGAAGAAGGTTTTTTTAGTAGTTCTTATAAGGTGAATAAGCTAGTAATGAATTTGCTGTTTGTATTTCTCTGGGAATGTTTTTATTTCACTTTCATTTCTGAAGGACAGAATTGCTGGATATGAGATTCTGAATTGAAAGTTATTTTTCTTTCAGACCTTTGAGTGCATCCCACTGCCTTTGGCTTCTATTATTTCTGAAATGTTGTCAGCTGTTAATCTTATTGGAGTTCCCTTGTATATGATGAATCATTTTTTTCCACTTGCTGTTTTCAAAATTTTCTCTTTAGCTTTGCTTTCACAATTTGTATTATAATGGGACTGGATGTGGATCTCTTCGCATTTATCCATCACAGAATCTTGAATGGGTAGATTAGTGTTTTTCATCAAATTTGGGAATTGTCAACTATAATTCTTGAATATTTTTTCAGTCATTTTCTCTCTCTCTCTTTTGGTTACATATTACACATATGTCAATATACTTAATGGTGTCCCACATTTCTCTGAGACTTTGTTCATTTGTCTCCGTTGTATTTTATTTATTTTATTCAGATTGAATAATCTCTATTTATCCATCTTCAAGTTTGCTGATTCTCTTTTCTGCCAACTCTCATCCACTTTTGAGTCTCTCTAGTAAAATTTTTATTTAGGTTATTATACTTTTCAACTCCAGAACTTTCATTTGAAGATAGATAAATATCTGCCTATGTATAATTTATTTATTAATATCCTTTGATACATTATTATCTCATTTTTTAAAATTATTGAGCACTGCACTCCAGCCTGGGTGACAGAGTGAGACTCTGACTCAAAAAAATTACTGAAGCATAATTTTCCTTAGCTCTTCAAACACATTTATAGCAGCTACTTTGTAGTCTTTGTTAAATCTAATATCATAAATTTCATGTATGGGCAACCTCAAAGGCAGTTTCTATTGTCTGCATTTATTCCTATGAGTGGCTTGTACTTCCTGTTTTTGCTTATCTCATAAATTTTTGTTGAAAACTGTACATTTTAGATAATATATTATAGCAAATCTGGATACTGACCCTACCATCACGAGGCCTATTTTTTGTGGTTGTTTGTATATGTTTTTATTTATATAGTAACTTGATTGAGATAATTCTGTGACTTGTATTTCCTCAGCAGTGTGGAGGCTATAATGACCCTGCTTAGATAATTTCCCCTGTTTTTTTATCTTTTGGCCTGTCTTCCTAGGTGTTGCCCCTGGATCAGTATAAGCTACACATTGGTAAAACATTGCACTTAAACCTTCTTAAACAGTTAGATTTTTACTTTTTATCTTTTGGAGATGTGTGACTTAGAGACTGCTTCTAGGGAGTGTGTGATTTTGCCTCATTTCAGCCAGGGACTAATACTATGGAGATTGCACCTTCTATCCCTCTTGAGCAGGCTCAACCTTGTGAATAAGCACAATATTCCAGATTACCAAGGATGAATGACTTTATTTATTTTTGTCTTGTTTCCTACGGGTAGCACCAGGGTCAGAGTAGTTTATTGTTCAGTAAAAGTTTGCTGAGAAGTCATGCATAAGCCCATTGAACCAAGAAGACTCTTCCCAGTTTGATGGATCTGTGTATGGCTTGAGAATGCTATCAGACTAGCTCTACGTATTGCCAAGTGTATCCCAGTCACCTTTCCAGATCTTCTGGGATAAGTGCAATCTTCAGCGGGCCCTCCATGGTCTTTTCTTTCCTTAATTCTTTCTACTAAACTTCTGGCTACTTTCCATTTTGCTCATTGCCACTGGTATCATAGAGGGACCTGCTCCCTCTGAATTGCTTGCCACCAAGATCTCTGTTGTTTAAAAGCAAAAACAAACACTTTGCCATAAACTTCTCTAACTTCTATTCTTGATAGTCAATGGCTTCAGGTAGAGTGTAAAACTCTCCATCCTTACAGACTACATCTACACCTAGGCAGCACTTTTCTGCTATTGCACCTCAGCTGGTTGAGAAACAGTGATCCACTTATTCCCACATGAAACTCCCATTGATTGAGTGGGCACTGAAGGAAGATGGTAGACTCTGTTCTTTCCAGCATGAAACCTTTGCTGAATAAGCTGAGCCAGGGATAACTGAAGTCCTAGTATTACTGGCCTGCCACAACTGGGATAGTGCTTCTGCCCTGTGTATGGGGGCTGGATGGAAGAAGCAAGCCCATGTTCTTGACTGTGCCTATGCAGAATACTACTTCTGCAACATGGAGCTGGGGAGATTGAGAGGCCCCAGCAGGATTCTCCTTCTGGGGTAAAACTGAAGCTCTAAACTGGCTGCTGAGGGAACTGTTTTCTTCTTGGCCACATCCACCTGAAATAAGCTTCCACAACAAGAAGCAGGGGTAAGGTAGGAGATGCAAGCAGGTTGTGGTTTAAATGTCACCAGCTCTCACTTTTCTTACTGATATTTAGCAGATCTCTTGAACAAATGTTTCTCTATTTGTTGCATGTCCTTAGCATGATTTTCAGAGATTTTAAATATGTATGTGTTTCAATAGTTTTCACCAGCTAAATGGTTGTTTTTCAGGAAAGAAGGTCTTATGAGCTTTCTGCTTAGCTATCCTATAGTCCTTCTATTTTTGACTATTACAAATGTTTCACATACCTTTCTCCATAAAAATTTTTGTACTCTTAAATGGTGTATATTTTTATTTGTCATAATAGCTAATTTCTGTTTCTAAATGGGTAAAGACATATATTGCTTAATCACTGAGACATTTAAAAACATTTTTAGCACTGAGATTTTTCTGGCTGTTTATCTATTATTTGATTTTTTTCAATTTCAGTTAACAATAGCTTCTCTCTCTCTAAGTTTCTATTTTCTGACCAGGAAGCAGGAAAGTTACCTGACCATTGGCATTCAGAGGTTCCCTCAAATAAAGAATGGAGTGGTCGGGAAGATGGTGGCCAAGCCAGTCAGACTATGCAAGTCCCCGTGTAAGTGAGTGAGTTTATGGAAAATTTTGTGTATGTGCTGGTAAGTGAACTAGTGTGGAGAGACTGACTGAGTGAGGGCTAGGGCCAAGGCTCTCCTGGTGCAGTGCCTGGTGCCACAGCTGCTTGGCTTGGACCCTAGCAACTCCCAGGATGCAGAAGCTGAGCGCCATTTTCTCTTTCTTTCTTTTTTTTTTTAAATCAATAAACCCTCCCTGGTAAGAAAATGCTGGGAGAGACTATGTACGTGGGAGATCATGAGCAAATGGCCGGGCCACTGGTGCAGCAGCTGGTGGTGCAGCGTCTCTGCTTCATCCGGGTTTTTCCCAGGTTACAGAAGGGGAGCGCCATTATTTTTTTTTTAATGGACAAAAACAGTGGGGAGAAAATATCGTCCCAGACTCTCTCTCACTGGTGCAGCAGGAGAGAGACTGCCAGCTCCTGGCTTTGCCTCACCACTTCAGCACCTGGTAAGGGACTGGCAGCAGGGGCTGCAGAGAAAGTCCAGAAGCAAAGGCCCATGGAAGAGGACACGAGAGGCACCCTACCACCATCTTGAAGACGGGGCAGGAATGTGCTCTGACTCACTCACCACGGAGGAACAGACCTGATCTTTGTGACTGGCAGATCAACTACTCAGGGATTGATCATGACCCAGCGAGAATATCCTGAAAGCACAAACTTTGAAGGGACCTGACGAGTGCTGAGTTCCAGGAGCCCCATCCCTTACCCTGATCTAGCTACAGGACAAAGGGTGTGGCCAGTAAAGGATGAGGAAGAACTCCAAAGAGATCAGTGTTGAGTCTGGGGCTGACCCAAAGCCTCTCCTTCCCAGCAATCCTCTGAACATCAGACCCACACAACTGGGCCACAACTGAGAGGGACAAACCCAGGCAGAGCCTGGACATGAGTCACAATAGGAGAACTCCATTCCAGGACAGGCCTGGCTGGGGCACCCCCCCACCACACACACCAGTACATAACTGGGGAAGAGACAATCTTGTACCTCCCCACCAGAGGAGATCTCTCTGACCAGACAAGAGTGGGAGGGGAGGACTGCAGCCCCACCCATGTCCACTGCCTCTCCTCCTTCCCTGCTTCAGACATTGAAGAGAGAGTGAAACAGGTGGCTCTGCAGGAGACACCTGATTAGAGGAAAAATTACAGAGCCTGCCACAAGAGGGCAAGTCTTTTTTTTAATTAAAAAAAATTTTTTTTAAATTTTTTGACTGTTTGTTAGTTCATCTGTTTTTAAAATATTTTTACTTTGTGCATGAATGTGTATGTGCGAGTTTGGTCGGCTCCCCCTCGAATATTTTTTCTTTTTTCTTTTTCTGTTTCTTTCTTCTTTTATTTGTCGTTTTCTATTTATGTGTGTATATGAATGACTGAGTGTTCATCTTTCAGTTTTGTTGCTGTTGTTGGTTTGTTTTTGCTCTTTTGTTCTTCTGGGGTTTTTCATTTTCATTTCTTATTTTTTTATTTTTTAAATTTATTTATTTATTTATTTTGAGTTGAAGTCTCACTTGGTCACCCAGACTGGAGTGCAGTGGCCGCTTGTGGCCACCACAGCCTCGACCTGCTGGGCTCCAGCGATCCTTCTGCCTCAGCCTTCCAAGTAGCCAGAATTATAGGTACGCGCTACCACGCCTGGCTCATTTTTTGATTTGCTGTAGAGATGAGGTCTCACCAAGTTGCCCAGGTGGGTCTCGAACCCGTGGGCTCAGGCAATCCACTCCCAAAGCGTGGGATTACAGACTGAGCCACCGAGTCCAGCTCATTTTCATTTGTTATAGTTTAAAGTGTGTGTCAATATATGTGTGAGGGTTCGACCTGCATCCCTTTTTTTCCCCTTTCAGGTCTTTCCATTTTTCTTCTCTATTCACTTTATGCTAGGCATGTGTATGTGTGTTTAGTTTTCTTGTTTTTTTTTTTATTGTTGTTTGTTTTGTTTCACTTTGTTGTTATTCCAGTTTGCTTTGGGGTGTGTGTGTATGTCTATATGTGTGTGTGTTCAGTTGTTCTTTTGCATTAGTTTCTGCTTTGCAACATCAAATAGAGGGGTGGTGGGGAGTGGGTCTCAGGGAACACATACCACAATAAGTGAACATTGTAATTTGCAAGACATTTCTAAATCCTAGCACCCCATCCCCTACTTTATTTTAATTTCAAAAACTACAAGAGACAGCAAAGCTTCCCATCCACCGTCCTATTTCAAAGTAGAACAAATCTAGAATCCGGATTAGGGAAGAATAGAGGACTGAGCAAACATCAGAAGGAAAAACCTCTCCCAATGACACAATAACAGAACTAAAGAGAAAAACAGGAGATCTGTCACAAATGAGGAAAAGCCAAAGGAAGACCTCAAGCAATTTCAAGTGTACCAAAGACAAAACTATTGAAAACTCAGACCTCAATGCCCAAACAATAGAAGTCACCAACGACGGGCCCCAGAATATGACAGGAAATAGATGGAAAGAGTGAATAAGGCTCAAGAAAGACAAGATAAAACACTGAAAGAACTTGTAACAGAGATTTTGGCAATAAAAAATTTCATCCAGGAAATAAATAACAAAAGGACAAGCATGGAAAGCAGAATTAATCTAGCTGAAGAAAGAATCTCAGAACTTGAACACCAGAACATGGAATTAACATGATCTATAAAAAAACATGGAAAGAAGACTCAGAAAGAAAGAACAAAGCCTATAAGAGAAGTGTGATTATATCAAGAGGTTGAACCTATGCCTGATTGGTATCCTAGAAGAAAAAAGGGAAATGGAGAACAACTTGGAGCAAGTATTCTAGGAGGTAATCTGAGAAAACCTTCCCCACCTCACCAGAGATGTGACCAGTCAAGCACAAGAGATACAGAGAACCCCCACAAGACATCAAATGAGAAGGCCAACCCCTAGACACATAGTAATTCGCCTACACGAAGTAGGCACTAAAGGAAAAAATCCTAAAGGCAGCAAGAGAGAAAGGTTAGACTACCTACCGGGGAAAACCAATCAGAATAGCAGCAGACCTACTGGCAGAAACACTACAAGCAAGAAGGGACTGGATCCTTATATTCAAAGTCCTCAAAGATCAGCAAGTTCAATCAAGAATTTCCTATTCAGCCAAGCTCAGCTTCATCAGTGATGGAGAATTAAAATCCTTCCTAGACATCCAATCCCTAAGAGATTATGCAGCTTCCAGAGCAGCTCTACAGGAGACACTTAAAAAGGTACTAAGCACAGAAGAAAGAAAGAAAAAAAAGAATGATCATGTACATCCCAAGAGAACAGCAGAGCACAGGATCAACAGAGAATACAGTGCAACAAGAAACTTGAAAACACACACATACATTAACCACAAAGCCAAAAGAAAACAAGGAAAGAAAAAACTTTATAAGAACCTCATGACAGCAATAAACAATCGCATTTCAATAATCAACCTGAATGTGAATGCACTAAATGCACCACTGAAGAGACACAGAATGGCAAACTAGATAAGAAACCATGACTCATTTATTTGCTGCATCCAGGAGACTCACCTCAATACAAGGGATGCACACAGACTCAAAGTTAAAGGATGGAAAGCGAGTTTCCAGGCAAATGCATCACAAAACAAGGCAGGAGTTGGGAACTTGATATCAGGCAAAACAACTTGTACACTATCAAAAATTTTAAAAGATGCAAAAGGACAGTACATAATGATAAAAAAGATGCAATCCATCAACAAGAAATATCCATCCTAAACATATATGTACCCAACACAGGAGGACCAGCATTTATTTATTTATTTTTATTTATTTATTTTTTTATTGTGAAGTTGTGGGGTACAGTTAAGGGTTAGGTATACAATTGTGTTTCATTCAGGCACCCTGTTGATATGGGATGTTTCCCCATACCCAGACAGATATTTGCTACTGTTAATCCCATCTCCCTCCCCCCACCATAGTTTCCCAGTACGGTCAGTCATTTTCGTATAGTATTGCATTGGATGTTTAAGGTCCATTATATGAGTGAGAACATGTGATACTCGGATCTTTGTTTCTGTGAGAGGTCACTCAGTATTATAGACTTTAGTTCCATCCAGGTTGCTGCGAAATTCATGATTTTGTTCTTTTTTATGGCTGCGTAGTATTCCATCGTGTATATGTACCACATTTTTTTAATACAGTCCTCTTTTGACGGGCAGCATGGCTGTTTCCAGGTTCTTGCTATTGTGAACAATGCTGCGATAAACATGCCTGTGCAGGTATCTTTTTTATAGAGTGATTTGTGTTCTTCAGGATATATTTCCAGTAGGGGGATTGCGGGGTCAAATGGGAGGTTGGTATTTAGAGCTTTCAGGAATCACCACACTGCTTTCCACAGAGGTTGCACTAGATTACACTCCCACCAACAGTGTAGAAGTGTTCCCTTTTCACCACACCCTCTCCAGCAGCTGTTATTTTTTGACTTGTTGATAATTGCCATTCTGACTGGGGTTAGGTGGTATCTCAGTGTGGTTTTGATTTGCATCTCCCTGATGAGTAGTGAGGTTGAACATTTCTTCATGTGTTTGTTGGCTGCTCGGATGTTTTCCTTTGTGAAGTGTCTGTTCATATCTTTTGCCCATTTTATAATGGGGTTGTTTGTTTTTTTCTTTTCAGCACGCTTGAGTTCCTTGTAGATCCAGGATGTTAAGCCTTTGTCGGACCTGGAGTTGGCAAATACTTTTTCCAAGTCTGTAGGCTGTCTCCCTGCTCTCTTGATGGTTTCTTTGGCTTTGCAGAAACTTGTCAGTTTAATAAGGTCCCACTTGTCTATTTTCTCTCTTATGAGCTGTGGGTTTTGGGTTTTGTTCAGGAATTGGATGCCAGTTCCGATTTCCATGAGGGTTTTTCCTTCATTTTCTAAGGTTCTTATGGTTTGAGGTTTTACATTTAGGTCTCTGATCCATTTGGAATTAACCTTTGTGCATGGGGATAGATAGGGGTCCTGTTTCAATCTTCTGCATGTGGTCAGCCAGTTTTCCCAGCATCATTTACTGAATAGGTTCTCCTCTCCCCAGTGGTAGGTGGTGAAGGCTTTGTCAAAGATGAGTTGGTTGAGAAATTGAGGTTTTGCTTCTGGAATCTCAACTCTATTCCATTGATCTGTATGCCTATTCCTATACCAATACCAAGCTGTTTTGATGATTGTAGCTTTATAGTAAAGTTTGAAGTTTGGTAGTGTGATACCACTTGCTTTGTGTTTTTTTTGCTGAGGACTGTCCTGGCTATTCTTGGACGTTTGTGTTTCCATATGAATTCCTGCATTGTTTTTTCTAGGTCTGAGAAGAATGTTGCTGGTAATTTGATGGGTATTGCATTGAATTTGTAGATTGCCTTAGGTAAGATGGACATCTTCACAATGTTGATTCTTCCGATCCATGAGCATGGGATATTTTTCCACTTGTTTGTGTCAACTTTGATTTCTTTGAGCAGTGTTTTGTAGTTTTCCTTGTAAAGGTCTTTCACATCTCTGGTTAGGAAGATGCCAAGGTATTTCATTTTTTTTGCGGCTATTGTGAATGGAATTGTGTTTTTTATTTGGGTTTCTGTTTGTTTATTATTGGTGTAGAGAAATGTGATTGTCTTTTGTACATTTATTTTGTATCCTGAGACTTTGCCAAAGGTCTTTATCAGTGTAAGGAGGTTTTTGACAAATTCTCTTGGTTTTCAAGTTATACAATCATGTCGTCTGCAAAGAGAGATAACGTGACTTCCTCTTTTCCTATTTGGATACCCCTGATTGCCTTCTCTTCTCTGATTGCTCGAGCCAAGACTTCCAATACTATGTTGAACAGGAGGGGTGAGAGTGGGCATCCTTGTCTTGTTCCAGTTTTCAGGGGAAATGGTTCTAATTTTTGTCCATTTAGGAGTATGCTTGCTGTGGGTTTCTCGTAGATGGCTTTAACTATTTTGAGGTATGTTCCCCATATGCCTAGCTGTTCAAGGGTTTTTATCAAGAATGGGTGCTGGATTTTATCAAAAGCTTTTTCTGCATCTAATGATATAATCATGTGGTTTTTGTTTTGACATCTGTTGATGTATTTAATAACATTTATGGTTTTACGAATGTTGAACCAGCCTTGCATCCCAGGAATGAAGCCTACTTGGTCATGATGGATGATTTTTGAGATGTATTGCTGAATCTGGTTTGCTAGGATCTTGTTGAGAATTTTAGCATCTATGTTCATCAAAGATATTGGCCTGTAGTTCTCTTTCTTTGCTGGATCTTTATCTGGCTTGGGTATCAATGTGATGTTGGCTTCATAAAATGATTTGGGGAGCATTCCATCTTTTTCAATCGCCTGGAATACCTTCAGTAAGATTGGTATCAGCTCCTCCTTAAATGTCTTGTAGAATTCTGCTGGAAAGCCATCTGGTCCAGGGCTTTTCTTTGTAGGAAGTTTTCTTATTATGTAGTCGATTTCCTTGATTGTTATTGGTTTATTTAGGGTCTCAATTTCTTCTTGTTCCAACTTAGGTTGGAAAGTCCTCCATTTCCTTAAGGTTTTCAAGTTTGTTTCCATACAAGTGTACGTAGTAGTCTCTAATGATCTTTTGTATTTCTTCAGGGTCAGATGTGACTTCATCTTTTGTGTTTCTGATTGTGCTTATTTGGTTTTTTTCTCGTTTTTTCTTGGTCCATCTAGCTAGGGGACCATCGATTTTGTTTATTCTTTCGAAGAACCAGCTTTTTGTTTCATTGATTTTTTTCTATTATCTTTTTGTCTTCTATGTCCTGGATTTGGGCCTTTATTTTGGTGATCTGGATTCTTCTGCTGAAATTAGGGTTTTTGTGGTCTTGCTTTTCCAGCTTCTTTAGGTGGCTTGTTAGGTTGTTAATTTCTTTTCCTTCCATTTTCTTCACGTGTGTTTGTAGGGATATAAATTCCCCTCTTATTACAGCTTTTAAGGCATCCCAGAGATTTTGGTAAGATGTTTCTTCATTTTCATTTGTTTCCAGGTATCTTTTGATCTCTGTTTTGATGTCATCATTGACCCAGGAGTTATTTAGCATCATGCTGTTTAGTGTCCATGTCTTTGTGGGTTTTGGGGGGACTTTGTTGGTGTCAATGTTTATTTTTATTCCACTGTGGTCCGAGAAGGTGCATGGTAGAATTTCAGTCCTTTTAAATTTGCTTATACTTGATTTGTGTCCAATTATGTGGTCGATCTTAGAATATGTTCCATGTGGTGATGAGTAGAATGTGTATTCTGTGGTCTTTGGATGGAGTGTTCTATAGGTATCAATTAAGTCCATTTGGTCCAGAGTCTCATTGAGGTTCCGGATCTCCTTGCTGATTTTTTGTCCTGATGATCTGTCTAAGGTTGTGAGTGGTGTATTAAAGTCCCCATTTAGTATGGTGTTAGAATCAATGTCTTTCTTTAGTTTTCCTAGAAGTTGCTTTATGAATGTTGGTGCACCTATGTTGGGTGCATATATGTTTAGGATAGATATTTCTTGTTGATGGAGTGAACCTTTTATCATTATGTAGTGGCCCTCTGTATCTTTCTTAATTTTTGATAGCTTAAATGGTATTTTGTCTGAAATTAGGATCGCGACTCCTCCTTTCTTTTGTGTTCCATTCGCCTGAAAATTTGTTTCCCATCCTCTTACTTTGAGTCTGTGTATGTCCTTTCTAGTGAGATGGGTCTCTTGAAGGCAGTATATTGTTGCCTGGTGATATTTTATCCATTTTGTCATTCTATGTCTTTTCAGTGGTGCATTTAGTCCATTCACATTCAGACTAATTATTGAAATGTGAGAGTTTGTCCCTATCATGGAGTTCTTATTGAGTTGTTGTTCTTCCACTTGGTTTTTTCTTTTTTCTTTCGTTTTTTTTTTTTTGTCTTTCTTTTGGTTTTGGGATTGGTTCGTGTATATTTTATTCTTTTCCCTGTACTCTTGTGAAGAATGTTGTTCTTTTTTCCTTTTCTTCTATGTTTAGTACTTTCCTAAGTGTTTCATGTAGAGATGGTTTGGTGGCAGTATAAGTTCTTAGGGATTGGATATCTGGGAAAGATTTTAATTCTCCCTCACTGATGAAGCTTAGCTTGGCCGGGTAGGTTATTCTTGGTTGAAATTGTTTATCTTTTAGGACTTTGAAGATAGGGCTCCAAGCTCTCCTAGCCTGCAGGGTTTCTGCAGATAAATCTGTTGCTATTCTGATTGGTCTTCCATGGTAGGTGATCTGGCCTTTTTCTCTTGCTGCCTTTAGGATTTTTTCTTTTGTGCCTACTTTATTTAGGCAATTTATTATGTGTCTAGGAGTTGGTCTTCTCATTTGTTTTCTTGTGGGGGTTCTCTGAATCTCTTGTGTTTGAATTTTTGCATCACTGATTAGATAAGGGAAGTTTTCTTGAATGATCTCATGGAAAGTTTGTTCCAATGTGGTCTCTGTTTCTCTTTCTGCCTCAGGGAGTCCGATTATTCTTAGGTTAGGCCTCGTGAGGTAGTCATTCATCTCTTGAAGGTTTTGTTCTGTCTTTTTAAGCTTATTTTCTGTGTTTTTAAGAGTTTGGGTTATTTCTATATTTTGGTCCTCAAGTTCTGAGATTCTTTCTTCTGCTTGGGTAATTCTGCTTTCCATGCTTATCAATTTGTTATTTATTTCATTCACAGTATTCTTTATTACTGTTATCTCAGATATCAGCTCCTTCCTAGTTTCTTCTTGTGTCTCCTCAATTCTTTTTAATCTCTCCATTATTGTTTTGATATCTACATTTGCATTTTGAGACCCTTCATTCTGGGGACTTTTCATTGTTTGCATTCCAAAGTCAGTTTTCTCAATGTCTGCTCTCCCAGGCGTCTGGGAGAGACCCATACTCTTCTTTTGGTTTTTCTTCATTTCTGTAAATTTTTCTCCCTCTCCCCCTTTCCCTCCCCCTCTTCAATTCTGTTTTTGAGGGAAGGTGGGGTTGCTTTTATTTCTCTTCTGCAATGACCTGTTCTTCCTTATGAGGGTCTTCTGGCTTGTTCGCTTTTCCCTCTGCTTTACAGTCTGTCTATTCAGCAGTATGCAGCCTTGGTCCCCGCTCGCGGTGAACGTTTTGGGGCAGCGGAACTCCACGGTGGCTTGAGTTTGAGGGTGGGGGGGCACGACGGGATGGCCCAGAGGAGCCCACGTGAGGAGAGGGCTCCGGGCCGGGAAGGGGCGCGCGTGGTGCGGGGCTGCAAGCGCCCCGCCGGTGTGGGCTGGAGGCTGTGGCATGTCGGCCCAGAGGCGCCACGGCTGGGGAGCGAGCGGTGGCAGCGCTGCCCAGCGTGGCAGGACCAGCATTTATAAAGCAACTACTAAGTAAACTAAAAAAAGATATTGACTCTAACACTATTATAGCAGGGGACTTGAATACCCCACTAACAGCCCTAGAAAGATGATCGAGGCAAAAAATCAACAAGAAGGTCCAGAACCTAAACTTGACACTCTACCAAATGAACTTAATAGATACCTATAGATTATTCCACTCAACAACCACAGAATATACATTCTACTCATCACCACATGGAAGGTACTTCAAGATCGATCATATCCTTGGCCATAAATCAAGCATAAACAAACTCCATTAGGTTGAAATCTTGCCATACACACTCTCAGACCACAATGGAATAAAAATAAATATCAACACCAATAACATTTCCCCAAAGCTCAAGAAACACCTTACCAAAATCTCTGGGATGCCATGAAAACAGTTCTAAGAGAATAATTTATATCTCTACGAGCACACATCAAGAAAACAAAGATCACAAGTTGAGAACCTACAAATCACCTAAGGGAGCTGGAAAGAGAAGACCACCAAAACCCCAACTTTAACAGAAGAACCCAAATCACCAAAATGAGAGCCCAGATACGGGACATAGAAGACAAATATATCATAGAAAACATCAGCAAAATAAAAATCTGGTTATTTCAAAGAATTAACAAAATTGATGGAACCCTAGCCAGAATGGCCAAGAAAAAAGAGAAATAGCACAAATAAATTCAATCAGAAATACAAAACACCAAATCACAACTGACCCCAAAGAAATACAAAAGATTATCAGAGATTACTATGTACACCTATATGGAAACAAGCATGATATCCTAAATAAAATAGAGGACTTTCTGACATCACACGACCTCCCCAGGTTGAAACAAGAAGATGTTGAGGCCGGGCTCGGTGCCTCAGCCTGTAATCCCGCGCCTTTGGGAGGCTGAGGTGAGTGAATTGCCTGAGCCCGCGGGTTCCAGACTCACCTGGGCAACTTGGCGAGACCTCATCTCTACAATAAATCAAAAAATTAGCCGGGTATGGTAGCGCACACCTGCAGTTCCAGCTACTTGGAAGGCTGAGGCGGAAGGATCGCTGGAGCCCAGCTGGTTGAGCTGCCATTGCACTCCAGTCTGAGCAACAGAGTAAGACACCAACTCAAAAAAAAAAAAAAAAGAAAGAAGACATTGAGACACTAAATAGACCAATAACAACCCGGGAAATTGACTGTCATATGAAAACTACCTACAAAAAAAAGTCCTGGACCAGATGACTTTCCAGCAGAATTCTACAAAATATACAACGAGGAGCTGATACCAATCCTTTTGAAAGTACTCCAAGCCGGGCTTGGTGGCTCGGCCTGTAATCCCGCTTTGGGAGTCTGAGGTGAGTGGATTGCCTGAGCCCACGGGTTCAAGACCCACTTGGGCAACTTGGCGAGATCTCAACTCTACAATAAATTAAAAAATCAGCCGGGCGTGGTAGTGTGTGCCTGTAATTCCGGCTACTCGGAAAGCTGAGGCGGAAGGATCGCCGGAGCCCAGCAGGTTGAGGCTGAGGTGGCCAGGAGCAGCCACCGCACTCCGGTCTGGGTGACAGAGTGAGACTCCAACTAAAAAAAAAAGAAAGAAACAAAGCAGGAGGCATCCCACTTCCAGATTTCAAACTTACTATAAGGCTACAGTAATCAAAACAGCTGGTATCAGTACAAGAACAGGCAGATAGACTAATGGAACAGGATAGAGATTCCGGAAGCAAAGCCTCAATTTCTCAACCAATTCATCTTTGACAAAGCCTCCAACAACAACGAGTGGGGAGAGGAGAACCTATTCAGTAAATGGTGCTGGAAAAACTGGCTGATCACATGCAGAAGATTGAAACAGGACCCCTACCTATCACCATATGCAAAAATTAACTGTAAATGGATCAAAGACCAAAACTTAAAACCTCAAACTATAAGAATCTTAGAAATCGCAGGACACCCTTATGGAAATTGGAACTGGTAGCCAATTCCTATTCAGAACCCTAAATGCTCATATTTTAAGAAATAAAATAGACAAGTGGGAACTCATCAAACTAACAAGCTTCTGCAAAGCAAAAGAAACCATCAAGAGAGCAGGGAGACAGCCCACAGGATGGGGGGAAAATATTTGCCAACTGTATATCTGACAAAGGCCTAACATCTAGGATCTACAAGGAACTCAAATGCACCGAAAGGAAAAAAACAAATAGCCCCATTTAAAAGTGGACAAAAGACATGAATAGACACTTCTCAAAAGAAGATATACAGGCAGTCAACAGACACATGAAAAAGTGCTCAGCCTCACTCATTATCAGAGAAATGCAAACCAAAACCACACTGAGATACCACCTAACCCCAGTAAGAATGGCCATCATTAATAAAATAACCAACAACAAATGCTGGCTAGGATTTGGAGAAAAAGCAATGCTTCTACACTGCTGGTAGGAATGCAAACTAGTGCGAACTCTTTGGGAGACCGTGTGGCGGTTTCTGAAAGAACTAGAAATTGACCTTCCATATGACCCAGCAATTCCCCTATTGAGAATATACCCAGAGGAACTCAAATCATTCTACAAAAAAGAGACCTGCACACGTATGTTTGTTGCAGCTCTATTCTCAATAGCAAAAACATGGAACCAACCATGTTGCCCATTGAAGCTGGACTGGATAAAAAAAATGTGGTACAATACACAATGGAATATTATGCAGCCCTAAAGGAGGACAAACATATGGACTTCGCAGCAACTTGGGTGGATTTAGAGTTGATAATACTCAGTAATCTATCACAGAAACAAAGAACATAGTACTGTTACGTTCTCACTCATAAGTGGACCTTGAGCAATTGTAATACTATAAGAAAACGATTGGCAGTAGTTGGAAACTGTCAGGGGTGGGGGTGTGGATTGGCAGTTGAGGGAAACTGCTAGGGGAGGGAGGGGCATACTTCATCAACAAGGGCACCTGCATAATCAATGTTTTTGTTTACCTAACCCTGAATTTCCCCACATCTTTATAATTAAAAAAAAATAAAAAATAAAAGAAAGGAGTTGGCACTGAAATATTGAACAATATGATAAAACTTAGCTTGGAAAAATATTTTTGTAAAATTCTTGTATTAAAGAAACAATCCAGGGAGAAAAAAATTCACAGTGTTTACTTTGTGTTTCTTTTATCCACACAGTGCTTGAACTTCCTGCAAAATAAGAGCCACTCTCTCTAGTCTATGTTAAACTATTCTCAGAGAATTATGATTTTCTCAGTCTTTTGTTATTTTCCTTTCTTTTGAAAGAGTGAAATTAATTTTAAAAAATTTTTAAATAGTACATACTAGTTACTGAACAATTTAAGATATATATACATAAAAAATTAACAGCAAGTAAGCATATTTCCAAATATTTTTCTAATCATACATACAAATAGAAGATTAAATAGAAATTCTTTAAAAGATATAAAAATTCTATATATGTTATTTTTATTAAATATAACTTTAATTTTTCATGAAGTTAGCAAAACTTTTTAAAAATCTGAATTCTAATTTTTTTAATCAGAGGTATTATTTTCTGAGATAACTCATTAAACTTACAAATGGATTGTTAAAAACATGAAAAGATTGACCTTTTAATTTGAACTCTGTACTGCAAATTTAGCCAGCAAAGACTGCCTTCCTCATATTAAAAAGTGAGAACATAATTTTCTTTTTTTTTTTTTGAGTTGGAGTCTCACTCTGTCGCCCAGATTGGAGTGCAGTGGCCGCTTCCGGCCACCGCAGCCTCGACGTGCTGGGCTCTGGCGATCCTTCCGCCTCGGCCTTCCAAGTAGCCAGAATTACAGGCATACGCTACCATGCCCAGTTAATTTTTTGATTTATTGTAGAGATGAGGTCTCACTGCCCAGGCGGGTCTCGAACCTGCGGGCTCAGGCAATCCACTCACCTCAGCCTCCCAAAAGCGTGGGATTACAGGCTGAGCCACCGAGCCCGGCTAGAGAACATAATTTTCTTACATGTTCTACTTCACCTCTACATATTTGTTGCTATTTTTTTTTTCATTTTGTTTAGGAAAGGGATAACTCAAAAGATCTAGGATGTTCAAACTGTATATTCCTAAGAAGAACCATTTTCATGACTGGCCCTTGTTCCTGGGGGATAAGCTCATGAAACTCCTGAGTGATAAGTGTGTTTTGTATGCCTAAGGTAACACTGTACCAGCTGATCTAGATAGTTAATACTAAAAATGTAATTTGTGATGAACACCTGCTTTCTCACTGGAGTCTGAAGTCAGTCACCCAAGCTTTGTATTCCTAATTGCCTGACCCTCCATAAAAACTCTGGACTTCAGGGTTGCTTCTCTGGTTGGTGACACCTTGCATGCACTGCAAATACCACTGCTGGAGAAGTCAGGGACATCCTTTGTGACTCAGTTGGGAGAACACTCTTGGAAACACCTGCCTGGTTGCCTCCAGATCTTACTCCATGTGCCTTTTCTCTTTGCTGATTTTACTTTGTAATTTTTGCTGTAATCAACCATACTTATAAATATAACAATTCTGGGTCCTACTAGAGAATTATCTATGCTGATGGTGGTTTGGGGGAACCTCTGACTCACAGGTATACTTTATTTTATATTCATATTATATAAATCATCATGTATTTGTTGTATGTTTAAATTTTGTCACTGTTCTCATCAATAGTTTCTATTTCTGAGTACTTTTATTTCACCTTTTAAATGCTTAGATTTTATTGTAACTCCTTTAATAAAAAGAATACACCAATGTTACACTGCCAAAGTTTGTTCATGTTTATGAATATCTGTTCAAGGTCTTTAAGTTTTAAGTTTCAGTTATCTCACAGTAGCATATAATTCTTGTCACACTTTACACACAATTGTATAGATATTGCTTTATTGTACTTGAGATTATATAATGCCAACATTCTACCTCATAGGTAATAAATGATATAAAATTTGTCTATTTGCTTGAAGAATATTATTTTAATCCTGGAAGTTCAATGGCATAACTAATATAGAGGTCCGTGCTGAGCATACCATACAAAATTTTCTTAGCACCTAGTACGCTATTTTGAACTTCAGAATCAGTTCTTTATATTAAGAAAAATTGCCAGTTTGATACCTTTGGATAATTTCTTTGTTAAAGTACTCAATTTTTCTATTTCAGGGAACGAATTATCCTGTCTGCCCTCCCTACATCTTAGTTCCTCTATGAGGAACTTAATTTCTTTGATTTTTTCATCAGCATTCACTGGGATGATCACCTGCATTTTCCTTCTGGCAATATTTCAATTTTTAGCCATTTCTTCCCCACCTCCTGTTGTTACTAATTATTTCAAGTTAGTTATGTGATCACATTGTTTTGGCTCTCTGTTTTGTTTTGTTTTTTTCTTTCAGTCTATAGTCTCCCTATTTCTTTCACTCAGTAATCTGTTTCTATTTTTTTATTTGGGTTCTTGTGACATTAGTTCATTTTCTGTAGTTACTCTACAGCAAATGTGCTATAGAAAGTAGCTCATAGGAAATTTTCTGGTTTTTTGCTTGATTTCTTCTAGATTGCATTCTTTTACTTTTCTATACTATTTTCCTATCTTTCTCTCTCTCTCTCTCTTTTTGACTTTATTATTCTGTTGCTTTGTATTTGCATTGCCATGTCAATGCCTTTTATCTTGTTTATGTCCAAGGGGCTCTGTCCAGAGTATCTAATAGTTCAAATACAGTTTCAGTGACTTCTCGACTCCCAGTATCATCTACAGTTTAATCATTTAATACTGTGAGTTCTGTGTACGTTTTTCTGTCACTTGAGAGATGATAGAACAAGAAAAGGAAACGCAGGGGAGAGATGAAGAGCTTGGGCAAGGCTGTGTGCAACCTTCACTTAGTTACCTGGACTACGTTCTCATTTCTGAAGCTTTGTTAAATGTGCTGGACAAGAAGTTACACCAACTGGTTAAAAGAGTGCATCCCAAGGCAATGGGGTGGATACATCAGGACTTCTGATCCCTGCAGTCTTGATGACTTCTCTTTTTGTTCTTACTCCTGCTGTCTGTTTGTTACACACATTTCTCTCCATTTCCACTACTCTTCAGTCAATGGTGGAAACAGTTAAGAAGATCTACCCAGCTTGTTTCCTTTCATATATAAAGATATTAGGGATAATTCTCAGCATTTTTATCAGACAGTATTATACTTGAAGAACATAGGTAGGGTAGCAGCCTCATCATTGTTCATACCTTGACTTGGCTGTGGAATTATCTGCTTTTTGAGATTTATGACAATGGGTTGTTCCCCTTTTCTTAACTGGGGCTAATGATTATTCAGTTGGTATGAGTTGTTTGTTTGTTTGTTTAGCTTGAATTGCTGGCAGGCAACTTTTTCTCCATCAGTTTCCAATTTCCTTCTTTCTTTAATTAGTATATCTGGACACCAAAGAAACAGATTTTTAAAAATCAAAACTAAAACAAGTTCTAATTTCTTTAAACTTACTATAAGCATGTTATTTTGAGTGTGATGAAGTCCTAATCAAGAAAAAAGTAAAAACTATAGGGAAAATAGACTGTAAGAAGTGAATGATATTGAGGTTCTTCTTGCCTACATGTGGGAGGAAGTGATCCCATTTACATTTCCTAGAGTTTTGAAAGAGAAAGCCAGACTGGCAGGCAAGAAAGAGATAAAACAAAAGTACTAGACTGTGCAATTAATATGATATTGCTAACAAATGCAGGAGTCCCATTGGCATAGATACAGTATTATGAGCAACTAGCTCTGTGATTTCACAAAGTGGACTTTGCCATTCACATTTTGCTCTTAGCGTACTAAGCTGACTTTCATTCCTCACAGTAAACTCCCACCAGCCCTTAAGCTATCTCCTATGAAAGTAAAGCATTCTCATGACCAACCTTGTAAGCAAAGTACCGCTAAATTATCACTTCGCTCATTCTCTTCTCTTTTAGTACCTTCAAGACACCCTCCTGCTCATTCATGCAACTATTGGCGTCACACACTAGGGTGTGTTTTATTCTGACAGAGCTTCCAAAATACACAGATTGCTTCCTCTCCACCCAAACTGGGCTGATCTTAAACAGTGTGCAAATCTATGCAAGAATGCCTGCCAGGTTCTAAATCTGTATTTTGCAACTGCCTGAGCAACATTAATCTCCAGCTCTGAACAGACTCAACAACTCCAGGGAATCAACAAAATGGATGTGAGGTGACGTCCTCCCTCTTGTGGACAAGCTGGAGAACTAACTCTCCACATTTTCAACATAAAGCTGCCATTACCTATGGTCATATTGGTTTCTCATTCCCCAAACTAGAGCGCTCTAAAGAGATGACAAATTTTGATTGGCATTTTTCACTTTAAGAAAAGCAGGTATGCACTTTCATGTTCTTTTTAATATTAAAAAGTGAAAAAATTTGAATATAGAAACATGGATCATAAAAGTATAATTTTTAAGAGAATGTACGTTTGACCAAAGAATTAATGAAATCATTTCTTACATAGCAATTTTTACTACTAAATTTAGAAATGTGGCGATTTCTTTCACCCATGCCAGTTCTGGCATGTTTCCCTTTCTTTTCTCTCTTCTTTCTCTGATAAACTTTGTTTGAAAACTTAAAAAAAAAAGAAATATAACTTAACTTATAAAAATTAAAGGCAGCAGTTCTTCATAAAATCTATCCACTACTTGCAATAGTATTTGGTCATACATTCCATGATTAGTATCTAACACGTGCCAGACACTGTGCTGAAATTTGGAGATGAACAAATAACATGGTCACTGCCCTTCACAAGCATATAGCAAATGGGAGTTAGAGACAGGTAAACTGTTCTTGAAAAATAAACAAAGTATTTTGGGAATTCAGCTTAGGCATCTATACCTTTGCCTACAGTTATTAGGGATGGAGTGTGCAACTTGTGCTTCAATAATGGGAAAGAGTGAAACACAAAGAGAAAAATGAGAAGACCCTCCAGCTGGGAGAACAACGTACATCCAGGCACAAAGTTAGCAAGCACATGGAATAGAATCATATATTAAGCACAGTGCTTGACATAGAATCTGGTGAATGGTAATGATGATGTAGGAAATTGAAGATTCAGGAGCTTGGTGTAGCTAGAGGAGAATAGGATTTCTCAATGACATTACTGACATTCTGAATCAGATGACTTTGTGGTAGATGCTGATTGTGCACTGTAGGATGTTTGGCTGTATCCCTGGTCTCCATCCACAAGATGCCTGCAGCACTCCCTTTAGTCATGATAACCAAAATTGTTTCCTGTCTTTGCCAGATGTCCTTTAGGGGAAATAAGTCACTTCTAATTGAGAAGCCTGGATTGAAGTGGTAGAAACTGAGACTGGAGGACCCGAATATAAAGGACCCTAATATAAAGGACCCTAATAAGCACAGTTGGAAAGTTGAGATATTAGTCAATATGGACGGTTTGGGGATAGGAAGTGACATGATCAGACTTGCTTTTTAGGTTAACTCTAGTGGTTTGGGGAAGACAGAATGATGTGGTGAAGGACCAGATGCAATTGTATCCCTTTTTTCTTTCCCCAGATACTACTGCCATTGCTTTATTTTGCAAACACGTTTTAAAATTTGAAAACACAGCCATTATAGGTGACAGTGGTATGTTTCTGAGAACTGTTCTGAGTCAATTCAAGAAAGCTTTATCATGCGGAGATGTGTTTACACATATGGGGTCAGCCTCCTTTAGAATCATTGCTTGGTGTGATGTCACTATAAACATATAAGCCTGGAGTTAGAAGATCTGGGTGGAATCCTAGGTCTACAAGTTACTTAATTGTTAAAACCTTGCTAGGCTTCAGTTTTCCAAGTGTAATAATGGCATTGAATCAGGCAGGATACTAATGGGAAGCAGATGTCCCGCTTAAATTGTGCCATTTTTGAAAGTTTAATAAAGGTAATATTTACAGGGTATTGCTAGAGAATGATGAACCTTCCCAGGGGTAATGCGGTACTCAGTGCTATTTAGAGTAGACCACCCCTAGACCTGATGATGAGTCAAGGGAGGACCCATTCCCAGAATCCAGAGGAAGAGAAAGAGAGAGAATGAGTTGTAACCTTAGGTTAAAGAGCAAGTTAGTTGGCAGTCTTTCCACAAGAGGCAGGAAATTAAACACACAGATTTCCTTCTTGGCCTACCTTCTCATCTTCCATGAGTGCTTTCTATTGACAAAAACAATTGGAATACAGAAGGCAAGGGAGCTGTTAATACAATCCATATAGAATCACCTTCCAAGGTGCAAAGCTGTATGGAGAAAGTTAGAGAAAAGTGGAGAATGGATCCAGAGTTATGAAGAAAAGGTATCCAGCACAAAGGTGAACCTCAAAACACAAATGTGCAAAAACCCAAATAATGCTTGACATGGATGGGTGTTCAATAAATGTTGTATGTGTATGCATGCACATGAGTTTTAATTTCCTTGAGGTCTAGAGGTGGCCCCTGGTTTCCATGAGTGGATGTTTCCATATTACAGGTCAGTAGAAAGAGCCTCAGTGTCAGGAGACCCAGGCACCATGACCAGCTCAGAGGCATGCAACCATGGGAAGACTCCACATTCTCATTCTCTAACCTTACTTTGTGCTTATGTAAATCTTAAATAATATTCAAAAATTACATAAGAAGATATGTTTAAAAGAGCTCTGCAAACTGTAAAGTGGGATGCAATTGTAAAAGATTAATTACCATTCTTTGCTAGTCTTCCTCTTCATTATGAAGCCTACTTTGATTAAACAGAGATATAAGGTGGGCATTCTGATTTCTTTTGTTCTCAGATTCTCAACACATGGTTCTAATTTTATAGTCATGGTAGAGACTGTACTCAAGAAGATAGAGTTAGATCCTTTATATTTATCTTTGAGGGTAAGCATGGCTCACAACAGTCATGGGCAGACTATGTTTAGTGACTGAGTCTGGAATACTGGTCCAGTTATGCTATTCATCCTGAAAGACGGACAGCATGACTCCATAGACCTTCACTTTTATTCCAATTCTGCTGCCTCATTCTGCCATATTCAGTATTCCAGAGATCTACTTGCTCTCCCATCATTATTGATGATATCTGGTTAGTAAAATTTGAATACAGGCTTTAGCCTGAACCAACCAGGATGTTTGGCTGCAGGTATGAATCTGTCAGGAATGGATCTGTATATCTATCACCTTTGCTTTATTCTAGAATATTATTATACAATAGCATTGAGTTGATTTTGTAAAATGATTAATAGGCAACTGCATGCCTGATTTTGTCATATTTTCCAGGCTAGCTGTTGGTACTTTTGATTTTCAAATGACAGGGTTAAAGGAACTTTTCTGCACACAGCTGTGCTCATTTGAATGTGATTGCTTTAGTATTGTCTGAGGCCAGATCAGAAAAATAAGTTCTTTAGGGCAGTAAAAGAAAAACACTTTCTTCCTGCCAACTGTCCTGCAATGCACCAATTCAACAAACCTCAATTTTATACATAGTTATTACAAGGGGAAACTGGGCCATTAATACAACATGAACCCAAATCAAGTTGTCTAGGAACACAGAATAAATTTTCTAGAAAAGTCAAATCAACAAAGAAAGTTTCGGAAGTCTGTCTAATTGAAATAGAATCAGTTTCTTGTCACTTTGTTGGAAAAAAAATAGCACAGAAGTTGTCAGTTTACTCTCTCTGAATTGAACCGAAATTTAGAGTTTGAAAGAAACTTAAAATTGACCAGCATTCAACTTTTTATTTCATACTTGAGGAAACTGAGATAATAGTTTAAAAACCTTGACTTTTTAAAATGGAGATATTTAAAACTGTGTTTTTTTCCTTTCCTTATTTGGCATCCTGCTTCCAAAATCAGGTCATACAAAATCAACAATGTTCTGAACCAAATGACTATATAGATTTATCACCTGGTTCAGAAGATCGTGTATATACACATATACACACATTATGTCCAATACTTCTTAAGAGTTACCTATGGAACGTGAATACAAAAGAATTACTAACAGAACCAGACATTACAAAAGGCTCATACAGGACATAAAATATTTTTTTTTGTAAGGGGTGTGCCAAAAACAAATATAGAATAGAGAGAAATCTTACAACTCCACATTTGCACACAGTAAAATGTAGAGTTGCCCAAGTTATTAAATTGCCCCTAGATCTGAATTTCTTATAGTTTTGCAACTCTTAGAATATTATTAAACAAGTACTGGATTCTGTATAATGTCTCAGGGCTGACACATCAATGTGTCAAAACGCTGGCCAAATCAGGAGAAAATGCTCTTCTTGGGAGACTATATTATTTGTAGCTTATTATTGTCAGCTTCTAAATCATTAGGGTAGATTTACTACGTCAATATTTGAGTTTATTTATTCAACACATAGTTTTTGAGTACTACATACTATGTGTTCCAGGCTCTGTTCTGGACCCTAGGGACCTAGCAATGAATAAAACAAATTTCCTACCTTGTGAAGCTTTACTTTTAGCTGTCATTACCTAGGCTAATGGTTGGATAGAAGTAACCTCATTAGCCTAATGATATGAAAAGCAAACATCTACTGTAATACACTGTGAAGAAAACAAAACTAATCAGCAGGAAGATAACCATTTGACTAAATATAGGGATGACATATCCCAGATTTTCCCATTCTCAAAGCTTCTATCAATATCATTAAAAAAAAAATCCTTTCATTGAAACTTTATCTGGAAGGACAAGGCAGCAGATAATTTTATCAGGATATATGCCATGATTGTAAAGCATCCAACAATTATGCCTCATTTTCTTTGTCCCTAAAGATGGAGGTACACACTATGGCCACCATCGCCTAAGGTACTAGGATCCCTGGGTTGGTATTAAACAAAGCCTAATGTTGTACTTAGCTTGCCAAACACAACAACAGCAACAAAGTTATAACTGTCTGGCAGATGACTAGGATGTATCATGCACAGGCTGCTACTGAAGCAACAATGGAGAACACAGCTAAAATTAAGTCATAAACATATCTTCTTGTCAGAGTTTCATTTCTTTGCAAACAGAAAGTTGTTTTATAGGGCTGGCAAAGTATATTGTAAATTATATTACCAGCCCACAGCTGATGAGTTTATAAGTCTACAGGGAACAAGTTATTTGGCTCCATCACCATGCTTAGCTTGCCAAAATTGCATGTGAGGCACACCAGTCTGAGAGACATTGCTAAAACTTAGAAATGAGCAGGCCAAGAACAGCACTGGAACAGGAAAAGGAAGGTACAAGGTACATGACATTAATTTGTTCCCCAAAATTTCTTCTTGAAGCTATCTTTATGACTCAGTGATACTGTTCAGCAGTCCTTGAGTCCACAATTAATTATATTGTAAACCACTGGATGAACAAGGGTGTGTCTAATGAATGGTGGACAGCTTCCAGTAAAAATAAAAATGTTTCCTCACCTTATTGTAACATCCCCAACAAGTTTCTGGTGTCATTTGTTTCTCTAATTAGTAAAAGCTATCTCTGTTTTCAAATTCCTTTCTTTTTCATTTTATTTTTTCAAATTTTCCTCTTAGTTGAACTAGAGTCATTTTTCTAAAACAAATCAATTCATGTTACTTTCAAGTCAAGTGATTTCAATGGCACCATGATTCTAAATACTAAGCATTGAATTCTAAATTGCAGATGATCTGGCCTCTGATCACATCTTCAGTTCAATCACCTGTCCCCACCGTGTACTTCACTTTCGCCATATGCTATAGGCTCTTGGAATACACTCTGCACCTATGATTTTGCTCAAGCTGCTCCCTTTATATAGAATATTCTCAGTCTATCTATTAAAAATAAGCAAGGCTCATTGACTCTACTGTCATCCAGTTCTCTCTTCTTCCATTTCCTTAGTCCAAGCTCCCATCCTCTGTCTTCTAAAAAGACCTCTGAAATAATCTAATTATTTCCCCTACTTTCATTCTTTGCTCTCAATGGTCGATTCTTCACATGGCAGCCAGAACGATCACTTCCTTCCCTTGTTATCCCCCTGCCCATGGTTTCTAATGCACTTAGAGTAACTTTATACTCCTTGGCTGGCTCACAAAGTTCTACATTATTTGTTTATTCTCTATAGGATGAGTATATGTCCAGGTTTGGGAAGATAGTCCCATTTTGCTCCTGTTGTCTTGGTATAATTATTAATACCACCACCTTTTCCTCAAAAGTGTGCCACTGTGGATTTAAAGCCATCTGGTAACCCTACTTTTAAGCTCATCTTCTACTATTGTCTCTTTGTCCATTACAGCCCAGCATGCTGGCCTCCCTTTGATCACAAACACACCAATCTGTTCTTGCATTTGGGCATTCAGCTAACCTGTTCTTCATTGTAGAATGACCTACTCCCAGCTCACTTTGCATAGCGAGCTCTTTCCCATTCAGGCCTGGCCTACATAGCTTAACTATCATCTTCTAAGAAATGTATTCTCTGGTCACCCTAATTGTCCTTTTTGTCAGGCATATTCTGTCACATCAGCTCACTTATTTTCTATTGACAGCATTAAAAATACATGCTTTTTTTGTTCATGTGTTCATTGGATTACTCCTTCTAGACTATATGCTCCATGAATGTAGATGCCTTTTTTTATTACTACGTAGCTATTTTCTCATAGTAGGTGCTCGATATAAAAGATAGTGGATAAACAAAAGACCTTGAGCATCACCTTCTCTACAACACCTATCCTGGCTACCTGTGCTCTCTTCCCAGGTAAGATGATCACGGTTCTCCACAGCCTTCTGTCTGGTACATACATTCATTATCAGCAGTGCCTACAAGACTGTTTTGGGGGTGGGTATATTTTAGTTTAGTTTACATGTTTGCCTCTCAATGCTGTAAATTAACTGAAAGGTCAAGTATATTTTCTGTTCTTTTTTTTGTTGTTGGTTATTTTAACCTTTTTATAACTTATATACTTACACAAAAATTGCAAAAAACAATACCAAGAGTTCTTTTACATCCCTTACCCTACTTTCTCTAATGCTAATATCTTATATTACCATATCTTATCAATAACAGCAAATACACATTGATATAATATTTTAAATAAACTTCAGACATTATTCAAATTTTGCTATTTCTTTTTCTGTTCCAGGATTCTATATCACATTAGTTATTATTCTGTCATAGTCTTCTGTAGTATATAACAGTTCCTCAGTCTTTCCTTGTCTTTTATGTCCTTTATTAAAAAATTAGATTGAGGAGGTACTCAAGCATATTTGTTACACGGATGCATTATGTAGTGGTGGGAATTGAGTCTCAGGTTTATTTCCTTGTAAAGATAACTAGTCAGATGATTTATCGATTATCTTCAGTTTGGGCTTGTCCAATTTTTTTTATGATTGGAGAGAGGTTATATACTTTTGGAAAAAATATCATGAAAGTGACATTGTGTCCTTTACAGTACACTGTATCAAGGGGTTCATGATACTGATATGCTTTGTTCCTGGTGATGACTTCTTGATCATTTGATTAATAGGGTGTCTCCCAGGTCTCTCCACTTTTAAATTACTGTAGTTGACAAGTATTTTGGAGAAGGTACTTTGAATCAATGCAAATCTTGTTTCTTCTCAATCTTTTACCCATGAATTTTAGTATCCATTAGTGGATCTTGTTTGCAATATATTACTGTGGTATATACTGATGATGCTCTCTTTCCTTCTTGCCATCTACATTTATTAGTTGGAGTCTATTGTTTTCTTATTCATTTTTAACCAGTGCTTGTCACAGCATTTCTGTTAACATGTATGTATCTCTTTAAGTACAGATCATAGCTGGGCAATTAATTTATCAGGCTATACACGAGGCTTGCCACTTACTAGCATTGTGACTGGACAAGCCACTTGATTTCTCAGCTGATCCTCAGTTTTCTTATTGATAAAACAATAACATTAGCTCATGACTCATTAACTTTTGGGGGGATATTCAATTCATTCCTCATCCATTCATTCAGGCACAGGAGACACAAAAAATGAAACAATGTACCTGACTTTATTAAGGTCCTTAGACCCAGTCTGTGTCACATATTAAACACAGCAAGGCTCCAAACCTGTTTTCTACAGTTATAACTTAGAATTGTGGAATTTCCTCATCAATCCTGATTTCCTAAGGATTCCAAAAAACTTCCAGTCGAAGTTCAAATTAGATTCCTCATTAACCAGAGGCATTTTTTTTTCACTGACATGAGAATAGTCAAAGGTGTGCCCCTCCCCTCAGAGGTGTAAGATTTTAGTAATTAATGTTTCCAAAATATATCAGAATTCTAGGGGGAAAGCTAATTAAAACACAAGTAACATCTTTAATGAAAGGTAAATGTTAAAAGTTCTTTAAGGAGGGCTCTTCTCTCTCTAAACCACTCATTTCAGGTCCCAGTCTATAGAGGAGCTAGATCACTGTCATGTGGGCCAGAAGCAATATTTGAAAATGGAGAAAACTGTAGCTGGTAAATGTTATTGCTAGCTCTGGGAGGTGAGGCCTGCAAGGCTAATACCGACTTGCTGGAGCTTGGCAGGCCCCCGGGGTAAGCCCAGAAGAGCAGGCGAGCTGATCACGCAAGACCAGTCCAAATGTCACTCTAACATTTGCAGAGCTGTGTGTAACAGCTTAAGGAGAGGTTTCCAATGAGAAGGTCAAGGATGGGAAAGCTGTTTGGGGAGCTGAAGGATGTACTTGGGAAGGTGCAGCCATTTTGCAGAGTATTCTTTTCCCTTCATGTGAGATGGTTGTTTTGTTTTTTTGTATTTTATTAACCTGTGTGGTTTTTCCTACTGGCTAGTGCTCATATAGACAGATAATCCTTCGGGAAGGCAAATGCCAATCTCTGGTCTGATTTTAGCAGGGAAGAAGAGAGTCTATACTGTTGTGAATGCTTAACAAACAGGTTTTATTTCATTTTGTTTTCATTTTTATGAAATCCTTAGTTGGTTTTGTATGTCTCTAATTGACCCTTGATATTTCAGAATCTAATATTCACAATTTTGACATTTTCCCGAAGACTCTGAATAGTAATGTTATGTAGCCATACACAATTTTGCTGAGTCATAAATTTTAATCAGCGGGGTTGGAGCGGAGGGTGCAAGGGCTTAGTGAATTAACTGGGCTGAGTTCTCAGCATTCACATCTCAGTGAGGCTGGGAGGTTCTTTTTTTCAATTTTGAAATATGTAAACTACTTAAAAATGTAGAAATAATAATATAATAAATACCTGTATACCCGTAATCTGGGATTAACTCCTAACATTCTGTTGTATTTGTTTCAGATTCTTTTTGAAAAAAATGAACGATTCCAAACATAGGTAAATATTCTTATAGCAGTCCCACTTTCTTTTCCTCCAGAAGTAACCTATACTTTCATAGTGTCCACGCATGTTTTAATATTTTTAATATATAAGGATCTATACATAAGGTACTTTGGATTATTTTACATGTTTACAAACTTTATATAAATGGCCTCATTCTGCATATGTTATTCAGTACCTTGCTTTTTCCATTCAAGATTATGGCTTTGAGGTTCACTAAAGTTGCCTGCAGCTCTAGTGTATTTTGCTTCACTGTTAGAAGGTATTATGTTGTACACATGTCATAATTTGTTTATATACTCTCCTGTTGATTCTGTTTCTTTTTTTTTAAACAATATAAAGCAATGTGCATTCTAATAACTACTCACAATGTAAACTTGAGAGTTTCTCTAAAGATTTACATAGGTGTGCAAATGCTAGGCCAAATGTCATGTGCATCCTCAATGCTAAATAACATTTCAAAGTGGCTGCCTAAATTTACACTCCTATTCTTTAGGAGATGAGGGTTCCTATTTTTCCTCCTCTTTGTCAACATTTAATATTGTCAGTTATAAATTTTTTGCAACTCTGGCGATTTGATCAATATAATTTGCATTTGCAGTCTCACAATTACTAGTGGGCTTTTATACGTAGGTGTTTTTATACGTGGACTATCAGTTTTGGTTTTGGCATCTGGCATTTACTTATTCATGTTCTTTGTTCATTTTTCGTTGTCTTTCTCTTATTGACTTGTAGGAGGTCATTACACAATTTATAATACTAATATTGTCAATATTTCCTCACAGTCCATGGTTTGTCTTTTAATTTGTTTATCATGTCTTTCCTTGAGCATAAGTTTTTTGTTTTGTTTTGTTCTGTTTATGCAGAATTTATTGAGAGGACAGAAAAGCTCCCACAGTGGGAGGGGACCTGAAGGGATTGCCAAGTTTTAAATTTAATTATAATCAAATTTATCAATATTCTATGTTCTGTTCTTTTTAATAAAGTATTTCATACCCAAAGTTCATAAAGCTATTCACATTTATTTTTCAAAAAGTTTAAAGTTTTGCATTTTATATTTAAATATTTTACATATTCTTAATTTAGTTTTATGTGTGATATTAAAAGACTAATTTTATTTTTTCCATACAGATAACCAATTTTCCCAGCACCATTTATTGACCAGTTTATCAACCACTGATTTATCATGTCAATCTAGTGGTACAACAATTTTCCATATTGCATGGCACTACTACTGAGCTCTCGTGTCCCAAGGTCTATGTGTATTTTGTGCCAGTGCTACACTATCTTAATTATCTGGGAAATAAAGTATATCTTGATATCTGGTAGAGCAAATATTTTCTTTTGTTCTTTTTCCCCCGTCAGTCTTTTTTCATGACTAGTTTTGGCCCCTTGAACTCATATATGAATTACAGAATCAGCTTGTCAAATGTTATCAAAAATTCTGTTGGAGTTTTGAGTGGAATTGTATTGAATTTATAGAATAATTTAGGAAGAATTGGCATCTTTATGTTATTGAGTCTACCCAGCATAAATATGATAGATATTGATAATTCATTCAGGACTTTATTTTATAACCTTCAATGATATTTTGTCACTTTTTCCATAAATGTCTTAAATTTTTTATTAGATTATTCTTAGTTACCTTATATTTTTGTCACTATTGTTTATAGAATTGCTTTCTTTTTTCTTTTCTTTTTTTTTTTTTTTGAGTTGGAGTCTCACTCTGTCACCCAAACTGGAGTGTAGTGGCTGCTCCCAGCCACCGCAGCCTCGACCTGCTGGGCTCCGGCGATCCTTCCGCCTCAGCCTTCCAAGTAGCCGGAACTACAGGCGCGCGCTACTACGCCCGGCTAATTTTTTGATTTATTGTAGAGATGAGGTCTCGCCAAGTTGCCCAGGCGGGTCTCAAACCGTGGGCTCAGGTAATTCACTCACCTCGGCCTCCCAAAGAGCGGGATTACAGGCTGAGCCACCGAGCCCGGCTTGGAATTGTTTTCTATTCTACATTTTGTTGGTAATTGTGATTGTAAGGAGAGGTTAATTAAATATATATGTTTATATTCCATCCAACAAACTTGCTGAAATCATTCTTAGTTCTAATAGTTTGCTAATAGACCCTCATGGACTTTCTACAAATAAGAAAAGCTCTGTATATTCCCCTTTGGTCATTATGTTTCTGATTTTTTTTTTTCTTTTTTTTTGCCTTATTGCATTGGCTACTTTTTCCATTTCAATAATCAACTGAAGCAATGGCAGTTTAATTCTTGCTTTGTTCCTAATCTGAATAAATATGATGTTTGCTGAAAGTTCTTCACAGCAACCCTTTTTGTGGTTAAAAAAAAAAGACATACTCCAATCTAAGTTTGTTTAGATTGTTTTAAATTATACATATATACTGACTATATAAAACATTTCTATACTCATTTAAATTGTGTTTTTCTTTTTAGCATTAATATTATAATTACATTTAAGATAAAAAATAGGCTGGGTGCAGTGGCTTAAGCCTGTAATTCCAGCACTTTGGGAGTCTGAGGTGAGTGGATTGCGTGAGCCCACGGGTTCGAGAACAGCCTGGGCAACTTGGCGAGACCTCATCTCTATAATAAAAAAATCAAAAAATTAGCTGGGTGTGGTAGCACTCGCTTGTAGTTCCAGTTACTTGGAAGGCTGAGGCAGAAGGATTGCCTGAACCCAGCAGGTGGATACAGAGGTGGCCATGAGTGTGCCACTGCACTCCAGCCCAGAGGACGGAGTGAAATTCCAACTAAAAAAAAAAAAAAAAAAAAGATTAAAAAATAATTATATTTCCTGATACTGTATCATCCTTTCATTCCTGAAAAAAAAAATCTCTCCTTGTTTATTATATATTTTTAAAATACTAAATTAAATTTGCTGGTGCTTTCTTCAGAAATCTTTTTAGAAGGTTATATTTAATGCAAATATAATTGTACTTTGGAATGAAAGATGGTTTAATGTTTAATGGTATAAAATTGGGTCTGCGTTTCTGAAATATTTAGGGGTCTTAGTGACAGGTATAGTGGTGACACTACAGAGGGCCCATATTTGGACTTAAGTTCTAGTGAATTAACTCTGTGCAAGTTGAACAGATCATTCATATTTGCATGAAAAGCAAAGAAGATAAACAAGTGGGAAAAGGGGGGGAAGGAATGAAGGAAAGAAGGTAGAATTTTTTTATGGGTAAAATTTTTGTATGTACTAATATTTTTGGTAAAATAATCTATTAAGAAAAAAAAAAATACTGAAAGAATGAGCTTGTATAAAATTAATCTTATTTCAGACCTGCATTAACAAGTAAGATTGTTTCAAATTTTTTTCTGATCCTTACTTAAGAAATAAAGAGGTAAGTTTTGCATCTGACCAATGACTATATGGTCCCAGATTAACTTTTCCAAGGAAGCAGTACTTGCCTGATGTGTTTTTGTAAGATCAGACCAAAGGAAGTACTATTGTTATCACTCCATGGCCTGTGGGATTCCTTAACCCTTTAGGGTAATCTCAATGTATTCGATTTTTCTATTATTGTGAATGTAAGAAGCATAAACCATTCAAAAAAATGAAATGTCTCAAGTAAAGTACACCAAACGCCTTTCCTCTATTGACTCTTACATAAATTGTTTAATTATCAAACCAAAAAACATGACACTTTGAGGTACCAAACTTTGTTTTAATATGAGATCATGCTTATATCCAATTTAACCTCTTCATACAAGTATGTCTTTGTAAGGATTCTTTCAACCTAAAGCTCCCTTTTCTCCCTCCAATGACACTACCCGATTTTCTTTTAGATGGCCAGTAAAACAGCAGTCAGAAAAAGAGGTTACCATTATGTTACCAGTTAGGGATGTTTAGACAAACATAATAGTTATCTCAGGATATAATGAGAGACAGTAACATTCATTTTCAAAGAATGAAGATTCTAGCCCCATAGGTTAGAGTCTAAATGTCAATACTGTTTGGCATAATAGCACACGGCTGATGCACACTTGCTAGCTATTATTATAATAAAGATCAAACTCTCTGCTGGATAAAATAGAAAGAAAATTCAAGATGGACTCATCACATAGAAGTGTAGACTGACAAATCACTAAGCACAAGACCTATATTAGCTGTATTTGGAGCACCAAGAAAAATAACAGGCATTGAAAAATGAGATTTAAAGTCTCTGCAAGTCAAACCTTTACTCTTTGGTTCTATGCCATGTGCTCATATTAGTTGTGTTTTTAAGCTGAAATTAGAACTTGTCTATTGAATAACTGTAATGAAGTCCAGCAAAGCTCTATGGAGATTATGATGTGGAAGGATAGGCAGGCTCCAGATATGCAAGATCTTTCGGATGATAAAAATTGGGGATGTTATTCAAAGCACAATAGGAAATCACATGAGGGCTTTTAGCATGAAAGGAACAGGATTTGAATAATGTATGTTCAAGGATGACCTCTCTCCATTTTCTCATCTGTAAAAGAGAGACTTTCACTAAACCAGTGGTTCTCAGAGTAGGCTCCAAGGCTAGTAACTTCAGTACCACTGGAAGATATGTTAAAAATGCATTCTCCAGCCCCTCCCCAAATCTACTGAATCAGAAACTCTGAGGATGGGACCCAGCAAGCTATGTCATTATACACTTCAGAATTAAACTCTGAAGCACACTGAACTTCCAGATATCTGGTGCTCAGATATTCCTTTCAGCTCCCAAGTTCAATGTTTCTAATTATATTAAGTTCTTCATGAAACATATCATGAATCTTGGCAAAGTCCTTTATGAAGCAGGTCCTGAATCCTAGCAAATGACACTGTCTAGCATTTTTACTACCTCTACTGTGCAACACTTTGTTTTAGAAAAGAATTATTCCAAGAAAAATAAATAACTGCCTAATATACAGATCTCATGTCAGTACACATTTTATATCCTGAGCCAAATGTATAATAAGATGAAAAAGGATTAATATAATGCCACACTGACCTATAAAGTTCTTCTCATAGTTATCAGAATGAATTTCCCTAAATCCTATATCCCCGATACGATTATCTGCTTGGGCTTATGCAAAATTATGAGACCATTTAGAAGGATTATATCTGTCTCTATGTTATATAAGGATCTACACAAAGAAGGTATTTAATCAGAAGCAGAACAGTACAATGAAAGGGCAGACCCTTTGAAATTCCACAACACTAAGTTAGAGTTCTGATTCACTAACTGTATAAAAATTAGAGTTAAAATGTGGGAAGGATAAGACAGGTAATTGGCATACTTTAAATATAGGGTATCATTATATTTATACAAGCTTGAAGAATTATCCATAAAAAGATAGCCCTATGACTATGTTCTATAAAATAATGTTCAGACTATATTTTACAGCTTTTGAAGTCTGCCATTCCAGGAATTGGTATGTGACTACCTGATTAGACTCTTGAATCATAAATAATAGTGGTTCTTGGTGAATCTTCAAGAGTTAACACAACCTTAATAACTGGGTAGACAGAATTACCATAATCCCCCATTATTCTCAGGGGATATGTTCTGAGACCCACTAGTGGATGCCTGAAACTAGAGTATATATCACTGAATCCTAAATATACTATGTTTTCTTCCCATGCATATACACCTATGATAAAGTTTAATTTTTTAAATTAGGCACCATAAGAAATTAACAATAACTAATAATAAAATACAACAATTCTGAAAACATGCCAGCATCACTACTCTTGTACTTTGAGGTCATTATTTAGTAAAATATGAGTTACTTGAACAAAAGCACTGAGATGCCATGACGATTGATCTGATAACCCAGATGACTACTAAGTGACTAACGGGTGTTGGCATATACCGTGTGGAAATGCTGAACAAAAATATAATTCATATCCCAGGTAGGATGGAGCGAAATAGAGAGATATTTCATCATGCTACTCAGAACAAAGTTCAATTTAAAACTTTTAAACAGTTTATTTCTGGAACTTTTTGAACCACCATTGGCCTCAGAAAACTCAAAGTGCAGAAAGTGAAAATGCAAATAACAGGAGACTACTGTATTTTAAAATAAAGGTACTCAATGTGGTCTTGTTTAACAAATTGAGAAATATCAAAATAAAGAAGCATGTCTTCAAATTAAAAAGACAATATTTTATGATAACGAGCAGTTAGCTAGTCTTCTTATCAGAGATACTTATTGACCTAGTAGAATTTTCCAGGCCACCCTATTCCACAATGATATTTTATTCCTCTGAACTAGAATATTAATTTGAAAATCATTTCTGTACTACTATGGGATAGCCTACCCTACTAACTTGTATGGATGCATAAGTCTTTTATTAAACTAAACTTTGTATACATTGCATTCCAAACAAAATCGTAAGAAGCCTTTAAACAACTACTGGGCTGTTACTTCTGTATATTTCTCAGCAGAACTAAGAATAGTGCAGGGTGAACATTAGGTGTGGAATAAAAATACTTATTATAAATCATGGTCATCCAGGAAGTATATAGGCTAAAAAAATACAATAAGAAAAGGTATGGATGAATCTGTCGGTAATATTAAATGGGTACAGTGTAGTGGGTAAGAGAAAGGATGGTGGAATTAGACAAACAGTTGAAATCTAAGCTTGGTCACTCATTAATTAGAGCTATATAACCACTATTTTTGACTTTCAAGTTCCTCAACTGTATAATAGAACTAATAGCATCCACCTCAAAGAGTAGTTGCAAATATTGACCAGATAATATACATGATGCTTAATACTTAGAGATCAATATATGACAACTATTAATAATGATGAGAATAGGAATTGGTAGCATGGGATCTATTTGAGATAAACTTAGAATATTTGAGTTGTACAATATGTAAGGAACCATGATACCCCTTAAACTATAAAATCATTCTCTTGGTTCAGATGATGAATATAGGCCGAATAAACCTTTGGGCTCATCTAGCTCATGATATTAGATTCTTATAACTTATTATTATTCAACACAAAATGGGATATGGGAGGGACTCCCAAAAAACAGAATTAGTTTTTAGAGGGCTGGCCCCTTGTAGTACAGGCTTCCCCCCATAGGTAAGTGTTCTAGAAATCCACCAGCATCAGTGTACCAGTTAGCATTGTTGTGAGGCTGCGTTCATTTTCAGTGAATTTTTTTTTTGGAGATTCTTTCAGAGCTTTTGCCCATTTCATGATGGGTGATTTTCATGAACACCCTCCCCACACTGTACTGAGTGTTCTGCAGTTTTTGACCAAAACCAGCATGACCCCTGTGCCCCACCTCCCTATTCATACTTGATCTTACCCCAGCCAACTTCTTTTTGTTTTCCCAGATGAAAAAAGTCCTCAAAATGAAATGTTTTGCCCATGTGAAAGAGGTGAAACAAAAATGGTGGAAGCACTAAAAGAAATTGAAATAGAGGAGGAATACAAAACTGTTTTGAGCAGTGGAAAAAGCATCTTGATAGGTGTATTGCATCATACAGAGAGTTCTTTGAAGGTGACTGAAGTTTAAATGTGTAAAAATAAATACAATTTTTTAATAAATAAATTCTGGGTATTTTTTGGTTCCTCTCATATCATGCAGCTATTTAAAATTTATTATAATAAATATGTATTAACATAGTGAGAACTCATGCTAAAATTTAAATGTAAAAGATTACAAAGCTGTAAATGTAATATGGTCCAGTTTTGTTATAAATTATTAAATTTTATTTAGTTCATGAATATCTATATGCTTATATGGTTTCTTAGAGATATTAATATTGTATGTATGGTTATCTATCTACCTATCCAGTCATAAAGAAAATATACCAAAGGATATGAGTCATTAACTGTGAACAGTGAGATTATAAATTATTTTATTTTTCTCCCTTAATATTTTTCAATACTTACCAAATTTTCTGCAGTAAACATCTATGACTTTGAGGATCAAGAAAAATACATGTAATATAAAATAATTAAAATGTCAAAGACTATTAACAATATAGGGAACAGCTTGCAGTAGAATGTTAGATTAAAAATCAGAAATATAAAAGCCATTAAGTGTACTCTCATCTATGTATAGAAAAATGCTTACTATAATATATGAATTGCAATTATTTCTGGTTGATACATTTTGGATAATAGGTATCTTTTACATTTGTCTTTTTCAATATTTCTCAATTTTTCCAAGATGCCAATATGTTGATTTTTATTATTTATGTACTCATGCATACATATACATGTAAACATGTATACACATATATACGAACACATATATATGTGTATTTACATATATCTAGAGAAAGAGAGAGACAAAGAGATACCACCCCTTCTTCACTCCTAAGGGACTTCAGGACCAGATCCTTTTTTTTTTTTTTTTTTTTTTTTTTTAAGTTGGAGTCTCACTCTGTCTCCCAGACTGGAGTGCAGTGGCCGCTCCCGGCCACCGCAGCCTCGACCCGCTGGGCTCCGGTGATCCTTCTGCCTCAGCCTTCCAAGTAGCAGGAACTACAGGTGTGTGCTACCACACCCAGCGGCTTTTTTATTTATTGTAGAGATGAGGTCTTGCCAAGTTGCTCAGGTGGGTCTCAAACCCACAGGCTCAGGCAATCCACTCACCTCAGCCTCCCAAGGCGTGGGATTACAGGCAGCCACCGAGTCCAGCTGGACCAGATCCTTTAATACCAATGATCTGAACACCACAGGACATAGGTTTCAGTCCTAGCCTTTCCCATTATAACGCTGTGTGACTGCTGAGTCTTCTAAACGTAGTGTCTGGCATATAGCTAATTCCATACTTCTGGGAACCATCACAGGACCCAACTAATAGTAGATATATAAAACATACAAGTAAGAAAGTAAGAAAGAAAAGGATTATTAAAATTAAAGAAAACCAATCCAAAATAAACAAATAATGGAGCTTTGGTTTTTCAGGCTGGTGAAGATGTCAATGTCAAGGAAGAATGTCAAACACTAATTACAGTTTAGCAATAGCGCGTGAAGCTAGAAAAGATGAGAGTACACAACTTAATTTGCAGTTCCTGACTAAAGCTAAACAAACTAAAAAGTTAAATAAAGCTAAGTAAGGTTTATAACTGCAGGAGAGGGAGGGAAGTACATTCTATGTTGGTTCCTTTATCTTTCTGTCAGAGATTTGCCCACCCTCAACAAGTGCTTCCATAAAAAGATAATTACTAGGTTCTGGTTGGGAAGCAGCTCTCTGCGTGGCCTGGCTGACACTCCACATGCTCTTCCATAAGCCTCTGGGAAGGATGGACACGGAAAGGAAGGGGGCAGGAATCTCATTCCTGCAACACGCAATATCCTGGACCCACAAACTCCCCCACCCACAGTCCCAAGAGCTTAAAGGAATAATTCAGAAGGGTGAAAGATTTTATTAGTATAGAAACATCAGAATGGCAATGAGTCTTAGGCAAAGGCACCCATTTAGAGTGGGAGGATGTGAATTTGAGAAGCAACATTACCCCTTACTGCATAACCTTGGGCAACTTTATCCCTCAAGGGCAAATGATCCACCTCAACAAGGTCATGATTTTACAGTATTTCATAGTCCTCTCTTACTCAGTACTTGTTAGAGGCCAAACAGGTCTTTATATTTATGAGAAACAAGAATAAAACATAATCCAAAACCAGTTACAGAAATAAAACAAGACTCTGCAGAATTGAGGGGCATTACTAAAGTTTACAGGGAAAAGAAACTTCTTGGAGTTAGAATGTTTAGGAGAATCTTTTTTTTTTAATTTTTTTCTTATTTAAAATTGTAGCTTATACAAAGTTTTCAAGGGGAGCAAAACATTGGAGTTCACTTTGATTGTCTTCCTCTCTGGTATCACCTACAATTTTACAACTCAACGTATAATCTATCGAGTTGCAGTGTTGGCATCCCCCTGGAGCTATTCAGAACACAGAATCTTTTTTTAAGTTGTGGGGTACAGGTCAGGATTATGTACATAAGTGGTCTAGGTACAGGTGAAGTTTTAGACCTCTCACTGAACCTCACTTCTCCTGGATTAGGATCAGGCACCCTTATTGATGCTATGTGCTCCCCCACTTCCCTGGCAGTGCCCTGCTACTGCCAATCCCTTTTTCGTAGTATTATGATAGATGTTCAGGGTCTACTTCTGAATGAGAACATGTGGCACTCAGTTCTTTGTTTCTGGAATAGATTACTGAGTATGATAGAGTCCAAATCCATCCAAGTTGCTGTAGAATCTCATGACCCACCCCAGAGCTAGTGAACCAGAATCTGCATTTTAACAAAATGCCTGGATGATGAATGTGCAGATTAAAGTTTGCAAATAAGGGAGATTAGTAAATTTTAGAGGGTGTTAGAAACACACTAAAAACAACTTGATTTCTTCCCTGCTATAATCAAAAGAAACACATTTTCTATCCCACTCAAGCCATTCTGTGTACATCCTCATTCCCAATTCACAGGCTATACCCTACTTCCAGGAATCTACTCTGATGTCAATTACCTATTTCTCTTAAGCAGGGCCAGTTCCTTCAAATTTGAATCTTCCCTTCCCCAGTTCTGGCCACTGTAGCCCCCCAGGCCATCTTTTCTTTGTACCTTGAAAAGCCCATCAGAAGTACACAACTCCTCAACAGTTAAATGTTCATTGACTGCTTCCTGTGTGCTTGTCCTGCTCTCATAACCCAGGGATGGACACCTGTTAGGGGGTGGGTAAATTTATGTAGATAATAGACTGTACCCACTGGGGAACCACCTAGAATCCATCTGAGGTGTCGAGGGGTTCTGAAGAGCTTAGACATCGATCCCTCAAAGAGCAGCATTAAATCTTCTTACCAGACCTCCCAATAGCTGTCTCTCAGAAGCTTTCAAGAGGTGGTTTTCCCCCCAGAGACCATAATCAAGCACATTAGAGCCTCGGTTGCCTGATCCTGATTCACAGTGCCACCTCTGAAGGTGTTCAGCACAATTAGCACATGGCCTTCCTTAAGTGGTACAAAGCGTTTACTAAACCCAGGAGACTAGAATAAGGGGAGCATTAACAATAGCAGAAAACCACAGGAGGGTTCTGTTAAAGGGCCCTCTGGGAAACTGCATTGTTCTGATTGCTACTTTTCTTTTATACACATTACCTCTAACAACAAAAGAGAAAGTTACGACACATATCAAAGTGGAGGGTATTTGTCAGGAGTCAGGACAGCTCCCTTGAGCAGCATCCCGGCCCCATAAATGTATGCACTTTACTTAACAGACACCCCCCCACCCTCTACCCACCATGTCATTGCCTTACCTACTTTGTCCCTTCTCTCCAAATATCTTCTTCACAATTTCCTTTTACCTTTATAATAAAGTAGTACATACACTGAACTTGGAGTTAGAGGACATGAATTTTAGTCTTTACCTGGTCACTAATTTCCCGTTTGACTTGGGATTTATTCTTTTATTTTAGAAATCATTTAAAGCTCCCTAAAACATGTTTTTTACTCTCAAATGGTCATACGTACTGAATCATTTGGCTACAATGCCCCCAGTCAGCAATCTGCCAATGTTCATAAACAGGTATGGAGAAGCAGGAGCCATCTCTGCACATCCTTGCTCCAGACACATTTTCATCCAGTGACCAGGTTCATGAACCTTATTAAGTTATCTTCAAAAGTCCCCCTGAGCACAGGCATCAGGTCATCATGACATGGAGAGCTCATTTTGCAATGAATTGTAGCTAAGTGCTGATTTCCCTCATAAGTCACCTGCAGGCCAAGTCATGGAGGATACCGATGTGTGTTCCAGAACCAGCCAGACCTCGGTGCAGTTCCTAAACTCAACACTTGCCAGGGCTGGTGCAACCCTGCATGAGGTCCTTAGTGTTCAAAGGCCTCGTCTACAACTAGGAATAGTAACATAACCCAATTCACAATGTTGTTATGACAACCTCTTGATGCCAAAGCTTGTCACCCAGTAGAGTTAATAAATGCTGTTACTAAATCTGCACAGATACAGATCCCTTGGAAACATAGGCACATATCTGAAGATACCCTATCTGATTATGAACTAACAGTAAAAATAGGCAGGAAAGTCCCATTAGTGTCTTTTCTTTTTTCTCAGACAGTGGTGACTTAAGGGACAAAACCTGTGTTGCCACACCCACACCCCTGTCTCTCTGTCCCTCAAAAAATACCGTATACTCCAGCCATTCAAAATATAACAGTGTGGCAATTCCTAAAAGATCTAAAAATTGACCTCCCATATAACCCTGCAATCCCCCAACTGGGAATATATCTGGAAGAACTCAAATCACTCTATGAAAAAGATACTTGCATGTGCATGTTTATTGCAGCATTATGCACAATAGCAAAAACATGGAACCAACCGAGCTGCCCATTGAAAAAGGACTGGATTAAGAAAAAATGTGGTATATATACACGATGGAATATTATACAGTCATAAAGAGGGACAAAATTATGAACTTCACAGCAACTTGGATGAACTTAGAGTCTATAATACAGAGTGATCTATTGCAGAAAAAACTGAGTATTGCATGTTCTCACTCATAAGTGGACCTTGAACAACTATAATTAACACTATAAGAAATGGTTTGGCAGAGTGAGAAATTGCCAGAGGATGGCAGGGGCAGGACTGGCAGTAGTGGGAAGCTGCTGGGGTGTGGGGAGTCACACCTCATCAAAAAAGGTACAAAAAAAACCCCCTGTGTTGCCACATCCACATCCATCTCTCTGTCCCTCAAAAAATACCTTATACTCCAGTCAATCAAAATATCCCATGGTTTCTTATCTCCATGCCTGTGCTGATGCTATAATCTACCTCCCAAAATGTATTGCCTCCCGTTGCTACCTCCTTAGCAGAATCAATGTCTCTCTTTTCTAGATCCCACAGCTTTATTTGTGTCACACTCACTCTATTTTGCCCTACAGTGTGATTAGGTGTGTCATTGATTTCTGGATCCTCTCTAGAGTCTTGCCTTGGATTCCATATTATCCACAGAAGTGAACTATGCAGTAAATTGGGTAGACCAGACCTAGGGTGAGCCCCTAAAGCAACTGGGATGTTCTGATGACAGAATCTACTTTTGAAGTACGATGTCCCCAGAGAAAAATAGCTGAGCTTCAATCACAGGGTAACTCAGAAAAAGCGAAGCCAGTTAGTTACTGTCGTGGGTTGAATTGTGTTTCTCAAAAAGATTTGCTTAAGGCTTAACAACAGTGCCTGTAAATGGATCCTTGAAAACTTGAAAAATTGTAGATATAATCAAGTTAAGACAAGGTCATACTAGATTAGGGTTGACCCTACTTCAATGACTGTTTTCCTTATAGGAAGAGGGAAATTTGGATACATAGATAGTTTGTGATATTGTAACATAATAAGAAATATACATGTGGTCTTTGTCTCTGGTTCCTGTCACAGGAGCTTTTAAAACTCTTAAAACATCCTGAGTGATAGGGGTGAGAGGAGTGTCTTTTGTTGTTCATCACAAGCCCTGTTCAACCACATCAGAGTTTATCCTACTGAGGTGGTTCTTGGTGGGATGCCAGATAACTTGAAGGAGGGGGTTGGAACTAACCATGTGATTAGAGGGTTGGAATGTTAAGCCCCATCCCCCTCTGGAGAGGGAAGAGGGGCTGAAAATTGAGTCAATGGCCAGCAGGCAATGATTTAATTAATCAGGCCTTTGTAATGCAACCTCCTTAAAAACCCAGATTGGAGAATACATGGAGGTAACAAAAGGGTGGTACAGAAGTTCCAGAGAGGACACTGCAGCTCCAGATTCCTCCCCATGCCTTGCCCTATATCGTCCTTCCATTTAGGATCCCTAAGTTGTATCCTTTATAATAAATTTGCGAATGTAAGTAAAGCATTTTCCTGGCTCTGGGAGCCATTCTGGAAAATTATCAAACCTGAGAAGGGGGTCACTAGGACCCAGAGTTATAGCTGGTCAGCTAGAAGTACAAGTGGTCAGACAGAACTTGTGATTGACATCTGAGTGCCGGGCAACCTTACGGGACAGAGCCCTTTATCTGTTGGGTCTGACACTAACTCTAGGTAGTTAGTTTCAGAATTGAATTAAATTATAGGACAGCCAACTGTGTCAGAGAAATGGTGGATGTTGGGGGGTGTGGGAAACACATTTAGCGTCAGAAGTGGTTTTGGAAACTATGTCATAGTATCACAGTCACACACAGAGGGAAGATTGACATAGGAAGATAGAAAAAGAGATTGGACTGAGGCGTCCACCAGTCAGTGAAGGATAAGGAGTCCCAGCAACCCACCAGATGCTGAGCAGACAAGAAATGATCCTGCTCTAGAATCTTCAGAGAAAGCCTGGCCTTGCTGATGCCTTGGTTTTGGACTTCTGGTCTCCTGAACTATGAGATGATAAATTTCTGTTGTGTTAAGTCACACAATTTGTGGTACTTTGTTACAGATGCCCTGAGAAACTAATGGCTTACTTGAAGTCTATCTTTATAAAATTATCTCAGTATTACATTATATGTTTTTATATGGTATATAAACACATCCAATAATGTCTTTAATTTCATAATTAGAATGTATGAAATATCCTCAAAAAAGTTACATCCTTGTAAAGTAGTAGTAATAAGTAAAATAGGCCCGTAAATATATTTTCAAAAGATGTTCATATATTCCATCTCATAGCACAGACAGGAAAGTCATCCACATTCACCAAGGCTAAAATAAGATTATAGATTTAACAGGATTTGTTTGGAGTTTTCTGGCAAATATTTTCCTGGATTAAATGGCTATAGTCAAATAAATATTGACATTCTTGAGCCCAAACTCTGTCCCCAAAATATGTAAATATTTATTACATACTGACTATGTACTAAGCATTTAGCACCATGCCAGACCTTTAAGAATACAAGAGATATTCGGGTACCATTTCTTTCCATAAAGAATTACTTACATATATTTATGTGTACTTATGCTTAGGTAGATAAAATAGATGTATATATCTTTTTTCTATTTCTTCCAGTACACTATTATTTCCTTGTTGTTTCTTATCATGTGAAGGTTATTTACGCAACTAGAAAAACAAGGTCTTGCTAAAATTACACTTACTATATAATGATTTTCACTGATAATCTGTGACTAAGAACCTCTGTTAAAACAAATGAGACTTAGATCAATAGTATATCTCTGCCACCTTATAGAAACCGTCTTTCATACATGAATTTTGTTTTTCTCCAACTTAAATTGAGCCCAAGGATAGGCATGGGGTGTTCTCTTATGTCTTACAAGGCTCAGAAAATAATGAGACTAATAGTGTTTCTAGTATTAATAATTCACTCACAGAATCACAAAGGCTTGATAAGAAAACTCTTAGCACATGGATAAGAACACAAAGAAGAGCAAATATTGACAGATAAATACATTTTTTTATAGATATATTTCTCTTTTCCAAGGGACTCAAACTCACATAGTTTCTCTTTGTTGTGTTAACAACTTCTCTAGCTACCTGTTTGTACTTTTATTTCCTCTTGTAAACACACTTGTTTTCAACTGTATTGACATTCAGCTGGTTTTAATGTATCTTTTCCTGATATTTTCCGTTAGGAAAAAGAATTATCCAGTTAGGACAAATTGTATATGTCGAAAATCCTACTAATTCCACATGAATTATCATTGTCCTTACTAAAAACACCTGAACATGAATGACCTCGGGCATGGGGCTGAGATCAGTTCTCTTGAAATGGCCACTAAAATAGCCAAGATAGTTAAAATAACTTGCTTGACATAAGGAACTCTATTTTTGTTCAAATCTTCCATTTTAGTTGTCTGCCTGACCTAAGAATGACCTCCCATGTGTGCCTGTGATTGCTGTAATGTTTCCATGACCACAAACCCACAACTTTGTTCCCCTGAGCTGGCCACGCTAACCGATCATGCTGGCTGTTTGCAACACTCCCTAACCACAGGTTCTGTGTAATTGTATGCTTTGTTAACTAAAATCAGATGTTATACCTGGCAAAACCCCGTTGCTATATTCTCATGTTTCGTTCTTATATCTTGTTAGTAACCTAACCAAGGTAACTCCATTGTGTAATGTTTCTTCCACCTTGTCTCTATGTAACTGCCTCAAACCATATCTTGTTGGCAGAACTCCAAAGACTTTACCGACTGTGTCTGGGACATAAAATTAATCAAAACTTCCTAACAATTAAAAGTCCCCATATTGGTTACTAAGTTGCTAGTTTATGGTTGCTATGGTCACTAAGTTGCTATGTAGCCAACTTGCAGATTTTGCCTATATAAGCGTCTTGCTGATTCCATTCAGGGTCAAGAGCTTCATGGCAAGAGCCTACTCTTGACAGCGTGTGAATAAAGGACTCTTAATATTAATTTGAACTTGGCATGCTGGCACGACTCCTTCTCATACTTTGGTCATAACACTCTCTACCATGCTTAAAATGGTACTAGGCCAACCCATGATTCTAGCCCAGTGGGATGAAGTTTAGTTCAAGGATGGCAAATGGGTTTTAGAACACTTTCTAACACTGAACAAATGTTAGTTTCTTGTCTTTTAAAGCATTCTGAACTAATATGAACCTTCAGGAAATGAAAACTCTGTGTTAGTTATTTTTGTCTACACTGGTAAAGAATATGGAAAGAGCTCACGTTTGCCCAGGTGTTTGCACCTCTGATTTCTTTGGAAAGATGCATCTGATTTCATGGAAACAGATAGTGACAGAAGGACACTCTGTGACTTATGGCAGGCTGTTGCACTTTGGGATTGTGGTGGATAGAACTCAGGGTGACCCCACGTGGATCTCCTCACCTCTAGGTATTCATACTTTTGTGTTATACTCTCCCCTTGAGTGTGGGTGGGACTTTGACTTGCTTCTAACCAACAGAATATGGCAAAGGTGATAGAATGTTACTCCTGTGATTACATTAATACATATGAATATAAATGTATTTATTTACGGCTGGCTTTGAAGAAGCAAGCTCCTGGATTATGAATATACCTATGGAGAGGGCCACCTGTCAGGGAACTATCAACAGCTTCTAGGCACCAGGAGCCTCAGTCTGACAACATCAAGGAACTAAATTCTACCAACCACATGAGCGTGGAAAAAAATCCCAAGTCTTGGATGAGATCACAACCCTTGCCTTGACTTCAGTCTTGTAAAGTTTTAAAGCAAAGAACTCAACTAACTTATGCCTGAACTTAAGACCTTTAAAAACTGTGAGCTAATAAATGTGTGTTGTTTTAAGGAACTAAGTCGCTGATAATTTGTTATGAACCTAAGCAAAACTAATACTGGGGATTACTGGGCAATTATGTTGGAGGGAAAATGTAATCTGAGTTGAGGACTTGGTACCCAGGGAGCCTTTCTTTAACTGTCATGGCCACTCTATGACAAGTTAAAAATCCCATTTTAAAGATGAGAAGATTTAGTAAAGGAGAGTTCAAAAACTCTACCCATATAATAAAAATCTAGTTTCAAACTCAAGTAGATCCCTCTGATTGCAAATCCCATGTTCCTTCCAAGACATTATATGCTACTGGTCTGAACTCACCAATTTAGTTTGAATGATTCCTCCCCCTTTGATTTTAGTGCTGGCTCTTGTCAGTGATCATTTCTCTAAATTCAGGTCCCACCAGGATAAGGCATGGCATTCAAAGAAGGCAATGAAGGGAATGTGGAAGTTCAAGAAGTTGACACATCACAGGTAATTCAATTTGATTTTGGATATCAGCAATCAACTAGTGGAGACTCACCTTTTAGACAGAGACCTCGAACTGGAAATTGTTGATGTGGGGTGGCAATGGAGAGGGGTGAGATATTTGAAACACATTCAAAAGCACCCTAAAAGTAATGAATATTTTTCTGCAATGTAATTGAATTAGGTAGACAACTATAAATATTTCCCTTCTGCAAATGTCCTGTTATAGAGAGGTGTATGGTTATAAGCAAATCTACAGAAACATAAGCCAAAGAAGTCACTTCACTTATACACTAATGTCCTTCCTTTCTTGTCCTTTCTCACTTCCCTCTGATCATTTTTCTCTTTATTTTCCTTTATAAAAAACTACTCAAGGTGAAGAGAACTAGAGTTCCTAAAGTAAAATGACCATCCACGATTATCAAAGTTTTCTACTAAGATATCATCTTCAGATGGGGAAGAATGTCTCAAAACCAAGAGTCCACTCACTGTCACTGGAATCACTTCTAGCAACAATCCAAACCTAGGACTACCTGACAGGCTAGGTGCTGAGTCTCCACATAAACACTATCTCCTTCAACTGAAGGTATTTCATTTTGTCTAATGCCCCCCCCAGGGCACAGTTACAGATTGTTAAACTTCTTTTTGCCATAAGCATTGTGAAGCTCAGAGATTACCTCAACTAGCAATCAATACAGATTGGCATTTGAGGGGTCTCTGCAGAATACAGATATGCAGATTGAGACAAAGAGAAGTCATGTGGCCTCGCCCAGAGAATCAATGGGTGGGGTAAGGTGACAATGTACATATCTTTCATCATTTATTCATTCAACAAGCATTTATTGGAAATACTTCAGTCAATAAATTAACTCTACTAGAGGGTAGCAATATAAGGACGACCAAGCACCTGTTCACAACTACAATCTCACAGTGACTCTAGTACAAGATATGGACCTGCCAAGAATCATTGTAACATATGGATTTCATTCAAGGACAAATATTGAAGCTCTGAAGTCTGTCTAAAGGTAGTTTTCAAGAGGAGCAATTGTTTGGGTCTATAAGAATGATTAAAAGTATGCCAGACAAACAAGAAGAGAGAGCAATCCAGAAAGAGGTAAATTGTGCTATGCTCTCTTCACTGAAGTGACCATAGCATAAACTCAGCTTCCTTTCTATATTGCCTGCCCAGTTGCAGGTCAAAAAATTCTTCTGCCCACTCCTTTCAGTAGCAAAATGAATCTTGTGTAACTCTCAGCTAGGATGTCATGAATTAACTACACATAAGTTTCCCAGTTACTGACTTCTCCACCCTCGGGTAAGCTAGGTAGCCTGATCAGGGAAACTTGTCTGGGGACAGCTGAGCAAGCTCTGATGGTGTGCTTCTCCTGAAAACTTGCAGAGCTTGATCTAACCCATTATCTTTTTTTCACACTAGCCCAATCCTGGGTGTTTCCTGTGTTCAGAAAATAACCACTTGCTTCCTCTCTGCTAAGCTGCTTTTCACCAAACTTTTCTCCAAGCTGGTTGTCACTTTGGCAGAGTGAGAGAAGAATTCTTAACATTTTTACATCTTAAGCTTAGCAATTATTATTCTCTATGAAGCTATTGGGGAAGGGGAAGATTGAAAAAAGTGAAAAGTTATTTAAAATATGTTTCTCAAGCGTTGTTTTAGAGTGTGATGGGGCAGTTTAATGTGAAAGGAAAGTGGGAAGTTATGGTCTTATTTCAGCCAGAGATAAACCCTATTGAGAACAGCAAAGGAAGCTTCTTATACCCAATAGAATCTCAAATCCAGGTAAGTGGTAACATCTTCAGTTGCATGACCTACAGGAAACATCCCAAGACCTGGGAAGCTGCACCTTTAAAACTATCTACTATGCCAACAAGACCCGGGAAGCTGCGACTTTAAAACTATCTACTATGCCATCTCTGCAAGTTTCAGTGTCCTCCCTTATTATTATTATTTTTTATTTGAGTTGGAGTCTCCTTCGCCTAGGCTGGAGTGCAGTGGCATGCACGCTCATGGCCACCCCAGCGTCAACCTGCTGGACTCCAGCGATCTTTCCACCTCAGGCTTCCAAGTAGCCAGTACCACTGGCGCAGCTACCACGCCTGGTTATTTTTTATTTTACTGTAGAGACAAGGTCTCGCCAAGTTGCCCGGGTGGGTCTCGAACTCGTGGCCTCAGGCAATTCACACACCTCAGCCTCCCAAAGTACTGGGATTATAGGCTGAGCCATGGAGCCCGGCCCGTATCCTCCCTTATTAAAGAAACTTTACATCCTCCATCTAGGGCTGATGGTATTGGTATCCTTCCATAAACCATGTCACCATCCATTGTGACAGCCATATGCTCTCTAAGCTTCCCTAATTTCCTTCTTTGCCAAATAAGGATAATGTCAGCATGTACCCATGCATTTATTGCGAAAATTAAAAGAAATAGTTCTTATAGGGCTCTTAGTATAGTGCTTGTCATCTAGCTACAATTATAAATACAAGTATATGGATCATATATATTATATATATATAGAGCCATAAATTTTATGTAAATCTGAATTATAATTCTAATTATAAAAATATAACTAGGTAATATTCTTTTTCTGGGAATCTATCAAAACACCATACACTTTACGAATATTATCTCAAATGTTTACAATACCCCAAGGTATGTAATTGTCACTTCCTTTGGAGCATTGGGAAAGGAAGCCTCACAAAGGCAATGTAATTACTGCGAGATCACTCAGCTAGTTAGTAGTAAAGCAAGATTTGAATGGAAGTCCATGTTTGTGTCACCATCCCGTTCTTCCTTTACAGTTAAACCCCAAAGAATTTTGCTTCCAAATGTGTACAGAGGCCCCTAATAAAGGACCTTATTAATGCAGAGAAAGGGGATAATCTGCACTTTGCTGGGGCTTTTTTTTTCCATAAAATTTGAGATTCAGTGGCAATAATACTGTATTCCTTTCCATCCTTACTCCAAAACATACCAGCACTTCTGCCATCACCAACTTTCACTCCAATTTTCCTACACATTACACTTAAGCTTATTTATAAAATTAGCCTTCAGGGTGAAACATGTTGGACAGCATGGAATGCTCTTCCACGTGCCTCAAAGACCCAGACCAGACATCACTGTGTTTGTGTAGCCTTCTCTGTCTTAGCCCAATGATTGAACTTTTTCCCCCAGAGCAACCATAATACCAACACAAGCCTCTGATTGAGCATTTACTAATTACCATGATTACAGCTAAAACTTATAGAGCACTTACTGTGTGCCAGGAGCTATTCTAAGTGCCAAGCACTATTCTAAGTACTCTCCATGAATTATCCCATTTAATCTCTATAACAATCATTTTGGATAAATAGTACCATCAGCCCCATTTTTTTAGCTGAGAAAACTGGATTGATTTTGATTACTTGTCTGCCTCCCCCACTCCTTAAACTAAGTGATTCTTCTCTTTTTGTCTCAGCATCCATTTGTTAATACCTGCAATAGGCTAGGTGCTGGGAGTCGGTGCTAGACTAAGTTCCATTTTATGTGCGAGGAAACTGAGGCTCAAAGAGATTGCATAGCTTTCTGAAAAGTAGAGTCACAATTGGTAAGAAAAAGAATTGCTATTCAAATCAATGGCTGTGGGTTCCCTTATCTAACTCTGTCGCCCATGGTAGATGTAAAATAAATGCCTTTTGAATTTAAAAAAATAAAATAACAAGAATAGAAAAAATAAATAGTACATTTTGCATTAGGTGGCAGGGTCAGGAAGATGCATGTTTTATGCCTTAAAAGATAAATTAGGAGACACCAACCCATTATGATGTCTTGAGAAGACAGATTCAGTCCTGCACGGACAATGACACATTTGTAGCAGACAGACTTTTGTGAATTACTATTCATCAATAGCTTAGCGATAGAGAGAAATGATCTTTAGGGTAAGACAGATCCTGAGTTTGAACACCTGCTCTCACTTCCTCTGCAGGGCTGAGGCTTGTGATTTACTTCATCTGAGCCTCAATTTCCCAACCTACAAAATGAGGATAATAACACCCTGCTTGATGTGAGCTGTTACGAGGATCCCAATGACATAATACATACAGAAATGTCTGAATAAATTCTAAACACCCTCATGTTGTTGATTTTTCATCTCTCTCCCAGGGTTTATACCAAATGCTGTCCAAAAAGTGCCCACCAGCATTCATTTCGAATATATGTGTACACAGATATTCCTGAGAGAAGCTCTCATGAAAAGTAGCTCCTTCTTAATCCTGGTTAATTCTTCAAATGAGGCCCCAATGTGTATTTTACCACCAGCCACAGATTCTTTCATTAACAAAGTGATTATTATTATTTTTTCAAACTGCTAGGTTTTATTCCCAGTTTTATCACACTGATGAGAATTTATAGATGGGAGAATATAATAAAGTAAAAGTTCAAGCTCAGTTTTGTGCAGAACTGATAGTGTCTCCTCTGCCTGAGACGAGAAATAAAAGCATTATGAGTGAAAATGTCATTGAGTTAAATAAGCTAAATATCTTTGGAGAAATTGATTTACTGCACTATCCCCCCTGGAAGTCAGAGCCACCCACACTTACACAAAGCCACCTTATTTCATGGGTGAGTCCCACAGCTTTTAATAGGTTTTGACACTCCTCACCCCATGGTAGCCCAGAAATAATTTCTCTTAACTTTAGCAGCAGCAGCAGTAAAAATACTACGTGGATTAATTTTATTTTCTGAGACAGAGGATTGTTTCAGGATATCCAGGTATCAAGAAGAAATGTTACTGTGGATGGTAGGGGATTTTGATTCATTTTTGTCTTTTCCTATGACTGAATTCTGGATTGTCAATGAAGAATGTTTTTGGTGATTAATTTGCTTCCCCAGTTCTAGATACAGCCATCCATGGTGCCAATATAATGACATGTATTGAAACACCTTCAGTTTACATGAAACAAGAGTTGCTCAGAAAATTCCTCAAAAATCCAGCCCAGACATCACTATTTTTGTGATACCTTCTCTGTCTTAGTCCAGTGACTAAACTTTTCCCCCCACAGCAACCATAATACCGATACAAGCCTCTGATTGAGCATTTACTGATTACCAAACAGATCTAAACTGCTCTGTTTGGTAATTAGTACTTTGAAAAACAAAAAAAAAAAGATATCAATAACCAAGATTTTGTTAGAACCCCATATTGTATCTCTTTTCCAAGCTATGATACCTCCCAACCTCCTCATGTGGACTCCCCTCACAGAAAATTCCAACCTTTCCCACTTCCTCAAACACATCATTTGTTAACCCAAAGGGTTTATGAGAAGAAATGGGGACAGCTTATTTTGCTGGAATGCAATTTACTATTAATCTTCATCACATGAAACCATAAAACATGACAGTCATGGTTTATGTAAATGCAGGCAGGGACAGAGTTATGACCCTGACATCAAGAACAAAATAAAGTCCAAACTCCTTAGGCTGACCCTGATCTGCCTTGCCAATTATAGGTTCAATTCTTGCCATATAGAAATCTATTGATCACTAACTTGTCATTGGGAATTTCTTCCTGTGTCATTGCTTTTGCTATTTCTTCTGTCTGAAACACCTTCCCTATTTTATTTTACCAAAGAAAGAAGGTATTCATTCATTTACTATATATTAGGCACTCACCATGTGTCAGATCCTTAGAAAACTTCAGTAAGCAGACATCTCTTTCCTCTTAAAACAGTATGGTGTGCTGATTAAGAGTGAAGACTAGAGCCACAGCCTGGATTAGAATCCTGGCTTTGTTTTGAATAGCTTGTGTGGTCATGCTCAAGCTACTTTAGCTCTCTGTGCTTCTATTTCTCTCTCACCTGTAAAGTGAGCATACTGATAGTAGGTATCTCCTAGAAATACCGTAACTTTAAATGGATTAACTACAGCCACGGTCAAAAGCAGACAGAAAGTAAGCATCCAATAATTAAGCTACTGTCATAATTAACTTTGCTTATCCAGGCCTTGCACCTTTCTTCCAAGACTGAGTTGAATCTCTACTCCTTCTGTGAAACTTTCTCTTGACTACCCCAGCCCGGAATTTGTTTTCCTTTATTCCTTCAGCAACATTTATTCACTGAATGGAAAATAGGATTTATCATCTATGTCAATCCTGATCAAGTATTAATGACCGCTTAGAGCCAGGGCTAACAAGCAACATGAGGCCTGTCCCAGAATCTTCAGGGGGAAAACATGATATGTAAGGATTGGTGAGTGGCACAAAGAGCAAGTCATGAGAAAAGACGACTGAGTGACAAGACTCAGCTGTATATTTGTGTAACCAAAATATTCTCTCCTCTGCTTCCCATGTTATGATTATAGCTGTGTCATTATTTAGCTTCTCTGAGCCTCAGTCTCCTAACTTGTAAAAATATTTTAAAGAGTACTATCTTCTAGTATGGTTGGTTGCTGGTTGCAGCGGCCCACATCTGAATCCCAGCACTTTGAGAGGATCACTTGAGGCCAGGAGTTCGAGATGAGTATTGTTGGGCACATCACAAGAAATAACGTATCTGGAGAATCTAGTTGGAGGCTGGTACATAGTTGGAGCTAAGTTAATGTTTGTTGTTGCTATGTATTATTATTATTATTATTACCACCTATTACCACCAAGCAGCAATGCCACCAAGTGGGCATTGATTACATGTTTTGAACTGTGAGCATTTTCAAAGCACTGCCCCTGTCTCCCCAGTAGTAACTTTCTTGGGGGAAGCAACCCTTTGCTCCTCATGCACTTAACACCTGCTCCAGAAGAGAGAGCCCTCAATGTACCTTTGTGGTGTGGGTGTAGTTGGGGTGAGAGCATCTTTTCTACTGCATCCCCCGAGGAAGTTCAAAGCTAGAAAGGCGAATGAATATCTGAAAGGTCCCTCTTTCCCGAGCCAGAATTCCTGCTTTGCTGGTACACAAAGAACAAAATGCGAGGAGATGAAACTCAATATTAGATGTGTTTTTCCCTTCAGGGAGAATCCATAACTATACCTCTTTACAGGGGACACTGCTCAGGCCACAATTCAGCTAAGCTAAGTTATTGCATCCCTTGGCTGTAGGCTTTATGCTAAGTATACGGAAATAAACCAGAAAAGGACAGAGTGACAAAGTAAACCCTAGAGGTACAAGGAGGAAAGCATTAGAGTATCTCACAAAATGACACATTTAACAGTAGAGTGTTGTTGTAAGGCCATTTGAAGCACCATAAGAAAGAAAAATGGATGGAGCTACCCTGAAGGTGCAACTCTGAGAGCAGAGCTACTGAAATACTGAAGGCCAAGAGGAGGCTGCAATGCTTGAACTGTCCACCAGAGGAGAATAGAGCGCCCATTTGACTTTTTTTTTTTTTTTTTTTTAAATCACGGGACACTGACTCTCTTCATCCTCCACAAAGCAACGGAGGACAGGTTGTTGGAAACTCAGGTCTGGGCAGCACCACTCTTAGCTGTCATTAGTCATGTAGGCAACAGCAGGGTGGTTTTAGAGTTCCTTTCCCACATTTCCAGAGCACTGTGATTACCGCACTACTTTATTTTAAATTTCCTATTAAGCGTTCTCCCATTATCTGCATAAGCAAAACAATATGCTCATGATATAGATAAGAAACTAGGCTCAGATAGATGAACTGTCCCAAGGCCACACAATTATAAAGTGAGAGCAGGTATCAGGTTCTCATAATTTAACCCCACCTCATATGGCCACATTCATTTTCCATAAAATTAGCTACAAAATACAAATTCGTTTTCACAATGACCTAACAATTCCTCACACATCCTCTGGGCGGGGGGCAGGGAGGGCAAGACAGGGACACTTTCCAGAAAATGATTATTCCCCACAAATAACATAGGAGCTTTCCACTGAGTCTTCACTAAAATTCTAGTACAGTTATTTAATTATTTAACTTTACATTTTAGTTATTTTTTAGGGACAGGGTCTTACTCTGTCACCCAGACCAGAGTGTAGTGGTGCCATCATAGCACACTGCAGCCTCAAACTCCTGGTCTCAAAGATTCTCCTGCCTCAGACTCCCAAGTAGCTGGAACTATAGGCGTGCACAATCACACCCAGCTAATTTTGTATTTTTTTTTTTAAGATGAAGTCTCTCTATGTTGCCCAGATGGTCTCAACTCCTGGCCTCAAGCAATCCTCCTGCCTCAGCCTCCCAAAATGCTGGGATTACAGGCATGAGCCACTGCCTGGATGCTCTTATTTAAAAATAAACATTTTATGTTAGAACAAATTTAGATTCATAGAAAAGTTATAAATCTAGTACAGACAGTTCCCTTATGCCTTTTACTCAGTTTCACCAAATGTTAATATCTTATACAACCATGATGCATTTGTCAAAATTAGGAAATTACCACTGGCATATTACCATCGATTAAACTCCAGACTTTACTAAGATTTACCAGTTTTGTCCATTCATGTCATCTTTCTGTTCCAAGATCCAATACAAGATACCACATTGCTTTTACAATTTAATTCCTTGTATCACATCATTCATCCATTACCCTTGTCTCCTTTGTGAAACTTGGAGTTTCAGTATTTTAAACCAAACACCTGACTCTCCTGAGGTCTAGGTTTGCCTAGCACACTGGAGGTACATGATGTTTGCTGATGAATTTTGCCACACAAAATCCCACCTTAATAATCATTATAAAAATCTATACTTTCTATCTTTTTTTTTTTTTTTGAGTTTATGAGATAATGAGTTTTTTGAATTTATGCAGATAATGGGACAACGCTTAATAGGAAATTTAAAATAAAGTAGTGCGGTAATCACAGTGCTCTGGAAATGTGGGAAAGGTACTCACTCTGTCGCCGAGACTGGAGTGCAGTGGCCGCTCCCAGCCACCGCAGCCTCGACCTTCTGGGCTCTGGCAATCCTTCCACCTCAGTCTTCCGAGTAGCCGGAATTACAGGCATGCGCTACCACGCCCAGCTGATTTTTTTTATTTATTGTAGAGATGAGGTCTTGCTGCCCAGGCGGGTCTTGAACCCGCGAGCTCAGGCAATCCACTCACCTCAGCCTCCCAAAGGCGTGAGATTACAGGCTGAGCCACTGAGCCCGGCTTAGACTTTCTATCTTAAGATTTAGGTAAATTTTTTTCTTTTGAAAAATGGAAGCCCAGCATGTTAAACATGAGAGTAACAAGCTCTGCTGAGATTGCAGAACTAGTTTCTGAATTCAGAGTAGACATGAAATATAATACACATGGGCTGGGAAGAGAACACAGACTGTGAAACACTAATGCAGCATTAGCTTTCCCTTCAACCAAATCCAGTAATCTATGAAATGAATGTTAAAGAAGAAATATGGATTTGTAAGAACTTGTAAGAAATGTAAATAATATTTCAGTCAGCCTATAAAAGGGGCCAGAGTTCGTGGCACAGAGTGAGACATTCTCATCCTAGAATCAGTATCTACATAGAGCTGTTCATTATGCCCATCCCTCAATGCTATGTTTCCAAACCAGTTGCTGAGTACAGCTGCTTTTTGCATTTTTTGAAAACAAAGACAATTATTAAAAGTAGGAGAGAGGAGAATGGAATAAATGAGTTAAAAAAGCAAATACAACCAAACTTTCATTCTACAATGAACCATATAGAAGTATTAAAAAAACACATATTCGGTGGCCCAGCCTGTAATCCCGACCTTTGGGAGGCCGAGGTGAGTGAATTGCCTGAGCCCATGGATTCGAGACCCTCCTGGGCAACTGGGCGAGACCTCATCTCTACAATAAATAAAAAATATTAGCCAGGCGTGGTAGTACATGCCTGTGGTTTCAGCTACTTGGAAGGCAGAGGTAGAAGAATGGCCCAGCAGGTTGAGGCTGCGGTGGCTGGGAGCATGCCACTGCACTCCAGTCTGGGCAACAGAGTGAGACTCCAACTCAAAAAACAAAAAAACAAAAACATGTAAAAACAGTTGTCCTTAGATATTATACTTTTCACACACAATGCATAAACACTGTCCAGTGTAACCCTCAATGACTTTGGATAAATAATTCAATGAGAAATAGAATGCCCATAGTATTATTTTACTTGCTACAAACAGCCTTGTTAGAACTACCTCCCATAATTTCCTTGTCCAAAATCACCATGCAAATGCATTAAAAAACCTATATTTTTCAACTGGAAGTATTTGTACTCATCTGATTTTCTTTTTCTTGAATACATCTGCCGAGAATTTTTTTTTATAAAAATGTGCATGCATAAAGAATTTACACAAACACACACACAGTAGGAGAGTAGACACATAGATAATATAAGCTATTTGAGGATGGTATTTACTTTGGTAACCTCAGAGAAGCTAGTATAGTATGCTTAATAAATATTTGAATGAAAAGGGAGGCAAAGCAGGTTGATGTCAGGGTGGCAGGGCACTGCTGCCTTTTCCAACTCTATACATTAAATATCAATGGAATCCATTCAATAAAGACGTTTTGCACCTACAGCTACCATTGTTGATATTTTTTCCAACAGGAAAACTTGTAAATTCACTGAACCCATTATACTCATGCTTAGCAATCACTAGCACTCCCATCTCAGTTTTTTATTCACGAAATGGACATAATACCTCTTTAAAGGATGTCACAAAAATCAAGTGCATTCATGCATTCATCCACTAAACAAGTATTAACTGAATACCAAATATGTACCAGAGAGGAAGTGAGGCTATTAAGAGAAACAACAGCAGCAATTAAATCTCTTTCCTGGTGGAACCAACAGCCTACGAAGGTAGAAAGGCACCAACTAAAGGTGTACAATGAAATGGGGAATCTCGAGCTCATAGTGTATTGGGATCAACAGGACAACTTGGTAAAATGCAGATTGCTGGACTCCACTTACCTCTAGAGTTTCTGGTTTAGTGGATCTGGGATGGGGTGGGAGAATGTGTACTTCTAACAGTTTCCCAGGCAATTCTGTTGCTGCTAGTGTGGAGCTCACACTTTGAAAACCACTGCACTAATAAGTATAAAATTATAGTTTTTTAAGTGTTGCAAAAGAAATGTTATGAAATTAACAGAACCTGTGAATAAAAAAAATATTCTGGGCATTGGGAAGAAGACGTGTAAAGCCTCTGTGGTAGGAAGAAACAGAGTAAGAACTGGGGACAGAAAGAAGATCTGTGTAGAGAAGTGTAGCATAAGGGGTACCCAGGACTGGAGCTGAGAGAATTAGGGGCCTACTGGTGCAGAGCCTTGTAAGCCCATCGTAGTGTTCAGATAATAAATTGGGAAGCCATCAGGCTGAGACCCCTCTAGTACCTTGGTTTCCTACCTAAGCAAACCAAAACCCAAATCAGAGTGAAGGGTTGCAGCCTAGAAAAACAAAACTTAAGCTTAACCAATCAGAACCACCAACAAACCTCTAAGTACAAACTTTCCACTTTAACCAATCAAATATTTTCTTTATCTTGCTTTTGTAAAAACCACATAAAAGTTTTCCCCTCATGCCGGTCTTCGCTCTGAACCACCCAAGGTCTGGTGCTGCCTGATTTACGAATTGCTGAATACTCAAATAAACTCATTAAAATTTGAATGTGCCTGAGTCTCTTTTTAAGAGTCCCTACATCTTATTCTTTGAGCCTTGGGCAGCCAAGGAAGGGTAGTAAGTATTGGGGGTGACATGAATAGATCTCATTCTCTGAAAAGTGCTTTCTGGCTTCCTTTATTGACGGGACTGTTATACTGCCAATCAATGCTGAATTTCTCTGGGACCTCAGCTCTGCCAATTACAGCCCAGGTAAGTTACTCACTATTCTAAGTTTCCATTTTCTCATCTGTAAAATGCTGGTGGTAGTTCTCCTCTAATAAGGCTTGTACGAGCTGACTAAATTAATCATGTGTGATACTTAGACCAACGTCTAATACAGAGTAGCCCTCAAATTTTAGCTGGCATTATCATAATTATTCACTGAGAGTATCCAAAAAAAGTGCTATTGAGCAATGGCAAGTTTTCCTCTAATCCACAGGGGCAGAAGAAAATAGAATTAATTTTCTTAAAAGCTCTTTCAGGTAACATATCTTACTGTAAAGGTGACAATAGCTTAAGCCACAGAGGAAGAGAGTAGAATCTCTAAATAGCCAAAAACCAGAGTAGTTTTAATGCCTATGAAATCAAGAACATAATGGTAGAAATCAATGTATGTCTCCCAATCCCCAACCCCAAACGTAAGCTCTAGAAATACACGGGGAGGAATAAAACTTTTTTGGTGTTGTTTGTTGTATCCTCAGTACCTACAAGAATGCTTGGGACTTGGAACTTCCTTATTGAGTGGAAATGAGAACTTGTCAATGTTGCTATGTTCAATCAAATTCAGAAGCAATTCACTTTGCCACCATCACTGAAACTCAAGTCTCTGGTCATTTACGGCGAGAGTGAGGTAGAGTATGCGGCTTTGAATTGATATCCTGGGTCATAAGTCTCATGACACAGTCAGTGAAATGCTGTCACAGTGGAGGCAGTAGAGCCTACACACCATGCCCCCAGGTTGTGGTGTGCTCAGCCCCTGCAATGTGAAGTCAATGCAACCAGCCTCTGAATGATAGTCAGGACATTCCTTACCACCTCCCAATCAACATTTTCTGATTAAAAATTCCTCAAAAACTTCCCAATGTCCTTAAAGCAAAGATCCAGATGACCAGGCTCACAACTCCTGCATGAACTGACCTTGGCCTACTCCTCTAGCCACATGTAATAGGCTTCTCTGCTCCTGCCCCATAATCCAACCAAACTGAACGAGTCCCGCATGTGAAGCTTTTCAGGTCTCTGGACCTTTTTTCCATACCATTTCATTTGCCTGTTCACCCTTCCCACTCCTACACTTGGTCATCCTTCAAGTCTCAGCTTAACATCTCTTCTAAGATGAGCCCAGTGTTTAATAATCCCCCTAGAGCCCTGAACAGGAATACTCATATGTTCTCTTCCTATAAGTTCTTCACAAGGGCGATGTGTTTGCCTTGCACTCTTCCCCCAGGGCTTGGCATACAGGGTTTCTAAGTATACCAGAGGGGCAAAAATATGTATATACATTTTAAGACATGTTACATATGGATTGCTTTTCGAAGTTGAATTGAATTATGGTAGCAATGTGTTGTACGACATTCACTCAAAAGATGGCGTTAATCATATGAATGCTAGCGTCAACATGTGACAGGCAGGACAGTCAAAGAAAATGGCAGAAGCACTATTGTTGTTCAAGGAGTGCAAGACCATTTTGAAGTGGTATGTGAAATTCGAGAACGTTGGGGAAACACAATGACAATGGAGGTATGCAACAGAAACTCCGACACGCCTAAAAACTGCATGCATCTGTGATAAGTTTGAGATGCGTGGTATTATGTGTGATGTGCACAAGGGAAGATCCGGGAGGCATTGCACAGCAACAAGTCTTGCAGTAGTTCTTTGTCATCAGAAGAGTCTAGACGCTGATGGTAACCACTTTGAACATCTCTTGTAACTGCAGAAGTTAACGTGACTTGTATTCATCTTTTGTTATTGGGATATATTATCACAATCTTAATACAGCTTTTTTCTTTGTTAAAATGTGTGTATATTTTTTGGCATCCCCTGTATGTGTCCAGTGACATTATTTTTCTTCTTTCATGCCTTCAAAGTGTTCTTTTAAAAGGCAAAAACAGATGTTCAAGCATACACACACACAAATACAGTCACAATTCCTAAGGAATATCACAAATACTCTCTCATCAGTTGCCACTAGTGACAAAGAGAAGAATTCTACCTGGGACATGGCTCATGATTTTCCTAACAACTGGAATTCCCTGAGTTGATTCACCCATCTATTTTCTGGCCCAGTGCTTCTCAGGCTTTCCCATGTGTATGAACCACCTGGTAGTCTTGGTTAAACTAGAAAATGCAATAGAATAGATCTGGGATGGGCCCAGGTTTTGAATTGCTAACAAAGTCCCAGAAGCTGCTGCAGCTCCAGGGGGGCACAATGCCAGGCAAGGTCATAGTCCACAGAGAAGCCAAGAAGCAGAAAAGTGGAAAAGCGTCACCCTTACTTCCCTCATTCCCCCCCCCACCACTTTTGTCCCCCCAGGACAGCCACCTGCTAATTAGGAAGTGGCCAGCAGTGGTGGAAGAACAGAGATCCCTTCATTAGAAGGGGGCGGCAGGATCATGTGTGTCCAGGAGTTAATGAGACACTCATGGCCGCATCTCCCACTTTGGGGTGCTTAATGTGATCTAGTAACTGTGATTTTATTTTTTTTTTGTTTTGTTTTGAGTTGAAGTCTCACTCTGTCGCCCAGACTGGAATGCAGTGACCGCTCCTGGCCACCGCAGCCTAGACCTGCTGGGCTCCGGCAATCCTTCCGCCTCAGCCTTCCAAGTAGCCGGAATTACAGGTACGCACTACCACGCCAGGCTAATGTTTTTTATTTTATTGTAGAGATGAGGTCTCGCCTGCCCAGGCGGGTCTCGAACCTGCGGGCTCAGGCAATTCACTCACCTCAGCCTCCCAAAGGCGCGGGATTACAGGCTGAGCCACTGAGCCCGGCTGTAACTGTGATTTTAGATTAGCACTGATTGTAAAACAAAGTGGTCAGAGACACAGCCTACAAGAAATAGGAAGTGAGGAGTATGGAAGCCCTAGGAAGAACAGGGAAGGAGAAAAAGTGGCATCTGGACTCCTCTCCTGAGCTAATCTCTCCCTAAATGTGCATTACCACACTAAGGGTGACTTTGTAATTAATTAGTTGTAAAGAGAATTTATCCTCATGTGGGAACCATGCTCTGCTTTCTTTCCTCACAACATGGATTGCTGTAAGGGCAGTGGAATTCCCTTTGCCACGTCAGTCCCTTTAGATTAATTCAAACATCCTCTCAATCCCTGTTTGCAACTTCTCCTGGGCCACCAAGACCATAGTATAGAGATTAACTGTGAAACTGTAAAGAATATAGTGGTGGGGAGAAAGCTTGAGCATAACCAGTATTATAGCCAAAGCTGAGGATTTCTTTCTTTCCTTTTTTTTAAGAGGCTTCAGAGAGCCTAACAGCTCTCACTATCTCTCCTCCAGCTAAGTGGCATGACAAAATGGTCTTCCCTCCTTCGGTAGGAATTATGTGTGTCACTCTTAATGTCAGTTTAATATATTTTCAATATTGTAAAACTGTCATGGTAGGATTCTGGGAAACTGTTCCCCCCAGGGTCCTTGAATAATGAACTATTAAAGAGACACTGAAGGAAGAGCCAGTGCTGGTTACCTCCTGAGCTCTGGGAAATCTGGCCCTCAGAGAACCTAGGAAGGAAGCTAGACTGCTGGAGTCCTCAGCCTTTTCCATTACGAAGAGACATGAAAATATAAGATGGTAACTGAGGAAGTTGTTCTGGAATTTTTGCCTGCACAAACACCCTGGTGAATAGGACCAGTATGCTTAGCCAGGTTCTAACACCAGAGATGACCAGTTTAGGCATGGGGCCCATGGATGGGGACTGGGGGAATGGGACTAAGCAAATACAACCATTGCTCTACTTTGTCACTTTTCTGGGTATCTCAAGGCCTTGTTTTCATACAGCTTCCTCAATCACTTTATCATTATGGCTTCAATAATATCCAGTCAGCATATTACTCTTTAAAAACATAGAAAAGACACATTCCAACACGCCCCAATCTCCCAATTTGGCTGTTTTTCTTTCAACCTTACATCAGATATTAAGCCTAGCAAGGTCACCTACACTCCTACATTTGAGATTTCCTCCAGGCTTGAGGTCCCTGTGATTGGCCCTGCTTCGTGAAAAGAAAAGTTTGCTCATTCATGGGCCTGGGATCCATCAGTTGGGTCTAATCAGCAAACGTATGGTGCTAAAGGTGTCATTCTGCAAGAAACTTTGTGGGCTATCTAAAAGGTAGGCCATGTCACAACAAACAAAGAGACCATTCTGGTTGACAGAGAATGATAAATATGGACAAGCCCCAGGGCAGGATGCCATCTGCTCTTCAGACCACACAGAGGGATGAGCAGAGTGGCAAGCTTAGAGCAGTAGGGGATACAACCCAACTTTGCCAAAGAGTGCTCCAACTTTACACATTGCCCTGTAAATATTCTTCATGTCCACTCATGAATAATGGCCAGGTAGGAAACTGGCCTAATTTTCTAACAAGCCAGAATCCCATAGAACTGATCTTGAGAAATTTATATCTGTGCAATGAAATGTATCTGCTCCCTAATGATTGGCTCCTCTTTCTTACCCTTCTGTAATTTTTCTTTTTTTTTGGAGTCAGGATCTCACTCTGTCACCCAAGCTGAAGTACACTGGTGACACGATCACAACAATCACAGCTCATGGCAGTCTTGACCTCCTGTACTGAGGCAAACCTTCCACCTCAGCTTCCTGAGTAGCTGGGACTACAGATGTGCTCCACCATGCCCGGCTAATGTTTTGGTTGTTTGTAGAGATGATGTTTTGCTATGTTGCCCATGTTTGCCTTGGACTCCTGGGCTCAAGCAATCCACCTGCCTCAGCCTCCCAAAGTGCTGGGATTACAGGCATAAGCCACCATACCCGGCTCTCCTCTACAATACTTATTTTCCCACACATGGCTACAGTGACATACTAGGCCCCTTATTCAATCACCTGCTGCCTGTTGTAGAAAACACAATAGAAAAGATCTGGGATGGGGCCTTGTCCTTCCCAATTTTCTTCCCTTCAGTTGAGAGGAAGGGAAGGATTTGAGGTCTGACTCCCATCTCTCTGGCTAACGTCATACAAAAGAAAGTAAATCCTTCTTCCCTGGTAATACTCACTATCCCTCTATGGCAAGCAATGCATCTAGATCAAACACCTTATTTCCTTAACAAGTAGAGAGGCTGGTATTAATAGGAGCTGGATATGTGGAGGCTTCCATGACATTCCAGATTCCGGACAGGGCACCCTTTTGTCCATTTACAAAGGTGCTGTTCTCAAACAAAGACTGTGAACCAGGCTAGGCTTTTGCAGGATGAAGAAACTATGGATCAATAATGCAACCTAGTCTTCAGATAGAGAAGATTGCTCAAGGATCTTACACCTACAGAGGATTTTCTTGACAAGACAGGATAGGTGGATCCTAGAAACAGCACCCTAGTGCCACTTACTGGAACATGAACGTGAAGGACTTGGGTGCCATGAAGGTATGTTTTTGGCAGTTCTTTGCATCAGCTCCCAAGTCTGAAGGAATAGAAAGTTAGAGGAGAAGAGAAAGGAACCAAGGAGGTAAAACCCCAAAGGAATAGAGTTTGGATGCTTAGGTCACCCTACTAAGCCAGCCTCTAAGCCTCCTCTGTATCCCCAGAGGATTAAGAGACAGGCCACACTGAAATTATAAATGAATAAATGGAGTAAACCAATGACTCTGATTTTCCCAAAACATCAGCTTCAGATTTGAAAGTTGTTTTTAAAATAGTACCTCTTCTTTGCATTGCTTGAACTACGACAGAAACTGCCCTACACTTGCAAGTAAAACTAACAAGCGCCTAAACAGTCAGCCACAGGGATTGATTTGTTTTAACAAATCAGGACTTCACTGAAAATGAAATTAGGAGAAATCTAAGATCTTAGATAAAGGGCACTGAAGGTGAAATGAGCGTAAAAGCTTTTCTAACTAGTAGTGCTGGGTAGTCTATTAAGAGTTATTTGGGCAAAATGATGTGTTCTGATTGGCTAGATAGATTGGATTTGTTTCTCATTGTCAACTTGGAATCGATAGTTTCTGTGCATTTCTAGAGCCATCTCTTTACCACAGGGCCCGTGTCCATCTATCAGAAGGCCCACAGTAGAGCCAGGAAGAAGTCACTGATCAGTCCATTTGACAATTTAATTGGTTCACTTCCTCAGGAAATGATTGCTCTTCCCCACACTAAGTTTCTAAGAGAAAACAACAGAATGTGGCCAGACTCTCTCATTTGGTGTTTTGTGAGAAAAGAGCATTCAGAAAGAAGGCATTTCAGAGTTGGGTGGTTATGGCTCACGCTATCCTTTATGTGAGCAAAGTTAGAAGCTGTGATTTGAGTAGGCTCCACACACCTGCTTCCTACGGTTGGCATTGCTGTGGTGTCTGATATTCCTTGTATACTCATTGCTTTGGATGAAGTTGCCAAGGGAAGGGCTGCTGTTAATTACTAGTTATAGCTTCTCCAGCCACTGCATTCCTATTTTCACATTGTGGCTCAAATCAGTTAATTAGATTAACTCTTAGAGAATGGTGCATAGGCAGGTCCTAGACTCCCTCCTCCCTCACCCTGTATAGCTGCCATTTCTAAACTCAGATCTTTCTAATCTGTTCACTTACTTCTATCTCTGCTACCACCATCTGAGTCTAAGTTGGCCCTTTAACTGTGTGTCTTCTGCTTCTCTTCTTGCAGCCTGCCTCCTGCCCTATCAGGACACTGTAATCAGGATAATCATTTAAAAATCAAACCATAGCAATGCCTCACTTAGGTCTTTAAATAGTTTTTTTATTGTCTTGAGAAAACAGGCTTAAGGAGGCTAAGAAATTGACCTGCATTTGTATAGGATTTGAGCTGAGTCTCTTGGACCCTGAAGTCCACACACAGCACTGGCCAGAGAGGCGATGTGGTCGAGTGTGAAACACTGGATCTCAACCCAAGTCCTGGCTTTGCCATTTAGGAATTTGGGGGTCTTGGCAACTAACAACATCCTGGCGTCTAGCTTTCCTTCTCTCAGAAACAGTGCTATCCGTACTTGCCCTGGTCATTTACCTACTTCTCACAAGCAGAGGCATACCAGACTCTAACAATTATAGATCATGATGTATGCCAGACATTTGCCTAATTTTATGTATATGTCAAAATCTGGCTTTTACGACTCTTCCTCAGTTGTCTTTTCATCATAGGCTTAACAATTATGTCATCACTTGAAAAATACATTGCAAAGGTATTAATCTTGGAGAACGTGTTGTTCCATTCTCCTTCTTAGCTAAGCTACCGAAGACAAATGAGATATGAGAGCAAATGAGATAAGGTTGTGTGAACACTCTGCACAAGTGAAGTCACCATACCTGTGCGTGGTCAGGCCTCTCTCTACACATTTCCCACTTTCCTTAAATGGACAGGACTTCCCTAGTTCTCTTCATCCAGTATAATTGCTTAGGGTATTATGAATTTCCTCTGTGTTTAGGGACTCCTGTTCTGATACATCAAGATACCTAGAGTTGGCTTGTAAAATCAACAAACAGTGCTATCTTCCCAAAGTTAACAAAGTGTGAGGGTTGTGCCCAGAATAGTTCTACTATAAAAACATATTCCACGAAAGGTCAACACATAGAGTTATACACACCAGGGAAAGAGCCTACTTTTGTGCAATTTATAAAGGCCTCTGCGTGTTCTCACTTAGAGCAGCCCAACATGATATGACTAAGTCTCTTGGGTATGCTGCTTAGAGATGATGCCACCAAGCTATGACATTTCTGACCTGATGAGAAATCAACCTTCATAAACATGAGCAAAAATCTGCTTACAGCTTCGAAAACATTAGCAGCCTTTTAATCTAACGAACATCTTTTTTAATCTATTGGGCGTCTTTTCATTTTCTCTAACATGCCATGGCCATGGTTTGAACTATCAGAATCAGAGCCTGTCGATACCAATCTTTTTCCAGAATGTGTTTAATCCCTGTTTCATCAATCAGCATCAGAGTTTAAGTAGAAGTAAACTAATATTTCTTGAGTTCTTACTATGTATGTTAAATAAATTAGTACAATTAATCTTTCCAAAGCCTTACATTCCCCATGAGGTAGCTACAGTAATCCTTACTTCACAGGGAGGAAAGTGAGGTTCAGAGAGGTTAAGAAAATCTTGGAACTATTATTTGAATGTAGTCCTGACTGGCTCAGTAACTCCTGCTATTCTTACTCTAACAAACACGTTCCTGTAAAATAAAAAATTTTTTTCGAGTCGTAGTCTCACTCTGTCATCCAGGTTGGAGTACAGTAGTACACTCACGGCCACCCCGGCGTCAACCTGCTGGGCTCCAGCGATCCTTCCGCCTCAGCCTTAAAGGAAGCTGGAACTACTGGTGCGTGCTACCATGCCCGGCTAATATTTCATTTATTGTAGAGGCAAGGTCTCGCCAAGTTGCCCGGGCTGGACAAGTTGCCCGGGCTGGACAAGTTGCTCAGGCAATCCCCTCACTTCAGCTTCCCAAAGTGCTGGGATTATAGGCTGCTCCACTGAGCCTGGTCAATAAATATGTTTTAATCAAAACAAAAAAGGATCAATTGCTGAGATGCAAAAAAAAAAAGAAGAAAAAGAAAAAAAAGGGGGGGGGCTACTCAGTCCCTGCCCTCATCCTAGATGAGATTACTCATCTAAAATAAAGACAAAAATGAATCCTCTCCACATGTAGAATAAAAAAAATAAACTGTGCCTGGCACCATGCCCTATATAGTTTGAAATGAGAGACAAAAGCAGAAGACCCTCCAAAAATACAGATATAATGGAAATAGGCTATTTTGCGAGAAAATAACTATAAATTAGTACACAAAGGCTCAATGCAGAGAAAGACAAAGTAGATCAAAGAAACAGAATGATTCCAAGTCTAATAAACTGTGATAATATTATGGAGGGTATTAATGTATCTAAAGAAAAGATGTGTCCATCAGAAAGGGAGTTGGTTGGCAATGGAAGATGGAGGGGGGAAGGAGAAAGCAAAGCAGGCTTTGATGGGCTTTCTCTCTCTGCAGGAGACAGCGTCTTGGCCACCAGACTTGGTATTCTGGTTCTATCAACAAGGCTCTGTAAAAGGAGCGGACAGCAGCAACAAGCTATTACAGCTGAGGAAAGCTGCATCTTGAGCAGATGACCTCAACTTCTTTTTTCTGATTCCAAGTTCCCCAAAGCAACTTTCTGATTATAATTTAGCTTCTCTGCAAAAATAAAAAGTATAAGTACAATTCATGCTGACAAGAGAGTTCAGGTCTTCTGAGATTTTCTTTCTTATGGACATTAATAAACTGACAGTATGGTTTTCTACATCAGTGTCTTGGAGTTTGACTAACATTGGGTCTGTGCCCAGGAGGTGAAGCCACTCTTGATGTGCTAGCCAAAAATGCCAATCAGAATCAGGATTCTGATTCTGCAAGGCTGCTGCTGGCCAGGACAAAACCATGAAGAAGTCACCATGGCAAGGCATCCATGGACCACCTACATCCCCCAGATGGCCCTTCCTAATTGATGCTTCAGTCTTTCTGTGTGGACTGCAATTCAAACTACAGGCCTCTATGCAGTCATGCTGGCATATAAGAGCAAACACCATCCTAGCGAAGGGACCTCCCTCAATATGGTGTCATGGAAAATGTGTGAGAGTTGATATTGAGAGACTGAGTTTATCAAATAACAGCTTTGCCACTAATTAACTACATGACTTTAGAAAAGTCATAACTTCCTTGGGTCTAAAGACCCACATCTATAAAATGGAAACCATGTTGTCAAATAAAGCCCTTCAACATTTGTTCCCTTGCAAGGAAGCTGTCACATAAAAATGTATGAAGCAAGGACAATTGAAATTCTATTTTCTCCAAGGCAAACCCAGAAAACTATATCTCAAAACTGCAGGATGCCAGTCTGGGGTTTGCCATCTGCCAGCTGAGTGACCTTGGGCAAGTTGAGATACTTCTGGGGTATCAGTTACTTAGTCTGTGAAGGAAAATTTTGCTAGTTTATATAAAAGGCTCTCCTAGTTCTGAGGTTTGGAGCTAAAACAACCAGGATTTTATTGCCCATAATGAAGTATTCTCTTTGGATGCTAGGCTTACTGCAATAGCGTTCTCTTTGCTTTTTCTGATCTCAGCAAAGTTCTCTTCAATCCATTCCCTATATAATCCTCAGAGTAATCTCAGTAAGACTTAAATGTGACCTTGTTAAACTCTTGCTAGGAAGCCTGCCATTGAAGAATCCCTCCATTGTTTTCAGAATAAAGATGAACATGTCCTTCTTGGCACATAAGGTCCTTCACAAATATGTTCTTGCTTTCTTTCTTGCCTTTGTCTCCTGTTTCCTCTATAGACACACCTTGTGCTTTAGTATTAGGAAACTATATTCAGCTAAGGATGGTTCCCAGATATCTAGATTTGATGCCTTGATATGTAACAAGAGTTCTCTTTGGGGCATGTGGACTTTGAGATAATTATGAAATGTCCAGTTAGAAATGTCAGGTAAGCAGTTAACTATGGGTGTCTGAAACTCATGAGAAGCTCTGGGTTATAGGAATCAAATTTGAGGTCATCCAGATAGACCAAAAAGTTGAACCCATGCAAGTGGAGGCAATCACCCAGGAAGATACATACATCACGAAGAGTAAGAGACAGGTGGTAGAATACTGACTAAACACACACCAACATTGAAGGACTTTACACTAATAAACTCAATTCATGAAAAATTCTATAATTGAACACCAGACAGGGCAAAAAAATCATCTTCTCCCATGTCAACAGCTCTGACCAAATTAAATAAGTTAGCATCTAACCTATTTTTCAGAAAAAGAAACTGAGGTCTGTCTTGGGAGGCTATGATCATTTGTGAAAGGTGTCTAAGCTGGTTAATGAGGAAGCTGGGATTTATATTCAAATCAGTTTTACTTTGATCTTTTGATTCATGCTCTTAAAATCGCTTTCTTGCATAAACCAGACAATATAAGATTTTTCCTTTTCTCTCAGACAATGGAGGCAATAAACTAAATAAAGCTCAATTCAAATAAAGAAGCTATTATAACTCATAGTAAAAGGATATTGAACTTTAATTAATGAATTGGCTAATGATGGTTCCTTGAGTTTACTTAACTAAGTTGTTTATTTGTGAGAAGTAGAAAATTAAGGAGTTCTACCTAAAAGAAGAGCATCCTTATCCTCAGAGTCTATTTGTAGTCAGTTCCTGTGATAATTTATTATAAGAAAAGCTTAAATTTTCATTTGCCTATAAACTTTCATTACCTGTAAAATGGAATAAGTATAGTATTACATAGCTAAAGGCAGACTTTTATTATAAAGTCATAATTCCACTCTTGATGAACATTAGGAGTTTGTGGTCAACATATCAGCCACACCCTGGCCACTATTTTATCCATCCCAGACAAAAATTCTGTCCAAAGTTGCAACAGTCACTCTATATCACACAATCAATACTGCAGAACTTTGGCTTAAAAAAGCACCCTTTAAATTTAGTTGCTTAACTAATGTTTAAGCAAAACAAGCTATTTACATGATATATGTGCAGTGGTGATATGGCTTATTCCCTTTCTTATTTATAATAATTACCTTCTCTGGCTTCTGAAATAGTTCTTAGCTGAATTTCATTATTATTATTTAGCGCCCAACACAAGCTCTTGGGGGCAAGTAGCAGAACTACCAAAACCTGATATGAACAATTTATTGGCCTGTGGTGTGACTACCATATGATTGTCTTCAGAGTGAAATCCTAGAAAAAGCACGTGGGCTTGTATGTGCATTTTCTCCTATGGTGTTTTGGTCTGTCCAAAAATGTTGTGTTTTCAGACATTTCTGAAACATTCCAGAGGAAGATTTGGATGTAAGTAGTCACCAGATGTTATCAGTTCCTGTGGGAAGCCAGCTAAGAAAAATAATTCTTGCTGGGCTTGGTGGCTCAGCCTGTAATCCCGTGCTTTGGGAGGCTGAGGTGAGTGAATTGCCTGAGCCCGTGGGTTCGAGACCTGCCTGGGCAACTTGGCAAGACTTCATCTCTACAATAAATCAAAAAAAAAAAATTAGCCAGGCGTGGTAGCGCGTGCCTGTAGTTCCAGCTACTTGGAAGGCTAAGACGGAAGGATCGCTGGAGCCCAGCAGTTTGAGGCGGTGGTGGCCAGAAGCAACCACTGCACTCCTGTCTGGGCAACAGAGTGAGATTCCAACTCAAAAAAAAAAAAAAAAGAAAGAAACAAAGAAAAATAATTCTCACAGAAAGTAACATGAGGAAACAATTAGCCCTGTTGACAAATTGATTTGTTGAAATGAGGCTGCATCACATCCAGGGGCAACTTGTATCTCTGTAGAGTTCAAGATAAGGGTTCACAGAAACTAAACTCTAGGGCTTTGTACCATTTAGTCCAATTCACAAAAGCTTCTACAATTTAAACCCTAGACAAGGCAGAAAGGCTATGGGAAGATCATCTTCCCCTACATCAGTTTTAACTTGTGAGAGGAGAGCAGATCAATTCATATCTAACCTATTTTGCAGAAAAAGATGCTTAGTTGAAGGACACAAAGTTTTGATTATATAAGATAAACAAATTCTAGAAATCCACTCTATAGCATAGTGCCTATAGTTAATGATATTGTATTGTATATTTAAAATTTTGCTAAGAGGGTATATCTTATGTTAAGCATACTTATTGCAAAATAATAACAAAAGGTGGGAGGAAACTTCTGGAGGTAATAGATATGTCTACAGTATAGATTATAGTGGTGGTTTCATGGGTGTATACTTATTGCCAAACTCATTAAGTTGTATATATTAAATGTATACAGTCATGAAAATCATACCCCAATAAAGGGGTTTAAAAAAACACAGAGGGGAAAAAAAAAGAAGTGAGGCTTTGAGAAGTTATAATCATTAGTGAATTTTACGCTGGCATGCATTACTTGCTTGAAATGGTGGTCAGGTTTTTAATCCACGCTTCTTTGGCTTCCAAACCAAATAAAATGTTGATCCCTTTCTAGTGAGCTCACTTTCCACTGAATTCACTTGTTTAATGAACAAAAAGAATCCATTCTCTTGTTGGCTTCTATCATATCTTCCCATTTGTTGTTACCGTAGAGAGGGAAGAAAGACTGGAAGAGGGTAAAAGAATGCCATCCTAGAACCCTCCAGTATTGACATAAAATAACAATTCCTATATTTGGGGGAGAGGGATTGCATTCTTGGAAAATACTGCATCCTTCTCTTCTTGCCACAAAATCCACAGCAGTCATTGCGAATCAATAACTACCATCTCTGCCCTGGTAAGGGACACAGATTCTCAATATTTCTCTACAAGGAACTATAAGCTGAAGTTTGCCAATCAGCCAGAGTAGATATCTGATAGGAAAACATTATCCCAGACTTAACCTCTCAGTGTCCTCAGTATCCTCATATATAAAGCAAGGACAACAAAGTTCACTGCACAGAGTTATTTTCTTTTAAATACATTGTTTTATTCAACAAAGGATTTTATATGTTAACTGAAAATGTATAAAATTAAAATATTAGAGCCAACTAAAGCAAAATGTCATGTCAGAAAAAATATAAATTAAGATTTAAGATATAGTCTCAAGGAAAAACAAAATTATCATAGATAATTAGGGCATAAGAGCTTACAGGACTGAGCTATATATTTTGACTCTGGGTTTCCTGCAAAGCCAATGTACTAAGATAAGTTGGGTTGCCCTGTGGTCCTCATTGCCCATGAGGAGAACAGTGGGTGCTAACAGAAAGTATTCACAGGGGCTTCATATGCAGGACACAGAGATGCAGAAGGCAGTAGTCTAGGGTGAGTGATTAGCATGTATAAAAATCTCTTGCACGTTAAAGAAGTTTATTATATGTTGAAAGTAAGAATGTTAGTCTTGGTAGTGTACTTGGGGACCTTTGGAAAAATTTTACTACTAATTAACAGAAGACGGAAAGATAGGAGGTTGAGAAGTACCATGGAAGAAAAGAGAGAGACAAGAACTAGTGTTTTTTCTTTACCAGTTAGATAAAAAGAATAGAGGACTGGGTTTTTAAGCCCCACGACATTGGGTGATGTTCATTAGGCAAATGGAATCAGTTTAGCTGGTGAACTGTGGCACATTCAAACAAAGCCACATGCCCAAATGGTTTCTATTAGAAAAACAAGCCCAGAAAACCTTCTAAAATGAGAAATATAATCCAGAGACTAGGGCAGAGGTTTAAAAGTGGAATGGAACCTCAGAAACTGCACATGAGCTTGTTTTGGACCTCAAAAGTATTTGCACAAAGAGACAACCCTCCCACAGCCACCCCCAACTTAAGAGACCCCACAGCACCAAACCGAGACCAAACGAGAGTCTCAAAGAAGAGTGGCAGCCACCATCCATGAGTAACCCACAGCCATTGCTTCCCCTCTTCTCTACCACAGAACCCTGGTTTGTTAAGGTAGGGTTAGAGACTCCTTGTTCTCAGAGAAAGTAGGCCCCTAGCTCACCCACAGAAGATGAAGCATGATTGGCCTAAGCCAGGCATGTTAATTACATCCCCTCTTCTGTCAATGAGTTTTAGGGGGGCATATGGGCTCATAAGACACAAGAAGTTTGCTGTAAGGACTATCAAAGCCTCTGTGAAGGGCAATCATAGCTCTTTGTTCTCTCCTCTTCCTGCAGCCTGGAATGAGGTTGCAATGCTTGGCCATGCAGGAGTCAAACTGTCACCTACCAGGTAACTAACCTGAGGATAGAAGCCAAACATGCTATGGATGGTAAAGTAAAACACAGAATATACTCCCTGGTATTGTTGTGAAAGAAGAGATAGAAGCTGGTTAGGCAGATAGAGAGGGAGGGTCTCAAGGAGACTTAACACCTGTGGGAACGCCCCCTGTACCATCCCCGTTATATAATTGTTGGCTGAAAACGTGGTTAATGTGGTTAAGAACATCCTCTCAACCCAGGATGTATGGCTAAAAGGGACTTTTTGCTGCTTAAACACAGGCACAGCAACTTAACTAAATGTCCTAACTTGACCTTGGCTTATTATAATATCATTAATATAGTATTTGCATTGCAGTTTTACCTCCTCCCTTCCTCTCCCTTCCACCATTGGGCTTTTCTGAGGTACTTACAGGTAATATTCAAGATAGAATAACTTTGATCAAAGACCCGCATGCACAATAAGAATTGGGAATCAGGAAGTAAGAGGCGGTTGAGATGTAAATGAGAGAAACACCCCCAGAAAAGAGAAAATAAAACTACAAACAAACTCCTAGCACCGAGTTACCCATTTCAGGTCCCCTCTCTTTTTCTAGAGAGCTTTGTTGCTTAATAAACTCCTCCTTTCGCTCATCCTTTTGGTGTCCACATTCCTTAATCGACTTGGTCATGGGACAAGAACCCGAGGTTGCTGGTTGAAGCAACAGTTGGACTATGTTACCAGCTCTGGACTGCCTAGCTTGGAACTTTTTCCTATGCAAGAAGAAAGTATCCCTATGTGTCTAAGCTATTATCCTCGCATCATTCTCCACCCTGAGCTGCAGACATAGAAGGAAAAGGTCAGGGTAGAGGAAAAATTGTGAAACAGAGCAACAACTACTGTGTTAATCAGACTTGAACGGAAAAGGTGAGAATTTGTGATGCAGAATTTATGACTGAGGATGAGATATGGGGAGGAGGTAGAAGGCAGGAGGAAGGAGGTGTGGCGTTCACAGGTAGGCTCTGGGAGAGGGATGGAGGAAGCATAATAAGTGCATCATGGTGCTGCTGTCACTGTGAGCCTTTAAATTCTGATCTGTTTTCAAGTCAATGGGGCTTTTGCTTTGCAACCGCAATGTTCTCTTTCTTCTGTGGGCCCATGTGATCATCATGCACAGTCAACGCAGATTCCATCCAGCCTGGGTTTTACTCACAGTTCCTTCTTCTGTCTGCCTTATTATCCTTCTCATCTGATCCCCATTTGTTTGTGGCTTTGGTTTAAAAGCCCACCCATTATGCTACAATGAAAAATGAAATCATAAGATAGATTAAACAAAAGACAAAGAAAGAGAAAACCACAAGGGAGGAGAAAGAACAGGGCAATGAGTATTAGTTTTGACCTGTGTCTTCCAGCCTCTCTCTTCATACTTAGAGCGTTTCCCTAAAATAGGCCAGTGCAGCAAAAAGGATGGAAGGAGGTCTTGTGGATGATGACATACAGCATTTTGACAGGTGCTTCTGGTCCCTCTGAGGAGATGGGCAGCAACACCCAGATGGAAGCCAAGGACAGACACCACTTCCCAAGGATGGGGTCTGCGAAGGGGATGGGAGGAGAAGGAGTACAGCCAGTCAGAGAGTGAGGGAACAAAGCTAAGGCTCCTTCCTCAAACAGTGACCTAACATCTTTGAGGACCAGATGTGGATTCATCAGATGTTCCCTTTAATCTTTTCCACAAGACTGCCAGCTTTCTAGGGAGAAAGTTGACACCTGCCTTAGTTTCTGCTTTATTCTCAGGGCTTAGCACAATGTGTGGCACATAGTACACGTTCAATGAATAGTGAATGAATTAAGGATGTGAACTTTCAGGAGGTTAGAAAGAGCTTCATAAGCACTAACTATTGCCATTGGTTGGGGTGTGTTGTGGTTGCTGTTGCTGTTACTGTGGTGGTAGTGATGGAAAAGGACAATTTCCTCCCGAATCTTCAAACATTTCATAGTCAAGAAGTTCATTGGCTTTTTTAGTCCAACACGAGAAGTGGCGTCTCTGGGTCTCATTAGCATCCTTTGTGTGGAATGCTCCCCCCCAGCACCCCTCAGTGATGGACCCACCAGCGCAATCCTCAGGGAATGGTGGGGTAGGGTGGGATGACGGCAGGTAAGGGATGCCTACTACACTCGGGTCCTACCACGTGGATCCACCCTCCCCTTCCTTTGCAGACTGCCTACCAGTCCCTAAGCAGCTTCCAGTGACTTAACTGCTTGATAATGGCCCCTTCCTCAGGAGACACATGCTGCTCTTGAATGGAAAGAGAGTTTCTGTGATTAAACCCCCAGCTGTCGTTTAGAGCTAAGACTGGATTTCTGAATTTAATTTGAAAATTTCCATCCCTACCCTCTTTTTCTGATGCTTCCTGGTAAATTATTTCCCTCCCCTACTTGGGGGGCCAGAGTGAATGGGTGCTGGACAGCAAAGCTCTCTGTGTACAGCTGCAGCGCATGGGTCAAGCCCCTGCTACATCACCAATGAGGGCACCTATCATTTTGCTCTGCAAAAAGCATAGACTTGGCTCCCTGCTGGGAGGCCCCTTAATGGGTTGGGCAGACTTTTGGTGCTCATCCCAGAGGTGTAGGCTGAGGCGCCTTAGTGTCAATTCCATCAGGTTTTCCTAAGATGCACTTGAGAACTGTGCTCAGACCCCTGAGGCCAATAGGACAGTTCAGCTTTCAGATTCCAAACCACTCCAGCAGACCTGCACTGCCAGAGCAGAGGAATTGAAAGGCTGGATCATTCCTATCTGTTTGCATGTGTTTTAATCCTTTGTGGGACAAACTGAGGATAAAGTAGGTCGAAGGGTACCTACTATCCACCACGATACACTGTCTTCCAGTAGCATTTTGGATAGATAAGTAGATAAAAGAAACATGCATCTTTACATTCCCAACACCTAACATAGCCAGAATCACAGATGCTTAATACATCTGGGGATGAAGGGAAGGAGGGAGAGGGAAGGGAAGGAGGGAGGGAGAAGGGAAGAATTGGGAGTACCACGTACTAACTTTTACCAAAAAGCAAATTAGCTTAAGTTTCTGTCATCTGCTAGGCACTCTTTTCTAAAACGATAAAATATATATTCAGTCAACGGGCACACCCAAGACCTTCCCCTACACCACACACAGAAATACTCTGGAACTTCTCCATCTCCTTTCTCCTTTTTTCTTTTGTCCAGAACACTTATCTGATGAGCTATATGTATTTTTTAATTTTAATGTATTCTGCTTATTTTCTATTCCTCCCACTAGATTGTAAGCTTCATGGGGGCAAAAAGTTTTGTCAGATTTTTCCCCCCTGTGTTTCTAATGCCTGAAAGAATGCCTGGAACACCATAGGCTCTTAATAATAACAAGCGAATGAAAGAAATCTGTGAATGAATGATAGTATGAATAGTAGCCATTATTACCATTAGAGTTGGCAACTCTCGAGCATTTTAAAGTAGAGTTAATATTCCTACCCACCCTAACTGTGTATGATACAAGAACTAAATGAGGTAATGTCCACAAGCACTTTGCACAATGCCTGGCACATAGTACATGCTCAATAAAATGGTGGCTGATATTATTATACCCTAATAGCTGCAAGAATCAAGTGAGACAATTATAATTACCCAACCCTATGAATGAAAAAAAAATCAGGCTCAGAGAATTTTAATGATTTTACCTAAATGACACAGCTAGTGAAAGCCAAACTTAGGCTTCCATCCAAATTCTGCCAAACCTACAATCTATTCACCACATCATACTGTCTTCCAATGACACTTTGCATCTCAGGATGGCCAAGATAAGTGTAAGATACGGCAGGATGATGTAAATGAAAAACTCAAGGCAGCAATTAGATTAAATTTCAAATTGATGTCTGGCAGCTTTCAGAATAAGATTATGGATACATGTGTGTATTTGGTAAATATCTGTGTATGTCACTGCATAGGGAGTGGAGATGGGTGGAAGGCACCTCAGCTTGCTCTGTGGGGGGAATCTACAATCTACATTGAAATGTCATGAGAATTACTGGATAGGAAATAGGCATATAAAGATGAATCATTCCTAGACAAGATGTTGGAATTCCCGGGTTCTGGTCATAGTTTTCCATTTAACTGTGTCATCTTGGTTAAATCTCCCTTTCTACAGTATGTTTTCCTCATATGTAGAAGACGAAAAATTGCCTTCTAACCTAGATCTTTCAACCCTAATAGACCTGTCTGAATTTTGTGAGGGTCAATGATCTCAAGGGTGTGAGAAAACTTTGCAAACCCTAATATGAGCTAAAGATACTGACAGTCTCCTACACAGAGATGAGCAAAGATTGACTAATCCACTGAGAAGATTCTCTCTCTCCTACTGGGCTCCTGTGAAGTCATCTTTTAGGGCAGAGGTCCCTAACCTTTTTGGTATCAGGAACCAGTTTCATGAAAGACAAAAATTCCATGGATGGGGTGAGAGGAGAGGTGTGCAGTCAAACCTCACTGCTAATGTTAATCCATATTTGTAGTTGCTCCCAGCACTAGCATCACCGTCTCAGCTCCACCTCAGATCATTAGCTGATTCCCAGGAGAACCTGGTAAAGGAGGTACATGTTGCCTTTTTGTGTGTGTTTAGGCTTAGGGACAAGCAGAGTTCAGATGTCCCTAAGCAGATTATAGTGAGACCCATTTCCTGTCAGACCCCAATAGTTATTTCTCCTTGCTTCTCCAGCTTCGCCTCACCCCAAAGATTCCACTTCTGTCTGCTTACCTTCTTCTTTATCCTATCAAAGGAAAGCCTTTTCTTTCTCTGTTTCTGAGATGCTGGCAGACATCACTGTTATAACATTCTCCCTTTTCCAATTGTCCCTTTAACCTCCCTTCAGTAATTCTTTTGAATAAAAGCCTCTCTTTACTAAGTTCTGATTTGTTTTTCTTCGACATCTCAAGTGCTATAAATATAGGACCTTCTAAAAATATCTGATGTTCACCTACTTCCCTTCACATCCATAGTCAATGCCCCAGTCCAAATTTAGTTCGGCATCAACTCTTTTCTGGAGAACTAGTATCTTAACATCTATTCTTATCCCCCTCCAATCTATGCTCTTTCCCATAGCCAAGGTGATCTTTAAAAAATAAATCTGGTCATATTATTTTCTTTCTTATGGATGTTCAACAGTCTTCAATTGCCTTTAGGATACATTCTAAGTCTGTACTATACTCTGTTAGTGGGGGGTGGTGTGACCTGTCTCCCCTTCCCCTCTTCTTTATTCTATGCTCTGTGCATCAACCTCACTCACCTACCTTTGGTTACATACACTCTAACATTCCATACTTCTTCTCACCCTCTTGAGCTGCTCTTCTGCATCCACTTGGAAGACTGCATTTACTCTTGCCTGGTTACCTCTTGTTCTCCTTCGAATGTCAGTTCAAGCATCACTCCCTTGGGAACATTTTTCCTAATCACCCCCAACTAGGGTTAGCTCTCCATATGTCAAGTTTAACAATATTTGAAATTGCATGTTTAGCAATTATTTGGTAAATGTCTTTTTCCTGTCATTAGATTATAAACTCCATGAGGTCAATTTTTGGCCACCTATTATATCCCCTCAAAAACTAGCATGGTATCTGACATATAGCGGGCACTAACAGTTGAATCACTTATAATGATAATGAGAAGAATAACATGATATATAAAAATGGTCCATAATATAATATTATGTCTTTGAAACATCAACCTTTGGGTAAAATGACCTTATTTCAATCTTGCTTCTGAAACTGATTATTTTATCACCAAAGAAATAGCAAATATAGGGACTAATAAGATGGAAAAGTGGTGTGTGTGTGTGTGTGTGTGTGTGTGTGTTTTGATCTTTACAGATGCAGATATGTTTGGCTATCTTTTAAATCTAGATTTTTTTTTACACCAAACCCTAATACAATCCTAGCAGAAGTTTCTCTACCTTTTTAGAGAAAAGTCTTTCATACTCATTGTGTCTAGCAGCAGAGAAACTGAGGTCTATTCAGAAGACTGAGGTCTAGGTCTCTTCTCCTCCCCACTCTTCTTCCATCTACAAGCAATCTCCCACCTTCAACAAGGTCATTCATGCAGTAGTGAGAATGGGATTTTTGCTGAATAGACTCCACATACAATAGTCTTCCTGGAGTTGGTCACCTTATCCTTAGGGTGACCTTGAGCTCCCTGAAGGTTAGAGATGTCTTTAACCTCTGGATCCATCATCCTTGTCATAATGTCTATCACATGCAAGGGTCTCAATAAATATTTATTGAATGATAGAAAACCACAGTGATAACAGATGGTTTCTGTAACATTCTGTAATAGAGGCTTTATACAATATCCCTCCCACTACAAAAATCTCCCCAAATCAATTTCTCCTTTGTTGCACATTCACTCTCCGAGCTCTCATGTAATATAGTTTACTTAGGGCAACAAGCTCCTACAAAATTCTGGCCAGGAAAATGTTCTGTATGGGAGAGAATGCAAGTTACTAACCCCAACCAATTTAATAGTACCTTTGTTATTTCTGACCACTCTAAATTGACTTTTCTAGCTCTGACTGATTCCTTGAGATTGTCAGATTCTGCTTGGATGGCCACATTCCTTCCTTAGAAAATCATCTTCGAAATGACTATATAAAGCAAGGTTTCTAGCAGAAAATATTTGACTGTTCAGCATGAAATATAAGCAAGAAATAAGGAGATCTTCATGAGAGGGAGAATGTATGAGTGAGAGAAAGATTTGTCAAATCTTTGGATGCAAAGACAAAAGATACCTATGCCCTGAACCTATCACCATTGCCAAGTGAATATGTTGGGCACATTCTATAGGTAGGCACAAGGCGGAAAATAGTGAACCAGGCATAATATAAGCCTTCCAAGAGTATGTTATCTAATTTGGGAAATATAATTTTTATTTTTAATTTTTTTTAGTTAGGGTCTCACTCTGTTGCTCAGGCTGACGTGCAATGGTATGATCACAGCTTCAAACTCCTAGGCTCAAGTGATTCTCCTACCTCTGCCTCCTGAGTACCTAGGAATACAGGTGCACACCGCCAACCCTGGCAAATACTTTGTTATTTTTTGTAGAGACACAGTCTCGCTATGTTGCCTAGGCTGGTTTTGAACTTCTGAGCTCAAGCAATCCTCCAGCCTTGGCATCCCAAAGTGCTGGGATTACAGGTATGAACCACTGCACTCAGCCAGAAATAGAATATTATTTTAAAAAATAAATACAAACTAAAACGGAAGTAGAGATTTTTTTTAATGAAATTAGGAGATCCATCAATAGAGAATCAAGACCCCCAAGGGTTATGAACAGAGCAGACCAAAAATAATAAAACCTGAATATGAGGACCCTAAGCAGTATACATTTCTTTTTAAATCCCTGATAAAACCTCAAGCAGGAAAATAAATCCAAGCTGGAAGAGTAAATTACTACAGATTACAAGAGTGCATTTCAGTGATTCTGAATTTTTTTTAAAAATGGATTTTGTCATTTCTTATTGCTCAGAGAATTCAAATGTCTGAGAACTTTGTCCTCTCGGCCCTTCCTGGCCTCCCTCCATTATGTTTTGTAGAACAATCCTCAAACCAGGCATCAAACCTTTTTATCTCATCTCTAGATTTTGAAGCTGACGATTTTTTGGAATTGACCCTATGTGGTCTTCATTGCTTTCAGCCCTTCTAAAATAATGGTCACAAGCATTCTCTGCATTAAAATCAGAGCTAGTCTGTCATTTGGCCTAGGAGGCTGCTGTGAAGCAAGATATCAAACTCCTAGAGACATGATGAGTTGGAATATCAATAAGAAGATATATTAGAACCACAAAGCAGAAAATGAGGCAGTGAAAAAGTCTCCGATGTCCTCTGAAGCCTATGTGGTTGGGAAAGGGTCTCATGATATTAATTAATCATGGAGCACATGGGAGGTTCACAGAAAGGATCAATAACTAGTCTTCTTTGATCAACCTATAGTCATGAGTGATAACAAGAAATCAGTTAGTCTCCTATGGTAAACTAAGTCACTCACAATTCTTCACACATTCCCTGTTTTTGAATTATACACCCATGCCCTTTACATGTGACTTCACAGAACCTCCCACTAGAGCTGGTGTAGTGTGGTAACCCACCCCATGTTGGGCGTGGCCACATGACATGCCCTGACTAAGGGAATGTGGACAGAAGTGATAATATGTAAAATGCAGACTAAGGTCTCAGGAGGTATTAAGTGCTTCCATGTTTCCTTTTGCACTCCGACCTTTTGCCAGGAGAAGAGTATTTCCTGGCTAGCTTCTGGTCCAAACAGAATATGGTGACCAAAGAGGAGACCTGGATCTAACTTGAAACCTGTAGTTGCGTCCAGTTATTCTATAGCTTGGAATGGAACCACCCCAACCTATCCACAGAGCTGTGAATATCGAATTTAAATATGGCTTGTTATGAGCCAGTAAGTCTTGGAGTGGCTTGTTAACAACATTATTGAGGCAATAGCTGGCAAATATTGCTACTGTGAAGTCATTAAAAATCATGGTTTTTAAGATTTTATGATTTGAAACAAAGATCATGTAATGCCAAATTAAAATTATGGTACAATTATGCAATAATAAGAATTTCTGAAACAATCAGGAACTGAAAAGATTAGCATAAAAATTACTCATAACATGACATTAACATATCACATATATTCCAAAAGAATAGAATTAATGCATAGCAACATGTTAATAATGACCATTTCTGTTCGGTATAATTGTGCTTGATTTTATTTATTTTTGTCTGCCATGAAATAGGTGCTCGATTAATGGTGGGCAAATAAAAAGTTGAATTAATAAATGTTCATGTGCCAAATATTCTACAGTAAACATATATTACTTTTAGAATTATAAAAATCAATGTTTATTTTCTAAAATAGAGATCTATGATCTATAATGTCAATAATAACCCACTGATGACAATTCTTCATGAGACTTCTTTTCAACAGTGGTAAACACTCCTAACAGAGCTATAATCTAGAGATTGGTTTATTGAGTAGCATTTTATGAAGACAGAATAACAGTCCTACCAAACTCAAGATTCATTATATCAATTGCTCCATCAAAGCCCCCAGGAACAACACTCTGCAGTGAAAAGAAATTGAATAGGTCAAACATGCTCTTCACATAGGAGGAAAAAAAAAACTTAAAGTGTTTTGAAGGGATCATGGCAAGAAAATAAGGAAGGTGAAAGAAAGGCAAGAAAGTGAGAGGACTGTAGGGAGAGAGAAAGAAAGGGGAAAGGAGAATTTATGAAGAAATAATTCTGCTCAGATCATCCTGAGGATATCCCTGGACTGTCACACCACCACCATCAATCTCCATCTACAGAAAGCTCAAGGGGCAATCCCAACATCAGACAGAGAGGTGCTCCTTTGCTGCAGCCATTTCCCCAAGAAGGGACTGATATTCCAGTGCATGGTCTACATTCCTGTTATATTTAAACCTCCTGATTTTATAGTCGTTGTTACCTCTTCCCAAGACTCTTCCTCATCTACCACAGCTCAAAAGGAAGTGGCTTCCACGCAGAGGCCTTGGGCCTGTCCTCCTCTTCTACCTGATGCTACTTTCTAAGTAGCTGCTGACACCAACCAATTAGATGCATTCCTTCCATTGTCCATCTGTTTAAGTGACTCTGACTCTTAGCTTTCTACAGCTAATTTTGAGTTGCAGGAATAGTTTCTACAAGACCAAGCAGCCACACTCTAGCCTACAAGAGCTCCTGGATGACTCCTCTCTGGGCACATCCCCACCTCTGCCTGCCAGAAATCCTAACTCATTGCTGGGGGTAAAGGGGGTGGTTTCCAGCTGCCTAGCAGGCACCAAGTTTCCTTGAATTTGTCAGATTATAAAACCGAATTCTAACTACAGTATAGTTAACTTTAGAAGTAGTCCTATTCATGTAGATTTTCATGAGTCCCTTCATTTCTTTTTTTCTCCACAGATACAGAATGAGCTTTTCTTCCTTAGCACTGAGGATACATGCTTGATGGCTGACAGTCTAGGGAAGGAGACAGACAAGCAAAACAAAAATCAGAGCAGTCCAGGTTTATGGTTGAGGAATTTGTGTCTGTACATTCATATGAATGCATGTATGTGTGTATACATGTATATATACATATGGGTAAGGATGTAGGTATGAGTTAAGGTATGTTGCAGCCCTGGATAAACTGTGACAGGGAAAAATGTGTCTTCCCAGTCTTGAGCTGTACTCATTTATGCTGTTTTAGACCTGCCTTATGACACTTTAGAGTTCATCTCCTCCACTTAGGAACCAAGACTGTGAACAAGAGGATGTTGGAAGATCCTGATTGCTTTTCCCAACCCTGAATCTAATCCAAATGAACAGACTCCATCCCTACTTATTTCTCATGTTCACCTCTTGAAAGTTCTAAAGCAGAGAATGGACAGGATTGGCAGATAAACAACTAAGGGCATCACCATTTCTCATAGCTCTCTTTCCCTCTCAAAGTATGGGATCTCACCTCTAAGGCTTCCTGTTATAATGAATGATAAAGAATAATGGAAAATCTGTTAAGAATTTCTACCTCCAGTATTTGCTAACATTGTGGCTATGGAAACTTATTTAATCTATCTGATCCTTGATTTAATTATCTAAAAAATATGAGTGACACCACAAACTTTATAAGCTTGGCTCTAAAAATTAAGTGAGAGAATAATAGTAATATTCCTCCATGCATTGAACACTTACAAAGTTACAGCACTTACAAAGATTTTTACATAATCATCTTATTTAAGCCTTATAACAATCCCTAAAAGGCTTTTCTATAGATCAGAAAATTGAGGTTCAGAGGGGTTAAAAACACATCCAATATCACAAAATAATAAGAGATTATGTAATAATGAGTAACAGAATTGGAATGCAAATTCATTTCTATCTGACTCTAAATCTGGTGCATCTTAACTTATGGACCAATTTCTACCTGGCACAAGTAGAAACTCAATACATGTGAATTCCCTTTTTATACTCCCTTATATTTGAATTTCAGTAGATTTCATGACCTCGGTATGACCCTCCACTCCCTCCTAGGTTGTTTTTCAGTGGTTCCTTCCCTCTTAGGGATGATTAGGAATCTGTATATTCCGACCACTTCTTTAAGCATCTCTTTTTAAACAGATGTGTTGATAATGCAAGGTTTGGGTAATGAGATTTTCCAGGCCATAAATTGCTAACTGTGAATTAATTGCCTAGCTTATTTGCAATAAATAAAGGGACTATTACATGTGAAAAAAGAAAATCACAAGGACCCACTGAGCTTGTACAGAAAGATTCTGAGCTGTGTGCTACAGGAGCATCTTACTATCAGGTATGCAGGAAGACCAGACCCAAGGCACAAAGCATGAGTACCTTCAACATTGCTTTAGGATAGAGCGCTCTGGTCTAAGATTCAAAATACTGAGTTAATGGCTACTTACCATCTGTGTGATTTTGGGCAAGTTATACAACCACTCTGAATCTCGGTTTTTTCCTTTGTAAATCATCAGCACTGGCATAGATGACTTTTTAAGACCCTGACCAGCCCTAGCATTCAATGATTCTATATTAGTAGACACTGGGAAAAACCATGATTTCTGTATCGAGTAATACTGTGAGATGCTCCTATGATCTAAAATGCTTTTGAAATATGTGATTTACCTGAACTCAATCTAAGACTATTTTGAGGAACAAGATGAGGCAGTAAATACAATGCTACCTGATGTGGACCCAAGGCATTTTTTCAGGATAAGAAATTAACAAAAGCAGTCACCCACTCTCCCATGTATGTTAAAATGTCTGATAATCATATGTGCTACTGCCTATGACTGTTACTCATCCATTTTTTCTCTTTCTACCTCTACTCTCAATACAGCTTTGACTGTGGGGATTCCCACAGGAGGTTCCATCCTACAGTGACCAAAGATGCCAGGTTGCTTGTGAGAGTTTCATTACAAACTGAGCCATGGGGCATGGAGACAAGAACCCTCTGAGCAACAGCCCGCTACCCCAGTGGCATTAAGAGTCAGTCACTATCTTCAGACCCAGAGAGGATGTCTTCAGGAGTGGGGAGAATTCAGCTAAGCAAACATCAGAGCAGTTATCTTTTCTTTACAACATCACTGATGGAGATAAAAAGTGGGCCAGCCCCAGCTGGTGTCAGTATGTGGCCCCAGGCGACTATATGAAAACAATATTGAAATACCAGTGGGACACAGCAGGAGGTTTCAGACAAGGGGCCTGCAGAGAAGATTGAAATCAGAAAGGCACAGGGCTTTCTTTCCCTGGGGGAACAAAGAGGGAGAGCGTGTTAATCCCACAGATTTTGTAAGGTTTCTGATTTACTGGCCTCTTAGAAGGCTCTGTTGGGGTTTGTCATTTTGATGAGAATGTCTTGCTGCAAAGGTTAAACATGCTAAGAAGCATGAAATGATCTTCTCCAAGAAAGACTGCATCTACTTGGCAGGGAGATAGCTGTCCAATAGCCCACAGAAGGGGGCCTATCAAGAGCCATTTATACCCAGGGTTTCTAGTCCTAAGTTCCAGATGCACTTATCACTCGAAAGTCCTCTCTGTTGGGCAGGGTTTCTTTGTTGTTCATGGGTAAGATGTGATGGGTGATGAAAGAGAAAGGGAGGAAGAAGGTGTTCATGTCTCTTCTTTCTATATATTTTTCTTTCTAAATCAGTTGCCAATATTTCAAATACAATTTATCAACAAGAACAAATAACTAAAGATTGACTAAATGCCTTTGCTATACTGGCATGATTCTACTGCCTAGTAGGTCATGGGACATAAAATATATTATCTTAACAAAATATGCACAGATACTGCTTTTATATATATATATATATATATATATTAAAAACCCAAAACAGGGGGACCATAATGAAGGGTTGAAAACATTATATTTCATTATATTCTATTCTTTGTGACACTTATTTCTTACCTGGAGGCCTCAATTTACTTATCTGAAATTAAGAGGGGGGTGGTTTTGCTAGACAGTCTCTGAGTGTCTATTCTACTGGCAAGACAAATAATTCTATGACCCTTTAAACTCTGGTTTCCTTTGGGTCAATCTGGTTTTAGGTTTTGAGTTTGGGGCTTCTATTCATGATTGCTACATGTCTGCTGTTTCTTTTCCTTAGCAACCCTAGGTTGTATTAAACCAAACCCATGATAACCTAGAGAAACTTTTCAGAAACTTGAGGGAAACTATATGCATGTACTCTGTGTACACACACCCACCCACCTACACACCCACCACCCCACACACACACGATCCTCAGTACTGGGTGTCATTGCCATAAAGCACAAATGAGAGACCAGAATAGGGAGAACCTCAAAATATGATTTTTCTATCATTAAGGAATCTTTTAGCTTATTCAAGTATGGTTACTTTTACAAGAGAAGAATGGGCAAACTACCACTCATTTTTTCCACCAAATATATGACAAAGCTTGGCTGATATCATCACAGTGTCAACAGACCATGTGAGCACAGTAACACAGTTCTTCAAACCTGGAATTATAGCAGAGTCATGTTTTGAGTCCAAACCCTTTGAAGTGTGGAGAAAAGCATGCTTTGGAATGTTCTTCCATGGCTTAACCTTCCCACTTTAAGCTCTAACCTATATCATATGCCTCAATACAGAAATCAGACCTGGCATTTCCACAACACAGGACAAAAATGGAGTAAAAACATCAGCCAAGTTGTTTTTCACTCTTGAATCGCTGAATTCCAGATTCAGAAAGGGCCATGTTGGTTTTATTATCTACACAAGCACGTTCTGCACTTTGACTCCATAAGAGAGCCTTCTAATCAGGCAACCAAACAGCCTAACAATCAATATTCTCTGTGGTAAATATGGAAACTGAGACACAGAGAAAGGGTAAGTACATACGTTCAGAGTGGGACCAAAACAGGTGTAGGTTTGACTCCCTGATTCATCTACCTAATAGTCATCTTAGTCCTCCCTACTCTTCCTGAGAATCTGCCGCTGATTCAAGATGGCTTACTGGCACAAGGAAGAAACAAAAAGCTTTGATAGCCATGCACTCTTTAGCTGTGTACAACTGGTTACTAAGTCCTATCGACACTGCTTCTTATGTATGGATTAAGTGTGTTCCAAAATTCCACCTCCATTCTCTTCCATGTAGACTCTTATCTTTCATTTCTGAGTTAATGTCAACACAAACTGCACTATTGGAAGCTGATCTGTTGGCCTTCTGTCTCCCATATTCAAGCCATCCTCTGCCACAGTGAGCTGACCTTGTCATCCCACTGCTAAAAATGGTATGCTGCCTACAAGACCCAAACTTGTTGGGAGAACACACAAGGTGTTTCACAGCTGGCCTTGCCACCCCCACAGCCACATCTTTTAAACCCTCTCCTCAGATCCCTTCTCACTCTCCAAGCCTCAGTTCTACTCCTATGGGACAACTGTTTAAGTCACATTTGCATATCTGTTCCTTCTGCCTGAAGTATCTTCTCCCAGCCTGGTCTGCCTGGGAGACTTCCACGAATCCTCAATTCTAGTGCCACCCAGTCTGTGATGCCTTCCGTGATATTTCTCCCTGAATTTACACCCCATCTTCCTCGGATTCCAGAATATAATGGTATGCCTATGAGGAGAACCACAATTCATGCCTTGGTATCTCAAGAGTTCAACACAGTCCCTGGCACAAAGCTCTCAATAGGTACTTGCAAATGAATTAGGCCCTTAAGTCCTTCATCTAGGAAATGAGGAAATAATATATGCCTGCAGAGTGTATGTGAGGGTTAAATGGCCCAGTGTTGATTAAGAACATCACGAAGAGCAGGCACATACTTTCCTTCAATAAATATTAGCTCTTAACTTTTCTTTCCACTTAGTGACAAAGGAATCATCTATCTGTGAAAAGAAACATGAAGCCGGGGATGCTAGAAAAGTCAGCAACAATCCCCTCGCGTTGTGTTTCAAAGTACTTGTTTCTCATAATTCAGCAGCGTTTCATTTATTGCATTATAATGGGCAGATGTCTGCTGGCAGTTAAACTGCTTTTAGCAAATGCAGTCATAAAGACACAAGCGGCAGTGTAAATTGCCGCCACGTCCCTGCATTTGACAGCACCGCAGCCAGCAGCAGGTGTGTCGTGGCTCAGAAGCAGCTGTCACACACTGCACCAAAGTGCTGACCCTCCCACATGCAGGCTGAATGCAGGTGTAGGTGTCGATTTCTCAAAGACCTCCGAAGTCCCTGGCCTATCCTTCTGAGACCCAAAGAGCTTCCAGAATAACTAGCATCTATTTCCTTGATCCTCTTTTTTTGAGTGACAGAGCAGTTGTGATCAGTTATATCTCAGACTCTGACCTGGTGGAATAGATATCAGTTAGGGTTCATGGATGATGGGACAGTTTCCTGGGATCACACCATTTTGTGCCTGTGGAAAGGGAAACTTGCAGAACTGGAAGAGAAAAAAAGAGACTGACTCTGAGCCCTTGCTTGTCACCAGAGATACACTTCTATAATTTAAGCAACAGCAGATAAGCAAAAATGGGGATGCTTTGATTGATGTCAATGAATTGTGTATTCCTTGGGAAGTCCCTGAGAAAGGGACTTCCCAAGGAATGCACATTATACATGCCATTATCCATCAAAAAGGGTAAACAATAGACCAAAAAAGAAGACAGCCTTCTAATGCCCTTAAGAGACCCAGGGTCCTAATCATTAATCCATCAATGAAAATTCATGCATCATGGGCAGTGCTGATATAACTAAACCCAGTGCCCCAACCCAGACAGTTCTGCAGATTGCAAGGAAGAAATACATTTTTGTCCTGCCTTTCACTCACCTTTATCCCTCTCCTCGGGATAAAGGAAGACATTGCCAAGCTGATGACATTTGAGAATCAGAGTTTTGGAGTGGAAAGGGGACCTGAGAGAGCATGAAACCCAATTGCCTCATTTTATTCTTACAGAACAGAGAGGACAAAGGATCCAAGTAACTATCTCAAGGTCAAACATTTAAACAAAGCACTTGGACATCCCTAGGGGATGGGGTCACAGAAATAAGGCAAATCCCCTCCCCAGTGGTACTGGGACCAATGAAAGCAACCATTGTTAATATATTTGACTGTGGAAGCTCAGACTTCTGCTGTTCCCACATCAATGAGTTGAGTTAGTCTGAGCAAGAACCCATTGGATCCAGAACTAGTTATAAAATGGTATATAAGATTGGTCATATCTTGCTTTCTAATTGTCACCTCTCTCTTTCTTGTGATTATCCCCTGAATCATTGCCCTTGGTAGGCGGCATTATTATTTCCAGATTACTTCTTCATTCCTTCTACTACATCATGAGCTCAAGAGGGGCAGAAAATATACCTTCTATAATTTTTCATCCTCATAACCTAGCTCCCAAAGCCTGACACAGAGAACTAGAATTCCTATGTTAATGTTGACATTAATTCCAAAGAAGCATTATAGCTTCATTTTCTACAGCTTTCTGGACCCAAAGTCACTGAAACTAAAGCTACTTAAGGTAGGATGGTGTTGAGAATACAGAAATTTTAATAATCTAACTTTAATATTCTAAGGAAGGCACACAGTGAATTTGGGTTCATAATTATATACTACATGCTGTCTAGTTGTCCAAAGAATAGAGAAGTATGGTTTGACCTAAGATAACACTGTAGAGAAGGAGAGAGTGGGAAGATGCAGGATGAGCTTAGATGAGGAGTAGATGGGACTTGCTGAAACATACTGAATATCATAGGAGAAAATGCCTAAGGACAATGGTGATGCCATTTACTGAGATGGGAAAAGCTAAAAGTAAAACAGTCTGGTACAGAAAGAAAGAACTCAAGAGTTCTATTTTTCAATGATATAAGATGTCTACCAGATATCCAAATGAAGATATTCAGTAGACAACAGGGGATATAGGAATCTGGGATTCTAGGGAGCACTCCAGGCTAGAAATCCCAATCTGGGAGTCACCAATGCATAGATGACCCCTAATACCATGGCAATGGATAAGGACACCAAGGGGGATGTGCAGATTGAGAGGAGACCTAAAACAAAGCCATAGGGCCCTTCAACATTTAATAAACAACATATGAGGTTATAACACAATGCTAGAGACTATGGGGAAACAAAGGTATTTAATGCACTGATCCACCCCCTCTATGATCTTAGACTCTGAACCTCACCCCCACCCCACACACACACGAAGGAAAGGCTGCTCAACATAATGGAAAATGCAATGGATTAGAAGTCAGGAATCATAATTTTTCATCATTTGATAGCTACTCCACTTTAAAGTGATGTTGGCCTGTTAACTTCCAAGCTTCCAGTTCCTCACCTACCAAAACAAGGATGAGGTACAAGTAACATCTATGGTATCTATCAACCTTACTGCTTTCTATGTGACATCCCAATGACAAAACCCAGCCTCATCTAAGAGTGGTACCTCGCCCTTCCCAGGCAGGATATGCTGCTTCCGCTGCCTCAGGAGCACAGAACAGCAATCCAAGGGGTTGTGTAGAAGGAGAGACCCATGGAGGGGAAAGGGAGCAGCTGCCACTTGCATGTCTTTCCCCCAGAACAAGAGTCATGGTTTTCAGTGGGCGCATATGTTAGATAAATGGAATTCTGGGGCCTGTGAGAAGAGCAAATCTGCCCTCTCTACCACATTTTCTTGGTTCTGCAAATTAATATTCTGAAAAGCATCCAGTTTCTATGATCCTACAAAATATTTTCTTTCAGCAGACTGCAGGAGTGGTCAATAAAAGGGCAGAATGAAAAAATGTGCAGTAGTTCTACATGACTGGGCATCTATAACAGAATGTGGCTTTATGGGTCAGAGTACCCTGACCTTAACCATGAGAGAGCTCTAAGGAAGCAGTTCAGTAAGATTATATGTGTGTGTATGTGCACAAAGAATACAGAGCAAGGAAGAGTCGTTGTAAATTATATCATAATAGGTGGGAGAAATAAGACACAAATTTCACATGTAGCAAGATCATAGCCATATACAAGGAAACAAGACCCTCATGCATAACTGGGAAAAGACTAGAAAACTACACCAAATGGTTAATAATTGTGTTTGAGTTGTGGGTGGTTTTTTCCTCATAATTCTTACTAGCTTCCTGTACTTTTACATTTTGTTTAATGTGTATAAAATTCTTTTACAGTATTTTGTTTTCCAATTAATAACGCTTAATGCTCTACAGGAACCACAGTAGTCCACATCCTTTGCTGTGGCTTCCGGTGATTCAGTAGGTCTTCTAGGCCTCGAGGCAGGAAAGCATTTGAACATAGGGAAGAATTTAGATTTTTTAAAATCTAGGCACTATTTATCTAGAAAAGAATCCAAGCCATTTCACTGTACAGAAATCTCCCAAGACACTCAGGCTTCTCATTTTTTTTTCAAGGAAATCTCAAAAAGCTGACCTCCCTATGACCTCTTGGAGAGTATCTGACATACCAGGAATAGTTGGCCTGGATGAACAAGACACAGCTGGATGAAATGAAGGCCCAAGACTCTGCAGGACACTCTCAATGGGGATGGGGTATGGTAGAGACTGTAATCGGCTTTTCTTTATTAGATCACGACCCACCCTCCTCAATAATATCCTGAATAAGAGAGAATATCACCATGCACCCCCATTTTACAGATAAGAAAACCGAGACTTAGAATTAAACACTTTTTGTATATCATCTTGCTAATAAATGACAGAACCAACACAGGAATCAAGGTCTGCCTGCCTGGTTCCAAAATTCATGCTATTAGCCATGGGGCCACACTGCCTTTAAGTACTGTACTGTAGGTTATTTTTTTTTAACATAGGGATGAACTTATGCTGAGTTACTTTCTTGCTAAATAAATATCATCATACATTTCCAAAAAGCCATCCAGGGAACAGGATAGAATCAGCAATGTCCTCAAATTTAAACTCAGTGGTCCATAAATAAATAAAGTCCATGGGCCTTGCCTTACTGAGACTTGATTCTCACCAACGCGACAAAACAGTTTGGCTCCATCAGCAAGAAGAAGATGCCTACGTTGTCCCAGATCACTAAATCACATCTTCGTAAGAAGGAAGAACTCTGGAACAGAGTCTAAAGACAAGTCAGACTATTTCCCCTGCCCAGCTGGACTTCACGTGATGGCAGGTAGTCTTTTCATTAGACTGAAACATTGCAACCAAACTGATTAGAATTAAGTAGTTAAACAGGTCTTTGCTTTTTAGATCATGGGGCTATCTCTCACATTACATGAATAGCAAGCCAAAATAGCTAGAACTGAACAATTAGGATGAATAGACATTTACATCTGCTATAATAGCATCCGATTATGTGGGAAAAAATCTAAATATGATATCAAGCCAATTTTTAGGTGTCAAGATTTAGAGTTGCTCATCTTCACAGGCAGAAGAAACACTCTTATAAGAGTAGAAGCAGGAATCGTCCAAATTTACTATGAGAGATACCACGCAAATTAATCTTAGCCCCATATACTCATAGATTTCCTAGGTCTTTCTTTCTTTTCCTTTCTTTTCCTTTCTTTTCCTTTCTTTCCTTCCTTTCTTTCCTTCCTTTCTTTCCTTCCTTTCTTTCCTTCCTTCCTTTCCTTCCTTTCTTCCTTCCTTTCCTTCCTTCCTTTCCTTCCTTCCTTTCCTTCCTTCCTTTCCTTCCTTCCTTTCCTTCCTTCCTTTCCTTCCTTCCTTTCCTTCCTTTCCTTCCTTCCTTTCCTTCCTTCCTTTCCTTCCTTTCCTTCCTTCCTTTCCTTCCTTTCCTTCCTTCTTTCCTTCCTTCTTTCCTTCCTTCTTTCCTTCCTTCCCTCCCTCATCCTCTTATTCCCTTATCTTTGGCTGACATCTTTGACCCAAGAGTTGTCCCTTATACTAATCTGCTCACTTTGCTTGGGTTCTTAGGCTACTTTGATCTGACTTGGGCCATGCCCAACTCTGAATTCCAGTTTTCCATCTCCCACCCATGTTTTCTCCACTTTATATATACAAGTGCCTTTTTCTAACATTCCCATTTCTGTGTGGGGCCAGCAATACCAAGGAACTCATTCCCTAAAAAGCCCCAGTATAGAATAAAATTTGAGCTACAGTGGGACACACTGCGTTAGGAACTGTCTTAGGCTTATCACATTTGGTACAAATGGTCAATTCCAGATTAGTATTCATGCTTCTAGAAAATAATTAGAGAGAGAATGGCAAACTGAGTGATCAATAGATGTTGTCATGATGAATGGTGTACCTTAATTCAAAGAGATTATGACAAACACTTTTTCTTCACTAATCTTCAGAAGTGCCTAGAGTGGAATACTGAGAATCAGGGGTAGAAAGAGGCCATAGTTTTGTTAAAAATAGGGGCCAAGGTTGGGCTCGGTGGTTCAGCCTGTAATCCCAGCACTTTGACAGGTAGAGGCAAGTGGATTGCCTGAGCCCATGGGTTCAAGACCCACCCGGGCAACCTCGTCTCTACAATAAATCAAAAATTAACCAGGCATGGTAGTGCATGCCTGTAGTTCTGGTTACTTGGAAGGTTGAGGCAGAAGGATCGCTGGAGCCCAGCAGGTCAAGGCTGCGGTGGCCAGGAGCACATCACTGCACTCCAGTCTGGGCAACAGAGTGAGACTCCAACTCAAAAAAAAAAGAAAGAAAGAAGAAATAGGGGCCAAGAAAACCTAAGAAACCTTGGGTCCTTCTCTTGAACAACACTCCCCCATATAGAAGTGGCCATACCGACCTGTTTACCCTACTGTTCTCCTACAGACATTCACCATAATATCTACCACAGGTTAAGCATTTCCCTTTGTTTCTCTGGGAGGACTATACTCCCTTTGATCAAGAGTAGAAGCTGTGTCCTTTTTTTTTCCTTCATTTTAAGCACTAAACATAGTGTCTGGAACATATTAGGACCTCAGTAGATGTCTGCTGCATGTAGGAAAAATGAAGAAAAGATACCCAAAAGAGTCTTCACTGAGGAATCAGTTTCAATAAAGAAAAACAATGTCATTGGAAAGCTCTATTTTTCTTTCTTCACAGAGAGCAGTCCAATCATTTTTACACTCCACTGATTCATTCTGAACATGGTGTCAGGAACAATACAGGGGCAAAAAACAATTAGTGGGGGAACAAAACAATCAGTTGAACCGTCTGGGATTTGAGCGATGTATAGATCAAATGTCTTAAATTTGCTAATCTCCTCATTTGGCCAGAATGGATGACTCTTGGCTGGCTGTACCAAGAATAATTGTCCCTCATATATCCCCAATCAGTTGCCTTTTAATGACTAGTCAGAAGTGACAATGTAAAAGGTGCTATAACTTTCATTGTACTTGGCAAGTTTTGGACCAACTCCCATTGATTTGCCCTTGGAATAGGTGAGCTCAGAGACACCTTGTACAGCTGGCTGCAGCCACTGCTAACTCCCTCCAACAACCATAAGGTCCTTGAGTTAAAAAGAGACCCAAGAAGAAAAAAATGAAATATCTGAGGCGACCTTTGATTCCTACAGTGCCTTCATAGGTAGCAGAAGATCAACAACACTTGGGCTTACACCAAAACTGTCTCATGCATCTCAGAGGTGAAATGACCTTTCTATCTTCAAAAACCAGCACCGGACGGGGAGACACCCCTTATCAACAAGGGTGCCTGAATGAAGCATATTTGTATACCTAACCCTAAACTGTACCCCACAATATCAAAATAAAAAATGTTGATATTAAAAAAAAAAACCTCAGCACCAGGGTAGACTACCCTACAGAGATATTTGAAAAGAGTCCAGGCACTTAACAGACTGGTCAGCCAGCCCCATGTGGCCTGTTTCTGTTCCAGATGGCTATTTCCTCATCTTAGCTCACATTCTGATTGTTACTGCTTTGAAAATCAGTGAATCTGTATTTAAATTCCATATGCTCCATGAAAGCTCTATTTTTCTCCTTCATTCCAATGTCCTGTGGTCTGTTTTTGGTCTGACTATAAGTAACTTTGCAGTTCTCTTGAAATGTATCCTAACTAGTAGCATAGTTGACCTCACAAAAACCACTTTTTGAGAACACCTCATTGGTCAGCTGGCCTTATCCATGCCTGATCTAGGATCCCTCTCCATCACCAGTTTTCTGATACTTGAACAATTTCTAGCCATTGGTTGCCTTTAGGGAAGTGACTCTCTGAGTCTCTCCTCAAGACATTTTCCCTGCCTTTGAATTTCCATCTCCTTTTATTCTGTCCATCAAAAGAGCCCATTCTTCTGCCTTGCATCATTGTATTATAGCTTCTTCTGTATATATTTCAACTCCAAGTTAAATAAATGATGAGCTTCTTGAGGGCAGGAACTATTCTACTTTGGATGCAGTATTCTCAGAGCCCTAGAGCTATGCCCTCAGCAAAAACTTAGTAACTATGTAAATTGCTCTTCCACAAAAAACAGAGGCTGGCAGCCCATGGATCGCCAGCTTGATCCTATGTGCTTGGCATATAAAAAAAAGATTAAACTGCAATCTAATATGGCTTAGAGACTGGAATCTCCTTGTCCTGACATTGTCCCTTTGCTTACCTTTATCTCTTTCTGTCCTTTCCCAAACTGTAAATTTAGACAAATATAAGAAGCTAAAGTGGTGAATGTTTCTCCCAGCATTCCTTTCTATTATAAATCATCAGCCCCCACGTCTTCAGTCACCTCTCATACCCTTCCTCACCCCCACCCCCAACCCAGAAAAGAACAAAGTATCTAGTCCATCTTGGACTTTGTTTGGTTCCTCAAATGTGCCATGGTCTCTTACATCTGTCCCTTGGCATATGCTGTCCTTCCTGTCTAGGTAACAGTCCTTCCTCCCACTTCTTTGACAAGCAAACTCCTACTCATGTATCAAGTTACTCATGGCACTTACATATTTCTTCTCTGCAGAAGCTTTCTCTGCACCCCTACAGTATGTTGGGTCCTTGTGCAAGGGGTTCCCAAACTTCTCTGTACCTTCCCTTTAATGATGTTTATGATTATTATGACCATAATAATCACTAACATTTATTAAATACTCACAATATTTCAGGAACCTATCAACTCACTTAAACATCATCAATAGATTGTGAGGTAGGTGCCTGAGCATCTCCACTTCACAAGTGAGGAAATCAAGTCTCATTGACCACCTTGATGAAGTTCACTTCACTCCCTAGGGCCAGATTTCTCATCCAGTCTGGCTCCAGAGTTCATGTTCTTAGCCCATACACCATACTGCCTATTAAACTCACCATATTTGTAAGTCATTTATTGAACAGCTAAATATTCCACAAGGCACCACAAGGACAGGGATGGATTTGTCTTGTTCAATATTTTATCTTTAAGCCTGGCCAGGAGTTAGATTGTAGAGAGCATTTAAAAAGCATGAGTTAAATGGATAAATGAAACAGCCAGTAGGCCTGGAATCCCGAAAGAGAAGTATTCACCCTCTGTAAATAGAAATCACCTAACCAACAAAGTCTTATGATCAGGATGACACTGATCCTAAAGCTTCCCTTTCTGTGACCCAATCCCAGCCAAACAAATTCAAGCATTCAGAACTAGAGAGGACGCAATAGGAAATCGTAAACACAAAAGCTCTTCTTTGGAAGAAAGACAGCACAGGTGGATACAAGGGTCTGGGCTGTCCCGGGATCCAGCTGCAGAACCTCACCCCCACTCAGACACTCACGCACCTATGACGGCCGCCACCCAAGAGGGCCTACTCACCCCTTTCGCAGGTTCTTCCCCAGTAGCCGGTGCCGGTGCAGTCACAGATGAAGCGATTCCAGCCGTCCTTGCACACCGCGTTGTTCTTGCAGGGGTAGCTGTCGCACTGCTTGGCGCTCATCCGTGAACAGGAGGACTTGACGCCCGCGGCATTCTGCATCTCCGCCAGCTGCCGGATGTTCTTGCTGCGCCGTCGATGAACAGGTCTCGGATGCAGCCCACGTAGCCGTAGTTGAGCATGGCGGTCCAGAGCTCGGTGGGGAGGATGAGGCCAGCCCGGTTCTCCGGCAGCCCACCCAGGTACATGTCCCCCTCCAGGTCCAGAATCTCGCTTTCCCCACTGGCAGTGAATGGCGTACGCCTACTGTTCACTGATATAGTACCTAGGGCGGGAGGACAGACGCAGAGTGGGTAACAGCTCTCTTGGCATCTCAGGTGAGGTTCTTTCTTCCCCCCACCCCCCCCCCATTGATTAACCAAATGAAAACTGTCCAACAGGTGAGTCCTCGGACCTGCTGACGCCTGGCCAGGAGGGAACCATGCAAGCAAAGGAGTGAGATGCTGCAAGACCGTGGAAAAAACATGGGCCATTTTAGTCCAATCCCTGCCAGCTAAGACAAGCTGACCCTTAGGAAGACCCAGGAAAAGCCCAGTGCCTTAACACCTAAGTGCATCTTTTTCCTGCCCAGCTGTCTCAGCTGAGAGGTAGCAAGCCATATAGGTTGAGAGCAGCAAACTCCCTGTTTTTATATCCAAGATCTAACATGTACCAGCTGTATAACCTCGAAGAAGTGACCTCACCTTCCTATGCCTCAATTTCCTCATTTGTAAAATGAGAAAAAACTGTCCCTACCTCACAGGTTTGTGTGATGATTAAAAGAGCTAATACATGCAGAGTGTTTCTAATAGTGATTAGGACAGAAAAGGGGCTTTGCCCATATTCTTCACAGGCTTGTCATCCGCAAAGGATGTCTCTCCCTCCATGCACTGGTACCCTCTAGACTGGGCATTGATGACCAGCCCTGCCAGTTTATATTTGAACATTCTCTTTGATACAGGTTTTCATTTTAGTTTTTATTTTAAAGATGTTGGGTATAATTCAGGGTGAGGTACACAAATGGTCATTGTACAGGTCAAGTTTGGGCCCCACTTTGGTCCCCACTTCACCTGGTTTGAGATCAGGTACCCTTATTGATGGAGTGTGCCCCCTCCCTTCCCACTACTGCCAATCCCTTTCTCATAGTATTATGCAGCATAATTCACAATAGCAGAAATATGAAACCAACTGTGCTGCCCATTGAAAGTGAACTGGATAAAAAGTGTGGTACATATACATGATGGAATATTACACAGCCATAAAGAAGGACAAAACTGTGAACTTTGAAGCAACTTGGATGGACTTAAAATCTATAGTACTCAGTGATCTACCACAGAAGCAAAGAACTGAGTATCACACATTCTCACTCATAAGTGGACCCTTAACCCTTTGATACATTTTAACTGAGGCTGGGCTTGGTGGCTCATGCCTGTAATCCCAGCACTTAGGGAAGCCACGATGAGAGGATTGCTTGAGCCCAGGAGTCCCAGACCAGCCTAGGCAACATAGTGAGACCTCATCTCTTCTAAAAATTAAAAAATATATATAGCTGGGCATGGTGGCATGAACCCATAGTCCCAGCTACATGAGAGGCTGAGGCAGAAGGATCACCTAAGCCCAGGAGGTTGAGGCTGTGATGAGTTGTGATCATTCCACTGCACTGTAGCCTGAGAAACAAAGTGAGACCTGACTCAAAAAAAATTTTTTTAAAACATGTTACTTCAGTCATTTAATAAATATGTGTTAAATACCTCTTCTGCCTCTGGCAAATTCAGAGATGAACTTGATAGGCATATCCCTCCTTTTATTGAGTGGATTTTCCAGAATGGAAGGACAGAAAATAAGCAACTAACAAGCAAGAGAGGTTAACTAATAGCAGGTGCTATGAAGGGAGCAAAATAGGTGTATGGTAGTGACTCATGGCTTCTATTTTAAAGTGTGTGGTCAGTGAAGGCCATTCCAGACAGGTGAAAGTTGTACTGCACCCCGGGTGTCAAGAAGGATCCAGTCATACAAAGTCCAGGGTAAAGGACTCGCCAGGCAGAGGGGATGGCACCTACGAAAGCCCTGAGGTAGGAAGGAGTATGGTTAGGGCAGAGGAGGCAAGAGGGAGTAAGCAGGAGATAAATTAGAGATAGGCACACCCAGGCTGGGGTTGGACTTTGGGCTACATCAGGTGAGATTTCATACAGAAGATGTAATTCCACAGGCTGACCTGGGATCTGGGGAACAGGGATTCTTGTCTTAGATAACTTTTTAACCAGTACCAGTCCCTGAACCCCTGTATAGCTCAATTTCCTGAACTGCAAAATTAAAGAAATCGATTGGGTGATATCTAAAAATCCTGCTAGAAATTTTAAAATATATATATTTATTATTCTTGATGTGCTTTATTGGTACCAGGATAACTGGGTTGTGCCATCCATCAGTCAGCCTTCACTTCTGTCTGATTCTCAATTCCCTCAGCTATGAAGGGTATATAACCTGAAGGGCTGAGAAGATCGAATGAGATCAAGAATGTGATGTACACTCTAAATTACAAAGTCAATGCAAAAGTAGAAAGACTATTAAGGGACCTCTGGGGTGGAAGGGTTCAAGCTAACAACCCGCTTCCCTACTCTCTCCCAGAAGTTTTCTCCCAGAGAAATATGCTTTGCCTTTTTGTTTTCAATCTTTTAAAAACCCACATAACAGGGGTGGCAGGTACACTTAAAACCCCTATCAAAAATACTTGTATTGCCCCCCCAAAGCTGTTGAAATAAAAAGTTTTAAAAATGTAAAAAATGAGAAATAAAAAATAAAATAATGTCCTGGCTGCCATTTTAACTATTTTACATGCATTTTTGGATTTGATCCCCAAAACAGTCTTGTGAGGTAGGAGTTATTTTACAAAGGAAGAAGTTGAGATCTGTATCTCTTACCATTTTCTCTCTTACACAGTTTCCTTCTTTAACCTCCACCTGTCCACAGGGCTAATCTGATCACCAACTAAGGAGGAACCTTTACTGCCAAGTAAAAACAGCACTGGAATCCATTTGAATTTTGGAGACTTAAATACATCCTGAGGGAAACCTGTCCACTGAATGCATGACCACAACTGTTTAGCGTGAACTTAACAAGGTTTAAGACTCACTTCCCCAACTGGAGAGTGATCATAAAAGTTTTTCTAGATCACCTCTCAGTCATACTATTCTTCAGAATGATCAGGGAAGGAGCACCATTTTGCTTTTGTAACTCTCCATTTTAGTATAGGCTTATAATGAAAAACAATATACCAGAAGACATCATCATGAAGAAATTAAAGTTTAACAGAGCATATTAAAATTTTTAAGTTATACTCCTTTCACGGGACAATTATTTGTTTACTCAATAAATTTTTATAGACTCTGATCAAATGATCAAATTCATCATTGGTCAATGCTATAGCTCCAAGGTATGAAATTCAAGGCTTCTTGTCTACGGCCATAATATAATACCCTGACCATGCCTGATCTCGTCTGAAAGTCAAGGCTTCTGAAATCCAAATATATTTGTTGAAGATGGGTCCATTGATGGTTCTAACAACAAAAATAGCTAGTCTACCTAAAAAAGTAATCAGGGTTGAGAATAAACAGAAATAAACATATGGCAATTTTGTGTGTTCTGGCCTGTGTATGACATAGATAAGCAACTTTTTTTTTCATTTGGAGTCTCACTGTGTCATCCAGGCTGGAATGCAGTGGCATGCATGGCCACTCGAGTGTTGAACTGATGGGCTTCGGCGATCCTTCCACCTCAGCCTTCCAAGTAGCTGGAACTACAGCCACGTTACCTTGTCCAGCTAATTTTTTGATTTATTGCAGAGATGCGGTCTCACCAAGTTGCCCAGGCTGGTCTCGAACCCTCAGGCTCAGGCAATCCCAAAGTGCTGGGATTACAGGCTGAGTCACCGAGACCCTCCTTGATAGGCAACATCTAGGTTAGTCAGACACAAAACCCTTCTACCATAACCCAATTTCAATGACCCCAAAAGCATGGTCTTAAAAACTAACAGCAGTGTTTTCTTTATAATTCTAGAACAGCTTTCTACTCTGCTACTGCTGACATTTTACTGATAAAGAGAGAGAGGTGGAGTTGGGGGTTCAGCCTCCAAAGAAATTAATTTTGTTGTTGTTGTTAAGAAAAAAACAGCACAAACTGTTCATTCTTGCTCAACAAGCACGTGTAATTTGAAGCCTCCTGGTTCTGATCAGATTTCAGACAACCAATAAAGATTCCTGCTCGACAATAAAACACCCAGGGCTGCAATCTGCCAGCAGTCTGCCCTCTGCACAGAGCCCATCTCGTTCTTCTAAGGGCAGTGCTGTTCATCTCTGCAATCCCTTTCTCATTCTGGAATTATGCAGAAAAGCCATCCCACCAAAGCTCAACTATTCTTGGCTTCAGCCTTTTGAGGACCCTATTGCTTTCTCTGACTGGTCAAATGCACCTAGAACAAAAATGTCCAAATAAAGGAAGTGAATCCCTACAAATATGGCAAATGAAGCCAAGACCCTCCTTGAGGATATCTGCCTAAATGAAACTCAGGAAATAAGTCTGAAATTCAAATGCTCTAAGTACGGCTCTTAGGGAAATGCCCTTGTAGATAGCACAGAATGTGACCTTCATTGCCACATGGTCCACAGAAAGCTAGGCAGACTGTTCAGGCATTCAAAAACCCCAGACTCTCTGTGTGTGCCCCCTCCCCGCAATACTTTGTTACTATTCCAGAGTGGCTATGTACTGCCTGGGGCTAGCTTGTTTGATCTGCGGCTGCAGAAACAAACAAAGCCATTTAAACCAAATGTAAAAGGTTATGAAGAGGAAGGGAGAGTTAGTGAGGTCTGAGCAAAGAGTGAAATATAGGCTTTCACACCAAAGGAAGGCTTTAAATTGAACATGACTTCAGGAAAAATCAATTTGCCTTTTCCTTTCTTGTCATAATTTATCCGTGCAACATGACTCTTGCCAATTATTGAAGGGTATATTGTGGCATAAGCTCTTGCACATTGAAGCTTATCCTGCAGAGTAATCACATAATGCAGCCATCTGTGATGTCACAATTGGTTTCCATGGTGATGAGAAAAAGGAGAAGCAAGGGGAAGGGGGCGACATCATACTAGAGACATGACAATTGCTTTGGTAGCAGTGGAAATGTTACTTGTAAAACCATCTTTAGCTCCAGGGTCATAGAACTATCACTGAGACTATTGTGCAGTGAGTGATAGGGCAGATGAGCAGAGAAGGTGAGCCATGTATGAGACAGGTATCTTGTTCAGAAATGATATCTTACAAAAGCCATTAAAGAAAACAGCAAAGAATCAACATGCATGCAAGTGCAAGAGTTAAAATAAAATATATGAAGCCAGTAAGCAAAGTGAGAAGCTCCATATTTCCTCTAGTTCCCATTACACATCCTGCCTCTTCCTACCTGATCTGCCATCTCGCTGAATGTCCACGTGGTACCATTCCCCATCATTGGCTTTCTTCTGAGTGGCTTTCACTTTGATGGTGCCGGAGCCCATGTCAAGCAGCAAGTACAGGTTGCCATCAAGGAGTTCCACAGCAAAGAAGTCTACTTTAGTGTTCTTTTGGCTCCGAGCATCCTTCCTCTCTTGAGGCTTTCCATGAGTGAAGAGGATCAGGCCGTTGGGTTCCGTGGTGCGGAAGTCAAAGGAGATGGAGCCCATGCGTTTCGTGTTCCACTTGGGCAAGCTGATGTAAGCCTCTGGGGTCTCGAAGTTGATGGGGTCTAGTGTGGCCACATTCTCACACTTGAACACAACTTCACCATAGATTTTCATCTTAGTGTCCCCAATCCGGGCCAGGCGAGACAGCTCCAGACGGATGTCATTATTCTTATAAACAACCTGTCAAAAGCCAAACAAAAGTGCCATAGGAATCAATCTTGTAAACAGTATCCATCCATCACTCACTGGGCACCTGGAAAAATGATCCAAGAAGAAACTTCAGGACATGATAGTCTAAAACAACACGAGAAACATGAGACCCAGGACTCAAAAAAGCATCTGAAGAAATATCTGATGTGCACACAGCTCTGGAAAAACCTCTATGTTCCTAGTTATTTCTTTTGTCTCTCCTTCTGATCAGCTTTCTATATTGTTAGAAAGTTACAAAATATGAGCTCGTGAATTAAAATCAGAAGAGATTGAGTTGCACGCATGCAAATACTTCATACAAAGACATTTACGAGAGCATCCTTAGTACAAGACCAAAAACAATCTTAATGACCATCAATAACAGACAGTCCATCTTTATAAGGGAATATTATGCAGCAAGATATTCCTTTGGATTTGGACTTTCCAAGTCATACTGTTAAGCAAAATTAGCAAGGAACAGGCTGTGGTGTGCATTATACTATCATGGTGATGAGGATAGCTCCCAACCCACCATGTTGTGGGGTGAGGAATAGGGATGGGAGATCTTATATGCATATCTGTTCCTATAAGCGTAAAACATTTTTGGAGCTATAAAACTGTCACTGGGGAATGAATTTGTGGAATTAATATTCAGGATTGGGAAGAAGACTTACCTATTCACAGTATTGGTTGATTTTTTTTTAACCATGTGAATGTTATCACTTAAAAAGAAGACTGAGTGTTAAGAGTTGGTAGGGACAGATTTTTGCATATTGTATGTACCCTCTGTATAGTGGTAGAATAAGGCAGCCTGAAGCCCTAGTTCAGTCAGTTAATTAGGGACATTTATTTAGTTGAGAGTGTGATGTTACAGCAAACACTGAGCCAGATACTAATTTGCCTAGTAAGAGATTCCAGCAGGGCTTCTTGCCTTCTTGCCCTACCCATGGTGGCAGTATACTTCTGCATGGCCATGGTCATTGTCCTGCACAGAGTAGGTGGATGCGTGGAGGTGAGGATGCCAGTTAAAAAAACATATTATGACTTTGAGGTATAACCTGCATAAAAGCAGGAATTCATCTTGTTCCTAAAAGTAGAATGCCAAAAATGTTTTACTTGTATCAGAACTGAATTTTGATGTAGTGCCCTGGGATGGTTATCAGTACTCTGATCTCTTAGTAATGTCATACCCATAAAACAAAAATAACAGAAAAAAAGATAAAAGAGAAAGGGACTAAGATTTGAGTACTGACTGTACCAACTGCTTTGCTATTTTCTTTTATATTATCTTGTCCAAATTCTAAGTCATACCCAGGTTTAGTTTTGAATTCCATATCCACTATTCACAAGCAGTGTGATCTTGGCAAAGTAACTTCTCTGCGTCTATTTCCTCCTTTGAAAATGGGAATATAGGAATAAACTATTTAGTAATGATAAAATGATTTAAAATATGTAAAGCACTTAGAAGTGGCACATTAAAAAGGGCATAAAAGTCTCAGTTACTTGGAGGAGTAGTTGTTGCATTTATTGTTTGTTTATTTGTTTTTGAGTTGGAGTCTCACTCTGTCACCCACACTGAAGTGCAGTGGCCGCTCCCGGCCACCGCAGCCTCGACCTGCTGGGCTCCGGTGATCCTTCCGCCTCAGCCTTCCAAGTAGCCGGAATTACAGGCATGCGCTACCACACCCAGCTGATTTTTTGATTTATTGCAGAGATGAGGTCTCGCTGCCCAGGCGGGTCTCGAACCCGCGGGCTCAGACAATCCACTCACCTCAGCCTCCCAAAGGCGCAGGATTACAGGCTGAGCCACCGAGCCTGGCTTGTTGCATTTATTGTTAATCTCAGTTCATTTTTCCCATAGCCCTGAGAAGGTTCATTATCACTTCCATTTTCAGTGAAACAACAGGGCTTAAGTGCTAAAATAAGTCTTACTTCTCCATTGCTGGGGGATAAAATTAATTGAACGGGTCATTCCAGTGCCTGTCAGGTAATCTCTACCATCCAGTGGTAGAACTATTTCCCTTTTCTCATCCATCACCAGAAGATAATCGATTGGAGCTGTATGCTTTCTATAGTTATTATAAGAATGATACACAACTATGACAAAGCATTGAAAATGCCTCACCTATTATGTAACCTTGACCATGGACCTAATCATAGTCAGCAACACTGAAAATAATGATACTAATATTTGTTGAGCACCTACTACCAAGCACCATGGTAAGAATTTAACATCAACCATCCCATTAGATCCTGACAACACTCATGTGAGATACCTATAGTCAGCCCATCATTTCACACTGGAAAAATAGACACAGAGATAGTTAAGGAACCAGTCCACAGCCACACAGCTAATAAATGGCAGAGCAGGACTTGAATCTTGGCAGTTAGGTTCCAGAGTCCATGTACTCAGGACTAGGCCCCACCAACAGCACCCGTGAGGCTCATCTCTAACATGATAGGGAAGGTCATGCATGATCAGCTTCCCAATTCAAAAGTTGAATTTCTTTTTTAACTTTCCTGGGCTGACCACATGCAAAGGGAAATAATAGATTAATAGAATAACTGAGTCATTTAAGTAAACTTATAGATTATAGTATAGTGTTAAGTTGATAATATTAATCGTCAAAAATATTAGGAGTCAATAAACTTGGATTTAACTTAGAAAAGTTTTTGTATTAATCAGGGTCTGGAACAAAGAGTATAATATGAATGATTTATTGAACATTATGGAAAACACTTTGAACAATCTGTATTGAAATTGTACACCTGTGAATTTAATGTAAGTTTTGTGAAACACGTCATGCATCATGGAATTGTAATTGTTTGCTTGGAACTTGCAAGTCTTGTGATGGTCTTGTGATGCGTAATTTGCATAGGAATTTGTACGCCCCCAGCAAATGATTGTCACACTGATGGAGGGTATAGAAAAAGGTATATAAGTTGGAAGGAGTCCAAATAAAATTTGGCTTCAGTCCTGATCAGACTGTTCCCAGAATAACTGCCTTTGAGTGGTCTCTTCTCTCCGTCTTGATCCACCGTTGCGGTCCTAACCTTACCCTTATAAGTCGGGGCAGGCATTTCCCCGACAAGGCGCTTTAGGTAATCACTCAAGTGAGTAAACCAGAGAAGAAATAATGAAAGTTTAATGACTGGCAGCTTCTCCTTTCTAACCCTCACTATTATGCCTCAGCAGGTGAGAGCTCTGTGTCATAACCAAGCTTTGGCTTTTTCCACATTCGGGTTAAATGTCTATGACTGGAGCACCTTGTAAAGGTTAATTATTAATGTATAACAATAGCTCATCCCAATGGGACAGACAGAGGCTTGGCTCTATTGAACAATAAACAGAAAGAGAGATCAGGTATCCCTATGGGGGGCCAGGGACAGAAGGGGGAAAAAAAGAGCTTTTAAAGGGATATAGGGGCTGTGAAGAAGAACTCTTCTGTGAGAAGGGAACACAGTCGAGATGGAGACAGAAGGTGAACAACCAGAAAAAAGGTTTCTGGAGACAGGACAGGAGAATCAAGGCCAGGAACAGGGCAGACAGCGATAACCAGACTTCTCTCAAAGGCCCTCTGAAGGTGAGCTCTCTATCTATTCCACAGCCCTGAAATTATCTGTCTATTTAAATGAAGTTTCCACTATGGTGAAAAAGGAGGCAACACTATTCTCACTGACAGTTGAGTAACCCTTCTGCGTCCCACTCTATTTATTTCCAAATGTAAGAGCCTCAATACATGTTGTACAGATTATCCCCCCTTTTTCCCCCAGGGCTATTGTCAAGATCAAATGGGATGTTATACATGGCAGAACATAGAAAATCCTATGGCACACAAACCTAGGAAGAAATAATAGAATATCTTCATCTCCAGCAGTGTTGAGGTGCTACTGGAAACCGATAGGGCCCTGAACTGAGGTTCTGTGGTTCTCCTACCAAGAGGAAAGGGTCTTGTACCCCAGTGATGCTGGACGGGTATGCACCATTGCTGGCCTCTGTGCCTCTCTGCCTTTCCCAACTGCTCTGTGCAGATCCACAGCCATGGCCACACAGAAGTACACTGGTGCCCTGAGTAAGCGTGCTGGGGCCTGCAGTCAGGAAACCCCACAGGATCCCCTAACAAGACAAATTAGCATCTGGTACAGTGTTCTCTGTAAAGTCAGCCTCTCAACTAAATGAATGTTCCCAACTGACTGGCTGAACTAGGAAGAGATGTGGCATCAAGTGACAGAAAGCAGCCTTGGCTGACAAGTCGCCTGGTCGAGGAGCAATTAGATACAAAATAGAACGGGCTTCCCATGGGGGAAGGTGTCACACAGACTGGGTGGTGGAGACACAGAGTCACAAAGGATGACAAGTTGGTTTTATTACCCCACCCATGGACTTGTAAAGAGTGCTGTTTGGACTTGTAACTCGTGCTTAGGAGACCAGAGAGTAAAACAGCTGGGGGCAGAGTCTCAGAGTAAAGACAACATCTCTCAGTACAAATATACAAGGCCTGGATATTTATCCATGATCCTTGGTACAGACACACACAGGAGCAATGCCAGGAATACGGCAAGCTATGAGAACAGGAACAACATAATAAAAATAGTTACCACCTGGTGAAACCCTACCATGCACCAGGCACTTTAAAAGCACTGTTGTATGTCATCCACAAGTGAAACAGGTGGCATTAGCCCCATTTTACAGATGTGAGACTCGGGGGAAATAGGTACTCATCCAAGATCATGTAGCCCATTAAGGGCATAATCAGGACTTGATTCTCTATCTCTCTGACTTCATTGGAGCCAGGATATGCTCCCGGGATGGCAGTGTCTAGGCCCTCCTGTAGCCCATGTCCACACAAAAGCAGAAGTTCCTTAGTGTTGCACAAAAACCATACGCAACTCCAACTTGATATGCATAGACTTCACCTGTGGTATGATTCCTTTCTAATGGATTTCTGTACTTCTATACAGAGCAGCCACCTTGGGTCTTTGTATAGACTTAAGTTTTAGAGCTTCTGTATCTTTGCTCACCAGGTTTCCCATGCTACAGTTCCTTTCTCTTCTCACTAGCCTCTTTAAATGGTGCCCCATTCACCAGGATCCACAGCCAAATCCATTCAGGCTCTTCCTGGCTACTCCATTACTTGCTGGTCCCCATCATTTGATAAATCAGGGTATTAGGATTCTCCAAAGAGACAAAACTCCCTGGATATATGTACATATGAAAGGGAATTTATTAGGGAGGTTTGGCTCACACTATTACAAGGTGAAGCCCCACAATAGGTCATCTGTATGCTGTGCAATGAGAAAAGGTGGTAGCTGGCTCAGTCTATGTCCAAAAGGTTCAAAACCAGGGAAACTGGTAGCCCTCTGTATGAGGCCAAAGGCCCAAGAGACCCTGTGAGGCCACCAGTGCAAGTCCCAGAGTCCCAAGGCCTGGATATTTGAAGAATCTGGATATCCTAGGGCAGGAGGAGAGAAAGCAAGGCATCCCACCAGGGAAGGAAGAGAGCAGGAAGGAGGAAACTCAGCAAGTGACTTATCCCCTTTCTTTCACCTGCTTTGTTGTAGCTGTGCAGACAGCTGATTGGATGGTGCCTCCTACATTGAGGCAGGACTTCCTCTTCTAGTCCACTGACTCACATGTCAATCTTCTCTAGAAATACCCTCAGGGACACACCCAGAAACAATGCTTCACCAGTCATTTCAGTCTTGTCAAATTGGCTCCTAATATTAACCATCACAATCAGAATCCTTGTATTATCTGCAAATGATGACGCTATCTGCCCTATTGCCCAAAGCCACTTGCCTTGATTTGAAAAAGAGAGACTATTCTAACCCTACATGATGTACTTTTTACATTAAACTCTTCCTGGTAACTGAATTAGAAGACAGGTCCATGAGAAGGAATTTAAGGGTCAGAGACAGTCCCTCACGCCCTCTCATTGAAGTATTTTCTTCTCTCCCTCTTTCATCTTAGCCTAGGCCACTTTGTTTCCATCTTATTGAGAACATGTTTCTATGTGTTCTGTTGTAAATGCCACATCCCTATGCATTCCAGTAAGGGAACTAGAAGAAATGAGGAGATGTGGACATGTACCTTGCAGTGCTCAGATGGATTCTTGGCACTCTTTTTCCTGTCAAGGAATAGGAGGTTTACAACCTGACTTTTCTCTTGTTTCTTCTTCTTTTTTTTTTTTTGAGTTGGAGTCTTATTCTGTTCCCCCAGTCTGGAGTGCAGTGGCATGCTCATGGGTACCGCAGCCTTGATCTGCTGGGTTCAGGAGATCCTTCCACCTCAGCCTTCCAAGTAACTACCACGCATGGCTAATTTTTTGATTTGTAGAGACAAGGTCTTGCCAAGTTTCCCAGGCTGCTCTTGAACCCCTGGACTCAGGCAATCTTCTTGCCTCAGCTCCCAAAGTGTTGGGACTACAGGCTTGAGCCACCTCATCTTTAATCTTCTGTGGATCTATAGATCGGACAATTTCAGTACAACCACCAGGTCAGCATATAAGGCCAAATCATTTCTAGGTTCATGACATGATGACAGCACCATTGCTCTACTCAAGGTCAGTGGAGGATGATTGTAAGGACGCTGGGGACATGCTCTTAATTGTCTAGGCTAGATAAAACAGAATGGTGGAGAAGTCAGTATCAGGTTAACCTGAGTGAAGAGTGTTAACTACTAATCCCAATAAAGCTTTTCAAATTTATACCTATGTATAAAGTAATTTACTCACAACAAGCAAAAAACAAAGACATATTTATCCCCACCCAAACTAATCCTTTGACAATAGATAATAATGAAATGAGATTTTTCTTTTCAGCTTCTAGGATGATACAGCTTCTAGATAAAACTTTTGGGCTAATCTTATTATTGTGTGACATTTTTCTCCGGAAAAAAAATTACTAAGAAGAATTGTGAAAGAATCTTGCTTCTGGGGTCTCCACAAAACCACATATCCTACTGTCTCTGCTCCACTTCCCTGTGTCCCTCAGGCAACTGATGACTCTGGTCTGCTGTGATTTCTCTTTTCTCTAAACTGTCCTTTCCACTCATTTGTCACTTAAAACATTCAACTTCGTTATCTCTGAGTAAGTAAAAGTCTTGTCTTTTCAATAGACTTCAAACACCTCGAGCAAAAAATATGCATTACATCTTTTAAAATCAAATCTGAAATAGGTTCTAGCCATGTAAGTACTTACTAAATACTAATATCTTCATTCAGTTAGATGTTGGACTCAAGTAGTAGCAAAGAGCAGTGGTTAAGATCATGGACATAGGCGTCCCCACTACCAGGGTTTGGGCCCTGCTCACACCCTTACTAACTGTGAGCAAAAGATGTAACTTGCCTCAGCCTAGGTGTTTCTACTGTTGAACGTAGATAACAAGTCTTACTTTACAGGACTGTAAAAAATAAATGAGATGGTAACACCGCATATAAAAGCACTTTACAAAGTTTCTGCCCCTTAATAAACACTTAATACCTGGTAGTTATCACTGTTAATTTTGTTATTTTCTGCGAAAAGCTAGAACTAATTCAAGAGACACCTTAGATTGGTATGGAGTCCTGAGAAAGAGAAGATTCTCTTTGAGGATGACTTCTGAGCCAATTATAAGCTCAAGAGCAGGATTACAACTAGCAAAAGACTCTGGATTGAGAAGAATAAAATAGAAACCTTGCCAAGGATTGGAAATCTTTCTTAATCTCTAACTGTTCCCATCTGTAACTGGTCATAAATCTATATGATCATTTTCCTTTCACAAATAATTCATCAGGCAAACAAATGTTTAAGCTTAAGCTTAACTTGGAATTCTGGATTTTATATATATATATATATATACACTATATATTTATATAAACTATATAAATAAATTCTGGATTTTGTACATATATAACTAAATTGACTAATGTGACATTTATGAGATGCACATGCACACTAAACACTTGTTCAGACTTAGGCTACATTGTCATCAACATCATTTTCTATTATAGGATATGACTGACCAAACTCCAACAGTGAAGTCCAAGTGCAAATGTGGCAGCAGATGGTCCTCTTAGCTTCCAAAGCCAGAAGAACCTAATATTTGGCATGACCAGAGCCACATCTGCATCTCAGTTCTTGCTAACAGGGGTTAGTAAACTAACTCTGCCTGCAGAGTTCCAGCAGACATTCAACCTGGGCTCCACATCCCAACTGCTGCCTAGCATGGATGCCACCATTTTCATGCTTCATGTTTGGTTAACAGCAGCCAGGATCTGCCAAAGGTAAAAACTAAGCATCAGAAATAGGAAATTAGAACTGAGGTTCATACTTGCGGGGCAGGAGCTAGAAAATGTCTAAATCCTAGCACTCAAAATAAAGGTCAAACTGACTCCATATAAAATTGAAGCCAGAAGTAGAATGCTGACAGTTTGTTCAATTTTAAAAAATGCCATGTGACCCAACACTCTATGGGTCAAACAAAATATATCTGCAAGCTGGATTTTACCAAGGGCTGTTATCTCTGATCTGTGGCCACATTTGTAAGAAACTGGCCAAGAAAAGATGAAAGGGACATCAGGCAAGCTGCCATAACAGGAAAGATCCAGGCAAACTGATACTGAACTAGCAAAATCCTCAGTCCTTACTGCCTTGTGAAGAAATCCATTCAGTCATCTGGTCACACAGGCAGGCCAGCCAGAAAGAGAGAGACAGCTGTGGGACAGCTGGTTACCCTGCCCTCATGAATTGCAGAACTGTGGATACGCATGCAAGACCCTCACTGATAATGCAACTTATTATCACAGATGCTCAAGTTGATGAATTATTTGTGAAAGGAAAATGCTCACATTGGTGTATGCCCAATTACAGATGGGAACAGTAAGAGGTTAAGAAAGATTTTCAACCTTTGGCAAAGTTTCAATTTTACTCTTTTCAAGAAAGAGAACATGTTAAGGACCTTTATCCAGCTGTAAAGGCTGATCAGGAACAGGTTGCCATGTATTCATGTATCCCACAGAAAAAATATCCAGCTAGTTAAGTTTCTGGGATACTTAGGATACTATAAAGGCTCAAACTATCACAAGGAGAAAACTTGCCTATTTAGGTTTCATCATCCTTGCGGAGTGTACTAAGCTTCTGATGTTAATAAACAACACCTTGGCATAGACAGATGCAGGAAAAGAAGTAAGACATGAACTTGCAAGTATGAGCCCCAGTGCTCCAAGATAGAACTTGTCAATGAGTGGTTTTAAAAAAGCTTCTAGATGCCATGAATTGATCTTTTCACACACAACAGGATAGCAAACTCTCCCATCTCTTAGAGCCTTGTTGGCAAACATGTGTCTCCACCCTCCTTTCTTGGCAGATGGCATTCGTCATTGCTTGATGTCATTCTAATCAACTCCCTTTCCCACTGAACCCAGAAGAAGCTTCAGAATTCTTCTCAAAGCAGAGACTAACCACCCAGCACTGAGAGCTGAAATAGAGGTGAACATATTCTCCATCTTTATTGTCCTCGGACACAAAAGCTAGCTTCATATATAAGAAGGGATCAAAAAAACTGAAATTTATTTATAAAAATTGTATAATCGTATAATTATATTTACATGCTTAAACTTAAGTCACCTTCAAAGTACTCTCCGTTTGATGCAATACACCGAATAATTTTTCCACTACTCAAAACAGTTTTTGAACTCATCAATTTTGATGACTTTTAGTGCTTCTGCTGTTTTTTGTTTCACCTTTTCCACATCAGCAAAATGTTTCCCTTTGAGGACATTTTTCATCCGGGGAAACAAAAAAAAAGTTGTTTGGAGCAAGATTGGGTGAATAGGGAGGGTGGGGCATAGGGATCATGTTGTTTTTGGTCAAAAACTGCTGAACATTCAGCGAGGTATGGGCAGGCACGCTCGTAAATCACCTGTCATGAAATGGGCAAACGTGCTGAAAGACTCTCCAAAACAAACAAACAAAAATTCACTGAAGCCAAACACAGCCTTTCGCAACAATGCTGGCTGGTACACTGATGCTGATGAATTCCTAGGATACTTACCTAGTAGGGAAACCCTGTATTACAAGGGACCTACCCTCCATAAAAATGATTTCAGCTTTTTTGGGGAAGAAGTAAGTTGACTAGCTACACTAGAATATTAAAAATAAGCTCTAGACCGAGGAGGATACAAGGAAGTATAAGACATAATCCCTACCATCAGCATGCTTAGAGAAAGGTGGAGGATGTGTAAAAGGGGGATATATTTTTGTATCAGAATTAGAGTGAGACATATTTGTTATGCCGATTAAGATACAAGGACCTATGACTAAAGAATTGACTTAGATTGTATTTCTGCTCTCTCTGCTTTCCAGGAATGGCACTGTTATCATCTTCTAGGCTGTAAGCTTTATACACACAAAACAGAGACTGTGAGTCTCTGCTGTGGTAACCAGTGAATTCCCAGTATTTAGCAATGTGCCTCACATGTAGTAGAGGCTCAATAAATGCACATTGTCATTTCTTGCATTTTCTTATTTACTAAACAGACCAGAATAGTCTCCACTTCCTCATTACCAGCCTTGCTAAAAGTTCTGCAGTTCCTCCAATTAATTAACCGTCCTAGAGATAACCCTCACCTAGATTCTCTATCTGGATAACAACCATTCCTGCATTTTCTTATGTACCAAACAGACCTTCGCCTACACTTCCTTTGGTTTTAGACTATGTGATGAGGGCACCAACCTAACTAGAGTGAAAGTGACATGTCACAAAGCAGAGGAACTAAGATCAGATGAGTAGGTGGTACCTGATTATGAAAAGCTCTAAAAATATGTACATTATGCAATTGGGGAGAAAAGGTAACCATTAGAGTAGAAAGGAAGCCTTGAACAGTTTGATTACAATGTACATTCCTGAATCACTAGGAATCTACTGTCATTTTTATTCTGAGGACTAGAAGTAGCTCCAATTATCTCACTGTTTTCTCTTTAAATAACGTGTCATTCTTAAAACTCTTCAGTGATTCTTTAACAACTTCAGAATTAAATGCAAACTTTAAGCATTATACAAAAGACATGACCAGATCTAGTCTATACTTTGTCGTTACCAGACTTGCTAAAAGCTCTGCAGTTCCTCCAATTAATTAGCCATCCTAGAGATAAGTCTTACCTAAATTCTCTGTCTGGATAACTACCATTCACCACCTGAGGCACCGTTCATGTATCACCTCCTTGGAAAGCCTCCAATATTTCTGCCCACTCCACTCCCACCCACAGCAGATTTCCTCCTCTCAGCGCCCATGGATTCATGTTCTAACTGCTATTATTACATTGTGCTGTAATTGTCTATTTCCCACAGTAGACTTGGAGTTTCTCAAGTGGAGGAAACTATGCCTTTTCTTCCCATGTCTCTCAGTGCTTGACACACAGTAAACATTTATAGGAGAAGGTGGAAGAATGAAAGGAAGAATGGCACAAATTGTCACAAGGGCTACTTCTTGATGCCTCTAAGTCAGAGAAGACTACAGTGCAGAAAGAAAGCTCTACATGCATTTTTTCCAGAATTAAGTTATGAGATGAGAAGGTAGAAAGCTAAAATATTACAAACTGTTAAAAGGCATTTGATGAAACCACTGAATATTTAGTTAAGTTTTCCCCAGTGTACATGCTTAGGACATGTGCTTATATTTTTAAGGCAATCTATATTAAAGTTCTGCACCTCAGAATGGCAGTTGTCATTAGCTTATGTGTCATGGCAGAACACTAACACCCTAACAGAAAAAGTGAAAATCCCAGTCACAAAGTCTAGTAAGATTATCTGAGAAATTGACTTACAAAGTTTAGCATCAACACTGCCTCCCACTCTAGAGCATGTTAAGGGGCTTCTGGACACTTTTTACATGACAATGTAGCTTGACTTGCCACAGAAAACACATGAATGTTTTGAAACTGTACCTTAGGCCGGGCTCGGTGGCTCAGCCTGTAATCCCGCACCTTTGGGAGGCTGAGGTGAGTGGATTGCCTGAGCCCGTGGGTTCAAGACCTGCCTGGGCAGGCGAGACCTCATCTCTACAATAAATTAAAAAAAAAAAAAAAAAATTAGCCGGGCATGGTAGCGCACGCCTGTAGTTCCAGCTATTTGGAAGGCTGAGGCGGAAGGATTGCCAGAGCCCAGCAGGTAGAGGCTGTGGTGGCCGGGAGCGGCCACTGCACTCCAGCCTGGGCAACAGAGTGAGACTCCAACTCAAAAGAAAAAGAAACTGTACCTTAGAGCCTTTATTCTCTGTGTCTAGAGTCAAACAGCAAAAAATGAATCTCTTTGGCTATAACTAGCAAATTCCGACTGTTACTGACAACTCTGAAAGAAGATAGAGGACAATAAGCATGCCAAACAGCTTTTACAGAAAAAGCTTATATGAGAGGCCGGAAAACAGAAGAGTAGGAGAAGATACTATAAAAAGACTCAATGAAACAGAACCTTTAAGAAGTCCAGCATAGTTGGCCGGAAACCACAGCAGCTCATAAGGCAAGTTTTCTAAGCAGCTCAGATGACAGAAGCAGTTAAGTTAGTTCAGAATCATGGATAGTGACAGGGGAGTTCAGGAGAACTCTGGGGCCAAGAAGATAAGTTTGCACAGGGGCATCCCCTTATGATGTGAAGCCTACTCATTTATACAAAATGCACGTGGACCAGAGCTGTATGGTTCCTGGTGGCTGAGCAGCCTTCAAAGGAAATCTGCCTGTCAGAAGGAATTACAAACGATTTCTTGCCTGGCCTGCTAAGTGGCTCTGTTTCTAGCCTAATGAAGGCTCTAATCAGATGGCTTTTCAAAGTGGTCCAGAGAGCCCCACTGCAATCAGCAAAAGAGGTGGGGAAAGAGATAGGTAGAATATGCCAGGCTGGCAGGTAGCTGATAATAGAATCATTTCCAACCTGAGCAGAAGGCAGCAAATGAGAGTTGGGTTCAAACTGACAACAATAAAGAATATTGTATTATAGAAATGCTAGGACTCAAATTATTTTTTTCTGAAAGGTTTCTTTACCCCTCGTTAACTTCAAAATAGAGTTATGCCACAAAGAGCCCTCCCCCCTTTCTGGGCGTTTCCTTTCAAGGTGATGGTACCTAGTAGCCTGATACACTTGTGACTTTACATTACCCATAGTAACTCTGCAGAGACCTAGATAACCACTAGATGTCCTTATATCATGCAAAACCAACCCAAAATAAACTTCACTACCAGTTACACAAATCACATTTAAAGATAGCTTTTCTAAGCGTTGGATCTTAGATGTCAACTATAATTTCTCTGATGACTCACTCCTTTTCCTTATTTATTTATTATGTTGTGCCCACCTCTATAGTATTTCAATAGTCTTTTATCATAAGATTATAGGAGGGAAGAGAAAACTATTATGAATTCAATTTCTTTTATATTTCTATAAAAGAAGAGGTAGAAATAATAGAGAAAGAGGCAGAAAGGAATATTGGAAGAAAGGAATATAGGATATCCAAAGAGGTCCAAAAGTCATTATCACTCATAGGAATCAAATAAGTTTTAATACAAATGGAGAAATTCACAAGCTCAGATTAAATTCAGGTTTTCCATATACTGGAATTTTGAATTCTTAGATTAAATGAAACTAGGCATGATACATAATTTTAATTTCACATGTCAAGTTTGATCAATTAAGGATGGTTATCTAGGACACTAAGTAGGAGAGACTGCTGTGCTATGATCAATAAACAATGCCTGCTGTGGGTGTGAGAACTGGGAAGAGTGGCTCCCATGTATGCATTTGTAGAACTTGGGTTAAACTCCTCGCCCTAAGAATCCCAAATTTGGGATGGCTATGAGTGGTGGTGATGGTGGCATCAGTAGTAGAAATAGCAATAGCTAACATGAATGAAGAGCTTCCTATGGGTCAGCCATTGCTCTTAGTGTTTCACATGTAATAATTATTTAATCCTAATGTAAAAACTACTCAAACCAACATATAACACTACTTTTGAGAGTAAACTATGGCACCATTAATAATCCATCTGGACAACAGATGTTACCCAGAACCTTCCCAGGTGACCTAGGGTGGGTGACCACCCTATTTGAGCCTCATAACCTGAGGCACGAGAGGCAGCATAAAATACAGTTAACAGTATATATGCTGAAGCCAAACTATCTGGGTTCAAATGCTTGCTCTGCTACTTGTTACTGTGTAACCTGAACAGGTTACTTGAATTCTTTGTACCTCAATTTCCTCACCTTTGAAGTAGGATAACAATAATATGCGTACATTTCCCTCAAAGGGTTGTTGTGAGGATAAGAAGACTAAGCATATGTACCTTGCTTAGAATAACTCCTGGCACATTTTAAATGTTGGTTGCTCTTATCCTCACTTTACAGATGGGGAAATGGTGAATCAGAGATTAAGTAGTGGAGCCAGAATGAAAATGGAGGTAGGCCTGGTTTCAGAGCCTGTGTCCTCAACAATAATTACTATCCTGCCTCTACTACTGAAAATAAACTAAGAGTTTTTGTTTGTTTGCTTGCTTTCTTTTTGGATCCCTTTGATCAAACTTCTCCAGCTAGCTAGATAATAAAAGAAGTCACCCTAGCTACTCTAGAGGCTGAGGTGGGAGAATCACTTGAGCCCAGGAGTTTGAGACTCAACTAAACAACATAGCAAGAACTCTGCCTCCAAATAAATAAATAACTAGCAAAGTAGATCTTTCCTGCCTGTGGCTCAAGCTAGCAGGTTGCTATGAATGAAACTGCTCAGGAATACCTGTCAAAGCCTTGAAGATCTCTCCCAAGTTCACGTCTACCTAGTCTAGATGAGAGAGATGTACAAGAAGGAGAGTACCCAGGAGTGTCTGTACCCCAATTTCAACTACTGAAGTTCTTCCCTAATTTAAAAATTTGTGAAGTCTCTAATGTGTCCTTGCATGGGGTGGCCCATTCAAAAGCCCATCCTGTCCCTTGGTACCATCTCAGTTTCTCTCCAATAACCAGTTAGATCCTTTGTGACTCTTCTGATGAAACAGAAGTCAAGAGCTATAGCTGGACACAGAAAAGTCAGCACCAGGCCAGCTGAGCACACCTGATCCCACAGAACTAGGCCATGGTCTATCCACCTTAGCCAGTGGCGGGTACTGGCTGTCACTGATTCCTTGCCCAGAACTCAAACCAGCTCTTCCAGTTACTTATCAGTTCTTCAGTAAGTATTACTTAATGGTTTATTTTCATAATGGGAGCTGGGAGCGTTGCCATACACATCTGTTCAGTAACATGAGACTGACCTAAATTAGACCCTTCCAAACAGCAGCCCTAGGCTGCTTGTAAATGAACCAACAGTTTGGATGTCATTTACTCATGAGGTATGTCTGTAAGCAAACCGTGTTGTTAGAAGATCAAGAACTTTGAGTCTATAGAAGGGGAAAGACATCCGTCTCTATAGTACATTGAATAATGTTCCACAAAATATTATATCCTAATCACTGGAACATATAAATGTTACTTTATTTGGGAAAAGAGTCTTTGGAAATATGATTAAGTTAAGGATCTTGAGATGAGATTAGCCTGTATTTCTAGGTGGGCTCGAAATGCAAACACTTGTATCATATTTATAGAGGAAGGCAGAGGAAGACTAGACATACGCACAGAAGACGATGTAAGGATGGAGGCAGACTTTAAAGGCCACAAGTCAAGGAAAACTGGCAGCTACCAGAAGCCAAAGAGTCAAGGAACAGATTCTCCCTACACCCTTCAGAGAAGAGTAGCCCTGCTAACTGGGCTTTAGCCTTGTGAACTTGACTTTAGCCCAGTGAAACTGATTTTGAACTTCTGCCCTCCAGTACTGTAACAAAATAACTTTCTACTGTGTTAAGCTACCAAGTGTGTGATAATTAGTTACAGGAGCCACAGGAAATTCCCCAGCCCCTGCTGGAATCTGACTTACAATTAAAACAAAACAAAACAAAAAAACAGGACAAGGCCTGCCTTCTTTGAGGCTTGCTATACATGGACTGCTTAGGTTTGTGGTAAAAGAACCAAATAAGATTGGAAAATTCTCTAGGTCTATCAACACTAGTCATCCACTTCTAGGATGCATTCAGCCTTTAAAGTTTAAATTTCCCACTAAACTTAACTTCCAGGTTTTTGACCCCATAGCATTTTGAAATATATGCTTATATAGTATAGACAAGTTGTTTGATTTTTTTCACACACTATTATTTGAGTTTAACTGAAAGCAATAATTAAACATAAACATTAAACAGAATATAAATTATGTATAGTTTATTGTGCTAGAGGCTGTCTAACTTTTATGATACAATCGTTTCCCTGAATAACTGAGAATGTTCTGAAAAAAGATAGAAACGTATATCTGTATTCATTTGCTGGCCACTTATTGAGCAACTACTATATACAAATGACCATGCTAGGAAATGTGAAGCATGTAAGAAGGAAAAAACCAATGACTTTTCCCTCAGAGAACTTACTCTATTAACATTTATTTAGTTACTCAAACTCTTATTATATATTTATTTAATGTCATTCTCCATGGAAATACAAAGATTTAAAAAGATACTGTAAAGAAGTTGTCTGTTAAAAGGGGAAACAGTCAGAAAATAAAAATTAGCAATTTGCATGATAAAGGTTTCAAAAAAGATAGTTTCACACTACCATGAAAGCAGGGATGAGCTCCTAATTCAAGCTGTGGGTAAAAGGAAGAGACAGTCAGAAAATGCCTTCCACAGGATAAAGAACTAGGATGAGCTTGACGAAAGAGTGGCATTAGTCAGGTGAAAGAGGAAGGTAAGAGAAATAGCATGGATGAAGAAAAACAGTGGTGAAAACTCTTCTTGGCCTATTCATAGACTTGAGAGTAAACACGATGGCTGAATTATATTGGCATAGTGGGAGTGATGGTGGAGATGGAGGTTAGATAAAACCCCAGAAGACCTCCTACACCCCGCTGATACAGAAGTTTCAACTTGATCCTAAAGGCACTGGGGAACAAACTATATTCAGAAGAGTGACGAGGTCAGGTTGATATTGTATAAGAGATTAACCAGTGACCAAACAGGGAATGAACTTTTTAAAAAGCTAGAGGAAAGCCGGGCTCGGTGGCTCAGCCTGTAATCCCGCGCCTTTGGGAGGCTGAGGTGAGTGGATTGCCTGAGCCCGCGGGTTCGAGACCTGCCTGGGCAGCGAGACCTCATCTCTACAATCAATCAAAAAATCAGCCGGGCGTGGTAGCGCATGCCTGTAATTCCAGCTACTTGGAAGGCTGAGGAGGAAGGATCACCGGAGCCCAGCAGGTCGAGGCTGCGGTGGCCGGGAGCGGCCACCGCACTCCAGTCTGGGAGACAGAGTGAGACTCCAACTCAAAAAAAAAAAAAAAAAAAAGCTAGAGGAGAAAAGCAGGTAAACAATTTGAAAAGCTATAACAACATGACATATATAAGACCAAAGAAAAAAAATACTATGAAAGGAATTATTATTGGCTTGGGGATGATACGTGTGTTGGAGGAAAAAAAATGCATGAGGAAAATGAAAAATAGATGACTAAGCTGATAGAATAGCTCATAACAAATCACAGTCTTACATACAAAGTTGAACGCTGAGGACCTAGAACAGGTATTTAAGCAGAGGAAAAGGAAACAAGTTTTATGAAGAACTATATGGCAACTGTGTATAGGGTATCACCAAAGAATCCATATACGAGAAGGTAATACTCAGGCCTAGAGCAGTAACAATAATATGGAATTGCAGGGGAAGATTCTAGAAAAGTATCAGAGATAAAGCTGATAGGGTTTGATGACTTGTTGAAGACTCTGGGAATGCTGTTCTGGTCAGGTCTATTGAGGCATCCAGTTCTCCACCTAAGACTGATAATGAAAAATAAACACCAAGTGCAAAGAGCTATGCTAATTGGCTTATATTTAGAATTTCCTGAAATTATCATAATTCTATGAAGTATATCACAATCTCATTTTACAGATGAGAAAATTGAAGCTGAGAGAAGTCAAATGGCTTGTCCAAGCTCGCACAGCTTTTAAGTGGCAGAGATAAGACGTAAACTCAAGTTCACCTGACCCCCAATGCACTCGAAACTCTGAGGCTGTGTGGATGACCCATGGACTACTCTAATTACTCTGGAGAAAATAGTCAGAAATAAACTTTATTCAACCACTTGCTGTTATGATTTCTCAGGAAACGGTCCCCATCTAGGGAATCCTATGGTTGCAAACAAAACCTCACAAAAGACTCCTGCATTGCTGCAGATATAAATCGGCATCACTTCATTTACCAAGTTTCCTTGGAATCTAAATCACCAGCTGGAAAGCATGGTACCATCTCATCAAGCCAAAGTGAAGTCAAGGGGGCAAGAGAATAGGGAAGGAGCCTAGGGAATATATGGCAATTGAGAGCCCCTCTTTATTACCAAAAGTCTAACAGATGTCCTGAGAAGACGTCAAGACTGAAAAATAACCTACCCATTCTAAGCTCTAGCTTCTTGATCTTTAGAATTTATTTTTGGACTGGCATGGAAGTAAGTACTATTAGGTGTTTCATTAGTGCTTCCTAAGGAGGTATTTACACTAAAGACAGATGGATAGTAATATGTTTCGGCCTGCAAACAAAGCAAATAGTAAATAAATTTACGGTTCCAGAGTTTTCCAAGGATCTTCCCTGGAACCTTCATAGTACTGACTCCACATCATCACTTTTTTTCCTCCATTTCCAGTGGACTATTTACTACCCATGCTTTTATCTGAGTTTTCTTTCCTCATAGAGGGAGAAAATCTTTGGCTTACTGCCTGATGTAATGAGCCAGCTGTTCCTGACCAGCCAGTGTCTTCTGTATCTACAATAATCTGAGGATTGAAGATAGACATAGATCATGACATACTCCTTTTCTAGCCTAATCATGGGTTGCCTTGAAGAAAATACTAAAAATATGGTGTATTTCACCTGAAAGATTGACAGGCTCTATCCAGGGCTCTCTTGCTTTTTTTCAAATTCTGAATGTGCAAAACAGAAAAGAAAAAAAATTAAGAAAGAATCAGAATAGAGCACCCATAGATATAGAGCAAAGAATCAAGGAATCCGCTTGAATTCTATCAACTCTAAATCTGCTGCTTATCTTGATACCTAAAATAATAAGTAGAAAGCAGAGAAAGTTGAAAGTAACAGTGGGATAAATCGAGACACTTAGCTTTTATTTATTTATTTCCTTATTTATTCTTGGCATCTATCACTGTATTGCACTTGACTATGTGACTAGAGGGTACAATTCCAAGAGAAACCAATAAAAGGAATTTTATTAAACCACTGATGACAGAGGAGAGAATTTTTACCTCCTTGTCTCTGTAGGATTCTAAATACTGTGTTTTAACTTAGGTGCTTCCTAAGGAAAAAAAAAACAACATTTAACTCATGGGTAAATAATTCTAAAATAATGTGACTAATATCCTATTATTTAAATTTAAATAGGGCTCCATTCTCAGCATATGTAATATCTTGCAATAGCTGGCATTTCTGTCGGTGACTCCTTCCTCAAAATCCCTTCTTTTTTTCCTGGGTTTCCCGACTATACACTTTCCCAGTAACTCTTCGATGACTCATTTTCTCCTCTCATTTTCAGACTCATTTTCGTCATCAGCTCCTTTTCCAATTTTCTTAAAGAGAGGCTTTCCCCAAGCATCTGATGAAGACTCTTTCCCTTTTCCACTACTGTCCCTCACTAATTTCATTCACTCATACATCTTTACTTCTAAGCTGAAACTCTCCAAAGCCTCAGGCCCCAAATATCATTGTCTGCTGGAACAATTCATCTACCTAAAATTAAAATTCTCTTAAGAACCATAAAGCTCTCCTGCCTAAAAGAAAACTCGCCAAGTCCTCCTTTCAGCTTCTTTATTTCTGTTAATGGTCACCCAAGCTCAAATTGTTGTGGATCTATCAGATCCTGCTCCCTTCATTGCCCTTAGAGTCATCTATTACCAAGTCCATTTGAGTCTGCATCCAATATTTATCACATTCATTTCCTCTCCACCATTCCTTCTTGACACTGGCTCTATAAATTATTCATCCAATAAACAACCATGGAACTTACTAAATGGTAGGACCTGTAAGGTATGACGTGATCCCTGACCTTAAAGATCTTACATTTTAGCAGAGGTTTTGCACATGTAAACATACATATACAGTGATGTTAGAAGAGATATATGTATGGTATGTAGAGGATTCGCAGTGTAGAAATATCCAATACTGCCCTGGAGAGCTGAAGTACAACATAGCTTCCTAACCAGTCCTAACTGACTCCAGTGTTCCCCTCCTTCCATTTATTTTCACACTTAGTCTATAATCCATAATTTTCTTAAGCACAATAGCTAATATGAGAGCAGATAGGAGAAGAGGTATGTGAGTAGGAAAGGATCACCAACACAGAATAAAACAGAAACAAGAGGCCATGGTGGTAACCCAGAAAAGAATGACAAACATTTGGACTAAGAAAGTGGATGACAAAGATACACTTGAGTCAAGCCAACATGTCTTAGGGACAAATGGGTCTTGGAGGAATGTTTAAGGAAAGAATAATGACTTCCAGGTCTCTAGGGTAACCATGTAGATGTCAACTCACTGTTAAAAAGAATTCAGTAGGAGAAGTGAGAGATGGTGGGGAGGAGGAAAGGAAAGAGAGATGAGTTCACAAATGAGGGTGAGACAGAGGGAAAGAGTAAGGTGGGGGGGAGAGTGAGAGAGCGAGAGCGAGAGAGAGAGAGAGAGAGAGAGAGAGAGAGAGAGAGAGAGGAGAGAGAAGAGAGAAAAGGAGATATCAAGCCACCCAACAGATCACCAGAACTGAAAATAAGCCAAATTCGACTCCTGAGAAAGTGTGTCAACAAGACCACATTATCCCTGGTTAGAAGAAGACAGCCAGTCCATTTTCCATTTGGAATTAAGATATTTAGATTATATTAAGATTATTACTTTATCCTGCACAGACATTCCTAGACTAGTCATCTGCATACGCTTCTTATAGACAATTAACCCAAATAGAAAGAAACTTCCACCAAATTATTCTAGAGATACCATGTATGTGTGGCCTTAATCTTTTGTACTCCCTCCAAGCACTTCTTTCCCCCTCTTGACTCTCTTTTCTCTTCCTAGGAAATTGAACTGAAAAGAACTTAGAGCAGAAACTAGGTCCATGTTTAAAGTAGACATTTCAACAAGTGCTCTAATCAGAAGTACTACAAAAATGCCCTACTGTCCTAAAATGTGTGCCCCTCAGGAGTTCTAACCAAATTATGAAAAATAGTTCTAGCTAAATTATTAAAATACCAAAATCTACAGGTAACCATGGGAATTTTAAAAAGAGGAAAAAAGTAGCAAAATAATGAATTTAGGTAAGTCTGATGGTGATGATTATTTTGGCAATGATGACAAAAATTGATGATGACAATGATGATGAAAGAGGAGGAGAGTGAGATAGGATAGAAGAAAACTATGGTGATGAGCACAGCACTAACTATATCTTTAAGTCATCTTTAGATAAATTTCAAAACAATGAGCTGAAACAATAACAAAATAATTTAAAAGCAAAGAGCATCAAGCCCATTGATTTGAGATTTAAAAAACCAACTATCCTACATATTCCATAGTTCTTAGGTTATATATTAAATCAACTACAGTAGTGTCTACTGCAAAAAATTTTTTTAAAAAAGAGTACAGAACATAGACTGCCTGTTTACGGGAGCATAGAACTCGAAGAAAAACCTCTGGCAAAGGCTTTTAAACTTTCCCCCTTGATTTCTAGGACATAACTGCTTCTTTTTTTCCTCTTGATCTTATTTAATTTAATTTTTATTTTTTTAATTTGGAGTCTCATTCTGTGCCCAGGCTGGAGTGTCGTGGCATGATCACAGTTACCACAGCTTTGACTTGTTGGGCTCAGGCATCCTTCTCCCTCAGTCTTCCAGGTAACTGGAACTACAGGTGTGTACCACCACACCTGGCTAATTATTTATTGTAAAGATAAGATCTCGCCAGGTTACCCAGGCTGGTCTTGAACCCTTGGGTTCAGGCAATCCTCTTTCCTCCACCTCCCAAAGTGCTGGGATCATAGGCATGAACCACTGTGCCCAACCTGATTTTATTAATGTGAGTTTTCTCCAAAGGCTCAGGCTTGACTTCTCCACTCTTCTTTCCCTGCTTCCTTCCTATCGGAGCTCATCTATATCCCCAGTTCTAACTATTCTCTCTGTGCAGAGGGCTCCTAAATATTTATGCCAGTCTGATTTTTCTCTATGTTTAGATTCATATTTCCAACTAATATCTGAGTATTTTTCATTTCAATGCCTTTTTATTAGGTCAATACATTTCAAAAGACAAAACCATCATCTTGCCCCCTAACCGGCTCCCTTTCCTGACCTCCTATCTCCTCGACACCATATTCCTTCTCACAGCTGACCCCATTTTACTGCTCTAATTACAGCAAAACTCTTCCAAAAGTTGCCTATGCCTGTTTTCATCAATTCCATACTTACCATTCTCTTCTAAACCCACTTAACATTAGTCTCTCACCCATGTCATACCACTGAAGTGGTCAGCAGCTTCCCAGAACCAAGAATTAATTCTCATTTCCCTTGACCTCTCAGCACTCCCTTTTTCTTGCAATATTTACTTCTTGATCTTGTCTAAGATTCTACACTCTCTGTGTTTCTCTCAACCATTATACCCTCTCTTTTTCAGTTTCATTGGTCAGTTTCTCCTCTAGAAGATCTCCATCTGAGAGCCCCCAAGTTCTGTTTTTGACCTATTTCTTTGATGTTGTTGTTGATGATGATGATGATGATGATGATTTTAGAGTTGTGAGATACTTGTGAGGATTTGCTAAATAAGTAAATTGTGTGCAGGTGAGGTCTGGGTTTTTAGCAAGACCTCTTTCTCCTGGCGGGTAGCCTACTTCTTTATACCAACTACACTCTAGAAGTACCAGTTCTTTAAATACCATAGATATGTTGTTGATGCACAAATTTGTATCTATAGATTTTCTCTGATCATCATAACTCCAATAGTTTGTTTTGTTTTGTTTTTGAAGCAGAGTCTCTGTTTCCCAGGCTGGAGTACAGTGGCATGATCCAGCTCACCATAGCCTCTACTTCCTGGGCTCAGGTGCTTCTTCTGACTTAGCTTCTCGAATAGCTGGGACCATAGGCACACATCACAATGCCTGGATATTTTCTTTTTCTTTTTGCAGAGATGAGTTTTCCCTTTGTATGAGTTTCACCTAGGCTGGCCTTGAACTCCTAGGTTCAAGCAATCCTCCCACCTTGGCCTCCCAAAGTGCTGGGATTATAGGTGTTAGACACTGTGCCCAGCCTCCAGTGTCATCGCCACTCAACAAACTTTTAACCTAAATGAGGCTAAACCAGAAACAGGTATTTCCCCTCCCCCAAACTCACTCCTCTCAAATATCTCCATTTAGATAATGCTATTAACAATTATCCAAGCTCATAAGATACTAAGGAATCACTAGTGTTGCTGTCGGAGTAGGCTCTAACCCTTCATCTCTTGGTAAAAGATAAAATGTATTTCTTGGCCACCTTGTGGTAGATGGAGCCAGGTGATTACTTCTGGCCAATTAGTTTTGAGTAGAAATGACAAGTGTCATTTTGAAGCCAAACATTTAATTATTCTCAGTGTGAAATCCTTTATATTTTTATTTTCCTTTTTCAATGTCAACCAGTAGTAATGTTCCAGTCATCCCATGTCCTAGAGTAAGGACAATAATAAACAAAGCAAAGTCACCCACCAACACACAATGGATATGAATGTCAATGAAAAATAAACCTCTTTTGCATTAAGCCTCTGAGATTTTGGGGTAGTTTGTTGCCACAGCACAGCCTAGCTTATCTTAACTAATAAATATATCCTCAATTACACACCTCCCAGATTCAGCGTCCAATTAATCCATAAATCCTATTGACTCTATTCCAAAATATATCCCCTACCTGTTCACTTCATACCATGCCCATCACTACAACTCGTATCCATACTTACTTGCCTCGATGGTAGCAACAGCCATCTACCTATCTTCTGTCTCCAGTAGTATACACTATGCCCATCCTCCTCAGAACAGTCAGAGGGATTTTTCTAAATTCAGATCAGCCACACCCTTGCTTTTAAAAGTGCCCAATGGCTTTTCATTGTAACCAGGATAAATTCCAAACATCTTACCATGGCTTAAAGACTACATAACTTGGCCTTCCTTAGCTTGTTCTTGTTCATATTCCTTGTATTCAACAAACACCTGCTTCTTAGGATCTGCTGGTCCTCTTACTTCATGTCAAGCAAGTATCAGCTCCCGATCAACTCATCTCTGTAAAATGCACTCCATTATCTCCGATTCTCCATCATGCTTTTTGTTGTTTGATTTTCTTATAAGTGTTTATGTCACCATACACAATTTAGACTTTTCTTGCTTTTTGTTTCCACCTACTAAAATGTAAGTTCCTTGAACAGAGGGACTCTTGCTATTACTGTTATTATTCACCGCTGTAGGCTCAGCAGAAAGTCAGGTCCATAGAAGTGAAGTGAACAGGGGAATTCTGCAAACCTTCCCTATATTTCTACTTTCCCAAGCATTGAGGGTTCAGCTGAGACTTCAGGGTCCCTTAGGGTATTTAAATCTTTGGACTGGGTTCTTTGGTTTTGATTCTTTAGGTCATATATATATTTTACTGACATATACAAAGGTACATCAAAATATACAAATGAAAACATATGCACTCACATACATTATTAATCTAACAGCTATGGATATTACCGAGTTTCTCAATACGAGGTAGGCTCTTTGTAGCCAGCCCAATATGCTCTTCCTCCCTCTCCCCAACTCCAAATCCTGCTTTCCAGGAGATTCTTCTTCTCCAATATGTGCTCCACCATCACCACAGATGATTCATGACAATTTCCATCTGTGGGTAAGACGCTGTCTTGGCAGAGCCCAAGAGCTCCTGACAAGTCCTGATTAAGTCTTTTGTTCCAATAAAGAACTATGAAGTTATTCCAGAGAAATGATACATTGGGAAATAACAGATTCTGCTGGTGCCAAGAGAATATACTCATCATTCACTTATCTATCCACTCATTAGGCAAATAAATGTGGAAGCCATGCCAGAGAAGAAAAATAAGTTATGCATTCAACAGACATTTATTGAGTGCATACTAAATGCCAGGATCTGTTCCACAGTAGACAAAACAGACAAAGTTTTACCCTTCGTGGCCTTTAAAATTCAAGAGGATAGGGCCAAATAAAGAAGTGAATTCCTAGTGTGTTGGATAATGGTAAGTGAGCTCAAGGGAAGAGACCATGCTGGGATAAGATGGAGGCTTGTTCTTATTTATGTAGGATAGCCAGCAAGACTTATAATATACAGTGACATTTTGCAGGGTCATGAAAATGTGTCGATATTTGGAAAAGAGAATTCCAGGCAGACAGACAAAAGTGAGTACAAAAGTCTTGAGAAATCACATGATAGAACGTTCACAGAACATCAAGGAGGTTGGTGTCGCTAGATGAGGGTAACTGAGGAGGGACGCCCTGGAGATGAAGATAGAGAGGGAGCAAGGGCCAGATCCTACAAGGTCTTATAAGAACTTGAGCTCTACTTCTGAGCCAGATGGAAAGCCATTGGAGGGTTTTGAGCAGAGAAGTGTGTTCAAGTATGTTCCTCTTATTGTTTTTAAGAAGAATATGGTGACAGCTAGGAAGCTATAGACTTGGGAGTGAGGAAGAACAGAAGGAGGCAAAAACAGAAGCATGGAGAGCATTTAGAAAGTTGTTGCAGCAGTCTCATGAGAAATGATGGTAGCTTGGACAAGGGTGTCCCACTACAGCCCTTTCTCATGCCCAGATCAATTTAATGGCTTCTCCTCTATGGTCCTAATGCACCGAGACCATACCTTGTTAGAGCATGTCTCGAACTGTACTAAAACCTTTGTTTACTTGTCTGTATCCCTGACCAGAGTTAAAGCTCTTCAGTAAATGATATGTTTTAGCTGCCTTTTCACCTTTGCCTTCATACATTAGGTGCAAAAAAAGAAACCAATAAGACTGAAATACGTAAAGCATAATAACAAGTCAATTATGTATGAGCAAACGAAGCAGTACAGTGAAGTTACACTTACGTGTAACTTACACAAATTCAGTTTTCCGTACTCCAGGGGGAAAATAAGAGAGAGTGAGAAGATTTTCTATTCATCATCTAATCCTTTTCCTCATTCCAAGTAGACCTGGCCTTCATGTCTCCTGGAATGTGGTATCTCAGCAGAAATGCAAAGAAAAACCAATGATGCCAACTCTTAGTTATGGAGCTTTCAAGGGTCCTAGACTTTCAGAGTCGTTTAAAACAATTTTCAAGGCTAAATTTGGCTAGAAGAAATTTTTTTTTTACCTCACGTACCAACTTCAGGATATAATCTTTACATAAATTGTGACTTACTATGCCTCCCTCTAGAATCCTCCATAACTCCACACACCTAGGGGCTGCCTGTAATTTGTGCCGAAGATCCATACAGCCTGAGTGTCACACCCTGGCTTCCTTCCAAGGTCTTCCAACTCCAAGATAAGTGTGATAATACAGTCAGGGAAAAGAGACCCCAAATAAGATACACTCTATTACTAAAGCTTAAGGAACAAAGGTTTAGGAAGACAACAAGACCCCCAAGTAGAAAAATGGGAATCTGTATTCAATAGATGGCATTATTCAACTCTGAGAACTCTCCAGGAAGTAAACTATCCTAAAAACTATTTACGTAAACCTCGCTCCTGTGATTAAGGTGCCTTTCCAAATTTCATCAGGGAATCCAGTCTAAGGTGTAACTAATATAAAATAAATAGCAAATTTGGAAATTTGAAAAAATCATAAATTAGGAAGCAAATCATGACAAAACATTCTGTTGATCCAGAAAGCTTTTTTTTTTTTTTTGGAATTGGAGTCTCACTCTGTCACCCAGGCTGGATTGCAGTGGCACACTCACAGTCACCCCAGCATTAACCTGCTGGGCTCCGGCGATCCTTCCGCCTCAGCCTTCCAAGTAGCTGGAACTACAGGCGCGCGCTACCACGCCCGGCTAACTTTTTGATTTATTGTAGAGATGAGGTCTTGCCAAGTTGCCTGGGCTAGTCTCAAGCTCGCAGGCTCAGGCAATTCATTCACCTCAGCCTCCCAAAGTGCTGGAATTACAGGCTGAGCCACACAGCCCAGCCCAGAAAGAATTCTAAAAGGACACCTGGAAAATGAACTTTTGTCACTCGAAAGGCACTCTTTTTCCTGACATACAAAATTCTCAACAACTTGACCCCCAGTTACCTTGACCACATATACAGACCCCCTCCTCTCCTACAATACACTCACTGTCACCGAGGTAGTACAATTTGCAGAGTCTCTCTCCACCTATCTGAATCACAACAATCTGCCAAGACCCATTTATCTGTATTTACTTGTTTTCATTTTGTGAAACTGGGTACTCCATAGTGGAACAGGGCAGTTCAGTGTGTTTTTCTGTAGCCTAAATAAAACATCTCTAAAATGGACTGGTACCTCTTGCTTTGTGCCCATAACTCAGATGGTGGACAAACGGCTTCAGCAAACCACAAATTAATCCAGAGGAATGACTGAGCTTCACAGGTATAAAGAAAGGGGAGCTCGGATTATTCATATACTTCTCATTCTCTAGAACAGTGTTGTCTCACAGACATATAAAGGAAGTCACATATGGAATTATAAATTTTCTGGTAGCTATATCTTTAAAAAGTAAGAAAGAAACAGGCAAAGTTAATTTTGATAATATATTCTATTTAACCTAGCATATCTAAAATTTCATCATTTCAACATGCAATCGACATAATAAATTATTTATAAGATGTTTCACTTTCTTGTCATTGTTCTAAGTCTTCAATATCCAGTGTGATTTAACACTTACAACACACTTCCATTCAGACGAGGCACATCTTAAGTGCTCCACAGGCAAAGGTAGCTTGTGGCTACGTTATTGGACAGCAAAGCTCTGGGAGAATTTTCTTTTATAGTATTTTGATATATTACTAAGCCACTAGTAAATTTTCGTTAGTCTGCAAAACAGTCCTCACTTTCAGATTATCTTTGAGGAAGAGCTAGTGATGAAGTGAAGCATAGTAGCCATGATCATGAGCTCTGAAACCAGACTGTGTATTTTAACTCCAGTTCTAACCCTGAACTAGCTGCATGGTTTTAGACAAGGTATCTTTGTTTTTTGGTTCCCTTCCCTCCTCCACCCCTGCCCTACTCCCAGGAAGTGTGTAGTAGCAATCCCCTAGAGTTAGTGTGTGAGGACTAAATAAGTTCATAGAGGCAAGCACTTAGGACACTACAAATGCTCAATTAATGTTGACAAATATTATTAGCTAAAATCGAAGTTCTGAAGCGACAGAGCTGAGGATGAGATCATGGTTGGGGTTACTCCACATGCTAAAGGCAGCAGCCTTACCAAGACCTGAGCTCAAATAACCCAATGACTGTCAAGCCATCACACTTTTGTGTGTGTCTCCTTGCCTGTTTTCCTGTGAGCATTTGCCTGTCTTCCTGTTCCTGCACCAACCATTCAACTGCTGATACATTTTTTTTAGGAGGAGTTTGTGAATTTAATTGTCAGAACTCATGACTTTGTGATGCTGATAAGTTTACCCAGTACATGGCTCTGAAGGAGAATAGGACAGAGCAGTAAATAAACAGACATTTGGAACAGAATGCACAGAGTGTGAAAAACTAGTTTTCTCGGCACTGGAATGAGCCAGCAAAGACATTATCAGTCATAGATTGAAGAAAAGAGTATGAGATCTGACAATTAAGTTCATAAACTCATCCAAGAAAAAGTGCTACATGCCTCATTGCTGAATATCACTATGGTCACCTTCAGAGTATTCTCCTTGGGAAGCTAAGCACTGATGCCAGTACCTAGTCCACAAATCAAAGTAAGTTTGGAAATCTTTTTACTGAAATAGCCATCAGAACTGTCATTGCATTATCTTTGATGTCCTGAATGTCATCAAAATGTCTTTTTTTCAATTGCTTTATCTTTGGGTAAAGAAAAAAGTTATTGGGGGCCAGATCAGGTGAGTAGGAAGGGTACTCCAATACAGTTATTTGTTTACTGGGTAAAAACCCCCTCACAGACAGTGCTATGTGAGCTGATGCATTGCCATGATGCAAGAGCTCATTTGGGACCATTTTTTGCATGCACCTTTCTCATGCCAAGATTTTCAGTTAAGATTTTCTTGTTTTTTTATCAAAGTGTTTTTGGTCTGCTATGCTTCTCACAGTGAGCCGATGATTTTGATGATGAATTTTTGCAATGTTTTTATCCGTTCTGTTTATTACTGGCCATCCTGACCTCTCTTCATCAGTGATGCTTTCTCTCCCTCAGGAAAATGTTTAATCCATTTGCACACTGCCATTTTCTTCATGGCATTATCCCCATAAACTTGTACTAACATGTTCCTGATTTCACTTTCACTATTGCCAAATTTAACAGGAAATGTAATGTTTGTTTATTGCTCTAATTCAAGCTTCAATATTCTTGTGATGACAGCTCTGATGTCCATTCCAGAAAAAAAGTTCCCAAATTGCTTTGACGAGTGGGCTAGGCACCGGTGTCAGTGCATAGCTCCCCAAGGGGAGTACTTTGAAGGTGACAGTAGTGATATTCAGCAATAAGGTATGTGGCACTTTTTCTAGGATGAGTTTGTGAACTTAATTGTCAGACCTTGTATGTCCTGATCTTTTACCCAGAGTGACTTCTTATCGCTATTACTAATAAAAGAACACATATGAAATGGGAATGGGAAATTAAGTAGGAAACTTTCCTTTCCCAAAAACATTTTTGTGAAATCAGTCATCTACTTTGGGAGACCTAGTCACTTTCCTTCAGGCTCAAACAGTTAAGAAAATGAACCAAACCCATTCCTCACTGAAAATTCACTACCCAGGAATGACACAGGTCATAAGGAAAGAAAAACACTCCTGTTTCTTCCTCTGCCATTGCAGTCTCCAAGAACAATTTACAAATGAATGACTCAAAGTAACTCACTGATTTTGAAACCTGAAAATATGGGGAGGGTCTTACTGTAAAGATTCTGGCAAACCTCACTTCTGATTTCTGCTTATTTCTAATTTTTTTAATCTTTTTTTTTTTTTTGAATTGGAGTCTCACTCTGTCGCCCAGACTGGAATGCAGTGGCTGCTCCCGGCCACCGCAGCCTCGACCTGCTGGGCTCCGGCGATCCTTCCGCCTCAGCCTTCCAGGTATTTGCGCCTGTACGGAAAATGCTTTTCTAGAACACATTGCAAAACTAGAAGCAGTCATTTGTCCAGGACATCTGCACATGGCTTCTGATTCCCCCTCCAGATGAAGATGTGACCTTGCTATGCTACATTTGGGTCAAGAACCAACAGATCCCAGAGTCCAAAACATTCTTTTAAATGGACATGCATAGATTATCACTGTCAACTATTTCAGAATGCGACATAAGCCCCTATTACATAAGACAATGTCGTAGAAAGAACTCAGTTTTCCAGAAAGATTTGGAAGGATTTAACCCCCAAATGGACAGTGTCTCTACCAGCTGCTTGCTGCTATGATGGATTCTGGGTGCCAAGTGATGTTTTAGGAAATACTACATCTATTCCTTTCCTGTGTGGCCATGATGTTTCTGATAATACTTTTATCTCTGGGTAATTAACTCAGAAATTAAATGATGTGTGCGTGTTCATGGTTTCTTCCTACCAATCCATAGCCCACTTGAAATACTAGACAAGCTGGTTCAGGAGGTAGACCAGCCATCTCAGGCTGAAACCAAGGCAATGAGGCCCTCGGGGCAGGCCCTGTAGACCAGGGAAAGTCACTTAATGACATTTGAAAAGGAGAGAGACAGCAAAATTTAAAAATTACAAAAATCAAGTTAGTTGTTCAAGTTGATAAAACAAAACCAGTCCACTTTCCTTTGCTGTAAATCAAGGAAATAATTTAAATGAATTGCTAGACCACATTCACATATAAACTGGGAGGAAAAGGAGTAGCAGGAAAAAGGGAGTCAAATTCCAGACTCAGAATCCATTGGCAAAAACCAGTCTCTATGTTGGTATTTCAAATGCAGCCAGTCCAGCATTCCATATCACAGTTTCTGCTCAAGAACCTGTCATCTCTTTATGTTTTGCAATCTATGTATGATGCTTTAAAAACAAGATTCAGCCTAAATCTCCAGTCTAACTTCCTACCTCTCCCCATCCATGCCCCATGTTCTAAATATACTCAAATACTTGTTTACTGAAAATAGCATGAATGTTCCCAATTCTGCACATTTGGCTTAGGCTATTGCTTTTAATGGAATATTCTTTACTTTTCTCTTCTGTGTGGCTAAATTATGGCCAATTGCAAATCCCAGTTCCTTCAAACTTTCTCAAAGCAAAATATGTTGTTTCTTGCTCTTGGTTGACGTGATTTTAAAGAATTTTTTTTAAATGTTGTATCAAATTAAAACACACATTTGGAAAAGTACACACATGCAAAGTCAAAAGCCCCAATTTTCAGAGTGATAACCATATGTACTCACCGTCCACACAGCATTAGCACCCAGAAGCCTCTGTCTTACTCCCAATCTCCCCATTCTTCATCAGGGATAACTGACTTCAAACACTGTAAGTTAATTTAGCCTGTTTGAAGTTTTATAGTCTAAAATAGGCACTCTTCTACGTCTGGCTTATTTTATTTGATATTTTGTGAGATTTATCTATGTTGCTGTACATGGTTCATTCACCTCTAACTGTTGTATAACATTTCATTTTATGAATATAACATTATTTATTTATTCTACTGCTCATGGCCATTTGGGCTACATATTATCTGGAACTATTTTAAATAGTGTGTTTATGAATGTATTTGTATGCACAGAATGATGTGCATATATACACATTTCTGCTGGCATATTCCTAGGAGTAGAATCAAAGAGGATGCTTGTAATCAGCTTTAGTAGATGTTACAATATTTTTCAAAATGCTTGCAACCAATTTTCCCAAAATTCTTATACCAACCTCAGCATATGAGAGTTTCAGGGGTTTTTCATTCTCTCCAAGACTTTATCTTGTCAGTCTTTTTGATGTCGCCATGCTGGAATATGTAATGGGATTACATATTGTTTTAATTTACAATTACCCCACGACTAATGTAGTGAACACCTTTTCATATATTCATTGTTCATTTAGAGATACTTGCTTATGAAGTATCTATTTAACCTGTTTAAGATTCTTTTTAAATAGTGTCTTTTAATTGATGTATAAGATTGTTAATTGGTTTATAATATATATAGATTTTCTGTATCACAGGTTGTTGTGGCTTACATATATTGCAAATATCTTCTGCCACTCTGAAACTTCTTACCTACTTGTGGTGTCCTTTAATGTGCTTAATTATAATGTAGTTTTAGTTTTACAGTCCTTTCCTTTATAGTTAGTATTTTTTGTGAACTTTTGGAGAATTTCTGCCCATGAAGATATTTATCTGCATTTTCTTCTAGATGATTTATTGTTTTGCATTCTACATTTAGGACTACAATTCACTTAGACTTAGCTTATGTGTATGGTGTTAAGTAGAAGTCAACATTCATTTTTTTCATAAAGATATCCAGTTGACAAACAATGATATATTGAAAGATTACGCTTTCCCCTTTGTCATGCAGGATCACCTTTTATACAATTTAAGTGTGTCCATATGTGCAAGGGCCAGTTTCTGGACTCACTGTTCCATTGTTCTATTTATCTAGTTGAATGCCAATATCTTACTATTTACTTTAAGAGTTCTCCTGTGAATCCATGTGGCTAGGAGCTTTCCTTGAAAGGAGATTTTACTTACAAATTCAACTTCTTTGATAGATTTTCCAATCTGCTTCTGACAGTTTTCCTTATTGGTCCCATTTTTTTCCACTTTCCAGAAATCTTAAGGTTCTTAGAACCGCTTAACTCCATTTACCCCATTCTTGACTATTTTGCTATTTTCCCTGTTTGTCATTTTAAAAAATCTACATACACTTGAAATACAATCAGACATGATAATTTTTTATAGTATCAATAATTACTTAGATTTACACATTTTATTGCTATTCATGTCTTCTTGCACTTCCATGCTTCCACCTGGGACCAGCTTCCTTCTGCTTAAATAACTTCTTTTTAGTATTTCAGAGCAAATATGCTAACAATAAATTATCTTGGTTTTTTGGTTTGTCTTAAAACATATCTCTTTTTATTTTTTAAAGAATATGTTCACTGATCATAGAAGTCTAACAAAGGGAGCGATTATTTTCTTATAGCATTTTGAAGATGTCATTCTCTTGTCTCCAGCTTCTATCATTTCACTTAAGAGGTCAACTGTAGGTCTTATTGGTGATTCTTTCATGGTAATACATCTTTTGCCCTGGTTGCTTTTCAGAGTTTCTTTCTGTGTTTTAGTTTCAGCAGTTGTACTAAGATGTTCTCTTATCCTGCTTGCTCTCCCTGGCAATTCTTAGTTGGTGACTCGATGTCTTTTTTCCATTTTGAAAAATTCTCAGTGAACTCATCTTTAAATATTTTTTCCTCTCTATTCTTTTTCTCTAGTCCTCTGGCCCCCAATTTTATGACTATTAGATCTTTCACTGTGTTTTATATGTCTTTTCTTCTCTTTTCATCTTTCTTTTCTCCCCAATCTGTACACTTTCCAAATCTGTCTTCTAGACAGTAATCTCTCTTCAGCTGTTGCCTTATTTTCTTAAGCATATGTACTGAGTTCTTAATTTCAAGTGTCTTTCATTCTAGAATGTCTATTTGGTGCTTTTGCCTATACTCTAGTTCTCAGCCAAAATTCTCTATACTCTTGTGATATTTATTACCGTTATTTTAAAATCTGTTTTTGATAACGCTAGCATAAGCCTTTTCTATAAGTTTGTCTCTAGCATTAGTTTTTTCTCTTAGTTTTTGGTACTCAGATTTATCTCTTGGTATACTTGGCAATAGTTAATTAACTGCCAGATCCTGTGTATTAAAAAAAAAAATCATTTGAGGCTCTAAATAATCTTATCCTCCCAGAAGAAAAATGTCTTTGCTCCTGAAAGACAATTAGAATAATGGTAGATCATCTTTATCCATTCCAAAATTGAATTGATTCAAAGCTATGTTTCAGTGTTCATGGGAATTTATCTATTTGTGTTAGCTCTTCTAATTCCTAGTTTACACTACACTTGAGGGTCCCCAATGGAAACTGAATTTTTTTATTTATCAGGGTTTCCTCCTTGGGTAGACCTGTACTCAATTTTTGTCTCTCCAGCTCCATAAGAATACCGAAAGTTTGACTTAAGTCCTCAGCCTCTTTGATACACTTTTTGCTTAGCCTCTTGAAAAATGTCTTATGGGGAAAATACATGCTGAGTTTTGGTCCTATCTCTTTTAGTTTTGCTTCTCTTTTCTCAGGATCTTGGCTTCAAGTTCTTTCTACCTTAGTAGATCTCTGATGCCTTCAGATTGATCATTTTTAATGCTTTTTCCTACCTTTTTCTAGTCAGAATCACTCTGAAGCAAGCTTATCCATCATAACCAGAAATCTCCCACAGTATTTTATACATCTTTCTAATATAGCATGTCTAATAGACTCCATCAAATTACTATAATTATTTTCAACCTACTTGCCAATATTTCTCACTGGTCTATGCGCCCCATGAAAGAAGACACCATTCTATATTAATTTTGTATCCCTATGCCTACCATGGTGCTTAACACATAATAGATATTTAATCATGCTGGCTAAACTGAATTGAATTAAAATGGAGACAGATACAATGAAAGTATCACCAAGGAAAAAATGTCTTTCCAGCTTCTTAACACTATTTGAAATAAAATGAAATTTTCTCATAAAAATTACCTACTAATAATAGTCCTCAGCCTTTGCTTCAACCATTCTTTCTATGCACTTGCATTTTTAAAATACCCATTTCATGCTATGATCTTTTTCTGTGTGTTTCTATGTCTCTAGCTCCACCTCACTCCTTTCAGTCATTAAATACAGGTCACATTGATGATATAAACCCTTATCACAGTTCAAATATTTATAACTGCATAGAATTTTATATATACAGTTGGCCCTCCCTATCAGTGGGTTCTGCATCCATGGATTCAAGCAACCACAGATCAAACAATATTTTAAAAAATAATTGCATCTCTACTGAACATGTACAGACATATTCTTTTCCTAAATACAGTATAACAACTATTTACATAACATTTACATTGTATTAGCTATTTTAAGTAATCTAGAGATGATTTAAAGTATGCAGGAGCCTATGCATAGTTTATATGCAAATACTACACCATTTTATATAAAGAACTTGAACATCTGCAGATTTTAGTGTCCAAGGAAATTCCTGGTACCAACTAACCAAGGATACAGAGGGACAACTACATATGATTATGTGTGTGTGTGTGCGTGTGTGTATGTATGTGAATTCTTAGGTTATAGATTAGACATTCTCAATGTTGCTTTTCAAGTTAAATGTAAAAACCAAAGAGACATAGGGGTCCTTACATTTGGCTATATAATCTCATGTCCTTAAACACTACATTGACTTAACATCTGATGGAAACTAGGCCTTAGATCTGAACCAGGAAAGGAGTTTCTTCTACCTGATCATCATTTTATAGCTAACACTTAGCACAAGACCTCATGTTTAATACGCAGTTATTTGATAAATTAACCAATGAATGTTCAGAAGTTTATTCAAGCCCAATAATCTGATGATTTTAGTTTCATCCTTGTAATACTACTGCTTCAGGTTGTCTTTAAGGCCATGGTAACATCAAACTTCACTTTCTACTCCCAAAGAAAAGAAGCAAGGCTGACAACTCTCTTGATAGAAAAATATCAATGTACCTATTCAGAAAAATGTAGTCGTTTTCTATGCATTGGCATATTATTGAAATTAATTTATCAAATTGAAATTCATTCATTAATTTAGGGCAGAGGATTTGCCTGTTGAACAGTTGGACCTTCAGGCTAAGCTTCATGATATAGGTTTTTGCTTTTATCATATAACAACCAAAATAAATATTTTATTTAACGAATGTAGGAAATGTAAGAAAAAGACTTCCACACAAAAGGTTCACACCAGAGGCAATGATACAGTAGGTCAACTATATGATCCACAAAGACTATAAGACAAAGTTTTATGACTTACTGTGACCGACTTTATGTTGGCCTGACACAAGTGATAATTCACAATTTTAAACTCTAAGGAAAACAAGAATTTCCTATCTACCCATCAATGTCCCAGTAGAGGGAAGTCTAAAGTGAATAAAGAATGAATATTTTTGAGAATTTGTTTTTTTCTATAATAACAGTTACTTATAAAAGTTTTGGTGACTTTATTTTCCATTGATGCAGTAATCAAATGTGTTTTGGGGATTTTGTTGTGTTTTGATTTATCTTCTGAAGGAGAGTATGACCCTGAGATCTCCTATATATCTTGAAGTTTTTTGAAAGATAGTGTGTATGAGCTATTGAGATTGGGGTAATATAACTCTAGAAGCACTGGAAGAACTACAGCAGTTGAAAAGACAACAAGTTGTTGCTGATAAAGAAGAAACCAACATCAAGTTGACACCTTAATGGACTGCCTCTCACTGGGGCTTAGTAGAATAAGACGTGAGGTAGGCAATGTGCAATTTATGCATACTTGAGGGCTCTGGATTTTCAGTAGAAATAAGAAACTTGAAATGGAAGACAATTTTAGGCATATCCTTTACAAGGAAAATCTTTTATACACTATAACACTATATTAAATTGATTTATACTCTATTATCTGTTTTGCTCACAGTACCAAAAATTGCCAAAGATCTGAGGAAAGTGAAAAATTTATACACTACTGGTAAGAGTATAAATCGGTATATCACTTTGGAGAATAATTTGGCCTACCTGGTAAAGTTAGATAGATCTAGCTTATGACCCAGCAGGCAACTGCACTTCTAGATATACATATGTCCTAGATAAACTTTGGCACAAATGTAGATTTAAAAAAAAAAACATACAGGAGTATTCACTATAGCCTTAACTGTAATATTGAAAACTGTAAATAATATAAATGTCTAGCCATGCCAGAAGGGGCAAGAACAGGTGAAATAACAATAAGAATGAATGAAATCTACTTGACTCAATATAGATAAGTCTTTAAAATGTTATGTTAAAAAAGTAAGCTATCCAAAGATATGTACAGTATGATACATAAATTTTAAACACTCAATATATAGTATATATTTTTGTTTGTTTGTTTCTTTTTGAGTTGGAGTCTCACTGTAGCCCAGGCTGGAATACAGTGGCACGCTCACAGTCACCACAGGCTCAGGTGATCCTTTTACCTCAGCCTCATGCCTGGAACTACAGGCATGCACTACCATGCCTGGCTAATTTTTTGATTTATTGTAGAGATGAGGTCTTGCCATGTTGTTCAGACTGGTCTCGAACCTCTGGACACAGCTTGTGCTGCTGTGCCCAGCCTAGTATATATTACTTAAGGATATAAACACAAACAAGTATATCTTGAAGATATTGTGGATTCGACTCCAGACCACTGCAATAAAGTGAGTTATACAAATATTTTTGGTTTCCCGGCACATATAAAAGTTATGTTTACACTACACTGTAGTCTATTAAGTGTACAATAGCATTACATCTAAAAACACTATGTGCCTTAACTAAAAGATACTTTATTGCTAAAAAATGCTAGTAATCATCTGAGCCTTCAGTGAGTTATAATATTTTTGCTGGTGAAGGGTCTTGCCTCAGTGTTGATAGCTGCTAACAAGTCAGAGTTGTGGTTGCTAAAGGCTGGGGTGGCTTTGACAATTTCTTAAAATAAGACAACAATGAAGTTTGCCACATTGATTGACTCTTCCTTTTACAAAAAAACTTTTTTGTAGCATGTGATGCTATTTGATAACATTTTACCTACAGTTGAATTTCTTACAAAATTGGAGTCAATTCTCTATCGCCCTACCACTGCCTTACCAGCTAAATTATAGAATATTCTAAATCCTTTGTTGTCATTTCAACAATGTTCATGGCATCTTCATCAGAAGATTCCATCTCAAGAAACTGCTTACTTTGCTCATCCATAAAGAGCAACTCTTCATCTATTCAAGTTTTATTGTGAGATTGCATAAATTTAGTTAAATCTTTAGGCTTCACATCTAATTCTAGTTTTTGTTTGTTTTATTTTTGCAATTTCTACCATATCTGCAGTTACTTCCTATCCTGAAGTTTTGAGCCCCTCAAAGTCATCCATGGGGGTTGGAATCAACTTCTTTCAAACACTTGTGAATGTTGATATTTTGACTTCTCCCATAAGTCATGAAGGTTCTTAATGGCATTTAGAATGGCTAATCCTTTCCAAAACATTTTCATTTTTTAAAATTTTTATTATAAAGATACTGGATATAATTCAGGGTTAGGTATACAAATGTTGAGTATGCAGGTACCCTTGTTGATGAGGCGTGCCTCTTTCTCCCCCCCCCAAAGCATTTTCAATTTGCTTCTCCCAGATCTACCAGAAGAATTACCAGCTCTAGCCTTATATAATGTATTTCTTTCTTTGTTAACTATTGTTTTATTTTATTTTAACTTTTAGATTTTTTCAAGAGTTGTATTACCATTTTCTGACATATTCATCAACCTTTTTATTAAATCAAGAAAGCAGAATTTTTTTGCATAATGTATTTCTTAAATAATTAGACTTAAAACTCTAAATCATCCCTTGATCTATGAGCTGTAGAATGATGTTGTGTTAGAAGGCAAGAAAATATTAATCTCCTTGTACATCTCCATCAATGTTCTTGAATGACCAGGTACATTGCCAGTGAGCAGTAATATTTTGGAAAAAAAATTTTCTTCTAAGCAGGAGGTCTCAACAGTGGGCTTAAAATATTCAGTAAAAAGTGCTATAAACAAATGTACTGTCATCCAGGCTTGGTTTTTCCATTTATAGGGCACAGAGATAATAGATTTAGCATGATTTTTAAGGGCCCTGGGATTTTCAAAACGGCAAATGGGCATCAGATTCAACCTAGCATCATCAGCTGCACTAGTCTGTAACAAGAGAGCCAGCCTGTCCTTTGAAGCTCTGAAGCCAGGTATTGACTTCTCTCTAGCTGTGAAATTCCTGGATGCCATCTTTCTGATGTAAGGTTGTTAAGTTTACATTGGAAATCTGTTGTTTAGTGTAGTAGTCACCTTCACAGATGATCTTAGCTAGATCTTCTGGCTAACTTGTTGTAGCTTCAACATCAGCACTTGCTGCTTCACTTTGCAATTTTATGTTATAGAGATGGATTTGATGAGGCAACCTCTGCTACATTCAACATTTTCTGCTGCAACTTTCTTACCTCTGTCAACCTTCAAAGAACTGAAGAGGGTTGGGACCTTGCTCTGGATTAGGCTTTGGCTTTAGGAAATGTTGTGGCATATTTGATCTACCCAGACCAGTAAAACTTTCTCCACATCAGCAATAAATTTGTTTAGCTTTCTTATCATTTATATGTTCACTTTTATTTTGCTTCAAGAAATTTTATTTTGCATTCACAACTTGGCTATTTAGTCCAAAAGTCCTCGTTTTCAGCTTATTTGGCTTCCTCACTAAGCAAACTCATTTCTAGCTTTTGATTCAAAGTGACAGACATGCAACTCTTCCTTTCACTTGAACATTTGGAGAGTATTTATGGTTATTAATTGGCCTAATTTCAACATTGTTGTGTCTCAGGGAATAGGGCAGCCTGAGGAGAGAGAAAGAGATGAGGGAACAGTCGGTCCATGGAGCAGTCAGAACATATATATTTATTGATTGAGTTTGTCGTTATACATGGGTGTGGTTAGTACAACAGTAACATCAAAGATCACTGATTACAGATCACCATTACCATATAGTAAAAATAAAACAGTTCAAAGTTTTGCAAGAATTACCAAAATATAACACAGAAACACAAAATTAACACATGCTGTTGGAAATATTCTCCACATAGGCTTGCCACAAACCTTCAATTTGTAAAAAAAAATACAGTGCCTGCAAAGTCCAACAAAGCAAAGAGCAATAAAGCATGGTATGCTTATATGATCAACTTTTAAAACATTAACTAGAAAGCTACATAGCAACTTCAGGATAGTTGTTTCCTGTGACACCAGTATCATTCTCAACACAACTGATCTATCTGAACTGGTATAACAGTCAAATTTATTTGCGCTTATAATTTCCCTAAGAGTATCTCAAAGTTTCTCTTTTCAACCCTATCCTCAGGCTTTGAAATTGGTCTAGGGCAAAATTAACACATCAAGAACCAAACAGAGCTACTCTAGAAGTACTGAAAGCTTTTAGGGAGATAAAGATAAGTGAAAATGAACCAGGCCAGTTAATCTACTGGATCTCTGCACATAACCTCTCTTCTTCCTTTGAGTTCTTTCTATAAAATAGATTTTCAGGAGAACCATCTCTTGGATGTCTCTTTATATTTAGAGTCTTTAAGATTCCTCTCATCCCTTTGTTTCTACTCTCCCAGGCTTTTGTTGCTCAAGATGATCCTGGGGCTGAATTTCATGTGAAAGATTCTCTTCTGTCCCCGATACTTAGAAGGCCAAGTGGTAAAGAAGGTGATATGCAAGGACAAGAAGGCCTCTCAAATCTGACTCGTATGTAGGCCTTAAGCCAGTTCACAGGAAAAAGAGACCTGAGAGAACTTCAAAGCTGCATTTGGTCTAGCACACTCTATATAGTAAGTAAGTGCTTCTTCTGAGTCTGGTACTGAAACCAGCCCAACTTCCCCACTAACGGTTACAGTTTTGTGTATGTTTGTGAATAAACATAAAAACTGACACAGTCTTAAAGCTTGAAATTTACATTGATCTGAGTTCCTTTCTCATGAAACTGACCCTCAAGCCTATAGTATCAAGAAACAAACTCACCAGGTCACCACATCCAGACAATGAGATGCCAGGCTCCTCCCTAATTCCTGTTTACCAAATTCTCTTCCTAACCCCTATAACTCCTGTTTTTTACCTTTCTGCACTTACTCTAGAAACCCCTGACTTCAGTGGGATAGGGAGACCAACTTGAGGTGAAATCTCCAGTTCTCCTTGGCTGATATCACCTAAATAAAATGCTTCACTTCCTGGCAATATTTACATCTCAATGATTGGCTTTCTGTGCAGCAAGCAATGAGACCTCAACCAAATCCCTGGTGTTTGGGTAACAGTACCATCTACCTGACTGTCAGTCTAGGTGTTCATCAACCTACACGGGGCACTTGCTGTGTGGAGAACACTCTACTACCTTCATACGCCATTGTTGACTCAATCATTCTTGGACTACATCTGACATCTAAAATAGCTTGTACTGTCCTTAAATATAGTAAGGCTCACTTCTTTTTTGTAATGGGAAATAGTGAAGGGTAAGGAATGCTTTCTGTGGATACTTCCAACAAAGACATTGAATTCAAGATAAGACAGAAAGGACTACTTTTATCCAAATTCAAGTAAAACATTTTAATGTGACCTAGAAGACATAAAGGTCATTGGTGTAGGGCTGAAAAGTTACCTGTCTTCCTAACCCTCTTTCCCCTAATAGTCTATAAATATAGGGCTGTTTTTACCCTAAGGGCCAATTAAGGAACTCTCACCCACCACACTCATTGCTAATGGATCTGCATTAAAACCACCACTTATTTTGCCCCAGCCACACAAACACTAACAGTGTGGTAAGAAATGTTATTCCCCGCCAAAATTACCTGGACATGTGCCCTAGACATGAAAGACTCTATTTTCCCTTATGGGCACCAATGATTCATTTGAAGAGACAACTGAAGTAATGATTTTCTAATCCTTCAGATGCTAAGGTCTCTAATTTTTTACTATGGATCACAATGTGCTTGGAGTAGGGTGCATTAGCCAGAGATCTAGGGCTTTAGAAAGGTCCCCCATTAATTGCAGAAAAAGTATTCAGTGCCTACAAACGTATTATAAGTTCCTAAACACCAAGCACCAACTTTCCTCTATAAGCAAATGGATTTAAAAGAGGCTTTGAACATCTCAGGCTAGCTCCTGCCTTGTTTTAACCTCAGGTGAACAAAGTTTAATTTAAGATACAAAAGTCCTGGGCTTTCTCATTCCTGAGTCAGTCCTGTCAGGGACAGGAGGCACAATAGCTGCCTCTGCCCCAATTTCTGGTAAGGGTTTAGGTCTGCAGCCCAGAGGTCGTTTATGAGCTCTGGGTTCCTATGCAGCCACTGGGTGGCAGCCATGTCTGCACTGTTACGGAGGTTTACTACAGGCCTGGAATTTTGGATGATTGTCTTGGACATGCTGCCTTATGCTCCACTCCCCTCAAAAGACCTGAGACAACTGTGAACTTTAATTTGCTTAAATTGGGCCATGACAAGCCTTCCTTGACTTATAGACTGAATGTTTTTGTCCTCCTCCAAATTCATATATTGAAGGCCTAATCCCCAACATGATGGTATTTGGAGGTAGGACTTTGACATGTAATTAGACCATTAGTAGAGAGACTTCATGAATGGAGTAAGTGCCCTTTTGAGAAAAGACACAAGAGAGATGGTCTGTGCTATCTCTTTGAGGATACAAAGAGAAGGCCATCTACAAATCAGAAAGTAGGTCCTCACCAGACACCGGATCTGTTGGTGCCTTGATCTTGGACTTTGTAGTCTCCAGAACCATGAGAAATAAATGTTTGTTGTTTAAGCCACACAGTCTATGGTACTAGAGCATTCTGAATTGACTAAGACACCTGGGAATCTGGATCTTTATCTTTGTAACCACACCCCTTGCTTGGCATGTGCCTTAGAGCACCCAATAACCTGACTCTTATAACCTCCAAGTGCCAGTGCCACCTCATGGATGACACCATTGGTATCAACAGTGGTTTTTATCATTGCTTGGACTGCCTGGCTATCCTGTAGAATAAAACATAATCAAAACAAAACAAAAACACCATACAGTCTCTGCAGTACAATTAGCTGCACCAGCTTTTGTGAGACATTCCAAAGAATGAATCTCATCCATCCAGACTTAATCCATTCCCCCCACATGCAGGGCCCTTTGTTGATGCCAATCCCAGCAGGGCTAGTACCTGGGTCTATTCATTTATGACAGGTGACTTAGATTTCAGGTCACAGGATTTAACCTGCAGTAAATTCAAATCTGCATGAGAATAATGGGCATTCTACTACATTTTATGCCAATTAACTCTAATGTGGTAATTAACCACTGAGCACATTTACTGATAAGCTGTTCATTACAGAAAGACCTGACAACTAGCAGTGTTATCAGAGTCCACAATTTTCAAATCTCTTTTAGAAATGGTTCTTTGCCTGTAGGAACTAAAAGCTAGCAAAAATCATAGGGTAGTCATTTTCAACACTATATTTTCACAAAGCCTCTGGTGTAATAAACCCTTAGAGATGAGAACCAGTTTTGTAGATTTCACTTTATTTCGTTCATATAGGCTTTTTCCTAACCTTAAATTTATTTTATGAGGTACTGCACTGGTAGAGGCACTGTCCCCTTATCTTTTGTTTATACATTTTAAGCACCTTCATTCCCACAGGAAGCATAAATTAAAATAAATCAGTATGTTATGATAGAGGAAGGAGCCTAGTGGGTGTGGCCAATCCCCACAAATAGTGCATCCAACTCTTAGTCTTCTCTTTCAAGAAAGATCTCACTCCTATTCCTCTATGGGTAGTGTTCTTACAACTCATTTTTTCTTAGACCTTGAGTCTCTTTGTCATTCACACTATTAATTAAAGAGAACGTGGTCCAACCTGTTGCAGCTGTGCTAATCCAATGGCCAAAAGTCATCAATTCAACATTTACTACATGTACCTAATACATGGTAGCCATAGCACCTGGCCCTAGGGATACAAAGATAAATAAAAACAGTCTGTCTTCAAAGAGTAAACAATATTTTGATGTCTTTGATTGGCCTTCGTTCTCCATCATTTGCACTTGTTCATCTACTAATAGTAACTTGGTTGAGGTCTCTCTAGAGAAGAATACTATTTAGGCAGAAATGGTAGATGAAGATGCTCACAATATCTTAGCTCATGCTGGTCTCTCCCTCCCTTAAAGTCTTTAGTACAAAATGCTTTGTACCACTGATTCTGCCATGTGATAATAGCATTTTATTACATTTCTTTCTGATTAGATTCTTCAAGTGCCAGTATACATAAATTTTTGGCACCAACTACGTCTTTAGCTGCTGTAAATCCTTTGTGCAATAAACATACAAAACAGATAAGATGGCAAGCTGTTTTGAAAGGAATAAGAAATCCTGTCATATCACTGTTAAAAATGCGTGGCATTCAACAAATGTCTTAAATTGAATTGAACTCAACTGAATTGGCATTGTCTTCAAGATATTCTTTGGTGTCTCAAAGTTACGAATCTATGAGGTCCATGTGTCATTTTCTAAATACATTCCTAAAGTTTTACAGTTCTTCAACTGAGACTTTTAAATTGCATTATGATAAATGGATACCAGGTTTCTTAAACTCACAACCTGAGTAAAATCTAATGACAGAGCTAATCAATTAGGGAAAAGGAGAAAATGAATGCAAAACACAAGTTATAGAAATAATACATAAAGAAATGTATATTTAAAAAATTAGGGTGGGTCAAAATACTCCTATAAAATGTTTCTTAGTGAGGTTTCTTATACATACTTTATTTAATGAATACATAAGAGAAGTTAGAAATTATCCTCTGGGATATAGTTTCAATATTTAGATTTCTTTTATCTTTTGCTTTTCCACTTCTACTGACTTTTTTCTCTCTGAATTTCAAAATGATTAAGTCTCTTTCTGATTCAAAAGCAAAGCAAAATGACTATCCATGACGTCTAAATTCTTAGCTATGGGCGCTCTCAGTTCTCAGTTTCCTGGTCCTCTCTTTGACATTGAACCTGTTGATGATGCCACATACTTTGGAAGCTTCCGACTTTCTTGACTTCCCTGGCAGTACTTTCTCTGGTTCTTCTCCTACCTCTCTAATTTTTTCTTTTAAGGTTTTTTTTCAATATCTCAGAATTCTTTTTTTAAAACACGATTCTCCCTTTTGACGTGCTTTCTTGCCTGAGCTAATCAATTCTAATTTATTTAACTATATTTCTTAATTTACAGCACTACCCATCTCAACTTAATCTTGATCTCTAGATAACACAGGTCTTCCAACTCAACACATCCAAAATAGCACTCCCTTTTAAGCCTACCTCTCCCCCAGCATCTTTATGTTCAATTAATGTCAGCTAAGCCAGAGACTTCTGTCTTCTCCCTGCCCTTACCAAGAACATCCAGTTAGTTGACAAGTCTTTCGAATTACTTCCTTGTTGGCCTCATTCCCAGTTTTACCCACCTATACAATAAAGCCCTAGCTCTGGTGCATGCACACATCTCAAAACTTATTTCACATCACTCCAGCAATACTGAGCTCTATTTCTGTGAAATATGTCAGCACACATAAAATACTTAGAGTTCCTGGCATATGATAAGTACTCAATAAAAGTTAGCTGCTATTATTATTACAATGACTACCACCACAACAATACCTACTTCTTTTATTTTTATTATGGTTCCCATACTCACCATGCTATTGAACATTTTTGTGTCTTTACTAATGTTATTTTCTCTCCATGGAACTGCTGTTTTCTTGTTGTCCCCCTAACTCGTCACTCTAAAAACAAACAAGAAAACCAGTTCTGTTCATGTCCTTTCTCCTTTAGGAAACCATTTCTAATATTTCAGATCAGGTTAAGTGTTCCTATTTAGGGTTTAAGTGTAAACCTGTGAAAACTTTCATCTATATGTGTAGCTTAAAATATTGCATTATAAGTACCAGGTTTTGTTTCTCATTAACAAGTAGAGTAAGAGTTAGCAAACTACACCCCTGGGGCCAAATCAGACCCACTTTCTACTCTTATAAATAAAGTTTTATTGGAACACAGACACACTTATTTTTTCACATATTATCTATGGTTGCTTGCATGCCACAGTGACAGAGTGTGGTAGTTATGATAAAGAATATAAGCCCCATAAAACCAAACTACTTATTGTCTGGTCCAGAGATTCTCAATCTTTATACTGGTGAGATCCAGGGCTAGATTAACTCTGTGAGAGAGATGTCCTGTGTGTTGCAGGATGTATGGAACCACTTTTGGTCCCCACCCACTAGACACCATTAGCTTCTTCCCTTCACTATCCCTTTATTTCTCTCCAACCACCCCTCCACCCCAGTTTTAACAACCCAAAGAGCCTCCAGACATTGCCAAATTTGTCTCCATTTGGGAACCACTAACTCTTTGTAGAAAAAGTTGCCAACAACTGAACTTCAGATATTGCAGCAAAGAAATTGTGCCCAGTTCACTTTGCATTCCAAACATCATGGTTAAAATAAAATAGAAACTCTTAAATTAATCATTTAAAGTAATTGAAAGATTGGCCAGGAACGCCTATAATCTCAGCACTTTGGGAGGCCAAGGCAAGAGGATTATTTGAGCCCAGAAGTTTGGGACCAGGCATGGAGACATAGCAAGAACTTGTCTCTACAAAAACTCAGAATATTAGCCAGGCGTAGTGATGTGTGCCTGTAGTCCTAGCTACTTGGGAGCTTAAGGTCAGAGGATCACCTGAACCCAGGAGTCTGCCACTATGTGATCATGCCACTGTACTCCAGTCTGGGTAATGGAATGAGATAGCGATTCAAAAAAATAAAATTAATTAATTAATTAAAATAATTGAAAGATCATAAGACATTGCAAGGCAATTTAAATTTCATACAAATTTTAGACTTGAATGGGACACTGGTGATCATCAAGCCAATGCCCAATTTTACAGCTAAAGTTTGTATCTTTTACATTTTAAACATTACCCATCTGAACTGTTACATTAATCTCTATGAAGAAAAGTTATGCTAAGAAAGATAATCTTTGTTGCAATCCTATCTGATTGTCTGGAATTTATAAAACTCAAAGTCACTGCATTCATACTTCATATATGCACATATTTCATTGATCCATGAATGAGATTTTTTTTTTTACAATGTCTATAAAGAAGATAATATTCTCCTTTGGCAGATGGGATCATTTCTATTGTGGTCAAAATGTAATGTGGAGAAACAGTAACTTTCTTACAGTCAATCAAGAAATTAATTTGAGGAATTTAAATTACTTTCCACTGTCTTGAATAAATCTATAGAGCATACAGCATTGCTGGAACTACAAAACTCTGACTTCAAAGCAATTATTTGTATGCCAGAAGAGCTAACAAATGTCTGCAGGGCATTATGAAGGACCAAATGAATGATAACAGCTAATGCTTATTGAGCACTCACTATGTGACAGTCAGCTAAAGGTTATTATTGCATCATCTCATTTGATCCTCATAAAAATTCTATGAGGCAGGTACACCATTAAGATACTCATTTTATAGATAAAGAAACTGAGTTTCAGAGAAGCTAACTTATCCAAGGCACTTAGGTAGTAATTGGCAAGACCAAAATTTGAACCTGACTGTCTACCTCCAAAGTCTAAACTCATAAGCTCTACAAGTGTGGCTGGAATTCAAAAGTGAGAAAATACTTCTGTTAATCCAGTAAGCAGGTGACTGTAGATAGGTCCTGGAAGAAAAGGTAAGTGTCAGACAAAAGCAAGAAAGGGAGAAATTCTTGGCTGGGAGACTCAAATAAACAAGTTTTAGAAGAAAGAACTTAAAACATATATTTATATAGTAATGTAAAATGGCCTCTCTGGTTAAATTTAGGAAGGAAATATGAGTAGGTGGCAGCAGAGTTGAAGACAGACTGCAGAAGGCCTTAAGTAGGAGGCTGAAGAAGACATGCTATGGTGGACACTGGGCGTTCCCAAAGAACTGCACAAAAGCAAAGTGGGACGGAATGCATTTTTATAGACATTGTAAAAAAAAATCTCATTCATGGATCAATGAAATATGTGCATATATGAAGTATGAATGCAGTGACTTTGAGTTTTATAAATTCTAGACAATCAAATAGGATTGCAGAAGATAGAGAAAGGAAGAAAGAATAGAGGCGGAGAGTCTTTATAACACAGATGGACTCCACGACAGATACCACCCCAATAAGGTGACATGGGGCAGAGGAAGTAAAGGGACCAGAAGGGAAAGGACAGAGATGAGGGAAAAACAGAACAAGGAATTGTCCATGGGATTTTGTGACTGATTAGATAGAAAAAAAGAGGAAGAAGGAGGATGAGAAAGAAAGAATCAAATCTCACACTGAGGTTTCCAACTCTACTGAATGGGTGATGACAATATTAGCTGTTCTAAACACACTTAATGATGATACATAACCATGTCCGTCCTTCTCACATGTAGCTCACTGCCCCACTTCTCCTCTAGAAAAGCTATGGGTCATCCTCAGCTGGTTTTTTCATCTTTCCCTCTCAAACCTCACCATTTATTTTGCCTACTTTCCTACCATTTGGAAAGAAATATTGTTTCTCTATCTGAGTTTAAGAAGGTGCAGATCAAGGGAGGGTTTTTACACAAGGATAAGGTGGACTAGCAAATGTTTGTAGTTCTGTGAAGAAGCAGCAGATGAAGAAGCAAAGATCAAAGATGCAAGAGAAAAGCTTTAGAGATGGTGGGCAACCAGGTGCATATAGTTAGTAATACTGTATTATACACTTAAAATGTTAAGAAGGTAGATTTCATGTTATTTTTTTAAACCACAATTTTAAAAGAAACTATAGGTATACAAGGGGGGGACTAAAAAATAAATAAAAGCTATTTTTTTGGAGGGCACGCCTCTTATAGGGATAGGCTTCTCCCTCTAGGTAAATATTCTAGGAACCCATCAGCACCAGTGTACAAGCTAGCATTGCGAGAGGTTGCGTTCAGCTTCAGTGATTTTTTTTTTAGTCTTTCAACACATTTGCCCATTTCATGACGTGTGACTTATGACTGCATCTGCCCACACTGTGCTGAGTACTCAGCAGTTTTTGACCAAAAAATGTCATGACTCCCATGCCCCACCCTCCCTATTCACCTGATCTTGTCCCGAGTGACTTTTTTTTATTTCCCTGGATGAAAAAAGTCCTCAAAGGGAAAAATTTTGCTGACGTAGAAGAGGTGAAACAAAAAATGGCAGAAGCACTAAAAAGCATCAAAATTGACAAGTTCAAAAACTGTTTTGAGCAGTGAAAAAAATATCTCACTAGCTGTATTGCATCAGAGAGTACTTTAAAGGTGACTGAAGTTTAAACATGTAAGAATAAATACATGATTTTTTATAAATAAACTCTGGGTTATTTTGGGGTCCCCCTTGGAAACTGTGAGAGAAAGTGGGGACAACTGAAGAGTAAAATTCAGGAGATGAGAGGGAGAAATGGGAATGCCAAGCATAGATAACGGGTGAGCTTATAAAGGTAGAACGACACCTTGCTTTCTTGAATAAAGGGAGAGAGAAGATGAACCTAGATATGGGATAACAGGCAGGTGAAGACTCTGAGGGGGAGATAACCTTGAGAAACAGGCATTGCCTGGATCTTCTCACAAAAGTAACACATCTCGTCCCAGACATTTTGTGCCTCTTGCCAACTCTCCCACTGCACCACAGACACGATGGCCTCCCGTGACTTTTCTTAAACATGTCAAGATTTTCCTTGCTTTGGATCCTTTTTGTCCTTGTAACTTCCTTTGATTGGAATGATTTCTTCCCAGATCTTTGTTTGACTGACTCTTTCTTTCCTCTTTGGTCTCAACTTAATCATCACTTTCTCAGAGTCCTTCCTGACCACTCGGTCTCATGAAGACCCACTCATTATTGTTATCGCAAAGCATTTTAGTTAGTTTTTGTTTTTAGCATTTATGGTTAGTCTGTTTCTACCATAATATGAATTCCATCGGTTCAGGGAATAATCCAATTCTTAAAACAGATTGTATAATAAAGCAGGCACTTCATGAATATTTACTGCACTCATGAATAAGTGAGTGACATACTGTTGACAAAATTAATATAAGTAGAAATTGGAACCTTGGAACAATAATCCTATCTCTGATGTTCACCAATAGTCATTAGTTTATTGAAGAATATTTTCCATATATTCATGTGTCAGGACCTATGTTTAACTCTAAAGTTGAATATGGAATCTGTAAAAGTCTTTGTTCCTGCCTTCTAGTAGATCAGTCTACTGGGAAAACATATGAACAACCATTAAAATACAATGCATTGAGGTCTACAATAACAAGTATAATGCACTGAAGTTTTGAACTGAAGCCTGTTGGAAAAGTACTTCTAATCTAAGCAAGGTAAAACAAAAAAATAATTCTACTAAAAGCCAAGGAAACTCAAGTTCGGAATCTGGCACATAAATGTAGAGAGTTAAGAAAAAGGTAGAGAAGATAGGAAGCGTATAGAAACCACCCTCCCAAGAAGTTTTTCATTGAAAATAAGGAGTGAGCTAAAGTCTAAATTGAGCAGGAGACAGCATCAAGGAAATGATTTTTGAGTGTGTCTCCAGCTGAGGAGACGAGGCAGAGATAAAGAGAAGATTGAAGATAAATGAAAAAAGATGGAATCCTTAAAAGGGATAAATCTCAAAAGAGGCAGAAGAGGAAAGGAGAGTTCATTCCCTAAGACAGGAGGGAAGAGGGGAGCCATGAGCATCTTTGAAGGCAAGTCTAAAGGTGGAGGGAGAGACAGTTTCCATTTTTCCTGGGAAGTATGAGATAGACCATCAGCTGATATCGGCTGGGGAGGGAGAGGAAAGGATGTTATTAGTTGATAATTGGTGTGCAGTGTTGCTTCCCTAAATTGTATCTTCACTGATTTGTGAAGCGAAAAATTTGTCCTTCTTTCTCTCTTGAAATCTATGCAGAAACTAATTGTGACACAGTATCCACATGAGGGACAGAACACAAGGTTACAAAAGTATCATAACACTAATGGAATAGTCATTTTTGCACCTGCAAAACAATTTTTAAAAACATTAGCTAATTAATTAGCTCAATGATTGCTTTATCCCTGTAGGTATATGTGTACAAGGACTGGTTGTTGTTTTTTTCTTTTTATCTCCTTTGAGGCATTCAAAGACACGAGAGATTTTTGTCTCAGTGGGAATGTTGTGGTAGATTACATTTGCTGTAAATAAGTGACATTTTTAGAAAGCAATAAGTTCCACTGAATTTATCCTGAAAAGAAAAAAGCAAAAAAAATCCCAAACAAGCAAACAAAAATGCAAAGTTAAATAAGCAACTCCCAAAATCAGACTGAAAATTCATGCTAGGTCTTAAAAGTAGCTGCTCCTCATTTTGGTTCTCTGAAGACATTAGAGACAAATAACTCCAACTTCACAGAAAATATTGGGCTGAAAAAAAAAGTGAAGATGTGCTGTCCATCTCAAGACAAAAGTGTTCCACGGCTCAGCATTTATACCAAGAGCAGCAACTTCCCCCTCAGGACCCGTAGTGAAAATCATTCCTCCATTAACAGGCTGAGCAATATCAATTTGCCCAGTCAAAGTGGGAAATCAAGCAAAAACTACCTGATTCTCGGCACAATCAATGGCAAGGCGAAAGAAATGGGTAATTGTATCTAGGCTCCCAGCAGGACATTTTTGCCTGATTAAATGACCTTTCCAATGAAGTAGAGCCTACAAATGGTGAGAGACCATTCTCTAGAGTGGGTTCAGCCACAGAACCACCAGCCTTCTCCTGGAGAGCTTATTTCCTTTTCTTTGTCACCAAGTCTCATGACTGAGTTGGGGTAACTACAGCAGAAATCATGATGGTGGCAGTATTTACATCCCAACCTCAACACTTAACTGTATGAATGGACAAGACACTGACTCTATTTAAATTCAAATTAGTAATGATAATAAAAACCCACATCTTACTGTTTTGTGCAAATCAAATAAAGAAATACATATGAAGCACATAGTGCCGTGTAGACACATATTACACATGTATTTACATTGTTAAGTGCTCAATAATTGTTCATCTTTATTGTTGCTGTTATGATATAATTGCTGTGGTTGTAATGGTCTTGGAGATGATGTGAATAAAGGACTGAGGAAAGGGAAATAATTAAAAGTGACTAATAGGTGATGACAGTGGCTGGGAACCTCAGCTCCTACCACAAGGGAAACCCAATGAGTCTCCATGGGACATATAAAATCAACTGATTTGGCAATTAATGAAGAAAGTCTTCAAGACAATGAATCTGTTCTAATCTATTAGCCTGACTCTTTCTTTGCAGATAGTTCTTTCACTGTAGAGCTATAGAATCTATTTGGAAGGAATCTATAAAATCAAAACCACTTGTTTGATGATAGAATTATCTCAATAACCTCAGCAAAATGGTTGCCCAGGCTCTACTTGGATGCCTTGAATATCAAGGAACTCATTACTTTGAAGGTGGTTTTGGGCAGATTTCACTGACAGGTCTTCCTTACATGACTACCCAGTTTCCATGCATTAACCTTAGTTCTTCTGGAGTATACATGAGCCACTTCAGTACCACTTCCAGAGGGTAGCCCTTTGTGTTTGAAGACAACTCTCAGGTATCTCTTCTTTCCCAGGTGAAACGACCCAAGATCTGTCAATAAACCCTTTTGATGTCAGAATCTTGAGTGCCTTCATTTTTTTAAGAGCTCAGCCCTAATCATATTCTAATCTGTCAACTGGTAACATTTTAAAAGCATATCATCCAGAATTGAATGGCATATTCCCAGCAATTTTACCAACATATAGTGACAAAAATGATTATGATAATTATAAATAAATTTGCTGAGTATTTTCTACATGGCACATATTGTTCTAAGCATTTTATGTGCATTATCTCAATAAACACAATATCCTACAAAGTAGGCATGTTTATTGTTCCCACTAACAGAAAGGGTTAGGTAAGTTGCCTGGTATCACACAGCTAGTGGAAGTAAAGCTGGGCTTTGCAGCCAGGAACTCTAACTTCAGAGTCTGCTTTCTTAGCTAATAAGCTACACTGTAGAACTGTCACCTCCTTTGTTTTATAGAACATACCTCTCTCATTTTAGTCTCAGATCACATAGGCACATATTTGCTATCATTCCCACTTGCCTGTCATAAACAAAGTTGATAAGCATGTCCCTTATGTTTCCTCAGGTCCCTAATAAAAGTGCTCAGTAAGACAGAGTCTTGTGGCATCTAACAGAATCTTTCATATAGACCAAAACAGATCCACTCATCAGGGCCCATTGGTATTTTAAACGGTGACTCCTTTACTCAACAGCACTTGCATCTAGCCCCTACTTCTCCATCTTGCTGATGAGAGCATCACACAATGCAGTATTCAAAGCCTTGCTGCTACTTAGCTACTCCAGATCCCTACTATATTCCTGAATACATCAGTAATACTACTGAATAGACATGTGAGTTTGGTTGAGTTGAGACAGCTTTTCTTAGTGTTCTTAATGAATGATGACAGTCCTACTGATCACTCTTTTCTCTCTTTTGGGCTCATATCTTTTGCATACTGTGATACCATTCATACAAGGAAGAAAATCTGAATTAATACAAAGTAATTAGGGGCTTTCTAGGATAATCCAATTGCTATCTTTTCCTGTCAAAGGACCTATCCTTTTTTCTTTTTCTTTTTTTTTTTTTTCATGATAAAATAGGAACATGAAAAATTCTGCTATGTTACCTAGGGCTTTAAGTTGTACATGATAAAAAATAGGGCCCGAGCTATTGAGTCAAAATAGGAGGGAGTTTATTCAATCCTAACTAGAAATTCAGAGGTAGTCTTCAAAATGCCACTTGGAACTAGTTTATTCCCCTCTTTTGAATCTGTTTTTCTCCATTCTGGCTTCACTTTTTATCTCTGCAGTGGCAAGATGATGGACAGAAGCTAGTTTAATACCATCCCAAGTTCTAGCCCAACACAAAGGAGAGTTGTTTACCTACAACATATAGACAGAAGTCCTGAGCCTGTATTTCACTAATCCCAATTGGGTTAGGAGACCATCTTGGAACAAAAAATTACGGCCAGGAGAATGAAATTCCCTAATTGACAAAGAGATCACATGCTTACTAATGGAGCCAGGATGGGAGAAAGTGCCACTGAATCATTGGGCTGATAATTAGAGGGAATAAAAATCAAGAAACATATCAAAAGAAGGGAGAATGGATACCACCATACCAAAAAAAAAAAGGTTTACTACATCTACTTTTCCATCAACAACCCATCAACTATAAGCAGCAATTCTTCCTTTCCTAATTTTATTTTGGCATTAACTGAAGAGTCTCTTTCTGTTTGTCATAGCACTGCAATGCTAAAGATCTTGAGATTTCAGTGCTCCTGAGACTCTTCCTGAAGTCCATACCACCTCTTTACAGCCATTCTTGGCTACATGCTTACACCTGGCTCCTAGTGAAACAAGCCTCAGATGCATCTCAAATCCCAATAGTTTGGTGGTTTTTTCTCTCTTCCTCTGAGCCACAGAATGCCAGTCTCTCTCCTTCTCTCCTTCCCATTACAAGTTCCTTATTATCCAGAAAGTAATCTCTCTTCCAGAAGATTCAATGTGTTCTCTTCACAAAAATTTCGCTCTTAAATTGAATCACATGACATTGCCGAATTTGACCTTTTTTTTTTGTAGCCCACAAAAAAATGGTATCATGGTCATCTCATAGAGTTGCCATAACAAAAGACCACAAACTGGGTCGCCTAAACCACAGAAATTTGTTTTCTCATACTCTAGGAGGCTAAAAGTTCAAGGTCTCAGCAGGATTGACTTCTTCAAGTTTCTGTCCTTGACTTGTAGGTGGCTGTCTTCTTTGATCGTCATATGGCCTTTCCTCTGTGTATATCTGTGTCCTAATCTCTCCTATTCCTATAAAGACCCAGTCATATTTGATTAGGACCCATCTATAGGATCTCATTTTATCTTAAGTATCTCTTTAAAGGCCCTATCTTCAAAAAACAGTTGCAAACTAAAGGTCAGAATTTCAACATAGACATTTGCAAGGACACAATTCAGTCCATAATAACCCAATAGATAGCTCCTGAAATGTAGTATTTCCCTTTGCTTTTCTTCTTCTGCCATATTCCTCCAGTACCTCTGATTTATATTTCTACCTCTTCCTACCTCAATCAATTTTGTTCTTCATGGTCATCTTTTTGTATTGGTTCTTCGATTCTGTCAAAACATTCTTATTTCCAAACCAACAAAGTGCTTTTCTGCATATCTTCCTTAGTGAAATAAAACTTACCTTGCTGGTCAAAATCTAATGAGCAATAATGTGCATTTCTAAACTACATTTACAAGAAGGTCTCCACAGTAGTGTGCATTTGGATTAGCAGTGATTACTATTCTCATTTTACAAATCAAGACATGGATATCCAGAGAGACTGTATAATTTCCTAATGAACATTAGAACTGAATCTGGTAAGGTTCCAAAGCAGCAGGTCTTTATTAATCATTAATCTACTTAGGTTCTCCTAACTTCTGTAGGTTTTTAACTGTAGCAACAGCAAAGAACAATAAGTGGATCTTTAGCCAGAACTAATCAATTTTGTTTCAAATAATAACAACATTAACATTTGTATAGTGTTTTATGTTTTATAAAACTCTTCCATTTTTTAAATTCTCATTTTCCCCTTACATAAAAATGTTCAAAGTAAGCATTAGTCTCTCTTTTTACAGATGAAAAAACAGAGGCTCAGAGTTAAAAGCCATGCAGCTGTTAAGGAATGAGTCTAGGCAAGACTCAAATGCCGGAATTGTACTTGTAAAGCCCATCCCTTCTCTCCATGCTGACACTAAAACTCACACTTGGATTTTTCTCACCCTGGAGCTTCACAGTACTTTCAGTGAAATTTTAGAGCCAATATCTTTACCTATGGACAGAAGCATTTATCACCACCTAACAAATCTAGAAAATGATACCAAAACAAGAGCTTGGGAAATGAAGAATTAGGGAAAAAGATAACGGTGAGGAGTGGGGAGGGAAAAACAATTAGTGAAGAAGCAAGAGAACAACTCAAAAAAAAAAGAAAGAAAGAAAAAGAAAAAGAAGAGAAATTAAGTGATAGCATAAGAGATAGCAGCAAAATACAGAAAAACAGGGTAAAAATAAAATAAATATACTAAAAAAAAAAAAGCAACAACAAACACATTATCCTAAAGCCCGCAGGTGCCAGCAATTTGAATAAACGTATAGCAATTAACAGAATTAACACAGCCTTAAATAGCTTGGCTCACCAGATGTGGACGCCTATCAGGGTTCTATAAAATATAAAGTTATTACAGATTTAGCCATTAATCATCTGCTCAGAGACTATCTCTGGCTGCAAAACCCCATTCGGTTTTAAATGGCTAATAACCACAAAGGGATGTGGAATGCAATGTGCACAATGATGCTCTAGCCGATTCTTTTTCCTTTAAATATGTGCTCCATTTGCCCAATTCTCCTGCTTTTCCTTCCTCCTCTCTCAAAATGCCAGGAGAAAAGGGAGGTGAGATGGGCTAGTCTGTCCCAGAGGTCTCAGCAGCACTGGAGCTTCTCCACACAGGCAAATGAAGGACTATCAAACTGAGGAGAAAGGGGAATGGCGGAGAAAGAATCAAATCTAACCACACAGAAAGTCCAACCCATAGAAGGATATTGTGATGGGCTGGAGTAATCTGATGGGGCACTCTCTGTGCAGCTCAGCATTGGCTTGGCATTCCTCTACTATACTGTCATTGTGCTTCATCCAACATTCATCATGTCCTCACAGGGAGGGTCTTTGAAAACTGAAATGGGAATCAAAAGAAAGCACTTTTCTGTAGAAATCTTAATATTTCAAGAGACACTCTCTGGTTCAATGCTGAAGCTGATGGACCACCCTTTTCATTCCTATTCTTCAACTTTCTAGGATAAAAATTTACACTGGGGGAAATAGTAGATGGACTAAGTTTAGTCCTTAAGGAATTCGGGCCTGATAGACAATACACCTATCTGGCCATGTCACTGCACTTCTTGAGATCCTTCAATGGTTTCCCATGACCTAGAGAATAAAGTCATAGCGTGAAATAAAGGCGTCTATGAAATGGTCTTTATATAACTTTGCAATGACCTCTCCAAAATTCCTAGTCTTATATTTTGGGTCCAGAAGTCAGCAGACCCCAGGATGTGCCAGGTCTGGAAGTCAGCAGACCCCAGGATGTGCCGTACCTCTATGCCTTTATTCATGCTGCCCCCTCATCCTGAAGAACCTCCTTCCCCTTTATTTATTTCTCCCTTCTATTCATCTCTAAGTCCCTCAACTTGGGCTTTATGTCTTCCATGGAACCCCCTTGAACCCAGGATCTGTTAGGTACTTCTCAGCAGCCCGACTAGGATATTCACATTTTGTGCATTAACTGCCTTTTATTGAAATTGTATGTATGTGTCTGTCTCCCCCACCTCCACTAACATGATGTCCTCTAAAGCAAGAATCATGTCTGACACATCTCTATAGCTTGGCACAGTCCTTGGCAGAGTGTAGGTTTTCAAGTGACTATCATTTGCTATGGGCTGAAAGTTTGTATCCCCTAAAGTTCAAATGTTGAAAATACCCAGTGTGATGGTATTAGAAAGTAGAATCCCTGAGAGATAATTAGGTCATGCAGGTGAATCCCTCATGAGTGGGATTAGTACCCCTAACAAAGGGACCCTAGGCTGAGCATGGTGGCTCACACCTGTAATCCCAGAACTTTTGAAGGCCCACAGCAGGAGCACTGCTTGAGCCTAGGAGTTGAGACCAACCTGGGCAACATAGCAAGACCTATCTCTGCAAATCATCATCATCATCAGCAGCAGCAGCAGCAGCAGCAGCATCATCACAAAATTAGCCAGGAATGGTGGTACACACCTGTAGTCCCAGCTACTCAGGAGGCTGAGGCAGAAGAATTGCCGAAGTCCAGGAGGTTGAGGCTATGGTGAGCCATGATTGCACCACTGCACTCTAGCCTGGGCAATGGAGTAAGACCCCATTTTTTTTTCTGCCTTCATGATATTCTTTCTAAAAAAAATTTTAAAGATGTGGTGCACAATTTGGGATTAGGTATACAAGTGGTCATTGTACAGAGACCCTATTTTTAAACATAAAAATAAAAAAAGACCCTCGAGAACTCTTGCCCTTTTTCTACTATGTGAGGATATAATGAGAAAACGGCAGTCTGCAACCTAGAAGAGGGTGCTCATGAAAACCTGATCATGCTGACACCCTGCCTTTGAACTTCCAACCTCCAGAACTATGAGAAGTAAACTTCTGTTCCTTATAAGCCACCCAGCCAGTGGTACATATTTATAGCAGTCTGAATTGGCTAAGACATTGTTTATCTAACTAACTTCTGCCAGACTTGAGAGTTTTATAGAGTTAGCTCATTCAATTATTTGTTTATTCCAGACATATTTATGAGTACATTTTTAATGCCAGGGATTGTTCTAGGTGCTGGGAAATATCTGCGAGCAAATATGACCTTTGATCTCATGGAGATCACATTTTAATAAGGAGAAACTGACAATGCCAAAAAAATGACCAAAATAAAACAAACAAGGTAATATCTGAGGGTGAGTGGGATGGGTTTTCCCTTCTTAAACAAATATGAGAGAATCTTAGTAGGACAAATCTCAAAATATTTTTTTTTTCTGAAAGTGATTTGCTAATATGAGAAACATCAGGATTGCATATGTGAGTGCCTACCAACTTATATTTATATTCATAAAATATTTTATAATATGAATAATCCTTATTAATAATCCTTAATAATAACTATTATAGCAAAACACCATTATAATTTGTAATGCTGTATAGGTTTACTTTTATGTATGTTACTTCATTTATTCTTAAGAAGAACATAACAGAGGTTTTATTATCTCCATGTGATAAGTTAGAAAACCAAGACTCAAATAAGATGAATGCTGTATTCTAAACCACACATCCAATGATAAAGCAGGTATGCCTAACCAGGTTTTCTAATTTTAAATCCAGTATTCTATTTATCATACTATGATGCCCTTCTCAAAACCTTTTGTATCCTGTTCTGGTAGAGAACAGTCCAATCCAGTCTCCTTACCCTTGCTTTTTATATAATGATCCAGCTATCCTCATATCAGATAGCTAAGGGGAGGTCCTTGAAAGATTCAACTATTGGCTGGATGCAGTGGCTCAAGCCTGTAATCCCAGCACTTTGGAAGGCTGAGGCAAGAGGACTGCCTGAGCCCAGGCATTTGAGACCAACCTGGACAACTTGGTGAGACCTCATTTCTACAATAAATCAAAAAATTAGCCAGGCATGGTAGCACGCACCTGTAGTTCCAGCTACTGGGAAGGCTGAAGCAGAAGGATCGCCCGAGCCCAGCAGGTCAATGCTGGGGTGGCCATGAGTGTGCCCCTGCACTCCAGCCTGGGTGACAAAGTGAGACTCCAACTCAAAAAAAAGAAAAGAAAGATTCCGCTATTGCCATGTAAAGATCTTTAGTTGTTCCAGGAAAGTCAAGCGGTTAATAGCGCCTAAAAAAGATATGTATCAGCCGCGCTCGGTGGCTCAACCTGTAATCCCGTGCCTTTGGGAGGCTGAGGTGAGTGGATTGCCTGAGCCCGCGGGTTCGAGACCCGCCTGGGCAGCGAGATCTCATCTCTACAATAAATCAAAAAATCAGCTGGGTGTGGTAGCGCATGCCTGTAATTCCAGCTACTTGGAAGGCTGAGGCAGAAGGATCCCCAGAGCCCAGCAGGTCGAGGCTGCGGTGGCCGGGAGCGGCCACTGCACTCCAGTCTGGGCAACAGAGTGAGACTCCAACTCAAAAAAAAAAAAAGATATGTATCCATTTACAAACATCTGATTTCACACAGCAAGTACTGATTGAGAGCTATTCAGTGCCAAGAACTATTCTAGAAGCTAGGGACACAACAAGAACAAAAATAAGACAAACACGTTAAAACATGGAAACATGAAGAATAATATGCTGATTTGGAGTAATTTAAGTGGATACAAATCTTGTATTGATAACCAGGGTGTGTGGAGAACCACAATAGTTTGATGACAACTTAAGACACTCTTTGCTGTGGCTTTTATAGTGGAGATAAGTTAAGTTAGGAGATACACGCAAAGGTAAAATACTATCTCTTTGGCCAATATCAGAGCCAGAACTTAGCTTTTAGGTTTGAAATAGCTATAGTGACAAAGATTATACCTATTTTGTGCTACATACAAAGAAGTATTGATGATCTGAAGCAGAAATCCTATAGTTCCTTCACCATGTCCCTGATTTGAAAAAAATTGCACATAAAACACTCCGGTTGGCTTAACACAACTTAGAGCCACAACGAGCAAGATATTTTGTTTTTTTAATGGCAGCAAGAAGGAAGGAAAGGGAAGAAGAAATATGGTTAGATAAAGTGGGTGAGTAGGATTTATCAAGGAGCTAAATCCCAACATAGCTGGAAGTTCTTGCTGTTCACTGATTTGTCAAAGACAAAGACCAAGAATAAGAGAAGAATTTCCCAGACCTGGTCACAGAAAAGTGAATTGCAGTAATTAAATGGAAAGAAATAACATGCTAGGGCTACATTAGACTCAAAGTTATCTGTTCAAAGTACTCAGTCAGGCTGGATGTGATAGCTCACACCTATAATCCCAGCACTTTGGGAGATGGAAGGATCCCTTGAAGCCAAGAATTTGAGACCAGCTGGGCAACTTAACATGATTCCATCTCTATGAAAAAAATTTTTAAAGTTAGCCTGGTATGATGGCATTTGCCCATAGTTCCAGCTACTCAGGAGGCTGAGACAAGGGGATTGCTTGAGTATAAAGATGCAGTGAACTATGATCAAGCCACTGTACACCGCCCTGGGTGACAGAGCAAGACTCTGTCTCTAAAAAAATTAAAATTAAATAATTATTTAATTAGCTAAATATAATCACAAAGTACTCAGACCAATGAGACATCTTTTGAATCTCTTAGAAATACTATAATGCGGGCAACCACTTTGGTCCCCTCCTATGTGGAGCTTTTCTGTCCTCTCAATAAATCCTTGCTTTCTCATAAAAAAAGAAAGAAAAAAATACTACAATGATATATGTAGCATTATATATGTCTACTATATATATATATTTGTGCATACATAATTCTATACATGCAAAGTAGAGATGGAGGTGGGAGTTAATAAGGTTCTCATCTTGCCTGCCTCTTTTCCCAGTGTTTTGAACTTTCCTTTTTGTAACCTGGTCTGGATTTAAATATATATTTGCGCTGCTAGCTGAGATATGGCTGTATTTTTTTAAAATCACTAATGACAGTTATTTCTATTATTGACACTGTTTTTCAGAACTATAACTTTTAAGCTATTAAGTGACACTTCTGACAGGCTTTTGTAGCTTCTGCTCTCTGGGCAGTGTAAAAGTATGTGTGTGTGTGTGTGTGTGTGTGTGTGTGTGTGTGTGTGTGTGTGTGTGTGTGTAGATTTTATTTACTATAGGTCCCACATGAATAAAGTCATCAGAGACATCTTGGTATTGTTATGAGATTTGTTTCAAAATGTTTAGGGACATCCTTCCTGATTAACTGATAGACGATTTGTGGTTGGGAAATTGCTCCTTCCTTTCCAAGTACATGATTGAGAGACAGTTCAATATACTTGTGTGTAAAAAGAAATGAGTCCTAAAGATCAGTCCTAACTTCCACTCAGAAGAAACTCCACACTCGGGGCTGCTGCACTACAAGCCTAGATGAGCACGACCCAGTAGCCAATGCCTGTCACTCCTGAGCCATGTCCTTGGTAACAATAATATTCCAATCTTTTTCTGATAAGAGTGCAATTCCAAGATAGTGTGATTAAAGTGTTTAAGAGTCTTTCAGGCTTCATTAGACTTTGAGTGGTTTATGCTCTATTCTACCTAAATAGGAGTTAAGTCCCAGGGAAGAAGGGCTCTATGCCTACCACAACTCGGTCAGAAATGAAGCCAGCAGAAGCCTGGGAAACGTTCTGCTGAGAGAGAACGGTACTCTTTAGGTCCACCTCTTATTTTGCCCTTCAGGCTGAGAACAGTATGAAGCTACACTGGAGCATTCCCTCCTTTGTCATGTCTCTCCTTTCTACCCATTCTTCTCAGTTCACACATGATTTATTACAACAAGGCCCAGTACAAATGTCATTTCTCTAAAACTGACTCCCACCTAAAGTTTGTGTTTCCTCTACTATAGTAGTGCATTTAGCCTATGGCATTGAACACATGATGTCCTATGCTATAATTATTCACTACTGATCTCATCTCCCTTCCTAGATGACAAGGCCTTTGAGCATGGAGACCATGGCTTATAAACAGCCACTGAGTTTAGTTACAGCACATAGAAAGGAGGTACCAATGATTATTTGACAAATGGACCCATTCAACAAGTCCTTATTTTGTCTACTATATGCCAGGCATAACAGATACGATTCTTGTCTGGACAAGGCTCATATCCAGGGACATGAATGAATGCATGTGCAATGCCATCTCATATATAACTTTTGTTCAACAAATTTCAAATAACTATAATAAGAATAAAACATATGCCCTGAGAGGAGGCTCATAAGATGTCACAAGGGATTTTTGTCTACAAGAAGGAACACTGTTAGTTTCTCAAAAATGTCCCCAGGGAAATGGTATAGATATCTTAGGCAATCGAGCTTAGCTCAGATTAAACAAAATGTGCAGTGCACTGTTCTGATGCCACAGTGCTCTGAAAGAATTCTACCAAATCAAGTCTGATTCTTTTTGCCTCAACAATTGATCTTAGAGATTGAAATTACACTTGGCTGAAGCTCCTTTGCTCTCAGACAGAGGTCTCAACACATCAGTACAATGGTAATAAATGAGTAATGGCAAAGCCCCACCATTTTTTCCCCACAGCTACAGCTATTAGCTTTCAGAAAAGAAGAAAAAAAAAAAAAGAAAGAAAGAAAGAAAGAGAGAGAGAGAGAGAGAGAGAGAGAGAGAGAGAGAGAAAGAAAGAAAGAAAGAAGAAAACAGTCTTCTGAGCCTTAATGTTACATTATAAGAATTTTCCTTCATCTCAAATAATGAGACTCTTGGGAACACTAGACCAGGCAAAGGTAAAGTAATACGTATGTTATATTTTAGACAAGGCACATTACCACAAATTGAGCCACTTTTAGCTAGAGGTTTCCAACTTGCCAAGTCAAAAGCACAAGATCAAATTTTATACACATCTAGTTCCTTGTTATTCAAACGGCCTTTCATGTGTGCTATTGCATGTAACTTACAAAGCACAGCTTCCTGTGGGATAAGATTCTTTATTAGGTAGAAGAGGAAACAGAGTCACAGAGTACTTAAATGACCAACCCAAGACCATGCAACCAGCTTAAGCTGGACATCTGGTTTCAAGTCCAAAGTCTCTTCTGCTATAACTTATCACCTCATAGAATAGATTAGAGGAGAGATCCATCTAGAAATCTCATTTGTTCTTAAACAAAAGAGTTTCACAGTGCATTAAATAGAGTTCATGAACTTTACCTCTTTAAGGCAACCCATGAAGTTGTTGCTGACAGGGGAGCCAGGCAGGTCAGCGGTGCTTGGGCTTCCTCCCACATAGAAGAAATCATCCGAGCCCAGCATGGTGTAGTCCTCTTGAGTATAGCCCGTCGTGGTAAGAATGCCATCCACAGAGATTGTCACCTGGTAGAGGGACACAGGGACAAAAAAAAAAATCCCAACAATGACCTTACAGTCCTATAAAAACCCAGTGGCTTCCCCCACTTGTGGCATCACTTTCATTAAGATTTTGGTGAGGTGTACTTTCTAATTTGGCTTGATTTTAGTAAGTGCAGCCAAGTTCCATTTTCTGGTCTGCCTCCCTGTATCCCAAGCCTTCAGGATTCCCCTGTAGACTCATGGGAGAGTTAGATTTGCCAAGCTGGGCACCTTGTTCTCCTGGTCACACTCTTTACTCAGTCAGGCTAGAAAATGGAACCATCCTCAGAAGATATCACTTGTCTCAGTTCATTACTAAAAATGACTGCTTATTTCTTATATGATTGTTATTTACGGTGGTAGTGAGAAACAGCAAAGGAGACATTTGATGATGAAGTTTGTTAGGGGTTGGTCTTTGGTTGTTGATTTTTTTTCCTTTTTTCTTTTCTTTTCTTTTTTCTTTTCTTTGTTATTTGTTCCTTTTTTGGCTTAAACCACGCTGACAAACATGCATTCAGGGAGGGAAGGAGAAGGGTCTGGATTCTGATGAGTCATGGATGACACATGCCATGGACTGCCCCAGGACACCAACCCCTGCCCTCCCTTGGCTGCCATCACCACCACCAAGAGAAGAATGACCCAAACCAAAAGGCAATTTTAACAAAAAGAAAGGAATAATGAGGCATAATAGTGAAAACAACAATAATAATAATAATGCCCACAGGGAGGAAATAGTACCCTTACACCCAACATTCATGAAAGGAGCAGAGGGCAGAGAGAAAAGAGAGGGTCTCAAAGCGTGCACACACCATACACTGACACACCCATGCGAAAATTATCTAGAGCCAAGATAGAAGGCAAAAGGAAAAAAGTAGGGAAGGGAAAAGGGAAAGGGTTAGGAGAAATAAAGGAAAGAATCAAAATCCACTTCACACATGCATGCATTGAACAAACTGAAGGACAAGATGGAAGTGGACCAAAAAACACTCAGAACGAAAGGGTCATCTTTCCCCCTGCCTGCCATATCCCTTACTAAAGAAAAGAAAAGAAAAGAAAAAGTCCAAACCCAACCCCAAAATGTATGAGAGATGAGAGTAGAATGAAAAGTAGGGGAAAATAAAAGAGAAGAAAGTGGAGTTGGGTAGATGGTTGGTAGGTTGTTAGTAACGAGAAGGAAACTGAGGGAACGGATGCCGATGCTGAAGGGGAAATTCACGAGACAGAAACATGCCATGCAGAGTTGTATGGAGAACACAACTGGTCGAGTTCCCTTTGGCCACAGTAGGGGAGTGAGGGAAATAAAAGGAGGGAAAGGAAGAGCATAGGAAGTCAAGTACTTTCTACCCCAGATCGCCTGTGGCAGCAATGGCCACACAAAAGGGAAAGAGAAAAGGGAATAAGGAGTGGAAAGGAGAAAAAAGAAAAGAGGAAGAGTGAGAGGGAGAGGAAGACACGGAGAGAAGGAAGTCCTCACTAAAGTCTCTTTTGTCCCTAGTCTGTCACTTGGAAGTTGCAAAATAAGAAAACAAAATAAATTTAGCTAAATGGAGACATTTCCTTAAAAAAAAACAACTGAAAAAAAAAAAAAAGAAAACTAGAGAAAAGGAAACCAGCCCCATCAAACTCGACCAAATATTATTTCCAGGACAAGCGCTTCTCCTTCCATTTATTTTATTTTTTTTAAGAAAAAGAAAGGCTTGCATTTAATTCAACAAAAACTTTAAAAACAGGAAGAAATGAGTCTAAAGAGGATAAAAGGGGGGTTTGGGGTGGAAAAGGGGGGCAACACACGGCAAACCCAAAAAAAGAGACAATAAGAATGATATCTACCAGACAATGTAGTTTGTTTACCATAGCGTGTCCGATGCCTGAGTGCTTTGCGGAGAAGGGGGAAGAAAGGAAATTAAAAATTGTGAACAGAACGATTGTTAATTAAAAGAACTAAAAACAAAGATGAGTCGTTAGGGTGTTAGTACATCAGTTGGTTAGTAAAATGACACATTACATGAATGATCTTGTGTTAGTTTTTCAAAAAAAATGCACCCGACACAGAAAAAGAGAGTGGGGGAAAGACAATGAGACCAGGACTCTATGGAAAACCTTGCCATCTGGGGCACAGCCAGGAAAGGAGTTGTGGTCCACGTGCCATTGTAACTCCCCACTTCATCCAAATACCTCTCCAACCAGACTTCACCCCAGTTAGAATTAGCATCATACTTACTTCCCAAGGGCTCTTCTGAATGAAGACCTCCCCGCCCCCTTCCCACCCTCTAACACAAACACACGCCACCTGTTCTGAAAGAAAAGACCACCAATGTGTACCATTCCATATGGACAGAAACAGAAAAAAATGAAAATACCAATATGTTGCAATTTTTTAAATTCACATCTGACTCTGACTACATGGATGGACGATCATGACCTTCTTCCAAAAAGAACTTAAAACATTTACAGACCAAACCTGGCATAGGAAGGCTACATTATGTAGTATACTCTGGGCTTCCATAGATAGTTTAAAGATCCATGACTTCCCTGATTTTTGTGGATTTGTGCTGCCCAAGAGAAACATTCTCTTTTCTTTCCTCTCAGTTTAGAATTATTAGAACAAATCAAAAAAGTTAGAGGTTTCGTGTTACCCAGTGAGGTTATTATTTTATTTGCTTTGCCAGAATACTTGGGCATCTCTCTTCCCCCTCCTTTTGAACAGTGCTTTTCAAGCAACTTCTTAGATGGATAGCAGGAAGGACTGGCAGGTTCATCATCATTAGGAAAGCCTTACAATTAGTCTCTTTGTAGCTACTTTCAAATGCTAAGTTGCCAACATACCCTGAGCTGGGAGGCTGAAAGGTTGTAAGAATGGTAAACTCAGTTTTATTCTTGCGGTTAAACAAAAAGTAACATGCAGAGGTAAAGCAATTAATATTGTGGGCATGTCTTTGGACTTAGGCAAGGTCATAGACCTACCCCCAGCCCCTGCCTCCACATGTAAACATACAAATGTCTCACTATCTTGGTTTCTAACTCCAGTTATAGTTGGAAACAGACACAGTCCATATTTCTTCCTTCAATCAGAAGCCCCAGTTAAGCCCCTTGGCTTGGCCCTGTCTTGGTTAAAAAGCAAAACCATGAAGGAAGACATCCATGAAGGAAGAAATGAGACTTCTGCTCCATTTGGTAATAAGCACTCCAGGAAATCCCAGGTAAACTTTACTCAGATGAATTCTTGCCACTGAAGCCATTCAGCCTTACCAAAAAAACAGATAAGGCTGCCATAAATGTGTTAACAAGCATTTATGGAACTATTTACCGTTTAATGGTAATAAACAGGAATGTCCCAACCCTACAAACGTATCCTAGCAAACCTAAAAAGATGTTATAAATGTTACTGTTAATGGACAAAATAATATTGTATATTATTCATCACTAAAATAACTGCATTTACAAAATCAACTTTGCTTTTTAGACATTTCCCTCTTTTTTCAATAAGTTGCACTTGGATGCAAAATTTAGTCAGGATTTCAAGGTCCGATTTTAGGTGCATTTTCTCACACAAGTATAATACTCCCTCTGCTAGGAAATACCCCAATACTGTAAGGCCTCTGTAGCCTTGACTAGAATAGAGAGTTGCTCTCAGCTGCATCCTTGGCACCAGACAGATGCAGTCACCTTTGAGACAGAATGCTTAGCCTGTAGATCACGCACACGTCACAGCACATCTATACCCAGACCAAGGATGAGCTAATAATCCTTCTGGAACATAAGGTGCTTTGCATATTTAGCCACCACACATGGCTGGGGAGAATTGTAATCACCATTTCATAAATGGAAATTGTGGCGTAGAAAGGTCAAGTGGCTTGCCCAAGGGCACAGAGCAGAGTTGGGCCTTAGAACATGGAACAAAAGCCATTTAGGGTGGCTTTCCTCCTGCTGCCTTCACCAAAACAGCACAACCAACATTGGAATTACAGTGTGGTCTATTCTCTCTCCATTTAAAGCACTTAAGTGGAGTCTGAGACTGTTTTATAAAAAGTGTTTTTAGTAGAAACAAAAGTGAGCCCTTTCTCAGGCTAACTTGGAATCATTCTAGAATGGCAAGGAAGGGTAGGAGAAAGTTAGAGAAATACATTGGTAAGAACCATGACCTGATTCTGCTCCCCAGTACATGAAAAGTCTCTCATTCACTGACTGATGTCTAAAGGGTGTTATTTTGTACCTGCCAATCAAAACTGGCAAAAGGTCATATTTCACTTTTTGGTCTAGACTCTGTAGCTCACACAAAAACAAGCCTTTATATGTTAGCAAATGGAGACCGGGTTTGGGTTCCCTTTACAGTTGAGAAGTGCTCTTTTGGGTAAGTATAAATGAGAGGAGTGTGATGAATGAAGATGTGAGCATTAGGGCTCTTAGACCTTGGGGAAAAAACACAGAACGATAATTTAAAACGTCGAGTCAACGTATGTTAAGATGACTGGGGACTCGAAGTCTTGTGTCACGTAGCAGCTTCACCACAAATAGAATGTAATTTCCCAACCAGGTGACTTCCTTGACATACCCAAGTGTAGAAATGTGTGTTTCGACCACCATGTGTGTCCAACATGTGCCAGCCTTCAAAATTTGCTTAGCATTACTAAGGAGAATCACTTTTATCAAGCAGAAAACATATGCAAACACCTGTCAATTCTTATGCTCCCATATCTACATCAGAGGGCATTAAATCAATCATACTGCAGAAGAAAATTTGATAAGCACTTCCTGGAAATTAGCATAGTGTTTTCTGATTAATAAAGGACAAATGGTATCTGGCAAATTCACAAATAAGAAAACCAAGTGAAAATGGCAACCTGGAAAAGCCAGTCTCTCAGCACACACCTTGGCTTGGCTTTTATAGAACATGCTTTTTTTTTAACTGATGTGGTCTGATAAGGTGTTATTATATCATTATTATTATTATTCGCTATGAAATTGAAAACAACTTCACTTGGCTAAGGCTTTCTGAGAACATTGTCACCTGACGGAGTTGCCTGCTTAGGACTGGCAAGCGACTGGAGTTCCCAAGCACGGACAGAACCAGGAGAGGCTGCTCCAAAGTTGACTGTTTTATTTGGGTCCTTCCACTTTCCAGGCCTCCCAGTCAACTGAAGAGTCTCGGAGGTAGAGACAGGAGCAATAGAGTAGGACCACCGCATCAGGGAACAGAAACAGAGGCGTTCAGAAAGATCCCGGCTACTTAATTCCAAGGCTAGAGGTTAATGTTAACAGAATAAAATAAATAAATAAAGTTGGGGATGGGAGGGTAAATTAAAAGGAAGAGAAAAAGGAAGACTTTTTCTAGAGGGAATTAAAATTATGGCATCGTGGCAATGGCTAACTTAATTAAAAAGAAAAACATATATTCAAAGAATGAAGAAAATTTACTAGGCTACAGAAACAAACTGCTGCTCCTAATTGAATTTAACAATAATATGATAAGATTCAAATGTAATTAAGAAAATGATAAAAAGGAAAGCAGAATAAAAGGGATGAAAGCACTTATAACTTTTATTATCTATACAACTGAATTTTCTTCTTAAATAACAAGCACAAAGGAGGAATTGAAGTATTGAGGAAACACGTATTTTAATAATTTTCCTTGTGAAATTGCAAAGACTGGGAGAAAATTAGACTTGGACATACTCAAACCTGAATGTCTACCCCTCTCCCATCACCTGCTTCACAAACTTCCTACCCAACCACCTGAGATGAGTCTTCCAGGGCATTCTCTCTCCTCAGCCATTACCTGCCGGAGGTTGCGTGTCACTTTGACATCGTGCCAGGCGTTGTCGTTGAATTTTCCATTCACTGGCTCCACAATGGCCTCAAAGGCCCCGGACCCCAGGTTAATGACCAAGGAGACCGCGCCATCCTTCAGAGCCAGGTTGACATAGTCGGCTGACTTGCCCGTGTGCAGAATGAGGCCATTACGCTGCCAGGTCTTAAAAGAGAGGGTGATTTCGTCACTACTGCTCTGGATGGGGTTCTGAGACAGGTCGTAGCACAGGTACTCTGAGCCTCGGAAAGTGGCCACATTCTCCTCTCGAGCTATACAAAAAGAAAAGAGGAAAGCAGTCAGCCTTGACTGGCAAGAGTCAGCTCTATGCAAATACCAAAGAGAACACAACACAAGGACACTACCTCTGTCCTTGTGCTGATGCCAACAAAACACTCTCTTTGACCCTCCAAAATCCCTATATCTAAATACCAGGGAAATTATCCACAAAGATGGCTGCAGAGAAATGATGCAGTCACACAAGGGTAGAAGAAAAATGAGGTGGTGCAGGACAGCTTGTTGCCTTTCCTTCAAATTTTCTCAAATAAAATCCAAAAGGGAAATTTCATGCAGAATGGTCAAGGCTTATGTTGCCTTTGATTCAGTAATAGTGCTTTTAGCAGAGCTGGTTTCTAATGGATAATTAACTGTCCTGACAAAGGCCTCCTCAGCTCTAGGTACATTTTATTGACCAATAACTGAAAATCAATTACCCTGAAAGATGTGGCTCTGATTTCCATCCATCAATAACCCAGCTATTTTTGGTTTCCATGGTAGGGTCCTGGGCCCAACAGAACATGGCTGGGTTATTAAGTGGGAGGTTGGACCTGAGAAGGTGGTTGAGCAGGTGAGGAAAGGGGAACAGAATGAAATTTGGTAATATACTTTAATAAGACAGCAAGATCACTCTTAAGCTCAAGCAAAAGGGACTTCTACTCTGGGGTCTCTTGTTTTAGATGACCCTCGTTGGACTGTCCTACGGCCATATTCTTCCCCACATAACTAGGGATCCACAGGCCATTCCACTGGATCCCATACTCTCATTCATGACTATATTTCAAGGACTGAGACCCTGTGCTTTCCTTTCCAAATTGCTACAAGCCTGTTTCCAGGGCTTGTGCAGGCCTCTGCCCTGGACCTGTCTTTCAGAAGGTAAACCATGCTACTACTGCACATGTCTCAAGGTCTGAGAAGTAGTCATGGGGGACCCTTTGCAGAAGTGTGGACAGGGCTTGTCCCTGTGGGCCAAGGTATCCACCGGCATTAATACCATCCCCTTTGTGATACAGAACAGAGCCACAGGTGGGAAAAGAAGGGGGCAAGCCATGGATGGGGGGGGCCAGCGGGTGGCTGGCTCTCCCTGTGCTGCTTTTTCCCAATGCAGAGCTCCAAGGAATCCAGAAATTCTAAGTCTGAACCTGTGTCTCCAGGTAGTTACAAAGGTATACTTGTCAAGATAAGAGGATAAAATATATTTTATTTAATCATTTGTTGATGTGATTTATAATTGTGACACAGCGTTGTGGGCTTCCATTGGCCTTCTTGCCAGATGGCTTCACTTAGAATGACTTATTTCATGAATGGCCAAAAGCGATCAAAATCCCCTCATTAATAAAAGAAATTTGGCAACAACAGTTTAGATATGCAGTTTCCCTCTAAAGACTAGGGGCTACAAAACACGGTTGAAAGAATTCTATTTTCCCTGCCAGACTACACTACAACCTTATTCACCAAAGCCAAGTCCATTTCAACTCAGATTCCTATCAAGCATCACAGCCCTGGGAAAATTTCTGAAGCAAACTTTTAAAATATATTATTTTCTCATCATGAGGTAAGAGCTTTGAAGGAGGTATTCTTATAATGTGGAGAACAACCACTCACTAAATTAATCATAGCATTATGAGAACATTAAAACACGAACCTCAACTTTATACTCCAGAGAGCCAAGGAAGAGATCAACTTTCTCTTGTGTGATCCTGAGGTCCCCAGTGATATGTGTCTACCTACATATTTCTGTTTGCACAAACACTAATATAAGCAAAAGTTTCCTGTCCACCTATAAATGACCGCAGGGTAACTTGAACATATATAAGCAATTAGCATATAACTCATACCTAATGCATTTTACCAAAAGTAGCCCCAAGAAACCATAAAGCAGAAATCCAACACTGTCTGCATGTTTGAAATAGATCTATCCAATCCCCTAGTGGTCTGTCTATTGTCATGATCTCTCCTCTCAATTTCTGAAGAAATAGCTTTGATAAAATGCAATTGGACAAGCCCCTATTCAGGATACCTGGAGATGACCCTGGTCTAGGGTAGATGATGACTAACCAAATGAGTTATCACAACTAAGCTCTTTTTCCACAGACGTGGATGTGTGCAGAGTCAACTACTATGCATGTCCTTGGCACCACACGTGATATATTAATGGGTGTCTTCTACAAACATTTATGTTACACCTTGTGTGCCCACTGAACTGAGATAAATGAGCAAGGAAAGTAGTGCCTATGAAGAGAAGCTTAAATTAATCATCGAGTACCCTTCAAAGGGAGAAAGCCTGACACAGAACAGCAAGACACCGGGATATTATTTAACGTGCTACATGGTGCTTAATATTTTTCATATAATTAGAGCAAGGAATCTGTCAAAATAATAAATTTTAGAACTACAAGAGATTTTAGAGATTGCCTGATTTAATGCTGTTATTTTATGAAGAAAGAAACTGAGGATTGGAAATAAGTGAGATGCCCAAGATGACATAATTAGTTTGCAGTACTCTGGAATTGGAGTACCTCTGAGATTTTCTCTAAATATCAGTTATCTTTCTTTCTTGCCCATCACTCTGGAAATTTCACATGCTCCTACCCAATTTGTCAAAGGCCACTAATGATTCCATGGAACTGTTTATGGACTTACAAACCATCCCAAACCTTGGATAAATTGAGCCAGAAACCAATCCCCCTCACCTTATGTAAATACCTCATTCTCAACTAAGGAAACATTTCCCTTTCCTCTATGGAATCTGGGTGTGTTTAAAACAAAAAAACTTATTTTACGCAGAAGGTCATAGAAAAAAATTACATCAGTGTAGAAAGGGAGAATATCACAGTAAATAAATAAGAAATAAACTAGTGTGAGAATGAAAAGGCCAATGCAAATCATATGCATATTTATGCTAATCTCCATACAAATATATGAATGAATATTTTATACAGCCAAGAGCTCTCCTTTGCAAATATTTAATGAAAACTGTGTAACAGTTCACAACCTTCCCAATCTCTCCATCCAATGAAGAATGTTCTCAGTTTACCTCTTCCCTGGACCAGAGGAGGATACAAGAACAGCTTCAGCTTCACTCTAACTGTTGGGTTATCTCCTCCATATGTCATTACACAATAAGCAACTGAAAGCTCCCCTATGAATCATATTCTACATAAGCAAATTTGTTTCAGTTTTAATTCATGAGTTACTTTCCCTCTTGGGACAAGAGGCACTAGTAAGGCATGGCCCAGTCTTCAAAAGAGCAAATCAAGGAGAAGGAAGGAGAAAAAGTAAGGATCTTAAAGAAATTATTCTTTCGTACACTCTCACAACTGACATTATTTTTCTCCTAAAACCCTGATCTATCTTAATTTCCTTCTGGTAGCTGACACTCGAGCATTTTCTTATCACCTTGAAAGCCATATTAAGTTGGCAGTGAAGTAACCAAAGGGGCCAAAACCAAATAGTGACAAACACATATTTCTAAGGCCATTCAATTCTTTGAACTCTCCATTAGAAAAATCCAATAGTGCCCCAAATCTCTGTTCTATCCCTGATGTTTACACTGAAAAGGAGGTTGAAGAGACAATGCAGTCACCCTGTATGTATTCAAGCTAAATAGTTGGAGAAAATGAACGCAGATGATTATGCAACACAGTACATAACAGCTTAGCATAAAACTACAGCTTGGCAAGAGCAGGCACTGACATAGCTAATGGGCTGTTTAGATCCATTTAAATTATATCACCCCAAAGTTTACAATCAATTGCATAAGTGTTAAAATAAAAAATGTTATTCTCACTGCATGAAAAGCAGAACTCAACTCTGTATGACAACAAATCGTTTACCCATTATTTGTAACTGTCCAATTGATTAAACACTAGATGCAATCTAGATATGTATAACTCAAGATTTTAAATCAGTTTGTATAAGATATATAAAGTACTGATCTTTCAAATGTCTTGTTAATCCAAGTACTGATATATATGCAGCATTAACAAGCATTTACTCAATTCTGTTCTCCACTTTTCTCCCTAAAAAACACCTGACTAATGATTACAATAACTCTATATCTCTGAAAAATTCCAAACAGATTAAATATTCAGTGTAATTTTTTTACTGTACAGTCTAAGAAGTGAGGGGGGATGCACAATTAGACCTGCAGTTCCAGATGGCTTGGTGTCTTAAAAACCCAAACTAGGCTTTGAGACCAAGAAATTTGAACTTTGTTCTGTAAGTTATAAGAAACCATCGCATAATTTTACAGTGAGGGATGGAAGGATCCAATCTGCATTTTTAAAAGATTGCATAATCTTTTAAAAACACATTTGAACTATTTTCTGGGGCCTGCCTGGAATTGGTTCAGCCTGGATATTGATATACTTCTTGGATATAGTGAGGTTTGCATTTCACTGGTTAAGAATGAAAGCAAAAGTTTGTAGAAGAAGCAGCCTAAGGAACTAAGCAGAAGAGAGACTGGCCAGTCAGAGAACACAGGAGGAAGACAACACTTGTATATATAAGATCCAAGTGCAACCATGGAAAACTGAGGGCCAGAGGCAAAAATTGATGGAAGAGGACATAGAATTAGGAAAGAAAGGATTTAAGATAAGAACATATTAGTAATGACTAAAGAAGAATTCTAGGGCCATTTGTAAGCAGATCAGGGGTTCACACCTTTCAAAATATGTCATATGTTTCCAAATGCTTTCTTAATTATTATTTTTAAGGTCAGGTTGCCACAGTTATCCCAGTGGGAGAAATGAGGCACATGGAGTTAACAGGGTTTGTCCAAGGCACTTGGGAGTGCCAGTTCCAAAACCAGAAAACCAGGATTCTCATTTCATTGTTTTTGCTGCTACACCACACCACTACCTTGCCAGGAGCAACTTAGATTCTCAGAACTTGTGCCTAGCATCCTATATTTGCAAGTTCAATCTGTTGAAAAGTGAAAGGTGAAACCAGTAACAATGATAGGTAAGAGTCCAGCAGCAGGAGCCCAAGCAGAAAAGTAGTTGAGTAGGCTAACTTTTATTCTAAATTCTCTACCACCACGTTGGAAAAAGGCACACTGGGAAGAGGGAGATCACACTCTTCATTTCCATCCAAGAGGCTTAGAAATTGAATTTTTAGACATTTGGAAGAGCCTATTAACATGCCGACCCTTCTGGAGGAGCTGGAACCAGTGGCCCTGTGCAGAACCCCTGCTGTGCTCCCGAAAGGGAATGGAAGCCAGCTTCCAGATGATGAGCCCCAGAGACACAGTGAAGCTGTTCTCATTGTTACACATAGGCTTTGTCCTTCACACTGGCCTTGTGCAGCAGTACAGTGTGGTCCTTTAGTCTGCACTGATGCAAACATCATCCTGACTACCCATCCTGGCCTGGCCCCCTGGAAGCAAGTGGGGCACAAAGACACATGGGCTATTGTTACCCTCCCTGCCAGACTGAATTCCAGCCTACCAATTCCGTTCCTCTGATTTCACAAACTCATTGGGGGCCTGTTGTGCCTTCTCTACCAGCACAGCTGTAGTGAGAGGTTATAGCATCTCTAGACTCTCAAGTCATGAACTCACAGATCACCCACTTCTTCTTGCCACTGTGTCTCAGGTAAAAAAGTCCTGATAATGACAGAAAAAGTAATGAGTCCAAGACAGAAGGGTACACAACTACACAAATAAACTTCCAGAGAATAAGTCCACAATGCCACAAGGATTCTGCTCATTCCTGGGGGATGGAGGGGTTGTATTTATGCTCAGTGCTGAAAGATATCTTGAATTAAAACAGTAATTTGGGTAATCTGCTAGCAAAAGAACAAGGCAAAGCAAGTGTGAGTTGTTTCTTCTACAAGTCTGTTTCCTTCCCATGCGACCTGCTAAGGAATCCAACACGCTGAACAAGAACACCCACCTTAAGGGCCCCTAGGAGCTGTGGGCAGACACCCAAGTCACCTGTTGGGATGTGAAATGATCATATTTGCAAAATTGAGGGGAAAGTACAAATTCTTTTACTGGAATGAGTTCTAGTGTACACTTAATGGCATTTCCTGCTAGAACTTGAGGAGAAACAGAATAACTGAGTTAAAAGGCAAAAGATTGCGCAACTGGCTACCCTCTCAATTCTCCCTGTCTCATTCCCTTTACAACACATTTTAGGGCCAAACAAAGCATTAGGATAGATCAAACTGCAAAGAAATACCCCAAGGACAAATGACAGAATATTTTACCTGCCACAACCCCTCACACAGGTATTTTAAAAGCAGAGTGTGCCAGCAGACAGGAAATTGTGTCGCCATGAGCAATCCTGCACTACAAAAGAAAACACAGAGGAAATCTGACCTCCTAAGGCCATCTCCAACCCTTATCCTCACACTCTCGGTAGGAACGATGCAGCAAAGAAATAAATGGACTTTTCCATGCTGCCTGGGTCACTCACTAGCCTGCAGATGCTTCTTGAAAGTGATGAGAAGGAAAATAGTAAATCAAGTTGTCACTTGGAAAATAAACAGCCCAGCATCCTGGTGAGGAAGCTGCCTCTGTCCACAAAAGAATGGCCTGGAAAACCACGCTTCACTGAAATCACTAGAAAGCTAATGGCATCCTGAAGGCTGAATTGCTCTCAATTGCATTACAATAAAAGTTAACATTTTTGTTCATTCATTTAAGAAATAAAAATTCACAGGCACCTGCTATGCACCAGGTGATGTGCTCAGTACTGAATGCACTTAAGTCACATGACAATCTTGTAAGCTTAAAAAATTAGCTGACATTTTAAAGAAAAAAGGAGGAATTGTAAAGCTAAAAATTTTGAATGCCTGCTAAGTGCCATGTCCTGACATAGACTCCCACTAGCAGGCACGCTCTGTAGTCGGACTATGGGCTTGATGGCATGGAATGTAATAATAAAGGCTTTAAATCGGACAGACCTTGATTTGACAACCAGTTCTGAACCTTACCTAAGTTGATAGACTCTTAGCTTGTTACTTAACTTCTTTGACCCACTGTTTCCTAATCTGCAAAATGAGAATAATCATAGTACATATTTCATAGAGTTACTGGAAGCCCTCAGCCCATTTCCCAGCCATAGAAAAGTTAGCTATCATTGCTGGGGTTGAGAATGCAGGCACAAACAAATAATTACAATTCAGTTTAGTAAACATTTGGTAGATGAAACAGGCACATAGAAGAGGCAATAACTGGCCCTGGGTGTTAGAGAAGGCTCTATACAGGAGGTCATACTTAAGCTGTGTCTTGAGGTATGTTTAAAAATTTGCCTACAGAGGGAGGAATGAAATGCTAGATAGAAGAAACAGCATATTCCCTGGTGTGGTCATTAGAGAAGCTCAAAGTGTTCAGGGGATGGTGAGAGGTTCTTTGTGGCTAGAGCAATGGGCATGTGTGCAGATTCAAGAAGCAGGCTGGGACTTTCACCACCACATCCTTAAGCACTGAGAATAGGGAACCAGCAAAGAAGAACTTCCACTTCTGAGTAGCACAATTATACTTGTGTTGTATCAGGAATTCAGTGGTAGACAAATAACTAAAGAGGAGCAGAAGGATCCAGAAGACATGTCTACGGTAGAATGTATATTGTTAAAAAACCATGCCTGAGCCAATAGTGCTGCATATGCCTGTCTTCCCACTTATAATAATTTGTGTGATATGCTGTACATTTCATTTCCCCTTAATCACCAGATCCATATAAGTAAAACTGTAATTATGCTTCTTTCACTATTGGCCTCTCATTCTAATTATGAGTCAATCAAACAAGCATTGAACACACAAATAATGCACTCTATCTTGCAGGAGGAATCCATTTCCCTGCCCCCATGACTCCATGAGAACATTTCCTTCCCATTCCCCAGAAGCATATAGTTTGGGAGTAACATTTTTTACTTTCTCCAATAAAAAAAGGAAAAGTGATTCATCTGCCTGATGATATAGTAAGGATCTGACACCCATAGGTCTACATTTTTAAATTACATGGTCACTATTCCCAGGTGACCTACCTTCCACTCTATGTCAGATCTGCTCTTTCTATAAGATTTGTGAGTTTTTCTTTAGGCTGTCCCATGCAGTAAGCCTTGTTGTAGACTCTACCCCCTGTGGAAGAAGACCTGCAGTTTTCTAGCTTATCTGCCTATTGCTGAGTGAATGAGTTTAATTCAGAAGGAAAATTACAAGGAAGCCTAATTTGCCTGTAGTCAATGTCACATTCTATAACCTAATTCTTCCATCAATAGGACTGATACGTGGAACCTTGACACAATCACCAATTTGACAATCAGTTCAGAAGTCAGCGGGAAATGTTATGGTTGTCACCTCAGACCCCAAACACTGAAACAGACACTAAAGTAAAGGTATCAGAAGAAATTAAGGCTATTATATCAGTCTTTGGATTGCTTTCACTTTGGGGAGATAACAGACACATATGGAACTACATGAGTCCAATGACAAGAAAATACACCAATAATTTCAAAGCCAGCTCTGTTCCACAGTGTTTACGAAAGACACATTTCTTGAAGTTATACAGAGTATATGACTGATTAGAATGGTGGAAAATTGCTCCACCAGAATTGCATTCCTGGAGATCCATTTTTGATTGGATTTTGAAGGTTTTGAATTTTAAAAATGCAGAAAATGCACACACCCTCAAATCTACATATTCTTTCACCCTCGGCCTAGATTTTTTTTAAAAAATCTGCATTTTTTTCAATTTCTTTATCAAAGTCACACCATAACTAAGTCAATTGTACTGGAGTCTCAAATGCCACATTGTCATGCTATATAGTGTGGGCTTGATGAAGATAAAAGAATTACTAGGGACACAGAGCTGAAAAGGAAACAATGAAGACACAATCAAAACTGGTAATAATGAGAAATATTCACAATAAATCTAGAGCAGGAAGTAGATCATCTGAAATGTGCATGTATGTGTGTGTTTTTAACAACAGGACACCCATCAACCCTAATTGCTGCCAAAATTAGATACATACTATATCCACACATACATGTTCCAAAGTAGTTATGTAAGTCATTAAGGTTCACATAATTGGGGAAAGCTTATAAAGATACTTAGATACTTAGAAGCAGTAAATATGGATTATTTAAAAACCATATGGACTTTAAAATATTTATTTTTTATTAAATATCTCTTTAGTCTGAAATGAAAACAACTAAAGAATCCTCTGTAACAAATCGTCGTATCACCATGGCATCAGAAGAAATGGGAAAAAGATAAAATCTATCTCCTGCTTCAGTATGTCTTAGTGGTAAAACTCTCCACCTTTAAGTTTCCAGAGGAAACAAGACAACCAGGTGTTCTATAAAACTTCCTACATGTATTTTAGGAGTCAAATTGTTCCTGGTCCTATAATCTAGAAGCTACCAAGCTTCATTTGGGTGATCAACAGGGAAGCATAAGGTTTAAAAAATTTTACCTAATATTTCATTTATTCAGCCCAGACTATATAGGAAATAATGAATATAAATGGTGGGTGGCTGATAAAATTTACCTCCACTAATTTATACACACACACACACACACACACACACACACACACACACACACACGCAGTGATCACTAATCATTCTATATTACAGCTCTATTCATAAGTAACAAGTATTTTTTTAAAAAGCATATACAGAAAATCTACCCATTAACTTCAAGTAATGGCTACTTCAGAGAAAGAGAATAAATGAAACCAGGGAAGTATTCAAACATAACCAAGTCTTTACAGAAGGATATAAAGCAAAAATGGCAAAGCACGAAGATTTTTTTTCAGTCTGAGTGATAGCTAAGCCAAAGTTTGTAATATCCTCAACTATAGGGTCTATACTCTTTATGTTTAAAATACTTCATGTTTTTTGAGAAGTTTAAAGATGATTCTGATAAGACATCTAACCACCCAATAAATCTTGAATGATTCCTTGGTCATTTGATTCATGGATGTCAAACCTTAACCATACACTGTGAGCAACAATTTTTCATGCCTTTTCAAAATCCCCCATGTAACCCAGAATGTGTTAAGTAAAAACTTGCAGAATTGAACTGAAATGCAGTTGACTTGGTCACAATGATCCTAAAGTTACCAGTTTCTCTTCCTGTCTCTCACCCCTGCGTGTTGCCATCCCCGAACTCCTTCTGGAGACCTACTGTATAGTGTTTTGGCATCAGAGATTTCAGCGTGGCTTCCTAAGGCAAAGGGGAGAGATGTTGATGGGAGGTGAGGGATACAAAAGAAGACACCTCCATGTGCTACCATGTGGTTATTTCGCAGCAAATACTAGGAGTCAAACAAGGTTGAAGTTTGGAATGAGTCACAGATGCATCTGCCACAAGCCTCCCAAACCTTTTTCTTTCCATAGCAGAATAAAATCATGCTAGTTCTTTAAGAGAATTTCCCACTGGTAAGCTTGAATATCTGCCCACCCTCTTAGCCTCCTGCCCTGTGGGAAGAGGGAGGGCAGCCTAGTTCCTCCTTTGTTAGCACTGTGGGCTCCAGTCTGCAAGTCTAGACAGAGTGGCTTGTTAAAAGGACCTGGAGTCAGTGCCTGGACAAGATCAATAAGGCTTTTTATGACACAATGGAAACTTTCTATTTTGTTAAATGTGGCTAATCTACTATTTCTACAGCACTCTTAAAGCTTTCAGTGCCAAGCACTAGAGCCCAGGTGATTAAAACCCTGTTCAGAGACACAAACTAGGGAACTTTGCCAATGTGGAGATACAAATCCTAGAAGCCTGGGCTGTATCTTCTTTTATAGCTACACGTGCACTTCCCTTTTCTCTCAAAGAAATAAACATGGCAGGGAGGGAAAGGAGGCTGATATACTGATACAAATTTTTAAAACTTCCCTGTTACAGAGCTTTTAAGAAAAGAATGATAATGTTCAAAGTCTAGAGTAATTAAGTGAAAGAATCTGAATGTAGGGGTAGATCAGGCTGGGATATGTGGAAAGGAAGTGAGGAGGGTGAGTTCTCCCAAATGGATAAAGACTTAAAAAGCAGTGACCTGATTCAAAAAGCTGGAATAAAGAAGACAATCTTTAATGACTGTATATTCAATTATAGTGCTAATAATGTATATGAAACTAGAATAAAGTGTTTGTTTTTTTCCTTTCTTCATCTTAGACTATTAGAAGAGTCTTATTTAGGAGAGTTTTTTCTTTCTTTCTTTCTTTCTTTTTTTTGCCACAGCGCAAAAAGAACATGAAATTAACATTTATTGAACCTGTATTATGCTCCAGGCTTTTTCATACACAGGGGGTCCCAATAAAACAAACACAATATATATATTATTTTACAGGAATTAACCAAGATGTATTTTGGTGACTTACAGTTACAAAAATTAAAAACACACCACTAGAGCCAATGAATTATTAATAAAGAAACACACTACTAGAGCCAATGAATTATTAATAAAGATAACATATCTAGGTGTTCATATGTCATCTGTGAGAACTTTCTTATTGGGATACTTGGTATATTTCTTATTCATCCTTCACAAAAGCCCTGTGAAATAAAGTTTTACTAGCCCACTTTACAGAGGACAAAACTGACGTTCAGAAGAGGTTAAGTTATTGTACAATACCATAGCTAATAAGAAGCAGATCCAAAATACAAACCAAGGGTAACTTCCAAAGACTATACTTTCCATTCTATCATGCTGCCTCCTATTTAAAGTTGGATATATTTTGCAAACACCCCTCTCAATAATATTCCTGTGAGAGATGAGCTATTCATTTCTTTAAAAAAAATTACACATTTGCATAGCATGTCATATATTCCAAATCACTTTTGTGTATATTATCTAATTTTGTAAAGGATAAGCACCCTTTAGCAGCTGCTACAAGAACCTCTATCTGCTCAACAAAGCTAGATTTTCAGCAAACACATAGATGTACTAATTACATACTTTAGGAAATAAATATGGATCATAAGAACAATAGGGAAAATCATGGGAATTCTGTACACTGACAACCCTAGAAATACATAAATGTTCTAAAAGTCATAATTATGAGAGCACAAATAAGGAAATCCACTCTTGATGCATTGATCTTAAAATAAAAAGTCTCCTTGTAAGTCTGAATGACTCACAAACCATTTACAGATGCCATGACACCCCCAACAGCCCCTCCAAGACCAAACAGCTGGACTCTGAGCTATGAACACCACAAGGCTACCGTCAGAAATACACGCAGGGTTTGCACCAAGGTAAGTGCAGAAGGGGAAGAAGTTAGTTGATCTGTGGTTAAAAAGAATACTCAAAACTGGGATAATAAGACTCTGAAATGGTGACTCAAATTAGATTAGTTTTGTAGCTTGCATAGCCATTTGTGATAGATGTTTACATTTCCTATGATATCTATACAACCAAAATTCTAATCCTCTCCAGAAATACTTACTAGGTAATCTTACTAGGTAAGATTCATCAGTGTCATTTTTTTACCTATAGGTTATGATAAAACCATGAATGATTTGACTGTCTCAGCAATGGTGTGACATCTAAGACTTAGAGACTTAGAGAAGTTTTGATATTTTACATATCACCAATTGGTCAAGGTTCCTAACCACACTTTGTAGGTGAATGAATCAAAACAAAGAACAGCAAAAAGACTTAATTAGAATACACAAAAAAACATTGTACAAGACTTAAACAAGAACTGGGGACTCATTCCTGTCAGATGTGGTGAAATCATGTAGGTATTTGCAAAGATGTATTTTGATATGGTAGAAGTTGAAATCTAAGAGGAAGTTGACTGAACATGGCTCTCTAATTTAAAGGCCCAGAAACTTAGTCTTCTACCTTTCCAAGAGTGATCATGTTGTGAGAGGTACACCAACTAAAATGAACATGAGACTGAGATAGACCCCAGAATATCATTAAAATAATTTACAATGAAAATTTACTTCCTGAGCCCGCGGGTTTGAGACCTAACTGGGCAACTTGGCGAGACCTCATCTCTACAATAAATCAAAAAATTAGCCGGGCATGGTAGCGCGCCCCTGTAGTTCCAGCTACTTGGAAGGTTGAGGCGGAAGGATCGCCAGAGCCCAACAGGTCGAGGCTGCGGTGGCCGGGAGCGACCACTGCACTCCAGTCTGGACAATGGACTGAGACTCTAACTTAAAAAAAAAAAAAAAATCTCTAGTCCACAGACTTATATTTAGTTATTGATTTCCAAGCAAGGTGAAGTTTTCACCAGTCTTTGGTACACGTATAAAAATAAGAAAAGTGCAGTATATTTTTAAATAAAAGCTAAATTGGTATAGTATTCGCTTATTCAACAAATATTTATGTAGGACCTACCCTACTCCAGACAGAGTGTTAAATGCTAGGAACACAAGTGATGAACACATCACTACAGAACCCATAGAAAACTTTCATTCCAAGTCTTTCCCCTTTTTTGGTTTTGGAATTTCCTGTCTTTTATAAAATGATGATGATGATAATAGGCAAAATTTGTTAATGTTACTATTTGGACAAATTAAAAGTAGTCAATACTATTTTGCATCTTCCCTTTTTAGTAAAAAAACAATGTATTTATCAACAAAATCCAAAAGCTTTAAAATCATTGAACCAGAGAATATTTTCTTTGTCTGTTGTCAGTCAGACATTGGCCAAAACATGGAGCTCTACTGTAAAGAGTTTCACAAGTTGCTTCAAATACTGTAATCAACCATTCCAATTTGCCTAGAACTGAGAAGTTTCCCAGAACTTTTAGTGCTAAAACAAGGCCAGTCCCTATAAAACTAGGATAGCTGGTCATTCTACAGAGGTCAGATGTCAGAAGGTTAAGAGTAAAGCACATCAAAACTCTCAATTACATAGAATCATTGGCCAAGAAAGGGGATTGAGTTAGTGGGATGTTTTTGTTAGCTATGAATTTCTAACTACTTCAAGGTTGGCATTTTGGTTTTTGAATAACTAATAATTACACTGCCAATATAAGTAATGTATTAATGGCTATGGTATACTACTTTTTAAAGTATTTCTTTCCTGTGAACTTAACTAAAGTCATCCTAAGAATAACATGGACTCCCTCTGAGGATTCAGAGGCTCTTTGAGATTTTATGGTCAGAGTCATTCAGCTCATTATCAACTATCATTGTACAGCACCATAAATAAACAACTTTTGCTTTCCAATTGTTTGAATTTGGGATCATGAGTGTCCCCTGTATTACAAGTAGCTAATTACGTTGTATGGAAACAAACAGAAATGTCCCCTCAAGGATTACTAGGATAACTCCAGGAACAGGCAGAAACTTCACAAAAGCTTTAGGATGGCAGTTTCTGGTGCACCCAGGCTTCGCATCCCTGAGTGCTGTCTTGCATCCCTGAGTGCTGTTCCTTCCTCCTTCCCCTCCCTGCTATCCTACCACCCATACTTCAACCAGCTAGGAACACCCATCTGCTGAGGGCTTTTGAGCACCCCTCGAAGATACTATGCTACTTTACAAAAGAGCAATGATGCACTGGCTTCCACCAAAGTAGAAAAGTAAGAAGACATCATAAAAGAAAGGAGCTAGTACTTATTGATTCTCTCCTTATATACCAGGCACCGCAAGAGGTCCTTCACTAATATTATCTCTTTAATCCTGCAATAATCTTAGCAAAGAGATGCAATTATCACTTTCATACCAGGAAAAGCCCAGTGTCCCTGAGAGAGGGGTGATGGTAGTGATGATGGCGATGTACCCTACCATTTTTGAAGCTTATTGTGTATCAGGGCTTTATCCAGGTTTATTCATTTTTCACAGAATCTTCACAGCAACCTATTTAGGTATTGTTTTCTGCAGTTTTCAAAGACAGAAAATGAAATTTAGGGGTTCAAGTCTATCTGATTAGAATAATAATTGATAATGAGGGAATTTAGAATAAGGCTACCCTTGGGTCTAACCTCACTGGGCTCCTCCTACTATAACAAGAGTTTGATTCTGGAAAAAAGATACTGCTCTGAGATCAGAAGCTAAACAACCCACTGTATGATCTACTTGAGCCTCTGTGGTGACTAATCTGGACAGCAATCCTCTTCCAAAGGCTCTTTCAAGCTGACTGTGCTCCAGTTATAACTTTTTGGCTCCCTTTTCTATTGCAAGACAGAATGACTACCAATATAGCCAGGTTATATCTACCAATATAACCATTAGTAGATAAAGGCCAACATTATCTACTAAAACTTATTGTACCCAACCATTACTGTGCTTGGCACCAGTAAGAGCCAAGTAAGCATAGTTGACTATGTTATTTGAAGGTTTTAAGTTACTCACTCATTCAATAATTGATTCATTCATTCAGCAAACCTTTATTGACAGCACTTGTCATGTGTTAGGCTGATGGTAAAAACATAGGAGTCTTGTCAGATGTTAGCATGTCATATTTCTAAGGAAGACTAAGGTAGGAAGTATCTTTAAATAATGTCATTGTAAAGTATGAAAAAGATTTTTGAAAACACATACATAATTTGCCTGTAATAGCTCTTAGGAGGCTAAAATGGGAGGATCACTTGAGTCTAGAATTCTGAGGCTACAACGAGATACAATCGCACCACTGTACCCTAGCCTGGCTAACAGAGTGAGTCTCCCCCCCATCAAAAAAAAAAGAGAAAATAATTATGCAGCTCAATGGTACTATTATTCACATGATTGACTCTTTTTTCTCATTCCAGAAAATTTCCACCATTTCTTTAAACACTCTGCAGAATTCTATCATAAATTTTTTGACAGACGGGCTATATGGATGAGTTCCAAGAACTCTGACTTTGGGTTTACCTCAAGGCACTTACAGAAAGAAAAATTAACTGTTTTTCACAGTCATGTCAAAGGAGGTGTATGCTCCTTATTTCTACTTTGCAGATGGAGTTAATAAGGTGAAATCTAGATATTATCAACTGAAGGTACTTTAAAAATCACATATACTTCTTTCTACAAGCCTGGCATAGTTTAATGTTTGCCCAACAAAATTAGCAATATAGCCAAGACTCTCAAGCTTTCTGATTTTTAATAAGCGTATTAATTGCAAAATAACTGTGAGGTAGATACACAAACAAGGGAGAGCTTCAGAAGTTTGATCTCCAGGCTGCTGAATATCTTGTTCTCAGTTAGGTCCAAGATATCCTGCATGTGTGTTTCAACAAAATTCACATCTACATCCATGTCCCAGAGTCACAAGAGCTAACACTGGGCAATATCTGCTGCTGGAGAAGGTGCTTCAGGTAAGAAGCACTGCCTAATGCTCACTTGGCCAAGCTGCTCATTTGATATGGGCTGCCTTTTCCATTCATTGAGCAGCTTTTTTTTCGTCACCCTACAACAGTGTGGACTCTATCACTTCAGGGAGAGAATGCTGCTTAATGACTCCAATCCAATCTCCCGAAGGCCTTATCAGTGGTGTCCAGTCTCTCTTTTGACAGCTGACCTTTACCACTGTGCTGAAGTCCAGGGAAAAACAAAAGCACTAAAACAATTAAAAGCAGTAAAAGAGAAGAGAGAATGAAAAGAAATTCCAGCCTTATGCAGAGCATTCTAACAGAGAGAGAGAGAGAGAGAGAGAGAGAGAGAGAGAAGAAAAAAAAAACACAAAAGACAGAGACAATGAAAAAGAACAAGCTAAAGAAGATTGGATTCCCCCCATTCTCTTTATTTCTCTTCCTGATGGCTGCAAAAGGCATGAAAAGACTGTTCATAAATCTGAGAACCTTGCTGGTAAGGGAAAATGAAGAGGACGAGAAGGAGAAGCCATGGCATGCAATAGCTCGTGATATATAAAATGCCTCTCCATTCTCTGTGAGCCCTGACAGGCATTCCAAGTGGTAACAGTGTTCTAGATAGCAGTGCTCTCTGAAAGAGAAGCCCCTCTCAATAGCACAGGTGAGCCAACTACCTGGCCTCATACCTACCCCCAAAGGCTCTCTGCAAGCAGAGACAACCCTCTGAAGATCTCATAAACACATTCCTTCATGTCATCACGGCTTGGCCAATCTTATTTCTTTCCCATCTCATCTGAAATACATGAATAACTTTTCTCTGACATTGACATTGAAATTGACATAGCCCATTCTGGGGAAATTTAGATGCATCTATCCACATCGAGATCAGAGCATTAATATTCTGCAATACAATTAATTGTAAATAAACATAAACCCCTGAAGGCAAAAAAAAAAAGAATTCTTTTTAAAAAAATTTAATCTTTATTTTGAAGGGAAAAACTAATGACTCATCTCTTTAACTCTCTGGACAGTCCTTTAGGAAGCACTTGCAGTGATTGTTTTCTACAGATCTGTGAAAGCTGCATTTCATTTCACTGTCCCAGTTGATTATGACACAAACTATGTAGACACAGATGCCTTTATAGACACATTTTGGGCTTAATTTTCCCATAGTTGGAGAGATAAGAGATCTGTACACTATTGGAAGTGAATCTGAGATGAGTCGAGTGTTGCTGGAGTGCAAGTTTCTTCTCCCAGGCTTCTTTAGTGGCTCCCTAGATTCGGTGATGCCACATGGCTTTTTTCCCTTTTAAGTGGCTTTTCACGGGCCAAGGAACTGCATTGCTTAATGGTAATGACCAATTCTGGAGGGCTGGCCGCAGGCCAAGCACCAGGCTCACCTCCTTACCTGTACTATCTCATGTAACCATCACAACTCTGGGAGATGGGTGCTATTATAATCTCTTCTACAAATGTGGGAGTTGGGGCTTTGAAGGGAGGTGGCATCAAGGATTAAAATCAGGTTTGGCAGACCCCCAAAACTTTATTCACTCTTTACCACTGCCCTGTACTGACTCACCAGGTAACCTCAAGCCTCATGCTCACATGACGCAAGATCCATCCATTGACCCCTCCTCTGAAGCCTCAAAGCCTACTTCACCCTTCCAGAGAGTCAAGCCTGGGGAAGTTTTAAGGATGTGACTGAATGCTGGGCACCAGATCTCCTTTACCTCCAGTGGAGGAATTAACCTATATCCTCCTAGTATGGAGATAGGAAAAGTTCCTTTCAGCTCCTACATGTAGGGTCTTCTTTGATCAAGTCCTTCCCAGATCCAGACACCCTAGGCTAGATCCAAGAGGTTCTTGCTTCCCTGGAGAGTATAAGGAGGTTGCCAGTGACTTTTCTTTGGCATGGGCTATTAACATCCCTGGTTTTCTATCAATCACAAGCTAAATAAAACAAAGCAAAAGCCAAGAACACAACCCTAGTCTCTCCTGCCAAAGCATAGTGTTGGTCATGGCATCTTGCTAAGATTAATATCCTTTGCGGATGGTGGGTTGAGAGAGAAGCATATCCAATGACTTGCCTTCTATTATACTCCATCACTGGTGGATCTTGAAAAGGAAAAAAAAATAATCTCTCAGGCACAGTTACTTTTTAACTGATACTCTTTAGAATAGGGAAGGAAAACTGAAATCTCTCTAGTCAAATGCCCTCATTTTACAGATAAGGAACAGGAAGTCAAGAGTCAGGAGACTTGAGACTGGGTCACAGAGCTAGTTAGATACAGAGCAGGGTTACCAATACACCACCTGAGTCCCAGGCCAGGGTTCTCCCTCAGGTTGTTTGCTTACTGCTCCCCAATCTTCCCATCCTAGATGTCTAGATCCTTCTCTTCTCCTGGTTCCCAGTGCACCTTGCTAGGTCCTGCAGTTCTCTTCTGGAAGGGCTGTCTGAGCTGTTTCCCAGCAACCGATGGCAGCAGGGAACATGTCCCTACTGTGCAGCATCCAGCACCTACCCTGTGCCTGTGCAGTGGGTATACTGCTCTCCTCTTGCCAGGGCAGCTCTCAGCAAAACCGTACACTGGAAAACCTTTTCCATCTCTTCATCCACACACATCCTTTCTTCTGCCTCAAGTGTTTAATAAGCACTAGTATGTTAGGAACATAGTAGTTACCTCCTTGTGTGAGAAGAATTTGCATTTTTTAAGGAGGGAGAACTTCCCATCCAATAGAATCAAGCTATAATTGCAGGACTGCAGGCATTGGAAGGAGCTTTTTCATTTTTGTTGTTGTTTATTTGTTTGTTTTTCAGGGGGTACTCCATAGAGTTCTTCAAATCACATCACCTAGCAATTACTGTTTCTTATTCTTCATAACGCTTTCCCTGCTTCCATTGGAGGTGACAGCATTTTCACTATTCAATTATATATGTAAAACAAAGAAATCTGTAAGTGCTCTCAACCACAGTCCAGAGAAAATCATACATTGAACCAAAAGGGCATAATAATCAAGGATTTATTTTGTGTTCATTGGGTGACAGCCCTATTACCATAAGTCTCCTTGCTAAAAGCATCCTTATTATGTTCCTAGTTGTGTGATGAAGGGTACTGCTAATGCAGAAAGTGGCATCTACTATAGAATGGCTATCTACTACCAATGAATGGCCATCTCCTATCTATAAATGAATGGCATCTACTATAGAATGGCTATCTACTATCAACGAATGACCATCTACTATCAGTGAATGGCATCTACCATAGAATGGCTATTTACTATCAATGAATGGCCATCTACTATCAAAGAATGGCATCTACTACAGGATGGCTATCTACTATCAATGAATGGCATCTATCTACTATAGAATGGCTATCCACTATCAATAAATGGCAAGCTACCATAAATGAATGGCATCGATCTACTATAGAATGGCGATCTTTATAAACGAATGGCATCTATTGTAGAATGAATATCTCCTATAAGTGAATGGCATCTACTATGGAGTGGTCATCTACTATAAATGAATGGCTATTTACTATTACCAGCCCTTTATGCTGTCTACAGAAGGAAGCAAGGGAAGCTAAAATGTGTTAGTAAACAAGTCAGTTGACTATTTAAGTCATCAAATACTATTGGAAAAAAGAATTTTCACACTTTCAAGACTGCCAAGGGCTTTTCTTATGTAGTCATCCATTTTTAAAACAACTTTTCTACTCTACTGGAAAGAGGACAGGGCTAGCAATCAAGGCTACTGAAGAATTCTAGAGAACAGAGTCATAAATTCTTGTAAAATCTGAGTTCTGTAGCCTAGGAATTAGAAAAACATTGAATTAACACACAGAATATATAAAGAAAGGCAATGCTGAAACATTGTTCAGGCTTTGGAGTCAGACCGAATCACACTCTTCCTAAGAAGTCATGTGATTTTTGGCAAGTTACTTAACCTCTTTAAGCTTCAGTTATCTGCAAATTAGAAAAAAAATAATAGTTTGTAAGCCCTGGGCTTGTTGAATAAACTAAGCAACATAATACACAAAAAACACAGTGCTGGGATCATTAGTAAGTAATTAGTTAATAGTAGCTCTTACTATTAGCAGCCTATTAAAAACTGCACTTTAAGTCTTAAAACAAAATAAGCCATATCAGTTACTTCAAAAGAGTGTAATACAAGAGCACAGCAATTTCTTGCATAAAGCTTCTGCTTTGCAAAGGTTACAAAGCAAAAGCCTGAAAAGGTCAAGAAATACAAAATTCAGAAGTTTCTCCCACAAATTTTGCTACCACATGGACTTGGTCAGGAGAAGCACTTGCTAACCCTGAAGGCTTCCCTACTCCATGCCCAATCACCCTGCACTCACAGAGGTGCCCTCTTTGTGCCACTTTAGATGAGGCTTTATTTATTTATTTATTTTTTTGAGTTAGAGTCTCACTCTGTCACCCAGACTGGAGTGCAGTGGCCACTCCTGGCCACCTCAGCCTCGACCTGCTAGGCTCCAGCGATCCTTCGGCCTAGCCTTCCGAGTAGCTGGAATCACAGGCGCGCGCTACCACGCCCAGCTAATTTTTTGATTTTATTGTAGAGATGAGGTCTTGCCTGCCCAGGCTGGTCTCAAACCCGCGGACTCAGGCAATCCACTCACCTCAGCCTCCCAAAGGTGCGGGATTACAAGCTGAGCTTTAAGAGGCAGTGTTCATTGTGAGCTATGAGAGAATGTGGCTATCAATGGAAGACTGTTCATTTTGCCTAGAATTCCTTTCCAATGTTCCAGATTGCTTTGTGGTACCAAGGGAAGAGAGGAAAATCCTCTTAAAGATTCCCAGGCCCCAAATACATGTCCTTTGGCCATAGTGAAATGGTCTGCTAGACTGTAAAACAAATAGGCTAAATTTTACATAATAAAGTCTTCACTTCCAGAAACCATCACAGAACACAAAGTCTGTGGAATGTGGCATGAGATATACAAAAGTGACTTTTCACTGTCCTGCCCTGGCCATTTTGGCAACACTTTTGTTTAGTGCTCCAAGTCATGCATGTGTTTTGTCTTGGATGAGAATTGAAGGCAAGTGGGTACTATTTGAAAGCCTATTCGACCTTACACTAGAAGGGTGCCAAAATTCTCCAAGTTAATATCCATTCAGCAAGATTACAGCTTTGATCCAGCTCCATCCCATCCCACTCCTTCACTTTAAATTGTGAAAATAACTTTGTTGCCAACAAGAAAAGTCTTATCTCAAAGCATCAATGTTCTAACACTAATAGGAAGTAAGCACACATTTTCTATGTAAATCTTTAAAAGTCCACCACCTTTCCAGTGCCAAGCCCTCTGTCACAAATCCAAACGTCCAGATTCTTTTCAGAGCCATCAGCCTATCTTGCTTGAAAGTGGCAGCAGTTTCAAAGCTACAGCAAACAATAGATGCGAATGAGCACATAAATCAACCAAAACACACAGGGCAGCTAGGTGAAAGTTAATTATTCAGGCAAGGACAACAGTTCTTATGTACAATTTAATAGAATAAAACCACACTAATGCTTCTAATTGGAAGAAAGATTGGTGTGATTGAATTTGAAAAAATAACAAATGCTTTCTGGGAGAAATGCTGATTTATTATCTCCAAGACCATAAGTCAAGAAAAAATCCTGCTAAATGTGTGTGGGACTCTTGCAAGCAATTTAAAAATGAATATTCTTTTGTAATTCGTATACTTCTTATTTGAATACAAGTAATCGTCCTGAAGTAGTGAATATTGGTACTAATTTACTGACTTGACCCCACTTGCAGGGACTAACCATTTTTCTCTTTTTGTTTTATAAATCTTCCTTTTTCATCCCACATTGTACAAAGGTAATTTTTAGCTTAACACAACTAAATTAGAAAAATATATAATTAGTGAAGTTAAAACTAAAGGAATTTTACTGAAGAAAGAAAAATGCTGTCTTATTTCTTTGATCTTCTCGTCTAGAAAATAGATATACAGGTCGGGCACAGTGGCTCAAGCCTGTAATCCCAGTACGTTGGGAGCCTGAGGTGAGAGGATTGCCTAAGCTCAGGGATTCGAGAACAACCTGGGTGATTTGGTGAGACCTCATCTCTTCAATAAATCAAAAAATTATCCAGACACGATGGTATGTGCCTGTAGTTCCAGCTATTTGGAAGGCTGAGATGGAAGGATTGCCTGAATCCAGCAGGTCAAGGCTGCGGTGGCCGTGAGTATGCCACTGCACTCCAGCCTGGGTGACAAAGTGAGACTCCAACTCAAAAAGAAAAGAAAGAACATAGATATACATTTCTCTCGGTGCTTCATATAGATGTGAGACTATGCAAGAGCCAAGAGGGCTTCATCAAACCATCCCTTGATGCCCTCGATATTGCTAGTTCTCATTCTTTCTAGTCCTGGGATGAGACTGAACTTGGCTCATATTCAACCTTCACCCCAGCCCATGTTTTCCTTTACCTCAACAGCGCATACCACAAGGATTACACATTCCTTTAAAATATCAGCAAGTCCTTCTGAAGTTAGAGAGAAAGATTGGGACCTTCAGAATCACAGTCCCTCCCAAACTGATGGAGACTCTTAAGCTGTTTGGTATCTCCTGGGGAGTTGAAAAAAGCTCTTATCCTGATCCTGATTGTTAACCTATATGACTCTGGGCAAGTTATCTAAATTTGCTAAACCTCAGTTTCCTCACCTATAAAATGTGCCTAATAACATAACAGTAGCTCTCACCTGGGGTTGAAGTAAGGTTTACATGAAATAATACATGTAAAGCATGCTGGGTCTTGACAAATCATCATTATCATCACCATTTTACTTGGGTTCCAATGTAATTCCCAGCCCATAGACAGTCTTGTCATCTTCCTACAAATTCTCTGACTCTCATATGCCAATAAACACCATACACTCTGGGAGAGGGTCTGACTGTTTTATCAGTGATTCCCCCCTCTCCAGCCATATCTGCTATTCTGTGTGGTAGCAACCCCTAGACTGGGCATGTGCCTTGATTTAAAAAACCATTCATTTGCTAGCTGCTCTACAGTGATGTGTTTACTGTGAACAAAGACATGAGATGGAAGGGTGATAAATCAGAAGTAGTTCAAGCAGGCTATTTTTCTAGCCGCCCAACACGTTATCTGCATGCAGCTATGGAGTATGCTGTCCAAATATTACATAAAGGGCCAGAGCACCATCTTGGTAAGCATTCTATCTGCATTTGCCTGAAATGAAAAAAAGTGCCCCAAAGTTGGAATTCCTTCAGATGTATTTGATGTTTTTCTTCTTTTTTCAGACCCAACCAGCAGTATACCAAAGGAGTAAAAATAAGTAACCTTATGCCTGTAAAGTAACTCCTAGCCCTGTTTCAATTACAAGGCAGTGTCTTAGTCAGCTTGGGCTGCTATAACAAAATATCATAGACAGGGTGACTTAACACCAAACATTTACTTTGCACAGTTCTGAAGGCTAGGAAATCCAAGATCAAAGTGCTGGCATATTTCATGTCTGGTGAGGACCCTCTTCCTGATTTGTAGATGGCCATCATTTTGTGTCCTCTCATGGCTGGGAAAGAGAAGGCTCTCGTCTCTTCCTCGTCTTCTATGGGCACTTTTCTAATAATCATTTTCTTAGAATCCCATCACAAGGGCTCTACCCTCATGATCTCATCTAAACCTAATCACCTCCAAAAGGCCCCACTTCCGAATACCATCACATTGGGGATTAGGGCTTCAACATATGAAGTGAGACAGGGTGAGCAGAGAGGAGGTGACCAGCAAAAACCTTCAGTCTGTAGCAGCAAAAATACATGGAAAATTTGGAGTATAATTTTAGAAGCAAGATCATCCATATGAAAAGGTGACAGTGACAGGTGACAAGGCTCCTCAACCTTTCTCGGTTGTCCAATGTCTTTTGATTTCTCTAACATCTTGTGACTCTCAACTGAGGCAGTAGAGGAGCTCTGTGGAGGATACAGACAGCAGGCAAAGACTTCTGGCTTCTGAATGATCCTCCTCCCTCCCTGATGGAATTCCTCAAGGAGATATTCTCGGTTGCAACAGTAATGGGCTTGAAGGTCAATTGTGTAAGTTTCCAAAATTGACTGGTAGAACAAAACCATCGCATTAGGGAGCTATACATAAAGTCACAGGATAATCAGAGAGCAGAGAGAGAAGCAAAATTCCTGAAATTCTAATAATACTCTCCTTGTTTAATTTCTTCACATGTCCTCTTTAATTTGGAGAAAAAAATTGTTTTCTCTTTGTTTGGCACCATAGCACTGAAATATGTTACTACCGGTAGCCACAACTAACAGGGCATCCTTGAATAAATCACTCAATTTGTCTGATCCTCAGTTTTCTTGCTGTATAAAGAAGACTGCATTACTTCTTGGATTGGCTGAAGATAAAATGAGAGATTCAAGCCTGCAGAACACATGGAGGAAGCTCACTAAGGCTAGTTCTCCTGAGAGAACATTCCCTCCCAGCTCTTTTCCAGGCCCTGATGCTCAGCATGTATACTTCTAGAGTCAGCATTCACAGAATGCACAGTTTTCCAGAGGGACGGTAACTGCGGTGCATCTCATTCCAAAGCTGGCGCGTTAATGGTGCCCTTCAGCTGACTTACTGCACACTCCAGGCTTGCATTCTGCACTCATGGCTTCAGCAAGGCCGGTGTAGTTTCGCTGGGTGAACATGTGTCAAGTGGCAAAATGCTGCTCACTAAAGACCCAGAGAGAGTTTCATCAAAGGCACAGGGATTTGCTTTTCATTTGTTTGACATCTGAGTTGTTTAGTGTTGGCCACATCAAAGTAAAAGTATATGTGCAACTTAGAAGTGCTGGCCTCAAGAAGCTTATGTGCACTGAGTGTTTCAAGCTTGAAGGTGCTTGCTTTTTGACTTAATATGTTGATAAACTCCTGCACCTGGACAAGGTACTAGTTAAGTCAGCAACTAGCCGGGTGCTATCAAAACAGTAGACTGAGAATAAGAGGGGCAGGGTGATAGATGATAAATGATACGTGATAAATAATTGATGATAGATAAATAAATAGATGACACATAGCAGAATATACATAATTGATCACAAATAATAGATAAATAGATGATAGACAATTGATCATATAATATAGGTAAAGGTGAGATGCAGTTTTACATGCATATACTTTACATCCATTTTTTTTCTAACATAGACTCTTAGAATTAAGGAAACAGTGATCTTCTGGTCTGACACCCCATGTTATAGACTGGAGAGATAGGCCCAGGAAGGTTGAGGGTCAACTCAGGCCACTAGCAGACTCAGAGCAGGAACCCAGGTCTTCTTCCTCCTCACTCTGCTCCCTGTCCCACTGGAACAGGGCAGATAAACAAGGAAAGAAGGAAACCGAAACAGGTCAAGAAGCATCCTGCTTCCTAAGGAGATTCAGCCTGGGGTTTGCAGTAATGCTGTCTGGGCCACAGGGGTTCAAAATGTCCATTCTGCAGGACAGTACCTCCTGCAAAGCCAGCCCCAGCCATGGAAAGCCCAGCTCTAAGACTCAGCCCTAAAAACTGGTAGCACTACCACTTTACGGTAAAGCTCACACATGGGATGGAGCACTCGGGGGCATCTCTGGCCCAACACACACACAGCCCTGAAGTGATGTGGGGTGGCGATGTGTATTTCTCTCCTGTTCCTGTTAGCTCCTCTCTTTTGCAGCCACTCAATGGGAAGCGGCTGTCAGCAATTTCCTTCCTCCAACAGCTGGGAGATGGTTTTCTGCAGTTAGCTGCCATTTGTTTCAATTATGTGTATTAATCATAGCCTTCGTCCTGATGGTATTCTTCAGGGGGAAAAAAAAATCAGGGCTTTTGTTTTTTAACCAAGCTGCTTCCTCACTCGGAACAGAATTTGGTAGTGGCAAGAGAAAGAGAAAATGATCAGAGGCTATTTGGGTTGGTGTCGTGTAGGGGGAGCAGGTGCGGGGGACAGCCAGTCCACTGAAAGGAGGGAAGCCAATAGTGCAACTTGGGAACAGTGACATTGTAACACCACAAACACACAGAGAATTCAGTGTAATTTGTAACGATGTATAAATGTGATTCATTCTTTCATTACATATTCATTATCTTATTCAAACATGTATTAAGATCCTACTGTGTGCCAGGTTATATGCTCTTCTAGGACCACCTCCTCCTCCCTGGTTATGTTTTAAGTAAGAAAAAATAGAAAGGGAATTAGAAATTATTTCAGAAGCAGAATGCCGTGTCTCATATCACCCTTGCCCATCTGTGCCTTTTTGGGCCTATCATCCCCTCATTTTTTATTTAACAAATATTTATAGCAGGCCAGCTCTGAAGTAGGCAGCAAGCTGTATGAGAATATTCACTGATGAAGGAAGTTGCATGGTCCTCGTCCTCATCAATCTTGCAGTGTAGCAAGGGAGACAGTCGTCAAAAAAAGATACCTATAAGACGGACAGAACTCTGAACTGTGTTAAACTCTATGGAGACAAGATCAGGGAGGTATAAGAGAAAAGAGAAAGTGGGAGGAGCTAATTTAGACAAAGGATTGGGGAAGATCTCTTGAGGAAGCAGAATTTAAATGAAAACTTGCAAATGAGACCACATTAACCTCTGGAAAAGTGGAGAAAGAGGGTTTGGCCAGAACAGAGAAGGGCTTACTGAGTATGAAGACTAATAGGGCAGCTGGACCAAGAGTAAGGAGAGAGCAGCCTAAGATGAGGTTGCAAAGGCAGTGAAGGACTAGGCCATGCTAGGCTTTGCAAACCTTGTCAAGGAGTTTGGACTTAACCCTATGAAAGATGTGAACCATCAAAGGGCTTTAAGCTTAAAGAGATGGTATGATTTATACTTTAAAAAGATCATTCTGACTGCTGTGTTAAAAATCCATTGAAAGAGCTAAGAGTGAAGGAAGAAGACTGTCAGTAGGCTTCTGCAGTTGTCCAGGTAACAGATTATGGTGGTGTGGACTTGGATAGTAACAACAGAAATGGAGACATGGGGGTGAATCTGAGTTTTAATCGGAGAGTAAAATCAGTATCTGTTCATCTTTCTGAGACTTCATTTTGCTTATTTATTCCAAAGTACCTAACAGTAGTTGCTCTGCCTACTCTGTAGGGTTATAGTGAGGACCCAATGAGATAAAAGTGCAATCTATCCAAATAAGATATCATTATATTTGTGGTAGCATGCCCATCAAGATACTATTCACTTCGAATTGGTTCAAAACTTCAATCCATAAGGGACAGCCAACCCAACCTAACCATGGATGTGGGAGAAACATTCCTACCTTAGTCAAGTTGTATTTGGCCAAGATCCTGATGGACGTGGGTGCAGGGGTGCATTTAGGCTCTGTTCTGCCTGGGCCCCTGAAGAAGGCTTAGTCATGCTTCAAAGCCCCTAGAGTTCCACTAGCTGCTGAACCCCTAGCTAGTCTATTACCACAATAGTGCCCTAAATTACATCATAAGGGCCCACAAGAGTTTTTTCATTACCTAATTTACTATTAAGGTGTGCCTTGGGCAAAATTGACCCAGAAAATTGCCATCTAGCATAACCGTACATTCTTTAAGAATTCCCAGAAACAAAATAATGCCTCAAGAGATCAACAAACATCAAGTGCAAAATATGCTTTCTCCAGGGCGATACAGTTGTGTGTGTATATATAGCAAAATCTCATTTGAAATGTGGCGTGCATGGAGGAATGATTCAACCTTTTATGAGCCCAGAGATTTCAAATGCTTTATGTTTTTCAAGGAAATATTTCTGAAATATGTTGTATGTTTTGCCTGTCTTAGGAAATAGTATGTAGGGCATAAATTTCTTAATTAATAAAATTTTGTTGATACAATAATACTCTGGTTCTCCCACCATCTCTCTAGATTACCTTAAATAAATCCTCTGTCTTCTCATATATTAAAGGAAGCTATTTAACTAGATCAGCACTTCACAAAGCCTTTTTTGGCAATGAGTCAATTTTGTTTTGTTTTTTAACAGTTTTAATCTTTTCAGGCTACTATATGCCCTACTGTGCAGAACCAGCTCATGCCACATGTGATTCACCAAACAAGTTTGAAAATACCAAACTGTTTGATACCCTTTTGAAAGAGTTCAGACCAATGCCACTCACCTGCATACCCCCATATATGGAAGTATTTAAACGCTTAGTCTCGGTTTCCATATTTCTGTCCTCACGGATGAGTAACAAAGTTCTTGGATAGCACTACTCTGGAGGAAACACTTTGAGTAGCCCTGAGCTAGAAAATCTCTAAGATCCACCCAGCCCAAAAAGTGTCAAGTTGTCTGATCTTTACAACTATCTGTTATTTCAACCGTGCTACAATGGAGCTACTCAGAGAAGTTAGTTCCTGAAAGTCATCTCCTTGTGTTCTTCATGATTTCTAAGTGTAATTTCTAGAATAAGAGCATGCTTAGTTTTCTTAAGCTATCTTGAGGTTGTTGCTTGTGCCCCCAAAATTCTGGTCTCCTGAGTGAATCTGTCAGGATTTCCTTCTGTGGCCCCCCCAAGGCACTTCTGTCTCTGCTGCTGTTCTCACTCAGTGCAGATTTTACTACTTCCAACATTCCCTACCAATTCCACTTGCTGTCGCTAAGCCCAGCTCTTGGCCCTCTTAATTGGTGTGAAATCTACATCTTAAGTACTCTGGATAACCCCATTCCTTTCCTGGGGAAGGAAGTGCATGGACTATGAGACAATTTTCTCCTCTGGTTTAAAGGCTCTGTCCCCTTATCTCTGGCTAATTTTAGATTCATGGTTGCCTTGGAAGTTCTAAAATTCCAACAGCTTGATAAAGGGATTATTATTCTTACATTTCCTTGAATAATGAATAAGAATTAGATAATGGGGCAATTTTTGAACAGACTTCTAAATACTAAAATCTAATTTTAAAATTTATTAAAATGATAAAACATCTAAAAATATTTCTCAATCTGGAGAGCACTGATTTCCTGAACTAGTCACTTTATTTTTTAAGGATAATATACAGCTACTAAAACAGCATAAATATGAAATAAACATTCGTCTTTTATGTTTATATTATACCATGCTTTGATCTGGATAGGAGGATGGCAGTAAATCCACTTACACACTTAAAGCAATCAAGTCAATGACAGGAGGCAGAAGGGCACGATAGCAAGGGGTTTGGTTAGTGCAGCAGGCCTTTGGCCAAGGATTTGCTTACTGTACAGCAAGGATTTGAACTAGCCAACTATAGAAATGGAGTCAACTCTGGTCCTTGCCAGTTCTAACATTCCATGATTGCATGATATGGCATTAGGGTTCATTTCACTCTGAAGAACCATCTACAGGAAATAACCACACAGGGAGAGAAACCAAGAAACAGCAACTAAAGACTGTTCATAATTTTAGCAGCATGTTGTCCTTAGCTTCCTCATCACCCAAGAACATTTTTTCAGAGGCCTACTTGAGTTTCCAGAGCTAAAAATGGGGATGGCTGCCAGAGAGAAAAACCGGCAGGAAAAGTTTCAGAGAGCAGGAATTAGCATAACGTATTGTAGACAGAGGAGGAACAGTAGACAATGACAAATTTTATTTGAGTTACTGACTAGTTCAAAGCTCTGAGCCCTAAAGAGTGTAAGTAATTTTTCTAAAGCTACAAATCTGGAAAGTGGCAGAACCCAAACCCCAGTCAATATGTCCAAAGCTGATGGGTTGCATCGCTACACTGTATTGCCTTATCCATACAAAATTTTGCATAAGTCAGACAAGTAAGTAAGTGTCAGAACCTCCATCTGACAAGGGGCTCAGAGATCCCAGGTTAAAAAATTAAAAAAAAAAAAAAAAATATATATATATATATATATATATATTGTGTGTGTGTGAAATAAAAACACTGATCTCTTCATCAGCATAAGAATTCTTTAATATGCTTTAAAAACTACTATATTCATTATTCCCATTATACCTTCTATGGGGGTATATATATATATTTATTCTTTCTTGATTTACTCTCATTCTCTCTCTCTCGTTGTCTTTCTCTCATTCTCCCTCTTTCATGTGCTCTCTTTCTCTATCTCTCTCATTCTCTCTCTTGCTCTCATATCCCTTACATAGTGGAGAGTAAAGACAGCTGTGAATTTAATTTTCTAAGTGAACCATAACCAGAAATAAAAACATAATGGAAATATCCATTATCACTCCATCTGTAACCATTCCAAAAGTCAAAGAACTAGGAAACTTGTTTTCAGACCTTTCCAGACTTTAGAGAGTTCACTAAATGATATCTCAAGAGAAGATAAGAATTCTATTAGGATCCAACCAAAAAGATCCAAGAAAGAAAGCTTAAACTACAGCAAGAACTTAGAGAAGGCCTTTCCTCACTCCAAAGCCATCAGTGATACCTTCTGGACCTCAATGCACCATAGTCTTTTGGCAAAACAAAAAACCACCAACCACCAAATAGCTCCTACTTTCAAGTCACAGAGTACATAATGTCCCTTCTGAATGCCAAGATTATATGACAGTATAAAGATACAATGGGAGGTAATGAGCAGATAGGTGTATTGGGTCTAAGAAATAAACATGAAAACAAAAATAACCCAATCTTATCAACAACTCAAGGCCACTTGTCGGGGAGACTCTGTAAGTGGCTGGCCCTATAAGTACAAATATTGTGGGACTTTCTGTAGAACAAGTTTGGGAAGCTTGTTCTGGTGCTGAAGATTATTAAGAAGACAGGGGTCCTAACAGAATAAGTAGAAATTTGTGGTTTTTCGGTTTTCCATGCAGTGGGGGGGGAAAAAAGAGTCCTTTCTAGGTGCCAGAAACTCTGACTTGGAATGGAGTTTCTGACACTTACTTACTTGCCTGATGTTGGGTAAATTGTTGAACTTCTCTGAACTCCTTTTAAAATCTGCAAAATAAATATCAGCATCTCGGCACTACCTGTCTCATAGGGTTGTCTCACCACCCAAATGAATTAACAAAGAATTTGAAAGCGCTTGGTAACATGTAAGTCATTATGCAAATAATTGCTATTATTATACATGAATGCTTTTGTGTACATCCATAAGTGATTCACAGAAGAGAAAAAAAGAGGGAGGGAAAGATAGGAAAAGAAAGTACAAAAAGGAGAAGCTGTAGAAGGGAGGAATAGCAGAGAAACAAGGAAGAGAGGAAAAACTGGCATGGAAATGAAAGAATAAAAAGAAAGGAAGGTAAGTAAAAAGAAACTGGTGCCGGTGCAGTAACAAATAAATCCCCTCAGCATGACAGCCTTCTGCTGAAGCATTTCATTTTCCCACAACATAATGGTGTGTTATTGCCCATTATCTGTTCTGTCAGTGCCAGAGTCGATATTAAATGAGGGGCGGCTGCGTTTAGCTGCCATTTTTCAGCTGTCTCCCCGTTGCCATGGAGACCTTGTTGTTTCTTGGTGAACCTGCCAAGAGAGCGAGGGGGAGTTGAGCGGAGGGGCAGCAAATGCTGCAAGGGGCTCAGGTGTCAGGGCAAGAGGAAGTGAGAGGAAGGCCAAGGGGCAGGGGAATGCAACAAAGGAAAGAACAGCAAGGAGCTGGTTTGTCACGCTCTGCCAGCACCTGATAAATTAGCCATTTCGAAAACACCATCTATATTCCAGTGGCCCCACACAGCAGATTCTCCTCTGGGTTGTATCTAGACTCAAATTCTATGGGAGCGCAGTGACTTGGGGTTCTGAGACAATTGTGGATTCCTTTCCTCAACTCATTATTTCTCCCCATGTCCCCTATCTCTACCCTGTTGCTAACCTTGGATAATAACTTTGGCTTTTTCCATGTCCAACATTTGAAATAGAAAAAACAATTTCACGAAGGTCATCAATACCTGGGCTCTGCCCATTCCATATATTTTTTTCAAGAACACATTTTTTTCATAGAATCATTAAATTTTAAAATGTATGTCGGGTTTTAAAAACCAGCAAGTGTCCTCTAAATTTTAATACCAAACAGAGCCAGTCAGGTTATATATAAGAGAATGGAGCCTGGTGTGAGACACCAGCACAGACCCCAAGGGATGGGCCTTGAGAGACCTAGAGAACCTACTCTTCACCCAAAAGGCAACAACCCTTGTACCCTATGGGGAACAGCAGCCTGGTTGGCCAGGTCTTCTGATTTTTCAACAGAATCCAGAAATCTATTAGGTGGCAAAATTACTTATCTTTGGATAAATGATAAAATTAATTTATTATTGACGAAATTACCTCAGTTGACAAATTTCTGGTTTTGTTTTTTTTTTTTTGAGTTGGAGTCTCACTCTGTCGCCCAGACTGGAGTGCAGTGGCCACTCCCGGCCACCGCAACCTCGACCTGCTGGGCTCCGGTGATCCTTCCACCTCAGCCTTCCAAGTAGCCGGAATTACAGGCATGCGCTACCATGCCTGGCTGATTTTTTTGATTTATTGTAGAGATGAGGTCTCGCTGCCCAGGCGGGTCTCGAACCCGCGGGCTCAGGCAATCCACTCACCTCAGCCTCCCAAAGGCGCAGTATTACAGGCTGAGCCACCGAACCCGGCTAATTTCTGATTTTTTAAATGTTGGATCAACTTTTTAAAAAATGCTTCTGCATGTTAGTTACATGGGCCGCTGGTTTGCAACTGAACTTAATTCAACATTGTTTTCAAACGAGGCTCAGAAAGGCTAGGACACTTGACCGATCTTGTCATCTTCCCAAATACAACTTTTCCTCCCATAATCTAGTCTCTCTTTCTCATTTTCCCTCTCCCAGAGTCATTTTATATTTTACTAATTTTCTTTCTGGTTCCAAACGCTAAAGTAGTGAGAATACACTTGCCAGGGCCTGGTTTACTGCATCAGCCTCATAAACAGTAAGTAGAATTGATAACATCTTTCATTAGAATCCTGACTTTACTTCCTAGGTCTACTTTCACATGAGCCACCTCTTCCTTCTCAGTGAGGTTATCTCTTGACATCTGCCTGTTTCCATCTTGCCCTTCACCACTTCCTCCTCCAAATTACAGCCAGAGTGATCTTTATGTGTGTAAATACGATCATGTCATTTGTCCGTAAGTCAATCAAAGTCTCCAGTCATCAGCTTCAGGATGACTCTCCATCCTGAGTCCTTCAGATTCTTCATAATATGAACTTCCTTTGTGATCTGGCCTCCTCCCCATTCACTTCCTCCCAAAGCATCCTGAGTGCCTGCAGTCAACCCACCTAAAGCTTCTCAAATATTGTGGGTTGCTACAAGTTTCCATTTGCCAACCCTCTCCCTGCAATGCTTCTCTGTCTCCCCCTTGCCTATCAGTGCCCCACTCACCCTTCACAACACAGTTCAAGCCTCATCTCCTCCAAGCAGCTGTTGTAATTCTCATATCTAAGTCACATACCCCTTCTCTGAGTGTCCTCTGTCCCTGGGATACCACGATGGTAGTAGTTATAGTATCACACTGTAATCTTCTGCGAGGGCAGGGACCCAGCCTGGGCTGTTCTATTCTGCATCCTGGCACATTGTATGTTACTAATAAATGATTATTGAATAGATTAATCATCTCAGTTGACAAAGAAATAAGGTTATTTCGAACTCTGTGTAGACATTCCTCTCTGACATTAATTGCAATGGATTCAGTGACAAAGGGATCAATAATAAGAGTTTCCTTGTCTGTAGGACACCCTGCATCAGGCTTCCTAAAGAATGCTTTCCTATCATCATGCCCTAAGTAGTGAGGATTTAGTACAGTATGGGTATAAGTATGTATGCAAACATATACATACATAAATGAGTGACTTTATCTGTGTAAAAACAGTAAAGAGAAATGTGTTTAATACACAGTGACTTTTGAGATATATTGGTTCTATAGAGTAGTTTGGGATGACAACCACGGGAGCATGTCTCCCTTTTGGCTGAAGGTATACCCAGCTTAGGGTGGGTGTCCAGAACACAACTGACATATCTCTTTCTGCATCCAAGCATCCTAAGTGGGTGGGAAGTTATAACCCTTCAGACCCATATCAAAGATTTAGTTGTGTCCTCTGATGATTCCTATCCCACATCTAGACAGACTAGAATTACCACCATCTTCCCCAAGACCTTCAGTGGCGGTTCGACTTCTGTTTTATGTATCTAATACTCTTTATATTTTAATGTTCTTCTCTTAGCAGAGGGCCATTTCCTTCCCATCTCCTTTTTCAATTAAAAAAAACTTAGAATTTTCCCACTTAACTTACACACTAACCAACTACCCAAGCTCTCCTAATGGCTACAGTCCTCTCACTTGACAGTGCCCAAAAGAGCATTTGGGACCAGTCAGCTCTTCTACTCTAGAATCTTAAAACTCAAGCCAAAAATGTCCCCTAGTAGCAGAGGGGCTTCTGTGAATATTTGAGGTCATAAGAGGGGTAGACTGCCATTTCCTTAAATAAACACACACTCCACAGAAACTTGGCATATACTATGACTTTAATTGGAGAATAGTAACATATCACGCCAAGTTCTTCCCTTAGTTATCAGAGTGGAACTGTCTGGTTTCACTCAAATAACAAACTTGGTAGGAATAAATCTGATTTGAAGTTCTTTGGGATAAGGTCACTAAGAGTAAGCACACTGCCTTCCTATAATTAAAAAGTCATAAAACAACAGACGGTGATGAGTCTGCAGAGAAAAGAAAACACTTCTATGTTGTTGGTGGGAATGTAAGCTAGTTCAACCTTTGTGGAAAGCAGTGTGGCATTCTTCTCAAAGAATTAAGCTACCATACAATGCACCAATCCCACTTCTGGGAATATGCCCAGAGGAACACACATCACTCTACCAAAAAGACACCTGCACATGCACATTCACTGCAGCACTATTCACAATAGCAAGAGCATGAAACCAACCCAGATGTCCATCAAAAGTGCACTGGATAAAGAAAATGTGGTACATATACATGGTGGAATACTACACAGCCATAAGGAAGAACAAAATCACGTTCTTTGAAACAACATAGATGAAATTGGAGACCAATATCATTCTAAGTGAACGATCACAGAAACAAAACACTGGATACCATGTGTTCTCACTAAACACTGAGAACACGAGCAGAAAGTCAAGAATAACAAACACTGGTTACGCTAAAGGAAGGAGGGAGGGAGGAGAGATAAGGGGCACACAACCACTATTGGGTAACATGTCCGTTGGGTACCATGTCCACGACCAGGGAGAGACAGGGCTTGCTAAAAGCCCATACTTCACCTGAATACAACTTACTTATGTAGCAAATATTCACATGTACCCCACGACTCTAAAATAAAAATAAAATAAAAAGCACACTGCCGTCTACACATCTGTATCCTCAGTCCCTAGCACAGTGCCAGGCACATAGCAGGTGCATGATAATAGGACTGGCCTAAAGAAGGGATTATGGGAACTTCCAGACTCCTCATAGCTGGGCCAGTGACAAAAGAGGGAGTAGGGCCAAAGAAAGCAAGATCATTGTCTCAGGATAGTAGTCCAGAGCCCGGATTTGCCTACAGACACAGTGGTGCTGCCTCAATTTTAGACATTGTTGAGGGGTTTTTTTTAGGTTTAATAAAGGAGCCAACCCAAAAGGGGCAGGACAAAGAAGGTGGCATGCCTCCATGAAAGCTCAGTAGGAGAGAAATCTATATTCTAGAATTCACCTCTGAATCCTCAAACTACTGATCTTGTCGTAATAAATAAAATATACCACTGGAGTGAGTGTTTTGCATTAACAGAGATAGCATGGTACCCAATCCAGAATCAATATGGAACTCTCTCTCCATGCCTCTAAAACTGATCATAGGTTTCTTACAAAAGCCTACAACAGCCTGAGATCCAACAGACAATGGAACTCTGATCATAAAAATTATAAGCATGCCAACCAGATTCTCAGGAAATTATTCTAGGAGGTCAGAGAGCAGGAAAATGCAGACTACTTAAAACAATGAAAGGTAGAAGAAAATGTTTTTCCCTCAATAACTAAGGAATCACAATTTCTGTTGAGACACTTAGGTATACACATAGTTCTTGAAAAACAATTATTGTACTTTTTAATTCTTCAACATGGATTTACTCCATTTGTGGAAAAGGACATATTTTGGCTTTGCAGAAGTACATGGCATTCATCAACAGCACACTTAAGACATGCCCCCAGTAAGCCTAACTTCATCAGGAACATTAAACTAGTAGTGCACTTTAGTTCAAAGTATATTTGTTGAGCACCAAGGACATTGTGTTAGTTTCAAGCAATATAGATTTGAATAAGACATGGCTGTTCTCATAAGTTCACAACCTATTAGGAGAGACAGAAAGTATTTATTTAAATATAACATTTTCTCAGAGTACAGAGTATTCAATTCAGCAAAACTAATGAAGGGGTCAAAAAGAGACAGGGAAGGTTTTCTGCGTGATGAAACAACTGAGTTAATCTAGAAGACTGAGCTAAAGTTGACTAAAGGATAAAGATGGAGAAGAATTTCCAGGCAAAGGAAACGGCATGATCAAAGAAAACTTAAGTTGGTATTTCCCAACTAAAATATGTCAGATGAGGGCATGGCCTTGTCATATGACCACAAAGTAATTGTAGGAAAAAGCAATTCAAGAGATATGCATTGAAGACAGCATGTATTTATAGCACAAATCCAGTTTTTTAGGTGTTAATATGTAAAGCTCTAGAAAAATGTGATTATTGCCATAGGGGAACACATTCCTTTGATTTTTTCTAGTTCAAAAAAATTCAGCCTTTCTTCTAGTCTTATGGCCAAGTCCCTCATCCTGCTTGGTCTTTTTTTCTCTCTTCTTTTCATTCTCCACCTCCTCCTCACATTTTTGTGCTGCTTAAAATAGCCACCATCTATCTTTCTTCACACATTTTGTCATTCTGCTAATCCTAAGGATTTAAAAACACATAGACACACAAGCACTCACACACTTACAATCATATGAAGACTCCATATGTTGAACTTCGTGATTATTTTATTATTTTAAAAGATCCCATCGCAGCAATCTTCATTTTAAAAGTAGTTCCAATATTTACATGTAGACATTTTGTGCACTGATGAAAACTGAAGCTTATCCCAACTTGTTAAATATGGTTTACTATTACACCATTTAACACGTGTGAAATGTGATTTTTCTGTTTGTTTTATTTTTTTTAAAAGAAATCCCAACAAATGTAGATGTTCAAATATAGCACTTTTGGCTTGTATTTGTAAAGAGTGTGGAATGAGTGGAGATTTGATAGAAAAATATCCAGAGATGGCACCTCCCATATTTTTTTTTATGATCTTATGTAATAAAGCTCCTTGCCTGGTAGCATTTTTATATGACATTGAATTCTAGGATCTCACAGGGTTAGTTTTTGTATGACCTGAATGTCAAATTAGAGGCCAGAGACCTTATATATATTATTCGCTTGGATTTTTTTCCCCCTTTGAACCTCTTTTAACATTCCAGTAATGTCACTCAGTTAGAATTTCTTTTTCCCCATTTTATAGGGCACAGTCATTTACTTCCACAGAATCTCTGTGTTAGAGTTCAGCAGTTCCCTCTGAGCTTCAAGGAAGTGCTTTAACTTATACAATTAGATGTCAAGATACTAATGACTCCTTGCTCTTGGAGAATGAAAACTGTGAAATCAAAGGTGACTTGTCTCATCAAAATACGACAGGCTTCCTCTTGGGCCTAAGGGAAGATTATGACTTAAAACTCAAAAGGACCAGAGACAACTCCAAGTCAACTTGTGGGGTGGAGGTGAGGAGGTAGTGAGAAAAATAAATCAAAATCCTTTGCCTTGTACTGTATCTCTTTAGAATCATCATTTAAGAAAATGTTCTGAGAAAATTCTTTGAATGTCACTCCCAGATCTGAATCTGATCTTGAATATCCTTTGAGACTGTCTTGAGAGTTAAGACTCAGTATTCAGCCTCTGGTCTGTTATACACCATGCTACATAAGGATGTTATTGAAACAATGCTTTCACCACTTTGAACATGGATCTGTCTTGCTATCATTCATAACTTGATTACTAAAGGGATTCTGATGAATTTCTGAGGTTGAAAAGCCTAGAGAATAAAAGGGTTTCTCTTAATCCTCCCCATATGGAGGTCTTAACATGAGTGTCTGTGTCTCTTTTGTCAACCAATGTCTTAACTCTTCCACACTTGAATTCCTCTCCCACAAAATATGTATTATTATTATTATCATTATTATTATTAGAGATAGGGTCTCACTCTGTCCTCCAGGCTGAAGTGCAGTGGCACAACCATACCTCACTGCAGGCTTAAACTCTCAGGCTCAAATGATCCTCCTACCTCAGCCTCTCAAGCAGCTGGGACTATAGGTGCATGCCACCAAGCCAAATTCATTAAAAAAAATTTTTTTTTGTAGAGATGGAGCCTTGCCACATTGCCCATGCTGATCTCAAACTGGCTTCAAGCAATCCTCCCGCCTTGGCCTCTCAAAGTGTTGATATTATAAGTGTGCACCTGGCCTCCTCTCCCATAAAATCAACAGAATAATGAGGAGCTCATTTCAGGGCCTAACAAGCAGCTACAAGTAATCCTGCTCTCATTTTTCTCATTTACAGTCAAAATGAGAATGGATCTCAGAAATGTTAAAGAGTATTTTGCTTGAACTTACTATTAAATTTCCTATTTCTCACTGCACAGTGGTTGGAACTCCATTGTGGTCCTTGATTAGGGGATTCCTTTTGCACACTCTTTTTGGATTATTTATCTATAAAATGATATCATAAGCCGGGCTCAGTGGCTCAGCCTGTAATCCCACGCCTTTGGGAGGCTGAGGTGAGTGGATTGCCTGAGCCCGCGGGTTCAAGACCCACCTGGGCAGCGAGACCTCATCTCCACAATAAATCAAAAAATCAGCCGGGCGTGGTAGCACATGCCTGTAATTCCGGCTACTCGGAAGGCTGAGGCGGAAGGATCGCCGGAGCCCAGCAGGTCGAGGCTGTGGTGGTCGGGAGCGGCCACTGCACTCCAGTCTGGGTGACAGAGTGAGACTCCAACTCAAAAAAAAAAAAAAAACCAAAATGATATCATAAGTATTTAGGGATATCCTTGTGGCCTTCTTGTCATCTCTGCACAATATAAGCAAGAGAATAAATGGTATTTGCAAGTACACATACTTATACACAAAAATGACCAAGAAGAGAGAAGAAGGAGCAGAATGAGACCCACACTCTTATTTTCATAGCTGTGATTGGCAATGTCAACAACTTTATCTCCAATGACTCCACCTAGTCTACAAAGGCCAGTCTTCTCAGCTCTTAGGGCTAGTCTAGGTGCCCTTGATCCTTGAGGCTAGCCATCCAAAGTCAAATAGGTCTCAGCGGGCAGGGAGAGGTCTTGTCCAAGTACTGTTGATTGGTATTAATCACAGCCCACATTCCCAAGGAGGCAGGCGGTGAAATGAACATGTGTAAGGCAACAGTAGCTATTATCATAATTTCTAATTATGACTGTTTAGAGGTCTCTCAAGAAACATAATTAAGTTGAACATGCCAAGTGATAAAGAAAAAATATTAATCCATCTTTGGTTCTTTTCTACCACCCGCCAATAACTCTTCTCTCTTCCTGAATTATCTGTAAGATCCTCCACACTCACTCTGCGTTCTCACAAGTGGTGCTGTCAAAGGGAATTTATTCCTCAGAGGACAAGGCAGTTGGCTGGGAACCCCAGAGCTGCTGCAGGAAGCCCAGGATTCCAGCTAAAGGGCCCTTGATTGCAAATCTTAATGATGACAAAAGAAATCGAAACACGGTGGATGAAGAAATATAGGACCTTATGAAGTAAGCATGCAGGCCTTTCAGTGCCCTAAAAACAAATAAGGCAGAAGGGATAGTGACAAAGGCCAGGGCAGAAAACCCTTGGCATTCTGGGTAAAGGGGAGGGTGGGAAGAAACATCAGGCCTTGCAGAAGCCACACTGCTTCTAATCATTCTGCTTGGTAGAATTTTTGTTGTTGTTGTTGCTAAACTTCACTGACTACTACCTCTCAAAAAAAAAAAGAAAGAAAGAAAAGAAAAGAAAAGAAACAAGCAAACAAAAGCTGCCAACAAATGGTTGAATCTGGAATTGGAAGACCCCAGCTTGCCAACTTGTGGCCTCGTCACCCCATACTGAGCATAGAACAGGCTTGCAAGCTTCTGATGCCTCCTTGGCTCCAACCTCCGACTGCAGGGCAGTGGATGAAGGGAAGCCATCCTTTCACCCCTTCCCCAGTTAAGGTCATTCTGAAGGAGTCTCCCATGTAGTAGCAAAGTGGGTCTACAAGATGCATCCTTCCCCCAAGTTATCTCTGATCGAGGACTCTGAAGACACCAGGCTTGTTTAGAAAGTCAGCCACCACTCTCAGTCCTCACTGGGGGCTCAAGATCATGAGGAATCAGAGTAAGGATTTGCTTCTGTCTGGGCTTCAACTCCTGGAAAAAAGGCCATTATGCCCAGAACACAGACTGACCTCCTGGGACTGAAGATGTACCTGAGTTGTCTGGAGACCCTGTGGTTGCTCCTGGGTTGCTACATTGCTCCTTCAGCTAAAACTATGCTGACCCAGAGTGATATGTCAGACGAGAAAGGGCAAAACAGTGACTCAGTTCAATTTCCTCTCCCAGGGGATCAATCTCTGCTGACCATCAGTAATGAGGAAGGAACACAGGTGCCCGAGACAGAAAGCCGAGCAGAGAGGCGGGCAGGAGTGATGAAAGTCATTTGGGCTCTAACATCCAGGGCAAGGGCCACCTGGGAGAAGAATGCTTTGCTTGCTTTTGAAGGTAGATTTCACTGGAATTAAAAAAAAGAAGCTAATATGCAAAGCAAACCAACTTTCTGTCAGGGAGAAGCTGCTACCCTATATGTATTCACAAAGAAAATTGTTTTCTGAAGGTGAAGTGATAGCACCAGGAGTGATCTCCACAGAATTAATTACCGTGAGCGCTTGGAAGGAGGACGACAGAAGACCTTGAAACTCCTCACCAGCTGCAGGTCAGTGCCCATCTTCGGTGACTTCATCATGATATGCCCAGAACAGCAAAGCTTTAGCCCGTATTCAGCCAAGAATGCCAACCCGAGGTGGGCAAAGGTAACTCCAAAGTAACTGTTAGCATTTTCCCAACCTTCTGAATGACCAGACTCTCTAAGGTAAAATCTTTACCTTTTAGGAGACTCTCAAGGAGGGAAGAATTTAACTGAGCATGTAACAAACACAGATGGGAGACAGAATAAATAGAAGAAACTTTTCCACCAGTTATCTCTACTCTGATTGGAGGCTGAATCAGGATGGCAGAAGATGAGGGGGCCAATAGGGGCTTATTTTTGATGTACCTCTCGTTTTTTTGGAGACAGGGTCTTGCTCTGTTATCCAAGCTGGAGTGCAGTAATGGTGCAAACATAGCTCGCTGCAGCCTTGAACTTCTGGGATCAAGTGATCCTTCTGCCTCAGCCTCCTTTGTTGCTGGAACTACAGGCATGAACCACTGTGTCCAGCCATGTTTCCGGTTTTCTATTAGACATCTCCACCTACTTGTCCCATGAGTACCTGAAACAGCACACACCTGGACCTGAATTCATTCTTTGCTCCGCAAAAGTCACTTCTCTGTTTCTCTTCGAATGAGCAAGACCCTGTCTCAAAAGAGGGGGAGGGAAGGAAGGAAAGAAGGACAGGAAGGAAGGACAGAAGGAAGGAAGGAAGGAAGGAAGGAAGGAAGGAAGGAAGGAAGGAAGGAAGGAAGGAAGGAAGGAAGGAAAGAAAGAAGGAAGGAAGGAAGGACCGGGCTCGGTGGCTCAGCCTGTAATCCCGCGCCTTTGGGAGGCTGAGGTGAGTGGATTGCCTGAGCCCGTGGGTTCAAGACCTGCCTGTGCAGGCGAGACCTCATCTCTACAATAAATCAAAAAATCGGCCGGGCGTGGTAGCGCATGCCTGTAATTCCGGCTACTCGGAAGGCTGAGGCGGAAGGATCGCCGGAGCCCGGCAGGTCGAGGCTGCGGTGGTGGCCGGGAGCGGCCACTGCACTCCGGTCTGGGTGACAGTGAGACTCCAACTCAAAATAAAAAAAAAAAGAAAAGAAAGAAGGAAGGGAGGGAGGGAGGGGAGGGGAGAGAGAGACAGAGAGAGGGAAGGAAGGGAGGGAGGGAAGAAGGAAGGGGGGGAGGGAAGGAGGGAGAAGGAGGAGGGGGGAGAGAGAGAGAGAAGGAGCACACAGGCTGGAAACAGAGGGGTCTGGAGCCCGGAGATGGGTCTGGGCTGGCAGTTCAGAATTTTTTTTTCTTGAATATTTTATTGGAATTCTTTTGATTAAGCCAGGTATATTTACATAAAATAAAGAAAATATAACAAGTTCTCTGTACTTGATGTGTCCCCAAATTTCTAGACAAAATTCCCCCCTCAATAGGTCAACAGCTGCTCACACAGGTTAATATAGGAAAGATGTAAGTTCCTAGGATCTGCCCAATACCAGATATAGGACATCCCTTTCGTCAGGAAATTCCACAGCAACCAAGGAGTAAGGGCAGAGGCAGTTCAGATTTGAGACTCATTTGCCTTAAGGAGCAGGTTGAGATTGTCCAGGGGTAGAAGAGGGAGCTAGAGCAAGGCCTTCAGGAGCACAAGTACTTGATAAGCAATGAAAGGAAGTAAATCTGTTAGGGTGAATGAGGAAGAGGACAATCAGGTGTCACAGAAGCCAAAGGAAAGGAGAGTCGAGCTGCCTCTACGGAGATGTGGTTTAAAGGCTTCTCAACTCTGCAATCAGGCGTGAGCGCTGGAGACAGCATTCAGTGGGGGGGGGGAGTCCCACAAGAACAAGGAGTGCGCGTTTCTGACCATATTACAGTCTTGTACTGGGAAGGTTGTTACGAGTGAAAATGCAAATAACTGTAAGTCAGAGCTCTTTTAGCATCTGACTAGTGGGATGCCACCTGTCCTCCTGAAGTCCCAGCCATCGTCCCCTCCTGGTGCTGCAATGTAATAACCAGATTGGGGGTGAGAACCCTGGCCCAATGGTGGGTGTGTTGGATACTGGAGTGCTGGGCACCCAGGACAAGGATCCATCCAGGACAAAACCGAGTAATGAGTGAATGTCTCTTTCGGGTCCCCTTGGTCACACGTCCTCCCTATGTGACCCTTGCACTCTTATCCTTAAAACACACTTGGCAGAAGCTAGTTTAAGGTGATCCTGCAGCCATCTGTGACCTGAGGAAGAGTGGCACGACTTGCAGTGTAATGAAGAACTTCCAGAACTTTCTTAAGTCACTTCATGACGTCCACTGCCTGGCCACGCCAGTAGTGACAGCTGGCAGCACTCCCAGTTTAACTCATGGAAATAAAATGAAGGGAAATAAGATATTTCATGGCATTGAAGAGGGTTCTCTGCAGGGGATCTCCTTCTTATTCCTTTCTGCCCCATTCATGTAACCCTGCCCCAGCAATACCATATTTACCTCAGGCACTTTAGCTCACAAGGCTCTTCCAAGGCAAAGAGGCTTTGGTATAAAGTGGGAAAAGAGTGATCTGGTTAAAAACTAATATTAGATTACAGGGGCCAAAAGTCAGCAGGATTGGGTGAGTGACTGAAATGGAGTTTGGCCTCAGTGTCAAGGGTGGGGCGGGGACTGGAGAGGTATGGAATGAAGGAGGGCTCCATGGTGACACTGAGGCTTGGGAGGCCAGACGTGTGCAGACCACGTGTGGGTTCCTGAGAACTCTCTGTAAAATGCTCACTTCAGGTGCATTGTCACTAGAAGACACCAGATTGCTATGTGTTAACTATGTACTGAGAAATAAGACTAAATTTCTATTATGAAGTAAGAGAGGTAATTCAAGCGCCTCATTTTCAAACAAAGAAACGTAATGCGCTATAAAATGGAATCATTTAAACCCTCAATAGTGTTGCCCGCATAAAGTTCATTCCAAATGGCGGTAGATGAAAAACCACTGCGTTTTCAAAGAGCCCCTTGTCAATGCCCCGTACTGTCTCATTTTCCTCCACTTCTTTTCTAGGAGTTAAACTGCTGGAAGGGGAAGGAGGGGGAGGGAAGTTTTGCAGGGTGCATAAATTGGGGATTCTTGGAGCCAAGGGGATGACATGGTAAATTTTGCCTTGTTACTGCGTGATGCACCCCAAGCCCTCCCCCTCCAAACTCTTCAGTGTCACCATGCATTAATCCTCTCATAGTATTGCTTGCTGCAAAGGGCATTATTCAGGGTAAGGGAGCCCTGCTAAAAACTCTGCCCAAGACCCAAATCAACAATGCACACATGACCTTCAGCAATCCAACACCTTTGTGGTAACTAGAAAGCAAAGTTCTAACCTTTTTGGAATTACCTCCACCTGAATGTACCTTCCAGTTTACCTGAAAAATCACCACAGTAACACATTCTGCAGAAACTCCGAGTTCCAGTGATGGCTAGTACCCCTGACTGTCCTGCTCCCCTGCAAACCTTCAGCCAATTACTAAGATGCTGGCTCCCTCTGCTACAACTGCATATAACCCTCCCTTCAAAGCCAAATGTTAAAAAGCTTCATCCATATTAACCAGCTCCCTTTGGGAAGTGTTAATTGGAAAACCACATAATGATATCTGTTTGCTAGAGAGAACATCTAACCGAGACAGAAGTGACACAGCAAGGAAGAGCAGACCCCAGGTGCCTCAGCTTCCCCAAAACATGAACGTCTGACCTCAGAAGAAGCAGGTGCACCCCAGCTCTGCAGCAAGGCGCTATGTCAATCTGGTGAAACAAGAATTGTCCATGTTGCAGATCTGACCCCCAGAAATAGGAAGGATGAAACCCTTTCTCTCTGCATAATTTCAGATCAGGAGTTGAGCTGAGTGCTGAAAGCAGTCCCGGAGCCCCCTTGATTCTGTGTGTGTGCATATCCCAGGAACCCTAACCCACAGCCATCTAACTTGGGGGGGGGGAGTGCTGTGCATGCTGCCTCATTCTAGCCACTAGAGGGCAACAGAGTCACATCCACTCCTCCAGCTCGGTTCCATCACCTGAAAGAGGAGTAAGTTGTACACAAATTCACTGCCATGTTCCTAACATGGAAGGCTCTGGTAATTACCCATGAAAATGAGTAATGTAGAATCTGCTACTTTGTAGAGTTGCCCAGGTTTTGCTTTATCTTGTCAACTTGTCTCTTCGAGTTGGCTCATGGCTGTGAGCCAGCGACCTACTGAGTTCTACATCGTCAAGGGTGAGTTTTAAAGTCCTCCTATTACTCATTCTGATGAAGCTGGCAGTTGTAAGTCACCACCCATGTCTTGCTTAGATGGCAACAATATGTCAAGAGAGATGGCCATGGTCACCCCCTGCATTCTCTTGAGCCACACACACCCTTGCGTCTCCCTGACTTATGGACACGTGGCACCCCTTTGAAAAAACTTGGAAAGCACAGAGTTGGGTCGTGGGTGGAAGGTGGTGAAGGAGAGGCTTCCTTAAACAAAAGGGAAAGAAGAAAGTCTATTCCCAATCCATAATCTTATTGTTAGAAAGGCCCTTGGAGATACCTAGTCCAGCAACCCCAATTCACAGGCAGAGGAACTAAGGCACCAAGTTTTGATTGTTGACCAAAGTCAAACCATGTAATAACAGGTCCAGGTCTGGGCCTGAGGTCTCCTAGGTCCCTGGTATACTTTTTCCTGTATATCACGGAACTTCTGTAAGGGCTCTGTGGGACACATAATAGGAATGGAGATAGAAACTGGGTTGGGGGGGTGGAGAAGAATAGTATTTTCACTATGCCCTGTGCAATTAGATTCAGATGCCCAAAAAGAATCAGCAAAGATCTCTTGGTCATAAGAAAGATGTTAGCTAGTGACATCCAGGGAACATTTTGTGGTTATACTCCCTATTTCCCAATAAACATAGATACTCAGGTAAAGCAAGTTGGCCTTAATTGAGAGCCCCATATGCAAACCATGAAGTTAGAAAAAGGGATTCTTCAGTTTTGGTAATCACATATAGCTCTGTACGATAAATTTAAGACAATATTACTTCTCTCTCCCAGGAATAAAGAGGATTTTACCTTTAATTATAGAGAAAAAATACTTATTTTCTCTGAAAGGAATTTCAGACACCAGTGAACAGTTTGAAGGGACATTTTATTTAGGGGGCTTTATCTACATATTTCTGAAGCCAGACCAGTAAGTTCCCCCTCTTCCTCCTTATCAGGCTGGCCCTGCATATATTATAGCTCCCCAGACGCCCTCATAACCCACAAAATCCTCTTCAGCCATATACTGGCCTGTATCCGATGGTGGTCAGAAGTTGCCCTCAGAACCATTTCTAACCTTTCAGAAGTGAAAAGAAAAAAAGTACAAGGAAGTCCCCCAAGGCGTCCTGCCTGTCGGTCTTGAATCCTCCCAGGACTTTTCTAGCTGCCTTGTGCTGCCTGATGTTGAACAACAACAAACATTTTTGCAGCTTTTGCCTTGCTCTCTGATCTCCTGTAGCCATCACTTGAGGTATTTTCTCTTCATTTTCATTTATTAACTTATTCTGTTGAGACTATGCCCTCAGAGCCCTGGCAAGGGTGGAAGGGGGGTAATGACATTATTAATGAAGTTATGATATGACTTAGAAAGGCAATGATGATGCAAGGAGATGAACAAAAGACAGTGGAGTAACTGACTAAGAAAGCCCGTGTCTTCCCACCTCACTTCAAGAATTCCCAGGTGTGTCCCTTGCCATTCTCTTCTGCGTGACCTCTTGAGGTCCCTTCCACCTCTTTCTATGGCTCTTTAGAACCATTATGTACAGAAGTCTAATGGTTCAGCAAATTGGTGTTGTCAGGGGTGGAATAATGATCATTTCATTTTATTAGTGGTATAAGGATTAGTAATAACACACGTCTATAGTGCTTTTATGAAAGCACTTATACATCTATTATCTCACGGAATTCTCACAACAAACCTGAGAGGCTGCTGGAGGTGATATTATCACCTCCACCTCACAGCTGAGGAGATCACTGAGTTAACTCAAGCCTCCCCTGGGCCCAGGGCTGCTGCAGGACCCCACCAGGGCTCCACCCTTCCCTCCCCACAAGGGACTCGCCCTGAGATCACGCTCTCCACCTCCCTTCAGGAACAGCTCAAACAGCAGAGAGAGCTGGGGGAAAAGCAGCATCCAGATAGAATCTTAGTTTCCTATTCTGATTTTAGTTCTGTGTCTGGAGGTGCAGGGTGGCAATAACTCCCAGGGCAGGGACATAAGAAACAGAGATAGAACCAGAAAGCAGTCAGCACCAGACAGCTTTAACCAGAGTTTCTCAGCCTGGACGCTATTGACATTTGGGGTCGAAGAATTCTGTCCTGTGCCTGCTAGGAGGTTTAGCAGCGTCCTGGGTCTCTACCCACTAGATGTCAGTAGCACTCCCACCTGTCCCCCGTGTGACAAGCAAAAATGTGTGCAGCGATTGCCAATTGTTCCCTTGGGTGCAACATTGCTCTTGGTTTAATCTATAATATTACGATTTTTAGCCTGTCTCTCAATATCTCTGTCTCCTGCACCACACCCTCTTCCAGGAAGGATTTCTGAGATACTCATCCTCACCTAAGATTGCCAAAAGTCCATCTCTCTAATGAGTTTGGACTTTGATTCTTTATCTTCCCAAAGAATCATCATGGGACAGTTGTCTTACTTCTTGAATCCTTAGTTTCCTCATTTGCCAAATGTGAATTATACCACTCACCTTCCAGATTTTTTAATGAGAATCAAACAAAATGACGTGTATGGAAGCTGAGTATCAGGGCTGTTTCAAAGAAAGCATCTAGTAATATATGGCCAGTATGATTTTGGATGAATGAAAGGCTTTGGACCTAGCTATCTGAGGATGATCCCTCTTCAGGGAGAGTTTGCTTCTGCCACGTGTCCAGTCCACCTTCCTGCAAGGCCCTGCCAAGGTCCCTACTCAGCCCCCCAGCAGAATCACTGCATGCCTAGGACAGGGGGTGACCCCACTCCTATGAGTGCACAGGACTGTACTAGCTGAGTGACAAGCTCTGCTTCTCTTTTGGCAGAGCAGAAATTGTCATGAACTGCAGGGACATTTATCTTTGTGTATTCAGCCTTAGGACTTGCCCTCAAGCTTCACATGCCTGTTCCTTTCTGGGTACAAGTCTCTACAGGATCTGGCCGCGGCCCCTTTTACTCTTCTGATCACAGACTCCTTTCCCCCTTGCGTACTATTCTTCTTTCTGTTCCTAGAGCCTCCAAGCTTGTCCTTACTCAAGGCTCTCCCCCTACAGTTGCCTCTGCCTGGAACGATTTTCTCCTAGAACGTTTCATGGTTATCTCTTTTGCTTCACTGAGGTCTTGGCTAAAATGTCACCTCTTTACAGAGGTCATCCCTGATGACCCAATCAAAGTGGTCTCAACCATCTAGACATCCTTTATTGCATTATCCTCTTTCATTTTCTTCTTAACTCTTTTGCTTCTTGTCTGTATATCCCCTTGCAATGCTCACTTCACGAGACCAGATACTTCATTCTGTTCACCACCAGAGCTTATATATTTAGAACAGTGCCATACTAGTAGTAAACAGTCTAGAATATTTATTAAATAAGTGAATAAATAACTTCCTCAAGGGTGTAGAGTTACGCCCATGGCCCCCAACACTGGCAGACAGTAGGTCCTCAGTTACTATTTATGTAATTGACCTGAAGTATTCGTGGAGCACCAGCTATGATTTCTGGAAGCTCCTTTGCCTGAGACGATGGTTTTGCCCTTGAACAGTTGTCTTCTTAAAGAGAAGAAAGCATAGCCCACAGTGGCCTCTTGAATTCCTCAATTCCTGATGGCTTAAATTTCCACTGACACAAAGTAGTAGGAGTTAGCCTGGAATGGGGCGACTGGGGGTAGACTCCTGGCCCTATCAGGAACCCAGAATTGTATTTAGGAAGGACCCCTGAGGAGATCCATATCACTAAAGGAGTTAAGCCATTGGTTACCATGAAAACCATTCCAGTCCTCAACAGTAGTATTGACTGTCACTCACCATGACCAGAACAGGTAGTCCTGAGGTCCAGACCTCCTATTTTCAAGTTTCTTTGCTCTCCCACTAAGAGACCCCCATCAAAGAGCAGAGGTCAGAACTGCAGTGACATTCGGTGAGTTTAGGGTTAGGGAACAGAAATGTCAACACATGTCCTGCCATCTGGGTTCCACCACGCAGACCCTGCCCTGGGAGCCAGCCAGCTGCACAAGGTCTCCAGAAGCCCTCGGAGCCCTTGTCCTTCAGATGGAGGCAGGAGACTCCAGCTTGCTGTGGAGGCACGCCCTCGATGCTGGCACTGCTGCTTCCACATTTAGACTGCATTGCATTACCTCACTGCCAGCCAATCGGTGCCTGTCAAGGCTCAGCACACACTCTCCCCTTTGCCACAGACATCACCTCATGTCCCACTCTGCCCCTGGAGCATGCTGCTGGCCATGTGCCCTGTGCCAAGGGCCTGCTCTGGGAGGGGTGGCCGGGGGAGGTGGGGAAGGAGAGGCCTGGGCCTTGCAGCCACAGGCACCAGCAGCCTCTTCCCTCCAGGCCGTCCACACACATGGTTCCAGCATCACAGGATTGCAATACTCTGCAAGCCTCGGCCCTTCTCCGTGGGGGTGGGAGCAGCAAGTGGTTTGGGCAGGGGTGATGAGGGAGTTCAACAGTCTCAGGAGAAGCAGAACCCGGAGTCACAGAACCCTAAACAGCAGGTTGGTGAGATCCGGGGTCTGTGAAACCTCTTTAAAACAGGCCATCTCTGCTGGGTTAGGACAATGATTTCCCAATCCGGCTCCAATTCCTGGCTCATCCCACCCAGGACTAAATTACAGCCACCAGCATCTCCACTGACAAAACAGAGGAACATAGACTAATATTTAAGGAACTCAGAGGGTGACCAAGGCACGCCCACATCGTTAAAGTCTTGGGTCTTGGAAAAGGCACCCGCAAGATATCCTAAGCACTGGATATCCGGGTGGCCACAAGGCTGCTCAGCCCATGCTTGAGAGAGCTAACTCCCAGTGGGGACAGAGAGCAGGGAGAGAGGGGACCAGAGCCTTCACATGGGGCTGTCCCGCCCTGTGCCTCAGGTGGCTCCCAGCTCTTTGGAAGGCCTCCACACTCATTCTAGCAGGAGACTTTCAGAAAAGGGCATTTCATCTTCCTGTGGTCTCACTTCAAAGTTTTTTTCCTCCAGGTAGAACTAGAGATGTTAATATATCTTTAAGTAGAGAAGGGGAGTGGGCAGGGGACAGGGTGGGAAACTATTATAAATCTTCACAGGGTGTTCAATATTTTACACAAACACAGCTCTCCAGCGGCAATAATGGCTCCACAGATGTGCTGCGTGCGTGTATTGTTAATAGCTTTCCACACACCAAGGAGGAAAGTGTGGTCAGGGAACACACAGGAGAAATACTAATGAGGAGAAAAATCAGGTGACTCAAGACTCCCTCCGTCCGATGCCTATGTGCACAAAGGAGGGGCAGGGTCGCCTCCCTCTGACGTCAAACCTGGGCCTCCAGGGCTTCCCACCATGCAAGACAAGAGAGTGTCGCCAGCAGATGATCACATGGGGCCTGCTATAGATTAACTGTTGTGACTCCAACAGCCCAGCCGATGGGTCCCTAGGTAGAGGGATGCTCTGCTCAGGTATCTAGTTATCTATCCCCAGTTGTCATGCACAATACTCAGCAGGGGGTATTGTAAACACATCCATCAGAAGACCCGCTAAGTTAGGGAAGAACAATGGGCCGGCCTGCTGCATGCAGAATGCACAAGGAAGCCAGTCTGCTCTATTTAAAGTGATAAGGAAATTTTATGGAGACAAAGAGGTGGCAACCTAAGGTATCAAAAAGAAATTGATTCTGATGTCATCCTGAGACAATGGAGGCCTCCTCTCACCACTGACTCTCAGGTGATACATCTGAGCAGGAAAACACGTTTCTCCTACCACTACCACAATGCCAGTTGGAAAGGGATTCTTTGAGCAGCAGACAGGGCAGGAATGACCCTTGAGGAGCAAAAGTCAGCAGAAGTGTATCAGAGAACCCATGATAATATCTTCTTAAATCACCCCCCATGCCCAGAGTAACTGTCCAAGGGCATCTTCTTTGGCATCAGGCCCAAGTCTCAATAATCAACTGTGCAAGATGAGCTAGTCCCCTAAAATGGGTTAAAAAGAGATCGTTTGCTATCAGCTCTTTAAAAAGCAACAATAATTAAAAGCAAGCAAACAAAAAAACATGGTGCAGTTAGTAGAAAAACTTTAGCTCCACTTTGCAAGGCTGATTTATTTCCAGCCTTTTTAATTTCATTTATTACCTAAAGGATAATGCACACATTTTCAAGACCTGGTTATAAAAAGAAACCTATTACATAACTGTAATAGGTCTGGCAGCTATTGTTGCAGGGAATGAAGTGGACATCTCATCTCAAAGAAATGGATTCAGAGGTCTGAAGCCTACGCACTCTTTTTGGGTAGCCCAGTGAGCTGATTCCTAGGCAGGAGGGACAGGAACATGCTAGAAGCCAGGAGTAGAAATCTAAACATTCTACAGAAGAAGAGGGAAAAGCTTCTTCTGAACCATTAAAGGAAAGGAGATAGGGAAGGTGTCACTGAATTTCTGTCTCTTCTACCCTTTTATTTCAATTAACAAAATAATTGATCTGGTATCCACTCTTGCAGGTACTGGGTAAAGGTTGTTGAAACAAGCCATGCATGAACCAAGCCAATTCCCATGTTGCAGGACACTGGGCACAACTCCCCGGCCTGTAGGCTACTCTAAGGAAGAACAAGGTAGAGTTCTAAATTCTCTCTGGGATTGTAAGAGAAACCCTGAATCATAGAAGTGGAGAGCATCTTTCTAGCTCATTTATCTCTGTTTACTGCTGTTGAAGAAACTGTGGGTCTCAGAGAGTCAGTGACTTTCCCAGAGTCACATTCGGGGTTGAGTTAGGACGAGAATGCAGGTCTACCACTTTTTTCTCCAGTGCCCATTATACCATGCTACTCAAAATAGGGTCCACAGAGCAGCAGCATGGATGGCCCCTGGAAGCTGATTAGGAATGCAATCTTGGGTCCCACTCCAGACCCGTGAAATCAGAACATACAGGCCAACAAGATCCCCAAGTGACAGTATACACATGAATGTGTGAGAAGCATTGCTCCACCTCACATTGCCCCTGGGCACAGACAAGGGTGACTTCTCAGCAGGGAATCTCTGCTCACCATAGCAACTGACCACTCTACTCCTATGGACCCCTCTACTCAGAATTGGTCTCTGGGATGTTCTTATGGGGATACAGCTCACTTCCTCTGCAAACAAACCTCTTTCTGCTGATAAGTCGATCTCTGGAGTACCAGTATCACGAAGGCACAGCTAATGAAAGCCAGAGGTCATACAGATCACTGTAGCCCCATCTCTTTTTTTGTAGACTTAGCATTTACTTCTCTGATGATAGTCACTTTCCACCATTTTGTTCCATCCCCTGTTTTTAATTCATTGAAATTCACCCTCCTCAGAGAAAATGGGGCCACTCTTCCTCCCCAGATTCATGCAAGCTTTCCTTTCTGCCCTTAAATTCATAGTTTTCACTCCCAATGAAGAAACTACCAAACTTCCCTTTAGGAATGGTCTGGCTTTTGACCCCAAGTCTCCATGGTCATGAAAATAAGTGATTCTATGTCCCAGATTCTTATTAAAAAGTACTTTCTGGAACATCTAGTCATTACACAAAAGATCGGTCTATTTCCAGTTCTCTCAATGTATTTGCCAGGACATTGCAATGAGAAAAGATTGAGTCTAACCCCTGTATTGTACAGGTGAGGAGGGTGGGATCATGGTCCCCTTGTGGACCAGAACCAGAAGTAAGATCAATACTTCTACAAGCCCCACCCTTGGGAGCAGACCATGGTGGAAAGGTCCAACTCGCATTTGTCTTTTAAGAGAAATAAAGAGCACCATGAAACAGCACAGAAACTTCCTAACCTTAGCAGAGGATACTTCACAGCTTCAGTTGTGAGCCACCTGCCTGACTCTTGATCCCTTGACTTCATACCTTGGTCGTTTCCCTGGTTTTGACCCCCCTTTCTGTCTGGGATAAGCAGCTCAGCACAATTGCCAGGCTTTAAGCCCACTCAATCTTTCCCGCTGGCTCTCCTGCCCCTGGCTACCCTGGGACACCTTCTTGCAGAGACCAGTCAGCCCCGAGACACAGTTCCTCAGCCCAGGTGGGGAGGACACAGCTGCTGCCCCAGGCGTGTCCTGGCCCAAGGGTAGAACCAGTACTTAGACAACTGTGCACTCTCCCCAACAAGCTGATTGTCAAGCAGAAGAAACAAGATAGAACACATGCATAGTAGATTTAACTAACAAGGCAGCAAGTGACAAGCACCTAAGAGAATATCAAGCAATACACACTAGAGGAGTCCAGAGGCAAGAGGAGTCATGAAGGCTAAAATCTTTGGTGATTTCATCTGGAAGGTCAGACTCCAACTGGGTTTCAAAGAATGGGTAGGATTGACATAGGCAGCAAGAAGGTAAAATGAACCGGGTTAGCCTTTCCAGAAGCTCCATGAGGGAGGTTAGAAGGGCATAGAAGTCTTCTTATGAGTCCTTCAGGAGTAGTAGTTGTTAGCATCCTCTCCTGGCAAAAGAGGCCTCCAAATAGACTCAGCTAAAGGAAACAGCCTGCACAGGAGAGTAGATGTCTCTCTGGATCTCAGGGGTCATGGGCTTTCGATGTGGGCTTCTGGAGTCCTCATGGATCTGTAGACCACTGAGGTCCAGAAGGGTCTTAAGCAGTGGATGAATGTTACTGCCTGAGAAGCCTGGTTGGAAGCCTACATCTTAGAGACCCCAGTTCTCTTCAGGAACCTGCAGTCGCCAAGCAGGCACATTGTTTAAACACTTGGCATCCCCTCCATCTCAGAATGCACCAGATTCCCAAGCAACGAGAACAGCCAAAACACCACATTACACACACTATTGTGTCTTCCACAGTCATAATAAGGGTTGTTTGTGGAGTTGTTGTCGGGTGTTTTTGTCTTTCCCTCCAATATTTTCTATGCTGAGGATCAGCCTTCTCTTCGTGGCTTTATTTTGTGCTTGTATTGATTCGACACACTCTAAAGCATGACAAAAAATACAGCAGAATCCTGAAGTCTCTGAGCCAAGTCAACTGAATATGGTAGACAGAGGATGAAGGAAGCAGCCTCCGGGTCTGTACGGAGCCAAAACACCTTAGATGTACCTAACAATGATGCTTCACAGGTATTTATTGACTTTTCACTTGTATTATTTATTTTGATTCTTGCTCTCCTGCTGCAAGGAAGTAAAAGTAGCTCCCGGTTCACAATGTTGCATCTCACAGTCCAGAGAAGTCAAGAGATTATCCTCATTCTATATATGAGAGGGAACCCCCCAGAAAAGGGCCCTTTTTGGAGGTCAGGCCCTTGTAGTACAGGCTTCCCCCACTCAGTAAGTGTCCCATCAGCATCAGTGTACCAGCTAGCATTGTTGTGAAAGGCTGTGTTCAGCTTTAGTGAATTTTTTTTGGAGATTCTTTCAACATGTTTGCCCATTTCACAATGGGTGACTTACAAGTGCACCTGCCCATACTGCACTGAGTGTTCACCCATTTTTGACCAAAAATGCCATGACCTTTGTGCCCCCATCCTCCCTATTCACTCAAACTCTCCCTGAGTGATTTTTTATGTTTGTTTCCTTGATGAAAATTCCTAAAAGGGAAACATTTTGCCCATGTGGAAGAGGTGAAACAAAAACAGAAAAAGCACTAAAAGGCATCAAAATTGATGAGTTCAAAAACTGTTTTGAGCAATGGAAAAAGCATCTTGATAGGTATATTGCATCCAGTAAAGACTACTTTGAAGGTGACTGAAGTGTAAACATGTAAGAATAAACACACAATTTTTTTATAAATGAATACCAGGGTTTTGGGGTCCCCCACCCCCTTGTAGTCACGTAGTAGCAGAGCCAAGTCTAGAACTTGGGATTGCTCACATCCCAGTCCTGTATACTTTCCAGGCTTCATCAGGAACCAGGAACCCAGGGAAAGATTAAGGGAGTAGAGGGCTCCTTACATTTAGCTATTACCTTTCATTCCAAAGAGAGTCAATTTACATGTGAACGGATGATAAGAAAATGTATACGTCAACAACCTATGCAAAGGTGTGACATATCGAGAGAGGAACATTCAGGAGAACTATTGGGTGATGAGTATGGTACAAAATGTTTCAGTTATTTTCAAAGCATCAACCAATCAGTTATTCAAAACAACTAGGGTGTGATCAGAAGTAAGCAGTGAAGCAACCAAGAATATTAACTTTACCCTGCAAAATTCAGGTGTAGAAGCTTACACTAAAAAAAAAAAAAAGAAAAGAAAAAAGGAAAAAAAAGAAAGAAAGAAGAAAGAAAATAAATACCCATTTGGTTATATACTATTATATTTATTTATTGACTCTTGCTTTGTGTACATTGTTAATCATCTTGGTTATTTCAGTCTCTGCACAAAATCAAGTTAAAATTTTTTAAAAAGAGAGAGATGGGTCTCATACTAGCTATAGCTATAAAAATAACTGCTGACATTCAGAGAATGAAGAAGAAAGTAAAAAACTAAACATTTTTAGGACATCACAAATGGTAAACAACACAAAACACAGAAATATGATAACAAAAGCCCTACATTCAACATAGCGATAACTATATTCATGATAATGCCCTAAGTCTTTGAAAAAGGTTAAATATGGTTGATAGCCTACAAGATTTTTAAGAAAATGGGAGACTATTAATTCATTTTGGAAAGATGATTGGCAGACTAGCTCAGATTAAAAATAGTTTGAAATGTGAAAATGGATAAAATCTGAAAATTTCTCTTAGCAGGAACTTCAAATTGTCCAAAAATGGGAATTTTTTTTTTAGAAGAGTCTTTTGGAGGTTCTCAAACTTTAGCATAATCAGCATCACCTACAGGACTTATTAAATCAGTGGATTGTTCATCTCATTTAATCTTTACCATAATCCTGTGCTATTGTTATTCCCACATTCCATAGAGTGCAACTAGGTTTCAGAGAAGTTGGCTGATTTGCCCAAGGTCACACCTGAAAAGCTGTTGATTCCATGAGTTGGGGGCGGCACTGAGGATCTGCAGCTTTAACAAGTTTCCTCATGATGATCTTCAGCTGGTCCATAGAAGATGCGTTGAGAACCACGGCTTTAGAGGCTAACCAGGGAAGTAGCAACAGCAAGAGGCAGACCAGTAAACAGAGGCAAGAACAAGCTCTGTGGGAAAGGCCAAGTTTTCTTTTATGACATTCCCCAAAGGACAAGCATTCCCATGGGCTCCATGACTCTTCACTAGGAGTGAAGCTGCTATGCTGAATGCAAGACCTGGCGAATGGATGCCGGTTGTTTTTCCCTAGGCAAGCTTTGGACCCAGGATCTTTAGAGAAGCCCAAAAGGCCTAACTCCCCTCTTTTAAGTTTTTCATCTAAGACTCTTCCTGGGAGAAAATTTCCCAGGCCTGTGTGGGATATCAAGATCCTTCTCCAGCACCAACAACATGTTCTATAATTCCTCAGGCGAGCACCGCCAGCCAATGTTGTCACAGGCACAACCCCGCAGGAGCCTATAAAATCCTGATACACAAAATGTGTTGACATTAGTAATCTCATAAAGATGGATTTGCCGTTTGCTCAAAAGCTTTCAGTAAAGACTGTTTGTCAAAGATAGGAAGGTAAAAGCAGATGCTGGGGGGTCAGAGCTCTCCTTCAAGGTCCCCTTGGGGAACAGTGTGTGTGTATAGGGCCAGGGTGGGGGCCATGACTCATCTTCCTCCTTCTTCCTCAGAGCCCTAAACATAGGTCACAGGGCTCACCTGGTCATGGGGTGGGACTGGTCATCAAACACCCTGAATCTTGTCTTTAGTGCAGAGCCTCAGCTAAGGACCACAGGCTAAGCAAGCAGAAGTAGGTGCTGTAAGAGCATTTACTGAGCACTTACTGTATGTCAGACACAGCTGTGTTTTACATATGTCATCTCATTTAACCTTCATGACAATCCTGTTCCATTATTGTCCTTATGGGTGAAGTAACCTGCCCAGCGTCATATATTCTAAAGCTGTTGAATGAAACCCTTGTGCCACCCTGCCTCCAATGCAGAACTCTTAGGGCTCTTCCCTCCTCTCTGGCTATTCCTTCTTGGTCTCGTTTGCTGGGGTCCCCACATTTTCCTGATCTCTAAGCCAAGGGTGGTGAAACCCTGTCTGTAAAAAGCCAGACGGTAGATTTTGTTGTCTTGGCAAGCCATAAGTCTTTGTTACAATTATTCAACTCTGCTGTTGCAGCTCAATAACAGTCACAGATAATTGACAAAGAAATGCAAATGGATGTGTTCCAATAAAACTTTATTAACAAAAAGAGACAAAGATTCAGTCACTGTCTGCCAACCCCTGCTCTAGACAATAGAACCCCCAAGTACACCCAGGAAAGTGACCAACTCTTCAGCCTCTTACTATGAACACTCAATTTCTCTGTGCTTCCATCAATTCTCAAGCCTCTAAATAACTTGTATGCTAGTGATTCCCAAATTCATAACTCTATCCAGACTTTTCACTAAACTTAAATCTTACCAATACAACCACCCATTTCATATCTCCACGAAGATATCTTCTAGACACAAACTTGACAAGTCCAGAGCTGAACCCCCAGTTTTCAACCCTCCCCCCAAGTCTGCTTCTCTCTCAGCCTTTCCCATCTCAGCAAACAACTTATTCCAAGCCGGGCTCGGTGGCTCAGCCTGTAATCCCGCGCCTTTGGGAGGCTGAGGTGAGTGGATTGCCTGAGCCCGCGGGTTCGAGACCCGCCTGGGCAGCGAGACCTCATCTCTACAATAAATCAAAAAATCAGCCGGGCATGGTAGCGCATGCCTGTAATTCCGGCTACTCGGAAGGCTGAGGTGGAAGGATCGCCGGAGCCCAGCAGGTCGAGGCTGCGGTGGCCGGGAGCGGCCACTGCACTCCAGTCTGGGTGACAGAGTGAGACTCCATCTCAAAAAAAAAAAAAAAAAAAAAAACAACTTATTCCAGGTTCTCAGGCCAAAAGCCTTGATCATGTCATTGGTAGCACTTCTTGCCCCTCTCTTTCCCTCACACCCCAGATACAGTCATCAACAATCCTATCAAGCTTAGCTTCAAAATATACCCAGAATCAGACCTCTTCCACCACTAACACCATGGCCTAAGCCACATTGATTTTTGACACTTGTCTCCGAACTAGTCTCCTTCTCCCTCCTTTGCCCTTATAGAGATCTATTCTCCACATTCCACAAGAGTGATCAACCTTTTTGCAGTATAAATCAGAGCATATCACTCCATTCAAATTTATCAATGTCTCAATCTCACTCCCAGACCCTCCGTTCTCTGGCCCCTTTAAAGCTCTAATCTAATGTCTACTCGCAGTCATCCACCTCCTATCTCAGCGACACAGGTCCCTTCCTGTGCCTCCAACTCGTCAGCCACATCCCTACCTCAGGGTTTTTGCACTGGGTGCCTGTTACCACCTCTCTGATATCCTCTTAGCTCATGCACTGACGTCTTTGGGTGTGAGCTCAAATACTACTTCAACATTGAGGCTTTTTCCTGACCTTCTACATAAATTAATCACTTCCCTCATGATCCCCTATATCCCACCTTGTTTTTCTCCATAGCACTTATCACCACCTGATAATATATTTATTTATTTCCTTTTCATCTGTCTTCCTCAAATAGGATGCCAACCCTGTGAGGACCAGGACTTGTCTGTTTAGCTCACTGCTGGAACCTAGAACTGTGCCTGATATGCTGTTATGGAGTAGACATTCAACATTCTTTAAAATAAATAAATGAACATACCCCCAAAAAATCATCTCATTTAACCTCCTTCCCAAAAGACTTGCTGAAAGTAACACAAAAGATAGAAAAGTTGATGCTAGAACATGGTTTTCTGATCGGAAGTAGGTTATGTTACCAAGTTATTTTTGTATCTTAGCAGATGACTCCCAAAGCAGTGCTTAGCAAGTTATCTTGCCAGTGTCCCTCCACATCACAAAGAATGGGAGAATGTGCCATTTGATCCTGGTTGAGAATGAGAAAGATGTGCAGAGGGGATCTGGTTGAGAAAGAAGCTGTGACGATGTGTGTCTGATCCCCATCGCCTGCCTCTAGAGTGACGATGTTCGGTCTTTGGGACCATGGCCTTTTTAGAACAGTCAAAGATTTGCAGGACAGGAGTCACATTCTAGATCCAATAACAGAGAAAATACTAACAACAAAAAGCAAATACACATTCAGAATTACTTTTACATGAATTTCTATTTGATCAATCCCAACAGCATCTAATTCTCTGAAAGGCGATGTGGCTTAGTGCTAGTTCTAGAGACAGCATGGATTTTCACCATGGGCTCACCTCCTAATAGTAGAGAGATCCTACACAACTTTCCTCACCCCTTTGTGTTTCGGTTTCCTCCTCTACAAGGGGGTTAATATGCTACCAGCATTACTGGGTTACTGAACTAAATAAGTAACTAAATAAATAAATACATGAAAGTTCTTTGAACAGAGCCTGGAACATAGTAGATGCTCAATAAATAGCAATTGTATTATTTGGGGCAGACAGTGTGTTATGCTTGAAAAGGTCCAAAGTCCATCAGCAGTAATCTTCCAGCCCCACAGAAGCCAAAACCCACAGCATGTGAAACACTGCCCTAGAGAGTGATTTTCACCAAGCAAGGCAAGTTGGGGAATGAAACCATGTGCTGCTTTGAGAACACACCGGGAGATCCCGTTACCCACCATAGACATGCATAATAGCCCAGGAAGGTTTTCAAGGCATTCTGCTAATTCATCACAGACATATACAGAGCCAACTCTATTTCATTTCTAGTTTCTACAAACACGTGATTTCTACCACAATGCTCATTAAGACCCAATTTTATTGCAACAAAACCACGGTAGTTGTCCTCTGGGGTTTCATATAAAGAGATTTTGTATCTGTTTGTAACCAGTAAAAACTTCATTGGTATACTTAATAAGTAGAGAGTTTAAGATTCTACTTCAGTAGAAACTAGCAACACCTCTTTTAAAAAATAAGAGTGAGTTTTTTTCAATATGAGTAATTTGTTGTTGTAAATGTACAATCTTTATTCAAAATTATGTAAATGTAAAAAGAAGAAAATATGCATCCATTGTTTTTCCTTACCCATCCCCTAACTCTTAAAATTTTAGTGGGCTTCAGAAAGAGTAAGTTTTATCTCCATATTCTGGTTCATCATTTTCCCAAGAGCACCATGACCTCAGACCTCTGTGGGAAATGATCTCATCAGTTTTCTTTTTTAATTGGGGGGGTCTCACTCCTGGGGGTTGCCCAGACCAAAGTGCAGGCTCAAAGTGAGGCAATCCTCTCACCTCAGCCTCCCAAATAGCTGAGATTACAGGTGCTTGCCACCATGCCTGGCTATTTTTTTTTTTTAATTTTGTGTAGAGATGAGCTCTTACTATGTTCCTCAGGCTGGTCTTGAACTCCTGGGCTCAAGAAATCCTCCCACTTCAACCTCCCAAAGTGCTGGGATTACCAGGAATGAGCCACTGCACCAGGCCAGATATCATCAGTCTTGATGGGTCTGCTTGATGGCCCTGGGTGGACCCAGAAGTGTCAGGAAGGGAACATGCTTTCCCTACGTGAATGTCAAAATCCCAGAGACCCTGATGAGACCACAGGGAACCTTGCAGCAGGTGGGATCTCAGCAGCATTTCAGCCAATCTTATGAATGAAGGCAAAGAGGATGGAACACACGTCTACATACACCTGGACATTTTCTAGAAGGAGCTACATAAAATGCATGATGGTTGTTAACTCTGCAGAACAAAACTGTATCTGGAGTAACCAAGATCTTCTTTGCATTGCATTTATTTTCATTTATTTATTTACTTAACAAACATATATGTAAAGCTTTCTATATCATGTATCACATGGGAGAGTTATTGTCTTACACCATTTTGAATTGCTATAACAGAATACCACAGGCTGGGTAATGTATAAAGAAAAGAAATGTGGCTGGGCCATGGTTCATACCTATAAACTCAGCACTTTGGGAGACTGAGGCAGGAGGATCCTTTGAGCCCAGGAGTTCGAGGCCAGCAAGGGAAACATAGCGAGACCTCATATGGACAAAACATAAAAAATCAGCTGTCTCAGCTACTTGGAAGATTGAGGTGGGAGGATCTCTTGAGCACAGGAGGTCAAGGCCATAGTGAGCCATGATCACACCACTGGACTCCAGCCTGGGTGACAGAGTGAGATCTTGTCAAAAAAAAGAAAGAAAGAAAGAAAGAGGGGGTGGAGTGGGGTGGGGAGGATGAAAGGGAGGGAGAAAGGAAGAGTGAGAGAAAAGAAGTGTGTTTCTCCCAGTTCTGGAGACTGGAAAGCACAATATCAAAGTACTGACGTCTGGCAAGAGGCTTCATGCTGTGTCATCTCATGGCAGAGGGCAGAAGGGCAAGTAAGGGTGAGAGTAAGAGACTGAGGGGCCCTTTGAACAACCCTCTCTCATGATGATGGCATGAAACCATTCAGGAGGACAGAGCCCTTATGGCCTAATCACCTCCTAAGGGTCTCACCTCTTGATCCTGTCACAATGGCAATTCCATCTTAACATGAGTTTTGGAAGGGACACTCAAACCATAGCAGTTATTCTCCTAACAAGAACAATTTAGAAAGAGATGCCTCCCCTCTAAAGACAAAGAATCAGCATTGCTGCTTTTCTCTCAAGGTAGTGACCTAAGCAGTAATGAAGAGAAAGAGTGGAGGTTGGAGAGGAGGGCACACCGTAAAACTGAAGACATGTTTTTTACAGTGCAGTGTGAGCTGGTTGACAGCTGCCTGAGACTCCCCTGGGCTCCCTAAACTCCAGATCTCCAAAACCATGAAGCATCTCTCTCAGGCTCTAAAGATGCAGGAAGCCGTGGGCTCACCCACCAGCACAAAGAACTGTCTCTCACTGATTAGGGACATGCTTGCATTCTATATCCCAGCTTTGCAGATAATGGACACAACAGCATCCAGCAGGATGATGAGAAAATTAATATGTACCTTATGAAGGACAGATATTGGATCAAACAAAGGTGAAAACAGATTTTAATGAAGGGAAGTGAATACTGAAAACATTTAGGTCCGACTGAGCCTTACTGAGCTTGGTCCTAGGATGGGTCCTAGGGTGTGAGGAAAATGTAAATGTAACAGGTGTGGGGTAACTTTGATGTTTATTCCTCCTTTCTCTTCAGTTCCTCCTGCCCTAGAGTAGTGAGTAAACTATCACATGGGGTGCAGGATCTAGCCAATTGTACATTCTCAGTGTATGCATGTACACAATAAAATCACTGCAGTATCAGAGAGCAGTCTCAGCTACTCAGAAGGCTGAAGTGGGAGGGTCTCTTGAGCCCGGGAGGTCAAGGCTGCAGTGAGTCACGATCGCACCACTGTGATCATATTCACGTATCCAAAGAAGGAAATGTATGCTCAAGCAGTAAAAATAATTAAAAGATATCTGAGATTTTAAAGTATTTTTGTAAACCTGTAGGGGAGGAAGGCTTAGGTTTGAACGTGCCCCAAAATTCATGTGTTGAAACTTACTTGCCAATATAACGGTATTAACAAGTGGAGTCTTTGTGAGGTGATTAAATTATGAGAGTGGAGCCCTCAGGAGTGGGATTAGCAACCTTTATAGGAGGTCTGGAGGAAACTAGTGATCGCTCCTTTCATTCTTATGTTCTTTGGCTATGTGAGGAGAGTGTTCCTTGTCTCTGGAAGATATAGCAACAAGGTACCATTCTGGAAGCAGAGAGCAGTCCTCATCAGATGCCGGACAAACTGGCCAACTTGATCTTGAACTGCCCAGTCTCCAGAATTATAAGAAATAAATTTATCTTATTTATAAATTATCCAGTCAGTGGCATTTTGTTATTGCAACACAAATGGACAAAGACAAGAGGTTAAGAGCAAGATGAGTTCAAATAAGTTAGTGTTAGATCAATGTTTTATGCCAATTAGCAGCCTTTCGATCTTGACCAAGTAGCTCTCGAAGTCTCAGTTTCTTTAAGCTTAAAAATGGAGTGAATTAAATCTAATCCACAGTATTAAAGAGTTATGTAAGATACCATACTATATCAAGCACCTGATATATAGTAGATGCTTTATAGATATTAGCCATTATTGTTGTATTTGTAGGACAGCATGCAACAGAAAGGGTCAAGGTAATTGGTTGAGGATAAGCATGACTTTCTTCCTTTTCAAGGACTAAGGATGCAAACATTCCAATACACAGATCAGGTAACTCCAACCCAAGAGAAATAAAAACACCCCTTTGGGGCCCTCAGCCCTGGTCTGATCCCAAGAGACGGCTACTACTTTCTTCTGCACAGTGATCAAAGCTGCCAGTATGAACCAAGTATATGGTGAGTGGGATTCTATAAAGACCTTAGGCAGAGAGTATTATTGGAGATTCATTTCTGCAACATTTCCCAAAGTCAAACCTCCAGTGGGTCTGTGCTGGGTGCTAAGAGGAGCCCAACGGTGAATCAAATCTAACCTGCCCCAGGTTGGGACTAGGTTCTTGTGTGTGCAGAACACAGAACTGAATGCCAGTGGTAAGGCAGAGAAGGAAGGAAAGCACACACTGGGTGGTTCCTCTACAGAAAGTAGCTCACCCTCAAGTTAGAGACAGAGAACACGTCTCAGGAGCCGACTAAAGAACATTTCAGAGAGGGGAAGTGAGTCCATAATTACAAATGAGCCTGGTGTCAACTGAGGACAAGTGTTGAGCAGCAGTAGGGAAGACGTAAGCTGAGGACAGCCATGAAAACCAGTGCTCAGTGAGACTGGCAGCCCCTGAATCCAGGCCAGGCCACCAACAGCTGTCAACAGGTAGGCAGCCATGAGTACATTTCAGCACTTGCCAAGTTGTCTCCATCTCCCAGTATGCATCAGTGATACCAACGGCTCCCTTGATCCTTCCCTGGGGCAGAAACTACTCAGAAATTACAGGTGAAATAGTAAAGACTCTCATATAAAATGCAGCTGCCAATCCCACATGTGTATGGCAGTTAATAAAGATAACACCAGCTAGTACTCAAAGACTACTTACCATATGCCAGGCATGGTTTTCAGTATTTTCATAGTATTAACTCATTTAATTCTCCATATACTCCTATGAGATAGATAATATCCTATTATCACTGTAATTGTTATGACTGTAATTTTTAGAAGAGAAACCAGCATAGAGAGGGAAAGTCAGGAGCTGGGATGACTTTAAAGGACTTTTGACACATGTGCCTTGCCTTCATTCATAATTCTTTCTCAGACCCCATGCTAGTCATCTTCCAGCCAGAAATTGCAGGGCAAGGTAAAAACTGTGGAAGTGAGACTTCATAAAGCTCAACCACTTAGGCAAATTTCCACGCTCCCACCTTTGCCTCAGTAGCAAACTGAGGCAAATTTTCTAGCCAACTGAGGTCTTGGAACACAGACTTGTGCTAGATGATATGAGGCCACCGTATCAACCCTAAAGAGGGTGGATAGGCCCTACTGCCTGTTTTCTTCTCACACAGCCATGTGCCTCCAGTTTATCCCCTTGCTCTTTGGTTCTATATTTTCTTCTTCTTCTTTTTTTAACCCGCTACTATCCCCAAGTGTCTTAATCACACCTTGAAACTGCCATTTGGCTCTCACTGATCTTACACAACTGCTAGCGGTTAAATATGAATTTAAACACAGCTTAGAAATGGAAGCTAGTGATTTTCATAGCACCAGTGAAGTGGAGAAGGCTGAGTTTCGCCCTAAGGGAGATATTAACTGAACCAGTTTTATCAAAACCTATTTATTCAGTTCTGGTGACATGCTTGTTTAAACTGGCTCTAACTGAGCACCTTGCCATCAAAAAACAGCCAACAATGATATTTAAGGCACCTCCAAGGTACTTCTAAGTGGGTCATACTAGTAGGTGGGGCCAAGAGAGCATGCGTCTGGGTACACGTGGGATTGTAGGTGAACCATGACAATTGTATTGGGTTTGAATCCTGATACGATCAAGCACAAATCCCTAGAGTCCATCTAGGCACAGAATACCTAGACCCACTCTGGCTGAAAGTCTCTGAACTCTGTAGCAGGTTGGCAGTTCCCCCTGCATCTGCAAAAACACAACTTCCACGGGAAGACGTTTTTGCAGGCCAAGTGGCACAAGAAAAAATAAACACAATGGAAGCACTAAGAAAGAAGAACCTGTAGATGCTTATTTCTTAGAAGCTGAGATGCCTGCTCCTCCAGCTTGGTAAGGAAGCCTCAGGCCCTAGGGTTTTTGTACTCACTGGCTTGTGTACAGTTCTGAGTGTCTATTTCCACTGTGACTCAGAAAGTCTTACAGAAAGCCCAAAGTGGGTAAAAGATACTAATTTAGCCACGTTTCTAGGTTCCAAATGCCTCAATTTAACATCTGACTTTAGATCAGAACAATATGCTCAAGACACCAACATCTTTTTGGTGTTTTTCAGGTCAAGGGCTTTTCAAAATAGGTTTCTCTCTTCCTCATCATCATAGTAATACTTGAACCAAAAACTCCAGAGGAATGCCTAAAGTTTTTTTTTTTTTTGCTTGTTTTTTCCTTTTGGAAATTCTAGAAACAGTGCTCAGATAAAAGGAAAATAAAGAACAAGCAGAAAAGCAAAGACTCATTTCCAAGCAGACCAACTCATACTTTTTATAGATGGATAAAGATGCCTTCATCTCCTAACCAATCTCCCTGCTATTCAGAATCGCTCTAGTGAAAGTCAGCTCTTGTGAAATACACTCCATCATTGTGACCCACCTTCAGTTGCTCATAGCAAGAAATTTAATCAGTCTAACCAATTTAGATGTCCCTATAAAGCTTATCTGATTCTGTTCTAAATCTGTAGTGCTTACCTTTGTATGTACTAAATAATTAATATAATTACATAGAATTCATGTGATACCTATGATAAATTATGTGTCCAGAATTCAGGATGCACTGGCTTGGGAGCCTTAATGTGATTTAACAGATAAAACTCACCATGTACCCGAATCATTTGTCAAATTTTGAAGCCATGGTAATTTATGCATCCAGATTTTATTTACACACACACATACACACACACACACAACATTCATAGAACTGACTTTGAAGACTCAATCATTTTTTTAAAATATTCTTTATCTCCCTATGAACCCACAAAAATCAAAGCGCTCTTACAAAACCAAACCAAACCAAACCAAAGCAAACAAAGCAACTGCCAATGCTGCTTGGATACAAACAATCAAACAAAAGACAATTGGACCTCAGAGGTCATACTGTGGTATTGTCTCAAGAGACCATAAACCAGGAGCCATCAGAACCAGGCTTTAGTCACAGATTTGCTATTATTTATATCTAGGATATGAAGTGAGTCATTTAACTTCTCTGACCCTCAGTTTCTGTGTGCAATATTAAAGATTTCTTTTCACCTATAATTCTTCTATGTAAATGTGTACTAAAATATTATCAGTTATCAATTCCTTTCCAATTTTTTCTATGCTAATTTTTAATCTATATCTTCATCTAAAAAGATAGCTATATCTTTGGAATAATGAATAAAAAATGAGATTAAACTCTAAGCTCGTGTTTGGCCCTAAAAATTCTGGTATTCTGAGAATAATGAGAACCAACCATTGTGCCACTGTTACTGTAGGCAGCAAAATTAAAAGACATGTAGTAACTCCTGCCAACTCAGAAAGGTTGGGGAATGGGCCTTAGGGATCACTGGATATTCCAGGTAGCTGGAAGTTGGCCAGCAATAGTGTGAAATAATGTGGGTCGAAGGGACTGCAGTGAAGAAGATAAAGAGACCAGAGACTTGGGCAGTTTTGAGGGCAGTCTGCAAGTAAAGAATCATCATAAAGAAGATGTGTGCAGCTTCAAGGGACAGGAAGAGATGCCAATCAATACGGTTAAGACGGAAAGTCATAAATCACTCCAGAATCAGTAGGAGTCAAGAGAACTGAAAAGCTGGGAAGTCTTACACCATTAGTGGGGTTGGTTCAGTCTTTCTAGAGAGCAATTTGAAAACATCTTATCATAAGGCTTGAAAGCAAGAATGGCTTTTCACCTAGTATGGGAAATTGCATATTTTGCCCCAATTTTTCACCCTTCCCTGAATCCATGACCTTTGCCACATACCCTGCAGTACCTTCCAACTCTGGGTAGGTCAGTGACATTTGGCTTAGTCACATGACCTGCTTTGAAATGTTAGTAAATGTGATACAAGTAAAGACTTGAAAAGCAGGTACAAGAAGCTTGCCCACGCCTCTGCCAATGAGAGCACGCTGGGGACAGCTTGCTGGAGAACGAGAAACAATGGAGAAGAATCAAGTCTCCTCAGTCATTTCAGCACCAGCTAGCCTAGATCAGTTAAGAGCCAGCCAATCAATCCTCAGGCATAAAACCAGATCCACCCAAGATGAGCAGAGCCACCCAGCAGACCCCAGTCAAATAAGCTTATGCCACAGGAGTTTTGTTTTGCAGCATCATTGATGCCCTAGATAACTAATACTCCCATCAACTCTACATCTAAGAACTTGTCCAAAATAAATCATCATCGATATATACAAAGACTCGGCTACTCATATGCTTATCCCAACATTGTTTATAATATCAAAACCATAGAGACAACTTGTAGGACAGTAAGAGAGTATTGGGTAATTATATCACACTATCCCCAGCACTTTGGAGGGTGGGAGAATAACTTCAGGCCAGGTCAGAAGTTTGAGACCAGCCTGGGCAACATAGCAAGATCTTATCTCTACAAAAAATTTTAAAAATTAGTCGGGAGTGATGACGTGTGTCTGTAGTCCCAGCTACTTGGGAAGTTGAGGCAGTAGGACTGCTTAAGCCCAGGAGTTTGAGACTGCAGTGAGCTATGATCATGCCACTGTACTCCAGCCTGGGTAGCAGAGTGAGATCCTGTCTCAAATAAGCAAACAAATAAATAATAAAATATCACCCAACCATTGATGTTACAGAAAAGCATTTACTAAGATAAAAATATATATTTAATAGGTATGAAACTGATCACTGAATTATATATAGAATAATCTGATATTTGCAAATGTGAGTATGCATAATTAGAAAAAAAAAGACTGAAGCATAAACTCCAGGTGGTGAGCTTATGGGAGATTTTTATATTCTTGATTTTGTTTATGTGTCCTTTTTACAACAAACGTTTATCTTTTAAAATATTTTTAAAGTACTGTTGAAAGTTAAGGAGGAAGGCCTCAGCAGACAAGGCCACTGGTGCTGTTCATGAAAACATGAGGGAAGAACTGAGATGGAGAAATCAGGACAGATACCAATCAGAATCCATGCCACAGAGACAGCGGGGCAAAGGAAGGGACAGATGCCAGAGAAAAGGTCTGACCAGGCCCAGAGCTGCTCTTTCACTTGCCTCTTTCCATTTCCTCCTTTTTAACTCAGGATCGAGAGAAAAAGGACAGCTACATTATTAATGCATTAATTATGATAATATTCTGTGTGCGACTAATACATGTCAAACCATCCTCATGCCAAATTGAAAACTGACATTTTTACTTCATGAATATTGCTCCATCAGTGACATTTATTGTACGTTCCCAATCTTGCAACAGTGAATGTCAGGTCAACTATCAAGCGTTTGCTTTCCTTCCACTTTATTTCCTATTTTAAAGCAGTATGCTGTCACTGTTAATTGGGGTGCAAAGTCAGATTGCACTCAGAGAATCTGAGGCCTCTCGCTTCCTGAACATCTCGCTTTGGTCCCTGGAAACTTACACTACATGGGGGTTGCCTGGCTACCCATGTCTTCTTTATCCTACCTAAACTCGAAACCACCTAAAACACCACTACCCCAGCTTGCCCTAACACTTATCTGTTGTTTTATTTTGCCCTCAGAACATGTATCATCCTCTAGAACACTGTATATTTATTTATCATGTAGATTGCCTATCACTCTCCATTAGAATATAAGCTATAAGGACTTTTTTGTTTTATCCATTGTCATATTCCCAGCATCTAGAATAATTCTAGCACAGAGCATTTGTTAAATACTTATTGAATGAATGAACAACATTTGTGAGTGGGTTTCTTGGAATACCCAGAAATGTTATCCTATCTAAACCATATAATGATTTTCTGAACCTCAAGTTACTGATTTACAAATGAAGTTTTTCAAAAAACTGCGTAATTCTGGTACTCATTTTTCATCTCCCCTTCCATATTTACTCCTGGAAACCTTCAACTGCACTCCCCTGCCCCTTCATGTGCTATTATATTACCACCCTATCATCACTCCTTGACACCAGTTCCCAACTTCTCTGTTTCCACCTAGTTCCTAAAGCAATCAATAAGCATTCATTCATAATCTACTCTGCTCATCAGTGGAATAAGGGAGAAACAAAGAAAAAGCAGCTGGGCTCGGTGGCTCAGCCTGTAATCCCAGCACTTGGGAAGCCAAAGCGAGTGGACTGCCTGAACCCACGGGTTCGAGACCAGCCCAGGCAACTTGGCGAGGCCCATCCCTACAATAAATAAAAAATTAGCCAGGCATGGTAGCATGCACCTGTAGTTCCAACTACTTGGAAGGCTGAGGTGGAAGGACTGCCGGAGCCTAGCAGGTCAATGCTAGGTTGGCGGTGAGCATGCCACTGCACTACAGCCTGGGTGACGAAGTGAGACTTCAACTTCAACTCGAAAAAAAGAAAAAGAAGGAACAGCATAGTTTCTTCCTGAGAGCAAAAATGTTTTTGCTGTTCTCCCCCACCCTCTGAGAGGGCTAGGAAGTCACCTTGCACCATTTCTACTATTTTAAGAAATAGCAGCAGGGTGTGGTGGTACACGCCTTTAATCCCAGCACTTTGGAAGGCTAAGGCAAGAGGACTGCTTGAGCCTAGGAGTTCGGGATCAGCCTAGGCAGCACAGTGACACTTCATCTCTACAAAAAGAATTTTTAAAAATTAGCCAAGCACGGTGGCATTCACTTGGATAGTCCCAGCTATCGAGAGGCTGAGGTGGAAGGATCGCCTGAGCCCAAGTGGTTGAGGCTGAGGTGAGCCATGGTCGTATCACTGTAATTCAATCTGGGCAACAGAATGAGACCCTGCCTTTAAAAATTAAAAATTGCATTCTCCCTTTTTAAAAGACATCCGATTTTTAAGTAAACTTACATTTATTTAATGGAAAGAACAATCCTTTATTCAGGAGTTAAAATGTTTCTTTCTTTTATGATACAGTGGTAATAACATTAATTAAACATTAAGGGAGAAAAAAAGAGCCTCAGTTGACAAATACCATGTTGGTCGCCATAATTAATTTTAAACTATTACCTTGAAACCCATAAGTTAGACAAATCGCTCTAGACCACCCCATCAACAATGGAATTGTGACCATAGGGAGAGGTATCTATGGATGAAATTGGGATATGAATGTGAATATGCCTATATAACCAAGTCCTGATATACTGAATTATTAAATAGAGGAAGAGAGAACAGGAGAGCATCCAAGCAGCAAACATGCTCTCTAGGGAGATTAGAAATCTCTACCATCTAAAATAACTGTGTTGTGCTCCTGGGATGGGCTGATCCAAGAAAAGGTTTAGTTTTAGATTCAGTGGATGATTCATCGTGGGCTCTGGGAACTAAACACCCAAGAGATGTCCCTGTGTAACCAGCCAGGGCCCCAGCCCTTTAATACATTGAAGGTGGGCAGGCTCTCTAGGCTGGGTTACCCAGTGGCCATGAGAAGGCCAGCTACCTTTCATGTGTGTGACTCTGGGACCCACAGGAGAGCATGGAAGAGAAAGTGAGAGCAGGGAAGAGATGGAGGAGAGAGAGAGAGCGAACCTTTAACTGAAAAGACAGAGTGAGACAAGGGACAGGAAAGAATTCAGTCAGGCAGCTCAACATCATGTCAGAAGAAACACCAGATGAGAACTGTAATTACTTTTCCCCCCCAACTCTGTTCATGTTTTACAAACCAATACTGTCACTTGAACAAAGAACCTTGAAAAAACAGGCAGGAGCTGGGTATGTAAATAGCTGGTGCTCCAAATCTACCCAAAGCCTTTTCAAAGAGCAGAGAAGTCAGAGGTGGCAGCTTCCCAATAAACACACGCAAGGTGCAAGTACATGGTTTTCTCAGTGTATATGTTCACTCAGCATAAGAAACATTTAATTGTGAGCCCTTCAAATCACAGGGCCTGGGAGGCGATAACTCAGTGGGTTATTTGTGAGGGGAAAGAAGAGAGAAGGCTTACAAGAGGCAGCCAAGAACTTACAGCAGATTCCCTGTTCAAGTATGGACTCATCACAGGGATCCATTTGAGTCCTTGAGCAATTTCAAGACCAAACAAGTGCATGCGCTTTCTGTTGTGTGAATGTGGGTACTCATATGTATGTAAGATCATGTGAGATTTTCCCCTCTACACCTCCAACTCTTTTTTCAACACCAAAATCAAAATAAATGACATTCTAATAATTATTGTAATACTATAAGAAAAGGATTGGCAGTAGCAGGAAACTGTCAGGGGTTGGGGGAAGGTGGAATTGGCTGTAGTAGGAATCTGCCAGGTGAGGCACACCTCATCAACAAGGGTACCTGAATAATGAAAATTTGTATACCTAACCCTGAATGGTACCCCAAATCTTTAAAATAAAAAATTTATTTTTAAAATGGTATTCTAAATACCCATGAGTGGCTGCTATCTAGTAAATGCTCAATGTTTGTTGAATGAAGAAGACCATGGCCAAGCTATAGTCAAACATGGTCTTATTCAATAACCTTTTACCATTTCCCCACCCCGACTTGGGACATCCATCTTGCAATAAAACATTTAAAAAAAACAGATACTCATCTCTAAAGACAACTAAAACCACAAATTCATTTTTTGTCTTCTAAGTTCAAAGGGAAAATCAAGGCTCCTGCCATTAGATGTGGCTAATTTTACTTCCTGAGTATTTTCTCCTCTCTCTTCTCAACTGCAGCCTCCCCTCCTCACTAGTCGCCCTACTTCGAGCCACACATTTTCCAATCACTGCTCCAAACAGTGGTCAATTATCTTTAAAATAGGTTGTGATTATATCACTTCCCTGTTCTAGAAACCACCACTGGTTCAGCATCATTTACTGGGCGAAGAGGGAAAGGGTTTGATGAGTGAGCTTGAGAACCATTCTTGGGAGATGAACAGAGAGTAGAGATGCCAGAGGCTGCCAAGACAGCCATAACGATGTCCCAGGCTGAGCCAACCGGGACTCTCTGATGCTGATCCTGCCCTCACCGGCCCTGCGGGGCTGCTACCCCACCCCTGCCTTCCTTAGAGAAGATTCTTCCTTCTACCCACTGAGCCTGGCTGACATGGGTCTCTGAGTCTGAGGAAAGTGGGACTAGGCTTTTGGAGCTTCAGTCATGAGGGTCCTATCTCCCTTTCAGACTCACACTGATGGACTTCTCAAATACAGAAAGGGGGCTCAGCTACTGAGCAGCTTTTAAAAATCACAAATACAATCACTTCAAATTGTGAGTTACCCATTGCCTGCCTGTCTCACTCTCAGAACTTGATGAGCACAGCAAGGAATGCTCACCACTATTCTATAGTCTTCACCTTAGCCCTGGACCAGACCCAGAGGAATGAAGGCCCCACTGTCTCCCTTTGCCAGGGTCCTGTACACTAGAACACTTGCTGCACGCTGCTGGAGAACTGTTTGGCTGCCTAGAGTGGCACAACAGGCTTAGCTTTAGGACTCAGAACCAGAATCAACCTAACAGAATTTCCTGTATTTCTCATCTGAATGCTAAAAAGTCCTGCAGTTCAAACAATTCTACACAGGTTGTCTTCATCAGTCTTGGCTTCCATAACAAAATATTGTAGAGTGGGTGACTTATAAACAACAGAAATTTATTTATCACAGTCCTGGAGTCTGAAAGTCCAAGGTCAGGGGCCAGCAAGTTCTGGTGAGGGCCCTCTTCTAGATCACAGACTAGTAATGACTTCTCATTGTACCCTCACATGGAAGAAAGAGGGCAAGAAGATATCTGGGGTCCCTTGTCTAAAGACATGAATTCTATCATGAAGACCACCCTATGACCTTCCAAAGGCCCTGTCTCTTATTATACCACTGAGGGTTAGGGATTTCATGTATGAATTTGGGGGAGACACAAACATTCAGTTAATTGCACAGAGAGAGTGGCTCCAAAATTGATCTTGCCATATACAGCACTCACCATATGCCATGTGTGCTACAAATAGTAGGTAATGCCTTTAATGTGCATCAAACCCTTTGAAATAGGTTTTATCCCCATTTTGGATAAGGAAATCTACATATGTAGAAATGGAGAACAGGTACTTGTCTTCTAGGTCAGTACCAAATGCCAGTGTGGTCCCTGGATACCTCCAGAACAACTGTTAGAACAGCAAAGTCATGTGTGCCACCACAGACCTGCTGAATCAGAATCTCTAAGGGAGGGCCCCAGTCATCCATGGTTGAACAACTCTGCCAGTGTTTCTTATGCCAGCTAAAGTTTGAAAACCACTACTCTCTCACAATGTTTCCTGGAGTTGTGGTATGTCTTCCCTGAAGGGTATGATGCATTTGCCATGTGGTCGAACTTAAAAAAAAAATAGCTGCTTAGGTATTCATTTCAATATGTATTTGGTAGCAAACCTGGTTCACACAATGAACCCAAAATTTCAAAGACATATTGCTTAAGAATATTGCCAAAATCTACTTAAGTCAAACAAGAGAATAAGTGTAAAGAAAACCAATACTATAGTAGGGAGTTATAGTAAAAGTAGTGAACCTGATATATAAATTGCTAAAGTCTGGGATACACTGCATACCTCTGGTTCCAACTGTACACTGGATAAGTTAATCTGTTCAGGCTGCTATAAGAGAATACCATACACCTGGTGGCTTATGGACGACAGAGATTTATTTGTCACAGTTCTGGAGGCTGGGAAGTCCCAGATCAAGTAGTTGGCAGATTCAGCATCTGGTGAAGGCCTGTTTTCTGGTTCACAGATGGTGAACAAGCTCCCTTGGGTATATTTGATAAGGGCACCAATCCCAAAGCCCCTACGAAGTAATAACTTCCCAAAAGTAACCCCCTCAAACACCATCACATTGGTCATTAGGTTTCAACATATGACTTTGGGTAGCAGGGGAGAAACAAACATTGAGACCATAGCACTGAAGATGAGAACACAAGCCCCATTTCTGAGCTCTCCCTATCAGAACTCACTCCTCTCTCTAAAATCTCCTCTACCTGATGTCTAAATTTAACTTTAGAATCCCTGTCCATAGCTTTCAACCCTAATTAAAATTAAGGGGCTTGTGGTTCCATCTTCTCTGAGAGGTTGAGAGCTTGATAGCCCTGAATGAAAGGTATGAGGGAGGAGGAAACACTATGACAGGGGAAAGGGCTCAGGATTTGGAAATTGCAGGCAACAGAGATAAATTCTGCCATTTTTCCCAACTATGAGTCCCAGTGTCACTTGTCACCCATCCCTGTACACTTGGAGGACAAAGGACCTCCAAGCTGACAAAATTACAATGAGAAGGGGCAGTCAGGGTAGACATAATTTTGTTACTACTACTACTACTACTACTAAAAATGTGTGCTTACTATTATTATTATTATTCATAATAAAGCCATTTAAACTCCACTCAATAAAAGGTTTAACAAGCCTATTAAAAACAGGAAACTTATTTCCTGCCTGGCACCGTTCACACACACTGCTAGAAGATACTTGCTGGCCGGGGAGTCCCATTAGCTCTAACCAAGAGTCTTGGCAGAAGCTCGTGGAAGAAACTAAATCCCTCAAGCAGAATTATGATGTGGTCAGTGAGGTCATAGCTCTTGTCTGGCTGGGTTGCATTCTAGGCTGAAGATCCAGAGATGTACCAGAGTCACCCTGCAGTCACACTGGAGACAGGAATCCTCCTGCCCTTGTACCTTCAAAGATAACTGGGCACAGTTGCTGGCACGGCCAGCACTGGGGAAAGTAAGAAAGCAGTAAAGATCAGATTACCTACCTTCCTATGCACTTTTCCCCACTAATGGACAACAGTCCCCACTCCCTTCTGGCTCTCCTTTTCTGCCACCTCCTGGTCACTCAGAATCTCTTCTCTATGCTACCTACTTTTGAGCCAAGAGACTTCCGGGCCCATGTTTTGACAGTACCTCCCCCCACCAAGACTCAACTTCCCTCTGTCACCTTTCCCCAAGAAAGAATTGTGTTCTAGCTAATCCTCTAACCAAGTCACTAATAGTGTTTAAGGGTCATCCGTGGGGGAATCTGATCATGCCATGTCTGATCCAGGTAAACGGAAGTCAGGAGTCACCTCTCCTAGGGATACTCTTCTTAAACAGAGAACTTGAAAGATGCAATGCAATGAATCCCTAGTGGTTAAATTACAAAGACATATGCCCATCTGAGATCCCTGGGGAAGTACTTTGGTGCAAGGAGCTTTCTGAATGGTCCTACCCATCCCCGAGCCAAATCATACATTAGCCACAGACTGGGTACTCGGTCTGGACTTAGGCTGATTTCCAGAGCTCAGCATATACACACCAAATGAGGCTTTCTTCCCAGCAGAGGGCAGCAGATGTCAAAGACTGGAGCCACTGGTGCACAGCCATCTCAAAGGGATCTGACAAAACGGGGAAAGAAAGCAGAAGAAAGGAAGGGGGAGGAAAAAAGGAAAGAAAAAGGAAGGAAGGAAGGTAGGTGGGGGCTGGGAGCAAGCTTGCTGCTCCATCACTTTGCAGTCAGCTCTCTTCCTGGTAGGGTCGGGCTTCCATAACCCATATCCAGTGCTTTCTGGTTGGCCTCTCTCACCCTGAATGGCCAGTTTGGAAGGCTTTGGATTATTAATCTAGCCCAGCCAGCACAAGCGCACTTAAACTTCTTAGCTTTCCCTTACTCAGCTGCTGATGCCACAGGGAAAACTTGAAGAAAAAGAAAAGGGGAAAAAAAGCCCAACAACATTTTAGTTAGAGGTAGTTGTGCTTCCACAACAGACATTTTTTGCACCCACTTTCTTTCACCAGTAATGACATTTACATGAAAACAGAGCTGAGGACAGTGGACTCCTTGGACCTGAAGTCACTGTTGGTCCTTCCGGGCTGCAGCCAAAGCCAGCAGCCGGGAGATCAGTCGGGGGTACCTGGTTTGTAGAGGGTTCCTTGGAGGTGCCACAAGCTTAGCACAGGCTCCCAGGATGAGTGTGATGAGGAGACTGGACACAACTGATCAACCGAGAAGCCAAAAAGGCCTCATCAAGGCAAATCTACCAGTGAGAGGAGGGAGTGCTCTGAAATGCTGAAGACAGAATCTCCTGAAATCAAGTGTTCCAAGCATGCCCAGGGTCAAATTGGTGGTCCACATCTGTAGTCCCAGCTATTTGGGAGTCTGAGGTGGGAGGATTGCTTGAGGTCAGGTCTGGAGTTCAAGACCAGCCTAGGCAACATAGCAAGAACTTGTCTCAATAATAGCAATAATAATAATAATAATAGAATAAATTAGTCGGCACAGTGGTGTGTACCTAATAGTCCCAGCTACTTGGGAGACTGAGGCAGGAGGACTGCTTGAGTCAGGGGGTTGAGGCTACAGTGAGTTATAATCATGCCACTGCACTCCAGCCTGAGCAATAGAGCAAGACCCTGTCTCTAACAATTAAAAAATAATAATAAAAACAAATACTTCCCTCTCATCCTATCTGACTCAAATGTTGCTTCTGAACTTTCAAAAGTGATTGCTGGGCTAAAATCCTTTTTCCAGCTTTTATCTATCTGTGAGTCAGAATTCAGGCTGTGACGAATCCCAAATGTGTCTGCTGGTCTACTGTAACATAGGGAGGCTTCTATCCATACAAAATGCAAAGCTCTGTACACAGCAAACCTCCAATAAATATCAACTTGATGATTACAAGTTGTTGCCTGCCTAATACCAGACATTCATATGCTGCTTTGCAATATCCAAAGTACTTTTATATTTATTAACACACTGGCACCTCATAGCAACTTTGTAAGGTCGATAGCCATTACTAAATCCACGTGGTCAATGGGAATATTGAGGCATAGAGAGATTAACTGACTAGTAAATGGCAGGAACAAAACTGAAACTTTTGTAGGATTCAACTTCGGTCTGCTATAGACTTGAACTTGAGAACACAGCCTGATATCTGAATCTCCTTTACTTTAATGATCAAGACAGCTTGATTGTCAAAGCCCTGGATGTTGCAAACCCCAAATACTTTCAAAAATTCTCTCACACTGGGAAAAGCTCTTCACCTGAACCATAAGTTTTAGGGTTTAGGCTGGGGGAAGAGCCTTCACTTCTGGGGAATCCAAGTGGTAGAACTCTGTCTGCAGAGGAAACAGAAAATAAAAGGCTTTATTTTAGATAAGTTTTGATTTTCAAACCGAACATACTGGCACCAAAAGGCAGGCTTTGGTGACCCTTGCTTTCATTTACTCCTTGGTCTGCCTACTTGATCATTGAATATTAACTGAGAACCTTCTATGTTCAAGGAACTATCTTAGATTCAGAGGAAATATGAAATAAGCACAGGGCACAGTCATCCCTGCCTATAAGGTGTTTATAACCTAGTTGTGTAGACAATGTGTGGACATACAAAATAGCATCTGATAGTATATGCCTGGTGCCAAATGAGTACAGATGATAGAAATGTAGAAAGAGAGTGGCATTAAGGATATCAGAGATGGCTCAGTGGAAGAAGTGGAACATAATCTACAGACAAGAGGTCTAGTGGAAGGATTCTCAATATGGGGGGTAGGAATACTAACCAAGACTCTCAGCATCACCATGTGCCAAGCACTGTGCCAGGTGGGCACACAGTTTGGATACAGGAGTGTGTAAAACCTACTAGGAATGCCATGAAGTCAAAGGACCAGTCCTAGTAGTTATAAGGACTAGTAGGAAATGAGCTGAGAAATGCAGACCAGACTGCAGGACTCTCAATCCCAGGCCAAGGAACTGAGGCTTGATTCCAAGGAGGAAACATTCAATAGATATGTTTCTCAACCATATACCTGTTGCAGAAGAGGCTGGAATGTTCCACTGGGAGCTGAAATGGCCTGTTGGTAAGGAGTGAGCAGTGGTGCCTGGTTAATTTTTTTAAAACAAACAAACCAACCAACCAACCAGAGATTGTGGTTTCATGCAAACATTAATCAGAACAAAGGAAGGAATAGGTGAAGTAGGAATCCAGCTGTCTCTCTATAGACAATAGACATTCGGGGAGGCATTTGTGAGCCCCCAATCAAGATGTGACAGGCTGCTCTTGACAAAGCCAAACTTTATAACCTTCACACTGAGGCATGAAGAGGAGGTAGGGGACAAGAGGGGCGGAGACAAAAGATGTTCACTTAAATGAGCCAGGCACAGGCATCAGAGCTAGAATTCACTTTCTCTCTCCATTATTATTGTGTTTTATTATTATGAGGGAGAAATTGCTATTCACTAGGTCCCCCCCCCCAAGTATTTAAAATGCTGCTGTAACAGTAAATATCACCTCTGGCATATTTGTCCTGGAAGAAATGAATGCGATTTGGAATGCCTAATTGAAATGTGCTACAGGAGATAAGACAGCAGCAGAGACTGACATTTAAAGGTAGGAGACACCATGGAAGACATGAAACATTACTGTTGCTGCCTCAAAGACAAAAGCTACTTTCACAGAAAGGAAACATATTCCAGCTCTGTGTCCTCCTTTCGGCTGCCTCAAATCTCCATCCCGATTCACTACAGAGTTCTAAGCCATCCCCACTCCACGTGTGGAACCCCGGCCTGTTTGCACTCTTTTACTCTTATGTAGCCATCTCAAAATCCTGGGTCTTAGTCTGATAAATCTTCCTTATAACTCTTCCAGTGCATTTCAGTAGGTCTCATTAAAAGCTATTGTATGCCACTGCAGCAAAAACATGGGAGGAGACCAAAGGTTACCTGTGCTTACTGGCCAGCAAGCCCTGCACACTGATCACTGGATACAGTTTTACTCCTCAAGGGGTGGATGTAGAAAAGGGCTAATTCACAACTTAGTCCCTTCATCTATGCTCCAGCATTAGGACAACTCACCAACCAATAGTCAGACCTAGTACAATTCAAATTAACCAAGTTTTTCATCAAACCTATTTCCCCAATCATTTCTCTATCCATCTAGACAGAGGGCTCCAAAGATAGACCCACAATTAACCATGGTTTCCAATATTTATGCCTTTGTGTATTTCTCTCACCGTGAAGATGGGAGCCTCATGCCTTGCTTTTAATCAACAGATATAGTAGAAGTTGCACTGAGGGACTCCTGAAGCTAGGTCATAAGAAGTCTTGTAGTTTCTTTCTGGTTTTCTAAGAATGGTTTGTTTTGTGATAGCTCTTCTTCGAGCCCAATCACCACTCTGTGAGCAGCCTAGGTCACATGGAGAGTCTCTCTATATTGGTTCTCTCTAGCTGAATTATCTCATCAGCTGCCAACCATGTACGTGAATGAGGTACCTTGGATGATTCATCTCACAAAGACACCAAATGGTTGCAGACCCAACTGATGTCACATAGAGTAGGAAAACCCTCAACTGATTATAGACAACCCACAGTGTGAATCACAATAAAAGACCTGATGTTTTAATTCATCAAATTTTGAGCATTCTGTTAGGCCACAATAGGTGATTACCATAGAAATTGATTTAAGAAGTGGATTGTCACCAAAACAAAGATCTACAACATATAACATTGGCCTTAGGACTGGACAGGAAGCAGAGCTCGAAGAGCATCAAGAAGTATGTTAGTGGAAGTTAGAAGGACAGTGAGAAAATTCTCGAGGATTGGAGAAAAGAAGACAAGTATTATGACTTGGCAGTACATTTAGTAAAACTGTCACCTGCAGTAACAAGAAAATTGAAATAAACATCACAAACTGGTGAAACTAACTAAGGAAATCTCCAGGCAGATTATAAAAAGTGCTAACTAGTGTCTTTTATCTTTTCATAATAAGGTACAGGTAGAGATGAACTAAGCAAGGAATTTCAATTTTCAAACAGAATTGAGAGGAAATACAGAGAAGTTGGGATTTGAAGTGTTTGAAAATGGAAGTATTTTGCATCTCCAGTCTTTTCAGCCAACAAAGTATTCACAAAATAAGAAATGGGTTCACGGTATAAATAAAGTTTGGGACCCTTCCTATAAAATGCAGCCTTAGGATTACATTCAGATAAAAGGTATATTCTAAGACACAAGGTTAATACATAAGAAAGTCTAAGGCGATGCCATATAGAATCTCTCAACTAGAACAATGACTCGGGATCATAAGGCCATGCCTTCTTGACACTCTTTGTTGAACAAAATGACTTTTAAGAATCTTAAGGGAAAAAATAATTTAATTTAATTTAATTTAATTTAATTTAAAAAAAGAATCTTAAGAATCTGCCTATACCAAATTCTATCCTGGTTATTTATTGATTTATAACAAACTATCCTAAAATGTAGTGGCTTAAAACAGCATATTATTTCTTATGTTTCTGTGAGTTGGGTGGGCTCAATTGGGTGGTTTAGTCTTGGGTCTCTCATGTAGTGCATATGATGGGAAATATCGCCATGGCCTTCTCTGAAAAAATACAATCCACCACAACCTACTACTCTTTTATTATTTTAAACATACATGTCTCCTTGGGTTAGAAAAACCCTGTGATTTTTATAATGGGTTAAAGGTATAATATGATTGTCAGAAAGATAAATAAAATGTTAACTGTCAAAAAAAAGAATCCAAAGCAAAGAAAACCAACAGGTCTTCTGGCCTCTACACTGATGAGACCAGGTATAGAAAAACATATTTATGGCTGAGTGCAGAATTTTTAAAGGGGCAGTGAAAATTGGAGTATGTTCTGGGGAGAGTGTTCAGGGTAGTGTAGGATTGGAAATCACATCATTTTGAGAGAATGTGCTATCAAAGCAATGTTTCCCTGCTTCAAGGAGATGTGTGGGCAAGAGCACAGCTCAGTTTTCACTCCTTCCCCTCTGTGTGCCCTATGGCATAAACTGATAGACTTCTAAGCTACATAATTTGAATCCACTCACCTAAGTCCCCTCTTAGACACTTACGTTTTAAGACTCTATGGAACTTAGCTGGGTGTGGTGACACATGCCTGTAATTCCAGCTACTTGGAAGGATGAGGCAGATGGATTGCCTGAGCCTAGCAGGTTGAGGCTGCAGTGGCCGTGAGCATGCCACGGCACTCCAGCCTAGGTGACAGAATGAGACTCCAACTCAAAAAGAAAAAAAAAAAGAGTCTATGGACTTCTTCTCCTCAAGGACATGTATATGGTGTTCACTGGATGTAATTTTCTGGTATCTAGTAAAGCTATCACAATGTTCTCATGCCCAGTGTCACTGTGGTAGATATTACTAATATTCTCTGCTATTTCCAGTCCTCCTTCTCTCTGAGAAGGTAGGAGAATTACAGCTCTCCATTCACCTTAGCATTAAATGTCGTCATAGGGCCTGCTTTGGCCAATGAGAGTGATGAAAATATTTGAATACCTATTTCTTGTTCTGTCTCTGCCATGGAAAACCCTGAAGACTCACGTTGAGATGGCCATATTATAAAATGAAGGTGCTCTTCACAGTCAAGGTCCATGAGAAGCACAGGCCCACTGTGGCCAGTACCAACATGTAGTATGATTAAGAAATAAAACTACATTGTTTTAGACACTCAAGTTTGGGAGATAATTTGTTGCTGCAGCATAATCAAGTCTAACCTAATACTATTATCACAATGAGAGAAGCATCCTGAAAAAAACATATGTCTAATCTTTTAGGCACCTAGCTCTATAAATGAAGACCTAATACCTAAATGCCATTAATTACATATTCAGGAATTGATGGATGAAATCAGCAAGACTCACTAATTATCCCTTAAAGCCATAAGTGGTAGCAAGCTGCCTCTGTGAAGTTACTGTGAACACTCTTTTCCCCCAGATTCCAGTAAGTGTGTCTCCAGCCCTGTCTGCATTCCAAGAGCTTTGACATAATGAGAAATTCTGGGTGGGAAAGCCAAACTCTCCATCAGAGCCTGAACTTCAGCTTCTGAATGATTCAACAGAGGTAGCCCTTGGATCCGGCCCACTTTTAACCACTCCCATAGCATGTACTGTCCCAGAGGACAATAGCTAGTGAGGGGTCAGCATTTTGGAAAAGCCAGTGAGGCCCCAACCCTGAGAGAAAGGTTATGCTGTCTGTGTCTTCACTAACAATTTAATTTAAGTGTTGCTGTTTGTTAAATAAACACTCATGCATTATGAAACACACCATCCACTCTGCCGAGAAAGGTTGGGACCTGAGTCCTTAGCTGAGAGAAAAGTGTTTGCTGTGTTTGGGAAGTTACCTTCCCAAGTCCAACCAGGAAGTTAACCAAAAGAGACAATGAGTCAATCACCTGGCGTAATTTTCAGTTGTCAATTTGGGGGGAAAGTCCTCTATGTTCAAAAGTCTGGTTTTACCAGAGCAGTTTCATATGGTTCGTTTATTCTAATGTGAGTACCTCTGGTTGAAGTAGGGGGGAAAACAGTCAAGAAAAGAAAAGAAAACAGAATCACCCCATTAGAATAGAAAAGGATCCCCTGTGGCTTTCTATGCCTGGATCCAACCCACCCCTTCCCCGCCAAAGGCATCTTATTGGCAGACAGTATCTTCCAGTAATCAAAAACTCATGTTAGAAAATACTTACCGGGGTCTCGCTACAGAGAAAGCATTAAAGGGCATACAGAGATGAGGAAGAGAGATATAGTTTACAATCCATAACGTGCTCACTGGAGACAAGTCCACAAGTAACTACTGCACAACGCAATCTTAGTTGCCATAAGAGACGCATAAACCGTTCGCTGGGGGGGCTCGAGGGAAAGCCCGCTGCACCACTGCCCCTATGCCCATGCAATCAGCATCCCATTCAAGCTACCCTAAGCAGCCTCAGTGGCACGCTCAAGTTTCAATCAACTCCTTCCATACCTGCAGAAGACAGTTACTTATGAAATACAATTTGACATATGTCAAATGGCCATGATTATGAAGCGGATAATGCCAAGTATTGTCAAAAATGGAGACAGTTGGGAACTTTCTCTTGTGCATGGCTGGTGGGAGTCTAAACTGGTACAACCCTTCTGGAGAGCAATCTGGGAGAATCTGATGTAATTAAGAATGCATTTGCCCTGTAACCCAACAGTATCACCCCTGGCACTATATCACCAAGAAACACTTTTTAAAAAAATTTTTGGGAGGGGTAAGTAGGACTTTATATTAGAGGATAGAAAAGTTCCCAGCAGTGGGAGGGGTCCCAACAGGGTTGCCCCCCTAAGAAGCTCTTGTTTGGGGCCTTATACCACACAGTTGGTCACAGCAGAGTTTTGGCACTAGAGGAATAAATGCCAAGATGGTGGGTGCATACAGCAGAATACCATGCAGCAGTCACAAAAAACAAACTAAATAAAATCACACAATGTGAAAAGATCTTATAAACACAGTTTTGAATAAAATAATAAGAAAGGGATCAAGATATATAGCATGCTGCCAATAGTATAAATTTTAAATGCATAACAAGAAAACCATATTGCCTATCTTACAAGGGTATATGCATTTTTAAAGATACATATAAAAGCTATTGTAATGGGTGTCTCTGGGGAAGAGAAATAGAAAATATGGTTAGGAATAAAAGGGGAAAATAAATCAAGCCAAGGAGGACTTGCACTCTTGATGATGGCGTGTTACCCACAGAAAGGTTTGCATTCAACTCTCTTCACCTGAAGTGAAAAGGGGAAAATACACTTTGGGCAAAATGTGAGATATGTGTTTGAACCAAATTCATACCCAGTGTGGTGCAGTGGTTTACGAGGAGAGACACTGATGTCAGACAGACTTGGTTTTGAATTAGCGCACTATCATTTATTAGCAATGTCTGCAAGGATTAAGAAATAATAATGTATGTAAAGCACTTAGGTGCGGCACTGGTGCAAAGTAGTGGCAATTCCTAAAAGTTCTAAAAATCGACCATCCATATAACCCCGCAATCCCCCTACTGGGAATATACCTGGAAGAACTCAAAACACTATAAAAAAGATGCCTGCACACATATGTTTATCACAGCATTGTTCACAATAGCAAGAACATGGAACCAATTGTGCTGCCCATCAAGAGAGGACTGGGTAAAAAAAATGTGGTACACACACACAATGGAATATTATAGCCATTAAAAAGAACAAAATCATGAATTTCACAGCAACCTGGATAGACTTACAATCTATAATCCTGAGTGATCTTTCAAAGAAACAAAGAACTGAGTGTCACATGTTCTCACTCATAAGTGGACCTTGAACAACTATCATAATACCATAAGAAAAGGATTGACAGTAGCGGGAAACTGAGGGGGTTGGGAGGGTGGGGAAGCGGGATTGGCAGTAGTAGGAATCTGCCTGGGGAAGGGGGGACACACCTCATTAACAAGGGTATCTGCATAATGAATATTTGTATACCTAACCCTGAATTGTACCCCACAATTTTAAAATAAAAAATTTTAAAGTTAAAAAAAAAGAAATAATAACGTATGTAAAGCACTTAGGTGCAGCACTGGTGCAAAGTAAGCAATGAGCAAATGGTAGCTATCCATAATAGATAATATAATTTATCATTATTCTTTTCATTTCCCTCTACTTTAGCCCATACACCTTGAAACATTTTACATAGTAAGAAAATCATCATAAGCTTCTTACTGGCTTACGGTTTAAACGCTCCCTGCATCCAAGAGATTCAGAGGTATTATGTAAGATTAATCAATAAGAAAAACCAGAATGACTAGGGATCAAAATAGAGCAGGTGCCCTCTAAAGGAAGCAGAGAAAATAAACATCAGCAAGTATGTGGTCAGAGCTGAGACTGCATCTGAGCACAGAAGTTGGCCAAAGAGTCGTAGCAATGGAAATAGAGGCCAGGTGTTTGAGACCAGCCTGGACAACACAGCAAGACTCTATCTCTACAAAATTTATTTCTTAAAAAAGATGTCAGTAGAAAAGGAACAGTATAAAATTCATAGTTTCCGTTTCATAGCAAAATAAAATAAAAAGAAAATCCTTTGCAGAAACACACTTTGTTTATATACTTTATAGCATGGGTCTTCCTCTTAGGACTATTGGGTAACATAGAAGATAACACTTGTCAGCAATTTGGCTAAGACACAGAATTTCCATTTGAAAAGGTAACTAAGGCACTGAGGGCTGAACATGAAATTGTTAGTAATGAGAAAGGGAGTGCTGAAGCCATATGATTGAGTCTCTTGCTTTTTGATAATCTCACTAAGCTCAGAGAAAGAACATGCCGAGTCTGGAAAAATAGCCAGTGAACATAAAGGATGAATAATCTTTCTCCCATAGGATAGTCATAAACGTCCTACACTATGGAGCCAAATTACCTAGGTTCAGATCCTGCTCTACCACTTACTAGCTCTGTGATCTTGGGGGAGTTGCTTAACCTCTCTGTGCCTCAGTTTTCTGAACTGTAAAATGAGGATGATAATACAATCACAAAGTTGTTGTGAGAATTAAATAAGGTCATATCCTTAAGGCACTTGGAAGAGTAGTGGGCATATAATAAGCATTAAGAGTTATATAATTATGTGATAAGTAAATAGATGCTAGACTGCTTAGGCAAGACTCTGACAGGTGCTAGATTCTGACTGAATTATCTCTTTGATGCTTTAAGTACCATCTATGAGGGAGGCAAAGTTGTTTCCCATTCAGATAGCTGTTGAGTCTGTATTCTCACACAGTGAAATACGCGTGCTCTTCTCGCCAGGCACTGGAGGGGGATGTCAGATCACAGCAACAACAGTAATCTTGTAGCTGTCATAATAACCAGAGGCCACTGGACACTGGGCTTTGTGTCAGGATCTTCATGCACATCTTAAAGCTCCTGCTTGAAACAAACTAAGCACTGTTGTTAGCTCCACTTTACAGTCGGCAGCACTAAAGCTCAGAGAGGTTGAGAGACTTCTTCAAGGTCACGCAGCCCATAAATGTTAAAGTTTCTGTGCTCTTTTCACTGTATGACACTGCCCCTTCATTATTCCATTAAACATCCGGAAGGAGGAATATTAAAATTGAAGTCTCCTTGGTGTCTTTTCTTGCCATCATCTGCTAGTGAGAAGTGCAATGACCACAGTTCCATTTCCTGATTATGAAAATGAAGATCCAGCATTTGTTAATGCAGAGGAGCTTAAAGTTGATAAATTCTTTTTTTTCTAGTGCAACCAACATGATGAGTGATGAGTCACAAACAAGGCACATTCCCACGGCAAACAATCTCCAGAGAGCATGTCAGAATGCAGGTGTGCAGAAATGATGCTATTTGAGCTGTGACCCAGGACCTGCCTGAATTTAAGTGTTTAGTCTATCTTTAGCCTAATTTCAGCATATGAATTATTATTTAGTAACATGTTACATGTGACATACCTCACAACTGATCATGACACATCAGTATGTCCCAGCACCAAGGTTGACATCTGCTAGTCTAAGAAGCTCCAGGGAACTTTATTCACTTAAACGAGACTGATTTGATTTTGTTTTTTAGAAATGAGGTCTCACTGTGCTACCCAGGCTGGAGTGCAGTGGTACCATCATAATTCATCACAGCCTTGATCTGGACTTAAGAGATTCTCCCACCCCAGCCGCCTGAGTAGGTAGGACTACAGGCACCTGACACTACATCCTGCCTCTCTTCTTTAGTCAGTCAGATGCCGTGCCTGATATGACACCTTGTGAGATGTAGTTGTGTTTTGAAGGATTTTGGAGTCTCAAGAGTTCTGGATTTAGGTGGAACCATCTACACTATTATTGAACAGGTTAAAGAACAATTTCCAATATAACTAGCCTCTTGTATAAGTTGCAGAATAGATTATGGATTAGTGGTGTCAGCAGGACTTTGGGGTGGGGGTGGGAGTGGCAGGCTGGAGAACAAGGGGAACTAATGGAAGCCATCCATTTCTTTGGATTTGCCTTGGAAAATGGTCTGGACCACCTATTCAGCAACAGTCTGAGTAGAGGGGAGTTCCCAGTCCACGCGGGCAGGGCTGGGTCTGTGAAAGTGCACCCATGGGACCTTTGCCTTTGAAAGGGAGATGACAGCTCTCACATACAGGATCCCAATCTCACATTTTAACATCATCAAAATTTAGCACCTTTCCACAATTGCCAATTGCATTAATTCATTTTTAATATAAAGACAGTCTCCACATCTGAAACAGCAAAAGAATAAAGATGTGACTTAACCTCTTCTGTTTTCTTCTTCTAAGACACAGGTTTCCCCACCCCTGCTGCCACCTTTGCAAAATGACGGAAAGAATATTCTTCTCTTCCTCCAGAATCAACAATATTGCATCATCAGCCCTTACTGATATTTCAGTTTGAGTTTCTATTTTAGCTCCATAACATATACCTTAAATACACATATAAAGAGAAATAGTCAACAAGTTCCATTTAAAATTGGGGAAGTTGGCTGGACGTGGTGGCTCACGCCTATAATCCCAGCACTTTGGGAGGCTGAGGTGAGAGGATTGCCTGAGCCCACGAGTTCGAGACCAGCCTGGGCAACATGGTGAGACCTCATCTCTACAATAAATCAAAAAATTAGCCAGGCATGGTGGCATATGCCTGTCGTTTCATCTACTTGGAAGGCTGAGGTTGAAGGATCACCTAATCCCAGCAGGTCAAGGCTGCGAACTCAAACTCAAAAAAAAAAAAAAAAACAGTTAAAAGCTCAGGAGAAATTTGCCCAAGATCACAAGGCATGGTGATCGTCCGAGTCACAGGTTCTACCCTCTGAGCCACACATCTTTGGGGAGGTGCTACTCTGTGGCATTCTCTACTCTCCTCTCCATCCTGTTGCACTGGTAGACAGGACGAAGAATGCCAAGAAACTGTATAAGCATGTTGGCACAGAAACAAACAATTAAATAAACTAGAACCAGAAAACCTGGGTTCTCCCACGGGAAAGTCATCAATCCATTACATGACTCCATTTCCTCACATATTAAAGGACAGTCTTTAAAACTCTGCATTGCCCAATGTGTGGGGACATGCCACAAAGTTGTTTTTTGAAAGTTGATTTCTGACTCAACCTGTAATCCCAACACTTTGGGAGGCCAAGACAAGAGAAGTACCTGAGCCCGGGGATCTGAGACCAGCCTGGGCAACTTGGTGAGACCTCGTCTCTGCAATAAATCACAAAAACTAGCTGGGCGTGGTGGCGTGCATCTGTAGTTCCAGCTACCTGGAAGGCTGAGGTGGAAGGATTGCTCAAGGCCGGCAGGTCGAGGCTACAGTGGCTGTGAGTGTGCCACTGCACTCCAGCATGGGTGATAAGAATGAGACTCCAACTCAAGAAAAAAAAGAAAAAGAAAGAAAGTTGATTTCTATAGTGCTAACTATTTTGTGCTTAGTATGTACTGGGCATAGTACTCACCTCTTTATATCTGTTACCTCATTAGCCCTCATACCATCCTTTTGTGTGAATAGCTTTAGGGTCTTCATTTTACAGATGGAGAAATAGAGTCCCAGAGAACGGTATGTGATTTACCTAAGACAACTCAAGCTGGTGAGTGGCAGAGATGAGGGGTGAATTAGCCCCCAGCAGGCCTCCAGAGTCCGGACTAGTGACTGCTCTATGCTGCATAGATAGGGGCTACATAAGGGGTCTGGAAAGGCAAATGGATGGCTTTGGTGGATCACTGGGGAAGGGGGAGTTTGGGGGCCTATAAAGGAGACTATCTCTTCTAGAAAATAGTTTTCAAAGACTGAAAAGTGTTGTAAGACACTTCTCTGGACCTCCCCTCCTGCTGATCTTGGAAAACAACCTCACAAGGGCTAAAATGTCAGCACTGGGTTTGCTCTGTTAAGCTCCTGGTACCATAAGCCTCCTGCAGGTGACAAAGGTAAGCCAACAGAGGCGAAGCTGGGGAACTGGAATCACAAACTAGCGGCTAGAGCTGTTGCTCTGGGGTGAGACTGACTTGGGAGGTTTCTGTGCAAAAGCTTTGACAAAGGGTGTGAAAGTCATGAGAATTTTGCTTAGCTTTGCTTCTCCTTTGATGGCCAGAGGGGCCGCTGACCTGCAGAGTCCCCTTAATGTGTTCTCTGCATTCAGTAGAGACACAGCTAGGATCCAGAAGCTAATTTGGGCCAGGAGCAGCCTGTTTGGGGACTGTGCCTACAGACTGGTGGGCCAGGAGGCGGGAAGCCCAGCACAGGGCTTCTGCTCCAGCTCGCTCACATGTCACCATACCACAAAGGTGCCTCCCTCGGTCATGACCGCCACACCATGTAGGTTCAGCATCCTCTCCTTTCTTTCTCTGTCCGTGAGCAGCTTGCTTCTTCAGTCATCCTTCTAATAATCGCCTGTTAATTAGGAGGAGGTGATAACGTGCTAACAAAATTAGCAGTTTCAATATAGCCCTAAAGTGTGAGTGTTTCAAAGAAAATGAAAGCTTGGTCACTCCTTGGTTATTTTTATTCTCTGCCACCCACTTACCTTTTGGGCAATCTGTTCCCTGAGTGCACCCTTCCTCTCCCTCCACACACTCTTCTCTCCCTGGCTTTCGGGCTCTTTTTTAAAACTGTTATGCATGTCTTTCCCTTCTCTTTCCAGCCGTGATACATCACAAGTAGGCTGCGTTTATCCTTCCCCTTCCCCTCTGCCTTATTGCCTGGTAGGGAGAGTTAAAGCAGTTGCTGGGAGCACAAATAACGTCGGGGGTTATTTGGAACCACAAGTTTTAAGGATAAAATTAAATGAGCAAGAAAGGAAAAAAAGGAGCAAGATTTAGCTACATTGGCTGAGGGTAGGGGAAGAAATACAGAGCATATGTGAACAGGACTTGTGAGAAAGCAGCTCTGGCCTCAAATCCCTGGACTTACCCAAATTAGAACTTGGTTGCCATGAAATCACAAGTGTTCCTCCTCCTCAAAGAATAAAAGCCACTGTCAAGTCTCCCATGTGCAAATAACCTCCCCAGATTCTTGCTGATAGAAGGAGGCCTTTCCTACAACTCTGAAAAGGGTTGACAGGTGGATGGGGTTGGAGCCCCCCACCAGGGGGAGAGCCAAAGTTTGGGGAGTTAAGGTTTGGAAATAAATCTAGTCAAGGGACCCCTGGAAAGAGTGGGTCTTGAAATCAGCAGGAACTGCAGCAGAGCTCACTAGCAAGTGCTCAGGTGCTTCAAAGAGCAAATGAAAATGTCCCCAGTTACCGCTGCACATGGTTCATGCCCATGGCTCCTCCTACTGGAAGCTAGCTTTTCTCTAGTAGGTGCTCAATACATTGTGGCTGAAACAAATACAAGACCCCTCAGTACTTATTTGGGATCTGAAAAACAAAGGTTTGGGTCAATGATTTAGACATGCAAATAGTAGCCAACAAAATAGAATTAGAAAGCTATGCCACAGACACTTTTACCAGGTCTATGTGTTTAAAAATAATAATAACATTTACTTCATAAGGTTGTTGTGATGATCAATTGAAATAGTCCTGGGAAAGTGAATTCATGATAAATGTTTTTTTAAGATTATTTTTTATTATTGTACACAGTTTCAAGGTACTTGTGACAATTTAATACACTCATATAATTTTTAAAGATCAAATCAGTGTACTTAACATATCCATGACTTCAGCATTTTTCTTTTTTAATGCTAGAAACATTCGAGTTATTCTGTACCAGCGATTGGAAAAGAACAATAAATTATTGTAGACTATAGTCACCTTACTGAGCTATCAAACACTAGGTCTTATTTTTTCTGTATACAAACTGTATATTTCTACCCATAAATCAACTTCTCTTCATACCCTTCTCCCCATTAAATATTGTTTATTTTTATTTTCTGACTTCATATAAGTGTCTGGGACTTCTCATGACCAAGTTCAGAGGTGGCTGTGTAGGGACCTGAGTAGAAAGGATGCTGATGAATGGCCCTTCTCTCTTTCTAAGATGTGCTACAAGGCACAAAAAATGCACAGCCGGTTCTTATCCTCGTCCTGTGTGTTTAGAGAAGTGACCATGACTCTGTACTGCATGTCAGAGGAAGGGAATAAAGAAACTATTTTAACTCCTACTATCTGCCCACCAATCTACTGATCACTGCTTGTTATTTGAGGAAGATATTATTTCACACATCTTCCAAATATCACTGAGGCTCTGGAAGTTTTAATAGTTTAGCCAAGATGGCTCCATTAGCAAGTGATGGAATGAAGACAAATCCAAATCTTCTTGAGTTAAAATAAATACATTCTGGAACACCCCCTACCAATGCCACTCCAAGTCTCCATGCTAAGCTGATCCAGAATCTCTGGGCAGAGCCTGGCTTTTAAAAATGCTGCCCAAGGTCCATACCCAACCACACAGGTCTGAGAATCACTGGGCTACTTGATCTCTAAGGACACTGCCAGCCCTGATGTTGTATAATGAGGAGAAAATGTTGCTCTCTTAATGGTTGGTATGTTTTTTTTTTTCTTACATAAAGACTTGCCTTTGTTTACAAAAATACTTTGATAGTTCCACTGGAGGAAAAGAAAAAAGTGAGAACTCCAGGGAGAAATAGGGAGAGGGTGGAGGGGGGAAGAGAGAGAGGAGGAAGGATAGAAAGGGAGAGGAAAGATAGGAGAGAAGGGTGGAAAGAGGGAAGGGGGGGTGGGAAAAGGTGAAGAGCAAGGAGACCGGGAAGAGGGGAGAGATGGAGAGGAGGGAGTGGAGGAGGGAGGAGGGCAGGGATGCAGAAGGGCAGAAGAGAAAGGGGGAAAAGGGGAAGATAGTGGAAGAGAGAGAAGAAAGATGGGAAGGAAAAGGAGGGGAGGAAGATAGAGGCAGGAGAAGGACAGGAGGTGTAATGAAAAAGATACGGGGGGAGGGAAAGAATATGGGAGGGAGAAGAAGACAAACTGCTATATGCTGCCGGAAGTGAGTGCCCTGAGAGTTCCCACATCTTCAGTAGAGTCTGCAGAACTCACAAACGTCACAGCGGTGTGGAATTTCTTCTGGAAGTCAGTAAGAAGACAAATTCTACATCTGGGTTGGTAAGGGGCAAAAGAGAAAAGGCTTCCATAGATCTAAGTACACACTGGTATAAGTGAGAAAAATAACCTGGCACTGGGTTTTAATCCCAGAGACCAACTCATGAATAGAAATAAAGTAGGTCTTGAGCCTTCCTCCGATGCCAGCAGAGACTTCAGTTGACCCTTCTGTGATGACAAGGGGCCCTCACATTCATGTCTGTTGCTCTGTAACTTTGATGATAGGAGCCTCGTTAACTGAGTGCTAGGTGCCATGCATGTAAGTGCATGTATGTGTTCTCTCATATATATGTTCCCATGTGTATTGTTTCATCTCTTCCTTAAACCTGATATCATTTGGATGTCATCCCCTCCAAATCTCATGTTGAAAGGTAATTCCCAGTGTTGGAGGTGGTTGGGTCATGGAGGTGGATCTCTCATGAAGGGCTTGGGACTGTCTCGTGGTAATGAGTGAATTCTCACTCTATTCATGTAAGAGCTGGTTATGTTAAGAGGCCTGGAGCCTCTTATTTCTCTTGTTCTACTCTTGCCGTGTGACACACAGCCCCTATCAACCTTCCACCATGATCATAAACTTCCTAAGGCCTCGTCAGAAGTTAAGCAGATGCCAGCACTATGTAGAACCATAAGCCAAAATAAACCTTTTTTCTTATAAATGAGCCAGCTTCAGGTATTTCTGCATAGCAGCACAAGATGGACAAATACACACCCTATGAAAAAGGTCCTGTATCTTATGGATTGAGCAATTGTGGTACAAAGAGACTAAAAATTTGCACAAGGACATCAATGCTTAATTAGTGTCAGGCCCAGAGTTTGAACCCAACCAATCAGACTCTGTGACCCTCATGCTCCACCACTGCACTACAGTGACTCCTGAGGCTTAATGTTTCTTATCTCATTTGTTTCTTATAACAGCATGACAGTACAGAAATGTATTGCTGTCCTCACTTCATGCTTACATGCAGAGAAGGTCACATGACCTACTTAAGGTTACATAGTTGGTATCTGGGTGCAGTTTGGACTTATCCTCTAAAACTTCAAATCCAGAAGTCCTGTGCTACCTCCATCCTAACCATGAGGCCAGGCAAGGCTGTCCTCATGCATCCCAGGCAGAGGCCCTAGCCCCCTATATAACGCAGGTTGAACCTTAGGAGGTAACACCCTGCTTACCAAAAACACCTTCCCAACTGATGCTTGCATAAAATACTGGCACATACTGTCTTTTACTATCCCTTCGGTTTTCTTTTAAAACACAATTGCCATCAAAAAAGTTGTCATTCAAATTTTCCTCATAATTGAGTGTGAGTGATTTTAGTAGGTAATCCCTTTTGGGGCACCAACTCCTACACTGTACCATGAGCACATAGGGAAGACTGTCAAGGAGAAACCAAGAGAAAGCACAGGTCATAGAGGTGGAAGTTTGCAGGACCAGCTTTGTCTCCTCTTCCAGCAATTTTGTTTAGACAAGATCAGAAGTGTTCAGGGTGATATGGCCATAGATAGCAATCCTCTTTAGAAACTGAAGCATTCCTAAAGGTTCGTTTTTTATTTTTTATTTTACTAAATTGCCTAGCAGAGTAACGATGATAAGGTACAGTCAGTGAGAGAAGCTTGATGTTCAAACAAGATCAGAATGAACAGATGAAAGAAAAGGAAGGAGTAGAAACAGGAGGCAAGAAAGAAATGCATGCCGGTCTAAGAACTCACCCAGCATTCACACAACATGCTCATATAGAGAGACAAGAACTGGGAGGGTAATGGAATTAGAGGACAGAAGGTAAATTAGACCGCAAATTATGAGATGATATTACCAGTGTCACTGCTAACAAAGCATTGTTTGGTTCATTTATACATATACTTGATCATGCAGAAAATATTTCCTGGAGTCACCTGTGCACCATTTCCAGCTAGAGGCTGAGCACACTAATGAAGCACTGATGATCTAATGGGGGCAACAGACACACCAACAGATAATTATTACCTGAAGCAATGCAGTACACTTGGAGATCAAGATGCACACAGCTTGTTGTGGCAGTTTAGTGGAGGTGGGTATAAGCTCAGGAAGGAATTCCCAAAAGAGGTGAGTCCTGAGCTAAAACTTACAGACTAAGAATTAGCAACTAAACAGAGTGAGAAGGAAGAAAATAGCAGCAGCAAAAGCATAAAGGCGAGAACTCAAGTAGTTTGTTTGGATGAACAAAGACCTGCTTTCTAGGTACAAGACATGGTCCTGAGTCCTATACAGACTTGAAACAGTGAAGAACACAAAGAATACTCTTGGTAAGAAGATGGATCTGGTTAGCTTGGACCTCGCTTCCCTGAATGATAAAATAACATCTAATTCAGCATTCCAATAATACATCTCTCTCTCTCAAATTGTAGCTCACTATTTCCAAGACAGGAATGGGAGAAGGACTCTGAGAGGAAGTTGAACAATGTATGGTCCAAGAGGACAGAGTCTTGGTCTCTTCTCCTCTTCCAGTCTCATGGGAGCAGAAGTCACAATGGACACAAAAACAGATATTGAGAAGACAACAGGTGCTTTGGTCCTGGGAGTGGAGAGTTCATGAAAGTTGGAGGGACTTCAAGTTTTGGTGGAATGGGCTCCTGGAACTCCTGTGGTTTGGGAGGAGGGGCCTGGGTTTAGGTAATGGAACGAGCACTTGATGAGAGGACGAATCAGAATTTCTCAAAAGAAGGAAAAAACAAGTCTGAATGAGAGGAATGGATGACCAAACAATATAGGAATGAGCAAAACATGTACAAGGGACAATGTGACAACAAGTTGGGATGCAGCAAGGAATAGCTAAAGAGGGAGGAACAATGGGAGAAAATCAAGAACCAAAGAATGAAGACTGTTCTTCTTGAAACCCAGACTCTTGATACCCGACACACAGTTACTGTGTATTATGTCTACCTGTTATCTATTTCCCTTTCTAGCTTACTCACCAATTTCCCTTTGGGCAGTCACCCTTGTTTCATTGGGCAGAGTCTAGTCCATCCTAGAGAGCTACTTCCTCCCTGTCCAAGAGATGGGAGATGATTCAAGCTACAACTCGGATGCTCCTTCTCTAGAATTTGAATCTTAATAACCAAACATGGCTAATTACTGATAGGATAAAGAGGCAATTGATATTATATACTTATATCCATCTAGCCTACCAAATTATCTGATTTATTCTACAAGTTTTTGACTAGAGTTGCTTAAATCTTTTGTATGCAATCATAGCATCAGCAAAAAGAGAGAGACCTTTACTTCTTCTGATGTTTATACCAGTTATTTCATTTTTGTGTTTTATTACCTTGGAGGGCCTAACAAATGCAATGTTTAATACTAGTAATAGGGGGCACCCCTGAGTATTTTCTAGCTCTAGCTGAAATAATCTCCCTGTTTGCAGATCCGTCATTGTTTTGAGTAAATAATCCATATGTATCCAAGCAATCACCTTTTGTTTCCATTTTACTTGGATTATATTAAGAATAGTTGTTGAAATTTATAAAATGTTATTTCAGCCCACATTAGTCAGATTTTTCTTTTTTTAGTTAATAAAATTATATTGATAGTTTGTTCATATTGATTGCATATAAAATAAATACACACAGTCAATACTGTTTATCTAACTCAATAATAATCACTAAATAATAGAAATGATAAAAATATTTAACTTACATCACTAAAAACTTTTAAATGTATGTGAATAAATGTAACTAAAAAATGCAGAAGACAACAAAAAGTATAAAATCTTACTGGAAAATATAAAATAACATCTGAATGAAGAGAAAATATAATTTAAATTTATTGAGTAATTAGTATGAACATGGCAATTGTCCCAAATTAATATGTTGACTTAATACAATTTCAATTAGAATCCCATCAGCCATTTTAATGGAATAAAATAACCATTAATTCTATGTGGAAATATGAATGCCAGGCAATAGTCAATAAGCAAATGAAGAAAGAGCACTGAAGACTAGACAATTGATGGCAGACATTGTAAGATTACTATCATCAAATTAATAAGGAAACCTAGAACTAGATGGATAGACCAGGGAACAGATTGAGAATCTAGAAATGGACTCTGGTATATTTAGGAATTCAATAAATTACAAAAGAGGTAATGCAATTCAGTGAAAAGGGGATGGATTTTTATATATAAACAGTCCTGGCCCAACTAGCTAGCCAAGCAAGAGGCATTAGAGTGTGGAGTTCAGTGCCAGATCCCCTGGGTTTAATTCCCGCTTTCACCTCTTGACTGGCTCTGTGACCTTTGGGCTAGTCGCTCGACTTCTCTGTGCCTCATTTTCCTCAACTGCAAAATGAATGTAGTAAGAAAATCTATGTCTTAAAGTTGTGAGGGATAGGGGTCATGTTAGTTGATACATGTAAAGTGCTTATGTGACAGATTACTAATAGCTCATAGTAGGTCTTCAGTACGTTAGCTATTATTATAAAATTATCATTAGGAACTAAATAAATAAAGCCTCCAGCTTCCACTAGACACAAAAGTAAATTTCCAGGCAGATTAAGATTTTTGTAAAAAAAAAAACAAAAAAAACTTTTTTAGAATCAATCTAAAATCTGAACATACTCTTTAGAGATAGAAATGAGGGAAATATTCTCTCCCTAGATTGCAGATAAAAAAATATGAAATTTAAAAACAGACATTTAACTACATTTTAAAAAGTCATTGGGTGCAGTGGCTCATGCCTGTAATCCCAGCACTTTGGGATGTTGAGGCGAAAGGATCGTTTGAGGCCAGGAATTCAAGACCAACCTGGGCAATATAGTGAGACCTTGTCTCTACAAAAAAATAAATAAATTGACCAGGTATGGTGGTGCACACCTATAGTCCCAGCTATTTAGGAGGCTGAGGCAGAAGGATTGCTTGAGCCCAGAAATTATAGGCTACAGTAAGCCATGATCGTGACACTGCATTCCAGCCTGGGTGACAGAGTGAGTCCCTGTCTCAAAAAAGAAAATGAAAGAAAAGAAAAGAAAGAATAACATATTTGAAGGCAAGATATATCCTTAAAAGGTACACAAATAATTGAAATTCAAAAGACCAGAAGAAGACAAACATCTTAACTGAAGAAATGAGCATACGTTATGAATAGTTCCTTTTTTAAAAAAAGGCTCAGCCAAAGGCCTACAAACACATGAAAAGATGCTCAGATTCAATGATAGTCTGAGAAATGCAAATTAAAATAACAATGAGATATCACTTTACACCCTTCAGACTGGTACAATTTAAAAGAGCAATAATCCCTACTACCTTCAGGGATGTGTGAAAAGGGTGCTCTCATACATGCTTGGGGACATGTCAAGCGTTACAGTGCTTTGAAAAGCAATGTGATAGCATCTGTTCATATTTAAAATATACATCCCTTTTATTCATCAATCCCACTCCTGGACTACACCAGACATAAAAGCAACTGCACACATATACAAAGATATTCTTGTAGCATTGTGCATGGTAGGAAAAAAATAAGCTGGGAAAAAATTTATAATCAACAGGAGAATACCACATATATAACACAACCTCTCAGTGAAATATTATGCATCCATTAAAAAGAGTCTGTTTGCCTAAGAACGTGCAGTAACAACAGCATGTTTAGCTGCCAGTTTGGGAGCCCAACACCTATTTATGCTCAGAATCCCCTGCAATCTCATGGGTGACCTCTCCTCTGTCACCTCTCTGTTGGCATCTCCACCCATGCTATAGATCAAACCAATAGCAAGCAAAATTTCCTTGGCTTTCAAATTTGGCAGGTCATGCATGTATATCCTCCCAATAAGACTGTGAACCTGGGCAACCCCCTCTGGTCCCCTCCCACAGTGGGCACTTTCCTGTCCTCTCAATAAATCTTGCTTTCTAAAAAAAAAAAAAAGAAAGAAAGAAAGATTGTGAACCTTTGGGCCCCCATCAGCACATCTTTCTCTGAACTGTTTTTCTCTTCCAGTAAAGCAGATAGAGCAGGCTGATGTGAAAAAGCATCTTACGAAGAAATACAACCCACAGTGCATTAACAATGGGACCCCAATCAATTCACACAGTTAGCCTCTATGGCTACTACTTCTTTGTTTGTAAAAGCAGGAAATGCACTATATACCTTATAAAACCCTGAAGACTATTTAGTAATCAACTAAAATACCCATGGGAGTGTACTTTTCCTGATTATAAAGTTCAACTCTGAATCTGCATTTCTCCATCCTCATGATCCATGGAGATAGATATTTGGGTGTGGTGCAGGGGGTGGGGTGGGGGTGCCAGTTGCTGTCCATGGTGCTACTTTTCACCATGAGACGTTAAGTGACAAGGATCAAATCCACAACTTGGACTTCATTTATAACACTGTATGCCAACAAGTTAAGACCACTATGATCTCAATGAGAGGAGATGCTAGCATGGAAAAGGCCTATCAGACACCTCTTGTGTCATATCCTCACCGTTCACTTTTGCACTCCAGGAACTGTTGCTGCAAACATGTGTCTTGAGGTTTAACTCGACAGCACTTTGCCTCCGCTGCATTGTGTATCTCTCATGTTGTACCCTGGGGCTTCTCGGCTATCAGCATGTGAGAAGCCTGAAGGAACCTGCAGGGCATATGATCAAACCTGGGAATGTAAGAGACCTAATGCTCCATGAGGTAGCCCTTGACCTAGGGGAGATGGGAACAGTGGATCCATATGGTCTTATTCCAGTCTTCAGGCAGACAATTTGAAGGTGTATTCTTTGTACCTCCTAAGAGGGTCCCAAGTGGCATTGAGCCTCAGTTGACCATCATAATATCCTGTATCTAACACATCCTCGAGTTTGGCTTGGTCTGTTTTGCTGTTTTACTCTAGCCAAGATAGAATACCCATATTCAAGACCCTTTTGAAGGAACCTAGGCTAGTATTGAAGGAGATGGGAAATGATTCTCATAAAAGCATTGATATTCAAAGAAAACCAGACATGTTACAATATAACAAGATGAACATCAATAACAGCATAAAAAAGGGCCAGTCTGCAAAATGAACAATTCATTGCTTAGGTCAGCGATGGCTTATGCTGCATTGTTATCTTATCCTCATTAGATTGGGTGATGCCAACCTCTCTGCTATCTACGTATACTCACACTCTCCTACCAAAAGAGACACTGTTCTTATTTTAGGGCAAGTCTGGATCCCAAGGCTCTGGGTCTCAGCTCACCTAGGATCACAAGGAGCGCCATTATTACAACCGAATGTATCCATGCTCAAAAATATTCCTGCAAATAATACTTAGTACTAAAATTAGACATCAAGCTGAAGTAGTTTTTAATATGTTGAGGATGTCTCTTAGAATCCAAAAGCTCATAACTTCTCCCTTAGAAAAGTGCACATATACATAAGGTTTTAAATAAAATATTACAAGGTTCACAGACTCTATGAAGTTAATTCATAACCTCAGATCAGGACTACATCATCTCAGGTTGCCAAATTTCAAGAAATTATAGGAAATGAACATCTGACCATATGAATCAAACGAGCATCTGACACTTCCCAGGCCTGAGCTGGTCCTCAGCTAACCATCACCTTAAGTCAAGGCAGCCAGTTTAAGAAAATTGGAAGGACACTATGAAGTCTGGGTGCCTACAGGGCTAAAGTGGCCCTTACAATCTCATATGAAGCAGATCTTCCTATTCCTGCCCCATCTCAGAGCAACCTCAAGCCCAAGTTTAACCCTGGAATTAATGTGATGATCCTATCCCACCTACCCTATTCCAAAATGACAATGTCCTTTTGAAAAAGAAAGACAAATGAGATTGCCATAGCTCATAACAACTCAAGCACACCAACAGGTATTCAGACCGGTTGGAACTAGTCTGCTGTAATAACCTCTGTAATAGTAAACATCCTAGTATCAAAGATCTAGATATAATAATTATCTGCAAATATCACTGGGCTGGCTTACTGGAATATTCCTGTGCCTTAGTTTGGGTTTCCTCAAAAGCAAACTGGAAGACCAAGATTGAAGTGCAAGTAGTTTATTTGGAAGATGATGTGAGGATGTGACTGATGGATGACTGATACACTATCAAGCCAGCTGCTACTAAGGAAAAATGGAATTTAAACTCACTGGAGAAATTTTAGTAGGTAATAAACACTACCAGTCACTAGTTGAGGGATGTTGGGGAAGAGAGACATTAATTCCTCTGAACTTCTGACTACAAAACAGGATATAATGTGGGTCAAGTGTCAAGAGAAAGCCCCCAGGCAGGGAAATGCACATGCTGACGGAAGTCGCCCTGAAGTAGTAAGAAGAGAATATGAGAGATTCTGACAGCAATTACCCACCATAAAATACTCTTGGGCACCATTCTTTGCTCTAAGGATTAGAAATCATGAGTCTGATGATAACGTTGAGCAGAATAGGACACTTGGCTTCAAACAATTTACTTTACAAAAGTCACTTGGGAGTGTTATAAAATCATAGCTAAGCTCTATTCAACATCAATAGCATACCACCACAATTAGCATTTATTTAGTTCTTCCTAACAGCAAGATATGGCACTAGGCACTTACACAGACATTGTTTTACTTAATCCTCAAAACTGCTCTATAATAAGCAGTATTATCCTGTTTCAATAGATTTGGAAAACTGAGTCTCAAAGTTCAAGGTACCTTAACCAACAGGATACAGTTAGTAAGAAATGGATAGAGAATTTAAATGCCTAAGCACATCCTCTTTCAATGACACTACATTATCCTTTTGACTTCTTAGACTCTTTCTCCCTTTTTTGTACAGAGAATATTTACTGAACCCTGATTATATGCAGGGAACAGAAGTAAGGACTATCACATTACGTGTCACGAAAATCATATCACCTAGCCCCTTCTACAGTTGAGATAACTAAATCTTAGAAAACTTAGTTAGCTTTCTAAAATTGCAAATTAGTAAAGCAGAAAATCCAGGACAAGAAATCAAGTCTTTCCAACACCAAAGCTCCCGCTTTTGCTCATTAAACTATTTTACCGCATAATCCTGAGAATAACACAGGTATGAATGGCTGAATGCCTGCTGTTGAGTGTCTGTTGGAATCATTCTGCCATAAAATCCAGAGTAAAAATAAGCCCCAAATTCAACAGATCTCTTTCCTTCCCCTTCCTACTCTCCCTCCAGGATTTTGCCTAGTAAACATTAGAGAAGCAATGTTTTAGATATCTTCATATTTGGCAGAAGCAGGGCAACTCAGCAGCCAGCCAGTCTCACTCTATTTGAGAGGAAAAGAAGGTATTTTTTTTCCATTAGAAGATAAGACAGAAGCATTTCAAGGAATTGGCTTTCATTTCCTTGCATTATTGCTCTAATTTTCTCATTATACACAATTATTAAATGTGCTTTATTATGATTAGATGGTCTTTACTTATAACAAAGGAACAATCAGGCCTGTGGTTGTTTGTATTCATTTGTGTACATACACATATGGGGAAGGGGAAGATAAACTAATTTTTAAAGTGAAATTATTGTTAATGTAAAAAACATCTATTATCACTAAAAGCATATATAATTGCCTACTACAAAAAAAAACATTGCACAAATACAGGTTGGGGAGCATCTGTGTCTAGTAAGTAGCAAAGAAAAGAAAAAAAAGAGAATACAAGGATCCTAGTGGAATACCAAAATGCTACCTTTTGTAAAGGAAAATGTAATCGGGAATGTTGAATGGGACTGTGGCACAGTGATCATCTCAGAATTCTACAACAGAATCTGGATTAGAATGTTAAGTATTAAAGAGCAAGAGAGTGCATTAAAGGGTTCTAGGGAATGCCATGAAAATGATTTGAGCAAAATAGGATCTAGAAGGTTAAAGAAGCAAGGTTAATAGCATCTAGCTGGCTGCTCTGCATCCCTTCTTCTCCATATTCCCTTACACAAAGAGTATTCCTTATGGATTGGACAACCACTCAAATGCATGTTCATGATCACTTCACTTTCTGAATATGATTGTGGCATTCTGTAAAACATTATTTTATAAAGTTTACCCTTGTAAAAATTCAGTGTGGCCCTCACAAATTCACTGACGTCTCTCTGTGATTGACATTTTCTCCCAGTTGACAGCATTTATCTCTAGCCATTATTGTCAGTGAACATTTCATATTTATCTCAGTTTTGATATAAAATATCACCAGAGGTTTAAAAGTCTCCACAATGAGTTCCATGTGATTCAAGAGAGAGGCAGCAAAATCCATGTTGACTCGCTATCTCCCTGTGGTGGAGACAGACAAAGGCTTTCTAGAAGTCATTTGGCTTAAATTACTATTTCCATCATCAAAGTGAGCAGGCTGCAGAAACTATCTTCAAAACTTTTTCAATCCATTGCTCCCAAACGGCCCCATTCCTCAATGGGAAAAATCTGGATTTGTTATAACCTGCTCTAAATTTGCCATAAATGCATTAAACTTGATTGAGCCCCCACCGCCTGTGTGTCAAGAACTCTGCCCAGTCCTAGAGTTACAAACGAGGTGCTGAGAGAATATGGAGACAGATGAAAGAAAACAAATACAGAAAGAGATGATTATAACTCAATACAATGAGTGTCATGCCTGTTGCAGCCATATGCATGGGATTTTATGCCAACAGAAAGGAAGGTGCCTAACCCATTTTGGTAGAAGATGGAGAGAGTAGGTAAATAAGTGCTGAGAAGGGCTTCCTGGAGAGTTGATACCAGAACTGATTCTCAAAGGGTGAGCATGAGTTAACTCAGCAGCTAGGGACAGGCCAGTATTGGCAATGAAGCAAGCCCCGGCAAACCCCAATGTGAGAAACAATATATCAAATACAAGGAGCTACCAACAACTCAGTGCCATGGAGGGTTAAAGGCAAGGTAAACCACGGTTGAAATATTGGTAGGAGCTGGAGTGTGGAGAGACTTATAAAGAGAACTGGACCATTATCCTAAAGGAAATGGGGTGGTAGCAATGGATTTAGTAAGATCAGCTTTCCATTTTACACAGTGAATGTGGGGGAGGTTGCACTCTAGTAATATGGGAGGATAGACACACAGAAAAGGGCTGGAGGAAGAAATACCAGTTAGGAACCCGATGCAATGGTACAGTGAGAAATCACAAAGATCTGAACATAGGCAGTGGCCACAGAACTAGAGACAAAAGGAAATCAAGAACTGTCAAGAAGGTAAGTAAATAGAGCTTGATTGGTGTGGGAGGTGTAAAGAGGGCAGGGTGAAGTTTCTGAGTCAGCTTGCTTGATGATAGTGGTCACATTCAGAAATGGCAAATGTTGGAAGAATGAGAAGTTTGGTGAGAAGATTCAGAGCCAATGAATTTAAGCAAGATTTGTTGGCTCTGAAGAACGATAATTCTGATTTTAGTAAGTTGGACAATGAATGATAGTTTGGATAAAAAGGAAAGAAATCAGAAAGAAACAAGATAGGAGCTAGAGAGATGTGAGGTCAAGTAAAGGACTGGTAGGCAGGGACATAGGAAAGAGCTGACAGGATGAAGCCAGGTAGAGAGGGAGAGGCTGGAGATCATCTAGTGGGGGTTGGGGAGAGAGAATGAGTTAGAGAGTAAGGTCCTGGGAGATAGAAGAGAAGGGGCCGGTCTTGAACAAGAGAAGTCGTCTCTAAGCCTGAAGAAAAGGACATAAGAATGAGTATGAATGAAAGTATGTTTTTAGGTAAAAGGGGGCTGGAGAACTGAAGGAGATGCCACAGAATATCATAAATTTTCTTTGTGATGTAGAAGTAAAGTTCTCCAATGAAACAGGACTGAAGAAGAAAAATGGGAGAGAGGTGATATTTTGGTTCAATCTTGGAAATGGGATTGGGAGACCACCACAGGGAAGGCATGGTAAATAAAAATGCTGACAGCATAAGACTTTCCCCAAAAATATTTACCTCCTTGAAAAGAAGCATAAAGTAATAAATTTAGTCCCACAAATTTTGCTAAGGACAAAAAGAACATACTGGGAATATACCAGGAAGAACTCAGATCACTCTATAAAAAAGATACCTGCACACGTATGTTTATCACAGCATTGTTCACAATAGCAAGAACATGGAGTCAACCGTGCTGCCCATCAAAAGAGGACTAGATTTTTTAAATGTGGTACATATACATGATGGAATATTACATGGCCATAAAGATGAACAAAATTATGAACTATGCAGCAACCTGGATGGAATTAGAGTTTATAATACTGAATGACCTTTCACAGAAACAAAGATCTGAGTATCACATGTTCTCACTCACAAGTGGACCTTGGACAACTCCCGTAATACTATAAGAAAAGGATTGACAGTAGCAGGAAACTGGGGGGGGGGGAGGTGGGATTGACAGTAGTCAAGATCTGCCTGGGGGGGCACACCTCATCAGCAAGGGTACCTGCACAATGAATATTTGTATAGCTAACCCTGAACTGTACCCCACAATTTAAAAAAAAAAGAACAGTAAGCAGGTGAGAGAAAAAGCGTCTGTGTACCTTTGGCCTCTGCCTGCCACATCTTTATTTGCTACTACTTTATGGAGCTCCCACCAGTCTTATGAATGGTCCCAACTACCACATCAGACTCTACATGGCCAACAGGAGACACTAGCACAAGTAAAAATGAAAATGGCACTCTGATTTAGTTTGGATCTGCACAGATAGATAGCAGAAAGTATCTGAGCCCTATCAAGAGCCCTTCTGTAAAAACAAACAAAAACAAAGTATAGATTCACCTGGGTAAACCCTGAATCCTCTCTTGAGCCAAAGTTTTCAGGAAATGTGTGATTCAGGTAAAATTTCAGCTCCTATCTTTCCATCAGTTTTAGTGATTCTCATTATGGTATGCAAATACGCAGCCCAGGATAGCTCTGATGTTCTGATTATAGCAATTAGACACCAAGAAGGAGATTGACATAAAGTAAGTGTAGGAAGAAAACTTCACTCTCTCATTTCTCATTCAAAAGCAAATGTAGGAAAAAAAGCTCACTCTCTCAGGTTGTGAAACATAGACACATCCAGATTTAGCCACCTGGACCAACACCCAGGGCCAGGCCAAAGGGCAGGCCAGCTCTGACATGTGGCTCATCTCTGCTAGCTTCTGCCCTCAGTTTCTTTAAAAGTAGCTCAAGTTGTCTATTACTATGAGAAGGCCAGCTCAGGTTTGTGCATGGTAGCCATTAAAGGGGCAAAAATGAAGAACAGGTTGCAAACAATAAAGGTATTTCAATAAAATGGAGGAAAGGTATCAAAAGTTAGAAAATAAATACAAAAATAAACCCACTCAGAGAGTCCAGAGTGAGATGAAGTAACAGACCAATGATTAAAACACCATTTTTCTGTGTCTCAGTAAAGCTCTGCATTTGACTATAGCTAAGGAGAAGACACAAATGAGTTCATAGAAAGGGCAGAGGTGGGGTGAATGTGTCATTTCATTCCTATAAGAATTTAACAGGGACAGAGAGTTAGTCAACCTGGGTTTTGGATTGTACAACCAAATACAGCAAAATTTTGGGAATAATTTATCCTCATGAGTGTGTATATTCCACTAGTTATGTCTTGGCAGAGTTTATACATTTTTCTAATTCTTACTCTTGCAATGGAACAACCCAGGTTTCAGGCCAGGTCCCAAAGCCAACGCTCCATGAACAGCTGAGCCTACTTCCACCTCCACTCGGTTACTTGGAGGAGAGCCATGCATAGCGTAAAAGACACCTTAGCCATCAGCAGGGACACTGGTGAGCCCCTTACTATGTCAACCTCAGAAGATACCAATTCCCAGGGCAACCCCTCTCCATCTTCCTGGCACCTGAAAAACAACCCGTAGCAGCTCAAGTGCCTTGACAGCTTAAAATTCAGTTTTGCTATGGAAAAGGGAAAATAAAAAAGGTACTGAGTTTTCTTCCGTTAAAGGGGGTGTGATTTCCACCACAGTGGCTGAGAGCCCAGCCCCAAGTCCTGAGTATTTCTTCATTCTGCTTTTCAGGCATTTATAGATAAAAGAAACCCGACGCCTCTGTCCACGGTGCTGAAAATCTCCAAATGCTCAGAGGGCACACAGCTGCAAACTGGGCCTGTTTAGAAAGACATGGTTCACAGCCCTAGTGGCTGGAGTGAATGATTGTTTATCAAGCCACATGCAAACATCACGGCTTTTTCTTTCTTTTATCACTCCAATTACCCAAGCCATGGTTTTGCCATGAACTATGCTGCATTTTGGCCACGTTGAAAATTCCTGGTTGAATTTTAGAAGATGCCCAAATTGGAATGAATTAAATTGCACTGTGTAATTATTTATTCAATAAGCATTATTGGCTTCCTACTTGTACATCAGGGAGCTATGCTAGATACTAAGTACGCAGTGCACAGTAAAGCAAAGTCCCTGATTGCATGATTCTCTAACACATTTTACATGTGTGTTGTTCGAAATAAAAGTCATTCAAGGAAAGGACACATGGTAACAAGGTGATTTGTTAATGGGGAATGAGATGGCCCAGAACTGACATCAGAAAATGCCAAAAAGAGGACACTATACAGTAATTGTGAAACAGCAAATGTTTTTCAGAGCAGGAGACACCCAATTCAAAGGGTTGACTTGATAAAGAAAATGTTTTAATTCATGACTCAAAGCTACAGAAACAGATAACTGAGGGAAGGATGAGAAAATGGCAAGCAGTCTCTGTTGATTAATGCTGCAAAGACAAAACAAAGAAGTAGGATCAAGGGGGTTCTTTGGGGAGGAAGAAGAGGATGCTGGCCCATTGGGGGTTCAGGGTTTTCCAAGAAAATAATTTTGATCACAAATTAAAGGGGTGCCTGAGACCCAAAAAGAGGGAGGAAAAAGACATGGCTTCTCCAATGATCAAGAGAATTACAGAACTTGGTTTCTCCTTATGCTCTTTCTCCAGTTTGCCACAGTCTCCACCATGTACACCAAACCCAAGGAATCTGAATTTGCCACTCTTATTTTATGCCATGTCCTAGGAACCAGTACAGTACCTCTCTTCACTTCCCACACTACCAAGTAGTTCTTCTTTGAACTGAATCTAAGTTCCACCTGCTGCAACTTGCCACTATTTCTACTAGCTGGGTAAGCAGAAGATTTGGTGCTAAATAGACATGTGTAGTTTAAGGACTCTATACTTTTTTTCCTGGTACATTTAGTCAGGTTCTGTTATGAGGTCACTCACTCCTGATTCTTGGTTGTCACATTATTTTAGCTCCATGGTAGCAAGAAGAGCACCATATTGTGAGTCAAAAGCCATAGGTTATTAGTGCTAGTCTTGTGATTCTGGCCTCAGTTTCTTCATGTGGCAAGTGAGGGGTGATGGTTGGTAGACTGTCTACATTGCACCTGTCAAACCAGGCTAGAAATAGTGTGAGGGAAGCACCTCACTTGCCTCAGGCACAAAGTTTAAGGAAACATAAAAAAAAATACTTGGTAATCTAGATAAATCTTATTTGGATGCAATATTTTAAAAATTAAAATGAATGCAGAAATTTGTTATGAACAAAACATCAACACTGTAAATAAAGGCCGAATACTGAACCTCTACTAGTAAGATTCTGCCTCATTCACCTCACCCTAACTAAGTTGTATAGAAGATATCCCTTCTGCCCATGGCATTCTATGGTTCTCACAAATTGAGTTTAGACTAATTCCATAGGCAATTGTTTCACTACCTCTATCCTCAATCGAAAATTCAATCTAGGCACTAAGCCTATATTTCCAAAGCTAGAAATTATACTTGGGGTCAAATGTGCCTGGCTTTGTGACTTACTAACTCTACTCTTAACTGTAAAATCAGAACAATGATATCCTATCCTCATGGAGTTGTGGGGAAAATCAAATGAACAACTATCTCAGACTACATCCTATACCCTGGCTAGTGACCTAAAGTAGTTAGGTGATGGTTCACAGATGGTTAGGAGTATGGAGATGTAAAGCAATCCAATCCCCCTCCCAAAAATGCAACCCAAAATTGTATTCCACTGAAGAGAAGCTGTTGCATTGCTTCCATCTCAGAAGACAAACCCATAGAAAATCCAGCACTGCCTTTGCCTCTGGGCCAGCAGCTAGGCAAAGCAAAATAACAGAGAGAGACAAAGTGTGATAAGATGAAAAGCTCTCTCAGTTCATTTAAATTTGGGTTGTCTTTCTTCCATTTAACTCCCTCAGACTCACAGAAGAATTTGAAAAAGATAATCTGTAACTGGGAATACTTTGAAAAGCAAAGGAGCTATAAAAGAAAGTGAATTGAGTTTAATATTTATACAGGGCAGCTCTAATTAAATTAACAAACTCATGGATATGCTAAGCAGGAGAAAGTTGTCTGTGTCTCATTATCCATCCCTACCAATTACTGCACATTTTTTAAACATTTTCAATTCCCCTTGATATGGCTTTTTTTCCACAGAGGAGAAAATAGGCAAATGACAATCTTTTTAAAGAAGAAAATAAATATCAGAAGGCATTTCTTCCAAATAAGAAAGATGCTGTCCTGTAGTCAGTAGTCAGAAATAATAAATTGTCCATCAACACCATCACTGTTAGGCCTAACATCTGTGTAAGTTCATCACTGACAAAATATTTTAATGTCTGCTATCGTATTTAATTCCCCTATTTATTTCTTCCCCCGAGACTAGTCAGTTAAAGGTATTATTAACCTCACTTTTTAGATCATAAAAACTTGTTCTTAGAAAATTCAGTAAGACAGGACATGAAACCAACACAGAGAAGAAGGTATAAGAAAAAGGAAAGGGGTAAATTTACTTTATTGACATTATTATTGGTGACTTTAGGAAGTTAGTCCATCAAATCTTCTCTTACCTGAACTCTGGAATCCAAGTATTCTCTGAAATACGTAATTTCTATTCGACTCTGGAAGATTATTTGGATTCTATTTCTCATGGCCATCTCATGACCTCCACCCACCCACGCAATCCTGTACATATAGTCTTCCATTTGGCCCTCACTGAGATAAAATGATTTCATACATCCAGGTCTAAAAACAGGAAACTCCTTTGAGATATTTCTGGGTGATGGCAAATAAGGTCACCTGACTTGGATATTCAGGAAGAGCAAGAAGTGTGCAGCCTCTTCCTTCTCCAGGTTCCATTCATGGTAGCTTTATTTTATTCATGGCCCAACTCAGTTTCCCTATCAGTAAAATGGAAATAGTCATCATTCCTACTGACCTCTTAGGACTATTGTATTAAGATAATAATGCACAAAAAGTGCCTGTCCCAGTACCTGGTATATAGTAAACATTCAGTAAATGTTAGTTACTCATATCAAATAAGGCAGAAATGTTGTTTTTATTGATAAGGAAATGAAGGACCAAAGAAGTCAAGAACCCAAGGCCACAATTTGAATGAGATAAAGTATGTAAAACACTTAGCTCAGTACTTAGGAATTAGGAACCTCAACGTTAACAATAACATTATTTCTTCTTTGTTTTTGATCAGATGTCACACTACAATCCAGTTCTCCTAACTCTAAACCCCGTATCCTCAGAAACACTTACATCGTGTTGACACAAAAAAGTCAGGCCTGCTGGCAATAGTGCTATCTGTACAGATTTGAAGTCTGAGGCCCAGGGGTCTCTTCAAAGTCAAGAGTGGGATTTCAGACCGTGTTCAGACAACCACTTGATGTCATCCTGCATGGCAGTTGTCCACAATGGCCTGGCATCCTTTCTGATCATATCAGCCTATTTTCCTGCTGTTGAGCTGTGACATCCCATACGATACTCCTTTGCAAACTCATCTCTGAGATGCAGCTGTTCAAGGCTTGCCACTGAGCGATTCTGTGGCTATCTAGGCTTCTCATGGCTTTTACTCTCTGGCCACATTATCTTTTTGTTTAATTAGACACATAATCATTAGACACACAATCATGTGGATTCCATTCCAGAAACACAGCGAGGAAAGCCAGGAAGTAAGGAAGGCTCTTATCAATCCTCTTTCAGTCAGGAATCTAGAAATGCCTATGGAATTCTATCACTAAATCAGAACAGGAAGGGAGATCAGAAAGCTTATCACCTCATCCCTTTATCTCATAAATGAAGAAACTGGACCTAGAGAAATTAAAAAAAAATCAAGATCATTCTGCTAATGAGTAGCAAAACCAGGAGAATTCACCATGCCACCGCCATCTTGATTTCCATTGGTTGCCAGCTAATCTCTTCTAAAGTATTAATTGATAATTACAGAGTAAGCTGATAAAGGGATTAAGGTTAGACCCCTCTCAAGAGTATTTTAATTTAGAGGGATTTGAATTCTCAGTGCGATGAAGTTATTATGGTATAAAGTCAAGATGTTTATTATGGTATAAAGTCAGAAGGGCTAAAGTACTGTGCCAAGTGATCATGACTTTTAGCCTTCAGATTATTCTTCACAGGAGGCAGTAGACCAATGGGGCTGGGTCTACAGTAATAGAATGCCTACCTTTATCTGTGGTAAATGAAAGACGCTCTCATCTGTTCTAATTTCCTGAGTGACACATACAAAAGCAAGAATCAAGCTAATGAACTTTAACACCTACTGACTCATGTTCTCAGCACCTAGGCATGGGGGCAATGCTTATTTTCAGGGTTCTTTTTATCCTATGTCCTACAATAGTCCCTGGGCCATACCAACAGTACACAAATTAAGATCCAGCTTTGAGACAATGGAGAAACCCTCTATTAAGGTCTCTTCTACTAAATATTGGAAGCTGGAAACTCTGTACCCCACATGTGGATAAAATACACACATATAGTACTTTTCTCCAGTTGATCATTGTACCACAGTATGGAGATTTTTTTCACTCTGGTATATACCAGAAGAGCATGACCCTGACTGAAATCCAATTATAGGCAGAAATATAAAAATATTCAATGGAGACAAAAAAGTCATATACACTAAGATTTTTGAGATTTCCACACAATTCCAGCCCGTGCAAAGGACCTTCCAAATTTTCTAAGCATTCCAAGAACCCAAACTTATATTAAAAACAGAGAAACAAGGTTGATTTTCCCATGTAACATGCAGAGTTTCTCAAAAAAAGAAGGAAGCTAGCAAACATAGAATTGTCAGAGAAGTAGATCAGATAAAATACTGATAGCACACATGCTGTTAAGAGGATTATGCCCAAGCGGATTAGCTACCAGGAGAATGCAAACAGGGAAGGGTGGGCAGGACAGGGGGGTGGGGAGGCACACTGATTGAAATCATCCTTTCCTCTTCAGACAAACTCATATTCCCATGCATCTAGACTCATACTCTGTCCTTTTTTCATGATTCTCTCCCCCACCTCAAATTAATATGATCTGATTCACTCTGATGCCATTTTTAAACATTTTGCCTAGGTCCAAATGGTTCAAGCATTCTGAACACGAAGTGTATTAGAAAAAAGAATTTCTTGCTAAAAGAGGTTGCAAATACCTTTTCCTGAATATCTTTGAATATAGGTTAGATTCTCATCTGGTTCATGAGATTTCAGAGTGATGTTTTTTAACTTGAAGGTAAAAGATAAAGAGATCCCCAAAGGTTATTCTGTGGACTGGCAAAAAAATATGTATCTATATCATCTGGGGAAGTCGTTATAAATAAATATTCCTGTAGCCCTTTCCTAAAAGATTCTGATTCAGTAGGGTCTTAGGTGGAGCTAGGAACTAGTGTTTTTAATAAACCCTCCAGGCATTCTGTCATGCAGCTGGGCTTGAGAATCACTGGGTTAGAAAGACATCTCCAGTTGTCTCTCTGGAAACTTGGCTCTGGTTCAATGATTCTTTTAATAGATATACACACCCGATCACATGACTGCTTGTAAAATATACGCATATAGCACTTTTCTATAGTCATTGTACCACAATGTAGAGCCTTTTTTTTTTTCCACTCTAGCATATCTCAGAAGAGCATGGCCCTGAAAGAAATCCAAATACTTGTGGAAATATAAAAATATTCAGTAAAGACAAAAGAGTAACATACACTAAAATTTTTGGAAATAGTACAGGGATACCCATAATATTGACTATTCTCAATACCCATAATATTGACCACTGTTTGCGGTGTATCTTTGTGTCAGAATCACTTATGAAGGATATATCTAGCATATGTTATAATAATAATAAAGTACCCAAATCTGTAGGTGATTTACTTCTTTTTCTGAATCTGAGTGGAAGAATCCAGGACATTGGTTGGGCTGTGTTTTCTGGTGGAGAGAAACACTGAAGCACTAAAACTGAAAGGTCATTCATTTGACTGTGGCTTTCTTTGCTGTTCATTGGCTGTGCAGGACACAGATTCATTTTGAGACTCTTGAGTAAAGTCTGATCTATGGATCACCCTCTCTATATTCCTTACTATCATTTACTGGGCACTGTGGTCTTACCATTGGTTGGAATTAGAATTTGGCTTAGCAGTCAGAGAGAGAATATGCTTAGATTTGAGCCTATGCCCTGTGCTCCAACCATGTTTATTGGAAAGCTGTTGGGAGTTATGAACACAACAATTGATAATAAGGCAGTTTCTCATTTCTTTTTTGGCATTATTCTTTGAGTTTACAGCTCCTCCAGGACTTCACAGGGAAAAGAGATGTCTCAATTGTGGCAAACTCAAGCATTCCCCTAGGCATTACACAGAGTCTGAGGCACAAAAGGTATTTGTTGGCCAATCAACTGATCTCTCAGTGCAGTCCAGAGATAATCTGGAAACCAAGGGCAGGTGCCAATAGCTTTACAAAGTTCAGATCAGACTTGTATCTATTTTCATGGGATGTGATTAGAGTTGTTTCATGGACTATATACATAGTATTTATCAGCTACTCATACAAAATAAGATAACATTGCCAGATTTTATGTATTTTTTAATCAATTTGGTTGCAAAAAACATAACCCATTATAAAGAAAAACATATATTCATATTTATTTGTTTAAAAAAATGATTCAGGAGTAGCTAGATTCAGGGCTTTAAGAATATAATTGGGTCTTAACTCTTTTTCCCTCCATGTCTCAGATAAGCTCTTTCCTCTCTAATTAATGAGAATAATGCCTACTAGTAGTTCTTGCTTTGCAATGGAAGAGAGTATCTTCCCATATGACTCTAGTAAAAAGGTAAAATCTAATTGAGGATGTGAAAAATAACTAGCTGTGAACAGAAGAATAGGCTCTTCTGATTGATCAAGCCTAGTGCCCAATCCTACGACTGGCAATGAGTTGTTGAAGTAGAGGGCGTTTTCACCTCTAACATAAAAATGTAGTTTCTAACTACTCATAGGGAAAATAAATTATATTGCCCAAAAGAGGAAAAAAAACAAAGGAGCTAGTGAGGCAACACAAAGATGTCTGCTAGTGTAATAATGCCAGGAACTGGTTTCACTAGAATCAACCATTTCTGATAATAGATTCATAGAAAAACCTAAGAGAAATCAATGAGTCTATTCTCCCATCTTGAATTAAGATGACTCTTCAACAAAATTATTTATTGGCATTATAGTATAAAATGAAGAGTATGGAATTTAGAGTTAGACATCTCTGGATTTAAATCCTGACTCTGATATATTATAGTTACATAACAATTGATCAAGTTACTTAGTCTCTTTGAATTTTCAGTTTGCTCATCTGTTAGAATAGCATAATTCATAGGATTGCTGATTAAATGAGATTGTATATGTAAAAAACATAAAGTATCTCACTCATAGTATCTATGCAGTAAATACTAATCCTCTGCCTTGAAAATTATTTACCTTCTCACCATCATTATGACTTTTTCCAGTGATAAGATAATGCCCAAGTCATATCAGTCAGATAAGAAGCATCCTACTTTGAAGAACCTATGACACAGGAAATAAACAGTGAGGATATTTTATTGAAGTTTGACCTAAATCATTCATCTTCATCTCTCACCTATTTCTTCCTGTTCATTTATCAATGAAATAAAAAAACCGTGGGTCACTGTCCTCTATAATAAGAATTTTTCAAACAATAAAAGACAACAATAAAGTAACTTACACTCTTCTTTTTTCTTGGCTCCCAAGTTTTCTTTTGTATAGGCTCCATATATTATCTTCTGTCCCTTTTTTTTTTCATCATCAGATTATACAGACAAGCTCTACTTAGAAAGAGGGCCTCTTACCCAGCTATATATCACTGTGGTATTTTCCATTGTAAACCACTCAAATTAAGGCTTTCGTTAGTTTTTATAAAGGTACATGATCTATCTCTGTTAGAATGATCTGAGAGTGATTTGTCCCACCCCAAACTTACATCTATTTCACCCAAAATAATTAACATAAGAGCCTATAAAATGTTGCTTGTTTCTCATTCATGATTGTTAAGTATCTATTATAAAAATTAACTCTGGGTTTCAGGTGTAACACTTCTCTTGAATAGCACTGACTCATTAGTTATCTGTGTCTATGACTTTTGAAAAAAAACCCTAAAGACTCCTTTTCTTTATTATTTACCTCTGATTATTAATATCTAAATGGCCTCATTAAATGGGGTAATTTTTTAAGAGACATGTCCCTTGGAGAGGTCAGATGCCGAATTAGCCTAAGCAGCAAGAGAAACAGGCCAAAGAGAGTAAGAGCAATCGCTTTCTAATTAGCTTATGCTTTTCATGTGTACAGGAAGAAATGCCAGAAAGGACAGAAAGAAATTACGGTGAAAAGAAGTGGAAGAGAGAGACAGAGAGAGAGGGAGGGAGGGAGTAAGGGAGCGAAGAAGAGAGAAGGGGGGGTAGGGAAGAAGGGGAGAGAGAGAGAAGAGTGCACAAGAGAGCACACAATGAGTCTTCCATAAATTGTACCATTTGGACGTCAATTACATTGATTAATATGTATTTGCCACTGATAGGAAAATGAGACTCTTGTTATTTCCTGCCTTATTTAACCCCCCAAATATCAAAGTAAAACAATGTCATTCAGTAGCCATAAATCTGACTGCAGAGAAAATTCCATTGATGGTTCCCATGCATAGTTATTTATAAAAAATAACATTAACTTCTCAGCACCATCATATTAATGTCTGTGCCTCCTCTGTCCCCCAGAGTGTTCACAGCCCTTATCTTTCACAGTGGTGATCAGCTGTACACTGTCTCCTCCCCTCATGAGGGGCACCAGTTGTACAACCTTTCAACCTATCCAGTAATCATTTCCAATCACATCATTTTCAAACTAACTTCACAAACATGAAGATATTTAAACCTCAGCACAACTTTGTGAGTAGACATGAAATAACATCTATGTTTTAGAAATGATATTGAGGTTTCAAAATAATCTAAATGATTTTATCCAGTTTCTAGTGGTAAAATCCAGTTTTGAACTTGTGATTTCAAATCCAGTATCCTTTCTACTCTATTCCACAACTTTGTCTGGGTTTGAGTATAATTGTGAGATATGTCCACTGTTTGACTCTATCTTCTCATTTTCACCTTGAACTAAAGTTTCCTGAAAATTTCCTCAATAAATACATAATAGCAATATGAGAACTGGACTAAAAGATTAGCAAAAACTAGACCCCAGAAATTATCAAATTGCATCCGGATTAAACGGTAAAATACCAGGGAGAAAACCAAGAAGAAAGAAGTAGGAACTTTGCACACAATCTCTGTTTCCACTCATAAACCCTTCCAGTTGATCAAATGCCCTCTCCAGAGTCTGTACAGATTAAAGAAAGGAATAGTAAGCTCACCATTGGACAGAGTAGGATCCCAAGGTAGGGTCCTGGAAGAGCCAGTGAGTGAAATGATCAGGCAGACCATTAGTGTATGGGGAACAATGGTTAGAAACTTGGTGAAAGAAGCAAATAAGCCAAACAGACAGGTAGAAAGGCTTGAACAGGGGTGCTTTGGCACCATGGAAAGCTTCACCCAGGAGAGCTTTCACAAGTATTCGTAAGAACCTGCTACCGTTAAATATTATAACTCAGGTCTTCTCAATAAACTCTAAATGTTCACTATTGTATACCTAATATGAGGGTAGAAATATTTTACATATTTCCAAAAAACATCCCTTATGTTCCAGCATGCCCCATAAATATCAAACTTCTCTAACCTGTATGTCTTAAGTGTCTTCATACATCCAGGCCCTTTGATATTTATTCCCCCTATTTATCTGATTCACCTAGAAAACTCCTACTCATTCTTCAAGATCCTAAACAAATATAACTTACTATGCCAATCCTCCCAATCAACCTAGACAGTTAGTTATCTCCCTCAGCAAACGTGACTCAATGAAGGCATTTCTTACTCTGCATTATAACCATGTGTTATTTATTTCTACAAAGAAACTGAGATGATTTCAAGGACAAGTGTAGTGTTTTGTTTTGTTTTTCCTTTTGTTTTTCCAGCACCAGGCACATTGTATGTACTCAAGTAATGTGTGTGAGTAAATGAATTAATGAATGTATGATCTTAAAATACACATAATAATACACTATTTAAATAAAATGCTTCCTAAATAAATGCACAGAGCATGAAAGTAGCTATGGAATGGAGTAAAATGAAGAATTTTCTGGTAAAGGCATCTACCCATCATGACGACTGGAGTGGGTTAGTAAATATGTGGGATTCTATCATCATGTACATGGTTATCAGAGTCCAAGTTTTCCTGAGAAGGATGACCAGTAGAGAGACACCTTGGTTTGCCAAAATGACATTTAGCACAGGCATATATTTCTGAATTGCTACCAAATGACCCAATCCTCCTGGATTCTTTGCTACTGTAAGTTTTAACTTTCTTAAAAGGGTTTTGCAGACGAAAGACATTATTTGTCTACTATGGTCTATAGACAAGTTGCATGATAAATTATTTAGCCACTTTCTGTCATATAGCAGAATGGTATCATATACCAGAGCCTATCTGAAAGGACTATTTCTTTGAAGGCTAAAGGGAAGTTCGCTGTCTGACTTTTTGGAGAAGACAGCCAGTTCCTGGTTACAGTTCTTTTCCCCATGACTAAGTTCCAGGAAAGCAGAAGACATCAGGGAGAGGAAATCCACAGTGATGAAATTGGACAAACCCTCACAGGCCTTATCTTCCATAACACCTCCAGAATAAATCCTTCCCCTGCACCAAGGTATGCTTGAGTATGTGGAAACTCAAAGATTATCCCATCTGCCGCTGGACGTATCCATCTGGGAACCACTAAGGGCAGGAATTATGATCTCACCACTTTATAGCAGAAGAAGATAAAAAGACCTGAGTTCAAAAAGTCAGATTTTTGGTCTAAATTTTACTTCTGGTAAAGTTTGCTCCCTTAAATACCAAGGATACATGACAAACAAGTGTTATCATACTGTCCCCAGGTACAGCCTAAATCAAACTCTATTTCTGCTGGATCCCCTTGGGTTTTGAAAGTTCTTGGAGACTCATGGTTCTCAAGCTACCTTTGCTTTCAGATTCATTTTTTTATTTCGCACATGAAGCAAAAGTCAAATTAAGCATAATCCCTGCCCACCTCTAGCTCTTGTAACTCTAGATCAAGTTAGATTCCTGCCTTGAGGAAAATTTAAATAACAAAAAGTGTCACTGAACATAAAGACTGCAATTGTTCCAGGCAGCTGACACTCCCAAGTACCTTTCCATTTCCTCAGAAATAGAAACCTAACCTTCTTTCTGACCTCCTATGACCCTCACTGAGGGCATCAAATTTGGATACTATATTATAGGAACTTTTAAATTGCTAAGAATCACTAAAAATTAAATTCTGAGTGTGTATCCCTTAACTTCCCAAATAGATTGTAAAGGTCCCATGAGCAGGCACCATGTCTTTTTTTCCCAACTCCATAAATTAATCTTATCCAGGTTCTAACAACTTAACAAAAGAAGTTTACTCTATTTGCAATTCCAACTCAGATATTCATCTAAGGCACACATCATTCCCAAGGGTCCATTTGTCTAGTCAGAAAGTTTAGGCACAGGAAGTTAGATTCCTGGTTTCTGCAGTGAGAACACAAGAGGAGTGACAACTTTACAGCTTTTTGTAAAAGCTTTTTTCAACAGTTTAAACTGACAATGCACATCTTGTTTTTCCCTCTGATGACTTAAGAACCAACATATGAACCTGCATTTGCAGAGGTAAAAGTTTGATTTTTGACAACTGGATAGTCCATCTAATTGTCCTGGGCACTTTTCTTTTCTTTATCGCTTGCTATTTTGGAATAATTGAATTGAAGCAAAAACACCTTCTGGGGTTGTAAACTTTGATAGTGAATTACAAAACGGTTTTTACCTATCTCTAAGAGAAAGAGAGCAGCAGTCTTTTTGGCAGCTGACAGTCTAGTTTCTGAACTTGACTAATGCAATGAAGAGAGAGAAGCAGGCAAAATATGAATTGAAGATAGCATGTGGGTTTTTTGATAATAAGCATGGGAAGTCCGTTTCGTGACAAATAGAATGACAGGGAAAACAGGTATTCTTGGAAATCTGTCTAAAAAGGGAACGCTTCTACACTGTTGGTCAGAGTGTAAACTAGTACAGCTAATGTGACGATTTCTAAAAGACGTAAAAATCGACCTTCCATGCAACCCAGCAATCTCTCTTCTGGGAACACATCCGGAGGAACTCAAATCACTCTATAAAAAAGACACCTGCACACACATGTTTATTGCAACATTATTCACAATAGCAAAAACATGAAACCAACTGCATTGCCCACCGAAAGAGGACTGGATTTTTTTAAATGGTAGATTTACACGATAGAATATTATGCAGCCATAAAGAAAAACAAAATGATGGACTTTGCAGCAACTTGGATGTATTTAGTGTCTATAATACTCAGTGATACATCACAGAAACAAAGATCTGAGTACTCCATGTACACACTCATATGCGAACCCTGAGCATTTATCAAAATACTATAAGAAAGGCATTGGCAGTAGTGGGACACTGCTGGGGCACCCAATCTTAAATCAGGTGATGGGGGGACCAAAGGGAGGTTCAAACTTTACCTGTACGATGACCACTTATGTACCTAACCCTGAATTGTACCCCACATATTTAAAATAAAACAAAAAGGAAATCTATCTCTGTGCCAGTGCCCTAACCACAGTGGAGGGAGCTCATCAGACAGCCCTCTCTCACCAGATTCTAATTACCCACATGTCCTAGGCAAAGGCAAAGTTAGGGCAGAACCTATAAATATAAACCTGTAAACCTAACAGGAGCCTGATCATGACCCCTCATCACCCAGCATTACTTAAGTTAACCTATTAAATAGCCCAAGCACCCTCTTCATTTTCTATTCATAAAGTCATTGGCCACACACCAATAAATGCACGCTGATTTATACATTTCTACAATGTGTGTTTTCATTCACCCCATGAGAAAGAAATCCTAAATTATATTAAAATAAAATACACCTAAAAATGTGTTAAGAGGGTAGATCTTATGTTAAGCATTCTTACCATAATACAATAAAATTAAAAATTAGAAAAACTTATTTGAAGTAGCCTGAAAACTTGAGAAGGTAAAATACCTTCTCACTTGCTTCCTCAAGATATCACCCTCTCTATATTCCATAGAATAGTAGTACTTTAAACTAAAAGATGAATTAGCCATCATATAATCTAATTATTTTTCAGAAAATAGAAACTGAGGCCTAGATCATCCAAATTACTTGTTCAATATAATCCAGCCTAGCACACAGATTTCCTAGTTCCAAGTTCAGCATATTATATATAACACTAATGGTCAGATTTTTTTCTTTTTTTGCTAACTCTGTAGTCATCATTCATTGACTGTAGTTATTACTCAAGTTTCCATGCAGTGTTCTCCAATAGTCTACTTCACCCATCAGAGAACTCAACTGCATATTTGATTTTTATTGTTACTTTTTTAACCAAAGTTCTCCCCAAATCCTTCACATTAGCTCAGACCAACTTGCTTTCCAGGGACACAGATCCAGAACTTCATATACCCAAGTAGAAGGGTAAAAGACCCCCTGCAATCCATCCCTACTTCTCAACATCACCATTATCTTTAAAACCCCCTCAGACTTCCTGAGCTTCAAGATCAGCAATCTAACTTTTACATCTACTCCCAGGTTTGCAATATAAGCCATGGATGACTTGGACTTCTTCTCAGAGATCACTTTGCCCAACATGACCAATCTCTCAGCTACTCTGCCCAACCTCATTCCTATTTTTAAAATAACTCATTTATTGAGGAGTTCTAGATGCCTGGTGTTATGCTAAATACTTCATGTAAACGATATCATTTCATCTTCACAATAACCCTATGAGGTATATAGTGATAGCTGCATACTTTTCACTCCTACTAGGGAAATATCACATTTTATAGACCATATATGGAAACACCTAGTTTTTATAGGAAAAAAAAGTTGTATGTAGAACTAGAGTTTAAGTTGCCCTTATTTAAGTTGCTTTTCCCAGATAGGAAAAAGTATCTGGGGAAGATATAAATTTTTAGCTCAGGGTCAGCTGCCTATTGTCTAGCCCTGAGTGTTGGATCTCTGTGATCTGCAGAAAACAAATAAACCAAGCCTTAATTCTTTGACTCTCACCAAAGTTGGCACAAGAAACTTCAGGAAACCGGCAAAGGAGACTATCTAAAGAGCAAGGGGACTTTTGCAGCACTTTTGCAACAGGCCAGTCTGGGTTCCACTGATCATCTGGTCAAGGACAGTCTCCCCTCCAGCCCTAGCACCCTCCTCCCGCAAGGTTTGTGCTCCTCCATCACATTCCCTGATATCTCTGTCTGCTTAACAAATCCATTCCTCTTTTGTTTCTTCTTTCTGACACAGTGGTTTTCAGCCTTGGCCACCCACTGGAATCACCTGGAGAGTTGTTAGCAAGTACTGTGGTCTGGACCTCACCTCAGAGAGTCTGGTTCAATTAGTTAACAGTGGGATCAGAAATGGGAGTAAGTTCCAAGTGATGAAACATTGCTTCTTGACCCTACCAAACTCATCCCCACCTTAGAACCATGGCTGGCAGTTCTCTCTGCCAAGAATACCCATCACCCAGACCTTTCACATGAATGGTTTCCACTCCTCATTCAAATCTCCATTTAAATATCACCTACTCTAACTGGTCTTTTCTGATTGCTCTCTCTAAAATGATGTTTAACGCTTAGAGTCACTACTGCGTTCCTTTGCTTGAATTTTCCATGGCACTATGACTAACTGATAGTATGAGTGTATGTATTTGCTTATTTTTAATTGTCTGTCCCCATATTTAGGTTGTAATCAACATGAAGTAAAGAACCTTTCCTGCCCTGTTCATTGCTGTATCTCTGGGACCTCGAACAGTTCTCAGAATATAGTCGGTGCGCAGTAAGATGAATTTATTGAACTAAATTGATGAACTGATACTCAGAAACCACCCCAAGCAAACTTATTTCCAACTTTCAACTGTCAGAATTACTTCCTGGAGCAAAAGGTTCACCTACATGTACTTATCTGCTAAACTTGGTGATTGCACCCAACACCCCCTGAGCATTTATAGCACTACCCTTTTGGTTGAGCATGACACAGCTCAAATCTCACATCTTTTCTGAAGTCTTCCCTAACCTCCCCAACCCAAAGTGACTTTTTCTTTCTGTAGTCTGCGATAGCAATAATTTATCATTCAAATGTTAGTTAATTTTATACTGTATATTAGTATTACTAATGTGTTTTATATGTATAACAAAATATATACAGTATATGGTTTACATTTACTATATAGTATATATATTATATTATATAACATTACAGTATATGTAACATTATGTACTATAATGTCATATACTTCTCTGTGACATCTCTTCCATCTCTGCTTTGGAACTGTTTGCTAGGAAGACCCTGAACTCCTAGAGGTGCTGGACACTTGGCTGTGAAAATCATTTTCTGGTTCTGTCTAGCCTTGCAAATCATAAAAGAATGTCAAGGTAACAGCAGAAACGCAGGTACAGTAGCAAGAAATGTTCAGCTTAGAACAAAGATGCAGACTGATGACAGGTTCCTAAATCTGAGCAATAACTTGGCCATAGATTAAAGAGAAACTGACCCAGAAGCAAACATGCCTTAAGAGAGGCCAGTAAGCAACACTGTAGAAGCCAAGTTTATGGGGTAGACTACTTACAGAGAGTCAGGGGAAAACATGATAGAACAATTAACCCAGTGGCAGTAAGACTGGGGACACTTCTGCATGTCAGAAAATAGGTGTAAATAAATTATGGAGACCTTAAGTTCATTTTTACATTGACAATGCTAAACACAAAATAGTTTGGATGGAGTTTCATCCATGAGCTCATGAGCTGATGGGAGAAACCACCATAAAACACAATCCAACAAATCAGATTCCAACAAATAGTGATTTTTTTTTTTGCACATTGAATAGTAAATTTTAGAAGTTACTGCAGTCTCAGTAACTCCATTGTCACTTAACTCCTCATGTGTTTATTTTGTATTTGCCTAAATAGACTGCATATTCCTTGAGTCTCATAGAACTGACATGTTAAGCAAGATTGTCTAAGATGACAATCCTTTGAAAACTATAATTAGCCATGCAAACATGGGACAGAATTTAAATTGTTAAATGAGCACAATTGTTCACTATCGCCTGCTCCCTGATCTACCCTTCCTTTCCTAGGCCCTCTTCCCAACTGGTGATGTTTCTTCTGTTAGACTAGTAGGCAAGATCAAAGGGAAGAAGGAAAGGAAAGTCAGATGGTGATGATGCTGAGTTAACATTTACTAAGTACCTACTGTGTGCCACACTTCTTACAAATATCATTTTAATCCTCAGAATTAAGGCTTAGAGAAGCTGTACAAGATCACACAGAGCTAATGAATACAACAGAGGCAGAATTAGAACCTGGACAGTCTAAGTCCAAAGCAGGTGCCTTCTGTACTGCCGGGCGGCTTCTCATCAGACTTATATCCTCTGAGGTTTCTGTGCCCAGACCAGAGATCCAAATGTGGGCAGGGGATGAAGAGGAAGAGGGCTTTGCTGGCAAATTGTCAGATATGAAACACACAGGAGCAGGTGGAAGTGGGCCAGTCTGCCCTTTCTTCTCGAACATAGGATAGGACTGCTTCAGGCTCCATAGGGCAGAAAGCAAAATTGTACCAAAGGCATTCGCAAAGACAGAAGTCTCAAACTTCCTTCATAGTAAGAATACACTAAAAGCTCTTATTCCAAGAGATCACAGATTAAAATCCCTCCTATCTTGTGGTTTTTGTCGGTCGGTTCCTTTTTTTTTTTTTTATCTCTCAGGATTGCAGGAGAAACTTGGCAGGAATTGATTTACCAGACAGTCTCCCAGGAAGGCATCACGTCTGTCGCATTTCCTTTTTTCTATCTCCTTGTGACAAACAAATAAACTAAAAGTGACTGCCTGGTGGCCTGGCCCAAAGAACGTGCCAGAGAAGTTGTTATACTCAGATTACTACCTCAGAGTTTTTATTATTCTTTTTTCTTTTTTCCTTTACAGAGTAAAGGTAAATCGATGTGGCAGATATTGGCCAGCTGTCCTTGGAACCTGGTTCCTTTTCTTTCTGTGTTCTTCACATTTGCCAATCTCCTCTGCAGTTAGGCGGAGCCATGTGATGAATTTAGTGAAATAATGAGTATCACTTCCAGATCTGGCACACACAAACTTCTGAAGTGTGATCCTTTCTGTGGCAACCTTTGCCAGATAATAAACCACCCCAGGCCGGGCTCAGTGGCTCAGCCTGTAATCCCAGCGCTTTGGGAGGCTGAGGTGAGTGGATTGCCTGAGCCCGTGGGTTCAAGACCCACCTGGGCAACTTGGCGAGACCTCATCTCTACAATAAATCAAAAAAATTAGCCGGGCATGGTAGTGCATGCCTGTAGTTCCAGCTACTCAGAAGGCTGAGGCGGAAGGATCGCTGGAGCCCAGCAGGTCGAGGCTGCAGTGGCCAGGAGCGGCCACTGCACTCCAGTCTGGGTGACACAGTGAGACTCCAACTTAAATAAATAAATAAATAAATAAACAAACCACCCCCAAAGGTAATGGTTTAAAGTAACAAACATTGTTTGTTTGTTGGCTGGATGGTCTAGAGTAGCCTCATTTACAAGTCTGTAAGTTGGCTCTAAGTCGGTTGAGGTCATGGGGATGACTTGGCTGTGTGTCCCTAATAATTTTTCAGATTTTCCTGGACTCATTAAAATGGCGAAAGTTGCAGGGGGTCCCCAAAAGAAGCAGGAGATGGCAAGCCTGCAGACATTTTAAAACTCTGTTTGTGCCACGTTTGCTATTGTCTCCTTGGCCACAGTAAGTCATGGGGCCAAAGCCAGAATAAGTATGAAAAAGGATAACCCCATGGCCTGAATTCAGGGAGAGGAAGTATTGTGACCATTTGAAAATTTTAGTACATTAATAACAGTAATGTACTGTGTGTCCAGCATTGTGCATTCAGTACAACCCCCCAATGATGAAGTTGCTAAAACTATCCCTTTGTGGATAATAAAACTTGCTCAGCTCCTAAGTAGTGGAACTGGGGCTTAAACCCAGCAGACGAATGCCAGGGTTGCCTCACAGAAATGAATCCCACATAGCAGAAGTTCATCAATTTTCCTGGGAGCAAGAAGTCCTGGATTCTAACACCAGATCTCTCGGGCATAAAAAAAATGAGCAAATTGACTTCCAGACCCTTTCCAAGTCTGACACTCCATGATTATAAATAATGAAGGATAAATGGCTTATAGGAAACCTGTCAATTTTGACTTCTTTACCTTCTGTTTCTCCGTGGTTAACCACAATTCCATCTGAGGCTCCATTTTACCTGCTTATTGTGATATTTTGCAAAAATAAAATCTAAATCTAAAAATAAAATCTAAAAATCTATAAAATGTCTTTCTCCATCTGTGAATAGATGGTTATACTGAGAGAAGTCACTTATTGAAGATGGCAAGCCCTCCAATAGACTGGTCCCCTGAATGACCTTACTGAAGAGCCTTACTTCCCACCCACAATAGGACCTTACATATAAGTAGAAAATTAACTCTTTTTTGTTAAGCCACTGAGATGTTAAGGTTCATCTGATAATCATCTAGTATGAATCTAGGTAATACAAGCAGATATCTGTAATTAATTTTGTATATGCTTTCTAAGAGATGACAGATAAGGCAATTGATCAAGACATACTACTGAATCATGACACAGAGGTTATGAGCATAAGGCTTAAAACATGCTCAGTGTATCCACATAAGAAATCCTGGGAATGGCATGAGTAAACACTGGCTCTATAGTTAAATATTTTTCTTAGCTCTCTGGAAAACAAGGCAATAAACATCTTCTTGGTGACTTCAGATTAGAAGACATCTGGGATGAGAAGATACTGGGGTGTGGAAGGAGTGCGAAGTCAGGGATATGCTTTACTGCTCTATTCAAACCAAAAAGAAAACATTTTTATAATTTATGAAGCCCTAAGCCATGCAAGAAATAAAATTTGCTCCAAAGCAATCAACCACATACAGCCAAAGGGAAAGAAAAAGATTTGGTGCTTACTAGCTGTCAAGTCATGATGGAAGTTACTATTACCAAGGTGATATAGCAATGTTAATAACGGGACACTAGTACCTATAGCATTTGGTCTTTTGCCACCTCTCCTAGCTAAGAATTGCACAAAATTTGTATGAAATTTAGTCATCAAGACTTACAGCTCTACAAGAAAAAAAGTGAGAGAGTAGCATTCACTTTAGGCTAGGAATTGCATAAAGAAAGCAAATTATCCAGAAGTTAATAAGAAGTAGGGCTGAAAGTCTTCCTCAAGTCGTGTTTGAGTTTCAAGATGGTTTGATTAATTTGCATGTTTGAGTTATTTTCTTGTCATTCAGCTAGAATTCTGAAAGCAAGAGGACCAGAATTTCATAAACTGATCAAATTGATAGCACTCCTTTGAGATATGTGGCCATGTTTAATATCCCAAGAGAGACTCCTTACAAAAGATTCTTTGAAAATATATCAGAACCAATATGAAATTTAGTAGTGAGGATTCATTTGCTTCCCTGGATTCTTTGAAATTAGAGTTAAGCAGAGAGTTGCAGAGTATTAAACAGTATTAAAACTGCAGAGTATTAAAACTGCAGTTTTGGTGGTGCTATTAAGTAATAACAATAATAATTATTATTATTGCTTCCTTAATAGTTAGTACTTTCTACATGCCAGACTCTCTGTTTTAAGTTCTTTTTACATATCAATTTAGCTATTTCTCACAGTAAGTTCATGATTTTAAAAATATTATTCTTATTTCTGTTTTATAGATGGAGAAATTAAGGTATGAGGAATTCAACTTGCCCAAGGTCACACAGCCAGAAATGGCACTGCCAAGATTCAAACCCACGTTCTCTGTCTCTAAAGCCACACTTGCAACTATTATTAATCTATGCATGGCCCAAAATATAAATATATAGGAATATTTGTGTCTTGTTCTAGCTGCCTTGGATAGTCTGAAGCCAGAGAAGTATTTCTTTTTTCCTCCTCCATATAAAAAAGATCTTAGGGTGCCCTGTTCTGAGTCTCTGATCTTTTACTTTCAATAGCACTAACAATTTATGCTCCTTAGGGCAGAAAAGTCAAAGTTACTAGGCACCCAGAGTTCAATCTCCCTCATACAAAGGTGTGCCTGGGAATCGGGGATAGTTGGTATTGAGGTTCAAGCAGGCATAGGAGCCCAATCAGAGCAGTGAGCTTTTCTGAGATCAGCTCAGGAATAAGAACTAGGTGGGTTTTGGTGAATAACAGAGACCTGTGTCCCCCTCCATCCCATGATGGAAGGGATTACTATAGACTTCTCTGGAGGCTGAAAACCCACACTGCAGCCTGGAGAAGAGCAGAAAGTGCCCTTTTGGCCAAGTCTGTGGTAGAGAGGGCAGTTGTAAGGTGTCTCTCGATTGCCACCAAGCATATGAGCCTGACAGAGAGTGAAGGCCCAAACGGGAGTGTTGCACCACAAGGAAAACAGAAAAATGCTCAATAAAAGACTCAATATTTACTTTAGTGTGCACAGTAATATCAATAGCTCATATCTCAGATATCTCCCTCAGGTATCCCATGAGAGGGTCACAACTCTCCTCTCTTGTTCTCCTGATCGCATATTAAGTCCCATTCAAATTTTCAGAGATTCCCTAAGAAATGTGTTCCCTTAAATATAATGCAATTGATTTTCTCGTACATCCTTCCAATAGATGAGAACTCAGAGCCAAGTTTAATTTGATTTAGGAAAAATAAAATAATACAGAATTTCTTGCACTTGAGTGTAACAGAGTAATATTCTCTAGCCATACACTTACTGCACTGAATGCAAATATTACTTATGTTCTACCTATCAGACTGACAGCCCCCATAGTTGATTACATACTTAAAAACTTTTTTTAAAAAACTGTGGTAAAATATACATAAAATGTCCCATTTTAAGTGTACACTTCAGGATCATTACATTCACACTGTTGGGCAAGCTTAAAATCAATTTGCTTAAAGGATTCACCATGGCGGCAAAGAAGAAAACTTCTAAGGGCATTTTGATGCATTTAGGGAAGCTGGTTAGAATTGATCACATTTTTTAACATTTTAGATAAAAATGAAATATATTTTGGCATTTAAAAAGCTCAGTAAGCCAGGCTCGGTGGCTCAGCCTGTAATCCCGCGCTTTGGGAAGCTGAGGTGAGTGGATTGCCTGAGCCCGCGGATTCAAGACCCGCCTGGGCAGCGAGACCTCATCTCTATAATAACTCAAAAAATCAGCCGGGCGTGGTAGCGCATGCCTGTAATTCCGGCTACTTGGAAGGCTGAGGCGGAAGGATCGCTGGAGCCAGCAGGTCGAGGCTGCGGTGGCCGGGAGCGGCCACTGCACTCCAGTCTGGGCGACGGAGTGAGACTCCAACTCAAAAAAAAAAAAAAGCTCAGTAAAAGGCTTAACATTAACTTTAGTGAGCACAGTAGGAGCTCATAGCTCATCTTCTCTTCACTCATTTTCTAGCATACAAAATAAATATAAGAAAAGGCAACTGTAAAACAACCCTAAAATAAACAACCTGAAAACACTTCAGAGAGCTTAATGGGAAGAGTTTATGAAAATCCATCTCACCTGGAAAGCCAGGGATCCAGTAAAAATGCAAATAAAAGGAAAACCATTTACCTCTGCCTTTACCTTACTTTACTTACCCAACAGAGTACTGGTGGGCCAGTGATTGCATATCATAATGGCAGTGACTTTGAATAAACCTTGGTGTGATTAGACAAGCAATCTAAGTTATATGAGACACATCACCCTATTCCAAATGGAGTCTCCCTCATTAGAGAGAGTGGTAAATACTAGTGTTCATGTCGATTTCTATCTTAGTCACACCCTTCTGGTTTTTCTCTTTCCAGCATTCCAAGCTAGAAGAGTGTGTGGTTTCCTGCCACAGACTGACATTCATATCTACCCATTCATTCCTGTTCATCTCTTCTTCCCTAATGAGGCAAGAAATCCAGTCAAACTCTGGATCTCAAGAGTTTTATTTCCATACCATTATCCTCATCAAATAGCATTTATTAAACACCCAATTATAGATAATTCTATGTGAACCTTCTTCTCTGTATAAAGAGAACTATGTAGATAGAAGCTCAATCCTCTAAGAGTTCATAATCTATTCAAAACCCAGGGATAGGCAGACTCTCTGCTCCAGTTCTATGACAACTCAGAGAGACTCAAAGTGTCTCAAGAAGTATCACAAAATTCCTAATATAAAATGAATGTTTATTTGCCTTTGTATTAAGGATAACCAGCATATCAGTGAATAAACTTGGCCACCACTACCAACACACACACATCCCAATTAGAGACTAACAGCCACATTTTTGTTACAATCCAAGAGGCTTAATTTCACACATGAAATATCAGAATCTAGATAATGTAGACTATGCATATGGATTTCAAGGACATGGAAGGATGATTCTACAAAATGGAATAAATCTAGGCCTGACAACCCCAGAAAGGGTGATGATTGATGACTAACTCATGGCTCATGCTAATCATAAGAGAGCCAGTTCAGCATCTGCGTCACAAACCAGTGGAACTAACCTCTGGAGAAAAATGGCATGGCCCTGGAGCCCAACAGTGACCATCAATGGTAATATAAAAACCTGAGCAGAACTCTTCCTCCCCAGAGAAGCACACATGACTTCACCAAATCTGTTCTTTTGGTCAAACAAACCAGAATTCAGACCTGCACTAACCGCATGTAGGCTGTGCGCACTTAGAAAAGTCATTTAATTTCTCTGGTCATCACTTTTATGTACAAGATGGGTGGGATGATGTCTACTCACGGGTTTGTTTTGAGAATTCTATGAGGTGACTTAAGAAATGCCCCAACACCATGGACACGCTACTGTGTTCCCTTATTTGAGTAACTTAAACTCTCCCACATGTAGCTGTAAAGAGGGCACTGACCAGAAGTCTGTATGTTTTATCTGACCGAAGGAATGCTTTAAACAGTCAAATTAAATGCAACATTAAGGTTAATTTCCAAAACATATAAGAAACTATTGCAACTCAATAGCAAGAACAAAAAAAACCATCTGATTAAAAAATGGGCCGAGGACTTGAACAGATATTTCTCCAAAGAAGATAAAATGACCAACAAATATATAAAAGATGCTCAACATCATTAATTATTCAGAAAATAAAAATCAAAACTACAATGAGAGCTGGGTGTGGTGGTGTGCACCTATATTTCTCGCTACTCTGGAGGCAGGAGAATCACTTCAGCCCAGGAGTCTGGGATTGTAGTGTGCTATGAATAACCACTACATTTCAGCCTGGGTAACATAGCAAGATCCTGTTTCTTTAGGGAAAAAAAATACAATAAGATATGAAATATCACCTCACACCTTTCAGGGTGGCTATTATCCCACCCAAACTAACCCAAAGTATTAGTAAGAATGCAGAGAAATTGGAACCCTTGTGCACTGTTGGTAGGACTGTAAAATGCTGCAGCAACTATGGAAAACAGTATGGAGGCTCCCCAAAAGATTGAAAATAGAACTACTATATGATCCAGCAATTCCACTTCTGGGTATATATCCAAAAGAATTAAAATCAGGATCTTAAAGAGATATCTACATTCCCATGCTCACTATTTGCAATCTATCGATCAACAGATGAATATTATTGAGATTTTACAAAGAAGGAAAATTCTACCATTTGTAACATAACTGAAACTGGAAGTCATCATACTAAGTGAAATAAGGATGCAGTAGGGACAAATATTGCATGATTCCATTTATATGACATATCTATAATAGTCAAACTCATAGAAGCAAAAAATACAATGGTGGTTGTCAGGGGCTTGAAGGAGGAGAAATAAGGAATTGTTGTTCAATGGGAATAAAGTTTGAATTAGGCTCAGTGAATAAATTCTAGAGCTCTGCTACACAATATTGTGACTTCAGTTAACAACACAGTATTGCGCACTTCAAAGTTAAGAGGGTAGATCTCAGGTTAAATGTTCTTACCCACAAAAAAGGGAGGGGAACAGAGGAAACCTTTAAAAGTATTGAATATGTCTGTTACTTTGATTGTGATAATGGTATCACAGGTGTTTGCATACGTCCAAACTCATCAAATTAGTTATGTGCAGGTCTTTGCAAACTAATTTTACTTCGATAAGCCTATCTAAAAAACTCTTCGAAAGTTTCTGGGAAAATAGCAGTCATATTTTCCATAAGCAATCCATTACTCGATCCTAATAAGGGCAGCCACTTTTATTTTTTATTTCTTATTATTAATATTATTTTTGATTGGCAAATCATGATTGTATACACTTCTGGGGTGCAACTTTATATGAATGTATACATTGTGGAGTAAACTGTACACATATATGTATATAGTGATTAAATTAAGCTAGTTAACATACCTATTATCTTGCATAGCTATCTTTTTTTTTCCTTAATCTTACTCTTTCACTCAGGCTGGAAATGCAGTGGCAGGATCACAGCTCACTACAGCCTCAACCTCCTGCTGATTCTTCCTCCTCAGCCTTCCAAGTAGCTGGAACTACAGGCACCTGCCACCATGCCCACCTAATTTTTTGAATTTTTGTAGAGACAAAGTCTTGCTATGTTGCTCAGGCTGGTCTCAAACTCTTTGGCTCAAGCACTCCACCTGCCTTGGCCTCCCAAAGTACTGGGATTACAGGCATGAGCCACGTGCCCAGCCGCTATCATTTTTTATGGTAAGAAATTGCAATCTACTCTCTAGTTATTTTGAAATATACAATACATTATTATGGACATTCCCATTTAGAAGAGGCTTGTCTTCTTCCAGTCACCACAAACCCTACTCAGCCAGCAGTCCTGAAACTCTTCATGTGCCAAGCTCCTGTAGCCATCTAAGTTTGAAACCCATGATGTAATTACAAAGACCCCGGGTTTTTAAATAAGGTTTAAAAAAAATTCCTAAGCCCAGCCAAAAACAAGATGCTGCTTTGTCACCTGCCTGGATTTGTAACTCCATAACAAAAACAAAGCAAATCTTTCTCTTCTGTCTTGCTCAGTATCCTCCTCCTTCTCATCTTTTTTGTTTTTTTTTTTAGTTGGAGCCTCACTCCGTGGCCCAGACTGGAGTGCAGTGGCACACTCCTGGCCACCACAGCCTCGACCTGCTGGGCTCCAGAGATCCTTCCACCTCAGCCTTCCAAGTAGCTCCAGCTACAGGCGTGCGCTACCACGCCCGGCTAATTTTTTTTTTTTTTTTTTTTTTTAGAGATGAGGTCTCGCCAAGTTGCCTAGGCGGGTCTTGAACCCTTGGGCTCAGGCAATTCACTCACCTCAACCTCCCAAAATGTGGGATTACAGGCCAAGCCACCGAGCCTGGCTCCCTCTCATCTTTTAACAACTTATCTACATGGGTCGACTTCAGTCTGCACACTTGGTGAGAATCAATGCTTCATCATTCTTTCTAGATTAGTGTGTTTGATATGACCCATTCCACCAGGCAGACAGATAAATGTGTCAGCATATGATTCTGTTTGTAAAGAAATGGTCTTATGCTTGTTAAGCCTCCAAATTAGTTTTGTGTAGCCTCGGGGCAAAGGCACAGACAGGAACTTTGGCTCATTGTGTTCTTGTCCTAGGGAGGCATTGGGGGGTGGGTGGAAGAGCCATGGCCCTCTTGTGGGGCTGGGAAGGGAACACATAAGTAGACCGGGCCCATCGGAAGGGCTGTCTTTGAACATCTTCTGTAAAGTGGGGGTACTACTACTAAATTTCAGGGTTGTTTCTGGGACTATTTAGCACAAAAGTTCATATGTGTAGAAAGCACATAGGAAAGTATGTAGCACACAGTGGGAACTTAGCAAATATCAGACCACTGGCCAGCATATCAGAGGACTCATAATTAAAGAAACAATACTGATGGTGTTTTATCATCAAAGGAGTCCTTCATCGGAACCCCTAGAAAATGATTCTCCACAAGTGGTTTGAGGGCTACCTTTATCAGAATAATCCAGAATTCTGGCTAAAAGTTTACAATTCCTAAGACCCCCTCCCCAGTACACACGCCATTGTTTTCTCATTAACCTCTCCATGCAAGCCAGATGCAGCAGCTCAAGCCTATAATCCCAGCACTTTGGGAGGCCGAGGTGAGAAGTTTGCTGAGCCCAGAGGTTTGAGACCAGCCTGGGTAACTTGGCAATAACTCGTCTTTACAATAAATAAAAAATATATATATTAACTGGGCATGGTGGCACATGCCTGTAGTTCCAGCTACTTGGAAGGCTGGGGTGGAAGGATCACCTGAGCCCAGCAGGTCGAGGCTGTGGTGGCTGTGAGCAGGCCACTGCACTCCAGCCCAGACAACAGAGTGAGACTCCAACTCAAAAAAAAAAAAAACCATGCAATTAATGACCAAACAAAGACAACACTCTTCCTTCCCATCTCCTAACTAGTAAGTGGTTTTGCCACAGTGCTTGAGATCATCACTCAGCAAGGGCAAGTCATGTATACCTCTGCTAATGTCAGTCAATAATCAGCAAATTAGAAGACGATGGCAGAATGTGCACTTGTTCTCTCTAGCAATTATTTATTTAACTGATGGCTGCTGATTTTGGTAAATAGCCTTAGTACAGGAAGATTGATGACCAACCTCCTTTTCTGACCCCATATTCAATGAGCCAGCATACCAAACGTTTGTCTCACCGAATAGTTTCAGGGATGCCAAAATCAACAAAGGATGGGAAACTAAGAACTTTGCACCTCTTAGAGAGTAATACTATATTTACACTAGCATATGAAGGCAGTGGGAAATCCTACAGTACAGAGTCCTCCATTTAACTTCATTTCAGGCTGAGTGTGGTGGCTCACACCTGTCATCCTAGCATTTCTGGGAGGACAAGGCAGAAAGATCACTTGAGCTCAGGAGTTCAGGGCTGCAGTGAGCTACAATTGCACCATAGTATTTCAGCCTGGGAAACAGAACCAGACCCTTTCTCTAAACAAACAACCTCCATTTCATTCTGGATTTCCATACTTATGTGATTAGAGAACTCTGCTTTTGTGGCCTCTGGCTAACATTCTGCAAACAGATTTTCCACAAAACACATTCTGGAAAATCATTACAGTGACTGTATAACATCCCCCAAAACAGTTACTTTCAAGGGCAGGGGAAGCAGTATAATTTGTAATGCTGGAAAACACATGTAAAGATTACCTGTCCTAGAGAAACCAGGAAATACAGTTATGCTAGTTTGATGTCCCCCCTTTTGTTTGGTGCCACTTAACACCCACCTTCATGCTGAGCCCTGTTCCAGGACCTTCCAGGTCCTGGGACCAGCCCTGCCTCTGGTCAGGAAGAATAAAAAAAGTTCAAGCCCATGAGCCTTAATCCTGTTCCTGCTCAGATGGGGTCCTGGCCACGCCCCTACTTTGTACCTGAAATCTTGTGATTTCGGCAATGCCTTGCCCTACCTCATGCCTGACCCCAAGTCGTTGCTTTAGCCTTGTCCCAAATTGGTCCTTACTGAAGTTCGAAATCCCAGTCTCTATCCTAGATTGTTCCCAGCCCTCTCTGAAGCCAATCAATCAACTCTTTTTCCCTGAACTTCTACTCATTGCCTATAAGTATCTGCTGGTTTCTGAATATCCATCCGCTGTCTGCTGCTTTCCTGGCCTTTTCCTCCTGGCCTCTTTGATTTGCATCAGTCTCCTGTGCTGTTCACAAAACTCACCTTTCTATTATCAACCCAGTCTTGCTTTATTTTACAATTTATAAGAATAGCTTTTTAAAAAATAACCTAAGGGCAAACAGTCAATTCAATATTTTGCTTTGAGATACTATTGTAATGCTAAGGCTTGCCATTAACTAAATAAGCAGATTGCAAATAATGTCTTTTAGGCAGGTAAAGTCTATAAACTTCTCAGTAGACATATACCTATCCTCACACTTCTACAAGTTATGTTAAATATAAAATAAAATGGCACCGCTTCCTTCCTACATAACTATAAGGGAGAACCAAGAAAAAAAAAAACTAGAATTTATACAAAATTATGTATTTATTCTTACACGTTTAAACTTCAGTCACCTTCAAAGTGGTCTCCATTTGATACAATATACCTATCAAGATGCTTTTTTCACTGCTCAAAACAGTTTTTGAACTTGTGAATTTTGATGTTTTTTAGTGTTTCTGCCATTTTTTTGTTTAACCTCTTCCACATTGGTAAAACGTTTCCTTTTGATGACATTTTTCATCCGGGAAACAAAAGAAAGTTACTCAGAGCGAGATCCGATAAATAGAAAGGGTGAGGCAAAGGGGCCATGCCATTTTTTGGTCAAAAACTGCTGAACACTCAGTGCAGTGTGGGCAGGTGTGCTCACAAATCACCCATCATGAAATGAGCAAACATGAAAGAATCTCCAAAAATTTCACTGAAGCTGGATGCAACCTCCCATAACAACACTAGCTGGTGCACTGATGCCAATGGGTTTGTAGAACACTTACCTAGCTGGGGATGTCTGGACTACCCTCTGAAGAGGTCTACCCTCCAAAAAATAATTCTGCTTTTTTAGAAGTCCTTGTTGTATTCCTATCCTCACATTTCTGCAAGTGACATTAAATATAAATCAAAATAGCACTGCTTCTTTCCCAAATAACTGCTACAGCTCCTCAAAAGCTCATTTTCTTATATTGTCTGATGCAAAAATAACTCCCTCACAGGTACATATAGAATTTGTTAATTGCCAGTGATCACCATGGACACAGTCTCAAGGCATTGAGCCCTGGGAGAGAGATCTCTGTTCTCTTCCTCCCAGACATTCTGTGTCCATTTACCCTCTGACTCCTCTTCTCTGGGCAGTGTGAGAATTCTAACAGCATCTCAAAGGAACAGAAGGGTGAGGGAGATTAACCCTTGGCTGGCATTTCTTGCAATCGCCCTAAGTGGCTAATGTCATATCAAAGGAGCTGAGTCCATTCAGATTGAAAGCCAGAAAGTAAAAGCTGACATTTTTGACAGGCTAGAAGAAAAAGAGAAAATAACAAATGTAAAATTATTTGATCAAGCCCTTATGCATTTTCAACGATTGCTATTCAAAGACAGAGAAGAATATCCATAGATGATTGGGCTGGGTTCAGTAGGCAGACCTGTGGCATGATTGCTGAGCAAGTTCAGCCCACAGCTCCAGACCTCATGGCTCCCAGAAGGAAGCAAGTCCTGCAGATAAGTGATAAAATATATTGTCCTAATTGTGGCAGGTATGTTAATTATATGAACTGTTATTTATCCTGAACATGATTTTTCTTCTAGACACAAGCAAAATCAACCTGCTAGGTAGCAGGTAAATGACAAGGCTCTGAGTGAGCCTTTCAACATGGCAGGTGTTTTCTCACTAGGGGAAGGAGATGGGAACACTGGTCACATGATCTCCCATGAGGCCATAGCAGGGACTAGCAGAGGAACGAGGCCACCTTTGGAAATACGTCTCTGGGCCTTTGTGGCTCTCCTTGGCGATCTGTCATGGTTTAGCAATTATGATGGGGCCTGGGTTGCTGCATGGAAGATCTCTAGGCCAATGTCTTCATGTGCATAAAGCCCTCTAATGCCCTTTCCAGGTTAATATTTGATAATTCTTTGTAAAAAATCATATTCTTAGTTTCAACATCTAATCCCTTATTCCCTTCTCCCCAGTCTATGTGCTGAGACCTCAGAAAATATGAAAAGGGCTGACAGCAATATATGTGCAAGAGGTAGCTCATGGGAAATTCATTATAACTTAAGCTTCTCCATATCAGATGCCTTCTAGAAGTGGACTCTCACCTACCTATGATAGATAATTTCTAAATGACTCACAGTGACCCTTTACCTCCTAGTATTTGTGTCCAAGGGTAATCTTTTCCACTTGAATGTGGGCTAGATGCGGCAAGTTGCTTTTAATTAACAGAATACAATAAAAGAAAGGTGATACGAAGTGAACTCCCAGTTTAAGTTACAAAAAACTGGAGCTCCTGTTCATACTCTCTGGCTTATCTCACTTGCTCTGTCTAATAAAGCAAATAGCTGTGTCATGAGCTGCCCTATAGAAAGATCCATATGGAAAAGCAGTGAGAAGTATCTGGCCAACAGCCTGTGAAGAAATGAATCCTGCCAACAAGCACATGAGTGAGCCTGACATTTCCTTCAGTGAGCCTTAAGAAGGCTGCCACCTCAGTGGACACCTTGATCACAGCCTCGTGAGGAAGCCTGAATCAGAGAACCCAGATGAAGACATTGGCCTAGAGATCTTCCATGCAGCCCCCCCAGGCCCCATCACAACTGCCAAACCATGACAGGGCATTGGATCTTCAAGGAAAGTAACAAAGACCCAGAGACATGTTTCCAAAGATGGCCTCGTTCCTCTTCTAGTCCCTGCCAGGGCCTCATGGGAGATCTCTTTCCCCCAGTGCAGACCTGAGTTCCTACTCCAAGAAACTGTGAAATAGTAAATGTTGTTGCTTTAGCTGCCAAATTCAGGGGTAATTTGTGAAGCTGTCATAGATAATAACATAAACTGCCTCTGACGGAGTGGCATGTAGAAAGTAAAAGAAAGGGAAGGAGATTAACCTAGAAGTAAGACGATAAAAGAAGCTTGATCATCCACATCTACCTCCCAGAGGGCGAAAAAATAAGCTACCCGTTTTCCATTAATGATCGAAGGGAAACCAAATAATGATGTGGAGGTCTACGTTTGAGAAAAGTTTTTGAGGGCTGTGACCATATCTTATTGTAACACATTCCCTAGCACAGTGGCTGGATCATTAAAAAATGCTCAAAAATATTTGATACGTAAATAAAAGGAGTGAACGAATTCCCATTTGAGCTTAAACAGTATTGACTAGAACCACAGGAATGGAAATAATTATAAGGGAGCTATCCCTGATACCTCAATGAGCATGCAACCCCACAGCTATCTTCCCTTAGAATCCTAAGGAGAGGCGGAGAAAGCCTTTCTCAGATGCATATAAAGTATCCTCTACTTTCCTCTCAGCTCATCTATTTGTTAAACAAACAAAAACTGGAGTTCCATGTATTCAGATTTACTAATCATGCAAATTAAGGACTAGCCATTCTCACATTTTCACTGGACAAGGCAACTTCTCTTTGCAAAGTTTTCCTTTAAATAGGAGTCCCCCAGTACCTCCAAATACTTGTTTCCAGACCATTAACCATTTAACAGAGAGGTTGAGGAGAAAAAGAAATTTATAACTGTTCCCTTTATCAGAAAAGCTACTGCCTACTGACAGTCAATCCGAAAGGAGACAAAGAATCCCTGAAATTGTACCATTCATTCATGGAGAGATAAGTTTCTGTTTATAGGGGGAGAAAAAATGAAGCAGAATTGTAAGTTTCTGGAAAACTTGAAATTTCCAGAATTCTGCTGAATAATTGAAGAGCAGCTGTATCACTTATACCTGCTCTAATAAACTGGATTCTCTGAACTGAGATGAGGAAAAAAGTAAAAAACAAAAATTAGGCAGACTGACTAAGATGGTCTCCAGTGGTCCCCACCTCCTGGGATTTACATTCTTATATAATCCCCTTCTTTTGAGTGTTGGTCAAATGTGCAATTTATTTCTGTCTAATAGAATATGGCAAAGTTGATGGGATGTCAATTCTGTGGTTACATGACATAAGAGTCCAACTTCCATCTTGTTAGCAGGCTCTGTCTCTCTCTCTCTTGCTGGCTTTGGTGAAGCAACCTGCCATGGCAGGGAAGACCATGGGGGGGAGAAACTGAGGACAGCCTCCAGTCAGCAGCCAGCTAGGAACTGGCATCCTCAATTCAATAACACTTCAGAAACCAAATTTGTGCTAAGTTCACAGCCATGTGAACTTTGAAACAGATCCTTCTCCAACTGCGTATTCAGATGAGACCTCAGCCCTGGCTAAAACCTTGATTGCAACTTGGGAGATATTGTAAAGCAGAGAACTCAGCAGAGCTGTGCCTAGATTTCTGACTCTCAGAAACATAATAAATGTGTGATACTTTGGGCTGCCAAGTGTGTGGTAATGAGCTAATCAGCAAAAGATAAATAATACACAGAGTTATAATTTTCATTCAACACAAAGTCATAAAATGTTGTGAGCTGGTACTTGTTCTCTTACAATTCTTCCTTACAATTGGTTGGGGGTAGGGAGCAAAGGGAGGCCCAGTTTGCCAGGTGAATTGAATGTCTTCTTTGTACCAGAAATGTGAATATCTTGCATTAGGTTTGGAGTAAGTGATGAGAAAGTCTCTGAGACTTTACAGATAGACTTTAGCAGTCCATATGGAAAACAAAAACAAAAACAAAAACTAACATTTGTGGAGTAATTGTCTGTGCTAGGCAATTACCTACCTTCACAAACATGTTCAATTGTATCTTTATTCTAATAGCAATAGTAATAGTACTAAAGAAAAAAAGGAGGAGTAGGAAGAAGAAAAATAATAGCTAACATTTGTTGAATACTTCTTATGAGCCAGAACTCAAGCACTTCAAATATATAATCTCATTTAATCCTTTCAACTTCCAGTGAGGTAGGTTATAATTATTATAATCATTTTACAGCAAGAAAACTAAGGAATAGAGAAACTAACAACATCGCCCAAGGTTACAAAGTCAATAAAGGAGCTATAAGCCAGGCTACAGTAGCTCATGCCTGTGATCCCAGCTGAGGCTGAAGCAGGAGGATCACTTGAGCCCAGGAGTTCAAGACCAGCCTGGGCAATACAGCGGTACCCTATCTCAAAAAAACAAACATACGAACAAACAAACCAAAAAATAGAGCTATAAATCCAGGCAGTCTGGCTCTAGGATCCCCCACATTTAATCCTCACATGCTTCCGCAATACACTTAAGTCACCACGGGGGCTATTTCCTTAAATGCGAAGTTGTTCTAGAGGCTTTTCCATGCCTTTACACCCAGGTAAGTCACAGCAAGTTTAAGTACAAGCATCAGCATTGTATCCTGCAAGGCTGCAAGTCCTGTAAGCCAAACACTTATCACCCCTACCCCCAACCAATTGTAAGGAAGAATGATACAGAGATAATGCTGGACAAACCCGGAAGTCAAGAAACTTGGCCTTCTCTGCCCAAGGTTAAACTCTTTCTGGAACACACAGAGAGACATACATAGCTCCCCGCTGGGACCCCACCTGCCTGGCCTGTGTATCAGGACAGAGACCCAGAAATGTCAGACAATCCACTGACACAGGCAGAAATGCAAACCCCAGAACAAAAGAGCCAGCCCCAGAAAGAAATCACTTCAAATGTCCAGGTTTGCAGAAGCAGCTTGAGGATCAGCTTCCCCTCTGTGCCCAGGCATTCCTGCTCTGCTCCCTGTCTTCAGCCAACTGCCCCAGCAGCATTCCCACCAGGCACTAGCCTTCTGCAGATACATGGAACACTCCTCAAGGGCAGGGACTTGGTTCAATCCATGAAATGGACACTGGGCACTGCCCATGCGCCAAGAAGGGTTAGGTCCTAGGGACACACCCACACCCTCTTTTTCTCAGTAAAATACTTACCTCTCCATAATACTTAACTCACATGTGGTCGTTGAAAGACTACTGGCTGAACTATGAAGGAGAGAACTGATGAAAGGAGAGATAATTGAATGCAAACTCAAACTAGCAAAGCTATTCCTCCAGGACAAAGGCAAAGGGCCTTGAATTAGTTGACTTTGTGATCCTTATAACAACTCTTTGATACATTTGACTATTGTTTTTCTCCTACAGAGGGGGAAACTGAGGCTCAAATAGTGCAATTCAAAAGTAATATAGCGAAAGTAATGGGAAGATTTTAATTCCAGGCAGTCTGAGGCTATAGATAGTCTATATATCTAACCATGAAATATATTGCCTCCTATCATTCAACTGGTAGAAGTTGAATGGATGGAAGGAAGGAAGGAAGGAAGGAAGGAAGGAAGGAAGGAAGGAAGGAAGGAGGGGAGGAGGGAAGGAGGGAGGGAAAGGGGGGAGGGAGGGAAGGAGGGAGTGAAAGGGGGAGGGGGGAGGGAGGGAGGAAGGATGAGTGGATGAATGGACAGAGAGATTAATGGATTTACTACATAGATCTACAGCAGGAAATATAGCAGCAGGTAAAATGTGGTGTCTATTTCCAGGTTAATGAGAACAGCAAGTGATAGCGTCTCTCTTCTTTACAAATCAATACAATTCCTCCAAGTTGGGGCTTGTGGCTTCTTTCATTATATAGGTGGTGGGTAGGTACATTCTTTAAGAGGGTCATGGAAGGATAGCAAGGTAGATTTATGAGTTAAAAGGTAATGAGGCCTCAGACAGTGTGTAGCATAATTGTATAACCACTAATTATGTCTGTGGCTATATTGGCTGGAAATAATGACAAAAGTAATCAACTCTTGCGTTCAGGGGGAAATGTATTACCTTTTCTTCTGTCCTTTTCCTAGGCACCATACCCCCTTGCATTTTTCCATGAAAACTTGGCATCAAGAAGTTCGGAATGAAAAGAAGGTGGATCAACACCTCACCGGGAATAAACAGCCACTAACAATGTCACGGTGAGTAAGATCTATGTAGTAGTGAATTACATAATAGCATATAAAAAACTAGAATCATAGAACAAGAAAACTGTCCTTGGTACATTAAGAATACAGAAGCCAGAGCAAGAATTTTACAACCCAAGTCAACTCACGCTAGTCCTCAGTTCAAGAGTCTGCAATGGCTCCCACTTCAACTCAGGGAAAAGCTAGAATTACTTCAATGGCCCAAAATGTCCTATATGCTCTGGCTCCAGGAGTTTGCTTTTTTCCCACAGTCACTCCACTCCAGATGCAATAACCTTCTCTTCCCCAAATGTCTGTACAGTTAACCCCTCATCTTTGGGTCAAATGTCACCCATCCTTTTACCCAACACTCCTATCCTCCTACCTTGCTCTGCCTTGTATTTTTCTATAACCGCATCATCTTCTGAAATATTATAAAAGTAACTCACTTGTCATGTCTATGTTATTGCTTCTCTCACCCTCTGCTGGAATGCAAATTAAGCAAAAGGATTTTTTTTTTCCTCTTTTTGGTGTCTGGAACACAGCGGACACCTAATTAATATTTGTTGAATAAATGAATATGGCTTATATTTTCAATGAGAAAGAAAACAAAAACACCTACTAACTTCTCCCTTCTTAGAGAAGTAGTCCCTCAAATTCAAAAGAAAATATTTCACATCAATAATCAAAACACATAGGGAAAATCCCAAATTAAAAAAAATCTTCTGTTCAAATATGTAATTGTCTTAATTAAAATCTGGAGAAATTTTGGAAGCTGACCTATCCCCGCCCCCAATTTCAACTATCATATGAGGAGTTAGGCTTTCTTCTGGCTTGTAATGCATAATTATGGTGGAAGAAGCTAAGAGGGCTGCTATCCTGGCATTTTGCCTACAACATTAAAAAAAAATCAGAATAAAAATTAAATACATAAGCAATGCCTGGGGACACTATTCAGGTTATTAATGGAAATTGTATCAATTTCTTGTCCCTCCATTTGCTTCAATGTGGTTCCCATTTGCTAGGGCTGAAGCCCTCACCACTCCTGTAATCAGTGTGCTATTTTTGTCAAGACTTTAGCATCAGTGAACAGAAGCAAAACACAGTGGTGGGTAGGAGTGAGGAAGGTATTAGAATGGATGGATTCAGTGGAAGGTCTAATAATCAGTGACTGCTGATTTCTCATCCCAGCAAGTTTCTTTGGGAAGAGTCTGCTCAGATTGATGGGACCAGCAACAAGGGGTCAACAGCCCTGGTGTCAGTCAGGGGCCCAGGAAACTGTCACCCCCAGTAAGTGGTGAATGGTGAGGTTGGAACCTCAGATCACTCAGTCCCTGCCTTTTCTTCCAGAGAGTGTCAATATGACCTTCAAACAACAACTTCCTATCAAGTTCCTGATATCAGAAAGCAAGAGCCATTTCAATTATTCTCTGACAATTCATAAGTGTCACTAAGGAACCTCTAAGATTTGTAGTTTTTGTTGCAGTTTGGTGGAAACACTGTTTTCTTGCTCACTTAAATCATCCAAACGAGTGAGAATAAAACCTGACACATAGTAGGTGTTTGACCAGGGCTACCTCTTTCCCTTTTTCCTGCTGGGATACACAACAGAAACAACTCACTGTCACTCTTGGGAACTTTGTGCCTTGTTTTGGAAAACAAGAGATCGTTTTTATTTTGGCATTTGAGAAATCACTTGGTTATCTCTTTCACAGGTAAAATTAGCCACCGTTATATACCTCACTATCTGAGGCCAAATGGCTCCTTGTAGGTGTCCAGAGGCTGTCAATTCTGCTCATTCCAGTAGAAATAAAATGAAAATTGACAAGAAAAACTGTAGTGATATCTCAAGTATAGACTTGCAACTCTCCCTTATACACATACACACACACACAGTTTGACAAAATAAAGAAGGCAAAACTGCAGAACAAAAGCAAGACCTTTTCCCCCAGGGACCTCAGAAAGGTTGCTTGAGCTTTAACTAGGCAAATGCTTCCATATGGATCAACCCATCCTGCTCTTACTTCAAAGCGACTTACTTTGAAGAACTGGGCCCCAAACAAAGAGGCCAGTCTGATTAAGTTAAAGACTTGGTAAAGCACACCTCACCCTCAGAGGCGTCTCAGACTATTAGGTAGTATTCCAGACTGTTGTTTCATTAAAGAAAAAATTATAGGGACAACAGACAACAAAAAGTCCATGTTAATTTTTAATAGCGATACATTCGCTCTATTCGGGTGGTGATTTATTCATGTACTTCATAATAAATACATATAGTAAGTAGCCCGGAGATATCTCTACCTGCACTCAGGACAGGAACCACATATTTTATTGTGTTAGAGAGAGAGAGAGAGAGAGAGAGAGACAAAGACAGAGAGAATAGATGTATACCTAAATAATAGCTTGTGGGCTGCAAATATTTTGCCAGTGGCTGCAGCTGCCCATCCTGTGGTCCCCTCCCCAACTCCAACCATTACTTCAGGTTACAGCAAAATCATTCATCTCTGAGACCCCAATTCTGATGATTCCAACACTTTTTGTCTACTCCCTTATGACTATGTTTTAAAAAGGCAAATAAGACAACCTCTGGTAGACTTCTTCCAAGCCATGTGGTCTCACTCCCTTTACCCAAGCAGCCAAACGGGCCAGATATGGGTTTCTAAGTGACTCTGGCTCAAGCATTTCTCTTGACTCTACTTCCAAGTGAATTAAAGAGAAAGGCTAAAAACCACCCTCCAAATTCCTATGTTGGACTACGAATTGGTGACCTAAGCATAATCTCTTTCACATAGCAACAACTCCGTGAAGATCAGCCTTAACCATTAACGTCAGTGATATCTCAAAAAGCACAGTTTAATTGAAAATATCTCTGCCCTGGGTGGGGACCAGGTTTTCACAATTGTGCTAAGTGCCTTGCCTGGTAGCAGCGTTTCCAAAATTGCAGAGACTAAGGACCAAAAACACTGAGATCCATCTCCTAGAAAAGCAAGGGGGGAAAAGCATTATCTTTCTATTTCCTCTGTAAGTATTTAGGGAAGGGCAGTTCCTTAGGCTGAAAAATTATTTTAGCATTTTTACTTAAATTCATGCTGATGCTATTCTTAAATTCTGGGACAATAAATTTGGATCTTAAGGAGGTTTTGTTTTTATATTACCTGGGTTTGGTTTGGGCTTTTATTTTGTTTGTATTTATTTTGTCCTGTTTTGAAATGGACTGGGGCATCAGAGTTTTGAAATTTTTTAAAATTATATTTTATCAGAGCACGGAAGTCATTTCTCCTCTAAGTATCAAATCTCTTCCCTTCCAAGATACAATTGCACACCTTTTTTCCAAAGAGAGTAATCCAGAGTTGAAATTCGCTTGTAATTTATCCTGACTAATTCCAACTCCATTTTTGTCTGAAGGTAGTCTGTAAAAACTTGGAGTGCCTAGGAGTTAGGACAGAGACACAGGGCACAACATCCTTAGAAGAACATTGGCAATTGTGTCAAAGTCAGTCATTTGAAGTGGTTCTTGGGCATTTTCTAGGCATACTTTAATTCCAGAGGCATTATCTGACAGAGTACTTCCCTCTAAGAACTTTCTGCGCAGAACTAGAACTGTTGAAGACATATGTAAAGACAAAAATCAGAGGGTTGGAGTCCATTCAGGCTTCCCAAAGCAATTTTTATACTTGGCAAAGTTGTGCCTTCATGTAAACATGTTCTTGAATGTACAACAAGATGATACTCTTCTTTGCCATTGCAAATGCCAGGTCTTGTTATTACTGAGAGCTTGAATCCATGTCTAAATCAACAATGGGGGACAAAAGATAGACTACCACCATGCCAGAGTTTTTCTGACCTGCCAGCTATGTCATGGAGGCAATTCACCCCCACTGCAGGCAATGATGTCAAGGACCTCCTGGCTGGAGTTGGGGTGTGTCTGTAAGTAGCTGCATATTGCAGGGGATGGCAAAAATAGTATGTCTGTGCATGAAAGACCATTTATAGGACATGTTAGGGAATTTGGACTTGATTTTTACCATGATAATATGTATATTATACCAATACTAAAACAAACATAACTAAAAGCAACACTCAGCACAATTGTGAATGTTTCCCAAATGCTAGAACCTGTATTAAGTGCTTTATGGGCATGACTTTTCTTAATTTGCACAAGCTCCTTCGAGGTAGGCTGAGTTCTTTAGGATATAAGAATGTCCTTTTTGGACAGGCTCGGTGGCTCAGCCTGTAATCCCAGCGCTTTGGGAGTCCAAGGTGAGTGGATTGTCTGAGCCCGCAGGTTCGAGACTCACCTGGGCAACTTGATGGGACCTCATCTCTACAATAAATTAAAAATTAGCTGGGCGTGGTAGCACGCACCTGTAGTTCCAGCTACTTGGAAGGCTGAGGTGGAGGGATCACCAGAGTATAGCAGGTTGAGGCTGCAGTGGCCAGAAGCAGCCACTGCACTCCGGTCTGAGTGACAGAGTGAGACTCCAACTCAAAAAAAAAAAAAAAAGAATGTCCTTTCTAAAAAAAATGAAATGATGTTAATCAAAAATATTCTCATCTTATAAAAACCTTAGCAATTGGTTTCCAATATCAAAAATCCCACAATCCAGGGATTATGCACTAAGACCTTACCACCCCACAGCCACCCACCCCCCTGACACTCACACCTTGGATAACTGGAAGGTAGAAGAAGTTTCTCTGTTCTCAAGCTTTTGCCAAGTAACAGACCTATATCATGTATATCATGTACATTATTTTGTTTTATTCCTAAATATAAAACAACACTGAAGGCTTATTGTTATTTTTTCCCAATTTTGACTCACAAGGAAACAGAGACAGGCTAAGAGATAGAATAGCCTGCCCAGGGTCAACACTGCCCAAATAGCGAGCGTCAGAGGTAGGATTTGAATCCAAGCCCCTGTGCAGTTCCAAATGCCATAGTCTTTCTGCAACACTCCGCTAGTTCTAAGGCTCCCGAAGTAAGATTTGAGAGAGAAATTAGTAATTTATCTTTAGAGGTGAGAAAGGCAAAAACTTTCTCAGACATACTCCCAACTGAGAATTTCATAGACTTTACTTAGTGATTCATGGTTGCTACCTTTCAACAGGAAAAAGCAGTTTGAGTCCACACCTCTGTGATATAGAAATGATATGCTTCATTTTGGAAGTGAGGGGTTGGGACTCTCTTTATGTGTTTGATTTGGAAGTGAGGAGTCAATACTCTCTATCAGTATAAAACTGCATTCAGGCCAGGCACGGTGACTTGTGCCTATAATCCCAGCACTTTGGGAGGCAGAGGCGAGAGAATTGCTTGAGCCCAGGAATCCAAGACCAGCCTGGGTAACATAGGGAGACCTCGTCTCTACAAAAAAAAAAAAAAAACACCAAAAAACAACGACAACAACAAAAACAAATTAGCCAGGCATGGTGGCATACCCCTGTAGTCCAAGCAACTGGGATGGCTGAGGCAGAAGGATCGCTGAGGAGATCGAAGCTGTGGTAGACCATAATTGTGCCACTGCCCTCCAGCCTGGGAGACAGAGTGAGACCCCAATTCAAAAAAATAAATAAAATAAAACTACATTCTTAGCACAATTTTAACTCAGGCTTTGTTCCCAAAGAGTCATCAAATACACAATATATACCAGATAGTCAGAGTTTCATGTATGTATCTTTGCATATATGGAGTTGTATGAACACAGGTCATATTGATTTGCTATGTTGACAATCACAGAATGCCATATGAGGAATTCCTGTATCTACAATGGACATGAAAAGACATTCCAATTCCAAAAGCTCTTGTGAGGCTTGCATATCTCCAATCCTCCTTTTCTCTTGCTTCACTCCCTGCTAGCTTCATTCAGAGAAGAAAACAAAGAGCACCCCCCACACTCCCTCTGGACATCATTGGCCTGTGACCTTGGCCACATGGTAGTGGCAGAAAGGACTTGACCAGAATCTCATGCATTTTCCCTCCCCCTCTGGGTGGTCAATGAACTGGAAAATGAAGGACACAATGCAGGTTTACGAGACTCATAATTAGGTCACAGCTGATCCCAATTCCCATCATCTGGCAGCTGGGGCCCGTGGACCAGCACATGCCATCCTACCACTTTCTAGGGGAACCTGGCTTGAAAACAGTCTTCCTTCCTTATAATTCTCTTCAGCAGACCGGCAGCAGCAAGCCTCAGGTCCAGCAATGCAACTCTTCTCTGTATAGGTCAAAACACCCTTGACTAGTGAGATCTTCTTTGGGAACGACACTTTAAGAGGAGGCACAGGCAGAAGAAAGTACGGGAGAGAGGAGGGGAGCTTAGCAAAGGGAGCAAACAGAGAGGACAAAATGGTGGTCTTCAACTCCTTCGGGTTGGCTATGGATGGGAAAACAAAGGCCGGTGGGTAAAAATTATAACCCTGTGACCTAGAACAAGTCACCTAACCTCTCTGTGCCTTGGTTTTCCTGTATGTAAAACTGAAATAATAATAGTACCCACCTCACAGGGTTGTGAAGAACAAAGGTAATAAATATTACTATGTGTAAAGTACCTAGAATGAGTCTGCTCAGACTACATACTACATGAGTGTTAGCTTATTATTATAATTAGGCAGTTTTATGCAAAAATTTATTTCTAAAAATTATATTAAATGTTTAAAGGTGTTAGAATTGCAAATAAATGTTTAAAAACTTATATAGCTAGGCATGGTGGCTCATGCTTTTACGGAGTTTGAGACCAGCCTGGGCAACATAATGAGATGTAATCTCTAGGAAAAAAATCAAAAAATTAGCTGGGCATGGTGGTGTGCACCTGTAGTCTCAGCTACTTGGGAGGCTGAGGTGGAAGGATTGCTTGAGCCCAGGAGGTTGAGGCTGTGGTGAGCTGTGATCATGTCACTGCACACCAGCCAGGGCGGCAGAGTGAGACCCTGATTCAAAAAAAAAGAAAGAAAATAAGGACATGAGAAGACATTTCAATCCAAGAAAGATCTGGTAAGCTTCTGTGTATGCTAATCCTGAGTCATTTGCCCACTATGCAGAAAGAGACACAGAGGCTCAGTTAAGCCAGGTGTTCTGTCTAAAATCAAATGGCCTTATCTGGAAGTTTCAAAATCCCCTGCAACTTCACACAGAGAGTTCCTGAGAGGCATCTAAGAGACTGCTTCTCCCTCCATCTCACTTCCACGCCTTATCTCCACGTGGCCTCATCACTGCCTCAGATTTCTCCATGCAGCCTCCCCACCACGCAACTCCTTCCCTCTCAGCCTAATCCTGACATCTGCTTGCTTGAGCTTCCAAAATCCCGTCGCTTCGCAAATCTCACTGAATCCTACATTTGTCTGTCAACATCATTTGTTTACCATTGGAAGGGGAGGGAAATAAATTTCACTCAGAGACAAGATGAAGCCTCTACTGAGGCTGTGCTTTGACTTCCAAGGTTTGGGGAAGAGGCTTGGAAATTAGAAAACCAGGAACGCAAAGTGAGGCCTTTGAGAACGTGGCTGTACCCACAGAGAAAAGTCAGCAAAAATATCCTCTGTGTATGTGTCCCGGGCCGAGCACAACATCCTTTTCCATCCTTCTTCCGAAATCGCACATCCACAGGGCACGCTTACATTAGCGGCCCACCCCCTCTCAGAATTCGGGAAAGTTCAAGGTCACTGCCAACCATTTTGGCAAAGCAGACAGTGCTGTGTTCCGTTTCAAGAATGTCTCACAAAGGCACCAGGAGACGGATGGCCTGGCAGCGAACCAGAGCTTCGGGTCCATAAACCAGATTGCCTGAGAGTGCGAGTCAGTTATTTTCTCATTCACGGTTTCCAATGGCACTCACAGCGCTAGAGTCATCAGTGTCCCTGGGGACATTCTCCGGCTGTGCACACATTTGTGCTCATGAATGTTGGACGGCTCTCGACTACCCACACCAATCCTTGACACCCAAGTCTTCCTTTTCCGGGGCTGCCATTTGCTTTCAGCTCTTGTTTGCATCTCTCTTATGTGGTCATTCCACCCTCTCATTTTCATCCTCCTCACCTACTTTCTTCTTCTCCCTTTCCTTCTCCTTCTTCTTCTCCCTCAATCTTGATTTCTCCCCCTCTCATGTCTTTTCTGTTCCTCCCACTGATGTCAGTCTTCTCTCAACTTCTCACTCTTTCCTCCAACTCTCTTTCTCCCACCATAATTTTCTGGTAATAGTAATATATTGCCCTCTGCAACACTAGAATAAATGGGAGTTTTCAGAGCCATGATGCCTTTTGCTCACCTTTTCGGTTGTTTTTATAAAAGCAGGTCTCTAAATTTATTTCTGAGCTGTTACAAGTATACCTAAAGGCAAACCTCTAAAGAAAATCTCTAGAATGCAGAATAGGGCTTGAGATTATGGAAATCAATGGCTATATTTTTTTCCTTTAAAGATATGCCTCGCCTGTGTGAGGATCTGATTTGTGACCCTCTCCCCAAATTCATGGGCTAACCCTCAGGACCTCAGAATGTGACTGTATTTGGAGATGGAGCCTTAAAGAAGTGATTAAGTCAAAATCAGGTCATAGAGTGAGCCCTAATCCAATCTGACTGGTGTCCTTATAACAGGAGGAAGTATGGACACAGAGAAGTATCAGGGATGCATACACACAGAGGAAAAGTAATGTGAGGACACAGCAGAAAGACGGCCATCTGCAAGCCAAAGAGAGGCCTCTGGAGAAACCAAAGCTGCTGACATCTTGATCTTAGACCATAGCCTCCAGAACTATGAGGAAGTGAGCTTCTGTTGTTTAAGTCCCTCAATTGTACTACTTTGCTATGGCAGCCCTAGCAAATTAATATACCCTGTGATGTAAATAGGGTGTTTACCAAGTAAACATAAGTGTTTACCTATATTCCCTTGCATTTTGGAATTTAAGGGGAACAAACTCCATGTCTATCAACTCTTCATTTTTTTAAATATAAGGATAAATCTGTTGTAAGATAAAAAGGACAAAAACCCACCAAGACAATCCCTTGGCATTTTTCTTAATGTTGTGTAGCCCAGAGATAAAGATATCACTCCAAGGGTAGTCAGTGTTCTGGGCACCCAGGAAGCCTGCCCCAGCTGCCCCCAGAGTTGGAATGACACAAAGCCACTTGGAGGTATCCAAAGAAGTTCTTCAGAGTGGAATTGGAATTGATTTAAATTATGTTCCAAAAATATCAACCAGATTCCACGTTGTGGGAAAAAAGAGTCATTTGAGAAACTAAGCAACAGAAATTTAAAGACTTTAATGAGGAAAAAAAAAATGGCTCCCATCATAGATCTAAAGCCAGGCAATGCCGGGTACATTGGAAAGGGTCAGCCAGGCCATGGAAGTACCTGGAAAAGGAAGATTACCAAAACTCAACCAGATAGGGACATGCAGACTTCAGGCTGCTCTTAGGCACCTCTAGAAACTAGCCCACATTTAGATACTTGTGGGCCCCATACAAATTGTAAAGTCCTTTGGAAGACTTTTCCATTTCTAGGCTGCCTGCCTACACTATAGTGCAAATTAATATCATTTCTGAATCCAGAGGTTCATGTTGTGTTATCATACTTCACTGAGTTTTTGATAACAACAAGTAATGTCGTAAATGTTAGCATTGAAAGGTTACTCTGTTTTTGCATTTCTTTATTTTGCCAATGGTCAGAACTTTAAAGGATTGAAAAGAAAAAGAAAAAGAAAATGAAGGAAAAAACAAAGAAACAAAAAGTAGAGAAACGTGGCCAAGGCCTTCCTGAACCTCTGAAACTTCTTGTCTGCAAAGAAAAATGCAATATGGGTTAAATACAGTAAAATGGTGCTGATAATATTAACAACTTGTTGGGTGTTTACTACATGCCAGGTCCTACTCTATGCCCTTGGAGAAAACTCCTTGAAAACTGAGATTGCCTTAGTCACCTGCGTCTATTCCCCAATGCTTGGATGTGGGAAGTGCCCAGTCATTGTGTGTTTGTGTAGCTATCTGAAGACATTTTTTTTTTTTTTGAGTCAGAGTTTCACTCTGCCACCCAGGCTGGAGTACAGTGGCATGCTCACGGCCACCACAGTCTTGACCTGCTGGGCTTAGGTGATCCTTCTTCCTCAGCCTTTCAAGTAGCTGGAACCACAGACGTGCGCCACCACACCCAGATAATTTTTTGATTTACTGTAGAGATGAGGTCTTGCCAAGTTGCCAAGACAGGTCTCAAACCTCTCAATCCTCTCACCAAGCTGCCCAGGCGGGTCACAATCCTTTCCTTCTGCCTCCCAAAGTGCTGGGATTACAGGGGTGAGTCACTGCACCCAGTTGAAGACATTTCAAAAAACACAGAACTTGAGCTCAGGCACCTACATAAAGTAGGGAGGGGAGTGGGTACAGTATTGACAGGCCAAAATAAACTTTAGCTTTGGGGGACAGGGAACACTTATTTTGAAGACCCTTCTTCCTCTAGTGGTTTTCATTCCTCCTTCTTATATCATAGTTTTCTGTAGTCCCAGCTACTCAGGAGGTTGAGACAGGAAGAACACTTAAACCCAGGAGGTCGAGGCTGCAGTGAACCATGATTGTGCCACTGCATTCCAGCCAGGGTGACAGAGTAAAATCCTAATTCAAAAAAACTAAAAAACAATCATAGTTTTCCTAACCAGGAGAGACACACAATTACTTCTTTTTGTGTGGTCTCATTAATCTAAGAAATAGATGCAAAATTCTTTTATTTACATCCTAAATGCATGCAGTCACCAGCGGCTCAGTCTCTCCTGGAAGCGGTCTCCCTTTGGACACCTGGAGCTGTAATGCTGTAGCCCTGAGACTGTGCAGTGGGGGAGGGCTGACCCAGAGAAACAGAGAGACAGGACCAAGAATGAGTCAAGGAAGGAGTTAATGGGTGACTGAGTCCATCCCAAAGCAGTGTGCTGGCGAGGTTCATTTTCCATACCATTTTATTTCTTCTACACTAATTCACAGTCATTATCATATCCAGACAAGCGTCTCATGCTTCATTTACTGACATTAATTAATTTCCCCACCCCTTGCTTTTTATCATATTCTAAAAGAGCGAGAGGGAAATATCCCATTCTCTTAGAGAAAGAATACAGGTTTAACAGCGATCCGCAGCTGGCTTTCTCTAGGGCAGATAAGGATAGAGACGCACATGCGAGGGCACTGGCACACTTGCTGGACCGTGGCTGTGGCTATGCCTTTTGCCTCCTGTTAAGACCCTTGGCCCACAACCCCACACCCCACACCCCACACCCAGTATCTTCCTATCTTCAAGTTCCATGTTCCAATACCACTTCCTTCCATGCCATGATTTACAGAAAGTGGTGATAGGAGACAACGGACAGTCTCGGACACATCTGGGTCCCCTATCCCCCAGCAAAAGGAAGGTATTGTATCCAGTCACAACAACGAGGAAGATAATAAATGCATAAAGAGGATTAGTTGATAATCGCCCAAAGAGCACAGCTTCTACTTCCTGGCTCAGCCGCTGAAACCCATAACTTCACTGCACAAACTAAAGACCCCAACAGGGCTCCTCTCTGAATGTCCTGCCGGCCTCCCAAAAGAGGAGGCCAAAGGGCCAGAGAAGCGAGTTAAACTGAACACTAAATTGAAAATACCTAGCCGGGCTCGGTGGCTCAGCCTGTAATCCCACACCTTTGGATGGCTGAGGTGAGTGGATTCCCTGAGCCCACGGGTTCGAGACCCGCCTGGGCAGTGAGACCTCATCTCTACAATAAATCAAAAAATCAGCCAGGCGTGGTAGCGCGTGCCTGTAGTTCCGGCTACTCGGAAGGCTGAGGCGGAAGGATCGCCGGAGCCCAGCAGGCGAGGCTGCAGTGGCCAGGAGCGGCCACTGCACTCCAGTCTGGGCGATCGAGTGAGACGCCAACTCAAAAAAAAAAAAAGAAAGAAAGAAAATACCTAAGTGTCCCCATTAGAAACAGTCTTCTGTGTGTGGGTGTGTGTTTCCTTGTCATTTACTCTGTAATTGAATTACATAATTCCCCAAATGTATTATTTATTATTATCTATTATTAAACTGTGTGGTGCTTGTGTATTATTCCAAGACAGCATTAACAGTCTGTATTCCTGGCATTCTACCTGAATTAGTAATTATGCCTGGTGAATCCAGACAGAAAGTGTATCTTCATGATAGCTTCTTCTCTTTCTTTCTTTTGTTTTTTTCTTCCCCCTGTGTGTGTGTGTGCTTGTGTGTAAGACCATGCTTTGGTTTATATTAAAGAATGACTTGGCCCTTCTTCAAAAGGAGGCTTCCACTGAAAAATCGAACCAGCAGTCTAGCTAACATAAATTATGAGCTAAAACTGCCATAATTTGGTGTGTATCCTTGGCAAGCCATACTTCACTGGGCCTCAACTTCCTCATTTATAATATGAAATTGTTGGGTAAAATGAACTCTGGGGTCTCTTTAAAAAGCTCTAGAGTTCTGCCTACCTAGAAATTAGTTAGTGATTAACCCGTGAGTTCCACATCCTTCCCTTTCACCTAAAGTTTCTCAAGGCTAGAGGAATTTGCAGGTATTCTGAGTTCTAATTATGCCCAAATTTCTCTTTTTCTTTATGTCATTGGAAGGAGGGTACAGAAATTTTGGTTGTTTCTCATTTGTACAGCAAAGAGCAGAATCCCCCTTTGTAAGAATTATTATAAATGCCTTGTTAGAATTTTTTAAAAGATGTAACTAAGCGCCAAGCCTATGGATAATAGAGAATATGGTTTAAATGTCAAGGATTATTTGATCTATTGGACTCTCTCTTGGATCCACCAGTGCCATGCAGTAAATAGAAAGTTCTAGCTCATCCTATCCATAGATGGTTAAGTCGCCACGCTGAAGATAGTCAGAAAACCTCAGCTGTCACGTTGAGCTAAGTACTAGAAACATGAAATGCAAAGTAATTTAAGAGTTGCTCATTCAATCCCAGCAAGTTGAGTGGCAGGTTAACTATAAATGTAAACTTTCCTACTGAAGATTCAGGCAGAGTCCACAGGAGGATAACTTTTGCTTAAGCCAAAATTGGGTAATTCTATTATTGCTAGTTCACTAGTTCTCTGTCTTTAGTGAGCTCACTTTTCTAGGACTACTAGAAATGCCCTTCATGAAAAGGGAACTTAGCATACTAAGAAATTTTTTAAAAAAACCAAAAAACTAGTGAGGAAACAAGAAAGGTTCTAAGAGGCTAGGGGATGGAGGGAGAGGAGTCGGTAATAGAACACATGAAAGAGGGACAGAGATCCAAAATGACCTTAAGAAAGAAGAGTAAGGTGATATCTAAATCAGAACAATAGCCCTGTCTGATTAGTAACCAATCAAACCAAGCAAAGTGTGAGAAACAACACGAAGAGGAGTGAGGAGGTAATGCTGACTAATGATCAAGACTGTCACTCTAGCATTTGTCCCTTTAAAAAGTTAAGACACGTCATTCAGATTATCTCAAGATTATCCACAGGAACAAATCCAGAAGTTCACCATGTTTGTAGTCATATTGCCTATTCTTTTTGTCAAAATAGAAAGAACAAAGTCTAAAAATATGACCAATCGAATCAGTTAAGTCTAAAGTCCTTGTTGAAGAAGGACTTAAGGACTAAAAACTATAGTAGAGTCTAGAATGAGTCCATCAGTCAATCTATTGGCAGGTATTTATTGAGAGCTCACCATGTGCCCAACACTGCTATGACCTGACTGTAATTCAAGATGCTTGGGAAAGAGGGGAGGGTCTGGACCCAGCTATTTCATTGTCTCTCTTTGTGAATTCAAACAGAGCATATGATCTAGATTGACAATGTGTATCAAGCTTCTGGCATGAGACAGGCATAGCCCTGAGTATATAGAAATGCCAAGAATTAGCAAGGTTCATTGTTTGCCTCAATAAGGCAGATCAGGGGAAGAATGATAAGCAGGTATAAAATAACACTTAGACAATGTATATACAATATCCTTGAATAGCCTCTGTTTCCTGATCTATAAAATGGAAACTGTATTAGCTAACAAGAATATATCAACTATTTGGGTTTTGGAGTTTGAGAAAATAAAAGTAGACCACTGACATAAATACATCCAAGGTTTTACATTTGTGGGCGCTGAAATGAACCCTTTGATCAAACTTAAAACTTTTTATTGGGATTTTACAATAGGTGGTTGGGTTTCTTTGTTTCTTTGATTAACCTTCGATTGAATCCTTGATATAAGGAATCTCTTTATCTTTTTGTTTACATAGATAATACACTTCACTCAAGTGATTCAAGCTCTAAGGGAAAAATACGGGGTGATACCTTATAAATAAAGTTCATAAAACAAATATTTTGTGAAAGAACTCTATAATATAAAAGACTCTTGAGTTCAGGGCGGAATAAGCAAAATACCAGATGGCCCTGAGGGCTCTAGGAGGAGATATTCTTTCTTTTGGTGGCTACAACTGGAACTGAACATTACTACACCTTTTCTCAATAGAAAGTTCTCCAGTATTCTTTTTGCTAGGAAAACAGAAAGACTCAAAGATTATTAGACCTTTCTCTTTGTGGCTCTGCATGTAAAACACGTATCACTTCTCCTCCTGTCTAGGCAATTCAGAACACACAGATTTTGGTGGTCAGAACCCTCAGATTTTGCCTGGACTCTTCCAATATGGTGGGTTTCCATGACAACAGATGAGCCAATCGTAGAAAACCTTCCTGTCACACCTGAAGCACCACCAGCCTCAGTAAAAGTTCCTCCTCTAGGAGGGCTTTCCTTCTTTCTGCCTGGGAGCTGATTCTTCAGTGAAAGCTAATATTTTAGCAGGTGGATATGAAGGAAATCTGCAGCATGAGAAAAAAAGAATAACTTATATCCACTGTGACCTAAAACAGTTGAGAGTTAACTTGATAAGAAAGGCCAGCCATATTGCAAATCAATTAAGGCTCATTTTGCACAACCTTCCCCCTACATAGACTATCACTCACTAGCAAAATGTTGTTGCACACTTTCTCCCTAGGTCTGTCTCTCTCTTACCTATAAACTCTGAGTTTTAGTAAAAAATCATTTTATTCAGTACTATTAACTCCACACTTGCACATCATAGAAGACCTGTGTAGGATTTTCTTCTTGGTTTTACTAGCCTTCTGCCACCACCACCTGGCCCTGGGGAGGGAACGATGAATTGGCAAGGTTTCCAGTGACCCTCTTTTCCTCCCTGTCCACTGAAACAGCCACAAGGAGAGGTCACAAAGGAAAACCAACACAGAGAGAAGGTGGAACTGGACTTTTGGAAGAAAAGATGGGCAGAAGAAAAAAGAGCAATAAGAAAAAAAGAGGGACAAGACATAAGCTATCCTAGACAGTGAGATAAAGGGGGAAAATAACCAGCTGACTGCAAACTTGATCTTGTCCTCATTTTAATCATGTGTCTACTCCATTTTTTATTTTAATAAAAGGAGAATCATATAAAAAGAGGCAAAAGAACAAAGCTACCAATACTTAAAGGATAATACTTAAGAACAATACTTAAAAGAGACAGGTGGATGGAATTATATTATACACTTAAAGAATATATCCTGAACATTGACATTTTAGCTTGCACTTATACCTAGCTCTTATGACACTGACTTATACAATATGGGGAAAAAATAGTAAACATGCAGCAAATTGTTTATTAGCAACAAGTCAACTGTGAAAATTTGTTTTCTCCATTGTCCTTAACCCACTATTTCTTAAAATGAGATTTCTAGACTCACTGTATAGGATCACCTATTTTTGTTAAATAAAGATTCCTGAGTGCCACTTAGGACTGAGACTCTCTGGAACTGTGATTTGGAATCTAACTTTTATCAAGTACCACTGGCAATTATAATATTCTCTAAAATTTGAAAGCTGCTCCTTTAACCTATACACAACCTGTGATGTGTGTAATTACCTAATTATGTTGAATGTGCCAAGCATGCTTTTGAGAGTTACTTCTTAAACATCTCACACTCAACTAAAATTACTGCTATTACATAAACAGGTGGGTCTATTATGGTACCATAAGCCCCATAACAAAGCCTATTTCCCAAGGTTTAATCTATTTAAATGATTAATGATATTCTTCAGGTTATCTAATACATTCCATTCAACAGGGTTTTTTTTCCCATAAAAAATGTATGAAATGATTACCAAAACTTTCACATTCAATTTATATAAAAATAATATTTGGAGCAAGACACAAAAGAAATAAAACCATTAAGCTCCAGAGTAGTTCACAAGAGACAAAGTCCAAAAGAAAAACTTAAAGTTCATTTAAAATTGCAAATACCCAGGCATTCTAATTCAGAGGGTTGAGGGAGGGAAGGTTCAGAATTTTCATTTTAACAAGTATGTTTAAGGTATAAACTTTAGGGAATGCTGACTTAGTACAACGCGAACTACCTTGACTTTAAGAGTTTAAATCCGTGTTTCTCAAACTGTGGTCCCCAAACCAGCAGCATCAGCATCACCTGAGGATGTGTAAGAAATACAAGTTCTTGGTTCCCGTCCCAGACCTAATGAATCAGAAACCCTGGGGATGGGATCCAACAGACCGTGGTTTAACAAGCTCTCCAGGTGCAATTCATTTAAATCAGCACTTAGAGCAGTGGTTCCCAACATTGTGGAACATTAGAATGACCTGGAGAGCTTTAGATAATCCAGTGTCCCAGCCACTCCTCAGACCAATTGTATCTCTTGAGGGAGCAGCTAGGGGAAGGGACTTGGCATCAGTAACTTTTAAAGCTCCCCAGGTAATCCTAATGTGTAGCCAAGTCTGAAAGCTGACTTAGAGCAACACTACTTCCCTCACTCATGAAGCACAGGGGTATTCAAACCCTAACTTGCCCATTGTAACACCTGCTTGGTCATCAAAAAATTATTTACAATTAACTGGTTTTTCTAACCTTGTTTTGTTCACTTCAACTTTTAGGTATCGATGGTTTGACAACTCTCACATCTCTGTGTAGAGCTTGAGAGAGGAGGAAAGAAAGAGCACATCTAATTTGCTGTTAGATCAAGTTGTGTACCTAAAATGATTGCAAGGCAGAAGAGACTGAGTTTTTAAAATGTTCCTTCAGCTATGAGCTTCCTACCTGTAGATCAGAAACATACATAATGGAGGAGGGAAAGTTACCCTGGGTCTTCTTTATGAAATCTGCCATCAACCCTATGATTATTTCCTCCATCAACTTGGGCAAGTGGGCTGGGAGTCACTTATCCTTCTTTAAATTGTTCCATTTGTGTCAGGTTATTTTGTACAAAGTGATAAGCATTACCCATTAATTCTCTTCTGCACCTCCTACATTTTCTCCAAGACTAGGCTCTTAGAAAGCCTTTCTCTTTCTTCCTTCTGACATCTTTAAAAAAAAAAAGAAAGACCTTTAAAACATAGTTACCCTGTGGGTTTGTCATGTTTTCCGTCCCCTAATCTGTGAGCCAACAGACAGTATCATTAATATCAATAATCAGTATTATTAATAAAAATGAGTTATATCATTACACTAAAAAGAACTTAATGCCAAATCCTGTATTCCCCCACCCAGATTCAGTTAATCTCCTTATCCTCCATGACACATTCATGGTGGCCTCACACAATATTAATAACATCCCTGTCTGTTGATTTCTGTGACTCTTTGTCCCTATGCACTGCAGGATCTAGTGTTTAAGAGGATACTGGCTTGTACTGTTTTCAAGTTGTATAATAAAAAGCCATTCTTCTTTCAAGTCACCGGTAAACTTTCCAAGGGCAGACACCACACTTTCTAGTTCTGTTGTATCCCTCATAACCATGGTACAGTTCTGGACAAAAAGCAGAGAGCAGAAATCATTACACCTGTTTTTACAAACTGTCAAACCATTAAACCATGATCTTGGCTTCTCAGCTACATTCTCCAAGTTAGAAGTCAAAACAAAGATTGGCATCCTATCTCTCATTTTAATCACTAAGTTGGGCCTAATTCTCACAGATCATAAAGCATACTGGCTCAGCTGTGTGTGTGTGTGAGAGAGAGAGAGAGAGAAAGAGAACTTATCTTTTTCCCTACCCTAATGCTTCTAATGTTTCTAATGTAGAGCTTTAGAACTTCTATGATCATTAAATACATTTTGATTTCTGTAACTCAATCTTTGCTCTTGTTTTTGCCTTCAAGTTTCTGCTTTTGTCCTTTTTAATTATTATTAGAATTTAAGAAACATTTATCAGATATATTGAAACATTTTTATCATAAGAAACCATTACAAATCTTGAATTCAATTTTAATAATTGAAAAGACATTTGTTCCTTATGGGTAGCATTTGCATTTTAAAGCTAGTCAAGGCTGAGGGAGTATGGAATTTCAGAACTGATTTGAATTGGTCATGAAACAAATTAAATTTTCATTCTAAAAACAATACTGTATTTTGAGAAATCGTGCTCCCATCTTTGGAGAAGCATAAGGCTTAGTGATTCATAATGCGAATGTTACTAAGTTGATTTTGGAGAATAAATATACAATATACTCAAATATACAGTAAACTTACATTGAAGATTTGCATTGCATTTTTATCATATAAGTAAGTGACTATGCAAACACAATCTATCTGCTTGATCTTCCCATATACATATGTAGTCAGTGTAAATAGAAAGGAACTTTTGAGAGGTGTGAAAAGTAGAGGATGAGTGAGCAGAAAAGTTCTGGAATGATTAACAGGGGGGAAAGAGGGCCCAGTGGCATGGAGAGTGGTTCTCTAGACAGCACAGAAAAAGCACGAGCGGAAAGAAAAAGATGGTAGTGAAGGCTTGCAAAAGAAATAGTTTCCCTTTCCAGAGACACAAAAGAGACTGTGAGTGATATGTGAACCCCAAAGCAGGGTACACAAATGTCCTCCATACACAGTGGTTAAGGAGCTTGCACCACCCAGGAAGAGGAAGTGGAAATAACTATGGGCATTTTCCCCAGCTGCTCCAAAGCTCAGGTAGCTGGGAAACTCTATATAGAAAGAATACACCCCAAGATCACAGAAACTGGTCCAGATAGGAAGCATTGCCCCAAGGAGCTACAGAAGATAAATGAATCTGCAGACGAATATTAACCAAGAATTCCCAGTTACTACATGAATCAACACACTTAATGACTGGCATATTGCTATACAATATTTTTGTTAATTATACTAATAAAATTTTATTATAATAACACTTGCCCTGCATTTTGGATTATCTCGGGGGTGCTGGGGAAAAGAGAACTAATTACAGGAAGAAATTCATCTTACAAATCTATTGGTTTAAATGTTACACCTGTCTCTGACAGAAGGGCGAGATAATATTTAAATGTAGACAAAGCTAGTTTTCTAGGGGTTATATTGGTTCTTAAAGTCTTACATATGAAAGAAGGTTGTTTTTCTTCTTAATTACTCTAACAGAGTTCCAATCTTCCCTGGTTTATAAGGCTAGCTGGCCTTCTTTCTATTCCTGGATCTGCTGAGTCCAGGGTCTTCATCCCATGCCTCCCCCCGCCCCCCCTTGGCCTGGGAGCTTTCTGCATAGCTGGCTCTCCTTGTTATTCAGATTTCACTTTAATGTCACCTCCTTGGAGAGGAATTCCCTCAACCAAACTAAAGCAGTCTTCCCAGTCAGTTCCCCTTAGTCTTTTTTTTTTTTTTTTTTTTGAGTCAGGGTTTCACTGTCACCCAGGCTAGAGTGCACTGACACAATGGCATGATCATGGCTCACTGTAGCCTCCAACTTCCAACTCAGCTCCTGGGTTCAAGCCATCATCTTGTCTCAGTCACCCAAGTAGGGGGGACTACAGGTGTATACCACCACACTGGCTGATTTTTTGTAGAGACAAGTTCTCACTATATTGTCTTGAATTTCTAGGTTCAAGTAGTCCTTGGCCTCCCAAAGTGCTGGAGTTACAGGCATGAACCACTGAGCCCAGAGGTGCTTAACTTAATTCTCTGGATAGCACTAATCACTATCTCATGTTTCGTGTGGGTCTTTGTTTGATTGTCTATGGTCTTTTTCTTGCTGGCGAAACCTCATCTCTACAGTAAATCAAAAAATCAGCCGGGCGTGGTAGCGCACACCTGCAGTTCCAGCTACTTGGAAGGCGGAGGCAGAAGGATCGCCGGAGCCCAGCAGGTTGAGGCTGCGGTGACCGGGAGCGGCCACTGCACTCCAGTCTGGGTGACGGAGTGAGACTCCAACTCAAAAAAAAAAAAAAAAAAGAAAAGAAAAAAAAAGGCACTGTGAAATCATCGGGAAACATGTCTTGCCCTTCCTACCACTGTATCTCCACTGCCCAGTATTGTGACATATAGTAGGTACTAAGTATTAGTTTAATGAATTTATTGAAATAATAATTATCATAATCATTATTATATCAAAGCAACCTCCTTAGGAATGATATTTTCTCTAAATTTAATATCAATTCCCTTTTCCTACTTTATCTTCTTACTGGCACTTATTGCCTTGTGACGTTGTGTTATGTATTTATCTCTTATCTATCTCTTTTGCTAAAATATAAGCTTCTTTGTCTGTCTGGTTTACCTTAATATCCCTAGCACCTAGACAGACCCTGGCACATTGTAGCAGTTCAATCAATTACTGTTGAGTGAAGCCAATAGTCCCATCATTCCTCTTCCCCTTCTTCTTTAAGCAATGCACAAGCAACTTGCTGCTTTGCTGTTTGCCATCAAGTGTCTTCTTTTCAAGCACGTTGTTGGCTCTGTGTCTGCCCCCTGGCATGCCAGGTGATCTTGGCTGACTGAAGTGAAGGTGTTTGGTATAGCTAAAATGCTCTCTGCCCTGTCCTTTGTCAGCAGTGACTTGCTGGCTGTGCTCTATTCACCTCTTCATCTCCTATTTCGATTTCACTCTCCAAAGTCACAAACTGGAGGCAGTCATTAATGCTGTGACTGTTGCACTATCACTACCCACCTAGAGACACTTGAAAGAGAGAAGAAGTGAGAGGAGAACTTGGCAAGACCTAGAGTCACTCCACTTCAGAAATCGTGAAGCACTCACCATAACATGCGACACGCTCTGGGTACAATGAATCGATTCCCATCCAGAAGTCCTCAAATGAACTAGCCCCTCTGTGAAAACACATTTATTGCAAGCCTGCTGCAAGCAGGGAGGGCACCATGCTAGCCTCTGTGGGAGTTGCAAAATTAAACCTCACATAGGTCCTACCTTTAAGAGTTTATCTGAAAGAAGGTGAACATCTACAAAGATAATGCTAATAAAATGCTCTTCCACACCTGTCCAGATCTCACTACACCCCGTGCATGACATCAGTTCACCTAGTAACTCATCAAAACTCTATAAAGTACCCACTCTACAGTTTAAACTCTTGCTGCTGGGGAGTAAACAGATATGAGGTCAGTGCACTGCAGTTCAGTTAGCAGTTAGGGGTTGCTTAAGACAGTGCATCTCAAAGTGTGGTCCCAGATCACGTCCATCAAAACCACCTGGGGTACACCAGACCCACTGAATCAGAACCCCAGAGGCACACCTGAAGATCTGTACCTCTTAACACTCTCTAGGTGATTCCAGATACTGACATTGGAGAACCACTGGACTAAGATTTATGCAGGATGTGAGTGCATTTCTGTACATGACAATGAGACCAGGCCTTGTGTATACTGATATGGTAGTATGATGACAGCCTTGCAAAATGTTGCTATTGATCAGCGAGCTCACGCCCATCTATCTCACTAGCAGCCCTTATGATGTGGGAACATTCTAATCTCTGTACCCTCTTTGACTGACATGGCATGCAAACAAGATTGGCAACTACCAACTCCAGACCTCAGCAACCAGGGCCCCATTTTGAATTGGGTTTCTGAGGCCAAGCAAAAGATCATGGAGAGATGTTAAGCAAACAAACACATTTGCCATAAATCATAATTCTCAACCCACGTAACATGAAGCTACCATTGCCTTATGATAAAGTGACAAGCCCAATGGGTCCTAAATGTACTGACTTAGACTCCCCAGGTGTAGAAACCTAGTATCAGCATTTGTAGAAAACACCTCAGTTGTTTTTCAGTGGTTAACACAACCCTGGTCCATGAACCAACAATGAGAAACCTCTCTAAGGCCTGGGGCAGATATCCAGCTCCTAAAGATGAGAGTATCACTACTGTCCTGTGTACCTCACTACAGGCTTAATCACTTAGCCATGAATAATGACGTCTATTTGTTCTAAAATGACAAATGACTAGAAAGCTAACTACACCATTCCCTATCTCTTACTCTCTCTTCTTATCAGATAAATGATATTCAGTCCTCTAAGCTGGCCTTTCAGAGGAAGTGCCAATACTGTTACAGATGAACTTATGCTTAATATGTTTTAATATGGTAGCCAGACTTTCAGCAGGCCTCAGTGATTCTTGCTTCCTGATGTCCATGCCCTTGTTGTAGTAGCTTCCTATAATGATAAGAGCTGACCTGTGTAGGATACTGAAGAAATGACAGAGTGTGACATCTCAGACTAGGTCATCAAATGCATGCCACTTCCATTTTCACTCCCTGGGTTCCCGGCTGTGGGAAAGCAGCTGTCATGTCCTTAGGATATTCAAGAAACCCTCTGCAGATATCTACATGAGAAAAAGCTGAGGCATTTTGCCTGACCAGCACTAAGTGACCATCCTTCCAAGTAAGCCAACTTAGCAGTAGACCACCCAGCCCCAGTCAGACCTTCAGATGACTGCAGCCCTGGCTGACAGCTTGACTGTTACCTCAAGCCAGAACCACCCAGATAAGCCACTCCTAAATTCCTGATTAACAGTAACTTCATGGATAATGTGTTTATTTTTGTCTAAAGCCACTATGTTCTGAGGTGATTTGCTATGCAGCAAAAGCTTATATACCTAGTTTAACCCAAGAATGACATCAGAGCTCCTAACTCAGGACTCTGTGACCAAAACTGAACAGGCATCCCAGACAAAATTACTTCTTCCCTTTCTCCCTTAATTCAGTCTATTAAAAAGAAGTTTCACAATGGAAAGGTTTTTCTTTTATAGAACCTTAACAGTTCTCCTCTATCAAACAGGCTTGGTTTTAAATGAACATCCTTGTACTTTTCTACTTGCCAGGGAAGTGTGAGGCTTAATTAATTACAGATCTTTGGATGAAAGGAGCACTGAGCACTGAGAATTATCATCAAACAGGACCAGGAAAAATGAAAGGAAAAAAAAGATATTTTCTTCCTTTGCTTGCTAAATCCATTTCACCTGAAACTTACCAAAGGCTGAGTCACCTATTGTTTGGAGAATATTCAGTTTTTGCTGAGTGTGGAGTGGAAACAAGCCAGGATGGTGATAGAATAGGGAGCTCCTGTCCTTTAGCTTTAAATAGGTCCTTTTCCCAAAATAAACCCCAACCCCTGTTGTAGGGGACAGCATAGTATTTTGGATCATCTGAGCTTTCCAGGAGGAACAGTAGGATGAAACAAGCCTGTAACCTAAGTCCCATCTAGCAGACCACCTCCATATGTAACCAGACATTGCCTAGACTGTGAGACAGACAACTCTCGTGGACGTGGATGTCTTCCCTGGGTGAGCATTAAGTGGAAGAAATATATTCTTTGGGTTCTTTTCAATGTTTTAATGATACTGCTCCTGCCAGAGGAAGCCCGGGAGAACAGAACAGAATCTTCACATAAGAGATGATGGTTGGTCGAGAGAAAATTACTATGTTTTGTAACCAAGACTCAAGAGTTCAAATCTGGGCTTCTCCATAAACTAAACAAATGACCTTCATTGAGTAAATGATTTCTCTGATTCGCAAGTTCCTCATGGCAAAATGTGGCTGCTGGTAATATTGTTTGGGCTCTAAGATCCCAGGGCCATTATGTCCTTCTCCCAGCCCCCAGAGACCTCCAAATCCAAAAGACAGTGCCCAAGGAGGAGACAAACCAGTTCACTGGGCCATAACGCTAGGGGCTTCCATCAATGAGGGGTCTTGTCCATCCTCCCAGGGGCCAAGAAGTAAGGTGTGGCCTAGGACTTGCTAATTTGCTATTCAAGACTCTTTGGGGCTTTCTCTTCTGATGCACATCTTTCCTACAAAGCTACAGAATTCTAGCTCAGGCCACTTACCTTATATCCAGTCCCTTTTCTCTGGGTTTCACCGCAGGAATGCAGAGATTAGGTTTTCCCCTTGCCTAAGTAGTAAGTCAGAAAGGTAGGTCTGGCTTTTCTGTTAGGTTGCTCAGGTCTACCCAAGATTCTCTGTGTGATGCAACTCAGTTCACCAGAAACCAGCTCAGTGTTTGGGGAACTTAAGTCCCAGCTAGCAATAGTGTGTCCCTTGGCATCGCTTCACCCCCTCTGTGCAAAGATTTACCTTAGTACTTCGTGGGATGGGGTGGCTGGTCAGGGAATTATAAAATGGTATTATAATGGTGCCTGGATATTATAATTATGCATACATCACCCCGCTGTTGCAATGATTGAGAAAAATAATAAGGATGAAAAAGTTATAAACGTTCAACCAGGGTACCCAGGTTACTTGCGATTATAGTGCCAGGAGAGTCAGTACCAACCATGCCCTAAATCCAAAAGGCCTGCTCTTAATGGAAAGATAAAAGGGAGAAGAGGATCCTGATGAGAGATTTTCCTATCTTCTATCACATCAGGTCAGACCAAGAAAAGGCCTGATGTGGGTCCTAGGACTTTAACTTACCTTTTTGATTTCGTTCGACCTAATCATGATGATGGTCATTGCAGCATGACTTGGAACTTCGTCTAGATCCCAGACCTCAACTGTATTTCTTTCTCTCTCTCTGTCCGCGTGGTGTGTGTGTGTGTGTATGTGTGTGTGTGTGTATGAGTGTGTGTGTTGGGTGTGTAGGAGATGAGAGAAGGAAGAAAGAGAAGAATGAAGACACAGCATGAATCAATTCTATTTTGTCTATAACATGTTACATGAGCACTTTCTTTTTTTTTTTTTGAGTTGGAGTCTCACTCTGTCACCCAGACTGGAGTGCAGTGGCCGCTCCCGGCCACCGCAGCCTCAACCTGCTGGGCTCCGGCGATCCTTCCGCCTCAGCCTTCTGAGTAGGTGTAATTACAGGTGTGTGCTACCACGCCCGGCTGATTTTTTGATTTATTGTAGAGATGAGATCTTGCTGCCCAGGCGGGTCTCGAACCCAGGGGCTCAGGCAATCCATTCACTCCAGCCTCCCAAAGGCGTGGGATTACGGGCTGAGCCACAGAGCCCGGCTACATGTGCACTTTCAAAGCGCTTGTTGACCTTTATGTTAGGTGAGTTTGGAAGGACCTCAAGGACACCAACTCCACTCTGCTCCCTGTACCTATGCCATCTACTTTCTCAGAGAGCCACCCTACATCAAATCATAGAGACACTTATCCAGGGTGAAGTCACCATGACAGAAACAAGAGCAAGTCTAGATTGTTCTAGTATAGATTAAGATTGACATAAAAAATCCCTGCTCTAGAACAAAGTCCCAAGTTCCAGTCTTGGTTCTGACACTAGCTATCTGACCTTGGGAATGCTGCTGTCAGAAGTCTCAATTTTTTCATCTGTGAAATGGGAATGTGGATACTCACTTGGCCCAGTACTCTAGGACAGTTGTGGCGTTCTCATATAAAAGGAATTTGTATAATGTGAAATGCTTCAAAGTATAAAACATTATGATATTAGACATTATCACGTGACACTATTTTACACACATATCTCTTTATTTCCTCATTTACTTCTCTTTCCTTTTCTATGTTGCTATTTGTCTTTTATGTTCACTCTTTCTCTTCTTTTTTCTTTTTGCCTCAGTTTATATCTCAGGTGTGTCAGTTAAACACAATAAAATCCATATGTATTGACCAACTACTCCCACTGATGTCCAAGACTAAACATGAAATGGTGATTCTTAGTGTAGAATGTTTTTGGAAAACATTCAAGAAAAGGTCTGTATTTTGATTACAGATAAAGTTGTGGAGCAAAGCTTCTTCCACCAAAAAAAAAAAAATGCTCTGACTTTTCCTCTAACTATGAAGGGGGACCCCCAAAAACTGGAATTTAGTTATTTAAATTGTGTATTTATTCTTACAAGTTTAAACTCCAGTTGCCTTCAAAGTTTTCTCTGTTTAATGCAATACACCTATCCAGATGCATTTTCCACTACTCAAGACAGTTTTTGAGCTCATCAATTTTGATGATTTTTAGTGCTTCTACCATTTTTTTTTTCACCTCTTCCACATCGGCAAAATGATTCCCTTTGAGGACTTTTTTCAAGTGGGAAAAAAACAAAGAAAATCGCTGGAGGTGAGATCTGGTGAATATGGAGGGTAGGGCACAGGGGTCATGCTGTTTTGGGTCAAAAACTGCTGAACACTCAGCACGGTGTGGACAAATGTGCTCGTAAATCACCCATCATGAAATGGGCAAGTGTGTTGAAAGAATCACCAAAAAAAATTCACTGAAGTGTAATGCAGCCTCTCACAACAACAGTAGTTGGCACGCTGATGCAGATGGGCTCCTAGAACAATTGCCTAGTGAGGAAAGCCTATTACTACAAGGGGCCCACCGTCAAAAAAAAAAAAAAAAGATAATGCTGTTTTTTGTGGGTTCCCCCCCTCATATAATGTTTGAGATAATATCTTAAGGTGATATAATACATCTAAAAATGTATTATAAAAATCACCCTCCAAAAATGACCAATACTCAGTCCCATTCTCTGAAATCTGGCATGGGACTCAGAAATGTGCTCTTCTCACATGCCTTCTCCCACCCCAAAGGGATTCTGATGCCCACTATGAAAAACTCTGAACATTGCCATTGAGCCTAGGAACACTGTCAGTGTCACACCTAACAGGAGGCAACTTTTCTCTCTTATGCAATTAAGTATTTCTCCAAAATAGATTAGGTTTTATGGAAGACAAAAATAAACTAGAGGAGAGTCAGAGAGGCCAGCCAAAAAGCAAAATGATTAAAGTTCTGCCAAGAAGGATTTATAAACACAGGGGGAAAAAAACTCTAAATAGTCTGTTGTTGACTCAGTGACTGCCTACAGTCAGATAACTGGTCTACAAATATTTATAAGACATTAGCAACAAGAGATCTAGGAATTATCTAAGTTGTGACAAGGTCAAAGCTCAGACAAATAGGATGAAATCAGGGAAGAGGTAGTTATAGCTTTGCAAGGAAAACACTTGCTGAGAACTTAGATATTGTGAATTTATCTCACCAAAGAATATGACAGAAGTCATATTTTTCAGGTGTGACTGCAGAACAAACTAGTATTTAATTGGAGGACAGTAGCTCAAATGGCATCATGACATTGTATATGCTGGACTTTTTCAGGGCAATTTCCCAACATCTCTGCCTGAAACAGGCTTAACACTAATAAACCTTTGTGGTTCAAATACCAGGTGTTGATCCAGGTTGGGTCTTCAAGGTTTCTGGAATTCACTCTCCGACTGCTCCTGTCCCTATGCCCTGGCTTGCACCCAGCGATTTCATGCTAGTTCTGGACTTGCCCAGAGCTTACAGAGACTTTGTCATCATGCCCCTTTGCCATGGTTTGCAACCCTGAAAACATTGATTATTCACAGTGAAAATTAACTATCTAGGTCAGTAGTTCTCAACTCTGACTACACATTAAATTTATCCAGGCAGATTTTATTTTAATACAGATGCCAAGGCCCAACTCAGGCCCATTCAACAGACTCTTTGGTGGGGGGCCCAGGCTGCTGTATTTTTCACAAGGTCTCCAGGTGATTCTAATGGATGAATACAGGCAAACTCTAATCAAGATAATAATTCCCATTTTGCTGTACATTAGAATTTCCTGTAAATATTGTTTTAAAATAGTCCCAGTGCCAGAATAAACTTAAGGTCTGGCATGAGTTCAATTATCAATTTTAAAAGCTCCTTAGGTGGTGTTAATGTGCAATTAAGTGGGAAAGGTCTCTCCTTGTGGAAAGTTCCAGCATCTTGTGTGCAGGTGTCTTTTTTTGTAGAACGATTTGTGTTCCTCAGGGTACACTACCAGGAGGGGAATTGCTGGATAGTACGAAAGGTCAATTTCTAATTCCATGGAGGTTGGACTAGTTTGCACTCCCACCAGTAGTGTACAAGCATCCCCTTTTCTCTGCACCCACATCAGCATCTATTGTTTTGATTTATTAATGATGGTCATCCTTACTGGGGTAAGGTAGTATGGTTTTGATTTGTGTCTGTCTAATGATTAGTGAGGCTGAGAATTTTTTCACGTATCAGTTGACTGCTCCCCTGCACCTACATTACTTATGTACCTAATCCTGACTTGTAACCCACATCTTTATAATAAAGTGAAGTTAAAAAAAGAAAAAAGAAAGTTTCCAGCATTTCAAACTCTAAACTTATATCTCCTTTCATCTTTGACCCCTTCAATAGGGGTTAGCTCCCCACACACAATATAAACTCTACTTTTCCTGCTGAGGGTCTTATCTCAGTGGCTTCACTGTCTTCTCAGTCATCCAAGCTTACGTCCCTTGAAATCACCTTTGACTCTACCCTCTCCCACACTCCCATATCAATAATTGGTAGAGTACCTCACTCATTTATTCTTTCCTAAGACATCAGTTCTCTCACTAAGATCAATATTACTTCCTAATACATTTCTATACCTCAATCTCTTATCTCTGGTAGTGGACTGATTGAAAAGATGGCTCTAACTCTTCACACATACCTATAAACATATCCCCTGAATTGTGAGTTTGCAGCTTCTTTCATCTAGAAATAGACTGTGGCATTTGTTTCCCCAGACTGTGAGTCTGGGTTGGCCTCGGGGCTTGTTTCAGTGAACAGAGTGCATCAGAAGTGGTGATCTGCCAGCTCTAACACTAGCCTTAAGAGACCTTAGAGTGTCCACTTCTTTCCCGTTTCTCTGTGATCACCCTAAGAATGTGTCCAGGCTATCCTAAAAATAAGCCTCTGCTAACTTGCTGGAGGTTGAGAGAACATGTGGAGCAAAGCCAAGTCATCTCAGATAAAGGATTCAAAGCTGTGAGACAGCCCAGTCAGATCAACAAAGCCAACCAGCCTGCCTGTACCTACCCAGAGAGCCTCACTGTGTCCCCAGACCATATCAGCAGATCTGCCCAGCCAACCCAATACTCATGAGAAATAATGAGTAGACTGGTTGATCTAAACCACTCAAGTCTGGGGTGGTTTGTTACACAGCAATAGCCAACTGATACGCCTAATCAAAATTCCTAAATAATAATAATTATTATTCTAAATGGTTATAAATTATCAACAATAAAACTATAATTAACAATAAGACTTCTAGGAGATACAGATAGATGATCATTAGATAGATTGATAGATATTTACAAAGAGAAGTTACAGAAATACAGGAGGACTGAGAACAGTGTGTGTGTTTATGTGTGTGTTTTCTAAATCTTTATACTGATATTTTAAAAATCATCTAGATAACTGCTACATAATTGAGCCCTGCAGTGTAATGTCAATGCTCACATCTGCATATGTGTCTACAACTCTACAGTGGCAGGATGTTAACAGTGATGAACCATGAAGAAAAGAACAGAGGTGGGTCTGATACATAGACAATGTATTCCTGCTAAGCAAAGGCTAAATATCACCATCGCTCACCATACAAACGTTGAGCTGGAGCAAAGAAAGTGGGGGAAGAGTTGAGTGAACCTATAGCAGAGTATGGGAAAGGTCAAACTTTAAACAACCTAAGCTACAGCGGTTACTCCCACATTCATATCACTCCTGAAGATTTATTTCCACATAGACTACAACCGATCATATTAAATGTATGTTGATTAACTTAATTTTGTTCTTGTGTTATTTGTAATGTCTAAACTTTCTTTGGCATTATACCTGCATAACACATTTTATTTTTGTAAATAGTTAACAATATAATAAAAAATACTTTAACACAGGCGGAAGGGGTGAGGCGCTGCAAACATGCTGTACATTTACAGATGATCTGTTCATTGTTAATGATGTTGAAACTCTGTATTAGGTTATTTAATCCTCACACCCATGATGTAAAGTTAAAATAAGGAAATGGAGAGGAGTTAAATGACTTGCCCAAGAATATACCCCCAGAAACTGGCAGAGCTGGGATTCTGACCCCAGGTCTGTCTGGTGCCAAAGACTGCTCTTTTTAAATTGTTTCGAATGCAAACATTCAGAGATTACTTTTCTTTGCATCTGAAAATATGGGTCAGGTTCACCTTCCTCTTTAAAAATTCCTCTGTAGCTACCTATTGCCTTTAAATCACTTCCTCAAGCAAAGCAGCCAGGGTTTCTCATCAGGCATTAAACCACTTTGTCGGCCCAGTTCTTCTTGACATCTTTGAGCACGCACTCCATTTCAAACAACTCACCTCTCACTATTCATTTTTATCCCTTCATACCTAGGAAGGCTCCTCTGGCCATAGAAATCCTACTTGGTCTTCATGACACAACATGAATGCGACCTGTGACGTCTTATCTGATGCCCAGACCCCATCAAAACTCCATACCTATCCCTCTGTACAGATTCTGGGGGCACTGCTCTCATTCCATTTCACATGATGGAAACATGTTTAAATGTATCCTCTACCAGCTAAGAATCTGCTCATTGAAGCCAATGATTCTATGGCTACTTTTTATTTGTGAGAGGAAATAGGTGGAGCTTTTTTTATAGCATAAGGACAATACTTACTCATTGAAAACAGGTATGAAAAAAGAAACTTTAAGTCACTCATCACTTGTAATATTTCTTTCCTATACTAGTCTGCGCTGAAGTCCTGTTTCCTAGGCGACCCGTGGGGGCCTTGTTCTTACATTATCTTTTAAAATTTTTACAAAATTAGAATAATAAGTCCAGTGTTATATACTCGGCTCCTTTTTAATTACATTATTAGATCATGATATTTTATCATGTCATTTAACAGTTTTCAAAAATTTGATTTTTAGTGTTTCTGATTCTAACATATGAAGGCTGCATAATTTATTTAATATTTGCCACTCTTTAGGCTTCTAAACAATTTCAGGGTGCCTTCTCTTGAAATAATAATATAAAGTATCCTTTTATGTAAGTCTTTTAATCTAAATTTTATTTTGATAAATTTCTAGAAGCAGGGTTGAGGTGTGAATGTTGTGTCTCCTTCTGCCCAAAACTCATTCAACTGTCTTGCACACAATTCTGTGGAAACTTGTACATTCTTTGCTCATAGGCCTATACTTGGCACAAAATAGTCATTTAATGTTGAATGAAATAAACAAATGAATGAAAAAGTGAATAGTAGCCACTTCATCCAAACAAACTTTTTAGAATCAAGGCATGGAAAATCTAATTACATTTAGAGAACAGAATATGAATGTTACTGTACCCTGGATAAGTAATAATATGACTGGTAGAATTCTGGAGGAGGAGTGATAAATGAAAGACAGCATTTAGGTATATGGCTCTAAGGAGACAGAAGATACTTTCTAAATTTTATAAATCAAGTAAGCATATTAGACTACTGGTGGCAAACAGAAGACCGAAGAACAGAAGCATTTTAAAGTTTTATCATTAGAGAATGGGACTCACAGGAGATAATTTTACTTGTGTGCTGCATTGTAAACATTTTAATATTTTTGCAATGCATACAAATTGCTTTTATAATTTTTTGTTTGTTTTTGGCTCGGCCTCTCAAGTAGTTGAAACTACAGAGGCATGCTATCATGCCAGGCTAATTTTTTATTTTTTGTAAAGACGAGGTCTTGCTGTGTTGCCCTGGCTGGTCTTGAACTCCTGGGCTCAAGCAATCCTCCTGCCTCAGTCTCCCAAGGTGCTGTGATTACAGCATGAGCCACTGCACCCAGCTGTTTTAATTTTTGCTTAAACACTTAATTTTAAAGGATAAAGGATAAAAACATAACTAGTATTTTTCCTTTGAAAAGAGAGATCAAGTCGGACTGCCTAGTATAAGTCTACAGAAAATCCAGTCCCTTTAATGGATATAGATGAATGACCGCTAAATTCTCCTACATGATTCTAAAACTACAAAACACTCCTTCGTTTTTCCTTCCGTTCATCCCATCAGCCTCCTCCCCCGATTCCCAGTTCCAATTGTGCTTCATCAAAAACTCTTTTTTAATTTAAAAATATATAAACAGGCATAATAAAAAGGATGAAAAATAACTGTAACAGTAATTCCCATAACGTCCGAGAAGCATTTGTAAAGGGGCGATACTGAACATCTGTTTTGCCTCATGATCCATACAAAAAAGCATGTGGCTGGCTGGAGGAGGCCAATGCCCCTTGATTTTCAAGCAAGCATATTCAGCAAAAATTTACTAAGTACCTACTATGTGTAGAGAAATCCCAGCAGTGGCCACAATGATTATCAGAAAGGAAGATAATTCTGTGACCTTTATTGATCTGTCTTCCATATCTATGGACAGAAATGAGGCATCTTCTATATTGTACCTTCTATGCACCTGTGTCTTTTTTTTCTTCTTTTTTGAGTTGGAGTCTCACTCTGTTGTCCAGGGTGAGTACAGTGGCACGCTCACGGCTACCACAGCCTTCACCTGCTAGGCTCAGGCAATCCTTCCACCTCAGCCTTCCAAGTAGCTGGAACTACAGGCATGTACTACCATGCCCAGATTTTTTTTTTTTTATTTGTAGAGACGAAGTCTCACCAAGTTGCCCAGGCTAGTCTTAAACCCCTGAGCTCAGGCAATCCTCTTGCCTCAGCCTCTCAAAGTGCTGGGATTATGGACCTGAACCACCACACCCAGCCCACCTGTATCTTTAATGTTATTAATATGTAAGAGGACATTGAGTACAAGAGGACATTGATGACGTCCACCGTCATGGAGGATCATCACTAAAAGGGGAAGGTTCATGAAAAATGACACATTCTGAGGCCAAGAGGCCTAATCCCAGGAAAAGATTCTTGGTTCCTCAGCCTGTAGGAAAAGCTTGGATCAGCTGCTGAGACTTCACACCACCATTATTGTCATCCCTCAGTCAGTGTATCAGAGCAGCCCAGACTAAAAACAGATGCCTCTAGGATATGTTTGAAATTATAAGGTCATTGTCATGAGAAGAATTGCCAATGCTTGAAAGGAAAATACCATGTCAAATAGAATTGTATTTCATTGTAGTTATTTTATTTATTCATTTTGCCAAGAGATCACTTACTATGCAATGATGAAGGTAAAATAAAGAGGAAAAACAACAAAGCACAAAGTGTCCTTTTAGTTCTTAATAAGTAAATAAATTAAGACGTCTGATCATGGGAGCTGGAGAGAGACAGATGCTTTAATTAGCACATCCTGGTGAGCATCCGAGACAAGAGAAGCAGAGAAGTCTTTTCTCATTGCAGTTTGTGTCAGTTCGTGGTACAATTACTCCTAGTGTCTCATATGTTGAACTCTAATGTCACAAATTTTTAAAAAAGTGGGTGAATGCCCCCATCTGCTTATCAAAGCCAACCCATAGACACAGAATGCTGTGGCACCTGGTGACAGTCACCCTGGAAGATCTACCCTTCTGTTTCTGAATGTGCCTGGTCTCTGCAACAGAAGGGGGGACGTGGCTACCTCAGAGACTGACATTATCATACCCATCCCAGAAGGTGTCCAACAATCAACAAGGCATTCAAAGGGACCTGTGGGAATCTAGGGTACACTTAGCAGAGGACCAAGAAGATGAGCCTCCTTCCTCAAAAAAGAAAGCAAATGACCATGTGCTGAGCTCGATGCAACGGGCATTATGCTTGGGGCTTTATCTCATTTCTCTCTCATGCAAGGCCACAGGGAAAGTATTACTCTCCTCATTTTATTAGGAGGAAATTTAAAGATCACATAGCTGTTAAATGCAAAGCTGGAGCTGAGAACCAGTTCTCTCAGCCCCACAGCACTGCCTGCTCAACGGAAGAAAAACTGATGAGCATAGATCTGATCTGACTTCACCTACGCACACATCTCATTTAGGAAGTAGCCTGGAAATGCACACTTCAATTATTCTGATTGCTAATCAAAATTTTTTTTTAGCAAAATAGTATTTTTAGGATTTGGGCCCTGGCAGTTCTCACAGCTTAGAGTGACCCCTGACAGGTGAGGAGAACAAAATGGGAAGTCTTGAACCTACTCTTAAAACAGGTTGATGTGTCATACTCATATGTTTATTTTCCCCATGGTACCACATACTTCTTTAACTACTTACACCAGGGCTTTGTTCTCTGACTAACTGGTTGGATGGAGAGATGCTGGAAATGGTGCCCCAAAGAAGAGGCAAATGTTCCATTACCAGAATTACCTGAATGCAAACTAGGTTAGAGCCTGAGAAAATACCCGTGCAAAATGGGTTGCATACCAGCCATGGCATTCACATGAGGCATCTTTGCAAGAATCTTTCTGTGAGAAGAAGGAGGAGGATGAGGACGAGGGGGAGGATGAGGAGGAGGAGGACAAGGAAGAAGAAGAAAAGGAGGAAGAAGATAGCAAAGGAACCTCCAAGTAGCCACCAAGACAGAGCAAAACCCTCTTCTGTAGCAAACTTAAGGTTGGCAACATGACTCTGAAAAAAAATGTTGTCCTCTTTCTGCACAGTTTTCCTTGATTGTGTTTCTAAACAATTCTGTAATGATGATATACAATCCTCCAGTACCTTTTTCCCTGAGCACTTAGCTTCACAGTGTTAATTAACAAAACGTCTCATATAGTTGCACATATGCATGCATACACAGGAGACTCACGAGGGTTATACCAGGAAAAATACTGACCTACATTAGAACATTCTAAAACATTAGGTCAGGATTCCAACTTGTACCTTGTGATTAAGATTTAACAGACTATGTTCTTATTTTTGGACATTTGAAAATGTTTCTCCAAATATCTCTCTCTCTCAGTTAGAGTTTTAGACATATGCCAACAGGCCAGACTCCAGAGATGCTTATCTTCAGTTTATACCTACAAGTGAGGTATAAATAAATATTTGTGGAGGGAGGGAGGAAGGAAGTTAGAAAGGTATGGAGCAGGCAAGCTGGGTGGTCCTTTGGTAAATTATCATCAGGAACCCAAGAAAGCAAAAAAAGAAAAAAAAATCCCAAGATCACAAACCACCAGCTTCTTCCCAGTGCATATGCCACATCCCAACTAATTTGTGACTGAAGAGGGACAGAATCTCAGATCCAGTCCACAGATCCCTTCCATTACACTTGATTCAGGTTCACAGCCATACCCATTTTGACCTGTTGTATACCCCTTGTGCTAGCTGCTCCAGACCAGAAAGTAGCTCCCTGTGATCATGTGAAAAACATGTTTGGTCTTCCCTGCTCTTTGACACCTCCTATCCTACCCCTTACTCCAACATCCCGTTTCTGGCCTCCACAGCTCCAGGATAGGGGCCAGAAAGACCAAGCCTTGAGAGGGTTGGGACTTTCAGCCCCAACCAGCCCTAACCTGCAGGAAACGGAGAGGGGCTGAAAGATTGAGGTGATCACCAATGGCCAATAATGTGATCACCAATGGCCAGTATGTGATCAATTGTGCCTACATACTGAAGCCTCCATAAAACCCCAAAAAGACAGGGTTCAAAGAGCTTCCAGAAAGCTGAACACATGGAGGTTTCTGGAGGATGGGAAGTCAGAAAGGGCATGGAAGCTCCAAATCCCTCCCCTTACACCTCCCCCTATGCAGGTCTCCATCTAGCTCTGTAATACATGGGTAGACCTGAGTACAGTACTTCCCTGAGTTCTGTGAGCTGCTTTAGCAAACTAACCAAACCCAAGGAGGGGTTTCTCAATTTATAGCTGGTCAGTCAGGAGCACAGTTGACAACCTACCGCTTGCAACCAGCATCTGAAGTAGGGAACAGTCTTGTGGGACCCAGCTCTTAACCTTTGTAAGATCTCAAGCTAGCTTCAGGTAGGTACTGTCAGAATTAAATTTGAAGCCACCCAGCTGGTGTCTACCGCAGGATTTCTTGGTGGGGAAAAATCCCCACATATTTTGATGGACGGGGTCACAAAAGTCCTCTGTGTTGTGAACTGAGTTTGTTGTTTCCTGTATCCTTACACTCCCTGAGTCAAAAAACAAAACCAGAATCTCTCAGCTACTCACTACCTCACTGTGGAAGCCATTTTATGCATGAGCCATCTTTCATTAACCTCCAACTGAGCAATGAATGGCTACACTCAAAGTCGAATATCAGCCAATCAGAACTACCTCATTTTCATAGTGGGAAGCCTAATGCATGATGGGTGTCCTAACCCAACAGAATAGGTCAGCTCCACTGTAAAGGCACCTCAAACCAATAGCACTGGCTCAGTGCAGACAGCGTCCTTATTGCTATCCTGCCTGCTGTTCCCTTGCAGTGCACTCAATAAACCTGTTTTTCTACTCTGATCTGACTTAGGTAAATTCTTTCACTACCCATGACTCTAGCTATCTGGTCACTATCTGTGACATTCACCATCATCCTATACCACCACCCCATAACAACTGAGGGGACATTGGGTCTTTCCACCATTACTCTCTGTATGTCCCACATGACACCACAAATCCTTCATCAGGCACCAACAAGAAGTAATCCTGCAGGGTCTAGGGAGCAAAGGCAGAAATCCTGTGGGATGACCAGTCAGAAACAGCAAAGGAAGGTCCTCCCATGAGATAAAAAACAGAACGAGAGGGTGATGAGATTTAGGGCAGCAGAAGCAAACTCTGCATTCATCCACATCTCTCCTTGAAGCACCTCATACACAGAACATGAACTCATTTGCTCTGCCAATATCCCCATGAGATAGACAGTCAGGATGGCATTATCTTCTTCATTTTCAAGAAAGGATACCCGAGGCACAAAGAGGTTAGATAACCTGCCCAAGGTCACATAGCTAATCAGCATCCTCTATCTTTTGATGCCTTCCTCACAGTTCATACGCTTTCCCCATTTTTCTCTTGATTTCTTTCATTTCAGCAACAATAAGATGGAACCAGGTCTTCAGCAGAAACTCCAGCACATGAGCCCACACCTCCACATCTACCCACAGAATACATGGAGAATTTGAAATAAAAGGCATAAGAAGGAAGAGAATGCCTGTGCTGGGGATAGAGTCCAAATTGACTCAAAGGGTAAAGGGGCATCTTCCAATTGCCCAGGAAGCAACATTGACCCAAACTCTGAGTTGGAAGAAATCTCAGGCTATCTATTTTGATGTAGAATTCCCTTTTCTAAGTACACGTTCTCCTGCACCATATTTCTTTGAGAGTCTTCTCCTTAGTTAGATGGTTCCAACATAGCACTCTAGTGGAACGTGGAGAATCCCTTCATAGCCAGTGGTAAGAAGGAGAAGTAACCATGAGAAACTATTATTCCATGAATCCCTGTTTGCAAGGGAAGCATCTCTGCATTAATAACTGTAAGTGTCATGGATTCAAGATGAAATTGAGAATACTTTTTAGGATTAAGAACCTGTTTTATACGAAAACCTCAAACCACAAAATTGCCTGAGAAGATATGCTCTCCTCCACCCAGCTTAGAGAGAGATAAAGACATAAATAGATACATAGATAGATTCATGAAAGTAGAAAAGACAGGACACAAGAGGAAATGTGAAGCATATGATTTTACACAGGCTAGAGAGGACTTAGGTAAAAATCACTGTATTACAGACTGCCTAGGATTTTTGCAACAGAAAACCCCAATTAATCGGCGATGGCTTCCTTGGGCACAGATTTGGAGACTGGTGGTACACACATCCCACGTTTCCATGTCTCTAATGTTGTCTAAGCCTCTCATTTGATACTTGAAGGTCCTAGTTGGGAGACAATTCTCCTAGAATATCTCACATTTCTGTATGGTCTGGGACTTCTGAACCAAGGGCAGTAATGCAAACTTTTCTAGGGTGTTTGCTTAGTAAACATCCTTAAAAACTAAATATAATGTCTCTCTCTGGATCAGAAGGCAGATTTGTTTCCTGATCTGTATAACAAAGACAGAGAATGTCTCCCTCCCCAGAGACATTCCAGGATAGTACATTCCTGTCTCTGAAGATTTGCTCACAGGCCAGAGTAAAAATAAGGACCTCTCTCTCTTCAGTGTAGAGTATGAACAGGTTACCAGCAGTCCTAGGTTGGATCTAAAGTGGGTGTCTTCTCCTTCGTACAACCCACTGCAAAGACAGGTACCAACTGGCCCCTAGTATATTGTCCTGTGGACACTGGGACTCAGAGAATGAATGCAAGAGATGGCCCTGGATTTGGCCATAAGTAATCACTGGTTTTTGTGTTTGATCCAGGTTGTATATCTTCTGTCATTGTATATACTAACAGCACTGTATATGTGTATTCACATGCATAGATATATTTAGACACATGTGTATTCATGAATACACAAATATGCATATATACTTGTGGCAGGCTAATGTATTTGCAAGCAGATTACAGTCTCAGACCCTTCACAGTTCCTAATTTAACAATCCTAATTCTCAGTGCAATGTTTTTTTTCCATTGAAAGAATTACAACGTGTTGCCCATTCCTCCTTGGACCCATTTTGTACCTTCAGTGCCACCTGCTCCCAACCAGAAAGTAGCTCCCTGAGTCAAAGAACCTGGAACCCCTCAGATATTCACAGCCCCATCATCACCCCACACTCTCTCTCACCCAATAACAAAATGAGGGGAAGGATTGCATCGTTTCACCATCACCCCCTCTCTGTGTCCATCCCACACCACACCACGATTCCTCCATCAAGAAGTAATTCTGTGGGGCCTGGAAAGGAAACAGAAACAGCAGGGAGAGATCCTTCCGGGGCCGCGATAAGGAGCAGAACAAGAGGGTGATGAGATTTGGGGCAGCAGGAGACAATGGATAAGAACGAGAGAGAGATGGTAAGAAAGGAAGAGAATGCCGAGCAGAGAGAGACCAAGACAGAAATGGAAGTCCGCATGAGGATGAATAGTGTGGTAGAGACAGAAAATTAGTCAGTGATAGGTTTTAAAAGCATGAAGGCAAAAATAGTATTGTAAAAAGCCCCTCCCAAAATGTTGAAGTCATTAAAGCAGAAAACCCTCTCCATACCCATGGTTCCATTAATATCTCCACTTAACACATGAGAAAACTAAGACACAGAGAGAGAAGCAAACCCATGAATATACCTTATTCAGTTGCTCTGACAAGGCTCAGGAAAGCCGACTTGAGCAACTCTCTGGGCCTTTCTTTATGACATTTATTTTCCCTCCTAGTTCTTCAGAGATGCTATCACCCAGGGCCTCTGATTTGAAAGGGATGGTTGTCACATCCAGAAAGACAACAGTGCTGTTTGCCCTGCGACTGTTTACAAAGGACAGATCGTGACAGACACACACACAGCAAGGTTGACAGGCTTATGGGAAGAGGCAGACTGGAGCTGAGCCTGTGTGTTTGGACCATCAGCAAGACATTTGATCCCCATCAAGAAATTTCACTTGCAAATTCATTCAAATTGACTAAGAGAAGACTAAGACTAAGAGAAGTTCAGTTACTGAACTAAAAACACAGCACAATAAGAACAGAGAAGAAGAATAATATTTAAGGAGCAGAGCCTGGAATTTGAAGGGGGGATGTGAGAAACCAGACAGGCCCTAAGGATCCACTGCAGCTCAATGAGGTGAGTTTTGGGTAAAGGAGGGAGAGAGATCCCCATGGTGATGGGGTGGGGGGTGGGGGGTGGCTGGCCACAGGGCTTTCCACAAATCAATGAACTTCCAAAGGCCTGCCTCTGTAGAATGGGGACGATGGTACTAATTGATTTCTTGAGGCTATTGCTTAGAAAAGAATAAAAATGTTCTAAAGGCACTTGGTAAATATGAAGTGCTGTACAAATGGCAATAACAACGTCACATTTTATTTAACATCTTCATTAAGGACTGAGAGTGGAGCAGGCAGGCTGTTAATGAAATCTGCAGAGAGTACTGAATCGGGCACTCCTGCCAACAGCATAGCTTGGACTAGCAAATACCCAAGGGATCTGTGAACCAGGGACAAGGGTGTGGTCCCTTCCTCAGATATCTCTCTGCCCTGTCCAAGGACTTCCCCCTCAGAGGACCAGTTGGGGGAGATCACTCTGGGTCTCCTCCTCCTTTCCCTTCCCTTCCATGGTTATCCAGGTAAAACTGGATTCAAAGGAATGGCCAGGAAGGATGGGAAGAGAGAGCCATGAAAACTCCCCCAGGGTTTACCCAAGATGTGGAGATGTGGAAAAAGGGCCAGGAAGTCTCACTTCTAAGCCTTGGCAATGGCAGGTCACACTTAGGGAATGAGATGTAGTTAGAATACTTGTTGGTTTCAGAAGCCCAGGGTTTGTAGATCCATCTCCCTGGACTCCAAACACCACTCCCTCCCTGGGCTTCTGCCTCAAAGAGAAAAAGCTCAAGGTTCTAAGCCCACGCTGGACCCCTGTGAGCGCCAAGGCCAAGATAACAAAGCTCAGGTTTGGGAGTCCATTGTCACGCCCCACCCCAAGGCAGAAGCAATGGTGTGACCACGCCCTCCAGGGGCAGAAGCAAGAGCATGGCCGAACCCCTCAAGCAAGCTTCAGGCAGAACTCAGGCAGAACCCAAACTCCTTCTCATGGCTTTCAAGGCTTGCACCACTCGCTCACCTCCCCAGCCTTACCTCTCACCACCCACAGACATGGCTCCAGCTGTGCGAGTCACCACCAGCTCACTGACCCCATACACACGCTGCTCCCTCTGCCAGAAACACTCTTCTCTTTCTTCCTTGCTGGGTAAATCGACCCATCTTTTGGGTCTCAGCTCTCCAACAGCTGCCCTGGTCCTCATCTTCTAGGCACCAGTGCACCTTATGTTTTTCTCATTATAGATCCCGACTCAACAATTATTATTATTGTTGTTGTTGTTGTTATTTTAGGCAGGGTCTTACTCTGTTATTCAAGCTGGAGTAGTGGCATGATCACAACTCACCGCAGCCTTGACCTCTTGGGCTAAGGAGATCCTTTCACCTCAGCCTTCTGAGTGGCTGGGACTACAGGCACGCACCACCATGCCTGGCTAATTTTTTATTTATTTTTATTTTTTTGCAGAGATGAGGTCTTACTGTGTTGCCCAGGCTGGTCTCAAACCCCTGGGCTCAAGGAATCCTCCTGTCTTGGCCTCCCAACGTGCTGGGATTACAGGTGTGAGCCACCATGCCCTGCCCAACAATTACTACTGTCTATTCTGTGCCAGTGTGGAAAGTCCGCAGCATTAAATAAGACACAGTCCCTACTTCACTGGATAGACAGTGGTTCTCAAATGAGCTACACAGCTAGAACCTGATAATTGACATATTTTAAAGCAATAAGCATATTTTAAAGCATGGGCACAGTTGCTCACACCTGTAATCCCAGCACTCTGGGAGGCTGAGGCAGGAGTATCACTTGAGACTAGGAGTTCCAGACCAGCCTAGGCAACATAGCACTACAAAAAATTAGCTGGTCATGGTGCTGCTCACCTGTAGTCCCAGCTACCTGAGAGACTGAGGCAGGAGAATCACTTGAGTCCAGGAGTTTGAGGTGGCAGTGAACTATAATTGTGCCACTACACTCCAGCCTAAGTGACAGAGTGAGATCTGGACTCAATACAAAAATAAAATAAATAAAACAGTGGTTTTCAACAATGGCAGCCTTTTGGAATTTCTTAGGAATTCTTAGGAATACTGATGCCTTGTTTCTCTCACAAGAAACTTAAATCAAAATGCCTGGGAGTGCAGCTTAAACATAGGTTTTCTTTTGTTTTGTTTTTTTAAGCTCCCAAGAGATTATAAAGTATGACCAAAGTTGAAAGTCAACCATCCAAAAGGAAGAACAGACAGTAAATACCATCCTACTGCTAATAATGGTCTGTTTACTCACCTATATCCCTGATAGTCTATGAACTCCTTTTTTTTTTTAGAACACAGGATTTATTAAGAGGACAGAAAAGCTCCCACAGTGGGAGAGGACCGAAGGGGTTGCCCAGTTTATGAACTCCTTAAAAGCAAAGATCTCATCTAAGATATTGGCATTATCCCTGGCACACAGAAGCTTCTCACCTAATATTTACTGAAAGGAGGAAAAAAGGAGGGGGGACTCTTAATTATCTTGGTTCAGTGGTGTATTCATTTTTAAGGGTTGCTGTGACAAAGCACCTAAACAACAGAATTGCACTGCCTTAACAGAAATGCATCGATCGTCTCCCAGTTCTGGAAACTAAAAATCTGTGATTAAGGTGTTGGTTGGGTTGGTTTTTTCTGAGGGCCATTGGGAGAATCTGCTCCATGTCTCTCTTCTAACTTCTGGTGCTTTGCTGGCCATCTTTGGCTTGTGGATGTATCACTCAGATCTCTCTGCCTTCATGTTCACATGGTGTCCTCCCTGTGTGTCTATCGCTATGTCCAAATGTCCCCTTTTTATAAGGACATGCTCCAGGGCCCACTCAAGATGTAGAAGTATGAAAGAGGGCTGTGTAATCTCACTTCTAAGTCTTGGTGAGGACAGGCTACACTTAAGGAGTATGGTACAGTTTTAATACTTGACGGTCTCTCTGCGAAGATACTCCTCTCATGAGGTAGACCTACGGACCTGGACTCCAAAACACCACACTGTCACTCATATTGGATTAGGATTAGGACACTCTCATACTGGATTAGGATCCACCCTAATGATCTCATGTTAACTTGATCATCTGCAAAAACCCTATTCAAAATAAGGTCACATTCACAGGTACTGGGAGTTAGAACTTCAACATCTTTGGGGAAGATACGGGTCAACCCATAACAAATAGAATACTCTTTCTTATGCTAGGAGAAGGAAAGAAGGAAGAACAAACTCTTAATGGATCATGGCTTCCTTATTTTAACTTAATCCCAATCAGACCTTCCAGCAGCTGTTTGCAGAGCAAAAAGGTATAGAGTAGGCCTGGGCTCTTGCAAAATGGTGAAGTGGAAACACCATTCACCCTTTTTCTTCCCAAGGCACCTTGCCTATATTCCAGTTCTTAATTGGCCTCAAGGTAGCTCCTTACCTGCTTCATCTAAACAGGGAGGAAGAGAGTTCCGTGTGAGATACTACAACATTTTGTTATCTCTTGGAGACATTAGAAATTAAGTTGCTCTTGAAATATGAACACTAGCAATGCCTCAAAAAATGAGTTTCTAATAGTGGAAATGTGGGCTTCACAACAGGAGAGGTCAGGAGAGGGGAGAGGGCAAAGCTCTTCTTGGCAACCCCCTTCCCCTCTGGCTCAGGCTCTACATCTGAAACACATAGGCCATATTGGACTTGGCCTATTGAAGGCTCGTTCTAGGTCACTCTAGAAAAAGAAAAGAAAAACTCTTCAGAAAATGTAACATCCATGTTCTATCCCACCTCCACCAGTGGTTAGTTATCATATCTTGTGAAGTAGCCATTTATTTTTTTCCCAAGGAAACTCGGAGCTTGATCTATGTTCATGGCACAAACTGACACTTGTCTTGTGGTTGCAGCCAGCAGCAAAGCCTCTCTAGATCCAGCCTCAGTGCCAGCCCATGCCAGACACAGCTCTTGGTGCCATGTCGGCCTTGATGCCATTTGTTAATAAGCCCACTAACTGCTGTTTAAGCTGCAGCTGCCAAGCTGAGGTGGCCACCTAAATTGACCCCAATTTGTGAGGAAACTTTTTTTTACATGCTTTCAGGAACTAGGGTTTAATTAAACAAGCTCTCAACTCTTCCATTGTTCTCACTAAGATTTTCAGCCACTCTGAGACACTGTTTTTCATGACTGACAGCTGTCATGAGAGATGATCACGCGGGAGAAATAAAAGATCCTGCATACTTTCCTCACAGCAGGAAAAAAAGCACTAGGCTGGGAGTCCTAAGGCGTGAAATCTTGACCTGGATCTGTCACCAGCTGGGTGTCGTTGAGAAAATCGCTTCCCCTTCTCTCATCCTCAATGCTCTCTGATGTTTACTGGCGACAATAATAGCCAGACATTCTTCTAAGTCCATACATTGAATTACTCACGTTTAATTACATATATTGAATCACTTACTGCTCAAAAAAGCCTTATGAAGTACTACTATTATAACCCCACTTTAAATATAAGATGATCAAGCCCCAGAGTATTAATTTGCCTACATTTACACTATTAGTGAGTGGTAAGCTGAGATTTGAACAGGCAACCTGGTTGTAGCATCTTTGCTCTAAACTACTCTGCTGTAATAATGGCATATCATAACTGTAACAGTATCACTGGAAGTAGTGAAAATTAACTGAGATAATGCGCTTAAGAGTTTGGCAAAATATTTAATAAATACTGCAATATTTATTATACAGAGTAGGATTCCAATAAATGTTGGATGGGTGGGTGGCTGGATTATTATTATACAGAGTAGGATTCCAACAAATGTTGGTTGGGTGGGTGGCTGGATAGCTTCTCCAGAATTATCTGGAAGTCTCCTCCTGAGGATACAGACCATAGTTTGCTAGATTCTATTATTTGCTAGATTTGATAGGGAAATATGAAAAGGAGTACCACATGAGTTTAGAGAAAAATGTCCACTCAAGCTAACACAATCCCATGCTAGTGCCTGCAAGATAAGGAGTCTGAATAATGGCTTGAGTAAGTGTAAGACTTTCTAATCTAAAAATAGCTCTTCTATCTAAATGCCACTCTGCATAAAATGTTGCCATCTTTGGGTTAAACATTGTCCTCTACTTGCCCACGCAGGACTCTTAAAATACAAATGCCCACCCGAGGAAGACAGCAATAAGTTCCATCTGCTGCAGTGTGAGTTCATTTCTCCCAATCCTTCTTTGAGGGAATCATGCATGTTGTTATGGCTGTCTATATGGGAAGGGAGCATAGAAAGAAGGAAAACGCCCCAGACCTTGTATGTTTCACAGCTTTGGCTGAGAGCATCCTGGTTCCAAGCCCATTGCTTTTGCTTCGTATTTCAATCCATCATGAGAGGCAAGGCAAGACACAGAATAGAATTAAATGTACAGAGCATGGACCACGTGTCAGACACTATGCAGTGGGATTTCTCCAGCACCACTTCCGTTTATCCTCACAACCTGACTGACATGTAGGTATTCTCAACTCCCACACTTATTGCCAGTAATTCTGTTTGTTTGTTTTAATGTGTAAAAAGAGATGGTCAAGCCAGGTGCAGTGGCTCAAGCCTGTAATCCCAGTACTTTGGGAGGCTGAGGTGAGATTGCCTGGGTCCACAGATTCGAGTCCAGCTTGGTCAACATAGCGAGACTTGGTCTCTACAATAAATCAAAAAATTAGCTGGGTGTGGTGGTGCACACCTGTAGTTCCAGTTACTTGGAAGGCTGAGGTAGAAGGATCACCTGGGCATAGCAGGTCGAGGCTGCGGTGGCCATGAGCAGTGTGCCACTGCACTCCAGCCTGGGCGACAGAGTGAGACTCTGACTCAAAAAAAAAAAAGAGACAGAGAGATGGTCAGATATGTAAGTCATTGTCTAATATCCTATAAGTTGTAATTGTCACACCTGGCACTAGAACTCAAATACGTCCAAGTTGAAAGCTTGCTCTTTGGGCCACCCCACAGCACATGCATGAGTCACTCGATCTCACACAGTCCAAGATTCCGCAGTGGCAGAGGGCACAGGTAGCCAGAGAGAGGCCCTATATACCAGTTGATGAAAGGACCCACTAGCACAACCCCAGCCTTTTCCCCATTCTGGCCTCATCCCTCATTCAGATACAAAGCTCCACAGGTAGAAGAAATGACAGCAAGTTGAGCAAAGGCTCCAAGACCATGCACACGTGTGTACACACACACACACACACACACACACACACACACACACACACATACACACAGACACACATACGCCAAACACCGTCATCTCACAGACACCACTTCCAGCTGGGCCCCTATGTGGCTGAGAGGAAAGTTATTTACAGCAAGGTCTGGCCTCTCGCGCCACCATGTAATTCCAGGCAATTGCACTTCCAAATAGATCTTTTTGGAGAAAATCAACAGCGGCTTTGCTTTCAATCTACTGGAAAATGAAGTCCTGTGAATGTGTTACATAAGTCCACAGCAGGCAGCGTGAGGAGCTCAGGGCCCGCAGCTCCACCAAGGGAGGGCAAGGCTCTGATCCCCCAGGCTCCAGGGACCCCACCTGCCCCAGCCTACCAGGCCAGTGTGTGCTTGTGGTTTCTGAAATCAACCGGGGACTCCAAGGAGAGAGCAAAGTGTGAACTTTAGGGAAGAAAAGGGAACCAGAGAGTGACAGAATGCCCTGTCAGTGGTGGGAGGAAGATTGGCCCATGGTTCCTGCCCTTTCCAGCCTCAGTTCAATCTAATGTTATGTGGGACTGCCACCCCTACGCACACAGCCACATGCGCACACCCAATACCGGTACCACAATCCTTTCTTTTTTCCACTTTATAATGCTTGCTATTATAAAACTAATAAAAGCTCATTGAAGAAAATTCTCGGTGGCTCAGCCTGTAATCCCGTGTCTTGGGAGGTTGAGGTGAGTGGATTGTCTGAGCCTGCGGGTTCGAGACTCGCCTGGGCAACTTGGCAAGACCTCACCTCTTCAATAAATTAAAAAAAAAAAAAAAATTAGCCGGGTGTGATAGCACGTGCTTGTAGTTCCAGCTACTTGGAAGGCTGAGGCAGAACGATCGCCGGAGCCCAGCAGGTCGAGGCTGAGGTGGCCAGGAGCGGCCACTGCACTCCAGTCTGGGCGACAGAGTGAGACTCCAACTCAAAAAAAAAAAAAAAGAGAGAAAATAAAATTTTGAAAATACATAAACACAGAAGAATGAAACAAATTGCCCAGCATCCCACTGCCCACGCACAGCCATTGTTAATATACTGATAGACTCCTTTCTCATCTTTGTTTTTGTTCATTTTCAACTTAAAATAATGATAACTGATGAACTTTGCATCCACCTGTGGGACCATCTGTCACATGCTGATTGATCTCACTCAAGAGTTTGAAGACACAGGAAATGAGGCAACTGGACAGATGACCAATAGCTTGTTAGATTACGAGGAAGGACTCCTTAGTGGAATAGAAAGAATACTGAACTGAGAATCAGGAGATGTTAATTCCAGCCCAGTCTACAGTGTCTTTGACTGCAGGCCCTTGGATAGGTCATGGCTTCCTTTTTTGGCCTTACTTGTATCATCCATATTAAGAAGCAGGATAATAAAGTACATTAGGAACCAGATAAATGAGTTCTTGCGTTTCTTATACTTTCTGAGAATAACCACTTACTCTTCCTGCATATGAGTTTTTTCATCTGTACAATGGGGATATTAATACCTGTGCCCCTGGGCTGGGTGTGGTGGCTCATACCTGTGATCCCAGTACTTTGGGAGGCGGAGGTGGGAGGACTGCTTGAGGCCAGAAATTCGAGAGCAGCCTGGGCAACATAGTGAGACTTCATCTCTATTAAAAAAAAAAATAAAAGCCAGTGCCCCAAAACTTCTCATGGCTGTTGTGATGGCCAAATTAAACAATGCATGCAAAAAGTCTTTGCGAAACTCTAACTATGAAAGCTCTCATAATAAAAAAAAAATAGAGAAAAATACCTGTGCCACATCCTTAGACATATTTTGTGAAAATACAAGATAAATGTGATGACACTATAAAGAGAATAAAACGCCATATAGGAGTGAGGCAAGAAAGAGACATAGAGAGAGGTGCTATTCGTACGATTTAGACAAGAAATTTTTTTTTAAAAATGAGGATCTGCCTAGACAGTGAGAGATAAAAGAACAAAAAAAGTGATTTTTCCACTTTTACCTCCTTTGTCCAAAAATGCACTGACCACTGACTCTCTAAGAACCCAGAAGGAAGACTGCAATGTAGAGGGTGTGATTTGGTTTGAGTTTGTTTCTGAACCTATACAGGAGTCAAGAACCTGCTGAGACACCCCAGTTCCATCTCAGCTGGAACCTTCCCCATGGAAAGCCCTCCCAGCCTGCACACTGGGGTCAGTTTCATCTTTATATAGCATAAAGAAGCAGAGGGCATTGAAAGCCGGGGAGGGGATAAGAAGGAGAAAGCGTTGGACCACACAGAATGCAGAGGCGAGCTAGCCATCAAACACCCACTCCAGTTTGGGGGATCCCAGGAGCAGAGTAGCCAGACCGTGGAATTAATGGCAGTATGCCACCTTCTGGCAGGCCTACATATTACACAATTTCCTGTGTCTGGAAATCCTAGCCCTTGCCCCAGTTCTGTGCTTATAAACTACTTTTTCAAGTCAACACACTGATTTCACAGCATCTTCAAGACCATGACCAGGCCTGGAAAAACTGCCCCAACGATGAAATGAGTCCTTAGCAACTCCTGCTTCCTCATTCAGCATGTTCTCTCCAGCTCTTCTCTTCCGCCGCCATTAGGCTACCCAAGCCCAATGCTCTTTACGTATAGCAAGTGCCCGTGACCTAGTGCGTCACCTTCTCCAGCAAAGCTCATATTTTAAGGAATACCTAAGGGGATGAGCATTGTATAACATCCCTCCAATGGGTTCATCCAAACAGGAATTGAGCATCTGCTGTGTGCCAGGCACCGTGCTAACCAGAACCAAGACCATCCTTTCAGGCTCATATAATCTACTTAGGAAAGGACAAATGTACTTAGATAACAACAACACCACCAGTGCAAGGGGATAATAATGTGAACAGTAAAGACACTCGATTCCTCAGGAGTTCTACAAAGGAGTAAAATTATTCATGGTAGGGGTGGTCAGAGAAGGTGGTAGTTGGTTTGTGCTTTAAAGGAGTAAGATTTTAACAGGAAGGGGCACCTGGTAGAAGTGATTGATTGCACATACAACAGCACAAAGAAGGGAAAGGGTGGAACTTGTTTGTGGAATACTTTGACTAGAACATGTCAGGGACTAAGAATGACAACTAATATTTATACACTTTTATACAGTCTCTTTTTTGAACTGCACCTTCTTAATCACCCCATACAAGAGGTATTACTGCTATTGAGCCCATTTTACAGATGAAGAAAGTAAGGAGATGAGAGTCTCACTTACTCTGTGTCATGTCTATAACCAGGGAAAGAAGAACTTAAACCCAAGGATTCTATCTCTAACTCTCAGGCCATCGCAAGCAGGATTAACTCAAAAAGAGAACCTGAAACCATTCCGTCAAGGACAAAGAATACCAAGCTTAAAAATTCAGGCTAATTATTCTAAGCAAACTAACATAAAAACAAACACACACAAAAAACCCTGAATGCTGCATGTTCTCAGGTACAAATGGGAGTGAAACCCTGGGTACACAGGAACATAAGGGTGGGGCAGTGGATACTGGGGACTCCTACAGGGGAGCGAGGGAAGAGAGCAGGGGCTGAAAAACTAGCTAACGGCCACCACGCCCACTATTTGGGTCACGGACTCCACAGAAGCCCAGACCTCACCATCATGCACTGTACCCATGTAACTAACCTGCTTGTGTACCTCTTGAATCTAATTATTTTAAAAATCAACTAACGGTGAGATTTCAGGCCCTGCGACAGCAAGTGGCTCTCCTCCTGGGGGCTTGTGGAGGATGACATATGATCTTCTTCGTCTTCTTCTCCCCTTCCAGGCAGGGGCTGACCCCCGCACTGGTCATTACCTTTCCTCTTAAAGACACACCCTAAGCTATATAGTCATACAGCAGCACTTGCAAGCAACACATAAAAAAGTTCTTTCTTTTTCCCCCTAGTGCATTTATCTGTTTGTTTGATTTCCTGCTCACTGCATTATGTGTTATTAGGCCTTAGGGTGCCTCGATGAATTAAAACGATACAGTCAAAATGTATGATTAAAAGACTGAGCAGCACTAGCAGTATAATCATACCGAGTACTCATATTCCACTTTAGCATCTGTTATCTCATTTACTCACACAGAAATCAGCAGCACTCGGCAAGATGAATGACAGAGTGTAGCAACTCAATTTTCCCAAGGGGAACATTGAAACAGAGAGGTTAGGTGGTTTGCCTGAGGCAACACGGCAAATGATTGAAACTGTAACCAGATCTCCTAACCCCCAAACCCGTCTTCTTTTCACAGTGGTCTGGTCTCTCAGCTCAGGCAAGCTATGGAGAAGAGGGACCGTGTGATACCATCTGCTTCTGCATCCTAGGAGCTCTGAGTTTAGCACCATGGACAGAGACACATGGGCCCAGCACCATTCTTTAGCGGCACGCAATGCTAGTTTCCAAAGAAAAGCTCAGACACTGAATTCTGGAATACTGAATTATGACAGGCACCCTGAGAACACTGCATAGACACTTAGAAGTTATGGCAATACAACCCACCTAGAAACAAGTTGGAGACTAGAAATGACACCTTCACCCGCTGACCTAGGTTGAAGCAAATGTAACCTTTCACAGAGCAGCTACTCATTCTTCACTAAATAAAGTCTACCAAGATATAATGATCAGTTATATCTATCCTGACATACTAAAGATGGACTCTTTCCAAGTAACCAACATTGTTTTCTCATTTCACATTCTAAAATATCATGAAGTGCCCTGAGCTATCAAACGTGAACACAGCAGCAACATCTGTGAAAGCCTATCAAGCTATTGCTTTGTGCCTGGCCCAGGGCTAGACACTTAAATATTACATCATCACTTGATCCTTTAGTTGAAAGTATGGAACATAACTAACATAGGGAGGCTATGAGGAAAGCATCTGGGGAAATAATGATGATACATTGAAAAGATACACTGACTCTAGGGATACACAGCCCTGCTTCTCACTAGCCATGTGATCTTGGACACTTACTTCACAACCCTAAGACTCAGGTACTGAATTTGTAAAATTGGAGATTCACACATTCTTCACAGGGCTGCTTAAAAGACTACACATAGGCCAGGCACAGTGGCTCAAGGCTGTAATCCCACACTTTGGGAGGCCAAGGCGAAAGGATTGCCTGAGCCCATGAGTTTGAGACCAGCCTGGGCAACTTGGTGAGACCTCATCTCTACAAAACATCAGGAAAAATTATCTGGGCATGGTGGTGCATGCCTGCAGTTCCAGCTACTGGGAAGTATCGCCTGAGCCCAGCAGGTCAAGGCTGCAGTGGCCGTCAGCATGCCACTGCACTCCAGCCTGGGCAACAGAGTGAGACTCTAACTCAAAAAAAAAAAAAAAAAAACTACACATGAGGCACATAAAGCCTAGAGCAAGATGTCAAGCACATAGTGTGTATTCAACGGACACTGTTTTATAAGCCCTTCCCATTCTTGCATGTGTATCTTTGGTCTCTTTTGAACTTCCTTCCCTAGGCCCCACTCAACTCATTGACCTGGTATTAAGATTAAAAATAGCATGTGGGGAAGAAGGAGAGGCTGAATTGAAGGAGTAGCCCACAAATCTGAAGAAAGCAGGACTTACGCTGAATTTAAAAATAATAATGTCTCTAGCGACTGTCCAGAAGGGTATAGGCAGAGAAAGACTGTGGACATGATGGCTGGTTAATGGTTATAGGCAAGGTCAGGTGTACACACTGCCAAGCTTGCTGTGCCCAGCCACAGGCCAGCAATGGGCATAAGAACTGTGGCAAGGCTGTAAGCCAGTGAGCATCTAGTTTGGCCTCCCATTCACACCATTGCAGGGAAGCTTCCATCCCAGGGGCTATGGATGAGCAGGGTTTCTGACCAGAACCACAGATACAATTCCCAGTGCTCACTGCCTCTGCAAGGACCAACTTGCTTCTGCCTATCCTTCCTAACAGGAGCTTCAGGCTCTTTGTCCAATTGAGAAGAGATCAAAAATACAAAAATGATGCATAAGAACATCTCCAGAGACACTGGGATCTAAAAGAACTTGGTTGATACCTTCATTCTTTCAACAATCACCATGAGGAATACTTGGTCTTTCTCATCAGGGAGCTCACAGTCTAATGAGAAACTTGCTGTCCCAAGACACTAGAACCTGCTAAATATTTTAACAAAGATGTACCCAAGACACCATAGAGGACAGAAGACATGAGGGGAGGCCTAATGCCAACCACCATGTGCATGCCCATCCATGAATATTTCTTGACCCGCTGCATATCTAGAGACAGCCACTAAGGCTCTTTCTGTACCCTGCTGAAATGCTGCGTGTTCCATCTGATAAGGCTGTCTGCCTCTCCTCACTACTCAGGCCCTCTGGCTACACTAAGTCTCAAAAAACCAACATATGTTTATAGCTGAATGGAACCCTAGATATCATCTTGTCTGACCTTTTTATTTCACAACCCGAGTCCCAGAGAGATCACGACTTATAGGCTACAAAGCTGGTCGATCAAGAACCAGGACACAGGTCTTCCAGAAACCAAGAGGAAAAACAGACTATGTGACAAAGTGTCTTTCCAGCTCGTAGGTAGCTCCTCAGCCTCCCTTCTGTTCCCTTCGCACCCCCATAACTCACAAGTCCCTTCACTGCTCTGCAAAGCCTAACAAGATGACTAGAAGCTTTGGTTAACTGGTTAACAAGACATGACTCTGGAATCTAAGTCAAGAACAGATACAATGTGCTCTATTTTTAGTCTAACTATGCTTACCCAAACTAACAACCAGCTTTGTATTAGACATCTTCGATGGCCTTATGCAAACACTCCTTGAAATAATAATGGGCACGAGGCCCATAAACAGCAGGACCTGTGGGAAACCCTTTGGGTCTTACATTACATTACTGACCAGGTTCTAGTCTAACTCCTCCTCCCCTCAAAAGCTGAATGACTGGGAGGAAACTAGCAACCTGGAGCTGCAGACTATGTTCTCTGGTCACAGTCGGTGATAAAGAGGCTTCTCTGGATTCATTCTTACATATGGGCTCTCCCAGAGCTGTATTTTCTCTGAATTCCCAGGCAGCAGCCAGGGAGAGTCAGGCAACATGGCTGTCCATCTGCTAAGTAACCTATAGCAACGGAAATTCCCTAAGTCTGTTTCCTCACCCATAAAATGGGGATAATATCATTATCAATCTCATCATGCTGTTGTGAGACTTAAATAAAATATTTACATAAAAGACCTGGCTTATAGTAAGGGGGCCAGTAAATATTAGTTTAATCCCACTTCCACTAATGGGAGAAAAATGAGCACCCCTATTTTTATGCAAGCCCTGTCTCTCATTTGATGTGGAATTAAAATATTTCATTCTTCAAGTCATTGGTTTCCCCTTCACAAAACAGGCATCATTACTAAAGAATAATGTGACAAAACTACTAAGTTTTCCCTAGATAAAAGTGTGACTGCAATAAAAGCATAATTGTAACAGTAGCATGAATCATGTGTGGGTAAGAGGGAGATAATAAACAATGACTAAGTGCCTACTACGTATGTGGTACTTTAGTTACACTATTTCACTCAACCTTTGTAACACTTCTGGGAGGAAGGTATTTGTTATTATCCCATTTTACAGATGTGGACTGTCGGGGTTAAATAACTCAAGTCAATACACAGAAGGTGCCCAAAAAATGTATTTTAAGAGAGGAAAATTTTAAGAAAGGAAAAAATGATATTAAAATTATAATACTTAATATATACCAATAACAAAGATGAATACAAGTCATGTTTAACTTCTGTAATTATAAGACGTGCTCAAAGTGGTCACCGCCAGTGTCCAGACACTTTGATTACAGTGGACATCGCTTAACATCACTTAAAATGCGTATACATTTTTTTTCGGGCACCCCCAGTAGATACAAAGAAGCAGAACCTGTGTATGTCAGATTCCAAAGCTCACTTTCTTCCCATTGATGCGACACTCATACAGTCCTGGAGACAGGTGCCTCATCTGGGGAGCAGAAGGAGCCACTGTAACTCTTAAGAAGAGAATGTGCAAATATAAGACAGACTAACTATGTTGACTCTCCCTGGATTCTCCTGGGCCTATTGATCTTCCTTTCATTGGCATTTTAGATGACCAAGTGATGGATTTATGCCAGTGACCACCAGAGGGGGATAAGAGCTGGCAGAGTGCACACACACCCATGCACCAATACGTGTACACATACCCACACACTCACAGAAGCGCCCCAGCAGCCTACTCAAACAATAACAGAGGTTTCGCACAAAGAAAGATTTCCTTTTAAATTAAAGACCCTTGAATAAATGACCTCCTCTCAGCCTCTCCACTATGGCCAAACCTTACTGAGTTTGAGCACTTGAAGAAAAGAAGAAAACCAGGTATCTCTAACTCAGATGAAGAATATTTCTGGTTTTGTTTGTTTGAGTTGGAATCTCTATCATCCAGGCTGGAGGGCCGTGGCACAATCATGGCGACCACAGCCTCAACCTACTGGGCTCAAGCAATCCTTCCGCCTTAGCCTTCAAAAGTAGCTGGGACTGCAGGCACACATCACCACATCTGGCTAATTTTTAAAATTTATTGTAGAGACAAGGTCTTGCCAAGTTGCCCAAGCTGGTCCCAAACTCCTGGGCTCAGACAATCTTGTCACCTCAGCCTCCCAAAGTGCTGGGATTACAGGCATGCATCACTGTGCCCAGCCACATTGCTGTTTTAATAATTTTTTTTTTTAATTTGACTCATGAGTCTCATAACCAAAGGACATCATGCATACAGCTAAAAAGAAATGGACATGTAACCAAAAGACAAGTGTTTTGGAAGCCTTGGCTCAGTCACACCTGTTGTGTGGTGGTGCTCAAGCCCCTGGCACCTCTGACTGTCCATTTCCCTAAATGCAAAATGAAGATGCCAACACCCACCTCACTTAACGTAAAGACCAAAGGCCATGTGGTAGGGCAAAGTACTCTGCCTATGGCAAAGGTCAGATGAATGGTAGTTGCTCTTCTTGGCATTATAATGATGATTATTTATTCAGCATTGACACTCCCACTATCACAAGGCCCTGTCCCAGACCACACAGGCCTGGTGCAGGAGAAACAAGGCCTAGACAGTCTAAAATACAGCAGAAGGAGCCAAGGTCATCACACACAGTCTAGAAGGAAGGTTCCAGGTTCCTCATTCTGATATTTTGTGTTCTTCCTGCCTCTCCCATCCTGCCTTTCAGAGAAGAAGAACCACCAGCTTGTTATTAGTTTCCTAGGGCTGCTGTGACAAATTACCACAAATTGAGGGGTTTAAGACAACAGAAATGAATTCTCTTACAGTTCTAGAGGCCAGAAGTCTGAAATCAAGTGTTGACAGGGTCACTTTCCTCTGAAGGCTCTCAAGGAGACCCTTTCCTGGCTTCTTCCAGCTTCTGGTGGCTGCTGGAATTCCTTGGCTCGTGGCCATACCACTTTCGTCTCTCTCTAGCTTCATGTCACTTTTGCCTCTTCTGGTCTGCCAAATCTCCCCTATGTGTCTCTTATAAGGACACATCATTGAATTTAGGATCCACTTGGATAATCCAGCGTGATCTCTTCATCTTAAGAGTATTAATTTAATAACATCTGCTACAGCCATGGTTCCAGAAACTAGGATATGACACTTCTCTTGGAGGCCACCATCCACTCCACTACAAAACCCAACCAGAATAAACTCAGAACTGCCAAATAATATGAACTGTATGGTGCAGTGTTGTGGGACACACAGAAGGAGAAGCTAGCCCTGGCCCTAAAAAGGGAGAGAGAGGTGTGAGATTCATGTCATCGGATGCACAGAAAGCAAAGTCAATTCTGCCTGGGAAAAACAGTGGGAGGGCTTCCTGGAGAAGGTGACATTTGAATTGAGCCTTGAAGTATGGACTTTGCTAAGAATGAGTAGGAGAAGAAAAGAGAAGGAAATTGTTTCAGAGGAAATAACAAGAGCAAAGGTGCAGAGGATAAAAGGAGAATTTATAGGCCAAGCATGGTGGTTTACACATATAGTCCCAGCACTTTGGGAGGCTAGGGTGGGTAGATCATGTGAGCCTCGCAATTAGAGACCAGCCTGGGCAACATAGCAAGACCTCATCTCTACAAAAATAAAAATTAAAAAATTAACCAGGCATGGTGGTACATGCCTGAAGCCCCAGCTACTCGGGAGGCTGAGGCAGAAGGATGGCCTAAGCCCAGGAGGTTGAGGCTGTGGTGAGCTGTGACTGTGCACTCTAACCTGGGTGACAGAGTGAGAACCCAACTCAAAGATAATAACAAAAATAAATAAATAAAAAGCAGAATTTGGGAGAAGAAAACAGAGGAGAAAGAAGAACGAGATAAAGAGGAATACGGCTGAATAAGAGACTAACAGTAGAATGTGTTGCTTGTGTGCCAGGGCAAAGCAGAGAGAAAGCTAGAAACCAGTGGGGCTGAATCCACCCCACTGCATACTCTTGCTTGCTGCTCCAGTGATCAGCTACTCCTAACACAGAAGCCAGGCCTGGTCATTCTGCCCCCAGCTGGGATGCAGTTATGCAGAGCGGGGCAACCTCAAGGAAGACAGACTGAAGACAGCCAGTCAGACAGACTGCCAATGATGCAATGACAAGCGGGAAAACATAGTCACCCCAGCCCCGCCCCTGTGCCTCCGGACACAGACAGTTGGACCCAGTTAATTGAAATATAAGCTTCAGGCAATAGGATTTATCCAAACACCAAGAAAATAGCAGGAGGATGTTAACTGCATACAAATAGATGAGACCGGGAGCCCTTTAAGACAATGACGCAGATCGGGCAGCCCAGGTGCAGACAGCAATCACCCCACACACCCAGCCCAGTTCAGCCCCTCCTCACCTCCTCCTGGTTCTCTCCTCCCCCACAGCACAGCTCCTGGACAGGCCTGATTTGCTCTAATAAAAGCGGCCTCAGCCCCAGGGAGCCTGCGGGAGGAACATAGCTGATTTCACCTCTTTAACCCTGGAACTAGGAAAACAGCTGAATGCTGACTCTGGCCTTCCCCGGGGAGGATCCCGGAGCTTTATCTCGTGAGTTGCACGACCTCTAGGAACCTGTGCATGAGTGAGATAAACCCCTGTGCCCAAGAGGAAGCCTACTTATCTCCCAGCAAAGCATCTTTGCAAATTACTTTTTTTTTCATTTCAGAGAAGGGAGTATTTTTAAAAAATAATAGCTACAATAACAGTAATAATAATCATCTTCAGCTGATCCTGCATTCAGACCAATTCCTCAGGGAAGAAGATGACGGGCCTGCAGGGCAGAATTGCTCTGGGACTGTGGGTGACTCATGTGCCAGGGGCGAGCAGCTTCCTGAGGGTCCTGGAGCCCCACTTCTGGTTTGAGAGATATGGCTACCATCTCTCTTCCTACAGAATAAACAAATGATTAACTGTCTCATTAGCAACTGTGCGGGAAAGACACACAACTCACGCCCCCGGCGGATGGTGCAGCCAAGAATTTATATTATTTAACAATAAAAGCAAAACAAACGTGGCCTTCTGCCCTGCTGCCAGTCTGCAAGGGACCCACAGAGGAAAGCAGGGTGGTAGTGGTGGGAATGTGGGCGGGGCATTCACCTGGGAAAACCAGGATTTCTGCCAAAAGAAGGAAGCAGGTTCAAGGTTACCTTCCAGGCATTTCAGGACAGGGGTCCAGCTGGGGGAGGGGCAAAGGGTTGGGATGGAAGGAGGGAGACAGAGGATGAGTTTACCCAGGAGCTAATTGTGGCTGTTCACTCCCTGGGAAAGAAACCCCAGTTCTTGTCCTAGCTCTGATTGTACCTAGAGGTGTGACAAATTGGGCAAATTCTGCCTTGGTTTCCCCATCTGTAAAGTGGGAAGAAAGATGTCAGAAAAAAATGATCCCATGAGCACACAGGTCACTGCTGCTGTATCACACTGCATAGCAGTGAAGATGACCAGTTCTGAACTAGGACCCCCTGGAATCCAGTCTCAGGCCAACCACTTACTAGCTGTGTGACACAGGCAATTAACTTCTCCTTGTGGGTTGTGAAATGGGTATGCCAATTACCTTTAAGGATCAAAGAAAGTCATTCCTAAAGAACACTAAACAAAGCCTGGCACAAGGGAGTAAGTGTTCAATGTGATGGAGACAGTACCATGTTCATCCTGCCCCCACCAATGCCTTGTCTTAAACAGACACCCTAGATTCACACTTGCAAGAATTCCAGTTACAAATACATGCCCCTACCTCTAAGATTTTCTCTATCTTTTCCTTCTATCCTGGAGAAAGAGGTATCCCATTTTTTTCCCAGGCTACAATGCACTCTGCCCTCCTCTGGAGTTTTGATCCAAATCTCATTTCATTTTTATACAGTCTTCAGATCCCTCCATCCCACTGGCTCTGTGTCCCCTGCCCCTACAAGCATGGTCAAGCCCCATTTATCCTACAAACAACCCTCTGTCAACAATGGCTCCCCCTCAAGCCAGCTGCCTTCCTCTTTCTTGCTCCTCTGAAGAGAGTCATCTACATTTCCTGCCTCCACTTACAAATTTCATTGCCTCCCTGGCCTCTTTCCCCATCCATCTACTGGTGGCAAAGGACACCAAGCATGTCCGGCTTACCAACTCTGTGCCAATACTTCTCTCCGGACTTCAGATGACTTCTCAGGGACATGTGGCATGGTTGACAACCCTCTCCTTGAAGTCCTCCCTTCCCTTGGCCTTCGGATGCAGCCCTATCCCTGTTCTCCTCCTCCATTTCTATCTGCTTTTCCTCTGCCTCTTTCACTAGCTCCTGGCCCTAGCCCTTGCACACGGTTGTCCCTCAGGGGCTGGGCCTCAGTGCCCTTCTCTTCTGGCCTGGGTAGCACCCAAGTTTCCTCCACAGACCCAGACCTAGTAGACTCAGACCCCGGGGTGTCTGGTGTGCAGAGGCAAAGGGCTTATGGCAGTGTTGCTTGGCTGAGTGTTTTCAAGGGCTGTGTGGCTGGGCGGTTATTAGATTCGTTGCAAGAAAAGCAGCTCAGCATCTATTCTGTTACACCAGGTCACTATGCACACTTCTGTCAACTCCCCACTCTTCGTAGTGTTTGAGCTGGTGAGCCTTGCTACCTAGTTTCTCCAGGACAATCTCACCCATTGTACAAATCACAAGCCATGCCTAATGCTGACAGGATCCCACATTTTATTTCTGCTACATATGAGAGGGGACTACCCAAAAGAATGGAATTCCTTTTTGAAGGGCAGGTCCCTTGGAGTATAGGCTTCCCCCGCTGAGTAAGTGTTCTAGGAACCCATCAGCATCAGCATCAGTTACTAGCATTGCTGGGAGACTGCATCTGGCTTCAGTGAATTTTGTTTGGATAGTCTTTCAGCACCTTCCCCCATTTCATAATGGGTGACTTGCAAGTGCCTCTACTCACACTGTGCTGAGTGTTCAGCAGTTTTTTTTACCAAAACCGCATGACCCTCGTGCCCTACCCTCCCTATCCACCCAATCTTGCCCTGAGTGACTTTTTTTCTGTTTCCCCTGATGAAAAAAGTTCTCAAAGGGAAACATTTTGCTGATGTGGAAGAGATTAAACAAAACAAACAAACAAACAAAAACAAAACAAAAACAGCAGAAACACTAAAAGGCATCAAAATGGACAAGTCAAAAACTTGTGAGCAGTGGAAAAAGAATCTCAGTAGGTGTATTGCATCAAGCGAAGAGTACTCTAAAGGTAACTGAAGTTTAAACATGTAAGAATAAATATACAATGTTTTATAAATAAATTTTCTTTTTTCTGAGGGGGTCCCCCTTCATTTTCCTCTTTTGAACTCAAAACCAGGTTTTCAGCTCTTCAATGGTCCTCTCCACCTGGATGTCCAAAGATGCCCTCAAGGATATCAGAATTTCCATGATACCTTTGTCCACCTTGGTTAACAATACCGCTACCCACTCAGGTGTTATAAATAAAAACCTCAGGATCATCCTTGACTCCTAACTCATTTTCCTGCAAGCTACCATGGTCTGTCAATTTTACCTATAAAATATCCAAAAAGTCTATCCCTCCCCCTGTCCACTCTGCCACAGTCCTGATGAGTCCCACCACCACCCCCACTCACCCCCAGTTCTTTCTCATCAAGTCCATTTTCAACACCACTTATTCTAAAAATAAATCTGTTTGCTGAATTACCCCCACTATCCACCAAACACCTACATCTCAAAACCTGTTCTCTTCTTCACATCCCTTCCCATCCAAAGTTCTCAGTGATTTTCTCATTGGTCAAGATGCTCCTTGTTAAAATGCAGATTCCCAGGGCTCAGGTCCCCCCAGAAGTCTAACTCAATAGTTTTCAGCAATTCTGGGAGATTATATTTTTAACAAGCACCCTGAAAGATTTTAGAACCAATTCCCCAAAAATCACATTTTTAGAAACTATGATCAGAAGCCACAGTAATTGCTAAGAACCTGGACTTTGAAATCAGGATACCTGTGGGTTGAATTCCAACTCTTCCACAGTTAGCTGATACTTGGTGTCAGCATGATACTTGACCTCTCTGTGTCTTGGTTTCTCTATCTAAAGTATAGGATAGCCGGGCTCGGTGGCTCAGCCTGTAATCCTGCGCCTTTGGGAGGCTAAGGTGAGTGGATTGCCTGAGCCCGCGGGTTCAAGACCCGCCTGGTCAGCGAGATCTCATCTCTACAATAAATCAAAAAATCAGCCGGGTGTGGTAGCGCATGCCTGTAATTCCGGCTACTTGGAAGGCTGAGGCGGAAGGATCACCAGAGCCCAGCAGTTCGAGGCTGCGGTGGCCGGGAGCAGCCACTGCACTCCAGTCTGGGCGACAGAGTGAGACTCCAACTCAAAAACAAACAAATAAATAAATAAATAAAGTATAAGAATAATAACAGCAATACCTCTAGACACTGAATATTTGTTCCATGTCAGGCACTGTGCTATGCTAATTAAATACATAGACTCTTGTAATTATCATAACAATATGAAGTAGATGCTACAGTTTACTCCATTTTCCAAATGAGAAAACTGAGGCACAGAAATAAATAGCTTGCCTAAGGTCACAGAGCTAACAGGTGGCGGAGCCAGGTTTTAAACTGAGGCAGTCTAGATCCAGAATCCATGCCCTTAGCAATCACCCGTGAGGTTGTCATGGAGATTACATGAAGTAACTCACAGGAAGCACTTAGTGTGTATCTCTACACAAAGTAAGAGCTGAAAAAATGGCAGCATTATTTCCTGGGTGGTTTTTAGTACTAGTACTAACGTCACAGACTTAACTCGACACTTCCCCATTCGAAAGGTAGCAGAGGGTTGTGGTTACACAGACTCTAACTAAACTGGTTGTCCAATACTGTCATCACTAGCTGCATGTACCTATTTAAATTAAAAAATAATAGCGAAAATCAAATAAAATGTGAAATTCAGTTCTGCGGTCTCATTAGTCACATTTCAAGGGCTCAAGAGTCACATGTGGGTACATATTTTGATTATTCCCATCATTACGGAAAGTTCCATGGGACAACATTGTCCTAGAGTAAACTGCTGGCCTAAAATCCCAAATCTGGACCATGAGTGGTGGCTCACACCTATAATCCCAGCACTTTGGGAAGCCGAGGTTAGAAGACTCCCTGAGCCCAGGGGTTCAAGACCAGCGTGGACAACTTGGTAAGACCTCATCTCTAGAACAAATAAAAAAATTAACCAGGTATAGTGGTGCATGCCTGTAGTTCCAGATACTTGGAAGGCTGAGGTGGAAGGATTGCCTGAGCCCAGCAGGTCGAGGCTGCAGTGGCTGTGAGTGTGCCAATTCAGCCTGGGTGACAGAGTAAGACTCCAACTAAAAAAAATAATAATAATCCCAAATCTGCTCACTGAGGGTACTCTGGCATGATAATTTTCCTCCTAGTGCCTCAGTTCCCTGATCTATAAAGAATAATAACAAGCCGGGCTTGGTGGCTCAGCCTGTAATCCCGCGCCTTTGGGAGGCTGAGGTGAGTGGATTGCCTGAGCCAGCGGGTTTGAGACCCGCCTGGGCAGCCAGACCTCATCTCTACAATAAATCAAAAAATCAGCCGGGCGTGGTAGCGTGCGCCTGTAGTTCCAGCTACTTGGAAAGCTGAGGCAGAAGGATCACCGGAGCCCAGCAGGTCAAGGCTGCGATGGCTGGGAGCGGCCACAGTCTGGGCAACAGTGAGACTCCAACTCAAAAAAAAAAAAAAAAAAAAGAACAACAATACCCACCTCATATGGCTGCTTTAAGAAATATATGAGTTAATGTGATTGATGTACTTAGAATATAATTAATGGACCCTGATATACAGTAGGTGACACATAAGTGTGTGTGTTCATTATTATGGGGATGATAGTTTCATCATTAATATGATCTTTTTTTAAAATTTCTTTTGAGTCGGAGTCTCACTCCATCGCCCAGACTGGAGTGCAGTGGCCGCTCCCAGCCACCACGGCCTCGACCTGCTGGGCTCCGGCGAGCCTTCTGCCTCAGCCTTTGAAGTAGCCGGAACTACAGGCGTGCGCTACCATGCCCGGCTGATTTTTTGATTTATTGTAGAGATGAGGTCTCGCTGACCAGGCGGGTCTCGAACCCGCGGGCTCAGTCAATCCACTCACCTCAGCCTCCCAAAGGCACGGGATTACAGGCTGAGCCACCAAGCCCAGCTAATATGATCATTTATACTTGAGCCACTTGGCATCACAAGCACTGACATTTATGTATTTTATTTATTTACTTAAATTTTTTTTTTTTTGAGTTGGAGTCTCATTCCATCGCCTAGACTCGAGTGCAGTGGCCGCTCCCAGCCACCACAGCCTCGACCTGCTGGGCTCCGGCGATCCTTCCGCCTCAGCCTTCCAAGTAGCCAGAACTACAGGCACGCGCTATCATGACCAGCTAATTTTTGATTTATTGTAGAGATGAGGTCTCACCAAGTTGCCCAGGCGGGTCTCGAACCCACGGGCTCAGGCAATCCACTCACCTCAGCCTCCCATAGCGCTGGGATTACAGGCTGAGCCACCAAGCCCGGCTATTTACTTAATTATTTATGAGTCAGGGTCTCACTGTGTTACCCAGGCTGGAGTGCAGTGGAGTGATCATAGCCTTGAACTCCTGAGATTGAGCTATCCTCCTGCCTTCGTCTCCTAAGTAGTTGGAACTACAGGCATGCACCACCACGCCTAGCTAGTAATTTTTAATTATTTATTTATCTTTATGTGTTTATTTTTTAGAGACCAAGTCTTGTTATGCTGCTCAAGCTGGTATCAAACTCCCAGGCTCAAGCAATTTTCCCGCCTCGGCCTCCCAAAGTGCTGAGATTACAGGGCTTAGCCACCGGCAGGCCGCAAGCACTGACATATAAATGTGTATCTTGCCTGTACTTAAGATGTCCTTCTCTCTCACCTTCTACCTCTACCCACCTGAAAAACTCCTACACTGCCTCCAACGCCCAGTTAACATTCATGATTTTCCCTCTATAGATTTCTCCCAAAGACTCTCACCCCTGGCAGAACTCTTCACTCCTCAAGCCTGCAACGTCCAGTGTCCATGCTGATGCTCCTCCACTCCACGACCCTAAATTCAGATTGCTCTGGGTTCCTGCTCCTGCCATCATCCCTTGGAATACCTTCAGAGACCCACAGTTCTCCCTGGAAGTGAGGACAGGACCTGTATTTGGGGAACAGACCACTGCATGTCAGCAAATGGAACACTGCACACCCTTTCATGATGGATGCATCCAGAAAGAGAAGCAAACGTGATGTTTTGCCTTGGGCACTGTGTCCATCACAAATCCCTGGACATCGATGTGTGACCTTTGGAAAAATTCATGATGGCTGAAATGTCTCTGTATTGTTCTTTGCCCAGAAATGAATTATTCTGGGAGGAGATGAACATTTTTCATTTAGCAATTTCTCAAATAGCTGAACTGGGAAGCCCAGCAGTTTGGGACTGGGAGAAAAAATAGAAAGTAAAGAAGGCTTTGGTTTTATTTTCACAGAACATTTACTGCTCTAAGTGCATCCTAAAATAATAGCATTTTTCAAAAAATAAGAAACTTGCCGACTTTCAGAAGAGAAAGGATTTAACATGAGTATCATGACTAAGCCAGAGTGATGTGAGAGACAGCATCACTACTGATTAGTTCTGATTAGTTCTGCAACCTTGATCACAACCCTTCTGAAGTCCCCTGAGACTCAGTTTCCCCATGGGTCAAAAGGAGGTAGTATTGTCATCTACCTGCAGAGGGGAGATGAGGAATAATGTGTGTGCAAACTTCTCACTGTCACACGGCAGCCCTCAATCAACAGCAACTAGTGCTATTTCTGGATTCTAGCAAAGCTTTCCTTCCAAGAGAATTACATAAAATTTTTAAAGAATCTGAAAAGCAGAGCCCAAATAGAAATGCATTTCTGTGCTATTAAGACTGAGAGTTACAGGGCCATAAGTAAGCAAACACAGGTCTCCATAGTAAGTATAACTCAGCCAGACTGCACATATGTCTATTTGCAAAGGCCATTTAATAATATGTGGAGCTCTACAAAATCCCCTACACGATATTAAGTCAAGTTTCCATAGAAGGGGGCATATGGATACCCAGAAACTGCTGCAAAGCTTTAACCAGCTGCAGGTCCCTCTCAGTCAGTTGATTCTAGACAACAAACAAGCTCAGGCATCTTGAATATTAGTGACACTGTTCTTTGACCCTGTTTCCCTCCCTTCCCACCACCTGTCTTCCTCTGGGCCACAGCTGCTTCTTGAGTGGGCAGTCTCTACATTTTCTTTTCTTTCCCTTTCTTTTTTCAGCATGTCAAGATTTTGTTGTTGTTATTGTTTAATTTTAGTTGTAAGGTACATGTGAGGATTTACTACATAACTAAATTGTGTGCAGGTGAGGCTTGGGTTCTAGTAGGCTCTCTCTCCCCCATAGTAGACTTGGTACTCAATGTGGGTTGTGTGCCCCATATCCCGCCTTCCATCTCCCCTCCCTCCTCAGCAGTGTCCAGCATCTGTGGTTCCCACCTCTGTGGCCATGTGACCATTCACTCCCTGATTAGCAGCAACCCATTGTTCATGGCCTGCACCCTCTCCACTCCACTGTGGCTGCTCTCACCACCATCAGCAGTTTTCTTTTTATCCATCATGGCAGACCTCACATCCGACCACTGATCAGTGACCCTTGCTTAGGGACAGTGGGAAAGACAGTATTCTTTTTTTTTTTTTTTTTTTTGAGTTGGAGTCTCACTCTGTAGCCCAGACTGGAGTGCAGTGGCCGCTCCCGGCCACTGCAGCCTCGACCTGCTGGGCTCTGGCGATCCTTCCGCCTCAGCCTTCTGAATAGCCGGAATTACAGGTGCGCGCTACCACGCCCAGCTGATTTTTTTTTTTTGATTTATTGTAGAGATGAGGTCTCGCTGCCCAGGCGGGTCTCGAACCCGCGGGCTCAGGCAATCCACTCACCTCAGCCTCCCAAAGGCGCGGGATTACAGGCTGAGCCACCGAGCCCAGCGGAAAGACAGTATTCTAAGAATGACCTCCAATGACCCATGGACTTGCCCAAGTCCCTTCCCTTTGAGTGTGAGCAAATAAGATGTCGTTGTCACAATTATGGTATGTTAAATGGTGTTTTGAGTTGAATTGTGTTCCTCCAAAATTCGTATGCTGACGTCCTAACCCCCAGTATCTCAGGATGTGGACTTGTTTGCTGTAGATGTAATTAGTTATGATGAGGTCATTAGGGTGGTCCTAAATCCAATGTGACTGAAGTCCTGGTAAAAGGGGAAATTTGGACACAGAGACACGTACAAGGAAAATACTGTGTGAACATGAAGACAGGCATCTATCCACAAGCCAAGGAGAGAGGCTTGGAACAGATCTTTCTCTCACAGTCCTCAGAAGGAATCAACCTTGCCAATACAGACAGTCCCTGATTTACAATGGTTTAATTTATAATTTTTCAACTGCATGATGGTGAGAAAGAGATACACATTCAGTAGAAATCTCACTTCAAGTACCCATACAACCATTCTGTTCTTCACTTTCAGTACAGTATTTCAATAAATTATATGAGATATTCAACACTTGATTATAAAATAGGTTTAGCCCTATGATTTTGCCTAACTGTAGACTAATGGCAGTGCTCTGCGCATGTTTAATGCAGGCAAGGCTAAGCTATGATGTTTGTTAGGTTTAGCATACTAAATACATTTTTGACTTACAACACTTTCAACTTACAAAGGGTTTACTGAGACATAAATCAAGGAGTATTTGTACCCTCATTTCTGACCTTTAGCATTCAGAACTGTGAGGCAATAACATGTTGTGGATTAAGCTACTGTCTTAGTCTATTTTGTGCTGCTAGAACAGAATACCTGAAACTGGGTGATTTATATAGAACAGAGATTTATTTCTTACGGTTTTAGAGGCTGAGAAGTCCAAGGTCAAGGAGTCCACATCTCTTGGGGGTCTTGTTGCTGCTTCATCCCATGGCAGAAGGTGGAAGGTCAAGAAGGAAGAGAGGCCAGAGAGAGGAGGAAGGGGGCCAAACTCATCCTTTAATAAGGACTCCACTCCCATGATAATAACATTAATCCCCTCATGATCCAATCACCTCTCAAAGGTCCCAGCTCTCAATACTTGCATCAGGGATTAAATTTCCTACACATGAACTTTGGGGGACACATCCAAACCATAGAAGCCATCCAGTTTGCCGTGGCAGCCCTAAAAACTAACGAATATGGCAAAAGGAAGATTATCCAGGTAAGCCCAGTCTAACCATATGAGCCCTTTAAAAGAAGTCAGCAGTCTTCTTTTTATCTGTCATGGCTGCTGGATATTCTCCAGCTGGTTAGCAGAAAAGGAACTCAGAAATTTGAAGCATAGGTGGGATTTTATGTGCCATTGCTGGAAGCAAGGTAACAAGGAGACAAGGAATGCAGGAGACCTTTAGGAGCAAAGAGTAGCTCTTGGCTGACAGCAAGAAAAGAAATGGTTTCTTCAGTCCTACAACTGCAAGGAAGTGAATTTGGCCAACAAGATGCATGGGTTCTTCCAAGAGTCTTCCAAGGATGTGGGTTCTTCCAAGACTCTTCAGATAAGAGCCCATCCAGCCAATACCTTTAATTTGGCCATGTAAGGCCCTAAGCAGAGGATTCACCAAAGCATGCTTACACATCAGACCCACAGAACTGTGAGCTAATAAATGGATGCTGTTTAGAGACACTAAGTTTGAGGCCATCTGTGACAACAGCAATAGAAGATTAATGCTGACTCCAACCTTCAGATCTTTTCCCTGAGAGTTTCTCTTAAAGGAAAATGTAGATTCTAGGTCCTTAGCCATAGACTGCATTTCCTTGACTAAGTCTTCTCCATGCCTTACTGCCCCACTGTTCAGTCATTCCTGATTCCAACAATTATAAGCTGATAGCCAAAGTCAGGACATGACAGGAAACTTGGAGCTGGAGGGATGAGGAGAGGAGAATGGCAAAGGCAGAAGAGATTAGAAGTTTGGACTTAAGACCAGGCAAGGCACCTTCACTGGACTTCCCTTTTAAACCTGAAGCACAAGAGCTCGCCCAGGCAACCAAAGGTCCTGCTTCCCTCTGGTCTTCTCACCTGCTGGAAAGCATCTGTTTCCTTCACCTTGCACATGCTTGACATCTTTGGCTCCTCCACACTGAGGCTTTTTCACTGCTGGGCTGACAGAGTCAGGAGAGCTTGTTCTAGCCAATGCTGAACAGCTTGATACTTCTCGGAGGTAAATCTTGGCTGCCAGCAAGGGGACAAGAAGTTGTAAAACCCCTTCAGATAAAAGGAGACAGCACGGCACACACAGAGGAGAAAAGAGCTGAGACATGTAAAAAAAAAAAAAAACACCCCACCCTGAGTGCGGCTTTGGAAGATGGGTCTGGCAAGCCATATACACACCAAGGAGCAGCCTTGGCGGGTGAGCTGCTAGAATTCCCATCTGGAAATTCTACAGGACAAGTCAACGTGACTAGTGTACTGAATATGCCAACGTTAGGATGCACCTTTCAGAAACAAACTGCTTTTCTTTCAAATTATTTATTCCTTGAGCTCTGACCTCACCTATCCTCCTGGAGGTCTCATGGGTCCCTCAAAGTCAGCATGTATAAAATGAAAGCATCATCTCTTCCTCCTCCATAATGGCATCAGCCCTCTCTCTGAACACCTGACCTAAAATCCTGGCAGTGGAAGGACTGTAGACTTTGGTTCAAATCCCAACTCTGCCTTTTACTGGCTTACAGATGTCTGAGCCTTAGTTTCCTTATCTGCACAGTGTGAATAATAATAATATTTATCTTCAATAATAAATATCTCTAATATTTATTATCCAGTTGCTGAGCAATATATATTATATGGAGGTTTTCATTGTTTTCTTATGAAAGCATGCAATGAGAGTTCAGTTTCAAATGTTGCTGTATTATAATTATTATTATTGCTTTCTAATCTGAAAAAACGGAGGAAGTAGATCAGTTACTAAAGACCATTTCAACTCACAAATGTCCATGAGGTCTACACTAAATTTTTTTTCAGATGCTCCCTCCTACCCATCATATTAACACCAAACACAATCCCCAACACACACACACACACACACACACACACACACACACACACACACAGCACACATGCTTCCTCTCCCCCAGTCTTTCTTTGCTTCTCCTGTTTCCTTGCCCATGTCATCTATACTTATTTCTGTCTAAATCATATCAATTTTCCAAGACTCAGCTAAAATGTCAAATCATCAGTGGAACCTCCCCCATCCTCAACTAGAAATAATCTTCCTCCTCCCTTGACCCCTGCTGTAGTACCTTCAGAAAACATCACATTGTGTATGGTATGGGTGTTCAAGGAAACTCATCTTCCCTGCCCATTATAGTCAAGCTTCCTGAGGTCAAGCGCCATGTCTAATTCACCTTAAGCTTTCCTTAGTTCCAATAACATTCCCTGGATCTAGGAGGAATGGAATCTATAAACATTATTTGAATGAATGACTACATGAACGCAGAATCTCCTGTGTGTCCCTGGGTAATGAGGAAGGAACATTCTCTAGGGAAAATGCTGCTGCCTTGCTAGTCTATTTCGGGGGTTTCCATGTTTTCTCAATACACCAGATCAGTACTTAAGATGGATTTCCATCACCTATTTTAAAATAACAGTTCCTTGAATAATAAGTTCACTAAACAATCTGAAAATCCTCTAAGAATTAGAAAAGAAGGGAGTTAAGCAGAAAGGCAGGGGAAGGAAGCAGATGCTACCAGCATTGGACCTGCAATTCCCAGAACTCTCCTGGATGAGTATGGACTTTAAGTGCCCAGAAGGGAAAAAAATAATAATAAGATCAACTGTCCAAAATTACAATCCATCTTTACAAGGTCAGTACCACATAAGCACAACCTTCAGCTGTCTGGTCAAGGTTGGTGGATTAGGATTTATTTCTCTATTGTTCCAAATGGGTTAGTGGAGAATTACTTCCACCGTGGTGCACCTACTTCTCTGAACAAGAGCTATCAAGGGCAGAGGTAGGAAGACTTTTAGCTGGGTGCACATGGGCTGATCTGTAGAACCATTCATTGTGAGGGTCCTACAGTGGGTCCCAGATGGTCCTATTGTCCTTTGGCTATAAATCTGAGCAAACAAAATGAGAAGTGGTATGGTTTCCAGACAAGAGCGCAGGCTTTGTCCCTGCACATTTGACTTCACAAAAGTCACTCGGCTTTATTGAGTCTTACTTTTTCTATCCATGTATGAGGAATGTGGGCTAGATTGTTGGAACCACTTAACAACAGTAGTGCTGGAAGAGTGCCTCTAAAAATGCCGATATCCAAGGCTTACCTCCAGAGATGGATGAGTTGGTCTAAGAGGAGGCCCATGCATCAGTGATTTCAAAGTTGAGAACCACTGGATAAGATAATCAACGCTTTCAGTTCTAACACTCTTTGACTCTTTAGGAATCTCTCTAGAAAGGAATTGTCCTTTTCATCATACGGAATAAAATCTGAGACGAAAATATGGCAGAAACATAAGTGATCTATATGAGTCAAAATACTGGCACATGTGTTCTATAATCCTCTATTCTCTGAGTTAAGACATCTCTGGAGTGCTGTGGCCAGGCCTCTGCCACTGGTCATTCTAACCTCATACAGATTGTACTGAAATAAGTCTCAGTCAGGAGAATGGAGTGAGAGTCAGCACTAATACATGGAAGTCTCTCTGTGTGTCAGTGGTTCCTTATGCCAAAAGCAGGTGATAAACATATTGGGTTACTATCTGAGTGGAAATATTTTCCACTCACATCTCTCTTTCAAGTCCATATTACAGAGATACATTATCAAGGTGGTTTTATTATGTGTATTAATCACACTGATTAATAGATTTTGCTGGCTAGTGTGAGATGTGTGTCCCTACTATAAAGAAGAAATCTGAGGAACTAGCACTATCTATCACATATTGGGTATTTAATAGCAATTAATAGGATGAGGTTGGGCTTAGGGTTAGGATTAGGATATCATTTAGGATAGGGTTAAGGATAAGCCTGGTGTGATGATTAACTTTATGTGTCAAATTGACTTGACTTTAGGGTGCCCAGATATTTGACCAAACATTATTCTTACTGTTTCTGGGAGGATGTTTTTGGAAGGGATTAACATTTAAATGGTAAATTGAGTAAAACAAATGGATCACCTTAATGTATATGGTCCTCATCCAATCAGTTGAAGAGATAAATAGAACAAAAAGGCTGACTCTCCTCCAAGTGAGAGAGACTCCTTCCTGTCTAATGGCCTTTGAACTGAAACACTGGCTTCCCGGGTCTCAAGTTTGCTGCCTTTTGGACTGGAACCACACCATCAGCTCTCCTGGGTCACCCAGCAGATTGTGAGGGTTGCCAGCCTCCCTAATAGCATGAGCTAATTTCTTATTATCAATCTTTCTCTTTCTGTCCATATAAATATATATATATATATGATAGATATAGATAGGTATATACATATAGATATATGATATATATATATAGAGAGAGAGAGAAATATAAATATCATCACCCTCTTGATTCTGTTTCTCTAGAAGGAGAACCCTCACTAATAAAGTTGGGCTAAAGTTAGAGTTGGGGTAACTGGGGTTAGCGTTTGGTTTAGGGTTGCAGTCAGAATCAAGTTAGGGTTGAGGTTACAGTTAGAATCAGGGAGCAGAGCTGGGCATAGGGTGAGGAATAGAGTTGGCTTTGGCCTAAGTTTTAACTTAGGGTTGGGTTGGGGGAGAAGGGCAGAGGAAAACTAAATATGTAGCATCTCTTCCTAACATCACTATTATTGATGTGATTTTTAACAAGGAAATAGAAACTGATTACTGAGTGGCTATCAAGTACAAGGGTTACTCTTGACTCTTATTGCAGAACAATAATCGCAGTACTACTAGATATGGTGACTTATGCCTATAATCTCAACACTTTGGGAAGCTGAAGTGAGAGGACTGTCTGAGCCCAGGAGTTTGAAACCAACCTGGGCAACATGGTAAGCCCTTGTCTCTACAATAAATTAAAAAACTAGCCAGGCATAGTGGTACATGCCTGTAGTCCCAGCTTCTTGGAAGGTTGAAGCAGAAATATCACCTGAGCACAGCAGGTTGAGGCTGCAGTGGCCATGAGCATGCCACTGCACTCCAGCCTGGGTGACAGAGTGAAACTCTGACTCTAATAATAATAATAATAATAATAATAACAATAACAATAGCAACAACAACAGCAGCAGCAATAGTCTCAACTATATCCCATAACAGGTACTATGTTAGTTGTTTTTATTTTCACCTCATTTGATCCTTTTAAAAACCCTATAAAATAGATATTATCTACATTTTTTAAACAAAATCAGAAACACAGATCAGCAGGAGATCATTCAACATGTGCAAACTCAAAGGAGACAGTGTGATGTTTGAACTCAGCTCTTTCTGACTAAAGTCATTTTGTGCCAAAGTACTACCTTAGATGAAAAGAATTGGTAGTATTTTCCAAAGGACAAGAAACCAGGAGGGACCTATCACTTCCTTAGTGGAAGGTCAGGAAATGTCCCTAGCTAGTGGATGGAGGTGGGAAAAGATGTATTCTCTGCCTTTCAGGGCATCAGTAATACCTTTTTCTTAACCTGGGCTCTGATTTATAACTCCCTTCCCTGAGCAAGGCACATTTTCCTTCCAAGGGAGACTCCGTCCTCCCTGGTCTAAGCAGCAAGAAGCCTCCCTGTCCATCCTCTCCTGTTCTGTGACATCATCAACGAGTTACTTCCTTCCTCTACCTTGGTCCCTCTGGGATCTACTCAAAGATGCAATTTCTTTTACATTTTTTTCCTCTTTCAGAAGCCTCTTTCCAGAGACACACTAATGACAGATTCATTATATCAATACTCAGGTAGAAGCCTGTGTTAAAGAGGCTTCGATCGATCTTTTAAATAAAGTTGGTAAAATGTTTCACTTCCTCCAGCTTTCTATTCCCTCATGTAGTGAGACTGGCTTTTCCTCCTGGCCTTGCTTTGCCAAGCAACCCAAGACCCTCTCCTCCACCCCCATGGTTTGACTCATAACAACTCCTCTTAGAACTGGAACAGGTCCTTTTATCTGCAGATTTTTAACTCTCACAAGGGAAAAGACAGGCTACCCAATTCCTACTTCCCTGCAGGGGAAGTTGAGAAAAACAAAACGGAGGTCATTGAAATCCAGTGAATCTAGAGAAAGTAGCTTCAGTTCCAATCGCTGGGCGCTGCTTCCTCCTTCTGCTCGCTACAAGCCCCTACAGGTGCCCTGACCTTGCTCTTGACCCTTTGGTCCTCTGTCCTTCCTCAATCCTTTCCTTGTTGGTGCTTTAAACAAAAAGTTTTCTGCTCCCCTGCTGGCTTTTTTCTGAAGTAGCCAGGCAGCTCTAAGGTCCTGCAAAGAGCATTCAACTTCAGGGTTAAAAGTTTTATTCAAGAGCCAGCTCTGTGGCTCAGCCTGTAATCCCGCGCCTTTGGGAGGCTGAGGTGAGTGGATTGCCTGAGCCCGCGGGTTCAAGACCCGCCTGGTCAGCGAGACCTCATCTCTACAATAAATCAAAAAATCAGCCGGGCGTGGTAGTGCATGCCTGTAATTCTGGCTACTTGGAAGACTGAGGCAGAAGGATCACCGGAGCCCAGCAGGTCGAGGCTGCGGTGGCCGGGAGTGGCCACTGCACTCCAGTCTGGGCGACAGAGTGAGACTCCAACTCAAAAAAAAAAAAGTTTTATTCAAATCCCAGCTCAGATCCTTGTTGATTTGAGCAAGGTCTTCAACCGCTCTGAATCTCGGTTCTTATGGTCTGTGATGAGGTTCAGGACACACTACCCCAAAATACAGCATTTTGGCACACTGAATTTCTAATCTGAAAGAATCCAAGAAAACCCAGAAAGAATTTTTTGACTTTCCTCTTCAGCAGGTCATAAGACCCTTAACGCCATACTCAGAAGAAAGGAGCACCTTATGCAAACAAACAGGACTTGCATATTTCCTGGAATTTACTACACTTACCTTGTACTCTTGGCCTTATCATATTTCTCCATAACAGTCCCACTCTCCATCAAACCCATCATTAAAGAAACACTCAGGTTTAATGGTTTCCTCAGGTCTCCATTTCCCTATAAAGGCTTCCGTGTCATATAAAACTTAAACAGGTCAAGCGTGGTGGCTCACGACTGAGGCGGGAGGATTACTTAAGCCCAGAAGACCAACCTGGGCAAGATAGTGAGATCTCATCCCTACAAAAATAAAAATGAAAATAAATTAGCCAGATGTAGCACATGCCTGTAGTCCCAGCTATTTGGGAGGCTGAGGCAGGATTGCCTGAGCCCTGGCGATCCAGGCTGTGGTGAGCTGTGATCGTGCCCCTGTAATCCAGCCTGGGCAAGAGTGAGACCCAACGCAAAAATTAAATTAAATTAAAACTAAAAATTACATTAAATACATGTGTTTGCTTTTCTCTTCTTAATCTGTCTTTTGTTATAGGAGCACCAGCCATGAATTTAGAAGAGTCGAAGGAAACAATGTTTCTCCTACATCAGAGCATCAGATGAAACCAACCACACCTCACATGCCTCTGGAAGAAGCCAAATTCAAGTGTTTGGAACAACAGCAGACCCAAGTGTCTTTGAGGGATCCCAGTGCTTGAGTCACCCTGGAAGAGACCCATGCTCTCCTTTAAATCCTCTCTAACCTCTTCTCCCACTTCCTTTCTGCTTCCTCTCCTGCCTGGTCTTTGAAGACAGACATTTGACTGGAGGAAAGTACTCGGGCTGTTTGGGTAATGAGATGAAGCAGACATCCTTGTTCTCCCCAGAACAATCTCATTGGTCCTTGGGGTGGGTGACGCCTGCTCCCAGTTGCCCTGACCTACACAGCACACACTTTACTTCCTGGAACCTCGCAGGAAGTGCCACTTCTGGAGCTGCCAGGAATCAGGTGCCCGGGCCACTCACGTGGTGCATATTTATAACTTCTTTTGGGCCTTGACTATGGGCCAAATGTTACATTCACAGCTAATTTCCTATTAATTAGGTGCTGCAGTTCCTCAGCCAAATGAATAAGCAGCCAGACAGGAGCCCTGAAGTTCAAAAGTGCCACGCACTGTGGTGGAATCAAAGCCGGGAGGAAGAGTCAGGGCCCAAAGCCAAGAGGGAAAAAGGCAGAGGGGTAGAAATTACACTATTCTGGGGCTGCTTCTGAAACAGCAAAATTGTTGCAAAGCAATGATTACTTGTTGACCGTATAAAGCCTTTAGTATGCTACTGTGGATGTTTCTAGCATTTGCCTAAGGGAATGTGGAGGGTCTAACCCAGGGGTGGAGGGGAGCCCTGCTGGTCTCTAAGCCAGTGTTTCTCCAGGGGTGGGTCCTGGATCATTCCATCAGTATCACCTGGTCCAATATGAGTCGCTTGGCTGGGTCCTGGGAGGCTGCATGTTTCACACTTCCCCTCAGGTCATCCCTGTAGATACTAAAGTTTGGGAACCACTGCCCCAGGATAACCAGGATACCTGAGCCATACTCTAAGGGGCCAAAGGGCCTCGGCTGAAATTCAGAAACATTTCTCAACTCTCACCTCTTTACCAAGTACCTTCCATGTCCTTCCTCTTCTCTTTTATCCTCCCATCACAGAATGAGGTAGAGACTCCTGCTATCCTACAAATGAGACAACTGAGGCTTTCAAAAATTAAGTACCTTGGCTAAGTCTCAGATCTAGGGAGCAGCAGAAACAGGTTGGCCCATCCGGGTACATCAGACATTGATCTATTTGTCAAAGACATCTTCCAGTCCCTCCAAATCATCCAGATGAGACCCCTTATAAACTGAGTCTGCAGTTCAGGCAATTTATAGAGCCAACTCTAGGAAGCTGGAGAAAATCAGATTAAGACAGTCGCATCAGACAGTGAGCAACAACCAAGTGGACCAGCTTGTCTACAACATGATCCCAAAGCATAAAGACCACAGTGATGGCATGAGACTGACTCTTTCCAAATCTGACTCCATTCCCCCATATATTTTAGAAACTTTGGACAGTGTACTGTATCTCTCCATGCCTTGGTTTCTCCATGGTATAATGATGATAATGGTAGCAATTGCCTCACTGCGTTGTTGGATAGCACACAGACATTGTACCTCCCACAGATTCTACGCTCATCTACTGAGTCAACCACAGTGATTCAACTCCCACCAACTCTAGACACATCATCTCACTTTTCTCCAATGAATCATCGGCCCAGAAACTCAGGTTTTGCTCTGGGGATATCTCAGATTACAAAGACTGATTCTTTGGTAAATGCTTTATAAGACATTTCCTCTAGCACTATGAATGTCCTTCCATAAATAATTAAACTAAACTGGTTACTGGAGAAATTATCAAAATCCACAGTGGGAGGATGAGGAGAACTTAAATATTTTGCTTTGTTTCAACAATCTGTCCAGATACTTCCAGGAGGGTGAAGGGAGGAGTATAGTCCCCAGTGCTGAAGAGCTTTCACATTGAAGACATCAAGGGAAAGGCCCAGGGACCAAGTGTAGACACAGGATGCTAAATTCAGGACAGGCATGAAGATTAACCAGGAAAGACATCCAAATGGACTTTTCTCAAGGGCGCCCCCTGCAGGTCAGAGGCAACAACAACACCGTAGCCAAACAACCAGATGGTAGCAAAAATGAAGGCGACGAAATGTAGAAGAAAGTTCCATCCCCAGCAGAGATGGGGACCCCCTGCACAGGACCCTCCCAACCACCCCCCGGAGGTATGTCTCACACTCTGGTCCAGAGAGAGGCCTTGAGATCAGTCAAGAAGACCCATAGAATGCATTTCTGTGTTCCACCTAGACTGTTCACCACCTTTCCTGGAACTCGGGATGTTCTAACTCCCTCATCTAAAGTTTTTGTACATGCTGGTTCATGTATCTGTTTCATGTATTTGTGCCTCCAGGGGAAAGGTATTTCCTTAAGCAGAAAGCTTCATCTCACTGCTAGTTTCCAGATTCTCTTATCATAACACTGTAGACCCTTGCTAATGGGCCCCAACTGGACCGCTCTAATGAAGTAGGCTTAAAGAATATTTAGGAATAAATGCAGATGTATTACTTTCCAGCACAGAAAATGAGACTGCCTGTGTGGAGGCAAGCAAGCAATCTTGGCAAACTTATAATGTTTGCGCCAAGAGATAAGAATCAGCCATAACTAAGGTCGCCATGCTTAAAAACAAGTTCTTGACCTTTAGTTTTAACATATTTCTCCTTCCCCACCCACCTCCATTATGTGGACAAAGTCTAGTCCATTCAAGGTTCAGATTACGACAAATTCTACAGTGATAAGGTCCTGTCATTCCAAAGACAATGCTACCTCAATTTCAAACTTAATGTACGGGGATTTGGGAGGTGGGGAGGAGAAGGCATAAGAGCTCTGAGTAGCTTTAAGCATGGACTGAATTTTCCCTCTTAAATATGAACTTCCATCATAGATTCCAGAGGTAGAAAAAAATTAGGCCAGAGGCTGAGAGTGAGCAGCATGTTTTGGCGTCTGAATGTACCCACAGCCCACATATTCCCTCCCTCAACAGCCTATGCCCTCCTTCTCTTCCAAACCCTGGTTTCCACACAAATGTGAATGAAGAGCGATTCTCCTTCTGTATTTTTTCTGAGCAACACTTCGAGGTAGCTATTTTGCCACATTTCCAGAGAGAAATGCTAATTAAGCTAGACCCAATCTCCCTTGTCCCCACCTTCAAAAGGCGGAAACCTGCAAAACCAACAGTTTGATCCACTACCTCCAAAATTATTCCACCTGGAGACAGTTTGTTTTTTTTTATTTCAATACTTTCGAGTTTGGGTGTGCATCTTGTGATTTTTGTTTGTTTTGAAGATGACACCTTTGCAATGATTATCAGGGGCATTTTTCTGTCCACATCTTTCCTGAGGAGGATTAACTCTGGGTTTTAGGATGTGGGACCCCATGGTGCCAATGCTAGGGCTCAAATGCCATTGGCGTTTCTCCACCCTTTTCCACTCATTGCAATCACTGATCAGCTTGTTTCCCAACTCCTACTCTCTGCCCTCCCTACTCCTGATTTCTGCAAGTCTTAATAACCTCATTTCATGAACCAAAGGAAAGAGGAAAGCTACTTCCCAAAAGTCTTAGTGCCTCCAGCACTGTGCTGGGCACATGGTCTGCACTGGATAAATAGGTGTTGATTGATTTCTTGATTGATTTGCCCACATTAGAATGCAAAGCCTTAGCTCTCTGGTGTGTTGAAGCTTATACACTTTCCCAGAAAAAATAAAAAAATTATATGGTGACTCTGCTAGGAAGCTTTCTCCTGATGAACACCATGGTCCCTCCAACACACCTCAAAATACCAGATCTGTCTCCCCTCCAGCAGAACCAAAACCTCTGCATTGAAGAATTGAGCCATTCATTTATCAAATATGAATGAGAAGCTACATGCCAGTAGCAAGGAATATTCAGAAGTGACAGAGCCGGCAACTCAGAGGAGGAGCCAAACCTACATCTAACAACCTCAAGAATGGATGCAAAATTGTAACAATGCCAAGAGTTCTGAAGTGTTACCGGGACATCCAAAGGGGAAACCTATCAGACATCAGAGAAAATAACCTGGGAAGCATCATTTGAACTAACCCCTGAAGAATGAAAAGAAGAAACCCTAGGGAGGAAGACAGACATGCCTAACTCCAAAGGGCTACCAATGCTCTTCTAACTAATTTTTTAATTATCATTGCTTAACTCCAAAGGGCATTTCTTAAATGGCGGTGGCCTTGGTGAAGGCCTTAGTTTTTATGCAGCACCTATCACTCCTCCATCCTTCAGTGACCTCTGAGGAAGGCAGGGCCTCTTTTATATCCCTGACTCAGAAGCCAAGGCTTACCCATCACAAGCCAACTCATAAATGCAGCTTCTAGGGTCAAGCCTACAGTTCCTGCCCCATTCCAACACTGCATGGGATTAACATGCTACAGCAGAAACATCTGGCCATTGTGGTTTTTTTATGGTTGCAAAGATAATATGTGATTGTAGAAAAAAATGTTTGGCCTCAAAGATTCTAGTAAGAAAATTCAAGTTACCCAGTACCCAGAGATGACCACTGAACAATCTTTGTATATTTCCCTAGAGAATAGAGAATATTTTCTAGGAGAGATGAATATTGATAATACATCTATGTATCTATATAGATATAGAAGTAGAGAGACGGATATGGATATACTTTTCAAAATCAGGCCAGGCACAGTGGCTCATGCCTGTAATCCTAGCACTTTGGGAGATCAAGTGGGAAGAATTACTTAAGCCCAGGAATTCAAGACAAGCCTGGGCAACATAGCAAGACCTCGTCTCTACAAAAAAGTCAAAAAATTAGCAGGCCATGGTGGCACGCACATGTAGTTCCAGCTACTCAGGAGACCGAGGTAGGAGAATCCTTGAGCCCAGGAGATTGAGGCTGCAGTGCACTCCAGCCTGGACAACAGAGTGAGACCCTGTCTCAAATAAATAACAATAATGATATAGAAATTTACAGAAAGAGATATTCTATATTTTTGTACTTAAATGTATCTCTCTAGATATTTATCTATTATATCCACATTATTCAGTGCTCTTCAGAAACTTGACTTTTAATGACTGAAAAATAGTCCTAATATTCCATTAACTAGGCATCATCATTAAACATCATTATGTCCTTCCTGCTCTACCAGAAGGATGTTTTCAACTGGCCACTATTTTGAATGACTCAGTAATAATCCTCCAGCTTCTACAATGTCAACTTCCGATTCTCTTATTATAACACTGTAGATCCTTGCTACAATTTCACAGTTTCTAAGGAAAATGCCTACAGGTGGAAGTGCTGGGTCCCATGTGTCAAGTTCCCCAATGGGTGCTATTTCTCTGAGCCTTCACTCGGTTTCATTTTCAAGAGCATTGGAAGATCCTGAGCCAAGACTATGGCAATGGAACCAAGTCAGGGTCACCGGGTCACATGAAAACTAAGAAATTGGCCTTGGGCTCTCTGGCACTTAAGCTACCAATGTTCTTCTAACTAATTTTCCAATTATCATTGCTTAACTCCAAAGGGCATTTCTTAAATGGTGGTGGACCTTCTGTGTGATCTTGAAATCCATCGTTTTTAGGTGAGAATATCCATAATGTATCTACTTCCTAGCTCTTCCTTTGCCTGAAAACTGTCTTCCATCCTTATCCTGAAGCCCCACATCTGTTCCCAAGTGCAACAAACAGCAACACCACAAGGTGATCAGGGTAAGTGTTTTGCCTGGAGGTGGAAAATGTTCACATGGATTTCATGGCGACCCAGATAAGGAACATGATGAAAAAGATAGATACATTTTATTGCATCTTTTCCAATAACATTCTCTCCACTTTATGATTAATAATCAGATTTCAAATATCTGTCACTCACATGCAAAGGCATCAATCCCTACTTGCAAACTGATATAAACTTTGCTCTTATTACCTTTCCTACATGAAGACTATGAGAATTTTACTGATTCATCAAGGTTTTGTGATTTTTAAGAACATTTGTATATTTGTAATTGCAAAAGTTTTAAAATTCACAAGCTAATCTATCAAACATTACTTTATCTCTCTGCTTAGACTTCCAGGTCAGCTTAGGGTTAATGGCCCCATTTTATCTTTTTTTCATGTTCCTTGCCCAAAAGCCTAAGTTGAATGCTCATCACACAATTTCACTCCTTCCTCTCCCCAAAACTATGTGTTGGTACCATTAGTAGTCAAAACATTATATGTGTACACATACATATACACACACATAAAGTGATGACTACCAAGGTACTGAAAGCCGATAGAGTCAGTTTGCCATGGTCACCAACATCAAGTCTCTAATGCATGTTGGTTGCAAGATACAGTGTGCTGGTTTCAAACACAGTAGAATGAAACAGGCTGCTATTTCCACCCATCCTCTAGAAGTATGCCCTGTGGTTCACTCCCTAATTGTTCTTTACCGCTGCTGTTTTTCAAGTGCCACTTTCCAACAGAGGCTTAGAATCCCACACACTCCTCAGTGCCACCTGACCCTTGGCTTTGAAGCAGATAAAAGTTACCTTTGTGCCTTGTCACCAGGAAAGAGATAAAGACCAGCTACAAAAGGAAGATCTGGGTTGACTAGGTGAAGAATCCTTTCTGAACCAACATTTAAAAAATAGAACTAGAGTCACAGGAGATAGGGTAGCCTGAGAATGAATCTAGACTCCACCACAAGCTACCTTGTAACCTTGAGCATGTCACAGAATCTCTCCCTAAGTCCCTGTGACTCCATCTTTGAAGTGAGAATAATAATAATAATAACCTACCTCGAAGATCACGCTGAGAGGCAACTGAGGCTCTCCCTGTAAGGTTGGCAAAGTGCCGCACACGGAGTTAGGACCCAATCAATAATAGCTGCACTTGTTAGTGTTAATGTTGTTGAAAAGTTATATAGTGCCAAATTTAGAACACACAGGGCTGTGGTAGACTGTCCAGGTTCAAATTCCAGCTCTTCTGTTTGTTTGTTTGTTTGTTTGTTTGTTTTGAAATCGGAGTCTCCCTCTGTCACCCAGGCTGGAGTGCAGTGGCACACTCATGGTCACCACAGCCTCGACCTGCTGGGATCAGGTGATCCTTCCACCTCCTCCTTCCAAGTAGCTGGAACCACAGGCATGTGCCACCATGCTCAGCTAATTTTTTAATTTATTGTAGAGATGAGGTCTTGCCATGTTGCTCAGGCTGGTTGCAACTCCTGAGCTTGGATAATCCTCTCGCCTCCACCTCCCAAAGTGCTGAGATTATAGGTGTGAGCCATCGCGCCTGGCTTCCACTCTTCTGTTTACTAGTTATGCAACCTTAGGCAAGTTTCTTTGCCTCTCTGTGCCTCATTTGTAACATGGAAATGAAAATGTGTCTGCCTCATAAAGTTGTAAGTAGAAATGAAGGAAGCCACATAAAACCTTGGCATGGCACCAACGTGTAGAAAGCTTCCAATTCAAGTACATCATCATTAATAGTACTGTGGTCATTACTACCAGAATGACATTCACAGGACATATATCCGGAATAGAAGGATGCAGAAAAGGCTTGTTTTCAAAGACCAGACAGTAGCCCACCTAGTTCCTCTTTCACTTGCCCTGTTTTCTTGGAAGGCACACTCTGACATGTCTCCAAGCCTGCGTGGAGTTCTTGCCCTGATCTGCCTTCAAACTGCAGTAAGAAAGGAAAAATCCACTTCCTGGGCTCAGAGACCTTTTCCTTCTTTCTCAGGCACTCATGCACCTTGGCTAGGAATGTGGGAATGCATTCCTCATTCTCCTGCCTCTGAAACTTACTCCCAGATTCCTTAATTCTAGAAGCAGGACAGGGAGAAGGGAATACCGAAGGCAAATGGTGTGAGACCCAGGGTGGGGTTTGACAGCCCCAAATCCACCAAGATGAATGAAATAATCACCTGACCTTGTTTCTACACACAAAAGCCTTCGGAAATACAGCAGAACTCAAATTCATTGGTATAAAGACTTACTTAATTTCTTACTTAATGCTAAATGTAAAAACACCTCCAAGTCCCACCAGGCTAATATAACTCTGTGTCCTTGCCTAGGTTTTTGTCCCAGAGCCCAGGAAATTTCACCCTCACGGTGATCACACATACTAATTCCAATCCAAATATGTAACATCAAAACAGGAGACTTGGCCGGGCACTGTGACTCAAGCCTGTAATCCCAGCACTCTGAGAAGCTGAGGTGAGAGGATTGCCTGAGCCCATGGGTTCGAGACCTACCTGGGCAACTTGGCACACCCTCATCTCTACAAAATATATATATACATAAAATTAGCTGGGCAGGGTAATGTGCACCTGTAGTTCTGGCTACTTGAAAGACCGAGGCAGAAGGATCACCTGAGCCCAGCAGGTTGTTGCTGGGGTGGTGGTGAGTGTGCCAGTGCACTCCAGCCTGGGCAATGGAGTGAGACTCCAACTCAAAAAACAAACAAACAAACAAAAAAAACCCAGGAGTCTCCCAAGCTAAAAGGAAGCTGATTCAGAGTAAGAATTCTACAGCCAAGCATGGGGGCTCATGCCTGTAACCCCCGCACTTTGGGAGGCCAAGATGGGAGAATCACTTAAGGTCAGGAGTATGAGATCAGCCTGGGCAATATAATGAGATCCTGTTTCTACAAAATAAGTTTTGAAATTAGTCAGTTGTGGTGGAGTGCACCTGTAGTCCTAGCTATTCGGGAGACTAAGGTGAGAGGATTGCTTGAACCCAGGACTTTGAGGCTGCAGTGAGCTTGGATCACACTTCTCTATTCCCGCATGAGTAACAAGAGCGAGACCTATCAAAAGAAAGGAAAGAAAAAAGGAAGGACGAAAGAAAAGAAAGGAAAAGAATAGAATTCTAAGTCTCCCCTGCTCATGTGTTTCTGTGACAAAGAGGCATTTTCACAAACACTCATGGAGCACCTCTGGGCCAACCAGTTACTGTTCCGGTTGCTTGGAATACCCACATTATTAAGATGGGTTGCTGCCTTCAGGGTGCTCACAATCTGCCTGGTGGTTGGGCTGGAGTCATAAATATTTGTAGCAATGCAATGTGACAAGTGAAAGGATGAAGGGAATGAGATGCTCAGTGCATTGTGCGAACAGCCTGAGCACAGCTTCCAGAAAACATGTTTGTGGCCTACCTTCCAGCACCAGGAGGAGCTGGTTATACAAAGGAGGGTGGGGGTAGGAGCAGCTGGAAGAGCACATTCCAGGCATAAAGGAGGAAGCACATACAGCGTGGAGAAGCAAATCATGGTGTGTAACGAGAGCAGACGGCGCAAGACAGACAGTGGTGCAAGATGAGGCTGCCCATGTGGGCAGGAGCCAGACCATGGAGAGCCTTGTGGGTCATGCCGAGGCATGTGGACAACATCCCACAGGCAGTGGAAGCTGTGATAGCTTCAAGCCAGGGGTCAGCATGGTTGTGTTTGCGTCTTGGGAAGATCACTCTGGGGGCTGCTGAGCATGCTGGTTTTGAGACCACAGGTGGTAATACCAGTCACAGGGCTGCTGCAGGAGCCCAGGTAAGGTATCATTTGAGCCTGATTCCTACCTAGCTTTCATACCTTTGGTTAAATAAGGTTCTTGCCTTTCATCATAAGCACTTATCATCCACCTAATAGAATTACTAGGCCCAGCCTCATTCACACTGACCCAAACTCCACTGGAGGAATGTTTTCATGTCACACAACCATAGGTGTCTCTGAATCGGGTCAACCGTAAGAGCTGCAACACTGCAGATTTCCTGCCAGCCGCACAGTCCTGGCTGTGGACAAGTAAATGAAAGCAACAGCTCCCCTCTGAGTCCACGTGCCTCCAAGTGAGTGTAATTCAGTGCTAGAGCCAACGCCGATGGCACGCATTAGTTGTTACTGTAAGACGGCAATTCTGTGATAAAATACAATATTGTCACTTTCAATATGTACTAAAAGTGATTTACCAGAGCACACGGGGATGACTCAGAGGACTATCTGATTACAATACACAGGATAAATCACCTGTTTCTGAGGGTTAAATTATCCCATCCGACAACTCTAGATCAATTTGACAGTTAAAATCAGGGTCCTCACCTTCCCTATCCAACTCACACTGAGTTTGTCCTGGTTCGTGTGGATGGAAAGAAAAAACAAAAACAAACAAACAACAACAAAAAAACACAACTTTGGATGGGTCCTCTTCTTTTCCTTTCATAGTAATTTTCCTTCCTTCATTCAGGGCCCCATGGAAGCCCCTAGGTTCTCTAAAGGAATCTCTAAAGAAACCAGCTTACTCTACAGGGTAGCAGTTGTCATAGCAAATGTGTGTAGCCCAAATGCAGCACTCCACCAGAACAGTAAGAATTCATCCTCTCATGGGATAGGCTTATTTTTTAGTGGTCTAGGATGAATGTATCCAAGAGAAATAGCATCCAGATGCTCTTGTCAATCACTTCCCCTTATAGTATACTCATGCCACTCTCCTAGTAAGACTCCCAGTTTAATTCCCTTCCTCTTTAATGTGGATTGGCCACTGGACTTGCTTTACCTGTAGAACTGACAATCCAGTCTACTAACTCTAGACTTAAGAAGGCAAGTATCTTAGTTCAGGCTGCTATGCCAGAATACTGCAGATGGGTGGCTTAGACAATAAACAAAAATTTATTTCTCATGGTACCAGAGGCTAGAGGTCTGAGATCCGGGCAGCGGCAGGGTTGGGTTCTTGGTGAGCATCCACTTCCTGTGTATGTCCTCCCATGGTCTTTCTTGGTGTGTGCATTCAGACATCTCATCTCATCCTCTTTTTTTAGAGACATTAATGCCATCACGGGTGCTCCACCCTCAAGACCTCATCTAACCCTAATTGGCTCCCTGATGCCCCACCTCGAAACACCATCACACTGAGGATAAAGGCTTCAACTATGGATTGTGGAGGCACACATTTAGTCCATAGCAGCAGGGATGATCACACTTTGGGAACTTGGAATCTAGTGACCATGTAAGGAGTGTGGGTAGGGTTACTGAGTGACGAGAGGCCTTGGGAAGGATCACACCCTTCTGGGACATCCCAGGCTCAGCTAAGCTCACAGCTAGAGTGCAACCACATGAGTGACCAGGTTGACATTATGCGAAACATATCTGCATTGTTCACCCAGTCAATCCTCAGACTCATGGGAAATAAAGAATCATCATTTCTGCTGCCAAATTTTGTGACGGTTGTTATGAAACAATACAGAACTGAAATGGTATCTTTTCTCCCCACCTAGACTGAAACTCCTCCAAAATGTATTATAATAACTGGCATAGACTGAGTGCTTTTTAAAATGAGGGGCATTTAATATATGTGATGTCATTTAATCCATATGAGAGTCAGGCAAGCTAAGTATTACTATCCTCATTTGAAAGTGGGAAATGAGCCGGGCTCGGTGGCTCAGCCTGTAATCCCGCGCCTTGGGAGGCTGAGGTGAGTGGATTGCCTGAGCCCATGGGTTTGAGACCCGCCTGGGCAACTTGGTGAGACCTCATCTCTACAATAAATAAAAAAAATCAGCCAGGTGTGGTAGTGTGCACCTGTAATTCCAGCCACCTGGAAGACTGAGGCGGAAGGATCGCCACAGCCCAGCAGGTCGAGGCTGCAGTGGCCAGGAGCGTCACTGCACTCCAGTCTGGGCGACGGAGTGAGACTCCAACTCAAAAAACAAACAAAACAAAAAAAAAGAAAGTGGGAAATGGAGGCTTAGAGAGGGTAAATAACTTGTCCCAAGTCATAATAGCCAGTACTCAATTCTGTCCCCCAAGGCCTAGGTGTTTAACCATTCTTCTATACCAGAACCAATTGTTCAGAAGTAAGGAGGTGGACATTTTTAAATTACACGGCAAAGCATGACGTCTCAGCTTCAGAGTCAGACAGCCCTGGAGCCAAATCCTGTTTCCAGCAGGTGAGCCTGGCTTGCTATCCCCCACTCCCATATTCAGTGTGGCAGTATTTTGAGATGAGTCAAAAAGTGGGACTTCCCAACTGGGTGCAGTGGCTCAGGCCTGTAATCCCAGCACTTTGGGAGGCTGAGGCAGGAAGACTACTTGAGCCCAGGAGTTTGAGGCCAGTCTGAGCAACATAGCAAGATCTCATCTCTATAAATATATATATAAATTTTTGAGTAGGATTTCCCTATTATAAATACAGTAAGTCCCCTGCATGTAAACCTTCAAGTTGTAAACATTCAATCATTGTAAGTCATTGAATGTCCAATCATGTTAGTTCATGTGTCTAGCATACACAGTCATGTGCTGTATTGTGAGATAAAAAAAGTTTTCTTCATTTTCTGTGGTTTTTTTTTTACGTTACTTGTGTGAAAAGTATTATAAACCTATTAAAGACGAGTACTATATAGCCAATTGTGTTTGTTGGGTACCTAGGCTAAATTTGCTGGACTTCTGAACAAATTGGACTTACAGGAAAACTCTCAGAACAGAACTCGTTCATATGTAGGGGACTGACTTATTGTATGGGATTCTTCACCTCTTGGTGATCACGTGGATTTTCATTGATTTCTCTTATGTTCCCGTTCCATTTGAGTTTGGGTTTGGGTTTGAGTTTGCATTTGCATTTGCTTTTGAGTTTGGGTTTGCATTTGGGTTTGGGTTTGAGTGGCAATGCTCATTTGTCACCCAGGCTGGAATGCAATGGCATGATCATAGTTCACTGCAGCCTTAACATCCTGGACCCAAGCAATCCTTCCACCTCAGCCTTTGGAGAAGTGGGACTTCAGGTATGCACCACAATGCCCAGTTAATTCATAAAAATTTTTTTGTAGAGACGAGGTCTCACTATGTTGCTCAGGCTGGTCTCGAACTACTGGCTCACACAATCCTCCATCTTGGCCTCCCCAAGTGCCGGGATTACAGGCATGAGCTACCATGCCCAGTCCTGTTTTCTTTATTACTTTTATACAAACTATTTTAACTGTGTGCCCTCAGACAAATTGCTGACTTTCCCTAATATTTCTCATTCTGGACCATAAAATAAATCCTATGATTTCTACCTTGCAGGGTCCTGGAGAGGATTAGATCCAGCAATACATCAAATACCTGGCACATAATAGGCACTTAATAAATGGTGTTGGCTGTACACAGTGTCTCATGCCTATAATCCCAGAGCTCTGGGAGGCCAAGGTAGGAGGATCACTTGAGGCCAAGAGTTCAAAACCAGCATGGGTAACATTGTGAGATCCCATTTTCACAAAAAATAAAATAAAATAAAAAGTAATGGAAATTAACTGACCATCATGGCAAGCACCTGTAGTCCCACCATTTTGGGGGCCTGAGGCAGGAGGATCACTTGAGGTTAGGAGTTCAAGAACAATCTAGAAAAAAAAATGGCAAGACTGTATCTCTACCAAAAATTTAAAAAATTATTCAGGCATGTATAATTTGGAGTCCCAGCACTTTGGAAGACTGAGGCAGGAGGATTGCTTGAGTTTAGGAGTTTGAGACCAGCTTGGGAAAAATAGCAAGACCTCATCTCTAAAAAGAAATTATTCAGGCATGGTGATATGTACCTGTAGTTCCAGCTACTTGGAAGGCTGAAGCAGAAGGATCACTGGAGCCCAGGAGTTTGAGGTTATAGTGAGCTATGATCCTGCCACTGCACTCTAGCCTGGGCAACAGAGACATGCCTTTGCTCAAATTAATTAATTAACTAATTATATTAATTAGTAATTACACTAATTAATTAATATACTAACTAATTAATGGTGTTGGTGGGCTGAGTTGCTGATTCAGAGCCTACCAGGTTGAGCCTGCTTATTTCACTAGAAAGAAAATTACCCCCAAATTGCTGAAACCTGCTTTGCAGCCACCTGGCTCATCTGAAAAGGAAAAAAGAAAAGAGAAAAATCTCTAGGTGACTGGACAGATGTTTCATTCCAGGTCCAGGTCAGGACAGTGCATACAAGGCCCACTCTGCCCTCCCATGATCACACACATAACATGCATGTGTCAACAAACAGCTGAGGTGCCATTCCACCACCGTGTTACCTTACACACTTCATGACCACCTCTCAACTTGACCTTATCACCTCCATAAAGGAAGGACAAATCCAAAAAATGATGAGCCACTGACCTCAAACATTAGAGTGGATGTTGTGATGCCCTTCCAGGTCCCCTGGGGGGTATTGACTGATAACTGCCCCACACCCCATCCTTCTCTGAAGGGTTGTATTTAGCCTCTCACCTGGCGCTACTTGGGAGGTCATACCCCAGGTTCATGATGACCTGATGTAGGGTACAAAAGCTCAGCTCCCTGCCCCAGTGCAGGACAAACTGTTTGCTCACATGCTGGAGGCGAGATCTGGCTGCAGTGCTGTCCGATTCTACAGCAGAGCATAGTCATGCAACTTAGCCATGGTGTTTTCAGCACATTGGAGAGCTCCCCCACTGGACCAGGAAAAGGCTACACTGCCAGGACACCACAGCTTTGCTGAGCTTCTCTGGCTCTCTCCTGCCTCTCACACTTCCTTGCAGCTTTCCCCCAAGAGCACTCCCTCAGTAAATCACTTAAACAAGAACGCCCATCTCAGGCTCTGCCTCTAGGAAGCCTAACCCAAGACAACCATCTTGATGCCTTCAAGCAAAGGTAGAAAAAAAAAGCCTTCAGAGCCTTCCTGTCTCCGTAGCAAAGATTTTGGCTTAAATAATGGTTAAAACCCAAAAAGTGGCCAAGAAAAGCAAAGAAAATGAGAGACTTCCTGTGACAACCTCAGCATTAGATACCCACAGCCGGCCACTCAGCAGGTTTCTCAGCCTCGCCACAGCTCTAGAGACTGATGGCCAATAGAGGAAATCATTTTCAAATGAAAGTAGAGGGGATACAGTTCAAGAGAGAGGGAAGGCAGGATTAATGTTGGCTGATCACACCAGGAAATCACAGGTTTAGTCTACAGAACAGCAGTCGAGAGCATGGGCTCTGAAGTCAGACAATGTAGGTTTAAATTTCCGTCCTTTCCATGACTAGCTGGGTGACCTTGGGCAAGTTCTTAACATTTCTGATCTTTGTTTCCCCATCTAAATATGAGGATAAAGTCCAGGCGTGGTGGCTCACACCTGTAATTCCAGCACTTTGGGAGGCCAAGGTAGGAGGATCTCTTGAGTCCAGGAGTTCAAGATGAGCCTAGGAAACATAGTGAGACCTCATCTCCACAAAAAAAAAAAAAAGAAAAAAAAGCACCAAGCATGGTGGTGCATGCCTGTAGTCCCAGCTACTAGGGAGGTTGAGGTAGAAGGATCACCTGAGCCCAGAATGTCAAGACTATGGTGAATGTCGAGGCTATGGTGAGTTGTGTCATTGCCCTCCAGCCTAGGTGACAGAATGAGACCTTGACTCAAAAAAAAAAAGAGGGTAAAAGTAATACTTTCTAGAGAACTATAAAATGTGAACACATACTTATCTGGCACAGAGCAAATGCTCAAGTAATACTAGCTATCATCTTGGGTAAATAAACATCATGTGTATCAATCAATGTGAGCTAGGTTATAGAACAGTTAATATCACCTTCAAAATCTAGTGCCACAGTGCATCAAGAATTATTTCCTCCTCACACTACATGTCACTATCGGTTGTCTGGGACACTCGAGCACCCAGCCTAACTAAGTAGCCACCATGCTGGGCCAGTGGCTGGGCTGGAAGTCCCACATCAGCACTTAGATGTCCTGACCCAGAAGCTACAGACCTTGTTTGGTTCACAACTCATTGACCAACTTAGGCACATGTCCTCATTCAATGACAAGGGAGTCAGGAAACGTTACCCTATAATGCCCCAAATAAGAAGAGAATTGGCTAACAGCAAACACCACCAATGTCTTACCACATACAGTCTCTACTGAAATCTCACAGCCATCCTAGGAAGTGGGGATTGTAATCCGCCCCATCCTAAAAATGAGAAATTGAAAAACAGGAGGGTTAAGTCACTTGTTTAAGGTCACACCACTAGCAATGGTCAGGGTTATTTCCCAGCTGGAAGTAAAAACATAGGCACATGGAATCTCAGAGTTGGAAAAGGACATTTGAGGTCCATGGGATCCAACCTCTCACCCAATGTTGTCACCCCTTCTGTAAGTACATCACAGAAGCAGGAGAGCAAGGTCACCTCTCAGAAGGAGCAAGCTGACAGCCACTTGGGCCCTGTGCTCGGCTGGGGGAGCCACAGGGGGAACCACACTGGTGGACTTTGATTCCACATATATACATGTGGCCAATTTAGGGGCCTCCCCTGTTTCTAGATTAGGTGATCCAGGAACAGCTATGTGTTGAAGTCATGACTGAAGATGTAAAATCCCACAGGGTGGGCACCAACAAGGCACAGCCCATAAGGAGCCAGGTTTCATGTGAGTTGTCGCTAATCCTCACAATAACCTTGTGGGCAGGTATTATTATCCTCATTTTACTAATCAAGATACTGAGGTTAGAGATTTAACCCACTTCCTAAAATGATATGGCTAGACAGGGACAGAGTGGGATTAGAACACAAATGGCCCTTATCCAGGTTCTGTGTTCCTGCAAAGGGAGACCCAGCTTAATCTGAACACCTCCGCTTACCTATGAGTTGGTACAACAGCTCAAAATACTTCTAAAATCAATTTTTATTTTATTTTTATATATTTTTAAGGATAGTCAAGTGAAATAGTGGGCATGGCGAAGGAACAAATAAATTTGCAACAGGTTGTGATCAATTGTTATAACACAACTGCATCCAAATCAGCCTAAAACACTAATTTAAAAAAACAAACTAAGGATCTGCCAAGGCATAGATAATGGCATCATGAACACTGGAGACTCAGAAGCAGGGGAAAGGGATGGAGGGATGAAAAATCATCTACCACATACAAGGTGCACAGGTGGGGATGGGTCCAGCCTTTTTTATCACTGTACAATGCATCCATGTAAACAAAATCTATTTGTACCCTCAAAGCTATTGGCATAACATAAAGAAAGAAAACATGCCTTGGGAGGCTGAGGTAAGTGGATTGCCTGAGCCCACGGGTTCAAGACCTGCCTGGGCAACTTGGTGAGACCTCATCTCTACCTTAAATCAAAAAATTAGCCGGGTGTGGTAGTGCGCGCCTATAGTTCCAGCTACTTGGAAGGCTGAGGCAGAGGGATCGCCAGAGCCCAGCAGGTCGAGGCTGTGGTGGCCGGGAGCAGCCACTGCACTCCAGTCTGGGCGACAGAGTGAGATTCCAACTCAAAAAAAAAAAAAAAACAAAAAAAGAAAACAAAAGCAAAAATAAAAGGAAAATTCATGCATTAATGACAAGTTAATTTAATTCATTGTCAGTTTGCTTAGTGTTACAAAGTCATATGCTAAGTTAGGAGAAAACCCTTCAAAGAATTGAGTACCTAAGACTAGAGTTTATAGGAAACAATAAAAACTAATGTTAATTAACTAATGCTAATTAACTAAATTGTCTACTATGGACCAAGCTTGTGCTAATTTTTACATAACATTATTTCATTTAATTTTCATAATTTCTTCATGAAGTCAATATTTCTATTATCCATATCTACACAGCAGAAAATCTAGACTCAACAAGTTAAGTGAATTATCTGAAGTCATCCAGCTAAGCAGTATAAGCTTCCACTATCAAGCTTCTCCTCCCAGGGCAAGGGGAAGAAATGACTCACAAAAAGCCCCTTTAGCAGGAGGCGCTGTCTCTCCTTCTAGGAGCCTCCATATAGTACCCCCCGAGACTGTGTCCTGTGGGGCTTTAGCCATTTCAGAAGGTTTTCTTCAACCTCCTTACAGAGAGTCTGCCAGAGTTTTGCATCTTCCAGCTGAGGAAGTTTTTCTTCATCATCTGAAGCCTCAAGATTTTTCCTTTGATTCTAATCCCAATGTTCTAACTCAGCCCTCCTGACATCAGCTGCTCCCACCCACACACCTCCCCAAATGCTGACAGCCAACCAACACCATCTGTAGGACCAAAGATGTTCTGGGTCCCTCTGCTCTGAATAAGAACCCTAGCTCAGGAGTAAAGAAACTTAAGAGTCATTGAAAAAGACAGTTTCTGCTTTATGACTATTGAGCCGTGATTTCCTATTCTTCATGCCACTCAGCCACTTTGGCATACCACTGAGCACAGAGTAGACATATTGATGGGTAGAAAGGAGAATAAGGAGGTACAGGTCTTGCAGTTGCCGCCAATCCTGGAAAGAAAATACCCTCTAACAGAGCTATGATATAAGTCATCACGTAAGAAGTGTCCAGTAAGGATGTCACCACTTTTCTTCAAAGGAAACTCAATTTCCTTGAAGACCCACTGGCTCTCTGCTTTCATTCTATCCTTATATCCATTGGCCTAAGCTAATCATTGTAACTTATTTTCCTGGGCACAGGGACTGCTCTAGAAATAGACTGGCAACTTCATAGGGCCAATGACAGAAAAGTCCAGGACTCTTTCTCTGATTACTCAGAAAAGCACCTTTCACATCACCCCCCTAGGCAGAAGCTGAGCAGAGTAATGTTCAGAGCTGCTGTGTCAAACTGGTGTCATGAGGTGAGAGGAGAGTGGAACCGAGCCGAAAAATGAGAACAGGGAACCTGGCAACATCACCCAAGACCCTGCATCAGGAGGTACCCAGACCCAGCACAATCCCTAGACTTTCTCCTAGAATTCCCTTTTGGCTTAAGGCAGTTTGGGTGGGGTTTCTTACACCTACAATCGAAATCATCCTGACAGAGTATCACAAGTGAAAAAGGTCTCAGGATCATAATGTCTGGTGGAAATAGTCAAGATTAAGGTCTGCCTTCCCAATAACCTCCCTCCATCTGTGCTCTGTTTCCCTGACTATTTAGTTTTTGGCTTCTTGACCAACCCTGAGAAAAATCATGAAGCAGGCCCAAATCATCTTGAATGCCTTCTGCCTCCTCAAGCCTCTGCCTTCCCCATCCCGGGTGCCAAATCTTTGAATCCTACATTTGTATCAAGAGATTAGGGACTTTCATCCCATCACAGGAAGAGCTGAATTGCACAACAGAGAAAGATGCTGAATGCAAAGGAAGCACAAACAGCCACCTCGGGAGATGATGAGTCCATGACAGGGATGTTCACACATGTCCCTCCTGTTCCCTGACCATACCTCTTTTCTCTCTGCTCCCATAGTGCCTTGTATCAGTGAACTCTGCAACTTTAGGCAAGACACTAGCAATCTGGTGTCCCAGTTTCCTCTCCTGTAGGCTAGGGATAAGGGTCTTCTGGGGTTGTTGTGACCATGCAATGACTCAAGCATGTCAAGCACACAGAGCATGGCCTGATGTATCATAAGCACTGTCTATGTGAGTGCCTGTTCTCGTTATTACTAGGACAGATGTCACCATCCAGGGTGTGAACTCCTTGGTGTTAGATGACATATTTTCCTTATATTTGTAGTAAACGGCCCAGTGCCCAGCCTCAGGAGTGTTGATTGAATAAGTGACCTTGGCAGGGTCTCTACAAAGAGATTCACACATCCATGCTTTATTCTGCCATGTTATAAATGAATTTCTAATACTGGAATTTCAAGCCCTGAAGTAGGGCATTATGGGAGGGATTCTGAGACCAACCTCACCTTGATAGTTTCCATAATAGCTGAGAAGTAAACAAGTCACGGAGATGCCATACAGGCACACTCTCCACCTGAGATGGAATCCCCAAACCACCCACCAGAAACCACCCTCAACCTGACCTACAACTTTGGCTTCAAGTGTTACTTTATTCCTCCAGCATGCAGAGGGGAATCCCACCAGGAATTCCCTCTTCTTCCTGCTTTGAAAACCACTACACTCATGAGAATTTTCTGAACAGATAGTAGTCTTGCAGCTCCCAAAAATCATCTCCTCGGAGGCACCTCCGAAGTGGGCCTGTTCTTCTGTCCCTGGGCTGCCACCAAAGCAGCAGAGAGTGGTGAGCTGTCAACTAGGTGTTTCTGTTTTCAGAGGGAAATAACCTTGTGCAAAGATACCATAAAGGAAGATATGTTGCAAGGCAGATGAGGGGAGGCATGTAGTTCTGGTGGTGAAAGAGATTCACCTCCAGAGAAAGCAAGCATTTCACATGATCAATTTCCCTTGCATGTAGACTCCCTAATCCCATACAATGTTAACAATTTCTTCTATTATCTCCTTGTTCTGACATATGCTTGGGAGATCAGAAGTGTAAACAGGTAATTCAATTGGGCAAGTAAATTGCCTCTCCTCCCTGCCAAGCTGTTAAGCAGACACTTTTAGCATTGCACAGGCTTGGATCAGGTTTCCCAGAGGCAGGCAAAATGCAGAGGGTAAAATGAGACCTTAGAGAGGCATGAAGGACAGGAAGGGAGGATAGCACCTCCCTCGGGATGGAGAAAAACCTGGACATGATCTTCCCAGTAGAAACAGTTTGTTTGACATGAACTTGTTAAGCCTCTCTGTGAAGTGGAAATCAGATGACCTCAGATACATGGTAAGTTGGATGCAAAACAACCTAATTCTTTTCCATAATTATTCCTAGAATTACCAACCCATGCCTATCTTGGAGAAGTGGAGGGTAGGGAATGCAGGGCCTGTCTCATTCAATTTCATCTGTGTCATTATCTCATTCTGCATTTGTCCAACAGCCATTTTCTGGAGAACTCTTCTATGCCATGCACGGTGAGGCAGCAAAGATAAGGGTCCAATGAGAAATGGGCAGCACTAGAATACTGGGCATGACAAGATGGTGTGGGTTTACGAGGGATTTGGATATAAAATCAACAGGACTTTGTTGTCTGATGCAGCACAGACAGGCTCAGTGGCAAAAAGAAAAAGGCAAAAATGCGGAATTTCAGACTGTTCCCAAGTGTGGCTGGGCACAGTGTGGCATCATGCACAGAGTCAGGGAGCGTGGGTGTAGGAAAGCTCGAGGGATGATTTCAGCATGGGGCTCAAAGAGACCAGGGCTCCCAATGGCCCCCTGAATCCTGGCTGTAATTCTATCAGCCGCAAAGTCTTCTCTGCAGCCCTTTGCACCTGCTAAATTCAATTTGGCTCAAACACAGACAGCAATGGCCTTCCAACGCATAACCCGGGGTTTCTCTGCTAGAATAACCAAGCTTGACTATAAAATAATTATATCTGAGAGAAGAAAAAATACAAATTCTATTGGGGACTGAAGAGCAGAAATTAAAGATGCCTGTACAAAGTCAAATGGGAACAATATGTGCAGAGCTCAGACCAAGCTCAGGTCTCCTGGTTCTTCCTGATGCAGTGTCCTTTCTTCTTACCCCTGCTGCTTCTCTGAGAAAGATAAAAAATAAAAGTACATGAGCTCTCTGTCTTGATAGGCCAAGCACTAAGCTTCCTACTCATGACCTCAGAGGCAGAAGCCCCTCAAGCAAATCTAGGCATGGGTTGTAGGGGGTTAGTGAAGCAATGAATGGTGTCTCTGAGACCCTCTCTGTCTCACTGCACCCTGCTGTATCACTAAGAAGGCTGTTGACTTTTAGCACCCAAGCTACACTAGAAGGGGGGAAAGGACGGGCAGGCACAGACATCGATGGTGTATCAGAGTGCAGGGTTCAGGCAGCCTCAGACCAGAGAGAAGGAATCTGGGGACCATTGGCGGGAAGGACCCACCATCAATTTTTAGTGATGTGATCCTGCCCTACTGGGCTTACTGATTTCTTCCTCATTAGTCTAAGCAACCTCCCCTCCAGGTTCAGAAAGGAGCTATCAGATTGCAGTAGTGTGGCTTCGAAGGTCAGAAGGCATCAGCAAGGAGATACAGCTAGCCAATACATCCATTCCCAGAACCAGGCCCATCTACCCCCAGCTGTGACCACCACTTTTGCTGTGAGAATTTCTGCTCCCCTTGCCTCTCTAAATCCTCTGCTCAGGGATGCTAGTGGGCTGCCAGGCATCTGCTCCCCCTTCTCCCATCCTGATGTTTCCCTACCGAAATTGTTTCTCTATTAGTCTCACTTATGTCCTTTAGGGGAGGGGACAGAACAGCTTATGATCTCCTGTCTCTCCAGAGCCATACTTGGGGTCATTGAGGGAAAGTGAACCAGGAACTGCATGGGGGCCTGAAACTCCTCTAGCTAGACACCTCTAGCTGATGAGTGGGAGGGTTCAGAGGGCAGTGGACAGACCTTGAGCGCAAAGCCAATTTAGCGGGAGGCAACAGACAGAAAAATCCAGACCTTGGTGATATCCTTTGATCTTCTAAACCACCCTCTTTTTTTTTTTTCTTTTTTTTCTGAGTCAGGGTCTCACTCTGTCACCCAGACTGGAGTACAGTGGCATCAGCACAGCTCACCACAGCCTCATCCTCCTGGGCTCAGGAGATTCTTCCACCTCAGCCTCCTGAGTAACTGTTACTACAGGCAGGCATGCACCACCATGCCTGGCAAATTGTTGTTTTGTTTTTGTTCTTAGAGTCAAGGTCTCACTATATTATCCAGGTGGTCTTGAACTCCGGGATTCAAACCATCTTCCTGCCTCAGCCTCCCAAAGTGTTGGAATCACAGGCATGAGCCACAATACCTGGCCTTCTTTACTTTTTAAGCCAGTTTGGGTTGAACTTTTTGTCATCTGCTTATCCTTCAAGGCCCATCTTAATTTCCACTCCTCCACAGGGGCCATCACTAACCGAACTTCCCCATATTTTGCATGCACCGTCTTATAAGGGTCTTTCCTGAATGAGTCTTTCTTTCCAGCTATGCAGTGCAACTGAAGTAAACAGTTTCCATCCTGATTCTTCCAGTCAGTAGTTGTCAGTCATTCTTAGACAAGGTGCACACAATGTGAGTCTCAGGTTCCCTAACTGTGTAATAGAATAAAATATTTTTCCCTCTTGAGAGAAATAAATAAGCCAAGGCAGCAGCACCTTCTATGTGAGTAGCAGAGTAGACCACTTGGGAAAAAGGGAACCCTGCGTTTGACTCCTTAAGTATGCAAAGAACTTCCTGCCCCAAACCTATCAGATGTTAAGTCAATATTTTTGTGTGGTTGACTTTTAGGACCCCCCAAAGGGGATGGCCAAGAGCCAACATCAATGGGGTGTCAGAGGACAGGGTTTGGGGGGTCTCAGGTCAGAAAGAAGGAATCTTGGGATCATCTGAGGGAAGCACCACCACCCATTTCTACTGATGTGATCCCACCCTGCAGAGTTTACTGATCTGAATGAGTGAATGAATGTGTCCCTCTCCCAGCTTCAAATCAGAAGCCAGGAATGCTGAGGCAAGTCCACCCAGCATGCAAAGCATCTGTCCACAGTCCCCTTGGCTCCCCACCAGGTTCCTAGCCCAGCCATTGCAGGAACTTATCAGATACCCAGGACCCCCCACCCTTTCCCCAACATTCACTCTAAAGGCAATTCAAGCTCCAGGCAGTCAGTGTCATTTGTATGTAAACTGTGGTCAGTGACAAACACTCTAAGCTGACAAGGAAGGGATCAGTGATCATGAAATATTTGGGTAGCAGAGAAAATAATAGCATATTGTATTAAGCAGGAGAGGAACGGAAATCATAATTGCCCTGCTTCGATTTCAAATGGGAGGAGGGGAAGAAGGTAAACAAAGCTCATCAGATATGAAACAGCAGTCTCAGACCTCCCAATTATCTGCTTTAGTACCACCAAAGGGCAAAATATTCAACCAACCCTCCATGTCTAATTCAATCCCCCGTGTAACTGTTACCTGCCCTCTGCTGGTTTCACCTCATTAGGACTCGGGGCAGGACCAGAACATCCATCTGCTTTCCTCCAGGTTTTCAGCATCAAGTATAAGGTTGACGGAAGAGGAGGTAAAAATGAATGCTTACATTAAAATTACAGTTACCCTTACATTTCAGTTATCTGTAGGCCATGTCACTGCAGAACCACAGAACACTGACTGTGGGATGAAAGCTCTATATCCTGTCATTTTTATCCCTAATGAATGCTAACTTTCATTAAAATCTGTCTTACAAGTAGCCTGAAGTTCTTCTGGAACCAGGTGGTTAATAATGAGAGTGTCAGAGAGAGGTAGAAAGACATGCAGGCAAGCAGATCTGATGTTTGGGTGTCCTTGCATAATAATTCCACTTGAGATTATTCTACCACTCAACAGAATTCATTTCTTCACAATTATCCACCAATGAGCATTAGCCTCCTTTATGACTCCATCATTCTAAGAAGAGCCCAGGATATCAACCTGAGCTTGCCCAAAAAGAACATATTTTGCTACTAACATTTAGTCAACATATGTTTATTGAGTATCCACTCTGATCCAAGGACTGAATCCAATGAGGCGCAGTCCCTGGTCTCTAGTTGATCACTAACAGCCAAATAATTATCTCCAGAGTTATATTATGATTTCTATTAAATTCCAGAGCAATAGAACCGTTAACTTTCCCCGTTATAACTTTTAATTCCCTCATTCCTATCCCCTGCCTGGACATTTTCTTACCCCCAAAAAAGTCAACCCAGGTACCTCTGGAAATTGGGAGGCTGTAGACAACATCTGGTGCACTAGGGGAATGTGTTTGTCTCAGCCCAGCTCAAAATAGTATCTGACAAGCCTGAATCACACAAGTTCTGAAAAACTCACAAGAAATAACCTAAGAAATCTATAGCTGCCGCCTCCAATTTCACTCCCTGTCTGGCTGCTTATTGACTTCTGCAGCCTGTATTGACAACATGCAGCCCTGTTTCTGTTTGCCTGCTCCCATGCAGTAGCAACTAGGGAAAAAAAAAAAAAAGGAAAATGAGGAACATCACAGCCATAATTCATGCCAAAGACCCTGCTCCAGAGCTGGACATCAGCCTGGAGGCAAAATTTCCAAGAAAAATGGGAGATTTATTAGGAGGAAAATGCCTGCGTACCCTTTCCTTCCTTTTGTTCATCCTCTTCCTCCTCCCTCAGGGTCACTTAGCTCAACTGGCTGTTTCAAACCCCTGCCCCACATTTAAGCTTCCAAATACCACTTTTGCACCAATAAAATATGTTTGATGCAAAAAAAAAATGGGGTACAGCCCACCCCCACCACAGCTCACATATTTTTTTTAAGGTGAGCTGAAAAGACTTACCTGCAAGGCTCGAGTTAATTTCACTGCAGGCATGGAAGTGCAGAGTGCATCTCCTTGGGAAAGCACAACCTCAGTGGGTAGAAATGCTGAGGAGAGAGACCACCACACTGCCCAAGCCCTCCAGTCCTGTGTCTCTCCCGGAGCAATTGATAATCTCACTAACACCTACAACAGTGTGTGGGAAGCTGCCTTCCTAACACCGCCCTCAGCGTTCGTGATTTTGCAACTCTCTCACCCTTCAAATCTTAGTGCAGCACTGGCAATTAGAAACCTGCACACATCTGGGACCTGGGACAGGGTGTTTTGTGCATACATTGGGAGTCTCAGCCAACAAAGAGGACTCTCTCGGCAGGCTCGTCCTCTCCCAGGGGATTCATTTGAATCTGCAGATTGTGTCATGTCAAACCTATCTCCTTTCTCAATGTGAATCACCAGCCCAGGAAGTCACATGGACCCAAGATTCCCAGAACGCGAGCTCTGTTCTGGGAAATACCGGGGTACCTACTCTCCTAATAGCCACAGCCTTTAAATAACTACTTTGATCAGAATGCATGACTAGAAAGAACATTTGGAAGCTGAGCTGCTATTGCAGTGAGCCGAAAAGAAGTCAGGGCAAAAGCCAGCATTCTTTCTACAGCAGTCACCTGGAGTCTCTTCTTCCTATTGGCTGGTTCAGAGTTTCAAGGCAGCTGCTGATGTTTAGAATAGGCTGTAATAAATACAGGGGTCTTGAAATCCTTTCATTTCAGACCTACAACATAGCAGCCCTAAATCCTTCACCAGATCCCAGGGTTAGATGAACTACTCAAAGATACTTTGGATTGAGCTTTATTATGTTGCAAGGATGGTTCATACCATTTTTCATGCATTAACTTTGTCAGTGTCCTAACAATTTTATGAGATATGTGTGATCATTATTTTCCCAACTTTAGAAATGAACATACATAGTGTTAGAGATACTAGATTACCTGCCAAAGTCACATAGTTAAGGGTGGTTTCAGGATTAGAATCTAGATCCATATAATTTCAGAACAAGTGATTTTAACTGCTGTGTTCTACCATATTGAGTAAACCCTAAATCATTTATATATTTTATATTTAAAATATATGACCATTTCTGTGGAGTCCACTCAGTTTCACCCTCTGCCATAGAAAAGAGTTTGTTAAGGAATATCACCATTTGCTTCAAGGTCTCAGAAGGAATGACAAAGATTCTTAAAAGAACAAACTGCTTTTAAGCACTTTGGTAGTCGCTATTTGCTTATAATTCATATAAGTACAAATTTCCTAAGAATTATCCTATATTAAATAAAATATACCCATCAATCCACTTAATAAATCATTGTTCTCATTTCTGAATACTCCTGAACGTAATTTTTTAGAAATTCTAAGTAATCATTTATTCTAACTTCACTAATTCAGACTTTTCTTGCTATCAAATGAAAAAGTCATTGCTTGTAGACCTTTTATTCGGAGATGTTAGCTTATTAATACTCATGTCCTCAGGGCAGCTAGAAAGTATCATTTTCCTCAACTTATCAATATTCAGAAGAACATACATACATCCTGAGCAGGCCAGTGGTACACACCATGCAGCATACAACGTGTAATAACCCACACCATTCAGAATAGTTGATCATCTGTTCAGTGATTCATCACTTGCCACATGCAGTGAGACTGAAGCACCACTTAAAGGATGCAATAATTCCCTCTTAAAGTTGAATGACTTTGGAATTCAGCAAACCTGGGATCAAATCCAAGCTCTGCAACTTACTAGTTTAATCTAGTCAAGGTATTAAAAATTATCAAAACTAATGACTTATAAACTAATGAATGTGTTCATCTGCTGGGTATTGCCTTTTGAACTGTGCTGATCAATTGAGCTGGTTAGATCAAGGTGTTATGGATGAGTTATGGATGGAATCCTCATGTGGGCCAGTTAGCATTGTACAAGTTAAAAAATGGTCCATTACCAAGAATGGGTATTTGTGCAAGCAAAAGGACACAGTGTCTGCCTTTGCTATGACTTAAATGTTTGTGTCCCCTCCAAAATTTATGTTGAAACTTAATCCCCATTGTGGTGGTATTAAGAAGTGAAATTCTTTGGAGACATGATTAAGCCATGAGAGCTCTTCCCTTATGAATGACTTTGTGAGTGCCTTATAAAAGGGCTGAATGGAACTAACTTGGTCTCTCTTTGCCCTTCCACCTTCGGCCATGAAAGGACACAGCATTTGCCTCCTCTGGAAGAGCAGCAACAAGGCAAAATCTTGGAAGCAAAAAACAGAGTCCTCACCAGACAATGAACCTGCTGTTGCTTCGATCTCAAATTTTCCAGCCTCCAATCTGTGATAAATAAATTTCTGTTGGTGGTGGTTTCTTTTGCCTGTCCCAGCTTTGGCATGTCACTCTTTCTTTTCTCCCTTCTTTCTCTAATAAACATTGTTTAAAAACTTTAATAAATAAATAAATGTCTGTTGTTTACAAATTACACAGTCTCAAATATTTGTTCATAGCTGTACAGGTAAAGGTAGCCTATATCATGAAAATGTAAAGGAGGGTACAGAGGAGACAGGGAGATGGTTTGGATGAATCATGCTAATCTGTTACTAGTAATCAGAGAGCAACCTACTATATATACCCAGACTGGCAGTCATTCAATGATTTTCATAAATACAGCAGACAGAGTATCTCCACTTTGAAGACAGAGACCAGCATTTACATACTAAGCGCACAACTTAGAAAATTGTAAGGTTTAACTAAATAATGCATATAAAGCATCATGTACAGTACAGGGAATAATTAAGTGCTCAACAAATACCTTGAAGACTTCACCAGCTCACCTGAATCTAATCTCCTTGATGATACTCAGGTCCATATATTTCTGTAGCACCTTTTCAAATATCCGTAATCCCATGAAACAAATCAAGTCCTTGTAGGTTAATGAACTGACAACCAGGCAAAGTTTCTCTAAAAGATTCCAATAAAGATCAAGAAGAGAAAATTGTTGCCTATGAAGGGTTTAAGTCCTAAAAACACCACCAGTAAAAACACCATCAGATAAAGGAAGACAGCCCACACTCTGCTTAGAGGTCACTGGAAGATTTTCAAACTAATCTTTCTGATTTTTACCTGTTGTATTAGAAATGGAATAGATGAAGGGAATAACTACTACTTCTTGGCTCCAAGGTCAACTCCCAATAGCAGAGACTGCTATGTTTTTCCATTTCCAAGAGAAGTTCCTCTTAAAGGGGAAAAATATCTTTTTCTGCCATGACTGCATCATCCCCTTTCAATATTTCTAGTAAAATAAAGTAAAATGTTTTATAATTATTTCTTTGCAAATACTCAAAATTGAAGGGAAGGAAAAAATAAAACTCAAAATGGCCAATTACCAATTATGTATTTTATTTTGTTTTTCTATGTACCTTAGAAGTAAGTAACAATTAATGCAGTGTAGATTAATGATCCCCTCCAAAAATTCCCCTGCATTGTAGCTAATTTTATTTTCCCTTTGAAACTATTAGTATCTTGAGAGAAAGCTTTTCTTCTGCTTTTCATTTTTTCTAGAGGACTTGTTCTAACATTTTACAAACAAGGCAACTTAATGGTTACAGGAAACAATGACAAAAGCAACTGAATACTGGGACAGTGTTGTTAATTTTCCAAGGATCCCATCAGACTATGGGCTAGAATGATAGCAAATACAAGTTATTATCAAAAATAGCCAATGCATAGGCAGTTATTAAGGCCCAACTAAGCATATATTCATCAGGCAACAGTTAAACATTGTGAATGGTAGGATAGGGCAGAGTAGTTAGAGGCTGGTAACAAAATAAATGAAAACAGAAGAAAGGTTCAAGGATATTAGTAGACAAAGATGGAAAATTCTCATCCACTGGGCCTGAGAACTTTAAGGAGAGTTCAGTACACTGGACAGTTCCCTGGAAGCCTTACTCTGTATTTCTCTAATCAGCCTACACAGTGACCATGAAATGATATATCATTTATCATACATTTATCAAATTTTTTGGTATTTTCAAAACAAGTGAACAGACTTCTACTTCCGGGAAAATGGAGTAGATATACTTGATCCTATTCCTCCTGCTAAGTACAACTAAAAACCCTAGATATTCTATATAAAACAAACCTAAGAACTCTGAGAAGAGGTAGACTGATTAGGGAACTTGGGACCTAAAGAATGACATGGCAGTGAGTTCTCTGAGTTTTCTTTTTGTATCACATGTCTCAGACTAGGTATGGAAGAAGATGGTAAAGTGGAAACACCAAAGGGTACAAATTAAAAAGGTCCATTAAAATCCTACTATCTCTCATCAAAGAACCAGGAAGTTAAGAAGAAAGAAAATGTACAAAGCAATTGTTCTACCCCATCCAAACATCACAGAGAAAGTGCAGTCTCACTTTTACCCAATCAAAGACCAAGTGAGGAACCTAGATACCCCACCCTTGGCAGGCTGTAATGAGGTCGCCAATTTGCCCACCAGATTGGCATCAGAAAAGGCCAAGCAAGAAGGCAAGACCTTCATCTCTGGGTTGCAGCAACAAAAAACTCCACCCCCATTGTGTGAAACCATGTGGGGAGCCTAGATTTTTACTCCCACCGTTAGTAACAAAACACCATTCCCCATCACCTCTGGAGTTACTGTCAGAGGAGACCTCATGGAGACCCAGGATTTTTACCAGCACCCAGCATAATGAGACAACTACCCAATTATAATCACAATAGCTATGGAGGCCACTTAGGGAGGGGTAACAAGGCAATTCTCTTACTTCCAGATAAGGAGGTGTTGGTGGAGGCCTCATAGGAAGCCTGGTCTCCAAACCCTGAATAGTAGTAACAAGCTGCCCCCTCAAATCTCAATGTTGGCCGGGTAGGGAACCTAGACTTCTACCTGCATCAAGCAGTAAGAAGGTGGTTCCCCTCACCTTTCTCTGACAGAGCAGTGTCAGACAAACTCAAACAAAATACAAAGTTTAAATAAGATCCAGAGTCTCAATGTAATAACCCAAATGCCCAGGTTTCTATGGAAAATCACAAGTCATAGCAAGAACTGAGATGATCTCAAAGCAAATGAAAAGAGACAATCAATGGATGCCAACAGTGAGGTGACAAAAATGTTATTTGACAAAGATTTTTAAACAGCCATTGTGAAGTGTCTCAAAAATCAATTATGAACATGCTTGAAACAAATGAAAAGAATAGAGTATCAGCAAAGCCATAAATGTCTCAGCAAATAAAAATAAGAAACAGATATTTTAGAAGTAAAAAACTGCAATAACTTAAAAACTACAATAACCAAAATGAAAAGCTCAGTGGACAGTCACAACAGCAGAATGAAGGAAAGAGAAGGGGGGAAACCAGTTAATTAGAAGACAGACTTACTGGTTCTGAACAACAAAGAGAAGAGAGACAGAAAAAGTGAACAGAGCCACAGGGACTATGGACTATAATAAAAGTTGTAAAATTTCATCAACGAAATCCAAGGAGAGGAGAAATGAGGTATGGCTGAAAAGTACTCAGAGAAGTAGTAACTTAAAACTCCTCACGTTTTGTAAGAGAGATCTAGCTAAAAGACTCAAGAAGATGAATGAAATGCAAGCAGAATAAATAAAATGTAAGACTCCATACCACAAGACACCCTATGGATTGACTTGTACTCCCCAAATTTATACTTTGAAGCTCTAGCCCCCAGTGTAACTATACTTGGAGATGGGACTTTTAGTATGTTAAATCTTAATTTGATAGGAGTAGAAACCTTATAAGAAAAGAGAGAAATTTCCCCTCTCTCTTTCTCTCTCTCTCTCCTCCTCCCCCTCCTCCCCTGCTACCTTCTGTACTCCCTCCTTCTCACCTTCCCCGTCTCTTCACCATGTAAGAACATGGGGAAAAGGTAGCCATCTGCAAGCCAGGAAGAGAGTTCTCACCAGAATCTGACCATGCTGGCACCCTGATCTCAGACTTCCAGCCTACAGATTGAAAGAAAATAATTTCTGCTGTTTAAGGCACTCCAGCCTGTTATATTTTGTGATGGCAATCCAAGCCAACTAAGATAACACATCACAGACAAACTTCCAAAATTAATGACAAAGAAAAATCTTGAAAACAGCCAGAGAAAAGTGACATCGTACTTGTAATGGAAAAAAAATTTGAATAACAGTGTATTTCTTATCAAAAACCATAGAGACCAAAGGAAGTGACACATTTTCAAATGCCGAAAGAAAACAACAATTAACCTAGAATTCTTATCTCATAAAAATGCAAGCTATTTTCAAATGAAAGAAAATTGAAATAATGTATTGCTGGCTCACCTTCCTTTAAGTAATGGGTAATGAAAATTCTCTAAGCAAAGAAAATTAGTTTTTAAAAAGGAATCTAAACATCAAGAAGAAAGAAACAACACAGTAAGCAAAAATGTGGGCAAATAAAGTAAATCTGTCTTCTCCTCTTGAGTCTTCTAAATTATGTCTGATAATTAAAATTAAAATTATTACATAACACTGGCGGGGCTCTAAATGCACAATAAAAGCTAAAAATATTTAAAAATCATGTTATAAACAGGAAAGGGTAAAGGGATACAAAGGGTCACTCTACCTTAATGTAGCTGGACCAAGCAACAGATCTTAAAACATGTGAAACAAACACTGTTCAAATTGAAAGGAGAAATCTATTATAGTTTGAGACTTCACATCCTTCTCTCAATAATTGATAGAACAGTTAGATATAAAATCACAAGGAAATAGAAGAACTCAACAAGACCAACAACCAACAGTATCTGACTGGCATTCATTAAACACTCCATCCAACAGCAAAAGAATACATTTTTTAAAATATATGTATGAAACATATACTAAGACAGTCCACATCCTGGGACAGAAAAAATAAACCTCAACACAAGTGAAATAATGGAAATCATATGGAATGTATTTGCCATTAATTCAAAAGTGAATTAAACTAGAAAGAAACAACAGAAAAACAACAGAAAATTCTCTCAACAGTTGTAAACTAAACAAGACACTTCTAAATAACACATGAGTAAAAAAGGATGTCTTGAGTAAGTCAAATAATACATTTAATGAAAGAAAAATGAAAATACAAGATATTAAATTTTTTTCCTTTTTTTTTTTTTTTTTAGAGATGAGGTCTCACCAAGGAGCCCAGGTTAGTCTCAGGCAATCCTCTCCTTGACCTTCCAAAGTGCTGGGATTATAGGCGTGAGCCATCATGAATATATTAAAATTTATGGGCCACAACTAAAGCAGTGCTGAGAGTAAAATTTATAGCACTAACTGCATACACTAGAAAACAGAAAAAGTCTCAAATTAGTAATCTAAGCTCACATCTTAAGAACCTAGAAAAAAAGAACAGAATAAATTAAAAGCAATCAGAAGAAACAAAAGCAACAACTAATGAAAGTAAAAGCATAAAAATACTCTAGAAAACCAATATTTAAAAAAAGATGAATTCTTGAAAATAATCAATAAAAATGAAAAACCTCTCATAAGACTGACAAAGGAGGAGAGAAGACACAAATTATCAATATCAGGAATGAAAAAGGAGATATCATACAGTCTCCAAAAGATATCAAAAAGACAAGAAAGGAATATCTCAAACAATGTTACACACATAAATTTGACAATTTAAGCTAAATTGACCAATTTCTAGAAAAATACTATCTACCACAAATCATCCAATATGAAATAGATCATTTAAATAGCCACATAGCTAGTAAGACAATTAAATTCATAAACTAAAATACTTTTCAAGATGAAATCTCCAGGCTCATATGGTTGCACTGAAAAATTCTATCAAACATTTTAAAAATTAATACTAATTCTATAAAATGTTTTTTTAGAAAATAAGGGAACACTGCAATTTATTTTATAAAGTTTTCATTACCCTGATATCAAAATGAAAAAATACAAAAATAAAACTATAGATCAATATTCCCCACAAATATAAGCATAAAAATCTGTAACAAAATATTAGGCAAATGGAATTTAGCAATATATACAAAGAATTATATACCATGAAAAACTTGAGTTTATTCAAAGTATGCAAGTTGGTTCAGTATCCAAAAAAAAAAAAAAAAAATCTGTCAATGTAATCCACCATGTTCGTAGGCTAAAGGAGAAAATCTCACATGGTCATACTAATTGATGGAGAAAAACGTTGATGAAATTTAACACTCACTCTCAGAAGAATAAGAATAAAGGTGACCTTCCATATCTTAATTAAAAAAAAAAAAACCAACAGCTAACAGTGGTGCTTGACTAAATGCTTTACCTTAAGATCAAGAACAAAGCAAGGATATCTGCTCTCACCATTTTTATTCAACATGGTTCTAGAAGTTCTATCCCATGAAATAAGAAAAAAAAAGAAAAAGAAAAATACATATACAGATATTGAAAAAACAAATATAGCTGTCATTATTTGCAGATAACATAATTTTTACATAGAAAATCCCAGGGAATATACAAATACCTAGAACTAATATGTGGATTCAGGAAGGGCACAGGACACAAAATAAATATACAACAATTGACTGTATTCCTCTATACTAACAATGAACATGTAGACACCAAAAATTAGAAACACAATACAATTTTGAACTGCTAAAAAACTTAAGTACTTATACATAAATAAAAATATAAATATACACAGAACTTATATGCTGAAAACTGTACAATGCTTTTATACTTTACTTGTAAGTTCATGGTCCATTTTGAAATAATATTACGCAGCCATAAAGAAGAACAAAATCATGAACTTCACAGCAACCTGGATGGACTTAGAGTCTATAATACTGAGTGATCTTTCACAGAAACAAAGAACTGAGTATCACATATTCTCACTCATAAGCAGACCTTGAACAATTATTGTAATACTGTAAGAGAATGAATGACAGTAGTGGGAAACTACCAGGAGGGGGACAGGGAATTGGGATTGGCAGTAGTGGAAATCTGCCTGGGAAAGGGGGAGGGGCACACCTCATCAACAAGGGTACCTGCATAGTGAACATTTGTATACCTAACCCTGAATTGTACCCCACATCTTTAAAATAAAAAAATTAAATAAATAAATAAGTGATAAAAATCTTGACGATATAGAATTCAGTGAAGAGTTCTTAGATTTGACACCAAATGCACAATTTGCACAAGGAAACATTGATAAAATGGTCTTCCTCAAAATTATAAACTCTTGTTCTGTGAAAGACCATGCTAGGAAAGACCATGCTATAAATATTGGTATACAGAAAAGACAAGCTACCAAGTGGGAGAAAATATTTGAAAAACACATATCTAACAAAGGACTAATACCTAATTATGAAAAGAATTCTCAAAAGTCAAGAGTTTAAAATTTTATTTAGAAATGAGCAGGAGAACTGAAGAGACATTTCACTCAAGAGAATATACAGATGGCAAATAAGCACATGAAAAGATGTTCAACATCATTAGTGATTAGGGAAACGCAAATTATAAAGCCACAAGGAGGTACCACTATGTACCCATCAGAATGGCTAAATGACAATGCCATGCTGGCAAGCATTTAGAGAAGGTAGATCACTCATAGGTTGCCGGTAGAGATATAAATCATATAGCTTCCCTGGAAAACACTCCGGTTGTTTCATAAAAACCTAAATACACAATTTCTGGCAATTGCACTACTGAGTATTATTCTAGAGAAATGAAAATATATGTTTACATACACACAAAAAACTGTACACCAATATTTATAGTGGCTTTTTTCATAATAGCCAAATCTAGAAACAATGCAGATATTTTTCAACATGTAAATGGTTCAACAAACTGTAGCATGTATTTTGCTGAGTGTATAAAGCTAATCCCAAAGGTTGCATAGTATATTATCTCATTTATGTGACAACTTGAAATGAAAAAAATTATGGAAATGGAGAACAGATTAATAGTTGCCAGGGTTATTAAGGGGAGGGTGAGGTATGACAGAAGTGGGGTTGACTGTAAAAGGGCAACTTGAAGGATCCTTGTGGTGATGGAAATATTCTGTATCTTGACTATATCAATGTCAACATCTTGGTTGCGATATCGTACAGTAGTTTTGCTGGTTGCTACTATAGAGGAAACTATATAAAGTATACTTGGAATCTCAATATTATTTCTTACAACTACATATAAATAAATAATTATATCAAAATAAAGAGTTTAACTTTTTTTAAAGTGGAAAAAAGTGTACACGTATTTCCTCATTATTTCCCTTGCTGGATCTTTCCCCTGGAATTCTCTGAATGTAAAATGGACCTTGCCACTGTTTACCAGGCATAACTACTTCTCTTTTCTAGATTAATGAAAAATCTAGGGCTTTGGGAAGTAGAACTTCCTTTCTTCTAACTGAATACCAGTCCTCAGATTCTCAAAGATAAAGCTAATTTAGCCTTCCTTTTTAAAACCATCTCTCACTTTACAATCCTTTAGAAATCACAATTACTATTATATGAAATAAATTTCTTTAATATTACGCCTCACTCACCCCCAAATGAAAACCATCTCCCATTTTTTTTTTCTTTTTCTTTTTTTTTTTTTTAGTTCAAAGCCTGGTATTACCATATTTAGCAAAATATTATTCTTTCATTTATGTGACGTACTTTGATTCTGAAGGAGTTAGTACCCCAAATTTACCCAACTGACTAAGAAGTATCTAGCACTAAGCACTTTTATTTGATTTCTCCAGTTTCAGGGGTCATCTTTGTACAATCCACTAAGGCAGATGACTACTTTCTCCAGATTGATCCTCATTCATAAAATGAATAGACTGCAAGCAAGAGATAATAACAGATGGCACAAAATATAATACAAGAGATAGTAACAATAAATTAGCAACAGCTAACATTTAATGGCCATTAACCACGTATAGAGTACTATGTTAAGTGATTTATGTCATCTCACTAAATCCTCACTACATTCTAGAAAGATAGATACTATTATCTTCCTCATTTTACAGGCTCATTTAGGCTTAAAGGGTTGAATTAACTAACCATCCCAAAGAAACAGCCAGGATACAAGGCAGCATATATTCAAATCTAGGTCCTCTGACCCTACAGCCCATAATCTTAGCCACTGCTCTGGGGGTTTAAATTCCCTTGATATCTAAGAATTCAATAATTCCATTCTGTCAAGAAATATCACGGGATGGAATTTTTGCTCTGAATGGAAGTTTGGTCTTCATGAACTCTTATCAACCCTTAGGGCTTATGATCTTTGAGGAGTATGTATGCATTGTAATAACAGTATGTGGCAGAGTTAAGAATACATATATTTCACCGAGCACAGATATTCAACAATGCCAGACCTCATAACTGTTAGCATCTCCAAAGTGGAGCCCTGGATAGTTAAACCATCCCTAGTCTCTGTTACATATCTTAACATATTTGTCAGCATGACACAGCTAGTCTTCTCCTAAAACCAAATTTCTCTTGGAAAATTATCATCAAACCACATTTCTCATTGATGGGTCGCTAAAGCATTTTTGTTCTTTATCCCATTCTCATTAGTTTCTTTTTTCCTTCTCGTTTAAATTCACTCTTTCCTTTTTCTTCGCTTCCAGATATCCTGGATTTCTTTTTCCTTCACCAGAGGAGTTCTCATATTGAAATCAATCACATTGAAATCAATCCTTGTATAGTTTGAAGGAAAGAATCATCCTGAGGCTGGAGAAACCACACCTCATTCTTCCATTCTGAGAAGGTTAAAAAATAACATTAGAAACATTTTTCTTAATTCTTGGTTGTCTGAAAACAGCTATGTGTGCAACAGCTGGCACCCAATACTTTTTATTTTACATTATTCTGAGACTGTACTAGAAAATAGATGTGACTTCAAATCTTTCTTTTTTCTTTTCTATTTTATTTCTCGTGTGTGTGTGTGTGTGTGTGTGTGTGTGTGTGTGTGTGTGTGTGTGTGTGTGTTTTCATGTGTGTATGCTTTAGAAACTTTTTTTGGCATTCCTGTCCACTTCTCATGGAGCCCTGACCAGTTATAACAAGGCTTCACCGCCCCCTGCTGAGTGCATGAAAGCTCATTCCAGACTTCACAAGGAGGCTAGCATGGCCCATAGAGACACGACAGAGTTTCAAAACTCTCACAAAAATAAACAACCAAACAGAGCCTTGAGTGTTCTCTGTGGAAAACAGTCTGTCCTTTTGGAGATATGATTATTTCAATTGTTTAAAATCCATAGAAGCCCTACTTTAGTATCCCTCAAGTATTCTGTTTGCACAGAGAACACATCTGCCCCAGAGAAGGGTAATGAAGGATCTCTCAGACATGCCCTCACACTTGAAGAATTAACATTCCTAGTGACTACTGTTGCTCATACCTCTTGCTCCTCCCATCAAAGTACCTTAGACTTTCTTATCTCAAACCCTCAGTTAATCCAGACATAGGGCTAACTTCACCCATGGGTAAAAGGAGAGGAACAGTGATGAAATCTTCAGAGCAGCGGATTATCTAAAACATTCACTTATCCTACAATGAAATGATGTCTTTCAAACAGTAGATTTACATGGCAGTGTTTACTTTGTTTAAGTTAATGTTGTATATTGATCCCCTACCCCTGCCAGAGAAGACATGTCTAGGGTTATAGAGAAAAGTCAGACTGGGAAGAAATGCTTGTTGTCAATATGGCCGTACAGCAATTGGGAAGGCCATCTGCAGATGAAAGAGGGCTAGCTCTATCTTGACTTCCTCTTTACCAAGGTAGTAAAGGCAGAGAGGCAATGAGCCGGTACAAGTAGCCAAAGTCCCACTTGAAATGTGTGGGGTGTCCCAAAAAGTAGGGTCTAGACCGTGAAACATTGGTTTCCTGTCTACTTAAATTCCTATTCCAAATCTTTGTGATCAGCAATCAGCAAACTTTCTGTAAAATGCCAGATTATAAATATTTTAGGCTTTGTAGTCCATACAGTCTGTCACAGCTACTCAACCATGCCACTGTAGTGCAAATGACACAATAGATAATACATAAATGAATTAGTATTTGTATCCCAATGCAATTTTATTTACACAAATAGGTGGTGGACTCCATTGAGATTGTAGGTCATAGTGTAACAACTCCTGGTTCAGATGCCTATTGGTGAAACCCAATAAGCACTCACGCTTGAAACAATATGCATAAAAATAAAGAATAATAAAGGAGGATTTGTCCTACCAGGTATTAGTCTGTACTATAAAGCCACAATAACTAAAGTAATCTAGTACTGATTAAATGAATATGGCAGACAATCTAGCATATACAAAAATGTATGTAATACAGGAATCATCAAAAATCAATGAGAGAGAAGATGAAATGCTTAATAAATGCTTCTAGATAAGTTTGTAATTTGGAAACAAAAAGAAGTGATTTTGTTTAGCACTTTATGTAAAAATCAATTTCATAAAGATTAAAAATTTTTAAATATTAGAAAATGCAAATGAATGCTTATCAAACCTCTGGATTAGGAAAGTCCTTTTGAAACAAAAAAAGACAACCAAGTAAACCATAAAATATTTTATGTCAATAGTTTTAACTACAGAAAAATTCAAATATTTCTGCCCCTCAAAAAACATCATAATCAAAATTAAGAGGCAAAATTTTTTTTTTTTTTTTTTTGAGTTGGAGTCTCACTCTGTCACTCAGACTGGAGTGCAGTGGCTGCTTTCGGCCACTGCAACCTCAACCTGTTGGGCTCCAGCGATCCTTCCACCTCAGCCTTCTAAGGAGTTGGAACTACAGGCACGTGCTACCATGCCCGGCTAATTTTTGATATATTGTAGAGATGAGGTCTTGCCAATTTGCCCAGGTGGGTCTTGAACCCGCGGGCTCAGGCAATCCACTCACCTCAGCCTCCCAAAGCGCTGGGATTACAGGCTGAGCAACCGAGCCCGGCCAGAGGCAAAATTTTAAAGAAATGTTTGCCACAGTATGTATTTATAATACCAAGTGATAATATTAATTTTTAAAAAGCCCATCAAAATAATAAGGAAAAAACTTAAAGCCTCAGTAGAAAATATTAGGTCTATGACACAAACATTTCATACCACCGTAAGAAAGAGAAAATGTTCACATTTTAAAAATAAACATTTCAAGGATGAAATCATGCCCCTTAATATTAGCAAAGGCTTACTGAGGCTGACATTAGCTCCCATGTTCTGCAGGTGAGTAAGAGTAAATTGCTGTAACTTCCCTGGAAGGCAATGTTTGTGTATGTGTTATATATATATATATATATATATATATATATATCTCAAGACCCTTAGATTTATGTACCCGTATGTACATCACAGCATTGTTTCTAATGGAAAAAATAAAAATGAATTTAATGTCTATCAAAAAGGACTAATTAATAAAATATTAATACTAAAGAATATTATTCAGCTGTTAAAATTGTTTTCAAAAATTTAATGATTGAGGAGGAAAAATTAAGAAATAAATACAGAGAAACATAGTAGGAATTATTTCTAGGTTGATCATTTTTAACTTCTTTTTAACTTCTCTATATTTTCCAAGTATTCTATATCAAGAGTCAGCAAGCTCTGTAAAGGGTCAGCTAACAAGTACTTCAGGCTTTGCAGGCCAGAGTCCCAGTTGCTACCACTCAACTGTACCACTAAAAAGCAAAAGCAGCCAGACACAACATGGAAACAAATGGACATGACTGTGTTCCAAGAAAACTTTATTTACACAGACCTTCATGTACCAACCCCTGTTCTATATGAACGTGAATTACTTTTTGTAATAAGAAAAAGAATCCAGCCGGGCTCAGTGGCTCAGCCTGCAATCCCGCGCCTTTGGGAGTCTGAGGTGAGTGGATTGCCTGAGCCCGCAGGTTTGAGACACGCCTGGGCAGCGAGACCTTATCTCTACAATAAATCAAAAAATTAGCCGGGCGTGGTAGCATGTGCCTGTAGTTCCAGCTACTTGGAAGGCTGAGGTAGAAGGATCACCGGAGCCCTGCAGGTCGAGGCTGCGGTGGCCGGGAGCGCCACTGCACTCCAGTCTGGGTGACAGAGTGAGGCTCCAACTCAAAAAAAAAAAAAGAAAAAAGAATCTTATGTTTGTTAAAGTTTTTTTTAATAGATTGTATTTACTCAGCTCTTACCAGAACTTTCCTTCTTTCCCCCCAATTTTCAGAATCAATGATACAATGTTGGTTACAAATTAGTTTCTCATTCATGTCTAATGCAATGACCCAAGACAGCACTGTGGACTCTATTTCACTGTGGTGAGTGTACACCTAGTACACCTAAATGTAGTCAAAAGAGCCCTGCACTTTGGATCAGAAACCTTGGGTAAATCACTTACTAGCTGAGTGATTTCAGATATGTTATTTAACTGGAGTGACAGTTTCTTCACCTGTATGATAACAATAGTAATATATACCCCATCTGGTCAATTTTTCAATCGGGTCATATGTGGAAGTATCTGACCCTGAACTGACACAAATTAGGTACTCAATAAAGATAAGTGGAATTTTTCTTTGAAAAGTGTTAGAGCGAGTGCTGTTTTGAGAGTCAATCAATTATATTTGGATGACAAGAGAGGATGCTGCAGAAAGCAGTAGCAAAGGCCTAGAAACTTTCAGTTCTACCCAAAACACAGAGCCACCGAGGGGTCCGAGAACACAGTTTTGGAACATCCATGACATGGCTGTTTGTATTCTCATAGGCCAAATAATTTCTATCAACTCCAAAAAACATAAGACTATATTATAAGCACCACCACCACAAAAAAGGAAGCAAGTCGGATGCAGTGGTTCAAGTCTGTAATTCCAGCACTTTGGGAGGCCAGCGTGAGGGAACTGTCCAAGCCCACGGGTTCAAGAAAAGTCTGGGCAACTTGGTGAGATCTCATCTCTACAATAAACCAAAAAATTAGCCAGGCTCATGTGGTAGTGCACACCTGCAGTTCCGGCTTCTTGGGAGTCTGAGGCAGAAGGATTGCCTAGCCCAGCAGGTCGATGCTGGGGTGGCTATGAGTGCCACTGCACTCCAGCCTGGGTGATGGAGTGAGACTCCAATTAAAAAAAAAAAAAAAGTAGACAGTAACTCACCAGTACTCTCCAGAGCACTCTTTGAGAGTTCTTATTGAATCAGAGATGTTCTGGGAGTAAAGAAGGGAAAAGAACATGGGTGGAAGACAGAAAGAGAAGTCTATCGAAAAATTGCCCAGGAACTCTCTGTTCCTAAACGAATTGCCTTCATTCCCAGGAGAGGCCACTTGGGCCACATCTCAGTTGGGAGCCCTAGTCTCTGCAGGAATTACACTTCACACATAGCCAATGCTTTACATTATGATTTGGGACTCTAGAAACAGCCCCAAGAGGGAGGACTAAACCTGATCTTTTTGTGTCTTATCCAAATTCCCAGTTTGGAGGTTTGGGGAATCACTGCCTGTTAAGAACTCACTAAACGGGGCTTTATTATCCTATTACCGTATAACCTAAAGTTCACTTTTCAGCCTGACTCTGGCATAACGTAACAAATAAAGAAGGTGTGTGACCCTGAAAAGTCATCTTTTGTGGATTCTCAAACTCTGGGAGGATTCCCAGACTCCAGAGACCCTTGTAACACATTTATCTATGCTCCCTGAAGTCTGCTACATAGGACTTCATCTACATATCAGTGAACCCAGAGTCTTTCTGCCCTTTGTCTCAGAAAAATATCTTAATCTTATCTCCTGATAAAAATGACATATTACCAGTCAAGAAATTGTTGAACCCACCTGTGACCTACAATCCCCACACCCCAGCTTGGAAATATCCCTCTTTCCCTGGTCAAACAATGAGAACTGCACATGTATTATGACTTCTTGTAACTTTTACCTTCCTAAAATTGTATATAACCAAGCCACCGTTTGACCACAGTGGGCACATGTTCTCAGGACCGCCTTAGGATGAGTGTACCTGGACTTAATCCTCAAGTTTGGCTTAAGAATAAAACATCTGAAATATTTTACAGAGTTTGGCATGCTTTCATCAACATGAGGAATGTAGAACAAGTATTATCAAGTTCTCTATGGGTGAAAGAAAACAAGATTTCAAGAGGTTAAGTCACTTACTTAAGGTCACCCAAGGGCTCATAAGGTCTTCTAGCCGAGTGTTCCTCCTATTTGATATTCAAGACCACCTTCTACCCCACAAGCTAGCTCCCAAGCATAACTCAAAAAGGAGATCATGATGTTAGCCCAAAAGGAATCAATTTGGAATGTCTTTTTGATGAGGATGGAAGACATTCTCCAAACCAAATTATTTCCTTCAGTATTAAATTAGAAATCCCTCAAAACAGAAAATGTCATTTTATTGGCATGATATACAGAAAGTACTGCACTGGTACTGTGAGCTGGGGGTAAGTATGGCAGAGAACCTCAAAAACAATTTAAGATATAATCTGATCCACATGGCTAAGAGGTGCAGCGGACATGACACCACTTTTAGAACCTGAAGTCCAAGGACGTGAGTTCTTTCCTCTGACCTGCGATAGCTTTGTGATATAGGTCGCTTACATATTCTAGCTTCAAGTTTGTTCATCCACAAACTAAGAATACCTATTATCTCCTTTATAGAGAATGTGTTTTGTTCTATTTATTTATTTATTTATTTAGCAACTATGGGGAGCTTTTATTAGGTTGCCAAGTTGGTCTCAAACTCCTGGCCTTAAGCAATTCTCTCGCTCAGCCTCAGCCTCCCAAAGTGCTGGGGTTATAGTGTTTTGTAAACAAATGTAAGGCATCATCATGCTAGAAACAAACATAAAGACCTAATGTTAAACTAAGGCCCATGAAAGACCATATTTAAGACTTCTAGTTCCCTGAATGAGGTGCTATAGGCCACACTCTTCCACCTTCCTATTGTTCCCTGCACCTACAGTCACAAAGAACCCTCATCACAGAGGTCACAATAAAGCCAGCCACATCTGACTACTTGGTGCCAGCTTTGAATCAATGACCACTGAGACCATGGAACAACTTTGAAGAGCAAACTTTAAAATTGATTTTTCTTTGCCTTTATCTATCTCCTTTTAAATTACAGCCAAGAGAGAAAGAGGAAGAAAAAGACAATTTTAAGGCAAAACACTCAATTAACTCTGAAAATCAAACATAATAAACTGAATATAGATTTGTCTGGCTACTGTAACCACTTCTGTCTGCCCCCATCTATCTATCCATCTATTATTCTCCCATCTCTCTTTAAGGGGACAGACACTGAAAATGGGGCCTTCTTTTTTTTCTTCTTTTTCTTTTGCTGGTGAAGTTAAGAAACCTAATTACCTTAGAGTTCTTATACAAGAGAAAAAGAAATTAAAAAGCAGAGGACTTTTCTTCAGTTGTTCCTGGCCCTTCTTGATTTCACAGACGTTTAAGGGCAAGGTGTGGTCTAACGATTGTCATAGCCTTGACATCAGGATCTCATAGCATTCATCAAGTGCTTCCTTGGGCATCATTAGTCCAGGACTGCAGTAAATGGAGGATACTAAGTGTCTCACATTCCAGACCTGGAGGGAGAAGCTCTAGGGTGTGATACTAAGAAATAAGGGAACTGATTCTTAAATGTCATAGTTGATTCCACTTCTGACTTAAAAACATCTGAACTGAGCCAAACATCAGTATCCAAAATTGTGGCTCTTTTCCTACGTGGGTGGCCAGTAGTATGGCCACTAGCAATTTTATACAGAATGTTTTCCAATCATTGGTCTCCTGTCCCTGGAGAAATAAGGCACATTCATCATATGAAGGGATAAGAGGTCTTCCTTTATAAGTTCAGGAAATGTGGGTTCTTAGATTTATAACTGTGCTGGCTCATTGAGTTTAAAGTCAATAGAATGCTATTTTTAGCACAATTAATTTCAGTTTTTGTGCTGACAATAGTTTTTTAAATTAACTTAATTGCTTTAGAATGAAAATGTGTTCGTTTTTAATTTTTGTTATGATTAGGAAACTTTGTGTGCGTGCGTGCATGCATGCATGCGTGTGTGTGTATGTTTAGAGTTCAGAAACCAGGGAGAAAAGGTTTAAAAAATCACATTTGCTCTCATCCCTATTATTCAAAAATATCCTGTTAGCATTTTTTTCCATTTTTTGTGTGAAACTAGATGGTGTATGGTGTTTTCTAGAAGTTAGGAAGTCCATGTTTCACTTAAATCAAATTTCCTCTCTCTCTCATAGCAGATTCTTCTGGCAGTTTACATATGGGACCACCGTTAGCAAATGAAGACTGACAGACAAAATACTGAGCCTTTCACAATGTTTGATTTCCCTGGTTTGAGTTTTTTTAGATGAAAAAAAATCACGTTTAATCAAACTTCCTAATTTAGCTGCATGCTGAACCAACATTCAAAGTCTTAAAGTCTAGAGTGGGTGTTAACAAATACAGGAAAAACTCATTCTAAATCTTGGAGTTATGGAATCACCACATGGTACATTTGAAAAAGACCTGAGCAACTGCAGAGTCCAGTGGTTTTCAAACTGTGTTCCATGGAACCCTGGAGAATTTTTAAAGAATCCCTGGGAGCTCCAAGATTTGGGAAGGCAGTGGTGAGGGCAAGGGGAGCAGGAGGTGGGGCAGGGGCCAGACTAGGAAGGCAGAGTTCTCTTCCTGTACCCGTATGAACTCCCCCAATCAAAACAGGTCTCCTTCTTGCATGTTTTATCACTTGGGTATCTAAATAACATTTCATGTTATGAAACTGTTTAAAAAATAAAAGATAAAAACAGCTGATGTGTTCCAGACCTCTTGTGTTACAGAAGAATAAACAGAGGGCAGGAATATAATGATTTACACATGGTCACACAGTCAATTAATGGCAGAGTATAGTAGATGATTGTCACGGGGTAGGGGGGTGGTTATCCAACAGTCTAGCCTCTTCCCATCTTGGAGGAAACCCCAGCTATGCAGAGTGTGCCACAAAAACAGCATCAGGAAGAATCCCGTTTTTTCCATGCTCAAGCAGCCAAGGCATAAACATGTGACAGACTCAATAAGTTAGCTACTTCTTACCCAAATCTGAATCTAGAACAAATATTCTCAAATATACTCTGAGGGGTGGAGACCTGGCCAGGTTTTTCCTGCAACCTAGTCCTCCAAAGCCCCATTGGTTCCTACCTGTTTTCAACACCTGCCCCTCTAGGGTCCCAGTAATTGTCTTCTTCCAATAAATCAATGTTTAATTGAAAAAACACTTCCTGATACACAGACTGTGTGTTCAAACCCAGTGCTCCTTACAGAGATCCATTTCTTTGTTCCTGATGCCAATTTTCACCATGGAGACCAAAGCATTTTCCCTGGTTGGAAAAAAATGTACTCCAACTGGGATAGACTTCTTATCAGGGGACTATATGTATAAGGTCAAGCTACAAAAATTCTCCTAGGTGGGAAGTTGGGCAAAGGCAATGATGAACACTTACTGAGTACCTACTATGCATCGGGCATCATTCTCCACCTTACATGTCCTGGCAAGTAGAGAACATGGTCCTCATTTTACTGATAAGGAAAGTTATGTCCCACAGAAAGACTAATCCAAGACTTACTTGCGAAGTCAGAAATTGAATTTAAAAAAACCAGAGACATTTAATTTCATATATCTTACCATATTCTACAGCATATATTAAAAGTTGCACTCCAAAAGAGATTATAGACTACCATAGACATCTTGTCAAGGAGTTACTATTATTATTTACTTTATTATCAAGATGTGGGGTACAGGTCAGGGTGAGGTACATAGCAATGTATGTGCAGGGGAAGTTTGGGCCTCTAACTGGTTCTCACTTTGCCTGGTTTAGGATCAGGTATCCTCTGTGTTATTACGTGCCCCCACCCCTCTGCTGGCTGTATCCCACAACTGCTGATCCCTCCCTTGTGCTATTGTGATTAATGTTTAGGTCCCACTTATGAGTGAGAACATATGGTATTCAGTTCTTTGTTTCTATGGAAATCTTACCAAGGAATTGGTCTTCCAATTCCTGGTTTTCCAGATCAATTCATTCCTATCTATTGACCTAAAATTAGATTAAAGGTAGATAAATAGATATAATCATTTAAAAATAAATATGCCAACAATAGAGTGACCTATTCCCCAGGTAGCTCTCAGTTTTGACACCACTGTTGTCACCATGTGTTGCTTTCCACTGAACAGGGGGGACCACTGGGCCCAGCTTGTCCCAACAGTTAGCTGCATTTCCCATTACTCATGTTCACCCTGTTTTCCATAACTAAACGAATGTGGCCAGAGGAGATTGTGAGCAAACCTTGGCAGAGCAGCCTGAGAAAGCAAAGACACGATGCCAAAAGTGGCCTCTGGTCATCCCCAGCTCGCTCCAAGCACAGATGTCTACCCTCAGATACCAGACACCTGAGGGCAGAGCCCAGCCCCGATTCACATGTAGGAGGGTTATCCAGGACACAGTCTGGCAAGTGGCACTCTTTACTGGAAGGAATTTGATTAATCATTCTCATTACCTTTCAATTCCATGCACCTGAGCTCATTTGCTCTCAGCCCAGAATCAGCAGTCAGTGGCTTAAATGGCACAAGAACACCCAAACTGACCATAATAAGTAGAAGGAGACATGGTTCCCCATGGCCTCCACTCATGCAGTGTGCTCTTAGATCAGAGAGCTCATACAGACCTTGCAGTTCCTCCTCAAATTCCTCCAGCCTCATGAGACCGAGGAGACAATGTCCCCACAGGTATCCTGAGTACTGTTACCTTAGAATTCTAGGTACAAATTGGAAACAAGGAGGGAGGACAGGGGCTTACCCAGAGCCAAGTTTCTCCTTCCTAGGAAAAGGTACCGGTAGCCAAGAATACATGCCAAAAGAAAACAGATAGCAAGGGTCTGCCAGGCAAACAGTGCCCACTATTGTTAGTATATATACATCTGGACATTTCTCACTTGAATCACCTATTTACACATACTGCAGACTCTTCCCAGGATTCACAGTAACCATAGATTTTTCTAACTTTGACTCATAACCCTTTTAAAGCTGGATCCACATGGCTCAGTCTCAATGAATATCACAGTTGAAGAAATACATCAGTTAATTTCTTTCCCTGATGTTCTTGGGAACAAGAAAGGTCCCCCAAACACATAAGCAAACACGTCGCTAACACCACTTCTTTTCTACTTAGGTTCATCATATCCCACAGCCGTTCTGGAGTGTCTCCATTCACCCATCCACAAGCCCTCTCTTCCACCTCATCATGCTGAACTTTTTTCTTCACCCTTCTCTCTGCCCTTGCTGCACGTTATGATGTAGATCAAAGGGTGCAAAGTGTACTGAGCAAGCAGCACCTGGCCTGAACACATGTTCTGACAGGCCGATCATCAGATTTTGATTACATTTTTGTCTTGAGCTAACTGTCCACTTACATGACTGCTGTAAGAAATGATACAGAGATCCCAAATATCCTTTATCCAGTTTCTCCCAATAGTAACATCTCACAAAACCTACAGGACAGTATCACAGCCAGAATATTGATATTAATGCCATCAAGACCCAAGACATTTCCAACAACACAGGGGTCATTCAAGTTGCTCTCTTATAGCCTCATCCTTTCTCGCTGCCCCCAACCCTGACTAGTGAAATACACTAACCCAGTCACTGCTCTATGTTTTGTTATTGAAAGAATGTAATATGAAAGGAATCATACAGTATGTACCTTTTGAGGAGTTGTTGTTTTTTTAACTCAGTGTAATTCTCTGGAAATTCATCCATTTTGCTGCATGTATCAATAATTGATTTCCATTTAATTATTTACTTGAGTCAGAGTCTCACTCTATTGCCTAGGATGGAGTGCAGTGGCACCCTTATAGCACCTCAACATTCTGGGCTCAGGCGACCCTACCACCTCAATCTTCCAAGTAGCTGGAACTATAGGCATGCCACTATGCCCAACTAATTTTTTTTATTTATTGTAGAGACGAGGATTCACCAAATTGCCCAGGATGGTCTTGACCCCCTGGGCTCAGGCAATCCTCTTGCCTCCACCTCCCAGTGTGCTAAGATTGCAGGCGTGAGCCACCATGCCCAGCTAGATTTCTTTTTTATTACTGGCCAGTATTTGCTCACTGAACAATATCTGAGTTATCTCATTTATGGCTATTACAGTACCATCTCCTACAAACATTCTTGTACAGAATTTTGCGTAAACATATCTTCATTTCTCTGGGATAAATGTCCAAGACTGCAATTGCTGGGTCATATGATTACTGTATGTTTAATGTTTTAAACATTAAAAAAATTGTCCAGCTGTTGTCCAGAGTGGCTGTGCCATTTCATATCACTACCAGTCATGTATGAGTGATTCAGTTTCCCCACACCTTTCTTATTACATTGAATTTTAAGAGTTCTTTATATATCCTAGATACTAATCCTTTGTTGGATATTGCAAATATTTTCTCCCACTCCATAACTTGTCTTTTCATCCTCTTATTAGGCTTTCTCACAAAGCAAATTTTTTAAAATTTTTATGAAGTCTACTTTATTAATTTTTCCTCTTATGGATTGAGCTTTTGGTGTCAAGTCTAAGAACTCTTTGCTTCACCCTAAATCCTGAAGAAAATCTCCTATGCTTTTTCTAAAAGTTTTATAGTTTTACATTTTACATTTATGCCTGCGATCCATTTTGAGTTAATTTTTGTATAAGTTGTAACACTTAGGTTGAGGCTTTTTTTTTTTTTGTCTGTAGGTAGTCAATTGCTCCAGCACCATATGTTGAAAAGGCTATCTTTCCTCCATTTAGTTGCTTTTGTGCTTTCTTCAATAATCAATTGGATAGATTTGTGTGGCTCTGTTTCTGTGTCCTCTACTCTGTTTCATTGACCTACATGTCTATCCCTCCACCAATAACACAGTCTTAATTACTGTTATCTATATAGTAAGTTTTTAAATTGAGTAGGCTCATTTCTCCCGAGGTATTCTTTGTAAAAATTAGGTTAGTTATTCTACTTGCTTTTTCCTTTTATATAAGGTTTTCAATAATCTTGTCTACATCTACAAAAAAAATCTTGCTGAGACTCTGATAGAAATTGTGTCAAACCTATGTGTTAATTTCTGTGGCTGCTAAAAAAAAAAGGTAACACAACCTTGGTAGCTTAAGACAACAGAAATTTATCTCACAGTTCTAGAGGACAGAAGTCTGAAATCAAGGTATCAAGCAGGGTTGCACTGTCTCAGAATCTTGCTTAATTCTCCCAGCTTCTGGCACTGGTGACATTCCTTGGCTTGTGGCTGCATTTCTCTCTTCTCCATCTTCTCATTGCCCTCTCTTTTGTGTCTGTGTTCTCCTCCGTGTGTCTCCTATAAGAATACTTGTCACTGGATTTATGCCCACCCAGATAATCCAGGATGATCTCCTCATGTCAAGATCCTTAAATTAATTACATCTGCAAAGACTCTTTTTTCCAAATAAGGTAGCAATCACAGATTCAAGGGATGAAGATGTAAACATATCTTTTAGGGGACTGCATTCAACCTCCTACAATGTGGCTATCAATTGGGGGAGGAACTGAAAACTTAACTATTTTGAGTATTCTGATTCATGACTTGCTACGCTCTCCATTTATTTAGATTTTTTAAAAATTTCTTTTATCAGCATTGTGTAGTTTTCAATATGCAAGTTTTTGCACAAGTTTTGTTAGATTTATACCTAGGCACTTAATTTTTGAGAAATGATAAATGGCATTATATTTTAACTTTGATGACCATGCGTTCATTGCTAATACACAGAAATACAATTGCTTTTTGTATGTGTAAATTGGATCCTGTGACACAGCTAAACTTGCCTGTTAGCTCTAGAAGTGTTTCTGATAGACTTCTTGGGATTTTTTTATGTAGACAATCATGTCATCTGCAAATAGAGACAGTTTGTTTCTTCCCTTCTAATTTATATGCCTTTTTTTCTTTTTCTCACCTTATCTTACTGGCTAGAACTTTCCAATACTATGTTGAATAAGAGTACAAAGAATAGATATTTTTGTTGAGAAAGTTCCCTTCTATTCCTATTTTTCTGAGCGTTTTATAATGAATAAATATTGAATTTTGTCAAGTGCTTTTTCTACACCAATTGTTATGATTATGTGATTTTTCTCCTTCAGACTGCTAATATGGGGGATTATATTTGTTGATTTTTGAGTTGAACCAGCTTTACATTTCTTGTACCTTCCACTGCACTTGTTCATGGCATATAATTGTTATATATTGCTGAAATGTACTTGCTAATATTTTCTTAAAGATTATGTGTCATATTCATGAAGGACATTGGTATGTGGTGGTTTCACTTGTTCTTCATCTGGTTTTGGTACCCACTAACTTCATAAAGCAAATTGTTAAGTGATTCCTCCTTTGCTATATTCTGGAATAAATTGTATACAATTGGTATTAATTCTTCTGTTTGGTAGAACTCCCCAGTGCAATCATGTGGGCCTGGAGATTTCTTTTTGGGGAGTTTTAAAATTATTTCCTTAATAGTGATATGGCTATTCATATTATCTATCTTATATTTGCCAATTTGGAGTAGATTGCATTTTTTAGGAAGTGGTCTATTTCTTCAAAGTTGTCAAATGTGTGTAGAGCTGGTTTTCAGCATGCTTTTGTTACCTTTTGTCTACAAACCTATAATGATATCCTTTGTTTTATTTTTAATATTGGTAATTTATATCTTCTTTCTTTTGTTTTCTTTATCAGTCTTACCAAAACTTTGTCAACCTTGTTGACCTTTTCAAGGAATCATTTCTTGACACGTTGCTTTTCTAGACTGTTTTTGTTTTCAATTCCATTGATTGCTACTCTTCTCTTTATTCTTTCTTTTGCTTTCTTTAGACTTATTTTTCTCTCTGCCCTCTAGACTTCTAAGGTATGAGTTTAGATTATTGATTTGAGACTTTCCCTTTTTCCTAATATATGTACTTAGTTATATGACTGTCTCTCTCAGCATTGCTTTGGCTGCGTCCCACAAATTCAGATATGCTGTATTTTTATTTCCATTCAATTTAATGTATTGCTCGATTTCTTGAAACTTTCTCTTAGACTCATGGGTTATGTAGAAGTATCTTGTTTAGTTCATAAATATTTAGAGAATTTCCTGGTACCATTCTATTGTTAATTTCTAGTTTAACTCCATTAGCCAGTGAGGACACTGTGTACAATTTAAATTCTTGTGAATTTGTTGAGGCTTCTTTTATGGTGGAGGATATAGTCTGTCTTAACATATGTCCTAATTTTTTTTTTTTTTTTTTTTTTTTAGTTGGAGTTTTACTCCGTCATGCAGGCTGGAGTGCAGTGGCATGCTCACGGCCACACCAGCTTCGACCTGCTGGCTCAGGTGATCCTTCTGCCTCAGTCTTTCAAGTAACTTGAACTACAGGCACACACTACCACACCTGGCTAAATTTTTTATTTATCATAGAGATAAGGTCTTGCCAAGTTGCCCGGGCTGTTCTCAAACCTGTGGGCTCAGGCAATCCCCTTACCTCATCCCCCCAAGTGCTGGGATTACAGGCTTGAGCACCATGCCCGGCCTTGACATATGTTCCATAAAAATTTACACACAAAAAAAATTTCATTCTGTTGCTGCTGGGTAGAGTGATCTATAAGTATCAAATAGATCCTGTTAGTTGATGGTGGTATTCTTTTATGTTGCTATGGACTAAAATATGTCAACCAACCTCAGATTTATGTGTTGAAATCTTAACTCCCAATGTTTCCATATTTGGAGATAGGGTCTTTTAAAAGGGTAAATGAGGTCCTAAGGGAGATCAATAAGACCGGTGTTCTTTAAAAAAAGAGCAAGAGCCAGGCTCGGTGGCTCAGCCTGTAATCTTGCTCCTTTGGGAGGCTGAGGTGAGTGGATTGCCTGAGTCTGCAGGTTCGAGACCCGCCTGGGCAGGGAGACCTCATCTCTACAAGAAATTAAAAAATCAGCTGGGCGTGGTAGCGCATGCCTGTAATTCCGGCTACATGGAAGGCTGAGGTGGAAGAATCGCCGAGCCCAGCAGGTTGAGGCTGCGGTAGCTGGGTTACTGCACTCCAGTCTGGATGACAGAGTGAGACTCCAACTCAAAAAAAAAAAAAAAAAGAGCAAGAGACAGCAGGGATGTACATGCATGCACAGAGGAAAGGCCTTGGGAAGACACACTGAGAAAGCAGTCATCTGCAAGGAGCCTCAGGAGAAACCAAACTTCTGACACCTTGATCATGGGCTTCCAGTCTCCAGAAATATGAGAAAATAAATTTATGCTGTTCAAGCCAGCTTGTATTATTTTGTTATGGCATCCCTCACAGATTAATGAATATATCCTTGCTGATTCTTATCTGGTTGTTCTGCCAGTTGTGGAGAGGAGTGTGATGTCTCTGACTGTATCTATAGATTTGGCTATTTCTCCTTTTAGTCTATTAGTTTTTTGCTTCACATATTTTGCAACTCTATTGTTTGGTCCATATACATTCAGGATTGCTATGTTCTTGGAGCACTGATTCTTTTTTCATTACATAATGTCTCTTCTATCTCTGGTAACAATCTTTGCTGTAAAGTGTAATTTATCTGATTATTACTACTGCCACTCCTACTTTCTTTCAATTACTGTTGGCATAATATATCTTTTTCCATCATTTTATTCATTTTCATCCTTCCTATACAATTATATTAGAAGTGAATTTCTTATAGATATCATATAGTTGGGTCATGTTTTTAATATAATCTATCAATCTCTGTCTCTTAATTGGTATATTTAGGCCATTTACATTTAATGAAATTATGAATATGTTAAGGCTTAAGTCTACCATTTTATTATTTTGTTTTTCATTTCTCTGTTTTACTTTTTCTGTTGGTAACTTGAACAGTTTTTAGAATTCCATTTTATCAATAGTGTTTTTATATACAAAGTATTTATCTTTTGCATAGCTTTTTAAATGGGTGCTCTAGATATTATGTTTTATACATACATATACACATAACATCTCAATCTACTAGCATCACATTTTACCAATTCAAGTGAAATGAACTTTATCTTCCTTTACCCATCCCTGTTTATTATATAATTGTCTTGAATATTTCTGGCTATTCAGCTGGAATAGAATTTTCTGTTTTGGTGGGCTTCCCTTTTCCAGTTTCAGGACTAGAGAAAATAGATTTTTGTGTCCATTGATGTTTCCAGCTTCTCAACTTCTTTCGCTCCAGAAATAGAATATAGGAGGCAAAAAGAAGGCCCAGGGAACTCACTACCATGTATTTCCATGTGTCTCAAGGTTCCTAGCTAGTTTTCCCTTTTCTCTCACCTTTCAGAGTTTTCTTATATTTTACATATAATGTTAAGGGGTTTTAATTGTACCTGATAGATGAAATAGGAACAAATATGTCTACTCCATTTGTTTGGAAGTGGAAGTCTTTGTGGCAGTGTTTTAAAAACTGGAAAATCTCATGTAAAAACCAGATCTGTTACTATTCTTGAAAAATTGGAACATATGACAATGCAAAGTTTGCATTATGCATTCTAACAATCTGCTCTAGCTGCGTGGGAGCTGACCTCTTTAGACAGGGCATGTCACAGTTGGAGCCATGACATTTCACTGCATTACACTCAACTCATTTACGTTAGCCTTAGCCCCTGTAGGAATTTGAGTTTGCCACTTCCGGTGATGCCTCTCTGGCTAAACACACCCACTTTCTCCTGCTACTCTAATTTTCTCTCTCTCTCTTCTTAGCCTTTCCGCTCTGTATCACAAATCCCAAAGAAGTTATCTGGTAGAGATTAGATTATCTTTAGGAGAATGTGTGAGAGTGTGAGTGTGTGTGTGTGTGTGTGTGTGTGTGTGTGTGTGTGTGTGTGTGTGTGTTTTGCACATGTGTGGGTGTCAAAGAGTAAGAAAGAAGTTAAACAAAGAACAAACGAACTTGCACTGAGATTGAACCACATATGTTTAACTTTATAAGCATTCCTTGGAAGTCATGGGAGAAGAAGGAACGCTGTAAACACCTATTCATCATTACCTTCTGTCACAACGTCTCCAACTCAGAGCCTTAGCAATTGCTGTTTTCCTTTCTGGAACATCCTTCCTTTAGATCACTTCACATACATTGCATTGCACTCAGGTCTCGGGTCAAATGCCACTTACTCAGAAAAATCTTCCCTGACTACCCTGTCTAAAACAGCCCTCTTCCATTGTCAAACTTTCAATACCTTTTCCAATATCTTTTCTGTATCTTTCTTATAGCACTTAACATTACCTGCAAACACAATCTATATTTATTTGTTTTCTTGTTTATTGCCTATGCCTTTGAGCACGGGGAGACTGTCCTATTTGTCACTGTATCTCCAGTTCCTGGTACATTATAGGAGCTTACTAAACATGTAATGAAGGGATGAATTACAACCTAAAATATCATAATGAGAACACTGACAAAGTGTTCAAAATAGAATGGTGAAAAGTTTACAACCATGGCACTGCTAAACAACTGAGAGATCTGGGACCGGAAATATTGAAAGGTGAGAGGATGACACTCTTCAAATATTTAAAGTTTTGTTTATTGGGGCTTGACACGTTGGTTCATGCCTGTAATCCTTGCTTTTTTGAAGGCTGAGGCAGAAGGATCACTTGAGGCCAGGAGTTTGAGATCAGCCTGGGCAACACAGCAAGATCTCATCACTACAAAAACAAAATAAAAGCCAGGCATGAGCCAGGCTCGGTGGCTCAGCCTGTAATCCTGTGCCTTTGGGAGGCTGAGGCGAGTGGATTGCCTGAGCCCGTGGGTTCGAGACCCGCCTGGGCAGCGACACCTCATCTCTACAATAAATAAAAAAAAAATCAGCCGGGCATGGTAGCGCATGCCTGTAATTCTGGCTACTTGGAAGGCTGAGGCAGAAGGATCGCGGAGCCCAGCAGGTCGAAGTTGTGGTGGCCGGAAGCGGCCACTGCACTCTAGTCTGGGCGACAGAGTGAGACTCCAACTCAAAAAAAAAAAAAAAAAAAGCCAGGCATGGTGGTGCTTACCAGTAGTCCCCAATACTATGGAGTGGGAAGATCCCTTGAGCCCAGGAATCCATAGCTGTGGTGAGCTATGACCGTGTCACTGCGCTCTAGCCTAGGTAGTACAGCAATACTGTCATAAATAAATGAATAAGTTTTGTTTATTGGAAGGAGTAAATATGTCTTATATTGTTTTGCAAAGAGGCACATTTCTCACCACAAAGACAGACTTTCTAATCAATAGACATTCTTCAACAGGGAAGAATTTTCCAATCACTGAAGCTGGTTAAACTGAGACTAGATTACCTTCTAAGGGTCCATTGTCAAAGGAATTCTAACTTTGCCTGTACATTTTGACTGGGTAGCTTCTGAAGTCCCATTCAACCCCACGGTGCTAACATATTTTAAGGAGTAGAGCTGGTTTTTCACTTTCTCAACTCCAGGACGTACCATAGACAGGGGCACTGAGGTAGAAACTTAGTATAAGAAGGTTAACTGCAGGAAGTTTAGGAAAAGTAAATCTTTTAAAAGGTTTGAATCCTTGCTAGTATGAAGTATAAAATAACTGATTTTCACTTAAGAGTATGTTACAACTATAACTTCAAAACCATTGGATTTCTTTAGAGGCCAGGATAGAAACATTTTATAATTAATAAGGGTGTTTTCCCAGTATGTCTCTGGGATGTATATAATTAGTGTGTTTGAGGTTATTTCCTTACAGGTACTATGACTTCAATTCGGGTGACTACTAATCAGTGGTGATTGTGATTACAGAATGTATCTCAAATAATTAAGTATCTTCTTACATTATACTAGTTGTAGCACAATTTTTTTTTTCTAGAAAGTATGTCTTTAAAGCAGCATGGAATTTTTTAAGTATTAAAAAGTAATTATTAACTATGTTACATGACATATTTAAAAGAATAACTAGTTTGACAAGATTTAAAGAACTATAAACTCCTGGGGTACAGCTTGATATGTTCTCACCACTGATTAGTGAAGCTTTCCTATTTTCAGCAGCAAACAACCATAAAATTCATACTGACAATGTGCTTGTAATAAAAGCCCCTTTAGGTGCATAAACATTTCTGGCTCAACCTACAGCACTTCAGAAGTTGTTTCTTTAACATGGTGCATGATCAGAGAATACCAGATCCCAGTATCTAATATTTACAATATGAGTTATTAATGAGCTGTTCTAATGCTCATGGTAGCTAAAGATGTATCAGTATGTGGAAGGTATTAGAACCCACAAGGGAACCACTTTTATGCCTACATGAGATTCAAACTGTCCAACTTTTATGTTTTAAACAAACCAGAAAAGCTCAACAACTCACTTATTTAACACTGAATAAAAGCACACATTCAAAACCAATTTTTTTTTAAGTCAGAATCTCCTTCTGTCACCCAGACTGGAGTGCAGTGGCACACTCATGGCCATTGCAGCCTTGACCTGCTGGGCTCGGGTGATCCTTCTGCCTCCGCCTTCCAAGTAGTTGAAACCACAGACACACGTCACCATACCCAGCTAATTTTTAGATTTATTGTAGAGACAAGGTCTCACCATGTTGCCCAGGCTGGTCTTGAACCCCTGGGTATAGGCAATCATTCTGCCTCTACCTCCCAAAGTGCTGAGATTATAGGTGTGAGTCCCAAACCAAACAAATTGTTTTTTTGAGCCAGAGTCTTACTCTGTCGCCCAGACTAGAGTGCAGTAGCTCTCTAGACTGCAGTGCAGACTAGAGTACTCTGACGCTGCTCACGGCCACTGCAGCCTCAACCTGCTGGGCTCTGGCGATCCTTCTGCCTCAGCCTTCCAAGTAGCTGGAACTACAGGCATGCACCACCACGCCTGGCTGATTTTTGATTTATTGTAGAGACGAAGTCTCACCAAGTTGCTCAGGCTGGTCTCAAACCTGTGGACTCAAGCAATCCTCTAGCCTAGGACTCCCAAAGTGCTGGGATTACAGGCTTGAGCCACCATGCCCGGCCAAAACCAAATATTTTTTAAAGAATATGTCAAATATTACTCTGGTGCTCAAGTTAGCAGTCTCCTTCAATCCAAGTTAGAAGCTCATTCCATGCCAGTCTTGTTTTCTCCCACAGAGATATACAGTATATGTGGATGATGAGTTCTCCGCTTTGCTTATCAAATCCATATCGACGGCTTTGCCTGGAATTCAGGAGGGCTCCATCTCTTCTGGAGATGGCACCATCTATTCTCTTTCTGCCTCGTGTTTCCATCACACCACTTTCTCTTCCTCCCACTCCCACCCTCACACAACCAGCAGTCCTCCCTTTGCTGTTGGATCGCCATTCTGAGGGAAGAATAGGCACTTCCTGTCTCTGTTCCAACCAGAAGACACAGCCGCAAAATGCAAGTGCCATTACCAAGAACAGATGTCGTTTTGAGGCAGCACAGAAAGGATACACAACCACATGGCTTTGACCCTGATTTACAGACTTCTGGTGAGTGTTCACATATTTAAATCCCAGCTGTTTTGCTTTAATCTTTCTTCACACAGGTGGAATATCAGCTCAGCAGCTCAAAAACAGGACCAAGCAAAAATGATTTCCAGAAGCTACTGCTGTCATGCTTCTGTTTCCTATTTTGTAACTGCTTTAAGTCCAACTACCTGAGGCTGCTGAACTCTCAACAGTGCTTTTTCCACTTCAAACCTCCTGCCCCCAACCTATCTACAACCATAGTCTCCTCTGACATCAGACCCAGGGGAAACATACATCTCCACTGTGAAAGGCTCCCTTTTGCTGTGGACACGGCATTCCTGTGTTCTAATGTTTCATATACATGAGATACTTCAAATATTCCAGTTAAGAGTTTGAGCAAGCCCATCAAAAGAGGACTGGATAAAAAAAAATGTGGTACATATACACAATGGAATACTATGCAGCCATAAAGAAGAACAAAATCATGAACTTCACAGCAACCTGGATGGAATTAGAGTTTATAATACTGAGTGATCTTTCACAGAAACAGAGCTGAGTATCACCTGTTCTCACTCATAAGTGGACCTTGAACAACTACCTTAATACTAAAGAAAAGGACTGACAGTAGCGGGAAACTGGGGGCAGGGGCGAGGGTGTGGAGGGGTAGGGAGGTGGGATTGGTAGTAGTCGAAATCTGCCTGGGAAGGGGGGGTATACCTCATCAACAAGGGTACCTGCACAATGAATATTTGTATACCTAATCCTGAATTGTACTCCACAATTTTGAAATAAAAATTAAACGAGGAAAAATGAATAAATTATTTAAATAAATAAATAAAAATTTAAAGAAGAGTTTAAGCAAGACATGGTTCCTGGGTCTTGAGACCGCATATCAATGCCAGGTACTTCCTCTTCAGTAAGCTCAGAGTCATGGTGATGCCACAAATATTTTAATAGAGTCTGTATGTTAACCCAGAATTTCATTATTCTACTTAGGTGTCATTATTCTACCTAGGCCTCCTTCCATAATCATGATAACCAATGTTCTAATGTTCGCTGCATTATGACACAATGCCATTTATTTTTTATAGCACAAATATTTTACTTTTTGAAAGGGTCCACTAAGGGGAGGGGGGCTGGGGCCAGTGCCAATGCCGCAGGAATAATGAAAGATTGCAACAAGGAAGAAAGTAGAAAGAGGTAAAACTTATTATTCATCTTTTCACAGATTGAAAAGGGGGCTGCCACTCAGAGGCAAGTGTGGCATCAAACGGCCAAGAACTGGGTATATTTAAAGATCTTTGTAAGAGGGGTTTGGGCTGAGGAATGTCCAGGGCTGTAGGTCTTTGATGTTGATTGTAGTCACATGACTCCTAGATCTTGACATTGCCAGACATTAGCATCTCCTACCTTCAAGTGGTGGGTTGGGAGACAAGGGGAAGGAGTTTTCCTGCAAGAGACTTGTCAATCACAAACTCCTTGACTAAAAGGTGTTCTGTTATCATTTCTATGGTTCTGTCCTTGTCTTGCATCTAACAGAGATTTGCCAAGGGAATGGGGTTGGCTGCCAGCTTGGCCTGCAGTAGTATGTCTGAACGCTTCCTAAAACCTGCCTATTGGAAATGTAACTTATCTACTTCTAATCTGTGCTAGATTCAAAGCGTGTCAGGGGTACAGTCTAAGCAAAAATGGTCATGCTGAGGCAAAAGGACTACACTAAACTAAGTTTATTCTAGGTTCCTACAGGTACTTCCTTTTACATTTATTCAAGAGTAAGGGGAAGAGAAACTGTTCGTTGAAAAGTTAGAAATAAATATTTAAACATCTACTATGTGTGAGTAGCTATGCATGATGTTTTCATAGCCTTAATCTTTAGATGAACTCAAATAACTCTAATAACATGCACAACCAATATCTTGCAAGTGAAACCAGAAATTAAATGAGGCAAAGTAGCCAGTACAGATTAGACATAAATAGATATATTTTCCACAGGTAGGTTTTAGAAAGAGTTCAGACATTTTTTTAAGAATTACATTTTACTACAGGCCAAGCTGGTAGCCTACCCTACCCTCTCAGCAAATCAAAAGAAAACCCCATCAGGTATAAGAATAGGACAGCTCAGTCTTTCAACTCATGGTTTAGCATAATATTCACTAAGAAACTTCCAGGTTCCTTGTTGAAGGCGGAAGACCAAATACCACTCCTTAACTAACCAAAGCCATAGAAATCATAATAAGACCACCCTTTAGCTCATGAACTTATCAGTTGGAAATGTCTGGCAGGTCTCCTGCAAAAGACAATATGGTCAGGAAAAAGACCACCTCTCCCTTTGTCTCCTCCCATCAGAAGCAGAGATGGCAATCTCCAGGGTGGCTCCACCCTCTTTAGCATATCTATCATTGTGAAGGTATATCAAGTCTATTGTAGAGAGCAAAAGGTGTGGTTTCTCTTGCCCATGCCATCTCTGGCATGTCTCCCTTTTCTCTCTTTTTTCTCTGATAAACTTTGTTTTAACACTTTGCTGGCCACTCTAAAATTCACTTCAGAAACAAAACAAAGAATCCACAGGTTTTGTGCTGCACCCCACCCAGCATCATGAAATCTATGACAAAATAAATCCATAACTTACAGATAATATGCTTTTTTCAGGCCAGACAGTGGCTCACACCAGTAATCTCTGCACTTTGGGAGCTGAGGTGAGATGACTACTAGAGCCCCGGAGTTGAAGACCAGCCTAGACAAGACTGCATCTATACAAAAAATTAGCCAGGCGTCATGGCACATGCCTATAGTCCCAGCTACTTGGGAGCCTGAGGTGGAAGAATTACTTGAACCCAGGAGTGAGAGTAAAAGAATATGCTTTCCCCTATGCCAAGCTCTCTCATATTGTTCTGCAATTATGAAGAGTGTAATTATGCCATTGTGTATAAAATATAGATTAAGAGTCTAGACTTGGAAGTCAGAGTGCCTAGTGATCACTACCCATGACTTTAGACAAATCACTCAATATGTCTGTTTCCTACAAAATGAGGATAAGACAAGTGCCTATCTTCCAGTTTCAGCGAGGATCAAATGTGTTAACATAAGCGACAGCTTAGAACTCTACCTTATATATACTCAGTGCTATATAAGCATTAGTCGTTTTAGTAAATCTTGCTTCCCAGATGAGTATACGCTCTTTGAAAATTGGGATAATTACTTTTTTGTATTCCCACTGGTATCAAACGTAGGCATTCTGTAGTTTGATGAATTAATTCTTTTATTGACTAATGCCCTTTTCTCTGTTTACCAAACAATGTAGAAATAGCTTCATCCATCATGACTATTACCCTCAAGCTTGTAAGCATTGTTTCCAAAGCTTATAGTGAAGTCCAGTCTTAGACATCTGCAGATAAGCAAGCTAGACAGTGATTCTCAATTTTCCATTTCCTTACTCTTCTTGGAGAGATCATAGACTTCAAATTTAGTATGACCATAACAATACACTTGACATTGCTCAAAGTGTGAAGATGGTATAAATGGAGACTGTTCCTCATTCATTCATTTGCTCATTTACTTGTTCATTCAAGAGACACTAGTTCTTTTATTAGGCTTTAGGATAGGTACTAGAGAAGACAGAGTCTAGAGATAAATAAAGATAAGTAAAACAAATAATTGTAATGCAATGTGATAACCATATAACAAGTGGAATAAATGTGGAAAGAATCCATCCTAAGGAGATAACTAACATTTAAGCAACATCTGGAAGGAAGAGGAAGCATCTACCAAACAGAGGGTAAAGAATATTTCAAGAAGAAACATTATGCAGTATACACACGCAAAAGTGTATCTAGGTAAAATTGGGAAATTCTTTGTGGCTGGGGCATGGGCAATATTGGGTGGATTTCAAGAGTTGAGGCAAGAAAACTAGACTTGGGGTCCAGATTGCCATGTTGGAATGACTGAAGAAAGCAGGGACTGGAGACAAGGAAATTGGCCAAGAAACCAAGAGAGATAGGTAGGCTAATGGGATGGTCTCAGTCTTGGCATCATAAATGGAGAGAAGAAAATAGCTATAAGAAATCCTCAGCAAGTAGCACTGGTTGCACTGGTGGCAAATAAGCAGTGAGGGGTAAAGACGACTTCAAAACCTTCATTTGCTGTTTTGTTTTGTTTTGAGTCAGGGTTTACTTTATTGCCCAGGTTGGAGTGCAGTGACATGATCATGACTCACCACTGTCTCCAACTCCTGAGCTCAAGTGATCCTCCTGCATCAGCCTCCCAAGTACCTGGAACTACAGGCATGTGCCACTACAGCTGGGTTTTTTTTTTTTTTTTTTGTAGAGATGAGATCTCATTATTATTCAGGTTGGTCTTGAGCTTCTGGCCTCAAGGATCCTCTGGCCTTGGCCTCCCAAAGTGCTGGGATTACAGGTGTGAGCCACCATATCCAGTCTTGCTCTTTTTTGGCAATTTATTTTACTTAAGCAGACACACAGGGTGAATTTTTTTTTTAAACACAGGCTAATGAATACACAGAACCCCTCTCCAATTTTTGCTTAAAATTTGCTAATTAGGATTATTGAGCTTCATGCTTTTCCAGTGTCTTGGGCCTTTGCTTATACATCTTTCTTTGAACCAGTCTCATTAAAACGCTAATAACACTTAACTAAGCCCTGTAGCAAAGTAAGACCTTCTTCTCTACCAGAAGCTACACCAGCTTATCAACTTTGACTGGAGCTGAAGTAATCTTGACTTCCCAAACAGAAACAGCTGTGTCTAGGACTTAGCATCAAAGTATGTTTTTAAATAAGTAACTGGTAAAATGCAAAAGGACCACCTGGGGCAGTGAATAGGCTAACGCATTTAAAGGAGTATCAGAAAAACAAAGAGGATGACCCATCACACCTTTAATCCCAGAACCTTGTGAGGCTGAGGCAGGAGGATTGCTTGAGGCCAGGAGTACAAGACCAGCGGGGTAACACAGTGAGACCCAAGACCTTATCTCTACAAAAATACAATAAGACAAAATAAGAAACTAGCCAGGAGTGGTAGTGCATGCCTGTAGTCCCAGCTACTGGAGAGGTTGACATGGAAGGATCACCCGAGTCCAGGAAATCAAGGCTGTGGTGAGCTGTGATCATGCCACTGTACTCCAGCTTGGGTGACAGAGTAAGACTATGACTTCAAAAAAAAAAAAGAGAGAGAGAGAGAGAGGAAGCTGGGGGGACACATTTTGAAGGAACACTCCTTGACATGATTAGAAATCCCAAAACTGCCAAAAGCAGCAAATTCAAGAGAGACAGGGAAAGGAAAGATGGGGACAACAGGCAATCACTTGGGAGGAAATGAATTAAAACTCCAAAAGTGGAGAAGGGATCCATACACAAAAAAGTCTAGGCTAGCTGGAATTCTGAAGATGACCTTCACATATGACAGCATTTTCCTTTGCATAAACCATCAGCAGAGCACTACTGCATCTGCTAGTTCTGCCACTTGTATTGGACACATGATTTCACCTCTCTGAGCCCCCATTTTCTCATCTACAAATGGGGATGAAGACTGATCCTTGAAATCCTTGTGAGGATCATAAAGTGAGTTTTATCCATTTCATTTCACAGGTAGACAAGGGTAGATGCCCAGATTAACTGATTGATCCAGAAACCCAAGAACTTCCAGAACCAGAGCTAGAGCCATTGTCACTGGGAACGCTGGTATGGCGTTTGTTGGATATTTGTGAACAAAGAATTGGACACGACACAAGACTCAGGACAGCAAGACAGAGTTTTATTGCAAGCAAGGAAAGCAGAGCAGAGTAGACTGGTACACTCCTAAGAACCAAGGGGAGAAGGCTGTTCAGGAGTGAGACAGCCCCGTTTATTTCTTTGGTTTGATTTTTACAGTTTTCTTTGTCTTAGTCTCTGGTCTCGGTTGGTGAGTTCCTTCTCAGGCTTGTTTTCCCTCTCTATGGTTAGATCATAAATCCTTCGTGTGACCTTTGACATGTACTAATGTTTAGATGTTAATTGTGCCTTGTTAAAGTTACAAGTGTCTTTAAAAAATTTGGAGGCTACACATCTATCTTTTCATGATTTATTACTCATACATGCAATGAGTCAAGAACAAGCTAACGATTAACAGAAAACGTAAGTCTGAAACTAAATATCATAAAGGAAAAGAGTTTACATTTTTAGGATTTTAGAGAGGTTCAAAAGAGTCCAACCAGATTGCTTCTTATCTAGGTTTGCAGATGTTTCTTTAAAGACATGTAGCTTCTCCACGCCTCTTGGTTATCAGGTGGTTTAATATGGCTGGTTGTCCTCTCTCAAACATTAGCAATGATTTCCTAGATAAGGTCAACCTCCCTAACAGGTTATACTGAGGAAGGGGGGATAAAACCACATTTTAAGGGCAGGAAAAAGAAACAAAAAGTACACTTTAAATCCCAGCGGCTTTTGCATTCGGTCCATCTCATCATGAAAGACAATTTCTAACATGAGTAAATAACTGAATGTCAGCTGGCTTCCCGTTTCTTACCCCCTTTCCCTCTTCGTCGCCTGCTCATGTCTGCCTAACTACCTAACACCATGATCCTCTGATTTCCAGTTCAGTGAGTGTTTCTACTCACCTTTGATGCTGGTCCAGCCTGGGAGACCAGCATATCTTCCTGGGTGAGGGATAATTTGAAGAACACAGATAAATCATGTTCACTCTGTAACCCTGCCCTGCAGCTAAACTAGGATGTGACCACTCGTGACCATATTGTAAGTCTTATAACTCACTAAAATTTCATAAATCCATTCTGAGGGACTTAAGAATTCCTAACAGTCTATTGTCTACATTCACAGCAGGTGGCCACACCCATGGCATTTTTGCATCTCCAGTTTTTTATATCCCATTTTATAAAGCATGTAGTTAGTAGGGGAAAAAAAATCCCACTAGGACTCCCATGTTTAACCCCAGACACCTCTGGCCACAATCTGGGACCAGGCCTGCAAACATCCATTCCCATGCTCGGCACCCCAGTCACTGGTGTTGCTTTCTATGTTGTATTGAGTTTTTCCCTGTGTAAAACATGCTTCCTTGCGCATGTTCAATTATAAAATCTTTGAGCAAGCTTAATGGGACAGGGATAAGGAAGACCAGCTTAATTTAGTAAAAGACTAAATAATGGCATTTTAAATGGTAGTTTTCTTACTTCCCCATCGCTAAAACTACCAAAGCATTAAGAAAATTTTTGAAGTAACAGCTTCAATGAATAGATAGAAGCAGTTTTCAATTAGCATATGAATTGTTTGTAAGCAAAAGGTACTTACAAGACCTTTTAAAATCATCCCCAGACTTTTGTTAAAAATCTACTTAGTGATAGAAATAAAGGAAATATTTGTCTTTAAAGCGTTACAATAAGTACCCATCTTTCCTCCACAGCTTTGTTGACATTATCAATTTGCATTATCCAAACCTTGGGAAAAAGCCTCTGAGAGGTAAAAGTAAACTTTAGCTCAGACAAGGAAAATTCACACGAAATCAGATCCAGATTCAGAAAAAGGCCAAGAAGCTCTGAATGCAGAACTGCCAGCTTATACCTTTCTTTCCTGCCCCCAAAGTTTTCCTGAATGCCTCCTTCAAAAAGCCCCTCCTGTGAGTCAGGTTTGGTTTCAAGGGAACCAAATTCTCTATCCTGTTGTCTCTGTTTCTCTTAAGAAATAATGGCACATGTGTAAAAGGACCTCACAGAGTCAGCACAGAGGAGCTGACACTCAAACCAGTGTTGATTGTGCATCTAAAGCATATAATCTGTATTACTGGAGGATAAGGGTAAGGTCACGATGGGACCTCCACCGTTGGCATTGGGCCGATTCATTCCTCAAAGGATTGAGATTGATTGATTGATTGATTGTATATAGCTCACAGAGGTTAGCAACTTCCAGGGGTCAATGCAGGTGTTTTAGACAACCATAGGCTAACCAAGAAAGAGCCAAGAAGCCACCTCTGGTTTTGTTGAGATATGCATATTTTTATGAGTGCACCTGGTTCCACCAATTGCTCAGAAGCACAGAACCAGCAGAAAAACACTGGTTATTATGCAGGGAACAGAAGTTTCCAGCACATTAAAATAAAGGAGCTGAAATTGGATAATCAGAGAGCATCAGGAATGAGAATGAGATAGTGGCACTGAGCCCACTGGACTGGATGTAGATAGAGCTGCCCCTAGTGCTACAGAGAACCTCTTAACCAAAGGACTCTGGAGGGGCAAAAGCCAACGTTGATTATTGTCCTAAGTAGCTGATGCCAGGCTCCGTGTCTTTCGAAGCCTGAACCCATGTAGAAAAGACAACAGAAAGGAAATACAGCAAATGATAAAAATCAGTGTTTAATTAGTAGAACCATGAGGGATTACTACTTTTCTTTACACTTTCTAATAGTCTTAGTATTTTCAACAGATAGGCACTAATTTTAAGTACATGATTTTTATTAAATATGCACTTAAGTTTTTTAAAAAAACATTAACTGTCATGCACGATAATGACCCAATGGGCATTTGGGTGGCAAGGGGAGAGAGAAAGTTCTCTCAGACCTACCACAGTTTGGCAAACCATTAGCCTAGGTAATGGCATCATCTTTCCTAATAATTACTACTATTTTATTGGTGGTATTGTCACAGCTAACATTTACTGGGAGCTTGCTCTGTGTTAGGGTACTCTACTAAGTGTTTTATGTTTATTCTCTTCTTTAATTCTCAAAACATCCTTATGTGATAGGCACTACCGTTAACCCCATTAACAGAGGAAGAAACTGAGGCTTGAGAGGTTAGATAACATGCTAAAAGATAACATGCAAATAAGTGACTATAGAAACAAATATATATATATATAAGCCAGATCTGTTTGAGTTCATAGTTTTAAACTTCTTGGTTCAAATCGTACCAGCTTTCTCAAACATCTCTTACCCTCTTTGCCACTCTTGGCTGCTCCTAAACTCACCTGAGCCTCTTTTATTCGGGACACTCTCTCAAACATAACCTTCTTGTTAGAAAAAATTTTTGTCTGTTTTGTTCAATGCTATATCCCTGAATTCAAGGACAAGGCCTGACACATAATAGATACTCAATAAACATTTGTTAGACTGATGATTTTCAGTTCATCAAATTCTAACCATAATATTCTTTAAATTCTCCAATTCCTATGAGCAAAGTAGTCTACATTTTTTTTTTCCATTTTCCATTCTGATCCAAACATGCACATTGTTCTCCAAACAGCTGTTTACCTACTGAACTCACAGCCATTCAACATTTTCCAGTTTCCCCTGCAACTGGGAGAGGACTCATGGCTGAGGTGTCACCCATGAAAAGTGGGTAGAAGTGGGGTAGCTACTTCCAGATCTGGCCTATCAAACCTCATCTTCCACAGTTTCTTCTTTCATTTGTCAGCTGGATGAATGGAACAGACAAGCAGATAAAAGAATCTGGGGTTTCTGAATGTCTGTATGGAGTAGTGCCTCGTTCCATTCAGCCGACCTATACTGGGCCAAGACACCTGCAACAAATAAATCTTTGTTTTGTTAAGCCCGTAGATCTTGGTGTCACTTTTTTCTTTTTTTTTTTGAGTGGAGTCTCACTCCGTCACTCAGGCTGGAGTGCAGTGGCACGCTCACAGCCACCCCAGCATCAATTTGATGGGTCCCAGTGATCTTTCCGCCTCAGCCTTCCAAGTCGCTGGAACCACAGGGCGTGCTACCACACCCAGCTAATTTTTTATTTATTGTAGAAACAAGGTCTCGCCAAGTTGCTGGGGCTGGTCTTCAACCCGCAGGCTCAGGCAATCCACTTGCCTCGGCCTCCCAAAGTGCTGGGATTACAGACTGAGTCACTGAGCCCAGCCTTGGTGTCACTTTTTAAAAGAGTTCGTCTTCCCTAACACCCATATCATTTACAAATTGTTTGAGCAAGCCATATATATATTTGTTAGACTGATGATTTTCACACATACACACATATGAACTTCTCAATTTATATGCATAAATGTATAAGTTATATGCATGATAGACAGTAACATTATATTAATTATAAAACCTACACCAAAATATAAAATGCAAAAAAATGAGATGCAAATGAAATAAAACTATTTTTAAATTTCTTGCTAATCACATTGGTTCTGTTACATTACTAGGCAGTATTTCAAGGTAATGTCTGTCATTAACACTAGTGAAAATATCTGTATTTCAAATGACCACCTTGGTATTTTGGGAGACTGAGTTTGTGCCAGTTCTGATCATATTTTCATTGTTTTCACCTCAGAACACAGTTGACAAAGAACTCAAATCAGAAGAGGTGACATCCCTGCTGCCTTACTGCTATTATTTTCACACTAGTTTTTTTTTGTTTTTTTTTTGAGGGAATCTGTATAAGCCACTTGTCTCTTTTGTGAAGGCTGGTGTCATAAAAATGAGACCATACAATTCATACATCTACTTAACCAGGATGAACGAAAATGTGATGTGTCCCAGTTCACTGAAGGCAAATGAACATAAAAAAGTACCTGCATTGAATCTTCCCTGCCTTCAGGATGTATGAAGACTGTCTGACACATAGCCATCTGACATCAGATCATTAGAGGATGCCAGTGTCGAACCACACATTAAAATTATGTCAAAATATGTTAAACTTAAAATTTTCCTTTTTTTATTTGACAATAAATGGAAGTTGTGCACTTACAACCCCTGCAATGGGCACGCTGCATTTTGAGACCAGTCAGGCAGGTGCTCTGGACATCCAAGTTTGATTGCTTTCAATTCTTGAAGTCCAAGATCTGTCTCTCAACCACACATACAATAGGATGTCTGATGACACTCCCTCCAAATTCTCTCCCACTGGGTCCCTCACCCCAGGGCCAGAGTTCTTTTTCTACAGTCTAGAAGTCTTGGGTCTTTTCCTAGTGACATTACAAGTTAACAGTCAAGCTCTCTTTGATTTGTCCTAAGGTAAATCATAGACAAAATAAAACCCAGTCGTAGCCACTCAAGTCAATGCATATGACTAAAGTCAAAGATGTGACTGGCAGGCAACATGACTGGTGACAAGCCCTGGAGCTATGAGTTATAACATTCCAGGTGTGACCTGAGTGTCTCCTCAGTGAAGTCAACATAGTCTTTCACATCTCAGAATAGAAAGCTGGGGGAGCAGAGGCTCCATCGAGTCCTGGTTGAAGGGCTGCCTGAAAGCTCCGTGAAGAAAACTTGGCAGGAATTTGAGAAGGGAGGTTCTCAAAAACAATGAACATTGTACATGATGCTGTCTTCCAGGAAAAAACTTGAGGGCAGCTTGGGACAAAATGGGACAAGAGAAGCCCTAAAAGATTTTTAGAATTTTATGCCCTTAATTAGGAGCCCTGAGAAGATAAGTTCACAATGGATAAATAAGACTCCCTGGGCTCTCCAAAGGGTAGAACACACAGCAGATGCTAACCAGGCAGAGAGCATCTGGCCATGGACTGAACAGAAAGGACCTGGGTGAGTATCACAGGGGGCTTTGAAGTCAGGGCTGAGTTCGAGTAGAGGCTCTGACACTAACGAGCTGTATGAATGATTTAGTCAACATGTATGTGCCTCGGTCTTATAATAACTAAAGTAGGAACAATGATAGCGATATTGTGTCATGTGTATGAGGATTTCAGGAAACAGAAAGCATGTATTACAAAATCTAGGACATGACACATCGTGGGTTTTCAGTAAACAGATATTTTCTTCACCATCATCAATGTTCACTCTTTTTGCCCTTGCTTAGCCCATCTTTAAAAGGAAATAGATGAAACACTGCTAACATTTGCCAAGTACTTAAGAATTAGGCTTGGCACATGTTTATCAACACCAGAGGTTAGAGGAGGGCTTCATGGTGGGCCATGTGGGGTGGATGCATGTGCCCTGCAAGACCTTGCCAAGAAGTCACAGATGATGAGCAGTGAAAACAAAGCAACAAGCCCCGGCCAGGCTGGAGGAAGGGTGGGTAGGCAGCTGGGAGCCTGCAGTAGGAATGACCTTCCTAACTCAAGGATGCCCCAAATGAGGTGGGTGAAGGACAGAGAGAAAGATGAGATGCCTGGCAGACTGACAAGAGGATCTTACTTCTTTACTGACAAAGAGGACTCACTCAGTGCAAATCATTAGAACCAGCCTAACTTTTCTCATGCAATAGCTGTGGACTCAAGCCATGCCCAAGCCACCTGGCTCTCTATTGCTCACAATTTGCTAAACTCTGTCCTTGGAGAAACAGCCAAAAAGTTTCTCTCAACAGTGTCCCCCACTGGCACAATCCCTCATGTGAGTGAATATTGTATCTTTTCATCATTTTACAGGGTCTTGTAAGTTGCTTGCCAAGTCCAAAGTCATGAATACAGTTCCTAGGGAGAATAGTGAGCTTTAACCTACCTAATAGCCATGAACTGTATCCCTAAAATGAGACCATAATTCTTACAGACTTATTCAAAAAATTTTTCACAGGAGCACTAAGAGAGACAGGATAAATAGATGATTATTGGTACATTTCTCTCACCCTACCTATACTACTGAAAATTCTTTCCTTCTTAGTAATAAACCCTGCTCAAGTGGAGAGATATGAAAAGCATCCCTGTTAAGAACAGGTTGTGTTTGAAGTGTTCTCATTTATGCCCTTTGAGGAAAATAACATAAATCCTTCTTGTAAAAGGAGAGGCATTAATTATTTAATTAAACAAAGTAGTTGTTGACTTTTTTAAAGCAATAGGCAAATTTTTTGCAAAGGACAAAATTTTAAAATACGTGCATCCCGAGTTCCTGCTTCTGAATTGAAACGAACAGAAAATAATCCCAGAGTTGAAAACAAGAATGTGTTTCAAAGAAAGAAGTTATGAGTGAGGAGAAATTAGAGTTTCTTCTTATGATTGTTACTTGGTCTTTGAAAAGTACCTTGATGTAATTGCTGTTATAAATTGCAATAGCTTCATAAATAAGGGGAGTCATTTCAGGAAGTAGAGGTGAGAGCTGTACCAAATACATGAAGGGTAATATTTGAAAAATATACAATGCTACTTAATGAAGTATCTAAAAGGTTCAATTTATTCCTAACTTTGCTACAGTTAGTATAAATGCCCCAAGTCAATAAATCTTGGTATTGATTAATCTACATCCCCACCCAATTCAAATTTTTAAGACCCACCAATTTCCACATGCAGAAGGGACAGATGTGGCAACAGCTATTTACAAAATCAATATAGCACAAGAGATCTAGAGAAGTTAACTATAGAGGAGTGACCCATTAAATCATCCAGTTCATCTCCATCTCCCTCCCTCTTGGCCCTTTGCAGGCCATTCTCTTTCAATATATTTGAGCCGTTTTATCTAAGCAAGTTGTAGAGGTCAAGAGATATGAAGTCTTGTTCCTTTTACCAAGAAACTAGTCCCACTCCCTACCATCCAATAACAGAGTCCCATGTCTTTTTTATATCGATGATTCTAAACTCTGGTAGCACATTTGAACCATCCAAGGAGATTTTGACATTCACCAAGATCAGACCTCATGCCCAAAGGTTCTTGTTTAATCGATCTGAAATAGGAAGGGCCTTGGTGCTATCAGTATTTTTTTTTTTTTTACTTTGGATTCAAGGGGTACATGTTCAGGCTTGTTACATAGGTATGTTGCATGACGGAGAGGTTTGGGCTTCTATTGAACCAGTTACTCATATAGTGACCAAGGTACCCAACAGGTGGTTTTCAACCCTTGCCCCTTCCTTCCCTCCTTCCTTTAGGAGTCTTCAGTGTCTGTTTTTCCCTCTTTATGTCTGTGTGTACCCACCATTCAGCTCCTACTTAGAAGTGAGAATATGCAGCGACTGGTATTTTTTTTTAACAACTATGTGACACTAATGTTTAGAAAGGACTAAGAATCAGTTCTCTACAACAGTTGTGTTTCTTCTCCATCTTTGAATGCTTTCTTGCTGGCCATATGAAAATTAATTCAATACTGCCAGAGTAGAAGTAAAATTGCAGATGACAATAATGCGTGAATCTCAGTTGGCTGAGAAGTATCAGCTGGTACCATAGCCTTGAGAAGTCAAGATCACTGCTGGGAGCACATGTGCTTCTCGGAGTACTGGGGCACCTGAAGAAAAGATGATTGAGGGCTAGGACTTTAAACTCAGAGGGAAATGACAACTTTCTCAAGTAATGGCACCAAGAGCAATTAACTACATAAAGAGCTTCCAAAGATAGAAACCCGTCTGATTTGGAGTTCTTCTGTAGATCATCTTATCCTTAGCTTTGAGAATAAGTAACATTTCAATGTAAATATGAAAAAGCACACATACTCAATCAGCAAGCTAACTTTTGTTGAACCTTATTGTGTGCAGGCACTGTCGTAAGTGCCTTACGTGGATTAACTTGCTCAAAACTACCATAACCCTGTAAGGTGGGTGCTGTTATTACCCCATTGAAGAGATGAAGACACTAGGCACCCAGGGTCACACAGGTAGCAAGTGACAGATTGGAATTCCCACCTAGGCAGAGTGCTCTTTAAGCATTAATCTCAACTACCTGTCAGTAGTGCAGAACTTAGATGTAAACATCTGGTGTTAGAAACTAAAGGGGACACGTTAAGTCTTACAAGCACTAGGATGCAATTTATCCAATAAATATTTATAAAGCAGTCGTCTCAAACATTCACATGTGTAAGAATCACCAGAAGAAATTTTAAAATAATTGAGGGGATCCCATCCCCTAGACAGTTTGGTTCAGCAATCTGGGTGGTGTCTGTGAACTTGCATTTTTTTTTTTTTTTTTTTTGAGTTGGAGTCTCACTCTGTCACCCAGACTGGAGTGCAGTGGCCGCTCCCGGCCACCGCAGCCTCGACCTGCTGGGCTCCGGCAATCCTTCCGCCTCAGCCTTCCGAGTAGCCGGAATTACAGGCGCGCACTACCACGCCCGGCTAATTTTTATTTTATTTTATTGTAGAGATGAGGTCTCGCTGCCCAGGTGGGTCTCGAACCCGTAGGCTCAGGCAATCCACTCACCTCAGCCTCCCAAAGGCACGGGATTACAGGCTGAGCCACCGATGAACTTGCATTTTTAACAAGGTAGAAAAGTCACTGGATGTTGTCAGGTTCCCTAAGGGAAGCTCGGGATGGAAACTGAGGTATCGCAATTCTAGCCACTGCAAGGGAACAAGAAGCTTTGCAGAAACCCCTTCAGGAAACCAGGGTGGCGGAAGCTAAACTGCAGAGGGCCAGGGGCCAGTTATGAGGACACACAGAGCTGGTGAGGGGCCGCTCCTCTTCCAAAAAGCTTCTTGGTGAAGGGCAGTACTTTGAGAAAAGTTCTTCTCGGGTAAGGGAAAAGTGCCAGAAGAAAAGGAGAGATTAAGCATTCAGGAGAGACAGGGGAAATTGATGATGGAGTTAGGTTCTGGAGAAGGCAAGAGGGCACAGGGCTCCCGCAGTGAGTCCACCTGCCAATGCCTCCATGGAAAGAGAGGCCCACCTGGAAAGACATGCTCACACCAGGCCCTTGGCATGTCAAGGAGTACAAGTGTATACTTCCCAAACAGCACTTGAGAGCAAGGTTAGGAATTATCTTAGGAACAGCTTTTCAAAGGCTCTTAAAGAGAATAAGTACCACAAGATGCAGTATCCCCAAGGCCTCGTTCAAGCCCTCATGGGCACTAGTGCTTGGCTAGTTTGGCATGTCACCCCTCAGAGGATCAGCAGCTGGCACACAAGGAAACTTACTTTTTTTGGAGTTGGGGTCTCACTGTTGTCTAGCTGGAGTACAGTGGCACGATCACAGCTCACCACGGTCTCAATCTCCTGGGCTCAGGTGAGCCTTCTGCCTCAGCCTCCTGAGTAGCTGGTACTACAGGTACGTGCCACCATGCCTGGCTATTTTTTTATTATTTTTTGTAGAGACAAGGTCTTGCTATGTTGCCCGGGTGGTCTCAAGCAATCCTTCTGCCTCAGCCTCCTAAAGTTCTGGGATTCCAGGGGTGAGCCACCACGCCCAGCCAGAAACCTCTTTTGTGAGGATGTTGCTTTAGTCTTGTGTCTCAACCCTGGCTGCAGAACTGGCTGCACAATTTACAGGAGTTGGCACAAAAGGAAAACGTGGAATCCTTTGTAGGAAAATAAAAATTGTCAGATGGCAATGGCAGAGCATGAACCCAAGTGGGGGAGCCCTCTGAGCATGCGGAGTTCTGCGACTGCACAGTGGCCGACCCGCAAAGTCTGCTCTGCCTGGCTGCATATCAGAATCACCTGGAGAGTCTTTAAAAATTCCAGGCCACACCTGAGACCAATTAAAATCAGACCCTCTGGGGAGTGAGAACCATACATCAGAATTTTTTAAAGCTCCCCATGCCGGGTTCGGTAGCTCAGCCTGTAATCCCGTGCCTTTGGGAGGCTGAGGTGAGTGGATTGCCTGAGCCGGTTCGAGACCCACCTGGGCAGTGAGACCTCATCTCTACAATAAATCAAAAAAATGAGCCAGGTGTGATAGCGTGTGCCTATAGTTCCAGCTACTTAGAAGGCTGAGGCGGAAGGATCGCCGGAGCCCAGCAGGTCGAGGCTGCGGTGGCCGGGAGCGGCCACTGCACTCCAGTCTGGGCGACAGTGAGACTCCAACTCAAAAAAAAAAAACCAAACAAAAACTCCCCATTGTGTAGCCATGGTTGAGAACCACTGCTTATTTGTCATAGACTCTGACTTAATACCAGCTTTTGAAATCATTTTCTTCAAATAAGAAACTCTATCTAGAAAAAATTATGATGGCCCTACAAAATGGGCTGTAGCCCCACTTACACAGTAGCAAATTACATTTCCACCTACCTGTTCCTATCTACTGGCTCAAATTATTAGCATAAAAGGAAATAATGTAAATTTCTTCTTATAATAAATATGTGTATTACCATACAAACCAAAAACAAGAGGCAACTTAAGCAATGGAGACCATGCTCAATTCCTACAAGGTCCCTTCCTGAATTTTCTTGGCTCTACCAGATACATTCTTCCAAGGTCTGGACGCTGGCTCAGTCTGTCCACCTTTCTGGGTAATGCATGACACAAGGTCCTTCCAAGCAACAGTGATCTTTGGAAAGAATGCTCAGTGAAGGCAGGGGAATATGATCATCACCAAATCCAAACCTTAAGACCTTTTGCCAGAGACAGGATGAAATGAAGATGATTGTCCAAGCAGCATTGCTGGGCAGCCACAGGCAGGGCATGTAGCTATCCACTGATTCTCAGCCACAAACCAGCCACCTAAGAAGACAAGCTGCATCAGTGAAGAGAGAAGTGAGACTTCCTCGCACCCAGGAATCTTAGCCCTAAAATGAACTGTGGAAGCCAATCCCTTTATAGTGGTATGGAGACAGACAGTTATACCAACTGAGACAAATTATCTAGACCTGCAATGGGTGCCCCCTCAGGATAACAGCAAGGACTGAAGTCTTTCATTCTGATCCTCTCAGCAACAGAGCAACAAGGAATGTTTTGCAGGTCAATTTCATGGACTAGAATCCAGACTTCACCATGTAGTAGCTGTGTGGCCTCTTTGAACCTCAGTTTCCCATCAGAAAAGTGGGGCTACAAAAGAAAAAACTTTAAAACTGAATTTTCAGCCATGATGAGAAAGGAGGTCAGATATGCATTGTTATAGTCTCTCCTCTTTGGAGTTTAAGCACAGCTGACCAGCATTAATGTTAGAATAAAAAGCATAAGACTGACAGAATGAACTCTTTGTGGCAACAAGATACCAGATTATAAACAAGAACTAAAGCCATGCAAAGTCACATCCTACAAACTGTAAAATCCCATCCCCTTAAACAGCTTTTTTTTGGTTGTTTCTATTAACCTGGTATAATGTGGCTTAATTTCCAACCTGACTCTGGTATAGCATCACGTGACAGATAGCAGACCCCTTTATCTTAGCTTAAGCATTCCTTTCTACTGACTTTAAGTCTTTAGACAAAGCTTAAATCTTTCAACCAACTGCCAACTAAAAAAATCCCTAAAATCCACCTATGACTAGTAAACCCACACTTCAAGATGTCTTTCCTTTACAGGCCAAACCAATGTATACCTCTGTTGTATTGATTTGTGATTGTATCTGCAATTCCTGTCTCTCTGAGATGTATAACACCAAAATGTAACTCACCCGGCTTGGGTGCACTCTTGAGATTGTGTTTCACATGCCACCGTCACTCATACTATCTCAGAATAAATCTCTTTAAAATTAAAAAAAAAAAGGGCAATCCCCTCGGGTCCCCTCCCACTGTGGGGGCTTTTCTGTCCTCTCAATAAATCCTGCTTTCAAAATAAATAAATAAATAAAATTTAAAAAAAGAAAAAATTGAACTAGTAAAGTACCATAGAACTGCTATGGAGATGAAATGAGATAATCCATGCACAGTGCTTAGAACTATGCTTAATGCGTGATAAGTACTCAGTAAATAAATGTCCGCTTAGCCACCGTCCTCACCACCACCACCACCACAGCACTCCGCAAAATACGTCTGACCCACTTTTCTCTTTTCCCAAAATGCAACCAAGCTTCAAAGGGCTTAAGTGATTGGTTCCAGGACCCACAAGCTAGTAGAAGTAGTGCCTGGGTCTGGAACCCATGTTTCCTGTCTTATATTCTCATCCCCCTCACCTCACCCAGCTTGAGAACTGAGTAGACCTCTCTCTGCCGCCTCTCTTGTGCAGGATGTAGGGCAACCACACCCTCCTCTAGGTGAAGACTAAAGAAGATGATGTGATGTTCCCTCTCTTCTTTAGGAGTCTTCAGTGTCTGTTTTTCCCTCTTTACATCTGTGTGTCTGTGATGCTGTCTGTGGCATCATTAGCACTCAAGCCGTATTACTATTGTTACTGTTACAATTGCTATTGTTAGCATGCAGCTGATGAACTTCCAAGAAAATTGCATGTAAATTGACCATATCCGTAGACTCATTTGAAAAGCTGGCTATCTGAAGGAATCCAGTGCTCAACCCTTTGAATAAAACAGAATTATTCCTGGTAAAGTGATTAAAATCACTCAGCTTAATTAACCCACACATACATTAGAAGCCCCTTGAATTGATTATGTTTAAAATAAGAGAAGCCATGCTACCAAGCTGTCATGAGCAAGGGGCAAAGATGTAATTTTAGAAAAGAAGTCGAAGCTCAGAAACCTACAGTCCGTAGCAAGAGAGTCACCTCATGAAAATGAAGTCTAAAAAGAAAAGAGACCATGACCTCCATATCTTTTTAAGACCCCTCTCTTCAAGGGAAATTATAGATCACCATGCCAAACCCAACTCACCTTCCAATGTTCATATTCATATTGACACAGCTCTAGGACCTTGGTGAGGGCCCAAGGCACCTGTGTCAGGGCTGTGCCCCTGCCATGTAGGGAAAACTTCCTGACCAATCAAATGACACTAAGTCACTGCATTTGTTTTTCCATCCAAGTGAGTGTCTCTTCCAGAAAGAAACCTGCCCTATGGCACCAATTTCCCTCTTTTGCTGAGTGGTCTAGAAAAATAAAATAATAAAATTTTAAGAACAATAATGAATCTGTGACAATTAAACTGGCACATAATGAAAGCCACAAATACATAATTACCATGTCCCACTTGGTACAATACACTCCAGAGTTGCCAAAAATTGCCCACTCTGATAGCAGTTGCCCTTACGCAGGCCCCGGGCTCCGCAGCTGCATTTCAATGAGCCTAAGTCGGCTGCCTGGGATGGTTTCCTTGGTAACGGGGGTTCTGACTGAGAGGGACATTGATTACCCCAAGGAGTGAGTTTCCACTTGGAGGGAGCCTGGGTGAATGCAAAAGCAGAGAATTTGGTAGGGGGAGCAGGGTAAAGATCTGGAAGGAATCTCAAGCCTGTCCCTTTCTGAGATAGAGGAAAGTAGCATAAATTTGGTTCCCAGAGGACTTTCGAGGTAAGGCCTGGCATTGCAATATCCCATTCACTCCTGACTTGTCCACTTTCCTTATCAGCACTGGACTGGTCATCAAGAGGCTTGGATTCCAGTCCCATCTCTCTTATTAATTCACTGGGTGACTCTGGAAAAAATCACATCCGGGAAAATCAAGGAAGTTGGAATCAAGTGGTTTTCTAAAGCTTGAAGGCTAAAATCATTGAGAAGAGGAAGGACCGACCCAGCCCAGGAAGGCAAAGTAAGTGGGAATTTCTGTGTCAGTAACTGTCCTTTCCCTTGGTGTCTGCATTTTTACAATTCTCCTGTCCTACCTGAAACATATTCTCCAGAACTAAGCCAGGGTTTTCCGCCACTTGTTTTTGAGGTTGCCACCAGACTCAGCCAATTTCCACACAGATGGAACACATGGGCACGCGACAATGATGAAGGCGCACCATTGTTGTCTGGGGCTGGGAGCAGGTGGAACAGGCCCCCTTCCTATTATGGTCGTGTGATTCTCTGGATGGCTCAACTCTCCCCACCAACTATGCATGAAAGATTGATGAATGATGTATTCATGAAACCTCTGAGGAGGAAAAAGGGAAAAGCATTCCAGGTAGAAGGAACAGCATATGGAAAGGTTCTGTGGCTGAAGGAATTGGGTTTCTATGAGGTCTGGGGAAAAAAGGCCAATCTGGCTAGAGACCTGAAAACAAGGGACTGAGGAGCACAGAGAGAGACGGGGGAGCACAGCCAGAAATGGAGGAGCATGGCGAGGACAGGGGAGTGCAGCAGGGATGGGAGCGCGCAGCGAGGGATGGGGGAGCACAGCCAGGGATGGAGGAGCACAGCCAGGGATGAAGCACAGCGAAAGACGAGAGCACAGCAAAGGATGGGAACACAGTGAGGGACAGGAGAGCACAGTGAGGGACGGAGGAGCATAGCGAGGGATGGGGAAACACAATAAGGGATGGGGGAGCACAGCAAGGCGGGAACACACCCAGGGCCAGGGGAGCACAGTGAGGGATGGGGGAGCACAGAAAGAGGCAGGGACAAGACAGGCAGGAGCCGGATCATGCAGACCTTATGGGCCTTGCAGTGGTTTTGCTTTGGTTCTTAGAGTTTTAGAAACTATTAGCAGAGGAGAAAGGGGGAGGTACCATGACAGGATTGCATTTTTAAAACATTAATTTAGTTAAGGACACCAGGAAACCAGTTGGGAGTCTATTGTCACGATCCAGGCAAAGATAGTGTTGGCTTGATGGATCATCTTCAAAAGCAGGGAAGGGCTTACACACAAGTGGTGGCTGCAGCCTCTCTGCCTCCCTTGATTCCCGGCCAGGTCTCCTGGTCTGTCTGTTCCACCTCATTTGGTGTCAGGCCCTGGGACTTGTGTGTTAACCGTTAAAGTCTCAACCTGGAAAGCAGACTCCCTCTACCCCTCAGTGGCCGCCACCTCTGTCTTCTTACTTTGCACTGAGGTCTTAGTTAAAATCTGGGACCTTCCAGAGATTTTCTAGTCCTTATTCCTTCAGAGAGCACATAAACTTTCTTACTGGTTGTTGACTTTTTATTTCACGACAGTCACTTGTAATAAAGATAATTTTTAACAAACATACATCCTTTGGGCACGGTAAAAACCAAAAAAGAGGAAGAAAAAGAAAATTCTTCCTTCTTGACGCTGGATGCCATTAAGTGATATGAGTTCTTCTAGAAACAGGGAAACCTAGTCCTAGGGCCCTTCATGTATCCAAAAGTACTCTAACAGCTAAGGAACAATTCTTGTGAAAAGTCATCACAGTGATCACTTGAGATTCCATCTGTCTTGACTGAGTACTAAGCACCCAGCTGGGTGGGGAACAGAAAGAGGCATCTCATCTCTCAAAGATGGAAGATTTGGTTCCAGTGGTGTGGGTATAATAGAACAGGAGAGGTTGGGGCAACATTCTGGGGCAAATCCCTGCTCTGAATTTCAAAGGGAAAGGGGAGTGTAACACCCATACATTGCTTGATACATCTCCCATCAAGAGGCAAGGTCTATTTCCCTCTCCTTGACTCTGGGTTCTATGGCTGTTTTGACTGATGGAATACAGTTATACTATAATACAGTGGATGTGATATCTTCCAGTTTCTCTTCCAAATTCCAGAAGTCTGCTATCCCTTCCTCCTTTTGAAGATACAGACATAAGTAAATTAGATGATACTTGTATTAAAAAAGGGATGCTTCCTATTTCAAACTGATTTTTGTTAATAGCAGGGAAGGCATAACTATTAAATATCAACAAAAGTATCCAAAGTTTTAGTGTGAACAGTCACAAAAAGTAAATATCAATCAGAAAGGAAACTAGAAGACTTTGGAAATAATAGTTCAGGTCAACAAGAATTAAAGGACTTTATTTGGGGGTTCCCCTCCCACTGTGGGAGCTTTTCTGTCCTCTCAATAAATCCTGCTTTAAAAAAAAAAAAAAAAACTTCATTTTTTAAGGTATGACTTACAAAGGACCTTTTTAAGGAACATAACGATAGACTGAAATTTACCTGCAGAAACCACCCAGTAGACTCTCACTGCCTTTTTGTATGAGAAACCAGAAGTCCAAGATTGTTGTAGGTTATTTTATTCCCTTCTGAATTTCTATCAGTACCTCCTCTGGGGCCATCTCTGAGGATACAGAAATTGCCTGTTTCCAGGTACAAATATCTCAAGAATTGCAGTCTCTCCCTTAGTCCCAAATGCCTAGATTCCTTTACTCTTTCCAGGCCACTAGGGGAAGGACATACACTTTAGAAGTTTGCAGATTTTGTTTCTGTGATAAATCACTGAGTATTATAGACTCTAAATCCATCCAAGTTGCTGTGAACTCATAAGTAGACCCTCAACATTTGCCATATACTATAAGAAAGGTATTAGCAGTAGCCAGAAACTGCGGGGGTGGGGAGCACACATAACATCAAAAAGGGGACCTAATCTCAAACCAGGTGAAGTGGGGACCAAAGGGAGGCCCAAACTTTACCTGTACGATGACCACTTATATACCTAATCCTAAATTGTACCCCACATCTTAAAAAGTATACATATATTAACACATTCATATTAAAATGTTGGGGACCTAAAAAAAAGTTTGCAGATTTTTTTCTTCTAAATCTTTTGTGTTTATGGTCTCAAATTTTATGTCCTACCCTACCCCCAAATGTATCTGTTGAAACCTAATCACCAATGAGAAATTGGGGGGGGAGATTTGGAGGTGATTAGAGCACAGGGGTGGTATCTCATGAATGGCTTTGTGTCCTTAGAGAAGAGACCCCAGAGAGCTAACTACCTTGACCCTCCAACATGAGAGGACAAAGCCAGAAGGCGCCATCTATGAGCCAGAAAACAAAGAATGTTCCTTGACTGTTTGAGTACTTTTGGATACATGAGGGGCTCTAGGACCAGGTTTCTGGAAGAGCTCACACCACATTTTCTTGTCTTCCTCGCCAGACACTAAATCTGCTGGTGCCTTGATCTTGGACTTCCCAGTCTCCAAAACTGTGACAAATAAATGTATTTTATTCATAAGCCACCCAGTCTATTGTATTTTGCCTTAACAGGTGGAAGGGACTAAGACACTCAGTCAAGCAGAGCAGCAAAGTGGGAGAAGTGAGCACGAGTGGGAACGAAGACTCAGATCCTTGAGCTTCCCCTGCCTATCCCCAGCATCGTCACCTGGACCCCTCTCTCTGCCTGTTTCCTCATCTACAAAAACAAAAACTCATGTTGGACAAGGTCATGTGGCAGGTCCTTCTCGACCTAAGAATCTTGATTTTTATACTTTTGGCAGAGAGTGGACTCCATTCTCCCTGACTCTTGGGGAAGAGTCAGAAATGATCTGCCAGACCCATTCTCCTTCCAGGGGTCCAAGCACTTGGTTCATCATGGTGACAGGAGCAGGTTGCCAAGAGGAGCCCCTAGCCAAGTAAGACTTCAGTCAATCATCTCCAGCCTTCTCAAAGGAGGAGGGAAGGTCCACACCAGGAAGCTGTACAGTCACCTGCGAGCTCGAAGAGACCAAAATTGGTTAGAGAAAGAAGATGCCCAACTTTCTGTAGCTTCCCAGAGCCTTCCTGATGACAGCAAGCCCTCCAAGGACCTGCCCAGCTGCCAGCTGTACTCTGTGCTTACATCTAGGTCTGAGATGCCACAGAGCCTGCAACCTCTACAAGCCAGCCTCTGCTTCCCTCATTGACCTCAAACACCAGTCCCTGCCCCTCCCCCCACCATACTCTGCTCCACTTCCACTTACTACCCCAGAGTCCTAGCCCCTACCTGCCTTTGCAGGAAATTCTTTCCCCACTCTCCTTTCCCCTTACTATTTGTCCATCAACACTGGACTCTGGAATCATTCCCTGACCACCCTAGCTTAGGCTCAGGGTTCTTTTTCCAGCCTCCCAGAGAACCCTGTTCTAACCATTTCAGCTCTTACCACCCCACACTCTAACAGCCCTCTCCCCAGGGAGACTTGATGCTTCCACTCAGCAGGAGCCAGGTCTCCCAAAGCGCTTTCCTCTGTGCCATTACTAGTGCTCAGCAAATTTCGCTCAATTAATAAATTAAAATAGGTACACATACATGAAACACCCACCAAGCCCACAGCATCACCCTAAGAGTCATTTTATTCCTTCTTTCGACAGTGACCGGGAGGAATAACACTGATAATAACAACAGTTCTCTTTTGTTGAGTGTATATAAAGTACCTGCTAGGCCTTGAAGGGGGACACAACACAACCCTGTCTTCAAAGAGCTGACAATCTTGTTGGAGCGATAATACTAAGACACGAAGCAACTTGAGGCCTATAACTAGGCCATGTGTAATTGAAAATAAAATGAATAAAGCCCCATTCCAGTAGATTTCCTCTAAAGCATTTAGTTATAGAGTTGCTTAAAATTACACAAGAGGAAACAGTTGGGAAACAAGAGAAATCAGGAATCAGAGAGGAAGAAGGAGCCACAAAAGTACCAAAGCTCATTCCAAATTTCCCAGCTAACATCCTGACGGGAGTAGACACTGAAGGCTGGAGCAAGCTCAAATCAGGTTAGGGCCCCCGTAGACAGCTGCCTGTCAAAATGCCCTGTATCCCCAGGATTAATAACTTAGGGAGAAAGAGGGTTGGCACTGGCTGGCAACTTGACCAGACAGCCCCAATCCTGCCCCTGCACCAGGGCTCTGCTGTTCGAATCAATATTCGTTAGCAGGCGAAATGAGCTCGTTTCACGCATGTTCTAATTAGACAATGGAGATGATTACAAAACACCTGCAATGTTTGTAATCGTTTAAAATAATGAGAATCGATATTAGCTTCCAAAGGCACCATATGGTAAATGCTCATTCCAGGCATGTGGTCTCTGATAGGCTCTCAATGCTTCAAAACTGATCATTAACATTTTTTAATTTGCAAGAAGTTGCTCTCGGTTAATGAATTGGCTGCCTGTGTGCCCTCTGCATAGTGTCCACCTCTAAGTGATCATTTAATTACAACATGACCTCAGTGCCCACTGGAGCACTTGGGGGATGCTGCCAAGGATATCCTCCAGAGTCAAGTACCTGCAAAAATCCTACCTCCACCGGCACTTCTCAGGTGTCTGACTTCCAAGTCCCTAAGATGGTGGTGATCAAGTCACCCAGAGAACTTGTGGAAACAGAGTAGTGGGTCCCACCCACAGAGTTTCTCATCCAGCAAGTCAAGGGTGCTGGACTGAAATCCTGCAAAGCCAACAGTTTTCCAGGTGATACAGATGCTGTTGGTCTGGGGACTGCACTTTGAGAAGCACTTCCCTGAAGGATGATGCCCAGCCATCTATGCCAGGTCAACACCTTCCTCATCCCCAAGAATGGAGGAAGAGTGAAGATTGAGGAAAAAATGTTCATTTCTCCCATGTTCCATGAGCAAATCTACAGGCCACACCTAGTGAGATGAGCAGTGGGCTTTATGTACTGTGCATTGAACCAGACGCTGCATTAGGTATTTCAACATCTTCATTCATCCTTACCACAAGTCTGTGAAAGAGTAAACTGAAGTTCAATGTCTTGTTGACATTGACCTGTTGACTTGTTGACATTGACAGCTGATTTGCTCAATGCCAGTAGGCAAAATAATGGAGAGGTCAGATTCAAATAGGTTTTGTTTTCCTGATTTTTGTTTGTTTTTTGTGTGTGTGGTGGGGTCTTACTCTGTTGCACAGGCTGAGACACTTAGTCTCAGGAATGTCCATGTCTCAGCCTCCTGAGTAGCTGGGACTATAGGCACATACCACCACACCTGGCTGATTTTTTTGGTTTTTGTTTTGTAGAGATGAGGTCTTGCTATGTTGCCCATGCTGGTCTCAGACTCTTGGGTTCAAGCAATCCTCCTGCCTTGGTCTCTCAAAGTGCTGGAATTATAGGTGTGAGCCACTGTGCCCAGCCCAAATAGGGGTTTTGTGTCTCCGAGTCCTACGCTTCTCAACTGTGACTTTGTATAGGAATCCCCTGAGAATATAGTTAACAGTTGTCAATTGTCAATGAATGCCTATGTCTAGGCTGAAATTGCCTTTCTAACTTGCTCTCAGGCGATGATGATGAATGTCTGTACAATAATAGTAAAAGCAGAGGACCCAGTGTGGTGGAAACCATGAGCTCTGAAGTCACACACACCTGTGATCAAATCACTTGCAACATGTTTCTCCCAGAGTGGTTTAGTTAACCTCAGTTTTCTCATCCATAAAATGGACATAACATCTACTTCAGAGGCTTACGAGATAAATAATACATGGAAACCACGTAGCATCCCAGTACCCTCTCGCCTCCTCCACAGATCTCTCTGCAATGACTCCAACCTCCTGTGGAACTTCCCTTCTCTCACTTCCTATGGCCCAAGCTATGAGCCAAGGAGTTTGGGCATTTTTACCTCCCTTTCAGCAGTGAGGAAATCACAAGCTTGTGATATACTAAGTACAAAGCCGGTCCACAGCAGGTCTCAAAATACAACCAAGGGCTCCTGATTCTAACCTGAAAGCTGTGCCCAGTGCCACAGAGACAGAGGCCTCGAGAAGCTCTAGACTGATGGTGGGGACAGCAAATGGCCAAGAGTTATGACACAACAGGATCGGGTCTATCGGAGGACAGCAGAGCTCTGGGGAGTCCTTGAGCAGGAATACACACCTCAGTTTCCACCGTACCTTTCACTATCTGGAAACAGGAATATGGGTGGGAGGATGGAGGGAAGATTTCAGTGCAGTCACAACTTAGAACGTAGCTATACATTGTCTACTGGCTTTGTTTCTGTTGGAAGCTCCATCCTTGGAATAACACACAGCACACATTAGCCCCAGGCAGTATGCCTGGAGAAATGTAAATATCAAAAGAAAAAAAAAAGCAGATAACGCTGAAATATCATAGGTAGGAATTACAGCAAAGTTTGCTCACCAACAGGAAAATTCCCTAGGATTCCTGAGCGTTTTCTTTCTCTTCCTTCTTTGATGTTTTTAAACACATAGGACTGCTGTTTTAAATCGTCCCCATAAAACATTGCAGCCTGCTCCAGAAGCTGCAATCAGGGATTCTCCCGGCATCCACATTTGTCACCGGGCTTGTAATTCACGGCAATTCATAAACTTTTTCCAAATGCTGTGAACGTAACTTCAGGGGGTTAATGAAACAGCCTTCCACTCCTTTACTTCTTTCCATTGATAACTTATTCAAATTGTAATTGTCCGTAATGTGCACCCTCTATCACATTACTCCTCACGCCCCATGCAGTCTCCCACACCATCCATCACCCTGGCTGTCAGCAAAGCCCTCGTTCCTTCCCTGCACGCAAAAATGTGACTGCTTCTCTTTTCGCATCTAGTGGACAAGACTGTCCACAATTCATCCCCTCCTGCTCCTTCTTGTTGATGTCCCAGGTAGAGGATCTCTGTGTCCCCTGCCCACTGGGGGGCAGGCATTTAGTCTCAGGGCTGTCCATGTCTCAGCCACACATCTCATGGCAAGGAGGTGTGGTAGGCTATGTGGTTTGGGCAGCATTATCCGAGCACGCGCAGACAGTGCGGTAACCCTGCAAGGCTCTGCTGGGTGAGGGGGTGCTGGAAGGATCACAGATTTAAAAGTCAGAAGACCTCATCTCATCGCAGCTGCATTCTGCACTCTCTGTGAGAGCGTGGGTAAGGCACTTAACCTCACGAAGCCCGTTTCCTCACCTAGAAAATGGGGACCCTAATACCTGCTCCCGATACCATAGGACCATTGCAACTGTTTCAAGGAATCAATGAGATTATCTCTGAGGCTGACTCTGACTCTGACTCACACAGTGCCTGGTATTTCCCTCCAATTTGTCCCCAGCAGAAACAGTAAGCTGTTGTGTGAGTTACTGCGTAGGCCTGGGACCAGGAGATGCCCTGGGGAGGGAGGTAATAAGGGTGGGACCTCGCAACGTTTGGTGTTGGGAAGATGAACATCTGATTCTGGTGACCCCAAGATGGCCAGAGCAGGGTCGAGGCTGCAGTCAGGGACCAGCAAGTGGCCATGGGGCCTTCTGGGCACTGGGACGATAATGCAACAGAAGGTGTCCCTGCGACAGGGTCCCGTGTGTGTTTCGTTTCAGGTCCTTGTTACTGAGCCAGCATCCGTGGCCTCTCCCTCTCCAGAACTTTACCTCCCAGACTCCCAGACATCCCCAAGGCCAGAGTCACAGCCTTTAAGAGCCTCTGCATTTGAAAACAACTCCATCTTCTCAGGCATTCCTGACACATTCGCCCCAGGCCCTTCAGAGTTTGAGAAAGTGCAACACTCAAGGCCTGTCCCCAGGGATCTGACAGCACAGAAAAGCAGCGTCTTTGCTACCTGCAGTTCTTTCAAGCCTCAGCTTCCCTCAGTCTTGTTAAAATTTCCTGCAACAAGTGGCAGCAGTAGATTTGCCCAGCAGGGGCCTGAATGTACCCACAAAGAAAGAGGGGGGATCTCAGAGATTGCCAGGAGACCGCCCAGGTCCCCCATCACTCCTAAATGCATTCCTCTTTGCAACACCCCGGGAGACCAACTGGCTTGCTCCACCTAGAGAGGCTGAGAAGTGACAATGAATGAGGGGGGAGAAGAAGAGAAGTCCCTCCCTCCATCCCACAGTTAAGCCTCTGGCCTTTTGCCTGAGCCCCCGGGAGCCCCAAGTCTCTTGGGAAGAGGCAGGTGTAGGAAAATGCTCTTTTCTGCAGCTGCTACTACTTAACACAAATCATTTACTTTATCTTCTTAGCTAGCGCAAAGTGTATCCAATCTCACCGACTGCTTTCTTGAAATCTTAAGACTTAGCATTCCCTGGTAGGACTTCCTCCTGAACAAGATTGCCTTCCTTGTGCGATTTACATTAGCAGGGAGTCTGTTATTAGCTTGATATTTTATCTCTGACACTGTGAGAAATATTGCTGCCATAAACCCGGGTGCCCTGAGTAAAAGCTGAACTACTTGGCAAAAGCTAATAAAGTGAGGAGCAATGAAAGCAATTGGCTATGAATAGGTAAGCAGCAAACAGTAGCCCCCCAGGTCTGGGCCACAGGCATGTGCACCCACACACATGCACACACACACACACACACACACACACACACACACACACACACGCATACACCCTCATCCTATTCCCCAGACACGCTACAATTCCCCTCTTCTCTTGACTTACCTGCTCCATTTTCTCCCAACACAAATCTGTTTTTGGTTGTTTTTTTTGTTTGAATCAGGGTCTTACTCTTTTGCCTAGGCTGGGAAGCAGTGGCACAATCACAGCTCACCGCAGTCTTGACCTCCTGGGTTTAGGTAATCCTTCTGCCTCAGCCTCCTGAATAGCTGGGACCGCAGGCATGTGCCACCATGCCCAGCTTATCTTTTTTATTTTTATTTTTTTTAATAAAGACAAGGTCTTGATAATGTTGCCCAGGCTGGTCTCGAACTTCTGGGCTCAAGCAATCCTCCTGCCTTGGCCTCCCAAAGTGCAGGGATCACAGGTGTGAGCCTCCATGCCTGGCCCCAACACAATTCTCTACAGGCTAAGAGTCTTTCTTGGTTTACTCCTAATAACTGGTGGATCCAGGGTTTCCAGACCATGCCAAAGTTGTTAGCACAGTGGCTCTTCACACTTTAGAAGTGTGTTCACACAGGCGACAACCAGGGAGTTTGCTAAAAATTCACATTCCCAGCTGCAACCCACTTTCAGAGATTCTGAGAACAGGATGGTATCTGGGAACCTGCATTTGTAACAAGCACCCCCCCGCAGGTCCAAGTCACCAACTTCACAATGGACACTGTATGAGCAGGTGGCCGAAGGACACAGAGTCCTGTTCATGCACCACCATTCCAAGAAGGCTGGACTTCAGAACAAAGCAAGGGGACACAGTCCCCATTTAAGATCTGGTGATCAAAGTGCCCCAAAAGGCCTCAGGCCAAAGCAGCCACATGAGCGAGGCCACTTGCTCCACCCCGAATGCCGGTACCAGCCGGCTTCTGCACATGAGTGTCACGTGCAGGAGAAAAACAGGATGCCTCCTCCGTTATATTGATGAGCGTGTGCTGTGAGGCAGTGGATGCACCCAAGGGAATTTTAACAAAATCAGCATCTCTTTCTCTGGCTTTGGCTACCAAAGAAAACTTTGGCATGACTGACTAGTATATGTGTGGGCACACACTGGTTGAGAGACTCTCATATGTCTTGTAGTAGAAATGTTGGGTATGGTTCCAAAGACATGGTTCTTCACCCAGCAGCTGCTTATATTCTGGTGGTGAACAATGAAGAGGAAAAACTCACGTGTGTGCTTTTTTTAAAAAAAGAGATGGGATCTTGTTTTGTGGCCCAGGCTGGAGTACAGTGGTGTGATCAGAGCTCACTGCAGCCTCAAACTCCTAGGCTCAAGCATTACCTCCCACCTTAGCCTCCCAAGGAGCTGGGAGTACAGGCACAAGCCACCACGCCCAGTCAATTTTTAAGATTTTTTTTGTAGAAACAGAGGTGTCTCACTAGGTTGCCCAGACTGGTCTCAAACTCCTGGTCTCAGGTGATCCTCTTGCCTTGGCCTCCCAAAGTGCTGGGATCACAAGCATGAGCCACCACACCTGGCCACATGTGCATTTTTAACAAATGCTTTTCTGCCCAGTGATGAGACCAGAACTAGAGAAAGGAGGGGCCACCCTGTGATGGTTAGCAGGCCCGCCTGGAGCCAAAAAACAGATGGCATAATGCTGTGCTTCTCAGCCCTACCTGTGTAGTGGAATCATCTGAGGAATTAAAAAAATAACAGTAGCCACCCACCCTAAAGATTCCAATCCAGGGATCTGTGATGGATGAGGCAGGGCACGGGAATTTTTTTTAGGGTCCCTCAGACGGTTGTATGCAGTGAGAGTGAGCATCCCCACCTAACAGAACTGCCAGGAGTTTAAAGCCGTATGCTCAACCTTCACTGCAATTGAATCTTCAGGGGGAAATTTACAACATATTGATGCTGGGGTCCCAAGCCTGGAGAATCTGATTAATTGGTTGGGGGACTTTGAACGTCTCCCCAGGTAATTGTAACCTGCAGCCAAGGTGGAGAACGGCAGGCGGGAGGGTGGTTTGCTCTAGCAGCTGCCTGCACTTGGTCTCTGATTTTAATCAGAGTGGTCTTGAGGAAGTGCTGAATTTTAATTGAGACTGAATTTAAGCCTTCGCTTTGTCACACACTTGTGGTGGCAACTCGGCAAGTCATTAACACTCCAAACCTCAGCACTTCCATAAGATTCTCTCTCACAGAACTGGTGTAAGAATTAAATAAAATCATGTGAAAGTACTCTAACGATAGTGACCTGCTATATAAATATGACTTATCTAGCTGATTGTTTTACCCTTTCTTAGCTGAAAATCCATTTCTACAGGGATTATACTACAGCCAGAAGGCAGAACACGCACTATGAGAGAAAAGTGCCACAGAAGGATAATAATGAAAATGGTACTTTAATGTTTAAATGCATTTTCCCACCATTTTCTCATTGAACCCTGACCCTAGGTAGAACTGTGAGATTATGATGTTCTTCCACATTAGGAAGGAGGAAACAAGAGTTCAGAAAGTCCATCGCACAGGTTTGATGTGAGCATTACCCAGACAGCAGAAGCAAAATTCAACTTGGTCCCATTGACTTGAGACCCCAATCTCTTTTCGTTAAATTCATGGTTCTCAAACCTCACTGTGCAACAGACTTTTGGGTCCCTGGGAGTTTCTCATTCAGTAGGTCTGGGCTGTCACTCAAGAAATTTTCATTTCTAATAGTTTCCAGTTGTGGCTGGTCTGGTGACCACACTTTGAGAACCATGGAACTAAACCAAACTTCCTTTAGTGGTAGAACATTGCCCTGCAGAATGAGACAATTATGACTGTGGCAAAAGAGGGGAATAGGGGATGGAGAAAGAAATGAGCAATCTAAATGTTATTTACCACCCTCTGTCTTTTTTTTTTAAGCATATAAGGAAACAGGCCCAGTGAGGTAAAATATCCTATCAAAAACACATGGAAGTTAGGTGCAGTAGCTCAAGCCTGTAATTCCAGCACTTTAGAAGGCCAGGGCAGAAAGATGGCTTAAGCCCTGAAATCCAAGACCAGCCTGGGCAACATAGTGAGACCTTATCTCTACAGAAAATAAAAAAAGATAGCCAGGCATGCTGGTACATGCCTGTAGTCCATTACTCAGAGGCTGAGGCAGAAGGATTGCCTGATCCCAGAAAGTCAAGACCGTGGTGACCTGTGATCGTACTACTGCACTCTGGTATGGGTGACAAAGTGAGACTCCCAACTCAAAACAAACAACCACACATGTAGCCACTGTGTGTTTCCCACTACACCAAGGAGGAGACCAGGAACAGGCTCCCGAGGCTAGAGAAAAATATTTGGAAAGGCATTGGTGCCATGAACTTATGAATAGTTAAGAGTTCAGACTCTTGAGGGTTTTAACACCAATGTATGAGCCACGTGACTTTGGATAAGTCAACACAACTCTCTAAACCACAATGTAATTATCTATAAAATTGTGAAAATAATAGTACCTAGCTCATAGGTTTGCTGTGAGAGCATTTAATAAGATAACGAATGTGAAACACACAATTTATCCGACATAGGGGAGGCACCCAATAAATGTTCACTGCTACTTATAATCACTATTGCTATTACTGTCACAATCCAAGCAGCTATGTGCCTGACTGCAGAGAGTACCACAAAATGTAGCTCTTACAAGCCTTTCCCAAACCCTATAGAAAGCAGTGCCCTATGCCTATGTCACCTAAAACAGTCTTCCTAAAAGTACAGAATGACATGTATTTCTCAAGTTCAAGTAAAATAAAATGAATAGTCTTTCGAGAATCTTCTAACCATCTTTGAGTTCAGCGGACATATGTGTGCTGTCACCAAATCATTATGAGAACTGACAGTCTGAAGGCTCTCTAGCTTTCTTCCTCACTCTCTTTATCCCTGTTTGCCCGAGACTGTCCTGGCTTCAGTACTTAAAGTTCCACATCCCAGGAAATCCTCCATCCCAGGCAAACTAGGACAGTTGATCAAGCAAACTCACGTTCACATACCTCAATACCTTTGAGTAAGATGAATATTCTAACTGTCAGCACTGGCAAGCTTACTTAAGGGTGGAAAACAGTAAAAACCAGCTGTCCTTCCCTAGGCAAAAGCAGACATGAGTTAGAGACCAACTTCCCTATTCTGGAGTCCTCTATTCCCCCTTGAGAAGGGATCCTGGGTCATAAAGGCTGTTTATCAGCTTAAAGGGATTCCTAGTTCTGGGAATTTGCATTTAATAAAGAACCAAATATTAGCGGAAGACCTGAAGTAATTGGGAGCAGAGAGAGATGTGAGTTTGGTGTGAGGGATTTAGTGCCATCCTCGCTGAACTCTGAAATCATAGCCTTCTAGGACAAGCTTGCCCTTCCCTGCAGCACAGAAGGTTTTTAGAGAAGGGAGCACATGGGGGTCACCCAACTCAGGGGCAGATAATGATGCTTTGGAGAAGGGAGCACAGGGGATTACCCAACTCAGGGGCAGTAAATGACAGCCTGCCATAGGCCAGATCCTGCCCGCCATCTAGTTTTGAGAATAAAATTATATTGGAACACAGCCATGTCTGTCTGCTTGCATATTTCTAGGACTGCTTTCTTGATACAACTCCAGAGATGACTAGTTGTAAAGGAGGCTCTATGATCCGCCAAGACAAAATTGCTTCCTTTCTGGGCCTTTCCAGACCTGGCTTCTTGTTATTCAAAGTGCAGTCCAGGGACCCTCACCTGGGAGCGTGTTAGAAGTATGAAATCTCAGGTCTTACCCCCAAATTTCATTTATCTATCTACCTATCTGTCTATCGAGTTAGAGTCTCACTCTGTCACTCAGACTGGAGTGCAGTGGCACAAACACAGCTTTCCGCAGCCTCAACCTCCTGGGCTCAGGCAATCCTTCCGCCTCAGCCTCCCGAGTAGCTGAGACCAGTTAATTTTTTTTACTTCTTGTAGAGATGAGACCTTGTCATGTTGCCCAGGCTTGTCTTGAACTCCTGGGCTCAAGGAATCTTCCCTTCTAGGCCTCCCAAAGTGTGAGACACCATGCCCAGCCCCCAAACCTTCTAAATCAGAATCTGCATTTTAATCAGATTCCCAGGTGATTCATGTGCACATAAGAATTTGAGAAGCACTTTCCTATGGGGCTTTTTCAAACTATCCATGCTTTGGACTACAGACTCTGGACACCAATTCCCTCCTGCAGCTCCCACTTCTCCTGTGGGAATCTTACCCTTGGAGAGGCACTATTATCAAAGAGAAATAAAGTACAAACTTTTTTGAGAAATAAAACAAAAATTGTCCAGTGGAATTTCAATCTCTAATAAACAACAAATATTTGTTTTAAATATAAGTACGTGCCAAATATTTTATGGTATATACTTATCATTTAAAAACTAACTCATTGTTTATCTGAAATGCAAATGTAACCAGGTATCCTATATTGTTGGTAGCTAACTATTCTAACCCTCCCAAGGAAAAGCCTGGTAATGTTTAGCTGGACTAAGCAGGTGTAGAAGTATTATACTTCCTATAAGAGTTTACTGTATGGCTGCCAACAATGCCTCTCACCAAGAGAGATGGTCTATGTCTCCTCCCCATCACTTATGCCATTTCCTACTGATCAAAACAAGTCTGAAGGCCCAGCTCTTAAAAAAGCTGACACATTCTATTTTCATTCTCTTAGAACCCAACCAACATGGTACAAGGATGTCCAGGCCATCCTACAGTCTGAAGAACTACAAGAAGAGACCCAGGAAGATGAGAAGCCAGATGGAAGAGAACCAAGGGGCTCAACTTCCAAACAACACCAAGGCTCCAGATGTGCAAGAGAGACCTTCTTGAAGGAGCCCAGCCTATCTTTCACATGAATGCAACTGCACGAGTGACCCCAGTGACAGACAAGGGGCAAACTTCTGGGTCAATCTTCTACATCATGAGGAATAGACTGTTGGTATAGACACTCTTTCTATTATGCTGCAGTAAATCACTGATACACTTCCCCTGCCCCAAGGTAGATACTTGGCTTCACTCCCAAGAGTCCCTTCCTCTAAGGCTGTACCTGGTAAAGGAAACATCCATCTTCAGAGATGGCCTCAGCAGGGCTGGATGGATCCCTTGGGAAAAAGGCAGTCTTCTCTAAACTCACCATCTTGGAAGAGACAATTCTATTGCCTACCAAGCTGGTGGCTGGTTTTCTCAGTTCCCTTTAGGCTTACAGGTGCAAACTAAGCTTTTGATGAGATGTATTTCCCAGACATGCTTGTCTCCCAGGAACTAGTACATTCCATTAGATGAGACCTGCTTTCTAAGTCATGAACAGCATTCCTTTCTGCCATCTTCTCATCCATTCTTGCCTCCATGAATTTAAGCTGTTGGCAGAATACAAATTGTCTGCCCAGCTACCAAAGATTCTGAGCTAAAAGGGAGAGCCTAGAATCTCTCTTATTACCTGACTTAATCATTACACATTGTATACATGTAGCAAAATACCATATAGCCCTAAAATATGAAATAGTAATAAAAATACAAAAATAAAGAGATAAGATAAAATCTCTCTTCCCACTTCCCTTTGGATTTTCCTCTTCTCTTTGCCAGGGGTCCCTTCTCCTTCTCACTGCCCTCAGGCTACTTTTTCCTTCTTTATAAACTCCAGAAAATCTGGCCCTCCTACTCCTCATTAAGCAAGTCCCTGAACCAACGCAGCTGCATAAAGATACTTACTTCTATTTGGGATTCCAGCATACAAGGAGCTCATCTTAAGGGCCTACATATGCACAGAGTGAGTCAAAGTCTCACTCTGTTACCCAGGCTGGAGTGCAGTGGCATGATCATAGTGTAGTGGCATGATCATAGTTCACTGCGGCCTTGAACTCCTGGGATCAGGTGATCCATTCATCTCAGCCTCCCGAGGAGCTAGGACTACAGATGCATGTCACCATGCCCAGCTAATTTTGTTTTGTTTTTTTTTTGTAGAGATGGAGTCTTGCTATGTTGCCTAGGCTGGTTTCGAACTCCTGGACTCAAGCAAATCTTCTTGCCTTTGTCTCCCAAAGTGCTGGGATTACAGATGTGACCACAACCGGCAACTACTAGTAAAGAGGCGGTCCCTTCTTGACTCATACACTTGGATTCCAAAGAATCTGGTAGGTCCACTTGCACCTCACCCCAAAGCTATTTTTTTTTTCCTCACTCGCTTGTCCAGAAGAATCCATGTCTAAGAGGGGTGACCTGGGGCCTGTTGACGCTGTGCCAACCTTCCACCACTACATGTAGTCAATGGTATCCGTGCATCACCTCTCCAGGGGCCCAGGTCCCCTGCCTTGTCACCACCAGTCAGGTCTACTTGTTACATATCTTTGGAATGGTGCAGATACAAGACTTCGGAGTAGTATGTATCTGAATTTATAGCCCACTGGATCAGCTTACTAGCTTTGAAACTTGGAGTAAGATACTAAACCTTTCTGAGCTCCGGTTTCTTCATCTGTTAAAATGGAAAAACAATGCCTGCTCCCATGTGACAATGCATTTAGAAGACCTGGCAAGGTGCCCAGCATGGGGTAAAGATTCGACTAATATTTCTCTCTTCCTTTCAACTTCTCCAACTAGGGTATCACGAAGCTTCATGGGGCCAATCATCCCCCAGACAAATTGTCTATATGCCCTGACAGGGGTTCTTGCAAGACGAGAAAAGCAACTTGTTTGATCACAGAGAACTACAAAATCAATCAGGCCATAATATTTCCTTTTCATTGAGAGGCAGTTTAGTCCAATACAAAAAGCAAATAATTCAAAGTCAGAAGCATTGGATCCTAGTGTGACCCTAACCACTTCTACCACCTTGGGCAAGTTACCCAACCTTTCAGAAACTGAATTTCCTTTTTTCTAAATAAGGGGAATAAAATTACCTTGAAGGGCCCTTTAAGAGTTAAAGTGTCAAGTCCAATATTTAAACCTAAAAGTCCCAATGCCTACAAGTTTGCAATCCTGACACCTTCTCCTATTTCTTTTTAACCTAATTCACTCCGAGGTGATCAGTCATTGTGCTTCCACTGTAATAGATTTTACCCATTTTTGTAAACCCAACAGGTTCTGTGCCACCCTCGGCCCCCTTGGCCTATCAGTGGCCATCCAGTGGCTTGCCATATGGCAACTATGTGGTCCACTGAAAAGGAACAGTCCCTTTCCCCACCTACAAACACAGGCCCACTGGGGTTCTAGGCCTTGAAGACAGGATTTGAAGGCAGCTCCATCCAATAGGAATTTCTGCAGTGAGGGAAATGTTCCACCATTCTGCACTGTCCATTAGGTGAACCACTGGCCAAGTGTGGCTATAAGCACCTTAAACTAGTGAGACTAGGGAGCTGAATTTTAAACTGTATCTCATTTTAATCAGTTGGAATACAAATAGTGGCATGTGACTAGTGGCTTCTGTGTGGGACGGTGTAGCTTGAAGGAAAACGTTACAGAGAAGCACCATAAAGGGCAGTGCTGGTAGAAGTCACAAATACATCGGTGGATGACACTTACTCTGTTGGGAATGATTGATTATTTAGAGGCAGAAAGGTCTGGCTCACTCCTAGCAATAACAGCCAATTCACCAAAGGGAAGAGAGGAATGTACAAAACCCACATCCCACTCTCTACCCTCACCCACCCACCTCCAGCCCACCTCCCCCTGGGTGCTCTGACCCATCACCCTCAGCCTCTGAGACTCTGACTGTGCGTCCACCAGACCCACATATGTCACTGCCCCAAGCGTTCCTTATTCATCAATTCATCTCTGGGTCCTCTGAACAAAGAAAGTTAAAAAAAACTGTGGCCCTAACCATTTGGGCGAATAATGTCTTCGCTGTGCACCTAGAAATAATTGGGGTGCTTGAGAAAGCTAAATTTTATTTAGAATGTAAATACTTAGAGAAGATCTCCAGTGCTAGACTGCTCTGAAACCCCAGAGTGAGCCCCGTGCGTGGACACATGGCTTGCTCCCTCCCTGTGATGGAGGCCGGAGGCTGTCCCTAAACCGAGAAGAGCACTTACTTTATCATCCCCAAAACCTGTTGTCCCCTTTGCTTTCCTTCTGTCCCCATTCCCTTCCCTTTTTCTCACAACCCCCATTGCCTTCTCCATTAACTATTTCTGGTACCTACAATCCAACAAAAGCCATAACTAAAACAGGTGAGCAGCTTTTTGCTCCAGGACGCCAGAATTTGTAGGCTGTAAAGATAGGTGGCATTTCTGAGCTCAAGGTCAAAGGCAGGGAGGTCATACATTTCCCATAACCCCTGCTTCCATATGGTTCTTTGCTCTTCATCCACGCATATGTCTGTTGCCATGAAGGCATATCTGATGCCAGCCCCCAGAAGTGAAGTTACAGCTGGCTATCATTTCACATCACAAGATACTACTGAGACAGACACCAAAAGGCAGGGCATAGACTGAATTCTAGAAAATTCTAGAAAATTTAGAATTCTAGAAAATTGTAGCAGGACCTGGACTATAGACATAGACATGACTCAAAGACACTTGGAAGTTGTGCATGGAGAGACAGATGCCCATAGAATTCAGAGAGTTGCCCCAGTCCTAGTAGAAAGTCATTGTCTCAGTTCAGTGAACTCTGTCCTCTACCCATATTCTCTGAAGCTCTCTCACAGGAGAGTCAATGTGAGGGAGTCCTGCGGTGGTTATATATGGATATTGAGCCTTCCAACATGCCGTAAACTGAAAAGACACCCTACCTGTTACATCTCTATGACTAAGAGTCACCTTAGTCAAGTTGCTCAACCCATAAAGGCTCTTCCCCTCCTCATCCATACAGTAAGGAGCAGAAGATCTCTGTATAAGTTCTGCTGAGCACACACTTACTAACTTGAAGTTCTGGAATTGTCTTAGAGCTTCAGGGAAGGGACTCCTTTATGGCCATAAATATAGACCCAGAAGCCTCCTAGAAGTTCCATGAGAGCAGGGTCTTGACCTTATTCATCCTGTTTATCCCAAGTGCCTAGAACAGAACTGGTAACAAAGTGAATGCTTAGGGCACACCTGATGAATAAATTAATCTATTTAACTTTCCTTTCTTCATTCTAAAATACCAATTCAGGCCAGACACAGTGGCTCACATCTGAAATCCCAGCACTTTGGGAGGCTGAAGCAGGAGGATCACTTGAGCGAGTTAGAGACCACCCTGGGCACTTAGTGAGATCCCATCTTTACCAAAAAAAAAAGGGCAGGCATAGTGGCACTTGCCTGTAGTCCCTCTACTCAAGGGGCTGAAGCAGGAGTTATCACTTGAACCTAGGAGTTCAAGGAAGCATGAAGCTATGATCATGTCACTGCATTCAGGCCTGGGTGACAGAATAAGACCCTTCTCTATAAAATACCAGTTGAAACTCAGGTCTGGGAAGACAGGGACAGCTGTAGGTCTACCAAGGACCAAGGAAAAATGAGAAAAGTCATCTACTTGCAAATGGATAATTAACACATTAAAGGTAATCAGACCAATTCCAAGAACCCAAGTTCCAGCCTCACCCACAACTCCAAGTAAAACATGGCGATTCTTTAAAGGGTGGTCTCTCTCGAACCACCCACATCCAAAAGTAACAAACAATCAATCACATTAAATGCATATACCTGGGCTGCCATCCCTGACCTACTAAATCAGACTCTTCAAGGGAGGGGACCTAAGAATCTGAATTTAACTTGCTTCCCCAAGGACTCTGAGGAGCTCTGGATTTTGAAGACTATAGCTCCAAAGCACATTTCCCTGAGTCTACTTTGTAGAGTTCCTTTTAAAAACAGAAAGCCAGAAGGCTTTTGTGAACCCAAGCAAAACCTTCAGAGTTGGGGTCCTGGTTACCTTGGTGACACTCGCTAGCCTCAAGCCTGCGCATTAGGCCAAACTGATGGCCCGTGCAGTTCCTCGATTCAAATCTGTTGGAGCTGGAGACAGGGCTTTCCACGCAGAGAGAGCTTCTGCCTCTGGAATCATTTTCGTCATGATTCATAGACCTCAGGAGACTCCCCCCAAGAACCGCAGGCTCTTCATACTTCCCATCATACTCCGCAAACTAAAGGCAGGTGGGCAGGGGTCAGGTGACAGCGACCTTTCTTTTGGACCTGACTGTGGTAAACTGCTTAATTAATGGCCCTGTTTTATTTTATTGGTGAGTTAAAGCTTTTGAACCAATGATATGAGTCATTACTCCATCAGTGAGAGTGGTAGGAAGTGTACCCGGAGCAGCTCAGGCAGAGTCCTGGCCCTCAAGGTTTGTCCACTCTACCTTAAGAAATCAGAGATCAATGTATGATAAGATAACTACTGACATTAGCAAGCTGACAGAGTGCCCAACATCCTTAGCTGACAGGTGAAACATGAGGTTGCCTATAAAAGCCTAAAAGGGAGAGAAAACCAGAAAAAAAATGCAGCAGGCTTTTTCCTCCCAAGGGAGCCACTGCCCACCACTTGACACCGCCCAATTATCTGTATTGTCTCAAGTGCCCAGCCGCAATCAGAAGAATGTTTTTCGAGACCCAAGGGATTTGGAAGGAAAGAAGCATGCATTTCACATCAGGAATGTGGTGGGGTGAGCGACAGAAGGGTGGGCTTGGGCTGGGAGCCTGGGATGATGCCTCCTCTAGTTTGTTTGAAGGAGGGCTATTGGTGGGTCACTGGGGGGCTCCTGAAAGGCTCCCCCTCTATGCCCACCTTCAGCTTGCCTCCCCTTTTCTGTTCCTATCATGGGGAGGGACTTTCTGGTCCAACCTCCTGGAGTTGCTATGAGGACAGCGTGTTGGCAAAAAGGCTCAGTCCTGGATCAGATGTGGTGGCTCATGCCTGGAATCCTAGCACTTTGGGAGGCCGAAGTGGGGGGATTGTTTGACCCCAGGTGTTTGGGACCAGCCTGGGCAACATCGTGAGATTTCATCTCTAAAAAACTAAAGATAAAAAATAATAAGGACATAAATAAATAAAAATGCTCAGCTCTAGTAGGTACTTCAACAAGTGTTGAAATCTTTAAAAAGTGATTTCTTCTACACTAGGTAAGCTAGGTGTCTATCTTACCTGAGCAAGGACAAAGACACAGGACTCCTTGATTACTATTACAAAGTTTCCCTCTCCTCCTCATTCAGGCAGTGGCATATAAACTTTTAAAACGTCCCACCTCATTAGTAAAAAGTTTCTAAGCACATGTCCTCAATAATTTAATACTGGCCGGGCGTGGCAGCTCACACCCATAATCCTAGCACTTTGGGAAGTTGAGGCAGGATGACTGCTTGAGACTAGCCACTGCCCCTCCTAATTCCTGATCTGTGTGGCCATCCCTTATGTCATAGTCAGTCAAATATCCAGATATCTCATTTCGGCGAGGTCTCTCTAACCACCTTCCAGAAAGTTGTGTTCTGTCCCTCGTCCATACTCCCAACTCCCATTTCCCCTGACCAATTTTTTTTCCAAGTTGGAGTTTCACTCTGTCACCCAGGCTGGAGTGCAATGGCATGCTCATGGCTACCACAGCCTCAACCTGCTGAGCTCAGGCAATTCTTCTGCCTCCGCCTTCCAAGTAGCTGGAGCTTTAAGCGTGTGCCACCATGCACAGCCTCTGATCGATTTTTTTCTCCACTATAGCACACATCACCTACCAACATCTATTATGTCTCTATCTCATTTATTTATTGTGATTTTTCTTCATGTGTATACATCTCCACCTTCCCATTAGAATACAAGGCCCACAAAGGCAGGGATTTTTTTTTCCATCTTATCCTCTGACAGATTTTCAATTCCTAGAATGGTGCCTGGCACATAGTAGGCACTCAATAAATCTCTATTGAATTTGGACTTGGAAGTTACAGCACAAATCCCTCAAGACACTGACCTCATAGGGCTCCCTTACAAAAATGTTGCTTCCCCATAGTTCTTTTACCCTGTACGTGGCTGGATGCCCAGCCTCCCCCAGGCCTGCAGAACTTACCAGAGTCCAAGACCCTGCCAATCTAATGCCTAACAATCCAGGGAGAAACAGTCTGACCTTGAGTTCGGATGCTCTCCAGCAATAACTAGATTAGTACCTGCAAATTTATCAAGGGACCAAATCAAGAAACATAATCTTTGGAAAAGCCCAGCACAGTAAACTTACTAATAAAGCTATGCACAACCTTGCTGCACACAGACCACTGGCATGGCAAGTGTAAATTATTCTGACCAGCCGGGCTCAGTGGCTCAGCCTGTAATCCCACGCTTTGGGAGGCTGAGGTGAGTGGATTGCCTTAGCCCGCGGGTTCGAAACCCACCTGGGCAACTTGGCGAGACCTCATCTCTACAACAAAATAAAAAAGTCAGCTGGGCATGGTAGCACATGCCTGTAGTTCCGGCTACTCGAAAGGCTGAGGCGGAAGGTTTGCTGGAGCCCAGCAGGTCGAGGCTGCAGTGACCGGGAGCAGCCACTGCACTCCAGTCTGGGCAACAGAGTGAGACTCCAACTCAAAAAAAAAAAATTATTCTGACCTCTGATTAAAGTGGTCCTGGGGAGTCCTCCATTATGCAGGCAGGCTGGCTTTACAAGTAGATAGACAAAGACCACACGAAGAAAAGGACAAAAATGCTCAAAAAATTATAAGGTGTGAAACCAGGATAGAACTAGCCCCAGATAAAACTGCCTCCTATACCAACCAGCAAATCAGAAACTAGAAATTCTGCCATTAGAGATTCATTCCTTTGGGTCACAGTGACTTTCCAATTTTCCAAAGTTGCCTTTACAAGGATAAAGATATTATGCCTGGGTTAGATGACACTTAAAGCCTTTGTCAGTCAGTTCCATGAAAAGGGCAGTGTGACAGCAGACTGAGAACACAGCTTTGAAGAAATGTGGCACTGGACAGGAGCCTGAGGCGAAGAGGAGAACAATGATGGGGGAGGAATAAAGAAACTGAAGGAAAATAAGGAAAAAGACATTTACTGAGGGCTTGCCTCATGCCAGGTACTCTACTAGCTGCTTCACATACGCCCATTCATTTATTTCTACAACACCAAGAGGAGGTTCTTATTATTACTCCCATTTTAGGAAGGAAGAATGAGGTTCAGGGAGGTCAAATGACCTGCCCAAAGTCACCCAGCAGGTAAGAATAAAGTCAGGGCTCTAACTTCAAGTCTGCTTAGCTCCAAAGTTCATGATTTCATGGTCATTTCTCAACATCAGACTCCACAGATGGCTAACACTCCATTCATTGTTTCACGGTTTTCTCTCTGACCTGGCTGGCCATAATTAAATAGCCCTTGTTTTAAGGCAGTCTGTAGTACCATATAGTGATGGCACGGGTGGAATTCCATGCGCTCTTGTTCAGATATATCAGATGATAACAGCATGCCCTCTGCACGCTGTCCAATCTCCAGGGTGCCAATCACTTCCCTTCAGATGCCTTAAACTCATCAGCATTTCCTCCACCGCCCACACATCCTGGAACTCTGAGGCTACCTGTTCCAGGAAGTAGCCTTCGAGCACAATTTTCTGGATGGCATCCAACTTCAATAGGTCCTTTCTGGGAAGAAAGCTGTTTCAAGGACTCGGTAAACACTCTGCCTTTTCATGTTGCTGAGCTTGGAGCTATCCCATGCTGCCACTCTCTCTACACCTCCAAGGTGCTTTGCATCTTGGGATCTAGGAACATTTTCAAATTTGACTTTTCATTTCCCGAATCTTTCTCTGTCTCACTTTGCATGTTTTAAATACTGACAGAATCAGTCTTTCTTTTTTTTTTAATAGTCTTTTTAAAGACAGTATTGAAGAGCTGAACGGGGACAAGGGCATGACAGGAAGAAGAGGTTGATTTGTCCCTGCGTCTTTAAAACTCAAATCCAGCCATGCTTTTCCAAACTTTAGTGAAGGTTTAAGATTTAATCATCCTTATTTCAAGCCTACAGTAACAACTCTCAAAGTCAACTTATACATTTTGGTGACCTTTCTCAGACTGAGCTTTGTAAATCCTTGTGATGATTATTTGACATTATAGGCTTGTGATGAACAAAATATCCTGCATAAAATATAAGTAGAGCCCTGACCCTTTACAATTTGCATACTCAAACACAAACGCAAACAGATTCTGGCTCCGATGTTTCAAATATGCGAGAATATAAAACCGGAAAATGTTAGGAAATTTACCGATATCTTTTATTTAATAAAGGGAAAATGGACGTGAATGTAGTTACACAGTGAGGAAGAACTGCCAGCAAATTTGTATATTTTCTTGGTCTATTTGCAAAGATATTAATATTAACCTCCATACTGAGTACATAAAAGAACCATCTACTTGCAAAGATTTTAATTAGTTAATATAAAAACTTTAAGTCTTGAGTCTAAGTATTAAAATGTTGGCTGACCTTAGCCTACTCCTATGAAGAGAAACAGCTGTGGCAAATTCAAACAAAACACAAGTATATCATTACGCAGTGATGGATTTAATTGCACAGCATATCTTATTTTAAATACATGCATTATGCTATGGGAAGACTAATGTAATCTGATGGAGAAAATGTTGGTCCTAATCAGTTGTCTGAGAAAGACTTAACTTTGCTTGGGAAAGGCGTTGGAGTGGCCACCTAAACTGAGTGGGCTCATTCCATGTGAAATGAAAGGAAGAATGTTCTTGGTGTTCTGGAAAAAGAAGGATCCGAAAGAGAGAACTGGGAGTGGGACTCTAGAGTTTAACTCTCTCAAAGCAAGTTATGGGGGATCCTGTCAAGCTTACCCAAATCTTGTAGGGTCAAGGTGGCCACGGTTGACATCTAAGTCACACCTAGCCATGACTTAATCTCTCTCCATTTCAAGAAAATGAAAGGGTGAGGAGATTGGATTAATTATCTCTAAACTTCCTTAAACTTCTAAGATGTTGAAATATCCTCTGTTTAACCATGTCACTAGGGGTATAGAAACTACCCTATTTTATAAAAAAATCAAATTCTGCAAACTTTCATCAACATTGGGCCTTCCTTGGCCAGGTGTAGTGGCTCATACCGATAATCCCAACATTCTGGGAGGCTGAAGTGGGAGGATCGCTTGAGCCCAGGAGTTCAAGACCAGCCTGGAAAACATAGCGAGACCTCATCTAAATAAATAAATACATACATACATATGTGAATACATGAATACATAAATAAATAAGCCAAGCATGGTGGTATGTACCTATAATCTCAGCATTCTGGGAGGCGGAGATGGGAGGATTGCCTGAGCCCAGGAGTTCAAGCCCAACCTGGGCAACATAGCAAGGCCTCATCTCTATAAATAAATAAATAAATTTAAAATAAAAAATATTGGGTCTTCCATTGCATATGTCAGACAATATATCAAGTATAACCCAGGGAGCATCTATTGTTTTGATGCTCGTAACTACAATAAGATCAGTGTATGTGTAATTGGAGCAAAGTTGGTAAGATCTTATTACTATCAGTGTTCTTTCTAGTGAGGCCTCTTTAAGTCTTATTCTCAACAACTCTCAATTTCCAAAATATTATGAGAAAAACGAGCTGCCTATTGCCTTCCTTCATTCTGTTTGGCCTATCAAGAGGCATTTTAGGAGCAGAAAGAAAACACTCACAGACTTACAGATGCTGATCCCACCTTCCCTCAAGTACCTGAAGGACAGAGGTAGGTACAGCTCCTGTTTGGATATTTCTCATTCCCACTGGATTTCCTCCCCTTCTTTTTGTCCTAACGCACAAAACTGTCAGTAGGATGAGAGTCATTTGGCGGTGACTGCAAGAAACAACTGTGCATTTTATAACAGTCCATTAGCGCAAAGCTCTTAATGAAAATGAAAGCCGTTAATGAAGCCAAAAGGCAGTGGAAGCCTCCATTCTGGAGAGGGCAATTAGATAGGAGCGGGAGGGAGAAAAATAAATACAAATCCACAACAAGGTATTCTGTGATCAAGCATCACACATGATGTAATCATGACAAATCAGTCCATTTATTTCCAACTCTCTTAAAGGGATACAAACATTGAACACTCACTCCCTAGGCACCCAGCCTCATCTCCCCACCCCAACCCCATGTTGCAGAATGATTCAACCTCAACATGTTGGACCCATTGACACTTTCAAAATACAAACAGCAAGTGGAATTTTCACTCAGAGAAGGCTTCCCTGTAGAGTGCCATAATGTAGGGCAACGTGAGTCACGAAAGTGAACTTTGTAACTACTATATTATTTTTATAACTCCTATGAATCAGAAGCTCTCTTATTTTAACATGCTGTAGACAAAGGCAAAGATTGCAGGAGAATAGTTCCCTGCCAAATACACTATTTCTGAGTAGGATATTTCCTGTGAAAAGACAAGTCTCTAGAAACGGTGCAGCTTCTGGAAGAAGCACAAAAAGATCTTGGGTTTTTCAAAACTGTGACGGAGACCATGTGGTGGAATCCTGTCCCCATCTCTGCCCCAGCTGCCTGCTGCATTTCCTTCACAGCCCAGGTTTACAGTTATAAGACAGTACCTTGCCTTGAATACATGTTGGTCCTCAAGTAGACTGCAGGTTCTTTGAGAGTGGGGCCATCACCTTATACACAGGTTAAGAAATTATGTCATCTCAAATCCTTTCTGTTTTTCCCAGAGACACTTATGCACTTCCTCTTGTGACAGTCTCATCCCTGTGCATATTTCTACTTATACTGAGTTTAAATTACAAATCTGGAAAATTCTTATACCAAGAAGTGATGTGGATATTTATGCATTACCTCCATGTTTAGCCTATTCATGAGTTTATGCTGAGCACAAATATTTGTGAAATGAATGACTAAATAAACGATCAAATTCATTTACACTTGCGTTAGCTTTTTTTTTCCATTTCCACTTTACACTTGCATTGGCTTTTTTTTTTTTTTTTTTTTCATTTCCCAAAGATGCGCTCTTATTTAATTTTTTAGTTCTATTACATGGGATAATTATGTCAATTGAATTCTATTGCGTCAAATAGCTGAGTATGATGCTGCAGTTAATGATGATTGATGCAGCTCACATCTTCCACCCCAGGGAATATGAATCAAATCTCTGCCTATTAGTTACCATCTGAGTACTTGGGTAGATGCTGGAAAAGTCAAAGGAGACTCACCCTGACAAATAACTGCAACTGAAGGGTCATCATCTATGGAGCAGTCCTATGAGAACTGTTTTTCCTAGACTACCTAGGAGCAAGGGGGATTTTAACTCAGAGAAACCTTCTTCATAGAGGTGCTGAGTTAGAGCAAAATGAGTCTTAAGCACCCCTACCCACGCATCCTCTGTGTGGTGGCTTTGTGGTGTGTCAACTTGGCTAAGGTGAACTACATTTCCCAGAATTTCCTTTCTTGAATGTTGCTGCGTAGAGTGGACCCCATGGGAGATTCTTGGGAGAGCTGGAGAATAGAAGAGAAGCATCAGCCATCTTGCAGCCTGTACACTTTGATGTTGATCTACTAATCCATTGGCATGAGGCAGTAGCTAGACTTGGAACTGCCATTTTGGGGTCCATACAGTATGCCTAGTACCTATGATAGTGGTGGGCATATCACAGGCACTCCATAAATAAGAAAGGGAATCTCCAAAAACCAGAATATATTTGTTAAAAATTGTGTATTTATTCTCATGTGTTTAAACTTCAGTCATCTTCAAAGAACTCTTCGTTTGATGTAAAACATCTACTGAGACACTTTTTCCACCACTCAAAACAGTTTTTGAACTCGTTGATTTTGATGCCTTTTAGTGCTTCTGCCCTTTTTTGTTTCACCTCTTCCATATTGACAAAATGTTTCCCTCTGAGGACTTTTTTTCATCAGGGAAACAAAAAAATGTTGCTCAGGGTGAGATCGGTTAAATAGGGAGGGTGGGGCACAGAGGCATATCGTTTTTTGGTAAAAAATGCTGAACACTCAGTGTGGTGTGGGCAGGTGCATTGTCTTGATAGAAGAACCAGTTTCCTTTTTACCACAGCTAGGGACGTTTCTTCTGCAAATTATGATACAATCATCTCAAAACTTCTGGATAAAAATTCTAGTTGACCGTTTGATCCAGAGGAACAATTTCCAAGTGTACGACAAGAGGCCTGTCCTCCAAAAGACAATTCCAATTTTGGGGGGTTCTCCTTCATATTTGCTGAATGAATTAATAAATAAATCATCCCGTGAAACTGCCAAACCAAAAAAGAAAAAAACTTTTGTAGTTGAAGAATAATAGAGCCATGTATTGAGTTCAAGGCTGGGATTGGAACTGTAAATGATAAACAGGACTGATAGTGTCTTCTATAGGTGCTGTGTTAATCAGCAAATGTAGCAAGAATTGCTGTGGAAGACTCCTGAGAAGCCAAAGACTAAAAGACCAACTGCCAGCGACAGCATCAGGCCTTGAGCCAGTGTCCGTGGTATCTGCTTAATCGAGGAATCCCTTTCTCCCCAGCAGAAAAACCCCCTCCTAGTCCCATTCAAATAGCTTCTTTAGGTCAATAGTGGGTTTCTGTGATCTTCCCCTGATTCTTCACCTGATTTCTCCTTGGCTTTGTTACCTTTGTACTTTAAGCATAGTTCTGTTATGCCTCCTTTTAATACATTACTATGAACAACAATAATAATAGCTAACAGCTATTGAATGATTGCTAACCACCAAGGTCCCTTGTATGCATTAGCTCACAATAATAATAACATGGACCAAAATATCCTTTGAGTGCTTAAAACGCAGAAATAAGTCTAATCCTCTTAAAAGACAGGTACTATGATTATGCCCATTCTACAGATAAGAAAATGGAGGCACAGAAAGGTTTTGTAATTTGCTCAAGGCAACACAGCTAGTAAGCAGATCCATACGCCTTACAACTAAACACACTGCCTGTCCCCTGCACTAGAACAAGGACTGGATGGCTATCATCTTTGTGTGTTCCCCACACCCAAAACAGATCATTGCACGGAGCACACAGATGCCAAGTAAATACTTGCTGAGTTAAATGTGTAACTCTAGAGCAACTTTGCCTCCATTCCCAACCCTCTGCTAAAGCCACTCTCTGTTTCTGGGTGTTCTAGTCAACTTCTCTGACCTGGCACACATGCATGCACCTCACCACGATGCATGGCCTCTTGCTCTTTCCTGTCTTTTCTTCAATTATTTCCTTTAACTTGTCAATCACCTGGATGACTCTGCACAACACCTTCCACCCGTCACCTTTCTGGTCGCGAAGAATCCAAAAGGGAACATGTGATTTCAGACAGAGCCATGAACAATACAGCCAACTCTTTGCTCCAATTCCCTCTTTCCACAGAGGAGCCTCCCATTTCTTCAGCCTGTGAAATGGTACCCTTCTAAGACTCACAACTCTCCTCTCAGCACGTGTCAAGGCTGCAAGCCACTGAGGCATTAGGTGGGACTGGGTCAGTGTAGAGATGAAGTGTGGCCACAAAGATCCTTCTGTAAGTATCCAACCCTTTGGTGCCTCCGTTGCACATATTTCCCCTGGCAACACAACTTGGACCAGTCCACTTCCCATGAAAATGTTGGGGGGCTTTCTAAGGCTGGCTCCCACGAGCCTAGCAGACCTCCTCCATCCTTACAGATGTGTATCTGGACTGCCCTGCAGGGACCTTGGTGGTTAATCTACAGTCTGGCAATTGTCCCGTGAGCAGGTTGTCCAATCATCCTGGTTTGCTCAAGACTAAGGGGGTTCCTGGGATGCTGGGTTTTCCATGGTAAAAGTGCTCAAGTCATCACCCTCTTCAGGATGGCAACTGCTGGTAAAGACCAGGTCTACAGAGTGAGGTGTGCTGGAAGGCATGCCCCAAAGATGACAGCCCGGACAGCACAAAGCTCAATGCACTTTGTATATTTGTACAGATTTATGAACTCTTCAAGCTAGAAGGAACCTCAGGGATCACCATGTCAAGCCCCAGATGTCTGAATACATGGAAACAGGGTAGAGATGCAAAACAACTCATTCAAGGTCATCTATAGCAGAGCTTGGGAACTAATCCGGATCTCCCAACTCTATGTTCTTTTTACTCCATGGGTAGTTTTCAAACTGTTCTCTGGATATTTCTTCCATGCTTTAACCAGAAAGACCATTATCTGTTTAAGTCAGCACATTTCACCAGGCACAGACTGTGCACACCAGGCAATGATGATGATGATGATATAAATGATAATGATAATAACAAGTAACATTCATCACACACTTACTACATGTCAGACATGGTGCTAGTGCATTTCATTTATCTGATCTTCATAAAACTCCCATAGTAAAGACTGTCACTTTCCCGTTTTACAGATTAAGTCGTAGAGGCAGAATACAAATGTGCACAGGGTACACATCCTATCACGTGATCAGTGACTCTCAGAAAGGCAGAGTACTTCTGCCTCTAAGACCATCATGATGAAGAGGGAGGAAGGGACTCAATCCTATGGGACAGATGCCTTCCTGCTGGCCACTCCTCATGTCCAGTTCAAATCATGGAGGAATAAATCCTTGGAGAGCTTTGGACATTTGTCTCACTCCTGTCCTGATGTTACTATGTACTAGATATAGAGACAGAGACAGAGATATAGTATGTGTAAGTATACATATATGTATACAGACAGTGCCAAAAAACTGTGTACACATTTTAAGAAAGGAAAAAATTGATAAAAATTGTGTATGAATACAACTCATGTTTGACTTCTGCAATTACAAGAGGTGCTCAAAGTGGCTACCAGACACTTCTGATTACAGCAAACTAAAAGTAATACATAGATAACGGCTGCTAAAATGTGTGGGCATATTTTTGGCACCTTAGAATACGTGTGTGTGTGTGTGTGTGTGTGTGTGTGTGTGTGTGTATGAAATATTTGTAGAGTGTCATCAAGGAAATCCCCTCCACTTGTCCTTGCTTTCCCCCATTGTTCCTGCCTGCACCGGCCTCCTGACCTTGACTGCAGCCCGCTTACACTGAACTTCCTTCCACCAGCCATCAACGTAACACCTCCCAATTTAGCATCACGTATGAACGTCTTTACCAGGAGCTTAGTCGTTCTTCCAGATCATTAAGTGATGATGGCTAAATTGGGTCTTCTCACCTGACCCCATCATACCCTGAGAGCCAAGGCCATTTGTCATCCCTCCCTCTGCTCCCATCTCCCAGCCAGTTCTCATTCTGAGTGACACGGCTTCCCCCTGGCCAATTTGAATGAATTTCTCGGGCAAGATTTCAGGCCATTTCTCCTTCAAGTTTTTTTACTAAAATCCAGATACATTATATCCACCATATACTTCTTCCCTTCTGGAACTGTGATTGGCTTTCTTACAGTGATCAGAATGTCCTGACACAATTTGTCCTTTGATAAATGCACTCTCTCTGCTTTTCTCCACTTAGCTGTCTTTGTAAATTTCCTACTTTGCTTAATCTCTTAATTTGGTTTTGTTATTTATACTCGAGAACGAATGAAGGCAGATTAAAAGGGCAATGGCTGGCCACTGGCGTGACTTCTTCCTTTCAGAAAACAAAAACATTCTTAGATGGCTGCATTTTTTTCTTCCCTCCCCACTTTCTGACAGCTTCCTCTCCTAATAGAACATGGGCAGAATGCACTACAGTGCACACAGGTGCCTCAGTTGCCCTAGTTGTCCTAGTTGCCAGTTGTTCCTAGTGTTCCAGCACCCACAGCAACAGCGGGCATACCGCAGGTGCTCAGTGACCGACACACTGCAGTGTGCACAGTCTTCCCATACCCATTCTCTCACTAGATCCCCATACCCCGTGTGGCACACAGGTTTATCCCCATGACACAGTTGAGAAGACTGAGGCTCCAGTTGAAGACAGCATAGCATTGTGGTTAAGAGCTCAGGCCTGGGCGGGCACGGTGGCCCGTGCCTATAATCTCAGCACTTTGGGAGGCCGAAGTGAGAGGATTGCCTGAGCCTACGGGTTCAAGACTAGCCTGCGAAACTTGGCGAGACCTCATCTCTACAATAAATCAAAAAATTAGCCAGGGTGGTGGCGTGTATCTGTAGTTCCAGCTACTTGGAAGGCCGAGGCAAAAGGATCTCTTGAGTCCAGCAGGTCAAGGCTGTGGTGGCCATGAGAGTGCCATTGCACTTCAGCCTGGGAAACAGAGTGAGACTCTGACTCAAAAAAAAAAAAAAAAAAAGCTTGGGCCTGGGTTCCAATCAAGCTCTTGTTCTCCCTAGCTGATTACTACTCTGGGTTAGTCTCAATCCCTGAACCCGTCTTCCTGTCTGTTAAGTAGGAGGATAATAATACATTTTGTTAGAATCCAGCTCACAGTGTCACTGCAAAAATTGAAGTGAGATAATAGCCACAGGGTCCTCAGTTCCTGGTGCTTAATACACTACCACTGTATCTGGAGAAACTGCTCATGGCTAGTAAGTGCAGAACTAGGACCACAGCTCAGGTCTCCTGCTAGTTCCAATACTCTAACTAACACCCCATGAACTGTCTACAGCAACCAGTTACCAGAGCATCAAGACCCTGGGACGAGGCTTCCACCTGCTCTTGCCACAGGTAAGTTAGGGTCCTTGTGCCTTCCCTTTCTTCACCAGGCCTAGGGAAGCATTTCCCTGGCATGAGACAATCTGCCCAGATGGGGCACTTCTGCAGGGGCTTGCAGGATCTGACCACAGGCTCCTTCCAGTCTGGTCTCTTCCTGCCTGTCACAACAGGCCTATCTATCAATCTGTTCCCCTGCCAAAGTGTGGCTTTGAGAGGATTCAGATGATAAATGATGCTGCTGCTGTTTATAGCAACACTGTTCCCTTTTATTCAGAGGGCCCTTTACGGTTTCAGATTGCTCCCTTGATCTCCCCCACAGACTTGGGCAGGCAAGGCAGCGTTCTAATTCCCCTCAACAGAAGAACCTCCAAGTGTGTACCTTTCCCAAACTACATAGCCAGAAATGCAGAGCCAGAACCTAAATCCAGGACTTTTCAATCCACATGAGGGCTCTTCCATCGGGGGACTCTCCTTTCCTTTCTAACCCCTCTCTTTCCGATTTACTCTTCCTTTTCTACCCACACCCTCAGTTTCAGCAGCTTTTCCTTCACCCGACCTCATGCCCCGCAAAAAACGAAAATACTACCTTGACTGTGTTTATAGGCTGAGATTTGGGGAGATATATAAACTGTCAAATTCACTCTTAATTCCTTACCTCTTTTTCTATTTATGCCCCACCCCCTGACTATGCACTGATACTTGGCACTGTGTTAAACTCCGTGCCACACTAGTTAATCAGATATAGCCAACCTACCATCCCATAACCTGTCATCCCATAGTCATCAAGCCTCTATTTGCAGAGGCATCATGGTGGCCATGAGGAGTAGGAAATGAGGTGTCTGACTTCCAAGAGTTTACAGACTGATTGGGGAGACTCAAATGGGGACATAAATGTTAAAAAAAAAAAAAAGGGACAGTACAGGGAGGTGGCTAGTGAGTGGTTAAAAAGCAAGCTCAACTTCTCCAGTTCAATTCTGCACCTTTTCCCCTAACATCCATGGTTTTCCCAATTATACCTTTGACAGCCGACTTCTCCCCAAGGATTGTAAGCATTCAGAAGGCATTTCATTCCTGCTATAATCCCAGCCCCTAACAGCCCATTAGAGGCTTGATAACATTTTAAAATTTGGATTAGAATGAGATTCAAGAACTGGTTAAAAGAAGAGGAATGCTGGGCTGAAGATGAAAGGTAGAGTAGTAGAAAGAAATGAGAAGTGTAGCAGAAGCAAGAGTATGATCCTAATTACATGAAAGGCAATGAACCATCAAAAGTGGAGAACGGGTCTGGTGTGGTGGCTCACACTGGTAATCCCAGCACTTTGGGAAGACAAGGCAGGAGGATCGCTTGACTAAAAATTGAAAATCAGCTTGAGCACCATAGTGAGACTCCGTCTCTATAAAAAAATAAAACAAAAAAATTAGCTGGGAGTGGTGGTACACACCTGTAGTCACAGTTAGTTGGGAGGTTGAGGTGGGAATATCACTTGAGCCCAGGAGTTTGAGGCTGCAGTGAGCTATAATCACAATACTGCTCTCCAGCCTGGTCAACAGAGAGAGACCCTGGCTCAAAAAAAAAAAAAAAAAATTAGGGAGGTTGTATCAGGAGCATTCCCTCACTACACTCAGGTACTGTTTAGGTAGGTGCCTCCTGGCTATTAAGTAACATGGTCACTGAATCTCTGATACCAAGTACACAACACTTAACACATGGATTTGGAAGAGGGAACAGCTGGAAGTTCATGAAGCCCATGGAGGCACAAAGCATTTTCAAACACATACCTCTGTTAACCTTGATTCAGGGACCTTGAAACTTCAAAACTATGAAGTGTAGAAATATGTCTAGCTCCTCCTCTTCTCTCTCTAACACAGAATCAGAGATCCCACCTCGGTGAATGAAGACAGAAACATACACAGAACTGACACCTACCATGGCTTGCTTTCAGCAACTGTCTCAGAAAAGTTTCTGTAAGAAGAATAAACAAAATCCAACAGAGAGCCTGGAGAGAACCTTTTAAATAAAGCCCATTTTGTCTTCTAAAGAGCAGAGGAGAAGAAGAGAAAAAAAAGGTATACACATGCAAATAGTTATGAAACCAGAAAGAAACTAAGAACAGGTGAAATGTTCTTTATGACCAGTGGGCTTTAGTCTACCCTGAACTACTTCCTTCTCCCTTCCTAACCTTGGCAAAGTTTTTAAATGTTTTTCTTGTATCTGCCTCCCTAGGGCAGATAAAAGGCAGCAGCACAGGGCAGTAGAAGAGAACTCAAGATGGCGGTGTGAACAGCCACCTGGACTTGAATCCCACAAGGATAACCAAGAACTGAGTGATCTTAGGTGAGATGCTCTTTAAGCCTTGATTTCCTCACCAGTGAAATGGTAACAACAGACACTCCCTTCCCGGATTACGTGCAGATTCAATGAGCCGATACATGTTCAGCTAGAGTATGACGCGCAGGAAGTCCACACCGTGTCCCCAAGTCCCGGTAACCATCTGTGTGAGGTGCTCCTCCCCTGCTTCTCTCTCCCCTACTGATCTACTGGGAAATTATGGGATTAAAAGAAATCACAGACGTAAGCACTTTTGACTCCTCTGACTACATGCAAGGTAAATATTCAATTCTTCTCCTGAACAACAAGGTAAGGGTCTTATTTGGATTATTCTCAAAGCAATTTCGTGGAAGCCGAGGTGTCTGGCCAGGAGCAGATAAAGTCAGATGACCTCAACCCAGAGGCTGCTGTTGAAAGGAGATTAACACCCACTCCATGCTTCCAGGACCCCGGTGACGAAATAAATAATTCATTTCCGTCCATGTTTCTCCTCTTGCTGCCTAAATACAGATTTCAGTTTTCAACACTTCCATTGTAACTATAATAACCACTAAAATCCCAGTGAAGGCTACCCTCCCAGGTGGTGTGTGTGCTCTCTGACTCTGCTATTCCTGGATTAGTCCCTGGGGACGCCCAAAGACACACACTTTTAACCTTTCTCAGAGTAGACTGAATAACTAGCTCAACTTACAGCTGTTTACGCAGCATCCCTGAAGACACCAGGTAAACACCTCAACCCAGGCTACCGCCATCTGGAAACCAGAGCCAACAACCAATACAGACCCAGGCAACCAATCAATTGTGAAATAAGAGACTCCTCGTTCACTTTGGTTCCAGCAGCAGCCTCAAGCCTTTTTCCTCCTCCCTCCAGTCCAAATGAAACAATGGAGTCAACCAGAGTTAAGTATCTGCTTTGTTATACCATCGGATTATGTTTCTGAAGCCTTTTCTCCTTTGTTTTTGTTTAGACTTGATTCTTCCTAGGGGATTATACAAACAGGAGATGGAGAGAGATCCAAAACAGAATACAGGGATGGCCAGACCAGGAATGTATTTGCGGATTAAACTAGAATGAGGTCACACCCAGCCTCAGTGTCAGCTCCAAGTTAAAGAGAATGTGTGTCATCATCACCCTGTGGGTCTCCCGCAGCAATCACCGGTGTGACAGGGAAGAATTCTTGTGAATTTGGGCAAGGGGGCGGGACTTGGGGCTGGCACGCATACGAGGCTCCTGTTGACAATTACAAGCAGCTTACAGTGGGCAATTTGTAAGTCATGGAGACTCCTAGAAATGTGTCCTCATGATGATTTGTTACAGAAACAGGCCTTTTTAGGAGCATAAAGAAGAGTCTAGTGGAGACAAAATTATAAGCTATTCACCATGTCACTTTCCTTGTAGGAAAACGAAATATTCCATGTGTACTTGTCACAAATGCCATGACTGGAAAGTTCCCCAGGCTCTTGGGAGAGAAGCCAGTGTCACCAGGCCCCCTGCAGAAGTGGGGACAGAGGCAAAAACTGGACCCCTACAACGGTCATTTCAGGAGGACGGGAAGGCTGAGTTTCACCAGGCACCTATGTGGTTGCCTGAAGGTAACAGCTGACTCCAAAGAATTTCAGTCCCAGCTCTCCCATCTACTTACAAAGGAGTTTTGCTCTCCTCCTTGGGATCTTTGCATTTTGACTTATCAAAGAAAGAAGAAAGCAGACAGTCTCACTTGCAAGATCATTCAAGGTGACGCCTTAATGACTTGCTCCTCCAAAGTGTGGTCCATGTACCCACAGCATCTCAGACACCCTCTGGGAGCTTGTTCGAAATGCAGACCCTCCAGTCCCACCTCAACACTTCCCACTCAGAACCTGCATTTATCAAGATGTCCAGATGATTCATGTGCACATTAGATTGTGAGAAGCACCGGCCTAGAAAGCATCTGAGAAGGTCAAATGCAGCCTTGGCGCTCAGGGGCACTGGCCCTTGGAAGAGTGCTCTTTGCTCTTGTGGTGTTTGCTTTGGAGAACATAATAATCACAACCTTTAGGCCACTGCATCTTAAGAACTCATGATGTTCAATCTGCCAACACTGGCTATCCCTCAGGCTAAAGCCTCTGCTATCCTTGGAGGGTAAGACAGGTAGGAAGAACAGTAGCCACAGGTCAAGGTGGAGCTAACACTGAAGTGACACTGGGAGGGAATGGGCGCTGCCTCAAAATCCTAGACAAAATGTGTGGCTGAGAATTAGGTCAGTGTGCTAAGGGGCGGCAGCTGATTAAGCAGCAGTTACAAAGAAAGACTCCATGAATGAGAGGAGGCATTTGAGAAAGAGATATTTACTGAGAGCCACTCTGTTAAAAACACACTTGAGACTAAAGGCTGCCTCACTCTGCTGTCCATCAATAGCAATCCGTGTCAGGTGACCTAAGTGGAGGCCTGAGACCAAGGCAGGAGGAAAAGACTCCCGAAGCACAATTTCACTTGAAGAAAGTTGGTCCTGACATTCACTCTATTTCCAAGGACGTTTCGCTGCCTACTCTCACATCGATGAACTAAGACCCCAAGATGCAAACTCCCTGACGACACAGATGCTGGGCTGCCAACAGCCTTCTCCTCCCACCGCTCTGCTTCCACATGGAGCCTCTGCAGGAGGAATGAAGACTTGGGTCATCCCACCAGCTAAAGAACCCCAACCAGCTGAGATGCTGGCTGCAAGCAAAGGGAATACAGAATGTACTGGAAGAAGGTAGTTATAAATACCAACTATTAGCACATGAGCCGTTATAGGAACAAAGACTATAACATGAATATTTATTTTGTTACAAATACGTGTGTGTGTGTGTAGCAACTATCTCTGTTTTCTCTCCTCTCTTATTCTCTTATCATGTAACATAAGATGCATCAGCATTGTATTATAGGGGACCCCAAACAAACCAGAACTATCTCTTGGAGGACAGGCTCCTTGTTGTACACTTGGAATTTGTTCCTCCAGATCAAATAGTCAACCAAAGTTTTTATCTGTACATTTTGAGAAGGTTGCACCATGATTTGTGGAAAAAACATTCTGAGTTGTGGCAAACAGGTGACTGGTTTTTCCACCAAGACAATGCACCCGCCACACACACCAAGCGCTGAGCAGTTTCGGACCAAAAATCGAATGACTCCCATAGCCCACCCTCCCTATTCACCTGATCTTGCCCCAAACAACTTTTGTTTCCCCCAGATGAAAAAAGTCCTCAAAGGGAAATGTTTTGCCAATGTGGAAGAGGTGAAACAAAAAATGGCAGAAGCACTAAAAGGCATCAAAATTGACAAGTTCAAAAACTGAAGCAGTGGAAAAAGTATCTCGTTAGGTGTATTGCATCAAACAGAGTATTTTGAAGGTGACTGGAGTTTAAACATGTAAACATGTAAGGATAAATACACAATTTCTCACAAACAAATTCCAGTTTTGAGTCTTCCTCATACAGTATCGTATGAGGAGTCTTCCTCATACAGTCTTCCTCATGAGTATTGTTAAGTTTGCATCACAGCATTTAAGTTATGGGACATCAAGGAGAAGAGTAAACATCATAAAGAACTGGCTGGGCTTGGTGGCTCAGCCTATAATCCCAGCACTTTGGGAGGCCGAAACGAGTGGACTGCCTGAGCCTGAGGGTTCAAGACCAGTCCGGGCAACATGGTGAGACCTCATCTCTACAATAAAGAAAAATGAGCTGGGCATGGTAGCATGTACCTGTAGTTATGACTACTTGGAAGGCTGAGGCAGAAGGATTGCCAGAGCCCAGCAGGTCGACACTGGGTGGCCGTGAGCGTGCCACTGCACTCCAACCTGGGCGATGGAGTGAGACTCCAACTCAAAAAAAAAGAACTTTAATGTCTTTTCTGGGGAAGGTGTTAGTGCATTTTCTATTATACCCAGGATAGATGTATCATGTTAGATGAAATTATAAGCTTGCTGTTGTCTTTATTTAGAGATTAAGTATAGTTTAAGGAGAGATATATAAGTGTTAAGTTGACAAGGAGTAAACTTGTGATGTTTAATTTTCTCTGTCAACTTCATTGGGTCCTGGGTTGAACATTATTCCAGGTGTGTCTGTGAAGATATTTCTGGATGAGATTAGCATTTGAAGCATTCGAATTGATGAACTCAGCAAAATGTTCTCCCAAGTGTGAGTGGGCACCATTCAATTCACTGAGGACTTAAATAGAACAAAAAAGTAGAGGAAGAGGAAATCTGCTCTTTGTGCCTGAATGTTTAAGCTGGGACATCAGTCTTCTCCTGACCTCAGACTGGGATTTATATCACTGGTTCTCAGGCCTTCAAATACAGACTGAAACAACACCACTGGCTTTCCCTCCAGCTTTCAGATGGCAGATCACAGGGCATTTCTGCTCTTAAACCTATGAGCCAATTCCTCACAATAAATCATCATATACACATATGTCTCCTCTTGGTTCTGTTTCTCTGGAAAAACCCGATTTATTCAGCTGAGGAAGAGAGTTATTCTCCTTCACTCACATGAACCAAAAAGCAAATTACCCTGGGAATGGTCATCAGCCATCTTAAAATCACAAGGGAGGTGTCCTGACAAGAATGAAGCCAATACCAAGAAATTAAAGCCAAAAAAAATGGGGAAAGAAAGACACTAGGTCTTGGTCATATCATTTGAGTTACTGGGCTTTTTAGGAACTGAGCCCATAAATTCTCTTTGTTGTTTAAGGCAGTTGAGTTGAAGGTTCTGTTCTTTGCAGCTGAAAGCATTCTAACTGGCATATCAGATAAATAAATCATTCTCTGCTGGAAAGAAAGAGAATGTCTCACTAAAATTCTTTTGGCCTGGGCATATATTAGACCCTCACAGCTCCCTTCTCTTTCCAAAATAAATTGTGACAGACCAAAAACAAAACTAAATTTTTAAAAACCCACCCCCACAAGAAGAGGAAGGTTAAGCAAGTTGAGAAAATTAGCTGCCGTCTCTTCCTACATTCCCAGCTCCCTAAAACCATAACCCCAAATCATCCTAGGTTTTCCATTCCTCTTTCTTTCACAAGGAGTTCTTTTCTTCACTCCATCTAGGGATTTAAACATCAGAACAAATTGGCCACCCTCCCCCGACAGCTGCCTGATCCCCACCCCACAAGTCTCCTCTCCCTCCTGTCACCATATTTAAAGGAGGAGGAGGGCAGTCCTTTATTCTAATCCCAGTGCAATTCTCTCAGCCCTTTCCTAATCCCTCCACCTGTGAGATAATTGCTAGCATTTAGAGAAAAAAACTCAATGGTAATCATAGACTTGCACACAAAGACACAAAAAGAGGCAGATAAAATAGAATGGGGGAAAAAAATCACAAGCCCAGAATTATCCACACTCTGACATCCATTCCAAAAGTACAATGAGGCCAACCTCTCTCTACCAGGGAAAAGGGCACAGCTTTACAGGAAGCAGGTCTGCTTCAAAATATCTTGGTGTTCATTGTTCCTATACATACAGTAAGACAAATCTAAAAAATAAAATAAATTGCCATTAGTTAACTATTCATAAGTCAGTCACAAATAATAAGCAGGCCCATTAAACATGGGCTCCTATTTATTGCCTTAATGTAACAAGAAAATTCTCTTAATCAAGAGTGTCCCTTTCAGGTGATGAAAAAGTAAAAATAAGGCTGAGATATTTTTATGCAGTGATCAGAATAAAACAAGATCCTCTTGAATCAGGCATCTGGCCTTACTCCATCAACTCAGACTAAGATCCCAACTGCTTCTGGGTTATGGATGCAAGAAATGAATGGCTTTTGGAAAGATAGAGTTTACATCTCTTAAAACAAAAATTCCAACAAAAAGCCACAACAAACAAATGGGTTTATAAGCAAAGATAAATGTGAACTTTAAAAAACTATTTAGAATACAACAGGGCAACTCCTTGGGTCCCCTCTCACTGTGGGAGTTTTTCTGTTTTCTCAATAAATCCTGCCTCCAAAAAAAATTAAAAAATAAAATACAACAAAATACTTTTAGCAAAGTCTCATACACTTGCTTTTAGGTTCATTGTAATTCCTTGGAATTTGCTATGACACGGTGTGTTTTGAATTTACTCAATCATAAAAATAACTTAGAGCTGCAGATTCTGTGGTTCTGAGACAGGAACTTGTCTATTGTTTCACAAGTTTCTCAGGTAATTCTTAGGAATCTGAGAAACATTATTGTAGCCCTGAAGTGTTTTATTAACGTAAAATACATGCATGTGTATATTATAGAAAAAGGAATGGGAAGTGACCCTCTATCACATAGAAACCATAGAGGCATTTTTGTTGTTTGCATGAAGGTGAGCTGAAGCAAAGCTAAGGGGCATGACATGAACAAGAACACAAGCCAACCACTGTGGCAGAGACTGACACTGTAGCCACCAAATCTCTTTCCCTATTGTGAGCACCCAGATAAATTACATTTCCCAACCTCCCTGGCAACTGGATGGGATCATGTGACCAAGTTCTGGCCAATCATGAGTTACGCACACTACTTCCAAGCATGGCTCTTAAAAAAAATAAATAACAATAATCCTCCAAACTCACTCTGTCATCTTCTACTGGTTGACTGCAAAGAAAGACAAGCCTCTAGAAAATGACAAAGCCACAGAATAGAAGGCACCTGTGTGCCTGAATGACTGTGTGGAGCTGAGATTCCTCACTCTACCCACCAATCTGCACTACAAACCGTGATGTGAGAGACACTTTTGTTAGTTCAGTCACTGTGATTTGGAAACTTGTGAGGTTTAATTTTATGTGCCCTGTGAAAATGGGCATAATGCCATGTATTCATTCAGAAATTTCTTTGTCATAGCAGCCTGCTTACACGATACTATTCCCTTGCACCTCTCTGCTTTTCTTTGTTTTCACCCTTCTTCTGGATTTTTGAATGAAGTAAACATAGACTAACAAGGAAACAAGCCCCAAGTAGCTGCCATCACAATGTCAGTATGATATCTCAACACTAAAACAAATCACTTTCCCCAAGAAAAAGGCTTTCATATTTTAAGTGGCATCTGATACAGACAAAGCCCAAGCCAAAGAAAAAAATATAAATAGCTTTTGGAATTCATTATACAGGGGTTTTCTTCCTACTATACTGTGGGTTGCTCAAGGACAAATAATTTTACTAACTTTGTGTATTTCATGTGCTCAGTGCTTGTTAAATTCAATTCTATTTTATTGCTACTGTCAAGAGGGGAGAAACATATCTATTAAAATGATAACAAAAGTCAGACATCCTGTTATATAGTTAATATGTGTTAGCTCATATATGTCTCAATTTTACAAAAAGTAAATTGAGGTATTATTACTTATAATACATTATATGTAATATTATTTACATGCATTATTAAGAATATAATCTGATAATAAGTTAACACTCCATTTTACCGAAGAAAAAAACTGAGGTTCAGTAAAATTAACTGAAGCGATGGTATGGTATCTAGAATCAGCTTAGGCTTTGGATTCAGACAAAACTCAGTTTGCCTTGGTTATGCCACTAGTTCCATAACCAGTTTTGTAATCTTGAGCCGCAGTTTTCAAGTCTGTGAAAATGGGCACAATGCCATGTAACCATTCAGAGATTTCTTTAAGCGCAATATGAGAAATAAAGTTTAAAATAAAACCTTTGCTTTAGGTAGAGGAGGAATACATAGGGAATCTTGAGGATTGTTTCAGACATGATAAACCATTTTTAAGAAAGAAGAGTTGCTCGTTCTCTAAAACTGTCAAGCAAGGACCGACAGAAGAATCAGTAAACAGAAATGCAGGCGCCTGTCTCCAAGGGGAACATGCCTGTCTCTGTCCACTAAATGGATGAAACAAAAAAAAGCACAAAAGACATTGAACTACCAGGTTGGCCAGAAAGGACGTAGAGGACGCAAGAGAAAAAGTGAGACTGTGAATCCGCAAATGTATTTTTTTCCCTATTATTTTTGGAGGGAAGCTGACTAAAAACAGGAAAAGATCTGGAAAGTTGACAAAAATCATTATTCTCCACAAATTACTCTGACCTTGCCTAGGCAGTGACCTTCACACTATCACTGGCTTAATGGCATTTATTCAACATTAGCTGATTTCACTATTAAACAGAGTTGCAGAGCACAAGATAATAGAACTAAATCACTCTTGTAAATATTTAATATCATTGCCTTTCTTTTTTTCCTTTTAACAAATCACTATCAAAGGCTGAGCACATAGTGGAAAACACATTTATTTATTCTAACCTGGAAAAAAAGCTTAGTGCTCATGCATTTTATCTATCTAGTTCTCCAAATGACTTTGACACTTGAGAGCCCTTGTGATCAAAACAGTCTGAAGGAAGACAATTTTGCAACAATTTCAGAACTGATTTTGTACACTGATCAACATCCCCCAAAACTGCCTCATCAAAGGGCATGGAATTTAACCCAGCAGACACATGGCAAAACCCTGGAAAAAAAATTATTCGGAAAAAAAAAAAAAAAAGAAAACAAAGGAAGGATATTGACTTAAAGATAAATACATTCTCCCTTGAGGAAAAAAAAGTAATTTTTTCTTTTTAGCTAAAAAAAATAAATAAAATGACTAAACTATTCTTAAGGAAGGAAAAACAATAGGAAAAAACTATCAGCAACAGTTTGAAAATCGGTCCCTGGTGAATATCCTCCCAGCTACGTTTTTACACAAAACATGTAATCACACTATTGCCAATAGGCAAGAAAAAAGAATGGGTAAAAAAGCTTTTTTAAAGTCAACTGTGTCACCATCTTGCTTCAGCCAAGACAAAGCAGTCAGCAAGGCAAATCCATAAGTGACACAAAGCATCATAAAATCCTGAAACTCCGCAACACACTGACAACCCTGAAAGCTGGAGTTTCATCCGTTCTCAGACAGTCAAGAAATTTAATAGATTACCTTGCTGAGAAAATTTGCACACTGTTATTTCCAGAATCTTTCTTTTGTGACATTATCAATAATGATCTCAACAGCCTATGCACGAGCTATAACAAGTACCACCCAAGTGAAGACGGCCAAGACTTAGTGGCAAGTTGGTAGGAGGAGAAAGAAAATAGTATCGGAGGCAGAAAGTCTGGTCCAAGTCCCCACTGTGCTTTGAATTATCAGTGTAGCAACAAACACATCACTCATGCCCTCACAGCACATGTTTTGTCATCCACAAAATTACAGTGGAATGGAGTAAAGGAATTCTAAGTTCCCTCTGAGTTCTGAAATTATATGCTTCTAAGATTTGGGGAAGCAAATCAGCATTTTTTTAAAAGTAACTCTTAGCCAAATGTTTTTGTTTATTTCATATAATTTCATCAAGTAATATAAGGAAATCCCACAGCCCTTTGTGCGCACAAAGAGAGCAAACACATCTACCAAAAATCCAAGAACAAACAGGTTTTATGAGGATTACTTTTTTAAGTGTGTGAGGGTCTGAAGGAAGAGACCAATGGGTTCCTCTTGCAATGGAGGTACCCCCAAGACTCCCTACTAAAAATACAATAAGGTCATAGGGAGGCTTGGGGCTACCCCCCTTACAGACCTCTAAGTTACTAATTCACAAACAAATGTTTATTGAGTTGTTTCTGCAATGAGGCAAGTACTGTTATAGACACTGGAAATATACTGTAGTGAACAAAATCAGATACTGCCTCTGATATTGTGGCTCTTATAACTACTAGTTATTAAATGTTGTGTAGTGCAATTTTAATTTGCACAGAAATTTCACCTGTATCGTGTCAATTCTTAGCCACAACAAGCCTATCAAGTAGGCATGGAAGCTCAAGAACATTAAATAATGTGTTCTGTAGCAGGTAGCAAACCCACGTTGACCAGAGTCGTGGGTGGTGAAAGAATTCACCCAAGTCAGACTAGAGAAGAGAAGGATAGGTTCATTGAATGCACTAGAAGGGAGCAGCTGGCAGGGCAGCCACAGAAGAGCTATCTGCTCTGAGCCTGTGGCTTGAGGTTGTTTTTACAGCAGAGTTGGCCTCCTTTCAAATAAGGGATTGAAGCATGGGAGTTCTGATTGGTTGGTGTTCATTTGCCATGCAAATGAGGGATCGAAACATGGGAGTTTTGACTGGTTGGTGTTCATTCCTGCCATGCAAATGAGGGATTGAAACATGGGAGTTCTGATTGGTTGGTGTTTGGCTTTGATTGTAGGCTGCTAATTGGTCAGTTGAAGGTTAACATAAGGTGGTTCTTATAGTATAAAAATGGCTTCCACATGTTCAAAGTTCCCAGATCTAATGAGTAATGCTGATATTGACAAGCTGTATTTGTGATGATAACTAATGTTTGATGGTAACGTTTATAACTAATGTTTATTTATGTGAGCTCTAACATAAGCCTTTTATATATTGTCTCAGTGGATCAGCTCAGTAGATCTGTGTAGTATTACTGTTTCCATTTTGTTTATTAGGACAATGAGGCTTAACAAGATTATATAATTGTGAATGTCAGATACGGAAAACATTTTAATTTACCACATTTTCTTCCCCAGCATCCTAACCTAGGCCTTCACAATTATCTCAGTGTTCTTTTTTGTTCCATATTACTGACCCTGGGCAAAAATTATTCACACCTGGGTATCTGGTGTTCGATTCAACTGCCACATGAATCAATTAGTTCAGAACTGGGAACCTCACCCATAACAATTTTGGCCAAGGCATCTGTAAAGGCCCATGATTGGTCACTTGGGGAAACAAGGGAGCGTATCCCTGGCTCAGCAAACTACATCTCCACGACCAGATAAATAGCCCCAGGCAAATGGTCCACTACAGATGGATCAATGACAGTCACTTCACACTGAACAGACAGCACATAAACAGGACAAAGTCCTCAGTCGTGCACCCAGACAGCCTACAAAATCCTTAGCTGAGCCAATGATTTCTAAACAAAGTACAAGTAATTCTTACCAGGAAGCAATTCTTTCACCAACATGTTCACTTGGAAAAAAAAGGCATTCACAGTCAAACGCTCAGAGTTATAGGATGAATGACCTTATATATACAGAGGAGAAATAACCATCATGACTGTTGACCTGCTCCAAATTTCAAAGCAAATAAGACTAAAAAGTTTCTAGTAATTTTTTCATCTTACACTGAGCTCTTTCTAGATGTAAGCAGCCATTATCAAAAGCATTGTTTAAATACACTATGGGGATATCTGTTTAAGTACTTAGGTAATACAAACTGAAAGTGTTTTAACAAGACTAGTGTCTTTAAAACTGCAGTAGTTTCACATCTGTGGTATGCATTTTACCAGAAAGCAGTAATTTCCCTACTGAAACAAACCCGTCCAAAAAACTCTTCCCAATCTAAACAGAAAATGTAGTTAAAAGGATTCTTGGCCAGGCACAATGGCTCAAGCCAGTAATCCCAGCACTTTGAGAGACTGAGAGGTGAACTGATTGCCTGAGTCCACGGGTTCAAGAACAGCCTCCGCAACTTGGCGAGACCTCATCTCTACAATAAATCGAAAAATTATCCAGTGTGGTAGCACACACCTGTGGTTCCGGCTACTTGGAAGGCTAAGGTGGAAGGATCACCTGAGCCAGCAGGTCGACGCAGGGGTGACTGTGAGCGTGCCACTGCACCCTAGCCTGGGCAACTGAAGGAGACTCCAACTCAAAAAAAAAAAAGGGAATCTTGAGTGAAGCCAATCCAAAAGTCTCCAAATTTTAAAGGCATTAAGGTAGAATATTAGACTTAGAAGGAACTTCTGAATTATCTTGCCCAATGTTTTTTAATTGAACACTAATTTTCATTCTAGCTATTTTTATTCAATATGAAAACTAAAAAGAGGATTTTGTCCTTTTTAATAATAAATACATAAATTTGGGGCCAGGCACAGTGGTCACACTTGTAATTCCAGTACTTTGGAAGGCTAAAGCAAGAAGATTACCTGAGCCCAGGAGTTTGAGACTAGCCGGGGCAACATGGTGAGACCTCATCTTTGCAATAAATCAGAAAATTAGCTGGGCATGAAGACGCACACCTGTAGTCCCAAGTACTTGGGAGGCTGAGGTGGAAGGATCACCTGAGCATAGTAGGTTAACACTGCAGTAGCTGTGATCATGCCACTGCATTCCAACCTGGGTGACAGAGTGAGACTTCAATTCAAAATAACAACAATAATAATTGTTATAATAATACGAATAATAAACAAAATTTGGGTAATTTTGAAATGTACATTTTTCCCTTCCTCTCTGATTTGTAATTTGCATTGTCATAACAAAGGCTCTGAGAAGTCCTGCAGTCAAGGAACCTGCTTAATTTTGTTTAAACGATATTTTCAGAACTTATTTTTCCCAGTACTTTTCCTTGAAACATTATTAGTGTTTCTCAAAATTCTTTCAAAAGATGTCAATCTGGCTGGACATAATATATACTAGCAGGTTCTAAGAGACGATAAAACTTCCCCAAATTCATAGGCACTTATAATTTTTCCTTGGGGCTATTTTGAAACCAAATCGTGTATTACTTTTAAAGAAATAAAACATTTAAAACTTATCCAGTTAATAAGCAAATGATTAGGCTTAATAAGTCTAGATTAAAAAAGCAAATGGCTAACACTGGATCAAGTTCCGCGGTCCTCTCATCAACAGCATAGCACACAAGTCACTGATGTTGGACTAGACAACTCATTATCAAGTTCAGTTTCAGAGATATCACTAATAACAGACCACATTTTTCAGTGCAAAGTTTAAGCCTGTTAGTGATTACTAAAAGCATCAACAAGGAACAAGTTCATAGAACAAGTTCAAGGATTACAAGTTCTGTTTAAATATTTCAAGAAAATGGGTTGAGAGCATCTTCTGCATGTATTGTTTGATACACATTTTATCTTGTTTTGGGAGAAGTGTAATACACATACACAAGCACACACACAAAATAGTATCTGAGGTTTGAGATTTATTTTTGGAGAGTATCAGGCCAAAGTACTGACTCTCATTTCAATAATGGTTCTGAAGGCATTTGCAAGGCATAGTTATTAGCTTATATTTAAGTAAATATTTTGATTGTCAGACAGCTCCAAGCAAACAAGGTTCTTTTCCAAACACTCACTTCTGATGCATCCAAGCCCACTTGCACGTCATTCATTTAATAATCTGTGTCTGTGGTGACATATAAAATCATCCTAAGGAAGTCAAAGTACAGAGAAAAGAAGACTTCACAGGCTTTTTGTTGACAAGGGCTCCGGAGTAGGTGGGACTTGGTTCCCTCTGGGTTCCATGATCTTCACATGCTACATTACCATAAAGCTTAGGAAATGAGCCATTACACACCCTCATCCCACTCCCTCCCCCGCTATCACAGAGAATCACACACTCACACACAGCGCTAATTGTCAGAATTAGCAACCATTGAAAAGGCAGCTGTTCTTTCACTCTTAAATAGGCTTCCCATTCCAGACCTTCTCTCTGTATTGGACACTCAATCTTGTGCTCTTACGTGCACACACACATGCACGCACAATGGAGCTTCGGTGAAACGACTTTTAAAGAATTATCTACATTCAAAATGCCCAAGAAAATACTGTTTATTAAGCAACATTTTCCACCCCAATACTCGCCACTGTTGTTAGAATCTGCTGGATAGCTTCCAACCTGCGCGGAAGCATTTTTCAAAGCTCCAGGTGGAAGGGCTCCGTTTTGTGTGGGTTGGAGAAAAAAAGAGCAGTATCTCTTTAAGAGTCAACAGTAAATTAACTTGCCCCAAAGACTGAAATAATTAGCAGTTAGTAGCTTATTAAAAGGATGGCAAAGGCCAAGCTGCCATCTGGGATCTCCAGTTTCTTGTGATTGTTATTATGTCAAGATGTGCAAGTTGCATTAGGTTTCATGTCACCGTGCCTGCCTTTGCTTTATATGTAAATTTTAATGAAAGATGTGGCACTTTTAAAATCAGACGCCCATCAGAAAGTGTTATTAGTCTGGTTTTTGGCAAAGCATATGGTCTTTTCCACCTCTGCTATTCTACTTGCCACTAAATGCCTTAGGAAAAAAGAGGAAAACTCAATGATATCAATTAGATATTCTCTTTGTGCAGAGTGAAACCCAAGCCTCATCAAAACAGGGCAGAGTTGCCTCACAAGAGGACAACATTTTTGCCTCTATTTACACACAGTGAAAAACCACACCACCTCAGTCTCTCACAAGGTTAATCCTTCTTAGTGAAAGTTAAAGCAACCTAGAGCCTGCCTACTGATTATTGCATGGATAAACACGGGGGAGAGAATAAACGAATTTATTAAAAACAAAAGGCAATCTTTAAAAATTAATCAATCAAAAAGCATTTAGAAAAGAAATAACAGAAAGTGTCACAACAAAACCTTACAGGTGATGGGCACTGCCTATATCTTGGTCTGGATGATATTTACCTGGTTATATATAGATTTAAAAACACTTAAAGCTGTATGCTTAAGAGCATGCATTTTTATACATTTTACACTGTGTATGCTATCTTCTAATAAAGAAAAACAAATAACAAGCAAAACATTCTCACAAAGCATGTTCCCTTTTCTATGTGAGAATTTGAAGGTTGGGTGATTTGCCTAATTGAATGATTACCTAACAGTTTCCCTTTACAGTAAAAAAAAAAAAGTTTAAAAACTGCGTATAGGCTATACAGTGGCTCAAGCCTGTAATCCTAGCACTTTGGGAGCCCACGGATTCGAAAACAGCCTGGACAACTTGGCAAGACCTCATCTCTACAATAAATCAAAAAATTAGCCAGGCGTGGTAGTGCGCACCTGTAGTTCTGGCTACTTGGAAGGCTGAGGTGGAAGGATCGCCTGAGTCCAACAGGTCGACGCTGGAGTGGCCGTGAGAATGCTACTACACTCCAGACTGGGCAATGGAGTGAGACTCCAACTCAAAAAAACCCCCAAAACTGCGTATATATTGATACATTAAAAAATGAATTTAGGAGTTTTTGCTTTAGGAGAGGTGGTTGTTGCATTGAAAAGTCATTTCAAACTCCCACTGGCCATAAGCAGGGTGTTGGAGGGCCAGATACACATTTGCTCAGCCCTGAATACTTAGTCCCCAGCCAATCGCTGGCACCTGTTGAATACTTAATAAACATTGCTTGTCTAATGTTAAAGCAGGGAATCTGCTAAGCTCTGACTGGTATCACCCTGGAATCTATTATTTTTAGCATGCCTACAAATGGAAGCTATATATAAGAACATAGTATACCAGTATAACCCTATTAATATGTATTGGCACAAACTGTACCTATACCCAGACACACAGACACTGCTCTGCACACCTGAGAAACAGACCATGGCAGATATAGCCACTGTGCTTATCTTATTAAATATCTTTCCATCAAGCTACTCTTTTGAATTATTTGTAAATGAGAGGTATCATAAAGATAACACAATTTAACTCAAAACATTATTTGCTTGTAGGTGCTATCACAGTCAAGTTTATATGTGCATACATATCTACATACGGTTGTGCATCTCTTGTAAGATTAACCAACTCAGCTTGATAAACAAAGGTATATACAAACAGATCAGTAGTCATACCTTAGAAGAGAAAGTGTTTTATGACATTTACATACAGACATAAAATCTGTGAGTAATCAATAAGCTCAAATTGACCATCGAGGAGGAGGGAACAGACATGTTACTTTAAAATCTAAGAAATAGTTTATTTTATGTTATCAATTGGAATTTAATTAAAACATTCCATTGATACACTGTACATTTTATCAATAAATCTATTGTTCACATTTACACAATTTTTAAATGCTCCAGAAACTGTGCAAAAAAATGTCTTCAGTGTCCAGTGAAAATTTCATAACAAGAAAACACTTTTCATGTTTTTCAAGCACCATTTTAAAATCATCACTGCCAAAACCACAGAGCTGCTAAAATCAGGCAATTTACTTTTTATGTTCAAAATAAATCTATTTTCCCCCACAGACTTTCAAAACATTAGAAGAAGAAAAAAATACATGTAAAACAGGCTTCTTTAAAAAACAAAGCGATTTTATATTCATTGTCAAGAGGACAGACAAATCAGTGGTGGATGAGAAACAGATGAGACAAGAGATGGAAATGTAATATTGCCCCTATTTTATTATAATTAGATATTTATAGAGCACAGATGAGTTTATTTTCATAATTAGTAGCTGGCATTGCATTTACTGATTTGCATAAACAGTTGGCTATCAAGGCAGTAACTTATTTGCTGGGCTCTCGAGTCCTCGCAGGGACAAGAGGGGCTTAACTCCTCAAGTCAGCTTTCTTAATGTTATTACCAGCAAAATACAATCTACAAGAAATCACGTTCAAGTTCACATAGCTCGATGATCTCTTTCCAGTTTGGCCAATGTTGATGAGTTCAGCATTAGAAGGCTAAGGACAAAATCTACATAGGAAAACTACATATAAATAAATCAAAAAGGCCCTCTAAATTCTAAAGGACTAGAAAAGATCTCAGCATCAACACCATCTAATCCAGTAAATAAAGAGTTCTGTAGAACAAAAGGAGAAAGGATTAAATGTCCCCCTGCCATTCTTCCAGTTGAAAAATCATGCCGGTTCTTGGCAATTACTAAAGATGTCAGTTACCCCTCTCTCCCCGTCATTCTCAATAGCCTCCCCATACATGTCTACATCCCTCTGCAAAACCGACTTCACCCAACATACAGATCGGGCTCTCTGGCGGCAGCACCAAGGATAGGAAGAATTCCTGGTACCCACTATGGGCAATGAGAAAACTAACCAGCAGTGACTATCTCCCACTACTGACATCCAGTAAGATCTCTTGGAGAAATAATTTACTCCTCCTTTCTCCTCAAGCAAAAGGTCAAAAACACATGGCTTACAGACTAAGTCATTTGGCATTCAGGTGCACACCTGTGTGTGTTCCTACATCTATTGAGAGAGAGATGCCACAAGCTGCCATTTTTGTAACATTCATTTCCAGCTCATCTTGAGGATCTGGTGACACTGGGTCTGTATTCTTGCATGGCAGTTGTTACCTGGAGCAGAGGAGGCTGCTGCCTTGGACAGCATGTGTGCTCGCCAGTTTGCTGCCATCCCCATCACCCCCTATTGCTTCTCTTATTATACTAGGATGCTTCCTACTCCCAGGTCTACTCCTTCATGAAACCTATCGGGTCCCTGTTGGCTTTTGAGACTATGACTCCTGCTCTGAGTTAAGTTTCAAGGGACAGTATGTGGTGACCTCACCCAGGATGGGCAATCATCTTCAAGTAGTCAAGAAAAAGGGGGAGAGGACCAAAATACACTCTCAACACTTCTACAAAGGTGGTCAGAATCAAGTCACAAAAGCTGACCAGAGTTGGATGCTGAAGAACTCCTCCAGGCAGTCACTTCTAGGTACGTTCATACTTGTTTTTGTCTAAGTGCTGCCCAGTGGTTTCCTGAACACAGTGATTATTGTTGCAGCCTACACCTCATGCTCAGTTTTGTAGATTTAGTTTCACAATTCTTTACGGGTCTACTGCTTCATTACTCAGCTTCAAAAAAATGACAAAATCTGAGGCATCTTCTTTCTTTTCTCTGACAAGCTCCTAAGAATAAACCCAAGACCTTTCCCACACTTATCCTGGAGTAATCTATAACCATTTCCCTCTGACACACACAGGGCCAAGAGAATGCCTGAGGGAGAAGGGAACTAGAGCTGGGCCATCTGGTCTCACTCCTTGACCCAACGGGGCTCCTTTGCTCAGTGGATTGGGGTCATGAGGGTAGTGACAAGGGACACGGTTGGTAAGCAGAGTGGACCCCTTATAGCATTAGCGCCAACAAATCTAATACCGTCCATCTCCCCTCCACCATGTATCTAAATCAGTTGTTCAGCTCGGTGAAACCAGTACTTCATTCCATGAGCACTCATGCAGCACAACTCTGGACCCAAGTACTGAGCTGGTACAGAGTGGGTGACCACGAAGCCAGACACAGCCTCTGTCCTTAGGAGATGCGGGAGAGAAATGGAGACAGTTTGACATGGGTACTTTATAACACAGCACAAAGTCAGGCAGACCTAGGAGTCCCAGATCTTCAAGGGTAAGAGAGATATGCGTGTTCAAGGACATTCAGGGAAGAGGACAGAGCTCAAGCAAAAGCCCAGAGGCAGGAGAACATGGTGTAGATGCAGGCGGAGTGAGTTGGGGGCATTCGGAAAATGAAGGGCTGACGGGATGACAGTGGGCCATGGTTATGCTCTTGTGGAACACAGAGCAGAGAAGGCACCTTGACAACGACACGAGAATCCACCCAAAGCTTTTGAACAGATGATGAGCTACATGATCCGATTTCATTTTAATTTTGCTTTATTTTCACTTTCAGGAAGATGACTGACAGCAGGATAAGGAGGATTAGAGATTTTGGGTCCCTTCCACATGCGACACATTATGCCAGACACATCTGGACATTAACAAATGAATATGTTTGTCTTCAACGTGCCTGCAGTCTGGCAGAGGGGAGTGGGCAGATTCTCGAAAAACTTAAATATATATTAGAGGAGGAGCCAACTTTGGTGTGCTCTAGGGTAGCATCAAATAGGAAACGAAAAATCTATCTATTTTTCAATGGGCAGAAAAAGGGGAAGGAGGGGCTGTTAGAGGGGAGAGAGACAGAATAAGCGAGGATGGGAGACAAAGACAGTCTGGTGAGGTTAGCGGGTATCCTGTTTGGCCAAAGCAGTTATTCTGCAGCTAAGCTGAACAGGAGAGAAGATTCGTATCAGGGAAGGCTTTGAAAGTGAGGTAGCTAGTCCTGCCTTCCATGTACGTGGTGGGCAGCAGAGCTTAAGTAGTTCTCAATTACTGGACAGACTGGAAGAGAACAAAGGCAGAAATACCAGTCTGGATGGGGCAAGAATCAAATAAGCACTACCCAGGAACTGAACCAGGGTAGACACAAGACACAAGAGGCATTCCAGAGGAGACTCTCAACAAGCTCTCTCTACCGATTGCCTGGGAGGAGGAGGAAGTTTCTGGAAGGAGGAGGGCAAAAATTAATTCCTAGGTTTCAAGCCTGGGTGATAAGGGAGATAGGAACTCCCTTAACAAAAATAGGGACATCATAAAAGAAAGCTGTTTGTGGACAGATGATATATGAAGGCTGGCTTTGGACACACTGAGGTGACAGCTCCAGTGGGACATTTATATGGATGTGTGTTACGAAGCATGCAAGGCGGTGGGCTGGACATGAAGAAAGGTCAGGGCAAGGAGGTATCCAGGAGATATTTGCATGGAGGTCATCCTTGGGTCCCACAGAGGCAGTGTACAGGAGTGGTTAGGGGCTCAGACTCTGGATTTAATTTCCTGTTAGTAGCCATCTGACGTATGTAATCTGACTCTGAACCTTGTTGCTCTCATCCATAAAACAAGGACACTGCCACCACCTACCTCATAGATGAGCTGTATTAAGTGTCATAGGGCACAGGGAAGCACCTAGCGCATGGTGGCATATGAGGAACACTCCCTAAGTGTCAGCAGCTGCTAGTAGTGGTCTAGCAGTGACCAGGAGAAAGAAAAATAAGATCCTCATGTGCAAAACCTAAGAAACACTCAAAACACCTCGCTTACGAAATGTCTTAGGGGACTGGGGAAAGACAAAGAGATGGACAGACAGACTGTCTCTAATGTGTTGTCATAGAAACCAATGAGAGGAGGGAGAGGCAGCAGTGTCACATGCTTCAGAAACTTTGAGTCCTGGACAAAGATTGGCGTCTTAACCCACAAGGAGTCTTCCACTGGCAGCCTTCCATGAAGTGGTGTCAGGAGAGAGGCAGGGGACAGCCAGGTGTACCCCTTTATCATTATTCCTCTTCATCTCCCCTCATCCCACCCACCTCCTTTCAAAAGGTACCAACTGAGCCATGGGGTAACGAGTCCCCACAACAGATTTCTGAGAGTGAAACTACCTGAAATTGGCATAAAAGGAACAAGCAATCAACCAGCCCCAAAGTGGAAAGGACTGAACTGCTTCCAAGGCAACCATACACCTAACTTTCAAAAGACCCAGAAAAAGCACACAATTCAAACGAGAGCTGGCCAGTTCACAGACTAGTCATCAAATCGGTGCTCTCAATGATTTGTCAGCCCCTGCTTTCTCCAACATCCTCATGCCAGGATTCCCATTTTCTACTTCTGTTACTTGCCAATCTATGAAGGAAGAGACAGCACACAGATTCCTTGAGATAGAGGCTGGAGTGTTAGGGAAGAAGAGGGGAAAATTGGATGCAGATACATATTTATAATTTATCAATTAACTTCTCCCTTCACTCCTGAACAGCTAATCCAATTTGAGCTGGCGAGCCAGGGTCTCAGGTCTCAGGTCTCTGACAGCTTTGATTAGGAATGGATGAGTGAGCTATGCTACCCAAAGGTGCAAAGCGCTGAAAGGCATGTCAGAGAGCTGGCATCAGCCCGCCTGCTTACGCCTCCCCTTCTTCCTGCCCACCTGGCAAGAGGCTGGCATTGGAAGTCAAAAGCCTGTGTTCCCTCTTTCTCCTCTTCCTCCTTGCAGCATAATTAATGCGTTTTCATCTCTATGTTCTTCCACACCCTCCCAGGCCCACCCTTCTCAGCCCAACACCCCCATTCAGAAATTTCCAGCCCCCACATATACAGGAAACACAACACAGAGTAGAAAAGGGCAACCAACAAATATCCCCCAAATTCCACATTAAATACAATTTCAGGCAGTTTGTCAACCCTCTCCCTTTTCATCTATCAGCTTTTCCCCATCGACGTTATCCTCAAATTCAGTTATTCCAAGGAATGGCAACATGACACACCATTTCACACCACCCCTGTTCCCTCCATGCACGCACGGGGAAGGGATCCTAGAACACCCTGCTCGGTAGTAAAACACATCTTCCCCACACCACATATCCACTTTCAGAGTCACCGCTCTGAAACAGCACAGCATCATACACAGGCTCATACTCAATTTAGAGAGAGGCAGGCCCATGCAGGATCATCCCTAAACACCAAATGTGAAGTGCCTTGAAGGGAAATAACAGCGTTGGCTTTTTATCCTTTTTTTTTTTTTATTAAGTTGTTAAAAACCATTAAGTTGTCATCTGGACTGTATTCATGATAATCGACAATCCCTTGGATACATGAATATTTCAGAAAGCAGATTGATAATTATAAGGATAAAATAAAGTGATCTCTACCTTTACTTCTACCTACAGAAATGAAGTGAAGGTCCAATTAAGCAGGGGAAGCATGGTGTCCACCATGGAGGCGGCGAGAGAGAGAGAGACAGAGAGAGAGAGACAGAGCAAGGAGAGTAAAACATCAGCACACTGCAGACACGTAACACACACAACAGAAACGCACAACAGTAAAGGCAGCAGCATGGCAACATTCTGAGAAGGCAGAACAAAACAAACAAACAAAAAAAACACTGGGAAGCTTGAGCAAGCAAGCAACACTGACCAGCAGGGTCGCTTCTATCGGCTTCACATTTAAGCTTTGTCCCATTCATTTCTTCTCAGTCCCACCCTCAGAAATGACAAGGACTGCATGCAAAAGCACGGCACAGCCATGCATATGTGAAATTGCATGCACTTACCCAATCTAAAAATGGTTATGGAACGTCTTGGAGAAGGTAGGCGCCCCTGCACTTTCCCAACACTGACATGAGTCAGGATGCAGAGGTGGTGCACGCACAACATACATAAACATTCCCATACATATGTGTAGGCATCAAAAACAAATTATCGAGATTCAGTGGGGACCAGACAGAGCCTCTTTCTTTCATGTTGAAGGAATAAGGAGAAGGGAAGGAGTATTAGTGGGAAGAAGAGGACTGGTTTCTTAGGTAGTTGTCAGATGGGCAAGAACAGACAAGGAGGGGAAAACGGAAAAGAATGGAAGAAGGAACACAGTCAAAGGACCTTCTTAAAAACAAATTCAACTGCAAGTTGCAACTTGAAATATGAGTTCCCATCACCCAGAAGAACTCTGCATCCTTTCTTGAAAACCTTTCTAAAGAGGAATTCACAACATCCATATGTGTCACCATCTCTTTCCCTTTTTCTAGAAGGTAGCAGACTTCTGAGCCCAGAGCACAGTTGTGTCTGAATGTTCCACATACGTACATGTCAGCACTAGGTAAGGAATACAGGATACAATACAGACTTTCCGAATGCTTTTCATACCAGTGCTGGGATTTAGCCTTCCAAAATACCTATGCTGTATCAGTGTGTCTAAAATAAGCGAAGTCAAGGTCAAGGAAGTCCTCATCAGCCTATCCCATCTGCCATCCTCTGCCCGATGACGTCAGCCACATGATGTGCTTAGTCCTCCGAGCCACTGTAAGAGCTCGGAGAACTCCTGATGGGCTGCTGACAGCATAAGGCTAAAGGATATGGGAGGAGGTGATCAGGACTCTGAGGGCCTGCTTTTGCTAGTGGGTCATCAAATCCCCTCAATTCATAGATCTCAGTTCCTCCCACTTCCCAGAGATGGGCTTAACTCTCTCGAGCTACCCAGACACTGGTCAACATCAAGCACATTCCCTGCTCACATCCACCTCATAGTCACTTGCTATTGGCACCTGCTTCCCTCACTCACCTGCAACCAGAGCACAGCCTTCATTCTCGGAGCCCCCTCTACACTGGAGGATTCACTTGGCCTCCTCCCGCACAGTTTTACTCTTTGCTAGCTGCTCTCTCTCAAACCATCTCTTCGTTAAAATTTTTGGAGTCCACCAGGGATCTTGGCTCAGGTCTGGAGGACCGGCTTAAAATGGAAAAGTGGGCTCCTCCTCACCCTGCTTTATCAATTTAGGGTGCTCTCAACTGTTCACCTCCCAACTACCTGGACACCACAAACTAATTTCTTTTGTCCCTGAGTGGTTCCTTGATCTGATCGTGCTCCTAAAGGCCAAAAATGTCTGATGGACCCAAGGTAAGGGAGTAGGAGAGGAGCAGTCTCACCCTCTTCTAAAGATCAGGAAAAAGAGAGATAGATGGAAGTAGCCTCCTCCTTCCCTTTTTTCTTTGGGCCTCCAAAAGAGGCACTGAGTCCCATGTGTGTTTTGCAAAGAAACAGACGAGAAAAAGTACAGTCTTTTGGTGACAGGGCAAGGCAGGTAGACCAATCTTGCAATCATCCAAGGCTCAGAAGAAACACAATAGTAGCAATTGAACTGTGAAGGAAAAGACAATTTTAAGTAGGCTTAGCTCTCAAATCCTGATTTAGGCTGATAATGTGGAAAATTTTTATTTAGGAGAAAAAGGCTTCATTCACAGCCCACCCTGTGCTTAGCTGAGCTGAATTTCCTGCACAGTTCATTCCTTGCATATTTGAATATTTTAGGTTGCAGATGCTGAATTTACAGATCTTTATATGCAGTTTTCTTCAGGGTGTATAATGAGTTAGAATCCTGCCATGAGGACATTAGCATGATCTTTAGGTGGTTTTTGCTTTTATGTCAAACCGAAAACAGGCAAACCCCCAAGGGCTCCCTTTGACCATGGAAGGCAGAACATCAATCATGGAAGCAGCGGAATGGGAAGACAAAATGGAAAGCCTTCCTCAGAGGGAAATTTGGGGAGGAGCCCAGCTCCTCTTCCCCCAACCTGGGGCCCAGCTCAGGGGCTGGGGATGAGCAGGAGGAAGTTAACCGCTTGGTTGCTCTGAAATTAGCTTCATTCACCCCATTATCGACGCCGTCATGCCTGGTTGCATGTTTCCCTCTCGGATGCAGCCCAGCAGGGCCAGCACCAGATGACAAACAATGGTGGAGAATGGAGAAGCCAAGGGGACCACGGATGGGAAGCCACGATGCAATAGGGAGGGTACCCCCACGCTCACCGCAGGGGCCCAGCCCACTGCAGGAGGAATAGGCAGCGAATGGCCGGCCAGCGAGGGGGAAGAGGCGTTGAGTGACCAGCCAGCAGCACAGAGGCGACTCGTTGGGACAGCTGCAGGACCACAAGCGCGAAGCACCTACCTTGTTCACTCATCATGAGGTGGGCGAGGCCTTGAGGAAGGAAAAGAAGAGGATGGGAGGAGAAAGGGGAAAGAAAAAGAGAAGACAAAGTTAAAATCCCAAAGGCAACACCATCTTCCCTTAATTCTTGAGTTGAAAAAAGGAGGGTTGGGAGCCACACACATACTCAGGTGCATTAGACAAACCCTGATACCCCAGTACTTCTGCGGGCAGAAAGGCTGGCTCTCTGACTGAAAGTTTGCTGAACTGCTCTAGGCCTAAGAACGAGAACTTGCCTCTTGCTGTTGTTCCGTGCAATCGGTAGGATTTGTGAAAGATGCATTAAATATTAGGTCCCTTGGGGAAGCAGACGTAAGATGCCAGGCACAGTTGATTTCTTTCTTTTAAATTACTTGTAATAGTAATTATACATGCTCACCGTACAAACTTAGGGAAATTCAGAAAAACAAAAGAAAAAAAATCGGTTATAATCCCACCTTCCAGAGATTGTTGCCTGACTTTTTTCTCTAGATACTTTTTCTTTAAAAATTGAATCATGTTTAATACACCATATAAGTTCCTGCTTGCAAGTGTCATGCAGTCAACTTTAAACTGCTTCTCCTATCACCCATCTTGGCCTAGTGACAACCATACCACACCCTCCCCTTCCTCCCCACCATCATCTTTCCTGGAAGGACCCCCCCCCATACTTCATCAGCACAGAATGGGGCAAAGAAGGTACACAAAGTCCCAAAAAGCAAATAATGGGCTCTCTTGCTATTCTTACAGAAGGCTATTAAGAGCTCCGTAGTCCAGGAAGCATAAACCCAGATACATCTATGTTTAGCCAGGCTCAGTGGCTCAGCCTGTAATCCCACGCTTTGGGAGGCTGAGGTGAGTGGATTGCCTGAGCCCGCGGGTTCAAGACCTGCCTGGGCAACTTGACAAGACCTCATCTCTACAGTAAACCAAAAAATTAGCCAGAGCCGGGCTCGGTGGCTCAGCCTGTAATCCCGCGCCTTTGGGAGGCTGAGGTGAGTGAATTGCCTGAGCCCGCGGGTTCGAGACCCGCCTGGGCAGCGAGACCTCATCTCTACGATAAATCAAAAAATCAGCTGGGCGTGGTGGCGCATGCCTGTAATTCCGGCTACTCGGAAGGCTGAGGCGGAAGGATCGCCGGAGCCCAGCAGGCCGAGGCTGCGGTGGCCGGGAGCGGCCACTGCACTCCAGTCTGGGCGACAGAGTGAGACTCCAACTCAAAAAAAAAAAAAAAAGAAAACAAAAAAATTAGCCAGGCATGGTAGCGCGGGCCTGTAGTTCCAGCTACTTGAAATGCTGAAACGGAAGGATTGCCGGAACCCAGCAGGTCGAGACTGCGGCGGCCAGGAGCAGCCACTGCACTCCAGTCTGGGCAACAGAGTGAGACTCCAATTCAAAAAAAAAAAAAGACGTTTGAACAGGAACCAACTGCATCCATTATTTTGTATTGCTGCTATTTTTACTGGAGATATTTTACAAAATCCAGATCACCCCTGAGAACCTTTACTTCGAGTAAAATTCAGGGATAGAAAGGATTAACAACAAAGAAAAAAAACCCTAAAGTATGGAAATCTCTAAATGTTTTTGGCGATTACTAGAGATTTAGAAAAGTAATCAGAGGCAAAATATAGGTCAATCAACTGACTTTTAAAAGATCAATGATATATTAAATAGACACACATGCCATAAATGTCATTTTTTAAAAAAACAAATTGCATTGAACTAGAATCATATTTTAAATATTCAGTCCTAGCATTTATCATTCTGGGACCGGGATAAAAACTCAAGACAGAATGAAATAATGGCAAAGCAAGTGATTTTCAGGATTTTATTTATTTATTTATTTATTGCTCAAAAAAATTAACTTGGAGTCTTTTTTTATTGAGGGGAGAGTAGTAAGGAGAGAGAGGAGAAAAGGCTCTAGAAATCTAGGAGAGAAACTTCCACAGAAATAACTATTTCTAAAATGCCTGATAGTGCTGAACCGAGTCATAGCTTTCAGCTTCCTAGTCATGAGCAGGAAAGGGGAGGGATGTGGGGGCCGAGAGATGGGGAGGGAACAGAAACAGAACAGGTGCATACACTCAGTAGGCAACCTTCCTCAAGAGAGCGGTCAACTTTAAGAAATGCAAATAAAGAAGGTACAAAGATGCACCTCAGAGTCACACAGGGGACTGAAAAAGGAAGGGCAAACATTTTGCCCCTAAGATTCAAGAAGTCTGGCAGCGGCAGGAGGAAGTCAGTAGGAAAGAGATGGAAGAGTCTTCATTTGACCCAAATAAACATTTTAAAAATTTACCAAATGAAGAGTGAGTGGAACACTTGGTAGTAACACTTGGATCCAAGCCCTGGGAAAAGCCTGTACAGTTGAGCCTTAGCTTATGTGCACCTCTAAGTCTATTTCACTGATGACCTATAACAACTACCTGGGAAGCTTACTAAAAATGAAGATTCTGGGCCTTTTCAAAATTAGACTGAGTGCAGTGGCTCACACCTTTAATCTCTGTATTTTGGGAGGCTGTGGTGGGAGGATTGCTTGAGCCCAGGAGTTCGAAATCAGCCTGGGCAACATGGTGAGACCTTGTATGTACAAAAAAAATGTTTTTAATTAATCGGGTATGGTGGCATGCACCTGTAGTTTCAGCTACTCAGGAGGATGAGGCAGGAGAATCTCCTGAGCCCAGGAGGTTGAGGCTACGGTAAGCCAAGGCACTCTAGCTTGGGCAACAGAGAGTGAGATCCTGACTAAAAAAAAAAAAAGGAAGAAAGAAAGAAAGAAAAGGAAGATTCTAGGCTTCCCTCCAAATGAATTAGAATCTTGGGGAGGAGCTGGGGCAAAATCTGAATGTTAAACAAGTTGCCCAAATGATTCTCATGCTCACTGCAACTTGAGAGCTACCCCCTCCGAGTGGCATATAAATCAAATTTGCGTAAATTGAATTGTGTGATAAATGCACCAAGAGGAATTGGATATTTGCTAGAACTCTGCAGTGGATCCTTTTGCAAAGGGAAGAATCCTTTTAAAATGCAAATAACTTACCACCTGTGTTTTTAAAATTCAAATATGTACTTATCAAGTCTTATTAAGCTACAAATGTAGTTGCAGTATTGCCATTCAAATAAAACGTTCATAATCTTCAACTTATAAAAATGTTAAATAGAAATATTAGGCCAAGAAAGTAGATCTGGGATCCCTATGCCAGAACTTTGGTTTTGAAGGCAATAAAGCAAAACGGACAGGAATAAGTGAAACAGGATGGGAGAGAGGAGAAACTATGTAACCTTGATACAGTTGGAATTTTATTTTGCTTTTTGAGGTGGGGATTTTATGTCAGTATCTTTTCACAAACTTATCCTTGGAGCTTGCAGAGTTAAAAACTGGAAACCAAGAATTCTATCATGTCCAGGTCTGTTCTGAAATTCTGTTTCTCCTTCTTCCACCTCAAAACACTCCTATTTGCTGCAAAAAACCTTGGGTCCGCCAGCAGTGAATGGAAGAACCAACCACCAATCAACCAAACCACCCAAGTACATGCTACCTGCAAAGACTGAATAAGGTGGTAGGGATGCAAGTATGGTACATCCCCTTGACCTCTAGAAGTTTAGAATCTAGCTGGGAAAGGGAGGTGTGGGTATACTTACACAAGCACACATTTCACATCTATGCTGATACCTGATAGTGACACATAGAGGTTAAGGTCAAGACCTTCAGAGCCAAACTTGGTTTCCATCTCTGCTGCTTTCTAGCTTGTGACCCAAGAAAGCTGCTAAACATCTCTGTGCCTTCGTTGACCTACTGTAAAATGTGGATAAGAATGCCTACTTCATAGGTTGTTTGGGAGATTGAATAATATATGTAAATCTGTGCCTGTGCACGATAAGAGCTAGATGGGTGGTTGTTATGCAGTAAAAATATACTGATGTGTGAGGCAGCACCTGTTACAGTGCCTGATACGTAATAGGTGCTCAGTATGTGACTAAGGAATGAATGGGTCATTGCTAGGTTTCACATGATGAGTTCAGACAGCAAGACCAGTAGGGACTGTGAGAATGGTCCTGGGTGCCCAGAAAAGGGTTTTGGACTCCAGAGGGAGTAGAAATAGGCCTTGGGCTTAGGATTTAGATGGGGAACATTCCAGGTAGCCCTGCAAGCTTCCAAGACCACAAAGTGCATTTGTAGGGACTTTTCTGTTCAGCTTTTCAGAAGTAACTAGGACACTGCCAGGCATGTGGTAGGGATATACTAGCATGCTATACAAATAAAGGGATGAATACATGCACACATTTCACACAAGGAAATAGTGAAAGATCATCCTAAGCATCAGGATACCCAGGCTTTGAGTTTCAAGGTTAAGGAAAGTAGACATTATCTTGTAGCTGATGGGAAACATCAAGGGTCTATGGACAGGAGAATGACTCAAGGAAATGATGTTGAGGAAGACTGTTTTTACAACAGTGTGGACAGGGTGGATTAGAGAAAAAGTGGTGGAGGCAGAGAGATCAGTCACAGGCCAAGTCCTAAATTAATATCAAGGCAATAGGAAAGGAAAGAGAGAAAGAGGATTGAACAGGCTTTGGTGATGGATGAGATGTTTCAGGAGAGAGGTGGATGGGAGACTGAGAAAGCAATGTCATACGTAGGATGATGGGATGGGGTGCAGAGATGGAGTTGGGTGAGTGGATAATGAGTTCTATTTGAGGCATGATGAGTTGAAGAGAAAAAAGAATCACTCGAGCAAAACCATCCAGCATACATTGAACAATGCAGGACCATGGTCAGAGCGAGAGAGAGTCATGGAAGAGAGAGTCAGCACCCATGTAAGGGAACGATGCCTCCGAGGAAGAGGGGTGGAAGCACTGAGTCTTAAACCAGGAGGGATTGAGAGATATGGAGCTATCCCGGAGGTTCTAGTTCTTTTTTTTTTAAATCATATTCAACACTAAAATATATATTTTTTAAATTCACATTCAAAAAAGAAAAAGGAACTATATGGCTTTCCAACATAAATTATAGGAAATAATGCTGAAAAAAAATCTTAACTGAGAAGGGTATAATTAGCAAGAAAGGAAATGGAATCTATGCTGGGTACGTGTTCTGTGTTTGGCTGATGAGGAAGGGGTTAAAATGAAGATAAGTCGCCTAGTCACCCTCAGAGAATCAATGGACCCCAGGTCACACTGTGAGCCCTGAAACCAGCACCCTGGCTGGGTCTGGAGTTTGGCATTTATCCCGGGCCTGATACTCCAGGGCAGCCAAAAGAAAAGGCACAGGCTAGAATGGGGGCTTATGGAGGCAGAATGGGCCACAACTTTCCAGAACAATCTCACCACAGGCTCTGGCTTTGAATAGGTCCTCAACAGCCAGCACCATAAAAGTTTACCCAGGGGTGGGAAGGGGATAGGAGATGGGCCAGAATGATCCTTTGACAGGCAGCAAATTAAGAATTGTCAACATAGAATTCTCATGGAACTACAATGCTTTTATTATTATTATTATTATTATTATTATTATTATTATTATTACAAAATTAAGAAAGCAAACAAAGTGTCTCTTATCTGGTCACACCCTGACAAAATGCTACCCCAGCTTGATCCATCCAAGGACCATTCTGGATCTCAACAAGATTTCTGACACTTTTGATCCTCTTTTTTCTTCTTTCCAGGGCTGCAATCCATCTGTCTGTCTATCTGTGGTGCACAGGTACACACAGAAACAAGAAGAGAGAAAGATCACTAGTAGGTAAGACACACAAAGTTGAAACAGTCTCAGAACAGACTGTAAATCATGTGTAAATTACGTATGAAACATATGTAGAGCCCTCTAAACTATGTTACACCCTTTGGGAAAATCCCCATGGAGATAGCTGCTTTTGCAGCTCAGGAAAATGGAAATGTCTATGAAAGCAAAGTCATCTGTAAGCGGCTGTGGCCATCATGAAGCCTGTCATCAGAATGACTAATACAGAGAATAGAAACCATTTACTGAAACAGGCAAGAGGAAGATGTAATGTTTAGGCACCAGGCCAGAAGTTGAAGGCCTCCATCATCTAAGCTAATACCATCTCCTCCTCAGACCTGTAACATCCCACCCACCTCAGATGGTTTTCACATCCATCCCTCTTCCCTTCACCCTGGCTGGGTAATTGGGGAAAGTATTTCAGAGAAGGAAGGAACTCACTGATGGAGTGGGGGAGATTCAGAAAAGAAAAAAAGCAAGTCATCTCTGCCAATACTTTTATTTCATTCACTTTCAGGGTAACTTTTATCCTAGGAAAACATCCACATATATCGTCTCTTTTTTCCATACTGAAGTAGAGAAATTAAATGCCACTAATTGCAGCAAGTGCCAAGTGCCGATGATGAATTCTTATGAAGCCACAAGGACTTTTTAAAAGAGTAATTGCATAAAATCAGAAGGTAATAGAAACATTCACCTGATGTTTCCAGAAGAACTAGGGAGATGCTGAAGGTGGAAGGGGGCAGGGTCCAAGGAAGCCAAAAGTGTGCATAGGGTGGCCAGGAATTTGGAGAAAGGGGAACAGAATCTCATGTTCAGAGGGAAGTAGCTTACGACTACTTTTCAAGAGGGAAGTGGCTTAATAACCCCTAAAAATGATCTGGGAAAGGAGGAATTTCATGTTCCAATAGAAATACAAATATTCAATACTTGAGAGAAGAAATTCAGTTAACTAACTAGAAAGAATTCTATTAACAGCCCATGTTTATTGGCTGTTTATCATAGACAAGTCCTGGCTATATGTTATTTCATGAAATACAACATTATGGGAGAGGCATGGCCATAATTTCAGTTTTACAGGTGAGGAAACCCAGGCTGAGAGTCAATGTCACACTACTTATTAAGGGCTACCATAAGGACCTGAAGCAGACGGACTCTCCAGCCTGTGATGATAACCATGACACCAGCTGCCCTCTCTAATTCAGAGCTGCTGGAGAAAGGAAGAGACATACCTCAGATAATCCAGGAACAGAAAATAGTGCCTCAACATTCATTCAACTTCATTGGTGACTCTGGCCCCAGCATGGCTTAAAGAGAACTGGGCAGCCCTCTTAAACAGCTGTCATCTCCCTCTCCTCAATCCCCATCAGGTGCTCCTACTGAAATACAAAATTCTTCCTTCCCTAAATCATTTCTCAGCATTCGTAAGTTACTTCCTTTTTTTTTTGAGTTGGAGTCTCACTCTGTTGCCCAGACTGAAGTGCAGTGGCCGCTCCCGGCCACTGCAGCCTCGACCTGCTGGGCTCCGGCGATCCTTCCGCCTCAGCCTTCCAAGTAGCCAGAATTACAGGCATGCGCTACCACGCCCGGCTGATTTTTTGATTTATTGTAGAGATGAGGTCTCGCTGCCCAGGCGGGTCTCGAACCCGCGGGCTCGGGCAATCCACTCACCTCAGCCTCCCAAAGGCGTGGGATTACAGGCTGAGCCACTGAGCCCAGCTGTTACTTCCTTTTTTAAAATGCAAATCTGAACACGGGACACACTCAGACTCCTCAGTTGTAGACAACGTCTCATGTAAGCTCATCAGGACAGCCAAGACAAAGGTCATTCCTCAAAGACGGGACATGCACAGGAGCTTTTGAACAGAGAAAGACAGACATGCAGGCCAAAGAAGTTTGCTACTGTGAGCAGGAGGGAAGGTGTAGAAGACAGAGTGGGACTGGTGAGAAGAATGCTTAGAGAAAATGGGAAGAAAACCTCCACCTAATGCTTTTTTTCTTTTTTCTTTTTTTGAGTTGAGGTTTGCTCTATTGTCCAGGCTGGAGTAGGGTGTGTCAAGAGGAGATTATCCAGGATCATGAGGGGTCCAAAAACATGTCAACTGAATGCAGATCATTCAGATGATCTGCAAAGAGGCCAAGAAACATGCTGCACTGAACTGTATAAAACTGATGTTTGGCCATTTTTGACCTATAAAAATGGCAGTTTCAAATGGTCAAAACACTACCCATAAGCAGAACTGTAGGCTTCAACAATAGCCTACCACCACTACAGCCAAGCTCTCCAAGCTTCAAATAATCACCTAACGGCAATCATGAGCTAACACTTGGGATGATCAACTGTATACATATATGATTCTGACTTTTCCACAAGCTTTGCACAGTACTGAATATGAACTGAATAGTTGCACTGACGGTGATGGTTTTCAGAAGCACAGAACAGAGTCTGTTGCTAATTTCCAAGATAGGGGCTGCTCAAGTCCTAGCCTGGGCAGTTCTGTCCTTCCATCATAACACCATGGTCAGTCCTCATCACCTAGCCCTTTGTAGGATATAACCATACTAACCTACTCACTGTTTTGCCACCAGACCAACTGTGTTCTTACAGCATGGTGGCTGGACTGAACAGAAAGGGTTTCTTTCTATTTCACCCATAAATCACCAACAGCTTCCATATGGCCTAACTACAGGGTAGAGGAAAGAACGTCTGCAGCACATTCCAAGCTATTCCACACCTTAGAGGGAAGGAGTGCTAAGGTTTCTTCATGCATGAATGCCATGGAAGGCAGTCATGCCCACTGCTCCAAGGGTCAAAGGATCAGCAATAATAACTTAGAAAAGACTCATCCCAATGGAAAGAAAGTCTTGGCTGTCCAGCTGTCATGAACTTCTCTAAAATAGTTCTTCATTCGTGAATGACACAAAGCTGGAAAGGAGAGCTGATATTAGATAAAAGCACTATATCCAAACAGAACATGGCGTGCTGGACTTTTTGAAAGCCAGAGTTAAATTTAACAAAACCAAAGAATGGTCCCAGGCTTAAGTCAAATGAATAACTGCATAAGTTCAGAAAGGAGAAATGGCCTAGCAGCAGTGCACACAAAAACAGCAGGGGCTTCCATTAACTTTAAGTTTAATTTGACACTATGGTCATTTTTTTAAAAAGGCTAAGGTGTTTGGTGCTGCCATTAATAGATGTATATAGTCTAGCAAAAGGGAGCCCTGGGACCATTCTATAATGAACTGATCCCAAGCATGTTTACAATACTGTATGTAATGCAGGTATCCTTCTCTGGAAAGGATGCGGGGGGGAGAAAATGTCATTTTTCAGAGAACAATGACCTGGATGAAAGAATTTAAAATTCTTGTATGAGAATGCCCAAAGAAACTGGAGCTGTGTTAGCCTTTAGAAAAGAAAATCCTTAAAGACAAAAGCCCTGTCTTCAAGCACTGGGAATGTAATTGGAGCTATTCTGTGTGTCTCCAAGGGCTGGAAGCCATACAGGTGGTGAAGATGTAAGAAAGAGCTTTCAAACACTCAGCACTGTTAGAATGGAATGGAAAGGTTAAAGGAGCAATGAGTTGCTCATCTCGGAAGGGGGTTCAAGTCAAATCTGAATAAACTCTTGTAGCAGAGATTCAAAACTTAGGTGAACAGAGAGCCTTGACAATCTGTTGGGTTCCTTCCATTCCTGAAATACTGACTCTAGCAGCAAAGTTTTATGAACACATACAATGTAGCAGGCAGTAAGGATGCAGGCGTGGGTGCATCTCTGTTCTCAGAAAGACACTCCTGCTCTTCAGGAGCCCATGCTAGCAGATAAGGGAGCCAGAAAATACACAACTGGCTATAATGTACCAGGATGATGATTTTACCAGCCCTGGGACCTAACAAAGGGAGACCATCATGCCATCCTCACTGCTGCCTCCTCCCCCCAACCTCCCCAACTTCCCATAATGTACATGGGGACACAAAGCGGTGAGGAGAGACACTTTCAAGTCCCTTCATCTGCCAGCTCACTTTCCTTTAAAACAGTGGTTCTCAAACTTTGGTCATATCAGAATCACCTGAGAAAACAATCTTAATGAGCCTATATCTCATGCGTTAGCTCTCCAGGTGATTTTGATGCTCACTAGGGTTTGCAAACTACTGCTCTCAGTAAGCCAAAGCCTGGATCCAAATCCCAGTCCTGCCTCTTGCTAACTGTGGGATTTTAAGCAAGTTAACCTCTCTGTGCTGTATTTGCTATAAAATATCCACTTCTCATTTGGAAAAAAATTGTAAACTTTGCAGCCTCTCATCTATAAGATACCTTCTCAGGATCACTGCGACAATCATGCACAACCATGTCATAGGGAATACACTTAGCAGTGTTCCTGGCATCTAGGAAGGGCTCAAAAGCTTGTGGTGATTGCTGTCATTATTTAGGGGACTGGGTTAGCTAGGTCTTCTCTCTGCTCCTCACTCCATCTCTTACCAGCACCAATTCTCTAATAATCTGGCAGCATGAGCAGACCACCTGCCCAGTACATCCTTGAACGCTTCCTTCATGGCCACAGTCTGCTACCCCATAAAGGGACCCACTGTCCTGGACTCTCGGCTACATTCTGTCTCCCCACTCCTCCGGAGGCCCAGCAAACCAGGTCGCTCAGCCCAGACCCTAATAGACTTCCTGAGGCAGGTCCACAGACAGGGTAGGACTCAGAGGTTGCCACAAACAAGCTGTGTAACTTAGCTGAGTGACACGGAACCTCTGTGGCTCCATACCCGGCCCCCTCCCCGCTGAACAGAGGGGAATCGGTCTGGAAGAGTCTGTGGTCGCATCAATGGCATTTTGAGAAGCACAAACCTTTGAAGTATTTACTGTCCCTTCCGACTAAGTGCTACCGCTGCCACTCAACACCAGAGCAGCAAACAAACACCCCCACACCTCTGGCAGGGCCAGTGGGGCAAGAGCCATACTATCTTACAGAGACTACTGGCTGTCTCGAGTGGTTTTTCTGCTCCAACTCTGGCCTTGCCTTCCTGCACTAGGAAATTAAATGCGACCATCACCCACACTCCAGTGGGTCTGCCTGTCTAAGACAGTCAGGGAGAGGATTTCTAAAGGCTCCAGAAAAAAGCACCAAGACCCAGTGATCTGCTTCCCTGAGTTCGCCGAAGCTGGTGGCAGGTGGGGAAACAGCTCCTTACTCACACTTACTCATCAAGAGCAGTTACGGGAGCCAAGGGGGTCTTCCCGGGCCCCAGCCGGGCAATTGGCTGGAAGTCGAGCACCATCAGCCCAGCCGAGGGCCCCCTTCCAATCCAATTATACACAACCCGGAGGTGGATTCCCCCACAGCCCGCATCCCCCACTGAGCCGAACCCAACATGGGCACTGAGTAAAGATTCGTTCAATTACCTTCTGTCTCAGGGTGAACCCCAATAAAAAGCAGACTTTCTTTCAGAGGGATGTGGGGTCAAACTAAGAGCTGAGTCCTAAGCGCAGTTTATTTACCCAGCAAGTACTTCTTCTGTACCTGAAGTGTCCTGGCATTGTTCTAGGCCAAGAAGACACAGTAGTAAGCAGGAGTGGACTTTTGTGAAGGGTACAGTCTGGAGCAACTCCCTAGAAGATGTCTCGTGGGCCAGACGTACCAGGGTTTACATCTGGTTCCACTACTTTTTACTGGGTTGTAGCAGTTACTTACGATCCCTGAGCCTCAGTTTGCTGATGGGTGAAATGGGTCAAATGACAGGATCTACTTCCTGGGGATGTCAAAAGAACTTAATAATGCATGCTAAACTTCACATTTCCACGCCTGGCTCAAAAAACAAGCTCAATAAAATGTCAAGTGCGTTTCCTAATAAGGTAATAAGGAAGAAAAGCAAATAGGACTACTGCCCAAAAGAGTAGGAAAGAAAAGACAAAATATATGATAGGTCTGACCGAAGTTAAGAGCTGTGAGTCTTTGGTCATGGAGAAGACTTTCACCAGGCTGCTGTTCTTCCAGTACCTCGGTCAGATTGTCTAATCATAGAGCCTCAGAATCAAAGAAGTCAGGAAGTTTATCTGATTCAAACCCTTCAGGTTAAAGCAACCTGTTGTTGACCAGAGAGGGTACATGACTTGCCCAAGAGCAAACAGCTCCAGGGAAAGAGGGCAGAACCATAGAGCAGAAATTCCAGACAAGTATGTAATCCTGAAACTTGCCATACCTGCTTCTGACCTTGGGCAAAGGATACAATGTCCCGGCCTGAGTGGTAGGTGCCTGGCACCTTGTGAGTTCTCTATAAATGTGGTTCTCCTTAACCCCTTTTTACTGGTTTCCAAGTCCCACTTGAGAGGAGTAGACAGGATCCAAGTTTGAGTTTCTTCACTGGAAGCACTAAGGTCAGGACAGATGGGACAGAACGTGTGACAGCAGAGAACAGCAGGGGTGTTTAGAGAGGTCCTACAGCACAGCACATGAGCAGCCTCCGGGCGATTAGGGAGACAAAGACATAGCTGAAAGAGCGGTTGTTTTTTTTTTTAAATAACTTTCTAGCCTAAGTTTCTTCATCTGCAAAACAGAAGCGGTGTTAAAAGGATCAAATGAGATAACTTACCATAATAGCTACTCTATATATCACTAACTATTGCTGGGCACTTTTCTAAAGACTTTGCATGCATAAGCTCACAACTTTCAAAACAGCTCCATGTGGTAGGTTCTCTGATTGTCCCCATTTTACAGATGAAGAAAGTAGGGCCCACAAAGGTACAGTGGCTTGAACAAGTCACAGTGCTGTGATAGAGACTGCATGTCAGCCAGGCGTCTAGCTCTGAGACTGTGCTCTAACCCAGGGGTGGCAAACTTTTTTTTTTTTTTTTGAGTTGAGATTTCATTCTGCTGCCCAGGCTGGAGTGCAGTGGTGCGATCACAACTCACAGCAGCCTTGAACTCCTAGGCTCAGGTCATCCTTCCGCCTCAGTCTCCCAAGTAGTTGTGAGTACAGATGTAAGCCACCATGCCCAGCCTCGGCAAGCGTTTTTGTAAAGGGCTAGATGGTAAACATTTCAGGGGTTCTCCATCACAGTCCCTCAACTCTGCCTGCAAAGCTCAAAAGCAGCCGCAGACAATGCAAAAAAGTATGGGCATGGCCGTGTTCCAAGAGCTCTTTACGCACATGGAAACTCAAATTTCATAAAATTTTTATATTACAAATTGTCCTTCTTTTGATTGTTTCCAGCCGTTTAAAAATGTAAAACCCATTCTTAGCTCTCAGGCCACACAAAACCAGGCAGCTGGCTGGAAGTGGCCTTGAGCTGTGGTTTGCCAACTCCTCCTCTGTCCTAGGCTATGTTGCCTCACAGAGTGTAACCTTTTACATAGAAAGTGCCTGAATGGTGACCAGCCCAGACTACTCAGTCAATAAAAGTTCATTCTCTTTCCCTTCCCTGAGCTCACCCCTCCTCTTCCTCCTACCAACCGGATCAAGCAGACCTCTCCCGCTGTGCCCAGCAGGAGAGACAGGACGAGAGCTCTAGCAAGTTGGCCCCGTTGGCCCTAAAGAGAGGAGACAGTGGGAATTGGAGGTCAGGGTGTCTCAGATTTTAATGAGTATACACTCAGAGGTCCTGATAAAATGCAGATTCTGATACAGCAGGTCTGGCGTGAGGCTTGAGACCCTTCTGGTCCTGGAGTCACCCTTTGAGCAGCAAGCCACGAGCCTGTCCCCAAATACAAGTCAGACTCATGCTGCTGCCAGACTTTGGGTTTCTCAGGCTGGACTGAGCCACTCCCCAGAGACGGGGCAGGGCCCAGGCCACATAATCAGGTCCTCTCCCCAAGGAGAGGTTGAGATGACTTACACTGTAGGGGAAAGACAGCACGGGGCAGAGATCAAGAGCGGCAGAAGAAGGCTTCTGCAAAGGCGTCAGTTCCTTTGGCAACAGCAGACGGGACCTCCTCTGGGGCCTGGCAGACAGGAGGCCCTCCCCCCATGCCTGCCAGGGTTCTGATGGACAGAAGCAAGAGGCCTATTTCCTCATTGGGCCTCTGAATAACTAGGGCACTTCCACAAGGTCACAGTTATTCATTTAAATTCCAGCTCTAATCAGCAGGCAGAGCCAGAGAAATTATCCCTTCTGAGGAGAGAGGCTGTCACTGGAGCATCATAAAAAGCCCCTCCATGCAAAGGGAGGGCAGAGGAGGGATCTCACACCACAGGCCCCCGCATTGTGCCCCGTGCTCTGACCCACTACCCTTCCTCTTCCTCACCTCCAAATGGCCTCCTCTCCCCTTGGCAGAGAGTTCTAGAACACATGGAAGTGGGGAGAGAGTTGAATGCAGGGCAGAGCTGGGAGTGCCCACCCTGCCCCACAAGCAGCCCAGGGAGACCAATGTGAACTCCTAGTGTGCAGAAGCACAGGATACGACACCTGACAGGAGTCCCTTCCAGCCCACATGGGTCACACAGCCTTGACAAGGTCCCTTCCCTGCTTGGGCCTCAGTTTCCTCCTCTGAAAAGCAAACGAGTGGCACTCCTTGGAGAGGACCCCCTTTAAACTCTGACACGTCTCAGGACACTACAGACTCATGGTGTGTTTGTGGCCACACTTCCTGTTCAACAGAGATTTTTGAAGTTCTGCTGTGTGCCATGCGCCAGGTGAAGAGCTAGAAATACAGATGCGAAAAGGACACAGTCTGGCCCAGAGCTCTGTGGTGGAAACGGCAGGGTCTAGAAGAATAAGAGCCCAACTCTGGAGACAGAAAGATCTGAGATCCTGGTCTAGTCACTAGCAGGGGGCTGGATCCAAGATCCTGGCCTAGTCACTAGCAGCAGGCTGGATCCAAGATCCTGGCCTACTCACTACTGAGAAGCTGGATACAAGATCCTGGCCTAGTCACTAGCAGCGGGCTAGATCCAAGATCCTGGCCTACTCACTACTGAGAAGCTGGATCCAAGATCCTGGCCTAGTCACTAGCAGCGGGCTGGATTCAAGATCTTGGCCTACTCACTACTGAGAAGCTGGATCCAAGATCCTGGCCTAGTCACTAGCAGCGGGCTGGATCCAAGATCCTGGCCTACTCACTACTGAGAAGCTGGATCCAAGATCCTGGCCTAGTCACTACTGAGAAGCTGGATCCAAGATCCTGGCCTAGTCACTACTGAGAAGCTGGATCCAAGATCCTGGCCTAGTCACTACTGAGAAGCTGGATCCAAGATCCTGGCCTAGTCACTACTGAGAAGCTGGATCCAAGATCCTGGCCTACTCACTACTGAGAAGCTGGATCCAAGATCCTGGCCTAGTCACTAGCAGTGGGCTGGATCCAAGATCCTGGCCTACTCACTACTGAGAAGCTGGATCCAAGATCCTGGCCTAGTCATTAGCAGCAGGCTGGATCCAAGATCCTGGCCTACTCACTACTGAGAAGCTGGATCCAAAATCCTGGCCTACTCACTACTGAGAAGCTGGATCCAAGATCCTGGCCTACTCACTACTGAGAAGCTGGATCCAAGATCCTGGCCTACTCACTGAGAAGCTAGATCCAAGATCCTGGCCTAGTCACTACTGAGAAGCTGGATCCAAGATCCTGGCCTACTCACTACTGAGAAGCTGGATCCAAGATCCTGGCCTAGTCACTACTGAGAAACTGGATCCAAGATCCTGGCCTACTCACTACTGAGAAGCTGGATCTAAGATCCTGACCTACTCACTACTGAGAAGCTGGATCCAAGATCCTGGCCTAGTCACTAGCAAGAGGCTGGATCCAAGATCCTGTCCTTCTCACTATCGGGAAGCTGGATCTGAGATACTGGCCTAGTCACTATCAGGGGACCAGATCCAAGATCCTAGCCTAGTCTAGCAGGGAGCTGGACTGAAATCCTGGTCTAGTCCCTAGCAGGAGGCAACTGTGGGCAAGTTACTGATGTCCACGAGGCTCCTTTTCTCCCTGTAATGAGGATGATAGTATCTACCTGGGGGTTGACAGGAAGAGTTAAACAAAAGAACCCATGGAAGAAGGCAGAGCTGAGCTCCCTTATCTCAGCACACCACAGGGCTTATTATTCTATTACCCTGAACCTCCTTCCCAAAGACTAGGAGGAGGGGCTGTGGATTTTCCCACATGGAAGTGGAGTGTGACGTGCCTGCCCCTTCTTTCCTGGCTGTCACAGGGCTCACTCTCTGAGTCCCCAGCCTGTCCCAGGGACCTTGGGGAAGGTATGGCCAGGCAGGCCCCAGCTCAGATTGCGTTTTACAGTAGGGTTACTTCTAACCCATCTCCTCTACATGTAAAATTAATCAATTAATCAATCGTCCCTTTATAGTCTTCCAGCGGCCTCTGGGTAAATAGTTACATTAGCTCATAAAATCCCCAATTTGTCTTCCTGAGGGGAAGGAAAAAAAATCAGAGAACCACTAAAGGTTTCTTATTTCAGAACCAGAGTGTAGCTGGCTCCAGACTGCCTAGCCAGGGCCTCAGAAAGGCAAAAGGACCCCTGACCTCAGCGGGGGCCTGGCATGCTCAAGCCACCTCCTGCCACATCCAGGGCCCCAAGGAAAGGGTCCAAGCCAGGGATTTGCTTCGGGTTCAGAAACCATAAGAAAGCAAGGGGATGGTGGGCCCACAAGATCGCCTTCAGCTTTTGACACTTCAAGGGCAGAATGAAGAGCACGCGCTCTGGAAGTAGCTGGAACCTCCTCTTGGTCCTGCTGCTTCACAACTGGGTGACCTTATCCCAACAGTGAACCCCCCTGGGCCTCAGCTTCCTAAAATGGGGTTCAGGCTACACACCTCAGAGGGTAAAAATGAGATAACAGTCGTGAAGTTAAAAGGGTACTGTGTGGGGCTGATTATAGTTGCTGTTATTTGAGGAAAGTTTACCTCCATCCCTTTGAGGGGATTGAAGAAGTCCATGGGTCCAGCACGTTTCACTCCACCACACTATTTCATTCAGGACCAATATGGCGCCTTTTTGTGGATTAGAAAAAGGTACCCTTCTGGTCAGAGGCAGTCCCATGGCGCAGCCTTGACAAGAGGAATGCAGGTTGGATTTCGGCCCCATTCATCCCTCAGCTGGGACCCTACGCAGAGCCCAACATGCACGATTCTATGTGGTGACCCCTGGTCACATCTCTGCTATGCACCAGGAGGAGAAATTAAGCCAAATGACACTTTCACACACACAACTCGAGGTGCTGGGCTCCCTTTCTCACCTCCTTGAAGCATCCCTTCCCTGGCCACCCTCTGCAACTTAGGGACCTCTCCATTACCCTGCTACATTTTTCTTCATGACACTTATCATCCACTCCGTGATATAAATATCACATACACATAGTATGCATGCATGTGTGGGACTATCTATGTATGTATATATGTATAATATGTGTATATAGGTCTGTGTGTACGTTTTCGTTCATTGTCTGCCCTGCCAAACATAAAAGGTTCATGAAGGCACTGAATGTCTTCTGTTTTTTTCACTGTTTTGTCCTTATTGCCTAGAACTATTCCTGGAACATAAATATTTGTTGAGTGAATGACTGAACTAAAATATTATTCAATAGAAATAATGAGTTTAATGGTATCTTAGGAAATGCTGTCCTGTACTTTGGTTCAAACACCAATTATTTTAAAAGGCGGGGGACAGGCAGAAAAAAAAGAGACACAGACACACTCTGCAGTAAGTAGGGTAGCTGTATTATTCTCTTATGTTGTGTAACATCCCATAGAACAATGATCAGAAGGACGGTAATGAAGTCTGGTTGATTATTTTAGATATTCAAGAACAACTAAAGATCAATTCACTTGGAAAGAAAGCTGCTAATAAAGAAACTATCCTATTACCTCTAAGCAAAAAGAAAGAAATCAGCAATTGTCCCATTAGGAAATACTTACGAGATCGTCAAGCGTTGAGAATTTTCAGTGATGGGCCCCAGCATGTTCTGATGAAGTGTGCATGAGCTTTTAGAGCCAGAAGTGCTAAGTTCAAATCCCATTGCTACTACTGACCTTGGGCAAAACTGTTTAACTGGTGGGCCTTAAATTTCCTCCACATTAAAATGGATATAAAAATACCTATCTTGCACTGATGCTATAAGGATTAAAACTTCAAAGGACTAAACAAGTGAACATGTGAAAATACCTAAGACGATGCTCCTTTCTGATTGGGTAGAGCTAATTATTCTTCTTAACTCAAAGTTCTAGTCAGTTTAGAATAGTCTTCAGATCATTCTAAATCATCTGACACTTCTTACCTATAAAGGGCTGCATCATTTCACATGATTCTATGTATGTGTGTACATATGTTTCCAAACACACACAATGCTTGGAGTTAGGAATTCTGGATGAGTACACATTTTAAAAAGAATAATGCAGCCGAGCTCAGTGGCTCAGCCTGTAATCCCGCGCTTTGGGAGGCTGAGGTGAGTGGATTGCCTGAGCCCGCGGGTTCGAGACCCGCCTGGGCAACTTGGCGAGACCTCATCTCTACAATAAATCAAAAAATTAGCTGGGCGTGGTAGTGCGGGCCTATAGTTCCAGCTACTCGGAAGGCTGAGGCAGAAGGATTGCCGGAGCCCAGCAGATCGAGGCTGCGGTGGCCGGGAGCGGCCACTGCACTTCAGTCTGGGCGACAGAGTGAGACTCCAACTCAAAAAAAAAAAAGAATAATGCATAATTATCGTAAGGATAATTCTTCTATTTTTCCATCAACAAAAACAATTCAGAGCCGGGCTCGGTGGCTCAGCCTGTAATCCCGCGCCTTTGGGAGGCTGAGGTGAGTGGATTGCCTGAGCCCGTGGGTTCGAGACCCGCCTGGGCAGCGAGACCTCATCTCTACAATAAATCAAAAAATCAGCCGGGTGTGGTAGCGCATGCCTGTAATTCCGGCTACTTGGAAGGCTGAGGCGGAAGGATCACCAGAGCCCAGTAGGTCGAGGCTGCGGTGGCTGGGAGCAGCCACTGCACTCCAGTCTGGGCGACAGAGTGAGACTCCAACTCAAAAAAAAAAAAAAAAAAAAAAAACAATTCAGACCATTCCCCCTTTTTTCCACAGTGAGCATGTATTATTTATATAACCAGGAAAAATAAATACTGCTTAAAAAAAAGACATTTCTTAGAATAAAAGAAAGAAAACTTCTTTCACCCACATTGCATTTTCCACGCTAAATATGCCATATCATCAACTTCAAACTACATTAAGCTATAGAAGATGAGTAGATTTGTTGGAAGACAAGGCAAAAATGCTCATTAAATTGGAATATACCTATTTAATAACATATTTTTAAATATATTTTTTTAAATGTTCATGTTCTGGATCACCCAGAAATATTAATCAGAAGGAAATGATTGTATTAAGCATGAGAACCATATTCTTTTGATTTTAAAGTGGTTCTTCAAAACCAATATGAATCCATCAATTCATGGCACTTCTTCTCAATCTAAATCTGTGAAAATGCAATATACTTGGATTTTTGTCCCAGGAAAAAGGTCTCACTCAGACTCAAAGCATAGCATGCACGCTCTAGCAGAGGGGAAATTCCCACAGCAGCTGTGCAAACACGAAGACTCACCTGGACCTTGGCTGACATCTGTGGCAGCATTTTCAAAGGGAGGGAAAGGGAGAGGAGAGAGAGGGGGAGAGAAAGGAAGAAAAGCATTAGCAGCACACACACACAGTGCAATGTGCCCTTGCATGACTACCAAGTTCATGCAAGCCCCCAAAGGTGCTCAGTTTTGGAGCACTGAATTCCACCATCACCCAAAAACCACCCATGCAAGCCGAGGGGCCAAGCTCCCTTTCCACTGTGCATGTAGCAAGAGAGGTAGGCATCACATCTGTCCGGAAAGACATCCTCCTGGAATCAGATAGGGCTCCCAAGAGCCAAGCAGACTGGAATCCTGTAAGAATATTGGTTAAAATATTCTGGTTGATTTCTGCACACTGACACCAAAGAAAATCCTCCTCCTCTCCAGACACCAAACTCTGGACAGGAAGTCAAGCAAGGTTTCCCAGCAGAGAGAAAAATTAGTAATAAACCACTCCCTGGAGGAACAAAGAAAAAGAGACATAAGAATTAAGAGTAAGTTGCAGCATTATTTACCACATGGGAATGAAGGACACAATATCACAGTGTTTACAATTCCCTCCTTCCTCAGTATCCCAGTGACCATCCTTCATCACAGATAGCAGTGTATGAGATTGTGTGTGAGTAGATCATTCACCACATAGATGGAAATCCCGCCGCCCCCTTTAATTTTTCTCCTAGCTTTTCGCCCCATCATTAATGACAGGAATTGCCATTTGAAATCGCTTTTGACAACTACAAATAAACAACCAACCCTGGAAAGGTTGACATTTGAATTAAGCCAATGAACTTTCACCAGTTGAAGAATGGTTCATTCCTATCAGCTCCATGAACAACACAATCTCCTCCTCCTCCCCTCAGATGGGAAAAAGAATTGTGCTAGGGACAGACAACCTAGCAGCCCAAGGCATTGTGTTGTTGTTGTTGTTTTTATAAAGATATGGGGTACATTTCAGGGTTAGGTATATAAACATTAATCATTAATCATCCTTGTTGATGAGGTATGCCCCTCCCTCCCCTAGCAGTTTCCCTCAACTGCCAAAACCATTGTTAAACCCCTAGACCTGACCTGACAGGCTACACTGCAGCAGAGAAGGACTCAGGGGCTGCTTCAGGACACCACTGACTGTCCAGGCAATCCTGGATAACTCACGTAGAATCACTGAATGGTGGATGTGGAGTAGCCATAGACACGAATTACCAAGTCTAATTCTTTTATGTTAAGATTTAATCCTAGCACTTTGGAGGCTGAGGCAGAGGACCACTTGAGGCCAGGAGTTTGAGACCAGTCCAGACAACATAGCAAGACTTCATCTTTGCAACAAAATAAAAAATTAGCTGGATGTGGTGGTGTATGCCTGTTGTCCCAGCTACTGAGGAGGCTGAGGCAAGAGGATTGCCTGAGTCCAGGAGTTCGAGGTCACAGTGAGCTGTGATCACACCACTCTAGCTTGGTCAACAGAGCAAGACTCTGTCTCTAGATAAATTTTTTTTAAATGTTTGAGATGGAGGGTGATAGAGGCTGAGAGGCTTGCCCTCAGTCACACAGCTAGCTCAGTGACAGAGCCTAGAAAGGATCCCAGATATCTGGAATCTCATCCAGTTCAACATACTGTCAACTGAGGCACAGATACCTCAAGGGTGCATGGGACCCAGATTCAGTTTGCAGGTGGAAGTGATCACCCTGAAGTCACAGAGAAGCTGGCTGAGAGTCTCCCAGCTGCCCCATGAGTAGGTCCTGGCTTGTCCTGCAGGCCCCTAATTTGCTGTCTGAACAAGGTCAGTCATGCTCTCCATGCCAATGATGAAACACCTGCAGTCAGACTTGTACTTGTACTCCAGTGCGTACCTAGGGCTCTTTTCTCAGGAAAACTCAGGTGCTTCCAGGAGGGGCACACCCACAGCCACAATTTCTCCAGTCCATGCCCTGCATCCCCTAGAAGCTGTATCTGCCCAAGAAAATTTCTAGAAAGCTCTGAATCATTTCCCAGCCATACCCCCTTTTAGGTTTTCTGGTGAGTCAAGCTTAGGGGTGAGTGGCAGGAAGAGAAAAGAGGTGAAATAGAAGAGGTGGGGAGGGAAAACATGCGGCTTAAATAACTAAGCAGGGCTACTAGCTACAACTGATGGATTACCTACAAAAGCAGTCGTCAAAATAGCCCTTCATTAAGCAGGATATCAAAGTATTTACATGTGGTGGAGGCCTGTGGAAGGCGTTTCAACACCATTGCTCATACAAACATGCTCTTTGAGGACACCAAGACCCAGGAAGACAGAATTCCTTGGAACCCCAAAAGTCCTGGGAACCCCAAAAATACTGCTTACTTGCCCATTTTGGGACATGATTACAATCTTCAACTTTAGAGACAAACACATCTGGGTTCAAATTCAGCCTGTTCTGTGGCCTTGGACCTATCATTGAACATCTAAGAGTCATTTTCCTCAGCCATAAAATGAGAATAATAATAGAATCTCCCTCAGGGGGGCGTTAGGAGAATTAAATGAGATTAAATGCTTGTAAAGCACTGAACTCAGAACAAGACAAATGCTGCATAAGCGTTAGCTGCTCTGATTGTGATCACTTTGAATTACCAGAGATGGAAGTACCAAAGATATTGACCAGATGGCTCACTGGAAACTCCAAGAGACCACAGGAATGAAGCCAGTGATTTTGGTTCAGCTCTCCTACTTATGAATAAGGACATCTACTCCAGCTTGCCCCTGCCTCTAGTTCTTCTTCCCTCCCCCCAATCCTCCATGTGAAGTTGGAGGTAGGAGGTGAACAGAAGCAAAGGTTAAAACAAATTACAAGCCAGGCTCGGTGGCTCAGCCTGTAATCCCGCGTCTTTGGGAGGCTGAGGTGAGTGGATTGCCTGAGCCCACGGGTTCGAGAACTGCCTGGGCAGTGAGACCTCATCTCTACGATAAAGCAAAAAATCAGTGGGGCATGGTAGCGCATGCCTGTAATTCCAGCTACTTGGAAGGCTGAGGCGGAAGGATCACCGGAGCCCAGCAGGTCAGGGCTGCGGTGGCTGGGAGCAGCCACTGCACTCCAGTCTGAGCAACAGAGTGAGACTCCATCTCAAAAAAAAAAACAAAAAACAAATTACATTCTTATTTATTTTCCCTCCTTAAGCCTCAGCCTGGCATAGTTCTAGTCCTGTGCGTAAAAATATAGCATCTGAGGGACAACAATGTCACCAAGAAAAAAATCCCGAGATCAAGGTCCCAAGCTCAGTTCCTAGCTGTGCCACTGACCTGGAGGCAGTTCTGAGAAATATATCAATGCTAGGAATAGAGACTCAGTGTCACCAGGCCCCTGTCCCAAGAAGCAGCGAGTGCCAAATTTCTGGACTCAATTCTGATGAATAAATGGCGAAGGTGGGAGATAGATGGGGGGTGGGGAATGATTGGAAGGTGTGGATCAAACCTTGACAGTGTTCACGTGCCATACTGTCTGGACACATCCTTTTCTTCTTGAAACAAACCTCAGCTGTCTTTCAGGGAACATCTTTAACCCATGTGGTTTGGTAGAGGTGATCCCCCCACTGCCACCTTAACTCCAACAGTAGTCATATAACCCAGGTTCAGTCATAGGAATAATTCTTCTGGATCCAATAATTGGCTCAGGAGCAGACATGTGACCCAAGCCCAACCAATGAGAGTTTTCTCAGGGAATTTTACTAGAAGTATCAGGAAATAGGATGTTCTTTTCTCTCTGGAGCTGTTAGGTTCCAGCTTTTTTACCATATGGAGACAGCTTGCCTGAGAATGAGGCCAACATAGAATAAATCAAAGTTCCTTAATTTAGTAAGGGGCTTAAGACAGACCTAGAATCAAATCCCAACTCTGCTCCTCCGTCCATAGGCAAGTGCCTTAGCTTCTCTGAGACTCAAACTTCCCATGTGTAAATGAAGATACTAATAAGTATCTATCTCAGTGAGTTGTATCAATGGAGATAATCTATTTACCATTCAATACATATTAACTGAGCACTTATTATAGGCCAAGACCCTGCTTTAAACATTGGGGATACAAGCAGTAAATGAAACAGACAATACTTTTAGGTTTTTAATGGGGATATAAACAATAAAAACATAGACATATAATATCAAATAGTGATTAGTGCCATGAAGAAAGGAAAAGTAGAAAAAGTACCCAGAGGACCCCCATTTTAGAGAAGGTCTTTTAAGGAAGTAATAGTTGAGCTTACACCTAAAGAAGATGAGAAATGCTCTCACATATACCTGACAAAGACTGCCCAAGCAGGGAAATAACAAATGCAAAGGCTCTAGGTAGAACCTACTCAGTTAATTACTTCTACTTTTATGATAGAAAGTCCAAGGCTCACATTACCTGGCAATTTCCCTCTCCCATCTTCCTAGCTCTATCACTCACACACAGTCCTTAGCAGGTAACAGGTATTAAAAAAACAAAACTAAACTAAGGTGGGGGAAAATCCTGATGAAAACCACTCTGACCCAGTTGCAGCCACCTCCCTTAGGACTACCATGCTCCCACCAGGGGGAGCAAAACAGGAAAGGAAGCATTGGAAACCTGCTGCCCCCTCCACCCACTCCCTTCAGCATCACAACCAGGGAAGTAGTAAACTAGGACATGCCCACCTCCAATCAGATCCCTACAGACACACAGTGCATTCAACAACAACTTCAGCCACACGTGCATACACTTAGCATGGCTATTCTCAGGCTCAAAGGAAACAGCTTCCTGCAGTTTGGGGGACCTGGTGTTTCTAACTACAGGAGAACAAGAAATAACCCTCCAGCTACTGCCGTTGCACTTGCAGAGGCCAGCTCAGCCAGAGGAGTCCTCCCACCTCACCCTTCCTTTGGACTAGATCACCTGAGAGGTGAGAGTCTGAGACTCCCCTCACTTGCCACTTCAACCCCCCACTTCATGCCTCTGGAGAAGCTTTGGCAGGCGTGGGGCAGGCTGCACAGCCAGCCTCCTAGAGGCGAGTGCCAGCCAAGTCTTCAGGGACCCCACCTGGTGAACTCTGCCTTGAGTCTGACCTATTTTCTAGGAGAGAAAATAGAATATAGATTTGAATGCAGTGGCACTCTGGAAAACTACAGGCCCAGCAGTGTGATAAAATAAAACAGCAGGAGGTAGCTGAGGAAGTGCTGGCACTGGCGAAGATGCCACCTTCCCAGATCAATCTTGTCTGGTGGTCATCTGCCTTTTCTTCTGCAGTTTGCCCCCTGTTTTGTCTACTAAAAACCTGATACGCATGTGCCTAGACACACGTATCGACATATATATTTCCTCTGGCCAGACCTGGGGCTTATGCTGTTCCCCCATGCCTAGACTCTAGCCTGTAATAACAGCGGCAGCCACAGGTTACTCTACAGAGGGAGTTCTGGTGTTGACGGCTTCAGACATGAGGAGGCACTAAGGCCAGGAGTCAGAAGCACGGCAACTGTATCCCAGGTATTCCTTTCTTGCCGTGTGACCACAGAAAGGGCTTTTGGTTTATTTTTATCACCCTCTTGTCCTCTCTTACATGAAAGTAATAAAATTACCAGCTAACATGGCTTTCTACGTGCCAGGCTCTGGTCTAAGCTCCTCGCGACAACCCTGTGAGGTAGAACTCGTACTATACTCATTTTAAAGATAAGGAAACTGAGGCACAGAAAGTTTAGGTAATTGGCCCAAAGTCACACCACCTACAGAGCCAGAGCCTGTAGCCCTGGCAATCCAGCTGTGGACTCTCCTCTCCCTCTGTCAATTACCATGCTGGCACCACCACCCCATCAGAGGGTGAATGTGAGGATAAGATGGGAGAAAAGTAGTACTAATCATCAGAAAGCTTGCATTTATCAAGTGTTTGTGCTGGGCACCATGCCAAGTACTTTATATACATCATCTTATGCAGTCCTCACCACAACCCTAACAAGTGGGAATGTTACTCATCCCATTTTACAGACAAGGAAAGTGAGACCCAGAGAGGATGCTCTAACATCCTTCTGTACCTATACCCCTCAGGCTCAGTAGCACATCAGATAAGGGTCAAGCTGTGTTTCTGAATAAAAGAACCAGGATAGGCACCACATGATCCATGAAGCAACAAATTTGGGATAAGAATACTGGTCATCTCACAGAAGTGAGGAAAAAATATTGCCTGGGGCAGAGAGAAGGGGTCAAATAAAGTCTGACCATAGGCCTAACCAGTCAGAGCCCCTGACGTGGGCTATAGGCATTAGAGAGACTCGCTCTGTTCCTTCTACAGACACATGCCAGCCCAGGAACTGAGGAGTCCCCAGGTCAGATGGATATTTCCAGCAACACCTGTCCCCTACCCTTCTAGAATATGCTCTGGTACACAAAATTTCTTGCTCTATTGTCCTAAATCCACATGGGCTTCTTCCCCTGGGTCCATTCTCCCAAAGCAGACCAGTCCACTGGTGTGTGTACTTGAGAGTCAAGAAGGGGCCAAGGGGAAGCTGTGTGCATGAGCTATAGACTTTCACGGTCTAGGGTGCCCACATGGACGGGCACGAGGGCCTTGAGAGTAGAAAGGCTGCACTGCCTCCATGTAAACTCTTGTCCCAGGTTCTCAGATGTCAGGGCACACCTTTCGCTGCCCTTCCCCTGAGGATTTCATGAGCCATAACCTTAGGATGGGAAAGAAAAGCAAAGACTGCACCTCCCCAATGGCCTATCCACTCTTGCCCCCAGGGAGAATGAGCACAAGGTTTCCCTTCTTCTCTAAGAACAAACACAGAAACCATTTTTGAGTTAAGAACTAAAGCAAACTTCCAGCCGCGAGAAGGCTGGGTTTCCGGCGTTCCAGTGCTCTTTCTGGCTCTCAGTGTCTGAGCTCTTCAAACACAGGAAGAGTTGTCTCCACAAAAGGCTGTTGGTGTTAGATTTATCCCCGACATGAGGGTCCATTTATCTGCCTTCGTGGAGGACTGAGCCCAGAGCCCGGTGCTGTTTGCTTTTGTTCTTTGATGCTAATAACTCCGGATTGCAGGATGGAGAGGCTGCCACGGCTGTGTCCGGCGCCAGCCAGCCTAGGCAGGCAGCGGCCAGGAAGTGAACTAGAAGGCACAAGGAGGGTAGTTCTGTGGTCCAGGTCACCGCTATGCCCCACCACCTTCAGGGAGAGAAAAAAATCTACTTGTTACAGATATGAACTGAGATCAGCATAGTTTTTTATTTTATTTTTAAATTTTTAGGGGTTTTGAGTACAGACATAGGGATCAGGTAGTCTGGGGTTAGAATACTGGCTTTGCCACTTGTCACTAAAAATATTTTTTGAGGCCGGGCACAGTGATTCATGCCTGTAATCATAGCACTTTGGGAGGCCGAAGTGGGAGGATTGCTTCAGCCCAGGAGTCTGGGACCAGCCTGGACAACATAGCAAGATCTTGTCTCTACACAAATTTTTTAAAAAAATTAACTGGGCATGGTGGCACACACCTGTGGTCCCAACTGCTCAGGAGGCTGAGGAAGGATTGCCTGAGCCCAGGAGGTCGAGGCTGCAGTGAGCTGTGATCGTGCCACTGCACCCCTGCGTGGGTGATGGAGTGAGACCCCCAACTCAAAAAATAAACAAATAATTAAAATAAAAATAATTTTGGCAAATTTCTTGGTTTCATGGTCCTCTTCTGCCACATGGGAAAAATAGTAACAACGTCAGCTCTTCTAGAAGCATCCCTGCATTGCTAAAAGTCACTTCACTATGCAGAATCACACAGTAAAAACCATAGAGCTTACAGGAAAAATGGACATGGGTACAACACCCAAAAACTTCATTAGTGACACATGATAAAAGACAGGCATCGGTCTTACACATGTTACACTGTTAAGAAATACATAAGTACTACAATAAACATGGCACTTAAAAAAGGTCTGAAGTTTGCTCGTGCAAGTGGGAAGCTTGTGAATTATTGTGGTGTGGTAGAAGGAGAACCACCTGAAATCAGACAGAAAGTTATAACATCAGATGAGGGTGGGACTCAAACCCACACAGTAACTGAAGTGGCTGGGACAGGTTTGAGATGCATGCGTTTTGTGTGTTTATACGCCTTGGTTTGGCTGGCTGCAGTTCTCTGCCTAGTGCTTCTTGTGGTCAAAACCATGCATAATCCAACGCAGAATTATGATGCTCAAACTGTTCCCGAACATATCCATCGCATTAGAACAAATTTGCATTTTCAAGACCAGCATTAGAACTGATTGTCCCTAATTTTATGACTATTGTGAGAATTTAATGAAATGATCCATAGAAAGTGGTTAGCACAATGCCAGGCACATAGTAAACATTCAAGAAACGCATTGAAATTATTAATGCCTCTGTGGGCTTGTTGACATATCCCTTCTAAACTGAAAGGGACAAGCTGAGCTTCTACCAGCCTGTTTAAATCTTGCAAACAAAAAGCATCTCTAGCCAAACACTTCCCAGTCTTAGACCTTGAGGTTGATACCTGCAAGTCTACCATGCCTCAGGACAAAAGTTTCAGACACATCCTCAGAGCAGACAGGCACTGCCAGGGAACAGGGCTCAAATGCCAGCTTCCTAGGTAAAGAAATGGATGCTGTCCTCCCCAAAGTGCATGCAGCATGGCCCACCCTAGAGAGGAAGACACACCTGCATCTCCAACAACTCCACGGAATCAAAAGAGAAACTAACCTAGATAAGAGGATATTTCATCGTCTGGCAGGACAAAAAGGAGTATAGTAGGTCCCCTACATGTGAACGAGTTCTGTTTTGAGAGCATATTCATAAGCCCAACTTGTTCATAAGTCCAACAAAGGTAGCCTAGGTACCCAATAGGTTTATAATGCTTTTCACACAAATAATACAAGTAGTAAAGTACACAAAAGTACTACCACTGGTAGAAGATACACACACATGACAATGTCCATCAGACACGTGAGCTAACTTACATGACTGGAACTGTGAATGCACATTCATATCTTTCAAAGTTCACAACTTGAAAGTTCACATGTAGGGCACTTACCGTACCTCACAGGAAGGGAAAGAAATCCATCAATCTCTATGCTGGAAAACACCCTAGAGACAGACAGCTTCAGCTTCCCCGTCTCCTCCAGAAAGCACAGGGTTTAAAAGGCAGGTTCTGGAGTTAGGTAGACTTGGATGAAAATCTTGGCTCTTCCACACATGTGATCAGGCAGGTAACTCACTTCTCTGAGCCCTAACTTCCCCATCTGTAAACTGGGGATAATATATTCACCTTGTAGGACTAATATGAGGGTCATAAACAGCTAATGTATGCAAAAGCACTGGGCAAGATGTCTGACACGGAAGAAGTACTAACTGCTATTGGCAATCATAATTATTGTATTACTTAACACCAGTGATTCCCTGAGACTGAGAATCTGCCCTCTTTTAAAGAATTCCTCCCTGAAAAGACTCCAGCTCCTAAGAGTTTATGCCAACTGGCAGAATGTCCTGGAAGAAACAGGTGGGTCTCCCAGGGTCTCAGTAGAGGCAAGTTCTACTGGAAACTTTGCAATACAGTACAAAAGAGCTTTGGGAGAAGAGGCATACCACAGCTCCTCTGTAGGGGGCGCTGTTGCAGAGTGTGGGAAAGAGCCCTAGGTTTGGATCAGAGCCCTGGTGTGACACTTGGTTTTCCTAGCTTTTTTAAATTGTGGTAAAGTTCACATAACATAAAATGGACTCTTGTAACCATCTTTAAGTGCACAGTTCAGTATTAAGCACATTCGCAATGTTGTACAATCAACACCACCATCCATCTCCAGAACGCTTTTCATCTTGCAAAACTGAGACTCGATACCCTTTAAACACCAACTCCCCTTTCCCTCCTCCACACAGCCCCAACAACCACCTTTCTACTTTCTGTCTCCATGAACTTGACTACTCTAGTTACTCCATATGTAAGTGGAATGATACACTGTCGTCTTTTTGTGACTGGCTTATCTCATTTCACATAATGTCCTCAGGGTCCATTCATGCTATAATATATGTCAGGATTTTCTTCCTTTTCAAGGCTGAATAATATCCCATGTGTGTATATTCCACAACTCGCTTTCAGAAGTCCTAGTTTTGAGGCCTGACTTTCCAGCCTCGTACCAGGGTTGTGGCATTGGGTAACGTAGCCTCTCTGGACCTCACTTTCCATATGCCTGACTTGTGGGATTAATGATATGAATTACACGACCAGGATTCTGGAAAGTCTGAAGGAGACCATGAATGTGGAAGTGCTTTATAAACTACAAAGTTCTGTGTCAGCCATCTATTCATTCCAAAAATATTAATCAAGGGGCAATTCATTATTAGCCATCATGCTAGATCTCAGTGTCAAAAAAAAAGGATTAAGGGGGATCCCTATTTACAACAATATCACAAAAGAAATTTTAAAAACATGACCCAGAAGACCGCTGCAGGGATTATTATTGTATATACACACAACACAGCTGCCAGTGCCTGGCATATAGGAAGCGTTCAGTAAATGGCAGGATTATAATGTATAATATAATACATGTATTACACACACACACACACACACACACACACACACACACACACACACACGGTGCCAAAAAATATATATGCATTTTAAGAAAGGAAAAAAACTGTATTAAAATTGTGATACTCAATATATACCTGCCTGTCACATAGTTATGCAAGCATTTAAGCAAACGTCATTCTACACATTGCTAACATAATCAATCCAACTTCGTAAAGCAATATATAGATGACAGCTCTTAAAAATATGCATACAGCCGGGCTCGGTGGCTTAGCCTGTAATCCCGTGCCTTTGGGAGGCTGAGGTGAATGGATTGCCTGAGCCCGCGGGTTTGAGACCTGCCTGGGCACTTGGCAAGACCTCATCTCTACATAAATCAAAAATTAGCTGGGCGTGGTAGCGCACGCCTGTAGTTCCAGCTACTCGGAAGGCTGAGGCGGAAGGATCGCCGGAGCCCAGCAGGTCGAGGCTGCGGTGGCCGGGAGCGGCCACTGCACTCCATTCTGGGCGACAGAGTGAGACTCCAACTCAAAAAATATATATATATGCATACATTTTTGACACCCCGTGTGTGTGTGTGTGTGTGTGTGTGTGTGTGTGTGTGTGTGTGTGTGTGTTTGTGTGTGTATATAACTCATTTAATCCTACTGATGTAGATTCTGTTGTTGTCCTACTTAACAAACAAGGAAACTAAAGCCTAGGGTAGTTAACATCCCCAAGTCCACTCATCTCTTAAATAATCCCCAAGATTTGAACTCAGACTTCTCCGACTGCAAAGTTCTCTTCCTTCCCATAGTACCATCCCCCCATGCCCAATTATGTCTTCCCTCATGAGTCTACCACCCAAGTCTATCACCCTTTGGAACACGAAGGCAAATTTCAAGAAATAGACGTGGGCTTGCCAAGACCAGTGTAAAGTTGACAGAAAGAACTATTGGTCATGAAGTGTTTCTCAGTGTTAGGTGCACTGTTACATTCACAACATCTGCTGCTGGGTTGGATCTTAGGAAGCAGACTTCAGTGAAAGGATTATAACTGCAAGCAACATATTCAAAACTGAATTCCGTAAAAAATACAACATCCAGCAAGATGTGAACAGGTGTTCTTTGCAAAGGAAAAAAAGTATGTGGTCCAATAAATTTAGAAGACATTGAGTTGAAAAAAAAGGAGAAGAAGGGACTGGATGTGGTGGCTCACGCCTGTAATCCCAGCACTTTCGGAGGCTGAGGCAAGAGGATTGTCTGAGCTTAGGGGTTCGAGATCAGCCTGGGCAACTTGGTGAGACCTCATCTCTACGATTAAAAAAATAGATATATTAGCCGGGCATGGTGGCACGTGCCTATAGTTCCACATACTTGGAAGGCTGAGGTGGAAGGATCACCTGAGCCCAGCAGGTTGAGGCTGTGATAACCATAATCGTGCCACTGCACTCCAGTGTGGGCAAACGAATGAGACTAAAAAAAACAAAAAAAATGGTAGTCAAGTATCCCAAGACTTCAGAAACCCTCATCTGTACTAAGATACACCATGAAGCCCCAGAAGAGATTTAATCCACAGGAAATATATATATTTGGGGGGGAATTAATGAACACTTTTACCCAAATAAAACACCTAGTAACACCACACAGAACACAGTTTTAGAAAGGCTGGCTCTGAGGTTCTCCAAAAAAGCTGAGAAGGCTTACAATTTACCATAAGCCTTATCCTCACCCTTTTTTGCTTTCATGCTGAGCCTTTGTGTCTGGTTCAATTCAAAATAGCTAACATTCGTTGACCACTTACTACATACCCTACATCAGCTTAGGCACTGAAGACACAAAAAGACCACCTGCAGTCAGTCATCAGTCTGATAAACTAGAGAGCACCCCACATAGATAGGGTGACCCTACATGGCCTCAACTGTCACACTTAGCACTAATGTAGGATTTAGGGTTGACAGAGAATGCCTCTTTTCCCGGAGAAATCCTAAAGTGGTCCCCAGAGAATGGACAGCAACAACTAAGTGCAGAGAAATCTTGTGTAAGAACATCTCACCATACCTGGCCAGTGGTCAGATGGACACTCCTAAGGGTTAGGCTTCCCAGGAGGCGTGTAGAAAGCGGCAACTTTGTAATTCATTATGTGACCTTAGATAAGTACCGTGTTAAGAAAGAGTTTAAGGTTGCATGTGGGCTTGAGATGAAAAAAAGATCATTATTGATTAGCAAGCAGTGTCTTCCGTGAGCTTGAACAAAAGGGTTTGCCTACTAGCTCAAGTCAGCATTCAATGGAATGCTTCCCGAAGGACCTCACCCTGAGAGAAGGAGTTTTCAGTGACCTGGGGACCCTCAGAAGAAAGCAAGCAGCCCTACTAGAGGGCTCTCTCATGTTTTAGTCCCTTGGCAGCTTTTCAGATTCCTCCGTACGCTTCCTTTGCTCTCATTTTCAAAAAATGAGCAAGATTGATTTCTTTTCCTTTGTAAAGTAAGGGGGTGTTGAGATGCTCTGAAGGAATCTTTTTTGGGTCTAAGAACCATGCATATAGTCTGCTAATTAGTTCCAGTCCCATTCCAAAGGGCACAACATGATTCTGCAGGTTTTTCCAGAGGAAGCTCAGAACCTCTTGCAAAAGACATTCTACTTCCAGAAACCACAGAGATCAAGCAAGGAGGGGGGCCCTAAAAATAACAACACATTTCACATATCAATAATGGGCTTTTCTAGTTTTAACTGAAGTTGTTCTTAATCACCATTTTTATCTTGTAACTTTTGAGGTGCAGTACTACAATTAAAAACAGCTTAGTCCAGACGCGGTGGTTCCCAGCACTTTGGGAGGTAGGAGGATCGCCTGAGTCCAGGAGTTCAAGACCAGCTTGGACAACATAGCGTGAACTTGTCTCCACAAAAAAAGTTTGAAAACTTAGCTGGGCATGATGGCACATGCCTATAGTCCCAGCTACTTGGGAGGCTGAGGTGGAGGTATTGCCTGAGCCTAGGAGGTTGAGGCTGCGGTGAGCAATGCTGGTGCCACTGCACTCCAGCCTGGACAACAGTGTGAGACCCTAGAATTGTTTCAGAGAGAATAGAGGAAAAGCAGAGAATTTCAGAAGTAGAAGGGTCTTAGGATGTCAAGTAGGTCTATCCTTTCACAGATTCAATCCACTGATATACATTCATTGTACATCGTCTGTGTCACAGGGACTGTGCTGGGCACTAGGGTGCTGGCAGATGAAACAGACAGACACAGGTCTTGCACTGTGAAAGCTCAGAGTGCAAGGTGGGGAGATGGGCCACAAATAATCAGACAGAAAATTAGTGAATTAAAATTGTGATCAGTGCCATTGAGTTGTGCAGGATACTCTGAGACACAGAAGAAAAACCATAAACCTGAGACAGGGTAATTAACATGTCTACCCAGCTAAACGATGTCGGGGCTGAAACCAGAATTCAGGTCATTACTCTTCCCACTGTGCCACTGCTGGGGTCCCAGTGCCCTCACAGGGTGTCTGGGAGGAAAAACACCAGCATCCAGAGTACAGTGGTAGCAAACAGGAAAGTAAAGCCTCATCTCTGAGGCTTTTGTGGAGAAACAGCGTGAACTTGGAGATTTACCTGTGAGCCTGGACACTCTCTCATGCCTGTTAGCAGTGGGAAATGGTTTTAATTATCCTGCAGTCGGAGGTCCTAAATGCTATCGCCTTCCACGATCAGAACACAGAGGAGACAGGGGAGCCCTGACAACAGGAATTAAAATGGGCAGAGGACGGGTGGTGTAGACCCACCACACTGGTTGAGCTGTAATCTAGCTGCTGTGCTTTGCTTTGGAATTAATCAAACAAATCCCTTGATAAATCTAAGGCCATTATTAGACAACACTAATATCCCCCTTAGAGTAATCTAGACAAATATAGTCGGGAGGTGGAGGGTCCAGAGCGGCTAGAAAACCACCACTTTCCTGTTTGTACACATCCACACAAGAACACGTGCACACCGCCCCCCCCCCCCGCCGCCCATCCCCACCCCCAGGTGTCCGCTCCCAACAGCACCCTCGGCTTCTGCCCTGATTGCTCCAGGCAAGGGGAATGAGTTACAGGATGGGAGAACAAGGCCTGGCCTCCCTCCCCTCCCCAACTCTGCCACTGACCTAATTTTCCACAAGAGAGGATTTTTTCCATTTTTGGTCCTGCTTGTTTGTAAATCATGCCACCCCAGCGCACACACAGCTTAAGGCAGGCCTAGCGAGGAAGCAGGGAAAAGTCAAGAGGCTTGGAACTGTGGCCCCAGCTGCCATTTCCTAGGGAGGTCAGATCAGGGGAAATTCTGTTAGCTCAAAAGAGGGGTTGGGAAGCAGAAGCTAGGAGGAAGGACCAAGATCAACCTCGTCTCAATTTCACACTCTGATTCTGCCGTTCACTGAACAAGAGGGGCTGTCTATTCTAAAATGACCCAGCAGAGCGCTGCTGCTAACTTTATATATGACCTTGAGTAGGTTCCTAAATCCTTCTGGGTCACTAGTTCCTATAAACAACACAAAATATGTTGGCCCTCATGTTTTGACCCTTAAGTATGTTTTGGACCAGCGGCCTAGAAACTATCAGGAAAAGGACTGACTTCAGTTGCAGGAAGAAGATGTGGTTTTTTAAACTGCAAAAAACTGACCTGGAAAAAAATTAGACCTGTCAGGAAAAGAAAACCAACACAAAATAGAACTGACAGCAGCTAAAAATGCACATGGTAAAAATTTGTTATTGACTAAAAAATTGAAGGAAGAATCAAACATTCTTGACAAAATTTAGACCTGCAAATTTGACGTGAGAAGATTGAATGTGGTAGAAATAATGGTCACAAAAGAACACCCATAACAATAGAAGCTATACAGGTAAAACAGATAGGCACGCAAAAAATAACTGATCAATGAATCAAATCTTCATTATAGAATCCACATGGAGTAGAATTGATCTTGTTAAAAATAGTACAGTAAGATAAAACTGCATTAAAAAAATAAATGGTTTAACTATGGTGAAGAGAAAACAGACTGAGGAATTCTATGACTCCACATTGTTTGCTTCTGAAAAATACTCCCCTCATAAGAATGTTCTAGTCTTTGTCTAACTTCAGTTATGCCAACAAAGAGTTAAGAGGTCTCAGAGTCAAAACTGTGCAATCAAAAACATCTTGATAAATGGTGAATAAAAATAAATTGCATTATCTCAGAGTCCTGTCTAGTTGCAATTTTCTTTCTGATAAAAGACCAGGAAAATGAATAAAAGTATACATTTATTTTACTACTAGGAGAATATAGCATACTATCACCCACCACAGTGGTTCTCAGATTAATAAGAGTTTATTTAACCTGTAACATATTTAAAAGCAACCTTAAGCAGTTTTGGAAACTAGCAGACTTTTATATTTAATTTTAAAACTATATTTTAGGCCAGACTCGAGGCTCAGCCTGTAATCCCAGCACTTTGGGAGGCCAAGACAAGTGGATTGCCTGCACCCGTGGGTTCAAGACCAGCCCAGGCAATTTGGCAAGACCTCATCTCTACAATAAATAAAAAATTAGCCGGGTATGGTAGCACACACCTGTAGTTCCAGCTACTTGGAAGGCTGAGGCAGAAGGATTCCTGGACCCCTGCAGATTGACACTGGGGTGGCCATGAGCAGCGGGTGACAGAGTGAAATTTCAACTCCAAAAAATAAAAACAAAAGCTATGTTTCATATTGCCAAGAAAGAACAAAAACAACAAAAAAAGATACTTATATTACTGTATTTTATTTAAAAGAATAGGCATTTTAACTCCCCCCAAATAAAAAAGCTTATCTTAGAATTTTTTAAAAATTGAATGTGACTTTACAAAAAAACTTATATTATGTTTTGTTTTTTGGTTTTTGGTTTTTTTTGAGTTGGAGTCTCACTCTGTCGCCCAAACTGGAGTGCAGTGGCCACTCCTGGCCACCGCAGCCTTGACCTACTGGGCTCCGGCAATCCTTCCGCCTCAGCCTTCCGAGTAGCCGCAACTACAGGCGTGCGCTACCACACCTGGCTAATTTTTTAATTTATTGTAGAGATGAGGTCTCACCTGCCCAGGCGGGTCTCGAACCCACGGGTTCAGGCAATCCACTCATTTTTTTTTCTTGTTTTCATGAGAAGGCAAAACCTCATTCTAGCCCCTTGTGTGTCTTTCTTTGTACTACTGGGTAGAGGAGGGACTGGGGAATCTATCTGTGCAGAGACTGGGCCTCCCTCATTCTCCCCATCCATAAAATGGGAATGAAAGGTAAAGCTACTCGCAATGCCTGCCATATAGCAAGCGGCCGATAGATGTTAGCCTAAAACTCAGGAAGCAGAGGCCACTTAGAATCAGGCCCATTCCCTAACCTCAGATTTCACCCCTACTCCTCCTTGCTGAGAATTCTTTAGAGGTTCTGGAATACGAACAACAACAACTGAACAACAACTGAAGAGCATGGATTGATCAGGGCAACCTCCCATCCCTCTTCATGGACCCAGAAAACACACTGTGGCTGGTGGGAGGACCTGGGGGGCAGGACTGAGACCTTAGCAGTAGGAAGGAAGAGCAGCTGTTTGGAACTTGTCAGGCTGATCTTCCTGCTGTGGGTGGGAGCCATGGGAGGTGTGGCTATTTGAAGAACAGGTTTCTCTAGGCTGGAGGCAAATGACACCCACTATGGCTTTCTTGTCCCAGCCAATTTTCATTTTCACCTTCTCCACAAGGAACTTTTTTTAGATAGAGATTCTACCCTCATCCTCACCTCCAAGATTCTGATCTCTAGAGGGAGGTGTCCATGTGTATGCCCACTTCACAGACAAGATCAACTGCCCTCATGCTATCACACTGACAGCTTATCTCTTTCCCCATCCCTAGACAGTCTTCCACCCACCCACTCATCTATCCATTCAACCATCCATCCATTCATCCATCTGTCCATCCATCCATCCATCCATCCTTCCTCTGTCTATTCATCCATCCATCCACCCAACCATCCATCATATATCCATCTATCCATCTGTCCATCCATTATCTATCATCCATCTATATATCCATCTACCCACCCATTGATCCATCCACCCATCCATCTATCCATCCACCTATCCATCCATCATTACCTACCAGCCATATTCCCAACAAATACATAAAAGTGAATAACATTGTTGCTGCCAATCTTGTCTTTCATCCAAGCAAGTGACAATGAACACATACAGCCCTGTGCTATTGCTTTCTCCCTGTTTCTTCTCACTTTGGGATGTCATCTCCTCAGAGAGGCCTCCCTGGCTGTCCTTGTTTTCATAGATCTCCCACCTTGTTTTTCGTTTGTTTGTTTTTTTACCTTCAACAGCATTCATCACAAGTAATTATACATTTATTTGTTATATCTTCCACAGAACAATCTCCACTCATGTGTAGGTTCTTTGCAGACAGGCAACATAGTTGACTGTGCTTGGTGATGGATGTGCTTTTGAATTAATCAATTCTCCTTAGCCGCCTACCTTTTTTCAGCATGATGTAGGGGGATGGATACTAGGCTGGGAGTCAGGGTACCTGGGTTCTAGTCCCAGTCCCCAGCCACATGCTAGCTGAGTGGCCCATCGTAAGTCCCCTTGCCTCTCACAGTTTCATAAAAGGAGGTTGGATTGTGATGCATAAGAGGGAGAAGAGGCAATAAAATGCATGTGTTGGGGGCAAATGTACACTGAAATAATATTCATTTTATAATTTAATACAAGTAAAAGATTTTTTCACCAAAGCTTGACCAAAAAAAAAAGGGACTATACTAACAAACTAACAACAAAAAATTACATGGGGGTCATATTTTAAAAGATGGAGGGATTCTAAGATTCCAGTGTAAGTCATCCATGGTTCATATCCATTTCAGTGATGGCCCACGGGATGGAACAGACACTAGGAGAAGGAGGGGCTCAGGCAGTTTGTATGTCTCTCTTTGCAGAACATGTGGCTGAATCCAGATCAGAGCAGAGCAAAATCAGCCATGTATAGGAGAAGGAGAAGGTCAGAAGATGAGTGAGTGAAGACAGGCAGGTCTCTGCATGGCAGAGACACCCCGGCTGGCCAAGCCAAGAACCGATTTGGATCACCGATAGCCACACTAGCCACCATTCAACACCAGACTGAACAGAGGGTAGCAGAGAGAAGTGAGTAAGAGTACAAACTCCACGTCGACCATCCAGCTCTTTTCTTAGGCAGGTAGATTGCTTCTCTCTTCAACCACAACTCATCTGTAAAACCAGGAAAACCGCCTACTCCCTCCCTGGCAAGTATGACTGGGAGAATGAAAGTCACATATGCGTAGTAGGCGCTCCATGAAAATTAGTTAACCATCATCACTATTAAATTTACTCCATCAAAATAAGCAGGTGATAAATCATAAGATTTGCATGAAATCAAAATGCATCATCAAGACATACTTAGAAGCATGATTCAAACTAGGTACTCACCCCAGAAGTCTCAGTCCCAGTCTACTGGCTCCGCTTGCAGCCCTCAGCCAGCAGTCCCAGGCTAGGAGGACCAGCCTGAGAACTGCAATTCCAGGAACAGCCCTGGCCCTCCTGTGACTCCATGGAGTGTCTCAGTCACACCCCTGAACTTCACAGCATCTTTGTTCTGCCAGGCGGGAAGAGGGACCCCTACACCCATGGAAGCAACCGTCACACTACGCGTCTCCTTGAGAAGTACCCATGACTTTACGATTCCTTGGTTAATTAAGGTGGATGTGCCTGTCCTGCTCACCACAGTAGTGCTCCCTGTTGTTGGAGGTAGAAAGAGGGGCCTTTCGAATGTCACCGGGTTTTGGTAAGAGAGTTCGTGCAAGCATGCCTGTCCACAAAGGCTCTGTTTCTTGGTACCTGAACACTCCAGCTGGGCCCCTAACACCTCAGTTTCTTCTGCTTAGGAAAACGAAGGCGTTCACCCTCCTCCCTCGGCTCCCCATTCTGACTTACGCTAGATAAGCAACTTCAGATTGCTGAACAGCAACACACAACACAGCTGGGTGAAGATTCCTGTGTCCTGAAATTCCTGGAAAACTGCAAGGCAGAGCAGGCAATCTGGAGCACAGACACAGCCTCCACGCCCTGCCCTGGAGAGTCAGAGGCAGGAAAAAAGGCAGCAGCAGACAACCAGAACCTCAATTTCCTTAAGAATGTATTCTGCTGCTTTTCCAAGCACCCCATGGGTTTAGGGGTCCCTCTTCATGCCTGGCAGAACAAAGATGCTGTGAAGTTCAGGGGTGTGACTAAGACACTCCATGGAGTCACAGGAGGGCCAGGGCTTTTCCTGGAATTGCAGTTCTCAGGCTGGTCCTCCTAGCCTGGGATTGCTGACTGAGGGCCGCAAGGCAGAGATGTAAAAAACCTCAAGTGGTGGGGCAATTTGGGAGGCCAAGGGGGGAGGATTGCTTGAGGTTGGCAGTTCAAGACCAGCCTCAGCAAAATAGTGAGATCTCGTCTCTACAAAAAAAATTTTTTTAATAGCCAAGCATGGTGGTGTGTGCCTGCAGTCCCAGCTACTAGGGAGGTTGAGGCTGAAGGATAGCTGAAGTCAAGGCTGTGTTGAGCCATGATCATGCCACAGCACACCCACCTGGGTAGCAGAGTGAGACTCTGACTCAAAAAAAGAAAACCGCAAATGAATTAACTACCAGAACGTGTATTGCTCACTGTACCAGGCTCTAGCATCTCTGGTCTGGGGTATCTTGCTCTCTCAGCCTCAGAGAGACCAGAGTTGGAAGAATCTCTCCCCCTAATCTCAGGAGAAGCTGTGTGACTTTGAGAGGAGCTTCGGTACTGCTAAGCCCAAGAGTGCAGTGCCTGACCCCAAGAAGAATTTAGCCAAAGCATTTTGTGTTTAATTCACATGATCTCAAAGAAGAATAAGGTTCAAATCAGAATATCAATTTGTTGACCTTGGGCGAGTCACTTCATTTGTCTGGGTCTGTTTCTTTTAGATCTTAGAGTCCTGCTTCTCATAGGATCCTGATGTTCTAAAAGTCAGGAACTTCATCATGTGCAAAATATCCAAAAAAAAAACCCCAGGTTCATCATCTATATACAACACTTAAGTTTCTATTTGTAGGAATGTTCTCAGATGGACAGAACTCACTAAATCGAAGGTAGAAGAAAAGCCAACATAAATAGTTTTTAAAACTAAGTGATTCAATTCTTTACATCATTTTATGGCTTTCAAATGTATACCACAACCAGTTTAAGAAGGCGCACGCTTTCATTTATTCACCAGGGAAGAATGTTAAAGAACTTTCCTTTGCTCCTAGTTTCTTCCATCTCTGGTCATCTCTGCAGTCTATCTTCTGACTTTCTTTTCCTCCACAATCCTAGATATTTAGGCTTCTTTTCCTCCTCCACTAAACTGCTTCCCTAGACAACCTCAACCACGTCTAAGCCTTCCCCACTCCCTGTAACAACCCTGACACGTGGGTTCAACCCACCTTCTCCACCAGTGCCAACCAATGTACCCACCTGTCTCTGTACCTCTCCCCACACGGGTCCTAGAGGCTCCAAAAAGAAGGCATGTATGACCAAACCATAATTTATAGTTACCCTTCTCTCACCTTCACCCCAAAACTGTTCCTCCACTGACTTCCTGTCCCATAAACCTACAACAAAGGTTATCGACACCCTGCCTTCCTCTTTTCAGTAATAACAATGGCTAGCATTCACAAAGTGCTTACCATGTGCCGACCATTGTCCTAAGCACTCTACGTGCACTATCTCATTTAAAACTTAGAACGATCCTAAATGGTGGGCACTATTACCATCCCCATTGCACAGATGGTGAAGGTGAAACACAGAGAAGTGAAACTCTTGCCCAAGTTTGCACAGCTTGTTTGTGGCAGAGCTGAGCAGTCTGAGTCTAAAACTAAACATCAATGCCCGTCTAATTACTAAGTTCCTCTCCTTGACCTCTCTGCAATCGGCCTTTCTTCCATCCTTATCCTGCTCCCCCAACCCCAGGACAGACACTTCCCTCACCCAAACCACACAACAGTCTCCACCTAGCCCCGTTCAAGCCTTCTTATTTCCTGTCCATCCTACAAATTTTCCCTAGATTCAAATCTGACTCTGTCACTTCTCAACTGAAAAACTTTGAAGGGCTCCCAGTTGTAGAAAAAATAATGTTCCAGATTCTCACAAAGCATTAAGACCCTCCCTGTCTAATTCCTCCTCTCATCACCCGCCCACTGGCCTCAATCCTTTGATCCAGCCACACGAACTACCGTAAAATACTAGCAACAACATCCTGCAATTCTACAGAGCTGTCCTGATTGCTTTTCCTCCCAGTCTTCCAGTTAAAACTTCCAAGTTCTGCCCAAGAATTTCTCCTATGGTGTTTCCTCTGACTCTGACTCTCACTCCAAGCACACGCATGCACACCTGCACACATACCCCCCAAGGGGGATTAGACAATCCCTTTTAACCTGCTCTATACACATTCTACCTGCCATCATAGCAACTCTGCTGTGTGCTGCACCTCTTGACCCGACAGTCTTCCTCACTAGACCATACATCCTTCAAAGGCAGGGATTCCTCTGGCACATTATAGACATCCCACTCAGCGAACGGTCAGGTGAATACACATATTGCAATGCACAGACGGCCTATTCCGACAAATGGATGATTGCACATCCAGGACTGCTTCATAAAAGCTTGAAGACAGTTCAAAGACTTTGTTCTCTTGTACAATCCAAAGTTGCCCCAGCAAATGTTCATACCATGATTTTTATGCTGAATACAGCTCTGGGATAGCCATTGCCACCCTGACTAGAGTAAGACCTCCGAAAAAAGAGGTGTGACTAGAGTATCTTCTCAGGGAGCCCTCCAGAGCCACCCGGCAGGTCAGTCAAGATCACCACACACAGGGCTGAAGACTGAGCAGAGGAGCCCAACACACAACCACTGGCAGCAGGAACACCTTGGGCACTGCCCCCACTTGAACTGAGAGACGGTAGCAGGAGTAGCAAAACCAACTGAAGAGAGACAGACGTTGATTTGAGTATTGATCCATGGAGCCCCACCCTTCCTGAACAAACTCCCCACTGGAAAAAAAGATTTTGTACTACATTCTCCCAAGAGATGGACATTTACTTATAAATAACTTGCATATAAGTTAACCATACGTTATATTGTTCCTTGAATAGTCTTGCCTCTGCCCCATTTTTGGAGGTCACTGATCTAGAGAATATTATCTTCCTCACCCCCCAAAAGACAGAGAATGTACATGATCAAACATGAGGGCAGGCCTGGCTACCGAGACCCCCAGAACCATAAAGTCCTTGTATTGAAGGCATGGACACACTGGCACACACTCCCGCTGTTCACAGCAGCACCTGCCACACCCTTTCCAGGGGCAGTCTGGCAAAGCTGTGCTTTTGGTGGGTCAGTACCTATAACCATCCAAGAATTCTTCCTCTGTGGCTCCGATTCCTCCAACACTCCCACCCAGGTATCCATTCCCTCCTCTACACAGCAGCACTTCCAATAGCTAAGGACAATTATCCCATCCCCAGTGAGACTCGTCTTCTCCAGGGAATCCACATGAGCTAACGGGCCTCTCCGTCTCCAGGGACAACAGCGTGTCTGCCTCAGACAACCATCCACAGCATTGACATGGTCCCAGGACAGCTGCTGCCTATACTTGTGACCGGAAATCACTGGTTTGTAAACAAACCAAGAAAAAGTCTTTCTAGTTCGTTCTCAACTAGATCAAACCAAGTGGAATGCGCATGTGCTTGACACAGACTCAACAAAAAGCACCTGGCAGTCAACACACCACTTCTCCCATTAAGAGAGAGAAGGCGCTTCCAACGGTGGCCAGTGTGGCCCGAGTCCTGACTTTATTGATTCATTTATTCAACAGACCTTACTGAGTTCACAATCCTGGGAACGTGCATCTGTCCACCACACATGTTGGTGAGCACACACACATATGTGAACACACATATGTACACATACAGAACATGAATTCATACACAATGTGACTGATTAAGACAGCAAGAATTCATCAAGTACCTGTTTTTGTTTGTTTGTTTGTTTTCTGAGTTGGAGTTTCACTTCGTCACCCAGACTGGAGTGCAGTGGCACACTCATAGCCACCCCAGCGTTGACCTGCTGAGCTCCAGTGATCCTTCCACCTCAGTCTTCCAAGTAGCCAGAACTACAGGTGTGTGCTACCACGCCTGGCTAGTTTTTTATTCATTGTAGAGACAAGGTCTTGCCAAGTTGCTTGAGCTAGTCTAGAACCCATGGGCTCAGGCAATCCACTTGCCTCGGCCTCCCAAAGTGCTAGGATCACAGGCTGAGCTACTGAGCCCGGCCTGAGCACCTGTTTTTTGTCAGAGACATGATGCTTGGCACACAAGCCTGTATGTATATTAATTAACAAAAGGAAACTGCCCTCTCCACCTTGGTTTCATAAGTTCCCAAAGAGAGTACCTCTTCACATACTCCTGCAACGGGAATCAGGAAACCCAATCAAGCAATCGCAACCTGCATTAAGGATGGGAAAGCCAAAGGAAGCCAAGAGACACATTAAAATGTAGCCACTGGTTATGTATTCTACACAGGGGAAAAAATAGCCCCAATCTGCATTAACACAAGGCAGAACATTCAACGTCACAAGGAGAAAACAGCAAAGTTTCCACAGCAACTAAAACCCCACCATCCCCTGTCCTCGTGGCAATGACCCCATAGCACTGTGAGGTGGCCATGCCCCTTTCCCAGCACATGTGTGTGGTCCAAAGCCCAGCTGGAAAGTGAGACCACAGATGACAGGTGGATGACTCTGGTTACGCGCCAGTGCTTGGACTCCACATGATGTCTGTGGGCTTTGCTCTTAAAAGTAAACTATTTTAAGACACAGAATTATGAGACGAATTCCCTTCTCCTTGCTGCTGTGTCAGTAAAACGATTGTCAATGGGGGAGGTGGCTCAGAGCCAAGACTAGCCTCTCGTTCCCTTTAGGGTGCGAGAGGGGATTTGCTTGGCAGATTTCCAGTCTGTGGCAATGTGGGCGCAGCCTCCTCCAGCCCTGCCTAAGCCTTCTCCCTGGGAGACTTCTGCCCAACAGTGCCAAGAACATGAGCTACTCAGGGCAACCTGGCAGAGCAGGAAGCATTTTCAGATTGGGCATATACTTCCAAGACCTGTCTCTAGGAGCAGCTACTCAATACTGCTTCATCTCATGTCCTTATCTTTAAAAAAAAAAAAATCCTGCTAGGCTTTTTATCAAAATCTTCATTTCTGTTGGCACGTCTGACCCTGGTTACCAGGTTGAGCTTGTCAAGCAAGTCTAATCCAATTCTCTGTTCCTTGACTCTGATGCATTCTAGAACCTCTCATCTCATTGCATAGCAATTTGGGATTTCCAGGGGGCTCCTTGGAGATTCAGAGATGCTAAAAGCCTAGCTGGGTATGGAGGAAGAGGGGGCATTTTAAGGGGATGAATTGAAGTTTAGACAATAGAGTCAGAGGCTAACTGTGACTCCTTCACAGCGCAAGCTCCCAGGAGCAAAATACTGGAGCATGAGTCACCTGCTTACATCAGAGCTCTTCCCACATCAGTCCCTCCCACATTGTTTAAGATTAATCACAAGCAGTTAATCCTAAATAACTCAGTGGCGTGTGTACTGCCAGGGCTGTATTTGAGAAGCCCTTATGAATTTTACCTTGGCACAAGGGGTAATTCCAGCAAAGCATCATTCAGAATTGTTAGGACCCGCCCACGCGTCCTCTGTCACCCACATGGCCCATTGCAAAGATCAAATTGCATTAAATAGAAGGAGGACCAATGAGAAAGCGGCTGGGACAGATGGAGAAAGAGCTCCCTGATACTCAGCTCTGATGGGAACACCTTAGGCTGCCTTGAAAAGTATCGAGCTCTCATCATTGCAGTTGACTAGGGATTTTATGGGGTGTGGGGAGGTGGTCATCTTATACAGTGCAGAAGAGGATGAGAAACAAGTGGTAGACTCAATGACTTCTAAATTCCGCTTTAAACGTATTATTATCCCATGACTCTTTGCAATATACCTTGGTTTCCAGCGCATTACACAGAATAAGCCATAGTTAGAAGGTACTATAAACATCGTAGCATCCTCCACGCAGGTGACAGGATCTGCGCTTCAATCCTCACAGATTTCTCCTGCAACACCTGAGTCCCTCCTCCCAAGGTTTCAGTGTATCTCCTAAAACTACAGCCCACCAAGCCACTGCACATCAATCCTGCCTCAACTCCAGCCTCACCTCTCCTGACTCCGATGGAGCGAATGTACATGGGACGATTCATCTTTCAAGGATCCCATGGCTAGAGGCTAAGCACCCTTCAAGGTCACTCTTTCCTGTAACCCTTCAAGGCTAACCAGGCAAGACTGAGAGAATGAGGAGGAAAGAAGAAACTGGGCATCTGGTGACCTCCCAACCTGGCCAGCCCTTTCCTCACTAGTTGGGTCACAAAGAAATGATTTCAGCTTTGTTTCCAGTGCGTCTCTCCTTGCAAGTGGGTACTCGTTTCATTCAACAGCAACTTATTAAGTAAATAAGTTGTACACTCTCTCTTGTACTTTTTCTATTCTCCAGTGGCTGCAGAAAACATATTTCCAATCATACTTGGAGGTAAGGTTATAGAATTGCCTGAAACGTACTGCCTGCTAGAGTGGAGATGCCAGCCCCACGTTGCCAACAGCCACAGCGCTGCTGGGACTCTGTCTTCTAAGGACTTCACACAGGCAAACAGAACAACTTCAGGAGAACCGCACTGGCAGATCAGAGGCAAAAATGTCAGGAGAGGACCCAGTGAATAGCGCCTCATCCAGAAACTTAAAGGAAAAGTTCCCCAGAGTCATCTTCTTAGCTACAAAGACACCATACTTAAGCATGAATCTCAGTAAGACCAGGAGGATCCCAAATGCATTTCACAGCTAGAAAATTTGAACTAGAAGCTTCCCGTTGCCAACGGTTCATGCCCCCACCCATCTTTTGGCTCCAGTTTCTCTAGGTCCTCGAATACCTTCCCATGATTCCATGATTTTCCCCAAAAGAGTTTTCAGTATTCAGACTGTAGGACTAAATGCAAAGCAAGTCTTGTCACAGAGTGGAATGAGTAGTTTCTCTGGATGATGACGAGGTCAATTTGTCTTTAAAAGCCACTGGTACTGGTTCCAGGACTTTAAAACAAAAAACAAAAACCTCTGGAAAATACATTATTTGGGAACACTGTGGCCACAGTCGAGGTTTCAGAGCAGATACAGACGATGACGCTTCTAAAGGGGGCCCCATACTGCTTTTAAATAGGTCACCCAAAGACATCAATTTCTGGAGAACAACAGCCATAATGACAACCCACTGGCAATGTCAGTTCCCAAACAGATCACAGAGACAGGCCTGCCAAGCCACGCTTCCTCCTTCCCCTCTGCCAGTCACAACCTGACACCTGTATCACGGTCCCCGTGAGCCACTGCAAGCCAAACATCCCCACCTCAGCAGGGAAAATCTCAGGACGGTGACTGGAGAGATCTTTCTGTATCAGATTGTTCCTCTAAATCTCCAGTAAACATCTCCAAACATGCCCTTCCTCTACCCACAGGATATCCCAGAAGTTACTTCTCCCCGACCCCCACACCCTCTCAAATGACATTCCTCTGTGCCCTCCAACCTCCCCCACCCCATGCCTCCTCCACCCACGTTAGTGATGAAGTGGAAACCGTGTCTGTGATGAAGGGTCACTGGCTGGTGGAAAGTCACACACATCCACCTAGAGCAGCATTGCTGTCACTGGACAGCAACAAGTCTTCTCAATGATAGGGTGGAGGGGGGATGATATCCACAGAGGTGAGGCCTGAAGCTGATGCGACTTGGGGGTCCTTAATGAAAAAAATGCAAAGGCAAAATTAGGCATGGGGCCTTGAAAGGGCCCCAGGCAGATGAGGATTGTAGGAAAGGCTTACTTTCATGGTGAATCCACCTCTGTCATCATCTCCCCTCCCACACACACAAAGGAAAAGAAAAACGAAACTCAGAAAGGGAGTGTTTTGTTATATGTGGAGAGAAGCAGAAGGCAGCAGGGAAGCGAGAGGGAGGCTGACAGAGGCATCCGGGAGTTCCACCTCTCCCCCAGCAGTCCTGAGTCTGGGGCTGGGCGCTGCCAGATACCTGGGGAACCAAAGGTAAGTCTGAAGAGGCCGTCCTGTCCCACGAAGCTCCATTGAGGTGTGGCAGTGCTCCAACTGCCTTGAGGCCCGTGTGCCAGTCCTAGTCACCTCACTGAAAACTAGGGTCTTGAGGCTAGGGACTGAATACTGTACTCACAGTCACTCATTTTCATTCTCTCTCTCCCTGCCTCTGTCTCTCTCTCTGTGTGCCTATCTCTCTTTCTGTCTCTCTCTCTCTCTGGCTGGGAGGAACAAGGCTCCTGGGACACGCCAAGCCGATAACCTCCTGCATCAGGAGCTTGACATTTGCTTATCACCCACATCCAGGGAGGCAACACTCTGTTTCACAATGGAGACACACAGGCCACGTGTGTTAATGAAGGGAGCCCAAAAGTGGGGTACAATGCCACAGCGGAGGCTCCAGAGACAATGGCCAAGCAGGCAGCATCCACGCTTGCCCTCATACCTCTGCCCACGCCAACTGTGGGGGCACCTCAGGGTCTGGGTTGCCGCCCCTGTTCAGTGGGATGGCGAGGCCTGCTCTACCCGCCGCACTGGGCAGCTGCAGAGGCCGGAACACACGTTCGCAGGCCAAGCTCTGAGGACCATCCAGTAGCCACAGCCACTGTCAGCAACCCCACGCTCCTGGGCAAGGGCAAATGCAATGAAGTAGGATTCTGTTCACTTCTGGAATTCCCGTCTTTGTATCTCTGCCACTTTTCAAACTGGGATAAAAGAAAATGATGGAGGTAGGGGTCGCTCAAAGGGAGACATCAAATCTTCTGTGAAACCAAATTGACATGCAGTTTGTTCTTACATGGGCCAGGCGACCAAGGGTCCGGTCAGAACTTGCCCTTTCCTGGAGTCTACACAGATGACTTTATATGGTTTTTCTCATTTAATGATGTCTGATGTCTCATCATTCCTGCTTCACTGAGAGGCAAGATTGCACAGTGGTTAAGAGCATAAGTTCTGACCCCAGCTTTGCCTATTACCTGTGTGATCTTGGACAAGTTATTTAACCTCTTGTCTTCCAGTTTCCTTGTCTAGAAAATGAAGATAATAATAGTATGTCAAGAGTGATTGTGAGAGTTTCAAAGGCTAATGCTTGCAAAAGCAGTTAAAACAGGATGGGACAAGTGCTCTATGATTATTAGCTGCTATTATTATGAATGGAGATGCCATGTTCTCCACAGACATACAACACACAAGCAACAAGCTTAAATTTAAGTCCAGATCATTTTCACTCCAGTGACTGTATTCTTAACCACCGTGCTAAACTCTGTTCAAGTTCCAGATTCCTCTGTGCCTCAGTTTGCTCATCTGTAAATGGGGATACTTAATGACATCAACCTCATAGGAGTCTTGTGAGGATTAGATGAGCCAATGGATATAAAAAGCACCTAGACTGTCAGGCTTGTGGTGGTATTAAATAACAGTAATTGTCATAATATCACTATTAGTTTGTGTAGGGAAGGGCGCTTGACCTTCGGAGCTCTGCCCCAAAGCGTCCATCCCTCGGTTCCAACTTGGGGTCTCACTTCCATGGACCTACACCGTGGAGGCTGTGACTGCAGAGCAATGGTCAGTCCCGCAACCCACAACCTACTTCTCCTGCCCCATGAAGGAGAGAGAGGACCCACTGACAAGCAGCTGCCCCGGGAACTAGAAACCATCTTTCTGGAGCAGCCTGCAAAGGGAGATACAGGGCTTGAAAATAATTAGCCCCCAGCGTTGGGCCCATGGTATCTCATTACCAAATGCAAATGCACGTTCACGTGCCACTCCAAGGCTCCTGGCAAAACGCCTGCCTGACCCTCAGCCTTGCTGAATTTGGACCAGAATATTCCCGGGCGCCCACCCCCCTTGCCGCCTGCAGCTGGTGTGCAGTTTCCGCAAAGAGGGAGCAGGCTGCTCTCGCCCCACTGAAGGGGGGACATGGAAGAAGGGTCTCATTGCTTTAAAGGAGGCAGAGACGTTACGGGAGGGAGGGAGTTTTCAAAAAATTGCTCTTCCCTCAGCAGTTAAGAGAGGGATAATTGAAGCAAGTGGCAGCGGGCGGGCGGCTGCTCTGCCATCACGCATACAGTATACCCAGGAAATCTCACTGGGTAATCAGGAGAAGAGGAGGAAAAAGGAGCAATCAGACCCCTATTCAGACTCCGTCTAGCGACAGCCCCTGCTAGTGGGGCTGGTCCCACGGAAAGCCTGAATGCCGGGTGGGAAATCTGGTTTCCAAAGCGGCAGTTCCTCCTTTGTGCACTCGTTAAAGCCTTGCTTCCCCGCTCCCTTCCCCAAACCAGAGAGGGTGATTGGGAAAGGAGTTACCCTTTACTCTCCCAGGATGACTCACCACTCCCTGTCAGGCCCCGCCCCTCCCCAAGGCCATTCAGAGTTGACACAGATTAGGGACAATGCCATGTTACAATTCAAGCAGCTGGTGCACTGGGGAGAAGGAGGGGAGAGGACTGTGTTTTCATACAAATGCCTAAAACAGGAGGATCCAACTGGGACAATCAATCACTGGTACCTTCACTATAGCGTCCAACGTCAGTAAATGCTCAGGGATAAACAGCCTCCTCTTGGAATACACCACTGCATCCAGGCCTGGCTTTGAGAGATGGGGCAAGAGTCATAAAATTCTCCATAAAAAGAAAAGTAATTGAAATTCACTTTCAGGAAGGCATGCGAAGGTCATGCTGTGGTGTTGAGAAATCAATCAAACGCATCCAGCCTGTGTGGGATCTCAGCTAGACAGCAGAAGGGAAGGGGATGGTCACTACCTGGCACCCCACAACAGTGCGCTTGTAACAAGGCTCTGGTCTCTGTCGCCAACACCCACCACCATGCTTCACTAGAGGATCCCAACACCTGGAAACACAACAGCTAAGACTCAAGACAAGCAATTTCTGGTCTGGACACCTGCCCAAGTCAGCAGGAAAATGTAGCAGACAACGAACCATCTTTTTCTTGGCCAATAGACTAGGACCCCCATGCCGCCTTGCTGAATTAACCTAGAAATGTGATTACACGAGTGATATGTGACTTGAGCGTTGAGATCCACCTACGACAGCTTCTCCACCATTCTCTGGCTCCACCCTAGTACGTGCCACCGGCTGACATCCTGCTAAATGAACTCTTCAGGGAAACTGGCACTAAAATTTATACACCTTGGCAGTGAATCAGTTCTTCCCAACCACAAGGTTGTCGAGAAATTCAATACATGCACATTCATAACCAAGAATGTTTTAAAAATCAACAATCAAGTTTAAACCTATTTCAAGGTAAGGACACACTCTCAATGACCTGTGAGGGGACTGCTCTCTAGAGGGAACTGAGGACACCTCTTCATTAGCTAACACCAAGCTTCAGGGCTACCCATGACAAGACAGGCTGAGCTAAACAAAAAGCCAAGCAAAAATGCTGTGCTATATTCCAACACAGCTCTATTCCAAACCAGAGGCGCATAATTTTACAATCATTTTGAGCACTCTGTACTTCGATCCTCCAGGACCATGACTGAAAAGGCAAGATGAAATGTCAACAATGACAAGTCTGGTTGGTGGTCAGCATTTTATTAATAGAAATCACACCTAGAAGTAAAACTCTGGGACCCTGTCTCTGTCCATTATGCACCATAGAATTCAATGTGACTGTTCATTAAGTTGGGAGGCTTGGAATGATGTTTTCCCAAGCAAGCTATACAGAATTTAGTCTGCAGCTAGAGCTAATAGTCCTTCACCAAATGAAAGAGAAGATACCATGTCTACGACCTCTTATATCCCTAGGTCCAGCTCTCTCACAGCAGCAATGTCCTGAGTCTTCTGGGTCTTTCCTAGGGAAGATGCCCAATGGTGAACCAAAATAGTCCAAAGTACACAAAAGAGATGGGCCCGACTACACATTCTTCCTGGGGTGCAGCTGAAGACATTTTGGAGCCGTCAAGGCATGGAGAGTGAGACAGGTCAAGCAAACAGCAATGCCATAGGCGGGCTAGGAGCTGATGGATCACAGAGGGTGCCTCCAACGGGCCGACCACATCCATCCAAATCTGCAAGAGCCCTCCCAGCTCTCTTTGCAAAAGCATGAGGTATAAAACGGCCCTTCTGTGCCAGGTGCAAGCCCGCCTACAATCAAATGACAGTGCTCACCCTACAAATTGGGGCAATCAGGTGCTGGGCACACAGGACCCACCACCAGAAATAGGTTTCCTGGTTTCAGTTCTGAGATACATGCAATCTAGGGGGTCTGGGGGAGTGGGCACGTTCTTACTGCCCACTTCACATTATCATTAGGAAAATAGGCAGGCGTTTTCTTCAGATTATGTATCTTATTTTGTGCAGATCTGCTTGACGCTTAGCAGCTGCTATGATTTCTTCTCCCTTAACATTTTACAGGTGTGTTCTTCCCGCTTACTCTCTAAAATTAACTATGTGTGGAGGTAACAGATATTTTCTAATAGCCTGTGATGCATTTTTGTGATTGATTAGACACAACGGCAATGACCAGGATGAATAGGCTCCAAGCTCTCAACAGTAAGTTACATCACCCCCGCACCCGCCATACTCCTGAACCTCAACCTTTGCACTGCTCTGTTCCAAGCCAGCCAGGTGTCACGGTCACAACTGAGTTTATTTATTCTATGTATCAAGAGAATAAATGAGTTATACTGTGTATTTGCCTTCTACAGATAGAGGTATCGGTCCATAGCTAGGAGATGACCTGAACCTTGTGGGAAAAAAAAATTATTAAAGCATATATATTGCACTGGGCTATTGAAAAACTGCCTGCATACAATCTTCTCCAAATAAATTTCACTGGAGACTGAAACACACACACAAAGAGAGAGAGGAGAGAAAAGACAAATTGTGTACATATACAGTATAGCGATTTTTTCCTGCAGAAAAGTGCTGATCCAAACCTGCCCCAAGGAAATGAGTTCTTTTAAAACACAAAAAATGCAATCAGGGCTAATCAGCATGTTAACAACACACTTGAAACACCCCGGTCCCTAGAAAGGAAGAATGCCAGCTTTCAGCGAGTTCTGAGAACAGAACAGATCCTTTGGGCGAATGAGAAAACAAGTGATCATGTCAGCGTCTTCAGGCAGAACTTTCTCCAAAGCCAAGAAGTTCTGGAAGGCAGTCAGCTCCAGAAGGAACCTGCTTGAAAAGTACTTCCATAGCCACATCCCCGGCGTGGCTTGGAAGTTGGTTTGCCTCTGCCCCTCTCCTCCACCCCTTTTCCCCCCTGGTTCAGTGTCAGGGAAACACAGAAGCCAAGTGAGGACCATGTATACATCTGGCATCTCCTTCTGTGACAGACAGCCCACCCACAGGAAGGGAGACAGATCTGACACCCAGCCCACTGGAGGGAAGGCGTGGAGACCCGGGCAGCACTCCTGCAAAGCCCACACTTAAGACCTCCAGTGTGTCCTCATCTCCAGCAGGCGCCACCTGAGAAATAAATTTTGTTTTCATTTAAAAAATACACATGTTTGTAATTAGCTACTGGTAGCTAGAGTTCACATCAACCACAACCCGCTTGTGGGCTGTTTTGGAAACGTTTAAGGAACACCCACAGACACAGTCTTTAATGACAAATCCCAAGACAGGGGGCCCTTACCTGAATGAAGAGATCTGGAATCAGGGGCAAGATACTCACCTGGTCCCACCCACCTACTCTCGCTCGACCCCATGCTAATTGGTGTTTAACCTTGATTGCACATTGGAATTAAGTGGAGAGCTTTGGAAAGGTACAGATGCTCGGATTCCATCCACCACCACCCAGATCCTGGTTTAATTAGCCTGGGGTGTGGCCTGAACATTTGTGACAAGGTCCTCATGTGTGGCCAAGGCTGAGAACCATGCAACTCCATCAAGAGACGAGCATGGGATGGCAACACAAAACCTCTCTAAAAGAATCCAGGGCTTATCCCAAGAAGGGCAGGAGAAACTGTATCTTCCCTGCCAACATTCTCCCAACATACACTCCCGAATGCTCAGTCCTCACTCAGTTTCTCACGTCAACAGTTCCTCTACCCATGGCTAAGCATTTAGTGAGCCCAGGAGTCCAGGAATTTGGACTTTAAGTGTTTGTCAAATCGAAGTCTGGGTCATGCCTCTCAGATCTAGCCCAAAACAGTCAGAATTTGGTGGACAAGGGAGGGCAGCCTAAGCCTTTGTGTGGGAGTCCCTCCCTTCCCTCTCTCTGGAAGTCCTAGTTGAACTTGGAAGGTCCTCCAGGTACACAGCTCCCTTAGAGGCCTGGCTGGACAAGGCTCCAGTTAATCTCTGTGCCTCACTACATGGAGAGAACAGGAGGGGCAACCCCATCTAAAGAGGTCCCTCATCTGAAAAATCCTTAATGCTAGAACAGAGGCAAGAAGGCCCCGCCCAGATGTCTCCTAGAGGGTCATGTGGGCGAGCGGCACAGGGGAGGGACTGGGTTCATCCTTCTTCTCACAGGCCTTCCTTATGCTCAGGATGGGGAGCTTCCCATCAGTCTCCAAGGGTCCGGGTTCCTAAGGGGTCAGGAGGAACAGAGGGAGCCACCTGACCAATTTCTATCTGATCTCTTGCCCATGGCAGGGTGGCCAGTATTCCCGCCCTGCTGGGATCTGATGGCTCTCCATTGAGAGTCAGCAAGGATTGTCACCACTTCCTCCGGGAAAGGGGCCCAATTAGCTCACATGCAGCTACAACCGTACTTCGGTACAAAGCTGGTTTCTATCAGGAGTCTTGGGCCTCACCCCTCTGGTGGGTGGGTCTCCAGCAGGAGAGGGATGGCAAGAGGGACTTACCTTCCGAGCAGAGCTTGCCTCCATAGCCAGTGGTAGAACAGTCGCAGGTGGGGTGGCCGTCCAGGAGAAAGCAGATCCCACCGTTTTCACAGGGGCGCTCCCCACAGGGTCCCTCAGCATCCAACCGGACGCCCTGGCTCCCCAGAAGCCGAGGCTCTGAATTGCCGTACTTGAGATCCAGGATTAATCCCTGGAAGCCAGGCATGGCCTGCACTCCGTCAAGGGTCAGGGCAGAAGGACGTATGTCTGCAGGGACCCCACCGAGGAACAAGTCACTGACCACATCCATGTAGGGCCGCTGGGGCTGCAGCTGCCCGGAATGACCCTCACCGTCCAGCGTCAGCACCGTGCGCAGGTGGTCACGGCTCACCATGAGGAAATGCCAGCTGCTGTCATTCACCTGCTTGTCGGACAGCACGGTGGTCTCAGCGCAGTCCATGCTGAAGCGGAGCTGCACGCGGCCATCCACCAGGGAGAGGCAGAGGAAGTCGCAGACGCCACCGTCGTCCAGGTAGAAGAGCAGCCCCGTGGACACGTTGGTCTTGAACTGGAAGCTCAGGTCGCTGCGTGTGCTGGCATCCCAGCGGAGGTAGCGGGCCCACTGGTTGGGGAGACCCATGAACTCCAGGCCCAGGCAGAGCCCCAGCAGAGACCCCAGCAGGATGCTCACCTTCAGGGTGAAGAAAACCGAGTGCAGCGTGAAGCTCATCGTGGCTGCTGGGACGGAGCTGGAGGAGCAGATAGGCCAGGGGACAGCCCTCGGGGGTCGGAGGGAATCGCCCTCCAGCAGTGGAAGGGAGAGAGGAGGACAAGACAGAGATGGGGGGCAGAGGGCACGCAGGTGGGAGGAGGCACACACACAAAGACTAAGACGGTGAGGAGGGAGGAGAGTGAACAAGACAGCCCCAGGTGGGCACAGGAGCAAGAAATTCAACTGAGATGCAGAGGAAATCAGGTGGGGAGAGCCAGGGGCTGGAGTGAAGAGGAAAGCGTCTTTCTCCAAGAAAAGATCTCAGCTATCCATGTGGATCCGGAGGCCTTGATTCCAGCAGGAGAGGGTGCAGGAGGATGGGGGGACGCCTTCAGCGATGCACTCCTCCCGACAGACCCCCAAGCACCCCAGCCAGGGGGGCCAGGGAGAGGGCCGGGTTGGGGGTGCTGGGATGGAGGAGCGAGCAGTGAGGTGAGCCAGGTGACAGGTAGAAAGAGGCCAAGGACCCGTCGTGGAGTTCCACCACCTAGCAGCAGCGGGCCGTGGGGACGGGGGCGGCCAGAAGTCCAGTGCTCAGACAGAGCAGGGCCCAGGGCAGAGCGGAAGCAGACTCAGGCTTCATGGTGAGGCCGGAGGCAGCGCTGCCCATAACTTGCCTCCCAGGACTCCAGAGAAAAGGCCTGCGGGAACAAGGGGAGGGGGAAAGGAGAGAAGGAGAGGAAGATTAGGGCCATACATCAGGAAAATATTGCACCCTATTTCACAAGTATTGATGGCAAGCTGACTTTAAGCCAGGCTATTCCAGCACGTCCTACTAGGCCTTGTGCTTCAGGCGGGAGGGAGGGCCTGGGTTCTTCCAGAGTCCTTGCAGCATCCCAATTCCAGCTCCTGATGACACAGTCAGTTTTTCCATATGCAAAAATAGCCCCAAAACCCCCAAAGCCACATCAGCACATTTTTATAATGTTCATATCACAGGATCACATTGTCAAAATTTAAGGTAAGTGCTTTTCTGTTTTTGTTTTTTGGTTTTTTTTTGGTCGGTATCTCACTCTGTTGCCCAGGCTACAGTGTAGCAGCAGGTTCACGGCTCACCATGGCTTCGACCTCTTGGGCTCAAGCGATCCTTCTACCTCAGCCTCCCAAGCAGCTGGGCCTAGAGGTGCATGCTACCACTCCTGGCTAAGTTTTTAAATTTTTTTGGCAAGACAAAGTCTCACTATGTTGCCTAGGTTGGTCTTGAACTCCTGGGCTTAGACAATCTCCCACCTTGGCCTCCCAAAGTGTTGAGATTACAGGGGTGAGCAACCATGTCTGGCCTATCTTTGGTCCTTTGATACATTCTGTTCTTTCTTTCTTTCTTTCTTTCTTTCTTTCTTTCTTTCTTTCTTTCTTTCTTTCTTTTTTTCTTTCTTTCTTTCTTTCTTTCCTTTTATTTGTTTTTGAGTCAAGGTCTCTGTCATCCAGACTGCAGTGCAGTGATACAATCAACTCACTACAGCCTATACCTCCTGGGTTCAAGCAATCCTCTCACCTTAGCCTCCCAGTAGTTGGGACTACAGGCACGTGACACCATGCTCGGCTAAGATAAGTGCAAGCTTTTCACATGCTCAAACACCTAGACTTAATTTTTGCTTACTGTCCTATTAAAAGACATGAAAGATGACATCACTTTTTTTTTTTTGTAAATTTTCATTTTCCAATTTGACAACCCACTCTAGGAGGCCTAAGATAGATTCTGACCCGAAAATTTCACTGATTTATAAAAACCAAAGCAAACAAATTAGGAGATGAGGAATGAAGAAAATAATCCACCTTTCTTACTAAATACTGGAAGGAAGTTCTTATAGAAAGAATGAAGAAAATAATCCACCTTTCTTACTAAATACTGGAAGGAAGTTCTTATAGAAAAAATATGTGGTTTGAGGTTAACAACCACAACAAAAAGCTGAGTTTGAATCCTAATTCTTGTATGTGGCACTTTGAGGAAATTTCTTAACCTGCTTGAGTTTCTATTTCATCATTTGTAAGGAAGAGAAAATAACAGTCTTTCCAAGATTAAGGAGGGAATTAAATGAGATCAGGTGTGGGAAGATCCTAGCAGGAGGTTTTATTCATAGTGGGTGACCAGCGGAGACTGGGTTCCTTCCTTCCTTATTTCTGGAGCAGGAGGGGTTGAGAAGAGGGGTGGTGTGTGTGTGTGTGTGTGTGTGTGTGTGTGTGTGTGTGTGTGTGTGTGTGTGTGTATGCCAGTGGAGTGAGAGCAATGTAGAAAAACACAAATACTTTAAAAAAATGAAACCTGCAGAATGGCTGATAACTGAATAGTTAAGAAATGTCACAGACTTATAGTATATCACATGTATTTCATGATGGTTAGAAACACACCTGCTGGGCTGGGCACAGTGACTCACGCCTGTAATCCCAGCACTTTGGGAGGCTAAGGCAGGAGGATTGCTTGAGCCCAGGAACATAGTAAGACCTCATTTCTACAAAAAAAATTTTTTTTAATTAGTTGGGCATGGTGGTGTGCACCTGTAGTCCCAGCTACTCAGGAGGATAAGGCAGAAGGACCACCTGAGCCCAGGGGATCAAGGCTGTGGTGAGCCATGATCATGCCACTGTACTTCTGCCTGGGCAGCAGAGTGAGACTCTGACTTAAAAAAAAAAAAAGCATCAGCCCCCAGTCTGGTTTCTGGGGGCAGGCTCTGGCCCACCTGGCCATGTTCCCTGCTCAAACGGCACCATGAGTATAATTTCTAAGAGCAGTGCAAGCTGCTGCTATCACTTGGCACATGTGATAATTCTCCATGGTCTTCATCAGCACATAACTGCCCACTATTTTTTTGATGACCACATCAGCAAAGCTAGTTATTACCCCTGCTTTGAAGAGGAAGCTGCTGTTCCTTAACCAGGAACAAACACCCATTCCCAATGAACAAACAAATCTGGCCAAGAAGAGGCTGATTAAATCCATCGGACGGGAAGTCTTTGTTCTAGAAACGGTTTTGTTCAAGCAGCATTCCTAAAAGCATGGCTTGCACAGCCCCTATTGGTTCAAGGGGTGCTCAGTTGGGACCTGGACATAAGAGAGAACTGGTGCTGGCTCATGCTTGAAAGCCAACTGCTGCCACTTTAGAAGTTCTTGAGCCAGTTGGCATCACTTTGGTAGCAGGAAATCAACTGGGTTTAGGAGTATTTACACCACAGAAAGAGGCACCCACTGCCAATCAGAGTCATTGAGATGAGATTTTAAAAAAGACTTGGAAGAAGGTGAAGGAGTTAGCTATGTAAATATCTGGGAAGAATGTTCCAGAAGGAATAGTCACTGCAAAAGTCTTGAGTCTGGAGCAGACTGGCTGGTGGGTGGGTGTGTGTGTGTGTGTGTGTGTGTGTGTGTGTGTGTGTAAGTCACTCTGTTGCCCTAGCTGGAGTACAGTAGCATGATCATGGCTCATCGCAGCCTCAACCTCTTGGACTTAGACAATCTTTCCACCTCATCCTTCTGGGTAGCTGGGACTACAGGCACGTGCCACCATATCCAGCTAATTTTTTATTTTTTGATTTTTGTAGAGATGAGGTCTCACTATGTTGCCTAGGCTGATCTCAAACTCCTGGGTTCAAGAGATCCTTCTGCCTTAGCCTCCCAAAGTGCTGGGATTACAGGCGTGAACCACTTTACCCAGCCCAGGCTCGGGTATTTGAAGAACGGCAGAAGGCAGGTATGGTTGGAATGAAGCACGTGGGAGACATGAAGCCAGTGGTAGATTACAGGGGCTGGGTCACGAGATGACACCATTTCTACAAATGTGATTGTTGTGTAAGGTGAGGTATGACAACCAAGTCAAAAGGCAGCATCCCAGGGGAGAGAGGAAACCCTTCCCTGCAACTGTTGATTGAGCTCCAATTCATTCCAGCCACTACTGGATCAAAGCAGAATAAGATGCTGATCTCGCCCTCAAGGGTGGCACAAACTAGTGGGGCGGGGAGACCAAGTATACTTTAGCGGCAGTAAAACACAGTAATTACCAGCCCAGGCTCTGAAACCAGATTGCTTGAGGGGGGCTCCCTGGAGGCGGCGGCTGCTTCAACACAGTGCCTACCACAGGGCCTTGTAACAGGACAGAAGCTTGGGACACACTTGCAGTCAGAATGAACAGTAAAAGCAGATGCTGCAGAGCATTCTCCTGGGTCATCTGTTCCATGCTGTGGCCTCCATATGATCCCACCTTGAACAACGACTGCAAGCCTGAGCCCCACACGTCTCTGGAGGCCAACCTCAGATGGCCCCCAAAGGCAAAGTAGCACGTGCCTAGGGGTCTAGGAAACCCATGGGTTAACAGCTATGCTGCCTGGGAAACACGCCCCAGTGAGCAAAGATCATAGGCACTTCCCCAACCTGTTTGGGGGCAGGGGGTGCTCTGTCCTGCCTGGCTGAGCCTCTCCTTTCAGGCTCTCATCCTTCCCCTCAAGCCCAGACCACCACTGAAGGTCCTGATACTTCTTCCTCCCTTGCATCCAGAGAAATCAAAAAGGTTGATAGGGGAAAGCCAAGTTCCTTTCCCACAGGTACCAGGCACAATACGATTTCAGGAGTGGAAACGTCAGAATCAGGTTGGTGCAGACTTGACTCCCTATGGCCTATCCCCATTCTCTTCCAAAGCCCTTCCCTTGCTTTCTTGGTTTTGGCTATGCCCACAGCCTCTGGGAAGTTGCCAAAACATCCAAGAGCTAGAGATGCCCTTACATTAAATATCACAGGCCTCCTTCCGCTCACTGCCAGCATTGATCCTCCAGGCAATGGAGGTGGGGCAATGGTGGGGCACGCCAGACTCGAAAACGGGAAGATGGCAGCCAGGGACCCCTCATCCACCCGGCCAGCCATTGGAGCCATCAGAGAGCTCGGACGGCCCTGGACACAGGTGCTGTGCCCCAGAGCCTGCACAGAGGGCCCTGGCTGGTGCAGACGCTCAGAACACATATCTGTTGTGTAGGAACCAAGCGAGAGAGGGAGCGTGAGTGACATTATCTAATTGCCAGCTGATTTACATAATTATCGAATGGCACGCTTCTTCTGTGGGGTTAACATCTCTGCAAATGTCTCCGAAGCCGGCTGCTTGGGAGGCGGCAGGGTGGCGGCGGGGGGGGGGCTCTCACGACTCTGACGTGTGGGCCCTTTGCCACAAGGGCGGTATGGAAGGTCTGGCTGCCTTGGCCCTCCCACCCCTCCTTCCGAGCGCTTTGCTTCCTTTTCCAACTGCCCTGGAGTTTTAGCCGAGCACCAGACAGACTCAAGAGGAAGCCGGGATGTGTCTGGCACCGGGTTTGGTGCAGGAAATGAGGCCCAGTCCCCAGGCTGGGCTTACCACTTTTTCCTCCAGAGGCTTCTCTCTCCCTGGCCTCACAAGCACCAGAAAAGCTGTCTAGTGGGTCTCTGTGGGTTTTGGCCCTCGTTCCCCACACCCCTAGCCCCACTCTGCAGGCGAATGATGTTCACCACCCATCTCAGTTCGTGTCATTCCGGCAGAGTTTTCCCAATCCCAGATCCCACACTGTGACCCGGGTTAGCCGATTAGTACAGTCCAACCTCCTGGCCACAGTGATTACTTTGGGGATAGGTCTGTCACCCAAATTGAGTCAAATTAGAGTTAATTCTGGGACTTTTAGTGGATTTTTTAGGAGAAGGATCCTCTTGCTCTTCTTACCATGTCATTAAACTATTAGAGTGAAGTCCAAACTTGACGACAGATACCTCTGTTACTGGTGGAATATGATCCAATTCCATCATTGGAGAGGATCTCATCTCAGAATAAAGACAACAAAGAAGAAATCAGAGCCCAGAGATGGATAGAGACAGATTTCTAGTGATGCTGCTTTAACATCCAGATTTAGCCAGACCTGAAGCCCAACAAATCCTGGGACATTCACTACATGAACCACTTTTTTCTTAAGTATGTTTAAGTTGGGTCATGACCAAGCATCCTGACTGATATACTCCTAATATTGGACCATCAAAAACCCTGTCACTGACAAATCAACAGAAGCTTCCATCTCCTATGGCCACCTATACCTGGGAGAACTCACATCTTACTTACCTTCGCCATCAATGCTCTCCACCCCTACTTGTCCATGTACTTAGGCAAAAGCATAGGATATGGGCATGCTTTTTCTCTCCCTCTGTGCTTTGGAGGTGGATAGAAGCTTGTTCTTACATGAGAGGCTCAGAAATTTACTCTCTCAACTACACCTCTTCTGACACTACTTAGTGATTTCTACCTAACACAACAGCAAAGTCCCCACTGCAGGCAGTGAGGGAGGGAAAGGCATGGATTCTCCCAAAGATATGAACATAGCTCAGGGTAGTGGTGAAGTTCACAGACTTTCATGTCAACTAGAGCCGAATTTACACCCAGACTCTCATAACTACAGACATTTAACTGTGGGCAACTCTCTTGAGTCTTTGTTCAACCAAAAAAATAGGAATAATAACAATACCTATCTCATAAAGTCGTGTTGAACTTTATTAGACTTAAAACGTATGTAAGTACTGCTACTTTTGGAAAACTGTATTGGCAATATCTGCTAAAGTTGAACATTTTTACCCCAGGATGTTACAATTTGCCTCCTTGGAATATACCAATAGAAATACTTGAATCTGTCCAACTGAAGACATGAATGACAATGTTCTTAGCAACACTTTTCATAATGGCCAAGGTCTAGAGAATCACCCAATGTCCATCTGTAACAGTATGGATAAATAAAAATGTAGTCTATTTGTGTAGAATACTACACAGCTTTGAGAACGACTCATCTTCTCTCCAGACAGAAACACGGGTGACTCTCGCAAGCATAACACCAAGCAAGGTAAGACCCAGAAGAGCACATACGGTAGGTGTTTCATTTACATAACGCATAAAAGAGGCACAATTATTTATTCCATGCTGTTAAAAGTCAGAATAATGGTTAGTGACTAGAAGAAGGCGAAGAGGTGAAGGAATTCTGTTTCCTGATCTGGGCGATGCTGTACAGCTTGTGAAAATGCATTGACTGATTTTGCACTCACAAGGTATGTACTTTTCTACATGAATGCTATCAATAAAAACAATTTAGTACATGACCTGACACATATACGTGGTCATCTATTATTTCTGTGACCTTACCTGAAGAAGAGTTTTAAAGAAAATGATTCCTGGTTTCTGTTTGTAGGCCAGAGTCCCCCTACTTAAAGGATTCCCAAGTGAAGACCAACCTCTGTTCTAGAAAAATAAGGGACCTTCCACAAGGCTTTGTATGTGGGGGCCCACTGTCCTCCTCTCGTCACAGTCCACTCTGTCCCCCAGTTCTCTGCTTCATAATTTTGTCCTGTCTGAGAACACCACCTTCTTCCATCTTCTCTTCTTTCCCCGAAACCTGCTGAGCTGCCTCTAGTCTCAGTTACCATGTTTGCCCCACCCAGGTTTGCCATTCTGACCCCTTCATGAAGGGGAAGAGGAGACAGCCTCTGAGGATCTGGATTCCAGTCTGTCAACCGGACGTACAGAGGAGGGTATTTGAAGTATATATTGTGCTGAAAGTGGGCAGAAGTGGAGAGAGAAAGAAACTTTTTTTAAACCTTGAACTATATTAGCTTTGTTTTGCTAAAAACTAAGTTTTCCATGAGAATTAAGTCATGTCAGACTAACCCAAATTCCTTTTCTGTCAAGAAAACTAATCTGTTAGGGTAGAGATACACAGGAGTTATATATAAACTCCAGCCGATCTTCACATGATATGAGGTTGGGGAGATGGATAGAACCAAGACTTGTCCCTGGTTAAAGAAGAGCATTCAAATAAGTGGTGAGCCTGTTGGGAGGCAGGTTCTAGGGGGAGGTCAGGCCTCATTTCCATCAAGAGATGGGATGGAGAGGGGGAGAGCCCACTGGCCACGTCTGTGAACGAACTGACACAGAGAGTCAATGAGTATGCCGGATGAGGCCGTCAGAATCCCAAGAGGTCATGGTGGGCTTCAACTACAGCCTGTGTCTGATAAGACAACATCACATGGAGGTGAATGGAAATTAATACAACTTGATTCTCCAACATAAACATCCCATAAGGATGGAAGTTACGATTTGTAACTATACATAGTGAATAAGAATTGAGAAACTAAGAAGACAAAATGGCATACACACACACACGTGTGTGTGTGTGTGTGTGTGTGTGTGTGTGTGTGTGTGTGTGTGTGTGTGTTGTGGCTGCCAGATAACCACATGCAATTTTAGATCATATTAATTGAGATATAAATAGGAAAATGGCAAAGTTTATCTGTGTCAATCAGGTGGTGGTCATTGAATTTTCCTTCTGAGTCATACTTTCTGAGAGAGTTGTAGGTATGCTGGAAAAGAAGTGTTTTATTTATTTTTAACCATGGAGCACTTATGCTTCAGACATGAAGATACATTTTTTAAAAAACGGGTACAGTGACTCACTCCTGTAATCCCAGTGCTTTGGGAGGCCAATGCAGGAGGATTGCTTGAGGCCAGGAGTGCAAGACCAGCCAAGGGAACATAGTGAGACCTTTGTCATTACAAAAAAATTGGCTGCGCGTGGTGGTACACACACCTGTAGTCCCAGCTACAGAAGAGGCTGAGGTGGGAGGATCGTTTGAGCCCAGGAGTTCGAGGCTACAGTGAGCTAGGATCTTAAATAAATAGATAAATATTTTTTAGAGATAAGAAAAAAGTAACTCCAACCCTACAAGGCACTTACATCCTAGTAGAAAGGAAAGACATGAGCCTATATAAGGAGCCTATATAAGGAGGTGATGTGAGGCAGCCTCTGGCCAAATATGAGCTTGACATGGCAATGGTCAGTCTCCAGGCTCCAAAGCAGAGTGCCAGTGCTAGGCTAAGTGCACCTCTCACAGAGGCAGGACAGTGTGGTGGTGGTGAAAAGCATGGGCTCTAGAGCCAGGCTTCCCGGGTTCAGATTCCAGATCTACCACTTGCTGCCTGTGTGACCTTGAGCAAGTCACTTGTCTTCTCTGTGCCTCACTTGCCTTATCTGTGAAACGGAGATAACACCAATACTTTTCACTGTTGTCCCTGATGCTCCTTGTATCATCCTAGCTGCGTGACCAGTGTTGGTGCCTCACCCGGCCTGCCAAGGGAGAGTCAGCTGGATCGATGGACTTCCTTTAAATGCCGATCCAGCATCACAGACAACATGAAGAGGCACACCTGAGCCTTCTCACAGGAGAAGTCTCTGGAGGTGTCAGGGTGTTTGGACTGACAGAGACAAGGTGGCAGTGGCAGAAGCAGCATCACCAGGAGGCAGAAGCATCCTTAAATCGGGAGAAAGATCCCGAAGGTTCTCTCTTGCCCCCGGGATAGAACTTTGTCTAGGGAACGAAAGTTTTACAAAGAGTATTTGTGTCTTCATCTTGGAAGCAGACTGCCTCCCAATGAAGTGAGCTCCCCATCACTGGGGATGACCCAAAGAGGCTGGACAGCCAGCACTCAGCAGGTCTGTTCCTGGAGAACAATAGCGTCTAGAGGAACAAGAGATGGCTCTGGGCGGGTCAAGAAGGTTTCCCAGAGGAGAATAAGCATGGAAACTAGAAGGACACATAGGGCGTATGCCTCTGAGGAGGAGCTGTCTGGTATCAAGGAAAGAACCCTAGACCCGAAGTCAGGGCCAGACTCTCCACTGCCGACTGGCCAATCGGCCATATTAGAAAGCTCTGGACTTAACCAACTTTTGTTCTTCTGTAAGTTGGGGAGAACAATGGGTACACCTCCCAGGATGTGCACATCAAAGACTACACACAGTAAGGTCATAATCGCGCCTTGTCAACCTTCCAAGGTTCACGCCAAAAGCAACACACAGCATCAGTCCCTTCTCCACTGCCACCTCTATGCTATTCCCAAAGGAGCCCTGAGTTATCCAGCGGGCGAAAGCCGCCGCCACCAACACACCCTTCCCCACAGACTACAGCACTCTGGCCTCCCAAGTGCCAACAGGCTCCCCGGCTCCCCCGGGGGCACCCAAGAAGCTGTGGCCACTCACTACTCGCCTCCTCCCCTCTCGCCCGGCCAGCGGCCTTTCCAGCCTGGAGCTCCCAGCCATGGGCTAGAAAGCCATCTGGCTGCTGGGAGAGTTAATAATTTATAATGAAGATAATCACCCTTCAAGATCCTCGCCTCTTGGGACCATTAAAAAAGATTCAATTGAAAGCCAGTGAGTTCTCTACATGAGGGGAGGGGGAAGGGGAGAGGCGGGCCCAGGAGAGAGAGAGAAAATGGGAGGGGGCAAATGAACTAGGTGCTTAGCTGATCTTCCCCCTCAAAGGGGGAAGGGGGAGAGGGAAATTATCCAGCCCTAGAAGACAATCTTATCCAGCTTGCGCAGCACCAGCCCAGCAAGAGTGCAATTTACGAGTCTTTTCTCCCAGCCAACTCCCTCTACACAAAGGGGGGAAAAATCAAACACATTCGAGAGAAGGGGAGAGAGATGCAGACAAGAGAAAATCAGTCTGCCTGGCAGTCGTGTCTGGGGCTGCTGGAGGGCTCTCTCTGTTCTCCTTCCAGGACACAGTAAAGCCCCCACTGTGCTCATTATTCCCATTACTTGACAAATTCTCCATTAACGAAGCAAGAGGTGCCCGAACTGGCAGGGGAGCAGCAGAACAAACTGGCAGAGGCTCCGGACAGACTTGAACCGTGCAGGCTCCAGATCAGACAGCCCCAGCTGTGTCCCAGGGCAAACGCGTGGCTGGGCACTGCCCATCTGCAGGGTGCACCTTGGAGGTGTGAGGTGCAGACCAAGCTTCCTGCAGGTAACATGATGGCGGAGGACGGGGCACAAGGGCAGGGACATGCCCACAAATGCCCTCTCTCTCCAGGAAGGGTCACAGTGGGGTGAGGGCTGGGCCTGAGGGCCTGGAACAGGAGACACACGGTGAAGATCAGGACCGAGGCCAGTGGCACCTTCCTTGGTCCTCCCTTGAGTTTGGAAAGCTGCTGAAAAGACAGCCACATCCTTCTTCCAGCATATACATCTTTCAACAACAGCAACAGCAAACACTCACATCACCCTCGTTCTGCACAGGGCACTAGGCCGAGTGTGGACCATGTGAAGTCATCTCATCCTTACAAAAACTCCGTGAAGTAGGAACTATTATTATCCCAGTTTTGCAGGTGAGTAGACTGAGGCGCTGAGAGACGAGGTGATTTTCCCAAAGTCACACAGTAATAAGGGGCAGATCTCAGGTCCTTGCTTTCAATATGGCAAAAGAAACCATGGCCATGCCAAAAAAGGATGGAGGTCACGTTCAGCCTATTTGTTGCACAAATTCTGCCCTATGTGTACTCAAGGACAAGGCCGTTAAGAAGTTCATCATTCAAAGCACATGGCCACCGGGGACACTTCTGAAGCAAGTGTCTTCAATGCCTATGTGCTATACGTGAAAAGACACGACTGTGTGAGTGCTGCCATTCACAGCAATGGTCACCAGGAGTCATTCTTGTGAAGCCTGGAAGGACCAAGTACCCTCACCCTGATTTAGACCCAAGGGCTGCCCCCGAACTCCACCAAAACAAGGTCTTTAGGAACTGAAGAAAATATCTGGAAAAAATGAAAATGGAAATTATACTTGAATGAATGAATGAATGACAGAGCTAGGTCTAGCTCCAGAGTTAATGCCATGCCATCTACCCAACCTGCCATCTCTCCTCCTCCACCTGCAGACTCCCCAGATTTCCTGACCCTCTGATGGGATATTCCAGGCTTGGCCCTGCCACCCCAGACCTCATAAGAAAGGGCTTCAGCTACATGCTGATCAAGTCAACCACACCAAGGTTTCTTTCTCTCCCAGGTTATATACCATCCTCCCAACAGGTCTCTCTGTTTCCACTTTTGCTCCTTATAGAATAGTTTCTACACAGCAGCCAGAGTGACCTTTTAAGATGGGAGTCATCACTCCCTTATTCAAGACCCTCCAATGATTTTCGACACAGGATGAACTCCAAAGTCCTCCCTGTGGTCCACAAGAACCTGCACAGTCTGGCCCCGTCCCCTCGCCAATCTCATCCCCTTGTTCACTGTGCCCCAGACATGCTACCTCCTTGGTGTTTTCAGGACTCACTAAGTGCAGTCCAACCTCTGAGCCTTTGTAACTGCTGTTCCGGCTGCTAGAACACCCTTCCTCAAACCTTCTCATGGCCCACTCTCTCTACTCCAGCTCCCCCTTCAATGTCTCCTCTATCTGGAATAGTTTGGGAGCACCATGGAGCACTCTCCAGCCTTCTCTCCTTCTGTAACTTCATGGGGAAGTTGTGTGCCCCCCGCCCACTCATAAACACCTCTCTATCCTGTCCACTTCCCGGGAACAAAGAACAGGAGAAGCAAGTTCTTCCACCAAACAACGAGACCTCAGCTCTGCCCTTTGCTCAGACAGTCACTGCCAGAGAGAGAGGGGTGACCAGAGGAAAGGGATCCAAATTAGAAAAGCGCTTCAGTCCGATGAACCTGGCATCCCCATTGATGGCTAAGGAGGGCAGGACAGAGCACAGTGACCCCATAACCCCACCTGTCACCACAGGTCCCCACTGACCATTCCCTCTGTTGTCAACTCTTACTGGGTACCTGTTGCTACCAACCTCACACTCTGTCCTATAGAGAGGCATAACACGTGAGGCAGAAAGATGGTGGCAAAGAAAAGACACAGTGAGGGGGTACTCTTGGGACACTCCCCAACCAGGGCAGATGGAAATTCTAGGGATTCAAGGGCAGAGACTACAGGTGAAACCACTGGCGGCCCAGTTCTAGATCTTTATCCTTCACAGTGTAGCAGGGCACAGCTGCCCCTCTTTGAAGATGAAGAATACCAGACCCGGAGAGGACAGTGAAGACCACTCAGGCCAAGCCCCTTATTCTATAGATAAAGAAGAAAAGATCCCAGGGATGGTCAAGCAAGTGCACAGTCTCACAATTGGGCAAAGACGGAAGTGGCACCGGAGTCCAGGCATCAGGACCCTTTGGCCAGGGCACTTTGTGTTAGAACAAGGCTTTCCTTTCTTAAACCACTGAGATCCTTTTTTTTCAAAGAGGTGGGAGGGACCCCTGGTGAGGGCCCTGGGCTGAGCTGGGGGGTGGGTACTGAGTCAATGAGCCAGCACAGCTTCCTGTGCTGAGCTGAGAATGGAAACCATCCTACATAACATGCATGGAGCAAGCAAATAGGTCTGAGTGCACACAGCAATGATCTCATACACCTCATTAAAAGTCGTAGGCACTAATGTGTGTAGAGTACTTTAGAGTTTACAAAACACTTTGTCATCTAACCTCCATGATGACAAGAAAGGTGTAAATTTTTTTCAACTCCCTTTTACCTATGGAGAAACTGAAGCTCAGAGGTAGAACGGGGTTTGTTCGGAATAGAACTAGAAAGGGATGTGTTTGGATCTTCAAGCATTTGAATAGTAAGTCCCATGTTTCTATCATGATATCACACTGATTACCATTATATCCCTGTTTCTGGGATCTGTTAGGTAAGGCAGGTATGAATCTTTCCTCCCTAGGTCCATAGCAAACTTCACTCATCAATCACAGAACCGTAATATTGAGCCCTGATGGAGCCTCAGAATCCTTCTTAACCCAACAGCCTAGGCAGTAGCACCCACACATCAGCTGCAAGAGGCATGTGTAATAAAATCCATAATCTGCAGTTATTAAAAGCATTTGGATGGCACACAAGGACCTGCCTGTGCCAGGCTTTGTCCTATAATAGTGAGTTATCAAGTAATGATGAACCTTCTCATCTAGGCTGCTCATCTAGAATTGCAATAATTCAAATACAGTTTCCATGATCCTCAAAAAGTAGAAAGTTCCAGTTACATCTTTCTCTTCAAAGTTTTAAGTTTTACTTAACAGTAAAAATATTTTAAAGTTTTAAGCTGGGCTCGGTGGCTCAGCCTATAATCCCGCGCCTTGGGAGGCTGAGGTGAGTGGATTGCCTGAGCCCGCGGGTTCGAGACCCGCCTGGGCAACTTGGCGAGACCTCATGTCTACAATAAATCAAAAATCAGCCGGGCGTGGTAGCGCACGTCTGTAATTCCGGCCACTCGGAAGGCTGAGGCGGAAGGATCACCAGAGCCCAGCAGTCGAGGCTGCGGTGGCCGGGAGCGGCCACTGCACTCCAGTCTGGGCGACAGAGTGAGACGTCAACTCAAAAAAAATATACATATATATTTTAAAGTTTTAGACCAGGTGTAGTGGATCAAGCCTGCAATCCCGGCACTTTGGGAGGCTGAAGTAAGAGGATTACCTGAGCCACGGGTTCAAGAACAGCCTTGACAAGACCTCATCTCTGCAATAAATCAAAAAATTAGCTGGACGTGATACCGTGCACCTATATCTCCAGCTACTTGAAAGGCGGAGGTGGAAGGATTGCCCAAGCCCAGCAGGTCAACACTGGGGTGGCCATGAGCATGCCACTGCATTCCAGCCTGGGTGACGAAGTGAGACTCTGATTCAAAAAAATTTTTTTAAGTTTTAAAATTAAAAAATAGTATATTTTTGTCAAACCCGAGGCTCAAAAAACAAACTGTTCTATCAGCAGAGCTTCAACTTTGGTGCTCACTGGAAAATCCTGGGCTGTTTATGGTCCTCTGCTGACAATACATTATTATACAATCAGGAATAGTAAAACTTATACATTTTCATTTTTCCCACTTTCCTTGTTAGTACCCTTTATATCTTAGCCTTAAAAATGCTTGAAAGGTAACAAAACTGCATCTCCTCTTAAAAATACCCTGTAACTCTTTCTGCTAAATGTACGTCTTTTTAATATACGTAGAAATGTAAGGATGATGAAAGAGAGTCAAGAGATCACAACTTCCATTTCATTCAACACAACTAACAGTTATTCATTCAACAAACCTCCCATAAGTATCTACTACTTGCAAGGCGCCCTGGAAGTTCCTGGAGTCCCAAAGATCCCAGCCAGAGATTAGTGAGTGAGGGGAGACAGACTCACGAGCAATGATCGTAATGGGTAGTTAAAGAATGAACAGTTTTGCTAGACCAGGCCATGGGGGTGGTAACCCCGTAAAGAGAAAGTCACGAGTAAAGACAGCGGGGTATGAAAGATCGCGGGTGTTCAGGAAGCTGTAAGAAGTTCTAACTAGCAAGAATGTAGGGTGGGTGAGAGCAAAGAGTGGGGGAAATTGTGAGGCGTGTTGGAGGCAGAGTTCCAAAGATCCTGGGTGCCAAGCTAAAGAGGTCTTGGGAAGACGCAGAGAGATTTCAAACAGGGAGACAGAGATGATACACAGCCTTTGTTTTAGATGGCGTGGGACCTAGTTTTGAATGGAATACATCAGGACACAGATGGACCAATAGGGAGGCCATGGCTCTCATTCAGGAGAGATAAGACAGGTGCCTGAATTTAACCTCCATGCCTAGATCTTAACCAGCCAGAACCATCCTCCATACACCTAACAGCCAGGTTGACCCAATACCTGAGTCCATATCTATCCAGGTGTATAATCCAAAAGAGAGAAAGCAGCTTGTGGCCCCTTTTAAGACACAGTGTTTTACTCTGGAACCACCTGATTTTCAGAATTCCTGATCCTGTCCTAAGCCTTCTAGCCTCTGGCCACATCCTACATAAGCTAGTCCCTGGGTCCCCCATCCCTCAGAGGGGGCTGTTATCTTAGAAGCTTCAAATCCTCCCTGGAGTGTAGAGTGCCCTAGGGATAGTTGACCAAAACGGAAGCTTAACTGGTACAATCCAGTCCCAACACCTGAACATCCACCCTCAACATCATCAAAACGAAGGATACTCAGTTGTTCAAACCCACTGAATGATCTAAAAAGCAACCATCTCATCCCAAGCACAAAGGGAAAAAAAAAACACGATTACTTTGATGCAGGTACATCTAAGAGGGTGGGGTGACATTCAGAAGAAATTCTATAAGAATGTGTCCATCAGAATTAGGGTAAGCCCACATTCCCCAGAACGTGCTCCTTAGAAAACCCGTTTTTAAAAGCAAAAAAGATACAGGAAAGAAAAACATTGTCAATACATTTCAAAAAACATGGTCAAAACATCAAACTGTTTCCCCCATTTTAGAGATCACCATGAACAATAGAATATTAAAGGCTCCGAGAAACTGGAATGAATCTGTTTCCACCTTCCCCTTTTACAGGTGGACAAATTGAGGTTGGAAACGTTTTTATGCAGATCACGGCTAGTTACTGTGCCCAAAACTGCAAGGGAAGACAAGCCACCATCTGGCAAGGACTGTCTCACACTCTGTGAATGCCTAGTCATCCCGCTTAATTAACATCTGAGAGATCCCTAAAGATTTGTTGAGTGGCGCTACCAAAGGAAAGTTTAGAGTTCTTTTAAGTGGGGTGGATATACCAACTTTTAAATTTTTCATCACTCATTCATTCATCTACTCAAACATATTTATTGAGTACCTTTACATTCTCTATGTGTAGCCAGCACTGGGGATGCAACTATGAATAAGACAAGCACAGCCTCTACCTACAAGGAGCTTAGAGCCTGGTAGGGGAGGGAAGGGCAAAAACATACAACAGGTACTGAGAGGCTCAGTGAAGAAAGAGGGTAGGCTCCAGGTGCCCCACCCCCTCCATAGTTCTTGTAGAGCCTCTCTTTCCAAGGATGGATGTTATTTCTATTACTGCTTCTCCATTTAAATAGTTTCCTTCCCACACCCACCCTCTTGCTTCCTTATTTGTATTGCCAAAAAAAAAAAAAAAGTTCCCAACACCCTGCCAGAGTAAAAGCAATTGTGAAATCCTAAGTATAGTACAGAGCTGTGACCACCTCCCCCGAGAGCCGTCTCCGCTGGAGAAGTATCTGCCCTTCCCCAGAGTCCGGAAGAGCAAAGCACCCAGAGCCTCATTCAAGGCAACTTGGCGGCTAGTCCCTACGACACCTTCCCAAAATAATCAGGCTTCCTGAGAGTGTACCTCGGGTGAGCCCCAGCTCCTCCAGCAGCTCTCTCTCTCTCTCTCTCTGTGTGTGTGTGTGTGTGTGTGTGTGTGTGTGTGTGTGTGTGTGTGTATTTCATCCCTAAGGCCAGAACATCCCTGTGTGTGTGTGTGTGTGTGTGTGTGTGTGTGTGTGTGTGTGTATTTCATCCCTAAGGCCAGAACATCCCTGCCCAAGCAGCTACCCTCTGACCCTGGGTAGGCAACTGCCTATGATTTCTTTCCCAAACACTGAGTTGGAGCTATGTGTATCTCAGAGTGGGTGCAGAGCCACCAGCATCCTTTCCCCCACCCCCCCACCCCCCGCTGCTCCTGTCACCACGCAAGGGTCCTATGTCAACCGCAACTCCGCCTCTCTCCCTCCTCCAAGCTCTTACCTACCGCTTTTGGCCAATGGGGTTATTGTTCAAAAATATTCACTCACCACCCACCCACCAGCATGGGTAGAGTATATACTTCCCTGCATTTTAACTTTGGGTTTGGTCACATGATTTGCTTTGGCCAAAGAACTGTTAGTGGGTATGGCATGACCAAAGGTTTGAAGAGCACTTGTTCTTGGTCGGGCATGGTGGCGCATGCCTGTAATCTCAGCACTTTGGAGGCTTAGGCGAGAGGAGTGCCTGAGACTAGAAGTTTGAGATCAGCCTAGGCAACATAGCAAGACCTCATCTCTACAAAATTAAAATATATATATATCCAGGCATGGTGGTACATGCCTGTAGTCCCAGGTACCTGGAAGGCTGAGGTGGAAGGACTGCCTGAGCCCAGGAGGTCAAGGTTGTGAACTGTGAACACACTACTGCACTCTAGCCTGAGCAATAGAGTAAGACAAGACCCCATCTCAAAAAAAAAAAAAAAGTGCTTGTTCTTTTGCAACTCTGCCATCATGATGGTCACACACATGCCTGGGCTAGCCCACCAGACCCAAGATATGAGTGACCAGAGCTAGCCCAGCCAGTCACCGCAACCATGACCAACCTAGATCAGCCAAATCCCATCCAGTCTGCATATGTGAGAGAGTGGAATTACCCAGAAGAGTCTGTCCCAGATTAACTGTCTCCAGATGTGGAAGCTAAATCAAGGTTTACTGTTGTGTACCACCAAAATTTTTGTGGTTGTTTGTTACACAGCAGTGACTGACCAATACATCACCCCAAGGTTACTCTCCCACACTCACTGCAGTATTTAACCAGCTAAGTTTCCTTCTGCATTCTCAATTCTGCCATGGGGTTCACTCAGTGTCCTGGCTTTGTGACCCTTGTGCCTCTGCTCCAGGAACCTGCATTTGACCTCACTCCCTTAACATCCAGACTTTGACATCACCCCAAACTACTTCACCAAATACCCATCTCAGACAAATCACTTTTTATGTTTATCTTATTTTCATGTCCCATCTCTTCCTAGCCCTCCTCTCACACCCAACAGAAGCCACAGCACCCCAATCTTCTCACCCCTCCCCATCTACCACCTCTTGCCTCTCGTTGCTTCTTGCACCTAGACAGAGCTTCACAGTCAATCATCTCCTCATCCTCTGACCACCCCCCTGCCCCACCAGTTTCCTAGCTTGGAGGAATCTAAGCACCCACTTCCCCTCCCCTGAGTGACAGATAGATTGGTCCTAGAAACCAACAACCCATTGATGCCAACAAGAGCAACCACAGTACGCTTCCATGCCTCTCAACCCAGTTACCCAGCCATCCCTCCGCCTCTTCTCAATTTGGCCCGTTCTGGGGCTCTCCCACACCCTTCCCCCCTTCATTCCTCAGCAGATGCTGAAGGGGGTCCTGCTTCACAGAGGAAATTGAGGCCTGTAGCCCTGCTTCTCTCCCCTCGGGCGACTCACCTTTTCACCTACCCTCCTTCCCTTCTCCATGAAAAACGGACCCCTCAAGACTGACCCCTCAGCGGCACTCTTTCTCCAAGCCCAGCCACCCCCTCGAGGCCTTGCTCCATGCACTCTTCCCTGAACTCTCCTGACAGGCATCTACTCACGCCAGCAGCCTTAAAAGCAAAGGCGGCTCTCCCTCGCCTTGAAGCTGTTCTCTGATTCCTTTCTCCAGTAAACTCACCATCACCGTTCCTCCCTTTCTACCCTCATCCTCTTCGTTCCGGCTTCTGCCCCCACACGTCCCTGACTCACACAGCTCACTCCAAAGCTACCGGTAACTTCCAAAATACCCGAACCAGAGCCTCTTCTCGGTTCCTCCTCCCAGGCCTTCCTGCTGCATCTGGCACCGTTGGGCCCTGCTGTGCCCCTCTCCTGTGCTCCCCCGGCCCCCTGCACACCTTTGAGGGTCACTCTCAGGTGCTCCTCTTCTGTCGCCACCCTTTGGATGGTCCTCTCACAAACAACCCATTCTCCCTGACCCTCTTGGTCCTGCATGACCCAGGCAACTCAAGCATACTCCCACTACAACCAAACTCATTGTTTCCTTCTGCCATGTCCTCCCTCACCTGTACCTTCTGAATCTGTTATGTTCCTGAACATTCTCACCCCTTCAGTACCCAGTGAGCATCCTGGGCATTATCCCCATCTCTTCATCTCGTCTCTCTCATACTCTCATATCCAATCCATTTTCTTGTGTTCCAATACTATCCTAAACACCGCCCCCCCTTCTCTCTCCTCTTTCTATACTCCTCTCCCCGCCTTCTCTCCAACCCCACTTACTCATTAACTCAGTTCCGACAGGTGTCCCTCCTCTGGAATATTATTCCAAATGCCTAATAGCTGATCTTTGTGCTTCCAAACTCTCCCTGCTCCCAACTCGCCTTCCATGCTGCTTCCAACCTAGAATTAACTTTCTAAACTCAAATTGAAACAGATCACTCCCATGCTTCTAAAGAAGCTCCTTGCTGCCAGAAGGAAGGAGTCCAAGCTCCTTAGCTTCAAATTCTAGGAACAAATAACATTTTTGAAAACTCACCAGATACCAAGTACTGTTCTCATCTTATCCTTGCAGAAAGCCACCAATGTATTATTACCTCCACTTGAGAGATGAAGACATCAAGGCCAAGTAACTTGTTCAAGGTCATACGGCTGGGAGTAGAGCCTAAGACAAACCCAAGTCTTCTAACTCAAAGATCCAGAGGTTTTCCATTGAGTCCTGTATTGATGAGCCTTTGAGATTAATCATTTGGGCTTTGGCTACAAGGTAGTCTGTGTTTATCTAATGAGCCTCTCTAAAGTGGCCTGTCTTTTTCAGACTTGTCACCCCGTTCAGTTTCTTTAGGAAACCAAAGTCTCAGGGGACTCTACTTTAATCCTGAATTTTCTGATTCTACTAACCTTAATTTTTTTTCGCTTTGATCTGCATTTATTTCATGCTGAATTTATATAACCTTAAATTTAATGGTTAAAAATCCTCAGGCTAAACATCATAAGTTCTTGATATCAGATATCACATAAAATTTCCAATGATCCCACCATCCCCTGGAAACACTGACCCTGCATATTAGATGAGGTTTGCTGTGGGTTGAATTGTGTCCCTGTCCCCTCAATTCCTATATTTTAAGTCCTAATCCCCAGTACCTAATGTGGACAATATTTGGAGGTAGATTCTTAAAAGAGGCACTTATGTTGAGGTCACCAGGGTGGGCCCTAGTTCAATCTGACTGGTATCCTTATACGAAGAGGTAATGTGGACCCAGATACACACAGAAAGAAGACAATGCAAATTCTGGAGTGAGGTCTCAGGAGAAACCAATCTTGCTGACACCCTGATCTTGGACCTCCAGCCTCCAGAACTGTGAGAAAATAAATGTCTGTTGTGTGAGTCATTCAGCCTATGGCAGCTTGCTATGGCAGTCCTAATAGACTAATACAGGATGAGTCTCTTTCAGAAATCCTTATGCACTGAAGGAAACTCTTACAGCTTAGGTGTTCGGGAGTATCTCACACTTCCAATCCCAAAGGTAAGGAAAAAAAATAATGGAAGGTAGAGAATTTGAAAAGCCAAGGATTGCCATGCCTTGTGAATGCTACAGATTAGAATTGTGACAAAATTTCATTCTCCCTACCAGCTGAGGGAAAACTACTGGAGCCTTTGATATTGCTTTATTCTAGAAGGATTAAGTTCTGGAAGAGAATTAATATCCCAGAAAATGAGGCTACCCTCTAACCAGAACAAGGGGTCCACCCCATGGCATCCTGTCTTGGGTTTCCAGACTTAATAACAGATGTCACAGGGAAATAAAGTTTGATCTCCCAAAAAAGAAAATGCATCTAATATGGACACAGGATTCTTAATAATTTTTTGCACCAAGTACAAACATTTTTTAAAGGCTGGACTCGGTGGCTCAGCCTATAATCCCCGCACATTGGGAAGCTGAGGTGAGTGGATTGCCAGAGCCCGCAGGTTCAAGACCAGTCTGGGCAACTTGGCGAGACCTCGTCTCTACAATAAAATAAAAAATCACCAGGCGTGGTAGCGCATGTCTGTAGCTCCAGCTACTCGGAAGGCTGAGGTGGAAGGATCACCAGAGCCCAGCAGGTTGACACTGGGGTGGCCATGAGCATGCGTGCCACTGCACTCCAGCCTGGGTGAAGGAGTGAGACTCCAACTCAAAAAAAATAATAATTTTAAAAACAGCAAACTATAAATCAATTAAAAGAAAGTATATATTTTATTATACATATGCATATATACCAGCACGGATAGATTTTTTTCATGTTGTGTTGAAGGAGGGAAAACACAAGATGCAGAATATGTTACGATACTATTTATATGAATTAAGAGAATACTCATGCTCAACAACGTAATACCACATGTTGTTTATTCAGGCTTGTGAATGTATAGGAAAGCATGAACAACTTTTCTAGAAGAATATATGTCAATATCATGATAGTTTTCCCTAAAACAGGGGTTTCCAACCTCAGTGCTGTTATTAACATGTGGAACCAGTAATTCTCTGTTGTGGATTGTCCTTGCAATATAAGCTGTTTAGTAATACCCCTGGCCTCTACCCACTAGATGACAGGAGCACTTCCAAAACTGCCTGGATTGAGAACAACTGCTCTAAGAGAAAGAAAAGGATAATGTAACTGAGAAGATGGCTAGCAGTCCTTTTCAAATCTTTACTTGTAATATTTTTGTACTTAAAAATATCACTGGAGGCAAATATATGTTATTCATCTGAGCAATAGAAACATGAAGAGTTGTATTTTCTGAATCTTATAAATGTATAAAATAAAAACTACCATTTATGAGAACCATCATTTCATTCTTAAAAGGGGTAATTTCTAAAAATCAAACAAGCAGGAAGGCTAGACTAAGATGAAGTGTTGAGGGTTGAATTGTGTCCCCGCCAAAGGTATGCTGAAGTCCTTACCCCTGGTACCTGGGAATGTGATCTTATTTGAAAATAGGATATTTGCAGATGTTATCAAGTCAAGAAGAGCCCATATCAAGTCAAGAAGAGTAGGGTGGGCCCTAGATCTAATGACTGGTATCCTTAGAGGAAAGAGATGGACACAGAGAAGATGGCCAAGTGGTGGTAGAGGCAGAGATAGGAGTGATACAGCTACATCACTCAGATACATCAAAGATTGCTGGCAACACTAGAAATTGGCAAGAGACAAGGAATCCTTCTCTAGAGGCCAAAGAGTGAGACTTTGGGCCTCCAGACCAATGAGAGAATAAATTACTATTGTCTCATGCCACCCAGGTTGTGGTACTGTGTTAGAAATGCCCTGGGGAACTCATGCATAAAAGGAGATATTCACCTTTGCAAACTCATGGCACTGCTGGGAAGGTCTTCCTAATCCTACCAACCAGTACATACATTGTCTGGAGCTGACTGGCCTTTGCCAGCCACCGGTACTCTCACAGGGTCTGGGGGCCGCTAGAGTGTTGCAGGTCTGTGGCTTCCCCACTTTCAGTCAGGACTGTGTGAGGTGGTAGAACAAGACAGGAAACAGCAGCACTCATACCAGAGCTGACACTAGTTCCCTAAGCTTTGTTAACTTGGGCCTCAGTTTGCTTATCTAAGCAACAGAAACAAAAGCAACTACCAGCCACCATGTCTATGAAAAACACCTGCAAATGCAAACTACATCAGCCCTGAGCTGTCATTTCACATCTGGACCAAAGAAAAGACAATTAGCCCCAGAAAAGACAATTAACTTGATACCTTTAGAAAGAAGAAAAAAAAACTGTCTTTGAATATAATTACTTTTACACTTGCTTGGGAAATCTCTACCCAGTCTCAAGAGGGTTAAAAATGAGGAAGGGAGACAGACACACACCAAAAACGATGGCAAAAATAAAACCAATTAGAGTTTTTATATCATGCTCCCTAAAAATTTTTAATCAAACTTGCTCCTCTGTTTCCTCTTTGGTCATTTTGGCAGGAAATTCCCTATGTTGTCCTTAAACTGGGAGGAGCTTCTCTGTCACCAAGAAGAACTGTTACTATCTGGAGCTGTGCCACCCAGACCATGCTCTTGGAGGGCCACCCTTAAGAAGCAGGGAAGGGCCCACAGTTCAGAGCACAGAACTGAGATGGGAGACCCCAGGTGCCCCCCCCCCCCCAGCACAGACGAAGCAGTGGCAGGAAACAGGTATGCACAACCATGCTTCCTAGTCTCTGTCCCCAGTTCCAACAGGGCTCCAGCTGGGTTTTTCTTTTCTTTGTGAAGGCCACCAGAAAGCAGTTTCCACAAACTCCATTGCCTTCTCTATTTCTACCCTGGGTTCCAGAAAGTCCTTTCTGGGATCTAACAAATCTCTCAAGCCAGAGGTCACGCCAGTCTCCTCTTGCTCGGGGCCCTGTTGGAGAGTCTGTCTGGTACTCACCTCCCCTTCCTGTCCCAAGCATGAGGATGGAGGGGGCTTCCTGTCCACAAGAGCCTTTAGACATGAGGGACCACAGCCCCTTCCTTCCACGGATGAGGGAACCTGGGCCCAGAAGCTAAGACACTGGTCCAGGCCATCCCTCAGGCCCCCTCTCTCCTTCACAAAGACGTTTCAGCTCGTCTTTACAAATACATAAAAATATCCTACCCACAGGAGGGGTGGAGGCCAGAGTGGACTCTGGAACAACATCAGCAACAAGGTTCTGATGGCAGCCCATCCACCCACATCTTCAGTGGCTTTAGGTTTTTTTTAACGAAACAATAATAAAACACGGCATGATATTAACGTTTGTAAAAGTTGACCAAAAAGCATTCTTTCACATATGATCTCATTTGATCTTCAAAGTTCTCATTTAAAATACAATTTCTCAGGCCGGGCGTGGTGGCTCAAGCCTGTAATCCCAGCACTCAGGGAGGCCAAAGTGAGGGGACTGCCTAAGTCCACAGGTTTGAGAACAGCCTGGGAACTTTGTGAGACCTCATCTCTACAATCAAAAACAGACAAACAAAAATTAGCCGGTCAGGGTAGTGGGTGCTTGTAGTTCTGGCTACTTGGAAGGCTGAGGTGGAAGAATCGCAGGAGCCCAGCAGGCCGACGCTGGGGTGGCACTCCAGTCTGGGCGACGAAGTGAGACTCCAACTCAAAAACAAAACAAAATAAAATACACTTTCTCATCCCTACTTTACAGATGAGGAAACAAGTCGATCAGGTGAATGGCGTATGCAAGGTTAGCTCAACCATGCGAGGAGAGCCCATATGGAACCCAAGCACATGAGCACATGCTCTGTGACCACACAAGGTCTCTTACAGCAAAGAGAGCACTGGTGTCAGAGTCAGGAGACCAAGGCATGAATTCCAACTCTGGCACCCATCAGCTGTGTGAATTCAGGGAAGTCCCCCACCTTCCTGGGCTCTGTTTCTTCCAATGTGAGACAAGGAGGTCAGGCTAACAAGGACCTTCAAAGTCATTGCCAGCTGTGAAGAAGTATGTCTCACTCTGCCATTTGTTTTGTGTCTCTGCTTATTATATTTTTACTTATTGAACATCCATTTATTTTCTCTGCCTCCTCCTTTGTAGATTATTCACTAGAACAAAACACCATGATTGAGCATCTCCAGGGGGCCAGGCACTGAGGACAAAGACAGAAAAGACAGAGGTGGTCCCTGCACTTGTGGAGCTTATAGTCCAGTGGGAGAGTCAGGGATTGAACAAACAATCAGCCAGGAATGATGTGAACCTGTGCCCATGACAAATGCCACCAAGGTACCATGTACCACACCAGAACATGGTACTGTGAGAGTCTCTAGGAGGGGACATTGGCTCTCCATGAGAAAGTGACTCTTACACCAAAATATGAAGGAAAGAGAAGAGGGGGCAGAGGGCATCCCAGGCAGAGGACACATCATGAACAAAGGCCCTGTGGTGGGAACAGGTAAGTTCAAGAGGCTGAGAGATCAGCAGAGCTGGAACGGGGTCAGGGAGAAAAGCATGGGGACAATAAGGACAGAGGAGCTGGTGGGACCCAGACCAGGCCAAAAAGGCCAGGACAAAGTGTGTGGTCTTTATGCCAAGAGCAGATGAAACCATTGAAAGCGTTTAGGAAGCTGGAGGTGAAGTTGAAGGGATGACAGAGCAGACACATCAGGGTACCTTTAGGTAATGAAGAGGAGTCTGTTACCCCAGCGAGCTCAGATAAAATGCTCAAACAAGCTGAGCAAAATCCCACTGGCTGGCACACTGAGTTTCTAGGGAATAAACAGACAACCATTCACATGGCTGTTCCCCTGGTCTGGAAAAGTATGCCTTACTCTCCCTTCCCCAGTGTTTTGGCAAATGCCTCACTGCTCTCTGGGTGAGTCTCCCTTGACAGGGTTGGCTGCAGAGGTGCACCCCTGAGATCTCCTCAAGAGGGCATGCCAGAGGGAGCGGAGCTGATAAAGCCCAGTTGCCACCCTTTGGACCCATCACTGCCTTCACGCTGAGGCCACTCCCCCAGCACTGCTCCTAGCCAGTGACCAAGCATGTTGGAGCATACCTGCCGGCGGCCAGTTCCCAATTCCCATCCAATGCAAGCTTCCCCTAACAATCAACGTTCATCAGCCGGACTGAGGCTTTCTCAGAGCTGGCTGCACAGGAGGCTCTTCCTACCCAATCCTTCCTTTCTCTCCTTTCTCAGAAGTCAGATCTGCATCAAGGTCTGAACACTCGCCCTCTCACCACTCCTTCCCCTCAGTCCTTCGCAGGCATTTCCCCCAGTAAGCTCTTGCATGTCTAATCAATCCTGTTTGATGTCTGCCTCTTAGAGGACCCATCTGTATTCCCCTTCCGTTCTCTTCCCCTCCAACCCCCATCAGACTTCCTAAGAGAACTAAGAAGAGCCCCACTATTTTGGCCTGACTTCCATAGGGCTCTCTGTCACTCAGGCAGAACGTCCTGTCATTTCTGATAGCACCGTGCCCAAGATCTAGGCTTCCAGCCATCCTAAACGATCAAGAACTATTTGTTTCAAAGGAAAACACTAGATGAGCTTTGCCAAAGCTGTGGTTCCTCAAAGTCAGCCAAAACAAAGGGATGCTTACAGCAGAGTTTTTCAAACCATGCCCACAAAACTCAGGTCCTTAGAGGAGCTCTAAGTGGGTCTAATAAGAGGGAGGCCTAGCTGGCTGGCCTTGGGACCCCCAGCATCACTATAACCACAACAGTCTCACTTTTATCTTTTTATTTCATCTTGTTTTGTTTTTGGTATTGAAATCCTATGTAATACTTCCTCTGACCTAAACAAAATAAATAAATAAATGATCTGCTGCCAAAAGTAAAAATATATCTAATTAAGAAACTACCACCAAGACTTTCTCTTTCTGGTAATGGCAGGCTATTACCATTAAACACAACTAAAAATCTAGATGCAATGCACAATATATCTTCTTAAAATCATCCAAATGCTCATCAGGTAGTAAGGGAAGACTTCAATACTGAAAGGAAAACAGGAACCCAGACCAGTATGGGAGATACTTTCTGAGTCTGGAAAATGTGAACTTCTTTTTCACAGCCTGGCAGGATTAGGGAGACAAAAACCCATACCTAGAAACTGTGCAATACGGGGAGACCAAAAGGAAACCTTTCTTACAAAAATCTGGACCTCTACGGGTGAGAATGAATCAGAAATTGACTTAGTCCTTAAGATAATCTGTAGACTGGGCTTGAATCATCCATATTATTGAGGGAACCTCAAGCTTTTAACTTAAGGGGGCTCCAAAATTTACAGTGCCTTCAAATATCTGCCAGGAAAAAAAAAACAATAATTTTTTTTCCTCTGGAGGAAGATAATTTCTTCATCTCATTTCTTAATTATACTTATAATTTTTATGTACAATGACCAGCATACAATCAAAGATAACCATGCATACCATGAAACCACAAGTGAGAACCAGTAAAACTAGCAGATATGAGTGAGCTTCTTTTTCTCTCGGCTCTGAGACCCTCTTGGTACTGGAAGTGCTCCCACTGAGTCACAGTAACATAGTTCTACTAGGACATCATTCTGGGATCTGTCAGTCCCACTGATACCATTCTAACAACGTGGGAGGCTCAATTTTCTAACCAAGAAGCTCCCATGCTTCCCAAAAGACACCCCCAGAACTTGACCATAAGATCCCAGAGCCAGCCTTATACTTTCACTGCAGGGAGAAACTTCCACCATTCATCCCTATGGGAAGATGAAACCACTTACACCACAGCAACAACAGTGATTCCCCTTCAGGTCACCATCATCCCATCACAGCCCCCCTTGTCTATTTCCTTCCTCCTCCCCAACAGTTCTGACCCTGCCTGCTCTCCCTCTTGATCAAGTCTGCTCTCCTAATTAAAATAAACAAATGTCAGGAAGCAGTGACTGCGGAGAGGGAAGCAGATGGTAGCATAGTGGCACTCTGGTATTGCATTAAGCAGTAACTTGCTATCTCTTCAAAGTTTCTGCACTTTAATTAAGCATCGTTATAGACAGGTTCAATGAGCTTTGGAGTGGGGTTTATCAAATTAGCTTCTTGCAGGGCTGATGCTGTGTGATTGCAAGAGGTGTTCCTGATGCAAGGCTCAGCTGCCTGAGAGGGCCCAGGAGGGGACCAAAAGGGCAAGAAGGCCCAGTCCACCTTCCTTGGCAGACACGAGGAGGGGCAAAATTCTACCCACGGGTAGGGATGGTGAAACAGATAGAGATCACCAAATGAACACTGAGCTGGGGAATCAGACATCCCCCAAGCCGAGCACCTGTTCTTCTGCTTCATCTTCCCTCTGTGTGTGCCACACACAAGAGCCTGGCCCAAAGAGAAAGGACCAAAAGCTGGAGATGGAAGAACACAGAGTTAAACCAGACAGACATAGAGTCCAATCCTTCCTACGATCTAAGTAACGCTGGAAAAACTACTTAACTTTTCTGTGCCTCAGGGTTTTTCTTTTTTCATTTGTATGCAATCATTGAACACCTACTATGCACCAGGCACCATTCTAAGCACTTCATGTGTTTAATTCATTTAATCCTCTACCCTGAAATCCTATGAAGTAGGTATGATCATTACCCCATTTCACAGAGGAGCGGCTGAAGGCATGGGAAAGATAAACTTGCCCAAAGCCACACAACTGGTAAGTGATAGAGCCAAGAATCTAACCAGTCAGTCCGGGTTCAGAGCCCATGCCCATTAGACACAAGACACCACAAAGCAAAATAAATATGTGCTACTACTCAACAATAAAATCAAAGGAATCACAGCTGCATGAACCATGAATAAATCTTTAAAATGTTATGCTGAGCAAAACAAGACATGAGTACAACTCCATCTATATAAAATTCTAGAAACAGGAACGTCAATAAATAATGACAAAAACTACATCAGTGGTTGCCTGGGCCGGGGTAGTAACAGGGACTAACCACTAAGAGGCACAGAAAAAACATTTTGAGGTGATGGGAATGTTTTCTGTCTTGACTGTGGTGTTGGTTACACAGGTGTGTACATTTGCCAAGACTCACTGAACTGTACACTTAAAATAATGCACTTTTATTGTATGTAACTTACACCTCAGAATTTTAAAAACCTACTTACTACATGATTGAACACAAAAACACGAATGGCCGTGCTATCGGTTGAATGTTTGCATCTCCCCAGAAGTTCATATGCTGAAATTTAATCCCTAGTTTGATAATAAGAGATGGGACCTTTGTATACGGATTAGGTCATAAGGATGGAGCCTTCATGAATGGAATGAGTGCCTTTAAAAAGTGGCCAGAGGGATCCACTTTTTACCCCTCCCAGCCCTTCTGCTGTACAAGGACCTGCTGAAGATCTGTGAGAAACTGGCCCTCACCAGACACTGAATCTGCCAGCAAGTTGATCTTGGACTTCCCAGCCTTCAGAACTGTGAGCAATACATTTCCACCTTTGATACATTACCCAGTCTAAGGCATTTTGTGATAGCAGCCACAGGTTAAGACAGGCAGTGGTGTGGAATTGTGGTGGGATTCATTCATTCAATAAACGTTTATTAAACACTTATAATGTGCCAGGTAATGTTCTACCTAAGTGCTGGTGACACGTCAGTATAAACAGATTAAAGTTCTTGTCTTTGTGGCTCTTAAATTCTAGTGAGGAGGGGCAGATGCTAAACAAATGCATAAGTATAACAAATAGTATGTCCAATGGTGATAAGTACTCGGGGGAAAAAAACAATCAAGGAGGGAAGGAGGAATTGGGAGTGCTGAGGAAGAGGGTTGAAACTCAAAACAAGAGCAGAGCATGGTGGCTCATGCCTGTAATCCCAGCACTTTGGGAGGCCAAGGTGGAGGGACTGCTTGAGGCCAGAAGTTCAGGACTAGACTGGGCAGCATAGCGAGACCCCATCTCTACAAAAAAAAATTTTTTTAATGAATGTAAAGCAAAGGCTCAGGGAAGGCTCTCTATTCAGTGAGGCATAAGCAGAAGGGAAGGTGAGTGAAGTCATCATGCCTACCACGAGAGCAGGCTGTCTGGCCTCTGAGTTCTCCCTCCGCCTTTCTCTACAATCCTCTACCCCTGGCCTCCACCTCATTTATCTCAGGCTCTCCAAACTCCCCCTGCCTCACCTGCCCCTTCCTCCCACAGCCAGCATCTGCTCACCAAGGTCTCAGGACTTCCTCTCCGTCTTTCTCTTCATGACCCACATACCTCCCAGACAAACCTTCACATCGTGCTTCATACCACCTGCTTGGTTCAGAACATCTTGCAGACTCACCTCCTTCAGACAAGCTCCACCAAGAAAGCAAAACTGACCTCCTAGGGACAAGGTTTGGGAGGCCTGCATGGCCAAGACTGAGCATAGCCCAGGTGAGATGGTCCGTATCCAGACCCAGGAGTTCAGGTATCCGTCAGTATTAATGGTCATCTACAAGAGGAGATACTGGGATTATAAAGCTGAGCAAAGGCTGGGTGCAATGACTCACACCTATAATCCTAGAGCTTTGGAAGGCCGAAGTGGGAGGATTTCTTGAGGCCAGGAGTTTGAAACCAGCCTAAGGAACACAGCAAGACCCCATCTCTACAAAAGATTTTTAAAAATTTAATTAAAAGATAAAGCTGAGTAAAACAGGTTCTTAGCCCCCATGGAGGCACATATGTAAAGTGCAAATTGAATAGTGTTTGATGCTTGTATTCGTGGAAATAATCATAACAACACAGTACTTGCTGTGAGCTCATCATGTGCTGGGAGTTGGACCCAGCACCTGGGATGCATAGCACCATATAATCCTCCCAACAGCCCTCTCACGTAAGTAACTTATTCCCATTTTACAGATGAGGCTCAGAGAGGTTAAGTAACTTTCCCAAGGTCACACAGCTTGTAAACAGTTAAATTGGAATTAGAATCATGGCTGTCCCACTCCAGAGGCTTCAAACTTAACAACTCTAATGAAATACACACAGGCATAGAAGTAGCTCAGGGAAAGGAGTGTTATCTGTGCCCAGTGGTATAGGGATGATGTCAGGTAAGAGGCATTTGATCTGGATTTTAAAATAAGAATAATTGATTTGAAGGATTTTAAGCGGGGGGGAGAGATTGGAAGGATGAGGGAAGAATAACCCAGGGATAAAAGGAAACATGAGGAAAAGCAAAATGGTATGAAAAAATGGTAAATTATTGAGTATTGTTGGAGGCACAGTGCCCAGTGCAGAGGGATGGAGAACTTGAGCCTAGAGTCAAGCTAAGGAGCTAAATATCGATCTTATTTAACCAAGTCTTAGGCAGTATTTACTATGTGCTAAGCACTGTTTTAAGCATATCAAATACTTCCTCAATTAAACCTTCTCACAATCCTATAAGGTACTTATTATTATTATTACCCATTCTATAGGTGAGGAAATTGATGAACAGAAAGGTTAAGTAACCTACCACGATAGCTCAGCTAGCAAATGGAATCCAAACCCAGGCAGTCTGGCTCCTGGGTCCAAGATCTTAGCCACTACCTACGCTCTACACGAAAGAGATCTCACAGGGGAGGCAGAATTTAACATGGGGAATAGGGTGCTTAGGTTTTATTTCCTTAAGATCCCGACCACCATAAGTGGGGAAGGAAAAGAAAATGGAAGAAGAAAAGAATGGGTGGCGAGGTCACCTGAGAAGGCACCTGTGAAGAGTCGATGACGGCCTAACGGCAAGAAGACACAGAGGAGCGAATGGAGCTCAAAGATATTTTAAAAGCAGACCCAGAAGGGTGTGATGACTAACGTGATGGGAAGAGGGGCTCCAGAAGCTGGCTCCTGCCCTTCCAGCTCAGGTTCCTGGGTAGATGGGGCACTGCCCACTCAGATGTGCAGGAAATGATGACACGCAGACTTGGGCATGTTCGCTCTGATTCTCAACTTACCACTGATTCTCCATTGCAAGAACCAGCAGGTCATGGCATGTGTAAGTCGGAAGCCAACACTGTTGGTTTTATAGCTCTGATCTTGAAGAGTCCATGGGTGGAGAGGAGTGGGAAGCAGGTCATCTAAGGTGTGTGAGGCAACTGGGAAGTTGGAGGCAACTGGGAAGTCATTCACCCTTGAATAGCAGTGAACAGCTTTCAGGAGTAAAGATCACACAGAAACAGAAGGTAGCGTGTATAGAAAGAGGGTGAGTGACAGGGCTCTGGAGAAAGACACTTAAGGGCCATTTCAACTAAACAAACCAAAAAGAAGAGGTGGGTCTTTATAGACTTTAAGAAGCAAAAACACCGTGCAGAGTTGTAATAAGATTCTTTAGAAGTCTAATGTGGAGAAGTAGGAAAAGAAGCCAGGAGACAACCCACGGTGTGACCTTGGACCTTGGCTGTCACTTGACAGCCCTTTAAGCCACTATTTGGACTTCATAATCTCCAATGTCTCTGACAGTTTCGAATCTGTGAAACAGGTAAACAGCAGCACCCTGAGGTGACCTTAAGATGGGCCTGTTGTAACTACTCTGGGAACAGTCAGAACAGTAATCCCATGGAAGGAATACAGGCAGTAGTAGTCCTGACAGCTACCCAACCAACAAAAGAAGTCACTAGTCAGGGAGTGGGAGCAATCCCATCTCCATCTTTCATGCGTGTGTTTATTTGCTTTTTCTCTCTTAGCCCCTCTGGGTCTCTATTCCTCTTACAGAAAGAGAAGCATTTTTCACCAGGTACAATATAGAGTTTCTTCGCCACCCTGGTCACTCTCCAGACTAGAGAAGGAGAAACATGGCGTTCCTGGGATATGAGTGATGCAACTAGAGTGTGAAGACCTCCTGAATGAAGTGGGGACCAAAGGGAGGCCCAAACTTTACCTGTACGATGACCACTTGTTTAACTAATCCTGAATTGTACTCCACATCCTTAAAATAAAAAATTAAGAAAAAAGAAAGAAACGGCATGAGAACCTGGGAGCGGCAGTCATGACAGGGTTTTGGAAGAAAAGTCTCACTGTACAGAGAGAAACTTCTCCATGGTGTCAAAAACGAACCTCCCTTGGGTACTCACAAAATAGGAAGAAAGGGCATTTCTACTTTTGTGTCTTGCAGGCATCTCAAACATGTGTCCCAAGCTGGACTCATCAACCTCCTTGCAGACCCCAAGTTTGCTCTCTGACCTTATTTCTTGGTCTCTACAAACGTCACCCCCCACCTCCCAACTGCTCAATTCAAACTCTTCCCTTCTGCCTGCCCATCCCTCTCTATCCTCACTGCCAAGACAGTGGCTTAACTCCAGCATCATCTTACCTGAATGGCTGAAATAAACTCCTAACATGTCACTCTGCGTCCAGGCTGGGTCCTAATTCATTCCCATACTGGAACCAAAGGGTCTTTATGGCCGGGATCTTCAGAAAATAAGTTGAGTCAGATCACACAACTCCTTTCCTCAGAGCTCTTCACTGACTCTCTGTTGCTCTCCACGTGGAGTGCAAACTCTGGCCTGGCAGGCAAGGCTCTTCAACGTCGGCCTGCCCAACTCTTTAGACACACCCCTCTCATCACCTGGCTCTTCCCCAGAACCAGAGGAAGCCCTGACCCTCTGCCTTTGCACAGGATATTCCTTCCACCTGGAATATGCCTGTTCAACCTCTTGGCCTGGCCAAATCATAGTCACTTTTTTGGTTTTTCGCCTCACTTCCACAAAGCGTCCACAACTCACTCCAGACAAAGCTGGGTGCCCTTCCAGTGTGAGCTCATAGTACCCTATACTTTACTGCCCTGGACTTATAACTTGAAATAGTCTACCATCTGTCTCCTTCAGTTGATTGTGAGTTCAAATATGTTTTCTGTTCTGCCCACCTTTACTTCTCCAATGCCTAGCAGAACATATAACAAGCATAATAATTGCTTAATAAATAGTGAATGATGAGCTGAGCTCGGTGGCTCAGCCTGTAATCCCACGCCTTTGGGAGGCTGAGGTGAGTAGGATTGCCTGAGTCCGCAGGTTCGAGACCCGCCTGGGCAGCGAGACCTCATCTCTACAATAAATCAAAAAATTAGCTGGGCGTGGTAGCGCACGCCTGTAATTTCAGCTACTCGGAAGGCTGAGGCAGAAGGATCGCCGGAGCCCAGCAGGTCGAGGCTGCGGTGGCCGGGAGCAGCCACTGCACTCCAGTCTGGGCGACAGAGTGAGACTCCAACTCAAAAAAATTAAATTAAATTAAATTGAAAAATAAAGTGAATGATGAATATACCCAGTAGGTAAGTTTTAGAAGCCTAGATTTACAATGGCCCTTAATGGTTACCCAGTACAAGAATCTTCTCTGACAAACATCTAGAGGCTCTGCTGAACACTCCCATTAGCCACTGACCACTGTCAGTGAGCTCTAGTTTCTAGAAAGGTCTTCCCTATCCTGAGCTGAAATGAGTCTCCCCATAACATCCCCTTCATCAGTCACAGCTCAGCTCCCTGGAGTCACACAGAGCAAGTTTATTCCTTCTTCCTTCTGACAGCCCCTCATACATTTAAAGGCAGCTGTCACACTCTGCTCATTCCTTCAATTGCCTTTTCTTCTTCTACACACATCACGTGTTGTAAGAGCTCCTCCCTGGCCATGAGTTCTGGCCCGCCCACCTGCCTCTTTGAGACAGAACCTCAGACCCTCAGACCCTCAGAGTGATGCCCAAGGTGAGTTCAATGTCTTGATCCTCAGAGCACAGACATTCAAAGACACACAAGTTAACAGAGGGTGGGGCTTCAAGTCATAAAAGTGAACGACGCCTCCACTTTCCCGAATCCTTGTCATCCACTCTGGATGAAAGACGTAATGGGAGAAAAACTCATGCCATGAATGCCCAACATGTCAGAAAATAAGGCCATTGCATGGAAACCTGTGTCTGGGGAAAATATATCCATTCTATCACTGACTCATTGCTCCTATTATAAAGTTCAATATTTCCTCTTCCTCTGAATACCAGTGAATAATTATTGTAACATAATGAGAAAAGACCAACAATCACCTCCACCATCCCAATCCTACTACTCAGAGAATTATAGGATCCTCCATTCAAACTCTACCCAAGCAACTTATAAGTACTTCAGAACCATTCAAGTCTGCTATGTACCATATCAGCCAATCAAATGTAGCTAACACGAAATATATGGCCCCATCCCAGTGGGACATGGAGACAGGAAAAAATATAATATAGTCACTGGCATGGGCAGACTTAATTTTTCTAGACCTCCATTTCCTCATCAAGAGGTGAGGGGACTGACATTGGATTTTGTTCCCACTATACTTGTCATTACCAGAACTACTTAACCACAACCAAGTCAGTCCCTCCTGATGACATAGAGGCATGAACTCTCGGGCATTCCTACCTTTCATTTTCTAAACACCGACCCCCAAGGCCCTGAGATCCATTGGTGCCTCAGGGGGCTTGTCCAGCATGCCCTGCATCCTGGGGCAGTGGGCACCTAAGTAGGCTCCCGCTCCCACCACCTGTGCCCCATCAACGCAAAGGGCGGAAGAGCAGATGGAAACTTCCTCTGGGTCTCCTTGCTTTGACGCTGACCTCATGAGAAGCCCCTCCCATAAAACGGTCCTGTAAACTTCCAAAGAGCCCCACAAACCTTAAGGAATGTAAAAGGACCCCATAATCCACAAAGTCCTCAGTAGAACCTAAGATGCTTAGACCTCTTTATTTCCAGCTATAATTTTTTTTAATGTACTTGCTAACATTTGTTTTGTGTGTATGATTATAGTAGTAATATGTGTACCTGTTGGGAACTTTTGAAAGTAGAGAGGGGAAAAGGTATCATTATGCAGTTCAGAAATGATTAACATTAACCCTTGTAGCCCTTTTTAATGCACATCTTATTCAACTGATATCAAAATGTGCACATTGTATAGCCTGGTTTTTTCCCTATGCCGTTAGCTTAGTTTAATGATCGCAGAGTATTCCATTTCAATTTACCTCATTTCTCGTTGCAAGAATGTAGGCCGTTTCAACTTTTTGCTCTTATAAATAAAACTGTGAGAAATGTCCTTTAAAAGACATTTTATAGGCCTCTTTTCTTGGGGTAGAGAGCTAGTGTTCCTGCATTCCAATAACAAAGGAAAAATCAAATGAAGCAGGTGAAGGAAAGCAAACCAAGATGGCTGACATCTTTTTTTCCTCATGGTTCCAGAGAACTCAGCCAGCCATGTTCACGCCCTTTCTTAGAATTGCTTAAAGTTGGAACAAGGAAATGTCATTTTGTTTTTCCTATCAAATAGGCCATGATTAGCCAAAATATATATTGTGAGAGTGTTGGAAAATGTTTATTCTTATACACTGCAGCTGGGTTAGGAATATGACATGATCTTTGGAGGGAGAAACGATATTATTTTCAATTATAAAAAAATGTAGGGCCGGGCAACCCCTTCGGGTCCCTTCCCACTGTGGAAGCTTTTCTGTCCTCTTAATAAATCCTGCTTTAAAAAAAAATGGAGAACCTAAACATCCAACAATAAGGATAAAGTAAGTTGTGATATCTATCTAACGGAATACACACACACACACACACACACACACACACACACACACACACGGATCTACACTAAAATGCAAACAGTGGCAAGTCGTAGAAAAATAGTGAAAAATGCTTTAGCCTCCGTGCTTTCCTGAGTTTTTAAAGTTTCCAGTATTTATTGTGTCTTATTTGCATTACATAAAATGCTGTGTATTAACAGCAGTGATAGAAAAATTATCAGACTAGTGAAGGAAATAAAGTCACACTAACTCAGGTTTCTAGGCTCTGAGGTGGGATTTCCACTTTCCTGTCCACCTTTGGCCATGCCCAAGAGGAAAAAGAAGAAAAACGACAACCAGAACATGAGCCCGTGACATTTCCCGCCCAGTTCTGAAACTGAGCCAAGTAACTGAGAAAGACTGGGATCAAAGAAACACATCAGACTTGGGAGCCGGAGCCAAACCCCAGGCTACACATCACTGATGTCTAACCCAGAAACTGTAACAACGGGAGAACACTTTACCCAGCACCAAAATGCCAACAATGAGTAATTAATACTCCCCCTGCCCCAGGAAGCCTCATCTCACACAGAGTGGGGGTGAAGCAAAGAGGAGGGGCTCCCTCACGAGCCCAGCGGCCCTCAACACACCTGGTCCCTCACACCTGTACCGTAACTCACAGCCCCAGGCCCTCAGGACATGCTCCCCAGGAAAGCTCTTTCTCTGGAAGCAGGCACCATGAGAAGTAGCTTGTGTGTCAAGAAAAAGGCACAGGTGACCGGGCTCGGTGGCTCGGCCAGTAATCCCAGTGCTTTGGGAGGCCGAGGTGAGTGGATTGCTTGAGCCCGCAGGTTCGAGACCTGCCCAGGCAACTTGGCAAGACCTCATCTCTCAATAAATCAAAAATTAGCCGGGCGTGGTAGCACACATCTGTAGTTCCAGCTACTTGGAAGACTGAGGCGGAAGGATTGCCGGAGCCCAGCAGATCGAGGCTGCGGTGGCCGGGAGCGTGCCATTGCACTCCAGTCGGGGCGACGGAGTGAGACTCCAACTCAAAAAAAAAAAAAAAAAGGAACAGGGACTCAGATGTGAGCTGTGGCATGCCTACGTCTTCTTCACAAGTGTCTTCAAAGAGACAATGAGGCCCCAACCCAGCCAGGAAAGTAGAGGAGGAGGATGGCCTAGACCGGGGCTGTGGCCCTGGAAGTCCTTCTCCCCTTACTGCCTGTGCCGCGCTATTTAAGTGTTTTGATGCCACCGTCCCTCCTGTCCTCATTTGTGACTCAGAGAATACTAATCCTATCTCTCCCATTCGGCTATGATGACGATTAAATTAAATAGTACACATCAGGAATCTCACCACGGGCCTGGCATATGGTATGTAGTGAAGGGTTCCCATTGCCTGTCTTCTCCCTGTCCCTGAAAAAGGCAGGCTGAGGACCCTTAACAGCTGACAGGGACATGGTTCCCACCCTCAGAAACCAAATTTTCGTTCTCTGGGTGTCACTGAGGAGTTGGCTGGGTTTGACAGAAGGGATTTGTGCAGCCCGGTTGGCCAAGATACGTAGGATAAGAAATCCTATCCCTGATATTTTTTTTCCCCCATCTAACAGATTTTTCACAAGAACCACAGAGTTAAGAGCTGGGAGAAAGCCAGGCTCAGTGGCTCAGCCTGTAATCCCGCGCCTTTGGGAGGCTGAGGTGAGTGAATTGCCTGAGCCCGCGGGTTCAAGACCCGCCTGGGCAGTGAGACCTCATCTCTACAATAAATAAAAAAATCAGCTGGGCGTGGTAGCGCATGCCTGTAATTCTGGCTACTTGGAAGGCTGAGACGGAAGGATCATCGGAGCCCAGCAGGTCGAGGCTGCGGTGGCCGGGAGCGGCCACTGCACTCCAGTCTGGGCGACAGAGTGAGACTCCAACTCAAAAAAAAAAAAAAAAAAGAGCTGGAAGTGACTTTAAGGTTACCTTGCTAACCTCCTCCCCACCCCTACCTCCCCTGACCTTACAGTCCTGACAGGTGGCCTTCTGCGGGAGGCCCCAGCAGCACGCCTGGTCACAGTAAGTCCACGCACTTGACAAACGTCACATCATCTTACTCCTGACATCCCCAGAAACGGGAACAATCATGCTGCCATATCTTTAACCGACAGGAAATCCACAAAGTCCTTTCACAGAGGCTGATCTAAATTTCCTTCCTTTCACTTTATATTTTAAAAAGTCTGTCAAATCCTCTCTGACAATGGACAAGAACAGGTGTCCCTTCCTTTTCAGGAGGCATGTTCATCTCAGATCATTCAGGCTTTTGTTTCTCCTCTTACTTCTGCGGAGGGGGCGGACTCACCTGGGCTGCTCTGGGGGTGTCTCTCTCCCTACCGCTTCCAGGCTGCACCTGAACCAGCCACCCATGCCTCCCCAGGTCCAGGTCCTAGCAGCCAGAAATGGACCTTGGTCATCGTGCCAGTTCCTGCCCCGACAACCTTACTCAGAGAGGTTTTCTCTCCTTTGCTTTCTTTCTTTTTTTTTTTGTTTTGTGTTTTTTGTTTGCTTGTTTGTTTGTTTCTGAGACAGGGTCTCACTCTGTTGCCCAGGCTGGAGTGCAGCAACAAGATCCTGGCTCAATGCAGCCTTGACCTCCTGGGCTCAGATGTCTCAGCCTCCCAAGTAGCTAGGACTACAGTGCACACCACCCCACCTGGCTTTTTTATTGTTTATTTTTGTAGAGATGAGTTCACACTGTGTTGCCAGGCTGGTCTCAAACTCCTAGGCTCAAGCAATCCTCCTGCCTCAACCGCCCAACGTACTGTGATTACAGGCATGAGCTACCGTGCTCTGCTGAGAGAAGTTTTCAATTGTGTGCACTCATGGCACGTTTCCCTCTCAGCCCCCAGGTCACGCTTTAGAGGGTGTCATCTGAGAAGACGGAAGAACAGCATGTCGCAGGGCTGACAGTGTTGCTATGGCTATCTCTGCCCGCTGCTCCATCCTGCCAGCCCATGGTGGTGAGATTTCCCCTTTCTCCTCCACCTTCTGTCTCCAGCCCAGGACTTGTCAGCAGTCCCTCTGTAGAGCAAACACACACATCGGTTTGGCTTAAAAGGTCAACTGCAGCAGATTTGTGCGTGTTCTCTGGCTCTGACGTGGACGTCCGTGCAAGCCAAGGGAGTACACCCAGTCCTAGGTTTCAGCTCTTTGGCTCCTACCCCCAGCCTCCCGCTCCTTGCCTCCACCCCCACGCCTAAACAGCATCTGCACCCAGGGAAGGACAGACAATTACAGGCTGGGCGCTTCTTACCACCTTCCCAGCACCAGCTCCAGAACTGCACACATGTTGCCATCAAAGGTGACCAGTGGTAGCCATCAGATCTGCAAGTCCCCGAGGTCAGATAGGGAAGACCTGAGGCTGGGAGCCTACCCTTCTGTGTAGACTGACTTCTGTGTTCAAAAGGCTCGACAGTGTGGAAGACTGAGGCTGTCCAAAGTCAGGGAGCCCATGTGGTCACATTCTCGGGACGTTATTCCTGTTAATGAGGCACCTGTCTTCAAATGCTGTTCTCATATCAGGGTCCAGAGCCTTCAGTGCCCTGGGAGATTCTTCCAGATGGTCAGTAGGCTGTTGCTTCCAATATTAATGTTGAAAATATGGCAGCATCGACGCTTCTGATTCCAGCATGACATAACCATGGCCTTTCCTTGGGACATCTCTGAGAACCATGGAGTGTCACCCCAAGGAGGGACCACCGAGAGCACCAGATTTATTCTCATTTCACAGATGAAGAAGCTGATCCCAGGAAGCAGGATGGGGCACACGACAGCCTGTGAGACTAACGCATGGCAGGTCAGAACCCAAGTCCAGGTTCTCACTCAATGACACCACACCATCTTAAGGAAGTGCCCACCAAAGCCCACGATCTAAACATAGATCTCATCCTGCTGAAGTCCAGGAAAGTTTCTTTCCATGACAAGGATGATGGGGGAGGTGGCGGGGGGCACTGGACCAGGGAACTTTGCCTGAGTTGCTGGTGAACCATTGCTATGAATCCGATTAAATCCAAAAAGAATATATTAACCATATTTTCTCTTAGAGGATATGAAGCCAGCAAGTTCAGAGTTTTCTCTCCTCCTGACCCTGAGAGCTGCAGGATCTTCTCAGGACACCAAACCACCACTCACCCTAGGCGACTCCACAGCTGTGGCTTGCGCCCGTTAGTGTGCTTCAGAAGTATCTGAAAGGCTTTCTAAAACACAGCTTGCTGGGTTCTACCTCAGAGTGTCAGATTCAGAAAGACTGGGGTGGGGCCTAAGAATTCACATTTCACACGAGTTCCTAATTGACTCTGGGACCCCACTTTGAGAACCATGCAATAGCGTTTCAGTAAGATGGCATGTCCATTCCCATGAACCCATCCTCAGCCCCCATGTTGCACATCACGACCAATGCTCAGTCTCCTCCCACGGCTGCAACCTTATCGGAAAGTTCTGCCCAATTAAGGCAACTGGCTCAGGCTACGACATAATCTCTTACCCCATTAGCAGATGGCTGAAGGCTTGGGTTGGCCCCTTCCCAAGATCGCCCGCCATTGTGCTGTACCACACTCCCTCAAAGCAGACAAAGCAGATGAACAGCGAGGACTTTCCAACCACCATTCTGAATGTAAACTGTTCCTGAAATGCACCCTTCTGCATCAGCTTTCCCAGGGACTGTGAAACCCCAGGAGCCATTACAGTCTTGCTTGGGGTGAACCCCAAAGCGGCACTCACCCTTGGCCTTCTCTACCCACCCCCAACTTCAGGGGCTTTACTTCAGTCCCAAGGCAGCTGGCACATGCCCGCTGCAGGTACAAAAGTCTACACCAGCCACTCCAGGGGAACAGCCACTCCTACATAATGTACGTAGTTCCTCCCTGGCTCACAGCAGGTTGGATCACTTCCACCTCAGAAAAGGGCAAGACAGCTGTTCGCATCAACAGGTGTATTTCAATGCGATTGCCTTCAGGCCTCCTGGGAGGTGGGGTTGTTCACTGGGGCTCGGCCAAAGCCAGGAAACAGATTCCCAGGTGACGGTCCAGGCTTAGGCACACATTAGCCAACCAAGGAGCAGAGTGGGCTTGCTACAAGCATGGCATGGGGCCAGAGAGGAGTCACATATCCTAGTTCACCTCAAGCTGGTTGTGTGGCGTTGGGAATGTCAGTTAAACTTTCTACACCCTCGTTTCTTCATCTGTAATATAGAGAAGTAATGATAGCTACCTTATAGCTCTGTTTACAGAAATAAAAGAGAGAGAAAAAGAGATGTCTATGACACACTCAGCAGGGTACCCAGCACACAGTACGTACATAATAAATGTAAGCAGCTCTAATTATCGCTACTACCGAGGAAAACCAAAATGCCCCACACCTGGCCCAAACTGCCACATTTCAAGGGCTGTGGGACTAGGGTCTCAGGTGTGATATGGGCCCCCGAAGACAACCTGGCTGGACCACCTCAGTGAGCACCCCAGGAGCTCACCTGTTCCTCAGGCAACCTCCAGCAGCTCTGGCCAAAATCCTCTCTGCCCTTGGTCCCCTCAAATGAGGCTTCTGATCTTTTCTAGATATCTCACCTCGGTCTCTCGTCAACATCTATTTCAAGCCACAGTGCAGCTCTGACAATGTGCCTCTGCTGATCTCAATACTTTCCCCGTTTCTGGCATCACCAGAACTTTCCTTGGAGCCAGGAGCCCTGTCCCTTAGGCAAGATCTGTCAGAGGATTTATTTCCTCTGTCACCATATAACTGAGAAACGCCCAGTTCCTGGCGCTGACAGGAAACTACCAGCTATGAACCCAGTTAAGGAATCTTTCTCAAGCAACCGGAAAGCAGTTGACATCTGAGGTTTGATTGGAGGCTAGCTGGAAGGAAGCACAATTCTAAAACCTACTACTAGCCCATCCCCTTGAGAAACATTCTGTTCTGTTGGTCTCACCTCAGGGCAATTCAAAGAGGACTTGCACTATTAATACATTTTTTTATCTTGAGCTGCAGCTAGGATAAGGGCTTGTTGTGCCTATATGAGGAGGGGGACAGGTTAGGACCACAAGAGGTCAGCAAAGGACACAGCCTCACCCTTTTCTCTTTTCCTTTCTTTTAGGACACTGTGGCTTTGCTTTTTGCATCATGCACCATTCTCCTCTCTCTGCTGGTCACCATCGCCTGACCTCAAGTAGGCCTGAGTCCTTACCATGATCTTGGAGCTTAAGAATTCCCCAGCTTCACCACCAGCAGCTCTGCTTTCCAACTACAAACTCCTGAGGGAACAGGACCATTGGCCTGATTCATCTTTTTTAAGCTAGGCAGTCCTGGGTGCTCTGGCATAATAAGCCATGGCTGTTGTGTGGGAGGGGACAGGTGCAGGTCACATGGTACAAAGCAAGACAGCTGCCCCCTCATCAGGAATGATGGAAAAATCAGTTTCTCTCAGAAGAGGGTGTAGCTGAGCAGTGAGGAGAACAAAAGAAAATCAGACTCAGGTACCAGACAGAAACCAGCTCAGCAGAGCCTTTCCCCACTCTGAGTTGTGTCAAGACAATGACCAGTAGAGCAGCAGCCATGTGACAAGTGTGAAGCGCAGGGCCTGGTTCTAAAGCTTTCCAAGATGGGCAGAGATCCCTTCTTAGAGTCCCATTCAACCCTCAACTGAAAACATTTTCAAGTGATTCCTGCCACTGGGTAGAGTGATCTGTGTGGTGCTTCATGTGTTAAATACAGTGGTGCTCAATCGAGGTTTGGAATGGATGATGGAAAGGGATGAAGCAGAACGTGTGAGAGGAGACAGTGGCATCCCCCATGGATTGGTCATTATCTCCTAACTTCAAGTAGGGCTAAGTCCTTACCATGACCTTTGAGGTTAGCAACCCCACTAGAAGCCTCCCTTCTCCCTCTTCTAGGCAGGAAAGAAGGGGTTAATGGCAAGAAAATGATCCCAGTAATGTCTCAAAGGGACAATGCTTGGTCATGGATACCCCAGGGAGGGGTGTGTGAGGGTCAATCAGCACTTTCTATCAAGAGATGGGGAGCTAAGACTGCCCCCGCCCATACTGCCCAACAAGAAGGGACCAAGGGAGTTCATGCATGCTCTTGCCAGCCTGTTCACCAAGACGTAGATAGTTTAGAAATGGTCAAAAGTCCTGGCAGTGCCAAGATCAGCCAGAGGAAAGCAGAGTGAGAGCCCAGCCCAGCAGTGGCCCAGGAGTTCTCTGGGTCCAACCAGGGCATAATCAAGTACCCTCCAACTGCTGGAGGAAGGTTTGGGTCAGGCACAGGAACATGGCCCACCTGCAATATCATGCCATGCAGCCTTCCAGAACTAGGCAGAAGCCAGAGAGGCAAGGAGGAGGAAAGTGGGGAGAACCAGTACCCAGCGTGCGGTTGAGCTCTGAAAGCCCAAGCTCTTCTCCAGTGCCCCAGCTAAAAGCAGTGACAGCCTCCTGTATTGATTATGCATGCACGCCACCAAGCAAGCAGGCCGGCTAGGCAAGGGCCGAGGTCCTTGGATAATTTATATGCTGGCGCTGGTATTCACAGAGCCATGGGCAGAGTTCAAAGGAAAGAGGTGGAGAACAGAAGTTCAAGATAGAAGCAAACTGCTGCATGTCTGCCGCTCCGATGAACGGGGCGGGAGGGTCTCCTAAGGAGACCAGGCAGGAATGGCACCCAAGGACATGTGGCTCCCACTGCCCACGGCACATCCTCCCAGCCACCCCCTCGCCAGGTGAACTTTGGCTTTGCCAAGGAGAATGTTCAACCTCTACTCCTAGGTCAGGCTAGATGCCCTTCTCAGGGCTCTCTCGATTACCTGTGGCTGACTTGATCAGAGCCTTCCAACTTATCCACCAGCTCAAAGCATCCCTTCTCTAAGGAAGCCTTGAACTCACCCAAACTAAGACAGCCCTCCTGTTAGGTTCTAATAGTTCCCTATATCTCTCCTTTCTATTCGTATCCTCACTCGTACTTATATTTTCAGTAACCTCAATGTAAGCTTCATGAGGACAGGGAACTTGACTGCCCTGCTAACCGCTGTGTCCCCTGCACCTGCTACAGTACCTGGCCTGCCTGAAAACTCAACAGATGGTGATTTAATAAATGATTAAATGAATGCGATTTCCCACACCATACCACAGTCATCTGTACCACTCTTTCTTGCCAACTATTCTGTGAGATCTGTTAGGACAAGGACAGTGTCAGCTGGTCTTTTCTCCCCAGCACAGGAAGGGCGGTAGGGTCCAGTGTTTCTGACACCCTTGGGAGATTACTTTTCACACCAAGATAAACCAAACAGCTCACCTCATTCTGTTCTTTCACAGTGCTTAGCATAATTCCTAACCTGTAACGGGCGATTAGCATCTATTTTCTGGTAATTTACCTTTTTAGTAACCCATGCATAAGACTGGAAGTTTGTCCTCTATGGCCAAACATTGTCAAGCAGGTCCGGGAGTGGTGGTGGTGTCATGGCTTAACAGTCCCTCACGGCCAAATAGTCCCTTGTGGCCATCAGATTTGGACGAAGGCGGTACTTAGAGAAGAAGGAGCTGATATCATTTGGACATGTGTCTTCTCAAATCTCATGTTGAAATGTGAACCCCAGTGTTGGAGGTGGGGCCAAGTGGCAGGTGCTTAGATCATGGGGGCAGGGCCCCCATGAATGGCTTGGTGCCAGTCTCATAATTAGTGAGTTATTGCTCTATTAACTCCTGAGACAGCTGTTTTTTCAAAAGAGCCTGTTACCTCTTCTTCTCTCTTGCTCCCGCTCTCGCCATGTGGCATGCCTGCTCCCCCTCCACTTTCTGCCATGATTATAAGCTTCCTGAGGCCTCACCAGAAGCAGATGCTGGCACCATCCAGAACCATGAGCCAAAATAAACCTCTCTTCTTTATAAATTTCCCAGTCTGTTTATTTATAGCAATGCAAAATGGACTGATAGGGGATCCCTGCCCAGGAGGCAGGAGGCCTGAGTGTGTGAGCCCACACTTTCTGGCTGGGTGGCACGGGGAAAGCCTCGTACTCTCTGGAGTGAGTTATCATATCTCCAAAAGGAGAGGAAATATCCCTTGGCCCACAGGAAACAAATCTATCATCGTATGTCATGGTGATGAAACACAACAGGTTAGTCATACAGACCCAAGCTGGAATCCCACGTTCCCTGATTTTCAGCTCTGTGACTTTGGGTGAACTGCTGAACTGCTTGACCCAAGTCTCAGTCTCCTCACCTGTAAATAGGGCTCATAATCATTTACAAGGATCAGACGATAGAATACCTGAAAAGCACTTTGAGCACAGCTGGCAGCTCATTAAGGGCAACAGGTCATGAGAGAGGGATCATGGGTTTGGACTGGACTCTGCTAGGTAATCATGGGCAGGCTAGGTGCTGTGGTTTAGTTTTCACGCCTGGAAAATGGAGGAAACAGAACAGCTTCTCTCTCTCTCTCTCTCTCTCTCTCTCTCTGGCCTAGTTCACGCCCACCCGAGACGCCTGCACTCGCTCTCCCAGCTCTTCCAGGGTTCTCGCTCTCTTCATTCCAGTCTCGGCTCAGATGTCACCTCCCCAGATGGGCTGTCCCTGCACCTCTCTAAAGTTGCACACCCACCCTCTGCTTTGTTTTATTTCCTTCCTGGGAGTCACTTCTGCCTGAAATTATCTAATTGTTATGTGTCTATTGTCTATCACCCCCCCCTCCAGCCTCTCAGCTCAGGGAAAGCAGAAAATCCAGTCTGCCTTGTAGTCACGGCTCTGCCAGAGCCTAGAACACTACCCTTCATGTCCCAGGTACTCAACAAACACTGAATGAATGAACGAACGAATGAACAAACCAAAAGTCAAACAAATGAACAAATAAAATCTCCAGGACCACCATGAAGAAACACACGGAGAATGCAAGACACGGTGCTCAGCACAGTGCCTGGTTCACACCAGTCTCTTTGGGTTAATTTTCCTTGCTGGAAATTTTCCTGGGAACTAATTTTTCAAGAAATACAGTCCTTAAACATTATCTCAGCTCGAAATTTAAAACTTACCTAAACTGAGCCAAGGTTACCAGACAGAGTGGGGAGTGGGGGGCAGGGGGTGGTCATAATTAACCACCCACTCTGAGCTCCACCAAGGGCCTGTCACACCTCTGAAACGTCTGAGCAACAGAGCCTCCCAGGATCCCCTGAGTGCTCCGGAAGACAGGTCATCAATTGAGCCACTTCTGCATCTGCACACACTGCAGATTAGACACAAAGACAAATGGCATTCAAACCAGTGCCAAGGGGGTCAGCGCCAGCCGGGGCATGGCCGGCCGGCTGGGCCCCTGAGCGGGCTGAAGCTCAAATGCAGGACCGATCAGGATGGAGACCGAGACATCCCTCCAGGGTGCTGGGGTCCCCTCAATTCCTGTCTCTCCCCGCAGCCATCCACCTCTGGTACCCCTGCTCATCCTGGCCCATCTCAGCCTTCTCCTTCTAACCCATCGAACATAGGGAGCTCTCCGACTCTGCTCAGTGAGTCTGCCCTCTCGTCTTTTGCCAGAGGCAGCCAGGTCCTCCCAGACCAGGCCCTGAACACCAAGAGTCAAGGTGGCAATGACCTCACCTAGTCCACATGTTCCAGGCGCCTGCCCTCTGTGCTACTGAGTGACAGCTGCCCAGAGTTCAGAGAAGTAGTGTGTCAGAGATCAAGAGGCTCACATGGGTGGCTGTCAGGGCTTAGTCTCCCAGTAACGGACTAAGCTTATCTTCAAGATGCCCACCAGACTTCACAGCCCTGACCTTCCCCCAGCTCTGCCCGGCAAGACGTGAGGAACACCACATGCGAGCTTGCTTCTTACATGTCGGAGAAAGCCTCTGCAGCTCTCTGCTCTCCAACACCACGTCACCTGTCAGAATACCAGGCATGGCCACTGCAGATGGATCTGTGGTTTCTGACTGCTGTGTTCAGCCTGTGGCACCCAGAAAATCCATACTCCATGGAGGGAAGAGACGAGGGTGGGTCACTCACCATGCCCTGGCCCCAAGAAAAGAGGGAACGGGGTGGCTCACTCGCCATGCCCTGGCCCCACAAAGGGAAGGGACGAGGGCAAGTCACTCGCCGTGCCCTGGTCCCAGGGAAGAAAGGGACAAGGGGTGGGTTGCTCACCATGCCCTGGCCCCAAGGGGGGAAGGGATGAGGGTGGGTCACTCCCCAAGCCCTAGCCCCAAGGAGAGGAGGGACAAGGGTGGGTTCATCATGCCCTGTCCCCAAGTCCAGCTTGTACCACTTCTGCTGTGCTCCCTGGACATGGCCAGAGCTCCTTTCTACTTGTGGATCAGATTCCAGAAGCAGAGGGGACAGTTGGCCTAACAGCTGGCTGCAGAAGATGGGCACTATGATTCTAAGTCCAGCAGGATGGGGGGTGGGGTGAGGCACAGGGACAGTAGGGCAAGGCCCTCGTGCCCCCGTGCATCAGTGGTGCCAGTGCCTGGGAGAGAGATTTCCAAGGGGGGAGGGGCTGACAGATGATCTTGAATGCTGTCTTTTGGCCGCCTCAGACTTAACCTTGAACCCTTCAATCGCACTTTTCCTTGGTATTCTGGTTTCTTAGAAAGAGGCAGCCAGTTCTGTTTGCTGGACATAGGCCCTGATCCTCCACTCCAGCAGACTCCAAGGCTAGCCTGCTTGTCCTAAAGAGCCCAGCCCTGACCCTCTGGGAGCCTGTCATGGGGTGCTTTCCCAGTCCTATCCAACTTGACAGATTTAGTTCAGCTAAAGCATGTCTAGGTGTCAAGCCATAGCAACCTGCTGTGTGGCTTGATGCAATCCTTAACTTCTCTGAGCCCCAGTTTACATATCTCTAGAATGAGAGGTTAGAGTCAGCAAGCCCTAAAGTTTTATTTTAGCATGAACACCCACAATCATCTGAGAGCAAAAGACTACCAGCTGGAGCTGTCCATGACTGTGACATCTGCTCTATAGAGACTGGACCTGGATCGATTTGCCTTCCTGGGGCCCAAGCTGAATAGACTTCATGAAGTTTCTTTCAGCTTGCCAAATGTTCTCTAAATCAGTTTCTTCTCCCCATATTCATTCCGAAGAGAGGTGGGGGATTAGGAAGGCAGAAGGCACTGGGCAGATGGAGGAGAAACCGGAAGTCATGATGAAGGGTAACTTCTTATAAGGAAGAGAAAAACACAAAGGTTCAAACTCAGTGGCTAACCTCTCTGAACCTCTCTTCCCCCTGCCCTTTTTGAAATATGTGGAGTTGGTCCTAGCAATCTGGAGCCACACCACCCTCCCTGGGAAGGGAGCTCCAAAGCCAAGCTTCCTCACATCAGCACTCAGGGAGCCCATCTCCACGCTGATTTCTCCCTCACCCCACATCCAATTCATCATCAACTCTTGTCCAACATATCACCATAATACGCCAAAAGTTGCTCACCCAACTCCATCTCCAACACCTACTACAGTGTCTACATGCAGCATGTACTCAATAAAGATTTGTTGTACTGAAAGAAATCCAGGAGGGGTTTCTTTTTCCTTAAGAAACAACTGCGCGAGAGGCCATTTTTGCAGACACTGTGAGTTCACGATCTCCCACCCAGCGAAGGTATATACAGACACTCTGCCCCAAGCCCGTACCTCTGACTCCCTCTTGCCCTCCCTTCCTGTTCAGGTCTCAAAATTCAGGAGTGATAGTGACACCACAGGCATTTCCCCACTCTATGGATAAGATCTGAGTGTACATATCAGTTTAACAACTGAGCAGTATTCATAGCCAGGGCCCATCTCCTGTGTAACAATATCTTGTCAACATACACCCTGAACACACACACATGCGTGCGCGCATGCACACACACATGCACACACACACACACACACACACACACACACACACGCCATGCTCGGGCAGCGGAAGAGAGCAGGGCTGTAACTTAGATCCCTCCACTGGGGCCTTGAGGCCCCTACCCAAGAATACCAAGAGCTCATCTCTCAATCTACTGGTCTCAATGAATGGGGCGGACAACCCGATCCCATCACCAGAGCCAGATACCCAGGGGTTAGCTCACAGCTCAAAGAGGGGAAGAAACCACGTACTATCCTCTGCTCACCAGTTTCTGGAACTTTCACACTCTGCAGGGTGGCACTTGCCACAAGAGATCCTGAGCTAGAGAGTGATCTGGGTGTCTGTTTGGTCTTCCCGCTGTCCCCATCTCAAGATTTGCATTTATTTCACACTGGTAGTACCACCTCCAGGCTTCCAACTCCATTACGCCTGTGCGGGCTGTATCTGGGAGAAAGCCTCTCAGCCAGAGATGAAACCAAGTTCTCCAGGTAAATCTGGCCACAAGCAGAGCAACTCTGGACGGGGTAGAGGTGAAGGGAACACCAGTCGGGGGCTCTCCCAGAAGGTCTCAGCCTTCTCCCAAGGCACTTCCACGTTGGTCTACCCACCCCGCCATTCTGACTGCTCTGGAAGCATTTTTCATCATGATCACAGGTTCTGGGTTCAAATCACACACCACTTCTGAAGGGTCTACCTGGAGAAGCCAGGAATCCTCTCTATGTCTCTGTGCCCTGTCTGTAAGATGCAACCCACAGCACCCACTGCACAAGATAGCCATGAAAATACATGAGTTTAACCACTGTATGTAAGGCTCCTGGCACATAGCAAGCAGCCCTTCAACCACAGCCACCTCCTAGCCTGGCCGCATGCCTAGCCAGTTATGAATTTGTTTGCACGGACACACACAGGTTTCGTGGCCTTAAAGCTCAATCCAAGTAAGATGCTTCAAAATATAAGCAAAATACAGGGAAAATAAATTCCCCTTGTGCCTTTCCTGAGACATCTCACTATCTCCCCTTACGTAAGGCTCTTACCTGGTTAGAAACAAATTTCCCTTCATAATAAAGAGACTCACTGACGGAGGCCACGTTTTTCCCACCACTCTCTCTCAGCAACACTACTAGTTGTCACTGCCATTCTGTCAGTTTCCTTAATAATACACTTCATTTGCATAATGCTCCTCCCAGTTCATCCCTCCCCCCAGGAAAAACCTGTGGCTTGGAGGAAACCCAGAGGTCAGCATCAGAACCCCAGCTCTTTCTGGGAGGCAAATCTCCAGATTTGTTTCTTTTCTGGTTTGTTTGTTTGTTTGTTTGTTTGTTTGTTTGTTTGTTTTAATTTGGAGTCTCAATCTGTCCCACAGGCTGGAGAGCAGAGGCATGCTCACAGCCACCACAGCCTTGACCTGCTGGGCTTAGGCAATCCCTCCACCTCCACCTCCCAAGTAGCTGGAACCACAGGCACATGCCACCACACCCAGCTAATTTTTTGATTTATTATAGAGACAAAGGCTCACCAAGTTGCCCAGGCTGGTCTCAAACCCCTGGGCTCAGGCAATCCTCTCGACTCCACCTCCCAAAGTACTGGGATTACAGGCTTGAACCACCACATCTGGCTCATTTTTTATGGATTTCTCTGCTTTCTGATTTTGGCTTTTCTTTTTTAGTTTATATGTGTGCGTGTGTGTATGTGTTGTTGTTTTGAAATGTACATGGCACATGCATTCCTTTTAAAAATAAGAAAGAACATACAACTATCTCTAAATGTCCCAGGAGGCTCTGTCTCTGGAAGGCAGTTCATTAAAGAGACCTGGGAATGGAAACACGTTCTCATCTGACCCTCAAGGACCAGGCAAGACATGGCCCAATGTAACAACGTGCTGAATTGTGGAGGAGGGAAGGAGAGGTACTCATTCACACAGCAGGTGCTTACGAAGTATTCGCCATGTGCAAGGTGCTGTCTGTGAACTAGGCAAAGTCCTAACCAGCCCTCAGGGTGATGAGGCCTGACTCGGGCAAGACAAGTGAGAAGCAAAATAAACACACATGGAACATGTCAGCTGCTGGCTGGTGCTATGAACATGAAGCATGGCACGGCAGACGGGAGTGCTGAGGCAGGAGGGAGGTGCTATTCCAGAAAGGGAGTTGGGAAGGCAACAACAACACTCACCTGTGCACAGACCTGGGCATGCGAACCTGCCCAGGAGACAGCCAGAACCAGGGCTTGGAGGTTGTACTAGACTCAGCAAGTTCAAGGGGCAGCAAGGCCTCAGTGTGGCTGCAGTGGAGTGAACCAGGAGATCGAAAGGGGAGGAGGACAAGGAGGCGCAGGGTGCTGGAGTCAGGCCCAGGGGCATTGCAGGTGGTCATGAGGGCCTCGGGGTCACCTGAAGTGAAACAGGCGACCACTGGAGACTTTCGAGCACACTGATATGATCTGACTTTCCTTTTTTCTTTTCTTTTCTTTTAAAAATAAAAACAAGGTCTTGTCCTGTCACCCAGGCAGGAGTGCAATGGCTTGATCATAACTCACTGCAGCCTCGAACTCCTGGACTCAAGTGATTCTCCCACCTCAGCCTCCTGAGACTACAGATACATACCACCACAGCCAGCTAATCTCTCTCTCCCTCCCCATCTCCCTCCCCCCCACTTTGTCTTTCTTTTTTATAGAGATCATGTCTCACTATGTTGCCCAGGCTGATCTCAAACTCCTGGCCTCAACTGATCCTCCCACCTCAGCCTCCCAAAGTGCTGAGATTACAGGCATGAGCCACCACGCCTGGTCCCAACTTTCATGTTAAAGGATCACTCCCAGCTCCTGGGTGGAGAAACTAGTATACAGAGTCAAGGGCGGGAGCAGAAGAACAGTAAGGAGGTCCCTGCAATACGCCAGGCAGGCGGCAGTGGAGGCGGCTTGGACCACAGGAGGTAAGAAGCACAGTCATATTCTGGGCCCATTTTTAAGGGCGAGCAGACAGGATTTGCTGGTAGATTGAATGTGGGATGTGAGAGAAGAAAGGAGCTGAAAACGGTTCTAAGTCTGGTAGGTCTGAGCAACTAGGTGGGTGGACTTGCCTGTTTCTAAAATAGAGAAGTCTGGGAGGAGCAGCTTGGGGCAGGAGGTAAAATCCAAAGATGTGAAAGCATGCAAAACTGGCACTGAACTCAAACAAACAGGTAGAGACAATGATTAGGCAGTGTGTACACAAATGTGAGTTTGGTGAGAGGTCCAGGCCAGATATAATTCTGAGACCACTGAAGTAGAGAGTTTGCCGACTCTTCCTCATTTAATATTCCCACCCAGTCTGTAGGGTGGCTATGACTTCATTCCTATTTTGCAAATGACAAATCTGAGATTCCGAGAGGGGAAGGAACTTGCCCGAAGTTTGCACATACAGAACAGACTCACCCGCATTCCCATCTGGGTTGTTCTGATTCCAAAGTCTATGTCTTAAGAAATCCAGCATATAACAACCACGCGGCCAAGAACTCAGTGACCATGACAGCCCATACCTTCCCATTCAGTCACTGAGCCCTACCTATTTACAAGATCTGCAATCGTTCTTGCTGCCCAAGTGTCCATGGCATCTGACCCTAAAGCCACCATCGAGCTCTTGCACAAGGGCTTCTACCTTGGTTTGATCCTGATACCCCAAAGGGCTTGAAATCAGCTCAAAGCAGCACCATCCATCTTGCCAGTTCCCACCCTGAGATCACACCTGCACTCCAGGTGACTGCTCTACATTTGGGAGCTAACCTTGAGCCTGGAGACCCTATGGGCTTGATCTCAGATGGCTCCTCCCACTGCAGGAACCTGATCAAAATCACTTGGGCTCTAAGCCTCCATTTCCCCAGCTATCATGGAGTGGAGACGGAGTTGTACTAGAATCGTGTAAGTCTGTGAAATATGTAGATAGGGCAAGGGTTTCTTTGTTTTGTTTTTATTTATTTTATTTTAAAGATATAGGGTACAATTCAGGATTAGGTATACAAGTGGTCATCGTACAGGTAAAATTTGGGCCTCCCTTTAGTCCCCACTTCACCTGGTTTGAGATCAGATACCCTTATTGATGTTATATGCCCTCCCCCTCTCCCCCACCCCAGCAGTTTCCAACTACTGCCAATCCCTTTCTTACTGTATCATGGTAAACATTCAGGGTCCTACAGGGAAAAAACCCTGAATTCTGCAGTCCTGTTTTGAATTCTGGGTCTAACACTTACTAGCTGGAAGCCATAAGCAATGTAATTCCTCCAACCTCTTTCCCCCCTCTCAAAAATGCAGGTGACAATATGAGCCTTTACAAGGGGTACGTAGAAGACAGTCATAGGCATGCAGATACTTCCTACGTGCTAATTTACTGAATACTTATTTTTAAAAGTCCAAGAGCGCACAGCAAGCCGGTATGAAGCTGTAATTAGAGCCCACGTTCCCCCACTCCACCTGGGTGTTCTCCTTCCTTCACAGCACACATAAAAGATTCTGGCATGTTCCACTCTGCTATCTGATGCTTTCTCTTACCTCCTGCCTCAACCTACCCTACTTTCCCTCAAAAAACTGAAACCCTAACAACTCGCCTTTCCATTTCACATTTCACCCTATTCTTACTTCTTCAAATCCTACTCCCAAGAAAACCCTGGTAGCAGTCATTAGGAGGGAAAGAGAAAGGTGAAAGGGCCTCCATGTCTGTTCTATCCATCACCAGAAGCAGAGGCTTTCTATTTGCAGAAACTGATCAACACAAAATAATGACTATCCCATCATTATTGCTGTGGCCTAGCTCCTATATACCAGGCAGAACCCCAGAAGGGTATGAAGAATGGTGTAGAGTATGGATTCTGACACAAGGCCGTGAGGTTGCCAATCCTGGCTGTACCAACTTCTAGTAAGATGACCTTGGGCAAGCCACTTGATTTTAAGCCATCTCCAACTACAAAGATGCTGGTATTACCTCTGATGTATACAGAACGGCATGCAAACTTAGGAGATAGAGTAGTGACTTGACTAGTCAATAAAAGGCAGGGAGTTGCCTACCCTCATATCCGCATGAGTGACTCCAAATCTCAGTCCTTTCTCTCCACACCTTGCACCCTAGAGCATTGTAGGCTTTGAGATCAAAAACTCGTGGATTTATATCTCACTTGCTGAGAGATCTTGGGCAAATTACTTACCCTCTCTGAGCTTCTGTTTTTCTCATCTGTGAAGACATGAATACCTGTCCATGGGCCGTCATGGGGACCTGAACAGCACATGGAAAGCTGAGGCATAGTGTGTGCACAAAGTAGCCCCTCTAAAACAACTCAGAGCTTCATGCTCACTCACTGCTACCTCAGGGCGACTTCAGAACAAGAAGCATTCACATGTCCAAGACAGCCCTGCCATGCACAGGTCTTCCATGACTGTTTTCTGAAATTTAAAAGCCAAGTGTCCAAGGTCATAAGGCGTATGAATGACAAGGCAGATGTGCACACATTTCTTCTGCCGGCATCCCCCTTCTTCCAAGTCTAGGGCTCACCCAGAAGCCAGTTCAGAGCAGCTTGAAGACCATCTGAAATCAGAGAGCATCATGTTCCCACCACCACCCTTCCGCCTCCAACTCCCATTTATCAGTGGCCTCAACAGATCCACACACAGGAGGAAAATCACCAGAGTCACACAAGCCCTCTTTTGCCAGCTTGGGTAGGACCCCCTAGTCAAAAGACTTCTACCCATTTCAGGGAGCAGAACCAAAAAGCATCCAACGGACTTGGGGGCATGAAGCAAATTAATTCTCCAAAGGCTGTCCAGAGTACATCACAGCCCAGCGAGGGCCGGCTAAACACAAGTGGAAACCAGCACAGTGATTTTGAAGATATCAGATCCCCGGGGAAATGGTAATGTTGAGAAGGCACCTATCAATCAAAGCCAAGCCTAGAGGAGCTGTGCATGTACACATCGCAAAAAGAATAAAAATGCAAATCCATAAAACATGAACTCGGGTGTCTGCATCTCAGGCTTTGCCTGGGAAGCCACAAGGCCCTTAGAGGTATTTTGCGGAGAGCACCAACTCTCAGGCTTCCCTAAAAGATTCTTAGCTCCTTTTCTCAGTGGAATGACAAAAAACACAGGAGAACAATGTTGAAAGATGAAGACTGGCTTGGTCCCTCATAGCCACCCTCTTGCTCTGTCTTTCTTCCTACCTGCCCATGTGCCAAGATGAGTCAGAGGCACCCACATGGACCATATTCCGGAACTGGCTCAATAGTTCAGCTTGGTGACCTCTGCTGAGAGAGTAGAGCCAGTGTCAGCCAAGCAGTATCCTCTCTGGCCCTGATTTTGCCAAATCCAGGGACTATCCCACCACTAAAGTTCTTGCTCCTACACCAAAGGCGAACAAGCCGCCCCACTGCTCTAATGCATCCCATGCTCCAGGAACACACAGCCTAAAGTCCAAATAAATGCCTCTGTCTACTCTCTGCCACTCCCATGTCCACTCTAGCTCCCACCCATGGTATGGTAGTTGCATGACTGGGATGGGCATCCCATTGTGATGGTGAGGTAGGCTAGCCAGCTTAGGCATGGGGAGAGTGGAGGATTACTGAGCTGGAGATTAAAAGGTTAAAAAATTCTCTGCAATTTGTAACTAGTATGAAACTGACACAAACTTCCAGTGGCTTAAAATGGGCACCGGTGGCTCAGCCTGTAATCCCACGCCTTTGGGAGGCTGAGGTGAGTGGATTGCCTGAGCCCAGGGGTCCGAGACCCGCCTGGGCAGCGAGACCTCATCTCTACAATAAATCAAAAAATCAGCCGGGCCTGGTAGCGCATGCCTGTAATTCTGGCTACTTGGAAGGCTGAGGTGGAAGGATCGCAGGAGCCCAGCAGGTCGAGGCTGCGGTGGCCAGGATCAGCCACTGCACTCCAGTCTGGGCGACAGAGTGAGACTCCAACTCAAAAAAAAAAAAAAAAAAAAAATGGACACCAACTTCCTACCGCTTGAAACTGACACACAAAAAGCTAGATAAAAGCCAGAACTCCCTATGCTCGGTGCTTCTTCCTCTTGGAGACTGCCCACACTCCCCTCTCTCCAGTGTGTACTTTCAGTTCATATTAAACTTCCTTCCTTGAATTCTTTCCTGTGGCAGAGTCAAAAGCCTGGTCCTTCCAATTCCCCAAGGAGCCAGCTGCAGCAGCACTGTCTGCACTGAGACAATCCTCCCCAAGCCTGCTGCCATCAATGGGTCCAGAGAGGGACACATGACCCATGTTTGTCCCATCAAATAAAGTCTGTGGCTTTTGCTCAGTGGCTGGGGGAAGGACCCTTCTCTCTAGGCCTTGAGGGTGAAGCCTCAAGCCTAAGCACTAGAGCTGCAGAGCCAGCCTGAGGCCCTAATGATATCAGACACTTCTAGATGGAACCAAAACTGAGGTCATGCTCTGAAATTTTAGTTATGTGAACACTACCCCCTAAAATCCTTCCACAGTAAAGCCAGATGAAGTGAGGATTCCTTTGAGAGGGGCCATCCCAACTGAAACAATTCTAGGTTCTTCAAAACCGCCCTCAACATACATTTCCAGCCCCACTGCTCACTCAGCCCTCCACCCACATGCTAGAAAGTTCCATCTCCTGTGTACTGGGAGAAATTCCTCCATTTCTTTCCTTTCCTCATGCTATTTCCTTAGCCTGTCATCCTTAGTCCTCCTCTCCCCATCTGCTGATACCATTCTTTAAATTCCACCACCTTGATAAGGCCTTCTTCATACTCCTCTCTCTGGCAGCAGGTCATCACTTCCTCCATGGAGACCCCCGGGTTCCTTGCATCCTGGATCCAGGTCTCCCGTAGTGATTAGTGACATTCATACCATCCTTCACTGGAGCATGCCAACCATTACTCTTCTCTGAGTCCCTAGCACTACACGCAGTGCCCTGGGCAAGGGAACTTCCTAACTCCACTGAGATTCCACAGGTGCTGGGATTCCATGGAGGAAAATGGAATCTCACCTCTCTAAACTTCTCATTTGGAGAAACTCCAGATTCCAATGCTAAATAGAAGGTCAAAGAACCTTCTTCTTTCCCAAACCTTCTTCTGTCCCTTCCTTACTTCCTGGTTAAAAAGACACATTTTCTCCTGAGGAGTCTAACAAGGCACTGCCTTAAGTGCCAAGGAGAGAGAGGCTCAGTATTCTTTCCTTCCCTCTTAAGACATAAGACTTGAGATGCCAGAATTTGCCAACTGCCTCATTACACCCAAAAGCTAAATCTGGAAGCTCAAAGACATGAGTGGCTGTTGTAGAAAAGTGTTCATGATGCATCTTTAAGTGAAAAATCAGGCTAGTGTGACAGCTTCCAAAATGTGATTTCAGTGCCTGGCATCAAGTGGGCGCTCCATTAGTACTTGTTAAGTGAGTGAATGAACTTCTTTAAAAACAATAACACAACCTGGATTTCAGATGCTTCAAAATTAGGCTGGGAAGACAGACATAAAAATTATCCCATTGGTTATCTCCAGAGGAGGGGAAATACAGGTGACTTTTTATTTTTGTTTCTGGTATTTTCTAAATGTTCTACAACACACACATATTACTTTGTAATTTAAAAAAATCGTTAACTCACTTGTGTAAGGAGTTAATTGTTGTAAAAATAAATAAATAACCACCCATACAAAAAAAGAAAAAAGTGACTGTCTTCCAAACTCCACAACCCACACACGAGGCAACCTTCCTACTTCCCACATATCAGCCCCTTCTTGGAGAAAGCTTTCCGGCCTCTCCTTTCCTATCTTGATTTCAGAAATCTGGAGAGCCAAGCTCTTGCTTTCAAATGTTCATCTAATCAGAATCAGAGCTCAGTATAGAGGCAGCCCCTCCTATGCAAAGACTTGGAGGAAACCAAATGAAGAAGCTAGCCTGCCCACCTCGAGTGTCCTTTCCTTTCAGAACCAGCCCTTCCACCCTGGAAGAGAACCCAGTCAGGGCACAGAGCAGCTGCCATCTCACAGGACATGTGTCCGCAGGTGCAGACTCGCTCACCTGCAGGTGAGGGAAAAGTTGTCAAAGAAACAAACTCCCAGGTCTCGGCAAACCATTCAGGAATTTAATATTGCATCCATGCCCCACTAACACATCTCTTCTCACTATCTACATTTTCCTGCCTCCTTCCTGTGGCTCGTGACCACGTCCATAAAATTTGGTCCCTGTGCATCTTCCTGCCTCGGCTCACAGCTGCTTAGTTTAGTGCAGGTCAGCTCAGGGGGCCTGGGAGACCCACACAACTCAGGGTGAACAGGCAGGGAGGATGTCCAGGTAACCGCCATTCAGAGGGTGAGGGACAGAACTACAGGTATTAAGCATCTCACTCAGCAGCAACTAGGGATGAAAGGTGGGAGGAGAGAGGGGTGGGGCAAAGGGCCATCACCTGAGAAAGTCCTTTGCCGTGGGTTCTGGGGCCAGCAGACCTAGAAGGCAGCTAGTTCTCATCAGAGAAAAGAAAAATAGAGGTTCTTCACAGCACAGATGGGCAGCCATGCTCTAAAGGGGTCCTTGGTTTCTGTATTCCTCTGGTTTCTCCCTGGCCCAGAGCAAACAGGCCTGTGGGCTCTAGTAGGCAGTCCTAGTTCCTCCACCCCACAGTGACTGGCGCCGCCCAGCAGGTGAGGTCCAGGCAGCCCAGACAGGGCTGGATTCATCTGTGAACTACGTCGTCACACAGACGAGAGTCCAGCGACAAGAGGGCCTGGTCCTGCCACACCCAGCTGCTTCCCCTCAGAAAGGGGACCTCTCAAAGCCCTGGTCTCCTCACCAGCAAAAAGAGGATAAGCGTTTCTACTTATCCTTGCAACTGAGGTGATTCTGTGAGATAATTTTGCTAAATTACAGCAAAATGCACGGTGCCTGGCATCTAAGAGTTCCATACATGGCCAGGATTATCAATACTTTCTTAACTTCTCTGGGTTTTTTACGGATCCTCACCTGTCCAGTTCGCAGCAAAAATTCTGGTTCCTTAGAACCACCCTCCGTGCTGAGGTGGATGTTAGAAGAAGCAGGAGAGTCAGAAAGATCTTGGTGATAGTCCCAGCCCGGGCAGCTCTCCATGCCTCAGTTTCCTGTTCCATAAGGCAATGATAACAACACGGCCTCCCTCCAAGATTCATTGTGAGGATTAAATGAGGTGATACATGAAGCCCTTACAATAAGGCCCTGCAGAGAATGAGTGCTTGATGAATTGTAGCTCTCATTTTCCCCGTCTCCATCATTCCAAATTAAGTCTCCCTAATTCTCAGAACCCCCAGTACACTTCCTTCAGAACACTCACCATAATGCGCAATTGTACACTTCATTGTGTTGTCTAATATTGGCCCTTTCACCTAAGCTTAAATTCCACGAGGGACAAATGACACTCTCTTCACGGTGGCTCTCTTCCCAGTACCAGGTATAGTACCTGCATATAGTAGGTGTTTAATAAATATCTGTTGGGTGAATAAATGAATGAAAAAGGGAATAGAAGCCGGGCTCGGTGGTTCAGCCTGTAATCCCGCGCCTTGGGAGGCTGAGGTGAGCGGATTGCCTGAGCTCGCGGGTTCAAGACCCGCCTGGGCAACTTGGCGAGACATCATCTCTATGATAAATCAAAAAAAAATCAGCCGGGCGTGGTAGCGCGCGCCTGTAGTTCCGGCTGCTCGGAAGGCTGAGGCAGAAGGATCGCCAGAGCCCAGCAGGTCGAGGCTGCGGTGGCCGGGAGCGGCCACTGCACTCCAGCCTGGACAACAGAGTGAGACTCCAACTCAAAAAAAAAAAAAAGATAAAGGGAATAGAATATTAGCTTTGGCACAGATGATTGCCAAGGTCTCTTCCAGCTCTGAAAGTCTTCGACTGTCCTCTATTTTTTGACAACTTTAGAAGAAAAGTTTACAATGAGCCCCACAGACAATATTTCACCAATCCCCGTGGGAGGCTCAGAACAGCTGCAGCTGACAGGCTCTCAAACACTCAAGTTGTGCACACTCAAATTGTGCGGAGCCTTACCTGGATTTTTTTTTTAAGCCGGAGTCTCATTCTGCCACGCATGCTGGAGTGCAGTGGCACACTCACAGCTCACTGCAGCCTCAACCTCCTATCAGGTGGTTTTTTTGCCTCAGCCTCCCAGGTAGCTGGGACAATAGGCGTGCCACCATGCCTGGCTAATTTTTTTATTTTTTGTAGAGAAAAAGTCTTGCTATATTGCCCAGGCTGATCTTGAACTCCTGGCCTCAAGGATCCTCCTACCTCAGCTTCCCAAAATGCTGAGATTATAGGCATGAGCCACCGCACTCAGCATTTTACCTGGACTTTTAACCTGAGAAGGGAGTCTGTAAATTTCCAGGTTAGAATTATCCTATCCTCCTCCCTCAGGGCTGCCCACACTCAGAGTTCTGAGCAGTGAGTCACTGCAGTGGCCAGCAGGGCCCAAGCCAGGCAAGTTGGGCTTCCTATGTCAGCAACGGGCAGCAAGGCCTGAGCAAAGGGGGGCAAACCTCACAGAGCAACAGGTGACCACAGGAACCCACGGCCTCACCCCACCACCTCTCCAAAGAGAGAGGACTTCACTAGTGCATGGAACAAAAGGGACACTGGGGCCAGCCCTGGAGATTGCCACTTCACCCGGCCACAGACCAAGCTTACTTTTCATGCGGATTCCTGGGCCCCAGCGCAGAACTCCTAAGTCCTATCTGCAGGTGGGGCCTGCAGAGATGCATTTTGTGAACGCTCCCTGGGCATTCTGATGCACAGCAAAGTCTGAAAGCTGCTATTCTAATGAGAACACTGATCGATAGGGTATAACACTGCCCCATCGGATGCTGCGTGCGTCTAGCCAATTACCTCCACGCTCTCATCCAACTCTGGGAAGAGGAGCTGGTCCAGCCTCCCAGCACTGGCTCTGCAGGAGCAGCTGTTCCAAACTACTGGTCAGCGAGCCTGGGGGAATCACCCGGGGAGCTTCAAAATACATGGATGCCAAGGTCTCACCCCCTAAAGGTTCTAATTTAATTGGTACAAGGTGCAGCTTGGGTTTGGGATTTTAACTCGGTGAGTTGAATTTGCAGCAAAGTTTGAGAACATAACAGTGCTGGCTGATACCACCAGCTCCAGTCACCACCCCAGACAGCCTTATCCCCACCAGAGGCTGGACTGAGCTGCCCTGGGCTGAGAAAGGAAGGAACAGTGGGGTCCACACAGCAAGACCCTGGGATTTCCGGAGCCAGAGGGTCTATCCTAAGACTGTCACATCTTATTTCCTATAAGTTGCAGTCAAAGTGTTGAGCCAGGATCTATGTCCTCCACATCCCCTGTGTATAGGGGACAATGGAGCACAGCTGGAAGAGGTCCCAAAGGCCTTTCCACTGAAGATTTATTCCAGCTCCACCATTTACCAACTCTGCAACCTCAGGCAAGTCTGTTAAACTTCCCAAGCCCCCTTTTTCCTCATCTGTAAAATGGGAATAATATCCCCTAACACTTACTCAATGAATCCTCCCAACCTTATATACAAAGCACTTAATGCAGTAGCTGGCACAAGTAAAATCTCAACCAATCTTAGCCTACGAGAACATACTCAGTGATTCTTTTATTACTCTTGAATGTTACACACACACACACACACACACCTTTAAAAGGATTTGGACTTCCAGGTCACTGTTCTGCCAACCTTGGATACTTTTAACTCCCCTAGGGCCCGTTTTCTTGCAAGCTTTGCCAGCTCTTTGACCTTAAACATGTTACTTCTCTGAGTCTCAGTTTCCTTATCTCCAAAGTGGAAATATAACAGTGCCCATCCCTGTGTTTATTGAAAGAACCAAGGAGCTAGTCCATGTCTCACGACAAGCACAGGCTTAGTACCTAGTCACTATAAAGCAAAGATGCTGAGGAAGGAAGGAAGAGGTTCAGCAGAGAACCCTCTCCACCCTCTGGAGGCCAAGAGGTAGGAAAGATGACCCCTGACGGTTATGGGGGTTTTGATAACTCCAAACTTGAAGCCAGGGAAAGAGGCCGCCCCTCCTGGGGTGACGTGGAGAATGCTGACTCCAGCTCCGGGGGGGGCCTCACCCGCTCCCCATTCTCTTCACTCCATTTAGCTCTGGCAATCCAATTCCCTTTCCTCCACCCAGAAATCGATGTTTAATTAACACATTATTGGAAAAATAAACACAGTCTTCAATGGGACTGCAATGAGGCTAATGCGACTCAGCTTGGGGGCTGCAGGACCCTCCCCCCGAAAAATGCTCCTCCTCTCCCCTGCCTCTCCAGTGAGAAAAAGTTCCTTCTTTCTCCCTGGAGTCCTTCGGCCTGGGGGATTCCATTTCCCCTCTGGGCATCCTCTCTCCGTCTCCCAGCAGCAGGGCTCCCGAATCCTCTTGCCCTTTGCCCTGTGACACCGACATGAGGGGGATGCTATCAGTGCATGTCTCACTGCTCCACTGTAGAAAGAGTCCACTCCTTCCAGATACCTCACAATGAGGCTGTGCATGGTCCCATCTCGTCCTTCTCTGCGGACCAGAACCAGCACTCCTTCAGCCGAGAGTCAGCAGCTGTCTTGCCCTGGGTGGGGCCTGTAGGGGAGGCAGGGGTCAGAGCAGGATGAAGATCCCCAGAGGTCCTGTCCAGACCCCAAAAGCTGATCTGAAGACCTCTCTCTGGGGTGTTTCCCCTTCCAGTCCCCCATTTCAATGCTCCCCTTCCCACCTCCCCTTCTCCATGGTCCAGGGTAGAGGGCAGTGCACGGTCTCTGGATTCAGACCCCAGCATGGATCCAAGGTCTGCCACTTCTTACAGTGTCATCCCAAACAAGCTATGTGGACCTCTCATCACCAGTCTCATCAGACAAGTGAGGACACGACCCACCTAACTGAAAGATGCTCGGCTAACAGCAGATGCTGGATCATTGTCCCTTCTCCGGAATCTTACACTTAGGGCCAGGCCCTGCTGCAAGGGCCATGGGGAGTGTGGCCTGTTAGGGCCCAGGGCCCCAGAGCAAAACAGAGACAGACAGTTTTCTGGCTCCTCTGCCTTCTGCCCATCCACCACCATCCCTGCCACCTCAACTCCCTCCTCAGACAAGCAAGGAAGAGGTAACTGAGCGACTGAAAACAGAGTTCCCAAAGTGCCATCAAACAGACAGCCAGTAGTGCCACTCCTGGGCCACAGATTTCTCTCTCTAAGTCTGAAATGCCTCTGGCTAGCAGCAGCAGCTTCAGCAAGTCCCAGAGTCTGGCTTCTGACTGCCTGGCAAACGGGCCAGTCTTAGAATCAAGTTCCAGAGGACAGGCCCACAGAGGTAGTGTGGCACAGTGGTTAAGACCCAGGCCTGCTGGGTTTGAATCATGACCTCACCACTTCCTACCTAAACAACGTTGAACATGTTCCTTAATCTCTTTAGGCCTCAGTTACTTTCTCTGTGAGACAGAGATGCTAAGAGCACCTACCCCATAGGATTGTTGGAGGATTAAGTAAGACAACGTACATCATCAAGGGTTTAGCATAGTATCTGGCAGGTAGTCAGGACCCAAATGTTGGTTCATAGAAGTAACTTTAGTAAGAGAAGTTAGGATAGAGGTTGTAGTCATGTTGTTAGTAGGAAGAGTCAGAAGATCCAGGTCTTAATCCTTTGGAAAGTGGGGGCAGGAGAAATTATTGCTGGGGAAAGGCTCTGCTCCTAGCCACCTTCCTGCCCTAAAATTGGATTTCCCTCTCTACCCCATTAAGAGAAAGTGGGTGATGTCACCTCAAAGAAGGATGACCATATATCTTATCATCCAAACCAGGACACTTTTGAGAGCTAATAATTACACCAAGACAAAGTCCCAAACAGGAACTGTCTGCACAAACCAGGGCATCTGGTCACGTCATCTCAAGGTCACACAGATATGACTTCACGCACTGCTTCAAGGTCTTGGCAAAAGGTCAGGCTTCCCTGGTTCTTAGAATCTACTTTTCTCTGCCTTCCACATCTCCTCCCTCCCCCAGCAAAAAAACACACTCGTACTTGGCTAGAATGGCTAACCCTTCTGCCCTTCAAAGTCAAGGCCAGTGCTAGAGTGGAACGGAAGAGACTGACAAAAACCCCCTACCCACATTTCATGACACTATGCTCCCCAAGCAGCCTCTGGAAACACAAATGAAACACACTGGGGTATCCAATATCCAAGGTTGGCTTCCTTCTTTAGAAACAAGACCAAGCCAGTCTAGGAGACCCGACAAGCTCCCAGGCCATCAGAATCCAGACGCAAGGTACCTAGATCTCCAAAGGAAGCCCCTGCTGCATCTGAAAGTAGCCTTGATGGGCAGGGCTGCGTGGGATTGGGAATCTTGAGCATCCCACTGGGGCCCCTTCCTCCAGGATGTTCAGAGGATGACCTTGAGCAGCTCTGTTGGAACGTAGCCCACCAGGAGTCATATGAAACCCTGACGTGTGTTCTTCTGGTCTCCCCCAGCTCTATATGAGTCCAGTCCACCCTCCTTAAGGTCACCCTATCACCCACCCACCTCGCCAAGACCTCACTGCCCTCTGACTGAGGAAGGAGGTGAGCTGAGGGGGGACCCCAGGCAGCCACTGCAACAGTCGCCACAGTGCCCTTGAAAGAGGATCCACAGCCCATAAGGCAGCATACGGAGGCAGCAAGAGTACTGCCTGGCAGACAGGGCACCTGATTCCAACACTGTCTCTGCATCAAACATGGCTCATGACTTTGGACAAGCCATATAATATCTCTGGGCCTCTATTTTCTCACCTGTGTTTATGGCTCTGCATAAGTTGGTGATGGTTCATCTCCCTTTTATCTCAACAGTATAATGTAAAGGTACATGCCTTGGGCTCTAGAATAAGACAGGTCTGAGTTCATTTTATTAGGTAACTTTAAGTCGGTCTCCTTCTCTGTTGAAGGTGGGCAATAGTATAGTACATTGAGTTGTTTGGAGAATTAAATGAGATGCTGTATTTTTTAAAAACTTGGGGTACAGTAAGTACCTCAGAAATTGTTGCTATAGCACTATTGTTACTTCCACGATGACCATGGTGATGATTACTAATAGAGGGATCACCAAGAGGCAGGGGTACCTGAGTCAGGGATGGAAAAGAGCTTTCTACTGAACTCAGAGTTTTGCACTTTGCAACTCCTCCAGCAGATCTGGGCTAGCACGCAGGGCTCACCTAGCCATAGGCAAAGTTCAGCTTTCCCAGAACACAGACCCCTAGGTGCTGAAGAAGAAAAGAAAATGCCAACACCAACCCACAGGGTTCTTTCCTCCAGTAAACACATGTTTGTTGAGTGCCTACTATGTGCCTGTGCCAGGAAACGTCCTGAGCACTGGGAAGACTGCAGCGAACAAAACCAGACCGAGTCCCTGACCTCCCAGAGCTTGGGTTCCAGAGGGAGAAACAGACAAGATCTGTCTCAAACGCTTCAGTATGTAATATAATAGGGAGCAGTGATTAGCCAATTAAAATTAAAGAGAGAATCATATCATGGGCTGGAAAGCAACCAGGGGCTTGGGGTAAGGGGACTATTTTAGAAAATGAGTCAGGAAAGGGCTCTCCAAGGGGTGTCATCTGCAGGGATGGGCTGGGAACGGGCCCCATGCAAAGCCCCGGCCCCAAGCCCAGCACGACCACCTGTGGCTGGCCCAGCCGCGTCACTGCACTTGCCGCACCCACAGAGCAGCCAGAGCTGGCCGTCAAGGGTCAGAGCTGCAGCATGGTCACTCAGCTGGGGGACACAGGGCCTGGCCACAGCGGGAACAGACGCACCGGCTGGCATGTCTCTAGGCAGTGAGCTTTGGAAGGGACGCTTCCCCTTCTGCAAGTCTCCCATCCACACGCGAGGGGCCATGTGAGGAGAACCTGGCCTGTGGACCCCAAGAGCGATCTCTTCTCTGCATTTGGCACAAGAATTCGCCCCTGAGACATGCTTACCCCCACATACCCCCTTTCTCTGGCAATGACGTAACCTCTTCTCCCTAACTCCTCAAGGTCAGCCCCGGGAAGGGAGAGGGATGCTGGGAAGGTAGGACAGTCAGCATCTTGCTCTGAGGATTTTTTTTTTCTTTTAGGCAAAATGTTTTCCAATTTCACTTATAATTGTTAATGAAGAGGGACACACCTTTAGCTGCAGAAGGGAAGATGGCGTCTGGTAGTTAAGGCAGCCAGAGCCTGGGAGGCCACAGGGGTTTGGGCTGCAGTCACGGCTGAGGGCGACTTCAGCTGAGCCACCCAAGAGGTGGCTGACGCTGGAGAGCAGGACCGTCCTCCCAGCTCAGCCCAAGGCTCTGGCGAGGCGGTGGGGGGAAGCCCTCATTCTCGCCCACCTCGTCCCTTCTCCCCCTTCAGCTGCATCCGCCCACCAGTCATCCATGAGCCACCCAGCCCACGGTGGACTTGGGGCTCTCACTGGAGGCTTCCCACTGGAGGCAGGTGCGGCTTCTCCCCCTCTACCCTCTTCCCAACTACCTTGAAGACTCTGCTTCCCTCTCCCCCTACTCAGCACCCCTGCTTTTCACCTTCCTCCCCCCAGATGAGGGAAGGGAAGCTTCCTTTCCCCCGGCGACCACCCCTTCCAGAGCCCCGGTATGTCATTGGATACGTACATATCCCACAGACACAGCCACACGGCACAGAAAGCAGGCAGCCTCCCGCTCGACCCGCACGCACAGTGTTGACAATCCCATGTTGTCCAATTGGAGGCATGCCGGGGCTTGACAAAACACAAACACCCCTCCAGTCCACACCCAAAAGACAACACAAAGGCCACCAAGAATCTCAAGACCCAGCATCATCCGTAGAGCGGAGAGCCAGATCGGACAAAGACATGGTTCCTTCCTCCCAACGAGCCATGACAACTCTCTGGATACTCCGCAGTGCCCTCTGGTTCGACACAAGCTGCTGAGCAGAGCCTGTGTGTTGGCGTGTGTGGGAAAGCACACATATGTGTGTGGGGGAAGGGGCCGTGGCTCTACCGTCCAGGCATTCAGCCTCTCCAGCAGTAACCCAGCCAGGCTCTGCCTTCCTTTCCCCCATGAGCCGCAAACATATATTTCATGGATGGTTAAATTGGATCATTATCACCAGGGGCTCATTTGGCCACACACACACACAAAATTACCAGTGTCATCTACCCCCATTCCAATCCCTTCCTCGTGAGGTCCCCTCCCCCAAAGACTCTCCAACATGCTAATCCCATGAACTGCAACACACCACCGCTTTCGGGAAATAATGGCGAGAAGAAAGAAGAGAGCAGTGGCGGACAGCAAAGAAAGCTCTAACGTGACTGCAGTCCCCGGTGAAGACGAGGAAGGAGCCATGGTGGAGGTGGAGTGAGGGAAGAGGTGAAGGGGAACGGAACCGAGCGAAATCCAGCCCTCGGGCACCCGTGGATGTGACCAAGAGTGTGTGTGCAAGCGCGTGTGCCAGTGTGTGTGTGGATGTGCCGACTTCGCCCTCCTATCAGAAGGCTGCATCCGTGTGGCATGTAGGAAAGGCCATCGCACCACTGTTGTGTTGCAAAAAAAAAAAGAGCCGCAGAGCCATCAGAATCAGAATTTTCTCATGGAGACGGAAAGGGCTGGAGGAAGGGGAAGCATATAGGGTAGCGGGGAGCAGCGTGTGGGAATAGAAGGCAAGATCACAGCAGAATTGGGGGAGGGTGGAGGGGGGTATTGGTGGTGGGGTGGGAAAAATTGCACGCACACAGAGACACAAACACACAATATCCAAACGCCAACCCACCGCTCCGCTGTTCATCCAAGACTGACAACCCACATCACCCCGCTGCCTCCCTGCGCCCCCAAAGCTGGTGCCGATGGATTTCTGTATCTCAGTTTTGCAGCAGTGGGCTAATTACAACCAAGCCCCCTCACCAAATTAACCCCTCCCCTCTCTCTCTCTCTTTTTCTTTAAAAGGCCAATTGAAGAATAATGTGTTTTTAGAGATAATGGATTTTTTTTTCAAGGAGCGAGAGAAAAGAGGATGCAAGACAGAAATTCAGCAAACCGGTGACTTCCGACCTCACCTCCGTCTCCCCTCATGTCCCCATCCGCTGTAGCATCTCATCTACCATCCTCTGGCCAGTCCCTTGTCCCCCACCACCCAAAAGAAAAGACCTTCCTACCATGCACATCGGCAAACACACCAACCGCCACCCAATCTCAGTGGCCGATCTCAAAACCCCAAGCATCAATCCACCTCAATCCATCCTTTCCCTTATATAAGCAGCAAATCATCAACATAGTCAGGAGAAACGCAGTATTAAAAAAGAAATCAACCCAAACGAAGACCAGACCCCCATCAAATCCCCAATAATTAACACCAGGGAGCTACCAGAGAAGCAAAGACGTAGTTATCTCTCAAATCTAGCATCCCTTTCATTTCTGGCCCCCATTCTTAAGAAGCAATTTTTACAAAATCATTATTTCACTCGCAAGGGCCGGAGAGCTCCAGAAAAGGGCATTCGCACAGTCCAGTTGTTTTTATAAAATTAACCCAGCCCTGTTGCTCACTTTAACAGCGAACTTCCAGCATCCAGCCTTTTTCCCCTCTTCCAGAAGGAAGACTGACTCGCAGGACGAACCCTGGGTTGCAGAAAATGGGCCAAGAGCCCTTACTCCACGCCCCAACAACAACAACAAAAAAATCAAACAATAGGAATATCTCTACACAACCAGCACCCGTCTGAAATATCGCTTGCCCTGATATGACTTAGGCAGATTAAGCCCGAAGATTAAAAAAAAAAAAAAATACCAGCCTTGCCTGTCTCTCTCCCCTCCATCCTTCCGCCACGTACCCAGTAGCCCTTAGGTAAACTTGCCCATCATAACCAGAGGGACCATTTTAACTTGGAAGGCAATGCAGAAGCCCTTGAACGAGGAAGGGAGGCTCTACCCCGAACGGCGAATTAATAAAGAGCTAGCTCTCCAGGCTCTCCAGACTAACCTCCAGGTGCCCCCAGATAGACTATCCTGGGTACCAAGTCACCAGGCGCGCTGGGAGTTCAAATTTCCACTGAAACCTTCATCACAAAGGCAAACGGTCATCCGACCCCTGAAACTACACCGTCCTCCAGGTGTGACAAGGACTGCCCCTTTCCTCACAGGACCATCCACAGGACCCAGGGCAGAGAAAGAAACAAGAATGTTGGGGTGGCTTGTAGTGGTAAAAGAAAAACTATCTCCCCAAAGCGGGAAGCAGAGGAAGCGGGAAGACGCCAGCTCTTGTTCTAACCACCTTCTCTATTTGGTCTGACCATGTCTTGCTCCATCCCAAACCGGGTCTTGATGATCTCTGACCTTTGCATGAAATATATATATTTTTAAAATAAAGATCAGAAAAGAGGAAATTTACTTTCCCAAACCCCAAGATGATAGTAAAAATATAATTTTCTCATTGCATGACGATATTTCTACATCCAAATTAAAAGAGGCAGGCATTTCATGGAGGAGGGGGAAAAATTTATTTTTTTTAACAAGTAATCACAGGGTAAGTCACCTGCAAAGCAGCCGAGCCCTTAGATTGGTATTACATCACTGGCCTAGGAAGGGATGGGGGGTGGGGGCACATATTTTTCCCCCTTGTCATCAGGATGATGTTTCTAAAGCAGTTAAGTTTTGTGGTTAAAAAAGAGAGAGGGAAAGAGCTGAAACTCTGGGTACAACACAATGCCTTGAAAAAAAAAAACAATGCATCGAACCAGCCTTTAAGGTCACTGAGAGCTTGCAAAACCCACAGTGCTTACACAGAGTGGAAGTTTTCAGGCAAGCCTGCTACTAAATCATTAATATAAACAAATGGAAGGCAGGGGAGGAAGATTCCCTTGTAACGGATCCAAACAGGAGAACACAAGCACACACGCGTGCGAGCGCGCGCGCGCGCACACACACACACACACACACACACACACACACACTCCCACTCCCGTTTCACCTTCTCCAAGTGTGCCCACCTTCACAACAAGATAGGAATCCAACTTAAATTTTTAGACTTTAGAACCACCTCCTCACACCCCCTCAAAAAAAGAAAATCACACACACACACACACACACACACACACACACACACACACACTCACATACACACTCACATATACTCAATTCCTCAACAGCTAGGGAAATCCCTGTCTCTCAATTCAATGTTGTTGTGATCCTCAGAGCGTTCCTTCTCTTTCTCATTTGAGCCACTCTTTCCCTAGGAAAATAATGATAATAATAATAACAATAATAAATAAGGGAGAAAGTGGTGACAAAAAGTATCTGCCCAAAATGAAGCAATGGGGACACATCGTTTCAGACGAAAAATCCAAGCAAATAAGAAACTCAAAAACGGAAGAAGAAAATAAAAATCTGAAACATTCTCTGACTTTTCCAACATCTGGAGGAAAAGGGCCCAACTTCCAGGAGAAACTGACGGAAAAAGAAAGGCAGTTGAAAAGCCGGTTCCCACAGTCAGCCGAGGCTCTCGGAGATGGCATTCGGAAGAAAAAAATCTAGGTTGGTCGCTCCCAACTGAAAACTTCTACCTCTCAGGAGCAGCCTCTTCCAGCTCAGACGAGGACCTGAGTTGTTGCACACGCCGCCTGCCTTCCTTTCCCCCAAAACCTTACCTTTCCAGTTGAACAGAAGATTTGGGATCTGTCTGTCTGTCTGCTTGATGTTTAATCAACTGAGTTTGCCGGGTATGTTTCCTCTTTGGGAAGGCTCAAATTCCGGAATCTTTCTCTCTCTTCTTTTCCTCTCTCTCAGGGAGGGAGTGGCGGGGAAGGAAGGAGGGGAGCAGGAGGTGCCAAAGCAGGTCCTTGGTGGCTGGAGACGCCGCGGGCTGCGAGGGGAGGACACGCTGCCTCTCCCTCCCAGGGAGTTGCATGCAAGAGGAGATGTGTAGGCTGAGCTCGGAGCCTGAGACTGCCGGAGGAGCCCAGGAATTTCACGCACTCCAGAGCCGGCCCCGCCCTCTCCCACACAGACCCCGGCATTTAAAGAGACAGCCAGGCTGCCTGGCTCAGGGTATCACCTCCTCCCTGGCTGTTTAGCAAACAGCCGAGAAGATGTCATCGGGAGGGCCACTCCACAGCCCCCTCTGACTCAGAGGCGGTGTCCGAGCTCAACCCCTGCCTTCCCCAGCCCGAGCTGAGCGTTCCTCCCCAGAAGAGAAGCAGGAATTCAAATAAAGACAAAATCCTCGTGGACAGTTTCAGCAGCCAAAGCCACTTCCCGCTGCTGAGGATGCGTGCGTCTCCTTGCAGGCTACGGGATTGGAGAGTACTCCAAACTACAAGTGTGCCTCAGTTTCCCAAAGTAGTTGCTCCTCCTTGCAAAATCAGGGCGCTCCTTGAGCATCTGGCAGGAGGTCAGAGCTGTAACTAGGACACAAATCCAGTCCCTCAACAAGCACTTTGGAAGCCTGCCTAGGATGAAGCAGCGCAAGCAAGGGACTGGGGGCACAGGCATGACGGTGGCAAAGGGGGCTTACCCTCCCAGGGCCCCTGGTGATGAAGTCAGACCCAGGTGCTGCCCACCCCCTCCCAGGGGGCTGCACGCTCAGACAGCCGGGTGGCAGGAATCAAGTGTCTGGGAGGCTGGCTCCCTTCTGTGGCCTGGTATTTCCACCGCACCCCCACACCCTCGAAAATTCATCACCAGCCTCCAGGAACCGGTGCTTGCCTGCGGAAACGTCTCCCCAGTCAAGCCTAAACAAGAGATGATAGTCAATGGCACCCAACAGAAAGGTTGTGCTCAGCTTCAGGCCCTGGTGCCTCACAGTTGGAAAACAGTCCCTATCCCTTTCTCCTCTGGTTTCCCTTTTCTAAGGGCAGGTGCTTTCTCGGACCAGCACCAATGGCAGGAATAGCTACTAACAGCTGTTGAGCGCTTACCATAGGCCACCACGAGGGTCTTCTCATTCAGCCCAGTGAGGATGGCGCTATGTGACATTTGATGTCCCTTTTACAGTTGGGGACACCAAAGCTGTCGAGAAGTTTCCAAAGTTCAGCCAGCTGGAAGTTGCTGAGGGTGAACTTGAACGCAGGTCTATCCGACTCCACTTAGCATCAGTATTCGACTGCCTCCCTGCCAGGGAGAGTCATTCTCCTATTCCGCCTCTACTGGACATTCTCCCAGCATCTGGGCACTGCCCCAGCCCAGCAAACTTTAATAGCACAGGGACCTGGCATCCTGCATATGGGAAACAAAGTAAGTCTACAAGCGTCACACCCCAAGGAGTACCCATGGGAGGAAGACAGGGGCGTGTTTCTGTCAAGCGAGGGGAAATAAGCATTTTGGGAGCAACGTACTATTGGACTGTCAATGCCCAAGTGATTAATTCTGATTTGGAGACGGAGAGATCAAGACAAGGTTGGTGAACCTTGTGGCATTTGGGCTGGGCCTGGATAGACACACACACTTCCACATTTTCTAGTCTACTTTTCCTAGTCTGTTTTACCTTTCAGATCAGAATCTCTCTCTCTCTCTTTTTAATGGACAGGGTCTTGCTCTGTTTTACAGGCTGGAGTGCAGTGGTGTGATCATAGCTCACCGCAGACTTGAACTACTAGGCTTCAGGGATCCTCCTGCCTCAACCTCCTGAGTAGCTGGAGGCTACTACAGGCATGCACCAACATACCTGGCTTTTTTTTTTTTTTTTTGGTAGAGACAAGATCTCACTATGGCTGGTCTCTAACTCCTGGACTCAAGTGACCCTCCTACCCCAGCTTTCCAAAGTGCTGGGATTACACACAAGCAAGCCACTATGCCTGGTCAAAAATTTCATTTTCTTATGTGTTCACAGTCTTCAATACCTCCACAGTATCCAGCCCATACTAGGAACACAAACAAACATGGCTTAATGGATTCATTTTATACATGACATCTGACCTCCCCCGTTTACCCTAGACCTGAACTGCCCTGGCCTATATCCACCTTACCTGGACTTCCTTGAAAGGTATGCACCTCATATGTTCTCAGGATATGAAAGGAAAGTCCAGAAAGCACAGTGCATGGGGTTGCACAAGATGTCTGGAGCTCCTGGGGGAAGAACCACATAAAGGGGCCCATACGATCCAGCAGAACATCAAGAACAGCCGGAACAACTGCAAGAAGGGACCCAAGGGGGCATATGGGGTATGAAGGCATAAGCCTGAAGACACTGCCTTGCAGGGGTCAGCCCCTATGGGAGTCTTTTGGCAAGCACCAGCCTGGGAAGCACATTTCATCAAGAAGCCCACTGTGTGTCTGTGGCACAACCTGGAGGTAACCAGACACAAGTGGATCCCAATCCCACTGGGGGCACCTAACATTCCCTGTGATTTGGATAATTGTCTTGATCCTCTCCAAGTCTTAGCAACCTCACCCATAAAATGGAAACAACACCTGTACTTACTTCACAGGGCTGGCGTGAGAACTGATGAAACACACATGGCACACCTACCCCACGGAAGTACTCAACACACGTTTGCTACCTCAGGGCAGAGGTCCGCCCTTTCCCCTGATGGGATTATTAACTTTGGGGGGGGGCTGCCCCCGCCCATTGGTTAGCATTTCTTTACTTCCGGTTCCTTGTGTCCCTTTTTGGCTTTATTTTAGCTTATTGTTTGGGATATCTCTGTAGTGATATTTTAGCCTGTTACTTGGGGTATCACTATAGTATTTATCATTCACTTGTTTTTAGTCCCTTTGATTTCTAACCTACTCTAACGTGTGTATTTTGTATATGCTTGTCATTATCATTTTATTCTGTCTAGCACTTTTTTAGGCTTTGTGAGTGTTATTTATCTTTCAATTACTCTAGTGTAGTCTTTTAGTCTGCCTTTTATCAAGAAATCTCTGGGCTTGTTTTATCTCATCCTCTGTGGTGTTTTAGTTAACTACCACTCTGTGCATTCTAGTGATCCAGCACTCTCCCGATTGCGCCGATTTACAGGGAGGGATATGTACAGATAGCAGAGGAAGATGACATCAAAGAGAGTAAGACGGGGCTCCTTGCAGACACGTGATGCTGCATAAGCAAAAAGCAATATCAGGTGTTTGCCCAAATCATGCTGCCACACCAGCGATGGTACTCATTTTTATTTTTTTAAGGAAGGACTCACTGGGGAAACTGAAGCCTCAGAGACCCCGAGCCACCTCAGTTGGCTCTCATCTCTGTCCTGGGCTGAGGAGGGACACGATGGGAGGTCATTAGTCAGAAGGCTGTCTTCCTTCCCTTCTTCTGGGCTCCGTCTTCGCTCAATGCAGGGGGAGAACAAAACAGGCCAGGGACTGTTTCAGCTTTTCTCAAATGTGCCAGACCAGTGCTTTCAGCAAGTTGCACGGAAAAAAATGTCATTATCAATCAAAAGGATAAGTTGTCCATGACATTCTGAAAAAAAAGTTATTATAATGATGATATAACAATAATAATAACCACTACTCCAAATCCCCCTAGCCGATCCTCAACTTGGCAACATGTGATTAAGATGCCAAGGTTCTTCAAACACCACATCTGGGTTCCAAGTCCAGCACCACCATTTGCTGATCATGAGACCTAGGCCAAGTTGCTAACATTTCAAGCCTCAGCGTTCTCATCTGCAAAATGAGAGTAATAATGGTATAATCCCCACATGTTTCCTGTGAGAATTGTTACCAGAAGCACCTGTAATAGTAAATAGCTGCTCGTGGGAAGTCCACAGTAAAGAGTATCCATCATTATTGTCAGAGTGGAATTTAAAATAGGTGATAACTGAGATGGTCCAGCCAGCAACCAATCAGATTGGAAGTTGGCCATAAGCAACTAGCTTGGCCCACCCATGGCATACCAGCTATTGGCCCTGGTCATCAGCACAATTACCACCTCCCAGGTACTAAACTAAGCATTTGATATCCCCTAATGCATTATCTCATTTAATCCTCACAGTAAGTTGGTTATTTAATGAAATCCATGCAATAGGCCATTTATAAATAAGACCATGACTATAAAATCAGGGTTCTAGACAGACTTGACACATGTATACCTGCCACCCTAATGATTCTCAATATGTGAATTTCAGGGGTTGCTTTTGCTGGGAGATTTTTAGCATCATTACATGGGTTCTTTCATCTACTTTCTAATTCTTTCAATAATCTTTGGAAAACAATATAATGGTCAGTGGCCTCCGTTTATTCATCTATTAAGTGGATATTTTTTTTCTAGGTTCCCATAACTCTTCCCCGACCAAACCTAGGAATATCAAAGGTTCCTCCAGCCAAAACCAAATCACTAGAAATCAGGCATTAGACAGCTCTGCTAACCCCTCAGCCAGAACTTCAGTTAAGTCAACCTCTCCAGGCTTCCAGTCCGGTCCATGATGTTGGTTTAGTCATTAAGGTCCACACATGCCTTATGCCTGAGCAGATTTCAAATTCAGTCCCTGATGTTGTTGTCCCAAAGAATTTTGCTTAAGGACCCTTCAAACATTCCTTGTGTTCTTCTCTCCCAAGAGTTGTGCTGCATTGCTGGCTTCCTGAAATTTACTCAGCTTTCTGTCACTATGTGATGATGATTCCATGTTATTAATAGGTGACTGCTTATTAATTAGTATCATTAGACATGCACCATGCCATGCAGACAGTACCACAGAGGGGCCTGGCATTCTTCAAGGAGAGGACTTGCACAAAAAGACTTGACCCTCAGGGCCCAGTGAAAGGACACAGGGCTGGCAGTGAGTCACCAGGCACCAACAGCAGTGCTTCCTACATTCTAAAATTCGGGTGCCTGATGTGGACAACTGTGTCTGGCAGAGGAAGCGATGAGAAGAAGTGGACATGACATTTGCAGGCTCATGAGAGACAAGCCCGATGAGAACTTGGGCATTCAGGCCTTGAGGGGTCAGCTCCTGTGGGACGTGGCTCATTCCAGGCTTCTCTTCCACCAGGACATCCGTGCTGCCCGAGAGGCTGCAGGAAAGTCTCTCTCCCAGGACGGTCAAGAGTCTCCATCACCCAGTTCCTTTGGGGAGTTCACCACCTTCTTTTCCCTACTCTACTTATTCCATGGAAATAAAATAGTCTCTGGGGCTTGCAACCTCTGAGCCTCCAGACACCTCCCTGAATTTTGTCAGATAATTGGAACCAGACTCCACATAAGATGACCAACTCTGGCCTAGGGGAGAGCCCGGCTAGGATATTGAATGCCCACCCAATGGCTGTATCCTTTCCCCCACCCCCACCCCTGGCACCCAGGACCAGGCAACTCATCTAGACTGATGGGGAGAGAATATCTTAAAAAAAAAAAACTACATGAGAAAAAAGTGAGGAGGAAACTATTTATTCTCACACTGATGATTTTCAGAGCAATTCCTGCTTGGAGATCAACTGTTAACATGGTCCAGGTATATTTGGGGTGTTTAATGGGCTAGAATATTTGAGTGCCAGGGAGTTCCCTATTAATACTTGATGGTTGCATTCTGGAAATTCTCACTTTCTCCAGTCTATGGTGGAAGTTCTTAAATTTCACTCCTCCCACCTAACAGGTGTCAAGAGGGCAGGACTTACATTTCTGATAGAAACAGTACAGTGTTGTGGTAAAGGGCACAGACACCGACTCCAGACTCTGAAGGTTGGAATCCATTTCTACCACATCCCAGCACCGGGACCCTGGGCAAGAGGCTTGACCACACAGTACTTCAGTTTCCCCTTCTAAGCCATGGGGATCGTATTTACCTCACAGGGTTGTGGGCAGAATTAAGTGAGCTAATATTTGTAAAGCACTCAAACGGTTGATGCCATGGTATAGAAGCTGTGTAAATGTTTGATTTTTTTGTTTTGTTTTGGTTTTGGTTTTGGTTTTTATCAAGGCAGAGTCTTGCTCTGTCACCCAGCTGGAGTGCTGTGGCATGATCATAGCTCACTGCAGCCTCAAACTCCTGGGTTCAGGCAATCCTCCTGCCTCAGCCTCCTGAGTAGCTGGGACTATAGGTGTGTACCCACACATCTGACTGATTATTTTTCTTCATATTTTTTGTAAAAATAAAGCCTCACTTTTTTCCCCAGGCTGATCTCAAACTCCTGGCCTCGAACAATCCTCCTGCCTCAGCCTCCCAAAGTGCTGGGATTACAGGCGTGAGCCACCATGCCCTGCTAAGTGTTTGATGAATAAAACAATTTCCCGTGGCCCCTACTCCCAGGAACCTCTGAATAAATGTCCCATAATAATGGCAGTGGTAATATGCTGCTTCTGAAATACCTCAGGCTGGTGGGCAAGAAAGATGCCCACTATGCCATCACCTTGCCGACCTTGCTGGTGGAGTTTCCACAGGCCCTGCTCTGATACCTGTGCCTGTCTTGCTCCTTGGTCCATCCTCCTTTCCCACTGCCTCTCTCTCTCCCTCTGCTGGACAGCACTCACACCATCCCTGCTGCTCACATAGCAGCGCCTGCCCAGCCTCTGTGCCTGCGGGTAGGAAAGGTGGCCCCAGGGGAGGTGGCTTTGTGGCAACTGAGGCACACCCCATCCTCAGTCCCAACACCCATTCTCTCTGACCCACGCACTAGAACTATTCTTAGTTGATAGACTTTGTCTGGTTGGGGGGCGGGGAACAGGCTCCCTAGATTTGAGCTGAAGATGGAATGATTGCCAAATGCTAACAGCTTTTTGAACAGGACGCAGTTAAAAATATGTCTGAAATGGTTTTAACTCAAACTCAAAAAATAGCTTCACTAACCGGGGAGCTGCAGGCGGGGGGTGTGAAAGTGGAAGAGGAAGAAGGATTCCCTTGGAGGGACCCACGGCAAACCTCACCTGGGGACACCTGAGGGACTCACTCCTGCTTTACGTCCCCACGTGAATAATACCTTTCCAAAGTCCAGGGCCCATCTCCAGGGAAAGGGGGACCACCGGGAAGCTTCTTGCCACTCCATACCAGGAGATGCTCCTGAGAAGGGCTACACTGTGTGACTTCCTAGACCCTCCAGACTCAACGTGTGGCCCCAGCAGCATTGCCTAAGGGTGTGCTGGCAAGGCAGAATCCAGCCCCCACCCTTGCAGACCTGCCGAGTCAGAATGTGAATCAGCAAGACGCCCAGGGGATTCCAACTCAGGTTCCAACTCCATACGTGCTGTCCTAGATTCCGTCACGACACCTTAGCCCTAAAAGGGTGGGGCCCACCACCAGATACTGATAGCTAACCCCCTGCCATTCAAACATGCAAGCCCATTAAAAAGACCTGGACCAAGTTGACATCTGACCTCCAAGCAGGACGTTCTAGAACTGCTCTGAAAATTGCTAGAGTGAAAAGAAATAGTTTTCTCCTTGTTTGTTGTCGTTGTTGTTATTCTCATAAAGTTTCTCTTGGTGAGTCCAACCAACTATTTCTCCCCATTTGACACATGAGAAAACTGAGACACATGCAGGAACCCACCTAAGGTCATAGGCTAAGTCAGGTCTAACAGTATCAGCCAAACCCCCACTCTCTCCTCTAAGACTGTGGGGCCCGAATTAGCCTCAATCAGCCCTAGCCAAGATTAACAGAGGACTTGTGATGTCTTTTTCCTAGAAGCAAAGGACTTAACAACATAAGACTATTGCTTAAAGCAACGTTTCTCAGAGTATGTTCAGCAAATTACTATTCCTATCAGACACTCTGTCAAAAACAGTTTTTTTGTCAAATATATTTGGACAATTAATAATATTATGAATTTTAATATTAAAATTCAGATAGATAATATATATATGTCTGTCTGAGAAGTCCTGCTTGGTTAACATTTTTTAGTCCAGTGTCTTCCAACATTATTTTAACATAGGACTCTTTCTTCCCCACCAGAGACTTATTAAAGAAAATCATCATATTCTGAGAAATACATGTTGAGATTCACCACTGTTTACCACTTAATCACATGCTCAATCAGTCTGCAGGAAAGCATAATGTTTCTTAAAGGAAGGAGGTAGGGGCCAGAGAAGGAATTTTTAATAACAACCCCCAAAATGCCATCATTTTTGTCTTTGATCACTTCCTGTAACATGGAGCTCACTACCTTACAAAGCAATCCAACTCAGCTCCAATATCTAGAAACATTATTACATTAAGCCAGAATCATCCTCCATAAAACATCTTAGGCAGCCATTGTCTGAAATCTACCTTCACCACCAATATGCATAGGGAACTAGTCACTGTTTCTTATCGTGACCCCTCTCATGTGACTCTGATAACAGTAAACTTCTAAGTCTACCTTCTCCTCTACTGTCCAAACCTTCAAATATTTCTCATGATCACAGAAGTTTAGAGCTTAAGGTGTTTCAAGGATTACCTAATCCAACCCTTTTATGTAATAGATGAGAAATCCATGTCCAAGTGCAATCACGTGACTCGACCAAGGTCAACAGGCAGTGGAAACTTAACCTGGGAGACTGGATGTGAATAGAGCAGGGTCCCTGTGTCCTTTTCATGGTAGGAGACCTTTCTTTCCTTCCAGGGAATTCCTGGGTGCCCGAGGTCTACATTGAACCTCCATGGTCCATCACAGAGAACCACAGACCTCCCAAGCCCTCTCCTGGTACCCTTGTCAGACACCACACGGGGGACACATGAGTCCCAGTGCTCACCCAGCATGGGGCTTCGTGTGCCAGCCTCTCTCCTCCTAGAGTGGCCAAGCTGGGACTGTTCTTCACCGCACGCTGCCTCCTCACCACCACTGCCATCTGCACCCTCCTTCTCCAGGCTCACCATCTGCTCTCCTGGTACCATTCAGCCGCCCCAGCACTCTGCTCAGTTTCCCAGCCTACTGCTTGAGCCACTCTCTCGGTGACTTGAGACTTTGCTTTTCTCATCCTGTCCACCATCTTCATCCACTCAGTCCACAGCACCAAGGGCTTGTGTGCATGTCGCCTCTGGCTCTCTCACTCCCTTGCATGTCAAGTCCCCACTAACCTGGAAGTTCCACAGAGCCCCTGGCTTGAGCTGGTATTTTGTCACTAGCTACCCAGAACTGCTGAATACATCAATGAGACTCTTTCTTTCTGCACCTTCTCTATCCCACCTTCTTGATCCCCCTTGCCACCCATATCCTGAAATCCCATCACTGAAGCCCACTTGCCCTCCTTCCTACACAAACAAACCCTTCCTATAAAACAGGCAGGGTCTGGGTACACAGTAGGCATTAGGTAAATGCAGAGTGATATGGCAGGGTCACTAAGAAACATTCCTGTAAGCTAAAGATGACTGCTGCTTCCTTCCTCACTAGAAAGGTCTACATTGCAGGAAGACAGTGACCACATGTATATAATCATATTTACATCTGAGAGTTCTCGATAAATATGTGAGAAATGACTAAAAAAGAAGTTTTCGGCACTTGTGACACTCCTCACAATTTCCACTGGTTTGGCATCCATTCTGTGCCAGACACTTCACATATATTATCTCATTTAACACTTACAAGAACTCTGTGCAGCTGAGAAAGGTTTGGAGAAAAGATTTCGACCTTGAGCTTCCCGACTTCCAAACCTGTGCCATTTCTCTCTCCTGTGCATCCAAAGGTTTCCATCAAAGGGGTCCAGCCCTAGATCCTCATCGCCTGGTTTCAGTTAAGAGAGATTAGTTTCCGTTTCCTGCTTTCTTTCTTCCCTTTCCTCATCACCAGTTCTTCTCCTCTCTGACCACCACTTTCTACACCTCTAGTGCCATGAGAAGCCCTGCCTCCCACCCTCCTGTGCTCTCCTCCCCGTCAGATACATGGTAAATGCATACATCAGCAGACAGAAGATTTGCACCACAGGCTGCTCTGGAAGCAAACCAGAGTCCTGTGTGAAGGGTAACTGTGAGAAACAGATTTCAGTGATTAATGCCCTACGCACACTGGTGGGTGAAAATAGATTTTAAGCAATTGTTGACTAAGAAAGCCTCAAAATATAAAAATCTGGCACGTAACTATGGGGACATGGGAATCAACCTCTTCCCCCACCAAATGCCCTGATGCATCTGTTTCCAGACTCTGAGTTAACTGGCTCGAGGCTTCTCTCTATTTTTCAGCCTCTGGTAAATGAGTCAGTGGTCACTACTGATGCCAGAAATGGGGAAGGAAATACTCCAGAAGTCTGGAAAACTCCACCAAGCATGGATAAGTCACCCCCAAAGAATCCAATTGTGTCAATAGCTTCACATTCTTAGTTTCTAAATATTAACTCTCTGTCTTGCTCCTCCATGCCATCGCCTTCTCTAAAATGTACCTTCTAATTCATGAGACAAGTGTGGACCACTTTGAACATGGATGGTCCCACTCCCTCTCAATGTTTCTGCTCAGGATTGAAGTATCTGAGGACCATGTGCTGGAGATGGGTGAGATTGGTACAACAGGGACTTATAAAAAAAGACCAGATGCCCCTTTTACTTCCCAGAGAAGTCAAGAAAAACAGAAGACAAGCTCGGGTCAGGCTAACTGTGTTGCTATCCTAAACCACACCCTATCTTCCTTCTTGTCATTCTCCAGTGCAGAACAACTCTGGTGGGGAGTGAGACATACCAGGCTCACAGATACAACTATCAAGAAGAGGTAATAGCTCTGAATCATGGAAGTGGCCCTCTATCCAGATCTCTTTTATAAGTCATAGGCTGAATGTTACCTCTTTTATTTTTTGGGGGGGGAAGGAAACGGGTGAAAATCGGGTCTTGCTCTGATGCCCAGACTGGTCTCGAACTCCTGGCCTCAAGGAATTTTCCCACTTTGGCCTCCCAGAGTACTGGGATTACAACTGTGAGCCACCACACCTGGCCAAATCTTTACCCTTTTGTACCTGCTCTTGAAAAATCGATCTTGATCCAAAGAACTTTATTAATTCTCCCCTATCTGTATGAATTTTCCTCCAAGCATCTACCAAACTATTCTTGAGCATAGTTTTATTGATTGATTATATCACATTCCAATTCAGGGCCACAGCAGTAAACAAGACAGGCAGAGCTCCTGTCCTCATAGCTCTTATATTCTAGTAGAAATAATGGATAGAAAACAACAGGACACACAACCAAATGAGATACTTTCATATAGTGATAACAACTAGGAAGAAATCAAAACCGTAGGCTGTGCTGAAAAATGGCTAGTGGAAGGAAGAGCCATTGTTACATCGGATGGTCTCAGAAGGCTTCGCTGAAGAAAAAAAAAAATGATCCAAATCTTGAGTGATAAGAAGGAGCACAGCATATATGATTTTTTTTTTTCAGGATGATGAGACAAACATCACTTGGCAAAAATCCAGCTAAATGGTAAATCAAGTTTCAGAAATAGCATGAAGTTTGTTGTTTGGTGGAAATATTTGCTATAGGAAGGACATGAGTAAAGAGGAGAACCAAGATAACAGATTTTTTCTTTTTAGCCTCAGGAAATATGTAACTACCTCTCAGAAGATTGGAATCTTCAGCTTTTATAGCATGTGTTTAAGAAAATAGACTCTGAAAGCAAATTGCCTAGTATCAAATGCTGGCTCCACCATTTACCAGCTTTGTGACCTTTGGCAAGTTATAGAACTTCTCTGTGCCTCATTTTCATAATCTGTAAAATAGTTATAATAACAGTACCTACCTCCAAAGCTTGTTGTGGGAATTAAATAATTTAATAAATGTAAGCCTTCAAGTGTTACATAAATGTTACTATCTTCATTGCCAGGTATATCCCTTCATAAATACCCAGGTATAACACCAACATCAAGCATTTTCTCAGTTCACCCAATGGGGCAATCAGTGCAGGGACCCCTGTGCAAATTAAGGAAGCCAGATCCCAACAGGAAGGTGATTGTAGTCCTAAGCTTGAAGGGGGTGGTGGGGGTGGGGGTGGAGAAGAGGGCTGGGTGTGGTAGCTTATGCCCGTAATCCCAGCACTTTCAGAGGATGAGGAGGGAGAATTGTTTGAGCCCAGGAGTTCGAGACCAGCCTGGACAACATAGAGAGACCTTGTCTCTACCAAAAAATCAAAAACTTAACTAGGCATGATATCATGCACCTTCAGTCTCAGCTACGTGGAAGGCTGAGGCAGAAGGATCACCTGAACCCAGGTGGTTGAGGCTGCCTGCAGTGCACTATGATTGCACCACTGCACTCCAGCCTGAGCAACAGAGTAAGACCCTGACTCAGAAAAAAAGGCAGAAATGGAGAGCTAGTGTGTGCAAAGTTGTAGGAAACTCTGCTTCCTTTAGAAGCCTCCAAGGCACACAGTGATCCTCTGTGTAAACTCACATTTGGTTTATAGAAGAGAGCCTCAGCATTCCCAGGACATTTCCCCAGGTCTCTTCCTGGTTACAACCACTACCTATGATCCAGAGTTTTCAGTTACCAGATATCAGTATTTGTCAGGGCAAAAAGCAGATATCCCGAGCCACAACTCACCTGATTCCTGTGTGAGCTGTAAGTCTGTTCAAGGCTCAGCAGCACACATGGCCTAGCATGTCAAAGATGTTCAAAAAATGTTTGTAGAATAAATAAATTGTGTTTCTCTCATTATGTGTGTGCTTCCAGTGGACAATAATATAAAGCATCTACTTTTGCCCTTCAGTGCTGGGAAGAAAACTAAATAAATGAAGCATTTGAAACTATCCTTTGGCATCACAGAATAACAGCAAATGGGAACATGGTTGTTAGTTTCTAGGGTGGACAGCCATTCAGCAAGCCCTCAACAGCTTGCTGCTCTGGTCCCATCTCAACCCTCCTGTGGGGCAATAATGATCCTTAAAAACCTTGTGGGCTTATTTCCCCTCACATTCACATTTCCAGAATTGCTCCCAGCACCACGGAGAGCTCCCAACAGCTGCCCTCTCTGTGGGGCCACCTCCGTTTTCTCAGCACCACGGAGAGCTCCCATGAGCCTCCACAGGTGTACAGAGCCTAACATCTTTCACAGTCACAATTTCACCCAGACTGCAGACAGATGACCCCTAGTGACACCATCTCCACCACAGCTTAAACACGGGAGCCCTCAAAGTTCTCCAAAGTCCAATAACTGCCCAAAGAATCTGCTGTCCCACAGTAGGGCTGGTGCAAGTGGTCCTAAGGGTAGCTGACTAATGATTGCAACTGCTTTTGCGCCAGATCAGCACTTTTATTTCCTTTCCTCTATCTTCCCCATCCTCACCCCAGAAGTTAAATGACCAAGGTGAATTCTCAAGCCACAGTCCAAACTGTGATCAGATCAACTTGGATGCACTAGACAAAACTGATCTTATCTGAATGGTGACTTTATTCACTTTGGAGAGAAGACCTCATTACAATAATAAGAAGTGACAGAAATGGGAGGAAAAGCAGTCACAGCAGATCCAGGAAAGAATTCACTTTACTATCATTTCAGAGGATTAATTCTAAGCTTCCCTTCTACAAACGTCATTTTTCACTCCAGCAGGAGGTCCGGGGGTCTGAAATGATTTCTAGCTGACTTGCAGAATGCATCTCTCTGCACCTGATTTGCAATCCATTTCTGCTTCCTTCTACCAAGCTCAATGATATTTGTTTAATGGTCACTCAGCCCTCCACATATGCCACTGAGCTGATGCAAGGAGGCACACAAGTCCAAGGTCAGGTGGTAGGATACAGGTGTTTGAGAAGGTCTGAGAGTGTGTAGGTAAAAAAAACAGGGTGTGAGCTTACAAGCACAGAAGAGGTGTAAACATTCTCACAAGAATAGCACTGCATGACTACAAGGGGGAGAGGAGTGAGGCTATGTATTCAAGTGACTGTGTGTGCTTAAGATAATATATTATTTCTACACCTGGCCCCACTCTAGGTCCTTATCTATGAACCCACTTAAGTGGGAGGACTACATCATCACTTGGATTTTTGTCATTGGAGATACTAAATAGTTCCAGTCTCTTTTCCTCGGCTACTTCCTCAATGCTGACCCCCTGGATCCACTACCTCTTCTCAGACTTGCTGCTTCTTGGATTTGCACTTTCTCCTCCCTGCTTTACTCGTGCTGTTCCCTCATCCCCAGATCCTCTCTTGAGTGCTTCCTCCTCTCCATCTCCTCACCCAGTTAAAATTATATTCACTCTTCAATGTCCAGATCAAAGTTCACCTCCATGATGCTGTCCCTAACCCTCCCTCCATAATAACTAGTCACTTCTTTCCCTTTGTTCTCACAGCAAGAAAGAGTTGTCTGCATATCTCCTTCCCGTTCTGGATAGTAAGTTCCCTGAGAGCAAGGATCTTTCTTTTCTATCTTTGTATGTGTGGCATCACACTGCACACAGTTCCTTGCTCATCACAGGTACCTCATAATACACTTCTGAGTAAATGAAGGATTGGACAAAATTCAACAGTATAAAGCATAGGTCAGGATATTTTCCTCTGTCACCTTTCCCCTGAAATACTGTATTATAACTATGTGTAAATGCTCAAGTCTTTCCAGGTGCTGATTTTCTGATTTTTAACAACTGGGGAGGAAAGAAGAAGTTGATCTGAAGTTGCTATTGTCACTGGCTAAGCCTATGGCCACAATCCCCAGCAGTGAACAGGACAAAGCTTTGCTATCAGATCAGAGCATACCTCAGTGACTCTCACTTGTGCCACGGGTGACATCTGCCCAGCTGACAGTTAGAATCTAGACTCTAATTTTGACTTTGAAGTACTCACTTGATATCTCCTAACCTAGCAAACTTATCTGAACTTAACTTCTAGCCTTTCAAGACTTACAGTACTTCCCTGATTTCACAAGTCCTAGCTCTTCCTCCAAAAATACATACTCTCACCTTCCAGCTCTCTCCTGCCTCACAAAACCTCCATTTATGGATCTTTCAAAGCAGCCCTGCACCAGGTGCCAATGTATCCTGGAGGAGGAAGAGTGACTGTATGTGTGAATGTGAGCATGACAAGACACATGTGTGTTCAATTATTTACACTCAGAGCATCACTCTGTGTGCCATTACACAAAGGTCGATGCACACTTCTATCAGGAGCAGTACATTATTCACAATAGTAAAGACATGGAACCAACCTAGAAGCCCATCAATGGTGGACAGGATAAGGAAATTGTAGTACATATGCACCATGGAATACGCTGCAGCTACAAAAAAGAATGAAATGATGGTCTTTGCAGCAACATGGATGCAGCTAATGGCCATAATTCTAAGCAAATTAATGTGGAAACAGAAAAACAAATCCCACATGTTCTCACTTATAAGGAGGAGCTAAACACTGGCTACACACAGACATAAAGATGAAAACAACAGACACTGGGGACTCCCAAAGGAGGGAGGGAGAGAACAAGGGTTGAAAAAGTATCTGTGGGGGACCATTCTCACTATTTGAGTGATGGGTTCAACAGGAGCCCAAACTTCACCATTATGCAATATAGTCATGCAACTAACCTGCATATGTACTCCCTGAATCTGAAATAAATAATATTAGATAGATAGATAGAGATAGATAGAGATGATAGATGGATGATAGGTAGATGATGGATGATAGATTATAGATGGGTGATTGATAGATATGATATACAGATGGATGATACATGGATAATAGGTAGATGATAGATGATATAGGTAGATAGATCAATAGATAGATAATAGATGATTGATAGAAGGGTAGATGATAGATATAGATGGATAGGTAGAAAGATAGATGATTGATAGATGATTGATGGATGGATGATAGGTAGATGATAGACGATGAGATAGATGATAGATAGGTGATTGATGGATGGATGCTAGGTAGATGATAGCTAGATGATACATAGATAGGTCGATAGGTGATTGATAGATGGAAGGAGGATAGGTAGATGACGGATGATATAGCTGGATAGATGATAGGTGATAGATGGATGAATGATAGGGAGAGGATATCTAGAGAGATGGTAAATAGATAGATTGATAGATGATCGATGGATGGAAGGATGATAGGTAGATGACAGATAGAGATATCGATTGATAGATGATAGATGATTGATAGATGGATGGATGATAGGTAGACGATACAGATAGATGATAGATGATTGATGGATGGATGATAGGTAGATGAGAGATGATATAGATAGATAATAGATAGATGGTTGATAGGAGGGTAGATGATAGATAGATGATTTAGATAGATAGGTAGATAGTGATTGATGAATGGATGATAGGTAGATGATAGATGATACAGTTAGATAGATAGATAGAAAGATAGAAAGATAGATAGATAGACAGATATGATTGGTGGATGGATGATAGGTAGACGATAGATAGATGATTACACAGAGAGAGAGATAGAGGTAGATCTTAAAAGGAACAGCAAGCTCCTCAGCTCCTTATGAGAGGAAGCTCGATCAACTGGATGCCAGAGAAATGCCTCCATGCCTCCCTCCTAACCTTTCCACCCTGGAGCAATCATCAGTTCCCAGCCCCCACATACTCCTCAGCAAGCACTCCTGGGGTGAGTCTGACCAAGGGAGGAGGGAGTAAGTGACACTGTGCCTCTCAGACAACTCGTCTCCTCTCTGGGGTCCACAGGGAGGCACATGCTAGGTCTGCCATTCTGTGCATCTCCCATCGCTGACTTCAGGCACTGCCCCCTGTCCCATTTTGTCCAGTTTTCCCAATGCCTTAAGTTTTGATGGACAGATAATGACCTACCCACATTGCTCTGCCAACAGGGGCTGTGCCCTTTGCTTTGCACATACCTTCTTCCTGACTCTTGAGTTGTAAGCAGGACTCTGTCTTCTGGAACAGTCCCTCCGATCTTGCTTTTCCTGCCACCCACACTCTTGACAGGATGAAGAGCAGGCGGGGCACTCCAGACAAAAAGGAAGAGAAAGGAAAGGGACTCCATGCTCTCACAGTCCTGCCTTCCGAGTGAGCATTGGGTCTTCCCGTCATCACCTTCTGAGGACTCCGTGGCCTTTAACGTATCACTGCCTCTTCAAGCTCCGGACCTTCCTCTCTTGAGCCTCAATGTCCCCACCTGTAAAATGGAAACCATATTAAACTGAGGACTGCAATGACTAAAATAGATGACATAACTGCCATTGCTGGTGACAATGGCAGGCACATACCAGAAACAATTTGTGTTTGTTCTGAGCGGTGAGGGCAGGCTTCCAGGACTTCTATGGGTAGTGTGGCCTTGTGGCAGGTGGGGGCAGCAGAGGGCCACCGGGGAAGTGGAAGTAAGGGTAGAAGACCTAGGTCTCCAGAATCCTTGGTTGCAGGGGTCAAATTCCAGGAGCAGTCATCTCAAAATGTGTCAAATCCTCTAACTAGAAAAAACAGAAGAGGTCAATGTTCAGGTTCTGCTTATGAGTGAGAACATGTGGTATTTGGTTCTTTGTTTCTGTGGTAGGTCACTAAGAATGATTGTCTCCAATTCCATCCAATTTGCTTAGAAGTCCATGATTTTGTCCTTCTTTATAGCTGTGTAATATTCCATTGTAAAAAAGAAAAAAAAAGAAGAGGAAGCAGGTGGCAGGGAGGGTGGAGGCCCAGGTAGGTACACAGAGGTCTCTCTGAGACAGGCAGATTGTGAAGATCATGAGGTCAGATGTCTGGAATTCACAAAAGAATTGGTACCAGTTGGGGAGTTCAGGGCTAAGAGACCAATGACCCTGAAATTAAAGTTTCCCCCTCGGTGCCTCCCGGAGCCATACCGTGGGAGACAGGATTTTGTCAGACCCGACACAAGCAGCCCGTGACAGCAAAATTATTTTGTGAAGGGAAGGTTTGTTTTTTATGTATAATAATTCCCATTCTTAGCCCAACTATAAAGGTGTAAGACTTCCTCCAGGGTTGGGGATGCCCCTGTCTTGGGGCCCTCGCTAAAAAGCCCATCCCTGCAGCCTCCTTGTCTTATTTTCCAGCTATAAAAATAAATGGATATGCAGTGTCCTGGGGAAGGTATCAAATATCTATCCTCCGGTGTCACGGAGGCAGCCAGGCCTGAGTTTCATCCTACAAAAGGAGAGGGAATTGGACCAGACTCTTCTGCTTCTCCACCCTCCAAGATTCTAAGACTGATCATTTCATCACCTTATGCTAAGTGGCAGCTTATGCTAAGCTGGCACTTATGCAAAGTGCCAGCTCTGCAGTGAGTAACCCCCTTGGACAATGATGTCATATCACTGCCAGGGACCCTCAAGTGGGGCATCCGTGAGGTTCATCTGTCCCCAACACTGGCTTCTGGGGTTTTGGTGGCTCTGGGTCTTGAAGGTGTGTATACATACAAGGATCTTGCCCCCCAAAATGCACATTAGAATCCTTGGGAAGCTTTTTAAAGAGACCTGTCTACACCTAGGCTCCGTCACCAGAAATCCTTATTTTTTTCATTTTTATTTTATTAGTCTGGGTAGGACTGGAGATAATGGTTAAAATATATGCTGACAAGTAAGGCGTGAGCCCCAACAAGGCTGGCGGATACTGGCCAGCACACCACACCTGTGTGGCCAACTTGAGAGTCGGCTTAGCCACAGGGCTTAGTCAAGCAGCCCAGACGGTTCTGATGGGCAGGCAGAGTAGCGAGTCATTGGGTAGACTTTGCCCTGGGAAGATATCTGATGACTGAAGATTCCTCCATGAATGAGAGCAGGTCACAGAAAAACTGGCCCCAGGAGCTCTCTGCTCAGTAAAGAAAGCAAGACGATAAGGTTTGGGTCACGAGGCACACACACAGCGGAACATGTGGTCTTTGAGGACCGGAACAATGTCGTCTTCCTCTTTGAATCTCCAGTGCCTCTCACAGTGCCTAGAGCATAGGAGAGAGTCAAAACATCTGATGAATGTGTGATTGAATGAATGAACAGCACTGGCTTTTCACATGGGCTTCTGTCATGAGACAAAATGACACACAAGTCCCATAACCCAAACACAGCTCACACACTCTCTAAAGCAGGCTTTATTTTTATTGGATGGAGGGAAGGGGGTGCTGTTGTTCATTTTTCACATCAAATATTTTCAGGGCAGTTTGCCCAGAAATCACTAAGCAGTTTGCAAAGAAATGGGGATTTCTTGTCTTTGCGTAACCACTCCACCCCAGTCCCTCTTCTGGGTCCAGGAACACTTTCTGTGTGGGTGAGTTTTCAGAGGCAGGAGCCAAATGCAGCATTCTTGTCTCCAGAAAGTCTGCTGGGTGGTTCAGCTCTCCCTCAGTCCCCGGGCCTGTCCCAGCCCAACCACATGGCCCCTCAGCCCTGCTTCCCCTTCAGGCCCCCTCGCCCTCACCCCCAGCAGCACAGACCTGCTTCTGCCTTCCACTCTGTGATGTAGGTCTCTGGTTGAATTGGGGGAATTAAAAAAAAAAAACAGACGGCCATTTGGAATCTTAATGAGACCAAGTCCATTTCATTATGTTGTCATTTCATATTTCACCGTTTTGACAGTGAAGGCACCGGGGGGCCTGGGGGGGCTTTTTGCTTTGCACGCAGGGTGCAGAGAGGCAGGAGGCAGGAGGGACGAGGTGACAGACAGGAGGAGACCACTGTCCTCCCTCAGCCTCCCTGCCCACACCAAAACCCAAGTGCCAGAGGATAAGCCCTTTCCTCGGATGCCAAAAATGAAAGTCAGATGGAGGAGGCTGGAAAAGGACCTTCCACCAGGTTAAAGAGAAGCAGGGATTCACATGGGGCAGGAAGGGAGGCGCTCCCCCCCCTCCCCAACCCCCACTTCCAAGCTCTCGCATGTTCTCAAATACAAACAGAGCTGGCCTCGGGGCATCGTAGAAATTGCTATTATAAATTCAGATGGTGCACCGGGGGGTGCCTCATTTTCTATTATTGTGGCTGGTCTCGTGAGCCACTCCGGCAATAGGATCTCAGAAGTGCCAGTGCTGCCCCCGGGGGCACCGTTAGAAACACATTATTTTAAAGTACCGCAATAAAGCATGAACTCAAACAACTTCATTGAAATAAAGATTAATACAGAGCATGTGTTCCTCAACCCCCTCCCACGCACACACCCCACAACCCATACCTTTCCCGCACATACATAAACATGGAGGGGGTGTGGAGGAGGTGGTTGTCCGCCTCCCCAGCCCACCTGCCTTGCCTGAAGCTCAGGGCTTTGATGAGGCCTGGGACACAGGACTCGGGTGACCATCGGAAGAAGCGACCAGAGGAAGGCCGGGCAGCGCACAGGACACAGCCTGGGGAAGCGGGAGCATCACTGTGCTGTGACTCAGGCCCTTTAGCCCACGCGATGCCGTGGAAAGAGGCCTGGCCTCGGAGTCAGGAGCCTTGGGCTCTCGTTCAAGTCTAGCCACTACCAGAGGCATTAACCCGAGCACACCGTTTAACCTCTCAGAACCCCAATTATGTTTCCTATAAAAGAAAGCTAAACATCCTTCCCAGTCTTCCTGTTTCGCAAGGTGACGGTGGGGATGAAACAAGGAAAGGCAGGTTCCGACACATGCCGTGGAAACTGAAATGGGCCATCCCAGCATAAGGCCTGTGTCCTTTCCTCCAGGGCGTGGTCTGGGAGAAGGGGCTCAGAGGCAACACCTTCTTATAGCTCAGTCCAGGAATGAGAGGGGAAGAAGGGGGCTCCTGCTGCTCAGAGCAGCCAGGGCTTGGAGCAGGATTGACAAATTGGGACATCCCAGGCTTTTTCCACACAGGCCAGGAGATACAAGAAGGAGGGTAGAACTGAACCAGTACAAAAACAAAACAAAAAAAAAACCACAAAGGCGTGGAAGAAGGGCATGTGTGCTCCAGAAGGGAATTATGAATAATTAAAATAATCTGCCTGGGCACAGTGGCTCATGCCTGTAATCTCAGCACTTTGGGAGGCTAAGGTAGGAAGATAGCTTGAGGCCAAGAGTTCAAGACCAGCCTGGGCAACATTGTGAGACCCCATTTCTATAAAAAATTTAAACATTAGCTGGACATGGTGGTGCAAACCCGTAATCCCAACTACTCAGAAGGCTCAAGTGGGAGGATCACTTGAGCCCAGGAGTTCAAGGCTGCATGAGCTGCATTCCAGCCTGGGTAACAGAGCAGGTCCCTGTCTCTACCAAAATAATAATAATATTCTCACTGAAACCCACAGCCTTCCCTTTCACCAGAGAGTACTGAGCTGTTTCCTGACATTCTCTCATCTCTGAGGAGGGTTGGGGACGACAGTCATTTCTCTGTATCCTAGACAGAGCACGGAGAACACAGAGATAAAACCAGGACCAAGACACACAGATACTGGCCTCTAATCCAGCCTCCTTTGCTTAGGACCCAGATCTCAAAGAGGAATATTTGGAGGTGGTTTTCATGTAAGGGAAATGATTTATCAGATGAGGCTGTCTACTACGAATTAACAGACAGAAGATAAAATTCCTGCTGAAGGATCAGCCTTTTGTCCATTTGATTCCGAGAAAACATGCATTCAGGATCCTCCCGGAAGCCTTGTCCCTCTGGAGCTCAGCAGAATACTATGGGGGTAATTGGGAATGCTAGTCACCCCGGGGTGTCTGTCGGGGATAGCTGACTGGGGAGTTAGAGCAGGACACCCGCAATCACTCTTGCTGGTGTCATGCAGGAGAAAAGGGACTCATTCAAAGTAGGAGACAGATGCCCCAGTGGGTCTGCCTCTCTTTCACTTTCTGTTTCTGGAAGGGAAAGAGGATTGTCATAAAAATAACCGAACTGACATCAAATATTTAAATTTCAGAAATGGAGGAAAAAAGTAAAATTGAAAGTGAGATAAAAATACACTGTAAACAAGGCACAGAGCCAGTCTGTGGCAGGAGGGCGTTTTCTTTTCTGTCTTAGCGGGTGACACGCCATGCCACACCAACAAGCAGCACGCCGGATGGAGCCAAGGACAGGGCGTGGGGTGACAGATGTCTTTATCTCCGAGGGCTGGGGTGGAAGCAGCAAGCCCAGGTCATAGGCTTGCGTGGGCTGGGGCACTCAGCTCTGTACTGTGAACCAGACTGTCCTTGTCACTCCAGCCCACCATCTCTGAAATGCACATCGCTGGCCATGAAGGGGACAGGCAGAAATGTGGAGGAGGCAGTAACACCCGACTGCAGGGCTAGAGAACTGGAGGGTGAGCCCACCAAGTCTCTCTGCCTCCAAGGGCCAGGCACAGTTGGTGTGAAATCTGTGGGGAGTTATGAGGAGGGCAGGAAACACAAATTCAGGACGTTTGACAAAGAAATGACTCAGGGAAATGCAGAGACTCTCACCATCCTCTCAGGGACATGCAAATTCTCCTGGCCCTTGTCCTCTGCACTTAGCAGGGATGGGGGAGGCAGCAGGGCAGGGTGGAGAGCCCGTCTTGTAGCTAGAATGGCCTAGTCCAAACAAGCTAAAACCCGGGAGTGGTGGCACATGCCTGTAGTCCCAGTTACTCGAGAGGCTGAGACAGAAGGATCAGCTGAGTCCAGTAGATTGAGGCTCTGTGACTGTGCCACTGCACTCCAGCCTCAGTGGCAGAGTGAAACTCCAACTCAAAAAACAAAACAAACAAAAAACAACAAGCTGGGGATAAGGAATACAGGGTTGGAGAGGCGTGGGTTACTTAGAGCTTGAAACCTGGGACGGCACAGAGTCCAGGCAGACGGGCCAAGTAAGTTAAAATAAGCAGATGATGAGGCAGGAGTGTGGCTTCCACGGGACTCAGCAACCACGGGTGACTGATTGAGCAAGGCTGGGGTTTCGGGTTTGGGCACTGGATTCAGGGAATTAAGGAAGGCGTGGACTCTTGGCACAGGTATCTAGAGGAGGGAAAGCATGGGACTTCAAGGAGCTTTGCTTACTAGAAGCTTAGAGAGAGGATAAAGGCATGGAAAATAAAACTTCCAACAGACAGGCTGCTGTGTGCAATACTGAGCTCTCTGTCCACGCAGTATTCAAGTAGCATCTAAACACAGGAGGTTTCTACATCAAGGGGGCCAGTTATCCTATATGAAAATTTAAGATTCCATGATCCCACCACATTTTTCCTCCTCCTACCCGCCCAACCCCAACCTCACCCCAAACACACACACGATTACCTTCAACCATTCCAGTCATCAAATTAATAAGAGGAACTGGTTGGATAAGAGAGGGAAAATGCTTCAAACACACATACGAGTCCACTAAAATGCAAAGCTGTGTGCTCTCAAATGAAAATTGTGATCTTCCACGGTCCAAAAGTCAGAACTAGACCGTTTTCTTTCTCTGGATTGTAAAAAGCTGGGTGCTGCTACAGTGTTCTTAGGCCTTGACATTCTGGTTGGCATCTCCCTGGCTACAAAGGACTCGCCTACCTGATGCATGAGCACTGCGGCTCACGGCACAAAGGGGACTGTGGGGCTCCTGGGACTTGCCTGACCAGCAGCCACACGGCCCCAGACTCACATCATCCTTCCTCAGGTAAACCCAGTTGCAGCCCAGGGTCAGGCAACCACAGCTGTAGGAAAGCTGGCCAAAGCCCCAGGGAATGAATCTCGATCTCCAGGCCAATATGGTACGTCCATTCCTTTCACTAGTGATTGGTCTAGAAAAAGGCATCTGATGCCATTCTGACCAATGAGACTTGACAAGGAAGCCCGGGCTTCTGGGAAACTTTTTCTTCCCTCTCCAACATAGGCATGTGGTGTGTGGCTATCTTCAAGTGATGCCATCTCAGAATTATCTTGGGACCATGACAAGAAGGCAACCTGATAGGACAAACCAAAACACAGAGTAAGCAAAGTGGAATGAGAGAAAAATATTGGAAATATGTTGGAGCCACAGAATTAACCAACTCTGGAATGTCTATACCTATGCTTCTTGTTCTTAGAAATGACATAATATTTTCCTAATTATTAAAGCCACTTTTTAGGCCTGCATGGTGGCTCATGCCTGAAATCTCAGCACTTTGGGAGGCTGAAGTGGAAGGCTCACATGAGGCCAGGAGTTCAAGACAAGCCTGGGCAACATAGCGAGACCTCTATAAAAAACTAGCTGGGTGTGGTAGTACACACCTGTAGTCTCAGCTACTCAGGTGCTGAAGCAGGAGGATCACTGGAGGCGTTTGAGGCTGCAGTGAGCTATGATCACACTGCTGCATTCCAGCCTGGGTGACAGAGCAAGGCTTGGTCTCCTAAAAAAAAAAAAAAAGAGCAAGTAGTCTGAAGCCAAACCTCAGGTTGGAATCCTGCGGTGGGAGAGGTGGGGCAAGGGATGAAATATTACCCACTGGGTTGGGTACCATGCATGCCATCTGGATGATGGACTTAACAGAAGCCCAAACTTCACCATAACACAATGTACCCAAGTAACAAGCCTGTATATATACTCCTTGAATCTATAAACAAATAAAATAACAAAGCCACTTTTATCAGGGTCTTATGTGACCTGCAACTGGAAGCATTCTAATTGATGGGCACACCACACTGCTCTCGCCTGTGGGGCCTTTGCATGCGTCTGCCTTCCATCTGGCCTCTTTCCTGTCCAGTCCTCCTCCACCTGGGTAATGCGTCTCAGCCTTCAGGTTTCAGCACAGACCTCAGATGCTCTGGGAAGCCATCCTTGACCCTCTCCCATCTGCCCCTTCCCCCAGCATCCTGCATCCCCCCCCCCAACAGCACTTACCCCACTGTTCCACCCTGCTCTTCCCTTGGCTGTAAGTTCCATAAGGACTGGGGCACTGAAGATTTCTTTGACGACCCCTAATCTAGCACATAGTAGTCACTCAACATTATTCATTCAACAGATAACAAGAGACAATAAGAATAGTTTTAACACTTATTATGCATTTTATGTGAACCAAGTTCTATTCTAAGCATTTTAATCCTCAAAACAACAAATAAAGTGAGAAAACAGGGTCAGAGAAGTTGGGTCACTTGCCCCGGGTCACACAGCTATAGAGTGTGACAGCTAATCCAAGATTTTAACACAGGTGGTCTCCCTCTACTCCATCATACAGTACCATTATTGCTACATGCGAGGCATAGTTCTAGGTGCTGAAAACACAGTGTGACCAAGTCAAAGTTCCTGCCTTTGGGGAGCTTACATTTAATGGAAGAAGACAATCATAAATAAGTAAACAAATGCACACACATGTTGAATGAATGAATGAGAGCTGAGCGAGGCATGACACAAAGCACACAGCGGCCCGGAAGCCTCAATACTCAGCTTTAAATTCAGCCTCCTCCATGAACCCCTGACGAATCCCTCTCTGAAACTCAATTCCATCAGTTGCATAATTGGGATGACCGGGCATAAAATGGACATATTTGGAAAACAGCCTTTTCCTTCTCTGCTACATAACAGGGATTTAATAAATGTCAGCTGAAGCTGGATCCCCATGAAGTATGAGCTCCATGAGGCGAAACCAACGGACTCTCACAGTTGGAGAACCAGCTGAGACAGTCAATGGGAAACCGAATAGCTAAACTAGTGAAGGGTGATTGATCGTCTTAGACTGGAAGGATTCAGAGCCAAGCCAGCTCCTGGCTCCCCTGACATCCCCATCCACATCTGCATCTTTTGAAGACCAAATAGGGATTGGCAACATTGGGGACAAAGAGATTAATTTCTGGTGTTAAGTCACCACCCATGACATGAGAAACTGCCAAGATGTGTGCGTTAATAAAACCTTGTCTGTTCTCAAAGAACTAAAAATTGAGCTTCCATATGATCCGGCAGTTCCTCTTCTGAGAATATGCCCAGAGGAATTTAAATTGTTCTACCAAAAAGACACCCGCACACATATGTTCACTGCAGCATTATTTACAATAGCAAAAGCATGGAACCTACCCAGATGCCCAGCAAAAGTGGACTGGATAAAGAAAATGTGGTACATATACATGATGGAATACTACACAGTCATAAAGAAGAGCAAAATCATGGCCTTTGCGGCAATATGGATGCAGCTGGAGATCATCATACTGGATGAATTATCACAGAAACAAATAACTGAATACCAATGTTCGCCCTCATAAGCAGGCCCTGATCACTGGTCACATAAGCACAAAGGTGGGATAGGCAGATGCTGGACATTGCTAGGGAAGGGAGGAGAAATGGGGGATACATGGCAACACACTGTGTACCAGGTCCACTATCAGGGGGATAGAGGGCCCGCCAGAAGCCTAAACTTCACCTGCATGCAACTTACTCATGTAGTAAATCCTCACTTATACCCTGCAATGCTAAAATAAAAATTTGAAATAAATAGAGCCTTTTCTGGCCTGCTAGGGTCTCAGCGACTGACCGGAGGTCAGCAAGGAGACCATTACCAGTGGAATGTCTAGCCCCTGGCTGGTGGATGGTAACAGAAAGGAAAGTCGAGGGTCCTGATTGATGGATTCTATCTTCTTTTATAAAGCAACTCTAATTACATTTAATTATTAACACATATTAATGAATCTATTGGAAAGTTCGTTATTTCGGAATGAATACATAGTAAAGTACTTGGTACTATTTTGAAAACTGCAGCCTTCCTCAGCCCATCTTTTTGACTTCCCCAGGGCAAAGAATGTCACAAAGGAGAGGGGAGCAAACATTCTTGTAGTATGGAGCAGTCTTAACTATCAGACTGACATCATGGCCAGGCTTAGAGAGGCTCAGGATCTTGCAACAGATGGTTTTCAAAAAATTGAGGGTGCTATCTGGTCGTTGTACTACTTAAAACACAGAAGCTTCAATCTTATGGGAGAAAATATCCTGACTGGCTTTATAGTAAGTAAGTTTATGTTCCTTTAACTAAAGAAGTTTTATATCTGAAAGATTGTCTGTTCCTTCAAATTATTCACCTGCGAAACCCATACACTTAAGCCAACAATTTACCATGGCTTAAAACATTCATGGAACGCTGCTCTGGAAAAGAACACTAAGTCAGATTGATCCACCCTAGAAAGACATATTTATTACTCTACAGTCACATGAGTATGTTTTCCCACAACATCTTAGCCAGTCTGATAATGGAGATATCTAAATTTGGCTCTAAACCACTCTGGTTATTTCCAAAAATAAAATCTACCCCAATTAAAGGAAAATATTTGGATCACTGAAGATGTTCAAAGCAATGTATCACAACACATTGGTAAGCATCCCAAATAACAAATAAGAAGCCAACATAAAGGTCATTGCCCTGATTCAACAAATAAACATGCATATGGGTGTGTATCTGCATCCATGTTTGCAGATGCTTAAGAAACTTCCAGGAAAACATACTATTTTGACACAGGTCATTTGATGATGCCAAAATTATGAATAATTTATTTTTTATTGTATTTCCCTGTACTTTCAAAACTTTCTGCAACAAGCCTATATCACTTTTGTAATCAGGAAGAAATACAATAAATATTTTATACATGTATTTTAAATGTGCCACAGACCCTGAAGGCAACTTCAAGTCAGAAGTTACAACAGTACTTGGCTCAGGAAAGCATCGAGGGATTAAATGCATTGCTTTCTATGCTACAACTTTTGAAGGGCATGACCCTCATTTAGATGTACAACTTCTATTATGTTTGTTTGTTTTTTTTAAGAAATCACTCTCCATTAACTTAAGGCCACATCATATAATGTCATTCCATCTGTGCCAGTGGCAACCGAGCTCTGTAATGAAGACCTTCTAGAATGTGCAGTCGCCAACCCCAGCAGACAGAGCTCGAGGCAGACCCACACCATGCCAAACACCACTCCACTACATAGGGTCATGGCCCAGAGTGAGGCCCCAGTGAATTTCCTTTGAAAAACCCCACACCACACTCGAGAAACCTTTCTAAAGGAAAAGAGGAAAAGGCATGACCCCATCTGAAATGTAATTTCTTGTGTTCTCTATCACAAGATATCCAAGAGGATTGGCAAGAAATAACAATAACAGTGACTGGCATGGCAGGGCAGTCCTGGTTGTTTCAGATACTCTAGGCAAACAGAAACTTCCTTTCCTCATTCAGGGACAACTGCTCAGGCATAAATTGCTTTATGATGTCACAGCTGATGCTTACAGACAAATAGGATGACAGAGGAAGAACAGCGAGGTAGGGCCACACTGGCAAGAAAGACGTAAGTTTCTTGCAGTGAAGAAAATGGAGAACTTGGATTCCTGAGATGTGCTCTGAAGATCTCCAACACATCACTTCTTTGCAGGAACCAAATTTTTCCTCTCTGGGTACCTCAAATGTGCCTAACTCGTGCTGTCCTCTCTTCCATTCTTTCTGATGTGGACTCACCAATAATACTCAACAACACAACAACAAAGTTTTGCATACTGCTTAGAAACAAAAGGGAATCAAGGAAAGAAAAGGATGACTGCCAAGAGTTGCAGCATGACTTACGTGTTTTTGGCAAATTGGAATGTAGGGGTGCATCTCTCCCACATGACGGGACCTGGAAGAGGCTTGGGTCGGCTGAGGAGTCAGGTGATCCTAGGGGGAAATGAACAGGAATGACTGAAATAAATCTGTCAATTTCATTATTGTTAATCTATAAAAATTCTCAACAAAAGCCTAAGTTCCAAAGAAAACAATATGGCCGGGGAATTTACCAGGAGAAGGGAGAATTCGCCAGGAAGACAGCAACTACCTGGCATTGCCACAGCTCTTCTCACACATTAGCTGACAAGGTGAGCCCTAAAAGGGCAACAAGCAGTTTGGCTGTATGTGGATTATACCTCAATAATGTGACTTTTTAAAAGAGAACACATGAATGCAGACAGTGTAGACATTTTTCTATAGAATTTCACTCTCTCCATGCAACTAACCCTTGGTAATGAAGGGCATAGTGCATGGCAGAATTACACTCCCGGCTTTGCATGGATAGTGAGCATCCTAGAATCTGCTGTGAGTCCTCCCTTTCCAGCTGGCCCAGGCATCGGTATACTCTGATGGAGCCTTGAAGCGACTCCGTGTCTTCCTTGGTCATGAAAGCCTCCCTACTGTGAAACATCTTGAAACTGCTCTGTACCTCTCAAAAACATTCCTGAAAGGCCCAACTGTGCATCTGTAATGATGTAAAGGAGAAATACTCTCCTTGCCAAGGAGCTAATCAGTCAACCACCATCACTGAACCTTTTATAAAGAATTCAGCCATACTTCACTGGGCTACCTGTCTATCTAAAAATCAGGAAAGCATCATGGGATATGCCTGATCATGGTTCGGCAGATGGTAGAACTTTAAATATGGAAAACAATCAACCAGTTTCTATGTTTCTAAGCATACATTCTTCAGAGACACAGAACTAGACTCTGGAGGAGACCAAGAGAGTTTCTGTCTTTGGTCACATTTTGATCCTCCTTGGGGAGACGACTTACGCGTTAAAAACTGAATACTTCCTACCTAATCCTGAGTTGTACTTCAAATCTTTAAAATTAAAAAAAAAAAACTTAAGTACTTCAAAAATGTTATAATTCACTCTATATGTATTTTAACAGTTTGACAGTTTACAATCACATTCACACAAATTAATCCAGTCCTTCTTACATTCCTATGAAACTTGTGTTCATCACCTTGCCTTATAATTACGTAATATGAAACAAGAACACAAGTGGTGTCACACACAGGATGTGATACTGGACAAATGTACTGTGTGGATAATCAATCCATGCCTCGGGCCTGTGTTTCCCAAAGGAAACTGAGACCAAAGCTTGATAAGTTTTTAGGTAAAAGAAAAGAGAAACAAGGGCACTTGGAGAGAGGGTGATTGTGAGCAAAAGCACGGTTGCATAACCACACGGGAGAATCAGTTGCTAAGCACAGGAGACCATGGTCCCAGACAGAACGCAAGGTTCATGCCCTTTTTAATCCCATACAATGACCCAGAAGGAATGCCTGCCCAAAATGGATGAGAGAAGGGTACTGGATATAAAAGTTTCTTGGTTAAACACTTCTCCAACCTCATCTAGATGGTGGGTTGACTGGTTGATATATGACAGTCCCATATAACACAGCATAGAAAATGATGGTCAAAAGGTCTGCAGAGGGCTGAGTGGCTCTCCAAGGGCTGATGCTGGGATGTTTCGAGAGAGAGGTCTGGGTCTCTGAGTCATCTCTACACATCCAGCACCACTGCCAGGCTTAATCATTCTTAGTGATTTCTTTCTTCTTCCCACTACTAAAAAAAGAAAAGAAAAGAAAAGAAAATCCTAAGTCCATGTGGATATTGTATAGCTCCATTATCATTCTGAAAGTCATCCAAAAACCTCTCATGGAAAACATCACTGTAGTATGAAATGATGTCATTACCAAAATCTAGAATATTCTTGCATTCCTATAGTAAAGAATTTATAGCTTCTTCTCTGGTTCTTTTTAAACAGGTGGGTAGACACAGTTGGCAGACACAGAAAAATGGAAGGCTTAAAATAAATTGTAATATTTCACTCTGATACATCATTCACTGAGTTGAAGCTCTGTCTAAACTGCATTACACCAGAATGTAAGAGGGTGTGGCCAGCCATTGCTAAATTCTAGGCCAGTTGCTTCAGAGCTGCATGCTAGTCCCTTCTCCATGGACTGACCTTAATGGCCAGGCATTTGTCAGAGCTCTTTCTGTGACCAAACATCACTTATTCCATATTAATGCTGTTTAGACTGCACCACCGAGACGGCCTGAAAATGTCTTGGGAGCAAGGTGTCTGGAGAAGCTAAGCCTTAAGCAGGCATCTTACCCAGATGTATCTTCCCCCTCCAGACTGGGTCTCATCACCAGCTCGGTCACCCTCTCAACCTGCTCCTGAGAAGTGAAGATGAAGGACCAGCAAGCACAACTGAGTCGTGTCCCCCCAGACGCCCACACAAACAACATCCTTCTCCTGCAGTGACGTTTTCTGAGAGGACAAACAAGGAGATGTTCCAAACTGAGAGGTCCCGTTATGGACATTGCAAAGGAACAAAATGAACATTGCGGTTCCTTGTGAAGGATGACATTCCAAAATTCAAAGTATGATTCTATCAGGAAGACTAGATAAGACACATCTGTGCCATGTGTGTCTGTGAGTAGTTTTAACAGAATGGCAGTGTTACGACAGGCAGCCTCCCCTTCCTACGATCCTGTCCACCATAACATCAGCTCTTCCTTCCAGGAGAGATCTGCTCACCTGTGGGAGTGTCTGCCAGGTAATTACAAGTCACTCCATTGCTCAGTGCCCATTCCTTTTCAGAGAGAACCAGACAGAGGGCTGACAGTGGAAGGAACCCCACAACCTTTCGAACTGTATGACTACTAGGCAGGTCTAACATCGTCTGCAAGGGAGTCCTCGTCTTTTGGTACATTTGAGTTTACAGAAAGCAACGTTGGTCTGCACGTGAGGATGCTCATTTCTAAGAAAATGAATTCTAGCAACCTGTTTGGGTGGGAGGCTTGGTGAGGATTAAATGCTTAATATTTATCGAGCACCTGCAGTGATCTATGTCCTGTTCGGAACACAGCAGAGGAGGCATAACTTCTCTTTCAATCAGGTTAATGAGGAATTGATTTTTGAAGCTTTTCAAAAACACAAAGTACGATGCCAGTGTTAAACACCAACCATATTGGGACTGGTGCTCACCTAGCCGACTGCCTAACATGGAAGAAAAATGTGGCCGATCAATTACAGATCTATAGCTTCTTCCCAAGGTGGTATTAGAGTGCTTTTGCCCTCAGCAATGTGTGTGAAGATGCACTGTCCCTTTGCTCAAAATGTGTTACTAATCAGAAGGCGATTCAAGCTTCTTCCTAGAAGTAAATGAATCTTCTTTACAACCAGGAGATGGGCTCAAACAAAATCTAGATGGGATGCCTAGGCCAGGGAACAAGCAAAAGGTTCTGTGGGAGCCTTTTGCAAAATGCGCATCATGGTTTCTCAAGACAACTGAGCCACCTGGTGTTAGAAAGTCACCAGTCATTCGTTGCCTTCCTCAGAGGGCAAATGAAGCCTTTCCCAAACGCCCCCCCAATGCAGTGTGAGCCAACATCCTCTACGGTGAAGACGAATTCAGCATTAAGCTTCTTAACTCCGAACATCCCAAATTCTGGTCTGGGAAGTATGCAGGAGCACACCCTGTATTGTGTTGGTCTGATTTGGATTGCGCAGATGAGTTTAAATCTATTGCAGTCTAGGTGAGACATACGTGCATATTGCCAAGAATAAAAATACGTGTAGCTACCACTTACTGAGGATTTAGTATGTGTCAGACCCTATGTCAGATGCCTTACCTACCGTAGCTCATTTACTCCTCAAACAACCCTTTGGAGTAGGTATTATCATCACCATCCTACACTTGAGAAATTGAGAGTCAAACAGAAGTGAGTTGCCCTGCTAGTAAGTGTCAGCAGTGGAATCCCAATCCCAGAGTGTCACATTTCAGGTCCGGTTTCCTTCATCACCGTACTCTGTCTCTCACAAGTAGAGCTACCAGCTACTAAACACCTACCTACATGCCATGCTTAATGATGGGCAGATTATGCATGTCACCTCACAGGCAGTAAGGAAAGGCATTCGGCAACTCTTTATCCTACTGGGGGCTTGCCTCATATACCTTGCCAAGATGTTTTCTAAGTGGGAAAGAAACAAAGGGCACTCCCCAAGAAAGTTATCACTCTTTCAAGGGATTGGCAGTAGTGGAAAACTGCCAGGCAAAACTGCCAGGGGAGGGGAGGTATATACCTCATCAACAAGGGGACCTGCATAATGAACATTTGTATACCTAACCCTGAATTGTACCCCACATATTTAAAATTTTTTAAAAAGTTATCATTCTTCCCTGGTGACCCAAACAAAATCCCGGGATGCCCTCACGATGAGTTTTCCTGTTGGGATAAAAATGCAGCAAAAACTCACAGAAATATATAAATAGAGATTGTCTGAATCCATTTTTAAAAGTCTGAATTACAAAACATTTTTAAAGAAATAAAATTTTTTTCACTGTTATAGAAAAAAAATAAAACAAGACTAAGGTAACGATATATTGCCAAGTAAAAATCCCGAATAGCTAAGAAAAATTCTATTTATCATCCCTTTGAGTTTTGCAAAAGAAAAGAGCTTTTACAGTACCTGCAAACAGTATGTTCTCTTAAGAATATGAAAGAGCCGCTCTGGGATCCAACTCCTGCCTGAGTTATGACAAACTCTGAGTTAGCAGGTCCCCAGTAGGCTATATATTAATAAACACTTTATCTCATATTTACTTTTGCAAATAGCTCTTTTCCAAGGAATGTGAATAGTTTTAGTCCATCATTTTTAAAATTTATATAATGAAGTAGGATAAGCTGTGGCCCGTAGGTGACGTTGCACCTCCCAAGTGACACCAAACTGGAATTAAGACCCAAGCCCTGCTCTGTCAGGCCTCTTGGGTCAGCCCACGTTCTTTCTTTGTTCTTCTTTCCAATCCACTAAGGTGAATCAAGCCCCTCCCTCACTCCCAACAAGTAAAATCTAGAACTCCTGAATCTAATCATTCATGTCTTTGTGTATACATGAATGGTTAATAACTTTATTAATAATTCTATATTAATAATATCCTAGGCCGGGCTTGGTGGCTCGGCCTGTAATCCCAACACTTTGGGAGGGCAAGATGAGTGGATTGCCTGGTTCAAGACCAGCCCGGGCAACTTGGTGAGACCTCATCTCTACAATAAGTCAAAAATTAGCCGGGCGTAGTAGCGTGCACCTGTAGTTCTGGCTACTAGGAAGGCTGAGGCGGAAGAATCGCCTGAGTCCAGTAGGTGGAGGCTGCGGTGACCGTGAGCGTGCCACTGCACTCCAGCTTGGGCGACAGAGACTCCAACTCAAATAATAATCATCATCATCATCATCTATATTATTTTTTCTATATTCTATGTTATTTTTTAACCATAACAGATATTAATCAAGGGGGAATTCTATAGCCAGCCAGAAAGAGAGAAAATGGAGAAAAAGAAGCACTTGTTTGTTTCTCTATCTGTTTTTAAGTTTATAAGAAACAAAGTTCTAGATGAAGACATGTGAGGGACCTGCTAGCTGCTTCCTCCTGGCCACAGGTTTCAATTTTGTTCAGAACCACAATACAAGGGGAGATTCAAAAAACCCTGAATTTATTTATAAAAATTGTGTGTTTATTCTTTCATGCTTAAACTTCAGTCACCTTCAAAATACTCTCTATCTGGTGCAATACACCTATCGAGATGTTTTTTCCACGGCTCACGTCAGTTTCTGAACTCGTCCACGTTAATGCCTTTTAGTGCTTTGCCGTTGTTTTGTTTCAACTCTTTCACATTGGCAAAACATTTCCTCCCTTTGAGGACTTTTTTCAACCAGGGAAATAAAAAAAGTCTCTCAGGGCAAGATCAGGTGAATAGGGAGGGTGGGGCATGGGGTCATGCCATTTTGGGCAAAAACTGCTGAACACTCAGCGCAGGGTGGCCGGGTGTGCTTCTAAATCACCCATCACGAAATGGACAAATACGCTGAAAGACTCTTCCAAAAAAAAATTCACTGAAGCCGAGCACAGCCTCTGACAACAGAAGCTGATATACTGAGGCCGATGGGTTCCTAGAACACTCACCTACTGGGGGAAACCTGTAGTACAAGAAACCCACCCACCAAAAAGTATTTCCGTTTTTTGAGGGGTCCCCCCTTGTATATTTGGCAGAAAACATTTACCTTGCCATACTTCTTCAAAGTGAGAAGTTGTACAGCCCAGTTCCGTCCAGTGAGACAAAAGCAGGAGTTTTACTGGAGGTTTCTGAGGAAAACCTCTGTTTTCTTAATACTGGCACTTTCTGATCTTTCCTCCTTCCTCTTTCCGCTGGGAGCATGATCACAACTCCTGGAGCTACATACAGCAGCCATCCTGTAGTCGTGAGGATGAGCTCATAGACGATGAATGATAGGCCAAGAAAATAGAAGCCATGGTGTTTAATGACATCCAAAAGCATCTATTCTGGTCACAAACACCCCTTCCACCCCTTCTGGCTTCTCTGTGTGAATAAAAATAACCTACTTCATTTTTTCAAATACAGACAGGGTCTCACCACATTGCCCAGGCCAGTCTCGAATTCCTGGCCTCAAGTGATCCTCCCTCCTTGGCCTCCCAAAGCACCGGGACTACAGCTGTGAACCGTGCCCGGCCCCCACTTTATTTAATTCACAGTAACCAGGATTTCTATTATCTGCCATCAAAGAGATTTGGGGAATACAATAAACAAGGAACCAAGGTTTGGGGTTCTTAGAGAAGAACACACTATAGAGGCCATCTCATGGAAACACTTTTTTCAACAAATGAAGAAGGCAGAGAGCAGACCAGAGGATAGACATGCCTTGAGTTACGTGCTTTGGTCCTCTCTGCCCAGTGCTCTTTCTACCATTCCACATCACCTGTCCTGAAGAGTCAAAGTTTTGAATGAATTAGAAAGAGAAATGTTTCATGGGTAGGCAGATAAAAGCAACTCCAGGTGTGAATAGGCTAGGCTCTGTGTCTGGACAGAGACCTAGTCAAAAACTCTATTCGAATTGTCCTTTCTCTTACATACAAACACGTGAACAAAGCCAGCTCATGGACCTCTATAATCAGAAACTATAAACAATTGTTGATTTGACAAATTTAGTGAGATGACCCTAGAGTAAGCTGGAATTAGTGGTTCTCATTTTATTCTTCTTTAAAAGAAAGTGGAAAACTGCCCTCTTCTTATTTGAGAAAAAAATAATCAAATGACAGTTCCTTGTCTGTGCAGTCTGTATAATCTCTGCATAGAGCCTTCTCCATCTCTAGAGGTTCAGGGCATAGACTCTAAAGCCAGACTGCCTGGGTTCAAATCCCAGGTCCACCACTTACCAAATATGTGACCTTGGGTAAGTTGCATAACCTCCCTGGAATTCCATATTCTCATCTGTGAAACATGTACATAGTAGTGATATTTACAAATAAGATTATTCTGAACATTAATTGAATTAACATACATACAGTGCTTAGAAATATGTATGCGTATGTGCACATATATGCACATACAAACATATGTATGTTATCATTACTGTGATAGTCATGATCCCATTAAAATGGAAGACTAAGAAAAGGAAAACCCAAGTCCCTAGGGATATTTTAGCAAACTGAGAACAAAAGCACACATATAAATAATTTTCTAATCTAAAGGACCCAACTAAATATTTGTTGAATGAACGAATAAATGCCATCAGCAGAAAGAAGCTTCAAGCATTTTTTATGCTTAACAGACCTGATATCCCAAAGAATCCTATAAATCTCAAGAAGGATACCTAAGGGTAATGCAGAAAATAAATTTAGTTAAAATTTGGAAATATGCCTAGGATTCATTTAGCTATAAATTACAATTAGTACATAGTAAGAAAATACACCATTGTCCTTCTGGCTTGTATTTTGCTTATGATCTACAAGGGAAATCTGGTGTTTAGTTTCATTGTTTTAATAATAACATTATATTTTTTCTTTTAAAAGAGATGGAATGACTATTAATCTGTACCAGGAGCCTTAGCCGCTCCAGTGAGAATGCCAGGACATACATAGCACCAGGGGCTCAGATTACTTCATCATGGCATCTACTGCCACTTGGTGGACACTCACCAGGACAAGGAGAACAGCAGATGAAGATCAGGATTCCAGGTGCTGTATATTGCTACGTGACCTTGGGCAAGTCATGGAACCTATCTGAGCCAATTTCTAAGAAGAAAAATGAGGGTCTTAGATTAGATCATTACCAAGGTTTCTTTATGTCCAGTGATTCTCTATAAGGAGAGTTTAAAAACTTAAAATTATGGGATATAAATTGTGATAAATGTCACTGATACTAGGCCAAAGAAAATCAATATAATTATCTCATCAAGACTTGGCAAACTTGAACTATTTTACCCACTTTTGATGTACCTATCACTATTGTATTTAGTTTCCACCATGATTATCGCCTTCTTGTGGCAGGAAATAGTATCTTTTGTATTTAAAATATCTAAGCTTTTGCAATGGCCTGTTACGGGGTCAGAAAAGGTAGCACAATATCTCTGAGCCCATACTTCCAAAAGGTGGGGAGGGGGCTGGTGGAGGGGAGTGATTAGAAAGACTTGCAAGATAGAAACTAAAAGTGTACACAGAACTGCTGTCAGAGAAGCCACACTGAATGCCGCCATGTCAAGTCCAAAGGCAAGGGCAATATCAAAAGGCAAAGGTCAAGTTGCCTGCTGTAGGGAACATCTGCTGCTGCCTTAGCATCTATTTCCATTTTGCCTCTCCTAACATCATCCTGAATTTTTGAACCAAGCAATTTAGTTGAGATGGCTGCACTCCCAGCAACAGGACTTGGGTCCTGACTGGTCTAAGCCATTTGGCGTAGCCCATCTCCCCTGCCACAGTGATTGGCTGAGGAAAGTCACATAATCTAAATCCAGCCAATCAGGACCAGCAACACTCAATTTGGGGTTGAACTCTCAGGGAAGCAACGTTGCTCTTTATCACAGATAGAAATGAGGAAACTACCAGGAAACATGTTCCCAACCATCTCCTCACACAAGAGGAAAGCCTACTTGATAATGGGGCCAATGTCAAGGAATAAGAGCCAAGAAATGGGGAGAAACACCAGGTTCTGGTCACTTCGTCTGAGTCCTAATTAAAGCCTTGCCCAAACCATTTAGTTCCAAAGTAAATAGATTCCCCCTTTACAGCTTTAGCCAACTTGGATTGAGTTTTCCATGATTTACGACCAAAGACTTCTTAACTGAAACACTTTACTGACTGTCGGGAAGAGAATATTAAGAGCCAAATGAGAATGCATACCAGATTCAGTCGTGATTATGGAGACAAAATTACCAAAAGCAAATGAGTTAGCAGGAAAGAAAAACTCGCAGAGCAAGCCTGGCGGAGAGGGGGGTGACAGAACGACACTCGAAGTAGCTGGCTCAGGTCTACATTTAACAGAGCAGGCGCACACTTTCCAAGGGCATGACCGGATGTCTTCTGTGGGAGGAATGTAGGCAGGAGGCCAGGAGAGCTGAAATCTGCCAAAACATGGAGTACCGCCACTGAGAGTCATGAAGAGACTCCGTGTTCTGTCAAGGGAAGGTGGGAGAAGACAGAAAGGAAAGTAGGGAAATCTTAGCTCCTTCTCCAAAAAAGCCTGGAAAAGTCTGATATGACTGAAGTCGGCACCTGTGTCCACAGTGTCCAGCACCTTGGGGTAAGACCTCCAGCAGGAATATGACATGCAGTTAGACAAAGGGTTTGGTGTGGTTCCAGGTAAGCCATCTCTCTGGGGACATGGCCTGGAAAGATGGAGTTCAAGGGGAAAGGTCCCACATTTGGGGGTAGAAGGTTGAAGTTGCTGAGAATGAAGGTGCAGAACCCCCCCCTTATGATTTTTTGCTCTTCACTCCTATCCCCAACACCTCAATAACTTTTTTCCCCTTATTATCATTATTTTTTAGAGTGAGAGACTCACTCCGTCACCCAGGCTGGATTGCAGTAGCACACTCACAGCCACCCCAGTGTCAACCTGCTGGATTCCAGGGATCCTTCTGCCTCAGCCCTCAGAGTAGCTGCAACTACAGGCGCGTGGTACCACGCCCAGCTAATTTTTTGAGTTATTGTAGAGATGAGGTCTTGTCAAGTTGCCAAGGCTGTTCTCAAACCCATGGACTCAGGCAATTCACTCACCTCAGCCTCTCAAAGTGCTAGGATTACAGGCTTGAGCTGCCACACCTGGCCTTTTCCCCTTATTTTTAAGACAGGGTCTTGGTCCGTCCCCCAGGCTGGAGTGCAGTGCTGCCATCATAACTCCCTTCAGTCTCAAACTGCTGGACTCAAGCAATCCTCCTGCCTCAGCCTCCAGAGTAGCAGGGACTACAGCACCACCATGCACAGCTAACTTTTTAAATTTGCAGAGACCAAGTTTCTCTTGTCCTGAACTTCTGGTCAAGCAATCCTTCCACCTCAACCTCCCAAAGTGTTGGGATTACAGGAGTGAGCCACCACACCAGCCACCTCAATATAATGCAATCATCCCTCAGTATCAATGGAGATTGGTTCCATGACCTCCCAACAGATATCAATAATCCTAAGATGCTCAAGCCTCTTATAGAAAATGGTGTACTGTAGATAACCTATACACATCCTCCTGTATTCTTTAAATCACCTCTTATTTATAAAACCTAACACAACACCTACACATCACTTCATTTGCATGGACTCAATGTAGTACTAGACATGCAGCAAGTTCAAGTTTTGCTTTTTGAAACTTTTTTTTGTTTTTTGCGTTTTTCTGAGTTGGAGTCTCACTCTGTCGCCCAGGCTGGAGTGCAGAGGCACGCTCATGGCCACCCCAGCATCGACCTGCTGGGCTCCAGTGATCCTTCCGCCTCAGCCTTCCAAGTAGACAGAACTACAGGCGTGTGCTACCGCGTCTGGCTAATTTTTGATTTATTATAGAGATAAGGTCTCGCCAAGTTGCCCCAGCTGGTCGCAAACCCACAGGTGCAGGCAATCCACTCACCTCAGCCTCCCAAAGTGCTGGGATTATAGGCTGAGCCACTGAGCCCGGCCCGATTTTTTAAAAAAATATTTTAGATCCTTGGTTGGTTGAGTCCATGGACGTGGAACCCACGGATATAGGGGGATGACCATATTTTAGAAAGAACTAGGCAAAAGGACTGGAATAGCCTGGAATGTAAGATCCATGAGACAGGCAACTCGTTCATTGCTCCATCCCCAGCAGTCAGCGCAGCATCTAAATGCAAAAGGTGTTCCACGAACATTCGCTGAATGAATGAGTATACTTGGCAGGCGACTATGTCCCAAAAAAGAAGATGCTCTGTCTATAATGGAGAAAGTGAAGCATTTCAAAGAAAAGGCTGGGCTGCTATCACTGGTGGGGGAGGGGGGCTGGTGGGAATGTAGATATAGCCACTTTATCTCTGGCTATAGAAAAAAACTCTATATAAAGACAGTGTCTAGGGAGGGGATGGATGGAGTAGTAGTCAGAGCTGACTTTCAGCCTATACATATTAGTTCAGCTGTAACTGGTTGTTTAAAGCTTAATGGTCAGTGTCATTATTATACTGCTTGTTAAATATTTAGAATAGCCAGTTGGGTGCGGTGGCTCACACCTGTAACTCCAACACTTTGGGAGACTGACCAAGGAGGGAAGCTCACTTGAGGCCAGGAGTTCAAGACCAGCCTGGGCAACATAGCAAGACCCTGTCTCTAAAAAAAATTTTTTTTTAATTAGTCAGGTGTGGTGGTACATGCCTGCAGTCCCAGCTATTTAGGAGACTGATGGCAGCACTACACTCCAGCCTGGGCTACAGGGCCTCCCCAACACACACACACACACACACACACACACACACACACACACACACATTATACACACACACGTATATAGACTATAGAGTATCACACTAGGGAGAGTGAGTAGTATGCTTTGCAGAGTACTGTCTAGTCTGGACAGCAAGACCCCTGGGCGTGGGCAGTGCTGAACACGCAGTGAAAAGCCATCAGGACACAAGACTCAAGATGGCCACAGTAAAGGTTGAGAAGGTAAGACATAGGTTCTATGACTCATGCTGGGATACTTTTCTCCACAGCCACAACTCTTTGGAGGCCTGGGACAAATTAAATAAAGGCCAAGAGTTGTCCAAATGCCAAAATCTCAGAAAATGTTACTTATGTCACAATGCTCCATGAGGACCAATATTCAAATGCCTGCACCTGATCCCAGCATAGGCATTCTGAATAAGACCTATAAGGAAAGGAAATACCCCTTCCTCCACTTTGCCAATGTGAGCTTTATCCTTAATTTGGGAATGATTATCCTGAGAAGTCCTCTCCTACTTTGAATCCTACTTGATTTAAGTTCATTTATTTATTCATTCATTCATTCTTCAATGTGCTTTGAGCATCTACTCTGTTCAGGCACTGGAGTTGGAGTAGAGAACCAAAGATAAAAGATTCTTACATTTTGAGACTGTGTAGTCTAGTGAGAAAGAAAGATAAAGCCGGGCTCAGTGGCTCAGCCTGCAATCCCATGCCTTTGGGAGGCTGAGGTGAGTGGATTGCCTGAGCCCATGGGTTCGAGACCCACCTGGGCAGGCGAGACCTCATTTCTACAAGAAATCAAAAAAAATTAGCCAGGCATGGTAGTGTGCGCCTGTAGTTCCAGCTACTTGGAAGGCTGAGGGGGAAGGATCGCCGGAGCCCAGCAGGTCGAGGCTGTGGTGGCCGGGAGCAGCCACTGCACTCCAGTCTGGGCAACAGTGAGACTCCAACTCAAAAAAAAAAGAAAGATAATAAGCAAAGAAATAAACAAATAAGGCCAAGCAGGTTCACACCTGTAATCCCAACACTTTGGGAAGCCAAGGTGGGGAGATCACTTAGGGTCAGGAGTTCAAGACCAGCCTGAACAACATATCGAGACCCCATCTCTACAAAAAAAAATCAAAAAATTAGCTGGATGTGGTGGTGTATGCAAGTACTCTCAGCTACTTGGGAGGCTGAGGTGGGAGGACCACTTGAGCCTGGGAGTTCGAGGCTGCAGTGAGCTATGATTGTGCCACTATACTCCAGCCTGGATGACAGAGCAAGATTCTGTCTCAAAAAAAAAGATGTGGTCATTTAGACAGTACTAAGGGCCATTTAAGTAATAGTAACAAAAAAACAGGGCACTAAGCTGGGAGTAACCATGGAAGAGGGAGAAGCTTTAGATAGAGTGGCAGGGAGCTGTATGTTGAGCTCAGAAGAGGTAAGGTAGCAAGTTCAGAAGATATTTGAAGAAAGAATGTTCGGGAATTAAAGACAACTGGGGACAAAGGCCCTTGGGGTAGAATTTGCTTGGTGTTTCCAAGGAACCAAAAGAAGCCCAGGGTTGCTGGAGCACAGAGAGCAAGGGGAACCCTGCTAGGAAGCGAGGTGGGAGAGGAGGGCATGGGTCCAGGAGGGCTGATGCCATGGTCAGGAGGGGGACAGGCACAGAAGTTCATGGAAAGCCAGAGGATTCTCAGTGAATGAGTGATGGCATCTGACTTAAGGTATTTTTGCTTGTTTGTCTGTTTTTGTAGCGATGGGGTCTCCTTATGTTGCCCAGGCTGGTCTTGAGCCCCTGGGCTCAAGAGATCCTCCTGCCTCAGCCTCCTAAAGTTTTGGGATTACAGACACAAGCCACCACACCTGGTCTGACTGTGGTTTTAGGGGGCCATGCTTGTGCAGTGAATGTGGACTATAGGAGACACGTATGGAACTATGGGGGGTGGCTGCAGGACTCTAGGCAAGAGATCTGCTGGTAAGGATGGAGAGAAGAGGGAAAAATCTCCTTGGGAGCTCTTGGTACCTGGTAATGGTCAGTTCTGGTCCCTTTCCTATGTCCACATCAAAAGGTAATAATAATGATGATAGCAGCAGCAACAGCGGCTCTGAGCAAGTAACTGTCTGCCAGGCTCTGTACTAAGCACATCCTTTGCATGTGCAAGCTCAGCTCATCTGTCAACGGATCCATGAGGAAGGCTGTTACGGGCTGAACTGTGATCCCCAACATCCACACGTGGAAGCCCTGATCCCAACGTAACTACATCTGGAGATAGGATGTTTAAAGAGGTGATTGAGGTTAAAAGGAGTCACAAAGGCAGAGCCCTCATTCAGTGGAACTGGTGTCCTTATAAGAAGAGGAAGAGACATCAGAGGGCTCTCTCTCCCTGTGCACAGAGGAAAGGCCACGTGAGGGCACAGCGAGAAGGTAGCCTGCAAGCCCAGAAGAGGCCTCATGAGAAACCACACTTGACCACAGCTTGACCTTGGACTTCCAGCACCAGAACTGTGAGAAAATAACTTCCCATTGTTTAAGCCACGCTTAAACTGGCTTAATACCACATCTGTGGTGTTTTGTTAGGGCAGCCCTAGCTGATTCATACAAGGTAATGGCCCCAAGTAGTGTGTCGGGCAGGGTCCAGCTAGACTTCCTGGGTTCAAACCCCGGCTTCACGCTTATTAACTAAACTGCTTGTTTAGCTTCCTTTTTGTTTGTTTTGTGTTGTTAGCTTTATTGAAGTATAATTGACAAATAAAAATTGTAAACACTTAAAGTATACAACTTGATGTTCTGACATGCATACACATTGTGAAATGATCCCCACAATCCAGGTAATTAGCATATCCATCACCTCCCATAGTTATTGTGTGTGTATATATGTGTGTGTGTGCACGCATGCGTGTGTGCGCATGCATGCACGCACGAAACATGTAGGATCCACCCCCTTAGCAAATTTCAAGTATACAATACAGTATTATTAACTCTCATCTCCATGTTGTACATGAGACTCCAGAACTTATTTCCTTTTCTAATAAAGTTTGTGCCCTATAAGCAGACCTTGAACAATTACCATAATACTATAAGAAAGGGATTGGTAGTAGTGGGAAACTGCCAGGGGAGGGGAGGTACACACCTCATCAAAAAGGGTACCTGCAGCCAGGCTCGGTGGCTCAGCCTGTAATCCCGTGCCTTTGGGAGGCTGAGGTGAGTGGATTGCCTGAGCCCGCGGGTTCAAGACCCACCTGGGTAGCGAGACCTCATCTCCACAATAAATCAAAAAATCAGCCGGGCGTGGTAGCGCATGGCTGTAATTCCGGCTACTCAGAAGGCTGAGGCGGAAGGATCGCCGGAGCCCAGTAGGTCGAGGCTGTGGTGGCCGGGAGCGGCCACTGCACTCCAGTCTGGGTGACAGAGTGAGACTCCAACTCAAAAAAAAAAAAAAAAAAAGGGTACCTGCATAATGAACATTTGTATACCTAACCCTGAATTGTACCCCACATCTTCAAAATTAAAAATTTTTTTAAAAAACAGTTTGTGTCCTTTGACTAACATCTCATTCTCCCTTCCTTGGCTTCCTAACCATAAGTCTCTGTTGCTTGCCAGATGAAGAGCAAATGATTCCAATGACTATAAATTTATATAAAAATTACACGAAACCTACATAACACCCAGTAGAAGATGTACATAAAATATCCTCAGCCTAAAAAGAAGACAATCTGTTGGTGAGTGGCTCTGCTTAATAGATTGGTAGGCCAGGCTCAGTGGCTCACACCTGTAATTCCAGCACTTTGGGAGGCCGAGACCAGCCTGGACAACACAGCAAGACCTCATCTCTACAAAAAAATTTTAGAAATTAGCCGGGCGTGGTGGCACATGCCTATAGCTCCAGCTACTCAAGAGGCTGAGGCAGAAGGATCACCTTAGCTCAGAAGGTCGAGGGTATGGTGAGCCGTGATCATGTCACTGCACTTCAGCCTGGGCAACAGAATGAAACCCTTGCTCAAAAAAGATAAAAAGGTAATGGGGAAAGGAGAGAACATTATTTAATACTGGAGGTCAGTGAGAAAAAAAAAGATGTTCCCCTGTGAAAGCTTTGACTCAGACACTTGGCACCTAAATAAAGAAATCTGTAAGATTGCCTTCCCTTCAACCCCGTTCTGATTGAAGCCACCCTCCATAGGTTGGACACAGAATCACAGAATGTTAGTCCAAGGAGGAACAATGGAGTATCTATCTCATCCAGACTCTGATGCTGAAAAGTGAGAAGATGGAAGACCAGGATGATCAAGTGATCGCAGAAATGTGTGCTGCAGAATTGGCCGACTGTCGCTTTAATGGATTCTTTTTTTAAAAAACCTATCTGTAAGTCTATATGTTTTAGCAGGACAGCATGTCCCATCTCAGACAGAACTGAAGTTCCAGCTCATCTAACAACCCAAAGAGCTCTAACGGAACCTCCTGGGATCATTTTTGACCATGACTGAAACCCTCTTTTCAAGTCAGCCAGCCCACACTGCGGCCAGGTGGGTGCAAATGATTCCTTCAGCGCAATCCAGCCCCTGGAAGGGACAGGGTAGCATGTTTTCAGCAGATTTTTTAAAAATAAATGCTCATTTCCTTTCACATTTTGAAAGAGGACCATTTAGAGTCAAATATCTTTTCCCATTCCCATTCAGCTGCTTGTATTTCATAGCTTTCTACAGACGCTTCCAGCCTTGGATCACGCCAACTCTTTGTCACTGATACGCTCCTGCCATTGAGCTGAAGTTAGCAGAGGAGGGGCGGTGGCATTTTCCCCCTGAATGGCTGAGAAACTCCCTCGCCCCCACATCCAATCAGCCACCAAAGTCTGCCATTCCTTCCTCCCTGGAGCCTCGCACATCTGTTTCTCCTCTTTTCTCCCACTGTCACTGCTCCAGTCCAAGACTCGATCGCTTCCTGCCTGGACTGCTGCAAAGCCTCCTCCTGCCTCTCCCACCTCTGGATGCCCTCTGCATCCACCCAGGAGACTGCCATTCCAGTGGTCTCCCCACTGTCTTGATTACTTCCCTACTCAGACACCTCCAGCGGCTCCCTATGGCCTAATGAATGAAGTCACACCTCCCTGGCTCGGATTCCAAACCCTGTGCCAAACATGATGTAATCCCAACACTCTGGGAGGCCAAGGTGGGAGGATCACTTGAGCCCATGAGTTCAAGACCAGACGAGGCAACATAGCAAGACTCTGTCTCCATAAAAAATTAAAATTAAAATTAAGCCAAGTGTGATGGCACATGCCTGTAGTCCCAGCTACTTGGGAGGCTGAGGTGGGAGGATTAATTGAGCCCAAGAGTTTGAGACCAGCCTGGGCAACAGAATGAGACCCGGTATCTATAAAAAAATAAAAAAGGAATCTAAACCCTGTGTGCTGAACCTAGTCTGCTTTACCACCCAGCCCCCCAAAAAGCCTGGTGCTCTAAACCAACAGATTTACCCAACGCATCCCAAAGACATCACACATCACTTCTCCGTTCTGAAATTTCACTCATGTCACTTGTCTTTAATGACTTCCTGACTGTCTTCCATCAAAGCCTATTGATTCTCTAAGAACCAACTCTTCACCCATTCATCCATATCCTCACTCAGCAAGGAATTGCAGAGAAGCAGTGACTTTCCCAAAGCGCTGAGGAGGCAATGGGGTGATCAAGGCAGATGTGATCATCTCTTTACGATATTCACAGGCTAGTGACGGAGGCAGATAAACAGACACATAAATAACATAACTCAAGAAATAGCCACACATGTGATACGACCGGAAGGATTAGTCAAGATAAGATTTGGGGGATGATTACTAAGCCACCCCCTTTGCAGCAGGAGGTCAGGAAGCCATCCCTGGAGCAGTGACATCAGCGCAGAGGGTTAAAGAGTGAGTCAGCCTTCACCCCTGGTGACAGGGAGTCGTGAAGGCTCCCAAGGGGGTGAGGAAGACAGGGGCAGGACTGCCCTCCTGAGAAATGAGCATTTAGAAAGAGAAGAGGCCAGCCCCCAAAGAGGTGGCACACACTTGGAGATCTTGTGTACCTGTCCACTCAGCAGACACAAGAGGACATGTGGAAGTGGACTTCCCATCCTATCCCAGATCCAGGTGGGCCAATGAATGGGTGGGTTACTACCTGGAAATAGCCAGTTAGTAGTGAACATGTGGACACCTGGACCTGCTGGGAGCCCAACCTGGGATGTTCCCAAAGCTCCTGGTCTAGTCCTGGGCGGTCCCACCCCTACGTATGTTGCATACACTCATACACATGCACACACGGACACACACATCAAGAAATGTTTGTGTGTGTGTTTGAGGAAGTGAAGGTGTATGCTAACAGGGATCAGGGATCCAGGATGCTAGAGTCAGCCTCTTTTAAGCTCAGCCCTTCCTCACTGCCTGCCCCTGACTCCTAACCACAGAACATTCCTGGACTTAGCAGTCACAGTGCACATGGGACCAAATGTCACCTAAATTTGACCGACCCTTGAGACATCTCTGATTCCTTAGGGACCACCCAGTTGGTCTCTGCTTCCCACCCTTCCCAAGACTGTGCCAGTTTTAAGTGGACTCTGTGCTCTCTTCTCCCCAAATTCTATGTCCAGGAACAGACATAAAGCCACAGGAAACCCCAGGACAGGCCCTGGCAAGGGCCAGAGAACTCACGTTACTGGAGAGACGTATGCCTCTTTTAGCTGCCTATGAAGGGTCTGGGAATGAGGGGGTAGCCAGAGGGACAAGGACACTCTGGTCATCACCCCTTTAATAAAATGTCTGACGGGTCAAGGGGGAGGAAGAGGTCTCCAAGCAAAGGGAACACACTTGGGAAGGCCGTCAGGAGAAAGACCTTGACATCTTTGAAAATCCATGTTCTCCAAAACTTAACACACAATGAGAGGAGGGCAAGGCCTGACAGGAACAAGACCCAAGGGGGACTGGGGAGATTGATGGAGGCCAGGCTACTGCAGGCTGATGTTCTATGTGTGACAGGAAGCTGCTGGTAGATTCTAAGTCAACCACCATACGCCTTCCATACCCCTTCCTGCTGGAGTTTTCTGCATCCTCAACCCAAACCCTGGTCACTTGGCCTCTTGCCATGAGCTGCATGGGACAGCCTCCCCATTGGTGCCTACAGACTCCACGCTCCATGTTCCATGTGCCAGAGATGAACTGGGTCCCTCAGGCCCTCAAGCCCTAACTCTGCCACGTGACCAGTGGCTTGGCTGTCCTTCTTCCACTCCAGTTCACGCACTAGGACTGAAGCGCAGCTACACACCCAGCCTGGAGACCTGAGACTCCTGGCCCCCCTGCTGCCCGGTGTCCTCCCACTGTGGAAGTTCAGCCTTCCAGTTCAGACTTTGAGCCGCTGTTCTCCAAGTGACCCATGAAGCACACGCAGACTCCCAGGCCCTGCCCTGGACCCCTTCAATGTGGAACCTCAACATCCGTGTCTTTAACAAGTTTCCTAGGTAATGGTTTGGGACACCAAAGTATACAAGCCAATGTTTGAAGCTCCAGAAGCTTGACAACTTCAGTGCTGCTTGTATCATTTTCCCCAACTGGCCTCAGCTCACTCGTCTCTTCCTGCCAAAAACTCCCAGGATACTGGAGAATCCAGACCACACTACTCATGGCACAGCCCAAGCAGAGTGGCACAGCCCAAGCAGAGTGGCATAAACAGGATGGCACTTTATAATTATGCTCTACAGCATCATCAGTGGCCCGACTCCAGTCTAGCTGCCTGGCAGGGGCCACGCTAGCACGCTTGTACCTGGGCACCATTCCACGTGGGTGGGGGCATCCTTCCAGCATGGCTAGCACCGTAAACCAAGTGACACACTGTACTCTCACACTAGGTGCACCTTTGCTGCCCATTCAAGCAACACCCTGGAACTCAGCTGGTCCCTGGGTCCCCTGCAAAGCTCCCCTGTTGTGGACCAGCCACAGCAGTGCAAACACACCACACAGAGAGTGGGAGAGTGAGATCTTCTTCACACAAATATACACAGCATATTTTAGAGCTGCTATTAATACTTTTCTCAGGGTGAAATTGGCTTGACTTTGCCTAAATATCTCTCCATTCGTGCCAATAGGAATAAGAAAACTGGCTGCATATCTAATTACTACAAGCAACACTGTTACCTGTAATAATTCACTCCTGCAGACAGCGCAATATTGACTGTGGAAGTGTCTCTATAGAAAAGCAAAGGTTCCCCTGGGAATATACCCAGAGGAACATAAATAGTTCACAAAGAAGACATCTCCATACGCATGATTATTGCCACACTATTCACAGTAGCTAAAACATGGAACCCTGCTGCCCACTGAAAGTGGACCAGATAAAGACAGTAGTGGTACACATACACAATGGCGTATTATGCAGTCATAAAGAAGAACAAAACCATGGACTTCATAACAAATTGGATGGAGTCAGAGACCATCATACCTAGTGATCTATCACAGAAACAAAGAGCTAAATACTGCATCTTCTCACTCATAAGTGGGTCCTGAACAATAATCACATGAGCACAAGAGAGAGATTGCAGTTACTGGGCACTGCTGGGGGAGGGAGGGAAGAAGCAGGGTAGGGGACACACAACAACACAAAGAATATCAAATCCATTACCAGGGGAACGAGGGTCAGTTGGAGGCCCTAACTTCCCCTGCATGCAGCCTACCTATATAGTTAATCCTCACTTGTACCCCACATCTCTGTAATAACATAAAAGCAGAAGGTGACATGGGAGAGGGCTGTGGCTTTGACATCAGATAGACCCAGGCCTAGTCCCAGCCCTAGGGTTTGCCAGTTGAGTGACCTTGAATAAGATCTCTGGATCTCAGCTGCTTAATCTCTCAGAGCCTCAATTTCCTCGTGTGCACAGTAGAAATGCCATTCACAGTTGGCCTGGACAGATTAAGTCAGAGCCCGCCCTTCCTCCCTGGTGATTTGTCCAAGGGCCAGGAAGAGGGAGCTGGTTCTACCTGCTCACGCTCGAATGAAGCGTGTGAAATCAGGGTCTGTCCTAGGCGCCTCCAAGGTCCCTCAGCTTCCTCATCCTCAGAGACAGATCTGCAGGAGAAACAACGGAGAGAACCCTAACATGCCCAAGCCAGGCAGGGGGCAGCAAACCAGGCTCTCCACAGCTCACGTCTCCTGCCGGGGTCAGGACACTCATGAGTCTTAAGTTTTTCAAAAGGCAAAAGAACTCTATCCTTTGTGTGAGAATAACTCAAAGCAAGGTAGCTTTACCCGCCACGCAAGCCCCTTGAGAGCAGGAACATCCCTACCACGTTCTCTCTAGACAGCACATCACCAGGTCCATGCCAGATGTCAGGGGAATCCTGGCCCCAAGGCATCATGTTTCCATGGAGTCAAAGAACACGCCCACCTCTTGAAGACCACCCCTCCCTCCTTCTCTCCTTCTTTTCTTCCCTCCCTCTCTCCCTCCCCCTCCCTCTCCTTCTTCCTCTCCCTTCCTCCTTCCCAACCTCTCCCTCCCTCTCCTCTCCCTCCCTCTTTCCCTCCTCCCTCCCTCTCTCTCTCTCTCTCCCCCCTCTCCTCTCTCTCCCTTTCTCTCACTCTCACCCTCTCCCTCCCTCCCTCTCCCTTTCCCTCTAACTCTCACTCCTCACTCTCTCTTTCATTGGCAGGGAGTCCTGACTTCTAGACATAGTTTCCTCTCTGCTTGTCAATGTAGTCAGTCTACCAGGTTCTGCCCCGGTAATAACAACTATAATAAGCCGGGCTCAGTGGCTCAGCCTGTAATTCCGTGCCTTGGGAGGCTGAGGTGGGTGGATTGCCTGAGCCCACGGGTTTGAGACCCGCCTAGGCAAGTTGGCGAGACCTCATCTCCACAATAAATCAAAAAAATCAGCCGGGTGTGGTAGCGCGTGCCTGTAATTCCGGCTACTCGGAAGGCTGAGGTGGAAGGATCGCTGGAGCCCAGCAGGTCGAGGCCACGGTGACTGGGAGCGGCCATTGCACTCCAGTCTGGGCAACAGAGTGAGACTCCAACTCAAAAAAAAAATTATAATAATAATAAACAATAAACACCTACAGAGCTCTTACAACATGCCAGGTGCTTTTAGTTCAGTTTTGTTTTGTTTTGTTTGAGTCAGTGTCTCACTTTGTCTCCCAGGCTGGATTTCAGTTGCATGGTCACAACTCATCACAGTTTCAACTTCCTAGGTTCAGGCAATCCTTCTGTCTCAGCCTCTGAAGTAGCTGGGAATACAGGAGCATGCCACCATGCCCGGCTAAGTTTTTGATATCTTGTAAAGATGGGGTCTCATATGTTGTCCAGGCTGGTCTTGAACTCCTGAGTTCAGACAGTCCTCCTGCCTCAGCCTCCCAAAATGCTGGGATTAACAGGCGTGAGCCACTGTACCCAGCCACAGGTACTGTTTTAAGCGTTTTTACAGGTATTAATTTATTCAACTCTCACAATAATACCCTATGTGGTGTTGGGAGCCGGCCACGGAGGCCCACTGAGCACTAGGGATCAGGAAGGGCCGTTGATCCCGAGACCACTAGGATACGTTCGGGAGCTATTTGACCCCATTTCCTCCCCCTTTCTACTCAGCACTAACCAGATTAAGCTCCTGTGAGCTCAAAACATAGAAACTCTGAGATCGGGATGAACACAAGCTAACTTTAGAAGCTCATTGCTCCCATTCTTCCGCAAACTGCAGTTTTGGCTTTCACACAACTTATAATTCAAACTCGTGTCACATCTAAGAGCCTTAGTATTGGTCACAGGCTTCTGGGTCATGATCTTAGGATTTATTGAAGGTGTAAATTGTAAAATACAGTTTTAGAAGACAGCCATTTTGTTGAAAGAATGCGGCTGGGTCACTTGCAGGTAGCCCACTGTGAACTTTGGACTGGGCCACATTCCAAACATTTTGGGATGGACCACTTTTGTTTGTAAAGTAAATACTTAAGCTTCTATAGAATTGTTTAACTTGGCATAAATCAATCAGCTTAGGATGAAAAAGGTTTATAGAATATGTCAGTCACGGATTAGGTTATCCTTTGTTATGGGATTTTAAGATTATCATATGAAAAGGGTTTAAAGGCAATCATTGATTAAGTTTTCATGGATTAAGTTTTCTGGTGGGTGGGGGACGCCCCTCCCACATCTGACTTTGTGTATAAAAGACCCGTTGTAATTCCCAATAACACACATCGCTTCTGCACTAGACCGGAGTCCAGTCTCTTTCTCTCTCTCTCTCTCTCTCTCTTTCTTTCCCTCTTCTTCCCCCCAATCACCGACGCCATCTCCACCTTTGGGGTATCCTGAACCCAGCTGGAGCAGGTCTCCAGCAATGTGGTACGTTATTATTATTACTCCATTGTATAGATTAAAAAAAAACAAGATTCAGAGAGATTAAATAACCTGTCCCAGGTGACACGGCTACCACACAGCAGAACTGAGATGCAAACCCAGGCAGTCTGAGTCCCATGGCCTTGCTTGGAACCACTGTGCAGGAGGCCTCCTATTACACCACAAGAGGAAAGTGTTAGTTTGGGAGGTGACTTCTACTCAGAGAGCTCCACTGGGGCCATGTGTTAAGACAAGTTCTCACTCTCAGCCATGACTTCCCAGAGCTTTGGATAACCATCCTCAATGGTCCTCTGAGGACAGGACAGACAAAAGGCATGGGGTGAAATACCACATGAATATGTCTCCAGAGCCACATGGGAGACCCCGGAAGGAGAGCCAGCTGCCTGCTGGACACACTCAGCCCCAGCCTCAGTCATTCAATCAACATCAGTGGCAGCCAGGAGCAGAAAGATCTACATGGGCAGCTATGAAAAGTGCATGGGCCATGACATGGGGAGGGAATTACAACCGTAGTAGCAGATACTAAGGTTCTAAGGCCTTCATTGTATGTTGTCTCATTTAATCCATACCACAGCCTTATAGGGAAGTATTCGCGCTATTCAACCTGACAGAGGGAGAAACTGAGACAGAGTAACATGCCCAAAGTCACACAGCACAGGGATGAAGAGGCTGGGATAGGAACCCAAGCAGTCAGCTCCAAAGGTCGTGTCCTTAACCACTCCCTCCACTGGAAGGAAAAATCAAAAAAGAAAGAGAGAAAGGAAGAAAGCCCAAACCTTGGAGTCAGATCTGAGTTTGAATCCTAGCTCTGCAAACTTATTAGAAATGCAACCCAATTTGTATAAAATCTCCGAACCTTAATTTGCTCCTGTGTGGAAGAGGACAAGTTCCCTCTTAGAACTGTGGAGAGATTTAAGTCACATAACCTAGGTCACGTGCCCATGAACACGGTAGAAAGCCTATCAGTGTTGGCTCCACCCCCACATCTCAGTGCCAGGCCTTGAAGCGGGTCCTGGGCTGCAAAGCGGCCCGAGACCTCAGCCCTGCCCTCCAGGCTCTGCCTCCTTTGCAGATCTAGGTGGAGACATGGACACAGGATTGTCACATCAGGAAAGACACACAGTGAGAGAGGTGTGACCCCAGTGCCCTGGAGGACACAGGAGAGGGCAACATCTTCTACGTGGGAGGGCCAGCCATCGGATCCGGTTTGGGCATGGTAAATGAAAGCCTGCCAAGTGAGGGAAGGAAGAAAGTGTTTCCGTCTAGCTTGAAAGCCTTTTACCATCACCACTGTCAAGGTTGAGCCCTGAATTTAGATTCTGCCTTCTCTTCCTGTGACAGCGTGGACAGAGAGGTTAGAATATACGTTTCACTAACTTTTCATGGAAGGCCATCACGGGCCAGCAGCAGGAGGACTGACCCTATCCAGAGGCCTGTCTGGGGGTTGCATTTTATTTTATTTTTATTTATTTATTTATTTATTTTGAGTTGGAGTCTCACTCTGTCACCCAGACTGGAGTGCAGTGGCCGCTCTCGGTCACCGCAGCCTCGACCTGCTGGGCTCCGGCAATCCTTCCACGTAGCCGGAATTACAGGCGTGCACTACCACGCCCGGCTTATTTTTTGATTTATTGTAGAGATGAGGTCTCGCTGCCCAGGCAGGTCTCAAACCCGCGGGCTCAGGCAATCCACTCACCTCAGCCTCCCAAAGGTGGGGATTACAGGCTGAGCCACCCAAGCCCGGCTGGGGGTTGCATTTTAAACTGTTGCTGCTTACTCATAACCCAATAGGGAACCCACGGGGCTATTTTATATTCCAAGTACCTGAAGATTATAATCCATTATAGGGGTGCATTTGTTCTGGAACTGAGACGAGGCAGGGCAAAGCTACAGAATTAATCGCCCTGAAGTTAAAAATCTCCTATTTATTTCTTGATGAATTTACAAAGACAACTTGTAAATTCCTCCACACCTACGTGCATACCTGACCCTTCCAGGCAGAAGAAATCATCGTCCCTTGTGTCCTCCATGGCATCGGTCCATGCCTCTCTCTCTCTCTCTACACACACACACACACACACACACACACACACACACACACAGCTGTCTACTTGGAAAGGTCAACTAGGGAGTTGATTGTGTCAATGGCAACCATATAATAATGGAAATACCGAGAGAAGCTGTGATCCAGTGAGTGTTTCCAACATGCCAGGCTCTGCACTAAGTGTTAAACGTACATGGACTCACTCAGTCCTCCCAGCAACCCTATGTGGTAGGTTACATAGTTCTCAGTTTAGATTAGGTGACAGAATGAGACTCGGAGCAACTCAGAGGAGTTGTTTGCTCAAGACACAGAACTAGGAAGCAAAGTCAAGGCTCAAGCAGCAGGTCTAGGCCCATCCCTAGAAGCCATCTCAAGAGAGATCAGTGAAACATCAGCAAGAGGCCATTTTTGCTTGTATCACAAAGACCAAAGCAGCTCCAAGTGGAGGCTTCTGGGGAATGTGGGATGGGATTGTCCCAGAGACCAAAGCACCTCCAAGTAGAATTCTGGGGAATTCAGGATGGGATTCCCCACAGTTGCGGGTGGGGCGCATCCCATCAAGAGTCACTCAGGCTGGGAAGAGTAGAAGCTTGGGACATGTAGGCACAGTACGTTGAAAACCAAGTAAGTTCCCAGCCCAAGGGGCTGGGTGGTGGGTGAGGAACCAGCACAGAGATGCCTAGTCAATGCTGAATGGAGATGTGGAGGAAGAAGAGGAGGAAGGGAAGGGAAGAGGGAGAGAGATGCTGTCATTGAGAATTAGAAGAAAATAAGGCAAATTAGCAAGTTTCCAGAGGATAGAAACATTGAGAAGCACTCGCTAAGGTGATGCAATGAATTCTGCCCCATGGCATATTCCTTGCCAGGAGCCCCTGAGACAAACCAAGCAAACAGAACATCAGCACCTACTTCATAACCTCTTCCAGGAGCTGCCTCACACAGGATAAGATATGAAATGTCCCCAGAATAAACCCAGACCTCAGCACTTCACACCTCTGACCCAAGCCCTATCACAAGATTCTATAGGGGCAAACCCTGAATCGTTTATTAATTAATACTATTTATTCAACAAATATCTCAACTGTCGTTCTAGGCAATGTGCTGGGGGTTCACAGGGTGTAACTCTGAGTAGAGGAAACAGACAAGCAGGTAAAATAGAAAATCTGTGATATGGCCATAAGTGCCATAATGAGAAATAAAGTAGGAAAGGCAGCTAGAAAAGTATCAGATGGGAGATGAGGGGTGCTTGACTTTTTTGCGGGGGAGGGAGGAAGAAAAGGGAGTGTTTAAGTTCTATAACCAGGTTATAGGGAGATGGGTCAGCATCATTGCCAAAAGCCTTCTCCAAGCAACACAAGGAGTGTTTGACTTTTAATAGAAAGGTCAGAGAAGGCCTCACACGGAGGGGCCGGTGAGCAAAGACAAGAAGATGGTAAGGAAACAGCGAGGACAGCAGGCGTAAAGGCCCTTGGGCATAAACATGCCTGGCACAGTCAAAGACCACCAAAGCCAGGGTGGCTAGGCAGGGCGAAGAAGGAGAACTTATGGGCCGGAGAGGTCAAGGTCAAAGTCAAGGGCTGGAGAGATCTGAAGCCCTTGTGGGGGCTCTGGCTTTTATTCTGAGTGAGATGAGAAACCACAGAAGGTATCTGGGTAGAGAGACATGAAGAGCTTGACCAGTGATTTCTGGGTGTGAAGTCAAGAATCGACGTAAATGGCACAAGAGGGGAAGCCGGGAGGCCATTCAGGAGGTCGCAGTAGGAATCCAGGCGAAATGTCAGGGGAGCTTGGGTCAGGGTGGCAGAGGCGGTGGTGAGAGTGGTTGAGTCAGGATTGGCCAAAGGATTGGATGTGGAGTGTGAGGGGAATGGGAGTCAAGGGCAACCCCAAGGTCATCCACACGCAGCTCCAACCTCTCCGCACAACTCCTATGGCTCCCTCAAGTCTAAGCTTCCTTGGAGTCTGAGGGACGGTTCATTCTGTTTCCTTTCTGTGTGGTGAGTGGGTGACTCGGGGGTATTGTGGGAATAATGGTGTATGGGGAAAAGGACTCCCCCTTCACAGTTAAATCCTTTCTGTTAATTATGTGCTGTTCACATGAGATCACACTGAAGGCCTCCACACCTCCGGGAGGTAAACATGCAATCACCACTTTGTAAACTAAGGATGAGAAAGATAAAGAGCTTCTCTAGGACCACTCAGTACACAAGGGACAACTTGTGGCCTCAAAGCCCACAGTTCCTGATAACATGTCTCATGAGCTTTCTAAAACAAACACCCCCCGGCTGCTTCAGTAGTTGTCAAAGTTCATGCAAGAAATAATCAGTGAGCATCTCTGGGGCAAATACCAGGCACTGTGATTTTTTGTGGGGCACAGCAGGAAAGTGAGTCCTCGCACTTCAAGAGTCTCAGTCATAGCCAGGCTCGATGGCTCAGCCTATAATCCCGCGCCTTTGGGAGGCGGAGGTGAGAGGATTGCCTGAGTCCACGGGTTTGAGACTCGCCTGAGCAACTTGGGGAGACCTCATCTCTACAATAAATCAAAAAACTAGCCGGGGGTGGCAGCGCGCACCTGTAGTTCCAGCTACTTAGAAGGCTGAGGCAGAAGGATCGCCGGCACCCAGCAGGTGAGGCTATGGTGGCCGGGAGCGGCCACTGCACTCCAGTCTGGGTGACAGAGTGAGACTCCAACTCAAAAAAAAAAAAAAAAAGAGTCTCAGTCATGGCTTAGAAGAGAGGCAGAACCAGCCACCCCCACTGTCTCCTTTGGGAGGTGCTCACCTCTGTGCTCTGGGGAAGGATGGAGCCGTGTGTCCTCTGGACTCTACTCACCTTCTGCTCCCTACCTTCCATGCAAGCAGGCCCTTCTCCCTGGAAAACTACTAGGATCCATACCCTCCGGTCTGGAACATGCTGCCCTGGTACAAGTGAAGTCACCACACTGGGCCCCTGCTGGGTGGGGCAGAACTGGCCGCAAGCACAGAGATGATAAAGAAATCTCTAATATGTGCCAAGGGAGGGATTATCACATGGGCTCTTGCTTTTTATGAAATAGGAAAAGCGGATTTTTCTAGTTGACTGCATTTGATCGTTTTTCCTCCATTTGTTTTAAAGTTGAACAGCTGATCTGGCAGGGACTTCTCACACTCAGCTGAAAAAAAGATGTCTTTCTGGGCTCCTCTCCCAGTCTCCTGTCATAAGAGATGGGGATGGGGGGCTTGGAGAATCACTCTACACCCCAAACACACACACACACACACACACACACACACACACACACAGCACAGCCCTTGACATAAATCTGCTTAAAATTCCTCCTAATTTTTACCATGCTTACTCACCCAAGGACTTTGTCCTTCTGAGTTTATTATATCGCTTTACATTTTCCCCCTTGGTCTCACCACTTTTTCTCTCTGTTACCTCTGAATCCTTTTATAGAGCTGGCGTCTCTCCCTCATATAGGTGACTATTGCCACCTGGAAGCTGAGAACAAGACACCCCAACAGGACCGGAAGGCCCAGAAACCATCCCCATCCAAACCCAAGCCTAGCACAAGTGTTGTCACCACCCTGAGACCGTCACCTCAGGACTCTGGAGTCCAGGGGCTGGAAAGCTCGGATGTAGAAAGGCAGCAGTGTGGAGCAGGACAGAGCACATCAGTATCCAGTGTGCACAGCCACTACCAGGATCATGTTAACATGCAGACCATGATTTGGCAGGTCTAGAGTGGGGCCAGGATTCTGCATCTCTAACCAGCTCCTAGGGGATGGCCAGGCTGCTTGTTGGTCCATGGGCCACACTTTGAGTAGCAAAATGAAGCTGAAGGCCCATGGGTTAAGAAACCTTGATACTACCATTAATTCACTGCAAGTCGACAAGATTAATGTTCCCAGAATGTGGTTTGCAGAATATAAACTCCTTGGGATGCTTTTAAAAAAAGATGTTATGGTCATGGTCAAGTATGTTTAGGAAATACTGCATACTTTAGTGTACACCACACTTGCTAGCAAAGACTCTGAAAAGTCCTGTTTTGATATTGTGGAATATTGTTTAACTCTGCATACCCAGCAGGGTATCCTCTCAGGGTTAAGAGATGGTTAACCTTGGAGACAGTCTGTGTACATGTCTGTAAGCATAGGCCCATTTAAGGAATGGCTTCAAGGGTTTTGAGGTTACCTGTGACAGGAGTCGGGGAATCCATCAACTTCTGGACCCTCGAGCTAAAGTTATCAGCACAAGAGCCTCAGAAAATTTAGCCACTTTCCTTCCAGTGTGAGAAAACCAATACCCCAGCCCTCCCAACCCTCTGTTTCTCTGCACCAAGAATCCCTCCAGAAGTGCCACAATGATCCACGGGCCTGCAACCCCCAATACTGCCTTCCACACACATGTGAACAGGATCCAGGGAGAGTTACAAATCCAGCAGCGAGATATGTCATTTGCCTGGCATCCCCATAAGCACACATGCCACAGAGACTACACTCCAGGCTTGTCAGGAGATCATACACTCTCCTATTCCCAATTTGATGTGTTCATTGCACCCACTGAAAACACCAGCTACATGCAATCCTTGTGGCAAGAATTCTGTTTCTTTCCAGGAAGGGACCTATTCACTGATCCCCCCCGCTTTTTCCGAGTTGGGGGTCTCACTCCATCACCTACGCTGGAGTGCAGTGGAACAACCATGGCTTGCCACAGCATTGACCTTTGGGGGCTCAGGCAATCCTTTCACAGGGTCCCTTTTACAAACTGAAGGCTTGTGGCAGCTCTGCCTCTAGCAAGTCTATCAGTATCATTTTTCCAACAGTCCATGGCCATTTCGTGTCCCGCATTTTGGCAATACTCACAGTATTTCAAACTTTGTCGTTATTATTTTATCTGTTATGATGATCTGTGATAATTAATAAGTCATAATCCATGTTATCACTTAAGCATAAATCATAAGTGTCTCTCCTCCTCCCTCCTTTCCAGAGAACCAAGAGAGGGGCCACCAGGCTGTTCTCCCTTCTAGGCCTAAGACCTAGAGGCAGAACCCACAGCAGGGTCTCTTCTAGAGAGGGACCTCAGGGGACATATTTCTAGGAACAGAATCCTGGCACCACAGAAACTTGCAGGGGCTGTCTCCCACGGGACCTCATCCTTACTTTTCACATAGAGAAGGAGTTCAAGGAAGGTTGGCTTCAAGTGTATGAATTTAGGTAGTAAAACTAGGAAACCTGATGATTGGCCTAGTGAAGTTGGGAAATTTTTTTCTCTTTCAGAGGTAATTTCTAGCCTAATTCTAACCTTGGAAACTTTCCACACCAACAAGGCTAGAGAAAGAGCCCACAAACCCACTTTAGTTCTCTACTTTTGCATGATTTATAATGTCAAAGACCTTAGAGTCAATACTGAGAATTGGCCTCAAAGCCTCTGAAGGAGACAGTCACAGAGAACTTCAGAAATTTGTCATCTTCATGGCTTCCCGGGAACCCAAGAGCAGCTGCACCAACAAAATAGGCGGACTTGTACTTTACACAGTCCAGTTGTGAAAAACACTTTGTAACTTGAAGCTATAGATAGCATTGGCAGCACTGACTCCCTGGGACACTAGGGAGTGACCAGTGAGCCAAGACTAGTGAGCCAAGACCCCATAAAATTATTATTGTTCTTATTATTTTTGAGTTAGAGTCTCACTCCATTGCTCAGGCTGAAGTGCAGTGGCATGTTTGCGGCCACCCCAGTGTCGACCTGCTGGGCTCAGGCGATCCTTCCACCTCAGACTTCCAAATAGCCAGAACTACAGGCGCATGCTACCACGCCCAGCTAATTTTCTGATTTATTGTGGAGATAAGGTCTCACTAAGTTGCCCAGGTTGTGCTCAAACCCGTGGGCTTAGGCAATCCCCTCACCTTGGCCTCCCAAAGTGCTGGAATTACAGACTTGAGCCACTACGCCCGGCCAAATTTTTTTTTTAATGAATATTTTTTAAATGTTGGATCACAAAATTCACTAATGGGATTGATTGTCCTATTAAAGCTTTCAGTCACTAATCGTAGCCCAATGAAATTACAAAGTAATAAGTGCTATGAACTGCATCAATGATTCACTTGTAATTACATAAGCAAATGATTACAGGCACACCTCGTTTCATTGCACTTCGCAGATATTGCTTTTTTTTTTTCAAATTGAAGGGTTGCGGCAACGCTGCATCGAACAAGTCTATCAGTGTCATTTTTCCAACAGCGTGTGCTCACTTCGTGTCTCACATTTTGGTAATACTTGCAATATTTCGTTATTGTTATATCTTCTATGGTGATCTGTGACACATGATCTTTGATGTTACCATTGTAATTATTTGGAGGCATCACGAACCACACCCATACAAGACAGCAAACTTGATTGTCAAATGTTGGGTGTGTTCCACCTGCTTCACCAACTGCCCATTTCCCCCGTCTCACTCCCTCCTTCTGGCCTTCCTATTCCTTGAGACATAGCAACGAGGCCAATTAATAACCCTATGATGGCCCTCATGTGTTCAAGTGAAAGGAAGAGTCACAAATCTCTCACTTTAAATCAAAAGCAAGTAATGATTAAGCTTAGTGAGGAAGGCATGTCGAAAACCAAGATAGGCTAAAGGCTGGGCCTCTTGCACCAAACAGCCAAGTTGTAAATGCAAAGGGAGAGTTCTTGAAGGAAATTTAAAGTGCTACTCCAGTGAAGACACAAATGATAAGAACAGCCTTATTACCAATATGGAGAAAGTTTGAGTGGTCTGGATAGAGAATTGAACTGGCCAGAACATTCCCTTAAGCCAAAGCCTAATCCAGAGTAAGGCCCTAGTTCTATCAAAGCTGAGAGAGGAGAGAAAGTTTCAGAAGAAAAGTTGGAAGCCAGCAGAGGTTGGTTCATGAGACTTAAGACAGCAAGTGCTGATGTACAATCTTCTCGCAAATTATCTAGAAGATCTAACTAAGATCATTGATCAAGATGGCTACACTAAAAACAGATTTTCAGTGTAGATGAGACAGCCTTACATTGGAAGAAGGTACCATCTAGGACTTTCATAGCTAGAAAGAAGTCAGTGCCTGGCTCCAAAGCTTCAAATAACAGGGTGATGCTCTTTAGGGGCTAATAGCTGGTGACTTTAAGCTGAAGCCAATGCTCATTTGCCATTCTGTAACTCCTTGAGTCCTTAAGAGTTATGCCAAATCTATTCTGTTTGTGCTGTATACATGAAACAATGAGGCCTGGATGACAGCACATCTGTTCACAGCATGGCTTACACAATTTTTTTTTTCTTTTTTGAGTCAGAGACTCTACTTCTGGTGGAGATGTTGCAGACATTGTTGAAATGACAACAATGGATTTTGAACATTCCATGAGCTCAGCTGGTAAAACAAGGGCAGGGTATGACTCTGCCACTTCTTTTGAAAGAAGTTCCACTGTGGGTGAAATGCTGTCAAACAGCATCACATGCTACAGAAGAATCCCTCATGAAAGAAACATAGCAAACTTCACTGTTGTCTCATCTTAAGAAATTGCCACAGCGACACCAGCCTTCAGCCACCACCACCCTGATCAGTCAGCAGTCATCCACACCAAGGCAGACCCTTCACCAGCAAAAAAGTTAGGACTCACCGAAGGCGCAGAGGATCATTGGCATTGTTTAGAAATTAAGTTTTTTTGTTTGGGGTTTTTGGTTTTGTTTGGTTTTTTTTTTTTTTTGGGTTGGGGGTCTCACTTAGTTGCCCAGGCTGGAGTACAGTGGCACGATCACTGCAGTCTCAAACTTCTGGGCTCAAGTGATCCTCCTGCCTTAGTCTTCTGAGTAGAAGGGACTACAGGCACATGCCATCACACCTGGCTAATTTTTAAATTTTTTTGTAGAGACAAAGTCTCGCTATGTCACCCAGGTTGGAATGAAGTATTTTACGTTAAGATATGTACATGCTTTTAGACATAATGCCATTGCATACCTAATAAACTATGGCATCATGTAAACATAGCTTTTATATACACTTAGGAAACAAAAAGTGTGTGTGACTCACTTCATTGTGATATTCATTTAACACTGGTGATCTGGAACAGAACTCACGATATATCCAAGGTATGCCTGTATCTGGCTCCAGTAGAGCTGGACAAGCTGGGGGTGGAGGTGGGCAACAGGGAGTGGAAGCAGATGTGGAGACTGATTAAGCCCTCTGTGGTCATCAGGAAGAAGGTTTGAGGAACAAGGGCATGAGGCATCTCAGAGGATTTTTAACTTCTTTCCCATCCACCCTCCATCAAGAGAACCCAAATTACCTGAACTGCCTGACTTGGAAGACTAAAAATTGTAAGGTCTTTAATGAGTCCACCCCTCAGTGAGAAAACTGAGGGCAAGTAGACCAAGAGACTTACATACAATCACACAACCAATAAGTGATAGACTTTGAGCCCAGGTGAATAGAGAATTTTCTTTTCTAGTAGAACGCCACAATATCATATTACTGCCATTACCCTCTCATCCAGTAACCTTCATTTGGGCCCCTGGACTAGGGATTAGGATTAGGATGAAGGAAGGAGAAAGGAGACAGGCAATAAGCAATATAAACGATAATTTTGATTTAATCAATATTTTGTCCAATGCTGCCCAGTCTCCTTACTGTTCAGCCAATACTAGCCCGTGTATGCATTGTAGTTATTACCATGCAGAAATGGAGCTCAAAATGGAAGAACCATTTCCCACCTAAAGTTGAGTGTTTCTTGGGGTTCTAGACTGATGGGATGAGGAAGCAGATACCTGGAGTGTAGACCATCTATCACTGCCTCTTACTGCAATGCGTTGGTAGGTTTCCTGTGTTCTCCAACTTTTCAGAAATTTAAAGGTCATTTTAACGGACTCGGCTCCTCATTTAAAATATAAATATTGGAATGGGCATAGTAGCTCACATCTCCAATCCCAGCAACTTGGGAGGTCAAGGTGGGAGGATCACTTGAGGCCAGGAGTTTGAGACCAGCCTGGGCAACATAGTGAGACTTCATCTCTACAAAAAAAAAAAATTCAAAATATTAATCAGGCATGGTAGTGTGCACCTGTAGTCCCAGCCACTTGGGAGGCTGAAGCAAAAGGATCATCTTGTGTTTCACCTGAAGGATCACCTGAACCCAGGAGGTCCAGGCTGTGGTGAGCCATGATCATCCCACTGCACTTCAGCCTGGGTGACAGTGTGAGACTTTGACTTAAAAAAAAAAACAAAGAAATTGTTTGGGGGAAAGTTAATTCTACCAGTTAATCACACCTGAGTATGAATTACTGTTACCTGTTCAAACTGCCTAATTGAAAGTTGGGGGCAGAGGGAAGTAGAGATTTTAGAATATAGGCATTTGGAGAAGGGTCTCTGTAACCTATTCATTACAATTTTCTTTCAGAAAGTTAAACTGCTCCTGGCACTATGTTAAGTACACCAAGTTAGTACTAATTATGCTTGAAAATATAGAAGGCATTTTGTAGAAATTGATAAATATGACTATATAAAAAGTCCTTAAAAAAAAGAACTTCTTCCTAGCAAAAAAAAAGAAAACCAGAGTCAAAAAGCAAATGTTAAACAGAAAAATAATTTTCCATTTATGTAAAAACCCTATCTTCATAATATATAAAGAACTATCAAAATCTGTAAGAACATCACCACATGGAACATATTCTAAGATCGACCACATACTCGGCCATAAATCAAGCATAAGCAAATTTAAAAGGACCGAAATTCTACCAAACACCTTCTCGGACCACAGTGGAATAAAAATAAACATTGACACCAACAAAATCCCCCCAAAACCCACAAAGACATGGACACTAAACAGCATGATGCTAAACAACTCCTGGGTCAATGATGAAATCAAAACAGGGATCAAAAGATACCTGGAAACAAATGAAAATGAAGAAACATCTTACCAAAATCTCTGGGATGCCCTGAAAGCTGTAGTAAGAGGGGAATTTATATCCCTACAAACACACATGAAGAAAATGGAAGGAACAGAAATTCACAACCTAACAAGCCACCTAAAGAAGCTGGAAAAGCAAGATCACAAAAACCCTAATTTCAGCAGAAGAATCCAGATCACCAAAATAAAAGCCCAAATCCAGGACACAGAAGACAAAAAGATAATACAAAAAAATCAATGAAACAAAAAGCTGGTTCTTTGAAAGGATAAACAAGATTGATGGTCCCCTAGCTAGACTGACCAAGAAAAAACAAGAAAAAAACCAAATAAGCACAATCAGAAACACAAAAGATGAAGTCACATCTGACCCTGAAGAAATACAAAAGATCATTAGAGACTACTACGTACACTTGTATGGAAACAAACTTGAAAACCTTAAGGAAATGGAGGACTTTCTTGACATCACACAACCTACCTAGGTTGGAACAAGAAGAAATTGAGACCGTAAAAAGACCAATAACAATCAAGGAAATCGACTACGTAATAAGAAAACTTCCTACAAAAAAAAAGCCCTGGTCCAGATGGCTTTCCAGCAGAATTCTACAAGACATTCAAGGAGGAGCTGATACCAATCCTACTGAAGGTATTCCAGGCGATTGAAAAAGATGGAACTCTCCCCAAATCATTTTATGAAGCCAACAACACATTGATACCCAAGCCAGGTAAAGATCCAACAAAGAAAGAGAACTACAGGCCAATATCTTTGATGGACATAGATACTAAAATTCTCAACAAGATCCTAGCAAACTGGATTCAGCAATACATCTCAAAAATCATCCACCATGACCAAGTAGGCTTCATTCCTGGGATGCAAGGCTGGTTCAACATTCATAAAACCATAAATATAATAAATACATCAACAGATGTCAAAACAAAAACCACATGATCACATCATTAGATGCAGAAAAAACTTTTGATAAAATCCAGCACCCCTTCTTGATAAAAACCCTTGAACATCTAGGCATACGGGGAACATACCTCAAAATAGTAAAAGCCATCTACGAGAAACCCACAGCCAGCATACTCCTAAATGGACAAAAATTGGAACCAATTCCCCGGAAAACTGGAACTAGACAAGGACGCCCACTCTCACCTCTCCTGTTCAACATAGTATTGGAAGTCCTGGCTAGAGCAATCAGAGAAGAGGAGGCAATCAGAGGTATTCAAATAGGAAAAGAGGAAGTCAAGTTATCTCTCTATGCAGATGATATGATTGTGAACCTTAAAAACCCAAGAGAATCTGTCAAAGGCCTCCATACATTAATAAAGGCCTTTGGCAAATCTCAGGATACAAAATAAATGTACAAAAGACAATCGCATTTCTCTACACCAATAATAAACAAACAGAAACCCAAATAAAAAACACAGTTCCATTCACAATAGCCACAAAAAAAAAAAATGAAATACCTTGGCATCTCCCTAACCAGAGATGTGAAAGACCTTTACAATGAAAATTACAAAACACTGCTCAAAGAAATCAAGGATGACACAAACAAGTGGAAAAATATCCCATGCTCATGGATCGGAAGAATCAACATTGTGAAGTTGTCCATCTTACCTAAGGCAATCTACAAATTCAATGCAATACCCATTAAATTACCAACAACATTCTTCTCAGACCTAGAAAAAACAACACAGGAATTCATATGGAAGCACAAACGTCCAAGAATAGCCAGAACAATCCTCAGCAAAAAAAAACAAAGCAGGTGGTATCACAATACCAGACTTCAAACTTTACTATAAAGCTACAATCATCAAAACAGCTTGGTATTGGTACAGGAACAGGCATATAGATCAATGGAACAGAATTGAGATTCCAGAAGCAAAACCTCAATTTCTCAACCAACTCATCTTCGACAAAGCCCCCACCACCTACCAATGGGGAGAGGAGAACCTATTCAGTAAATGGTGCTGGGAAAACTGGCTGACCACATGCAGAAGATTGAAACAGGACCCCTATCTATCCCCATGCACAAAGGTTAACTCCAAATGGATCAGAGACCTAAATGTAAAACCTCAAACCATAAGAACCTTAGAAAAGGAAGGAAATACTCTGATGGAAATCGGAACTGGCATCTAATTCCTGTACAAAACCTGAAACCCACAAGGTCATAAGAGAGAAGATAGACAAATGGGACCTTATTAAACTGACAAGCTTCTGCAAAGCCAAAGAAACCATCAAGAGAGCAGGGAGACAGCCTACAGACTGGGAAAAAGTATTTGCCAACTCTAGGTCTGACAAAGGCTTAACATCCTGGATCTACAAGGAACTGAAACGTACTGAAAAGAAGAAAACAAACAACCCCATTACAAAATGGGCAAAAGATATGAACAGACACTTCACAAAAGAAGACATCCGAGCAGCCAAAAAACACATGAAGAAATGCTCAACCTCACTAATCATCAGGGAGATGGAAACCAAAACCACACTGAGATACCACCTAACTCCAGTCAGAATGGCAATTATGAACAACTCAAAAAATAACAGCTGCTGGAGAGGGTGTGGTGAAAAGGGAACACTTCTACTCTGTTGGTGGGAGTGTAAACTAGTGCAACCTCTGTGGAAAGCAGTGTGGCGATTCCTAAAAGCTCTAAAAATTGACCTTCCATATGACCCTGCAATCCCCCTACTGGGAATATACCCTGAAGAACACAAATCACTCTATAAAAAAAGATACCTGCACATGTATGTTTATCGCAGCATTGTTCACAATAGCAAGAACCTGGAAACAACCATGCTGCCCATCAGAAGAGGACTGGATTAAAAAAATGTGGTACATATACATGATGGAATACTACGCAGCCACAAAAAAGAACAAAATCATGAATTTCGCAGCAACCTGGATGGAACTAGAGTCTATAATACTGAGTGACCTCTCACAGAAACAAAGATCTGAGTATCACATGTTCTCACTCATATAATGGACCTTGAACATCCAATGTAATACTATAAGAAAATGACTGACGGTACTGGGAAACTATGGCAGGGGAGGGGGTGGGATTAACAGTAGCAAATATCTGTCTGGGGATGAGAAAACACCTCTTATCAACAGGATGCCTGAATGAAACGTAATTGTACACCTAACCCTTGATTGTACCCCACAAAACCATAATAAAAAATATTGATTAATTAAAAAAAAAATCTGTGAGAAAAACAACTACCAAAATGGGTAAGAATAAACTTCACTGATAAAGGGGGAAAGATTATTAGAGAGTTCACAGAAAAGAAAACCCACACAACCCCGGTGGAGGACAATTGAGTAAAATCTATCAACATGGTAAATAAATAAGCCCTTTATTCTGCAATTCCATTTCTGGGAATTTATTCTGTAAATATGTTTATATGTGTACTAAATAACATATGAACAAGGTTATTCATTGAAGCAATATTGAAGTAATAGCAAAAAATTGAAAACAACCCAAATAACCATTGATAAGGATTGGTTAAATACATTATGGTCCACCCACACTATGAAATTCTATGAAGCTATTAAAGAATAAAGATGCTTTCTAACCACAGATATGAAAGTATCACCAAGATACATCAGGAGGAGAAATAAGCAGAAAACTGGTGCTCTATAATAAATTGTTTATTATGAAGCAGAGTGGAGTGGCAGAGCATAAGAATGTATTCATGTTTATTTACATAAGCATAAACTCTGGAAGTTTATTTAAAACACTAATAACAGAGATTCCTGGGGTGGGGCTGAAGTTGAAACCAGGTAGGTGAGGGCAGGAGTGATAAGATTTTGAACCACATAAATTGTTACCTATTCAAGAAAAATTAATTTGCAAATGGTACTGAGAAAATAAGACACAGACCCTACCTCAAAGAGCTTATAGGGTACCTGTCAGTGCTCACATACAATCTGCATACAAAATAATCTACTGTATTAAGTTCTACTTGGTGATGACCTGGAAAGGAGAATCTCAGTTTCAAGCAGAAAATGAAATAATCAAACCCAGTTACAGGTTTCAGTTCTGCCACATCTCTCCTTGCTTGCAGTCCCCAGGGTCAACATCTATAAATCTGAACACAATAAGGTCACCTGAAGAGCAAGCACTCAGTCAGGCTTCCTCCAAGCTGTACATATCTGCCCATCTTAAGAAACACAGAAAGGAAGGATTCTGGATTTGGACGGCCAACAGGAGGCAGCTAGAGTGAGTTTCTTCTATAAAGTAAACCAAGACAGAGTTTCATCAGCACCCAGAGAGAAACAGATGCAGCAGCTCACCCTACAAGTCTCCAAAGGATTGATAATAACCACTTAGAGCAAAGAAGAAGAAAAAAATCCACTGATCTGCACTGGAACTGCATGGACCCTTGCCTGCACCACCACAGTCCACTAAAACTTCTGGACGCAGCAAGGAAGGTGATTGAGGGGAATTTGGGAGTTCTGTGCTCCTGTTGTGAATCTGCAGGGCTTCCTGAGTCTTGTGGGATCTCAGTTCCTCACAAAACTGCCTTCCCCACAGCCATGCTCTGCCATGGAATTGTGCAGGGGAAAAGCCTTCAGCAGTGCCAGCCACCATTTCCCAGGAATTCAACTCTTGCAGGGAGAAGTGGCTGCTTTCCAGCCAGTTTGGGAGGAAACGGGCCCTAAGGGCAAACTCCACAGCTACAGACAGCTCCTCACTGGGTGAGTTGCCTGAAAACACCTGAGGTCCTGATGCTGACTGCACCTGGACAGTCAGATTGCAGATTGCCTGAGGCCAAGGCAGGAGTCAGGTAGGATGCATTGCTATATCAACCTCTCACTCCCCTTGGGAACTCTTTTGGGTCTGCTCTACACAACAGCATTACCCCAGTGGCCTGGGACTCCCTTCTAATCCCCAAAAGGGCAGCTAAGAGTGCACACTTGTGGGGTGCTTCATATTCTTTCCCCTGCAATATCCCAGAAGGTTCAAAACAGACAGAAAACTTGGGAAATCTCCAGAGCCCTACCCTCAATCTAGGCTGGCTGGGCACTTCCTGGGAGCAACACTCACCAAGGAGACACCCTACAGCCACCATTGCAGCTGGCTATCTGCCACAAGCACCACCTCCTGGTTGGAGGTCAACAGTATAGTGAGCCACATCGAATATAATACCTCAACTCTGGGGAAGTCCAGATCCCAAACACCAGCTAACAGCACTTTCCAAGTCACTCTGGCTACTCAAGATGCCATCAGCCAGTGCAGGTACACAGCACAGGGCTACCACATCTGAAAAATGAGAAACACACCCCACCAAGACTATTTATACCAAGGGAACCCTATAGTGCCTATGTCATCTCCTCAACCTCAAATAAAAAATCATCTACCCAAATGAGAAGGAACCAGAAAATCTGACAATATGAAAAAACAGAGTTCTCCAACACCCCCAAAAGACTACACCAACTCTTTGGCAACAAACCCTAACCAAAATGAAACTGTTGAGATTCCAGACATAGAATTCAAAAGGTTGATAATAAAATTGGTCAATGAACTTCAGGAGAAAGTTCAAAATGAACATAAAGAAAATTTTTAAACTATTCAAGACATGGATGATAAATTCTCCAAAGATATAGACATCTTAAAAAAAAAAAACAACAAGCTGAAACTCTGAAATAAATGAAGCATTTAGGGAAGTACAAAATGCAGCAGAAAGTTTTAACAGTAAACTAGAACAAACAGAAGAAAGGATCTCAGAACTTGAAGACAAGACTTTTTAATTAACCCAATCAGAAAACAATAAAGAAAAAAAAATTAAGAAAATGAAACAAAGTCTCCAAGAAATAAGGGATTATGTAAAATGTACAAACCTAAGAATCATGGGTGTTCCTGAGGAAGAAGAGAAAGCAACAGGTTTGGAAAACTATTTGAGGGAATAGTGGAGGAAAACTTCTCTGGTCTCATCAGAGATCTAAACATCCAGATACAAGAAACCCAAAGAACCCCCAGGAGATTCCCTGCAAAATATTTCCCAAGGCATATAACCATGTGGCTATGCAAAGTTAATGTGAAGGAAATAATCTTAAGAGAAGTGACATAAAAGCATCAAATAGCTTACAAAGATAAACCTATCAGACTAACAGCAGACTTCCCAGAAGACACTCTTCAAGCCAGAAGGGAGTCAGGTTCCATCTTCAATCTGTCAGTCAAGGATTGTTTTTTCTGAAAAAGTAAGCTCCATAAATAAAGGAAAAAGGAAGTCCTTTATAGACAAGCAAACACTGAGGGAATTTGTCACCACTGGATCAGCTCTACAAGAAATATTCAAAGGAGTCCTAAATACTGAAACAAGAGGTCAAAATACACCAGTAGAAAAATGCTGGATATCATAAAGTTTGCAGGTTTTATGGAACACCAACACAATAGCCAAAAAAAAAAAAACAAACAAAGTAACCTAAATGATCCTTGATCAATGATGAAATACATATTTTTCTCAATACAGGGAACATTCTCCAAGATAGACCATATGATAGGCCACAAATCAAGTCTCAATAAATTCCAAAAAAATCAAAATCACATTAAACACCATCTCAGACCAAGGTGGAATAAAACTAGAAATTAACTCCAAAAAGAACTCATGAAACCAAACAAAGATATGGAAATTAAACAATTTGTTCCTAAATGATCCTTGGATCAATGATGAAATCAAGATGGACATTTAAAAATTCCTTGAAATGAATGAAAACAATAAAACAAGTTATCAAAACCTCTGGGACATAGTCAAAGCTATGTTCAGAGGAAAATTTATACCACTTAAGGCCTACATTAATAAGACTGAAAGATCACATACTGACAACCTAACATCACACCTTAAGGAACTAGAAAAACATGAACAAGCCAAACCCAAAACTAGTAGACAAAAGCTAACAGAAGAAAAGAAATCTTAAAGTTCAGAGCAGAACTCAATGAAATTGAAACAAAAACAATACAAAGGATCAATAGAACAAAAAGTTGGTTCTTTGAAAAGACAAACAAAATTGATAGACTACTAGCTAGATTAATTCAGAAATGAAGAGAGAAGACTCAAATAGCTCAATCAGAAATAAAAAAGGAGACATTATAACTGACATGATGGAAATTCAAAAAATTATTCAAGACTGATACCAAAGCCAGAAAAAGACACAGCAAAACGAAAGACTACAGACCAATATCCCTTATAAACATAGACACAAAAATCCTCAACAAAATATTAGCAAACCAAATTCCACAACACATAAAAAATAATAATAATACACTACAATCAAGTGGTTTTATCCTAGGGACATAAGGGTGACTAAACATATACGAGTCAATAAATATGATCCACTACATAAACAGAACTAAAAACAAAAATCATATGATCTTTTAATAGACACAGAAAAAGCTTTTGATAAAATCCCAGCATCTCTTCATGATGAAAAACCCTCAACAAAACAGGCATCGAGGAAACATTCCTCAAAATAATAAAAGCTATAATATGACAAACCCATAGCTAATGTCATCCTGAATGGAGAATAGTTGAAGAACACATTCCCTCTTCAGAACTGGAACAAGCCAAGGATGTTCACTTTTACCATTACTACTCAACATATTGTTGGATGTCCTAGCCAGAGCAATCAGGCAAGAAAAGGAAATAAAGGGCATCCAAATTAGAAAAGAAGAAACCAAACTATCTCTGTATGCTGACAATATGATCTTATACCTAGAGAACCCTTAAAACTCCTTCAAAAGACTCCTTTACTTAATAAATCAATTCAGTAAAGTTTAAGGATACAAAATCAACACACATATCAGTAGCACAGCTAGGCACTAACAGCGACCAAGCTGAATCAAATTAAGAACTCAACTCAATTTACAATAGCAGCCAAAAAACTAAAATACCTAGGAATATATTCAACCAAGGAGGTAAAAGAAAGATCTCTACAAGGAGAACTACAAAACTCTGGTAAAATAAATTACATAAGACACAAACAAATGGAGAAACATCCCACACCCATGGATTGGAAGAATTATTATTAAAATGACCATATTATCCAAAGTAATCTTCAGATTCAATGAAATCCCTATCAAACTACCAATGTCATTTTTCACAGAACTAGAAAAAAAAAAGTCCTAAAATTCATATGGAACCAAAAAGGAGCCAGAATAGCCAAAGCAATTCCAAGCAAAAAGAACAAAGCTGGTGGCATCCTATTACCTGATTTCAAATTATGCTACAAGATTGTAGTAACCAAAACAACATGACACTGATATAAGAGCAGACACACAGACCAATGGAACAGAATAGAGAATAACAACCGAGAAATAAACTCAAATACCTACAACCAACTGATCTTTGACAAAGCAGACAAAAACATACACAAGGGAGAGGACACCCTATTCTGCAAATGGTATTGGGAAAATTGGATCGCTATGTGCAGAAAAATGAAACTTGATCCCTATCTCTCCCCATATAAAAAAATTAACTCAACATGTATTAAAGACTAAAACATCAGACCTTAAACCATAAAAATCCTAGAAGAAAGTCGGGCTCAGTGGCTCAGCCTGTAATCCCGCGCCTTTGGGAGGCTGAGGTAAGTGGATTGCCTGAGCCTGCAGGTTCAAGACCCACCTGGGCAGCGAGACTTCACCTCTACAATAAATCAAAAATTCAGCCGGGCATGGTAGCGCATGCCTGTAATTCCGGCTACTTGGAAGGCTGAGGCGGAAGGATCGCCGGAGCCCAGCAGGTCGAGGCTGCGGTGGCCGGAAGCGGCCACTGCACTCCAGTCTGGGAGACAGAGTGAGACTCCAACTCAAAAAAAAAATTCTAGAAGAAAACCTAGGAAAAATTATTATAGACATTGGCCTAGGCAAATAATTTATGGCTAAAACCCCAAAAGCAAATGCAACTAAAACAAAAATAAACAAGTGGGACTGAATTACACTAAAAAGCATCTGCACAGCAAAAGAAATAATCAACAGAGCAAACAGGCAACCCACAGAATGGGAAAAGATAGTCACAAACTACACAAAGGATTAAGATCCAAAAATCTACAAAGAATTCAAACAAATCAGCAAGAAAAAAGCAAATAGCCCCATTAAAAAGTGGGCAAATGACATGAATAGACAACTCTCAAAAGAAGATATATAAATGGCCAACAAACATGAAAAAATGCTTGACATCACTCATCATTAGGGAAATGCAAATTAAAACCACACTGAGATAATACCCTACACCAGTCAGAATAGCCATTATTAAAAAAAAAAAAAGATAGACGCCAGCACAGATGCAGAGTAAAGGGAGCACTTATACTGTTGGTATAACACTTGCACTGTTGGTGGGAGTGTAAATTAGTACAACCTCTATGGAAAGTGGTATAGAGATTACTCCAAAAACTAAAAGTAGATCTATCATTTGATCAGCAATCCCACTACTAGGTATCCATGCTAAGGAACAGAGATTGTTATATAAAAAAGACAGCTGCAAGCCAGACTGTAATCCCATGCTTTGGGAGGCTGAGGTGAGTGAATTGCCTGAACCCGCAGGTTCGAGACCCGCCTGGGCAACTTGGCGATACCTCATCTCTACAATAAATCAAAAAAATTAGCCGGGCGTAGCACGTGCCTGTACCAACTACTTGGAAGGCTGAGTTGGAAGGATCGCCGGAGCCCAGCAGGTCGAGGCTGCAGTGGCCGGGAGTGGCCACTGCACTCCAGTCTGGGCGACTGAGTGAGACTCCAACTCAAAAAAAAAAAAAAAAAAAGACACCTGCACCCACATGTTCATCACAGCACAATTCACAATTGCAAAGATGTGGGATCAACCTAAATGTCCATCAACCAACCAGTAGATAATTAAAATATTGTACATATACACCATGGATTACTATGCAGCCATAAAAAAGAAAGAAATCATATCCTTTGCAGCAAAATAGATGGAGCTGGAGGTTATCATCCTAAGTAAATCAACCAGAAACAGAAAACCAAACACCGCATATGTGTGAGCTAAATGTTCACAAAGATGGAAATAATAGACATCGGTGACACCAATAAGGAGGGAAGAAGGAGGGGAGTTAGGGTTTAGAAACTACCTACAGGGATCAAAGTTCACTATCTGGGGAATAGGCCACCTGAGACCTAATCTCTACTACTACATAATATGTCCACATAATGAATATGCATGTATACCCTCTGAATCTAAAATTAAAAAAAGAAACATAAAAAGTGTGTCAACATGGCCACCATTGACATGGGGCCACTGCCAACCCAGACACCAGCCAAGCCTCTTCTCCTTTACCATACTTAGGTATTGGTATTGGGGTGACCGGCAGGCACAGCTTAGAGCAAGCTCTGAGTTCCTGGAGGGTTCCTCACCAAAACCAGCTCTTTGTTTGGATTTCCCCTAAAGCAGACCCAGTGACAGGGACTCAAGTTCAGATAGCTTATTTGGGAGATAATCCCAGGAAGCGTAGTGAGGGTATGGGGGAGTGAAACAGGGAAGGAAGGAATCCCAGCTTAAATGGCGTTAAGGAACAGGTTATCCCTGTGTGAACACCAGGTGGATAAGGGCTCAATCCTACCTCAGGACTCTTGGAGAGATTGTTTGGAACACATGGCAGGAATGATTCCCCAGTGGGCAAAAAAGTTAGGGTGTTGATCTACCAACACCCATTCCTCATTGGTTGAAGGACATTCTTGGGTATTGTTTTGCCAGCATTTTCATCTATGCAGTATGTTTCTCAGGCCTGGGATTGCCTGCAGGCAGACAGACGAAGGGAGACACCATGTACAGAAACTATGCTAAAGTGACCTCAGGGTGACCCAATGATTTGCATGGCAGCAAACGTTCAGCATTTACTATACTGCCTATCTCAGTCAGTTTGGGCTGCTATAACAAAATATCACAGACTAGGTGACACAGAAAAATATCTTAAGTTTAGAGATTCAAAATGAAAGTGCCATTTGATCTAGTGTCTGGCAGGGGCTCTCTTTTTGGCTTGTAGGCAGCCGCCCCTTGCTATATCCTCACATGGCAGAAAAAGAGATCACCTCTCCCATGTCTCTTCCCATAAGGGCATGAATTCCATTCACCAGGACACCTCCTAAAGGCCTCATTTCCTAAATACATTACTTGGGGATTAGAGCTTCAATACATTAATTTAGGGGGACACAAAGATTCAATCCATAACACCACACTACTCAGAGCCCAAGAGGCTTAACTTGATGTAGAAAAGACTCACAGAGGAACTCAATAATATTTTCAAATATGTGATGATCTCACACAGAATTGGAGAGAGTATAAATTGCTATGCACACTTTGGAGGGCATTCAGAAATATCTACTTAAATTAAAAGTCCATAAACCTACTGACCCACCCAAGCAATAATTCAGTCTTTCTTGATTCTTCCTTTAATAAATGTGTATGTATACCAGGCACTAGGGATGCAAAGATTAAAATGTCATGTTGCCATACCCACTCAAGGAACTGCCTATCTATACTCAACTGCACCCACCAAAACATATCTATTCTATGTTCTATGTCCTTAAAGGACCGAAAATTAAATGAACAAAGGGGGCCAGAAAGTAACAGATGAAGGAAGTGAGCCAAAGTATGGAAATAGGAAATATCAGGGGCTGTGGTAACTTGAGAACACAAGCCCCTTTTAAGGTGTTCAAATGTGGTTTTTTTAAAAATGGTATTTTTTGTTAAAGAAACAAACAAAAAACCCCACTATTGAAGACTTCTGTTTCTATCTAAGGTGGAATAACAGGAAACGGATTTACCCTCCCACTTGAAAAAATCAGGAAATCAAAAAATAGAGCGTGAAAATGGTTTTTGTGACGCTGAACATCAAAACCAGTAATCCCTGAGAGAAGAAACAAATGAGAAACCAAACAAGGAAGATGATGAAATGTTCCAGGTTTAGATACTAGACCAGTACTGCACAGTCTCTCTCACCTGCCTCAGTTGCCAAATATGAAAGTTCCTTAAGTCAAGGACAAAGGAGCTTGAGGATAAAAGCAGAAACTAGCCCTAGAAGCTCTATGCCAGTGAGTTCCAAGGACAGAAGTCAACACAAAAAACTTAGAGAATCCAAGAAGCCAACTCTACGGGTAAGGAAGCACAGAGGAATACAACTCTATCCCCTCGCAGAGCCCTGTGTTAGTTTGCTAGGGCTGCCATAACAAAATACCACAGACTGGGAGGCTTAAACAACAGAGATTCCTTTTCTTATAATTCCAGAAGATAGGCATCCAAGATCAAGGTGTCAGCAGGGTTGGTTTTGTCCAGGGCTCCTTCCTGGGCTTATAGATGGCCATCATCTCCTTGTGTCTTCTCTCCAAATGTGTCTGTCTCCATATCTCCTCTTCTTATAAGAAGTGAGTCATGATGGATTACGTATACTCTAATGACTTCATTTTAACTTAATCACCTCTTTAAAGACCCTACATACAAATACAGTCACATTCTGAGGTACTGGGGGCCAGGACCTCATCGTGTGAATTTGGAGGGGACATAATTTGGCCCATAACCATCCCTCACATTCCTCCTCCTGCCTCTACCCTCTCCCATATATTTTCAGCTGCTGAAAGACCCAGGATCCCTTTCTGTCCTTATCACCATCACAGATCAGGTCAGATGATAGCAGGTAGCACTTACATACCCATCTTCCGCTTGGTTCAAAGCCCATAGCCCTTTCTCCTCAGTTCACTTAGGGATCCCTAGCCCCACCACCAGAGGTTTCACACCCCTGCAAGTGGGACTCTGAGCTCCAAGGTCACCTTCTCTCTCCCTTTGGACATCAATTAGGTTCTTCTCCCTCACCCTCCCTTGTTCATTTCACGATAACCACATTTAGGAAACCAAGATGACCTATTTAGGCTCTGACCCACTTTCAAAACAAACATCAATCACAAACGCTATCCAAAAGGGGAAAGAAATAGACGACCACAAATTTAACCAATTGTAAATAAAAAGGAATGATGAGGAAGGAACCTTCGCTGGTGCATCTGCTGTTGACACCACTGCAAAATGTCCTACAGGGGAGTTGTTAAGGAAATCTGGGCAATACCCAGGTAGCTCCCTTCAGCAGCTAAGCACTGGGTGGGGTTTGCCAGTCTTGGAAGTTCTCTCAGCATCAAGGAAGTAGGTTTGTGTGCCTTCTCTTGCTCAGAGATAGGATGAGCATCTCCAGTTCTCTAGAGCAGAAAATTTCCTGCTAAGAGATGTGAACACTCATCACCCATGTGTGAACACTGAGGTATCAGAAGAAATGCTGTATTAACTTCTCTATTTACCCCAGACCAAGAATAGGTGAATTAGTCTGCAGACTTCTAGAATAAAGGCTTTCATAGTAAATACCCATTTGGGTAGCTGCCTGACTTAAAATCGTGGTTTCTTTCTTTTTCTTTGGGAATAGTCCATTTCCTAAGGGTGGCTATGTCTTTGTTCTGTAAACTTTTACCTCCTGGCCACAGTTTCAGAGAGGGACCCAAAAAAATAAAAATTATTTTTTGGAGAGTGTGCCCCTTATAGCAAAATCTTCCCTTACAAGGTAAGTGTTCTAGGAAACAATCAGCATCAGTGTACCAAACAGCATTATTGTGAGAAGCTGTGTTTAGCTTCAGTTAATTTTTTTTTTTTTTTTTGGAGATTCTTTCAATGCATTTGCCCATTTCATGACAAGTGATTTACAAGCACACCTGCCCACACTGTGCTGAATATTCAGCAGTTTTTTTTACCCAGAATGGCATGATCCCTATGCCTCACCCTCCCTATTCACTGGATCTTGCCCCAAGTAACTTTTTTTGTTTGTTTCTCAGATGAAAAACGGTTCTCAAAGGGAAACATTTTACCCATAAAAGAAGTGAAAAAAAAAAACAACAGCAGAAGCACTAAAAGGCATCAAAATTGACAAGTTCAAAAGTTGTTTTGAGCAGTAGAAAAAGCACCTCAATAGGTGTTTTACAGCAAATGGAGAGTACTTTGAAAGTGACTGAATTTTAAACATTTAAGAATAAATTCACAATTTTTTTTTTTGAATCGGAGTCTCACTCCATCACCCAGGCTAGAGTACAGTGGCAAGCTCATGGTCACCCCAGCATCGACCTGATTGGCTCTGGTGAGCCTTCCACCTCAATCTCCCAAGTAGCCAGAACTACAGGTGCATGCTACCATACCTGGATAATTTTTTATTTATTGTAGAGATGAGGTCTCGCCAAGCTACCTGGGCTGGTCTTGAACCTGAGAGCTCAGGCAATCCACTCACCTCAGCCTCCCAAAGTGCTGGGATTACAGGCTGAGCCACTGAGCCCAGACTAATACACAATATTTTAAAAATAAATTCTGGACTTTTGGGTTCCCTTTTCATATCAGTCCTAGAAAAGACACCTGATCCAAGCCTGAGCCAATTATATATCTCTCTTGGGACTTTAAGTCTTACGGAGCTAGAAAAAGGCTGGAGATCTTTGGGTCCCTTGAAGACTCCTGATGAGGGGACAACTGGGAGCCCAAGGCAGGCCTGGATCCTGCTTTTCCAGAGGTCTGGCTAGTCTGCCCTACTGGACAGGAAAATGACATGGTTAAATTAGCATCTGGGGAAGCTAGTGTTGGTGCAATGAAGTATGGACTGGAGAAGGGAGCAGTGGGGCTGAATGACCATTGGGAAGGATGCTATAGCCCTGTAAAGTGAGTGGAGGACTTGAAGTGACCCTAAGGGACCCTGGTATTCTTCCTTTAATTGCCCATTTGGTTTCAGTTTTCCAGGTTGGTTTCTGTTGATTGCAACAAAAAGAGTCACAAATGATGTCACTTCGTCTATTCATCTTTTGGTCCCAGTACCTACCACAAGATTTAACATGTGGCAGTTATTCAATTACTTTGTTTTAAATTTATAAATACCCAAGATTCCTCCCCACTAATCACCCTCACATGAGCTATGAGACAGTATCCTATGGTAGACAAGAAGACTCTATGGTACCAATGACTCCAGACACAACAAATGACACAAAGACAGAATTTCTCTAACAAGGAAGACATTTGAAAATTTTCGAGCCATTCCTGTGATGCAGAAGCCAAGCACCATTTTCTCTTTCTTTTTTTTTTTTTTTTCTCTTATATCAACAAATCCTTCCTGGCCAAAAAAAAAAAAAAAACACTGGGAGAGACTGTCTAAGTGGGGCTCATGAGTGGGTGTCCAGGCCCTTGGTGCAACAGCAGATGCTGCAGCTTCTCTACTTCGTCCCTGGCTCTTCCCGGGTCGCAGAAGCGAGCACCATTGTTTTTTCAAAACAGACAGAAGTTTTCCTTTGGAAAAGCAGCAGGGAAACACTATTGCCTCAGGTGCTCCCTCACAATTGAAGCAGGAGAGAGACTGCTCAGGGCTTTGCCTCATCACTTCAGTACCTTGCAGGGTGCTGGAAGGGGCTGCAGATGGAGTCCAGAGGCAAGTTCCCATGGAAGAGGATAAGAGAGGTATCCCATCACCATACTGAAGGTGGGGCAGGAAAGTGCTCCAACTTGCTCATCATTGACCAACAGATCTGATCTCTGTGACAGTTTGGCCCAAAGGGAATATCCTGAGAGCACAAACTTCAGAGGGACCTGATTAGTGCTGAGTTCCAGGCACCCCACCCCCTACCCTGATCCAGCTGTGGGACAAAGGGTGTGGCCAGAAAAGGAGGAGAAAGAACTCCAGAGAGATCAGTGTGCCCCAACCCCCATTTTATTTGAATTTCAAAAAACTACAAGAGACAGCAAAGCTTCCCATCTACCATTTTATTTCATAATAGAACAACTCCAGAGCCCAGATCAGGGAAGAATAGAGGTCTGAGCAAACGTCAGAAGGGAAAGCCTGTCCCACTGACACTGAATAACAGAACAAAAGAGAAAAACAAGAGATGTGTCACAAATGAGGAAAAACCAAAGGAAGACGTCAGGCAATTTCAAGTGTACCTTAGACAAAACTCCTGAAAAATCAGAGCCTTGGTGCCCAAACAATGGAAGTCACCAATGACTGTCCCCAGAATATGAAAGCGATCATGGAATGTTTGGAAAAAGTGAAGAGAACTTAAGAAAGACAAGATGCAACACTGAAAGAACTTGTAACAGAGATTTTGACAATAAAAAATTTCATCCAGGAAATAAATAACAAGATGACAAGCATGGAAAGCAGAATTAATCTAGCTGAAGAAAAAAAATCTCAGAACTTGAAGACCAGAACATGGAATTGACCCAATCTGTAAAAAACATAGAAAAAAGACTCAGAAAGAAAGAACAAAGCCTACAAGAGATGTGTGATTATATCAAGAGGTTGAACCTACACCTGATTGGTATCCCAGAAGAAGAAAGAGAAACAGAGAACAACTTGGAGCAAGTATTCCAGGAAGTAATCCAAGAAAACTTTCCCCATCTCACCAGAGATGTGACCAGCCAAGCATAAGAGATACAGAGAACCCCCAAAAGACATCAAATGAGAAGACCAACTCCTAGACACATAGTAATTCACCTACACAAAGTACGCACAAAAGAAAAAATCCTAACGGCAGCAAGAGAGAAATGGAGGACTACCTATCAGGGAAAACCAATCAGAATAGTAGCAGGCCTATCAGCAGAAACATTACAAGCAAGAAGGGACTGGAGCCCTATAATCAAAGTCCTCAAAGATAAACAATTTCAACCAAGAATTTCCTATCCAGCCAAGCTCAGCTTCATCAGTGATGGAGAATTAAAATCCTTCCCAGACATCCAATCCCTAAGAGATTATGCAGCTTCCAGACCAGCTCTACAGGAGACACTTAAAAAGGTATTAAGCATAGAAAAAAGAAGAAAAAGATTGACCACACACTTCCCAAGAGAACAGCAGAGCACAGAATCAGCAGAGAATACAGCGCAACAAGAAACCTGAAAACACACACATACATTAACTCCAAAACAAAAAGAAAACAAGCTAACAAGGGAAAAACTTTATAAGAACCTCATGACAGGGATAAGCAATCATATTTCAATAATCAGTCTGAATGTGAATGGACTAAATGCACCACTGAAAAGACACAGAATGGCAGACTGGATAAGAAACCATGACCCAATTATTTGCCGCATCCAGGAGACTCATCTCACTTGAAGGGACACACACAGATGCAAAGTTAAAGACTGGAAAATGAGTTTCCAGGCAAATGGATCACAAAAGAGGGCAGGAGTTGCAACTATCAAAAATTTAAAAAGATGCAAAAGGATACTACATAATGATAAAATGTTCAATTCCTCAACAAGAAGTATCCATCCTAAACATACTCATCCAACACAGGAGCACCAGCATTTATAAAGCAACGACTAAGTAAACTAAAAAAAGATATTGACTCTAACACTATTATAACAGGGGACTTGAATACCCCACTGACAGCCAGACAGACCATTGAGACAAAAAATCCACAAGGAGATCCAGAACCTAAACTTGACACTCAACCAAATGGACTTAATAGATGCCTATTGATTATTCCATCCAACAACCACAGAATATACATTCTACTCATCACCACATGGAACATACTCCAAGATTGATCACATCCTTGGCCATAAATTAAGCATAAACAATCCCATAAGGTTGAAATCTTGCCATGTACATTCTCAGACCACAGTGGAATAAAAATAAACATCAACACCACCAACACTTCCCCAAAGCCCACAAAGACATGGAGGCTAAAAAGCATGATGCAGAACAACTACTGGGTCAACATTGAAATCAAAGCAGAAATTGAAACAAATGAAAATGAAGAAACATCTTACCAAAACCTCTGGGATGCCCTGAAAACAGTTCTCAGAGGGGAATTTATATCTCTATGAGCACACATCAAGAAAACAGAAAGATCAGAAGTTGAGAGCCTAACAAATCACCTAAGGGAGCTGAAAAGAGAAGAACACTAAAACCCCAACTTTAGCAGAAGAATCCAAATCACAAAAATAAGAGCCCAAATATGGGACATAGTAGACAAAAATATCATAGAAAACATCAACAAAACAAAAAGCTGTTTCTTGGAAAGAATTAACAAGATTGGTGGGCCCCTAGCCAAAATGACCAAGAAAAAGAGAGAAAAAGCCCAAATAAACACAATCAGAAATATAAAAGATCAAATCACAACTGACCCTGAAGAAATACAAAAGATTATCAGAGATTACTATGTACACCTGTATAGAAACAAACTTGATAATCTAAATGAAATGGAGGACTTTCTGACATCACACAACCTCCCCAGGTTGAAACAAGAAGACATTGAGACACTAAATAGACCAATAACAACCCAGGAAATTGACTATGTCATACGAAAACTACTTACCAAAAAAAGCCCTGGACAGGATGGTTTTCCAGCAGAATTCTACAAAACATACAAGGAGGAGCTGATACCAATCCTACTGAGAGTATTCCAGGCAATGAAGAAAGATGGAATTCTCCCTAAATCATTTTATGAAGCTCACATCACACTGATACCCAAACTGGGTAAAGATCCAACAAAAAAAAAGAGAACTACAGGCCAATATCCATTATGAACACAGATGTAAAAATCCTCAACAAGATTCTAGCAAATCGGATCCAAAAACATATCTCAAAAATCATCCAACATGACCAAGTGGGCTTCACCCCAGGATGCAGGCTGGTTCAACATTCGCAAGAACATAAATGTCATTAAATACATCAACAGATGTAAAAACAAGGACCACATGATTGTCTCATTAGATGCAGAAAAAGCTTTGGATAAAATCCAGCATCGCTTCTTGATAAAAGCCATCAAACATCTAGGTATAGAAGGAACATACCTCAAAATAGTAAGTGCCATCTATGATAAACCCACAGCTAACATATTGCTAAATGGACAGAAGCAGGAAACATTTCTCCCGAAAACTGGAACAAGACAAGGCTGCCCATTCTTAACCTTCTTGTTCAATATTGTGTTGGAAGTCCTAGCTCGGGCAATTAGACAAGAGAAGGAAATCAGGGGTATCCAAATAGGAAAAGAGGAAGTCAGGTTATCCCTCTTTGCTGATGATATGATCCTATACCTTGAAAACCCAAGAGAATCTGTCAAAAACCTGCTTGCACTAATAAAGGACTTTGGCAAAGCCTCAGGGTACAAAATAAACGTGCAAAAGACAGTTGCATACCTATACACCAACAACAAGCAGGCAGAGACCCAAATAAAAAGCACAATCCCATTCACAATAGCCACCAAAAAAATGAAATACCTAGGCATCTTCCTAACCAGAGAAGTGAAAGACCTCTACAATGGGAACTACAAAACACTGCTCAAAGAAATCCAAGAAGACACAAACAAATGGAAAAATATTCCATGCTCATGGATAGGAAGAATCAGCATTGTTAAAATGTCCATCCTACCAAAGGCAATCTACAAACTCAATGCAATACCCATTAAGTTACCAACATCATTCTTCTCAGAACTGGAAATGACAATACAGAAATTCATATGAAAACATAAATGACCACAAATAGCCAAAACAATCCTTAGCAAAAGAAACAAAGCAGGAGGTATCACACTTCCAGACTTCAAACTTTACTATAAGACTACAGTAATCAAAATAGTCTAGTATTGATACAAGAACAGGCACATAGACCACTGAAACAGGATAGAGATTCCAAAAGCAAAGCCTCAGTTCCTCAACCAACTCATCTTTGACAAAGCCTCCAACAGCAACCACTGGGGAGAGGAGAACACATTCAGTAAATGGTGCTGGGAAAACTGGCTGACCACATGCAGAAGACTGAAACAGGACCCCTACCTATCACCATACACAAAAATTAACTCTAACTGGATCAAATACCTAAATGTAAAACCTCAAACTATAAGAATCTTAGAAAATGCAGGAGACACCCTTATGGAAATTGGAACTGGCAACCAATTCCTATTCAGAACTCTAAAGGCCAATACCTTAAGAAATAAGATAGACAAGGGGGACCTCATCAAACTAACAAACTTCTGCAAAGCAAAAGAAACCATCAAGAGAGCAGGGAGACAGCCCACAGAATGAGAAAAAATATTTGACAACTGTATATCTGACAAAGACCCAACATCTAGGATCTAGAAGGAACTCAAACACACCAAAAGGAAAAAAACAAACAGCCCCTTTAAAAAGTGGGCAAAAGACATGAATAGACACTTCTCAGAAGAAGCTATATGGGCAGCCAACAGACACATGAAAAAGTTCTCAGCCTCACTCATCATCAGAGAAACACAAATCAAAACCACACTGAGATACCACCTAAACCCAGTAAGGATGGCCATCATTAATAAAACAAACAACAACAGATGCTGGCAAGGATGTGGAGAAGAAGGAATGCTTCTACATTGCTGGTGGGAATGCAAACTAGTGCAACCTCCTTGGGAGACAGTGTGGCGATTTCTGAAAGAACTAGAAATTGACTTTCCATATGACCCAGCAATTCCCCTATTGGGAATATACCCAGAGGAACGCAAATCATTCTACAAAAAAGATACCTGCACACATATGTTTGTTGCAGCCCTATTCACAATAGCAAAAACATGGAACCAACCATGTTGCCCAACAAAGCTGGACTAGATAAAGAAAATGTGGTACATATACACAATGGAATATTATGCAGCCATAAAGAAGGACAAATATATGGACTTTGCAGCAACTTGGATAGATTTGGAGTCAATCATACTCAGTGACCTATCACAGAAACAAAGAACAGAGTACCATATGTTCTCACTCATAAGCAGACCTTGAACAATTATAATACTATAAGAAAGCGTTTGGCAGTAATGGGAAACTATCAGGGGAGGCGGGGTGGGATTGGCAGCTGAAGGAGACTGCTAGGGGAGGGAAGGGCATACCTCATCAACAAGGGTACCTACATAATCAGTGTTTGTATACCTAACCCTGAATTGCACCCCACATCTTTATAATAAAAAATATACATATAAAAAAAAGAAAATTTTCTAGCAGAAACAATAACCTGATGTCACATGCAAAGCAGGTCATAGATGGGCAGTTTTAGGTCCTGATCTCTGCTGTCTTGTGGGTCGTATCCATGGTAAGGTCAAGGGCACTTCTTGGAGGTGTCAGGCCCTTCTCTGGCTGGTTGGGATCAACAGCTGTAAAACAGGGCTCTTCCCTTTCCAGTGACTTGACCTAGGCAGAGCTTCACTCATGCAGAGCCTCACAGAGGCCTCATGGGAGCATATTCTCTCCATACAACTCCCAGCCCTTTGCCCAGCCTGACCTGGGACTTGGATTGTCCACCCACCTACCCACCATCCCTCCATTCATCCACCCACCTGCCATCCCTCTAACCATCCGCCCACTCACCATCCTTCCGTCTATCCACCCCCCCTCCATGCCGCTGTCCATTCACCCACCTGCCGTCCTTCTGTCCATCCACCCACCTGCCATCCCTCCGTTCATCACCCACCCACCCACTGCTTACTCCAGCTCAAGTATTCACTGGTCCCCTGGCTGTACCTCTCAGTGACTGTGCCAATCCCAACAGCACAGTGGGTGGGACAATCCTCTAGGGTCACTCCAAACCCTCCACTCACTCTACAGGGCTATGGCATCCTTCCCAATGATCATTCAGCCCCCCGGCTCCCTTCTCCAGTTCAAACTTCATTGCACCAACAATAGCTCTCCCAGATGCCAATTTAACCATGTCATCTTTCTGTCCAAAGACCTTTATCAAAGCCCAAATGCTTAGCTCAGCATTCAAGGACACCCACACCTGAATCCAATCTACTTTTCAAACTTTTATACTTAATCTCCAAAAACGTATCTCTGGCAGGAAACCTCTAGTCTCACAGAAGCTGCCTTGCCACTGAGCAGATGAGTGCAAACCTGCAGCTTCTCGAAGCCATGGGGCCAGCACATGGAAGAGAAGAAGCCAACTCAGGAGAAAGTAGAACCAAGAGAAGGAGAAAAAGAGATTCCTGATGACATCACTTGAGAACTGAGATCATACCTCAAGTTAAGCTGATGTGTAAACTTCTTGGCTCTGATATCCTGGTTTTGGGGGGTTTGGGGCTTTTTTCCTTTTGCTTAAGTCTCTTTGTCCTCACAACTGAAAGATTACTGATAAATCCGTTGTTCAGGTGTCTCATTTTTAGGCCCAGACTCCTCCCTGAAGCCTTTCAGGTCATGACAGTGGCTCTCAATTTCCTATAATATGATGGTCTGTATCACACACGAGCCTTGCCACACCACCTAGAGACATTTATCTAGTGACCCGCCTACACAGATGAGAGACTCTGATTACCAATCCCTTCCCACTGACCCCACCTTCCATCCCAAATTGCTAAAGTTAACACTTGGTGTAGTAGTTAAAAGGGCAGACTACAGGTGGGTGAGCTATATGACCCAGCAGTTCCACTTCTGGGTATATGCCCCAAAGAACTGCAAGCAGGAACATGAGTAGCTGTGTGTCTACCATGTTCATGGCAGCATTTTTCACAATAGCCAAGAGGTGGAAAGAGGGAACAGAGACTGCTTAGCCATCCTGAGCTAATGACCCATGCTTTCCTCCCAGAGCCACTCCATCAAGGCTTGGATGGCTTCCAGCAGCCAGTCTGGTCAAGTTATCTGCCCACAGGGACCAACAGTGGAAGGAGGTGAAAGAAGATGTCAGAGGAAGAGAAGGAGGAGGGAGAGTTGAAAGTCGGAGGAAGAGAAGGCCACAACCTCTCAAGGCCACAACCAAGGATGGGCAGAGCCCAGGAGATGAGGCCAGGAACTCACAGGCCAGGAGTGACAGCTGCCAGCCAGGGTGGAGCCAGGAAAGCTCCTCCTGGGCAAGCTCCACTCCTTCTTCTCACTGTACCCATCCCTTGTGACACAAGCCTGCCAGGGCACCTTAAAACTTCCCCTGGAGAGCAGGGCCAACAGGGGACCCCACTGTCACCAGAAGCCTGCTGGGCACCTCTTCAGCCTGCCCTCCTAAGCAAATCCTCAAATCTCATGCCTTTAGAGGCCCAGGTGACCAAATGCAGCCAAAACACAGCCCTTCAGGACCCAAAGGTGGACTCCCAGGAGGTGTGGCATCACCCACATTTGTCTCCCAGGGCAGTGTTTCCTCACCATCATTGCCACTCAGAGACCATTCTAGAACAAAAAAACAAAACTATGTGTGGTGTCAACAAGGTGTGGGGGTCATGAGTTACAGGTACCCATTTCTCCATTAGCTTGACAAGGGTATCAAATGGGACTCCAAGGGCTGTCTGCAGAGTTCCAGAGCTACAGGAAGCTCTGGGCACCTATTCAGAAGGTGAAGGAGATGAAAAAGTGGAGCTCCACACACCCACAGCCCACCTCAACCTCAGCAGTCCTCTTACAGCTTCCCTAGTTTCAACGGGAGGGGAGTTGTTTTGCTTTTGCCATTTTGGTTATTTTTAAGTCCATTCATATAGTTTTGCTGCTATTACCACTATCCAGCCACAGTACTTTTTCATCTTGCAAAACTGAAACTCTGTGACAAACACCTTAGTCCCCATTCTCAGTTCCCCCAGGTCTAGGAAACTGCATTCCTTCTATCTCTATGAGTTTGACTACCCTCAGTACCTCAGATAAGTAGAATCATACAGTATCTGTCTTTTTGTGACTGGCTTCTATTCACTAGCATAATGTTTTCAAGGTCCATTCAAGTTACAACATGTATCAGAATTTCCTTCCTTTTAAAGGCTGAATCATAGTCCCTTGTGTTTGTGTGTGTGTGTGTGTGTGTGTGTGTGTGTGTGTGTGTGTGTGTGTGTGTACTACATTTTGTTTATCCATTCACCCACTCATGCACAGTTGGGTTGCTTCTAACTTTGGGCTATTAAAAAAGATTCTGCAATGCATACAGGTGTATAATCCACTAATGCCCCCGCTTTCAATTCCACTGGGTATACACTCAGAAGTGGAACTGTAGTATCATATGGTAATACTATGCATTTTTAATTTTTTTGAGGAGTGTCCATATTTTCTATGGGAGCTGCACCAGTTTACACGACCACCAACCATGCACAGGCCTTAATTTCTCCACATCCTCCCCAACACTTATTTTCTGGATTTTTAAAATCATAACCATCCCAATTGGTATGCTTAAAAAAAAAACAACCTCCACTACTAAGGTTTGGAAACCATTATCCTAAAGCCAGTAGTCTCTGTGATCTTCCCAAGGCTTGCTGTGTTCCTGCCATCTGCCTTCTGCACCCTCCGACCCAGCAGAACCAAGCTGAGTGAACTCTTCTTCCCCACCACCCACTCTCCACCCCCTTGGTGTAACATGGCAGGATCCAGCTGCCAACCTCCTGCCCCTGAGGCCCCAGCTAGCAAGCCACTTAGATTCCATGCTCTCAGGAAGCTCCAAAGTGCAACTTCTCTAAGTCCAGAAGCCCCACCAGTTAGAATTCCTTGAGCAACTCCTAATATAGGAGCCACTCCTCATCAGACATTCAAGATATTCGAGGACACCTCCTCTTCCTGGCCAGATGCCTCCAGATTGCACGCCTGGTCATCTCAAGAAGCAAGGCAGCACCAGGACATGAAACAAGCACTTGAGTTCAGAAGTCTCCTGCTCAAAACCACTCCAAGCTACTAACCAGCTATCTGACCTTAGGAAGACTAAATATTGGCCACTCCCAAGATGTTCACAGCCTAGCCCCAGAGCCTGTGAATATACGCCTTACATGCAGAAGAGAGGTCAAGGATAGTGAGACAGGAGAGAGTCCAGGTTTATCCAGGTGAGCCCGATGGAATCATGAGGGTCCTTATAAGAGGAAGATGGAAATCACAAAGAAAGAGAGCAACATGACCACAGACACAGACAGTGGAGTGGTGCAGCCACAAGTCAACAGATGCGGACACCACTGGAAGCTGGAGGCGGCAAGGAACAGGTTCTCCCCTGTAACCTATAAAAGGAACAAGCCCTGCTGACATCTTGATTTTAGCTCTGTAAGACTCATTTCGGACTTCTGACATCCATACCTGGAAGAGAATAAATATGGGTTATTTTAAGCCATGCGTGTTGTGCTAACTTGTTACAGAAGCAACAGAAAACTCATACAAGACCTTTCTGGGTCTCTGTTTCCTCATCTGTGAGGTGAAGGACTTTGAACTAAAAACTTCTTAGTTGCTATTCAGACACAATTTCCATGAACTAAATGTTTTCAGCCTCCTCTCTAGCTCTCCTGATGAGAACTGAGTGTTCACTGTGTGCCAGATCTTGTTCTAAGTCCTTTATACGCATTGCTTCATAAACTTCAAAACAAGGCTGTCAACAAGGAACCATTAGCATCTCCTCACAAATCAGGAAGGAAACCAAAGCCCAGAGTGGTGATGTCACTTGCCCAAGATTACACGGTCATAAGTGACAGAGGATTTCAATCCACAGGGAACCTACACTCTTAGCCATCAAGCAAAGCCAATATTAGTGTCCTACCTAGAGATGAAAATGCCCAAGGCCTGTATTCATACTGAAAATCAAGATCAAGTGAGCGGGAAAAAAGAAAAGAAAAGAAAAGAAAATGCCCAAGACCTGGTGACATGACTAGAAAGCAGCAAATCCAAATGTCCTACAGCCAAGGCCTTCCCAACATTACACTTGATTGTCTAATATTCCCAAAGTATGTGTGGACAGCAGATAAAAGTGATCTAGCTGCCCTCCTATAGCTTGAATCCAGCTCTCACTTGCACGAGCCATCTTGCCCTCCCCCCACTCTGTTCTTAACTCCTCTGCTATTTAAAGGGAGTGAGATCAGTGAACCACGACAGTGCATCGCCTCCCTCTCCATCCCCCTGCTTCACCAACTCAGTCTCCAGTTTGCCACCATCACTCACCAGCCATTCAAAAAATGACTTCTGAGAAAATGGGCCCCCTTGGTTTGATGGATGTATAAATTTCCATCTCCTTCCTACATATCTTACTTTTCAGAGGGGGAAAATAACCCTTTATTGACGCTAGCACATTTATATGAGTTTAAATAAAAACAAATACATCTCCACTGACTGTAGTTATTATGCTTGGCTTCATGCAATGTAAGTGCTTCAAATAAAAATAGATTGGTCGGAGTGAGGATGTATCCATTCCGATCAGGATGCAGCCGTTCCGATCAAGACGAGGCATATGTGTTTCAGTTAATGTGCCCTCAGCTTGCAGAAGGGGAGGAACGCTGCTTCATGGAGCTTTTAGGCTCTATTTTTTATGTCTAAATGCTCTGAGTAGGTGTGAATGTTTATTAGCATCATGAGATGCATCTGGCAGGAAAAGTCTGGTTTTCGCAGAAGAGACCAGAGCGCAAGTTCTGAGGATGAGCCAGGCTGGGTGGAAAGTGAAAATCCTGTGTTATGTGAGCCCAACATCAGCTCATCAAATATGCATGCAGGACCAGGTATGGTGGCTCACACCTGTAATCCCAGCACTTTGGAAGGCCAAGATGGGAGGATTGCCTGAACCCAGGAGTTCACAACCAGCCTGGGCAACACAGTGAGACTTTATCTCTACAAAACAACCAAAAAATTAGCTGGGCATGATGGCATATGCCTGTAGTCACATCTACTCAGGAAGCAGAAGGATCACCTGAGCCCAGGAGGTCAAGGTCATGGTGAGCCATGATCATGCCCCTGCATGCCAGCCTGGGTGCCAGAGTGAGATCCAACTAAAAGAAAAAAAGTTTAAAAAAAAAGAGAAAAAAGATGTGTGCAGCACCTACTGCATGCTTGCCTTTTGGGCTAGGACCAACCCAGCACTGAATACAAATAATTGCCAGGCTCGCACACCACAGTATTTGAACTTCCTGCCCAGCCCGGCCCGTCCTCAGGAACTGTACTCTGGTCTCTTCTGTAAAGGCCAGACTTTGCCTGCCAGATGCATTTCATGATGCTAATAAATATTCACACCTACTCAGAGCAGTTAGACAAAAAAACAGAATCTAAAATTCCAGGGATTTGGGCCTGTCTCCCAGATGAGGCTGTAGTTCATGAAAGCAAGAGCATCTCTCTGCTCTGATCATCCCCGGTACTTTAGGTGGGCCAAACACATGGGTTTTGGCATTGGACTATCTGGATTCAAATCCCAGCTTCATCATTTAAACAAGCAAACATCGATAAAGCCCAAACTGCATACCAGAACTTCTTGGTGCTGAGGCATGGGGCAAAGTCTCGGCTTTCTGTAGCTTACATTCTATGGTGGAGGAGGTTTGAGTTCTCCCCCCTCCCCTGCCCCCCAAGTAAGCCACACCTCTTGAACTTCAGATTCTTCACCAATAAAACGGAGATAATAGGACCTGCTTCAAGGGGTAGTTGTGAACATTAGATGAGAAAATTTATCTAATGTGTTTAGCACATGGCCTGTCACATAGAAAGTGCCCAATGGCAGCTGCTATCATGGTTACTGTCACTGTTTGTAGGTGACACCTCTTATGTACCACTTCACATTCTTCTGGGCTCACCTCTTATGCCAGTCTCTGCTGTGGCAAGTCATTCAGTGTGCCCATCAACAGTTCATACGGGTGCACCCAACAGCCCAATCCCTGTAGGTCCCCATCTGGGACTTCTCACCTCCTACCCAAGCTGTGTCTGTTCACACCAAGCAGGAAGCCTCCTGTCTTGGTGCCTGTGTCTATGCAACCTGAAACTACAGAGGAGCTAGCATGGCAGGGAACACCTTTTCTTGTGGCTGAAATGCATCCACAAAAAGATATGTTGACATCCTAACCCCTGTAGAAATGATCTTACTTGGAAATAGGGTCTTTGCATATGTAATCAAGTTAGAATGAGCTCATACTTGATTAGGATGGTTCCTAAATCCAATGACTGGTGTCTTTATAAGAAGAGAGGAATTTGGAAACACACAGACAAATGCAGAGGGAAGACAGCCATGTAAAGATAGACAGAAGTCAGAATGATGCCACTACAAGCCAAGGAATGCCAGGGATGGCCAGCAACACCAGACGGTAGGAGGAGGCAAGGAAGATTTGTCCCTAGAGCCTTCAGAGGGAGCATGCCCTGCCAACACCTTGATTTCAGATATCTAGCCTCCAGAACTGGGAGAGGATAAATCCCTGTTGTTTTAAGCTGGTTTGTGGTCATCTGTTACAACGGGCCTACAAAATGAGTACACATGATGTACAGAAATGAATGGCTACATGCTTCTGCCTCACTAGCTTTGAACAGGTAGCTCTGGGATATGTTTCACATGGCTTCTCAGATTTTCCATGAAGGTGGGCATGGTGACTGACACCTAGAATCCTAGTACCTTGGGAGACCAAGGCAGAAGGGTCACTTGGGGCCAGGAGTTCAAGAATAGCCTAGGAAACATAACATGTCTTTACAAAAATATTAAAAAACTAGCTGGGTGTGGTGATACACACCTACAGTCCCAGATATTCAGGAGGCTGAGGCATGAGGATTGCTTGAGTCCAGGAGTTCAAGGTTGCAGTGAACTATGATCATGATACTATACTCCAGGATGGGCAACAAAGCAAGACCCCGTCTCTTCCCGTCTGTTAACAACATCAACAGAAACAGATATCTCATGGGTTTTATCACTCAGTCTCCCATAGCTGTGGCCAACTCCTGCCCGCCTCCTTTGATATGTTCTTCCTGTCCCTCAACCCTGCCCCATGGTTCACTCCCCAATAAGCCATCTGTCGCATGTTCTGCTTTCAGGGAACCTAGTTGTAGGGTCCTCCAGAGAACACTTTGTTCTCTGTCCTGACTGAGAACCACAGAGTACCTTGGCCTCTCTGTTATTTGCATGTTTCCCCAGCAGGATTGAACCCCCACAGGGACCTTTAACATTCACAAACACTGATAAAATCATTAGGTCATTGCCTAAAACAATGGAAGAAAGAAACTAGCCTGGCCCTGAACCAAATTCCCATAGCCTCATATAAACTCTATGTCTAGTCCCCTTATTGCAGATATCTAAGGCAGAACACCCCTTTGTACTGCTGTCTGTTGCAAGTACCACAGAAGCCCTCTGTAAGTTCCTCTAATAAATACTTTGAACTGATCACCCTGGCGTTTAGTGATGCTTTTTTTGTTTGTTTGTTTGTTTGTTTGTTTTTAGTGGGGGGATTTCCAATTGATCAGAACAGTTTGGGGTAGCCTTTGAGGGAACACCATTTTGGGGACAACCCAAGTCATAGCTTCAGCTGGATGGAATACCAGGTTAGGACAGCTTTTACCTGGCACATGGTTGACATTCAGTAAATATTTATTGACTAATTGAATAAAGGAATAAAGGTATAAATGAAGACCCAATCACACCCTCAAGAAGCTTTCAACTATCCAAACACAAGAGATTCAGAGAACCTATGCAAGGCATCTAATGAGAAGAACAACCCTTAGACACATAGTAATTTGCTTACACAAAGCAGGTATAAAAGAATCCTAAAGACAACAAGAAAAAAAGTCAGACTACTTAACAGGGAACACTAATAAGAATAGCAGCAGACTTATCTACAGAAATACTACAGGCTAGAAGAAGAGCCCAATCTTCAAACTTCTCAAAGATAAACAATTCCAACCAAGAATTTCCTACCCAGCTAAGCACTGGAGAATTAAAATTCTTCCCAGATATCCAATCCCTAAGAGTTTATACTGCTTCCAGACCAGCTCTACAGGAGGCAACTAAGAAGGTATTAAGCACAGAAGAAACAAAAAAAAAGAACAACCGTACACTTTGCAAGAATTCAGGAAAACATAGAATCAATATAGCATACATTGTGACTGCAAAATTGAAAACAAACTTATATATCAAGCCCAAATTAAAGGAAAACAAACAAAAAACAAAAAAAAAAACTTTATAAGAGCCTCATGACAGGGATAAACTCACATCTCAATAATCAGCCTGAACACAAATAGACTAAATGCACCACTAAAAAGACTTCAAATGGCAAACTGAATCAAAAAGCATGGTCCAACAATATTCTGCCTCCAGGAAACAAATCTCACTACAAAGGACAACCACAGACTCAAAGTTAGAGGGTGGAAAACAAACTTTCAGGCAAATGGAAAACAAAAAAGCAGGAGTTGCAATTTTAATATTAGACATAACAAACTTCGAGCTATCAAAAATTTAAAAAGATATAGAAGGATGCTACATAATGATAAAAAATCAAATCCATCAATAAGAAATATCCATTCTAAACATACATGCACCCAACAAAGGTGCAACAGACTTTATAAAGCAACTACTAAGTAAACTTAAAAAAAGATATTGACTCTAACACTATCATAACTGGGGACTTAAATACCCCCACTAACAGCCCTAGATAGATATTCAAGGCAAAAATCAACAAGGAGTTCTGGAACTTCCACTTAACGCTTGACCAAATGATCTTAATAGATACCTACAGAACACTTTTTTTTTTTTAGTTGGAGTCTCACTCTGTCACCCAGGCTGGAGTGCAGTGGCATGCATGCTCACAGTCACCCCAGCATCGACCTAGTGAGCTCAGGCGATCCTTCTGCCTCAGCCTTCCAAGTAGCCAGAACTACAGTCATGCACTATCATGCTGGTTAACTTTTGATTTATTGTAGAGACAAGGTCTCGCCAAGTTGCCCGGGCTGGTCTAAAATCCACAGGCTCAGGCAATCCACTCGCCTCAGCCTCCCAAAGTGCTGAGATTACAGGCTGAGCCTTACAGAACACTTTACCAACAACCATGGAATATACATTCTACTCATCACCACATGGAACATACTCCAAGATCAACCACAGCCTAGCCATAAATCAAGCATAAATAAATTTCATAAAATTGCAATACTGCCAAGCACCTTCTCAGACCACAGTGGAATAAAAATAAATATTGCCACCAACATGATCCCCCCAAAACACACAAAGACATGAGCACTAAACAGTATGATGCTGAATGATTCCTGGGTCGATAGGAGAAATTAAAAGATTCTTGGAAACAAATGAAAACAAAAACACATCTTACCAAAACCTCTGGGATGCCATGAAATCAGGACTAAGAGGGAAATTTATAACACTATGCACACACATTAAGATCACAAGTTAACAGCCTAACAAATCACCTAAAGGAGCTAGAAAGGCAAGACCACCAATACTCTAAATTCCACAGAAGAATTCAGATCACCAAAGTCAAAATGCAAGACATAGAAGACAAAAATATCATAGAAAAAAATCCATGAAACAAAAAGCTAGTTCTTTGAAAGGATGAAGATTGATGGACCCCCTAGCCAGACTGACCAAGAAAGATAAAAAGCCCAAATAAACACAATCAGAAACACAAAAGATCAAGTCACAGTTGACCCAAAAGAACTACAAAAGATGATTAGAGATTGCTATGCACATCTGTATGGAAGAAAATTCAAAAGCCTAAATAAAGTGGAGGACTTTCTGACATCATATAAACTCTCAAGCTTAAAACAAGAAGAAATTGACCCTAAAGAGACCAATAACAACCCAGGAAATTGACTCCATCATAAGAAAACTCTCCAAAAAAAAAGCTCTGGACCAGATGGCGTTCCTATGGAATTCTACAAAACGTACAAGAAGGAGCTGAAACTAATCCTATTGAAAGTATTCCTGGCAATCGAGAAAGACGGAACTCTCTCCAAATCATTTTATGAAATTAACATCACACTGAAACCCAAACCAAGAAAGTCTCAACAAAGAAAGAGAACTACAAGCCAATATCCCTAATGGACATAAATGCAAAAATGCTCAACAAGATTCTAGCAAATCGGTTCCAACAACACATCTCAAAAATTATCCAGCATGACTAAGTAGGCTTCATCCCTGGGATGCAGAGCTGGCTCAACATCTGTAAGACCATAAATGTAATTCAATGCATCACCAGACATAAAAACAAGAACTACATGGTTATATCATTAGACATGGAAAAAGCTTTTGACAAGATCCAGCATCCCTTCTTGACAAAAATCCTTGAACATCTAGGCATAGAAGTAACATGCCTTAAAATACTAAGAAGCATCTATGATAAACCCATAGTCAACATATTGCCAAACAGGCAGAAATTGGAAGGATTTCCCCTGAAAAGTAGAACAAGACAAGGCTGCCCACTCTCACCCCACCTGTTCAACATAGTGTTAGAAGTTCTAGCTGGAACAATCAGACAAGAGAAGTAAATCGGGGGTATTCAAATAGGAAAAGAAGAAGTAAATTTATCCCTTTTTGCTGACTATATGATCCTATACCTTGAAAACCCAAGAGAATCTGTCAAAAACCTCCTTGCTCTGATAAAAAACTTTGGAAAAGTCTCAGGGTACAAAATCAATTTGCAAAAGACAGTCACATTTTAATACAACAATAACAAACAGGAAGAGAACCAAATAAAAGCACAATCCCATTCACAATAGCCACAAAAGAGAGAGAGAGAGAGACAGAGAGAGAGAAAGAAAGAAAGAAAGAGAGAGAGAGAGAAAGGAAGGAAGGAAGGAAGGAAGGAAGAAAGAAAGAGAGAGAGAGAGAGAAAGACCGACCTAGGCATTTTTCTAACCAGGGAAATGAAAGACTTTTACAATGAAAACTACAAAACACTGCTCAGAGAAATCAAAGAAGACACAAACAAGCAAGTGTAAAAATATTCCATACTCATGGACTAGAAGAGTTAAGAGGTCCATCCTACCCAAGGCAATCTACAGATTCAATGCAATACCCATTAAGTTACCAACATTATTCTTCTCAGACCTGGAAACAATATGGAAATACAAATGACCACGAATAACCAAAAAAAATCCTCAGCAAAAAAAGCAAACAGCAGGTATCTCACTTCTACACTTAAAGCTTTATTATAAGTTTACAATAATCAAAACAGCCTGGTATTGGTACAAGAGCAGTCATATAGACCAATGGAACAGGACAGAGATTCCAGAAGCAAAACCTCAATTTCTCAACCAACTCATCTTCAACTAAGCCTCCAACAACCACTGAAAAGAGAACCTATTCAGTAGTGCTGGGAAAGCTGGCTGACCATATTCAGAAGAATGAAACAGGTTCCCTACTTATCACCATACTCAAAAATCAGCTCTAAACAGATCAAAGACCTAAACTTAAAACCTCAAACTATAAGAATCTTAGAAAACATAGAAGACACCCTTACAGACATTGGAATAGGCAATCGATTCCTGACCAAAACCCCAAAAGTTCATTCCATAAGAGATAAGATAGACAAGTGGGACCTAATCAAACTGAAAAGTTTCTGCAAAGCACAAGACACAATTAAGAGTAGGAAGACAGCCCACAGAATGGGAAAAAATTTTGCCAACTGTATATCTGACAAAGGCCTAATATCCAGGATCTATAAGGAACTCAAATATGTCAAAATGAAAACAACAACAAACCAAAAAAAGCTCTACTAAAAAGTGGGCAAAAGATATGAATAGACACTTCTGAAAAGAAGAGATACAAGATATGGGGAGGGAGGGATATACCTCATCAACAAGGGCACCTGCATAATCAACATTTGCATACCTAACCCTGAATTGTACCCCACATCTTTATAAGAAAAAAAGGAAGATATACAAGATACAAGCAGCCAACAGATACATGAAAATACGTTCAGCCTCACTAATCATCAAAGAAACACACTGAGATACCAAATAACTCCAGTCAGGATGGCAATCATCAATAACTCAGAAAACAGCAGATGTTGGAGAGGATGTGGGGAAAAGGAAACATTTCTATACAGTTGGTAGTAGTGTAAACTAGTACAACTCTGTGGAAAACAGTGTGGTGATTTTTAAAAGATCTAAAAATCAACTTGCCATACATCCCAGCAAACTCCCTTCTGGAAATATACCCAGAGGAACTCAAATCATTCTACAAAAAAGATACCTGCACACACCTGTTTATTGCAGCACTATTCACAATAGGAAAAACATGGAACCAACTGTGTTGTCCATCGAAAGTGAATTGGATAAAAAAATGTGGTACATATAATCAATGGAATATTATACAGTCATAAACAAGAACAAAATTATGGACTTAGCAGCAACTTGAATGGATTTAGAGTCTATCATACTCAGTGATCTATCACAGAAACAAAGAACTGAGTACCATATTTTCTCACTTAAAAGTAGACCCTGAACATTTATCGTAATACTACAAGAAAGGGATTGGCAGTAGTGGTACACGGTACATGCCAGGGTAGGGGAAGGGCACATAACATCAATAAGGATACATGACCTTAAACCAGGCAAAGTGAGGACAAATAGGAGGCCCAAACGTCACCTGTATGTTCACTTATGTCCCTAATCCTAAATCGTACTCCACATCTTTAAAGTTAAAAAGAGCAGAAGCTTTCAGTCCAATTGTTGAGACATGACAAACAATATAAGAACATAAATTATTGGGGCACTTAAAATTCCAGCTACCTGGCCCAGCATGGATAATAAGGCAGAACAGCCATTTCTAATATTTTCAGTGGCTGTGATCACTGCCCCCCTCTACCCACAAATCAGTTAGAGTTCTTAATTGCAAATGGCAGAATCCACTCTGATTAATTTAAGAAGAAAGGGATGTATTAAGGGATACTAGGGAGCTCATAGCACTTCCAAGAGGGCTTGTCTCTGAAGAACAATATCTAATTATGTCATGAGGGTTTCTCTGGAGAACACACAGCCAGAGGGGAAAAATAACAGCCACAAATCCATTGGCTGAGTAAACTAGACCGTGGCTGTAATCTGGGAACTTTAAGAAATATATAAAGCAGCTTTGGCCTTGAGGAGATCTCTCTAATCCACAGATCACTCAGTGAACCAAATACAGGGAACAAAGTCAGCCAAACCTCACCTGCCCCGTGGCCCTGTATGAAAACTCCAGGCCCTGCAGGGCTAACTGACTGGTGTCTCTTTTCCAAGGCCTTCAGATGTTACTAACATTTCCCAAGCCTGCCGATCTGGCAAGCAGCTAAACCAGAAATCCAGCAAGGGGTAAGGTCCTTGATGCTCCAACTCAGGTCTGTGGGTGGGAAGGAGAGCCTTAGGAATGCAGAATCCACTGAGCACATTGGCTCACGCCTGTAATCCCAGGACTTTGGGAGGCAGAGGTGAGAGAACTGCCTGAGCTCATGGTTTTGAGACCAGCCTGGGCAACATGACGAGACCTCATCTCTACAATAAATCAAAACAATTTAGCCAGGCATGGTGGCACGTGCCTGTAGTTCCAGCTGCTTGGATGGCTGAGATGGAAGGATCACCTGAGCCCAGCAGGTCAAGGCTCTCCAACCTGGGTGACAGAGTGAGATTCCGACTCAAAAAAAAAAAAGAAGAAGAAATGCAGAATCCAGGGCTCCACCCAGACCTGCTGAGCCAAAATTCAAGATCCCCAGGTGATCTCTGAGCATGTAAGTTTGAGAAGCCCTAGTCTGCTACTCCTGCCTCAACTCCAGTGGTTCCCAAGTCTAGCCAATCATCAGTATCTCCTGGAGAATGTTTTAAAAGTAAATATTTCCAGGCCCTACTCCAGATGAAATTACCTAATACGCCCCGGGGCAGTGGGACAGGGCCCAGGCTTCTGTATGTTCATGCTTATGTTCCTTGGTGGCTCTTGGGATCAGGCAGGTTTGGGAACTGCCACCCTAGAGTACACAGCTCTTATGCCCTAGCCACCAGTCTCCCAGGCAGCCCCACACGATCGCAGGAAGCCTAGGAGACCAGACTCCAGGGAACATGGCAAATCTTCCACAAGACCTGACACACACGGACTCCAGGTCCCTCCACCCCACCCCCACCCCCAGAGCTGGGTTCAGACGGTCTGACAGAGCCACTATAAGGCTTTAGGAGGCCCTAGTACTCTTGCTGTGGGGTACACCCCCACACACATCCTAGCAAACATAGTAAAATCTACCCGCATCCCACATGAAATATAAATGATGTGTAACCCTGTGAGAGAGAATTGACGTGTGGTTGATGAGGTGACATAGTTACTTCTCCTAGACATTTAATTAAACATTTATTCATTTTGATTTTGCAATTTTCTTTTTGTACACTGTGGCCAGTGTTTCATCTTTTGCTAAAGAATAAATATTTCTTTTGGCCCCAGAAGAGTTCGCCAAAAGCTTTTCCACCAGACCCCATGCCTAACACACTCACTAGATAAGGCAGCGGCGGGCTGGGGAGGACTCGGGACTCTGTGTTTTAACAGCACCCCCGAACAGCCCTGGCGGGGTGGTCCTCAGACCAATGGCCTTCTGAGGGGTGGGGGGGAATTTCCAGGGTAAGCCTGAGGGAGAGCCGGTGGGCTGGATGGAGAGACATCTGGGCTGGGAGGAGTGCAACCAAGTCCAAACTCATTCTGCTCACTACATGACAGCCAGTTAGTCGAGAGACAAGGTCTTGGAGTGAGGAGGGTGACTTTATTTCAGAGAACCAGCAAACTGAATGTCCTAAGGGACCATTTTCAGTCAGTACAAATTTCAGGTTCTTTTTATGTTAAGGGCGGGGGAAGAGAAGGAGGTTGGGATCAAGAGGTGACCAATAACCACAGACATCTGGGCGCCAGCAAGGAGGTTGGGAAGCTTCTTTGTCCTTGGTCAGGCCACAGTACTCCTATAAGTCTTTAATAAGACATAGGTAGATGACATACTTCCCCTTGTATCCCAGAGTTAGTTTTGAAAACTACATGATTGCTGTTTTTGTGTTTTATCTCAGGGTTCTAGAATTATCCCAACTTTTATGCAGGCATGGGTAAAGGCCCCTTAAACAAAAATGGAGCTTGTTGTGTGAGTTCTGTCACTGTTTCACTGTTCCAGGAGGAAGGACTAGAGTTCCGCTGACCAGCAGGAATACCCCATGATTCCAGAGAAGCCCTCTGACTGGGACACACACCCCAAAAGGATCACCTTATGTAAAGAATGTGGCGTGCAGGAAATGCTACAAGGGCTTGTGCCATTAGCACTGCTCAGAATCTGTCCCTGGGATCACGGCTGGCCCCATGCCACAAACAGCGGGCTTTGGAAGGATCAGAAGAGCAAATCAAAGTACATGGCTGGACACTGGGGCTCATGCCTGCAATCCCAGCACTTTGGGAGGCCGAGGAGGGAGGATCACTTGAGCCAGGAGTTTGAGACTAGCATGGGGAACATAACAGGACTTCTTCTTTTGAAAACTTTTAAAAATTAGCCAGGCATGGTGGTGTGTGCCTTTAGTCCCAGCTACCTGGGAGGCTGAGGCAGAAGGACCACCTGAGCTCAGGAGTTCAAGGGTGCGGTGAGTTGTGATGATGCCACTGCACTCCAGCCTGGATGACAGAGTGAAAGCCTAACTGAAAAAAAAAAGAAGAAGAAGAAAGGGAGGAGGAGGAGGAGAGGAGGAAGAAGGGAAACAGGGTTATTTATTTGGGAAAAGAAAAGGCCCCTGATGGTTTCCAAGCAAATGGTGAACAATCACCTGAGCCTGGGCGTCTGGGCTCGGTGGGATGATCAGGGGGGCAGGCCTGCCACAGCCTCCATGTGATAGGTCTGGGGATCCTCTGGGAACTCTTGTAATCCAAGGAAGCCCAGGCTCAGGAAGGAGGGAGAATCTCAGCAGTTCGCAGACCTATGTCCAGCCATTCCTTGGGGGAAGCAGCTCTGAAGGCTGGAGGGCGGAGGGATGCTATAAATATGAAGGGGGCCCCAAAAAACCCAGAATTATCTTTTGGAGCATGGGTCCCTTGTAGTACAGCCTTCTTCCGCTAGCTCAGCATTCTAGGAACCCATCAGCATCCATAGACCAACTAGCATTGTTGTGAGAGTCTGCACTGGGTTTCAGTGAATTTGGAGGGGGAGATTCTTTCAATGCACTTGCCCATTTCATGATGTGATCTATGAGTGCACCTGCCTACACGGTGCTCAGTGTTCAACAGTTTTTGACCCAAAACAGCAAGACCCCCATGCCCCAACCTTCCTATTTACCCCATCTTGTCTCCTTGAATGAAAAAAAGTCCTCAAAGGGAAACGTTTTGCTGATGTGAAACAAAAAACAGCAGAAGCACTAAAAGGCATCAAAATGGGCAAGTTCAAAACCTGTTTTGAACAGTGGAAAAAGTGTCTCCATAGATGTACTGCATCAAACAGAGAATACTTTGAAGGTTACTGAAGTTTAAACATGTAAGAATAAATACACAATTTTTTATAAATAAATTCTGAGTTTTTTGGGATCCCCTTCATGAAAAGTGAACAAAGGGAAAATCCATGAGAGCAAGGTAGAATTGCATTAGGACACCACTCTCCAAAGTGTGGCCCCCAAAATACTGGCAATTCTCTGCCTGCTCCCTCATCCCCACCAACCCATGTTTCACCACAGATGTGGGAACAGCCCTGGGGGCTCAAAGCCTTCAAAGACAGAATGGACAGGGCCTGTGAAAGGCGATGCAGAGGACAGTGGTGCTCACTGGGGAACAGTGAGGAGCCTGGCTAGGGAAAGAGCCCGCAGGACCCAGGAAACGCAGCGTCATAGCTATAGGGCCCTGGGGCTGCTGATAAGATCCTTCAAGACCCCCATGCACTCCCAAAAGGCTTCAAGATGAAGGGTCCTTGCTAGGCGAGGTTCCAGGTAAGCCAGTGAAGCCAAGAGCCAGGGAACTAGGTCATCACTGTCCATGGGACCCATCAGCACCTTCCTCCCAAGAAGACCATCCACAGGGGTAGATGGTGAGTGGTGATGGCCAGGTGACCAGATCAGACAGGGAGCTTAACAGCACTGACCTGGAGCCTTCCCTGAGTGGCAGATGCCCTGGACACCTTGAAGAGCTGTCACAGAATCCACAAATGTGAACAAAACCGAGAGAAAGGAAGCAGTCTACCCCCACCCTGCAGCTACAGCCTCGGGCCAGGTAGTTTACATGCATGAACTCAACAGAAGACAGGTGCTATTAGCCCCATCCTAAGATGAGCAAACAGGACAGAGAGGTTTCCTCTCTTGTTCAAGGTCACTTACAGTACACAAGGAGCCAGTACACAAAGAAGCCTGTATTTGAACTCACTTCTGTCCGACTCCAAGGCACAGGCTCTTAACCCCTGCCATCCATGCAGCCCTGGAGATAGAACTAAAAAAAAGGAGGAAGCAGGTCCTGCAGTGAACACCTGGATTTGAAGTTCTGAGGAACTGTATCCAGAAAGCCCTCCTAATAGGGTAGCAAGAGAGACCCACCCCATGACCCTGCCAATGCCAAGTGGTGCAGAGACCAGGAGACAGGCACATTCTACACCACATACTCCATACAGAGCCCGCTGGGCTTAAGGAGTCATCACCTACCTCCCTCTGCCCAGGCTCTGCCCTGGGGCCCAGGAGTCCTAGTGTCCAGTGGGTTGACAGAGCCAGCTTCCCAGAGGGTAACAGGCAGTGCCCCAATGACACCAGACCCTTGCTCTGCACTCTGTACCATCCTATGGACCCTTACACACACACACACACACGTAACCAGGGACCCACGTTTGGCTCCTGTGGTCACTCAGGCTCAGGACTGCAGGTCCCTGCAGCTGTGGGAGCAGATGTTTCCCTCACACATGGCTGGACTTGGACCTCAGCAGTGACAAACGAGCATCATTGGCCAGGGCGAATGGGCAGCTGCAGAGAAAGCAAAGGACACACCAGTTCCCACCCTCACCCCTACTCCCTGTGCAGGACAGTCCCTGCCTCCCTTCCAAGGCTGGTAAGAGCAAGCACACCTCAGACAGCTGTGCACGCCCACCTGGCCCTGGCCCCACCACCCTACCGGCTGAGCACCCAGACCAGGATGCCCAAAAAGCCACGGAAGCCTCAGCCACCTGCCCTGAGCCAGGCCCACCCCTCAGGTTTCTCCCCCCTCCCCTCCTCTGCAACCGCTTCCAGTGCTTATTCTGCTGTGACAAAATGACCCTTCTGTTGCTGCATGGTCATTACTGCTGTGTGGGCTTATAATTATTGTCCAAGAACGACCCGAGCATGGTACAGAAAAGGCACTGGGAGTGACATGTCAGAATGCACAGCGCTGCCCCTGGATGCAAGGACTACACCTGATTTTCATTTTCTTTCTCTCTGTCTTTCATTTTCTTTGTACTGAGTCTATGCTTTTTTATTTATTTAAAGCTAATGGCATGACCCAGTCCTGGGCTCTCTATGTTGAGCATGATGTCCCCTGTGAGGGTTATTCATAATGGCAAATTCCATAGGCACTGATGACCTAGGGACAGGCGTATCCTCAAGGCTGATGCAAGACTTCATTAGAAGGTACTGGAAGAGGCCGGGCTCGGTAACTCAGCCTGTAATCTCGCACTTTGGGAGTGAGGTGAGTGGATTGCCTGAGCCCGCAGGTTCGAGACCCGCCTGGGCAACTTGGCGAGACCTCATCTGTACAATAAATCATAAAATTAGCCAGGCGTGGTAGCACGTGCCTGTAGTTCCAGCTATTCAGAAGGCTGAGGCAGAAGGATCACCGGAGCCCAGCGGCTCAAGGCTGCGGTGGCCAGGAGCAGCCACTGCACTCCAGTCTGGGCGACAGAGTGAGACTCCAACTCAAAAAAAAAAAAAAAAGAAGGTACTGAAAGAACACGCTGAATAAAAGAGACTCTGGAGGCCAAGCTCGGTGGCTCAGCCTGTCATCCCAGCACTTTGGGAAGCGAAGGGGAGTAGATTGCCTGAGCCCATGGGTTCGAGACCAGCCCGGGCAGCTTGGCAAGATCTCATCTCTACAATACATCAAAAATTAGCCAGGGTGGTAGCACGCACCTATAGTTCCCGCTACTTGGAAGGCTGAAGTGGAAGGATCACCAGAGCCCAGCAAGTCGCCACTACACTCCAGCCTGGGCAACAGAGTGAGACTCCAACTCAAAAAAAAAAAAAGAGAGAGAGACTCTGGGACTGACAAAGACAAGCTGGCTGAGGTAGGGTCAGAATTTCACATGTAGTCATATTATGTTTTATATAGATAGATAGATAGATAAAGATATATATATACTGGGGGAGTCAAAAAAGTATACACATTTTAAGAGACATTATCCATGTTTACTTTTAGTTTGATGTAATCAGAAGTGTCTGGACACTGAAGGTAACCACTTTGAGTACCTCTTGCAATTGTAGAAGTCAAATGTGACTTGTATTCATCTTTTGTTATCAGTATATATTGAGTATTACAATTTTAAAACATTTTTTGGCACACTATGTCTATATTTATGTATATTTATATATTATATCATATATAGATATTTATTTATACTTATATTCTATGTGTGTGTGTGTGTGCGTGTGTGTGTGTATTTGAGTCAGGGGTCTCACTCTGTCACCCAGGTTAGAATGCAGTGGCATGATCACAGCTCACTGCAGCCTCGAGCTCCTGGGCTCAGGCAATTTTTATGTCTCAGCATCCTGAGTAGCTGAGATTACAGGTGTGTGCCACCATGCTCAGAATTTTTTTTTTTTTTTTGTAGAAAAGAAGTCTCACTATGTTGCTCAAGCTAGTCTTGAACTCCTGGCCTCAGGCAATCCTCTCACTTCTACCTCCCAAAGTACTGGGATTACAGGTGTGAGCCACCATGCCTGGCAGCTCTAATTTCTTTTGCACTAAAAAGAACTAAGGAAAAAGCTTGGCCTACAGTGGGGCTCAATCTTTAAAGTAGAGAACAGCCCCTCCCTGGAACCACTGTTTCAGTGACCATGGTCAGGGTGTGAGGACCCCTCCCCCAAAGACTCAGGGAGCCCCTAGAGAGTCCTGAGTCTTCTTACCCTCCTCTACCTCAAAGGCTGGACTTCCAACGCTGAAATATTTGCTTTTGTTGTAAGGATGATTAAACTGAGACAGGTTTAATAAAAAGCATGATTTATTCATAGGAGCACACACAAGCATCATTCAACCTAGCTGACCACCAGAAAGCAGGGCTCCCATATTGCCCCACTCCAAGTAGTAGTCTTTGTAAATGCCACCCCTTCAAGTGACACAGACCAGAAATCAGCAATCTACAACCTGCCACCTGTTTTTACAAATGAAGTTTTATTGAAACATAGCTGCATCCATTCATTTACAAATTGTCTGTGGCTGTTCTCATGCTACAACAGCAGAATTAAGCAGGTGTGAGAAAGACTGCATGGTCTGCAAAGCCAACAACATTATCTGGCACCTCCTGTCATCGACCAAGATGTGAATGGTGACCCTCAAGTCGTTCAATGAGCCGCCCAGAAGGGAGACTGCAGGCAGGGGCTAGACAGGACAGAAACAGGGATTAGATGGGCCAACACAGCTCAGGACCCCAGAGAACCCTCCTGGTGTACCCATCTCCCTTCTCAGAGCCCTTCCCTGTGGCTAGCAACAGGCAGCGAGCTTGGCAGAGAACCGAGAACTCTGGAGTGTGGAGTCAGGCGGACTTGGAAATCATAAAGCAGGTCGTCTCTATCTTTTCTTATGTGCAAAATAGTCATAACAATAGAATCTCTCTGGTAGGAATACAGTGAGAGTCAGATTAGGAAACATAGTTCCATGTCCGACATAGTACCTGCCACATGGTAAGCATTCAACAAACATCAACCACTAGTGGTAGCAGTGGTGGTGGTACCAGCAATCACATTATCCTGAGGCCACACTGCCTCCCTCTAGCAAAGCAGCCATTGACTTTCTATTCTGATAAGAACATGGGAAAGGAAAGTGGGATCTCAGAAGGGCTCACAGCCCAGCACCTGGAAACCAAGGTGGAGCTGGCAGCTTCCACTGGCTGCAGCAAGATGTTCATTCTCCAGAATGATTCTTACTGCTTCCAGTAAGAGATTTTCTGGGGAATATCAATCAGGTCCCCTAATCGCATAGCACACAGGTGAGCACAAGCACATACAAATGGCATAGAGAGACTCAGGACATTTCCAAATTATTCACACAGTAGCAATGAAAGGATACTAATGGATGGGCCAGAAATATGCCACAGTCTGCCATTTTCTGGTGTCTTCCAGATTAAATTAGGCCCAGGCTGGACATGGTGGTTCATGCCTATAATCGCAGTGCTTTGGGAGGCCAAGGTGGGAAGATGACTTAAGGCCAGGACCTCGAGACCAGCCTGGACAACACAGAGAGATTCCACCTCTAAGGTAACAAAAAAGTTAGCCAAGCATGGCGCACTTTCCTTCAGTCCCAGCTACTCTGGAGGCTGAGGCAAGAGGATCACCTGAGCCCAGGAATTCAAGGCAGCAGTGAGCTATGATCACACCACTGCACTCCAGCCTGGGTGACACAGGGAGACACTGGGTATAATTAATTAATTGGGCCCTGAATCATTGAGCTCTTCTTAACTGGGTGTATTTTGTAAACTGATCTGTGCAGGGAGTTCCTCCAAGACACCCTAAGTCACAAATGAGCAAACACCCTCATCCTGCAGACTCTAACAGGGCGCCTAGGGCAGACAGGCCCTTAGAAAAAGAGAGGTTCCCTTACATAAGAAGCAGGATGGAGGCAGAGATCTGGCACTGGAGACCCCTCATCAGAGAAAGCTCAGAATAGTTTTCCCTTCTATGAAAAGCTTTGCATAGTTACCCACTTCTCTGCAAACCCTCCCCTTTCTTTCTTTCTGCCCTAATTTTGCTCAATTAGCTACTAATATATTTTTTGACACCTTTTAATCTCCCCTTTAAAAAAGGGGTTATTGGTCCTGGTGGCTCACACCTGGAATCCCAGCACTTTAGAGGTGGAGCCAGGGATTCAAGCCCAGCCTGGGTAACTTGGCGAGGCCCTGTCTCCACAATAAATCAAAAAAATTAGCCGGGCACGGTGGTGTGTGCCTGGAGTTCCAGCTGCTTGGAAGGCCGAGGTGGAAGGATCGCCTGAGCCCAGCAGGTCAAGGCTGAAGCAGCCATAAGCGTGTCACTGCACTCCAGCCTGGGCGACAGAGTGAAACTCTGACTCAAAAAATAAAAGAAGGGTGATCATTGGCTAATGTGGGAATTACCGTAGTTTCAGCTGAGGGTCAGGAACAGAACTCAATGATGCCACATTTTCTTAGATCTGAGAAACTCTTAGTTATAAAAGTCATCTTTGGCTTAACAACATCTCTTGAGGGAAGAGAAAGCAAACCACTCTACCTAAAATGTACACATGGACTTTAAGACACAGCATGATTCAGATACAGTAAAATATATACAGGATGCAGATGGGACCTAAAATAGAGGAGAAAAAATTTTAAGTTATAAAAGCAGGCCGAATGCAGTGGCTCATACCTATAATTCCAGTGTTTTGGGAGGCCAAGATGGGAGGATCACTTGAGGCCAGGAGCTCAAGACAACCTGGGAAACATAATGAGACTCCATTTCTACAAAAAAAATTCAAAATTAGCCAGGCATGGTGGTGCACACCTGGCATCCCAGCTATTCAGGAGGCTGAGGTGGGAGGACTGCCTGAACTCAGGAGTTCAAGGCTTCAGCGAGCTATGATCATGCTACTGCACTTTACCTGGGGGACAGAGCAAGATCCCGTCTCAAAAAATAATAATAAAATAGCAACAGCAACAATAGCTATAATTTATTCAGCAACTACTATGTTCCAGTGTCTATGCTAGGTGTTTTCCCTGGGTTTTCTTGTCGAATCCCCATGCCGTAGTGAAGTAGGTGTTGTCCTATTTTACAGATAAAGAAACTAAAACTCACGGAGCCTCAATACCTAAAACAGCTGAGCCTCAAAGTGACCAAATCCAGACCAGCATAGTTCCATGGGCTTTTATCTCTCACCATGCCAAAAACGGAGCACCAGGATCCCACCAGGGACCCCAGCCAGAAACCAAATCCCTGAAGCGAGACACACCCACAGGAAGTGGAAAAGCCCAACCCTTCTTCCAACAAAGAGGCTACAGGGCGAGGGTGCTCACGGGGCCTGTGGGAACCAATGTCTCCCTTAAGCACTCCAAAGTCTCCCTCTTCCATAAAATATTTACAAAAATACACTCACATGATGATTATCAAAACTAGGATGGGAAAGGATTGGAGGAAGCAGATGTCAGCAAGACACAGTAAGACCATGGGGAAAGTGCCATGGCTCCCTCTCCTGCAGATCAAGACAGCAGGACACATCTCCAAATAGTGTCCCTCAGCACTGCTGCCACCCCCATGTGAGAACTTCCTCCCTTCCTCTGCAAGTTCGCTGCTGGTCCCTGGACTTTTTCCAGTGCCACATCCCCCATGGTCCTCAGGAGCTAGAACAGGTCCAGCTGTTGGTTGGTCCCCTATTGCAGGTATCAAGCAGCAACTCCATCAATCCAGCCACAAGCGGGCGGAGAAGGGATGACTTCCAGTCCTGCCAATGGCCCCAGCTTTTCAACTCTGCAGCCCAAAGGCAGTGGGTGTAAGATGCAAATCTGGGGAGGGTGGGGTGAGGTCAGGGCTCCACCGAGGCTGGGAGCTGCCCCTGAGTAACTGATACAGAACCCCCTATAATAATAACTTGACTTACCTTGTCCTCAAGTTGACAATCTCTCCCTCCCCTGACAGTCCAAGGAAGGGGAGGCATGGAGAAGGGTGGGAAGATCCCACTGGTTCTTAATTCTTGTCAGCATTCTCTTCCCCATTTCCCAGATAAAGAGGAAGTCACCTGAGTCACCTGCCTGATGTACACAATTAGTGGCAGAGCTTAGACTCAAATCCAGGTCTGCCCAACTCTCAGCCTCTTCCAGTGTAGTTTAAATATCAGTTACTCAGCACCAAGCCCTAGGCAGGAAGCTGTGAAATACAGAGATAAATCAAATATGGCACCTATCTAAGAAACATCGGTCCACGACTCCATGAATGCCCACACCTCTCTCCACATTTGGAGTCACCTGGAGAGGAAATTTTAAAAAAGAATTCCTAGGCTGGGCACAGTGGCTCAAGCCTGTGATCACAGCACTTTGGGAGGCCAAGGCAAGAGGATTGCCTGTGTCCAGGGGTTTGAGACCAGTCTAGGCAAGTTGGTGAGACCTCATCTCTACAATAAATTGAAACATTAGCTGGGCATGGCAGCACACACCTGTAGTTCCAGCTACTTGGAAGGATGAGGTAGAAAGATCGCCTGAGCTCAGCAGGTCGAGGCTGCAGTGGCCATGAACATGCCACTGTACTTCAGTCTGGGCAGAGTGAGACTCCTACTCAAAAAAAATTTTTTTAAACCAAATATAAAAAGGATTCCTGGTCTGAATTCCAAAAGATCTTGTTTTTGTAGGTTGAGGGAGAGACCCCCAAAATCCATACTTTCTAAAGACTCCTCAAGACAGAAGTGGATAAGCTGAGGGGGGGATTTCTTTATGTTCTTATTAATATATAAAAACATATTTTTAAATATAATATTTGTCTATTTTAAAATGTGAGATTGCGGCCAGGTACAGTGGCTCAAGCCTATAATCCCAGCACTTTGGGAGGTCAAGGTGAGAGGACTGCCTGAGCCCACTGCTTCGAGACCAGCCTGGGCAAGATGGTGAGACCTCGGCTCTACAATAAATAAAAAAATTAGCCAGGCATGGTAGCCCACACCTGTAGTTCCAGCTACTTGGAAGGCTGAGGCGGAAGGATCGCTGGAGCCCAGCAGGTTGAGGCTGCAGCAGCTGCTAGCGTGACACTGCACTCCAGCCGTGTCAGGGCGACAGAATGAGACTCCAACTCAATCAATCAATCAATCAATCAATCAATAAAATATGAGATTGCACAGATGACATTTACCTTGAATGAAAGGTCGAGGAGGAGGGGAACAACAGTCATCAAACTGACACTTTTCTAATCAAGCGGAAACTTCCCCTGGCGATTCTGGAAGTGCAGCCAGGTTTGGGAACTCAGCCCTACACAGGGCTACCTCCAGTATTGCTTTGGAATTGATGCACACCTGGAAAAGCACAGCAGTCAGGCAGGGAGTAATGCATCCAGCAAGTCCATTCACACTAAGACTTTAGAGACTTAATTAATAATACACTACTCTCCCAAGGTGACAGCATTTTAAAATAGAACCTCATGGAGAGAGCACTGTTTACCCCAAAAGACTAAATCTCTAATGGTAAAATAGAGGCAACAGAGGAGCTGTTTTGAGGCAGAAGAGTCTCCTAACTTCTTCAAATAATACAGCAGTCGCACGCAAGAAAGAATCAGGGTCTAAGCGAGTTCCGTGAGGCCTTGCTCAGAGCTGGGAGGGACCAAGAAGAGTGTTGGGGTGAATGCTTCATCACTGACACAGGACACTATTGAGTTGTAGGGAGGTGAGGCCCAGTGATGTATAGGCCAGCCACCCAGTGGTACTAGGCTGCCTGTGTCACCAAGCCAGTTCAGGGTAGCCTGAACCAAAATCCTTACTCATGCTCAAATCAACCAGCCATGCCCAGTGCCCTCCACCAGGAGGAGAAGGACATCACAGGGGCAGGGCCACTGCTATTCTGGAAACACTAGAAGGAGTTTTTCTTGGAAGAAGATGAGTCCATCATCTGTGGAAGACCAGTCTTGTATCGTTATATGGAAAACTTTTTAACAAACAAAGCTGAACAAAGATAGAACTGACTTCCTGAGTAGAAAAAGCATTCCCCATCACAAAGAAATTCAAGCAAGGGCTGAATAACTGTTGCCAACTGGAGGGAGTGCGAGCTCCAAGCAGATTGTTGGGTTAGAACAGTGTTCTCCAAACCGCGACACGAAACTTAATATTGAGTCATCAAATCAGTGTTGTGAGTCATGAGTCAGCACTTTAAAAATCAACTAGAATAGAAAGTATATGCATACGAATAATGAGTATCACCCTGAAGTTCTGATGGACACTGGACACATTTTATGTAGCCCTGTCAATGAGATTAGCATTTAGACAACACCTCGTTTAAGGCTGGAACCTAGAGGCTACAAAGAAGCAGCCAATTACACCTGCTCTCAATGGTCTGGCTGGGAAGAGAAGACAAGCACAGATGCCTAGTCTGAAGGCAAGGTAAGGAGAGAGCCAACAGGAATTCATAGCTTCTCAGGGTGAATGGAATAACCTAGCAACTATTAGCCCAGATGACAGTTAACACCTACATAGGGGCCATGTGCCAAGCGCTGTTCTTAGCATTTCATGTGTATTCGCTCATTGAATCCTCAAAGCAACCCTAGAAACATGTGACCTGTACAAAGCAACTGAGGCCCGGAGGTGTTAAGGAACTTGGCCAAGCCACACAGCTAGCAAGGGCTGGAGATATGATTAAACCCAACAAGTGACTCCAGAGCAGTGGTGTGTTGGTATATGCTCAACAACTGGTTTTCCAGGGTGTGGAGCCCTGCTACATTTGCCAATATGGTGTAAATGTGATTAATATGTGTGGAAATATGTGGATGTCTGTCAGTATTCCCACTATGACCAATTCCAAGCCACCAATAAGGCACCACTGAGCACAGCATTGGGAAAACCCAGCAGTAGCATACCATCAAATAGCATCTCCACCACACAGTAAATATAAACAGCCCCAAGAGTAGAGATAGCAGCAAAACGCAGTAAAATAATTAGGAAGTGGTAAGTTTTGAGTGCCTATTATCTTTGTGCTTAATATAATTTATTTGTAAGATAGTGAATTTAATTTTTAATAGCAACTTTAATAATTAGTTTCCGTGGCTGGGCATGGTGGCTCAAGCCTGTAATCCCAGTACTTTGGGAGGCCGAAGTGAGGGGATTGCTTGAGCCCACGGGTTCGAGAACAGCCCAGACAACTTAGCAAGACCTCACCTCTACGATAAATCAAAAAATTAGCCAGGCATGGTAGCGTGAGCCCATAGTTCCGGCTACTTGGAAGGCTGAGGCAGAAGGATCACCAGAGCCCAGCAGGTTCACACTGGGGTAGCCATGAACGTGCCACTGCACTCCAGCCTGGGTGACAGAATGAGACTTCAACTCAAAAAATGAACACAAAAAGAGTCAGCTCCTCAAATTGCTGAAAACTTGGAAACTGGCTCTCCCAAGCTGGTGCCCACTGAATCAAGCATGGCACTGATTGGAGTTATGATATTATACAGGACCAAGAGGGCACAATGGCCATACTGAAATGTTTGCTTTGTAAAACTTTGGTAAGACATAGTTAGATGACAGATAAATGTCTGATAGCTAGAGACAGACATAAGTATTTGTGTGTATATACATATGTATGAAGGATTTATATAAATATGTATTGGTTCACAATGTAAGACAAACTTTTTACTGTGAGTCATGATCAAAGTGTGCACGGTATTGGGATAAATTATAAAGTCCCTTTTAATTATAATTCTGCGATTCCATAAAATCTCATTAGCTATCATTGATAAGTACATCCTGTCTCCCCCAAAGGCCAAGAACAGGAATTGTGCCTGCTTACTGTATACATCTCCAGCCCCCAGCCCTGCCTCTGGCCCAATTAAAGACAAGTTCGGTGATGGGCACAGCAGTGGAAAGAAACATAAGATATGTTTACCCTCCTAGGGAGGGAACTCGATCACATGCAATTTACCCAGGAAGAATTAAACCTAAAAGGATGCATTTTCACAGCACCTTTCCCTGGAATGTTCCTTTAGATGGCAGAAAGTACTCTGCAGAGCCTATCCGGACCAAGAGGGACTCCACCAAGGGCAGGAATGTGTGGGTGGAGATGAGGATGGGAGAGTCATTCGCAGACAAAGATTAACAGAAGCCCTTTGCTGTCTGCTGGAACTCTTCAGGGAGGTGGGCATGGGGAGTCCCTGATGCAGGAAAAGGGGTAAACTGATGCCAGTGCTGCGGTGGGAGGAAGGAGGAAAGGGTGTAGCTGGAGATGTGACATAGAAAGCCAAAGGGAGGAAAGGGAGAAGCAAGGACCTGGCAACATGACAGGTGTTGTTTTGTTGTTTTTTTTAAGCCACATGAAAATCCACATGGAAACAGAAGCCAGCAGTGCTCAGGATTTGGCCACTTGTCAGCACTTATTTTATGTCTGTTTCCCCCTCTGAATTCTAAATTCCATGAGAACCAAGACTCATTGGCTGGTCTGTCCCCACATCTCTTCAGAAAAGCAGCAATTATTTGTTCACGCAACAGAAAGATGAGCTTGTTGGGGGTGAGATCTATTATAACATGGAGTCCCACTGCCTAAGCTAAACTAGAACCACCTCCCATTTTGAAAATTACTAACTGAATAGTCTCCCATCATGCCAGTGCTGGAGCAAAGACTAGAAACCATTTATCTAATGCTCAACAAATATCTTGAGACCAAATTATATCCCAGTTTCTTTTCCAGGTGGCCAAGTATCATTCACCTCACCATATGCATGGCCACAGGCTTCTTCTGTATCCACAAAGTCTCCCCTATAGAGAGAAGGCGGCTCATCTTCCATTCTGACTTCGAGAATGGGTCATAGAACTTCGAGGGCAAGAGGGAGTGTGTGTTGCATGTTTCTCATTCCCAGCCCTCCCATCTGTACCTAACAGAGTGCTGCATGAAGCCGAAGACTCTGGCCATCGGGGCTAAACTCAGGTCCGGATATCTTGCAGAAAGGGGATGCAATGCAGACCTAGAAGCAACACACACACACACACACACACACACACACACACACACACACACACACGCCCCATACCCTAAGCAAGAATTCTCAGAGGAGGCTTAAGAGGCAACCTCCGCAGGAAGGAAGAATAGAGCAGCATGCCGAGAACACCTCCCCAACCAGTGCCCAGGAGGCTAGGAGACATGGCAGGAAGAAGGCAGACTTGGAAGTCAAAGCCAGCTCTCAGCTTTTGAGTTCCTGAACTTCCCTGAGACTCAGTTCCCTTTCCTATAAAATGTACATGGCATGATCTCCCATCCATGGTCATTTTAAGGAACCATAAATGTAAGGGCCAGCACAGTGCCTGACACATAGTTAGGTTCTGCCCTATATTTTAAAATGGAGGGAGAAAAAACACGTATGGAACCAAGGTTGGCTTTGAAAGTTTGGAGATAAAAAACAGGTAGAAGAAAGGGGCATAAGAAACGTTTCCCATTAAGAATTAACCAGAAGAAATAAATGAGTTCAGTAAGATTTCAGAATGCTAGATCAATATACAAAAATCAACTGTATTTTTATACACTTGCAATGAGCAACCTAAAAATGAAATTGAGAAAACAATTCCACTTATAATAGCATCAAAAAGAATAAAACACTTGGAAATAAACTTTTTAAAAAGAAGGGCAAAACTTATACTGTGAAAACTACAAATGTTGTTGAAATCAACTAAAGACCTTAAAAAAGGGAAAACATCCCATGTTCATGGATCAGAAAACTTAAGACAATACAGTTAAGATGACAATATGCCCCAAATTGTTCCACAGATTCAACATACAGTTCTACCAAAATCTCAGCTGTCTTTTTGCAGAAATGAATAAGCTGATCCTAAAATTTGTACGGAAAATTCAAGGGATCCAGAATGGCCAAAACAATCTTGAAAAAGAACAGGTTTGGAAGACTTACATTCCCCAATTTCAAAAGTTACTTCAAAGCTCAGTAATCAAGACAGTATGGCACTGGCATACAGATAAATATACAGATTAATGAAATAAAATTGAGAGTCCAAAAATAAACTTTTTTATGTATATCATATGTAGTATACAATGTTATTTTGAGGTCCTCTCTTCCCCACTTCCCACCATGGACCTTAGGGATTCAGTTTCACACGTGTGGCTTTTCCAATGTATTAGGCCAGGACATTTGTTGATTAAATTGACAGAGGAGCTGGGCTCAGTGGCTCAGCCTGTAATCCCACACTTTGGGAGGCCAAGGTGAGTGGATTGCCTGAGTCTGTGGGTTCGAGACCCGCCTGGGCAACTTGGTGAGACCTCATCTCTACAATAAATAAATTTTTAAAAAAATTATCTGGGCGTGGTAGTGTGTGCCTGTAGTTCTAGCTACTTGGAAACCTGAGTGGAAGGATTGCTGGAGCCCAGCAGGTTGAGGCTGTGGTGGCCGGGAATGTGCCACTGCAATCCAGTCTGGACAACAGAGTGAGATTTCAACTCAAAAAAATAAAAAATAAAAATAAATAAATTTACAGAGGAATTTTAGTTCCATTTTCACAGAATTTTTTTTCTTATAAAAGTGAAAAAAGAGCCAGGCTCAGTGGCTCAACCTGTAATCCCAGCACTTTGGGAGGCCGAAGAGAGTGAGCCCGTGGGTTCCAGACCAGCCCAGGCAACTTGGCAAGAGCTTGTCTCTACAATAAATCAAAAATTAGCTGGGAGTGGTAGAGCACACCTGTAGTTCCTACTACTTGGAAGGCTGAGGTGGAAGGATCACTGGAACCCAGCAGGTCAATGCTGGTGTGGCCATGAGTGTGCCACTCACTCCAACCTGGGCAACAGAGTGAGACTCCAACTCAAAAAAAAAAAAAAGTGAAAAAAGGCAAGGAAATCAAGTAGATCAAAACACTAAGGAAAAAGTATCCTGAGCCAAGACTATGAGAACCCCACACACACTAACCAGACCCCTTCTATTTTCTGCTTCTCTCACACAAAAGAAGATGCAAGCCAACCCATGGGTCTCAGTCATCCACAGTGATCCCAGGGGCTAGTTCAAGAAGTCTGGACTTCCTAAAACTCAGGCATCCAGCCCAGGAGTTTATACTTCTTAATCAGTTAAGATTACCTCAGCGCAAAGAATAGAAATATCACTAATGGCGGCTTAAATGAGAGGGACAATTACTACTTACTAGATAAGAAGTAGAGGTAGGTGGTCCCAGGGTAAGGATAGCAGCTCAGCCATGGGACCAAGCTCCATCAATGCTCTGCCATCCTCACTATGAAAACTTAAGTGACTATCCTTACTTAAGAAAACTTAAGGCATACAGTTAAGATGACAATACGCCCCAAATTGTTGCAGATTCAACATACATTTCTATCAAAATCTCAGCTATCTTTTTGCAGAAATGAATAAGCTGATCCTAAAATTTGTACGGAAAATTCAAGGGATCCAGAATAGCCAAAGAACAAGTTTGGAAGACTTACATTCCCCAATTTCAAAAGTTGCCAGCTTGGCAGAACCGACAAAGGCCTAGGTGGCTGGTAGAGACTTGTTTCTGGCTGTGTCTGTGAGGGTGTTTCCAGAGGAGACTGACATGCCAGTCAGTGAACTGGGAGAGGAAACCCCACCCTCAGTGTGGGCAGTGTCCAATCATCTGCCAGCAGGGCTACAAAAAAACAGGTGGAGGAAGCGGGAGAAGCAGCTTGCTGAGTCTCCTGGCTCTGTCTCCTTTCCCTGTTGGAAGGTGCCCTTGGACATCAGACTCCAGATTCTTCTTCCTTTGGACTCTGGGACTTGCACCAGTGGCCTCCCAGGGTCTCTCTGGCCTTTGGCCTCAGACGAAGGCTGCACTGTCGGTTTCCCTGGCTCTGAGGCTTTTGGACTGAGCCAGCTTTGCCCAGCTTACAAATGACCTCTCATGGGACTTCACCTTGGAATCGTGTGAGCCAATCCTCCCTAATAAATTCCCTCTTATATATACATATATCCAAGTAGCGCTGGACCTCTGGAGAGCCCTAACCAAAACACTCTCTTAGTCACAACATGGCTGCCATACTCCAAGCATCACATTATCACACAACAGTATCCAAAACCATCTTGTAAAAAATAAAGTCGGCAAAAATTACTTTTGTCTTTCATCCTTCTCATTTATCAGGAAGGGAGACATCTTCCTCAGGAGTCCCCAGCCATCTTATTCCTACAGCTCTTTAAACCAAAACTTAGTCACCAGAGACTAACAAACAGGGAAGGAGAATTAGTCTACCCTGATCCCAATTTATGTTTTGTTTTGTTTTGTTTTAAGTCAAGGTCTCACTCTGTTACCCAGGCTAGAGTGCAGAGGCACAACCACAGATCATGGCAGCCTCAACCTCCTGGTCTCAGATGATCCTTCCACCTCAGCCTCCTGATTTTTTGATTTTTTTTTTTTTTTTGAGTTGGAGTCTCACTCCATCACCCAGGCTGGAGTGCAGTGGCACACTCACAGCCACCCCAGCATCGACTTGCTGGGCTCTGGTGACCTTCCGCCTCAGCCATCCAAGTAGCTGGAACTACAGGTATGCACTACCACACCTGGTTAATTTTTCATTTATTGCAGAGATGAGGTCTCACCAAGTTGCCCGGGCTGCTCTCGAACCTGCAGGCTCAGGCAATCCCCTCACCTCAGCCTCCCAAAGTGCTGGGATTACAGGCTGGGCCACTGTTTTTTAAAGATGAGGTCTACCTGTGTTGCCTAAGCTGGTCTCGAACTCCTGGGCTCCAGCAAACCTGCCACCTCGGCCTCCCAAAGGGCTGGGAATACTGGTGTGAGCCACTGCATTCAGCCCCAAATCCCATTTTAGGCACCTCCCCTGACCCATTTAGCCTGCCTTGCTCAACAAGAGGACCCTGATCACGGCTCCCTTCAGCTGATCTACTGACACGATCAACCAGCTCATCCTCCCTGAAGGTGAAGGCCAGCCTTTGATTTAACCTCCTCTGGGTCCAACTGCAGCTCTGACTCCCAGGCCTGACCTAGAGGGGGCCACAGAGACGATGGCTCCTGCCACCATTTTGTATGTGTACACTGTGGATGATATCAAAGGTTTTCCTTACTACAGGTCACAGACAAAAAAAAAATTTGAAAACACCTGCACCTGCCCACCTTCTTCATCCAAAACCGTGAGCCAAGGAGACACACACTAGCAAATGTCCCAGACCACGCACAGGGAATAAATGGAGAGACAGAGACAGACAGCTGTAGAGGTCTCTCCCATACCCTTTAGTTCATATAATTACACATCTTCTCAGAGCATTAAGTTCGCTGAGAAAAAATTGATCCATTCTCTTGTTCTTGCCTGTTTTTAAGCCCTTTTGACCTGTCTCAGCAGGGACCCTAGTCTGGCCAGCCTCTCGGGGAAGCATGGAGGAAACAGGGCCAGGCTGGCAGCCAAGGTCAGGCCCTGCTACAAATCACGTTCTGGCCACGTTTCAGGCAAATTTCCACCAGGCATCCAGAGAGCCGAAACCTTTAAACTAATCCTGCCTCAGTCAGCTTCCATCATGTTCACAGGAAACAGCCTCAGGGAGGCAGGAGCCTGGGTCTGTGCTCCCACGCCGAGGTCACACGTGCCCTTCTTCCCCCAGAGGCCCCTGCGTTGCCCTCTCAGCCAGGCCCACGCACGCACCCTTCCTTTCTCAACTGTGCAGGAGGCTTTTCTGCACTTCTGGTCTCCCCACAGCCATCTCTCTTTCTGCTTTTCTTTGAGGGGTGGGCCATGAGCTCTGGGGACAGATACCACTTACAAGCTAAACTACTCAAGTTACTTGACCTCCCAGTGACGTGGTTTCCTTACCTGCAAAATGGGATAATAATGCCTCCTTTCCAGGGTTGTTGTGAAAATCAAATAAAATCATAATAGAAGACGTGTTCCAAGCACTTAGAGTGCCAGCCCCTACTCTACACAGACACCTGACTATTCTAACTCCATAGATGTGCAAAATGCTTAAGACAGTGTCCAGAATATATAAGTGCACAAAAATGTTGGCTATGGTTCATGACATTATTATTATTCTTTGAAAATCCTCTTCCCTATTCCCTCTACCCCATGGGCCCTCAGGAATTAATTCATTTACTCATTCAGCAATTATCTGTCACCTGTCCACTCATGGGTGGCCCTAGCTGGAATAGGAGAGGCACTGTGCTATACAGGAGTTTACAGACTAACCAAGAGCTCTCCTTCCCTTGCTGGGCTGACAGACGGCTGCTAAAGCTCAGCCAGAATGTGCAAGTGTTGATAGAGCTATCAACCTGACAGTGTTTTGATAACTGTGTCCCCAAACAAGAACCAGGGCAAGCGCTCCAGGGAGCTGGCGACAAATCCTGTCGGGGGCACCCCGAACCTGTGGGTGACACCAAGTGGGACTTCCTCATCCCCCTCCACCACATATAGTAGGGGAGGAATGAAAGGCATGGAGAGAGGTGGTCCCAGACAGGATGGCAACACCAGAAAGAAGGCAAAGGCCAGAGACTGAGACTCTTTGCAACTTTCCTGTGGTTTCGTGGGAGATCCTTGGGGTCTCTGTTGCTAAACTCTAAAATAGTAGTGTAGGCTGGATGCAGTGGTTCATGCTTGTAATCCCAGAGCTTTGGGAGACCAAGGCAGGAGGATCACTTGAGGCTAGGAATTCAAGATCAGCCTGGGCAACATAACAAGACACCATCTCTACAAAATTTTTTTTAAAAAAACTTTAAAAAAAAACTAAGCCACATGTGGTGATGTGTGCCTGTAGGCCCAGCTACTCAGGAGGCTGAGGCAAGAGGATCCCTCCCGCCCAGGAGTGGGAGGCTACAGTGAGCTATGATTTCACCACTGCACTCTAGCCTGGACAGCAAAGCAATACTCTGTCTCTTTAAAAAACATTTACAAATCAATAAATTACAAGATAAAAATAGGTGTTGCAGCTTATCTTACATCCCTCCTGGAATATTGTGAACATTAAAAGAAATATTCGGCAGGGAAGGGCTTTGAAATCCCCAAAGCACAGTGTCCCTGGAAGGAATCCTTGTTACCCATGCTGCTTTTCAACACAGGGCAACACGTTGAGGAGAGAGGTTGCAAGCTGTGGGCCCCAGCAAGCCGCAGCTGTGTTGTGTTTGGCCTGTGCTTTGTGTAGTGTTGTGTTTTTTTTTTAATAAGTGAATTTGTTGCCAGCACTTAAAAATCAGGAGATTTCACATAAAAATTCAGTTTTCTGGCCTGTCCTGAAAAATCAGAAGATCCAGCAATAATTAGGCTCAGCTGAAAGCATCTGCTGCTTTGACCAGGGCCAGGATGGAGCACCGGTCCCCACTCTCATCCCTAAACACACACAGACACACCACTGCAGCCTTCTTTTATCTGAGTTTGGAGCTTGTGATTCAGTGCTGAGGACTTAAGCTCTGAAGATCATTACACCTGGGTGCCAATTTCAGCTCTGCCACTGACCCAACACCTGAGCCTCAGTTTCTTAGTCTGTGAAATAGGCACTCATTTATTAAACCAATATTTACGGAATGCCTGTTCTAGCTGGCATTCAGCAAACCAAGTAGGCAAATCAGACACTAAAGAAACAAGTGAAAAACCTAACAAGATCATTTTCTGATTGTGATCTTGCAAGGCAAGAAGTGAAATAGGGTGAGGTTCCAGAGAGGTGTGGCTGGGGATTAGGTTGTAGGAGCCATTTTGGCTAGGAGGGTCTGGAATGAGCTTGGAAAGTGATTATACTCACATCCTGTGGCCGCTTGGGAACTAAAGGTAAAGCACTCCACAAACACAAGGCCAGGCACCTGGGGAGGATGCATCTCTGGCACCATCACGACATGGATCTTATGAGGAGGCCTCAGAAGGAAGGGGAATGGAGGAGGGTCGACTCAGAGGACCTGGTGGGACCCAGGCCTCCCCACCCCCAGCCACTGCCGGGCAGTTCAGAGCTGCTTTCAAAGCCACCTCAATTATCCCATCTATTAATATAGCCTCTCCCCAGCGAGGGGGCAGAGACACAGGCAGGAGGATTTAACCCATAAACTCCCCCATCTCTCTCTCTTTCTTTAGAGTCCCCCAACCAGGTCCCTCCCCTCCCCACTCTCAGTGACGGCCCCTTTTTCTCCACCTCCAAACTCCTTCCCACCAGCAGCTGAAGGGATGTTCGACTTGTACCAGCATCCGCTCCACTACAATCTGGAAGAGATTCAGAGGATAAAAATCTATCACTCGGTGGTATCTCTCCACAATCCTGTGGCGTTCAGCTTCAGCTCCACTACCAACCAACTGCTCCTTGCAAACACCAAGCACCACCAGGCCACACACCAGCTCCAGCTCAGCTGTATCTGCACCCAGTCTCAGTCTGGGCAGAAGAACCATTTGCTGCAGACCTAGGATTGAGTTATATTGAAGGGAGATTTTTTTTTTTAAAAAAAAGGTTTTTTGTTTAAATAAAAGCCATGACTAGATTTTCTATTTGTCCAATGTTAAACAAGCATGTAGTAGGTCACCCATTCTCCCTGGCTCCCAGTTCCCTGGCCTTCTTCTAGTTTCCAGAATATCATGGCTTATCTCTAGCTTCAGGACCTTTCTGTTCCCACTGTCTGGAAAAGAGTCCACCTAGGCCTAGTGAGCACCCCCTCGTCTTTCTGATCAGCGAAGCCCTCCCTGCTACCCTGGACTATATCAAATCCCCTCACACAGCTTAATAGTCCTTACCAATGGTGTGACTTTTTAAAAGGTTTTTTAGAGTCAGGGTCTAACTCTGTCACCCACGCTGGAGTGCAGTGGCACAATCATAGCTCACTGCGGCCTCAAACTCCTGGGCTCAAGCGATCCTCCCACCTCAGCCTCCCAAGTTGCTAGGGCTTCAGGCATGAACCACTGCACCTGGCCCATGATTTTTGATGTGCCCCTTCCCTGCATATGCTACCCAGTAAATTATGCTTCTGTTTAAACTTACTGTTGTGTCCACCACCAGGCACGGTGCCTTGAACCTGGCTGGTACTCAATAAATATTGGTGAATGAGTGAATGAATGAACACCCAGTAGGGTGTTAGCACCATGAGATGTACAGAAGAACCATAAAACTCCTCTAAAACGTACACATTGGGGTCCAGGGTGCTGTCTGCTTTGTTAATCCCAGTCCCCAATACTTTGCCTGGCATGTATCTCATGTGTCTATTTTTGTACTAGTACCATGGTGTTTGAGTTACTGTAACCTTGTAGTAAAGTTGAAGTCTGGGAGTGTTATGCCACCAGCTTAGCTCTTTTTGCTGAGAATTGCTTTAGCTATCCAGGCTCTGTTATGCTTCCATATGAATTTCATTATTGTCTTTTCTAGGTCTATGAAAATTGTTGCTGGTAGTTTGATAGGGATTGTATTGAATCTGTAGATTGCTTTGGGTAGTATGGACATCTTGACAATATTGATTCTTCTAATCCACAAGTATAGGATGTTTTTTCATGTTTTGGGGGCATATATGATTTCTTTGAATGTTTTGCAGTTCTCATTGTGAGGACTTTTTTTTAACCTCTTTGGTTAGATGAATACTGAATACTTTATTTAGCAAATGGTGCAGGGAAAACTGGCTAACCATATGCAAAAGAATGAAACAAGACCCCTGTCCATCACCATATACAAAAATGAACTTCAAATGGATTAAGGAGTTAAATTTGGTAGTGTGCATGCGTGTGTGTGTGTGTGTGTGTGTGTGTGTGTGTGTGAGAGAGAGAGAGAGAGAGAGAGAAACTATTGTGAGTGGGATTGTGTTTTTGATTTGCCTGTTTGATCAGTCTACTTGTTTTTAGTGTATGGAAATGCAACTGATTTTTTCACATTGACTTTGTCTTTCAAGACTTTACCAAAGTCATTGATCAGTACCAGGAGGTTTTTCAGAGGCCAAGTTTAAACGACAGGGTGGTCAGAAAAACCTCTGTGAGCAGATGAGATAGGTAAGAAAGGAGGCAAAAAGGAGCTGGCCATTGAAGAATAAGGTTTGTGTACGGAGTGGGGTGGGGGAAGGGGACAGAGGACAGAGTCCTCTGCGATTAAGGACAAGCAGTTAATGCAAAGGCACTTACTAGCTAGAACAGCTAGGGGGATTCAAGAAACAAAGAAAAAGACCAGTGTATTTGTCTGTTTTACACTGCTGTAAAGAAATACCTGAGGCTGAGTAATTTATGAAGAAAAGTTTATTTAGCTCACAGTTCTACGTGGTGCCAGCATCTGCTCAGCTTCTGGTGAGGCCTCAGGAAGCTTTTGACTGGTGATGGAAGGCAAGGGGAGCCACGTGTCACGTGGTGAGAGAAGGAGCGTGGAAGCAAGAGAAGAAGAAAGGTGTGCTAGGCTCTTTGAAACAATCAGTCCTGGCCGGGCGCGGTGGCTCAGGTTGTAATCCCAGCATTTTGGGAGGCTGAGGCAAGTGGATTGCCTGAGCTCGCGGGTGCGAGACCTACCTGGGCAACTTGGCGAGACCTCGTGAAAGACGGTGGCGCGCAGTGAGACTCAACACCCTTTAAGGCCAAGAGATTTAATGGGGATGAGCGCGGTGGCTACAGAACCCGAGGATCAGATTGCAGCATGGAGGCAGGGGTGTGGCAGGTTTTATAGAAATTTAAAGCGACCTGTCGGTTACCTATTGGTCGGCAGGTGAGGTATTTTGGGGATTGGCAGGGGGTTTCGCGGGCGCGGGAACGGTGGGCTTTGTTGTGGAAGAAGAACCCGGAGAGCCTTGTCCGAGCCTCCATGTTAGTTTGTCCGGGCGCCTTCTTAGGCGGGAGCGCCATTTTGGGTGGGGGCCACGCCTAGGCTTAGCCTTTGGAGGGGGCGGGTTCCTCGTGGCTGGGGGCTTTCACCTTGTCTCTACAATAAATCAAAAATTAGCCGGGTGTGGAAGCACGCGCCTGTAATTCCGGCTCCTTGGAAGGCTGAGGCAGAAGGATCACCGGAGCCCAGCAGGGCGAGGCTGTGGTGGCTGGGAGCGGCTGCTGCACTCCAGTCTGGGCGACGGAGTGAGACTCCAACTCAAAAAAAAAAAAACCAATCAGTCCTTGTGTGAACTAATAGCGTGAGAATTCACCCATCACCAAGAGGATGACGCCAAGCCATTTATGAGGGATCCACTCTCATAACCCAGTCACCTCCCACTAGGCCCCACCTCCAACAATGGGGATCATATTTCAACATGAGATTTTGAAGGGATGACTAGTCAAATGATATCAATCAGTGTGACTGGACTGGTAGCGAGCATGCTATAACGACTAATTCACAATCTCTTATTCACAATTCCTGTTATAGGCTAAATATTTGTGTTCCTCCAAAATTCGTATGCTGAAGCTCTAAGCTCTAGGATGGCTATATTTGAAGATGAGGCCTAATGAAGTAATTAAGGTTAAGTGAGGTCATAAGGATGGGGATTAGGGGCAGTAGAATTTGTGACCTTGTAAGAAGAGACACCAGAAAGTACGCTTTCGCAAACCCTTGCGAGTACATGAAAAAGAGGTTCTGTGAGCCCACAGAAGATGGTGGCAATCTCCAAGGCACGAGAAGAGGCTCCAGAGCAAAACCTTCCTTGCTGGCACCTTCATCTTGGACTTCCAGCCTCCAGAACCATGAGAAATAAATTTACGTTGTTTAAGCCATTCAGTCTATGGTATTTTGTTAAGGCAGGCTAGCAGACTAATACAATTTCAAAGCCCAAAACTTCTGAAAAGTGATAAAAGGTTTTATCCACTTGGGACAAACTAATTTTGTAGCAAACTTTCCCTGATGTCATATGAGCCTACTTACTGTGTTTATTTATCCAACTTCCATGTGACTATTCATACATTTCGCTGATAAAATATTGATCGGTTTTTTTGTCCCAGAACCTGCTGAGGCATTAGGGTAGTTATGGTATATAGATTGTATTATCTTTTCAGGATCCCCAAAACTCTGAATTTCTAAACACATCTGACCCAAGGTTTTAGATGAGAGATTATGAGTTAATACCCCATGTAAAGATCTTTATCAGAGGGGGTCTCCCTGTTTTCTTTGACACAAAAAATTGAAGAAAACTAGGCAAAAGTGTGGAGTCCCACTCTGTCCCCCAGACTGGAGTGCAGTGGCTGCTCCCGGCCACCACAGCCTCGACCTGCTGGGCTCTGGCGATCCTTCTGCCTCAGCCTTCCAAGTAGCTGGAACTACAGGCACACACTACCACAACACCAGGCTAATTTTTGATTTATTGTAGAGATGAGGTCTCACCAAGTTGCCCAGGTGGGCCGCAAACCCGCAGGCTCAGGCAATTCACTCAACTCAGCCTCCCAAAGCACGGGATTACAGGCTGAGCCACCAAGCCCGGCTTATTATTTTTAAAAAGTTTAAGACAACCCTATCAACACAAGATTGTAGATGAAAAGAAAAGTGAAATGCTTGGTGGCAGTGGTGAGTGGTTCCTTGGCTAATAAAGCAGCTGGAGTTCTACAGCTTAGCTAATAATGTGACTAAGACTTGCTGGGATTTTCAGTCAACACGGATGATTTTTCTGCCTTGTGGATCATCGAAATGCATGATCTCTCTTTTCATAATGGACACCACTAGAGATTGGTTGGTGACCCTGTGACCGGATGTGAGTAACCCATTGGTATGTTTGAGTATCCACTGCCCATCCCCAAACATATCAGGAAGCAGCTAAATATGCTGACCTCTGTGTTGTGTTTCAAGACTCAGGGCTTTATTTGATCTGAACAGTGGCTACTGAGGATGTCCAGCAGCCGCAGGAGCAAGGGTGTGTGTTAAACTGAAAAAACCACAGAGGTGAGTGTGAGACATATAAAAAGAGACAAAAACTCAATGGCCAACCAGGCTCGGTGGCTCAGCCTGTAATCCCGTGCCTTGGGAGGCCGAGGTGAGTGGATTGCCTGAGCAGGCGGGTTCGAGACCCGCCTGGGAAACTTGGTGAGACCTCATCTCTACAATAAATCAAAAAATTAGCTGGGCATGGTAGCGCACGCCTGTAGTTCTGGCTACTCGGAAGGCTGAGGTGGAAGGATCACCAGAGCCCAGCAGGTCGAGGCTGCGGTGGCGGGGAGCGGCCACTGCACTCCAGTCTGGGTGACAGAGTGAGACTCCAACTCAAAAAACAAAACAAAACAAAACAAAAACTCAATGGCCGGAAGCCACATAAGCACAGGAAGAAAAGCCGGAGCAGAGTTGGGGAACCAGGATTGAGGCTCCTTGCTGCCTTGCCCAGGCTTGGAACACCAGAGGCTCCTTCTCACTGAAAGTGTAAGAGAGTCCTGCTGGAGACACAGGGTCGGGGATGTTGGAAGGGTGGGCCTATGAGCTGGGTTTGACTCGTCTGGCTTGAGAATATCCCTCATTTCTTTCCTTTTAAGTCTGAGCTCTCCCAGAGAGCATCCAGAAGTGACTTCCTTAAAGCATAGTCCTATGAGGTGATGCTTCTCCCTTATCAGATAAGTTCAGGAAACACTGCATTCTACATCCCCATCTTGAAGAGTCATTAGCATGTTAAAAGTTCTTGGAAACCTTACTGGTCCTTCTGGGCTAGACAGGGTAACAGGGCCTAGATTTACTCTCTCTCCTTAAACTACTCGATAAACCAAACAGAAGATACGTTTTCAGAGATTAGATAACCAGCAACACAGGGCCATGATCACTGAGAAAAGAACAAATGAGATGAGTCCTACCTTTGCACCAGCTTAATACAGAGAGGCAGTTTCAGCCGGGCTTGGTGGCTCAGCCTGTAATCCCACGCTTTGGGAGGCTGAGGTGAGTGAATTGCCTGAGCCTGCGGGTTCGAGACCCGCCTGGGCAACTTGGCGAGCCCTCATCTCCACAATAAATCAAAAATTAGCCGGGCGTGGTAGTGCATGTAGTTCCAGCTACTTGGAAGGCTGAGGTGGAAGGATCGCCGGAGACCAGCAGATCGAGGCTGCAGTGGCCGGGAGCGGCCACTGCACTCCAGTCTGGGTGACAGAGTGAGACTCCAACTCAAAAAAAAAAAAAAAAAAACCAGAGAGGCAGTTTCTGACCAAACAAGAAAAGAGGAGATAAAAATCTAAGTTCAGGATGCCATGTTGGCTAGAATTTTTGGAGCAGGGTACCAGAAAAGAGGTACTGCAAAAAGGTCTCCTCAGGGAATTTTCTGAGTGATCATCTGTACATTTGTGAGAGGAAATTATCTGAGACTGGGGAAAGGCCCACTGTCAAGGAGTAACCAAAGTAATACCCAAAGGTCTGGAAAGAGTTCATGCTCCAAACAGCCAGAGAGGAAAATCCCAGTAATACCAGAAGAATTAGTTAGAATCCTCAGAAGAGGACTGCCTTAATAGTAGGACTAAGTTAGTCCTAGAGGGTGCTTTAGATCTGCCCTAATGAAGTTTTCCAGCAGCCTCAAAAGCAGCCCACTGAATCCAAATAACTCACCAGTGCCAGAACAAAATGTAACATTATTTTAAAAAACAAAGCGAAATCCAGAAACCAACCATGTAAAGTTCCAAGTGGCTTAAAACAACAGAAGGGTATTCTCTCACACTTCCAGAGCCCGGAAGTCTGAATGCAAAGCATAAGTGTCACCACCCGGCCTCCCAAGGCTCTGAGAATTCTCCCTCCTAGCTTCTGGTGGCTGCTGGTAGTCCTTGTCATTCCTTGGCTTCCAGCAGCATCACTCCAATCTCTCTACCTCCATCTTCACATGCTCTTCTCTGTGTGTCTTCCCTGTGTGTCTGTCCTAAAGCTCCCTCTAACTCTCTCTTACAGAGATGGAGGTATGTGACTGTATTTAAAGCCCACCTAGATAATTCAGGATAAGCTCCTCCCCTTAAGATCCTTAACTTAATCACATGTTTTGCCACAAAAGGTAATTATTCACTCTTTGCCATGTAAAGTAATAATCACAGATTTGGGGATTAGGACATGGACATATTTTGGAGGCCCACCATTCTGCCTGCTACTATGCTATTATAGGTTTCTTATGCTCTTGTGAAGAGGTACAATGTTGCTTGAAAGTAAAGTGTGATAAGTTAAAGATGTAAGAATATAGAGTAATTTTTAAATGATATCAACTAACTTGATCTAATTGGTATATATTGAATAAGCCACCAATAGCAGAATATACATTCTTTATAAGTGTATGAGGTACATTCACCAAACAGATCTTGTTCTGGACAAAGGAACAAGTCTCAAAAAGCTTAAGAAGATTGAAATCATACAAAATGTCCTCTGACCACATTAAAGTATTAAGAACTCAATGACAGTAAAACATCTGGAAAAATTCCCAAATATCTGGAAATTAATTAAACAGTCTACTTCTATAGCACACACAAGTCAAATGAGAAATCACAAGAGGAATTGGAAAATATTTTGAAGTGTATAAAAATTAAAACATATTACAGCTTGACAAGTTCTTAGAAGGAAATTTACAACATTAAATACTTATAGTATAAAAGAAGGAAAGTCATATTTAATTATCTAAGCTTCTCATCTCAAAAAGCAAAAAAAAGAACAAATTAAACCCAAAATAGTCTGAAGAAATGAAAAAATAAAATTAAGGGGAAAATGAATAAAATTGAGAACTGAAAACCAATTTTAAAAATTCAGCATAAACAAAAACTGGTTCTTTGAAAAGACCAATAAAAGTAATGAAACTTAGAGATTCATTAAGGAAAAAAAGACCAAAAAACCAAAAAAAATACCAGTATCAAATATGAAAGAATTAACATCACTACAGATCCTACAGATACTAAAAAGCTATTAAGGAAATATTATAAGCAACATTATGCCATAAATTTATGAACTTAGATAAAATTTTAAAATTTCTTGAAAGACACAAAGTACCGAAGTTCATTCAAAAAGAAATAGATAACTTGAATAGCCATACATCTGTTAAAGTGTTTTCATTCTGTTCTTATTTTTAAAAAGCTAAATTAAGTTATTCAATTTTTAAAATTAAACTGAAATGTAAAACTTTCCCACAAAGAAAACCCCACTCCATTCTCTTCTACTGGTATAACATCCCAAGTCACCACAAATTAAAGTTTGCACCACTGCCCTGCACAGGGTTCCACCAACCCTCAGTAACCCCATCCTCACCACCACCCAGGCATTTGTGATCCCAGCAACCTCAAAATCTCATCCTAGCATCTGCTTTCTCCAACCATCTTGGCACCTATCATCTCAGATTAGCTTCCCTGAGAAGCAAGGTTTGAGATGGAAATTTGCACACAAGAAGTTTACAATCTACACCTGTTTACTATTTCACACAAGAGGTTTAGGATCTACACCTGTGGAGGGAAGTGGACAGAAGCAGTTTGGGCAACCATGGCAGCTGAGCCTGAATACTGTCTCGGTGGAAGCTTCTGCTGACCCTCTGAGGAGTTTTTGAGGTTGCAATGACACTTCTGAGTTGTCGTGAGGTGGGAGGGAGGACCAGAGCTTTGCATGCTGGCTTCCATCAGTCACTGGATATAGCCACATGGGAAGTATTTATGACCCTGAACTAGGCAGCTCTCTGCAAATGATGCCATCCCAAGGTGGAGTGACAGCTGAGTCCTCTCAGCCATAGCACTCTCAGCTGATGAGAAATAATGCTTTTCATCCCTGAGGAGGATCCGAGTGTGTCACAGCATCCACCACCCCTCCCAAATAAACTACTTGCACTCAAGTCCTAGCTCAGCCTTTACTCTCAGGGAGACCAAAACAAGAACAGCTGCAAACATTTGCTCAGTTCATTCATGAGGGATGAGGGAGTCCCATAGTACACCAAATTGTTATTTAGAAAATAAAAAAGGAGAGCTTATCTCCAAGAACAAGAGGCCTTTCTAGTCTCTGGAAATATCTGGATGAAGCCTTAGGGGTTTTCTTCTATACTTCTTTTCCAGGAAAGTTCTTTATTTCACCCAGCTTGAATATACTCACTCAAGGGGAACTTTCTGGGCCTCTAAACACTGAACATCAGTTTCTGTGAATGGGACTCTGGGCAATTGGGAGCTAAATTGTAAAGTTCTCACAGAAAACTTTGTACTATATGTAAGAACAGAGCAAGACCAGGTTGTGTGTTCAGGCCTTGATCAAGGTCTAGGCTTGAGGTGGAACGACATCCATGAAGGCAAGCTCAGTTTCACTGTGCCCAGTATTTGCCTTCTTCCTTCTCTTTCCAAGACGCACTGTCTTAGACCTTTCAAATACCTTAGAGTGGGTAATTTATACATAAAAACATATTTCTCACAGTTCTGGAGGCTGAAAAATCCAAGATCAGAGCACCAGCAGGTTTGTTGTTTGGTGAGGGCCTGTTACTCATAGATGACACGGGAAACAGAAGAGTGGAAGAGGGCTTGGACAGTTCCCTCTAGCCCTCTTATAAGGACACTGATTTCAATCTTAAGGGTGGAGCCCTCATGACCTTATCACCTCCTTAATACCATCACCTCAAGGTATAAGTCTCAACATGAATTCTGGAAAGACACTAATATGGTTTGGAGGGTTGTCTCCTCCAAATCTCATGTTGAAACATGATCCTCTGCATTGGAGATAGGGCCTCATGGGAGGTGATTGGGTAATAGGGGCAGATCCCTCATGAATGGCTTGGTGCTGTCTCCATGGTAATGAGTGAATTCTCACTCTACTAGTTCACCCAGAAGTTGACTATTTAAAAGAGCCTGCCATCTCCTTCTCCACCCCCCAACCTCATTTCTGCACTTGCCATGTGGCACACCTGCTCTTTCTCCTTCTGCCATGATTGTAAGCTTCCTGACACCTCACCAGAAACCCAGAAGATACTGGTGCCATGCAGAACTGTGAGCCACATTAAACCTCTTTGTTTTATAAATTACTCAGACTTGGATATATCTTTATAGCAATGCAAAATAGACTAATACTGACACACATATTTAAACCATAGCATTCTTCCCCTGGTCTCCAAAATTTATGTTCTTCCTACTTGCAAAATACATTCATTCCATCCCAATAACCCCCAAAATATTAACTCATTCCAGCACCAACTCAAAAGTCTAAAATCCAGCATCTTATCTAAATCATACATGGGTGAGACTTAAGGTACAATTCATTCTGAAACAAATTGCTCTCCAGCTGTGGACCTATGAAGTCAAACAAGTTATGTACTTACAAAACTTGACAGGACAGACATTCCATTCCACATGGGAGAAAGAAGAAAGAAGACATGGGTGACAGATCCCAAGTACAAAGCCCAACAAAGCAAACAACATAAAATCTTGAGGGTTAAGAATAATCTTAGACTCTATGTCCTGCTCTCTGAACACACTGGAGTGGAGGTTGGACCCCCAAGGCCTCAGGCAGCCCCACCTCCCTGGCACAGCCCATGCAGCAGCTCTCAGGGGTTGGAGTCAGGTGCCTGCGGCTCTCTCAGGCTGGTGTTGCATGCCGGTGGCTCTACAGGTCTGAAGTCTTGGGTGCTGCCCTGTTTTCATAGCTGCACTAGACATTGCCCTAGTGGGGGCTCTCTGACACAGTCCCACCCCTGTGGCAGTTCTCTGCCTGGGCCCTGAGGCTCTATGAGGTATCCCTTAACATCTGTGTAAAGGTAACTTTGCCTCTACACCTTTTGCACTCTGCACACCTGCAAAATTGGCACCTTGCAGATGCAGCCAAGGTTTGCTGCTTGTGCCTTCTGGAGGGGCAGTCTGAGCCAAACCTGGGCCCACCTCAGCCACAACTGTGCCCAACTGTGTGGAATAGAAACCTGAGGTGACACTGGGCCATGAATCCCAAGGTCCCGCAGGTACCCCAGCCTCCTCCTATGAAGCTGTGCTGCCCTCAAGGACCTGGCACCCTGAGCTTGCAATGGGTAAGACAGCCATAAATGAGGGAAGGTAGTGAGTGTAGGTTATACATAGCTAGATAAATTTCTTGTAGGCAGTTTTTAGTTAAAAATAGGGAAGCATCCAAACATCTTTTCTGTAGACCACACCATCCTTCGAACCAGAATGTGGACTCAATGCACTCAGTGTGGACTCCCAGTCATCCCACCCCCTCAGCTCATCAAAGGAAAAGCCCTTGATCAAGGCAATTCCCGGACCAGGAATCAAAAGGTACAAAAATGATAATCAGAACACTTTCTGGCTCATAAATTAACATAGTCACAAAGTCTGGCAAGGCAGTCTATCAAGGCAAAACGCATGCTCTGGGAAAAAGCCACCTCCTCACCCATCACAGACAAAGAGATGATAATCTTTCCAGAGCAGCAGATATCTGAAGCCCACTCATTAACATATTAATCACCAAGTAGCCCGTGCCAAAGCATATTTTTATATATCCCTCTCCTTCTCTTTCTCTAATAAATTCAGTTTTAAAATTTTGCTGGCCACTCTGAAATTCCTTTCAGTAGTGAGTTAAAGGACCCACGAGTTTTACACCACACCCCATGCAGAACCATGAAGGTCCCTGAAATGCCTCTGAGGGCATTCTTCCGTTGTCCTGATGAATAGCATCTGGCTTTCTTCTGTCCATACTAATCTGCTTATTAAATTTTTACTTGACCATACACTTGGTATTTTCTTCCACATATGTGTTTTTATTCTTTATGTGGCCAGGCTGAGAATTTTCCAACCCTTTAGGTTCTGCTTCCCTTTTGATTATAGATTCCATCTTTAATTCACTCCTATCTTCTCACATTTTACTACACATGGTCAAGAGAAATACAGCACACTCAACACTTTGCTTGGAGATTTCTTCTGCCAAATATCCAGTTCATCGCTCCTAAGTTCTGCCTACCACAAAGCACTAGGACAGAGACACAATTCAGCCAAGTTCTTTACCACTTTATAACAAGGATGGCCTTTCCTCCAGTTTCCAGTACACGTGATATTTACCAAAGCACTCTCCACAAAGGCAGAGGCCATGTAAGTACCCAGAAATATTTGTTGATTGAATAAGGGAAGGTAATACCTTTACTGAATAATGAATGAATCTTAAAATCTTAGAATTGCAGCATTGAAAAAGCCCTAACAAGCATATAGCCTAGGGTAAACCATTGACTTGCTTGCCCGCTCCAGTTGATTTTAATACCTAAAGTACTATGTTAAGAAGGATTCCAAGGCCATGTTTGTCCTTACCAGGTGAGGGAGAGTGGTGAGATCAATTAGCAATGTCTGGCAGAGGTGTGAAGGGTGATCAAACATCACTAGTGCCTGAACTTATCCTTCTTGGTCCAAACTAACACATCATTGTACAGATGAGAAAACAGTGCAAGTTAAGACACCATTGTACAGAGGAGGAAACAGGAGAGCAAAGAGCACATAATCAGTCAGTGGCTGACTTGGGCACAAAGCCAGTTCTTCCAACACTCAACTCTGGATGAGAGCAGCAGAATAAACAGGACTGGCAAAGGCCTGATTCGGAAGATAATGGCAGCAAGTTGGGAATGAAAGGCCAAAGAAATGTCAAGCACCCTTTCCTTCTAGCCACTGTCCCAGGATAAATGCTTCTCCTCAACCCCTATTAGCAGGAATGCACAGGAGATGCTGACAGATAGCATAGATGGAGAAATTTCCACTTGGTTCAGCCACCAAACTCCCTCTGATTCTTCTTCTTAACCCCAGAGTTTCCTTTCAGCCATGTCAGTTCTGCATCAGCCTCCCCTCACCCCATTTTTGGTAAGTGTTTGCCTCCCTCTTCCTCAAACTCCCAGAGCCCTCAGTCACAGTCCTCGTTCAAGATAGGTTTGTCTCTTCTCTCTCAAGATCCTGGCTTGGGAGAAGCAAAGAGAAGAATAATTAGCAGATTCAGCATTTTAGTAACTCTTCTACGAGGAAGGATAATCATTTGTTAGCTTAAGTAAATCCCCATGCCTTGATTAGTTGTTAACAACAAAAAAAAAAAAATTGTGACCAAGCCACTCATTATGCCCAGGGCTCTGTAGGAGACTTGCAGGCAAGCAGAAGTCAAAGTTAAATTTGTTGTCATTTAAAACAAGAACTCCTCTCAAGAAGTGGAGCATAACTTCCCACTCCTTAAGTGTGGGCTGCGTGCACACAGTGACTTCCTTCCAAAGAGTACACTTTAGAAAGAGGGAAGGGAGGATAACTTTACAGAGGAGGAAACTGACAAACACAACCTCAGCCAGTGATTGAGGCAATGCCAAGAGCGATAGTCATGCTGACAGTATGTACTCCTGATATGATGTGATGAGAAGGGCACTTCACCTCTGTGGTCTCCTTCTCCAATACTCACAGCCCCAAACTAATCATATGAAACACATGAGACAAACCCCAGTTGAGGGACATTCTACAAATGCCCAGCAGCTGTACCATACTGAATCAAAGAATACACGATTATTCTTCAAAACTGTCAAGGTAATCAAAAACAAGAAAAGTCTAAGAAGTTGTCACAGCCAAGAGGAGCCTAAGTGTTATGGAACATTCTGGGTGGGTCCTAGAACCAAACAAAAAAAAAAGGACAATAAGAAAGAATAAGGAAATCTGAATAAAGTATGAACTTTAGTTAATAATAGAGTATCAATGATAGAGTATCAATGTTGGTTCAACAGTTATAACAAATATACCATACGCTTGTGAAATGTTAATGCTGGGGGAAACTATTTATATCTTAGTCCATTCAGGCTGCTATAACTAAATACCATAGGCTTGGTGGCTTATAAACAACAGAAATTTATCTCCACAGTTATGGAAGCTAGGAAGTCTAAGATCAAGGTGCTGACAGATTCCACAACTGGTGAGGGCCATTCATAGATGACACTCTCAAGGACACTAATCCCAATCCTAAGGGCTCTGCGCTCAGGACCTAAGACCTCTAACAGGCCCTTCCTCCTAATAACATCACCTTGTGGGGGTAGGATTTCAACATATGAATTTGGGGGACACGAACATTCAGACCATACTATGGAGTATATTGGAACTCTCTGGATTATCTTCACAATTTTTCTGTTATTCAAATACTAAAAAGCATTTATTTTGTTAAAAATTAAAGGCAAGAGTCTTGGGGGTCTTGTCAAGAACAGCCTAGGCAGACAGCTCTGGTAGTACTCAAGGCCCCAAGACTTGCTCACATCCTCCCTGCATCTGAAGTGACATTTTCACACTGAGCAGCCACTGTCGCTTATCTTCCACCCTTGGTCTGAGTTCTACTCTCCAAAATCCACTGAAAAAGTCTGGAGTTAGACTTCTCCAGCACAGCTCTCAAATGTTTCGAAGTTATACTACATCAAACCAAAAGAGTTAAACATCTTCCAGTTCCAAATCTTCATGTTAGAAACAGGAAACTTGGGCCCTGGGGCAGAAAACTCACCCACAGTCACACAGACACTGACACCCAGGTTTGCTCCCACCAGTCCAAACCCCCTTTCCTTAGAACACGGGGGCTCATCTGGGTGCAGTGGCTCACACCTGTAATCCCAGCATCTTGAGAGGACAAGGCAGGAGGATTGCTTGATCCCAGGAGTTCAAGATCAACCTGGGCAGCATAGCAAAACCTCATCTCTACCAAAAAAAAAAAAAATCAAAAAATTATCCCAGCATGGTGGTGCACACCTGTAGTCCTAGCTACTCAGGAAACTAAGGTAGGAGGATTGCCTGAGCCCAGGAGATGGAGGCTACCATGAGCTGGGATTGTCATGATCATGCCACTGCACTCCAGCCTGGGTGAAAGAGTGAAACCCCAATGAGAGAGAGAGAGAGGGAGAGAGAAAGAGAGAGAGAGAGAGAGAGAGAGAGAGAGAGAGAATATGTGAGGCTCATAAGAAGAGAGAAAGTTCATATGTGCCCAGGTTTGCTCTCTAGTTGTTCTGCAGTGGGCAGGTCAATGCAATCTACCCCCAAAGTCCAAAGAAACTGAGAAGCTAAAGAAAGATGCTGACAAATCCAGTTTCTCAGAAATAAACATTTCATAGTCTCCGACTGCAACAAGAGCAGATGGTGGATCTTCACGTCATTACACCCCAGACCCAGGGATTATAGACCATAGGGAAGTGCACACATGACTCAGAAAGGATGTAGGACAGCTGAAGTTCAAGGGTGTTTGACCTAAGGGCCAGATTTACGGTAAGTACCTGTTCTTATACAAGGACACTAGATAAACAGGAAATCTTAGGGGCCTTCCCAGAGCCAGGCTATCAGAAGCCAACATGGTGGATTAGCATCCAAGATTGAGTTGCTTCAGCCTCCACACTAGAGTACACATCACCATTTTCTTTACTATTCATCATAATTTGGGACACCAGATACTCTAGGACCCTCCCAGGAAGATCCTCATCAACCTGTGAATGTCTCCGTTGCCCTCCCCCTCATCCTTTCAAGAAGCAACTAGGGTTAGGAATGTTAAAGAAATTGATATCTTCTTTCTCCTAACAGTGGATACCCAAATTGAATACTGCAGGTGAGAACTTACCAGTATAGGAGGAGCCCTGTAGCACAGAGTTATGAGTAGATAAACACACTGTCTTTAAACGAGCCTCAGATGCACACCAGTCAACTGACAGACACACGGCACACAGGGTCCAAATGCAGCCTTTGGCTGACCAAATTAACAAGGTCAAGCCCCCATCACTTCATGCCCACCTCCTTCCTGCCTCTTCCAATACACTACTCAATGAGGAGGGATAAGAGAAGGAAGCAGCTGAGAACTAACATTCATTGAATGTACAAGGTGCATTACACACATTACCCGCTGAGTCTCTCAGTAAGCTTTTACTGAGTGCCATTGTGTGTCAGGAATTGGGGGCAGAACTGAAAATACGAAGATTGTAGGCTACCATCCAGACCCTCAGTGATTTCAGTTCGATAGGGAAGATTCCATGTCAACTACAAATTGCACGACAATGGAACTTAAACAATGGAAGCATAAGGTTAGAAGGTAACACCTAAAACTTGGTGAGGGGAGTATTAATTGCCTGTGATCATGTTTCCCAGATAAGGAAACTGAGATATCTTGCCCAAAGTAACAAGTTACTCAGTAGCCGGGGTAGAGATGTAAAGTCAGGATGACTGCTCCAAAATCCACACTTTTCCACTGTGATGTTTCCCAAACTGAGTAGTTGACATGTGTTCTACAGAATGCTCCACATGATCAATGAAGTTTGGGAATATAGTACAATACTTCTTCCTCTGGGAAATTCAAAGTGTCCATGTGCTCTAAGAAGTCTTACAAGAAAACATCTGTTTAACCCTGTAGTGTCCTAGACATCATTGACCGCTGAAATATTTTTTTTCTGAATCTTTCTTTCAGAGAATGCTTATTAGCATAGAGGGAACTAAATCTTCAACAAATCTGCAACAAAAACTACACTTTGGAAAATTCACCTCTATACCCTGCTCTCACTTAAGTCAACTGTGACCCCTCTCCTTCCTGCTACACCCTGCCACTCATAGGACTGTATTATACACCACTGAGACATGACTGACTTTAGTTAAACACCCATATGTCTTAGGCCAGGCACAGTGGCTCACATCTACAATCTCAGCACTTTGGGAGGCCAAGGCAGGAGGATTGCCTGAGCCCAGGAGTTCAAGACAAGCATGGGCAACACATTGAGACCTCATCTCTACAAGAAAGTTTAAAAAACTAGCCAGGAGTGTTGGCACATGCCTGTAGTCCCAGTTACTCAGGAGGCTGAGACGGAAGCATCACCTGAGCCCAGGAGGTCGAGGCTGCGGTGACCTGTGATCATGCCACTGCACTACAGCCTACTCAAAAAAATAAATAAACATTAATGTGTCTTTTATGTTGTACTGTCCTATAATTCATTTTGAGTGAGCAAACACTGAGAGAGCATGTATGATGTCTCAGACACCATGCTGTCGCTGTGCCACGTATGGGCAAAAACAGGATGTGATACTCACCTGTAAGAACTTCCTAATCTCGTGGGATGGTAGACCCCAATGTAACAGTCCTACACAGCGGCTTGCTGTGGGTCCTCTGAGGATCCACAGGCAAAAGTCCAGTTCTTCTTGTGTCCACCATAGTACTGAGAACACAGTAGGTGCTAAGAGGTTGCACTTAGTTGGGGTCAGAGGAAGCAGAGCTGGATTGCGCTGGAAGAACCGAAAAGCTTCTATGAGAAAACACGTCTCTACAGGACAATTGACATCCTTCTAGAACCTCATTGAGCATTCTTTTTTAAACGTCAGTAAAAGGAGTGGTAGTTGCCTTTATTTGGAAAAAAAATAAAAAGACAGCAATGCTACGTAAGTCCCTTCACCTGTCTATTTTTTTTTTAACTTTGCTCCACAAACTCCAAAGCCCATGACCCATGGCTATAATTGAGACAGTGTCGGAAAATAAAGGAGGGGGCCAAGAAACACATCTGAAACAATTAGGAAGTGATGAAGACTTTGCAAAAATAACTATCGACTACAAACAGGCAAGGGAATACTTGGAAAATGTGAATATGCAACATCAGCACATCGTAGGAGTCTGCATTAACGAGGCTTTGGGGGAAATATACTGACACTAACTTTTTTTTAAAAGAGGTGGAGAACAAAGGGATAAAAGGAGTGTGAGGAAGCCAGGCACAAGAACTCATGCCTGTAATTCCAGCACTTTGGGAGGCTGAGGCAGAAGGATTGCCAAACCTGGGAGTTCGAGACCATCCTGGGCAACATAGTGAGACATCCCTACAAAAATAAAAATATAAAACAGCCAGGCATGGTGGTGTGTGTCTGTAGTCCCAGCTACTCAGGAGGCTAAGGCAGGAGGATCTCTTGAGCCCAGAAGTTGGAGGCTGCAGTGAGCTATGATCACATCACTGCACCCCAGCCTTGGTGACAGAGCAAGAAAATGGTGGGGGAGAGTGTGGGAAGACAAGTGGAGGTATTCACCTTCCAACGACCAAAATAACGAGCCCTAAATGGCCATGGTTGAGAACATTTAAACAGCAAAGATGAATAGTGCAAAAGAGCAAATTCACAGCTACCAGTTTGAGTGAGGGAACAGAATCCACGGGCGACAAAGCTTAGAGACGCTCCATTAATTATTATTGTCACAGTAAGAGCTACCTGAGACAAAAGCGGCTTCCCCGGTCCTATAGGTTTTTTCCTTCCTCTCCTTCAACTTGAACTAGTATCATATGTGACATTTATATATGAGTCTTGAAAAGAACCAAGCTGGTGGCTACAGAAAATTTCCAAAGGGTTCTGTCCTCAACATGCATCAGAGAAAGGGGCTCACGGTCCTGGGTGGACCTCTGGTTGGTCTGTTTTAGAGAACCCAGCTGTGTGCAGCCTGTGCAGCTCTAAACCCACATCAGGACATGCTTTGCTCAGCCTCCTCCTCCCCTTCTGGCCCATTCAATTCCTCAGCAGCAGAACACACATCTCTACTACCCCTGCCGGTCATAGAAAACTCAGGAATCCAGGTTAAAGGCAGTCAAAGGCTTCCCTTGTACAGAATTGGGGCGCACAAGCCAGCAGTCACGGCAGGAGGAGGAGGGATAGCAAATTATCTCTAGGTGGGCCAAGGGCAGGGACAGACCAAGACCATCTCCACACCAGGTGCCGGTCACTCTAGGTAAAAGTGGTGAAATGAAGACCCAGAGACCTTACAGAGGAGAGGGTGTTTCCTTAGACAAGTTCAAACTTCACCAGAGGCCCAAGGCCTTTGACATGATACTTTCAGGACATAGCTCTGGTCTACCTAGCCCTGGACAATTGGAGCTTCGTGGAAGAGTCACATTCACTAGGTCTTAGAAGGACATGCAGACCTCAAGAGCCGCTCCGATCGTGAGATGCAGCCAGCCACAGCACGAGAGAAGCATGAGATGGTCTCTGTTGACCTGAGCACAGGTCTGAGAATGTGAAAATGAGAGGAATGATTTATCTTTTAAGGTTCAAGCAAAAGCCATGTGTGGCTGTGCCCGCCTATAATCCCAGATACTTAGGAGGCTGAGGCAGAAGGATTGTCTGAGCCCAGGAGTTCAAGACCAGCCTGGGCAACATGCCGGGACCCCATCTCTTTTAAAAAGTTTTTTTTTTTTTTGTATTGTTTTTAATTAGCCAGGCGTGATGATGCGTGCCAGTAGTGCTAGCTACTTGGAAGACTGAGGCAGGAGGATCACTTGAAGCCAGAACTCGAACCTGGGCAACACAGTGGCATCCTCTCCCTTAAAAAAAAAGGAACAAAGGTATGCAAAGCCTGCCTGGCAACATTAATGTATCTATAGGCGGAAAGTGTCCGCTGAAAAAGAAAGACTTTTAAGGCAGTTATCAAACTGCCAATCCTCCTTAATAAGTAGTAAAATCAGCTAGCAGATTACCAGGCTTTAAAAAAAAAGTAAAACAGCATAGAAAAGAGAAGATTGCGTCATATATAATCATGGTAAGCATTGTTTCATGAAGAGTGTGTGTGTGTGTGTGTGTGTGTGTGTGTGTGTGTGTGTGTGTGTGTGTGTGTTAGGTATACAAATGTTCATTGTACAGGTAAATTTTGGGCCTCGTTTTGGTCTTCACTTTACCTGGTTTGAGATCAAGTAAGCTTATTGATGAAGTGTGCCGCATCCTGAAGGGTGCAGGAAGCGACCAGACCAGAGGGGCGGCTCCCAAAATGGCGCCGACACACCAGACAACAAAGGCCCTAAGTCCCGGCTTCTGTGAGCACAATTCCCCGCGCCCGTGAATTTCAAACCTTCCGAGCGAATTTCAAACCTGCAAGCCTCCAATCCATAGCCAGCTTTGTTATGTGTCCAATAGGACCATAACAAGGCATTGGCCCCACCCTGCTCCCATGCAGCTCCTCCAATAGGAACATAGCACGGCCCCTTCCGGCCCCTGTCAGGCTAATAAATACAGCCCTCTCCTCACAACTCTCTCTGGGTCTCTCTTTCTCTCTCTCTCTGTCGTTCTCTCCCTCTCTGCAGCTCTCTCCCCGCCTCTCTCCCACTTCCTCTCTCTCTTTCTTACTCTTTCTCTCTCTCTTTTTCTTTTTTCTCCGTTACAGATCCCCTCTGTAACAGCCGCTTTAATAAATCTCTTGGTCCTGGCCGGGTGTGGAGTCATTACTGGCGCAGAACTTCTTTCACACACACCTGGCAATTTCCCACTACTGCCAATCCCCTTTTTACAGTATTATGATAATTGTCCAGGGTCCGCTTATGAGTGAGAACATGTGTGAGAACATGTGATACTCGGTTCTTTGTTTCTGTGATAGATCACTCATTATTATGGACTCTAAGTCCATCCAAGTTGCTGCAAAGTTCATAAGTTTGTCTTTCTCTGTGGCTGCACAACATTCTGTCATGTATATGTACCACATTTTTTTTTTATCCAGACCACTTTCAATGGACAGCATGGTTGGTTCCATGTTTTTGCTACTGTGAATAATGCTACAGTAAACATGCATGTGCAGGTATCTTTTCCACAGAGTGATTTGAGTTCCTCTGGGTATATTCCCAGAATGGGGAATGCTGGATCGTATGGAAGGCTAATTTTTAGATCTTTTAGGAATCACCACACTGCTTTCCACCCAGGTTGTAGTAGTTTACACTACCACCAACAATGTAGAAGTGTTCCCTTTTTGTCGCATCCTCTCCAGCATCTGTTTTTTGAGTTATTGATGATGGCCATCCTGACTAGAGTTAGGTGGTATCTCAGTGTGGCTTTAATTTGCATTTCTTTGATGACTAGTGAGACTGAGCATTGTTTTTATGTATTTGTTGGCTGCTTGTATTTCTTCTTTTGAGAAGTGTCTATTCATATCTTTTACCCACTTTTTAACAGGGCTGTTTGATTTTTTCTTCTCAGCATGTTTGAGCTCCTTGTATATACTAGATGGTAGGCCTTGGTCAACATAAAGTTGGCAAACATTTTTCCCATTCTGTGGGCTGTCTCCTCCCTCTTGGTGGTTTTGTTTCACAGAAGAATTTCAGTTTGATTAGGTCCCACTTGTCTATTTTACCTCTTATGGCATGGGCACTTGGGATTTAATCAGTAATTGGTTGCCAGCTCCAATTTTCATAAGGGTGTCCTCTGTATTTTCTAAGGTTCTTATAGTTAGAGGTTTTACGTTTTGGTCTTTGATCCATTCAGAGTTGATTTTTGTGCATGGTGATAGGTAGGGGTCTTGTTTTAATCTTCTGCATGTGGTCAGCCAGTTTTTCCAGCACCATTTACTGAATAGGTTCTCCTCTCCCCAGTGGTTGTTGGTGGAGACTTTGTCGAAGATGAGTTGGTTCAAAAATTGAGGTTTTGCTTGCAGAATCTCTATCCTGTTCCATTGGTCTGTATGCCTGTTCTTGTACCAATACCAGGCTGTTTTGATAATTGTAGACTTATATTAAAGTTTAAAGTCTAGAAGTGTGATACTTCATTCTTTGTTTCTTTTGCTAAGGATTGTTTTGGTTATTTGTGGTCATTTATGTTTCCATATAAATTTTGGTATTCTGTATTTCCTATCATTTCTAGGTCTGAGAAGAATGATACTAGTAATTTAATGGGTTTGTGTTAAATCTGTAGATTGCCTTGGGTAGGATGGAGTTCTTAACAATGTCAATTCTTCTAATCCACGAGCAAGGAATATTTTTCCATTTGTATGTTTCACCTGTGATTTCTTTGAGCAGTGTTTTGTAGTTTTTGTTGTAAAGACCTTTCACTTCTCTGGTTAGGAAGTGTCAAAGTTTTCATTTTTTTGTGGTTATTGTGAATGGGATTGTGCTTTTTATTTGGTTCTTTGTTTGTTGGTGGTGTGTAATGATGCAACTGTCTTTTGCACATTTATTTTGTATCCAAGACTCTGCCAAAGTCCTTTATCAGTGCAAGAAGGCTTTTGACAAATTCTCTTGGATTATCAAGGTATAGAATCATATCATCAGCAAAGAGGGATAGCTTGACTTCCTCTTTTCCTGTTTGGATGCCCCTGATTTCCTTCTCTTGTCTGACTGCTCTAGCTAGGACTTCCAACACTATGTTGAATAGGAGGGGTGAAAGTGGACAGCCTTGTCTTGTTCTGGTTTTCAGGGGAAATGCTTCCTATTTTTGTCTATTTAGCAATCTGTTGGCTGTGGGTTTATTGTAGATGGTGCTTACTATTTTGAGGTATGTCCCATATATGCCTGTGTTCAGGGTTTTTATCAAGAAGGGATGCTGGATCAAAAGCTTTTTCAGCGTCTAATGATATAATCATGTGATTTCTATTTTTACATCTGTTGATGTATTTAATTACATTTATGGTCTTGTGAATGTTGAATCAGTCCTGTATCCCAGGGATGAAGCCTTCTTGGTCATGGCAGATGATTTTTGAGATGTGTTGTTGGATCTGATTTGCTAGAATCTTGTTGAGTGTTGGCCTGTAGCTCTCTTTCTTTGTTGGATCTTTACCCAGTTCGGGTATCAGTATGAAGTTAGCTTCATAAAATGATTTAGGGAGCATTCCATCTTTCTTGATTGCCTGGAATACTTTCAGTAGGATTAGTATCAACTCCTCCGTGCATGTTTTGTAAAACTCCACCGGAAAGTCATCTGGTCCAGGACTTTTTTTGTGGGTAGTTTTCTTATGACACAGTTTTCTGGGTTGTTGTTGGTCTATTTAATGTCTCAGTTTCTTCTTGTTTCAACCTTGGGAGGTTGTGTTATGTCAGAAAGTCTTCCATTTCATTTAGGTTTTCAAATTTGTTTCCTTACAGATGTGCAATCTCTGACAATTTCTTAATATTTTTTATATTTCTTCGGTGCTTGTTGTGATTTGATCTTTTGCATTTCTGATTGTGTTTATTTGGGCTTTTTCTTGGTCAATCTGGATAGGGGTCTCTCAATCTTGTTTATCCTTTCAAAGAACCAGTTTTTTGTTTCATTGATTTTTTTCTATATTTTTCTGTCTTCTATATCCTGTATTTGAACTTTTACTTTGGTGAGCTGGATTCTTCTGCTGAAGAAGCTGGATTCTTCTGCTGAAGTTAGGGTTTTGGTAGTCTTGTCTTTATAGCTCCCTTAGGTGCTTTTTAAGGCTGTTAACTTGTGATCTTTCCATTTTGTTGATGTATGTTTATAAATAAATGAATTCCCCTCTCAATACTGCTTTCATAGCATCCCAGAGGCTTTGGTAAGATGTGTCTTTATTTTCATTTGTTTCCAGAAATCTTTTAATTTCTGCTTTGATTTCTGCATTGTTTAGCATCATGCTGTTTAGTGTCCATGTCTTTGTGGGGTTTGCAGTAGCTTTGATGGTGTTGATATTTATTTTTATTCCTCTGTGGTCTAAGAAGGTATATGGCAGTATTTCGATCTTATGAAATTTATTTATGCTTGATTTATGACTGAGGATGTGATTGATCTTGGAATGCATTCCATGTGGAATGTATGAATAATAAGTAGAAGGTATATTCTGTGGTTTTGGGGTGGAGTGTTCTGTAGGTATCTATCATGTCCATTTGGTCAAGTGTCAAGTTGAGGTTCCAAATCTCCTTGTTAATTTTTTGCCTTGATGATCTATCTAGGGTTACTACTGGGGTATTTAAGTCCCTAGCTGAGATAGTGTTAGAGTCGATATATTTTTTTAGTTTACCTCAAAGCTGCTTTATAAAGGCTGGCACTCCTATGTTGTGTGCATATAGGATGGATACTTCCAGGTGATGGATTGAACATTTTATCATTATGTAGTGACCTTCCATATATTTTTAAATTTTTGATAGCTTAAAGGATATTTTATCTGATATTAAGATTGCAACCCCTGCTTTCTTTTGTGTTCCATTCACTTGAAAATTTATTTTCCATCCTGTTACTTTGAGTGTGTGAGTGACCATTTTGGTGAGATGAGTCTCCTGGAGACAGCATATTGTTGCCTCATGGTGTTTAAATCTGATTTTCCATTCTGTGTCTTTTTTGGGTTGATATATAAGTGTGTTTTCAATTTTGCAGTCGCAATGTATGCTGTGTTGATGCTTTGTTTTCCTGCATGGGTTTTTGTTTTTTTTTTTTTTCCTTTCTTCTGTGCCTAATACCTTCTTAAGCACCTCCTGTAGAGCTAGTCTGGAAGCAGCATAAACTTCTAGAGATGGGCTGTCTGGGAAGGATTTTTAATTCTCCATCACTGATGAAGTTTAGCTTAACTAGGTAGAAAATTATTGGTTGGAACTGTTTCTCTTTGGGAACTTTGAATATTGGACTCCAGTCTCTTCTAGCCTGTAGTGTTTCTATAGCTAAGTCTGCTGCTATTCTAATTGGCCTTCCCTCGTAAATAGTCTGTCCTTTCCCTCTGTCTGCTTTTATACCTACCTTGTATAAGTGATTTACTATGTGTCTAAGAGTTGGTCTTCTCTTTTGATGTCTTTCAGGGGTTCTCTGACTGTCTTGTGTTTGGATGGTCACATCTCTGATGAGATAAGGAAAGCTTTCTTGGATAATTTCATGGAATGTGTGTATCAAGGTGGTTTCTGTTTCTCTATCTGCCTCAGAAATGCCAAGTAATGATAGGTTCAGCCTCTTGATATAATTGCACATCTCTTGGAGGTTTTGTTCTGTTTTTTTAAGCTTCTTTTCTATGTTTTTAACAGTTTGCATTTGTTCCTTTCTTTGGTCCTCAAGTTCTGATATTCTTTCTTCTTCTTGGTTAATTCTGCTTTCCATGCTTGTCAGTTTGCTATTTCGTTTACTATATTCTTTATTGCTGCCATCTATCAACTTCTTCATTCTTTCCTCTTGTCTTTCCTCATTTCTATTCATTCTATTAATATCTTTATATCTGGGTTTGTGGTTTGAGACCAGTTGTTCTGGGGGCTCTTCATTGTTTGAGTTCCAAAGTCTGCCTTCTCAGGTTCTATCTTCCCTGAGGTCTGTATGGGGCCTGTGTTCTTCCTTTGACGATTCTTCATTTGCGATGGTTTTCCTTCATCTTTCCCCCGCCCTTCTTTAATTCTGTTGCTCAGTGATGGTGGGATGGCTTTCACTTCTGTTTGCTCAACCCCCTATTCTTCCTTGTGTAGATACTCTGGATTTGTTCCATTTTGAAGCCAGACTGGGGATGAGGGGCTGTGCTTTTTGCAGTTTTGAGATTTGATTAAGTTGTGATGGGGAGAGCTGTGGTTCAGAAGCTATCTGCAGGTCACAGTATCTACTGACAGGTGTGTGGACCCCTGTTACCCACTTGTCACCACCTTACAATCTGTCCATGCAGTGGGGGTGTATGTATGCCCCCCAAAAACATAATGAGAATGAGATAAGAAAAAGGAAAGGAACAGAAAAAGGAAGAAGGGAGATGAAAGGAAGATGAAGAGAGAGAAGAAGGACAGAGAAAACAGACAGGCACACCAACAAACAAATAAACAAAGAAACCAAAACAAAATACAAGCAAACATACAAACAAACAACCCAATGATGCAGTCTCCCTCAAAAATACCCATATGCAAACATAAAAACTAAAAAACACCCAAACAAAAACAAAACAGGCATTAAAACAGAGATAAAAAGAGCTACCTCTGTAGCCATTTCTGGAACTTCAGGTTCCCGTCCCAAGCACCACAGCCGCTTTTGGCTGCTGCCACAGCAGGGAAGGAGCTCTGGTCTCCAGTCCCTCCCCTCCTCTGTCAGCACTGGCCAATAAAGTTGCTCTTAGTGTGGGTTAGACACTCCATGGACTGCTGTAGAGAAGGGTGAATCAGATGTCAACTCACCCAAGTCATCCCTGCTCCTGCTGCTGTGGCAGCTGAGACCCCCTCAGATCAGATGTATCTATGCCTGGTCCAGCATGGGAGTAGGGCATCCACCTCTCTGTGTCCACTTATGAAGCTTCCTCTCTGAGTCAGTGATGATCAATCCCAGAGAGGTACAGAGATTGCCTCTGGCTCCCAGGTTGGAGGGTGAACAGAGCTGGGTGGGCCAATGCAGGTCTCTGCCCTGCCAGTCCCAGGACAAAGAAAATGGTGGTGGTGGGTGTCTCCTCACCAGTGGTGGGATTCAGCTCCAGATTTCCTCACTGTGCCCCCTCCACAGTTCCCTCTGCCAGCACCCGGCCCACTGGTGGACCAGGTGCTAGGAGCTCAGGAGCAACTGATCTCCACTGCCTCCTCCCAAGAAACCCCCAAGAATTGCTGATGATACTGCAAACTGGGAGCTCTGATCTCAGGGCAGTGGTAGGTTACAGTCACTTCCAGAGGTGAGTCCCAGTGCTTGATACTGAGTCTCCCCTCAGAAGGACTTTCACTCACCCAGCTACACTCACCCACTTGCACAGACTGTCTTTATGGACACTCGCCCTTGCAGAGACCTTCACATTTCCACTGCTTCTATTGCCATCTTGCCTTTCTCAGACCAATTTTAAATGTATTTATTTACTATAGGTCACTGTCAATAAAAAATTTTTAAGTCACTGCCCCCAAGTAAACTTTGGTAAGGTCTTACAAAGCTCCAACCAAATTAATCATTCATTAATTCCAAAATATGCATGGAACACCTACCATGTGCGTAGCCTCTGCAGGAGATGCAGGGCTAACAGTCACAACAGCAAATAGCATTTATCAGTCATGTTAGACACTTGTCCCTCTCCTAAATTCTTTAATTATGCTAACAAAGTCAGCTCTCACAACAAGCCTAGGAGGTAGGTTCCATTATTATCAACATCTTTGTTCAGATGCGGAAACAGGTACTGTGTGACTGAGTAACTTGCAGGCCACACAGCTAGCAAGTGGCTGAAATTTGAGCCTGCCCAGTCTAGCTGCAGAATTCCTACTCTTACCCTCAAAGCTTCAGTGCCTAAGGGCTTGCTCTATTGCTCCCAGGTTGTCCTGACCCAAGACCACCACAGATTAGACCTGTTACTAACTCTCATAGTGTAAACTTGTGCTGGCCAGTCAAATGAATGCTGGTTTCCTAAGAAACCTGCCCTAAGAGAGAGCATGTGTGGTTTTGTGAGGGAGACACTGTCCATAGCATCCTTCCTCCTTGACACTTCTCATAACACAAGTTGATGGACCAGCACTCTCTTGATATCAATTATATGCCTCAGTCTCAATGAGATTCATGGGCTGATGGCTCAGTATTTAACAGCCTGAGAGTCAGTCCTGAGCCCAGGGACTGCAATAAGGAAATGCCCCTGAATAGCTTGTGCCTTTGACCAAGTTACCTTTCTGTGCCTCAGTTTCCTCAACTGTGAAATAAGGATGATAACAGTAACGACCTCATAAGGGAGTTGTAAAGACTTAATGAAATAGTATATGTAAAGTGTTTAGTAAATGCCTAGTATATAGTAAGCGCCCATTAAATATCAGTTAATTTTTACTATTTACTGAGCAGTTACTAATATCACATTCATCCAATGGGATGGATCATGTGTAAGTAGATTATACCATACCTGTAGAATGCTATGCAGGAGTTTGGGAAGACTTAACTCAGCCAGGAAACTTGAAAGAGAAGATATTCCCTTGAAAAGTGTCTTGAATATTCAAGAGTCTTGAATCAATGAGTAAAGAATGGGGGAAAGGACATTCCATCCAGAGAGGGAACAATTTGGCCAAGACACAGAGGATATATTCATGCACAAAGTATAAATGAATAAATAAAAATATATAAACACATTTTCCCCTTATGAGAGCATGCCTATGTACTAAATCACTCAAAAAATCTCCAGCAAAATATCCTGCAGCAAAAGTTTTTTCCAAAGTTGTTTCAGCTGTTGAAATACATATGTAACATGCATGTTTATACATGCTCACTTCTTGGCAGGTACAAACCTCAGCCCTAAAAGAAACTTAAAATAAAGAAATCAGTCCCTGAATGCATAAGGAATGGGCATCTCTCCCTTGTGGCTGGACATGCTTTAGAGAAGTGATTCTCAAAGGGTGCCTAGACCCAGGTATTTGTTGGAAATGCAGATTCTCAACTTCATCCCAAACCTACTGAATCAGGAATGCTGCAGGTGCAGCCCTGCCATGTATGTTTGAACAAAGCCTCCAGCAGATTCTGGTGCATGCCAAGTTTGCCGTAGAGAAACTTGCCAAGAAGGAGCCAAACAGAAAACCAGCAGCAGTCCAGGCCACACCTGCTATAAAGAGCTGTGCTCACAGTGCCTAGATCAGGGCACGATTTAGCACATCGACTGAAGATCAGCCTCTGCATCTCAAAACCCAAGGTTTGAACCCCAGCTTTGGTACCTGTTGGCTGCCAATTCCCTGAATAAGGCTGATGATTCCTGCCCCTTCAGGTGGCTCTAAGGACTCAGTGAGATGGCACAGACAAGGCACTTGGGGTTGCATGTTAAGTGAGCACCACTACACCAGAAGGGAAACCCAAGCAAACCCACCCTCTCCAAGAGTGTTAACATCTCTGTGAGTTCAGCATCTTCTGGAATAGCAGTTTACCCTCGGAGGTACAAGCAACTTGGTTTGGGGTCATGAATAGATATGTGAGGCTCAATTTCCCGACCCTCAGCTTTCCTACAGACTCTCCTGAAATTGATCTGCCTGCAGTGGAAACATCAGACAAATTTTCTTTGTACCTTCTTCTTCCATAGTACCCTTCTCCCACTAAACTAAAGAAAGGCAAGATTCTCCACCGTCCCAGATCTTAATGATGCATCCTGGAGTATAAACTTCCAGGATAAATAGAAATATCGAGGTTGTGAGTGATGATTGGATAACAAATACATTTGCAAGGGAATGACCGGGGGGGGCAGCCCTTTTCCAAGTCAAGTGGTTTCCACACAATTGAATGAAGAACTAATTGAGCTGTAAGCAGACAAATCATCGAAAATAATTTTTGATGACAGATCACTATGTGGTTTTTTAAATACATGGCTTGGAAGCAGCTCAAATAATTCAAGCGTATCAACATTCCTAACATTTCCATCTACTTATGTGAGCAACGTTTTCAACACTTGTGTCTTAATAAACAAAAAATAGGATTTTAAATGATGCCAAACTTTGTCTCATTCTAGCAATCAGTAATGCTCACCCACGAACGCATGAAATAATTTTTAGAAATCCTACTCATCTCATAGCAGATGCATTTCCAATGTAATTTCACTTTTTGTGTTTAATAATTACGTCTCAAAATATATAATGTGGTTACGTTGTGTTTCTAAATTGTATAGTAGTAATGATTTTCATGATAATTCAATCTAGAAGAAATTTTTCAATACTCAGAGGCTTTTAGTCACATGAAATATTTTAAAATGTTATTTCAATTTATATGCACATTTTCCTTGCAGAGAAGTGTGATACAGAAATCAATAAAACACTTTCAAGCATAAAATATATTACATTAGAATAAAATTCTGTAGGGAAAGTGGAATGAAAATACAAGTTCAAGGAGAAAAAAGAAATAATGGAAAAATTTCTACTAAAGAAAAGCTTGTTTATGTATTTTTAAATAAAAGGTAGTAGTATCAAATCACTATATATAGTATATTATATATATATAGAAGATCGCTACATATGTATATATTTAAAATATATATAAAATACGTATATATATATGATATACATGTAGACTTCACTGGAAACTTTAAAAAAACAATGTAATAGGTTCATTTTTAAATGTCAATATTTACAATATGCCAAAAATTATATCCTTTGCCACTATGTAAAGTTATATTTTAAAAAACTAGATACCAGGTTAAAAATTTGCAAGGGGGTTGTTGTCTTTCAAAAATTTTTCAAAGGATAATCAAGGGAAAAAATATGACAACCTCTCTTCTCTTTTTTCTCCTGCTTTTTCAACCATTAAATACAGTAAAATGACATTCTCAAAAGTTATGACTTTCCCAGTGCTGTACTGGACGCTCCAGAGAAGTGACCGCCCTTTTCCCTATCAGATTGGACATCCAGTTGAACCAACAAGAAAATGCGTGTACAATCATCGAGGCGTGTGGCAGACTCTGGTCTTCCCACATAATATCCATGTTCCCCTGTTGTCCTTGCTAAGCAAACCCAGATTGTGTTTCAGACGGCAGTATGTCTAGGTAAATCCTCATTTTCTCATTCTCCATGTGACAAAGTTCTGGTTAATGAGATGGAAGTGAATATGTGGAGATTTCTGGGGAAGGTTTGGCTTTCCTTATAAAACCACACAGATGGGGCTGGTTCTGCCGGTCCTTCTTCTTCCTGACTTGAATGTGGATGCGGTGCCTGTAGCTATAGCAGTTATACCAAAACTATGAGGCAACAAGGATGAGGACAAAAACCAACACACAAAGGATGGCAACATGGATTTACAGAAAAACCTGGGCTCCTGGTGGCAATGCTCAGCAGTGAGCTGATGCCCACGAGAGCCCACCTCAGGGCCTCTGGCTACATTAAAAACATACACACATGCGCTTCTATTGCTATGAACCACAGCTCACTGGATGTTCTAGTTACTTTTTTTTATGTGCAACAAGCTATGCAAAAACTTGGTGGCATAAAAAAAAGTCTTTTTGTTAAGCTTACAGATTCTGTGGCAGGAATGCACACCTAATGCCTTGTCTCTACCATCATAACTGGGGCCTCAATGGAGGAGATTCAAAAATTCAGGAGCTGGACCAGCTGGCCTGGAGAATCCACTTCCAAGATGGCTTCTTTGCTCACGTGTCTGTTGCCTGGGCTGGGATGACCAAACACTGGACTCAGATGGAACTGTTGACCAGAGTGTCTACTATACAAGTGGCCTCTCCATATGGCTTAGTTTTTATATAGCAAGATGGCTTAGTTTTTGCATAGCCAGATGGTTCTGAGAACAAGCATTCCAAGAAGCCTAGGCAGAGCTACAAGGTGTTTATGACCTAGACTCATGTAGGAGTCGTGCAGTGTCATTTCTACAGGCCTCAATTGGTTAAAGTAGTCACAATATTCAAAGGAAGGAGACATAGACCCCTGCCTCTCAAGGGGTGTCAAAGAACTTGCAGCCATTTATTTAAAATATTTAGCTGTCAAATAAAGATTAAACATATTCAAGGTGTAAAATGTAATGATTTGATATATGTATACACTGTGTAATGATTAGCACAACCAAATTAATGAATATATCTATCACTACCCAGGCTGTACATTAGATCTTCAGAATTTGTTCCTCTTATAAATGAAAGATTGTTCCCTTTAGCTTTAGTTAAATCTTTAGTTAAATCTTCCCCATTTCCCCAAACTCCTACCCCCTGGCAACCATAATTCTATCCTACTTCCTGCTTCTATGAGTTCAACTCTTTTAGATTTCACATGTAAATGTGATCATATAGTGTGTGTCTTTCTGTGTCTGGTTTATTTCACTTAACATAATGTCCTCCAGGTTCATCCAGGTTGTTGCAAACAGCAGCCTTTCCTTATTTTTAAGACTGACTAATATGCCATTGTGTGTGTGTGTGTGTGTGTGTGTGTGTGTGTGTTCATATTTTCTTTTTCCATTCATCCATGAACACTTAAGTTGTCTCCAAATCTTGGCTATTGTGAACAATGCTAAAATGAACATGAGAGTGCAGATATCTCTCTGAGACATTGATTTCATTTCCTTTGGATATATACCCAGTAGTGGAATTGCTGGATCATACAGTAGTTTTATTTTTAATTTCTTGAGAAACCATTATGCTATTTTCCATAATGGCTGTACCAATTTACATTCCTACCAATAGTGTGCAAGGGTTCCCTTTTCTCCACACCCTCGCCTACACTTACCTCTTATCTTTTTGATAATAGCTATTCTAACAGGCGTGAGGTGATATCTCATTGTGATTTTGATTTGTATTTCCCTGATGATTAGTGCTATTGAGCACCTTTTCCTATACCTATGGCCATTTGTATATCTTATTTGGGAAAATGTCTATTCAGGTCCTTTGCCCATGTAGTGCAAAGTTTAGAGAATTTAGACCAAATTTCCTACAGGAAATTAGGACAGACTTTAGGCTTCATGATGTTGACTAAGAGTCCAGCCTTTTCCATGCAGCCTTTCCCATCCCCACCATTGCAGCCAGTAGGGGAAATCTATAGCATTTCTCATGAGAGGTCAACCATCTAAATCTGGGGTTTGTTTTCTAAATATTAGATCTGAACTGATTCTTTCATCCCTACCTGCGCTGGGCCACACTCTTACTGAATGGATTAAGTCAGACCTATTTTTAGCAGCTGGCTCATTCAGTCACATTTCCTTACTATAAATACCTGAATGCACTTGTTTTAAAGTAGAACCCTTTATGCATCTGACCATCCCAGTCTAGATGAGGTGAGGATGAGGGTATAGAATAAAAAACGGGATGTGGAGAGAGCAGAAGAGACACTGCATTGCTTTAGTCTGCTCACCAGCTATTTTCACAGACTCCACAATCCATAGCAGACAGGATGCAGGAGAAAGTCCAGAGGTTCTAGCCCTTTTCAGCATATTAACCTAAGAAGTTGGCAGTTGTTTGGGACTCAGTGGAGCTACCTAAACTCTTTCTTACCATCTTATCCATTGATAGTTTCCCTTTTAGAGTTTTGGTAACTCTACTCATAGCATATGAGTACTCACCTTGGTCTTAATACTATGTGTGAAAACAAACTATTGCAATATCTCATACTCATCCACCTTAAGTCCCCAGAAGAGATGCTGAGCTTTCAACAAACGTTGGTCAAATCCCTACTTAGCTCAAAGCTCTGTGGGGAGATAGACCAGAGTCAGATTAAGGCATAAGTCTTCCAGGCAGCTGCCTGGAGTACTGGTACGTAAGGAGAGAGGTGCTCGAACTTCACTGCGTGCTACTATATGACTGGAAACAAGGAGATGGAGGTAAAATGTACTTCTCAGGAAGAGTATTGTATGTGGTTGAAGGAACACTGTAAAATGATCCTGGGGATGTGACTAAGTCCCCTAAATGTCATGCTTTGAGAGTGGATATTTGTCATTTTAGGGTGGCCGGTACCTAAATATTTTCCCTATGTTAAGGAAAAAGTCTGCATCTCACTATAAAATCTGAAAGGCAGATATTTCCTCTTCCACTCTTCAGCAGCCTGAGAGACACAGGCTTGGCCAATTAGATGCTTCTACATGGGACCCTGAATCTTGGAAGAGAGAAATGTCAAGACATGGGCAAATCAGACACCAGAAATGGAGCACCAGTCATGCAGAATCAAGCGTCCAGTAATGTCATAGTGAGTGTCCAGGAATGACAAGTCTGCAGCAACATGCTAAGGTTCACATACATTTTTTTTCTTTGGTTCACATACATTTTCTGACTCTCCAACATGTCCTGGGAGTCTGTAAAACTACCCTAAGTGAAATCTTTTTTTTTTTTTCTTACGTTTCTTTTATTTGCAACCGAGACTTGGAATACTACTCAAGTAAGTATCAACAGAAGCTGCCTTTATGGAAAGTGGGGCCAATAATCTACAGGACATTCATCTCAGGCATGGGCTCAATTGGTTAGATGACAGAGAAGCTGAGGTTCCACCAGGTGTCTTCTTTATTCTTCTATTCATTATCCCAGTGCTCAGCTCCTCCTCCAAATTAAAGTTGAACAAACATTTGATTTGAACAAACACATTGATTCAAGGGGGCAGGATATTATCAGCAGTATCCCAAGAGTCCCACATGTCTCAGTTTGGTTACTCTATCTAAGGGTTATAAAAACCCACAGTCATACCACAAGACCACTATGATCCCAAATAGCAGCTAATGGGGAGTACAGTCTCCTGGGCTCTGACATACAAGTAAAACACAGATGTGCCTCCAAAAATAGAAAAGAAAAACATATCCACCAAACATTTTCCAAAACAATTCATACATTATGACCAAGTGGGGTATACCCCAGGAATGCAAAGTTGGTTTAACATTCAAACGTCAACCAATGTAATTCACCAAGTTACAGAACCAAAAAAACAAAACCCATGTAATTATCTCAGATTCAGAAAAAAGTATTAGAAAAGGATTCATAATTTAAAAAAAAAAAACTCTCAGTAAGCTAAGAACAGGAAAAAAAAATCTTCAGTTTGATAGAGGACACTCTAGAAAACCTTATAGCTAGTATTATACTTATGGGGACAGACAATGCTTTTTCCTTCAAGATCAAGAACACAGCAAGAGTGTCTGCTCTCACCACTTTTATTCAACATTATACTGAAAGTCTTGCCACTTTGATAAAGCAGTAAAGTGAACAAAAGTCATCCATATATCAAAAGAAATAAAACTCTTTGTCATAGATAAGACTGCCTTGTAGAAAATCCAAAAAAATGTGCAAAAGAGCAGATTTTATTAAGAACACAGGATATAAGGTCAATATTTAAATATATATGCTAGAAACAAAGAATTTTTCATTAAAATTCAAAAGATAATAATTTTTTAAACTACTGCATTAGTTCTTCATCACTACACACAAATTACCTTACAACTTAACAGCTTAAAACAACAAACATTTTATTGACTTATTACCTCACAGTTTCTGAGAGTCAGGAATCTGGGTACAGTTTCACCCGGTGGTTGGTCCAGCTCAGGGTCTCTCATGAGGTTGTAGTCCAGATGTCACCCAGGGCTGCTGCCATCTAAAAGCTTGACTGGGGCTGAAGGATTCACTTCCAAGATGACTCATTTACATCTTATTGGTGTTTGCCTCAGCTCATCATTGATGCAGTTGTAGTTCTTCAACACATAGACTCTCTAATGCAGTTGCCCACATGTCCTCCAGAGCAGGCAATCCAAAAGATGGAAGCCATGGTGTATTTTATCACCTAATCTCAGAAGTAGCACTCCGTCACTTCTGTTATCTTCTGTTGGTCACACAGACCAGCCCTAGAACCATGTGAGAGATAGGAGGCACTATGCAAAGCATGAATACCAAGAGAGAAGGATCACTGGGTATCAATCTGGAGGCTGGCTGTGACAAATACATTTACAATAGCAACAAAAAAAATAAAACACGTGAATAAATGTAACAAATTATACAGTAATCTCCCCTTATCCATGGGGGCTCCATTTCAAGACCCCCAGAGGATGCCTGAAACTGTGGATAGTGCCAAACCCTATATACGCTACGTTTTTTTCCTATACATACATAAAAATAAAGTTTATGTCTGAGCCCAGGGCTTGGAGACCAGCCTGGGCAACTTGGTGAGACCTCATCTCTACATGAAATCACAAAAACTAGCTGGGCGTGGTGGCATGCATCTGTAGTTCTACCTACTTGGAAGGCTGAAGTGGAAGGATTGCCACCTAAGCCCAGCAGACTGAGACCACAGTGGCCACGAGCGTGCCACTGCACTCCAGCCTAGGCAATAAGAGTGAGACTCCAATTCAAAAAATAAAAAAATAAAATTTAATTTATAAATTAGCCACAGTAAGAAACCAATAATAACTAATAATAAAATAGAAAAAATGATAACATACTGTAATAAAAGTTATGTGAACGTGGCCTCTCTCTCATTCACTTTCTCTCACTCCCTCTCTCTCAAAAGCTCTTGTACTGTACTATGGGTAACTGAAAACTTGGAAAGCAAAACCACAGATGAGGGGGAACTACTGTATGCTAAACCTGCACACTGAAAACAACAAAACAGTCACTGAAAAAAATTTAAAAAGACCTAAATAAATGATGATATATACAGTGTTTATGGATGGAAAACTCAGTATTATTAAAACATCAATACTTCCTAAAGTATTGCGATTCGATGTAATCTCAATCACAGTACCACCAGGTTTTTCCTTAACAGAAACTGAAAGACTGATAATAAAATCTATATGTAAATGCTGAGAACTTAAAATAGCCAAAACAACTTTGAAAAAGAAGAACAAAGTTGGAGGACTTAGACTTCCTCCTACACTACATGCTAAAATAGTATAAGAACTATTCTATTTTAAGATTTACCATAATGCTACAATAATAAAGATGGTGTGCTGTTAACATAGGATAGACATATAAATCAATGAAATAGAATTTTAAAAGTCCAGAAATACATCCACTCAAATATGGTCAATTGATTTTTTTGACAAAAATGCCAACGTAGTCCAACGGGAAAGATTTCCAACAAATGTTGCTAGGACAATTGAATATCTACAAAGAAAAAAATGTGTCTTGGAACTTGCTTTACACTATGAACTAAGTTTAATTAAAACTGAACGTAAGTCTAAATGTAAAAGCTAAACTAAAAACTTCTAGAAGAAAACATAAGAGAAAAATGTCGTGACCTTAGTAAAGGCAAAAATACTTAGTACACACAAAGCATGTACTCTAGATGGAAAAAAAAATGATAAATTGTACTAGTTCAAATTTAAACTGCCTATTATTTGAAAAACACATTTTTTTAAAAGGCAAGCCATAGACAGGAAAAATATATATGCAGTATATATCTGACAGAAGGCTTCTATCTGAAATACTTAAAGAACTCTTACAGTTCAATAATAAGATATTAACACAAAATAGGCAAAACATTCAAACAGACATTTCACAAAATAAATATGAATGGAAAATAAGCAAATGAAACTATGTTCCATATTATTATTATTAGAAAAATACAAATTAAAACCAGGAGATACCACGACCACTACTAGAACTGCTAAAATTAAAGAGAAGCAATACCAAATGTTGGCAAGGGCACGGAGCAACTGGGAACCTCATGCTTTGCTGGGAGGAATGCAAAATAATATAGCACTTTTGGAAAAGCTTGACCATTTCTTATAAAGTCAAATATTCACTTACTATATGCCCCAGCAATCCCCTAGGTGTTTACAAATGAGGAAACTGAGGCAAAAGGAGAACTACCTTATCTAAGTGCTATGGTTTGAGTGTTTGATTCCCTTAGAAACTTACGTTAAAACTTAATCCTTCCAAAATGATATTACTCCACTGCAAAGAATAATACCTGTGTATGGTCAGAATTACTGTTTTTCTACAGCATTGAGCTAATACTGGTAGACTTGTTCACCTGAATTCAGGTTTTTGGCTTCAATCACCTTCCTTCCTCATTTGCACTTTCCTAAATCTGTAAAAGTAATTTCAGTTTGGATTTTCCATTTAATCTGGAAGCTAACCAAAAAGACCTTAATAAAAATGTGCATGTTGCTAGATATTACTTGTTGCTTACACTTTGGTTAATGGTTTCCGTCGAAGCACTTTGGGAGGCCAAGACAGGAGGATCGCTTGAGCCCAGGAGTTCAAGATCAGCCTGGGCAACATAGCAAGACTTCATCTCTATAAAAAATAGAAAAATTACCCAGGCACAGTGGCACATTCCTGTAGTACCAGCTACTCTAGATGCTGAGGTGAAAGAATTGAGCCCCGGAGGTCTAAGGCTACAGTGAGCCATGATTGTGCCGCTACACTCCATTCTGGGAGGCAGAGTGAGACGCCTAACTCAAAAAAAAAAGACAAAATAAAGACTGAGCATCAGACAGAGCAGGGCTGCTGAGGGAAGCAATGGGAGGGAGATTAGCCCTGCATTGACCCCAGTCGCTGCCTGCATTTGCTCCTAGGCTACCATTCAGGGAAGAGGAACAAACCATGCCAGAGTGGTCTGAGTTAAGAAGACAAAGGTTGCAGTTTAGGGGACCCAAAGCAACTCAATTTGCAGTCAGAGTGTAAACCGCAAATAAAATCTTAAGCCACCCAAACAACTGAATGAATTCCCTCTTGGCAAGGGGACCTCATGAAGCCTGAAAAACTAAGCTCTTTGCCATGGCAGGAAGGGGGCCCGAACATGCCTCATTAGATCTCCTCCCTTTTGGAGCTTAGGCACAACTGGCCAGCATTAGGGTTAAAAGAGAGATCCTAAGACTGACAAAACAGACTCTTTGTGGTAACAAAATGCCAAATTAGCAACAAGACCTAAAGCCATTCAAGGCAAGGGTTAGGTCATGCCCTACAAACCATATAGTCTCATTAAACAGGATTTTTTTATTAACCCGGTACAATGTGGTTTATTTTCCAACCTGACTCTGGCATAGCACCACATGACAGACAGCAGACCCTCTTATCCTAACTTAAGCATTTCTTAAGACAAACTCAGCGGCTCACACCTGTAATCCCAGCACTTTGGGAGGATTGCATGATTCCAGACTGGTTTGAGACCAGTCTAAGCAACATAGCAAGACCTTTTTTCTACAAATAAAAAATAGCCAGATGTAGTGTCGTACACCTGTAGTCCTAGCTACTCAGCAGGCTGAGGTGGAAGGATCACCTGAGCCCAGGAGGCCGAGGCTGCAGTGAGCTGTGATGGTGCCACTGAGCGACAGTGAAACTCCGAGTCAAAAAAAAAAAGTATGTCTTTGTAGGGACTTCAAGTCTTTAGACAAAGCTTAACCCTTTCATCCAATTGCAAACTAAAGAATCTTTAAACCTACCTATGACCCGCAAACCCTTGCTTCAAGATATCCCGCCTTTGGGGTCCTAACCAATGTATGCCTTCCATGTACTGACTTGTGTCTGCCTGTAACGCCTTCCTCCCTGAAACGTGTAAACCAAACTGTAGCCGACCACCTCGGGGTCACTTGTTCAAGACTTCTTGGGTTTGTGTTTTCTCTGGGCCTCGGTCACTCATATTGGCTCAGAATAACCCTCTTTATTTTATAGAGTTTGGCCTTTTTTCCGTTAACAAGTGTACCAGAGAAAAGAGAGTTGCACGTGGAATAGCTCTGGTACTTTGCAGAGAGGTCCCTTCCAGTCTGATCCTGGGTACGAACCGGCGCATGCGCGAGAAGCTCTCCGCAGATAGGGTAGAACGTGGGAGAGAAGGCGGCCAGTTTCTGCTCATCACGTAGGGTTGGAAATAGTTCGTGATCCCAACAGCCAGAGTAGAAGACCTCATAATACACGAGGCATTGGGTAGAATGCTCAGACGTGGGGACAAATTGGCCCGACAAGACTAAAGACTATTCTGGCTCAGCACAATAACGTTTCAAAGTAGGACCTCTGGGGCGGATGACGTGGTGGGGGAGGGGGCGGGAGAGTGAGGAGAAGTGATGAGGAGGAGGGGTGGGCTCAGGGCCAGAGCTTGAAGTATAACCACTTTTTCACTGTGCAGCTTTTGCACTGTCTGGAATTTTTACTCCCAAAGGAAGGAGCTAAAATGAGGCATGTCCAACCTCCCTTTCCCAGCATGCCTCATTATGCCAAGAACTCATATTTTAAAAAGAAAGAAGGAAGGGAGGGAGGGGGGAAGAAGGGAGGGAGGGAGGGAAAGGAAAGGAAAGGAGGAAGGCTCTGGAGTCAGACTGCCAGGGTGAAAATTTGGCTCCACCCCTCGTGGGCTGTGCAAACGCAGGCAAGTCGCTCAACCACTCCAAACCTCGGTTTTCTCATTGGTGAAATGGGTTTTCTTTGGATTGTTGTGAAGGGTAATTGAAATGTTTGCAGGAGAAGTCTTCATACCTGGCACTTCTGTACATATGTTTTTTTCCTTCCTCTGAACTATTCCTCATGTCTCTGGCAAAAGCACCCATTTTTCTCTTGGGGAAACACTCCTGCCCCTCTCAGCCCATGTTTCAGGTGGTCATGACTCCATCCTCAGTCCCAGAAATGGTCAGGTTACCCAGGCCTGAACAATCACCTCATTTCAGGTCCCACACAGGAAGTACATGGATTGAATGAGAGTGGTACTGAGACTCTTGCTGAAAATGCCGGGAAAGGGACACATCTTTCCCAGGAATTGCTAAGTGAGTAGATTGAAGCTGCAAGCCGGTTCCTAAAGCAACCAGAAGTGGCCAAATTCAGTAGAAGTTACTCATAATTTATTCAACAAGCACTGAGCCTAGATGAGGCATCAGAACTGTGCCAAGAGCTCAGCATTGAATTATGACATCCCCACCTCCAAGATGTCTAGTAGAGAAGAACACTTATGCAAAGTGACAACTGCTGGGATGGATATTCTCAGGTGCTCCAGGTGAGGCATCTATCCAGGTGAGCCCATCCTGGGGAGAAGTGGACTAGACATCCAAAAAGCCTTCGTAAGGAGGTGATGCCTCAACTGAGGCCCATGGATGCTGAAGGAAGTGATCGTGAGAAAAGAGGAAGTAAGAGCACTCTAGACAGTGAGGTGACAGAGAATGGCAGAGATGAGAGGTCAGTGGAGAGGGACAGGAGACTAAAGAAATGAGCACCAACACAGGCAACTTGGCGAGACCTCATCTCTACAACAAAATAAAAAATAGCCAGGCGTGGTAGTGTGCATCTGTAGTTCTGGCTACCCAGAAGGCTGAGGCAGAAGGATCACTAGAGCCTGGCAAGTCGACACTGGGGTGGCTGTGAGCATGCGTGCCACTGTACTCCAACCTGTGCAAAGGAGTGAGACTCCAATTCAAAAAAAAGAAAAGAAAAGAAATGAACAAGGAGAAAGCCATGAAGCATGTCATATGTAATGGCCAAGGGTTTGGACTTTGTATTCTGATCATTATGGTATGCCATTCAAAGGTTTAAATTAGGGAAGAGATATGATCAGATTTTTTGTGGAGAACAGAGGGGAAAGCAATACAGGTAAGGAAGACCACTTTGGAGGATGTGGGAGTAAACCATGCTTGAAACTATAAAAGACAGAATGAAGAAATTAGAAGTAGGGATAAAGACAAGACTGAAAAATGAATCTGAGAAGTTTTAAGGAGGAAGAATTTCCTGGGCCTGATGCTAAGATAATGTTTGGAATATTAATATAGGAATAACAGTTAATGTTTGTATAGCACTTCCCAGTTTTCGGACAAAGAACCAGGTTCCTAGGAGGTGAAATAATTTGCCTAAGATTATGCTCTATGAAGTGATGAGATGCTTAATATTAGGTGTCAACTTGACTGAATTGACAAAGGCCTGGGTGGCTTGTTTCAAGAGTGTCTCTGTGAGAATATTTCCAGAGGAGATTTGCATGCCAGTCAGTGGACTGGGAGAGAAAGCCCTGCCCTCAATGTGGGCAGGCACTGTCCAATCAGCTGCCAGGACAGCTGCAACAAAGCATGGGGAGGAAGAAGGATAGCAGCTTACTGAGTCTCCTGGCACACTCGCGCTCTCTCTCTCTCTCTCTCTCTCTCTCTCTCTCTCTCTCTCTCTCTCCCCCCCTTGGCAAGATGCTTTGCTTCCTCACCTCCTGCCCTTGGACATCAGACTCCTGAATCTTCAGCATTTGACTCTGGGATTAGCACCAGTAGCCTCCTGGAGGCTCTTGGGCCTTCAACTTCAGACAGAGGCTGCACTATTGGCTTCCCAGGTATCAAGGCTGTTGGAATAAGCCAGCTACCGGCTTGTCTTGTCGCCCAGTTTGAGACGACTTCTCATGGGACATCGCCTTGAATTCATGTGAGCCAATCCTTTCTAATAAATTTCCTTGTATATATCCATATACCCTAGTGGTTCTGTCCCTCTGGAGACCCCTGACTACCACTCGCATAAGTGGTATGATTGCAAGCAGGTGGCAACCCAGGGCCTGAACCTGCGCTGTTAACCACTAAACTTACTGCCTTCCACCACTAAACTTACTGCCTTCCACATGCACGTTGTTTAAAAGGTAGGCAGAAAAATAAGAGGAGCTGGCAAAAGAACAAACACACATAACAGAAGAGGCAGAGGGTAGCCTGGAGAATGCAGTGTCACCAAAATACAGGAGAAAAAGCTTATTTCTTACCTCAGATGTAATTAAATCCCCAATCACACAATTGGAGGAAAGCAGGCTAAGAGGTACTTCCACCCATATTATCTCCTTTATCTTTTACAGTTCTGTAAAATTGGTGTTTTTATAGCCCCAACTTCTCAGTACAGAAACTGAGACCCAGAGAGGTTAGGGCTAGTAAGTGACCTGCAAATGATCTGCGTGCCATGCTTGGTTCACTGTTGTGCTGTCCAGTGGCACAACAGGGCTGTATTGGGTGAGAGTGAGACAGGTTATTCAGTGCAGGTTAGTCATAGATAGATAAGTTTCTTACAGGTAGTTTAAATTAAAATAGGGTAAGCATTCAGGCACTTTTCTTATTACTACATGACCTTCACTCAACTGACCTGACCGCTTTGTGGGCTGGAATGCAGGTTTACCAGTACAGCAAATCACAGAAACAACAGGGAAATACCCAAAACACAGACATGATGTTCTAAGAAAAGCCCAAATCGGCAGGGCACAATGGTTCAAGCCTGTAATCCCAGCACTTTGGGAGGCCAAGGTGAGAGGATTGCCTGAGCCCAGAGGTTCGAGACCAGCCTGGGAAACTTGGTGAGGCCTCATCTCTACAATATATCAAAAAATTAGCTGAGCATGGTAGCACATGCTTGTAGTTCCGGCTACTTGGAAGGCTACGGCAGAAGGATCACCTGAGCCCAGCAGTTCGACACTGGGGTGGCCATGAGTGTACCACTGCACTCCAGCCTGGGCAACAGAGTAAGACTATGACTCAAAAAAAAAAAGAAGAAGAAGAAGAAGAAGAAGAAGAAGAAGAAAAGCCCAAATCTAGTTAGACAATAAATAACTTTAACTACTTAGAAGGTCTTTTGTGACCTTAGAAGGTTGAGAGAGAGATGGTCATCGAAACTCATGACCAGAAACCTGCAGTTCAACCCTCTTAGCTCATCAAAAGTGGAGAGATGGTAATCAAAACTCATGACCAGATACCTGCAGCCCACCACTCTTAGCTCATTGTTAATTTAATTATCATTGTAAAAGTATATAAAGCTTCTGTCAAAGGCAAGCACTTGTCTTTTCTCTTAAGAAGCCCATACCCTTTGGGCATGTCTCTTTCCTTCCAAGAAAGTCTGTCTCAAACTACACTTGAGACTTTCTCTGAAATGCTTTTCTGTAGCAAAGTAAAAGACCCACAGAACAACACACCATACCCCATCCAATATAAAGGACATATTGTGGTCACATTCTCTGCTCCCAGGAGGTTTGTAATCTTGTTGCTCAAATGAGGCTAGAGCAAATGAAAATATAAGCATAATAAGACAGCATAGAGATGTGCACCTGGCTGAGTGGTACAGACTCTGGCACCTAGTGCAGATGAGAAGATGCCCAGGGGTGGCAGGTGGGATGGACGAGGTATTAAGTTTAGCCTAAAGCTGCCTCTTAACATATTTTAAAGGTTTCTCCTCATATAGTGAGCTGTCATTTAACTGGATGTATAAGGGAAGATTCAAAAAAACTGGAATTATCTTTTTTTTTTTTTTGGAGGGCAGACCCATTGTAGTACAGGCTTCCTCCACTAGGTAAATATTCTAGGAACCCATCAACATCAGTGTACCAGCTAGCGTTGTTGTGCATTATGATTTGCAGAAGAAATATCCCATGCTGTGGCAAACAGATGACTGATTCTTCCACCATGACAACGCACCTGCCTATACTGCTCTGAGTATTCAGTAGTTTTTGACCAAAAATGGCATAACCTCCATGCCTCACCTTCCCTGTTCACCCAATCTCACCCTGAGCAACTTTTTTGTTTCCCCAGATGAAAAAAAGTCCTCAAAGGGAAAAGTTTTGCCGATGTGGAAGAGGTGGGGACAGGGAGAAGGGAATGGCAGAAGCACTAAAAGGCATCAAAATTGATGAGTTCAAAAACTTTTGAGCAATGGAAAAAGTGTCTCGATAGGTGTCTTGCATCGAATGGAGAGTACTTTGAGGGTGACTGAAGTTTAAACATGTAAGAATAAATACACAATTTTTCATAAATAAATTCTAGGTTCTTTTGGTTCCCCCTCATATAAACAAAATGTGACCTTCTCTTGTGCCAATCACTGAGTTTCAGCCAATCAGTGGTGGCCGACTATTCAAACAGGGTTCAAGTAAGGCAGACACCAAGGTGTTACCCCTCCAGCTGTTACTGGACCTTCTGTTTTTGTACTCCACTTTCCTTTTTCTGTCCATAAATCTCCTTCCACCATGGGGCTCTCTGAGCCTACTCTGGTTTGGGGACTGCCCGATTTGTGAATTAATTAAACTTGCTCAATTAAACTCATTAAATTTAATTTGTTTAAGGTGGGGGTTTTTTTGTTCAACAAAGGGTTGAGCATTGAAGAAAATATGGGAATTTCCTGGACTGGGCACTCCCCATGTGCTCTGAGTTGGTGGTGGGTACCTGCTGTTCCCGCCTGCATGGCATCCCTGAGTTCTTTGAGGAAATACTCCTCCTCGCTGGGGATCCACGTAGTTAGGGCTGATCTCACTCCTCCCTGAGTCCTGGGGTGGGCACCTGATGCCATTCTGGCCAGTCCCTGGGTTTCATTCCATTTAATCCCGTGATTGGCTCTGGTCTCAACCCTGCCGAAGGAGACTTGATCTTGATCTCGGTGTGTGCTGGAAACAAAGGGAAAGAGAAACTCTCTCCCTGGGAGGGCTGACTCTAGAAAGAATGTTAGTCTGGAGATGCTGGGGCCATGTTGTCAAGAGGCCTTCCTGGGAGCAAAATCCACAGTAAGGAGAGGGAATAGGAGAGGGGAGAGATCGAATGATAACATTTGAGCCCCTGGATCCAGCCACGCCTGACTCCAAACATCCCTGGAAGTCATTTGAGCCAATGAATTCCCTTCTTCATTGTCAATGCCAGTTTGAATGGGGGAGAGGGGTTTCACTGACACAGAACCTTGAAAAGGGTAATTGTACTCAAGAATTCAAAGCTAGGGTCTGTCTGCCTTTCCCAAAAGATAGGAGTCAAGGAAGGAGTAGAATGAGGACTGTCAGAAAATGGGAAAATGCAAAAGAAAATATTAACAGTGGCCCATGATGGCTGCAGTTGTGTCAAACTTGGGCCTGTATAAAGCAAGGCTGACTTCTTGCCTGTGTGACAAGAGATTGTTACATATTCCACTGATAGGCACTGGTCCTAAACCTGATTGTCAGACGTAGAACAAAGACAGGATGGAATCAGTCACCCTCCATCAGGTCCTTACACGCCTAACCTTTCTGCCACCCACTCAGCCTCATATGACGCCACCAAGCAACAATCAGAGCCACAAGAATGTCAGTGCTGCCTCCCTACCTGTTTCCCCCGCCTTCCGTGCCACCTGTTTTCCACATTATAAACACATATGGGCCGGGCTAGGTGGCTCAGCTTGTAAGCCCAGCACTTTGAGAGGCCAAGGCGAGTGAATTGCCTGAGCTTGCGCGTTCGAGACCTGCCCAGGCAACTTGGTGAGACCTCGTCTCTTCAATAAATAAAAAATTAGCTGGGTGTGCCTGTAGTTCCAGCTACTTGGAAGGCTGAGGCGGAAGGATCACCGGAGCCCAGCAGGGCGACGCTGGGGCACTGCACTCCACTGGGCAATGGAGTGAGACTCCAACTCAAAAAAAAAAAAAAAAAGAAAAGAAACGTATATGTGCTGTGCCTCTCATAACCTACTTCTGGAACATTCTCAGTCTGTCCTGAGTCTTTGTTCCTGGGCTTAAGTCCTCAAGCTTGGTTCAGAATAAACCTAACTTTTATTTCTCTGAGCTCTAGTGTCTGCTATTTCACTTGTCAGTCAACAGGGCCAAAAAAGAGACAAGGGCTGTGAGCTTCCGTGGAAGGTGAGATCAGTGGAGATGTCACAGAAGTGGTTGTTGTTTCAAACATACCTCTATCGTTATGTAAAAAGAACACCTGCACACGCGTGTTTATCGCAACACAGTTTGCGACTGCAAAGATGTGGATCAGTGGATAATGAAAGTATGGAGCAGATGTACCATGGAATACCACTCAGTCATCAAAAAGAATGAAGTCATGTCTCTTGCAGCAACTTGGATGGCATTGGAGGACATCATCCCGAGTGAACTAACACCGGAACAGAAAACCCAACACCACATAAGTGGGAGTGAAACTAAAGATCTGCAAAGGCAGAGCGAGTAGTAGCATGGACACTGGAGACTCAGAAGTGAGGGAAGGAGGGAGGGGGTGGAGGGACGAAAAATCACCTATTGGGTACAATGTGCACAGGTGAACGTGGTGTGCATACTTAAAGTCCAGATGCGTTCACCACCATACAATGCAACCAAGGAACCAAAAGCTACTTGTATCCGTAAAGCTAATGAAATTTAAAATAAAGGCAATCCCCTCGGGTCCCTGCCTGCTGTGGGAGTTTTTCTGTCCTCTCAATAATCCTACTTTCTCAAAAAATAAATAAGACCCAAAAATCATAGATGCACCATAATTATGTGCAATTATTATATAACCATTAAAAAATGTACCTCAAAAGGTGGATAACATTTCACCAAGTGGCACTATGGAAGATGCAACACGGGAGGCAAGGGACCGCTTTATGTATGAGGAGGGCAGAGAAAGAGAAAAATGCAGGGCATGTTCAGGGTGCCACACGCAGTCAGATTGGCTAGGGGTCAAGGTGACAAGAGACCACTGTGAAAGGTAAGCTTGTGGGGGTGCATTGGAAGGCCTCAAATGCCAGGATGTTTGGGGACACAGACATGACAGGGTCATGTTCTTCCTCTAAGGCCTCCAGAAATGTCTAGATCCCAGGGAACCCAGAGCCGGCTCTCAGGATGGCACAGAGCAGGGAAAGAGCTAAGTGGCTGGGAAAGAGACGACAGAGGTGACTGTTCTCTGGTCCCCTCTATCGCTGTCAGGTAGGAGACCACGTGTCCTGCCTCTGAGCCTGGGCCGCCTCTCCCTGCCCCTGCAGAGCCCGGGACAGGGGATAAGATGTGCCTTCCCATAGGCACTTGGTCCGGGAGGAGTTTCCCTGCCAGGGAGGGACGTCCGGCCCCGGGGAGGGGGCACTGTCTGAGCCCCCTCCACCTCCCCGCACGCCTCTCAGCACCTCGCAGCAGCCGCCTGGGAGGGGACGTGTCCCTGCTGTTTGAGTTAATTACAGTAATTATACCTGCTCCCTCTTCGGCTCTGGTTCCCTTTGTTCCCAGTTTCCTGCCCGCTCATTTGCAAATCTAATCGCTCTGTGGATTGATTTTTTTTTTAAGAGAGAGCAGGATGGGGAGACAAAGATAGGGAGCAGAAAATGTGGGAGAGAAAAGGTGGGGGTGGGAGTGGGGTGAAGGGGAGTTGGGAGGAGGGGGTAGGGAGGGGACCACCAGAGAGAATGGTGGAAAAAGTGGATGGGAGAATCAGAGAAGGGAAAGGACTTAAAGCAGACCTGGCCTCTCTCCTCTGTGGTGGGGGACCCAAGAGTCACCAACAGAGGCCGGGAAGGTAGAACTGTGGAGACCACAGTCTCCGTGGTCCTTGGGCCTTTCTGGTTAGTCTCCAAACCTCTCCACAGATGAACCTAGTGATGGGGTTCAGGACATGATACCCCAAAATATAGCACCTTGGCATTTAAGGATATAGCAATAGCAGAACATGGAATCTGGAAAGAATCCTCTCCCCTCTACTCCCTTGGAGTGGCCCTAAAATCTAGCTGAACTTTCCCTGCAAGTAGGTCACAAGACCCTCATCCAGCAGGGTTCTCTCTACACCTGGAAAAAAAAATGTCCTCATCCGCGAAGACACTTATCCAATAAGCATTTGCACAAACAGGCCTTGCCAAGTCCCCCATCCCGGCTCTGGTTTATTACCATTAAGTCATATGCTTCTGTCCCTCAAACCTACTTCTGTACCAGGTATCCATGAATATAGTTTTCCCAGTTGGGAGGAGGGGGGTTTCATTTCTGAAGGCTCCCTGTCACACGGAAAACTAATATCAAACAAATGTGTGTTTTCCTTGTGGTAATCTGACTCTTATGATAGAACTTTGAGATGGGTGAGAAGCACCAGCCATGCACACACCCACCATGCACAAATGACAGGAAGTTCGGAAGAGTCTCAAGTTCAGTCAATATGCGAAGACATCCCTGCTCCTACTGGTCTCTAAGGATCTGTGGCACTCTGGCTCACCCAGGACACCTGGTAGACACTTCTGTGTCAGGTGGCTTTGAGGTAGAAGCGGGGAATCATGCGGGGAGCAGGAGGGAAGCATTTTCTGAGGAGGGAAAATCTGGGGCATGAGTGATGGATGTCTCCTCTCTCACTCAGTCGCTTGTTGAAGACCTTAAAAAATACTAGGGATCTACTCAATATATAAAGAGTTACTTCTACTCAATACTAGGGATCTACTCAATATATAAAGAGTTACTTCTACTCATACACTCACTGTAGCACTATTCACATTAGCAAAATCATGGAACCAACCTAAGTGCCACCAACAATTGACTGGATAAAGAAAATGTGGCATGTATATACACCATGGAATACTACACAGCCATAAAAAAAGAATGAAATCCTATTATTTGCAGCAACAGGGATGAAGCTGGAGGCCATCATCCTAAGTGAACTCACTCAGAAACAGAAAATCAAACACCACATTCTTACTCATATGCAGGAGCCAAATGGTCTCAAAGATGGAGATAAGGGACACTGGGGACACTAATAAGGGGGGAGGTGGGAAGGGAGTTTAGAGTTCAGAAATTACTATTGGGTACAGCATTCACTATCTGGGGAATAGGCCACCTGAGAACTACTCTCCACCACTATACAATATGTCCATGTAACATACATGCAAACCCCTGAATCTAAAATAAGAATGGGAAAAAATATATATATCCACATCCAGGATTTCCCAAATGTCTCCCAAGTAGTTCTGAGGTTCACGAAGAATCTCCACAGGGAAGGGCGAGGAGACATGTATATCCTCCCAACACCCCATCAATGACCTTTATCCAATTCATATGTTGGGTGTCACCCAAACTCTTGTTAAAAAATAATACAATGCAAAAATAAGAAGAGTTCCCTGCTGTAAAGAATTAGAAAATAACTGAGCTAATATAAACCTATCAAATAGGGGAAACTGAGGCTCAAACGGGTCAAGTGGCCTGTCCGATGTCACACTACAATCAGACCACAGGTCTCTTGACTCCCAGTCACGGGGGATTTCCACTACCCCATGCTGCCGGTCAGAACATAAGAGGATGCCAGGGCTTTTGCCAACACTCATGGCTCTTCTTGTGTTCGTCTAGAAGCAGGAGAAAGTGGCTGTTGGCATCGTCCTGCTAGAAGCCCTCAGTGCATCCAGGAATCCAGCTCCTCAGTCCTCTGGATGAGCCTAATGGGTGGTCTGCAAAGAGCATGCTTTCCAAAAATGGCTGCAACGGTGTTCCCACGCACTCCTGCCAAAACCTCACTGCCACCACCCGTGAAGAGGTTGACTCTATTTCTTCAATCTCCAAAGGACTTTGTGAACCATGACAAAGAATGAAGCATGGCAGAAGTGATGCTCCTGACTGTTACATAGTTCCCAGCTATTATTTGGATTTCCTCCCCAGTATCTCCGGGTAATTCAAGAGAAAAGGTCAGAGTTCAGGACCGTTTGGAGGTGGAAGTGGGAATGAGAGTGGGCGTCAAGAACATCCTACAAATCAACCCTTCCAGATGACAATTCCCCACACTAGATTCAGCCAGTGTTTACTGAGCATCTACCATGAGTCACACTCAGAACAGAATCCCCGCCCTAAAGAAGCACAGTATAATTGGGGAGGCAGACACCTGCACACTCAGGGGTAATTATCATGCAGTAAGTTAAGTTGCTGTTAAAAAATAAAAGTTTGAGGAGTACTTTGGAACAGTCAAGAGTGTCAACCTCAAAAGTCTAGTATCCTAGACTCCTACCCCTTCAGAGGTATAAATGTTACCTCCTGGTTTTCAACTCTCGGAATCCAAATCCCTTAGTCCAATCTTTGGAATCAAAAGCTTGGGGTACAACCTGGCTTAGAAACAGTTAAGGGCTTAATAAATGTCTTTTCATATTTTATATAACTCTGTGGAAGGGAGTATTAGTTATCCCCAAAAATCTACTCCCCCATCCTTCAGAAAAACAGAACTCCTGCTTTTTTTCTGAGTTTCATGGCCTCCTGGAATAAGGATTATGTTTCTCAGCCTCCTCCCTGAAGCCATATGTAGTCATGTGACCAAGTCCTGGCCAGTGGGATGTATAGTAGCTGATACAGAACAAGTTTGAGTTGTGTACTTAAGGGAGGAAACCTGCTCTTCTCGGCATCATTTCTTCCTCCTTTCTGGCTGTAATAAGGACATGGTATTGAGATATTCAGGATAATGCAGATGAAAGAAATACCTTAGAAATGGCCAAATCTGGGCCCCTTGTACCTTGGAACCATGTTCCAGTCCTGACCTGTCTAGCAAAAGACTGTTGCTATTACACAAGAGAAAAATAAACCTTTGTCTTGTGTAAGACACTATTATTTGAGGGTTTGTATTAGTCAGGTTCTCCAGAGAAACAGAACCAATAGGGGATAGATAGGTACAGTATCTCCCTCAGTTTTGAAGGCCAAGGAGTCCCCAGATCTGCAGTCAGCTGGAGACCCAGGAGAGATAGTAGTTCCAGTCCAAGTTCCAAGGTCTGGGAACCAAGAGAGCCCACAGTGGAAATTTCAGTCCAAATTTGAAGGCCTGAGAAGCAGAAAAGAGAATTGCGTAAGTTCCAGTTTAAATCTGAGTCTGAGTCCAAAGGCAGGAGACTGCCAGTGTCCCAGCTTGAAGACAGAGAGCAAACTGTCTCTTACAGAACATTTATGTCACACTCATGTTCCATTCAATGGACTGGGTGATGCCCACCCACATTGGAAAGGGCCATCTGCTTTACCAGTCCACAAACTCAAATGTAAATCTCATCCAGAAACGTCTTCCCAGATGGACACACCCAGAATCATTATTCTAACCAAATATCTGAGCATTCCATGACCCAGACAAGTTGACATATAAGATGAACCGTCTTGTTGGATGAGATCAATGACACAGTCACTGGCATCACTGCTCCTTACTGCCAGGGTGCCAGCTACCAAGTGTGCAAGATCAGGCTTTCCCACAGAGTTTTGATGCCCCTGGGGGTACCTGGTGGTGTGCTATGTGATGTACAAAGCAAGCACTTTCCTAGAGACCATTTTGTTCAAAGCTGTAGTCAAAACAGCTTTAAATTATTTAAATAATTTTAAATTAAAAAACAAGTTTAAATTATCTCTTTAAAGGTGTTTTTCATATACATAAGAGTGAAGGCACAGAATCCTACTTTTCCATGTCAGCCAATCTTGTGCTTTTCATGAACACCAGGAAAGCAGGAAGTGCTTATGGGCAATGAATGATTACAAACATTGTTCTCTTTGTGTTATCAGCAAAGGCGCAGAAGTATCCAAGTGGACTGGATCTATTACTTCAGGGAGAGGGGATTAAGCCAACCTTGTCCCAAGGGTCCTCTGTTGATGGATGTTACATGGAAAAAGAAAGGAAAGGTTTTGTTGTCAAATGAATTTGGGAGTAACCTAATTAGAAAAAAAGATAAACAAGTTTCCTTGCTGTGGAATTTTCTAGGTTTTCTTATTTGTTTATTTATTTATTTTTGAGCTGGGGTTTCACTCTGTTGCCCAAGCTAGAGTGCAATGTTGTGATTATATCTCACTGCAGCCTCAAACTCCTGGGTTCAAGTGACCCACCCACTTCAGTCTCCTGAGTAGCTGGGATTACAGGCATGTGCTACCATACCTGGCTGATTTTTTTTAATTTTTTGTAGAGTTAAGATCTCGCTATGTTGCCCAGGCTGGTCTCACATTCCTAGGCTCAAGCTATCCTCTCACCTCAGCCTACGAAAATGCTGGGATTAGAGGCATTAGTCATCATGTCCAGCCTCTAGGGGTTTTCAGTGTGGTAAAATTAATCTCCAACAGAAGACCTCATGTGCAGAACTGCCCAGAGACCACCTTCATGCAGACATTTTCATGGTGGAGTGCTGCCAGGGAATTCATCTGCTGAATTATGTAATGTGATTGTTCTCGTTGTTGACCATGTCTGCTGAGGAGCAGGAACCTATTTTTAATCTATTAAGTTCTATGAAGTAAGTCACCTGTACACCCCTTGATATTCTGCCTTTTTGCTTTCTTACTTTCCTCTCCCCATTGCGATGTTTAGTTTGATGTGTCAGCCTGGACAGGCTATAGTGCCCAGTTATCCAAACACTAAATTAATGTGCTGCTGGGAAGGTATTTTATAGATAGGGTAATATGATTGAACCTCATCCAGCCAGTTGAAGGAGCAAAATTGAAGTTTCCTCAAGGAAGAATAAATTCTGCCTGGAGACTGTAGCAGTGGCTTCTGCCTGAGAGTTTTCCAGGCTTCCCAACACATTGTAGGTTTGCTCAGTCAGAACCTGTAGTTGTGTAAGCCAATTCCTGGAGACAGACGGAAAGATAGATAGAGATGATAGATACAGGTATAGATATGCATGTGTGGATTTGTATGTGCATATGTGTAAGTGCACGCACGTACACACACACACACACACACACACACACACAGAAGCAGGCAGTGGCAGTGAAGTGTAATGATTCCCATTTTTCAGTCAAGAGATGTGTGTTCTCTTTCTCTGGTAAAACCCTGACTTGTACACCATTCAAATAGATCAGGAGGCAGCCTCCTGCTTCCTGCTCAATAGATAGGAAATGGGGAGGGGGTCCACCTGGGGAGGCAGTGGAGCATAGTGGTTAGGATGAGGGACTCAGTGCCAGAAGACCTGGGTTTTCATCCCGGCTACCACTTCCTATGTGACTTTGGGGAATTTCCTCTCATCTGTCTGCTTCAGTTTCCACACCTGTAAAGTGAGGCTAACAACAGGACCGACTTCATGAGGCTACCGTGCACAGTAAAGCACCTGGTGCACAGTAAACTCAGTAAAAGGGTGCTTGCCTCTTAATACTTGAGATAGTAATCTGGAAGCAGCTCCACCCACCCATCGCCAGTGCCACCCCAGGCAGGGGAGGCTTCTCTGCCCAGGAGCTGGAAGCAAGCAAACTTCCTCTCTTATAGAATCTTTGGAGAAAACAGAATTAGGGCACAGAGGACTGGGGTTTCCTCCCTGGCTACCGAGAGCCTCTGTGCCCCACCCTTAGGGCTCATCATGGACCAGGATCACAGCCTCCCCAAGTCTGGTTGCCCAGATAACCTCTGTTTAACTAGGGCTTTATCACTTGCAAAAGTTTTCTTCTATACGTTCCGTTGGGCGCTCGTCACAGTGGTGAAGGTGAAATGTAATGATGCCCATTTCTCAGCTGGGGAGATGCAGGCTCAGGGCAGTCAAGTGACTTCCTTGATTTCACAGAACTTGAAGTACATGACCTCCAAACCAATGCCCCTCTCCCGTGCATGTCTCTCTTGGCCTCTGCAGCCCTTTCGCTGTCTTTTTCTGCGTGTGTCTCTCTGCCCTTGTGTGTTTCTCTCTCCTGTCTGCTTGACTGTCTCCTCCTATCTTCTCTAATTTTCACCTCCTCTTTCCCTTTCTTCTTTCTTCCCAGTTCAGACCTCAGACTCCCCACCGTCCAACTAAAACAAAAGAAGGGCTTAGGGCAGACAGACGCCCAAGTGAGTCCGGCTCCTGTCACAAGACCAGCTGGGGACTGAGTTCTGTGTGCAGAAAGGCGGATGGCTCTGTCCCTCTGGGAATGAGAGCAGAAGGGCCACTTGGAATTGGAACAGAGAAGCAGCCCCCACAAGCAGCAGCCTCTCAGCCCTCCTGCCCTCTTTTCCATTTCCCTTCTACCCTCATCGCAACCCTCTGTTCTGATCCTTCTCCTGGAACCCGCTGCTCATCCTGAGGGGACAGAACCCCAAAGAAATAGAGGTAGTGCTACCTCTAGAGGGAAGGGAGAAGCAGGCCCAACCTGGCCAGAGAGAGGCTCCGGCTGCTGAAGGAGTGAAGGCCCTTGCAATTCTCCTCATCTGGGAACTGTGTGTCTATCTAGAGGCTCTGTTCACCGGCCTCAGAGCCTCTGACATGGCTGCCCAAGCCACAGGACGCACATCTTTTTCCCTCCCCACAGTGATGACCAACCTCTACCGGCTGGGCAGAGAAAGGGCGCCACCTCCTGGCAAGACACGAGTTTAGGCCCAGTCATGACTCAACTCCCAAGTGCAACTTTTGCCCCACCTGCACCGCTTCACGCCGCAGTCACTGATGGCCCCTTCTAGGCTCTGGAAATTCAGACTTAGTTGAGCCATGACAAAATGATGTGGCCTCCACTCAACAACGAGGCTCAGCCAGAGCACCCTCCTTGTCCTTGGCGGTGCAGGCGTGTTTAGTCAGGCAACTGTGTATATATCGCATTGAGTTTTCCATATTTAAAAAAAAAAGCACCTGGGAAAGGAACGAGGAAAGTGAGAAGGTGAAAAGCGTCATAAATTTAGGACAGTGGCTCAAAGGTGAATGTCATCAGGCTTGTCCAAGTGGTGAATCATTAGCCTTGACTGGCCACCCAGCTTCCTCCAGGCAGCCAAGTGTGTGTCCAACTGTGAAGGAAAAAGGGAAGTTAATGACCTCTTGGGCCAGGCACAGTGGTTCACACCTGTAATCCCAGCACTCTGAGAGGCCTAGGCTAAAGCACCGCTTGTGGCCAGGAGTTCAAGATCAGCCTATGAGACCCCACCTCTACAAATAATAATAATAACAATAACAATCATCATCATTATCATCATTAGTCAGGCATGGTAGGACACACTTATAGTCCCAGCTACTCAGGAGGCTGAGGTGGGAGGATTGCTTGAGCTCAGGGACTGTGGCTGCAGTGAGCTAAGATAACACCACTGCACTCCAGCCTGGGCAACAGAGTAAGACCCTGTTTCTTTAAAAAAAAAAAAAAAAAAACAGACCTTCTGAGGTGCTAGAAACAGCAACAGCAGTTGAGTCTGAAAGGCAAGCTGTAAGATGTAATTAGGGATTATATAATTTGCTCAGAATACCCTTGATAACATGTAAGTCTATCATTTGGCTTTCAGATATTCTGCTTCTATATGTTTTATCTGAAAGTATATTGTGACAAACCAAAGGCAGCAGCATCTTCGTGGCCCCACAGGACAGGCCACGTGGTGAGTGTTGAGACCCTGTTTCCCCAGGAACGACACCCTCTGACACCATCAGAAAGCAGCTAGAGACAGCATGGTGTGAGGAGAAAACATGGGCACCATAGACCCGAATTCAAATCCCAGGCCTCCTACTTGAAAGCTCTATGACTTTAGAAAAGTCAGAATAAATCTCTCAGGTCTCAGTTCTTTATCTATAAAATGGGAATAATGCCAATGCCTGTCAAACCTACGTCCCAGAATTGGTAAAAGGTTCCAATGAGGCCACGAGTGGTGGCTCACACCTGTAATCCCAGCACTTTGGAAGGCCATGTTGGGAGGATCGTTTGAGGCCAGGAGGTTGACATCAGCCTGGGCAAAATCGCAAGACCCTGTCTCTACAAACAATATAAAACAGTTGGGGGGGCACACCTGTAGTCCCAGTCACTCGGGAGACTGAGGCGGGAAGATCTCTTGAACCCAGGAGTTTGAGTCTGCAGTGAGATAGGATCATGCCACTGCACTCCAGCCTGGGCAACAGAGCAAGATCCCAACTCTAAAAAAAAAGAGTGGGCTGGGCTCGGTGGCTCAGCCTGTCATCCCAGCACTTTGGGAGGCTGAGGCGAGTGGATTGCCTGAGCCCGCGGGTTCGAGACCCACCCGGGCAACTTGGCAAGACCTCATCTCTACAATAAAAATTAAAAATGAGCCGGGCATGGTAGCACACGCCTGTAGTTCCGGCTACTTGAAAGGCTGAGACAGAAGAATGGCCGGAGCAACAGAGTGAGACTCCAACTCAAAAAAAAAAAAGAGTGGGTGGGCTCAAAAGAGAGAAGGTAAAGGAAATGGAGAAGGAGACTGATGTTGGACGAATGTGAGTGTCCAGGCAGTAGGCAAAGCACTTTACATTGTCTCATTTAATCCCATAAGGATATGTAACCCGCAGGTTACAAACGAGGATATCTGTAGAAGTCAATTTTCCAAAGACCCCACGGTGGTAAGAGGTAGGTGGAACTCAAATTCAGGAGCACCTGATTTTCAGTGCCATATTTTATAGAGCACCAGACAAATGTGAGGGCAGGTTTTAGCTAGGAAATTTTCATGTGAGATGTCTGGGCCCATTTTCCTCCTGCCCGGCTCTTTGCCCCAGACCTCAGATTCTCTTTCCAACCAAAGCCCCAAAACATGGCTCCTAGAAAGTCCCAGGATGAGTTGTCTCCATCACCTGCAGTGAAGTGGCCTTCTCATGAGAGTGCCTGTCTTTCTAGCTTCTCTGTAGAGGTCAAGTGAACATGGGCCCCTCTGAGGGCACTGCTAACGCCAGGAAACTGGTGAGGAAGCCCTGTGGTTCTGAAACTGGTGAGGAAGCCCTGTGGTTCTGAGGGACCTCACAGTTTCTGAAAGCCACATCACCTATGGGGCGGCCCTTACTGTCCATATCATGGACAGCATGGCCGTTCTTCCCACAATTCCCCCCTAATCCCATCAGAAATGGAATCCCAGGAGGGGGTCACTGGTAGTCAGCCCCAGCGTGGAATTCTCTTATGTTCTGTTATGTTTTCCCACCAACCTGGGAGAGAGCCTGAATTCCATTTGAGGCTATAATTGCCTTCTCCATCTCTACCTGCTAGCCCCAAGGAATCTCAAACCCAACCCCTCTAAGCAACCTACATGTCACCAGTCATTTTCTCAACATTCTGTCTCAGTCAGTAGTGTGATCTTCCACACAGACGCCAAAGCAAAATCCACAGAGTCAGGCACAGGGTGGACCTCAGTGAAGGTTTGTTGAGTTCATTCACTGAACAAACATGGGTTGAGTGTCATCTGTGTGTCAGACATTCTTCTGAAGCTGGGGAGATTGTGGTGAACAAGTAGATGAAGGGTGAGAGGGAGGCGAGAAATACGTGTGTAATATAACCTTGTGTCGTCGTAAGTACAAAAAAGAAAATAAAGTAGAAAAAGTAGGTGGAGAGAGATGAAGTGCAGGGAGGGTCTGTCCTAGATAGCCCCCTCAGGGCAGGACTCTCGGAAGTGACATCTGAGCGGAGGTCAAGCTGATGTGAGGGCATGAGATATGCAGATATCTGGAAGGAAAAGGTGCCAGAGAATGACAAGTTCAAAGGCCCCGAGGCAGGACTGAACTTGAGAGTCTGAGTCAGAGCAAAGAGGCCCAAGTGGCTAGAACGGAATGCGCCAAGATGGTAGGAGATGAAGTTGGAAGGACAGACCACTTGGGGTCCCACAGGGCTGAAGGCCACGGGACGGACTCAGGCTGGAGGCCTTTGAAGGCTCTGATCAGGGAGTGAAATGAGCTGACTTACATTTTAGAAGATAATTATGCCTTCTGACTACTGTAGCTTTTCACATAACTCACATATTTTCATCTTACATCTACATATTCATATATTATAAATGTTAATATATGCATAACTTACATATATTCCGTTGCACATATCAAATACTACTTAATTTTAAAAATTTAAATCTAAGTGTGTGCTCAAAATATTCAGAATGGAATACCTGATTAGCCATGAGGCAACTTCTACTGTCAGTCTTCATATGACAGGGAAAATAATTTAGATGTAAGATCGGAGCTAAAGAGATGCAGTATACCCTCAATATAGAATAGTCTGGATATAGAATAATAGTCTGAAAATAGAGTTTCTTATAAGCCCATAAAAAGCCAATAAGCTATTTCATGATTTTCTTTTGCTATATTATTGATGTGGTCAAAAGAAAATATTAAAACGTATTTTAAATGCATGAGACACATTTTATGTTATTTTTTAAAACTGTGGTCAAATATGAAAAATGAAATTTACTATTTAACCATTTTAAGTATATAACTCAGTGGCATTCAGTTCATTCACACTGCTGTGCAACCGTCACCACCATCCATCAACAGAAATGTTTTCATCTTGCAAAACCAAAACTCTACACCCATTAAATAATAACTCCCATTCTCCTTCACCCCCTAAGCTCCTGGCAACCACCATTCCACTTTCTGTCTCTATGAGTCTAACTACTCTAGGTATCTCAAATAAGTGGAATCTTACAATATTTGTCCTTTTGAGACTGGCTTATTTCGCTTAGCATGATGTGTTCAAGATTCATCCATGTTGTAGCACGTTTCAGAATTTTCTTCCTCTTCAAGACTGAATCATATTGCATGTTTAGACCACATTATGTTTATCCATTCACCTCTCAGTAAACACTTGGGTTGCTTTTACCACGTGACTCTTATGAGGAACGCTGTTACGAATGTAGGTATACAAATATCTGTTTATGTCCCTGTTCTGGATTCTTGTGGGCATACACCCAGAAAGGAAATTGAAGGCTCATATTCTATTTCTAGTTTTCTGGGGAGTTTTTTGTGGTTTTTTTGGTTTGGTTTTTTTTTTTTGAGGAGCTGCCATACCGTTTTTCACAATGACTGAATCATTTTCCATCCTCTCCAACAGTACACAGTTCCAATTTCATCACATCCTCACCAATGTCATCTTCTGTTGTTGTTGTTGTTGTTGTTGTTGTTGTTGTTGTTTTTAATAGTAGCCATTCTAATGGGTGTAAGATGGTATCTCATTCTGATTTTGACTGTATTTCCCTAATGATTTGTGATGTTGAGTATCTTTTCACATGCTTGTGGACTGTAGATCTTCTTTGGAAAAATGTCTTTACAAGTCCTTTTGTCCATTTTGAATTGGGTTTTTTCATGTGTGTAAGCTGTGTGAACTCTCTATATATGAACTCTATATGTTCTGGATATTAACCCCTCATCAGATATATGATTTACAAACATTTCTTCCCATTCCATGGGTTACTTTTCACATTGTTGATTGTGTCCCTTGAGGAACAGCAGTTTTACTCTTAACAGTCAACTTATCTACTTTTTCTTTTGGTTCCATATCCAAGGAATGTTTTCTTAATTGTTTTGTCTGCCCTCTAAAAAACTGACTACACTGAATCAAGCATGAAAACAGAAAAGTGTACATAGGATTGTAGACCAAAGTGGTCATAGTGGGAACGGAGAATAGTGGATGGTTTTGGAGATATGTTTTAAAGACAGAATCTATACAACCTGATTAAATGGATTGACAAAATAAAGAAAATAAAAGAATAAAGAATCATGACTCATGCTTCTTTGGCCTGAGCTACTAAATAGCACAGAGCAGGCATATTTCAAGTGCCACCATGAAATGGGAATAGGAGAAGAGCTGATTTGTAGGGGGTTTGATCATGTTTTGTCTATCATATATTCAAATAGAGTTGTCTGATAGGTAGTTGGATATACAAGTCTAGAACTGAGAGGAAAGATTGATGTGGTAGGCATACACTTGGAATTTCCTAGTTATCTATTGTCATAATACTACATACCAACCATGACACCTTAATTATTTGTACATCAGGTGAGGCTGACTTGGTGACTCTGCTAATCTTGGATAGACTCACTCACATGTCTGGGATCTGCTGGTTGGCTGTTTATCCAGCCTGAGCTCTCTGCTTCACATCTCTCCCATCCTCCAGTAGACTCTCCATCCGCTGAAGATGTTCTCATGGTAATAGCAGAGAGGAAGACCAAGCCTACTTGCCCAAGCATTTTTCAAGTCTCTGCTTCATAATTTGCTGATATTCCATTGGTTAAATTTAGTCATATGGCCTAGCCCCGAGACGGAGTGGGGGAGCATTGCAAAGTTACATGGCAAAGAGCACAGAGCCAGGGAGAGGTGAAGAAATGGGGTCATGTTTGCAGTTCCCACATCACAATTGTGTAGAGATTGCATTGAATGCCTTGGGACTTAAGGGAAACTCTAGATGATGAAAAGAAGGATGAGAATGACTTGTCTTGGATAAGAATCAAGGAGGAATAATGAAAGGCACCATTTCTGAGTCTTAACTCTGCCGGTCTGCATTTGTAATCTGAACTACTTATTGTAATAGTAGAAACAATGAAATCTTAGGATGAGCTGGAAGATGACTATGTTCTGGTATAGGCTGGCGGTGGCAGAGTTGCTGAGAAGTGTTCAGATTCAGATTAATTTTGAAGGCTGAGCTAACAGAGCTGGCTGGGAGTGATGAACAAGTGGGAAACAAGGAGATTCCTGGTTTTGGTTTTGTTTCTGTTGGGGTTTTTTGCCTAAACAACTAGAAGGGCCATTACTAGGATGACGATGACTGGGAGACAGCAGGTGTGTGAGGATAAAATGAGATTGTGGTTTTGGACACAAAGGTTTGAGATCCCTGTGGAGCTGTTCTACAAGTAATTGAATATGAGAGTGTGAAGTTCAGGTAAAAGGTCAAGGTCAAAGATACAACTTTAGGCCGGGCTCGGTGGCTCAGCCTGTAATCCCGCGCCTTGGGAGGCTGAGGTGAGTGAATTGCCTGAGCCCGCAGGTTCGAGACCCTCCTGGGCAGCGAGACCTCATCTCTACAGTAAATCAAAAAATAAGCTGGGCATGGTAGTGCATGCCTGTAATTCCGGCTACTTGGAAGGCTGAGGTGGAAGGATCGCTGGAGCCCAGCAGGTCGAGGCTGCAATGGCCGGGAGCGGCCACTGCACTCCAGCCTGGGCAACAGAGTAAGACTCCAACTCAAAAAAAATAAATAAATAAAAAGATACAACTTTAGGAGCTATCAGCGAGTGAGGATACTTAAAACCGTTGGAACAGATAAGATCACCTAAGTTATGATACATCTAGAGAAAAGATGACAGGCTAACAGATTAACTGAATTCTACTCCTTTAAGTCCACATCCAGTAGACATCCACTGCCTACTTAATCTCTCAATTGTGGACCCTCCTGTGTCATCCCTGCTACTGCCACTGTCTTAGCCAAAAGTCTTCCACTTTCACCTAGACCACTGCAACTGCCTCAACCGGTCTCATTCCCTCCAAGATCACTCCATTAGTTCATTCTCCATATACAGCAATCAGGGAGATCTTTGTCACACAAATCTATTTTTGTCACTCCTGCTTAAAAATCTTAATACAAACTTGATAATGAACGTATCAGTCTGATATCATCTGAACCCAGTGATGAAAGTTAACATGGCTACCCATGGAACAAACGTTATTCAGTAGAACTCAACAGCACCACCAATGAAGTCTTCCTGTTCAGACCCTTAGCTCTAACTACTAGCTTGTAGGAAATAAGGTAGTTAGAGGAGTTTGTAGCACCATGAGGGTACAACCAGTCAAAACGCAAACGCATTCTACAGAACACCCCAGTCCCTTACAAAAGAGAAAAATTAAGGTGGGAGCTGGTGTAGATAACTAGCATAGACTAAGCAAAATCAAGAAACAAATCACCCACATGATGTGTGTGGACTGTTTGGATTCTGATTTAAACAAACCAATGGTAAAAAGACATTTTTGAGATAGAAAATTCATCATAGACAGAATTTTGAATGACATTAAGAAATATCTATTTGCTTGATGTGAAAATGATATTGTGGCTATATTTTTTTAAAGAAATTATTGGTTATATTTTTGTAGTTATATATTTTTTTAAAAAAGAAATTATACTGAAGGTACTGGATTTGCTTCAAGATACTCCAATAATTAAAGAAGAAAGTTGAGGGAGACAAGGTAACAAAAATGGGAGAATGTTAGTGGTTACTTAAACCAGGTTGTAGGTACACAAGGCTTCACTGTACTCGTCTCTCTACTTTTGTATTTGAAATTTTTTCAAAAAAAAAAAGGAAAATTTTAACACATGCAGCAAGTCAAGTATTATTAAGGTGGCTCTATCTTAATTTCAATCTTTTCTCTCTAACCCTCATGACATGTTATGTTCCAGAAGCACCAAAACCCATGGTTACTCAATAAAAGATATTCACAATTTTAGCAATACATATCTAACAAGATATTAATTAATATCTATTTTGATCTTCTTAAAGTCAGACATATTTAAAATGCCCACAACCGGCATGAATGTATTCCTATCGATAGTCTACAATGGAGCAACATTTATTTTGTGTTGTTAATGAGTAGATTTCATTAGAACACTATCCACCCCATTTCCTGAACACCTGTGCAATTCTCTTTGATACCTCCAAGGCTTTCCTTGTACCGTTTCCTCCTTGTGGATGCCCTTCCTCACTTCGTCACCTGGAAAACACCTTCCATGTCCCCCTCCAATGCCAGCTCCTTTATGACCCTCCCCGTATCTTCTCCTTGGCCCTGCCTACCATTCCAAGCAGAGTTCAGTGCTCTCTCCTCTGGGTTCCCCAGCTCCCTGCATAGACCTCGTCACCACTCCAAGTTGTGAGTGTCTGCTGTCTCTTCTGCTAGATAGGGAACTCCTTGGTGTGTCTTCTCCATGTGTGTTGTCCCTCAACCCTGGCACATGACAAATGATAGATAAATTTTTGAAGAAAAATGAGACAGGAAGAGAGGGAGAGAAACAAATAAGGAGGAAAGAGAGAGAGGGAGAGGGAGGGAGGAAGGAAAGAGGGAAGGAGGGGGGAAGGGCTGGAGAGAGGGAGGGTTCACTTCTCTTCCTCCCCTCTTCTAATTGCAGAGACTCCTCAGATAATACCTGTGTCCTCAGGGAGCTCAGAAGCACTCATTCCTTACTACTTACATCACACACCGCTAGAAGCCCACTTCCCATCCAGCTCATGCCCACCAGGGTAGACCATCTCCAAGCAGATAGAGTCAGTGTGAATGGAGAGAAATGGATTGGTTTGGAAATGTGTTTTGAAGAGAAAATCTATACATTTGGACTTTCCTAGTTATCTATTATCTAGGATTAAACGGGTCAGCAATAGAAAGAAAAATAAAAGAATGAAGAATGACTCCTTTTTTGGTGTGAGCTCCCAGGTAAATGCATGGAGCCCCATTTCTCTTCCTCCTCCATCCCCAAATCAACAGTAGCCAAAGGGACAGAATTCAACCTCTAAGTTTTTACAGGGCAGTACTTTTCTGGCCCCAACCCTGTAGACTACAAAAGAGGATGGGCAAAGCCCCAGAATTGTGTTTCTACGCCTCTCCTGACAGGCCCCCTTTGGGAAGTCCTCCAGTCGGGCGCTTTGGTGCCTTGAAGGATCCAAGGCCCTGATGGAAGCCGGAAACGTGATTATGACCACTCTCCCCGACAATTACTGGCTCGGGCACTCTAACAGCTCTTAGCAAAAATTACCCCTCCATCATGATGAAGACAGAAACAGCAGTCACAAATGAGTGCCAGCTCTGCGGCACGTGGCTTGCAGGGTTAACCCTTGGGAGCTCACAGTCCCTCACCCACACCTCTAGTAGCTGGAAAACCCCAGGGTCCTGAGACGCAGATGCCCCCACCCCATGCTTGTTCCTACAATCCTCCCGGGATGGCTGTGTGCCCTTCAGTCAAGTGCCTGCCTCTGGTGTCCGGTCTAAAGTCAATTCCCCGCAAGCCAATTCTATGGCCACACGTTGAGGTTCAGCTCCCACTGACCAGGTGGTGGTACCCCAAGGGGAAGTATGAATCCCCCTGACATGCTTCACCACCTTTCCAGATTCTAAATGTGGCCTCTGTGCTCAGGTAAACTTGGTTCCAAGAAAGAAACTTTCTTGCATTCTGGTTTATGGCGCAAACATGAAATTAATCTGACACAGAGTGGGGCACGGACCAGTGTGCATTCAGACTAGAGGATTGTTGCTTGAGTCGTAAGAGAAGGGGATAAGTCCCCAAGTGTCCCAAGCAGCTGTTGAAATATCAAGTGACCTTGGAAGTCACCCCGTCCCTCCAAGACCCAGCCCTCCGCAGAGGCCTCACTAATATTCTGTGGGAACCTCCACCCAAAGGAGACAGAAGACAGGTATAGTTAAGACAGACCACTAGAAACAGGCATACTTGGGTCCAAATGCTGACAACATCCCTTATTAGCTGTGGGTTTTGGGAGAGGGTTTCCCCAAGCCTGATGACTCATCTGTCAAGTCTTTTTTTAACTTCACTCACCAGGTTGTCAGGAGATTCAGTGAGACGATGTGTAAATCACCAGTGCCTGGCATGTGGTACCACTCTGATGGGTGGTTTTTGTGATCAGCCCAGAGGAGCAATCAAGACTGAGACTTGCCGAGTACTTCCTTTCATGACAGCACAGACTCAGTGCCAGGCACTGTTGTCAAGGGCTCCACGTGCCCTGTGGTGATTCATGCAATCCTCATAACAACCCAAAGAAGTAGGCACTGTTATGATTTCTGTTTTACAGATGACAACACTGAGGCAATGCCTTGTAAAATATTTAGCTTGAGATCCACATCTAGTAAGTGACAGAATCAAGATCTGAGGTCAGGCTGTCCAGCTCCAGAGTACAGCTCATAACCCCCACACTTGAAGCCATCTTTGTAAGATTAATGAAAGCTACAAGGTTAGAATTGTAATGGGGCCCTGAATTTTTTAAGATCCAAATAATAAGATGTTTGTTATGCTTATTTCCTTTTCTCTTTGACCTTTTCTGCCTCCATGCCTATCCTAGCCCCCTGCAAGATTAACAAACTTGTTTTTCTCTTGAAGAACAATGGGCTGTGGGTCATGCTGACCACCTTGATGGTATCCAGAAGTTTAATCAGCCGAAGTATGCTGAGCGGCTTTGATCACCAGGGATTCCTTCTCCTGTATCCATTGGTCACAAGACTTGTAACTTCCCCAATTGCTCCTATAGATAACATAACCGGCAACTGGTATTTGACATGTTTTTCAGGCTCTGCATCCTGGTAGACCATCTGACGCCGATCAGATCAGTGACCCGTGACCCCCACCCTGAAACTGACTACACTCCGCCAGAAGACAATTTCAGCACCGCTATGATTTCATTCCCAACCAATCTGCAGTACCAATTCCCTTGCTCCCTGCCTGCCAACTTATCCTTAAAAATCTTAATTTCTGCGTTCTTGGGGAGGTGGATTTGAGAACTATCTCCCACCCTCCTCACTCAGCTCCTTGCAATTATTAAACTCCTTCTCTGTTGCAACAGTTGCTGTCTCAGTCTTGGCTTTTCTGGGCAGTGGATATAAGAACAAGGGAGGCTGCTTCACTACCTCTCGTAGTGTATGCGGAGGACCCAAAAAGAACTAGAATTATCCTCTGGAGGGCGGACCTCTTGTAGTACAGGCTTCCCCCATTAGGTAAGTATTCTGGGAACCCATCAGCATCAATGTACCAGCTATTGGTGTGAGAGGCTGCATTCGGCTTCAGTGATTCTTTTTTTTGTGGCAAACAGATGACTGGTTCTTCCACTATGACAATGCACCTGCCCACATGGCGTTGAGTGCTCAGCAGTTTTTGACCCAAAAGGGCATGACCTCCATGCCCCACCCTCCCTATTCACCCTGTCTCCCCATGAGCAACCTTTTTTTGTTTCCCCTTATGAAAAAAGTCCTCAAAGGGAAACATTTTGCTAATGAGGAAGATGTGAAACAAAAATAGCAGAAGCACTAAAAAGCATCAATATTGATGAGTTCAAAAACTGTTTTGAGCCGTGGAAAAAGTGTCCCGATAGGAATATTGTATCAGATGGAGAGAACTTTGAAGGCAGCTTAAGTTTAAACATGTAAGAATAAACACGGCCGGGCTCGGTGGCTCAGCCTGTAATCCCACGCCTTTGGGAGGCTGAGGTGAGTGGATGGCCTGAGCCCGCGGGTTCGAGACCCGCCTGGGCAGAGAGACCTCATCTCTACAATAAATCAAAAAAAATCAGCCAGGCGTGGTAGCGCATGTCTGTAATTCCTCGGAAGGTTGAGGCGGAAGGATCGCCGGAGCCCAGTAGGTCGAGGCTGCAGTGGCCGAGAGGGCCACTGCACTCCAGTCTGGGCGACCGAGTGAGACGCCAACTCAAAAAAAAAAAAAAAAAAAGAATAAATACACAATAGTTTATAAATAAATTCTGGGGTTTTTTGGATTCCCCTTCATATACCAGCAACTTAAGATTGCAGAGTCCTGTTGATATCCATCCCAGGACCATGTAGGCATGCCTGGCTCACTGACCTATCTGGTGGGAACAAGCTCGCCAGCCCATGCATGGGCTGCCCCAAGCTGTCTTGCTGCAGGAAAGTCAGGACTGCTCCGTGTCTTCCTTGTTGCCTTTCATTGGGTGTCTCGTTTGCCTATAGGGCTCACCATGATATTCTGGGCCTTCCCATGACTGCTTCCTTCCTGGCCTTCTCCTTCTGGGTAATTCTCTCTTGGCTTCAGGATTCAAACATCAGTTTCTTCTGGAAGTCTTCCCAATTGATTAAGTGCCCTGGCTCAGAGCTTACCCTGAGCAAACATCTAACAGAAGCGTTTACTGCACTGCATTGTCATGGTTGGTGATGTTTCAGTCACTACCCCCTCAGAATTGCATGCTGTGTGAGGGCAGGGTTGGTATCTTATCCCACTTGGTGATCCAACCCACACGGGCTCTTTCCTCTAGCAGAACATACCAGCACATAGGAAGAGCTCAATAAATGTTACAGTCAGAGGACCTTTGACCTTCCACAGACCCTAGGGAAGGGACTTCAGAAACACTGTGTTAACAGTAATCTCGCTGTCCCATCTCATCCAATACCTTAAAAATAAATCTTGATCAAGAGCAACAATAAACTTGCTCTGAGTTCCTCTACAGGTTTAAAGAGACTTCCCGCTCCCTCCAGGCTCTTTATAAAGAAAAGAAGGTTAAAGAGAATGAGAAGTGGGGGAGAGGTCTGTTACAACGCATATGGATACTAGTATAGATATGGCATTTTTAAACAAATCATACATAAAAAGAAATGAAGTACCAATACATGCTAAACTTGGATGAATCACAAAAACATTATGCTAAATGAAAGGAGCCAAACATAAAAGACCAACATATTGTCGGATTTCTTTTATATGTAACATCCAGAATGGGCAAATCCATAGAGACAGAAAGCAGATTCTCAGTTGCCAGGGGCCAGCAGTGAAGTAAGGAAGGAGAAGGTGAGGAAGGTTTACTTCAAAGGAATGGAGTGTCCTTCTGGCAAGATAAGAAAGTTTTGAAACTAGAGAGAGAAGGTGGTTGTTCAACATTATGAATGCATTAAATGCCACTGAATTTTACTCTTTAAAATAGTTAATTGAACCAGGTGTGGTGGTGCACAGCTGTAGTTCAAGCTATTCTGGAGGCTGAGGCAGGAGGATCACTTGAGGCCAAAAGTTCAAGGTGAACTGTGCTGTGATTGCACCACTGCACTCCAGCCTGGACAACAAACCAAGACCCCGTCAAATAAATAAGCAAACCAACAAAATGGTTAGTTGTATGCAATGTGCATTTCACCTCAGTTTAAAAAAAAAATAAAAGACAGGATCCCTAGACTACCCTAAGGAGTTCGTTCAAGCTTGTCACGTATAGGGAGCCCACTCTGTGTCTCCTCACAGTCCCAGCATCCAGGGCAGTGTCTGGGGCAGGAGAGACAGGACAGAGCCTGCAGTGTGTTAGTTCACAATCTAACTAGGCCCAAGAGGTAGGCTCGGGGACCACTGGAGTGGCATTCATGGGGATTCCCTTTCTGGTTATGATCACTATAACTGTAAATGTAATATCTATAATATAATAGCAGAGGAAAAAAAACAGAGACAAACCCCTCTAAGAGCTCCAGCTCTAATAGTCTTAAAATCAATGTGGCTGTCACTCAGCTTGTGAAGGATCATACTCTTGGGACAGGATGTTTTCCTGTGGGCCTGGCACACCAGCAGGAAGAAGGAACTCTTCTTAAGGTCAAAAGGATGCACTTCTTGGAGCCTGTCCCTGCTTTCCTCCCTTCACTCCTCTGGCACAAGAGACCTGTTGCCCAGTGGCAACAGGTCAACTTCTCCAAAGCCAGGAGCTTATATTGCAACTTAAAGACGATAGTCTCCAATTCTCTTTCTGGGAAACTTCCATAATGATCCCCTGCGTATCAAGGAGCTCAATTTAAGTTCAATGACTTCTCCTGTGTAGGTGCTGTATAAGCTAGGGGACTGGAAAAAGCAAGAAGAATGATTATACACCCCAGAAGCCAGGACATCTAGAGTAGCTACCTGCTGTATTGCCCACAGCTGACAACACCACACTCCTCCTCTCTTTCCCATCCCCAGTCCACATGACAGGACTAGACCCCCAGTCACCATCTTTGCTCAACTTAACTCAGTCACTATTGTTGATATGACCTAATCAGGGATTTCCCCATGAGACTTTGGCCAAGTTACTTCACTAAACCTCATTTTCCTTACTGTAAGCCAATGATAATGAAATTGTTGAAAGGGTTAAATTCAATAATATTGCAATGTTTCTCAAATTTGGATCCACAAATATATTTTCTGAGTGTTACAAATTTTCAGAAACTAAATTTTTTTTTTTTTTGAGTTGGAGTCTCACTCTGTTGCCCAGGTTGGAGTGCAGTGGCACGCTCATGGCCACCCCGGTGTCAACCTGCCGGACTCCAGTGATCCTTACGCCTCAGCCTTCCAAGTAGCCAGAACTGCAGTTGTGTATTACCATACCCAGCTAATTTTTTTTATTTATTGTAGAGACAAGGTCTCTCCCAGTTGCCGGGGCTGGTCTCGAACCCACAGGCTCAAGCAATCCACTTGCCTCAGCCTCCCAAAGTCCTGGGATTACAGGCCGAGCCACCGAGCCTGACCTGAAACTACATTTTTAATATGCAGGGGTTTTTTGGATAGCAAGCCAAAATTTCTAATACTAATATATTCTAGATTATCTGGTTGACTACCTCATGACCAAGTCCTAACCAGGAGATTTAAGTATTAAAGTTTTCAATGGCCAGTTCCGAGGAAACACTGAAAACACATATCGCACAAATGTTGTGTGGTATTGTTTGACTATAAAATTGGTGAAAGTGTTGACTTAAGCAGCAGTGAATTTTTGTGTGTGTGTGTGCTATTTCATTCCATTTTTGACCAAAACTTTTCTTTAAGTAGTTTATTATGGAAAATTGTCACACTAACTTAAAAGAAAGGATGAAGAAGATATGTAGATTGTCTGCTGGAAAATTCAATAAAAATACCAAATGTGAAAATAAATAAAAATAAAAAATAAATAAAGTTTTCAATGGCATCTGCACTAGTGTTAGCATCCGTGACTACTATTTTAATGATCTTCAGCCATTAAAAAGAGATAGACTTAATATGTAAATGTGCTATCTTAATATGTTAAAAGAAAGACTGTTAATATGTAAATACTGAGTTCATTTAAAGATGGGCCAAATGATGTCATAGCACACTGTAAAATGGAAGCTTCAGGATGATGCAGTGATTAAGTAGAGAAACTTAGTGGGAGAATTGAATCATCACTCAGCACAAGAGAGCATTGATATGACAAAAACCAAACCCACACCACAGTCAGACACTACAATTCACAGTATGAACAGCTTCTTAGTTTCAACAAACACTGTCATCTGTCACATTCAATAAATGATGTGGGTTTGCATTGCTTTGTGTCATACTTTTGTTTGCACTTATCAATTTCTTTTTGTTTTATAGTTGTTTAAATATTGTAAGCATAAGAAGGCTAAACCTAGTTGTCTGTCGATACATATGTAAGGAACAAAATAATTGTCTAAAATAACATAAGCGAACTCTAGGAGCCCATGAAAGAATATGTTTCCTTTTAAAGAAGACCACATATTAATCAAGCTGGAGAAACACAGGATAGGCCATGGAAAGTGGTCAGCATGGTGTGTAGGAATGGTGGTTATTATTAAGCCTGTGAGAGAATACTGGAGTTCCAGTCCCAGGGAAGATGGAATAGCCATCTATCACACTTCATCCTGTTTCATTTAAGTGTGTTCAGTGTGGCTATAAACCTTGGACAGAATGCATAGAAGAGCTATCTCATCTCCTACTTTCTCAAAAGCAAATAGAGAGTTTATTTTTTTTTTTCCATCTATTATTCTCCAACCTGAATGCAATGCAGCCCAAAACCCAGAAGAGGCACTGGGGCACAGAGCATGAACTCCAGGAGAAGCTTCTAGATCTGGCTTGGAATTTTTTTAAAAAAAGAGAGAATTCCTAACACTCAAATAGAGTGCAGAAATCCTCTGATATTTTTTCTCAGTTAACTCACACTCCAGCTCCCAAAAAATGCCATAGAGCAAAAGAATCTCACTGAAATCAAAACTCAGAGGAAGAAGAACACCTTCCTCTCTAATTAGAAAAGCTATGGTCCCAAGTGAACCCCCATGGCTTTTTTTTTTTTTCTGTCTCTCTTTCTCTCTCTCTGTCCATCCACTGCTCAGTTCCAGAGATGGGCACACTTGTAAAAATCAGCAGCAAAATTGGGTAAACAAAGCCCCAAATTTCTGGCTAGCAGACAGATAAGGGAGACCCAGGGACCCAAAAAGCAATAAGGAGGTTGTAAAGAGGGAAACGGTTAAAAAAGTGATCCCATAAAATATATTATTAATTCTTTGGCACACTCCTAACTTATAGATGTGTGGATCTGATCCCTCACAGCACACCAAAGATTGTGAACACTGAACTAATAGACCACCACCCATAACCCAGACTGGACACTGGGGATTACACACATGGGTGAGAGGCAAATAGCGCACAAAGGATTTTCAAAAACCAAGTTGGCATGGGAACAACAACCTACAAAAAGTGAGTTGGAACCTGTAACCTGAATCTGACCAGGTTACTAATTATCTACTAAAACAAAAATATCAACATTCTCCGCAGGACTTTTTTAAAGGCCAAGAGTCTCATAACAAAATATTTTAGACATTCAGGATACAATCCACAATTATTTGACATATGAAGAGTCAGAAAATGTTCAACTCACTTGGAAAAAGACAATCAACCAATAGATATCAATATCTACATAACACAAAAGGTTAATTTATCTGACAAAGACTTTAAAACAACTATTATAAATATGCTCCAATAAATAATCACTAACACTCTGGAAACTAATGTAAACATAGAACAACTGAGAATAGAAATAGAAGATATTAATAAAAATCAAATAGAAAGTTAAGAACTGAAAAATATAGTATTATCTTAATAGCAAAATAGGGATGACAGAGGAAAGAGTCCACAAACTGAAAGATAAATAAGTAAGAATTATTCAAAGTGAACAATAGAAATAAATTTTTAACAAACAAAGCCTTGAGAGCCCATAGGACTCTAACAGAAAGATTTATATTTGTATTATAGTCTAAAACAGAGAAGGGAAATGCATGCTGCTGAAAAATATTTAAAGAAATAATGATTGAAAAGTTACCAAATCTGGAAAAAGAAATAAACCTACAAATTCAAGAAGCTCAGTAAACCCAAAACAGGATAATTCCAAAAGACCTATGACCAGACACATTATAATCAAATTGCTGAAAACCAAACAAAAAGTAAACGTCTTGAAAGCTACCAGATAAAAACAACACACCTATAGATGAACAATGATTCAAATGACTGTGGATTTGTCATTAGAAACCAGGAGGCCAGGAGGAAGTGGCACACAGTTTTAAAGTGCTGACAGTAAAGAACTGTCAACTCAAGATTCCATATCCAGGAAAAATATCCTTCAGGAATTAAAGTGAAATACAGATCTTCTTCTCAAATAAAGAAAAACTTTAAAAATCTATTGGTAGCAGCCCTGCTCTAAAAGAATTGCTAAAGGAAATTATTCAGAAAGAAGGGAAATAATAGAAGAAACTTTAGAACATCAGGAATTTTTCTTAAATGGCAAAAGAAAGGGTAAATATCTGGTTAAGTATAATAAACTGTTCTTTATCTCTTATGTTCTTATAATTAAAAACAAAATTATAGCATCATCTGGTGAGGCATTCAAGTATGTAGGTGCGTTATCTAGATAACTTGAACCTAAAATGGGGAGAAAAGAGCAACTAATGTGATAAGATTTCTACACTCCACCTGGAGTGGTAAAATATAAACTCTAAGTAGTCTGCAAAACGTTAGGCATATGTATTGTAATTTCTAGAACCATTTAAAAGCATACAAAGAAATATACTAAAAAAGAAATTTAAATGAAATCTAAAAGCTATTCTAAAAGCCTAAATAAAAACAAGAAAGGGGAACCAACTGAACAACAAAAAAAGAGAGCACAAACATAAAACAAATAATAAGATAGTAGCCATAAAGTGTAATATACATTAATTATGTTAAGTAAAAAATAATCTAAATGTACTAATTGAAAGGCAATTATTTTCAGAACAGACTTTTAAAAAAAGAATCCATGACGAAATGATATGCTGTGTACAAGAAACATAACTCTAATAATGATATAGGTAGATAAAAATAAATGGAGAAAGACATATCATGCAAACTCTAAACAAAAGAAATCACAGTGACCACATTAAAATCAGACAAAAAAGAGTGCAGAAATGTGAAAATTAAACAGCTCAATCCACCAAGAAAAAACAGCAATTCTAAGTGTGTACTTAACAACAGAACTTCAAAACACAAGAAGCAAAGACTAATTAAAAACTGAAAGGAGAGGTAAGCAAGCCTATAATTACAACTGGAGGCTTGAACACTCTTCTCTTATTAATAATAATAAATAGATCTAGTAGACAGAAATTCAGCAAGAATACAGAATTACAGAACAGCACCCTCAACCAACTGAATCTAGTTGACAGTTATAGAACATTCCACAACAGAAGAGTATACATTCCTCAATAGAATACTTCCACCAAAAATAGCAGAATACACATTCTTGGAACATTCACAAAGAAAGATCATGCTGTGGGTCATAAAATAAACCGCTAACAAGTTAAAAATAATGGAAACCACACCAAGTATGTTCTCTGACCATAACAGAATTAAGCATGATCAGTAACAGAGATATCAGAAATATCACCTATTGGAAATCAAACAATACACTTTCAAATAATGTGTAGGTCAAAGAAGAAGTCTGAAGAAGAATTTGGAATTATTTTAAATTCAACAAAAATGAATATATAATATAACAAAATTTGTGAGATGTCACTAAGGCAGTACTTATAGAGAAATGTATAGCATTCAATGACAGTATTATAAAATAATCAAGATTTTAAGTCAATAATCAGTTACCACAGTAAGAAACTAGAAAGAGAAGAAAAATAAATTGCGATAAAGCAAATGGAAGGGAATAATAAAAAAAGGCAGACATTAAAAAAATTGAAAATAACAAAAAAAGGAAATTAACAAAACCAAAAGCTGGTTATATGAAAGGATCAATAAAATTGAAAACCTCTGGAAAGAATGACAAAGGGCCAGGCTGGGTGGTTCAGCCTGTAATCCCAGCACTTTTGGGAGGCCAAGGCAAGGGGTTTGCCTAAACCTGCAGGTTGGTGACCACCCCAGGCAACTTGGCGAGACCTCATCTCTATAATAAATAAAAAATTAGCCAGGTGTGGTAGCACATGTCTATAGTTCCAGCTACTTGGAAGACTGAGGCAGAAGGAATGCTGGGGTCCAGCAGGTCGAGGTTGGGGTGGCCGTGAGTGTGCCACAGTACTCCAACCTGGGCGACAGAGTGAGACTCCAACTCAAAAAAAAGAAAAAGAAAGAAAGAAAAACTGATAAAGGGTAAAAATAGAGAGATAGAAGAGACACAAATTATCAGTACTAGCATTGACAAAGGCATAACCACTATCACTATAGACCCCATAGACATTTTTAAATAGTAAGGGAATAATAAAATAATTCTGCACACATAAATGTGGCACATTAGATAAAACATACCAATTCTTCAAAAACCACAAACTATTCAGACTCATCCAAGATAAAATAGTCCAAATAGTATTGTAACTATTAAATAAATTGAATTTCTAATTAAGTTCTGCCCCTCAAAAAAGCAGAACTAGATGGTTTCCGCAGAACTAGATGGTTTCACTGACAAATTCTATCAAACATTTAAAGATGAATTAACACTAATTCTAGACAAGCTCTTCTAGAAAATAAAAAATGGGAAGGATTTTGTTTCAGTTTATGAAACTCATATTATCTTGATACCAAAAACCAAAGACAGTACAAGAAAGAAGAAGAAAAAAAAATGAGGAGGAGGAGGAGAAGAGGAAGGGAGAGGAAAAAGAGGAGAAAGAGAAGAAGGAGAATGAGGAGAAGAAGAAAAGGAAAAGGAGGAGGAGAAGGAAGGAAGGAACACCAGAGGCCAATATTCCTCATGAACACAAATACAAAATATTCAAAAACGATTGCAAATTAAATCCAGGAAAATATAGAAAGAAAAATACATCACCAACAAGTGGAATTTATTCTGGAAACGCAAGGTGGTCTGATATTCAAAAATAAGTTCATGGGATCCATCATATCAACAGTCTAAAAAAGAAAGACCACATGATCATATCAATCAATACAAAAAAGCATTTGGCAAAATTCAACATCTAATCATGTGGGGTTTTTTTAATCCCAACAAACTAGGCACACAAAGGAACTTCTTCAGCCTGTTAAAAGGCAGCTACAAAAACCTACATCTAACACTATACTTAATGAGAGACTGAATTATTTTCTCTTAAGATTGGAAAGAAGATACTCTTACCAATCAGCTTCAACATCACACTGGAAATTCTAGTTACAGTATCAAGGCAAGAAAAAGAAATAAGAGACATACAGATTGGAAAGGAAAAAATAAAACTGCCTTTACACACAAACAACATAATTTTCTAGGTAAAAAAAATCCTAAGGAATCAACAACAACAAACAAACAAAATCCTAGAAACAAGTGAGCTTAGTAAGGTCATAGGCTAGGGGAATCAATGCAAAAATCAATCATATTTCTAGATATTGGCAATGTAAAACTGGAAACTAACACTTAAAATATATATACCATATATAATACCAATCTTAAACAGAAATACTTAAGTATAAATTTTTTAAATATGCATAGAATCTTCATGTTACAAGCCATAAAATGCTGATGAAAAAAATTCAAATTTGCCTTAAATCATTAGGCATACCATATTCATAGATAGAAAGACTTAGTATAGTAAGGCTGCTCATTTTTCCCACATTAATTTATAAATTTGTAGAGTTTCAATAAAATTCCCAGCAGAATTATTTCTCATAGATTTAGACAAGATAATTACAAAATTTATATAAAAAGAACCTAGAATCCCTCAAACAATTTTGAAAAGGAAGAATAAGATTGTAGGAAACATACTACCTGATTTTAATACTTAGCACAATGCTATAGTAGTTAAGACATAGCATTTCAAGGAAATAGACACATATATATCAATGAAAAAGAATCACATGCAGAAATAGACCCATACAAACACAACCAACTGGTTTTCGACAAGGGTGCAAAAGTTATTCACTAGAAAGAGGACAGTCTTTTCAGCAAATGTTATGGGAACAACTAGACATCCATATGCTAAGCAGAAAATGAACTTCAACTTAAATCTCATACTATGTACAAAAATTAAATCAAAAGGATCCTAAATATAAAATGCAAAACCAAAAATGTGTAAAAGGCATAGGCAAAAATCTTTGAGATCTGAAGTTAAGCAGAACATTCTTAGATACGACACCAAAAGTATAACCTATTTCAAAAGATAGTCAGACATGGTGATGCATCCCAGCTATTCAGGAGGCATAGGTGGGAGGATTACTTAAGCCCAGAATTTTGTGCTATGATTGTGCCTCTGCACTCTAGGGTAACAATTTTTAAAAATTGAAATTAAAAACTGAACTTCTTCAAAATTAAAAATTTTTGGCCACCAAAAGACATTGCTGAGAGAATGAAAAACCAAGCTACAGACTGGGAAAAATATTTTGAAATCACATATTTAACAAAGGACTTTTATTCAGATGTATCCAGAACATATAAAGAGTGCTCAATGCTCAACAATAAGAAAACAAATGGGTCAGGCTCAGTGGCTCAGCCTGTAATCCCGTGCCTTTGGGAGGCTGAGGTGAGTGGATTGCCTGAGCCCACAGGTTCGAGACCCGCCTGGGCAGCGAGACCTCATCTCTACAATAAATCAAAAAATCAGCCGGGCATGGTAGCGCATGACTGTAATTCTGGCTACTTGGAAGGCTGAGGCGGAAGGGTCACCGGAGCCCAGCAGGCGAGGCTGCGGTGGCCAGGAGCAGCCACTGCACTCCGGTCTGGGCGATCAAGTGAGACTCCAACTCAAAAAAAAAAAAAAGAAGCTTGATTCCACAAGATGGCAACAGCATAGGTGGATTCATGAGACTCTCTGAACGGACAAGAGAAAAATCTACACAAATGAAGAAAAACCAAAAGAAGAATATGGGTTGCTCCCAGACCCCTGGGAGGGCAGACACTGAGAAAACTGACTTCGGAATGCAAACAATGAAGAGCACCCAGAATGACTGGTCTCAAACTACAAACCTAGATATCAAGACATTAACAGAGAGATTAAAAAGAATTGAGGAGACTCAAGAAGAAACTAGAAAGGAGCTAATATCTGAGATAACAGAAATAAAGAATACTGTGAATGAAATAAATAACAAACTGATAAGCATGGAAAGCAGAATTACCCAAGCAGAAGAAAGAATCTCAGAGCTTGAGGAACAAAATATAGAACTAACCCAAACTCTCAAAAACACAGAAAACAAACTCAAAAAGAAAGAAAAAAACCTTCTAGAAATGAGCAATTACTTCAAGAGACTGAACCTAAGAGTAATTGACCTTCCTGAGGCAGAGAGATGGAGACCACACTGGAACAAACCTTCCATGAGATCATTCAAGAAAACTTCCCTTATCTAATCAATGATGCAAAAATTCAAACACAAGAGATTCAGAGAACCCCTGCAAGACAACAAATGAAAAGACCAACTCCTAGACACAAAATAATTTGCCTTAACAAAGTAGGCATAAAAGAAAAAATCCTAAGGCAGCAAGAGAAAAAGGCCAGATCACCTACCATAGAAAACCAATTAGAATAGCAGCAGATTTATCTACAGAAAGCCTGCAGGCTAGGAGAGCTTGGAGCCCTATCTTCAAAGTCCTAAAAGATAAACCATTTCAACCAAGAATAACCTACCCAGCCAGATTAGGCTTCATCAGTGAGGGAGAATTAAAATCTTTCCCAAATATCCAATCCCTAAGAACTTACGCTGCCAGCAAACCACCTCTACATGAAACACTTAAGAAAGTACTAAACACAGTAGAAAAGAGGGGAAAAAGAACAATGTTCTTCACAAGAGTAAAGGGAAAAGAATAAAATACACATGAACCAACCCCAAAACCAAAAGAAAGACAATAAACCAAATGGAAGAACAACTCTATAAGAACTCTATGATAGGGACCAACTCTCACATTTCAATAATTAGCCTGAACGTGAATGGACTAAATGCACCACTGAAAAGACATAGAATGGCAAAATGGATAAAATATCACCAGGCAACAATATACTGTCTTCAAGAGACCCATCTCACTAGAAAGGACATGCATAGACTCAAAGTAAGAGGATGGGAAACAAATTTTCAGGCGAATGGAACACAAAAGAAAGGAGTCACGATCCTAATTTCAGACAAAATACCATTTAAGCTTTCAAAAATTAAAAAAGTTACAGAGGGCCACTACATAATGATAAAAGGTTCACTCCATCAACAAGAAATATCTTTCCTAAACATATATGCACCTAACATAGGTGTACCAACTTTTATAAAGCAACTCCTAGGAAAAATAAAGATATTGACTCTAACACCATCATAACTGGGGACTTTAATACCCCACTCACAACCCTCGACAGATCATCAGGACAAAAAATCAGCAATGAGATCCAGAACCTCTATGTGACTCTTGACCAAATGGACTTAATTGATACCTACAGAACACTCCATCCAAAGACCACAGAATACACATTCTACTCATCACCGCATGGAACGTATTGTAAGACCGACCACATAATTGGCCATAAATCAAGCATAGGCAAATTTAAAAGGACCGAAATTTTACCATGCACCTTCTCAGACCACAGTGGACTAAAAATAAACATTAACACCAACAAGTTTCCCCCAAAACCCACACAGACATGGACACTAAACAGTATGATGCTAAACAACTCCTGGGTCAATGATGAAATCAAAACAGAGATCAAAAGATACCTGGAAACAAATGAAAATGAAGAAACATCTTACCAAAATCTCTGGGACGCCATGAAAACTGTAGTAAGAGGGGAATTTATATCCCTACAAACTCACATGAAGAAAATGGAAGGATCACAAATTAACAGCCTAACAAGTCACCTAAGGAAGCTGGAAAAGCAAGACCACAGAAACCCTAATTTCAGCAGAAGAATCCAGATCACCAAAATAAAAGCCCAAATCCAGGACATCGAATAAAAATCAATGAAACAAAAAGCTGGTTCTTCAAAAGGATGAACAAGATCGATGGTCTCCTAGCTAGACTGACCAAGAAAAAGAAAAAAAAACCCAAATAAGCACAATCAGAAACACAAAACATGAAGTCACATCTGACCCTGAAGAAATACAAAAGATCATTAGAGACTACTATGTACACTTGTATAGAAACAAACTTGAAAACCTTTTGGAAATTGAGGACTTTCTGTCATCACACAACCTGCCTAGGTTGAAAGAAGAAGAAATTGAGACCCTAAATAGACCAATAACAATCAAGGAATTTGACTACGTAATAAGAAAACTACCTACAAAAAAAAAAGCCCTGGACCAAATGACTTTCCAGCAGAATTCTACAAGACATTTATGAGGAGCTGATTCCAATCCTACTGAAGGTATTCCAGGCGATTGAGAAAGATGGAACTCTCCCCAAATCATTTTATGAAGCTAACATTGATACCCAAGCCAGGTAAAGATCCAACAAAGAAAGAGAACTACAGGCCAATATCTTTGATGAACATAGATGCTAAAATTCTCAACAAGATCCTAGCGAACCGGATTCAACAACACATCTCAAAAATCATCCATCATGACCAAGTAGGTTTCATCCCTGGAAGGCAAGTCTGGTTCAACATTTGTAAAACCATAAATGTCATTAAATACATCAACAGATGTCAAAACAAAAACCACATGATTATATCATTAGATACAGAAAAAGCTTTTGATAAAATCCAGCACTCCTCCTTGATAAAAACCCTTGAACATCTAGGCTTACGGGGAACATACCTCAAAGTAGTAAAAGCCATCTATGAGAAACCCACAGCCAGCATACTCCTAAACGGACAAAAATTGGAACCATTTCCCCTGAAAACTGGAACAAGACAGGGATGCCCACTCTTACCCCTCCTGTTCAATATAGTATTGGAAGTCCTGGCTTGAGCAATCAGAGAAGAGAAGGCAATCAGGGATATCCAAATAGGAAAAGAAGAAGTCAAATTATCTCTCTTTGCAGATGACATGATCTTGATGACATGATCTCTTTGCAGATGACCTTGAAAACCCAAGAGAATCTGTCAAAAATCTCCTTACACTGATAAAGGCCTTCGACAAAGTCTCAGGATATAAAATAAATGTGCAAAAGACAATCACATTTCTTTACACCAATAATAAACAAACAGAAAGCCAAATAAAAAACACAATTCCATTCACAATAGCCACAAAAAAACTGAAATACCTTGGCATCTTCCTAACCAGAAACATGAAAGACCTTTACAATGAAAACTACAAAACTCTGCTCAAAGAAATCAAAGATGACACAAACAAGTGGAAAAATATCCCATGCTCATGGATTGAAAGAATCAACATTGTGAAGATGTCCATCTTACCTAAGGCAATCTACAGATTCAATGCAATACCTATCAAATTACCAGCAACATTCTTCTCAGACCTAGAAAAAACAACACAGGAATTCATATGGAAACACAAACGACCAAGAATAGCCAGAACAATCCTCAGCAAAAAAAAAAAAAAAACAAAGCAGGTGGTATCACATTACCAGACTTCAAACTTTACTATAAAGCTGCAATCATCAAAACAGCTTGGTATTGGTATAAGAACAGGCATATAGATCAATGGAACAGAACTGAGATTCCAGAAGCAAAAACTCAATTTCTCAACCAACTCATCTTCGACAAACCCTCCACCACCTGCCACTGGGGAGAGGAGAACCTATTCAGTAAATGATGCTGGGAAAACTGGCTGAAGACATGCAGAAGATTGAAACAGGACCCCTATCTGTTCCCAGACACAAAAGTTAACTCCAAATGGATCAGAGACCTAAATGTAAAACCTCAAACCATAAGAACCTTAGAGAATGAAGGACATACCCTCATGGAAATTGGAACTGGCATCCAATTCCTAAACAAAACCCAAAACCAACAGGCCATAAGGGATAAGACAGACAAGCGGGACCTCATTAAACTGACAAGCTTCTGCAAAGCCAAAGAAACCATCAGGAGAGCAGGAAGACAGCCTACAGACTGGGAAAAAGTATTTGCCAAGTCCAGGTCTGACAAAGGCTTAACATCTTGGATCTACAAGGAACTCAAATGTGCTGAAAAGAAAAAAACAAACAATCCCATTATAAAATGGGCAAAAGATATGAACAGACACTTCACAAAGGAAGACATCTGAGCAACCAACAGACACATGAAGAAATGCTCAACCTCACTAATCATCAGGGAGATGCAAATCAAAACCACACTGAGATACCACCTAACTCCAGTCAGACTGGCAATTATCAATAACAAAAAATAACAGTTGTTGGAGAGGGTGTGGCAAAAAGGGAACACTGCTACACTGTTGGTGGGAGTGCAAACTGGTGCAACCTCTGTGGAAAGCAGTGTGGCGATTCCTAAAAGCTCTAAACATCAACCTCCCATATGACTCTGCAATCCCCCTACTGGGAATATACCCTGAAGAACTCAAATCCCTCTATCAAAAAGATACCTACACACGAATGTTTATCGCAGCATTGTTCACAATAGCAAGAACCTGGAACCAACCATGCTGTCCATCAAAAGAGGACTGGATTTTAAAAAATGTGGTATATATACACGATGGAATACTACGCAGCCATAAAAAAGAACAAAATCATGAATTTCGCAGCAACCTGGATGGAGCTCGAGTCTATAATACTGTGTGACCTCTCACAGAAACAAAGATCTGAGTATCACATGTTCTCACTCATACAGTGGACCTTGATCATCCAACACACTACCATAAGAAAATGACTGACAGTGGTGGGAAACTATGGAGGGGGGGAAAGGGGATGGGACTAATGGTAGTCCCATCAACAAGGGGGCCTGAATGAAGCATATTTGTATACCTAACCCTTAAATGTACCACACAATATCATAATTAAAAATATTGATTTAAAAAAAAACAAAACAAATGACACAATTTCTTAAAGGACCGAAGATGAGAGCAAACACTTCACCAAAGAGAATATATGGATGTCAGATAAGCAAACATTTCAAAAAGTCAGCATCATTAACCATTAGGAAAATCTGAATTTAAATCTTAGTGATGTACCACTACCAACATAAAATTCAAGAGTACCAAAATGACCAAGTGCTGATGAAAATGTGGAACACCCAGAACTCTCGCGCCTCGCGGAGGCCACCCTGGAAGACAGTTTGGCAGCTGCTTATAAAGCTAAACACATACCTGCCATGTGACTCGGCAATCCCACTTCTAGTTATTTGCCTCAGAGGAATGAAAACGTGTGAACACATAAAAACTACAAATGTGTACGGAATTGCCAAAAAACTGGAAACAATTCAAATGTCCTTGAAGGGATAAACTGTGGTGCCATCGTACAGCAGAGCTCCACCCAGCAATAAAAGTGAGCAAGTTACACACACGACAACTTGAATGAATCTCGAAGACATTACGCTGAGTGAGAGAAGTCAATTTCAAAAGGTCACAAACCATAGGATCCCATTTATATGACATGCTCAAAAACATGAAACTATTGTGACAGAGAAGAGACAGTGGATGAAGGGAGGGTTCCAGGAGGTGGGTTGGGGCAGCAGGAGGGAGGATTGTGACTGGAAGCGCTAGCGTGAAGAGGTGCTATTCTTTTTTATTTATCATGACTATTATTTTTGGTGGACAAATCAGAGTCATATACATGCATAGGGTACCATGGAATGTTTTGATATGTTTCTATGATGTGGCATGATTGAATCGAGCTGATGAATGTGTCCACCGCCTCGCCTCTGTTCGTGATGATGATTACATGAATCCATTTCTGTGTTAAAACTCATGGGACTGTGCATACCCAAAGGGTCCATTTTACTATGTCATAATTTTAAAATAAAATTTTGAAAAGGAACATTAATCTGTGAGACAGATAAGCTATATCAACTCAAAGCCCCCTCGACCTTGCAAATAGCCTGCAAGTTCACTCAAGCTGCAACTGCAACCACACACCAAGCTCCAGGGTTCAGGAAACATTCTGGGGTGGGCCTCTCCCCCTTTTGGGGAATCCAGTCATTGGGAGAATTTTAGCAAACAGATCAACTGGCAGGTGATTCTTGGCATTAGAAAAATGATTCTTCCGTTACTAAAAGGTTCCCTTTACAGGGAACTGTGTAGTCTTCCTGTGTGGCAAAGAAGTCAAAAACTAAAACAATGGGAGCTACTGTTTATTGAACTCAAACTAAAATGATGCCATTTGCAGTTCTGAAATGAGTAGGTAAAGCAATGAGAAAACTGAATAAAATGTACTGCTAGGTCAGGTACACACAAAATTTAGAATCCAGCCGTTATCAACAAGATGTATTGAATAGGTGCTTGGCCTAGTGGATAGACATTCTTCCGGCGAAGTCCTGAATTGCCCTCTCCCCCAAGCAGAAAGATAAAAGTGGAGTGACCCTACTCCTCTGTCCCTTTCCCCTGTCTCTCTGTCTCATCATCACTCCCAGGGAGTGGATCTCGCAAACCTATATCAAGACTTTGCAGAGAGATGGGAAGAACTGTCAGGTCTCTGTCCAGAAGGCCCTCTGACCATCACACTTAAGTCTCTCATCTCTGCCATGAAGTAGGTACTTGTATCATTTAGGAATAATTTGGACTACAAAGAACAAACCAGCCCATGCACAGTGGCTTTAACAAACAGGGATTCATTCTTCTCACATAAAACATGGGCAGCCAATGGCCTGTTTCAGCTGCCCTGCAATGGCAGGCCTTGGGGTAGATGTCTGCAAGTCCTCTTGGTCTCTCAGTGATAAAATGACTGCCAAAGTCAAGGCATTACTCGGCAAAGTCACCCTACGGGAGGCAGAGGGCAGCATTAAGGGGAGACCCTTGTCACCCTCCAACTTCATATCAAGGAGGGGCGGGTGTCAGACGAAGCAAAAAGATACTCCTTGTCCTCCTCCCCCTATCACGAAGGGAAAACGTTCCCAGAACCACCCCCAGGAAATTCCCTTTTTTCATCTCCTTGGTCAGAATTGATCACAGGTTCACTCCTGGATCAGAAATGGGACCCAATTCCCCAGAGGTCCTGGGACGCGATACCTGAGCAAAAGTAACTGAAGGAGCCCATAAGCCGCGTCTGCCACGATGCTGTCATTATTTCTCTTCCTTTTTTGCAGACAGGGAAACTGTGGCTTAGAAAGGATAAGTCACCCAGCTGGTAAGGACCAACACCAGGCTTCACATCCAAGACTGTCTGACTGCCACGCCTGTGATGTGAATCTCTGCGTGACAGTGCCTCTTTGAGATGAGGTTGAGGCTGTGAGCAAGTCCTTCATCCCTGGAAGCAGCCAGCCAGGAGGGTTAGCAGAGCCTGCACCGCTGATGACAACTCAGTCTTAGAAGAAAGAAGTCTAGATCTGGGCGTGGTGGTTCATACCTGTAATCCCCAGCACTTTGGGAGGTCAGGGTGGGAGGATCGCTTGAGGTCAAGAGTTCAAGACCAACCTGAGAAATATAGCAAGGCCCTGTCTCTACCCAAAAAAACCAAAAATTAATTAGCTGGGCATGGTGGTGCACACCTATAGTCCCAGATACCTGGGAGGCTGAGGCAGGAGGATCACCTGATCCCAGGAGCTACAGGTTGCAGCAATAGCCACACTGGACCAGGATCTGAGGTGGCCTGCATCTGTTTCTGCTTCCCTGACTTAGAAGACAACACGTTTGTGAAAGCGCTGTCCTCCTGTGGCCTCTCCCCCTTGGTCTCAGTTTCCCTTCTTGGATGGGCCTTAGAAATGATCAAATGGAAGAGAACTGGGTAAGGAAGTTGGCCTGGAAAATTCCACTTCCCTGGCTCACTTCCTAACTCAGTTTCTCTGGGCCACTTCCTTGGTCCCGTTCTGGCTTGCTCTTGCTGGTCTCCCCAGGAACCCTGACACCCAAAAAAACTCGGAAGGCACCCTATATGGCTCCATGGCTTGCATGTCTCCCCCTAAAGTGAGGGCTGTAGCCTATATTGCAATGAGAAAGTAAATCAGCAGGTAATAAATTTTCCCTTCTTTTTCCGTGTTCCTAGTGGGCCTTGAAATTAGCAAGAACCAACTGTCACATTAATTTCACTCTCAGGGTGACATCACAGTGCCCCTTGGGACCAGGATTCATCAGCCTGGCTTGGAGGCAAGCAAGGCCAAGGCTCCCAAATAGGCCAGGGCGGGAAAGCGAAGCAGAGACCATTCCTAAGCAGCCACCATACGGAAGTCCTGTTGTGATTTTTTTTTTCCTGTATGGTTTCCTGAGAGGAGGCTGCTGGGTCACTGGAAAGTTAAAGGTGAAGTGAGATGGTTTGGGCTATGCGTAAGAACAGATGCTCCAATATTTTGGTCATGTTACTCAACACACGACATGCACCTCCATCCCTTTTGTCAGGAGGCCTTGCGGAGGAAAGAGCCTCTTGCCATCTCTAAGTGACGGTTTCTGTGCTCCTAAAAAATTTCTGCAACATGATTGAGTGGGGCCCTTTTGGCGGAGAGCGAAGGATTAGCAAGTGCTCGGATTACTTGAGCAATAAAGATAGATGGCCGTGGGCCTTTTCATTTGGAACTCAGTCTTGGTCAATATCAACATCTTAGCGGCAAGTCGATAAATCGCAGCATCAGCCGCGGTGGAAGTGTCGATGGCTGCTGCCGGCAACTTAGTTTATGGTGAATCAAGACCTCGAAGGAGGCTTTAAATTTGCTGATGCTTTTTTCGGTGGGGTTTGTCGCGGCTCACCCAGCCAGATCGATTCGATGCGTCGTGCTGGGGAGGAGGAAAAGGTTTGTGGCTCTTGGAGTATTAGCGAGTTCATTTCACGCTGGTGCTGCGACAGAGGCCAGGGCGAGGTTTACAGAAGCCGCATTCATCAAGCCAGCTGGTCGCCCACGACATCCCTCGGGCTCAAACAGAGAGACGAGGAGGGAGGGGCCGGCGCCTGGCATTCCCAGAGAGAACTCTAGCTTTCTTTGGCAGGGGGCAGGCGGTGAAGAGGGGAGAGGATTTGGAGGCTCTGATGGCTCCCTCCGGACTGCCGTGGGATGTTCTCACAGCCTGCAGAGAGGAGCCAGATGTGGGCAGTGGCCCAGTTCACTGCAGCCTTCAGGAGCTATTTGGGGCCACAGGCTTTTCCCTTCCCAGAGAGTTGTGGCAGATTGACTACAAAAATGGGTCTAATTCCTCATCCTTCCCACAGCATTTGCAATGTGACTTGGTGGTTCCTCCCATCAAGGGGTTCAGTCTATTTCCCTGTTCTTTGTATCTGGGCCGCCTTGTAATTTACTTTGACCAACAGAATGCAGCAGGAGTGACAGCATGTCCGTTCCAAGCCACGGTCTCTAGACCTTTGCGTGTCTCTGTCTGTCTCTCTCTCTCTCTCTCTCTCTCTCTCTCTCTGTCTCTGTCTCTCCTTCTATCTTCCTCTCCCTCTCTCTACTTCTCCCTCTGTGTTCCCTCTCTCTCTCTCTCCCTTGCTCCTTCTCTCTCTCTCTCTTTCTCTCTTTCTCCCTCTCCTTTCTTTCTTCCTCTCTCCATCTCTCTCTCTTTCTCCCTCTCTCCTTCTCCATCACTCTCTTCTCTCTCCTCTCTTTCTCTCCTTCTTTCTCCCTCTTTCTCCCTCTCAGCTTCTTTTGCTACTCTCTCATTCTTCCTCCCTTCTTTGCTCTCTTTCTTCCTCTCTCTTTCTATCTTTCTGTGTGTGTGTGTCTCCTTCTCTCTCTCTCTCTCTCTCTCTCTCTCTCTCTCTCTCTCTCTCTCTCTCCACCTCACCTCCCTCATCCCCCTGCCTCCACCATGAGAACAAACCCAACTTGTCTTCTGGAGGATGAGCTAGCATGCAGAGGGGATTCAAGTCACCCCAGCTGAGGTCACCCTAAGCCAATCAGTCTCTGGCCAGCCTGCCAAATGACCCATGAGCAAGCCCAGCTGAGACCAACTGAGCCCAGGCCAGATCAGCAGAACCAACCATACAGTCCATAAACCTGTGAGTAATTATAAATAATGATTGCTATAAGTCAGTGAAGGTTGGGGGTGGTTTCCTATGGGAACTTACTGTGGCAATAGAAAATTAATACAGAGCTCATCAGATAGTTTTTGTAACCAGAGTCATGCCTAAGGGAAATCACCCCAGACCCCGGACTTTGGGATTTCTTTTGGGGGGGTGTTGGAGTCTCACTCCATCGCCCAGGCTGGAGTGCAGTGACACGCTCACAACCACCCCAGCATCGACCTGCTGGGCTCTGATCATCCTTCCGCCTCAGCCTTCCAAGTAACCGGAACTACAGACGTGTGCTACCACATCCAGCTAATTTTTAATTTATTGTAGAGACGAGGTCTCGCCAAGTTGCCCAGGCTGGCCTTGAACCCATGGGCTCAGGCAATCCACTCACCTCCCAAAGTGCTGGGATTACAGGCTGAGCCACTGAGCCTGGCTGACTCTGGGGATTCTTATTCTTTGAGACAAAAGTGCTATCAGCTGGTGCTAAAAACCTGAAGCTTATATAATATACACATGCAACAAAAACCCACAAGGTCAGTCCTTCCTTTCCCCAAGTAGACTGCCAGCAGAAAGGCTACTGTTGTCATTTAATTTCTTCTTAGGGGTAAGGGTCATGATTTCCAAGACAACCAGTCCAGCACTAGCTCCAAGACAATACTGCCTTTTCTGTAACAGATGGGCAAATGCCCACCTGGCCTCCCCCTCCCCACTCCGCCTCTCTGACTCAGTAGACCGTTCGGTTTAAGTGGCAGAAGTCAGCCATTCCAGGCCGAAAATATATGTGTATCTACATTAGTTTCCTATTGCTGTTGTAACAGACGACTGCAAACTCAGTGGCTTAAACAACATAAATGTGTTACCTGACTGTTCTATGGGTCAGAAGTCTGACGTAGGTTTCATGGGGCTAAAATCAAGGTGTCATCAGGGCTCTGTTCCTTTCTGGAAGCTCTAGGGGACAATCTGTCTCCTTTCCTCTCCAGCTGCTGGTGGCTGTCTCTACTCCTTCCCTCACGGCCCCGTCCCCCATCTTCAAAGCGCCTGCAGCAGTGGATCCAGTCCTCACGCCACACCTCTCGCCCTCCTCTCCTGCCTCCCTTTTAAGGTCTCAGATGATTATATTGGACCCAACTGAATAAACGAAGAAAACCTCGGCCGGGCTCGGTGCCTCAGCCTGTAATCCTAGTGCTTTGGGAGGCCGAGGTGCGTGGATTGCCTGAGCCCACGGGTTCGAGACCCGCCTGGGCAACTTGCCAAGACCTCATCTCTACAATAAATCAAAAATTAGCCAGGCGTGGTAGCGCGTGCCTGTAGTTCCAGTTACTTGGAAGGCTGAGGCGGAAGGATCGCCGGAGCCCAGCAGGTCGAGGCTGCGGTGGCCGGGAGCGGCCGCTGCACTCCAGTCTGGGCGACAGAGTGAGACTCCAACTCAAAAAAAAAAAAAGAAAAGAAAACCTCTTCATCTCAGAGTGCTTAACCTTAATTACATCTGCAAAATCATTTGCTTTGCAAAGTAACATATTCACAAGTTCAGAAGATTAGGACATGTATTAGGGGGACCATTATCCTGACTATCAGAATGTCACTGTGTTTCTCTATAACAAGGATTGAGAGACAGGAAGTTGTTGTTTTTCTTGGATATCTTGGATATCTCCATGGAATTGATGGGCCTACACTTGGAAGTCTATTAGATGGGTTCATGTTGGAAAAGAAAGGAGGAACGGACATGAACAGCGCCCTGTGATTCATCCACAAAGTTGCGAGGTGTCCCTCCCCGCATAAGATGGTGGTCTTACTATGAGGAAGCAGGATTTGGCTCCCAACTCAAGGGGGGATTTGATAACTGTAGTCCCAAAGAAACACAGCTCTTCGTGACATCACCCCCCTACCCAGAGCTTCCAGAAGCTGCGGATGCCCTTTGTGGCTATTTCAGGGAGGCCAGTCAGGGGCCATGTCAGACCCTGAACACCAACAAGTTTCCACTGAACCTTTGCACTGAGTTGAAGGGGCACAGATATGACGCTAAAGAGATTCTGCCCCCAGAGGGTTTACAGACTTGAGCATAATGCAAAACTACCACTCACACAAATGACTATTTAAATTTTTGGAAAGAGAAAAGCATCAAAAAGCATGCAGATAAAATATGATGGATGTTTAGAGCCAGGAATGGTGGGAAGGGTGAAGAGCGGATAGCGAGAGGAAGGAAAAAAGAAGACTCTGAGAAGGCTTTTTGGAAGAATTTTAGGAAGCATATTATAAATTTAAGCACTCAACCTCATAGTTTAAACCAGGATAGACAAACTTTTTCCACAAAGAGACAGAGTAAACATTTCAGGATTTGTGGTTCACGTGATCTCTGTTGCAGGTATTCAACTCTTCTGTTGTAGTGCCAACACAGACAAAGACAGCATGTAAATGTGCGACTGTGACTGAGTTCCAATAAAACTTTATTTATAAAAATAGGTATGGGCCATGTTTACCCCACAGGCTATAGTTTGCTGATCCTTGTTTAAAGCTATACTGTAGCATCAAGTGAAAGCTAGCATAGTCATGAGAGGATTTATAAGAGATACAATGCTTTGGTTCAGCTTTGATGAATGGATAGAACTTGAATCTACAGATATGCAGGGAAAAACAAGAAGAGGTGAAATGAACAATTGCTATGTGATATTGAAGAGACCAGGTCCTCAAGAGTTTCAGCCTGTAATCCCGCGCCTTTGGGAGGCTGAGGTGAGTGGATTGCCTGAGCCCGCGGGTTCGAGACCTGCCTGGGCAGCGAGACCTCATCTCTACAATAAATCAAAAAATCAGCCGGGCGAGGTAGCGCATGCCTGTAATTCCGGCTAGTGGGAAGGCTGAGGCGGAAGGATCGCCAGAGCCCAGCAGGTCGAGGCTGCGGTGGCCGGGAGCGGCCACTGCACTCCAGTCTGGGCGACAGAGTGAGACTCCAACTCAAAAAAAAAAAAAAAGAGTTTCAAATAGAGAATTTGGGGTGAGAAAAATGTGTGAAATAGAACCACTTGAGTAGGGTTGTTTATGAAGAACCTTGATAGACAAGAAGTTTAGACTAAGATCACAGGAATCGGAGAGCCACTGATGGTTCTTGAGCTGGAATATGATGCATGCAAGTATCGTTCAAGTCACTGAGTGAGTTTAAGAAATGATCTCTGGGGCCATGAAAGTGCACAAAACAGGGGACAGAATTTTTCTGCACTATCTGTGAGGTGGCTAAGGTGAATTTCAGGATGAAAAACTCGCCCTTTATTCCCCAACCATCATGTGACCATGATGCTACTTGCTTCCATATATATATGGAAGGAACCAGTCTGCATGTCCGTCACACACAGCTGGGCCCAGATGCCCAGAAGATCCTAGGTGTCCAGCAGGGTCTGAGTTTGGCTTCTCTAAAGCACTGGGCATGTGTGCCTTCCAGTCCTCAGCAGAGGGGACCCTCCCTCCATCTCCTCCCAGCTGTCTCCACCACCTCCTCCACCCCAGGGCCTCCTGCCTCTGTGAATCACATGTTGTAACAAATGAGAGACCAAAGGCTCCAACAAGCTGCTCATCCTCATCCCCAGCAGGAGAAAAGCAGCCGCGACCTGGAGATGGGACCTTGTTAGAGTTTGTAATGAGCTGATGGGAAAATATTTCTGCCTGCTTAGAATCCCTGAAGGGCTGCTGGCTACGGACGTAAGCCGGGAAAGGCCAGCTTCCAGCTCTGCCCTACCCAGCCCACACCTCTCCTGTTCTCAAGCAGAGCTCCAGGCAGGAAAGGGTTCTTTGCCAGCAGCTAAAATCATAAAAACAAACACGAAACAGCCCCCGCCCACTCGCCTTCCCCTGCTCCTACCTCGTATTCATTTTTCCATGCACACCCACCGCTGACACTAGCATCCTAATGATACCACCTGGGCCCATCCCTAATGGTTCACAGGTGACCTGTGGGTTCTGGCGAGGCTCCAACTCTTAGAGAAACAGAAAGGCAAGGGAATGTGGCATCTGACCAGTCCCTGGCACGTGAGACCCCAGGCCAAATTCCCACTGTGACAGCTCTGAGCACAGTCCCAAACGCAAAGAAGTTCACTCAGTTTCAATTCAGAGAAGGTTTTGATATTCCCATTTTCTTCCAGTTGGCTGGTTTTTGAAAGCATCTGGATTCGTTCCAGAGTGAATTGATTCACCACAACGACAATTTTCAGAAGGAAAATGAAAACTCACAAAATATTTTGGGGGTGGTTTACGGTTCAATAAAAAAATAATATTTGGGTTTAGTTTGAGATTCAGATGATACTTACACATATGTTCAGGTCCCCGTATCAGAGGGACTTGAATTTTGGAAAGTTGACAAGATTTTCCTATAGTCCTGAGTTATGACTTCAGAGGAAGAAAAGATGTTTTGTGGTGGAAAAGAAAGTGTCCTGGGATTTGGTAAAAACTCCCCCTGGGAGTCCCTGTGGGTTCAGTCTATGGGAGACAGCCCAGTCTCAGCCTCTCTGCCTGAGGGGGAGAGACAGAGAGGGCAGAGAGAAAGGGCAGAGAGAAGGGAGAGAGGGAGAAAGGGGAGGGGGAGAGGGAGAGAACAGAAAGAGGGAGAGAGGGAGAAGGAGAGAGGGGGAGGAGAGAGAGACCCTCCGAGGTGCCCTCCCCAGAAGCAGGCTTCGGCTCTAGGCTAAATCACGAAGCACAGGACCTTTGAGCTGCCACCGGGCATGTCACACAGAGCAGCGGTTCTCGGCCTCAGCTGTCTGTATACCTTTGTCACCTGGGAGCTTTTAAAGAGGCTGACCCCAGGGTCCACCCCCAGAGATTCCGATTCCCCTGCTCGGCGGTGTGACTTGGGTGCTGAGCCCTCCCACATGCAGCTGGAGCGGAGAACCTCTTGCTTCTCAGCTGTCATGTGGACCTGAGCAGCTGGGGACCTGAGAAACTGCTGGTTCTAACCCAACAGGCCTGGACGGGCCCAAGACTCGGCATCTCTAGCAAGCCCCGAGGGAATGCCTTGGGTAGAAAGGACCCAACAAATCCTCCTGGAGTGATACTATGTTTATTGGACACCATATCGGCCAGGATTCTGTCAACTGCAATGAGCAGAAATTCAAGTCAGACCGGAGTCATCAAAAGGAGGAATTTGGGGTACAAATAAATGAGAAGTCCAAGGCTTCAGGATGGCTGCATCCGAGAGCTCAAATTTTATCCCGAAGGCCTCCTCTTCCTATTCTGCCTTCCTTTGAGTTTGCTCCATTTCAGTCCCTCTCTCCTTCACTCTTCATCTTGGCCCCTAAAAATGACTCATGTTCCCCGGCTTGGGCCACCTCCCCACGGCAGGGCAGGCACAGCACAGCTCCATAGTTAACAGCCTCACCTGAAACACGGCTGTTTAAGAACAGCTTTCCGCAGGAAAGGGTGCCGGGCAACCCCAAAGGAGCTGGTGTCCCCACGAGCACCACCGTTGCCAGCCATGCACCCAGGCCTCTGGGCACCGAGGGTTCCTCTCCCACCTCCCTCCCTCTTCTCGGCACGAGCTCTCACCCACCATGCCTCTCTTCTTGGCTCCCCACTTAACGGGCTCAGGTCCTCCCCATTGCTCAGCAATCCGTCCCTTATTGATTCACTCCAGCCAGATGTTCACACACCCAGGATGGGCAGGGGCCAAGAAGGCAGTCCTCAAAACTCCAGCTTCCCCCGCCCTGCTGACCTTCACAGCCAGGAGACAAAGAGGGCCAAAGGACAGACAGCGCTTTGGAGATAGAAGTTTTCAGAGATCGTGTGGTTACACCCTTCCATTGTACAGATGAGAACATTGAGGCTCGGAGTAGCCAAGTGACTCGTCCAAGAGCACTCAGGCAAAGACTGGCAGAGCCAAACTAAAGTCTGGCTTCCTGACTCCACTCCAGGAAGGAGGGTCTCTGAGGAGATGGGGCCATGACACGGCATCCCCTTGTGGCAGGGAGCTACAGCAAACGCCGTGCCCCTCCTCCCAAGGCAGCAGGCTGGCCTGGCCGTAGAGACAGGAGAGATATGGGGGCGAGGCACCCCAGGCTCAGGGCAGCTTCCCAGGCGATGAATTGCTCTTCCTGGTGACCCCTGCCTGTATCCCAGGTGACTGGGGGGGGGGGGCAAATAAACAACCACAGAAACAGGAAAGTGAATTCATCACTTGTATGTGGTACCGCCTTCTCCAACCTCTCTGTACTTTGTTTTGTCACCGGTCAAATGGGACTAATAATTCCAGAGGAGCTCAGGGCCTAGGCAGTTCTGGCTCTGATCTCAGAGGAGAAAACGTAGTCCCCCTCTCCCGAACTCCACGGTCAGTGGCAGCACCCTGGTAGCTTGAAATCGTCCGTGCGGGAAATAATTACACCACAGAAGTGGGTAACCACCTTGGAAAGCCTGTTACTAGACATTTGCTGGCAGCCGTTACACAATTAATAAGAAAGTGAAAAGGCTGGCCTTGAACCCATGGCTCTCTCACTTTTGAGCCTGTGTTTTTAGCCATTGTGCTGCTCTTAGTAAAGTTCAGGGTCATGCAAGCCCAGAAAGGAAGTTCATCTTCAAAGACAACACACTGACAGCCTGCAGGCCAAATATGCCCTCAGTTCTTGAACTCTCCGGGCTTTAGTTTTTTCATCTGTAAAATGGGAATCAGAACAATTATCTGTCTCACGGGTAGTTGGGTGCATTAACACATCTGAGGCTCTGAGAATAATACCCAGTACCTGGTAAGCACCATGTATTAGGCTTCGTTTGTTACTTAGGTCTACGTAGTGTTTAAAATGTTTTGTTTAAAGAAAAATATGAAACTCGCCAATATTTTTAATCAGATTTTTGTGTGAAAATCCAGATGTCTAGATTGTTTTGAAAAATTCTAAGATCTGATCTCACTGCATAGCTCGCTGGCTGAAGCTGATCCACAGCTGACCTCTCCTACGCCACAGCTTGTGCCCCTGGGGTGTCGCTCTGCCTCCCCCCCGCTTCCCAGCACTCACAGGCATCTGAGTTGGAGACCCTGCTCTCTGCTTCGTCAAATGCACAGGCTGGACTCCCAGGATGGAGGATGTGCCAGCCACACAATCACATGGCAGGCTTTATACTGGCTGTGTGCCCCTTTAAAGATGAGGGGCGGAGTATGGTGGCTCTTGCCTGTAGTTCCAGCCCTTTGGGAGGCAGAGGTGGGAAGACTCCTCAAGCCCAGGAGTTTGAGACCAACCTGAGCAGCATCACAATCCCTCGTCTCATCTCTCCAAAAAAATTTTTCTTAAACTACCTGGATGTGGTGACATAGGCCTGTAGTCCCAGGTACTCAGGAGGCTGAGGCGGAAGGATTGCCTAATCCCAGGAGGTCAAGGCTGCAGTGAGCTGTAACAGTGCCACTGCACTCCAGCCTGGGCCACAGAGTGAGACTCCAACTCAAAAATAAAATAAAAAATAAAGATGAGGAAGCTGGTCTGAGACAGGCCAGAACCTTGGCCCGGGACTCCTGGTTCCTAAGTAATCAACACCCTCCAGGCACCCACAGGCAAGAGCCTGGCTTAGAATCCGCTCAGGGAGCCAGGACAATGCTGGAGTGGGGTGGGGTGCAAACGGCCTGAGGGCTCTGTCCCCCTTCCTGGCTCCCTGGACCCTAGGGGCCAAGGGAGCTCCGGCTGTAGAGCAGGGCTGCAGGCAACATTCAGGATGCCCAACTGCATGTGAACTTCAGACACATTTCAGGAACACAACCCGTTTTTATTTCTTTTTTTTTTGAGTTGGAGTCTCACTCTGTCGCCCAGACTGGAGTGCAGTGGCCGCTCCCGGCCACCGCAGCCTCGACCTGCTGGGCTCCGGCGATCCTTCCGCCTCAGCCTTCTGAGTAGCCGGAATTACAGGCACGCGCTACCACCCGGCTGATTTTTTGATTTATCGTAGAGATGAGGTCTCGCTGCCCAGGCAAGTCTCGAACCCGCAGGCTCAGGCAATCCACTCACCTCAGCCTCCCAAAGGCGCAAGATTACAGGCTGAGCCACCGAGCCCGGCTTCACAACCCGTTTTTAACATAAATATAGTCCATGCACTATTTGAGATATATTTACAATGAAAAATGTCATTGAATTTCTGATAAACAAAGAATTACTTTAGTAGTAAGTATTCTCAAGTCATGAGACATACCTATACTTTTTAAAAAAGTGTTTGTTTATCTGAAAGTCACATTTAACTGGGCGCCCTGTACTTTTTTCTTGGCTGAATCCGGGCAGCCAAGCCAAGAGAGCCTGAGCAGGAAAAGGAGGCTCAGGGACCCTCACCAGGGCCGCCGGGAGCTCGGGTTTGGGAAGGCAGAACAGGCCGCACCCTGGTCCCGCCCAAGTCAGGGCTTCCGGTGTCTTCCGCACACTGATCCTCCAGTCAGTCCTGGTGGTCTTTCACACGGTGGTCACCACTGGGGTCTCGGTGGCGGGCCTCCCAGGTCCCCCTCCAGCCCGCCACCGCCTCACGTCGGCAGTCTCCGGGAGCCCACAGGGCTGTCGCAGACAGTAGTGTTGGTCGCCAACCGATTCGCAGTTTTGGGCTTCGTTCTGTTTGGGACTTCGGAGGCGCGCTGCGGGGGGGGGGCTGTTTCTTAAGGGCTTTTTTGCCGCTGCATCTGTCGCGGCCGCTCCACCGGCCAGGCTCCGGGCTGCGCCCCCCACGCTGCGCCCTCCCCCACCGAGAGCGGCGGGGCCGCCCAGGAGGCACGAGGCCCGCGACCCTCGCCGGCCCCTCTCCGGTCTGCAGCGCCCCCCGCGCTCGGGCGCTCCAGCTCCTTCCGCCAAGGCGCTCGGGCCGGCGGGAGGGCGGCAGGCGGGGCGGGGCGGGGCCGGGCCGAGGAGCCTCCCCCACGCTCGACCCCCACCTCGAGACACCTGCCCAGGGGAGGCGGGGCCCCAAAAGCCGGGCGAGCCGGGCGCAGGAGCCTGCGTGCGTGTGGACACACACGCACACCACAACACACGCACGCACACAGCACACACACATGCAGCAAACCCTCAGAACACACGCACAACACAATGCATGCACATGTCGCACGCACACAGCACACGCAAACACAAAAACCAACACACACAGCAGCACATACAAACACCAACACAGACACACACACAGCTCCGCCCTGGCTCCCTCACAGCCGAGCTCCATCAGTTCACCCTCCTGGGCTTACTAATGAGGCCCGAGGCAGGGCCAGCTGTTCAGGGTGGCGGGCGCAGCGCCCACGAGCCAGCCAACCTCCAGCCGGGCAGGCCGCGCCATTTCCCAACTCCTGAGCTCCCAGGCTGCGGGTCAACACCCAAGCAGTGAGTCCCAGGGCAGATCTCCCATGGGGTGGGGGAGACTGCCCCTGCCTTATACAAAGAGCCCAAGACTGGTCAAAAGGTGGGACCACGCCTGGGGCAGCTCCCGGAGAGCCCAGTGCCTCGTCACTAGGCTGCGGTGGTGGAGTGGATTTTGTCCCTGGAGTTTCCCTCCACCTGTTTCCCTCCACTGGAGGTTCCACTGCCACCCCAGCTTGACTCTCCCTGTACGACTGTCATTCAGCCTATGCTGCTTGGTGTCTGCCTTGCCCTCCTCACTGCCTAGTGTCATGTCCTGTGTGTCTGTGGCCCCCCACGTGGCCACCTCCACTCACCTACTCCCAGCTTCTGCCACAGCGCTTGACATACGAAGGCTCCTCATAATTGTGGTGGACAGCAGTTGCCTCTGCTGGACCAAGGTCTGGTGCACTCTTCCCCACTCCCCTCCTTGGACTCGGGAGGTCCAGCATCTGTGCCCAACTCAGAACCACTTTGAGGGGTGGGTCCAGCTCCCTTGGGCTCAGCTGGGGCCGTCACTGGCTCCTGCATCTGCTCCCTGCCCCTCCAACAGCAAACGGCCTGCCGGGCAAACTCAGCCTCAGTCAGCATCCCAGGAAGCCAACCACAGCGATAAGTATTTGCGGGATGAGAGGGAGGAGGCTGGGCACGGTGGGTGGCTCATGCCTGTAATCCCAGCATTCTGAGAGGTCAAGGAGGGAGGACTGCTTGAGCCTAGGAGTTCAAGACCAGTCTGGGCAACATCAAGAGACTTCGTCTCTACAAAAAATTAGCCAGGCATGGTGGGGCACACCTGAAGTCCCAGCTACTTGAGAGGCCGAGGCGGGAGTATTGCCTGAGCCCAGGAGGCAGAGGTTGCAGTGAGCTGTGATGGTGCCACTGCCCTCCAGTCTGAGAGACCCTGCTTCAAAAAAAAAAAAAAAAAAGGAGGGAGGGAGGAAAAGAAAAGGGCTTTGATTCTATTGTTGATCAGCTCTGCATCCAAAGAGAGTCTCAAATCTGTACACTTCTCTCCCATCCAGTGCCACCACCCTCACCAAAGCTGCCACTCCCTCTGGGGTGCCCTGCGTCACCTGCAGCAGTTGCTGTTGATGCCACCACCAGAAGCTCTCCACCCTCTTTGGAGCTCACCTGAAGCCGTGCAGGGGGATTCCTGGGTTCCTGGGCAGCTCCCCATGCTAGGGCGCCCCCCCCCCCAGCTCCACAAGAGTTTGCTCAACCCTCAAGGGTTAGGGGTTGAACGCCCCCAGGGACACTCCTCAACCCACCGGTGCACGAGAGTCAGTGGCTACATACCCATCCCTCAGGAAGACAATGCTGAGACATTTTCCACAGGGGGTTTCAGCCCCAGGTGCCCACTCTGTCGCCTAGGCTGGAGAGCAGTGACATGAGCACAGCTCATTATAGCCTCGAACTCCTGGATTCAAGGGATCCTCCCTCCCAAGCAGCTGGGACTACAGGCGTGCACCACTGCACCTGGCTCATTTTTATCTTTTGTCGAGACAGAGTCTCCCTATGTTGCCCAAGCTGGTCTCGAACTTCTGGCCTGGAGTGATCCTCCCACCTTGGCCTCCCAAAGTGCTGGGATTACAGACATGAGTCACCACACCCAGCCTTTCATTCAGCAGTGAGGTGTTGGGAGCCTACTGTTTCAGGCACTGGGATAGAGCAGCAAAGAAAGTCAAAAATCTTTGCCCTCATGGAATGGACATCCCTCCCCTGACACCCCCATTCCCTTCCGTTCCCCCATACCTCACCCCTGTCTACCGTTTAAGTCTCAGCTTACATGTCCCATCCTCAAAATGATCTTACCTGCCCTGCCCCTCACTCATCTAACTTCCCCCAGTGACCACCCTCACAGAGCTCCTTCCTGTCCCCTTGTCCCCGTCACCAGCCGTATCTCCTCCCACTCCATGCAAACGCCACCAGCACGGGACTTGGGACTATGCCCATCTCACTCCCTCTGCTGCCTCTGCCCTCAGCACCAGGTCTGGTGCCCAGCGAGGGCTCAGAAGACATTTGCCACATGAATGAATGAATGAATGACCACCATTGTCGTGAGTGAAAGGCAGGAGAAGTGAGAAACTCACCTTGGTAACTGGACAGGAAGTCAGGCAAGGAGGAATATGTCACGGTGGCCAGTAGTTTGTCAGTACTATGCCTAAGATGACCATAGAGCCTGGAGTCTTAGACCTTGATCTGATAGCATCAAGAATGTCCCTGGGGCTGGGCATGGTGGCTCATGCCTATAATCCTAGCACTTTGGGAGGCCGAGGCATGAGGATGGCTTGTGGCCAGGAGTTTGAGACCAGCCTGGGCAACACAGTGAGACCTCATCTCTACAAAAAAAAAAAAAATTAAAAAATTAGCTGGGTGTAATGGTACACACCTCTAGTCCCAGCTACTTGGGAGGCTGAGGCAGAAGGATCATCTGAGCCCAGCAGGTTGAGGCTGCGTAGCGGTAAGATTGCCACTGCACTCCAACCTGGGCCACAGAGAGAGACTCTGACCAAAAAAAAAAAAAAAAGGTCCCTGGGACCTGGAGAGACTGCAAAGGGAGAAAGTGAGAGGAAGAAAGGGTGGGTCCCCAAAACAAAGCATCCTCCCTCCCTCCCTCAGCATCTCCCAGCCACAGAATGTCAGAGACGGAAGGACCCTCACAAACCATCTGTTCCTTCATTTCATGTGAGAAGACCAAGATGTAGGGAGGTGCCTTGGCCTAGTGGAGGTGCCACAATGGGTGACGAGTCTTCCAACTCTGGGCTCCATTCTCGCTCTTGTTCATCTGAGCCTCAGGGAGGCCTGTTTTAGGCTTGCAATTAACCAAGTGTTCGTGTCTCCCAAAAGTCATGTGTTGAAGCCCTGGTCCTAGGGTGATGATGTTTGGAGGAGGGGCCTTGGAAGGTGGTGAGGTCATGAGGGTGGAGCCCTCATGAATGAGATTACTGCCCTCGTAAGAAGGGGTCACAGAAATTGAGCCAGCTCTCTTTCTGCCACAAAGAGCTGTCCACCATCTGCAGCCTGGAAGACAGCCCTCACCAGAACCCAGCCATGCTGGCCTCTCAGGCTTCCCATCTTCCAGAACCATAAGAAATAAATGTGTTGTTTAAGCGCCCCAGTCTACGGAAATTTGTCCTGGCAGCCCGAATGGACAGAGATGAAGCCATAGGCTTAGCTTCCTAGCCACTGTCCTCAGCCACAGAAGCTCAGGGGCTTCCAGGCTACAACGCAGCTGTTAGTGACTTGTAGGATGGTGATACCCCCACCTTGCAACCAAGCACTTCCTTTCTCCTGCCAGTTGACTGCTCTGGGCGTCTTCTGCTTTCTAGAACTTGTGTTTTGGAGCCCAGCAAGCCCTCTCAGAGCCAAACTCTTGCCTTATCCCTGTGTGTTCAGGGTTCTTCAAAGAAGCTCAGTGCTCCCAGGATGGTCTGTGCATCCCGACATGACTTGAAAAGCGAAGTCAGCTTCTCTCGTCCACACTGGACCAGGCTCTGCCCATTCTTCTTGGGTTTTGTCCTAGCGATAAGCCCCACCCTAAGTTGAACTGCAGACTGTCAATGAGGACTCGGAAGTGGTCCAACCACAGTCTTCATGCCTGGTCTTCGGTGTATCAGAGGAAGGAGCTCACGTTTGTTGAAGGCTTGTTATGTGCCAAGACCTGCGGTCAGCACGATACTAGTTTTAATGCAACGATCCTATAAGTTAGGTACTTTTGTTATCAAGCCCATTTACTTATGAGGAAACTGAGGCTTAGGAGGTCAAGTGAATTGCCCAAGGCCACACAGCTAGTAAGTGAAAGAACGAGAAACCAAGCCCCATTCCCTTCTAGCAGGACTACACCGCCTGCCTGCTTCCCTCCCTTCCTCCTTCCTTCTCTCTCTCCCTTTCTCTCTCTCTCTGTTTCTCTCTCTCTCTCTGTTTCTCTCTCTCTCTCTCTCTCTCTCTCTCATCACACACACACACACACACTCTTCCATTGTTATGCAGGGAAGTGATAGGGAGTTAGTGGTGTACTATCCTTTAAGAGCATTTACCATTTTATTTTTTTCTTTATTTCAATAGCTTTAGGGGGTACAAATAGTTTTGGTTACATGGTTCCATTGTCTGATGGGAAAGAAATCTGGGTTTTAAGTGTACCCACCACTCCCACCTGTGCACGTTGCACCCCATAGGCGATGTTTCATCCCTCCCCCTTCGGAGTCTCCAGTGCCCATGACCCCATTCTCTCTGCCTTTGCAGTTTAGCTCCCACTTATAAGAACATGCCATGTTTGGTTCTCTGTTCCTGCGTTAGTTCACTTAGGGTGATGTTTTCCAGTTCCACCCAAGTGGCTGCAAAAGACGTTATTTCATTCCTTTTGATGGCTGAATAGTATTCCATGGGCATTTAACATTTTAAAGTGGTTGTGGAAGGAGATAATACTAACCAAAAGACTTGGCGCTCGGCCTTAGAGGTCCCAATCAGTCGTAAGGTAATTCATCACTATTAACAGTGAAAGAACTAAAATTTGGGAACTAACTACTTTTTGGAAAACTAGAATAAATTCAAGATCCTCCCTAAAAGATCATCGCAGTCACTTGGATTTGACATGAATTTGGGAGTGGAAGATGGTGGGAGTGTGACAGCTAGTCTCCTGTCACCGTATAACCAACCCACAAGCCATTTGGAATATGACCCAATGCAAATAAGTCATTTTGACAGGCGTATCATTATTGATAGTTTTGGCATGTAGAAAATAGTATAACATTTACTTTCTCCCAATTTGTTTAGACCTTATCAATATCTGAGTATCCCCATGGGAAGATATTCCCTGAGTTGGGAATCGCATTCATCATAAATGGTGTAGTTGGACAAGATTCTCTAACCAATGCAGGCACAGAAGAAACCTGGTTTCCAGGAAGCCCTGACAGGGTGTGAGACGCCACTGTCTTTCTTCAAGAAGGTCCCCAAACCCTACCTCCTCCATGAACTCTTCTTCCATAGTGTCCCAGCATATGCCAGGGCCAGGTAAGAATGACCAGTATGCGACGGGGCCTCTGGGGGCTGGTAATCATTCACTCATTCACTTATTCATTGAACCGATATTTATTAGCACTTACTCTGTTTCAGGCACAACAATTTGCATTGGGGTTGCAGAGCTGATTCAAGTAAATCTAGTCCCTGTCTTCACGGAGAGGACAGCTCAAAAATGATGAGACCCATGACAACCAGATTCTGTGGAGAAGAGAGTACCAGATGTCAGCCTAAGTCTCCACAGGGTTCATTCATTCATTCTACACAGGGAGAAATCAGGTAAGACCTCTCAGTCAGGTGGTGGAGGCAGAATGTGACATGGTATGTTAAACAGTGTTGAGTCACGACGTATGTGCATGTGATATTTGTGCATGAATTATGCACCAAAAAAGAGAGAGAAAAAAATCAGATAAATAACACGGATTCCTCTACTGCCCCTCCCATGAAGCAATGTCCCAGCTTGTGAAAATGGTGTGAAACCTGCGTGTGTTCAGTTTGCTTCAGTTCTCGTGTGCCTCAGTGTGATCATTGCCCATCTCAGTGACATTCATTTATTACCAAAAACACACATTTCTTCACGCAAGGCCCCTGAACGCAAGCCAGCAGCTTCATGTGGTAACCGGCCAAAGAATAGGTCGTCTCTTTTACCACTGGCTAGGCTCCATATGGGCTGTGATTCACTTTATGGGTAAGGTAACAAGACACTTTATTGTCCAAATATCGAAGGTGAGGTGAGGCTTGGTCGATCGTTACACCAGAGGAAGTGGCATGAATTGAGACTGTCCCAGGCAAGCCAGACACATGGCACCCCTCTTTCCAGGTGACTTTTAAGATTTTTCTCTATTTATTCTTTAATCTATAAAGAGGATTTTTTATTTCTTTTTATTGTTTTTTATTTTGCTTTTTTTAGAATTGAGATCTTACTCTGTCGCCCAGGCTGGAGTGCAGTGGCACAATCCTGGCTCACTGCAACTTTGGCCTCCTGAGCTCGAGTGATCCTCTGACCTCAGCCTCCTGAGTAGCTGGGACTATGAGCATGTGCCACCACATCTGGCTTTTTTTTTTTTTAATAGAGACGAGGGCTTGCTATGTTGCCCAGGTGGGTCTTGAACTTCTGGACTCAAGCAATCCTCTTGCTTCAGCCTCCCAAAGTGCTGGGATTTCAGGCATGAGCCATCATGCCCAGCCAATTTTTTGTTATTTTAGATTCAAAGAGGACATGTGCGGGTTAGTGACATGGGTAGACTGCGTGATGGTGAGGCTTGGGCTTTATTGAACCCAGCCCACCAACAGCACAGTACCCGATGGGGAGTTTTCCCTCCCTCACTCCCCTCCCCCTTTTGAGTGTCCCCAGTGTCTGTTGTTCCCATCTTTAAGCCCGTGTGTGCCCAGGGTTGAGCTCCCACTGATAAGTGAGAACATGGTGGCATTCAGTTTTCTGTTCCTGTATCAACTTGCTTGGAATAATGGTCTTCATTCACAGCTTCATTTACAGTTGAGTAGTATTCCATGGTATATATGCACCACATTTTCCTTATCCAGTCCACTGTTGATGGGTACCTGGGTTGGTTCCATGTTTTTGCTGTTGTGAATAGTGCTGCAATAAATACATAAGTGCAGACGTCTTTTTGATAGAACAATTTCCTCTGGGTTTATTATATCCAGTAGTAGAATTGCTAGGTCAGATGGCAAATCTATCTTTAGTTCTTCGAAAAATCTGAAAAGAGGTGTTGTTGGGTTTTTTTTAGCAAATGTTTTGTTCTACAGATATTAAATGTAAGAATATTTTCTAGTTTTCACTTTAATTTTTTTAAAAGTTCACCTGATTATTCCAAACAACTACCAGGAAGAGTCACCCTTTAAGTCCTGTCCCCAGCCACTCAGTTGTCCCCAAAGGCAACCAATGTCACTAAATTCCTGCAGGTCCTTCCAGAGATGTTTTTCACATATAGAAGCAAAAAACATATACATATACATATATATACAAAACTATATACATATATATGTATACATTTATATGGATATAGTATACATATATACTGTATTTACAGAAACACTGGCACAGTAGTCACACTATTCTGCATTCACTTTTTTCTCTGAGATACTTCCATACCAATATAACAAGCTGCCTCCTAACATGTGATGCATGCCATTTCACTGTGGGAGTACACAACTAATGGAACAGTCCCCATGAGTGGACATACAGCTCATTTTCCAACTTTTGCTGCAGTAAATGATCATAACCACACATCTTTTCGTATGTGCACTGGTATATCTGTTGGACAGATTCCTCAAAGTGGCATTATTCAAAGGGCAAATGCATGCATCCGTTAGCATTCTATTTGGTTGCTCATAACAGAACAGGGAAAATAATAGTCATTGGAAGAAAATAGAGATTTACTTCTCCTTCAAATAAAAGGAGTGTGGCATGGGCCAACCAGAGAGGCCATGAGGCTTTCAGTGTCCGGAAGGACCAGGATTCTATCCCTTTGCTCTGCCTCTTCTGTCCAAAACTTACACGACTGTAGAGGCCTTCTTTAAGCAGAAGAATACAAAATTACAAATAGTTGTTTGGAATGAGAAAAAAATCACGATACATCATACATCTTAAAAAGCTGAAAATGTAAACATCATAAAAATCCAAGAAAAATAATATAATTATTCAGCTGTCCAACATATCTTTATAATAGGCCTTTTTTTGACTACATGGTTTTTAATTGCTTTTTCATAGGACAAGATATTATCTTCTGGATGAATACCATCTTCTGGAGAATAAATAGAAAGATAATTGAATTTTTTTCTCTAGCATAGTTCATTGAAATTTATTTCTATTATTGATAGTTGGTGGTATATAAAACATGTAAGTCATGCTCACTATTTTGTAATACCACTATAGATTTGTGCTCTACAAATATAGGAATTCTGATCAATTCTATGATTCATGATGCCCACATAAAAATGCCACACTTATAAGTGTACAAGCTCAATTATTTGGAATATTCCTAATATGGGAAAGCTTCCACTTTACCGAGACATCAAAAGTACCAAATTCCCTACTTACGATGTGGAAAACTATTACACAGGCTAGATTCTGGCTCATACTGGGTTTTTTGTTTTTTTGTTTGTTTGTTTGTTTTTACTCAGTCTCTATTGCCCAGGCTGGAGTGCTCCCGAGTAGCTGGGACTATAGGCATGCGCCACCACATTCAGCTAACTTTTCAATTTTTAATCAAGACATGGTCTCACTATGTTGCCTAGGCTGGTTTTGAACTCCTGGGCTCAAGCAGTCCTCCCACCTTAGCCTCTAAAAGTACTGGAATTACAGGCATGAACCATCACTGCACCCAGCCCTGGCTTGTACTTTTCACTATTTTTCTCCTCCACTATGAGTATACTTCTAGTGCTGGACATAGGATACTTTCTTATTATGATGTGACCCCTGGCCCTGAACCTGTGTGTCTTCAAGCCTGGTGAGCTGGCACCATGAGCAGTAGGGGTAGTCATGGAAGCCATTCCCATAACAAGATGACTAGCAAACAATTGCAAATTACAGAGCACCCACCAAGTATCAGCTAAATGCATCCCAGCTATGCTGGATCCCAAAAATTCCCACGGCCATTCCAATACCATCCAATGCATGGGAAAGTATGATACCAGAAAGGTCAGAGTAGAAATAGAGAGCAGTCTTAATAGATGGAGTTAAAAGAGATTCCTTTGGCAAAGATGATACAAAAGCACATAATCATGCCAACACTTGGCTACACCCCTTCTCCAGGGCCTTGGAAGGGGCTTCTACAAGCAAGTGAGGGGCTCAACCGCTTCAATTTCATTACCCTCTAGTAGATGCTTCTGGATACAGTGTGGTCCATCAGGCATGCATGATGTGGAAGGTGGAAGGGAGGCAGAAGTCCTTCTTTCTCTGCAGAGGCAGTGGCCAAGTCTGGTTTCAGCAGATGTGAGTTTCTGCAGTGGCCATTGGGCTCTGTAGGCCACAGTTCATTACCCTCTGCAGGGTTGTGAACTGTGGATAAGCTATGTGGTCCTCCAGCCGCTTTCTCTTGGTTTTTATCTGAACTGGAGATGAAGAGGCCCAAGTTCAAGTTGAGGACAAGTCAAAAATAGTGTCAAGCAGGCGTGGGTTCGTGATGATGACCAAAGTGGCACCTTATGTATTAAATGTAGCTAATCCCCACAGCAACCCCTTGGGTAAGTCCTACTGTTGTTTCCCATTTGCAGAAAGGAAGGGTGGCAGATGGTTTTAGGAACTTGCGCGAGGCCATCTGGCATAAGTGGGGTTGGAAGTCAGACCTCAGTCTCTGTGCTCTCATGCTGCATTGCAGTCGCTTTGCTTTTGTTGTTGTTGTTTGTAGAGACAGGGGTCTCACTGTGTTGTCCAGGCCAGTCTTGAACTCCTGGCCTCAAGCAATCTTCCCACCTCAGCCTCCCAAAGTGCTGAAATTACAGGCATAGCCACTGTGCCCGGCCAGCACAGCCACTTTGGAAAGGGTTGAGTAGGGCTGCGCCAAGATTGCACCAGGTCTAGTTTCCTGTCGCCGTCTCTCTGCTCACAGAGAAGTACAGCAAGGCGGCCTTTGGAGACTGAACCACCATAACAGCAAGAGCCCTGGGAGGCACAGGAGGCCTGGGTTCCCATCCTGGCTTTGCCACTAACTCTAAGGACCTTGGACTAGTCACCGCCTGCTCCCACCCTCTCCTTCCTCATGGTGCGAGGAACGGGCTGGCTCACATCATCTCGCAGGTTCCTTCCAGTTGGGAAATTCCACCGTCTGCAATCAAGATGCCCACTCCATGAACATGGGAGGTGGGTGTGTGCCACAGACACAACTTTCCCAACTAAAGTGTTGAAGTTACAGGTACAAGGCATTAAAGGAAAAATAAACAAATAATTGGTGCCCACTAAAAAGGCTTTTTTCTGGTAGAATCAGAAGCTCTAAGAAGGTTACTAGGAACTGGAGTCTTGAAGAGAGAGGCTCTGGAGAGAACTGGGAGGCCTCCAGGCTGTCCCCCCACGTGGGCCTGTTCACGTGGAGATGTGTTTATAACCAGGGTTCTTGTTCTTTTCGGTATCACAATTATTATGGCGGCAGCCCAGAATGTGGACTTCACAACATGCCAGGGGAGAGACCAGGAATGAAATTAATTCCTGAGAGCCTAGATGATAGATGCCATGATGGTGAAAAGGAGGAGTTTTGTGAATATACACAGATCTATAAATAGATGGGAGCTTGGGCTGATATACAGACACACCTGCCCACAGGTCTGTCACATATGAATAGGCCTGTGGGCAGGTGTGTCTGGATATCAGTTCAAGCTTCCATGCATCTCAGCGTATGTGTGTATCTATCTATGCCCGCAGGGGTGGTCAGGTATAGATGTCTATGTTGAAGCCTGGCTCTTTAAAATGGGGGGTATAATGTCACTGGAAATTATTCTAAGCTTTTCAGAGACGTAAATGGCCAAACTGCCTCCTGACTCCTGAATTACATTACCCAGAAAGAAGCTAATAACATGTTATTATCACTTCTCCTCACTGACAGGATTTCAGGGCTGAAAAGACAAACAAGGAATGCGTCCGTAATCACCAGCACTGTCACCTCTGCCAAGCGGCGACCACTGCTAATACCAGGTAAATGCTGCAGGATGGAAGAAAGCTTGGGGCTGAGAATGAAGCTTGGTGCCCAGTAATTATCGCTAGTTGGGCTGTCACCATCTGAGCAGGGGCTCCAGGGAACCAACGGGGTCCCAAGGAGTGAAGGACAGTGAGAGAGACTACATTGTGGGAACCAAAATAGATTTTCTTGGCTGGGCATGGTGGTTCACACCCGTAATCCCAGCACCGTGGGAGGCCGAGGCGAGAGGATTGCCTGAGCCCAGGAGATTGAGACCATCCTGGGCAACATGGTGAGACCTCATCTCTACAATAAGTCAAAAAATTAGCCAGGCATGGTGGTACGCGCCTAGTCCCAGCTACTTGGAAGTCCAAGGCAGAAGGATCATCTGAGCCCAGGAGGTCAAGATTGTGGTACCTGATACTATGTCACTGCACTTCAGCCTGGGCAACAGAGTGAGACTCTGGTGAGAGAAAGAGAGAGAGGAGGGAAGGAGGGAGGGAGGGAGAGTTTCTCAGTTCAACTGAGATAAGTAGGTGAAATTCCCTGTGAACTGTAAAGTGCTCCACAAATGTGGCTGGGAATGAGGGGGACAGCATTCATGGGTCCTGTCTGGGGTCTCAGCTGCACAGGCTGTGCTCTGTTCATCCTCTGACAATGTCGTCAGTTCACATAAAGGATGCTCCCTGGAGTCGTGCCCTGAGTCCTGTTGATTGAAATGGGGCACGACCGGCTGATGAGGACAAACATGGGAACCCACGTTCTTCTGACAGTCGGGGAGCCCCAGGGAATGATCCGCCAAGAGGCAGTCAACAGTTCTAACAGCAAAGTGCCAGTGCTTGGGGAACTTGCTTCAGGCTAATCACAAAGGGGACTGTGAATAAGATCCCTGCGAGCAGGAGCCGTATTTTCCACTTAGAGTGCTGAGTCTTCCAATAATATGTTTGGTATATGACAAGCGTTCAGAAGACGTTGGCTTCAGCAAATGTTAGATGGATGCAAATGAATGAGTGATGGCGACTCCCTGGGGTCAGCTCCTGGGGAGACGTAAACTATAGTGGTTGCCAAGAGCATGTTTAGTTCAGGTTCAAGGGCACACCTCCCCACCTCTCCTTTCGCACAACTCAAATCTTGGAAAGCCTTTTGTGAAGGGCTATGGACGTGCCATGGGTTCCACAAGGGTTTGCTCAGGATTTAGGATGTGCCTGGGCCAATGCTAGGTGCTGGGACCTGTGTGGTGGTCATGGTAGTGAGGCTGTCACACAGAGAATAGGTCACGGTCCCCACCGTCTTCCAATGTAGATGGTTTAGTCACAGCCAGGTGCAATGGCTCATGCCTGTAATCCCAGCACTTTGGGCGGGCAAAGTGGGAGAATCACCTGAGGCTAGGAGCTCAAGACCAGCCTGGGCAACACAGCAAGACCCCGTCTCTACAAAAATTTAATTTAATTTAAAAATTAGTCAGGTGTGGTGGCGCATGCCTGTAGTTCCAGCTGCTTGGAGGGCTGAGGCAGGAAGACTGCTTGAGCCCAGGAGTATGAGGCTGCAATGAGTTACAATCACATCACTGCACTCCAGCCTGAGCAATAGAGAAAGACCTTGTCTCTAAAAATAAATATAAATATAAATAGGCCAGGCTTGGTGGCTCAGCCTGTAATCCCAGCACTTTGGGAGCCTGAGGTAAGTGGATTGCCTGGGTCTGGGTTCAAGACCAGCCCGGGCAACTTGGCAAGACCTCGTCTCTACAATAAATTAAAAAATTATCTGGACGTGGTAGCACGCACCTGTAATTCCAGCTACTTGGAAGGCTGAGGTGGAAGGATCGCCGGAGCCCAGCAGGTGGACTCTGGGGTGGCCGTGAGTGTGCCTGCCACAGCACTCCAACCTGGGCGACAGAGTGAGACTCCAACTCAAAAATAAATAAATAAATAGATGGTTTAGTCACGTATAAGTTCATGAAAAAGTGAAATAATGCTACTGGGGGTATGTACCCAAATACCAATGATGAGCAAAGATTGTAAGTGTTCTAAGAAGTCGGGGCAGAAAGCACAGAATTTCCAGTCTGACACCTGTTGTATGTTAATGAGAAGTTACGGACCTGTCTGAGCCTCTGTGTCCAAGTCACTAAGACTAAGGTACTCATGTCTACCCTGCAAGGTCCTTAAATGGAAGATTAAAGCAGGCAATGTATTTAAAATACATAGCACAGTACCTGGCACATGGTAGAACCTTCCACCATGTTGGTTCCTGTATAAGGATGTTTCAGTCACAGGTGTGAAATCCTAGCTGAGCCCAACTTAAACAAAAAAAGGAGGGGAGGGGAACTTATTGATTGATATAACCTCAAAGTGCAACAATTTTAGGCTTCAGGCACAGCAGGATCCAGGAGCTCAGTTGATGTCACCACAGCTCTGCCTCTTTTGTCATGTCTCATTCAAGCTTTCTCCAGGGGTATGAATAGCCATCAGCAGCCTGGGTCCAGCTTAGCCCCAGAAGGTGTTCGTCTTCCCAGAAACTTGGAGAGGAAAGTCTAAGGGGGGACTCTGATTGGGCCAAGTCATCTCATGCAACCATCCCTTCCCAATCACTGCAGCCAGAGGAATTAGACGATCTGGTTGGCGACACCTGAGTGGTGGCCCCATTCCTGTGCTGAGAGGAGTGGGGCAGGGTGAGCCCCACTCACGCCACCTGGAATGAGTGTCTGGGTGGGAAGAGGCTGCCTGTGTCTTGTGTCTATTCAGAAGACTTAAAGCAGAGCTGCCTGTTTCTGGGGAGAAATGGGAGAGCTTGGATGTCTTTCTGGAAACAAAAAAATTCTATTTCTTAATAGGCAAAAGAGTGCGTGTATGTATGTGTCGATGCCCTAGGCAGCCAGGCTCAGAATTGGTCCCCGCCTGGCCAGGTGAGACACTGGGAGTAGACACCACCCACAGTCATTCTCCAAAGAGCAGAAAGGGGCAGGGGAGGGGGCGGGTCAGAGCCCAGAGAGAAGAGAGACAGGGACAGGTCTCCCCTCTGAGCTTCTAAGCCCGTTTCTGAAGGGAAACACGGTCCTGTGTCCAGCACACCTTGCGGTGGGTATTCCTGGGCAAGCACCAGGGCAGTTACATCAAAGCATGCAGGGAAGAACCCACAATGCAGTCACCAAACCCTGGCCGCCAGAGCAGCCAGGTGCCCACCGGTGACCACGAGACGGTAAAGTCTCCTTCCTTATGTTCCGCTTCATTTTCTCAGCCTTGGAAATAAAAGGTGCTGGAGACAGGGCTCAAGAGAGGCCGTTTGCTTACCAGACTGTGACTGTGGCCCAAAGTAACCCAGCATTGAAGGTCAGGGAGCAGGAGGGAGGGAAGAGGGAGTGAGAGAAGAAATCAGGCGTGGCTTAAAATGTGCATCACCATCTCCATTTTAAATTCATTTGCCGTGCGTGTGTTTGGTGCATATTGTTGGTCTAAACTCTACTTAAGACACGGAGTTAAGACAGTAGACCCCACAGTTGACTGGCACATACCCTAGTCAACTCCTAGAGTGGGGTACCTAGTCTCTCTGTGCCTCAGTTTCCTCCTCCATAAATGCGGGACAGTGGTTGTAAGAATGAGATTGTTTTCAGAAAGGATATTAACACCTGGCAAGTAGAAGTTATTATTGTTATTGACTGAGGGTGCTATCTGTAGTCAGGAATTTCCATCAGCATGGCCCTACCTTCTCTGACTTTATACCAACTCGGATATAGAAACACACTTTGGAGTTTCAATTTGTAAAAAATATCAGCGGGACTGAAATAGACATGTAGAAAACACATCCCGTGATAGGCTGAATTCTAAGATGGCCCCCAAGATGCTTAATAAATACTTGTGAAAAACACACATTAAAATACTCTACGTTTTCAATGCACACACACCCCTCCATATCTTATATAATCCCCCCTTTCAAACGTGGACCAGACTTGTAAATAGGATGGGATGCTGCTCCATGATTAGGTGATGTTTCTTGGCAAAGGCAAGCAGATTTTGCTGCACAGGTGATTTGGAGTTAAGCAAAGGTGATTATCTTGGGTAGGCCTTGCTTAATCAGGTGAGAGAGACTGAGTTCCTCCTGAGAGCTGAGAGACCCTCTCCTGCTGGCCTTGAAGATGCAAACAGCCATGTTGTAAACTGTCTATGGAGGCGGGCAAGCTTCAGGAGATGAAGGCTCCATCTTACGACAAGGAACTGAACTCGGCCGACAATCTGAAGGGACTCAAAAGAGACCTCTTCACCTCGAATAAGAACAAAGCCAGGCTGGCACTGTTCAGCCTTGGCTGCAGCCTTGTGAGACCCTCTCTAAGCAGAGGATCCAGCTAAGCGGTGCCTGGACTTTTGGCCCACAGAAACTGTAGACAGACATGTGCTATTTTAAGCCACTAAGTAAGTAGTAACTTGCTACACAGCAATAGAAGGTAATATACATTCTATATCTGCTTTAAAATGTATTGAATTCTGTTTGAGGGGTGTGTGTGAAAGAGAGAAGAAATATGTTTAAAAACACAGCCTTGGAAAGAAAACAGCCAAAATTCAAGCACAAGAGATTCAGAGAACCCCTGCAAGACAACAAATGAGAAGACCAACTCCTAGACATATAATAATTCGCTTAAACAAAGTAGGTATAGAAGAAAAAATCCTAAAGGCTGCAAGAGAAAAAGGTCAGACTACGTACCAGGGAAGACCAATTAGAATAGCAGCAGTTTTATTTACAGAAACCCTCCAGGCTAGGAGAGCTTGGAGCCTTATCTTCAAAGTTCTAAAAGATAAACAATTTCAACCGAGAATAACCTACCCAGCCAAGCTAAGCTTCATCAGTGAGGGAGAATTGAAATCTTTCCCAGATATCCAATCCCTAAGAACCTACGCTGCCACAAGACCACCACTACAAGAAACACTTAAGAAAGTATTGAACACAGAAGAAAAGGAAAAAAGAACAACAATGTTCTTCACAAGAGTATAGGCAAAAGATTAAAAACACACATGATCCAACTCTAAAACCAAAAGAAAGACAACACACCAACAGGAAGAACAACAACTCTGTAAGAACATTATGATAGGGATCAACTCTCACATTTCAATAATTAGTTTGAATGTGAACAGACTAAATGCACCACTGAAAAGACATAGAATGGCAAAATGGATAAAATATCACCAGGCAACAATCTATTGCCTTCAAGAGACTCACCTCACTAGAAAGGACACTCACAGACTCAAAGTAAGAGGATGGGTAACAAATTTTCAGGAGAATGGAACACAAAAGAAAGGAGGAGTCACGATCTTAATCTCAGAAAAAATACCCTTTAAGCTATCAAAAATTTAAAAAGATACAGAAGGCCACTACATAATGATAAAAGGTTCAATCCAGCAACAAGAAATATCCATCCTAAACATATATGCACCGAACATAGGAGCACCAGCTTTCATAAAACAGCTCCTAGGTAAACTAAAAAAAGATATTGACTCCAATACCATCATAGCTGGGGACTTTAATACCCCACTCACAACACTAAACAGATCATCAGGACAAAAAATCAGCAACAAGATCCGAAACCTCAATGTGACTCTTGATCAAATGGACTTAATTGATACCTACAGAACCCTCCATCCAAAGATCATAGAATATACATTCTACTCATCACTGCATGGAACGTACTCTAAGATCAACCACATACTTGGCCATAAATCAAGCATAAGCAAATTTAAAAGGACTGAAATTTTACCATGCACCTTCTTGGACCACAGTGGAATAAAAATAATCATCAACACAAGGTCCCCCCAAAACCCACAAAGACATGGACACTAAACAGCATGATGCCAAACAACTCCTGGGTCAATGATGAAATCAAAACAGAGATTAAAAGATTCCTGGAAACAAATGAAAATGAAGAAACATCTTACCAAAATCTCTGGGATGCCATGAAAACTGTAGTAAGAGGGAAATTTATATCCCTATAACGCACATGAAGAAAATGGAAGGATCACAAATTAACAGCCTAACAAGCCACCTAAAAAAGCTGAAAAAACAAGACCATAAAAACCCTAATTTCAGCAGAAGAATCTAGATCACCAAAATAAAAGCCCAAATCCAGGACATAGAAGACAAAAAGGTAATACAAAAAAATCAATGAAACAAAAAGCTGGTTCTTCAAAAGGATAAACAAGATTGATGGTCTCCTAGCTAGAATGACCAAGAAAAAGAGAGAAAAAGCCCAAATAAACACAATCAGAAACACAAAAGATGAAGTCACATCTGATCCTGAAGAAATACAAAAGATCATTAGAGACTACTATGTACACTTGTATGGAAACAAACTTGAAAACCTTTCGGAAATGGAGGACTTTCTGTCATCACACAACCTGCCTAGGTTGAAACAAGAAGAAATTCAGACCCTAAATAGACCAAAAACAATCAAGGAAATTGACTACGTAATAAGAAAACTACCTACCAAAAAAAGCCCTGGACCAGATGGCTTTCCAGCAGAATTCTACAAGACATTCAAGGAGGAGCTAATACCAATCCTACTGAAGGTATTCCAGGCGATTGAGAAAGATGGAACTCTCCCCAAATCATTGTATGAAGCTAATATCACATTGATTCCCAAGCCAGGTAAAGACCCAACAAAGAAAGAGAACTACAGGCCAATATCTTTGATGAACATAGATGCTAAAATTCTCAACAAGATCCTAGCGAACCGGATTCAACAACACATCTCAAAAATCATCCATCATGACCAAGTAGACTTCATCCCTGGGTTGCAAGCCTGGTTCAACATTCGTAAAATCATAAATGTCATTAAATACGTCAACAGATGTCAAAACAAAAACCACATGATTATATCATTAGATACAGAAAAAGCTTTTGATAAAATCCAGCACCCATTCTTGATAAAAACCCTTGAACAGCTAGGTATACGGGGAACATACCTCAAAATAGTAAAAGCCATCTACAAGAAACCCACAGCCAGCATACTCCTAAACGGACAAAAGCTGGAACCATTTCCCCTGAAAACTGGAAAAAGACAAGGATGCCCACTCTCACCCCTCCTGTTCAATATAGTATTGGAAGTTCTGGCTAGAGCAATCAGAGAAGAGAAGGCAATCAGGGGTATTCAGATAGGAAAAGAGGAAGTCAAGCTATCTCTCTTTGCAGATGACATGATTGTGTACCTTGAAAACCCAAGAGAATCTGTCAAAAACCTCCTTACACTGATAAAGGACTTTGGCAAAGTCTCAGGATATAAAATAAATGTGCAAAAGACAATCACATTTCTTTACACCAATAATAAACAAACAGAAACCCAAATAAAAAGCACAACTCCATTCACAATAGCCACAAAAATAATGAAATACCTTGGCATCTTCCTAACCAGAGACGTGAAAGACCTTTACAATGAAAACTACAAAACATTGCTCAAAGAAATCAAAGATGACACAAACAAATGGAAAAATATCCCATGCTCATGAATTGGAAGAATCAACATTGTGAAGATGTCAGTCTTACCTAAGGCAATCTACAGATTTAATGCAATACCCATCAAATTACCAGCAACATTCTTCTCAGACCTAGAAAAAACAACACAGGAATTCATATGGAAACACAAACGACCAAGAATAGCCAGAACAATCCTCAGCAAAAAAAAAAAACAAACAAAAAAAAGCAGGTGGTATCACATTACCAGACTTCAAACTTCACTATAAAGCTACAATCATCAAAACAGCTTGGTATTGGTACAGGAACAAGCATATAGATCAACGGAATAGAATTGAGATTCCAGAAGCAAAACCTCAATTTCTCAACCAACTCATCTTCGACAAAGCCTCCACCACCTGCCACTGGGGAGAGGAGAACCTATTTGGTAAATGGTGTTGGGAAAACTGGCTGACCACATGCAGAAGATTGAAACAGGACCCCCATCTATCCCCATACACGAAAATTAACTCCAAATGGATCAGAGACCCAAATGTAAAACCTCAAACCATAAGAACCTTAGAAAATGATGGACATACCCTCATGGAAATTGGAACTGGCATCCAATTCCTGAACAAAACCCGAAACCCACAGGCCATAAGATAAGATAGACAAGTGGGACCTCATTAAACTGACAAGCTTCTGCAAAGCCAAAGAAACCATCAAGAGAGCAGGGAGACAGCCTACAGACTGGGAAAAAGTATTTGCCAAGTCCAGGTCTGACAAAGGCTTAACATCTTGGATCTACAAGGAACTCAAATGTGCTGAAAAGAAAAAAACAAACAACCCCATTATGAAATGGGCAAAAGATATGAACAGACACTTCTCAAAGGAAGACATCCAAGCAGGCAACAGACACATGAAAAAATGTTCAACTTCAGTAATCATCAGGGAGATGCAAATCAAAACCACACTGAGATACCACCTAACTCCAGTCAGAATGGCAATTATCAATAATTCAAAAATAACAGTTGCTGGAGAGGGTGTGGCAAAAAGGGAACACTTCTACATTGTTGGTGGAAGTGCAAACTATTACAACCTCCGTGGAAAACAGTATAGTGATTCCTAAAAGCTTTAAATATTGACCTCCCATATGATCCCTCAATCCCCCTACTGGTAATAAACCCTGAAAAACTCAAATCACTCTATAAAAAAGATACCTGCACACGTATGTTTATCACAGCATTGTTTACAATAGCAAGAACCTGGAAGCAATCATGCTGTCCATTAAAAGAGGACTGGATTTTTAAAATGTGGCACATATACATGATGGAATACTACGCAGTCATAAAAAAGAACAAAATCATGAATTTTGCAGCAACCTGGATGGAGCTAGAGTCCATAATACTGAGTGATCTCTCACAGAAACAAAGATCTGAGTATCACATGTTCTCACTCGTATAGTGGACCTTGAACATCCAATGTAATACTATAAGAAAATGACTGACAGTGGTGGGAAACTATGCAGGGGGAGGGGAAGGGAGATGGGATTAATGGTAGTAAACATCTGTCTGGGGACGGGGAGACACCTCTTATCAACAAGGGTGCCTGAACGAAGCAATTTGTATACCTAACCCTCTACTGTACCCCACAATATCATAATAAAAAATATTGATTATTAAAAAGAAGAAAAGAAAGCCTATTTGGGGATGATAATTGAAAATGTAGAGTATTTTAATATGTGTTTTTCACAAGTATTTATTAAGCACCTACTTATAGTGTGCAAGGCAGTGAACTGAGAATTTAACCAAAATCAGAAACTCAAACTGGAGACATTGCTACTACCGAAGAGAATTAAAGGGAAAATTGTTCGTAGACGAAAGATGCCAAACTTTGTAAAATATCTGCAGGGGTCTATTCTGAGCCAAATGTGAGTCACCAGGCCCGGGACACCCATCCCAGAAGGTCCTGAGGATATATGCCCATAGTGGTTGACTTGCAGCCTGGTTGTATACATTTGAGGAAAACAGAAGTTATGAGAAACTGTCAGTCAGTACATGTGAGATTGACATTGGCTCGGTCTGGTAAGGCGGGGCATCCTTGCAGGGTATAGGCGGAGTCAAAGATTTCCTGAGCGGCAATTAGTATCAAGAGTCAAGACCTTATCTAAGGAATTTTGAAAGCAGTGAAGGAAATGGACGGCTTGAGGAGTGGTGAGGAAGTCAAGTTTCTTGATATGTAGAAAAAGCCTCTTAGGTGGCAGACTTAGAGCAGGTGGTGTCTTAAAAGGTGCCAGGAGTCCCCAAGAGAGGGCTTCCCAGGGTCATAAAATGCTTTGATTTCCTTTTTTAGCTGTTATGTGATGTTATGCCAGATTCAGGTAGGAAAGCAAACTTCATCGTGTAGGATTAATAAAAAACCCACCTGATGAGTCTCTGGAGAATGTGACTCCCTCAGCCCTCAGCTGGAAATGTAGACGGAGGGAGAAAAAAGGTCCGAGTTCTGTGTTCAGTTAAAACCATTCTTTTTTTTTTTTTGTAGAGATGATGTCTTGCTGGTCTCAACCTCCTGGACTCAAGCGACCCACCTGCTTCCCAAAGTGCTGGGATTACAGGCATGAGCTGTTGCGCCCGGCTGGAGATTCTTTAGCAAACGAAAGGTTCAATATATTTAGGACAGATTAAGGTTTTTTTCACTCTTCACTGATGAGTCCCCCATTTCCTCCCACACCTTCTTCTTCCCCTCCCCTGCCATCCAGCAGCAACCAAGCTCTTCTCAGCATTCTCCTCGGGAAAGAGGAGAGACTGCAGAAGCCTGGGATGGGGAGGTGGGGCAGAGCCTCTTTTGATTTCAAAAAGCTTGTGACCGCGATCTTTCTTGAGGGACTGAGTTATACTGGCTCATCATGTAAGCAAAGGATTTGGGAGACCACATGAATCAGAGCAGATTCTCTCCTCCCACGACGTCCTCCGCCACCTCCCATGCCCAACCCCAGCTAAAAACCATACATCGTTTTGTGTTTCTGTAACTGTTTTTGTTTTTCCCAGGCTGGGAGGAGAAAGACAGTTGGGGGAAACTGTGAAAGCTGGGACACCACTGGCTCCCAGAAAAGGAGTTCAACACCCTCTTCTTGACCCACTCCCAGGAGTCCTGAGGGCTGTGAGATCCTAGGACACGTGGCCATTTCCCGGGCCGAGCAGCCTGTGGACTAGAGGCGAGACCCAGACAAGAAATGGTCACGTGGCACATCTAGGTTCATGACCTCAGAGCTTCCCGGGCCCCCGCGTGGTTCAGAGAAAGATAGCGTGACTGCTAAGCACGGAAGTCATGATGGAGCCACCCTTCTTGAAGGGATTGAGCAGAGGGGAGTGATGTCTCCAGGAAGGGCCAAAGAGAGGCTCACCAGCCTGGGCAACACTACCTCGTCTCTAAAAAAACATTTTTAAATTTGCTGAGTGTGGTGGCACATGCCTAAAGTCCCAGCTACTCGGGAGGCTGGGGCCGGAGGATTGCTAGAGTTCAGGAAATTGAGTCTGCGGTGAGCCGTGATTGTGCTACTGCACTCCAGCCTGGGCAACAGTGAGAACTTGACTCCCCTAAAAATGTTGTTTTAAAAGAGAGAGGCTCCCAGGGACCGAGGACCACCTGAACAGCATCGAGGGCAAGATGTCCCTCCATGGAAGCCCTCTGGACTTAGATGGTCATCCAAGAGAGCAGTGGGGAGAGATGACTATGACGAACCTCCCTGGCTGAATGGGCTTGAGTCTGACGTGAGGAGATCCAGTGGCTTCTCTGACCCCGGGCTCCACTGTGGGAATTCAGAATGTGACTCTAGAGCAATGTGGAGAGAGCCCAGGCAGGCAGGGGAGGTGAAATGCACGCCCCGCGAAAAAGAAGTGCTCGTGCGTGCTGTGGTGTCTGAGCAGGCAGGGAGAGGCCGGGAGGAGGGTCTTGCGGCTCCTGGGATTCTCAGCCTGATGAGTCCTGATCAAAGGATAGACTGATTGCGGCTTTTCCTCTTCCCAATGGCCCACCCCCTCTCCTTCTTGATTGACCAGCAGCTCAACTCCTGGGTCTCACGGGAAGTCGAGGAGGGGCCAAGGACGCGGAGAAGAGCAGAGGCAGGTAGGGAAGGAGGCTGGGGAGGAAGAGCCTCGGAGGTCAGGCTCTTTCCTTTACAGCCGGCTGTTTCCCAGAAGGCCTCGTGCTCTCCAGCAAACCAGCCTGCCTGCATCCCTGGTCAAGTGGATACACAGCCACCCCAACACCAGCCATAGCCGGTCCCTACGTTCCCCAGCAAGGTGGGCGGGACAGTTTGCTCATGCAGGGTGCAGGTCATGTTGTAATCCCATGTGTTTGTTTACATGCCTCCTGTCCCACCCAGGACTAATCTAGGTTGTTTTTTTGCCTCTTGCTTTTTGTTGTAAGGCCCAGCTCCTCCTAGGTGGACAGGAAGTCCTACTTGAATAAATTACTGGCGATCTAACCTCTGGGGCACATCTGAACTCACTTGGTAAGCTGCTTTGAGTACAACTACTACCAGGAAAAATAAGACATGCTCTGCTCCAAAGAGAACACGCAACAGTAGAGAAGGTGATCCCCCATGCAATCAGACCCCAACTGTCCCATCTAGAGGACCATGGCAGGACAGTGTCCTCACCAAGCTGCAAGACAGAACCTCGGTGATATGGTCCAAATGTTTGTGTCCCCCCAGAATTCACATGTTGAAATACTGACCTCCAAAACAATGGCTTTAAGAGGTGGGGGCCTTTGCATGGATGAATTTGTCCCCTTACAAAAGAGGCCCCAGGAAGCCAGCTTGCCCCTTCCACCGTGTGAGGACACGGCAAGAAGGCACCATTTAGGAGCCAGGAAATGGACCCTCACTAGACGCTGAAGCCACTAGCCTCTCAGCCTCCAGAACTGTGGAAAAATACATTTCTATCGTCTCTAAGCCACCCAGTTTATGGTATTTTGTTACAGCAGTGCAAACGGACTGAGACGCTCAGCATTTAATAACCTTGCTTTGTCTTCTCTCTCAAGGCATGGTAACTCCTGAGGAGAGGCAAGCTAGTGGTCCCAGCACCTTTGGACTCAGAAGTGTGATCTGCAGACCGGCAGCATCTGCATCGCCTGGGAGCTTGAAGGCCTTGCAGAATCTCAGACCCACCACACACCCACTGTTTCCAATGTTGCCCTTCATCAAAGGCCCCGTGATCCAAACGCACATTCGGGGTTGGGAAGCAAGGCTTAGGCTGCAGTGTGGCGGGGAGGGAAGGGATCCAAGAGGATGAAAAGCATGGGAGGACCAGTGAGGAGACTGAGCACCTTGGGCAGCAGGTGTTCCTTGTATCTATTAATTTTTAACGAGTAATTATTCGAGTCAATGAAAGAGAAAACCAGAGAGACCTACGTACAACAAATGACATCTGGTGCCAAAACCAGCCTCCCCGATCCCTAAGTAGGGCCTTCTGGAGGTTTTTAGCATGCCAACATTCACAGGTGACCTGGAAAGCCAGCAGGTGACTCACCTGTCACGTCCCCCACCCAGTCCTTGACTTCTGCCAACTGTCCCTAGGAGACTTTTCTTGTCAACTACACCCCCATTCTCCCTCCTCAAGAGAAATTGACCATTTCCTGCTTCATTCCCAGCACAAAGTAGGCGCTCAATAATTGTGTGCCAAATAATGAAAGCGTTGTGCTAGCAGGCTTGGATCAATTAGTGATTATAATTGAAGCTGAATGTAATTAATTATATAATTCAGAGTTGTTCAAGTTTAATTCCACGAAAAGTACATCACGAAAACAGGGCATGAGGATTTCAAATAAAAGGAAAGGAACTATAAGTAAGGCTTCCGTACACTAGGTGCACATCTGAGTTGGATCCCTTGCTGGTTGGGTCAGTTTGGACTGCGATAACAAAAATACCACAGCCTGGGTAGCTGAAACAACACATATTTATTTCTCACACTTCAGGAGGCGGGAAGTTCATCAAGGCACCAGCAGATTTGATGTCTGGTGAGGGCTTGCTTTCTCGCTTGTAGACAGCTGCCTTCTTGTAACCTCACATGGCTGAAAGAGAACTTCTCTTTCTCGTGTCTTTTCTTATAAGGGCACCAGTTACATTCATGAGGGCTCCATTCTAATAACCCAATGACCTTCCAAAGACCTCTCCTCCAAGTGCCATCCCATTGTGGATTTAGGCTTCAACATATGAATAAGGAGGCCTGAAACAGTCTGTAACACTTACCCACATTATAAAATTCCCATGACCACAAAACTAGAGAGTGATGACCCTGAATCCCATCTGGACACAGAGTCCAAAATCGAGGCTTTCACTGCAGGTCCTGGGTTATGTAGCAGTGGTCACTCTCGGCAGTGGATATAATTTGGGAACATTAACTTGCCTTTACCCACATCTGCTGCTGAATGTTTCCATTCTTCATGCCATTTGAACCTCGCCTTGACTCTCACAGACTCAGAAGGCGTTAAGGCTAAAAAGGGTCTTTGGAGTTCTTTAGACCAGTGGTTTTTTTTACCCAGTCAGACCAAACACACCCTTTTTACAACAAATGTTTGGTAACCCCCCTTACTATCCTTAAGGAAATTCATAAAAACTACAGTCTACTTACACACAAAATTTTTTGTTTGCTTTTTTTTTTTTTTTTTTTTTTTGAGTCGGAGTCTCACTCTGTCACCCAGACTGGAGTGCAGTGGCCGCTCCCAGCCACCGCAGCCTCCACCTGCTGGGCTCTGGCGATCCTTCCACCTCAGCCTTCCATGTAGCTGAAACTACAGGCGTGTGCTACCACACCCGGCTAATTTTTTGATTTATTGTAGAGATGAGGTCTCGCTTGCCCAGGCGGGTCTCGAACATGTGGGCTCAGGCAATCCACTCACCTCAGCCTCCCAAGAGGCGGGATTACAGGCTGAGCCACCGAGCCCGGCTGTTTGCTTGCTTTTTATTGAGAAGGGTCTCACTATGTTGCCCAGGCTGGTCTTAAACTCCTGGGCTCAAGTGATCCTCCTGCCTCAGCCTCTTAAATAGCTGGGAATACATGCATGCACCACCACATCTGGCTACAAAAAATTGTTAGAAGTATGATTGATACAGTGGATTGCACTGGCCATTCAAATACAAGCTCCTGCCATTAGTTATGTAGTATTGGCCATCATTCTAAAGAAACCAATCATCCCACAACTCTCATGGTAACTGCATTCCTGAAAAATTCAACAGGTATTAAAACCATGCAAGAAATGCTTTGCTTTTACATGTAAACAGAGTTGAGCTGCTGATTTAGTTCATTACAAACAAAATGTTCACTGTATGCCTATCTGGCATCTGGAAATCACACAGGTCACAGGAAAATTCTTTGTTGAGTGAGGCTGTGTTGCCTGTAGGAAAACATCTGGCATCCCCAACCCTACCCATGCGATCCCCAATCGTTGTGGTAACTAATGGTAACCATTTCCACAAAGTTACTGGGAGTGGAATGAGCCCCACTAAGAACCACTGATTTAACCCAATCTCCTTATATACAGGGGAGGAATTGGAGGCCAGGTGAGGGGGAGAGCTTCCTAAGTGCCCAGCTGGCCAGCACCCACAGGTCCTGAACTGCCCCCTCCAAGGAACCTTCCTGAGCTGAGCACTGTGAGAGGAGACTGGGCACCTGCTCAGAATTCCTTTGGATTTCAGTGCAAGTGACTCAGGAGGCCCTCCACAACCCAGAAAGTCACACTCCCTGCAAGAGAAAGCACAGCCATACAGTGTTGGTGGAAGCATTAGGGGATGCCATCACATTAAATTAATCTTCCCAAAGGAGCCCAAGATATCTCTTCCTCATCACCAGAAAGCTAAGAATGTTCTGGCCTCCTGCAGAAGTTAACCAGTGTATCCTCCTACCTTCATCTATGACAGCCCTGAAACTACCCCAGGTAAAGAAAGGCTCCTGGCTAGAAAGCAAAACCAGCAACTGAGCATCACATGCCAACACTGCTCAATCAGTAGCAGTTGACTGGTGTGCTGGGTTGAAGAGTCTGGAGCCATATCCCAGCTCAACCTGAAAAGATGCATTCAGTGATCAATTTGTAGAGTCTGCATTGGTCATGGTACGACCTGAAAAGATACATCAGTGATCGATTTGTAGAGTCTACACTGGCCATGGTTTGGGTGGGAGCACCACGCCAGGTCTTTGCCATATGTTTTAGAGCAAATCTGATCTACTTTCTTGGGGCAAGAGCAATGCCAGTCTATTTCTTTTTTTTTTTTTTTTTTGAGTTGGAGTCTCACTCTGTCGCCCAGACTGGAGTGCAGTGGCCACTCCCGGCCACCACAGCCTCGACCTGCTGAGCTCCGCGATCCTTCCGCCTCAGGCTTCCAAGTAGCCAGAATTACAGGCATGTGCTACCACGCCCAGCTGATTTTTTTTTTATTTATTGTAGAAATGAGGTCTTGCTGCCCAGGTGGGTCTCGAACCCACGGGCTCAGGCAATCCACTCACCTCAGCCTCCCAAAGGCACGGGATTACAGGCTAAGCCACCGAGCCCAGCCAGTCTATTTCATTCCAACACTTTCTTGTACAAGATCTGAGGCAAATGTCACCTTTGTGATCAATTCAGTCATGGGATAAACTGCTTTGCTATATGATGGTTCTAGGGCCTCGTCTCAGAACCTCACTCACTCATTCCCCCGCGACACAGAAGTCAAGCAAAAGCCAGATGTTTGTCATTGGCAGTGGGGAGATTTAGCGAACCAGCGGGATTGCATATAAGAATAATTTTCAAGGCCCCTAATTCATGAAACATTATGCACCACACAAAACTCAACATTAATACTCACCACTTTTCCATCTGAAATTAACGTTCCCTTGGTTAAGGGATCAAGATGACACAGTGCATAACAATTGATTGTAATTAATGTCTTGAATATTTATTATGAGGACAGCTATATTTTGAGGAAAGTGTCTTTAAACAAAATATTGGTTATTGTTAAAGTCAATAAACCTAGGTAACTAGAAAAAAAAACCAAAAGAATACACCGTAACCATTCACAAAAAGTTGCATGTTTAATAAATATTTATTAGAAATATAAAATTGTCAAGTGCTATGGCATGAACTGATCTAAACAATCTATAAAATGCACAAAAAAACAAAGGCAGGAAATATAGGATGGTCAAATGAATCTGAAAACATTCCAGAAAGCTTGACTTTAAAAAAAAATGTGTGTGTGTGTGTGTGTGTGTGTGTGTGTGTGTGTAGCAACAAGGTCTTGCTTTGTTGCCCAAGCTGGTCTTGAACTCCTCAGGCAATCCACCTTGACCTCCCAAAGTGATGAAATCACAAGGATACTTGATTTTAAATAAACAGGCTCTGGGGAGACTTGATCCTTAGGCAAACCGGTTTTTAGCAAGGGGCCTCTGAGCAGGCTGGCTTTAGGTGAACTGGACAAGAGCCAGTTTGGTGGCGGCAGGCAGGGAAAGGGATCGGGGGCACCAGACGGGAGGTGAGGAGACGAGGGAGGAGGCCAGATCCGGGCCAGCTGGTAGCAGAGAGGCAGAGGGGAGTCGGCGGACACCAGCTGCCAGGAGGTGGAGCCGCGGGGCGAGAGGACTGGCAGGGGTACCGCTCTGAAGAGCGGTACGGTTGCCGTCTAGCTTTTAGACGCAGGTGCGACTACAGGTGGCACCAACCACTGAGACCGCGAATCCCCTGGGTCAAAACAAACTCCCGGGAAATCCTGGCCCCCAAAAGAAACGCGGAGAAGGTCTCATCGAGCCTTGCTTCCGCGCGGGGCTGCCGACCGGCACCACGGCTCCCCAAGAGTTGCCTAGATCCCTTCTGTCCCCCCAGGCTCCCAGCTCCCTGCTGCAGCAGCCCCCTCCTCGCCCAGTCAGCCCTCTCATCGGAGCCCACAGCTCCGCAGACAGGCACCCTGCCGGACTCATCTTGCCCCTCCGCTCCCCTCCTCAGTGAATGGGCGTGGAAGGATGCATGCTCCACGCGTGGATCGAGGCATCCGTGCAAGGCCACGCTGCGGATGAAGGCTGACATCAGCCTCCGCCGTCAAGGTGTGCGAGGGCACGCGAGAGACCCCGGGGACTACACAAGACAGACAGTTGAGTGCGAAAGGTGGGAGTGGAGAGAAGGATCCAGAGAATGGGGAGGAGAAGGAGGGGTCGTCAGGGCGGGCAGAGTGGTCTTGGAGGTTCCCTCCAGAAGGCGGGACTCGAGGCCTGCCACCAGTGTAGAAAGCAGAGTGAGGCCATGAGTGTGGGTGAAGCTGGTGTCTGTCGGCCATCGCGATCGGCCTGTTCAAGGACACAACCTCTGCTGTCGGAGAGAGGTGACAACCCTCACGGGCCTTCTCATCTTACTCAGGCAGACATGTGAGATTGGGAGGAACAGGGTGGGAGAGAGAGGCCTCCACACACAGAATCCCAGTTTCTGAGTTCATTCCTGGCTCCACATGGGTCCTCCGAACTGGCCGGCGGGCAGACAGGGGACACCCATGTGAGACTGCCCTGATCTTAAATGCTTCCAGGGACGTCTGTATCTAACTAATACTGTGATTAAGGAAATAGCTCCTGCCAACTCTCTAGGGGTGACCTGTGTGGACAGCAACTAGCAGAATCAATAAGAGAAATTAAGCCTATTTCAGCTAAATCGCCAGTTTTAAGAACCCCATAGGTCATTAGAACACGGGCATGAGTTGACAAAATATATCCACATGGCTGGCATCCAGCCAGAGTCCCATGGGCCCATCTGCTGTTTCTGACCAGAAAGTGAAATGTCAAGTAACCAGTCAGTTGCCCTTATCCTCAGCATCTCAACAACGGCAATGAGAACGTACTGCAATTTAACTCTGCTTGCTCTCATTCGGCTCTCTGGAGAGTGTCCAGTCTGTAGATGTCTTCTTATTTTCTATCCCTGGGGAGGATTTTCCTCTGGACTTTTCTAGGCTCTCACATCTTCCAGCTAGATCCAGGACCCTTAGATGATAGCTGCAATGATCAGGACTCTTTCAGTTAAAAATCAGATAACCAATTTAAAGTCACTTACACACAAAAAAAGGTGGGGAGAAGACTGTAAAGTTATTGGTTTATATTACTGGAAAATCAGGGGTCTCACCTTCAGGAATGGCTGGATCCAGGGGTTCAAAGCACGAAGGAGGCGAGAGAGCCCCCCGAGCTTAGTAACCAGTGGAAAGGTAGTTATTCTCCAGAGTTCTTGCTGAAAGATTCAGGAAATTCTGCTTGGGGGCATGAGCCCATTACAGAAACCGACTTCTTTGGCCAGAGGGGTGGCTATCTGTCTACCCCCATGGCATGAGGGAGACGCAGGGGTCGGCACATTTGCAGGAATGGTGTCCCTGTGGGAAAAGGGAGGTCCTGTTAAAACTGCAAGGGATGCTGGACAGATACGCTGTCCACGACCATGCTGTGTGTCTGTTAGTTTTCGGATATTGCTTTTCCCTGTCACATTCACTGGCACTGTCTGTTCACACTCACCACCGCCCTCCAAGGAAGGCAACCTGCAGACAACCACAGCCTTTCCATACCAGGGAAAACTGAGGCTCAGGGACCAGAGCAATCTGCCCGGTGATACCAGGACTAGGAAGACGGGCCTGACCTCCAGCTGCCTGGACTGGTGTGGGTGACACCAGCCCCTGCCTGGAGACGCTAATCCAGGCCAAAGGTGGGGACAGGATCAGAGCCTGCTTGGGGCACCCCTGCCGTCCGATTATTCTGGACATTTCAAGTGAGGACTCACTGCTAACCAGCTCATTGAAACATCCTGAGTATTTTTGGTTTCTCTCCTAAGTCCCTCACAATCTTGTCACATCTCCCTAAATACTTGGGAGGGAGAGAAGCGAAAAAGGCAGAACTTCGACATTCCGATTTGCCACGGGGCAGAAATGAATTTCTGCCGACACTAACTCCGCCTCCAAGGAGTTCCCTAGACAGGGGTGAATCCCAGTATCCAGAGTGGCCCCTGGAAGCTGGTGTCTGGGGTCCCACTGGCTGGGTGGGCTCTGGGCCATGCAGGGTGCCCGCCCTCCGTGCAGAGAGATGACTGCCCCGTGTGCCCACTGCAGGAGCCCGGCGGGGCCCAAGCTCCAGCAACCTGGGTGGGCCTGGGCGGGGCGGAAGCAGCTGCTTTTCCAGGTGACAAGTCATGTAGTCAGGGATTGAGAACTCCAGCTCCAGCTGCAGACTGTGTTGGTTCAAAGGCTGGCCCCACCATTCCTTGTGTTGCCTCTGGAAAGCGACCTCAGCCCTCTGCACCTCGGCTTCCTCATCATACAAAGAGAATAATAGTGGACTTCATAAGAGTTGTCACATGGATTAAGTGAAATGGAATCAGTGCCAACAGGCTAGCCCGTGGTCGGTACCTACCAAGTATTAGCTATCATCATCGTAGTATTATTATTGCCATTTTGCCATTTATTCATAGCTAATTCTTCCACTCGGAACATTCTCCCTTAGCATTCCCAAGCTCACCACAGGAAGGTGGGATAATGCCACCAAAGCCGTCCGCTTCCGAGTCCCTGAAACCTGGAAATGTTACATGGTGAAAGGACTTGACAGGTGTGATGATGATGGATGGCTTTGCCAGGATAATCCCACATACCCATGAGGGTGTTTATGAGAGGGAGGTGGGAGGGTTAGAGTCAGAGAAGGGGACGTGACAAAGGAAGCAGAGGTTGGAGTGATGCAGCCAAGAGCCAAGGACTGCAGGCAGCCTCTAAAAGTCAGAAAAGGTGGCCAGGTGCACCTTGGGAGCATGCTGGGAGGCCAAGGCGAGAGGACTGCTTGAGTCCAGGAGTTCAAGACCAGCCTGGGCAACACAGTGAGACCTCATCTCTACAAAAAATACAAAAATTAGCTGGGCATGGTGGTGTGTAGTCACAGCTACTTGGGAGGCTGAAGCGGGAGGATCACTTGAGCCCAGGAGGTTGAGGCTGCAGTGTGCCAGGATCGTGTTGCTGCACTCCAGCCTGAGCAACAGAATGAGACCCCAACCCAAAACAAAACAAAACAAAAAACAGAAAAGACAAGGAAACGGATCCTCCTCTAGAGCTTTCTGAAAGAAAGAGGCCTAGACAAGACCTTGATTTTGGACCTCTGGCCTCCAGAACTGTAAGATAATACATTTGTGTTGTTTTAAGCCATCCACTAAGTTTGTGGTGAGTTGTAACAGCAGCAATAACAAATAATACAAATGGTCAGGATCATTGTGACCTGACAGGGTCTCCTGGGCGCCACCTCCAGACCATGGGTGCAGGGAGCATGTGATTAAAGAGCCCCTAGAAGGAAGCCTCTGTGCTCCAAAAGCACGATCCACACTCATCTCTCCAGCAGACCTTTGTCCTGTGTCCACTCTTGCAAATAGCCCATGGCCATGACCACACTTGATAGCCTGGCGAGACGCAGCCTCCTCCTACCCTTCTCATGGCTCCCCCAGGCTGCGGGTTCTCATGTGTAACTGTGTCTGGCCCCATTTCTGGTGTCACTGACAGGGGTCAAGCCCTCCCCCCTCCCCTCCCCCCGCTGCCCCTGTCCAGCCAACCCATAAGAAAGACCAAAGTTGCCCCTCCTTGGCGAGGGTGGGGCAGTCCAAGCCATGTAAACCCTGGCCACCCCTGGGGAACCCTCGCCCGGGTCCCAATCCCCAGCCACTGCAAAGCCCAGAGCCACCCCTCATGTCTCTCTCGGGTTTCACTCCAGACCACGCCCGAGTCCTTCTCCTTGGGGGATCCTCTTGCTGTTTACTCCACGAGTTCAACATTCCACCTCACGTTCATCCATGCCTGTGTGGCACTGAGTCCCGACACCCGTACATTCTGGGAGGGGGTAACCCAGTCCCCTGCTAGGGACACAAGGTGCCTGTAGGAGTTCAGGCCGCCATGGAGTGCATGGCTTACACAACGGAAGTGTGTTTTCTCACAGTGCTGGGGGCTGGAAGTCCAAGCCCAGTTGGCTTCCAATGAGGCCTCTCTTCCTAGCCTTCAACTGGCCGCCTTCTCGTCGTGTCCTCCCATGGTCTTTCTTCTGCGTGTGTGTGGAGAAAGAAAGAGTTCTTGTGTCTCTTCCTCTTCTAACAAGGACATCAGTCCTAGTGGATGAGGGTCCCACTCTTATGACTTCATTTAAACTAGTTACCTCCTCAAAGGCTCTACCTCAAAACACAGTGACATTAAGGGTTAAGGCATCAACAGATGAGTCTGGGGGGAACAGTTCATAACTATGCCTAGATAAATCACGCTGGGCTTATTGCCTCAAGGTCACAAAATGGCTGCTGTAGTTCCAGACATCCAAAACTACACACCAGGCTCCCCTACAGGAGAGAAGAGGAAGGGGCAACACTAACAAACCATTCTCTTACCAATGTCTAAAGAAAAGTTTTCCCAGAAGCCCTCTGTAAGATTTCCCTGCCACAGCAGCTAATAATAAAAGTAAACAAGCTTTATTGAGCACTTACTATGGCTTATCTTCTCCAAGCACTTCTCCAAGCACATTGCATAGATTATCAATTTGATCCTCCTAACAATGTAGTTACTATTATTTCCACTCAGGTTGAGGAATTGAAACCCAGAGAGGTTGGGTTACTTGTCCAAGATCACATAAGCCTGAGGACAACAGGATTTGAAATCAGATCAACTCCAGCGCCCATGCCGAGCATGGAGGTGCACACCTATAGTCCCAGCTACTTGGGAGGCTGAGGCAAGAGGATCACCTGAGCCCAGGAAGTTGAGGCTGCAGTATGCCGTGGTTGTGCCATTGCACTCCAGCCTGGGCATGTCTCAAAACAAACAACCAACTCACACTCAAAAAAACAGACAAATGTAATGATAAGTGAACAGGTCTAGCACTAGGGATTGCGCTTTCCAAGTGTGTTTGAACTTGGGCCAACTTGAGAGCCCATACGCCTTAATTACTACCCTGTACTGCCTATCTCAGAGAGGTGACAGCCACTGTCAGCAGATGTCTGTAGGTACTCTTGACGCTTCCCTGTGGTGGAGGAAGGAGAAAGCAACCAGGGGAGGGAAGGGGCCCAGGCCTACCACACAGTCCTCAGCCTCCCAGGTATCTGGGACTGTAGGCGTGCGTCTCCACACTCAGGTATTTTCACTCATTTTCTAGAGACAGGGACTGTGTTGCCTAGGCTGGTCTTGAACTCCTGGGCTCAGGCAATTCTGCCACAGGGCTGGGATTACAGGCATGAACCACTGCACCCGGTCTTTTGGTAAGTGAAACACTAAAACCACACCCCCATTTTATTACCTTGTTTCAGCATATCTGCAGTGTTTCATCTCCTGAGAGCCTTTTAACCTGGAAGTAGCCAGTCCTCTCATAATCTCAAAGCTGTTCTGCCCTTGCCCACATGAGGAGTCGTCGTGAGCACATTTCTTCCTTCTCTGGAAGACACCTGGGAGGCGTGTCAGCCTGAAGCTGGGGGCCCAACCATGACTAGGGAGCTTTAAAGAACAAAACAGTAAGTCACGTTGACATGATGTTCTCTGGATAGGATGTGATGAGAAGCCGCTTCACCTGTGTCGTGTCCGTCCCAGAACCCACAGCCCGAGGCTGATCATGAGGAAACACCAGACAAACCCAAACTGAGACACAGTCTACAACTTGCCTGAGTGGTACTCTTCAAAAGCGTCATGGTCATGAGAGGCGGGGAGAGTCAGAGAAACTGTTACAGACCAGAGAGGACTACGGAGACATGACAACTAAATGTAGGGCAGCATCCTGGATGGGACCCTGGAACACAAAGGATATTGGTGAGGAAACTGGTGAAATCTAAACACCTGGAGTTGACCCGATAGAATTGTACTAATGTTAATTTCTTCCTGTTAATCCAAGTGCCATGGGTATGTAAGCTGTTAGTATCAGGGAAAGGTGGGTGAAGGGTTTGCAGGAACCCTCTGTACTGTGTCTGTAGCTCTACAGTAAATCAAAAAGTATTTCAGAATAAAGTTAAAAACAAAACACAATTTTAAAAAATGCCTTGCCCCTTTTCAAACCAATTAAATCGGAATCTTGAGCACTGAAAGCCTCAAAGGTGATTCCAATGTGCAAGTGAAATTGAGACCCACAGCCCAGTGATTTCAAATGTGTGTGCATCCAGCTCCCTGGAGGGCTTATTAAGAGAGTGGGGGACCAGGTACAGTGGCTCATGGCTGTCATCCCAGCACTTTGGGAGGCCTAGGTGGGAGGACTGCTTAAGTCCAGGAGTTCAAGACCAACCTGGGCAACACAGCAAGCCCTCATCATTACAAAAATTCAAGAAGTTATCCAGGCATGGTGACACACACCTATAATCCCAGTACTCAAGGAGGTTGAGGTGGAAGGATTCCGTGAGCCCAGGAGGTCGAGGTGTATGAGCCATGATCATGTTACTGCACTTCCGCCTGGGTGACAGAGTGAGACTCCAACTCAAAAACAAAAAAAATCCCACAGAGTGGAGGCCCCACCCTAGAGTTTCTGATTCAGTGATTCTGGAGTGGGGCTGAGAATCTGCATTTACAAGTACCAGGTGATGCGTGTGCAGCTGGTCTTGGACGCCTTCAGAACCACCACCAGATCTTGCAGCTCGAAGTGTGGTCTGTAGCCCCGCAGCACTAGCAGCTGCTAGGAGCTCGTTAGGGAAGCGGAACCTTGGGCCCCACCCCAGGGGGCCCTCTGAGTCAGAACCTGTGTTTTCGCAAGATTCCGGGTTCTTCGTTTATACTTGGGTCTGAGAAGCCCTGCTGTAGCATGAACATGCAGGGAGAGGGGATGAGGATTCGGAAGCTGAAGTGGGAGGGGTCAGGGACGCCCAAGACCTCTCATCTCATCCATCTTCAGAGCCCGTTCTTGGGAGGATCACTTGAGCCCAGGAGGTTGCGGCTGCAGTGAGCTGCAGTCACACCACAGCACTCCAGTCTGGGTCACAGAGCCAGACCCTGGCTCTGAAGAAGAAAAACGGCCTGCCTTTCCTCTCATACATAGGAGAGAGAAAAATAAAAAGAAACATCAGAGGAACTTTGCCACCAGCAAGCCAAAGGCAGAACTGCCCAAAGGGCCTTCCCTGGCCCAGCAGTGCTAGCCAGGAGCACGGTGAGCTGGCTAGGAGGGCGGCCTGCTGACAGCAGGGCTCAGACAGCGTCTGCAGAAGCCAAGGCACCAGGCCAGGCCGAACTGCCGGCAGATATCAGGATACAGCAGCTACTGTTCAGTGTTCTTCCTCTTCCAAGGGCTGAGCCCACCCTTCCTTGAGAAAGACAGAGCACTGAGCCAGCCTGTGCATGCGTCCTCCTCATTTTCTTCCTAGGAGAGAAGCTGTGGAGGAGAGAGAAGGGAGCAGGGAGGAAGGAGATAAAAGGGAAAGGAGACAGCCAGGGTGAGAGGCAGGGAAGGAAGGGAGGCCTTCTGAACAGATGACTCTTTACCAAACTTTCTTTTACCAAACTGTGTGCAGACTTAAGACTTGGGGGTGCTGGGCCTCCTGCCCTTTGGCCTGTCACCAGCAGCAGCGGCACTTGGTCATACGGGCCTCCTGACCCAGCCCAAGAAACAGCACGTGCCAGCAGGGCAGGCTGCCAGGGACACGCTGCCCTCTGTGGCTCCAGTCACTGTCCAGGTCGTGCCCATCAGCAGCGCCCAGCTCAGATCCAGGCTTCTCGGGGCTGCTCTTCTCCTGCCCACTTGGGACCCAAGTGGCACCTGCATGGCTCCACGTGAGACTCTTCTCACATTCACCCACACTAGGGGTCCTTCCAAACCTCCCACGTCCCGCTTCCCAGGATTCGCTGGGGTGCCCCTGGAAGCCGCTTTTGTTTTCTGAGATGTCGTTAGATGCGCACACTGTGGCAGCCCTGCCCATGACCGGAGGGCCCCAGGCAGCCTGGAATATTGGAATAGACCGTCTCCAATCTCGGGAGTGGGCAGGCACTGCAGGAGTTAACCCGATGAGCAAGGCAGTGCCTCGTGGGGGACAGGAGCATGTGTAGCTTTTTAAATACACAGGTTTCAACACCCCTGAAAACAACAAAGCACGCTGTGATTCTCAATGTCTACACACACGTCGAGCACTCGACCGCGAGCCAGGACATCTGCACTCACTGTGTGCTGGCCACATTCCTGAGAGGCTCTCTACCACAAAGGCAGAATTCCTCTCCCCTCCCCCTCAACAGAGTAGGAGGGAGCAATTACCATGTTGCCTAAATCAAGACGCCAACACCTAAATTAAACAAGAAGAATCATGTGTTAAAAGAGAAAATGGTCAGGCATGGTGGCTCACACCTATAACCCCAGCACTTTGGGAGTCCAAGGCGAGAGGATTGGCTGAGCCCAGGGGTTTGAGACCAGCCTGGGCAACTTGGCGAGACCTCATCTCTATAATAAAATTTTTTAAAAGAAAAAAAATTAGCCGGGCACCTGCAGCTCCAGTTACTTGGAAGGCTGAGGCAGAAGGATCTCCTGAGCCCAGCAAGTTGAGGTTGTGGTAGCCATAAGCATGCCACTGCATTCCAGTCTGGGTGACGGAGTGAGAATCACAAATTAAAAAAAATAAAAATACAAAAGAGAAAACGCTCTTCAAAGTAAGCTGGCCGTGCCTTCCTAACAGACATTGGGAGGGGAAAGTTGCAGGATTTTACTGGAAAGCACCAAACTCAAATCAAGGCCAGCCCACACGGCAAGTCCCTCAGGAGAGGGAATCAGGATGGAGCCCACCTGAGCTATCGCTGAACCACAGAGACCAGGAGAGAGGGTTCTCCAGAGGATCCAGACTCCAGAGATGAAGGAGTCCTAGCCTGAGCATAAAGTCCAGACCAGCAGCCAGTCGATAATAGCACACCTCAGCCCAAGCACGGCAAAAGAACACACCAGAGTGGTTGCAGTGTCACACCTTGTCTGATCTTCGTCCTGACAAATCCTTGGGATTTCCCGAGTGACTGGTTAATTTTGATTATTCGTGGTGTGCCTCTTGGCTCACACCTGAGTTTATACTAACTAGATGACTCTGGATAGGATGAAATCAACCCAACCTCCTACAGGGAGGGAAAGTTCATTCACGTGGTCATGATTCAATCAATCGCACCCATGTAATGAAACCCCAGCAAAAACTCTGGACGAAGGGCGATGCCAAGAGAGTGATGTCCCTTGATCCCCTGGGGAGAGGACATGGAAACTCTGTATGCAGGAACTCCCAGACGGCCCCTCCACATCTCTTCATTTGGCTGTTTCTGAATTGTATCCTTTATAATAAAACGGAATCACAAGTATGGGGGTGCCAAAAATGTATACACATTTAAAGAGACATTATCTATGTATTACTTTTGTTCACCATAATCAAAAATGTCCAGATGCTGGTGGTAACCACTCTGAACACTTCTTGTAATTGTAGACGTCGAATGTGACTTGTATTCATCTTTTGTTATTGGTACATATTGAGTACAATTTTAATACAGTTTTTTCCTTTCTAAAAATGTACACACTTTTTTTGGCACCCTTTGTATGTGCTTTCCTGAGTTTTTTCAGTCATTCTAGCAAACTATAGACCCTGAAGGGATCTTGAATTCCTGGGCAAATCTGTAGTCAGTTGGTCAGAAGTGCAAGTGGCCTGGGGACCCCAATTCTGTAGCTTGTATCTGAAGCGAGAACAGTCTGATGGGGAACTGTGCCCCTAAGCCCAGAGTGTCTGCTCTAACTGCAAGTGGTCATATCAAAACTGGACTGCAGAATCAGAGTAGGGTCCAGGCGCCTCCTGTCTTAGGCCTTGGGGAACACCTGGACTCCTCAGTCCACATCTTCCAGGACTCTTCGTCTCCTTTACTCATCCACTCCCTCCCCCTACTCCACTCCACTCCTAGAAATCCAATTTCCTTTGAAATCAGGACACTTGAGACCAAACTCAGGCACAGGAGATAGCCCAAGGAGCAAGAGTAATCCTACAGCACGGTGGAATAAAAAACAGAGCAAAAGTCACCACTCAGCAGCTGTGAGACCACAGGCAATTTAGTAAACCTCTCTGAGCCTTGGTTCCCACCTCTGTAAGACAAGACTAATGACCCCTTCCTCATAGAGCTGAGGAGACAATTCAATGATATATTTCCAGAGCCTGACATGGCCTCAATAAACATCCACCTCTTTCCCTCCTGTCTTCTTACTGCCCTGTACGCCCAACTCTTCCTGCCTCTCTGCTCTCCCTGGATAACTATTCTGGGTGCAGGGCCCATTGCCACCCTGCTGTTATTTTAGATCTCAGGGAAGCAGGAAGCCAACCATTATACCCAGATGGAAAAGCAAGTAACCATTACCTTGAGCAAAAAGGACACTGATATTTACTTTGGTGGCTATAAAAGACACCATAAAATAAAATATGCAGCATGCACCCTCATGATTAATAACAGATATGGCAAATTATTCCCTCGGGTCCCTGGGTGCATCCAAATGGTCACTAAGAACAATTAATTCTTTAGGAAACAAAAGAATAGAGAGTCGTCTCTGGTCACTGAAAAACGTGCTTGTTGTGGTGCAAATAAGGAGAACAGGAAATGAGGCTCAAATTCAGGGTTTCCTGCTCTTGTGAGTGGGGGGAAGTAAGATCCGGGAGACTCAGGTGTAACGAGCATCTGTGTCCAGTCAAAGTTGGGACTGGCTGGATCAGGGCTTTGGGGGCCTGGAGACCACGCAGACACAGGAGTCAGGGGATGTCCCAGAAACAGGAGCAGGGAACCGGGCTGGAGGCAGGGCAGTGGTGGCAGCAGGCAATGGGGTAGAACACAGTTCAGTGTTCAGAGTGACAGAGATTTCGGAGTGGAACTCTAGCCACAGTGTCCAAGGTCTCAGCACTAATATCCCCAGAGGACGAGGTGGACCAGGTAGAATCCCAGAACTGAAACTGAGGTCACTGAGTGAGAACCAAAGGGTTCGGTCGGGAGAAAATGAGTAGAAGTAGGCAGGTGTCCAGGCCACAGGAGACGAGGCAAGAGCTGGGGGATTCCAAGCCCAGGGTTTCACCTAAGCCTGAGTCCTTGGTCTTGGGCTTCCTAACTTCTTCATCCAAGGTCTCAGAGTCACCAAGAAGCGGGAAGCGGTCCCACAGGGGAAGTGGCCCTGCAGGTTGGAAGGATTATAGAGGCAAAAAACCAAGCAGAGGGTCACATTGGACTTGGCGTTCAGGTTCAGTCTTACCAGATGGCCACTGTGGAGTCGCTCCCAACCTAGAATACAGCTCCCACCAGCCAAGCCCTGACCTTCTGCTTCCTCCGTCTCCCTGGCAGCCCTGAGGAAGCAGCAACCCAGAGGAACCACAGCCTTCGGCAGGGTCCACGGGCACATTCTGGACGGGTATGTGGTTGGGGTTAGCTGGGGGTGCTGATGGGTCAGGATGGACAAACCCTGCAACTTGAAGAGGTTTTTATTGCAACACAGTACAGAAAACACCAAGGGGTCACTGTGATGGCAGTGAACTCACGGCTGCAACAGAATCTGCCACCAGAGGCCAAGCCATCTCACTGGGGCGTGACTTCCTCTGGGGAGGGACAAGCAGGAAGAAAACCTGTTCTCTAGTCCCATGAGAGCCACGTTCCCCTCCGACAAAATCAACTTCCGTACAAGTTCAAGGAGCCCTCTTTGGCACCCATGACCCATGCTGACAACAGAAAGGGTCACCAGAAGTGGGGGACATCTAACCTAACGGATCATACCAGGAGTGGGAGAATAAGCTGCATGTCTTCTCCTTGGAGAAGAAGCGAGATCTATTCCACACCCGCTTGTGGGCCCCAAGACAAGGGCGACATGTGGGAATTCCAAAAGTGGAAGACGATGGTGCCATGACAATGACCTCAGGGTTGCAGGCCCCATGTGGCAACGTGGGCAACTGGGGAAGACAGGATGAGGGACTGAGGAGTGCTAAGACACCAGCCCAGGGCCGCACTGGCAAGGCCCCTCAGTGGGGAGCAGGAAAGAGCCAGCAAAGCAGAGTCGAGAGCCAGCCGGCCAGCCTCAAGCTCTTCACACGCAGGACGAGCTCATGCAGATCAATCTGACGCAGGTGGAAGGCCTCGCTGAGGGAGATCCGGGTCCTGCTGAGGAAGGAGCAGGTGTTCTTCTTCTGGTGCCTGGGAGGAAGAAGAAAGAAGACTCACTAGCTCTGTGTCACGTAGAAACCCTGAAGATGGTGGCTGTGGCCAACCAAGCAGTGAACTCATGGCGGCAGCAGAGTCTGCCCCAGAGGCCAAGCCACCTCGCTGAGGCATGAATTCCTTTGGGAGAGACACGGCAGGCAGAGAGAACCTGTTCTCCAGCCCCTTCAGAGCTCCACTCCCCTCCCACAAAATCGACTTCCATACAACTTCAGGGTTCTTTGACCAAGCTTTGGCCAACCAAGCAGTGAACTCATGGCTGCAACGGAGTCTACCCCTGGGGACCACTCTTGGTTACATGATCATACCACTGGCTAAGCCAGGGCCAGAGGAACTCAGATATTCCAAAGAAGTGTTCACATACACAGGATAGGCAAAAATAGTGGTTTTACAGGGCATCAGAGATCTGACACACCCATTGGGTAGAACATTCCAATGTTTCTTTTCCCAAAACTATAATAAACATGGCAATCCAGAATCCCCCAAACTCAAATATAATCAAGGCCTTCTCAAACTTTCTGAGGATAAGAATCACTTGGAAACCTGGTCAGGTGGTCCTGGGAGGCTGAGGCCATTACAGATTCTGCCCAGCTCAATCCCTTCCTCGCCAACAAAAGGACATGATGAAAATTGGTGTTTATGATGATGACCTATTCAAGACTGCATTTCCAGAACCCTCAGAGGAAGAATAAATCATGTCATCCCTTTCCGTGTGCAGTATATTTTGTTGTAAACTAATTCGATATTTGGTAGTGGGCACGTGATATATGTGGGCAAATCTCCCTCCCCCAGACAGCTCTCCAGAGGGACCCATTCCGTGTCTGGGATGGGTGGAGTGGGAGTTGAGCACAGTGCAGGCCTCCTCTTTTGGGCAAGAGAGCATTTAGCCAGAGCATGCCCTTCTGACATGTTCACCCCTCAGTTGCAGGACCTAGAATGCTCACTCCACTGGAAATGCTTTCCTGAGGAAGCACGCTTCTCTCCCTCGTGAATACCCAAAGATGCTGAGGCATCTGAAAAGATCAGACCCCGAGAGGATCTGCTGGCCACACTCTCCTAAGTCAGTCTCACCTGCAGGAAAAAGGACACTGGCCTGGCTGCAGAGTCCCAGACCCATTAGAGGAGAAATATCCACTGGGGCTTCCTGACCCCAAGCCCAGGAGACACTTGGACGGGGCAGAGACTCTTGGAAAACAGTGTATACGTTCCTGAGGGCAAGACCCCCCCGGAAAGCTGGACTGGGAGGGTGAGGTCCCAGAACCCACCACAGGACAAGTACAGGCAGTCCCAGGACCACCCAAAACACTGCCCTGAGGCATTAGCGAAGGGACTGGACCGACTTTTTGCCCCTTACTTTTCCCGCGGGGAGATCTGGAGGTTGGGAAGCTGAGGCAGGGTCCTGCGGACAGGTGAGGGAAGTCGAGGCACACATGGGACCCTGGGGCAGGTCCGGGAGCCCACACTCACTCAGCCAGTGCCCTGACGCAGCAGCGTGACATGTTGAGGAAGGAGCTGGCGCTGGCGCGGGTGCCCAGGGCAGCCTCGATGCCCCGCAGCAGGTCGTTGGTTTTGAAGATGAGCAGCATCTGGCGTGGCACGTGGTTGAGGAGCTGGCTGATCTCGGGGAGGTAGTTGGCCGCGTTGTTGCGGATCTCTGAGTCCTGAGGCAGCAGCGGGGAGAAACGATGTATGGTCAGAGTGGGCGGTGGGGCCATGGGGCCAGGGGTCCAGCAGCCGTGACCGGAGGGGCTGCAAGGAAGCCCCAGGGGGGAGCTCCAGGCACAGCTGTCGGCATCGCTAGGAGCACTCCCCAAAGGGGAGTCTAGGGCTGGGGATGCTGGTTCACGCCTATAATCCCAGGATTTTGGGAGGCTGAGACAGGAGGATGACTTGAGGGCAGGAGTTTGAGACCAGCCTAGGAAACATAGGACGATCCCATCTCCACAAAACATCAGAGAATAATCAAACAAGCCTGAAGAACCTGGAGGGGATGTCTCAGCCCAATTCCTGACAAGCACAGGACACATCGAGAGGGGCAGGTACTCTCCAAGGCTTCTCCACTGACCACCAGCTTCAGGTCGGGCCCAGAAGGAGCCCTAGAAGTGGTGCCAGCTGAGAACTGCCCCTGCCCCCCACATGCCTCCACCTCCCACCAGCCAAGCCCAGGTTAATGCAGGGCATAGGCCTGGCTTCATGACCCCAATCTGACGCCAAAGCCCTGTAGCCCTGCCCCATATCCAGCACCCACCAGCCTGTAGCCAAGCTCCCGAGGCCCCTGGTGCAGTACCTAGGGCTAGCACTTCGCTGGTCATCTCCACAGCCCTTGCCCTGCCTGGTGTGTAAGTTTAGGGTCTGCCTTCCCTCCTGTCCCGGTCCCTGTCCTCTGCCCAGCTCTAGGCAGGTAACTGCCCCCAGCCAGAATCCTGAGTGTGACAACGTGACTCTGAGCCCTTTTCAGTCTCCGGAAAAATAATGACGATGATGATGGTGACAAAAGTGACGAAGACGATGATGATGGTGACGATGACGGTGAGGACGGCAATAATGACAACAGTGATGATGGCGGTGACGGTAACAGGAAAGACATACCGACCATTTGCTAAGGGAGCCAACCACTGACAGTGCTCACATGTATTCCTTTATTTAATCCTTCCTACTACCCTATCTTGCTGAGTGTGTTAGCCCCATGTCAGATGAGGAAACTGAGGCACCGAAGCATCAAGTAATCTGCCCAAGGTCCACAGCAAGTAAGTGGTGAGCCAGGGGCTAACCCGGGCAGGCCACCTCCCGAGCCCGGACTCTCCCCACCTGCCGACACTGCCTCTCCCCCTCACAGCAGGGCTGCGTGACCCTGAGTGAGTCCCTTCATCTTATTCGACTCAGTGTCCTCATCCAGAAGCTGGGGATGCCAATAACCCCTGTGCCCACCTCCCAGCAGCACCGCGAGGGTCATGAGAGACGAGGTTTGGGAAAGCGCTTGGTGCCAGAAAGCGACGAGGGGTCCAGGAGTGCGGCCATAGGCTTCTCCCCAAGCTGCTTCCACAGCAGAAGCAGAATTCACCATCCTTTCAGGAGTACGTGTGCTGCTGATAACCAAGTCGCTGCAAAGCTCGAAATGTCTCTCAGGCAGGAGCTATCAGACTGGAACATCGCAACATAGCCAGACACCAAGAGGCGTCTGCTGCTACAGCCACAGGTCGCCCTGCTTGAGAGTTATGGTGGGACCCGGTCCCCTCACCATGGGGACCCCCTCTCAGCAAGGAAGGAACTGGCCTGGCCCTGGTCCCCCTCAGCACCATCATCCACCCAGGCCAAGCCCCGAGGACGTCTCTTTGAGCAGGACAGCCTCCAAGCTTAGACACATCCTGACGGCAAGTGCCTTGGTAGAGTCTGTGTGTGCCTACCCAACAGCCATCACTCCATTCTCCTTCACTCAGTTTTGCTCACTTGGCCCCTTGGGGGTCATCCTCTGCTGGAGCCCGAGCTCCTGCCTGAATCTGGACTGATCTCAGCCAAGGCTGGCTCTGAGCTCTCAGCCCCTTGCCAAGTGATGGGTTTAGGCACGGACATGTGACCCAATCTGGCCAGTAAGACAGGAAGATGAGTCTGTTGGGGACCTCTGGGGAAGGTTTTTTCTTGCTCTTAAATGATGTTCCTGCCTCTGGTCACTGCTGAATGCAGATGTCAAGCTTGGTACTGTCGCAGCCATCTTGGAGCCGTGATGGAAAGCCTAGACAATCCCAAGAGTTGATCCGCTGAGTTGACCCACCTAGACCTCCTACCTGCCGCTAGGCTTCGACTTATACAGAGAACAGACTCCTTATTGTTTAAGCCACTTGCAGTTGGGGGAAACATCCTCCCAGACGCAATGTTGGAGGTTCCCTGATTCTCATCAAGAGCAGGACTCAGGAAGGCTGGGCTTGTGGATCCCACAGTGCAGCTGGTCTAGAGGGGCTAAGGTTACCTTCCATCTGGGTTGTCCAAAGTGAGCAAGTGGAGCCAGTGCCACCAAATGCCCCTCCACCAGATCAAGTCCCAGGATGACAGGGACCTTATCAAAAGATGGACGAGCCCAGGTCCCTGCCCGCCAGGCACTCACTGCGTGAGAGTTGGGATGTGCAGAAAGATAAGGACTAGGAGGAACTTGTCCCCTGAGTAACACAACACTGAGGGATGACTTTGGCAATGGTGATGAGGAGAGGCTTCCTGGAGACTTATGGCGAAGACTGGCATTTGCAGGGGCTCTTTATGAATGAATAAGAATGCCAAAAGCAAGTTCTAGCTAGTTAGTAAAACCAGGTATCATACACTGAGACCCTACAACATGCCATGTGACCTCGTCCATCCTCCATATGCGGAGACTCCAGGATTTCCACCTTGAGCCCAGACCTCTTCGAGCTCCAGTCTTAACTGCCCACAACATCTCTATCTGCTCAAGACAACTGCTGACCACCCACCCGTCTGTGCCCTTCCTCATCTTCCCTATGACAGGTAATGGCACCCTCCCCACCCCATAGCGCATCCTGAATAGTACCACCCGCCTCCTCCACACAGTCTCAGCCTCATCTGCCTCCCCTCAGCCCCACCCGCTTCCGTCCATCTCTGGTGTCCCCCGTGTCACCTGAGCCCCCATGTCTCCCAACCTGGACGCCTGGTTGAGCCTCCTCAAGGATCACTACCACCCATTTCAGCCCACTAGAGAGACTCTTAAAAATAATAAGTCAGTCGGGCTCGGTAGTTCAGCCTGTAATCCCAGCACTTTGGGAGATCGAGGCGAGTGGATTGCCTGAGCCCATGGGTTCGAGATCAGCCCAAGCAACTTGGCAAGACCTCGTCTCTACAATAAATCAAAAACTAGCCAGGCGAGTAGCTCCGACTACTTGGAAGGCTGTGGCAGAAGGATTGCCAGAGTCCAACAGGTCAACACTGGGATGGCCATGAGCGTGCCACTGCACTCCAGCCTGGGCAACAGAGTGAGACTCCAATTCAAAAAATAAAAACAAAAATAACAAGTCACCCAGCCTGAGCAGCATAGTGAGACCCCATGTCTACAAAAAAAATTTTTTTAATTAGCTGGATGTGGTGGCAAGTGCCTGTAGTCCTGGCCACTTGAGGGATTAGGAAGGAAGGACCACCTGCGCCCAGGAGGTTGAGGCTGCAGTAAGCCGTGATCATTCCACTAAACTCCGGCCTGGGCAACAGAGCAAGACCTCAAACTTAAAAAAATATAACAAGCCGGGCTCGGTGGCTCAGCCTGTAATCCCGCGCCTTTGGGAGGGTGAGGTGAGTGGATTGCCTGAGCCCGCGGGTTTGAGACCCGCCTGGGCAGCGAGACCTCATCTCTACAATAAATCAAAAAACATCAGCCGGGCGTGGTAGCACGTGCCTGTAATTCCGGCTACTCGGAAGGCTGAGGCAGAAGGATCGCCGGAGCCCAGCAGGTCGAGGCTGCGGTGGCCGGGAGTGGCCACTGCACTCCAGTCTGGGCGACCGAGTGAGACTCCAACTCAAAAAAAGAGAAAAAAAAAATATATATATATATATATATATATATATATATATATATATAACAAGTCTGAGCACACCCTCTCCTGCTCAAACCTGTCCAAGGCTTTGCTCTGCACTGAGAATTAATCCAAACTTGTTCCCGTGGCTGTTGGGGCTGTATGCGGTGCTCTTCTGGCTCTAAACTCCTCTCATTCCTCCATCCTCACCACACTCTGGACTTCATTAAGCTCCTTCCATCCCTGGGCCTCAGCGTGCCTGGGATGCATCCTCCAGGCTCTTCCTGGGGCTGGTGCCTTCCTTGTGCTTTGGGCCTCAGCTTCAACGCTGACTCCTCGGTGGGGTCTTCTCTGAACGCCGCCCCGCACCCGGCACCCTGCTGGTTTCCTCCATGGTACCCTCAGCCTGCAGTTAGTCCACTCGCTTGATTGTTCCCTGTTTACTCTTTCATCTCCCTTAATCAGAGTGTAAATTACACGAAAGGCATGTCTGCCTGTTCATCATGGTATCCGCAGATCCCAACTCATAGTCTGGCAAAAACAAATGTCTGCTGAGTGAATGAACTTCAAGAACTATGAGAGGCACTTTACATGCACCATCAATAAAGCAGAAATTAATCCTAGCACTTTGGGAGGCCCAGGTGGGAGGACTGCTCGAGCCCAGCAGTTCAAGACCAGTCGAGGCAATAGAGTGAGACCCCTTCTCTACAAAAAAAATTTTTTTTTAATTAGCTGGGCATGGTGGCAGCTAATAGTGGACAGCAGGTATAGTCCCAGCTACTCGGGAGGCTGAGACAGAAGGATCGTCTGAGCCCAGGAGGTCGAGGTTGCGTCATTGTGCCACTGCACTGCACTCTAGTCTGGGTAGCGGAGTGAGACCCCTGACTCAAACAAATAAATAAAGCAGAAATTACCATTCCCATCAGCCCTATTTTTCAAAGGAGGGGGGACTATCTTCTTCTGAGATGACAGTCTTCAAAGACGTGGAGGCCCGGAGCAACCAGTGGTCATCTTTGCCACCAAACTTCCTGGAGAACGACATCAACTTGGAGGAGAGTGGAACCAAGAGATGATGAGAGATGGCCTCTTTGAGGACATCGTTTGAGAAGCTGGATATAGCCATTCCTAAAGCCACCTACCACACAGCAGCCGACAGGGAGGGCAGCTTACCTTAGGCTCAAAGAGGACATGAGAACTACCCAAGGTCACAACAGCAGGAGGAGGAGGAGCTGAACTGCACCCAGGGCTCTGACTACATGTAGAACTCTGTCCTGTGGTGGGCAGGGGCCTCAGTGGAGTGGAAGCCCAAGTCCATCCCCTACATGGATCTGGATAAGTCTGGGGGGGTCTGGCAAACTGACAGACGGAAGAATTCCGTGGGGGCTGGAGAAGCCTCCTGGAGGGGAGTCCACCCTGGGCCAGGAAGCACGAGCTTGCCCTGCAAGCCTCAGTCACGTGCAGAGGTGGGTATGGGGGGTTGGGGGGCGTTCCGGGCCCCGCCTCCCAGACTCATGAGACACTTGTCTAGGTGCCGGGGGACACAAGCCACAGGTAAAGACAAGACAGGCTGTGAGACAAGAGGAACAGCCCAGTCTGAGCGCCGCCTGGAAGTGAAGGGCTCTCCCCACGGGAGCCTTGCAGGAGCCACAGGCCGGCAGGGCATAGCAGGCCAAGTGCTGCCAGACGTTGAGACAGTCCCCGAGGGTGGATGCCTGGAATCTCGTGTGAGCTGGTTGACGCCAAGCTGCAGAAGGCTGGTTTGTCAAGAGAGCGTGACCTCGTTCCTACTCTCAGGGGACGCAGTGAGCCCCTCACCTTCCCTCCTTCCACCCAGGGTTCTGTGTCCCCTGTCACTCCATCTCGTCCAGTCTGGCTCCAGTTCTGCCCCTCCTCACCCTCCAGCGTCCCAGGCTAGACTCTCGGGCCCTAGTTGGAAGGGGTCCACGTGCCATCCCCAGCCCTGCCCCCTGCATCAGAGCCCCCTACCTCAGTGGCAGTGACTGGAGCTTGGCTGATGCCCCTGTTGACCGAGTCCCATGAGCGGGCTGTCAGCATGCAGGCGAACAGTGGGTAGAGATCCCCGGCGCCCAGGCGCTGGCTGTACTCCTTCACCTGCTCCATGTCAGTCCAGATCAGAGACTGCCAGAGGTGGCAGTAGTTCAGGCGGAACTCCTCCGTGAGCACCTGTGGGGGCGGGGGCGGCGGGACCTGAGCCTCCTCTCCCTACCCGAGGTCCAGGTCTCCAGCTGACGCTGACCACTGCAAAAGGGTCACCGAGACCACGCCTTCCTACAACGTCTGCTTCTCCCTGAAAGCTCAGCCATCCCTGAAGGTCCAAGCTCAAAGTGGCTGTTTGGTGAGCCTTGGTCTTGAGGGACAGAGATGGCTAACTGCCCACCAGAGCCTAGACCCTCCTCTTCTTCCTGGGCACAAGCTACTTCCAGCCTCCCTGGAAGTCAGACGTGGCCCCCTGCCTGAGCTCCGGCCCGCAGACCATGACAGAAGCTCCACTTCCAGGCTCAGCCCACAGAACTGTTCCCACGTGTGACTCTCCGAGCCCTTGCCCCACTGCTGGCTGACAGCACCCCTACCTCCAGCCAGGCCTGGGAGCAGAGTCCGCGGACTCTCCCTCCCACCCAGGACTGATGCGGGAGCTGGCATGTGAGCTTCTATTGTGTCTGCGCCATCATTCCCTTGGGGGCCACACGTGACAGCTGCTAGCCCACCTTAAGCCCCACATCCTACTTCGTGGAGCCTTCCAGAGGAGGCCCCGCTTTCAGGACATGGGATCAGGGCCCTGCGGGAAGAAGCAGAAGCCTGTCAGGGAAACCTCACCCAGGACCATCTGCCTCATGGAGTCCAGCCAGGCCCCGGGTCCCAGACAGACAGGGCCCTCCCCAGCTTCCAGGCAAGAGCTCATGGCTCGCTCAAACCAGCTCTGCTTTGGGAGGGTAGCATCTGAGATCACCCAGCCCCGCCAGCTGCCCGTCCTTCTTCCCATTGTACCGGCCACATCCTGGCTGGGGTGGAGTGCAGCGACCCCTGTCCCTGAAGTTCCAGCTCACACTCATTGCAGCTCACTTTCCCGGTCTGGGCTGGCCTGGGCCCCCTGGGAAGGCAGGGCCACCTACAGGCAAATTCTAATCCACTCCTCACAACAGCCTCGAGGCAGGCGCCTACCTCAGCTCACTGAGGAGGAAGCGGGAACTCAGAGAGCCCTGTGACAGTGAGACTGGGGCAAAATGACAGCCCCGAGGGGCAGGCAGGGCGATCTGCAGCTACCTCGACCATCTCTCCGCCTCCCAGTTCTGGGCTGGTGGGAAAGGCCTCTCCTACCTGGTAAAGCCCGTGGTCCAGCAGGATGACCTCTGCCTTGCCCGTGCCCGGGTGCTTCCGCACCAGCACATTGCCGGGGTGGGGGTCACAGTGCACGAAGCCATGGACGAAGATCATCTCACTGTACATCTTGCCCAGGAGGCGTGAGATCTGAAAGAGAAGGGGGTGGGTGGGAGCTCCCGTCCACGCACACCTGTCTCAGGGGCTTCCACTCAATCTGCTTTCATGGAGAGGCTGGAGGGGCCAGATGGGCCTGAGCAGTCGTGGTGAGAGGGATGATTTGCGATGGCCTACTTCTTGAGTTTAAATGGAAGCTAAGGTTGGGGGTGGTGGCTCATGCTTGTGAATTCCAGCACTCTGGGAGGCCGAGGTGGGAGGACTGCTTGAGGCCAGGAGTTCGAGACCTATCCAGGCAACATAGCAAGAACTGGTCTCTACAAGAAAAGAAAATAAATTAGCCAGGCATGGTGGCGCATGCCTGTAGTCCCAGCTACTCATGAGGCTGAGGAGGGAAGATCACCTGAACCCTGGAGGTCAAGGCTGCGGTGAGCCATGATCGTGCCACTACATTCCAGCCTAGATATCCAGCCTGGATAGCAGAGTGAAACCATGACTCAAAAAAAAAAAAATGTAAACTAAGCACACCAATCTGGTCCCTCTTAACTTTAGCTGCATATCAGAATCTCCCAGAACTCAGAAACCAGGTAGGCGATGCCAGGTATCAAGAGTTTTTTTAAACAGTTCCAAGGTGGTGGTACGCATGGTAAGGGAGGAGTTACTGACAGTCCCTCCATCCCCCCAACACCCGCCCCTCACTCTCGCCCCACCCCTTACTCTCTTATCCTTCTTCCTATTTACCCCATAGCTGAGAACAGGCTGCAAAGCTGCAGGGTCGGGGGACCCCTTCTCCAGAGAACAGGGCTGGGGCTGAGAGCAGGGGGGCGAACACATTGTCATCCTCTGGGATGGCCCTGAGGGTTCCAGGCCCCTCTCGCCTCTTCCCAGGCCCCACCCGCCAGAGCCCAATGCTAATCTGATTTATGATGTCTGCACAGAAGCAATGACACTAGAGAGGCCATTTAAATCATCCTGTCACTGCTGCCCTCCCTGGCGAGGGAGGCTTCTTATCTCTACTCCCTTTTTTATTAAAGCTAAAAGCCTCGTCCCAGCGAGGGAACAGCTGCTGAAGAGAGCCAGGCTGGGCCCACAGAGGGTCTGTCGGCGGGTTTCCAGGGGACAAAGAAATGCTCAGCCCAGAGAGCTGAGCCCCTGGACACATGCAGCACTTGGCATTCCTCTCAGCCTTGGCTGGACCCCGCATCTCTAACAAACATATCCCAGTCACTGGGGAGGAGCCAGGGCCCCTGGCGTGGGGAACACAGGACTAGGATCTTAAATGAAGACTCACCTCACCTCCTTTCCTCAGTCTACAAAAGAAGTGCTGCATGACCAGGCCCTGCCTCCCTCTGGCCTCATCTCACACTGACACTCCAGACACATTCACTTTCTCTTCTCCAAGGACTCCATGCTTCCCTACCTCAGGGCCTTTGCCCATGCAATTCCCGCTGCCAGGAGCACTCCTGCCATCTCCCCTTCGCCTGGCTCACTCCCCGTCTCTCTTACAACCCCAGGCCAGCATCACCTCCCAGGGGAAGCCTTCCCTGACCTCCTAGACGAGGCTCCTCTTCCCCACACCCTCACAGGACACCATGATTTTCCTTCATGACACCAACACTCTCTTTGTGTGATGATTTGATTAGTGACCATCTAGCCCAATATCATAAAATTCCAAGACAGCCAGGACCTCTGTTGTGTTAAACAGCTTTATTAAGGTGTCATTTCTATATCATAAACCGGCTCTGCTGCATAGCCAGTGCTTGTAATGGTGCCAAACACACGACTAAAGAACTGCATTCAACACGACCGAGACCCACATCTCTCCATGTTTTTCTGGGATGCCTCCAATGCACATCCAAACCCCATTAAGCAACTTTGAATCCCTATCAATTATAACTGGCCCCAGATTAAACCATCAAGAATGAGCCTACCTTGGTCCCAACAGCTGATATCCTTATTAACAGCCCCCAAAGGGAAGGGAGGGACACATGTGGTCTTCATTTTGCAGACAAGGAACTGGCTCAAGAATTAACTTACCCAGGGCTAGAAAAGGGTCGAGCCAGGACTCAACTGGCTGAGAGACTCCATAGCCTTCTGGCAAGCACCGCTGTCTACCAGCTAACCTGATCTCTGCCCTTCTCAGTTGAGCTCTGTGACCTCCAACAAGTAGCTTATGTGCCCAGCTTCAGAAGAATGGAAATAATAACAGTGCTGTTTTGAGGGTTAGTGAGAAAGTAAATGAGATGCCGCAGTGCTGTGCCCCGGTGACCTCTCATAAGTGCCCCATTGTTACTGACTCCTTCTACTGCTCCTGGAAGGTCAGTAGACTTGCTTTCATTACACCCTTTTTTTTTTTTTTTTTTTTGAGTTGGAGTCTTACTCTATCGCCCAAGTGGGAGTGCAGTGACACGTTCATGGCCACCACAGCCTTGACCTGCTGGGCTCAGGCCACTTCAGTCATCCATGTAGTAGAATTACAGGCACGCACCACCACACCCGGCTAAGTTCTTTTGATTTATCGTAGAGACAAGGTCTCACCAAATTGCCCAGGCTAGTCTTGAACCCCTGGGCTCAGGTAATCCTCTCGCCGCAGCCTCCCAAAGTGATGGGATTACAGACCTGAGCCACTGTGCCCGGCTCACTGCATCCCTTTAAGGATGAAGACGTGTCAGACACCATGCCCTCCTGCCACACCAGGTCTCCAGCCCTGCCGTGTTTCTGGGGTGAAACAGACACCCCTGTACTCAGTACCTGTTGGCATTGAGTGGGACCTTGCCCCAGGTCAAGTCTCAGCCCCAGACTGAGGGGGCCTGGGGTCACCATTTTCTATTTCCTTGGGAAGGGGCACGGCCGGACCAGTCCTTGTGGGCCAGCAAGTCCCCACCCCGGTGTCCCTGAGAACTCCTTCTGTGAAGCTCTTCTGAGCCCCACAGAGCCATGCTCTGAAAGGATGCATCTGCCAAACCAATTGCATTTATTAAGTAATCACTCATTTTTATTTGTCAAGGACGCACAGAAGGTCCAATCAGGGCTCCTGATCAGCCCAAGATAAGCAGGGCAGCCAGACTGCACCGAAAGAACTCCAGCCAAAAAGGAGAGAAATGACATTTCATTTAGTCTTGCAGGGCTGTCACAGTGAGATGTACGAGCTCCCTTAAGCTTTCTGAAATGTTGCAAATCGCTCTGGGTTCTAGTGCTACACTGAGAGAGGGCCCCTAGGGGTCTGGGGATTCAGGATTGGGGAGCCCTTGCCCATGAGGAGGGACTGCCATTGGCAGGGTCAGGAGAAACTAGAGGGGCCCACCTCAGCACCCCCATCCAGCCACCGCCACCTGGGTATCCTTCCATCTGAGGGCTGCTCTTGGTGTTCATTTTCACCAGATTCCACGAAGACAGACAGGTGTGGAAAGCGGAGACAGGAGGGGGAGCCCATGCCAACAGTGCTGCTCTGGCGCCATCTTGGTTCTGTCACTTTAGGCATGGGTGACCTGGGGGCCATGTCCCTTTTCAGCCTGGGTCTGAGTTCCCTTAGTGGTTAAGTGGCATGAACCTCACCGGCTCAACTTCCTCACAGAACAACCTTGAAATTCCAGGTCAAAATACGACCAAATGTGAGAAAGAAAGCGCTTTACATGCTAGAAGATACACACATGGGATTGTTTTGGTTTTGTTTTTAATGCAGTAGCTATCATTTTTAACTTGGGGAAAAAAATACATACCCATTATCACTCTCAAAGCATAATTTTCAGAAAACTTACAACATGGCTCATAAAAATACAGAATGAACACGTGTCAAGGATCTTTTTTTTTTTTTTTTTGAGTTGGAGTCTCACTCCTCCCAGGCTGGAGTGCAGTGGCACACACGCTCACAGTCACCCCAGCATCGACCTTCTCAGCTCCAGCGATCCTTCCGACTCAGCCTCCCAAGTAACTGGAACTACAGACACACACTATCACGCCTGGCTATTTTTTTTTTTTATTGCTGGGATTACAGGCTGAGCCACCGAGCCCAGGCAAGGATCTTTTAACTTATTAATAAGAAGTTAATCCCAGCACTTTGGGAGGCCGAGGTGAGAGGATTGCCTGAGCCCATGGGTTCGAAACCAGCCCAGGCAACTTGGCGAGACCTTATCTCTACAATAAATCAAAAAATTAGCCAGGCATGGTGGTGCATGCCTGCAGTTCCAGCTACTTGGAAGGCTGAGGCAGAAGGATCGCCTGAGCCCAGCAGGTTAAGGTTGTGGTGGCCATGAGCATGCCACTGTATTCTAGCCTGGGCAACAGAGTGAGACTCCAACTCAAAAAAAAAAGAAGAAGAAGAAGTAAGATGGTTCAATGGTCCAAAGAGAATTTTGAGGAAATGGGTAATTATGGGCATTTAAACAGGAATAAGAGACTAAGATTCCTAGATTAGATACAAAACTGGTTGTTGTCCTACAGGGTGTAAAAAAAAAAGCACAATCTTTGGGGTTATCTTATCTACTGGACAGGAATTATTTGCATCTTTACTGGGTAAGAACTACAAGCTGACATACAATTTCAGTCTAAGCCCTTAATTAAATGCCAATAGCAAAATCAAACAAAAATGCATTTTCCTGGATATTAAATATCCTCTGATGGGAGGAGGGCTAGTTATTCTTAGTTGCCCAAGACTCCCTTAGACTTCTTTCTCTTTTTCTCTTTTTCTTTCTTTTTTTCAGTTGGAGTCTCACTCTGTCACCCAGGCTGGAGTACAGTGGCACGATCATGGCTCACTACAGCCTCAACCTTCTGGGTTCAGGTAATCCTTCCGCCTCAGCCTTCTGAGTAGCTGGGACTACAAGTGTGCACCACCACCCGACTAATTTTTTAATATTTTTGTAGAGACCAGTCTTGCTATGTCGCCCAGGCTGGTCTGAAGCTCCTAGGCTCAAGCAGTCCTCTTGCCTCAGTCTCCCAAAGCGCTAGGATTACAGGTGTGAGTCACCGTGCCCAGCCTATTTCCAAGTTTTGGATAATCTGTCTTCACATCTCTTAGAGTTGTGCTAAATAGTATTCCTGGGAGGGCAGCTAGTCCTCCTCCACCCATGCTTGGGCACACGACCCTCTCTCCACCCCCTCTGCAATACTTGATGTCTCCTGCCTAAGAACATATAACTGTGTCCCTATCGCTGCCCTGTGCCCTGTTCACAGAGGATGCAATGACCCCAAGCTCCAACTTTCTAGCATGGTAATAGCTCACGCACTGTGCCAGGTACCTTGCACCAAGGACTCCAGCCCTCACTGCCATCCTCTGCAGTAAACAGGTGAAGAAAGTGGGACACAAAAAAGGATGTTTGGCCACTTGGTCAGCAGTTAGTGAAGCTGGGGTCCAAACCCAGGGGGACTGGCTCCAGAGAACAGGCCTCCATCTCCAGGCCACCCTGCCATCCCCTCAGGGAAAGCTCTTCCTGGAGGCAGGGGCTGTACCACAGATTCTGAAGGTCACCCCAGTAACTAAAAGTTGGATCCATTTAGAGAAAGGTCTTAGCAGGAAATCCAGGACTGTCAGCTAAACCAAATCATACTGTCAGGCCAGGCATGGCGGTTCACACCTATAATCCCAGCACATTGGGAACCCGAGGCAGGAGGCTCACTTGAGGCCAAGAGTTCAAGACCAACCTGGGAAACACAGTGAGACCCCATTTCTTTAAAAAATAAAAAATAAGCCGGGCTCGGTGGCTCAGCCTGTAATCCCGTGCCTTTGGGAGGTGAGGTGAGTGGATTGCCTGAGCCTGTGGGTTCAAGACCCGCCTGGGCAGTGAGACCTCATCTCTACAAGAAATCAAAAAATCAGTTGGGCGTGGTAGCGCACGTCTGTAATTCTGGCTACTCAGAAGGCTGAGGCGGAAGGATCGCTGGAGCCCAGCAGGTTGAGGCTGCGGTGGCCGGGAGCGGCCACTGCACTCCAGTCTGGGCGACAGAGTGAGATTCCAACTCAAAAAAAAATAAAAAATAAAAAATAAATAAAACATTAGCCAGGCATGGTGGTGTGTGCCTGTAATTCCAGTTACTCAGGAGGCAAAGGCAGGAGGATTGCTTCAGCCCAGGAGTTCGAGACTGCGGTGAACTATGATTGTACCACTGTACTCCAGCCTAGGCCATAGAGTGAGACCTTGTCTCTAAAAAAATAAAAAATAAACAAAACCACACTGTTAATTAAAGCCACGGTACAGAGCCAATGAGGAGCCTTTTAATTGTTCCATATAAAAAGAATGTGCTATTCACATCAAGTAATTTCAGTAATTATGCAATGCCTTTATTCTCTAACTGGAGGGAGGGGGAGAAACCAGGAATCTATAAAAAGGTTGAGTTAAGAATTAATTTAGTAAATAATATTTAAATTGGGGAGTTATTTTTGGATTTTTCTCAAAACTTGAATTGGCTGAAAGTACTTTAATTGTTCTATAACTGCATGGATTAATTGATTTCCACCCCCAAGAGAAAGTCTATTTATGTTCCTGGAGGGCGTCGTGAAAGCAAGGCCAAGATCTCTGAAGGAAACCAGAGGCTGGTGTCATAGGATATGAATAACCACATGAGTAGCTGATATTGAGTACAAGGAGGCTAATCACTCAAACTCTTTTGCCTTTTCCCCAGTTTCTGTACAGCCTTCTTGAGGCATAATAGCTTGAAAGAACTGGTCAAACCACTGGATAGAGCTTGTTTTTCTGTTTGTTTCTTCATAGATACAGGGTCTGATTCTATCACCCAGGCTAAAGTACAGTAGCGCGATCGTAGTTCACTGCAGCCTCAAATTTCAGGGCTCAAGAAATCCTCTCGTCTCAGCTCCCCAATAGCTGGGGATACAGGTATGTCACCACACCCGGGTTATTTTTAAATTTTAAAAATACAGATAGGGTCTTGCTATGTTGTCCAGGCTAGTCTTGAACTCCCGGCCTCAAGCAATCCTCCTACCTTGGTCTCCCAAAGCACTGGGATTACAGGCTTGAGCTGGTCCTAGAGCATTTTCCAATAATCTCTGCTTTCCCAGTAGCCCAACTTGTCCATTGTAGACCCATCCTCAGAATCTAGGAAGGCCAACCTTACGGGGCATGGCTGCCCACTCCTGACACCTTTGCTCCGGAAGAGATCCCCAGGAGTCCAGCTCATGCACCTGGACCCCTCTGGCACAGCAGTCCCCAACCTTTTTGGGATCAAGGACCAGTTTCATGGAAGACAATTTTTCCATGGACTGGGCAGAAGGGATGGTTTCGGGATGATTCAAGTGCCTAACATGTATTGTGCACTTTGTTTCTATTATCATTACATTGTAATATATAAAAAAATTATACGACTCACCACCAAAAAAGAAGAGTCGCAGATGAAAGTGATAGATAAAATAATGAGCAGGCCATGCATGGACTAAAATAAGTGTTGGATTCTGACTTAGAGCCTGTCACCAGATGCAGCTGTACCACTGAAGTACATCAACTCACTTGCCACTCACTGATAGGGTTTTGATATGAGTCTGCAAGCAACTGATTTACTATGGTCTCTGTGCAATCACATCTCACTGCTAATGTTAATCTGCATTTGCAGTTGCTCCCAGCACTAGCATCACTGCCTCAGCTCCACTTCAGGTCATCAGGCATAATCATAAACAGTACACAGCCTAGATCCTGCACATGCACAGTTCACAATATGGTTTGCGTTCCTATGAGAATCTTTTTTTTTTTTGAGTTGGAGTCTCACTCTGTCACCCAGACTGGAGTGCAGTGGCCGCTCCCGGCCACCGCAGCCTCGACCTACTGGGCTCTGGCAACCCTTCCGCCTCAGTCTTCCAAGTAACTGGAACTACAGGCATGCGCTACCACGCCCGGCTAATTTTTGATTTATTGTAGAGATGAGGTCTCGCCAAGTTGCCCAGGTGGGTCTCAGGCCCTATGAGAATCTAATGCCACCACTGATTTGACAGGTGATGGAGCTCAGACAGTAATGCAAGCGACTGCGAGTGGCTATAAAAACAAGCCACAGATCGGTACTCGTATGTGGCCTGGGGATTGAGGACCCCTGCTCTAATGTGCCTGGGTATCTAAAGATTTGGTCCAAGAAGTTAGAGGGTGGACAATGGAAGGAGTTGTGTTCTTTCTCGTGGGTTGCTGACACAGGTTTTCAGTCTCCACAGTTGCTCTACCCTGGTCCATCCTGTCCACCTCGAGGTGGTGGTGAGAGGAATAGAGGAAGGTGGAGACTTCAGCATGGTTTGTTGAGTGGGAGGTCACCACAGGCTGCATCGATGACTATGGCTCAGCCTCCAAGTCTCTGTACTTGCAGAAGACAGGCTGTAGGGGAGCAAGAAAGAGTCTCAAAGACTCTGTACAGGACGACAGGCCTCGTGAATCATAAGTATCATTGTTCTTACAAAACTTCACAGCTTACAAAGTCCACAAAGTGAGCCTACAAATGCAATAAATGCAAATATTAATATTTGCTTTTCAAAAATCTAAAATTCTTTGAGTACAAAAAGTATACCTTGAGTATAATTGTAATACTCCTAAAAATCAATACAAGTAAAACAGTGATTCTGACTTTGGATTATTCTTTATAATCAACACTGATTTCGAGTCATGTCTAAAGAGGCTACTGACCTATGACTTTCTACTGTGAACCATCTGTGATTTAGACTTGATTTCCAGTTAAATATTTATTTACATTTAATGTCCCTATAAATATATTTCAGTACTCACTCTTTGATGTTTTCTAAGGTACAGTTTTTGGACAAATGCTTTTATACATTTATTGCATCTATAGGGTTTCTAATACAAGTTTTCTGAAGTTGAATAAAGTTTGAGCAACTGTCAAAGGGCTTGCCTCCATTATAAAATCTCCTGTATACAGCAGAATCTGTCACACATGCCCCTTTACAACAAATTCACTTTTCAGCAAATGTTTTACTGAACACCTATTATACATAGGCACCAGGAGCACATGCTCCAGTAGCGGTGTGGACAGAGTGCAGGACAGCATGGGGCTGGGTGAGACTCCACAGAAGCTGGGAGCTGTGCTGGAACGAGCAGGGGCTTCTGAAGTCGGGGTGCCCATGGCTGGATGCAGTGACTCGTGCCTGTAACCCCAGTGCTTTGGGAGGCCAAGGTGGGAGGATCCCTTGAGGCCAGGAGTTCAAGACCAGTCTGGCAACACAGTGAGACCTCAGCACCCAAAAAAAAGTTTAAAAGTGAGGGTGCCTGAAATTGTATCTGGCTCTGCTGTGTGTTGGCCAGGTGCCCTTAGGCAAGTGATTTCCCTTGAGTCTTGTTGGAGTGACAACACTGCTATGTTGTAGGATCATTGTATGGATTTTGCAAGCCGTGAAGTTTTGTAAAAACAGTGTAACTTCCAATTCACGAGCCCTGTCTTCCTGCACAGAATCTTTGGCTCTTTCTTGCCTCCCTCCTGCCCACCTGCCTGTCCTCTGCGAGTACAGAGACTTGGAGGCTGAGCCATAGTCATCGATGAAGCCTGTGGTGTCCTCCCACTCGATAAGCCATGCCAAAGTTGCCACCTTCCTCCATTCCTCTCACCACCACTTCGAGGTAGACAGGGTGGACCAGGGTAGAGCAACTGTGGAGACTGAAGACCTGTGTCACCGAACCCATGAGAAAGAACACATCTCCTTCCACCATCCAACCCCCATAACTTCTTGGACCAAATCTTTAGACGCCGGGCATATTAGGGCAGGGATTCCCAAACCGCAGGCCACAGACTGACAATGGTCCGTGGCCTGTCAGGAACTGGACCGCACAGTAGCAGGTGAGCAGTGGGTGAGCAGCAAAGCTTCATCTGCATTTACAGTCACTCCCCATCGCTTGCATTACCGCCTGAGCTCCACCTCCTGTCAGATCAGGAGTGGCGGCATTAGATTCTCAGGGGAGCACGAACCCTATTGTGAGCTGCACATGCGAGGGATTTAGGTTGCAGGCTCCTTATGAGAATCTAATGCCTTGATGATCTGAGGCGGAGCTGAGGCGGTGATGCTAGAGCTGGGGGGCGGCTGCAAGTACAGATTAACATGAGCAGTGAGGCTTGACAGTGCAGAGACCATAATAAATCAATTGCTTGCAGACTCACATCAAAAACCTGCAGTGAGTGGCAAGTGAGTCTATGTACTTCAGTTGTACAGCTACATCTGGTGGCGGGCTTTAAGTCGGAATCTGACACTTACCTTAGTCTGTGTACAGCCTTCCTATTCTTGTATTTAACCTTCCATCTGTACCTCTTTTTTGCTGGTAAGTTGTATAATTATTTCATTATATACTGTGATGTACTGATAGTAGAAATAAAGTGCCCGATAAATGTTGTGCAAGTAAATCATCCCCAAACCACCGTCCCTTCCCCAGTCCATGGAGAGACTGCCTTCCATGCAACAGGTCCTTGACACCAAAAAGATTGGGGGCTGCTATGTCAGAGTGGTCCAGGTGCATGAGCAGGGCTCCCGGAAATCTCTTTCTTCCACAGCAAAGGTGTCAGGAGTGGGCAGCCACGCCCCTGCAAGGTCAGCCTTCCTGGATTCTGGGGCTGGGTCTGCGATGAACAAGGGGGCCTCCAGGGAAGCTCCTCACCCTTTTGAAGGCCCAGTTTCCTTCTAAAAAGTGGGACACAAGACAGTGGACCACAGGATCGTTTGATGACTAAAACATAAAGCAGCTTGGGACAGTGCCCCCAGCCCAGCATCTGGGCTCAACACACGTGGAATTACCCTGGAAGTCCACCCCACTGCCTTCTCTGGGCTAGCAGGGCCGTGTTTGCCACAAGACAGAGGAGAGATACTCGCAAATGAGACAAGCAAAACTGTGTTTGCTATGGGGAGCAGATGATGACTGAGAAACAAACAATTTGGTAGCTAGAAAGCAGGGACCCCTAAGCTGGCAAGGTGGGGGCCTTTATGATCTCTGACCCTAGGGACGCTCAGGAACCGAGGACCCTGGTAAAATAGGATGTGGGGAGCCCTGAAAAACAGGAACTAGTTGAAAGACTCAAAGTGCCAGCTAAGCCCCCAGATGCCCAACCCCAACAGAAGGTGGAGACTCCCTGGAGAGATGTACAGACAGGCTCGGGCGGCTACACCACATTCCCGGAGTGCCACCTGAGGACAGCGGACTGAGTGGAAGCCCATAGAGGGACTCCGGAGGAGTCTCTGCCCTCTTCCCCCAGCTGGCTCCCATGCCTCTGGCACAGCTAGGCAGGCATCCCCTCCAGGCCCCCACCCGGGTCTGCCCCCCAAGACCTCCAGTCACCTGCCCCTGCTACCCCTCTGCTCCCGACTGTCGCCTCTCCCTTGGCTAATTTCACACAAATTAAATCAAGCCCCAGCCCAGGCAGGACCTTAAACACACACTCACTGAAAACCAATTAACCTTCGAAAAGGGCCGGCAATCACTAGTCGCTCTGTGGCTGGAGGAGGCCCTGTCCAGCCCGGGAACGAGGCCCCTGCTCGACCTTTCCTTTTAAGGAGATCAGTGACAGTTATCGTCGCCAGCTCTCACAGTGATGGCAAATGTGACCACCAGGTCAGGCCCTCGGTAACATCTGCTTCTGAGCTCAGGGACAAGCCAATGAAGGCCCTGCAGGCTGCCAGCTCCCAGGACCCAGGCTCCTGGCAGGTGAGCATGCCAGGGCAGGGCCGGCTCGTGCCCGGAGAAGCAGTCGGTAGGGACAGCGCTGACAGCTCAGCTGGGTTGTGGGGCCTCCTGGCTCAGTGGAGTGAGGAAGGGGGTCTTGAACTTCAGTGAGTGTCTGAACCACCTGGAGAGCTTGCCAAATGCAGATTCTTAGCCAGGCGCAGTGGCTCATGCCTGTAACCCCAGCACTTTGGAAGGTCAAGGAGGAAGGACTGTGTGAGGCCAGCCTGGGCAACACAGTGAGACCTTGTCTCTACAAAATAAAAAATTAGCTCGGCACCATGACTCATACCCGTAATCCCAGCATTTTGGAAGGCCAAGGAGGAGGACTGCTTGAGCCCAGGAGTTTGAGACCAGCCCAGGCAACATAGCGAGACTGCTCACAAAATAAAAAAATTGCTGGGCGTGGTGGCACATGCCTGTAGCCCCAGTTACTCAGAAGGCTGAGGTAGAAGGATCACCCACGTCGAGGCTGTAGTGAGCTGTAATTGCACCACTGCACTCCAGCCCGGGCAACAGAGTGAGACCCGACTCAAAACCAAAACAATCATCTCGCCATCACTGGGGCACTCGCCACACACCAGGCGCTGTGCTGAGCACTGTCTCTGCGGTTAACTCCTAAACCTCACGATGTCGCAAAGAGTGAGGTATGACAAGATGAGAAAATATTTCCATAAAACCAGTAACATGACCCTTAGAGTAAGCCAGAGAGAGAAGCACTGTGTTCAGACAGTGCCTTGGGTACTGGGCAGAGCTTCCTGGTGGGTACCCCGACTTCTCTGCATCGTCACTGTTGTGCCCATATCTGACAGATGGCGCCAGGTCCCAGCAGCCCAAGGTGGACCCCCTGGGAGGCAGATGGAGAGGGTAGAGGGGCAGGGACGTGGGGGTCATGCAGACCTGGGTTCAAACCCTGGTTCTGCCCCTGCTGGCTGTGTGCCATCAGGCAAGTTGCTTAACTTCTCTGAGTGTTCTCTTTCTCACCTGTGTGTGAGGTGAATGACATACACGTCTCAGGACAGAGATGACAAGGAGCAGAGATCAGGTGTGCCGCATGCCAGGGACATATTTGTTGCTTATAAATTAGTATTGTTATTGTTTTTCCCAAATAACTCTGACATCATTCTGCATGTCCACAGAAAACAACTCACACTCTCCCAGCCCTGTAACCGGGGCATGCGGCTGGCTCTTTACTGTGCAGTGATTTCAGGATGTCTACTGAGGGTCTGCTCTGCACAGACTGCTGACCTCATCTGCAAGGCATGGAAAGGGGTGGAGGTTGGAGCAGATGAGCCCAAGCCTCGGAGGGCACATGCTGCCCAGCTCCTGCTGCCCACCCCGGCCCAGTCGGCCCTCTGCCCAGGCCCCTCACTTAGCCACGAACAAGCGGCCTTGCCAGGAGCGTCTTCCTGTGTCTGCATTTGGGAAAATCCCTGTTGCCCCTGATTAGATGTCCTTACAGCTCTGGGCTCCTGGGAATGAAAACCCACCACAGCTGGTGGGGAGGGAATGCCAGTAGCCGGGGTGAGGCCCTGGAAGCCCTCCCCAGCAGCAGACACACCTGCCCCCCTGTAGGGCTACTCAGGAAAAGCCAGGGGGGACTTCCTTCCCACCCTACGCCCTCCCCTCCGGAGCCAAGGACTATCCGCCTGATCACCCTCCCTGCACCCACCCCAGAAGCCAACGGTGAGGGAGCAGCATCAGAAGCCCTGGCTGTCACCAGCAGCGTGACCTCGGGAAAGACGCTTGCTGTCTCTGAGCTTTCTCATCTGCAAAGTGGAGAGTCAGATTCTGCTTTTTCTCACAGCAGCAGAGCTCTTCCAGAAAAGCCCAACAGGCCGCTCCAGCGATGACAGAGCCGCCCTGGGTGAAACGAGGCAGCCCCTGTGTCCGCGCAGCCTTCTCATAGCCCCCACACCCCGTGGTTCCCAAATGGGTTCTTGAGGCGCTGTTCCCCAAGTCAGGGCGCAATGGCTCTCCCAAAGGCCTGAGCCAGCCACCACCATGCCCTTCCCAGCCGTGGTCCTGGCGACAGCTGCAGGTTTGGATGCAAACCTGAGAGGAATGGTGGAGTTAGGGAGTCCTGGATTTCAATCCCAGCTCCACCCGCTGTGTGGCCTGAGGCAAGTTACCTGCCCTCTCAGAGTCTCTGACTCTGACTCCATCTGCAAAATGGAGACTGGGATTATAGGCTTGAGCCATTGCACCTAGTCCAACAGTCATCACGGTACAGTCCCTGCTATATCCTGGGTGGGGGATTCATGAGGGAACCAGACCCAGTCCCCAGAGCCTAGTGTTTACTGTGGAGAAAAGAGCCTAACATGACAAGTCAGCCATCTAATATGTGCCAAGGTCAGAGGAGACAGAGGAGGGAAAGACACGGCCCAAAGACCACGATAAGGAAGCCACCCTAGCCACCTCACAGCCATCCTGGAGAGCGGGGCCCGTGCCAGGCCCCGGGCGAAGTGCGGCGTGTGCCCCCAGCCCCTTGGGGCAGTACCACCGTCCTCATCCCCATTTCTGGAGGCCACCAAGCCACCGGGAGGCCAGCCCGCCTGGCTCATCTGCCGAGCCAAGGTGTGGCCTTCTCCCCTGGGCCCCCTCACCACCAGGACCTCATGCTCGTCTTCACGGCTTGCCTGGAGGGGCGGAGGCAGCCCAGTCGGAAGGGACTTGCGCCTGGCTGGGTCTGGCCCCTCAGGGCTTCCTCCCGCCCAGCCAGGATGGCAATCAGGCCTGCTCAGGGCCTCCCGGGGCCCGACTTCACCATCCATCCCTTCGCCAAATCTTCCCACACACCCCGGGGACCTGGCCGCCCTGCCCTCCTGGCAAAGACCCTTCCTGGCAGACTCCTACTCATCCCGTGGGGGGGGCAGCAGAGGGCCGAGCTGAGCGCCTCTTCCTCTCAGGCCCCTGGGGTCTTGCTCACGCCCCTCTTGCTGCCCAAGACTCTGCTACAGCGAGTGAGACATGTGTCTGACTCCCACGCTAGGCCTGGGGGTTGGGTCTGTCCCATTATAAATCCCCCACCCAGCATACAGCAGGGACTGTAAAATGACGAATGTTGGGCTGGGTGCAGCAGCTCATGCCTGCAATCCCAGCACTTTGGCACGCCAAGGCAGGACGACACCTGGAGTTCAAGACCAACCTGGGTAACACAGTGAGACATAGTCCCTAAAAAGATGTTTTAATTATCCAGGTCTGGTGGCACGCACCTGTAGTCCCAGCTACTCAGGAGGCTGAGGTGGAAGGATAGCTCAAACCCAGGAGTCCAGCCTGGGCAACAAAACAAGACCCCATCTCAACCCCAAAAAAGTTAAAAATTAACTGGGTGTGGTGTGTGTGCCTACAGTCCCAGCTACTTGGGAGGCTGAGGTGGGAGAATTGTTTGAACCCAGGAGTTTGAGGCTGCAGTGAGTTATGACCACACCGCTGCACTCCAGCCTGGGTGACAAAGCAGGACCTCCTCTCTAAAAAAAAACAAAAAAAAAACTGATGATGAATGTTGCTGAAAAGGCACAACTCCACCCCTTCCTGTGGGACCCTGTGGCAGCCAAGAAGCAGAAAGTGGGGACCAAGCCCCGCCCCCAGCCAGTGTCCCAAGACCAAGGGGATGCACGGTGGGAGACCCAGCCGGCCCGCTTCGCCCCTGCTCCATGAAGCTGAGGCAGCTGGCTGCTGCTGTGCTCTTGTCACCTGATCCGTGGCAGGAGGGGAGGGTGGGGAGAGGGAGGGGACAGTGGACAGGCCCACAGGGGCAGAAGGACTGAGTCTGTGTGGCCCCAGCTGGGCGGGACTCGGGTGCTCCATGAGGGAAGGGGGAAGGGCTAGTCCAGGCAGGAGCGGGGAGGGACCCTCACGCCCGGCGCCCTGCTGCATGCAGAGGGCTGGCTTGGGCGACCTGGAAGAGCCTCCTGCTCAGAGAGCTGATCTCTCCTCAGACAGCGGGCCGGCCGGGGCTTCACACACGCCGCCCCCTGCCCCCCCCCCCCCGGGGCCCGACCCTCCTGCCGCAGCCCAGGCCCTTGACCTCACCTGGTCGACATCTATCTTGTTCCTCTCCATGTAGTCTCTGTCATTGACCTGCCCGCCATCCACAAATTCCATCAGGAGGACCCGCTTGGTGGACAGGTCCCAGTGGATTCGTGGGATCTGGAACAGGACAGGCCAGGTCAGTGCAGTCCAGGGGGCTGAGAGGTGGGGCAAGGACCACAGTGAGGGACCAAGACCAACAACAACAGGCGCTCCTGCCAGGACAGGAGAGAAGAGGCCCAAGAGGGGTCTCTGCAGCAGGGTGAAGAGAAGGTGGAGAGAGGGTTGAGCAGCAAGAGGGAAACACAGAGAGAGGGGCAGGCTACTCCGCCCCCGCCAGACAGGCCCCCAGCCCACCTCTCGAGAGACCCCCCTCCTGTTTGGGGACCAGAGAATGGCTTCCCCCACCCTCCTTCTAACACTGCCGAGAGTCAATGCTACAATCGGGACGCAGGAGGAAAACGGATGAAATGCCTCTGGTGTTGGTGTTAATGCTATTTCCTCTCCCGTCCCACCAGCAGGCCCATTCCAGGATCCTGGCATGCATCTTAACCCTTTGCCTCAGTTTTCCCACCTGGGTAATGGGTGTGTTGCAGGTATTGAGCAAATGAGTGAATTTTTACCAGATGATAAATGTTGTGGCTTCCTACAAGCCCCCTGTGGCAGACAATGCTGGATCTAGTCCCAACCCTCCTCTTCCAGAGAGATGAAAAACGTTAATTACATTCCTTGCCCGCTTTATAGTAGGTATGGCCATGTGACAATGTCCTGGCTTGTGGGCATACATGGAGGCCTGCTAGGAGACTCTGGGAAGGTTGTTATTTTCTTGATAAAGAGGCACGTGTCTAGGGTGCAATTCTTCTCTCACTTCTCTTCTAGCCTTGAAAGTGGATGTGATTCCTGGAGTTTGCAGCAACCATCTTGCAACCATGAGGAAAAATCTTTTAAAAATCACAGAGATGCCAGCCCCAGTGCTGCCAAACCACTAAATTACTATCAGCAAGCAACTGCTGCAGGCCTTCTTGCCATGTGAGGAAAATAAATCCTTTTCATTTTTTAAACAGGGCTTTCAATTTCCTGCAGACTAATGCATGACTGACTGATATGCTCTCAGCCCCCTGTGACTCTGAAGACACCTCAAAACCAAAGAGCACAGATCTCTCCAGAAGCAGGCAGGAGACTGGAGGGCACCAGGGCCACCAGACGGTCACACACATGAGTGATGCCCATCGGTGCCCCCACAGCTAGGAGGGGGAGTTGCTGGGCTTTCTGCCTGCCAGGTTACCCCCAGTTTGGATGGGTCTATTCCCTCTTACAAATAAAGAACCAAGCTGGGCTCAGCGGCTCAGCCTGGAATCCCAGCACATTGGGAGGCCAAGGCGAGTGGACTGTCTGAGCCCGTGGGTTCAAGACTAGCCGGGGCAACTTAGTGAGACCTCGTCTCTAGAATAAATCAAAAATTAGCTGGGCATGGTAGTGTGCTCCTGTCATTCCGGTTACTTGGAAGGCTGAGGCAGAAGGATTGCCGGAGCCCAGCAGGTCGACACTATGGTGGCCATGAGCTGCCCCTACACTCCAGCCTGGGCAACGGAGTGAAACTCCAACTCAAAAAACAAAAAACAAATAAAGAATCAAGGGCAGCTCACTCAAATGTTTTGGAGAAGAAGATCCTCCTTCACTAGCCCCCAAACTCATCTAGCAAGTCGGGAGACCCACTTCCTGCTCCTGATTCTGCTCATCACTGTTGCACTTGGATGGGCCTTGACGCCTTCTGCCCTCAGTCCTCCTCGCTGGCAGGGGAACCGCTTCTGCCCCATCTCAGCAGGGGCGTTGAGGGTGACCAGGCTGTGCAGACAAGGGCCACGCTCTGGTTGGAACGGATGACCCCCACCGAAATCAAGGTGCCATTCTGGTTTGCCACTTCCCTGTGGTTTTTGCCACTTGAAAATCTGGTCCAGCAGAGAAATCTGTGACATCTTGCTACTCTGAACTTAAGATTTAGACTTGCTTGACATTTTTCAAAAAGTGTCTTTAAAAAGATGAGTGTGAGTTTGTTGCTGCTGCTGCTGCTGTTCTGGGCTCCCAAACGAATAGGACCTGTCCCAGGATTAAGTTCTTCCTTCCGTCTGTTAGGAAGCTTGAGCCTGACGTAGGCCTTGTGGCTCTGGAGACAGGAGGCCAGACCTCCAGCGCCAGGACGATTTGGAAACAGCCAGGAAAGAGTCACAGGAAGAGCAGAAGACCAAGGGCCAGGGAGCCGCTGTGCTTGTCCATGAGGGTACTGGGTGGGCTGGCGTTTCCCGCTCCTCAGTGTCCCCCAGTGTCACCATTCCAATCTAACCAGGCTGAGATCTGAAATGCCAAAAATAGCAACCCTGGGAACAAAGGGGCTTGTCACAGGAGTGCAAGGAGGACAGCAGGTGGCCCCGATGGATAAGACACAGAAATAACAAGCTGCTCCCTGCTCAGCTAGGAAGGCGACTTGCCCTAAGCCACCAGGCGGGCAGATGGCCTGGGGTAAACAGCCATGTTCTACCACCATTCCAGCCTCTGCCTCATCCATCAAGGAAGGGGAAAAGGGTCATTTGGAAGGCTGAGGCAGAAGGATCGCTGGAGCCCAGTAGGTCGACGCTGGAATGGCCGTGAGTGTGCCACTGCATTCTAGCCTGGGCGACAGAGTGAAACTCCAACTACTCCAAGAAGAAACACCTCTATCCCCAAACAAAACGAAAAGAAGCCCTAGAGGCCCGAGGTCAGGGCGCTTGCTGGCCCTGCAGTCCGGTTCATGCCTGGCGTTAGGACCTCTGAGTCCAGGGTCCACCTCCTGGCTGCAGAGCAAAGACCCACTCCTGTGGGCACCACCTGCCCCCCCACCCACACACGGAGGCGGAGGCCAATCCTGACCCAAGAAGGAGGGCAGCAGTTATGGAAAGTTCCTACCCGACACCCTGAGTCTCAGCTTCACAGTCAGGCCCTGAGCCTGCATTTCTGCTCTGTCCCTGAGGGGCTTTGGTCAATGTGCTATGAAACAGGCCCTGGCATGTCTGGACCAGCGCCCATCACCCAGGGCTGCCACCCTCCCAGAGCCAGAGCCCAGAAGAGTAGGGTACAGATGGAGTCAGGTGGCTAGGTTGGAACCCTGGCTCTGCCACCTACAAGCTGTGTGACATGGGCGAGTTTTACCCCTCTCTGAATGCCAGTTTCCCCACCAGTAAAATGGTGATAGTGGTTATAGTGCAAGCAACACCCACCACTTCCTACTAGTATGAGCAGCTCACGGGCGCCCGATATGGCACCACATGCTGCAAGGGCTGGACAGACACCCACCATGCTTACAACAGCCACACAGCTTTCACAGGAGGTTCTGATACACAACAGGGTGCCGCTCCAGATGGTTTACCACAACCCAGATTCTCGCCATGATAGATTACACGGTAGAACAGCCCAGGGGCTTCATGAGCCAGCGCTGGGCCCTGCTTCCTCCATTCAAAGCCTGCCTCTGTCCCTTGCTGTGCAACCCCGGGGTCTGACACCGGGCCTCAGTTTCCCCCTTGATGATGTAGGGCTAATAATGATATCTCCTGTGGGAATGCTACAAGGATTAAAGAGTAAATACATATAACACACTTTTTTTTAGGATACAGGGTCTCATTCTGTTTCCCAGTATTGTGGCACGATCATGGCTCACAGCAGCCTTGACCTCCTGGGCTCAAGTGATCCTCCCACCTCAGCCTCCCAAGACTGCAGGCACAAGCCACCATGCCTGGCTAATTTTTAAATTTTTTTGTAGAGAAGAGGTCTTACTATGTTGCCCAGGCTGGCAATGCACTTTCAAGTGTCTACTGCAGCATATGCATGTAAAAATTGTCTAATATTAATCACTGTACATCAGTATAATCATCTGAGATTCTCAGGAAGCTATGATGCTTCCCCAAAAACACAGGTGTTCCCTCAAGGCTTGTTCAGAATTTCTGGAGAGTCACACCTCCTTCCCTCACCCTGAGAAGCCCTGAGCGGCCCTGCACACCTGTCCCCACCTGCAGACACACGTTCATCACTCCCAGTCCCAAACCCTGTGGCTACAAGGCCTCTTCCCTGCCACCTTGTCCCCCCCCAGGTTAGCCACAAGCCTCAGTGCTTGTCCGGTCTCCTCCCCCCAGCACATGCACTTTGCTGCCAGATCCCCTAAGCCTGGTTGGTCTTCCCAGATCAGCCTGGCACCTCTCGCCTTCTCCCAGGCCCCCAACACTGAGGCCGGAGATTTGTAGCCCAGGCCTGAGGTTATGAAACCCCACGGAAGATGCCTCACACATGGAGAGGTAAACTTTTCACCGAAGCTGAATCACGCCCAGATACTTTGATGGGCACCGGCGTGCTAAAGCCATCCATCTCCAGTTCAGGAGCCAAAATGGGTCCACGGTGTAAACTTCACTTCCCACTTGTGTGTTGAGGCAAAATGAATCACTCAGGAGTCTTCTTTGTTCCACCATCGACAAGGAACAGTGTGCATGTCTGGGACGCAGCAGTCAGCCAGTGCATTAGTGATACCCCCACCTGGCATCCTTGTGTGAAAAACATGTGTTACTGTTATCAGCACATGCCTTGGTCTGGCAGTTGCTGGTGGGCCCCAGCCAGGGGACAGTGTTACTGTTTCCATGGGAACAGTGGAGGAGATGGCTCGGTCTGGCTCACAGTCCTGGCTCTGAGGAGTACCACTACCAGGGAAAAGGCAGTGCCCTGAGAGGAGCACCCAACTAGGAGTCAGGGAATCTGGGTTGCTGGCCTGACTCCTCCGCTCGAACTGTCATCTGCAAAATGGCCAGTGGAAGGATTCAGAGTCACAGAGCCTGCATGGCATTCCATGCAGATGAAACACCCAGTAACGATTACCAACCCCTTAGCAGAGTCCATATTTCTAGAACACCCTTTCCTAAGTAACAAATCCTGGATGGAGTTGAGTCCTTCCTCAGAGGAATCCACAGAAACAGAGAGAAGGGTTGGTCAAAGTGCTGCCCACACTAGGACAATACCTTTGTGTATTTGTTCCCTTATAGGTGGGAAATTTTCCAAGGCAAGGGTTAGCCCCCAGCTCCCAGCACAGCAACAGACCCAGAAAATGTGGAATAAAGGAATGAAAGAAATTAGATATGCAGGTAGAAGCATATCTGAGCTCTATAGCAACATGCTAATTTGTGCACGCTATTACTTGTCCGAGAAGGCCAGATTGTCACTGAACTGGTGCTTGATCTTCAAGGCTGGGGCAGTGCCACCAGATCTTGTCTGTACTCTGAATTTACAGGCCCCAGCAGGTCTGCACATCCATGTCAACAATGGTGGCTAAAAAAATGCCAGTCAAGTATATTGGGAGCACCGAGACAGATCAGAACCTCAACACTCTCAAAGAGCGAGACTCCTCCACTGGTTACACCATCTACCAGATCAGGTGTCGAGACATTGCACAGACCATCACAGCCACGGTTCTCCTGTGAATTTTCAGGTGGCTGGTATAGATACACCCTCAGTCACCCCATCCCTGTCAGTCCATTCGGACAACAGAAGTAGAAACACTGTCTCCACTCTTCATGATGTCTTCAAAAGCCATATGAGCACCTTAGTCCAGAATGACAGAGCCTTGCATCTGGTGTTCCAGGCCACCCTCCCCAAGAGCTTGGCTGGTTCTAAAGCCAGCACACAGGTTCCCGCGTGCTCTGTGACCCCTTCCCACATTCTCTAGGCCTCCTGAAGAGAGAAAGACAGGTTACTCCTAGAGATGAGAGCCAAGCTCTCTGTACAGACTATCAGAGGGGGGCCCTCCAATCCCAGCACCATCCTAACAAAGGGGTCCCCCTGGGTAAATGGGTGCAAACCCACTAAGGACAAAATGTGTTGGAAAAACAGTGGTGTGGACAGGCAACTCTCTCGTTCCAGCCCTGTGTGCCCTGTGGGGACATCAGGATGGGCCTCAAAAATGAGCTCCAGTGCCGACTCCTCAGCAGAGCCTGCCTCGACCCCAGGGGCCATGGCGTCCCTTCTTCTGAATCCCCAGGGTACTTGAAGGCAGCACCTCCCATGGGGCACTGGCAGCTGTGACTCTGTTGCCACAGGATATTGTCTCCCTCATTAAGGGTCTCTTACCACATAGGGCAGTTCTGCTGTAATGCTTGCTTTGAAAACATAAATTTGTCCCAACATGATTGATATATTAGAGAAGAGTTTGGTCGTGATGCAAATTTTGTATTTTCTCACGTGATCTACCATCTGCAAGAAACAATGCAAGCACAGGAAGCTGCATCCAGGGGAACATGTCACCCGGGAACACACGAAACACACACACCTCCAGCATTATCACGAGCGGGTGAGTTGCCCACCTCCGGGGCTACGGCTTTCTGTCCCATTTCGGATGGCCCCCCTTCCCCCACCACACAAAACTCACCTTCTGATGCCCGCTTTCCCAAGTGGGTTCAAGGCAAAGAACCATATGCCTTGCGGTTTTAAGTACTTCTCAGCCATTTAACGTGTGTGTAAAAACTACACTGCTGCTTTTGTTAGTTCTTATCTTCTTTCCTTTTGCGTTACTGAGGAGGTTTTTGTCTGTTGTACTCCTAACCATTCTCCCCATAAGCACTGGGTTTCTGTTGTTTGATGTTGTATGCTGTGACTTCTAGGAACACATGTTGTATTATAGGACTAACCATAGATTAAATGAGCAAACGTAACATACATGTGTGGGAACAGCCAGAGTACAGCCATGCTAGCTATCACTATCATCATCATCATCATCATCATCATTGTCATCACCATCCCACGCTTCACAGAAGCAGAGACCACAGCATAGAGGCCCTGGGATAGTGCTCAGTGTCTTGAAATTGTCAGCTGTTCAGTAAACGTCTGTTTAACTGACAGAAGGTCAACAGTCCCCCTTGGCATTTCTTTGCAAATTGCCTTCAAGGGCTTTCATTTGCATCACCAGTGACAAATCATTCATTCTCAGTAAGAAGATTCAGGAAGGAGATGTCCCGGTTATGTCCCGAAACAGGGGATACTCTGGGCAGGACCCATCCCTCACTCTTCTGCCAGACCTCCTTGTCTCCACTGCCCCACCCTCCTACCTTCAGGAAGTCAAAGTGCTTGAGCATCTGGGCCACCTTCTCGGCATTCCTCCCCTCGTTGAGGAAATCCAGCTCCAAGGGCAAGTTCTTCTTGGCCTCATCCACTAGCCACATGAACTCGAACTCTGGGAAGAGCTGCTTCACGGCCAGGACGAGCACCTGAAACCCACCAGGCACCCCGTCAGCTGGCCCTCAGCACCCCCACGAAGGAGCACTTTCCCCCATCCTGCCCAGGTCTTCCCTGGAGTAAGGGTGGGTGGAGAATCTGCACTCTGGACCTGTCTCTGTGGTCTACACCCTAGGACCCATCTCTGTGGTCCACACTGTGAGGGGCCCATCTCTGTGATCGGCCCATCTCTGTGATCTGCACCCTGGATCTGTCTCTGTGGTCTATACCCTAGGACCCATCTCTGTGGTCTGCACCCTGGGACCCATCTCCGCGGTCTGCACCCTGGACCTGTCTCTGTGGTCTATACCCTAGGACCCATCTCTGTGGTCTGCACCCTGGGACGCATCTCTGCGGTCTATACCCTAGGACCTATCTCTGTGGTCTGCACCCTGGGACCCATCTCTATGATCTGTACCCTGGACCTGTCTCTGTGGTCGACACCCTGGGGGACCCATCTCTGTGGGCTACACCTGGAGGCCCATCTGTGTGGTACATCCTGGAGGGGCCCACCTCTGTGATCTGCAACCTGGATCCACCTCTGTGGTCTGCACCCTGGAACCCACCTCTGTGGTCTGCACCCTGGGACCCACCTCTGTGGTCTGCACCCTGGGCCCATCTCTGCGGTGTACACCCTCAGCCTGTCTCTGTGGTCTATACCCTGGGCCCGTCTCTATGGTTTATACCCTCTGTGGTCTGTGCCCTGGGGGGCCCATGTCTGCAGTCTACACTCTGGGCCCATGTCTGTGGTGTGCACCCTGGGCAGGTCAAAGTCCAAGATGATGACAGCCCAAAGCTGCAGCAGTAACCACAACTACTCTTTGCTGAGGGCTCTCCACGCAGCCGGCACTGGGCTAAGCACTTCACCCGCTACCCTCATTCAATCCTCACAACAACTCTGGGAGATACACAGGTACACAGCCTATCATCCCACTGTATGGAGGAGCAAGTTGAGGTTCTGAGAGGTTATAGGGCTTTCCCAAATCACCCAGCAGGGGAAGCCCACAGCCAGAATTCCACAAGGGCCGACCCGACTCCAAAGCCCTGCTCTGAAGCACATTGCTCGGCCGATGCTGTTGCTGCCCCAAAATCTGTTCCACGTGGTCCTGTTTACAAAGTGCTGAGAGGGTGCTTCAACTGTCACTGTCGCTTTTTGGTTTTTTAATTTTTTTTAAATAGAGATGGGGGTCTTGCTATGTTGCCCAGGCTGGTCTTAAACTCAAAACCAGGGCGCAAGCAATCCTCCCACCTTGGGTTCCCAAATTGCTGAGATCACAAGTGTGAGCCACCATGCCTGGCCATTTTTTTTTTTAACTTCTTAAGCTGACTGGTTGGTACTAGAGCATTCATAGTATTATTTTTCTATACTTTCTGTATTTCTAAAATATTTCATGATAAAAAATTAAACTGGAATAAGAAAACAAATCTGGACAAAACACAAGGAGGAAGAGATAAAGAACTTGACCACTTGGATGAAAAGTTCAGATTTTTTTGCAATTTGGCTCACTGTGAATTCTTGAGTGATGACCTGATGGAAGGGGACTGGAGAGTCCTTACCTGGCATTCAGGTGTCGGCTGAATGATGCAAAATTAAACAAGAGCCCACAATCTGTGCAGAGCACAACACGGCCGTCTGTGGGCAGCAACTCAACTCTGAGGCTGCCCCACCACAGGGCCCCGGATTTGAGACAGCTGTGCAAGTTCTCAGTGATAGCACTGCAGTGGGTGAACAAGAATGACACCAGGGACACAGGAGATGTACAGAATCCCAAGAGGGACACAGAACGCCCTGGCTCTCTCAGAAGCTCTCCTGTTGGCCTTCCAAGCCAGGCCTGGGGAGAATACTGCCTGATGGTCCCAGTCTTCACCCCGGCAACAGTCAGATGGCAATGAGCAAGAACTAAAAAGCCATGCACCCTTGGTATCAATCCCTTCCATTCTTCCTTCAAGGACCTATGGAGCACTAGCTACAAGCCCTTGTCTTAATATCATGCCCAACACTGTGTTAGGCACGTGTGAGACAAAGAAAATAAATCTAACACCAGACTATTAACTCAAGGCATTTGCAGCTTTGATTTTAAACCCTATGTCCTGGGCAATGTACCTGATGCCATTCTAAAAGAATCATCACACAGGGTTTTCATACTCAATTTCTACCAAAACCCTTCTTAATTATATTAGGCTGCAGTTTAATTTCTTTTCGGCATTGTCTGCTCTTTCATGGACTAGACCTGTGACCTTATGATAATCCACTTAGTTTACATTTTGCTTCGGTTTCTGTTGTGCGGAACTAGAAGGGTGAGATGGCAAGGGAGAGGCCTGGACCGCACGCAGTGGACCCAGGCGCCCAGGCACAGCAGCCTCGGGACATAGTGTCTCATCACGGTGCCCTCAGATGGCCCTGGCGGCCACCAAAGTGGAGGCAGAGCCCGTATACGGGAAACAGAAGCGATTCACCCTGGCTGGGGCTGAGGCCATGCACGCCACCTAAGTCACCTGAATTCTACACTCTGGGTTCTGAGTTCAGGTAAGAAAAGCTCTGTAGCATTTTGCTGTAGTCTAGGTTCCACACAGGAAGGGCAAGAAAAGTTCCCTCATTTATTCACTCAGCATTTATTGATCACCCTCCAGACAATTACCCTAACCCAGACACCAGTGTACGTGGGAAGCTACCTGTAGCCTAGGGAGGTCTATACCCAGGGGGGTAAAGCTTCTGGTCAATCATTCCTCATCATATACTGCATGGTCACTGTTATTTGTGAAGTTTTAAATTATTATTAATAACCAAACAGCACTGAAAGGTATTTTAAAGATTTTTCTGTTACTAATCAATTACATAATTAGTCAGTATTAATACTATTGGTTATTATGAACACCTGATGTCATTAATCATAAAAGCAGTCACAGGTTTTATTGATGAATATTAATTGCTAATAACTAATTAGTAAACTAATTCATAACCCAAAAAACTTTTACAGTGTTCAAAAAACTGGTTTCTAGAGCATTCTATGGGTCGTGGGTCACTCCCTTGGTTACTGTAAACTAAGGAGTTTTTTTAAAAATGAAAGGCAGTGGTTCTTAGACACATGAGAGGTCACCATTCCCTTTATGGGAGGTCACCAGTTTGAAGGCCTGATGCCAGCCATGAAGCCCAGAAAACGTATATATTCACAAAATTTTGCAGTAACCCAAGGGTTATCCAGTCCTTGAAACTCACTGGGTGAGGAAGGAGCCGGGTCAAGAGTCCATCCGCTCCGAGTGGTTTGGTCTGCTGCCATTTTAGGCTTCTCTTGGCTGAAGAGAGTAAAACAAAGCTCCCCAGTCTTCCCTTCTGGCTCCATTCCATTCCCTTCGTATATGAATCCACTTAGTTCACCTTAAGTAGATTCATTTCAATTTTTCTTTTTGACAACAGATGCAATCCACTAAAATAAAACAGGTGCTGTTATCAATTTGACTTTTTGATTTTTCTCCCAAAATGTGCCCTCTCCATAAAATTCTTCCAACCGCCAGTGTTTCCACCAGTGCCTGCCACATACTCAACACTCAACAGATGTTTACTGAACACTCATATGAATGAACAAGTGAGTAAATGAATGAACAAATAAATACCTCAAGAGTCTGTTTTCTCCTCTGAGATCATTATATATTCACATTTGTGTTCTCCAAAGGGACTGAGCTTTTCTGAGTTTGGGGTAGGAAAAACAATAACCTCTGAATTTTTGGAAACCATCATTTCAGAATGCCTGAGAACTCTGTTTGATCTGGAACCTTATGAATGGATCAAAGTATATGAAAAAGTTAACAAAAAAAAGAAAAAAAAATAACACTTCCTTCAAGGTAAAATAATAAAACTGTTTTCCTATAGGGTCATTGGCTCACAGAAGGAAAAGTCAACTGTGGGCCACGCAGAAATATCATGGGAAAAAACAGAAGTCTGAAAACAAGTGACGGTTATTTATAATAGTGGAAAAAAAAAGGGGGGATTCTCAGGGTTTAATCATGAGTTAGTACCTTCTACATGTCAGGCACTGTGCTTTGAGCACTTTCACATACAAACTCTCATCTGATCTCCTTCTTGCGGGAAATGGGTTCTACAAGGCCAAAGTCACACGGTCTGTAACTGTCCAGACATGATCAGGACCCATTTTTTCCTTGTTCTTTCTTGTTATAGCTCTGCTGCAGGCAATACAACACAGGGCCACATAATAGGAAGCCTGAGATAAGGCAAAGAAAGAGAGCTTTGCAAACTGCAAAATGCAGCTGAAATCTGAGTTGCTGTTATCAAGCTATTATATATTTATAAAAGAACATTCTATGGAAAAACAGCACACTCAATGGAACACCTCTACCGATCCCAACTGGTAAAAATGAATGTTTGACAAGGATCAAAAATCAATTCAGAGGTATGTAAACGGCTTGCCATTCACAGGGTTTATCTTTGTTCTGGTAAGTTATTAAAGTACACACTTTTTAGAAAACAAATTGCAGGGTAAAGAGAAGTTTCCATAGGATGGTCTACGTCTCTGAATATATTTTAATATATATTTTAAAAATTAAAATCGCAGTGGGATTCTGTGCCAACCTAAACACTACCTAGCCACCCACAGTTAGATTAACACAGTAGTAAAGAAACAAGATGACAGACAGCATGTGCTAAAGATGCTCCGGAGTCAAAAACATGACTGACACAGGTCTTTATTTTTAGAGACCCTTGGGATGGGCCAGGTGACATCAAGGTGAATCCGGTCCTGGTGCTCAGGCCAGACAACCCCGCCCCAAGACAGCAGAGCCTTGGGGCCTGGTAGTGCCTGGAGAGTACAGTACTTGGCCACGAGTTGAATTCCTTGGGTGACAGAGCACATGGGTGTTCCTCACCAATTTAGAAGCTTGAGAGACAACTGGGAGTGACATGGGATGGCTCTTACCAGGGAACTCTGGTCTCAGCTCCCAGATGGCTCAGTCCTCTCCTGCCCTCAGGCAGCAAGAATGACAATGAGGTACAGCCTGCCAGGCTCCCCACTGCTGTGGGCAGGAAGGAACTGCTACAGAGCCAGCTGCCAGCAGACAGGGACTCTGCCTCGTCAGTTCACCCCTCTTGCTGAATCACTGTTCCGATCTCTGGGCCCAATTAGTCTGGCTCTGGACAGCCACTCAAATCAATAAGAGCCACTGGCTGCGCATCTAGAAGTAGAGCTGCCCCAACTATTAAAGGGACAACATCAGGTGATAATGACAAAGCTGAAAACATCCTTGGGCTGTGCCTTTCTCTTTTGTGCAAAGTCATCGACCATCAGATTCATCGAATGCCATTTACTGAGAATTGGCCTCTGCCCCTCGCCATTCTTCAGTGGACCATCCCAGGGGCCTGTCCCCCTTCCCCAAGAGGGGTGCCAGGTTCACAAGAGACACAAAACATGAGGGTGGCGCATGCTGTTGGTGCCAACCTACAACCATCTCCCCAACCTCCTGGCTAACAGAACTGCAATTCTGTCCATCCTCCACGTCCCTCATGGAAAGTGGGCCTGAGAAGGTCAAGACTGGCCCAAGTCAGTCAAGCTGTTCTAACTTCTCCAAGATGAATTTAGGCAAGGGCATTACTTCTGGCCAATAAGAAATGAGGGGAATTCCATTAGGGAATCCCTTTCTGATAACCTGGCAGAAAAAAACAGGCCCTCTTTGGCATCTGGAAATCTCCTACTTGTAATACCAGGAACTGCTGCAGCTGTTTTGGGCCCATCAGGGATGCCAGCTTAAAAGGTCGAGGCTCGAGCTCAGGAAATCAAGGCACAAACTTAGGAGGTGGAGGTGTGAGCTTTGAAGAACAAGGCACTCACTTAGCAGGACAAGCCAGGAAGCCAGGACAAGCCAGAGTGAAAGAAGGAAAGGACCTAGGTCCTTACGAGCCACAAGGAGGTACTGGACTAGCCGCCTTGGAACAGCTGGCCCAACTTCCAGACGTTTTCACATGTGAGCTAATAAATATGGAGTATTATTAGCTATACCATTTTCAGGTGGATTCTCTAATTCTTAGTGCCAAAGCATCCTAACTGACACAACCACGAGTCACCACCTCCTCACTCTCAAAAGTCTCACCCCTATAGAATGCTATCCCCCTCTGTCATTACCGCAAATATATGTTGGATTTACACGCCCACCTCTTAAAATGCAAATATGCAGAAGCTAAACCTATCAGCCACTCTCTCTTTAGTGTGAATTGCTTTAATCAGATTGCCTTCCTCTCTAGACCAGGCTGTGATCCATCACAGGGCTGGGGGAAGAATGGTGGAATGAGGCACACATGGACACACAACATCTGGGACAGACATGAAGGGAGGCGCAGCTTTTTCTGGAGAAAAGCAGCTTTGCCTCACCCTGTCCCTAAGTTTCTGGTGGCTGAAGAAGCCCTAATGCCCCCTAGGAACCACACTCCTCCAGCCAGGAATGCCTGAGCACCTTCTTGGGGTTGTCATTCCTAAAACCAAGACACCATTTAAGCCTGGACTTATAAAAAAAATTTATTCATCTCACATATCAGACAAAACAAGCTTCCCAATGGGCTCTTCTTGGAATTACAGCAGAGAAGGACCTAGGTGGGACTCTTCTCACCAGAGACCAAGTCCCCTGAGAAGGCAGCACTATTGCTGCTGTGGCTAACGTGGAGGATCCGGGGTGGCCAGGCGTGCGGGTCTCAAGTGTGCCTTGGGACTGGCCCAGCGCAGCCTCAGCCACGGCCAAGGAGCCTCTCTGCACCAGGCACACAGCCTGCCAGGTGCTTCCCAAGAACAGTGTTGGATGCTTAGCTCGGGGAGGAAGATGCCAAGTCATTATGACTGCAATTATTGCCATGACCTTACAGCAGCCATCACCTAGGAAGCCAGCGAGGCTCTGAGCAGAAAAATGGCAGCTGTCCTCCCAGCCCAAGTGGGCCCTGATGGCCATGCAGAGGCAAGGTCTTGCTGACTCTGGAGTGGCTGCTGGGATCAGGAAACCCAGGGGTCCTCCAAGGCTTCTGGCTCTCTCCAAGCCATAGGTGTTCCACAGACACCAACAGGTGCTCCAGAAAAGCTGAGTTTCCAGGCGGATGGCCAGGGTCTCTCAGCAAGCCCTCCCTTGCCTGGGCCTGCTCTCCTTCCACTGCACAGTACAGCTATTCCAAACCCTCACCCCCTCCAGTCTCCCATGCCACCTTATTCCCCCTCATTCTCAGCAGATGGTCTCGCCTCCCACTTCAGAGAAAAAATAGAGGTTATCGGGCTGCTCCACATGGGCTGTCACTACGCTCCCCCTCGCCCCTCTGCCCCCACACTCATCTGTCCCAGCCTCACCACCGTCCTCTGGGCTCAAAACAAAGGCTGACCAGAGGCTCATGCTTCCCCCTGAGGTCCAGGGGCCCAATCGCTTGGGTCTCCTTATGGACTGGATCTAGCAATTACCTCTCTGCTGAATCCCCGCCCCCCCATCAGCTCCCAGCCTGCTTAATACCTGCAGCACCTCAACCTATGCTCTGCTCTAACCATTACCCTAACCCTCCCCAGCCTTCCACAGCTAAACCTTTTAAAAGAGTATTTTTTGCATGAGGGGGTCTCTGCTTCCTCTGCTTCCTCAATTTTCTTCCACCCCCTCGGGCCGTGTAGCTGTTCTCCCTAACTACCCTAAGTCACCAAATCCAAAGTGCCCTTCCCCAGGGCTTTTCCGATTTGATCGAGTAATTCTAGCAGATGACATTTTCCAAAATGGCTACAACCAATCCCATTCTACCAGGCTTCTAGAACCTTGCCATGCTCCCATTCAGAGGTAGAGTCTATTTTCCCTGAACTGAACTAAGGGGCCTCTGTGACTGTTTTATCCGAGAAAGTCAGGAAGAAGTCGTCCTATGTGACTTCCAAGGCTGGGTCATAAATGGTGATGGACTTTGAGTCTTACTCTCTCAGGACACTTGCTCTTAGAACTCAGCTGCCGGGCTGTGAAGAAGCCCCAAAGACCATGTGGAGGCTGATGAGGAGAGGCTCGAAGTCCCTGGCCCACAGCCTCAGTCGAGCTCCGGCATGGGAATGAGCCACCTTGGACATGGCTCCTCCAGCCCCAGCCAAGCTACCCTCCTTGCACGGAACAGATGAGTTTCTCTGCCAAGCCTCAGCCAAATTGCGGATTCACAAGCAAAGCACAGGACAGGGGTTGAAAGCCACTAAGTTCTGAGGAGACTCCTGATGCAGCACTAGAGAGCGGAGTGAGGCTCAAAGGTTCTTCCCTGGAGGTCGCAGCACGGCTCCGCCCTGCTCTCCCCAACTCTCCCACCACACCCTCCTGGTCCCTCCTCACTTCTCCTCCTGGGCTCACTCCCCACACCACGAGGCTTCTCATAGTGTCTTCCCTGCTCTCTCTTCTATTTTTTTAACTTTACAGACCTTCTCTGAGTGGTCTCAGCTATTCCCTCAGATTCAACTATCACAAGACCCTTTGCCCGACTTCAGCCGACAGGGAGACGCCTGTCCAAAACTACCACATCGCTCTACCGCCCATGTCACTTTGCTCTCAGACCCACCCAACCGCCTCACTCTCTTAAGAACCCACATTTCCTCACCTCCCTTGCCAACGCACTTCCAGCAAGGTTTGGCACGACCCAGGGGCAACACTGATGGAATACAGGGGACAGGAGATGAAAACACTTTGCCTCCAACAGCATCTGGGGCTCCAGCTCCCAGGTGACCAGCCCTGTGTCTCTGATCCGGCTCCCAAGAGCCCAACTTCCCCCAGGTGGTCCAGCTCCCGGACCCTGGAGACTAGTAGTGATTTCCTGCTGTGTGTGATGGCCTCACCATGCCAGTCAGCTTCTCAGCAATGCCATCCCTTATAAACTCCATTTTCTGTTTCAATTCCCTCTGTTTGAAATACCTAGAGAAATCTCTTTATTCCCTGACTAAATCTTGACTGATACACTGTAGTCCCTCCTCATCTGTGGTTTTGCTTTCCAAGGTTTCAGTGACCTGTGGTCAACTGCAGCCAGGCAATAGGTGAGCACAATACAATAAGGTATTGAGTGGGGGTGTCAGGGAGAGGGAGAGAGAGAACATTCACAAAACTTTTATTATAGTGTACTGTTATGATCTACTATTTATTTTATTAATTTAACTACTTTATTATTAGTTACTGTCATTAATTTCTTCCTGTGCCCAATTTGCAAATTAGACTTTCTCACAGATATGTATGTATATAAGATTTGGTATTGTCCACGGGCTCAGGCATCCTCTGGAGGGTCTTGGAATGTATCCCCCCACTGGTAAGGGGGACAGCGTGCAGGGTTAGAGGCCCCAAACTTAATCATTTAAGCCAGAAACCCAGGATGCTTCCATCTCCCCCTTCCTACCAGCCCTTGTCCCTCCCCACCACGTGAAGCAGGCCTCAGAGTCCTGATGATCCTGCCCCTTGGGCCCGCCCACCTCCTCCACCCCCATGACACAGCCTGGTTTCAGATCATTGTTTCTCCCTCAGACCCATGCAGCGGCCCCTCAATCTGTCTCTTGGCTACAGTCTTTCAGCCTCTGATACATCCTCCGGACTGCCAGCAGATTTTTATTTCTAATGCACATCTGATCACGACAGTCCCCTGATTAAAATTCTTAAGTGGTTCCCCACTGACTGCAGGAGAAAATCAGATGTGCTCAGATCCACAAATATGAATTGCGTGTTGACTATGCAGACCATTCTAGGCCTCAGCCTGGAACATAGGGCCTCTGTATTCTGTCCTGCCTCCCTTCCCAGCTGCACGGCCAGCCACTTCCAGCTACACCTCTGAACCAGATGAAGTTCTCTGAGCAGACCTGTAGAACTCAGGCCTTTGCCCATGCTGGGCTGTCCTCCCCATGCCCAGCTATCCCGTGGGCTCTCAAGGGTAAAGCCCCCTTGACTCCCCATCTATCCAGGCATCGTGCTGCACGGCACGTGCCAACACCCCTTTGACAAAGCTCATGTCCCCACACTGTGGCTGTGTCACACCTGTCTCCTCTGCTAAGTGGAGAGTCCCCAGGATGAAGATGCAGGTCACACACTCTCGGGTCCCCAGCCCCCACCTAGGGCACGGTCTCTCAATGCATGTGCTAAATTTGGTGAAAGTGAGTTGAGCTGAGTACAGTGGCTCACACCTGTAACCCGAGCACTTTGGGAGATAGCGGCAAGAGGATCACTCGAGCTTAGGAGTTCAAGACCAGTCTGGGCAACACAGCAAGACGTCGTCTCTACCAACAAAAAGAATTTAGCTGGGCATGGTGGCACATGCCTGTAGTCCCAGCTACTCAGGCTGAGGCAGAAGGATCGCCTGAGCCCAGGAGGTCAAGGCTGCAGTGAGCTATGATCATGCCACTGCACTCCAGCCTGGGTGACAGAGTGAGACTCCAACTCCAAATAAATAAATAAATAATAAACTGGGTTGAAAGAATAAACTAAGAGCTCAGAGTAGGAAACGAACAAAGGGAGGGGCAAGGGAGAAGGATGGGGAGGGAAAGGCTGGCCGGCTAAGTGGCTTGCTGAACTACCCGTGAGGGCGCTGGCTACTGCCCCACTTGGTGGCCGGCTCACCCTCTTCCTCCTTTGCTCTGAGTGTGGAGCTAGAAAATTCCACCAGGGCCTTTCCCAGGACTATTTCCAGGTAGTTAAGTCTGTTCATTCAAAACAAATATCAGAGAAGCAAACCTGGAATCTGCATATGCATTTCTATGTGATCTGAATGACTTATCTGTATCCCTGTTGACCACATGCTCCTTTTTGTTATAATTAAACAAATTAAGATGTAACTTTTCTACCACCAAGGACCCTTTGGTTCATCCTATTTCTAGAACTCCCTTCCTTGAGGGTCCCTTGGCCCTGGCAGCTGCTCAGCATGTTCTGAGACCCTCACTGGCAAATCAAGTGACCAGCCCCAGTCCACCACAGGGTCCCGTGGTAAGAGAGTTGTCATGACACCTCCTCTGTCATGGTCCCAGCTCTCCCTTCCCACTCTGCTGCTCAAAGGGCACCCTCCACCCAGCAGCCCGAGCCAGTTCCACTGAGGCCGCTGGGTCCCAGGGACACACAGATGGAAGACGGAGGAAGAAGAAAGGGAGGGCTCTCACCTCCATCAGGAGAATGTCCTTCGAGCTCTGAGCCTGCACCTTTGGGTGCTGGACCTTCACAGCCACCGTGCGCCCATCACGCAGCACTGCCTTGTGGACCTGGGCCAGGGAGGCTGCTCCCAGAGGAGTGTCATCGAAGCTCATGAACAAATCATGGATCTGTTGGGAGTGGAGAGAGGACAGAGCCACTGAGAGGACGACACATCCAGAGAGGGGGCCAGGAGGACGGCCAGAATCAGGCTGCCTGGTGCCCCCAGGACAGATTTTCTGCCGCACCAGCTGTGTGCCAACCCAGGGCTGTTGCCTGGGTCCTTTGCTGCCATGGAGACTTACACTAGGCATAGGGAGAAGGGGGGACAGAAGACACACGTGGAAGATGTGCCCTCATCCATGTGGGTGGGGCCCTGAGCACCTCCAGAGGCCAAGGAGCACTGTCTGGAATGTTCAGAACTGTGCTTCAGCCGCCACTGAAGTGTCCACCATCGTGCCTCCTGGGCCACATACGAACAAGCCAATGTCAACAGAACGTGGCCCAGGGCAGCCCAAGACACGGCACAGATGGAAGATGGCTCAATTCCACCATTCAGGAGAGCTCAAGGAATCCAGGCACCCTAATAGTAAAACGACACCCTGATAGTGAGCATGGTACCCCATAGACAGTTTCCCAACCCTTGTCTCCTCCCTCTCTAGAAGTCCCCGTATCCGTTGTCCCCATCCTCATGCCTGTGTGTACCCAGTGTTGAGTTTCCACTTGTAAGTACAAACATGCAGTATTCAGTTTTCTGTTTCTGTGTTAATTGGCTTAGAATAATGGCCTCCAGCTGCATCCATGTTGCTGCAAAGGAAATGACTTGCTTCTTTTACATGGCTGCGTAAAGGCCTTTTTCGAGATTGGCCAAGGCTGAAATCCTAGTCCTCTCTGTTTCTTTAAGCCCCTGTGCAGTCTCATAATTCTGGAAAGTTCAGACCTCTACATGCATACACATACACATGGATGCATGCACTCACAAATGCATACAGAAGTCATCAGGCACATGCCACACCCCCAGCCCACCCCAGGCGCTTGTGCTTTGAGGCCCCTTCAGTCTGTGTCCCCTTTCTCCCTCTGTCTCTACACCGTCAGCAGTCACTCTGCCCTGCCTCTTGGACCGCAGAAGTCACAGAAGCCACAGCCACATCCCATCCCATCTGCCAGGCGGCACCACGCCTTTGCTAATCTTGTCTCAGAAATCACTCCCTTCAGCCCCACCGTTGCTTTTGCAGCTGTCACTAAACTCCACCCCATCTTGCAGCATCCTGCAGAGGCCAAAGGCCTGCTCCACCAGAGACAGGCCTAGGATTGGCTCTCACGAGAGATGGGCCTGGGATGGGCTTCCCTGGCCCCCTTCTTCCTTGCGGCGTTTTCATTTGTGTCCCTTCCAGTGCTTAGGTCTCCTGCTCCCCCAAAACGCTCTCATCTGCTCCCCTCCCTTGTGAGTTCTGGACTCCCTGATGGCAAGAGTCTTCCCTCGTCACCCACCCCAATCACCCTGGGTCTCTCGGCACAAGAACCTTTTATCACAGACCTGGGCTTGGGATGGGAGAACACCAGGACCGCCACGCTATAAACCCCATTAGAACATCAGCCCAAGTGGGTTGGGATTCTTGTCTGCTCTGTCTGCTGTGGAATTCCCGGCACCAAGAACAGGCTGGAACTAGTGGCCACCAAACAATTATCTGCCGAATGCCTAAATCCAATCTTCTCTTGTTGCAGAAGAACTGAGTCAGCTCTTCCTTCCCTTTGAAATGGCTTAGACTTTCCTGTTCACACATTTCTACCAGTCCGAAGACCTCAAGTGTATCACTTTCCAAAACAATCAAAGCACGTGTCACACATGGGACTTACCTAGGCGGACTCCACCTGTTATTCCAAGATGAGTGACTCCCTGGCCTGAATGCAGAACCTTGAATACCCCTGGCCACACGACTGGTTCAGAGACAGACACGTAAATCCACTGATCCAACAGACTCATTCGTTTTACTTTTGTTTGAACTACAGGAGAGAAGACTTCTGTCTGTTAAACATAAAAATAGAAGTCTGGAGTGGAGTTGCTGAGGGAAAGAAGAAAGTAGAGCCAAGCAACAGAGGGAGTGAATCCAGGTCACAGAATTTGAGCCTCTTGATCTAGCCATGCCTGAATGCCTATCTTTTGAAAATGAATAACCTTTTTCATTTAAGTCAGTTTAAGTTTTCTCTCCCACATAACTGAAGGGGTTCTGACTGATACAGTGTGCATTCAGGCCCCAGCTGGGATGAATGAAATACACACAAATCTGGTGCCCAACAGCCCAAGAGACTCTAAGAGGAAGTTCCATCCCCTCTCCACCCTCTTGCTGGACTGGGATCCAGGAATGGAAGGGAAGGCAGAGCTTCTGCAGCACTCTCAGCCATGACATAGTGAGATCAGTACCAAGTCCCTCTGGAACCCTCCGGAAGTTCCTGAAGGAGCACCGAGGAGAGGGTTTCCCAGAGCTGTGAACTCAGACCCTTACCTCCCAGGCAGATGGAATGGACACTCTCCTGGCTGCAGAGGGACTCAGGGGTCACCTGCCCTCAATCCCTGCCCGGAGCCTCGGCCTGGCTCCGGGGAACATCTGCATACTCTCTGAGAAGGACAGCCAGTCTTCAAACCAGTGTCATTGCAGGGGCACTGCAGAGTCACTGCAACTGAAGAGTGGCACGGTCGCGCTAGGGCTATGTGGCAAGAACAGCTGCCAAGAACAGCCCCCAGGGAGGCGAGGGAGGAAAAGGGCTGAGGCCAGCAGATCCTCATCTCCAGGGTGGAGGAAGCCTGGTCCGCCACAACCCCGGGGGACAGGGAGAGAGCCTCCCACGATCCCTACCCCCACCAGGGCCCCAAGACACCACCCAAGCCCAGCAGCCAACCCAGTGAAACCCAGCCGTGAGGACTTGCCCCCAGTCCCGACTCTACCAGCAGAAGCAAAGAAAAGCACTGGAAAAGAGGATGCCTGCTCATAGGTTCAGACCATCCAGCAGATGCCCCACCCCTCCACCACCCTGTTGTCCTTGCAGCCAGCCCCCCCCCCCGCCATCAGGAAGCAAGTCACACGCCCACACCCTCCTGTGCTCAGGCAAGTGCGCGCGTGCGAGCGCACACACACACACACACACACACACAAACAGAGTAATTAATTGCTAGTGGATGCTCCTCGCTGCCTTATAAAAAAGGTAATTAAAGATTGGTGCTATAGCCTATAATTAAATGTGAATAAAGTATCTCTAAATGGAACCTTGATTCAAAGTGTTCCGTGGAAGTCCTTTATGCTGATAGATGGGAAGGCAAAACAGACCCTTTCCTGAAAGCAGAATTAGACCCCCCATGCAGCTGAAACAAATGCCACCCCTCTCCAATCAGGCCTTGTCCCAGCCCGTTCACAGAACGCTGCCCCCAGAAAGACTGCAGCTCTTGCAGCAATTAGGTTCAAGCCAGGCCCTCAGCTGCCTGCAGTCACTCGCAGAAATTCGTCTCCCTTCTACAGCTTTCTTTCCCGTTCCCTTTTTTCCCTCTCTGTGTCTGGCGGCAAAATCAATTAAGTAAAACAACTGCATTTTAATATGACTAGTTATGTGCTTTTTAATTACTGTCGGCCCATGATTCAAATATATCGATGTCCCTGTCTGGAAAAGGAAAAATAATCAGGTAAAAAGTTTCTCTAGCTTTGTGTGGCTTGGTTTCTGTGTATGCGTGTGTGTACATGCACACGTGTGTGTTTGGGGGTGTCTTTTTACAAGCAGAAAAGCATCAGAGGGGTAAGAAGAAATGTGTCACCCCTTGGGGCTTGGCAAACCGGGACAATTAAGTCTTCAGCAGTCTGGCTCCAGCTAGGGCCTGGGATTCAGGTGGAGATCAAGTGACATCACATCCAAGTCAAAGGGCAGAGTGAGAGATTCTCCGGAAAGTCAGCCACAGGTTCCCATGAAGCCAGGTCATGGGGCAGTATTTCCAAAGCACCACACTCAGCAGGTTTCATTAGGCACAAAGTAAGGTGACAGGAAGTCAGAATATTCTGGAGAAGTCACAAATCTGGGGAGATTTGGTTGGAGTACCTTAGTCACTTTCCCAGAGGCTGCCGCTCAACCAGCCCCCAGCCCCTCATGGCGGCTGGCTCACCAATCATGGGTGGGAGATGGCCTGAATTTTTCTAAGATGACCCATCTTCAAATATTCCAGCCCGTCATCTCCTTACTCGATCACATCAGGCCAGCTTCAGGTTCAGAAACTACATCGCCGTATCAGTGATGCATCTCACAAGCCCCACGCTGCCTGGCTATGAATGCAGATGGGAGCCTGTCTCAAAACAGGCAAGTCCAGCCCAGATGCCAAGGCCCGGCCGCTCCCACGCAGGAGCTGGGGAGACTGCCCAGGGCACCTGAGCCAGAACCAGTGCAGGGCAGGTTACCATGGCATCAGGAGCAAACAACATCTGGCTCTCACAGCCTCGAGATGGCCCACCCCACACTTGGCTGGGTGCCAGCTGCCATCCTCTGGAGTCTGGCGGGGAGAGAGACAAGTCTGTGCACTGACAGACGTGGCTGGAGTGGGCTCCCCCACCCTTCCCCAGCCTAAGGCAGACACGACAGCTCTAGCCAACAAGGACTCTGCAGAGCTCTGACATCTGCCACCAGCTGAAAACCCACCACCACTTCTCAGATGCCTCTGCTTGGACCCATGCCCCCGCCCTGCACCACTTCCCAGGAATCTGCCCCAGATACCCCAACATCTTGCAGAGGCCTACCTGCTGATGCCCGTCTTGCGGCAATTCCTGTCCTTTCCCCCCACATATGTCTGACCCGGGTTAGGAAGGGCATTCCTGTACCTTCCATGGTGACCTGAGGATGACAGCAAATAAGTAGCACCATGCCCACTCGCTTCCCTAGTAGGAGATTGCAAATATGTTCCCAGGCTGGGTACTGGTGGTGGCTCAAACCTGCAATTTCAACACTTGGAGTAGCAATGCAGGAGGACCACTTAAGGCTAGGCATTCAAGACTGCCTGGACAACATAGCGAGATGCCATCCCTACAAAGAAAATAAAATATACTCACAAATTTTTAAATGTTTCTTTCTCCTTTGAGAGCTGGAACCTGTTCCCCTAGTGAGTGTGAGTGGAATTAATGACCCACTCCCACAAAAGACATGTGGAAGAAGGGACAGTATATGACTTCCATGATTCAGTCATAAAAGGCCCTGGCGTGGCCCTCACTCTGCCTTGGATTGCTTGCTCTGGGGAAGGCCTCAGAACGGCCACATCACAAGGACACCCAAAGCAGCCTACAGAGGCATACACACGGCAAGGACCTGGGACTTCCCGGCAGGGGTGAGGCGTCTCCAAGCAGCCCTCCTGCCCCAGGCAGGCCTGGATCTGACCACAGCCCTGCCGACACCTGGCCTGCTCCTCATGAGACTCTCAGCCAGACCGCCCAACAAGCCCCTCCCAAATCCCTGAACCACAGAGACTGCAAGACAACAGACTGTCTTAAGCCACTAAATTTTTGAATTTTTTTGTGTGGGGGAGGCTGTCTGTTATGTGGCAATAGCTAACTAATGCACCCAAGCACACCCATGCCAGACATCATTCATCCGTCATGGCACCCATGCCTGCTGAGCCCAGAAGCCCTGGAATCTCTTTCAATGTGGGGCTCCAGGCGGCCACTACCCATTGACCAGAGTTAACAGGCAAAATGAAGACAACCTGCTTCCCTTAGCCTAAGCCACCCAGTCAGTGTATAGTCATCTCAGGCCTGTCACATGACAGAAACCATGGCGGGTACATGGGCCAACAAAATGGACACAGTCTCTGGCCATGAGGAGACCCTAGAAGGCAACAGCCCCTCTGAAAAACACCCCTGAGTTTCAGCAGGGCCTGCTGGTGACAGTGCCATGGCACACAGCTGCGTCCCCCAGTCCCAAAGGAAACATCTTGCCAGGTAAGGAGAAGAGACCTCCAAGGTGGAACACGGGTGGTCAGGGGAGAAGACAGGCAACAAGTGTCTCCCTCCCCTCCCACCCCAAGTGTGCGCCCCAGCCCCTCCACAGCCACCCTGCCTCAAGGTGAGAATACCTTCACCCTCTGCTTCCCACTCAGAGCAATTTATTGTAATAACAATAATAACAGCTGTAACAGCTCGAGGACACGCAGACCTTGTCTTCAGTGGAGTTTGTGTTCTTTCTGAGGGTCTGAAAGATCAAACTGCCAGTTTCGCAAAGCCATTAGCTATGGCTACAGCCAGGCTGGAAGGAAATCGAAGGACCAGCCACAGAACCTGAGGCCGCGTGGACAAGGGTCAACCTTCCAGAAATCACAAAGCAGCATTGCCATCTGAATTCCTACATTGAGGCTGGCGTGAAACCCAACTATTATCAGCTAGCCAAGAGCCTCTGGGCACCAGGTCCTCACCCACCTGGCTCTACCAGACCAAGCCTCTTTCCTCCCACAGGACAGTGAATGCAGCTGACAGGTAGGAAGGCCAGATACCAGGGGCAACCACGCTCCAGGACGACCGTGGGCCAGCTCCCAGTGTCAGGACAGTCGGACCTGGAGGTGATGAGGCACAGTGATTCCGGTTCAGGCTCTGGGTCCAGCTGCTTGGGTTCAAATCCCAGCTCCAGGGTGCACCAGCTTGGGCATGTTACATCACTCCTCTGTGCCTCAGTTTCCTTATCTGTAAAATGGTTATTTGAATACTAGCCTCTCAGGGTTGTATGAGGCCACACATGTAAGGGTCTAGACCGAGCCTGCAGTAGTCCACCAATCCCCGGAGTGGATGCCTGAGCTGAGGCCTCCCCATGTGATGCAGGCACAGTGGTGCTGGGCAGCCAGCGACTCCTGCCTTTCTGTCCTGTCCTGCCAGTGAGCATCGGCCGCCATGCCCCCTTCCCCAGAGACTGCAGTGATCTCCTACTAGCCTATACTATCCCTTCCAGCACAGCCTCCGTGGGTAGCTAGTGAGTTTTCTAAACATAAGCTGGCCATGCCGCTTCTCTCTACCGAAATCACATCACCAGCTTCCTGGAGCCAGAATCCCAGGCACGACCCATGGGGTCTGACCCTGCCCACCTCTCCTATCCCACGTGCTCCCTCCACTCCAGCGAGATGGGCTCTTCCAGCCACCAACACACTCTCCCCCACCCACTGCAGCACCTTTGCACGTGCAGCTCCCTCTGCCAGGAAGTCTCCCTTCCCCCACTCATTCTTCCAGTCACAACCATCCCTGACCCAGGGAAGCCTCCCCTGTGAGTGTTCTCAGAGTTCTCAGCCCCCCCAACAGTCACCATGGCTGCACGTTCACCTTCACCCATGCTTGCTATGTCTCTCCCTTCCCTTCTAGACTTTAGACCTCTGCTTGCATCCAGCTCTGCATCCCAAGCGCCTGACGCATGATGGGTGCTCAGTCTGTATTTCCTAACAAATGAGTGGATCTGAGGTTGGACGTTCCCTATCCTCTTCATGGAGAAGGAATTCTGGCCCTTCCAGTCGACCCAGGGTGGCTGCAACGGCACCGTCACGGTGGCAAAGAGCCTTCTTGGTGCTGGGCACATCGGGAGCCGTGGGTGGAGGGGCTCAGTGGAAATGTTGTGATAATAATGATTAATAAAAGGCAGATAAACACCCAGCGTGGCTGGCCAGCCCGGGAAGCCATCCATTAGAGTTGTCACTCATTAGTGGTGGGGGAGGGGGCAGTCCAATAAGATCGCCTCCGTTTTAGCAAACCTTCTGTAAATTGTAGGCTGCGGCCACTGACATTTGATAAATTATTCTTCATAATCCACCGTTGGCTGTCATAAATCTCATCTTTCAGCAGTTCCCCATCTTAATAACTCCTATGGGCTCACAGGGTGACATGTCTGTCTCTGCCTGTGACAGAGATCTCTGGGGTCAAAGGGACCAGAGATCCCGGAGAGATGCAGTAAGAAGCCGGAGACCCCCGGAGCCAGGGCCCAGGCCGGCAGGTAGCCCCTGGGTGGTCCGAGCACAGAGGCCGTGAGCCGCCCCGGAGCCACGGCACGCAAGGCCAGTGCTCACGCCCGTCACAGCTGCACGAGAGCTGGCATCAGTTAAGGCCCTGCCATCGGGCACGCTGAGGTCTGCAGCCTCCACGCAAACCGGCCCCGTGAGGACCCGCTGCCGCCTCCTCAAATCTGAGCTTGGATGGGTACGAGGGAGCATCAGAATCCCTTTGCTCTGCGGGGCTGAGAGACCAGCCCTGGGAAGTTCTCACATGTGCCAGTGCCTGGGGCCTGCAAAGTGCTCCTATGTGGCTGTCAACCCTCTCCTGAGGTAAGTGGAGGAGACTCTGTGGCCCTGCTTTACAGAGAGCATATTCACTACAGGTCGCCGGCCTGCCCTTCCAGCACAGGCTAACTGGGTGACTGGTGGATGCAGGGCACTGGATGGGAATGAGTCTAATGTGGGTACGGCCACCACCTTGTGGAGCAACTACCAGAACTTAAAATCCAGGGAGGGGGCGAGAAATTAACCACACAATCACAAACAAAAGAAAAATGGGCTGGGCGTGATGGCTCACGCCTCGAATCCCAGCACTTTGGGAGGCTGAGGCAGGAGGATCGCTTGAGGCCAGGAGTTCAAGATCAGCCTGGACAACACAGCAAGATCCCTGTCTCTCAAAAAAGAAAAAGTAACATGGCCAACTCAGACAAGTGCAATGAGGGGAGAGCTGGTACTCAGGTACACTATGAGCCAGTGTTGAGGGCTGAAGCAGGGGGAGGATCACCTGAGCCTGGGCAGGGAGGGCTTCACTGAGGAGGTGACAAAGAGCTGAGATCTGAAGAAGGAGGAGCCAGTTAACTAGGGGAAGAAGAAAAGGAGAAGCCTGAGGCAGAGGGAACAGCACATGTGAACCATAAATAAAAGGAGCAAGACACCGCAACCAGAAAGAGCCAGAAACCAAGGCCAGCAACTCCCAAGCCAGACTCCGGGCAGACAAGGCTCCCAGCCGCCCCCTTGAAAAGGGGTCCTCACCACAGTTCCTGCCCAGAGGGGGGAAGCCTGGACACAAAGGCTCACATTCGCTTCTGATGAGGCCCCCAAATCCTGACCCCTGATGGGTGTCCTCCCCAGACCCCAAAGGTCTTTTCCAGCAACACTCTGATGTTCCCACACCCTCAAGTACGGGGAAGGGGAAGATTAGGCACAAGCATCCTTTGCTCATGGCCACTCCATCTGCTATCAGGACAGACGCCTCAGCCTCGGGAGACAGCAAAATGTCACAGAGCAGACGAGCCCCGGCTATGCTCCCAGGCCTCAGAGCCCAAAACAAGACATCGGCCACCAGAGTCCCCCGTACACCTGAGTATGGTTCACCCATTGAGACGCACTCAGCACGTGACAGCGGCGGTGCTGGGAATTTTCAAGGGAGGCAAACCCAGACTCCATAGAACTACTGGGAAGACAAGCCCACGCTTGGGAGGAAAAACACAAGCTACTGGCTCACCCCAGCAGAGCACAGCAGTGATGAAGAACCAGCTCTGGGCCAGCCATGGCGGCGCACACCTATAATCCTAGCACTTTGGGAGGCTGAGGTGGGAGGGTCACTTGAGGCCAAGAGTTTGAGACTCACCTGGGCAACATAGTGAGATCTCATCTTTACAAAAAATCAAAAGAATTAGTTGGGTGTGGTGGCACATGCCTGTAGTCCCAGCTACTCGGGAGACTGAGGCAGTGGGAGGAGGTTGAGGCTGCGGTAATCATGCCACTACACTCCAGCCTAAGGATGCTGATTCAAAAAAGAAAGACAACAACAACTCTGGGGCCAGCAACCCCATCTGCAAGATGGAGCTGTGTTTGCTGGGACACGGCAGGCCCACGTATGCCCACGTGTCCACGGCTGCCCTCCTGCTACAACAGCAGAGGGAGGCAGCTAGACAGACTGTACAGCTGGCAACATCTAAGTGGTAGTTCTCTAGCCCTGTGGCAGGCAGAAAGTGAGCCCCCAAAGACGTGTCCCACCCCACCTTCCATGCAAGAGACTTTGTGGGGGTGAGGGAGTCAGGGGTCTTGAGGTGGTGCGAGGAGCCAACACTGCCCAGGTGGTCCCTACACCATTGCAGGAATCCTTGCAAGAGGGACGAAGGAGGGTCAGAAGTGGAGGAGGGGACGCGACGGCGGACACAGAGGCGAGAGGGCAGAAGGATAACAACCAAGTGCTGACTCTAAATCTGTGACTTTCCATGACAGCAGCCACAGGTTCCCAATAGAGACTCTGGACAAGGGAGTTCCCTGATGGGAACCCTGGCATCACACTCTCAGGAAAAGTCAGTTTTTGGTCATCTGCTTTGTTTCCCAGGGCAATGGTGGGGCTGGAAAGCAAGCCAAGTGCAAGCCTCAAACTGTGGGACCAGGAGGGAGGTACCATGGCTTCCTGGCTCTGCCGTGCCAGCCAACGACACCCAGAGCCAGTCCTGTCTCCCCCCTCTGGGGAAGAGACGTGCTCCCAGGGCTGCCTCCCAAAGGTCAGTCCTCCTCAGCCCCCAGCCACATGCTAATTCCTGCTCGGCTGCAGGACGCCTTCCTCTCCTCCCCAGAAGCTTCGTTTCCTCCAGGGCCTCAGGTAGAGGCACTGGTGCTCAAGTCCCGGGAGGGAGTGGCAGGCCAGGGGAGACTGTCCCCCACGGGAACCTCACGGGGCAACTGCAGCTGCGGCCATCAGAGTCGCAGCCTCCCCGTCCACAGACCAGGCACAGGGAGACACCCTAGTGCTCTCACAACACGGGGTCTGAGGATGCCTGGGGCCTCAGGCTGCTGAGCCTCTCCACGGTGAACCCAAATGTTTGCTCAGTCCTACCCACGGGCCTTCGGACCTCTGCCCAGCCACCACCCCGAGGACGGAGGAAGTAATATGCACACCCCGTCCCTGCAGGAAATCCCTCCCCTACACCGCCCGACTGTCCTTCAATGCTGTGGTTATTCCTGAAGGGGTCCCCACTGTCCAGGCCAGACCCCTGGGGACCGACCGTGGCACCCCATCTCCCTCCACCCCTGCCCAGCTGGCTCCTAGGATTCAGTCTCTAGAACATGCCACCCCGCTCCTCCCCAGCTCCCCAACCAAGCCCCCATTCCCCCAGCACCTGGATGGCCCCAAGAGCCTCACCACTGGACTTCCGGCCCATCCCCCGCCCGCTCCCCACGCCAGCTTTGTCTCCCCGCAGCACACCCCACTCACCTCTCCAGCCTCATCCTCGGGGCCTCTGTCTGCCCTTGCCACCCACTTCCTGTCCTTGGTAAGATCCCAGCTCTCCCTCCCCAGGGCCTCTGCGTTCTCACTCCCTCTGTCCCGCCCTCCTGTCCCCCGGTCTGAGCTTCAACACCCTGGGCCCCACGTTCACTCAGAGGACCCCATGCTCTTCCACTGGCACTGACCACAGGGGTCATTAGGCTTTATCCTTCTGGTCACTCGCCTAACAGCTGCCACTCCCCTACAGCTAGGCCAGCACACCCAGACAGCAGTGTGTGCACCCAACAACCTCCGTGATCATCACACAGTTCAATAAGAACCTGGAGCCGGGCACAGTGGCTCATGCCTGTAGTCCCAGCACTTTAGGAGGCTGAGACAGGAGAACTGCTTGAGGTCAAGAGTCCAAAACCAGCCTGGGCAACACAGCAAGACTCCTATCTCTATAATTAGTCAGGCGTGGAGGCATGCACCTGTAATCCCAGTTACTCAGGAGGCTGAAGCGGAAGATCACCTGAGCCCAGGAGTTTGAGGCTGTGGTGAGCTGTGATGGTGCCACTGCACTCCAGCCTGGGCGACAGACAGACCCCGATTCAAAAAAATAAAAATAAAAGCATAAGCACCTGGAGTCACTGGCTGAAGCCACAGGTGAAGGCCCAGAAGGAAGGGAAGCTGCAGAGTGCAGGCGTAGGTGGGGTGGACATCCAAGTCACCCAGGCCCAGGCCCAGCCCCCGCCCCATCCAGCCTGGGGCACAGGCCTCCCTGTCTGGCTCTGGGGTCAGAGCCCCTGAGGTGACACCACCAGACAAGACATCCTCAGCCCCTCCTTGCTAGTCAGCACAGAACGTGGCACCGGCCCAGAGGCACTCCCCGTGCCCTTCTGCACATTCCCCTTGACCACACGGAAGTCCCACTCAAGTCTTGCCTCCCCCAAAAAGCCCTTCTCACCCCTCTCCTCACCCTGCTGTGGGTTTCAAGAACACCTGAATGCTGGCGCCCAAACCTCAGAGAATGTTCTCTTCTTCTCATCTCAATCTCTTATCCAGCTATGCCTACAGCTCCTTCTGCACCTGGGATACCAGCACCCAGGGAGTACGGGGTTGTGGTGACAAGTCCCTTCCTCTCAGTCCCTGCCCTGCTTGCACTGCTGTGGAAAGCCTGCACTCTGAGGGGTCCGAGGACAGAGAGAGCAGTCTAGTCTCACCTCTGCCGCCTGTGGCAAGTTGCCTTGCCTTTTGTGGGTCTTAGTTCCTCACTTGTTTGTTTCTAGAGACAAGTTCTCACTCTGTTGGCCAGGCTGGAGTGGAGTGGTGTGATCATAGCTCACTGCAGCCTCAAACTCCTGGGTTCAAACGATCCTCCCACCTCAGCCTCCCAAGTAGCTGGGACTACTGGAGCATGCCACCACACTCAACTGGTTTATTTACTTATTTTACTTTTTTGTGGATATGGAGTCTCACTGTGTTGTCCAGTCTGGTCTCAAACTCCTAGCCTCAAGCAATCCTCCTGCCCTGGCCTCCTGAAGCGCTGGGATTGTCAGTATGGGCTACATGCCCAGCTGATTAGTTCCTTACTTGTAAAACAGAGTGTTGGAGCACTTCCTCCCTGCTAGTTTTCTCATTTCCAATCCTCTAACTCCCACCTTCCATCCTGCATCCCCAGCTGCAGACCCCACCCCAGCCAAGCCCCACGCACACATCCAACACACAGGCACCCTCAGTCCTGGCTCTCCACCTGGGGCAGGCTTCCTGCCTGCTCAGACACACGCACACGCACACACACGCACCAGCAGATGCAAGGCTTCCCTCCGAGTGGCACCGGCAAGGCCACTGACGGCCTCCCCTGGAACAGTCATAACCTTCCCGTGGCATAAATCCGCCAGGAAGCCCGGCCTGGGAAACGGGCTTGTTCCAGGAGCCCATGAATAAGGAAGCAGGCACAGCTGGCCTATTCATAATCAGCATAAAAACTTGATTAGCCCTTTCCAGATTAAACATTATTGTTTCAACAGGGAACATAAACCAGCCAGACGTGCAGGGCTTGCCGCCCTCGGCGGCAGGGTGGCAGCATCAGCAGGTAGGAGGTAGCGGCAGCAGGGAACAGGTGGGGCGGGACGCCTGGGCACAGCGGAGGGGAGAGGACGCCTCCCTGGGGAAGAACCCAGCTCAGAGGCGCAGGCAGGGGAGCAAGAGGACGCCCTCCCACCCCATCATCTGCCAGCACTGCTCCCCACCTCACCCCCGCTCTGACATGGGGACCTAACCAGGAGGAGCAGCACCCCCCCACCCCATCTCCTATAAGCCTCATACCCACCCGATGAGGGAAGTACTATTATTGTTATTCCTGTTGTACAGAGGAGCAAACGGAGGCCAGAGAGGTTGAGTCACCTGCCTGAATCACACAGAGAGCATGAGGCGGAGTCAGGGGCAAAAGCCAGGCCTGGCTCCAGACCCCAAGCTCCTAACCTAGGCACTCAAGGCTCTCTGGAGGGAGTCCCCCATGACTATCAGTAGACTATCATCCCCCTGTGACTAGCAGAGGGCCACTCATCCCCCCGTGGCCAGCTGGGGGCCACCCGTCCCAATGTGACTATCCGCGGGCCACTGTCCCTGTGACTAGCGGAGGGCCACCTGTCCTGGCTGTCAGCATCACTTCCAGCCATCCACCTCCCCCTCATTAAATTACCATTTTATGGCCAAAATTTCCCTCTCATAATTGACAAAAATCTCCTCTTGATGTCAGCACTCTTGAGGGAAAAAATGTTTCCTTATTCTTCATTATGTTTTTAATACAAATGTACTTTTTATTAGAGCTGCTGGGAAGGCAGGAGGCAGCCACACCAAGAGGGCGCTCCCTCTCCCTGGCCCAGTCCTCCCCGTACATGGCTTCGTGGTCACCAGATCTTTCTGCTCCATTCCCAGCATTCTCATTTGGTGGCCTTCTTGGGACAGTCTGGGGAGACAAAGAAACCAGACACCTGAACAAACACCTGAGCTGTGCTCAGGCCCAGGAGAAGCAAGTCCACAGACAGCTGAAGGCTTCCCAGAGGTCTTCCTGGAGGTGGCTTCAGGCCAGTGAAGTAGCCTGGGAGTGGGAAAGGGCGAGCTGACCTCTGCCGGGCCCTGTCAGTGTGGGAGAATGGGGCCAGGGCTCCCGGGGGTAGGGATGCCCACGGCAGCCCGCACAGAAGAGGAGCTCAACAGACGCGTGTGAGGAAGTGAGAGGACAAGAGGGGCTGGGTCTGTGTTGGAAAGAAGTCTGCAAGAACACAGAGCCTGGAGGCACCGATTCTCCATGGGCCGCAGGTGCAGGTGGAGTCACCCCCACAGGGGGAGGGGGTCCCACCCTCTTTAGCTCTACCCACTTCCCTGCTCCTAGCCATCCCCAGGGCACACTCACCCCTGCATACACCTCACGTCTGGCCCCACCACGACACTATGAAGGAAGCTGAGTTCAGTCGCTTGCCAGTGAGGAGGGCCAGAGTGGGTCCTGAATACAGCACAGCCACCAATCCCGTGACTCTAGGCGCTGGGGGCTCCTTCACAGCAGTAGCCAGACTCCCCCTCCAGCCGCTCCTCTGTGGAGGCAGAGGAGATGCTGCCTCGGGGCTGTGGAATGCTGCAGCAATTCACACTGACCGGCTGAGTGGCCCCCCAGGTAGCCCCCCAAGGTCGGGGTGGGGCGCTAGATGTCCAGGCTGCTCCCTCGGCAGCTGGGGGTGTTTCTAACAGTAGGAGGGAACAGGCTGGCTGATGGATAGAAAGCAAGCTAGTCAGAAAGGGAGGGAGAAAGGAGGATCATTCTAGCAAAACAGTACAACCATGTGCCGCATAACAACACCTCAGTCAACAGTAGACTACACACATGACGATGGTTCCATAAGACCATAACACCGTATTTACACAGCACCCTTTCCAGGCTTAGATACACAAACACTCACTCTTGTGTTGCAGCTGCCTGCAGTATTCAGTACAATCACATGCTGTGCAGATGCACGGCCCGGAGCAAGCGACTGCCACGCGGCCTCGGTGAACACTAGGCCACACCAGATGCGTCTGTAAGTGCACACTCTGGGATGCTTGCACAACGGCAAGAAGCCCCAACACCGCATTTCTCAGAACAGATCCCCACACTCGCAAGGCACGACCGTTCATGGGGCAGAAAGCCATCCCAGGTATTGGAAAACCTAAAGAACCATTTATGAGCCTCTCGGAACCCAAGTTCTTGCTCATATAAAGCATCCAGCGCACAGCACAGAGATAATGACCAGCATCTGCAGACCCTCTGCCCTGCACTAGGCTGGCACTAAACGCTCCACTCCATTTACTCATTCCATCCCCACAGCAAGCCTCTGCGGCAGGTACTATTATGCTTCTGCTTTTAGAGATGAGGAAACTGAAGGACGGAGAGGGTAAGCAACACACCCAAGACCACAAAGACAATAAACCAGCAGACAATCGGTTCCCGCCACCTCAAGGGCTCAGGAGGAAACCCGAGTGACGTGTGCAAGCAGGACTCAGGGAACGAATGTGCAGTCCCGGCCAAGGGACACACGGGACTGTGATGGCTGGTTTAAGTGTGAACCTGGCTGGGCCATCAGGCCCAGAAACTGGGTCAAACATTATTCCAGGTGTTTCTGTGAGGGTGTTTCTGGATGGGTTTACAGTCAGATAAGTGGACTTTGAGTAAAGCAGATTGCTCTGCATAATGTGGGTGGGCCTTGTGCAATCAGGTGAGGGCCTGAAGAGAACACCTAAGGACCTCCCCTGAGCAAGAAGACAGCCTTGGGGCTTGAACCGCATCACGGCTCTTCTGGGGGCTCCAGCCCGCTGGGTCACTCTGAAGACTTTGGACTTTCCAGGTCCATAATCACATCAGTCAGCCAGTTACTTAAAATCAACCTCTCTCTCTACATACACACACACCACGCGCACACACACACACACACACACACCACACACACACACACACACACACTATTCATATCCAGTTGGTTCTGTTTCTCCAGAGAACCCTGACTAACACAGGAGTGAAACCCAGCCCACCTCTGGCAGAGCTGCCACAGCCTCGGGGAAGGGACGCCCAAGGGGATTCCTCTTCCCACTTCCCAGCAAGTTCTCCGCGTGATGCAGCAGTGCCGGGTGCCCCTTGCCCAGGCCAGGGCTCTCCCGCCTCATGTCCCGCTTCCACCTTAGCTCACGCTGCTTCTGCACCTGCAAAGCCTTCTCTTCTCCACCACCTCGCTGGGTCATCAGCTGATATTCGTGGGGAAAGAGCTGCTTTACCTCTTGCTTAAACCTTGAGCGAAACAAGACAAAAAAGCTGCCCTTCCCCTGTACCCGTGGGTGTACACAAAACAACTGGGCGTGTGCTCCCCTGATGCACAAGGGTGTGCGCCTTCTCTCCTGCATTCTCACAGGAACGCCAGTCAGATGGCGTGTCAAGGATGCAGGGCACATGCGACACATATCGCCCGTTATGGTTCTGTAGGAAGCTATACGATAAGGTCCCCTGGGAGGGGAGGTCAAGGGGGTAAGAGAACGATGAAGACACAAGCCAACTGGGCACCATGCAAGGGCTGCCCGAGCAGGGATGTTTCTGTTCTCACTTCCTTCGGTTTCCCAGAGAATTTCAAAGGTGGAAAAAACCTTGTCCAACACAGCTAGATTCCAGGACAACAAACAAAACTGGATTATTTCTTGAAGTATGTTATAACGGACTTGTCTGTATGTGTTGGGTGGTACAGGGCGGGCATAGATATGTGTGTGTGTGTGTGTGTGTGTGTGTGTGTGCGCGCGCGCGTGTGTGTGTGTGTGTGTGTGTGTGTGTGTGTGTGTCCATGACCAAAGGCCACAGCACCAGTGCAGCTGACAATTCTGCTGGTCATCACTTAGCTCCCACTGATGCAGTTTGGGGTTGTCCCTTCCAAATCTCATGCTGGAACATGGTTCCCAGTGATGGAGGGGGCCCAGAGAGAGGTGTCTGGGTCGTGGCAGTGGATCCCTTGGGAATGGCTTGGTGCCGTTCTCGAGGTGATACGTGAGCTCTCACTCTATCAGTTCACTCCAGAGGTCGGCCCCTCCGCATCTCTCTTTCGCTTCCGCTCTTGCCATGTGACATGCCTGCTCCCCCTTCACCTGCCACACGACTGTAAGCTTCCCGAGGCCTCACCAGAAGCAGATGCCAGTGCCACCCAGAACTGAGAGCCAAATAAACCTCTTTTCTTCATGAATGTCCCAGCCTCAGATGTCTCTTTATAGCAACACAAAGCAGGTTAATACACCCACCATAACACTATCCCAAGTTCTCCATTCACTTCAAACCTCCCTACCCACATCTGCCTCTACTCTGAAAAGATGACCTCGGCCAGGTGCGATGGCTCATGCCTATAATCCCAGCACTTGAGGAGGCCAAGGTGAGAAGACTGCCTGAGCCTAGCAGTTTGAAACCAGCCTGGGCAACATGGCAAGTATCATCTCTACAGTAAATCAAAAAATTAGCTGGGCCTGGTGGTACACACCTGTAGTCCCAGCTACTTGGTAAGCTGAGGTGGAAGGACTGCCTGAGCCCAGGAGGTCGAGGCTGCGGTGAGCCATGATCATGTCACTGCACTCCAGCCTGGGCAAGAGTGAGACCCTGACTCAAAAAAAAAAAAAAGAAAAAGAAAAAGATGACCTCATCTCTCCCACATCACAAAGAAACCAAACCAATAGGCGAGTTCTTTCAGCAGCCCCTCCCCACCTCCACCCCACTTCTCGCACCTCAGTCCTTCACCCTTCCCTTGCCAGGCCCCTCTCTAGGACCCCCACCCCCTCAGGCTCATATTCTGAGAACACTCCAGGCCCTCGCAATGGGTCTCAACTGCATCATCAGCGCTACTGTTGGCCAACCTCAGCGCCACCTTCTAGTCAACAAGACTTTACCACTCATCTTTTGTGCTTTGAGCTTCCCTGTCCCTGCTCTTTGGCTGGACCTGTCCCAGTAAGCAGTCATTCCCTCCCGCAAGTTCCAGCCCCTCCAGACCCGCCCACCTCTGAGGGCCTGGGTCAGACACCACGCGCTTCCAAAAGCCTTGTCCACCCTAATGCAGCCTCTCGCCCTCCAGCAAGCTCCTCGGCACTCAGGTGGCTGGCTGTCACTCTATCGCGGGTGCTTCTCATGACCCAAGACCGCCGGGGCTGGCTCCTGGCTATACCCACAGTGTCCACATTGTGTCTTTTTCACCAAATACAAGCTGCTGCTTACACAAGCAAGAGAAAGAATGAAGGAAGGAAGCAAAGGGTGTTGAACCACAGGCTGTCAGTGCCTGCCTGGAGCCTCCAAGAGCTCTGACCCAGATGCGGGGGGTGTGAGGATGGGCTTGTGCTGGGTGTGGGAAACCACGCCAGGTCCCCCAACACGAAGCCAAGGGCTCGTGAGGCCGGAGCAGTCAACAGCCTCATGACTCAGGCCTCTGTCTGCCCTGTTCAGGGTGTAGAGGCATCAGTCAGGCTCCTTCCACTACATGGACCATGCCCAAGAGAAGAAAGGACCTGACGTCCTGGTCAGGGCCACCTCTGCAGGGAAAGGCCAGTTCCTCACACCCCTCCCTGACATGCAAGCTCAGGCGCCATCTGCTGGCCAAGGTTAGCACTGCCACTGGAACCACAGCCCCAAGGACAGGGGACCAAGGCTGAGACATCCCCAACCCAGTCCAGGCCCCAGTGGCTCTTGGGGCAGCAGAAATAATCCCACCGCCTGGAGGATGGGCTCCTGATTGCCTCCTGAAAGCTGTTTTTCAGGACATAAGCCTAGCATCCAAATAAAGGGGGAAAAGTACATTTCTTTCTGGTAACACTAGCTGAGAAACTTCCAAGACACACACACACCTGCTTCTTTTTATCTTTTTCAGTCTCTGTCACCTAGGCTGGAATGCAGTAGCACACTCACAGCCACCCCCAGCATCCAGCTGCTGGGCTCAGGCGATCCTTTACCTCAGCCTTCCAAGTAGCTGGAACTACAGGTGCGCACTACCACGCCCAGCTAATTTTTGATTTATTGTAGAGATGTCTCGCTGAATTTATTGTGAAGATGTTGCCCGCTCTGGTCTCAGACCCGCAGGCTCAGGCCTTCCAAAGTGCTGGGATTACAGGTAGAGCCACCAAGCCTAAGCCAACCCCGTGCTGGGACAGCGCACGGCCCTCTCTGCCACACTGATGACCAGCTGCTGTCCAGGAAGTCTGACTGATCTGGAACTGAATGTGAGTGGGGGCTAGGGTACTACACCTTCAGTCTCATCCCCCATCCCCTCCAGGGACACCCACAGGGCCAGCACCTCCTGCCTGGGACAGGAAGAGGCCTGAGGACACTGGTGACCCTCTAGGCTGCTGCGGATGGGAAGCGTTCTCAGGGGCATTGGAAGCAACCACTCGAGCTGGAGCACTCATCTGAGTCCTCACCGTCCCACCCACCCAAGGCCTCGTCACCCCGCCCCCTCTGCAGCCTGAGACTGTGCCATCTTAGAGCCAGGAGCCTCCAGTCCACTCAAGGAAGACCCTGAGAAGACAGCGACGTGACAGACCACCTTCGGCACACTCCTGAAACCAGGATGACACAGAACTCTCTACAGAAGGCCCTCGGTGGGTGTGACGCCCGGGAGGATCAGGCCCCCTCAAACAGCATCCTAGGGCGAGACTTCTCCCCAGAAGTGTCCCGGGAGGGGCAGGAGGAGGAGGGACGTGTCAAGTGAGTGACTTTCTCCGCCCTGACACCCCCACTCGCACCTACACGGCTTCCCACATGGCCCCGCTCCCCTCCCTCCACCCACACACAGGGAGAGTCTGTCACCGGGAAACAAGTGCTATCTTCCCAGAAGGGAGAAGAAGGCAGGGGGAGCGAGGACCTGGGTCGTTGCCTGTAGGGCGCTGGCAAGAACCCAGAGCTTTCCAGAGGAGCTCTGCCGCTCTGAGGGACGCCGCCCCCACCCCCACCACCCCTCCCCTGCCCCTGAGCCATGACCTTGACCTGAGACTCCCTTTCCCAGGGGGCTGGAGAGGCACTCCAGGGCAGGAGCCACATGCCCACCATGGTGGAGGCTGGAGAAGAGACCTGAGGTTGCAGGCGACGTCCCTCGGCCCAGCAGCCTTCGGCCAGCTGGGTGGGCCACCGGGACCGCTAGTACCCCAAAATTCCCATCTCGCTCCACCCTGGCTTGGAGGTAGCCACCGTCCTGCCCCTGCCCCACCGCCTCCACTGCTCTCCAGACTGGCTGGCCTCCAAGGGTTAACCTCCTGCTGCCGCCCCCTCCCTTGTACCCACCCCAGGGGAGACGCCACATGCCAGCAGTGATGCGTGTCACACGGTTATTACAGTGATTTATTTAGTTTTAATTTGGGGGTGAATCTCGTGCTGTTGGAAGCCGGAGGCCAGTCGTCTTGGCAAGAGGCGAAGCCAGGCGTGGGCCAGCACCGTGTCAATCTGGCCGCTCTGCCTGGGGTCCCTCCTCCCAATCCTGTTCCTCTTAGCTGGCAGCCTGCTCCCTGACTCCAGCCCAGGTCGGGTTTAACTCCCACCCAGAGTCTCTCCCTTTGGAGGAGATGCCCCGAGCGGCAGAGGAGTCCCACAGGCCAGGCGTTTCCAGCCTCACCTCCAGGCGACCTGCGCCCCTCCCAGCCAGGCTATCACTGAGGAGTGAGCCATCTATGATGGATGCTGGGCACCTGGGACCAGCTCCACGTTAAGGACCAAAGGACCGGGCCAACTCCACACAGATCAGGAAAAATGGGACCAACTAGTCTTTGTCAAAGCCCACCCCTGCTCTCAGCCCTGCCCTACGTGGCCCGAGGACGCGGTGCCTGGTTCATCGCTGTCTCCTTAACAAGCCCTGGACCCTGCTGTAGAGCAGACACGTTCAGGTGCTGCAGATGCAGAGCAAAGGACCATCGTGGTCTTCATCCTCCAAGACTTCACGACGCACAAAGGAGCCCCTAGACACAACTAGCCAGCCACATGGTGCCCCAGTACAGGGAACAAAGATCTTCAGCACCCAAAGGAGGGACAGGAGAGGACTGGCCCACAGAGACGCACAGCAGACTTCCTAGAAGAGCTGGGTCTGGACAGGAAACCCAGCACTCAGCACCCAGCACCCTCCCTGGCATTTGCGGGGCAGATGGACAGATGGACGAATGACTTGGAGCACTCTTGGACAGAGAACAGAGTACAGACATTCCAAGCAGACGGCAGACCTTGGACACAGGCACCAAGGAGCAAGAGGGCACAGTGAGCCTGAGACAAGCAGCACATGTGATCAGAACACAGGCAAGTAACAACAGTAAGAGCAACAAAGGCTGATATCGTTGACTACTTGTTCCACGTCAGGTACTATGCTAAGTAGTTACTACTCATTACCCTTCTAATCCTCACAGCAACCCAATGATTATCCCATTTTATGGATGAGGAAAGTAAGCTGTCCAGAGGCTCAATCATTTGTGCAACATCCAAGCTCCTGGCTCCAAAGCCCAAACTCCAGCCACAAAGCCACTATCCCCCACAAAGCTACAGTGGTGGGTTGAAACCAGATGGGAGGGACCTTGAAAGGCCTGCTCCCTGGGCGTGGTGACTCACGTCTATAATCCCAGAACTTTGGGAGGCTGAGGCAGGAGTATCACTTGAGGCCAGGAGTTTGAGACCAGCATGGGAAATATAACAAGACCTCATCTCTACAGAAATTTTTAAAAATTAGCCAGGTATGTTGGCAAGTGCCTGTAGTCTCAGCTACTTAGGAAGCTGAGATGGGAGGATCCCTTGAACCCAGGAGTTCGAGGCTGCAGTGAGCTACGTTCATGCCACAGCACTCCAGCCTGGGTGACAGAGTGAGACCCTATCTCAAAAAAAAAGGAAGCTTTGCTAAGGCTTTAAACCTTCAATAAAGCATTAAACCCTCCATAAGTAATAGATATTTTTAGGGTGAGCCTATAATATGAATCATATAGGCTGCAGGTCAAAAACAGTCAAGTATGGCCCATTTCATATGGTTCAACTAATATTTTTTACTGAAGGCCACTGAGGTTCCTTCTAGCCTCCTTGATTCCAGCACTGGCAGTCACTGTGACATTTGGTTCTGTGCCACCACTGGCTCCCTAGCACACCGGGCCCCCACGGCAAGAACTCTGCCAGGGCCTCTTCCAAAGCCCAGGTACACCCAGGCGGCAGCGGTACCTCCTTGCCCAGGTCCTCACGGATGACCTGGCGGACCTCTTGCATGCTGCTCTGTGGGGCCTGGCTGTGCAGCACCTTCAGCGTGCTGGTGTACTCCTCGGGCAGCAAGTAGTCCAGGGCCCCCAGGTGCTGGCCCACCTTGATGAAGGTGCCCCGGTTGGCACAGCAGAGCTCACAGAGACGCTGGGCAGAGCGAAGGTGCACCTGCAGGGAGATGGGCAGGGCCCAAGAGTGTGAGTGCAGGTGCTCCTGGACCGGGATCCTCTCTCCCTCCCGCTCTGCTCGAAAACCTCCACTCATGCTCTGGTGTGCAAGATGGATGTGCGCACACACACACACACACATGTATGTGCATGCACACACACCATCTCCCTTCGCCTGCTCCCTCGGTGCCCTCCTTCAGTCTCCTGCAGACTCACATGGTGGCCAGTCTTCACACATGGCCGGGTGCTTCTGACCACCTCCTCTCCACTAAAACTTACCTGGTCTGTGTCCTACTCCCTAGAAATTTGTGTTCAAGACTTTTAACCAAGTCTAATGACTCATTCAAGGTCCACTGTATTAACATATTCACCAGCCACTGCTCAGACATACTAATGATACTTTATGATGGCTCTCTACAACTTATAAAACATGGTCAAAAGCCTTATAGTCCTTAATTTTTGGCCAGGCATGGTAGCTTATGTCTGTAATCCCACCACTTTGGGAGGCCAAGGCGGGAGGATCACTTGAGGCCAGGAGTTTGAGACCAGCCTGGGCAACACAGTGAGATCTTGTCTCTACAAAAAATTTTTAAAACTAACCAGTCATGGTGGTGTGTGCCTGTAGTCAGTCCTAGCTACTTGGGAGGCTGAGGCAGGAGGATCACTTGAGCACAGCAAGTCAAGGCTACAGTGAGCAGTGATCACACCACTGCACTCCAGCCAGGGCAACAGAGCAAGATTCTGTCCCTAAATAAATAAATGTTCATAGCAGCTCAGGGAGGCAGGTGTTAGTATCTTTAAAGAGGAGAAACTAGTTGTTTTGTTTATAAAGAAATAGCTAAGATTCAACCTGAGGCCCAGGGATTTAGGGGACAAAAAGACAAAGAAATAGCTAATAAAAATCAAAGGAAAGTCTAGAAAGTTCTGCAGACTAAGGCTCTTTCAGTGCAGTGATCTTCAGCAGTGGTATCCTGTCAACCAGAGGAATTGTGGTTCTGGGGGGTGTAAGGCCCGTGGAGCAGCAGTGGGCAGGTTGTCCAGGACAGAGCAGCCTTCACTGACTTCCCAACACCCACCTACCCTTCCAGAGCTGCAGGTGGTCCCATCTTCCTCCCAGGCTGGACTCTCACAGTCACCGCCCCGGCACAGCTGGGGTTCTTGGCAGTAGGAGGCCCCTTCCTTTCAGGAGCTACAGCCTTGAGGCAGGATGGGACCATGGGCCTCTACAGAAGGCAAGGATTCCTGTTGGGACTCCTGTCAGCCCCCAACAAAGTCAATGAAAAGAGAGTGAAGCACAATGCTGGACTTACACTCTAAGTGCCACAAAGGAAGCCAGCGTCATTAACACAGAGCAAGGGTGATGAAACATGTGAGGACTTGGTTGACAACAAAGACTGAAGAAGTGCTCAAAGACCCTATATAATCCATTGCCAAGTGAACCCCACAGGAAAACACTACTTTAGAAATTAAGAAGAGATTTTTTTAGCTTTCACATATAAGAGAGAATGTGCAATACTAGACGGAGAGAGTGAAAAAACAGAGAACAGAGATGGGGAAGGGGCCTGGAAGTGTGAAGAGAAGTGGCTTAAGTGTACAAACATGCAATAAAGTAGAAGGAATTAATTCAGTGTTTGATAGCAGAGTAAGGTGACTGCACTTTTAAAAATGGCGCCAGGCACAGTAGCTCATGCCTATAATCCCAGCATTTTGGGAGGTTGAGGCAGGAGGATTGCTTGAGCCCAGGAGTTTGAGATCAGTCTAGGCAGTATAGTGAGACCTCATCTCTACAAAAATCAAAAAATTAGCCAGGCGTGGTGGCACACGTCTGTAATTCCAGAGACTAGGGTGGCTGAAGTGGAAGGATTGCCTGAGCTACAGGAGGTCGAGGCTGTGAAGAGCCATGATCATGCCACTGCACTCCAGCTTGGGTGACAGAATGAGACTCTGACTCAAAAACAAAAATGGCTAGCCGGGCTCGGTGGCTCAGCCTGTAATCCCGCGCCTTTGGGAGGCTGAGGTGAGTGGACTGCTTGAGCCCACGGGTTTGAGACCCGCCTGGGCAGCGAGACCTCATCTCTACAATAAATAAAAAAATTAGCCGGGCATGGTAGCGCATGCCTGTAATTCCGGCTACTTGGAGGGCTGAGGCGGAAGAATCGCCGGAGCCCAGCAGGTCGAGGCTGCGGTGGCTGGAAGCGGCCACTGCACTCCAGTCTGGGCGACAGAGTGAGACTCCAATTGGAAAAAAAAAAATGGCTTGTACTTGGGTGATGGATACCCTGAATAACCCAACTTGATCACTACTTATTACATACATAAAAATAATTTCTCACATATCCCCAAAATTTGCACGAATTTTAAAAAAGAAGAGACTGCTGCAGCCCTGAACATCCCCCTCTCCCCCGGCAGCCAAGGGGCCCATCAGTCTGCCCCCCACCATAGCAGGGCAGACGCCCCAATCTCCAGGCACTAGTAGCTGTCCTGAGGTCCTCAAGGGTCCATCCACTTCTGGCTCAGCTGGACATCTCTACCTCACCCCACCCCATTCTCAGGGATCTCTATGTTCATGACTCCACCTTGCTGGGCAGTCCTCCAAGGTAATGTGGATACCTGGTCCAGGCTGAGCCAATGGGAACTTTTTTCTCCTGGGAGGAGGGTACAGCAAGAAAGAAATTAATTCTGAGAGAGAGAATCCTTAGATGAGTCAAAGGGTCAAGGGAGGGGGGATTCTCTTAGGAACTCAAAACTGGGGACCAGGCGGGCTAGTGTCCGATGACGGAAGGTCACACAGAGTTGAGTAGAGTCCATGCCAGGGCCAACAAGTGATGAGTGAGAAGGAAGGCAGACATGGTCAAGCACGGAGCCAGGTGTTTCCCTGCAGTGAGTACAAGGGCTCAGGACGTTACGCACCAGCAACTTTTTGCAGCTCAAGTAACTGACCTCCACCTCTAACCCAGCAGGAGAAAACACAGAGCCGACAGCAGACTAAGCAGCAACCAGCTATTTACAATAGCGGAAACATGGAACCAACCCTGCTGCCCGCCAAAAGTGGGCTGGATAAAGAAAATGTGGTACACGTACATGATGGAGTATTATGCAGCCATAAAGAACACAATCATGTCCTTTGCAGCAACATGGATGCAGCTGGAGACCATCATACTAAGTGAACTATCACACAAACAGAAAAGTGAATACTGTATGTCCTCACTCACAGGCTGGCTCACTGGTCACACGAGCACAAGGGTGGGAACAAGAGATGCTGAACACTGCTAGGGGAGGGAGAGACGAGGGAGAAGGAGCACACAACCCACACTGGGTATCAGGTCCACTATCAGAGGGAGAGAGGGCCCACCAGACGCCCAAACTACACCTGCATGCAACTTACCTATGAAGTAAATCCTCACATGTGCCCACAACTCTAAATTAAGTTGAACTAAATTTTAAAAAGAGGCAGCCCAAAAGGTAGCCAGGAGGCATGCGTCCTAGGCACTGGTGTGGGCAGAGCATAGACCCCTCCCCCAAACCCCTCCCACAAGGGCTGCCCTGGCCCCCAGCGGTCCACCCCCTCAAATGCCACCCCAGAGCTGTGCCAGGGACCAGCTAGGCAGCTGTCACCATCACCTCCAAAAGGAAGCAGAGGACGGGAGGGAGAGATGAGGACACACCCCACTTGCTCCTCCCCTCCAGTAGAGATATCCACCACAGATTCCCTGGGGAGTTACTATGGGCCTGGTCCTGTGCCCCTGACTATCTGGGGAGACCCAACAGAGCCACTCATGTAACAGACTGACCCATGGCAGCAAAGGGGCACAGGACTAGGTATTGGGGGAACTCGGAGGTGAAAGAAACAAGAGGGCTAGAACTGGAGGAGAAAGCTGATTCACAGGAGGGGGAATGAGGGTGTGCTGGCTATGAATATATGGCCTGTCCATGCCAAAAACAATTTTTTTTTGAGTCCCCCAGGCTGGAGTGCAGTGGCGTGATCACAGTTCACTGCAGCCTTGACCTCCTAGGCTCCGGCAATCCTCCTGCTTCAACCTCCTCAGCAGCTGAGACTACAGGCATAAGCCACCATGCCTGGCTACTTTATTTCTTTTTTATAGAGATGAGGTCTTGCTATGTTACCCAGGCTGGTCTCAAACTCCTGGGTTCAAACCATCTTCCAGTTCCAGCCTCCCAAAGTGCTGGGATTATAGGCGTGCAACACTGTGCCCAGCGAAATCCATTCTTCTTTGCCCTGCTTTGCAATGCCGGTGCTGGGCCCTGTGTTCTCTCTCCTTATGGGTAGCTGGGCATCAGGTTTTGTTCATGGGGGGCTCCGCAGGGACACTGTGAGGCCACAGCAGAAGCCAAGGGTCTCTCTTGCTGATCCCAGGGCACCGTTTTCAGAGAGGACAGCCAGGAGATCAGTGGCTGGTCATGCCCGCTTCAGAAGTCCCACAGGCCAACTGTGCCCACGCCTTCAAAAGTCTCCACCACCCAGCAGTCCCCTCCCTCCAGCAGGTGTTCTGACCACCCACAGGCCGTCCCTCCAGAAAGACTCTGGCCTCACCCTCACGAGTGTCTCAGACCCCAGCAGGCTGCTCCCATGGGCTAGCTCTGGCTCCGCCCTCCCCTGTCTCCCAGCCACCAGCCTGCCCAGGGCTGCCCCACCCGTGCCATAAGCCCCGACCCTCAGTCTCGCCGGTGGGGGGGGGTCCCTGCCAAGTCCTTCGTTCCATCCTTGTTCCCTGTTCCTTGACCCTAGAAGAAACAGCTGCTTTATGCACCTGCTGCTTCTGTACCTTAGAACCTTTTCTTGCTCCTTTGAGGAATTAACCACCTTCTAACAGCTAATAATTCTATTAAATTTTCCCTGTTCAAATTGTTGGTGTGACTGGACCCTGGCTGGTATGCAGGGTTAAACCCCTGAAATTACATTTGAATATTGTAAGATGAAAAAGGAAGGTATTTGAGACCAAGAGAACCATGTAGCAAAGGCACACATGCATGTGCCATGTGTGCGTGTGTGTGTGTGTTGCCATGTGTGGGTATGTTGTATGTTGCTCTGTGTGTTGCTCTGTGTGAATGCACATGTATATTATTCTGTGTGTGTCTTAAGGCCAGTAGACCAGCCCACCACTCCGTGTAGACTGGATTCATATCTGCATTTGTCTCTGCTGCTGGCAGCCCTCAGAAGGCACCAGCCTCACCCGCTGGGGAGCAGCGCCAGGGCTCTCGTGCGCCTCCCCCTGGTGGGTGTCCCTTGACACAAAGTGATGCTCACTTTCAGGACGCTGTCGGGCAATGCAGGGAGTCTCTCTGGTCACACAAGCACAGGAAGGCCCATCCACCCTGAATCAGGGTTACCTGGCACACTGGCTCTTGGGGACAGTGGCCACGCATGTCCCTTGCGTATTCTGCATACCTCAGGGCAAGTCATGCACATGCCACAAACGTAGACTGAGGATGACTGTGGGTCACACGCTCACAAAACCACCATGCATGAAACTGAGTCAGCACCTGCTACAAATGGCACCCAAGTTTCTTCTGGAAACCCAAAGTCACCTTTAACCAGATTCTCACCTCTCTCCCTCCCTCTTCCTCCCTCTCCCTCTCCCCCCTCCCTCCCTCTCTCCCTCTCTCCCTTTCTCTCTCTCTCTGTGAGAGTCATTGACACTCAAGACAAAATGAAAATATTTTCTTAAGGGCAAAAGACACACATGCTAAAGAAGAGAGCAGGTGCCCTGAGCTCCAGGGTCCCTCAGCTCCAGTCCCTGTGCTGTCACTGTCCTTCAGGATCCAACTTCCAGAAAGTGATGGACTAGGTGCAGTGCATACACACTTCACCCAGGACCACCAAGGCCATACCTGCTGGCAGCAGGGAAGACACACAGGAACCTCATGGTCCTCCTGCCAGGGCGCTTCTCTGCATAGAGTGCACCCCACAAGAAAGCAAAGCTTCCAGCATCTCCTGCACTCTGCATCCCCAGGACTCTAATCTTTCAGACCAACCACACACATCTTTGAGCACGGTGACTGACGTGTGGGTAAATGAGTGAGTTCTTAACAGCAGTGTCCAGGAGAGTGTTCCACAGCAACGGAAATGTTCTGTACCTGCTTTGTGCAATACAGGGGCTGCCAGTCACATGGTAGCAAATGGCTACTGAGCACTTGAAGCATGGCTAGTGAGACTAAGGCACTGAATTTCCAGTTAAATCATTAAATTTCAAAGAAGCTACACATGTGGACAGTGGCCACAATATTGGGTAATTCCAGTTTATAAGTCAGCAGCAACTATAATAAAAATATAATCATTTATTTGGTGCCCTGTTCAAAGTACTACTCCTGGCCTATAGCAAACACAAATATAGAGGGTGGTAGTGGTTACTAGTTACAAATCTCCCCCAATATCTCTGCAAGATAGACCTTATTATAGATCTTTAAAGATGAAGAAATAGGCCAGGCGCAGTGGCTCATGCCTAATATCCCAGCATTTGGGGAGGCTTAAGTGGGAGGATTGCTTTAGCCCAAGAGTTCAAGACTAGCCCAGGCAACGCAGCGAGACCTCGTCTCTACAAAAAATAAAAAAGCTGGGTGTGGTGGTGTGCACCTGTAGTTCCAGCTACTGGGGAGGTCCAGGCAGAACAATCATCTAAGCCCAGGAGGTCGAGGCTGCGGTGAGCCATGATCATGCCACTGCACCCCAGTCTGGGCAACAGAGTGATACCCTAACTCAAAAATAAAAATAATAAAGATGAAGAAATAGGCCAGGCACAGTGGCTCAGTCCTCAGCAACACAGCAAAACATTGACTCTACACACAGGCATGGTAGCATACATCTACAGTCCTAGCTACTTGGGAGACTAAGATGGAAGGATCACCCGAGTCCAGGAAGTCAAGACTGCAGTAAGCCATGATTGTGCCGCTGCACTCCAGCCTAGGCAACAGAGTGAGACACCAACTCAAAAAAAAAAAAAAGGTGAAGAAATTATTTCATAGAGGTTCAGCGGCATTCCCAAAGCCCCACAAGCAGTAAACGGTGACAACATGGTGTGTTCAAACCTTGATCTTCAGATGCCAGCCCCGTACATTGTGCAGCGGTAACTGAACTTCTCTCTGTCCAAGGTATTGTAGGGTGATGTGAGGAAGTACAGCCACGGTCTCCATGTGCAAAGTGCTTTCAGTGTAGACCAAGAGGCCAACGTACACCCACGAGACCAAAATTACCACTCACAGGCAGGAGAGGTGGCCGCCCAACACTGCCACTTGTGACCTGTGTCAAAGCAGTCACCAGGCTGATGGCCAGGCTGACTGTGGAAGCAGAATAAATTGTATACAGTTTAATAAGCCAATGCAAGCTCTATCTGGTCTTAAAGCAAGGAGGGGTCATACAGCATCATGGTTAATAGCACTGACTTTGGAATCAGAAGACCTGGGTTCAAGTCCTGGTTTGCTACTTACTTGTGACATAACCTTGAACAAGTTAATTAACTTTGAAACCTCAGTTTCCTCATCAGTAAAAAAGAGATAATTATACTGGTCACTGTGATGATTAAATAAAGTAATGCATAAAAAGGAGTTTACCATACAGCCAGGGGAAAAGGCAGTGAAAGGGAAAAAAATCATGTTGGTGCAGTGACTCACATCTGTAATCCCAGCACTTTGGGAGGCCAAAGTGAGACGACTGCTGGAGACCAGAAGCTTGAACCAGCCTAGTCAACAGAGTGAGACCCTGTCTCTACAGAAAATATTTTAAAAATTAGCTGGACATGGCAGTACACACCTGTAGTCTGAGCTATTTGGGAGGCTGAGGCAGAAGGATAGCCTGAGCCCAGGAGTTTTGAACTGGAGTGAGCCAGGATTGTGCCATTCTAGCCTGGGCAACAAAGAGAGACCCTGTCTCAAAACAAAAAACAAAAAAACACTCCAGGCCTATCCACGCTACATATAGTACTTGGTTCAGTCAATCCCGTCTAGACTACAGTCTAATAGAAACAATAGCTAATTTCATACTCTGTCATCTAAAGTGCTAAGCTCGTAAGTGTGTAAGAAACACAAACAGCTAGAGGATGATTCTAAACATACAGACTTGAGGTTTTCTTCCCTAAAGCCACCCCCCACACCTTCTGCTACTACTTTGGACCCCAGGCCCGCCTTCTTTGCCAGCAGCTGGCTCCCCTGGCTGTGGGGCATGTCACTGCAGCCAAACTCACTGTGGAACCCCTACATCCCCTGGCACCCCTGTCGAGTGTGGCAGGAACAGCTGGTACCTTCTCCCTCCCTACCCCTGCTCTGCCTCCACTCCCAGCTCGATGACTCGCCTCATGATCATCTCATTACCAATAACCTTACTGTAATGAGTTTTAATCTGCCTCAAATTAATTAAAAGCATTGTCATTAGTCAGCTTGGTTTGGGGCTTAGGGGGGGGCAGTGAATAGCTAATAAGATCAACTCAGTGTTGATGAGTTATTGATTGGGCTGGACGGAGCCAAGGCCCAAGGAAGGCAACTCTTTACTCAAGTGTAAACCTCCATGAGCAGGGCCCCAGCCCCCAAACTTAGCAGGAAGGGGTCAATGTCAGATTTAGGGGTTGTTTTCAGTTGGTGTCTCACTCTGTCACCTAGGCTGGAGTGCAGTGGTACGCTCATGGCCACTGCAGCCTCAACCTGCTGCGCTCAGGCGATCCTTCCACCTCAGTCTTCCAAGTAGCTGGAACTATAGGCATGAGCCACCATGCCTGGCTCACTTTTTGATTTATTGTAGAGACGAGGTCTTGCCAAGTTGCCCAGGATGGTCTCGAACCCCCAGGTTCAGGCAATACTCTCACCTCTGCCTCCAAAGTGCTGGGATTATAGGTATGAGCCACCACACCCAGCTGTTTTCTTATTATTCACTTATAGAAGTTCTTCATAAATTCTATATACAAGTCCTTTAACAGATTACGATTTATAAATATTTTCTCCCAGTCTGTGTCTGGGCTTTCTGTGGCTGCTCCCATAAGCCACCAAATGATGCTGAGATTAGGAACAAATTCATGATGACACTTTTCCAGACAGAGGTCTGGAAAGCACGAGTCACACAAACTGAGATTGGAAACTGTTGAGAGGAGGAGGCGAGGTAGGCCCAGGTGGCACAAGGTCTCTGGCTACATCAAGCAGACCATGCCAGAGGACTATGCAGCTCAACAAGGCAGGTCCGGGAAGGGCAGTACCCTGGCCACCATAGAAAATGGGGGGACAGTCTTCAATGACAACCTTTCAAAGGTCCCCACTGCCCTGGCATGAAGTGGAAATTCCTACCAGGTCCGGCACGATGCAGCCCGCTGTCCCGTGGCCTTACCTCTCACCCTCCCCGATTCTCTACCCTCCAGCCACAGTGGCAGATCCCCTCCTGCTCACGCCCTGCCCCTGGGCCTTGGCACAGCATCTCCATAACCTCACCATTCCTCTCTCCTCACCTGTTCAAAATCCTCTAAGCCTACACCCCGGTCTGCCTCTCTCCCCTCTTCCTAGTACTGACTTGGCCCATTCTCTCTCCTTACCTCTCCCCTCTCCAAACAATGCTCCTGGCTCCCACAAGCCCAGAACAAACAGTAGAGCCAGGAGTTCCATCCCCAGCATGACTCAAAATCCTCCTTTGTCTGAGCCTCCCTTGGAGGAGGCCAGACTCCTGCCCAAGCTGCAGCTCTGTGGTTGGGATCAGCAGCTCTGCTCTGGGACCAGAGTTGAAAAGTAGGGACGCCGCCCGGACAAAGCCAGAAAAGAGACCAGGTGGTGACCCCGGGTAAGAGGCCGAGCGCACAGAGCTTTCCAATATTAGGGACAATGAGAGGACTGTCCCCCACAGTGAAGATCTCCTTCCAACAAGCTCCCACTTCTTTCTCAGCAGGGGACAGAAGGGCAGACCCCAAGAAGGCCTCTGTTTGGGGATCTGGAGTAGGGGCATCCCCCACAAGTAGGCAGGACATGGAATTAGGGATGCCTCAGTCAACAAGAGTCACCTGCCCATCACAAGGCACCCAGAGAGTACCCCACCCACCCATTGCTTTGGAGAATACAGGGGCAGATCCATCACCCTGCAGGAGCCAGCTCAAAACCCTGTCATTCCAGGCCAGCCTTCAGGACCATCATGGATGTCCTCTGGTTCTCAAGGTCTCCCTGGGTCCCTGCAGGGTCACCCAAAGGGAACTGTGACCCAGAGCCCTTCACGGCTGTACTAAGACAGGGAGAGGACCACAGCACACCTTTGGAGGTCTAGGCTCTGATGGGGCCCTGTCTCTAAGCCCACAGGAAGGCAGGTGTGAGGGGAGGGGGCTGGCACCAGCCACGCACTGATGCCCATTCTAGAATACATATGGGCTTAGGGGAGCAGGGATGGCTGGGGAGAGGCCATAGTGATGTTCCGGTCAGAGGAGCCACCAGGCAAAACGGCACCAGAGCCCCTTGGCAGCTGGTCCTTGGTTAGCCACAGCTGGATCTCCAGGCCTGTATCACATGCCCCAGACCAAAACGACCTTCCACGGAGTGTGGGTTGTGACAGCAAAAGCTGCCCCCGAGCTGCAGGCATTCACAGATCCAGCACCATTCATGTTTCGTTATTAGGACAGTAGGACTTTTCATCACCAAATTCCAGGAGTATGGAAAACCCAAAAGATTCCAGAGCATTCGATGTAGAAGAAAGAAAAGCAGATGTCTCCAGTGGGCAGCTCCAAGAGATACTCTGGGGGAGAGTGTCGGGGCGGGGGGCATATGGAAAGGTTTTGTGTCTGTGTCCAGCAAGGGTCTAGAAGGATAATGCCATAAGAACTGTAACATAAGCCGGGCTCGGTGGCTCAGCCTGTAATCCCGCACCTTTGGGAGGCTGAGGTGAGTGGATTGCCTGAGCCCACGGGTTCGAGACCTGCCTGGGCAGTGAGACCTCATCTCTACAATAAATCAAAAAATCAGTCAGGCATGGTAGCGCATGCCTGTAATTCCGGCTACTTGGAAGGCTGGGGTGGAAGGATTGCTGGAGCCCAGCAGGAGAGGCTGCGGTGGCCAGGAACGGCCACTGCACTCCAGTCTGGGCGACAGAGACTCCAACTCAAAAAAAAAGAAATGTAACATGGATTAAGTATTTACTAGGCCCTACTCTGAACACTTTATACATGTATCATTTAATTTAATTCCAAAACCACCCTAAATGGTAGGCACAATTATAATACCCTAGGTGCGATCATAGCTCACTGTAGCTTCAACCTCTTGGGCTCAAGCAATTCTCACACCTCGGCCTCCCAAGTAGTTGGGACTACAGGAGCACACCACCATGCCCAGCTAATTTTTTTTTTAATTTTTGTAGAGATGGGGTCTAGCTATGTTGCCCAGGCTGGCTTTGAACTCCTGGCCTCAACAACCCTGCCACCCAGGCCTCTCAAAATGCTGGAATTACAGGCGTGAACCACCGTGCCCAGTTTTATCCCTATTTTAAAGATGAAAATGGCTCAGAAAGGCGACATCTTTTGACCAAAGGCACACAGCTAATTAGTAGCAGAGCTGGGATCTGAACCCAGGCAGTCTGACTCCCAGACCATTATGAAACACTGCTTGGAATACCTGTACACTTCAGCAGAAAAAGTTCTGAACCAGGACTCAAGAGACCCGGATTCTGGGCCAATTCTGCCAGTTACTGCCCCTACTCATGCAATCCTGAACAAATCGTCTCAGCTTCCTGGACCTCCACTGGCTCATCTGTGACTTGAGAGTTTGAGCAGAATCAGGAGCAGCACATGTGTGCACATGTGCCTTTTCTCTGTTACTATGCCATGGCACACAGCAGACATCACTAATCAACGGCTGCACGTGCTGGCTGAGCCCCTTGAAGGCTTGCTCACTCTCCATCCTGCACGCAACCACCACTTATCAGCTGGAGTCGCAACTGAAACACCTTTGCCTTCCCAGGGCTAGATTTTTCTGAGCACACTCTGACTCTAAAAACCTACAACTCTGTTACTAGGCCTCTAAAGACAAACTTTTAATTCTAGCCCCAACTCCAAGCAGATTGTCGTCTCTCCACCTCAGTCTTCCCCCTACCAAATGGACTTTATGACACTCAGTGGGGTCAACTCCCCTTTCCCTCCTGCCCCATGAACGCACTCCAGGCCATCCCCCAACAGAGTTCCACAGGCTGAGTCCACTCCCAGGGTGATCCTGCTAGGGCCTCTCCAGGCTGCCTCTCAAGGGGGCCCAACAGAAGGGAGCGCTAAGGCCAAGTCACCGGCATGACAGGATGAAGGGGCACAAGCTCCTTTGCATTAAGCACTGTTTTTCCAGAAGGTTCCAGTCACAATGAAAATATTCCCTAGAGGCAATAACCAGGAAATTGCTCAGTCATTGACACCTGGACTGGAGTTTCTTTGCTCCCTCCCACTCCAGTCAAGCAGCTAACCTAGAGCAGAGTTTTATGGACTGGGACAGGTTCCAAATCTAGGTTCTGTTTCAGAGAAACCCACCCTAAAGGGAAGGGGGCAGAAAGGGACATTTGGAGAGGACAGTCACTAGTGGCTGAGAAAGCTGAATGAATAAAACATGCTCCACAGCTGCCAAGGATACTTGCATTTTAATAAGGAACAGAGTTTCAGGCCAAAGGAATTACTCTCTAATGGTGGAATTACAAGCATCAACCATGATTTAGGAAGGTATTAAGCAGAGAAAGTTGTTCCAACATCCCTGAAATCCCAACAAGTGAGTGGCTGTGACTGTGCAAGCCCTCAACAAACAGCAAATGAGCTGCAAATTTAAGAGATTAATAATATTATTACTGGCAACTTGTGATTCTGCCTGCCAGTGAGCACGGCTGCCACCACGCAGACAGACCCAGATGCCCACAGGAGCCCAGGACACGCACTCTTTGGTCTGGAAATCATCCATTTGAGAACCAGTTGCCAGAAAAGCTGAAGAGAACCCTTCCCTCCATCTGCCCCTTAATCACACACACTGAGAAGATACATAATTAATTTGTTCTCAACAGTTGTTCTGTGACTGGAAGAACGAAGGCATCTCTGGAATGGCGATGACAGACCAGAAAAACAAGTGTGAGGCCACGAGCAGAATGATGCCCCAGCCAGACTGCTTCCCTTCCCCCACCCAGCATCCAGCTCAGGCCACAGGCCTGGAGGGGAGACAGAAGCCTGATTCATTTCCTCACAGCTTTGAGCTCTTGGGGGCTGGCAGGAAGGGTCAGAAAACAAACCCTGCCAGACACAGAGAAAGAGGCCTCACTCCAACCTCAGAGAGAGCTAGAACAGTCTCAGAGCTCAGGTGCACCATGAGGGCCCACAGGCAGGGCACTTTGGGGACAAGTGGACAGGTAGAAATTAGACGAAAGGGCCGGGCACGGTGGCTCAGCCTATAATCTCAGCACTTTGGGAAGTGGATTGCCTGAGCCCGCAGGTACAAGGCCAGCCTGGGCAACTTGGTGAGACCTCGTCTCTACAATAAATCAAAAATTCGTAGGGCACGGTAGCGCACGCCTGTAGTTCCGGCTACTTGGAAGGCTTGAGGCGGAAGGATCGCAGGAGCCCAGCAGGTTGATGCTAGGGTGGCCATGAGTGTGCCACTGCACTCTAGCCTAGGCAACAGAGTGAGACCCCAACTCAAAAAAAAAAAAAAAAAATAGAAATCAGACAAAAGTAGGCTGGGTGCGGTGGCTCACACCTGTAATCCCAGCACTTTAGGAGGCTGAGGCGGGAGGATTGCTTGAGTAGCCTGAACAACACAGCAAGACATCTCTGCCAAAAATCAAACAATTAGCCAGGTGTAGTGGTGCCTGCCTCTAGTCCCAGCTACTCGGGAGGCTGAAGCGAAAGGATCACCTGAGCCCAGGAGCTTGAGGCTGTGGAGAGCTGTGATCATGGCACAGCACTCCAGCCTAGGTGACAGAGTGAGACCCTGACTCAAAAAAAAAAAGAAAAAGAAATTAGACAAAATTAAACAATTCATGTTCATTTCATTAGCTGTTCTAGTCACATTGTAATTAGAGAAAAGTCCATTTTTAGAGATGCACACTGAAACTGCAGGTAAAATGCCATGATTTCTATAATTTATAAGTCTTCATCCAAAAAAAAAGTAATAAAAGAATGACGGCAACACGCTTCAGACCCAGGTGCCAGGTATGGGTCCATCATATTACTCTCTGTGCTTCTTCATCACATCAGAAGTTTCCATACGGAGTTGGTTGTTTATTCTTAAAGACCCAATAGTCGCTCGCAGCCTGCTGATCCTGTCTCCTCTCCCCGGCCTGGGAAGCCCCGTGCTCCCAACCTGGGCAGCCTCTCTCATCTTCTTTGGTACTGTTCTCATTCACTCCACTCTGTCACACGAGCCCCCTTTCAGGCACTCACTGCTACCACCTCAGGGCTTTTAGGTTTGCAGTCCACTCTTCCCAGGGCTGGCCTCACAGGCACATGGCCTGGCCCTGTACTTGGAAGGGACTGCACTTGTGGTTCAATGCTCTGCAGTCACCACGGAGGTCAGAATAATGCCCCTCCCCTCCCTCCCCACCCTACCCCCACCCTCAGGGTTCAGGTCCTAATCCCTGGAACCTATGACCACATTACCTTACAAGGCAAAGGAACTAAGGTTGCAGAAGACATGAAGGTGTCACTTGCTGACCTTGAGGTGGCAAGATGCTCCTGGATGCCCCAGGTGGACCCAGGGTCATTACGTGACTTTTGTAAGTGGAAGAGAGAGTTGGAAGACAGCCAAAGAGGCAGCAGCGGGAGAAGGACTCAGCCAGATGTTGCAGGCTTTAAAGACAAAGGAAGGAGGTCGTGGACCAAGGAACAGGGTGGCCTCTGGAAGCTGGAAAAAAGGAATTCTCCCCTGGAGCCTGCATAAGGAAGGTCATCCCCACCTGATGCCTTCATTTTCTCCCAGTGAGAACTATTTCAGACTTCTGACCTCTCCTTACAAGAGAATAAATGTGTGTTGTTTGAAGCCACCAGGTTTGTGGTCATTTGTGACAGCAGCCATAAGAACGAATATACTTGCTGTCATGAAATTCTTTTTTTTTTTTTTGAGTCGGGTTCTCACTCTGTAGTCCAGGCTGGAGTGCAGTAGCACAATCACAACTCACTGCAGTTTCAGCCTCCTAGGCTCAAGTGATCCTCTCACCTCAGCCTCCTGAGTAGCTGAAACTACAGGTGCATGCCACTACTCCTGGCTAATTTTTTTTTTTTTTTGCAGAGACAAGGTCTCACCATGTTGCCCAGGCTGTTATCAAACTCCTAGGCCCAAGCAACCCTCCCGCCTCAGTCTCCCAAAATGCTGGGATTTATAGGCACAAGCCACTGTGCCTGGCCTGTTTTGAAATTCAAATTCGTAACGCTATTTTTGAATTTGTGTTTTGTAAGTGAAGCCTGACAGGACGAAGGAGCATGAAGCCCGGGAGGCTCAGCTCCACACAGTCCCACCTTCTGGGAAAAGGGTCTTAGCTGACCATTCCCCCCCCGCCCCCACACACGGGTGCCAACCAGCACACTAACAGGGAGAAGCCTGCGCTCTGCCCTTGTTCTGCGTCCCTGCAGGGGGCCTTGGCACAGGAAGGGGGAGGGTTGAGGTCATCCAGGTGCCACGTGGTACCCAGCCTCATCCTAGACTACGATGACCACAGCAAGTTAAGCATGCAACCTGGCAGGAAGCTCTCACACACACACAGGCTGCAACCTCTTGGGAGCTGCAGGAGCAGGGTCCCAGGAAGGGAGATTGATTTCCCCATCCCTAGCCAGAGCCCACATTCCCATGTAGCACTGGGCCCCGGAAATCACTCTGCCAGCCTCTCACAGTCTCCCTAGCCCTTCCCTGGCTGGGTCTTCGGTCACTCTTTAGACTGAACTGAAAACCCAAGTCAGAAAGCCCGTCCCCAGCCACCTCCCAACCCAGCTGCTCTCCATCCCCTGACTCCACTACATCCTGACCCCTTAGGGCACTCGCAGGAGCTGAAATGACCTTGTTTTCATACTTCACTGATTCCCTGTAAAGTATCTTCTGAGACCACTATGTGCCGACACTATTCTCAGTGCTGCCGACACTATTCTCAGTGCTGCAGACCCAGCAACAGGCGACACAGACCACGTCCCCAGCCTTCCTAGAGCCACCGTGCTTCTGGGTTCCATCACTTGTCGATGATCTCTCGTTCCCCAAGAACAGACTACTGCGTACCCAGTACCCCACACAGTGCCTGGCACACAGCAGGTGTTCCATAAACATTTGCTGAACAACTGGCCACATGAACAGTGTCTTCAATCAACTAGACTGTAACCCAGCACGCCAACAGACATGCCTCTTCATCCCACAGAATGGGGATGGGGGTAAAGAGCTATCCCAGGTCGGGCACGGTGGCTTATGCCTGTCACCCCAACACTTTGGGAAGCTGTGGCGAGAGGCTCACTCGAGCCCAGGAGTTAGAGGCCAGCCTGGGCAACATAGCAATACCTCATCTCTACAAAAATTAGGCTGGACGGGGTGGCACGTGCCTGTAGTCCCAGCTTCTCAGGAGGCTGAGGAGGGAGGACTGCTTGATTCCAGGAGGTTGAGGCTGCGGTGAGCCATGATCGTGCCACTGCACTCCACCCTGGGCGACAGAGTGAGACCACAGATAAAAAATTTTTTTCTAAAAATCTGTCCCATATGCAAAAAATTGGAGAGGAAGAGAGGCCTAGAGACAGACTGGGACGAGGGAGGAACAGCACCCCAGTTCTCGAACCACCTTGCCTTAAATTAGCCTCACATATGTCCTGCCCCCATCAGTCAACAGTTTATTTGTATATTTAAGTGAAGTTATTCTGCTAATTGGACATATGTCTCTTGCTTCTACAAGGAAAAGTCTATTAAAAAGTCTTGCTGTAGCAGGCAAGAGCTTTGAGGATAGTTTTATTCAGAGACAGGAAGAGAGCTGAGTGGATTTTAATTTGGTAGAAAATAGCTGCTTGGGGCCAAGACAGTGAGAAGTGGGAAATCAAGAGAGGCTATTAGATTATTCCTGCCGTTAACAAGTAGCTCGATCACCCTTACAGCTGTGGAGTGCCTTCCGTCAGCGTTATTAGTTACGTTGCAGCCTTCCATCCACCCCTGCTGTTCCAGCGATTCCCATTCTGGAGATGTGGCCACTGAGGCTTGAGACACTTATCTCGTCCAAGCTCAGAGGAGTTGGTCCTCACCACCCTTGTGGCCTAACCTCCTGAACACAGAAAGGTGGGAGAACGTTAGAGTCCAAGAGAACAATCAGAGGTGTGTCCGGAGAAATCGCAGAGGGCTGTGGGGCTGGGATGTGGAGGGAAGTACTGGCTTCTCAAGCTTCGCAAATGGCTCCAATTCCCTGATTCAAGGAAATCCCTGCTGTCTGGACTCCGGCCCAGGAGAACCCTGGAGTGATCCCGAAAGGAACACCTGGGCCTGGGTAACTTAGAGAACAGAGATTTACTGCTGCAGTCCTGGAGGCTGGGAAGCCAAGGCCAGAGACCCTGCCCGGCAAGGGATTCTTACTGCATCAGCCCATGGCAGAGGGCAGAAGGGTCAGAGCGTACGCACACATGCAAGGAAGGGAGAAAGAACGGGAGAGAGGAAGAGAAGGGCAGGGAAGGGGCCAGCTCACGCTTTTATCAGGAACCCACTCCCATGATAACTAACCCCCTCCCATGTAACTAACCCACTCCCATGATGACTAATCCATTTCCATGAAAATTAAACCACTCCCATGATAACTAGCCCACTTCCACAATATCTAACCCATTCCCATAACTAACCAGCTCCCATGAAAAAAACTAACCCACTCCCATAATAATGAACCCACTCCCACAATAACTAACTCACTCCCACGATAACTAACCCACTCTCATAATTAATCTGCTCCCATAACTAACTGGCTCCCATGAAAACTAACCCACTCCCCCAGAAACTAATCCACTCCCATGATAACAAACCCACTCCTATAACTAACCCATTCTCATAACTAACCCACTCCCATGGTAACTGACCCATTCCCATGATAATGGATTCACTCCAACAGTAACTGACCCTCTCCCATGATAACTAACCCACTCTAGTAATAACTAGCCCACTCCCATAACTAATCTATTACCACCATAACTGACCCACTCCCATGAAAACTAACCCACTCCCATGATAACTAACCCATTCCCACCATAACTAATCCACTTCCATGTTAACTAATCCACTCCCATGAAAACCAACCCACTCCCACAGGAACTAACCCACTCTCATGGTAATTAACCCACTCCCACAGTAATTAACCCACTCCCATGATAATTAACCCACTCCCATAGTAACTAACCCACTCTCATGGTAACTAACTTACTCCCATAATAACTAACCCACTCCCATGAAAACTAACCCACTCCCATGATAACTAACCCACTCCTACAATAACTAACTCACTCCCATGAAAACTAACCTGTTCCCACAACAACTAACCTATTCCCACAATAACTTACCCACTCACTCCCATGATAACTAACCCACTCCCACAATAAAGGCATTAAACCATTCATGAGGGCAGAGCCCTCAAAACCTAATCACCTGTTGAGGTTCCCCCCAACATCGTTGCACTGGGGATTACATTTCCAACACAAGAACTAAGGGAGACACATTCAAACCACAGCAGAAGCTTACCTGGAAATGCATTAAAAATCTAGCTTTCCAGGCCTCACCCAGAATCACTGACAATAAACCTTTAGAGTATGGGGCCTGGGACTCTGCACTTTATGAGGCACCCAGGTGACTCTGATTGTCTGATAAGTTGGGAACTCCCAGGGAGCTGTCCCATCCCACCTCTGTGCCAGACATAGACGCTCTTCTGTTTCTGGAAAGCTGCCCCCGGATACAGGTTTCACAAGCATGGACTAACCTACCTTAGCCACAGGGAAGTCCTAGCTTATGCCTTCCCCAAATCCCTCATCACAGAGCTTCATCCCATTCCCCTCACCCTTCCCGGCAGAGGTGGAAATGGCTCAGACATGGTGAAAGCACCCGGTCCAGGGCAGGGCAGGAAACTGCAGAGGGTTCTCAGTAGGAAGAACAATGGGGAAAGATTAGCCCAGCCAGGGTGAATCCAGGATGGAGTCTGAGATGGGAAAAGGCAGGCAGAAGCCAGCCTCCCCTCCCTCCCACAGTCTTGCGTGAGGTGCAGGCTAAGCCCTCAACACAGCACTGACTCTGCCTGCCTCCACCTATTCCACAGAGCAGGTGGAGGGCCAGGTGGAGGGCGGCTCTGCAGCAACAGGAAGTCAGTCCCGGGGGTCCGGGCGGCACCTGTGGGCAAGGAAGCCTGAGACTTACACACGCAAGGAACAGCATGCAGATGAGAACAGAGAGACGCCCGCACACAGCCACGGCCTCCCACCTCTAGAGACCTGGAGACGTATTTTGTTTCATCCCAGGGGTGGCCTTGGAAACAGGATCACTGCCCCAGAGCCACACCAGCAAACACCAGCCCACTGGGCATCTCCAAGCCCAAAACAGCCCCAGTGGACAAACAGAGTGAGCTAGGAAGAGAGAAGAGTTGGAACAGCAGGGGAAAGACCAGGCGGTGGCGGGTGCAGGCCTGGGCATGGCCAACACCTGCCATGGACTGCGGCAGCCTTGTTTCTGGAAGTGGGACCTGGACCAGCAGCAGTGTGCCAAAGGTGCAGCAGAATCAGCTGCAGGCGGTACCCAGAATGCTATTTGCATATGCATTAGATAGACAGAGGGAACAAACCAAACCTGTAATTTCACAGATATTTTTGCTTAGAACAAAGCCAAGTAAAGGAAAAAGAGACAACAGAATGAAAAACATCATAGAGATACCTGAATAGTTGGTTATCAAGACATGCCTGGAAGACTGGTCATGGTGGCTCATACCTGTAATCCCAGCACTTTGGATTGCCTGAGCCCAGGGGTTCAAGACCAACCTGAGCAACATGGCGAGACCTCACCTCTACAGTAAATTAAAAAATTAGCTGGGCATGGTGGCATGCACCTGTAGTTCCTGCTACTTGGAAGGCTGAGGTGGAAGGATCGTCTGAGCCCAGCAGGTCGAGGCTGCAGTGGACGTAAACGTGCCACTGCACTCTAGTCCAGGTGACAGAGTAAGACTCCCACTCAAAAAAAAAAAAGAAAAGAAAAACAAAAAAAGAAATGCATGGGAATAACAATGAATTCAAGGCAGGTTTATTCTAGTTATGTGGGAAACAGCCTGGAATCAAGGAAGGTACCCAGGGGCTACATATTAGTTCTGAAATTGAGCAGGAGCTATGAGACAGCTCACTGCAGCCTTGACCTCCTGAGCTCAAAGGATCCTTCCCCCTTAGCCTCCTGAGTAGCTAGGACTACAGGCATGTGCCACCAAGCCTGACAAATTTCTGTATTTTTTGTAAAGACAAGGTCTCACTCTGCTGCCCAGGTTGGTCTCGAACTCCTGGGCTCAAACAATTCTTCCACCTTGGCCTCCCAAAGTGCTGAGATTACAGGCGTGAGCCACCGTGCCAGCCCTGAATGATTTTTTTATGCCTTGCCTTAGGTCTTAAATATTTCATGTGTTTCTTAAAATGCAAGGAGTATGTAGATACAGCAATACATGGTCCACAGGTAACAAGAAGTCTGGACCGACTAAGAGGGTAACTGGCACTCCCTTAGGTACATGGGACCTACAGAGAAGTCACCGCATAGTAAGCCCAGTTCCCAGAGGACATTCAGTCGTGCCACATTTTCCCCCAGAGTCCTCCCTGAAGGGAGGGGACCCCACCAAGTCTCCTCCTAGACCTCACCAAGACCCAATAACCCATTCCTGTGAACTCTCCAGGAATCAGAAAGGCTTTGGGGTCAGGGCCATGAGGAAGATGGTGCAGATTTGCCATGCAGTATTCAGAAAGGTCTGGGTACACAGAAGCCTAAAAGGAGGCGCCAGACACAATCCCAGACTCTTCCTCATTCCAGACCCGGTCCTCAGATGACCCAACCAGAGCAAATGAAATGCAGCTCAAGCTCCTGCAAAAATTATCACAAACTCCGAGCAAGTCAGTCACCAAGATAGCAGGGATCCAATCTCGCTCCTCTGTGCACAACGCACTCAGGCACACGGGCTGGATGACAAGCAAAAGCAGCCAAAAGGGGTCTGCAGGCGGTGTGAAAACTCACTGAGAAGCCTTCCCGGGGTCAGCCGATGCTGTACATACAAAGGAACGGGAGCACGTGAGATGGGGAGGAACTCCGGAGGAGGACGCACCCCACCCCACCGACCACGCAAGGCTCCGGCCCTGTCCCCTGGCTGCAGGTTAGTAACTGCCAGGGGCCAGGAGCAGCAATCCAGGCCTGGCGCCACAGTCATCATAAAGACCCGCCAGGCCTTCTGCAGCTGGGGACTTCAAGCCTGCTGCCCTCCTACCTGGCTGGAAGCCCCCTGAGGGCAGAGGTAAAGTCTTATCACCCTGTATCTCCTCTGAGCCCCCATCCTTCTAAACACAGATTTCAGAAATACCTAAACGGTTTCCCACGCTCCAGTCCCAGACAGCCGGGGTCCCTAAGCAAGGTCAGGTGTAAAGTTAGCACAATCAGATGGAAACAAAAGGCTCTTACAGCAAATGTACAGCAATTCCCCTTCGCACAGTTGGTACTGCAAGGAAGCATCCTACCCCCAGGATGCTCGCGAGCATGCGAAGAGAGTGCAAACACCAGGTATGTGTTGAATGGACTGTTTGGCTGATCGATTAAATGAGTAAAGGAACCTCCAGGGAGGAGGCTCCATGTCACTTCTTCTTCCTCTGGTGTTTCCCAAACCCACCCTGGGCAGCAGCAGAGCCTCAGGCTCAGATGGGGGGGGTGAGGAGAGGGTGGGGGAGGGGCAGCTCCCATAACAGCGGTTGCTTGACAAGGGCCCGCTGCACCACATCTTTATCTTCACTTTCAATCCAAATTGGTGCTTTTCTCCAGATTGGAAGCAGATAAACAGGGAGACAACTGGATATCAAACGTGAAGAACATCAGACTGGGCAAGATCTGGATGTCAAGATCAAGTCCATCATCTGCCACAAACCTACCGGGTGCCTAAAGAAACCACATGGCCTCTCTGGACCCTCAGTTCCACATCTGGACATTAGAGGCTTGAGCTGGCTGATGCCCATGGTGTCCTTCTCAAGTTCAGTGGGGGCTTGACGTGGCGGTTCGTGCCCTGTAATCCCAGCTCTCCAAGGTGGGAGGATTGCTTTAAGCCCAGGAGTTCAAGACCAGGCTGGGGAACATAGCGAGGCATCATCTCTACAAATTAGCAAAAAATTAGCTGGGTGTGGGAGAACATTCCTGTAGTCCCAGCTACTCAAGAGGCTGAGGTGGAAGGATTACCTGAAGCCAGAAGGGTGAAGCTGCAGTGAATATGATCATGCCATTGTACTACAGCCTGAGATGTAGATTGAGATCCTGACTCAAAAAAAAATTAGAAGAAATGAGGAAAATAAAATATCATGAACTTGTTCATTCAAATGATAAGGAGCTATCATGGCAAACCCAGTGCTCTGGGTCTCCTCTCTGCCTTGTTTAAATAATCCATGATATCTAATGGAGCTTCTGGCCTCCATTCTTACAAACTCAGTGGTGGCAGGCAGGAAAGCAGAGGTACTTGGCAGTGGCTGAGGAGCCCAGATACCTGAGTCCAGGTCCAGAACAGCTCAAATTCCACCCAGTACCATCCCAGCCTCTCCTCACTCCCTTTAGGCACCAGAATTTCTGAATTTCATTTCATCCCTTGAGTTGCGGGGCTGTCTGTGTCCTACCAAAATTCTATTTATGCCTCAAGACCCAGCATGTTCTCCAAGAATCCCCAGTATATCAGGACTCATTTGGTTACAAGTAACAGTAAACTTAAACCACTTCAAGCAAAAAAGATAATTCCCTGGAAGACATAACTGAAAATTCCAGTGTTAGTCAAGCTCCCGATTCAGTTAGATGCAGGGACTTAAAGGACACATCTCTTTGCAATGCTAGCTTCACTCATAGATGGGCTCTCCCCTCATGGTAGCAAGATGGCTACCAACAGTTCTAAACCAACATCTCACACTCTCAGCGAACCCAGTAGAAAAAGGGAGAGCTGCTACTCCCAAAAAAGTCCTGGGTCTGAGGCTCACTGGCCAGAACTGGCTCAGATGCCCAGCCTGAATCAATCTGCAAGGACAACTACAGATTCACAGCACAGCACAGAGAGACTCCACCAGCTGCCTGGCTAATGAACATCACGACGCCCCAAAGGACAGCTTGTATGCTGCTCCCCAAACCGAGAATGGCTTCGGAACTGCAAAACTGACAAACACCCACTAAGACCCCCACCCACTGGTCAGAATCAGCTCTGTCCTAACTCCTCCAGCCCCTTGCCTGGATGTCGACACCCGCAGTGTCTCCCTTCTCTTTGTGAACAGGTCTGCTTATACACTTCTCAGTTTTAAAGTATCCTGGGCACCAGGAGTCTGGCTCCCCAAAGCACCTAAACCCCTCCCCACCCCTCGGCTGCCTAGCAAAGGGCCGCTATGCCTCTAGAAGACACTGCATCACGTTGGCGCCCCACCCTGGGGATGCAGAGCTGAGTCACTGAGATCCCAGGCTGTCGGCGCCAACCTTGGAAGGGCTGTGCGAAGTCACTGCGCAGTGAGTCTCCGGGCTCTGACATACTCTGAGGCCGGGAGATGCCAGCTTGACAGGTGAGATAATTAGGTTTTAGCTTTGCTCACTCCTTTATCAGCTACACTGACGAGAAGGGATAAGCACTCCCACAGAAGAAAACACCCCTGCGGGATTTACTCATCCTCTCTGGTGCCAGCCGGCTCCCTCTTTCTGGGCATGACTCCCGGAGACCAGCCTGCATCCTGTTATCTGCTGCAGTCACCACGTGCTGTCCTCTTGTCAAACACCATGCTGAACTTTCCTTCCTGCATCTCCCAAATCTGTCAGTTTCCCCAGGAGCTGTGGCGCCATTGTCTTTCAGATGACTTACCATGATGGGCAACTGTCTTCATGACACCCACTGCCCACCTGCTCCACAGACTCCTCAAGGCAGAGGCCTCGCCCTGCGACCTGGCCTAACGCTCTCTGTATAAAGTCACTCTGGTGGATTCCAAGGTCCATAGAAAGTGGGATGGGGAAAAGCAGGAGGTCATTAAGTCTCAGTCAGGAGCTTTGAGATCCTCCATAAAAACTAGCATTTCACTCTTTCATTCATTCAACAAACCTTTAGTCAGGACCTGGTATAAATGCCAGCACATGGAGATTCACAGCACAGAACAAGAACATACCTTCCAGGAGACATCTGATTTGTTTTTGGGGTTTTTTGTTTGTTGTGTATTTTGGGGGTTTTTTTTGTTTTTGTTTTCGAGTTGGAGTCTCACTCATCGCCCAGGTTGGAGTGCAGTGGTACACTCACAGCCACTGCAGCCTTTACCTGCTGGGCTTAGGTGATCCTTCAGCCTCAGTCTTCCAAGTAGCTGGAATTACAGATGCACGCCACCACACCCAGCTAATGTTTGTGATTTATTGTAGAGACAAGATCCCACCAAGTTGCCCAGGCTGGTCTTGAACCCCCAGGCTCAAGCAATCCTCTCACCTCGGCCTCCCAAAGTGCTGGTATTACAAGCTGAACCACCGTATCCAGCTCTGACTTGTTTTTAATACTGCTTTATATTTTACAAGGCACTAACTGAGATACAGATATATAATCTTCTGTAAGTAATATAACCATCTCTAGTTTACAGACAAGAAGGACGGCATCTCCAGAAGGCTAAATGAACTTCCCGAAGCTAAAGCACAAACTCAGATCTCCTGGTTACCATACAAACCCTGAGCTATCTCTGGGGTCTCTCCAAAGGCAAAGAGGCAGCAGAGAGCAGCCTGGCACTGAAAGTGACATTAAATCAATACAGGCCTAGGAATCATCGCTAGGGTGGAAGAGCCAAAAAAACAAAGACCCAACCCCTGATCTAAAGAAACTGAAAGTTTAAAAAGAGGGCCAGGTGCACTCAAACCTATAATCCCAGCACTTTGGGAGGCCGAGGCGAGAGGATTGCCTGAGTCCAGGGGTTCAAGACCAGCCTGGGGGCAACTTGATGAGACGTCATCTCTACAATAAATCAAAAGATCAGCCAGGCACAGTAGCACACGCCTGCAGTTCTGGCTACTTAGAAGGCTGAGGCAAAAGGATTGCCTGAGCCTAGTAGGTCAATGCTGGGGTGGCCGTGAGTGTGCTACTGCACTCCAGCCTGGGCAATGGAGTGAGATGCCAACTCAAAAAAAAGAAAAAGAGAGAGAAAGACATGTAACCAACAATCTGTCGCAAGAAGAAAAAGAGCCAAGCACAGTGGCTCACACCTATAATCCCAGCACTTTGGGAGGCCAAGGTGGGAGGATCACTTGAGCCCAAGAATTCAAGACCAGTCTGGGCAACATAATGAGACCCCCATCTCTACACACAAAAAAAATCAAAAAAGTAGCTGGCTGGATGGCGCACACCTGTAGTCCCAGCCACTAGGGAGACTGAGGCAGGAGGATGGCTTGAGCTCAGGAGGTCAAGGCTGCAGTGCCGCTGCACTCCCCCCCCAAAAAAGAGTAAAATTCAAATAGGAAGACCTCTGGAAAGATACATAAGAAACCGTAATTGCCTCCAAGCAAGAAAATTGTGTACGTGGAACAAGAGTAGAAGGGTCATTTCATATGTTTCAAATATTATATATTTTGAATTATGTACTACTTGGACGTATTTTCCATTAAATAACACTTTGAAGATGCAACCAACCAAACCCTGAATGTGGAAAATTCTACAGGATAAATGATCTGATTTTTTCAATAAGGAAGTAACAAAAAAAAAAAAAAACAACAGACGGGAGAGGGGAATTGTTATAGATTTTAAAAGAGGTAGGAGATGTCAACTAAATGTAATATATGTACTTTATGTGGATCCAGATTTGAGCAAACTAACTGTAAAAAGAAAATTTGGGGCTGGGCATGGTGGCACAAGTCTGTAGTTCCAGCTACTTGGAAGGCTGAGGTGGAAGGATCGCCTGAGCCCAGAGGTCGAGGCTGCGATAGCTGTGGATGTGCCACTCTACTCCAGCCCGGGCAACAGAGTGAGAGTTCAACTCAAAAAAAAAAAGGACAATTTTGGGTGGCAACAAGGGAAATTTAAATATGGACTAGCTATCAGAGATGATTAAGGAACTGATAATTTTGTTAGGTGTTTTTTTAAAAGTCCTTATCTATTTGAGAAACATACTAAAGTATTTATAGATGAAGCAATATGATGCCTACGATTTGCATTTAAATATTTCAGCAAAAAGTAATAATAAATAACTGGATTTTTATTTATTTTTTTTTTTGAGTTGGAGTCTCATTCTGTCGCCCAGACTGGAGTGCAGTGGCCGCTCCCGGCCACCGCAAATGAATTTTTTAAATGAGGCCAGAAACAGCGGCTCACACTTGTAATCCCAGCACTTTGGAAGGCTGAGGTAGGAGGATCACTTGAAGCCAGAAGTTTGAGATCAGCCTGCGCAACACAGCAAGATCCTATCCCTTCAAAAAATAAAAATTAGCAAGATATAGAATACTATAATGGACAATGGAGACTCAGAAGGGGGAGGAGGAAAAGAGGGAGAGGGTGGGAAGGAAGGAAAGATGAAAAATCACCTACTGGGTACAATGTGCACTAGTGGGGGTTATGGGTAAACTTACAGCCCAGACTTCTTCACCACTACTCAATGCATCCATCCATGTAACCAAAAAAATCGTTTTTACACCCTAAAAATTTAGTCGGGTACAGTGGCTGATACCTGTAATCCCAACACTTTGGGAGGCCAAGGCAGCTAAGACATCGCCTCTTCAAAAAATAAAAAAATTAGTGGGAACAATGGCACGCACCTGTGATCCCAGTGGCTCAGAAGGTTGAGTTGGGAGGATTTCTTGAGCCCAGGAGTTTGAGGCAGCAGTGAGCTGATTGTGCCACTCCAGCCTAGACAACAGAGCAAGACTCTGTCTCTAAAACAACTAAAATAACTATAATCCCAGCACTTTGGGAGGCCACGAATTTGAACAACCTGGGCAACTTGGCAAGACCTCAACTCTACAATAAATAAAAAAATTAGCCAGGCATGGTAGCGCATGCCTGTAGTTCTGGCTACTTGGAAGGCTGCGGTGGAAGGATCACCAGAGCCCAGCAGATCAATGCTGAGGTGGCCGTGAGCGTACCACTGCACTCCAGCCTGAGCAACGAAGTGAGACTCCAACTAAAAAAAAAAAAAAACTAAAATAAAATAAAGGAAGGAATGAATAAGTAAAGGAGGAAAAGAATGACTAACAAGCTGGGGAAATATTGATGGTTTCTGAAGCTGGCTACGGAGTCCTCCAGGGTTCCTTACACTACTCTCTCCACTCTTTTGCAATTGCCATCATAAAAATACTAAATAAAAATGTGAAAATCAATGATTCCATCTACACAGGATGACTGAGAAGAAAAGCATCCCAGAGGGGTGGTGTTTGAGCTGAGTCTAGGGGATGACTAGGAATTTTCTAAGGGGTAAGGGCGCTCCAGACAGAGGGGGCAGTCGGAGCACAATCAGGTCAATCCGCCTCAACCTCCCTCTGGAGGAGCCAAAGGTATTGACACTTTACCTCAAACTCAACCCACATCCACAAAAACACCCTCACGCTCGATGAGCTTGAGGCTGGCGTTCTTGGATCTTGAAATGCAGTATCACCATTGGTACCTTGTTTCGAGTGAGGACAGAGTTTGGGGGCCGACAGCGCCCTCTAGAGGCCTACAAGAGGCCCTGAGAAGGCATCAGAGGATGGGAAAGCAATTAACCTCTTTCAGTAGGGTTTTGCCTGACAAAGCATTTTGGAAGGGAGCTGAGTTATCTCAGAGACAGTCTATCTCCCTCCTGAGTCATCCCAGATACCTGGACTCCCAGAAACACAAGCCGGCCTCCCAACAGCACCTCACAGATTAATCACTTCAGTACCACGGGATGCAGCTTGAAGCTATTCTGACGGCCCCGCTCATCAGTACTAAAACATCTCCGCATGAAGGTGGGGACAGTTCTCACCTCCCTCCTTCCAAACCCCCAACAGCCCCAGCCCCAACCCCCACTTTGCGCACAGGAAGCTTGCCGGCTGTGCAGCCACTTCGGGACTCTCCAGCCCTGGCCCAGCTGAGACGGGTCCCCTCCATCCCTTACCTTCGATCGCACCTGCAAGTACTCCTCTGAGCCATAGGGAACACTCCTCAGGGAGGTGAGGTAGTCATAACTGATGACAGCTGTCTGTGAATCACAGGAAGGAAACGTTTAGTACCTGGACTTCAAGATGCCCCTTCTGCCCACGTCCTGTGGCTACAGGCCCCTGACAGGGGCTGCTATGTCTGGGGAAGTGGCCAGTCCCACCCCTAAGATGCTCTGTCCCTAGACCTTAGCCTGGCTGGCTCCCTCTGCAGAGAAGCCCAGTCTAAAGTTGCCTCCCCCAACCCAGTCAGGCACGGTGGCTCACATCTGTAATCACAGCACTTTGGGAGGTCAAGACAAGAGGATTGCCTGATCCCAGGAGTTCAAGACCAGCCTGGGCATCTTGGAAAGACCTCATCTCTAAAATAAAAATAAAACAATTTTAGCCAGGCGTGGTGGCTCACGCCTATAGTTCCAGCTACTCGGAAGGCTGAGGCAGAAGGAGCACCTGAGCCCAGCAGGAGGAAGCTGCAATGGCCATGATCGTGCCACTGCACTCCAGCCTGGGCAACAAAGTGAGACTCCAACTCAAAAAAACAATGAAAATAAAAAATAAAGTTGCCCCCCACCCCCTACTAAGAACACTCAATTATGTATCATAACAAACCACCATCCAAAATTATCTTGCTCATCCGGTTCCTTGTTTATGGATGGTCTCTCCCTTGCTAGACTTTAAGTTCTAGAAGCTTGTCCTTCCTGTACGTTGTTGTACTCCAGCGCCTTTTACACTGCCAGGCACATGGGTAAAGCCTCAATCAATACTAGCTGAGTGAATACTGTTAGACGAACTTCCTCTTCTCTGTATCTCAAATCAACATTATTTTATATTTATGTTTGGCCTCCTAGCATGAGTTTTGATTCTGGGTCCCATGGCCAAAACTGGAGCAGTCCCCTTATTCTTGGTGAATCAGAAAATCACAGGCTCCAAGATATCTCAGGCACAGAGAGGCCTTGGGGATTATCTAGTCCAAGACTTCCTTTATAAAATTGAGCAAGTGGGGGACCCTAGAAGTTCAAGAACTTAGAAAGTTGATAGTTACAAGAGTATGTTCTGTTATCTGCATTCCCCAAAGTTTTATTCCATTTATATGCTTGTCAAACACCAAGCACGAGCAATACCTCATCCCTGGGCAGTGTTCAAGGACGACCAAGACCAAGCCCTGTCCATTAAAGAATGGACAGTCCAGAGGCTGGTTTATAAAGCACTGGCAAACGCCTTCCTCCCTCCTTCCCAAGGTTCATATCTCTCTGGCTCCATTCAAACTCTCTTCCCCTGGGACACTCAGCCTCATGACACAGCAGTGTATACCAGAGCACAACAGCATATTCTACAGTCACTCATCTTGACACAGCACATGGATTCAGCTTGTTCTCTGGCCCACCCATGGGTGCACCCCTCACCCAGAAGCCCTGCAAAGCTGTGTCTAGGTGGGACTGTTTGTTTCCACCCATCAATGCATATAAGACTACGCTGGGCCCAAAAAAGTCACTAGGTAAACTTGGGAGCTGTTTCCTATTCCACAGCCCGTTTATCCAACTCCAGGACTCAGCTTAGCCTTGACGACAGGCAGAGTGGTCTCCCGCTCTGAGACGTGCTCAGAAGAACACCTGACAACAATGGGTATTAAGAAAATGGTGAGATGACAACCAAAACAGACGGAGCATCAGAGTGAATCTCCATCAAGGAGAAGTGTGAGCTCATCCCACGGCAGTTGAAAGAGGAAAGGAAGCATGTGACCATCTCCCCACCAATGGGAGGGTTAGATGGGAGTGTCTGGGGGGAGCCACCATCCTCAGCAGAGTTAAGAGGATGGGGTCACCCCAGGACAACATTCCTCTTGAGCCCCTAGAGAAAACCTCTAAATGTCAAATATCCAACTCCAATTCTCCATCAGGTGGGGACTGGAGGGGATCCCCAAAGTTCTCTGAGGCCTAGACATTCTGAGCACAAGTCCTCCGTCAGGAACCACTCACACTGGCTCATGGGAGAGAGACCAAGTTTTTTCTTTATGGTAGAATTTGATAAAAGCTGCCATGTCCCCCTTCCATGTGCATTTGTGAGGCATGTTCCCCCCCGAGTCTGTCACTAAAATGTGACACAGAACCTCAAGTGTAAAGGCTTCGGAACAGAGATGCCATGCTCCCATTCTGCCTAACTTGAGGATGACAGAGGTTGTGTGCACAGGAATAAAGGTATATGAGGGCACACATCCATATCTGCGCACCTGTGTAGATGGAGACTGGGCACAGGTGAGGGCACATGTGTCTCTCCGCAGGTGTATGTCTCATCTGCTCCGTGTATGAACACTTGCAAGTAATACTGTGCTTCCTCGGTCACCCTCAAATGGGGAAAACCTACCGTAGCAACTGCTCTGCCCACCCTGACGGCACCAAAGTCATTGGGGTCCAAGTACTTGTTACTATAGAGGTAGATACCAGAGGCTGCCAGTGCCATGCTGGTCCACGAGGCAAGCCTTAGAGCCTTTCTGGCCATGTCCCCAGACCCTGTAGAAAAAAGAAAACGTCAGGAAAAATCAACAGCGAAGGGTGCCACAGGCAGACAGGATTCAAACATCAGTTCTGCCGCTTAGCGAATGTATATATCGGCCAGGTGAGATGTCTCAAACTGTAAATCCCAGCACTTTGGGAGGCAGGATGGTTGAGGCTGGAGTTCAGGACCAGCCTTGGCAACATAGTGAGATCTTGTCTCTAAAAAAAAAAAAAATTTTTTTGAGTCAGAGTCTCACTCTGTCACCCAGGCTGGGGTGCAGTGGCACACTCACGGCTACCCCAGTGTCAACCTGCTGGGCTCAGGCGATCCCTCTGCCTCATCCTTCCAAGAAGCCAGAACTACAGGCATGCGCTACCATGGTCAGCTAATTTTTTGATACACTGTAGAGATGAGGTCTCACCAAGTTGCCCAGACTAGTCTCGAACCCCTGGGCTCAAGCAATCCTCTCACCTCAGCCTCCCAAAGTGCTGAAATTACAGGCTTGAGCCACCGCACCCAACCTAAAAATAAAATTTTTTAAAAAGTAAAGTGGGAGTAGCCAGGTACAGTGGCTCACACCTATAATCCCAGCACTTTGGGAGGCCCAGGTGAGAGGATTGCCTGAGTCCAGGGATTCGAGAGCAGCCTGGGCAACATGGCAAGACCTCGTCTCTACAACAAATACATAAATAAATTAGCCAGGTGAGACGGCACATGCCTGTAGTTCTAGCTACTTGGAAGGCCAAGGTGGAAGGAGGTCAAGACTAAGCAAGCAGCATGCCACTGCACTCCAGCCTGGGTGACAAAGTGAGACTCCCACGCAAAAAAAATAAAAAATAAAGTGGGAGACTGTATGGCCTTGGGTCATTTTCTTCATCTCATTCAGCCTTAGTTTCCTCATCTGTAAAATGGGATCACACCCACCTCAGAAATTGTTGAGATAAAATGAGCTGATGGCCATAAAGTGCTTAGCACAGTTCTTGGCATAAGTCTATTCTCAAAGACCTTCTTCCTTCAACAATGCCAGGCACTGTTCTAGGTATAGGGGAGAGGGTGAACAAAGCAAGGCAGGTATGAAGTGCTGAGAAGAAAAGCAGCAAGGGCAGGGGTACCCGGGGGGAGAAAGGATGCTACCCACAGGGAAAGCGGGAGAGCATGCTAAGTACTGCTGCCTGTGACTGTCACTGCACCACCGTGTACAGGCCTCATGGCCCTCCACTCCCTGGGCAAAGGTGGTCAGGCCACAGCCTTGGCAGCTGAGCAGAAGCAATCAGGTGGGCCTTCCACATCAGTTGATTTTCAAAATATTTACTTTTTGTTTTGTTTTGTTTTTGAGTCAGGGTCATACTCTGTCACCCAGGCTGGAGTGTAGTGGCACAATCACAGCTACTGCAGTCTCGACCTCCAGGGTTCAGGTGGTCCTTCCGTCTCAGCCTCTTGAGTAGACTACAGGCGTGCACCCACCACGCCCAGTTACATTTTTTAAATTTTTTTGTACAGATAGGGTCTCACTATCTGGGACTCTCAAACTCCTGGGCTCAAGTAGTCCTCCTGCCTTGGCATCTCAAAGTGATGAGATTACAAGTGTGAGCCCCATGCCAGGCCCTCTTTTTCTCTGATTCTTTTTGGACTCAGTACTTTTTATAATTCCATTATTTTTCCTGTTGCAATCTTCTTTTTCTAATGCAGCACTTCTAAAGTATAGTCAGAGGCTATAAAAAAGCCTGCATGTCACTTCAAAACTCCAGATTCCTAGAGTACACCCCATGGCCCACTAAACTATCAGCTCTGTGGGTAAGACTAAAAAATTTAATAAAATAGGGGTTTTTTTGAGTTTATATAATTTTTTAAAGATGTTGGGGGGTCATTCAGGGTTACATATACAAATGTTCATTATGCAGGTACCCTTGTGGATGAGATATGCCCCCCCGTCCCGCAGAATCCCACTACTGCCAATCACACCCCCACCCATGTCAATTTCCCACTACTGACAATCCTTTTCTTATAGTATTACGATAATTGCTCAAGGTCCACTTATGAGTGAGAATATGTGATACTCAGTTCTTTGTTTCTGTGATAGATCACTCAGTATTATACAGACTCTAAATCCATCCAAGTTGCTGTGAAGTTCATAATTTTGTCCTTCTCTATGGCTGAATAATATTCTATCATGTGTATGTACCACATCTTTTGTATCCGGTTCTCTTTCGATGGACAGTTGGTTCCATGTTTTGCTCACTGTTGTGAACAATGCTGCAATAAACATGCGTGTGCAGGTATCTTTTTCATAGAGTGATTTGAGTTCCTTCAGGTATATTCCTAGTAGGGGAATTGCGGGGTCATATGGAAAGTCAATTTTTAGGCCTTTTAGGAATCACCAAACTGTTTTCCACAGAGGTTGTACTAGTTTACACTCCTCTTGCCTCAGCCTCCCAAAGTGCTAGGATTACAGGCTTGAGTCACCACGCCCAGTCCAAAGAAATAATTTAAGAGACTCATTTATTTCCCTAAACATAAATGTTCACTCTTTGGCTCAACTTCACAGCATTAGCCAATTTGCAGAGACAACTTAAGTGTCCATCCATGAACGGATAAAAAAATTGTGGTGCGTGCACATATACACAGTGGAAAATGATTCTGCCATGAGAAGAAGGAAATCCTGCCGTTTTTGACAACATAGATGAGCCTGGAGGCCATTACAATAAGTGAAATAAGCCACCAAAGATGATTACTACATGACCTCACTTATATGTAAAATCTTAAAAAGTTGACCTCTTAGAAGCAGAGAGCATCACAGTGGTTACCAGGGGCTGGTCAGATGAGGAGAACTGGGAGGTATTGCTCAAGGGTACAAGGTTTCAGTTCTAAGGTGAACAGGTTCTGGGGATCTCAAACACAGCATAGTGACTACAGTTAACAATAACATGGTATTGTTGACTTGAAATATGCCAAAGGAGTAGATCTTAAGTGCCCTCACCGCACACATAGTAAAAGGGTAGCCATGTGACTACACTTTTACTGACATGTTGATTAATTTGATTGGGACAATCATTATACCACACACATAGTTATCAAATCGTCACATTGTATACCTTGAATGTACATGATTTTTATTTGTCAATGATACCTCAATCATGCTGGAAGATAAACAGATAAAAAGAATAAATTAAAACCTTGCTTTTGGCTGGGCTCGGTGGCTCAGCCTATAATCCCAGCACTTTGGGATGCCGAGGCGAATGGATTGCCTGAGCCCGCCGGCTGGAGAACAGCCCAGGCAACTTGGCCAGACCTTGTCTCTACAACAAAAAATCAAAAAATTAGCCAGGCTCGGTGGCTCAGTCTGTAATTCCGTGCCTTTGGGAGGCTGAGGTGAGTGGATTGCCTGAGCCCGTGGGTTCGAGACCCGCCTGGGCAACTTGGCGAGACCTCATCTCTACAATAAAAATCAAAAAGTTAGCCAGGCGTGGTAGCGCGCACCTGTAGTTCCAGCTACTTGGAAGGCTGAGGCGGAAGGATCGCCGGAGCCCAGAAGGTCGAGGCTGCAGTGGCCGGGAGCGGCCACTGCACTCCAGGCTGGGCCACAGAGTGAGACTCCAACTCAAAAAAAAAAAAAATCAAAAAATTAGCTGGGTGTGGTAGCGCATACCTGTAGTTCCAGCTACTTGGAAGGCTGAGGCAGAAGGATCACCGGAGCCCAGTAGGTCAATGCTGGGGTGGCCGTGAGTGTGCCACTGCACTTCAGCCTGGGCGACGGAGTCAGATTCCAACTGAAAAACAAAAGCAAAACTTTGCTTTCTAGCAAGTTCTTTATTTTCTATTTCTCTTTATTTTATGAAAACCTCCCTGTCCACACTTCATTTCGCCAACAGTTTTTTTGTTTTGTTTTGTTTTTGAGTTGGAGTCTCACTCGGTCGCCCAGACTGGAGTGCAGTGGCCGCTCCCAGCCACCGCAGCCTCGACCTGCTGGGTTCCAGCGATCCTTCTGCCTCAGCCTTCTGAGTAGCCAGAACTACAGGCATGCACTACCACACCCGGCTGATTTTTTGATTTATTGTAGAGATGAGGTCTCGCTGCCCAGGTGGGTCTCGAACCCACGGGCTCAGGCAATCCACTCACCTCAGCCTCCCAAAGGCACAGGATTACAGGCTGAGCCACTAAGCCCGGCTCAGTTTTTTTTTTAAATCGGAATCTCACTCTGTCACCCAGGCTGGAATGCAGTGACACTCCCACAGGCACCACAGCGTAGAACTGCTGGGCTCAGGCAATCCCTCTGTCTCAGCTTTCCAAGTAGCTGGAACTACAGGAGTGCACTACCATGTCCAGGTATTTTTCTGATTTATTGTAGAGATAAGGTCTCACCAAGTTGCCCAGGCTGATCTCAAACCCTTAGGCTCAGGCAATCCTCTCACCTCAGCTCGCAAAGAGTTGGGAATACTGGCATGAGCCACTGTGCCTGGCCTCATTTTGCCAACATTTTAATAAGCCAGAGTCCCTTTCAGACAAGAGAGCATGGTGGTCAAGAACGTGCACTCAGCTGAGCTCGGTAGCTCAGCCTGTAATCCCGAGCCTTGGGAGGCTGAGGTGAGTGGATTGCCTGAGCCCGCAGGTTCAAGATCCGCCTGGGCAACTTGGCGAGACCTCATCTCCACAATAAATCAAAAAATCAGCCAAGCATGGTAGCGCGCGCCTGTAGTTCCAGCTACTCGGAAGGCTGAGGTGGAAGGATCACCGGAGCCCAGCAGGTCGAGGCTGCAGTGGCCGAAAGCGGACACTGCACTCCAGTCTGGACGACTGAGTGAGACTCCAACTCAAAAAAACAAACAAACAAACAAGAACGTGCATTCTGCAATCCATAGACCTAGTTCTTGCTCCTGACATGGTCACTTACACACTGGGTGACCATGGGCACCTACTAAATCTCTGAACAATGTGATCTTGTCCATCAATGGGAACGACAGCAACATCTGTTTAATGGAGTGATGAGGAATGAGATAAATCGTGTGAACGTTTACCAAGGTACCATTTATATAGAAAGAACTCAGCATGGCGGACACTGTCACCCTCCATTCTTATTGGTATTTTTATTATTTCCCCACCAGGCTTTGGCAAAGATTCCCTGCCTATCAGCTCCCAAAGGAATGTTGCACATCCACTTCTGACATTCTGTAGGCACCTACCTAACCCTATCTTTCTATCTTGCTCTCAACGGCCTCAGCCTAAAGCATTTACTGTTGTAAAGGCTGGGTACAGTGGCTCATACCTGTAATCTCAGCACTTTGGGAGGCCCAGATGGAAGGACTGCTTAAGCCCAGGAGTTTGAGATCATCTTAGGCAGTATATTGAGACCTTGTCTCTACAAAAAAAGTTAAAAAGTAAGCTGGGTGTGGTGGTGAGCACCTGTAGTCCCAACTACAGGGAGGCTGAGGCTACAGTGTGCCGTGATTGTGCCACTGCACTCCGACCTGGGTGACAGCGTGAGACTTCAACTCAACAAGAAAAGCTGGGTGTGGTGGCTCACATCTGTAATCCCAGCACTTGGAGAAGTCAGGGCAGGAGGTTGCCTGAGCCCAAGAGTTTAAGAACAGCCTAGACAATATAGCAAGACCTAATCTTGAAAAAATAATTAAAAAATAAGCCAGGTATGGTGGCACCCGCCTGTATTCCCAGCTACTCTGGAGACTGAGGCTACAGTGAGCTGTGGCCATGCGACTATACTCCAGTCTGGGCAGCAGGCTGATTCAAAACAAACAAATAAACAAAAAATAGAAAGAGATGGCAGGCTCAGCTCACCTTCTCCTTTGTTTCCAAGACACAGGTTCCTAATCAGACCCAGAATCAGGCCTTAAATTAGGCTGAGCAGCCTCTGCTCCATACAGTTTCCTTCTTCAAGGTCCCTGAACCACCCTTTCTCTGGGGCAATTAGGGAAGCCTACATAAAGGCAGGATAGAGCAACTGCAGTGAAGACCCCACCCCACAAAGGCCTGGCCCAACTGCTCACCAGTTGCGTGATCGAAGGCAAGCCACAACCTCTAGCAGCCTCAGAGTCATCCTCTGAAAAAGGGAGCTCTGGGGAGCACCTGCCCCATAGGGCCACAGTAAGAACTAAGCAAAAGCTGCTTTAACTCAATGCCTGATTTACCCAGCAAGCAAGACTTCTCTCCCTTGTTATGTCAAACCTCATGTCTTTGTCTCTGAAAAGCCAAAGTGCCTATGTAGAGGAACTCCTTAGCCCCTTAAGGACCAGGATTTGGCCCAATCTTGAACAATCAATAAAGGAGTCAGGGAGACCATCGTGTCTTGCCTGAACTACTCAACCGTTCCCTATTCCAACCGACTTCCCACAGCCCATCCCCCCAAACCTGCCACTCCAGTTATCACCACATCCTCAAGAGCACTCAGGTCCAAGTTCCCCAGCAAGACTTTCAAGGCCCACCACATTCTCATCCCAACCCACCTCTCTAGCTTTATCTCCCAAACATCCCTCATGCTCAACCCTCACTGGCCCTCTATGAAAACTCAGTGAGCTGATTACTTAGAATCCCTTGTGCTTTCCTCTGGAGGACTAAACTCTGACCTTGCTTCTTTCCCTTGCCAACTTCCTAACTAAGGGAGCCTGGGAAGGCAGGTTTTTATTAACTCTCCTTGTATCACGTCCTTGCCTTTCCAACCTGACTCTCGCGTAACACCACACTGCAGACAAAGGAGGAAAATCATCTTGGCCTCCCAAAGTGCTGGGATTCCAGGCGTGGTGCTCAAGCCTGGAATCCCAGCACTTTGGGAGGCCAAGGCAAGAGGATTGCCTGAGCCCAGGGGTTCAAGACTAGCCTGGGCAACTTGGCGAGACCTTGTCTCTACAATAAATCAAAAAACTAGCTAGGCATGGTGGCACGCACCTGTGGTTCAAGCTACTTGGGAGGCTGAGGCGGAAGGATTGCCTGAGCCCAGCAGGTGGAGGCCACGGTGGCCATGGGCATGCCACTGCACTCCAGCCTGGCAACAGAGTGAGACCTGACTCAAAAAAAAAAAAAAAGAAAGAAAAATCAAGTATCTCATGACCATGTAAAGTTGCCCTTGGGGTTCCTGGATCCCGAGCACCTTTGAAGACACCCATTCTCTGTGAAGTCTACCATCTGTGAGCCTTCACCTACATCTTAAGAAACTCGGGATTTTTCCACCCCCTTATCTCAGAGGACATTTCCTCTACTGATTTCAAAATTCCTTAGGTAAGAGCCTGACTCTTGCTACTAATTGCCAGTCAGGAAATCTTTGAATCCACCTATAACCTGCAAGCCCTAGCTTGGAAATGTCCCAACTTCCTGAGCCAAACCAATGTAAATCTCACATGTATTGATTTATGGTTTTCTGTAACTTCTGTCCTCTTAAAATGTATACAACCAAACTACAATTCAACCATGGCCAGCAAACACTCTCAGGACCTCCTGAGGATGGGTGTCACAGGCCTCGCATCACTCATGTTTGACTCAGAATAAACCATTTAAAATATTTTACAGGGCCAGGCATGGTGGCTTATGCCTGTAATCCCACTACTTTGGTAGCCTGAGGCAGGCAGACAGCTTGAGCCCAAGAGGTGGACCAGACTGGACAACATAGAAAAATCTTGTCTCTACAAAAAATAAAAAGTGAGCCAGGTTTGGTGGCGCATGCCTGTAGTCCCAGCTATCCAGGAGGCTGAGGTAGGAAGATCGCCTGAGACCTGGAGGTCGAGACTGTCGTGAGCTGTGATCATGCCTCTGCACTCCAGCCTGGGCGAGAGTGAGACCTCAACTCAAATACATATATATATACATATTACAGAGTTTGGCATCTTTTGTCATCACTCTCCAGTCTTATTATGCACTGCTGTTATCTAAAATGATTTGGTTTTGTATCTGCCTCCTCCATCAGATGCAAAGGGCAGAATCTGTTAATAAGTAAATAATTAAATAAGTGTAGTAAACTCCTAAAATTTTGTGTTGCCTTGGCATCCATTTGGAATACAGTTTTAACTTTCCCATGCCAGAGACAGCTCAAACCCGTGACAGTTTCCCGTTTTCCACCTCCTCTTGGTTCCTCAGTGTGGTTGATCCAGATATCTGCCTTATGCAACCGCTTCCTGGTGACCAGCTCCCAATGGGACAGCCACATACAACCTACTTGACTCACTCCACTGACCCCCACCCCGCATGGGTTGCACAGAGGTGCCATAGTGACCTGTGCCCAGTCCCTGTGTGACTCCACAGAGCTTGAGCCTGCACGCTCTAAACCTACCAATTAGAACTTCCCGTGGGAAGCCTGTTTGGGTAACACTCTGGACCCCAACAAAGGCTTGACACACAGGTCGTGTGTGTGTGTGCGTGCGTGTGTGTGTATGTCTGTCTGTCTGTCTCTGTCTCTCTCTCTCTCTCTCTCTCTCTCTCTCTCCCCCCAACCCCTACCACCTGATGATTGAACCCCCTGCTGTCTCCAGGCTTCCCACTGGTCCTCATAGGCACTCTTTTTCTTTCATGGAAATGTGTATATGTAATAAAAGGTTCTGAGGGGGCCAATGGCTCATGCCTATAATCCTAGCCCTTTGGAAGCCCAGGAGTACAAGGCTGCAGTAAGCAATAATCATACAACTGCACTCCAGCCTGGGTGACAGAGCAAGACCCTGTCTTTTAAAAAAAAAAAAAAAAGCTGGGCACAGTAGCTCACACCTGTAATCCCAGCACTTTGGGAGGCGGAGGTGAGAGGATTGCCTGAGCCCATGGATTCGAGATCAGTCTTGGCAACATGGCAAGACCTCGTCTCTACAATAATCAAAAAGTTAGTTGGGGATGGTAGCACATGCCTGTAGTTCCAGCTACTTGGAAGACTGAGTGGAAGGATCACAGGAACCCAGCAGGTCGCAGCTGTGGTGGCCATGAGCATGCCACTGGCCTCCAGCCCAGGTGACAGAATGAGACACCGACACAAAAGGAAAAAAGTCCTCTATTATTTTGTTGTTTTGTGTGTTGACGGACACACTCGAACCTAACTTCTGTCCTGATCAGGTCTCTTAAAGAGTGGCTGTCTTGGCCACTCTCAAGATAGCCACTCTCTGGACATAGGTCAGACAAGAGCCACAGAGCATCTGCCAGTATAAGCAAGTTGCCTGTAGGAGGGATTCCTGGTCACGAGTCAGATACTGAGTACTGGGCCATTGCCAGGATAAAGAAGTATCCCATGGCCGGGCACAGTGGCTCATGCCTGTAATCCCAGCACTTTGAGAGGTTGAGGCAGGAGGATCACTTGAGCCTTGGAGTTTGAGGCCAACCTGGGTAACACAGCAAGACCTCATTTCTACAAAAAATCAAAACATTAGCCAAGTGTGACAGCACATGCCTGCAGTCCCAGCTCCTTGGGAGGCTGAAAGAGGATGAGGCTGTGGTGAGCCAGGATCATGCCACTGCACTCCATCCTGGGCAACAGAGTGAGACCCTAACTCAAAAAGAAAAAAAAAGTGCCCCACAAAAGGCACACTGTAAACACCCACGACCACATCCCTTGGGTTCCCATCAGGGCAGGGCTGGAGTTCATGTTCACTTTCCTGAAAGAAAGACCTCAAAGCCAGACAAGAGGTAGACACTGCTAATAAATGACTAAATGAAAGAGTATCATTGATTTTTTCCCCAATCTATTCTCAACATGAAAACTTAAGTCCAACCAGGCACTCCTCTACTCTAACACTCCAGTTGCTCCCACCTCACTCAGACGAAGAGCCAAGGCCGTGGCACAGTCAACAAGGCCTTCCAGGGCCTGGTCCCCATCCCCAAGGTCTGCTGGGGCCTCAAACCCGCCACTTTCCCCTCCACTTGTTGCACAGCACTGTCCTCCATGCTAGTCCTCAAACATGCCAGGCATATCCCAGCCTCGGAGCTTTGGCACTCACTGTTCCCTCTGCCTAAAACCATAGTGCAAACCTAGAAGTTGACCGATTTTTTCTGTAAAGGGCCACGTAACCTCACAGGTCAAAAATCATGCTGATAGTGACTGTGAATCGCCCTGCATGCCAGCCTGAGCACACAGCAGGAGGCCTTAGGGTCCTCACTTTTGCCTTCCCTTGCTGTAACATCTGAGATGTAAATGGGCGTGGCCAGATTTGGCCTCAGACTGTAATTTGCCAAACCCTGGCCTCGCACATAGCAGGTGTTTCAAGGGCATTGACTGAATGAGTGCATCAATGAATAACAAACTATACCCTTTTAGGCCTGTGCAGAGCGAGTAACAATACAGGTCCCCAGGTAAAAACCTCCTATGTGGGGCTGACAATTCAACAGGCATCCTCTCCTATCACTCCCAACACCACCTCCCTCAGCCCTTTCCTCCCTGAACCGCCTCTTCCAGTGTCTCCATCCTCCACACACGTTCCAGGTATGTGATGAGGACACCTCTACCCTTGAGACCACCTCTGGGTGGGGAGGTGGCAGCAAAGCAGACACAACTCTCAAGACACAGTCGCACAAATGTCCTCGGTAATAAAAGAGGTAGAAATTGAAATACATAAAATAGCTGATATAGGAGTTCAGCTGTGTCTAAATAGATGGGAGCTGGGGTTTTCCATAAGGCACCGGCAAGTCTTTAACATGCAAATGTGCTGCTTCCCTAGGGGCATTTTAAAAGACCCTGTCAGGCGTGAAATATGTCTGTTGATGGAAAACACTTTCCATTATTAAACCCTTTGCTAATGACTCACCTGCCCTGTTCTGTGTACCTGCCTTTTTGACTTTCACCCAAATCACCTCTCAGAACAGTGCACACCTTGCAAGAGATGAAGCCACCAAGTGCTAAAGCCTACTCAATAGATAATAACATCAGCTACAACTAACCTTCACAGAGCTCTTACCCTCATCTCATCAGACATTCCACACACCCCAGTGAGGAGAGATGAATATGACCACAGCTTACCACAGTCTTGACCTCCTGGACTCAGGCAATCCTCCCACCTCAGACTCCCAAGCAGGTGGGACTATAGGCATGTGTCACCACAGCTGGTTAATTTTTTTATTTTTGTAGACAGCTGGTCTTGAACTCCTGAGCTCCATAAAGAAGAAAAGGAACAGAGAGGGTGAGGGACCTGCCACAGAAGGCTCAGCTAGTCAAATGGCTCAGAGCGTGAGCTGGTCTTTCCAGTCCAAGCGTTCAGTCCCTCTTTAATGACAGGTGACCTCTTTGAGAGGGACACCTGGAACCCCATTCATGAAGGTTCTTGCTATTGTTCTTGAGTAAATGCAACAGTCACTGTGGGAAAGGACTATGGCTTCTGATCATTTACCATGCCCAGACGGTGCCAGGCATGTGGAAGGCACCAGGTGGCGTCCCAGAAATCAACATCATGTCACAAGATCAACAGATGCTCCTCCCGAGAAACAAGTCACTTTGGTTTATAAAGGTTAGAGCTATGAGGCTGACATGGTTGTTTTACTGTCAAATCCATGAGAAGAATGGAATCCATCACACGGAACCAGAGGACACTCCCCAGTGGGTCGTGGAACCAGGCAACAGGAGAGCCTAAGAAGTTCTACAAATGGGAGGTTAATGGTTGCATGAAATGTCCATCCCTGAACAGAACCAGATGGGAAATCAAGCACTGCATGCTCACAGGGGTCAGCAACTGCCCAGGCTTTTCACCTACCATCCATCTGCAGCCCTTCTCCGTGCCACATTCCAGGACTCAAGATCCAGGGTTGCATCTGCACGCTGGATTCACAGGTGAGGATCACCACAGAGAGAAGGCGGTCAGGGCTCTAACGCCATTCATCCCGTCAAATGACCACAGCCTCCTCCCGTTTCCTAAAACGACTAGTAGACACATGAGCACTATTTCTTCTAGTCTGCCCCCAAGACTGAAAAAGACCCAAAAAATGCTTCTGGAGAGAATGATCAGGTCTTCAGAGGAAACTGGCCACTGATGAGCAGATGATACCATCATGTCTCAAGTCTAGAAAGAAGGTGAGTTGACACCCAGGGACCACGTGCGATTGCCCTGCTCAAGGCAAGAACCAATTTTTTTTTTCTTTTGAGTCAGGGTCTCACTCTGTCACCCAGGCTGGATGCAATGGCACAATCACAGCTCACCACAGCCTTGACTTCCTGGGCTCTGGTGATCTGTCCACCTCAGCCTCCTGAGTATCTGGGACTACAGGTCCACATCACCATGCCTGGACAATTTTTTTATTTTTCGTAGAGATGGGGTCTTGCTGTCTTGCCTAGCTGGTCTTAAACTCCTGAGCTCATGTGATCTTCCCACCTTGGCCTCCCAAAGAGCTGGGATTACAGGCACGAGCCATCATGCCGGGCAGGAACTAAATTTTAATCATACTCCCTTTCCTAGCATTTGATGCTCAAGCACTCAAGGTGCTTGAATCAATATGGAGTAAATAAAGGAACCCCTGACTGATACCAGAGTCCCAGAGAAGATGAGGAAAATAAGTCTTACCCTGGCAAGGAATAGAAATTCTCCATTCAATTCATTCCATGGTAGTTCACCCTGGGGAGAACAGTGGAAGACCAAGTGCAAAGAGCGAGCCCCAGGTGAGGGAAGTGGCAAGATTCCAGCGAGAGCCACAGGGCTGAATCCTCACAGCCCATAAAGCGTGCGCAGCTGGGTGCGGAGGTGCATGCTCTCAGAGCCTCACCCTACAGATACCAGAGTAGAGTTTCCAAAAAGGCACAAAACGCAGCCGACTTCACAGCAATCTGGATGCAGCTGGACGCCATCATACCAAGTGAACAATCACAGGAACAAAGAACTCAATACCACACTCATAAACTGGCCCTGACCACTGGTCATGTGAGCACCAGGGTGAGATCGGCTGGCCCCTGCTAGGAGAGGGAGGAGAGATAAGGGGCACACAGCCCCACACTAGGTACCTGGTCCACTATGGGGGGAGAGAGAGCCAGCTACAAGCCCAAACTTCACCTGTACGCAGCCTACTCACTTGTGCCCCACAACTCTAAACTAAAATATTTAAGGTCAATAAACAAGAAGCTCGGCCAAGGAGCTAGAAAGCGATGGAGTCAGAGCCTGAACCCAGGTATGACTGCTCCAGCCAAGACAGCACAAGATGCACAAGAACCAGTGGGCACGAGGCCCTGGAGTGGCGCTGGAGCCCCTGCAACATGGAACTCGAAACCCAGGGTGCATCCATGAGCTGCCCTCCTGGAAAAACGGATGGTGGCACCGAGCACTGTTCATATCTTATGGGTCCCTTGTCTGACCAGAAAATGACCGAAAGAAAGGGATAACACGCAAACTCTTCCTGCAGAGGTTAAATCACACATCCGTGAGGCCTGCCAAGAAATGGCCAAGCAGACAACGGCATGGTAAGCTGGAATATGATGTAACCAGGAAACATGGCAAATGAAGACTACATGAAAAACTACAGAGAGGCCAGGTGTGGTGGCTCAGCCTGTTAATCCTAGAACTTTGGAAGGTCGAGGCGAGAGGATTGCCTGAGCCTGGGGGTTCAAGCATGGGAAACTTGGTGAGACCCTGTCTCTACAATAAATCATAAAAACTAAGCCAGGCTCAGTGGCTCAGCCTGTAATCCTGCGCCTTTGGGAGGCTGAGGTGAGTGGATTGCCTAAGCCCACGGGTTCGAGACCCGCCTGGGCCACTTGGCGGGACCTCACCTCTACAACAAATCAAAAAATCAGCCGGGTGTGGTAGTGCACACCTGTAGTTCCAGCTACATGGAAGGCTGAGGCAGAAGGATCTCTGAACCCAGCAGGTTGAGGCTGCGGTGGCCAGGAGCGGCCACTGCACTCCAGTCTGGGTGACAGAGTGAGACTCCAACTCAAAAAAAAAAAAACTAGTTGGGCATGGTGGCATGCGTCTATAGTTCCAGCTACTTGGAAGGCTGAGGCAGAAAGAATTGCCTAAGCCTAGCAGGTTGAGGCTGCAGTGGCCGTGAACGTGTCACTCCACTCCAGCCTGGGCGACAAGAGTGAGACTTCAACTCAAAAAAAAAAAAAAAGAAAAAATCTGCAGAGAAAGTAAAATGGGAAGGAATTAACAGTGTGCAAAGTGATGTGCACGTGTTTACATTAACTACAAAAGTAAGACTGGCAAATAAAGACAGAAAGACTCACAACAAGCATTGAAGAGTTGATGCTTTAAACAGAGGTTCTTAAAGTATGATGCTAGTTCGTGACCACCAAAAAAAAAAAAAAAAAAAAAAAGGCCAGGCATGGTGGCTCACACCTGTAATCCCAGCACTCTGAGAAACCAAGATGGGAATATCACTCGAGGCCGGCAGTTCAAGACCAGCTTGGGCAACACAGCAAAACTCCATCTCTACAAAAAATAGAAAAAATTAGCTGGGTGTGATGGTTTGCACCTGTAGTCCCAGCTACTCTGGAGGCTGAGGTGGGAAGATTGCTTGAGTCCAGAAGTTTGAGGTTACAATGAGCTATGATCACATCATTGCTGGACAACAGAACAAGATCATATCTCAAAAAATAATTAAAAGCCGGGCTCGGTGGCTCAGCCTGTAATCCCGCGCCTTTGGGAGGCTGAGGTGAGTGGATTGCCTGAGCCCGCAGGTTCGAGACCCGCCTGGGCAGCGAGACCTCATCTCTACAATAAATCAAAAAATCAGCCGGGCGTGGTAGCGCATGCCTGTAATTCTGGCTACTCGGAAGGCTGAGGCGGAAGGATCGCCGGAGCCCAGCAGGTCGAGGCGCGGTGGCCGGAAGCGGCCACTGCACTCCAGTTTGGGCGACCGAGTGAAACTCCAACTCAAAAAAATAAATAAATAAAAAATAATTAAGTACACCAGGGGCAGTGGCTTATGCCTATAATTGCAGGACGTTATGAGGCCAAGAAAAGAGGATCGCTTGAGTCCAGGAGTTTGAGACCAGCCTGGGCAACATAGTGAGACCTCATTTCCAGAAAAATCAAAAAAATAGATAGGCATAGTGGTGCATGCCTATAGTCCCAGCTACTTGGGAGACTGAGGCAGGATTGGTTGGGCCCAGGAAGCCAAGGCTATATTGAGCCATGGAAGTGCCACTGCACTCCAGTTGGGTCACAGAGTGAGATTCTGAATCAAAACAAATACATAAATTTTTTTTAAAGTAAAACTGGCATGCCGGGCTCGGTGGCTCAGCCTATAATCCCACACCTTTGGGAGGCTGAGATGAGTGGATTGCCTGAGCCTGCGGGTTCGAGACCCGCCTGGGCAGCGAGACCTCATCTCTACAATAAATCAAAAAAATCAGCCGGGCGTGGTAGCGCATGCCTGTAATTCCAGCTACTTGGAAGGCTGAGGTGGAAGGATCGCCAGAGCCCAGCAGGTCGAGGCTGCAGTGGCCGGGAGCAGCCACTGCACTCCAGTCTGGGCAACAGAGTGAAACTCCAACTCAAAAAAAAAATAAAAATAAAGTAAAACTGGCAAATAAGGGCAGAAAGACCTGTGACCAAGTGTGAAGAGTTGATGCTTTAAGTTCCCAAGACTTCCTAACCAGAGAAATCACACAAGAAAAGGAAATAAACCATATCTAAATTGAAAAGGAAGAAATCAAACTATCTCTGGGCTGGGCTTGGTGGCTCAGCCTGTAGTCCCAGCACTTTGGGAGGCAGTGGCAAGTGGACTGCCTGAGCCCACGGATTCGAGACCCATCCAGGCAACTTGGCAACTTGGTGAGATCTCGTCTCTACAATAAATCAAAAATTAACCAGGTGTGACAGCGCATGCCTGTAGTTCTGGCTACCTGAAAGGCTGAAACGGAAGGCCCAGTGGGTCGACACAGGGGTGGCTGTGAATGTGCCTCTGTACTCCAGCCTGGGCAATGGAGTGAGACTCCAACTCAAAAAAAAAAAAAAACCTATCTCAGTATGCCAACAATATGATCTTATACCTAGAAAATCCTAAAGACTCCTCCAAAGACTCCTGAACTTGATACTTGAATTCAGTAACGTTTCAAGCTACTAAATCAACACACATAAATCAGTAGCATTGCTATACACCGATAGAGACCAAGCTGAGAATCAAATGAAGAACTCAGTTCTATTTACAGCAGTAGCAAAAAGCTAAAATACCCAGGAATACATTTAACCAAGGAGGTGAAAGATCTCTACAAGGGAAACTACCAAACCCCAATGAAGGAAACTGCAGAGGACACAAACAAATGGAGAAACATCCCATGCTCATGGGCTGGAAGAATTAACATTGTTTAAATGTTAAAAGTAATCTTCAGATTCAATGCAATCCCTATTAAACCACCAATGTCCTTTTTCACAGAATTAGAAAAAAAATTCTAAAATTCACATGGAACCAAAAAAGAGCCAAAACAGCAAGAGCAATCCCAAGCAAAAGAACAAAGCTGGAGGCATCACATTACCTGACTTCAAATTACTGCAAAGGCTGCAGTAACCAAAACAACATGGTAGTGGCACAAGGGCAGACACATGGACCAATGGAACAGAAGAGAGAATCCAGAAATAAACCCGAATACCTACAATCAAGTGATCGTTGATAAAACAGACAAAAACATACAATGGGGAAAGGACACTCTGTTCAACAAAGTGCGGTGCTGGCAAAACTAGATAGCTAAATGCAGAAAAATGAAACTTGAGCCTTATCGCTCATATAAAAATTAAGATGGATTAAGGACTTAAATGTCAGACCTGAAGCCATAAAAATCCTAGAAGAAAACCTAGGAAAAACTCTTCTGGACATTAGCCTAGGCAAAGAATTTATGGCTAAGACTCCGAAAGCAAATACAACTAGAACAAAAATAAGTGAGAATTAAATTAAAAACCTGCACAGCACAAGAAATAACAGCACGAACAGGCAACCTACAGAATGGGAGAAGATATTCACAAATTATACATCTGATAAACAACTCATATCCAGAATCTACAAAAAACTCAAACAAATCAGCAAGGAAAAAGCAAATAATCCCATTAAAAAGTGGGCAAACAACATGAACAGACATCTCTCAAAAGAAGATATACAAATGGCCCACACACATATGAAAAAAATGCTCAACACCATTCATCACCAAGGAAATGCAAATTAAAACCACAATGAGATACGACCTTAAGCCAGTCAGAATGCCATTAAAAAAAAAAAAAAATAAGCCAGGCTTGGTGGCTCAGCCTGTAATCCCGCACCTTTGGGAGGCTGAGGTGAGTGGATTGCCTGAGCCCGCGGGTTCGAGACCCGCCTGGGCAGTGAGACCTCATCTCTACAATAAATCAAAAACTCAGCTGGGCGTGGTGGCGCATGCCTGTAATTCCGGCTACTTGGAAAGCTGAGGTGGAAGGATCGCCGGCCACTGCACTCCAGTCTGGACGACAGAGTGAGACTCCATCTCTAAAAAAAAAAAAAAAAATAGATGCTGGTGTGGATGTGGAGAAAAGGGAACACTTAGACACTGTTGGTGGGATTGTAAATTAGTGCAACCTCTATGGAAAGCGATATGGAGATTTCTCACACAATTAAAAGTAGATCTACTGTTTGATCCAGCAATCTGACTTCCGGGTATGTACCCTAAGGACAGAGATCGTCATATAAAAAGACACCTGCACTCGCGTGTTCATCACAGCACAATTCACAACTGCAAAGATGTGGAATCAACTCAAATGCCCATCAGAGGATCAGCGGACAATGAAAATGTAGTATTTATATAATGTGGAATACTATTCAGCCACCAAAAAGAATGAAATCATGTATTTTGCAGCAACTTGCATGGAATTGGAGAACATCATCCTAAGTGAACTAACACAGAAACAGGAAACCAATCACCACATGTTCTCACTTAAAAGTGGCAGTTAGGCCAGGTGCAGTGGCTCACGCCTGTAATCTCAGCACTTTGGGAGGCCAAGGCAAAAAAGGATTGCCTGAACCTAGGGGGTCGAGACCAGCCTGGGCAACTTAGCAAGATCTCATCTCTAAAATAAATTAACAAAAATTATCCGAGTATGACGGCGCATGCCTGTAGTTTCAGCTACTTGAAAGGCTGAGGTGGAAGGATCACCTGAGCCCAGTAGGTCAAGGCTCTGGTGGTCATGAGCGTGCCACTGCACTCCAGCCTGGGTGACAGAGTGAGGCAGGGAGAATGGTATCATGGCCACTGGAGACTCAGAAGGGGGGTAAGGGGTGGAGGGACGAAATATCACCTCTCAGGTGCAAAGTGCACAGGTGGAGGTGGTGGGCGCTCCTATAGCCAGACAAAAAACCATGTGTATCCCCCAAAGGCACTGAAATTTCAAAAAAAAAAAAGTTCACAAGATTTTTTTTCCTATAAATAGTTGTGCTCAAAGTATGGTCCCAGGTCGTGCTCACCCAGGAACATCAACAACAACAACAACAAGAAAACCACAAGTATGGTCCCCAGACCAACAGCATCCAAGTCATCCTGGCAAACGTTCGAAAAGCTAAGTCTGGGTCTCCACCCCAGACCTCCTGACTCAGAAGCTTTGGAGATGGTTCCAGCATTCTGTATTGTAACAAGCCCTCCGGGGGATTCTGGTGCAAGCTAGAGTTTAAGAGTCACTGCAACTAGAACTTTTATTAGTGGCAGTAGTAGTAGCATTTTATTTTCAAGATGTAGGGTACAATTCAGGATTAGGAAAACACGTGAAGGCGCAGATAAAGTCTAATACACGCACCACGGATGGAGGTCATCAAGAAATACTCGTTAAATGACTTCCCTGTTGGTAGAAAGTAACGCACTTAACCTGGGAGAGAGCTGTACTAGGTGTCTTTCGTTTACAGGCTGCTCTGAGGTCTCCAAAAAAATTTTTTAAATTAGCCAGCCGTGCCTGTGATCCCAGCCACTGGGGAGGCTGAGGAGGGAGTATCCTTTGAGTCCAGGAGTTGCAGGCAGCTGTGACCTGTGATGAAGCCACCGTACTCCAGCCTGGGTAGCAGAGTGAGAGCCTGCGCTTAAAATGCCTACAAATAAGCAAGCAGAAAATAAAGGCTGCTCTGCATACACCGGCGGCCGTCCACACCCCTTCCTCGCGCCATCCGGAAGGGGGCGGGGACCCGGCCAGGCCGGCGACTCTGGGGCACGTCGCGCGAGGCTCCGGCCTCAGGCCCCCAACCCCGGAGTCACTAGGCCACCCGGGGGGGGAAGCCGCCCCCGCCGGCTCCGCCTCCTGGGTGCGCGCCAGGCTGTGTCACCCAAGTGGACGGTCCACACCACGGCCCCCGGAGTGCGCCACGCCGGGCGGACTCGGCCAGGGGGCGGGGCGCTGCGAGTCGCCCGAGCCACGCGGCCCCGCGCCGGGCCCAGGTGACAAGGTCGCGCGCGGGGCTGGGTTTCCTCCCGGCGCCCCGGCGGCTGCGGAGCTGGACGGGGGCCGTGTCCCCACGGGCTCCCTCGCGCGCCACGCGCCGCGCGGCCGGGTCCGCCCCCCGAGGGCCGGCCCTACTCACCCCGGGAGGCAGAGCCTCCGCTCCCAGCCTCCCGCCGCAGCCCCGCAGCCGGGAATTCGCAGGACGCGCTCGCGCCGCCGCCCGGTTGCGCCCGCGCAGCCCGCGCGCGGCCCGCCGGGACTTGTAGTTCCTGGGGACTCAGCCGCGGGCCGCGGGACCCAGCGCCTCCGCCCCCTTTCCCGCACCCCCTTTCCCCCCCCGGGGGGCGAAGGCGTCTCGGACCCTCACTCCGGCAGGGGTCTTGTGTCTCTGGCCGGGCTGCCGGATCTTGCCGAAAACTTTTGTCCTCAACTGGCAGTTGAGAGAAACTGCCAGGCGAGGGAGGGGCATACCTCGTCAGCAAGGGTACCTGCCTGATCAATGTTTCTATACCTAACCCCACATCTTTATAATAAAAATTTTTTAAAAAAAAAAATCTTTTTTCCCAAACAGGTCATAGTTTCGTGTTTCGTGAAGGGTAGGGTTGTGGATTTGCAAGATTCACCTAAAATATTAGAACAAGTGGGCGATGAAATTTACTGACATATGCTAAATGGTGAGTATGTGCTGGTTCCAAGGGCAGGAAAAGTGTCAACGCTCTTTGTCAAGAATCCCTCCAAATAGGACCGGGTGTGAGGTAACTCCTGTCATCCCAGCACTTTGGGAGGCCTGGGCGGGAGGATTGCTTGAGCCCAGGAGTTCGAGATCAACCTGAGCAACACAGCCCAGGCGTGGCGGCGGGCACCTGTAGTCCCAGCTACTTGGGAGGCTGAGGTGGAAGGATCACTTGGGCCCAGGAAAGCTGCACTCCAGCCTGGGCAGCAGAGTGAGACCCCCCCACTAAAATAATAATAATAATAATAGTAATAATTCCAAACAGCTATAGATTCGTGTTTCATGAAGGATGGGGTTGTGGATTTGTGGAATTTGCATAGGATATTAGAACAAATGGGTAAAGAATCTCACTGTTCGCTGACTGGTAAGAATATGCTGGTTCTTCACCAGGAGTGGTGGCTCACGCCTATAATCCCAGCACTTTGGGAGGCCGAGGTGAGATTGCCTGAGCTCACGGGTTCGAGACCAGCCTGGGCAACTTGGCAAGACCTCCTCTCCACAGTAAATCAAAAAATTTGCCGGGCATGGTGGCACATGCCTGTAGTTCCAGCTACTGGGAAGACTGAGTGGAAGGATCGCCGGAGCCCAGCAGATCAAGGCTGCAGCGGCCATGAATGTGCCACTGCACTCCAGCCTGGGCGGCAGAGTGAGACTTCAACTCCAAAAAAAAGAATATGCTAGTTCCTAGTTTCAAGGGCAGGAAAAGTGTAAATGTTTACAAAGAAGAACATGCTGGTTAATCTTAGTTACCTCTGGCCCTCCTTCATTCACTGCTGTCTTTCTTGAATGTTGACATATAAGAAGTACTTTGGAGACATTTATCAGACATTCATTCGTTCTGTAAATGTTTCTTGAGCTATTCCCTTCTTCAGGAACAGATGGGGTAAGGGAATTCATCCATCAATGTGATGGCTTTTTTTTCTTTTTTTAGACACTAGACATCCAGACTGTAGTTTAGTGTCATGATCACAGCTCACTGCAGCCTCGAACTCCTGGGCTCAACCAGTCCTCCCACCTCAGCCTCCCAAGTAGCTGGGACTACAGGCATACACCACCATGCCCAGCTAATTTTTTCATTTTTTTTTTTTTTTGTAATGTTGAGGTCTCACTACATTGCCCAGACTGGTCTTGAACTCCTGAGCTCAAGCAATCCTTCCAGCTCAGCCCCCCCCAAGGTGTTGGGATTACAGGCATGAGCCACCACACCTGACTGATCTTAATTTTTGTAGCTTTATTAATACATGTTGATATGGAGGGGCAAGTCCCTAAAACACGCTATTTTTCTTCAAGAATGTTTTGGCTATACTTCGCCCTTTGTTTTCCCATACAAATTTTAGATTAGTTTGTGAGGTCCAGAAAAAAATCCTGTTGGAAATTTGACTGTAATTCCTCCCGCCTCGGTCTCCCGAGTAGCTGGAACTACAGGCATGGCATGGTGGTTTGCGCCTAGAGTCCCAGCTACTTGGGAGACTGAGGCAGGAAGATCTGAGCCCAGGAGGCTGAGACTGCAGTGAACCAGGATCATGCTACTGTACTCTGGCCTGGGTGACAGAGTGAGACCCTGTCTAAAAAAAAAATTAAAAAAAAAAATTAGGACCTCATAATATTAGTGTAGAGATAGGCAGGGAGGATATGAAACCACCCAGAGTGCCCAGAAACAGATCCAGGCGACTATGAAATCTTGAAGTATGACAAGATTGGACTTACATATCATTGGGAAAGAGATAGACTACTCAGGTTTACATGGGCTAGAACAATAACTTATCTGCTAGATTCCCCATGCAAAAATGAATTCCAGGTGGCTTAAAGATTTTAAGGGGCAATTATACAGGTTTTTGCCTGTATAATACAATTATATCTTTTACAGAAAGAAAAAAAGAAAGTAAAAGAAGACATCCTTAGGATCTCAGGGTAAGGTCTATTAAGTGCCATAAGCACAGACTGTAAAGCAAACTTCAATCAATTTGAACTACCTTAAACGTAAGAACTTCTCTTTATCAAAAAGCATCACAAAGAAAAAAGACAAGCTGCAAACTGGGAGAAGATAATTGCAGCCCAGAAACAGCAGTGGTGCAGAGCTGACTAATACAGCCCCCATGATCTCAAGGCTGCAATTTATAGGCATTAAGATAAGAAGATTAATCACTTCTAAAATGGTGTAAGAGGTGTTAAAATAGAGGCATGAACAACGTGGTACAGCACCACAAAGAAGGGAAACTTCACTTGGCCCAGGAGCTATTGAAATGCTTGTAAACCAAGAATTGACCTGCAGGCCAGGAATTAAGGGTTAAACAGGGTCTCCCCAGGAGAAGGGTGTTGGGGAACAGCCCAGGTGCAGGAAAAGTCTGTTAAAAAAAAAGCATAAAGAGCCAGTAAAATGCAGTAAAAGACAGAGATGTTGAAATTAAAATCGAAAATCTAAACCCACAGAGAGAGGAGGGAATAAATATATTAAAAATGTAATATGTTACTATAACTGAGCGTTAAATTTAACTACAAAATTATTACTAGCGGGCTAGCAGTTAACCCTGAGGAATGGGAATTGAGTTGGGGAGATGAGAGTACTTTCAGTTTTCACTCTGTGGCCTTTTGTAATATGTATTTGAATTTTGTACAATGACTGTATAAGCTTTTTTATTAAAAATTAAGTAAACCAGACAAGGCAGCTTACACCTGTAATCCCAGCAACCCCAAAGGCTGAGGCAGGAGGATCACTTGAAACCAGGAATTTGAGACCAACTTGGACAACATAGTAAGACCCTGTCTCTAAAAAAAAAAAGAAAGAAAGTCAGGCATAGTGGTGCACACATAGGACGCAGGAGAATCACTTAAGCCCAGAAGTTCAAGGCTGTATGAGTTATGATTACACCACTACCCTCCAGTCTGGGCAAGAGAGCAAGACCCCAGCTCTAGAAAAAGTAGTCTGGGTGCGATGGCGATGGCTGGCTCATGCCTGTAATCTCAGAACTTTGAGAAACTGAGGTGAGAGTATCCCTTGAGCTGGTTTGAGACTACCCTAAGCAGCATAGTGAGACCTGTTCTCTACAAAAAAAAAAAAAAATCAAAAAATTACAGGTGGTGACTTGCACCTGTAGTCCCAGCTACTCGGACGCTGAGGCGGAAGAATTAAATGAGCCCAGGAGGTCGAGTCTGTGGTGAGCTGTGATTGTACCACTGCCCTCCAGCCTGGGCGACAGAGTGAGACCTTGACTCATAAAATATTAGAATAAGCCGGGCTCGGTGGCTCAGCCTGTAATCCCGCGCCTTTGGGAGGCTGAGGTGAGTGGATGGCCCGAGCCCGCAGGTTCGTGACCCGCCTGGGCAGGTGAGACCTCATCTCTACAGTGAATCAGAAAATGAGCCGGGCGTGGTCGCGCACGCCTATAATTCCAGCTACTCGGAAGGCTGAGGCGGAAGGATCGCCGGAGCCCAGCAGGTCGAGGCTGCGGTGGCCGGGAGCGGCCACTGCACTCTAGTCTGGGCGACACAGTGAGACTCCAACTCAAAAATAATACTAGAATAAAATATTTAACTTTAAAAAGTATTTAATTCAGCAGAATTTCAGTTAAATGGGACAGAGTGAATTCACTCATTCAAATCTACTCTTCCCTGAAATCCCATGAAAATGGCAGGAAAGAAAAAAAAAGACTTAAAACCCAAGGAGAACAAGTGATGAGACAACAGCAGACAGCACAATCAAAAGGTAAGTGTGGGATACTCCAAAGAAGACAGGCAAATGAGACAAGCCAGTGCCTCCTGGGCCGCACCCGGGACCTCTTCCATCCACTTTCTAGAAGTGAGACCTAGACATAGCCACTTTCTAGAAGTGAGACCTAGACATAGGTATCTATAAAGCTCTCCAGAGGGTTTCAAGGCACAGCCAAGGTTAAAAACCTCTGACTTGAACTGGGCTCGGTGGCTCAGCCTGTAATCCCACGCCTTTGAGAGGCTGAGGTGAGTGGATTGCCTGAGCCCATGGGTCCGAGACCCGCCTGGGCAGCGAGACCTCATCTCTACAATAAATCAAAAAATCAGCCGGGCCTGGTAGCGCATGCCTGTAATTCTGGCTACTTGGAAGGCTGAGGTGGAGGGATCACCAGAGCCCAGCAGGTCGAGGCTGCAGTAGCCAGAAGCGGCCACTGCACTCCAGTCTGGGTGACAGCGTGAGACTCCAACTCAAAGAAAAAAAAAAAAAAAATCTCTGACTGGGAGTCAGAGAATCTTGTGTGACTTATAGCAAGTTTTCAAAGTTGACCGAACTTTAGTTTTCTTCTAGTTTTTCTTTTTCTTTCTTTCTTTTTATTTCATTTTAATTTTCAGTTGGAGGGATCTCTCTCACTCTGTTGCCCAGGCTAGAGTACAGCGACACGATCACAGCTTCCCACAGTCTCAACCTCCTGGTCTCAGGCAATCCTACTACCTCAGCCTCCCAGATAACTGAGATTACAGGCACACTTCACCATGCCTTTTTTTTTTAGAAATGAGGTCCCACGATGCTGCCCAGGCCGATCTCAAACTCCTGGGCTCAAGCAATCCTCCCGCCTCAGCTTCTCAAAGTGCTGGGATTGAGGGCTTGAGCCACCTCACCCGGACTTAGTTTCCTTCTTGATAAAATAGAGTTAATACTGCTTTGAGCCCCACCTACCTCAAAGGTTCTCGTGGGGATCACGTGAGGTGGTATGAGAGCTTTGGAAACTGAACATTGCTGTTCAGAGGTGTGCCATGACAGAAGAAAATCTGAACTCCACCTGACCCACCTGGCTTCCCAGGGCCTGCCCCCAAATTTCCCACAATTCTCTCCCCAGGCTCACCTCACTTCAAGAACAACCGACCGGCTCCTTTCTGCTCCTCAACCGCCAGGCTGACTGCTGCCTGGAGGCCCTCACACTTGCTGTTTCCCCATATTTTCAAACGTCTGGCAATCTGTCCTAATGTCCTCTGGAGAGGTGCTAACATCATCCCTCTGGAAAGGCCATCCCCAGTTCCCCTATATGACCACCCACCCCCACCTCCCCAGAGACACACTTTTTACTGATTTATTATTATAGCACTTATCAATTCATTTGTTTAAATGACTCTTGTCTGTCTCCTCCACTAAAAAACAAGCTTCATGAGAGCAGGGGTTGGGATTCCAGTGCCTGGCATACAGTAGGTAGGAGGTGTTGAGGATACGGTGCTGACCAAAACAAGCACGGTCCCTGCCTGCTGTGGTCTGAATGTTTGTGTTCCCCCAAAGTTTGTATGTTGGAATCCTAACCACTAAAGCAATGATATTAAGAGATGGGGGCATTAGGAGACGATGGGATTGTGGAAGCAGAGCCCTCGTGAATGGAGTCTGGGCTCTTTCTGAAATAGGCCAGCAGCAGGCACAGTGGCTCACACCTATAATCCCAGCACTTTGGGAGGGTGAGGTGAGAGGATTGCCTGAGCCCATGGGTTTGAGACCAGCCTGGGCAGCTTGGCGAGACCTCATCTCTACAATAAATCAAAAACTTAGCCTGGCATGGTGGCACACACCTATAGTTCCAGCTACTTGGAAGGCTGAGGAAGAAGGATTGCCTAAGTCCAGCAGGTCAAGGCTGTGGTGGCCGTGAGCCTGCCACTGCACTCCAGCCTGAGTGACAGAGTGAAACTCTGACTTAATAAAATAATAAATAAATAAAAGCAACCAATCAGGTGTGCTGGCTCATATCTGTAATCCCAGCACTTTGGGAGGCCAAGGTGGAAGGATTGCTTGCACCCAGGAATTTGAGACCAGCCTGGGCAACATAGCAAGACATTATCTCTACAAAAAGAAAAAAAATCAAAAAAATAAATAACAAGGCCTTGTGGGTCCCTTCCCCCATGGGAGGAAGACACAGCAACAAGATACCACATGAGAACCAAGACAGCGATCATCATCAGAGAGCACCTTGAACTTGGATTTCCCAGCCCCTAGAATTATGAGAAATAAGTGTCTGTTTCTGAGCTACCCAGTCTATGGTATTTTGTTATATCAACCCAAATGGACTAAGACATCACCCTTGGGGAGCATCATTTGGTTGGGGTGGAGGAAGAGGAGCAGATAATAAGCAAGTCAAAAAAAAATAACAGGAGAGTCATATGATGTTGTAAATCCTGGAATGGAAAGAAGTAGGGTATGGTGAAGAGGAACTCAGCAGAGGCCAGTCAGAGACAGCCTCCTTGGGTAGAGGTCAGGTGAAACCTCTCTGAAGAGGCTACAACCTGATGGGTGAGGAAGTCAGCCATGGGGAGGGCAGGGAAAGGGTGTTCCAGATAGAGGTAACAGCAAGTGCAAAGGCCCAGGGGTGGGAAAGAGCTTGGCCTCTTTGAGGGACAGAAAGGAACCCGGTGTGATTGAAACAGCGACAGTAACATGGGAAGAGGTATCTATTTGGATTTTAGTCCAAGTTGCACTAGGAAGCCATGAAGAGTTTTCAACTGGTAGGTAATATGACCAGTGAAGCTAAATACTACATTTAAAATGTCACCGAGCATGGTGGCTCATGCCTAAAATCCTGGCATTTTGGGAGGCCAAGGCAGGAGGACTGCTTGAGTCCAGGAGTTTGAGACAAGGCTGGGTAACATAGCAAGACTTCGTCTCTACAAAAAAATGTTTAAAATTTAGCCAGGCATGGTGGAGCATGCCAGCTACCCGGGAAGCTGAGGCAGGAGGATCACTTGAGCCCACTACACTCCAGCCTGAGCCACAGAGTGGATCAAAGAAAGAGAGAGAGAGAGAGAGAATATAATGAAGCAACCAAAACCATAAAGGGAAGCAACTGATTTATTTCAGAATCTGCCAGAGTCCTGGTTGTGTTTCTGGGGTAGCAAAGCCTGGAGTTAGTGATCCAGTATTTAGAAAGCATCCAAGAGAGGTTTTCATTCAGGATGCTGTGTCTTGCCCCAAAAGTGAACCGTCTGGAAGAAAGCATCACACAGTCACCAAGCAGAGGAAAGCAAGAGAAATCAAACCACCAGGTTCCTGTTGAAGGCCATGAGAAGAGATCACTGCAGAGGAAGTCAGGAGGAAGCTGTTCCGAGGAGGGCCCAGAGTGGGGGACGCACAAATATCACGTGTTTTCCCAGCAGCATCGCAAAGGAGAGTGACATCCCTGCAGGGCTTGCACAGAGGAGACAGGCAGCAGCTGGGCCTTGGAAAGCTTGTGTTAGCGCCTGCTCAGGACAGAGAATGTCCCAGCAGGCAAAGGCAGGCAGCCCAGACCAGGCCAGAAGACCAGGGTCCAGTTCCCCCAGAAGGCAGGTTATCCTTTGCCAGGGGGTCGGCAGGCCACTCCACACGCTGTGTGCATCTGTGTGCTATGGCTGGAAGGGCAACAGCTGGAGGCTGGAGAAGTAGAGCGAGACCAGCTGGCTCTGGCCACAAGGTGGGCGCACGGGCCTGGGCCTGCTAGAAGGCTTAAGGGAGGTTTTGTTAATACTTGGGAGGAAGTAAATCAAGGGAGCAATCTGGAATTAATTTCCAACCTGAGGCTGGAGTGACATGGAGAGCAGGGGTTTCTTATCTACCTCTGACAAGCAGAGGAATCCCACAAAAGGCCTGTCACCCAGGTCCTTTAGTGTTCTTATCTGTCGTAAGGGAGAAGAAAAACTCCTCTCAATAAGGTTTAAAACCATAGTAATATCTGTGTGTGTGTGTGTGTGTATGTGTGTCAGAGTCTCACTCTGTCGCTTAGGCTGGAGTACAGTGGCATGATCATGGCTCACTGCAGCCTTGGCCTCCTGAGCTCAGGCAATCCTTCTGCCTCAGCCTCCCAAGAAGCTGGGACTACAGGCACGTGCCACCATGCTCAGAGAATTTTTTTTTCTTTTTTTTTCCTTTTTTTTCTTTTTTTGATTTGGAGTCTTACTCTGTCGCCCAGACTGGAGTGCAGTGGCCGCTCCCGGCCACCGCAGCCTCAACCTACTGGGCTCCAGCGATCCTTCCGCCTCAGCCTTCCGGGTAGCTGAAATTACAGGTGCGCGCAACCACGCCCAGCTAATTTTTTGATTTATTGTAGAGATTAGGTCTCGCTGCCCAGGCGGGTCTCGAACCCACAGGCTCAGGCAATCCACTCACCTCAGCCTCCCAAAAGCGCGGGATTACAGGCTGAGCCACCGAGCCCAGTGGTGAATTTTTTTATTTTTGGAAGAGACATAAGATGCTGCCTAAGCTTGTTTCGCAACAAGCAAACTTCCTGGGCTCAAGCGATCCTCCCACTTTGGCGACCGAAAGTACTAGGATTACAGACATGAGCCCCCATGCCTGGCCAGAACAATATATGTATACACATTCTTTTTTTTTTTTTTTTTTTTTGAGTTGGAGTCTCACTCTGTCGCCCAGACTGGAGTGCCGCGGCCGCTTCCGGCCACCGCAGCCTCGCCTGCCGGGCTCCGGCGATCCTTCCGCCTCCGCCTTCCGAGTAGCCGGAATTACAGGCATGCGCTACCACGCCCAGCTGATTTTTTGATTTATTGTAGAGATGAGGTCTCGCTGCCCAGGCGGGTCTCAAACCCGCTGGCTCAGGCAATCCACTCACCTCAGCCTCCCAAAGGCGCGGGATTACAGGCTGAGCCACCGAGCCCGGCTATATACAAATTCTTAACTAGAATTCTAAACAAATTTCTTGGGGTGGAATATATACATATATGTATATATGTATAAATATATATACACATATATGGATATAAGCACACATACCTATCTGCATATATTTTATATATTTTTTATACACACACACACATACACATCACATATATACTATTATTTATCTAGTACTTATTGCCAGATGCTAATCTAAGTGCCTTAAGTATATTTTCTCATATAATCCTCATAAGAGATAGATAATCATTATTATCCCCTTTTGCTGTTGAGAGAGTTCAGTATCTTGTCCAAGATCATTTCATAAGAACAGAGCTGGGATTCAGCCCATGAACTTGACTTCGGAGACCACACTCCGGAACAGGCAGCCCACTCTGTTCACAGGTGTAATTAAAGAGGGAATGTTTGAGACAAATATCTGGGGTTAAAGTAACTACACCCTTGAGGTCTCTGGCAGTCTTAACAGGAAATAGGCAAACTGTCTCAGCCGGAGTCCCTTATTACCAACCAGTAATTGACAATAACTCATAAACTAAGAGGCAGGATGGACTGGATTCAGGCGAGCTACAATATTACCAATTACCTGCTGACCTGGAACCTTGGATCAGTCATTGTCCGTTCCTGGGCCTCAGGATCCTCTTTTGTAAAGAGATTTTATGGACAGAACTCTAAGGGCTCTCACTTTCCCATCCCATGAGTCTTTGGATCTGTAAACAATGCCCAACTTCCTATAGTGTATATCTCTGCTCACCAAACAAGGACACTGATGTGGAAGGCACCATTGAGTAAGCTTCTGTGCTGGACACTCTGTATATCTTCCCAGGTGCTCTCTCCACCCCTCCTTCCTGCCCTGTGCCCCTGACCTCCACCGCCTGCATCCCTGGGGCTCCCCATCTGCTCTCTTCTAGCTGGGCTTGGCCAGTGGCAACTTGAGCAGGAGATTGGAAGGCAGAAGGAGAGAGAGGCCCAGGTGTCTGTACACACACACTCACACACTCGCACTCACACGTGACTCTAGCTGCTCCTGCCCTTCTTGTCCACACTCTGGCAGGGGCTGGGTTCTTCTCCCGCCACAGCTCCTGTCCAGGCACTTCGGCCATAGCCCTGCTGTCACTGGGCTTTGAGAACACCATTCTTGGCCAGGCTCAGTGGCTCAGCCTGTAATCCCAGCACTTTGGGAGGCCGAGGCAAGTGGATTGCCTGAGCCCGCGGGTTCAAGACCAGCCCAGGCAACTTGGCAAGACCTTGTCTCTACAACAAAATAAAAATAGCCCGGCGTGGTGGCGCACATCTGTAGTTCCGGCTACTCGGAAGGCTGAGGCGGAAGGATCACTGGAGCCCAGCAGGTCGACGCTGGGGTGGCCGTGAGCGTACATGCCACTGCACTCCAGCCTGGGTGAAGGAGTGGGACTCCAACTCAAAAAACAAAAAAGAGAGAACACCATTCTTACACCGTGCCCCTTTAAATCTGGGGTGGTGATGGCTTCCTGCTATTGCTAGTCTCTCGGTGCTCCCCAAGCCCTTGTTGTTCCTTTAACTGCCCATCCTCTGCTCAATAGCCCATTCATTGAACGTTCTGCATGGAAACCCTTGAAGACGTGCCATCTGTTTCTCCTAGGACCCCGACTGCTGCAGCCCCAGGAGGGTGGCTTTCCTCTTGTCCTTTCCATGACATTGGAAAGCCCCCTGTGTGTCGTGGGACCTCCTTTCTGGAGTCCTGTGGACATCCCCACCAAGCCTTACTGCTGGCACAGGTCCTAGAGATAAGTACTTTTAGGGCGAGAAAGCAGGATTCACCACATCTTCCATAGCGCCAACACCAATGTCGGTGCCAAATGTGACGAACCAAAAGTCTATAACAATTATGAGGTTCAAGCCGGGCATGGTGGGTCACTCCTATAATTCCAGCACTCTGGGAGGCGGAGGTGAGAGAATTGCTTGAGCCTAAGGGTTCGAGACCAGCCTGGGCAGCATGGCAAGACCTCATCTCTCCAATAAAATAAAATAAAATGTGGTACCAACTACTTGGAAGAATGAGGCTGAAGGATCAACTGAGTCTAGTAGGTTGACACTGCGGTGGTTGTGAGCTTGCCACTGCATTCCAGCCTGGGTGACAGAGTGAGACTCTGAGTCCAAAAAAATAAATAAATAAACTTCCCAGACTCTTTTGAGAGAAAAAACCTGGAGTCGGACAGACCTGAGTTTGAATCCTGTCTCAGCTAACTGTGTGACTTCCTGTGCCGTTTGAAAATTGGGGGTAGGCCGGACTCGGTGGCTCAGCCTGTAATCCCAGCACTTTGGGAGGCCGAGGTGAGTGGATTGCCTGAGCCTGTGGGTTCAAGAACCGCCTGGGCAACTTGGCAAGACCTCATCTCTACAATAAATCAAAAATTAGCCGGGTGTGGTAGCACATGCCTGTAGTTCCCGCTACTTGGAAGGCTGAGGCGGAAGGATCACCGGAGCCCAGCAGGTCGAGGCTGCGGTGGCTGGGAGCAGTCACTGCACTCCAGTCTAGGTGACAGAGTGAGACTCCAACACAAAAAAAAAAAAAAGAAAGAAAGAAAATTGGGGGTAAAAAAACTGCCTCTCAAGTTTGCCATATGGATTAAGACAACCTGTGTGAGGGCTTAGCACAGTACCTGGCACATAATAATTAGATGCTCGGTAAGTGTTCATTCCCTGCATCTCTCTTAGGTACCTGGGAGGCCATGAGAACGCTTGATGAGGTCAAGTGTCTTCTCCAGAAATACTACACCACCTCCTTGAGTTCTCCCGTGAAATAGCCAAGCGCTGACATGGCAATAGACCAAGGCAGGAAAAAAAAAGAAAAGAAAGAGCAACTCATCAGAAACCAGGCTTTTGTCACAAAGAAGGAAAAAAAAAAACAATGCTCAAACCCAACTGCAGCAAGCAATTAAGGAACAATAGCTAAATACTTTCTAAAATTAGAGACAGAGAAACCATCGCAAGTGATCAGAATGCCTTTGTCTGCACTGACCCTCTGCTCCCAGGGAAGATCTTGGCTCACGTGAGATGGAGTCTGGGGATCTTGGCATCTTTTGTAGTTGCTTCGAGAAATTAAATCTTACACCACCCTTCTATTGACAAGAAAGGAGGGCAGAAGAGGCAGCGAGACCCCTCTCATCAGAAAGCAAGGGCAACTGGAAATGTGACTCACGCCAAGGATGAATTCAGTCCTGAGAGAAGAAACGGTCTGGAAGTTCTCAATGAGAACTATTGACATGCAGCTGGGGTGGGGGGATGTGTGAGCATCTCTGTAGGAGGAAGAGGTCAAAGGGCTTTGGCATCTACCTTTTGCTAAAATCGGAGGCACAAACTCTCACCTTTAACAATAGATTTTTCAAGACAAAAGCAAAGGAGAGGATATTCCCATAAATACAAGTGCTAGAGAATTGCTCTCTTGCCCACGACAGCAGAAGCAAGCTGGCTTCCTTGCCTCGAATTTCTGTATCTACCAAGGCCCCAGGTTCCTAACTGGGTCAAACTTTCTTCTCACTCTTCTGAATCACTTATCACTAACTTGGCCTGTTGACACTTCACTTTACACGCCCTGCCCATCTTCCCCTTCCTCCCAGTTTCTACTATCACAAGCATTGCCAAACTCCCCACGTATCCCAAGTCTAGACTTTTCCACAGACTTTCATCAGATTCTCTTTCCTTGCAACTCCTCTCCTTCAGAAACATTCCACAAAACACCACCAGACGGGTTTCCTAAAATGCTGTGTTCACTATGCCATCCTCTACACCAGGATTTTTTCAAACTATGGTATAAGCAAAGCATGGTGGCTCACATCTGTAATCCCAACACGTTGGGGAGCCAAGGCAGGAGAATCACTTGAGTCCACAAATTCGAGACCAACCTAGGCAACATAGCAAGACCTTGTTTCTACAAAAACATTAGCCAGGCATGGTGGCATGCACCTGTAGTCCCAGCTACTTGAAAGACTGAGGGAGAAGGATCGCCTGAATCCAGGAAGTCAAGGCTGCAGTGAACCATGAGCATGCAGCTGAACTCCAGCCTGGGCGACAGAGTGAGACCCTGACTCAACAAACAAAAAAAGTAAAAACTGTGGGGTAGTTCTCCTGGTGGTATACAAGACAGTTGTGGGTGGGGTACTACACACTGTCAGTGTCCTGCCCAGGTCCCCTTGGCCACGCCAGTCTACCCCATTGCTCATGGGCTGCTGACCGCTCATAGCTGCCCTTGCTCCAAAGGATGGATGGGGCTGAAGGAAATGCCTGACCAGGAAATGCTAGCAGCTTACACCCTGGCTATCACAACCAATGGCTGACACCAGTGGTGATATCTACAAGGTTCAAAAGTCTCTTTGCCCAGAGGCAGGATGCCTGTGTGACATTGCTCATGCTCTGGAACTCTATGCGGGAAAAGCAGGAAAATGTTTTGCTGAAACCATGCTGTTGCTTGGCTTCTTTCCCGCCATGTCCTGTTTTCCGTATTTCCTTCTAAGTTCACTTGCTCAGCAAATAACCAGAACAAGCAAGCACCCTGTTTCAGGCTCTACTTCTAAAACAGGTGGCAAGAGATGAACTTTTTTAGTTAGATATTTAAATAAACGCTAGAAAAAGTATAATTAGCACATCTCATCCAAGCTATCAGGAACACTGATTCTTAGGAAAGATTAAATTTGCTTAAGTTAAAAAAGTGAGAGGAAAGTTAAAAAAAAAAGAAAAGCATTGGCCAGGCACAGTGGCTCATGCCAGCACTTTGGGAGGTTGAGCCAGGAGGATTGCTTGAGGCCAGGAGTTCAAGATCAGCCTGGGCAACATAGCAAGACCTCATCTCTACAAAAAATTTTAAAAATTAGCCAGTGGTATGCATGTGACTGAGACAGAAAGATCACCTGAATCCAACAGGTCAAAACTGTGGTAAGCCATTATCATGCCATTGTACTCCAGCCTGGGCAGCAGAGTGAGACCGCAACTCAAAAGAAAAAAGCTTACAGGAGACAGCCACGCAAGAGATACCAGGATCAGGCAGAACTTGTAAGGTGATAGCTGAAAGACAAAGTCTGAGAAAACATTGCTGGTTGATTTTGGTCCCCAGGAGACATGTGGAGACATCTGTGATTGTCATGATTTGGGAGATGCTCCTGGCCTCTAGGGGGCAGAGATCAAGAGTGTCACTGGCCGGGCTTGGTGGCTCAGCCTGTAATCCCAGCATTTCGGGAGGCTGAGGCAAATGGATTGCCTGAGCCTGTGGGTTCAAGACCAGCTCGGGCAACTTGGAGAGACCTTGTCTGTACAATAAATCAAAACTTAGCCAGGCGTGGTAGCACGCGTCTATAGTTCCTGCTACTTGGAAGACTGAGGCGGAAGGATTGCTGGAGCCCAGAAGATCGATACTGGGGTGGCCGTGAACGTGTGTGCCACTGCACCCCAGCCTGGGCGAAGGAGTGAGACTCCAACTCAAAAAAAAAAAAAAAAAGAGTGTTGCTGGACATGTTATGCACAGAACGGGCCTGCACAGCAGAGGACCATCTGGTTCAAAATGTCAGTAGTGTGCTTGTTGAGAAGGCTTGGTGGATCTATGGGTGAGTCCAAACTCCAGACTTGGCACAGGCAGGAATCCCTGCCCCTCCCCTCTTCTGCCTCTCCCGTGCCACCTGCCTCCCTGTTCCTCTGCTGACCCTTCCCACATTCCCCTCATGCTACTGGACACTCTGGGTCTGTGCTCATGTTATTTCTCCATGCCTGTTCTGTCGTCTCGCCCGGCCTGGAAATTCTGCACCTTTCTCCCCAAAACCCTCTTCTAGCCTTTCTAGCATACACGGATCCTGCATTGGTCAAAGTCTTCCTTTTTAATCACATAATCATGATTACAATCCTGCTTGTTTGACTGCTGTAGATGTCTATCCAAGTAGACGTAAGTTCTTAGAGCAGGTCTGTTGACCCCTGGGGGCTTCCTAGGGATCATGAACCCCTTGAACGTATATACATATGTATAGATCTGTGTGTCTTTCTAAGCATTCTATGTGTGACTCTCTCGTGATTTTTAAGGGGTTTATGACTAGCAAATATCACTGTCCTGGTCAGGCGCAGCGGCTCATACCTGTAATCCCAGCACTTTGAGAAGCCCAGGCAGGATTGCTTGAGTCCAGGAGTTCAAGACCAGCATGGGCAACATAGTGAGACACCGTCTCTACATAAATTTAAAATATTAGTCGGGCATGATGGTGCACACCTGTAGTCCCAGCTACTCGGGAGGCTGAGGTGGAAGGATGGCCTGAGCCCAGGAGGTTGAGGGTGCAGTGAGACATGAACATGTTGCTGCACTGGGCGACAGAGTGAGACTCCAACTCGAGAGGAAGGAAGGGAGGGAAGGAGGGAGGAAAGAAGGAAAGAGAGAGAGAGAGAGAGAGAGAGAGAGAGAGAGAGAGAGAAAGAAAGAAAGAAAGAAAGAAAGAAAGAAAGAAAGAAAGAAAGAAAGAAAGAAAGAAAGAAAGAAAGAAAGAGAGAGAAAGAGCCGGGCTCAGTAGCTCAGCCTGTAATCCCACACCTGGGCAGCGAGACCTCATCTCTACAATAAATCAAAAAATCAGCTGGGCATGGTAGCGCATGCCTGTAATTCCGGCTACTTGGAAGGCTGAGGCGGAAGGATCGCCGGAGCCCAGCAGGTCGAGGCTGCGGTGGCCGGGAGCGGCCACTGCACTTCAGTCTGGGTGACCGAGTGAGACTCCAACTCAAAAAAAAAAAAAAGAAAGAAATCACTGACCTATATGTCAACTACCTTCATGTTCCTTTGTCATGTTGCTGTTGCCTAGCACAGTGCTACTCACATGTGAAGTTGGCTCCAAGAAGACTACCATGCAGAACACATGCACGCTTACATAAATGAACACATCCGATAAATAGTTACCTGGGAGGAAAAGGAGACTGTAAATGCTGGGGAATACCTCAGTTCCCCAATTCTCCTTCTGCAGATTGACCTCTTTGGAAGTCCTTCACATTTGTATAACTATGTATTTCACCAGACTTTTCACTCGTGTATGCCAAGGCAGATCGATGGAAGCTGGAAAGCATGTTTCTTCATTTTGAATTGGTATTTACATTCCAAAAGACGATCAATTCAATCCACTTTTGTTCCTTTCTCCTATGCTTTTGTTTTCAACATTCAGAATCCTCGCAGTAGCTGTTTGTGAAGATAAGAGAGAACAGGAGACAGCCCAAGCTTTTGTTTCTAAATCTGGCAGGCTGTCTTGCAGCAGGGAGAGCTGGCTTTCTAATCCAATCCTGGAGACAGTGCATCCTGTTTAAGTTGAACTCTGTTGCTCAGATACGGGGTGTGATGCTAAGAGGACTTACTTTCTCCTGCATATTTCCACATCACACTTTCAGGAACATATAAAGGGTGACCCCCAAAAATCTGGAATTTATTTCTACAAACTTGAGTATTTATTCTTACCTATTTAAACTTTAGTCACCTTGTTTTATTTTGTTTTTTGAGTTGGAGTCTCACTATGTCGCCCAGACTGGAGTGCAGTGGCCGCTCCCGGCCACCGCAGCCTCACCTGCTGGGCTCCGGCGATCCTTCCGCCTCAGCCTTTCAAGTAGCTGGAACTACAGATGCACGCTACCATGCCCGGCTAGTTTTTGATTTATTGTAGAGATGAGGTCTCGCCAAGTTGCCCAGGCGGGTCTCTAACCCGTGGGTTCAGGCAATCCACTCATCTCAACCTCCCAAAATGCGGGATTACAGGCTGAGCCACCGAGCCCGGCTTAGTCACCTTTAAAGTACTCTCTAGGCTGGGCACGGTGACTCAAGCCTGTAATCCCAGCACTTTGAGAGGCTGAGGTGAGGGGATTGTCTGAGCCCACGAATTCAAGAACAGCTTGGGCAACTTGGAGAGACCTCATCTCTATGACAAATCAAAAAATTAGCTGGGCATGGTAGCACGTGCCTGTAGTTCCAGCTACTTGGAAGGCTGAGGTGGAAGGATCACCTGAGCCCAGCAGGGTGACACTGGGGTGGCCGTGACCATGCCACTGCACTCCAGTCTGGGCAACGGAGTGAGACTCCAACTCAAAAATAAATAAATAGATAGATGGATAGATAGATAAAATAAAGTACTCTCCAATTGATGCAATAATACACCTGTTGAGAGGCTTTTTCCACTACTCAAAATTGAACCTGTCCATTTTGATGCCTTTTAGTGTTTCTGCTGTTTCTGTTTCACCTCCTCCACGTTGGCAAACGATCTCCTTTGAAAACTTTCTTCATTTGGGGATACAAAACAAAACGAAAAGGCACCTGGAGGAAGATCAGGTAAATAGGGAGGGTGGGGCGTGGGGGTCAGACTGTTTTGGGGCAAAAACTCCCAAACGCTCAGTACAGTGTGGGCAGTTGTTTGTGTAAATCATGCATCATGATGGGCAAATGCACTGAAAGAATCTAAAAAAAAAAAAAAGTTAACAGAGGCCAAACGCAGACTCTCACAACAACGCTATCTGGTACACTGATGCCGATGGGTTCCTGGAACACTTACCTAGTAGGAGAAGTCTGTACTACAAGAGGTTCGCCCTCCAAAAAATGATTCCAGTTTTTTTTTTTTTTTTAAGTCCCTTCGTATTCCGTTTCTTGAATACTGGGATGATATAAATGGTTTCTATGGGGAAAACCAGCTCAGCCTTGAAAAGTCCAGGACACCTGCATTTCAGTATGAGAGGTAATGGAAACTGATTGTTTTCTCCCCACACCCAGCCCAGAAGGACCGTTCACTGGATGTTTACCATGTTCTAGGCACTGACCAGCACCAGGTTGTGTTTTGAGGATACTGCCCTGGTGGGAAGCCATAGTTCAGTGCAGACATAGATTTTTTTTTTTGTTTTAATTGTATAATCAATTTAACAAGTGCTATGTCGTATGAAACAAAGTTTATGGGAGGCCATTAATTTGGACTAGCCTAATGCAGTAGGCCCCAGCAGTCCAGACCAAACAAAAATGGAGTCACTTGTGCTAAGTGCCGTGTGATCAAACTGATATGAGACTTTTTTCCTTCAAAAAAAACCAGGCTGAGCGTGGTGGCTCACACCTGTAATCCCAGCACTTTGGGAGGCCGAGGTGAGAGGATTGCCTGAGCCCACAGGTTCAAGACCAGCCTGGACAACTTGTCAAGACCTCATCTCTACAATAAATCAAAAAATTAGCCAGGCTTGGTGGTACACGCCTGTAGTTCCAAATACTTGGGAGGCTGAGGTGGAAGGATCGCCTGAACCCAGCAGGTTAAGGCTGTGGTGGCTGTGAGGTGCCACTGTACTCCAGCCTGGGTGACAGAGTGAGACTCAAACTCAAAAAAACAAACAAACAAAAAACCCAGGAGATTCTGGTCAACCTGAGTCAGCAAAATAAGGCCGTCTCCTCTGTGTTAACCCTGTAAGGAAAATAACTTTGAAACAAACAACCGTTCTGCTTTTTGTTCTTTGCTTCTGCTTTCTTCAGCCCTGTTCTGTCTAAAAAGCCAGACTCCTCTATTCAGCTTTCAGAACACTCATACAATTTTACAGAAAGAAGTGTTAGCTGGGCTCAGTGGCTCAGCCTGTAATCCTGCGCCTTTGGGAGGCTGAGGTGAGTGGATTGCCTGAGCCCGCGGGTTCAAGACTCGCCTGGACAACTTGGCGAGCCCTCATCTCTACAATAAATCAAAAATTAGCCAGGCATGGTAGTGCGCCCTGTAGTTCCAGTACTTGGAAGGCTGAGGCGGAAGGATCCCCGAGCCCAGCAGGGAGGCTGCAGTGGCCGGGAGCCCACGAAGGGGGAAGAGGAGAAAAAAAAAAAAAAAAAAAGAAGAAAGAAAGAAAGAATGTTGCCAGATTCTAGAATCACAATAAAAGTCAACTAAGATCCTTAAAAATCTTAACAGGCTCACACCTCTAATCCCAGCACTTTGGGAGACTGAGGCAAGAGGATCGCTCGAGCTCAGGAGTTTGAGACCAGTCCAGTCTGGGTAACATAGTAAAACCTTGTCTCTACAAAGACTTAAAAAAAATTCCAAAAATTTAGCAGAGCGTGGTGGTGTGCACCTATAGTCCCAGGTACTCGGGAGACTGAGGCAGGTAGGTTCTTGTGAGCCCGGGAGTTTAAGGCTGCAGTGAGTCATGATCATTCCTCTGCACTCCAGTCTGGGTGACACACGGGGGACCTGCTCCCACCGGGTTTTGGGTTTCCTGAAGGAGAGACAGGCTAGGCAAAAGACGAAAATTATACACTTGAACACCTGCTTGCAGGACAGATGTCTGCAGGACAGATGACATTTAATGTTAGTTAACAGAAAGCTTTTATACCATTCGTAAAGGGCCAAGACAAAGAAAATTCCTTCACGTACATATCCTTTAAAAGTTACCACCATCTAGCGGTCTAGAAGGAACAAACAAGCCAAGAACACTATCTGCTTTCAGTCAATAAGTCTTTTTCATAAACCCAAAAAATGATAGTTTTACCCAAAGTCCCAATTACAGTCCTTGAAATATCCAAGAAAGTTCCAAGTGCACATTTCTCCATGTATCAGGAGTTTTCTTTTGGGGCTTCTGTGACCTTCAAAGCTTCGAAATCACCTCTCTTGTCCAGGTGTCTTTGTTACTTTTTCTTATCCTGCAGTTTTTTATTTCTAAGAAAACTCAAAAGAAGCTTTTAGTGATGTTTCCCAGCCTCTCAAGGTTGCTTTCTGTCTTTAGTTAATTTATCATAAAAGTATCCAATTAGTATATTATGAATTCAGTGAAAACCCACTCTATAAACATTAACTTAGAATTTTAACTATTGAATTAAGTAAAAACCTTAATGATTAATCTTCATCCTAAATCTGTGAAAACAGTGTTATAAACCACCTACATAACTCCTAGATAAGTGTTAGAACTTATAATAATTCATAATGAACTTTCTATAAACTTGTGCTTCTAAAACACCTTATGTCTAAACACTAAACTACATAATTCTAAATCAAATAAGGAGTGAATATACTTATATCATTTTTTATTCAAGCAATATCTAGTAACTTATAACCAAGTGAAAGAAAGCATTCTTGATGTGCTTCAGAGTTTAACCCTTGCATATGTTAGAAAAGGCCAAACGGCATAGTGGGAAATGGAAAAATGAACCATGGCATTCCCAGGTTAGCTGTGAGTACTTCACATAAACATGCCATTTTCTTCTTCCATGACTACACGGAATTCTTCGGCCGTACCAACAGTAAAGGTGGAAGACAGAAGGGCCTCAGCTTCCCGGGCTCACCCTGCGCCCCGGGGTCTTCGGCCCACCAGGACCCTGTCAATCAGGTGGGCCTCCAAGGCTGGCTTCCAACAGTGACAGAGTGAGGCCCTGACGCAATAAATAAATAAATGAATAAATAAATGCATAAATAAAATTTTTTTTTTTGAGTTGGAGTCTCACTATGTCGCCCAGACTGGAGTGCAGTGCCGCTCCTGGCCCCTACAGCCTCGACCTGCTGGGCTCCAGTGATCCTTCCACTCAGCCTTCCAAGTAGCTGGAACTACAGGCGTGCGCTACCACGCCCGGCTCATTTTTGATTTATTATAGAGATGAGGTCTCGCCAAGTTGCCCAGGCGGATCTCGAACCCGCAAGCTCAGGCAATCCACTCTCCTCAGCCTCCCAAAGGCACAGGATTACAGGCTGAGCCACCGAGCCCGGTTAATAAAATCTTTAAAGATCTTTGTTGCCATTTTATCTTCTGAAATTAGACGTGTGCAAAGTAATGCTGAGGGTGGGGTGAGCCCCTCTGTTCCTATTCTAATAGAGCATAATGATTCAGGATTCAGTAACTGGGCCCCAGAGTGGACTCCCCCACTGACCAGGTGAGAGACCCAGGCAAGTCCCTGATGGCGATTGCTGCCAAAAGAGGCAGCTGAAATCCTTTTAGAAATCTGGGAGGAATATACCCACTTCATGAACACTGTCTCTGAGTAGTAGGATTACAGGTGGTTTATTTTTCTTGTATTTGCTCCTATTTTTTATATTTTCCACAAAGAACAGAATCCTTTGAAATCAGAAAATCACTAAATTTTTTTTAACATGGCTTAATACTTAGAAATATGTTGCAAGAGGCCGGGTGTGGTGGCTTACGCCTATAATCCCAGCACTTTGGGAAGCCGAGGCAGGATGATTGCTTGAGCCCAGGAGCTTGAGACCAACCTAGGCAACATAGTGAGACCCCATCTCTACATAAAGAAAAAAAAAATGGTCGGACATGGTGGTGCATACCTGTAGTTCCAGCTACTCAGGAGGGAGGATAGCTTAAATCCAGGAGTTTGGGGCTGGGGTGAGCCCTGATGGTGCTGCTGTATTCCAGCCTGGACGACAGAGTGAGACCCCAACAAAACAAAACAACCCTCTTGGGTACCCTCCCACTGTGGGAACTTTTCTGTCCTCTCAATAAATCCTGCATAAAACAAAAAACAAAAACACAGGAAATTAACATGGTCCCTTAATGATTATTTTCTGTACCATAATCCTGCACTACTGCTATAGTGAATGATGCATTCTATTTATTTATTTATTTATTTATTTATTTTTGAGTTGGAGTCTTACTCTGTCACCCAGACTGGAGTACAGTGGCATGCTCTGGGCCACCGCAGCCTCGACCTGCTGGGCTCTGGCGATCCTTCCGCCTCAGTCTTCCAAGTAGCTGGAACTACAGGCGCGTGCTACCACGCCCGGCTGTTTTTTTTTGATTTACTGTAGAGATGAGGTCTCGCCAAGTTGCCCAGGTGGGTCTCGAACCCCGCGGCTCATGCAATTCACTCACCTCAGCATCCCAAAGCGCAGGATTACAGGCTGAGCCACTGAGCCCGGCTGATGCATTCTATTTATATTGATTTTCCAGAGAGCTAAGGCTTATCCAAATATATAACTTTTTTAAATGTTTTGCACATCCCTCTAAAATAAGTTTGCTGAACAGAGTTTAATGTTTTCTTGGGGATTCAAGGCTATATCAGTGAGATGGCATGATGTTAAGACACAGTCATGCCTTCAGGGCCTGTGGGATTCTAGAAGTGTATTCCCCCTCACATTCCCACAGTTTTAGGGGTCCTGCGCTGCGATACTTCCACAGTTTTACCAGTTTTGTTCTGTGATTCACTATCCAGTATCTGTTTTGCTTTGTTGTTGTTGTTGTTTGAGCCGGGTCTCCCTCTGCCGCCCAGGCTGGAGTGCAGTGTCATACTTACGGCCTCCCCAGCCTCCACCTGCTGGGCTCCAGCCATCCTTCCGCCTCAGCTGTCCAAGAAGCCGGAACTACAGGCACGCACTTCCACACCCGGCTAATTTTTGATTTATTGTAGAAATGAGGTCTCGCCAAGTTGCCCGGGCTGGTCTCAAACCCATGGGCTCAGGCAATCCACTCAAAGGGCTGGGATTACAGGCTGAGCCACCTAGCTCAGTCCTGTTATTTTTTACTTTTAAAAAAAACTTGTTCATTTGCTACCTCCTAGCACACAGATTGTCCGCTAAAAGAAACCAGGACCATTTAGAGAAATGACTCATTCCAGATCTGGAGAAATGTGTAAGAAGATCCTAGAATAATACCTTATGTGCCAGAAAGAAGAAAGTTATCAAAGACTCCTCCGTTGGCTCAAAGAGGCTCAGAAGCTAACATGAAGAGCCTCCTACCTGCTAAAGGTAGGAAAATTTAAACATCAAGAAGCTAAAAACATCAGTGGATGGAATCACGTCAAAAAGTTTTAACTCGAGTTTATCATGTGACTCGAAAATAATTTTTTATCAGTCACCTCTGAGATGCGAGGAAATCACTAATTATTTTAAAAACTGGTCATTAAAGAAAAGAATCAAACATTTATTCTCTTTCCTTTGTGATCTGTTCCAAAGAGTAATTAAATGGTTGATGAAGAAAAAATTATCTTGGTCTACTTTGTATTCCAACTAAGAAACGGAAAAGAAATAATGGGATTAGAATATCACCAATTTGCAAGACTTAATGATTTACGGGAGTAGCAATGAGCATAAATGGTTGCTATCATGACAAGAAAGACCACCAGATACTGGGCCCTTCAGACAGAAGTAAACGCCACCACCTGAGAAGGATCCTTGTCTCTCCCCATACCCCACTGCAAAAAAAAACCCCTAAATCAAGCTGCGTGCAGTGGCCCATGCCTGTAATCCCAACACTTTGAGAAGTGGAGGCGAGAGGATTGCCTGAGCCTGAGCCTGAGCCCAGGGTTCGAGACCACCTGGGCAACTTGGCAAAACCTCGTCTCTACAATAAATAAAAAAAAATTAGCTGGGCACGGTGACACATTCCTGTATTCCAGCTACTGGGAAGGCTGAGGTGGAAGGATCACCTGAGTCCAGCAGGTTGAGGCTTCAGCCTGGGCAACAAAATGAGACTCTGACTCAAAAAAATAAAAAACCCAAAACAAACAAAAACCTGAATCGGGTCAAGCCTCTAGATATAATGAGGAACTTACAAGAAATAGAGGTGAAACATGATAAACAACATCATGAAGATACATTAGTAAAATTGAAGCTAGCCACGCGTGGTGGCTCACACCTGTAATCCCAGCACTTTGGGAGGTGGAGGCGAGAGGATTGTCTCAGCTCAGGGGTTCGAGACCTGCCTGGGCACCTTGGCGAGACCTCTTCTCTACAATAAATCAAAAAAATTAGCCAGACCTGGTGGCTCATGTCTGTGGTTCCAGCTACGTGGAAGTCTGAGGTGGAAGGATCGCCTGAGCTCAGCAGGTCGCAGCTGTGGTGACAGTGAGCAGCTTGCCACTGCACTCCAGCCTCGGTGACAGAGTGAGACTCCAACTCAAAAAAAAAAAAAAGTCGAAGCTATGGGAGATGCCATATAATAAATGAAGCAATTCCTTCAACAAAATATTTCATGAAAAAAAAAAAGACATGGAAGGAAACCTGTAAGTAAACAAGGCAAAATATATAAAACATATACAGATTTTAAAAAATCAGGGAGCTAGGCTCAGTGTCCCAACCTGTAATCCCACACTTGGGAGGCTGAGGTGAGGACTGCCTGAGCCCACGGGTTCGAGACCCGCCTGGGCAGCGAGACCTCATCTCTACAATAAATCAAAAAATCAGCCGGGCGTGGGAGCGCATGCCTGTAATTCCGGGTACTAGGAAGGGTGAGGCGGAAGGGTCCCAGAGCCCAGCAGGTCGAGGCTGCGGTGGCTGGGAGCAGCCACTGCACTCCAGTCTGGGCGACAGAGTGAGACTCCAACTCAAAAAAAAAAAAAAAATCAGGAAATGTGAATACTAATTGGAGATTTGATGATATTAATCATTAATATCATCAAATTAATTAATTAATTTAAAACTTGGTGTAATAATGATGCTGTGGTTGTGATTTTTTTTTTTTTTTTTTTAGTTGGAGTCTCACTCTGTCACCCAGGCTGAAGTTCCATGGCACACTCATGGCCACCCCAGCATTGCCCTGCTGGGCTCCAGCAATCCTTCCACCTCAGCCTTCGAAGTAGCCAGAAAGGCACTAAAGGCATGCACTACCACACCCAGCTAATTTTTTAATTTATTGTAGAGAAGAGGTCTTGTCAAGTTGCCCAGGCTGGTCTCAAACCCACAGACTCAGGCAATCCACTCGCCTCGTCCTCCCAAAGTGCTGAGCCACCAAGCCTGGCTGGTTGTGATTTTTTAGGGAAAAACCCTAGGCTGAATGCAGTACCCTCAGCCTGTAATCGCAGCACTTTAGAAGGCCAAGGCAGGAAGATTGCTTGAGGACAGGAGTTTGAGACTAGCCTGGGCAACACAGTGAGACCTCATCTTCCCCCCCCCCCCCCCCAAAAATTAGCTGGACAAGTAGTTCACCTGTAGTCCCAGTTACTGAAGAAGCTGAGGCAGAAATATGGCCCGAGCCCAGGAAGTTGAGGCTGCAGTGACCCCTGATTGCACCACTGCACTCCAGCCAGGGTGGCAGAGTGAGTCTCTGAAAAATAAGGAGAGAAAGGAGGAGAAAGAGGGAGAGAGGAAGGAGAAGGAGGAGGTGGAGGAGGAGGAGGGCAAGCCATTATTTTTTAGAGAAACATTTCATTTGAAATGTTTACAAATGAAATATGATGTTTGAGATTTGCTTCAAAATGGTCGGGGGAGGGAGAAGGAGGGGCGTGATGGGCATTGACCCTTGTGTCAAAAATTATTAAACTGGTAATAAGTTCTTCAGTTTTATTTTTCGCTTTTCTTTACTTTTGAATATGCTTGAAATTTTTCATAACTAAAACATTCTACAATTTATGGCTGGAACTTGAAATTTTCAGAAAAGAAAAGGAGGAAATTTTTAAAATTATCCATAATCCTACCCTGCAAGATAATCACTACTATCATTTTCCAGTATATCCTTTGAGGCTTTTAAATAATATATACAATAGAAATCCTGCTGTGAATATTGTTTTGTAATCTGCTTTCTTAAGATTGTATTTTTCTTTGTCATTAAAAATTCTAAAAGATTATTCTTAATGTTTTCAATGGCATTTTAGTTCCTAACATTTATTTAATCAATGCTCTATTTTTGCTACTAAAAATTATGCAGAAACAAACATCCTTGAAAAATCTTTATTTTCAGACAACACTGGCTTTTTAACAAGTAGAATTACTAGTTAAAAGAATATAAACATTTTCAGTTACTTATAATAACATTACACCCAAGCCGCTCGCCAGGACAATTGTGTCCATTTGTGTGCCTGCCAGTTGTGAGATAGAATTCCCCTTTTCCCAAAACTTGACTCTCTGGAAGCTCTCAAATTTCCCTTATTTAATAAAGAATTCTAAGTCAAAAGAGCAATTGATAAGTTTGTTGGAGCCAGACACACCTATCTTTGAATCCCTATTAACTGTGTGATATTAGGAGAGTTGCTTGACATCTCTGGACCTGTTTCCTCCTCTCTAAAATGAGGGAAAGAATGACATTGAGAAGTCATAGCATTGAATAAGACATAAAGGAAGGTAAGCTAGATCATCTGTAAATTTCTTAGCACAATGCCTGGTTTGGGAAAGTTAACTATAGCTACCATCATTATGGCATTAGTCTATCTTGGCTTCCTGTAGAATGAAATTCAGTTTTGTAACAGCTCTTCTTATTTTTCATGAAGAAGCCTTTTTACTTGCTTCTGCATCCAAGCCTGTATTTAAGATGGCTTAGGGATAGCCAGGTGCAGTGGTTCACGTCTGTAATCCCAGCAGTTTGGGAGGCTGAGTCGAGAGGATTGCCTGAGCCCAGGGGTTCAAGACCAGCCTGGGCAACTTGGTGAGACCTCGCCTCTACAATAAATCAAAAAATTTAGCCAGGTGTGGTGGTGTGGGCCTGTGGTTCCAGCTACTTGGAAGGCTGAGGCCAAAGGATCGCCTGAGCCCAGCAGATCGAGGCTGCTGTAGCCGTGAGTGTGCCACTGCACTCCAGCCTGGGCGACAAAGTGAGACTCTGACTCAAAAAAAAAAAAATGAGCCGGCTCGGTGGCTCAGCCTGTAATCCCAGCACTTTGGGAGGCTGAGGTGAGTGGATTGCCTGAGCCCGCGGGTTTGAGACCAGCCTGGACAACTTGGCGAGACCTCATCTCTACAATAAATTTTTTAAAATTTGCCGGGCGTGGTAGCGCATGCCTATAGTTCCAGCTACTTGGAAGGCTGAGGCGGAAGGATCGCCAGAGTGATCAGCAGGTCGAGGCTGCGGTGGCCGGGAGTGGCCACTGCACTCCAGTCTGGTGACAGAGTGAGACTCCAACTCAAGAAAAAAAAAAGAGATGGCTTAGGGATGTTAGGATGCTTTTGGTAGTTGCAAATAACAGAAACCTCAAGTCTGACAGATCTTGCAGCATCACCTAGAGGTAAGAAGGACCAGATACTGACTCGCTCTGTTCTTAGCAATTCCCTTGGCTCTACCCTGCTGCGGGTTGTTTTCTTTTTTCTTTTCTTTCTTTTTTATTCATATTTTTTATTTTAAAATTGTGGGGTACAGTTAAGGGTTAGGTATACAAATATGCATTGTCCAGGTACCCTTGTTGATGAGGTGTGCCCGTCCCTTCCCCATCCCGTCAGATATTGACTACCGTTAATCCCACCTCCCTTCCCCTCCCTGCCCCCCCATAGTTTCCTGTCACTGTCAATCCTTTTCTTGTAGTATTACGATAGTTGTTCAAGGTCCACTTATGAGTGAGATCATGTGATACTCAGATCTTTCTTTCTGTGAGAGATCACTCGTATTATAAACTCTAATTCCATCCAGGTTACTGCGAAATTCATGATTTTATTCTTTTTTTATGGCTGCGTAATATTCCATTGTGTATTTTTTTTTTTTTTTTTTTTTTTTTTTGAGTTGGAGTCTCACTCTGTCTCCCAGACTGGAGTGCAGTGGCCGCTCCCAGCCACCGCAGCCTCGACCTGCTGGGCTCCGCAAATCCTTCCACCTCAGCCTTCCAAGTAGCCGGAATTACAGGCATGCGCTACCACACCCGGCTGATTTTTTTGATTTATTGTAGAGATGAGGTCTTGCTGCCCAGGCGGGTCTCGAACCCGCGGGCTCAGGCAATCCACTCACCTCAGCCTCCCAAAGGCGCGGGATTACAGGCTGAGCCACCGAACCCAGCTATGTACCACATTTTTTTAATCCAGTCCTCTTTTGATGGACAGCATGGTTGGTTCCATGATCTTGCTATTGTGAACAATGCTGTGATAAACATACGTGTGCAGGCATCTTTTTTATAGAGTGATTTGAGTTCTTCAGAGTATATTCCCAGGAGGGGGATTGCGGAGTCATATGGAAGGTCAATTTTTAGAGTTTTAGGAATCGCCACACACTGATTTCCACAGAGGCTGCACTAGTTTGCACTCCCACCAACAGGGTAGAAGTGTTCCCTTTTCTCCACGTCCTCTCCAGCATCTGTCATTTTTTGAGTTATTGATAATGACCATTCTGACTGGAGTTAAGTGGTATCTCAGTGTAGTTTTAATTTGCATTTCCCTGATGATTAGTGAGGTTGTTTTCAACACCATACTAATGTCCCTAGAATAAGGCAGCTGTCAACAGTACCTAAATCTATATCCTTCTTCATTCATTTCCAGGTGGAAGAAGAAAGACGGCTGGGAGCAATGGCTCACAACTGTAATCCCAGCACTTTAGGAAGCCAAGCTGGGAGGATTGCTTGACCCAGGAGTTCGAGACCAGCCTGGGCAACGTACCAAGACTCCCATCTCTGCAAAAAGTCAAAAAATGAGTCAAGTGTTATGGCATGTGCCTGTAGTCCCAGCTACTCGGGAGACTGAGGAAGAAGGATTGCGTGAGGAGGTCAAGGCTGTGTTGAGTCATAATCACGACACTGAGCTCCAGTCTGGGCAGGAGAGTGAGACTCCAACTCAAAAATAATTTTAAAAAAAGAATTCCTGCCTGCCATCATCCAGTTACAGCTTGAGATTCATACTGATTGGAAAAACTGTTCCATTTGATTTAGGGGTTTGCTTTTTGTTTGTTTTATTTTTTGAGTTGGAGTCTCACTCTGTCAGCCAAGCTAGAGTGCAATGGCACTCTCACAGCTACCGCAGTCTCAACCTGCTGAGCTCAGGCATCCTTCCACCTCAGTCTTCCAAGTAGCTGGAACCACAGGCAGGTACCACCATGCCTGGCTATTTATTTATTTGTTTGTTTGTTTATTTATTTATTTATTTATTGTAGAGACAAAGTGTTGCCAAGTTGTCCAAGCTGGTCTTGAACTCCTTGGTTCAGGCAATCCTCTCACCTCTACCTCCCAGAGTGCTGGGATTACAGGCATGAACCACAGCACACAGTTTGGTCTGTTTGTATTTGCTGGAATTCAATTAGCTGATTCTAAAAGGGCCAAGACAAAACACAATTGAATAAGAAGAACAAAGTAGGAGGACTTGCTGTAACAGACAGAATAAAGAGCCCCCAACGTATCTTTACGTGACATTTGCTACACAACACTCCCTGTGGGACTGGGTAGCCCACAGATCAGTGAGGAAAGAATAGACTTTTAAATAAATGATGCTGATCAAATTGAGCACCCATGCAGAAAAATTGAAATTGCCTTCATTCCTATCTCATATCATGCACAACATTCAGTTCCAGGTGGAACTGGTCTAAGTATAAAACGAAAAACTATAAAGCTTTTACAAGATAAGACCTCAGGACAAGAAAGGATTTCTTCAACAAGACACAAAGAGCACTAACCCTAATGGAAAAGATTCCTAAATGTGCTTACTTCAGAATTAAAATTTCCTATTCACTGAAAGATACCACTGTTAGAGTAAAAAGTCAAGCAGAGTAGTGGAAGGTATTTGTAATTGATAGAGGACTGCTTAGTGTCCAAGCCACATGATGAACTCTCACAAAGCAGGAAGAAAAAGACATATAGCTCAGAAACAAATGGACAAGAGGCTTGAATGGGAGCTTCACAGAAAGGAAATCCAATGCTCTTCCTCATTAGTGATGGGGGGATGCAATTTAAAATGGATGCTGTCATCACATACCAGAGGTAAACATGTACAAGATGAGCGCATCAAGTATCAGAGATGTTCTTTTCTTTCTTTCTTTCTTTCTTTTTTGTTTGAGATGGAGTCTCATTCCATCGCCCAGGCTGAAGTGCAGTGGCACACTCACAGCCACCCCAGTGTCGACCTGCCGGACTCAGGCGATCCTTCAGCCTCAGCCTTCCAGGTAGCCAGAACTACAGGCGCGCGCTACCATGCCTGGCTAATTTTTTATTTATTGTAAAGACGAGTTCTCGCCAAGTTGCCCAGGCTGGTCTCAAACCTTCAGGCTTAGGCAATCCACTCACCTTGGCCTCCCGAAGTGCTGGGATTATAGGCTGGGCCACAGAGCCCGGTCTGGAGACATTCTTACTGCAGGTGGGAATGTAAACTGAAACTTGGGAAAATGGTTTACATACCTGTAAACATGCAGGTAAACATTCTCTGTGACTCAGCAATCCACTCAAACAGCATTATGCATTTATAACCCCAAATTGGAAACAGCTCAAACATTAATCAACAGCAAAACAGGTAAAGTCTCAGACGAGTTAACCATTCCCAACTCTTAACAAAAGTAAATAATAGTAATAGCTAATACTTACAGGGCGCTGTGTGCTAAATACTACTCTAGGGGTTTAATGTATCACTATCAATGTGTATAATATTATGTACTAATATGGAAATAATCATTACAAATACTAGTAAGGGATTTAGTATGTGCTAGCTACTGTTCTTGAGATCAAGAAGTTAACTAACTGGCTCAAAAATCACACAACTAGTTAGTTATATAATTGGGACTCTGACTTCATGGATCATAATCACTAGGAAGACTGATCTGGTGGCTCACGCCTGTAGTCCTGGCACTTCGGAAGGCCGAGGTGCAAGGATTACTTGAGCCCAGGGGTCCAAGACTAGCCTAGGCAATATAGGGAAACCATGTGTCTACAAAAAAAAAAATCAAAAAATTAGCCAGGCACGGTGGTACACACCTGGGATCTCGGAAGGTTAAGACAGAAGGATTGCCTAAGCCTAGGTGGTCGAGGCTGCAGTGAGCCATGATCGTGTCACTGCACTCCAGCCTGAGCGACAGAATGAGACCCCAACTCAAAAGAAAGGAAGAGAGGGGTCTAAGACAGATTATTATTTTTTTTTAGAAAGCAGGATTTATTAAGAGAACAGAAAAGCTCCCACAGTAGGAGGGGACCCGAGGGGGTTGCCCGGCAGAACCTTAAGAAAAACCAACAGCTAAGAAGTTAGGGTCTGGCACAGTAGCTCACATCTATAATCCCAGCACTCTGGAGGCTGAGGCAGGAGGATTAGTTGAGCCCAAGAGTTTGAGACCAGCCTGGGCAACATAGTGAGACCTCCATCTCTATGAAATAAAATATAATAACATTAGTCAAGTGTGGTGATGTGTGCCTGTAGTCCCAGCTACTCAGGAGGCAGAGATGGGAGAATGCCTTGAGCTCAGGATAAGGGGTCAGTGAACTGTGATTGTACCACTGCACTCCAACCTGGGTGGCAATGTGAGACCCTGTCTCTAAAAAAAAATTTAAAAAGAAAGAAAAAAAAAGTAGTAAGTAAAGAGAGAAAAATGTCATTGTATTTCCCAGTTATTTTAGAAGTAGTCTGAAAAAACTTAGAGCAGAGATTTTTTGGGGGCGGGGTTAGACCCAGGGTAGAAGACAATGGCATACTCCTGGCCACTAAAGCCTCTACTGGCTGGGCTCAGGCGATCCTTCCGCCTCAGCCTTCCAAATAGCTGGAACTACAGGCACACACCACCACACCCATCTAATTTTTTGATTTATTGCAGAGATGGGGTCTCACCGTGTTGCCCAGGGTTGGTCTCGAACCTGCAGGCTCAGCCTATCCTCTCACCCAGCCTAGAGATTTTTTCTTTTTAGATAACAGATTTATTAAAACATAATTCACACACCATGAAATTCACCCTTTCAAGGTGTACAATTCAGTTATTTCTTCTTTTTCGAGTCAGAGTCTCACTGTCTCACCCAGGCTGTCGGGCAGTGGCACGCTCACGGTCACCACAGCCTCAACCTGCAGGATTCAGGCGATCTTTCCACCTCAGCCCTCCAAGTAGCTGGAACTACAGGCTTGTGTCACCATACCTGGCTAATTTTTTAATTTATTGTAGAGATGAGGTCTCGTCAAGTTGCCCAGCTGGTCTTGAACCCCTGACTCAGGCAATCCTCTGGCGTCCACCTCCCAAAATGCTGGTATTATAGGCATGAGTCACTATGCAGGGCTCAACTCAGTGGTTTTTTATGATATTCACAGGATGGTACAACTATCACCACTGTGTGATTTTAGAACTTTTTACTTTTTCAACACTCCTAAAGAAAACCCTTACCCATCACCTGCCCCTTGCCTTTCCTAGTCCTTTCTTCTGGCTCAACTCCGCCCTACTCTAGGCAATGACTAATCTACATTCTGTAGAGAAATGGCTATTCTGGATATTTCAAATAAATACAATTTTACAATATCTGGCATTTTGTGACTGGCTTCTTTCACATAGTCTAAAGTTTTCAAGTTTCATGCTGGGTGCCAAAAAAAATGTATACCTATTTTAAGTGTGACATTCACTCAAAAGATGGCATGAATCAAATGAACACTAGCATCACCATGCTAAAGACAGGGTGGTCAAAGAAAACAGCAGAAGCACAGTGCTACCATACTACACATTGCTACCATAATTCAATTCAACTTCAAAAAGTAATACATAGATGACATCTCTTGAAATGTGGATACATTTTTTGACTCCCCCTGTATGTTATATAATGTATCAGTACTTCATTTCTTCATTTTGCTAAGTAATTTTTTGGTGTATGGATAGGCAATGTTTTGTTTATCCACTCATCTGTTGATGGACGCTTGAGTTTCTCCCACATTTCAGTTATTATGAATAATGCTGCTATGAGCATTTGTTTATGAGGTTTTTTTTTTTGAGTTGGAGTCTCACTCTGTTGCCCAGACTGGAGTGTAGTGGCCGCTCCTGGCCACCGCAACCTCGACCTGCAGGGCTCCGGCAATCCTTCTGCCTCAGCCTTCCAAGGAGCTGGAACTACAGGCCCGCGTTACCATGCCTGGCTAATTTTTTGATTTATTGTAGAGATGAGGTCTCGTCAAGTTGTCCAGGCGGGTCTCGAACCCTCAGGCTCAGGCAATCCACTCACCTCAGCCTCCCAAGGCGTGGGATTACAGGCTGAGTCACCGAGCCCGGCCTGTGTATGTCTTTTCATTTCTCTTGAGTATATGCCTTAGAGTGAAATTTCTGGTTCATATGATAACTACACTTAGCATGTTGAGCAACTGCCAAACTGTTTTCCAAAGTAGCTGCACCATTCTACAATCCCACCAGCCATGTATGAGAATTTCAATTTCTCTATATCCTCACTGGCACCTGTGAGTGTCTCTTTGGTTATAGCCGTCCTCATGGTTAGGGAGTGGTATCTCATGGTACGGAACAGAGTTCGTGGCTGTAGGTTCAACTGAACCTTGAACTCCACAGGAAAAGTCCCTTTCAGCCTCAACCTTTGCGCAGAATCTATTGAGTCTCTCCGCCCCTGGCAGGAAGGGGCTCCTGTCTGTGAGCATGGACAGACTCAAGTCCTTCCTACCGGTCAGACCTGGTCCTGCTCTTTCCCTTGTTGGATGTCCTTTAAAAGGGGGAGGTTCTGAGAGACTACCCACTATGAAGGAAGTTATTTTTCCTGTGGGCCGAACCAGGCCCTGAATCTGCTAACATAGATTTCGATCCTCATGTTGAGAGGAGCTGTCATGCCGGACTTCCAAAGGGAGGCACTATATCTGAGAGGCGGAAGAAATGACCCTGAGCTGAGCTCGGTGGCTCAGCCTGTAATCCCACACCTTTGGGAGGCTGAGGTGAATGGATTGCCTAAGCCCGCAGGCTCGAGACCTGCCTGGGCGGCGAGACCTCATCTCTACAATAAATCAAAAAGCCAGCCGGGCTTGGTGGCTCAGCCTGTAATCCCGCACCTTTGGGAGGCTGAGGTGAGTGGATTGCCTGAGCACGCGGGTTTGAGACCCGCCTGGGCAGCGAGACCTCATCTCTACAATAAACAAAAAAAAAATCAGCCGGGCGTGGTAGCGCATGCCTGTAATTCCGGCTACTTGGAAGGCTGAGGCGGAAGGATCGCCGGAGCCCAGCAGGTCGAGGCTGCGGTGGCCGGGAGTGGCCACTGCACTCCAGTCTGGGCGACAGAATGAGACTCCAACTCAAAAAAAAAAAAAAAATCAAAAAATCAGCCGGGCATGGTAGCGCATGCCTGTAATTCCGGCTACTTGGAAGGCTGAGGCGGAAGGATCGCCGGAGCCCAGCAGGTCGAGGCTGCGGTGGCCAGGAGTGGCCACTGCACTCCAGTCCGGGCGACAGAGTGAGACTCCGACTCAAAAAGAAAAAAAAAAAAAAAAAGAAATGACTCTGAGACAATGGACAACATACGGGCTTTCATCAGGAACTCAGGTACAGGGAAGGTGGACCAGGAGCAACAGGCTAGATGTTTTCAAGTTTCATGTGGGTGCCAAAAAAATGCGTACATCTGCTCCCAACTGTAAAAGGCCACACAGGTTATACAGCGTCTTACATAGGGCGGCGTGCAGGGCTCAGCATGCAGAGGGTGAGGTTTCTAGTGCGCAGGTGCAGTTTGAGAAGGCTCTTAGACAAACGTTGCATGTACACGAGATGGCTATGATTTCTCCCTAGGGGTGGGATTTTTTGGTATTATAGTGAACCCAAGGTGAACTGAAGATAACCAGAAGTTATGGGCATTGATCTAGGTGGGCCTGATCTGGTCTGAACCAACCTGGGGGACTGACTGCCTCAAGGAAGGGTGTGTGAGAACATTTACTAGGCACAGCTGCAAGATGTGGACACCAGGCTTGGCAGACACTTCACCCATGGCCTCAGCATAACCCTGTGTGCCTGAGGGAATGGGGACATCCTGGCTGGCCACTCCCAAAACTCCTCCCCAGGCTCAGCCCTTGCTTGGGGCCATATCCCGGTGTACTTAAATTGTCACTGAGTGTGTGTCACCCGACAGGAGCAAGATTCCTCCTCTCTCCACTATTCTGGATTCCTTCCATAGAAGCACTCTCGCCTCTGGTGGCTTCTCTTTAGGGCCCCGGGAGGAATTTTAAATTTGGCCTCATCAGAAACAAGTATTTAGGGGCAGTTTATTTTGTACAGGAAGGTGTAAATACCACCAGCCACACTGACTCTGACTTCTATTATTTATAAACTAAAATATTCTCAGTTCTTCATCTGAAGAAATAGCTCTGTATTATTGTTGATGTAACTGGGTGATGGGTCTAAAGATTCATACTGGCTGGGCTCAGTGCCTCAGCCTGTAATCCCAACACTTTGGGAGGTCAAGGCGAGTGGATTGCCTGAGCCTACGGGTTTGAGACCAGCCTGGGCAATTTGGAGAGACCTCATCTCCACAATAAAATAAAAAATAGCTGGGCGTAGTAGTGTGCACCTGTAGTTCCAGCTACTCGGAAGGCTGAGGCTGAGGGATCGCCAGAACCCAGCAGGTTGACACTGGGGTGGCCGTGAGTGTGTGTGCCACTACACTCCAGCCTGGGTGAAGGAGCGAGACTCCAACTCAAAAAAAAAAAAAGATTCCTACTATCAGGATCCTGTGTTGATGGCACTTTGAGGGGTGGTCCCCAAGGTACATTTTTTTGTTGTTGTTTGTTTGTTTCTTTAGAAACAGGGTCTTGCTCTGTTGCCCAGGCTGGAGTGCAGTGGTGTGATCACAACTAACTGTAGCCACCAACCTCTAGGCTCAGGTGATCCTCCCTCCTCAGCCTCCAGAGTAGCTGGGACTACAGATGTGTGTCACCATGCCTAGCTAATTTTTAAAATTTTTTATAGAGATAGGGTTCTCACTATGTTGCCCAGGCTGGTCTTGAATTCCTGGCCTCAAGTGATCTTCCCACCTCAGTCTCCCAAAGTTCTTAGATTATAGGTATAAGCCACCTCACTCGGCCCACCCAAGATACATGTGTTACCAAAACACAAGGGGTTTGGTCTAGGTCTATTGCTCAAGACACAATCACTGAAGCAATGAGAAATGCCAGGGAAAAAGACTTTATTATATTAGACTTGACATCAACCAGGGGAATAGGAGGTCAGTCTCATGTTCATTTCCCCAACCAACTAAAATTCAAGGTTTATATAGCAAAGAAGGAATGTAGATATGTGCAGGAAAACAGGAATTATGGAGGGGTAAGGAAGCAATCACAATGGATGAAAGGTCTGGCATCACAATTCTGGATGTGGTGATCTAGTGAGTTTAAGTCCCTTAACTGAGGGTTGGTTTCCTGAGGAAGGAACTCAGATAGGACAAATATAAGCTTCAAGTTTTAAGACCAGGAGAGTCAATTTATATTGTTCTAGGGAACAATTGGGCCAGTTTAACATGTGATGCAGCTGGTGTATAAAACCAGGAGAACTTAGCCATTGACTAACTTCAGTCATCTTTTCTCTGCCAATGATAAGATCACTAGAGACAGCACTCCCCATTAGAAGGCTCTGGGTAGGAAATTCAAGGGCAGGAGAACAGATTAAAGATGAAACAGAGGCTACAGTTACCTCTAAGCCCTTTATCATGCTGTTCCATCTGCTTAACCAGATTCCTCACTCCAACCATTGTCCAAACCTCTGCCACTGTCCTGCTAGGCTTCACCTACTAATGGCACATGACCCTGGTCAGGTGACATTACCAAGAAGCATCCTCTGAAACTTCCAGGTCTAAGTGCCTCTATTTGATACTTCCAAAGCATCTTGGGCTTATTTCTAGAACAGTAATGATCAACTTGTGATGAAGTTACCTTTTTACACTAGGGGCTGTAAACTCAAATGCCTGTGGGGGGGGTGTGGCTTGAGCGTAGGAGTTTGAGATCAGCCTGGGCAACATAGTAAGACCTTGTCTCTACAAAATAAAAAAAAATCATCTAGACATGGTGGTGCATGCCTGTAGTTCCAGCAACTCTGGAGTCTGAGACAGAAGGGTCACCTGAGCCCAGGAGGTTGAGACTGTGGTATGCCATGATCACATCATCCCCCAAGCCTGGGTGACAGAGTAAGACCCCCAAGAAGAAGAAGAAGAAGAAGGAGGAGGAGGAAGGAGGAGGAGGAGGAAGAGAGAGGAGGAAGAGGAAGAGAAGAGGAAGAGGAGGAGAAAGAAGAAGAAGAAAGAAGAAGAAGAAGAAGAAGAAGAAGAAGAAGAAGAAGAAAGAAGAAGAAGAAGAAGAAGAATTATCATCCTGGCTTTAAAACAGGAACAAAACTTTGTCTATTTTTCTTCAATCACGAAGTTCCCTCTATCTATGTCTTCTTTTCTTTTGAGAACATTATATAGGTACATGAAGCATTTCATTACTCCTTTTTTTTTCAGCTGGAGTCTCACTCCATTGCCCAGGCTGGAGTGCAGTGACATACTCACGGCCACCCCAGCGTCGACCTGCTGGGCTCTGGTGGTCCTTCCGCCTCAGCCTTCCAAGTAGCGGGAACTACAGGCGCGTGCTACCACATCCAGCTAATTTTTTGATTTATTGTAAGATGAGATCTCACCAAGTTGCTCAGGCTGTTCTCAAACCTGTGGACGCAGGCAACCCCTTCACCTGGGCCTCTTAAAGTGCTGGGATTACAGGCTTGAGCCACTGCATCTAGCCAACCAATCATTTTATTACAGGACAAAAACTTACCATACAAGATCCTTTCCTATACAAAATTATTCTCTTTTCTTTATATCCTTTCTTACCCCCAAAGTATTTTTATTTCAACAACTTTCTTTCTTTTTTTTTTGAGTTGGAATCTCACTCTGTCACCCAGACTGGAGTGCAGTGGCCGCTCCCGGCCACCGCAGCCTCGACCTTCTGGGCTCCGGCGATCCTTCCGCCTCAGCCTTCCAAGGAGGTGGAACTACAGGCGTGCGCTACCTCACCCGGCTGATATTTTGATTTATTGTAGAGATGAGGTCTCGCCAAGTTGCCCAGGCAGGTCTCGAACCCGTGGACTCAGGCAATCCACTCACCTCAGCCTCCCAAAGGCGCGGGATTACAGGCTGAGCCACTGAGCCTGGCTATTCCGACAATGTTCTTTACATTTTTTCTTTGTTTTCTGGTTCCTTTCTTTCTACATTTTTTATAGATAACTTTTTACATTTATAATTTGAATTAACCTTTAGTAACTTCTTATTAAGACAAGGCTAAATTGTTCCAACACGGATGACCAGGACCAAATGGCTGGCACCTGTGTTAATTAAGAAATTAATTTGGGGCTTCAGGAGCCGCGGGTTACAGTGCAGACATGACCAAGTCCAAGAACTATACCACACACAACCAGTACCAAAAATGGCACAGAAATGGCATCAAGAAACCCTGATCACAAAGATATGAAACCCCACCCCAAAGATATCTCTTAAGGGGGTGGACCCCAAATTCCTGAGGAATATGCGCTTTGCCAAGAAGCACAACAAGAAGGGTCTGAAGAAGATGTAAGCCAACAACGCCAAGGCCATGAGTGCACATGCTGAGGCTATCAAGGCCTTCGTAAAGTCCAAGGAGGTTAAGCCCAAGATCCCAAAGGGTCCTAGCTGCAAGCTTGCTTGACTTGCATATGTTGCCCATCCCAAGCTTGGGAAGCGTGTTCATGTCTATATTGCTAAGGGCCGCAGGCTCTGCCGGCCAAAGGCCAAGGATCAAACTAAGGCCCCAACTGCAGCTTCACATGCAACTCCAGCTTCAGTTCCAACTCCTGCTCAGGCTCCCAAAGGTGCCCAGATGCCCACAAAGACTCCAGAGTAGAGGCCCCTGTCTGCCAATGTGAGGACAGAAGGACTGGTTTGACCCCCAGGCTGCTTGCTGTCTGTGTGGGGCTAGTGTCCTCCTGTGATATTTGTACAAATAAACCTGAGGCAGGAACAAAAATAAAGAAATTGATTTGGGTTCCAGCACCCTAATATTCATCTAGGGGTTATTGGGATGATAATACTAAGCTAGTGGTACTAGGCACTTCAGCAGATGTTCAAGTCTCCTCTGGGGCCACCATTTCCTGAGCCAGATGTTCCGCCGTCCCTCCGGGAAAGGGCACACCAACTTCCCAATGGCTCTGTAGTTCTAGGCCTCTTTGGAGCAATTACACTGTAAGTGTCTCCCTCCTCCGGCAGATTGTTCCCATAGCATGGACACCATGCCCCTTAGCAAGTTTGTTTTTTGGCCCTCTGCTCCTGTTGCTCTCCATTTTGGCACTTTTTTTCCCTTAATGTCTCAGCTGTTTAAAAAAAAAAAACTTCAAGAGTTTTTCTGTAATTGGAAGGTTGGTATCTGTAGTTCCAATTCTAGCCTTTGGAGTTGGGAATTTAATAGCCCATAGGATATAATCTTGTTTGTAAAGTTGTGAAGTAAATCAAGAAAAATGTTTCATATGCATGAAACTTTGGACTATTTCTCCGTTTGTAACGGTCTGATGTAAAACCCTTTTAGAGTGAACAGACCAATGTGGATGTGAAATAATTTGTCACTATTTACTTCCAATTATGAACAGGTAGATTTTTTTTTTTTTTTTTTTTTTTTTTAGTTGGAGTCTCACTCTGTCGCCCAGACTGGAGTGCAGTGGCCACTCACGGCCACCGCAGCCTCGACCTGCTGGGCTCCGGCGATCCTTCTGCCTCAGCCTTCTGAGTAGCCGGAATTACAGGCATGCGCTACCATGCCCAGCTGATTTTTTGATTTATTGTAGAGATGAGGTCTCGCTGCCCAGGCGGGTCTCGAACCCGCGGGCTCAGGCAATCCACTCACCTCAGCCTCCCAAAGGCGCGGGATTACAGGCTGAGCCACCAAGTCCGGCTCGGCAGATTTATTAAGACCCTTTATGAATTACTAAATGACAGTCTTAGTTGTAAAAGCGTGGACAATTAGGTGAGAGTGATCAGTTCTCATGCCTCGTTGTGCCACATAGAGAATATCTAGCATTTCTCCTGTCCCCTAGAAGTATGGGGCTCAGTAAAGTGTCTCAAAAGTCAGGTGGGAATGGCCATTCCCATACCCCGATGCGTCACGCAGAGAGCATTAAGCACTTAAAGCTTTACCTGTCCTGCAAGGGGAGAGGGAACTACTTGGGCACAGTAAGGGGACCCAAATTTTCCCCAAAAAACCTTTTAGCAAGCCTCATGTAATAAACACTGGTGTTATCCAGTATTAATGCCCTAGTACTAGGTAAAGTCATAGGAAGTAAGATTTTACTAGAGCGCTTAGAAGTTTAGTTTGGAAAAGCAGATTAGAATTACGATAGACTGTGTTTTCCTGTGAGTTAACAGGATTTGTTTGACCAACACATGGTCCCTTTGTTTCTGTCCGGGAGGAGAGCTGATAGTTCCAATTTAGATTTAATTTGAGAGATATTTAATAAAGAAAAAGGAACATGGACTCTAAAAATACCTTCTGCCCTGGTCACCTCCCTGAAGGGGATATTGTTAAGTCTCAGTGGAAGCCTGAAAGTGCCTCCCAGAAGGTGTGGGCCAGTGAGGGATGAGAAGGCAGTGCAGAGCCGGGCTCGGTGGCTCAGCCTGTAATCCCACGCCTTTGGGAGGCTGAGGTGAGTGGATTGCCTGAGCCCGCGGGTTCGAGACCCGCCTGGGCAACCTGGCCAGACCTCATTTCTACAATAAATCAAAAATTAGCCAGGTGTGGTAGTGCGCGCCTGTAATTCCGGCTACTTGGAAGGCTGAGGTGGAAGGATCGCTGGAGCCCAGCAGGTCGAGGCTGTGGTGGCCGGGAGCGGCCACTGCACTCCAGTCTGGGCGACAGGGTGAGACTCCAACTCAAAAAAAAAAAAAAAAAATTTCATGCCAGATAAAGCTGAGGTGACAGGGAGGTCCAGCCAAAGCAGCTGCCAGTTATCTCTGAATTCCAGCACAGTCCACAGAGAGACTTGAGTTAGAAAAGGAGAAAAGTGAGAGAAAGAGTGTGGAGGAGACTTCATGAGGCGTAAAGTCTCCGTACGAGCCACCATAATGTTCAGTCAGTGAGCTGAGCTGTGCTGTGGATAAGATGCAAAGAATTGTCAGAGTAGGTCGGAAAAATTTATTTAGAAACAGATCAGATAAAAAGGGTGGATCCATTTCTCCAAGATTGGAGAGGGGCCAAATGCTTGAGGAATGTTTTGGTAGCAAATGCTTGAGGTTGAAATCATTTAAAGCTTCCCTGTAGTGGGACAGGTTGCCATGGTAATGGGGTGGTGGTCTGTGTTACATTGCCATGAAGGGAGCAGGTAAGCACAGGAATTGTCGCCATGGTGATGGGGTGGGGGTTTGTGTCATGTAAGTCATGAAGGCTGATAACAATAGATTAGGTCAGCTCCATCCTTTATGGCAGGAAGACAGATACTTTGGATAAAAGGGTAGTTAGTACAAAGCACGCTTGGGAGTGTTGCAAGAGACAATTGTCAGTAACTACCTCTGAGAAACTAGTTTTTTCCCTTGTTAATGATTAGAGGGCGGGTTAAAATAAGTTGCTGAAAAATGCACGACAAAGCTAAGCAATGTTAAAATGGCTGCCACTCTGACCAAAGTTACTCCATTTTGGTTTTTACCCTTTCATTCACATTTCCATGTTGCAAACTATATTCCAGATGATTGCTGTCATGAGAAATGCAGGCTCTATGTTTCCAGTTCTCTTGGTTTTTAAAAGAAACTAGAAATCCAGATCGTTATTAAAATCTTCCAACTTTTTTTTTTTTTTTTTTTGAGTTGGAGTCTCACGCTGTCGCCCAGACTGGAGTGCAGTGGCCGCTCCTAGCCACTGCAGCCTCGCCTGCTGGGCTCCGGCGATCCTTCCGCCTCAGCCTTCCAAGAAGCTGGAACTACAGGCGCGCGCTATCACGCCCGGCTAATTTTTTGATTTATTGTAGAGATGAGGTCTCGCCAAGTTGCCTGGGCGGTCTCGAACCTGCAGGCTCAAGCAATTCACTCACCTCAGCCTCCCAAGGCGTGGGATTACAGGCTGAGCCACTGAGCTCGGCTCATCCAACTTTTTATTGTTTTTTATTTCTTTCTTTTCAGATAGGGTCTCACTCTGTCATCCATGCTGGAGTGCAATGGCACAATAACAGCTCATTGCAACCTCAGACTCGTGGACCCAAGTGATCCTCCTGTCTCAGCCTCCAGAATAACTAGGATCACATATGCACACCACAACTCCCAACGATTTTTTTTCTTTTTTTTTTTTTGTAGAGACAGGGTCTTGCTAGGTTTCCCAGGCTGGTCTTGAACTTCTCAGCTCAAGCGATCTTCCTGCCTTAGCCTCTGAAAGTGCTGGGATGACTGACATGAGCCATTACACCCAAATCTCCCAACTTTTGAATATCTAGAACTCATTCAAAAGTGTTAAAGAATGTGAAGGACAAACAGAATGCTTTTGGCAGCCAGATTCATCCCACAACCCCAGATCTACCAGTCCACTGGTCTTTAGGACACAGACTATGCAGTCTTTAGCTTTCGATTCCCCCAAATTAGCACAGACTTCTGAAGCATAACAGTTAATATTTATTATTTTATTTTATTTTATCTTTGAGTTGGAGTCTCACTCTGTTGCCCAGACTGGAGTGCAGTGGCCGCTCCTGGTCACTGCAGCCTCCACCCACTGGGCTCCAGCGATCCTTCCACCTCAGCCTTCCGAGTAGCCAGAATTACAGGCACACGCTACCATGCCTGGCTGATGTTTTGATTTATTGTAGAGATGAGACCTTGCTAAATTGCCCAGGCGGGTCTCGAACCCGCGGGCTCAGGCAATCCACTCACCTCAGCCTCCCAAAGGCGCGGGATTCCGGCTGAGCCACCGAGCCCAGCTGAGTTAATATTTATTTAGCACTCATTGTGAGCCAAGAACTTTACCTTCATTACCTCATGTCGTCCTCACATCTCCTTAGGTGGGCAGACTTGCTGAAGGGTACAGAGTAAAGTAGGAAAGAAGGCAGGACTTGAACTCAGGTCTGTCTGACTCCAGATTTTTGGAAAGGCAAAATCTTCCACGTGACAGGCAGTATGGAATAATGGTTAAGATCATGCTCACTGGGTTTAAGTTTCAGATTAGTCAGTTTCTTTCTTTTTTTTTTTTTTTTTTTAGTTGGAGTCTCACTCTGTCACCCAGACTGGAGTGCAGTGGCCGCTCCCGGCCACCGCAGCCTCGACCTGCTGGGCTCCGGCTATCCTTCCGCTCAGCCTTCCAAGTAGCTGGAACTACAGGCGTGCGCTACCACACCCAGCTAATTTTTGATTTATTGTAGAGATGAGGTCTGGCCAAGTTGCCCAGGCGGGTCTCGAACCCGCGGGCTCAGGCAATGATTAGTTAGTTTCTATTTGTAATCTTGGGCAACTTATATAACCTCTGTAAACCTCAATTTTTTCATCTGTAAAATGGAGATGAGTTAACTCCTCCCAGGGCTGTTGAAAGGGTTAAATGAGATAAGTATAAACAAAGGAGCTTATCAACACACCATAACCATTATTAATTTCTTTTGAGTCTGATCTCACTCTGTCACCTAGGCTGGAGTGCAGTGGCACGCAGGCTCAGGGCCACCCCAGCATCGACCTGTTGGACTCCAGTGATCCTTCTGCCTCCGCCTTCTAAGTCGCTGGAACGACAGGTGTGTGCTACCAAGCCTGGCTAATTTTTTTCATTTATTGTAAAGATGAGATCTCACCAAGATGCCCGGGCTGGTCTGGAACCCGTGGGCTCAGGCAATCCACTCACCTTGGCCTCCCAAAGTGCTGGGATTACAGGCTGAGCCACCGAGCCTGGCCAATAACCATTATTATTGTTCCAATGTTTTTCTCCTTAGAGTTGTTCAATCATTGCCTTATCCTACAAGCAGGCATATTCTGGTGGGATATCTTGTTACTAGATTAAAGGGAAGGAAGTCGTGTAAGAAGTTACTTCAGTTATCAGATGGCTGCCTTCTGAGCCAACTGCACACTTGATAGGAATGAAAATGATCAAAACAAATGACAGGGCTCAGGGCAAGGGGCAAATTGTTCCCCTGTCTGTCTATTCAATAGAAAAAAGAATAGTTATCTTGGGTCTAAAGATTCATCTGCACCGGATCCTTCTGTTTAATATCCCTCAAGGTTAGAGCCAACTTTCAAAAAGAATAATTAAATCTGGAAAGAAATAGGGTCAGCGGGTCTCACAGTGCTTTTAAACAGGAAATCTCAGAGCTCATGGAGGGGAAGTAGCTGATAGCAAAGCTGCTTTTTAGCTCATCAAACCTAAGAACTGCTCAATCCCAGAAAGAAGATAGAGGAGCACGTCTCACCAAACACAAGTTGACCCTCACTTAAGTCACCTCCAGTCAAGAAATTGATTTGACTCCTGGTTGATCCTGACAGTTAAAAAAAAAAAAAAGAAAGAAAGACTCTACCCATGAAATGACTGATACGTTTCAGAACATTTCTGATTGCTTAATAAAAATTACTGTTATATTTAGTGATCATATCAAAATAGAGAATTCATAATAACAAAAAACGAAATACATAAGAAGTTAATATCCTGAGAGATACGTGCATTCTATAGAAAGACAACTTCAAAATGTTATTGGAAGATATGAAAGATTTTATTAAGTCAAAATCTAAACAGTTTTCCTGAGTGAGAAGACATAAAATTGTAAAGCTATCAGCTCTCTCCAAGTTAACTTATGGACAATTCAATGCCATTCAAAATGCCTACAGTCTTTTTTAAAAATAGAACTCAACAAAATAATTCTAAATTTTGTTTGGGAAAAAAATGAATGCAGGAATACTATATCATACTTTTCATTCACTTATTCATTTTATTAATTTGCATTTTGCTTAATTTTGCTTCTTCAGCTTTATTGAGATATAGTTCACATATAATAAAATCACTTTGTTAAAATATACAGATTAGTGGTTTTTAGTATTTTCACAGAGTTGTGCAACCATCACTATCATCTAATTTTTCAACACAGTCCCCTAAAAAAAAGTCTATATCCATTAACAATCATTCACCTTTTCTAATTCCTCCCTATCCCTACGTACTCCAGCCCTAGATAATCACTAATCTACTTTTAGTCTCTATGGATTTGTGTATTCTGAACATTTTGTATAAAGATAATCATATGATATCTGTTTTTTTGTGACTGCCTTCTTTCTTTAGCATAATTTTTTTTTTTTCTGAGTTGAAATCTCACTCTGCTGCCCAGGCTGGAGTGCAGTGGCACGCTCATAGCTACTGCAGCCTACACCTAAAGTCAGACAGACCTGAGTTCAAGTCCTACCTTCCTTCCTATTTTACTCTGTACCCTTCAGCAAGTCTGCCCACCTCAGGAGATGTGAGGATGACATGAGGTAATGACGGTAAAGTTCTTGGCTCACAATGAGTGCTAAATAAATATTAACTGTTATTCTTCAGAAGTCTGCTAATTTGGAGGAACTGAAAGCTAAAGACTGCATAGTCTGTGTCCTAAAGACCAGTGGACTGGTAGATCTGGGGTTGTGGGATGAATCTGGCTGCCAAAAGCACTCTGTTTGTCCTTTACATTCTTTAACACTTTTGAATTAGTTCTAAAAGGTGGGAGATTTGGGTGTAATGGCTCATGTCTGTCATCCCAGCACTCCTCTATCTTCTTTCTGGGATTGAGCAGTTCTTAGGTTCTTAGGTTGCCCTGAGCCCTGTCATTTTCCCCTCAGCCTTCCATGTAGCTGGAATCACAGGCATATGCCACCATGCCTGGCTAATACTTTAATTTATTGTAGAGACGAGGTCTCGCTAAGTTGCCTAGGTTGGACTTGTATCCATAGGCTCAGACAATACTCTTTGCCTCTGCCTCCCTAAGTGCTGGGATTACAGGCGTGAGCCACTGTGAATGGCTTAGCATAATGTTTTCAAGGTTTATGTAATACATAATTTAACTTTGTCCAAAAACAGATCTGGCCTTTGTCCTTAGCTTCCAGGAAGTAACCTCTAAACTCTTGAAATGCCATATCTAACAGGAGTGTTTTTGTTTGCCTGGAGGTCTTGGGTCTTGTCATTTTCTTCATGAAGTCCTTTGAAGCACAAAACGTTAAATTTTGATTTAGCCCAACTTATCTATTTTTTTCCCTTGTTGCTCTGCTTTTTGTATCATATTTAATAATCCTTTGCCAAATCCAAGATCATGAAGATTTATCCCTGGGTTTTCTTCTAAGAAGTTTAGTTTTAGCTCTTACATTTAGGTCTTTTTTTTTTTTTTTTGAGTTGGAGTCTCACTCTGTCACCCAGGCTGGAGTGCAGTGGTATGCTCATGGACACCCTAGCATTGACCTGCTGGGCTCCAGTGATCCTTCTGCCTCAGCCTTCCAAGTGGCCGGAACTACAGGCGGGCGCTACCACACCCGGCTAATTTTTGATTTAGTGTAGAGACGAGGTCTGGTCAAGTTGCCTGGCCTGGTCTCAAACCCACGGACTCAGGCAATCCACTCGCCTCGGCCTCCCAAAGTGCCTACAGGCTGAGCCACTGAGCCCAGCCACATGTAGGCCTTTGAATTATTTTGGGTGAATTTTTGAATACAGAGTGAAGTAGGGTTCCAACTTCATTCTTTGGCATATGAATATCCAGTTTGCCAGCACCATTTGTTGAAAAAAAACCAACTATTTTTTTTTTTTTTTTTTTTTGAGTTGGAGTCTCACTCTGTCGCCCAGACTGGAGTGTAGTGGCCGCTCCCGGCCACTGCAGCCTCGACCTGCTGGGCTCCGGCGATCCTTCCGCCTCAACCTTCCAAGTAGCTGGAACTACAGGCGCGCGCTACCACGCCCAGCTAGTTTTTTTTTATTTATTGTAGAGATGAGGTCTCACCAAGTTGCCCAGCGGGTCTTGAACCCGTGGGCTCAGGCAATCCACTCACCTCAGCCTCCCAAGGTGCGGGATTACAGGCTGAGCCATCGAGCCCGGCTTAAAACCAACTATTTCAACAAATATTCTTGGATGGTTTGGCAAAAATCAGTTCACAGGCCAAATGCCAGATGCAGTGGCTCACGCCTGTAATCCCAGAATTTAGGGAGGCTAAAGCGAGATTACCTCAGCCCAGGAGTTCAGTACCAGCCTGGCAACATGGCAAGAACTTGTCTCTACAACAAACAAAGCTTATCAGGTTCGACAACAACAACAAAAAACTCAGTTCACCATAGATATATGGGTTTATTTTGGAACTCTCAGTTTTATTTCATTGATCTGTGTGTCTATCCTATGCCTAAACTACCCTGTCTTGATTTCTGTAGCTCGATAGTAGGTTTCCTTCTTTTTTTTTTTTGAGTTGGAGTCTCACTCTGTTACCCAGGCTGGAGGGCGGTGGCACGCTCACAGCAACTGCAGCCTTGACCTGTTGGGCTCAGGCAATCCTTCTGCTTCAGCCTTCCTAGTAGCTGGAACTACAGGACAAGCCACTGTGCCTGGCTAATTTTTCTTGATTTGTTGTAGAGATGAGGTCTCACCAAGTTGCCCAGGCTGGTCTTGAACCCGTGGGCTCAGGCAATCCTCTCACCTCAGCCTCCCAAAGGGCTGGGATTGTAGGTGTGAGCCACTGCACCTGGCCTATAATTTTTTTTTTGAGTTGGTGTCTCACTCTGTTGCCCAGGCTGAAGGGCGGTGGCACGCTCACGGCCACCACAGCCTCGACCTGCTGGGCTCAGGCAATCTTTCCGCTTCAGCCTTCCTAGAGCTGGAACTATAGGCACAAGCCACTGTGCCCGGCTAATTTTTCTTGATTTATTGTAGAGATGAGGTCTTTCCAAGTTGCCCAGGCTGGTCTTGAACCTGTGGGCTCAGGCAATCCTCTCACCTTTGCCTCCCAAAGTCCTGGGAATATAGGCGTGAGCCACTGCTCCTGGCTGTAGTAGGTTTTCAAATTGGGAAATGTGAGTTCTCCAACTTTATAATTATAAATGATTATGATTATAATGATTTTAATTTATATATAAAAGTTGAAACAATAGTTTATTAAATACCTATACAGTCCATCCTCCCGTCCAAGCTCACCAAGTGTTAATATTTTGCTATACTTGATCTCTTTCATCATTTCTCTTACTCTCTCACTATAAACATATACAAACTCATACATATTTGTGGTTGAGTTGAACTATCTGAAATTGACACATTTCACCCCCAGACCCTCTGAAATGCATCTGCTAAGAATAAGGACATTCTTCTACTTAACTATGATGTCATTAATTCTCCTAAGAGAATTGGTAAAAATTCCATAATGTAGTCTACTACCAGTCCATACTCAAATTTTTTCATATGTCTGAAAATTATCTTTTATAGTTTTTCCCAGTGAAACCAGAATTCAAAGTTTACTTAATTGCATTTGGTATGTGTTTTCAGTCTCTTTTCATCTATTTTATTGAGATCTACTCTATGACATAGACATTTTGAAGAGTCTAGAGCAGTTGTCTTAAATAATGTCTCATGTTCAGGATTTTTCTGTTTCCTCATGCAGTTTAACTTGTTCCTCTGTCCCGTGAATTTCTTGTGAACTTGAAGTTAGGTCTGGCTTGATCAGAAAACTGGGAAGTTTCCTTTTGGAAACATCTAGAGTCAGATTTTCCCACTATTAGTGATGGTAAAGGGATGATAACCAGACATCTCCATTGTAAAGATATACTTTTTTTCTTTTGTAGCTATATGTACTATTTTGGTCCAGTCTTTTTAACTATACTTTAAGACAAACCAATACTTTAATTTAAAATTTTTTTTAAACATTGGGAGTGCATATGAAACATGTAAAAAGAAAGAATAGTGAGGTGGGGCTTCCCTACTTTGTACTATCAGAGAATAATTATAAAGCGGCAGTATCTAAAGCATAATGGCATCAGAACATAAAATACTGGCACTGAAATTAATTCAAGTCAGGCCCAGTGGCTCATGCCTATAATTCCAGCACTTTGAGAGGCTGAGGTGAGAGAATTGCCTGAGCCTACTGGTTCGAGACCAGCCTAGGTAACTTGGTGAGACCTCATCTCTACAATAAAAAAATTAGCTGGGCATGGTGGTACATGCCTGTAGTCCCAGCTACTTGGAAGACTGAGTTGGAAGGATCACCTGAGCCCAGGAGATCAAGGTTGTGGTGGCTGTGAGCGTGCCACTGCACTCCAGTCTGGGCGACAGAGTAAAACTCTGACTCAAAAAAAAAAAAAAAAAATTAATTCAGACACACATCATATGGAGAAAAGAGTGTTAGTTGGAAGGTAGCCAGAAGTAAAATTGAGTTCTTTTCCTTTACTTTGCAGAGGCAAAACCTGAAGTTTAATAAATTTTGTTAAGGCCAATTATGCAATTTTAATTTTTTTCTTTTTGGTAGAGATGGGATCTTGTTATATTGCCCAGACTGGTCTTGAATTCCTGGGCTCAAGCAATCCTCCTGCCTCAGTCTCCCCAAATGCTGGGATGGGGGTGTGTGAGCTACTGTGTCCAGCTGAGTCCAATTAAGGCTGGAAAACAATTAACTATTGAGTGCTCACTCTATGCTGGACTTTACATGATTATAAGAATATGTTATACTTATTCCCCACTTCCCTCTTCCACCCCTCCCCACCCCCGCTTTTTTTTTTTTTGCCAGTGAGAAAATTGAGACAGAATTTTCCAGTTACTAAATTTGGGAGCTGGGGTCAGAAGCCGGGAAGGCGGACTCCAGAATCTGTGCTTACCTGCTCCACCTTCCCCCTCACCAGTGATGGAATTCGGGGTTACACAGCCACAGCTAGTTAGGAATCAAGTGAGGCCCAAGGCACTCTGAGAACAGTCTCCTCTTTGGAATTCCAAGGGTGGAGTGCATGGATTGTTTCTTGCAACCTGGACTGGAACAGCACAGATCCCAGTCTACTCTGGGCTCTCTGATGAGCAGGCTGTGATAAGGAGAGAGGGATGGGCCAGGAAGGGGCAGCACAGCTGAACACCGAGCCCCCTTCCCCACACAAACCCCCTCCCCCACAAACCAGACAAAGCACTTGGCCTTGTGGTATAATAGTGTATTGCTTTTGCAGTAGATTTGCTTTCTTAATTAGGTTTTGTTCAGACTGCTGTTAAAATCTGTTGCTAGTTTCTGTATACCCCAAGGACAGCAAGGGACCAGGACTGGTGGAAATGCCTTGCACAGTATGCATCTGCGGAAAATAAGGGTGGATTACAAAAGCTCTCCTTCCCTTTCTTTCAGCCCTATGTCCCAGGTCTTGGTTGATGTTCTGCTGATTCCCCATGTTCGTTATTTTAACCTCATCCTCAGTGGCCTGCTTTGTTTCTCATTGCCTGAGAAACCCCTAAGCACTGTCTTTCTAGCCTGTTCCTTTGACCCAGGCCTTCTCCGTAAGTCCTCCTTCAGCTCCAAATCACCTGCTGAATGACATCTAAGCTCCTTGATCTTGGCTTCCAGGCCTTCTCTAATTTGCTCCTCTTTTATTCTCTTTTTAGAAATAATACATTCCTGGAGTAGAGGCTAAAGCAGATCACTGTCAACCAAAATATTCACTGTAATAACTGATATATTTACATAGAACTTTAGAGTAAAAAAAAAATCTACCTACATTACCTCATTTAAGTCTCACAATCACTGTAGAATTTTTTTTTTTTTTTTTGAGTTGGAATCTCACTCCGTCACCCAGGCTGGAGTGCAGTGGCATGTTCAGGGCCACTCTGGTGTTGACCTGCTGGGCTCCGTTGATCCTTTGCCTCAGCCTTCTTGAGCAGCGGGGACTACAGATAGGCCACCACACCCAGTAACATGAGCCTTTTTTTTTGGAGTTGGATTCTCACTCTGTTGCCCAGGCTGGAGTGCAGTGGCACATTCATGGCTATCAAAGCCTTGACCTGCTGGGCTCAGGCAATCCTTCTGCCTCAGCCTTCCAAGTAGCTGGAATTACAGGAGTGTGCCACCACACCTGGCTAATTTTTTTATTTATTATAGAGACGAGGTCTTGTCAAGTTGCCTGGGCTGGTTTCGAACCTCTGGGCTCAGGCAATCCTCTCGCCTCTGCCTCCCAAAGTGCTGGGATTCCTGGCATGAGCCATGGCACCCAGCCACATGAGCCTTTTTCTTTTAGTTGGCATCTCATTCTGTTGCTCACAGCCACCCCTGCATCAACCTGCTGGGATCTGGCCATCCTTCTGCTTCATCCTTCCAAGTAGCCGGAACTACAGGCACACGCTATCATGCCTGGCTAATTTTTTTGATTTATTGTAGAGATGAGGTCTCACCAAGTTGCCCAGGCTGGTCTTGAACCCATGGGCTCAGGCAATCCCCTCACCTCGGCCTCCCAAAGGGCTGGAATTACAGACTTGAGCCACCGCGTCCAGCCACATGAGCCTTTTAAAAGCGGAGAGTTTTCTCTGGTGGCAGAAGAACAACTCAGGAAGATGTGCTCAGCTGGCCTGGAAGAAAGCAAACCACTACAAAGGAAGCTCCTACAGGGATCATGTGGGAAGGGACCTTAGAGTGACCTCTAGGAGCTGAGGGTGGCATCATGGACAGCACACAATCAAATAGGAATGTCAGTCCCACAAGTGCATGGAACTGAATTCTGCCTACAACAGTGAGTTTAGGAGATGGATTTTTCTCCAGGGCCTCTAATAAGGTCTCAGCCTGGCCAACATTGGGATTTCAGCTTTGGCATACTGTGGGCAGGAAACCCAGACATACAGTAACTAATGATCACAAAATGCTCATACCTCCCCAAGAGTGTTTTGGGAGTGGGAGGATACCATGAAAAGAAATGTTTGAGCGTGAATGTCTTCAAAGTGTCCAATAACTCTCCATTGGCCAGTCTCATTGTTTCCTATCATTAAAAAAAGTGTAAGACTGAGGAAACGTCTTAATCGATTTAAGGGTTTACTCTGCTAAGGTTAAGGACGCACCAGGAAAAGAAACACAAATCACAGCAGCATCTGTGATCCATGCTTTTTCCAAAGATAAATCTGAAGACTTCAGTATTTAAATGATGAGAAGGAGGAAAAAGAAAAAGGAAAAAAAGGTGTGTGTGTTGGGAGCGCGTGGGGTGGGGGGGTTTGCAATGAGGCAAGGGCTTTTGATCTGCACTCCATGAACTTACTTTTTACATAACAACAACCGATTGTGTATTTCTTTCAATTTCACATAAGATAAAGTAAACAGGCCGGTGTAGTGGCTGAAGCCTGTAATCCCAACGCTTTGGGAGGCCGAGGTGAGAGGATTGCCTGAGCCTAGGGGTTCGAGACCAGCGTGGGTAACTTGGTGAGACCTCGTCTCTACAATAAATAAAAATTAGTTGGGTGTGGTAGTGTGTGCCTATAGTTTCGGCTACTCGGAAGGCTGAGGTGAAAGGATCACTGGAGCCTAGCAGGTCAACACTGGGGTGGCTGTGAGTGTGCAGCTGCACTCCAGCCTGGGAGACAGAGTGAGACTCTGCCCCCCCCACCAAAAGATAAAGTAAACACATGGAAGGACAGCAGAGGAAGAAATCAGTTTTGCATTTGTTTCAGGATGGGCAGAGGGATTATTTCTAGTCTTGTCTTGGTCCTGTACCTGTGAAGGTAAACTCTGATTTACCTTGTCAGGGTAAGACCCAATAGAGCCCTGCTTAGGGCTAGTCCACAGCAAGGGGGGCATCTGTATTCTGAAAGATTTGGGGCCCAAAAGGAATTTCCTTTTGAGCAGTTTTCCATGTGAACCCTTTTCACTTATTGTCCCCAGAAGGCTTTTTTATTTGGTATCCCTATTAGGGGAATGGGACTGGGTGGGGGAACGAATTAAAGTTGTTAAAAGGTATCTCCCTCTAACCTCAGCATTTGCCTAGGGAACGTCCTATCATGTCATGGTACACAAGCAATCAAGTTATGCATTTACTCTTTTCACAACTTTTTGTAGAGATGGATCTCACTATGCTGCCCAGGCTAATCTTTAAAAAAATTTTTTTTTACCCTTTACTAATAGTCATCTGCTTCACCAGGCTGATCTTGAATTACTGGCCTCAAAGAATCCTCCCGCCTCAGCCTCCCAAAGAGCTAGGATTACAGGCCTGAGCTACATACAGGGCTTGCATTTGCCGATTACCCCATGATAATCGCTCGGTAGGTTGCAGAGCAGAACTGAGTTATCTTATCGGGAAACTACACATCCCAGCAGACCTTTCGGCCCTTGCGCCTGCGCACCGCGCGCTTCTTCCTTTCCGCTCCTCGCCGCCGGGAAAGGCCCGCCCCGTGGTGCTGTCGCTCGCGCTGGAAGAAGCGGAAGAAGATGGCGCTCACCAGGTGGGTTGTTGATTCGGGTTCTCGATACGGAAGGCTCTGGGAGTACCAATCTTCCCCAGGTCTCTGCCCACACTCCCCGGGTGGTGACCTGGCGCGGGGCAAAGAGTGACGCGGGCCGAGACCGCGGCCAGGCCCGCCCGCCGGCCGCCGCGGCGACTAGGCCGCGCCGAAGCCGGGGTCTTGGCTGAGCGGCTTCCCGGGTTCCCTTCCCCCCTGGCCGAGGCCGAGAGCCGCGACGTGGCCCCAGGCGCCGAGCAGCTGCCCGCGAGAGTCCTCGCTTTGGCGCTCCGGGTGTGTGGAGAGCGCGCCCTCAGGTCCGCGCTCGGGCGGCCGCGGTGGGAGCGGGGGCCGGCGGCGCCCCGGGGCGGAGAGCGGCGCGCGGGCTGCGACTGCGCGGTCCCGGCTCGCGGCGGGCTCCTTCCTCTCGCTGACCGCTCGGACCGGTCTCCCTGGACGAGGATTCCTGAAAAGGGGTCGGGCGCCGGCCAGAGACGTCGAGCGGGCCACGGGAGTGGCCGCTGTCTGCTCTCAGGCGCCGCCGCTCCGCGCTTGAACTTCGGATCTTGGAATTTCTCGCTCGATGGAACCACCTGAGTTTTGCTGTTCCCGGTTGCCTTGGTAACCGTGTGTAACGCGCTCGCTGCCTTCAAGAAAAAACAGGCTTTCGGTGGGAGAGTCCAAGAAGTTAGGCAGCTGCCACTAGTCCAAGGCCTTGATGCCCCATCTAAGTAGAAAAACTTTCCATGCGAGTTCCACGGGAAAAGACCGGTGTTTGAGAGGGTTGCAGGGAACGTCATCGTTTCAGGACATCAGCTTAAACTACCCCCCCAACACATTTCATTTTCGTTTGAATCCCAAAAAAGTTTTCATCAGAACATTCTTTAGGGAATTACTGTTGGGTGCCTTGCTCTATTCCAGGAGGTGTGTTAAGGGAGGGAAATCTGACTTCGGCAGCAGGGAAGATGGGGTTTGAGGCGTGTAGCTTTAAAACAAAGAAGAACAAATGGCTATTTGTGTAGTTCCAACCTTAGTGCAAAAAGAATCAGGTGGAATGAGCTCAATGAATTGGAGAGTTTCCTTTAGTAAATGTTTCAGGCAGCAAATATTTGTGCGTCCCCTGGGTGTCAGGCACTGTGACATAGACTAATGGAATTATGAGGGAAGGCCTTGTGGAAAAGGTGGAATTTGAAACGGACATACAATTTCTAGAGATGTCCTGGGTATTGTGTGCTTAAAACTGGAATGGTAGAATGCAGTCTTTAAATGGCCAGTCTTGGGGGCTATTTAGCTTTCCATACCATCTAGTGTTCATCAATATAGTTTGTAGTGTCTTTTATAATAAACCAGTAGACCTGTTATCCTGAGTTCTGTGAGCTGTCCTAGCAGATTAATCAAACCCAAGGAGGGGATCCTGGGAACCCTGGTCTGTAGTCAGTCAGTCAGTGACCTGGACTCACTGCTGGCATCTGACGTGGGGACAGTCTTCTAGGAGTGAGCCCTCAACATGACATTATCTGACATTGTCTCCAGATAGATTGCATCAGAATTAAGTTGAATTGGAGGACGTTTAGCTGGTGTGCATAGAGAATTGTTGAGAATGCTTGCTTGATATGTGGGGGAAAACCTTCACACATCTGGTGTCAGAAGTGTTGTGTGTTGTGTTGATTGTTGAGGAAAATAGTAAAAGAATCTGAGTTTGTTTTCCCATGTCTTCACATTTCCTTTCCTTATGGAGCTTATGTTCAGTGGGGCAGAAAGACTGTGTGAATGAAACAAATCAATAATGCTATTTCAGGTAATAAGTGCTAGGATAATAAAATAAGGGGTTAGAGTGACTCAAAATTTGAGGTTGAAGTGGCAATTTTGGGCAAAATGGTCAAAAAGTAGCTCAAGGGGATGTAATTGAGCAGACAGGAGTGTTGAGATGCAAGCTGTTAAAAGGTCTGGGAAAGAGTTTTCTATAAAAACATATGAAAATGATTCTTAATAAATAAATAGAATATCTTGTGACAGAGGGAATAACACATGTAAAGTTCCAGAGTTTGTGTAAGCAAGGATGAGAGGGCTGTAATGACAGAAAGATGGTGAGTGCCAGAGGTCCAGAGAGTTTCTCCTGCAAACATTTAAGGAGTCCTGCTGTGAACTAGATGATGCCTGGAGCATTAGGGATGAAAGAAGTTTGGTTCCTGCCCTTCAATTGCTCAGTGTAGAGAAGGAAGGATGGGAAATGAAGAGATGACTGCAGTCCAGTAAGACAGATGTTCTAGTGGTATAGATAAGAGGGTCTATGGGAGCAGAAGTAGGGCACTGACCTAACGGGGAATCATGGAACAGCCCTGAGTAATCAACATTTATGGAACATGTGAAGAGCATCTCACTATGCCAGCTGGTTTTTGGATTTTATCATTTAATACTTGTAAGTATCTTATGAAGTAGGTACCTTATGATCTGTCATTACAGATGACCAAACAGGTTCAAATAGGTAAGTAACGTGTCCAGGTTAGTAAGTGGCACAGGTAGGATCTGACCCCTGAGCTGTTAGCCATCCCATTACCTGCTTCCACAGACTGAATTGGATCCTTTTGATCTGTGCTGTCAAGCACTTTGCTTTATCCTCATCACTTAATATAATTTTTAGTTAGTATTTGTGTGATTGATTGTCTCTCCCCTGCAAGACTGTAAGCTTTCTTTCTCAGTTTATAGAATCACTGTCTACCTAGCATAGTGCCTGCACCCAAATGATCAATAAATATTTTTGAATAAATGAATAATCTCTACTGCTTCTTCAAGTATGTTTACTAGCCAAGAATCACAAAGGAATCTGAATTCTGTTTCCCATATTCATCTGTTGAAATCCTTTTGTGGTACTTCGGGTATCCCTATAGTAATACTTATAATACTTAAAAGTTAAGAATGGTGCCAGGCTTGGTGGCTCAGCCTGTAATCCCGCACCTTTGGGAGGCTGAGGTGAGTGGATTGCCTGAGCCCGCGGGTTCGAGACCCGCCTGGGCAGGCAAGACCTCATCTCTACAATAAATCAAAAAATCAGCCGGGCATGGTAGCGCATGCCTATAATTCTGGTTACTTGGAAGGCTGAGGCAGAAGGATCGCCGGAGCCCAGCAGGTCGAGGCTGCAGTGGCCGGGAGCGGCCACTGCACTCCAGTCTGGGCGACAGAGTGAGACTCCAACTCAAAAAAAAAAAAGTTAAGAATGGTTTAGCCGGGCCCGGTGGCTTAGCCTGTAATCCCGCGCCTTTGGGAGGCTGAGGTGAGTGGATTGCCTGAGCCCGCGGGTTCGAGACCCGCCTGGGCAGCGAGACCTCATCTCTACAATAAATCAAAAAATCAGCCGGGCGTGGTAGCGCATTCCTGTAATTCCGGCTACTTGGAAGGCTGAGGCGGAAGGATCGCTGGAGCCCAGCAGGTCGAGGAGCGGCCACTGCACTCCAGTCTGGGTGACAGAGGGAGACTCCAACTCAAAAAAAAAAAAGAATGGTTTAGTGGAAAGGTTACTCTGATTAAATAGTAAGTTGCATCTTCAGGGCTTCTGCTTTGATTCTTTGACCTCTTACTTTTTTTGTTTTTCGTTTTTCCCGTTTGTATTTCTCACCCTGTCACCCAGGCTGGAGTGCAGTGGCACACTCAACGGCCATTGCTGGGCTCAGGTGACCCTTTGGCCTCAGCCTTCCAAGTAGCTGGAACTACAGGCATGCGCCACCATGCCTGGCTAATTTTTTGATTGATTGTGGAGATGAGGTCTCACCGAGTTGCCCAGGCTGTTCTTGAACCCGTGGACTCATGCAATCTTCTCACCTCAGCCTCCCAAAGTGCTGGGATTATAGGTGTGAGCCACTGTGCCCAGCTGACCTCTTAAGTTTTAAATTTCATTCTAAACTAGATATCCTTAGGGAAATGTGCTTAGGGTCTCACTCGGTTGCTCTTATCTTCAATATACAATTTGTATTAATTTTATCCACCTCTTTGTTATATTCAGTTCTGGTCCTGAATGTCTTGACACTGAAGTAGTTAAAAATGAGATAAAAATAAAGTAGTTACAAATAAGGAGTATAGGCCAGGCTTGGTGGCTCAGCCTATAATCCCAGCACTTTGGGAGGCCAAGGTGAGTGGATTGCCTGAGCCCGTGGGTTCGAGACCCCCCCAGGCAACTTGGCGAGACCTCATCTCTACAATAAATCAAAAACTAGCCGGATGTGGTAGTGCACACCTGTAGTTCTGGCTACTTGGAAGGCTGAGGCGGAAGGATCACCAGAGCCCAGCAGGTTGAGGCTGTGGTGGCCGGGAGCATGCCACTGCACTCCATCTGGGCGACAGAGTGAGACTCCAACTCAAAAAAAAAAAAACAAAAAACAAACAAACAAAAAAACAAATAAGGAGTATAAGAATAACAAAGACATATAGAAAACCATACACTGGACAGTTGATCCCTGGGTAATTGTGAATGTGTACTTGCTTGTTATAAGAAAAGAAATACAGAAGCATAAAATTTTAATAGTTTATCTACTATGTGGAATAGCTACTAATTTTGATTCTGGACATCATTTCCCTTTGCCCTAGTCAAATAATTTTACTGTATATGTTGAGTACTTCTTTCTTTCCACATATAATAAAATGACTGGTCTTGAATGCCATAAATTCTGACTTTTATTATCTTTGCTTATAGCTTTTTACCTGCACCTACTCAGCTATCTCAGGACCAACTTGAGGCTGAAGAAAAGGCAAGATCCCAGAGATCACGACAGACCTCCCTGGTCTCTTCCCGAAGAGAACCTCCCCCATATGGGTATCGGAAAGGCTGGATACCTCGGTTATTAGAGGTAAATAGGAGTCTTCGTTTGGATTTATTATGACTGAAATTTATTATAGTACACTAACATAAATCCTAGAACCTGAGTGTTAATGTCAATATGATAGAAATTCTGATTGTGAGCTCTCAAGACATACACTTGCCTCTAAAAAGTTATCTTTTTTTTTCTTTTTGCTTATTATCTATCACTGCTATATGATCACTAGGGAATTGTACCATTTTGTCTGTTCTTATGTCAAACTATTAAGCATTTACAAAGAAACTAACATTTTCTAAATTCAGGAATTATAGCATATGGATAATAATGGGAAAGAGATAAGAATAAAAGTAATGAAAATGGATTTCATGTGGGCTCCCCCTTCTTCCTCTCAATAATACTATATAACCCTAAAGAGACTACACTCCTCTAAGGAAAACTGCAATAGCACTTTTTTGGGGTTTTTTTTTTTTTTTTTTGAGTTGGAGTCTCACTCTGTTGCCCAGACTGGAGTGCGTGGCCGCTCCCGGCCACCGCAGCCTCAACCTGCTGGGCTCTGGCGATCCTTCTGCCTCAGCCTTCCAAGTAGCCAGAATTACAGGCATGCGCTACTATGCCCGGCTGATTTTTTGATTTATTGTAGAGACGAGGTCTCGCTGCCCAGGCGGGTCTCAAACCCGCGGGCTCAGGCAATCCACTCACCTCAGCCTCCCAAAGGCGCGGGATTACAGGCTGAGCCACCGAGCCCGGTTTGCAGTAGCACTTCTTTTCTTGATTTCTTTTTTTGTTGTTGTTTTCTGAGTCAGGGTCTCACTCTTTTGCTCAGGATGGAGTGCAGCATTCTCAGTTCGCAGCAGCCTTGACCTCCTGGGCTTAAGTGGTCCTCCTGCTTCAGCCTTCTGGGTAACATGCCACCATGCCTGGCTAATTTTTTTATATCTTGTAGAGATGAGGTCTCACTATATTGCCCAGGCTGGTCTTGAACTCCAGAACTTAAGGAATTCTCTCACCTTTGCCTCCCAAAGTGCTGGGATTACAGACATGAGCCACCGTGCTTGGCCCCTTTTCTGATTTATTTCTCCTCACTTGTTTTCTTATCTTCAATTTGAGAATGTTAATACATGCCTGATACACAGATTAGATATATTTTAGGGGTTATAAGAAAAAAAAATTTGGTTGAGAGGCATTGAGGGGAAAAGAAGAATCTGGAATAATTGTTTAATATCTCTAGCTTGTTTCCAAAGAGCAAAATACCTTGGCATCACCTATTCTAAATACTTGGGATAGGCCGGGCACAGTGACTCAAGCCTGTAATCTCAGCACTTTAGGAGACTGAGGTGAGGGAATCGCCTGAGCCTATGGGTTTGAGAACAGCCTGGGCAACTTGGCAAGACCTCATCTCTATAATAAATAAAAAAAAATTAGCCAGGCGTGGTGATGCGTGCCTGTAGTTCTGGCTACTTGGAAGGCTGAAGCAGAAGGATCGCCTGAGCCCAGCAGGTCGACGTGGGGTGGCCGTGAGCATGCCACTGCACTCCAGCCTGGGCGACAGAGTGGGACTCCGACTTAAGTAAATAAATACTTGGAATCCTGTATATCAGTCTAAAATTCCTTTCCCTAATTTCAGGGCATTCTTCCCATGCTTGACCTCTTTCTTATTTGAGACTAAAATATTTTGGCTCCCCAAGACCTTCTTCACTTTTATCAAGCCTTTTTCCTCTCCTCCTCCCAGTATTCATTCGGACTCCTACAAATTTTCCTTCTCCATGTCCCAAGGAATGTATCTGCCCTGTTAAAAATCTCAAGTGCTGACCGGGCTCAGTCTGTAATTCCAGCATTTTGGGAGGCTGAGGCAAATGGATTGCCTGAACCTGGAGGTTCGAGACCAGCCCAGGCAACTTGGCGAAACCTTATCTCTACAATAAATAAAAAATTAGCCAGGCGTGGTAGGTACGCCTGTAGTTCTGGCTAATTGGAAGGCTGAGGCGGAAGGATCGCTGGAGCCCAGCAGATCCCTGCTGGGGTGGCCATGAGTAGTATGCCACTGTACTCCAGCCTGGGCGACAGAGTGAGACTCCAACTCAAAAAAAAAAAATCTCAAGTGCTTATACCATCCACTTTTGCATTCAGTTATTATTGTATTGTCACTTTATTCTTTCCTAATGTGGCTATGATTTTTACTTTACAAATATGAAGGACTCTTGCCTTTCTTCATGTATGCTAAGTGGTAATCATAATATTTGTCGAGTTGAAACATGTTACTTAGACCTCTGCCAGAAGCCATCTGTGTTCTTAATCTCTCCTGTGCTTCATTCCCCTGCCCGCTGGACTCTTTGTTTATTTTTGAATTGAGTCTCACTCATTTTGCTGCATGTGTCAATAACTGATTTCTATTTATTTATTTACTTGAGTCAGAGTCTCACTCTGTTCCCCAGTCTGGAGTGCAGCGGCATGCTTATAGAACCTCAGCCTTCTGTGCTCAGGTGATCCTCAGCCTTTCAGGTAGCTGGAACTATAGGCATGTGCCACCACACCCGGCTAATTTTTTTATTTATTATACAGATGAGGTCTCACTAAGTTGCCCGGGGTGGTCTTGAACCCCTGGGCTCAGGCAATCCTCTCACCTCTGCCTCCCAAAGTGCTGGGGTTACAGGCTTGAGCCACTGTGCCTGGCCCTGCCGGACTCTTAAAAGAGTCTAGAGGACCAATACCCAACTAGATCAGATCTTGTAATGTTACAGTCTGTCCTTGTTGGTTTTTTCCCTCAGCTTTCCTGTGGTCCTTATGACTTCTTGTGTGTGAAGGCCAGTCTTATTACAGTTATTAAGGGTTTTTTGTTGTTAGTTTGGTTCTCTCTGATACTGTAATTTGTGAGAGGCAGAGCAGAATAAAAGATCATCAAGGAGTTTTATCTGGGACAAAAAAGGTAATGATTGGCATTATCTAACAGAGTTGAGTGTCTCATTTAAGGCATTATAAATATTCTTTGACCTCTCAGTAGATTGCAGAATGAGGATGGCAGGCATCATCTTACATCCAGTGAAATCTCATCCTTGCCTTTCAGCATTATGATGTTTGGTTGCTATTAGCTTTTTAAAATCTTACTTGACTGTCTGAGGTTTCATATATTCTGGTGGAACAGAACAATTTATTTGAAAATCAAGCACAAATGGCAGCTAATCTGGAAATGCCATGGATGCTTCTTGAGGGGAGTGAATATTCTGTGGAAGAAGGCATTTTGTTCTAGTTTTCAAAATAAAAGCTGTGATTTTCTGGCAAGCTTAATGATCGCATAATGCTACATCTACAGTTCTGAAGTGCTTATTATAGTTGAAGAACTTTAGCAAATCTGAGCATGTCAGATTGATGGTGTGGGTACAGGAAGCACTTTTCTTAGGAATGCTTTAACTATCTCTGCCTAATTTACAAGAAAATGTTTCTCTCAGCTTTATTTTGTTGGGGGCTTTAAGAAAAGAAAAACCGGGGTGTGCACAGTGGCTCACGCCTATAATCCTAGCACTGTAGGAGGCGGAGGTGAGAGGATTGCCTGAGCCCATGGGTTCGAGACCAGTCTGGGCAACTTGGTGAGACCTCATCTCTACAGTAAACCAAAAAATTAGCCGGGCATGGTGGCACATGCCTGTAGTTCCAGCTACTTGGAAGGCTGAGGCAAAAGGATTGCCTGAGCCCAGCAGGTTGAGACTATAGTGGTCGTGAGCATGCCACTGCACTCCAGCCTGGGAGACAGCGTGAGACTCTGACTCAAAACAAAAACAAAAACAAAAAAACTTCAAACCTAGATGGGACGCAGTAGCTCATGCCTCTAATCCCCGCATTTTGAGAGGCTGAGGTGAGAGGATTGCTTGAGCCCAGGAGTTCAAGACCAGCCTGGGCAACACAGCAAGACCTCATCTCTAAAAGAATTTTAAAAATAGGTGGACATGGTGATGTGCACCTGTACTTCCAGCTATTTGGGAGGCTGAGGAGAGAGGATTGCTTGACCCCAGGAGGCTGCAGTGAGCCATGATTGTGGCTGTGTAATCCAGCCTGGCTGACAGAATGACACCCTGACCAAAAAAAAAAAAACCAAAAACCTTTCTTAACCAAATAAAAATAATGTACCTAGAAACTCACATATTTTAGATCAAATGGAATATTGCTTAATAAAATCTTGTAAAAGTGAATATTTTCATTTCTTTTTTTTTTTTTTGAGTTGGAGTCTCACTCCATCACCCAGGCTAGGGTGCAGTGGCACACTCACGGCCACCACAGCCTCTACCTGCTGGACTCCAGTGATCCTTCCACCTCAGCCTTCCAAGTAGCTGGAACTACAGGCACGCACTGCCACACCCAGCTAATTTTTTATTTATTGTAGAGACAGGGTCTCACCAAGTTGCCTGGGCTAGTCTCGAACCCGCGGGCTCAGACGGTCCACTTACCTCAGCCTCCCAGAGTGCTGGGATTACAGGCTGAGCCACGAAGCCTGGCTATTTTCATAATTTTAAAAATAAATCCCCAGAGTGCTTAATTTTAATTGTTTCTTTTTGTTGGAGTCTTACTCTGCCACTCAGGCTGGAGTGCAGTAGCACGCTCATGGCCACCACGGCCTCGACCTACTGGGCTCAGGCGATTCTTCTGCCTCAGCCTTCCAAGTAGCTGGAACTACAGGCCCATGCCATGACGCCCAGCTAATTCTTTGATTTATTGTAGAGACGAGGTCTCACCAAGTTGCCCAGGCTGGTCTTGAGCCTCTGGGCTTAGACAATCCTTACATCTCTACCTCCCAAAGTGCTGGGATTACAGACGCAAGCCCCCATGCCTGGCTAATATGTTCTTTCTATAATTTCTTAGTAGTACTGATTTGGTTGTTTTGAGCTAAAAGAAAGATATTTCAGAGTAGTAGAAAATACAAAGCTTTTTGGAGTCAAAAGATCTGGGTTCAAGACCTGTATATGCTTGCATAAGATCTTGAGAAAATCATTTAATTTTTCAAACTCTGAATTTTTTTCCATTTGAAAATATGAGACAGTTGAAGAGTTACAAGAATTAAATAAGTGTAAATTATATTTTTTTGTTTTGTTTTGTTTAGTTTGAGTTGGAGTCTCACTCTGTCACCCAGACTGGAGTGCAGTAGCCACTCCCGGCCACTGCAGCCTCAACCTGCTGGGCTCCAGCGATCCTTCCACCTCAGCCTTCCAAGTAGCCAAAACTACAGGCGGACACTACCATTGCCCGGCTAATTTTTTTTATTTATTGTAGAGATGAGGTCTCGCCAAGTTGCCCAGGCGGGTCATGAATAAATTATATTCTTAAAATTAAAAGATATTGGTTGAAAAAAAAAAGATACTGGGCATAATGGCTCTTGCCTATAATACCAACTCTTTGGAAGGCAGAGGCAAGAGGATTGCTTGAGCCCAGGGATTCGAGACCAGCCTGGACAACTTGGTAAGACCTCGCCTCTGCAGTAAATCAAAAAATTAACCAGGTATGGTGGTGTGTGCCTATAGTTCCAGCTACCCAGAAGGCTGAGGTGGAAGGATTGCCTAAGCACAGGGGATTGAGGCTGCAGTGAGCCATGAGCATGCAACTGCACTCCAGCCTGGGCAACAGATTGAGACTCTGACTTAAAAAATTAAGTTAAATTAAATATTGCTAAATTTTTAAGAACTGTTTTAAAGTAGTATATATAACCAAAATGAAAATCTTTACCTTTTCCTAAATGTTTTGCCTGGTTTCTTCCTGCTGTGTATATAAAATCAGATGTCTTGCCATGGCCTAGTAGCCCCTTCGTGGTCTCGTGTCTACCTACCCGTGTAACCTATGCTTCTGCTCTGCTGTCCCAGCGCTGTCAGCCCCACTGAACTCTCGTTTTCTAAGATGTGCCGAGTTCATTCCTGCAGTAGGGCCTTCACACTCACTGTTTGCTCTGCCTAGAAAATGCTTCCCATGACTACTTTCTCATCTTTCAGGCTTTAGCTTACGTGTTACTTCTTCACAAAACCTGTCCCAACCACCATATGGAAAGGGGCCCTTCTTCCCAGTCTCTGTAGTACCTTCATGGTACTTACCGTGAGCCAGAGAGTATGTTTTTATATCTTTGCCTCCTGGAATGTAAACTCCAAAAGAGGCAGGGAACACTGCCGTTATCTCCAGCATCATTGTAACAAGGACTCAATAATTATTTGTTGAATGAATGAATATACCTTGAATCACGAGTTACTATTAAATATTCTTTCTGTTTGTTTATTTTTAATACATAGGATTTTGGAGATGGAGGTGCTTTTCCAGAGATTCATGTGGCCCAGTATCCACTGGATATGGGACGAAAGAAAAAAATGTCAAATGCACTGGCCATTCAGGTGGATCCTGAAGGAAAAATTAAATATGATGCGATTGCTCGACAAGGACAGTCAAAAGACAAGGTAATCCTCTACTTTTTTTGTTGTTGCCAATAAATATTTTAGGAAGATTTTTTTTTTAATTTTGTGGAAATGATTTCTTTCTTATTGTTTGGATTATTGTTAAAAGTAGCAATGGCTGGGCATGGTGGCTATAATCCCAGCTACTTGAGAGACTCGGGTGGGAGGAGGATCACTTGAGCTCAGAAGTGCAAGACGAACCTGGGCTACATAGTGAAATATCATTTCTACAAAAGAAAAAAAGTTAGCTGAGTATGGTGATCCTTGCCTGTAGTCCCAACTTCTCGGAAGACTGAGACAGGAAAATTGCTCAAGCCCATGAGTTCGAGGCTGCAGTTAACCCTGATCATGCCACTGCACTCCAACCTGGGTGACAGAGCAAGATCCTGCCTCTAAAGGGAAAAAATAGTGGCAGTAAAATATACATAGGCTAAATTGAGTATTCAGCAATGACCTTTTATTTTGAACTCTCCAACTTGGCAATATCCTGTTATATACTTAGGGGTTTTACTTACTGGTTTTACTTTTTTTTTCTGAGTTGGAGTCTCGCTGTTGCCCAGGCTGGAGTGCAGTGGCATGCTCATGTCCACCGCAGCCTTGACCTGCTGGGCTCAGGCCATCCTTCTGCCTCAGCCTTCCAAGTAACTGGAACCACAGGTGTGTGCCACAACGCCTAATTTTTTTTAATTGTAGAGATTTAAAAAAAGACCAGTTTAATTACTCAGACTGGTCTTGAACTCCTGAGCTCAGGCAATCCTCTTGCCTCTGCCTCCCAGAGTGCTGAGATTACAGGTGTGAGCCACCGCACTTGACTTGGTTTTATTTATTTATTTATTTAAGTCAGAGTCTCACTCTGTCACCCAGGCTGGTATGCAGTGGCATGCTCCTAGCCACCCCAGCATCGACCTGCTGGGCTCAAGCAATCCCTCCGCCTTAGCCTTCCAAGTAGCTTGAACTACAGGTGCATGTTACTATGCCTGGCTAATTTTTAAATATATATATATTGCAGAGATGAAGTTTTACCATTGCCCAGCTAGTCTCGAACCCCTAGGCTCAGGCAATCCTCTCGCCTTGACTTTCCAAAGTGCTGGAATGACAGGCTTGAGCTACTGCGCCTGGCCGGTTTTACATTTTTAAGACAATTATTTTATGGTACCAACATTCTAAAAATACTAGATTTTTTAAAAATATACAATCTCAGAGCCCTAAAACATTAACTTAATTTTGTCTGTAGTCTCTTCTGATTCCCTTCATGTACTGAGTCCTTACACAGATACATATTTTCATTTGACTATAACAAATTACACAGACTCCTTTTGCCCTAGATTAAGTGCAAAACTGGCATTTGCCATCTGTATTTAGGATGCCCTGCTACAAAGTAATCCAGAGACAAAAATAAAATTCACTTAAAATAATCACATCACAGAGCAACTATGCTTAGGGCCAGGGAACTATTTTTAAGAAGACCTAGTTTTATTCCCTTGTAAATAAATACTCAAGATAGAAGTAAAAGATCTTTGGAATTGATGATGTTGGGAAAAATACTTGGGAGCCTTCAGTACCTATCCTTTCCTCTTCCCCCAGCTGTTTTCATTTTGCCCTATATAATAGTCCTAACTACCTGTTCTTAGCGCCTGTATTATGGCTGCTGAGCTTTTAGGGAAAACAATTATGCAATCGTGCAAATTTATATTTCCTATTTTTGCTCAGTTCCCTTGGTACTTCTGCCAAACTTTAATTTCTGCTCCTGTCAGCCTGTCTCATCCTTAGCAGGTAACTTCTGCATCTATTTGAATATAAAGACTTGGGAAAAAATTGTCAGTTTTCTTTATCCTGCTCTTGTCTTTTTCCCTTGTTTCTGTAAGGAATTCCTCCGTCTGTCAAAGCCTGATGTTTCAATGTGTATTCTGATCTCAGCCCCTTCCCTTTTCTTCTCTAGCTGCCTCTATTAGTTTTATTCTTGACCGCATGGTGGCTCACACCTATAATCCCAGCTCGTGGGAGGCCTAGGCAGGAGGATTGATAGCTTGAGGCCAGGAGTTGGAGACCAGCTTGAGCAACATGACAAGACCTGTCTCTAAAAAAAAAAAAAAGCCTGATGTGGCAGCATGTACCTGTTTATAGTCCCCGCTACTTGGGAGATTGAGTCTGGGAGGTCAAGACTGCAGTGAGCTATGATCATGCCAGTGCATTCCAGCCTGGACAACAGAGTGAGACCCTGACTTAGAAAAAACAAAGTTATTCTTAATTCCTCTCAGGTCTTTCCCTGCTCCACCTTTGCTGGTCCTTCTTGTTAGCATTCAAATGTGCTTGCTTTTCTTATCTTCTGAAATAAAACTTTTCCCTGAGTATCTATCCCCAGTGTTCCCTCAAGCTATTGCCTAATTTATGCCTAATTTTCTTACTTTCCTTCAAGCTTCTTGCAAGGGGTGTTTTTGCCCCCGCTACTTCTTCACCTTTCTTTCACTCTTCAATTCACTGCAAATGACCTCAAGTTTGCTGAGATGCTCTCTGGCAGAAAAATCTCCAACACTTTTGTTTCACACCAGTTTCTCTTTTTTTGGGGGGGGGGTTGGAGTCTCACTCTGTCGCCCAGACTGGAGTGCAGTGGCCGCTCCCGGCCACCGCAGCCTCGACCTGCTGGGCTCCGGCGATCCTTCCGCCTCAGCCTTCCAAGTAGCCGGAATTACAGGCATGCGCTACCATGCCCGGCTGATTTTTTGATTTATTGTAGAGATGAGGTCTCGCTGCTCAGGCGGGTCTCGACCCGCGGGCTCAGGCAATCCACTCACCTCAGCCTCCCAAAGGTACGGGATTACAGGCTGAGCCATCGAGGCCGGCTAGTTTCTGTTTAACTAGTGTAATTCACTGCTTCGCTTCAGTTGCACTCACATGTTGATGACTGTCTGCTCTGTGTCTCTAGCCCAGCTTTGTCTGCCGAGCTCTGGTCCTTATGGCTTATTGTCTACAAGAGCTAGTCTGTCTAGAGTTCTCTAAAGTACTACTTAACCAGATTAAAAACTAAATACATAATTTTCCATGTAGTCTACCTGTTGTATTCTCTTAACTCAATAAATGGTGGTAATATCTTTCTAATTGCCTATGCTGAAAGCCTGGGAGTCTGTTTCTCCTTATTCCATTGATATTTTAAAAAATTACGCTAGTAATATATTCTCATGGTAAAAGATACTGTATGTCCCATAACTATGTACAGTCCTGCCTGCTTTTCTCCTTTACTCTTCAGAGGTAACCACTGATACTCCACTGATGAATATCTTTCCAAACTTTTATTGTGGATGTAGATCTCTCTCATTTTGCATATATATGTATACACTTACAGACTTTTTTTTGGCATGAGTGAGATTTTTAACTCATAATTTCCTTTGACTTGCTTTTTTAAAATTTAACCTGTTTTGAGTTTATACATATGAATCTACTTCTTTTTTTTTTGAGTTGGAGTCTCACTCCATCGCCCAGGCTGGAGTACAGTGGCACACATGCTCACAGCCACCTCAGTATTGACCCGCTGGGCTCCAGCAATCCTTCTGCCTCAACCTTCCAAGTAGCCAGAACTGCAGGCACACACTACCACATCTGGCTAATTTTTTAATTTTTTTTTTATAGAGACAAGGTCTCACCAAGTTGCCCGGGCTGGTCTCGAACCCATGGGCTCAGGCAATCCACTCACCTCGGCTTCCCAAAGTGCTGAGATTACAGGCTGAGCCACCGAACCCAGCCTGAGTCTACTTCATTTTAAAAAATATATAGGATTGCGTGGTGTGGTTATACCCTAATTCTGTTAAGCATTGGTGATTTTCAGTTTTTTTAGTTTTATACACAGTGGTTTATTCAAGATCTATATACAAACATCTTTTTTGCATGTGACTGTTTGTATAAAATTTTTATAAAATAAGTTCTTAGGTATGGACCTACTGTGTCAAACTTCGAATGTGACACTTACCGCCAGTTGCCCTCTCTCTGTGTGTTGTCATTCTAGTTCTTGTTTCCCTCTGGCCCGCCATCTCTAGTCATGACAAGCCGTCTCTCCTTAGCACTTCTCAGGTATGCTTAGTTCGTTTGCATTGTAGTTCAAGACTGGAGACCAAGAATTTTACCTGGTTTCTAGGGAATGTTTTTAAATCACGATCTCCGATGGTTATTTTGTATTGAAAAATAGTGTAGAACTGCTAAAACAGAATTGTTTATTTTTGAATTTCAGTATTTTGGCCATATAAGGTCTCTAAAGCATTATGTTTTTTTTGTTTTTTTGTTTTTTTTGTTTTTTTGTTTTTTTTTTGTCTACAATGCAACCATAGAAATGAGCCCAAAACTGGTAGTTTATAGAATTACCACTCAGCTTCATACAGTTATTTTGTTTTCCTGCTAAAAGTGGTAGATTTTGTTGTTGTTGTTGTTGTTAAGTTGGAGTCTTACTCCGTCACCCAGGCCGGAGTGCAGTGGCATGCTCATGGCCATCCCAGCATTGATCTGCGGGGCTCAGGTGATCTTTCCGCCTCAGCCTTCCACATAGCCAGAACTACAGGCATGTGCTACCATGCCCTGCTAATTTTTTGATTTATTATAGAGATCAGGTCTCGCCAAGTTGACCAGGCTGGTCTCAAACCCATGGGTTCAGGCCTTCCTCTCCTTGGCCTCCCAAAGTGCTAATATTACGGGCTTGAGCCACTGCACTCGGCCAAAAGTGTTAGATTAATGCATGAAGTTTTAGAATGCATTTAATGACTCAACATTAACTGAGTACCTATTACATGCCATTGGCATTTGTAGGGGGCTACTTTTTGATTGTTAGGGACCATCCTGAGCATTGTACAGTGTTTAGCATAGCTGACACTACCTATTAAATGCCAGTAGTGCTTCCATTGTCTTAACCAGAAACACCTCACACATTTACAAAGGCCCTGGTAGTTGGAGGTGGCAATGGTGCCCTGTTTGAAAGCCACTGGTGATTCTGTTTTAGACGAAATAAGAATTGACTACCTAATGTAAAAAATGGGATTTTAAAATTCATTATCAGGCTGGGTGTAGTGGCTCATGCCAGTACTCCCAGCACTTTGGGAGGCAGAGGCAAGAGGATTGCCTGAGACCAGCCTGAGCAACTTGGCGAGACATTGTTTCTACAGTAAATAAGAATCCAGGCCTGGTGGCGTGCGCCTGTGTTTCTAGCTACTTGGAAGGCTGAGGTGGAAAGATTACCAGAGCATTTTCCATTCTTGCTATTACGCTGTTACTATTTCTGAAGAACAGAAGTATAAGAGGTGTAAGAGCTTCCTTTCCAGCCTCGGCCTCAGACGCTGTAGCCGTCGCGATGTTGATGCCCAAGAAAAACCGAATTGCCATCTATGAACTCCTTTTTAAGGAGGGCATGATGGTAGCCAAGATGGACGTCCATATGCCTAGCACCCAGAGCTGGCCGACAAGAATGTGCCCAACCTTCATGTCATGAAAGCCATGCAGTCTCTCTAGTCTCGAGGCTACATGAAGGAACAGTTTGCCTGGAGACATTTCTACTGGTACCTTACCAATGAGGGTATCCAGTATCTACGTGATTACCTCCACCTGCCCCCTGAGATTGTGCCAGCCACCCTGCACCGCAGCCGTCCAGAGACTGGCAGACCTCGGCCCAAAGGTCTGGAGGGTGAACGACCTGCAAGACTCACAAGAGGGGAAGCTGACAGAGACACCTACAGACGGAGTGCTGTGCCCCCTGCTGACGAGAAAGCCGAGGCTGGGGCTGGGTCAGCAACTGAATTCCAGTTTAGAGGCAGATTTGGTCGTGGACAGGCCAGCCACCTCAGTAAAATTGGAGAGGATTATTTTGTGTGGAATAAACTTGTAGCCAAAAAAAAAAAGAGGCGTAAGAGAAGAATACAAAAGGATTTTGAGAGGTGATATTCTAGAACAAGTCTGCAGCTCTTGTTTTCTTTACATGTGAAGTAAATACTATGCATGCGACTTACTGATAATACAAAACCAGGAGGAAAAAAATTTTTTGGTATTAATCTTCGTAGAACTAGATGCTTTTTTCCCCCTTATTATTACCTGAGTGATAAATCTTGAAATAAAGACCTTGGTGTATGCATTTTTTCTTCTGAAATAGTTATGTAAGAAATGTTACATACTTGAATTACCTTTAAAAAAAGCCTTCAGCCCATTCTCCCCCCAAATCCTCAATGACTTCAAACAGACTCCACAATAATTGTATGTTATTACTTTGTATGATTTCACAAACTCTAGCTAATCCTAAAGAATAGTGTTTTCCTACCTCACATGGTGAATATGTTGACACGTTTATCGTTTTAGTCAATCTAGTTTTTTGTCAGTTTTTGATAACAAAATACCTGTTTCACAGATGAGTTACTGCTTTATCTTAGACACAAAGCTCATTTGTACTTCTGATACCTTCAAGCGTATATTGTATTTTTCAGATAACCCTACCCAGCCCTTTTGCCTCCTGGGATGTACTGAGTTTCTTCAACACATGTAATTCTCAGACTATCAAAATTGGGGGTTTTATAGTTAATTACCATGCAGGAATCTTGCTCTTCAGATGCCCTTCACTCAGCCTTGTGAGATGCCAGAATCTTACTGATGCTCGTTTAAAGGGTTATTAACTTTGGAATACCCAAATAAGAAGCAGCAAATGGCTCTTGTATGCTAAATTAGTATTGAGAGTTTATGTTGAACATACATGACTTCCCAGGAACCATTATGTAGAATCCCTTCCTGTAATGATTGCTGTATAAAAGTGATTAACTCTCTGTAGTCTTGGTATTTTTTTTTTTTAGAGCATTGTTACATAGTTTTCGGTTTCTGGTGGTATGGATTTTTTCCATCTTGAAAGGAAGTAAGACTTTTGAGTTCAGTTAGTAGCTACATGATCTTAATGTGCTGATGAGCCTCACTCTTCTCACTAGCGTGAGCTTCAAATTCACTCTCAGTAGAGGAGAGTGATACAAATAGCTCCCATATCAATAGTACATGTTTTGTGCTAAGTCATCTGTACTTTTCTTCTCATTCCTGAGAAAAGCTAGCTAGGGATTTCAGTTTATAGTCATGAGGTAGTTCCTACCCCCATCCCCCCTGCCACACCCCTGGAAATCAAGAGCTTATAGAAAGTTTTGTAGGGCCTAAAATATAAACACTTTTAGCTTGTAATAGAGCATCTCTAAAATTTATTCATTCATTTGTACAAAAAATATCTCCTGTGGGCCAGTCATTGTTACAGGCACTGGAGGCACCCTTAAGAGTAATATGGGTATAATCATTGTGCATACCTTGAGGGTTGACACAAAGGTTACATTAGTGTGTGTGTGTGTGTGTGTGTGTGTGTGTGTGTGTGTGTGTGTGTGTAAACCCCAGTGGCAGACAATAAAAGCTCAATAAATATTAGCTAATTTTTTTCTTAGATTAGAAAATACAGTTTATTTGGAAAGTACATTAGAGAAAGAGAGATGAGAAACAAGAAATTCACCTCTCCAAGGTAGGAGAGGGGACCAAAACTTAGGAAAAATGGCGGCCACAGCTCAAAGGGCATGTGGCCAGACCGTAGCTTAGCAGAGCAATGGCATTCTTTTTTTCTTTTTCTGAGTTGGAGTCTTATCTGTCGCCCAGGCTGGAGTGCAGTGGCACGCTCACGGCCACCACAGCCTCGACCTGCTAGGCTCAGGTGATACTTCTGCCTCAGCCTTCCAAATAGCTAGAACTACAGGCATGTGCCACCATGCCTGGCTAATTTTTTTATTTACTGGTGGAGATGAGGTCTCACCAAGTTGCCCAGGCTCATCTCGAACCCATGGGCTCAGACAGTCTTCTTGCCTCGGTCTCCTAAAGTGCTGGGATTATAGGTGTGAGCCACTGCACCTGGCCAATATTAGCTAATTTATCAATCTTTTATTTTAGGCTTAATTATTTTTAATTTTATTTTTTAATTGTGGCAAAATGTACATAACATTTTTACCATTTTAATCATTTATAAGTGGACAGTTCTGTGGCATTTAAGTACATTCACATTGTTATGTAACCATCATCACATCTACCTTCACAGTATTTTTTGTATATTCATTAGATAACTCCCTAGGCCCTCTCCACCCTGTCCCTAGGAACCACCATTCTACTTTTTTTTCTTTCCTTTAGTTTTAATAGCTTTAGAAGTAGAAATAGCTTTTGGTTACATGGATGCATTGTATAGTGACAAAGAAGTCTGGACTTTAAGTGTATCCCCCACCCCCACCTGTGCACATTGTATCCAGTGGGTGATATTTCATCCCTCCACTCCTTCCCCCTCCCCTTCTGAGTCTCCAGTGTCCGTTATACCATTTTCTGTGTTTTTGCAGATCCTTAGTTTAGCTCCCACTTATAAGTGAAGGCATGCAGTGTTTTGTTTTCTGTTCCTGTGTTAGTTCACTTAGGTTGATGTTCTCCAATTCTATCCAAGTTGCTGCAAAAGACATTATTTCATTGTTTGTTAATAGCTAAATAATATTCCACATATTATGTATATGTATACACCATATTTTCATTATCCACTGGTCAGTTGATGGGCATTTAGGTTGATTCCACTCCTTTGCAATTGTGAATTATGCTGTGATAAGCATACTAGTGCAGGTGTCTTTTTTGTATAATGACTTCTCTTCCTTATTAGTAGTGGGGTTGCTGGATTGAGTCGTAGATCTACTTTTAGTTCTATGAGAATTCTCCATACCAGTTTCCATAGAGGTTGTACTAATTTATACTCCCACCAGTAGTGTATAAGCATTCCCTTTTCACTGCAGTATTAGCTGTTATCATTATTTTTATGTTAATAGAGGAGACATTTCATAAACAAGTAAAGTAAATAAATAATTTCATGCTTTGAAGACAGTAAACAGTGTTAGGAGCAGAACAATTGGGTGAGAAGGGGCTGCTACTTTAGCAAGGGTAATCGGAGGAGGCCCACCAAGGCAGGACCTGCTTTAGGGAATGCTATATGATATAATACAGTTACTAATGTAGACTTTGTCTTGTAGTAGTAAACGATTCTACAAAGAATTTTGAAGATCTCAAATGGCTAGGCATTTGATTTTCTTTCATATTCATAAGTTGTCCTTTCCTTGTATGTGTGTCAAAGAATTTATGACTAAAGCAGTAAAGTTTAAATATTATTTATTGAATTTTCAGTATCTCTTTTTTACTTTAAAATCTGCCATGTAACTTTCTATGAAAGTATGTGAGAAGTATAGATGGACATAAAAGTAAGTGATATTCTACTTGTAAATATTCTATTACATCTGTGTCGGCCTTGTAGGAACCACGTTGGGCCTAGTAGAAGTCGTATAACAACCCTAAATTTGGATAATGAGTATAAAATAAGTTGTGTATATAGAATGTATTTTTTTTCCTTTTTGTCTTTTCATGGAAGAAAGTATTCTGGGTTTGTTGTTTTTTTTTTTAACTGTTACACATGTTTATTTTCTTAGTCTGTGAATAGAGTTGATGCCAGAAAAGAGAAACATTATAAGTAGGATGAGGTCAATGAAGTTTTCCAGGCCCAATGAATTTGGAAATTATTTGATAACCTGACTTAAATTCTGATGAGTTTGTAATCTAAGATAATGGTGCTATAGGCAATTTATATCATCGTTAATTTCAAGTCCTAGTGAGCCTCAGAAGTAGGGATCATTGATGCATGATTTTTGTGGGCACAGTTTATTTGGATACTGACTTGATTAGAAGATCCCAAATAACTTAAATGCATGGGCTCAAGGAAAAGTTATTAACTTTAAGCCAGGGTAGCAGTTTGTATATATGTTTTAAGCTTCCTTGGTTTTAAAATCTAAAAGACAAAATCTAAGTATCCTAAATTTATAAGTGTGCTGAGAGGACATGTTGACATCTGAAATGACTTAATGAGGTTGCTTCTTTTCATACTCTGCTTTTCTTAAGCTTGCTTGTGTTTGAACATTTTAGGTCATTTATAGCAAATACACTGACCTGGTTCCAAAGGAGGTTATGAATGCAGATGATCCAGACCTGCAAAGACCTGATGAAGATGCTATTAAAGAGGTAATTGGGAATTGGCATACTAGGTGACTTTCTACATCCTTATTCACTTCCAAGCCACTCAATGCAATACTTCTTATTTCAGATAACAGAAAAGACAAGGGTAGCCTTGGAAAAATCTGTATCACAGAAGGTTGCGGCAGCCATGCCAGTTCGAGCAGCTGACAAACTGGCTCCTGCTCAGTATATCCGGTATGAATTATGCCATGCCTAGACAGCGTCATTTCATTTCAGACTTGAGTTAGCTTGGGGGTCCTGGTATTCCTTCACTATTGTACTCAGTAACAGTTATAAATATGTTGTTTTGAAGAATGACTTGAATCTTATGGACTCTCTGTTTTTTTGGGGGGGGGTTGGAAAAGGTGTCTTGCTCTGTCACCCAGGCTGGAGTGCAGTGGCATGATCACGGCTCATTGCAAGCTCGACCTCCTGGGCTCAAGTAGCTGGGACTACAGGTGCATGCTACCAGGCCTGGCTAATTTTTATATTTTTTGTGGAGATGGGGTCTTGCTGTGTCACTCAGACTGGTCTCTAATGCCTGGTCTTAAGCAGTTCTCCCTCCTCACTCCCAAAGTGTTGGGATTACAGGGATGAGGCACCACTGCACCTGGCCCTGTTCACTCTCTTTACAGACAGTTGAAAGCAGAAGAATGTTTTAAGACGTTCACTGTAAGATATTGCCTTTTATGCTATTTTCAAAATATATTTTTTGTTTTTAGAAATTAACAATTATATGCAGTATATGACCCAGACCACAATTATTATTTATAGCTTTCCATCTATATTTAAAAGGCATTCTTATATAATACTTACAAATTTTGAGGGGTTTCACTCCAATAAATCTGTGTGGAGGGGTGAATCACATACAGATATTAAGGAGACATTAAGGGCTCTGTTGGGGCTGCTGTCATTGTTCTTTCTCTGTGTCATGACCTATGGTTAATCAAAAACTGCCAGCTGTAAGTGACCTGCTGAGATTATTATGGGTATTTTTTTCTTAAATGCAAGCTTACAAAACAGATGCTGTTTTCTAGACCTCTGATCTGTGAAACTGAGCACAGTGCCTTCCATGGTGGAAGATGGATGAGGATGGGTTATTTACAAACAAATTCCATTCAAGTTTACATTTTGCCTATAACTCACAATTTCTGTAGTTTTTCAATTTCTTTTGCTGTCACTCTACCTAAATATTTTGTAATTTTCTATTAATACTTTGTGGAAGGAATTGAAAATGTAATCTAGCTTAGAATTGTAATAGAAGGAAAATACCTACTGAAAACTTTGAACTAGGTACACCTTCCATTTTTTTTCTGCTTTCTTCAGATATACACCATCTCAGCAAGGAGTGGCTTTCAACTCTGGAGCCAAACAGAGGGTTATTCGGATGGTAGAAATGCAGAAAGATCCAATGGAACCTCCAAGGTTCAAGTAAGTAGATGGCTTTATGAGAATGAACCTCTATTAAAAAAGAAGAAGTGTGTCCCAAATGTCCATTAACAGGTACATGGATAAACAAACTGTGGTTCATCCATACATGGAATACTGTTGAGCAGCAAAAAGGAGTAGCCTACTAAAACACACAGTAGCATGGATGAATCTCAGAATAGGCTGAGTGAAAGAAGCCAGGAAAAACAAGTGCATACAATATGATTCCATTTATATAAAACTCTAGAAGATGCAAACTAGTGCCGGAAAGTAGATCATCTGAAAAAGGAGGGAGGGACAAGAGGGATAGGCAAGGGGCATGCAGAGACTTTTGGGGCAGTGGGTATGTTCACTATCGTGATTGTGATCAATGTTGAACAAGTGTATACTTGTGTCAAAATTTAACCAAATTGTACACTTTAAATATGTATAGTTATATGTCAATTATATTTCAATGCAGCTGCTTTTTACAAGGGTAAAAGGTATATGACTCTATGAAATGATAATATTGTGGAGGTGAGGGAGTAATGATGACAAGGTTGACCATATTAACTGTTAAAGCCAAGTGGTAGGCGTCTAAGATTGAGCATTCATTATGTAGTCTATGTTTGAAACTTTACATAACAAAAAGAGGAAGGGGAAAGAGTATATCACTCTCTGGCTGTGCTTTGATGCTTTGATTTATATTTTAGGATTAATAAGAAGATTCCCCGGGGACCACCTTCTCCTCCTGCACCTGTCATGCATTCTCCTAGCCGAAAGGTATTCTCGGATATAGTCTAAAATCTTTTCTTCTCCCTTTTTTTTTTTTGAGTTGGAGTCTCACTCTGTCACCCAGACTGGAGTGCAGTGGCTGCTCCCGGCCACCGCAGCCTCGATCTGCTGGGCTCCAGCGATCCTTCCGCCTCAGCCTTCCAAGTAGCCAGAATTACAGGCATGCGCTACCACACCCGGCTGATTTTTTGATTTATTGTAGAGATGAGGTCTTGCTGCCCAGGCGGGTCTTGAACCCGCGGGCTCAGGCAATCCACTCACCTCAGCCTCCCAAAGGTGTGGGATTACAGGCTGAGCCACTGAGCCTGGCTTTTTTTTTTTTTTGAGTTGGAGTTTCACTCTATCATCCAGGCTGGAGTGTAGTGGCACACTCACAGCCACCCCAGCATCAACCTGCTGGGCTCCAGTGATCCTTCCACGTAGCTAGAACTACAGGCACTATTGAGCCTGGCTAATTTTTTATTTATTGTAGAGATGAGGTCTTGCCAAGTTGCCCGGACTCTTCTCGAACCTGTGGGCTTATGCAATCCTTTCACCTGGGCCTCCCAAAGTGCTGGAATTACAGGCTGAGCCGCCAAGCCCGGCCGTTTAGGTTATTAATAATAAAACTTACTCCTAGCTGCAGTGGTTCATGCCTATAATTCAAGCACTTTGGGAGGCCCAGGTAGGAAGATTGCTTAGGCCCAGGAATTTGAGACTAGCCTGGGCAACAAGGCAAGTTCTCATCTCCACAAAAAATAAAATTAACTGCGTGTGGTGATGTGCACCTGTATTCCCAGCTACTTGGGAGGCTGAGGTGTGTGGATACCTTCAACCCAGGAGGTTGAAACTACAGTGAGCCATGATCATGCCACTGCACTCCATCCAGCCTAGGAGAGAGTGAGACTCTGACTCAAAAACATAAAAATAAAAATCACAAGAAACCTTTTAGCTAACATTTTATACACATTCTCAATAAGCACTCTGGAAACTATAATTTGTAGTCTTGACTGGGTTCCTATTTCATGTTGAAATTTTTTTTTTTTTTTTTTTTTTTTGAGTTGGAGTCTCACTCTGTAGCCCACACTGGAGTGCAGTGGCCACTCCCGGCCACCGCAGCCTCGAACTGCTGGACTCTGGCGATCCTTCCACCTCAGCCTTCCAAGTAGCCAGAATTACAGACATGCGCTACCACGCCTGGCTGATTTTTTGATTTATTGTAGAGATGAGATCTCGCTGCCCAGGCAGGTCTCGAACCCACGGGCTCAGGCAATCCACTCACCTCAGCCTCCCAAAGGTGAAAATTTTTTTTTTATTTTTTATTAATCAATATTTTTTATTATGGTTTTGTGGGGTACAGTTAAGGGTTCGGTGTACAATTACGTTTCATTCAGGCACTCTGTTGATAAGAGGTGTTTTCCCATCCCCAGACAGATATTTGCTACTGTTAATCTCATCCCCCTCCCCCCCATAGTTTCCCAGTAGGCGAAAAATTTTTAGAAAGAAAACTATACGTCAGTGTGGTGATATATTACCTATACAGGGAATAGAGCCCGGGCAACTTGGTGAGACCTCATTGCGACAATAATAATAATAATAATAAACTGCATGTGATAGCGTGCACCTGTATTCTGGCTACTTGGAAGGCTAAGGCAGAGGAATCGCCTGAGCCCAGCAGGTCGACACTGGGGGATGGCTGTGAGCATGCCACTGTACTCTAGACTGGGTGATGGAGTGAGACTCCACCCCCTTAAAAAAAATAAACCCTGCTTTCAATGGAATGAACAAGTCCTGCTGTTTTACATGAAGGATGTTATAGGAAGTGAATACATGAGCTCATTAGGACTCTGATCAGTCATCAAGTGACTTTTCAAGATATGTTTTATTGCTCAAAAGAGCAATTTTTTTATCTGAAAGAATTCACATCACTTTAAATACAGAAAAATATGAACCAGCGTTTATAATTCAAAAAATAATTTCTAGGTTATGTTCTATTTTTTAGTACTATTCAGTGTTATTACAAGAATCTATAAGAAGCAGACATAGCAAATGGGATTTTGGCCTTTCATTAAGTCTGTGCATGTGTTAGTATCTATGAAACTGTCTTTGAAGAGAAAGAGTTTACTTGGGTTTTTAACTAGAGTATAAATCTGAATGTCTCTTCTCTCACTCGTCTCTCAACTCAGATGACTGTAAAGGAGCAGCAAGAATGGAAGATTCCTCCTTGTATTTCTAACTGGAAAAATGCAAAGGTAATTAAGCTGTCATAAAAGCAGTCTCTTAGTGTAACTTAAAACACCAAGGAAAAAGCTACAACCAGGGTAACTTGAGTTGTAATCTCAGCACTTTGCTTAGCTGAATATTTTCAAAAAGGAACACCCAATTTGTTACTTTTTTAAAATAATGGAAATGTTAGTGTCCCAGGCACATGCATATCATACCATGTAGATACTTTTAGTGAATTGTAGCTACCAGAAGAAGCACAGAGAAGGAATAAATAAAGTACCATGTCAACACAAGATGGTATTCTTCAGAAAAATTATTTCTAAAAGAATTCAAACCAGTCTAATGATCATATGACAAAAGAACAGGGTAAATGTTTGTGTATTTTAAACTCTTTGTCTCTGTTTATAACATTGAAGGCTCAAGCTATTTAAATCCTGTATATCTCTAATAATCACCAAAGCAATTCGTCAAGAATCTGTAAAATGTGGGATAAATGTTCTAATCACTATTGCCTCTCTTCCCTGAATCATATTTCATGGTTTTATTTTTAATGGGTGAAAAAGACCACTTTAACTTACTTAAAGGAATTTTTTGTACTCATACAAAAATAAAAAGGTGGTTGGCTGGTCTGATTTGGGTTTATTAATGGTATGTAACTATATAGTATCTTGAGCTGGTTCTGTAACACTTTTTAGGAGACCTTGGACTAGAGGTTAACATTTGGGAGTCTAGTCAAAGATAAAGCTAAGCCTGAAAGTTACATGGATGTTCAGACATGTTCCTTCAGTTATTGAAATAGGGTTTATAAGTTTTAGAATGTAGACTGTCATTTTTCTAGCAGACTTTATCATGTTTTTTATCATTTTTTTCTGTTTATTAAAACTGAGAGTTCTAAGAATCTGACAAATGATTAAGACAGTACAAGATGAAACTACTCATAGCTACTCATAGATGCTAAGATTCTACCGATTTGTTCTCCCTTTGTTTGACCATTATATGTAGTTGAGGAGCAACTATTTAGCTGTTTGACAGTAATTTCCTTTTTTATAATATATAATGATTAACATAATCTTCTTTTTCCAGAGTTTGGGCTCTGAAGTCTTACTGTCTGAATTTAAATTGTAGCTCCTCTCCCTACTTACTGTGTGGCCTTGGGGGTATTACCTAAGTATCACTGAAATGAACACAATAATGTCACCAGCTTTATAGAGTTATTGTGAAGGTTACATAGTTGTAAAGTGCTTAATCGTCCACATAAAGCACTCATTGTTAGCACTGTTTTTTAGTATAATTGTGAAGAAATTATTTGTGAAGTATAATTTATTATTTAGTATAATTGTGAAGAATAATTGTAAGAAAAATAGCCTCTTACTAAGTGGTTCTCCAAATGAGTAAATTTAAATTGAATTTTAAATAATTATCTTATTTAAGAGTTAATTAAATAACTCTTCTGTGACTGGTGTTTTCTGTCTGCTTCCCCACTAGGGTTATACAATTCCATTAGACAAACGTCTGGCTGCTGATGGAAGAGGACTGCAGACAGTACACATAAATGAAAACTTTGCCAAACTGGCTGAAGCCCTCTACATTGCTGATCGGAAGGTTGGTCTGTTATAATGTAATTGTTTATGCTCTTGATAATTTTGAAACCCATTCTTGGTTAGCTAAGGTACTGGTAATTTAGCTATAGTACTGAGCACCTAGAGTGAATCACCTGTGGTAGTGTGCCAGAGATAGCAGGAGCTAGTTGTAGCTCTGTGCATGGTCCTGGCCTTTGTAGACATGTATACGTACCCCTCCCTCACAACATGCCAGAGTAATGCTAGGCCAATCCCATTTTGTGAAGATTGCTAGGTGCTATTCTAGATTTTATAATTTTCCTCTATTTTAGATGTAGATGTCTCCCAGAAGGACTTACAGGAAATAGCAGGTAAACCTTCTGACAAATTGAAGGTTACAAAAGATGACGTTAACATCACTGGCCCTCTATTAATATTATATATTGAATATTGTGGTATTAATATATGACTTTCAAGTTTACACCTATCATAAGCATGTGTTTGGAACACAGAACAGTATGTTCCTGTATCATAGCACTGTTTTAAAAATTCTGTAGCAGATGTAAGCTAAAGTTTTTAGTTGGCTTAATGGCTTTTGAAAGTGTAGTTAGTCCCTGTTATGTTATTGGTAATAAAAATTGCCGTATTGGAGTCTTGATTTTGTTTTTTAGATTGTTTCTGAGAAAGCATTAGTAAAACACTTGACTTACAAGATTGATTGGGGTCACTACAGTCTCAACCACAAAAACTTTCTCAGACCTGGCACGGTGACTCACACCTATAATCCCAGCACTTTGGGAGCCCAAAGTGGTAGGGTTGCTTGAGCCCAGGAGTTCGAGATCAGCTTGGACAACATAGTGAGACGTCGTCTCTACAAAAAATTAACCATGTGTGGTAGTGCATGCCTGTAGTTTTAGGTACTTGGGAGACTGAGGTGGAAAGATTGCCTGAGTCCAGGAGGTTGAGACTACAGTGAGCTGTGATTGTGTCACTGCACTCCAGCCTGGGTGACAGCGTGAAGACCTCAACTAAAAAAAAAAAATTCCCAGAGTGCAGAAGCTAAGCCTGCAGTTCTTCCAAGCAGGATATCTCTTAGTAGACAAGAATCTTTGCTTTAATCAGCAGTAAGCAACGTGAATTCTGTAGAATTACTCTTATAAGTTAGACTTTAATCAGGGAGTTAGATGATAGCTGTAAATATCTGTCCCATGGGAGTTTCCTATTTAACATATGACTTTCCCAATAGGCTCGTGAAGCTGTGGAAATGCGTGCCCAAGTAGAGAGAAAGATGGCTCAGAAAGAAAAGGAGAAGCATGAAGAAAAACTTAGAGAAATGGCCCAGAAAGCTAGGGAAAGAAGAGCTGGGATTAAAACCCATGTGGAAAAAGGTATGACATTCTCATTTCAAATGAATTGAATTTACTATGTGCGAGGTTCTCTTTTAGAAAACATTTTTTTTAATAGACATTAAGGGGGGATGGGATATAGTGGCTAACATTCTAGTAAGTGTAGCTAGAAGTTCATCATGTAAAGCCGGGCACAGTGGCTCACACCTATAATCCCAGCACTTTGGGAGGCAGAGGTGAGAGGATTGCCTGAGCCCACAGGTTCGAGACCAGCCTGGGCAACATGGCAAGACCTTGTCTCTACACTAAATCAAAAAATTAGCTGGGCGTAATGGCACATGCCGATAGTTCCAGCTACTTGGAAGACTGAAGTGGAAAGATTGCCTGAACCTAGCAGGTCAGGGCTGCAGTAACTGTAAGTGTGCCACTGCACTCCAGCCTGGGCGACAGAGTGAGACTCCAACTCAAGAAGTTAATCATGTAGTAGTAGATGGTAATAATTGCTATGGAGAAAAATAATACAGGGAGGGGCATATAGAAGTGCCAGGAGCCGGGCTCGGTGGCTCAGCCTGTAATCCCGCGCCTTTGGAAGGCTGAGGTGAGTGGATGGCCTGAGCCCGCGGGTTCGAGACCCGCCTGGACAACTTGGCCAGACCTCATCTCTACAATAAATCAAAACATCAGCCAGGCATGGTAGCGCATGCCTATAATTCTGGCTACTTGGAAGGCTGAGGCAGAAGGATCACCGGAGCCCAGCAGGTCGAGGCTGCGATGGCCGGGAGCAGCCACTGCACTCCAGTCTGTCTGGGTGACAGAGTGAGACTCCGACTCAAAAAAAAAAAAAAAAGAAGTGCCAGGAGAGGGTGGTCAGAATAGGCCTCTCTTCTGAGATGGTAATGTTAGCACAAAAATGTGAAGGGAGTAAGGAAGCAAGCCACATGGATATTGGGAAGAGTGTCCCACACAGAAGAGTCAGCAAGTACACGGCTTTGAGTTGGGAGTGTGCCTAGTGTGCTCCAGGAAGAGTAGGGAGGCCAGTATGACTGGCTTGTACTGAGGCAGGAAGAAGAGAAGTTAGAAGAAATGTCAGAGTAGTTAGGGCAGATGGGAAGAAGAGTGACCAGATCATGTATGACCCTTCAGCTATTTTAAAGATAAAGGTTTTACTTCAGGTGACAGGGAAGCTGCAGGGTTTTCAGCAATGTGACATGGTCTGATGTATTTTTTTCCAGCTTTATTGAAGTATAGTTGACAAATAAAAATAGTATGTATTTAGGCTTGGGTGTGGTGGCTTATGCCTGTAATCCCAGCACTTTAGGAGGCAGAGGCAAGAGGACTGCCTGAACCCAGGAACTCAAGACCAGCCTGGACAACATGGCGAAACCTCCTCTCTACTATAAATCAAAAAATTAGCTAGGTGTAGTTGTGCATGCCTGTAGTCCCAGCTATTGGGAAGGATCACCTGAACCCAGCAGGTCGAGGATGCAGTAGCTGTGATTGTGCCACTGCACTCCAGCCTGGGGGACACAGTGAGACTCCTACTCAGAAAAAAAATTTTTTTTGATTGTACATGTTTAAGGTGTACAGTGTGATGTTTTGATATGTATATATTACGAAATGTTTACCACTGTCAAGCTGATTAACATATCAGTTGCCTCATATAACTACTTTTTAAATTTTTTAGTAAAACATTTAAGAACTTAAGATGTTCTGTCTCAGCAGATTTCCAGTATACAATGCAGTATTGTTAACACTAGTCACCATACAGGTTTCAGAGGAAAAAATGATGAAAGACATCAGCTCTCCAGAACTTAGTTATCCTGCATTAATATAATTTTGTATGCTTTGACCAACATTTCCCCTAACCTATATTTTTAAAAGATCACTCTGGGCTGTGCTTGGTGGCTCACGCCTGTAATCTCAGCAATTTGGAAGCCCGAGGCAGGAGGATTGCTTGAGGCCCAGAGCCTGAGACTAGCCTGGGCAACACAGCAAGACCCTATCTCTACAAAAAGATTTTTTAAAACTGGGCATGGTGGCGCATACCTGTAGTCTCAGCTACTCAGGAAACTGAGAAAGAGGATCAGTTGAGCCCGTGAGTTTGAGATTACAGTGAGCTATGATCATACTACTTGAATTCTAACCTAGGTGATGGCATAAAATAAATAATAGGTTACTTTGGCTGCAGATTTAAAAATAGAAGACTGTGGAGTGGGCATATGCAGAAACAGGGAAGCTATTTGGAAGGTTATTGCAATAAATCAGATGAGAGATGATAGCAAGAGGTAGTGAAAACATGGTCAGATATTGGATATATTTTGGAGACAGAATTGACAAAATTTGTTTGTGGATTAGGTGGAGATATGAGAGAAAAGTAGGAGTGAAGGATGACTTCAGAACTTTTGTGCTGAGTAATCGGGAAGGATTAAATTGCTATTTGCTGATATTGAGAAGACAGGAGGAACAGGTTTGAGAGTCAAAGATGATGAGTTTAGTTTAAAGGCGTGATAAGGTTAAGATGGAGATGTCAAGCACACAATTGGTTACAGGAATCTGGAGTTCAACTAGAGCTAAGTAACCAGCACTATAAGTAGTGACCCAGGCTGGGCTTAGTGGCTAAGCCTGTGATCCCAGCACTTTGGGAGGCCGAGGTGAGTAGATTGCCCGAGCTCTCGGGTTTGAGACCAGCCGGGGCAACTGGGTGAGATCTCGTCTCTACAATAAATAAAAAATTAGCCGGCTGTGGTAGTGTGTGCCTGTGGTTCCAGCTATGTGGAAGGCTGAGGCAGAAGGATTGCCAGAGCCCAGTAGGTTGATGCTGGGGTGGCCATGAGTATGCCACTGCACTCCAGCATGGGTGACAGAGTGAGACTTCAACTCAAAAAAACAAAAGTAGTGACCCACTTCTCTGAATCATCGATAACTTGATGAAGCTAGATATAAATACCTGCCTGTCATTATATACCTAGTCGTTGAAGATAATTAAGAAGTAAAAGTTCTTGTATCTATGTTCTTTAAACTGGTAAGAAAAACCAACAGAATGGTTCTTGAGAAATTCATTAAAATTTTTTAAAGTCTGTTGTCAGATATTAGTAAAAGCTAATTTTATTGAGTGCTTATTATGGCCGACACCAATTTGAGTACTTATGATAATCTTACACAGTGGTACTATTGTTGTCACTGTTTTACAGAGGAGGAAACTAAGACGCATAGTGGTTAAGTAATTTGCACAGGTCCTGTGGCTAATTTGTTACAGAATCAGGATAGGATTTGAATCCAGACACACTTGCTTCATATTTCATGATCTCAGCTATACTATATCCTCTCAGACTGGTGAGTGTGGAGGACACGAAGATAGACATAAATGCAGTAGAAATCAAGATGCAGTTAGCCCCTATGGAAAACAAGCAAAAATGTCTTTATTCGAAGGGAAAGTTGTGCATAATTCTTTTTTTTTCTGACATTTTATTATGAAAACTTTCAAACCTACAGAAAAGTTGAAATAATTATTTAATGAAAACCCATATCCCCCATTACCTAGGTTCTATAGTTAATATTTCTTTTAACAATTAACACTGCTATCATCAAAGAAAAGCCCAGGACCTGACAGTTTCACTGCTGAATTCGTCCAAGCATTCGTTGAAGAACTAATACCAGTTCTAGTCAAACTACTCCAAAAAACTGAAGTGGATAGAATAATTTTAAATTCATTTTACAAGACCAGCATTAACCGTTGTACCAAAATCAGACAAAGAAACAACAAAAAAACCAGACTGATATCCCTGATGCATAGATGTAGAAATCCTCAACAAAATACAAGCAAACCAAATTCAACAACACATTTTAAAGATCATTCATCATAATCAACTGGGATTCATCCCAGGTATGCAAGGATGGCTCAGTATACACAAATCAATAAATGTGATACTTCACATTAACAGAATCAAGAACAAAAGCCATAGTATCATTTCAACAGATGCTGAAAAATCATTCAATAAAATTTCTTCCAACCAGAATTCAACATTTCTTCATGATAAAAACTCCCAACAAACTGAATATAGAAGGAACATAGCCTCAAAATAATACAGGCCATATATGACAGACCCACAGCTAAAATCATACTGAAAGGGGAAGAATTGAAAGCCTTGTCTCTAAGACCTGGAACAAGATAAGGATACTCACTTTTACCACTTTAATTCAGCATACTTCTTAAAAGCCCTAACTGGAGCAGTTAGACAAAAGAAGGAAAGACTTCACCAAAAAACTGTTCACTGATAAATCAATTCAGTAAAGTTGCAGGAAACAAAATCAACATACAACATTCAGTAACATTTCTTTTTTTTTTTTTTTTTTTTTGGTGAGTTGGAGTCTAACTCTGTCACCCAGACTGGAGTGCAGTGGCATGCTTCCAGCCACTGCAGCCTTGACCTGCTGGGCTCCAACGATCCTTCCGCCTCAGCCTTCCAAGTAGCCAGAACTACAGGTGTGTGTTACCACGCCCGGCTAATTGTTGATTTATCATAGAGATGAGGTCTCGCCAAGTTGCCCGGGTGGATCTCGAACCTGCGGGCTCAGGCAATCCAGTCACTTCAGCCTCCCAAAGTGCTGGGATTACGGGCTGAGCCACCGAGCCTGGCCAGTAGCATTTCTATACATCAACAGCATGCAATCTGAAAAAGAAGTGAAGACAATCCCATTTATGATATCTACAAACACAGAAATACAAAAGATCAAATCACAACTGACCTCAAAGAAATACAAAAGATTATCAGAAATTACTATGTACACCTATATGGAAACAAACTTGATAACCTAAATGAAATGGAGGACTTTCTGGCATCACACAACCTCCCCACGTTGAAACAAGAAGACACCGAGACACTAAATAGACCAATAACAACCCAGGAAATTGACTCTGTCATAAGAAAACTACCTACAAAAAAGCTCTGGACTGGATGACTTTCCAGCAGAATTCTATAAAACCTATAATATTTACAAAAGAATAGATACACAGAAATAAATTTAACCAAATAAGTGAAACATTACTGCACTGAAAACTATAAAACACTGAAAGAAATTGGATACACAAAATAATGGAAAGATATCCTATATTCATGTGTTGAAATAATTTTTTTTTTTTTTTTTGAGTTGGAGTCTCACTCTGTCACCCAGACTGGAGTGCAGTGGCCGCTTCCGGCCACTGCAGCCTCAACCTGCTGGGCTCCGGGGATCCTTCCACCTCAGCCTTCCAAGCAGCCGGAACTACAGGCGCATGCTACCACACCCGGCTAATTTTTTGATTTATTATAGAGATGAGGTCTCGCCAAGTTGCCCAGGCGGGTCTCAAACCCGCGGACTCAGGCAATCCACTCACCTCAGCCTCCCAAAGCACTGAGATTACAAGCTGAGCCACCGAGCCTGGCAAAATAATATTGTTAAAATGTTCATACCATCCAAAGCTATCTACAGATTCAATACAGTTTTTATCAAAATGCCAAATGACACTCTTCACAGAAATAGAAGAAACAGCTCTTAAACTCGTATGGAACCGTAAAAGACCTCGAATTCCCAAAGCAGTTCTGAACAAAAAGAACAAAGCTGGAGATATCATACTACCTGACTTCAAAAATATAATACAAAGCTATAGTAACCAAAACAGCGTAGTACTAGCACATAATCAGACACACAGACCAATAGAACAGAACAGAATAGAGAACTCAGAAATAAGTCCACACATTTATAGCCAATTCATTTTCGACAGAGATGCTAAGAACATACATTGGGGAAAGGCTGGTCTCTTAAATGGTGCTGGGGAAGCTGGATATTCATATGCAAAAGGATGAAACTAGACTCCTATCTTTTACCATATATAAAAGCCAAATCAAAATGGATTAAAGACTCCAAGAAGACTTGAAACTATGAACCTACTAGGTGAAAACATTGGAGAAATGCTTCAGGATACTGATCTGGGCAAAGATTTCTTTGGGTGCAACCTCAAAAGCACAGCCAGTGAAAGTAAAAATAGACATGGGATTACATCGAGCTAGAAAGCTTCTGCCCAGCAAAGGAAGCAATCAACAGGTGAAGAGATAACCTAAATAATAGGAGAAAACATTTGCAAACCATTCATCTAACAAGGGATTCATAATCAGAATGTACAAAGAACTGAACTCAATAGCAAAAAAATAATCATAATCTGATTTAAAAGTAGGCAAAGGACATGAATAGGCATTTCTTTAAGAAGACAAATGACCAACAGGTATATAAAAAGTGTTCAACAGCTGGGCATGGTGGCTCACGCCTATAATCCTAGCACTTTGGGAGGCCGAGGTGAGACAATTGCCTGAGCCCACAGGTTCCAGACCAGCCTGGGCAACTTGGTGAGACCTCATCTCTACAATAAATCAAAAAATTAGCTGGGCATGGTGGTGCGTGCCTTTAGTTCCAGCTACTGGGAAGGCTGAGACTGAAGGATCACCTGAGCCCAGTACGTCGAGGCTGCAGTGGCTGTAAGTGTGCCACTGCACTCTAGCCTGGGTGACAGAGTGTAACTGCAACTCAACAACAACACAAACTGTTCAGCATCACTAATCATCAGGGAAATGTAAATAAAGACCACAGTGATATGTAATCTCACCCCAGTACATGGCTGTTATCAAAAAGACGGGAAATAACATGTTGGCAAGGATGCAAAGAAAGGGGAATACAAGGATGGTTCATGCCTGTAATCCTAGTACTTTGGGAGGCTGAGGCAAGAGGATCACTTGAGGCTAGGAGTTCAAGACTAGTATGGACAACATAGCAAGACCCTGTCTCTACAAAATTTTGTTAAAAATTAGCAGGGCATGGTGGTGCATGCAATAGTCCCAGCTGCTTGGGAGGCTCAGGCAGGAGGATCGCTTGAGCCCAGAAGTTTGAGGGTGCAGTGAGCTATGATTGCACCACTACACTTCAGCCTGTGTGACAGAGTGAGACCCTGTCTCTTAAAAAAAAAAAAAATGTTGGCCGGGCTCGGTGGCTCAGCCTGTAATCCTGCGCCTTGGGAGGCCGAGGTGAGTGGATTGCCTGAGCCCGTGGGTTCAAGACCTGCCTGGGCAACTGGCAAGACCTCATCTATATAATAAATCAAAAAATTAGCCAGAGGCAGAAGGATTGCCAGAGCCCAGCAAGTTGAGGCTGCAGTGGCCAGGAGCGGCCACTGCACTCCAGTCTGGGCGACAGAGTGAGACTCCAACTCAAAAAAAAAAAAAAGTAAGGAAAAAGAAGGGGAAATGCTAGCACACTGTTGGTGATAATGCAAATTAGTATAGCCATCATGGAACACAGTATAGAGGTTCCTGAAAGAACTGAAAATAGATCTACCATATGAATCAGCAGTCCCACTGCCAGGTATCTATCCAAGAGAAAATAAGTCAGTATGTGGAAGGGATAGCTGCACTTCCGTGTTGCAGCAATATTCATGGTAGTCAAGATGGATAAAGAAATGTGGCATGTAGCTGGGCTCGGTGGCTCAGCCTGTTATCCCAGTGCTTTGGGAGGCTGAGGTGAGTGGATTGCCTGAGCCCGTGGGTTCGAGACCCACCTGGGCAACTTGGCGAGACCTCATCTCAACAATAAATCAAAACATTACCTGAGCATGGTAGCGCACGCTTGTAGTTTCAGCTACTTGGAAGGCTGAGGCGGAAGGATCGCCAGAGCCCAGCAGGTCGAGGCTGCAGTGGCCGGGAGCGGCCACTGTACTCCAGTCTGGGTAACAGTGAGACTCCAACTCAAAAAAAAGAAAAAGAAATGTGGCATGTATACACAATGGAATATTACTTAGCCATAAGCAAATTAAATCCTGTCATTTGCAGCAACATGAATGGAACTGGAGGTCATTATGTTAAGTAAAATAAACCAGGCACAGAAAGACAAATATCCCATGCTCTCATTCATATGTGGGAGCAAAATCTGTTGGTCTCTGGAAGTGGAGAGCAGAATGATTACAGAGGCTGGGAAGGCAGAGGGAGGGGAAGTGAAGAGGTTGCTTAATGGTGCACAAATATAATAAGGAGTAAGTTCCAGTATTCAGTAACACAGTAGAGTGAGTATAGTGAATGATAATTTATTGTGTATTTCAAAATAGCTAGAAGATTTCGATTGTTCCCAATGGAAAGAAATGATAAATGTGTGAGGTAATGGATATCTTAATTATCCTAACTTGATAATTATACATGGTGTGCGTGTATCAACAATCCCATGTACCCATAGATATGTACAATTATAAGTATCAATATAAGTAAATAAAAATTGAAAAACAATTAACATTGCTAAATTTAATTTATCACATATTTACCCATCTTCTATCCATTTCTCAGTCCAACTTCCCACTTTGCATTCCAAAGTAAGTTGAAGACAGCAATATACTTTACCCTTAAACACTTTAGCTGCAGGTGTGATTCTAGAATTCACATTCATAAAGTAAACAAATACTGTGTGTTGGACTTAAAGTAACTTAAAGTAAGGTTTAAAAGGCTAAATGTAACTATAAAGAAGTTCATGGAATTTTCTAAAGTTACAGAATATTCACTTGTTCAAAATATTAGTGAATAATACAGTGAAGTAATTTTCAACTGTGTCCCCACAGAGGATGGGGAGGCACGGGAGAGGGATGAAATTCGACATGACAGGCGAAAAGAGAGACAGCACGACCGGAATCTCTCCAGGGCGGCTCCTGATAAGAGGTAATTGCCGTTTGAGACATGCAGATTAAGAAGAGTGGCCTTTGTGTACTTTCACAGCAGAGTTTTAGTCCACTAAGATGAATTTTGTTTCTCTCCCTTTCCTCTTTAGTTTGATAACTTAATAAATTACCACTTGATTCTTTTGCACTTAACTACTTTGTCTTAACAGAGTTCTCCATCTGTGGAAGAAATCTTTTCTCCCATCACCTTATGGAGTCAGAATTGAGAATGATGGGGACACAGAATAGGAAGTTCAGACCATGTTTGTGAAAAGTAGCTAATAAGTTGGGACCGTTCTAGTCTGTTTTTTCTACCTCAGATAGTGAGACAAATGGATATGCGCCTGTTCCTTTAGACAGGAAATACCTTTCTGGAGATCCTTGCAAAATATAAGCAGAGGTAACATATCTAGTATAGTGGGGGGAAAGAGCAGGTGTTGAGAGAAGTGAAAATCAGCTCCCTCTCATGAGCAGTTTAACTTAAAATTCAGAACAACAGAAAGACAATTCAGAAAGAAAATTCTGTCAGATAAAATAATTTGGCAAAAATTTCAAAGCGCTCTTAATACAGACTTGTGTGAAACAAGCCAATTACAAGTATGAGGACATAGAGAAAGTAGGGCTTGGGGAAGTTTGTGGCTCACCTAAGGCTGAAGACTAAAATTGCTGAAAATTTGAGGAAATGCTGTAATATGGAGGTGGAATTCTGAGTGAGGTTAAATTCAAATAAAACATTTTCTTCCCAGATGAACAGTTTTGCATCATCCAGCGAGCTAGTACAATTCATTTTTTAAGTCATATCTTAAACATGAAAAATACTCCTGCCAGTATTTCATCTCCCTCAATAAGTCACAGGAAAGCAGAGAATGTGAATTTCGAATTGTGGGCAAATGTATGGTGTAGGAGAAGGAAGTGTGAAAGTGTTCAGTTACACTCTTGGTTGGAAATTCCTATGTTGTAAAAACTAAAATGACTCTGTAGGTAAATTGGGCCCTTAAAACCAAGAAAGTGATTATCAGAATTGATAACGTTGAAAAGCTGTAAAATTGTGATTGGATGAAGATCAAATTGCCTATAGAAATCATTTTATGACCTGAGCTTCTAGTAAATTAGTGATGACGGTTACCACGATTTCATTGGGACTTAGACTGCATACATAACTGAAACAGCCGGAGAATTAATCTGAATGTTGTGACAATCATACCAAATAATCCAGTCATTCATGTGTTCCTCCAAATTCTAATATGATAAAAATACTAAATGTGGTTAGGTAAAAGAGCTGATTCTAGCTTATTGAAAATGTGATACATCTAATTCGCACGTTCCCCAACCCGCAAGCCTTCATATATAACAACAAATATAGACCATGGCAATTTTACATCCCACCATGGTTGTATTGTGATTGCTTGTATTAAATTTCGTGTCAAGAATGAGTCTCAGCTTGTCTTTTGAGCTAATAGGAAGTCTTACTTGTAAAACCCTACGTCCTTTAATCATGTATCTGAAATGCTATAAGGGCTGCCAACCTGATTATGTGTCACCAGGGAATATATGTTCACAAGGCATGAACATGACATTCATTTCCTTTGCTTTTTGTCTGCAAAGAGTTTTCAGTAAGTGATATTGTATTTCAAAATAGGTCGAAACTGCAGAGAAATGAAAATCGGGATATCAGTGAAGTCATTGCTCTCGGTGTGCCCAATCCTCGGGCTTCCAATGAAGTTCAGTATGACCAAAGGCTCTTCAACCAATCCAAGGTACAAGAAGCTTATACTGTGTGTTGATACGAATACTTACCGTAAGGGAAACAAACCAACATGTCTTAGATTTTGATCTGCCAGTTTTGCCACACTGATGACAAAAAAACTGGAAGTGGTATGTTTTAACTTTAAGAGCCAAGTCAGATGAAACAGTTCTGATTGTGTCCTCTTGCAGTTGGCTAAGATTTGAGACACTATTATAATAGAAAATGAAAGAATTTAAGTGGTAAATTTTGTGTTGCAGTATGTCAGTCTTTTGTTATAAAATAGAGCCAGTCTTCTACTAAAGTACCTCTTGGGTTGTTTTTGTTGATCTTTGGATTTTTTTTTTTTTTTTTTTTTTTTGAGTTGGAGTCTCACTCTGTCGCCCAGACTGGAGTGCAGTGGCCACTCCCAGCCACCGCACCCTCAACCTGCTGGGCTCCGGCGATCCTTCCGCCTCAGCCTTCCAAGTAGCTGGAATTACAGGCATGCGCTACCACATCGGCTGGATTTTTTTGATTTATTGTAGAGATGAGGTCTCGCTGCCCAGGCGGGTCTCGAACCCGCGGGCTCAGGCAATCCACTCACCTCAGCCTCCCAAAGGTGCGGGATTACAGGCTGAGCCACCGGGCCCGGCTTTTTTTTTTTTTTTTAATGCTACAGAAGTATGTCAATTTTAGCATCTTTTAAAAATGAAGCTCTAAACTGGATTAAAGTATTAGACTGGCTGTCAGGAAGTGATTTCTAGTACATATTACCATTAACTAGCTGGGACACAGACCTGGAAAAGTACCTTTGTGTTTTAACTCACATTAATATTGATTACTAGCCGGGCTCGGTGGCTCAGCCTGTAATCCCGCGCCTTTGGGAGGCTGAGGTGAGTGGATTGCCTGAGCCCGCGGGTTCGAGACCCGCCTGGGCAGCGAGACCTCATCTCTACAATAAATCAAAAAATCAGCCGGGCGTGGTAGCGTGCGCCTGTAATTCCAGCTACTCAGAAGGCTGAGGCGGAAGGATCACCAGAGCCCGGCAGGTCGAGGCTGTGGTGGCCGGGAGCGGCCACTGCACTCCAGTCTGGGCGACCGAGTGAGACTCCAACTCAAAAAAAAAAAAAATTGATTACTAACTATGCACAAGTCAGTGAGATCAAAAGATGTGACTTTGCCCTCAAATAACCCAGTCTATTAGAGAAGACATGTACAAAGGGGGACCCAAAAAACCTGGAATTTATTTATTAAAAATTGTACTTATTCCTACGTTTAAACTTCAGTCACCTTTCTTCAAAGCGCTGTTTGATGTAATAAACCTATCGAGATGCTTTTTCTACTGCTCAGAATGGTTTTTGAACGCTTCAATTTTGATGCCTTTTAGTGCTTCTGCCGTTTTTTGTTTCACCTCTTCCACACTGGCAAAATGTTTCCCTTTGAGGACTTTTTTCATCAGGGAAACAAAAAAAAAAGTTACTTGGAGCAAGATGGGATGGATACGGAGGGTGGAGTATGGGGGTTATGCTGTTTTTGGTCAAAAACTGCTGAACATGGAGCAGGGTGTGGGCAGGTGCGCTTGTAAATAATCCATCAAGAAACTGGCAAATGTGTTGACTCTCCATAAAAAATTCTGTGAAGCCAAACATAGCCTGTTAACAGTGCTAGCTGGTACACTGATCCAATGGCTTCCTAGAACCCTTACTTAGGGGGCAAGTCTGTACTACAAGAGGCCCACCCTCCAAAAGATAATTCTGGGTTTTCTGGGGTCCTCCTCTTGTATACACATATATAAGGTAAGAATATAGAAATATTAAGCTCTACTGAGATGTAGAGGGAAAGAGTTAATTATGACTTGGAGGTTTTAGGAAGATTTGAAAGTAGCATTTGAGTAAGCTCTTCTAAGTAATAATAATTTATTAGGTACATTTTGTATTCCTGGCATTGTTCTAATTCCTTTACTTGTATTATCTCACTTAATCTTTTCAAAAACCCTATAAAGTACTATTATTATCTCTATTTTATAAATGAGGAATTTGAGACATAGAGGTTTAGCTAGTAGGTAATGGAATTAAGATTCAGTCTTGGGGGTCTTCATTCCAAAGCTTTGTTCTTAACCACTGTGAAATGGCAACTTACCAGCAGCCTGAGCAAAGGGATCGAGGGGTCAAAGCGCCACATGAGTAAATATTTTCAAGATCATCACCTGTTATAAGCTTAAGCTTAAATAAGCATTTTAAAATTATGATGAAAATCTTTGCTGTTCCTTGTTGTCTTAAGCTGTAGTAGTGATGTTCTCGGGCAGCTAAGCGATATAACATTTATCTCTTACTCTAAATGATGTCAGAGAAATGTTCCCCAGTTCTTTAATCTTCTGTTCACCATTCCTATACAAATTGCCAAGTACCTGTTATGGTTTTAGCATCACCCAATCTTTTTTTTTTTTTTTTTTGAGACATTCTCTGCCGCCCAGGCTGGAATGCAGTGGCATGTTCGCGGCCACCGCAGCCTTGCCCTGATGGGCTCAGGTAATCCTTCTGCCTCAGCCTTCCAAGTAGCTGTAACTTACAGGCACACTAATTTTTTGATTTACCATAGAAATGAGGTCTCTCCAAGTTGCCCAGGCTAGTCTCAAACCCATGGGCTCAGGCAATCCTCTCACCTCAGCCTCCCAAAGTGCTGGGATTATGGGCGTGAGCCACTGTTCCCGGCCATTGCCCAATCTATGACTACTTAATGTAAACTTCTTAATGAGCTAACCTTATTTAACCTAAGCCTCTGGTTAAGAACCCAAAAGTGATATGAACAAAAGTTTATGTGTTTAGACCCTTTTATGAAGACCTTTTAAAAATTTGCAGTTCAGGTTATTGAAAATGTGAGCTATACATGAGCAAACATTACTCTTCACACAAATGTTACTGGATTCAGCTCCTAATGAACCATGTTTAGATTTTTATTTAATGTTATCCATTTTCCCACAGGGTATGGACAGTGGATTTGCAGGTGGAGAAGATGAAATTTATAATGTTTATGATCAAGCCTGGAGAGGTGGTAAAGATATGGCCCAGAGTATTTATAGGCCCAGTAAAAATCTGGACAAGGACATGTATGGTGATGACCTAGAAGCCAGAATAAAGACCAACAGGTACCAAGTCATAAAGTTAGTTTCGGTGTTTACACCAGTGAAAACAAAGTAGATCATGTCTTTTCTCTTTTTCCCTAGATTTGTTCCCGACAAGGAGTTTTCTGGCTCAGATCGCAGGCAGAGAGGCAGAGAAGGACCAGTTCAATTTGAGGAAGATCCTTTTGGTTTGGACAAGTTTTTGGAAGAAGCCAAACAGCATGGTGGCTCAAAAAGACCCTCAGATAGCAGCCGCCCCAAGGAACACGAGCATGAAGGCAAGAAAAGGAGGAAGGAGTAATGCACATCTCTTCCAAGTGGATGAACTATTATCCCATGGCCCTAATGATGCAAGTCCTATGGGGGAACACTTTGTAAATGGTCAGGATAAAAACCAAATCTGGGTGCCAGATCCCAGCACTACTTTTTATTACCAGAGAATGGGGGGGAAAGAAATTCTACTTTGAATTATTTAGTTTTTTTAAACAGAGGGTTGTGTTTGTGCTTCTCCCACCTTTCGGCATTTGAGAACACGCAGCCCCACGTACAGAATTCAGACCACTTCCCTTTATGTGACACTAGTAGTTTGGGGTTCCTATTCTGTGAAAGAATGGCTGCTTTTGAGTGAAGTTACCCCAGCCGCGATGAGTGGGAAGATGTTCACATATTGGGACTGTCCTGCCAGACAAATCTTGCCCCTGCTGTGCTCTGTTTTAATTTGGAGTGGGGGAGGGAAGTAAGCTCTTGCTTGGTGCAACTATTTGTTTCAAATAAAAACATTTAGTCAAAAGTCTCAGTTATATTAACTCTATTTAGTAGGCAGGCATAGTCTCAGAAATCTTTCTCTTCATCAGATGTTCGCAAAACTTTTGGTCTTTGAGCTTGAACATGGAGCTGAAAAAAACATAAGCACTGTAAGGAAAGGCAATGTCCACAAAAATGTTAAAACTGAAAACTCCATTTTAAAGTTGCCTTTTTATTAGAGAGTCAGTACCAGTAACTCAAGAAGTTGTGATTTGTTCCTTGTTTTTACATCTCCCTAAACTTTAACAAAAAGATTAAAAAAAAAAAGAGAACTCTCACCACCACTCTAACAAGCATTAAGGCAGCTTCAGTTACAGATCTCCCAAGGTCTCTGTCATTTCACACTTCTGACCTATTTAAGCAGTACATAGTTTATAATATGATAAACAGATTTACCTTTACTCCATCAATAATATGATTTTCCTGCTGTAGTGCATTCCGAAGTTCTTCTTCTGAAGAGAACTGAATCCAACCCATACCTCTGTGAAAGCCAGTCTCTTTGTCCTAAAAGTTCAAAATACAGGAAAAGATATTGATCATAAAATTGAGAAAGCTTCCATGAGCTCCAAATCAAGCTACCAACATTTTCATCTGCGAAAAATGGGTTACAGGCATTTATAAATGTCAATGACCCTGCTTTTAATACCCCTCATAGTTTTTTGGTTTTTTTTTTTGAGTTGGAGTCTCACTCTGTTGCCCAGACTAGAGTGCAGTGGCTGCTCCCGGCCACCACAGCCTCGACCTGCTGGGCTCCAGTGATCCTTCCACCTCAGCCTTCCGAGTAGCTGGAACTACAGGCGTGCACTACCATGCCCGGCTAATTTTCTGATTTATTGTAGAGATGAGGTCTTGCCAAGTTGCCCAGGCAGATCTCGAACCCACGGGCTCAGGCAATCCACTCACCTCAGCCTCCCAAAGGCACGGGATTACAGGCTGAGCCACCGAGCCCAGCAAGTTACCATGTGTTAAACTTACTCTCTGCTTTCCTGCTGCCATTTGAGAAGGTATGGGTAATGAACTTTCTCATTCTAGATGCAAATCATACTGATAGTAATATCAGAGAAATTTTGATCACTACTCTTCTTGTTTCTGACTTCATTTCTAGAAACTAGAAAATGAAGCCTCAAAACCTAGTTGCATCTCTGGTCATTTCTAAGACCAAGCACCCTCACCACCACCACCACCACCATTATCACATTCCTATGAAAAGTAGGAAAGGATGAGGAGGCAGCACATCTCATCAACAAGGGTACCTGCATAATGAACACTTGTATACCTAACCCTGAACTGTACTGCACATATTCAAAATAAAATGGAAAGATAAATAGTACCCGTACTTAACCTGGTTCAAGATTACTGGTTGATTTTAAAGAATTTTGCTACTTTTCCTCGTGCAAAAGGCACACTGCTTACCAGTCACCCTCTACCTCACATGTGGAAAAGAGATGCTATCAAGTTTGGATGTCCCTTGCCCCTCCAGCCCTCCAATAAAGGATGGATACTAAGGTATCTATTCAGTGTGGACCACCTGGTCCTCATCAGTCTCACTACAAAGTTATGTTATCTACTTGGAAGGCTGAGGCGGAAGGATCGCCGGAACCCAGCAGGCGAGGCCGCGGTGGCCGGGAGCGGCCACTGCACTCCAGTCTGGGCAACAGAGTGAGACTCCAACTCAAAAAAAAAAACAAAGTTATGTTGTGCTTTGCCAAAAAAAAAAAAAAAAATCTTAGAAATTGTTCCCATATATCAAAGGTAACTTTCTAAGGATTAATTTAGAATGCAGGAATTTTCGGTTGTAGATCTGGCAATTTCCAAAGTGCTCCTTTTCATGTGACCATTTCCACAATAAGTGAAAGGTGTTAATTTAGAGAAGATAATATGTATCTAAGATAGGAACCAGGATTTCCAACTTGAGCACTAAAAGTTAAATTCTTTTCCTGTTATATTTTATTTAGTTTTTAACAAGAATCAAAGCCTTCTTTTCTTTCAGGCCCTAAATTATTTATACTTTTGGTGGCAACCAAGAAAACTATTTCTCTAAAGGAAAGTTTTCTTAAAGCTTCTTGAAAAAAAGCATAGTTTTCAAAACTATAGAAAACTTTTTATGTCTACAATACATGTGCCTTGTTCTTTTAATCAACTATAAAATTCCATTGCATTAACAACGTAGTATCTATTTAATCAATCCCACTCATGAACAATTAGGTTTGTTCTGCTTAATTGACATTGAACAATGCTGCTTTGATTACTCCTGACCTCACATTTCTATAAATAAATTCCTACAAGGCTGGGCTCGGTGGCTCAGCCTATAATCCTGTGCTTTGGGAGCCCAAGGTGAGTGAATTGCCTGAGCCCGCATTCTTGAGACCCGCCTGGGCAACTTGGCGAGACCTCATCTCTACAATAAATCAAAAAAACTAGCCGGGCGTGGTAGCGCACGCCGTAGTTCCAGCTACTTGGAAGGCTGATGTGGAAGGATCGCGACCCTAGATCGAGGCTGCGGTGCCAGGAGCGGCCACTGCACTCCAGTCTGGGTGACAGTGAGATTCCAACTCAAAAAAAAAAAAAAAATTCCTACAGAGAGAACTGCTAGATCAAAGCAAATGTAGGCCAGGTGTGGTGGCTAACACCTGTAATCCCAGCACTTTGGAAGGCTTGAGTCGAGGGGTTCAAGACCAGCCTGGGCAACTTGGCGAGATCTCACTCTCTACAATAATTCAAAAACTTAGCCAGGCATGCTGGTGCACGCACTAATCGGTAGTTCCAGCTACTTGGAAGGCTGAGGTGGAAGGATCACCTAAGCCCAGTAGGTCGAGGCTGCAATGGCCGTGACCGTGCTATTGCATTCCAGCCTGGGTGACAGAGACCCCGACTCAAAAAAAATAAAGCGAATGGAAATTCTTCTGAGATTTTGCCAAACCACACATCAGAATTGAAGGTGCCAATTAACCTCAGCAGTTTGAGTGCCAGTTTCTCTATACCATCACCAGCACTAGATATGGCTAATTTGTTAGATCTTGGGAAATCAAGTAACATTAAACCAAGAGTTGCTTTTGGCTGACATTTTACCACAGCCTTTTGAGTGCCACAAGGAAAAAAAGGGCGGTTTTAGGGAAATGTACGTTTACTCTGTGTACTTGCATCACACCCTAGAAAGACCACAGAAAATACTGCCCAGGATAAAGTAGATCCTCGTGAGAAGGCAAAGGAAATATAATTCATATCAAAATGCTGTTTTATTAGTTAGAAATACTAAAAAAATAAAATGGTACTCAATGAAAATAAAAGATATTTTCTGCCAATCAGTTTCATGATAACCTTTCTTCTGTCTCAAGTCCTTATTAGAATACTGTAGTAGTTGGCCGGGCGTGGTGGCTCAAGCCTGTAATCCTAGCATTTTGGGAGGCTGAGGCAAGAGGATGGCCTGAGCTCAGGGGTTCAAGACCAGCCTGGGCAACTTGGTGAGATCTTGTCTCTCCAACAAATCAAAAAACAAACGGTATGGTAGCATGTGCCTATAGTTTCAGCTACTTGAAAGGCTGAGGTGGACAGATCACCTGAACCCAGCAGGTTGAGGCTGCGATGGCCATGAGCATGCCACTTTAGCCTGGGCACAGAGTGAGACTCCGACTCAAAAAAAAAAAACATAGTAAGCAGAATTCTAAAATGGATCCCATAATCTCCATGCATTCTCATTTCACACCCTTTATAATCGGCAGGACCTGTGACTTGCTTTTAACCAAAATAATATGGCAAAGGTGACAAGATGTTGCTCCCTTGATGGGGTGTCACTCCTGTAATTATGTTCTACACAGAGCTCCATCTTAGCAAACTGAGAACCCCTTACTGGCTTTGAAGAAGATGCCATGTAGTAAAACAGCCTACAGGTAACAAGGAATGCAGGAAATCCCTAGGAGCTGAGAGCAGTCCCTAGGTCAAAGCTAAAAGTCATCAAGAAAACAGGGACTGCATTTCTACAGGTGAAACTTGAATTCTGTCAACAGGCTGAGGGAATCTGGAAGTCGGTCGTTCCCTAGGTGAGCCTCTGATGAGACTGCTACTCCAGCTAACACCTGGATTTCAGCTATGTGAGACCCCAAGCAGAGGGCCCAGCTAACCTGTGCCCAGTTGTAAGATAATATGTGTGTTGTTTTGAGATGTCAAGTTTGTGGTAATTCGTTATACAACAACAAAGTTACCATGATTACCTATTATAAACTTTTTAAATCAGTGTGATTTTTTAAGACTATAATTATTTTATCAATAAAGACTTTAAATAGCTTCATTCCATTAGATATTAATATATGAGTAAATTGGTGTGCTTTGATAAGAAACCGTAATTAAAGGATAACATTAATACTTTTTCCTTAAGATAATACTCACAAAAGGTACAATGCACTTTCGTATATGGCCAAACTGTGCAAAGTGTTCTCTCAGCTCACCTGCATGAGGGAAGAAAACATTAAAAATAGTTAATATGTTTATTATTCTCTTAAAGTGTGGACAGAAACCAAAAGAAGTCCCAGAGCCACCCAACTGCCTATGGCCTAGAACGACTTCGCATGTCCTTAAAGCCTTAAGATTTAGAGAACAGCTGTGGTACTGATGATAAAGCCGTACTGTACCAGGTTTGGTCTGGGATGGAGACTGGAAAGATAAATCCTGAGCTGGCTGCAGTCATTATCCTCAGCAGATATTGAGTGTTTTCATTATACTAGATATTATGCTAGGTATGTGGATTAACAGTTATAATCCAGTGTGTTGCTGGCTATGAAAGACATCCAAGTAAAATTCTAACTTACTGACTTTCATAATTTAAACTTTACACTAGGTTAAACAGTTGGTGCTTAAACATTTGTTGAGTTGACTTACCTACCCTTCCTGCTTACTTGGCCACTGCTGGCCCTTATTTACTCTCTTGTACAGTAAACCGAATTCTCTGTACTTGTCCTGTGGATTTCCATCATTGCATAGGTTGTTCACTCACCTGGATATGTCAGTAACTCGATTTCCTCCTGCCTAAGTTGTAACTATCCTTTAAGACCCAAAACAAATACACCCACTGAGTATTACTTTATTGGGCCCCTACTGCAATATAACACAATGTACTAGCCCTGTGAGACCTCAAAGATTTATGGTATGTAATCTTAAAGATGAAAAACAACATGACCCCCCTCTCTCTTCTGACTACAGTGCTTGTACATCACTGATTTACTTTTTTTTTTTTTTTGAGTTGGGGGTCTCACTCAGTTGCCCAGGTTGGAGTGCAGTGGCACAATCACGGTTCACTGCAGCCTCGACCTCCTGGGCCCAGGTGATCCTTCCGCCTCAGCCTCCCAAGTAGCTGGGATTACAGATGTGAGCCACTCTGCCCAGTCAAAACATACATGTTTTAAACCAGGTATTAAGACTATTAGAAAACATTCACTCCCCCTACTCCTCAAAAAAACAGCTCTGGAAGGTAGCCCTTTTCCTAAATCACCTAGAATTGTTAAGGAGAAACAGCTGCAAGCACCAAGAACAAGCCTACCATATAACAGATACTACGTAAATATTTACTGAATGAATAAATGAACTGAGAGAACATTTTCAAAGTTGTACATTAGGCTGATTCTCTTTAAAGGTTTTAAACCAGCTTCCATCTGCAAGATGCTAGTGAAAACCCTGGACCTTTCCATAAAGTTCCACAGGGCCTAAAGGAGGGTTGTGGCTGTGCTTGGTCTTGGTCAACCACATATTAAAAAGGTGAGGGCACAAGCTGGGCTCGGGGGTTCAGCCTGTAATCCCGCGCCTTTGGGAGGCTGAGGTGAGTGGACTGCCTGAGCCCGCGGGTTCGAGACCCGCCCGGGCAACTTGGCGAGACCTCTTCTCTACAATAAATCAAAAAATGATGCCGGGCGTGGTAGCGCGTGCCTGTAGTTCCAACTACTTGGAAGGCTGAGGCGGAAGGATCGCCGGAGCCCAGCAGGTCGAGGCTGCGGTGGCCGGGAGCGACCGCTGCACTCCAGTCTGGGCGACAGAGTGAGACTCCAACTCAAAAAAAAAATAAAAAAAAAAAAAAAGTGGGGCACAAACCATCTACTTCCCATCCTACTACTACCATCTGAGCCACAAAAGCCAAGATGAGAGTAAATCTCATTTCATTCTTTCGTTTGAGGGAGCTGACCTGATACATGACTATCTATAAAAAAGTGACATTAATTTCTAAATTTTGGTAAGCAATTATAAGAGCTTTATCTTAAAACTGCATCTGACAAAATTAAAGTGAGTGAGAGATTTCAGAATTACTCCAACCGGGTCTCTCCAATGAGCTTCAAATTTAGCTATTATGTAAATATCATCTTGGGGGTACTTACACTGTATCTAACACAAGTCTAAGAAGTTTACATAAACTTATTTGATTCTCTCAACGATCCTGTGAGTTAACTTCTATTGACTCCATTTTGTCAATGAGTAAACTGAGGCACAGATGTGAGCACTTTCCCCAGATTAACGTCCGTTATTCAGGTGACAGACCTATTAAATAGCCGACTTGGAATTCTAACGCAGTCTGGTTCTTCTCAATTACAATGATATACAACCTCTCTGTCCAATTTTCTGACGAAGAGCTCGCCAGCTCCTCAAACTCAACACATTCACAAACTTCACTCATCTCGTTTCGGCATGCTCCTCGTCAGTTCTAAACGCGCAATTCACCGACGCTAAAAACCCAGAAATTATTCCTCCCCGGCCCTTACTTCGCACACCTTCCCCAGTCAAGCCATCAGGAATCGTCGTCGATTTTGTTTTGATAACCTAAGTGGATCTGACTCCTCGTCCCTCCTACCATTGCCCAAGTTCATTCGGGTCCTCGCCTTTTAACTAAGTTACTCAAACTGCCTTTCAGCTCGCCTCCACGCCTAGTCTTGCCATCTTGAATCCATCCTCCGCACTAGTCAAAATGATCACTTCTAAATAATAAAGCTTAAAACGACCAAGTAATAAACCTTCCACCAAGTCACTCTGAAAGGCAGGAGACCGTGAATCATTGCCCCCAAACCTCAGGGAGCATCCCTGAGCACATTTCTTTCTGTCCACTGGCTTGCTCAAGAGCAAACTGAGCTTCCTAATCCAGCCACCAGGCTGACCTAAGCACCTACAAAAGCAGAGGTCTTGAGCACCACTTGGACCTAAAACATCCGCCGCTCCCAGGTCTCCATCACTCACTCGACGCCGCGGTCCAGGGGATTTTTCTAACAAAAGCAACGTGCCGATTAACATTTGCTCGCAGCGCCACGGTTCCTCTTGCCGCCAAGGCCGCCATCTTTAAACTACGGGGCCTCCGGGACCTGGGGTCGCGACCTCGGAAAAACCTTCCGCATCCGGGGCATGGAATCTGCTTCCGGGTCAAAAGGGCCCGGCAGCGAGATGGGGAAGATGGCGGCGGCCGTGTGCTCAGTGGCGACGCTGGCGACAGAGCCTGGGGAAGACGCCTTCCGGAAGCTTTTCCGCTTCTACCGTCAGAGCCGGCCCGGGACCGCGGACCTGGGCGGGGTCATCGACTTCTCGGCGGCCCACGCGGCTCGGGGCTCGGGTCCTGGTGCCCACAAGGTACGGAGGGAGACCAGTTGTCACGAAACGAACCCTGCCCTCCTTGGGCCAGACTCGAAGTGCCCACTGACCGCCACACCTGGGTAATAAAGCGTTGAGCTGCCAGTTTCTTCGCTCATTCGTTCCCGGTTGCGCCCTCTGTCACACAAAAGCCCGGGAACTGGTGTTTAGTCCTCCTTTTAACCGCCCACTGACATTTCTTGTGTGGTTTGTGCAAAACCCGGCAGAACGTCTTCATAGACGTTGGGGTAGCGCTCCGCAGCTTGCAGAAACCATCGACAAGAGTCCCAGAACTGGGAGGGATCCGACGTTGTGTGTCCAGCCTCTGTACATAAAACAAGTCCCTGCCTTCTCTTCTGGGCCTCTTAGGAGGTCATTAAAGGATTCTAAGAGAATCTCCGAGTGGAAAATAAATGACAAACGAGTATCTATAGAATCCAAGCGCCTACCCTTATTTCAACTTTTCGCTATGGAAGTTAAGAAAGGGACCATAACTGGGAGGAGGGGCACACGACTTTATAGTCGCCTTAACATTGATGATATGCAATCCCTCAATTTATCCCTGTGTTGCCCACAGATGTCTAGATGAGGCATTCTTTCCAAGCTTCCTAATGGCGCTCAATAAAATTGGGATGCCATAGTAACTCCATCCTTGTCTAGAACTCAGTCTCTCGGTAACTTCGTTTGTTAGCAAAATGGTCTGAGTTAGGTCTTAGTTATATTTAAACGAAAAATAAAAGTGGTCTGAGAGTTGTCAAAAGACATACAGAAAGTCCACACCCCAAGAGTAATATATTTGTCTTGAGAGAGCCCTTCAGACCCTCATCAGCTCCTTTTGCCCTTTTTTTCAGAATCTACATTACTAAGGATCTTTTTATCTATATTTTGTCATCATATACATGTGCTTTTAGAATGTACCACCTGAAAATGGGACATTGTGTGTCTAGCACGGTACCTAAAACAGCACTGAATAAATACAGTATGTGTTGTGTACGTGAAAATTTGTGTGTTTGGTTGTGCAGCTCAGAGCAAAATAAAAGTGACAAGGCTGGTTGTGGTGGTTTATGCCTGTAATCCCAGCTCTTTGGGAGGTGGAAAGATCGCTTGAGCCAGGAGTTCAAGACCAGCCTGGGCGAGAATAGCGAGACCTCATCTCTATTGAAAAAAAAAGTTTTGTTTTTGATTTTTGAATTGGAGTCTCACTCCGTCACCAAAGGTGGAATGCAGTGGCACACTCACGGCCACCCCAGCTGGGCTCTGGCGATCCTTCCACCTCAGCCTTCCAAGCAGCCAGAACTACAGGCGTGCACTACCCTGCCAGGCTAATTTTTTTTTTTAATTGTAGAGACGAGGTCTCACCAGGTTGCCCTGCTCATCTCAAACCTGCAGACTTAGGCAATCCACTCGCCTTGGCCTCCCAGAGTGCTGGGATTATAGGCTGAGCCACTGAGCCCTGCCTGAAAAAAAATTTTTTAAATTTAAGTAAATAAAAAAGCAGCAAATAAGAGAAAAAGTTGCTATTGCAAGACAGCAGATGGGAGCAATGAGGAAAGTGGTAGGTAACAGTCTGGCAAGGGAAGAAACAGATGCACTTTTAAAAAATCTCCGTAGTTTGGTTCAGTTTAGCATGTGATAGAATAGGTCCACAAACATACTTCACCTCTAAGGGTGTTTTTGAATTTTAGTGCAGGATTAAGGATGGTCTAGATAAGAAACAATGAGAGATTGTTTTGTTAGCCCCTAAGTATCTGGAAAACTCAGCTGATCAGGACTCTTAGAGAGTTCTGGATAGACCTTTTATTATAGAGACTGGTTGTACATCAGCCATTTATTGGTATTTTGTTTGAAAACTACACACTTAGAGAAGCTGATAGGATACAAAATAATTATTTCTCTTTGGAAGAAAACATGTGACACATTCTAAGGCAAACCAGATCCTAGGTTAATTATTCATGGAAGAATAAAGGAATTTCTTCTTTTTGTTTGTTTGTTTGTAGAGATGAGTTCTCACTATGTTGCCCAGGCTGGTCTCAAACTCCTGGCCTTAAGCTATCCTCCTGATTCAGCTTCCCAAAGAGCTGGGATTACTGGTGTAAGCCACTGTGCCCTGCAATGGTTTTTTCCCTCAATGTCCTTACTTTAGTGACTGCATATTGGATCTCTTAACCAATATAATGAGCAATCCGTAAAATACTCTCATGTACAAAGAAAACTTCCATCAGTCCCTGCAATACTAAATTCATTTCTAAGTAATTAAAAAAAGCAAAAGTTCTAACCTCAGTTTGACATTTCATTAAAAAGAGAGCAATTATTGTACTTTCAGCAAACTGTTTTCCTGAAACATTTTTTCCTCTTAGAGCATTCTTTCCATTCTCTCGCCCTCTCCAGCCTGGTGTTCCTTATAGGTCTGTTTCAACATCAGTTGTATATAAGTGTCTCAAAAGCATTACTGTTAGCCCTAATCAAAATAATAGTGAAAATGAATTTTTTTTTTTTTTGAGTTGGAGTCTCACTCTGTCATCCAGACTAGAGTGCAATGGCCGCTCCCGGCCACCGCAGCCTCGACCCACTGGGCTCCGGCGATCCTTTCGCCTCAGCCTTCCAAGTAGCTGGAACTATAGGCACGCACTACCACGCCCAGCTAATTTTTGATTTATTGTAGAGATGAGGTCTTGTCAAGTTGCCCAGGGGAGTCTCGAACCCGCAGGCTCAGGCAATCCACTCACCTCGGCCTCCCAAAGTACTGGGATTACAGGCTGAGCCACCGAGCCCGGCCCGAAAATGAATATTTCAATGCACCAATGATTTAGTCCTATAACAGGTTGCAAAGGTCATAGGAAATGGTAGTTGTGAAAGCCAAAATCAGCCTGCTTAAATTTTTTTGCAATCACTTATTTCTTGTGTTTGTTTTTTAGAGTATATAAGTGAGAAACTGAGGCTCTAAAACACCTAGATCAGGCTAGCAGTGGAGCTAAGATTAGTATTCCAGACTAAACACTCCCAGCTTTGCCGTATACCAGAAGTGTCTTTGAAGGTTTGAGGTTCCCAGGGTTGAGCTGCAAAATAGCTTCAGCCCTCTGACTTCTGTTTCCTTCCTGCCAGGTGGTCAGATCTCCACTGAGTGTGTCCTCAGTCAGTGAACATGATGCACATAGAGCAGGACTTCAGCCCGTCAGCAAGTGGCGAGCCTATGGACTTGAAGGTTATCCTGGTGAGTGCAGCTGACCTCCAAGAGGGCGAAGCCACTGTGTAATTCCAGAGGAGGAGCTGTGAGCAAGTAAATCAACAAAAGAAAAAACTAAACCAACAAGTCTTTCACTTCCACACCCATTCTAAATGGTGCCTTGTCCAAGTTATCCATTCCCAAAGGATAAAACAGGTGTCAGCGGTACCTGCCTTTCATATCAGAAAATGGCATGACAAAGAGAAATATAAGGACATTGACTCTAGGCTTCCTGCCACAAATCAGAACACCTACTTTGGCAGAAGAACTACTTAAAATGAAAATGTATAATTAACATTATAATTCTCATATAATAGTTATCATTATGAATAATTCATAATGTCACTCTAATCACATTCTCAAATGGCATAACTTAAAACTTCTTGCTATTAAAGCTGATCTTTTTTTTTTTGAGTTGGAGTCTCACCCTGTCACCCAGGCTGGAGTGCAGTGTCATGCTCACGCCACCACAGCCTTGACCTGCTGGACTCGGGTGATCCTTCTGCCTCAGCTTTTCAAGTAGCTGAAACTACAGGCATGTGCCACCACACCCAGCTAATTTTTTGAATTTTTTGTAAAGATGAGGTAATACCAAGTTGCCCAGGCTGGTCTCGAACCCCTGGGCTCAGGCAATCCTCTCACCTCCACCTCCCAAAGCACTAGATTACAAATGTGCGTCACCGCACCTGGCTTAGAGAAATCTTTAAAAATGAATGTCAGGTTTTGTTGTGCTGAGGGCCAGTACTATTTATATTACAGCTCATAGTACATTGTGACCACTGAAATATCTCTTAATAATAGAGGAAGATGTAACAACTGTACCACTCCTATAAAAGGCCTCATGTATTTCATTTCCCTGTGAAGTGACAAAGGAAACAGTTGAATGGTGGCATTTTGCATAGGGAGGCGTCACTCCTGGGGGTTCAGGTAAAGGAAGAGCATGTATCACCAGCTATCTTGTTCTTGGAGGCGGCTCTCTAATGTTCGGCTCTAAAACCTGCTTTCAAAGCCATGGTTTTCTGTTGCTTTAAGTGTCTTCCCTTAACAGAAGTTCAGACTACAGAATTAGGAACCCCGCTTTGGTTTTGTACTGTCCAAACTGGTATACTTGCTTTCCGAGGTTTTCTAGGATCCCCTGCTTAATTAAGCCACATTATTTGGGTTAATAATTATTTGGGTAGAGAATTTCTTCTGTCTTCCCTGCTGTTAGAAGCTGTGTTTAACAGAAGTATAATTTCAAAGTGTAGGAGAGAGCAGTTTCCTCTTACTCTGAGTTGATCAAAGGATTTTGTTTACTTCTGGATCCTACTTATTCTGAAGGAACCTGAGTGTACCACAGCCTGACCTTACAAGAACGAATAAGAAGTTGATGGGTCTGGAAACCAGAAACATAGTCTAGAAAACAGAAGACTTGCAGGGAAACATGATAGCATCAAGTATTTGAACAGTCCTAATCGCTCTTGGCCTCAGTTTCTTTATATGTAAAATGCGTATAAAAATAGGGCCGACCTTATGAGGTTTTTATGAGAGTTAAGTGCGAATATATATGTTAAGTGCTTATGTCAGTGCAGTTATCAAGCACATAGCGTTCAGAAGCTGTAGGTATTTATCGAGTAAATACTCAATAAATATTAGCTGTAAAGCTGTAGAATTAAAAACTGATTTGGGATTGCTCTAGGTGTCAGAACCCAAGACTAATGAATGAAAATTAAAGAGAGGCAGATTTTTTAACTCAGTAAAAAGAAGACAACATAACAGTTGTTTGAAATGGACAGCCCAAAGAGATATTAAAGTACCTATCACTTTTCAAGCTTGCACTATATCAGAAGTATTCCTGCTTTAATCTGATATGTTTGGGAGTATTATAATATTTCTTTTTTGTGTGTGTGAAATAATGGTGACAGCAGATGGTAGGTAATGGGAGTTTTTTCCTGTCTTTTTGTCCCCCAAAATACTGACATTCCGACTACTCTCAAATTATTTGGAGAATTTTACTGATAAATGAAATGCAACTAGGGTTCCTACTTTTTAGAGATACATTAGAGGAAACATAGAGATAGTATTCAAACTAAATGAGCCTTAAGGTGAATCTCTGTGAGTGATCTTTTGAACATCTTTGCTACTCAGCCTTTTACAGTCAGTCTTCTCTCCTTTCTTTTCTTTTTTTGTAAGTTGCAGTCTCATCTGTCTCCCAGACTGGAGTGCAGTGGCACACTCACGGCCACTGCAGCCTCGACCTGCTGGACTTGGGTGATCCTTCCACTTCAGTCTTCCAAGTAACTGGAACTACAGGCATGTGCCACCATGCCCAGCTAACTTTTTTTTTTTTTTTTTGAGTTGGAGTCTCACTCTGTCGCCCAGACTGGAGTGCACTGGCCGCTCCCGGCCACCACAGCCTCGACCTGCTGGGCTCCGGCGATCCTTCTGCCTCAGCCTTCCAAGTAGCTGGAACTATAGGTGCGCGCTACCACGCCTGGCTCTTTTTTTTTTTTTTATTGTAGAGATGAGGTCTTGCCAATTTGCCCAGGATAGCCTCAAGCCCATGGACTCAGGCAATCCTCTCTCCTCGGCCTCCCAAAGTGCTGGGATTATAGGCGTGAGCCACTGCGCCCGGCTTTCTTTCTTTTCTTGCTGCATTACTGTACAGACTGCCTAGATGATGAAATCCACCAGCCTCTCTCTTTTTCTTGGTGGGTAAAAAAATCTTTGGCTGTATGAGGTTTCATTGGTGCCAGGCTTTGGCATTAGGCTTAATTTAGAGTAAATGCTTTTGACAACATTAAGTGGTGAAGTAGGATTGATTAACTGCACTGACTAGCCTATCCTCAGTGAACATTTCTTTTTTTTTTCCTGAGTTGGAGTCTCACTCTGTTGTCCAGGCTGGAGTGCAGTGGCACACTCATGCCACCCCAGCGTCGACCTGCTGGACTCAGGCGATCCTTCTGCCTCAGCCTTTCAAGTAGCCGGAACTACAGGTGTGCACTACCACACCTGGCTGATTTTTTAAATGTATTGTAGAGATGAGGTCTTGCCAGGTTGCCCAGGCTGATCTTGAACCTGTGGGTTCAGGCAGTCCTCTCACCTCGGCCTCCCAAAGTGCTGGGATTACAGGCTTGAGCCACTACCTCCGGCCCTTAGTGAACATTTCTAAGCTGTCTAGATGTTTTTGATATCTGCAAGGATCTAAATAAAAACTTATAAATGCTTTTAGTAAGATTTAGTGCAGTGGAAGAGTCTTCAGATTATTTTCTATAAGTTTCTGCCATATCAACACAAGCTCCTTTCTGCTGAACCATATGTAGTTTACAGTCTCTTTGAAATTCTGATACTAGTCTTGGTCAGACCCTAGTCTTTATAAGCCACAGAGCATGAGTTTGTTGCCTGTGAGGGCTTACTGGTTTTGCTTGTTTCATGGCCACAAATTCTGCTTTATTGTTGTGTCCCAAATGTAAAGGGGGAACCCAAAAAAACCCAGAATTTGTTTATTAAAAATTGTGTATTCCCACATTTAAACCTCAGTTGCCTTCAAAGTACTCTCTTTTTGATGCAATACACCTATTGAGATGCTTTTTCCCCTACTCAAAACCACTTTTGAATTTGTCACTTTTGATGCCTTTTAGTGCTTCTGCTGGGTTTTTTTGTTTCACCTCTTCCACATCAGCAAAACGTTTCCTTTGAGGACTTTTTTCTTGTTTCAGGGAAATAAGAAAGTCACAAGGGGTGAGACTGGGTGAATAGGGAGAGTGGGGCATGGGGTTTATGCCATTTTTAGCCAAAAATTGGTGAACACTGAATGTATGCTCATAAATCACCCATCATGAAATGGACAAATGTGTTGAGTCTTCAAAAAAAAAATTCACTGAAGCTGAATGCAGCCTCTCACAACAGTGCTTACTGGTACGCTGATGCCGATGGATTCCTAGAACACTTACCTAGTGGGAGAAGCCTGTGCTAGAAAGGACCTGCCCTCCAAAAAAACAAATTCTGGGTTTCTTGGACCCTCCCTCATATGCTGTAGGCCACACAGTGGACCAGGAGAGGGCTGAATCCATGAATCATGTTACCTCTCTGAACACCTGTTCTCTTACCTGCAAAATTGGGATAGTGGCTTCCTCATGGATGACTAAGATTAATGAGATAGCATAAGGTCGCTAGCACAGGGGTTGACACTGGTGGGCATACTGTTATTTTTAGCAGCTACTGTAATTAATGACTTAGGAATAAACTTATTTACTGTTCATAGCTGTTACTAAGCTTCATTACTGATCTATGCCCAAATTGCATGCAAAGAGAAGAGAGAAAGAACAGTTCTGTGATGCCAGAGTTGCTTTTGTTTTTGCCCCAGCTCATTGTCTTCACTCTGCTTTCCAAAGTCATTCTCTCTGAGGGTGTTTCCATAAAATGTGCTGTCACTGTTCGTGTGTAGACCAGGAGTTGGCAAACTACAGAAGGGAGCCGAGCCCCGAATTTTGTAAATACAGTTTTATTGGAACACAGCCATGCCTATTAATTCACTTACTATCTGTGTCTACTTTCCAGCTGCAGTGGCAGAGTTGAGTGCTAAAGAAACCAAATAGCCCTCAAAGCCTAAAGTATTTACTGTCTAGTCCTTGACAGAAAAGGTTTGCTGACCTCTGGTCTAGACTAGATTTGGAGTACCGCCAGGAACTGAATACCTTCAAATTATTGCCAGCATTTAATTCAGAAATCTTTAAGCTTTAGTCCTTAGTATCCCTTTGCAAAGGGAGCATTATGCTAATGTATAATGATTGCCTTTTGTATTATTTCACTGATTCCTGCTTGTCCTCAGGACCCTGCCCCACCATGCCCCCTCCCTTGCTGAGATGGCCCTGCTGTTTATCTGATTGGGAAATTGAGTCTATCAAACGGGAAATTGAGTCTATCAAACACGAGGCCTTCAGCTTCTAGTGGTCCCTCCACCTAGGAGAAGATGATCTCCTTCCTGTGCTCCAGTCTTAGGGGAAGAGGAATTCCTCAGCTCACAACTGGTCCTTCAGTCCTTGTGGTCGCACCTGCTTTGACCTCGCTGGCTCTCAAGGCCTTACTCTGTTCCCGTCCTTTCTCCTGTTTCCAAACAGTTCTTCTCTGCTGGCTGTTTCTTCATGATCTCTAAGCGTGCTTATGTCTTGCCAGTTCCTATGAACTGCAGACTCTCTTCTTAATTCTTTATGACTACCCCTCAGACTTTGTTTTCCTTTCATAACCAGACTTCAAAAAGGCGTTAGCTGCATAACTGGCCTTACTGATCTTTCTCCAGACACAGGTTTTCATCTTTTTATCTCAAATTCTTAAGAAGTACCTGGTATGTACTGTTTGTTGAGTGTTTGATGAATGAATGAATTTTTACCATGCATGGGATTCCAGTTAAATATAATTATTCATCTTTTATGGAGGAGAAAAATAAGGCTAGGTTGCTGTCAAGGTCACAGAAATCTTTCCAACAAACATACTGTAGTTACTTGCATTGTACCATCCTAGAAGATGTGTATGCCATCATTCTTTCTGCTGTGTCACTCAGGGTTCAGTCAAGAGTTAAACATCACCAATTATTTTAGTAGAGATAGTTTAATATAAAGAATTCTTAGTCAGGTATTAGCAAACTGAAAAATTAAAAAGAGAACACTGAGGTAGTAACTGCAGGAAGCTGCTACCACCCCGTGACTGAGGGAACAGAAGAACCTGGGATTATTCAATTTAGAAGCTTGGAAGAGGGACCTCTTGAAACGGGGGCGTAGACTTCTGAAGAAGAGACATAATGAGTCTCCTTCTAGTGATGTGGGAAAACTGCATTAGAACCAACTTTCGCCCTCTGGTCTCCATTAGTGCTCCCTGTAGGCAAAGGTTAGCAGGGAGCCATCCGGCAAAAAATAAGTGCTGTTGGCAAGGTCTCAGCCCCATGTTGTGAAGCCAAATACAGAAGGGTGGGTTTGGAACTGAGCAAAAATAGATTAATAACCAGCACACTGCGCATTAGATGATGACTTTCAGAACTGCGTTGCAGTTAAGTTTCGGTTGCAGTCTGGGTGGCAGCCCTCCTGTGTCTGCAGGAATTGGCTAGGGAGGAAAGGAAGTCTTGGACTCTAGATGGCAAGGCCTGACGAGGAGTAGGGGTGCTTTTGGCACTTCAGTTGTCAGGTTTGCTTTGAAGAACACAATTGGCAGGTGACCTTGTGGAATATTTGTTTCTCTTGAGAATAACCCCGAAAGCCCAGCTCATTTGCATAGTGGCAGATGTCTGATGTTCATCAAAACTTCGCTGTTCGTTAACTTGAAGCATGACCAAAATAATATGGGGAGTAAATGACAGAATGGTGAGTGTAGGGTGTCAGCACAAAGAAATGGCCTGAATAACTGATGGGGAATTTTCCCCTCCTTCTTTTCCACCCATCTTTTGTATAGGGTTTATTTTTATCCCAAACCCCTTCCTCCCAGGTTACCAGTGGCACTGGGTGAAGCAGTGCCTTAAGTTATATTCCCGGAAACCTAATGTATGTAACCTGGACAAGCACATGACCGAAGAAGAGACCCAAGACCTGTGGGAACAGAGCAAAGAAATCCTGAGGTGAGTCCTGTCGGTCAGAATAAAATGTCAGTCCTCAGCTCATCACAGATCTGAAGAAACTATTCTGTAACAATGCAGTAAAGTGACTGGTCTGTTTTTTCTCATTGTTTCTGAACCAACAGAGCACCATTGCATTCTTTCCCTGAGGACATTTGGACAGATGCTTTGACAGTTATATTAAATTGAGATCTGTTTGAAAGATTTGCTTATCATAGATTAGATATTGACTTCATCCTCATTAATCATCACATGATCCATTTTCATTCAGCTTCAGCCTACTTAAAATGAGTTCCTTTTGAAGACTTGTGGTACCCTAGGAAAAGGTGACATTGAAAGCTCTTCTGCTCTGCTAGAGTCAGTGCTACTAGCTGTTTTATGATAGGTCAACTGTTCCTTAAGAGAAGTACTAATATTTATACCTTCATGTGATTTCAACAATCATTCATTCATTCCAAATCTATGTAGGGTCAGTAATGTGCTAGGCATGATGCTAGGCTTTGGAGACACAAAGGTACAGGCTTTCTCCCTGCACTCACCAGTGCAGAGTCTATGGCAGGAACTCAGTAACCACAGGAGTAAATTATGCTCGAGGTCAGAAAGTGTTATCATGGGGCTTAAGAAAACAGTGTGGAGCACAGAGGAGGAAATGGTTAGTTCTTCCAGGCAGGGTAGAGATGTCAAAGAAGAAAAAGAACTTTTTAAACTTAGATTTTTTATTCTCATTTTTTTTCCTGTTCATTTAAACTGATCTTCTTTTTTCTTTTTTTTTTGAGTTGGAGTCTCACTCTATCGCCCAGACTGGAGTGCAGTGGCCGCTCCCGGCCACCGCAGCCTCGACCTGCTGGGCTCCAGCGTTCCTTCTGCCTCAGCCTTCCAAGTAGCCGGAATTACAGGCATGCGCTACCACACCCAGCTGATTTTTTGATTTATCGTAGAGAGGGGGTCTTGCTGCCCAGGCAGGTCTCGAACCCGCGGGCTCAGGCAATCCACTCACCTCAGCCTCCCAAAGGCGCGGGATTACAGGCTGAGCCACCGAGCCCGGCTTGAACTGATCTTCAAAAATGACTAGGGGCTTGCCAGACAAGTAAGAAGGCTCTTCTGGGTAGAGAAAGCAGTCTGAGCTGGACACAGTACCTCACACCTGTAAGCCCAGCAACTCAGGAGGCCGAGGCAGGAGGATTCTTTGAACCCAGGAGTTTGAGACTAGCCTAGGCAAGATAGTGAGACCCTGTCTCTAAAAAAATTAACTGAGCATGGTGGCATGCACCTGTGGTCCCAGTTATACTAGTGAGGCTGAGGCCGAAGGATCCCTGGAGTCCATGTGTTCAAGGCTGCAGTGAGCTATGATTGCACCACTGCACTACAGCTTGGGAAACAGAACAAGACCTCATCTCTTAGAAAAAAAGAACATTCTGAGCAAAGATAGAATTTTTAAGACAGAGTAAGTTGTTCTATGAGATGGGAGCACAGAATCTGCACATTCGTATGTTGATTTGATAGATACTTATTGAGTTTCTGCTATACGTTAGACACTGTGCTTGAGTGTTAGAGATTCAAAGGTAAGAAGCAGTTCCTGCTGGACTCAGTGGCTCAGCCTGTAATCCCGCGCCTTGGGAGGCTGAGGTGAGTGGATTGCCTGAGCCCGCGGGTTCAAGACCTGCCTGGGCAACTTAGCGAGACCTCATCTCTACAATAAATCAAAAATTAGCTGGGTGTGGTATCGCACGCCTGTAGTTCCAGCTATTTGGAAGGCTGAGGCAGAAGGATCACCAGAGCCCAGCAGGTTGAGGCTGCGGTGACCGGGAGCGCCACTGCACTCCAGTCTGGGCAACAGAGTGAGACTCCGACTTAAAAAAAAAAAAAAAAAAAAAAGCAGTTACTATCTTCAGGGACTTTGTACTTGACTCAAGGACAGAGACATATAAACAGATAATTGAATGCAATTTGGTAGGTAAAGGGATTGCGTGCACAAGGTATAATGGGAGTGGTCACTTAAGCACAAGCTTGTGGGTAGACTATGGAAAGTGCTTCCTGGAAGTCATGGATAGAATTGGTGAAACCTGGTGTGGGAGAGGTGGATCAGCACCAGGCTGGAAATGAGTAGTGGTGTGGAGCACCAACTCGAGTCTGATTCCCAGTGTTTGAGTCCTGCCTTTGCCGTGACTGGCTGTGTGGCCTTGCATAAGTTGCTTAACCTTTCTGTACCTCTTAATGAATTCCTTATTGAATAGTATGAAGATTAAACAAAATAATATGTGAGAAGCCCTTAGAACAGTGCCTGATAAAACTATTTTACCAACTTTGTGTCGCATTTGGTTCAAAGTGGTCTTGATGATGTCATTTTTAGAAACTGATGCTGTTTCTAACAGGGAAGTAGAAGGTATTCTTAAGTTAAAAGGGGAAAGGAGGTAGTATTCAGTGGTTTTCTTTAAGCCTTCTTAGTCTGTAGGTTATGGTGTAGATGGGAGCAGTGAGGAAACCCCTACCAGAAGCTTTTAGTAGTATCCTTAGAACTGAGAGCAGAGTAAAGGAGCATCAAGATTGAGTGAAATTAGTCAGATAGCTTATTGCTATTAAACCAGCCTGTTTTCAATTAATTGATTTTTTTCCTTCTGATACACGAGTCTGCAGGAATCCCAGCCGTCTTCTTATAAGATAGCGCAGATGAATCTCTGTTATAAATCATCCTGTAAACAATGGTGAAATGCATTGTTTTGTCTAATAAATTAGCAAAAATAAAAAATGTGATGGTCCTGCCTTATGTTGTCTTGGGTTGGAAGAAACCAATAAGGTCAGACGTTTTGCTGGCAGCGTTGAGAATCAATGAGGCTCAGTTCCCATTCTGTCGCTGCGTGACGCGTGTTTCAGCTTCCTTGTGGGAAACGAGGTATGGGGCTGGGTGAGCTATTCTAAGGGTTGAGGCGCGTCAAGCCAGCTCGCGTGGGTGGCACAAGGCAGCTCTCCCCACTTTGCCGGGGTCTGCCAGAAAGGGAGAGGTTTTGTGCAAAAGTTTCCCTTGGAGATTCTGATCAGCTGCCATAACATCCTCTCACACTAGAAACATTGAGCCCGAGGACCTTTAAAGATCTCAGTTTTAATTTTCTAGAATTCTGTTATCAGGGAAGAATAAATGTTAAGTAGAGTGAAAAAGAAATATTTGAACTTAGAAGCAAAAATAGAACTCTTCTTAAAATGAGGGCACCTCAGTTCTGCTTTGCTCAAAGTGAAGAGTGTGGCTTGAGATTCCTGAGAGTCAGGTGCAGATGTCTCTATTGCAGGATTGCTTATGACAGAAACAATCATGGAAACAGCCAGAGTCCACACAGGGGACCAGGTGAATCAAGCCTAGTATTTCTAAGCCATAGAGTGCAGCCACTATGCAACCATTAAAAATCCTTAAGTCCAACCCTCTAGCATATATAATAGACTTTAGAGCCAGAATAAGTCCAGTCATTTCTCTCCATTTCCAGCACAACTACCTTGTTCTAAGCCACCATCATTTCTCATCTGGAATATGGCAGTAGCCTCCTAACCAGTCTCCCTCCTGAGCATAAACTCAGATTTGGTGCAAGGGCCCACCGTGATTAACAGGACACCCATCACTCAGAAGTTCCAAGGGTTTAGAGGTTCCCTCCCAGCAGCCAGGGACAGAGGCCAGTTAGATTCTTTGTTATATAACACCGCCACACTGGAAACCATCTAAAGTCCTTATCTTGGCTTGCAGGGCCAAGGTCTGGGTCCCGGCCACCTGGCTAACCTCCTTTCCTACTATTCCTTTTCATTTGTTGTTCTCTAGCTAAAGTGGCCCCCAGTGTTGTTCTTTTTGTTTGTTTGTTTTTTGTTGTTGTTGCTGTTGTTTTTGAGTTGGAGTCTCACTCTGTCACCCAGGCTGGAGTGCAGTGGCCGCTCTCAGCCACCACAGCCTCGACCTGCTGGGCTCCGGCATTCCTTCCGCCTCAGCCTTCCAAGTAGCTGGAACTACAGGCGTGCACTACCACACCCGGCTAGTTTTTTGATTTATTGTAGAGATGAGGTCTCACCAAATTTCCCAGGTGGGTGTCAAGCCCGCAGGCTTAGGCAATCCACTCACCTCAACTTCCCAAGGCACGGGATTACAGGCTGAGCCACAGTGTTGTTCTTATACACATCAAGCTTGCTCAAATTCTTTGTAAAAGCTGTCCCTTCTACTTAGGAAGCTCTTCCCTTAGATAAACAATGGTTTGTTTCCTTTAGCTCTTTGTTCTTTTTCTTTTTTTTTTTGACCCTTCCGCCTCAGCCTTCCAAGTAGCTGGAACTACAGGCGCGCACTACCACGCCCGGCTAATTTTTTTATTTATCATAGAGATGACCTCTCGCCAAGTTGCCCAGGCGGGTGTCGAACCCGTGAGCTCAGGCAATCCACTCACCTCAGCCTCCCAAAGCGCTGGGATTACAGGCTGAGCCACCGAGCCCAGCTAGCTCTTTGTTCTAATGTCATAAGAGAGGCTTCCCTTATCATTCGCTCAGAAAGAATCCCCTACTTCCCCTCACTCTTTATCATCTTGTCTTGGTTTTTTTTTTTTTTTTAATTATTTTCTGAGTGGGGGGGTCTCACTATGTTGTCCAGGTTTGCCTTGAACTCCAGGAGTCAGGTGTTTCTTCCATCTCCATCTCTCAAGTAGCTAGAACTACAGTTTTCTCTGTCTCTCTTTTCTTTTTTTTTAAATTTTTTGCCTGGGTTTTCTAACTTCAGTGCAAGTTAGTTACCAAATAAAAATATGTGGATTAATTAATTCTTATACCTTCTGAATCTTGTACAGGTATTATCTATTCAAAAACATTTTTGTAAAGATTAGGACAAGGGAAAATATAAACTTAAGTGAAGCAAGTTGGCTTTATTTGTTCTGTAAGTTAGCTTATGAAATACTTTCTATTTATATATATGAAAGCTTTTTTTCCAGTGATATCCTCATTGTGGAGGCAGAATTAATCCTCTCTCTTTTCCAATTCTGCTCCTTTAAAGCTTTGTTTATACTGCATTTGTTATAGAGAATTGAGTTATCTGGTTCTGCCTCCTTCCACTGCCCAGTTTCCCCTGTCCTCCAATCTTGAAAATGTAAGGTGGGACAGAATGGCTTATGCCTATAATCCCCAGCACTTTGGGAGGCCAAGGCAGGAGGATCACTTGACACCAGGGGTTTAAGACCAGCCTGGGCAACATAGCGAGATCTTGTATCTATTTAAAATAAAAATTAAAAGAAAAAAAATGTTGTGGCCTTGATACCTAGCACAGTTCTTTTTATGTGTTAGAAGGTACTCAGTAAATATTATCTCAGTTAAAGTGATATCCCTCTTTATTAACCCAGTAAAAGCGTAATGCTAAATTTGAGGAGGATCATTCAAAGACTATATAGTGGCTTTTATTGTTTTCGTTAATTTATCAAAGAACATATATTTGTACCTTAGAAAAGATTGGATGCTAGGACAGCTATGAAGAAGAATAAAACTCAGTTCTGCTCCCTGCCTTTGAGGAAGAGATTGTTACAGGATGAATCCGGTACTTAAATAAGAAATTTATAACACCAAAGCATGTGTACCTGAATAGAGGAAGTTGCAAGGTGCTATGGGGGCACAATATAGGAAGAGGCTGCGAGAAAGTCTTCCCTGAAGAAGTGAGGAGGAAGACCCAAAAAAACCAGGAATTTTTTCATGAACAATTATTTATTTATTCTTACATGTTTAAATTTCAGTTACCTACAAAGTACTCTTCATTTGTTGCAATACACCTATTAAGTTGCTTTTTCCACTGTGCAGAACAGTTTTGAACTCATCAGTTTTCATGCCTTTTGGTGTTTCTGCTGTTTTGTTTCACCGCTTCCACATTGGCAAAACAGTTCCCTTTGGGGACTTTTATCTTCCCAGAAAGAAAAAACAAAAACAAAAAAAAGTCACTTGTGGTGAGATCAGGCGAATAGGAAGGATGAGTCACAGGGTTCAGGTTGTGGTGTCTGGTCAAAACTGCTAAACACTCAGCACAGTATGGGCGGATGCACTCATAAATCATCCATCATGAAATGGTCAAACATGTTGAAAGAATCTCAAAAAATTCACTGAAGCCACATGCAGCCTCTCACAGCAGTACTAGCTGGTACACTAATACTGATGGGTTCCTAGAACGCTCACCTATTGGGGAAGCCCATACTACAAGGGGCCTGCCCTTCAGAATAATTCCAGGCTGGACTTGGTGGCTCAGCCTGTAATCCCAGCACTTTGGGAGGATGAGGCGAGTGGATTGCCTGAGCCCATGGGTTCAAGACCAGCCCGGGCAACTTGGAGAGACCTTGTCACTACAATAAACACATTAGCCGAGTTTGGGAGTGCGCACCTGTAGTTCCAGCTACTTGGAAGGTGGAGGTGGAAGGATCTCCTGAGCCCAGCAGGTCAGCGCTGGGGTGGCTGTGAGCATGCGTGCACTTCAGCCTAGGTGATAGAATGAGACTCCAATTCAAATAATAATAATAATAATTCCAGTTATTTGGGCATCTGCCCTTGTATATGAAAAAGCAAAATATGAAAAATCTGAGAGCGGAGTAGGAGAGAGCGTTTCAGTGTGTGGTCAGAGGCACAGCCATGAAGTATGGAGGGCGGGATACCTTGTGGGAAATGCTTGGAGATGAGACTAGAAAAGTTAGTTAGAGCCAGACTAGAAGCAGATCTGCATGCCATGTAGAAGGGTATGGGCTTTGTGGGAATTATCAAGATTAATAACAGATTTCTCACTTGAGAAAAGTAATTCTTGTGGCATTGGGGGAAATGGGCTGAAAATACAGTGGTTGCCAAGAGCATAATTAAGAATTTAGTTTAATAATCCATGAAAAAGATGATAAAGGCCTGGAAAAGCCATTGTCAACAGAGCTTGGTGACCAAGAGATGATGAAAAGTGAGAGGAAGGAAAAAGTTAAGGATGATCCACGGATTTCTAAGTGGCAGTGAGGGCAGTACTGAGGCTTTTCATGGAAATATGCACTGAAGGGAAGGATGAACAGAGACTATCCATAGTGTGGTTTGGGCCACCTTGTTTTTGAAACACTCTTGGGGTGTCCAGGTGGAGACATCCAGCAGGCTACAGAAATAGGAACTGAGCTTAGGAGCAGAGTGGGGATGGTGATGAGGGGCTACCCTCAAAGGCCACAGTGGAGCAGTGGAAATAGATGTGGTTTTCTTTATTTCTCTTGAAAACGTGTAGCGAAAAGAAGGCCAATTGCCCCAGAAGCATCGGTGCAGGGTGGAGGAAAGAGAGCAGGAAAGGGCACCAAGCAGCCAGAGGGGCGTGAGGAGATCTGAGTTGGAGACCAAGACAGGAGAGCGTTTCAGAAGGAAGAGAAGGGCCAGTGCGTCAGTAGGCCTAGGGGCTGACAATTAGGTGATGGAATGGAAACAGAAACCAGTTTCAAGGGTGTAGTGTAAGCGAAAGTCAGGCTGCAGTGAGGGGAGAGAGAGGATGGCCGGTGTTGACTTTTTTGAAAGTTGAATTGGAAAGGGGTCAGAGGGAGGGGGGCTACAGGCAAGGGGACGCTTGTAAGAGGTAAAGATGAGAACATGTTTTTTGTTGTTTTTTCCTTAATGTGGAAATGTTAAACATGTTTGTAAGTCAAGTGGAAGAAACAATTGTAGAAAAAGGCTTAAAAACGTGAGAAGAAAGACGAGCTAGTGGAGAAAAGCCCCAGAGGCCGTGTCCGGAAATGGGATGTAGGAGGGGCGGAGGATTTGCCTGGGTGGGGCGAGCAGGACCACCGGAAACCCGGAGGAAGCAGGGCAAAAAGTCAGAGAGGTTAAGAAGGTGCTGGGAAAGACAGCTGGAACTTTGCACTGGATCATTTGTCAGCCTCTGTTTTCTCACTGACCTAGAAGGAAATAAAAGCACAATCGAGGACTTGAGAGGAACAGAAGCGAGATTAGACGACTGGATATTTGCAGGCTAGCAGGAGGATGTTCGCAACCAAGACAGCCTTAGATATCCGTTTGCCGTGATTGGAAGTTCAGGTTGAGAAGGTAGAAAAAACCAGAAGCACTCAGACACTGAAAGAGTGTGGCTCTGGGGACCTGAAAGTGAAGCTCAGGTTGGAAATGAGAGGATCGGAGAGGAAGGAGGGGAGAAATCTGTGGTCATGGAGGGAAGTATTCAGGGTTGTGAAAGACTCAATTCCCAAACCTTTAAAAATAATTGAAAAAAAAGGATATTTGCTATAGGATTTGAGGACTATCTTCATAATCCTTCAGACTTCATTCTGTCCTGCCTGGGCAGTTTTGCTTTCACAGTGATTCGCTGGTGTCCCTTGCAGGCAAGAAAAGAAAATACTGTGCTCAGTTATGGTACCCAACAACTACTCACTGCAGGGCATGTACAAGCAGGGCAGGAATTTGCATCCACCCAGTGGGCGTTCAGTTGAAAGCAGTGCTGAACAAGACTGCAGAGACCAGAAACCGAGCAAACTGCCCTGTGAGCACATTCACTGGGGGGGCAAGGTGGCTAACCCCATCCATCGTCCTCCTGCAGGGGGCTGGAGAAAGCATGGGCAGGGAGCATAGCGTGGTTCTTTTTTCAGTGAGACCCAATAACGGGCCATGCTTGCTTGAAAACGTTCTGGTGGAGAGTTGGATAAGGATCTATCAAGTGCCAGCCCGCTTCCTGCATTTTTCAGTGTAGACGTGGGAGTTCCACTGGTACTGATCTTTCTTGGCCTCCCTTTGGATAAGTCAGGTTTAAAAAGAGAATAGCCCACTGAACAGGTTTAAAAAGAGAACAGCCCTTCAGTGATTCCCTTGGTATATGCTCGAAAATGGTATGGGAACATGTTAAGTGGTCTTGGCCTGACAGTTTTCACAATGTTCAGGAGCAAATCGTTTGGAATTTCTGTTACCCAAGAGGCCCATGGTTAACTAGAGGGATGATAATAGAAAGCAAAGCTCAAAGCCTTTCTTTTAGTGATGCAGTTAAGGTAGAAAAGAGATGTTTCCTGGGCATTTGGCTCACACCTGTAATCCCAGCACTTTGGGGGGCCAGGGCGGGAGGGTTACTTGAGGCCAGGAGTTCGAGACCAGTCTGGGCAACATAGAGAAACCTCATCCTAGAAAAAAATTAACTGAGCATGATGGTGCATACCTATAGTCCCAGCTACACAGGAGATTGAAGTATGAAAGGATTGCCTGAGCCCAGGAGGCGGAGGCTGTGGAGCCGTAATTGTGCCACTACACTCCAGCCTGGAAGACAGAGTGAGACCCCCAACTCAAAAAAAAAAAAAGAGAGAGAGAGATTCTTTTGGCTTCTTAGAAAAGATATATTACAGATGATTCTGTTCATGCTTATCACTATAATTTTGATAATTTTTAGTGTTAATACTCTAAACCTCTGTAAATTATAATGTATTCCCTGTTCTTGAGGCTCAGTTCCATTGGACTGAATCTTTTAATGGAAAAACGATTTATTGGGAGTAATATCAAATATATAAAATACCAACACCTTCTGAATTATTTCCAAAGCTGTATTGTTATGTTTGTTGTTTCTGATCAGTCTGGTATTGATGTCATACATATTATGGCTTTTTCATCAATAATAAAATTACCTCTTATTAAGCTAGAAATATATGGAAGATGTTTTGTTTCTTAGTTTGCTAGAATGGTGATTCTCAAAGTGTGATTCCCAACCAGCAGCGTTAGCATCATTTGAGGACCTGTTTGAAAGGCAAGTCCTTAGGCCCCACCCCAGACCTACTGAATCAGAATTTATAGGCCTGGACTCAGCCATGTGAGTTTTAACGCTAGATCAGTGGTCCCCAGCCTTTTTGGCATCGGGGACCGGCTTCGTGAAAGACAGTCTTTCCATGGATGGGGGGATGTGCAGTCAAATTTCACCACTAATAGCTCCACCTCAGGTCATCAGGCATTCGATTCTCAGAAGAGGTGCACAATCTGTTTCCCTCGCATGTGCACTTCGCAATAGGGTTTGTGCTCCTATGAGAATCTAATGCTGCTGCTGACCTCACTGGAGGCGGAGCTCTGTTCACCCACCACTCACCTCCTGCTGTGCGGCCTGGTTCCTACAGGCCAGACCAGTACTGATCCGTGGTCCAGGGACTGGGAACTCCTGCTGTAGATATTTCTGATGCACCTTAAGGTTGAGAACCACTGGGAAAAAACGAAGTGGGGTGCAGACAGGTTCTGTAAAAGTATCCTGCACAGCTCTCCTCCTTGCCATCTGGATGGTCAGGCACAATCTACTTTGAGTTCTGGGTTCCAGTCAAACATTGCTAACTGCAGCATCTTCTCTCCCTCCTTGAAAACACATATCTCCAATATCCATAGACTCATCATCCTTTTCTTCAGCAGCATTTTCTTTTCTTTTTTTTGAGTTGGAGTCTCACTCTGTCGCCCAGACTGGAGTACAGTGGCCGCTCCCGAGCACCGCAGCCTCCACCTGCTGGGCTCCGGCGATCCTTCCGCCTCAGCCTTCTGAGTAGCTGGAATTACAGGTGTGCGCTACCACGCCCAGCTAATTTTTTTATTTTATCGTAGAGATGAGGTCTCACCAAGTTGCCCAGGCGGGTCTCGAACCCGCGGGCTCAGGCAATCCACTCACCTCAGCCTCCCAAGGCGCGGGATTACAGGCTGAACCACCAAGCCCGGCTCTTCAGCAGCATTTTCTTCTGTCTTAGACGCTACCTTTAAATAAGGAATTAGCTACAAAGTGACATCTGGGAAAGGGAAATAGAACAGATCGCTCTGTGGGCACTTAAGTAACCGTGGGGCTGCATTTCCATTTCCGTGAACCTGAATCCACATGAGTCCAGAAATAAGAGGTCATACTTACTTTTCTGTCTCAGGCTACTAAAGTAGAACATGTTTTCCAGAGAAGAACATCAGTGAGTGCCTTTGTTTGTACCTTTAACTGAATAAACAGTGGTAGAACTCAGGTTGTGTTGATAACTACATTGCAATTTTTCCTTTTTAGTTTTTATACACAGATATTAAATAATGCCTGGCTAAGTATATAGCCTTTTCCCCTAAGATACTAGTTTTCTGTCTCCTGTTGTGTCAGGGGGTTCCCAAGGACACACCCAGGTTGGGTGATTTGCCGGGAGGACTCACAGGACTGAGCATGAACGGCTGTACTCACACTTAAAATTTGTTACAGCAAAAGCATAGAAGCAGAACCAGCAAAGGGAAAAGGTACATGGAGCGAAGTCCAGGGAAAGTCGCAAGCTTCTAGGTTCCTCTCCCAGTGAAGTCACACAGGACAATGGGTTGTGACAAAATCTGTGAGATGCCTACCAGAGATGCTCAGTGCCCAGGGCTTGTCACATAGGCAGTCTCTGTCTGACACATACCAAAATTTCAAACTCCCAGAAAGAAAACGGGTTCAGCAAAACCATAATGTTTATGAAAACAGCGGAGGCACAGTGAGCCTCTTTCATCATTTGTAGAGAATGGCACAAACCCTCCCAAAATCCAAGGGCCATCTTTGGCTGAAGCAGCCATCAATCAAGTCTGCCATGTCTCTTTTCTACACATCTGTCTTAAATAAATGAATGTTTGCCCATTCCTTCTGTCTGCTGGTCTTGATGTATGTGTGTGTCATGATGGCCTTCTGAGAATGTGAACTCTGTGAGGACAGATGGTGTCTATTCTGTAAACTGTCAGACATCAAGATGGGTGCCACTCACAATGTGGGCCTAATGGGTCCTTTGCCTTAGCTTGCGCCGTGTGCCGTGTTGCCTGCATAGCTCCCTGTGTAACACCGGCCATTCTCATGCCATGTCAGCTCCCGACCACTGTGACCCCTTAGCTGATTGACAGCTGACCTCACACTCTTCTTTATCTTAACTCTTGCACCCCTCACAGTCTGTGCTCCTCAGTTTGGTGCAAGACATTATGCTGCCTTGAGTTTCCTCATTTCTACTTAAACTTTACATTATTATAGGTGATGTTTTGTTCAGAATATAAACTTAACGGAATCGAATTTTTTCTTTTTTTTAGAAAGCAGGATTTATTGAGAGGACAAAAAAGCTCCCACAGCGGGAGGGGACCCGAAGTGGTTGCTCTAAATTTTTTATTTTTTAAACAGCCATGGTTTTAGGATTTTAAAAATTTTGATTGGTTAATGATGAAAATTGGATAAAATGATTAGACCTAGCATTCTTGAATTTTTAGATATTTAGAGGTGAACCAAACAAACAAGCTCCCTTTTTAGAAAAAGAGTAGCTAATCACATAGATTTGATCAGATAAGATATAATTGCAGAAAAGGTACCTCTATTTTACAGAAACCTGTGGTTTGAACAAAGGTATGTCAGAAACCAAATCAATTACAGTGGTGCCTTAATTGTTAACTAAGCCTCAATTATCTCAGCTATGTTATGCAGGGCTAAAGAAGCCAGTTAAACTTAACAGTTATTTTTTATTGTACTGTATACTATATTTTGCTAAACTTCTTTTTCCCCTGCCTGCAATTCTGGGAACCCATTGTCACTATAGAAATAGTAATAATTGTGATTATTCATACCCTACTTTTAGCAAACCAAACTGAAAATGTTCGGTTTGCCATATTTTTGATTGCTTATAGTGCTCTTGGTCTCATTTCCCATGGATGGGTAAAGGCATTTCTGTTGTCATTTTTGTTTTATCATTATTGAGATGCTGGAGACTTGTAATTTAAAGTTGATCTCACGTTCAGCAGACAATTTTGAATGAAAGACTAGAAATTATAAATGTTCACATGATTTTTACTGTTACTGTATTCCTGGTCAACTAATTTGTCTGTTCTGATTCCCTACCAAGTCTTGGCTAACAGCTTACACCATGGAATACTAAACTTAGACTCCAGGCTCCATATAGAGGGCTTGATTTTATCTCTGACAAGTAAATCTTTTGTCACCAATCTTTGCAGGTATAAAGATGTGAATAAGCGGAGACCCCGAAGTTTACTTGAGAAACTGCGTTGGGTGACCCTAGGCTACCATTATAACTGGGACAGTAAGGTATTCAGATTTTTTAATTCTTTTGTTTTCTGTTTATATTCTTCTTGGGCCCATATGGTTGGATTTCTTCTTGGCCAAGCTTGAAATACCAGATTATCTATTTATGGGAGGATCCCTTTTATTTAGTTACTTCTTAAAAAAAAAAAAAAGCCGGGCTCAGTGGCTCAGCCTGTAATCCCGCACCTTTGGGAGGCTGAGGTGAGTGGATTGCCCGGGCCCGTGGGTTCGAGACCCGCCTGGGCAGCGAGACCTCATCTCTACAAAAAATCAAAAATCAGCCAGGTGTGGTAGCGCATGCCTGTAATTCCGGCTACTTGGAAGGCTGAGGCGGAAGGATAGCCGGAGCCCAGCAGGTCGAGGCTGTGGTGGCCAGGAGCAGCCACTGCACTCCAGTCTGGGTGACAGAGTGAGACTCCAACTCAAAAAAAAAAAAAAAAAAAGAAGTCTCTCTTCAGGCATCTCAAGAGGAATGAATAATTTGCCAGGAGAAAATTTCTTCTTTATATATCCTCAGGTTATATATTACTATATCCGAAGTAATCAGTGCTTTCCCAAAGTAGGTCTCAGGGATATAGATTTTTCTTTACTGCTTTCAAGATCAGTTCTTACTTATCTGCATTCCCATTATTTAGGGATTTTTGAGCATTTAATTTTTTAATAATATCTGCCTAGAGGAAAAGAAGCTCCATATATTTCTAGTGTTCTCTTTTATCAACTCACAAAAGAACTTTTGAGATCTGGGTAGCTTTACCTGCTACATAATGTCTGGGTAGGAGAGGGGATAGAATGTCCTACACTTGACAGAGTTCCATGTTTTCTTGAGCTACAGTTTGTTCTTTCCTGTCTTCTCTGCTTCTGCTAGCAGTCCTAGCAGTGCAGTGCCTCGTGTCTCAATTAGACAGTTTCCATCAAGCGGAAAGGCTGATTCTAAGAGTAAATAAAATAAAACCTGTTGATATAGACCGTCATCTCTGCCTACTAGCCAGTTGCTTTCTAGGTGCTCCATGGTTGTAATCAACCTAACTTTTTTTTTTTTGAGTTGGAGTCTCACTCTGTCACCCAGACTGGAGTGCATTGGCGCTCCTGGGCACTGCAGCCTCGACCTGCTGGGCTCCGGCAATCCTTCCGTCTCAGGCTTCCAAGTAGCTGGAACTACAGGCGTGTGCTACCACGCCCGGCTAATTTTTGACTTATTGTAGAGATAAGGTCTCGCCAAGTTGCCCAGGTGGGTCTCGAACCCGCAGGCTCAGGCATTCCACTCACCTCAGCCCCCCAAAGTGCTGGGATTACAGGCTGAGCCACCGAGCCCGACTTCAACCTAATTTCTTAAGATATATTAATTGTTTCAGGCCAGGCGCAGTGGCTCACACCTGTAATCCCAGCAACTTGTGGGAGGCTGAGGCCGCAGAATTGCCTGGACAACTTGGTAAGACCTCGTCTCTACGACAAATCAAAAAATGAGCCAGGCATTGTAGTGCACACCTACAGTTCCAGTTACTTGAAGGCTGAGGCGGAAGGATTGCCTGAGCCCAGCAGGTTGAGACTGTGGAGGCCGTGAGCCTGCCACTGCACTCCAGCCTGGGCAACAGAGTAAGACTCTAACTAAAAAAAAAAAAAAAAAAAAAGATATATTAACTGCTTCAAGTAATGACAGATGTTGCTTAAAAAATAGTCATGATAAAATTTTTTGTTTTCAGCAATACAAATTCAGTAGTAAACTAGATGTTTGTATGTGGGGGCCTGGCCATGTGATTTTCTTTGGTTTAGAAGCCTGGGTGGGAATTTTTCCTCCAATAATGATAGTTTCCTACTTCATAAGGAGGTTGTGGAATTCAGTGATTAGTGCTTTAAAGTGATTCTAACAGTGCCTAGCTGTTCTAAGCAATTAAATGCATTAGCACAATAACTGTTAGTTACTGTTTTTGATGATAACTTTTTTTGCTAATACTGTTATTCCCAAGGACCTCAAAGTTAGCCTCATTTACTAAGAAACATGAGTGTGAAAATCACCAAAATCTCTGAATGAGTAATCAGAGGAAAGTGAATCTAAAAAGCATAGTGCACAGGCAGTTTGAATAGGATTGGAAGCCCAAAAGGATAGTCGTTGCATTATAGCAGAGGCTACCTAGAGCTAGAACAGCAGCCCTGACTGGTTGATCATCTAATGGTCTAAGCTTAAAATGATGGAGGAAGCTTCAAGTTCCCTAACTACACTTTTAGTTTTGAGAAATTAAATAGGAACTCTTCTTATTTTTAGCAAAAGAAGATTAAAAACCGAGAAGCAGCCGGGCTCGGTGGCTCAGCCTGTAATCCCACGCCTTTGGGAGGCTGAGGTGAGTGGATTGCCTGAGCCCGTGGGTTCGAGACCCGCCTGGCCAGCGAGACCTCATCTCTACAATAAATAAAAAAATCAGCCGGGCATGGTAGCGCATGCCTGTAATTCCGGCTACTTGGAAGGCTGAGGCGGAAGGATCGCCGGAGCCCAGCAGGTCGAGGCTGTGGTGGCCGGGAGCGGCCACTGCACTCCAGTCTGGGTGACAGAGTGAGACTCCAACTCAAAAAATAAAAAAAAATAAAATAAAAACCGAGAAGCTCCTGCTGAAGAGGCTAGGCCATCCATCAGAGACTTTTCACAAAGGTCTTCTTTACACCCGAGTCAAAGCTCACTTCTGGCCAACAAGCCTCTGTTGCCCCAGCTAGAATCATCGAGACACTAGGGGAGATAGGAGACAAAGTGGATTTTCTGGTCAGATTTCAGACTGAGTTAGCAAAGTAAAACGTTAGAGCGGAGGAGCATCAAGACAAAGAAGCTATCTGCCAGGCCACTGCAGGCACACATAACCAAAATAGTCCTCAGACTACATAGGGGACCATAAGTAAAAGTCTTAATCACAACTACAGCTTTGTCCAGAGGGAGTGGTTGGCCTTTGTGTTTTTCTTTTTTGAGTGAAAAAACACGTGATCCTTTAAACAGGCAGCCAAGCGCAGCGGCTCATGCCTATAATCTCAGCACTTTAGGAGGCAGAGGCGAGAGGGTTGCCTGAGTCCAAGGGCTTAAGACAAGCCTGGGCAAGTTGGCGAGACCTCATCTCTACAATAAACCAAAAAATTAGCTGGACATGGTGGCGCCTGCCTTTGCTTCCAGCTACTTGGAAGACTGAGGCAGAAGTCACCTGAACCCAGCAGGTGGAGGCTATGGTGGCCGTGAGTGTGCCACTGTACTTCAGCCTGGGTGACTGAGACTCGAACTCATAAATTAATGCATAAATACACAAATAAATACATAGATAAATAAAAACAGGCAGTTCAGGGAAGTAAGCACTGAAAATTACTTTCATTTTAGGGTCCTGCCTTGGCCATGATATAAGGCAGAGTTAACTCGGATGTTTTGAGCAATGTCACCCCATCAGATTGACAGTGAAATTGGCACTAAGCCCTGTATTACAAGCTGAGGGTCTAAAATGAAATCCTTGAGTTTCCTTTTTTTTTTAGTTAACTTTTTATTTTAGGATAGCTTTAGATTTAGATTTAGATTTTAGCTTTAGCTTTAGATTTAGATTTAGTTGAGAAGATATTACAGAGAGATCCCATACCCTGTTCCTTCTATTATTAACATGTTACATTTGTATGATACCTTAGTCTCAATTAAACAGTAGTAATACGTTATTATAATAGTGATATCCATACTTTATTCATATTTCCTTAGTTTTTAACTAATATCCTTTCTCTGTTCTAGGGTCTTACCCAAGATACCAAATTATATTTAGTCATTGTATTTCCTTAGGTACCTCTCAGTTTTGAGATGCCTTTTTACCCTAAGAGAACTGTTCAGCTTAGGACTAAAGTATACCAACTAGTGGGTGGCATAGTAACTGCTTCGTGTGTAGACTGCATACAGTGTGACTTTGTCTGGTTTATCGCTGCATAGTCATATAACAGATGCTTGGTAATTTTGAACGGTTTATTATTAGATTACTGGGTGCCTCCCTCAAGAACGGGTGCACAGATAATGCTGGGTCGATATTACTTTGTAAGTTAAGCAACTTTAAAGTGGTAATTAATCTTATGCCACAGTCTCCTATGTTCCTGAGATCACTGTTTATTTTTTTATTTTCCCTACTTTTACAAAGAAATACTCAGCAGATCATTACACACCTTTCCCTTCTGACCTGGCTTTCCTCTCAGAGCAAGTAGCCACTGCCTGCGGGTTTCAGGGTTTCCATGCCGAGGCAGGCATCCTGAATTACTACCGCTTGGACTCCACACTGGGCATCCACGTAGACAGATCTGAGCTAGATCACTCCAAACCCCTGCTGTCATTCAGGTATGTTCCTTCCAGGGATTCGGATGACTTTTCATCATTTAATTCTTTTTTCTAAAGCATTTTGAACTAAAATAAATAAATGAAAACATTAAACTTTAAAAAATGATTGGACTGTACAGTCTTTCACTTCTGAGCATCTAACAATTTACCACAAAATAAAGTTAACCTACTTTTTAAAGAGCAGTGACCAAGTTATAGTTACCACTTCTGTTTAAGACACATGGAGCCTACCTTTTGTAAGGAGAGAGCTTGTCAGTGTCCTGTGGAATAGACGAGGGGAAGGCCAGAATGCAAAGTGAGGGGCCTTTTGGAGTAGAGGAGCAAAACACAGAAGCCTGAGTAGTTGACGCTCCCTGTCTCCCTCAACATAAGTTCACATTTGTGCAAAATTTGAGTTAAATTTGTATCTCCACGAAGAAAGTACCTTTTATTAATTGTCTTGTCTTTGAAGTGAAGGGATAATAAGCATAATAAAAGACTCAATTTTTTATAAGACTTAAATCTTAATGATGTATCAGTAAAACTTCATATGGATAACACTTAAGTAAAATTCTTCATATGCTTATTTAACTGCATCAAATTGTATTTTGCAGTAGGCCTGTGGTATAGTCAGCAGTATGGTAGACCGCGTGGAGAAGTACAGGCCATAGGTTGGTCACTCAGAGACATACCCCAAATTCTCTGGAGAAGGGTCTTAGCACAGTTTTAAAAGGAGAATTTGAGCCAGGCTCGGTGGCTCAGCCTGTAATCCCTCGCCTTGGGAGGCTGAGGTGAGTGGATTGCTTGAGCCCGCGGGTTCGAGACCCGCCTGGGCAACATGGTGAGACCTCATCTCTACAATAAATCAAAAAATTAGCTGGATGTGATAGTGCGTGCCTGTAGTTCCAGCTACTTGGAAGGCTGAGGCGGAAGGATCGCCGGAGCCCAGCAGGCGAGGCTGCGGTGGCCGGGAGCGGCCACTGCACTCCAGTCTGGGTGACAGAGTGAGACTCCAACTCAAAAAATAAATAAATAAATAAAATAAAAGGAGAATTTGGAGCCGGGCTCGGTGGCTCAGCCTGTAATCCCGCGCCTTGGGAGGCTGAGGTGAGTGGATTGACTGAGCCCGTGGGTTCGAGACCCACCTGGACAACTTGGTGAGACCTCATCTCTACAATAAATCAAAAAATTAGCCGGTTATGGTAGCACACACCTGCAGTTCCAGCTACTTGGAAGGCTGAGGTGGAAGGATCGCTGGAGCCCAGCAGGTCAAGGCTGTGGTGGCCGGGAGTGGCCACTGCACTCCAGTCTGGGCGACAGAATGAGATTCCAACTCAAAAAAAAAAAAGAAGGAATTTGGGAACAATGAGTGTCAGGCTGAAAACAGAAAGTAACACAGCTGGCAGTAACTTTTTCAGCAATGGCCAATAATAGAAATGTACCTTTGCATGTTTTTATTTCTTTTTGTAGCTTTGGACAGTCTGCGATCTTTCTCCTGGGTGGTCTCAAGAGGGATGAGGCCCCCACAGCAATGTTTATGCACAGTGGCGACATCATGATAATGTCAGGTTTTAGCCGCCTGTTGAACCACGCAGTCCCTCGGGTCCTTCCAAATCCAGAGGGGGAACGCCTGCCTCACTGCCTAGAGACACCTCTCCCAGCTGTCCTCCCCAGAGACTCAATGGTAGAGCCCTGCTCTATGGAGGACTGGCAGGTGTGTTCCAGCTACTTGAAAACCGCTCGTGTTAACATGACTGTCCGACAGGTCCTGGCCATGGACCAGAACTTCCCTTTGGAACCTGTAGAGGAGAGAAAAAGAGACATCACCACACAAAGTTTCTGCCATCTGGATGACCAGAATAGCCAGATGAAACGGGCCAAGACAAACCCTGACAGCTGAGGTTTGGAGGTCCCATTTTTATTGAGGTAGGTCTTACAGTCGGTTGACTCTGCTATTCTGAATTGTCATGGACTTCAGCACCAAGACAAGCCAAAAACAGGGACGAACCCATCATTGCTCACACCGTTGGCCTGGGAACCCACCTTGGAGACTACACTGATGAGCCACTTGGCTCGGAGAAATGTTTGCCGTGGTTTGATTCTAGCTGGACATCGGCACTTCGGTTTGCTGAGAAGTCAGACCAAGGAGGTATGTTTTTTCACGACAGCCTTCCCAGCCTCCGCCATGCCCTCTGAGGGAAGTAGAGGGAAGTCTCCATGTCTGCAGAGTCTTTAAATACCTCAGGTTTTATTAGTGGGAAACATGGCACCCCAGCCCACTGCATCTTAGGATTTGTGGTAAATCATGTTTCCACTAGCCGGTCGCTAGTCACAACTTCTTACTTCATCCAGGCATCCTTACATTATTTCATTTTTCTTTCATCTTCTCTAGCTCTCTCAAAAGAATCCTATGCATATTAAGATGGTGGAACTGGACATTTTGTTCCCTAGAAAGTAAATTAATCACAACCATCTCTCTTGCCTGGAAGGTAAACGTGTGAACCCAAGGAAAGGGGAACGGTAGTTTCTCCACGCATTGTTTCAGTCTCCAAACTCTTTGGTGGCTTTTCAATGCAGTTTTGATTGGTCTACAAACGTCCTAAGGGCATTTTGTTACTGTTTTCTCCATGAATAAATTCACTTGATTTTAAATTAAAGATCTGTATCTGTCTTTGAGGATTAATGTATCTGAGATTAGTTTTTTTCCTATTTTATGTGCTGTACTGTTCATGCTTTTGAAGCCCTCCAGCTGGCCCTGCCCTGCAGCATCCTGCTCTGCTCTATGCATTCTTTGTGGCTGTCTCACTGGAGAGAACATTCCTTGGTGTTCCCGTCATGCTGATGGTGGACTGCATGGAGAAGGCGTGAAGCACCAAGGCTTCATCTTAACTCCTCCAGCAACTCAGCTCACTGTGTCCTGACCCAGGTTTCTTTATATTTCTCTGGACCTCAGTTTCCTCCTTTAAAAAATGAAGACAATAGCTACTGCCATCTCCCTGAGTGGGGGCGTGAGGTCTTGGTATTTTAAAGGGAATTTATGCTTCTTTCTAGAAACATGATGTGCCAGTATTGTTTCATTTTCACACAGGCTCTCAGAAACATCCCAGCTTGCCTGTGTGTAGGACTCGCAGGAAGTCCTTTAATACCTGCTGCTTGGGACATGAGTTCTCTCTCCTCTGTCCTGCCTTTTTTTTTTTAATTGCCAGCATTGAATATGAAGTTCATATAGTAGTTGCAGGTGTTTTTTTGTTTTTGTTTTTGTTTTTTTGAGTTGGAGTCTCACTCTGTCACCCAGACTGGAGTGCAGTGGCTGCTCTGGCCACCACAGCCTCGACCTGCTGGGCTCCGGCGATCCTTCCGCCTCAGCCTTCTGCGTAGCTGGAACTACAGGCACGCACTACCACACCCGGTTAATTTTTTTATTTATTGTAGAGATGAGGTCTCGCCAAGTTGCCCATGTGGGTCTCGAACCCACGGACTCAGGCAGTCCACTCACCTCAGCCTCCCAAAGGCATGGGATTACAGGCTGAGCCACCGAGCCCGGCTTCTCTTGCTCTTTTTTTGTATAAAGATGTGTATGAGAAAGGACCCCCAAAAAAACCTGGAATTCATTTATAAGGGGCAGGCCCCTTATAGTACAGACTTCCCCAACACGTAGGTGTTCTAGGAACCCATCGGCACCAGTGTACCAGCTAGCCTTGTTATGAGACTTGTGTTCAGCTTCAGTGAATTTTTTTTCGGAGAATCTTCCAACGTGTTTGTCCATTTCATCATCGATGATTTACTCAAACAACCTGCCCACACCGCATTGAATATTCAGCAGTTTTGACCAAAAACCATGTACCCCACCCTACTTATTCACCCAATCTCACCCTGACGTTTTTGTTTCCTGGATGAAAAAAGTTCTCAAAGGGACACATTCTGCTGATGCGGAAAAGGTGAAACAAAAAAATGGCAGAAACTCTAAAAGGCATCAAAATGACAAGTTCAAAAATAGTTTTGAGCAATGGAAAAAGCATTTCCGATAGGTGTATTGCGTCCAACGGAGAGTACTTTGAAGGTGGATGAGGTTTTAACTTGTAAGAATAAATACAAAATTTTTTATCAATAAATGCCGGGATTTTTTGGGTTCCCCTCGTATAATACACTCTACTTACATTGTCTGACAATAAGCAGAAAATCATGTAATCCAAAGGAAAATTAGTGGCTTTTCTTAGTTCAAGTACAGCAAATTGTAACCCACTTCCTAATTTTGTCCTATGAGCTAAGAATAGTTTTTATATTTCTAAATGGGGGTAAAATCAAAGGCAGAATCTTCTGTGACAGATGAAAATTACATAACATACTCAAATTTCAGTGCCCATAAATACATCTTATTGGAACACAACCACTTTAATTGATTTCCATGTTATCTGTGGCCATTTTCATGCTGTAACAATAACTGAGCAGTACCTACCAAGACTGTATCACCTACGAAGCCAAGAAGACAAGATCTGGCCATTTATAGAAAAGTCTGGGCACCTAGGAAGGAGCCTATACCCCTAGAAAGGACCCTAAAAAAAAGAACCTTTTGGGGGTTTTTTTTTCTTCTTTTTTTTTTTTTTTTTTTTTTTTTTTGGTTTATTGTAGAGACGAGGTCTTGCCAAGTTGCCCAGGCTGGTCTCAAACACCTGGGCTCAGTCAGTCCTCTTTTCTCTGCCTCCCGAAGTGCTGGGATTGTAGGCGTGAGCCACTGTGCCCGGGGGGAACCTTTAACCAAGAAAAGGGGCTAAGGAGAGGAACTTTTTAGGCTGAGTATGGTGGCTCACTCCTATAATCCCAGCACTTTGGGGTGCCTAGCCTAGGAAAAATTGAGGCCCTGTCTCTTAAAAATAAAAAAAAGCATCTCAAAAAATTATTTTAAACCGACAAAGAAATAAAAATGCCAGTGTGACTTAGGATGTACACTGTGTCGAGAGTCACAGATATTAGGCCGGGAGAAATGGGCACTGCTCCTCCACTCATGTCCTGCTTCTAATCCCACAGGAAATGCTGGCTCCACTAGCAGCCCAGTATCCTCCCTCCTCTGGATGCTAGAGGAATGTCCATTGCTATCTCCTCTAAGATCATATAATTGGGCATCACTGAGTATAACTTTGCATCCAGCTGGGCCAGGGCAGTGCCGAATCTACTTTTCCTCTCGCAGGGGGTCTGGTTTGGTGATAAATTATGTGGTCATCCTAATTTCGTTATCAAATGTATACACTTTGACCCCATAAATTTCACTTGTTGGAATTGAATCTAAGGAAGTCATCGGAGCTATCCAGACAGATTTTTGTATGAGGATGTTTACAGTAGAGAAAATCCGAGGTCAGCTCAATATCCAGCAACAAATGAAATCCATGCATTTTTCAGCAGATGGTGATTGAGCTCTGCCCTTGACTACTCTGAGTACTCGCCTCTGTGCAGCTTGTATGTGACCAGGTTTGCCTCAGCTGTACACAGGAAAACTGGAGCAGAGTCACGCTTTAGAAGAACAGCGAGAGGTGTAGGGAAATAGTTTATGTTGTATCTAGGTGAGAAAATTCTATAAAACTGTCCCTAGCAACCTAATTTAGTACAGAATGTTTACATAGTTCTCAAAATTGGGACAGTATATACCAAAACATAAATGATGGTGGAATTACAGTTACTTTATTTGTACTATTCTGTAATTCTGTAATTCTGATTTAAAAAATTTTTTTTCGTCTGCCAGACACCAGAGTTACCTGTTTTTTTGGTTTTTTGACATTAAAACTCTTTCTTTAAAAATACGCTTTTCAAGACAGGGCTAAAAAAGAAAACAAAACCAAAAGTTTTTAAACCATTTTTTAAAGAAATAATAGTCCAGGTACAGTGGCTTATGCCTGTGATCCCAGCACTTTGGGAGGCTGAGGTGAGAGGACCACTTGAGCCCAGGAGTTTGAGACCAGCCTGGGCAACATGGTGAGACCTCATCTCTATAAAAAAAAGAAAAAATCAAAAAATTAGCCAGGTGTGGTGGCACATGCCTGTAGTCCCAGCTACTCAGGAGGCTGAGGAGGAAGAATCGCCTGAGCCCAGGAGGTGGAGGTTGTGTTAAGCCATGATTGTGAGACTGCATTCCAGCCTGGGTGACAAGAGTGAGACCCCAACTAAAAAAAAAAAAAATGTGGACTTTTTTTTAAATTGGAGTCTCATTCTGTTGCCCAGGCTGGAGTGTAGTGGCACCCTCACAGTCACCCCAGCGTCCACCTGCTGAGCTCCGGCAATCCTTCGGGCCCAGGCAATTCACTTGCCTCGGCCTCCCAAAGTGCTGGGATTACAGGCTGAGCCAGCGAGCCCAGCCTTTTTTTTTAAGATGACACTCTGGCCTGTTGAGTTTACCTCTACCTGAAATTGAGAATGCACATCTAGGAACTACGTTGTCAATTAACCAGGTGTGGTGGCTTACGCCTGTAGTCCGTTACTTAGGAAGCTGAAGTGGAAGGATCACCTGAACCCTGGGGGTTGAGGCTGTGGTAAGCTGTGATCGTACCACTGCTCTCCAGTCTGGGCAACAGAGTGAGACTACGACCCCCACCCCCTCTCCTCCCAAAAAAGAGCATGCACCGTCTTTACCAATGTTTTTAAAATGTGTACATGCCTGGAAAAGACTGGAGGGTTCTGATATTCTTATGTTTCCAAGTGCTTTTAAGGAAGTCCTTGGTGGTGCTTTCTTGAAGAGAGCTGGGAGGTGCAGGCATGTCAATTGCTGTCTCCTCTAAGAGACCAAGCCCGGCGGCTGCAACCTTGTCGAGCGTCTCCCTCGCCTTCCTGGGTGCTTCCTGGCAGCTTCCTGGCCAGCCTGAAGTCCTCTCCCCTTGTTCTAAAATGTGTCTTCCCCAGGTGGACCCACTCCGGCTGTGGGCTTACGATTTCCATAGAGCTTCTCATCTGCTGCTGGTTTCAGCACTGCGCCGCTGGCCCTTCCTGGAGGGGCTCCAGGCCTTGGCGAGACACGGAGAGGCCAGGATGCAAAGCACAGACCCAGCATCTTGGCTTTCTGCGTTCTCGTTTTTTCCAGTTTCTATTCACAAGACAAGCTGCCCCCCCCATCGCTCTCTTCCCTTCATCTAAAAGCTTGGTTTACGTAAGGAAAAAAAGAGACCCTTTCCTAGGTGGACTCAACCCAGGCCAATTAGCATGGTAATAAGGCAGAAGGGAGCCCTGGGGGTAACTGGATTTCACGGGACTGGTAGGCTGGAGGAGAAGGACAGGAAAGGCACCTGGCGTGTGTTGTCTCAAAGGCCACGGTGGGAAAAAGCAGATCTCACCTCTGAGTCTGGATGGCCCGTCTTGATTGATCTTCTTTGCGATCGGCTCCCGGCTAGAGCTGAGCCCTCATGGAGAGGGGGCGGCTGGCTCCATCGGTCTGACTGGCAAGACAGATTTCTTCCTGAGATCAGACGCTCTCGGAGATGGAAAGTGGCATGAGAGGCTATCAGAAAAGCCAGACTGTAGTAGCAGCTCCAGCCCTTAGCTGTGTGGCCTTGGGCAGGTCACTCCGCCGGGCCTCCGTGAGCTTCTCTGAGCCCCAGCGATCCCGTCTACAAGGAGGTCTAACCAGGGAATCCTTGAGTTAACCCACCAGCTCTTCAATGCCGTATTTCTAAAATGAGAAATCCCACAGAGAGGTTGTTGGATAAACAGCAGCCAAGTTGCCCCATGGGCATATTTTTTGGTAAAAACATCAAGTGTTAACCAAAGTCAGCTCAAGGAGAACAGAGCAGGACTGGAACTTCCAGAATAAAATCATACACCTAGCCAGTAAGCATACAAAAACATGCTAACTAATAGTTAGAAATGCCAGTTAAAGCAAGCAGTGCTTCTAAGATTGATGAAATTACTATCTCTTAGCTCCCCATTCACTTCCTGTTTCTAATCCCACAGGAAATGGCGCCACCAACATCCCCAGAATCCTCCCTCCTCAGCCTCCTGAGTAGCTGGGACTACAGGCACGTACCACCATGCCCAGCTAACTTAAAATTTTTTTGTACAGATGAGGTCTTGCTATGTTGTCCAGACTGGTCTTGAACTCCTGGGCTCAAGCAATCCTCCCACCTTGGACTCCCTAAGTGCTGGGATTACAGGCGTGAGCCACCACGCCCGGTTCAGAACCCAACCACCTCTGTTCACCACACTGTCACTGCCACGGCCTAAGCCGTCACCTGTCAACTAGATTACTGCCATTATGTCCTAACTGCTCCTCTGTCGGGGACCTGCCCTCGACCTACAAGGGTGGGTTAGGACCGCAACAGTGAGTCAGAACGGCGAGAAGAGACCACTCATAGGCAGTTCTTCTGGGAACAGTCTGATCAGGACTGAAGCCAAATTTTATTCAAACTTCTTCCAACTTATATACCACTTTTCATACCCTCCAGCAGTGTGACAATCACTTGCTGGGGGCGTACAAATTCCATGATGTGTAACGTGGTTTACAAACTATGCCTCACAAGATTATCACGAGACTTTCAAGTTCCATGCACACAATTACAATTCTATGATGCATGACGTGCTGCCCACAATGTAACAGGTACACAAATTAATCAATAGTTTCACAAGATGTTTCCCATAACCCATTCATGTTATACTTTATGTTCTAAACTTCTTGATTAATTCTAAATTCTAATCAATCCAGTGAGCTAAACTCTGATTAACATTAAATCCAAAATTAATAACTTCTAATGATTCTGAACAATTAAGACTATCAACTTATTATTACCTTAACTTTATATTAATCTTCTATCCTTATTCAATTTATATTTATCCTATTAACTTACACCTATACTCTTATTATTGTAACTTTCTAAGTTATAATCAAACACCACATTAAGTATTACTTAACCTTACACTATATCTATGAACTTATTTTTATTATACTTATAACCTACTGATTTTTAATATGCAATGCCCTAGAATCCTATACTAATTACCTGAAAACTTATCCTTAAACTAAAATCTTAACACTACTTCTATGAATTTCTCGTGTCTAAACTTTACTTCCTTATATACTTCATTACTTAACTCTTAACACTATGTATTATTCTAATTGCACCACTATCTTATTATAAACTCTTATAAACCTTATCACTAGCCTTAATTAATATCCAAACTATAAACTTACTCTTATCTACTATAAAACTTAATATAACTGTAATTTAACCTAAAACCTAAATCTTATTTCCTGTTATGTGGAGGCTACCTGCGTCTGGGAACCTGTCACACTACTTTGGGACAATGAACTGCACCGTTGCCATGATGATAGCCGGGGGCTGAAGTAAACTGAGAGTTTCAGCACATACAGAAACCAGGAACGTTCTGCTTGACCTAAGGCAACATAACAAAACTATTATCACAATTATAATGTTTAATTTTAACCTAAGGGAAAACTTTCTAGCAAGAACAAAGGCTGACTAACCAGTTTACCAGGAAATAACAGCTAAAAAATACCTTGAGAAGGAAAAAACAGTTTAGCAAAGGAGAGAAATATAGAATAATTCTGCTGTGAATTTTCTACCAGACATACTTAAATTTTGTATATTAATGTTGTAAATTTTATTGTTATGTATGTGCATTGGTCTTTATTCATACGCCAATATCGCAGATGTTACTGATCTCCTTGTGTCAGAGACAATTCTCCAGACGGGCCCTTATAGGCCTACATACATGTAGCTGTAGGTGTTGGCTCCCAACACTCCTCCTCCACCCTATCCCCAAATTTTATTCTCCACAAAGCAGCCAACGTGAGACTGGGAACACCTCAGGCAGATCATATCACTCTCTCTTTTTTTTTTGAGTTGGAGTCTCACTGCCACCCAGGCTGGACTGCATGCTCACGGCCATTCCAGTGTCAACCTGCTGGGCTCCGACGATCCTTCCGCCTCAGCCTTCCAAGTAGCCGAAACTACAGGCATGCGCTATTACCCCTGGCTAATTTTTGATTTATTGTAGAAACGAGGTCTCACCAAGTTGCCCGGCCTGGTCTTGAACCCGCAAGCTCAGGCAATCCACTTGCCTCGGCTCAGGTCAACGCTGGGGTGGCTATAAGCATGCCACTGCACTCCAGCCTGGACGACCGAGTGAGACTCCAACTCAAAAAACGTAAAATAAAAATAATAAAAATAACCCAGGCTCGGTGGCTCAGCCTGTAATCCCGCGCCTTGGGAGGCTGAGGTGAGTGGATTGCCTGTGCCCGCGGGTTTGAGACCCACCTGGGCAACTTGGAGAGACCTCATCTCTACAATAAATCAAAAAAAATTGGGGCATGGTAGCGCGCGCCTGTAGTTCCAGCTACTTGGAAGGCTGAGGCAGCAGGATCACCGGAGCCCAGCAGGTCGAGGCTGCGGTGGCCGGGAGCGGCCATTGCACTCCAGTCTGGGCGACAGAGTGAGACTCCAATCCAAGAAAAAATAATAATAATAATAAAAATTTTAAAAAGTGTAAAAGTGGGTATGTAAAACTATTATGGATATGTAAATGTATATGTAAAAACTGAAGAAGGCTCTTCTCCTGTATCTGCACATGGGGTTGAAAGTGCTTGTAGGAAAGATACATCCAAACGTAATCATGGGGAGGAGAAAGATTAGGAAGCAGTAGAAAGCACTTTCTAGCTGGGCTCAGTGGCTCAGCCGGTAATCCCGCGCCTTTGGAAGGCTGAAGTTGAGTGGATCGCCTGAGCCTGCGGGTTTGAGACCCGCCTGGGCAGCGAGACCTCACCTCTACAATAAATCAAAAAATCAGCCGGACGTGGTAGTGTACGCCTGTAGTTCCGGCTACTCGGAAGGCTGAGGCGGAAGGATCGCCGGAGCCCAGCAGGTCGAGGCTGCGGTGGCTGGGAGCGGCCACTGCACTCCAGTCTGGGTGACGGAGGGAGACTCCAACTCAGAAAAAAAAAAGCACTTTCTGCTCCATATACTTGCCTTGTTTTTGTGTATGCGAAGCTCAGGGACCTTGCTGTGCCCAGAAACCTTGGTTTGCCTTCCCTGGAAATAGCGATGCTGGGCCTTGACAGCTAAGGCAACAGACAAACCCACCTTGAGGTTGAGCCTCTTGCAAGGGCCATGGCCCTCCCCTGAAAAAGGCCACTGTGCCCTTCCAGGCACAGGGCAGCGCAGTGCAGCCTCTGCTGCATTTGGTGCACCAAGGGTGAACGTGCAGATGGACGTTTCCTGGCCGCACCGTATGTTCTCACGTTAGCTGTCAACTTGTTCTATCCCAAAAAGAGAGCTCGGGCCTCCAGGTATGGCCCACAGTGGCTGTCCACTTCCATCTGCCAACGCCCTACCCGGCCCCCGGCCCGCAGGCACTGCTGCCTCGTTTTCCAGAGGCGCTCAGCACGGGGGCTCCGGCTCGGAGGTGGGAGAAGGCGGGCCTGCCCCATCTCTGGGACGCCGGCCGGGGCAGGCTTTTCTCTGCCTCTGATGACGGCCACGCTGTGTCTGTGTCATTAAGCAACTCTGCCCACCGTCGGAGGCGCCCCCAGTGAAGGACTGCCTGCAGGGGTGAGACGCACCTCAGTACCTGCTGTAGGTCAGGCCTTGAGCCCTTGCCAGTTACCTGTCCCGCGACGCTTGAGCATCTGTGAAGTGAGTCACTGCGCTGGGCGAATGTGACAGCCATTGTTCCATCCTTGGCTCCTGCCACGGGTTGGAGGGGGCTAGATTTGTCAGCAGGCAGTCAGCATGAAGGGCGCCGTGATGGCCAAGCACAAGATGCGACAGGAGGGCTAGCGAACCCAGAGGTGGCAAGGACGGGCTCCCTGTAGGAAGTGACATGAGAGGGAGCAAAGATGAGCTGGAGTTCGTATCCCCACCAGCCTGCTTGGCTGAAGCCCATTTACTGTCTCCTCAATGGTCTCATTCGTCTTGTGGAAATAAAAGCACCTGGAAACTTGGGAAGACCTTTTCACCTTAATCATTTACAAGTCTGTATGTCCCATGACAGAAGTTATTTTGAGGGCTGAGCACAGTGGCTCATGCCTATAGTCCCAGCACTTCGGGAGGCCAAGGCAGGAGGATTGCTTGAGGCCAGGAGCTCAAGACCAGTCTGGGCAACATCGCAAGACTTTGTCTCTACAAAAAAATCCAAAAATTAGCCAGGCGTGGTGGCGCGTGCCTGAAGTCTTAGCTACCTGAGAGGCTGAGGCAGGAAGATCTCTTGAGGCCAGTTTAAGGCTGCGATGAGCTATGATTACGCCAGTGTACTCCAGCCTGGGGGACAGAAGGAGACCCTGCCCCCTGCCCCTGCCAAAAAATCATTCATTTTGTTTGTAGCCCTCAGCACTGTCTGCTATTACAGCTTTCATTCACTATAATCTGTGTCCTCCAAAGAACAGACTCTTTAGGGGAAGCTTTTTTTTTCTTTCTAGTTCAGTGCTGTTTTCCCGACACCCAGGAGAGCGCTGGGTGCTAGTTGCTGCTCGATCAAATATTGCTGCGTGACAGAAGGAAACTGTCTTTGTCCTACTCAAGGCAACACTGTCACAAAAGCCCGGTGCAGATAATTGGTGGGGGCAGGGGGCAGCCTCTTCGCTAGGGATTCAAGGCTGATCCCAAGCAGGGAAAGTGGCAGCAAAAGGCACTTCCAGCATCCCCAGCCTCGCCTTACCCAACAGGCCTCGCGCCTCACTCGGGGGTCAGCCCGCCACAAGACGCACACCACCTCGTCGTTACAAGACACAGCAAAGGTGGCACGCACAGCCAGCCTCGCTGGGAGCAGGGCTCAGGAGACACATCAGGACCCTGGGGGCAGCCTGTTCCCTCCCTCCCTCCCTCTGGTCCTCCCTTCCTCCTGGCGCTGCTGTATTGTGGCCCTCTTGGTTGATTTCTCTTGCACAGGGCTGCCCCCCCGCCGCGCCACTGCCAGCCCTCGACTCTCCAGGTCGGCTGCGTCGACACTCAAGTTCAAGTTGCCGGCAGAGAATTGGCGTGGCATTCTGTGGTCCGCTGTCTGCCCCTAGAGTGGTCGCCTGTGGCCTTGGTGACCCAGAGGACAGACAGCGGACGGAAAGAAGGGAATGATGCGTGCGAGACACACGTGGCATCTCTGTTGACATTCATCGTACATGCCTTCCTTCTAGAAGGAGCCGCTGGATCGCTGGTCCGGGGATGACGGAAGCGGCGAGGGTCTCTCCAGCCCCCTTCGCCAGAGGCTGCTCCCAGGCCAACCCCCAAGCAAGAGCACCCATGCCCGCTTTGGGCGTTGTCGAAAGGTTGGGGATGAGGGTGAGGCATCTGGCGCCCCCACGGTCCCGCGGCTTTGGGGACCACAGGCTGTGGAGATGCTCTCAGCCAGAAAAATACAATTTAAGGGCTTGGCATCTGGCTGGGAGCGAGAGTGTGTTGCCATGGCGACGCCTCGCTTCATTTAACAGCAGCACATCCCCGAGTTTGGTCACATCCACAGTCAGGCACACGTGGCACCCTGTCAGCCGCCTCCACGACACACACACACACACACACACACACACACACACACACACACACACACACACTCACCCCTCTGGCAGAAGTCCCTCTGCAGGAGGCAAAGCCCAGTCCCTGTGCCCTCCCCCCATGCAAGACACCCACGCCCCCCATACCCTTTCCGATGATACCTCAGCCAATCACATGGGCTCCAGGAACGCCCTAGACGGCACAGAGCACTTCGGGAACCGAGATGGCCACGTGAGTGCAAACTGGCCCCCACAGGCCCACACCTCTGGGAGGCTGCTGGGATCCACGTGCGTTTCCAGCATCCCTAACTTGACCGGAGCTCCGTGGGCCTGAAGGAGTCGCCCGTGCATGTCGGTTCCAACCCTCCAGGAGGACGGTGTAAGCGAGCAGAGCGGTGGTGGTCTTAGGATGGGGCTGGCCTGGAGGGCAAGGAACAGAGAGACAGATCCCTGTGGAAATTACCCAGAGACCCCAGGCACCTGCTGATATTCTGTTTTGTCCCCTCCCTTTAACCCAGGTAGTGGTAAAGAGGTCAGCTTAGAGCAGAGAGATTTGAAAGCACAGGAACAGTCACTGCAAAACTATTTAGAGAACACATGGAAATTGCCCGGATGTCTGTTAACAAGGACTAAGTAACAAGTTGTGATTCATTTGTACAGCAATGTGCCCAACAGAGGTTTAAAAGAGGCCACGGTGGCGCATGCCTGTAGTCCCGGCACTTTGGGAGGCTGAGGGGGGGCTGCCTCGACCCAGGAGTTTGCCACCAGCTTGGGCAACATGGTGAGACCCCCGTCTCTACAGAAAATTTAAAATTAGCTGGGCATGATGGTGTACACCTATGGTCCTATCTACTCAGAAGGCTGAGGCACAAGGATGCTTGAGCTCCAGGGTTGGCCGCAGCGAGCTATGGTGGTGCCACTGCACTCCAGTCTGGATGACAAAACAAAGCAAGACTTTGTTTCAAAAACATCAAATAAAAGAGTTACGTCATCCGTGTGTATTCAAGTGAAAATGTGTCAGTGTGCAAAGTACAACCCCAAGGGTGTCTTCTAACTTTACGTGGTGATAGGCACCTGGGTATTGGTGTGTAGAAAAAGGTCTGAGAAGCGTGGGATCAAGACAGGGGTATGGTGACTGTTTCAGCTGTGCTTCGTTGCGTGATAAACCACCTTTAAGACTTAGAGACTTGACCGGATGCCATGGCTCATACCTGTAATCCCAGCGGGAGAAGTGCTTGAGCCCAGGAGTTTGAGCCCAGCCTGGGTAATGTAGTGAGACCGCGTCTCTAGAGAGAAAAAAAAAATTAAATTAGCTAGGCATGGTGGCACGTGCTGGTAGTCCCAGCTACTTGGGAGGCTGGGGCAAGAAGGACTGCCTGAGCCAGGTCAAGGCTGAGGTGAGCCATGATCATGCCACCGTATTCCAGCCTGGGCCACAGAGTAAGACCCCCAACTCAAAAAAGAGTCACAAAAAATACGGAGAGGCGTACAACTACAAGAGCAGGTTCTTCATCCTGATTCTGGGGGGCGCTGGGCAGCTCCTCTTCTGCGTTCTGCGTTGGCTTGGCCCTGGCTGCCAGCCGGCCTTCCCAGACCCCTCCTCGGCCCCTCGTCACGCAGTGAGTAGGCTGGACTGGCTTCCGTGGTGCCCCGGGGCAGCATTCCAGGACCAGGAAGGCAGAGGCAGGAGGGCTCCCGAAGGCTGGGGCTCTAGAGTCCAGCATCACATCTGCCACACCGTTGGGGCAACGCCAAAGTCAGCCCCAATTCAAGGGATGAGGAGAGAGGCCCCTCTTGGGAACATGCGTGGCACGACTACACCCAAGGGCCCAGGGGTTGGGGCAGGGAGAATGTGCAGCCGTTAAGCAGATGGTCGTGGGCACCCGTCCCTTTTTGCTCGACACGACCCTGTCCTTTGTGTTCATGTGCTTGTGTCAACGTGAAGAAGACAGAAATGATGGCGCGTCTAAGAGACATAAGAGTGATGAGAACACATGTGACACATACAAGGGGGAAAGCCCAAAACACCCAGAATTATCTTCTGGAGAGCGGACACCTTGTAATCCAGACTTCTCCCCTGAGGTGGGCATTCTAGGAACCCGTTGGTACCCGTGGACCTGCCAGCGTTGCTGGGAGAGGGTGCGGTCGGCTTCAGGAAATTTGTGTGTGTGTGTGTGATTCCTTTAACGTGTTTGCCCATTCCACGATGAGTGATTAACAAGCATACCTGACCACACCACGCTGAGTGTTCAGCAGTTTCTGACCAGAAATGTCATGGCCCCTGTGCCCCACCCTCTCTATTCACTGGATCTCACCCCAAGTGACTTTTTTGTGTTTCCCCTGATGAAAAAAGTTCTCAAAGGGAAATATTTTGCCAAGGTGGAAGATGTGAACCAAAAACGGCAGAAGCACTAAAAGGCATCAACATCGACAAGTTTAAAAACTGTTATGAGCCAGGTTTGGTGGCTCAGCCTGTAATCCCGCGCCTTGAGAGGCTGAGGTGAGTGGATTGCCTGAGCCCACGGGTTCGAGACCCACCTGGGCAATTTGGCGAGACCTCATCTCTACGATAAAATCAAAAAATTAGCCGGGCGTGGTAGCGCGCGCCTGTAGTTCCGGCTACTCGGAAGGCTGAGGCGGAAGGATTGCCGGAGCCCAGCAGGTCGAGGCTGCCATGGCCGGGAGCGGCCGCTGCACTCCAGTCTGGGCGACAGAGGGAGACTCTGACTCAAAAAAATAAAAAATAGAAAAATAAAAAAATAAAAATAAAAACTGTTATGAGCAGTGGGAAAAGCATCTGGATAGGTGTACTGCATCAGATGGAGAGTCCTTTGAAGGTGACTGAAGTTTAAACAGGTAAGGATAAATACACAATTTTTTATAAATAAATTCCAGGTTTTTCTGGGTCCCCTAGTAATTCAGATGGAAACATCAAAGATGGTGTCAAAGTTGCCAGTCTGGAATACTAATTTTTTGTTTTTGTTTTTTCCCTGAGGCAGAGTCTCTTTCTGTCTCCCAGGCTGGCGTGCAGTGGCGCCATCATAGCTCACTGCAACTTTGATCTCCTGGGCTCAAGGGACCCTCCCACCTCAGCCTCCCATGGAGCTGAGATCACAGGCGTGCACCACCACGCCTGGCTAGTGGAATACTGATTGATAATGAGCTTTTTGTTTTCACATCCACTGTGAGGAAGTGGAAATTGGAATCTCCAAGGCTGGAGTGCGACAGCATTGACTAGCAAATCCGTGGGTGAGAAGCTGGATCGGAAAGAGCGGAGGAAGTATAGCAGTTGCACTGGGTTTCCATTTTACCCGCAACAAATGTAGCCGGCCTGTGAAATGGCTCTCGTATGAAACGGATCCATGTATTGTCAGTGAGCTATCAAAGTGGGTGGCGGGATCTTTCATCCTGCCGGCTCCCTGCCACCGCCTGTGGTACATGAAGCAAATTTCAGAACCAGATTCCCACCCATGGAACGAAACGACCCCCTCCATAAAGTATTTGTGGGGGGAAAAAAGTGATGATTTTACAAATATGCAATATTCCTAGCCAGGTGGCAGGCTGAGGCAGGAAGATCACTTGAGGCCAGGAGGTTGAGGCTGCAGTGAGCTATGATTGCATCACTGCACTCTAGTCTGGGCAACAGAGTGAGACCCTGTGTCAAAAAAAAAAAAAGGCCGGACACAGTGGCTCAGCCTGTAATCCCAGCACTTTGGGAGGCCTAGGCAAGCGGACTGCCTGAGCCCGGGGGTTCAAGACCAGATTGGGCAACTTGGTGAGATCTCGTCTCTACAGTAAATCACAAAAATTAGCTGGGCGTGGTGGTGTGTGTCTGTAGTCCCAGCTATTTGGAAGGCTGAGACAGAAGGATTGTCTGAGCCCAGCAGGTGGAGGCTGCAGTGGCCGTGAACATGCTACTCTGCTCCAGTCTGGGCGACAAAGAATGAGACTCCAGCTCAAAAAAAAAATATCCTGCAAAGATGATTCGGTCCATTGGCATGAATGCTTTCACAAAACAATGCCCTCAGAGGCTTGGAAAAAGAGGGCCAGCAAAACAGAAAATGAAACCTCATTCTCAAGGGGCACGCGCGAAGCCTTGTGACCCCCAGTGTGCCCTGCGCGAGGGCCTGGTCTGCGTGGAGCGTCGTGGAAAGTCCCAGGTTCACAGAGCTTCTGGGAGAAGCAGCAGAAGGATGAGACTGAGGAACATCCAAGACGGAGATGTCACCTGAGGCACTAACCCCACAGGGAAGCGCCTCCTGGGCTCAAGGGATCCTCTCACCTAGACCTCCCACGTGGGATGGGCCGCGCGGTGGCTCATGCCTGCATCCCAGCACTTAGGGAGGCTGAGGAGGGAGGATTGCTCAAGCCCAGGAGTTCAAGACCAGCCTGGGCAACATAGCAAGACTCCGGCTCAATAATAATAATAGTAGTAAATAAAATAAAAAGACATCATGGGCATGGGGTGGGACACGGATGTGAGGGAAGGTGACGGGAACCTTCTTCCTCGAGTCTGAGGTTTCCCGGCTGTGAAGGAAGCTTGACGGGTGCAGTTTCTGGAACTCTCTCTCCCTGCGGTGTGGATGAGGAGCCATGATGTTTCCCATTAATCTGGGGAAGAAGCCCTGGACATCCCGGGCTCACAGCACACCCGGAGCCCACCTGCCGGGAGAGGTTCTGTCTCCTGAAGCTTCCGCCCCGCGAGGGGGCTCAGGGCTCAGTCTGGTGTTCCTGGTCTGGGGGGTCCCCCTGAAATGCTGGGGCTCAGTATTAGCAGACTCAAGCGGATTGGGACCTGATGCCCGTCCCACGGCTGGCCTGTCATCACCGATGGAAGTGAAGTTCACCCTCCATGTTAACATTTTTTTTTTTTTTTAGATCTTTTAGGAATCACCAAACTGTTTTTCACATGTTTACGTTTTATTTCCTTTTCTTTTTTCTTGAGCTGGAGTCTCACTCTGTCGCCCAGACTGGAGTGCAGTGGCCGCTCCCGGCCACCGCAGCCTCGACCTGCTGGGCTCCGGCGATCCTTCTGCCTCAGCCTTCCGAGTAGCTGGAACCACAGGCACGTGCCACGAGGTCCAGCTAATTTTTTTTGGTTTATTGTAGAGATGAGGTCTCAACAAGTTGCTCAGGCTGGTCTCTAACCCCTGGGCTCAGGCAATCCTCTCACCTTGGCCTCCCAAAGTGCTGAGATTTCAGGCATGAGCCACCGTGCCCAGGCTACTTTTCATTTCTCCACTGCGAAACCCAAGAAGAAAGCGAGAGTGCTGTGTCTTGGGCGCCCTCTTGAAGCTTGTATGAGTTGCTGCGGCTGTTGTTTTAGAGACAAGGTCTCACTCTGTCACCCAGGCTGCTGTGCTACAGACATTGTTTCTTTTAACCGTTAATTGTTCGAGACAGGGTCTCACTCCACTGCCCAGAGCTGAAGTGCAGTGGTGCGATCATAGTTCACGGCAGCCTTGACCTCCTAGGCTCAAGCGATCCTCTTATCTCAGCCTCCCAAGTAGCTGGGACTATAGGCATGGACTGCCACGCTCAGCTCATTTTTTTTTTTGGTAGAAACAGGGTCTTGCTGTGTTGCACAGGCTAGTCTCAAACTCTCAGTCCAAGTAATTCTCTCACCTCAGCCTCCCGAGTCGCAGGGTCTACAGGCACATGCCACCAAGCTTGGATAATTTTTTTCTCTTTTTCGTGAAGAAGGGGTCTCACTATGCTGCCCCCCCGGCTAGTCTTGAATTCCTGGCCTCAAGCCATCTCCCGCCTCAGCCTCCCAAAGTGCTGGGATTACAGGCGTGAGCCACTGCACCCGTCCCTGTATTAGTTATTTATTGCTGCAAATACCACCCCACTTAGTGAGAAAAATGCAAGGGACAAATACTTATGTCCTCTCACAGTTTCTCAGGGAGCCGTTTGCCCGAGTGGCGTCTGAGGCTCAGGGCCTCTCAGGAGGCCGCGGGAGCAGTTGGTCAGGGCTGCAGGGTGAGCGCAGGGCCACGGGCTTGCAGCCTGGCTGAGGGCAGAAGGCCTGGGCTCCGGGCGCATGGGCCTCTCCACGGGGTTGCCAGAGGGTGCGTGACCTGGCAAGTGTCTCCCCTGTGCAGCCACCTGAGAGGGGACGGGGAAGTCACAGCGCCTCCGACGACCTCGCTTCGAAGGCTGCACCCCGCCCCTGTCGCTCTGGTTTTAGGGGCCCTTCCTGAGCCCAGGAGGGGAGTTGGGGGCCTCTCTGTCTTCAGGAGGGCGACGAGGAACCCGTGGATCCTTCCTAAAACCAGAGCCCTCAATAAAGGAAAAGTCCAAGATCTCGTTTCTTTTAAAAAAAAAAAAAGCCGGGCATGGTGGCTCATGCCTGTAATCCCAGCACTTTGGGAGACTGAGGCGGGAGGACTGCTTGAGGCCGGGAGTTCAAGACCAGCCTAGGCACATAGTGAGCTCGCGATAACAAAATGATGATGACGATAATCTTCAAAGAAGAAGGCCCGGTGCGGCGGCTCACGCCTGTAATTCCAGCACTTGGAGAGGCCGAGGCGAGAGGACTGCCTGAGCCCAAGGGTGCGAGGCCCGCCTGGGCAACGTGGCGAGCCCTCGTCTCCACAATAAATCAGAACGTGAGCCGGGCGTGGTGGCGCGCGCCCGCAGCCCCGGCTCCGCCGGAGCCCAGCGGTCGCGGCTGCGGTGCCGTCGGAAGCCCCGCCCTCCAGCCTGGGCGAGAGAGCGGGACCCCGGCCCCGACACGGGGAACGAGGAAGGAAGCCCGCGGCCGCGAGCCGGACGTCGCGCCAGGCGCGAGGAGAGCGCGGGAGCCGCGTTCTCCCGCCGCCGCGCCCCGCGGCCGCGCTCGCCGGGCCGGCGTCCCCGCGCGGGTCCGTGCGCGCGGGGCGCCGGGGGCGGGGCCGGGGCGGGGGCGGGGCGGGGCGGGGCCGGGCGGAGGCGGCGGGCGGGGCGCGGGCCCGAGGCCGAGCCCAGGCCGCCCCCTCGTGGCCGTCGGGCCGGCAGCCGGGCCGGGGCCGCGGCGCGCGGGGCGGGGCGGCGCCTGGGCGCGCCAGACACGCGCACGCGCCGCGCCGCTCGACACGCCTCCCGCACGCAAGCACGCCGCGCGCGCAGCACACGCACGCACACGGCACACAGCACAGCGCACGAGTACACAGCACACATACCACACGTCACAGTGTACACCACGCAGAGAACGCACATCACACACCACACATCGCAACACAAACGCATGCAACACACACAACACCGACGACATCACATCACACAACGCATGCAGCACATCACGCACGACACACAAAACACACAGCATAGAGAACACACATGACATTACACACACCACACATCACAGCACACACATCCCACATACAAAACAACAGGCATCCCCCCCACACACCACACCACACACAACACATCCCACGCCACACATGCAACGCACCACACGACACACGTCCCACACACAAAACACATCGCACCACAACACACACAGACACACACAGCACATATTCCACACACCAAACCACCATACACCACACACACCGCAATGCACACCCACGTTACAACACACAACACACAGAATGCACAGAACATCACACACAACACATATCGCAACACACATGCCACACACCACACACACAGCACACATCCTACACCACACATACAACACACCACACAACACACATCCCACACACAAAACACATCACATCACAACACACATCACAGCACACACAAACACGCACAACACACATTCCACACACCAAACACAACCATACACCACACACACCACATTGCACACCTACATCACAACACAACACACAGAATGCACAGAATGTCACACACAACACACATCACAACACACATCCCACACATATCACACACACAATACACACACTCACAGCACACACAAACACAAACAACACACATCACATCACAGGCACAACACACATCACATTACAACACACACAACACAGCACATCACACACAACACACATCACATCACACAACACAACACACATTCCACACACCACACGCAACCACACACCACACACACCACAACACACACAACACAACACACTTGACATCACACACAACACACATCAAAACAAACAACACGCACAACACACATCACATCACAATGCACACAAGCACACACAGCACACACAATGCATATCACATCAAACACACACACAACACACACAATACACACATCACACACAACACATCACATCTCACAACTCACAAACACAACACACACTCCACACAACACACACAGCCATACACCACATACACACCACAACACACAACACAAGACACAATGCACATCACATCACAACACAGACACTACACACCACACACCACACATCACAACACAGAGAACACACATATCACACACACCACACATCACAACACACAACACATACACACACCCCCACACAGCACACATCAAACCACACGACATACACAACACACACAACACACATGACATCACACACAACACACATAACAAAACACAAATATACAACACACACATTTCACACATACAACACAACCATATGCCACACACACCTCAATGCACACACACATTACAACACACAACACATAGAATGCACAGAACATCACAACACACACACTACAAAACACAATACACACAACACAGAAAACATAACATCACACAACACACATCACAACACACACCATACACCACACATCACATCACACAACACACACAGCATAGAGAACACACATAACATCACACACACAACACAACACACACAAACACCACACACCCACACACAACACACAGCACACACATACCACAACACACAAACACGGCACAGAGAACACGCATAACATTGCACACACCACTAATCACAACACACACACATCCCCCACAGAAAACACAACAGGCATCCCACACCACCACCCCTCACACACACACCACACCACACACACAACACACATCCCATACCACGCATACAACACACCACATGACACACATCCCACACACAAAACACATCACATGGACAACACACACAAACACAACACACACAAAACATGCATACCACACACACAATACACACACACCATCACAGCACACACAAACACACAACACATATCACATCACACAACACACATCACAACACACAACATACACAACATAGTACACACAACATAACACAACACATCATAACATACAAACACAACACTCACAAACACACAGCACACTTCACATCACAACACGCACAAGCACACAATGCACATCACATGCACACACATCCACACACAACGCACAACACATCACATCACAAGACACACAACTCACAAACACACAACACACACTCCATACACCACATACACACCACAACACACAATGCACATCACATTACAACACACAGACACTATACACCTCATACACCACACATCACAACACACACAGCACATACACATCCTACACACACAACACACATCACATCACATGCACAGCACACATCACATCACACAACACACATATCACACACACAACACACAGACACACACCATACACACCACACATTCATCACACATCACGCATCACACACTACACACACACAAACACACCACACATCACACACCACACACACAGGCCACACACCACAAACACCACAGAAACACACTACACACTTGCAGACACCCCACACATCACACACACACCACACACCTCCCTCCACCACCTGTTACACACACACAAATGTGCACGCTGCCTCTGCTCCATACACGTGTACACACAAATGGATTCGCATGCTGCAGCCCCTCCCTCTCCCTGCTACACACGCACACATCCTTCCTCACCTCCTCTGCTGCACACACACACCTCCCTGAATTCCTGCCACACACACACAAACCTGCACGCTCTCTGCTGCATACACACGTGCGCGCACACGCAGATCTGAAGGCTCCGGCCGCTCCCCGCCCCGCTGCACACACACCGCACACCTCCGTGCACCACCTGTCACACACAAATGTGCGCACCGCCTCTGCTGCACCCCCCGCGGGGCGCACCCGGCGTCCCGGGCCTCTTCTCTGCGGGCGAGGAACGGCCTTGCCCGTCAGCCACGCCCCCGGGGGACTCAGGGGCGGCCCCTGCCCCGGCCTCCTCGCCTCCCCCGCCCCCGGGAGCGTGGCCGGCCGGCTGGGCCCCCCGAGGACGCCCGGCCCGCGCTGGCGGCTCCGTGGGCTTGGCCTCAGCAGGCTCGCGGCGACCCGGGCGGCGCCCTCGCCAGCCCACCGCCCCGTGAGGCCGGACTGGGGTTGAGTCGCGTGCCCGGGGCCACGGGAGAGCAGGGCCACGAGGGCCAAACCAGGGAGAGCAGGGCCACGAGGGCCGGAGCGCTCTCGGCTTCGGGCCTCCTCCGCCCCAGCACCCGCAGCGCAGGGGACCTGCGGCCCGCCTGCCTCCCGCCGCTGAGAGCCCCCCGGGCGGCCTGCTCTCCGGCCCTGGTCCGCCGCGCCGAACGTCACGACCCTGCTGGGCGCCTGGCAGCCTCGCCCTCCCCAGATGCCCTGAGCCGAGTGAGTGGCAGACAGAAAGGGCTCACTGTCAGCTGCAGCCCTTCTCGGTCCTTTAGGTCTGAGCCCCGATTCTGGATCTCCTACGTTAGGCCAGACTCGGCGGCTCACGCCCGTAATCCCAGCACTTTGGGAAGCCACGGCGGAAGGATCCCTTGAGCCCAGGAATTCAAGATTAGCCTGGGCAACATAGCCAGACCCTGTCCCTCCAAAAATTTTTTTAAAAGCAGCCAGGGGCCGGGCTCGGTGGCTCAGCCTGTAATTCCGCGCTTTGGGAGGCTGAGGTGAGTGGATTGCCTGAGCCCGCGGGTTCGAGACCCGCCTGGGCAACTTGGCGAGACCTCATCTCTACAATAAATCAAAAATTAGCCGGGCGTGGTAGCGCGCACCTGTAGTTCCGGCTACTCGGAAGGCTGAGGCGGAAGGATCGCCGGAGCCCAGCAGGTCGAGGCTGCGGTGGCCGGGAGCAGCCACTGCACTCCAGTCTGGGCGACAGAGGGAGACTCCGACTCAAAAAAAAAAAAAATTAGCCAGGCACAGTGGCATGCAAGTAGTCCCAGCTACTGGGGAAGCTGAGGCAGGAGGATCATTTGAGCCCAGGAACTGGAGACTGCAGTGAGCTCTGATTGCGCCACTGCACTCCAGCCCGGGTGACAGAGCAAGACCCTGTGTTAAGAAATAAATCCCCCACCCAGGGCTAAATCCTCCCACGCGGAGAAGGGACATCAGACTCAGAGCAGGAAACGGGGTGTAAGTGGGGGCCACTGGCTCCTCCCTTCCCCACCTCTCGACTGACTGAGTCACCCCACACCAGCCAGGTCTGTCACAGATCAGGCTGATTCACCCGGTTGCTCTCTCAGGACCCCAGGCTGCCCGAGGGCTGCCTCCCTGGCTCAGAGCGAGCCCCCTCCCTTCTCCCCTCCTCTTTTCTCTAACTGAGGCCACACGAAGGAAAGAAACGCTTTGGGCCCCTTGGGGCGCTCGCGGTGCTAGGCTGCATCCATTCCCTCCTTTTTCTCCTTTAAAGTGGAAACACAGGGTCTCTTTTCTCTTCCTGATTATGAAAGAAACAGTTTTGTTGTTTAAAAAAAAAATCCGAGACCGGGTGTGGTCGCTCACACCTATAATCCCAGGACTTTGAGAGGTCGAGGTATGGTGGCTCACGCTTGTAGCCCTAGCTACTTGGGAGGCCAAGGTGGGAGGATTGCTTGAGCCCAGGAGTTCAAGACTGCAGCAACCTGTGATCACACCGCTGTAGTCCAGCTTGGGTGACAGAGCAAGGCCCTGTCTCAAAAAAAAAATTGTTTTTTAAAGGAATAAAACTTTTATTTATTTATTTTGAGTCAGAGTCACTCCGTTGCCCAGACTGGAGTGCAATGGCCGCTCCCGGCCACTGCAGCCTCGACCTGCTGGGCTCCGGCGATCCTTCTGTCTCAGCCTTCCAAGTAACCAGAACTACAGGTGTGCGCTACCATGCCCGGCTAATTTTATGATTTACTGTAGAGACAAAGTCTTGCCACGTTGCCCAGGCTGGTCTCAAACCCCTGGAGTCAAGCAATCCTCTTGCCTTGGCCTCCCAAAGTGCTGGGATTCCAGGCATGAGCCACTGTGGCCTGGCTCCTTTTTTTATTTATTTTTATTTTTTATTTTATTTTTTTTTTTTTTTCGAGTTGGAGTCTCACTCTGTCTCTCAGACTAGAGTGCAGTGGTCGCTCCTGGCCACCGCAGCCTCGACCTACTGGGCTCTAGCGATCCTTCCACCTCAGCCTTCCGAGTAGCTGGAATTACAGGCATGCGCTACCACGCCCAGCTGATTTTTGATATATATTTTAGAGACGAGGTCTCGCCAAGTTGCACCGGTGGGTCTCGAACCCGCGGGCTTAGGCAATCCACTCACCTCAGCCTCCCAGAGTGCTGGGATTACAGGCTGAGCCACTGAGCCCGGCCTCCTTTTTTTATTTTACTTTTTAATTTTTAAATTTTTTTTGAGTTGGAGTCTCACTCTGTTGCTCAGCCTGGAGTGCAGTAACACGCTCATGGCCACCGCAGCCTCGACCTGCTGGGCTCAGGCAATCCTTCCGCCTCAGCCTTCCGAGTAGCTCGAACTGCAGGTGCGGGCCACTACACTCGGCCAATTTTTTGATTGATTGTAGAGACGAGAGCTTGCCAAGTTGCCCAGGCTGGTCTCGAACCCCTGAGCTCAGGCAATCCTCTCGCTTTGACTTCCCAAAGTGCCAGGATTACAAGCACGAGCCACTGCGCCCGACTAGAAAATAAAACTTCTGAGATGACCAGCTATTTGTGTTTTCCAATCATCACATCTGTCCCTGCGAGTTTATACTGATGAACGATAATAATAGCGTGTATAAAATAACAATAGTTACTTTACTCTTTGTTGACTGCACTGCGTGCCCCAGACTGTGCTAGGCATTTATTTTCATTTCTTTTTTTTTAATCGTCAAACAGGAACCACAGTTATCTTCATTTTCTTTTCTTTTCTTTTTTTTTTTTTTTGAGTTGGAGTCCCCCTCCCTCACCCAGTGTGGAGTGCAGTGGCGCGCTCACAGCCACCGCAGCCTCAATCCTCTGGGCTCAGGTGATTCTCCTGCCTCAGCCTTCCAAGCAGCTGGAATTACAGGCACGCACTACCACGCCCGGCTAACTTTTTTGATTTGTTGTAGAGATGAGGTCTCACCAAGTTGCCCGGGCGGGTCTCGAACCCGCAGGCTCAGGCAATCCACTCACCTCAGCCTCCCAAAGCGCTGGGATTCCAGGCTGAGCCACCGAGCCCGGCCGATCTTCATTTTCTTATATGTATCTCTCTACTGCACTGTGGTGACTGCCATTTTGATCCCAACTTTGTACCTGGGCTTCAGAAATGTTTAGGGCAAAGATGTGGGGAACCCAGATCTCAACCTGGTTCTGTCAGCCACCGAGACCCACGCTCTGAATCGCTCCCTTATCCCGACTTTTCCCACCTGGGCACAAAACGGGGGGCATTCGGGATAGACTCTTCCACCCACTCGGATGCGCCTGAGCCTCTCTGGCCGCTCCCAACGCGGCGATGTCCCACAGAGAAGGCCCGGAGCTGACCCCACGCATCAACGCTGCGAGTCTGCTTTCCCGGAGGATTTATGAGAAGAGGAGCCGAGAGACCACAGGTCCCCAACACCCTAAGCTCCTCGTTTCAACGTCCCCTTCTCCAGGTCCCCTGTGTCCCGGTCTCCGCCTCGTCCCACCCAGTTCTTCCTTTTGAATTCTTATCTGCTTCACTTCAGACTCCTTCTTCCTCTTCCGGGATCCTTACCCTGGTGACTCTCTCAGAGAGATAAGATGGTGATGGATCACCCCAGATGCAGCCCACAGAAGGGCTGTGTTTGGCTGTTCCCTTTGGAAGCGGGACAGATCCCTCAGGCGATCACTGTCCTCCCTTCCTGCGGCTTGTAGACCACAGGGGTGAGGGCCGTTCGCTTGGTCATCCTCCTAACCGTGCAGGAATCAGCTTGACCTTTCCAGGTACTTCCAAGTCCTCCTTACGTCTTGTTTTTGTTTTGTTTTGTTTTGAGATGGGATTTTACTCTGTCACTCAGACGGGAGTGCAGTGGCACAATCATAGCTCACCGTAGCCTCGACCTTCTGGGCTCAGGTGATCCTTCTGCCTCAGCCTCCTGAGTAGCTGGGACTACAGGTACACACCACCACGCCTGGCTAATTCTTTATTATTTTTTTGTAGAGATGAGATCTCGCTGTGTTGCCCAGGCTGGTCTCAAACTCCTGGACTCAAGCAATCCTCCCACCTCAGCCTCCCAAAGTGCTGGGATTACAGACGTGAGCCACTGCTTCCAGCTGTCTGCCATGTCTGTGAATGTACTCGAACGCCTTGTACATGTGTCTCTGGTTAGGAAGACGAGCTCTGTACTGGTTCTTTTTGCAAATTCAGACCTGGGCATGTCTGTTCACATGAAATCATCCAAGTGGGTGCATCCCGGAGCTCACGTACCCTGCACATAATTGGATGTGAACAAAGTTCAGATGACTCTTATCACAGAGTAAGACTATTATCAAAGAGTAAGAGTCATTTGTGCGGTAATGCTTATCACATCACGTGGTGATCAATAACACAGACAGTGTCAGCACTAATTTTTTTTTTTTTTTGAGTTGGAGTCTCACTCTGTCTGATTTTTTTTGATTTATTGTAGAGATGAGTCTCGCTGCCCAGGCGGGTCTCGAACCCGGGCTCAGGCAATCCACTCACCTCAGCCTCCCACAGGCACGGGATTACAGGCTGAGCCACCGAGCCCGGCTTCAGCGCTCATTTTAAGACCGATGCTTCGGATTGCCTGAGCCCACAGGTTCGAGACCCACCTGGGCAAGTTGGTGAGACCTCATCTCTACAATAAATAAAAAATGAGCTGGGCATGGAAGTGTGCGCCTGTAGTTCCAGCTACTTGGAAGGCTGAGGCGGTAGGATCGCCGGAGCCCAGCAGGCCGAGGCTGCGGTGGCCGGGAGCGGCCACTGCACTCCAGTCTGGGCGACAGAGTGAGACTCCAACTCAAAAAACAAAAAAAGACCAATGCTTCTTGTCCAACATGCATTGATGTAGAAAGCTCAGGGCTTAGCGATTCAACTTCGAAACAAATTTTCTCATTTGCTTTCCAGGCTTGGGAGTTCATTTAATTAGTGACTTCTTGAGATTGCAAGGTGAGATTTTGTCATTTCTAATAACTTTTCTATTAATCTAGATCTCAGGCCAGGCTCAGTGGCTCACACCTGTAATGTCAGCACTTTGGGAGACTGAAGTGGGAGGATTGCTTGTGGTCAGGAGTTCAAGATCAGCCTGGGCAATATAGTGAGACTCCCTCTCTACAAAGAAAAAATAATTAGCCAGGTATGATGGCTCCTGCCTGCAGTCCCACCTGCTCCAGAGGCTGAGGTGGGTGGATGCCTGAGGCCAGGAAATTGAGGCTGGCTTTTTATCATCCTTCTAACCCGTGTCACTGCCCTCCAGCCGGGCGACAGATTGAGACCCTGTCTCTAGAAGAATTTTAAAAATCCAGATTTCTACAGTACTTCGCTGTAGGGGGGCATATTGTCATGTAGGAGGATTCTCTGCTTCTCCCTTAATGGGATTGTATTTCCTTGCTGGTTGACATCAGGCTTGGCCATGTGATTTGTTGGGGCCAATCAGTGTGAGCACAGCGATGTGTATTAACGTTAGGGCACTCTCAGAGCTAGCGGGCAGCTCGCCACGGTATTCCCTTCCCTCCACCCAGTGAGGACATCCAGGCCTTAGTGTGAAGGTCACATGTGGCAAAGCTGCAGCTGTGCCCTGATAGACACAGAGCACAAGCAAGAAATAAGCCTTTGGTGTTATGCACCATTGAAATGTCAGGAGTAGCTGGGCTCGGTGGCTCAGCCTGTAATCCCACGCCTTTGGGAGGCTGAGGTTAGTGGATTGCCTGAGCCCGCGGGTTCGAGACCCGCCTGGGCAACTTGGTTGAGACCTCATCTCTATAATAAAACAAAAAATTAGCCGGGCGTGGTAGCGCGCGCCTACAGTTCCAGCTACTTGGAAAGCTGAGGTGGGAGGATCGCTGGAGCCCAGCAGGTCCAGGCTGCAGTGGTTGGGAGCAGCCACTGCACTCCAGTCTGGGCGACAGAATGAGACTCCAACTCCAAAAAAAAACCCCAAAAAACCATGTATGTGTAGGAAAAAATATAGTGTACATAGGGTTCAGTGCTCTCTGAGGTTCCACGCATCCCCCGGGGGTCCTGGATCATGTCCCGTGTAGATTTGGGGGTTATGATATACATTCATACACATATATGTAGTCTCTGTAAGCTTTTATTAAAGAAAAAGTCTGCTTTTAAAAATCATTGGTGGGAGTGGTGACTCACGCCTGTAATCCCAGCACTTTGGGATGCCGAGGTGAGAGGATTCCCTAAGCTTGAGAGTTTGAGACTAGCCTGAGCAACTTGATGAAACCTCGTCTCTACAATAAATCAAAAAAATTAGCTAGGTGTGGTGACACACGCCTGTGGTTCCAGCTACTTGGAAGGCTGAGATGGAAGGATCACCTGAGCCCAGCAGGTTGAGGCTGCGGTGGTCATGAGCGTGCCACTGCACTGCAGCCTGGGCAACAGAGCGAGTCTCTGACTTAATAAAATTAAATAAATCATGAACTTCTCAGGGCCAAATCCTAGTGTGTATGGGACAACTCACCCACCCAGGACAGAGCTTAGTTGGGAATTACCTATGTTTGCTTTTTATTTATTAAAATCATTTTTTCTGTTAGAGATGGGATCTCCCTATATTGCCCAGGCTGGCCAAACTCCTGACCTCAAGCGATCCTTCCACCTTAGCCTCCCAAAGTGCTGGGATTATGGGCATGAGCCTCCACACCTGGCCAGCATTCCTGGGCCCAGGCAATCCTTCTGCCTCATCCTTCCAAGTAGCTGGGACTACAGGCACATGCCATCACACACAACTAATTTTTAAAATTTTTGTAGTGATGAGATTTTGCTGTGTTGTCCAGCCTGGTCTTGAACTCCTGGCCTCAAACAATCCTCCTCCTCCCCGCCTCCCCCAGCCGACATCTTTCTTGAGGTAGGGCCATGGCATTGATCAGGCTACTGCGTCAAATTCTGCTAACCTGGAAGCCATCTTACCTCTTGTTTTTAGAAAGCAGGATTTATTGAAGGCGGAAAAGCTCCCACAGTAGGAGGGGACCCGAGGGGGTTGCCCCCCTCTTGCCTCTTTAAGGTAGAGTGTATAGCTCTGCTCAAATTCATTTGAATGAAATATGCTTAATTATCACAGTAACACATGCACATAGTAACAAAAAATGCATACCAGAATAGTAAATTATCTCTTCCTCCCCAGCCCCTAGCGCCACTCCTTAGAAGTAATCATGTAGCCGGCTCGGTGGCTCAGCCTGTAATGCCGTGCCTTTGGGAGGCTGAGGTGAGTGAATTGCCTGAGCCCGCGGGTTCGAGACCCGCCCGGGCAACTCTACAATAAAAATCAATAAAAATCAAAAATCAGACGGGCGTGGTAGCGCACGCCTGTAGTTCCAGCTACTTGGAAGGCTGAGGCGGAAGGATCGCTGGAGCCCAGCAGGTTGAGGCTGCGGTGGCTGGAAGCGACCACTGCACTCCAGTCTGGGCAACAGAGTGAGACTCCAACTCAAAAAAAAAAAAAAAAAGAAGTAATCATGTGAGAAGCCCAGCGTTGTGGGTGTGCCAAGATGCATGGAAGGACCCTGCACCTGGCTTAATGCACAACCACTGCCACCTTGAAATTCCTCATACTTTTGTACTGAGGTGCCTAACGTTTGACATTGGGCCTCCAAATTATGTAGCAGGTCCTGCCTCTTATGTATCCTTCCAGAAACATTCTCATGTATAAGTACACAAACGTGTTGGCTTATTTTTTTTAACATGATGGTTCAATTCTTACCAACCCTTTACCTCTTCCGGGGCCCACAGGAAAACTACATTTCCCAGCTTCCCTTGCAATTAAGTTGGAACTCTGTGCCTGGGCTCTGGCCAGTGAAAGGTGGGCAGAAGGAGGATACGCCACTTTCAGGAGGAACTCCCAAAAGGGCCTGCTCAATCTTCTGCCCACTCTCTGTCGTATTGTGTAGCTGGTGTGAAGGATTGTGAGATGACACAGCCACTTGATGGGCATATCCTCGATCCCTGAGTCACCACGTGGAAGGGAATCACTTGGGAGAACCCCTGACCCACAAGAAGGTGAGATGTGAGTAAAAAAAAAAAAATCTGCCATGCTGTCAGGCTGTGAAGACTTTGGTGGTGTTGTTTACAACAGCTAGCATTAATTACTCTAAAACATACACAGATGAGATCTGCTGCATATGCCTTCTAGCACCTTTAAAAAACTTAATAATAGGTCAGGCTCGGTGCCTCAGCCTATAATCCCAGCACTTTGGGAGGCTGAGGCGGGTGGATCACCTGAGCCTGCGGGTTCGAGACCAGCCTGGGCAACTTGGCAAGACCTCTCTCTACAATAAATCAGTTAGCCGGGTGCACACCTGTAGTTCTGGCTACTTGGAAGGCTGAGGTGGAAGAATCACTGGAGCCCAGTAGGGTGACGTGGGGATGGCCGTGAGTGTGCCACTGCACTCCAGCCTGGGTGACTGAGTGAGACTCCAACTCAAAAAAAAGTCCTAATAATATATGTTAGAAATGTTTTCATCTGCCAGTCTGGGTAGCTCACACCTGTAATCCCAGCAGTTTGAGAGGCTAAGATAGGAGGATTGCTTGATCCCAGGAGTTCAAGACCAGCCTAGACCATACAGTGAGACCTCATTTCTACAAAAATATTTAAAAATTAGCCAAGTGTGGTGACAGGCACCTGTAGTCCCAGCTTCTCGATAGGCTGAGGCAGAAGGAGCACCTGAACCCAGGAGGTTGAGCCACACGACAGAGTGAGACACTGACTCAAAAAAAAGAAATGTTAGCTGGGCTCGGTGGCTCAGCCTGTAATCCCAGCACTTTGGGAGGCTGAGGTGAGTGGATTGCCTGAGCCCACGGGTTCAAGACCCGCCTGGGCAACTTGGTGACACCTCATCTCTACGATTAAATCAAAAATTAGCTGGGTGTGGTAGCGCGCGCCTATAGTTCCAGCTACTTGGAGGGCTGAGGCGGAAGGATCGCCGGAGCCTGTTGGAAGTCAGCCATGGAGGCCCACTGAGCGTTAGGGATCAGAAGGGCCGTTGGCCCCGAGACCACTAGGATGTGTTCAGGAGCTATTTGACCCCATTTCCTCCCCCTTTCTACTCAGCACTAACCAGATTAAGCTCCTGTGAGCTCAAAACATAAAAACTCTGAGACCAGGACGATCACAAACTAACTTTAGAAGCTCATTGCTCCCATTCTTCCACAAACTGCAGTTTTGGCTTTCACACAACTTATAATTCAAACTTGTGTCACATCTAAGAGCCTTAGTATTGGTCATAGGCTTCTGGATCATGATCTTAGGATTTATTGAAGGTGTAAGTTGTAGAATATAGTTTTAGAAGACAGTCATTTTGTTGAAAGAATGCGGCTGGGTTATTTGCAGGTAGCCCTCTGTGAACTTTGGACTGGGCCACATTCCAAACATTCTGGGATGGGCCACTTTCGTTTGTAAAGTAAATACTTAAGCTTCTATAGAATTGTTTAACTTGGCATAAATCAATCATTTTAGGATGAAAAAGGTTTATAGAATATGTCAGTCATGGATTAGGTTATCCTTTGTTATGGGATTTTAAGATTATCATATGAAAAGGGTTTAAAGGCAATCATTGATTAAGTTTTCAAGGATTAAGGTTTCTGGTGGGTGGGGGATGCCCCTCCCACATCTGACTTTGTGTATAAAAGACCCGTTATAATTCCCAATAACACATACATCGCTTCTTCACTAGACTGGAGTCCAGTCTCTTTCTTTCTCTCTCTCTCTCTCTCTCTCTCTCTCTCTCTCTCTCTCTCTCTCTCTCTCCCTCTTTCTCTCTTTCTTCTTCCCCCCAATTGCCGATGCCGTCTCCACCTTTGGGGTACCCTGAGCCCGGCTGGAGCTGGTCTTGGGCAGGAGCCCAGCAGGTCGAGGCCGCGGTGGCCGGGAGTGGCCACTGCACTCCAGTCTGGGCGACAGAGTGAGACTCCAACTCAAAAAAAGAGAAAATGTTTTCATTGTATGTATGTTGTGAAGATGAACTCCTTGCGAGTTATTGGCACCAAAGTCCCTGAGTAATGACAATGGAAGCCATAGGTGCTGCTCACAGACCTGGAGACCTTCTAGGAAGCTCTCTGGTCCTGTCTACACCCAGATCTCCTTTTCTCCTCCCTCTCATCAAAGTCAGACCACACTAGAGATGGCATTCCCCAGTGTACCCATGTCAGCTAGCCTCCTGCTCTGGCTAGCCAGTGGAAGACAGGAGCTAAGAAGGTGGGAGGAAGGGACCTGCCAGTCTTCCCCCCACCCTCTTTTTTGAGTTGGGGTCTCACTCTGTTGCCCAGGCTGGAGTGCAGTGAGTGGCACAATTGCCCGCAGCTCACCACAGCCTCGACCTCCTGGACTCAGGCAATCCTCCGGCTCAGCCTCCCAAGTAGCTGGCACTACAGGCGCACACTACCGCACCTGACTAATTTCTGATTTTTTCTTTTTTTTAGAGATGAGGTTTCGCTGTTGCCCAGGCTCGTCTCAGACTCCCAGGCTCAAGTGATCCTCCTGTCTTGGCCTCCCAAATGCTGAACTTACAAGTCTGAGCCACCACATCCAGCCCCCTCTGAGCTTTTCTATCACCAGTTCTCTGCATTAACCTCCCTCTGTTTCAAGCCCTCATCTAGCGTCCCTTTTCCTGGGTGGGCCCTGTCATTCTTGCACACATGACACGGGCTAGGATCTCTCCAGCTCCAGTCTCTGGCAATTTCGTGTGCTGCACGAGAACCACTTCCTAAAGTTAGGCCGACCTCGAGCTTGAATCCTGACTCTACCCGTTTTCTAGCTGCATGGCATTAGGCTTCCCAAGCCTCCCTTTCGTGGTCTGCAAAATGGGAATGATTATGATCTCTCCCATAGGGGAAATAGTGCTAGAAACATGCTCAGCAGCCATGAGGCCTACTTAGCACAGGGCCTGGTGCAGAGTGGTGAAGGAAACCAGAACATAAGCTAGCAAGGTCCTTATGTTTCTGGGCTTGTGTTCAAGGAACCAAGCCTATACTTCCTTCATCTCCCCTCACATTTGGCTGTTATTCTGTGGCTAGCAGAGCCGCATGACCTCGACCATGCCGCTGGGACTACAGGCATGCGCCACCACACCTAGCTAATGTTTTTTATTTTTATTTTTTATTTTTTTATCTTATTTTATTGTATTTTATTTGAGTTGGAGTCTCACTGTGTCGCCCAGACTGGAGTGCAGTGGCCGCTCCTGGCCACCACAGCCTCGACCTGCTGGGCTCCGGCGATTCTTCCGCCTCAGCCTTCCAAGTAGCTGGAACTACAGGCGCGCGCTACCACACCCGGCTAATTTTTGATTTATTGTAGAGATGAGGTCTCGCCAAGTTGCCCAGGCGGTCTCAAACCTGCGGGCTCAGGCAGTCCACTCACCTCAGCCTCTCAAGACACGGGATTACAGGCTGAGCCACTGAGCCCGGCTGTTTTTATTTTTATTGTTTTGGTAGAGATAGGGTCTCGCCATATTGCCCAGGCTAATCTTGAACTCCTGAGCTCAAGCAATCCTCCTGCCTCAGCCTCCCAAAGAACTGGAATTACAGACCTGGAGGCTATTTTAAGGGATTATCTTGGTTAGCATAAACGTTAAAATATGCATAGTTTAGCCATTGATACTTACCCTGCTTGTGTGATTTAATTCAGACATTAACATATAACTTCCTTTTGTGATCTTTGTCCTATATAAGAGGCATGCGGTAAAATAAATGTGCTCTCTCGCTCTCTCTGGCTCACGGATACCTGAGAGGAAGCCCTCCCAATCCCGCAGTTTCCCTGTCTCTTTCTTTTCTCATTCCCTCCCCCCAACCACAGAGTGGTAACCTAGCAGGAGGAGGGGCAGGGGCAGGTGAGAAGCCGACAGTGTCACCCGCAGCGGCCAGAGCGTTCCCACATCGACGGTATGTACGTCAGTCTCCCGACAGCACTGGGTGCCTCTTGTGTGGCATCCAGAAACTCGCCTTTAAACCCCGATGCCACCCAGAACAGAACGTGGGAGCATCTCAGAAGGCAAGAACGTCCCTAACTGTAACGACCACAGAGTTCCTCATCTTGTCCTTGCGCTTTGTTCTGGGCTGCCTGAAACTGGTCCTGATCTTGCCCTTGATTTCTGGGCCTTTCACCAAAAACTCCAGTATCAGCCAGGCTCCATGGCTCAGCCTGTAATCCCGCGCCTTGGGAGGCTGAGGTGAGTGGATTGCCTGAGCCCGCGGGTTCGAGACCCGCCTGGGCAACTTGGCGAGACCTCATCTCTACAATAAATCAAAAAATGATGCCGGGCGTGGTAGCGCGCACCTGTAGTTCCAGCTACTTGGAAGGCTGAGGTGGAAGGATCGCCGGAGCCCAGCAGGTTGAGGCTGTGGTGGCCGGGAGCGGCCACTGCACTCCAGTCTGGGCGACAGAGTGAGACTCCAACTCAAACAAACAAACAAACAAACAAACAAACAAACAAAAAAAAACTCCAGTATCCACAGAGTCTTGGCCCCTTGTCTCTCCCCCCCACAGCCACTCCCGTCCCAGAGCCTAAGGCCTTCAGGGGTCCTTCGAGGCCTAAGGAACTGCTGCAAACACCAGACCAGGAATCGGCAAGCTTCTGTAGAGGCCAGATAGCAACTATTCCAGGTTTTACAGACACTTAACAGTCTCTGTTGTCCCTGCTCGACTCTGCCCTTGCGGTGTGAAGGTGGCCTTTAACGAGGAGGCGTAGTTGTGCACTAACACAATTTGATTCATGGACACTAACATTTTTTTTTTTTCTGAGAGTTGAAGTCTCACTCTGTTGCCCAGACTGGAGTGCAGTGGCCACTCCCGACCACCGCAGCCTTGACCTGCTGGGCTCCGGCGATCCTTCCACCTCGGCCTTCTGAGTAGCCGGAATTACAGGCATGCGCTACCACGCCCAGCTGATTTTTTTGTAGATTTTATTTATTGCTGATTTTATTGTAGAGATGAGGTCTTGCTGCCCAGGCAGGTCTCAAACCCGGGGGCTCAGGCAATCCACTCACCTCAGCCTCCCCAGGCGCAGGATTACAGGGCCACCGAGCCTGGCATGGCCTGGCTGTTCTAAGGGACCCAGGCCAAGTGCAGGAGCCATGGAGGGTGTGAGAGAGAGGAAGGGAGAGAGGGACAGTGAGAGGGCGGGAGAGCTGCAGCCAAATGGTTCCCAGCTTCAGGATTCCCGGCATTGTCCCCCTGTCCTTTCAAGACCCGCTATCTTGCTTCCCCGACTTCCTTCCGGCACTTTCTCCAACACACGCCTGGGCTCCAGGCCAACCTGGGGCCAGGGCCGCCTCCCGGCCCAGTTCCTCCCAGCAGAAGAGGAGTCCAGCCCTTCCCGGCCCTAAGCCCCCGCCCCCCGCCATCCTCTGCCCCTCTCAGGGCCCGCCACGTGGAACCCTGGCGACCCGCAGGGCAGTGTCCTGGCCTGTAGCCCAGTTTCCTGGGCCCCATGAAGAGCCAGGACCAGGGCTGACCCCAATCTGTTTCGGGGAACTTTTCTTTTCTAGAGAGAAAGGCTGTTGCCAGCCAGTGCCGGGAACACACACAAACACACGCTCTCTGCGGGGCGTGGGCCTGAAATAACCAGAGACCTGATTTCCACTCTTCTGGCCGGGAAGGGAGCAGGGGACAGTCTAGTCCCACCCACCCACTGTGTTCTTAGTGACAGTGTTTCCTTCTCGAGGGCCCGCCTTTCCGTCATCATTTCTCTTCCCACTTCTTCCCCACTCCTCATTCCAGAAGAGTCCTCAGGAGATGAAATTTCAACTTCTTTAGTATTTTTTTTTTGAGTCGGAGTCTCGCTCCGTCAACCAGGCTGGAGTGCAGTGGCACCATCACAGCTCACCGCAGCCTGACCTCCTGGGCTCAAGCAATCCTCTAGCCTCAGCCTCCCAAGTAGCTGGGACTACAGGCACAAACCACCACACCCAGCTAATTTTTTTGATTTCTTCTAGAGATGAGATCTCGCTATGTTGCCCAGGCTGGTGTCAAACTCCTGTGCTCAAGCAATCAATCCTCTTGCCTCAGCTTCCCAAAGTGCTGGGATTACAGGCGTGAGCCACTATGCCTGGCCTGAATTTCAGCTTCTTTTTTTTTTGTCGGAATCTCACTCTGTCACCCAGGCTGGAGTACAGTGGCACGCTCCTGGTCACCGCACCTTGATCCTTCTGCCTCAGCCTTCCAAGTAGCTGGAACCATAGGCATGCACCACCTCGCTCGCCTAATGTTTTGATTGATTGATTGCTTGATTTTTTTTGAGTTGGCGTCTCACTCTGTCACCCAGACTGGAATGCAGTGGCCACTCCCGGCCACTGCAGCCTCGACCCGCTGGGCTCCGGTGATCCTTCCGCCTCAGCCTTCCAAGTAGCTGGAACTACAGGCACACGCTACCACACCCAACTAGTTTTTGATTTATTGTAGAGATGCGGTCTCACCAAGTTGCCCAGGCAGGTCTCGAATTCAGGCCATCCACTCACCTCAGCCTTCCGAAGACGCGGGATTACAGGCTGAGCCCCCGAGCCCGGCTAATTTTTTGATTTATTATAGAGATGAGGTCTCGCCAAGTTGCCCAGGCTGATCTCAAACCCCTTGGGCTCAGGCAATCCTCTCGCCTCCGCCTCCCAAAGTGCTGGGATTACAGGCGTGAGCCCCCGTGCCCGGCCATTTCGACTTCCAAATGGAGTTTCTCAGCTGCCGCCCGAGACTGCTCTTCCCTCGCTCGGCCTTTCTACCTGCGGCTGTGGGCTCGTCTGAGGCGAGTGGTGGCTTCCTACCCACTCCCTCACACACAACCGAGTCGAATCTCCCTTCCTCTCTGGCTCACCCGACATGGTAGGCACTTGAGGGCACTTTCCAGCCTGTGCTTGCCTCTTCTCTGAGAATTTCCTACACACACACCCTTCAGGGTGGGCCCCAGGCAGCCAGGCCTGGGCGTGTGACCTTGCCACCCTGGCATTGTTAATTGGGACGGGGTGTACATGACTCACAACCCGCCCAAGTGTACTGTCTTTTCTGGACTTTGGAACTGGGCTTGAGACACTAACTGCCGCCTGAGCTAGTCTCGACCCAAGAAAGGCAGATCCAGAGGGCGTTGACCCAAACCTGGGCTGCAGAGAGAGAGTGAAGTGGGCAGGTGCTCAGAGAAGCAGAGACGAGGCTGCAAGAGAAACTGCCCAGGGGCGTGAAGCTTTCCAACTCCTGCCTCCTGACCTTCAAGAGGGGCTTCCCTTGGGTCCCTTGAGACTCGCAGTGAATGTGTTGTAAGTCTATGTGAATTAGCATATTCTTGACTACAAGTGAGAGGTCATCTAACAATAGTGGTTGGGAACTCTGGGTCACGTTGTTTCCTAAGAAGGCTGGAGGCAGGCAGAGCCAGGGTTGGATCAGCTCAGCCATGTCATCAAAGACCCAGGTGCTTCCAGCTTTTGACCACTCAGCTCAACATGTTGACTTTTCGTTCGCGCGTGTGTGTTGCCTCATAGTCTCAAAATGACTGCAATGGCTCCAGACATCATTACATCAAGTAAGTAGAAAGGAAGCTAGAGAGAAAGGGATTCAATTTGTGTTAATAAAGAAAAATCCCTGGCTGGGCACAATGGCTCACGCCTATAATCCAAGCACTTTGGGAGGCCAAGGCGGGAGAATTTCTTGAGCCCAGGAGTTTGGGACCAAGCAACATAGCAAGACTTTGCTCAACAAAAAAATGAAAGTAAAAAATTAGCTGGGCATGGTGGTGCACACTTGTAGTCCCAGATACTCAGGAGGCTGAGGTGGACAGGTTGCCCAAGCCCAGGAGGGCTGTGGTGAACCGTGACTGTGCCACTGTACTCCAGCCTGGGTGACAGAATGAGACCTCAACTCAAAAAAAAAAATTCTTTCTCAAAGGCACCACAGATGATTTCATAAGCTAGACTGTGTCCCTTACCTACACAACCTGCAAGGGACGTTGGAGAAGTGAGTGCCTGGCAAAGGGGACTTGGATTTTGTGATTACCTTAGACCAGTTCTGATTCATGGGGCTGGCAGGATGTCTGCTCCTCTGAGATCAGTGAGTTTCCTCTCTGTTCCCGAACAAAATAGTCAGAGAAGAAGGGGAAGGGGGGCGGGGAAGGAGGCAGGACCTGGAGATGCAAAAACTCAGAAGGCTGAGACGGAAGGATCCCCGGAGCCCAGCAGGTAGAGGCTGCGGTGGCCAGGAGCGGCCACTCCACGCCAGTCTGGGCGACAGAGTGAAACTCCAACTCAAAAAAAACCCAAAAACCAAAAAACAAACAAATAAAAAAAAACAGTCTCTGCCAGTATCTGCCAACAGTATCCCAGTGGCCAAAAGGTGGAAGCGCCTGGGTCTTTGCCGACATGGCTGAGCTGATCCAACCCTGGCTCTGCCCCCCCCCACAACTTTCTATTCCGTTTAAGCTCCTTTCATGGCACTTGTCACTTGGAACCAAAAGAACCTTGAATGAGACTCCGGTTAAAGGGGATGCCTCGTCCCCCATTCTCAGGGCCCCCAGTCCCTCCTGGCCTCGACCCCACCACCTACTGCTCCAGAGAGGTGGGGGGAGCACCTGGTTGGCGATGGTCGTGTTTCTCCCTTCGGTGAGAGTGATCTCTCAACGGTCCTGGCCGGAGGATCTGGGATCTGGTCTCTTTCTCCCTTTCTCCCAACAGAAGAGCAGTGGTATTCTTTTTTTTTTTTTTGAGTTGGAGTCTCACTCTGTCGCCCAGACTGGAGTGCAGCAGCCTCGACCTGTTGGGCTCCGGCGATCCTTCCGCCTCAGCCTTCCAAGTAGCCTGAACTACAGGTGCGCGCTACTACGCCCGGCTGATTTTTTGATTTATTGTAGAGATGAGGTCTCCCCAAGTTGCCCAGGCAGGTCATGAACCCACGGGCTCAGGCAGTCCACTCACCTCAGCCTCCCAAGGCGCGGGATTACAGGCTGAGCCACCGAGCCCGGCTTCCTCCACTTCTTTCATCACAGTCTCACTGTTGCCCATCGCAGCCTTGTCCTGGTGTGCTCAGGCCATCCTTCCCCTCAGCCTTCCAAATAACTGGGACCACAGGTGCGCGCCACCATGCCTGGCTAATTTTTTGATTTCTGGTAGAGATCGGGTCTCACCATGTTGCCCAGACTAGCCTCCAACCCCTGGGCTCAGGCAACCCTCTTGCCTTGGCCTCCTGAAGGACTGGGATTCCAGGCATGCACTACTGCGCCCAGCCTTAAAACTTTCTCTGAGGTGGGGTCTAGGCTGGAGGTCAGAAATTGGTTCTCATACTCAATTCTTATTCTCCCAGGTCATTTATAACTTGTAGTAAAGGTGACTTTTCTTAGGGGACATTTTTGTCATAATTTGCAGGATTCAGTGCAAAACAAAAATTATTTAGAATTTCAAGGGGCTTGGTGCAGTAATCCCAGTGCTTTGGGAGACCGAGGCAGGAGGATTGCTTGAGCCCAGGAGTCTGAGACCATCCTGGGCAATATAGCGAGACCTCTTCTCTCTAAAAACAAAAAATCGGCCAGGCTTGGTGGTGTGTGCCTGTAGTCCCTGCTGCTTGGGAGGCTGAGGCAGAAGGATCATCTGAGCCCAGGAGGTTGAGGCTGCAGTGAGCCATGATTATTTTGCAGCACTCCAGCCTACGTGACAGAGACCCCAACTCAAAAAAAATTTCAAGGTGATAACAGCAGAGCCTTAGCCCACGTGCAGTCCCCTGTGCATGTCACACAGACTGTGCCCAGGAATTCAGCTCTGTGCTTCAACTCTGCATGTGCTGACCTTCTGGTCTGACTTCTCGATTGGTTCAGAGCTTTGGTGAGGAGGGGAGTGTTATTTATTGGGTCCTTTTGAACCCCAGTTGTATCACACTCAGAGCATTTCCTTCCTGTTCCTCCCTCCCTTCCTTTTGCATATCTTCTTTGGAGTAATGTCAAGTCAAATATTTTGCCCATGTAAAAATGTGGATTTTTATCTTTTTATTATTGAGCATTATGCGTTCTCTATGTATTCTCCATACAAGTCTCATATCAGATGCATGATTTGCAAAAATCTTCTCCCAGGCCGGGCTCAGTGGCTCAGCCTGTAATCCTAGTACTTTGTGAGGCCGAGGTGAGTAGATTGCCTGAGCCTGCAGGTTCGAGACCAGCCCGGGGAACTTGGCGAGACCTCATCTCTACAATAGATAAAAAATTAGCCAGGCGTGGTAGTGCGTGCCTAGTTCTGGTTACTTGGAAGGCTGCGGCGGAAGGATCACCAGAGCCCAGCAGGTTGAGGCTGTGGTGGCTGGGAGTGTGCCACTGCACTCCAGTCTGGGCTACAGAGTAAGACTCCAACTCAAAAAAAAAAAAAAATCTTCTCCCATTTCTATAGGTTATTGTTTCACTTTCCGATGTCCTATGGAGAACCAAAGTTTTTCATTTTCATTTTGTCCAATTTATCTATTTTTTTCTTTGACTGTCTATGCTTTTAGTAGCATATCTAAAAACTATTGCCTGATCCACAGTTATAAAAATTTATAACTATGTTTTCTTCTAAGAGTTTTATATTTTAGCTCTTCCATTCAGGTCTTCAATCCATTTTGACTTAATTTTGTACATGGTGTGATGTAGAGAGTCCAACTTCATTATTTTGCATGTAGGGATCTAGCTTCACTAGGGCCACTTGGTTTGTTTTGTTTTGTTTTTTTGAGTTCAGTATCTCACTCTGTTGTCCAGGCTGGAGTGCATTGGCACAATCAGGGCTACCGCAGTCTCAACCTCCTGGGCTTAGGCAATCTTTTTGCTTTAGCCTCACAAGTGGCTGGGACTGCAAGCATGCACCAACGTGCCTGGCTAATTTTTTGATTTTTTTTTTTTTTTTTTTTTTGAGTTGGAGTCCTACTCTGTCGCCCAGATGGAGTGCAGTGGCCACTCCCGGCCACCGCAGCCACGACCTGCTGGGCTCCGGCGATCCTTCCGCCTCAGCCTTCCAAGCAGCCGGAACTATAGGCGCATGCTACCACGCCCGGCTAATTTTTGATTTATTGTAGAGATGAGGTCTCGCTGCCCAGGTGGGTCTTGAACCCGCAGGCTCAGGCAATCCACTCACCTCAGCCTCCCAAAGGCGTGGGATTACAGGTTGAGCCACCGAGTCCAGCTTGATTATTTTTAATAGAGATGAGGTTTTGCTATATTTCCTGGGCAGGTCCCAAACTCCTGGGCTCAAGCAATCTTTCCATGTTGGCCTCCCAAAGGGCTTGGGATTACAGGGGTGAGCTACCACGCCCAGCTCAGGACCATGTGTTGACAAGACCATTCATGACCACTTTGAATTGTCTTCACACTCCTGTCAAAAAATCAATTGATTACCAATGTTAGGAGGCTGAATTTTATAACATTAATCCACAGGGCGTGCCAAAAAATATATACACATTATAATAATCATCATCTTGGGATGAAAACTTTCCATTTTGTTGTTTTAAGAATGCACCATATGCTTGTTCTGCTAACTCCTGTCTCACGCGTACATTGTTTGGTAGACCTCTGTGGTGAGCGTGTAAACTGTACCAACACCACAGCAGAAGAAGCAGGGCTTGCTGCTGGGCGAGGCCTCCTGGATCTTCCCTTGTGTGCATCACACACCGCGCCATGTGTTTCAAACTCGTCACGAATGCATGCAGTTGTTAGGCGTGTTGGAAGTTCCGTTGCATACTCACACCTCCGTTGTCATTGTACTTCCACAATGTTCTCAGATTTCAAATACCACTTCAAAATGGTCTTGCACTCCTTGAACAACCACCGTGCTTCCGCCATTTTCTTTGACTGTCCTGCCTGTGGCCTGGTGACGCTAGCATTCATTTGATGAATGCCATCTTTTGAGTGATCATCCTGCTGCACGTTGGTGCCATCATTCAATTCAACTTTGAAAAGTAATACATAGATAACATCTCCTAAAATGTGTATACTTTAGCCGGGCTCGGTGGCTCAGCCTGTAATCCCATGCCTTGGGAGGCTGAGTGGATTGCCTGAGCCCGCGGGTTCGAGACACGCCTGGGCAACTTGGCGAGACCTCATCTCTACAATAAATCAAAAAATGAGCCGGGCGTGGTAGCGCGCCTGTGCTTCCAGCTGCTTGGACGGCTGAGGTGGAAGGATCGCCGGAGCCCAGCGGGTCGAGGCTGCGGTGGCCGGGAGTGGCCACTGCACTCCAGTCTGGGTGACAGAGTGAGACTCCAACTCAAAAAAAAAAAAAATGTGCTCTTTTTCTGGCACCCCTCGTATATGTCTATCGTTATGTCAATAGCATACTGTTTTGATTACTTCCTCTGTATTGTACGTTTTGAAGCCAGGAAGTGTTAATTCTCTAAGTTTGTTCTTTTAATCAAAATTGTTTTGGCTATTCTGTATCCCTTACATTTCCACATGGATTTTAGGGTCAACAATGTCTCCAAAAACAAAACAAAACAAAAACTGGCAGCTGAGTTTGGATAGAGATTACATTCAATATGTAGGTCAGTTTGGTAAGTATTGCCATCCTAACAATATTAAGTCTCCAAACCATGAACATGGGCTGTCTTTCCGTTATTTATATCTTTTTGAGTTTTTTCAACAATATATTATAGTTTCGGGTGTACAAATCTTGCACTTCTTTCAAGAACTCTTCCCAATATTTTGCTCTTTTTGATGCTATTATTAGTGGAATTGTTTTCTTAATTTTATTTACAGAATATTTATTGTTAGCAGATAGAAAATACAACTACTTTTCGTGTATTTATTTATTTATTTATTTATTTAATTTATTTTTGAGTTGGAGTCTCACTCCGTCACCTGCTGGGCTCCGGCGATCCTTCTGCTTCAGCCCTCCAAGTAGCTGGAACTATAGGCGCACGCTACCACATCCCGCTAGTTTTTGATTTATTGTAGAGATGAGGTCTCACCAAATTGCCCAGGTGGGTCTCGAACCCGTGGGCTCAGGCAATCCACTCACCTCAGCCTCCCAAAGCGCGGGATTACAGGCTAAGCCACTGAGCCTGGCTTGCTTTTCGTTTATTAATCTTGTATCCTGAAACCCCTCTGACTAACTTGGTTATTGGTCCTAATCATTTTTTTGTGGATTCCTTCAGATTGTCTATGTATAAGAATATGTTATCTATGAATAGAGATCACTTTACTTCTTCCTTTCTAATCTGGAAGCGTTTTTTTTACTTTCTTGGTTAATTGTCTAGTACAATGTCGAATAGAGGTGGAGAAGGTGGATGCCCTTGTCGTGTTCCTGATCTTAGCATTCTGTTTTTCACCATTTAACCTAATGCTTGCTGTACGTGTTTTGTAAATGCTCTTTATCAGGTTGAGGAAGTTCTGTTCTATTCCTAGGTTGTTGAGTGCTTTCACTGTGAAGAAATATTAGATTTTAGGCCAGGTGCAGTGACTCACGCCTGTCATCTAGGAAGTTGGGAGGCCAAAGCAAGAGGAACACTTGAGCCCAGGAGTTCGAGACCAACCTACACAATATAGTGAAACCTTGTCTCTACAAGAGATAACAAAATTAACCAGGCATGGTGGTACATGCCTGCGGTCCCCGGTACTCAGGAGGCTGAGACAGAAGGATTTCCTGAGCCCAAGAGATCAAGGCTATGGTCAACTGTGATGGTGATAGTGCCACTGCACTCCAGCCTGGGTGACAGAGTGAGATCCCAACTCAAAAAAAAGATTTTGTCAAATGCCTTTTCTGTGTCTGTTAAAATGACTGTTTTTTTTTCTTTATCCTACTAAGATGGTATATTAAATTAATTATTCTTTCATATTAAAGCAACCTTATAGTCCTACTCTATTATTAAGTCTTTAATTATTATAAATAGATTCATCATTTTTAAAAACCAGGAAGTACCAAAAAATAAGAAGACATTGAATCATTATTCACAACCTGAACCCAGGGTTCCTGGGTCTGATTCTTTCTTTCTTTTTTTTTTTTTTTTTTTTTTAGTTGGAGTCTCACTCTGTTGCCCAAATTGGAGTGCAGTAGCATGCTTTCGGTCACCGCAGCCTCAACCCGCTGGGCTCCGGTGATCCTTCCAAGTAGCTGGAACTACAGGTGCATGCTACCATGCCCAGCCAAGTTTTTGATTTTTTTTTTTTTTTAATTGGAGTCTCACTCTGTTGCCCAGACTGGAGTGCACTGGCCACTCCTGGTCACTGCAGCCTCGACCTGCTGGGCTCCAGAGATCCTTCCGCCTCAGCCTTCTGAGTAACTGGAACTACAGGCACGTGCTACCACGCCCAGTAAATTTTTTGATTTATTGTAGAGTTGAGGTCTCGCCAAGTTGCCCAGGCAGGTCTTGAACCCGCGGGCCCGGCAATCCACTCATCTCAGTCTCCCAAAGTGCGGGATTACAGGCTGAGCCACCAAGCCCGGCTTTTTTTAATTTTATTTTTTATTGTAGAGATGAGGTCTCACCAAGTTGCCCGGGCAGGTCTCGAACCCACGGGCTCAGGCAATACACTCACCTCAGCCTTCCAAAGCGCGGGATTACAGGCTGAGCCACTAAACCCAGCCGGGTCTGATTCTTTAGGAGACAAACACATGAAAAGTAAAGATACATAAAAGACCCCACATGATAACTAGGCGTGTTTCCAAAATCCCTATTTAGTGTATGAGAAAAGAAACACCAATGGGTACGCAGACACCTTGAGTATAAAATGACCCATGTTGAAGGCTCAGTGGAACAGAGGTCACCCCTCCCAGACTCTGCTCCAGCAGCGGGTGGCATGTTGTGTCCACTCTCAAGGCTGATTTGTTTCCTGATGACTGCTCATCCTGTTCATATGCCCTAACAGTCTCATCTTTCTTTCTTCCACTGTTTTTTTGTTTCGTCTTGTTTTTTGAGACCGGGTCTTACTCTGTTGCCCTGGCTGGAATGCAGCGGTGTGATTCCAGCTCACCACAGTCTCCAACTCCTGGGCTCAGGCAATCTTTCTGCCTTAGCCTTCCAAGTAGCTAGGACTACAGGTGTACACCACCAAGCCCAGCTAATTTTTTTTATGTTTCTATAGAGATGAGATTTCACTATGTTGCCTAGGCTGGTCTCAAACTCCTAGGCTCAAGTGATTCTCCTGCCTGGGCCTCCCAACGTGCTGGGATTACAGGCATAAGCCATCGCGCCTGGCCTCTTTTGCTGTTCTTTTTTCCTGGTTCTCATTTCTGGAAGAATATGCATCAAGTTATATTATTAGTTTTTTTTCTTATTACTGCATTATATTCTAACTTTCTACATTAAATATACATTGCTTTTATAATAAAAAAAAATTATTTTAAAAAAAGACTCTACTCTTAGGTATTTAACCAAGAGAAATGAAAGTTTATGTTCACACAGAAATATGTACACACATATTTGCGGCAACGTTTTTGGTAACAGTCCCAAACTAGAAACAATTCCCACACGATAACTGGGCGTTTCCCAACAGGTGATTGGATAAGCAAACTGTTGTGCATCCTGACATGAAAACTACTTGGCAACCCAAAGAATCAAAGATACAAGCAACACCATGGATGAATCTCAAAATAGTGTGTTGAATGAAAAAAGTCAGGCAAAAAAAGGATGTACTATATTATTTCATTTATGTAAAATTCTAGAGAATGCAAACTAGTCTGTATAACAGAAAGTCTGGGAGGGCAGGGATGGAAGGACAGAATTCCAAAAGGGCACCAGGAATCTTTTGAGTGTGTTAGATATGCTCGTTATTTTCTTTTTCTTTTTCTTTCTTTTTTTTGAGTTGGAGTCTCACTCTGTCACCCAGACTGGAGTGCAGTGGCTGCTCCCGGCCACCGCAGCCTTGACCTGCTGGGCTCCAGTGGTCCTTCCGCCTCAGCCTTCGACGTAGCTGGAACTACAAGGCGCGCGCTACCGCACCTGGCTCATTTTGATTTATTGTAGAGATGAGGTCTCGCCAAGTTGCCCAGGCGGGTCTTGAACCCTCAGGCACAGGCAATCCACTCACCTCAGCCTCCCAAAGGTGTGGGATTACAGGCTGAGCCACCGAGCCCGGCTATGCTCGTTATTTTCATTGTTGAGATGATTTCACAGGTGTATATGTACATATATGTCAAGACTCATCAAATCATACATTTGAACTCAAATATATGCAGTTTACTCAATTTTTTTTGAGTCAGAGTCTCACTTTGTTGCCTAGGCTGGCGTGCAGTGGCACACTCACAACTATTGCAGCCTTGACTTGTTAGGATCAGGTGATCCTTCTGCCTCTGCCTTCCAAGTTACTGGAACTATAGGCACGCGCCACCATGCCTGGCTAATTTTTTTATTTATTGTAGAGATGAGGTCTCGCTGCCCAGGCGGGTCTCAAACCCATGGGCTCAGGCAATCCACTCACCTCAGCCTCCCAAAGGCGCGGGACTACAGGCTGAGCCACCGAGCCCGACACACCCCATTTCTTAAAAAATGTGTTTTTAATTAGTCAGAGACTAGGCACAGTGGTTCATGACTGTAATCCCAGCTCTTTGGGAGGCCAAAGTGAGAAGATTACTTGAACCTAGGAGTTTGACACTAGCCTAGGCAATAGTGAGAAGCCATTGCTACCAAAAAAAAAAAAAACCCACACAATTAGCTGGGCACATGCTTGTAGTCCCAACTACTTAGGAGGTCGAAGTAGGAGGATCGCTGGAGTCAGGAGTTTGAGGTTGCAGTGAGCTGTGATGGCATCATTGCACTCCAGCCTGGGTGGCAGAACAAGACTTTGACTCTAAAAAATTTAAGTTAAAATGAAATGAGATAAAATAAAAACATAGCTATGGTCTGGGCATAGTGGCTCATACCCATATTTCCAGCACTTTGGGAGGCTGACATGGGATGATCACTTGAGGCCAGGAGTTTGAGACCAGCCTGGGCAACACAGCCAGACCCTGTATCTACAAAAAGGAAAAAACCCTACAGAATTTCAACCTGCATAAACAATTAAAGAGAATTTCTTGACTCCGCAGAACTAGAATGTTTAATGTGGGCTTCAGGCATGGTTTGATCAGAGCACCAACTCCATGTGTCTGTGAGCCATGCTGCTCACTTCCTGGTGTTCGTTTTGTTCTTAGGTGAGTTTTCCTTGTGGTGGCAGAATGGCTGCAGCAGTCATGGGCCTCACAGTCGCAGACCATGCCTTCCAGGAGAACAGACAGGTTTCCTTCACCCAATCATGGACCAAAAGCCTCCAGTCTTACCATGACTGAATGAACCAACCTCTTATGTCTGTCTCTGAACCAGTCACTGTGCTAAGGATCTGGGCAATCTTCTTCCTGTAAATATGTGACTGCTCGCCAGTGAAGGAGAAGTGGAATGGAGACTATAGGAGCCACCAGCTGAAATGTGGGGAGTAGACGGACAGATAAGTATGGCGTGGGCAGCATAGGAAAAGGCTGGCTTGTGTTCAAATAAAAGGTGACTCTAAGTCTTTACTTTTGCTTTAAAAGATGTTATTGAAATAAAAGAGACATGCACTATATTTTGAAATGGTCAAATATCACGGCTTAAAGTAGATACAAAATAAATTCCTTTCCCTGTCAACGCTATTTTATCTCATTTTTTTAGTCAGGGTCGCACTCTGTCATTCAGGCTGGAGTACAGCGGCACAATCACGGCTCACTGCAACCCAGGAAGTCCTGGGCTTGGGTGACCCTTCCGTCTCAGCCTCCAAAGTAACTGGAAATGCAAGTGTGTGCCACCACGTCCGGCTAATTTTTTTATTTTTTGGTGGAGACAAGATCTCTCTATGTTGCCCAGGTTGGTCTCAAACTTCTGGTCTCAAGCAATCCTCCCGCCTCAGCCTCCCAAAGTGCTGGGATTACAGGCGTGAGCCTCTATCCACTCTTTTGGGCATCCCTGTTGAATTCCCACTGCCTGCTCTCATACCTGTACTTTTCAGGACATCTATTGAAGGAGCCTGTCCTGAGGCTTTGGAGTCTTCCTGGGTGTATCAACAACAGAATTGCAATCTTCCAGAGAAAGGTTAAAAGGGCTCCCTAGACATCAGGTGCCAGAAGTAATTGGTTTTGGGGACAGTACAAAACAGGAAAAAATCTGAGAAAAAGTTGAAAATATTTAGGGTGGGGAGAAGTGCCCCAAAAGGCCATTTTAAAGGAAGTCGTAGCCAGGCTCGGTGGCTCAGCCTGTAATCCCGTGCCTTTGAGAGGCTGAGGTGAGTGGATTGCCTGAGCCCGCGGGTTCGAGACCTGCCTGGGCAACTTGGCGAGACCTCATCTCTACAGTAAATCAAAAAATCGTCTGGGTGTGGTAGCGCACGCCTGTAGTTCCAGCTACTTGGAAGGCTGAGGTGGAAGGATCGCCGGAGCCCAGCAGGTTGAGGCTGCGGTGGCCGCTCCCGGCCACCGCACTCCAGTCTGGGTGACAGAGTGAGACTCCAACTCAAAAAAAAAAAAAAAAAAAGTAAAGGAAGTCGTGTTGTCCAAGAATATGTAGCATTGCCAGGTAACATAAAGAGAGTGCCAGGGAAGAGAGAACCAAGTCATCTGGGAATCTCCCTGGTACTGCAGAAGACAGGCTGGGTCCTCAGTGGTGGTTTTGAAGCTGGTTGAAGTCAACCTTGCCTGCCCCAGCCATATTTGCCATCACATGGCAGCAGCCTTTTTGGGAATAAAGCTGTCTCACCAGGACTCTACTCCAAGCATGGAGACAGATTCCTGATGACATCATTTGAACACCTGGATCCAGTCAGATCTATCCTTGGTCTTTCTGTTTTATGTGAGTCAACCTCCTTTATGCTTCATCTGACTTGAGTTCAGTTTCAAAATCTGCAACTTGGAGTCTTGACAAACACCACCACCATGATCACAATCTGTGTCACCACCCATCTCCTCCTTCCTGGAGCCAGAAGCAAAAGTCCACTTCCTTCTCGAAGCCGAACCTCAGAGGATTGCGACGTTCAGCCGGCTGAGTGCCCACAGGAAGTCCAGGGTGGCAGCATGGGGCGTGGCGGCTGAGCAGGAAACTCCCAGGTGCTTCTAGAGCAGAGGTAACACAAGGGCAGTGACCTGCCGTTGAGACACAGATGCTGGCCACCTATTCCTGGAGCACTCATCTGCCTTACTGCACAGGTCCTATTGCAAACGCCTTTTCAGTTACAGATTAAAATCACTCAGCGGTCACCCTGGTGGCGTGTAATCAGAACCATCATTCCTTAAAGCTTCATGTTTGTGTGCCACCCTTCCTTCAAATAGCTCCAGACTCACAATAATAGCACAATCCCAAACTCTTGTCCCAGGGCCTGCACTGTTTCCTGGATGCAAATATTGCCAGTGAAAATAGTCCAAAAACTTATCCAAGATTTTCCAGCAAAAGTGGGGTCAGAAGCCCATGGGGGACAAGTTGTCTCTTTCGCTCAATCATTGTACTTGTGGTACCTCACACGATGACCAGCAAAAAAAAATTTGTTGAATGATTGGCCAGATAGATGAATGAATGAATGAAGCATGAAGTGTTTGAAAAGGGAAGACCAAATGATGCTTTCAGAGTCAGGATCAGATAATAGAGTCTGAGCTGTCTAGCTTAGGTTTTTTAAATTATTTAAAAAATTGTTTCTGAGTCAGAGTCTCACTCTGTCGCCCAGGCTGGAGTGCAGTGGCATGCTCACGCCTCCTGCAGCCTTCACTGCTGGGCTCAGGGGATCCTTCTGTCTCAGCCCTCCAGAAAGCTGGAACTGCAGGTGCGCACCACCATGCCTGGCAAATTTTTTGATTTATTGTAGAAACGAGATCTCGCCAAGTTGCCCAGGCTGGTCTTGAACTCCTGGGCTCAGGTCATCCTCTCACCTCTGCCTCCCTAAGTGCTGGGATTACAGGAAAGAGCCACTGTGCCCAGCCTCAATAGTTTAATTAATGTTTTCAATTATTGTCTGTTACATTGTGTATTTTTGCTTGCTCAGTGTCTATTGATTTTTTTTCTGTTAGATCCCTCGTTTCCTTTTGGGGAATCACCTCTTCTCACTGAGTGTACTCTTCTTAGGAGTGTGAATCTTGGTAAGCACCTCCCTTTCTTATTTATTTACTTTTGAGTCAGTTTCTCACTATGTCGCCCAGGCCAGAGAGCAGTGGAATGATTCTGGCTCACTGCAGCCTTGACCTCCTGGGTTCAGGCAATCCTTCTGGCTCAGCCTCCAGAGTAGGTGGGACTACAGGCGTGCACCACCACATCCCGCTAATTTTTTAAACATTTTTTAAATTATAGAGACAAGGTGTCACTATGTTGCCCAGGCTGAAGACCCTTCTTTCTTCTGTCTGTACCTATATGGACCAATGAGACCTAAACTCAGCGAAGCAGATGTGCTCTCTAGGACTTTGACTCTTGACCAAGTGACCGGAGAATGGAAGGGCTAGGTGGAAGTCATCTATTTCGGCAGCGGTGCTGTTAAGAGGAAAACTTTAGACAAATTAAATTGAACAGAGTTTAATAGAGCAAAGAGTAATTCACAAATTGAGCAGCTCCCCCAGACAGAATAGGTCCAGAGAGATTCTGAAGCTGCCATGTGGTTGGACAGGATTGATAGACAGAAAAAGGAAAGTAACGCCCAGAAGACGGAAGTGAGGTGTAGAAATAGCCACATTGGTTACAGCTCAAAACTTGCCTCCTTTGAACATGGTTTGATCGATTGGCTGCGCTGAGCGCTGAAGTGTGGCTTCTGTGATCGCCCGAGACTTGTTACAAGTAGCTGGGGTTAGTCTGTTCAGACATCTAGTTAGGTAACTGTTTACTGGGTATGAAGAAACCTTTAAGCTGAACTTACAAGGAGGCAGCTTTAGGCTAAACTTAGTTTAACAATGTGCTCACCAGTTGTTGCCACAAATCCTTGTTATGGTTCTTGCTGCCTGGCCTTTTGAAATTCCAGTGGTTCCTGATTTTTTTTCTTCCCTCCCTCCTTCCCTCCCTTCCTTCCTTTGTTTTTTTTTTTTTTTTTTGTCAGAGTCTCACTCTGTCACCCAGGCTGGAGTGCAGTGGCATGCTCACAGCCACCGCAGCCTCAACCTGCTGGGCTCAGGCAATCCTTCTGCCTCGGCCTCCAAATAGCTGGAATCATAGACGCATGCCACCAAGTCAGGCAAATTTTTTGATTTATTGTAGATGAGGTCTCGCTAAGTTGCCCAAGCTGCTCTTGGACCCCTAGACTCAGGCAATCTTCTCGCCTCTGCCTCCGAAAGTGCTGGGATTGCAGGCATGAGCCACCACACCGACTCTTTCTCTCTTTCTATTGTAGAGATGGAGTCTTGTTGTGTTGCCCAGGTTAGTCTTGAACTCCTGGTCTCAAGTGATCCTCCTGCCTAGACCTCCAGAGTGCTGGAATTATAGGCGTGAGGCACCATGCCCTGGCTGCTCTAGATTTTTTCTAAGCCTGGACCTCTAGCTTTCAATCAGGTCTCTGAGCTGCTAATAATCTTCCAACAAATTTGAATTTCCTTCTGTGTAAATCAGCCAGTGTTGACTTGTACTGCATGCAACCAAGACCCCTATCTGACAGTGCGGGCTGGCTGCTTCTCTAGCTACAGAGCTCAGTCTCTTTCCCTTCATTTCTCTTCCGAGTGAGCAATTTCTGTGTGGCCCTTTTAAAAATGCTACCGTGGAAGCCTCTTTCTTTTTTATTTTATTTATTTATTTTCTTGAGTTGGAGTCTTACTCCGTCACCTAGGCTGGAGTGCAGTAGCACACTCATGGCCACCCCAGCATTGAATTGCTGGACTCTGGCGATCCTTCCACCTCAGCCTTCCAAGTAGCTGGAACTACAAGCATGCACTACCACGCTTGGCTAATTTTTTGATTTATTGTAGAGATGAGGTCTCACCAAGTTACCCGGGCTGATCTTAAACCCGCGGGCTCAGGCAATCCTCTCGCCTCAGCCTCCCAAAGTGCTGGAATAACAAATTGAGCCACTGAGCCCGGCTGGAAACCTCTTTTCTTTAACTCTCATTCCAAGCTATTGTTATTTGTCCTTTGCATTCCCAGATTCTGTCTCCTGGTAGTGGACACTGGTAGGGCGATTCCTCCCTTCTTTGCAAATGATTGTTCCTTGTCTATAACTGATTCCTCACCTCTAGCTGGTTGACCCTGGGCTCTGACCATTGTTGATTGGCCAGATTTAGCATCTCACCCTGAGCTGGGCTAATCAGTTTTCTCTTTCCTGAGAGTTTAGAAGTTTGACCTAGGAAATATGAAAGTGGTAGGTGGGTGAGCGCTAAGCATCAGAGGGGTTTGCTTAGGAGGAAGGTCTAGAATATTTTGTTGCTGAAGTTTGGGATTTTCTTGAGTCCCAACACTTCCCTATTTTCAGGAGAATTCCAATACACATTCCTTTCTTTTCTTTTTTTTAAGTTGTGGGGTACAATTCAGGGTTCAGTATATAAATTGTCATTGTGTACATAAAGTTTGGGCTTCACTTTGGTCCCCACTTCACCTGGATGTTCCTTTCTTGGTTAAGTTTCCTAATATTGGTTTATGTTACTTGCAATAAAAAAAAATTACCAGTCTCCATGAGATAGAAGATGCTTTGGAGACAGGGCCAGATTTTCATTCATTCATCCATTTCTTCATTCATCAATCATTTATTGAGCGTTTACTATGTGCCAGGAATGTGTTAGGTGACAGGAACCCAAAGGTGAATTCGACAATCCCCTGAACTCAAGGAGCTTGGCCGGGTGTGGTGGCTTATGCCTGTAATCCCAGCACTTTGAAAAGCTGAAGCAGGAGGATTGCTTGAGCCCAGGAGTCTGAGATGAGCATAGGTAACAGAGTGAGACATTGTCTCTACAAAAAAATAAAATAATGAAAGCATTATCTGGGTGTGGTGGCACGTGCCTGTAGTCCCAGCTATTTGGAAGTCTGAGGTGGACGGATTGCCAGAGCCCAGGAGGTTCGAGACTGCAGTGAGCTGTGATTGTGTCACTGTTCTCCAGCCTGGGCAACAGAGTGATCCCCCAACTCAATTAAAAAATAAAGGAACTTGCTTTCTGTCTAGTTGGAGGAAATGATATTCAATAATCATTCATACACCTAACAAATAATTCATTTATTCAATTAATAATTGTCAACACTCACTGCCTATTTTGTAACAGACCCTGGTACTCAGTGCTTTTTTTTTTCTTTTCTTTTCTTTTTTGAGCTGGAGTCTCACTCTGTCACCCGGACTGGAGTGCAGTGGAAGCTCCTGGCCACCACAGCCTCGACCTCCTGGGTTCTAGTGATCCTTCCGCCTCAGCCTTCCAAGTAGCTGGAACTACAGGCACACGCTACCACGCCTGGCAAATTTTTGATTTATTGTAGAGATGAGGTCTCACCAAGTTGCCCAGGTGGGTCTTGAACCTGCTGCCTCAGGCAATCCACTCACCTTAGCCTCCCAGAGGCGCGGGATTACAGGCTGAGCCACCGAGCCCGGCTTCAATTCTTTTCTTATTTAATTCTCACAGCAACTCTATGAGGTATGTCCCATTTTACAGATGAGGAAACTGAGTCACAGAGAGGTTAGGCAATTTTTCCTAAATCAAAGTTTCTAAGTGTTGGTGCTGGTCTTCAATCCTGGTATGTCTGAGCTCGTTTCAAAGCATTGTGCAACCTCCTTCTCAAAGCAAAGACTCTCAAAGCAGTGTGATACATGCTTACACAGGTGTGTATAGCGTTCACAGAGGAGAAAGCACCTGATTTTGTGGGAAGGTTGTAGTTCCAGAAAGGCTTTACAGTTGAAGTGGCTTGAACTGTGGAAGGAAAGCCTTGTGTTCCCTGTAGCTAGCATAGAACTTTGCATATTAACGTTTGCATTTTAACTCTGTTAAAATCATGCTGGGCAGTTTGTGCATCTGGAAGGGGTTGTTTTCCTGTTTACATGGAGCCTGGGGTGTTTCCTCTGCCTACTGAGCATGTTTTTGTGACTTAACAATGGCAAGTGAAGTAATCAGATCATTTGTGTCTGTATTGTGGATGCTCACTAAAGCTTGTGAGGTGAGAACAGTAGTAACTTTGCAAGATGAGTGAGGCAACCTGGGCTGAGCTTGCATGACTTGTCCAAGCCAACACATGGTGAGTAAGTGGCAGAACAAGACAAGGAGCTGGTGTCTTGCCCTCAGGAAGGAAGGACAGGCTAACATGGTTCCTCCCATCTAGCCAGGTGCCTTTTTTTCTTAAACTCTAGTTCAGGCTTTTCCTTTTCCAACCTCTGCCTCTGAGCTTCTGAAATTTTCTTCCCTCCTAACCATCCTCCCTTTCCTTCTCAGATCCAGCTCTCCAAGTCCTGCTTATCTAACTCATTCCACATCTTCTCCCCAACCTTCTTCAAATTCATTCAGCCCACTGTCTAAGTCAGCAGTCCCAGCCATTTTGGCATCGGAGACTGGTTTCGTGGAAGACACTTTTTTCCATGGATGGGGAGAAGGTGGTTTTGGGATGATTCAAGTGCGTTACATTTATTGTGCACTTTATTTCTACTGTTACATTGTAATATATAATGAAATCATTATGATATTATTTTAATATGAGTCTGCAAGCAATTGATTTATTATGGTTTTTGCAGTCAAACCTCATTGCTCATGTTAATCTGGATTTCCAGCCGCTCCCCAGCACTAGCATCACCGTCTCAGCTCCATCTCAGGGCATCAGGCATTAGATTCTCATAAGGAGCACGCAACCCAGATCACTCGCATTCGCAGTTCACAATCGGTTTCACGCTCCTATGCGAATCTAATGCTGTGCTGATCTGACAGAAGGCAGAGCTCAGGCGGTAATGCAAGCGACGGGGAGCAGCTGTAAATACAGATGAGGCTCTGTCTGCTTGCCTGCCACTCACCTCCTGCTGTGTGGCCTGGTTCCTAACAGGCCACAGACTGGTGCTAGTCCATAGCCCAGGGGTTGGAGACCCCTGGTCTAAGCTTTAATTAAGGCCCTTAGCCAGCTGCCAACCAGATTTTGCCCTGAAAACTTTCTACATGGAAAGTCGACTTATCTCTGCTACCAGCCTCCCTCATCAGACTGCCTGTTGCCTAGTTTCTCCATTCTTTGGTTGGTCTTTTACTTTTGTTGTATGTGTACATCTTGTCTCTCACGGAAAAACGTAAGCACTGTGAGGCACAAGCCATATGCTTCTTCTTCTTCTTCTTTTTTAGATACATGGTCTTGCTCTGTTCCCCAGGCTGGAGTGCAGTGGCACAATCATAGCTCATTGTAGCCTCAAACTCCTGGGTTTGAGCAATCCTCCTGCCTCAACCTCCTAAGTAGCTGGGACTCCAAGCATGAGTCACCATGCCTGGCTTATTTTTTAAAAATTAAAAAACAATGGCCGGACGTGGCACTTTGGTAGGCCGAGGAAGGAGGATTGCTTGAGCCCACAAGTTCATGACTAGCTTGGACAACATAGCAAGACCTCGTCTTTAAAAAGAATGTAAAACAAAAAAAAAAATAGAGATGGTGTTGCCCAGGCTGTTCTTGAACTTCTGGGCTCAAGCAATCCTCCCACTTTGTCTTCCCAAAGTGCTGAGATTATAGGTGTAAGCTGCTGTGCCTGGCCCAAACGCTTCATTTTTAGCCTCACACATAAAGACTTATGTTCACTTTGAGATTAATAGTGTTTGTCAACTCAAAGAGGCTATGTGCCCTGCCCACCTGGGGTTAGATTGTTCAGCTCCTAAATCATGCAAAAATGATACCTTGTTGATCCCTTTTCTAAAGCTCCTGTAGAGTGGCGGAAGAATGCTGGGATTCTCATAGATGCATTCAGCAATTACTAATAACCAACACTTAATAAATGCTTATTAATTGCTGGGTCCTATGCAAAACACAGTAACATGTATTAACTTATTAAATCTTCATGACAACTATTATTATTCTCACTGAACTGGTGAAGACACATATAAGTCACTCAGTTAGTGAGTGGTGTTGCCAGGACTTAAAATCCAGACCAACTCTACTCTATACTCTTAACTATGACACTAAATTCTTTATGGGTAACAAAAAGTCTCTTGCTGTAATATAGATCAATTTTCTTTCTTATCCCTCTGGTAAGATAGGACTAAAAGGGTAAGAAAATATTTACTAGGCTCCTAGTATGAGATAAGTATTATGATAGTGCATGATGCTTTATTACTATAATTCTTGCTATGGGTCTATGAAGCAGGAAGTGTTAACTCCATTTTAAAGAATTTGGCTAAATACAGCGCTCAAGTTTTAGCTTCCAGTTACTGGCAGAGTTGGAACTAGGCCAGGTTTCCTAACTTTCAAGGAAAGTCTTTCAAGGAGATTGTACAGATAAGCCCGACAGGGACACAAACGTGAAGGGCATGTGCAACGACATCTGCATTCTTATTTAGAAAATATGTTAATGTGTGGTGCATACTGAAGAATGGTGATAGACTGTCAAAAGGCTATCCTATAAACACTCACAGAGGAATCAGCTAATTAAATAAAGGAGCTGCCTGTCTTGGGCTAAGACCCCAGACCCCAGAACTTCTCAGGACGCAAGGACATAGAGGGCGCCACCTGTCCCGGAGAATCTGGGAACCCGCTCTAGAGACGGGCCCGCCCCTTTTCTTTCCTCACATTCTAATTGGTCACTTCTCCCTGGACTCCACCTCCTCTCCAGTCTGGACCAATTAGAAGCCAAGCCCTACCCACGCCCTGACTTGGGCCGCCAATCAGGTGCCAGGCCCAAGAGTCCCTCTAGAGAAGCCCTCTTTACACCGGCGAGGAGCTTTGCTCTCTCCCGCGAGTGGCCAGGCGGCAGCATGGGTCCGCCTCCTCCTTCTTCTTATTGGTCAGTGGCTCTTGGGTCGCTCTCGGTTCGTCCCCGCCCCGTTTCCCTCTCGGCCGCTGGTCCCGGCGCGGGCCGTGTCCTCCTATGAGAGGCCCCGCCCCCGAGTAAAGGCCCCGCCCCCGCGTGGCAACCTAGCCGGGGATTGGCGGCGGCGGGGCTGTCATTTCCGGTTTCGGGGAGTGGGTGGGGTGGGGTGCGGAGCGGGGCCGGGAGCCGCTGCCGCCTGCAGAGCCTGCCTCGCGCCTGCAGCTGCCGGGAAGATGCGGCCGGGGCCGGGAGGCTGCTGCTGCCGCCGCGCGCCGCGGGCGAACGGCTGCGTGGCGAACGGGGAGGTGCGGAACGGGTACGTGAGGAGCGGCGCCGCCGCCAGCCAGGTACGGGGACCCGCGGCCGGGCCGGGGCGGCGGGCGGCGGGCAGGGCGAGGGCGCGGGACGGTCCGCGGGGTCGGCGGCGGGGTCAGGAGCGCTGGCGGCGGGGTCCCGGCGCTGCCCTGGCCTCCGCGGCCCGGGGCTCCAGGACGGCGGCGCTCCCCCTCCTCTCCACGCTGAAGGTCCTCCCCTCCCCCCGGAGGTCTGGGCCCCACTCCAAGCCCCGGGTGCGTTTCTCTGCCCGATCCCGCCAGAAGTGCCCCCCGGGGAGGCAGCGAGTGGCCCCTCGGACCCCGGGACCTTTCTCTGCCCGATCCCGCCAAAAGTGCCTGTCGCCCCCACCCCCCGGGAGGCAGCGAGTGACACCTCAGATCCGGCAGGAGCCTCTCAAGGGCTCCTGGTTCTTCCTCCCGAGGACCCCTCCTCAGACCCCGGAGAAGTCTTGCCGCCGTCCGAGGAAAACCACCCTCGAGGTCCTTAAGAGGACGGGGAGTTAGGTGGTGGCAGGTGGGAACACACCCAGTCTCTTCCTGTCACACTCGGGACTCACCCTCCGCGAGCCAGACATTGGATCTGGCCGGGAACCCAGGCCCATGCCTCGAAAGCATTACCGCCTTCTCTCTCCGGGCTGAGACCTCTTCGCTGCTCCAGGTGGAGTTGGGTGGTCCCTTTGACCCTTTGAACAAGGGAGCTGTTGTCACACAAGGGAGTCGTTTAACCTGGTGGTGACTTGCTATGAATCTGCGCCAATTAACCAAAGCTGAATCATCAGCCAAGTGCAGGCACTTCTAAAATATCTTGCAAAGTTCTGAGTTGAAGGCATGTATTATTATCAACCTCCCATTTCTCTGGACCGACAGGTATTCTGTTGAAATGTGTTTTTAACGATGAGCTGTTTAAAAAGATGCTAGATCAGTATTGCTGGGAGAGAGTGCTGTGATCATTTGCAATTGACTTTAATTCTTTTAAGTTTCATTCAGATGTTAGGAAAACTTTTTTTTTTTTAAGTAATCTGTTATCCTTACCAGGAGTGTGACTTGCAGTTTTCATAGGCTGGTGATCTTCATTTGTCTTTAACATAAATTTCTGGCAGACTCCTCCCCAAATTAGTAGCAGTGAGTAGGCCTGTTCCTGTTCGATTGGAAACAGAACACGAAGCATTTCTCCCGGTCATGTTGAGATGCTGAGGCTGTGAGACTTGGGGGAAAATGCGTAAGAGAGACTTCACCTCCCTGAAGTTGTAAGGTGTCAAGACAGAGGAATACACAGATTCAAAAGATTTGTTTCCACTTTTTAAGAACTAATTGTGGCCGGGCTTGGTGGCTCACGCCTGTAATCCCAGCACTTTGGGAGGCGGAGGCAAGAAAATTGCTTGAGCCCAGGGTTTGAGACCAGCTTGGGCAACTTTGCGAGACCTCATCTCAACAATAAGTCAAAAATTAGCAGGGTGTGGTGGCATGTGCTTGTGGTTCCAGCTGCTTGGAAAGCTGAGGTAGAAGAATCGCCTGAGCCCAGCATGTTGAGGCTGGGGTGGATGACAGAGTGAGGCTCTGACTCAAAAAAAAAAAAAAAAAAGAAAGAATTGTGGGAGAGAGGAAGTGAAAAAAATCAGCTTATTATAAGCAATGGAGGGATTTATCCTTTTCCTAGCAATGGAAGTGGCTAATAAGACAAAATTGTTGTTGTATAGAATCTAACAAATTTAACGAATAGGAGTTAGAAAATACATTGCAGGTGAATGAGTGACGTTTATTGTTTTTTGGCATTTGTTTTTTGAGTCAGAGTCTCACTCTCTCCCAGGCTGGAGTGCAGTGGCATGATCATGGCTCACTGTAGCCTCTGGGCTCAGGCGATCCTTCTGCCTCAGCCTCCCGAATAGCCGGGACTACAAAGTGCATGCTACCATACCCAGCTAATTTTTAAAAAAATTTTTGTGGAGACAAGGTCTTACTATGTTGCCCAGGCTGGTCCTGACCTTAAACAGTTGAGGAATGGTGTTTTTTTTTTTTTTCAAAGAGGAAAAAGGAAGTCAAAAGAAAGATGTTCCCACTTTAGAGGTGCTTTGTGTTGAAATACTCCTTTGAATCCCTAGGAGTTCTATTCTGATTTAGTAGTAAATCAAGCTCCTTCCCCCCATAATCTCTAACAATCTAGCATTTGTAGGCAAGGCATTTCTTCAGAAATTGCCAAATAATAAGATGAAGAAATATCAAGTTACTAAAATGGATTTTAAAAATCCGTATGACCGTAACATCTGGCTGACTTTTGGGGACATACTGTGGTGGAAAATTTCACTCAGGGCACATTGGTGGTGTTTGGAGGAATGGTCTGTTGGGATGGTCTGAGGGCTACCGTGTTCTTTCAAGAAAACAATTTCTCATACATCTTTTTTAAAACAAAGACTCCAGATCTGTTGCTCTGTACACTCATGTAGCACAATATTGTGTGTGAGGTTTTTTCTTTTTTCTATACAAAAGAGAGAACCTGGTAACTTCATGAGAACAATACTGTCATCTTTTTTTTCTTCTTTTTTTTTTTTTAGAAAGCAGGATTTATTGAGAGTTCCCACAGTGGGAAGGGACCTGAGGGGGTTGCCCAATACTGTATCTTAAAAGTTGTTTTTATTTTAATTAAAGTGATGTGCCGGTGTTCTAACCTCTACCTATCTTTCCCCTCTTTCTGGGGGAAATGTGGCCGATCATGCAATCAAAATACACCTAAGATGTCAGGCGCACAGGTGTGTGCCACAGTTTTACTAAGATACACATTTAGAGTATAACACATTTGAGGTGTCAGTTATTTCCTCACCTGTCCCAGTGTTTATCTTTTAATGAACAGGAGAGAAGTTGGGAATTTCCAGGATCCCTTCACATTCTCGGTAGTCTGTTTCTGTGTTTGAAAGGGGAATGTGTGTGCTCATGAGGCAACTCCGGCTTTGTGTTTAGAGTTTGATTAAATCGATGCTGTGGTAGAAATGGGTTTTGAAAGGATCAGATGTGACTGTTTAATGATGACAGTAGACAGAAAGTCTTCGCAAGAAGAGCAGTTGAACAATAAAGCAGTAATTTTTCCTCTCAGTGGTTCAGACAAGTTGGGGAGGGTCAGCCTTTATTTGAGGTAAAGGATGGCAGTTAGCCTTGGGGAAAACTTGGACCTTATTAGCATTGGAAAGAACTTTTAGGGGTTATCTAATTTGGTTTTTTTATTTCTCTGTAGGATCTTACTAAACCAATCTTTTTTTTTTTTGGAGACAAGGTCTCACTCTGTCACCCAGGCTGTAGTCCAGTGGCACCATCATTGCTCTCACCACAGCCTCAACCTTCTGGGCTTAGGCGATCCTGCCCCAGCCTCCCAAGTAGCTGGAACTACAGGTGCGTGCCACCATGCCTGGCTAACTTTTTGCATTTTTTTTTTTTTGGTGGAGATGGATTTCACTAAGCTGCCTAAGCTGGTCTGAATTCCTGGGCTCTAGCAGTCCTCCCACCTGGGCTTCCCAAAGTGCTAGGATTTATAAGGATGAGCCACTGCTCCCATCTTAAACCAATCTTGATAGAAGATCCTATCCTATTTTTAAAAAGCTCTAGAGAATTTGCAGGACATTTTCTTACTAGAAAGTTGCATTATTCAGTGATCTTAATTCTCAAGAGTTACTTTCTGTAGATTTCACATTTGATTAAGTAAAAAGCCACGTTTTGGTTACACCTGAAATACCATAGTTTGTTTGCTTGTTTGTTTTTGAAACCCATGTCAACAGCACTTAAAAAGAACTTCCATTTCTTTATAGACCTTTTGAGATTTGAATTCTCATTTTACTTTTCTTAATAAGTTAACAAGTATGAAAGAAAAAAATTATCTTCATTTGAACCCAAGTTTCTTTCCTTTGGAAGTGTGAACGTTCAATGAGATATTGAAGGATAAGAACCTACTAGTTGCCAGAATAAATAAGATTCTGTGTCTGGGAATTGGGGCACAAGTTATACTCTTATGTTAAACAGTAAGATAAGCAAGGTAGAAAGAACAAAGTGTTAGTTCTGCTACTTAAACTTAGAAGGAGACATATAAATAACTAATGAAGGGTGGTTTTCCTCGCAGCAACTAGCTTGTTTCCACTGAGGGGAGACAGTAGCTGGGGACTTAATGTGGCAGCAATTAGTGAAGGAAGTCAGTTATGGGGCAGGAATGGGAGGAAAGACTAGAATGGTCATATATCTGTTCAGGTTTAGCAGGGCCTGATGAGACGGCTCTTCACAAATCATGTTGTAACTGCTTACAACTTGTGGGGTGAGATTTGAGTTTCGAATGGTTTTTGCTCCAAGTGGAAGTATCTCTTGATTTTTTTTCCTAGCTGCATCTGAACGATTCCGGAGTTATTGGGATACTCAGGAATTCCCTTTAGTAGGAATTTTTGGGAAACAGATCAACAATCATGTTCTTAAGATAGTATTTTAGAACTTAGATGTTCCCAGAAGGCAGACTCGCCCCACTCTCTAGGGTTGGCCTAGGAAGTTGTAGTGCTCTGAGCAAGATAGTTAATTGGTTGATTCAATGAGATTCAATTTTTGAAAGAAAGAAGCAGTGTTTATTGGTAGAATAGGCAATTCAGAGAGTTGGGTAGAGGCAGTGTTTGCATTCCGGGTCTTGATTAAATACATGATTTGTGGCCTCAGAAGTCTGTTCCCTTCTGAATAGTTTCTAAAATGCTTCTATAATATAATTTGCAGTTTGTGACCAACTAAGAAAGGGAGCCCTGCTCTTAACCCATTTAATCTCAGAAATTTGTCTTTGTTGTCTTTCAAGACTACTTGTCATAAAGCTTGAAGTGTCATTTTTTCTTTCTTTTTTTGAATCAAGAATTTCACTCTATTGCCCAGGCTGGAGTGCGGTGGCACAATCACGGCTCACTGCAGCCTCAACCTTCTGGACTCAGGTGATCCTTCTGCCTCAGTCTCCTGATTAGCTGGGACTGCAGGTGTATGCCAGCTTGCCTGGCTAATGTTTTTATTTTTTGTATAGATAGAGTCTCAGATATGTTATCCAGGCTGGTGTTAAACTCTTGGGCTCAAGCAGTCCTCCTGCCTCAGCCTCCTAAAGTGCTGGGATTATAGGCATAAACCACCGTGCATGGCTTATTTTTCTTTCTTTCACTTTTAATAATTTTAGCTTCTGATTATAGAAATAATACATGCTTAGTGTGGGATCTTTTTTTAATTATAAAGATGTGGGGTACAATTCATGGTTAGGTATACAAATGTTGATTATGCAGATACCCTTGTTGATGAGGTGTGCCCCTCCCTCCCTAGTGTGGGATCTTAAAGCATTGGGATAATCCCTGTTTGGGGGGGGTGTTTTTTGGTGTGATCTGTTGTAAATCAGTCTTGCTGCTTTTTGATGATTTCTGAGGCAATTGTTCTGAGACACTGGTGTGATCAAGCCTCACTCTGAATCATATGTATTGAGGTAGGGAAAGTATTCAACAATTTTCTTTTTTTTTTTTGAGATGGAGTCTCATTCTGTCACCCAGGCTGGAGTGCAGTGGCACACTCACTACCACCACAGCCTCGACCTGCTGGGCTCCGGCGATCCTTCCGCCTCAGCCTTCCGAGTAGCCGGAACTACAGGCGTGCGCTACCATGCCTGGCTAATTTTTGAATTATTGTAGAGGCGAGGTCTTGCCAAGTTGCCCGGGCTTGTCTCGAACCCACAGGCTCGAGCAATGCACTCACCTTGGCCTCCCAAAGTGCTGGAATTACAGGCTGAGCCACTGAGCCTGGCCCAACAATTTTTGTAATCTGAAAAGATCAAGAAGCAGTATTATAGTTAAAATACTAACCTTAAGTGTGATGAGATTGAATTATTCCATGTAAGTATCTTGCCACCTAGTTAATAAACCCCTAAAGCAAACATTTGAGATTTTACTTTTTACATTGTGCCTGGTATGGAACAGGAACTCAGAACACGTGAGTTGAAGGAATGAACACTTGGTGGTTGAAGCCATGGGAACTGGTGAAGTAAATGGAAGAGGGCATTAGGCAGGAAGATGGGGTACCGAGGATATTGCTGGTGAATCGTGAGGACACACATACAAATACACATGGACTGTTAAAGAAGGTTGTGAAAGCACACGGTTGGAAGGAAGTGGTTTGAGTCAAACCTGGAGAAACAGTGGCTATTTCGTTAAGGAGAAACCAGGGGTAGTGATAGTAGTAGATAGCGTTTACTGAGTGTGCACTGTAAGCTCCGTCCTCTTCTGGAGCCTTCATCGCTCTGATCTTCACAAGAGCCTTGCTAGGTAAATGGCATCCCCATCTTACAAATGTTTTCCAAGTCCACACTTTATAGACTGAAGTCCAGACCGCTTAAGGAACTGGCTTAGGCTTAACAGTGAGTGGGTTGGAAGAGCCTGGGTTGGTCTCAGGTTTTCCTGACTCTCCTGTGCCATTGGATTTGGTGATACAAAATTCACGGGTAAGTTTTGAGAATTTAAATGAGATATTTAGGGAAGACAACAGATTTCATCTCTTGAGAGTTGGTCTGTAGGTGAGTCTTTTCTTGGAATTTTACTGAAATGCAGTAGCCTCTCCCCACCACATACCACACATACTTGAGAAGACTTGGGAGCTCGGCAGATCACACAAGCCATACCACACTCAGAATGTATATTTCAGAAGTGTCCTCTTTTCTTGGCAGGGAATTTTGGAAAGTCCACAGTTTTTCTCACACTCAGCATAAATTCTGTCATTTTTGACAATAAGTAACTCGTGGAATCGACTGAAAAATGCCTGCAAAGCTAGCTGTGAGACACGTTTCTTTCTTGACATGATTATGTTCCTGTTGAAAACTCCAGAATGGGGCCTTTCAAGTGCACAAGGATGGGATCACTTCAGCTCAGCAGTCTCCCAAGCACTCTGGGCACTGATACCTGCCCCGGAGGTGCTGTTCGGATTGGCCACTGGAGACCGTCCAGCCTCTAGACAGGCATCAGGTAGAGCAAGAGGTGAGAGTCAGGAGACAAGGACAAGGCAGCTCTGCCACAGACTCCGCATCTTCCTCTGGGCTCTCTTCTACGCTCACGTGTTCTGAGCCTGTAATTTCAGCCCCTCCACTCTGCCCCTTCGTGCTCCAGTCTGGGTTTGTGACTCAGCCTTGGAGAGGCCCCTGGTTCACCTTCATCTCCCTGCTGTGGGAACACTCCCTGATAGGCAGGACTAGGCCCCTGGGGGTCACAGGTGTGCTTTGGGACCTTGTTTCCTGTGCCACAGCCAAGTGACACAGAGTAGACACCTTTGCCAGAAGGCACCCACCAACCCTCTCCCATTGGGATATAGTTTTAATGGGGGAGAGTCTGACCTTAAGGAGAGTTGTATTTATATTATACTCCTTGTTAGAGTTTGCGTACTTGAAAAGTTGTACATTTTTTAGTTGTAAAAACAAGTACTTATTGAACAGTTATATGTTTTCCATAAAATTAAAATGGACATATATCGTGTTTCTTTGTACAGTAAATATGCTTTAATACTATTTTATCTGAAAAGACAAGAGTTGGAAAAATATTATGTTTTGAGAAAAACCAAGGTACAAAAGTATAAAGAAAACAAATATGTCCTGAAATTTTACAGCCCAGAGATACCCATTGAAACATTTTGATGTATGTCCTGCCCGACTTTTATATATATAGGAGGGAAAGCAGAAATAGACAATTTTGCATAAAAGGCATCATACTACACATATTTTACAGTCTTTTTTCCCCCACTTACTATGATTAATGTATTTTACCAGTCGGTATGGACAAGTAATCTTTTTTTTTTGAGTTGGAGTCTCACTTTGTTGCCCAGACTGAAGTGCGGTGGCGGCTCCCGGCCACCGCAGCCTCGACCTGCTGGGCTCCGGCGATCCTTCCGCCTCAGCCTTCCAAGTAGCTGGAACTACAGGCATGCGCTACCACACCCGGCTAAGTTTTTGATTTATTGTAGAGATGAGGTCTCGCCAAGTTGCCCAGGCGGGTCTCGAACCCGCGGGCTCAGGCAATCCACTCACCTCGGCCTCCCAAAGCACTGGGATTACAAACTGAGCCACCGAACCCGGCCGACAAGTAATCTTTTAAAGGGTGCATAAGTTTCACATTGTGAACATAATTGGTATAATTTATTTCACCAATCCCAGTTCATAATATTTAAGCTTTTCCCAGTGTAACCAAGATGTAAGCAGTATGGACATCTCCTCACACTTTAGATTTTCTCCCAAGAATACATCTCTAGGTGTGAGATTATTAGCTCAGAAAGTGAGAGTATACATTGTTAGATTCAGATCCCAATATTATTTTGTAAAATAAATTTAAGGAGGATTTACAGCTTTTTTTTTAAGGTTTGCTGGTTTCTAAAGAGCAGTTACAACAACTTAAGTGATCCAAACCTCATCTTTAAACAAATAAAACCCTTATCTCAAACAATCCAACACTGCACAGAATTGTCTTGGTGTCCCAGAGTCTCTGATAGAGTGTGGTGAGGATGCCAGTTTTCTCAAATTGACCCTTAAAGGCAACGAGTTCCAGTTAAGATGCTACCCTCTAAGGACTTTTTTTTTCTTTTTTCTCTCTCTCATTCCCTCATTTTTCCTTTCTTAACAAATTGATTCTAAAATTCATGTAGAAAAGCAAAGAGCCAAGGCAGTTTCAAAGAAAACTTTTATTAGGTAATAAGACTTATCATAAAACTATAGTAATTTGGACATATGATTTTGATCAAACAATAGAGAAATGGAATAGAATAGAAAATCCAGAAAAGTGCGAATTGTGAATATGCAGTTGGATAGATAATAGTGATGTCATTTCACATCAGTGGGGAATAGATTGCATTTTTATTAATGGGTGCTGGAACAAGTGGTTTTCTGTGTGGAAAAAAAGAAAAAAATAGATCTCCACCTGACACTTTCCAGTTGCTAAATATACGAATGTGAAAATCAAAAAATTTCAAACTGTAGACACAGGAAATCTTTATGACCTTGGAGTGCAGAAAGATTTTCCTAAAACCACTAAAGCACAAACTGTAAAGTAAAGGTCGACAAATTTGATTGTTTGAAACTTCTGCACACAGCACCCTCAAAAAGGATAAATACTTAGAAAAAAATTAACAGGAGAAGTGCAAGATTTGTAGACGGAAACATGCAAAACGTTGTGGAAATAAATTAAGGAATTCAAATAGATGAGAAGACATCTGATGTTTAGGACTTGGAAAAATTAATATTGTTGAAATGGAAATACTCTCTAGTCTGATCTACAGATTCAAAATCTTAGCTGGCTTTTTTGGAGACATTGACAAGCTGATCCTAAAATTCATATGGAAATGCATGGGACCCAAAATAGACAAAATCTTGAACAGAAAGAACAAAATTGGAGGACTCACTTCCTGATTTCAAAACCTGCTATACAGCTACAATAGTCAAGTCAAATGGTACTGGCATAAGAATGTACATATAGATCAATAAGATAGAATTGGGAGTCCAGAAATAACATTTATATTTGTGGTTGGTTTTTGACAAGAGTACCAACACAATTAAAGGGAGAAAATAATGGCCTTTTCAAAAAGTAGTGTTGCGATAAGTGGATATTCACATGTAAAAGAGCTAATTTGGACTCTTGCCTCAGACAGTTTACTCACAGTTGATTGAAGACCTAAATGTAAGAGCTAAAACCGTAAAATCTTAGAACATAAGTATAAATCTTTGTGACCTTTGAATAGGCAAAGTACAAACTACCAAAGAAAAAAACAGATAAATTGAACTTCATCAAAATTAAAACTTTTTCACATGGCTGAGAGAGAAGAGAAAAAGTTTTAAAACTTTTGTGTTTCAAAGGACATCAAGAAAGTAAAAAGACAACTCATAGAATGGGAGAAAATTTTTGTAAATCATGTAGTAAGGGACTTACTATCTGCATATATAAAGTACTCTTACAACTCTACAGTAAAAAAAACAAATAACCCAATTCATACATGGGCAAATAATTTGAACAGACATTTCTCCAAAGATGATATACAAGTGGCTAATGAACATATGAAAAGATGCTCACTATCATTAGTTATTAGGGAAACACAAATCAAAACCACTGTAAGGTACTACTTCACACCAAAGGATAACTAAAATAGAAAGCCAGCTATTGGGTTTTTTTGTTTTTTCTTTTTGAGTCAGGGTCTTACTCTACCATCTAGACTGGAGTGCAGTATCATGATCATGGCTCACCACGACCTTGATCTCCTGGGCTCAAGTGATCTTCCCACCTCAGCCTCCTGAATTCTGGGACTATAGGCATATGCCACACACCCAGCTAATTTCTTTCTTTCTTTCGTTTTTTTTTTTTTTTTGTAGAGATGGGATCTTACTATGTTGCTCAGTCTGGTCTCAAACTCCTGGGCTCAAGCGATCCTCCCACTGCCTCTGCCTCCCAAAGTGTTGGGATTAACCACCGCACCTGGCCTGTAGGGCAGTCGTCTGTAAAGGATTGGAGAACTTTTTTTTTTTTTTTTTTAATTTAAATTAAAAATTGTTTTTTTTGAGTTGGAGTCTCACTTGGTTGCCCAGACTGGAGTGCAGTGGCCGCTCCCGGCCACCGCAGCCTCGCCTGCTGGGCTCCAGGGATCCTTCCGCCTCAGCCTTCCGAGTAGCCGGAATTACAGGCACGTGCTACCACGCCTGGCTGATTTTTTGATTTATTGTAGAGATGAGGTCTCGCTGCCCAGGCGGGTCTCGAACCCGCGGGCTCAGGCAATCCACTCACCTCAGTCTCCCAAAGGCGTGGGATTACATGCTGAGCCACCGAGCCCGGCTCTTTTTTCCTGATTTTTTTTCCCACTGATTGTAGCAGTTATCAGTATGCAGCATGATATTGTGTATCTGTTTGCTTCTCTGCCATCTGCCTCCCTCACTGGCGTGTAAGCACTGTATTTCTAGTGCTTGAATCATTCCTAGTTCATAGGAGGGGCTCAATAAGGATTAATGGAGTGAATGAATGAATGATAACTTTGTTTTCTTTAATGGAAAAAATATTGAAAGTATATAAGCTAAACCTCAAGTTTTGATAAACCTAAGTGTTAAGTGTATTTTAATTTCTTTTTTGTATTATAGTATAATATTACATATGTACTTTGCTGATTGACAAAAACTAGCTCCCTAAAATTATCCATGCATCCATCCTTCCATATTTATTTTTTTGAGCCATGGTCTCACTCTGTCACCCAGGCTCGAGTGCAGTGATGCGATCACAGCTCACTGCAGGCTCGACCTCCTGGGCTCGGGTCATTCTTCTTTCTTAGCCTCCTGAGATGCTGGGACTACAGGCATGCACTAGCACGCCCAGGTAATTTTTTTTTTTGAGTTGGAGTCTCACTTCGTCACCCCAGCTGGAGTGCAATGGCATGCTCACGGCTACCCCAGCATCGACCTGCTGGGCTCTGGCAATCCTTCTGCCTCAGCCTTCCAAGTAGCTGGAACTACAGGCGTGCACTACCACGCCCGGCTAATTTTTGATTTATTGTAGAGACGAAGTCTTGCCAAGTTTGCCCAGGTGGGTCTTGAACCTGCAAGCTCAGGTAATCCACTCGCCTCGGCCTCCCAAAGTGCTGGGATTATCGGTTGAGCCACCGAGCCTGGCCAATTTTTTGATTTTCTTGTAAAGGTGGGGCCTCACAGTGTTGTCCAGGCTGGTCTTGAACTCCTGAGTTCAAGCAATCCTCTTGCCTTAGCCTCCCAGAGTGCTGGGATTACAGCCGTGAGCCGTTGTGCCTAGCCTTTCTAAAATAATATTATAGACACGTACAAGAAATAGATTGTGTTGGAGCTTATCCCACTAAAGATTGCCTAATTCCTAGGTTCAGGTTTACAGATGTGTGAGGTAATAGTCTGGATATAGACTGTTTCTTCCTATATCTGACTTCTTTCTGCCCCCTCCCTCACGGAGCAGCCTCTGGCCAAGGCTGGTCTCTGCAGGATATGCATATTTCCAGTCACAAGTCACTGGATGCTGTGACCAAGCAGAGCTGAGAGCAATGTAGGTGACACCCTTAATAAATGTAATTGTAAACACCATATAGCAATTTGAATAACTAACTTGCTTGACTATAAAACTGCTTGCTGTACTGTCCTGAGGCACAGATTCTTTCCTCACTGACTGGCCACCATTGGTGCCTTCCATAAATTTTAATAAGCCAGTGTCTTCTCTGCTGGACCTCTAGGAGATTTCTCCTAGGAATAGGTAAAGAACCTTACCCCCACGCCCGCTCAGATCTGGGGCTACTGTTACAAGGCGATTACTGGGGGCTTTCTGAATGCTTTTACTAGTGTGGGGCGACAGCATGTAAGAAGTAGGAAGAGGTCCCTGAAGGTCCTGATAGTCTGGAAATGGCCCAGACATCCTCTGGTGGACCTCAGCGTCTCTCTTCCTGAGGGGCAGTGGATCCGGTGGTGAGCTCTGCAGCCTGCCCATGGTCTTGCCAAGGTTTTGGCTGTGAGACACTGGCTGGTGCCATAGGAAAGGGGAGAGCTGTAACTGGTGACTTACCACTCCTCTCTTCTCACACCAAGAAGCCTGGCTGGGGAACTTGGCCTGTTATCCCCAGCAGACTGTGATGGATCTACCTGGTAGACACCAGCAGCTTGTGCTCACCGGTAATATGGTGGCCTCCTGCAGAAGCTTAGCTTTTGATTTATTGTAGAGACGAGGTCTCACCAAGTTGCCTAGGCTGTTTTTGAACCTGTGAGCTCAGGCAATCTTCTTGTCTCTGCATTCCAAAGTGCTGGGATTACAGGTGTGAGCCACCAGGCCCAGCAAGTTTAGCTTTTATATAGGCAAAGGAAGCAGGTTATTTCCAGGACAGCTAAATTCATTGGTGCTAGACCTCATTTCTTAAAAACAGACATTTTCTTCGCAGAGAAAACTCATACAGTCATTAATCTCAATCTACATGTAGCTAATAACATGAATAGCAAAAATAACTAATTATGTAAAAGCAAAAATGAACATGGAAGATGAGCTTAAAGTAAAACTCTAATAATAGTAAACCACCGATGGTTTGAAAATCATCAGATTAAGTTGTAATACCTCTGAAATACTTAAAGGAAATGTTGATTTGTAGAAAGTCTTGGGCAATAAACTAAGACTAAGAAATGGCCATAAATGGAAAATGTAAAAACTGGATTCTGGTCCCAGCTTTGATATGTAACTTTTTTGTGACTGTTGACAACTTGCTTAATCTTTCCTTGATTTTTGTCAGTTAAGTGAAGAGGAAGAATGAGCCAGCTGGAGAAACACTTGTAAAGAAAATGCTTATCACATTGTATGGATTTTTCATCTTACATCCTTAAATATAAATTTCTTGCACTTATATATAGAGGTTACATATAGGATTTAAAAAAAAATTCTTTTATTTATTGCAGAGATGAGGTCTTGCCAATTGCCCAGGCTTGTCTTGATTCTGTGATCGCTGGCAATCCTCTCACTTAGGCCTCCAAAGTGCTGGGATTATAGGCGTGAGCCACTGTGCCCGGCCACATGTAGTACTCTTAGAATGGTTTGCTTATTCTCTTTTATTTATTTATTTTTAGTTTTTTGTGTCAGGGTCTCACTCCGTTACCCAGGCTGGAGTGCAGTGGCACGATCATGGCTCACTGCAACCTTGACTTCCTGGATTCAGGCAATCCTTCTGCCTCAGCCTCCCAAATAGCTAGGACTACAGGTGTGCATCACCATGCCTGGCTAATTTTTTGATTTATTGTAGAGACAAAGTCTTGCTGTGTTTCCCAGGTGGGTCTCGAACTCCTGGGTTGAAGTAATCCCTCGTCTCAGCCTCCCAAAGTGCTGGAATAACAAGCATGAAACACTGCCCCAGCCCTCTTTTATATTTATATCCATTTTCTCTTAAATAAAGACTATACAATTCTTGAATATAAGAATAAACCCTTATTTGTATAGACAAATCCAGAGTATGGTTCTTGACATATAAATAGAAGTTAAATGCTTGTAAAATGAGTGAAAAAAAGGGCTCTGGGTTCCTAGTAGAAGCTTTAATGTCTGAAAATTATTTTTGCGTTTTTGAAAATGTTGAAAATTTAAACATGAGAAATCTCCTCCTCTGGGCATGTGAAATTCAAGGGAGGGAAGATCAAGCTGTGAGAGGTTTCCTGAGGCCAGCAGTGCCAGGAGTGAGGTGAACATGTGGCCTGCTGTGCATTGTGCCTTCTGCCTCTGTCTTTAATTCCTTCTTCTCTCCTGGGAAGGTAGATATGTTTTATTGATTCTGGATAGTGTGCATAAAAGACCTTTAGAGACTAAAGTAGTTGTTTCTGCCTTTTATTCTCTTAGGCAGATGGAGTGAGGGAGTAAGACGCCTCTGTTCCACTAACTGGATTGGGCTGAGCTGGGGTAAGATGGGTTCAGTCCAGGGCAGTGTCTTAGGGTGGGATCCATGGCATGTATGTTGCAGGCCCCGCCGCCTAGCATGGCTTCATCTGCTAATTGTGTGACATGCTCTGATCCAGCTCAGCCCTCCAGCCTCTCCAGCACTTGGTAAACATCCTGTGCAGGGAACTGGCCATATATCTGGACTCTTTTAGAATTTAGTCTGTCATGCTAACACATCCAGCTGTTGTAAGCTTAGCTGGCTTTTCGGCTTTTCTTTCCCTTGGTAGAATTCTGCCTGTGGCAAACCCTGTTAACATCAGCCCATGCTCAGACTTCACGAGTACCACAAGGAGAGAACATGACTGGAGTTTCAGCTCACTTGGAAAGGCCTCTTTCCTTCCTGGGGCGCAGAGGGGCAAAGTGGCGGGGCTGGAATTGTGGGCTCAGAACATGTGAGTGCTGGAGAGAGTTCAGAGGAATGTGGAGTCTGTGGCATAGCTGCCCCTGTCCTTGTCTCCTGACTCTCACCTCCTGCTCCACCACGGCACCGGTCTAGAGCCTGGACAGTCAAGAGGAGGCCAGTCAGAATGGTACCTTCGGGGCAGATATCAGTGCCCAGTGTGTCCGGGAGACCACTGAGCTGCAGTGTTCCCATCCTCATGCACTTGAAGGCCCCATTTTGAAGTTTCTAACAGGAACATGGTCATGTCAAGATAGAAATGTGTCTCACAGCTATCTTTGCAGGCATTTCTCAATCGATTTCACACAAGATACTTACAAAAATGACAGAATTTATGCGAGTGCGAGAAAAACTGTGGACTTTTCACAATTCCCTGCCAAGAAAAGAGGACACTTCTGAAATATACATTCCAAGTGTAGCATGTTTTGTGTGATCTGTAGAGTTCCCAATTCTTCTCTGAGTATGTATGGTATGCAGTGGGGAGAGGCTAGCACATATAAGTAAAATTCCAAGAAAAGACAATTTCAGCAGAACCGATTTTAAGGGGCAACAGAAATATACCACTCAAAACTGAATAGGGTTCATTTACTGGAAAAGTTATGACAGCAGTTCTTTGATTGCTGAAGAATATTGGGTAGTTCATATTGGACATGACATTTTTTTGTAATTCCAACTGTGCACCAGATGGGCAGGTTCTGTCTCCTGTAGCATGTGGCTGGGTGTGCTGATTTGCTTAAAGAAGTCATGCCTCTGTGATTTTGTATTCATATCAGAAGTGTATGCTTTTGTTTCCCAATAATTACTTCACCATGATTGCACCATTATATAGTTACTCCCCATCCTTTCATGGGCTTCTTGAAACCTTTACTCGGGATCATTCCTTCTAAGTTAGTTTACAGTGTAATTCCAAATTGCTTTTTGTTTTTTTTCCCCAAGACTAAAGAGACAGAAGGTAACACATAATCCGGGGTTTTCTTTTGCTATAAAGGACATCATCAGGATGCTTGGCAAAATCTGAGAAGTATCATAACTACAACTGACTCAAAAATAGTTCAGGAAGGGAATTCATTCTCTCTCACTACCCCCACTAGATTACACTTTTTTTTTAACCAATTGAGAGCAGATCGCATCTTGGGTTCTCTTTCCCTCTTTAGCACAGGGTTGTAAGCGTCTGATGGTTCCACAAGACTTGTGAAATATGCACCAGTCTCTCGCTCTAGGCTACCTCTTTTCTTTATCTTCTTAGGCAACTGCTTTTAATTTTAGCAGATTCTTTTGATGTTTACCTCTGTATTTTTTTTTTTTTTTTTGAGATGGAGTCTCACTCTGTCACCCAGACTGGAGTGCAGTGGCTGCTCCCGGCCACCGCAGCCTCCACCTGCTGGGCTCCGGCGATCCTTCCGCCTCAGCCTTCCAAGTAGCCGGAATTACAGGCATGTGCTACCACGCCCGGCTGATTTTTTGATTTATTGTAGAGATGAGGTCTCGCTGCCCAGGCGGGTCTTGAACCCGTGGGCTCAGGCAATCCACTCACCTCAGCCTCCCAAAGGCGCGGGATTACAGGCTGAGCCACCGAGCCCGTCTTACCTCTGTATTTCTAAGCAATATACTTGTGTTGCTGCTTCTTGATTTTTCAGTACTGGACATTATTTATGGACTTATCTCTACTGGAAGAGAATCTTCCTAGGTGCAGATTCTTTTTGGAAAGTCTGTGGCAAGAAGTTTGATGTGATTGGAGCAGAGTCCTTGGGGGAGGAGAAAGAAGTAATGGCAACTTGAGGACCTGGAGACTTTGACTGGCACCATGGTGGCACATGTAGATTGAGTTTTGATTCTGTTCAAAAGTTGAGACTTGAGATTTCATCTTGTATAGACAGTGGAATTCTTTGAACAGGGGAGTGTCTTAATCATATTTATTTTGAGAGAAATATTGGAGTGCTGGGAGAGTCCTGGTGGCAGGGAGACCAAGGGAAGAAGAGTATTGTAATTGTCTACATAGAAAGAGGCATTGAGATTGTCTTTTAATTGAAGAGTAGAATGTGTGACTTAGGTGTACAGTTTGTGATTTTTTTCCCTTGTATATACTGTTTCCCATACTCCCCAAGATACAGAACATTTCCAGCCTCCTTAAAGTTTCCCTTGTGCCCACAGGAAGATCTTTAACTGAGGCATAGAAATTCATTACTAGGCCAGGTGCAGTGGCTCACGCCTCCAATCCTAGCACTTTGGGAGGCAGAGGTGAGAGGATTGCCTGAGCCCGTGGGTTCGACACCAGCCTGGGAAACTTAGCAAGACCGCATCTCTACAATAAATCTAAAAATTAGCCAGGTGTGGTAGCACGCGTGCCTGTAGTTTCAGCTACTTGGAAGACTGGGGCAGAAGGATGGCCTGAGCCCAGCAGGTCATGGTTGCGGTGGCCAGCCTGGATGACAGAGTGAGACTCCAATTCAAAAAAAAAAAAAAGAGGGCCAGGCTTGGTGGCTCAGTCTGTAATCCCGCACTTTGGGAGACCGAGGTGAGTGGATTGCCTGAGCCCGTGGGTTTGAGACCCACCTGGGCAACTTGGTGAGACCTCATCTCTACAACAAATCAAAAATTAGCCAGGTGTGGTAGTGCGCACCTGTAGTTCCAGCTACTTGGAAGGCTGAGGCGGAAGGATCGCCGGAGCCCAGCAGGTCGAGGCTGTGGTGGCCGGGAGCGGCCACTGCACTCCAGTCTGGGCAACGGAGTGAGACTCCAACTCAAAAAAAAAAAGAAATTCATTACTAGTTCTAGGTGGAAGCCAGAAAATCAGGTGGAGCTAAAGATAACTCCAGACTTGGGAATTGGATGGTGATACTGTTGACCAATGGGTAACACAGGCAGAGGGTCAGGCTTAATTGACGGGGGGATTAGGATGGTGAGATAAGGAGTTCAGCCTTAGTCTTGTTGAGTTTGAGATGCCCATGAGACGTCTAAGCGGAGCTATATTGGAGGCAGGTGTCTATATAAGTGTGGCGTTCTGGAAAGGAGTTTGGGATTGCCTTCTAGATTTGTGCACACTCATCAGCATGTAAAGTCTATCCGAGAACTAATAAGTGGGTGAAAGTTCACTAGGGTAAGATGCCAGATGAGGCAGGCGTGGTGACTCAAGCCTGTAATCTCAGCACTTTGGGAGGCAGAGGTGAGAGGATTTCCTGATCCCAGGGGTTCGAGATCTGCCTGGGCGACATGGTGAGATCTCACTTCTATAAATAAAAAAAATTATCTGGGCATGGTGGTGTGTGCCTGTAGTTCCAGCTTCTTGGAAGAATCACTCAAACCCAGCAGGTTGAGGCTGAGGTGGCTGTGAGCGTGCCACTGCACTTTAGCCTGGACAACAGTGATACTCCGACCAAAAAAGAAAGAAAACTGGTTTAGAAGGTTATAGGCAAGAAGTATGCCTTCTTCTCCATCCTACTCCCCACCCCAGTTTCTTGTGTCTTTCTTCTAGACAATTTTAGTCAAGTATAAATATATAGTATGTAGGTTTCTCTTTTTTTTTTTAAAGATGTGGAGTACAATTCAGGGTTAGGTATACATATGTTGATTATGCCGGTACCCTTGATGAGGTGTGCCCCTCCCTCCCCTAGCAGTTTCCCTCAACTGACAATCCCACCCCCATCCCCTGGCAATTTCCCACTGCCAATCCCTTTCTTATAGTATTATGATAATTGTTCAAGGTCTGCTTATGAGTGAGGTTTATCTTTTGATTATACTTTTCCATAGTTGCTTTGGTTAAGAGTGCCTTTTCAGCTACTTAATAATCATTGAATGACAGCCTTACAGGCTTGTGGATCTAATGGTTTGTTAGTTTGATTTTTAAATTTTTCTCCTTCTCTTGTCCCATAATTTATTTTGTGGTGATATGCTTATAGTCTTGGCTGGAAAAAATTTTCTTTTTTTTTTTGGATTCTGTTGTGTATTTTTGAACTGTAAGAGAATGTTTCTTGGTAGTCACTGGAGATTTTAAATCTTCCCTTAATAATACTAACATAGTGTCACATTCTTGTCTGCTTAATATGAACAGACTGATACCTATTTATTTAACCTGGAGGGAGTGATATACTAATATTTTTCCTGATTACCTTGTTGATAGTATAATTCTCAAGTTCCAAGAACTGTAGGACCATTCAAGAACGCTTTTGGTGCATCCAGAATCTGAAATACACCATGAGTTTGTAGCCTGTGTTTTGTTTAGAGTTAACTTGCTCTCACTGACAATCCACTTGAGATGTCAGATCTGGGTTCCAGAAATGCCGTGATATTTATTGTTTAATCAGGGGATTTGTTTTTGAAAGAGCACAGAGCTTGATGTATGTTTTCATTCATTTAATAAATATGTATTGAGCTTCTGTGAGGTGCCACTTTCTGTAATATCAACAGTAATAAAAGGAAATGTTATTAGGTGTTAATTTTTTATTGGCATTTAGTAAGTACTACCCTGGGTGCTAGGTGTGCAATAATGAACAAAACAGGCCTGGTGATTTCCTCATACTATGCATGTATAAAATGATAATCCCATTACTATTGTTTGAATCATGTGAAAGATAAAATTTAGCATTGATCTTTAAAGGTGAGATAATTTTGTTCTCTCTGAATTCTGAGACTTTTTCACCTATGAGAGGTTTGTCTATTGGCCTGTTCACCTGCCCCTGCATTATCAGTCGCTCCATTTATGACTGAAGCCACATTCAAAAATCACTTCATAGTTGAACCTCAATTCTTTGGTTTTTTTTTTTTTTTTTGAGTTGGAGTCTCACTCTGTCACCCAGACAGGAGTGCAGTGGCCGCTCCCGGCCACCACAGCCTCGACCTGCTGGGCTCTGGCGATCCTTCCGCCTCAGCCTTCCGCGTAGCCGGAATTACAGGTGCGCGCTACCATGCCCGACTCATTTTTGATTTGTTGTAGAGATGAGGTCTTGCCAAGTTGCCCAGGCGGGTTTCGAACCCGCGGGCTCAGGCAGTCCACTCACCTCAGCCTCCCAAGGCGCGGGATTACAGGCTGAGCCACCGAGCCCGGCCTGAACCTCCATTCTTTAAGATACACTTAATTTTAAATAAGGATTTGATAGAATCACACACTACTTAATAATGGGTTAACTTCCTTCTTCCTAGATAGTCCAGCCTACAGTATGAATTTACTTGGTCCTGCTCATTTGGGTGTGTCTGACGTCAAGGCATATTTTTTTTTTTTTTTGAGTTGGAGTCTCACTCTGTCGCCCAGACTGGAGTGCAGTGTCTGCTACCGGCCACTGCAGCCTCGACCTGCTGGGCTCCGGCGATCCTTCCGCCTTAGCCTTCCAAGTAGCCGGAATTACAGGCATGCGCTACCATGCCCTGCTGATTTTTTGATTTATTGTAGAGATGAGGTCTCACTGCCCAGGTGGGTCTTGAACCCGCGGGCTCAGGCCATCCACTCACCTCAGCCTCCCAAAGGCGCGGGATTACAGGCTGAGCCACCGAGCCTGGCTAAGGCATATCTTTTTAATAGAGATCCGCCCACGGCATTCTTGACCTGTAAATTGGCTGCACAGTAGCTGGAGACTGTGGGGCTCTGTCATTTTCCTGCCTTTTAATGATATGTACACTTGAGAGTAAATAGTTTACATAATTTCATAGTTAAGGAGAGTTTGGCACTGATACTAAACACAGTGTTGGTAAGGCGAAGTACTTTCAGATATGGTTTTTTAAAGAGATGAGCAGACTTATTTCTCTTGCCATTTATTTATTTATTTAGAGTCATCTCACTCTGTCATCCTTTCTGGAGTGCAGTGGCACGCTCATAGCCACCACAGCCTTGACCTGCTGGGCTCAGGCGATCCTTCTGCTGCAGCCTTCCAAGTAGCTGGAACTGTAGGTGCACACCACCACAGTCGGATAATTTTTTGTAGAGATGAGATCTTGCCAAGTTGTCCAGGCTGGTCTTGAATCCTTAGGCTCAAGGAATCCTCTGCCTCCACCTCCCAAAGTGTTGGAATTCTAGGCGTGAGCTACCGTGCTTGGTTCTTGTTTTTTTAAACTGCTTTTTATTTTTTTCTGCCAAGCTGAATAGCTTTTTTTTTTTTTTTGAATTGGAGTCTCACTCTGCCACCCAGACAGGCCACCACAGCCTCGACCTGCTGGGGCTCCGGCGATCCTTCTGCCTCAGCCTTCCAAGTAGCTGGAATTACAGGCGTGCACTACCACATCCGGCTAATGAATAGCTTTTTAATATTGTTATGTTGTTAACTTTTTTTTTTTTTGAGTTGGAGTCTCACTCTGTCACCCAGACTGGAGTGCAGTGGCCACTCCCGGCCACTGCAGCCTCGACCTGCTGGGCTCCGGCGATCCTTCCGCCTCAGCCTTCCGATTAGTCGGAATTACAGGCATGCTGCCCGGCTGATTTTTTGATTTATTGTGGAGATGAGGTCTCGCTGTCCCGGTGGGTCTCGAACCCGCGGGCTCAGGCAATCCACTCACCTCAGCCTCCCAAAGGCACGGGATTACAGGCTGAGCCACCGAGCCCGGCATGTTGTTAACTTTTAAACAATTAACAAAATTTTCCAATATTGGCTTATTTCTAGCTATTCTCTTCTAGCTATTCTCTTCTTACCCCCGTATTTAAGTTTCTGTTTTGAATATTGACACGAACTTCCACCCCTTGGTAGAAGAGATGGAAAGACCTAAAGCAGTTTTATAAGTAGTTTCCAGAAGTACTTATTTAGGTCATCAAGTTGAATCAGCACCAGCAGATCTTATCCATATGTCATGCCTGCCTGAATGCCTTTCTTTTGTCTTTCCAAACTGTTCCAACTGACAACATTCAAGCAACTTTCCAAAGTGACATCGCCAGAGTACGATATTCTAAAATATCTTTAACCCTTGGATATGTATAGCAATTTGTATAGTTAATGTAAATTTTCATTAATTTGCTTTCTTATGTTTCTATCATATCTCTAATCAGGTTGCCTTAGAGGGCAAGGAGGCATCTCTTAATTCTTTGGGACTTTTCATAACTCTAATATAAGGCTAAATTGACAACATGTGCCTAGTCAATTATGATGGACGATGCCCACAGCTGTTATTCCCAAGTTCAGATTAAAGTTAACACACAAATTTCCTGTCTAGTGAGTTTTGTAAAACAAAGTTTCGTTAAAATTGACCAAAAAGTGAATAGTTTTAATCTATGATATCAAAAGTAAAGTAGCTTGGTTTTTGTATCTTAAAATCCAAGTATCCCAAAGGTTAAAAGAAGGGATAGTTATGCAGTGTTTAGAAGTAGGTGCTTAGTTCAAGATGAAGGGGGACAGATGAATTCATGACAGTTACTCATCCTTCTCACCATTTCTCTCTGTGTTCCGATTCACTTTCTACTTTTATACGATGCTGGGCCATACTTCTACAAGTATCGTACTTTTTTGCATAATTTATTTGTGTTGTCACTAGCAACAAAGGGTAAGATGAGTCACATGTTTCTATAGAGGCCAAGTGCTATTATTTGGAATTATTTGGAATACTGTGACTGGGTAGCTTTAATAATGTCTGGCAGTAAAACATTTGCAAATATTGCTAGGTGCCGTGGCACTTGCATGGAGTCCCAACTGCTCAAGAGGCTGAGGTGGGAGGCTGAGATAGGAGGGTGGCTCGAGCCCAGGAGTTCAGGCTGTAGTGAACTGTGCTCTCATCACCACACTCCAGCCTGGGTGACAGAATGAGATCTTGCCTCCAAAAAACAAAACAAAACAAAAAAACCACTTACAAATATTATACATACTAAAACTGAATTTACTTTTAAACTTTTTTTTTTTGAGTTAGAGTCTCACTCTGTCACCCAGGCTGGAGTGCAGTGGCATGCTCATGGCTACCGCAGCCTCAACCTGCTGGCTCAGGTGATCCTTCCACCTCAGCCTTCCAAGTAGTTGGAAATACAGACACATACCACCACACCTGACTAATTTTATTTATTTATTTATTGTAGAGACGAGGTCTCACCAAGTTGCTCAGGCTGGTCTCAATCCCCTGGACTCAGGCAATCCTCTTGCCTCCACCTCCCAAAAGTGCTGGGATACCCACTTGAGCCACTGTGCCTGGCCTACTTTTAAACTTTTGACCACTTTATTTGTAAGCTAATATACTATTTTCCAGGATAGACTTTCTCTTTGTTGATTGATTTATCTCTCTCTGTGTGTGTGTGTGTGTGTGTGTGTGTGTGTGTGTTGTGTATTTATATATACTTTTTTTTTTTTTTTTTTTAAGACAACGTCTTGCTCTACCACCAGTGCCCAGCTACATTTTTATTGTCTTGTAGGGATAGGGTCTCACCCTGTTACCTAGACTGATCTCCCAGCCTCAAGTGATCCCCCTGCCTTGGCCTTCTACATTGCTGGGATTACTGTCATAAGCCACTGCACCCAGCCCTGATTTATATTTTTTTTGTTTTCCTTATTACAAAAAAGGAAATTATGCATTGTCCAATCATAGCATTTTAGGAACTGTTTCAGAAAATTAAATAATGATAAAAATCAGTGCTAGGCATTGTTCTTAGGCAGCCCTTCTCACTCCCCTTTTTTTTTTTGAGTTGGAGTCTCACTCTGTCACCCAGACTGGAGTGCAGTAGCACGCTCCTGGCCACCGCAGCCTCGACCTGCTGGGGTCCAGCGATCCTCTGCCTCAGCCTTCCAAGTAGCTGGAACTACAGGCGCGCGCTACCACGTCCGGCTAATTTTTGATTTATTGTAGAGATGAGGTTTCACCAAGTTACCCAGGCGGGTCTCAAACCTGCGGGCTCAGGCAATCCACTCACCTCAGACTCCCAAAGTGCTGGGATTACAGGCTGAGCCACTGAGCCCGGCTTTTTTTTAACTGTTCATCTGAAAAGAAGTATGCCTTGCTTGGATCTTAGGGTTTCATTTGACTATTACTTACAAAATTCTTGAGGTATAATTCTGCAGATCTCTGAGGACTCAGATTTTAAGCAGAAACCTTTTTCTTACTGTGTTCAAAATAAACATTTTCATCCTCTCTTTTAGATCCATCATGTTACACAAAATGGAGGATTGTATAAAAGACCATTTAATGAAGCTTTTGAAGAAACTCCTATGCTGGTTGCCGTGCTCACATATGTGGGATATGGTGTACTCACCCTCTTTGGATATCTTCGTGATTTCTTAAGGCATTGGAGAATTGAGAAGTGTCACCATGCAACAGAAAGAGAAGAACAAAAGGTAATTGTTAGGCAGTCTTTGATTCTGTAAATAGAAGCCCTTTATGGAAATCTTAGTATTTCTGAACAAAATTGTTCCCTTAGAAATTTGGGTACACATTAAGATAAGAATATTCCAGCTGCAGTTAAATGAAAACTTTCCACAAAGAAAGCTGAAAATAAGGTTAAAGTCATGGAAAAATCAAAGCATTTAACGTTTTAAATTTAATCACTATAAGAACCTAGTGAGGTAGGCATCACTATCCCTAGTTTCTGGATTAAAAAGCTAACATTCACAAGCTAAGTAATGCTTTCTAGTGCCAGGGCTGGTATGTGGGCACGGGACCGTGACAAGCCAAGAGCTGTGCTGAAGCCCACACTTCATATTGTGTCCTGAGTTGTGTTTTCAATTTTCTGAAAAGATTGTGCTCTTTAGAACTGATGACATGTTTTCTCTAGATGTATTACATATAGTTGTCAGGTTCACAGATGAGCTCCTATTTCCAAACAAACAAGGCCTGAAACTGAATGTGGCCACGTGATTGTTGACAGGAGAAAGCAGTCTTGTTTTAGTAACAGAGAGCAGAGGTGCTCACGTCCTCTCTGGGAGGAGGGACTCATTCACTGTGCTTGGCTTTTCTCTATATTCATTTGTGCTGTTGGGGGTTTTCCTTTTTTGTTGTTTTTAAACTTGTCACTGACTTGAAGCTCACCTCTGGAGTTTTACACATTACATACGTATTACCTATTCTCAATAAATAAGTACAATTAGGGCAAAAAATGCCTGGTTTTATTAAAAAGAAAACCTGTTTGTTCTTGATATGGGACATAGGGAGAGGCCATTCTGGAGAATACCCCAGAGAAAGCTCCAGGTTGGAGAAGCACTGAAGATGTGAGGCTTTTGCATTGTTGTCCATCATACTTCTCACCTTTATGGTGCCTTAGAGGAAGAAAACGTGTGGGTGAGAAGGGCATCACTGAGAGGAGCCAGTGGACGCTGTCTGTATAAGAAGCTTCAAGAAATGGGTGGTGGTCTCATGGTATGAAGGGGAAGAGTGCACCAGGAAAATGTGGGAGAGAAAGAACCTTGTCAGCTGTGGGGAAGACAGAACCACTCAGGATGGGTTTGGCCTGAAAGACTGGCTCCTAGGGAAGGCAGTGCAGTCCTCCTCTCCCCCCTGTCGTCCTGTGCCCACATCCCAGTGTGGGCAGCATGCGGTGGCCATTCTGCTCATTACCCTTAATGCCCAAAAGGTAATTTCATTAAGAAGGGATAAGGTCTCACTGTCCCCCAGGCTGGAGTGCAGTGATCCTGGCTCACCACAGCCTCGACCTCCTGTGCTCAGGTCATCCTTCCGCCTCAGCCTCCTGTGTAGCTGGGACTATAGGTGAGCACCGCCATGCCTGGCTAATTTTTGTATTTTTTTTGTAGAGACGAGGTCTCACTATGTTGCCCAGCCTGGTCTCAAACTCCTGGCCTTAAGCAGTCCTCCTGCCTCAGCTTCTCAAAGTGCTGGGATTACAGATGTGAGCTATTGCGCACAGCCAAGACGGTATTTTTTTGAATACCAAATGCAGGCAAAGCCCTACATCCAGAACTTGATCCAGAAGGCCAAACTAGTTTTCATCATTGCAAACATATTTAACCAATTCTTTTGATTCTCCTTCTGTTCTGTGCCTGAGTGTGTCTACCTGGAGTTCATTCTCAGTATGCTGATTTCAGACACCTCTCAGTTACTACTTGCCATGCTCTTACCCTGTTGTACAGGGTTGCAGTTACTTGTTCACAGGCCTGGATCCTCTTACTAGACTGCGTTGATGGCGGTTGTGACTGATGGTAGCTCAAGTTTTACTTATATATTCATGCTAAAAACTCTGTATCCACAAGGCCCTCTCATGCCTACCTGACACATAGTATAAACTTAACTCATTCGCGACCACTGTCATGAATTCACATCATTCTAAATTCTGTTCTTGGTTGCTGCTGACGTGATTTACCTCATCGTGAAAGACTGTCTTTAAGGGTTTATAATCCGAATAAAAATACAAAGTATGGAATGCTAGTCAGAGTGGTGTCTGAGGCAAATACTGGATATGGTTGCAACTTTCAACAGTGTTGTTAAAAAGGTGACAATTTAGAAAAGACCATCTTACTTGTGTTTAACAACAGAAGTTTGCGGCAACCAGCTTCTGATTTTTTTTTTTTTTTTTCACCTGCTCTCAGTATTAGGAAAGTGAAAATTTGCCTATCACAAATGTGTTAATAATTGACATGTAGGTCTGGGGGTGGGAGAAGTGCTGATTGTGGTGTCACAAAGGCATGAGGAAAGTTTGGAAGAACCGGAAATGTGACTATATGAGAAATTGTGTTTTGAAAGTTGTGCTAAGGAGTTTGGTAGGTAGTGAAGAGCCTGGGGCAGGTTTTTTTTTTTCTTTATGGGGTTTCACTATGTTGCCTAGGCTAGCTGGGGCAGTTTTTTTTGTTTTTTTTTTGAGTTGGAGTCTCACTCTGTCGCCCAGACTGGAGTGCAGTGGCCACTCCCGGCCACCACAGCCTCGACCTGCTGGGTGCCAGCAATCCTTCCGCCTCAGCCTTCCAAGGAGCTGGAACTACAGGTGCGCGCTCTCATGCCCGGCTAATTTTTGATTTATTATAGAGATGACATCTTGCCAATTTGCCCCGGCGGGTCTCGAACCCGCAGGCTCAGGCAATTCATTTACCTTGGCCTCCCAAAGCATGGGATTATAGGCTGAACCACCGAGCCTGGCCAGGGGCAATTTTTAATACAGGGAGTGACCACAGCTAGTCCAGCTAGTGCAGGAAGTGTGATGAATGAATGAAACAAGAAGATGTGTCTGAATCACCTTGTGAATGAGTACATCATCTTTGGAACTTGTTTCATGTTTCGGGGGTAAATTGACGATGTAAGTAGGGGGGCTGCCTGTGTACACTTTGTGTGAAAGAATTTGGACACACAGAAGTTTTATTTTTTAGAAAGCAGTATTATTGAGAGGACAGAAAAGCTCCCACAGTGGGAGGGGACCCAAAGGGGTTGCCAGATTTTATTCTTTTTTTTAGTTGGAGTCTCACTCTGTCGCCCAGACTGGAGTGCAGTGGCCGCTCCCGGCCACTGCAGCCTCGACCTGCTGGGCTCCAGCGATCCTTCCGCCTCAGCCTCCCAAGAAGCTGGAACTAGCACACCCGGCTAATTTTTTGATTTATTGTAGAGATGAGGTCTCGCCAAGTTGCCGGTCTCGAACCCGCAGGCTCAGGCAATCCACTGACCTCAGCCTCCCAAAGGCGCGGGATTACAGGCTGAGCCACCGAGCCTGGCTGCCAGATTTTATTCTTAAGTAGTTCTAATTTTGTTGTGGAAACAAGCACTTCAAATGTATGGGCCTTTGCAAAATCATTATTGAATTATGTGAAGCTGTAGAACCAAGTCACATTGAATTATGTGAAGATGTAGAACCAAAAAGTAATCTGAATAAAATGGGGCTCATCAGGAAATGACCCTGTGCTTCTCGGAGGAAGTAGGAGGAGGAGGCATGTATTACCCAGGAGGACATTTGTCTTCACAGTTTGTGAAGAGGATTGTACTAAGCAACTCAAGTACATGTCAGTGGGATTTTCACAGTAGATAGCACTAGCAGTTAAAACCGCAACTTCTGACATTTTCTTATATAAATCCAGCTTTTAGAGGGAAAGGAAGGGCCATTCAGCCTTGTGCTGGATCCTGTTTGTTTTCTGATGCTGGTTTAGGGGTGGCGAAAGGTTAGGTAGGTTAAGTATTAAACTGGACGCAGGTGAGGGAAAGTGCTTGCTTGGGGTCATGAAATGCAAATGAAGTGTTGCTGCTTTCTCATTTCACTAAGCCAGTGATATCCATAACCACATCCTGATTTTCTTCCTCATTCCATTGTGAAAGAGAGTCCTATTAACTATGTTGTTCTTCCTTGTGGGGAAGTGCCATGTGTTGCTTTGGGTGGAACTGATCACATGGCCACACCAATAAAGATGAATTACCCAGAGCTTGTTCTGTTTTATGTCAGTTGCTTGAAATTCTTGGAATTCTTTACCCCTAGATCCTTGGTTTGGGATGAGGATGTTGTTATTCCTAGTCTGTGGTTTATTTTTTATGTGAGGTGAGGCTAGGAGTTCAGAAACATGTGCATGATAGATATAGCAAAAGCTGGAATTAATAAAAATGTTCTAATATCCAGATAGGAAATACCTAGAAACCTAAGGAGTAAATTATGGTAGATAGTTACCACACACTACACTGGAACATTCTGCCCTACAGCATGTTTGTGATCAGATATTCAAAAACAGGAGGGAGCCGGGCTCGGTGGCTCAGCCTGTAATCCCATGCTTTGGGAGGCTGAGGTCAGTGGATTGCCTGAGCCCGCGGCTTCGAGACCCACCTGGGCAACTTGGCGAGACCTCATCTCTACAATAAATCAAAAAGTAGCCGGGCGTGGTAGCGCGCACCTGTAGTTCCAGCTACTTGGAAGGCTGAGGCGGAAGGATCGCCAGAGCCCGGCAGGTCAAGGCTGCCGTGGCCGGGAGCGGCCACTGCGCTCCAGTCTGGGCGACAGAGTGAGACTCCAACTCAAAAAAACAAAAACGAAAACAAAACACAGGAGGGTAGGACCCTGGGAGGGGGCATTATGTGTCCACATCCTGGTATGTTTAATTTTCAGGATACAGAAGGAAGAAATCAATTGAAACATATTAATAGGCATTCCTGGAAGGATTCTATTCTTTTTTTTGAGTTGGAGTCTTACTCTGTTTCCCAGACTGGAGTGCATTGGCTGCTCCCGGCCACCGCAGCCTCAACCTGCCGGGCTCGGTGATCCTTCCGCCTCAGCCTTCCAAGTAGCTGAAAATACAGGTGCGCGCTACCACCCCTGGCTAATTTTTTGATTTATTGTAGAGATGAGGTCTCACCAAGTTGCCCAGGCGGGTCTCGAACTTGTGGGCTCAGGCAATCCACTGACCTCAGCCTCCTAAGGCGTGGGATTACAGGCTGAGCCACCGAGCCCGGCTTAGGATTCTATTCTTAACCTCCTTGAAAAAGTAGCTTACCAATTATATCCTGGAACGGTCATTTTACAAGTGTCTTAGGAAACTATTAGTGTAGTGTAGTTAGCTGCCTGGTGAATGAAGCTAGGGGACTGATCATCTGGTTTGTCTTCTCTAATTCTATGGAATTATGTCTGAGCCCGCAGGTTCGAGACCCGCCTGGGCAACTTGGTGAGACCTCATTTCTACAATAACTCAAAAAATTATCTTACTGCACATTTAAAAGGATCACCACTTTCCACTGTTTTGTGTTTGGTGTTGGGCTCAGGACAGCAGCCTCTTTTTTTAACGGCTTTATGGAGATTATAATTTACATGCCATCAAGGTCACCTGTTTAAAGTGTACAATACAATGGGTTTCACAAAGCTGTGCAGCCAGCGCCACATCTAATTTCATGACATTTTCATCTTCTGAAAGAGAAGTCCCATGCCCCCTAGTCACTCCTTCCTCACCAGCCCTTCCCACCTAGGCAGCCACGAGTCTATTGCTGTAGATTTACTTATTCTGGACATTACACATAAATGGAATCGGACATGTGTGGTCTTTTGTGTCGGGCTCCTCTCTTGTCTCATGTGGTGTGTTTCTGAGGTTCATCGTGTGGTAGTATGTGTCAGAACTTCATTCCTTCTTATTGCTGAATACCATCCCATCACGTGCGTTTTCTGTCACCTGTGGGGCTTTTTGTTCCGGGCAACGGTGGAGCTTTGTCAGCAAGCTTTGTCTTTTGAATCTTTAGTCTTCAATTTCTTTATTCAGATTTTCTTTGCATTCAGCGGTTTGGAGCTGTTTTTTATTATTAACTGTAAATGTAAAAGTTTGAATAACTGGCATCTTGACTGTTCTTCATTATTCCAAGTTTAAATTGAATACTGTTGGAATGTTTAACTGGTATTTTAAAAATGTCTATCAAAATGAAAAAATAAAGACTATACTTTCAGGGATCATTTCTATAGTTTGTTACTAGAGAAGTTTCTCTGATCGTGTAGAGCACCAAAAACCACGAGGAGGAGATGGAGCATTCTCTCCTGAGCGTGAAACAGACATTTGGTGTTGCTTTTTTGCGATCTTCATTTGTCATTGCTGATCTTTCCTGCTTTCCTTTTAGGAAGCAGGAGGGAGAGTATGCCGTCTGAGTGGTTAAAAAAAAAAAAAAAAAAAAAAAAAAGAAAAATAAAGTTAAAAAGTAATAATAGAATTGATGGATTCCTGAGACTACCCATAAGCCCTCAGCAACTCTTAGATCCCAATTTAAGAAACCATGGTAAAATTTCCTTAGATTTTAAGCTATATTTTGGCTTTATTTATGTTTTAGCAACTTTGGTAGTAAATAACTGAAAATGTACAAATGTGATGAATTCTCTGTGAACCAGACACTCAGTAGAGCTTGTCAGAGGTGACACGGGTGCCTGGCCAGCTCTTGTGTCATGCTCATCTGGTGTTGACCATTATTAGGGTGGCAGTGACTTGGCACCTGCAACAGTTTGTCTTCCTCTGCTGATCATCCCCAAAGGCACAGACCTGTGTTGCTTCTTTCATTTTACGAAAAGCCTTTTCTTGACCTCACTTTCTTTTCTATCTACTGCTCCACTCTTCCTTTCTTTTTGTTCCTTTCTGTTTTCAGAGACAGGGTCTTGCCCTGTCACCCAGGCTAGAGAGCAGTGGTGCGATCATAGCTCACTACGTCCTCAAACTCCTGGGCTCAAATGATCCTCCCACCTCAGTCTCCTGAGAAGCTGGGACTACAGGCATACACCCCCACGCCTAATTTTTATTTTTTGGAGGGAGGCAGGGTTTTGCTTTGTTGCCCAGACTAGGCTCAAACTCCCAGCCTCAAACAATCCCCCTGCCTTGGCCTCCCAATGTGCTGGGATTACAGGCATGAGCGACCACACCTGCCAATTCAGCCACTTCTTATCAACCTTCATTAGCACCCAGACACCATCTCCTGCTGCCTGACCCATGCTCATCTGCCCGACATCACTGGCCTCCTTTCTGTTCCTTGAACACTCTGGGCACATCCTGTCTCCCTGCCGTGCACTTGCTGCTGCTTCTGCCGGGAAAGCCATTCCTCAGGACTTCCCCTGGGTACTTCCCTCCCTTCCCTTTAGTCCTCTCTTCTCCCTGGGCTGCCCTGGCCACACTGCAGATGACGCCACCTTATCCTTCCCCCTCTGTGCTTGCTTTTGTTTCCTTAAGCATTTCTCACTTTCTGACATACTTACAGTTTATACATTTATCATGTAATAACTCTTCCACCAGAGTGTGTGGATGCCAGGAGGGCAGAGATTGTTATTTTTTGTTCCTGCTTATACCTACTGCCTGGAAGAGAGCTTGGCACATGTTAGACACAGTTAATGTCTAAGATAAGAATGGCATTGTGTGGTGGCAACAGTAACAGTGAAAAGTCTGTTGAAGGGGTGTGTGTATACATATAGGCACATACAAACACGCAGATGACGCCGTTTTGATCTAGGAAAAACAAGTGTCTTTAGTCTTTAAATTTCATTTATGCCTTCATGGACAACATAGAAACAGCAAGGAAGTGACTTCCTCCCTTTAACATGAAAAACAGGAACAGATAGTAGTATGACCTATATGAGCAATAAGGAAAGGTCTTAACTGACTGTGGTTCCAAGGTTTTAAAGTCAACAATCTAGTAACCTTTCATAGGCTATTTCACCTACTTTTTTCATTAAATAGAGTTAAAGGCCCGGTACCGTGGCTCACACCTGTAATCCTAGCGCTATGGGAGGACAAGGTGGGAGAATTGTTTGAGTCCAGGAGTTTGAGACCAGCCTAGACAACATAGCGAGACCCTATCTCTACAAAAAAAATAAAAGAATTAGCCAGGCATGGTGGTATATGCCTGTAGTCTCAGTTATTCGGGAAGCTGAGGCGGGAGGATTTCCTGAGCCTAGGAGGTTGAGGCTGTGGTGAGCCATGATCATGCTACTACACTCTAGCTTGGGCAACAGAGTGACCCCGAGTCAAAAAAAGAGGTAAAGACAGAATTGTTGGTTTATCAGGTACATACTTCTAGCTGTATAATGCTTTTAATCGCAGGATGACACCATTTTCAGTACTCCCTTGGGTGGAAAGTATTTGGAATGTTTTAATTTTTGGTTTAAGTTTGAGATAATTTTGTCATGTTCCCGTTATTTCTAGATCTATGTTATGAGGTTATTTCCTTCTTTAGTAGAAAAGGCATTGCTTAAATAAAAATTCAGAACACTATGAACTTTTTTTATGGACCTGTTGTTGGCATGCAATATTATGCTTGCATGTTTATTATTATCAAATGTCTTGAAATCTGTCAGCAGTACTATAGTACCAGCAAATAGAATTAGCGTGCTTTAACTTTTTTTTTTTTTTTGAGTTGGAGTTTCACTCCATTGCCCAGGCTGGAGTTTAGTGGCATGCTCACAGCCACCCCAGCGTCGGCCTGCTGGGCTCAGGTGATCTTTCCACCTCAGCCTTTCAAGTATTCAGAATTACAGGCATGCACTACCATGCCCAGCAAATTTTTTGATTTATTGTAGAGATGAGGTCTTCCCAAGTTGCCCAGGCTGTTCTTGAACCCATGGGCTCAGGCAATCTCCTCACCTCTGCCTCCCAAAGTGCTGAGATTACAGGCTTGGGTCACCATGTCTGACCTGTTTTTTTTTTTTTTTTTTTTTTTTTTTTTGAGTTAGAGTCTCACTCTGTCACCCAGACTGGAGTCCAGTGGCACACTCCCGGCCACTGCAGCCTCGACCTGCTGGGCTCTGGTGATCCTTCCGCCTCAGCCTTCCAAGTAGCTGGAACTACAGGCGTACGCTGCCACGCCCGGCTAATTTTTGATTTATTGTGGAGATGAGGTCTCACCTGCCCAGGTGGGTCTCGAACCCGCGGGCTCAGGCCATTCGCTCACCTCAGCCTCCCAAAGCACAGGATTACAGGCTGAGCCACCGAGCCTGGCTAAGTAAGCCCTCACATGGCCCGTACGGAGGGCGAACTGCTTTAATTTTTTTCTTGTGTGTGTTTTTTTTTTTTTTTTTTTTGAGTTGGAGTCTCACTCTGTTGCCCAGACTGGAGTGCAGTGGCCGCTCCCGGCCACCGCAGCCTCAACCTGCTGGGCTCCGGCGATCCTTCCGCCTCAGCCTTCCGAGTAGCCGGAATTACAGGCATGTGCTACCACGCCCGGCTGATTTTTTGGTTTATTGTAGAGATGATGTCTCGCTGCCCAGGCGGGTCTCGAACCCGCGGGCTCAGGCAATCCACTCACCTCAGCCTCCCAAAGGCGCGGGATTACAGGCTGAGCCACCGAGCCCGGCTTTTTTTATTTTTTTGAGTAGGAGTCTCACTCTGTCACCCAGGCTGGAGTGCAATGGAGTGCTCATGGCTGCCTTAGCCTTACAAGTAGCTGGAACCACAGGCGCGTGCTACCACGCCTGGCTAATTTTTTATTTGTTGTAGAGATAAGGTCTTGCTAAGTTGCCCCGTCTGGTCTCCAACCCCCAGACTCAGGCAGTCCTCTTGCCTCCTCCTCCCAAGATGCTGAGATTACAGGCATGAGCCACCGTTCCTGACTTTAGTGCATTTTAAAGAAAAGATTTTCAGATGTAGTTTTCAGTGTTAGTGGTTGATGTTTCTGAAGCACCTTGGTCTCTTCCAGGTAGATGTCTTAGCACTATCAGACAAAGCCGATTTTCCTGTGATGTTAGGCTATGTAAATTTGAGTCAGGCAGAGCTCAGTAAATTCTGTCATGTAAAACTTTGAGAATAAATTGTATGTGGTGGAAAGTATTTTTCCTTCTGTGTAGAAAGTTTGGAATCTATTTAATTGAAACACATTGTTTCCATTAATTTTTAATCTCTTTGTTGATTATCTATAGTCCATATACACACATGTGCAATGCACATCTAGAAACATTTATAAAAAGTAAATGTGGGCTGGGCATGGTAGTTCATGCCTGTAATCTCAGCACTTTGGGAGGCTGAAGTCAGTGGATGGCCTGAGCCCAGGAATTCAAGACCAACATGGGCAACATAGCGAGGCCATATCTCTACACAAATTTAAAAAATTAGCTGGGCGTGGTGGTGGGTGCCTGTAGTCCCAGCTACTTGGGATGCTGAGGTAGAAGGATCATCTGAACCCAGGAGACCGAGGCTGCCATGAACTGTGATTGTTGTGATCATGCACTGCACTCCAGCCTGGGTGACAGTGAGACTCCAACTCAAAAAAAAAAAAAAAAAGTAACTCTCAGGTATTATATAATGAGTGCTGTGTAAGTAAGCAGCCATGAAATGCCACCCAGGAGCAGCCAGTTACCATCACTGCAGAAACCAGTCCCCCTACGCACCCTTTCTCCCTTTCTCCTGAGAGAAGCACTCTCCTGACTTTTCCTAATGGTTCTGTCACCTGTGTGTGCATCTATAAACAATACAACTTAGTTAAGCTTGCTTTAGAAATTTATATCAAGTTCAGATACATTTGCATTATATATATGCTTTTGTTTCTTACTTTGTTTGCCCAGCTGAGGCTGCTGCCTTTTGAGGATCTTTCCTTCATTTGTCCTCATTGCTGTATGGCACCTCGTTGTAATGAGTATGTCACACTTTATTCATTCTAATATTGATGGACATTGAGGCGTTTCACATTTTTTGTTAGTGACTAATAAAGTTGCTATAAACATGTTTTTTGGTGTCGGGTTTTTTTTTTTTTTTTAAGAGTTGTGATTTTGCTCTGTTGCCCAGGCTTAAACATTCTGTGTTTCCAACATGTAAATATTAGTTTCTCCAGGCTTGGAATGATTAGGTTATAGAGTATGCTTGTCTTTAGTTTTACTAAATAGTGCCATGTTATTTTCCAAAGTAATTGTACCAGTTTATACACCCACCAGCTGTGTTTGAGAATTCGTATTGTTCCACATCTTTGTCAAGACTTGGCATTGTCAGAATTTAAAATTTTTCCATTCCAATTGGTATATATGTCCTGGTATCTCATTGTGGTTTTAGTGTGTGTTTCTCTACTGCCCAATGAAGCTGGATATCTTTTTATATGTGTAATGACCATGTGGAGTGCTGATGTCATGAAGCATCTGTTCAGATCTTTTGCCTGTTTTTTTTGTTGGATTTTTGTTTTTTTCTTAGTGTTTTACAGAAAATCTTTATGTATTCTAGAACTATTTTCTGCAACTGTTTTCTCCCACCTTGTGGCTTGTGTATCACTTAGCATAATGTTTTCTTTTTTTTTTTGAGTTAGAGTCTCACTCTGTCGCCCAGACTGGAGTGCAGTGGCCGCTCCCGGCCACTGCAGCCTTGACCTGCTGGGCTCCGGCGATCCTTCCGCCTCAGCCTTCCGAGTAGCCGGAATTACAGGCATGCACTACCATGCCCAACTAATTTTTTGATTTATCGTAGAGATGAGGTCTCGCCTGCCCAGGCGGGTCTCGAACCCGCGGGCTCAGGCAATCCACTCACCTCAGCCTCCCAAAGGCGCGGGATTACAGGCTGAGCCTCCGAGCCTGGCTAGCATAATGTTTTCTATGTGAGTTTACCATTGTAACAAGTAATACTTCTTCATTCCACTGAACGCTATTTCCTTGTATGGATATTCCACATTTTGTTACCACCTTTTGGCTATTGTGAATAGTGCTGCTGTGAACATTCATGCACAAGGACTTGTTTGAATATCTGTTTCCAATCTGTGTGTGTCTAGGAATGGAGTTGCTGGCTCATATGGGAAGTCTGTGTTTACCTTTTTGAGAAACCACCCAACTTCTCCTTGGCATCTGTTTTACATTTCTACCTGCAATGTGTTAAGGTTTTTCTGAGTCCTATAATTTGATATTTTACATTTAATTCTGTGCTCTTTTTGAGTTAATTGTTATATAAAGTGTGAGGTTTAGGTGAGAAGTCTTTTTTATTCTTTTGAATGTCCAGTTACCTTAGTGACAATGATGTTTTAAAAATAATTATGAGATTTAACAGGAGTCTGTGAAGGTCTAAATACCTTCTCGTATCATTTTGTAGATTTTTATTCTGTTTTTCTTTGCTTAGCAAGTTTTGAATGAAAGAAATAAGGCTATTTCATGATTCTGATATAATTTTGTTCTTACAGACTATGTGCTGACTGTTGGAGTTGGTTACTCACTAATCCCACTTTTTTCCCCTGCACTAGACATGTAGGTCAAGGGTGGAATCATCTTGATGGAGACAAAGTGCCTGGACATTTCTGAGCATGTTTTCTAAGCTTTGAATCTCAACATCAAAGCAGTGATTGTTTGCCTCAAATGCTCATGTTTGAGAGAAAATTCGGCCTTATATAATTTTGTGCCCTACATTCTAAAATCAGTAAAAGTCTTGAAATAATTAGACCTGGCATTGAGAATTCTTACTGGAATGAGTAGTAGCACTACCATGAATAGTGCTGGTTTGGAGTAGTGCTAGAGTCTCAGTTTTGGCTCTGCTGCTGCATTTTTGTGTGACTTGGATAAATAATATACATTTTATTTTTAAATTTATAAAACACAGTTAATAACCTATAAAATATTTCTCAACATTGATTACAGTGTCAGGCACAGTGGCTCGTACCTGTAATTCCAGCACTTTGGGAGGCAGAGGCAAGAGGATTACCTGAGCCCAAGGGTTCAAAAACAGCCTGGGCAATTTGGCGAGACCACATTTCTACAATAAATCAAAAAAATTAGCCAGGCGTGGTGGTCTGTGCCTGTAGTTCTAGCTACTTGGAAGGCTGAGGCAGAAGGATCGCCTGAGGCCAGCAGATGGAGGCTGCAGCGGCCATGAGCGTGCCGTTACACTCTAGCCTGGGCGGCAGAGTGAGACTCCAACTAAAAAAAAAAAGACAGTGAATGTGCTGCTGTGATAGTCAAGGTTTGGTGGAGTTAACCAGAGTCACTGTGGGCCATTCAGGCAAACAGGAGCTTAGGCATTTAGAACATTGTGGAGGAGCTGGGGCAGTAGATAGGGCCTCCCTCCTCCGACTAAGCCACTGCCCACATTAGGAAACTGCTCCTGCCGTGAGTCCTCCAGGTGCTGCCAACACTGCTCCAGCACAGGTAGCTCATTGCCAGGCCGTGGCACAATGACAGTGGCTGTGCAAATGCTGCCTGCACTGAGTGAGGCCTGCCAGGGCTTGGGTCCTGCCTTTTACAGCTGTGTGTGCTTCTCACTGGTAGAATCTATATCTCACCCACAACCCGATCACAAGGTTGTCCAGGAAATGCAGTCTTTAGCCTGCTAGCTCCTGAGTGGAGTGTGTGTGTGTGTGTGTGTGTGTGTGTGTGTGTGTGTGTGTGTGTGTGTGTAGTGTGTACTGGACATGGGCAGGACCTAGGAACACAATAGGAAGGCCAGTAGCACAGTGCCTTGCAGTGCTTTGAATGCTCCCAAAGCATTTCTGATAGATTTAGCGGCATCACTGTCACCGAGGGACATCAGTGTCACCGTGTGGCACTGCGGTTTGGAGTATAGACTGGAATTGAAAGGCCTGGATCAGTTCCTGGCTCCATCCCTGGCTAGTTTCCTAACTGGGAAAACCATTTAGTCCTCTGAAAATGGGAGAAAGGCTATCTTCTTTAGAAGTGTGCAGGGCTAATATCTGAGTGTAAAGCACTTGGCACTTGCCTGATTCAGCACAGTTACTCACTCATTGGGAGCTCTGACTGCTGCTGTTGTGATTATATATCATCTTTATCGTCATCGTGTAAAAGTGTTTGGACATCTCTGTTGGGGCAGAATTGTACTTAACAAACACAGATGGTTGTTAGAAAGTCGATGTTTTTCTCTGTGATTGTAAGGCCTGCTCAGGCACTGGAATAGGTTATACCTGTTGTTTAAACGGTACAATATGTTTTCTAGAAGTAAATAGGCCTAGCCAAGCTCGGTGGCTCAGCCTTGTAATCCCAGCGCTTTGGGAGGCTGAGGTGAGTGAATTGCCTGAGCCCGCGGGTTCGAGACCCGCCTAGACAACTTGGCAAGACCTAATTGCTACAATAAAATAAAAAAAATTAGCCACGTGTGGTAGCACACACCTGTAGTTCCAGCTACTTGAAAGGCTGAGGCAGAAGGATCGCCGGAGCCCAGTAGGTCGAGTCTGCGGTGGCTGGGAGCATGCCACTGCACTCCAGTCTGGGTGACAGAGTGAGACTCCAACTCAAAAAAAAAAAGAGAAGTAAATAGGCTTTAATAGAAGTAAATGTCCTTAAATAGACTTAATCTATAAAGGATATTTATTGCTGAATTACTGAGATGACCCAATGAGGTCTCCATTGATCCCTAATCAGCAGATCCATGAGTTTGAATTTTTCTCTTGCGTTAAGAAGTCTCTTAGCTGCTGAGTATTTGAAGCCCAGCGATCCAGTTTGTAATCCAACTAAGGTGTTGTCTTTCCCTCTTTAGATGTAGATTTGTGGGGTCTTCAGAAAGAATGTCTGTGAAGAGTGCATCCTTAAGTAAGACTGCTGGACCTTGATTGTTGTCACTCACCCATCAGGTTCTCTCCCTCTCTGGGCAAGCCTGCCTTTATAGTACTTTGTTGTGTTTATTTCTGGGCGTCTCCACTACACTAAGACATCTTAGGGGGCACAGAGGTTGTTCTTACTCATTTTTTTTTTGAGTCTGAGTTTCACTCTGTCGCCCAGGCTGGAGGACAGTGGCATGCTAACGGCCTCTGCATCCACGACCTGCTTGGGCTCAGGCCATCCTTCTGTCTCAGTCTTCTAAGTCGCTGGAACTACAGCTGTGCGCCACCATGCCCAGCTAATTTTTCTTGATTTATTGTAGAGATGAGGTCTCACCAAGTTGCCCAAGCTGGTCTTAAACCCATGGGCTCAGGCGATCCTCTCACCTCGGCCTCCCAAAATGTTGGGATTATAGGTGTGAACCACTGTGCCAGGCCACGTTCGTACTCATTTTTATCCCCAGTGCCCAGCTTAGTGCCTGGAAGGTACTGCTCAGCACATGTTTGGTCAGTGACTGAGCATTCTGTCTGAGTATAAGTCCGTGACCAAGTGAGGTCAACCCTGACTAGTCATTTCACAGTGACCACACTGAGGAGGAGGAAGAAGGAGGGTGGGGATGGGGGAATGAGGGTTGGAATAGTGAAGGTATCATTGTCTTGTTCTTTAATGTATCCTGAAAGTGTAGCAAAGAGTCCAACGTATATTGAGTATTTGTAAAAGATCCTTGAGTGAATGAGTGAAAAGATAAGCCCCCTAGTTTAACCCTCATCCTAGAATATTTGAAGTGTATGAGATATTGCTGGAAACAGACACTCCTGTTGCCCAGAACTGGATCTCAGATGGTGGCCGCCCCTTCCCTTGTCTTTATTGCTAAGCAGCAGGGAGTCTGGTTAGCTTCAGATCCTTCAGATCTTTCCAGTGAATCTACCAACTGCAGTCACAGCTGCCACCCTGGAACCCAGCTAGAGAGTGAAAGGGAGGCAGGGACTTGGGCCATGCATCCCTCTATTCTGCCGACCTGTCCCACCTGCTCTCGGACTCAACATCCTCGCTGTGACAGTTTCTCCTCCTTCACTCTGTGCTAGTGTGTTCCTGTCTCAGGGACTTAATCGTCTCCTAAGGAAAGTTGGAGGTCTCGGACCATGGCAGTGACAGTCCTCTGCTCAGGACACTGGATACTCCATCCTCCTGACCTCACACATGGCGCCGCTGGTCTTGGCTTAGTCCAAGGCCAGGGGATGAAGCACCTCCTCATTTCGCCTGCAGCCCTGCTCTGTCTTGGAGTTTGATAATGCTGTTGATATTTGAACCAGGCTCTGGAAGTTTCTTCTGAAGCTTAGTGAAAACAAAAGCATTGCTCTTTCTTGCTCATAAAAATATATCTGCAAAGAAATATTTCTCTTAACATTCTAGTTGAGATGCTGAACATCAGTGTGCGGTGTGGAGAAAAGTTATACAGAAGTGAGATCATCCATGCTGTGGTCTCATGAGAAGAGTTAGCTCTTCTCTATTTGATTACTCTATTTGATGTAAACTGAAAAGGCTGAGGACTGCTTTTTTGTTTTTTCCTTTGGGAAATAAACACATGGAGAAGAATAGCCAAAGAAAAGTCTTAAGTTAGATTTTGGTGTCTCTCTTTCTATTTTCATGCAACCAGTATTCTTGTTAGAGGAGGAGATTGTAAAAGGGCTCTCATACTAATTAAATGAAAAATTTCCAATTGTGATAGACATGTTATATTTGTGAATGTTTTTGATTCTGAGGAAAAGTAACTATTAGGACTGATTAGGAGAGAGATGGTATCAGTTACTGCAAATTCCTGCTTTCTGACTCTGCTCAGCTTGGTTTAAGGAGATCATGTGAGGCTTATTTAATTGGCCCTTAGGAGTCCAGTGCCATAGAAGGTGGTTAATTTTAGAGTTCCACATAGAGATTTCTTTAGCAATGAAATTCTTTTACAGAATAAGGCTTAAGATTTTCAGTGTTTTTGTTTGTTTGTTTGATTTTTAGAGATGGGAGTCTTACTTTGTTGTCCAGGCTGGAATGCAGAAGTGCAATCATAGCTCACTGGTTTCAAACTTCTGAGCTCAAGGGATCCTCCTGCCTTAGCCTCCCACGTAGGTGGAACTACAGACATGCACCACCACACCCAGCTAATTTTAAAAGTTTTTTTTTTTTTTGTAGAGACGAGATCTTGCTACATTGTCTAGGCTGGTCTCAAACTCCTGGTCTCAAGTGATTCTCCTGCCTCAATCTCCTGAGTTGCTGGGGTTACAGGTTATAGGCTCGAACCACCCCACCCAACCCAGTGTTTTTGTTTTTGTTGTTGTTGTTTTATTTTTTGATTCGACATCTCAGTCTGTTGCCCAGGCTGGAGTACATTGGCAGGATCATGACAGTTATAGCTCACGGCTGCCTTGACTTCCTGGACTTAGGCGATCCTTCCACCTTAGCATCCTGAGTAGCTAGGGCTGCAAGTGTGCGCCACCACGCCCAACTAATTTTTTGAAAGTATTTTTGTAGAAACAAGGTTTCACTACATTGCCCAAGCCAGTCAACCCAATGTTTTTGATTATTTTTTTAACAAGTTAATGTAGATTGGCACCAAGCCCATATCTGAGGTCTAGAAGCTCAGTGGTTTCCTGATTCGTAAAACAGTGTTTCATTTTCTTTTTTGTTTAGTTTACCCTTTACATTCAAGAGTTGCAGTAGGGCTAGACACTGTGGTTCACGCCTGTAATGTCAGCAGTTTGGGATGCCAAGGTGGGAGGATTGCTTGAGCCCAGGTATTCGAGACCAGCCTGGGCAACATAGCAAGACCCCCGTCTCTATTTAAAAAAAAAAAAAAGAAGAAGACGTTTGCAGTAGATTTCTTGTGGTTGGGTCATACACTTAGACATAGCATTATGCATGCATTTCTTTTTTTTTTTTTTGAGTTGAAGTCTCACTCTGTCACCCAGACTGGAGTGCAGTGGCCGCTCCCAGCCACCTCAGCCTCATCCTGCTGGGCTCCGGCAATCCTTCCGCCTCAGCCTTCTGAGTAGCCAGAATTACAGGCATGCGCTACCACGCCCGGCTGATTTTTTTGATTTATTGTAGAGATGAGGTCTGGCCAAGTTGCCCAGGCAGGTCTCGAACCCGCGGGCTCAGGCAATCCACTCACCTCAGCCTCCCAAAGGCGCGGGATTACAGGCTGAGCCACTGAGTCCAGCTTATGCATGCATTTCAGCTCTACTGTGACTTGACTTTTTACAGACTTGAATTTCAGTACAGTTTAATCTCAAGGTGAGAGGGAAATATTAAGTGCTTGGGCATGGGAATTCATTTTGGGAATGTATTTTCTTTTCTTTTTTAAACTTCTATCCAAGAGGAAAGAATGTAAGATGGGAAGCTTCCTATAACCTGCCTTTTAGTGTTTTTTGTTTTTGCTTATTATTTTCTTTTTGGAGTTGTTTCATTTTGATCTTTGAAAATAAGCAGAGGATGGAATCTTATTTTTAGAATGATTTTTCTGTTTGAGATTGTAATTTTGGTGACTTTAAAGCATTTCCCTCTATATTACTTGAGAGGGAAAGGTGGAAGTGAAGTCTTGCTATGATTATTAGGAAGGAAAGTTATTTAATGACAGAATTGTTCAATTTGTATTTCATGAGGTCTACTTTATTAAAAAATTTAATTCATTGGCACTGCATTCATGAAGTCAGTTATTTGAAATGTAGTATAGGTCAACTATCAAAGCTAAGTGATTTCTACCTTCTTAATAAGAGGTGTGTTAAAATAAACAGAATTCGGCCTTCCCAGGATTAACTGCCGATGTGTCAGTTAATTGAATGTAATTGATATGTCATGCTCAAGTGCTTTTGCCCTATGAAAAGAGAAGATGTAAAATTTGTTTTAAAAGTAACTCAGTTAAATTTATAGCATGTCACTATTTCTTGGCAGGACTTTGTATCATTGTATCAAGATTTTGAAAACTTCTATACAAGGAACCTCTACATGAGGATAAGAGACAACTGGAATCGGCCAATCTGCAGTGTGCCTGGGGCCAGGGTGGACATCATGGAGAGGGAGTCGCATGATTACAACTGGTCGTTCAGGTGAGGTGAGGTGAGGCCGAGAAGTTAGTGCTTGACCCAGCAAGAGGGTTTCTTTTACTTGAGAAAATATTTTATTGCAAATCATGTATTCCCTTAAAATTAGGAGTAGCAGCTGAGGATACACTATAATGTGATTAGTTTCCTAACGTATTTGTCATTGTTACTGGGATTTTTAAAATTCAGTTTTTTATTACATATGATACTGTGGGGGATTATAGTCGAACAAAATTTTACTTATTACAAAGAAAGAAAGAATGAAAAGCTATCCTTTCCATTTTGCCCCGTAGCAGGGTCAGGCATCCAAATTGATTTCTGGATGTCTGATTTCTTAAATGATTTCAGGATATGTGGAGGATTTTTACTGAAATGAATTGAATGACTTAGAAAACTTTTTATACTCTTAACATTTTATTGTTTAGGTTGTACAAGTATTATATTATTGCATTGCCATTAAAATTTAAAAAGACAAATAATTCAGATAAACTGAAAGTCCCCCTTGACAACTAACCCCTGTTCCTCTGTAGGGGAACTGTTTCACAAATCCTCCTTCACTGCCCAGAGGTGACCCTTGTTATTACTTTATTTTAAGTTTCTCTTCCAGATGTTTTCTGTGAGGTATGCTTGTAGTGTGTCTATTGAGGTTACACACAGGTGGTTTTTTAATTTACAAAAATGGGATCATATTATACAAATTATTTGGCTGCTGGCTTTTTTGACTTACTAACATTGATAACATCTTTGTCATATTTTATATGCATAGCAAGTTTGTCCTCTGTAGTAACTGCATCGTATTCTACAGTATAGATGTGCCATGAATGGTATGGCAGGTTTGGCAGAGTCATCCTATGTTAATAACCCCAAAAACTTAGAGGTTACACAAAAGAATTTTATTCTTTTTTTTTCTTTTGAGTCAGAGTCTTACGCTGTCACCCAGGCTGGATTATAGCAGTACACTCATGGCCACTGCAGCCTCAACCTGCTGAGCTCAGATGATCCTTCCACCTCTTCTACCTCATCCTTCTAAGTAGCTGGAATCACAGGCACGAGCTACTGAACCCAGCTAAATTTTTTATTTATTGTAGAGATGAGGTCTCGCCAAGTTGCCCAGGCTGCTCTCAAACCCCTGGGCTCAGGCAATCTGCTTGCCTTAGCCTCCCAGAGTGCTGGGATTACAGGTGTGAACCACCATGTCTGGCAGAAGTTTATTCTTGTCCATACTTCATGTCTATCCTTGGTTGGTTGGGCCTCTGAATCGTGTTGTCCTTACTTAGGGACCCAGACTGACTGAACCTCCACCCTACGGGATGTCACTGGTCCCTGTGGCTGGGAAAGGGATGTGGCAAATTACACCGTGGCTCTTAAAGGGTCCTCATGTGTATTTACCCAAGTGTAGGAATTGCTGAGTCACAGAGACTGTGTATCTTTTTATTGATAAGTATTGCCAGTCTGCCCCCCAAATCACATGCTGACTGGTATTCCTATCTACTGTGTATGAGATTATCCTGGCCAACACTGGGTTTCGTCAGTTTTTGAATCTTTATCACTATTCAGAAATGAAAATTGGTTTTTTGTCTTCGTTTCCATTTCCCTAGTTGGTAGTGAGTTTGAGATGCTTTTCCTGTAGACCTTGTTCTCTGCTTCCTTCAGATGGTGTGTACTTGTGTGCTTCCAGTGCATTGACAACCACATTTCAGTATGTTTTTGCTCATGAGTTTCATTCAATTTTATGCTATTGAAACACAGGTATACAGGGAATATTATTAAAGATGTTATAAACATGGGTTCCTACAACTATCTTGGATTTGCACGGAACACTGGATCGTGTCAGGAAGCAGCTGCCAAAGTGCTGGAGGAGTATGGAGTGGGAGTATGCAGCACGCGGCAGGAGATCGGTAAGTGCGAGCCAGGTGTGGCCAGCTGCTGCTTTTGACTTTTTTACTCAAGAGCGAATAATACAGATACAGAGCTAGTGTTAAGTACCAAGCATGAACTTTGCCATGTCGTTTAGATGAGGTAAAGGATGCTTTCTCTTTTTTCATGTGATGGATGATTTTAATGCTTTCAGCACATTTTGACATATGTGTGTATTTTTTATATATATATATATATATATATATATATATATTTTTTTTTTTTTTTTTTTTTTTCTTTTGAGTTGGAATCTCACTCCGTTGCCCAGACTGGAGTGCAGTGGCCGCTCCCGCCACCGCAGCCTCGACCTGCTGGGCTCCGGCGATCCTTCTGCCTCAGCCTTCCAAGAAGCTGGAACTACAGGTGTGCGCTATCACGCCCGGCTGATTTTTTGATTTATTGTAGAGATGAGGTCTCACCAAGTTGCCCGGGCAGGTCTCGAACTCGTGGGCTCAGGCAGTACACTCACCTCAGCCTCCCAAAGCACGGGATTACAGGCTGAGCCACCGAGCCCGGCCACATATATTTTTTAAATTAAAAAAAAAAAGTATTTTTTTATTTTTGTAGAGACAGGGCCTTGCTTTGTTGCCCAAGCTGGTCTCAAACTCCTGGGCTCAAGCAATCCTCTCATCTTGACCTCCCAAAATGCTGGGATTGCAGACGTGAGCCACTGTGCCCGGCCTCCAAGATATGTTAATTTTTTCCGATATGCTACACATACAGAATGTCCCTGAGGAAGTCCTACAGCTATTTATTTCATTTGTGATTTTAGTTTTTCTTTTTCTTTTAGAGACAAGATCTCACTTTGTTGCCCAGGCTGGAGTACAGTGGCACAATCATAGCTCACTGCAGTCTCAGGTTCCTGAAGGCTCAAGCAAGGATCCTCCTTCCTCAGCCTCTAGAATAGCTGGGACTATTCCATAGTATGCACCACTATGCTTAGCTAATTTTCAATTTTTTTGTAGAGACAGGGTCTCGATATATTTCCCCACTAGTCTCAAAGTCCTGGCATCAGGCAATCTTCCTGCCTTGGCTTCTCAAGATGCTGAGATTACAGGTGTGAGCCAATCACATTAGCCTATTTCATAACTTTAATGTTGATTTTATTGACTTTTACACTAATGACTAAGAGTGCCACTTCTTAGTGCATGAGCATATTGAGGGTAATCTATTTTTATACTAGTAAATTATGGCTAATAATAATTCCTGCTATATAGAACTGCTCTGAGAGTTAAATTAGCTCATCTAATAGTAGACAATAAGCGTAAGCTCTTTATTATTATTACAAGTCTGTAAAATGTAAAGGAGGAACAACTTTATATGAAGAGATTTAATTTATTTGGTTCAAAGGAAGATTTCAGCTTTTTCCATTTTGTTTCAGAGAACTGATAACCATAGAAGTTGTGACAACTTATAGGATATTTATTACCCCAAAACGTAGTGGACTAAAATAAGAGCTCACTGTTATTTCTCATGGGTCTAGGGATTGGCAAGCATATGGGTGGGTCTTACCAGCGCCCTCACACAGGTGGCCAGTGGTGGCCTGTGGCTGGAGTTGAATGAAGATTTCCTCATCTGTGTGTTTTGTGTTGGCTGGGACGGCTAGAACTCTGAGTAGCCTCACATAGTACTAGTGTGGGCTTCTCTGTTGCATGGTGGTCCTGTAGAGCCATTTGTCTTACATGGCAGCAGGCTTTCCCCAGAGCAAGCATTCCAAGACAACCGATGAACACTGGGAGGCTTTTATGCCCTAGCCTTGCAGGTCCAGAATGTCACCTATGCCTCTCTCTGTTCATCAAAGCAAATTATGAAGGTCAGCCCAGGTTCAAGGACTGTGGGGATTAGACATCACTACTCAGGAGGAAGAGTACCAAAGAATCTGTAACCATATTTAATCTACCACAGCAACTCTGTCAGTTCACTAAATTTAAAATAAAATGAAGAAATAAAAAAGTAAATGTGGCCGGGCTCGGTGGCTCAGCCTGTAATCCCACGCTTTGGGAGGCCGAGGTGAGTGAATTGCCTGACCCCACAGGTTCGAGACCCACCTGGGCAACTTGGCGAGACCTTGTCTCTACAATAAATCAAAAAAATTAGCTGGGCATGGTAGCACGCGAGCACTACTTGGAAGGCTGAGGCGGAAGGATCGCCGGAGGCCAGCAGGTCGAGGCTGCAGTGGCTGGGAGTGGCCACTGCACTCCAGTCTGGGTGACTGAGTGAGACTCCAACTCAAAAAAAAAAAAAAAATGGCTAGGTGTGGTGGCTCACGCCTGTAATTCCAGCACTATGGGAGGCTGAGGCAGGGTGATTGCTTGAGCTCAGGAATTTTGAGACCAGCCTGGGCAACGTAGCAAGACCTCATCTCTAAAAAAAATATAATAATAAAATTAAAAAGTAAAGGTAAAATTGTGCAGCATTTTGTATCCAGTTATTTAAATTGGACTTTTCAAGCTGTACATACAAGCCACAGCCCTTCAGGCCCTCTAGTTTCTTTTTTATTTTTTGAGTTTTCTGGCAGTCCTTCCGCCTCAGCCTTCCAGGTCGCTGGAACTACAGGCGCGTGCTACCACGCCCGGCTAATTTTTTTTGATTTTTTTGTAGAGATGAGGTCTCACCAAGTTTCCCAGACGGTTCTCGAACCCTCGGGCTCAGACAATCCACTCACCTCAGCCTCCCAAAGCATGGGATTACAGGCTGAGCCACGGAGCCTGGCTTGGCCCTCTATTTTCTATTGCTAGGGAAGTTTCTTAGAAGGCTTCTGTAGTCATTCATGCTGCATTTTTTTCAAAATCTCCTAGTTTGGAGTGTCATTGCCCTCAGCCAGGAACATAAGCCATTCTTCCTAGAAAATAAGGCAAATTCCAATTAAAAGTAAAGTCTGTGAAAGTTAGATTTTCCCGAATTTTATTTAGGTTTCTTTTCCAAATGTTTATATGTTCTCTGTTTCTTTAAACATTGCAAATAGACTGGGGTCTGTGTTCTTAGACACCAGAAGGGACCGCAGGTATTCTGTTGTGGTACCTGAGCATACGAAGTGATCTGACTTGGATTGTATTTATTTTTGTAGATTAAAAGTAAGTTTTTACTTTGGCTTAATCATTAAAGTATATGTGTACATGTAGTATGTACATTTTGGATTTTAAAAGTTTATGTTTTTAAAAGTGTGAATCTAGAGAACTCAGGAAATAAGAAATGGACAAGTCTTACACTGATTTAAAGCCTACTTTGCAGTTGCGCTCAGTGACTCAGCCTGTAATCCCAGCACTTTAGGAGACCGAGATGAGTGGATTGCCAGAGCCCTTGGGCTCAAGACCCGCCCAGGCAACTTGGTGAGACCTCATCTCTACAATAAGTCAAAAATTAGGTGAACTTGGTAGCACATGCCTGTAGTTCTAGCTACTTGGAAGGTTGAGGCAGAAGGATCGCCGGAGTCCAGCAGGTCGAGGCTGTGGTGGCTGGGAACCTGCCACTGCACTCCAGTCTGGGCAACAGAGTAAGACTCCAGCTCAAAAAATAAATAAATAAATAAATAAAAATAAATAAATAAAACATACTTTGCAGCTACATTATGAAGGTTTTCATTCTGATCCCTTACCAATATAATGCTAGAATGATCCCTGTTTAGATCTTTGCCCCATCTTAAATTCTTGGCTAAAGTCTATTAGGTAACTTCGAGAAAGAGGAGACTTGAAAACCCTCTTTGTTGTTTGTTTTAAGTTGGAGTCTCACTCAGTCTTCTAGGCTGGAGTACAGTGGTACACTTACGGCCACTGCAGCCTTGACCTGCTGGACTCAGGCCATCCTTCTGCTTCAGCCTTCCAAGTAACTGGATTCATGGGTGTGTGCCACCACGCCTGGCTAATTTTTTGATTCATTGTAGAGATGAGGTCTCACCAAGTTGCCCAGGCTGGTCTTGAATCCCTGGGCTCAGGCAGTCCTCTCACCTTGACCTCCCAAAGTGCTGGGATTACAGGTGTGAGCCACCTGGCTCAGCTGCCCTATACTTTGAAGAAGGGACCTCACTTAATGTGGTCTGCTGGGTACTTATCAGATGTTTCCTTAATATAATTCCATCCTGCCTCCTACTTCACTCTGGACGGTTACTCTCCAGGACCGTTCTGTCTTTATATTCTGGTTCTTCTTTTAGTGGGCGCTGGGGAAGGGGACAGGCAGCTCAGGAATTTCCTTTCTTTTGACTCTGTTTTGGATTCCTTATTTCCTATATCCCACATTTCCTTCTTTCTCATAATACTCCCTCATAATGGTAGAGTATATTCTCCAGTAGTTTCTTGGGAGTGCGGGGGAGATCATTTTAAGATAATTTTGGATATTAGCAGAAGGAAATGTCTTTGATCTACCATATTGCTTGATAATAATTCTGGCACTACTGAATTCGAGGTTGGCCACGTTTTCCCTGAGCTGTGTGAGGTTGCTGCCTGCTGACCCCCGAGGATGCTGCCCTCTGTCCCCCCAGGGTGCTGTCCGCTATCCCATGCGGGTGCTGCCCGCTGTCCCTCGAGGGTGTTGTCCGTTTTCCTCCGGTGGTGCTGATCAGAAATGTGATGCTGTGCTGATTTCCATTTTGTGTCTCGTCATTTCTTCCATCACACCCTCTGTCTGAAAGGTTTTATTGTTTAAAAACCTTTATTGGGGACAGATAATGCATAACATTTTCTACTCATCTTGTCCAGCAACCCAGTTCCTCTTCCTATAGTAATGAGTGCCACCATTTGTTTGTTTGTTTGCAAATCCTTCTCTGGAAGCTTTTAAGACCTTTACTTTCTCTTGAGTGCATCAAGAAATTTTATTTGTGCCTTGACATGAGTCTTTGTTTCCATTAATTGTGCTGTTTTGGTGCTTGGTGGATCCTTACAAATTGAAGAACTGTGTCCTTTGGCTCTGTGACACTTTATTTTTTTTATTATTTTATTTTTTTAATAATCAATATTTTTTATTATGATATTGTGGGTACAGTTAAGGGTTAGGTATACAAATATGCTTCATTCAGGCACTCTTGTTGATAAGAGTTGTCTCCCCATCCTCAGACAGATATTTACTACCGTTAATCCCATCTCCCTTCTCCTCTCCCCCCCATAGTTTCCCACCACTGTCAGTCATTTTCTTATAGTCTTATGCTGGATGTTCAAGGTCCACTATATGAGTGAGAACATGTGATACTCAGAGACACTTTCTTTTTAAGTATTTTCATAGTTCTGTCTTTCAGAAACTCCCATTTATAAATCCCTTGTATTTAGCGTCTAATTGTCTTTCTTTCTTTCTTTTTTTTTTGTTATTTAGTTTTTATTTCTCTGCAATTCAACTAGACGTGGAAGGGAATAAGGAAAATATGGAACCCAAAGAATTGTAGCGAGAGCACAAAGATTATAGGGATACTGCGAGCAAGTGGGATGGAGGGGGTGCTCTCCTGAGCTACAGAAGGAATATCTGGTAGTTTAAGATAAAACAAGTCAAATATATTAGAGTTGTCCACAGTCAGCAATGGTGATCTTCTTGCTGGTCTTGCCATTCTGGGACCCAAAGCCCTCCACGGCTTGCACAACTTGCATGCCCCCTTACACCTTGCCAAAAACCACATGCTTGCCATCCAACCATTCAGTCTTAGTAGTGCAGATGAAAAACTGGGAACCATTTGTGTTGGGTCCAGCATTTGCCATGGACAAGATGCCGGGACCTCTATGCTTCAAGATGAAGTTATCATCAAATTTCTTCCTATAGATGGACTTGCCGCCAGTGCCATTATGGCATGTAAAGTCACCACCCTGGCACATAAACCCTGGAATAATTCTGTGAAAGCAGGAACCCTTATACCGAATCCTTTCTCTCCAGTGCTCAGAGCACGAAAGTTTTCTGCTGTCTTTGGAACTTTGTCTGCAAACAGCTTGGAGGAGACGCGGCCCAAAGGCTCGCCGTCAACGGTGATGTCGAAGAACACGGTGGGGTTGACCATGGCTGATGGGAAAAGGCTCAAGGCGGCGGTGTCTGCAAAGCCTAATTGTCTTTCTTTTCTGTCTTCTCTTTCAGTCTGAAAAATTGAGTATATCCATATAAACTTTCCCTTAGTCATCATCTTCAGTCTGAAATTACATATGCACACTCTTCTATATCTGGTATCCTTGAGTCCAGAGAATATACTTTGTGGGAATGGGAGAAGGCAAAATGACCTCCCTGTTGTAGGGGGACGTAGTAATAGGGCAGGCTCTGTGTTAAATTTTTTTCTTTTTGACAGCTTTATTGAGTACAATTCACATACCAAGCAGTCTATCCATTTAAAGTGTACAACTCATTGTTTTTTAGTTTTTGTTTTGTTTTGTGTTGCTTTGTTTTGAGTCAGAGCTCACTCTATCGCCCAGGCTGGAGTACAGTGGCATGTTCACAGCCACCCCAGCCTCGACCTGCTGGACTCAGGTGATCCTTCCACCTCAGTCTTCCAAGTAGCTGGAACCACAGGCATATACCACCACACCTGGCTAATTTTCTGATTTATCGTAGAGATGAGGTCTGGCCATGTGGCTCAGACTGGTCTTGAACCCCAGAGCTCAGACAATTCTCTCACCTCCACCTCCCAAAGTGCTGGGATTACAGGCATGAGCCACCATGCCCTGCTGTTTTTTAGTTTTTTACAGTGTTGTGCAACCATCACCATGAACTAATTTTAGAATATTTTCACTCCCCCTTAAAAGAATGCCTATTAGCATTCACTCGATACTCTCTCCCTTTCCCCTAAGCCTCTGGCAATCAGTATTCTTCTTCTTATCTTTATGGATTTGCCTATTTTGAACATTTCACATGATGGAATCATGTAATATTGTGCTCTTTTATGTTTAGCTTCTTTACTTAGCACAAGGTTTTCAAGATTCATACATGTTGTTGCATGTAACAGCACTCCACCTCTTTTATGACTGAACAGTAATCCATTGCGTGCGTATGCCATATCTAGTTTATCCGTTGATCACTTGATGGACATTTGGGTGGTTTCCGTTTTTTGGCTGTTGTGAAAATTGCTGCTGTGAACATAGGTGTGCAAGGTTTTGCATGGCATATGCTTTTTTTTCTCTTGGGTTTTTCCTTAGGAGTGGGATTGCTAGGTCATATGGTAACTCTGTTTGACCTTTGAAGAACTACTGCTTTCCAAAGTGGTGGCACCATTTTGCCTCTCCAGTAATGGATAAGGTGCCCTCCCTGTTTTTCATGTCATCTTTCTGGCATTTTGTTTATGGTCTAGCCTTAATGCTTACCTACTTTGTTGCCTGTTGTGTCCAGTGTTTAAGACTCTAAAGAGGCTGGGCGTGGTGACTCACGCCTGTAATCCCAGAACTTTGTGAGGCGGAGGCGAGAGGATTGCCTGAGTCCAGGAGTTCGAGACCAGAATGGGCAACTTGGTGAGACCTTGTCTCTACAATAAATAAAAAAAAATTAGCTGGATGTGGTGGTGTGGTTCCAGCTTCTTGGAAGGCTGAGGGTGGAAGGATTGCCTGAACCCAGCAAGTCGAGGCTGCAGTGGCCATGAGCGTGCCATTACACTTCAGCCTGGGTGACAGAGTGAGACTGATTTAAAAAAAAAAAACAACCCTCAAGAGCTCCATACAATGAGTTTGCTTGATTTCCATGGAATTCCACTCTTCAAGGACATAGCTGTGACCTTCTAAATCTAAGTCATTTACTGTTTGTATTCCTTTCCTAAGGACTGCTTTAACAAAGGGCCAGAAACCAAGTGACTTAAAACAACAAAAATTTATCGTTTCATCATTCTGGAGGATAAAAGTGTGGGGTCAAAGTGTTAGCAGGGCCTTGTTTCCTGATGGCTCTAGAGAAGAATGATGATGCGTTCCTTGGCTTGTAGACGTATCACTCCACTCACAGAGCGTCTTCCTGTGCATCAGACATTGTTTTGTGTGTACCCTCGTGCATGTCTGTTTCTCTGTCCAAATCTGCCCTCTTTATAAGGACATTGGCGCCTCCTAATGTCCTCATTTTAACTTGATAACCTCTGTAAAGACCCAATTTCCAGCGAAAGTTGTACTCTTCAAGGGCTAGGACTTCGAATATTTTTTTGATAGGACACGGTTCAGCACATAATACCATCCTTCCTTATAGTTACTGTTTTTATTAATTGTGGTGAGGATCACAAGTATCCACTAGTTAATAAAAAATGATGTTTTATACTTTTATTTCTTGTTCTTTCAGTTATTTTGTGATGATTTTCTACAGGAAAATAGGAGTAGAACATTTTAACCCCCATCTTTAAAACAGAGTTTCTAGCTGACACTTCAGAAGTCACAGACTTTATGATCTGATGACATAATTGAGGGAGTGTTGTGCAGTGGGGACATGTAGTGAGGATACCTTGCATCTTTTTTTTTTTTTTTTTTTTGAGTTGGAGTCTCACTCTTGTCGCCCAGACTGGAGTGCAGTGGCCGCTCCCGGCCACTGCAGCCTCGACCTGCTGGGCTCAGGCGATCCTTTGGCCTCAGCCTTCCAAGTAGTTGGATCTACATGCACTACCACACCCGGCTAATTTTTGATTTATTGTGGAAATGAGATCTCGCCAAGTTGCCCAGGCGGGTCTCGAACCCGCGGGCTCAGGCAATCCACTCACCTCAGCCTCCCAAGGTGCGGGATTACAGGCTGAGCCACCGAGCCCAGCGACTTTGTATCTTTATGGCATTTTATATTTTATGAAGTGTTTGAACATATCTGCTTTGATCTTCACAACAGTGTCAAAAGGTAGATAGGACAAATTATCATTGGTATTTAGCAGATAAGAAACAGAGGCCTAGAGCAGTTCTGAATGACTTGATTAAGCTCTTTAAAAAAAAACTTTTTTAAGAGACAGGGTCTTGCTGTGTTGTCCAGGCTGGTCTCAAGCTCTTGGTCTTAAGTGATCCTCCTGTCTTGGTCTCCGCAGTAAATGGGATTACAGGCACGAGCCATTGTGCCTGGCCTCATGAGGCACATAGCATCTAACTAAGTTCAGTTATCTTCTTTCCCAGCATCTTTGCCCTCTGCAATGTCGTTAAGTCCTTAAGGATCTGGGTGCCACTGTCACAGTACAAATCTACCTGTCAGGTCTAAGTGAGGGAAGTTGCTTTTTTACCTGTCTTTTGTTGCATAATAAACCATCCCAAAACTTAGTGATTTGAAACAACAGATATGTATTTGCTTGTGATTCCACTGTTTGGGGAAGACTTGATGTTATTTCAGCTTCTAGTGGTATTAGGTGGTGGGTCATTACGCCTAAGAATAGAGTATCCAAGATGACTTACTCACAGGTCTGGTACCTCAGCTGGGTGGCGAGAAGGGCTGAGGGCTGGCTGGGCATCTCTCTTCATCTCTTCCTCCATTTCTTTCCCTCTGTGTCCTCTCTTTAGAATCTCTTATCTTCCAAAGCCCCTCTCTCTCCACGTTATCTGTCTTTATAGCAGGCCAGTTAGACTGTTTTACCTGACAATTACTTCGAAAGTAAAAAGGTAGATTTGGTAGGCCTCGTAAGGCCTGGACCTGGAGCTGGTATGCACAAACAGGAATGGGAGAAATTACTGGCAATGCTCTTTGCAGAAATTCTACCATAGGTGCCGAGTCTGAATTTATTCAGCAATTGTGTTCTTGTCAGCCATCAGTTTTCCTATCACTGACTCCTTCAGAGATCTTAGTCAGGAAAGGACACAGCACATAGACTGATTTCTTTTTATAAAGTGGTGAATCTTTCTAATTTTAGGATTTTGTGATATTGACTTTGTTAACTTCTTCACACAGGAAACCTGGACAAGCATGAAGAACTAGAGAAGCTTGTAGCAAGGTTCTTGGGAGTGGAAGCTGCTATGGCATATGGCATGGGCTTTGCAACGAATTCAATGAATATTCCTGCTCTTGTTGGCAAAGTAAGAACCTCTGTCATTGATGAAAACTTCCTCATATGTGTCTTTTTTTGTTTTGAAAAGCAGCCAGAGCAGGCCAAAAACTGTCATAAACTTTAAACCAAATATAGTTTAGCGAAAGATATTTCTGTTGTACATTTTTGGATAAGTATCCCATGGATACTTATCAGTTGGCGATTTCTTGCTAGAACCCGTGATCCTTCCCGCTTCCATTAGATGACTCTTGCCTTTACAATCCCATACAGAGTTCTGAAGGGAGTTGATAAAGAAATACTTGGAAAAGGTTAAAGTTATTAAAGAAAGAAGGTTTAGTTTGGAAAGGTACTTGACAGGTGGTTTTTCCTAAGCAGAAAAATAGGAAATTATGTAGTTATTCTAATACTTTTTTTATTGCAGTGCATGTTGCTTAGAGAGAGAGAGAGAGAGAGAGAGAGAGAGATATGTATACATACATATATATATATATACACTAGGATATATATATCCCTTTACCCCACATGGGTAGAGCTCATGAGGGGGCATAGTCTACTATGTAAATGTAAATTGCAGTTTAGCAGGTTGGTACTCTTAGCTTGAAAGGATCCTTGAGGTTATTTATTCTCGTTTTAACATAATATCTAGGGATAGTATATTGAAAAAGTAGTGATTAACAAACAGGATAATTGAATTTTTGCTTGTTTGTTAGTTGGTTATATGGTCAAACTTCGCTGTATAACTGAGCATGTCAAATATTCTTTCTGATTTTCAAAGTTTCCTTTGTAAAGTGAGATGATTGAACTTCTTGGTTAACTCTGAAGTCCTTTGTAGTTACGTAATAAATAGGTCTGTGAAGAAGAAATTGGACAAATAGAAAACATATAACAAGATAGGAGATTCCATTGACTGCATATAGTGGCTCATGCCTGTAAGCCCAATACTTTGGGAAGCCAAGGCAGGAGGCTGACTTGAGGCCAGGAGTTTGGGACCAGCCTGAGCAACATAGGGAGACCTTGTCTCCAAAAAACAAAACAAAACAAAAGCCCTAAACTACACTGGTATCACATTAAATGTAAATGGTTTACACATTCCAATTAGAAGACAGAGATTGTCAAATTTATTAAAACTAAGTAGGTTTTCCATTGTAAAACAGCAATATATTTTATGTATAAAGACACAGAATTTAAAAGTAAAAGGACAGAAAAAGATTTGATTACATGCAAACAGTAATCAAAAGAAATTTGAAATGACTATATTAATGTAAACAAATATTTTAGAGGAAGAAATATTTCTGGAGATAAAGAGGAACATTGCATAATGATTAAGGAGTTAGTTCCTCAAAAGGACATAAACTTAAATGTATAGGTACCTAATCACAGAGCTTCAAAGTACACGAAGCAAAAATGAATGAAACTGAAGGAGAAATAGACAGAGAGCTATAATTAGAGACATCAACACTCCTCTCTTAATTGATTAAAGAACGAAACAGAAAAGCAGTGAGCATAAAGAACACTTGGAAAATACTGTCAACCAGTAGTTGACCTAATTGACACTCATGAAACACCTCACCCAACCACTATATTTACCAATATAGACTGTATTCCAGGTTGTTAAACAAGTCTTAATAAATGTAAAAGTGTTAGAATTATTTATAGTGTGTTCTCTGATCACAGTGGAATTAAATCAGAAATCTGTAACACAAAGATAACTGGAAAATTTTTTGGAAATGTATATATCACAATCTATAGGATGAAGCTAAAGCAATGCTCAGATAAAGTATATAGTATTAAATGTTTATACAGGTTGAGCACCCCTGATCCAAAAATCCAAGACCTGAAATGCTCCAAAGTGTGACAGTTTTTGAATATGTTGCACTCAAAGAAAATCTCAGGGGTGCTCAATCAGTAAGTAAAGTGAAAACTATCCAAAATCCCAAAAAAATCAGAAACACTTCTGGTCCCAAGAATTTTGGTTGGATAAAGGATATTCAACCTGTATTAGGAAAAAAAAGAAAAGCTTCTACTTTACAAAATTAGACAAAGAAGAACAAATTAAACCCAAACTAAGCAGAAGGAATATAATGAATATAATGAAAGTAAATGCAGAAACCAATGAATTAGAAAATAGACAGTAGGGATATCAGTGAAACCAAAGCTGATTCTTTGAGAAAATGAATAAAATTGTTAAGTCTCTAGCCAGACTGGTCAGGGTTAAAAAAAAGGGAACAGTAGCAGGAATGAGAGAGGGGGACATCACTACACAGCCTATAGGCATTCAAGGATTATAATAAGAGAATGTTGGCAACAACTTTATGCCAATAAGTTCAACAACATAGATAAAATAGACAACTTCCTTGCATTACAATGCATTGCTGTCCTGCATTTTTTGCAGTGCAAACCTGAGATTTCTTATTTGGTATTTCCCAGAATTTTTCACACTAGAGGATTAAAGCATTTCTTCTTGCTCCTCTCTCTCTCTGCTTACAAATGCTAGCAAAGCATTATCTAGAATTAGATTGTTTTCTTCACAGACATGGAAGATTCTGCTTTAAAGATTTATCTTTCAAATCAAACATTACAGTTGAAATGTTATGAAATAGATAGCATTTTATCTGTTAAAGTCAGTAACTCATCCAGTTTTTGTTGTTGTTGTAGTTGTTGTTTTTTGAGTCAAGGTCTCACCCTGTCACCCAGGCTAGGGTGCAGTGGTATGCTCATGGCTGCCACAGGCTTGACCTATTGGGCTCAGGTGATCCTTCCTCCTTAGCCTTTCAAGTAGCTGGAACTACAGGCATGAGCCACCATGCCTGGCTAATTTTTTGATTTACTGTAGAGATGATGTTTCACCAAGTTACCCAGGCTGGTCTTGAACCTCTGGGTTCAGGCAATCCTCTCACCTCAGCCTCCCAAAGTGCTGGGATTATAGGCGTGAGCCACTGCAGCCAGCCTTAATCCAGTTTTGATAGTTCTTTGAATCTGATACTAAATTTACTTGTGAGGTAGTTAGTTGTTCAACTTAATGGCAGGGGGAAGCAGTATATTGATTAAGATAGAATGTTCTAGAAGCAGATTGCTTGCATTGAGTCACTTACTTGTGACCTTACTTGTGACCTTGGGCAAGATTTTAAAAACCTGAACAAGGAACAAGAATGTCTTCATATGTAAAGTGGGAGTGATAATAGTACCTACTTTATGAGGTTGTTGTGAGAATTAGAAATAATAATGCACTTAAATCCCTTAACATAGCTGGGCCTGGTAGCTCTTGCCTGTAATCCTGACACTTTGGGAGGCTTTGCCTGAGCCCAGGAGTTTGAGACCAACCTGGGCAGCATAGCAAGACCTTGTCTCTCCAAAAAGTAAAAATATTAGCCAGGCTCAGGAGGTTCAGGCAGAAGGATCTGAGCCCAGGAGGTGAGTCTGTGGTGAGCCGTCGTCCATGCCACTGCACTCCAACTTGTACTACAGAGTGAGACTCTGAATCAATCAATCAATCAATCAATCAATCAATCAGTTTGAACCAAGGATATAATAGAGCTTCATAGTAGATTAGAAGGGAAAAACAGATTGATAAGTTGAAATGGCAAATAAGGCTGTCTAAAAAAAAGAGATGATAAACAAAAGGACATACTGATATAGCAGGGGCTGCCAGGAAAAAAATAGAGTTGGAAGAAGAAAATAGAGTTGTGTGGAAGGTCCTTGTAGGGTATAGTGGAGGGTCAAGAGTAGTAAGTAAAGAATTTGCAGGCAACTTGGATCGATTTAGAATCTATAATACTCAGTGATCTATCACAGAAACAAAGAAACGAGTACCTCATGCTCTCACTCATTAGCGGACCTTGAACAATTATCACAATACTGTAAGAAAGCGATTGGCAGTACTGGGAAACTGCTGGGGGCAGGGGGTATACTTCATCAATAAGAGTACCTGATCTCAAACCAGGTGAAGTGGGGACCAAAGTGAGACCCAAACTTTATCTGTGCAATAACCATTTGTATACCTAACCCTGAATTGTACCCATCTTTAAAATAAAAATTAAAAAAAAAAAAAATTTGCAGGCTTATACAAGAGAAATCCAACCTCTCTTTATTTTCCCCCCAGTTTCTTTTTCTTTTTTTACAATTTTAATGACTTCCAAGCTTAAATTTAGACTTATAGAGGAGTGGCAAAAGAGTACAGAGAGTTCCTGTATGCCGTTCACTCAGCTTCCTTTTATATGAAATCTTACGTAACAGTGGAATCTTCCTCACAGCTGATAAGTTTACTGTGAAACAATCCTATTAACTAAGAATGGAGCTTCCTTGGTTCTTGCCAGTTTTTCTTTTTTTATTTTTTTTTTGAGTTGGAGTCTCACTCTGTCACCCAGACTGGGGTGCAGTGGCCACTCCCAGCCACCGCAGCCTCGACTTGCTGGGCTCCAGTGATTCTTCCGCCTCAGCCTTCCAAGTAGCCGGAACTACAGGCGCACACTACCACGCCCGGCTGATTTTTGATTTATTGTAGAGATGAGGTCTCGCCAAGTTGCCCAGGTGGGTCTCGAACCCGCGGGCTCAGGCAATCCACTCACCTCAGCCTCTCAAAGTGCAGGATTACAGGCTGAGCCACCGAGCCCAGAGCCAGTTTTTCTACCAACATTCTTTCTGTGTTCCAGGACCCAGTTGAGGATCCACGATACATTTAGCTGTTGTAGCTTCTCAGTCTTCTCCAGTCTGTCTTGTCTTCGGTGACCTTGACCCTTCTGAAGAGTACCGTCACTTATTTTGTAGCATGTACCTCAGTTTGGCTGTCTGCTATGTTGCCACAGTTTGCTTGAGTCTTTGTGCTGTGAGGAGGATACCACAGAGGCAAGGCCTTCACAGGGCATCTAACAGACAGAGACTGTGTGGCTTTGCTCTATGTTATTGGTGATGTCAAGCCTTGATCGCTTGGTCAAGGTGTCCGCTAAGGTTCTCTACTGTAAACCAACTACTTTTCGCTTTGTAATGACCAAATCTATTGTGGCAGAGATATTTTGGGACTATATATAAATAGCATTTTTGGTTAAACTTTCACCCACTGATTTTAGTTGCATCTGTAGATCTGGGCTGTGGCAGTTATTACCTTGTTATTCTAGTGGTGAATTTTCTTTTTTTTTTTTTTTTTTGAGTTGGAGTTTCACTCGGTCGTCCAGACTGGAGTGCAGTGGCCACTCCCAGCCACCGCAGCCTCGCCTGCTGGGCTCCAGCAATCCTTCTGCCTCAGCCTTCCGAGTAGCCGGAATTACAGGCATGCGCTACCACGCCCGGCTGATTTTTTGATTTATTGTAGAGATGAGGTCTCACTGCCCAGGCGGGTCTCGAACCCGTGGGCTCAGGCATTCCACTCACCTCAGCCTCCCAAAGGCGCGGGATGACAGGCTGAGCCACCGAGCCCAGCTTATGAATTTTCTATTTTCTCATTCCTTCTGTTCTTTTTTTTTTTGAGTTGAAGTCTCACTCTGTCACCCAGACTGGAGTGCAGTGGTCGCTCCTGGCCACCGCAACCTCAACCTGCCGGACTCCAGTGATCCTTCCCCCTCAGCCTTCCGAGTAACCGGAACTACAGGCATGCGCTACCACACCCCGCTGATTTTTTGGTTTATTGTAGAGATGAGGTTTCGCTGCCCAGGCGGGTCTCAAACCCGCGGGCTCAGGCAATCCACTCACCTCAGCCTCAAAGGCGCGGGATTACAGGCTGAGCCACCGAGCCCGGCCCTTCTGTTCTTATTAATTAAGATTTTTGTGCAAGAAGGAGTTTTGCTTCTCCCCTTTTATTTATGTCAGTATGGATTTGTGAATATTTTATTTGGTTATAATTCAACACAATCGCTTTTTTTGTTGTTTGAGTTTTGGCCATTGAAAGCTCATTCAAATGGGCACCTGTGTCCTCTGAGTATACAACTTGTTTTGAAGACATTTTCATGCTTTCTGGCATGTTAAGATGCTCCAGACTTATGTTGTATTTTCCCTATCCCAGTTTCAGAATTAACCAGTTCTCCAAGAAGCTCTGGCTCTTTTTAGAAACCAAGGCCTGGGAACTAGGTGTGTTTGTTGCTATAGGAATATCACTGCTTCTCACCTCTCACTGCCTAGAGCTGGAAATGTATGTGTGTTTGCTAACTCATGCATACACATGTGTGTGTATACATATGTATGTAAGATTTTAAAACCAGGAGTCTTTATTATACTGCCAATTCTACTATTCTTCATTTTTTTTTAGATTGGAAAATGTAATTTTTTGGGAAAGTAAATTAGAGAGAGTGAAGAGAGAGGGGATTCACTTCCCCAAGGTAGGGGAGGGGGCCATAGGTTAGGAAAACATGGCCTGGCCATAGCTCAGAGAACACGCAGTCAGACCATAGCTTAGCAAGGCAGAGAGAGAAAGAGTGAGAGAGATAATTGATTCACCTCCTCAAGGTAGGGGAGGAGGCCAAAGCCAAAATATGGTGGCCATAGCTCAAGGAGCCATGTAGACACACTAGAGTTTAGCAAAGCAGTGGCCACTTTATTTTTAATCAATACATTTTTAACTAAGTAGCTTTTATATCCTAATAAAAACTATGCACATAGTAAACATTTCAAACAGACAACTCCTGCTACAAGTTTCTTAAGTTGCCATCAAGAATATTCTGTAACAAATAAACACACACACACACACACACACACACACACACACACACACACACTTGTACACACAGTTGACCCTTGAACAACACGGGTTTGAACAGCACAGGTCCACTTATATGTGATTCTTTTTCAACCAAACATGGAATGAAAATATAGAATTCCTGGCAGATGGAACCCGTGTATATGAAAGGCTGACTTTCCATGTAAGTGGGTTGCAGCATCGCCTGCAGGACTTGTGTGTGCACAGATTTGGGTACATGTGGGGGTCCAGGAACCACACCCCACGTGTACTGAGGGACAACTGTATGTGTTCCTGTATCTTCTCTCTTCCTTTTATTCTCATGGAAGCATGCTGTATACATTCTGCACTTTTACTATTTTCATCTGATTGGATATTTTGAGGCTATTTTTGTTAGAGAAAATCCTGTTTTAGCGTTCAGCTCTTACAGGTTGAAGGGCCCTGTGAGGAATAGATAAGTAAGAATTGGAGGAAAAAATAAACCAAGAGCTTTAACCTTTTCTTGTTGCCTTGGCAGAAACCCCCATTTGCGTGTTAAAATAAATCTTGTTCAGGGATTGTAAGGGCAAAGCTGAGGCCTACACTCCATATCATGTGGGGAAATGGTTAATAAGCAGGATCCTTTTGGACTCTGGGTGTTGTTGGTAGTGAGAAAGGGTGCCCATTCCATAGGCGTTACCCCTCACTCACCAGTTCCCACGGATAAGTAGCACATCATTCAGAACTCACGTGGGATGTCCTCAATAAAGAAGAATGAAACCTTTTAGAGACTGATGGGTGTATCAGGTTTTATTTATTATTATTATTACTATTATTATTTTATAGACAGTTTAACTATGTTGCCTAGGCTGGTAGATTTTAGGAATAAATAAAAACCTATTGCTGTCTATCTGAATAGTTCAGTCAACCACAAGACAGAAGATATTAAATAAAAAGGCTCACGCAAGTAATCTCAGCACTTTGGGAGGCTGAGGCAAGAGGATCACCTGAGCCCAGTGGTTCAAGACCAGCCTGGGCCACTTGGTGAGACCTTGTCTCTATAGTAAATAAAAAAATTAGCTGGGCGTGGTCGCACATGCCTGTAGTTCCAGCTATTTGGAAGGCTGAGGTGGAAGGATCGCTTGAGCCCAGCAGGTAAATTGCCATCACATTTTTTTCTTTCTTAAATTGATTGCTTTGCTGTTGTGCAAGATTTCCTTAATAAGATGTAACAATTATTGCATACTGCTACTGCATTTTGTAATTTGTGTAGCTAAACCTTTCCCTTCCAGCTCCTTACCTTCCTGTGCATGTGGTTTTGCAGGGTTGCCTGATTCTAAGTGATGAGCTGAACCACGCATCACTGGTTCTTGGAGCCAGACTGTCGGGCGCGACCATTCGGATCTTCAAACACAACAGTGAGTTGCTCCTGGAATTCACTGCAGTCCTGAGTGTTTAGTATCCTTTGGTTAGTTTTGGTGGTAACATTAGTTATATTAACAGTTGAAAATACAAATAAAGCTGAGGTAGCAGCATTTAAAAAGCTCTTCTAGTCCGGTCTTTAAAAATTATTATCTTCCTTATTGGAATAAAAATAGAAGATGAAGGAAGTCTTTTTAAATTTTTATTTAGCCGGGCTGGGTGGCTCAGCCTGTAATCCTGCGCCTTTGGGAGACTGAGGTGAGTGGATTGCCTGAGCCCACGGGTTCGAGATCCACCTGGGCAGCGAGACCTCGTCTCTACAATAAATCAAAAAATCAGCTGGGCGTGGTAGCGCATGCCTGTAATTCCGGCTACTTGGAAGGATGAGGTGGAAGGATCGCTAGAGCCCAGCAGGTCGAGGCTGTGGTGGCCAGGAGCAGCCACTGCACTCCAGTCTGGGCAACAGAGTGAGACTCCAACTCAAAAAAAAAATTTTATTTATTTGTTTATTTATTTACTTATTTATTTCTGGGTTGGAGTCTCACTCTGTTGCCCAGAGCATACAGTGGCACGCTCATGGCCACTGCAGCCTTGACCTGCTAGGCTTAGGCTATCCTTCCACCTCAGCCTTCCAAAGAGCTGGAACTACAGGCACATGCCACCATGCCCAGCTAATTTTTCTTGATTTATTGTAGAGATGAGGCCTCACCAATTTACCTAGTCTAGTCTTGAACCCCTGGGCTCAGGTAGTCCTCTCATCTTGGCTTCTCAAAGTACTGGGATTATAGATATAAACCACTGCACCCAGCCTTAATTTTTATTTTTTAGAGAAGTGGTCTCACTCTGTCACCCATGTTGGAGTACTGTAGCACAATCATAGCTCACTATAGTCTCAAACTCCTAGGCTCAAGCGATCTTCCCACCTCAGTCTCCCGAGTAGCTGGGTCTACAGGTATGTACCACTGTGCACAACTGATTTTTTATATTTAAATTTTTTTTGGTAAAGGCAGGTCTTACTATGTTGCCCAGACTGGTCTTGAATTCCTGGCCTTAAAGTGATCCTCCCACCTTGGGCTCCCAAAGTACAGGAATTATAGGTGTGAACCGCCTGGCCAAGAGAGAACTATCTTTTATGTAAATATAATATTATCCTTTTATTTAACTTTCAAGTTTTCTATCCCATTTATTTGTTTATGCCTACAGTATGTCTTGCCATAACATTATACGAGGGGTATTGTGATGAATAAATTAGGGTCCCTGATCTCAGTGATCTCTGACTGGTTAGTGAAGACACTTACTAGGTAAATCAGTTCTCACAGTACAGTACACAGATGCTGAAATGTAGATGCAAACAGGTGCCACAGGAACACAGAGAAAGGTGGCACTAAACCAAAACCTTTTCTCCTTAAATGGAAAATCTTTGGGCATTATTAAAGTAACTATTTATAATAAAAATGCCTAACTTTCTTTTTTTTTTTTTTGAGTTGGAGTCTCACTCTGTCGCCCAGACTGGAGTGCAGTGGCTGCTCCCGGCCACCGCAGCCTCGACCTGCTGGGCTCCAGCGACCCTTCCGCCTCAGCCTTCCGCGTAGCCGGAATTACAGGCATGCACTACCACGCCCAGCTGATTTTTTTGATTTATTGTGGAGATGAGGTCTCGCTGCCCAGGCGGGTCTTGAACCCGCGGGCTCAGGCAATCCACTCACCTCAGCCTCCCAAAGGCGCGGGATTACAGGCTGAGCCACCGAGCCCAGCTGCTCTTTTCTTTTCACAATACTTTGTGAACATTGTTTGTCAGTCCATGTGACACTGCCTCGCTCTTTAGTGGTAAAGTGGCAGGCAGTGTCTGGTCTGAATGCCATGATTTAATTGATCCCTCAGTTGGGCATCAAGATTGTTTCTAAATGTTTCTACTAGAAACTACATTACATTCCTGTTTTTGTACAATCATCTGATTCGTGCCTTAGGATAAGATCCTAGCAGTCTTAAATGTCTGGTGAAAAGGGTGTAAGTTTTTAATACTTTTCCAAAGTGCCTCTAAGCATTGTATTACTTTTTACTCAGTAACATGGTGTGACTGTTTCTCTCATTGGCCAACATAGGCTATTATGAATCATAAATCTTTTCAAATCTAAGTAAATAATATGTCAACTTTTGTTTCTTTTGTGATTCAGTGTAGAGCAAGTTTTTAATGTAGTAATTATATTTGTATTTCTTTTTTTTTATATTACTTGCAAGCTAATGTATTTGTATTTCTTACTTCTTAAGTTGGCCATTTTCTAATTGTTTCTCTTGTTTACTGATTATAAGAGCCCTTTGTATTAATGATCCTTTCTTTTGCGTTACACTATTTTTTGTCTTATTTTGACTTTGTTTTTACTGTCCTTGCTGTGCAGACTCGTTACAAAGTTTCTGTTGTCTTAATTACTATCTTATGACTTTTGGATTTTACATAATGCCTTCCCTGTTCTAAGAACATAAGGTTATTCTCTTACATTTTCCTTTTGGTGTTTTGTGATGTGTTTTTAATTTAAATTTGTGTAGAATTTGGGGAGTATAATATGGAGGCGAAATTGATTTTTAAAAAAGAGATAACATGGTTAAGTATTCTGCTATAGATATTTCCTTTGTCTAAAATTTTGAATCAGTATTCATTTTTTTCCTCCTTTCTGGATATAAACAGAGGAAACTGAAACAATGAGCATGTCTTTCCTTGTTTCCTGCTGGTGGCCACACATGGCTGCCCGTAGCAGAACTGGAGGCTGTGGTCAGGACAGACCTACTTCTGTGGAGAGCATCTTCCGTCTCTTGGCTAGGTAGAATGCAGATTGTTTTGTTAAGAATAACTGAATGTGTAAGCACAGTTACAGCCTTTGACCGTCTTATCTGTGTTTGTGTTACGTGGTTTTTTACATATTTATTTTTTCTATCGAAGTCCTTTTATGGAAAGAGCAAAATCACATAGTTTGTTTAACCAGCACCCCCCCACCTAGTGAGTAGCGAAGTTAGATTTTATGACAGGGTGTCTCCCACCCCTGCTAAGCCTTAATGTTGCTTAGATTTGGGAGAGTTTTTTAAGGCCTTTATTTTGGCAAATATTTTAAGTATGAAGTCTATAGTGCTGGCAAGTAATGGTCTTCACAGCATTTGTCTCTGCCAGGGAGATGATGACCCTCATCATGGCATCAGCAGCCAGGGGGCTTTTTGGGCCCGTTAACTCCTGAAGGACCAACAGAGCCACAGGAACTTGGTTGTGCAGACAATGGTTGGTGTCAGTCACGGGACAGTCTCAGCTGATTGCCAAGCTTGCTCACCACATAAGTCACACATGCCCCAGACTGGTGTGTTTTTAACCCAGTACCAAGATAAAACTCTTTAACATGCTTTTATTGAGCATATTTTCTGCCTTTTTTTTTTTTTTTTTAGAGAGAGAGAGGGTCTTGCTCTGTTACCCAGGCTGGAGTGCAGTGTCACAATCATAGCTTACTGCATCTTTGAACTACTGAACTCAAGTGATCCTCCCTCCTCAGTCTCCTAGGGACTATAGGAACATGCCATTACACCTGGCTAATATTTTATTTTACTGTAGAGAGAGAGGTTTCGCTATGTTGCCCAGGCTAATCTTGAACTCCTGGCCTCAAACAGTCCTCCTGCCTCAGCCTCCCAAAGCTGGGCTTATAGATGTGAACCACCATGCCCAGTCTTGGTCTCCTTTATGCAGTTATTTCTGAATGACTTCCTAGGATTAGCATACAGTTTGATTCTTTATTTTTTTGATAAACACAAAAAGCTAGCAGAATGACAAGGTATTTAACATGAAACACTAGTTATTTCAGAAGGAAGCTAACAAACTGAATCAACCACCACAGTCATTTAGTCGTGTTTTGATGGCTTTGAACATTTGTTACATTTTGGATTTCAGTTCAGGGTGGCAACAGTTCACCCATTTGGCCTGTTTTTCTTCTGCCCAATTCTACTTTTATATTAATGTCCTTTGCTATCTGAGACACACTTGCAGAGTAAGAAATGTATCTTTGCATTTTTAGAATAAGGTTAGGAAATAGGAAGATAATTGTGACATCTTTCTTTTTTGTGTGTTGTAGACATGCAAAGCCTAGAGAAGCTGTTGAAAGATGCCATTGTCTATGGTCAGCCCCGGACACGAAGGCCCTGGAAGAAAATTCTAATCCTTGTAGAAGGAATATATAGGTAATCCTGCTGTATTATTTTTATCTTTGTGACTTGGGCCTATGAAGTCATAGAGCTTTTAAAATGAAGGGAATGCTATCCTGGCCCCCTCCAGAAACTAAGGAACCAGTATTTATGCCTTGTTAAGGTACCTGGGAAAGAGTCAGCACTAGGAGTCTTTTTGTCTGGCTCTTCTTTATTCTTTCCATCATGCTATGTGGTCTCCAAATCCTGCTTCTTTTGGGGTTCTTTATTTTTGTTCTGTTTTAGAGCGAGCTTATGCTTGGGGGCCAGAATCGGAATATATGTTCTAATATTTCAAACCAAATTACACTTCATTTAATTTTAAGAACGATTTGATTTGGGTTAACTTTTGCAACCCTGAAACTTATTCTTACCCCAAGTTTGTGCTGTCCTTTTGTGTAATTTTAATCGCATATGCAATATGAAGCAAAGCCCACTTTTGCCTGTAATTACAAGCAGTAGAGGAATCTGTTATGACCTTAATTCTTTCTGTCGTGAGTTAAGATCACACATTTTGAACGGCCCAGTCTCCTTTCCCCTAGCCTCTGCCTAGCCATGGTATCATCTAACCTTGTTAGTTGAAAACCACAGCTAGAGTTGTCAGACCATTTAAAAAGCAATAAACTAAAAAAATTAATAATGAAACTTCCACCTCCTAATTTTGAGACTTAAAAAGTCTCTGTGTATTTTTGTCCTGCTTTGCTAGCATGGAAGGCTCTATTGTTCGCCTTCCTGAAGTGATTGCCCTCAAGAAGAAATACAAGGCGTACTTGTACCTGGATGAAGCCCACAGCATTGGGGCCTTGGGCCCCACTGGTCGAGGCGTGGTGGAATACTTTGGCCTGGACCCTGAGGATGTGGACGTTATGATGGGCACGTTCACAAAGAGCTTTGGTGCTGCTGGAGGATACATCGGAGGCAAGAAGGTAAATGGGCCCTGAGAACAATTAAAGATAAAGATACTGGCCCCTCAATGTGGTAACTCGTGTGGCAGGATCTTGAGCTGGGTTGTGGAGATCTGAGTCTGGTAGGGACTTGGGCTCATCGTGCCTGCAGACTACACACTTGAGCTGCCTTTTGAGTGACTGACATCTCCTCCCTGAACCTAAAGGCAGGTTCAGAGCATTGTCTGTTGTTTCTTATGTCTTTCTGAACTGCATGCTGTCTTTCTGAACTGCATGCTGCTCTGAGATAGAGAATACCCTTTTGTATGAAAGCACACACTGGCGCTTCCTGTTTGGCCGTGGTCTTCTGTGGGCTTTGCATTGTGCTCATGATTCAAAAGTGGTGGGTTGTCATGGGAGTCAATGGGAGCAGCAAACCAGCCGCCCTGCACACTTAGACTCAGGCGCGTCATAGGTAAACCTGGAGACAGGAAGGAAGAAGATTGTGCTGGTTCTAGGGTCCTGCAAAGCAATGTATTTTTCAACTGTAAGTTATAGAGTGAATTCTGAGGCAACTACAAATGTTTGTGGTGTGGTGGAAGTGATAAACCATGGACACAGAGGCCTCTGCTTTCTTTTGAGATCTTGGGGAATGTATTTAACCATCCCATTTCCTCATCAGTAAAATAGAGATAACTATGCCTATCTGACAAGATAGTAGTAATGGTTTAAAAAATAATGTTTGGCCATGCTACAAGGATGCCCCTTAAAAACATCACCTAGTGAAAGAAGTCAGTCCCAGCAGGTCTTGTAATGTCTGTTTTACAGATACGTTAGCTCCAGAATAAGCATAGAAACAGAAAGTGGATCAGCAGTGGCCAGGCCCAAGGGGCTGGGGAAATGAAAGTGACTGCTTGTGCTACGAGGTTTCCTCTTAGGGTAACAAGGATGTTCTAAAATAGATACTGGTAAAAGTTGCACAACTGAATCTACTACTAGCCACTGAATTGTACACTTTTAAAGGGTGAATACTATGGTTTGTGACTTACATCTCAATGAAGTTGTCATTTAAAAAAATGTACTGCAACATTAGGAGAAAAATATTGTAAGTCAAGTGTTTGTATATGGCACAGAGTGTTCACGAATGTTCTTAATTTGGCTTTAAAACTTAAAGAATGGTTATTCTTTGAATCATTGATTGCCTTTTAGAGAGAATCCATTTCAATGGGTTTTAATCAGGTTTGGTAGATTTTTATCTCAAATTTTACATTTTTCTTAGTGGGAGCTGGCTCACTTTGGGGAGTTAATTGCTTTTTAGTAAGATTTATTGCTGTGAACCAAAGGTTAAAAAAAATAATATGGGGATCATTTAGGGACAGTATGTTCATGCTTTTGGAGAGTTTTTTTGGTATAATTTTGAGTATTTTTGAAGTCAAACTGTTTTAGAACCACAGTTTTGTCTCCTCACTTGGTTCTGGTACATAGGCCTCTTGGTGTGTACAGTTTATTTAAAGATTTAACAAAATTAAAAGGTATCAGAGAATAGGAATATGCAATTAATTGTTTTTGAAATCTTTGTAAGTGACAAGAGTTTTATTCAGTGAGATGGTATTAACGTTCTAATGGAATATCGAGTAAATTTCTGTTTGATTTCTGCCACATTTATTTCATTTTATAGATCTCTGTGTGTCTGGAGGGAATTCTGATGCCCTTAAAGTTGATGTTAGAGAACTGTCTGTTATTTAGGGGTGCAAAGATAGACTTTGCAGGTATAGGGTGAGAGGCATACACATTTCATTTAGTTCAGTCTGTACATTTATTTGTAATATTAAATAATACAATCTCCATATTTAAAGGGATTATTTAAAAACAGAGTTTTTCCTATGTTCTCATTTTTTAAAAAAACAAACCTAAGAACGTTGCCATGTTTCTGACCCAGTTGTTGCCAACAGTATTCTCTGACCATGTTGGTTGACCTTACGTTTCTGATGAGTGTCTCTATTCGGATACCATTGAAAGGAGTGTCCACTAGAAGGAAAGCACTGGCGTGGCCAGTGAATTCAGGAAGTGCCTCTGATCATCTGCCTCTGAACCCCCAGGAGCTGATCGACTACCTGCGAACCCACTCTCACAGTGCAGTGTACGCCACGTCACTATCACCCCCCGTCGTAGAGCAGATCATCACCTCCATGAAGTGCATCATGGGGCAGGATGGCACCAACCTCGGTAAGGCTTGCATGTTCTGGAAATGCTTCCTAGGTTCACTTAGCAGCCAGAGGTGCTATTTTCCTTGAGCTTTTCCCCTAAAGAGTCAGGTTTACTAACAGGAGAGCTGGCTGGTGTGTGAGGCCTGGTGCGTGTGTAGTTTCCATGGACACTTGAATGTGTTAGATACACATGCCATGAGAACTGCACTGGTTTACTTCCTGTGGAATTTTCTTGTTTATAGATGGCGAGGCTTCATTCTTTCATCCCTCAGGCCCTCGTAACTCATAGGTAATAGCCCTTCAGGGTCTTTCTTGAACTGCATAATTTTATGTGAAGAGAAAATTCACTCTGTAATGATGTTTTATCGATAGCATTTGAAAGACGGTGGCGCGCAGTGAGACTCAACACCCTTTAAGGCCAAGAGGTTTAATGGGGATGAGCGTGGTGGCTACAGAACCTGAGAATCAGATTGCAGCATGGAGGCAGGGGTGTGGCAGGTTTTATAGAAATTTAAAGCGACCTGTTGGTTACCTATTGGTCGGCAGGTGAGGTATTTTTGGGATTGGCAGGGGCTTTTGCGGGCGCAGGAACGGTGGGCTTTGTTGTGGAAGAAGAACCCGGAAAGTCTTGTCCGAGCCTCCATGTTAGTTTGTCCGGGCGCCTTCTTAGGCGGGAGCGCCATTTAGGTGGGGGCCACGCCTAGGCTTAGCCTTTGAAGGGGCGGGTTCCTCGTGGCTGGCTGGGACCTTTCAGCATTGTTTGGAGCTACTGTTTCTATGAATTAGTATTCCTGATGCATTGCCTTTTTAAAGAGTTTCTAATTTAACATTCAGTTCATAGTAAAGGACATTCAGAATCTGTTTGTCTTTGGTGGATCTGTAGCCCAAACTAGATTCCTTGACTTGAACACACTAATGTGAACAACAACAAAAAAGAAACTGTGATGGTCACTTTCGGATTTTTTTTCTTTTTTTCTTTTTTGAGTCTCACTCTGTCTCCCATGTTGGAGTACAGTAGGACTATCATGACTTACTGCAGACTTGACCGCTGGGCTTAGCCTCCCGAATAGCTGGGACTATAGGGGCACGCCACCATGCCTGGCTAATTTTTTATTTGTTGTGGATACAAGGTCTTGCTATGTTGTCCAGGCTGATCTCGAATTCCTGGACTTAAGTAGTCCTTCCCGAAGTGCTGGGATTACAGGCATGAGCCACTTCACCCATCCTGACGATATGTGACTTTTATTCTGCTTCACCAGGGGGCGATGTTGACTGCAGAACAATCGTACCACAAGGGGAGCAATTGGATTTTTGTTGTTTTTACCTTAAAAAGTATTTTTCCATCACTCAGATGGGAGAGACTTCAGTTTGACTTGTTGCCAAGTCTCAATTATCAGCCTTAAGCTCTCCCCTCTACAGTTGTCACATACTTTGACATGGGGTTGATTTGGTTTGCATTGTATAAAGTGGTGAATTGATTTTGATTGATTTACGACTGTTTTCCTAAATCAGAGTTTTACTTTTTTTTTTTTTTTTTTTTTGAGTTGAAGTCACTCCTAGCCCAGGCTGGAGTGCAGTGGCACGCTCTCGGCCACCCCAGCGTCGACCTGCTGGGCTCTGGCGATCCTTCTACCTCAAACCTCCAAATAGCCCCAAGTAGCCAGAACTACAGGTGAATGCTACCACGTCTGGCTAATTTTTTTATTTTTTTATTGTAGAGACGAGGTCTCACTAAGTTGCTTGGGCTGGTCTCGAGCCCGCCGGCTCAGGCAGTTCACTCGCCTCGGCCTCCCAAAGTGCTGGGATTACAGGCTGAGCCACCAAACCCGGCCCCGAGTTTTACTTTAATATTTTTTCTCATCTGATTCTTGTATCTCTAATGAGAGATTTTTGGAAATAGGGAAGTGTGGTCATTCAGTTTTGTGAATTGATTCCTTGTGGAAGAAGATATTTCATTAATGTTGCAAACACAGCAGGGAGCCTTGTGAGTAGCTCCCTGTTAACAGTAGCTGCAACTTTCTTCTGTCCTTCTGATATGGTGTAATTGGAAAAATGTGCTTTCATCTGAGATACACACATACACACACACACACACACACACACACACACACACACACACAGGGGGCAGGGGGAGAGCACCCTAGCATTTATCTAGTTACTTCACATGGGTACATTTACCTTATAGATTTAGTGTACAGATTTAGTTGACTGAGAAATGGCTAACAGCTGTCAAAGTTAGTGCTGGGTAATTTCTTTGTCCTGTTCTAGAATATGGATCTGTGCGTATGTAGTACCTCTGGCTAAATGGCTTATCTGTACTAAATAATGAAATCTGGCCTGTGCCGGTAGGGAGAAAAGGAAATACGGGAATTAGATGTAGGCTTGGGGTCAGCACTGGTTTTCTAGTTTTTGCTTCTCTAACTACCCCCAAAGCTTAGTGGCCTGACACACCAGGCATCTGATTATGCGCACAGATTCTGCAGGTCAGGAATTCGGTCGGGGCACAGCAGCTATGGCTTGTCTTTGCTCTACAGTGTTGGGGGCTGGCTTGCAAGACTCAAGCGGTTGGGATGACTCAGATTGTTGGGGGCTGGGGTCAGCCGAAGGCTTCTTCACGCACATGTCGCCTGGTATGGAATGACCCAGAGACTGGGCTCAGCTGAGGTTGTTGACCAGAGCACCTTCTGTGTCCTCTCCACATAGTGTGGGCTCCAGTTACATGGCAGCTGTGTGCCCAGAAAGGATGCTTCAGAGAGCAAGCATTCTAGAAGAACCTGGCGGAAGCCCCATGGCTTTTCTGATCTGTTGTGAGCAAGCAGGTCACTGAGGCCATCCCATCCCCAGTGAGAGGCACATCTAAGGATTGGTGGCCATTTTAAAAACTTTCAACCAACTTCTAAATAATATAATTAACATAATAAATTTCTGCTGGATATGTTGTTTCTCTACCAAAACAGAAGCAAATAAAAATCAAACCAGAAATAGAAATAGATACCATTTCTCATGAAGCCTGCTACCCAATCCTTAATTAAATTCAGCCTGATTTCCTGTAGGTTTGAGTGTGTTAAGGTAATGTTCATTTTTATGGCATTGTTGAGTGCATCTTTTTATTGTCCCTGTAGAAAAAAAGTTGTGAACCAAGCTAGCGGCCTTTTAACTATGACTTAAGGTGATCTTTGTTTATTTATTTTGAGTTGGAGTCTCACTCTGTCACCCAGACTGGAGTACAGTGGCCGCTCCCAGCCACTGCAGCCTCAACCAGCTGGACTCCGGCGATCCTTCTGCTTCAGCCTTCCAAGTAGCTGGAACTACAGGTGTGCGCTACTACGCCTGGCTAATTTTTTGATTTATTGTAGAGATGAGGTCTCCCCAAGTTGCCCAGGCGGGTCATGAACCCACGGGCTCAGGCAATCCACTCACCTCCGCCTCCCAAAGTGAGGGATTACAGGCTGAGCCACTGAGCCCGGCTTAAGGTGATCTTTAAAAAGAGGTATCTGGGCAGGGTACAGTGGCTCACACCTGTAATCCCAGCATTCGAGGAGGCTGAGGTGAGGGGATAGCTTGAGACTAGGCATTCAAGACCAGCCTGAGTAACATAGTGAAATCTCATCTCTACAAAAAATAGGAAATTAACTATGTGTGGTGGCACACACTTGTAGTCCCACTTACTTGGGAGGCAGGGCAGAAGAATCATTTGAACCCAGGAGTTCTAGGCCGTAGCAAGCTGTGATTGTGCCACTGTACTCCATCCTGGGTGACAGAGCGAGATCCTATCTCTAAAATAAATAAATAAAAATAATTTTTTTAAAATAAAAAGAGATTCTAGACCCGCCTGGGCAGCGAGACCTCATCTCTACAATAAATCAAAAAATCAGCCGGGCGTGGTAGCGCATGCCTGTAATTCCGGCTACTCGGAAGGCTGAGGCGGAAGGATCGCCGGAGCCCAGCAGGTCGAGGCTGCGGTGGCCGGGAGTGGCCACTGCACTCCAGTCTGGGCGACGGATGAGACTCCAACTCAAAAAAAATAAATAAATAAAATAAAAAAATAAAAAGAGATATCCGCATAGTGATTTTGTGATAGAAATGCACTGCCTTGAGAGAAACTTATCTCTTCTATTCATGACATGGAATTTCATTAATTCCGTGAACACTGAGTATCTCATGACACTTTAGACTCTGACTCAGAAACTATAGGAAACAAGCATGCAAGCAGACCATCTGAATAGAGTGGATGCTTGAGTATATTGCAGGTACAGAGAACAGTTGGTTGTTGCATTTGCCCCATAGGGTACTGTAGCCTAGAAAAGCGGAGTGGTTAGTCATTATTCACTAAATATTTCAGTGCTTACTAGGTGCTCTTCGAGGCACTCGTGATTCATTAAAGAATAGAACATCCCAGATTCCTACCTCATGGGGTTTCTGATGGGGGAAGAATATGACATAGTGTGTTAGAAAGTGTTGGCCAGGCACAGTGGCTCATGTCTGGAATCCCAGCACTTTGGGAGGCGAAGACAAGAGGATTGCCTGAGTCTAGGGGTTTGACCAGAGCACCTTCTGTGTCCTGTGTCCTCTAGCTTAGACAACTTGGTGAGACCTTGTCTCTACAATAAATCAAAAAATTAGTCAGGCATGGTGGCATGCACCTGTGGTTCCAGCTACTTGAGAGAATGAGGCAGAAGGATTGCCTGAGCCCAGCAGGTTGAGGCTGCGGTGGCCGTGAGTGTGCTACTGTACTCCAGCCCGGGTGACAGAGTGTGACTTTGTCTCTTTAAAAAAAAAAAAGAAAAAGAAAGGAAGAAATGTGAAAATCTTTTGTTATCTTTTCCTGATCCTGTTTCTCTCACCCCTTCCCCAGAGAAATCACTCTTCTGAAACTGTCTTCTGTTCTTGTAGGCATTCACTATGTGTGTATCCATAAGCAGTATACATTGTAAGTATCCCCAACTGATTGAAGGCTGACTATTTGCTATAATGACTAGCAAATATGCTGTGAGAATTGACTGTCCAAGTCAAAACCACTGTCATACATCGTTATCTGCACATTACCAAAAGCATTTTCAGTTGTACATGAGTCCAGGGGAGAGGCGGGAGAATGTACTTTTGTCATATTTCAGCTCTCTTCCTGATGGGACCCTGTCCTGTCTACTTGAGCTGTTTAAGTGTGTTGTGCATTGTCTCTGTCATCTCCCCACATTACTAATGAACATGTCCTGTGACCCATAGAAAAACCTTGAACACAGTCACTGAGCCTCAAAGACCCCAAGTGTTTCAACATTTGAAGCAAATGTAGAGCTAAAGCTTCTTGAGACAGGCAGACACATGAGCAGGACTGGATGGACTTCACCTTGAGCAGTGGCCCTGAAGAATGTGCGTGCATGCCCAGATCTTCAGAGTTTAAGATAGGTAGGTCGTATTTTAGATGCTTTGTATTTTATGGAAATTCTCAGTGGCTGGTTATGTAGATATTTAATAGTGTTTTAGTACTTTGGGGGGCACATTGTTTGGAGTTTTTGGATGAACCAGAAACACATTATAACATTACAATTTTTTCTGTTCTTATAAGGTAATGTAGGCTCTGCTCCCTGAAAACTTATACCCTAAAGACTTAGGGGACAGACTGGGTTCTAATAATGAAGACTGACTGGGCGCAGGGGCTCATGCCTGTAACCGCAATACTTTGGGGGGCCAAGGTGGGAGAATTGCTTGAGTGCAGGAGTTCAAGACCAGCCTGGGCAACATAGTGAGACCTCATCTCTACAAATAAATCAGAAAAATAGGCCGAGTGTGGTGGCACACACCTATAGTCCCAGCTACTCAGGAGGCTGAAGTGGAAGGATCGCCTGAGCCCAGGAGGCCGAGGCTGCGATGAGCCATGATCGTGCCATTGCACTCCAGTCTGGGTAACAGAGTGAGATCCTGACTCCCCCCAAAATTAAAATTAAATAATGATGGTAATGAAGACCGTGTTGTCTTGTGTTCTAAAATGTTGCATCAACTGGTCATATCGTGCAAGTCTTACTGCAGCTTGGTCAGTTTGCTTAGCCTTATATTTGTGTCATTCTTGTTGACTGCAAGATTCTCATCCGCTGTTGTGTAGGCTTCCATGCTATATGACACAGCTTTTTGGGTCATGGCTCCTGATGGACTTTTAGATGATGGGCTATTTCTAGCCATCACCTAATACTGACCTTTGTACACATCTTCTTTGCAAAGTGCACAAGCTTCTTTTTTTTTTTTTTTTCTAGAGAGCAGGATTTATTGAGAGGAAAAAAAAGCTCCCACAGCGGGAGGGGACCCAAAGAGGTTGCCCCACAAAATTCTTAACAGCCAAAATACCGTGAGTGATTTTGGTGACATCTTCAGAGGTTACAGAATTCTTTCTAAAGTTCTCATGCCAGTTTGCTCTCCCAAGTTACCATATGTTATCATACTTGGTAGAAGGTTAAAGGATACTCTCTCAAGTTTATAAATCAACACATTTTGCAGTTTATAAATTTAAGAAAGTAACTGGCCACTAGAAGAATTAAAAATAGTAGTATTACAAAAATTGGTGGAGACTAGTGGAGGAAACATGGACAATAGTAGAAGCACGAGTGTCTCATCTAGACACCATCTAGAGTTGCTGGAACAAGGAGCAGAGACATCTGTGTTTTATTCAATACTGCCAGAAACAGAACCTGGAACTACTTCCTGGGTGTGTGAATGGAGGTAACTGAGTGGGGAGGGGGGAGTGGAGAAATGTCTATTTTTATTTAATAATATCCTTTACTGTTAGAGTTTTATTTAACTTTGTGAATATATTTCTTCTATGAATAAAACCTTTTAATTGTTAGATTCCAGAGTACATTGAGCGACTGATAATGTCAGCAGGGCTTAAACACATATATAAACAGTAGGGCGGTCAATTTTTTTCTGTTTTTTGAGTTGGAGTCTCACTTTGTCACCCAGACTGGAGTGCAGTAGCCGCTCCAGGCCACCGCAGCCTCGGCCTGCTGGGCTCCGGCGATCCTTCTGCCTCAACCTTCCAAGTAGCTGCAACTACAGGCGCGCACTGCCACGCCTGGCTAATTTTTTGATTTATTGTAGAGATGAAGTCTCACCAAGTTGCCCAGGTGGGTCTCGAACCCGCCGGCTCAGGTAATCTACTCACCTCAGCCTCCCAAAGCACGGCATTACAGGCTGAGCCACCGAGCCCGGCTAGGGCAGTTAATTGTAAACACACATTTTCATCTTTTTTGTGGGAAGACTCTTGCTCCAATTTCTATCCTTTTCCTGAGGAAGAGAGGGACATATGACTAGGTGGATGGATGGATATTGAAGGCATCTTAACTAGGATCCAGGGTAAGAGGATAGCGAGTGGGAAGTGTGCTGCCCATGGGCTTGTGCCTTGAGGGGGCACGTTGAGTTAGCACAGGCCAGTGAGGAGGAAAAATGAGGCCTAAGAAATTTTGACAAATTCCACGAGATATTCGAAATTCTAGCTTTTACTTTACACATCACTAACCCATGCCCAGTAATGGCAATGTAGCTTTAAGATCTACTTCTGAGTCAAGGCAGAATGTCTGACTGACCAAACAGACAAACATTTTGCTTTTCCGTTTTCTAGAGCTGTGTGCTTTGATGTGTTTTATTTTTGTCCAAAGGTTTGATTAAGAACAACATACGTAGCACCCTCTCAATGTCTGATATATAGCATCCCTTCGATAAATTTATTGACTGAACAAATGCATACATCATCCAGAAATATTAGAAAATTAGTGGGTTCTTGAAGTACTATATTATAATGGTGCTTGTGTAGTTGAATGTTAAGCAGAAAGGCCAAATTATATGAAACAAAATAAACCAGATAGGTATGTTTTAATAGATACATTTTTATTTTTTATTTTTTTGAGTTGGAGTCTCACTCTATCACCCAGATTGGAGTGCAGTGGCCGCTCCCGGCCACCGCAGCCTTGACCTGCCGGGCTCTGGCGATCCTTCCGCCTCAGCCTTCCAAGTAGCTGGAACTACAGGTGTACGCTACCACGCCCGCTGATTTTTTGATTTATTGTAGAGATGAGGTCTCACCAAGTTGCCCAGGTGGGTCTCGAACCCGCAGGCTCAGGCAATTCACTCACCTCGGCCTCCCACAGCGGGGGATTACAGGCTGAGCCACTAAGCCCGGCCCTAATAGATACATTTTTAAATGATGACAGAAATCGCTTTCTATATAGAAAGGTGGGCTTTTTTGAACTTCTTAGTTTTAAAAGGAATGGACCTATTCAGGCAATTACTTATGTAGGAGAAAAAAATGACTGTCCTGGACAGATAGAAATTTAATTAAAGTTAGGTTTGGCTCCTTTGAATTAATTCCAGTAATAGACTTGTTAATGAGTTGTTAAATGATCACCTTGAGAATCCCAGGAAAACTGTCACAAACTAATTTAGGAGAAGCGAGACACTTAAAAAAAAAAAAGCATTGAAGCAGGTGAGGTGGCACTGGCCTTGAGATCCCAACTCCTCACTGTTTGGGAGGCTGAGACCAGAGGATGGCTTGAGCCCAGGAGTTCTGAACTTTAGTGCACTATGCCAGGGGCGTGTCCACCAAGTTTACCATCAATATGGTGATCTTTTGTGGGGAGGGTGGGGAGGGGGAACACGAAGTTGCCTGTGGAGGGTAAACCAACCTGGGTTAGAATGGAGCAGGTCAAAACTTACCCTCTGATCTGTAGTGGGATCATACCTATGAGTAGCCACTGTGCTCCAACCTGGGTGACAGACGGAGACTTGCCTTTTTAAAAAAATAAAAATAAAAAGACGGGGTACAGTGGCTCAGCCTGTAATCCCAGCACTTTGGGAGGCCAAGGCGAGAGGAATGCCCAAGCCTGGGAGTTCGAGACCAGCCTGGGCAACTTGGTGAGACCTCCTCTCTACAATAAATCACACACACACACACACACACACACCACACACACACACACACACAAACTGGGCAACTTGGTGAGACCTCCTCTCTACAATAAATCACACACACACACACACACACACACACACACACACACACACAAACTGGGCAACTTGGTGAGACCTCCTCTCTACAATAAATCACACACACACACACACACACACACACACACACACACACACACACACACACACACAAACCTAGCTGGGCATGGTGGCATGCTTCTGTAGTTCCAGCTATTTGGAAGGCTGAGGTGGAAGGATCGCCTAAGCCCAGCAGGTCGAGGCTGTGGTGGCCGTGAACTTGTCATTGCACTCCAGCCTGGGTGACAAGAGTAAGACTCCAACTCAAAAAAAAAAAAAGGAGAAGAAGCTAGGCACGGTGACTCACACCTGTAATCCCAGCACTCTGAGAGGTAGAGGCAAGAGGATTGCCTGAGCCCAGGAGTTCGAGACCAGCCTAGGCAACTTAGTAAGACCTCGTCTCTATAATAAATCAAAAAGTTAGCCAGACATGGTGGTGCATGCCTGTAATTCCAGCTACTTGGAAGGCTGAGATGGAAGGATCGCCTGAGCCCAGCAGATCGAGCCTATGGTGGCTGTGAGTGTGCCACTGCACTACTCCAGCCTTGGCGATAGAGTGAGACTCCGACTCCAAAAAAAAAAAAAAAGCATTCTAGGATTCCCATGCTAAGGAGGAGTTAGAACTGTTGAAAAAGCTGTTGGGAGTTGAGGGGCGGGGAGCATGTCATAAAGAGAGACTTTCCTGCTTCTCCTCAGGGGACTGACGGCTTTGAACCCTAACCCACCAAGCTTTTTGAGCCCAGGAATGTTTGGGTGTTCCATTTTTTTCCTCTTTATTCTGATCTAAAATAATGTGTTTATTTCAGTGTTAGAAATTCTTCTAAATAAAAGTTAAGTTTTCTTGTGAAAACAGTTTTATTCTTGCCCATAGTACATCTTACCTACAGTGCTGGGAGTCAGACTAGATCTCTCCTGTCTCATAACTTACTGCCTAGAACACTGTTGTTAACAAATTATTTGTCAGACATTTATAAGCAACTACTCTGTACCCAGTGGTGGGTATGCCACGTGGGGGTGCAGAGTTGAACAGTAGGGGATCCCTGCCTTTGAGAAAGCAAGTGGTGGGGGCTAGGATTCCTGGGAAGAGCTAGTCTCAGAGCCACAGATAAATTCTTCCTTTGTTCAGCTTCTCTTTTCTCAATTTCCATCTCCCTTCTCTTCAACAACCTCCTCCTTCACCCCCTCAACCTTACACTTCCCTTAAAGCCAGCTAATTATTTGAAGCAAACATATGTCTTAAGTTTCTTTTTGTTGTTGTTGTTTTTTGTTTTTTGTTTTTTTGAGTTGGAGTCTCGCTCCGTCATCCAGACTGGAGTGCAGTGGCCGCTCTCGGCCACTGCAGCCTCGACCTGCTGGGCTCTGGCGATCCTTCTGCCTCAGCCTTCCAAGTAGCCGGAACTACAGGCACGCACTACCACGCCCGGCTAATTTTTTATTTGTTGTAGAGATGAGGTCTCCCCAAGTTGCCCAGGTGGGTCTCGAACCCGTGGGCTCAGGCAGTCCACTCACTTCAGCCTCCCAAGGCACAGGATTACAGGCTGAGCCGCCAAGCCTGGCTTCTTAAGTTTCTTATCAATCTTTCTGTGTAAGGGAAAGTTTTCTGTAGCTACTGTCACTCTAGTAAGTTACCAGCAGTCAACGAAAAATACAGAATTTTCCTATTGTAATGTAGCATCTTCATTATCTAACACAGAAACCCTTTTAATCAATGGCTTAAGCCTTCCAAAATCAGCCAGCAATATGACCACTTTACAGGTGGAGTAATCTGAACTCACAAAGGGGACACATTTTCTCCATGTCTTGTCTCCAGCTAGAGTGTCGCTTTCCCAATTCTGTCTGCTTCTACTTCTGAAGTCACAGTGATGATATTTATCATTGTATTAAAATAGACTATTTTGTAATCTAATTCTAGCTTTCTGACACTTTCCAAACCCGCTGGTTTTTCATAGAACAGCTACAGTGAACTGTGAGTCATCAGTCAACAAGCGAAAGCCCTTTGGGGCATTTGCAGTCTGTGTCCTCTCCCCGAATCAGTAACCCACACTGTGGGAACCTGAGATGGGAGGATCAGTTAAACCCATATGCTGGGGGCTGCAGTGAGCTATCATCATGCCGCTGCACTCCAGCCTGGATGAGAGAGCAAGACCCTATCTCAAAAAAAAAAAAAAGGAAAAGAAAACACCTGAAACCCTGAGTTAAGAATGCAAACTAATGTTTTTTTTTGGTTTTTTTTTTGAGTTGGAGTCTCATTCTGTCGCCCAGACTGGAGTGCAGTGGCCGCTCCTGGCCACTGCAGCCTCGACCTGCTGGACTCCGGCAATCCTTCTGCCTCAGCCTTCCAAGTAGCCGGAATTACAGGCATGCGTTACCACGCCCGGCTGATTTTTTGATTTATTGTAGAGATGAGGTCTCGCTGCCCAGGCGGGTCTCGAACCCGCGGGCTCAGGCAATCCACTCACCTCAGCCTCCCAAAGGCGCGGGATTACAGGCTGAGCCACCGAGCCTGGCACAAACTAATGTTTAAGAGGCCAAAACATTTTCTTGTTTTGTTTTCAGCTTGTTTACATCAAAGAGAACTGAAAGCAACTTACCGGTCATGGTCATTGGGGAAAGAAAAAAAAATAGGAAGGCAAACTTTTAAAAGAAAAATAAGGTAACCATTTGGCTTGTGGTACAGGAGCTTGGTGGTTTTTAAAGCTAAGTTGCTGGTTCCTTGTGAACGGCTGGTTGTCCTTGCAGAATGAACCAGTGAGAGTCAGAAACGGGGGTGGGAGCTAAGTAGAGCTGAGGATTTAGAGACCTGTGGTCAGGGTTCTCACAGGGTTTTTATTCCTGGGGTTTTTATTCCCCCCCCTTTTTTGTTGCTACTTGTATTTTTATAGCCTATTAATTCTGAATCCCAGGTTCCTTAGTATATAACCTACAAATGGCCTTGCCCACTATAAAGGTTTTTTTAATGTTTAACATGAATCACTTTGTGAAACTTTAGCTTACTGCCTCAACTTCTGCTTCTAACACTAGAAGTTTACGTTGGTCCGAGGCTTTACCGGTGGCCTCCTTGGTGTGCTGGCCCCTCCATCTGTAGTTGGGGTCTTGGCCGCAGTGTCCATGTTCCTTGCTCTTGTTCTGGTTTCGAGTAGGTTGTGATGGGTTCCCTCCCTGTCAGAGGACAGTCTTGGGACAGAACTGCCTGTCCTGCCTGGGAGTTGGCACTCTTTAGACTAAGGGCTTTTATTTTTCAAAGGCCTTGACCTCTCTTCCTTTTATTTCTGGCCATTTCTGGCTGGGCATTAGCAGCCGTCCTTTTCAACATCGGATTCTATTGAGACAACAGCACTAAGCCTTGGCCCCTCCTGCTTGCTGCACATCTGTGGCCTGTGACAGTCTTCAGAAAAGCCTGGTTTTTGACTTTTAAACAAATTAAAGGATTAAGCTATGACTGGGGTGGGCAGTGAGAAACCGCCCTTATGAGGAACTCACTATGCAGTGCTTAGTATTAGCAAAAGCTGCTCTGGTTCTTGTAGGGAGGTGAAACCCAAGGGGCGCATCAGGACAGCGTCCCAGGGTCTAGAGAGGCAGATCTGCCTGCTCTGATGTTCATTAGCTTGACGGTGTCCCAAGCTGAGCACTTAGATATTAGCTGCCAGTCTAGCAAAATAGCAGGAGGGTCAACCTAGTTTGCATTTTTCTTCAGATTTTCAAATCACTGAGCTCTTGCTTCCTGAAAGTCCTTATAAATATTTCTTTTACAAGACTATTCACTTGGGCACAAAAATGCCCCAACTTGTAGAGGCCCTGGTGAAGGTACGTGTATTATCCTTTTCTTCAAGACTCAAGTGTCTAGGAGAAAAATTTTCCAGTGCTATTTAGTTGAGCCTTAAGGAGAATGTGTTATTAAAATCACTGTCCTTTTAGCTAATATTTCTTTTATTGTTGTTTAGAGTAAGATTTTTAGATAAGGTTGTTGATCTTTCTTTTTTCTTTGAGATAATGTGAAAAAAAAACAACAGAACAGATAAGTTCGAATACCAGCATGCTGTGCTGTTTGTCACTTATGTGTCCTCCTCTCCCTCCCACCCTCCTTCTTTCCCCAGCTGCATTCGGTACTTTAAGGTATTTTTAGATGTAGCGATCTTAATGTGTATATCTACACCTCTGCAGATGTTTATGGAGAAGTTAGAGAACAAAGGATGACCCGAAAGGTCAGCTGGTGTGTGTGCTCACTGGCCTGCTCTGCCCCTTCTTGTGCCTTCCGGCGGGTCATGTTGCGTCCTGTCTGGGCACTTGTGACAAGTGTATCATCTACTGATCTAGAAAGTGTGGTCGTGAGAGTTTAAAGTGTTGTCTGCTGCCCTCTCCCCCCACTTTAGAGCTGTTCAAAGTGGCCATTGGTCATTAAGAAAGATGAGTGAAAGAGTGACTGCTGCGTCTTTAAAAAAGAAAATGTGGTGACTTAGTTTAGACTCTATCCCTGTTCTGCCCAGCCCGCACATCTAGATGCCTGTGGGGGGAAAAATGTGGAATAGAAGTTCCTTGATGGCTTCACCTTGTTGGCATTGTCAGTGTATTTCTGTGACATGGAAAACAACTTGTACCTCACAAGAAGATTCATAGGATAAGCACAAGTTACCAAATTTTAGTAAGTACCCGATGTTGACTACCAAGTTTTACCAACACCTACAAGAAAAGATGTTTTTTCTATTCATGGATTTTTGCTTTTACTCACTCCGTTCTTAATTATTTGGCAACCCTCTTGGAGGAATGTACGAGTATGACTACAGATTATTTGTTCTAAGATGTTTTCCAGCCGGGCTCGGTGGCTCAGCCTGTAATCCCGCGCCTTTGGGAGGCTGAGGTGAGTGGATTGCCTGAGCCCGCGGGTTCGAGACCTGCCTGGGCAGCGAGACCTCATCTCTACAATAAATAAAAAAATCAGCCGGGCGTGGTAGCGCATGCCTGTAATTCCGGTTACTGGGAAGGCTGAGGCATAAGGATCGCCGGAGCCCAGCAGGTCGAGGCTGCGGTGGCCTGGAGCGGCCACTGCACTTCAGTCAGGGTGACAGAGCGAGACTCCAACTCAAAAAAAAAAAAAAAGATGTTTTCCACTATTTGTGATTTTAGGCAGTGTTTCCTACACAGCACCCCATCAATGACAGGGTGCTATGTGTCTTGGAGATCTAAGGGGCTGTGTTTTTTATAAGTGATAAAGGATAAAAGAAGTACTTGGCCACTTTATATTTGGTATGGGGCGAGCTTGTTTTCTTTGTAACCAGAAATCATTTAAATGAAGTATATTAGTTACATGGTTTAGTACTCTTTCTGGTTCTGTGCTTATCCTTCAAATGCTTGTTCTTCAACTGTTAGTGATGATGTCTGTGACCATTTGGGGAGGGAAGCAGAAAGGAGGCAGTAGAAGGTAAGTGGCTTTAACAGCAGTTAAACTAACGCCTGTAGTCCCAGCACTTTGGGAGGTTGAGACAGGAGGATCCCTTGAGGCCATGAGTTCAAGACCAGCCTGGACAACATATTGAGACCCTGTTTCTACAAAAAATAAAGAAAATTATCCAGGCATGGTGGCACACTCCTGTCATCTCAGCTACTGGGGAAACCAAGGGAGAGAATCACTCAAACCTGGAGTTTGATACTGCAGTGAGCCACAGTTATGCCACTGCATTCGAGCCTGGGCAATAGTGTGAGACCCTATCTCTTAAAGAATTTTTTTATTTTTTATTTTTTAAGTATCACTTAAGTTCAACTGGGCCTGGACTAACTTGGTAAAATGAATAGATGGCTTTCTCTTAGCGAGGCTGCTAGACTTTCTGAGGCATCAAGGCTGTAATTATTATCATAAAGTTTTTGGTGGACCTTTCCTTTCCAGTATTTATGGACCTGATTCGCATGATTATGGAGGTTGACAAGTCCCAAGACCTGCAGTCAGCAAGCTGGAGACCCAGGCTAGCCGATGATGTGTAGTTCCATCTCAAGTTCAAAGGCCTGAGAACCAGGATAGCCAATCATGTTGTTCCAGTCTGCAAGCTAGCGGGCTTGAGACCCAGAAAGAGCCAGAGTTTCAGTTGCAGTCTGAAGGCAAGAAAAAAACTGATATCCCAGTCAGGTGGGAGGAGTTCTCTCTTACTCAGGGGAGGGTCAGCCTTTTTGGTCTAGTCTGGCCTTCAGCTTGTTGGATATGGGCACCCCCTACATCCACTCAAAGAAGAGATTTTTTTCTCTGTTTTTTTTTTTTCAGTTAGAAGTCCCACTCTGTCACCCAGGCTGGAGTGCAGTGGCACACTCACGGCTGCCCCAGTGTCGACCTGCTGGGCTCCGGCGATCCTTCCACCTCAGCCTTCCAAGTAGGCAGAACTACAGGCGTGTACTACCATGCCTGGCTAATTTTTTATTTTTTATTGTAGAGACGAGGTCTCGCCAAGTTGCCCGGGCTGGTCTCCAACCCAGTCTCAGGCAATCCGCTCACCTTGGCCTCCCAAAGTGCTGGAATTACAGGCTGAGCCACCAAGCCCGACCCAAAAGATGTTTTTCAATTCATAGGTTTTTACCTTTACTCATGCTGTTCTTTTTGTTTGTTTTTTGAGTTTGAGTCTCACTCTGTTGCCCAAGCTAGTGTGCAGTAGCACGCTCATAGCCACCACAGCCCCAACTCAGGCAATCTTTCCGCTTCAGCCTTCCAGTTAGCTGGAACTATAGGTGTGCACCACTATGCCCAGCTAATTTTTCTCAATTTATTGTAGAGACAAGTTGCCCATGCTAGTCTCGAACCCCTGGACTAGGGCAGTCCTCTTGCCTCTGCCTCCCTAAGTGCTGGGATTACAGGCGTGAGCCCCTGTACCTGGCATGCTGTTCTTAATTATTTGGCCCACACTCTTCCTGGAGGAATGTACAAAGAGCATGACTACTAGATTATTTGGTTACATTAAGGGGGGCAGTCTGCTTTCCTTAGTCATTGGCTTAAAAGTTAAACAGAACACCCTCTCAGACACACCCACAATGTTTGGCCAAATATCTGGGTACCCCATAACCCAATCAATCTGAGATGTAAAATTAACCATCACGGTATTCTTAGTTCATTAGGCTGCTTTCTTTGCCTTCAACGTTTTTCCAGCTTTAGTGGAAGTGAATGAGTGAATAAACTCTAGTCTAGGCCCATCAACTCTCCTTCGCTTGGCAGCGAAGACCCAACTTCGGGTTCTGTACTCTGACTTCCCTGAGATGTTGGCAGTGTTACAATATGAAGTTCAGCTAACTGTATACTTTAGTTTTTGCACATTAGTTAATTTGTGTTAGTATCATATGTGATGTTTATATTCTTGACAATTTGCTAGAAAGCAGATTATCAATTAATGGCCAAGAAGAACAGAAAGAATTACTTTTGGAACTTTGTTATGATTCTAACTAATGACAATAGAAAACTAACAAAGTCAAACCGTGATGAGCATGGAGTTTATGTTCATCTGCAAATATGAAGCTGTGTTTTCATGTTCTGGTTTAGGTTCTAATTTGGAATATTCTTTACATATAGTTTTACTATAAGTTCTATTTCTGCATGAATATACACAGCTCAAGCACCAGTCTGTCTAGGATCTCAAATATGGGATTTTTAGTAGCATACTAATTTTTAACCTATTCTTTCTTATTTTGTATATAAAAGTAGTACATGTTCATTTTTAAAAATCCAGGTATTACAGATATATGTCACAGAACGTAAAGATTTCCCTATGATCTCACTTCCTATGGACAACCAATGTCAGTTGCTTGGTATATAGTCTACAGATATCTTATTCTGCATGTACTTATATATAAATAATAATGAATGTTACTGTTATTGCTTCTTAGCAATAGCATATAAATAAGCGGTAGCATATAAATAATCCCACTTGATTAGAAGAGTTTGACTGGTAGTTGTGAGAAGGAAGGAATGAGGACATTTATTGCCTTTTTAGTAGTTATTGGAGGAATTTCATTCTAGGGTTGTTAGAATGTTCTCCATAGTTTTGGCAAGAACAGAGACAGACGAGGTTTGCCAGAGTACCTGCCCCCTCCCTCACAGTGTTTAATCACACTTAAGAACAATGAGAGAGAAGGAAATCACATCCTGAGAGGGTGATCAGTTTATGAAATCCCCGTAAGTGGAAGAGCTAACAATGGCTGAGCAAGTGATAAACATACACGCTTTCGTAACTGTGGGAATTGTAACTGTCATTACGGTAAGGGAAGTGTTCAGTACCATTTCTGCAATTGATGGGCATGCCTCATCTGATAACATCCATATAAAGCTGATGTGTTACAATGTTAATTCTCCCTGAAATACTTTTTTAAGAAGTAAAATGCAGCAATCCATTACTGTTCCTTGTTAACTTCCCCCATGTTTCAAGAGCTGTCAGCCATTTGTCAGCTGGATCTAGCCAGTTGTCCTCTTGAGCTTTAGACCATGAGAATGACCCTAATCGAGAGATGTCCTTCTCAGAGGCTCTTTCTCCATCCTTACTTGCATGTTGGTGGTGTGCTTCAGTCTATCTTCTCTTTCTGGAGTGCATTTGTATTCTGGTGCAGTTTTCTTTTTCTTTTCTTTTCTTTTTTTTTTTTTTGAGTCGGTCTCTCTCTATTGCCCAGGCTGGAGTGCAGTGGCATGCTCACGGCCACCACAGCCTTGACCCACTGGGCTCAGGTGATTTTTTTTGCCTCAACCTTCCAAGTTGCTGGAACGACAGGCATGTACCACCATGTCCACCCTATGATTTATTGAGGGGACGTGATCTCACCAAGTTGCCCAGGCTGGTCTCAGGCAATCCTCTCACTTCAGCCTCCCAAAGTGCTGGGATTACAGATGTGAGCCACCACGCCCGGCTCTTTTTTATTTTAAAGTTGTGGGATACAATTCAGGATTAGGTATACAAGTTGTCATCATACAAGTAAAGTTTGGGCCTCCCTTTGGTCCCCACTTCACCTGGTTTGAGATGAGGTACTCTTATTGATCTTATGTTCCTCCCCCCCACTCCCCCCCCACCCTGGTAGTTTCCCACCAATCCTTTTCTTACAGTATTATGGTAATTGTTCAGGGTCCATTTATGAGTGAGAACATGTGGTACTCAGTTCTTTGTTTCTGTGATAAATCACTGAGTATTATAGGCTCTAAATACATCCAAATTGCTGCGAAACTCATGATTTTGTTCTTCTTTAAGGTTGCATAATATTACATCATGTATATGTACCACGTTTTTTTTTTTTTATCGAGTTCTGGTACAGTTTTGACATGTATGTGACAGCTAGCAGATGTGCAAGCAGTAGAGCTGTCACACAGAAATAAAGAATGCTGTCTATTCAAATGCACATTTTAGGACCTTTTCAAGGAATATGGTTGAGGACACAGCTTGTAATGATCAATGAGAAATTAGAGCCTATTAGTTAAGGTCTTTGATACTAGAGAAAGCATCATAAATGTCATCGTAGCCTGGGTATGTTGGCCAATTATGATGAGAGGAGTAGTTAGAAGAACGAGAGACATCACCAGGAGCATGCCGTGACTGCAGGGGGTTTGTGGGGAGAAATCGTGGCTCAAAAAACGTCTCCACAGCGCTTATGTTAGAACACATGTCCACACGGACCCACCCTTTCTAAATGGGTATATATCCAGATCATCCGTGTACATAGAATCTCTGCACTTCTAACTACTGTTCTCAAAACAGCAGCTTAAATGAAGGTAGCTGTCCTAAGGCATTGCTAGGGAGAGGTTACTGCTGGCAGATGAATGTGCTGCTCTTTGTAGAATTGTTGTTCTGTAGATTTAAAGTGTTTTGCAGACACACCTTCTCAGTGGAGTTATGCTTTTGCTTATTCTTGGAGTTTGCATATTTTTGGTCCTATGAACAGATTATCTGGGGCACATTTGTTATCCTGACTTACCTCTGCAACTAAACATATATACAATCATTCTGCCTCTTGGTGGAAGTGGTATATATGGATTTATGCCAGAATTAAATGTTATTAATAAGGTAAGTCTGCTTTTAAAATAATATAATGGCCAGAGGTGATGGCACATGCCTGCAGTCCTGCCTACTCAGGAGGCTGAAGCAGAGCCCAAGAGTTGGAGGCTGTAGTGAGCTATGATCACGCCACTGTACACCAGCCTGCATGACAGAGCGAGACCCTGTCTCTAAAAGTAAAAAAAATGTTAAATAAAACTGAATAATGATATGTATTTCAATAAAATGGAGATTGTTTCTTGATGTTCTGGGCACCATTGCTACTGTTCCTTCTTCTTCCCCCATATGCACAGTTAATTGAGGATATTTACTATTAAGTTGATTTTATTAGCAGATAAGAGCTCTATTTCATTTTTGTATTTTTGAGCCTTTTTAAGGTATATTATTTCTTTATTTGATACCTGATCTTCAAAACATACACAGAAAAACCTTCTCATTACCTCTTTTAATTGGTTCTGGGGTTTTTTTTAAATCAGTTTAAGCCACAAAAGGAAGTGCATTCATCAGTAATAATTTTTTAGCTGATTTACTATGTGCCGTCTATGAAAAATAACACAGTAGCTTCAAAAGCTTCTTAATGTAAAACATTCATTTTTATTTGAATTCTCAAAATAAGCAACAGTTTATTAGTTCTAAATTCCAACATGCTTCTTATACCTCTTAAACTCATCTATGTTTTGACTTACTAATTTTTATTCTCTCCTTTTTGGTATCTGGGCAAGCCTTAGAGTTAGAAAATACTGCCCTACTGGCTTGCCTTTTCATTTTATCCTCAAGATCTTCAATTTCTCCTTAGAAAACAAAGTATATATGCCCATATATTTCTGTTTTTGTTCAATTTGAAGATAGAAGAATAGGCTTTAAAATTTTATAGGCCTTGTTATAGATAAAATAACAAAAAAAAAAAGGCCGGACATAGTAGCTCAGGCCTGTAATCCCAGCACTTTGGAAGGCTGAGGCTGGAGATTGCTTAAGCCAAGGAGTTTGAGGTTGCAGTGAGCCATGATCATGCCATTGCACTCCAGCCTGGGCCACAGAGCAAGACCCTGTCTCAAAGTAATAATAATAATAATATAAATAGCCTTACATATATAAAAATGAAAATAATCTTAAAACCATGTTAGGCATTTCATTAAGTGCTTTAATACGTTATCTCATCTTTTTTTTACATATCCCATTTCCACCCCCTTGCCCCCATGTATCCCATTTTTTAAAAACAACCTTATGGAGTATAGGTATCATCATCATCATTATTTCCATTTTGCAGATGAGAAAACTGGACTAGAGAAGCTAAGTCACTTGGCCAAAGCTGTACAGCTATTAGATGATTAAGCCAGGATACAAACCCAGATAGTCTCACTTCAGAAGTTTATACCACCAAAGAACCAAAATGAGCTTTACGGCCAGGCACGGTGGCTCACACCTGGTATCCCAGCATTTTGGGAGGCCAAGGTGAGAGGATTGTTTGAGTCCAGGAGTTTGACACCAGCCTAGGCCACATAGCAAGACTTCATATCTACAAAAAATTTTTTAAATTACCTGGGCGTGGTGGTGCATGCCTGTGGTCCCAGCTACTCAGGAGACTCCAACTCCAACAAACGAACAAAAAATTTAGGAAGGTAGTGGAATTAATTTGTTCTCTCTCTCTCTGTCAGACATATTTTTACTACTCTGATATATTACATCCAAAATAACTGTTTGATGATGTACAATTTAAAATGTTATCAATGCAAGTATCTCTATGCCTACTCTAGATTAAAGAATCAAATTAGCCCAGGCAGAGAGACAAGGTCTCGCCCCTGTCTTAGTAGGGTGTGCATGAGGGCTAGTTTTCACAAGGAAGACTTGCCATCTCGAATACTTAGATTTGCAGAGATAATGTCTCTCACCTGGATGGTAATGACTGGGTGATGTAATGGCAGAGATAATGTAAGTTGGAGAATTCAAAATTCAGAAAACTGGTCAAAACTAGCTTTGGGAAGTTGGTAGCATTGTAGAAGGTAAAACATATAAAGCTTGTTTATAAATTGTAGAGAGTGTTGGAGAATGAAGAAAATGATTGCTTGCTAGTAGAGTTGTCTGTGTCCTTGTGTTACGTCAAGATTCAGAGTGTGCTAAAGAATTAGAAAATGGAGAACTGAAAAAAACAATAAGGGAATTAAGCTAGCCCTTCATCTCAGCTCTGCAAGCTACAGCTAAGCTCCAGAGTCAGAACACGTCGTGTTATGTGGAAGATATGAAGGGCACACATTTTGTTATTGTTGTTGTTGTCTCACTCTGTCACCCAGGCTGGAGTGCAGTGGCACTGTCGGCACCTCAACCCCCTAGGCTCAGGTGATCCTCCTTCCTCAGCCTCCTGAGTAGTTGAGACTCCAGGCATGCGCCACCATATCCTGCTAATTTTTGGTTTGTTTTTTAGATTGGGGGTACACTTGCAAATTCATTACAGGGACATATTGTGTAGTGATGGGGACTGGATCTCAGATGGCCTCTTCCTCCAGTAGTGAACGTCATGCCCCATTAGTAGTTTCCGAACTCTGCTTCCCTCCCCACCCCCCCTTATTGGTATCCCCAGTGTCTGTGGTTTCCATCTTTGTGACTGTTGAGCTCTCACGTGTGAGTGAGAACATGTGATGTTTGGTTTTCTGTTTCTGAGTCAGTTCACTTGTACTGATGATCTCCAAGTCCATCCATGTTGCTGCAGAGGACGTGATTTCATTCTTTTTTTGGCTGTGTAGTATTCCGTGGTGTGTGTATATATGCCACATTTTCATTATCCAATGACAGGTTGATGTAATTTTTGATTGTTTGTAGAGACAACATCTCACTGTGTTGCCCAGGCTGGTCTTATACTCCTTTGGCCTCAAGCAATCCTCCCACCTCAGCCTCCCTAAGGGCTGGGATTATACAGGTGTGAACCACAGTGCCTGACCCCATCCTGTCATCTCCCTCTCTATCCCCTGAATCTCGTCACCAGTGCCTGTGGGTTGAGCCTCCTTAGCACCACTGAACCTACTCCTGTTCATTCCTATTGTTACCTACTTGCCTTAGACGTCTGTCTGCTTTCACCAGATTTGTTTTTTTGGTTTTAGAGACGAGGTCTTGCCAAGGTACCCAGGCTGGTCTCTAACCCGTGAGCTCAGGCGATCCTCTCACCTTGGCCTCCCAAAGTGCTGAGATTATAGGTGTGAGCCATCACACCTGGCCTTCACCAGGTTTTAATAGCCAGTAATGACAGTAGAGTCAAGCAAAAATGATTTGGAGAGATTAAGATAAATAATGCTGAAATCAGGAATAGGAGGCCCTCATGCAGAGGGTTCCAGTTAAACTGAGGAAGTCTTTGACACCATTGCTGAGTACTCTAGTCCGTGTTGGCCTGTCGGAGTCCAGCTCCGCAGGATTCGGGAACTCAGGAAGGAGGTGTGGGTAAGGCGAGGAACGAGTCGGACCAGAGTTCTTTTCGCACTCTGGCTGCTGAAGCACACCAGTGCTGATTTATTTATATCATAATTTTTGGCAAGCAAAGATCAGTAAATTAACAGTAAAAAATGATTAACAATTAATAATAAGTTCATGACGTGATTGTGATTAAAATTCTTACATATAATTATATGCTTCAGTAATGTCTACATTTTTAATATTTCTTAGAAAAAGAGCTAGCTGTTCTTGGAAATAGTATCTTATTAAAAGGGCAAGGATAATATTAGCCAAAAGGTTAGCAAGTGAAAAGTAAAACTTACACTCTATAAAGGTAAATAGGCTATATAGATATAAAGGTGCTAGGCATATGACCTATGTAGTCTCCTTCTCTTACAGTGGGCAATGGTTTAGGCCTAATGATATTAGGAGGAGGTGGCTGAGTATCTAAGCCTATCTTTAATTGACTTATGGTTTCAGTGTGTTCCTCATTCGTTCTCACCATTCCTTGGTTCCACAGTTTTATCAGAGTTTCTTTGTTTGCTGGGAACAGTTAATAAGACACAGCGTAGGACTAGTTACTGTTACAGATGATTGTGTTTGTTCTTCTTGACTCTGTGTCATGCTGTTCCTGTTAATAATTTTTCTTGGATTATGTTGAAACATATTGTTTTTGTAAGTTATGTTGGAACTCATATAGAACCTATTATTCATCATGGATTTGTGAGCAGCCTCCTTTTCCCAAGATGTAACTAAACAAACTATTCCTGTGAAGCCTGCGCAAAACAATATAATGGGAACATAGTGATGGCCATGACTTAAAGAGCAGTCATGCGGAATTTTCGTCAGGACTTTCCGTGGGGCCTTGCCGCTTGCACAGAATCTCCCTGGGGCCTTGCCTCCCAGAGAGTTGTCCTCACTCCATTCCCATGCTGGCTTCGAGATTGTCAGGGCCCCCGCCATTGGCCTCTTCCCTCATAGTCAGTATTTATTCATTAAATATGTATCTAGTGCCTTCTGTGTGCTTGCAAGGTTCGTGACACTTCGGTCCACCTTGGAAATCCATCCCCATCCACCTCCATCACTTGCTGTCACCTCGTCCAAGCCCATCTCCTCTCCCGCGGTTTCTCTTCTGCCTTTGAGTCTGTTCTCATGGTCGAGTCTATTCTTGTGTTCCTGCTTGAGGTCTTCTGTTCATAAGCCCTCCAGAGGGCTTCTCCTGCTTGAAGTCTTTGGAGACCTGTGGGGCCCTGGGTTCTGACTCTCTGTTGACCTCCCCTCTCCCACCTTCTCCCACTCCCTCTCACCCACTTCTTGGAAATGCCAGGTGTCGGGTGCTTCTGGCTCTGGCACTTTGTGGAGACAGTACTGGGCCGAGTCAGGTCTTCCTGGAACTCCGCAGGAGTAGGGCGTTTATCTGGCTGGTTGCTCTCTCCCACCCTCCTTATAGGCAGGAGATTTTGTCTGCTTTACTTGCTGTAATAATCCAGGGCCTAGAGTGGTATCTGGCATGTGGTGGGTGCTCAGCATGTATTTGTTTAATGGCATCTGCTTCCCTGTCACACAGTGTGTTCCCCCTTTCTGTGTTGTCTTCCTGGTGAGATTGTTGCCTGTGATACCACTATGATACCACTTTTGTACCTCCTCTATGCCTAGCGTATATATATATATATATATATATATATACATATATATATATATATATACACACATATACTGAAGTAAATGAAAGTTTTAGTATTGAATTTAATGCACTAAATTTGTGGATTTTTTTTTTAAGACAAGCTCTCATTCTGTCACTCAGGTTAGGGTACAATGGCGCAATCATAGCTCACTGCAGTCTCAAACTCCTGGGCTCAAGTGATCTTTCTGCCTCAGCCTCCTGAGTAGCTAGGACTACAGGAGCATGCCACCATACCCTTGACTAATTTTTTATTTTATTTTTGTAGCGAGAGAGTCTTGCTGTGTTGCCCAGGCTGGTGATCTTGAACTCCTGGCCTCAAGTAATCCTTCCGCCTCAGCCTCCCAAAATGCTGAAATTATAGGCATGAGCCACCTATGCTTTTTAAAAATAGTGTTATATATCAGACTCACCTGAGGCTTCAAAACTGTTAGTAGCCCCAGATTTGATTTCTTTAGTGTTTGTTTTTAAGTTTTTAAAAATAAATCCTGTAGTATATCCACAATCACTGAGTGTACACAATTTCTCTTAACTCTTATTTGGTGAAGGTATCGATAAAAATTTGTCACCTTTCTCAAAAAAGAGCACTTTTAAAAATTGATAATATTGAACTTAATGAAATATTTCTTATTTGTGTTGAGTAAACAATATGAAGAGGAACAAATGTGCATGTTCTCTTGAGACTTTTCATAGACGTGCATATTTATTTTTTAAAAAAAGGCCAGGCACAGTGGCTCAACCTGTAATCCCAGCACTTTGGGAGACTGAGGCGAGAGGATTGCCTGAGCCCATGGGTTTGAGACCAGTCTGTGCAACATGGTGAGACCTTATCTCTAAATCCAAAAATTAGCCAGGTGTGTTGTCTTGTACCTGTAGTTCCAGCTACTTAGAAGGCTGAGGCCGGCCGGGCTTGGTGGCTCAGCCTGTAATCCCGCAGCTTTGGGAGGCTGAGGTGAGTGGATTGCCTGAGCCCGTGGGTTCAAGACCCGCCTGGGCAGCAAGACCTCATCTCTACAATAAATAAAAAAATCAGCCGGGCGTGGTAGCGCATGCCTGTAATTCCAGCTACTTGGAAGGCTGAGGCGGAAGGATCGCCGGAGCACAGCAGGTTGAGGCGACAGAGTGAGACTCCAACTCAAAAAAAAAAAAAAAAGGCTGAGGCAGAAAGATCACCTGATCCCAGCAGGTTGGGGCTGTGGTGACCGTGAACATGCCACTGCACTCCAGCCTGGGCGACAGAGTGAGACTCCGACTCAAAAATAAATAAATAAATAAAAAGAAGTAGCAGTTAGTGGGAATTCAAAATTCATTTGGTTTCCCCTAGGCATCAGAAAACCAGAGCGACTTAGGAACTGTTTTTGTTACTTTTGGTTTCAGATCTAAATGTTCACTTGCCCGACTCATTTCCCATTTCTTGGAAGAAGTAGAAGTTATTTCTGAAGATCTGATTTCCTGAGTTAGTGGAGTCAGGAATCCCAACAGTTCTTACTGTGAGAGGCTATGCTTGCGCATGTCAGAAGTCCTGTTTCCCCAGGGCTTATTCAATTCAGGATCATCACAAGCCCTGGCCCAGGTCACCCTTCCTGAAACTGCTCCCCACCATGTATACCGCCCACTCGAATTTGATAAAGGTGTTAGGCCTTAAGAAATTATCTGGGTTTCAGAGTCCATCCATTCTAGGGAGCTTTTTTTTTTTTTGAGTTGGAGTCTCATTCTGTCGCTCAGACTGGAGTGCAGTGGCCACTTCCAGTCACCGCAGCCTCGACCTGCTGGGCTCTGGCGATCCTTCCGCCTCAGCCTTCCGACTAGCTGGAATTACAGGCATGCACTACCACGCCCAGCTGATTTTTTGATTTATTATACAGATGAGGTCTCGCCAAGTTGCCCAGGCGGGTCTCGAACCCGCGGGCTCAGGCAATCCACTCACCTCAGCCTCCCAAATGCGTGGGATTACAGGCTGAGCCACCAAGCCCGGCTGGGAGCATGTTTTTTCCACAAAAACTGTTTGAGGAAGACTTCTGTTGATGTTTTAGAATCTCACATTGACCCTTCTCGTTACCATGAAGCATGTATTTGTACTTTAGTACTAACATGGTGTCCTTTTCACTTTCTCGTTATGGAAGAGTTTTATGCTCCATTGTACCCTCATGATTCCAGGTGTGTTGCCCCGTAGCTCTCCAAAGAAGGCAGCTGGCATTAGGGCTGTGTTGAGTTCTGGTCCTTCATGCTGGCCTTCCGTCAGCTGCCACTCTTGGCAGGTTATGCAGAAGGAAGATCCTAGATAAAACACCCAGGAAACGCGCCATTGTGGGCATTGAAGTCGATGAGCTCATGGAAAATAAAGGTTCTTATTGCCAGTATTGTTCTGTATATTCATTCATATGATTATTTAAAAGGAGAAAGAGGGAAAGGAAGGACCAGCCCGTTATACTGTCATTTCCTGTCCTGGGACAAGGCTTCAAGTCGGAAGTGCTGTTTTCTTAACACTTCCCCTGTCTTAGAAATTCCTGGAACACATAGCACCACAGATTTCAGTCTTTTTCCAGATTTGTTGTCACAGCAAAGGCTAAGATAAGAGGAGAGTACCTGAGGCCACTCCTGTGATACTGAGGTGGTCCTGTTTTGTTGCTGTTGTTTTTAAGTAAAGGTGAGTTTTCTTCCTCCTTTTTTTTTTTGAGTCAGAGTCTCCCTCTGTAACCCAGGCTAGAGTGCAGTGGCATGCTTATGGCCACTGCAGCCTCTGCCTGCTGGGTTCAGGTGATCCTTTCCTACTCAGCCTTCCAAGTAGCTGGAGCCACAGGCATGTGCTACCACGCCTGGCTAATTTTTTTGATTTATTGTAGAGATGAGGTCTTGCCATATTGCTTAGGCTGATCTCGAACCCTGAGCTCAGGCAATCCTCTGGTCTCTGCCTCCCAAAGAGCTGGGATTACGGCTTGAACCACAGCACCCAGCGTGAAAAAGGAGATTATTAAGTAGTACTTGGCTATATTTAAAATCATAAATAGAGAGATCAACCAAACATGGTTGGTTCCACGTTTTTGCTATTGTGAATAGTGCTGCGGTAAACATGTGTGGGCAGGTATCTTTTTTATAGAGTGATTTTAGTTCCTCCGGTATATTCCCAGTAGGGGGATTGCTGGATCATATGGAAGGTCAATTTCTAGTTCTTATAGAAATCGCCACACTGTTTTCCATAGAGGTTGAACTACTTTGGGTTCCCACCGGCAGTGTAAAAGCATTCCCTTTTCTTCACATCCTCACCAGCATCTGTTGTTTTCTTTATTTTTTATTTTTTGAGTTGGAGTCTCACTCTGTCGCCCAGACTGGAGTGCAGTGGCACGCTCCCGGCCGTCGCAGCCTTGACCTGCTGGACTCTGGCGATCCTTCAGCTTCAGCCTTCCAAGTAACTGGAACTACAGGCGCGTGCTACCACGCCCGGCTAATTTTTTTATTTATTGTAGAGATGAAGTCTCACCAAGTTGCCCAGGCGGGTCTTGAACCCGTGGGCTCAGGCAAATCCACTCAGCCTCCCAAGGTACGGGATTACAGGCTGAGCACCAAGCCCGGCTGTTGTTTTCTTTTATTTGTTAATGATGGCCATTCTTACTGGGGTTAGGTGGTATCTCGGTGTGGTTTTGATTTGCATTTCTCTGATGATTCGAGAGGCTGGCACTTTTTCATGTGTCTATTGGCTGCCCATATGTCTTCTTTTGTGAAATATCTATTCACGTCTTTTGTCCACTTTTTAATGGGGCTGTTTGTTTTTTTTCCTTTCCTCACATTTGAGTACCTTGTAGATCCTGGATGTTAGGCCTTTGTCAAATATAGTTGGTAAATATTTTTTCCCATTTTCCCATTCTGTCTCCCTGTTGTCTTATTAGTTTTTTTGCTTTGCAGAAACTTTTCAGTTTAATAAGGTCCCACTTGTCTATCTTATCTCTTATGGCATGGACATCTGGGGTTTTGATTAGGAATCGGTTGCCTATTCTGATTCCCATAAGGGTGTCTCCTGCATTTTCTAACATTCTTATAGTTTAAGGTTTTATGTTTAGGTCTTTCATCCATTTAGAGTTGATTTTTGTGTATAGTGATAGGTAGGGGTCCTGTTTCATTCTTCTTCACATGATCAGCCAGTTTTTCTAATACCATTTACTGAATAGGTTCTCCTCTCCCCAGTGGTTGTGAGTGGGGGCTTTGTCCAAGATGAGTTGGTTGAGAAGTTGAAGAAGATGAGTTGGTTGAGAAATTGAGGTTTTGCTTCCAAGAATCTCTATCCTGTTCCATTTTCTTAAACTTCAGGTGGTTTTCCAAGTATTTTAAACTTTATTTTTGTTTTTATTGAAAATTAGCTGTGCTTACAGTCCCAGTTACTCTGGAGGCTGAGGCAGGAGGATTGTCTGAGCCCAGGAGGTCAAGGTTGTGGTGAACTGTGATGGTGCCACTGCACTTCAGCCTAGACAACAGAGTGAGACCCCAACTCAAAAAATAAAAATAAATAATTTAAGTGTTGACATTTATACAGTAGAGTACACAGATATTAGGCATACAATTTCATGAATCACTGTATACTCATCTGACCCACCCAGATCATATTATAGAACACTGCCAGTATCCCTGAAGATTTGCTTGTGCCGCTTCCCAGTCCATTCCTCCTTGCCAGAGATAACCAGTTTTTTGACTTCTGTCACTCTGTGTTTTGTTCATTCTTTTTTTTTTTTTTTTTTTGAGTTGGAGTCTCACTCTGTTGCCCAGACTGGAGTGCAGTGGCCGCCCCCGACCACCGCAGCCTCGCCTGCTGGGCTCCGGCGATCCTTCCGCCTCAGCTTTCCAAGTAGCTGGGACTACAGGCATGCGCTACCACACCCGGCTGATTTTTTGATTTATTGTAGAGATGAGGTCTCGCTGCCCAGGTGGGTCTCGAACCCGCGGTCTCAGGCAATCCACTCACCTCAGCCTCCCAAAGGCGCGGGATTACAGACTGAGCCACCGAGCCCGGCTCGTTTTGTTCATTCTTGAACTTCATGGAAGTGGAATCATACAGGACATCCAGTCACTGTTTTGGATCTGCCTTCTTTTATTCATCATTTTGCCTTGAGATTTGTTTGTGTATCTCGTTGCTTGACTGCATTGCAGTTTATGCATTCTGATGATGGATATTTGGATTGTTTTCTGATTTGGGCTGTTATTAAGAGTACTGTGTGACATTCAGTACACTACATGTGTTTTGACACACAGTTCTATTGGGAATGTGTATCGGCATGGAATTACTGAGTAATAGAATGAGCATATGTTTAGGTTCAGTATATATTGTCATATTTACAAAGTACCCAATTTATATTCTCTCGAGCAATTGTGAGAGTTCCACTGTTCTGTATCCTTGCCAGACTACTTGGTGTAGCCTTTAAAACTTCTTTTAAAACAAATTTCCCCTATTAGGGAAAATTAGAGATGAAAGTAGAAAAGAGAAGGAAAACTTAGATAAATGAAAAGATTTCCATGTTCATGAACTTATCCATGTTCTGAATATATCCATGTTCAGAGTTGGAGGTCTTAATCTTGGTAAGATGACAACACTCCCCAAATTGATCTACAGGTTCAACAGTATCACTATTAAAATCCTGACTGCCTTTTTTTGTAGAAATTGGCAATCTGCTGAAATTCATATAGAACTGTAAGAGATCCATTTTTTCCAGCCAGTCTGGAAAAAGAACAGAGTTGGAGAACTCACATGACCTAAAGCTATATCAAGAAAGTATGGTACAACGTAAGTATAGTATATAGATATGTAGATATATAGATCTATAGATATATAGATACATATAGCCTGTGGAATAGAAATGAGAGTCCAGAAGTAAACCTCTGCATTTATGGTCAGTTGAGATTCAACAGGACATTTCAAAGGGGAAAGAGTCGTCTTTTTAACATATGGATGGGGACAACTGGATATCCACGTATAAAAGCATGAAATTAGACCAGGCATGGTGACTCAAGCCTGTAATCCTAGCATTTTGGGAGGCCAAGGCGAGAGGATTGCCTGAGCCCAGGGGTTTGAGACCAGCCTGGGTAACTTGGTGAGCCTGAGCCCAGGGGTTTGAGACCAGCCTGGGTAACTTGGTGAGACCTCGTCTCTATAATAATAATAAAAAAAAATTAGCCGGGTATGGTAGTGCATGCCTGTAGTTATGACTACTTGGAAGGCTGAGGTGGAAGGATTGCCTGAGCCCAGTGGATTGAAGCTGAAATGGCCATGAGCATGCCACTGTTCTCCAGCCTGGGCGACAGAGTGAGACTCTGACTCAAAAAACAACAGCAAAAAAGAATGATATTGGACCTCCTACCTTATACGCCATATATAAAAATTAACTCAAAATGGATCAAAGACCTAAATGTTAGAGCTAAAATTATAAAGCTCTTAGAAGAAAATAGTGTAAGTCTGCATGACTGTGTATTAAGCAGTGGTTTTTTAGTTAATGACACCAAAAAGAACAAGCAGTCACAGAAAAATAGATATATTGGACGTCATCAGAATGAAAAGTTTTTTTATTTCAGAAGATGCTCCATCAAGAAAAAGGATGTGGGTAGACATTTCCCCCCAAAACATATACAACTGGCCAGTAGGAACAGAAGAGTTCTACCTATTAGTCATTAGAGAAATGTACATCAAAACCACAAGATACTTCACACTGAACTAGGATGGCTAAAATTAAAAAAAGAAAATATGGTTGGTGAGGATGTGGGAAATTGGAACCTTCCCGTATTGCTAGTGGGAATTTTTTTTTTTTTTTGGGTTGGAGTCTCACCCTGTCGCCCAGACTGGAGTGCAGTGGCCGCTCCCGGCCACTGCAGCCTCGACCTGCTGGGCTCCGGCGATCCTTCTGCCTCAGCCTTCCAAGTAGCCGGAATTACAGGCATGTGCTACCACGCCTGGCTGATTTTTTTTTTTTTTATTTATTGTAGAGATGAGGTCTCGCTGCCCAGGTGGGTCTCGAACCCGCGGGCTCAGGCAATCCACTCACCTCAGCCTCCCAAAGGCGCGGGATTACAGGCTGAGCCACCGGGCCCGGCTTGCTAGTGGGAATTTATAATGGTCCGACCATTTTGGAGAAAGTTTCCAAGTCCTCATAAGTGGAAACACAGACTTACCTTATCACCCAGCAATCCATTCCTAGGCACATAACCAAAAGAACAGAATTATTCGACAGCAGAGTAGAGAGCACTTGAATTATTCCCAACACAGAAATGATTAGTACTCAAACCAATGGACACCTCAGATAATCTGACTTGTTTGTTACACATTCTAAGCATGTAGCAAAATATCACATGTACTTCATAAATGTATTATGTATCCATTTAAACAAAGAAAACATGGCCGGGCTCGGTGGTTCAGCCTGTAATCCCAGCACTTTGGGAGGCTGAGACAAGTGGATTGCCTGAGCCTGCGGGTTCGTGACCAGCCCGGACAACTTGACAAGACCTCGTCTCTACAATAAATCAAAAATTAGCTGGGCGTGGTAGCGTGCGCCTGTGATTCCAGCTACTTGGAAGGCTGAGACGGAAGGATTGCCTGAGTCCAGCAGGTTGGCATTGGGGTGGCCGTGAGCGTGCCATTGCACTCTAGCCTGGGCGATGGAGTGAGACTCCAACTCAAAAAATATAAAGAGAAAAAAGAAAAAAAAAAGAAAACATATCCATACAACAGCTTGTACATGAATGTTCATAGCAGCAGCATCCATGATAGACAGAAAGTGCAAACAATCTAAATGTGCATAAACTAATGAGTGAATAAACAAAGTGTGGTGTTTCCACACAAGTTGTAGTATTTGGCCATGAAAAAGAATGAATGACATACTGACACATGCTGCAACATAGATAAACCCTAAAATCAGTATGCTGAGAGAAAGAAGCCAGACACAAAAGATCACAGTATTTTGTAATTCTGTGTATACGAACTGTTCAGAATAGATGAATTCATAGATACAGAAAGGAGATTAGGGATTGCCCAGGGAACATGTAGGGGAGTGGGTGTGCCTGCCAGTGGGTACAGAGTTGCTGTTAGTGGTGATGAATCAGGTAGTGGTGATGGCTGCATAACTTCATGAATACTAAAAATCACTGAATTGTAAACTTGAGAAGGGTGAATTTTATGGGCCACAGACTATAACTTAGTAAAAATAGCAAACAATAATAATAAAAGAATGAGGAGGAAAACTCAAAATAGTAGCGTAATGGTGGAGTAAGATTTATTATATTAGCTATAGTACTTTGTAACCGTCAAATTAATAGAGTAGAAATATAATTCCAGAAAGAAATACAAAAATATATAAGGAAACGGGCTACTGGGGAGAGGCTCTACTTAATCATAAGGTATTGCCTTTTTAATATACAGGAAGTCCCCAGCATATGAACGAGTTCTGTTCTGAAAGCACGTTTGTAAGTCCAATTTGTTTCAAGTCCAACAGAGTTAGCCTAGGTACCCAAAGAACACAATTGGCTATATAATACTGAATGTTTTTAACAGGCTATACTGACACCTGGCAGAGAGAAATAATACACAGAAAACTGCAAGTGTGTACCGTTAAAGTTCATAACTTGAAGGTTCACATGTAGGGGACTTACTGTACTGCTAGTCAGATTGCTCGTATTTTAACAGGATTTTCCACAGGTGGCTTTGTACTCTATAGCAGACTGCCTTATGTTAATATCTTCTTCCAGAGTAAATATGGTAATTGAATCTAAGGAAGTAAAATCATACCTAAGATCTCATAGCTAATGAGTGACAGTGACTCTCCAATTCAGGTTTAAGGTTACAAGGGAGAAACCCATGGTCCCTCTGAGGAAATAAATTTTAGGACCAATAATAGTTCTCTACCAACTAGGGAGAGGGCCGCCTTCCTAAGAAGCATATGAAATATGCTAGGGGTATTTTTTGGTCACAGGCTGGCTGGGAGGAGGTGTCCTTGGCATATATTGCCTAGAGGCCAATAGCGCCAATTGCCTAGAGGCCAATAGCGCCAAATGTTCTGCGGGCATTGGACAACCTTAACAACCAAGAGTCGTTCTGCCCCAAATGCAATAGCAGTCTTGCTGAGAAATGCTGAATGTGACTGACTGCAATTTTGCAAGGTGTCACATTTGAAAGATGGGGGATGGAGGAAATCCTAGATGAAAACTGGAAAGGATAGTCTTTGTGCACCACCCCCTGCCTTGGGTTGCTGTGAGGTGGCGTAGAGCCAAAGAACAGGGAGACGTGGTGTGAGGTGGTGGAGGCCTTGTTAGCCTTGGAAGCGAGCGAGACTCGGGGAGGACCAGCGAGCACTATCAGTTACTTGTCAATTGGGCCGTTACTCATTTACTCCTCTTTGAACTTCCTCTGTTACCTAGCATTCTCTTTTAGTCAGTCCTGCCAGTCCAGGACAGGAGCTAGAGTAGATCAGTGAATCATGGTGAAGAGTCCAGTGTTTGAAACCAGAAGAACTGGAGCAGTTAAATCCTGATTCCTCTACTTTGGGATGCTTAACCTCTCCGGATGTCAGTTTAGTTTCTCAGCTGTAAAATGACTCTTAACTATGGCTTGTTTCTAAAAGGGAGATGTGGGAAAGCCTGTCTGTTCATCCTCTCAGAAGTTACTGTGTGGTATACGAAAGTTGCTATGGTTCAAGGCTGCGCGCGGTGGCTCACTCCTGTAATACCGGCACTTTTGGAGGCCAAGGCGAGAAGATCGCCTGAGCCCAGGAGTTCAAGACCAGCCTGGGCAACAGAGCAAGACCTCATCTTTACAATAAATAAATAAATAAATAAATAAATAAGTAAACCAAGCAGAGTGGCACGCGCCTGTAGTCCAACTATTTCGAAGACTGAGCCCAGCAGGTTGAGGCTGTGGTAGCCATGATTGTGCCACCACACTCCAGCCTAGGCAAAAGAGTGAGATTCCAACTCAAAAAAAAAAAAAAAAAAAGAGATGCCGTGGTTTAAATGTCAAGCATGAAAGGAACTTTTTAGCCCAGTTTCGCTCATCTCTTTCAAAAGTTATCTCAGTTGCATCTGAGAAATTCTGCCATGCCAACTATTTGAAGTTCTTAGAAATGGTATAATAGCAACAGTCATTCCTGTCTCCTCCTTCACATGAGCAGGAGACACTCCAGCCGAGAAGAGGTTGAGCTACTGTCCTAACACTGGAATTAGTCTAGCTCTGTGATGCCAGAGAATGTAAAGTTAAATTAGTATAAATCAGCATATTCTTCCATTTGTTTGTGATAGACTATGAAGTACTTTTTTATTAGAAGGTAAGGTGGGCTAGAAGTTGGACATGGTAATATCTAGAGATGTAATAACCAAAGCAAAGTGCAATTTTCCCTGTTTAGGAATTGCTTTCCTGGACAAAGGGAAGAGAGGAAACCTTTATTGAGCCTGGCACTGTGCTTGTTTTTTTATGTACTATCTTTGCCTTAAAGGGAAGTCAGTACTGCTTCCACATTTACTGAGGGAGTCATCTTTGAGCACATAGTTTGTGCCTTGACTTACCTAATACTGTAAACACTTTGTATACGAGGTCTAAGGTACAGTCTCCAGTAGTAGATTGCAGTGGAGACACATTCTTAACATAGGCACAGTAAACAGTAAGGGTACCTACGCTTATTTCTGCTATCAGTGGAGGACATACTTTGTCATGTCCTGGTTTTAACTTTCCTGGAAAAGTTTTGTTTTATTTTGTTTTTTGAGTTGGAGTCTCACTCTGCCGCCCAGGCTAGAGTGCAGTGGCACACTCATGGCCATTGCAGCCTCAACTTGCTGGGCTCAGGTGATCCTTCCACCTCAGCCTTCCATGTAGCTGGAACCACAGGCATGCGCCACCATGCCTGGCTAACTTTTTATTTATTGTAGAGATGAGGTCTCGCCAAGTTGCCCAGGCTGGTTTCGAACCCACGGGTTCAGGCAATCCTCTCACCTCGGCCTCCCAAAGTGCTTGGATTACAGGTGTGAGCCATGGAAAAGTATTTTTAAAAATACTTTTGAAGAGAAAAACCTCAGGAGTGAAGTGTGTTCATTTTCTCCCTGCAGTAAAATCCTGCCTAAGTAAAATATTAGAAAAAGTAAACTTCCAAATACTAAAAAATAAGACTTTTGGAACAGAAAATTAAAAGATTAACAATTGAGTTCAATTTTTAGCATAATTTATTAAATAAAAGAGATATATGAAACACCCACAATGTAGTAATTTTGGTAGTATATGTTAGAACAAGATGATGGGTATTATTACTCATATTTTATTGTTTTATGTCCTTTAATTCCTAGTTAATGCTGAGAACTAACTGAAACCGTTCTTGGAGCCATTTATTCTGTTTGGGGGGCTGTAAGCTGAGAAAACCCGTATATGTCTATTCTTACCTGCTTTGAGATTATGCCCTTTAAGAAAAAAAAGGGAGGGGCGGGGAAGTTATTCAACTTCAATTCTTCCAGCCCACTATAATTAATTGGAAATCGAAGACTGAGGAGTGCCAATACTTTTATTTTTCACAGGAAGGCAGATTAAATCAGCATGTCCTGGAAATCTAAGAAGAATAGGCACTGGGTAGTAGAGTGTAATGTGAATAAGGGACCAGCTTTGGCCCAGCACCATTTATATCTGTGTGCTTAATTTTGAAAGATTTCAGTTTACACTGGAAATGTTATTTTTGAAGCTGCAGACTCAAGCTCATGTTGTTGATTATGGTATAAGTTATGTGAAAGCTCATAAGCTGTATTGAAACTGGTGTCACTATTTAAGCAGTTGAGTACATGCTGTACTTTTTGAATCACAATTCTAAGTCAGTAGAAATTTAAGGCAAGGCCGGGCTCCTTGGCTCAGCCTGTAATCTCAGCACTTTGGGAGGCCGAGGCAAGTGGTTTCCCTGAGCCCATGGGTTTGAGACCAGCCCAGGAAACTTGGCGTGACCTCATCTCTACAATAAATAAAAAATTTAGCTGGATGTAGTAGTGCATGCCTGTAGTTCAGCTACTTGGAAGGCTGAGGCAGAAGGATCACTGGACTTCAGCAGGTTGACGCTGGGGTGGCCATGAGCGTGCCACAGCACTGCAGCCTGGGTGACGGAGTAAGATTCCGACTCAAAAAAAAAAAGAAATTTAAGGCAAAATATCTGCTGTCAGTGTAACCCTTTCTTTGTTACATAGACTTTATCCTGCTTTTTAAATCACTCCTGAGACCTCAGAAACTGTGTAGCTCAGAACACTGTTCTGAGTGATCCCTGCCTGGGAGGGCTTATGAAGTTTCTTTGAGTAATAATACAATAGTTCCTTCTAACCTTAGGATGACATGGTTGAGAATCCTGAAAAATTTAGATTAAGACTGTATTAAAGTATTCCTTTCAAAAATGACTGAATGCAGCCAGTATAACTTCCAAATCTATCTGATAGTAGTTAATAAAGTTAGTTCTCTCAACCTAATTCTGTTTAGTGAAGTGACTTGAGCTGGTCAGTATCTGGTGGTTATACTAGGTTGATAATCGTGGTGTTCTTGCCACTCTGCTCATTTAGGCTTTCTAGTTCCTTAAAAGAACTAAATCAGGTGATGCCATCACAACCTGTTGATCTTTAATATTGTTTCCTTCCTTCCTGAACATAAAATGGGTTGCAAAGAAGTTGAAGGCTGCCTTTTCTGAGAAGTTACATGCACGTGTACTTTTCTCTGTCTTCCATACCAAGCTATAGATCTTTTATAGCACAGGTTCTAAAAACAGTTTTATTCTAACAAACGATATTGAAGAAGTCCAACAGAATAACAGCGTCACAGTGAAGTTTATTTGTAAAGTTCAAGAGAATAGTAGAGATTTTTTTCTCCAAATTGCTTTTATGCTTCTTATCACCCATAAAAGTAAAGATTTATGTGAAAAGTAGGGAAAATTTCTGACCTCTTATATTACTGTGTTCTTTCTGAGGCAAAGATAAAAACATTTTAAGGGTTAGTATTTTTTTTAAACAATGCTAAACTTTCTGCTTTGTTTTAGGTCTGTGTTAGATATTTGATGAAACTCTGCAGTAAGGAAAACCCCTTAGCACTGAGCTAGTGAATTGGAGTTGACTAGTAGGGTAACTGGTCTTCTTGCATTCGTATTTTATACGATATTTAAGTCAAAATGGGTAACTTGCTATTTAAATTCAGCATCTCTTCAGAAGTAAGTGACGACTACTCTCCAACATGTGTGTAAACGCCAGTGCTTCCTGATTTGTCTACATTTATTTGACTACTTTATTTCTATTCTTATTAGTCCCTCTAAAATTATTCAGTTAGATCATAAGAAATTGCCTTTTAGGCCGAGCTTAATGGCTCAGCATGTAATCCCAGCAATTTGGGAGGCCGAGGTGAGTGGATTATCTGAACCTGTGGGTTCGAGACCAGTCCAGGCAGCTGAGACGTCGTCTCTACAATAAATCAAAAATTAGCCGGGCGTGGTAGCATGTGCCTATAGTTCCAGCTACTTGGAAGGCTGAGGTGGAAGGGTTGCCAGAGCCCAGCTGGTCGATGCTGGGGTGGCCATGGGTGTGCCACTGCCCTTCAGCCTGGGCAGCAGAGTGAGACTCCAACTAAAAAAAAAAAGAAATTGCCTTTTAAAGGTCAAAAATAGTGGAATATTTGCAGTTTGATGATTCAGTCTAGTAGTTTTAAAGGATAAACAGATCTCGTCATCTCTGGGTTTCACTCTGTCCCACCAAAACCTGGCTGGCTTCTTCTCTAGCCCAGTCCTGACTCTTCCTTTATTCCTCTGTTCATCAGTGGTGATTACAGTTTGGCCTTCTGAGACACATTTATGGGAAGGTGGCTTTTCCCTCGTGTCACTCTTGCCTGCGTCTCCCTGGTGCCTTTACTCACACACGCTTCGCATTTGCCTGGAAGTGCTGGCTTAAAACTAAAGTATCTCTGGGCTTGTTTCTTAATGTGTCAAGTACAAATAATGCATTATTTTCCACTCACCTAAAGCAGTTAGAATCGGATGAAACTGAGCTGATATTGCTAATTCTAGTAATTCTTCCCTTATTTAGGTACAGTGGGGATACTTAAATACATCTTTAGGAGAGATTTCTTTTTAGTCTGGACTTTATAGCTGCCAAAATCAAGGTTGATAATCTCAACTCTGATGTCCATCAGCATATAAGTGAATAAACAAAATTGTGGTATTTCCTTCCATAGAATATTACTTAGCAATAATAAAGATATATAACTTGGATTTTAAGTACTAATTCCCAGTAGGAATTCTGTATACAAATCTTATTTTAGATGTATTTTCTTCAGGGACTCTTCTTGCCAGAGAACAGATGACAATGAATAGTGGGACTGAGATTTCCATCTTCTACTAAAGAAAATTTACTTAGACTGGGTGCAGTCGCTCATGCCTGTAATCCCAGTGTTTTGGGAAGCCAAAACAAGAGGATCACTTGAGGCTAGGAATTTGAGGCTACAGTGAACTATGATCACACTACTCTAGCCTGGGTGACAGGGAGGCTCTGTTGCTTAAAAAAAGAAAAGAAAGCTTACTTAGATTGATAGAACAATCAGTGGAAAAGTTATAGTCTGAGTCTCTTAACATGTCTTCTTTTCCTTGATAATTTTTCTTGATTTCCTTGGAATGAAAAACAGTTTTTCCTTTTTTTTTCTCTTTAAAAGAGATGAGGTACCAGGTACAGTGGCTCAAGCCTGTAATCCCAGCACTTTGGGAGGCTGAGGCGAGAAGATTGCCTGACCCAGGGATTCAAGACCAGTCTGGGCAACTTGGCAAGACCTCATCTCTACAATAAATAAAAAAAATTAGCTAGGCGTGGTGGTTCGTGCCTGTAGTTTCAGCTACTTGGAAACTGAGGTGGAGTGATCACCTGAGCCCAGTAGGTTGAGGCTGTGGTGGCTATGAGCGTGACACTGCCTGAGCAAGAGTGAGACTCCAACTCAAATAAATAAATAAATAAATAAGAGATGAGGTCTTACTATATTGCCCAGACTAGAGTGCGGGTATGTTCATAGTATGCTATAGCCCTGAATTCCTGGGCTCAGGTGATCTTCCTACTTCAGCCTTCCAAGTAACTGAGACCAGAGGTGTGTGCCACTGCATCTGGCTTTCCTTTTTTAAAAATTGATACATAAAAATTGTACATATTTATGAGGTACATGTGATATTTTGATTTAGGTGTACAATGTATAACTATCAAATCTGGGAATTTAGGATACCTGTCACCTCAAACATTTATCATTTCTTGGTGTTGGAAACATTTTAACTCTTCTAGCTATTTTGAAATATACAGTAAATTATCATTAACTACAGTGACCTTGCTGTGCTGTGAAACACCAGAACTTGCTCCTTCTCTCTGTTTGTACCCATTCACCAACCGCTCTTCATCTCCTCTTCCACCCTTCCCAGCCTCTGGGGTCCACCATTCTACTCCCCACCTCCACAAGATCAGCTTTTTCAGCTCCCATATATAAGTGAGAACATGTGGATTTGCCTTTCTGTGCCTGGCTTATTTCACCTAACATAGTGACCTCCAGTTCCATCCATGTTGTGCACATGGCAGAGATTCGTCCTTTATGGCTGAGTAGCATCCCAGCATGTATAGATGCATTTCCACCCATCCACGCACTGATGGACACATCGGCTGATCCCCTGGCTTGGCTCTTGTGAACAGTACTGCAGGAAACCCGGGGGCAGACAGCCCTTTTGAGCCACTGTTTCCTTTCCTTTGGATATGTACCAGTAGTGGGATTGCTGGATCGGATGGTCGTTCTATTTTTTTTTTTTTTTTTGAGTTGGAGTCTCACTCTGTCACCCAGACTGGAGTGCAGTGGCCGCTCCCGACCACCGCAGCCTCAACCTGCTGGGCTCCGGTGATCTCTCCGCCTCAGCCTTCCGAGTAGCCGGAATTACAGGCGCGCGCTACCACGCCCGGCTGATTTTTTTATTTATTGTAGAGATGAGGTCTCGCTGCCCAGGCGGGTCTCGAACCCGCGGGCTCAGGCAATCCACTCACCTCAGCCTCCCAAAGGCGTGGGATTACAGGCTGAGCCACCGAGCCCGGCGGTCGTTCTATTTTTAGTTTAGAAAAAAAGAAATTTAACAGGGGCCAGTCGATCTATGATAAGAGGACTAGTAAATTTGCGATAAGAAAAACTTTGTGAATTGCAAAACAGTAAAGTGGGTTCAGGGAAAAATAATGTCTGTACTATACAAAGTGTCACTCAGTTTTTAAACCAACTTTCATGAGTTATTGTTTACATACAATGAAATGTTCTACTTCTAAAAACTGTATTTTGTTGTATTGCTTTTGGTAATGTTGGACTTTGTTCTTAGAATCGGTTGGATCCTTTTGAGGCTTGTCTTTAAGATTTGTTAGCTGGGTCCAGACCAATTTTCAGTCTTGGGCTGGTCTAGCTGCACTACCAAGGTGATACCCTTCTGACGTCTCTATCAAACACCCCGGGGGTAATAAGGTCTTTCCATTCTGGTGGGTGAAAATACAGGCTACTCCCAGCTCCCATGAGTGCAGGAGTCATTTGGTCTTGCTTCCTGGAGATCTGCTAGTGTCTCATACCTGTGCACATCCCTCAGGCTCTCTCTGTTCCTCGCTCCTCTCCTGGACTTGGCCCAGCAAATTCTAGCCATCGTGGCCTCCCCAGCTCTGATTTCAACTGACAAACTTGGGTCCCCTTCCCTGTGCAGCAGCTCACTGCCTGCCCCCTAGTGGCACAGGAGCCACCCAGACGTTCACCTTGCGTCTCCCATCTCAGGCAGCACACTCCTGCACTGCCTGTGCTTCGGTGTCTGAAAATCGTCATCCTCCATACATTGTCCTGCAAGAAGGGAAGCGCAGTCTCTGGCACTACATCATGGAAGAAGTCTCTTCTCAGTGTAGATTAAGTATATGTTGATAGTTTTACTGGGACATTGAGGTAATTGGCTTATCAGTTCTCAATGCATTTAATACACTTAAATGTCTGCTTTATTCTTCATAAGACATATGGTATAACTTAAATGATGTTTGGCTGGGCGCAGTGGCTCCCAACATTCTGGGAGGCTGAGGTGGGAGACTCGCTTGAACCCAGGAGTTTAAGACCAGCCTGGCCGGGCTCAGTGCTCAGCCTGTATTCCTGCGCATTTGGGAGGCTGAAGTGAGTGGATTGCCTGAGCCCGCGGGTGAGACCCGCCTGGGCAACTTGGCGAGACCTCATCTCTACAATAAATCAAAAATTAGCCGGGCGTGGTAGTGCGCGCCTGTAGTTCTAGCTACTCGGAAGGCTGAGGCGGAAGGATCGCCGGAGCCCAGCAGGTCAAGGCTGCGGTGGACGGGAACGGCCACTGCACTCCAGTATGGACGACAGAGTGAGACTCCAACTCAAAAAAAAAAAAAAAAGACCAGCCTGAACAACATAGCGAGACCTTGTCTCTGCAAAAAAATAAATAACTAGCTGGGTGTGGTGGCACATGCCTGAAGTCCCAGCTACTTGGGAGGCTGAGGCTGGAGGATTGACTGAACCCAGGAGGTGGAGGCCCCAGTGAACTGTGATTGTGCCACTGCATTCTAGCCTAGGTGACAGAGTAAGACTCTGACTTAAAACAACAACAAAAAATTAAATAAAAAAGATGTTCTTTAGTGTTCACACTAATAAGGCTAATGTAAACGTTAGTGTTTTTCTCTGGTCAACTTGAAATTATTTACAAAGAAGAATATTGATTAGGGGTTGTTTGTGCCCAGTTTATCTAGCATAGCATCCCATGAATGGTGGGTATGTTAGTATTATAATTTTAAGGACATTTGCGAGCCATCTGTGTGTCTGAGTGGTTGATTATTTGTCATATGAACTATATCATGTTTAGATTTTTTTAAATGGGGATTTGCTGGATTTATAATATTAATACATATGAGAGGATTACTGCAACCTTCTTTTTATTCATCAGTATTCATAGTTGGGAAGGTCATGAAACAGTTCTTAGCCCTTTGCAAGCTGATCTTTTGAATGTATTGTGTTGCTCTGTATGACAGAACAATGGACGTTTTTTCAAAGATTGACCTACCATCACGTCAAAACCTGTCCTAATATTTAGTCAGCAGCTAGAGAAATATATGTTTTAATCTCCTTGTGTCTTAGGGAAGATGACAACAATACTAAACATGATTTTATATTATTACGGATATACTATTGGTGTCTAGTAAGAGTTTGAAGGAAATAGCAACATAAAATGCAACTCTTAAGATGAAAATATTGTGGTCAAGATGGCAGTATCTCTGATATTACGTGTAAATTATGTGCAGCACAGTCAGTTGGGACAAGTATGGAAGCTGGGGGGGCCACTTACCACTGTGCAAGTATTGGCCAGTCACACCTTTGGGTCACCCGTAAAGCGAAGATGATAATAAGCGTCCTGTCTGCATTTGAGAGATGTGTGCGGTGCTCAGGTGCTCCGTGAGGGGCAGAGCTGAGATCCTCTGGGGATGCTGATGTGCCATGGAAGGATGAGTCATTAAGCCTTGCTGTTTCCATGATTATAAAACCTGCCATTAACAGTTAGAATGACAGAATGCACAGTGAGGTGGACTGACTGACATCTGCATTTCACACAGTTCCTGTGCAAACGACTTTAGGCTGACGCGGAAGAGACTCGCCGTGGGGCTGATGTACGGATGGCGGTTGGGGAGGCTGCTGCCTTTCTTCCTTTCCTTTTTTCTTAGTCGCGTTGTGCTCTCTCCCGCGGTTTTTCAGGCCGAGAATGTGTGCAGCAGTTGGCTGAGAACACCCAGTACTTTCGGAGACGCCTCAAGGAGATGGGCTTCATCATCTACGGCAACGAGGACTCACCCGTGGTGCCGCTGATGCTCTACATGCCTGCCAAGATCGGGTGCGTGCTCTGTGGGTCACAGCCTGCGGCATCTGTGAAGTGAGACCGGGCTGATGTATTTCCTTAGGGAATATCGTCTTGTCCTCATTGTGCTCACCTTCGTTAGATAGCTATGCCATAGAGTAGATAGTGGGTTCCAAGTGGCAAAACATGTTAATTTGTTAAACAAACATTTGAGCTAAATACACCCTTCTAGGGGCTTGGCATAGATCTGTGAGCAAAACACACACATCCTGTCCTTGAGGAGCTTCTGTGGTAGTGGGGTCAGAGGCAGACCAACGTGGTAAACAGGTGGCCGATGCGGGATGTTAGCAGGGGTCACGTGCTGTGGAAGAAGCAGAAGGATGTACATGGGGGATGGAGAGTGCCCCATGGGCGGGCAGATGGCACATCTCACAGGGTGGGCAGGGCAGGCCTCCTCAGGAAGGGAGGGTGATGCCTGAGCAAAAACTAGAAGGGGCCGAGAGCCAGCTATCTGGAAAAGGAAGCATCAGGCCAAGGCCACGGTGCAGTATCTGCTCCACTGAGGAGGTGGCTGGAGCAGGAGTGCAGTGCCCAAGGGGGCAGGGGTCGCGAGGTTGCAAAGGCCGTGTCAGGGTGTGTCACTGAATGCTTTCCAGATGTGCTGAGCACACTGCTGTTTTGGTTAGTGCAAGGAGTGCATAATGGGATGCTTTGTCCTGGGATGGCTTTCAGTATATTTGATAAGTCCAGATGTGTAATAAAACCAGGAGACATTTGAAAACCAAATGAACAATAATTATAGTGAACAAATTTAATTATATGCAAAGTTGCACTGGAGATGTAGAATAAAGGCGTGATCTGCTTAGTGAGAAAAGTAAAACTTGGCTGGGCATGGTGGCTCACGCCTGTCCCAGCACTCTGGGAGGCCGAGGTGGAAGGATTGCTTGAACCTAGGAATTCAAGACTAGCCTGGACAACATAGCGAGGCCACATCTCAACAAAAAATTAGTCGGGCATGGTGGTGTATTCCTGTAGTCCCAGCTACACAGGAGACTGAGGCAGAAGGATCCCTTGAGCCCAGGAGTTTGAGGCTGCAGTGAACCATGATCGTGCCACTATACTCCAACCTGGGTTACACAGTGAGACTCTAACTCAAAAAAAGAAAAAAAAAAAAAAAGCTTAGTGGTAGTTTTTGGATGGGTGTGTTTTGAGTTGGATATTGGATATAAAATTAGATAAGAATAATTTCTCAGGTTCTACTGAACTCATAAAAGGAGCAAATATTTTTATTCTTAAATCTCTAGGACTCACCCACCACAGTCCTTGGCACCCAGTAAATGTTTCTTGAGGTGAATATAGGAGATAAAATTAAATTGGGGAACCTGAAATTATGGTGATTGGAAGCTTGTGAGCGGATGGTTGGGACAGGGTCCTCACTGAGAGAAAAAAGGAATTCGATTTTCCCACGAAGTCAGTGGCAGTGGGAGTTGTGGCCTTCAGGGGGGTGCTCAGGGGTTTTCTTCATTCTTCTTTAAATGGGATTATCATAAATAAATTTGAAGTTACCAGATTCAGAGGTCTCAGTCCAGAACTCTCTTTAGGGAGGACTGTGTCTAATCTATTCTGCCCAGGTGGAACTGACTGTGTGCTTAGAATTTGAGAAAGATTTGGCGGTGGGAAAGAGTTGGAGTAAAGCACTCGGCAGTCGGGATCGTGTGCTGAGGACACGGTTCATCTGGGCACAAAGGAGGCACATTGAGAGGATGGGCTGGTGCTGGAGAGAGTGGGAAGGGCTGGAGGGACTGGCATTCACGTCATGCCAAACGTGCAGGATTTTTTTATCCTCAGTTTCAGGAAGGAGTTGAAAAGAAAGAAGGTAGGTCAACAAGAGGAAATGACAAAGAACAACATAATTTGGTAAACAAAATTAAATGACACGTAGAATGTGTTGTTCAGACATGGCACAGGTGAGGGGCAGGCCACAGGCCCCAGTTTGTCTTGGGGTGGGGTTGGCAGCTGTTACACAGGAGTCGTGTGGACCAGGGGATGAGCTGGCCTGGCAGACCCACAGGAAGCCCTGAGCTCTGGGGCAGCTGCGCTCCAAGTTGCTCAGAGAAATGCCTGGTCTGAGAGCTAATGCCAGCCAGCCACCCTGCTGGCAAACAGATGTCCCATGTCACAGCAAATCTTCTGCGTCCTCCTAATCTAAGAATCGTTTAAACTGCCAAGCCTAACATTTCAAGGACCAGGTTTTAATTGAACTCGGGTTTGTTTGTCTGAACTACCCCTGTGTGTCAAGGACCCTTGTTAAGGCGGTATTCACACATCTCTTTAGACAAATAGGTCTCTGCCAGTTTGTCCTTTCACCCTTGTGAGGGACACCATGTGGGAGAAGACTGCCATAGGACTGGACTGAGTCTTCACAGTCTGTGGGAACTGTCCATTTTAGCTTGAATAGGTTAGAGGCAACTCACTGAAACTCTCCAGTGCTAGCATCACCATAGCGCTGAACTCGCTCGGGATCACAGGGCCTTTGCTGCGGGCGCCTGATGCCTCCTCCCTGCTCCCCTTTACAGTGCCTTTGGGCGGGAGATGCTGAAGCGGAACATTGGTGTCGTCGTCGTTGGATTTCCTGCAACCCCAATTATTGAGTCCAGAGCCCGGTTCTGCCTGTCAGCAGCTCATACCAAAGAAATCCTTGACACCGTAAGTAGACGCTTTCACCTGGGCATAAACATTCCTGTGTAAAAGGGGTCTGTGTAGACGAGGAAATGAGTCATGATGATCCAGGTGTTCTCGGAGCACTTGAGCTGTTTACTGAAGAAGGGCAGGTGGTGCACCATGCTACTTAAATATCGGCATTTGTGGAAAACTTGTCACCCACCCGACCTGGTGTCACTAGAGCTCTGGAGACTTTTCCAGCTTCATCTTGTTCTACTGTCTTCTACATTATGGATTCTACAACTATACAATTCTCTTTCTTCTTTTTTCTTTTTTTTTGAAGGAGGATCTCTGTTGCCCAGGCTGGAGTGCTGTGGTGCGATCATAGCTCACTGCAGCCTCAACCTCCTGGGCTCAAACAGTCCTCCTGCCTCGGCCTCCCTAGCAAGTGTGACTATAGGCATGTGCCACTATATATTCAAATATATAAATATTTAAATATATAAATATTATATATTTAAAAATATAATTTTTAAAATTTTATTTGTAGAGACACGGTCTTGCTGTGTTGCCCAGGCTAGCCTTGAACTACCCTACTCCCACCTTAGCCTCCCAAAGTGTTGGAATTATAGGTGTGAGCCACCACACCCAGCCCAATTCTCTTTCTACTCTAGCTATTTCTGCTTTAAGCTTTCTTGTATATTATTCTGTCTGTAGAATTTTCTCTTGAGCCTTCTTTCCCCTTTGCCTGACTGACTGCTACTCCTTCTTCACATCTCCACTTCAAGACAGCTTGCCCAGGGTCCTTCTAAGCCCTTGCTGCATGTTCCCTTGGAATCCTGAGATTCTCCCTTACTATGTGACAGCATTTGTCTCCACTGGACACATCTTGGGGATAGGAACTAAGCCTATTTATTTTGCAGTACCAGGCACCCAGTTGGCTTGTCATTATTACTAAATTTAATTATTTGTGATCTCCGTGTAGTCTTATCTCCTAAAATCTTCTTGATAAACTGTTGGCTCAAATCTGAGATCTCAGACTTGAAATAAGTATTGCTGTCTGGGAGTTCATAAAACTTTAGAACATGACATGTGCATACAATTATTTGCTAGAAGTGATCACTAATTCATTAGAGAGATACTGATCTTAGAGACTATTACGAACACTTGCTCATAAAAGTTCATTATAACAATTAGTTGGCATTTTCTATTTTTGAGCAACTAAAAACTTCACTTTTCTTCCATTTCTACATAGCAAAATGTCTGTGAGTATATTTCTTTTAAAAAAAACTGTGGTAAGAACACTGAATATGAGATCTGTCCTCTTCACAAACTCTTAAATGTACAATACAGCATTGTTAACTGTAGGTGCAGTGTTGTGTGTAAGTGTATTCTTAATCACATTCTGACATTACTCAATTAGATTTCATTTTTTGATCTGTATCTTTGAGGTTTTTCTTTCTTATTTTGATTATGCCATTCAGATTTTTTTTCCAATAGATTTTCACATTTCTCACCAGAAATCTCACTGGTGAATTTCTTCCATGATTTTTTTAACTCAGTGATATCAGCTTGTCTTTCCCTTCTCGCATGTTTAGGAGTTTCAGCGTACCTCCTTAAGGTATGAAATGCTAAAACCCTCTGTCTTCTGATGACAGCTTTGAATCCCAAGAACTGTGCACATTCATGAAAAAGTTTAGATGTACGTAGGATGTGAAAGCAGGTTTCTGTTGCCAGCCAGTATATCTGCAAGTTCCCTTCTCATAAGATCCACTTGAGGGACTGTTGGCCTTTGCCTCTCGCTGAGTTTTTTAAAGCGTAAAGTGCATTTTTTGAAACCATGGGTTTGTTAAAGTAATTTGTCTTATGATATTTTATGGAACTAAACATGAATTATACCATTATGAGATACAAATGAATTTTCACTTAATAATGGACCCTGTGAGGTGATTCTATATGTAAAAAATGCCACACAAGCCACATCACACACACACAAAAAAAACAAAAACTGATAAAGCTAATAAATGAATTCAGCAAAATTACAGGGTAATAAATCACAAAAAAGTTAGTGTTTTTATATACCAACAATGAACAAATGAAAAGGAAATTAAGAACATTTCAGGCTGGGCATGCCTGTAATCCCAGCACTTTGGGAGGCTGCGGTAGGAAGATTGCTTGAGCTCAGGAGTTCAAGGCCAGCCTACGCAACATAGCAAGACCTCATCCTTGTTAAAAAATTAGCTGAGTGTCGTGGCACATGCCTATAGTCCCAGCTACTCTGAGGCTGAAGGATCACCTGATCCCAGGAAGTTGAGGCTGCAGTGAGTCATGATCATACCACTGCACTCCAGCCTGGACAGCAGGGGAGACCTCAACTCAAAAAAAGTAAGTCCAGGTGTGGTGGCTTATGCCTGTAATCTCAGCACTTGGGAGGCTGAGTCAAAAAGATTGTCTGAACCCAGAGGTTCGAGACCTTCCTGGGCAGCATGGCAAGATCTCATCTCCACAATAAAATAAAAACATTAGCTGGATGTGGTGGTGCAAGCCTGTAGTCCTAGCTACTTGGGAGACTGAGGCAGAAGGATTGCATGAGCCCAGCAAGTCAAGGCTGCAGTGGCTGTGAGTGTGCTACTGCACTCCAGCCTGGGCTACAGAGTGCAGTTTCTACTCAAAAAATAAATAAATAAAAAAGAAAATTTCATATACAATAGCATTCAAAAGAATAAAATACCTAGGAATAGTTTTTTGTTTTTTTTTAAAGTTGAAGTCTCACTCGGTGGCCCAGGTTAGAGTGCAGTGGCACACTCACGCCAACCCAGTGTCAACCTGCTGGGCTCTGGCGATCCTTATGCCTCAGCCTTCCAAATAACCGGAACTACAGGCATGCGCTACTACGCCTGGCTAATTTTTGATTTATTGTAAAGACAAGGTGTCACCAAGTTGCCCTGGCTGGTCTCGAACCCTCAGGCTCAGTCAATCCACTCCCCTCAGCCTCCCAAAGTACTGGGAGTACAGGCCGAGCCACCGAGCCTAGGAATAGATTTGACTAGGAAAGTCTTTCCCTTGCACACTGGTTAATTTATACTTGTACAGTGTATATTTATATTTGTATACTGAAAACTACAAAACTTTACTGAAATGAAAGAAGACTTAAATAAATGGAAAGACATCTTATGCTTTGTGGACTGGAAGGTATAATATTATTAAGATGGCATCATAGCAGTCCACAGTTCCAATGCAATCCCTGTCCATGTGCCAGCTGCGTTTTTTTGTTTTGTTTTGCAAAAATGGAAAGGCTGAACCTCAGATTCATATGGAACCAGCAGGGTCCCAAATACCCAACTTAGTATTGAAAAGGAAAAGCAGAGTTGGGACTCACACTTCTTGATTTCCAGGCTCACTACCAGGCTGTGTACATACAGCTGTGGAGTGCTGACATAAGGACAGACACAGACCGTGATAGAACAGAGAGCTCAGAAATAAACCCAGGTGTCTATAGCCAGGACCAGCCAGTGGGAAAAGAGTAGTCTCTTCAACAGCGGTGCCAGGACACCTGAATGCAGAAGAACAAAGGGACGACCGTACGGCCCAGATGGATGTTGAAGACATTATGCGAGGTGAAAGAAGCCAAACACAAAGACCACGGAACTTAGGATTCCATTCTTAAGAGACGACCAGAACAGGCCAATGGAGAGGGTCAGGAAGCAGACTGGCGGGAGTTGGGCCTGAGGGAAGGAGGAGTGAGGACTGATATAACGAGCATGGGGCTTCTTTTCAAGGCGGGTAAAAATGCTCTAAGATAGTGAGGAAACAAACCTGCACGACTCTGAGAATGTAGGTAGAAGCAATTGCTTATATAAACCAGGACGGGAGGCATATCAGCTGGGGAGGAGGCAGCTGTTCTAGGACGTTCCCTTCCTCAACCCCATAATTCATACACATTTTTCTCCTAGCAACCCAGCTTACCCTGTGGTCCCGAGGCCCAGTGTAGGCTATTTGTTAATAAATGATGATGGCGTAGTGGTTCTTTGTTCTAACGTATCCACAAAAGAGTCGGCAGTTCCTATGACAGTTCCATCTTTTATGCAAATTAAACTTACTTGACTGAAATATTTGGTATGGAATCAGAGGAAATCTTGTCAGCTAGATTCCCTTGGGCCACTGATGGTTTTTCTTTTTCTTTTTTTTTTGAGTTGGAGTCTCACTCTCTCACCCAGACTGGAGTGCAGTGGCCGCTCCTGGCCACTGCAGCCTTGACCTGCTGGGCTCCGGTGATCCTTCTGCCTCAGCCTTCCAAGTAGCTGGAACTACAGGCGCACGCTACCACGCCTGGCTAATTTTTGATTTATTGTAGAGATGAGGTCTCCCCAAGTTGTCCAGGCGGGTCTCAAACCCGCGGGCTCAGGCAATCCACTCACCTCAGCCTCCCAAAGCGCGGGATTACAGGCTGAGCCACCGAGCCCGGCTGGGTTTTTCTTTTATCTAATTATTTTCTTTTTTTATATTGATGAAAAAATGCTAGATTCTTCTGAAGCTAGAGTTATAAATGTCTCTTCCTTTATGACCTTAATCATGTGGACTTTTGCTTTAAATGAATAAATCTCGTATCAGAGCTCAGGGGAATAAGTGGTTTAATGGATTCCCCCAGCCGAAATCCAGTTTTGAATTATTTCCAGCCGGGCTCGGTGGCTCAGCCTGTAATCCCGAACCTTTGGGAGGCTGAGGTGAGTGGATTGCCTGAGCCCGCGGGTTTGAGACCTGCCTGGGCAGCAAGACCTCACCTCTACAATAAATCAAAAAATCAGCCGGGCGTGGTAGTGCATGCCTGTAATTCCAGTTACTTGGAAGGCTGAGGCGGAAGGATCACCGGAGCCCAGCAGGTCAAGGCTGCGGTGGCCGGGAGTGGCCACTGCACTCCAGTCTGGGAGACAGAATGAGACTCCAACTCAAAAAAAAAAAAAAAAGTTATTTCCACTTGGACTCTCACTGACCCTTTTCTTGAAGGTACCACTGTTCTGATAGTAAACTGAAGTTCAGCTCTTATTTGCATTTATATTTTTCACATTTTGAAAGGAAGCCTGTTTTTTCTCATGCTAGAATACAGGGGAATACTATTGGTGGATTTTTTTTTCTCTCCAAACACTGATTTTGTAAAATTGAGTTTAAGAAAATTAAGTTTAAGAACAAGTAATGTGGCCAGGTGTGGCAGCTCATGCCTATAATCCCAGCACTCAGGGATGCCAAGGCAGGAGGATTGCTTGACCCCAGTAGTTCAAGACCAGCCTGGGAAACATAGTGAGACCATGTCTCCATTTAAAAAAATCAAAAAATTAGCTGAGTGTGGCTGTGCATGTAGTTCCATCTGCTAGAAAGGCTGAGGTGAAAGGATGGCCTGAGCCTAGCAGGTCGAGGTTACAGTGAGCTGTGGTCATGCCACTGTATGACAGAGACAGACCCAGGCTCAAAAAAAAAAAAAAAAAAAAAAAAAAAAACCAACCCTAAACAGGTAATGTGTCTTTTTACTGGTAATCAACTCTGAAATAAAAGGCACACATTTTCCTACAGAATTATAGCTATAAGATTAGACAGATTTATGTGACGTCATGGAGATTTGGAGGGTCACACTCAGGCAACAGGGCATCTACTACTCACCTTATAATTTCTTAGCCACTAATGAGATTATGTCATTGACAGATCCATTGTCTCTGAAGCTGAGACCCACTAGCTAATAATCCCAGTTGCCCGACATGCCGGCTCCCACATGTAGGCTCAGCACTTGGAGAGGCTGAGGTGGGAGGGGCACTTGAGGCCAGGAGTTCGAGACCAGACTAGGCAATATAGCAAGATCTCATCTCTACTATATATGTGTATCTCCACAGGCACTTGGGGAGAGAAAGCTGAGGGTGGGGAACTGCCATTTACTTAAAACCATATTCCGCAACCTATGTTATGTGTCTTCTAATAAATGGTAAAAATGCCTTGGAATCTAGGATTCTAAAATGTTTGCTCTCTTCCTTAGATTTCTCTAAGAAGTATTGGGTTTAGGGTCTCCCCATCTTTCTGTTAAATTTTTTTCTGAGAAATTCTGAACATACATCCCTTTCCTATGTTGATCCTTGGTTTGGCTTTCTGTGTTCCGCTTTGCTGAAAGTTTCACTCTGTGAACTGGACACTTAAGGTTTGGGCACTTTCCTACACATGACACTTCAGCTGCGAGTATATATTTTTTAATGCATATAAGAAATCCTCTGAGGATTATTTCTAGCTGGTAGGACTAGTGTAAGAGGATTTCCATTTCATACTTTTGCTTAGTATTAGGATTTTTAATAAGAGGCATTTTCTCTGAAAAACAAAAGAAAAAGTTTTATAGAAAAGGAAGAAAGTTGGCTGGGCTCAGTGGTTCAGGCTGTAATCCCGGCACGTTAGGGGGGCCGAGGCGAGTGGATTGCCTGAGCCTGTGGGTTTGAGACCAGCCCAGGCAACCTGGCGAGACCTCGTCTCTACAATAAAATTTTTAAAAATGAGCCAGCAGTGGTAGTGTGCACTTGTAGTTTTGGCTATTTGGAAGGCTGAGGCAGAAGGATCGCCGGAGCCCAGCAGGTTGACGCTGGGGTGGCCCTGAGTGTGCCACTGTACTCCAGCCTGGGTGACGGAGTGAGACTTCAACTCAAAAAAAAGAAAAGAAAAAGAAAAGGTAGAAAGTTATACTAAGATCATTAGTTTTGATGGGGAACCACTATCATCTCTCAGGGTCAGCATAGTGGAGTTTAACCTGAGCCCTAGTTCAAACCCTTCTATCCTGTTCTTGCTACCTCACCTGCACTGTTCTTCCCACAGTCTCTGATCCCATCTACCTTCTCTTCCAACGTCTGCACAACAGCCCACTTTGGGACGTTTTAAATCTTGCGTCCAGGAAGCATCTCAACTCAAAGTAATGATCGGTTTCTGAGAATGAATAGTGTTATAGAGAGAGCAAGTACTTAAGTAAAAAAATGAGATGGCAGCCAGGTGTGGTGGCTCACGCCTATAATCCCAGCACTTTGGGAGGGATTGCCTGAGTCCAGGGATTCGAGACCAGCCTGGGGAACTTGGCGAGACCTCGTCTCTACAATAAATCAAAAAATTAGCCAGGTGTGGTGGCACGTACTTGTGGTTCCAGCTACTCGGAAGGCTGAGGCGGAAGGATCACCTGAGCCCAGCAGCTCAAGGCTGCGGTGGCTGTGAGTGTACCACTGCACTCCAGCCTGGGTGACAAAGTAAGACTCCTACTCAAAAAAAAAAAGCCAAATTGTAGCCAGCTTGGTTCGGGGTGTATATTTCCTTTTTTTCCCGAGCATGTCACACTTTGATGACTGATACCCGTTCTCCTGCATCCTGGCTATTCACAACCACCCATCATTTGTGGCCAGCCCTAAGGTCTTGTTTTCACAGCAGCACTGTGTTGTGATCTGGTAAACGCACTGGACACAGGTCCACCAAGAATAGCCCTGCCATGATTGTTTCTGGCGCCCTAAAGCCCAGGCTGTCTGCATGCCACTGGCTCGACTGACCTTTGCTTTGTCTTGTATGTTCCAGGCTCTAAAAGAAATAGACGAAGTGGGGGACCTTTTGCAGCTCAAGTACTCCCGTCGGCGGCTGGTGCCTCTGCTGGACAGGCCCTTTGATGAGACCACGTACGAAGAGACAGAAGACTGAGCCTTTCTGGTGCTCCCGTAGAGGAACTCGCCCCCCCCCCACCACCCCAGGACAGGCTGTGGCCTTCTGAGCCCCTTCCAGGAACCACATGCGCGTGGCCATCTCATGGGAAAGATACATCCTCGACTACTGAAGGTGGCCACCTCCGCTCAAAATGGCATTTTGTAAATAGTACAAAACTGCTTCACATGCTAAATCTCACCTTGACAGACGAAGGTGACTCACTTTGCTTTCTTTGTTCATTAAAAAATGTTTTATTTTATAGCTATTCTACTTGTGAAATCACACTGACCCTAGCCTGTCTCTGGCTGCCCACACAGGCCACACCCTCTTCCAGCCTCCTCGCAGATGTGGGCCCATCAGGTCCTGCCACTGGCCCTGGCTGCACAGCCTTGAGACTTGCTGGCCTCCTCCCTCGGGAGCAAGTGCCTTCCACCTACTTCCATCCAGGCCTCGGGGGGCCTGTTAGCCAGCCACGTCATCAGCCAGGGTATTTGCCCTTGAATCTTAAATTTAGGTTTTCAAGGAAAACTGTAAACAGCAGCACTGCAGAAAGGCTCATTTGCAAGTCCCTGGCCAAGGGCCTCCCAGGACTTTGGTCTCACCTCCATTCTGTTCTGGTCACTGGGTGATTTCTTCCTTCACCATCCAGTGTCTCTTCAGAATTGCCACAGTCCCAGGGCATGTCCACATTCTGGGATCTTTCTAGACGCTACCCCAAACACATCCCAACCCCGTTTGAAACACGTGTTTTTTGTTTGTTTTTGTTTGTGTGTGTGTGTGAGAAAGCAGGAAAAAGCTCCCACACTAGAAGGGACCCGAAGGGGTTGCCCGAAACACGTGTTGTTTTACAAGTGCCCGCATCCTACCCGTGTTGTTTTACAAGCGCCCAATCCTCCCTGATGACAGTGATTGTCGTCTCACTGTTCTGGGACAGAGCGGCTCTGTTGCAGGCCGACAGGGGAGGCGTGCAGCATGTGGAGGGAGCGGACTGCTCCCTGCAGAGGGTCTGTGGCCTGGGTCTCACGGCCTCCACTTGGCAGAATGGTGACAGCCCGTGGCTGGGGCTGGGTCCAGGTTAGGATTTCAACTGAGGAAGGAAGATGTTTCTGCTTGGAAATCATTTACCATGTTCCTAGGCACGAATGAGAGTTACTAACTTAGCCTTTAAATGCTGGCCCACTTCAGGATTGCCTCTCTGAATACTAGTTCTCTTTTATTCTCAATGGTCTAAGTTTGACCTGGCATCTGGACCTAGGGATCTCCCTGTCCTTCCATTATTCATTTTTATTTTTCTGAGAAATTCTGAACACAGATCTCTTTCCTAAACTGGGATCCTCTGTGTTGGCTTTGTCTTCATGCTATAACCAAGTAAAGGGACTTCTTTCCAAGAGCTTTATACTGCTTTAACCAAAGAACAAATCTGAAAGTCATCATTTTAAAGGACTCATTTTTTTCTGTTGAACCAAAGTTTAATTGAAGAGAAACCTTTGGCTGTGTTATATACCCAGGAGCAGCTTGTCATCAGAGTGGAAAAACAATGTGTGAAAGTCGTATGTGTCTCTGTCTTTGAACTTGCTCCTTTCATTGGTAAAGAACCTCAGTCCACATTCTCCTGGGCATCTTGTCATCAGCTGTGGTATGCTTGTGCAGATACATGTGTTGGTGACGTTTTGTTTTCATGTCTTAAGTGTGAGTTATCTTTGGTCACTCTCAGCACTTGAGAGCTTTAAGGCCTTGAGGTATTCCAAAATTGTACTTTTTGAAGAACAGGAAAGGATGAATAAAATCACCAAGGAGAGAGGCAGGGGCTGTGTTTAGCATGTGTGAGTTAAAGTTAGAAAGAGATGATGGTGGCTAAGTAACTAGTCCTGTAAAGTCCAATGCATTGCTCACCTCTCCTGCACATCTAGTTCCCCACCATAGAACCCACTGGAGCATCAGCTAGTTTTTGCACTGCAGCTACTAATTAATGGTATAGGTGTAGGGTTTGCAAAAGTCACAAACTTTAAGCAACGAACTTACTTGCTAGTTTTTTTATTTTTGCTTGCATGAAGTCACTGCAAATTAAAATGTTTGTTAGTACAGGCATTTAAATATTCAGATATATCACTTTGTGGGTGCAGAGCTATTAAGTTACAAGTTTATTCTGAAGAGACAAAATGATTGTGATCTATCCAGGATCTCTGTACTCTATAGAGGACAAAATGTTAGGCTGGTTGTCTCTTCTCGAAACTGTAGTATAAAACTTAGGGTCCAGGCCTATCCTAGGTATCATGATCTATCCAAGTACTCGGGGATATCAAGTATATATAAATAGTCATTGGGAATGAGTAGAAATCTGGGACTGTTTGGTAGACAGGTCACCGTGGCCCAATGCACGAACCTGATGGGGTTCAAAAGGGGGCTGTTGCCCTTTCCCACCGAAGCTGGTCACTGAGTCGGTCAGCATGGATGGCTGAGCCTTACCTCTTTCTCATTCCTCTCTGTTTGGCACTGCCTCAATCCATTTCAGGCTTATGAGACCTCTTTTAGCACCTCCTGTGAGAATCCGGGACATTTCTAGCCAGGGGACATCAAAACAATACACAGAGAGGCCACATGGCAGTGGCCACACCTCCTCCCAACTTTAATTTAAAAGCTTTAGCCTAGTGGGAGCATGGACTTCAGAGCACTTTTTAAACTTTTTGCTTTGCTTTGGAAAAGAAATTCTTACCTTTAAAAAGAGATTCTCATCTCCAGAACTCCAAAGTACTGCTTGTTTGTTTGAGAATCCCACCATCTTGGTCACGATCTCAGACTGTCCTAAGGGTGAGGATTTCAGATGGTCAGAGCAGGTGCCTCTGCAGCCGTCATAGAAAGTGAACAAAAACTCCATACGGTGGGCCATGTGTTCGCACCTTCCAGAGGCCAAGGAATGGCACCCACTCCCGTGATGTGTCTTTGAGATGTCTCCCTCCTTGATTTCTTGGCTTGTCTTTCTTTCTGTACCTTCCAGTTCTTGATCTTAGAATCCCAACTCCAGAGAAGACTGATGTGTGGAAATGCTGGGCTTCCAGGCCTAGCAGAGTAGACGTCCTGGTTCTCTGCACACTCAGCTTCGCACATCAGGAGGAGGTAGGGAACTTTCTATTTCTTCCCTACTTTTTCTTGACTAGGTCAGCCTGGCTGAATTCTCTAGTGTATAATACACATTTTTTTCCTTCCTCTTAGTGAAAACTAGGAGAAAGAATGGTTTCTACGGAGAGATTTCCTGACTTCTCAGGGGAGGAAAAAAAAAAACCAGGTCATCTAATACCCCCTCCCTGTTTTTCTTCATAATTGACAAGGATCTCTGGTCTGGAGGAGGCAGGATTGGGCAATGGAGAGAGGGAATGTGGGAAATTCTCTTTCATGAGAATGTTTGGGGTTGTGGCAAATCTGCCTAAGGCAAGGTCAATACCGTTGTTCTCTTGTCTAAAGAATTGCTGTGACCTCATTTCCAGTGTTCTTCCTCATCCGGTGTTCTAGGTAAGCTAGGCTGGGTTTTAATCTCTGCTTGCTGTAACCATGTGCTTCGAAAAAGAGGGAGAGGAGTGGTTTGTTGTCTACATTCATGAAAACCAAGAATTGCTAGGAGCCTGGTGTGGTGACATCTGCCTGTAGTCCCAGCTACTTGGGAGGCAGAGACGGGAGGATGGCTTGAGCCCAGGAGTTCGAGACCAGTCTGGGCAGCATAGCAAGACCCTATCTCAAAAATAAATAAATAAATAAATAAAAGTTAGAAAGAGTTGAGCTTTGCACACAGGTAAAAATCAGCTTAGCCCAAAGTGGTTGTGAAGCAGGGAGGTATGAAAATCAAGGGTTCTTTTCGGCTACTGCGCCAAGAACCTGTAGGTTTGGAGTTGGTTTGTTTTTGCAATCTCAGACCCTATGGATGTGCTGCTACCTGCTTAACACGGATGCTCAGTGCCCAGCAGGCACCTTAATCCTTTAAGCCAGTTAATCAAAATACCTTCCGTGTGGAGAGAGACATGGCCCTTTCTCTTTGCAGTTCTGTCCCTGTGAAGTGTGTGCCCAGGCAGATAGCCAAATTGGAGGGTGGCTTCTCCCTCAGGACACAGAAAAATTGTCAGGACTAGCCATTGATCCTTTAGCTTTAATTGTACAGAAAGTGCTGTTGTTCCTTTTGTCATTTCCAGTGACTTCTGTTTTTCAGCACCTATTGCTGTAGATTGAGACTTTCGGCTTTCAGCCGAAGTCCCTAATAAAATTGTTTATTCTGGCAGGACTCAGTGGCTCATGCCTGTTATCCCAGCACTTTGGGAAGCGGAGGCAGGAGAATCGCTTGGGCCCACGAGTTCTAGGCCAGCCTGGGCAACACAGCAAAACTTCGTCTCCACAAGATCAAAAAATGAGCTTAATGTGGTGACTCCCACCCGCAGTCCCAGCTACTCGAAAAGCTGAGGCGGAAGGATCACCTGAGCCCAGGAAGTTGAGGCTGCGTGAGCCATGATCGTGCCACCGCACTCCAGGCTGGGTGACAGAGTGAGACCCTGACTCAAAAAAAGCAAAAGAAAATGTTTCTTCTGGTCTCTGGTGTGTCTGGAGCGCCACACCCACAGTCCACCCGTGGGACAGGTGTGGCCCTGGTTTGGTTTACTATGTTGTACACGTGCTAAACCGCCTTCAACTGTGATTCTTACTGGTATGATGCGTTACAACAAACTGACCCTAAAGAATGCAGGGGCTCTTAGCCTGCAGTCACCATGTTTTTTGTGAACCCATCCCCAGAGCTCTCTGTCCTGGAGCAGCCACAGGGAGGCTGAGTGACGGTCTGAGGAAGAGCTGCCCTCGTTTGTGCTTTCTAGGCGTCCAGCCTTGTGGCCGTAGTGAATTCTCTGTGTACAGGGACAGTCAAGCCACAATTCCCAGGGTTCTTGTGCGAAGCTGGCCGCTCAGCCCAGGCCTTCCAAGAGGGTGAGGTCCCATCACAGACAAGGGTGGGCAGTGTCTTCACCCTTGGCGGGAAGTCTTGTCACTTCTGTGATGTGAAGCCAATGGCTGGAATTCAAAGATGCATCCTCACAGGTTTCACAGGACGCAGGACCTGTCCCTGCAGCCAGTGTGCCCACGGTCTTGATGATCCCTCTCTGCACAGAGGCAGCTAACATGAAGAGAAGGGGGAAGAGACCGGGTCACACGTGGGCATGGCTTGGGAGAGAGCTGAGGTCTTTTTTGTGGGTCTGCATCTTTTCACTGACCAAGTTCCCCATAAACTGGAATTTGCGCGGGGTGCTGTGTCGCTAACCCCTTTCCTTGCTGTGATGTTTCTGTAACCTGGGAAAGGGAGAGCAGGGGAAGTGTAAATAAAAGTCTATGAATCGTAGTAATGTGTTGAAACGCCCCTCTCCTTCCCTGGCTCTCCCTTTGCCAGATGATGATTTCTTATTTTATACTTGATTGGATGACTGTGATGCTGCCTGTGGTGGGCGGTGGCAGGTGCACCCATTTGTGAAGGGGCACTTCCTGAGATGGCTTCAGAACCGCCCCCTGCTCATGTATTGTTTTGCTCTAATAAAATACTCTGAGAGCTACACCTGCTTGTATTCATTCACCCAATCAACAGCACTGTTTCTGTGCCAGGCGGTACGCTGAGCTTTACAGCAATGAACAAGGAGATAAGGATCCAACTTTCCAGGATACAAACATGTACATGAACATACATGTCATTTTACAGGCATCTTACATTTTACAGTGCTGTGGAGGAAAAGTGAAGAGCCAGCGTCTGGTCTAGACAGGTGAAATGGCAAATATTTTGGAGGAAGTAGAGGGTCTGAAGGAATGTGTGGATGGAGTTCAGAATGGGAGAGTGAGGAGGGCTCTGGGCTTGGTGGGTCTTGGGGAAGGCGCCAGTGAAAAGTTTTTGTTTTTTGAGTCGGAGTCTCACTTTGTCACCCAGGCTGGAGTGCAATGGCACAATCACGGCTCATGGCTCGACCTCCTGGGCTTAAACGATCCTTCCAGCCCAGCCTCCCGAGTAGATGAGACTACAGGCATATACCACCATGCCTGGCTAATTTTATTTTTTGTAGAGACAAAGGTTTTGCTATGCTGCCTAGTCTGGTCTCGAACTCCTGGGCTCAAGCGATCCACCCACCTCGACTTCCCAAAGTGCTGGGATTATAGGTATGAGCCACCATGCACAGCTATCAAAAAGAACTTTTACCTGGCCGGGGATGGTGACTCATGCCTATAATTCCAGCACTTTGGGAGGCTGCGGTGAGAGGATCACTTGAGCCCAGGATGTTGAGCTGCGATGAGCCATGATTGTGCCACTGCACTCCAGTCTGGGTGACAGAGTGAGACTCCAACTCAATTTTTAAAAAAAAAAAGAACTTATATTACCTGATTTCAAGGCTTTCTATAAAACTACAGTAACCAAGACAGTGTACTGTTGGCATCAAGACGCTCATGTAGATCAGTAAAACAGACTAGGAAGTCCAGAAATAGACCCACATGGAGGTGAGTTGATTTATAACAAAAGTATCAAGGTAATTCAGGGAGGAAAGTACAGTTATTTCAACAAATAGTGCGGGGACAACTACATATCCAGATGGGAAATGACCTTCAGTCACTCAGCATGTACAGTATTTCAAAATAAATTGTAGATCTAAACAGAAATGAAAACTATAAAACTACTAGAAGAAAATAGGCAAGAAAATCTGTGACTTCAGGAACGGTTTTTTAGGTTACTAAAAGCATGATTTGTATGATTTAAAAATGGATGAATTTGACTTGATCAAAATGAAAACTTGAAAAGACTTAAAATGAAAAAGCAAACCCCAGACTGGGATTCAGATATTCATGACACATGTATTTGATAAAGGGCTTCCATCCAGATTACATAAAGAACCTTGAAAGTCAATAAGAAGTCTATTCAATGAAAAAATAGAAGATTTGAACAAACACTTCACAAAAGATGAAGAAAGAGAGTTCCAAAATTGCTTTGACAGTTGGACTAGGTGCTGGCATCCATGCGTAGCTTCCCAAGGGGAGCACGTCGAAGGTGACCGTAGTGGTATTCAGCAATGAGGTATGCAGCCCTTTTTTCTAGGGTGAGTTTGCGAACTTCATTGTCAGACCTCATCTACTAATGTTCAATAAGCACATGAAAAAGTGCTCAGCATCATTGATCACCAGGAAAAAGCAAGTGGAAACCAAAGGTTCTGCCTCCACTCACACTGGAATGGCTACAATTAGCAGTAATACCAAGTGCCGACAAAGGTGTGGCACTGGGTTTCTTTGGGCAACCTGGACATGCTTCCCATGTCCCAGGCCTCTTGCTAGGTTGAACCATAGGAAGTTGCCAATATCCGTCTTTTTGACCAAAACCTGGTGACTTCATGTGGTTCATCCTAACCATAAACTCTCAACTTGGATTCTCACCTGTCCTTTGTGCAATCGGCACCCCCACACACACACCTTTACCGATGACGAAAGCACGGAGCAGTCAGATGGTCTGTCCAGTACCGTTCCCATCAGGTACATGGTCAGAGCGGGCCTCAGGCCCCACGGCCAACTCCAGACCGAGGACGTCATCTCCGTGAGGACCTCCAAAAGACAAGAGCACTGGGTTGTGCTCCTGGAACAGGAGTCGTTTCAGGAGACTGCGCAGTCCCCCAGGCTTGACTGGCTGGACCCGCACCCCAGGAACTGGACACCAGGGCAGGTTCCTGGCCGTCCTCAGCCCCTGCATCCCTCGCCCTGCCCGGAGGCTGGGGTCCTCCCGTGGGCTCCCTCCTGCTGTCACCGACGGACGGGCGTCACCCTGAGGCCTCTGCCTGCTCCGGCCGGCCCGGCCCCAGCCCTCCGTCCAACGGCCCCCGGCCGCTAGGCGGTGTCGCCGGCCCTCCGAGCTCAGAGGCGGGCTCCCGCGCCCACGAGCGCCCACCGGAGACGGCGGGCGGCCCCGCGGCCTCGTCCAGGACAACACGCGGTGACCCCGGCTGCAGGGCGGGAGTCCCGACCGCGGCCCCTGCCGTCCTTCGGGACGCGGCCCTCACGTCGGAGTCCCGGCTTCCTCCGGCCCCAGGACGCCGGCGCGGGCGGCAGGTGCATCCCCGCGTCTCCGCCCGCCCCCGCGCGGCCCCCTCCGCAGGGACCGGCCGAGGCCCCAGCCCCCGCGGCCCGCCCGGGGCGCGGGCGGCGGGGGCGCGAGGCGGCGGCCGGGATGCGCCGGCGGCGCCGGCAGAGGCTGGCGGGCCCGAGGGCGGGCGAGCGAGCCGCGCCCCCGCCCTCCCCGGCCCGCCCCCCCCGCCCGCGCCCGCGCCCCGCCCCCGCCCCCGCCCCCGCCGCGCGCTCCAGCGCGGGGAGAGGCGCGGCGGCGCCGGGGCCGCAGAGCGCGGACGGTCGGACGGTCGGACGGTCGCGGCGGCGCCATGCGCGGGCTCCTCGGGCCGCTCCTGAGCGCGGCGCTGCTGGCCGCGGCGCGCGGGCTGCCCCTGGGGGAGGAGCGGGACCCCCGGCCCGGCGACCGGGCGCCACCGGCGGAGGTGAGCGGACGGCGCGCGGGCGGCGCCACGCGGGGGCAGGGGCGGGGCAGGGCCGTGGCCGCTGCGCCGCGTGCGGGTGCTCCCAGGCCAGATGCGCCGCGGCCGGTGCCACGTGCCGGGGCGCCTGCGGGGAGCCCCGGCCTGCCGGAGAGGAGTCTCCCGCCTGGGCCGAGGAGGGTGGGCGAGACTGCCGGGGCCCGGTTTCCTCACAGTGTCCCCTCCTCTCTCGCCCTGAGCAAGCCTCACCTGCAGCTACCCTGTCCTGGCGCCGCTCCCTGGGAGGTGGACAGTGTTGTCCAGCCAGTGCGGGAAGCAGCGCTTTGGAGTGGTGCGCCGAGGCCGAAGCCGAGGCGGCCAGGGGCACCCCTCAGGCGAACTGAGATAAGTCGAGGCAGAGTGGGGCTCCCCGGCTGCTGGGTGGGGTGGCCTGCCAGAGGGTTCTGTTTCATTATGTACTTGGAGCTTCAGAAGCCATGCTTGAGGTCAGGAGTTTGAGACCAGCCGGAGCAACATAGTGAGACCCCGTCCTGGCAAAATCTTTACAAGTTAACCGGTGGCAGTGGCTCAAAATTTGCAGTCCCAGCTATTCAGAAGGCCAAGTTGGGAGGATCACTCAAGCCCAGGAGTTAGAGGCTGCAGTGAGCTATGATTGCTCCACTGCATTCCAGTCTGGGTGACAGAAGGAGACTCTGTTTCTAAAGAAAAAAGAAGACTGGGTGTGGTGGCTCAAGCTTGTAATCCCAGTACTTTGGGAGGCGAAAGTGAGAGGATTGCCTGAGCTCAGGGGTTCGAGACCAGCCAGAGCAGCATGGTGAGACCTCGTCTCTAAATAAAAAAATTAGCTGGGCATGGTGGCATACACCTGTGGTTCCAGCTACTTGGAAGGCTGAAACAGAAGGATCACCTAAGCCCACCAGGTTGAGGCTGCAGTGGCCATGAGTGAGCCACTGCACTCCAGCCTGGGTAACAGAGTGAGACTCCAACTCAAAAAAAAAAAAAAAAAAAAAATCACACCCCAGTGACAGATGCTCTCCTGGTGGCCTGTGAGGGATCGAGGTGCAAAACAGAAATGAGATGGAAGAGTAGGGCCGGCCGTGCAGACAGGCCAGGCTCTGTCAAGCCCTGTGTCACCAGTTCTGGGTTCAGGCTGGTCTCGAGCTCCTGGACTCAAGTGATCCTCCTACTTGTCCTCCAAGGGGTCTGCAGTCCAGCCTGTTGTCCCTGGATGGTGTGACATCCACCCCATGGACAAAGCTAGGGGACTTTTGTCAAGGTGTGCAGGGCAGGCCTGGGTGGCAAATGGTCCTGGGTCCTTCCCTGCCCCGAGCTGTTCCAGAAGGAGGTCAGAGTGGTCCTTCCCATTTCCTTTTCTCCCTTTTTTCAAGTCAGGGTCTCACACTGTCGCCCCGGCCAGAATGCAGCGGCACGATCCCAGCTCACTGCAGCCTCAGCCTCCTGGGCCCAGGCAGTCCTTCTGTCTCAGCCTCCCAAGTAGCGGGACTGCACTTGTGCGTCCCGTGTCCGGCGAATTTTTTGATTTTTTTTTTGTAGAGGTGAAGTCTTGCTATGTTGCCCAGGCTGGTCTCAAACTCCTGGGCTCAAGCGATCCTCCTGCCTCGGCCTCCCAAAGTGCTGGGATGACAGGCATGAGCTACCATGCTCAGCCCAGTTCCTGCCATTTTCGAGGTGAGGGGCCCAGCCAGGCATGCAGCGTAGGGGAGGTTGTGAGTGAAGGAGTGAGAGCCTGAGTCAGGGCTATTCTGTCGCTGCTGAGGCTGCAAGCGCTCTCCAGAGGCTGCAAGAAGACGGGACCCTGGCTGCCCTTGAGGGCGTGTCTGAAGATCAGGGTCTCTCTACCTACTTTTCTGTCCTCGTCTGTCTTTTCAGCCTGGGGAACAGAGCAAGACCCCATCTCTACAAAGAATAAAAACTACTTTGGGGGCTGAGGAGGGAACGTTGCCCGAGCCCAGGAATTTGAGGCTGTGGTGAGCCGTGACCATTGACTGCACTCCAGCCCGGGTGACAGAGCGAGACCTGCCTTTTTTTTAAAAATTGCTTTTTTTTAAAAAAAGAGATAAGATTTGGCATTGTAACCCAGGTTGTAAATACAGTGGGGGTGGTAATAGCTCACTGCACCCTTGAACTCCTAAGCTCAAGCGATCCTCCCGCCTCAGCCTTCCAAAGTGCTGGGATTCTAGGCCAAAAAAGAGAAGTATTTTAGATTGTTTTCCTGTTGCCACTCCCCATGAAATTTTAATACCACAGATATATACTGTCTTTGTCCTATGACCATTTGGCATGTCACAAACCACTGTAATATCCACGATTTTTTTGCCCCCCCCCACCAAGAGCCCGTTTTTACTCCGTCTCTCAACCTCGGTGTTATTTTGGGTCATTTTAATTCTGTGAGGTGGGACCACTCTCCTGTGCATGATAGAATGCTTAGCAGCACCCCCCGCCTCTACCACAAGAGACCCATGCACCCCTCCCCAACGGGCCAGACCTAGCCAAATGTTCCCTGAGGGACACTCCACGCCTCCTGCCCCTCATGGAAAACCATGGCTATGGGAAAATTCAGAGGCCTCTGGCCAGGCCCTCCTAGGTAGAGAGGACAGTGGCAGTAAAATAAATTAAATTGGCATTGTTTCTCACTTGCCATATGTACTTTCTGTTTTAATACTTGCAGCTTTGTATTGCTCTCTTTTGTTTTTTGTTTTTTTTGTTTTGTTTTGTTTTTGATTGGGATTCTCACTCTGTCACCCAGGCTGGAATGCAGGGGCACTGCAGCCTCCACCAAGCAGTCTCCACCTCCTGGGCTCAGGTGATTTTTCTGCCTCAGCCTCCTAAGTAGCTGGGACTACAGGCACGCGCCACCATGCCTAGCTGATTTTCTTTTTTTTTTTTCTCTTTTTTTTTTTTTTTGAGTCGGAGTCTCACTCTGTCGCCCAGACTGGAGTGCAGTAGCCACTCCTGGCCACCGCAGCCTCGACCTTCTGGGCTCCGGCTATCCTTCCGCCTCAGCCTTCCAAGTAGCTGGAACTACAGGCGCGCGCTACCACACCCAGCTAATTTTTAAAAATTTATTGTAGCGATGAGGTCTTGCCAAGTTGCCCAGGTGGGTCTCGAACCCGCGGACTCAGGCAATCCACTCACCTCAGCCTCCCAAAGCGCCAGGATTACAGGCTTAGCCACCGAGCCCGGCTTGATTTTCTTATTTATTGTAGTGACAAGGTCTCACCATGTTGCCCAGTCTGGTCTCAAACTCCTGCGCTCAAGCAATCTTCTCACCTGAGCCTCCCAAAGTGCTGGGATTATAGGTGTGAGCCACTGCATGTACAGCTGCGGCTTTGTATTGTAATCTTTAGTTGGTTTGCCAAATCTTCCCCCAACAAGAGCAGCCTACAGCAGGGGTCCCCAACCCCCAGTCCATGGACTGGTACTGGTCCGTGGCCTGTGAGGTGCCGGGCTGCACAGCAGGAGGTGAGCAGAGCTTCACCTATATTTTTAGCTTCTCCCCATTCCCCCCTGAGTTCCGCCTCCTGTCAGAGCAGTGGCAGCATTAGATTCTCACAGGAGCGTGAACCCTACTGTGAACTGGCATGCGAGGGATCTGGGTTGTATGCTCCTTTTGAGAATCGAATGCCTGATGATCTGAGGTGGAGCTGAGGCAGTGATGCTAACACTGGGAAGCAGCTGCAAATACAGATGACCATGAGCAGTGGAGTTGGACAGCGCAGAGACCGTAATAAGTCAGTCGCTTGCAGACTCATATCAAAACCCTGCAGTGAGTGGCAAGTGAGTCGATGCACTTCAACTGTACAACTGCACCTGGTGGTAGGCTTTAAATCTTTAAGAATCCAACATTTATTTTAGTCCACATGTGGCCCACCCATTATTTTATTTATGACTTCTGTTCATGCCTCTTTTTTTAATTGGCAAGTTGTATAATAATAGAAATAAAGTACACAGCAAATGCTGTGCACTTGAAGTATTCCGAAACACCCCACCCTGCCCACCCAGTCCATGGAATAATTGTCTTCCACGAAACCCGTCCCTGATGCCACAAGGGTTGGGGACCACCGGCCTAGAGGATGCGTTACCTCAGATCCAAAGTCGTATCCTCTGTCTCAGTCCGGGGCCTGGCTGAGTCCTCAGAAGCACATGAGAGTGTGCCTGTGTCATGGAGAAAAGGCAGTACTGGGAACCCAGGGCTCAGGGTTCTGGTCCCAGTGGGTCATGAACTGCATATGGCTGACGTTGGCCGATGGGCTGAGTCCTCTCCATGGTCCTGCCTAGCTCTGACATGGTTCCTCGTGTGCGATTTGTGTTAAGCTGTTACACATCAAAGGGGCTGGTTAGGGGGTCATGTCGAGAGAACGCAGACTGGTATTCTGGGGACATGGGTAGCGGGTCACAAGCAGCCGACCAGCCCCAAGTGCTTCGTGGAAAGAACATCAACCCCCAGATCTAAAAGCCGAGGGTGACAGATGGCGACCGAGCATCCTCTGGGCCTTACCAAGTTGGCACAAATGACCGAACATGAGGTTATGTCGTGGCCACACTTTTTGATGTGGGCCTTAGTCCCATTATCCAGATGAAAAAAATCAAGGCACGGAGAAGTTAAGCTTTACCAGAAGCCTGGTCTGTTGTGAGAAGGAGCTAGGCTGGGGACAGCATGGCACATGTCATGTCCCAGCCTGTTCATCTGAAGTCTTGAAAAGAGTCATTAACCTTGGGAACAAAACATGCCACCGCCTACTCTGGGCAGGCCTATAACTGAGCCTTGGTTGACTCCCACAGTAACATGGGCGTAAGACCTGATTCTGCCAGATGGAGTGCTGGGTCCGAAGGTTCCGGACATGTGGGCGGTGACACTGTCATCACACGAGGCTGGGGCCAGGCAGCTCTTCGAGTGGTGGACAGGAAGAATGACACCTGTCCTCGTCAGGATCAGAATGCCACCCAGGCGCCACTGTGCCCAGCATGTTGTGCCCTGGGTTTGTTGTCCTCCTCTTAGGGATGAGGGTGCAGAAAGCAGGACTCATCATGGGCCCAAGATTAGCACATGGGGAACCAGGATCCACACCCGGCTCTGCCTGCTTCCCGAGCTCCTGGGCGCCTCACGCTGGCACCCACCACCTCCTGGGCAAGCAAGGGACCTTGGCCTGGGGGACGGAGGAGGGGGGACCTCGCACTGCAAGAGGAGGCAGGGTCAGAGCCAGGCAAGGGAGGCCGGGCTCATGCCTGTCGTCCCAGCTACTCTGGAGGCAGAGACAGGAGGTTCTCCTGAGCCCAGGAGGTTGCGGCCGTGGTGAGCTGTGATCGTGCCAGTGCGCTCCAGCCTGGGTGACAGAATGAGACCCCGACTCAAAAAATAACAATAATGCTAATTAATGTGCAGGTTACTTGCATGGGAGGATCACACGTTGCTGAGGCTTGGGCTTCTGTTGAGCCCGTCACTGAGACAGTGAGCAGTGGGAAGTTTTCAACCCTTGCCCCTTTCTCCCCCGCTTGGAGTCCCCAGTGTCTGTGGTCCTGTCTTATGTCTGTGTGTGCTCAGCGTTTAGCTCCTACTTGTATGGGAGACATGGGCACCCCTGTCTAATTCCCTTCCCTTCCGGGGCCTCTGCTTCTCCATCTGAAATGAGGAGGCTGGATGTGTTCATCCTCCCTTTTCTGCCTCCTGTCGGCGTCCATTGTCCAAGTGCCAGTGGCCATGGTCTGCCCTCTGACCCACGACACCCTCTCTTCCTGTTGAGGAGATCAAGTCCAGCCTGGGCAACATAGTGAGACCCCATCTCCACAAAAAATTTTAAAAATTAGCTGGTTGCGGCGATAGGTGCCTGCAGTCCAAGCCACTTGGGAGGCCGGGGGTGGAGGATCGCTTGAGTCGAGGAATTCGAGGCCATAATGAGCTATGATGCTGCCACTGCACTCCAGCCTGGGGGATAGAAACAGACCCTGTTTATTAAGAAAAAAAAATTCTGCATGTTTGTGTGGCTGCTACAGTTTATAAAACACTGTCACTGAAAGAGAAAAAAAGAGACCACAAAAGTGTAAGTCATCATTCTCGAATTGTTTAAAAACGTCTCTCTGTCTACGTACACGCACACACATACACACACACCTGGAAGCCAGCAGTGTTCAGCGTTGGCGTTTCATGTAGACACCCAGAGAGGCTAAGTCACAGCATCTGTGACCCAGTCAGATCCCAGGGCCCCAGAGTCCCTCTGACTGGCCTTTTCTGGGTCCCTGTGGGGTGAGCTCTGACCCTCTCTCTCCCTCAGGCCTCAGCCTCCCCAGCCCCCAGCCCTTCTAGGGAGGAGGGTGAGGCACCCCTGCTCCTCAAGATAGCCCCGAGCGAGGCCACCCCTGCCGGGCCCCTGGGGGACACACCCTTGCCGCAGACGCCGCCGGGCTTGGCGAACACCCCGAACTCCAGCATCCAGGTGAGAGCTCAGTTGGCCAGTGGACACCTGGAGAGGAGTGGGTGGGCGGCTGGGTGGGCCTGCTCCCTGGAGGGCGGGGCTTCTGTGAGGGGAGGGGTGGGTCCCCACAACCCCCGGGGGAGTGGGAGAAGCACGAGCCTGGCTTCCTAGCAGCGGACCTCGGGCCGGACGCTTGGTCTCTGAGCTTCTGCTCCCTGAACCACAGCCAGGGACAGACCGGCAGCACCAGCCTGGCGGGGATGTCGTGAGGCCCCATGGGCGGGCAGTGCTTTGTAAGCCACGGGGGACTCCGGGCATATGGGAGGCCTCCCAAAGGAGGCCTGAGGTCTGACCCCACCCAGCCCCAGCCCCTGACCGCAAGCCCCTAAAGAAGGGGATCGGGTGGGCAGGTGGCCTGGGGGACAGTCACCTGGAGAGCTTTATAGGAGAGGGAGGCAGAAGGGCTGGCAGGATCCAGTGGCATCGTCCACAGCCCTGATGACAACAGTCCTGCCTGTGGGCCGGGCGCAGTGGCTCATGCCTATAAATCCCAGCTCTTTGGAAGGCCGAGGTGGGTAGATCTCCTGAGGGCAAGGGTTCAAGTCCAACCTGGACAGCATAGTGAGACCCCGATATCTACAAAAAGTTTAAAAATTAGCTGGTTGTGGGGGTGTGCACTTCTAGTCCCAGCTCCTTGGGAGGCTGAGGATGGAGAATTGCTTGAGCCCAGGAGGTCGAGGCTGTGATGAGCTGTGATCATGCCAATGCAATCCAGTCTGGGTGACAGAATGAGACCACTACTCAAAAAAAAAAAAAATGAGCCGGGCTCGGTGGCTCAGCCTGTAATCCCGCGCCTTTGGGAGGTTGAGGTGAGTGGATTGCCTGAGCCCACGGGTTTGAGACCCGCCTGGGCAACTTGGCAAGACCTCATCTCTACAATAAATCAAAAATTCGCCGGGCGTGGTAGCGTGCGCCTGTAGTTCCAGCTACTTGGAAGGCTGAGGCGGAAGGATCGCCGGAGCCCAGCAGGTCGAGGCTGCGGTGGCCGGGAGTGGCCACTGCACTCCAGTCTGGGCGACAGAGTGGGACTCCAACTCAAAAAAAAAAAAAAAAAAATGCACAGGCTAGTTACACAGGCAGATCTCGCGATGCTGAGGCTTGGGCCTCTGTGGAGCCCATGCCAAGACCGTGAGCATAGCGCCCAGTAGATAGTTTTCAACCCCTGCCCCTTTCTCCCCCCTAGGAATCCCCAGTGTCTGTGGTCTGTCTTATGGTCCATGAGGGCCCAGTGTTTAGCTCCTGCTCGTATGGGAGCACACGGGCACCCCTGTCTAACGCACTTTCCTTCCGGGGCCTCTGCATCTCCATCTGAGACAAAGAGGCTGGATGTGTTCCTCCTCCTACTGGCATCTGTTGTCCAAGCACTGGTGGCCACAGTCTGCCCCCTGACCCACGACATCCTCCCTTCCTGCTGAGATCAAGTCCAGCCTGGGCAACATAGTGAAACCCATCTCTACAAAAAATTAATAAAAAAAAAAAATTAGCTGGTTGTGGTGGTATGTGCCTGTAGTTCCAGCTACTTGGGAGGCTGAGGGTGGAGGATCGCTTGAGCCCAGGAGTTTGAGGCAATAGTGAGCTATGATCCCGCCACTGCACTCCAGCCTGGACCACAGAACCAAACCTTGTTTCTCACGGCCACCGCGGCCTTGACCTGCTGGATTCAGGTGATCCTTCCATCTCAGCCTTCCAAGTAGCTGGAACTACAGGCACGCGCCACCACACTCAGCTTAGTTTTTGACTTGTTATAGAGATGAGGTCTCACCAAGTTGACCAGGCTGGTCTCAAACCCCTGGATTCAGGCAGTCCTCTCGCCTTGGCCTCCCAAAATGCTGGGATTACAGCATGAGCCACCACACCTGGCTCAGACCCTGTTTCTTAAGGAAAAAAAAATCTGCATGTTTGTGTAGGTGCTACAGTTTGTAAAACACTTTCACTGAAAGAAAGGGGAGGAAAAAGACCACAAAAGTGTAAGCCATCATTCTCAAATGGTTTGGAGGTGTCTCTCTCTCTCTGCCTACACACATACACACACACACACACACACACACACACACACACACACAAACCTGGATAGTTTTCCATCAGTGATAAAATGTAGTTGATTTCCATTTCCCTCTTTATATCTGCCTCTTATTTTTCCCCAAATTTTGTTCAGTGACCTGTTCCTTTACAATAACCAAAAAGAATGTTCTGGAAGTTCGGTTTCATAGAAATGATTTTCCTGTACTTATTTTCCATCCCTATCGTGATGTGGAGAACTGCTTCTGAGATGGCTGGGGGGGTGTGACGTCAGAGCTGTCACCTCCCGCTCCACCGCCAGGAAGCAAAGGCTCGGAGCCACCGGTGTCCCTGAGGCCGGGCAGCTGCATCCTGGCAGACCAGAACTCCAAGCCACTGTCTCTGGAAAACTGGCACGTGTCCGAACCACCATGCCTGGCCCCCATCCCAGACCAGGTCAGCCGGTACTGTGTCTGGGAGCCAGGACAGAGTCCGGGTGGCTCTGAGACAGCTGGCTGTGGACGGTGACCCATGAGGCCCAGAGGTCATCCCAGAGGAGACAGCTGCTGTGGAGGAGAGGCTGGGCTTCCGGCCCCGGCCCTGGCCCCATCGTCTCTCCCTCCCTGGAGGCAGCTCTGAGCCCTCCCTCACCGGCCGCTGGCATCTGTCCCCTGTAGGTGACCACCGAGGTGCTGGAGGACCCCCAGGGCGAGGTGGAGATGGGCCCGTTGGCCACGCCCAGCAGGCCCCAGGGTGCCCCTGTCTTGCTGCCTGCCAAGGGGCTCCTCTGGTCCCTTGTCTTGAGCTACCTGGAAGACGAGGAAGGGGACACCAGTCTCCAGGGCAGAGACTCCTCAGAGGAGGAGGCGGGCAAGGATGACTCTGCAGAGTACAGCAAGGAAGAGCACCTCCATGAGGAAGAGGAGGAGGAGGAGGTCTGGTCCAGCGGGGACATGGAAGATGAGGTCCAGCCCTTGCTGGACCCTGGGAAGTTTCCCTTCAAGAAGCCGGGCAGTTATGGTGAGCATCCCATCTTGGCATTTCAGGCTGCTCCCATGTAGGTCCTGGGTGGAAGTGGGGGTGGGGCAGAAGGCGGGGCTTCCCGGGCAGGAGGCGGGGCTTCTCGGGCAGGAGGTGGGGCTTCCCAGGCAGGGGCGTAGGCCCCTTTCAAACACCAGCATCAGCTCAGAAGTAATGTGACCACAGCACTTTGGAAGGCCAAGGTGGGAGGCTTGCTAGAGCCCAGAAGAGTTCGAGACCAGCCTGGGAAACATAATCAGACTTTGTTTCTACAAAAATAAAAATAAAAAAAATTAGCCGGGCATGGTGGTACATGCCTGTAGTCCTAGCAGCTCTGGAGGCTGAGGTGGAAGCATTCTCTGAGCCCAGGAGGTGGAGGCTGCGGTGAACCAAGATTGGGCCACTGTACTCTGGCCTGGGTAACACAGTGAGACACTGATGCAAAAAAAAAAAAAAAGCCTCCAAGTTAAACAAACAAAAAAAATCTCTTACATAATGCTTATAAAATTAGACACTTAGATGTCAACTGCTGATATTTCATATTTATTTTATTTTTGAATCAAGAATATAATAGAGCTTCAAAAAAGTAAAAAAAAAAAATTAGCTGGGTGTGGTGGCACACGCCTGTAGTTCCAGCAACTCAGGAGGCTAAGGAGGGAGGACGGCCTGAGCCCAGGAGGTCAAGGCTGTGGTGAGCCATAATCATGCCACTGCACTCCAGCCTGGGTGACAGACTGAGACCCTGACTCAAAAAAAAAAAAAGACCAAGTCATGATAGGCTCTTCCTAGTTCATCAAAATAAGGTTCGTCAGCAGAGCACACCCACGATGCTCAGCTCTTCTTCCTTAAACTGGTGGTGCCAGCCTGCGCGGGCCTGTCTAGGAGGCGAGGAGACACCCCAGCTGTGTTAGGATCTGGGGGGTCTGCAGAGAGCCCTGGGTCTCTGGCCCAGCATAGCCTGGACCTCACACCAGGAGGGTCCCTGACAGCAAGGGATTCTTCAACAGCCTCAGTACTGGGAAAGTCTTGTCACCTTTGGTTTAGACTGACAAAAAACTCAGCTGTGGGGGCTTGCCCAAGGTCACACCAGCAGCGGTCAGGTGGCTTCCAGACCCAGATAGCTTTTCCTCTCCATTGCTCCTGTAGCACAGAGCAAATAGCTGGAGGTTGTGCCATCTCCATAGGCCACCTGATACAGCTGTACAGGTTGTTCGCTGCACAAGGATGCCCAGCTGAGGGTATCCAGCCCAGGCTTCATCCATGAGGCTGGGAGCCCTGGCCCGGCCGATTGGCGCCTGTGAGCCATGTGCATTCACCCAGCTCCCTGCCTTGACCCAGGCTATGAGCCGCTGGGGGACTGGAGCCCCTGGTCTCCCTGCAGTAGGAACTGCAGTGGCAGCCAGTGGAGGACTCGGTCCTGTGGACGTGTCTGCACTGACATCGAGTCTCGCGTCTGCAACCTGCCTGGTGAGACAGCCCCTGCCCCTGTATGGGGGTGGCTGGTGTGGCCTGCCCTATGGCTTGGGGAATGTGGGCATGTCACTTGTACCGGAGATGGGCTTGGGGGAGGGATTTAGGCAGCTCATACACCGGGTCCAGCCTTGCCCCAGGCCCACGAGGGCGGGGCTTCCCCCTCAGGGGCCCTTGGGGAGCCACCAGCCCGGCCTGTTCTCTTCCCAAAGGCACCGAGGATGGGGGCACCTTGGGCCTCCCCAGTGAGGGGTGACAGCCGCCGGCTCACAGTGCTGCGGGCGGACATGCTTGGCCCAGGTCAGTGGGGACGAAGCCTGCCCCTGGTGGTGGTGGGGGCCTCCTTGGGAGGATGGAGTGTCATTCTGGGCAGGATTCTGGCCTCTGTCCACCCAGGCCCAGAGCGCAGCTTCCAGCCGGAGGGTTTGCCTCTCCAGCAGGGGGCGCCCGCGCTTCCCAGCCGGGGCCATTGGCCCTTCCCAGCCTGGCGTTCCTGTGGCCGGCCACAGAGGCAGCAGGGTGGGTGGGGACATTCTGACTTCCACTCCTGGGTCACACTCTGGAGACTCCAGAGCAGGCTCTGTCGGAGGAGGGGGATACAGTGGTTCATGCCTGTCATCCCAGCACTTTGGGAGGCTGAGGCAGGAGGACTGCTTGAGGCCAGGAGTTTGAGATCAGCCTGGGCATAGTGAGACCTCGTCTCTACAAAAAATAAGAAAATTCACGGGACGTGGTGGCACCTGTAGTCCCAGCTACTCAGGAGGGTGAGGTGGGTGGAGGATCCCTTGAGTCCAAGAGGTCGAGGCTGCAGTGAGCTATGATCACACCACTGCACTGCAGCCTGGGCGACAGAGTGAGACCCTGTTTCTACCAAAAAAAAATTTTTTTTTTTTTTGAGTTGGAGTTTCACTCCATCGCCCAGACTGGAGTGCAGTGGCCGCTCCCGGCCACCGCAGCCTCGGCCCACTGGGCTCTGGCGATCCTTCCACCTCAGCCTTCCGAGTAGCCGGAATTACAGGCGCGTGCTACCACACCCGGCTGACTTTTTATTTATTGTAGAGATGAGGTCTCGCTGCCCAGGCGGGTCTCGAACCCGCGGGCTCAGGCAATCCACTCACCTCAGCCTCCCAAAGGCGCGGGATTACAGGCTGAACCACCGAGCCTGGCAAAATTTTTTTTTTTAAATTAGCCAGGTGTGGTGCACATCTGCAGTCCCAGCTCCTCGAGATGCTGAGGCGAGAAGATCACTGGAAGCCAGGAGTTCAAGACCAGCCTGTGCAAAATAGTGAGACTCTGTCTCTAAAAAAAAAATTTTTTTTAATTAAAAAAAAAAAAGAAACAGGTCAGGGTCCAGAACTGCTCCTTCCAGTTGGCTGGGAGAGGCCATGCTCTCACCAGCACATGCCGGGGCTGTGTCTCTTGGTCTCGCCTGCAACCTGAGAGGAAGCAGGCAGCTGCCGGCCATGCCAGAGAGGCTGTGCTCAGCACAGCAGACAGGTCCTGAGCCCGCCGCATGAGCCTGGCTCTGTGCTGGGCAGAGCGTCCCGGAAGAAGGCCCGGCTCCGGCCCTCCGAGAGCTCAGGTTGCCTGGGGGAGAGACGGGATGCCCTTAAACCCCCACAAGCACTGCAGGGGGTCCCGGAAGCCTGGGAGTGGAGGCCACGTTTACCACGGCAGGGTGGGAAGGAGGGCCGCATAGACAGGGAGCCAGAGGACACCCAGAGTGTCAGCAACTCCCCGAGGGTTCTCACGGCCCGAGAAAGGCAGGACGAAGGACAAGAATGGAACGGGGGCCAAAACACTGAGAGCTGATTGGGCGTGGTGGCTCACGCCTGCAATTCCACAGCTTTAGGAGGCTGCGGCAGCAGGGTCACTTGAGGCTAGGAGTTTGAGACCAGCCTGGGCAATATAGTGAGACCCCCGTCTCTATAAAAAAATACAATAAATTAGCCAGGTGTGGTGGCATGTGTGTGTCATCCCAGCTAATCAGGAGGCTGAGGCGGGAGGATCTCCTGAGCCCAGGAGATTGAGGCTGTGGTGAGCCATGAGTGCACCACTGCATTCCAGCCTGGTGACAGAGTGAGACCCTGACTCAAAAAAAAAAAAACAAACAAACAAACAAAAAAAAAAATATATATATATATATGAATGAATGAGACACTTCCCTATCGGTTGGTTAAAAACTGCTGTCCCATAGCCGGGCTCGGTGGCTCGGCCTGTAATTCCGCACCTTGGAAGGCTGAGGTGAGTGGATTGCCTGAGCCTGCGGGTTCGAGACCCGCCTGGGCAACTTGGCGAGACCTCATCTCTACAATAAATCAAAAAATCAGCCGGGCATGGTAGCGCGTGCCTGTAATTCTGGCTACTCGGAAGGCTGAGGCGGAAGGATCGTCGGAGCCCAGCAGGTCGAGGCTGCGGTGGCCGGGAGCGGCCACTGCACTCCAGTCTGGGCGACAGAGTGAGACTCCAACTCAAAAAAAAAAACCCAACAAAACTGCTGTCCCTGTCATCCCCAGCACCCCAGCTCCCTTCCCAAGGTCCCAGGATCTTTCCTACCACCCAGCACCTCGGGAGCTGACACCTGGCACAGCAGGGGCCTCCAGCACCCCACCCCACGCTCTAGCCTCTTGGTTGTGTTCATTCTGAGCGACAGCCTCTTGGTGGCCTGGGGTGGCTTCTGCCTGCTCCTAGCTCTGGCCTGGGTCCGTCCACTCCTGCCCTCAAGGCTCCACCAGGCCACACTTTTGCACCCGCCACGTCCCCGAAAGGCAGTGGCCCCTGCCAAGCCACCCTCTCGGCCGCTGACGACCCCTCCTGTCCCTCCCGCCCCTCTGTGAGAAGCGACTTCCTACCTGCAGGAGGCCAAACACTGCGCCAGGGCCTGGGGACCAGCTGCAGGGCCGCAGCTGTGGGTGGCAGGTCCCAGCAGGCCACGGGCCTCCGATGTGTGCAGCCCACGCTCGCTTCTGCCCGCGCTCCCTGCTGTAGGGGAACAGCAGCTGCCAGCTGCCCGGCACCAGTGCTGCGACGAGGCAGCCCGACGTGGCCAGCACCATCCTATTGCCCGCGCTGCACTTCGAGGCAGACACGCTGCCCCGGATCCTGGGCAAGGGGGCTGGAGCCGCTCCCATGCCACACAGCCCCCACGATGGCCTGGCCTGGGCCGACAACCCCCAAGGAGGAGTATTGAGGGGGCTGTGGGCGGGAGGACGCTCTCTGGCCCTGCCCTGGCCCTGCCCGACGGGGTGGGTGCAAGGCTTACCCAGGAGGCTGGCCTGGTGTGGCAGGTCAGGGCAGGTGTCCAGGAGCGGTGGGAGAAGCTGTGCCGGTTCAGAGTGAGGGGAGGGAGCCCAGCCTGGGCACTGCTGAGAGATGCCACCCATCCCCTGCCAACGGGGAGATGCCGCCTGTCCCTTCTGCAGGGAGGTGCCACCTGATCCTGCCTACTGGGAGGTGCCGCCATCCCCTGCTGCTGTGAGATGCCGTCCCCGTTGCTGTGAGATGCCACCTGTTCCCGACTGCTGGGATTTGCCACCCATCCCCTGCCTGCTGGGAGGTGCCACCCATCCCCTGCTTGCTGAAAGATGCCACCGTCCCCTGCCTGCTGGGAGATGTCACCGTCCCTTGCTGCTGGGAGTTGCCACCCATAGGTATCACCATCCTCTGCTGGGAGATGCCACCGTCCCCTGCCTGCTGAGAGTTGCCACCCCAGCTTGGCAGCTGCTTCTCCTCCATCTTCCTGGGATCTGGGCTCTTCTGCCTGGTGCTGCTTGCAGGGGTTAGCCAGGGCTCCCAGGACCTGCCATGAGTCACCCAGACCCCACCCCGCTGGTCAGCTGTTGAGGGCCAGTCCTTTCATCACCACAGCTGCCTTTGCCAGGCTGGCATGCCCTGGGTGGTCCCTCTTATCTCCGGGGGTGCCAGGACCCCCTGTGCAGGCGGGTTATGCTTGGCCCCAGCCACCTTGTGGAGGACGACACCGTCAGGCTGAAGGCCATCCCAGCCGAGGTGGTGAAGACTTGGGGCAGGGACCGGGTCACCCAGTTCCGGCCCCTCTCCTTGGTTCAGTTCCCTCTGTTCTGCCCAGGCTATAGCAGTGTGCAGGGTGGGAGTTGGCACTGCCCCCAGTGGGAAGTGGCAGCTCCTCTGGCAGCCAAGCTTGGGGCTCAGAACCGGCTCGCGGCAGTGTGTCATGTGCCCACGGAAGGCACGCCGGCGCTCCGGAGGGAAAAGCGGCCGTTGGGTGCACTTGGGCAGCTTCTGTGGCATCAGGCCTCACGCCGACGGCCCGTTTCCAGTCGCCACCACCTGAACGCCCAGGACCGGCTCTCCTGCACGCCACCAGCCTCTTCCCCGCCTTCCCTCGCCCCCTACCACGCTCCCTTGCCTTCTAGGGGGCTGAGACAGTCCCGACTGTCCCTGTTCACCCAGCTCTGCCCTGAAGCTCTGGGATCCGGCAATAAAGCACCTCGTTTTCTTTCTTTCTTTTTTTGTTTTTTGGTTGATAGTCAAGTAAACAAATTTATTAAATCCAACAGCAGGTAACCCTCCAAATTAAAATTAAAAGAAAAAATAACGTAGACATCAAAGACAAAAATGTGTATGACAAGTTAATAAAAATATCCAAAGGGCCATTTGAAGAGTGCAACCGTGCAGAGAATACAAACCAAAGTATTAACTTTTGTCGGGTTCGTACAACCTCAAGAAACAAGACGCACTGGTCACAAACCCAGAGGGACCCACAAAGGTGGAGGGTCACATGAGCAGTGAACTCATCACCTCCGTGGCTTGAGGCAGGGCATCTGTGGGACCGGGTCATCCAAGCCCCATTTGCTTATTGCTTCACCTTCCCCCTCTGAAACCTAGAATCATGTTCATTAGTGCAACAGGGAGGAGCCGTTCATCGCGGACTGGGAGCTGGGGACCGGGGTCAAAGGGAAGACACTTCTCCTGGGGCAAATGTATGTGTTTTGGGGGCAAGAACCACAGCAGCTGCTGAATGGCTTCCTTTGGCAACATCCAGGATTTGTGCTGAGAGCAGCAGGGAAAGGTGGGTGGTGAAAGTAGGTATCTGTGAGAGCAGGCTGGGTTTCCAAGAAGAATAGGGAGGACAGAACGCTCCAGCACCTGAATCAGAAGCCGAACCCAATGGCTACTCAAAGCTATTCGAATCATCTTGGCATCTCGTTTTCAAACTCCCCCGGATGAATTTTGGGGCCCTGCCGGAGAAGACGGGCACAGGGAGCCTTCGTTCACGGCCCGAGTCAGGCTCCTGGGGTCCTTTGGATGTCCCTGACCCAGGGCTGGGCCCTTTTCTCCTCCTGACCCAGCCGGGCAGGCAGAGCTCACGGGACGCAGGGGCTAGACCGAGGACCCGTTGGCCCAATTCACACGGCCCAGGACCACGCCGAGGAGCTGGACCTCGCCGCACATCTGCCGCGAACCCACGTTGACTCCACGAGGAAGCAGCCCCCCTTCCCAAGTAGCTTGCTGTGAGGGGATGGGACCCGTGGGAGGCAGGCCTGGGCTGGGTCTTCATGCCTGACATTTGAGGAAGGACAGGGCTACGTCAGGAAGTCGCGTCAAGGACGGCGTGGCCAGAGCGGCCCGGAGACGCTCAGATGCGCCCAATGACCATCACACCTGGCAGCAGGAGTGTCAGTCTGTCCTGGACCACAGTCTCAAACAATGCTGCGGCTGGAATACTGGAGGGTCAGAGAGGGCGGAGAGGGCAGGGTCTTGGGGCACCCATGGAGGACGCCATCGCATTCCTTCATCTGAGGAATTCTGAAAGATGAGCACAGGCTTGGTTTCATTCTTTTTTAGCAGAAACTTTTTTTTTTTTGAGCCAGAATCTCACTCTGTCGCCCAAGCTGGAGTGCAGCGGCACAGTCACGGCCACTGCAACCTCCATCTGCTGGGCTCAAGTGAGTGATCCTTCCACCTCAGCCTTCCACGTAGCTGGAACCACAGGCACGCGCCACCATGCTCGGCTGATTTTTTGATTTACTGTAGAGATGAGGTCTTGCCATGTAGCTCAGGCCGGTCTCGAACCCCTGAGCTCAGGTAATCCTCTAGCCTCCGCCTCCCAAAGTGGGATTATAGACGTGAGCCACCACGCCTGGCTGGCAGAAACTTGTTAAAAATAACAAGACACCCCAGAGTCTCCTTTCCCAGAAGCTGCTAACTACTGCCCCCACTTCTAGTACGGCTTACCTGGCCCTTGCATGGTCTGCGTTTAATGTAGACCTGATAGTTATCTCTGCCACCTCAGTGGAATTAATCTGGCCTAGCTTTGAACCTGGACTCTCAGGGACCCACTAAATTGCTACCATGTCAGGCCACAGGTGAGAGACTAAAGAGAAGGGGCCGGGAGGAGGTCAGTTATGAAGTAGTGTGTATTCAGGCCATGCAAAGGAGTAACAGACACTGCGGGTAACTGTGGTCTGAGGAACACCTGTGTGCCCGGAGACGCCCAGTGCAGGGTCGCTGAACCCGGCAAGGGGAGGATTTTAGGAGTGGCAGGGATCAGAGCCTGGAGGAGGCCCGTGAAATCCTAGAGGGCCCTGTTCTGGTTTGGCGTGACCAGCTGTCCTTCCTGTCCTGAACACCAGGAGCTCGCCCTGGCCAAACACCCAGCACGAACACCACCACTGACTGTCTCTCTACCTGAACAGCTGTCCCAGTTGCCAAGATGGCTGTGTTATTTCCCCCCTCTGGTTTGCCTCATAAAAGGCCCTATCCTAGGCAAGACTGATCACATCAATTTTTTTTTTTGAGTCAGAGTCTCACTTGTTGCCCAGGCTGGAATGCAGTGGCATAACCTTGGTTCACCGCAGCCTTGACCTCCTGGGCTCAGGCGATCCTTCCACCTCAGCCTCCCGAGTTGCCGGGACTACAGGTGCGTGCCAGCATACCTGACTAATTTTTAAATTTTTTTTGGCAGAGATGAGGTCTTGCTATGTTGTCCAGGCTGGACCAGAAGTCCCAGCCTCAGGCAGTCCTTTCGCCTCAGTCTCTCAGGGTACTGGGATGCCAGGTGTGCGCCACTGTGCCTAGTCCAGCACAAAGGGTGCCTGGTCCACTGCCAGGGAAGTGAGGGGCAGTTAGAAGCCCAAACTTCACCTGCATATAGCCTACTTATGCAGTTAATCCTCACCTGTATCCCACCTCTCTATCATAAAACAAAATAGAAACAAGAACAGGCAATGGGGGCTCCAGTGCCGAGGCAACAGGCTGATGAGCCCTTGGGTGCCCTGGGGCCCTTCAGGCCTCCTCAGTCCCTGGCGGACTTTCCCGTGGGACTCTGCCTCCAGGCCTCGCAGCCTCACCTGGAAGGGCAGCCGGGACTCCCGAGCTCTGCCTCACTCTGGACCCAGATGAGACCCTCGAGTGTCATTAGAAATCCCTAGATCTGGGATGAAGGGGGAGTCTCTGAGCCCTCCTGGATACACTTGTCTGGAACCAGAGCTCCCTCCCAAGCCCGCAAGGGACCAGAGACCTCCCACTCCTTTAAATAACCAACAGTACGGAGTCTCCTGCCCTCTCGTCTCTTGGAAGACGGAATGTTCCAGCTCCTTTGCCCGTTAGTCACAAATGGGACCCAAACGTGCCACTTAGGTTCCTCCATGGCAGTGACATGTTCTTTTTTTTTTCTGAGTTGGAGTCTCACTCGGTCGCCCAGACTGGAGTGCAGTGGCCGCTCCCGGCCACTGCAGACTCGACCCGCTGGGCTCCGGCGATCCTTCCGCCTCAGCCTTCCGAGTAGCCGGAATTACAGGCATGCGCTACCACGCCCGGCTGATTTTTTTATTTATTGTAGAGATGAGGTCTCGCTGCCCAGGCGGGTCTCGAACCCGCGGGCTCAGGCAATCCACTCGCCTCAGCCTCCCAAAGGCGCGGGATGACAGGCTGAGCCACCGAGCCCGGCTGAGATGTTCTTAACACGTTGAGGTGCTTCTCAAGATGAGCCCCTGATATCAGCTTCACTTGGGCGATTTATGAAAGTGTAACTTTGTGGGCCACACCCCACACCACGTTAGACTCCCTAGGAGGGAAGTCCACTTCTCTGCAGTCATCACGCTCTCCCAGGAGGTGCCTAGGCACGGCGAACCCTGCACCAACTGTAGGGGCAAAGGAGGTGGGAGGGCTCGCAGGAGGACCCAGGGACAGACGCAGCCGAGCCCGCGCCTCCGACTCCTCTCCAAGGACGCGCGCTGCCCGACGGGTGGGGCCCGGGTGCCCTCTGTGCGGCACCACCACAGACCAGGGTGTGACCTCAGGACTTCTTTCGGGACCCACGATGCCACTGCTTTGGACCCACTCACTTTTCTGGCTTAAGAAAATTCACCAGTTTTTCAAAGTATCGATTGTGGCTCAAGAGAACACATTTGGGCTTCTGAGTCCCACATCAACAGGCACCATTTGCGAGGTGATGCCGCGTGCCAGTGCTTCCACATCTATCATCTCGAGTGCTCGCACAAGGTACCCATTATACCCATTTTACAGATCAGGAAATTCACCCAATTTGTTAGGAAGTGGAACATTTACCATGCAAACCCCAGTCCAGCCAGGTCCACGGTTTATTTTTAGCAACACCATTCCACCTTTTAGGCCCAGATGCCTCACTGAAACGCTATCAGCCAAAGGACAGTGGTTAGGAGTTGAAGACGGCCATCAGAGCCGGTCTCGGTGGCTCAGCCTGTAATCCCGTGCCTTTGGGAGGCTGAGGTGAGTGGATTGCCTGAGCCCGTGCGTTCGAGACCCGCCTGGGCAACTTGGCGAGACCTCATCTCTACAATAAATAAAAATGAGCCGGGCGTGGTAGCGCACGCCTGTAGTTCCAGCTTCTTGGAAGGCTGAGGTGGAGGGATCGCCGGAGCCCAGCAGGTCAAGGTTGTGGTGGCCGGGAGTGGCCACTGCACTCCAGTCTGGGCGACAGAGTGAGACTCCAACTCAAAAAAAAAAAAAAAGAAAGAAAATGGCCATCAGTCCTGGGATGCCCCTGATGGAGCAGGTCGCATGACAGGTACTTAGCCCAGGCCCTGGTTTTTGCTAAGGTGTTAGGAATCTCTACTTTGGATTTTTTCCGAGTATTCTGGAACTGGTAACTTCCCAGCCGGGTGTGAGAGGGCACCAGGCTTTGTTAACAGCCCTGGGGTCAGGAGTCTGTTACGAGAGGCCTGTTGGTTTGATTCAAGCCAGAGTTCAGACTCTTCACCAAAAGGTGTGGCTTTGGCCCCCTGGGAGGCAGATGTAATGCCAGATTCGATGTGAGTTGCCTCAGCTCAGTACTCTCCTGAGTAACTCAAGCCAAAGACAGTGTCAGGGGGTCTAAGTGATACAGGTCGCAACTCTGATTTTCTGCTTTAACCACGAAGTTCTGGCCAAGTCGCGTTGGCGGGATCAGCCTGCAGGCCTCACTAGCCCCTGACAGCCAAACACAGAGGAAGGGGACCGCTGTAGCGCAAGGGCCAGCGTCTGGCTCAGAGTCCCCGGCTCACATGAAGGTGTGGGAAGTCAGAGCAGGTCTCGTCTGGAAAAGCGACTCTCCCTGTTCAGCGGGGTGCCTCTTCCCGCAGTGCGGCAGTCGGACCCCACTAGGAGGTCCCCAACGCTTGGCGAATAGTCAGTGCCCAGCGAACTTGCTTCATGCTACCAGGTATTTTAAAATACTCTAAAGACATTTATTTCCTGAGCAGGGCTCCAATTAGTCTTGCTGTCAAATCCCAACTCTGCCTAATATTGCTGGATCTGGGATATATTATTTAAGAAAGCCAAGGCTCAGCTGGGCTCAGTGGCTCGGCCTGTAATCCCGCACCTTTGGGAGGCTGAGGTGAGTGGATTGCCTGAGCCCGCGGGTTCGAGACCCGCCTGGGCAGGCGAGACCTCATCTCTACAGTAAAATAAAAAAAATTAGTCGGGCGTGGTGGCACGCGCCTGTAATTCCAGCTACTCGGAAAGCTGAGGCGGAAGGATCGCTGGAGCCCAGCAGGTCGAGGCTGCGGTGGCCGGGAGCGGCCGCTGCACTCCAGTCTGGGCGACAGACTGAGACTCCAACTCAAAAAAAAAAAGCCAAGGTTCATCTATAGCAAGTATCTATGTAAAATTCTTTTTTAAAGAAGAAACCTGAGCCAGGCACACTGGCTCACGCCTGTAATCCTAACACTTTGGGAGGTGGAAGGTGAGAGGATTGCCCGAGTTCAAGGGTTCGAGACCAGCCTGGGCAATTTGGCAAGACCTCATCTCTACAATAAACCAAAAAACTAGCCAGGGCGTGGTGGCATGCACCTGTGATTCCAGCTACTTGGAAGACGGAGGTGGAAGGATCCCTTGAGCCCAGAAGGTTAAGGATGTGGTGAGTGGCCATGAGCCTGCCACCACACTCTAGCCTGGGTGACAGAGTGAGACTCCAACTAAAAAAAAAAAGAAATCCAAAGTTTAAGTCTTATAAAACAAATGATGACAGTACTTACTTCACAGGGCTGTTACAGGGACGAAATGAACCAATACAAGGAAGCCGCTTAGTACAGCACCTGGCACTTAGTAGCTGCTCAATAAGCAGAAGCAGCCACGGGCTGGCAGCCTCCGTTTCTACTTGTACATCTCAGCCCAGGACCTGGTGAGCATCCCTTGCAAGAGGGTGAGAGGCCATGGGAAGACCAAGGTGCTGCCTCCACCAGCAGGAGCGGCACAGTGTCTGTTTGGGCTTTTTACCCCAGAGCGCCAACCCTCCCTACGTTTACGGGTAAAACTAAACTTTTGGCCAGTCTGCACTAAGAAAGAAGACTGCTTAGGATGTTTGGCAGTGAGACGCTCCCTTCAAGCCGCTTCCTGCACGTACCCAGCGTAAGATGAGGCCTCTCCCTCCCATGTCTGAATTCAAAACCTTCTGGAGAACTCAATACCAGCCATCCAATCAACACAGGCCCAGACGTGCATGTTTTTTAAATTACGTTTATTTAGCGTATGTACACATAAAAGAGAAATCGCCCTCTGATCCCACCCAGCAGAAAACATGCACAAACCCAAGGTATATGTGGAGGGGAGGGGCCCCGGCCCCACATTAGTGGCTGGGATGGTGCAATCCTGTGAGTCGCAAGCCCGCCAGGGGAGGGCCTGGCCGAGGTGCTGGGCAGGCTGGAGCCCCCGCTGGCCCTAAAATAAGCGTGCGCCGTAGCCAAAGGTCTGTTTGATGCCCTCAAAGTAGTACCGCTGCCAGCCCTGACACGTCCGCTCTACCTCAGGAGCAGGGATGCCGCGGCCTTCCACCCCCAGCTCAGTCTCTCCGTTCTTGTCCATGAAGGTCAAGGTGATAGTGGCAAAGTGCCCTGCGGAAAGGCGGGGGAAGGGGGAGGCTTCAGATCCAGGGCTTCCATCTGGGCTTCAGACTAGGGCAGAACGAAAAGGTTCCGGGGGTAATGGCAATACACCAATATGCCTACTTACCCTCCGGCCAAGACTTAAACCTCCATTTCATCGCAATATGCTTCTCGGGGACCTGAAACAATCAAAGAGTGCCGTCTATCCACAGACCCCAATGCCCCCAAACCCAGCCAGGATCAACTATCCACCCTCTGAACAGTATCTATTGTCTGTGCAGTTCTACTACTTGCAAGCGAATCCAAATCACAACATTTTTCTGAGAAACAGAAGGCTGACGTTTTACCCACAGAGCTGAGGGAAGGAGGAGCATCACTCATCTGACCAGAAAGAGGCTACAAGCTGGGTCCGGGCCCACAGCACTCACCAAGTCGATAAATTCCCCAGAGACGTTGCCGTCCACCATCTGAAACTTTCCACCTTTGTCTGCTTCCAGCAGTGCAGGAGCACGGGTGAAGGCCTGCACCAGCTGAAGGGGAAAAGGAAGTGGGAGAAGACCCAGGGCTCGCAGGAGGACCCAGGGACAGACGCAGCCGAGCCCGCACCTCCGACTCCTCTCCAAGGACGCGCGCTGCCCGACGGGTGGGGCCCGGGTGCCCTCTGTGCGGCACCACCACAGACCAGGGTGTGACCTCAGGACTTCTTTCGGGACCCACGATGCCACTGCTTTGGACCCACTCACTTTTCCTTTTATTTATTTGTGTAGTATAAGGTTAAGGAAGATACGAGAAAGCGCTTATGAAAGAAAATTCCAAACTAAATGAGAATTCCATGAGCCAACTCTAAAAACAAGGCCTCATCTCTGAGAAGTTCTCTATTTGTCACATCCCTGTCATCTGCTGTGTTCACCACCCAATGGTACCATCTTAACCTTTAAAAAGTCTTCATATATATATAAAAAATAGGTAATATAAATACCCTACAAAATTTTTAAAGAACACAAGGTTTAAAGTGTCAGGTATCCTCCCTTAGAAATGTACTCTGAAAACTTCAGCTAGGTTTGACGCAGAGGCCCAGCTGCAAGTCTCTTCTGAGGTACTAAGTTCAATCTGAATGAGATGATGGCTGTGCCTGTCAGGCCTTTGAGGTAGCAGGTGTCCTAAGTCAGCCTCGAATGCTGTCTCCAGCACAGTCAGGTCACCAACACATTGCTGCAATCAACTCAGAACTTTCTGAAATACAGTACAATATGCTGATACGCTTCTTTTCCTGTTTCTCGAAAACCTACTCCATTTAACTGATTCTCAGTTTTTGCTCTTCTAAGAGGGACAGAACCATCACAGGAGAAAGTTTCAGGAGCAGAACACACAGGTATACACCACCCACCACACAGTAATCTAATCTATGGCTGTATTTAACGTTTTGTTTAAAAGGACAAGATCTCGAGATGTTGCCCAAGTATACGGGAACTTGCAGGTGTCCCAAATGTCCCTGCTATCCGATGATAACAGCCGAACTCAGTCACGCTCCCAGCCCCACAAAGCAACAGACAACATAGGCAGCTGCACATAGGAAGCACCCAGACTCCCTTGCACAACAGTGTGATGAGAACGGCCATTTGCTTTTCCAATGAGAAGGATTCAGTGGTTCCCACTTACATCACCCAGAACTACAACAGGCGACTACAGCAGGCGTGGTGGTGTGCTCCTGCAGTCCCAGCTACTCGGAAGGCTGAAACAGGAGGATCACTTGAGCCCAGGAGTTTGAGTCCTGTCTGGGCAACGCAGTGAGACCTCATCTTTAAAAAAATAAGAGGGAAAAAAAGAGCAGGAAGGAAAATCCACTTTGACGACAACCTCAACGTTCCAGCCATCACAGCCTCCTCTGCACGCTGCTGAGGGGACGTGGCCACAACTCAAGCCACCTGGGATGGCAGATGGCGTGAGGCCTGAGGACAAGGTCTCACTGACCTCCTGGGTGGTGAACACTCTGTAGAGCTCTTCTGCTGACGTCAGGAAGGTTTCTCGAAGGCTAATCTTACAAGTGGGGATTTTGACACCAACAGGTCTGGTCTGGGTTTTTGAAGGAGCAGGTTTAGCCTGTGAAATGACAGTAAAAATGATCAGTTTTGAGTAATGGACAACCTTAATCACCTACCACTCATTCTCACAGGAATTTTTACCACCAAGGATACTTATTTCGGGGGGGGGAGGGATGTGAAGGGAATTTGAATGTGTAGGTGTATCGGTCACGAGGGGAACTTTTCTCGAACAATTCCTATTAAAGGCAACCACTCTAAGAGAAAGACTCTTAGTATCACTTGAAAGCCCATCAGTTAATGGACCAGTCAAATCATTAGACATTTCTGAAGAGCTCAGTGTAATTCTCAATTTCTGTGCTTAAACAGCCGGCAGCAGTTCTCTCCCCACTTCCAGAATGGCTACCCTTCACTGTGTTGACAAAAGAGAAGCAGGGCTTTAAACCAGGCACTGAGCCTGAACCATCAAGTACCACTCTAGCGAAAACACTTGCTCGCCCTGCAAACAGCCTGCAACTGGGATGAGAGCGATCAATTTCCCAATGGATGAAGTCAGTGATCTAACCCTTGACTTTTTGATGAGACCTGTAATTTTAAAGAATGAAATACCAGGCCCCAGTAGAAATATGACTGAAGACTGATGTAGGTGAAGACCACCCTTTTTGTTCACAAGCTCCTAGCAGGTGTTAAACACATTCAAGAGTCAGACTTTGAAGTCCCTGAGGCCTGTACTTGCTCTGGGGGCTGCTATAAATGAATACAAACCAAGTTAAAGCTGAGCAGGTAACTACCTAGCTCTGAAATACAACTCAAGCAAATCGTGGGCTGATTGGCTTAGAGGTCAGCGTCAGAGAGAAAGAGCCACACGTGGAATAAGAGGAAGACAGTCTCTCAGCTCCTCTGTGGGGATTCCGCTTACCTTGCGTTCCTCGGTCTGGAGTGCTGGTTGCCCTGCTGGGTCCACTGACTCTCCATTCACTGTAGGTAAGATCATGCCCTGGGTGAACTCTGAAAAGAGAAAATCGCAGCTCACAGAAGTTACTTCTTAGAAGCTGGATGCGGGGCTCCCTTACAGCCTGACAAGTAGCCATCTTAACCCAGCTGAGTGACTGGGAAAGAAGGGTTTGTTTTACATCTTTACCTTTGGTCAGTGCCAGACAGATATCTGTGTGTACTCCACAGAATATACTATGTCCACTGGGATTATTTTAAAAAGCTTAATCCCCAACAACTAAATGTATCACAACTTGTTAAATGCACAGGAGGTCAACTATGAAAGACAGCCAGTGAATGAAATGGCACTTCAATGGGTTCACAAGTGGGTGACGGCCCAGCATCCATGCATGTTCAGTGCCTGTCCTCTACGCTGCCTCACCTCTGTGGAACAGCCATACCTGGTCACAGCACTGGAGCACTGGTTTCCCTAAAAAAGGCATCACCTGTTTGGCTGGTTCCCCTTGACGGTCATTTTATGTACCCCCAACATGAAGATCAGAACAAAATGGCAGAAATGGAACCCCAGGGAAGAACTGAGGTGACCTCTAGTCTAACCACCTAAGCATCCCTGAAGCATGCATATCAAGGGTAGGCCAGGACTTAGTTAAGTAACGAGTCTATGGATACCAAGTCTTTAGATCAGCGCTATCCAATAGAAACATCATGTGAGCCTAAAGATGGTTTTAAATGTTCTAGTAGCCATAAAAAGTTAATGAAACAGATGAAATTAATCTTTTTTTTTTTTTTTTTTGAGTTGGAGTCTCACTGTCACCCAGACTGGAGTGCAGTGGCCGCTCCTGGCCACCGCAGCCTCGACCTGCTGGGCTCCGGCGATCCTTCCGCCTCAGCCTTCCAAGTAGCTGGAACTACAGGTGCGCGCTACCACACCCAGCTTATTTTTGATTTATTGTAGAGATGAGATCTCACCAAGTTGCCCAGGCGGGTCTCGAACCCACGGGCTCAGGCAATCCACTCACCTCAGCCTCCCAAGGCACGGGATTACAGGCTGCGCCACCGAGCCCAGCTGAAATTAGTCTTAACAGTATATTTAGCCTAATATACCCAAACTATCACTTCAGCAAGTTATTGATTTTTGAGACAGTTTACATTATACCAACACAATGCTTCGTAAGAAGTCTTCCAAGTCCACGGTGTGTTCTGTACTCACAGCACATCTTGGTTTGGCCTAGCCACATTCCAGTGCTCCACAGCCAACATGTTAGACAACGCAGCTCCAGATCTTTCCCTTACTCAGAACTTATAGACTGACTTTAAGATGAAACAAGCCCCCGCCCACAAGATCTTCACCCACTTGCCGAGGAGAGGACTGTCAAGCCCAAGTCAGAGTCCGACAGGTGGAAAACTACCTCCTCAAGGCATACAGAACTGCTCAAGGGATACCTGTTTTGAGGGTGCTGATGTAAATTCCCATGGCTTCTCTTAGAAGTTTCACCCCTTCTTCCTTCATTAAGGCCACGAGATTTGTGTCAGGCTCATCTTTGGCAAGGCTCACACTAATCTGAGTGAAAGATCAGAAGTAGGTGGTAAATAACCCGAGGGGCACCTCATTACGGAACGTGGGTGCCGAGCAACCAGACAACTGCTGACGTTTCCAAAGGAAACGTGTGAGGGCTGGGGCATTCGTAAAAAGCCCCGCTCGTGTTCCTTCTTGAGTCCTCTGTGCCAAGCGGCCAACGTTAGAACCCATGTTGCTAGACACGGCAAAGAAACCGAAAAAGTGCAAGTTGCTCTGGAAGCATCCACTGACACCATATACCTAGAAAGTCATCTGCAGACTGGGATTCTGAGTGCTTGGACCAAGGCGGGGCTATTAACCTTGACTGGCAGGTCATTGTTCTCATCTGAGAATGAGAGGACACGGAGGACTCAGATGAGAAGTGAGGAAGCACAAACCTCCACTTCGTCCACGTTGTTTTCATCAGACAGGTTGGGGATCTCCACGTGTCCCTTGTATTGCACTCCTGACTTGGAAGTCCCTGTCAAAAGCAATGCAATGCTATCAGTCTCCTCCTATGCAGGAAAGGTCTCTGCTGTGGGTCCTCCCTGCTACCCCACTTACGCTTCTCTTGGCCAGCAAAGTTGACCCCCTCCCTTACTCTGAGAGCATGCCACACGCCAGAGGTAACCAACCCCACTGCGTCACAGGAAATGTTTTTCCTCACCAGGTTACCAGAGCCCAAGAGCTACACAGATTTGTTACTAACAAGAATTCTACTGGGAAGGACTTGGGTCAATAGCCAATAGTTCTGCTAGAACACTAGTTTTAAAGATATAAACTTATTCCAATGCAGCAGAAATATCAGGGAATAACTTAATAATGGAAATTTCACGTTTGCTTATATGTAACTCTATCCGTGTGAAACATCCAGAAAACCAGACCCAGCTACACAGGAATACACAGAAGCACATACATCTCAAACAACTAGCTGCCAGGGCCCTCAGTCCACCATGTGCTGCAAGCTGCACTCATCCACACCTGGTGCTGTGATGTCCCTTCCGACCAGATAACCCTTCTGCCACTGCTCCACAGCAGCCCTCAAGCTGTAACCCTCCTGATGCCCACTTCCACAAGTAAACTCCAGGCCTTCTCATGATACAGCACCATATTTATTGCAGTATTTCTCTATTTCTTACCATCTAACGTGTGTAAAACTGTGCTACCAATCTTTAGTTCTGCCTGTTATTTTTAAAAATGTGTTGCTAATGATGCTTTTGTGTACTGGGTCCCTACCCTCATCCTCCCTACAAGCCTTGTGTTTCGGTTGAGCAGTTTTGCACAGTGCAGTGATGTCTAGAAACACTCACGCTGCGCTAGAGCAGAACTTTTTTCTAAAGTTTACCTTCACCTCTCTACGCCTCAGTTTCTCAATCTATAAAAAGAGGATATGGCAAGATGAAACCAAGGATTCCTTCCAGACCATTATACCTCAGGGGAGCTTTCCAAAAACAAATTTGCAAAACTTACAGAGGGGTCTACCTTCACCCCTCTTTATGACTGTCACTTGAGAAATGTTTATCAAACATAAACACACATAACGCTTCACCCAGACACAGACGGCAGCTTCCTTGTGCTCTCTTAGCTTTAGGGTCTTTCACATCCAGCCTCCCAGCAGCTGGGACCATACCAGGGAGGCATACACATGACCCCAACTCCTTCCTAATGTCATACAGAAGGGACGTTAAATCAAAAGGTAGATAAAACAGTCCCCAAATATAGTCACATACAAGCTTTATTAACACAGTGGTATGACCTGTTAGATTAACATTATAGAGAGTTTAAAAAAAAAAGACCTAGACTAAAAAAACTCCCTTCCCCTTTTAAATCATTCACAAGACAGACATAGCTGGTGTGAGGAAATACCCACCTTATGTGTCCTAGTGCAGACCAAGGCCTAAAGATGCAGTGGTGGGACCCCTGGGCTCCACAGAGAGGAAATCCATTTCAGATTTCCATTCACTGCAGCAAAGAAATGTCAGCACCCAATACTGCTTTAACCAGGACTCCAAAGCACTGTCTTCTCCCTTCAAAAGTTCATTAACTCTCTGCAGCTGCTTAACACTCAACTGCAGCCAGTTAATCTCATCCCCGACAGCCCCACCTAGACCTACCTGTCCAGTTCAGTTTGATGCTCCACTCATAGAAGAAGATAAGTTTGCCTTTGCGATTGTTGATGGACGCCTCTCCATCAAGCTTACTCACTTCTGTCACCTCACAACTACCTTCCTCATTTTGCACCCGCACTGCCAGGAACAGGGTTTTCAGCTTATCCGTGGACCAGTTTGATGCATCCCTCTCTGTCCTGCAAAATGGAAACCAAGCTATGACCAGCAGTCAAATGGAGGACACACTGCTTCATGCCAGAGAAAGGAAGGTTAAAAGAAGCCTGACAAATAGCTTGCAAAGAACACAGACACTCTCAGTCCCCCTCCTGTGTGTCCACAAACATGTCAACCTCTTTTACAAAGACAAGGGGTCACATAAGGGGAGACCCCTCTATAAAACACCAGAGTTATCTTTTGGGGGGTGGGCCCCTTGTAACACACTTGAAATTTGTTCCTCTGGATCAAACAGTCAACTAAAGTTTTTATCTGGAAGTTTTGAGAAGATTGTGTCATGATTTGTGAGGAATGTCCTGAGTTGTGGCAAACAGGCGACTGGTTATTCTACCATGACAATGCATCTGCCCACGAGGCACTGAATGTTCAGTAGTTTCTGGCCCAAAATGACAATGACCCCAGTCCCTACCCTCTCTCTCCACTCTATCTCATCCCGAGTGACTTTTGTTTCCCTACCAACGGGGAAGAAATGAAACAAAAAAACGGCAGAAACACTAAAAAGCATCAAAACCGACAAGTTCAAAAACTGTTCTGAGCAGTGGGAAAAGCATCTTGATAGGTGTATGCATCCAATGAAGAGTACTTATAAATTCTGGGTTTTTTGGGTCCCGTCTCATACTGTCAACAAAAACAACTGATGTAGGGACCAGTATCAGCTAAGTGGAAAATTACGCTTTCTTGTCTCGGCATGATGGTGCTGGGGACCATTTGCCCCTTTAACATGGCGCCCCCATTTGACCAAGTGGAAAACTGCTCATATTGCTGGGGTCAGGAACAGACTGGACCACGGAACCCAGTACTTGGCTAAAATGCCCATTAAGGAATACGTCAATAACCTTGACCTCATTAGCGGTGCTGACCTATCAGGTTCAGACCTGTGCTATAAACTTTCTACACATTCCACGCTCCCTAAATGGCCACAAAAACAGTTAAGTCCAGGGTTTCAAAACAAACAAGACAAATATTAGGTCAAGTATTCTGTGCATGTTAAGAGGAGAGGAGACAGGCTGAGGTAGAGAAGAAAAATCGCTAGGTGTCTTCCTACTTATTAACGATCAGAGAAAATAACGGCAAAAAGAACTGCAACAAAGTAAAAATTTACAACACAAACAATATGAACAAAGTTCAGTTGAGTTCAAAGATACGGAGACGTTACTTCCGGAAGACCTCGTGAAGGAGGGCAGGCTTTTAAGGATGGTCAGGTTATAAAGCCACGATTGCCTGGCAACCTGGAGTCAACACAGCCGACTAACAGTTCCGGGTGAGAGGCCACCGTGTCTTCAGTGTCACTGAGCTCGGAGCACCTGCAGAACACGTTGCAAGCCTTCTCCCGCAGGACTGAGGCAGCAGTCCCAACGACTGCCTTTCAATGTCACCGCAGGCCGCAGGACGGGAATTACAGACCCGTCCCCATGCCCTCCACAGCAACCTCCCAACACAATCGGAAGAGGTTTGGGTCTCACTGACTCCTCCGGCCACGTGCAGGAAGCACCTCCAGCTCGGGCGGGATGCTGCAGCCAATGCATGATCCTCTGTCTCTTTGAAAACCCTCCTGTGGGGCGCAGCCCTCCGTGTCGACCCCTCGCCTCCAACACTGGGACGCTGGCCGGGGGGTAGAGGGGTCGGGGGCTACGGAGACCCGGCATCGGAAGCGCCCCCGCCCATTTCTCGGCAGGGCTGCCTCAGCCCCAGCCCTGTCCCGGCCGAGATTCCAGGAGCCCCGACAGTGGCGCTCTCGAGGCCTGCTTGCTGGCCCTCACCAGTGCCAGTTGTTGACGTTGGTGGCGTCCGCCCGCTCCTCCACGATCCAGCGTGGGTCGCCCTCGCCCCACTTGGCCATCGGCTCTCCTATCACGCCGCCACCAGCTCCCGAGCAGCCGCAGTCACAACCTCAGGACCGCTTGGTGCCAGCCACCCGGCAGCGCCTGGAAACTACTAGAAGCGGCCGCAAGCACCTCCTGGCTTGCTTTTCCCTCCACCCTCACCCCCCCTCCCCGCCTTAACTTCCGGCTCCTCCCAACTCCCACTGGCTACTTCCGTTCCAACGCTCTGCACCGTAGGTTCCGCCCCTTCTTTCTATCTCCCTCAGGTTAATCTCCAGAGAGGTCCGAAATCCAGCCCCTCATACGTCCATTCCTCACCAGTAGGGAAACAAACACATTTCATTGTTTCCTTGGAATTTAAATTGGTCCTGCTGAGTTGTAGTCTTGTTAAGTGACCCGCAGGATAACCGCGGAAGGTCGTGCTAACCGTAAAGGAAATGACCTAGAGCGAGGCGCTGGGCTTCTGGGGGCTGTAGTCAAAAAAATTCCGTGACTCGTTGGGATAGCGCTTGACAGCCAAGGCCGAAGAAACTACAACTCCCATCATGCCACGCGGCCGCTTTCTTTACCGCGGTCTCTCCGCCCCTCGAATATCCCCTTCCGCCCCTTCTCTGAGCTGTACTGCTTGTAGACTGGTCCAGCGGCGGCGGAGGCTGGCGCTGTCCTGAGAGGGAGGGCTCGGTGTGGAAGAGGTGAGGGTGTCCTACGACCCTTGGGCGGCGTATCTGGCTGAGTCCGGCCACCGTCCCAGTGTTGGAGGCATCTTGGTCCCTTCTCCTTCTTCTCTGAGGCACCTCTAAGTCCCCTCCTTCGCCCGATGCCGGATGCTTTTCTGCCAGTCGGGGCGGCCCTCGGGCGCTGGAGAACGGGGTTGGGACTGCAGGAGAGCCCCGAGAGTTGGTTCAGGAGCAGACATTTGGCTCGGACCCCTGCGGGCTGTGGCGACTGCGGCGGATCCGTGGCGCCCTGGGCGTTCGGAGTCGGCTTGACTCGCGGTCTCAGGTCCCAGTTCATAAGCTCCACCTGTGTCTGCCTGGCTCGGAAGACGATGCTTGAACCCGAGCTTGACTTCTCAGTAGCCAGTTTCTGGAGCGTTCTGGGGCAGAAAGCGTTTTGGTTGTGGTGTTTTTGTTGATCCTCTGTTCTCCTACGTCATATTCCTTTTCTCCCCTCGGACCTGTCATCCCGCTTTGTAGGCTCAGTAAGCGGAGATGACCAGGCACAGCTCCGTATTTTATTTTATTTTGTTTTGTTTTGTTTTGCTTTATTGTGTTTTATTGTGTTTTTGAGTTGGAGTCCCACTCTGTCGCCCAGGCTGGAGGGCAGTGGCACGTTCCCGGCCACCACAGCCTCGACCTGCTGGGCTCCAGCGATTCTTCCGCCTCAGCCTTCCAAGTAACCAGAACTACAGGCGAGCGCTACCACGCCCTGCTAATTTTTTTTATTTATTGTAGAGATGCGGTCTCGCCAAGTTGCCCAGGTGGGTCTCGAACCCGCGGGTTCAGGCAATCCACTCACCTCAGCCTCCCAAAGGCGCGGGATTACAGGCTGAGCCACCGAGCCCGGCTAACAGCTCCGTATTTTAAATCATGTCGAAGCACCTTTCTCAGTCACTCTTAAGATTGTGCCTGATTGCTTTAAAACTTCTAGAACTGTCAAGTTATTACCTGTACTTGCCGTGTAAATCCAGCTTCTCATTTGGCTCTAGAATTGCAAATTGGTGTCAGCTATCCACAGCCTTTGCATGGTTAAAAATAGATTTCAGAAATCCTCTGACAGATTACTGGGTTTGTTCGGGCACATTCTGTGTATCTGTAGATTTACTGTAGTGAAGGTATGATCTACAGTTTTCCCAAGAGTGAAAAATAGGTAGGTAGAGGGACCATCCCAAAGTTTGGAAATGGCCTAGGAGGTAGAAATCCTGGAATATAGTTTGGAATAGGAGCAACAACAAGGTGGCTTTGATACTTGAGTCTCACTTTCCTCATCAGTGAAATGGAACTGGAGTCTGTCAGGCATCCCTTACGGGGTTGTTCTGGGAATCAAATGATTGATGAAGTGTTTTATGGACTGGAATGTGTGCCAGAGACATTTGTGTGCTCTATACACAGTTTCGTCATTTGTGGCCACTCAGAAGTTTTGTATTAAGTTAGCTTTTTTAATCTTTAGGCTTGCTTAAACATATTTTCTTTTTAGCTTTCACCAAGGTACCATGATGGCATATTAGTAATAAAAGTGAATATTGAGCATTAATTTTTGAATCAGGCACTAAGCACTTTGCATGTATTAGCTGATTTACTCTTAACAATTCTCTAAGGAAGGTAATTTGTTCTGCCCATTTTACAGATGAGGAAGCCAAGACAGAAAGACATCAGTATGGTATTCAGTACTAAGGGAAACTAACATTTAGTATTTACTTTCCACTAGGCACTTTTGTAGGTGTTCCTGAGACTATTTATTCTTCACTATAGCACTGTGAGGTAGGAAATAATTTTCTCCAAGGCACAGAAGTAAATTCTTTTCTCCAGATTGCTCAAAATTAGAGAAAGGAAGATTTGAACTCAAGGCTGCTCGACTACAGTACCTGTGTGGGATGATTTCATTGTCTGCCAGCTCTTTTATTTGGTTTTGATGCCCTAAAATACAGAAAAGAATTTTAAAGCAACATCTAGTTTTGGTAGAAATCAATTAGTGATGTCTGCCATGGGAAAGGACCAGATAGTAGAAAGTTCCCACCATGCTTTTGCCATCCTTCTATCCCCTGAGTTGGAAACAGGAAATGACAGTAGAGTATGTCAACGGCCATCAGAAACCTCAGTGAGGCCACCATGATGTTTCTTTTCTCAAGCTTTCATTGATAAGGGTGCTACTGAAATAAAAGGAAAATAATTGGCCATTTAGAATTTGACACTGTTTGCCTTTGGAGTTATTTTTTATGCTGTGGGAGTTTTATACCTAGTCCTTGGCGTGAATCATAGTTTTCACTCTAAGACAGTTGGCATTGATAGTTTAGTTTGTAATTCTAGGGCAAAACTTGTTATTTTAAGTAGATATAAGAGAGACTGTGGTCTTAGGCTTTCTTTTCTTGACCATACCCTCATTTCACAGATTTTGGCCAAAGCTGTTAATAAAATAATCATGATTTGAAGAGACAGGCAAGATTATTCTGCCTCTTTTAATTGCTTTGCTTTCCATTCCTTCAGGCATTTAAAAATTATATATGAAAGCAGGATATTTGTCAGTTTTATTCACTATAGTATTCTCAGAGCCTAGAACAGTACCTCAGAGATGGCACTGAATAGATACTTGTTGAATACACGGATGCAATTTTTATTCGTTTTGTGCATTTTTTAATTTTTTGAGTCGAGGTCTCACTTTGTTGCCCCGACTGAAGTACAGTGGCATGATCACGGCTCACTGCCCCCCTTGATCTTCTGGGCTGAAGGGATCCACCCTCCTCAACCTCCTGAGTAGCTAGGACTACAGGTACGTGCTACCGTGCCTAGCTAATTTTTTTACTTTTTGTAGAGACAAGGTCTCATTGTGTTGTTCTGAACTCCTGGACTCGAGCAGTCCTCTTGCCTCAGGCTCCCAAATGCTGGGATTAGAGACATGAACTACTGAGCTTGGCCTGTTTTGTGTATTGCATGTTTTGATTGATTTTCATTGTGTAGTCAGCTGAGATTGTAATGGATTCTGATAACGTTTGCTTGCCTTGTACTATTATCTTTCTATATTCCTGTGCTGAATGCCTCAGCTCTATTGTATGCCACCTCCTTCAGGAACAGGACCGTGTCTGGCACCTTTTTCTGTCCCTTATAACACCTGAGAGAGTACCTTGAACAAAAGTAGATGCTGTGGGTTGAAGGACTATGTCTCAGTAGTTAGAGGGTCCAAAATGTTATTTGATCAGTTAGAGACCCAAGTATCCGATGTGATGTGGAAGACTCAATATTTGTTTTACCAGATTCCTTTCCACATACCTCATTTTGGGGAGTCATTAGTAGTGAAGGAGCCTAAAGAAAGCTTTTGGAACTCCTTTGGAGGAGACCCAGAAAGGGACTATATATGTCTTCCTCTCACTCCAGATGAATCGGACAAAGGGAGATGAGGAGGAATACTGGAATAGCTCCAAGTTCAAGGCCTTCACCTTTGATGATGAAGATGATGAGCTCTCACAGGTGGGTTTCCACAAACAATTGCTGAAGGTTACACCCTCCTCCATGGTGCCACTCTCAAATTCCTTCTCCGTGCATCCTTGGTAACCTGGCTTTTGACTGTGTAGCCATTAGGCTCAAACATATTTTGGGTCAGATCTTTAGAAAAGCTTTCATGAGGCCAGGTACGGTGGCTTATGCCTGTAATCCCAGCACTTTGGGAGATTGGGCGAGAGGGTTGCTTGAGCCCAGGAGTTCAAGACCAGCCTGGGCAACATAGCAAAACCTCATCTCTACAAAATAAAAAAATTAGCCAGACAGGGTGAGGCATGCCTGTAGTCCCAGTTACTTGGAAGCCTGAGGCAGGAGGATTGCTTAGCCCAGGAGGTCAAGACTGCCATGAACTATGATTATGCAACTGTACTGCAGCCTGGATGACAAAGTGAGACTCTGACTCAAAAAAAAAAAAAAGAAAGAAAGAAAAAAGAAAAAGCCTTCATGGATTGTGAAAACCAATTTTTTTTAAAATTTAGGCTCTCATTCTGCTACTGACTGGAGTGCAGTGCATGAAGTGAAGTGGCATAATTATGGCTCAATAGAGCCTTGACCACCTGGACTCAGGGCAATCCTCCAGCCTCAGTTTCCCGAATAACTGGAGCCACTGGCATGTGCCACCATGCCACCACATCTGGCTACTTTTTTGATTTTTGTAGAGGTAAGGTCTTGCTAAGTTGCCCAGGCTGGTCTTGAACTCCTGGGCTCAAGTGATTCTCCTATCTCAGCCTCCCAAAGTGCTGGGATGACAGGCACTTCACCCAGTCCTTTACTTTCTTCAGATGAAGCTTTTTTCTCTCCAAGAAACTGAAGTATTTTTTTCATATGATCTAATTTATTATTTTTGAAAGATGAACTAGATTAGAAGGTTCGCCTTTATTGTGTCTATTTTGCGAATAAGAAAACAGACTCATTTTTGGAGAGGTGAATAAATCCACTCAGGTTTACACAGCAAGTCATTGCCAGGAATACGATTAGCATTCAAAAGTGGTTTGATTCTTCATAACTGTTTTACCACTGGACTGTAGTGTTGGCTAAAAAAGCAGTTTGTTTTTCTCTGCAAATATCTAGTAAGCTCAGCTTTAATTTGTGGAGGGTGAAAGCATGGGACATCTTCAAGTCCCAGGCCTTCAGCCTTCTTGGTTGTCAGCGAGGGAAGTGGGAAGTGAGGGTTGCCTGAGCTCCCTGCCTTACATCCCTCTGCAGTTAAAGGAGTCCAAGCGGGCTGTGAACAGCCTTCGAGACTTTGTGGACGACGATGACGACGATGACCTGGAGCGAGTCAGCTGGAGTGGGGAGCCCGTGGGAAGTAAGTAGAGGAGGCCCCAGGAGGGGCATAATATCCAGGGCTCTTGTCGCTGACGAAGGTTCGCCTTGTGAAAGGCTTCTTGGGAAATACAGCAGTCGTTCCCGTGTTGCTATGTCTGCGCTCCTAGGGCCAGTGCTATTTCAAAATAGTTTCATTTGGGCATGCTTATGAAAGTTGTAGATTCATAGGCTTTACCCCAGAGATTCTGTTCAGTTGGTCTTGTGGGGAGAAAGAGTCTCACTTTTTAATAAACACTGCAGGCGATTCTAATTTGTAGTTATATTTGGGAACTACTGACTCGGATACTCATAACTAGTTGACAGAACCGACTTCCTAGCCACCAAGTTGCTGCCCAGCTGCTACATAAAATACTATGTACCACCTTTGCAAAGTCCATCTGATTTTTAAGAAACATTTTTAATAAAAGCTTTTTTAAATAGGAAATACAGTAATGTGATTTAAAAATAAAAAAATTACACACATTGCTTCTGCAATAGACTGGAGTCCAGTCTGTCTGTGTCTGTCTCCTCTCTCTCTCTCTCTCTCTCTCTCTCTCTCTCTCTCTCTCCCTCCTTCCCCCCAGTCGCTGACGCCATCTCCACCTTTGGGGTACCCTGAACCTGGCTGGAGCTGGTCTCCGGCAGTTAAGATGGGATCTCATTGTGTTGCCCAGACTGATCTAGAACTCCTGGGCTGACCTCAGGTTATCCTCCTGCCTCAGCCCCTTGAGTTACTGGGACTACAGATGAAAAAAGTCCTCAAAGGGAAACATCTTGCCGATGTGGAAGAGGTGAAACAAAAATCTGCAGAAGCACTGAAAGGCATCAAAATCGACAAGTTCAAAAACTGTTTTGAGCAGTGGGAAAAGCATCTTGATAGAGTATTGCATCAAACAGAGAGTACTTTGTTGGTGACTAAAGTTTAAACATGTCAGAATAAATACACAATTTTTTATAAATAAATCCTGGGTCTTGGGGGGGTCCTCCCTCATATAAAATAAATAAATAAAGTAAAGGTATATAGTGAAAAGTTTCTCTTCCACACTGTTATGAATCTTTTTAGTCCCTGCCCTCCCAAAAATTAATCTCTATTGGTTTGGTTCCTGTGTATTCATCTCAAGACTCTTTTTGCAATGGGAAATACACTTAGAACTATGTATATTCTTACCCTCTTTTTTAACATAAGTGGTAGCGTACTTTATACCTTGCTTTTTAAAAAATAGCAGTGCAATATTAAGTCATATGGATTCACCATAACTTACTGAGCCCCAGTGCGCTGTTGATGAATTTTAGATTGTTTCCAATCTTTTGTTGCTTCTATTTCTGTCAGTGACTTTGTATTTACTCATAGACGAGTATATGAAGATCTGTTCTTTGAGTGGGGTTACTGGCACAGTATATTTGCATCTATATTGGATAGATATTGCCAAATTATCCTCCACAGGAGTTGTGCCAACTTGCGTCTCACCAGCAGTGTAGGAGGGTTTCTGTTTTCTGTGGCCTTGCCAACACAGGGTATTATCAAGCTTTGAATCTTTCCTCAGCTCATAGGAGACTAGTGGTTTCTCAATGTATTTTAAATATGTAACGCTAAGAGTAAAGCTGTCTGAGGTGGCATGCACCTGTAGTTCCAGCTACTCCAGAGACTGAGGCAGGAGGATTGCTTGAGCCCAGGAGTTCAAGGCCACAGTGAGCCATCGCACCTGTGAATAGCCAGTACACTCTAGTTATGCAACATAGCAAGAACCATCTCTTAAAAAAAAAAAAAAAGAGGTCGAGCATCTTTTCATATGTTTAAAAGCCATTTGAATTCTCTTTTCAGTGATCTACTTATTTATGTCTTTTGCCCAGTTTTTCTGTTGATCAGTCTGTTTGATTCTGTCTTTTATCCCTTCCCCATGTGAACCAAGGGACCAGGACTTCTGGTTAAAAGCTTTTAGAGTTTGCTGAATATTGGATGTCAAGGATTTACTGTGGATAAGCATTACTGATTTAGTTCTTACTATCTCTCAGGTATCTCTTGGTCCATCAAAGAGACTGCTGGTAATAGTGGGTCCACCCATGAAGGGCGTGAACAGCTAAAGAACCGAAACAGTTTCTCCTCCTATGCACAGCTACCCAAACCTACTTCTACCTACTCCTTGAGCAGCTTTTTTAAAGGTAAAGAGTGATGGTTAAAGGGACAAGGAAGTCCTCCTTCTTTTTTTTTTTTAAGAAGAATGCTCAGGCTGTAATTTTCATTTATTCTGGAAGTAAAAGATTATTAGAGGATAAAGAGTTAACATTGGAACTGGCAGCTGGGAATTAGGTGTGGGAGAATTGAGAGAAAGTCAGAGAAACTGGACTGGAGTTCTAGAACATGATGAGCAAAATTGACATTAATCATGTGACCTGTATCGAAGAAATCTTGCTAGATCAAAATTTCTCCCTACTGTTTGTGCATTTCTGGTGAGACTGTAAAATGGTGCAGCCACTATGGAAGATGACATGGCAGTTCCTCAAAAAAATTAAATACAAAGACAGACAAAAAGACAAGAAAAAAATGAAACATAGTATTACCATATGATCCAGCAGTTTGACTTCAAGGTGTATGCCAAAAAAATTGAAAGTAGAGACTTAAACAGATGTTTGTACTCCAGGGTTCAGCCTTATTCACAATAGCCAAAAGATGGAAAGAACACAAATGTTCATTGATGGATGAGTGGATAAACAAAAAGTGGTATATACGTGCATTGGAGGCCAGAAACAGTGGCTCATACTTGTAATTACAGCACTTTGGGAGGCTGAGGTAGTAGGATTCCTGGAGTCCAGGAATTTGAAACCAGCCTACCTGGGCAACATAGAGAGATCTCATCTCTACCAAAAAAAAAAGAAAAAGAAAAAGAAAAAAATTAGCCAGATATGGTGGCGTGTACCTGTAGTCCCAGCTACTCGGGAGACTGTGGTGGAAGAATTGCCTGAGCCCAGGAGATTGAGGCAGCGGTGAGCCATGGTTGTGCCACCACACTCCAGCCTGGGCAACAGAATAAGCATCCAACACACACACACACACACACACACACACACACACACACGAAATGGATTGTTATCTAGCTTTAAAAAGAAATTTTTATACATTCTACAACATGGATGAAACTTGAAGACATTACGTTAAATCAAATGAGAAAGGGACAAAAGGACTAAGATATTGCTCTATTAACATAAAGTACCTAGAATAGTCAGATTCATAGAGATAGAAATGAAATGGGGTCACCAAGTGCTGGGGAGTGAAGGCAGGGAGAGTTATTGTTTAATGGGCGCAGAGTCTCAGTTTGGACTGGTGAAAAAGTTCTCAAAATGGGTAGTGGTGATGGCTATACAATGTGAATGTGCTTAATGCCACTTAAAAATGGGTAAAATTGTAAATTTTATGTTATGTGTATTTCACCATAACTAAAAATGTTTTGTTCCCCCTTTTTTAATGACATCTCAGATTTCGGAAGTTGAATGAACTTTTTTAAGCCTTAAGTTCCCATATTGCATAATAAGGTTCTAGGCACACTGTCCTTAAGCAAGTCTGGACAGCTCTGGCTTGAACTGTTGACCTCTTCTTTCTTGTGTTCTTTACCTGTAGGTAGAACTAGACCTGGAAGTTTCCAGTCCCTTTCTGATGGTAGGCATTGGGCCCTCTTCTTTTGATTACTGGAAGATATTACTGATCTGGAGTATAATCTGAGGAGTCATGGGGACAGCTGACGGTTAGATGAGTAGGAGAACTTGCTTGTGAATCTACTATCTTTGTTAGAGAAGTTGTTATATACTGAGTAAGGAGGCAGAAATTATTCTGGCTACAGGGGAAAGGGTGACTTAATAGAGATGCTGTCTTTGGGGAAGAATAGAAATCACTTCTGGCCATAAAGACACCTTGGGAGCCTACAAGTAAAAAAACTAGTGTAAGTGGGAAGGAAACGAGAGAGGAGTGACGGGACTCTTGGTGCCCTTCTGAACCAGCTGCCTGTTTTCTTTCAGCTCTGTCAGATGCACCTGCCAAAAGCTATGCTCCAGAGCTGGGGAGACCCAAGGGGGAGTATAGGGTGAGTGACAGCATACACTGATATGATACTTCACACAGTTGACATTTGACACTTGACACATGCTTCCTTGCTTGATTTTTCCCAACTCTTTGTGCTGATATTTTTAAACCTTCTATTAGAAACTGGGTTTCTAAACATTAGGGCTTACCTGGGATCTCACAGCTAGAAAAGGGTTGAACTTGGACTTAAAATCTCTACTTAATGACTCAGTCCTGCCATGCTTTGCTATTCATTATGCTGCTGCTTGAAGGCTGTACTTGGAAACCCAGCGTTCATCACAGCAGTCTAGAAGCTTGATGGGGAGTTCCTATTCCCATGAAGCTTATACAAAGCAAATTGATTCACAAGAAAGAAACCATGTTCTAAGGTCAGAAAAGAAACATGTCTCAAGTGTCTCCCTCTTTGCTAGGCATTAATTAATAGGATTCTGAAGCTAACTGCATCTAGAGGTTAAAATCCTGAACCAGTAGGCATAGGACTCATGGTTTTGTCCATTGATTCATCCCTCTTTGATCCGTCTCCTCCTGTCTATATTGCCCCTGCTCTAGTTCCTTTGGGAACTCAAAACAAGACCATCCCAATTCTTCGTTTTCTCTCATCCCTTCCCTCCCACAAGATATCTCCCCCCTTAGAGACTAAGACTATAAGTTTGAGGTGAGGAACTGTTACACTGATAACTCTGATGCCTTAACTTCCTGGGATTCATGTGTTGCTAATATTCCAGGATTACAGCAATGACTGGAGCCCCAGTGACACAGTGCGACGCCTCCGGAAGGGCAAGGTAAGTCCACTAGAGACAGATACTTGTGGGATTCTTTGGGAAACCGGGCAGCTTGTTCCCGCAGATAGGGATTTCTTGATCTCTCTTTTCAGTTTTCATTTGTTAAATGAAGTGGTTTTCAGGAGAAAAGTAAATCCAATAAGGTTGAAAGTCAGCTGCAAAATTTCTGATTCTCCGGGGTCTGATGTTGCTTTGATTGGTAGTGGGGAAAGAGTGATGGGTGAGAGGGAAGGAAACATTTAAGAGTGAGAATGGTCTTTCATGTTTATGACTGTGATTCATTGTGAGTTAGTTTTTGTATGTGGTGTGACCAGAGGGTTGAGTTTGTCGAAAAGACTGTCCTTTCCCCCAGTGAATTACCTAGTGCCTTTGTTAGAAATTAGTTAACTATATATGTGTAGGTCTATTTCTGGACTCTCTATTCTAGTTCGCAGATTTGTCTATCCATATACCAATACCACACTCTTAGTTATTGTGGCTTTGTAATAAATCTTGAAATCAGGTAACTTCAAATTTGTAGAAGCCTTCAGTCTTCAAACTTTGTTCTTCTCTTCCAAAATTGTTTTAGCTTTTCTAGGTCCTTTATATTTCCATATAGATTTTAGTATCAGTTTGGCAGTGTCTACCAAAGAACTGCTGGGATTTTGACTGGGACTGCATTGACTGTATAGATCCATTTTGGGAGAATTGATAGTGATCATAATAGTTAATGGATCAAAATGGATCTTAGACATAAATGTAAGTAAATGCTAAAACTATAAAAGTTTAAGAAGATACAGGTGAAAATCTTTGTGATCTTGACTTAGGCAAAGATTTATTACCTAGGACACAAAAAATAAAAGAAAAAGTTGATTAAAGAGACTTCATCCAAATTAAAAACTTTTATTGTTTAGAAAGCCCTATTAAAAATTTGAAAAACATTTTCTCCATAGCTTGGAGAAAATATTTGCAAAACATATAGAGGACTTTATGTATATATAACTTTTTTTTTGAGATAGTCTGTCACCCAAGCTGCAGTGCTGTGGTGCAATCTTAACTCAGTGTATCCTTGAACTCCAGGCCTCAAGCAGTCATCCTACCTCGACCTCCCAAAGTGTTAGGGTTACAGGTGTGAGCCTCTGCACCCAGCCGGAATATATATGGAAGTCTTATAGTTTAGTGATAAGAAGATAGACTTGGCTGAGGTGTGTGGATTGCTGAGACCACGGGTTCGAGACTCACCTGGGCAACTTGGTGAGACCTCATCTGTACAATAAATCAAAATGAGCCGGGCATGGTAGCACATGCCTGTAGTTCCAGCTACTTGGAAGGCTGAGGCGAAAGGATCGCCGGAGCCCAGCAGGTCTAGGCTGTGGTGGCCAGGAGCGGCCACTGCACTCCAATTTGGGTGACAGAGTGAGACTCCAACTCAAAAAAAAAAGAGAAAGACTTAAAAAAAGGTGATTTAAAAAATAGCTGGCAGCTGGGTGTGGTGGCTCAAGCCTGTAATCCCAGCACTTTGAGAGGCTGAGACGAGAGGATTGCCTGAGCCCAGGGGTTCAAGACCAGCCTGGGCAACTTGGTGAGACCTCATCTCCACAATAAATTAAAAAAATTAGCCGGGCGTGGTAGCACACACCTATAGTTCTGGCTACTTGGAAGGCTGAGGCGAAAGGATTGCTGGAGTCCAGCAGGTCAGTGCTGGGGTGGCCATGAGCATGCTACTATACTCCAGCCTAGGCGATGGAGTGAGGACTCCAACTCCAAAAAAAAAAAAAAAAAGAAAATAGCCGGCACACGATTTGGCCAGATGTATCACTAAAAAAGAAAATACATGAATGGCCAATAAACACTTGAAAAGATACTCAGTATTATAGTTATCAAGAAAACGTGGCTGAGTATTGTGACTCGCACTTGTAATCCCAGCACTTTGTGAGGCTGAGGTGAGAGGATTGCCTGAGTCTAGGAGTTTGAGACCAGCCTGGGCAACATGGTGAGTTTTCATCTCTACGATAAATAAAAAAATTAGCCAGGTGTGGTGGCACATGCCTGTAGTCCCAGCTACTTGGGAGGCTGAGATGGAAGGATCACTGGAGCCCAGCAGGTTGAGGCTGTGGTAACTGTGATTGTGCCACTGCACTCCAGCCTGGGCAACAGAGTGCGACTCCGACTCCAAAAAAAAAAAAAGAAGAAAAAGAAAGAAAATAGGAATTAAAATCATGAGATACAGTTATGGTCACTAGAATTACTAAATTTAAAAAGACTGATCATATAAAGTGTTGAAAGGATGTGGAGGAACTGGATTGTCATTCACTGCTCATGAGAATATAAAATGGCAGAACAACTTTGAAAAATAAGCAAATTCTTTAAAGTTAAACATATACAACCCAGCAGTGTCACTCCTAGATGTTTGCAGTCCAAAATAAAGCATGTAGCTGGGGTCAGTGGTACATACCTGTAGTCCAGCTACTTGGAGGCTGAGGTGGAAGGTTCTCCTGCACCCAGGAGTTAAGTCTGGACAGCATAGTGAGACCTGTCTCAAAAAAAAAACCAAAAAAAAAAACCTATACAGTTTGAATGTCTATACAAAAACTTGTGCACAAATGTTTGTAGCAGCTTTATTCTCAAAAGCCCCAAAAGTGAAAAACCACTCAAATGTTCATCAGCAGGTAAATGGCTAAACTGTGGTATACCCATACAATGGAAAATGACTAGGCAATAAATAGGAACAAACGAATAGTCACAACACATGGTTTCTTTTCAGAAATATGATTTGAGTAAAAGAAGCCAGATACAGAAGAGTACATATTGTATGATTTTGTTAATTAATTAATTATTTTAGAGAGTCTCACCTTGTTGCCCAGGCTGGAGTTAGGTGGAATGATCACAACTCATGCAGCCTCAAACCCCTGGACTCAGATGAACTCCTACCTCAGCCTCTCAAGAAGCTGGGACTATCGGTGCTAGCCACCACACCCAGCTAATCTTTTGATTTTTTTTTTTTTTTGTAGAGACAGGGTTTTGCTATGTTGCTTAGGCTGGTCTCAGACTCTTAGGCTTAAGCAATCCTTCTGCCTTGGCCTCCCAAAGTGTTAGGATTACAGGCATGAGCCACTCGCTGGCCTGATGATTTTATTTTTATAACATTCTAGAAAGGGGAAAACTATAGCGAATGAAAACAGACGAATGGTTGCCAGGGGTGAGGATAGAAGGAAGGCATTAATGTCAAAGAAGACAAGGGAACATTTTGGGTGATGGAAATGTTCTATATCTTTGTTGTGGTAGTGGCTACATGGATGTACTTGTCAGAACTCACTGAACTATACACTTAAATAGGGTGAATTTTATTGCAGGTAAATTATACCTTTAAAAAAAAGGACATGTGATCTCTGTTGATTCTTGTCAAAACTTCGGAATATTAGCATCTTGTAGGGCATCAAGCTGAACTAGAGTATGTGCTGGGAACCTACTGTCTCACAGAATACTAGAGACCATATTGTAAAAATAAGAGGTCTCTTTAGGGACACTCCCTTTCTTTTTTTATTTTATTTTTATTTTAAAGATGTGGGGTACAATTCAGGGTTAGGTATACAAATGTTGATTATGCAGATACCCTTGTTGATGAGGTGTGCCCCTCCCTCCCCTGGCAGTTTCCCCCAGCTGCCAGCCCCCCCCAGCAGTTTCCTACTGTTTTCAATTCCTTTCTTATAGTATTATGATCATTGTTCAAGGTCTGCTTATGAGTGAGAACATATGGTACTCTGTTCTTTGTTTCTGTGATAGATCACTGAGTATGATAGACTCTAAATTCATCCAAGTTGCTGTGAAGTCCATATGTTGGGGACACTTCTTTTCATTGCTACTCATTCTCCAGTTACAGTGACAAAGGAGTAAGGAAAACTGCCTTCTTCCTTATGCACTAATTCTGTTGTTATTCTGGCAGGTCTGCTCACTAGAACGGTTCCGCTCCTTACAGGACAAGCTCCAACTCCTAGAAGAGGCAGTGAGCATGCACGATGGAAACGTCATTACTGCAGTGAGTTTGAGAGTTTTTTTTGTTGTTTGAGTCAGGGTCTCACTCTGTCATCCAGGTTAGAGTGCAGTGGCATGATCACAGCTACTGCAGCCTCGATCTCCTGGGCTCAGGTGATCCTTCTGCCTCAGCCTCCCAAGTAGCTGGGACTACAGGCACATGCCACCACGTCCACCTAAATTTTTTTTTTTTTTTTGTAGAGACAAGTCTCACTATGTTGCCTAGGCTGGTCTCGGAACTCCTGGGCTCAAGTGATTCTCCTGCCTTGGCCTCCCAAAGTGCTGGGATTACAGGCGTGAGCCACTGCACCCAGCCAAGTTATAGGTTTTTGTTGTTATTTAAGTATTGTTTTCATTCGTTTCTGAAAATCTAATCAAAAAGGCTTTAGCATTTTGGCTCAAATGTCAAGTAAAGATCCTGATTTCTCCTTGAGGTGTGGGATTCTCAGTAATCTGTGTTCCAGGGCTCAGCTGGTAGGACATGCATTGTGTCTGGAACTCTTGACTGTAACCAAGAGACAGAATGCTGGATACTCTGTGTTAGAATAAATAGCCTGAGGGAGGAGAAATGTGAGAGCAATCTCTTTCAGAGGGAAGTGTCTCAGGAGTATGGGCACAGGTGGGTGGACTTCCAAGACACAGCTCAGTTCCAGGTGTCTCTCACCCTTCTTCCCATTACATAGAGAGTTCGGTTGTCTGTACCTGCAAAGATCCCAGTGAGTTGCTGACCTCATTCCTAGACACCAGGTGCTTGAGGCAGAGCTTTGTGTTTGAAAGTTTGCATGTTATTTGTTTTCTCCTCCTGTAGGTCCTGATTTTCCTGAAGAGGACACTGAGCAAAGGTGAGCATGGTCTGCAAGGTGTCTGCCACATTTGAGGGGAGAGTGGCATGTAGCTTTCAGATCAGAATTCACCACTTTCAAGTCCATTTCAAAGACAGCTGCAGTGGTCTGCAACTTGAGAGTACACATTACATCTCTGAGGGATCCCTGAGGGTGCCGATTACATTAATTCCAAAGGCCCCTCTATTTATTGAACACACAGATGGCTGTGTTGGTTTCAGGAAGTCAGAGTCCATGCTGAGTGCCTGCTGTTTGAATGTTGAGAACTGAAAAGCTGACTCCATGGCTATGAGTCGCCCTGGACCCTGGAGTGTGTTGATGGCGAATTAAGACTTAGGGGTAGAGCAACTCCTTTGGGTCCCCTCCCACTAGGGGAACTTTTCTGTCCTCTCAATAAATCCTGCTTTCAAAAAAAGACTCAGGGGTGAGCCATTCTCAGCTTCTGCTAGGCTTTGATGAGGTCATTGATGAGGTCCCTCGTTGGCATGTGTGAGTAGGGAGACACTTGACTGTAGGCTTTAATCTTTCTCACCTGACTCCTGCCTGCCCGACAGAGATCCTCTTCCGAGAGCTGGAGGTGCGACAGGTTGCCCTGAGACATCTCATTCACTTTCTTAAGGAGATAGGGGATCAAAAGCTGCTCTTAGACCTCTTCAGGTAAGAACTGATCATCCAGTCGTAAAGTTAAGTGCTTCTTCAAAGCTTTGGGAACACAGACATAGAAGACACTGTCCTTTTTCTGGAAATGCTTAGAAAACAAGGGAAGTGGGTTAGGATAACTAACAGTGCACCTCAGCCTGTGATAAGGTGATGATATAGCAGGGTGGTCAAAAGCCAGGCTCTGGAGTCACACTCCTGGGTTGAACACTGGCTCTGCCACTCCAGTCACAGAGTGGCCTTGAGCCAGTATCCAACCCTCTTCATCAGTCTTCACATCTGTAGAGTGGAGATGTGTGACCCCACGGGGTCATTATGGAGACCAGAATAGTTAGTACTTAGCATAATGCCTAGTCTGTAGTAGTCATCAATCTTGACTAACTTATAAGAGATCTAAATAAAAGTACTTTTTTTTTTTAACTTGGTCTCAAGTAATGCCAGTGAGAAGCAGAGTGGAAGAGAAAGGGAGAATATAATTTTCAATCAGGATACCTGAGGAAAGCTCACAGAAGTGATGAGGATTTGAATTGAGCCTGTGAGGCTAGGAAGGACTCTGATAGGTATGAGGCAGGAATGTCTGCAGGGGCAGAGGGACTGGGTGGTCTTCCGTCATGTATCCTTACCTATCTCATTCCAATCAGTGGGGACTATCTTCTATACTTGGGTTAAAATGTACATATGTTACATCCTCTCTTCAGGGTCAGGGAAAGGTTCCAAAACCTCTGTTTAGTTTGGCATGTGGCCCAAGGTAACTCCAGTTACCTAGTGACTCCAGCAGTGTTGAGCTCTCCCAAAGGCTAAGGTAGGGAATGCAGGTTACGAGGTCAGGGCCAGGTTGCAGATGCTTAGCCAAGAAGATATACTCATGGAGGTGGCTGTTCCTCCCTCTCTTGGTCTTTCCCCATCAACAAGGCTTTATCAAGTATCACTGCCATGCCAAAGATGTTATGTTAATTATGGTGTCTATGCAGCATAAGGAAGAATCAGAGGATAAAAGTCCTCATGCTCCAAGGCCTTACCTAAGTCTTTGGGGGAGACAGAACACATTGTACTCAGAGGTCCGTGAAAACAATTTTAAAAATCTGTTTCTAAGATTGTATTGACAGAGAAGAATTCTTTAATCTTTAAAAACAAACATACAGACGAACAGGTTTCTGTGGGTGAGTAGGTTTGGTGAAGGCTCTGAGCCTTCTTCTCAGACCTGCTAACATAGTAGGGTTATTACTGCCCTGCAGTATCTCCTCGGCCTTGCCTTTCGTTCAGCCAAAGAGAACAGGGAAGCAGTGACACCCGAGTCACCATTTACCTTGTGTCTAGAGGGAAACCAGTCAAGTGTGCTTCTTCCAGAGCAGTCACTCTGTCTTGTGAGGTTGCATTGCCACACAATCAATAGATAAAAACGCACTGCTCCCTTCTGCTTCTTCCCAGGTTCCTAGATAGAACAGAAGAGCTTGCGGTAAGTGTGGCCTTTGTTTCAGTTGGGGACCTGTTTAACAGAAATCTAAGCCAAAACCCAGCCTCCGAGATCTCAAATTATTGAACTATTTCCCTTTATACTGACTATAAACACAGAAAAGAGAGGCATCTGGAAAACTTAATCCAAATGATTGTATTCTTCCTTTTTATATGCCACTTTGATTGTGCTTATGAATAAATAAAAAATTGTGTGAAAGTTGACTCGATCAATTTGTAATTTGTTTTTTAGTTGTTTTTGAGTCATGGTTTGTAGGAGCTTTTGGGTTTTGGCTTCTAACACTAAGAAAATGTTGAAGCTAGGAGGATGAGCAACCCAGTGTAGGCCAAGAAGGAAGATAGGTCAAGTTGGTGGTGTACCCAGTACACATTTTGGCTGACAGTTCAGTGACCAAGTGTTAAAATTGATTTTGACCGATTTTTATCATCAAACAATGGACTCCTGGTATACAAGAATACATCTAAAATTATACCAAAAATGGATTGCGAAGTCTTATTAAAACTATTTAATAAGATTTCAGCAATCCATTTTTAAAAGTTTGACATTTTGGTGGAGGAATAAGATTTCTCAGCACCGTCGGTGGCGGGATTGTTCCTTTAGTCACTGTGCCGCCCATTTTTGATGACAGATGCACACATTTAGCTGGCATGTTTAATAATATTGTGAACTTCCTTTGGATGGCAGAATACAATTCAGGAAAATGTCTTTCAGTAACCTGTTTTCTAAAAGGAACTTGTACTTAATATTCAAGGCATGGGAAAATCTGAAAAGTCCTTTATGTTAATCAGTTAAAAATGATTGGCAGTCTGTATTGAAAAGCTTTTTGTTTATATTTTTAAGCCTCCATAGGTTCAAAACTGTAAGGAAAATCTTAATATAGCATTCTTATAAAGAACGTTGTTTTGAATTTGATTAGTAAGAACAAATGTGTTTTGGGTAACTCATTTTTATCTAAAACTTTATTTTCTTCATACTCATTATGTGTGAATATATAAACTTGGAATTTTTCAACCATGTAAACTTTGGAAGTGGCAAAGCTGATAGTCTGCTTTTATTTTATCCTCATAGAATATGAAGGTTTCCCAAGTAGGGCTTGTTATTGAAAGACTTAAAGTTGAAATGGAACTGAGTAACAAAAAATTAGCTATCGCTCTTAGAGGTTACTTCCTTTAATATTATGATTATATACCAAATATTTTATACTAAATATTTTTAAAGTAGATTATAATGTAATACAATTTTTATTATTCTTTTATTATCATTTATAATTTTACATATATCTGTTGACTCTAAAAGGATATACAGGCCTTTCTAAAGCAATTTCATTCTCTTGCTGTTCATAATAGCTATCAATCTGTCTATTTTTCCATTCTTGGAAAGTTTTTAATAATTGTATGTAAAATTCTAATTTTCACAATTGTCATTAATTATTGCATCATCCAACTCTTATATAGCAAGTAGAACTACTTCACGGGTTTTTTTAGAATTTCAAAATAGAAAACGCATAAGGAGATTTTCAGAGTTACATGTAGAACCTATAGTATTTGAGTGTGAATACTTAGCTATGAACAGTGAATCAGAATGACACATCCTATTTGTGTTACTGATATTGTTAATTGTTAAGTATGTACATGGTCATATTACCATTGATCATGGACATGGTCAAGGATGCCAAAAATAGAAGTAGGCATTTAGTTGTTTGACCTTTCAAAAGCCAGGGCTGAAGCTTAAGAGCCATTTTTGACTAAATACTGAGGCTAAAGCAAAACTTCAGGATTAAAGCTAAGTGTTCTGTCTACTTGATGCTTCCTTGTAGATCAGCACTGTCTGGTAGAACTTCAGAACTTCCTACACTGATGAAAATGTTCTATATTTGTGCTGTCCAATATGGTAGCCCCTAGTCACATGAAACTACTGAGTTCTTAAAAAGTGGTATTGCCCAGCATGGTGGCTCACATCTGTAACCCTAGCACTTTGGGAGGCCAAGGCAGGAGGATCACTTAAGCCCAGGAATTTGGGACCAGCCTGGGCAACATAGTGAGATCCTGTCTTTAAAAAATAATAGCAAAATTAAATTAAACTGAAAGTGGCTAGTGTTAACTAAGGACTTGAATTTTTAATTAATTAAAATTAAAATGAAACAACCAAATGTGGCTTGTGGCTACTGTATTGGACAGTGCAATTATAGACAAACTTACAATGATTTTGAGTCACTCTTGTTCCCCACCTCTCAACACAAACATAGCCATATACACCTAGAAGGACTCTCTGAGAATTAAAAAATTGGGTTTTTTAAGCATTGGAAAGTCCACTTACTCAGCTACCTTCCCTCTCAGGAGACAAAATAGCTCAAAGCCTTTCTCTGTTTTTTGTAGCTATCCCATTATCGAGAGCATTTGAACATTCAGGACCCAGATACACGAAAAGAATTTCTCAAAACCTGCATTGGGTAGGTGTGGGGGAGAAATGGTTTTAAGCATAAATACCTTTATACAGAAAGAGGGAAGAGAATGAGAAAGGGTGGAATGGATAGACAGGAAGGAAGAGGCTAACAATCACATAAACATCATTAAAGGTTGTCTCACTCAGTGGACCCAAGCTCTAGTCCCCAGTAGCATTTTCACTGATTGGTGGTAAACTGAGAAACATAAAGACAAATGTAAAGACTTTTTTATTCTAAAGCTACATTTATTTAATTTGAAAGATTGTCTTTTATTCTAGCATTTTGCCCTTATTCCTCTCCCCTTTTTTGGTAGTAAAGTGGGTTGTAATTGCTTAATAATGTTATGTAATAAAATCAAAAACCCTTTTTAAAATAGGGTTAAAAAAAGGTTATTTTTTAATGAACTTATATATTTTTTTCAATGTTTCGAATCTTTGAAGCCCCAGAGTCCAAGAAGCACTGATTCAGGGCAAGCTTTCACCCAGGATTTAAGTCCTTATAAAAACCAGCCCCACATATTATTCCTGTGATGGGGTGCTTGCTGCTCTTGCTGTTCTCATGTTATTGGCTGTTGGACAACCTTTATTACTGGAAGGTGCTTCCTTATGTTAAGCTGAAACTTGCTTCCCTGTGTCTTATAGGATAGGCATAAGGTCTACCCAGTGATCTTTGCTTCCCTAGGTGCGGCGTTCACAGTTGTTTCAGTCTTTCCTCATGTGACATGACTTCTAGGTTTCACATTTAGAAATTTGTTTATGTCAGTGGAATCATTAATTTTAACGTTACCAAACGTTGGGCTATGTTATATGGCCTCCAGAAAAAATGAGAAAAGTTGGAATAGTGAAGTATCGGGAACCCGGAGCTGTCTCCCTTTATCTCTTCTAAAAATTCACTATGGCTCAAACTGGGATAGTGTAATTGAACTTTAGAATTCTTCCTAGAGTGAGTAGAGTAGGGGAATAAGACAGCCCTTTCTAAAGGCTAGCACTATAAACTTGGAATTTAAAATCTGGCTTCTATTTCTGGCCTTACCCACTGCCTAACCATATGATTTTTAGGCAAGACAGTGTTGAAGATGGGACCCCTGATGTTTGCGTTCTTTTCCAATCTGCAAATGTACCACCATGCCATGTAATTTAATTCACTTTTATTACTCTGCAATAAAATAATAGCTAACAAATGTAAGTGTCCCTTAAGTTAAGCAATGACACAATCCCCAGAGTTTCACTGGGATGTGGATGATGGGCAGTTGGCTAGGCTCACTCACAAGCTTTGTGACTCATTCACCAAACATTGCATCTCCCAAAATGAGGATTCTAATTCAATCCTTAAAAGTCATTAATGACTGTATTTTGTGGATTTTCAGCATCCTTCTTGAATTGGCAAAGCCTTTAATACAACACTCAAGGCAAAGCTACTCTATTTTCTGCTATTTCTCTCTGCCTTTAAGGGATGCCCTAAAGGTACACTGAGATCAGACTTGTAAAGAACCCTGAGCTTCCTATGTGTTAACTGGTGATTTGGTTTAGTTGGGTTTGTTTCCTTTTCTGAATAGAGAAAGAGGCACTAACCTTCTGGCCCTCTACCAGTTTGCCATTTTCAGCAGAAGATTCTGCACACATACAAGACCATTACACCCTCCTGGAACGGCAGATCATTATTGAGGTTAGACTCCTCATCTCTGTTTTCTGCTTCAGTGCTAAGACGCAGTGCCATTCAGCATCTAGGAGACTGCTGTGCTCTGCACATGTGTATCATTTCCTGCTACACTCTCCAGAAGCCTTTCATTTTCTCCCTACACACACTAGCCCCTTTGCTCCACTGTTCTGAGGCTTCCTTTTCCTTCTTGCCTGCTGTTAATCTGGAATTATTTCTTTTTTGTTCCAAATCTCCCATGTCATCACCTTTTTTAATTTTTTTTGTTTTTTCAGTTAGAGTCTCACTCTGTCGCCCAGGCTGGAGTGCAGCAGCACACTCACGGCCACCCCAGTGTCAACCTGCTGGGCTCCAGCAATCCTTCCGCCTCAGCCTTCCAAGTAACCAGAACTATAGGTGTGTGCTACCACACCTGGCTAATTTTTTTTAATCAGTTTATTGTGCTGGGCTCGGTGGCTCAGCCTGTAATCCCAGGCCTTTGGGAGGCTGAGGTGAGTGGATTGCCTGAGCCCGCGGGTTCGAGACCCGCCTGGGCAGCGAGACCTCATCTCTACAATAAATCAAAAAATCAGCCGGGTGTGGCAGCGCATGCCTGTAATTCCAGCTACTCAGAAGGCTGAGCCGGAAGGATCGCCGGAGTCCAGCAGGCGAGGCTGCGGTGGCCGGGAGCGGCCACTGCACTCCAGTCTGGGTGACCGAGTGAGACTCCAACTCAAAAAAAAAAAAGTTTATTGTAGAGACAAGGTCTTGCCAGTTTGGCTGGGCTGGTCTCAAACCCGTGGACTCATGCAATCCATTCACCTCTGCCTCCCAAAGTGTTGGGATTACAGGCTGAACCACCAACCCCGGCCATCATCACTTTTATTTTTCTCTCTTCAGCTTGGACCCATGGTCATTTTAATGGATTTTTTTTTTTTGAGTCAGTGTCTCACTCTGTTCCCCAGGCTAGAGTACAGTGGCACAATCATGGCTAGCCACAGCCCGAACTTCTAGATTCAGGTGATCCTTCCACCTCAGCCCTCCAAGTAACCAGAACTATAGGCGCACGCTACCACACCCGGCTAATTTTTAAAAAAAATTATTGTAGAGACAATTTGCCTGGGCTGATCTCAAAACCATGGGCTCAGGCAATCCACTCGCCTCTGCCACCCCAAGTGCTGGGATTAAAAAACTGAACCACCAAGCCCGGCCATCATCACTTTTATTTTTCTCTTTCCAGCTTGTACCTATGATCATTTTAATGGATTTTTTTTTTTTTGAGTCAGTGTCTCACTCTGTCCCCAAGGCTAGAGTGCAGTGGCACAATCATGGCTAACCAAAGCCTGATCTCCTGGACTCAGGTGATCCTTCTGCCTCAGATTCCTGACTGACTGGGACGGCACATGTGCGTCACCATTTCTGGCTAATTAAAAAATTTTTTTGAAGACAATGTCTTGCTGTGTTGCCTGCTGGTCTTGGAACTCCTGGGCATAAGCAATCCTCCTTCCTCAGCCTCCCAAAGTGTTGAGGTTACAGGCGTGAGCCACCACACCTGGCCCATTTTATGGATTTTAAACTACAGGGGTATCCTAGACAGTTTCTTTTTCTCTTCTTTGTTTCATTCCTAGGGTGGGAAACACAACTGCTATAGTATTTAAAGATTTTTCTCCTGCCTCTACTCCATGGACATTGTTGTTTTTGTTTTTTTTAACTTCACTTTCTCTACCACAGGCAAATGATCGACATCTAGAATCAGCAGGACAGACTGAGATCTTCCGAAAGCACCCCCGCAAAGCTTCCATCCTCAACATGCCACTAGTGACCACGCTCTTCTACTCCTGCTTCTATCACTACACCGAGGCTGAGGTATAGGCAGAATATGAAAGAAACACCCCACAAACTCTCATTGCATAAGAATGTAGTTTGAATCCAGTATTTTGATGTTTTCTATTAATAATGGGTGTATATAGTTCTCAGAAATCCACCTGGAGTCTTTCCTGGCCCTCAGGCAGGGATGAGCCAAGCGGGAAAAAGAGGTTTGTAAGGTCCTGTGTGGCTTTGGGTGAGCTGGGTGCTGGCAGAGCTATCCTTGGTGCTGTTTCCATTAGCAGTCTGACCAGAGGTCTGTGGCTGCAGATGGACTGACCTGGTGCACAGAAGAGCGGCCATGTGCCAGGTAGTGCAGATATGGTTTTTTTTTTCCTAAATTTTTATTTTTTATTTTATTTTTTATTTTTTTTTGAGTTAGAGTCTCACTCTGTCACCCAGACTAGAGTGCAGTGGCCGCTCCCGGCCACCGCAGCCTCGACCCGCTGGGCTCCGGTGATCCTTCCGCCTCAACTTTCCGAGTAGCCGGAAATACAGGCGTGCGCTACCATGCCCGGCTCATTTTGATTTATTGTAGAGATGAGGTCTCGCCAAGTTGCCCAGGCGGGTCTCAAACCCGCGGGCTCAGGCAATCCACTCACCTCAGCCTCCCCCCAAAGGCACGGGATTACAGGCTGCGCCACCGAGCCCAGCTTTTTCCTAAATTTTTAAAAGAAGTTTGGATTTAGTGATGACAGGACCTCTTCCCCTTATTTGGATTAGCAGAAAATTGGAAAAACACCATGCTTATTAACCCAATTCCTGATAGGCCAGTTTGTGGTGATAGCTGATTATTCCCAATGCAGCTCTTCTCTTAAATTAATTTCTGCATTTAGATGCAGAGTGAGATGTAGAAAGTTTGTATCATGAAAAATAAAATGGGAGCCGGGGTGGTAAATGGCAAAGTCAGCATCACTCAAGTTCCTTCTTTACTTTCATCCCAGGGGACATTCAGCAGTCCCATCAACCTGAAGAAGACATTTAAGGTAGGTATAAATTGTTCAGTGACTTATAAAAGTAGTATCAGGTAACTACATGAAGTGGATGTTGCTTTGAAACCCTGTATTGTTAAGTTTTATGATACTCAGGCTTGCAGTTAGAGAAGATGAGCTTATGGTGAGGGAGGACCAAATGACTTACAGCAGTGCTAGGGCTTGGGAATTAGGGGTTCTTGACGATGTGAGAAATGTACTGATTTTAAGAGGCAGAAATTGTATCAGGGAATATTTATGCCTGTCTCTTCTGAAATTCTCAAGCACCTCCACTGATGCGTTTCTACTTCCCGTTAATTTCTCTCGGTCTCTGCTTTCTAGATCCCAGACAAACAGTATGTGCTGACGGCCCTGGCTGCCCGCGCCAAGCTCCGAGCCTGGCATGATGTGGATGCCCTTTTCACCACAAAGGTGAGTGCCCTGGAACTGTTTTGTGCTGCGGAGGCCTTGGGAGAAAGGTTATCATATCATGTTATAAGCTCTGGTTATTGGTTTACTGTTTTTCTCCAACTTTTTATATTCCAGAATTTCAAACCTAAAGAAAGATGGAAGGAATAGTATAATGAAGAGTAATAGTCTTTACTCACTCACTATCTCATTAACATCTTTGCCATATTAGCTTTCTCTATTTCTATACATGTGCATTTTTTCCTGAAACATTCAAAAGTAAGTTGCAGGCTGGGCACAGTGGCTCACACCTATTATCCCAACACACCTATAATCCCAGGGTTGCCAAGGTGGGAGGACTGCTTGAGCCCAGGAATTCGAGACCAGCTTAGGCAACATAATCGGTTGTCATCGCTACCAAAAAATAAAAGAATTACCTGGGCGTAGTGGTACGTGCTTGTAGTCCCAGCTACTCAGAAGGCTGAGGCAGAAGGAACACCTGAGCCCAGGAATCTGAGGCTGCAACGAGCAGTGATTGTAGCATTGTACTCCAGCCAGGATGACAGGGTGAGACCCCAACTCAAAAAATAAATAAATACATAAACAAGAGGCTGTGATACCTCCCTGTCAGCTAGGATGCCGATCTCAGATTCTATCCTTGAGGCAATAAAGATGTGGTGGCGACTTCAAGGTTACTCTGCAGAAGAGAATAGAGGCAGCCAAGGAGAATGCTGTTGAACCAATTAGGAGGCTTTTGGAGAGATCCCAGCAAGACACGATGACGATGTGGACTTGGGAAATGGCAGAGGAGATGCAAAGTGTCCAGATTTCAGAGATGGAAAAAAGTCCTCAAAGGGAGATGTTTTGCCAGTGTAGAAGAGGTGAAACAAAAAATGGCAGAAACACGAGAAGGCATCAAAATTGACAAGTTCAAAAACTGTTTGAGCAGTGGAAAAAGCATCTTGGTAGATGTATTGCATCAAATGGAGACTACTTTGAAGGTGACTGAAGCTTAAACATGTAAGAATAAATATATAAATAAGTAAATGTAAGTTGTAGACATCATGATTCTTCTTCCTTATGTTCTTAAGCTTTTATCTCCTTCATAAGTACATTATTATTATCACTCACAAGAAATTTAACATTAATATCCATATTTAAGTCAGTTATTTATACCTGGTTTTGGTTTGTTCCTGTATTTTTTCTATCAGGATCCAACCAACGACCTGGCATTGAATTTGATTGTCAACTGTACACTGATTTACTTTTTGCATTGTATATATTTAAGGTATACAACACGATGTTTGCTATACACAAACATACTGAAATGGTTATACAGTCAAGCCAATGAACATCCATCATCTCACAGTTAACCCATTTTTTGTGAGTATGGCAAGTTCACCTAAAATCCACTTCCTCAGTAAAGCCCAGTTTGCAGCTCAATATTATCTGTAGTCCTCATACTGTACAATAGGCCTTTAGATTTGTTCATCCTGCGTAACTGCAACTTTGTACTCTTTGACCCTCATCTCCCTATTCTCCCCTTCTCTGGAAACACCTTTCTACTTTCTATGTATTCAGCACTTTTTAGAGCCCACATATGAGTGAGATCATGTCTGGCTTATTTCACCCAGGATAATGTCCTCTAGTTTCATCCATGGTGTCACAAATGTTAGGATCTCCATATTTTTTAAGACTGTGAATAACATTCCATTGTCTGTATTACCACAATTTTAAGAAATGTATCCATCCATTGATAGACACATTGTTTCCATATTTGGCTGTGAGAATAATGCCGCAGTAAACAAGGGAGTGCAGATATCTCTACAAGATGCTGGTTTCATTTCCTTTGGATATATACCCAGTAATGGGATTACTAGATCATATGGTAATACTATGTTAAAAAGTTTTTTTTGTTTGTGTTTTTTTTTTTAGCTTTTTTGGAGTTGGAGTCTCACTCCGTCGACTCACATCGTCCAGCGGGTCGCAGCTGTGGTGGCTATGAGCACACCACTGCACTCCACCCTGGGCAACAGAGTGAAACTCCAACTCAGAAAAAAGTTTTGAGAACCCTCCATATGGTTTTCCATGATGGCTCCACCAAGTTATATTCCCACCAACAGTATGCAAGGGGTGGGTCTCTTTTCTCCTTACCCTGGGCAGCGCTTGTTGTCTTTTATTAAAATAAATTTTGCTGTATATATTTGTTGTACAAGATGAGGTTATGAGATACATATAGATAGTAAATGGTTACTACAGTGAAGTAGATTAACATATCCATCATCTCACGTAGTTATCTTTTTGTGTGTTCAAGAACAACTAAACTCTACTCACTAGCAAAACTCTGATTACCGTACAATATTAGTAACTGCAGTCTTCATGTTTTTGCCTTGGCCCTCCGGCCCTTTGACCTGCATAACTGCTGCCTTGTAACCTTTGATCCACATCTTTGAATTTCTTCTTCCCTCCACCCCAACTCTGGTAGTCACTGTTTTAGTCTCTTCTCAACTTTTTTTATTTTATCTATCTATCTATCTATCTATCTATCTATCTATCTATCTATCTATCTATCTATCTGTAGTTGGAGTCTCACTCATTGCCCAGGCTGGAGTACAGTGGCACGCTCACAGCCACCCCAGTGTTGACCTGCTGGGCTCCAGCGATCCTTCTGCCTCAGCCCTCAAGTAGCCGGAACTACAGGCATGCGCTACCATGTCCAGCTAATTTTTTATTTATTGTAGAGTGGAGGTCTTGCCAGGGTGCCCGGGCTGGTCTCAAACCCACAGGCTCAGGCAGTCCACTCACCTCAGCCTTTCCAAGTGCTGGGATTTCAGGCTGAGCCACTGAGCCCGGCCAACTTTTTTATTTTTAGATCACACATATAAGTGAGATCATGCAATATTTTCTTTTTGTGTTTGGCTTATAACTTAGCATAATGCCCCCCAGGTTCATCTATGTTGTGGTAAACGGCATGATCTTTTTTGTTTTGAGGCTGAATAATATTCCTGTGTATGTGTGTGTGTGAGACAGTTTTGTCTGTCAGTGAACACTTAAGTTGTTTCCTTGTCTTGACTGTTGTGAATAATGTTGCAGTGAGGCAGATGTCCTTTTACAAGGTGGTGATTTCATTTCTTTTGGGTATATACCTGGAAGCGGGATTACTCGGTCATACAGTAGTTCTATTTTTAATTTCTTCAGGAACTCCCATACTGTTTTCTACAGTGGCTGCACCACCTACACTGGCACCCACAGTGCACATCCCTTTTCTCTGCATCCTAGCCCTATACTTGTTAGCTCCTACCAGAGACAGGCAGGAGGTGGTCCTCCTTGTGGCTTGGATCTGCAATGCCTTGCTGATGATGAGTGATGCTGAGTCCTTTTCCACATGCCTGTTGGCCATTTGTACATCTTCTCTGGAGAAACTTCCATTTGGATCTTTTGCCCATGTTTGAATCTGATAATTTGTTTTACTGCTATTGAGTTGTGTGAGTTCTCAGTACTCCTGACCTCAAGCGATCCTCCCATCTTGGCCTCCCACAGTGTGGGGATTACAGGCATGAGCCACCATACTCAGCCTCAACTTCATTCTTTTGCATGTGGATATTCAGTTTTCCCAGCACCATTTATTGAAGAGAACTTTTCCCATTGTGTCCTCTTGGTGCGTTTTTTGAAAGTTATCTGACCATGTATACATACTTGAGTTTATTTCTAGGTTCTTTGTTCTGTTCCACCGGCCTGTGTGTTTGTTTTTATGCCAGTACAATATTGTTTTCATTACTATAGTTTTGTAATATAATTTAAAATTATGAAATGTGATGCCTCCTAATTCGTTTTTCTTTAACATTGATTGTTTTGGTCTTTGGTGGTTCTACACAAATTGGTTTACTTTTCTTTTTGAGTCAGAGTCTCACTCTGCCTCCCGTACTGGAGTACAGTGGCATGAACATGGCTCACTGCAGCCTTATACTCCTGTGCTGAAGAGCTCCACTCTCCTTAGCTTCCCAAGTAGCTGGGATTACAGGTGGGCACCACCACACCCAGCTAACTTTTTGGTTTTTTGTAAAGATGCAGTCTTCCTTATGTTACCCAGGCTGGTCTCAAACTCCTAGGCACAAGTAAGTGCTGGGATTACAGGCATGATCTGCCACACCCAGTCCTGGTTTACATTTTAAATATCTATTTTCCATTATGTGTTTCAATTTTTTTTGTTCTTCCCCCTTGTTAATTGTTTTATTAGTTATATTGACTACCAAAGCAATACCTGCCTATATCAAAATCAAACACTTTATGAAAGTATATAAATAATTAAGTTCTTTCATTGTGTGCCTGCTGCTGTCTCACTCTCTTCCTCAAGGCAAACACTGTGAAAAGTTTGATGGGTAGCTTTCCAGACCTTTCCTCATGAATTTACGAATAAACATCTATGTATACATATAAAGATTGAGAGGATAGATTTTTTTTCTATCCTCTAGGGTTATACTACAAATATTAAGTAGATTACACCATTTAGCAGTAGTTCGTGGCTTTTTCTTCCCACCCTCTCAAATCCCTTGACTTCTCTGCAAGATTCATGTCTCATCACTTCTCTATTCCTCACCTCCATTCCCTTTATTCTGCTCTGACTGTAAAACAGAGAGAGGTTAGCCCAGAGTGTGTCGAGTGTGTCTGGCCTAGCTCCTGCTGCCCCATCTTCCTTTTTCAGAACTGGCTGGGCTACACCAAGAAGAGAGCACCCATTGGCTTCCATCGGGTTGTGGAAATTTTGCACAAGAACAGCGCCCCTGTCCAGGTAATGGCTCCTGAGGAGAGTTGGGTACAAGATACCCAGGTGACCTCGCTTAGCCTCTTGCTAGTCAGTGCTGGGAGACTGGATCTGTTCTTATTTTCCCTCAAAGGCAGCACAGTGGGTGCACTGGGCCTCGAGGTAGAAGAGACCAGGGAGGGAAGTTCTCTGCCCTTTAGAAGTAATTCCAGACTGTCCTCTCTGAGGGGCATCTGCTGCGTTTGGCTTGTGTGAGCCCTGATGTACTGCCCAAATTACATGAAAGGAGAACTCACTGAGAAAAGCCATCAAGGAGCGGTGGGTACAGCACTGCATGGTCACGGGACACTTCCACTGCTGCTGTGTGCATTTGGCTCTCTGGGATAAGGAAGCTCACCTCATGTCCCAGGTCACCTCATCTCCCATTACAGAGCAATCCTGTGGTTGGTGATGGGAATTGTAGACGTTGGACGTTGAGCTCTTTGCCTTCTTCGGGACTTTTTTTCTATCTTGTAGAGCTGTGTGTTTTATGATCTTGGTGGAATCATTAATCAGAAGTACCTCTTCCCACAGATACTACAGGAATATGTCAATCTGGTGGAAGATGTGGACACAAAGTTGAACTTAGCCACTAAGTTCAAGTGCCATGAAGTCGTCATTGATGTGAGTCCTCAGGAAATGAGAACCCTGAGTTAGCTCCTCAGTGGAGGGTGGGGGGTTGCAGCATTCTGTCCTAGACCCTGAGGTGCTTCCAGCAGTTTTGGCAAGAATGAGTGTGGATATCAACATTCCTGTATTATTTTTCCAGCCCTCTGACTGGTTTTCTGTGCTTTTGTAAATTTGTTGCACTTGGAGAACCCATAGAACTGAATTAAGCTATAAGCTATGTAGAATTCTCTCCACCATGAATTCTGTGAGTATTGGACCCACTGTCATCCCATTATAGTCTCTTGATCTCTACTTGAGCTTTGATCAAAATGATAGTGATGAAAAGAAATAGCTCTTCGTGCAGTGAGGGATTATTTCTACTACATTGACATGCACCTGTAATCCCAGCTACTTGGAAGGCTGATGAGAGAGGATTGCTTAAGCCCAGAAGTTTGAGACCAGCCTGGGCAACATAGCGAGACACCCCCCCATCTCAAAAAAAAAAAAAAAACCCTAATACAGAAGGCTGTGGGGGTATATACTGTTCATTTGTTTTGGTATGCAGACCTGCCGGGACCTGAAGGATCGCCAACAGCTGCTAGCGTATAGGAGTAAGGTAGAGAAAGGGTCAGCTGAAGAGGAGAAGATTGACGCCATTCTCTGCAGCTCGGTGAGCACCTGCATCTTTCCCCTCCAGCAGGCTCAGGAGACAGTGCACAAAGTAGCATCCCATGCATGTTCCCAAGGCCAGGACAGGATTGTAGGTAGCTGAGGCACGTGGATGTCAGACTCTCTTGGGGGTCGAAAGGCCAAAAGCACTGCTTTCAACAGCAGAAATTACTCCTGAGATGTGGGATGATAGGGTATTTTGGGGACCCCGGGCTGAGATTTAACTGTCATGCTCTGATAATTGTTAAAACTAGAAGGTAGGTGAAACTAAATATTGGAAGTATAAAAACAAATTCAGAACGAGGCTGTGTGTCTCCTGAAATGGATGTGACCCACCTGTTGGAAATAAGCAGTGGGTGAAACAGATGTCAGCGATCTGGAGAGCACAGCCGGTTCGTCTCTCATAGCATGAAATGACTGAGCTGTTAATATGGAACTTAGTTCCCTGTTAGGTATTTTGGGACATACCTAAAGCTGGTGAATCTTGCTCCTGAGGAAGCAGACCCAGAATACATGACCTACACTGGGCTTGTAAAATACAGAATAGGTGTTTAATCCATCTTTGAATAAATGAACTTTTCCACATATTTTAAAAAATTCTCAGCAACCCCTCCCGTTCGATTCTTTTTTTCCTTACGTCGCCTGGCTGTGACCCTTGTTTTATTGCATTCTCTCTAACTTGCTGCAGAAGTAAGTGAGAACTGATCACACACTGCCATTGTTTCCTCTTTCCACAGCAAATTCGGTGGAAGAATTAAATGGCATTAGCTACTCTGAAGCCAGCCTCATTTCTTCCCTTTCTGCCTGTGAAAGCCGAGGGAGCTCTTCTTTGGGAGAGTTACAGCATCACATCGCTTGGGCCCCTTACCAACGTCAGGGCCTGCCACTCTTGACAGAAACCAGGCCCTGGGCACAGATCGCTTCAGACTAATCTTCTGTCCAAAGGACATCACCTGAGGATCGAGATCCAAAGCTCTGACTCGTGCAAATGATTCTCTCCACCTGGTGCTCGTGTGAAGGTGGGAGTGATTGCTGGACTGGGCTCATACTGGGTAAAATGTCACTTGGTCTGAGAAAAGCGACTGTTCCAGAGAGGAAGAGGTGCAGGCATCACAGGGCAGCCACTCCATTCCTCTCGGCTAATTATGATCCAGGACTTGATGCTGGACGTTGGCAGTTCTGCTCTGAATGAAGTCAGAACAGAACCAAAATGGCTCTCTTCCAGGGCACAGGAAGGGGTGTCAGCATTGCCCAGGACATGTGGGAGACACACTCACACCAGACTGCACAGTCCCCCAGGTTGTGACAGATGTTGCCCAGAGTTGTGTTTTCTCAGAGTTGTGTATCCCCCTGCTGCCCCTGCTGTCTCTGTTCAAAAGCTGAAGGTTCCTTTCTCACCTGCACAGATAACCTTGTCTGGGTGATGAGACATCCCCCTTACCTTTTCCTCAACTTCTCCCGTACCAGACCTATAACCTTAAGTGGAGCTCAGATGCAGCAAAGTGCTGGAGAGTTCACCCTTTATGCAAACATCTCGTCATTTCACCAGGAGCTTCCAGAATTGGACCTGGGCGAAATTCAGCAGCATTTCTGTCAGGATATTTCCATGGAGGTTTTCTTTCCACACTTGGTTTTTGAGAGGACGTATTCTATAATGCCAGATTCCTGCCCTGTATCAATATTCACATCTCTTCTCTGACTGAGTTGGGTTTTCCTAACATGCCTAGGCTTCTAGTAAAGCTGTTCCTTCTTTGGTGCCTTCTCTTCCCCTCCTGGTTGTTTTGTGCAGAATGATAAGATAATTGCTCAATGTCTTGGGATCACTGCAGTCTCCCTCAGTGGCTGCATTTCGCAGCCTGTCACTACATGTCAAGTTAGCGACTCATAGTGCCATGGCAAAGCAGGGTGGTGTCGTTAAAAGAAACAGCACTGAGCTGGGAGACAAGACCTGAAGTCTTTCCCCAGCTCTGGCTCTAACAAGCTCTGCGGTGCTGGGTGGATCCCTTCCTCTCTGGACCTATTACTTCCATCTGTTTGTGAGGGCATGCCAACCTGAGACTTTGTTGAGTTCACTGCTGTGACTGTGGAGTGGGAAAAGTGGCAGGAAGAAGAGAGAAGGGGCTCACACAGGGCCCATAGTGAGCTTTCAGGTTTGTGGGTCCCAACAGGAGGCAGTTTTACCCCTCAGGAGACACTTGGCAATGTCTGAAATCACTTTTTCTTGCCACACTGGGGGTCCTACTGGCATGTAGTGGGTGGAGGCAAGGCATGCTAGTAAACATCCTATTATGCACAGGGCGGTCCCCCACAAAAGAGAACTGTCCTGCCCAGATGTCAGTAATGCCAGTGTTGAGAAACCCTACTTCTGGTGGGTCAAACTCTGTTTCTGACTCCACTTTGCTGTTCTGGGTAACCTCATATGTAGTTCCTTACTTGGTCATCCTTGGCATTGAAGAAGCAGGAGTTTAATTTGTTAGATTGTAAGGTTACTGACTCTTCTTCAAAGAAGCAGTGGTAACTTAACTAACTAGGATTTATTCAGAGAAGCAGAACTACTAGAAGTATATATACATTATCTAATCTATCCTACATACGCAGTTTGTTAGAGGGATTTGACATTTCTCAAGTATGGCAGCTAGAGACATAGTCTAAGGTAATTGTCTTTATGTCTAATGGTAAAACTTGAAATCCGCAGGGCAGGTGGTGGGGAAGGGGAGGTAGGTGAACAGTGAGGGGGAGCTGGGACAAGCTAGAACCCACGAGAATGGACTGGGACCCATGGCAGTCCCCACTGCCTCCAACCTTAATGAAGTGGGTATCCTGCAGGAAAAGCTGGTGGTCTTTGTCATGGAACTGAAAATCACCTGGCCCAGGACTCAGCAACTGAAGGAGCATCCAGGGGAATGTGTAGCAGTTACAGCAACAGCTGCCCCACACCAGCAAGGTACCCAGCCGATAAGCAGCAACATGAGTGAACTACCAAGTACCTGCCCGACCTTGCAAGCTGAAACACAAGCCGGTTACTGTTTCATTTTCACCTTCTCAATCTTGCCCCAAAATACCTCCTGTGGCCCACACTAACCCAAAATACACAGGGAAGGGAATTCTGGAGAACGTAGTCCAGCCTAGCCAAGGTGATGTGTTATAATCCTCATTTTTAAGAACGCATTAGTAAAGGATAGGCCTGGAATTCATGTTTGTGTAACTTGTGTACTATATTGGTCATGCAAATCTAACAGGTTTTGAGCTTCTTTTCCTTCTAAGCAGGAAACATCACTTGCAACATTAGGATGACCTCCTCACTGTTTGGGTGTAAGAAATTGGTTCTTAGGTTTGGTGAGATCTTTCATGCTCCTCTCTTCAAGTGTGGAGACTTTTTTTTTTTTTTTACAGAGATTGTCATGTAGCAGCCTTCCTATAAGAGGAATTAGAGAAGCCAGACATAAAAGGTCACAATTTATATGAAATCTCTGGAATAGGTAAATCCATGTAGACACAGCAAATTGGTGGTTCCAGAGGCTGAAGGTGGGGAGGGGTGGAAGTAACTGCTTAATGGGTGTGGAGTATGAAAACGTCTTGGAGCTAGAGAGTGGTTGCACAACATTCTGAATGGCTCACTGAATTGTTCACTTTATAATGGCTCATTTTATATGAATATCATCTCAAAAGTTTTATTGATTTATTGAACACGAAAAGAAGGGGTTACCAACATAACTCAAGTAGGGCTAAGATCTGTGAGATATTCCAGTCTGAAAAAACCTAGAAATCCAGAATCTTCTCTTGGGAAAAGGAGGGTCCCATACTGCCCTCACATACTCCTGGAAGTTCCACAGAAGTAACTCATGTTCTCATGTTCAGGCCAGGAAAAGTGGAGCTGGCTCCTTTAAGACTCAGAGACTGGTAGCTAAGGAGTCATAATGACAAGCTTCTCAGGCAATTCTCCTTAGAAATGTAGTCCTTACCACTCAGGACCAGAAGTACTGAGGAGTGGAGCCAATCTGTGGTTGGTGACCGATGTTTAAAGATAGGTTTATATATCTCTGGGTTGATTTTATGAAATCTGGATGCCCCTGCCCTCGACAAGGAATCAGTGATATTTAGTTGGGACCTTTTTCTACCCTGTGGGGAACACAGAATTTAGTGACAGGGAAGAATTTCTTTGAAATGTAGTCCTGTGATTTCTAAAACCTAGGAGGGAATGGAATGGAGATGGTCCTAGCCTAAGAACACTATAAAAACCCATTGCTAATGTGAATTCATCTACAGAAAAATGTGCCTGTAGCCTGTGTGGAGAAATATTATTTGGGTTTCTGTTCAGATTTTTCATGAGTCCAGGATTCATGGGAAGTCAGTGATTAGAAATTCTTAAGGACCCACATTCTAAGAGAGACTGAACTCCAAGTTCAGAAAGGTAAGAAGAGAGGTGCTGAAGCCCACCATCGTGAGTGCTTGTGACCTAGGCGTACATTCCATCATAGACATGCCCTCCTGCACAGACCCCTCTTCTTCCAGGACAGGAAGCCAAATTGACTAGTGTCTGTCACTGCAGGAGATGGTGGCTTGGAATGGACATGCTAGAGGACCTTAAGTCCCTGCAATTTGAATCTGGGATTCCAGAGGAAGATCATATATGGCTATATTTGCAGGGCCGTTCTCGGGGACTGATGGTCGAGTCCTGTGCCCATGCAACCTTCTTCTGCAAACTCTTACGGAATTTGAGGTAAGCTAGGTTTGCAAGTTCAGGAAAATGGGCAAGCATCTGCTAGTTCAAGTGGCCTAAACTTTTTATATTGAAGGATAAGTTTGGTTACCTTTTCCAACCTAGAGTCAATTGCTCCTGATCTCAAAGAACCAGGAAAATCCATACCAGAATCCTCTGACTGTGGTTACATAATAAAGCATGGATTAGTGGTGATTGCCTTTTAGTGGATGAATTGGTTAAATGATCATTCATCCACTCATTCATCAGGACTACCAGATTGTCCTCTACAGCTGTTAGTGACTAGCATTCCTTGCCTATTAGCAAGGAATGTAAATACAGTCAGTTCTTCCTTTGGGGGCTTAGCTAATGGTGGAATGCTCCCTCAAAGGAAATCTACCTGAGATTTTGCAGTCCTTATGCCAGATGACTTACTTGAAACCAGGAATGTTGATTTGCAGAGAAGTCCTGGGTCCAGTTGTTCTAATATTTTTCTACAATGTGGTTTCTGACACTTAAATAGAAAGTGAGTGTGAGCCAGTTACCTAGAATTAGCCTCCTGAATCCTGTAACTCTGGGTAATTCTGGAGTTACCTTCTCACTCTACTTCTCAACTTACTTTTCTTTGAACTTAGATTATTTCCTGGGTAGTGGAGCCAGATCTGAATTGAACATGTTTATAGATATAGCAAACACCCAAGGAGGTAGCCTGTTTAATGAGTTTGCTGATGGGCTTTACTGACAAGGGTTTAGAAGCCTATTGGCTGTACCCAAGATGACTGGTGAGAAAACAATATATTAAATTTGTAGGTGGGGATTTTATGTTTGAAAGGATCAGGCACTAATAAAAAGTGCTGTTCTTTCAACCAAGAGAGAAGCCTTAAGTAGATTGTGACTTGTGATGCTTAAATTAAAAATCCAGAGCTTTAAGGCTGATTTTTACAGAAATACAGAAGAAATATGTCTGTCTTATAACAGCAAAAGTAATACTTTAAGTATTCAGAGATCTGACTTTGTTCAACTTAAGCCAAAAGAAATGTATCCAGTACCAATAGTATGGTGAAACTCTGGAAAGAATAGTCTAACATCCTTCATCTTCAATTTTTCAAGTCTGTTTTGTTTTTATAAACCATTTACTTTTATAAGTAATAACATTCTTAAAAAGCTAAGTTATCTGGTTTCCCAAGTCTGTGCACAATTGAAATAGCAAACCAGAAAGAGGAGGTATATGGTAGGAGAGAGATGCCCTCATCCTAATAGGAATGAAAACTGATGGTTGTCTGAGAGTGGCATCAGCAAGGTGGAGAAATGGGAAGCTCCACACCTTGTAACTCCACAGAGATACTAACTTAATAATGCTGTATGGTCCAAAAGCCTTTATGAAAACTTCAGGAACCAGTGAAAAAGTTGTAGTACCCCAGGCAAGTACAAAGCCAAGAATAGGATCATTAAAGGAGCAAGAAAAGCCATTGCACTTCACCTGAGACAGTTCAGTGTTCAGGAGAAAATGCCTCCATTTGTGACTTCTCCCTTGGAGGGAAAGAAAAAAGGTGGAGCATATGTCTAATGTTCCAGCTTCTCAGAGGCTGTCTGAGGGATTGGCTTTTGTCAAATGATTGTCAAATGACAAAGAACCAACATGTTTTGGATGAGAACAAAGAAAAGCTCAGTGGTTTGTTGCAGCATGTAGAACCTGCAGTACTGCAGATAGATACCAGATAGAGCAAGAGATTATGAGTCCCTGCAAAAGAAACAGGCAAACCTCTCTAACTGGAAAATTGCAAATATACATCCTGAGAAGACATATTCCCAGAAAAGATTTGAAGAGGGCCCCAGAATCTATAGCTGGGCTGACTGGTAAAAGTCTTCCCCTGTACAAAACCAGTCTGTAAAGACTGGGAGAGGTAGTGACTGTTTTTTCAAATTCCCAAGTTCCAGCAAAAAATATCAAGGCATATGATGAAACAGTGAAGCATGACCCAATCACAGGAACAAACTAAATCTCCAAAAAGCAATCTTAAAGAAACAGAACTATGAGCTACCTAACAAAAAATTTAAAATAATAATCTTAGACTTAATGAGCTACAAGAGAACACAGATAAAGAACTTAATGAGCCGGCTTGATGGCTCAGCCTGTAATCCCACGCCTTGGGAGGCTGAGGTGAGTGGATTGCCTGAGCCCATGGGTTTGAGACCCACCTAGGCAACTTGGTGAGACCTCATCTCTACAATAAATCAAAAAATTAACCAGGCATGGTAGCACACGGCTGTAGTTCCAGCTACTTGGAAGGCTGAGGCAGAAGGATTGCTTGAGCCCAGCAGGTTGAGGCTGAAGTGGCCGGGAGTGGTCACTGCGCTCCAGTTTGGGTGACAGAGTGAGACTCCAACTCAAAAAAAAAAAAAGAACTTAATGAAATTAGGGAAGCAATACATGAACAAAATGAGAATATGAATAAAGAGAAAAACTATGAAAAGGAACCAAACAAATTCTGGAGCTGAAGATCACAACTGAACTGAAAAAAAAAATCACTAGAGTGGTTCAATATCAAACTTGATCAAGCAGAAGAAAAAAAATCAGTGAACTCAAAGGTCATTTGAAATTATCAAATTGGAAGAGCAAAAAGAACGGAAAAAACCCTGAAGAAAGTCTAAGGGATTTACAGAACACCATCAAGTGAGCCAATATACACATTAGGGGAATCTCAGAAGGAAAAGACAAGCAGAGAAAGGTAGAGAGAGCCTATTTGAAGAAATAATGGCCAAAAAAGTCCCAAATCTGAGGAAGGAAATGAACATCCAAATTTAAGAAGCTCAAAGGACTCCAACTTGACTGAACCCAAAGAGGACCACACAGAGACATAAACTGTCAAAAGTCAAAGACAAAGAATATTGAAAGCAGCAAGAAAAAAGCAACTTGTTACACACAAGAGAGTTTCCATAAGATTATCGATGGGTTTCTCAGCAGAAACATTACAGGCTAAAAGGGAGTACTTTGATATATTCAAAGTACTGAAAGAAAAACTGGCAAAACCATCCTTCAAAAATCGAAAGAAAAATAAAGACCTTCCTAGATAAACAAAAGCTGAGACAGTTAATCACTGCTGAACCTGCCTGACAAGAAAGGCTGAAGGGAGTCCTTAAGTTTGAAGCAAAAGGATGCTAGACAACAGCACAAAAGTATACAAATATATAAAACTCTCTGGTAAAGACAAAGATATAGGCATACACATAGTCCTATAATACTGTAATGGATGGTGCCTAAATTATTTTTAATTTTGGTATAGGATTTAAAAGATAAACGCTTAAAATAATCAGTACTGTTTATATTGATGGATACAAAATATAAAAGATATAATTTGTGACATCAATATAAATAATAAAAATCACAATGACATCCACTTGTATCCATTCACTAAAAGGAAATCACCACTAATCTACGATTTGTTCTGTAACCACAGTCAGGAGATTTTCCTGGTCCTTTGAGATCACAAAAAAATCGTTAAAAGGGTGGAATAGATAAAGAAGGTAGAATTTATGATTGTGATTGAAGTTAAACTGTTATCAATTTAAAACAGGTTGTTGTAACTCTAAGATTTTTATGTAATATCTTATGGTAATGACAAAGAAAATGCCAGCAGAAGATACACAAGAAAATAAGAAAGGAATCAAATTATGTCATTACAAAAAAATCAGTGAAACACAAAGAAAGGGAGCAAGTGAGGAAGAGAGGAACAAAATAACTACAAGACATATAGAAAACAGCAAAATGGCAGTGGTAAGTCCTTTCCTATCAATAATTATTTTAAATGTAAATTGATTAAACTCCTTAATTGAAAGACACAGAGTGACTGAATGGATTTTTAAAAAGCACAACAAGGTCCAACCTATATACTATCTACAAGAGACTCATTTCAGATGTTAGGACATACACAGGCTGGAAAAAGCTATTCCACACAAATGGTAACCAAAAAAGAGCAAAGGTAGCCATACTTGTATCAGACAAAATAGACTTTAAGTCAAAAACTGTCATGAGAGACAAAGAATGACATCATATGATGATTAAAAGATCTCCAGGAATATATAACAATTAAATATGTACTTAACATCATAGAATTCAAATGTATGAAGCAAATATTGACAGAATTGAAGGCACACAATAAATAGTAGCAGATTGTGTGTGTGTGTGTGTGTGTGTGTGTGTGTGTGTGTATATATATACATATACATATATATATATATTTTTTTAACGTGCACATGCATGTTTATTGCAGCATTATTTACAATAGCAAAAACATGGAACCAACTGTGCTGCCCATCAAAACTGGACTGGATAAAAAATAGTAGCAGATTGTAATACCTTACTTTCAATAATGGTTAGAACAACCAGATAGAAGTTCAGTAGGAAACGAAGAACTTGAACCACACAGTAGATCAATTGGAACCTAACAGATAAAAGCAGAACACTCTACCCAACAGCAGCAGAATATACATTCTTCTCAAGTGTGCATGGAACATTCTCCAGGATAGATCACATGTTAAATCACAAAACAAGTCTTAACAAATCTGAGAAGATTCAAATCATACCACCTACCTTTTTTTAACCACAGTGGAATGAAACTAGAAATGAATAGCAAAGGGAAAACTGGAAAATTCACAAATATGTGGAAATTAACAAACTCCTGAATAACCAATGGTTCAAGGAAGAAATCACAAGGACGATTTGAAAATATCTTGAGACAAATGAAAATGAAAACAAACGTCAAAACTTATGGGCTGCAGCAAAAGGAGTACTGAGAGGGAAGTCTATAGGGGTAATGCCAACATTAAAAAAGAAGAAAGAGCCGGGCTCAGTGGCTCAGCCTGTAATCCCGTGCCTTTGGGAGGCTGAGGTGAGTGGATTGCCTGAGCCCATGGGTTCGAGACCCGCCTGGGCAGGTGAGACCTCATCTCTACAATAAATCAAAAAAATCAGCTGGGCATGGTAGTGTGCACCTGTAATTCCGGCTACTCGGAAGGCTGAGGCGGAAGGATCGCCGGAGCCCAGCAGGTTGAGGCTGCGGTGGCCAGAAGCGGCCACTGCACTCCAGTCTGGGTGACAGAGTGAGACTCCAACTCAAAAAAAGAAAGATCTCAAATCAACAACCTAACTTTACACCTCAAGGAACTAGAAAAAGAAGAACAAGCTAAATCCAAAGTTAGCAAAAGGAAGTAATTAGAGCAGAAATAAACAAAATAGAGAATGTAAAAATAATAGAAAAAAATAAGAGCTGTTTTTTAAAAAAAGATCAACAAAATGGACAAAACCTTACTAGACTGGTTAAGAAAGAGAAGAATCAAATAACAAAAATGAGAAATGAGCCAGGTTCAGTGGTTCATTCCCATAACCCCAGCACTTTGAGAGGCCGAGGAGGAAGGGTTGCTTGAACCCAAGAGTTTGAGACCAGCCTGGGCAACCTAGTGAGACCTCAGCTCTACAGAATCAAAAAATTAGCCAGCATGGTGTCATCTGCCTGCAGTCCCAGCTGCTCAGGAGGCTGAGGCAGGAGGGCCGGGCCCAGAAAGCTAAAGCTGCAGTGAGCAGCTATTGTGCCACTGTACTGCGTCTGGATGATAGAGCAAGACTCCAACTCAAAAAATAAAAATAAAAAAATCAGAAATGAAAGAAGAGACATTAAAACTGATATCACAGTAATAGGAAAGATCATAAGAGACAACCATGAACAATTATATAGCAACACATAGAAAAACCTAGAAGAAATGGAAAAATTCCTAGAAACATGTAATCTAACAGGACTAAATCATGAAGAAACTAAAAGTCTGAACAGACTTATGACTAGTATGATTGAATTAGCAATCCAAAAAACCTCCCACAAATAGCCCAGGACCAAATGGCATTACTGGAAAATTCTGCCAAGTGTTTAAAGAATTAACACCACTTCTTTTCAAACCCTCCAAAAAAAAAAAATTTAAGAGGAGAAAGCAGCACTTCCAAACTCATTTTATGAGACCAGCATTATCCTGATACCAAAACCAGACAAAGACATTACAAGAAAACTACAGACCAATACCCCTGGTGAATATTGATGCCAAAAATTCTCAACAAAATGCTAGCAAAATGAATTCAACAACATTAAAAGAATTATACACCATAACCAAGTGGGATTTATTTCTGGAATGCAGGATGATTCAACACACAAAATCAATAAAATACACTACATTAACAGAATGAAGGACAGAAGTCATGTGATCATTTAAATTTATGCAGAATATACATTTGACAAAATTTAACACCCTTTCATGATAAAAACACTCAACAAACTGGAAGTAGAGGAAAATTACCTCAACATAATAAAGGCTGTATATGAAAAGTCCACAACTAACATCATACCCAATGATTGAAAAAAAAAAAAAAAAAGCTAAAAGCTTTTTCTCTAACACCAGAAACAAGGCAAGGATGCCTACTCTCACCACTTCTATTCAACATAGTACTGGAAGTCCTAGCCAGAGCAATTAGGCAAGAAAAAGAAGAATACAGAAAAGACATCCAAATTGGAAGGGAAGAAATAAAATTATCTCTATTCACAGATGACGTGATCTTAAATGTGAAACCCTAAGGACTTTATTTTAAAACACTGTCCAGAATTAGTAAACAATTCAGCAAAGTTGCAGGATGCAAAATCAACATACAAAAACTATTTGCATTTCTGTACACTAACAGTGAACAATCTGAAAAGAAAATTAATAAAACAATTCCATTTACCATACCATCAAATAGAATACAATACTTAGTGATAAACCTTGAAAGATGTGTACACTGAAAACTATAAAACATTGCTGAAAAAAATTAAGGAAGAAACAAATAAATGGAAGGACATCCCATGTTCATGGATTGGAAGGCCTAGTAGTATTAACATGTCCATACTACCCAAAGCAATCTACAGATTCAGTGCAATTCTTATGAAAAATCTCAATGGCTTTTTTTTTTTTTTTTTGTATAAACAGAACAAAAACCTCCAAAATTCATATGAATGAAGCTTGAGAACATTATCCGAAGTGAAATAAACCAGTCACAAAAAGACAAATATTGCATGATTCCACTTAGATAAGGTACCTAAATTGCTAAATGGAAACAAAAAATAGAACAGTAGTTCCAGAACTTAGGGGAGAGGGAAAAGACATGTTCAAAAGGAGTAGAGTTTCAGTTTTGCAAGGTGGTATGTATTTTTCATCATGGTAAAAAGATATATATAACAAAATTACCATCAAAACCATGCTTGCCGTATAAAAGAAAGTTAGAGCAGAGAATATCTGAGGTTGACAGTTGAGAGCTACAGTGTGTGCGTGCATCTATGTATGTATGTATCTATTCATTCTCCAGAGACTTATTACATAAGAATCAAACTTCCAGATGTCTCTCAAGTGGATCACTGAACTTGGCCACTCCTGACAAGAAGGAGTTACAGGTGGGCATCATTGGAGGCGGCCACCTTGGGAAGCAGCTGGCTCGCACACTGATGCAACTTGTCCCCGTCCCTGCTGAGAGCCTGAGGATCTCCACTCGGAGGCCAGAGGCCCTGGGTGAGGAGCAGTGTGTGATTGAAAGGGGCTTGGTTGTGCTGTTTGGGTGTGGTGAAGTCCTTTTAGAAGAGCCCCTCTCCGCAAGGATTGCTTGAGCCCAGGAGTTCAAGACCTGTCTGGGCACCATAGCAAGACCTCCTCATCTCTATGAAAAAACAAAAAAATGAGCCAGGCGTGGTGGCACATGCCTGAGGTTGCAGCAACTTGGGAGGCTGAGGAGGGGGATTCCTTCAGCCCAGGAGCCTGAGGCTGTGATAAGCTGTCTGGGCAACAGAGTGAAACCCCAACTCAATGAATAAATAAATGAATAGGTCTGTTCCTCCCTTTCTCGCTCCAAGAGGAATCCTTGCATAGGGCCTGCTGAGCTCTCAGTTTAGTAGCCCTGAAAAAGTTAGAAAGATAGCTTTCTACCTTGTTCCTTAAAACAACTTTTTCCTCCATTTGCATGTTTTATATCCATTTCTCCTCCCTGTGCCCTCAGTGGTGAATTATCTTTCTGGGCCTTTGACACAGGGAGGCTTTCCATATAGGGATCAAATCTTCTAACTGATCCAGTTAGAGTCTGGTGGGTGTTAAGCAGTTCCAAACTATTGCATTTGGTCTTATATTTTTAAAAATAAGATTTACTGAATTTTTTTGAGTTGGGGGTCTCACTCTTTTGCCCAGGCTGGAGTGTGGTAGCATGATCATGGCTCACCGCAGCCTCCAACTCCTAGGCCCAAGGTGATCCTCTGGCATCAGCCTCTCAAGTAGCTGGGACTACAGTCATGTGCCACCACACCTGGCTAACTTCTTATATTTTTTTGTAAAGATGAGGTCTCATTATATTGGCCAGGTTGATCTCAAGCAATCTGCTCCCCTCCCCCACCTGCCCCCTACATCCACCTCCCAAAGTAATGGGATTACAGGTGTGAGCCACTGCACCCAGCCTACAATAGAATTATATCAGTATGAGATTAATTTCAATACAAAAAAGATTTTAAGGTTGTATAGTATTCTAAAGTATGGAGGTACCATAATGTATGTAATACACATAATGTTTTTAACTGTACCTTATTTAGTTGAACTTTCTTGTACATACTTTTCAAAATAAGTTATTAGGTCAAAGAATAGGTACAGCTTTATTAAAACAGTATTTGAATACAGTAAATTGCACATAAGTAAAGGATACAATTTGATGTTTTGACACACTTGCACCTGTGAGACCAGCAACACCATCCAGGTAATGAACGCGTCCCTTCACTCCCCAGAGTTGCCTCTTGATGTGTGTGAGCCTCTCTCTCTACCTCCCTGCTGCTCCCTACTCAAGAAACCAATGATCTCCTCTGACACCAGAGATTAGTTGGCATTTTCTAGAATTTTATATAAATGGAATCACACAGTTTGCAGGTTTTTTTTTTTTTTTTTTTTCCGGGCTGACTTCTTTTACTCTGCATAATTAGTTCAAAATATATTCAAGTTTTTTCATGTAAAAACTTTTCATATCCAAATTCTTTCAACTTCCAGATGGTATTTCATCACATGATTATTCCACAGCTTATTCATCTGTTGACTTAGGTTGCTTCCAGGTGTGGGTTATTACAAATAAAGTTGCTATGAATATTTGTATACAAGTGTTCATGTGGGCAACTGCTTTCATTTTTCTTGGGTAAATACCTGGTCGTGAAATGACTGGGTCATGTTTAATTTTTGAAGAAACTTCTAATCTATTTTTGCAAATTGACATCAAAAAAAGTTTTCAGGTATAAAGTTTAACCAGCATTGTATAAGAACACCTGTTTCACTCCACCTTTTTCAGTGCTGGGAGACATTTTCTTTTTTTCTTTTTTTTGAGTTGGGGTCTGACTCTGTTGCCCAGGGTGGAGCACAGTGGCACCGTCATGACTCACTGCAGCCTAGACCTCCTGGGTTCAGGCAATCCTTCCATCTCAGCTTCCCAAGTAGGTGGGACTACAGGTGGGCACCATCATGCCTAATTTTTTGGAATTTTTTTAGAGAAAAAGTCTTGCTGTGTTGCTGGTCTTGGACTCCTGGGCCCAAGCAATCTCCTGCCTCGACCTCCCAAAATGCTAGGATTACAGGTGTGAGCCACTAAGCACCAAGTCCAGCCTTTTTTTTTCTTTTTTTTTTTTTTAAGAAACAGGGTGTAGCTCTGTTGCCCAGACAGGAGGGCAGTGCTGGCATCATAGCTCACTGTAACCTTGAACTCCTGGACTGAAGCGCATCCTCCCACCTCAGCCTCCTTAGTAGCTAGGACAATGGGCATATGTCACCATGCCCAGCTAATTTTTTAAGTTTTTGTAGAGACAGAGTCTCACTGTTGCCCAGGCTGGTCTCGAACTTCTGGCCTCAAGCAATCCTCCCATCTTGGCCTCCCAAAGTTTGGGATTACGGGCATGAGCCATCATGTCCAGCCTTGTAATTTTTTTTTTATATTAAACTAAAAAACTCTTACCACTCAAGGCATGTTTCTTTTTTATTTTTTGAGTAGGAGTCTCACTCTGTCGCCCAGGCTGGAGTGCAGTGGCACGTTCGTGGTCACCCCAGCGTCAACCTGCTGGGCTCCAGTGATCCTTCCTCCTCAGCCTTCCAAGTAGTGGGAACTACGGGCACGCGTTACCATGCCTGGCCAAATTTTTTAAAATTTATTGTAGAGATGAGAGCTCACCAAGTTGCCTAGGCTGGTCTCGAACCTGTGGGCTCAGGCAATTCACTCTCCTCAGCCTCCCAAAGTGCTGGGATTACAGGCTGAGTTACAGGGCCTGGCCTTCAAGGCATGTTTCTTAATCCCATCCAAAGGACTAGTGTATGTGATATTTCAGTAAAGCACAAAGTATATTCTTTGGGACACAATATATTTATTAGAATAAAATCACAGCTTTAATATATCACTGTGTGTTGCATAAGGAAGTAATGCAAGATGCTCAGCGTCAGCTTCCATGCACATGAAAAGAATGATGGCTGTGCTTGTCTTTTTTTTTTTTTTTTTGATTTGGAGTCTCACTCTGTCGCCCAGACTGGAGTGCAGTGGCATACTCCCAGCCACTGCAGTCTCGACCTGCTGGGCTCCGGCAATTCTTCCGCTTCAGTCTTCCAAGTAGCCAGAACTATAGGTGTGTGCTACCATGCCCGGCTACTTTTTGATTTATTGTAGAGACGAGGTCTCGCCAAGTTGCCCGGGTGGGTCTTGAACCTGTGGGCTCAGGCAATTCACTCACCTCAGCCTCCCAAAATGCTGGAATTACAGGCTGAGCCACTGAGCCTGGCCTGTGCTTGTCTTCTAAACTCAGTCTTTGCCCATCTGCCAGGTTTATGAGAATCCAGATAACTCAGCAACACATTTGCCATGTACTTTTGCCATGTACTTTTTTTTTGGTAGGACACAAATTTTTATTCCTCTAGAGTTTTGTTTTGTTTTGTTTTTAGGGTCTCGTTCTGTCACCGAGGTTGGAGTGCAGTGGCACAATCGTGACTCACCATAGCCTCAACCTCTTGGGTTCAGCTCAGCCTCCCAAGTGGCTAGAACTACATGCGTGCCACCACGCCCAGTGAGTTTTAAAATTTTTTTTAGAGACAAAGTCTCACTATGTTCCCCCATCTTGGCCTCTCAAAATGATGGGATTACAGGTGTGAGTCACCATAACTGGCCTCCATGTACTTTCAGTGGTTAAGAACTTACTTGCTGCCAGGTTTGGTGGCTCATGCCTATAATCCCAGGACTTTGGGAGGTGGAGGTGAGAGAATTGCCTGAGTCCAGGGGTTTGAGACCAGCCTGGCAAACTTGCCGAGACCTCATCTCTACAATAATCAAATAATTAACCAGGCGTGGTGGTGCACACCTGTGGTTCCAGCTACTTGGAATGTTAAGGTGGAAGGATTGCCTGAGCCCAGCAGGTCAAGGCTGCAGTGGCCATGAATGTGCCGCTGCACTCCAGCCTGGGTGACAGAGTGAGGCTCTGACTCAAAAAAACAAAACAAAACAAAAACTTACTTGCCAACATGTGTCATATTGTTTTCCAATAACATTTAAAACATTCCACCAGATGTGAGTGTACACTTAAAATTCTTACTTTTGAAAATCAGTATTGCAATAAATATCAAATGATTACCTCATTGGCTGCAGTGGCTCACACCTGTAATTCCAGCACTTTGGAAAGCCAAAATGGGAGGATCGCTGGAGGCCAGGAGGTTGAGAAAGGCTTGGGCAACAAAGTGAGACCCCTATCCCTACACACACACACACACACACACACACACACACACACACACACACACAAAGTGAGACCCTATCCTACACACACACACACACACACACACACACACAAAGTGAGACCCCTATCCCTACACACACACACACACACACACACACACACACACACACACACACACACACACAAAGTGAGATCCCTATCCTACACACACACACACACCACAAAACAATTAACTTCCAGTGAGTGTTTTTTGTTTTGTTTGGAGTCCCATTCTATCACCCAGACTGGTGTGCAGTGGCACGCTCACAGCCACTGCAGCCTCGACCTTCTGGACTCAGGTGATCCTTCTGCCTCAGCCTTCCAAGTAACAGAACAACAGGCATGTACCACCATGCCCGGATAATTTTTTTGTTTATTGTAGAGATGAGGTTTTGCCAAGTTGCCCAGGTTGGACCAGTGAGTGTTTTTATTGCAACTACATGTGTTATCACATTCTGTCTTCATTTATAAATAGCCTATTAGCAATAAGTTGGATATACCTTATAGAAACTGTTCAATCTTTCCAAACTCCTCCCAGCCTCTATTCTACACTCTTCCATTCTCCTAGTCTTTCCCACCAACTCAAGCCAGTAGCTGTGTAACTTTGGATAAGTCACGTACCTCTTAAGTCCTCAGTTTTCCTCATCTATAAAATAGGAAAAATACTAGTGTGTGCTTCATAAGGTCCCTGTGAGGACTACCTTAGATAATGTGCATAAAGTACTTTGTACATTATCTGGCACATATGATTATGCCTCAGTAAATTGGAGTAAAAGACTGAGTTTTTTTTCTTCCTAAAAAAAAAAAAGACTGAAAAATTCTAGCATTTGGTCTAAAAGTTAGATAAAGATGAATCATCTCATAATTTCAAGCACTGCTACAGCAGCACCAGCTGATTTTGGGATGGACTTAGGGCATTGCTGCTTGGCTCTTGAAGGTTGGTGGGAATGGCTTCTGATTTATGGGACAACAAGAGTTGGATTGATTTACCCAGAGGAAATAGTGATCCTCTTCCCCCACAGTTGGTGTTCAGGTTGAACTCCCATGTCTTCCATGTGCTGTGCCCTTTCTGTCTTCCTTTGTCCCTCCCAGATGAGTTCCAGAAACTGGGGGTCCAGTGCTTTTACCAAAACCCTCACCTGGTGGCCTGGGCCGACGTGATATTCCTCTGCTGCCTGCCATCCCAGCTGCCCAATATCTGTGTAGAAATTCAAACCAGCCTTGAGAAGACCTGCATCGTGTACAGCCTTGTAGCTGCCGTTCCAATACCCAGGTGTCTTGTTAGGGTGAGAACAGGGCTGGTAGAACTGCTCTGGGTCCTCATCTCAGACCTCTGCCTCCCACCTCCACTGTGGCCTTGGTCATTCCCAGTAATAAGCAGGAAGGACCTAGACAATGTCTCTAATAGTATCGTTCCCACTTACCCACAAACAGTGCTTGTGGGTGGGATATTTTCTTTGCTATGCAAATGCTTAGAACTATAATAGAACATTGCCTCCCATGACTTGAATACTGAATAGTGTTTTCCTTGTGCGTCGATGAGAAGGGAAACCACCCGTTAACAATAATGAAGAGCTATGGAAAGCATGTGTCAAATATAATTTATGTACCCCTAGTGTCTAGCCCAGTGCCTGGCACATGATAACATTCAATATATAAGTATTTGTTAGGTGGGTGAATAAACAACCCAACTCACTTATCCCTCAGTGCAGACCCAGACCTGCATTTGCCCTGGAGCAGTGCTGTGCTGAGCAGAGGCATCTGTTGCTGGGTGGGATGTGGACATAAGGGACCCTGTGGTTGTTTATTCCAGTCCTGGTGCTGCACCCCATGTCTTGGTGGCTTTACTTCCAGGTTGAAACTACTACTGAACCACACCAATATCTTGCGGCCTCAATATCATTGTGTTGAAGGTTTTGCCAACGTCTGGGGGTCCAATAAGGAAGTCACGGCTGCTCTCCAAGATCCCATGATTCTTCAGGCTACCTGTCCCTACAGTTCTGCTGGTAATGTCATTCTTTTGAAAATCACTTTCCCCTTGGCCTGTTGCAATCTTTTTTTATTTTTTTAAATTGTGGGGTACAATTCAGGGTTAGATATACGAATATTCATTGTGCAGTTCCCCTTGTTGATGAGGTGTGCCTCCCCCTCCCTAGGCAGATCTTGACTACTGTCAATTCCACCTCCCCCCCCCAGTTTCCCGCTACTGTCAATCCTTTTGTTAAAGTATTACGGTAGTTGTTCAAGTTCCACTTATGAGTGAGAACATGTGATACTCAGCTCTTTGTTTCTGTGAGAGATCACTCGGTATTATAAATTCAAATTCCATCCAGGTTGCTGCGAAGTTCATCCCTGGGGACATGGGGGGGCATATTCTCAGCTACTGAGGTTTGGTATGGAAACAGTGTCTGGCAGTAAGAAGCAGCCTTGATTAGGGATGCTGAGGAGGCTGACTCTCTGGACCTTTCAAGGACAAGCTGGAAACACAGCAGAGAGAGATTCTTTCAACAGGAGGATATGATGTCTGGGACACGAATGGCTTTCCCCTGTTCTAATCTTGCAGTTTTCCCAGTTCCTTCTCCTTATCAGCAAGGACTATTCTGGAGACACTTTTGGCATTTGCAATGTCTACATTAGTTGTATGTGTCCTCTGGGATGGTCAACACATGATGTGCTTGGGGCTCATGGTCTAGGAAGGAGGAGTGTTTGCTTACCTTGTGGTTCATATTACCAACCTGTCTTGGAAGAAGGTGGCTGGTCACTGTCTGGGGCTCGTTCTAAGTTCCCTGCGATGGTTCTTGGTGGTGCTAATGGGTATTACCTTCTCGTTGACGTGTAGGGGGCATAACCCTCAATATCAGGTGGCTGGAGGCAGTGTTGTATGCAGCTCTAAACACATGCTCGGCAAGGGACATTGCCAACCCACAAGTGCTGCTACTTCTGAACGAGCTACTTCTGTCTGTGCACTGTGAAGACTGTGAGAAAGACACAGCATCTTGCCCAAAGTTTCAGTTAACAGATTTTGTCAGCAAAGTCTATGGCAAGAACTTATCTCCGGAAAGGTAAGACATCAGACCGCTGACCATTCTAATGCCTTAGCTGATGTTTTATTCTTTCATCCTTTCATGTTCTCCTTAAAAATTTGATAAAAAAGGTTTTTTCTTTTATTCTTTCACTTGAGAAAAATAATACTTTTTTTGGTTAAAAAAAATCAACTAGAAGAAATGCAAATGCTTTCCTTTGCCCCCCCCATCCCATTTTATAGATTTTTACCTCTCACAGTTTTTTTGGGTTTTTTTTGAGTTGGAGTCTCACTCTGTCGCCCAGACTGGAGTGCAGTGGCTGCTCCCGGCCACCGCAGCCTCGACTTGCTGGGCTCCGGCGATCCTTCCGCCTCAGCCTTCCGAGTAGCCGGAATGACAGGCGCACGCTACCACGCCCAGCTAATTTTTTGATTTTATTGTAGAGATGAGGTCTCGCCTGCCCAGGTGGGTCTCAAACCCCGCGGGCTCAGGCAATCCACTCACCTCAGTCTCCCAAAGGCGCGGGATTACAGGCTGAGCCACCGAGCCCGGCTTCTCACAGTTTTTATACTTTTGTCTTTTTTTTTTTTAGATTGGGGGTACAAGGGCATGTTTGTTACACAAGCATAGCGTGTACTGGTGGGGGTTGGGCTTCTGGTGTCTCCATTCCCCAAACAGTGAACATTGTACCAGATAAGTGGTTTTAAACCCTTGCCCCCACTCCCTACCTCCCTATTTTTGTTTTTTTAATCTATGCATTTATAAACAAATTTATAATGTCATTATATTATAAGGTGTATGCATAGCTATTACTATATCTACAGTGTTGGAAACATGAGAGCTCTGTGTTCTGCTTTTTCACTTAATATGACAGAGATACCATTCTATGGTAGTTCAATCATAGCTACTTCATTTATAAGCAGCTGCATAGGCATCCATTGGACATGTTTATTTAATTAAATTTATTTATCCTGTCCCCACTTACTAGAGATGTAGTTCCTTCCCTATGCCCCAAATTTCGCATGAAGAGCTGCCGTCAACATTCTTGTACTCACTTGACACACGTATAAGTTTTTCTGTGGATAAATATGTGAAGGAATCTCTAGATCAAAGGTTATATGTATTTTATGTTTGATAGGTGTTCCCAAATTGCTTATCAAAAATGTAGTGCTAGTTTACAGCTGGGCGCAGTGGCTCACGCCTGTAATCCCAACTCTTTGGGAGGCTGAGGCCAGTGGACTGCTTGAGGCCAGGAATTCGAGAACAGCCTGGGCAACTTAGTGAGACCTCATCTATAAAAAAAATTTTTTTTTTAATTAACTGGGTGTGGTGGCGAGCACCTGTAGTCCTAGCTACTTGGGATGCTGAAGTAGAAGAATAGCCTGAGCCCAGGAGGTCGAGGCTTCGTGAACTGTGATCATTGTGATCATGCCACTGTATTTCAACTGGGCAACAGAATGAGACCCTGACTCAAAACAAAAACAAAAACATAGTGCTTGTTTATATTTATACTGACAACATGGTGGTGCCATTTCTCTATAGTCTGATAACGAAATAAATCCTTTAAATTTTTGATAATCTAATACACAAAGATTGTTGCTCTTGTTACGTGACTTCCATGTCACTAGATTGACTGGATACTTTAAACTCCTTTTCTTCCTTATCTATTAAACATACCCTCCTTCTTGAAGCAAGCTATTCTCTTGGTTTTCATGGTCCTTCATATTCTCCTCATTTTCTTCCTGATTCTCTGGCCTCTTCTTTATTAGCTATCCATCTGCCTCAACCTTCCAAGTAGTTGTAACTACAGGCATACTACCATGCCCAGCTAATTTATTTATTGTAGAGAGGAGGTCTGGCTAGTTGCTCAGTCTGGTCTTGAACTTTTGGTCTCAGGCAATCCTCTTACCTAATTATTTAAAAAATATTTTTGTTATTATTATTTTTTATAATAGAGTTGGAGGTCTTACTATGTTGCCCTGGCTAGTCTCAAACTTCTGGGCTCAAGCAATCCTACTACCCCTGCCTCCCAAAGTGCTGGGATTACAGGCATGAACCACTGAGTCTGGCCCCATGCTAATCCTGGATCCTTTTTCTGAAATCTGTTTCCTTCCTCTCTGGAAGCTTATAGGCTCTTTTAACCTCAGAGTCCTGAAATTTTATGATGTGTCATGATGTGGGTCTATTTTAATTCACTGTTGAGCACTTGGTGGATCTTTTTTTTCCTTAACTTAAAAAATTGTGAAATATAACACATACACAGAAAAAGTGCATACTCTGTACATTCATAACTATAGGGTTTAATGATTTATTGTAAAGGAAATATGCATGTAACTGCCACCTATAAAATAGCCAGCACATTCAATGGACCTCTGCAATCTAAGTTCTCCAATTTTCCCTACTTACATCTTTAATAATTTCCACCGCCCTGCTTTCTCTACTTTCTCCTTCTGGTATTTTTATTAGTCAAATGTTGGACCTCCTGGACCAATCCTCTGATTTTCTTTATCTTTTCTATTTTTTGTATTTTTGTCTTTTTGCTCTGCTTTTGGAGAGATTTTTTTTTTAAATTTGTAATTTTAAATACAAGGGGTACAATTCAAGGTTACGTATACAAATGTTCATTATGCAGGTACCCTTGTTGATGAGGTGTGTTCCCCCTCTCCCCTGGCAGTTTCCCACTACTGCCAATTGCTTTCTTGTAGTGTTATGATAATTGTTCAAGGTCCACTTATGAGTGAGAACATTAGATATTTGGTTCTTTGTTTCTGTGATAGATCACTCAGTATTATAGACTCTAAATCCATCCAAGCTGCTGCAAAGTTCATAATTTTGTCCTTCTTTATGGCTGCGTAATATTCTATCATGTATATGTACCACATTTTTTTAAATCCAGTCCTCTTTCGATGGGCAGCATGGTTGGTTCCATGTTTTTGCTATTGTGAATAATGCTGCAATAAACATGCATGTGTTGGTATCTTTTTCATAGAGTGATTTGAGTTCCTCTGGGTATATTCCCAGAATGGGGAATGCTCGATCGTATGAAAACCTAATTTTCAAATCTTTTAGGAATCACCACACTGCTTTCCACAGAGGCTGTTCTAGTTTACATTCCCACCAACAGTGTAGAAGTGTCCCTTTTTGTCAGACCCTCTCCAGAATCCGTTGTTTTTTGAGTTATTGATGATGGCCATCCTGACTGGAGTTAGGTGGTATTAATTTGCTTTTCTTTGATGACTAGTGAGGCCGAGCATTTTTTAATTTGTCTGTTGACTGCTCATATATCTTCTTTTGAGAAGTGTCTATTCATACCTTTTGCCCACTTTGTAATGGGGCTGTTTGGTTTTTTCTTTTTGGCACATTCGAGTTCCTTGTAGATCATAGATTTAGACCTTTATCAGACATATAGTTGGCAAATATTTTTCCCAGTCTGTGGGTTGTCTCCCTGCTCTCTCAATGGTTTCTTGGCTTTGAAGAAGCTTGGCAGTTTGATTAGGTCCCACTTGTCTATCTTATCTCTTATGGCATGGGCACTTGAGGTTTTGACCAGGAATTCGTTGCCAGTTCCAATTTCCATAGGGTATCTCCTGCATTTTCTAAGGTTCTTATAGTTTGAGGTTTTACGTTTAGGTTTTTGATCCATTTAGAGTTGATCTTTGTGTATGGCAATAGGTAGGGGGTCTTGTTTAATCTTCTGCATGTGGTCAGCCAGTTTTCCCAGCACCATTTACTGAAGGTTTTCCTTTCCCCCGTGTTTGATGGTGGAGGCTTTGTCAGAGATGAGTTGGTAGAGAAACTGAGGTTTTGCTTCTGGAATCTCTATCCTGTCCCATTGGTCTATATGCCTATTCTTATACCAATACCAGGCTGTTTTGATCATTGTAGCTTTATAATAAAGCTTAAAGTCTGGGTGCGTGATGCCTCCCACTTTGTTTTTGTTTTTTGCTGAGGATTGTTTTGGCTATTTGTGGTTATTTATGTTTACATATTTCCAAATCTGAGAAGAATGCTGCTGGTAATTTAATGGATATTGCATTAAATCTATAGATTGCCTTAGGTAGGATGGACATCTTAACAATGTTGATTCTTCTAATCCATGAGCATGGAATATTTTTCCATTTGTTGGTGTCATCTTTGATTTCTTTGAGCAGTGTTTTGTAGTTTTTGTTGTAAAGGTCTTTGACTTCTCTGGTTAGGAAGATGCCAAGGTATTTCATTTTTTGTGTGGCTATTGTGAATGGGATTGTGGCTTTTATTTGGGTTTCTGTTTGTTTATTGTTGGTGTATAGGAATGCGACTGATTTTTGCTCATTGATTTTATACCCTAAGACTTTGCCAAAGTCCTTTAACAGTGCAAGGAGGTTTTTGCCAGATTCTTTTGGGTTTTCGAGATATAGAATCATGTCATTTGCAAAGAGGGATAACATAACCTCCTCTTTTCCTATTTGGATACCCCTGATTTCCTTCTCTTGTCTGAGTGCTCTAGCTAGGACTTCCAATACTAATTTGAAGAGGAGAGGTGAGAGTGGGCATTTTTGCCTTGTTCTAGTTTTCAGGGGAAATGGTTCCAATTTGTCTGTTTAGCAGTATGTTGGCTGTGGGTTTCTCATCGATGGCTCTTACTGTTTTGAGGTACGTTCCATGTATGCCTAGATGTTCGAGGGTTTTTATCAAGAAGGTGTGCTGGATTTTATCAAAACCTTTTTCCATGTCTAATGATATAATCATGTGGTTTTTGTCTTTACATCTGTTGATGTATTTAATTACATTTATGGTCTTACAGATGTTGAACCAGTCCTGCCCCTGGGGGTGAAGCCTACTTGGTCATGGTGGATGAATTTTGAGATGTGTTATTGGATCTCCTTTTGCTAGAATCTTGTTGAGAATTTTAGCATCTGTGTTCATCAAGAATATTGACCTGTAGTTCTCTTTCTTTGTTGGATCTTTACCGGTTTGGATATCAATGTGATGTTAGCTTCATAAAATGATTTGGGGAGAGTTTCATCTTTCTCAATTACCTGGAATACTTCAATAGGATTAGTATCAGCTCCTTCTTGTATGTTTTGTAGAATTCTCCTGGAAAGCCATCTAGTCAAGGACTTTTTTTTGTAGGTAGTTGTATTATGACATAGTCGATTTCCTGGGTTGTTATTGGTCTATTTAGGGTCTTGATTTCGTCTTGTTTCAACCTGGGGAGGTTGTGTGATGTAAGAAATTCCTTCATTTCATTTAGGTTTTTGAGTTTGTTTCCATACAGGTGTACATAGTGATATCTGATAATCTTTTGTGTTTCTTTGGGGTCAGTTGTGACTTCATCTTTTGCATTTATGATTGTGTTTATTTGGGCTTTTTCTTTCTTTCTTTTTTTTTGGTCAGTCTAGCTAGGGATCCATCTATCTTGTTTATTCTTTCAAAAAACCAGCGTTTGGTTTCCTTGATTTTTCATATTATGTTTTTATCTTCTGTGTCCCGAATTTGGGTTTTTATTTTGGTGATCTGGATTCTCCTGCTGAAGTTAAGATTATGGTGGTCTTGCTTTTCTAGCTTTCTTAGGTATTTGTTAGGCTGTTTTCTTAGGATCTTTCCATTTTCTTCATATGTGTTTGTAGAGATATGAATTCCCCTTATAGTACTACTTTCATGGCATCCAGAGATTTTGGTAAGATGTTTCTTCATTTTCATTTGTTTCCAGGTATCTTTTAATCTTTGTTTTTTCCATGTTGACCCAGGAGTTGTTTAGCATCATGCTGTTTAGTGTTCATGTCTTTGAGGGTTTTGGGGGAAATTTGTTGGTCTTGATATTTATTTTTATTCCACTGTGGTCTGACAAGGTGCATGGCAGAATTTCAATCTTATGGAATTTGCTTATGCTTGATTTATGGCTGAGGATGTGGTCGATCTTAGAGTATGTTCCACATGGTGATGAGTAGAATGTATATTCCGTGGTTGTTGGGTGGAGTGTTCTGTAGGTATCAATTAAGTCTATTTGGTCAAGCATCATGTTGAGGTTCTAGATCTCCTTGTTGACTTTTTGTCTTAATGATCTGTCTAGGGCTGTTTAAGTCCCCAGCTATGATAGCATTAGAGTCAATATCTTTTTTTAGTTTACCTAGAAACTGCTTTATGAAAGTTGGTGCTCCTATGTTGGGTGCATATATGTTTAGGATGAATATTCCTTGTTAATACATTGAACTGTTTATCATTATGTCGTGACCTTCTGTGTCTTTTTAAATTTTTGAAATCTTTTTTTTTTTTTTTTTTTTTGAGTTGGCATCTCACTCTGTCACCCAGACTGGAGTGCAGTGGCTGCTCCCGGCCACCGCAGCCTCGATCTGCTGGGCTCCGGTGATCCTTCCGCCTCAGCCTTCCAAGTAGCCGGAATTACAGGCATGCACTACCACGCCCGGCTGATTTTTTTATTTATTGTAGAGATGAGGTCTCGCTGCCCAGGCGGGTCTCAAACCCGCGGGCTCAGGCGATCCACTCACCTCAGCCTCCCAAAGGTGCGGGATTACAGGCTGAGCCACCGAGCCCGGCTTTGAAATTGTAAATGGTATTTTGTCTGATATTAAGATCGTGACTCAAGCTTTCTTTTGTGTTCTGTTCGCCTGAAATTTTGATTCCCATCCTCTTACTTTGAGTCTTTGAGTGTCCTTTCTGGTAAGATGAATCTCTTGGAGATAATATATTGTTGCCTCATGATATTTTATCCAATTTATCATTCTATGTCTTTTCAGTGGTGCATTTAGTCCATTCACATTCAGGCTAATTATTGAGAAGTGAGAGTTTATCTCTGTCATGAGGTTCTAATAGAGTTTGTTGTTGCTGCTGTTTCTTGTTTGTTGTGTTTCTTTTGATTTTGGGGTTGATTTATGTGTGTTTTCAATCTTTTTCCTGCATTCTTAGGAATAACACTGTCGTTCTTTTTTTCCTTTCTTCTGTGTTTAATACTTTCTTAAGTGTTACCTGTACAGCTGGTCTGGAGACAGCATAAAATCTTAGGGATTGAATATCTGGGAAGGATTTTAATTCTCTGTAACTGATGAAGCTTAGCTTAGCTGAATAAGTAATTCTTGGTTAAAATTGTTCATCTTTGAGAACTTTGAAGATTGAGCTTCAAGCTCTCCTAGTCTGAAGTATTTTTGTAGATAAGTCTGCTGCTATTCTAATTGGTGTTCCCTGGTAGGTGGTCTGATCTTTTTCTCTTGTTGCCATTAGGATTTTTTTCCTTTTATACCTACGTTGTGTAGGCAAATTACTATGTGTCTAGGAGTTTGTCTCCTCATTTGTTGTCTTGCATGGGTTCTCTGAATTTCTTGTGTTTGAATGGTTATGTCACCGATGAGATGAGGGAAAATTTCTTGGATAATTTCATGGAATGTTTGTTCCAGGGTGGTCTCTGTCTCTTTATCTGCCTCAGAGATTCCAATTAATCTTAGGTTTGGCCTCTTGAAATACTTGCTCATCCCTTGGAGGCTTTGTTCTGTCTTTTAAAGCTTCTTTCCTGTGTTTCTAACAGTTTGGGTTAGTTCCATATTTTGGTCCTCAAGCTCTGAGATTCTTTCTTCTGCTTGGTTATTTCTGCTTTCCATGCTTATCAGTTTATTTCATTCACTATATTCTTTATTGCTTTTATCTCAGCTATCAACTCCTTCATTCTTTCCTCTTGTCTCTCCTCATTTATTTCTCTCTATTAATATCTTGATATCTGGGTTTGTGGTTTGAGACCGTCATTCTGGGGGCTCTTCATTGGTTAACTGCCGAAGTCTGTATTCTCAGTGGCTGACCTCTCAGAGGTCTGTGTGAGACTCATATTTTTCCTTTGGTTTTTCTTCATTTGTGTAGGTTTTTCTCCCGCCTTTTTACCTCTTTCTTTCCTTCCTTCCTTCATTTATTTTTTGAGTTGGAGTCTCACTCCATCGCCCAGACTGGAGTGCAGTGGCCACTCCCGGCCACCACAGCCTCAACCTGCTGGGCTCCAGCAATCCTTCCACCTCAGCCTTCCGAGTAGCCGGAATTACAGGCACGTGCTACCACGCCCGGCTAATTTTTTTATTTTATTGTAGAGATGAGGTCTCGCCAAGTTGCCCAGGTGAGTCTCGAACCCGTGGGCTCAGGCAATCCACTCACCTCAGTCTCCCAAAGGTGCGGGATTACAGGCTGAGGCACCGAGCCCAGCTACCTCTTCTTTAATTCAGTGATAGGGTAGATAGCTTTTATTTCTGTTTGCTCAATCTCCTATTCTTTCTTATATAGATTCTCTGGTTTTGTTCAATTCTGAAGCTGGACTGGGGGTGGGGGCCTGTGCTTTTTGCAGTTTTGAGATTTAATTAAGAAGCTGTGATTCAGAAGCTATCTGCAGATCCCAGTATCCCCTGACAGTATCGCTGGAACCGCCTTCCCACTACCTCACAAGCTGTCCATGCAGTGGGGGTGGCTGTTTGCTCCCTGAAAGCAAAATGAGATAAGAAAAGGGAAAATAATGGAAAAAGGAAAGGAGGAAGATGAAAAGAAGGTGGAGAGAGAGAAGAAGAGGGAAAACAGACAGGTGTACCAACTAATGAATAAACAGAAACAGAAGACAGAAAAAACAAAAAAGATAAAAACATACAGACAATCATACAAACCAACAAGATCTCCGTTGGTGTATTTTCCCTCAAAAATACCCATGCACAAACAGAAAATCTTAAAATTAAAATAACAGAAACAAAGCAAGTACAAAAATGTAAACAAAAACAGAGAGAGAGAAGAAAAAATGAAAACAAAAGACAAATAAACAAAAAGACTAGCTCGGTGACCATTTCTGTGACTCCAGGTTCCTCCTGTGCCTCTGCCTTAGGAAGTGGTTCTTGTCTCCAGCCCCTCCCCTCCACTCTCAGTGCAGGCTGATAGGGTTGCTTTCAGCGTGGGTCAGATGCCCCACAGACTGCTGTGGAAGGAGGATGAATCAGATTCAGACTCAGCCTACTCACTACTGCTGCTGTCAAGTCTCCCACTCAGATCTGAGGCATCTGTGCCTGTTCCAGCATGGGGGAAGGGGCTATCTCTCCAAGTCTGATGTGAGGATAGCCTCTGGGTCCCAAGATGGAGGCTGTGGAGCTGGATGGGGCACTACAAGTCTCTACCTGGTCCTGGAACTGAGAAGATGGTGCCCATTGGCATCTTGTCACCAGTGTTGGAGTTTTTATTCAATTTTCTTAACTATATTATTTTTGCTCTCATATTTTAGTAGCATAACATTTTCACTTTTGCTACCATGTTTTGAATTTCAAAGCATTTTTTAGTCTCTGGATATTCCTTTTTAATGTAGCATTCTGCTTTCATTTAATTATATAAGATAATCTCTTATCCCTTTCTGAATATAAATTATTGAGTTTTTTTCTTTTCTGAGTAATCTGTTTCCTCCAAGTTTTGTGATCATTTATTTTAGTCTCTATCTTTTTTTTAAAATGCCAAGGTCTCAGTCAGGCTGGAGTGCAGTGGCACAATCACGGCTCACTGCAGCCTCAACCTCCTGGACTTAGGTGATCCTCCTGCCTCAGTCTCCTGAGTAGCTGGAACTCCAGGTTTGTGCCACCATGCCTGGCTAATTTTTTATTTTTTGTAGAGATGAGGTGTCACTATGTTGCCCAGGCTGGTCTTGAACTTCTGGACTCAAGCATTTCTCCCATCTCAGCCCCACAAAGTGCTAAGATTACTGGCATGGGCTAGCATACCCAGCCTCTATCATTCATTTTAGAGGCTTTCTTCAAACATGTGGTGAACCTTGACTGTTTGCTCATATTTAAGATCCTAGTTACTAAAAAGTTGCCTGGAAACTGTGTTTGTTATGGTGACCTTTAGCGCGTAGTGACTTGGCCAGCTGTTTCCCAGGGATCTTGGATGTTAGTATCTGGCAGTCTCTTCTCCAAGTGGGTTCGATTTCTTCCCTGCTCCTGCCTAGAAGAGACGCACCTGGCTATCAGCTTTGTAGGACCCAAGTTGGGGGAAAAAGTTGTGGAAGTGGGTGGAGGAGCATCTTAGCATTCAGTACATGTTTTTTTCACTTTATTTTCCCTCTTTTCAGCATGACGTCCCTGCCCCCAACAGTGCCTGTTGTCCCCGTATCTAGAGACCCTTGGTTTAATCCTCTCCAGAGAATGGACTTTCTGTTGGGGAGGAGACACCAGTCTCCTGGTTCTGCAGCACTGGGTAGGCAATCTTTTTAAGATTTTCAGTCAGGCATCCTGTTTCAGCCCCATTTTACCCTACTCCAAATGCACATGGTCTTCTTATTTCTTGAGTTGATTGGGCGTCTTCTTATGTCAATGAACTGTCATGTTCTCCCCACTGCTGGCTTGGGGTTCAGCTTTTCAGGCAGGCTCAGGACTATGACTTGTCCACATTATTTCCAGCTTCCAAACTTGCTGCTCTTGTGTTCTCTTTCATTCTCACTTCATAGCTTTTGCCTGACTTTCTTTTGGATTATTTTACTTTATTTACTGCTCTGTGGGAGATTTTAGCAGGAATAGTAACCCCTTGTTATGTGTATTGGAAATATTATTCCTGTTTATTATTTATTTCTCTGTGGTATCTTCTGCTGTTCAGAAGATTCTAATTTTCGTAGTACAACTTGTCAAACCATTGTATAGCTTCAGGGTTTCAAGTCACACTTATAAAGATCCTCCTTATCCCAAGATAGTCTATATTTTCATCTAGCATTTTATTTTTTATTATTTAAATCTTCAATCAATTTGATGCTTTTAGTATCTTTTATTATTTTGGAAGCCAATAGACCTATTACTATTTCAGAGTAGCTAATCCTTTTCCTACAAATTTGAAAAATCACTTTTGTTAATCTATGATATATTCATGGGATACTTGTGTACTCTATTCTGAATGGCAGGCCTGTTTTTCTATTCCCATGCCATAATTAATCACTGTAGTGTGTACTCTGTAGATATGTTTTGTTATTTATCTGGTAGGGCAAGTTCCCTTCATTATTATTTTTCAAAATAATCTTAACCTTTCTCACACATGTATTCTTTTATGTGAACTATAAAAAAAAACAATATGTGTTTGCAGTAAAAAGCATATCAACTGAAGTGCACTACTAAAAAGTAAAATTGTCAACCACCTCAAAGCCCATTTTCCAAAGCTGTTATTAATATTTACTGTAGCTGGGCTCGGTAGCTCAGCCTGTAATCCCGCGCTTTGGGAGGCTGAGGTGAATGGATTGCCTGAGCCCGCGGGTTCGAGACCCGCCTGGGCAACTTGGTGAGACCTCATCTCTACAATAAATCAAAAATTAGCTGGGCGTGGTAGTGCATGCCTGTAGTTCCAGCTACTTGGAAGGCTGAGGCGGAAGGATCGCCGGAGCCTAGCAGGTCGAGGCTGCAGTGGCCGGAAGCGGCCACTGCACTCCAGTCTGGGTGACGGAGTGAAACTCCAACTAAAAAAAAAAAAAAATTTACAGTGACAAATGTACTTGAAAATGGGTAGACTGTGTTCTTAATGTTAAATCATTAAGTAGGACATTTGCCCTTGGTTCCTGTTTCCAATTTTTGAATTTCCTTCTTAAGTGAAGAAGCAGCGATAGAGTATCATCATTTTGCAACCTTTAGTGAAACAAGGGATCTAAGCAACATCAGGTGAAAAGTTGATGGAGAAACTTCATAATGAATGGATCAAGTTGAATTCAGCTTCCAAACTTTTTAATCAGTATTAAAACTGTGAAAAGAGAAACAATGTGTTTCTGGATAAAGATAGCTGAAATATTCTTGCCAAAAAAAATTATAAATTCCTTTTTACAGGGAATTCAAGTGACAGGAATGTGTTAAATGACAGCATGTGATATAATCAGCAGAATGAGGGAAATTTTATAGGACAAACAACCCAATTTCTTCAACAAATAAACTGTAAAGGAAAAATAAAGAATAAGATTAGATTTAAAAAGACTTAAAAGTCATATTAACCAAAGGCATGTGTAGACTTTGTTTGGCTCATGGTTTAACCAACCAACCATTAAAAAAATACAGGTTATGATATTACAGAAGTAGTATGGTAGTATATTTTATAAAAATAGAATATTTTTAGAGATGCATACTCAAAAAGTTATACATCAAATTATATAGTATCTGGGATTTTGCTTTAAAATCCAACAGATGGCCAGGTCAGTGACTTAGTCTGTAATCCCAGCACTTTGGGAGGCTGAGCCAAGTGGATTGCCTGAACCTGTGGGTTCAAGACCAGCCCGGACAACTTGGCGAGACCTCGTCTCTACAATAAAATAAAAAATAGCTGGGCGTGGTAGCACATGTCTGTAGTTCTGGCTACTTGGAATGCTGAGGCGGAAGGATTGCCGGAGCCCAGAAATCCATGATGCTGAGGTGGCCGTGAGTATGTGTGCCACTGTACTTCAGCCTGGGCAAAAGAGTGTGACTCCAACTCAAAAAAAAATTTTTTTTCAATAGATGGGGATAAATAATTGGAGATGGGATTATGGATGGGACAAAATTAGCTATACACTGATCATTGTTAAATCTGAGTGATAGGTACATGGAGTTTCATTATATGATTCTATTTCTCATTGTATTCATCTTCATTCAATACTATTCTGTTTCATTCCATTTTTTATGGTTTTGAAATTTCCATAATGAAAACAAAGTTTCCTTCTATTAGTTTACCTGTCCTCACTTACTCATCCTAGTTTTACATTGCTTTTGCTCCTTTGTCAAAGAGCAGCCACCTATATTTTGTGGATCTATTTCTGGGATTTCTGTTCTGTTGATTGAATACCACTTGCCTGTTCTTTTACCAACACCACACTGACTTGATTGCCATAGTTTTATGGTATGTCTTGAAGTTGGGTTGTGTCAGTCCTCTGACTTTATACTTGTCTTTCTATATTGGGTTGGCTGTTCTGAGGCTTTTGCCCTTCCATTTAAATATTAGGAACAATGTGTCAATAGCCACAAAATAATTGCTTGGATTCTGATTGGGATTACATTCTATCTGTAGATCAAGTTGGGAAGAATTGACATCTTGACAATATTAAGTCTTCCTATCCATAAACATGATTTTGTTATCTTTGATTTTTTTTCATTAGAGTTTTGTAGTTTTCCTTATATAGATCTTGTATGTATTTTGTTAGATTTATACCTAAGTATTTCCTCTTCTTCATCTTTTTTTTTGGAGTTGGAGTCTCACTCTGTTGTCCAGGCTGGAGTGCAGTGGCTCATGGCTACTGCAGCCTCTACCTGCTGGGCTCAGGCAATCCTTCCACCTCAGCCTTCAAAGTAACTGGAACTACAGGCACATGTCACCACACCTGGCTAATTCTTTTATTTATTGTGGAGACGAGGTCTCGCCAAGTTGTTACCTAGGCTAGTCTTGAACTCCTGGACTCAGGCAATCCTCTTGCCTCTGCCTCCCAAAGTGCTGGGATTACAGGTGTGAGTCACTGTGCCTGGCTAAGTATTTCATTTTTGAGGGTGCTAATATGAATGATAATGTGTTTTTAATTCCACTTGTTCATTGCTGATATATTGGAAAGAGGCTGACTTTTATATGTTAATCTTGTATCCTACAACCTGACAACATACGTTGACAACTAATCTATAAGTCTGATTTCAAATAACACTATACCACTTCATGGGTAATATGAGTACCTTAATAATAACAAAATAATCCTAATTCCTCCCTCCTGTCCCTTGTATTATTGTAGTCATTCATTTTATACATATGCATGTGCACGCGTGCGCGTGCGCGCGTGCACGCACACACACACACACACACACACACACACACACTCAAGCATACTTGAATACATTGTTGCCATTATTAGTTTGAACGAATTGTTACCTGTTAGATCAATTAAGAATAAGAAAAATTAAGGTTTTTACTTTACCTTCACTTATTCCTTCTTCAATGCTCTGTCCTTGCTCACGTGGACCTTCCACCTGTCATTGCCTGCTGTCTACTTTATGTCAATGTTATAATCATTGTCTGATTATGAATTCTTCTCCAAATGAACTTAGAGAAATGTGTTTAAGTTTGAAAAGTCACCGTAAGTACATGAGATCCCTTAGCATATTAGTCATCATTGTTTTAAATTTCCCATCTGGGAATTATAACATCCCTGTCATGTGTGTTCTGATGCTTGCTCTTTCCAAATGTTGTTTTTTGCCTTTTAGTATGCTTTAATTTCTTCTTGATAGCCAAGCAAGATGTACCAGGTAGAAGGAACTGCTGCAAATAGGCCTTAAGTAATGTGGTGGTAAGGTGTTGGGGAGGGGATGCTTTCTATAGTACTGTGAGTAGGTATCAGCCTTCTAGTAAGCCTGTTCCCCTGGACTGCGAGCTTCATAAGGGTTTCTCAGATTTTTAAAAATCCTCCTTCAGTAAAACAAGATGGCTAAAGTGGGCTTGAGTTGGGTATTCCCTTCTTCCGTGTGCAAGGGCAGAGTTGACTGGAATTGGATATTTCCCTTCCTCCTGGTCAGTTAGGCTCAGATAAAACCCCTCAAAAGTTAGGTTCTGGTTAAATAGTTTATCTTGAGGGCAGACCTTGATAAGAAGAAAAAAAAAATGGTATATTTCAAAATGGTTCCTTTTCCCTTCTCTATGCTAGAAGCACAAGAGGATTTTTCTTCAATATTTATAAGAACATGATCGAGTTCCTAGGTAAAAAATCACAAAAGTGTGAGGGTACCAAAGACTGGGTTCCCCTGAGTTTTTATTCTTAGACCTGTCCACTTTAAGCCTCCAGCAATTTGTCAGTTACAGTTCAGGTTTCCCCATCTTGGTGCCGGTTCCTGAAAATGTTTCTGCTTATGGTTTTCTGCTCTAGCAAGCTATGACTCTGAGCATGCACCTTTTGGTGTCTTCAGTTTGGGGTATAGTGGTTTGCCCTGTGACCCTGCTTCTTTGATGGATCTAGGAAGAGTTGTTGATTTTTTAGTTTGTTCAGCTTTTTACTTATTGTTGGGATTCAGTGGCAACTTCCAATTTCCTACATGTCAAACTAGAAACTGGAAGTCAAGATACTTTTAAAATTTTGAGACCTATACTCACATGAGATTAAAAAATAATAGAGACATCCCATGTAAACATTTACCTGTTTTCTCTCAATGGCACAAACTGTGATATCTATATAATAGGTATTGTAAAACCATAGTACAATATCACAACCAGGATACTAATACTGATCCAGTTAAAATACAGAATAGTTATTTCACTAAAGGATTCTTCATGTTGCTCCCCCTCACCCACAAACCCAGTAACCACTAACGTATACATCATTCCTATGATTTGGTATTTTCAGAATGTTATATAAATGGAATCATATGTATAAAACCTTTGAGATTGGTTTTTTTCATTCACTGTAAACCTCTGAAGACTCATCCAAGTTGCTATGTGTATTTGTAGTTTGTTTATTGCAGAGTAGCATTCCAGGGCATGGCTGTGTCAAAATTTGTTGAACCATTCGCCTACTGATGGACATCTGGGTTGTTTCCTGTTTGGGGCTATTATGAATAAGGCTGTTATGAACAGTCACATACAGGTTTTTGTGTGAACATAAGTTTTCACTTCTCTGGAATAAATGCCCAGGAGTGTAATTATTGGATCATATGGTTGTTGCATGGTTATTTTTTTTAAGACACGGCCACACTGTTTTTCAGAGTTGTACCATTTGACATCACCAATAGCAATGTATGATCCAGTTTCTCTGCATTCTCACCAGTATTTAGTGTTGTCACTAATTTTTAATTTACCATTACATCTATAGATCCATTTGTGGAGACCTGACATCTTAATTTTGTTGAGACCAGGAATACAGTAGGTCTCTCCATTTGATTTATTTTATCAGCATTTTATAGTTTTCATTGTGCAATGTCTTGCATATGTTTTATTAGATTTACACCTAAGTATACCATTTTTTTGGATTATAAATAAAATTGCATTTTTAATTTTAATGCCCACATGTGAGTTGGAGTCTCACTCTGTCACCCAGACTGGAGTGTAGTGGCCACTCCCGGCCACTGCAACCTCGACCTGCTGGGCTCCAGCAAACCTGCCTCAGCCTTCTGAGTAGCCGGAATTACAGGCATGCCCTACCATGCCTGGCTGATTTTTTAATTTATTGTAGAGATGAGGTCTCACCAATTTGCCCAGGCAGGTCTCGAACCTGTGGACTCAGGTAATCCACTCATCTCAGCCTCCCAAAGTGCAGGATTACAGGCTGAGCCACCGAGCCCAGCTTGTGTGTTTATTTTATATCGTGCAACCTTGCTAAATTCATTAGCTCTAGGCTGTTTTAAAAATAGATTCCTTGGGATTTTCTACATAGATGATCATGTCATCTGTAAATAAAGACAGTTTCATTTCTTCCTTTCTAATCTGCATGCCCTTTAATTTCCTTTTCTTGCCTTATTGCACTGGTTAGAACTTCTAGTACTGTGTTAAACAAATATGGCAAGAACAGATATTCTTGTCTTCCCCTGATTTTTTTTTTTAAGAGTCGGGGTCTTGCTATGTTGCTCAGGCTAGCCTTGAACTCCTGGGCTCAAGTGATCCTCCCGCCTCAGCCTCCTAAGTAGCTGGGACTACAGGAATGCACCATTATTACCTTCCTGATCTTTTAAAAAATATAAAAATGTAGCCGGGCTCGGTGGCTCAGCCTATAATCCCGCGCCTTTGGGAGGCTGAGGTGAGTGGATAGCCTTAGCCCGCAGGTTCGAGACCCGCCTGGGCAGAGAGACCTCATCTCTACAATAAATCAAAAAATCAGCCGGGCATGGTAGTGCATGCCTGTAATTCCGGCTACTTGGAAGGCTGAGGAGGAAGGATCGCCGGAGCCCGGCAGGTCGAGGCTGCGGTGGCCAGGAGTGGACACTGCACTCCAGTCTGGGCGACAGAGTGAGACTCCAACTCCAACTCCAACTCCAAAAAAAAAAAAAACATAATATATATATATAATATATATATATATATATATATATATATATATATATAATGTGTTAATGCTTTTTAATTTGAGTTACAATATAAAATCATACTATCGTCCCATTCATTTGCATATTAACTTCTACTTTGTATCTTACACAGCTGAAGAGGATATCTTAAAAGCAATTAGTTATTTTCCTTGCCTAATGTCCATGGTCCTCTTATGTATGTTCTTTCTAAATTCAAGGAAAATATACCGTAAAGGGTATCAATGTCAATGTTATAATCATTCTCTGATTATGAATTCCTCTCCAAATGAACTTAGAGAAATGTGTTCAAGTTTGAAAAGTCACCGTAAGTACAATTAAATCTACGCATTGAATAGTTCAAGGTGAATTTCTAGTTTCACTTTGAATTTTAATTAGTTTGGTATTCCAAGTGGAGGAAAACTCTCTTTAAAGGAAGTATTTAGCAGAGAAAGCAGGATATACCAACCAGACATAGCAAAGTCACAGTATTTTTTTTCACTGCAGGCCTTTCCCCTGGTTTGATCTGACTGCTGTGCAACTCAAGGAAACACCCTTCAGTCGGCTTCTCTCAACCAGTGCTGTTCTCCGAGACCACCTTACCTACCTATACTGTGATTCATTTGGCATCTCCCTAACCAAAGAACAGCCAGTGGTTTCCACAGGTGCTCCATCCTGATAAGAGAACTTGGGAATCAGGATTCTTTCTCCCTCACACATTGTCTCTATGATGGTTATGTCCTGATGATCACAATTGACAGTGGGAGTCATATGACTGTATTGTGTTTGTCACATGTTAGGCACTAGGAATTAGAAAACTGTACTGATGGCTCTTTAAAGTGTAGAATAAAATAAGCAGTCCCATACATCAATATGTGCCTGACTTAGCAGCCAATGAAATGACACAATCTAACATACCTAAGTAAGCTGCTTCCCCAGAAAACCTCATTAATACAAATTATTTCTCTTCTAAAAGCTAAGTTCAAAAAGCCATAATGTCATTGTTAGACAATTTTGCATACTGCAGTTTCTTTTCCAATTGTTCAAATTCCAAATTGATTAGCAAATTCCAATCAATTTACTAGCAGTATGTAGCTGGCAAATGAGTTTGATTTTTCTATGATTCTGGATACAGAAGCAAATGTATGGTAGGCTGGGCACAGTGGTTCATGCCTGTAATCCCAGCACTTGGGAGACTGAGGCGAAAGGATTGCTTGATCCTAGGAGTTCGAGACCAGCCTGAGCAACACAGCAAGATCTCTACAAAAAAAAAAAATTAGCCAGGCATGCTGGTACACACCTGTAGTCCCCGTTACTCTGAAGGCTGAGACAGAAGGATTGCCTGAGCCCAGAAAGCCAAGACTATGGTGAGCCATGATCATGTCACTGTCCTCCATCCTGGGCAACAGAGTGAGACCCCGACTCAAAAAAAAAAAGTGAATGTATGGTAATCTTAATTATGATTCATTTCATATATGACTGTCCTACTATCTTATTGAAAACTGCTCCCACTTAAATCATTTAAAACCTTTAAAAAACTGGCATTTATATTAAAAGGCTAGAAATAAGTTTGCAAAATATAGATCTTCTATAATGCAAATTTGTTATTTCATTTATGTTTTACAAATACTTTTTGTCAAATTACAATAGAGTTAAAAACAATAGCAGTGACCCCATCAAGCTAGGAAAGGATATCACTGTCACAGAACAGAATCACTGCTTGATAAATGCTAAAGTGCTTTTGAACAAAACCACATATGACTCATGTAAATCACCATGGTCTTCATCATTTACACTTTGTTTTGCTTTTGTTTTTGGTTCTTGCATATTGTGAGCAAGGCAAATTCAATGATATGGTATTAGAATGGTTCCTGATAAAATGTCCAATTTAGGAAAAAGTAAGGTTCATCATCAAATATTAACACTTTACATGAATGTTAATTGGAGGCATTGTTCCCCTTTCAGTAGAAAAGAAGAGAAGCATCCCTTTGACTGTTCATTCAGATATAGGGAACTGGACAAGGGACACCACTGCCCTTCTGGACTGTGTTAGCCCTATAGTGGTTTTCAGGACTAAGAAGCGGGACCAGGAGGAGAAAGAGCGGTTAGGTCTATAAAACAAGGAAGGAACTAGAGTCATTCAAGCAATAAGAAATATTTTTATAATTTATTTTGAGCAGTCCAGTCATGGGTAGGCTGTAGGCTAAAATTCATTTTATAAAGATCTGGAAGGTACCACATAAAAGAGCCTTGTAAGCTAACCCCAGACCCTACTTCATAGTCAGTAATAATCATGTTGTTTTTAGGGATATATAGAAATCTAAAAAAAAAAGTTTAAATTTTTTTCTAATGTCAAAAGGGAAAGTGAAAAACTTCCCACTCTTTTTTTTCCCCTTAAAACACTTCCTTTAGAGAACTTGTCATTGTAAATTCTTTCTCTGTGTTTTTGAGATGTATATAAATCTTTTAAAAAGCTGAATAAGCCTCTTGCTATTTCACACCCCAGACAGTCTCTTTTTGGAGGCCTCTGAGCCACCTCTCTGCCATGTGAGCACAGAGGAGGATGGTCCCGCCCCGCTGTTTCTAAGGGAGTTTAGCACTGGTCCCTGGCTCCAAGTAGTCATTTCCTGCTTGTTGCCAAGGTATGAGAAATTTTATTTTTCCTTTGGGTACAGGTAATTAATCTGTACGTAAAGGGATGTGTCTGCCTATCTAAAAGGATATGATTTCTTTGTCTTTGCAATCTCTTCAGCAGCTTGCCTGTGCTACACACCCTAGTTGAAGGCCTATTCAAGGATAAAATGGTTTCTTTTGCTTTTATGGAGAGGGTTATCTGGGTTGGCGGCAGATTTTATTTTAAATTATATTTCCTCAACATGTTCTGACTACCAGGTGCGTTATTAGAATTTGTCAGGAATTCTTATAGTTACCCAGAAAGATAAGTATTATTATCTGTTTTAACGTGAAATTACACTGGAAAATAAATAAAGGGAAGATATCATGAGTTAGGGACAGAACTAGGAATGGAGCCACCGGTTGTTCTAACTCTGATCCTTAATGAAAAAGAGAAAAAGAAAAACCAAGGAAGACTCACCTCTTCCCCCAAGTAATTTAGTGTGATCTTTCAAACTAGGGGAAATGGCTCTCCCCTATAGCTCAGTGTAAGGTAACGCTGCATTTTCTTCAGGGGCAGTCATTTGTGGATCATAATCCTGTAATCCTGCTGCTTTGACAAATTCAGATAAGGTCAAGGAATCAGATTTTATCCCAATATGACTTTTTTGCTCTAAAAATAAGCCAATAATGTCCCTATAGGGCAGGTTGATGGAGCGTTTGAATAATGGCTCTTCAACTCCCAGTAGCTCCCGCGTATGCCGAGAAATTACCTGAAATACAAGGATAATTTTTAATGGGACTAACCTGAAAACACAACTAAATCAAAGAAGGTTTATTTAGTTTCTTAGGCCTCTTGAAAGCTAACCCCTAGCCGGGCTCAGTGGCTCAGCCTGTAATCCCACGCCTTTGGGAGGCTGAGGTGAGTGGATTGCCTGAGCCCGCAGGTTCGAGATCCGCCTGGGCAGCGAGACCTCATCTCTACAATCAATCAAAAAATCAGCCGGGCGTGGTAGCGCATGCCTGTAATTCTGGCTACTTGGAAGACTGAGGCGGAAGGATCACCGGAGCCCAGCAGGTCGAGGCTGCGGTGGCCGGGAGCAGCCACTGCACTCCAGTCTGGGTGACAGAGTGAGACTCCAACTCAAAAAAAAAAAAAAAAAGAAAGAAAGAAAGTTAACCCCTTACGTTATTTCTATGGAAAAATAAAATAATGGAAAAATTCACAGGCTTACTAGCCTGGCCTCACTAAAAGCAAGTTCTTAAGAGAAAAGTCTCAAACTTGTGGGCTCAAGAGATTCTCCTGCCTCAGCTTCCAAAGTACTAGGATTACAGGCATGAGCCACCATGCCTGGCCATTTCTTTCTTTGTGCTGAGCAATTTGACCAACCATAATATGCTTTGATTAGGAGCCATGATTATCCCTGGGAAGGTTAATGAATAATTTGTCTATAAAGGGGTCAGTAAATTTGTAATTAAGAAATTATTACTCAAATAGTTACCTAATTTGTTTAACTAAAAAATAAATCTCAAACACTAAAAAGCAGACAGTGAAGTTCAGCTGTTTTCTTACTACTTGTGTATTCTCTTAAAATGTCTTTTGCCACAATTTTCAGTGTCTCTAAACATTTGTATTTATTGAGCACATGCCTCTTGATATCCTAGATTAAATTGTGACTGCCTTTCAAATTCTAGTTTTAATCACAGGCCAGTCCATGAAATTGCTGCTAGAACACAGCTAAATGGGATATTTATGAAGAATATTTTAAAAATGTAAGCCGGACTTGGTGGCTCAGCCTGTAATCCCGTGTTTTGGGAGGCTGAGGTGAGTGGATTACCTGAACCCGCGGGTTTGAGACCCGCCTGGGCAACTTGGAGAGATCTCATCTCTACAATAAATCAAAAATTAGCCAGGCATGGTAGCACGCGCCTGTGGTTCCGGCTCCTTGGAAGGCTGAGGTGGAAGGATCGCTGGAGCCCAGCAGGTGGAGGCTGCAGTGATCGGGAGCAGCCACTGCACTCCAGTCTGGGCGACAGAGTGAGACTCCAACTCAAAAATAAATAAATAAATAATAAATAAATAAATAAATAAATAAATAAATAAAAATGTAAAGTCACTAGTTAGAGTTACAAGACTGTACAATTCATGCCATAGACAGTTCTAAACCTGATGTAAAACTGCCCATTAGCAAGGCATTTTAGACAGGCATGATATTATTCTCAAATCTTACTTGAATTGATTTTGTTTAGACTCTAGAAGTGCTCAATGGGTAAAAGACAAAGTTGCATAGTTGCTTGCCATTCCCGGTGAGAATTTTTTGTTTTTTAGAGATGGGGTCTTGCCATATTGCCCAGGCCAGAGTGCAGTGGCTATTAACAGACACAATTTTAGTGCACTACAGTCTTGGACTTCTGGGCTCAAGCAATCCTCCTTGCCACGGCCTCTCAAGTAGCCCAGTGAGAATTCTAATTGAAGTCTATAGCAAGTGGGGTTTCTAAGAATTGTGATCACAATTACTATAGGTGGGTCCTAAGGATTCTTATTTGTGATTGATGCTGCTACACTGAGTACCTTGTTTGGTAAGCACTTCATCTTAATTCTCCTTTAAAAAGCCCTGACTAGGGCTGGGCGTGGTAGCTTATGCTTATAATCTCAGTACTTTGGGAGGCCGAGGTGAGAGGATTGCCTGAGCTCATGGGTTTGAGACTAGCCTGGACAACTTGGTGAGACCTCATTTCTACAAAAAACCCAAAAATTAGCCAGGCGTGGTGGCACATACCTGTAGTTCGAGCTATTTGGAAGGCTGAGGCGGAAGGATCACCTGTACCCAGCAGGTCGAGGCTGTGGGGGCCAAGAGCGTGCCACTGCACTCCAACCTGGGTGACAGAGTGAGACTCCAACTCAAAAATTTTTAAAAAATAAATAAAATAAAATGGCCTGAATAGAAAAAGTTATTCTATAAATTCCCAGAAGTTTAACAGATGGTTCCCTAAAGAGGTATCCTGTAGTAATAAAATGCATTCACTATTAACTGAATTACTATTATTATTAACTGAATTCACTATTATGGCTCACACCTATAATACTACCACTTTGGGAGGGTCACGAGCTCAGGAGTTCAAGATCAGCCTGGGCAGCAAAGCAAGACACTGTCTCTATAAAAATAAATAAAGAAAAATAAATTAAAAATAAAAACAGAAAGAGTTGTGTGCACACTGTGGGCTGAGAGTCTAGTGCTATTTAGTACAATTTCTAATGCAGAAATTAAGTGTTCCCTATACATATTCGTATGTTTTTGAGAAGCTTTTGTTTGTTTTTGGAAAGAAGTATATATGTAATCTACTTATGTTTCTTTCCATGGGATATAAGGGCAAATGGCATGGATTTCTTAATAAAAATAAATTTCTTTCTTTTTTTTTGAGTTGGAGTCTTCACTCTGTCACCCAGACTGGAGTGCAGTGGCCGCTCCCGGCCACCGCAGCCTCGACCTGCTGGGCTCCAGCAATCCTTCTGCATCAGCCTTCCAAGTAGCTGGAACTATAGGCGCGCACTACCACACCCGGCTAACTTTTGATTTATTGTAGAGATGAGGTCTCGCCAAGTTGCCCAGGTGGGTCTCGAACCCGCGGGCTTAATCCACTCACCTCAGCCTTCCAAAGGCACGGGATTACAGGCTGAGCCACCGAGCCCGGCAAAAATAAATTTCTTAAAAAAGATATTAGAAATGCTAAAAGCTATTGGTTACATGCAGAAGAGTCACACTGGAATCAAGAAATACAATCTAACCATCCTTCCCCTTATCCAGTGATTCTTAAAAGTATGCCTAAGGTTCACCTACGAAATAAGAGGGTCCTCTGATAAACTCTTTCTATTTTTTTTTTTTGAGTAGGAGTCTTTGTTGCTCAGGCTGGAGTGCAGTGGCACGATCACGGCTCACCACAGCCTTGACCTCCTGGGCTCAGGCAGTCGTACCAACTCAGCTTCCCAAGTAGCTGGGACTACAGGAGCATGCTACCATACCTGGCTAATTGTTTTTTAATTTTTTTGTAGACACGAGGTCTTGCTATGTTGCCTAGGCTGGTCTTAAGCTCCTAGACTCAAGCAATCCTCCCATCTTGGCCTCCCAAAGTGTTGGGATTACAAGCGTGAGCCACCACACCTGGCCAGGATTCCTTTTTTTTTTTTTTTTTGAGTTGGAGTCTCATTCTGTTGCCGCCCAGGCTGGAGTGCAGTCTTGACCTGCTGGGCTTAATCAACCCTTCCACCTCAGCCTTCCAAGTAGCTGGAACTACAGGTATGTGCCACCAAGCCCAACTAATTTTTTGATTTATTGTAGAGATGAGATCTTGCCAAGTTGCCCAGGCTGGTCTCGAATTCCTGGAATCAAGCAATCCTTGCCTCTGCCTTCCAAAGTGCTGGGATTATAGGTGTGAGCTGGTGCATCCGGCCAGTGCTATTTAAATAATATGCAACAAGGCAAGTATAGTAAAATTGCTGAGATATTATAAAGTATATAAGGCTATACTTTAATATAAAATCATGCATAAAAAGGAATAAACAACTCATCTGTGTTCTCCAAATATTTACCACAAAGTTCTTTTTGTTCACTGGAAACAGTGAATAATTTAAAATACTTTGAGAATTATTTTCTAAGAAAGAAAGATGAAGCAGGTGTAATGCTACTGGGTCTAGCTTGTTCTTAGAATAAATAAGATTGGGTCGGGTGCAGTGGCTCAAGCCTGTAATCCCAGTACTTTGGGAGGCTGAGGTGAGTGGATTGCCTGAGCCCGCGGGTTCGAGACCCACCTGGACAACTTGGCGAGACTGCATCTGTACAATAAATCAAAAAATTAGCCGGGTGTGGTAGCACGCGCCTGTAGTTCCAGCTACTTGGAAGGCTGAGGTGGAAGGATCGCCGGAGCCCAGCAGGTCGAGGCTGCAGTGGCCGGGAGCGGCCACTGCACTCTAGTCTGAGTGACGAGTGAACCTCCAACTAAAAAAAAATTAAAAAAATAAACTTATTGTCTGAATGATCTTGGGCAACCTGCTTTACCTTTCTGGACCTCAGTTTCCCCTTTTGTAAAATGGGAATTAGGTGAAATAATTGGGGTCCAACACACAGTAGTGCTCAGCACAGGACAGCTATAAGCAGAATCTAAGGGATTAGGTGCTTACTCAGGACTGTGTGTTTAATGATTTCAAGAATTTCCTTTTATCTTGTTACCAGTAAAAGCACTTGGGTATTAACAAGAGTAGTTTCCTTATTTTCTAAATCACATGACTTATGGAATTACATGGTTCTAAGGCCTGAGGAAGAGCCACAGTGAACCAAAATCTCTGGAGGACGGAACCTAGGGATCTATTCAGAACAAATCTCAGCTTATTCTGAAGACTATCTGAATTTGGAAACCATGGAGGGGGAGCATTTATAGCATGGCTGTACTGAGTGAAACCATGGTGATGTTGGAGTATGGCATGAAAGGACAGGTTACAAATGAGATGATGTTTGTGATGCTTTGTTAACCACAAACTGCTACCATTGAAGGGTACTTTATGCAAAAGAGCATATTGTGAACTGTTGGTGCTGGAGAGTTTAGAACACTGAGGCCCAGGCCGGGCATGGTGGCTCATACTTGTAATCCCAGTACCTTGGGAGGCCAAAGCAGGAGATTGCTTGAGCCCATGAGTTTGAGATGAGCCTGGGAAACATTTCAAAGTTGACATTAAAGCAGGCAAAATGCATATGGTGTTAATAAGTCCAAAATGGGTGCTGGAAACATAAGATGTCTTCTTTTTTTTTTTCTTTTTCCTTAGTATTTTGGTTTTTTTGTTTTGAGAAAGCAGGATTTATTGGGAAGACAGAAAAGCTCCCACAGGGGGAGGGGACCCAAGAGGGGTTGCCCGTAAAATGTTATAAGAGCTTGGGAGGGGTTGCTGTAGACTGGGAATGTTAGGAAAGACTCTTGGGGAGATGAGAATGATGAACTGATTCTGAAGGCTGATGAAAATTCATATTAGTAATACAGGGGATGGGGGAACTGAACAGAGACAAGAGGGAGGAAGGCACTAGACAGAGTGGCAAGAAGGGGATTAGACCAGTTGGCTGGAGCCCAAGATTCATGTGGTGGAGTGGCAGGGAGGAACCTTGTGGGGGGGTCTTATATCCTTAACTATCTAGTAAGCAGAAGAGACCCAAGAAGGTTTCTGAAAAGCACATACGTTGCTGGAAAGCGAGAGCCTATACTCAGGGCCCTGGAATTCAAAGGGCCCATGGAGAGAGGTAAAAGCAGGAGGCCACTGCAGTGTTTGAGGTGTGAGGCCACACAGGACCACAAGGTGGAACTGGAGAAAACCAGACAGCATAACTGCCACAGGACAAACAGTTCTTAGCATCTCTGTCAGGATCAAAGTAGAGAGCCGCAGCCACTGTGGGCCCAGGGGACTGGGAGTATGATGACGCCGTTGGCAGCAGTGGGAGGCCAGCCTGGAAGAAGGGGAGGGTGGGGTGAGCCATGGTGCAGTTGTGCTCTGTAGGGATGTTGGGGAAACAACTCACCTTCATGTCCTCAAAATCGGTTATGCCCATCTGGGGGAGGTTGGAGCAGTTTACCTGGATGAGTTTTCGGCCACTGATGAAGTTGGTGGTAAAACACTCCTGTGAGTACAACAAGAACATCACTCAGAAAATGTGCTGCAAAGAGAAGGAAGTGGAAGGAGGGAGGGAAAGGAAGAGGAAGGGAAAGAGGGAGGAAGGATGGAAGAAATCAAGTTTATCTCTGGTTCTATACTGAGAAACAAGTTAAATTTATTTTCTTTTTTAGAGACAGTATCTCGCTCTGCCACCCACAGGGTAGAGTGCAGTGATATAATCATAGCCCACTGCAGCCTCGAACTCCTGGACCCAAGTGATCCTCTACCTCAGCCTCCCGAGTAGCTGGGACTATAGGGGCATGCTACCACACCCAGCTAATTTCTATTTTTTATATATTTTTGTTTTTGTTTTTTTGAGTTGGGGGTCTCTTCTGTCACCCAGGCTGGAGTGCAATGGCACAATCATGGCTCACCACAGCCTCGACATCCTGGGATCACATCAGGTCATCCACCCACTTCAGCCTTCTGAGTAGCTGGGACTACAAGTGCACATCATCATGCCTAGCTAATTTTGTGACTTTTTAAAAAAAATTTGGAGCCGGGCTTGGTGGCTCAGCCTGTAATCCCGCGCCTTTGGGAGGCTGAGGTGAGTGGATTGCCTGAGCCCGCGGGTTCGAGACCCGCCAGGGCAGCGAGACCTCATCTCTACAATAAATCAAAAAATCAGCCGGGCATGGTAGCGCATGCCTGTAATTCCAGCTTTTGGAAGGCTGAGGCGGAAGGATCGCCGGAGCCTAGCAGGTCGAGGCTGTGGTGGCCAGGAGCGGCCACTGCACTCCAGTCTGGGCGACAGAGTGAGACTCCAACTCAAAAAAAAAAAAATTGGTAAAGATGAGGTCTTGCTGTGTTGCCCAGGCTGGTCTCAAACTTCTGGGCTCAAGCAATCCTCCCACCTCAGTCTCTCAAAGTGCTGGATTATTATAGGCATGAGCCATTGTGCCCGGCACTTAATTTTTTAATTTTTTGTAGAAATGGGGTCTCGCTGTATTGCCCAGGGTGGCCTAGAATTCCTGATTTCAAGTGATCCTCCTAGCTCAGCTTCCCAAAGCGCTGGGGTTATAGGTGTGAGCCACTGTGCCTGTCCAAAATTTATTTTCTGTCCTAATGATACCTTATCTTTCCATCTAAGCTCTTTTTAAAATTTCACACTGTTCCTTATTTTTTTTTGACATGCTACAACCAGTGTTTCTTCATGTCTTGTTTATATGTTTTGAGTTGGAGTCTTACTCTGTCGCCCAGGCTGGAGTTCCGTGGCATACTTCACGGCTACCCCAGCATCGCCCTGCTGGGCTTCGGTGATCCTTCTGCCTCAGCCTTCCAAGTAGCCAGAACTATAGGTGCGTGCTACCATGCCCCACTAATTTTTGATTTATTGTAGAGATGAGGTCTCACCAAGTTTCCTGGGCTGGTCTGGAATCTGCAGGCTCAGGCAATCCACTCACCTCGGCCTCCCAAAGTGCTAGGATTACAGACTGAACCACTGAGCCCGGTAATCTTGATTATATTTTTAAGTACAGGAGGTACAGAAGGTTCCAGATCTTGTGTTTTTTTGTAGTAGACTAAAACATAGTTGGCATCAGTAAAATAAAAGCTTACACTACCTTTTTAATAAAACTATTTTTGGTTAATTGGCTAACAATACACTTAAGCACTCATAATACATAAGACATACTGGGGGCAAACACTTAAGATGAATAGAATAGTGCAGGTTCAAGCTAAGGGAGTTGCCACTAAATTTCACAAAGTACCAAAAAGCCTACCTTGGACAAAACCGATTTTAAAATACAGTTTCCTATGAAAAGAGGCCTATATACATTTCTTGGTTTTTCAAGACTTGCAGGGAAGTGTAATCACTGGTATGAACAGGAAAAACAAACAGATGTGACCTTCCCTTTCTCTCCCAAAATACAAATATCCATCAGTGGCGAGGCCAAAGTTAAAACCCAAGTGACCTCTACCACAGTTCAGGACTTTCCAATGCTCTTTCTGGCGAAGAACAAGTGAGAGCTCAGGGCAGGTTAGAGGGAAGAAGAGGCAGAAGGATGAGAACATGTGATTCATGCCTACCTTGTACTGAGGGAAGCCTAGCTGGCTAATCCACTCTGCAACGTTCTCTGGGTCCCAATTAAGATACTCAAATTGTAACTCAGTCCTTTTTTTGGGCTGGGTGTTTTTATCTTCAGGTACCAGTTCCTTCCGCTCTTGAGAGAGATCTAGAACTTTCTTTCCACTAATGGGCTCTCTTAATTCTGTCTGAAACTCTGGGGAATGTGAATTCGATTCTTTACTGATATTAAGCTCCTTGTGGAGTCCTTGAGAAACCGTATAATCTATACTAACTGATTCTACCTCACTTTCTCTGCGAGACTCTAATGCATCATATTCCTTTTCAACTTCTTCAGTGGCTGTTTCTGACACCTTTCCAGTCTGATGTTCGGGGTGCTCTAGCACATCCCTGTCTGCAGAATACTTAGATTTGGCTGGTTCCGGCCCGTCTTCCTTGGGAAATTCTACATGTGTCTTTCTTGGTTTGGCTTCATCTGGCAACTCTAGATCTTTCTCCTCAATTGGCTCTCTCTGTGTCTCCTCTGGAATCTCTGGTTTAGTCTCTTCTGGAGGCTGAGTATCTGCTTCCTCAGTAGACGATCTTGGTTTCTGCTCTGGAAACGCTGGTTGGGTCTGCTCAGGTGGTTCTGTGCTTTCTTCCTCAGTCGACTCCCTCTGTGTCTCCTCTGGAATCTCTGGTTTGGTCATCGTCGTTGGCTGTAAATCTGTCTCTTCAACTGCTTCTCTTGGTTTCTTACTTGGAACATCTGGTTTGATCTGCTCTGGAGGCTCTAGGCCTGTCTCTTCATCTAGCTTTCCAAGTGATTCCTCTGGAGCCTCTGGTTCAGTTTCCTCTCGTAACTTGGACACGGCTTCCGTTGGTCGTGCTGGACCTGTTTCCGTGACTGACCCCAGGAGGACATCCTCTGTGACGTTTGGTTTCGCCTCCTCTGGTGGCTCTAGGTGTAGATCCTCACTCTTTTCATCCGCAGCGCCCTCCAGATCTTTGAAAAGCTCCCCTCCCATCTCTCCGACTGTCTCCGACTTGACCTGAGGAATTCCTGGCTCGATTTCTCTCAGTAGGTCCATCTGGGACCCCTTGGCAGGGTCTTTCTCGGACGTCCGTCTTGCTTTCAGCCGCGCGTTCTCAGCATCCTCCGACTTCCGCTCCTTGAAGCTCTTTTCCTCGGTCTCAATCTCCGTGGGTGGCTCCGGGCCTGCCTCTGCCGTGGCGTTTGGTTCGGCACTTTTATACAATTCACCGAGGTCAGGCGGTTCAGGCCTCTCGGGCTCCAGCCCTTCACCTTCTGTGCTAACTGGTTCGACATCACTTTCTCTGCGAGACCCTAATGCATCATATTCCTTTTCATCTTCAGTGGCTGTTTCTGATACCTTTCCTGTCTGATGCTCGAGGTGCTCTAGCGCACCCCTGTCCACAGAATACTTAGATTTGGCTGGTTCCGGCTCCTCTTCCTTGGAAAAGTCACTTTCTTCGGGGCCAGGGTCGTAATCATCTGGGACTTCAGCCATTTGCAACTAGGCGGACGCGCCCGGGCCTCCTAGCAACCCCGTCTTCCGACAGCGTCTCCGTGGACACCACGACTTCCGGCAGCGTCTCCATGGATACCACGGCTTCCGGCAGTGGGTTCCCACTTTTCCCTGGGTTTTGTGTGCGCTTCCAAGCCCTGACTTTTAAAACCGGCGGCCACAAGCACGCAGGAGCCTCCCCGCGCCCGCGCCGCCCGCCTCCCGCCTCCGCCGGCCAGAGCTCTGAAGCCGCCCCGGGGCCGGCGCGCTGCTCCCATCCTGCTGCGCCGCCGCTTCCGGCTCGCGGGCCCCCTCGGCTCTGCCCGGCGCGCGCTCGGCCTTCGCCTGTTTCCGGAGCCGCTCGCGGCCGCTGACGGACGCTGCGGGCGCCGGTTGCGATGTCTGAGCTGCGGGCGGCGGGCCGAGGGTCGCCGGGCGGCGTCGGGGACGGCCCGGGAGTGGAGGGCAGCCAGACTGCCGCCTCAGGTACGCGCGGGCGGGGGGCCGCGCTTGCCTCGGGGCCCCCTTCGCGGAGCCTGCCCCGCCGCCCGGCTCCCTAGTGGGGCGCCCCCGCCTCGGACGCCCCTGCGTGCGCGGCCCCCTCGCCCCGGGGCGGGCCCTGTCTTCGCCGCCGCCGCCGCCGGGGCCCTGGGCTCGAGGTCGCTTTCGCTCCTGTTTCGAAACGCCTCGCTCCTGCCCTGCTTCCTTCCTCTGACCAGGGGCGAGAGACGGGTTTACTCTGCCCCTGGAGCCTCTTCAGCCTCGACTCGGGTTCAGATCCCATCTCCGCCTGCCGATCCTGTCGACGCTGCCGACCCGAACCCCGGGGGCCTCGCTGGCTCCCCACCCCGTCCCCCGCCTTCCCGCGCGCCTCTCTGCCGCCATCCGGGCCGGAAGCCTCATCTTCGTCTGCGTGACCCCCTTCGCCCCAGCCTTCCTTCACGCAGTCCCCCCTCTCGCGCCCCAACCTCCCCCTCGCTTCCAGTGGGAGAAACGAGCAGCAGGGTGGGAGTACGTAGGCTCTGGGGTCTTTCCCCTGAACATAGTAGCCAAAGCCAAGGCAGGCGTTAGGGATCGGGGCGACCTTCCGCGTTCTCCGAGGCCCTCGTCCTCTTGTTCAGGACGATGCTCCCTTTCTACACTACTCACCCCCCCCCCTGTGTGGGTTATTTCTGGAGACAGAGGAGTTCGTCTGTCCCACTCGTGTCTTTCAGTCTCCTTGTGATCACACACGATGCGGCTAAAAGGACGCTCTTTTGAAATACAGCAGGGTAGAGGACTGGTCTCATTCAGGAGCAACTAGAAATTAATTTCCTGACCGGGCGCGGTGACTCAAGTCTGTAATCCCAGCACTTTGGGAGGCCGAGGCGAGAGGACTGCCTGAGCTCGGGGGTTCGAGGCCAACCCGGGCAACTTGGCGAGACCTTGTCTCTACAATAAATCAAAACATAACCCGGGTGTGGTAGCGCGCGCCTGTAGTTCCAGCTACTTGGAAGGCTGAGGCGGAAGGATCGCCGGAGCCCAGCAGGTCGAGGCTGCGATGACCGTAAGCATGCCACTGCACTCCAGCCTGGCAACAGAGTGAGACTCTGACTCAAAAAAGAAAAAAAAAAAATTTCCTAGGACTGAAATTAAAATCGATCCTTAAAGCATAAGAGGTTGAGGCACCCCGGTGCAGCCAGGGTGAATCCTCAGGTGCCTCACCTAGTGAGCATATCAGTCTCCCTGGATTGTTGGGAGGAGTCCTTCAGCCACCGTGTCTCAGGCACTTGGAATGTAGCCCACGTACACATTAGTGTGTCCTATCCTTTAAGGTCTCCTTTTGCTCACCTGCACGGCCTGTGCTGCCAAAGGCGGGTGTTCCTGGCCGCTGCTCTTCCAGCAGGGTGCCTCTTCCTGTCTTCTATTCCAAATATCTCTTCTCCTGATGCTACTTCACTCAAACACACACACGGGTCACCCAGCTCTTTCCTGTGACTTCATGTTGTCTGTAAAACATCTGACAACTTTTGCCTTTTTTCTTACGAACTCCTTTATGCTTTGTATTAAATTCAAAATTGTTGGTATATACTTAACGTTATAGCAATAGCAATTCTAAACATAATTTCTAAAAGCTTCAGAAAATTAACACCCAGAAAGGTGTATACTTTCATAAAGCCTGTCCGCTATGTGTGCCAGTGTGTACACATTTAGTGTGCTTTTCCCCTTTAGGTTCCCGTGTATTTATGGAAAAAACACTGAGCATTGTAGAGGGAAAGGTTGTAAGTGTATTCCAGGAATGTGTAGAAGATTTGTCTCTGAGTGTGGAATTTTTTCCCCCTGACATCTCATTGCTTCCTGCATTCGTGTCTTTCTCCCAGGACATTGGTAGAAATGCTCAGGGTTACTTCCCTTCTTGCTCCCAGAAGGTAGAGTGACAGTTGATTACTTTGATGTCATGTTGGAATTTGTTTTTGCAGCCCAGAGCAAGCTTTTCCTCGAGATAGGGGTTGTTGCTAATAAAATAGTAATTATGACCTACTATCGAATGCTTACTCTGTACCAGGATGTGGAGAAGGAGTTACTTGTATTTTCTGATTCTATCCTGTCAGCAGTCATTTTCTTCCCATTTTACAGAGGAACAAGCTACAGCTGAGAGAGGTTAACTTACTTGTCAGAGTTAACTCAAGTTTTTACTGTCTATATGAAATTGTCACGTTATTATAATTAAGTTTATAATTGTTTTTATTGGCGGTTAATCAAGTTGGTACTTGAGGACAGGTCATGGCCTTTGTCCTCAAGGTGTTCTCAGTTTGGTGCAATGAGAACTTCCATCTCAGGAGAAAAAAGTTTAGCAATTCAAAACATTATATAATTGGATGTCTTTTCTTTAACTCTTTATGTACTTATCCCCTAAAAACATGCTTGACAGTAGGAACGGAATTTGTCTTGCCTGTTGAGCTAGAGCCCTTGATGTTGTGTCTCAGAGGTTTTATACGTTTTTGCTGGGCTGGATGGTGAAGGAAAGTATCAACACTGAAGTCAGCAGGAGCATCTCGTGAGTGAGAATTTGGGTGTGATACCCAGGGATGTTCCTTGGCTTGTAACAGTGATTCTCAACCAGGAGTGATTTTGCATCCCCAGGGACATTGGCAATACCTGGAAATATTTGTGGTTGTCATAGCTGGGGGCAGCTGTTACATCTAGTTTGGAGAGGCCAGGGTATTGCTAAACATTCTGCAGTGCCCAGGACAGCCCCACAGCGAAGAATTATCTGGCTCCAAATGTCAGTGGTGCTGACATTTGGGTTTTCGAAAACACTAGGTTAGAGTTAAGCTGGATTTCCAAAGCAGTGTGGAAATGCTGCATTTGGCCTGGACCAGAGGCTTGGGAGTATACTTCAAAGCTGCTTTAAATTAGGAATTTGTTTGATTGGCTCCTTCTACTACCTTCCTCAAGAAAATGATATGAGAAAGCAGTGAGCTCTGAGAAAGGATGAAATTGGAAGAGGTTTCTGTCACCCTGTCTCAGAAAACAGCAGTAACAAATGAGGTTGTATTGAATTAAGGGTTTTGGCTTTTCAGTGTATCTTATTCTCTCAAAACAAGACTGTGTCATCCAAATAACCATAGCCTTTTTTTTTTTTTTTTTACAAAGTGTTCTCTTCAGGGAATACCTGTTGAGGGTCTCTTCATGTTGATTAGCTGAGGTTTTGGTGAAAAGGAAGAAAAGGCCTTATGTTCTTATGAACTGAGCTCTCTAGAGGTCATGGTGTTCTTACTGTTTTCTGAATTGTAATTGTTTTTCATAGTGTTTTATTTAGGGCACCTGGGTCCTTCGGTTCCCAAGTGGAGAAGTAAATCTTTTTTTTTTGAGTTGGAGTCTCACTGTCGCCCAGACTGGAGTGCAGTGGCCGCTCCCGGCCACCGCAGCCTCGACCTGCTGGGTTCCGGCGATCCTTCTGCCTCAGCCGTCTGAGTAGCCGGAATTAGGGTCTTGCTGCCCAGGCGGGTCTCGAACCCGTGGGCTCAGGCAATCCACTCACCTCAGCCTCCCAAAGGCGCGGGATTACAGGCTGAGCCACTGAGCCCGGCAGTAAATCATTTTTTAGATCATGGAGCTCTCTGAGGCATACATGTTGCATCACTTAAGTGCAGGTGATGTTTGTTTTTGAGTTTAGAAAGCTTTAGGGAAAATAAAGGGCAAAGTCTGTGATGACCCCTGAAGTCGGCAGTAAAACTTACCTTGGTGTACATGACCCCGAGAGATGTTACTACACGTAGATGTTGAGAACACGAAACCGTCAGGTTAACTTGTTCATGGTTCTGAGGTAGGACTTAGAGTACTGCGGTAAGTTATTTTGCAGTGATGGAATTGTTGCATATCTGTGGCTATTTCAGTTTACACGAATTAAAATTTAAAATTTGGAGGCTACCATACTGGATGATAAGAAGAGTTAGAAGTCTGTGCCAAAGAGCCTTTGTGGTTTTTATTTTTCTAGTGTGATTTTATGTCAAACATTGAAATTTTGTCTGCCTGTGGCTATTTTTTTAAAAATAGTGGTTGTGTTTTTTCAGTGATCAGATAGTTGATTAGGCTTGCCATGATTCATGCTAAAGGTGTGTAATCTGAGTGGCCACTCAGCAGCATGTCCCACTCGAAGAACTGAGAAGAATTGGATTTCACGGTCACTGGATTTGGTTGGAACATGGACTCAGCCGATTTGTTTTCGTTGAAACCTCTTGAGTCTGTAAGCACATGGCCTGCTTTTGGTTCCTGTGCACTGGAATCTACAAGCCCAGGCTAATTATCTCTGCAGCCTGTTTAGCAAGGGGGAAGTCCTCTGAGGCCTGTTCTAAAGAACCCTGACCTGCTATTCAAATGCCTTAGAAAAAACCGGCTTTTCGCGTCTCCTTGTAGAGAAAATACAAAGCACACAGCAAGTTGAATTCATAGTATGGTTAGAATGTCTGAAACAACTCTGGTAACATAGACAGAAAACTCACATTTGTTTGAGGCTGCAGCGAGCCATGATCATGCCACTGCACTCCAGCCTGGTCGACAGAGTGAGACCCTGACTCAAAAAAAAAAAAAGAAAGAAAATTTATATTTTAGGAATTGTCAAATGTATAATAATTTAAAGAAAATTGCTGTCACCTTTGCTTTAGTGATCATCAATTATGAAATGAGTTGTTCTGAAGCTTCCATTTTGTTGTTCTCCATTTTCTTTGTTTCCAAGATTTTGGCCATTCAGGAGCCATGATAATGATTTTGCAACACTAGAGAATACCATTCCAATATTGTTTGTTTACTACTTTTTCTTTAATTGACATTTAAAAGTTTATTTCATTTAAAAAATATGATACTACTTGTTTGATGTATCAATTTGTCCTAATATAGACTAAAATAGATACATATTTTTAAAAATAAAAAACGTTTTCCTATATACCATCTAAATTTGCAAAATCTGGTCTAGTTTCTCTGCTGTCTTCTAGGAATCTGGCAGAATTAGCTTATATTTGGTTAAGATAGTAAAAGCTATACTATAGAAAACTGGGCCTTTTCTTCTTTGCAGTGGTTTAAATTTCACTAAATTTAGGAAACCTAAAAAGCGGTGTTCATAATTGTTTTCTTTCTGTGTCTAAAACATCTCCCACAGTTTATCCTTCTTGAAATAAACTTTTGTTTTTCTTTCTCCTTTTATTACTTCCTGCCTCTTTCAATTCTATTGTAAGTTGTTTTACCTGTTGTTCTTACATAATTTAGGGCATTCCTTTAAACTTAAAAACCAAAAATTCAGCTTCTTATGTGATAGAAAAAAAAAAATCAGAAGCATTATTTTTTTTCCACTTTTTTTCCTGCTCATATTAAGCTGTTAAAATGCGGTAAGTGGTACTTACCATGTGAAAAATGCTCTACCTCATTCATAATATGGGAAATGGAAATCATAACTGGGTAGTTTGCTAACTTGCTGTGCTGGTGAGAGTGTGCAGAAGCAAGCGGTCTAATGTGTTGCTAATGAGATTGCAAGTCGGCACAGATGCCATGGAGGACCATTTGTCAATATTCATCACAATTACAGTGTATATCCCCATTGGCCCATTCCTTCCAGGAATTCATCCTGTGGGTTTATTCCATACTTCCCTTTACTGACATAAATACCAAGTTATTATAGCACTGATTGTAATGGGAATCCTGTTGAATCTGTTGTTTGTAGGTAGATGATAACTATGTACATGGAAAATTCGGAAGAACCTATAGATAAATTACTGGAATTAATATGTAATTTTGGCAGGGTTGTGGGGTATAGAGCCAATATACAAAATTCTATAGATGTATCAGCAACAGTTTAAAAATAATATAAAAATACCATTTACCATAAAATCACAAAAAAGTTTAAGTACTTAGGAATAAAGTTCCGATACCTATGCAAAACCTTTTTTTATTTTATTATCGGGGTACATGTGAAGATTTGTACATAGGTATACTGCATGAAGGCAAGGTTTGGTCTTCTGCTGAGCCTGCTCCCAACCCCATAGTGAGCATGGTACCCAGTGGGTGGTTTTGATCCCTATTTCCCCTTCCTCCCTCTTTAGTAGTGCCCAGTGTCTTTTATTACCATCCTTGTGCCTGTGTGTGCCCAGGGTTCAGAGTTTAGTGCCCACTTATGAGTGAGAACATGCAGCACTCTGTTTTCTGTTTCTGTGAAAATTCACTTAGAATGATGGCCTCCAGCTGCATTTATGTTACTGTGAATTCTGTGATTTCATTCTTTTGTTTTATGACTGTGTAGTATTCCATAGGTCTGTGTACCACATTTTCTTTATCCAGTTCACCACTGATGGGTACCTGGGTTGGTTCCATGTTTTTGTGATTGTAAGTCGTGCTGCAATCAACATATGAGTGCAGGTGTCTTTTTGGTACAACAATTTATGTTCCTTTGGGTATCTTGATTTTTATATCTTAAGGTAGACGCTTTTATGCATAAAAGTTTGTTTCAACCATATGAATTATTATAATACACCTTAAAACAGTCATATCTCATCATTTTCTATCTGTAGATTGGCAAAAATTGTAAGGAAATGAATAGACCTAGTGTTGGTAAGAATATGGAAAAACTATTACACTCATTCACTGCCTGTAGAAGTGAATTTTAGAGTGAAATTGGGCATTGTGTATAAAAGTATTAATAGGTAGAACTTTTGACAAGACATTTCAAGTCTGGGGATTTGTCCTGCAGAAATAAAGTAAAAAGAGGTTTATATAAGAAAATGCTCTAGTGCATTAAAACACAAGAGAAGTACAAATTAAAATTGAGATGCCATTTCTCACATATCAAGTTCTGTCAATTTTCCAAAAGTTTGACAGTATACTCTGATGTGGAATCTCTGGGGGAAAAGGAACTCTTACATTGCTGCTGTGAATGTAATATAGATGAGCCCTATGGAGAAGGATTTGGTCCAGAAATTCCACTCCCAGGAATCTGTCCCAAAGACACCCTGGCAGAAATGTAAAATATGCACAAGACGTTGTAGCACAACTTGCAATATTAATAGATTGGAAATAACTCGGGTGGCTATCAGAAGGGACGTGAGTATGGCATAGCCGTACAGTCCAGTATGCCAGTTTAAAAAGTACTGAGGAGTGGGTGTGGTGATATGTTCCTGTAATCCCAACCACTTGGGAGGCTGAGGCAGGAGGATCCCTTGAGCCCAGAAGTTTGTGAGTCCACCCACCATAGTGAGACCCTGCCTCTTAAAAAAAAATGTAACGAGGGTCATGCAACTGTTTAAGAGCTTTCTTCTTTGTAATTAGGCAGTTATTGCTTTAAAAAAAAACTATTAGAACTGTTTTTACTTTTCCTGTATTCCTTATGTTTTGGTATGTTATCTTTCCATTTTTGTTATTCTCAAGATATTTTTAAATTTCTCTTTTGTCTTCTCTGATCTACTGGTTGCTCAGGAGCATATAGTTTAATTTCCACATCTTTGTGAATATTCCAAAATTTCTCATTATTATTATTATTATTATTTTTTTGAGTTGGAGTCTCACTTTGTCACCCAGACTGGCCAGTGCAGTGGCACGCTCCCGGCCACCTCAGCCTCGACCTGCTGGGCTCCGGCAATCCTTCAGCCTCAGCCTTCCAAGTAGCTGGAACTAGAATTGTGCTCTACCACGCCCGGCTAATTTTTTGATTTATTGTAGAGATGAGGTCTCGCCAAGTTGCCCAGGCAGGTCTCGAACTCGTGGGCTCAGGCAAATCCACTCACCTCAGCCTCCCAAAGCACGGGATTGCAGCTGAGCCACTGAGCCCAGCTAGTTATTATTTTTAGAGACAAGATCTCTTGCTCTTTCACCCAGGCTGAAGTGCAGTGGCGTGATCATAGCTCACTGCAGCCTCACACTCCTAGGCTTAAGTGATCCTTCTGCCTTGGTCTTCCAAAGTACTGGGATTACAGGTGTGAGCCATCGGGCCATCCTCCTTTTATTGATTTCCGGTTTTGTACCACTGTGGTTGGAAACCACTTGATGTGATTTTAGACATAAATTTGTTAAGGTTTGTTTTGTGGACTAATGTGTGGTCTATCTTGGAGCATGTTCCATGTGCTCTAGAGAAGAGCATGCATTCTGCTCTGTTGTATGGGAAGTCCTGTAATATGTCTGTTAGGTCCATTGGATTCAACGTGAATTTCAACTCTAGTATTTCCTTGTTACTTTTCTGTTTGGTTGATCTATCTATTGTTGAAAGTGGGATATTGAAGTCCCCTCCATTTTTGTGTTACTGTCTGTTTCTCCCTTCATGTCTGTTAATATTTGCTTTACTTAGGTGGTCTGATGGTGGGGGTTCATATGTGTTTATTATTTTTATGTCCTCTTGATGGATTGACTTCTTTATCATTAAATAGTGGCCTTCTTTGTCTCTTGTGACAGTTTTGACTTGAAAAACTTTATTTTGTCTGATGTAAGTATAGCCACCTCTACCCTCTTTTGGTTATCATTTGCATGGAATATCTTTTTCCATCCTTCCATTTTTAGCCTATGTGTGTCCTTAAAGCTGAAGTGAGTCTCTTGTGAGCAGCATATTGGTTGGATCTTGTTTTTTATCCATTCAGCCACTCTATGGCTTTTAATTGGATACTTTAGTCCATTTACAGTCAAGCTTATTAATAGGTAAGGATTTTTTCCTGCATTTTGTTAATTTTTTCTGTTTGCTTTGTAGAACGTTTGTTCCTTTACCTTGTTGTCTTCCTTTGTGATTTGATTTTCTGTAGGGCTTAGCTTTGATACCTTTCTCTTAATCATGCGTATATCTGGTATTGTTTTGCTTTGTGGTTGTCATGAAGCTTACATAGAACATCTTTTTTTTTTTTTGAGTTGGGGTCTCACTCTGTCACCCAGATTGGAGTGCAGTGGCATGATCGTGGCTCACCACAGCCTCAGACTCTTGGGCTCAAGTGACCCTCTCACTTTAGCTTCTTGAGTAGCTAGAACTACAGGCATGCGCCACCATGCCCAGCTAACTTTTTATTTTCATAGAGATGAGGTCTCACTATATTGCCCAGGCTGGTCTCTTAACTCCTGGGCTCAAGCAATCCTCTTGCCTACAGGTGTAAGTCACTGCACCCAACCTACATAGAACTTTTTATAGTAATAATAGTTTATTTTAAGATGGTAACAACTTTAGCCATAGAAGGAAATGTCCTCAACATAATAAAGACTACTTTTGAAAAACCCAAAGTGAATTTCATAACCAATGTAAAAAAACTGAAAGCTTTTCTTCTAATATCCCATACAAGGTAAGGATGCCCATTCTCTTCACTTCTATTCAATATAGTACTGTAAGCCCTAGCAAGAGTAATCAGATAAGAAAAAGAAATAAAAGTCATCCAAATTGGAATGAAGAAGTAAAGTTACCTTCACTTGAAGATGAGGTTATCCTATATGTTGAAAACTCCAAACACTCAACAAAAACAATTAAATCAGTAAAGTTGCAGGATATAAAATCAACATACAAAAATCGGTTGCATTTGCATATATAATAATGACTTATCAAAAAAAGAAATTAAGAAAGCAACCCCATTTACAATAGCATTAAAAAATACATAGGAATAAATTTACCATTAGAATCTATAAAATATTGATGAAAGAAATTGAAAAAGTTCATGGATTAGAAGAATTAATATTGTGCAAATATCCATGCTACCCAAAGTAGTATGCAGATTCAACACAATTCCTATAAGACTTCTAATGGCATTCTTCACAGAAATAGAAAAAAAAAAATTCTAAAATGTGTATGTAACCACAAATACGCCCTGAATAGTCAAAGCAGTTTTGAGAGGGAAAAAACAAAGTTGGAGGCATCACACTTTCTGATTCCAAATTATATTATAAGCTATAGTAATCAGACAGTGTGATGCTGGCATAAAAACAGACACATAGACTAGTGAATCAAAATAGAGAGTCTAGGCCAGGTGTGGTGGCTCACATCTGTAATCCCAGTGTTTTGGGAGGCTGAGATGGGAAGATAGCCTGAGACCAGAAGTTGGAGACCAGCCTGGGCAACATGGCAAGACCTCACCTCCACAAAAAAGAGGGAGAGCGAGCAAAACATACCCTTTGGGATATGAGGATAAAAAGAACTGCAAATAAATCTTAACCTCGAATACATTAACCATATCCCTAGTGATAGTATTATTACTCTTTTAAAACTATTATATTTACATTGTAGAGTAAAGCACATATTATATATGTGAATATTATTAGGATCCAGAATTTCCCACAAAAAGACCAAGAAATACAGATATAGAATTAAAATTAGATTTAAATCCTATAATCTGAATTGGAAGTATTTGGATGAATTTATTATATGTGTATTTATATATGATACTTATCTGTGACATTATATATGTGAATATATATTCGTGCATATGTGTATGTGTAATATTTTGCCTTGGTTGTGGTCTCTAACTACTGTTTCCATGAAAAAGAACCAGGACTATAGAGAAATAACTGATTCCAGGTCTGGGACAAGGCATTTGTAAATTTAGCTTGGAAATTGTGCTCTAAGCAAGACTCCTGGGGTCATCTTAAAAGGACACATGAGCCAACTCTAAGGAGTTCCTACAGGCCAAACCTCTGAAAACTTGAAACACATTAAATATGTTAAATTCCATGTGTTTCTAATAATACTTCAAAAAAAAAAAACAAACCAAAAACACAACACCACAAATCATTGGTCCCCTTTGGAGATTACTATGATTCTAACTTGTTTTTCTCACAGTTGGTGTCAGAAGGATTGATTAATCCTTTATCTTGCTTTTCTCTTATGACTATTTCAGAGTTGCCAAATAATTGACAAGGGGAAGTTTTTTTTTTAGTAGAAGAATTCCAAATAATAACTGTAGAAAGTGCTAAAATTGGCAAGATTATTTTCTAGTTTTTAATGAAAGTACTAATCTATTTTAGACAGTGATCATGAATGCCCGCTTAAGCCATTAGGTGAAAGGTTAATGAGGAGCTTGATAGTGGATTAGGTTGATAACATGAACCCAGTGATCAATTTTGATATCATTAAAGCTGCAACAGCCATAGGTTATGTGCCTCTTGGTGTAAAACAGTAAGAATTACATATACCATGTCTGGATTCTTGCAAGAACAAAACTGAACTTGAACCTAGTCAAGGCTCTGGATCAACACTGTCCAGTAGAATTTTATTGGATGATGAAAATGTTCCTGTGCCATTCAGTATAGCAGTCACTAGCAACTTATGACTGTTGAGTACTTGAAATGTGGCTGGTTGAAATGGAGGGACTGAATTTTAAATTGTATTGGCCGCATGCGCTAGTAGCTTTTATGCTAGACAGTGAAGTTCTATGTCTGTGACCAGTTTACAGAAAATACAATGGATAAAAGAATCTGTGAGGGGACATCATGAAAGAGCAATCAGCCAAATTTGTACTGGGAAAATCTGCAGATCAGGTTTTAAAAATGTCATCAAATATAATATATACAAAACAATGTGGTAAGGATAGATATAGATTAAACGGTTTAAAAGACATATAACAGAATTTGAGGATATATTGAAAAGCAAAAAATATTGATGTAACTCAACTCACATGATGCTATGCCTTCATTCGTAGTGTTTATGCAAGAGCATGGGGTCAGTTGTTGGTACGATAGAGCTATGAAATGTCCTTGTATAGTAGGTCACCAGCAGTCATCTCATGTTTTTCATGGAGGATGAAGAGCACTGATATGTAATCTCCTTTAAAAGATCGAAGTGAAGAGGTTTTTTTGTAGCTCACATTGAGCATTATTGTAAGATTGGTATGAGGTGAGTGCTCAGGATGACATATTTTTCCATGGAAATAGATGACAAAGAATCATCAAGAGTTTTAGAAATCATTTGTCTTACTACTTACATGTTAATGAGAAAATGAGACCAGACCATTAATATCTTGATGCATCTTCATATTATCAATACTTACAAGCCATAAGTGTAATTTGATATAATATAAATAAATATTTTCTAGACATCAGAAAAAAAAAAAGCCAGCTCTCTTTTTTTTTTTTTCTCTTTTTTTGGGTTGGCATCTCACTCTTTTGCCTGGCTGGAGTGCAGTCGCATGATCATGGCATTCCAGCTTCAAACTCCGAGATTCAGGTGATCTTTCCATCTCAGCCTCTTGTGTAGCTGGGATTTTACTTGGTACTATTTCTTTTTTTTTTTTTTGAGTGAAGGTCTCACTCTATTGCCCAGGCTAGAGTACAGTGGCAACAATCACAGTTCATTACAGCCTCGAATTCCTGGGCTCAAGTAATTCTCCTGCCTCAGCCTCCCAAGTAGCTGAGTCTACAGGTGTGCGCCACCATGCCTGGCTAATTTTTTGATTTTTTTTGTAGAGATAAGGTCTCACTATGTTGCCTAAGCTGGTCTTGAACTCCTGGCCTCAAGCAGTCCTCCCACCTCGGTCTCCCAAAGTGCTGAAATTAGAGACATGAGCCAACGCACCCAGACCAAACTGTTCTTAAAAAGAAATTCTGGCTGGGCACGGTGGCTCAAGCCTGTAATCTCAGCACTTTGGGAGGCTGAGGTGAGAGGATTGCCTGAGACCCAGAGGATCGAGACTAACCTGGGCAACTTAGTGACACCTTGTCTCTATAATAAATTTTTTAAAAATTAGCTGGGTGTGGTAGTGTGCACCTGTAGTTCTAGCTACTTGGAAGGCTGAGGTGGAAGGATTGCCTGAGCCCAGCAGGAGGCTGTGGTAGCCATGAGCATGCCACTGCGTTTCAGCCTGGGCAACAGGGTAAAACTCCAACTCAAAAAAAAAAAAAAAAAAAAAGGAAAGGAAGAAAGAAAGAAATTCTGTGAGACAGGTGGAGAAATTTGATTATGGACTGGGTTTTAGGTGATATTAAGGAACTGTCAATTTTGTAGGAGTGATAATATTATACATATGTGGAAAGATTTTTATTTAGAGATTTATTCTAAATGGAAGCAATGATAGATACAATGATATCTGGACTTTGCTTTAAATAATATGCTGTGTGTGTGGGTAGGGCAGGGAGGCAGGGGATAAGTGAAACAAGAGTGGCCAGCATGGTCTCTCATGCCTGTAATCCCAGCACTTTAGGAGCCTGAGGTTAGAGGATTGCTTGAGCCCAGGAGTTCAAGACCAGCCTAGGCAACATAGTGAGACCTCATCTCTACAAAAAATTAAAAAATTCAGCCAGGCATGGCGGTGCACACCTATAAACTCAGCTACTTGGGAGGCTGAGGCAGGAACCCAGGAATTTGAGGCTGTGATGAGCTGTGATTGTGCCACTGGACTCAAGCCTGGGCAACAGAGTGAGACCCTGACTCAAAAAAAGAAAAAGACCAAGTAAAATCCTGTTGGGAAGATAGATAATGGGTACATGAGTCTTCTTTCCACTGTTCTCCTTTTGTTTTCTTTTTTCTGAGTCGGGGTCTCACCCAGGCTGGAGTACAGTGGCACTGTCACAGGTCACCACAATCTCGACCTCCTAGGCTCAGGCGATCATTCCGGCTCAGCCTCATTTCACTGTTTTCTAATTTTGTGTATATTTAACATTTTCAGCAATTGGAAAGTTTTTAAACAACAATTGTTAAAATATATAAAGAATAACGGGAATGATTTACGCAGAATTCAGAACAGGGGATATATATGCTTGGGAAGGGGCATTGGGCAGGGGATTCTAAAGTACTAATAATTCACCTAGTTAGTGGGTATGAAGGTGTTTGTGTTATTAGTATTTTAGCTCTGTGTCTTTTTTTCATGCAGTCTTTTATGTGTAAACAGTAAGAATCCAAGGGCTCACTTTGAGTTTGTGAGGCTCTAACAGCCTCATACTGCAGGACACTCCTGGGTCTGGGGGTGCAGAGTGACCAGGGAGCCCTGCATCCTCTTCTCCTAGGCCCAGTATCCTTTGTTTCTCTTTCCCTTCACTTGAATGTGTGCTTGTCCTCTCTTTGAAAATGATTTTCTCTGCTTAGTCATCTGCCTTTACATGGCTTGTGAAGTCATCTCCCAGCTGGCAGGCTTAGCCTCTGACCTGACCAAAACTTTCTACAATCTGTTTTGGTCTCCAGGACCAACTCCAGATTCTAGGGAAGGGAGTCAGACTGACTTCTGGGCAGGTGCTTACCCAAAATCAATAAGATATAGCCATCATAGTGTACCTTGATCATAGGAACTACCACTTTCGAGGCTGTGAACAGGGGAGATTCTTTTTTCTTTCTTTCTTTCTTTTTTTGAATTGGAGTCTCACTCTGTTGGCCATGGTGGAGTGCAGTGGCATACACATGGCTACCACAGCCATGACCTGCTGGGCTCAGGTGAGCCTTCCCCTTCAGCCTTCCAAGTAGCTGGAACTATAGGTATGTGCCACCATGCCTAGCTTATTTATTTATTTATTTATTTATTTATTTATTTATTTATTTATTTATTAATTATAGAGATGAGATCTTGCCATGTTGCCTAGGCTGAACTCATGGGCTCAGGCCGTCCTCTCTCCTCCACCTCCCAAAGTGCTGAGATTACAGACTTGAGCCACTGTACCTGGCCTGGAAAGTTCTTAAGAACAGGTTGTAGATACCTATAATGTAGCATTGTTGTCTGTAAGAGTGAAAGGTTTGAAACAGTTGCTAGCTCTACCAACAGAGGATTGGGGATTGGTTAAAGAAATAACAGAAGACTGGGCACGGTGACTCATGCCTGTAATCACTTTGGGAGGCCAAGGCTGGAGGATCACTTGAGGCCAGGAGTTCGAGGTCAGCCTGGGCATAGCAAGACTCACATCTCTACAAAATAAAATAAAACACTGGCATGGTGGTGTGCACCTGTTGTCCCTGCTACTCGGGAGGCTGAGGTGGGAGGAGTGCTTGAACCCAGGAGTTCAAGGCTGCAGTGAACTATGATTGTGCCACTACACTCTAACCTGGGTGACAGTGCAAGACCTCATCTCAGAAAGAAAGAAGGAAAGGAATGAAGGAAGGAAAGAAAGAGGCAGCCTACAGGATAATCAGCTATTTATTTATTTATTTTTATTTTTTTGAGTCGGAGTCTTACTCTGTTGCCCAGGCTGGAGTGCAGTGGCACCCTCACAGCCACCCCAGCATCGACCTGCTGGGCTCCGGTGATCCTTCTGCCTCAACCTTCCAAACAGCCAAAAGTACAGGCGCACGCTACCGCACCCAGCTAATTATTTTACTGTAGAGATGAGGTCTCGCCAAGTTGCCCAGGCAGGTCTTGAACCTGTGGGCTCAGGCAGTCCACTCACTTCAGCCTCCCAGAGGTGCGGGATTACAGGCTGAGCCACCGAGCCTGGCTAATCAGCTATTTAAAATTATGAAATCGCCCTATTTTTATCGACTAAAAAATTCATGAAAAATGTTTACTAACATGTATTGCATGTCTTTTCAGAAATGTACACACATGCATATATAAAATATATACATATGTGTTTGTATTTATGTACAAATATATTTCTGAAGGGATATACATCAAAATGTTAACAGTGATGATTTTTGGTTAGTAAGATTATGGTTAGTTTGTTGTTATTTTGCTTATTTGTATTTCCTGATTTTCTACAGTAAATAATGGATTATCTGTATGTTTAAAAAGTTGGAAATAAAGTTTCCTTTAAAAAAGGAAGGTAGATGCAAAAATGTTTTCTTATCTGTATTTAATTTTTCTACAACGAACAAAGCATTATTAGTGTAATTTTAAGAAGTTGATTTGAAGTAAATAATATGGGTATAGAAAGTCCTGATTTTAAGTTAAAAAGCCAATTATTTTCCAAAAGTTTGTTTCAAAAACAGAGCATAAGAGAGAGTGGGCTTGGGAAAAGTTTGTTTTTATAAGCCCTGGAGAGCTTGACTGACTTATTTAGGCCAACAGAGTAAGTTTGCAGTTAGGAAACTGAGTGCCTGGTTAGTGTCCTGTCTGGAAACACTGTCCTTATCAGGAGGTGCTGGTCAGTGACTTCTGCGTGGATTGGATCACACCTGGAAAACTGGCTCATGTTGGCTGCTTTAACTGGAGCACACTTAAGTGGAGCAGCCGAACGAGGCCAGCATGGTCAGAGGCCTTGAGGGGCGGAGGCGACCAGCCTGGGAGAAGGAACTTGCAGACACGTGACAGCAGACTGCAGACATCTGCAAGAGTGTGTGGGGAGGAGTCAGTAGAACTGATAAGAAAGCAGCCTTCACTCAGTCCATGGAGGGCAAAACTTTCGATTTGCATGTACCTCAGGGAAATGAGCCTCTTCCAGAGGGGCAGCGGCTGGGAGCAGCTGGCCAGCGTCTCAGACTCATTTCTTCTGTTGGGAGGAAAATTGGGTGGCAGGAGTGCTAAGGTCTTTCTACCTATGAAACTGAATTGACCAAGAGAACAATCTTTGTCACATACAAAAAAATGAGCCAAGATTAAGACTGGATCACAGGTATTTGCCTGTCATTATCACTTTTATTTTACTGCCAAACTCAGACACTTCCAGTGTTGAGGCTTACTTCATTAAGTTTTATTTTGTATTGAGAAGTAGCCTTTGGACTTGAGTTTCTGTCTTAACCAGAGAAGGTTAAACATGGGGCTGTCTAAATGCTGTCTGACTATCTGAGGAGAGGCTGAGTGAATCGGCCACAAAACTAAGTCGCACCTTATGGTGGTTCAGAGCTCCACTGCCTGGGCTTGAATCCTGTTCCCATGCCTTAGTTTTCTTACCTGCAAAATGTCAATGATCATACCACCACAGACTTGTTGGGAGCTTGGGGATGTGGCCTTCGTTATGCGTTTCACCTATATACTCCTTGAGGGTTGCCTAGTTATTCAGTAAATCATTTTTGGATGAGTGATTGAATACATGAATGGAATTACAAAAGTCCTGTTACCTGACCTTGAATACACGGATCTGAGCTTCTTTACTGTCTAGAGGCAACACTCCGTACTTAGAAGCCAAGTTCATTTCATTCTCTATACTCTGTCCTCTGTGTTCTGCCTAATTTAACCATCATCTGTCTGAGAAACGTGATTCCTAAATTAGGATGAATTTTGTGAGGGCTTGTTCTAGAAAATGACTGATTTTTTATAAATGGGTTATAACTGTCTGAGAATACTTGGATGTGATGGCTTGAATAATTTATGTGCTGGGCCTCTCCGAGTATAAAGGTCATGCTCAGAATATTTTTGGAAAGGAGAATTTGGTTGAAACTGTTAGTTTTTTTTTTTTTTTAAGATACAGGATAATTATGATTGTGTCCTTTCTCAGATATTGAATTTATTCTTTCCATGATTTTCTAGAGAATGAAGATCTAGAAAACACCAAGGTCACCTCTCCATTGGCTTCTGCCTCTGATCCAGAACCCCTTTCCTTACCCCACAGGTAGGAACAACCAACTGCTTTGGATAAAATGCTTCCAGAGGTTTTGTCTTCTGAAACAAGGAACTGGTGGAAGAAGTAGGGCAGTGACTTCAGGGGAAAGACAATTATGAGGAACAGGTGCTGATGGTTGTGTTATTAATCAACCCTCAAGGGTTTTAGGTACAATGTCAGGCCTATTTCAGGTTATACATTTTTCTTTTATTCTCAGAGAATAAAACGGTAACAAACAGTCTAGTGTAGTGTCCTCATTTGTCTTCTCCTGAAACCCATGTTCAAATGTTAAAACATTTGAAGTAGATCCAGATAGACTTGCTAGAGAATGTGTGTTGGTTTCTACCCATAAAATGCATACACATACGCACACACATGTGGACGCACACACATGCATGAATACACAGTTGGAGGCAGTCTCTTGTTATATAGTTTTCAGATTAAACCATTATGCCTTTATGTTGTCTTTCTTAATTTCCTTGTCTGTCCATCTCATCCACCCACCACCACTGATTCCCAAGTGTATAATAGAAAGGGGAGAGTTGTACCAAGCCCCAGAATGCATGGAAACCAGGAAACACTAACAGAATAACCAATGAAAAGCTGTATTTTGGAGAACCCTGGGTGAGTGGGTATTGTAGTCTGACTGGCCAGTTCATGGTACAGTATCACTCAGTAGAACCTGTGGTCTCCATGCCCCCCAAAAAATTAGTGGCTGAAGGTGGAGGAGGATGTCAAGGTATTTTAAAAATCTGTTTCTTGAGTTCTATTTAGAAATTCTTTCCTTTTGCTTTTGTATATGAAATAATTTATGTGATTAATATTATAATATAGTTGGCGATAATAATCTAATAGCCATGCTTTGTTAAAAATTTCTCTGTAATAATGATAGTAAAATAGTGACTTTTATCAGATATTTCTATTTGCCAAATACTGTACTAGGTGTTAAATGTGTTAGCTCATCGAATCCTCAGGTCAATGCTAGTGAAATAAGTATACCCATTTTTTTTTAAGTGAGGAAAATGAAGTAGTGAGTTCAGCAGTTTGCCCGAGCTCCCTAGCTTTGGGCTTGTTCAGCTCTGGAGCTGATTCTCGTGGCTAGCTGGACAGGGTTTTGGGCTTTGTGCGCGGAGCCCCTCAGTTGCATCTGTAACGGTCCTTTCAGGAGACACAGCCTTCTCAGGCTTTGGGCCATTCATGTCCTTACTGCATCTCCTGAGGAGAGCCTCTTCGTCTTCTTGCCATCCTCTCTTTTCTGCACATGTTGATTCGAGGGATTTTGGGGGAATGGTTTTGGCACAGAACTGTTTCTTTTAAAAAATTGTGCAAATTTATGGGGTACATGTCACATTTTTTACAAGTATAAAATGTGTAGTGATCAAGTCAGGGTATTTAGGAGGTCCATCATCCAAATGCACAGAACTATTTCATCCTCCCTCCCAAGAGTTGATAGCTTGTTTTGAGAGAGAAACACAGAACATTCTTAGACAAAACGAGATTTAATTTTAAAGTTTTATTCCTAAAATCCAGCAAGTGAAGCAAAAAATCCAGCGAGTATGATGTCTGGAGCTCAATATTATGTTTTGCGTCTGTTGGGAATGGAAATGACATGGCCCTCTGTCTTTCCTGGCAAAGCTGGCAGCCAGCCAGGCTCTCCTGCCCATGGCAATGACCTCCTTGCACCAGGTCAGGACAAACCACAAACTGAAAGCAGAGTTTTTTCCTTTACGTGGCTTATCACCAGCATCAAGTAATTTGCAATTTAGCTTTCCCCAAATACCCTTCGTGAACTCTCCAGAGCATAAAATGCTAATGTGAATATTAGATTCATGTGGCTGTTGCATATCCTGTTTAAAATATTTTAAAATAAGCAGAACCATATTTGTTTAAAGTAGCATGTACAAGGCAAAGAAGAGATTAAACTGTAGATGTCAAACACAGGAAAGTCACACTAATGATTAGATTAGCCGCTGTGGTCGCACCTTCCCAATGTTGTCAATGGGAGAATCCCTCTTTTGTTCCCAAATAAAAACTAACTTATTCATTTATTCATGAACAAAATTTTGGGGGTGTCTATTATTTACTCAACAAAATTTTTTTGAGTCTCTACTGTGTATGTGGTACTGTTCTAGGTACTGAAGATACCACAAAAGCACACAGTAGTCCAAGTCGCTGCTCTCATGGAGCTTGTGTTCTAGTGGCAGAGGCAGACAGATAAACAAGTGTACATTGAATTTCATGGAATCTAAGTTGCCATGCCATCAGTTGTAAGATGTACTGCTATTTTATGTACTACCAATAAAGGAAACAATGCTTAAGATAGAGGGTCTAATAGGAGACCCCCCCAGGGAGCTGGAGCACCAAGAGCCTGCACTTGCAATGAAAAGATAGACAAAGAAAATAATCCTTCCACACTGAGAAGGATAGCAAAGAAACTTGATTGTCTTAAACTTAGCACTGTGTAATGGGAGGAAAAATATCTCCCCTGAGAGTATGAACCACTGGCATTCATCAGTTTGTTATCTAAACTCACTCTGCTAGGGTGGGCTCAATAGAACCCTTAAACAGAGCATTTCAAGTCATTTCAGGATGATAGCATTCCTGAGCGCCTGCAGAAGCAAACGATGGTCTCCGATGGAAGGCCTTAATGTCAGTCCCAGGCCCATGGCAGTTTTAAAGACACCATCAGTTTTTAAGGTAGCCTATCTGTTGGTTGTATTGCAGTCTAAAAACATGTGCATTTTTCAGTCAACAAAATATGGTCCATATCATGTCAGGCAGTAATAAGTGTGGTGAAGACCAATGAAACTGGTAAAGGTAGAGAGAATGATGGGGCCAGGGAGGGGTGAGCCATTTTATATATGGCCCTCTGGGAACCCTCAGCAGAAACTGAGGGAAGGACGCTGTGAGTTATCTAAAGACGAGTAGTCTAGGCAGAAGCTACCACAAATGCAAAGACCCTCAAGTGGGAGATTGCTGGGGGTGTTTGAGGACTATCGAGATTCCTGAGACCCTTGTAGCTGCAGTGACTTGGGCAAAGCAGGGATTCTGGGTTATGAGGTCAGAGTGCAAAGGACCTTGGAGTTCAGGTGACAGGCATGGTTCCAGATGCTGTGCATATAGAGGCAGCGAGACCTAGTCCCTGCCACCAAACCTACCTTCTAATAGAGGAAGCACATGGTAAGCAGTGTCAAGAAACAAAAATGGACTATAACTTCTGGGTTTAAGCATTACAATGAGCCCACAGCCTAGAACGATTTACAGCTTACACTGGATTGCCTAAGTTAACCTACAAAAATCTGCAGTGTCCCAGAGCTCCAATTCTCATAGCAAACACCCCTTGTGTGTCCTGAGGTAGGGTGGAGTAATTTGGATATTCCAAAAGATGACTATTTTATCTGAAGAAGAGGAAATTTATAAACTAGGAGTGTTTTGTCTTATGCTAAGAAAGGAAACATAATAAATTTGAAAATAAAGCCCCTTTCTGTTTACCCAAGGTTTATAGTACCATTTCCAAATGATGCCCTGCTGCAGGGATTCTCAAATCCTTCTACTCTTAAAAATCACAAAGAGTTTTTGTTTGTGTGGGTTATATCTATCAATATTTACTCTATTAGAATTTAGAAAAAGTAGAATATAGTTATTCATTTAAAAACAATAGTGAATTCATTGCATACTAGTATAAATAACATGTGTTTACTTGAAAACATTTTCAAAGCAATTAATGTAGTGAGAAGAGAGATATTGTAAATCTCTTAATGTCTGGTTTAATAAAAGACAGCTGGGTTCCCATCTCTGCTTCTGGATTCATATCATTGCAATATCACATGTCATATGATCTCTGGAAAATTCCTCTGTACTCTCTTGAGAAGATGAGAATGAAAAAAGGGAAAATACTAGTTTAGAATGACTAAGAGAAAGTTTGGGCTTCACAGACTCCCCCTGGAGGATCCCAAAGACCCCAATGGTCCCTGACCACACTGTGATAACTGCCACACCAAAAAAAAAAAACCCCGTGTCACTGGGCATGGTGGTTCACACCTGTAATCTCAGCATTTTGGAAGGCCGAAGCAGGAGGATTGCTTGAGCCCAGGAGTTCGAGACTAGCCTAGACAACATAGCAAGACTTCGTCTCTAAAAAGAAATCTAAAGATTTGTAGCATGTGGTCCCAGCTACTCAAGAGGCTCATAAGGATCGCTTGAGTCCAAGAATTTAAGACTGGTGAGCTGTGATCATGCCACTGTACTCCACCTGGGCAACAGAATGAGACCCTGACTCAAAAAAAAAATTTATGTCACTTTTTATTGGTAGCAGATTTCCAAAAGGCTTGGGATATTGTGCTCTAGCCCTGGCACTTAACTCATTTTCAGTCCATCTAAAGTCAGAAGAAATGGTAGAGCACCTACATTATTCCCTTGCCTCTTTAAAATCAGCTGTTCACATAGCTGTGTTTTAAGTCATTGGGATAGTTGATTAATGTGCTTAAGGAAGAGAGGAAGGTCTCTAGCAGTGACCTGGTATAGGGTCTGAGATGGTACCATCCAAAGTCTTTGCCCTGGGATGCCTGTGGAGAGGGCTTGCCTTGCTAGTCAGTGTATACTGTATTTAGGTGATCAGTCTTTGGCTTGGGCGAGGCCTCCTCCCTTTGCTTTTACCCAGTGACTTTGTGTGCAGAGATGAATTGGGCTTATTCTAACTCTTTTATTGAAATTCTGTGTGTAACAAACGGTGTAGGCCCGGGGGATGAATAAAGCTGAACTCTGAAACAGAGAGTGGAATGGAGGTAACGGGCTGGAGTGGGGCAGGGTGGGGAGATGTCGGTCAGGTGGTGTAAGGTCTCCGTTAGCCAGGAGGGGTAAGTTCTGGAGATCTTGCACAGCATGGTGAATGTGTTGATAAGAATGTATTGTGTGTTATAAAACTGCTAAGAGAGCAGATTTTTAAATGTTCTCACCACAAAAAAATAAGTATGTGAGGTGATAGATGTGTTAATTAGCTCGATTTAATATTTTCACATTGTATACATATATCAAAACAGCATAGTATATACCACAAATATATAAAATTTTTATTTGTCAACTAAAATAAATAACAACAGAGAAAACCAGTCTGTAGTTCATCTCGGAGGCCTGCTGTAGCTTTCCATGGTTCTCAGAGTGTAGACCTCGGTTCGTCAGTCTTTGTCTTGTGCATGGTCAGTGCTTTCCTGTGGGTCATTTTGCCCTGGGCAGCAGTCGACTGAAGTGCCAGTAGGCCTAAATGCCAGGGGAGGGTGGGGGCAGAGGTGTCCTTCAAATGTTTTATTTCAGAGTTTCTGTAAGACATTTGTGTCTTTCCAAGAGCTGTTGAACTGACACGCTCTCTTCTCCTGAGAGGTCACAGATGGTGTCTTCAGTGAGTCAGGATGTCACAGAAGACCTGCAGAAAACAGCCAGTGCCTCAGAGGCTCAGGCCATGGTGGAACAAGATTTGCTGCCTGAAGACCAGGCCCAGATCCTCAACAAGGTAGAGATTATATTCCAGCTCGGTCTAAAAAGGAGACATTTAATTTAAGGAGGAGGCACTAGGATGCAGCTGTGGAAGGGGTGGGTTAGAGTCAGAGCCTCTGTGGGGGTAGCTCCCAGCATTTTCTTTGCTTCCTTCAGGGCATCTCATTTTCAGTCGTCTGTGGAGTGATTATTTGCATCTCCCACAGGGCCCATCATTATATCGTAACCTAGTAGCCACCTATTCAAAAAATGGAGTGATGCAGTGAGTGTTGGTATGTTCCCCAAATCCTCCTAAGTCATGGACTGTGTTGCGACCCCAGTTCTCTTGTGGTAGATCGACTCAGTATTTATGATAAAGCTTCCATTACAGTGGTATTACTGTAGTGTTCTCTGCCATGGAGGGATGTGAGGTGGGGTTGTTTGTATCATTATTAGCATATGTCTTGCAATAATGATCGATGTTAGTTCAATCAAGACAACACCAAGTACCATAATTGAGTTTGTATAATACTTAATAGTTTACAAGCATGTGTATCTATAACACTTTATTCACTCCTGAGAACAGCTTTGTAAGGTAGATACCATTGTGTCCCATTTAAGAAATAAGAAAAGTACCTGGGCGTGGTGGCTTATGCCTGTAATCTAGCACCTTGGGAGGTCAAGGTGGGAGGATCTCTTGAGGCTAGGAGTTTGAGACCAACCTGGGCAATGTAACAAGACCCCCATCTCTACAAAAAATTAAAAAAATAAAAATTTTTAATGAGAAAACAGAGGCTAAAGGCTGTTAGTGACTTTACCAAGGCTATGCACTATTAAGTTGCAAACTAAATTCTTTGTGTAGCATTTTGGAAAAGGAAGGATTCATCTAATCACACTAGCGAAAGTCTGATTCACTTCATTTAGCTGTGGAGTTGAGGACTGGAAGGATTGCTCTCCAGAAACAGGTATCGCGAGAAGACTTTGTAGGGGGATTATAGACTTGAGTTATTTATTTCTTGGAAATACAATTCTGGCCTCTTAACTGAATTGCTGACTCACTGATGTTCTCTCCCCTGTGGGCAATAGGTATAGATTTCTTGTGAGTTTCCTGCCAATTGCTGGGAGAAGGGGCAGGAAATTCAGGCGTAACAGCATGAAACCAGGAACACTGATCTGAGTGATTTGAAGGGAAGTCCATCAGGGAGAGATTGCAGGCTCCTCTGTGGACTAGTGAGGGCTTTGAGTGTCAAATACTATTTGCATTCTTCCACACAGGTCAGGCATCTGGCAGCAAATGTACTGAATTTATTTTATTATTTTATTTTTGAGTTGGGATTTCACTCTGTCACCCAGGCTGTAGTGTAGTGGTGTAATCATAGCTCACTGCAGTCTCAACCTCCTGGGCTCAGGTGATTCTTTGGCCTCAGTCTCCCACATAACTGGGACTATGGGCGCTCGCCACCATACCCAGCTAGTTTTTGTTTTTGTTGTTTTGTGGAGGAGGTCTCGCTCTGTTGCCCAGGCTGGTCTCAAACTCCTGGCCTCAAGTGATCCTCCTACCTCAACCTCCCAGAGTGTTGGGATTACAGGTGTGAGCCACTGCACCTGGCAAAATGTACTGTTCAAATGCAAGTCCTGGGGTGGTCTAATGTGAATTGTAGTTATTTATAGAATACTGTTAGTGATACAGAGGCTAAGACAACCTGAAGCCCGAGGTGGGCCGCAGATGAGGGAGAAACTACAAGCAGATCCTCTCTCTGCAGTGCAGAGTTGATTGACAGTGATGTAGAAGTGAGCCCTGTGGGAATTGTAGTAGGACAGCGTGCAGCGGAGTGGGAGTGGAGCTCCACTCAGGTGCGAGGGCTGTCAGTGGGGCAGCCGCAGGGTGGAGGTGCAGGGAAGGTGGGACCAAGGCGTGGCCCAGGGACACCATTGACCTGTAGTCAGTCGAGGCTGGCAGGGTATTTGTGGGCAAGGGTTTACAATTGTAAAGGGTCTGGGAAAAGACAGTTGCCAAAGGTAGGCAAGGACAAGAAAGAATCTTTCTACTAGGGCACATTTCGGTGGCACGAGAAACATTCATAGCATTTATGAGCAGCCTGTACTTAGGAATGGGGAGTAGCATGGTAAGCTGTAACTTGATGTAGTGGCAGTAGCAGGGTTTGGGGGCAGCCTCCATTTGGAAAGAGATTCATTGGAATTTGCCACTCCAACGTGTCCTTTAACCAGAGTTCTGTTGTACAGATAGCCAAGTATCACGTTCCACAAAGGTCTGGGGACATCGTTATGATCCAGTCTGAGCACACAGGAGCGGTAGATGTTCTTTCAGCTGACCTGGAGTCTGCAGACCTTCTGGGGGACCACAGGAAAGGTGAGACCTTCGGGGGTATAGGAAGCGGTTCTTTTGTTTCCAGTAGATACTTAAAGAAAGGCAGGCAGACAGAGGGAATGAAAGAAAATGACTTGTGAAGGGAAGTCAGAGACGTCAGTAGAAAGATTGTCTTTGGCTGTGCCTGCCTCTCTCAGCAGAATGCCAGGTGTGCTAGCGTTTTCTCATGGTTGTCAGTAGTAAGCTGCCTGTCCTTTCAGTCTCCCCGCCTGTGATGGCTCCTCCATGCATCTGGACCTTTGCCAAGGTGAAGGAATTCAAAAGCAAGCTGGGCAAAGAGAAGAACAGCCGTCTGGTGGTGAAGCGGGGAGAGGTGGTGACCATCCGGGTACCCACCCACCCAGAGGGGAAGCGAGTCTGCTGGGAGTTTGCGACGGATGACTATGATATTGGCTTTGGAGTTTATTTTGACTGGACCCCTGTAACCAGCACTGACATAACCGTGCAGGTCAGTGATTCCAGTGAGGATGAAGATGAAGATGAGGAAGAAGAAGAGGAGATTGAGGGTAAATGTAATTTTAACATAATTTGCATTTTCTTTTCTGGGTTAACCTAGTTTCTGGTGGCCACTTCCTGGGTTGGCCAGTCCTCTTCTTTATAATGCACGTGAGGAATTCAGCATCACTAGGCTGAGTGGTGCAGGCCAAAGTCAGACCCTCAGGGAACATTCTGGTGGGGCTGGTATTCATGCCTTAGTTGAAAGTTTCTTTTCTTTTAATTAGTACCTCATTGTTTTCCCAATATCTCCTTTGGAGCAGGGATGGGGCAGGGACAGGGTGAGTCAGTGCTGTCACACAGAGAGGTAGGGTTTTCAGATTGCAGATACATCTGAGATTATGTTATAATTTTCTCTTAGTTTGGGGATATTTACTCTTGGCCTGGAACTGAACTGAGTGATTCCCTTCTCCAAGCTGTTGTAGCTGGCTGATCCTGGTGACTCCTTGCCTCATGCCCAGGGCAGCTTTCCAAGTAGTGTCTGTGTCCCTTCCCCGTTATTACTTATAGTGTCTACTCAGCATGGCCAAGGGTTTTTTTTCAGGTATCCTAAGAGAATCTAAGCATTAGTCATATTCCTTGATTTTCTTAGATAATCCTAAAATCAATCCCTTAACTTGCTTCTTCATAGAAAAGCAGGTCTACCGGGAAGTCTACATGGATTTAAGGATGAGGAGAGCTTTGCTTTTCAGGAAGCCAAGTGAAAGCCTTAGGGTCACTCCTCATAGCATGTTTATCTGCATTTCCTATCTCCGTTAGCTAGTCCTATCACTTAACTGAATGAAAGATGTCAGAATTCTTCCTTCAGAATCTTTCTCTCCCTCAGAAATGTCCAATTCTTCTGGAGCTAGGAAAGCTCCTGTCAGACTAGATCACGGGGAGACACTATTGGCATTTGGGTTGGGATGTTCTTTGTTGCATAGATACTGTCCTGATCCTAGCACTCCTGGACCCTTAGCTACTAAGTGCAGATATCACCTAACGGTCGTCAAAAGATTACCAGACACTTCCAAATGCCCATGGGCGGGCAGTGGCTTCCCTCGGTGAGAGCCACGGGGTCATCTGACCCTTCTTCCAGCTTCAGGCAGGACCGACTCAGTCTCTGAACTCACATCCCGACACTCTGCCATTTTGCTCCTGCAGAGCCCGTTCCAGTTGGAGATGTGGAGAGAGGCTCGAGGAGCTCCCTGCGGGGTCGCTATGGGGAGGTCATGCCTGTGTACCGGCGGGACAGCCATCGAGATGTGCAGGCGGGCAGCCATGATTACCCTGGAGAGGGCATCTACCTGCTCAAGTTCGACAACTCCTATTCGCTGCTGCGCAACAAGACACTCTACTTCCACGTCTACTACACCAGCTGAGGCCGTGGCACGGGCAGGCTGTGTTGCTGGCTGAGCAGGCTCCAGCTGGTGGCGCTGTTGGGGCTGGGCAGGAGCTGGAAGTGCAGCGTGAGGCTCCCATCCCCAGCCGTCACGTGCCTGACCATTGACCCGCGCACAGCTCTTCTTGGCTTCTGCAGGTGGTGGTGTCGCGCGCCTGTTCTGTGCTCCCTGACTCGTGCTCTCCTTGCTTCGGACTCCAGGAAAATCCCTCTGGAGGGCGCCCGCCAGGCATGAGCCTGGAAGGAGGGTGTGGTCTTCTAGACATGGATCTGCTTGGTCCAAGGGTTCTCATTCCCACTGTTGCCCTCTCCTCTCCCGGAGGCTCTGTTGCCAGTGCATCGCGTGGCGCCCACTCGCTTTCCTTTCTAAGGTGCCAGAAGAGGGAAAAGCACATCGTCCATGAAGGAACCCAGTCTCTTGGCTGGGAAGCTCCGTCCAGCCCTCACCACTGCCACATTCCTGCCTGCTGGTTCTTCTTGGTCTCCACCTAGGCTGGAGGCCTCACTGCCTTTGGAGGGATGTTACTCTTCCTGGTGGTTAGGCGCCTCATTTTTTCTCTTTCCTGTGTGTCTGTGCCATTACAGCAGGAACTCTCATGCAATCCCAAGTGGCGATCTGTGTAACCCAAGGTCTTCTGGGAAGAAAAACTGCCTCCTTCACTTCCTCTTCCGAAAACTGGTTTCCCTTACCTTGGGCACAGGCTTTTGAAGTGGATAGAATGGAAATTAGGTCCTGAACTGATCTCAGAACCCTCATCTTTGAAAGTCAAGTGTTATTCTTTTTGTATGATCAAAGGAGGAAGGGTATTAAAAACACACTTTTTAATTCCCCACGCTTTTATCTTTCAAGTAGGAGTGCTAGGAGAAATGTTGCCCTGGAACCAGATGCAATGAAATGCAATCAGATTTCCAGTTTCTGGATGTAGGTTTCTTGCATGGAGGGCCTGAGGCTTTAAGTGTTTAGAGTCCCTTAGGAAAGGAGATAGCGAAGCTTTATGGCTTCTGCTGATCATATTTGTTCTCTCTGACCAAAGCTGCATTACCCTGGTGACTGCCCTTCCCACTGCTACCCCAAGGCCCAGGAGTGCTGCAGAGTGCAGGCGGTGCTGCAGCCAGCAGTCTGCAGAGCCCCAGGTGCCGGGCCCTCAGGCGATGGAGCAGGAGAAGAGGAGATGGACCTCAGTGTAGTGTGGGTCTGTGCCTCCCTGTTTCTTGTTCCTTGTGTTATGTCTGTTACTGCCTACGAATTTTGGGGAAGAATTAGATTTATTTATTACTTTATTTATTTTTTAGCACATTTCATTTTGCCTTGAAATAGTTTCCATCTGTTTCTCAGAAGGCTTCCCATCTGTTCTGAGCCATGGAAGCCACCTCTTCTGTGAAGGGAGGATGGTATTGTTAGAGAATTGGGGAAGTGAACCTGTTTGATTTTTGCAGGTCGCTCCTGTGATGCTTTGGGAGGCATCTGCCCTACTGGGGTTTATGATGCCCACCCAGCCCTGTTTAGGAGGGTACAGCCCAGTTTTCCTGTGAGGATTCTAAGTGGAGTGGGAATCTGCCCGTGCTCCGGGGATTAGTGCAGAGGAATTGCCTCACCAGTCAGGGGTCTCCTGGGATTCTAGGAGTTTGGAGTGCTTTGCCTCCTCTGAGGTGTCACCTTTATCTTGCTGTTTCCTTCGGCGCACCCCTTCATTGTTTGGGTGTCTCATGCCAAGGCTCTCCCCACACAGTGGCAGCAATTCCAAGAGCAGGAGTCTTCTTGGAAGGTCTGGAGCGATATCTGCATTCCCACCAAGGGGCAGGCCGTCATCCCGCACCTTCTTCTCCTGGAACAGACCCAGAGGCAAGGATAGTGTGGGTTGCTGTAGCATTCCCAATGTCGGGGAAGCATCATGCCTCCATTCTGTCATATTTGCAGGTGTGTTGTGCGGAGGATTACACTGGCCAAAATTTATCTACCTTGTGAGAAGTTACTTTAGTGACTGTCTATTTAGGCAATGAAAAGCCACCTTCCTGGGTCATCCCATGGGATTGCTGAGTGACCCCTCTGTCATCACTAAAGTCAAATCATGCCTTAGCTAATTGAATATAATCTGTAAAATAATTTTCTATGGAACTGTTTTCTGGTCAGCTAAAGCCTTGCTTATTTTTTCTGTTTATTATTAACTTCTGACTTTCCCTCAAAACGGAGCTGTAAGGCATACATAGCAAGCTCCCAAGGATAAGGATACTTGTTATTTATGTTTATTTTTGCCATGAGATTCTCAGCATATTTTCTTTGGAATCCTAGCTCTGCTGCATCAGGGAAATCCAAGAGATTTGTTCCCCTTGCCTTTGTGCCTGTTATTGTCTGGGCATCATTATATTTCATTCCATACTGGTTTTTCATGAACAGTCAGGATTTCTTTGTTTCATTAATAAAATAGGACTTTTAGAAAGGAAAGCATGTTTAAAGTGTTAATTTTTAGGCTGAGCACAGTGGCTCATGTCTGTAATCCCTGCATGTTGAGAGGCCGAGGTGGGAGGATTACTTGTGACCTGGAGTTTGAGACCAGCCTATGTTACGTAGCAAGACCTCATCTTTACAAAAATAAAAAATAAGCTAGGCTATTTGGGAGGCTTATTGGGATTGCCTGAGCCCAGGAAGTCGATACTGCGATGACACTGCACTCCAGCCTGGGTGACAGAGTAAGACCCTGACTCAAAAAAAAAAAGTGTTAATTTTGTCCAGCATTCTGTTATGAAAAATTTTCAGCAAATAGAAAACTTAAAAGAAGTGTAAATATATATCTACCCACCACAGAGGTTTTATAATTATAAACTGCCAATTTTTAAATAAAGATGATTCTAGCTTTCTGTTCCTTTTGGTAAGTGTCTCTCCTATGTCAGAGAGCCCCTGAATTTTGGCAGACCTTTTTTGTTCAACATGGGTTACCCTGGAGGTAGTCTTTATAAAAATATGTCTGGGTCTCCATCTTTCGAATGTCCCCCCTCCCCAGTGTTTCCCCTTTTCCCCAGGCTGAGGTTTCTGCCATTCCCTCTGTAATTGGCATGCCAGTGTGAGGGTGATTGTGAAGTGCTCTGGAAGGAGTTTTTTCTCACCTGTCTTGCTTTATGACATGTCCTCAGGACTCTGAAATTAAAATGCAATCCTCAAAGAACATGTAGCTTTATAACAGAAGTAGGTAGCAACTTGAAATTAGACCATTCTTAGATACTTTTTTCTTAATTGATTCATGCACTTTAAAAAATATTTTTGTTATTTTGGAAAGAAGACCTCAGACTTCTAAAAAAGTGTATATTGTCCCATTGTCTGTCCGGAAGAGTTAAATCTGAAGGCTGTCTTATATTAATCAGTGGGATTAGATATTATTGTTAAACGTGTGATCTATGGAAAATATCTGAGTTTATGTTTTTGATGAGCTCTACTCAGCCCCTCTCTGAGAGAAATAGGTAAAACCCAAACCTAAAGTCTGTGTTTTTATAGTTTTTAAAGAACAATTCTCTGCAAACGTTTGCCTTTTTACCCTAGGGTCTGTGGTTCTAAGATGTGGAGTTGAATGACCCTAACATTCACATAAAAGACTACTGTTTTAGAGGGTGAGGGAGGACATGGGCTGAACGGTTTTGTGCTGCTTGAAAACTGCCTTTTAAAATCGATAGCAAGGAGTGAAAACAGAATAAAAAAAGGGAGCGTGAGGGGGCTGGGGGAGGAGAGCAGAGCTCTCAACTACATCCTGGAGTGCGGCTCTGACATCCCTGCTCCCTCTGAGGTGCTGGATTGGTCCTGCACATTCAGGAAGGGACTCAGAGCCCTCCGCTTGGATTCCTTACTTCTAAGCTAGAGAAACAGTGTATTGCCTGAAGCCTATGATGGGGGTCTCACTTACAAATAGTCATTCTTTAGGAACAAAGTCCCAGAGTACATTCTTTCTGTGACATGTACCTTGGTTTCTTTTAGGCCCCTAGCATGCTAACCAGAGTGCACATCATGGGTCTTCATTCCAAGACATGATGAAAAGTTGAGTTCCACAGTTTACTGTTGTTTTAAGCAGGTATTTGTGACTTATCTGGAGGAAAAATAATATACATAAAATGACTTCCAGGGGAAAAAGTGTACTTTTTAAAGTTCTAGTATAGGATCTTGAAGCATCCTGAAGTTTTGGTGTCAAAATTCTAGTATCTAATATGACCCCAGAGCCTGCAGTTTGCAGTTCAAGGGGCTCTCTTCCCAAACTCTCTTCATCACTCAGGGTTGAAAAGCCTTGTCTGTAATGTTCCTTGCTACTAATTGTTATTGTTGATTCTTAGGTTCAGGCCAAGAATCATCTGGAAAACTTATCTGAATTCCTTCTCTCACATCCCAAACAGCACATTTTACTAAGAAAGTCCATATTAAAAACTCTACTCAATTCTCTTTCTGAGATTATTATCTCATAAGTGAATTCGCCTTCATTTAATCAAGCTGAATTACTTCCATTTAGCCATGGTAAAAAACAAATCAGGTCTGTAGAAAGCAAACCTGTAGCCCATGACTCCGTGTACCCATTTTCTCTTCATATCATGGGAAGTGTTTTGAAATTCCCAAAAGAGGGCTGCTTAGCAGTCCAAGTGACAGATGATAGGAGAGCCAGACTTCGGAAAAGGATAACTGGACCAGAAGGAGGTGCCTGAAGATTTCCTAAGCGACCTATGCCATCTGCTCATGTTTCCAAAGGGCGTTCTGTGGTGCCAGGGACAGTCACCTGACTGAGACGTGATCCTGTTTTCTTGGTAAACATTTAAGCAATGGGCAGCCACAGAGATATCCTTTCTGTTCTGTATCATGCACTGATGCTGACATCACACAAAGGGGTCTGGAAGGGAAACCGCGTCACTGTTGTATCTCTTTCCTTTAAAATACAAAGATATTTCAACTAATCATTTATTATGGTCAACTTGTTTTACATGTTCACTTCCATGAGAAATGCTGTTAACATCACCTATGGTTTCTAAGAGTTCTGTACCAAATTATTACTTAATTCTTATGTCTTGCTGAGTAGTTTTTCTTTTAAAATACCATGTTTTCGACCCTGTGGCACTGTGTTGCCGTGATACACTGATGATCCTGAGCTATGGTTCTTTAAATAGCTCGGTTCCTGTGTTTTAATATCATGTAACAGTTTCGTGATGCTTTTGTGCATTCTTTGTCTTCTCTTTGGAGTTTTGAAATCTGTCATAAATAAATTTTTTCACTATGCACCTGGAGCATCGGGGTTACATCTTAACAAGCCTGGTTTACATTTTCAATTCTTTGTCTTTCATCTCTCCTCTTTATCCTAAGAAGAAAGGCATCATTTAAATTTATATGAATTGTTTCATAATCTATTAAGATTGTAAAAATTAAGAAAAATTAAAAATCAAGAAAAAAATTGAGACTAAGATTAATAATAGATCTTTCACCTGCCTTGAAATTCATGCCAGAGTATTAGAAACCAGGAGCTGGGCTTGGGGAAAATTGAGTTCATAGTGATGGTTGACGCCCAGAACACTGAGTTTACGTCAGCGTTTGCTCCCCAGTGAGGCTCATTTTCCCCACGAACATGCTCTTTTCAAATTAGGAACAGTGCTTTGGACACCAGGATAATCATTAACATAATCTGGTGACATTTACTCAACCTATTTTCATTTACAAAAATGACACCATAACATATCTTTGACGTCTGCCTGTCCATATCCCTGCGTCTGTTCCACAATGCTGAGACTCATTGGAGCAGTGAGGGTGCTGCCTACATATTTTCTTCAGTGACATCTGTGATTTCAAGATAAACCTGTGAGATCATGCTCTGCTTTTCTTTGCAACATGTTTCGGAGGCTGAAGTGTAAGAGGAAGGGGTCTGAAATAATTGTGAGTTAAATAAATGTCATCTGCCACCAGACTGTACCATGGCTAACAATAGAAAGCCTATGCAGCTAAGGATCTTTAATGATCATGTTTGGGTATGCTGAATGTAATATGTCATTGCTGACACTTAACATATTTAAGATTCATTTTTAACTTGTAAAAGCACTCATATCTGTTATATCATGGACCTTGACATAGCTCAGGGTTATATAAGGAAGCTCACAAATTGCAGCTCTTGACAGTTGCCTTGATGTTCTTGTGCAGTTCTAAGCTTAAACTTGGCAGCTAGCTTTAGTTAAGAGTATTCTCCTCAAGTAGAGTGATGCTTGCTTGGGACTTTGGAATCAGGAGCCAAATATGTTCTGTGTAAAAGTTAGAGCCGGCCGGACATGGTGGCTCATGCCTGTAATCCCAGCACTTTGGGAAGCTGAGGTGGAAGAATGGCTTGAGCCCAGGAATTTGAGATCAGCCCGGGTAACGTGGTGAGACCTCGTCTCTATAAAAAAAAAATTGTTTTAATTATCGGGGCATGGTAGTGCATGCCTGTAATCCCAGTGACTTGGGAGGCTGAGATGAGAGGATCACTTGAGCCCAGGCATTTGTGTTCGGTCTGTGCATACTGAGACTCTGTCTCTAAACCTTTTTTAAACATAGTGAGACTCTGTCTCTAAAACCTTTTTTTGTTGTTTTGTTTTTAAAACCAGAACACTTATTGTGTGACTAATTGTTGAAATTCTTAAGATGAACCGGATGCTGCGACAGCTGCCCTCTCGGGTTTAGATGTTGTTCCTTTGTGGAATCCCTGTCTGAATCTGCGGTATACAACTGTTGGGGGCCTCAGCCAACCAGTCCAGGTGGCATTTCATCTTTTAGCCCCGGCACTCCAGTCATACTTTCTCTTGCGCTTGGCAGGGTAGCCGCGTTTGCCACAGGTCGACTTCCGAAGGCGGCAGGCCTCAGAGCCACAGCGGCAGCACAGCGTGTGCGTCTTACTGCGACACTTTGCGAACCATGACGTTCTCTTCATCATCTCGCTTCTGCGGCCAAGACCCGAGGTCTAAAATCTTTTAATAATTAAAAAATAATAATGAAAGGAGCCCATAAAATGAGTATTTATCTTATTTATCCAGTAAGTTTACCACTTTCCTTAATGGATATGTACCATTTCTTTGGAACAAACTCCTGTTTTTTGCTTTGTCCTCAGCAGCACCTGCCTCCCGCATCCCTCCTGAAGTATTTGTGGGGGGCTCATTACTTCCGGAGAGCTGGAAGACCTCCACATCTAATCACCAGCATCAGGCCGCCCAGCACTGTTCTTCCTCTATCGTGGCCACTCCCGCTCTGGGAAGACTGCTGAGCAGATCTCCCGTGGCCTTGAGCACATCAGGGTCAGGTGTCAGCTGATACAGGGACGAAGGCCTGGACTTACCACTCCACCTTTCGAGAGAAGCCCCTACTGGAAAATGTCCCTAAAAACATGGTGGTCTTTGCGGTGATCTGCATGTTTGAGTGCCCACCAAAATGCACGTCAGAACTCAGTCCCCAGGGCAGCAGTATTAAGAGGGACCTTTAGGAGGTGATTAGGCCCTGAAGACTCTGCCCTCATGGAATAGATTAGTGCCTTAAAAAGGGCTGGAGGAGAGTTAGGTCCTTTTTTGCCCATCAGTGCCTTCTGCCATATGAGGACACAGCATTCAAGGTGCCATCTTAGAAGCAAAGACCAGGCCCTTGCCAGACACTGAACCAGCAGGTGTCTTGACCTTAGACTTCCCAGCCTACAGAAGTGTGAGAAAACACATTTTTGTCACTTTTAAATTACCCACTCAGGTATTCTGTATTAGCACAAACAAAGTCTTGGATTGGAAGATACATCCGATTCCTGAAAATAAGAATTTGTTTGCAGATTTGAGGGAGTTGCAGGGGAGGTGCTTTTCAACACCCTTTATACAAGCTTAATTATTGCCAAGCCTTAGGGCCATTTGGTCTGTCCTCTTAAAGAAAGTCTGTGTACCTAGGGAAATATTTGCTCCTTTATGCTCTTTTAAGGCCCTCAAAAGATGCATCACAGGATGGGAGGAGACATTCAGGGAGGGGTAGGAGAGGGTAACCAACCATGGTTGTACAGGAAGGACATCTTTCAACTTACCATGCATTTGGCCGGGCGTGGTGGCTCACACCTGCAATCCCAGCACTTTGGGAGGCAGAGGCGAGAGGATTGTCTGAGCCCAGCCCGGTTCGAGACCAGCCTGGCAACTTGGTGAGACCTCATCTCTACAATAAATCAAAAAATGAGCCAGGCATGATGGTGTGTGCCTGTAGTCCTTGCTACTCTGGAGGCTGAAGCAGAAGGATCGCCTCAGTCCAGCAGGTCAAGGCTGCAGTGGTCATGAGTGTGCCACTGCCCTCCAGCCTGGGCAACAGAGTGAGACTCTTGATTCAAAAAAAAAAAAAATTAAGCTGGGTTCGGTGGCTCAGCCTGTAATCCCACGCCTTTGGGAGGCTGAGGTGAGTGGATTGACCGAGCCCATGGGTTCGAGACCCACCTGGGCAGTGAGACCTCATCTCTACAATAAATCAAAACATCATCCAGGTGTGGTAGTGCACGCCTGTAGTTCCGGCTACTTGGAAGGCTGAGGTGGAAGGATCACCAGAGCCCAGCAGGTCGAGGCTGCGGTGGCCGGGAGCGGCCACTGCACTCCAGTCTGGGCGACAGAGTGAGACTCCAACTCAAAAAAAAAAAAAAAAAATTAGCCAGGCTCAGTGGCTCAGCCTGTAATCCCGCGCCTTTGGGAGGCTGAGGTGAGTGGATTGCCTGAGCCCGCGGGTTCGAGACCCATCTGGGCAACTTGGTGAGACCTCATCTCAACAATAAATCAAAATGAGCCGGGCGTGGTAGCTCACGCCTGCAGTTCCAGCTACTTGGAAGGCTGACGCAGAAGGATCGCCGAAGCCCAGCAGGTTGAGGCTGCGGTGGCCGGGAGCGGCCACTGCACTCCAGTCTGGGTGACAGAGTGAGACTCCAACTCAAACAAAAAATGGAGCAGGGCTAGTCATGTTTCTTGGTACTGGGATAATGGAGGTAGGTCAGTAGTCCAGCACTGGAGGACTTTGAGGGAATTCTGCTCTCATGCAGGGAAGATGGTTGAGAAATGCTATATTCTCCTATTCCCCAGAGCACAGCTACACTCCTCTGAGAACAGAAGGAGGTTCTCCTCTCCCATGTAGCCAGCCCCAGGTCCCTAGAGGAGGGTTTCCTGTGGGATGGGGCTGAAGCCATCAAAACTCAGGTCTCCACATTCCTGGACAGCAGGGCAGCTGACCATATTGGTGACCTGAACTCTATGGAAACACAAGATAGCCTCATTCTGACTCAAAACTGCTGGCAGGGTGTGGTTTCTGTCACCTGTGATTCCAGTGCTTTGGGAGGCCAAGACAGGTGGCTCCCTTGAGGCCAGGATTTTGAGACCAGCCTGGGCAACCATAAAAAAAGAACGAATTCATGTCCTCTGCAGCAGCAGCATGGATGCGACTGGAGGCCATTGTTCTAAGAGAGATTTGACATAGAGACAAAAAACCAATACCACATGTTCTCACCTATAAATGGGAGCTAAACACTGGGCACACATGGGCATAACGTTGGGAACAACAGACACTGGGGACTCCTAGAGCGGGGAGGGAGGGAGGGGACAGGGCTTGAAAATGACCTATCGGGTACCATGTTCACTAATTGGGTGACAGATTCAGACTTCACCATGATGCAATATAACCATGGAACAAGCCTGCACCGGTGTCCCTTGAATCTTAAGTAAATAATAAATAGACCAGCATGGGCAACAGAGAGAGACCTTGTCTTTAAAAAAGAAAAAAAGAAAAAACAACCGAGTGTGGTGGTGTGCCATGTCCAACTACTCAGAAGGCTGAAGGAGGAACACTTGAGCCCAGGAGTTCGGTGTTGCAGTGAGCTATGGCTGCACAGCTGCATTCCAGCCTGGGCAACAGAGGGAGACCCTGTCTCTAAAACGAACAAAAAACTGCAGGCCCAGAGAGCTCCCCCTCACTCGTGAGCTGTGGTCGTTCAGCGAGGCTGGGATCTCTCGTCCCCCTATTCCATCCCTCAGCTGACCCTGAGTGGTGGCTCCCTGGGCCTGCCTTCTCTCCGCAGCCCACCCAACTCCCTCTCCTCAGCTTCCCTGACTTCCCCAGAGCCCCACCTCCAAAGCCGGAAGAGATACCAGAAAAGCTGTCATAGGCCCTGGGGCGCTGAGGCTCTCTCCCGGGCTCTGGGTGAAGAGAGAGGGCTCTGGGTGAAGAGAGAGGCAAGCGTGTTGCTCCAGACCGTGTGGAGAGCGCCCACATTGTGGGTTCTAGCTTTGACATACAAAAGCCTTTTGCCAAAACATCGTGCGATAAGGAGACAGATGGCCAGTGGCCTCCTAAAGCCAGTGTGGCTGAGAACCAGACAGGTTTGGTCACGTCCTCAGGGTGGTGCACATGCCCGGTGGGATCCCTGCAAGAAGCCGGCACTTTCCAGGTGAGTCCCCTCCCAGGAGCTGGAGTGTGTGTCTTTGGCTTAGGTGCATTTGTTTTCGCGAGGAAGGACAGTTTTGTCTGGGTTTGGGGGGAAACAAAATGAGTAAAGAGGCTGTGACCGTTAATTTTATGTGTCAACTCGACTGGGCCATGGGGTACCCAGAGTAAACATTTTCTGGGCGAGTCTGAGGGCGTTTCTGTGGGATTAGCATTGGAGTCAGCAGACCTGGTAAACTGATTACCCTCCCCAGGACGGGTGGCACCATTCAGTCCTGCGAGGGCCCAGATAGAACCAAGGGTGGAGGAGGGAGGAATTTATTGGTTGCGCTGGGTCATCCCATCTTGTCTTCTCTGGGCCTTCGGGTAGGATCTTCACCCTCAGCGGCCCTGGTTCTCAGGCCTTCAGACCTGGACTGAACGACACTACCTGGGCCTGGGTCTTCCCCAACAGCAGATCGCATGACTTCTCAGCCTCCAAGATCCTGTGAGCCAATTCCGTGGGATAAGTCAGTCCCCTTCCCACATGAACCCACCGGGGGCTTTTCTGGAGAACTGTAACACAAGGGGCCTCACAGAAATGCCATGGAGTTCGAGGATCCCTGATGCTCCCATGCTGAGTTCAGAGGAAAAGTCACACCACTTGGCCTCTCCCTCCCCACACAGGACTGGTTGTCATGTTACATTTCACATGTAACAGAAAACTGTAGGACCTGAACTGTGTGATAATATGTAAATGAGTTCTGTGCATCAGCTAAGAGATGGTTTTTTAATAATGTATGATAATGAAGGCTGAATCACATCTTTACCTGATGGATTTTTTTGAGTCGGATCTCACTCTGTCACCCAAGCTGCAGTGCAATGGAACGCTCATGGCCACAGCAGCCTCGATCTGCTAGGCTCAGGGGATCCTTCTGCTTCAACCTTCCAAGTTGCTGGAACCACAGGTGTGCACCACCATGCCCAGCTAAATTTATGATTTATTGTAGAGCTGCAGTCTCACCAAGTTGCCCAGGCTGGTCTTGAACCCGTGGGCTCAGGCAATCCTCTTGCCTTTGTTTCCCAAAGTGCTGGGATTATAGGCATGAGCCACTGCATCTGGCTTCTTTACCTGATTTAGATGTCCTTAAAACTCACTGGCTTTTGCCACCAATTTTAGGATGGCTCAGGTGAAACAGATTCATATTTCTTTTTCTTTTTTTTTTTGAGTTGGAGTCTCACTCTGTTGCCTAGGCTGGAGTACAGTGGCACGCCCATGGCCACTGCAGCCTCGACCTGCTGGGCTCAGCCGATCCTTCCACCTCAGCCTTCCAAGTAGCTGGAACTACAGATGCAAGCCACCACGCCTAGCTAAGATTCGTATTTCGATACTGTCTAGAAGACCTTACTGAGTTGAAATACGTCAATGTCTAGAAGTCAGACAAGCAGATAGACAATAAATATATGAGGCTGAGTTAGAGCTCATCAAGGAGGTTTGCAGGAGTATGTGGAGGGACATAACTCAGTAAGAGCAGGTGCCACTCCTGCAGTCACTCCTGCAGGCATCCCAGCTTCCAGCCTGGGCGGCCGCCAGGGAGAACTCACTGCATGTCGGACTGGATGGAGGAAGGTGGTACGGCCATCACCAACTGAAGTAGCACAGCCATCAGATTGTTTTCTTCTAGGAAAAATCCCAAATCACTCCCTCATTATGCCTAGTTCTTTCTAGAATCATTCAGGTCAAGGGAGTGGCCTTGGGTCGTCTGTTTCTGAACCTAGATGTGGATTCTATATAGTTCTCTCTCTTCGCAGAAGCCTCTTGAAGACTTTCTCCTTGCCTGGAGATAAGATCAGGAAGAGCCAGGCAGTGGGGAAACTGATAACCTCTGCAGTGCTGGAAATCCTTTCGGATCAGCTGGGCTCCCAAAGGCACTGGGAAGGTGGTCCCGGGAACACAGTCCTGGGGATGGGCAGCCACAGCCCTGTGGCCAAGTCCAGCCCCCAGGGCTTGCCTGCCCCTCCCTCTGGTCTCTGCAGGCCCAGGGAGGCACCCTGCCTTGAGAGTTGCCGGAAGACCCTGAGGTGTGGGGCCACCCTCCTTCCTCCTGAGTTAATTCTACCTTTAAAACCTACAGGAGTGTTATTCACCTTCAACTTCAGCATTCAAATCAAGAGGTGAGGAATCCTGACTTCTGGGCTGAAGAGATTAGTCTTTTACCTCAAATACAGGCTTCTTGTAGAGAGCCCAGGTGAGCCTTCTCCGGCAGGGCAAGTCTGGAGTAATTTGAGACACAAGGTCCCTATGGCTGCAGGGCGGGACAGGAGGTCCCATTGAGTCATGCTCATCATGGCTGTGTCTCATCTACCTTCTGCTTCTCTCTGGCTTTGCCAGGACAAACCTGCCTCAGAAAGAAGAGTGGCCCACTTTGGTCATGCTAGAGTCTGAACCCAGGCGGCCTAAGAGAGGAGAGGCCACACAGGAGCCCGGGTGAGCCTAGGTGCCTGGGGCTGGAGAAAAGAGACTCATGGCTGAGAAAGGTGGCTTCCATCTGAACCAGACACATAGACCTCGATTTCCTGCTTAACCTCGCCATGCGGGTGGCATGAAATCTCAGGCACGACACACAGGGTCACCTTGTTTCGCCCCCAGGAGTGACCCCAACCTCCCTGCCATATCTCTGCCAAGAGGTGGGCCTGGCACCTTGGCCAGCCAAGCACGGTCAAGCAACTGCAGCCCGTGGGGTGCAGTTCCCTGGCGGGTCTCCCAAGCTGGCCAGGTCAGCAGCTCTTCCCACTGCCCGGGGAGCCTGTGTCCCACTCCCAGGACCACTCGTGATGGCCGACGCCCAAGGACACACTCCTGGGACTGGTCTGAACATGCCCCTGAAGATAAAGGACTGTGCTGAGGCTCAACTTGTCCCCTGAGCCAGAGCACTCAGCCACGGCCCAGCTCCTCACCCCAGGAGTGCGGCCACTCACGGGATGCCTGCTTCCCTGCCTCTGGGTCTCTTCTCTTTTGGCGCGCATCTGGGTCCCTCAGGCAGGCTTTGGGGTTTCTCTCTCTCCCTGGTTCTCAGGTCCCTGGGGCCAGGCCTGCCACGGGGGCTCAGGGACCGACTGCCTTCCTCTGCTGGCCGTGGCATGGGGGATTCCAGTTCAGACAGACAAGAGGAGTCCTGGGCTTCCACTGAATCTTTTTAACCTTTCATTTCTGTTGAATGCAGACAGGATTTCAGTGGGGCATTCTTTGGAATCAGGCATGATACGGGGCCATGAAGAGGCACTTGAGCTTCCGTAGGGGGCTGCAGTCAGTGCACCAGGCACGTGACTCCTGTCTCACTTCATCTCCGTGACTGCTGGACACAGATCACAGGGGTGTTCTTGCTCGCTCCACTCCTGGCATCCCCTCACCCCACCCACCCCACATGCAGATGAGGAAACGGAGGCAGGATGAGGTTCTGCAGAAAGGCAGATACAGGGCTAGAATTCCCATCTCCTGCTTCCTCAGAAAGGACTTGTTCGTCTTCAGGTCTGTCTGGCCCACCCGGCTTCTGCTCCTGTGCCCCTCCTGCTCATGCCAGCGGGCAGGGTTGGGAGCTAGGCCCTCAGCTCTGCGGGTGTGTCCGGCTGCCGGCAGGGGTGAGACACCTGGAAGGCCTCCAAGGCCAGCAGCGACTTGTTGATGCGTCTGATGGTGGAGTAGGGGGTGAGATCCACCTTGTACCTGGAGAGAAACGGCCCCAAGCCAAGATTTTCAGGGACACCTGGAGACTGCCCTGGGGGCAGCGAGGGAGCAGACAGCAGGGCTGGATGGGGTCCAGGGAGGATAAGGATGGCAGTCCTGCTAGGGACGCCTCCTTCATGGGGGATGGCAGGTCCTGTGCAGTGTCGTCTGGCATCTGTTACCTTCTGTTCCTCTCTAAGCGACAACTATTGATTGAGAACGTCCTGAGTGTGAAGCCCAGTGCTAGACACTTCCATATACAGACTGTTTCTCCCCCATGTCATAAGCTTTCGGGGCAGGGAATGTGCCACCCGTCTCCATATTCCTGATGCCCAGCACAATGCCATTCACAGAGGTGCTCGTCTGTGCCCTGTGGAAGGGCTGACGGAGGAAAGCAGAGGCAGAGCTCACTGCTAGGCACCGACAGCCCAGGGATGGCAGACGGGTGCCTCAGAGTGTCACCAGGTGAGCCAGCTCCTCTTAGGAGTAGGGCTTGTGTACAGGGATGGCCTGGGCTGTGGTGGCATGGGAGGGGCACCACCCTGATTTCTTATACCGTCTCTTCCAGGCCACAGTGGCTGGTGGCCTGACACAGCGGCTCCTAGGCCTGCCGGGGAAGAGTGGCTGAACTCGGGGGCTTGATTGTGGGCGCTGCCAGGAGAGGGCAGGGGGGCGGGGCTCTCTCTTACCTCTCAGCATTTGCCACCTGAGGCACTAGGCACAGATCAGCCATGGTCACCTGAAAAAGGGTTGTGTGGGTTGTACCAGGTGAGCATCTCAGACTCACTGGCTGGGCTGGATATGTCCCTGTGAGTACTGGGGGTGCAAACCCCTGATGCTCCCATCTGCTCTGGCTCTTCCCCACCCTTGTCTACCCTGACCTGCCTGGGTTTGTCCCCAGAGCTGAAGTGCCCTCGTTGCCCTGACAACCATTTTCATGGGTGGCCAGAGAAGATCTGATTGCCTTGGTGGAAGTTACTCGGCTTGTTGAACACCGCCATCACCAGGCACTTAGTGATGGTTCCCAGCAGGGAGGAGACACCTGTGGTGAGGACCTTGGAACCAGAATTACCACAGGTGCAGGGCCTTAGCCTGTAGGAGCCAGGGCACCTGGATCCTAGATTCTCAGAATGGGGAGAGAATGGAGAATCATCCAGTGTCGTCCCTCAAGGCTGCCCAAACCGCCTCATTGTCCAGTTTGAACCGCCCTTCCTCTGAGGAGTGAGCTGAGGCATGCCTCATGAGCTGACTGCTTGGCACAGAGATCCCCCATGGCCTGCTGTTATGCCTCCGTAGGAAGCTCCAAGCACCCTGCCCTAGGGCAGGGGGAGAGAGGGGCATCCTGGGGTCAGCATGAGGGAGGAGGCCAAGAGGGCAGGCCCGGGCAGACTCACCTCATCTCCCACGCAGTACTCCCCTGCTGTGCTCTGCAGGATCCGCTCCAGAGCTGTGGTGGGGACAGGAAGGGACATCAGCCTCCGCCATTATGAGACAGGTGCCCATCTAGGTGACAGGCCGGGCCTGGGTGTTGGAGGAAATGTGGTGCCAGGCTTGGGGAGGGTTGCTGGAGGTGTGTGATGCTTCCTCAGACCTCTCACTTCAGCCATTGCCCACCCCAAGGGGCTGGCTCTGCATGGGTCTTGGCCTCTGGCTGGAGTGGGCGAAGAGGCAGAGAGGGGGCTATCCAGCTCCCAAGGGCTGAGGGCTGTGAGCTCAAATATGGAGGTTCCCAGAGGGGATGGAGCTCGAGGCCAGGCTTGGATGCTCACTCAGCCCACTGCCTCTCAGCCCTGCCCTCCTCCCTGCCACTGTCAAGACCCAGGCAGCCTAGGTGGTGGGTTCAGATGCCAGGCCCCTGCGTGGGCCATTTCTCTGAACGGACGCCAGGGGGCAGCGCGAGGGAGTGAGGACTCACCGCCAAAGCCCACAGAGATGACGTTCTGGGCCCAGGTCAGCTGCTTCTCCTGGCCCACTTGCTTCAGGACACCCAGGTTCTGTGTGGCCCAAGGGAGGCCTGTGATTGCTCTGGGAGCCAGGCAGGGCCCCTTCCCCCAAGCCCTTCTGGGAGACTAAGTGCCCGCCCGCCCTGGCTGTACCTGTCCCCCTCCCCAGCTGTGTGAGCCCCTCCCATCAGGGCTCTGAGGTTGGAGAGAGGGAGACGCCCCATGCCACCTTCTTAGGCCACCCCACGGCCTCTGAAAGCCATGTAACTGGCAGAGGTGCACACGAGTCGGGACACTGGATACTGCCATATCTGTGGCAGGGGTGGCCATCACCTAAGGCCTATCTCCCTGGCACCCTCTGGTCCGAGAGGAGAGAGTGTGACACAGGGTGGGGCGGGGCAGGCCGGGCGGTGTGTGGGGCTGGCTCTCAGGTATTCCTGCTCTGACTCCCTCCTGGAACCACCTTACTTCTGGGCATCAGTTTCCTCATCTGTAAAGTGGAGACATCTGACTGCCCCAAGATTCTTCGTTCAAACACTAACTTGACACGGGGCGAGGGCTCAGGGGCACGAGGCCCCGGGCTTGGTCCCTGCTCTGCTACTACTGAGCTGTGTGACTTGGCAAAGTCACCCCATCCTTCTGGGGCTGTTTGCTTGCTCACAAAGTCAGGAGTTGGCACAGATGAACTGTTTCAACACTTCCCTGTTTTGTCAGTGAAAACTTTTTAAAAATACAATCCTACGAGAATCCTAAGCTCAAACAGAGGGAAAGTGAGGCTGTTCTGGTTGAAGGTGGAGGCCTGGACCGTACCCACTCGGCCTCCCCCTGCAGCCCCCTGTCCCACTACGAGTCCCTCTAGACACCTCCCTGGAAGCCTGGGGCTTCCCTGAAAGTGGGGGACCCCTGGGGAGGCTGATTTCTGGGATTCCTGTCCCCCACCCCCGCCACATGGTCTCGGTCAAAGCCCTGGGAATCCCCGTGTCCTCCTGCCACCCCCGCCCCGGGCACCTCACAGCCAGTGTGCATGTATGCCTGAAGGTGAGGGGCGGAGGGAGATGGGAGGATGCCTGCCTGCAGGGGCTGGATGCCGCTCGCGATGAGGTTGGAGATCATGCGTACGCTGGCCCTCTTCCTGGGGTCCTGAGGCAGAAGTCGCGGAGTGGGACGAGTCTCGTCCAGGTACTCGATGATGGCCAGCTGTCCAGAAGGGCGCAGTGAGGCAGGGAGAGGGCCCAGGACCCTGGCCCAGGAGGACAGGCCAGCAAACTCCTCTTCACTGCCATCCCCTCCGCCCCTCCCGCCTCCTCAGCTTGAGCCCTGGGAAGCCTTTCTGGACCTTATCCTGCAGAACTTAGTCCCCATATGCTCAAATCTCCCTCTGACCAGTATTTATTAAGCGTCTCCTGGATGCTAAGCGCCTTGGCCAGCCAGGCGAGGAAGAGCTGCCAGGGCTCTCATTCCAGGCAAGGCTCCCCCAGGGGTCCCCCAGGCCCTGTACTCACTGACTGGCCAATGGTTATTCCATCGATCTTCAGGACTGGCACCTGCTTCATGGGGTTCAGTGCCTGGAACTCTGCAGAGAACTGTGGAGACAAGACCCTAGGGAGGGTGCCCGGCCAGAGTCGGCCAGAGCAGAACCAAGCAAGCAGGAAACCCCAGGTTGTTGCCCACACAGACCCTCTTCCTGGGAAGGCCCTAGCTCCTAGGCCCGGGGTAATCCCTGGGGCACCATGCAGTATCCTGAACCCCAGCAGCTGCTGAGCTGCAAGGCTCCATCCCACACCTGGCCATGGGCTTTCCCAGCATCTCACGCTGCAGCCACCAGGGCAGCTCCTACCCTAGCCGGCCATCCAGAGGGCCCAGCATGAAGCAAGGACCCTCTCTCCACTGGGCCTTCCGGGGTCAGCACGGGACAACCCAGGCTGTGATGGAGAGCGTGGAGCCTGGGCCCTTCCTGGGGCTCCTGCCACCGCACAATTTGCCATCTTGTCCCAGGGAAGACCAGCAGCCTCTTCAGATCACAGGGACCACAGGAGACGGCTCACTTCTCAGGGGCAGACAGCCCCCCCACCTCTCACTTGGTACCTCTCCAAGGCCTCCAATGCCACTTCGTGGCCTGGGACAGCCTCCGTACCTGCTGGCCCCCGTCCTTGATGAGGTTGATGGGCATCGTCTCATAGTCAATGCCTTTTAAGGCCAGAGCTAGGAGAGACCGCAGACAGCAGGGTTGGGTTGCAGCCTCCACATCTACTCCCAAGGTTTCAGAGGAGACCGTGGTGGGGGAGGTTTCTCCATACTGCTAGAGGGTGGAGGCCCAGCCCGGCACCATCCCCTTCTCTCCAGCTTTCCTTGTCACCACCTCTTCCCCCACCCCAGGTGTGCAGTGCCTCTCACCCCTGAACTCCTATCACCCTCACTCTCTGGAGACCCCAATGGGGCCCTTGTGCCCCTGGTGCTGCTATAAAGGTGTGTGTCCTGGCCACTGTGACTCTTGGAGGACAGCTGGGTGTGTCCTGTCACCTCTGTCTCTCCAGATCTTTACACAGCAGGGAGTGGGGTGTCTTCATTGGAGACGTGGGATCATTCCCTCACTGGGACACCTAAGGGCCAAGGAAGGGTGCTCAGGTGACCACAGAGCACACACGGCAGCTGGCACCCTTCCTCTGTTTGGAAGAATCTTCCAGTCCATTCTCTGCTCTCAGAGATGTTTACAGATTCCAGGCTCTTTGGCAGTCTCGGGGCACTTGTGACTCCAGAGGCCAGATGGAGATCCCTCTTGATAATTTCCCTTGGCAAGCTAAGGGTCAAAATGCTTGGGTCAGCCCTAGTGGAGAAGGCTGTATGTGTGTGCACGTGCTCAGGCACACTTGGGTACTAAAATATGGCAATGGTCCGGTGAGGGGAGGGGTCGAGGCGGGTGGCAGTGTGAAGAGGGCGGGGGGAACACCACCAAGCTCCTCCTGGCACTGGTCACTCCGCTCTGGAGAGTGGAAGTGGCTGGGGCTGAGTGGGACGCAGGCCCAAAAGACAGCCAGCACCCACAGATGGAAGTGCTCCACAGACTGACTGCTCCTACGGCTCTGCTCTGCCTAGGCAGAGGTGCTGAGGCCCAGGGTGGGGGTGTCTTCTCAAAGGGAAGTTTCTCTGGGCACCCAGTGCTCTTGCTCATACCAAGGGACTGTGTGTGGGGGCACGGAGGGGATGGCGGGGGATGGCCTTGCAGTTAGGGCCAGGCTCTGGAGGCAGGCTGCTTGGGTTCAAATTGTATCACATTCATTTGCTGGCTGTGTGGCCTTGGGCAAGTAACTTAATGGGCCTCTGTGCCTCAGTTTCCTCACCTGACAAGTAGCATAGTATAGCTGTTAGAAACATGGGCTCTGCATTGGACTGTATTCTTAAAAATTCAGTGGTCTGCATTTATCCTTTCATATATCATCACTGAGTAGGTATCAAAATCACAATGCACATAGACCTACTCACTGACAAATTTCACTTGTACACAGCATAAATATCTTAATATGTTAAAATTAGAAATAACCATGTGCTCTGATGAATCACTACAAATACTACTCCTGCCTAACTTTTAATTAATTAACCTCTACTTCTCAGTTTCCATATTGGTACTCTGGGACCCCCAAATCATCTTATTTATATTAAGAATATTGTTAAAAAAAAAAAAAGACAAATTGTATGTAAAGTGGTTAGAACAATGCCTAATAAATAATAAATGCTCAATAATTACTACAAAAAGCAGTATTTCCTTATTAATGTTCCTTATTAACTTATATGTTACTTATTTTCAATTTCAAAAACAAAAATGAAAACATGGACTCTGGAATCAGACTATGCGGTTCAAATTCCAGCTCTGCCTCTTAGTAGCTGCTTGATCGCAGGCAAGTTACCGAGTTATTTAACATCTCTCTGCCTCAGTTTCCTCATCTATACAATGGGGAGAGTAATAGTACCTCCCACCCAGGTTGAAATGGAATCACGCACACAAAACCACTGAGCACAGAGCTCTTCCTCAGTGTGGGCTGTCGTGACTGTGACCTTCGCCAAGGACATTCAGCTGAGGGAAGGCTGGCTCAAACGACTCGCCTGAGGGCCCTGGCTGAGCCTCCAGGGTGACACTGCCCAGCTCTGTTTAATGTGCCAGATTAAATGAGATAAGAACAGAGGGAGGCCAGCTGTCCCCTGTTCGTTACCAGGGACCTCTGGATTTTGTGATCTGCCTTGGGCAGGGTTGCCAAGGGACTCTGGAGTGTGGTGGTGGGGGTTCCAGGAGAACAAAGACCCCCTTCCTCCTACCTCCAGCCTGCACTTCCTGGAGATGCCATTCAGGGATCGGGGCTCCAGGAGACAGGATGCTGGTGCCAGGGTGGTGGTGGGGGGCAAAGTCCTGTGTGACCGAGCGCCCCTTCCCCCTGGGCCCCATTTTGTCCCTGGGGCTTCTGCACTGCATCCCACCTTCACCAGCGCTCAGCATGGTGAACACACAGCTCTTACCACTTCGGACTCTCCAGGCACAGGAGCTTCGGAAATAGGAGTAGAGGATGGGCTGGGGAGAGAGGAGAAAGGTGTGTGTGAGACCGTGTGTGGAGGCTCCCGGCTTTGGGAGCCATGGTGGATGCCGGCACTGCTTCTTCCCACCCCACCAGGTTTGCCTCAGGCCTGACTCAGAGCTCTCTAGGCCAGAGGCTCCCAGAGTCCGGCGAGATCCTTTGGCTCCAACTTGTGCAGGCCTGACTTTCTGAAGGCTGACGGGCCCCCCAAGGAGCAGCTAGCCTACAAGTGCCTTCCTTACCTTGCCTGACTCTGTCATGGTGCTGCAGTGACCATTGGTTTCCAGAGAATGTCGCCTCTCACAGAGCTTCGGGCAGGGGCAGGAAGCTGGAGGGGGCGGATCCCATGGGCCAATGGGAGGGTTGGGCTAGACAGGGAGAACTTTGACTCCAGTCAGAAAGGGCATCACTTGCCAGCTTGTGGGCAGTTTCTTGCGCTCCTGGTGGAGCCAGGTTTGGTGTCCTAGGCAGTGTGTCCTGGTTTTGAGCCAAGCTTGTGTGGGGCAGTGGCCTGGGAGCTGGCATACCTGATGTCTGGACCAGTACAGAACCCAACTCTATGTGACCTGAGCAAATCCCTGCCTTAAGTCGTCACATCTTCGCTTCTAAGGTGAAAGGCTGCCGTACAGTGACGGCATAGACTCCTTCCAGCAGTGGCAGGAAGACCATGAATTCTAATTTTTTGATGCTTTGGTGCCCATCCCCTTCCACATCCCCTCTGCCAGTCTTCCAGGCTCTCAGCTGGCCTCATAAAAATAGGCTGGCACATATGCCTACTCACTTCTAAGGTGAGGACCGAGCTGGCAATCCACACGGTCCTGTCTGGCCCTCAAAAGTGTCCTGTTTGGTCTACACAGTATTTAAACATGTTTCAGTTAGCTACTGCTGTTTAAAAATCAAGACATTTCAGATACAAGTCCTGTTTTGTTTTGTCTTAAAAAAAAAATCCAGAGATAGTGGATTTGGTTCCTAAGTAGCAGCAATTGATTGGAGCAGATGAATGGCCCCCATCCGTTGGGGCACAGTCTCTCTGGCCTGCCATCACTCACACCTGGCCACTTTTCTCATTTTTTGTTACCTTCAGGCCTCTGGAAGCAGTGGAGTATGTGAACTCTCCTCTGAAGTTTAAGGGCTCAAAGTTAATTTCTCTGGTACTTCTTGGGTATCCAGTATTTCAAAAGCAGGACCCAGGAAAGAGCTGCCAACGATTAGCACTTAAGAATTCTCCTGCAGACACGGGTGTATCCATATGGACAAGGGAAAACTTGATGGAAGTTCTCACCTCAGCTCGTTTATCACCCCTCTGACTAGAGACATTTCACGAGGTTCCCTCTCCTGCCCCCAGCACAACAAGACAGCTTCCACCAGCCCTGGCACTGCCAATTCAGCCTTCTAGGCAGGCAAGGCATGAGTGGAAGCCCAGGCCTCCCAAGGTGGTTCCCAAGGCTAGGAGTCCAGCGTGTCCTGAAAGAAACTTTTGTGGGGAAAGTAAAGATGGTCCTGGCACAAAGTGATGGGCAGCAAGTGTCCTTCAAAGAGGAGGAGCTGGGTGGCCACAACAGGGACTTCCTTATTGGAAGATGCATCCCTTTTCTTACCCCTGGCGCCTAGATACAGAAACTGCTGGTGAGTGATGGACCCACTGGACGGAGGCAGGCATTTGATTAGAATCCCTGAGGAAATGTCTCCCCTAATGACTTCAGCATGTGCAAAGGGTGACCAAAGGCATGGTGGATGCCACTGCCCTCTGCCTTATGGGCCATAACTAGGACACCTGAGGCATCTTAGGCAACTTCTACTCTTTCAATAACTATATAAACTACCTCATATTCCTTTCTGCACTTTAAAGATAAGTTTTAAGCCCCAGTCTCCATTTCATCAGCACTCCCAGAAGAATTCTGTTCCCAATTCAAACACACATTCTGATTCCTCTAGCAGATTTTATTTTTAAACCATCTCTTACAGGTGACTTTTAAAAGGCTCCTAAAATCTCATTTGGGAGTGGGAGGACTATGCATTATTAACATGACACAATGTCCCACCTGACCTGTCACCTTCCATAGTGTCACAAGAGCCGTTCTTGGTGCGTATAAAACCCATCCCGGCAGCTATGATCACATGTCGATTCTCGATTACTACGATGGGGTGGCCCCTGGGGGACTCCCCAAGTGACTGTATGGTGGCCCCTTCTCGCCCAGGGTCGTTCTTTTCTTTTTGAGTTGGAGTCTCACTCTGTCGCCCAGGCTGGAGTGCAATGGCACGCTCATGGCCACCACAGCCTCGACCTGCTGGGCTCCGGCGATCCTTCCGCCTCAGCCAAGTAGCTTCAACTAGTGGCGCAGGCCACCACGCCCGACTTATTTTTTAATTTATTGTAGAGACGAGGTCTCGCCAAGTTGCCCAGGCTGGTTTCGAACCTCTGGATTCAGGCAATCCTCTCGTCCCAGCCTTTCAAAGTGCTGGGATTACAGGCTTGAGCCACCGCGCCCAGCCCCCAGATCTTTCTTAACACGTGAGCATCCCTGGAAAGCCACCGTGGTCACGACCGAGCGGCCAAGAGGGGAGCACGTGAGGCTGTGCAGGATACGGAGAAGAGGTGTCGTTCGGAAGCCCCAGGAGTGAGGTCTGTACAGGGGGAGCAGGCAGGCCGGAGACATAAGCAGGGTGCGACAGAGGACACAGCGAATCTGCCCCACCCACTTCCTCCCGGACCACGTGCCCCGACGGGCAGTGCGCAGGCGCAGAGCGTGCCCCGACGGCGCACTTCACACTGGAATCGTGGCACTGTGGGCAGGGCGGAGCGGCTCACCTCTGGCCCGCCCCGCCCACTCTCCCTGGACGTCACTTCTGGCCCCATCCTCCGGGGACCACGCGCCCAGCAGACAGTGCGCAAGCGCAGAGCGTGCCCGGCCTGGCGCGTTGCACGCTGGGAGTCGTTGTGGCGCTGTGGGTGGGACGCAGCGGCTCACCTCTGACCCCGCCCTCTAGGACTTTTCGGCGGTTCTACCCAGCGTCCCTCCACCCGGGGGGGCGTGAGACAGACCTTCCCAGCCTGCATCTCGTCCTTCGCGACTCCTTTCCGGGCCAGGAACTTCGCGCCTGGGACTCGCCAGAGACTGAGGTCCGGTGGCGCGTCGGACCCTCGGCTTCGTGCGGGTGAAGCGAGGGGCTGGACTAGAATGACATTTCCTGGCGCTGCGGGCCCGCCCCGCCTCCCAGCCCCGCCCCCTGCTCCTGCGCCGCTGGGCGTGGCCGTTCCCTGAGCGGGTCTCCGCCCTGTCACCCTGCCTCCTGCCTCCCGTCCCGACATGCTCTGCGTCCCCGGTTGCCTTCTTGCGGCCACTGCGCTGCCCGCCCCGCCCCGCTCCCGGGGCCGCGCGCCCCGCCTCCCCGGGAGCCCTGAGCCGCCCTCCTGCGCCTCCTCGGCGGGGCGACTGATGAAACCTAGCGTGCTCCGGGGCCGCAGGGTGTTCTTTAGGCGGGGGAGGATGCCACCGGCGTGCGGGCTCCTGGCGGGGCCAGAGCCGCGTTCCCGTGGGGCCCGTCGTGGGCTTCAGCCTGCCCGGGCCGAGGCTGCTGCGCGAAGCCCCAAACGGCCCGCTCCGGGCTCGCGGCGCCGCGAGGTGGCCGGCCGGTGGGCCCTGCTGGCTCTGGTGACGCTCCTATCCTTCGCCACCCGCTTCCACCGACTGGACGAGCCGCCGCACATCTGGTGAGTGATGAGAGGCACTGGGGGGGGCACCATGGCAACCGCGAAGAGCGACGCCGCCCTATGATTGGCTCGGGGGCACAGAGGGGGCGGGACCTAAGGGAGAGGGGCGGGGCTTCGGTGGAGGGGACATTGAAGTTTCCATAGGATAATAATGATTCTATCCGTAGTGATAAATATTGGCTCTTACGAATGTGTGATCTATATGCAAGAGCTACAGAGGAGGGAGTGGTTATTCCTGAGGGGCCGGAGAGTACTTAGAAAAGGTTTTGCGAGGAAGTAACAAGGTGAATGGAGTTTTAAGAGAGGAATTGATATTCGCAGCCTGTGTAGTTTCATATTTTTCTAAGTAAAGAAGTTTGACACGAGAACAGTTGAGTCTTATAAATCAACACATTCATAGTTTCGGAGTAGAGTTCTAATTAGACTTAAGATTTCTCTTCACAGTGCCCTTGTTTATCTAGGCTTAACACTCAGAAGTGGCAAAGGTCTCCTCACATCCAATTTCTCACTAACATAATTAGCTAGACGGTGCTCTTTCTGAATTTGAGTTAAACATTTTTCACAAACCAAGCGCATCCAAATAGTGTCAAGTGTCCTGCTTAAAACTTCCAGCCCAGCGATGGGGCCTATGAATTGGAGCCACCCCCAAATAATAAATATGCTCTGCACAGTTGCTTCAGGGAAAAGCCACCAAGTACAGGCTGCCCTCAGCGCTTGCTTCTGAACTCCAAGAATGAGTCGATTGTTCTCCTCTCTAAAATCTGAGAGAAGCAGCCCCCTCTGTGGTAGAGAGAGCTTTGCTAGGGGTGCGTGCTCTCCAGCAGTCTCTGTGAGGCCAGTTGTTTTGCTCTGGTGGGGGCACTTGGGTTCCTCAGGTCGAAGGAAACAGTTATCATGCCTTCCAGGTTATGCTGGAGTGTCCCACCTGCTCTCATATTGTGACTTTGAAAGGTGCTTTGAGTCAGGCATGGTGGCACATGTCTGTAATCCCAGCACTTTGGGAGGCAGAGGTGAGAAGATTGCCTGAGCCCAGGGGTTCGAGACCAACCTGGACAACTTGGCGCAGCCTCATCTCTACAATAAAATAAATAAAAAATTAGCCAGGTGTGGTGGCATGTGCCTGTGGTACCAGCTACATGAAAGGCTGAGGCAGAAGGCTCACTTGAGCCCAGCAGGTTGAGGCTGTGGTGACCATGAGTGTGCCACTACACTCTAGTCTGGGTGTCAGAGTGAGACTCTGACTCTAAATAAAATAAAATAAGATAAGACAAAAAATAAAATAGATTTGAACTTTAAAAAAAGAATTGGAAATTTGTGGCACCGAACTTCCCAAGGCCTGAGTTCCTAATCTGCAGGATTTTTCAGACATCAGCAGAGAGCAAGTTCCTGAGTCCCTCCATCTTATAGAGCAGGCACATTCTGGGTGTCCGGGAATGGTGACAAAGGGATATAGGAAGCAACTCTGGAGTTGTCCTATGTGAAGAGATTTATTTTCTTAAAGGTTTTTTTTTTAATTACTCAGATGCTGGGTTGAGGCATAATCAAATTTCATCAGCTAAGCCTAAAAAGTAATTTGGTTTTACATGGAAGAAGGAAAAGTTTTATGCAGCTTGAAAATGGTTCATTTGTGTGGCTAAGAAGTGATGCCGAATTTTCTCAGTATGGCTGAGGAGAAAGTTATTGTAGAGGATTTCAGAAATGGAACTCCTTGACCAAAAAGCCATCAAGATAACACACTGTTGGGGTTACTCTACTCAGAGACAAATACATTAGCCTGTTATTGGTTCATGACCACAGGCAGAAGAGATGAGGCCCTTGGGTTAGAGACAGAGGACTCTGTTGCAGGAAGCTGGATGAATAGTTGTATGTTGGAGGCAGTTTCCCTTGCCCCCAAGTCTTGCAGGCTGTTGCTGTGGGCTCAGGGGGATGACTGCAAATGCGGGGGGTTGCATCAAGGCAGAGGGACAGGCATGGGGAGGCCACTGTTTATAGCAGGCAGTGAGCAGACCTGCTCTTTGTCCTGGAGGGAGACATTTCTTCATCACTCAAGGCTGCTTACTGCAAACATAACCTAAGAAAGGTTCAGGTGAATTGCAGGTAGGGCTTTGCATTCTTGGCATACCCAGGAAGATGTGTGGAAATATATGAGAGACCCACCAATCTCTCTCCTCCCTCCATTCTACTCTGTCTTGGTTTCTAGCAGATTTCACATGAATGTACACCTCCACTGGCTACTTGATCAACCTGACTGACAGAGGCAGGGACCAAATCTTTTCCATTTGTCTCTTACAACAATTAGGTTGTTGTTAGTGGGACTCTAAGCAGCAGGATGAGGCCAACCTACAGGATTTACCTCGACCCTGCCCTCCGTGTCTAGACCAGCTTCCTGTGAATCAGTCCTGGGGGCCTAGGACTCTCATTTCAGACAGCTGAATGCAGTCTAAGGCCAGTCTGTTCACCATTATGACCTGTGTCCAGTTTCGATTGACTTCTGATCTTTGGTATCATTGTCAATAATTAAAATGCACCCCACCATGTTAAAAAAAAAAAGGTGCAACTTCCATGCCCGATGGAAAGACATTTCCTAGCCCATTCTTCCTTACATGCTGACATATTACCTCAAGGGTATAGGTCATCCAGGACTTTTTATTACATTTTGTTTGGGTTACATCGAACTTGATGACCGTTAACAGTGGTTTGGTTAAGCCACATGGACAGTGTCACTGAAGAGTTGCCACCTCAGTCACTAAGCAAGGCACAACCTAAGTGAGGCCCCTAGGATGTCAGGCGATCAGTCACATTGACAGGAGGTTGTGCTGATCTTTGTGTTTGTACACTTGTGAGGGAGCTGGTGTTGATGTCATCAGGCATATGGAATAGACTACCCGTGTCCATGTGAGTTTTTCTGTTTTCATGGCGTGGTGACAAACTTTGCCACATGGCCAGTCAGATTGCCAGCTCCAGTTGCCGCTTGACTTAGAATGACCATGTGAGTGTTTGGGCAGGCTTTGTGCTAGACCGGGGAGACAAAGGGAGCATGAACTGTTTTCCTTTTCTTTATGTCTCCAGGAGTCTAAGATGTTCCTTACCTGGACGTTGGGCTCATTTATTTCCCTCCATTGCCTCATAATGAGTGTGTTCCACCCTAATACCCATAACTTTACCCTTTTCTCAGTCATCCCATACCAATATCCAGACTTTTTTGTTAGAAAATTGACAGAGGCCTATTATGTCTTCCACCTTGAAATGGAATGCGGGCCACTGTGGAGGGACTTGAAGAGCACTGTACGCAACCAAGTGATGCTTATTTTTGTCTCTAGGACCATGCCACTCCGACAAAACAATCCAGGTGACTGAACTAGCATTAAGTCTTAAGTCCACAGACACTTCCCTCCCCTGGTTGATCTGGGGTTTCTGCTTGGGGAAAGAAGGGTGAATCGTGTCCAGGAGTGGTCAGGGAAAAATCTCAAATTTTCAAAATAAGTTTATTTAACGCTGTCCCCTCTTTCCTGATCATCACCCAGTTGGTGGCCAAGAGGAGATGTTGACGACTGCAGTGGGGAGAAGCCTCCTTTAGTACGGTGTGTAGACCAGGAGGAGATGAGGGAGGCAAGGTCAGAAATCTTTCTGAGTTGCTTTTTGGGGAGACTATTCAGTGCTTGGCAATGTCAGATGCCTGGCAATGGTAGGGAGTGTGGGACGTGCATCGAATGCCTTGACTATCAGCCCATGGTGATCAATAGACATGTCAGACTGCAGATAGCTTACAAGACTGAAAACATGACAGAGGTCAGTTCCAAGGGCCACAGTGGTCTTGCTAGAGTTGGAGGATTGGGCAGGAACAGCAACATTAGCATTGTAATCTGAAGAGGTATCAGCAGAAGCGAGGTACCAATGGAAGCCCCAGTGATAACGCCAAGAAGGGCAGGAAGTCCTAATGCATTCAGTTTCCCAAGAGCAGGCAGGGTCAGTGCACCTTGCAGTGCGGTTTCCTTTACTGCAAGACGAGCAGGCCAGCTCTTGGAAGGAGGTGCAAGTCTGGTACGCGGCAGTGGTTTCTGCCTCCTTTACTTTGTGCCCAGTCCATGATGGTAGACGTGTTTCCACGCCAGGGGCATCAGTGAGTCCAGGGGCTGTGGCAGCATTCTCAGTGGTGCAGGCTTGATCGGCAGCCTGATTCTCGTCAGTCTTCTCTGAGTATTGGCCCCTCCTGTGGGCATCTCGGAGTGACCCCAGCTGTTCCATTGGCAGGTGGCCGCGATTTTCTTTCACAATGGGCCTCCTCTCTCAGCGTTTAGTCTTCCGAGTGGCATACCAGATGCTTTAGCCTTTCCTGCCATCCAGGGTTGTCATGGGGGCTGGACGGCTTCTCTGCCCAGGAGACACCATCAGCTGTTAACTTAGCCTGTCTATGAACACACACAGCATTTGGGGGACCCTGTGAACCAGGGCCCTGCTGAACCAGAGGCTGGTCTTCATGTTGTGGAGCAGAAGAGAGTTTCTCCCAAAGGGAGAGCTGCCATTTCTTCATGGAAAACTAAGATGCTGCTAGGGCCAGACAGGGAGTACTCTTTCATTTTGTAAGAGTTGGGGTCTTGCTGTATTGCCCAGGCTGGAGTGCAGTGGTGCAATTGTAGCTCACTGTAGCCTTGAACTGCTGGGCTCAAGTGGTCCTCCTGCGTCAGCACCTGAGTAGCTGGGACTACAGGCACGTGCCATCACACCTAGTTAGTTAAAACAATTTTTTTAGAGATAGTGTCTCACTATGTTGCTCAGGCTGATCTCAAACTCCTGGCCACAAGTGATCCTCCTGTCTCAGCCTCCTGAGTAGCTGGGATTACCAGCTATACTCCTGAATATGTCATTTCGGTGGCAGAAAGTGAGTCTTGTTGAACCCTTCCCTTGTTAGCAGTAGATTCCATGTTAACCCACCCCAAAGTGGTAATATTAGGCCAGAGTCCTGAAGTCATCATGGGTCAGGCAGTCAACTCTGAAGAATTTAGTAGTAGGTTAATCACTGCCCTTTAAAAAGAGTGTACTTGGTGCCTGTGTCCAGCAGATAGTGCCACTATCCTGGTGATGGCCTCCCTGCTCCAGCAGCCATTAGATTTTTAAAGCTGTGATTTCCCATTCTCTTCCAGGGATGTGTATTATTTCTCCTGGACTACCAGGAAGGGTCAGGATCACCTGTCTATATGCAGCAGTCCATGAACAGGATAATCCTCCTTGACACTTACGGGATCAATACCAGCTACACATTCAACAGTGGAAGCCACAGTTAGTACATCGAAGGGACCCAAACGGCCCTACCTGCAAGGTCCCTTTAACTTCCCTTCTCCATAGGGATCTTGACTGAAACCCTATCAGTAGAATTTGGTCACTTCTTTCCCTTTTAACTGAAGCATCTAATAGGCCTGTGTTAGGGGCTATAGTGACAGCCGCCCAGAGGCGATGCCACGTCCCGGTCAGAGAGTCGGGGAGTGCTGGGTGCAGGAGTGGTAAGCGTTTTCCTCCTTCAGCCCCTTGCCAGGCTTGGCACAGGGAGCATCATGGGAGAAACCTGTCCCAACACTGTGGTTCGTTTGCTCTGCAAGTTGCTCCCTGTGTCTGGTGAGCCTTTGGACTCAGAGGCCCTTTTTCTTTCAGTTCCTTTCATAGTGCCACTGCTCCCCCTGCAGTCCTTAGTGCCTTTGGTGACTCATTGCGTAGCAGCTCTTTCCCCGTGGGACTGGGTAGGGCGGAGTGTGGGCTCTTGAGTCCAGCAGAGCCCTGAGTTGAAGTCCTCTCTTCCTGGAGTTCTCCAGCATGGTAGGACGAGATGGGGCATGGCCTTAAGTTCCCTTTGGAGACACCGAGACCTTGGCCCAACTTTAAGCATCTTACTCTTGGTAGTAGCTGAGGTTGTGGTAGAGTGGGAAGGACTTGGAGGGAGAGATGGCCCTGAGCTGGTGGGTGCCCCATGGCGCATTGACCCTTGGCTTGAGCACGTGCTCACCGAGGTCTCCATGTTTCCATTTTACTCATTGTGTTGAACACAGGTGCCTTGGAGGCTTCTTGTATTAACGGTCACACCCACACTGCCTTGGCTGGGGTGGCTGGGCCTGCTGCCCCGTACCCAAGGACAGGGAACAACCAAGGCTGTGTCTACACAGCTGTGTCAATCCTACATCTCCCCTTGCAGTGTCTCCAGTGGGTGGGTCCCTAGGTGGGGTCTTCCTACCCTTCTGCTCGCCCACGGAGGCCATCATCCCTTCTCCTACAGGAAGATGTTTCTCATCCTCCTATGCTTGTCCCGCAAACTGTCAGGGTCTAGGATTGTATCTAGCCTACATGCAAGCTGGTAAATCAGCCTGTCACTGTTTTATGGATGCTGGTAGGAGACAAAGGCCTGGGTCAGAGATGGAGGACTTTATTTCTTGGGGCGCCGCAAGCAGGATGAGTGTCAGCATGTTGGCGTCAGCGCCCTCACCTTGGAAGTCCCAGGTGCTGCCGTGTGTCTGTGTGAATGCTTATCTGTGTTGTGGCATGGCACAGTGATACTGACCTTGGGGAATCTGCTGTTGTATAGTAAGCAGCAGGCAAGCCTGCTCTCTGTTCCATGGCAGGCACTGAGGCTTCCCTCAAGGTTGTTTCTGCATGCATAACCCTGAGAGATGACCTCCGTAAGGTCAGGCAGGACTTTGCATGCTTGGCATCCCCCTTGAGGCCATAGGAACATGAGGGGGCACAGGAGAGCCACGGTGGGGAATGGTCACTTCCCACACAGACATGTGGCAGCAGCCAAGAGGAATCAGGAATGCCGCTGCCGGTTTTCCTTGGGAAACTTCTGAAGTGAAGCTCATGCCCCTTTGTTAGTGTTTCCATGTAGGCTTGAGAGCCAGCCACAAGTATTGGGACAGATTCAGCAGTGCCCTGCAGGCGTAGTGCTTCACAGTGACTGTCTTTCCCATGTGTCTCTGTGCAGAGCCTTGCACCCTGGAGGGCCATGGCACATGCTGGGATTGTCCTGACTGTAGATGAGGAGTGGAGAGGGAAGGGTCTGTCAGCAAGGGCCCACGTGAGTGGCATAGCCTGGCCTGCGGTGCTCTTTCTGCAGGTCTGTTTGTCACACTATTTTGACATTATTTCTCTCTTTGACATCGCTGTGCCACTGTCCTCACCACATGTCAAACAGTTTGCTTGGCAGATGTGGAAGCAGGTTTAGTCTTCTGCTTATCTGTTGAACCCACTGAATAAAACAAAAAAGCACACTACATTTGGCGGTAAAGCATATTTTGCTACTCATCTGGTAAGTAGTTATTGCTGGTGACCTGGGTGTTGATGGTCACTAGACAGTAACCCGGGAAGAAAACAACCAACAGAAATGGCCAGGCTCTGTGGGATGACTTGGTTGTCTTCCTAAAGCCCTCACAGAGGGTGTAAAAATATTTGTGTGGTTGCCTAGAAGAATAAGACTTCACATGGTGTTTGAAAGCTAATGGATTAGAATCACTTATTTACTTGCAAAATAACTTGGTCAATGAGGAGAGGTTTTAGATCATAACTTAGCCAGAAAACTCCCCATTTTTATGCACTGGTTAGTTCATTACAGTAAGATCAGTCAGAGTACAGTCAGCAGGCTTCACAGACAAGGTTGCTGAGCAGACTCAGACTCCTGTGGCCGTCGCGATCGCCATCTCTGACCTGTCACCCAGCAATGCAGTGACGCACCCTCCAGTAGCTAACATAGTCTCGAAAGTTAACAGACTTGGAAGAAAACTCTTCCTGCAGACCTTTCCAGATTAAGGAAAACTCTTGGCCCTTTTAAAATAAATAGTCAAGCCGGGCTCGGTGGCTCAGCCTGTAATCCCGCGCCTTTGGGAGGCTGAGGTGAGTGGATTGCCTGAGCCCACGGGTTCGAGACCCACCTGGGCAGCAAGACCTCATCTCTACAATAAATCAAAAAATCAGCTGGGCATGGTAGCCCATGCCTGTAATTCCGACTACTTGGAAGGCTGAGGTGGAAGGATCGCCGGAGCCCACAGGTCGAGGCTGCGGTGGCCGGGAGCGGCCATTGCACTCCAGTCTGGGCGACAGAGTGAGACTCCAACTCAAAAAAAAAAAAAAAAAAAAAAAAGTCAGAGACTTGAAATACAGAGTAAGTCTATGTATATTTAATTCAGGTTATGGCAACTGGTTGGTAAGTATTTATTAACCATTCTCTTCTGTCTAAATGAAGGTAAATAACCAGCTTGTTGTCTTGCTTCCTCAAATCACTTGTGTCAAAAACTTTTTAAAAAATCCAAACTTCAGCCGGGCTTGGTAGCTCAGCCTGTAATCCCACGCCTTTGGGAGGCTGAGGTGAGTAAATTGCCTGAGCCTGCGGGTTCGAGACCCGCCTGGGCAACTTGGCAAGACCTCATCTCTACAATAAATCAAAAAATCAGCCGGGCGTGGTAGCGCATGCCTGTAATTCCGGCTACTTGGAAGGCTGAGGCGGAAGGATCGCCAGAACCCAGCAGGTTGAGGCTGCAGTGGCCGGGAATGGCCACTGCACTCCAGTCTGGGCGACTGAGTGAGACTCCAACTCAAAAAAAAAAAAAATCCAAACTTCCACGTTGATAGCTTGAAACTCATAGCCATGTGCTTTAACTTCAGTTGTAACCTGCTTTGTTAAGTCTGCTTGGTTTTATGATCACTTAAAAGTTCTCACTTGTTTCTTTTTTCCTTCAGTTGGGATGAGACGCACTTTGGAAAGATGGGCAGTTACTATATCAACCGCACCTTTTTCTTTGATGTGCACCCGCCTCTGGGAAAGGTGAGCAGCATGGGGAGCAGCAGCTTCTAACCTGGGAGGGCAGGGCTGGGTCTCAGATTTGGATTGAATTTTGGGGCTTGCACAAAGAATTCCCTGACATTCTAGACCAGATACTTGCATGGAAAATCTTTGGGGTTTTTATGGGTCCTCTGGGCTCAGAAAGAGAGAAAGAGAGGGACCATCAGATGATGGATGGGGAAACAAAAAGTGGTATATCCACACAGTGGAATATTATTTGGCCATAAAAAGGAATAAAGTTTCCGATACATGTTACAACATAAATGAACCTGAAAAACATGTGAAATGGAAGGAGCCAGACACAAAAGATTACATATGTAGGGTTCCATTTATATGAAATGTCCAGAATTAGCCAATCCATAGAGACAGAAAGTGGATGAGTGGCCAGGATCAGGGGGAGGGAGGGAGGGAGGATTAAGGAATGACTGCAGATGGGTGTGGGGTTTCTTTTGGGAGTGCTGAATGTTCTGGAATTAGGTAGTGATGATGATTGAGCAATCTTGTGAAGATACTTAAAAGCACTCATTGTATACTTTAAAATGGTGATTTTATGTTATGTGAGTTTCACCTCAATTTTTAAAAAGAAAAGAGAAATAGGAGGGATACATTGCATAAAGTGGAAATTGCTCAGGGAGTTGGTGTCCACATGAGAGTAAGCTGCTCCGCCACTCCCAGCACGCACAGTGCTTTGCCTGCTCCTCTCACATGTTTTACAGCTAGAAGTTCTACCAATTAGAGTTCATTTTACTGTTTTAAAAACAGACACCTCTGAGCAGGCTAACGATCAGCCTAGCATTCACTCAAGCCTTTTTTCCTAATTGGAGGCTGAGATCTTAGACTCCAAAGGGACAGGAATTTGCCTGTGGTCAAGCAGGGCAGTGATCATAGAGCAGGTAGTACTTGGAGAGGAAGGCAAGGGCCAGGGCTCTGTGGCAGGTGGGCTTAGGGAAGCGTGAAAGCAAAGGGTGGGACCCAGGGAAGAGGGTCCTGCAGGTCAGAGGACTCTGGGGGAGGTGGGACAGGTGGCCTGTTTGAGAATTGGTCTGAGCCCGGGAAAGGAGTAGAAAATGTTACACCTCTTCCTTACTCCTCTATAAATAGCAGCAACAGCAAGCAAAGCGATTAGACGGTCTGTTCTGGGCACTTTGGATGCATTAGCTCCTGTAAGCCTCAGCTTATGGAATAGGGATTGTATCCCCATGTAGCACGTGGGAAACCTGGAACAAGATGCATGGTTTGCCACAGAGAGCAAAGCCAGTAAGTGGCAGGTCAAGGTTCAGACCGGCTTAGAGCCTGCTGTCTTACCCACACTTGCCTCATGGACTTTTCTTGCCACACTACTTGGACTACATCTATTACCTCTCTAGAATTAAGTAGTAGAATGTGTGGAATCTTTTCCCCAGGCTAGCCTGGGAACCAGATCTCTGGTAGAGGAGATTTTTCTTAGAAAACTCAGTCCAACCTTTCAGCTGGGGACTGCCTATCCTTGTTGGTGTTTCCTGGTGCTCAGCACACTGTAAGAGTGTGGAAAAGACTGCCTGACTTGTTTAATTTACTTCAGCTTTCCCCCCTGTGCATCTGGACCCCTGTGTGAAGGGAGAAGGTGAGGCTTCTTTATAAGGCTGCCCCAGGGAGTGTGGTCCCTCTGTACCCCTAACTTATCTCCTGATGGTTCTGTGTTCTGTCTGGTTGAAAGAGAGTTATGAGTAAATTGGAAACCTGTGAGAGAACAAAGTATCTTCCACAGGTTTTGAGGTCAAGCAGTCAGAGTCAAAAGCACTACTGAGGCTGACACCAGCCACTTCATACCGGCCCTAGCCCTGGGCGCTTGGGAGCTCTGGTCAGACAGAACTTAAAAAAAAAAGTTAACACGCCTGTCCAGAGCAAAAACTTTAGGCAATACAGGAGGAAGCAGAAGGTCAGAAGCTTTGTCCACCACGTTTCTAGTTCTTAGAGGTAGTTGTAGGCATATTTGTAAACAGCTTCTTATATATCCTCTCAGGAGCTTCTTATACAAATATAAGTGTGTGTATTTTCATACATGTACATACAAATAACACATTGTGTACACACACAATCCTTTTTAAAAACACAGATGGGATCATACTGCAATTGTTCAGCAACTTGTATTTTAAACACGATCTGTCTTAACTTCTTCCCGTATTAGCAATCAAAGATGCACTTCATTCTTCTTACTGGCTGCCGTTGTCCCATTACACAGATGCGCCGCAGTTGCTTTCCAAACCGTCTTCAACTTGGGGACAAGTATGCTTTTCCAGTCTTTACACAAGATACTGCAGTGAACATCCTTGTACATGTGGGTCTATGTAGTTGTGCAGGTGTAGCTGAAAGAGCCCCAGCAGCCAAACTAAAAATCAAAGGATACGCACACTTAAAATTGTGTTAGGGGTGTGGTGGCTCATGCCTGTAATCCCAGTACTTTGGGAAGCTGAAGAAGGGAAATTGCTTGAGCCTAGGAGTTAAATACAATTAGCCAGGTGTGGTGGCATGCACCTATACTCGGGCTGTGGCAGAAGGATCGTCTGAGCCCAAGAAGTTGAGGCAGCGGTGAGCTGTCCAGCCTGGGTGACAGGGAGAGACTCTGTCTTTAAAAAAATAATTAGTTTTAAAAAATTGTGGGGCATTGCTTTGTTAAGCTCTGGTGTGGTCACTTGGCTCTTTGAGCACTGGCTAGGCCATGTTTCCTTAGCTTTGGTCCCCTCCCCTACCTTGGGGAGGTGAATCTCCCCTGTCTCTCTCTCTCTCTCTCTAATTTACTTTCTAAATAAACTATATTTTCCAGTCTAAACAAAGAATTGAGTTAGATATTGCTAAGTTTTCCTATAAAAATATTGTAATACTGTGCACTCCCACTAGCAGCATATGAAGGTTCTTTCTTGCCCACACGTTGCCAGCACTGGTCTGATCACACTTTAAAGACTTCATCAACTGGAGAGTAAAAAATGGTGTGTCACTGTTTTCATCTGCATATCTTGACGAGTTAGGTTGATCATATTTCCCTGTTTGTTAGCCATTTGTATTATGTTTACCATGAATCTTCCCTTTTCCTAGTAGGTGGTTCATCTTTTGCTATTGATTTGAATGAATTGTTTCATTAGGAAGTGAGCTCAGGGCTACTTTTAACCTTACAGGAACTGAGACAAGACTGAATCTTGAGCGCCTGCCGAGTGCCTGCATAGTGTTAGGTGTTTTACTCACAGCATCCCCCCCAAGCCTCAGAACTCCTGCAAGGAAGGCTTCAAGAGCAGTAGCTCAGAGATTGTGAGTGCTGTCCATGATCAGAGAGCTAGTGTGTGGGACTCTGAGAGCCAAACCATCTCTCTGCTGCTGTGAGCGGCACCAGGCAGACTTGTCTTCTGAGGCCCAGGCGGTAAGGGCGGTCCATTTGGTTGTCACCTGTCAGTATTAGTTCATCTAGGTATTTGAGGACCCTGTCTTCAATAACTTCTCTTGCTTTATGTTAAATTGGTTATATTAAATTAACTTCTGGCTCTTAGGATTCCCTCCTTCTCTCCTTTTTAAAACAAGCTTTTTAGTTGTTTTCTGCTGAACCTTGGCTTCTCTGTCTTGGCTTAGCACTATAGAGAGTGGCTTTGTTTATACAGCTACCTAGAGAAAAATGTGTGTGGGTGAGTGGCCCACATCCAAGCCCCAGAAGGAGTGTTGCTGGGGGTTTTCCCCACGCTATGTGTTGTCTCCTTCCAACAGCCTGGCCAGAGTGCAGGGGTCAGCTGGAGCCGCCTGGGCTGTCACCAATGGCACGCATTTGCTGACAGTTGAGATACTTCAGCTGCCTTATACTTTAGAGAATTTTTCAGTACTGATGGCCAAGGAGATACAGACAGGTCGAGGCTGATCTTCTCAAGTGTTTTGAAGGATTCATGACTCGCAGCTCAGTTTGTAGTTGATGTGTTCTGGTTTGAGAAGTGCCAAGGTTGTCTTCCTGGGGAGCACTGGCACAAGGAGAAGCCAGTTTGGCCTCAGGGCAGTGTTTCTCTTTTCCTTTGGGGACGGGCATCTGCCTCACACTCCTCTCGCTCTTCTTCCCATCTCTCTATTCCTGGTGTGTAACTGCTTGGACACTTTGCTCTCTCCTCATGACGTGGAATCTCACTTCTTTTCGAAAGGCCACTCCCAGGAATCAGCCTCTGCTCATGACTCAAGAGCTGCCATGCTTTATTTCATTACAAATGGAAGCAGCCTGAATGAGGGTGCCCTCACTTACTGTCCTGCAAATTGTGGGGCTCTTTTTTCTTCCTAAGTGTTTGGTCTGCACTGTTCCCATGATCTTGGCTGTAATACAAGAGAGGATTTGTTTCATGCAGTAAGCTCTGTAGACAACAGAGTCTTTACTCTGTAGCAGCTGCAGGAGAAAATGTCACACAGGCAACTTTCTCTGTGGACAGTTGTCAAGGGAAGCCAGTCATGGGTGCAGGTAGAGGGAAGCTAAGGGGGGTGGAGGAACCTTCTCCCAAGGGCTCTTATCTTTTTGTTTGCTCTCTTCTCTCCTCAGATGCTGATAGGCCTTGCTGGCTACCTGAGTGGATATGATGGTACCTTTTTGTTCCAGAAGCCTGGGGACAAATATGAACATCACAGCTACTTGGGAATGAGAGGAGTAAGGTTCCTGACTTGATCTAGACTGACCAAACCCTGGAGTGGTGGCAGGTGTAGATGAAAGGACTTTGGGGTGGTGGGGAGGGGGAAGGATGATTGGATCTTCCCCGGGTGTAGAGACTCAGAACTGAGGTGGGAAGAAGGGAAGGGGAGGCCACAACTGTTGCAGAGATTGCATGACAGGAGAAAGTGTGCCTGCCTGTGTGCTATTGGACCTCAGGTTGGAGAGTGGCCTGGATCAGGCAGGTGGGATCCCCTGCAGCCCTGATGTCGCCATGGTACACAGGCACGTGGCATGCTCTTCCGTTCTGCAGCCACAGCTGCTGGAGTCCTGCCTGCTTCTGAGAGCCTGTCTTAAGATTTCGGCGTTCCCACACCCCTGTGACTAGGTTCCTGCTTCCTTCTCCGTGAAGGTTTCAGGAGCATATAGGAGTTTCCCCGCTATATTTTAAGGAAGGCCATGTGTCTGCTTCAGTGCTTCTGTGCCTTCATTCCAGCACCAGCCTTGATGGAGCACAGTAGGACCCAAGCACCTGAAGCACCAGGAACCCTGAACGTGTAGCTGAATGAAACCTGCAGAAATTGGCCTCCGATGTGGGGGTCTCAGAGAAGTTTGCTCTTACAAGCCCCTTCCTTGAGGTTCTCACATCATTTTAGATAAATGGCTTTGGGCTCTTTGGGCTGATCATTGGGTGATTTGCATGACCTTCAGAGAGGTCTTTCTCAATATGTACTCACAGTTTTGTAATAGAAGCTGATGTTTATCAGTTACTTTCTGTGTGTTGATAACACTTGCTTATTTAACCTCAGTGGTAGGAACTCTTATTTTTCACATTACACAGATGAGGAGGTTGAGACAGAGAGATGTGACTTTCCCAAGATCACCTATTAAACAAAGAGTGTCTCCTACCCTCAAGTTGATATTCTTAAGTCATTCTGTGGCTTTTTTTTAAGTGTTAGAAACAAGGTCTCGCCTTGTTGCCCAGGTCGGTCTCAAATTCCTGACCTCAAGCGATCCTCCCATCTCATCCTCCCAAGGTGTTGGAATTACAGGCATGAGCTATGGTGCCCAGCCCATTCTGTGTTTTCCTAATGACTTTTTGAATACTACATAGCATGCATAGTTGTATATAGGCCTGACTCATTGTGGATTTGCTGTGGAAATTTCTCAGTTGTATCTTTCTCAATGTGTACTCACAGTTTTGTAATAGAAGCTAATGTTTCTCAGTTACTTTCTGTGTGTTAACACTTTGCTTCTTCAATCCCAGCGGTGGGAACTCTTATTTTTCATATTACACAGATGAGGGTGAGATAGAGAGTTGTGGCTTTCCCAAGGTCACAGCTAGCGGTGACGGGGCAGTCCTGCCCACATCTTCCTGGCTGAACTTGACTGATTTCGTGTCCGTGCACAGGTTGTTGCTCAGTGGAACATGTATCTTGCTTGAAGTGACTCTTCCCAGTGACACCATGTCTTTCTTATATGTAGATGCTGTGGGTGGTTGTAGGACACCAAGTCATGCTTTCCTCAGGGTCCTCCGTTTAAACCTTAGTTTGTACCAAGTAGGTCTCTGATGCGTAGCTTGTTATGACAGTGTCTCTGTTCCTCCCATAGTTCTGTGCATTCCTCGGTTCCTGGCTGATCCCCTTTGCCTACCTCACCGTGTTGAACCTGTCCAAGTCCCTGCCAGCAGCGCTGCTCACCGCTGCCCTCCTCACCTTTGGTGAGTTGTCTCACACGTACTGTGGTTTTTGGGAAATGGGCTACCACACTGTGCATGTAGCTGGAAATCAGTACATTCAAGGGTCCTATTTGTGGGCCCAGTTCTTACTTAATTTTAGGATTGGGTAAAATGTGTTTATTCCAGATCTCATTTTATTCACTAGTAATATTGCATATGTAGATGCTTGTCCATAGCAAGACTTTCTGCCACTGTAGTGGAGAGTGGGCAGGGGTAATCCCAAGGCATAGATTCACTACAGGTTATTCACATTTGAGTTTGGAGTGGATGATGAGATGTGTGTGTGTGTGTGTGTGTGTGTTTGAAGGAAGCTTATAATTCTAATTTTGCTTTTCTTAGGTTAATATTAAGACAAGTTTGCACTTCCTAAACTAATTTCAACTGAATACAAGGGCAGATGCCCCAGAAGTAGTTGGGTAGTGGGGAAGAGCAAAATGTGGATAGTCTTCATTTGGATAAACGAGAGTTGATCTCAGAAGTTGGTCTTGTTCTTAGGAAAGTGAATTCATGACCTCGTGGAGCTTAACATTTAGAGAAGTCCAGACCAATATAGATGGGTAGCTTAGGGATTTGCTTTGACAGATATGTTGCTTTGTTTTGACAAATATATTGCAAAATTATCGACTTTCTCTGTAGAGGTTAGTGGCTTTTCCTCATACCTTTAATTTTCATCTTCAGCTATTCATTCATTCATTCATTTTCATCGAGTGATTATTCTCTGGCACCTAGCCTGTGCCAGACCACTGGTCTTGGCTTCAGAGACTACACTGATGAGACACTCTGTTCTCACAGAGCTCGCCCTCTCGTAGGGCAGACAGCAAATAGGCAAGTCAGTTAACACGTCTGCATTAAGTGCAGTGTGGACAGTGAAGCAGAGTGAAGGATGGGTTAGTGAAGATCAGTGCTGTTTCAGGGAGGGGCTCCAGGAAGAGCTGCACAGAAGGTAGCTTGGAGCAGAGACCTGCAAGAAGCAAGAGTCAAGCCATGCAGAGCCTGAGGGAGGAGCAGCAGGCAGAGGGAGGAGTGTGTGTGGTAGTTCTGGCACAAGCCTCTATGGGTCCAGGAACTACAGAACTGAGTGAGGCCAAGGGTGTCAGGAGGTGGGGTCAGATGGATAGGGAGACCATATAGGCTTTGGCAGCTGCTATGAGAATGTGTTAGTCTGAGTGAGATGAGAAGACATTGGAGGGTTTAAGCAGGAGCATGATGTAATGAGATTTGAGTTCTAAAAAATCACTCTGGTACCTATATGGAGAACCCATTCCCAATAGGGACTCTGTGGAACGATAAGAGTCCATCCTAGGTAGCTTGCGGCTCCGTAAGCAGGGCGGCAGAACTCCTTTTTTGATGGTGGAAAGGAAAAAGAGACCTTGTGTCAGGACTGCTCTGAGCGAATGGCATTACCATCTCTTGGAATGAGGACCTAGAGGCAGCGTGAGAGGCTGTTTCTTGTCATTGGGCTTTGATGTACGCCTAAGCCGCAGTCTTCTACCTCCCTGATAACTTTTGTGAAACCTCATGGCCCGTATAGTCTTGACTGCACAAATGCTTACATGCAGTAAATGGGGAGGGGGACTGTTTCCTACTGCTGGGATGCTTGGTCTTCAGGGGCCCCTTTTTGACTCCACTTTTTCACCAGTGCGCTCATGCTTTTCAGACACAGGATGCCTTACTCTGTCCCAGTACATCCTCCTCGACCCTATCCTGATGTTCTTCATCATGGCCGCCATGCTGAGCATGGTCAAGTACAACTCTTATGCCGACAGGTCAGCAACACTGTCCTTGGGAGGGGAGGGTCAGAGGCTGTGGCAGCCCCAGAGTTGCCATAATGACCAGAGAGAGCCAGGACAGGTGTCTAAAGGACCTGGCTTGAAGTTGAGTTGGAGGCAGGCATACTTTTTGCTTGTTTTTAACTTAGTTGTACGTTTTAGGTCATAAAAATAGATTTTTAAAAGTTTTCTATAGATGCTTTTATTTTTGCTATATGTGATACAGAAATGTCAGTTACTTTTTTCAAGTGTGATTATCTTCACAGGATAGGTACCATTGGGTTGGGGTTTATGGATGTTATGGAGGGTCCTGGTGCTTTCCCCTGCTTGACTCTGAGCCACCCATCAGTACTAGTGCTGGTGAGAAGGTCCTGGCACAAGCATACCTCTCACATGCTCTGTCCTGGGGCAGGCCCTGGGGAGATGCTGCCTGGGAACTGTTTGCCTCCCTGCTCTCAATGCTTGATCCACTCCTGACCTAGTGATGGGACTAGCATACATAAAGTTTGGCTTGAGTGGTTCCTACCAGACAAGAGGATCCTTCCAGGCCCTGGTCAATTCTAAAACTGATCTGGAGTTTCTGATCTGCTTCTAGAATAGTCTTTTCCAGATCACCCTTCTACCAGATCATCCAAGTAGAATAGGTCATTTAGGCTGAGCATGGTGGCTCTCACCTATAATCCCAGCACTTTGGGAGGCCAAGGTGAGAGGATTGCCTGAGCCCACAGGTTTGAGACCAGCCTGGGCAACTTGGCAAGACCTCATCTCTACAGTAAATCAAAAATTAGCGAGGCATGGTGGTGCATGCCTGTAATTCCAGCTGCTTGGAAGGTTGAGGCAGAAGGACCGCCTGAGCCCAGCAGATCGAGGCTGCAGTGACCATGAGTGTGCCACTGCACTCCACCCTGGGCAACCAAGTGAGACTCCAACTCAAAAAAAAAAAAAAGAATAGGCCATGTATACTATTCAGACCAAAGGAGTTGGCCCCTCCTAGGCTTTTCCAGAAGTCACTTGGTTTTACCTGTGGCCAAGCTCGTTAAGTCACATGATGCCAATCAAGCCTGAGCAGCAGGCTCTCAGCTCACCTGACTTTGGGTTGTCTTCTGCCACACCCTTCCATCTGCCATTTCTTAACAACATTCTGTGTGCCAGGTACTGTGCCAGGAACTGGAGGTACTGAGGTCCGGAGGCCTTGGCTGTTAGGGATCATTCACTTTAGCATGGGAAGCAGCGGATCATCAGAACATGGCAGGGCAGGTGCTGTACATGTAGTACGTGTAGCAGAATCGTCACGAGCACTAACCTTGGGCCTGACTGCCTGGGTTAGAGGTATGCTCCACCGCTTGCTGGCTAAATGACTTATCCTCTCCGTGTCATGGTTTCCTCATCTGTAAGAAGAGGATGATGATAGGATCTCCCCTGTGGGGTTGTAGTGAAAGTTAGAAGAGTAAATATTTTACAGTATTTGGAATGGCACCTGACACATAGTAAGCACTTGCTGCCTTTGACAGGTTCAGAGGCCACACAAAGGAGAGGGCTGACTGAATTCTCCTTTTTTTTTTTTTGAGTTGGGGTCTCACTCTGTCACCTAGGCTAGAGTGCAAGTGGCACAGTCACAGCTCACCACATCCTCCACCTTTTGGACTCAGGCAATCCTTCCAACTCAGCCTCCCAAGTAGCTGGGACTACAGGCGTGTGCCACCATGTCTGGCTATTGTTTGACTTTTTTGTAGAGACGAGGATTCATTGTGTTGCTGAGGCTGGTGAATTCTCCTTTTACTCCTTCTTGATGGGACACTAGTAGAGAATGAGCCCCCTGTTACCCTAAGCTTGTACTTAGCCAGGGACACTGTGGATTCTCTCCCCAGAAAAATATTCTACTCATTCATAATGTGGCTTGCCTGCCATTTCAGGGATGTTACAGACCACAGCCTCCATGGAGCCAGGCCATGGTCCCCTGAGGTTAGGAGCCTCCAAGACAGTGGACACAACACAGCCTCTCAACTCATAGACCCTTCCTGTCCCCGGCCACTCTTGCTTTCCAGTTTGGTTCCAGCTGCCAGACTGAGCTCTGTCTTGTTGCCTTTCAGGCCCTTCTCTGCCCCCTGGTGGTTCTGGCTGAGCCTGACAGGCATCAGTCTCGCTGGTGCTTTGGGGGTCAAGTTTGTTGGCCTCTTTATCATCCTGCATGTGGGGTTGAACACTGTTTCAGAACTCTGGGACCTGCTTGGAGACCTCCGTCTTTCATTGGTGAGAATCAAGTGCCTGTTGTAGACATGTTTTGCTCCCCGCGTTGCTCACAGGAGCCTCTGCTGCAGGTGGGGGAGGGGCTGTTGGCCCCAGGGGGCTAGGCAGGTGGAAAGGAGAAGATGGACTAACACCCCTAGACGTCTCTTTTGGTTTCCGTTTCTGCAGTGTCTTTTACATGTTATACAAACTACCCAGCCAGAAAAGTCTGTCCAGCTGGGCTCATACTGAATGTGTGGTAGACTGACCGAGGGGACTTAGGGTGATTCGGATGGGATGACTTTCTGAACTCACAGTGTTCGTTTCCTGACCCAGGGTCTCTGTATTTGGAGGCCAGGAGGGGCCCTCAGAGCTTACTGCAATACTGTTGCTTATTAAGGGCTGCTTCTGTGCAGGCACAATACGAGTGCTTTGCCTTAATAGTCTCATTGACTCTCCTAACAGCCCTGGGGAGTGGAGCTTCAATGTCCTGAGTGTACAGATGTGGAAGGCAAGGTCTAGAGAGGAATAACTTCCCTAAGGCCATACGGGTAGTTGGGGCTGACCTGGGGCTGACCTAGGATTCATGCTTAGGTTAGGCTGACTCTTGGCCTCCACTGCTTTGCTGTGATGCCTCCCTGTCCCCTCGGACCCAAACGCCTAACAAGTTGGCTTATTCATCCAGAAAATATAGAGCCCATCCACTAAGTGTGAGGTGCGGGGTATATACAGATGGATACGGTAGGATTTCCACACTGGAGTCAGTGGAGCAGGAAGTAAGCAGGCAGGTCCAGGAGGCACTAGGCCAGTCTCAAGCAGTCCAGGAAGGCCTCTGGGAGGAAGCCACGGCCCGAAGCTAAAGTGAGGAGCAATTGGCAAGTGATGGGTGGGGCTGGCACAGTACAGGAAGCACTGGGAAGGTGAAAGGAGGCTCATGTGTCTGGACGCGAAGGGGACTGGCGAGCAGTGATGCTGTATGTGCTGGTGGGGCCGTGTCCATGGCACAGTGGAGCCCAGGGTGCTGGGTGCAGGGCCTGGAGAGGCGGCAGGGGGCTGTCCTGTGTTTGTTCTGTGTAACTTGAGTGGTGGGTACTTTGGAAAGGCTCGGGTTCCTGCTTTCTCTTCTATCCTATTGGCTGTTTCTTATGATTATGACTTTTCTGTTGAAGCCGTGTATTATGCACGTACCAGGTGTAAGGCTGATGAGGCCCATGTGCCCCTGCCCCGCTTGCCTCTGTTTGCAGGTGACTGTGGGAAAGCACCTGACTGCTCGTATCCTGTGCCTCATTGTGCTGCCCCTGGCTCTCTACACGGCCACTTTTGCTGTTCACTTCATGGTGCTGAATAAAAGGTACAGCCGGATCCTTCCTGGTGTCTTGCCCTGAGCTTCCTCTTGCCAGAGCCAGGCATGGGCCAGGTGAATTCCTGGGTCTGTGATTAGGTGACAGGAGAGGCCCAGGGGCTTTTTCCTGTTTCTTTCCCCCTGTGTTCTATCCTTTGGGCAAGCCAAGGGCTCAGAAAGACCAGCACCCTGACCTGAAGGAAGATGAGAACTTCCTTGTAGCCAGACTGTCCCCTTATCTCTAAAAAGAGTCCCTTGTAGTTGCAGGGACAGGCAGCAGTAGGGTGTGCAGGGGGGTGAGGATCATAATAACTGCAGCACCAGCTCCTGTTTAACGAGTAATTGCAAAGTATCAGGAGCTGTGTGTAGCATTTTATATACATTATCTCATTTAATCACAGTCATTTGGGAGTTCTTTTGTTTTGTTTTTTGATCTCCAGTTTATGAATGAGGAACTAAGGCTAAACAAGGTGAACTTGTCCAAGGTCACTCAGCTAGCAGGTGACTGAGTTGGGATTTAGATCCCAGTTTCTCTGATTCCATCATTCATGTCTGCCCCATGATGCCACACTATCACTCTGATTCTACTTTTCTTTTCTTTTTTTTTTGAGTCGGGGTCTCACTCTGTCGTCCAGGTTGGAGTGCTGTGGCAGGGACCTCAGCTCACCACAGCCTCTACCTTCTGGGCTCAGGAAATCCTTCTGCCTCAGACTTCTGAGTAACTGGGACCACAGGCATGTGCCACCGTGCTGGCTACTTTTCTGAAGAGACAGGGTCTCACTCTGTTGGCTAGGCTGGTCTTGAACTCCTGGACTCAAGCGATCCTCACACCTCAGCCTCCCAAAGTGCTGGGATTACAGGCGTGAGCCACCATGCCCGGCATGCTTCTACTTCTTTTTAACTAACTGAACAGATCTCTACTCAGGGGTTCTGGAAAGTCACAATTTTGGCTCTATTAACTTGGCTCTTTTCTGCCCTCCTTTCCCTGCAGTGGCCCTGGTGATGGTTTCTTCAGCTCTGCCTTCCAGGCCCGGCTTTCAGGAAACAACCTTCACAATGCTTCCATCCCAGAACGTGAGTGTCTCTGGACTGTTACAAAGGTAAAAGGCAGAGGGGCATCTTGGGAACTGAATCGAAAGACAGGTAGCTTGGGTTGTTCTGGTCTGTAGATGGCAGAGTGGAAGAAAGACCCCATAAAATCTGGTAAGAATACTTGTGAGGGAGCCAGGACAGCGTGGAGGAAGGTGTCCCGAGCTGCAGACCCTTTGATTCTAGAGGACAGCTGCTCCTCTGGGGCTCTCCAAGCCAGCTCTGTGCGAAGGCCAGTCAGAGGGAATCTGATGACACTCTTTGGAGCTGGCTGTGCATTCCCACCCCCCTCATCTGTGACTTGCTTTCATTCGCTGATTACAGAGAGAGATTGAGGTGGAGTCTGCTGTAGGGCTTCTCCCAGTGTCACTGTGGGCATTGAATGCCTAATGCAAGAACAAAGTTTGGGGACTGAAGGTGGAGAGATCATGGCTGCTAGGAGGTGGGAGGGCCAGAGATGTATGGTGTGGGTTGCCTTGGACTCAGGCCATGGAAGGATGGGTAGATCTTATTGGGAAGAGGGAGGAGGAGAGGGCATATCAGGCAGAAGGATGGCACAATCAAAGCCAAGGACAGGGCAGACTCAAGGTGTGGGTCATCTGCAGACAAGAACTGGAAGACAGATTTGAAAAAGATAGGTAGGACCCAGACTGTGAGCCGTCTTCCCCTAGACAGGCTCCTCTGGGACCATGGCAGACCTCTTCCACCCTTGGGTCCCCTGTGAAATCAGTATATTCTGTTGATTGACTGAATGATCAAAGAAAAGCAGGAGTTGGTCATTACTGGTGGCATGAGAGACCTTCCTGAGTGCACTGGTGAATGGCAGAGTGGCTAGATTCCAGGGACTGAGAAGAGGAACAGTGACAAGGGAGAGAGGAGGCCTCTCGGGGTACCCATCACCTGCAGGAGATGGACACTTTTAGGGAGTGGGCTATTCTGTGTGTTTTTTTAATTTAGAGCAAAAAAAAATCCCAAAGCATTATTAAACAGTTATATCTTATGCTGGGTTCAAAAGGATGTAGATGTGGGGTGCAAAGCCAGCCTGTCACATCTGTCCTGGAGAGCGTTCCAGATGGGGACATGCCACGCTTCTTCCTTACTCCATCGAACACATGTAGAGACCTTGACTGAAGGACATGCTGTTTTTAATCTTTGACTATTACCGGTGGTGCTTTAAAATGAGTGTTAAAACCCAGCTTTTTCCGCAGTCCCCAGCGGGGTGGGGAGGAAAGGGCACAAGTGGTGCCCTGTGGGGATGTCTCTCTCCTGAGTTGGCTCCGTTGCAGTCCTGGGCCAGTGGTGACTCTCAGGGCTAGTGAATCCTGTGGCTTCCGAGGCTCCCCAGGCCGGGCAGCCTCCCTCGCCACTTGCGCCTCGCCACTCACCCCTCCGCGTCCCTTCCTCTCAGACCTGGCCTACGGCTCTGTGATCACTGTGAAGAACCTCCGAATGGCCATCGGCTACCTGCACTCCCACAGGCACCTCTACCCTGAGGGCATTGGTGCTCGCCAGCAGCAGGTGAGTGAGACTCTGCACACATGTCACGCTCGCCATGTTTATCGTGGCTGTCCTCACGTGTGCTCCTGGTGCTGTGCTCACACTGATCCCGCCCCCCTCCTGTTCCCCTGGCTTGCCCAACTTCTTCAGGCTTCCGTGCAGGCATTGTCTGACTCTGCGACCCACTCTGTGGTGCTGGCTTAAGTGCCCCTCTGACAAGAGGCCTCTGGGCGCCGCTGCTTGCCAGTGCTGCAGCCCTTTTCCTACTGAGCTGAGAGTGCTTCCTTCCTCCTGTCTCTTTTCCCTTGATTGCCAGCTTCTGAAAGGTTCAAGGGCCTGGTACATTGCCTGGCATAGAGTGGAGAGCCAGACTAGATGATCTGGTGTGAATTCTGGTTTCATATAGAATGTGGCTTTAGACAAGTTCTTTTTGTGCTTCAGCACCCTTATCTTTAAATTGCGGAAGATTAATAGTACTTCTCTCCATTGTAGGGGTGTTGTGAGGATTAAATGATATAATACATGAGAAGGAGAAGTGCACATAAGAGGGCTAGCCCCCGAGTGCCATCTGAATGGGTGAGCGACACCGGGGCCATGTGAAGGAGTGTTAGGTGTGGCTGTAGTGCATGGCGCCTGAGAGGGAGAAGCCGGATGTTGGAGAGGATAGTGGGACCAGATTGGGAGAGGCCTGTGTAGATTTGACTTTGTTCCGTAGACAGCAGGGAGGCAGTGGAAGTTATTAAATGAGGGCAAGATGTGACTAGAACTCTGGTCTGAAGAGATAACTTCAGCAGGGATGCAGTCAATGCAAAGAAGCAATTAGGAGGCAGTAATTATGACAAAGGGTGATGAACAGCGCGAACACGGGGGCAGAGGTGGAAATGGACACAGGAAGCACATCATAGGTAGAGCGTCGGGACTGGGGATGGACAGATGTCAAGGAAGAGCTGTGCCAGGCCTATGACTTGGACATCAGGGTGGATGTATGAGAATACTGCTTCACAGGATCAGAAGTGGAGGAGGAGGAAGAGTTTTCCTTTGTGCATTTAGACTTATGGCTGTCTCAAGAGAGAGAGCTGAGTGTGTAGCCTGTGGGTGCAAGCACACCAGGGGATGGGTGCCCAGAGGGAGGAGGGCCAGCAAAGGAGCCCTGGGCGCATTGACACCTCAGACTGAGAAGAGGCAGAGAAGGGAGGAGCAGGGAGGCTGGAGGAGAGGTGGAGGGAGAGTGCAAGGAGGAGAGGTCACTGGAAAGAGGAGGTCGACCATTGGGCATTGTGGGACCTCATGCGGTGAGGCCGAGAGAGAGGCTGTTATCTGAGACACTTGGAAGGGAAGCTTCTCTGCTCGTGAAATGTCCAGTGTCTTTACTTTGCAAAAGTTGTGCTTCTTAAAATACTTGATTATTCCTCCCTTTTTATTTACTAGAAAGCTGACCCAGGGCATCAGGTTTTCATATCAGTTTATCACCTTTGCTTCTCCGCGTGTCTCTGGCTCAGTGGTTCTTATCCCTGGTGTGCTTTAGAATCAACTGGAGAGATTTTTTTTTAAATTCTGAGCCTGGACTCTACCACAGAGGAGGACTTAATGCATCTAGGAGGAGGTCCATGCATCATGTGTTTTGGTTTTGGTTTTAAGCTTTCCAGATGGTTCTAATGTATACCCAGCACAGAAACAGTTCGCCTCCCAATGGTGTCAAATTGCTGCAGGTGTCATGTAGAAGACAATAGTTCCAGATGGAGTGACTAGGAACACCCACACTGTGCAGAGGAGAGAAGGGCCACATCCTGAAAGGTCCTGTTGAGCTGGCGTGGTGCACTTGGAACCTGTGTGTGGAGGTGTGGACCTGGGGTGGTGTGTAAAGGCAGTGTGTGGGGCGAGGGACAGAGTGTCTGGCTTTGTCCTTGACTGAAGCACTTGGCCTCTCTCAGCTGTTTCCTCACATGTAAATTGAAGGGAATTGGACCAGATCATCTCTGGTGGCCCTCCCTGCCCTGCAGGTCACAGTTTCGATTGTACAATGTTTTTAAAGTATAACATGTATAAAATAAAATGGGAAAATATGGAAAAGTCTAAAAAACAAACAAAAGCAATACATCATCCCAGAAGATTAATGTTTATCTGAATATTTTGATGTATAGCATTCTGCTATAATTGGATACCTGTGTTCCTAGGAAATCTCAGGTTTTTAAAAACTATTATCAAAACAAACATTTCAGTGGGAAAAAGAGGCCATGGACCAGACTTATGATAAAGATGTAGGAATGGTAATAATAATAATAATGACTTTTGTAAAAGCATACAAAAACACTCCCACTACACACACACACACACACACACACACACACACACACACACACACACACACACTACATGCCTGAGCACCACAGCCTTTAACATCCTTGAGAAAACTCAAGTTGGATGGACTGTGTCTAGCTGTTTAAAGAGTGTGAACTTAACTTTAAAATTTTCTATGACCACCAAGACTTTTTAGCTTCTTGTGTATTTTTAATATCATCATCTCTAATTTTTTCTGAGAAGCACAGCAAAAACCACTCAAATGAAGTAGCCATAATACAGCAAAATAATTTTTTTCCCCTAAGTGTGAATTTAAAATCTCTTTGCAAGTAGGGTTATGCATCACTTAATGGCGGGGATACATTCTGAGAAATGCTTCATGAGATGATGTTGTCATTGTGTGAACTTCATAGTGTGTACTTACCTAATCCTATGTGTTACAGCCTGTAACACACCTAGGCTATATGGTATAGCCTGTTGCTCCGTACCTGTACAGCATGTGGCTGTACTGAATACTGTGGACAGTTGGAACACAGTGGTACATATTTGTGTATATAAACATATCTAAACATAGAAAAGGTACAGTAAATGCAATATTATAGTCTTATGGGACCATAATATATGAACTTTGTTGTTGACCAAAATGTCACTATGTAGTGCATGGCTGTACATTGTCCAATTAGGATTATAAGAGTTCTATACTTTATGTAATTGGCATAATCTTGTATATATAGTCTGTATCCTGGGAGCATTGGAATTAGTTGCCCTGGTTTACATCCTGTCTCCCTAACTCATAAGCTGTGTGACCTTGAGCAAATTACTTCACTTCAGTGTCCTTGTAAGTAAGGTGGGGATAACCACAGTACCTACAGCATAAAGTGTAACAATTCAGTGAGATAAGATCTCCCCAACACTTGGAACAGTGTCTGTATTACACAGCCGCCATTTTAGCACCAGCATTTCATGAGCCTTTTCCCATGCTACTAAAAAGTTCTCTGAAACCTTTCTTGTGGCTGTAGAATATTCTATCCCTGTGACATACTATTATGTTAACTGTTTCTCTATTACTAGGCATTTATACAGTTACCAAACTTTTGCTGTTAGAGTATTCATATGTAGCATTACAGACATTTGCTCGTAAATACACACACACAAGTTTTAGAAATCAGTGTGTGTGAAATGACTATGGGTTAAAACTCTAGGACAAGATATTTATGGATCCTTTTAGTTTCATTGGCCACATTATAAAAACTATAATTGCATAAATTCTTTTTTTTTTTAGTTGGATCTCACTCTGTCACCCAGACTGGAGTGCAGTGGCTGCTCTCGGCCACCGCAGCCTCAACCTGCTGGGCTCTGGCGATCCTTCCGCCTCAACCTTCCAAGTAGCTGGAACTACAGGCGTGCGCTACCACACCCGACTCATTTTGATTTATTGTAGAGATGAGGTCTCACCAAGTTGCCCAGGCAGGTCTTGAACCTGTGGACTCAGGCAATCCACTCACCTCAGCCTCCCAAAGGCATAAAGTCTTTATTAAGGAAGTTTGAGGCATGGTCTTGATTACTTTTAAAATGCACTAAATCCTCATTCCCTTTGTGAGCTGGAAACTGTTACATAAAGCATCCTGCTGCCTCCCCCTAGAAGTCTGGAACTTTAAGGCTAAGATGCAGAGATACAAAGAAACAGATCTAGAAGGCTCTTTGGGACAAGTTCTCTAAACTCAGAAGGAAGGACAGTGTCTCTCCAGTGCTAATTCTGAGCCCTGTTAGGAAATGGCCCCGGCTGATGGCTAGGATTCTGTTTTGAGACCCGCCTGGGCAACTTGATGAGACCTCATCTCTACAATAAATCAAAAATTAGCTGGGCGTGGTAGCGCGCGCCTGTTGTTCCAGCTACTTGGAAGGCTGAGGCGGAAGGATGGCTGGAGCCCAGCAGGTCGAGGTTGAGGTGGTTGGGAGCGGCCACTGCACTCCAGTCTGGGCGACAGAGTGAAACGCCAACTCAAAAAAAAAAAAAAAAAAAGAAAGAGGCTTAAGCTTGGTTTGCTGTTGTTGTCCTTGGCCAGCTGTACTGATAGTGACATATTCTCCCTCCCTCCCCCTCCTCCCTCTTCCCCCACTCAGGTCACCACCTATCTGCACAAGGACTACAACAACCTGTGGATTATCAAGAAACATAACACAGACTCAGGTAATGTGGTCAGGCTGCTGCTTCTTGTGTTATGGACTTTGAGCCCTCCTTAACATTTCTGATGCCTCCAAAAGGATGATCCTGTGATGGGCTTTCCTGAGAATCTTTGACTACACCTTTACTGATCTCAGTTATCCTTCCACCAATTATTTATAGAGCGCCTACTATGTTCCAACCACTGTTGTAGGCATAGGGAATATGCATTCAGCAAAGCAGGTAGATCTTGCCCTTAGAGCTGCCATTCTGAAGATAGCAGGGCCAGGCTCAGGCTTACTCCAGGTGAAGAGGTCACCTGAGCATGCCACCAGGAGCTGTGAGAAGCTCCAGCTGAGGTACCCGGTGGCTGCTCTCATTCCTAACTCAGAGCACACCAAGCCTTGCAGGCCCCACCATGTGGTGCAGCTCAAGTCGTCTTGGTAAGATAGAGCTGCCCACTGTTCATCATTGTACTGAGCCAGTGGTTGGAAACCTGAGGACCTGCCAGCCACCCTGTGATTGGACGTGGTCCAGACTGGTGCCTGGAGTGTCATTCAGTGCCTGTTGATCTGCCCCTTACTGGCCTGGACACAGTGGCACTGAAGCACACCTGTCCGGCTCTCAGGGCTTTAGGACAAGAGCAAGCCCAGGTCCAGATCTGCCTTTCTTTGGTCGGATAGCCGGCTCCTGCAGGCCAAGAAGCACGCAGTGGCTTCTTCCTCTCACCTTCTGAGCCCGCTGTCACTGCTGACAGTCCTGTGTCATGGGTGTCCCTTGTGACTCCTCAGCAGATCCCCTGAGTGAGCTGTTCCTGAGCATTCGTGAAGTGGGCAGTCGCTCAACTAAATGCACCTTCATTGCTCTGCCGCCTCTGTTGCCATTTTAAGGCTGGAAACATGGTGGCACCACCACTGTCTTTGCATCCTGCCTGTCACTAGTACACATGATGACCCCATTGGGCAGTCTGTTTTTAGTTTCATCACACAAGTATCGACTGCATTTTGATTCAACAGGCCAAACATGAGTGTTTTCTCACAGTGAAGAGTCATGAGGGAAGACCAGTTTTAACTTCTGAGTCATGTAGGCATGAACCCAGGCTTTGGACATCCTTATTTTTATTTTTTTATTTTAGATTTGGGGGGACACGTATGTATTCATTACTGGACATCTTAGTCTGTTATTCTATTGTAGCCTCTGAGTAGAGACAATGGCATTTCACCTAAGTGACTTAGGATTTTGTTGGAACCTTATAGACTAAGGCCTTTGTGATCTTGATGGCTGTAAATGCTCCCCCTCCAATCTGTGTGAAATATTGGATTGACTTATTTGATTTGTCATCTTGCTAGTTAATCTTTTTAAGAGACCTCAGAAGGCAGCATAGCTGAGTTCTTTGATTCTCTTGAGAGCCAGTGATTTGCACTGGCAAATTTCTCTTTCCTGACCTTGAGCTATTTATAGTGTGTTGATGTCTCACTGTTTGGGTCAGAAATTTGCAGGGATCTATTCTGTGTTGTGATTATTACTGCCAGCTCCTTTTCCATGTCATCACCTTTCTAGATTCTGACTTCGAGAGGATACAGAAGTAGTCCTTTCCTTTCATCATTTCATCATTTTTTTTCACCTCACATTTAGCAAGTCTATTGCCAGAAACAAGACAGTCACTGGCAAAGTTTTCGGGATTTATTTGATTTTGAGGAGAGCTGGGCAAATGATCACTTGCATGGAATGAATTGTTAGAAGACTATGTTAGTACTACTAAAATGTTGTTATTTATCTTCCCAGCTTCTGCTCCATGGGGGCTTCAGGCTGTCAGATGGAGGCCATGTCTCCCAGCCTGGAATCTGCAGCCTGCCTCACCTGTTCAGACCCTCATCTCTTGTTCCCACTCTCCTTCCTGCCCCACCCACTTCAACAGGATGAGACCATTTACCATCGACAGATGAGTCTTGTTCTTTCATGATTCTGGTACCTCCCTCCACTGTTCACCTAACACAAGTCTCCCCCACCTTTAAGAGTCTTTTTAGGCATCATCTCTGGGACACCCTTCTCGAACTCTCTGAGGCAATCAGGGCCCTCCTCTTTGGTTCCAGAGCACTCTGTCAGCACCTCCAACACATGCCGCATGGTGATGTAACTGCTTACTGGTGGACCCTCAGTTAACGCTAGCACAGTGAGTGATCTCAGTTATCACTGCTTGTTTCTTCTTGGCAGATCCCCGAGACCCTTCCTTCCCAGTGGAGTTTGTAAGACATGGAGACATCATTCGACTAGAACACAAAGAGTAAGTTTCCTACTTGGACAAATGAATGGTGTGGGCACCAGGGGTAGGGAGTTCATTTAAGAAATCAACAGAATTCAGATTTGGTTGAGGCTCTAGAAAATGGAACAGAACTGCCATGCTAGCATTTTATGAAGGTTGTGAGATAAACAGGCCAGCCTTTGCCTACCTGCTTTGGCCTGGAGGAGCTTTGAACTTTGAGAGCACCTTTCAGTTTCCATTTCCTAGAGGGAAAGGAGAAAATATGAGCTGCCCAAAGCTGTTACTTCCTTTTTTTTTTTTTCTTTTAAGAGACAGGATCTCGTTATGTTGCCCAATCTGTCTTCGAACTCCTGGGTTCAAGCCATCCTCCCACCTCAGCCTCCCAAACAGTTCCAATAACAGGCATGCACCACTGTACCCAGCACCCAAAGCCTCTTAAGTGGCTGCCTTTAGAAAGATGTAGAAGTCTGTTTCTGAGAATATGGCAGGCTAGTTTATTTAACTAATGTTCTCCCTGAAAATGACTAACAATACATGAATAATATAAAGACTTCTTAAAAGCATAAAAACCTGACAAGATATTAAAGAGTCAGTAGGCCAAAATCTAAGTGGGAAAGAGAATCCAGAGAAATAAGTGAGACACTGAAGCCACTTTTGCTTTGATTCCACAGTCTTGAGTTCTGGGCTTTCATTTTGACTGCTTCTTGAGAGGAGGTTTTTTTATTTGTTTGTTTTGTTTGTTTTTTGAGTTGGAGTCTCACTCTTGTCGCCTAGGCTGGAGTGCAGTGGCACACTCACAGCCATCACAGCCTCTACCTGTGATTTATTGTAGAGATGAGATCTCACCAAGTTGCCCAGGCTGTTCTCAAACCCCCGGGTCTCAGGCAATGCTTTCGCCTCGGCCTCCCTAAGTGCTGGGATTGCAGACTGAGCCACTACACCCAGTCAGAGAGTAGGTTTTAAAGTCAAAGCTCTCTGCTCACCCAAAGTGGCCAATTTATTAAGTGATCCTTCTCCAAAATTTGGAACCCCAAAAAGCTTAGGGTAAGGATAAATCTGCATTATCTACCTATAAGGAAAAGTTACTTTGGTAGCAAACAGAGTGTTGGGGGAGGGGGTTGGGTGAGGAGCTATCCATGGTGCCTGAGAAGTTATCACTACCAGTTGATCTTCACATGGATGTGCAGCTCAAATTCATGTCAGCCTGAGTAATCTTGGAATCTTCAAGTCATAAACTTAATGAACATGATCCTAGACTACTTGCACATGCAAGTAGTATCCATTCCCACGAACGGCTTTTCGGCCACAATGAATAACATACTGTCAAAAATAAGAAAGCACACAAGAAAATAGGGGCAGGCAGAAGCACTAGGCAGAAGAAGTAGCCCTGCAAAAATGTCAGACACTAATCAGGGGATTTTTTATATATATATATATATATATATGTATGTATCTATATATCTCCATATAAACATATCTGTAAAAGCAATTAGCATTGGTTTGTCTCTAGTCAGTTGGATCCTGGACACTTAAATTTTTTATTTTATTATTTAATGCATTTCATTTTATCATTAACAAATTATTTATTTCAATTAAATTTTACAAATTTCCAGAAGTTTTATAGTGAACATTTATTACTTCTTATGGATAAAAGTGAGAAGAGTTGATGTGAAAACCCAAACAAGTAAAAGCTAAATTAGCCCCCTCCTCCCAACAGGTCTCCGCTTTGCAAAACCAGAGGTGGGAGTAGATGGAGTGGAGGCGGGTGAGGAGGCTACCTTGCTCAGGCATGTGTGGGTGACACGTTTTCATTTTCTCCCCACATCTGCCTCATAAGTCAGGCAAGCTAAGTGCTTCGGAGCTCCCAAGTGTGTGACAGCTGCCCCCCACCCCTGCCAACAACTACAGTGAGCCCCCGTCTTGGCACGTCAGCCAGTGCTCTGACCATCTGCTCTCCCGGGTTGGGCTCTGGGTATTTCTTGTGAGTAAATCTCTGGGTATTTCTTGTGGGTAAATAGGAAACAAGTTCCTGATATGTTGGATTTAATAGTTAAGATTCTAATTTTGCTTGTCCTAGCAGATGATCCTGAAAATCCTTAGTTAATGAAGAAGCATGAACATCCCTTCAGGGTAGTGACAGTTCTCTTTTCTAACTTCCAGGACTTCCCGGAACTTACACAGTCACTACCATGAGGCCCCCCTGACCCGGAAGCACTATCAGGTCACTGGCTATGGCATAGTAAGTGAGCAACTGGGGTGTGCGCTGGATGTGAAAAGTCATGGGCCTTGGCTCAGGGCCGTGTGGTGGGACACATCTTCCCAAGAATTCTGGAGTGTTCTCAAGGATTGGAGGCTGCACTGGGACTCGCTGAACATTCAGGGGCTTTTTGGCGAGGCTTGCTGTGGGAAAGCAGCCTGTGAAGTCTGTTCATCTCCATCCTTCTCCTCACATAACCACCATCCCGTCTACGTGTTCTGATACTTAATAAATGTCAGATGTGAATACTGTTTGGGTCTCTTAAAATCTCATTGGACATAGAAACCAAGGACCCACAACATGGCCCCTTATGAACATGTAAGTTGATCTTTGGCAGATCTCAAATTCTCATTGACTTTATTTTTAAGGATTGCATCCCTGTTCTGCAGAGGGATGTCATCTACCTAGCTTCTGTATTTAACTACCTCGGGGAGATGCCGTTGATAGAGTGAAAGCTCTGAATACTTACGTCTTGTGGGGTGATTGAAGACTGAAACTGCTAGAGGAAACATGCCTGTGACTCTCAGCTTCATTCCCTTCCAGGATCTTTGGGTGCTTCAGTCCAGGCTCGGGGTTCTTTAAGGTGAACTTCCCAGTCCTCTTTCTGTTTGCTCATCCCACATCGCACCCAAGTCAAGACTCTGAACTTTCTCATCTTCTTTCTTGGGGGTGTCTCCTGAGGAGAATTAGATACGACTGTCTTAATTTCCAAAGTGCAGTACCCAGGCCAGATGTTTTTGGCAGAGATGAGTTGAGGCTCCAGGTGGCCAGGGTAGTGGATGCAAGTAGCCCAGATCTATTTCTGTCGGCTCAGGATGGTTTCTTGAGTTTTGTTTAAGGGCAGAAACATCTGTTTAGAACTTCGACTCTCCTCTTAGGAAGTGAAGACTTGGACTTCCGGTCCTAGGAGTTGCACTCCTTCTTTGGATTGTCATCGTGGGCTGGGGCATTTCTATGACCCTCTTGACCCTTTCCCACCTCCCTCGAGGCTGACTTGGTCATAAGCCTTTGTGACATGGTGGCATCTGAAAGGGGGGCCGTTTCTCTTTCTGACACCTTTTCTCTACAGTCCTCTCACTTGCTTTGTGTTTTTTTCTTGGCGTATGTGGCAGAATGGGACAGGAGACTCAAATGACTTCTGGAGGATTGAAGTTGTGAACAGAAACTTTGGAAACCGGATCAAAGTGCTGAGAAGTCGAATTCGCCTCATCCATCTGGTCACAGGGTGTGTCCTGGGCTCCTCAGGAAAGGTTCTGCCGAAGTGGTAAGTCTCAGATTCTGATGTCCCTGTCGAGGCTGGGCTTTTCCTTCCGTCCACTGAGAGTGTACCAGAAGCTCTCGCTTTCCAGGGGTCAGTGTGCACTGCCGTCTGCTTTCTCTTCGTAGCAGATGGAGGAGAACAGGCCTCAGGTCACGTGGAGCACAGAACTTCAGGGCAGCTTCGAGGTTATGTGTTCTTATAAGTGGATGTGTGTACACCTGGCTCGTGCGAATAACTCTCTGGGTCTGTGTCTCTTTCTAAAATGGGAGTGCCATATGCTAGACTACTCCTAGGATAGAAGTGCGAGGTTAAAAAGAATGGCTGCCAGGTTGAAGAGAGAAGGGCTCCATGGAAGCCAGTGCTGCTCTATGGAAGACTTCAGGTCTTCTGAGAGACAGTGTGACTCCTTTTCACAGGGGCTGGGAGCAGCTGGAAGTGACTTGCACTCCATACCTCAAAGAAACCCTCAACTCCATCTGGAATATAGAGGACCACATCAACCCCAAGTGTGAGTGGGTCACCTTCTGGGCTGGCTCCGGAGGGCAGCATTTATACGATACACAAACCATCAGAGGCTTTGCTGTCATGGCATTGTGTTGCCATCTCTTCCTTTTTTAATCCTAACTTCCTTACGGGAGTTGTCTGTACCTATAGAGCTGGCTCCTTTTTCTTCTTGTCCACTCCCTCCTTAGACTCCTCTCCCTAAAGTGACCAGTGGCCATCTGCAGGTTCATCTGTCTCATCTCCATCTGGGCCCCTCTCCCCTGCACCATGGGTACCTCCCCAGCCTCCAGACTTGGAGCAAGCTGGAACTTTCCCTTGCGCTCCAGGGTAGAGCTTTTCCCCATCCACCCAGCACCTGTGTGGAAAGTGGCAGCCACAGCCTGATCTGCACCCTACATCACTACTCCCAGGCTCCAGTATGACATTTCCACTTGAGTGTCAGCTTGTGGAAGCATCCGCTGTTTTCCTAAACTATCCCTTAAGCTTATACACAATTTTTTCTTCCCTTTGTGCTTTCCATTGTGTTCTTAATACTGAATCCAGCCAAACCATCTAACTAGTTACACACCTCTTTACGGAGTATGCCTTATGGGGCCCTGTGGATATATTGGCGAAGGGAAGTAGCCTCAGTCCCTGTCCCCACAGACCTCATGTCCAGCAGGGTAGCAGCATCTGAGCCAGTAACACAGTGAAGGGTGACGGTGCCGAGAACTTTCGGAGCACCATGCGGGAGGCCTTCTCATCTGCTTCCTTTGGATTTCTCAGAATGCTTGATGATGCTTAGTACCAGAATAAAGGATCAAGAATTGGGCCAGACTTTCTCTAGTCTCCTCACCACTTTGACAGCTTGTCAGGAAGGCTGCACTTGGACTTGTGGGAATGTAGATACCATGGACAGACAGACCGCGAGGGGAGAAGGCATGACAAAGTCTTTTCTTCTGTGTTTTTTTCCCCTAGTGCCAAACATCAGCCTGGAGGTGCTGCAGCCCAGCTTCCCTGAGATCTTGCTGGAGTCGCACATGGTCATGATCCGGGTACTGTGGCCCCTGCTCCTTTCATGGTGTCCCTTAAGAGCTCTTGGACAGCCACACATAGGGATCCCAAATCAGTGCTGTGGGAAAGAGCACAGCCCCCTTGGGAGGGCTCGAAAGCGTCTTCACCTACTGGTGTACTTGGTCTGCAAGGGCATGTCCCTTACCACGGGATGAGGATAGTGGTGGTGGTGATAGCAGTGGGCCCGTGGGGAGCTCTTACGTGCCAGACACTACTCTCAGCACTTCACATGTATTAACTCATCTGATACTTACCACAGTCCTGGGGAGGTTATTGTCACTCCCAGTTTACAGACGAAGGAGCTGAGGCACAGAGAGGGTACGGAACTTGCCCAGGGTCGCACAACTAGGCTAGTAGGCTTTCAGAGTCATTGCCAGTTGCCACAGCCCTCCTCTGCCTCCAGTGATTTGCAGATCTGTTTAAGTGGCAGAGTCCCTGAAAGTCACAGTCCTCTTGGTTGGAGATCATGAGACACTGATACCATCATAGGAAATCGAGACTAGCATCTGCAGACCTCAGTGGAGTGCTTATGTGCAGCACGAGGTCCCAGTCATGAACCTACTCGCATTCCTGGACAGAACTCTCTATGGGGAGCAGGGGATTCTTCCTTAAGGTTTTATGAGACTCGTTGTTTGCACTCTCTGTCATTAGTAGCTGGCAGCCGTTGGAGGATCAAAGGTTGGAGGAAGATTCAGAGGAAATCCTTGTATTCAGGAAACTACCCACCAGTGTATATTTCCCTGAGGAAACTAGGGAAACGCTGCTGGGCCTCTGTGTTTAGTGGAGACGCCCCTTCCTCTGGCTTATGGGAAACATATGTTCCACAGGCATGATGTTTAAGCACCCCTGAGTCTCAAAGCTGGACATGTGACTGTCAACCCACCCACAGGGCTGCAGGGAGGGGCAGCAGTTGTGTTTTCCCTGGTGAGCCATTGTCAAGGGGACTTTCCTGGAGGCAACTGTGACTGTGTAAGCAGTAAATACAGTTGACTTACTTCACCAGTTAAGTTCTAAAAATTTAGATCTTGTCACGTTTGCACATTTGGAGGTGATGAGTTGACATCATGCAATCTCTGGGTCACTTCTTCCCTGACTCCTGCTTGTAGCTGTCACTATGGCCCATCGACATAGCTCTTTTGGCTATGTGCCTGTCAGTCAGAACGTCACTCTGGGTCTGGGTAGAATTATAAGACTAAATCTAAGTTTCATTTTGTCATTCATTATCTGGGAGGTAGAGTCACAGAAGAAAAGGGATGCAAGGGAGTTTTCTTAGTCAACTGATGTAGAGTCGGGAGGCCAAAATACTGAGTCAAAACTAGAGAAACTGCAGGCAGGCTTGTCTGCCAGCACAGTGGAGGCTGGAGGCCTGGCAGGGAAGGCTGGCTTGCCTGGTGGGTGAGCTGGAACAGGCCCGTCTAGATTTTGAGCATAGACAATAGCTTATAGTTACATGTGCCTGTGATGGTTATAGATTTCTCCTTCCTTCCATCTCTTGGTTTGGTAAAGGAGCAGGAGTGCTCAGGGTCTAATGGAGTGAATAGGATTCCCTGGGCTCATTGCCATTCTGGCTGGAGTTCCTGAGTTTGGGACTGAACTGGACTGTTTTGAAGGAATTGATTTTTCTCAGCAACTGCCCCAGGGGTCCAGAATGATCCATTCCTCATTCTCATGTCCTTCAAAGGGTCACAGGGATGCAGGGGCTGTACAGATGGCCCTCTTAGTGTGACAACCCCATGGCACTTTTACCCTGGAGAAGCAGCGCCCCAAGCCCCCGACAACTTGGATTAGTAAGGGACTGGGTGGCAGTTCACCAAACCAGAATTTTTGGATCTTTCTTGAGCTCTACCAGTGGTTCTCCATTGAGGACATTTTACCTCCCAGAGGATATGTGGCCATGTTGGGGAATTATTTTTGGCTGGCATAACTGAGGGGTGAGGGGGTAGGGGTGCTACTGGCATCCCTGCCAGTGAGTAGAGGTGAGGGATGCCAAATGCCCTGCAGTGCACAGGATAGCCCCCACAACAGAGTCTCACCTGACCCAAGACAGAAGTAGTGCTGAGGCTGGAAGCCCTTGCCTGACTTGTAGCGTCTGACTCCCCTTCGGGGGAGATACATATATATTTTTTTGAGTTGGAGTCTCCCTCTGTTGCCCAAGCTGGAGTGCAGTGGCACGCTCATGGCCACCGCACCTTTGTCCTACTGGGCTCATTTGAGGGGCCAGCCCCCGAAAAGAGATTTAGGAGGTCCCTTGGAAGGTGTGATGGCGTCGGCGACTCGTAGGGATAGATATTAAAAGAAAGAGACTGGGGGAGAAAGAAAGAAGCTGGACTCTGTCTAGTGCAGAAGCCGATTCTGTAGGAGGGATAGATATTAAAAGAAAGAAAAATGGAGGGATAGATATAAAGAGAAAGAAAGAAGGTGGCCATCTGTTCAGTGAATGGAGCAGAAGCCGTTTATTGGGGGTTTACAGCATGTATTTATCCCAAATTTTACACAGCAGTCTTACAAGTCTTCCACGTGAACACAAGCCAGGTGCAGAAGGGGTGCCCCCCTCCAGGTGTTTCCTCAGGCATGAGGAAGAACAATCTCAATTAAATCACAAAACTTTTACATGGACACAAAGCCAGGTGAATGAGGGGCATCCCTCACCCACCAGGTGTTTCCTGGAGTAAGAGGAAGGGCAATCCCAATTAAATCACAAGACATTTACATGAACATAGAGCCAGGTGGATGAGGGGCGTCCCCCACCCACCAGGTGTTTCCCCAAGCATGAGGAATGAGGATCCCAAAACTATCTCACTGTTCCTCATGCTTGGTTAATATTTCTCAAAAGCAATACAACAATTCTAATATCATAATATTCTAATAATCAATAACTTTTAAAACCTATGCATACGCAACACCTAATAACCAACCTCAATCCCAGTTCCTCTCTATTTTTGCTAATTCTACCTACACTATAGAAACTCTTAATTATAGCCCAAACCAATTCCTAAGGAATGTGGCTCAGTCAAAAGATCACGCTGGGCCGTTTCTGGGAACAATTGATTATAATCTCTTAACAAAATGGCTGTTCCGAAATCTTATAAATCTATTTTAACTTTTATAAAAGTTTCTAATTCCTAATCCTGATTATCAGCAATAAAGCTTCTAAAAAATAAAACCCAAGTATAAACTGGAAATTGTATTAAAGCCAAAACCGCAAATGTAGACGATGGAAACAATGTAATTTCTAAAGTTAGCTGTATTCTTATTAAACCTCAAAATATCATGTTTGATCATGCTTGAACTGACATAATTCACTGATGTAGCATAACCTATTCTATGAATAAAATAAATTCAATTTCTATAATAAGTAGAAAAAACGCTATACTAACTGTAGCTAAAACCCGGTTTAAAAGAAGGCAGCCCAGTCCAAAGTACGTGCTGGGCCCTTAGGAATGTGGCCCAGCCCAAGGTTCCTGCTGGGCCTTTTAGGAATGTGGCCCAGCCCAAAGTTTGTGCTGGGCCGTTTCTGGTAGCTCTAGATATTTATCGATATTATTAGGTTGAAACAGCACTTTGTATGTATATACTAATTCTACAAAATATACTATTAAATCTAAAAGAAGCTTGTACTGTATTAAAGGCTCCCAAATGTGACCTGAGTTTGAATTATGTTAAGTTTAAAGCTGAAAACCGCAGTCTGGGAGACACGGGAACAATGGACTCCTAAAGTAAGCCATGCCTGTCATATTCTTAGAACTTCATGCTTAGATCATCAAAGTCCCTGCTAGTGGATCATGCCAAACAGCAAAGAAGGGAAGAGGGAATGGGCCTTCAGCTCCTGAACTCGTCCTAGTAGTCTCAGGGTCTGCAGCCTGCCTGGATCCCTAACATTCAGGCAGGCTCCACGACCAGCTCCCAACAGGCTCAGGTGATCCTTTCACTGCAGCCTTCCAACTAGCTGGAACTACAGGCACGTGCCACCATGCCTGGCTAATTTTTTGATTTATTGTAGAGATGAGGTCTCACCAAGTTGCCCAGGCTGGTCTCGAACCCGTGGGCTCAGGCAATCCTCTCACCTCGGCCTCCCAAAGTGGTGGGATTATAGGCATGAGCCACCGCACCCGGCCTAGAGATGCTTTTTTAGTCTGTCCTGATGATGAGGCTGACCTCAGTCCTGGTGAGTAACATGCAGGCTCCTGACCTAATCCTTGTTTTAGCAAAGACTGAACCTGCCATGTAGAGACAGGTGATGAGTCCTTCAGGCTCTAGCTGCATCGGGAGCGATTTCTCTCCCAGTGAGTGAAGTGAGTTCTAGAGGGCAAAAAAACCCTTTGTTATGCACAAAGCATATGGTACATAGCAGTGATACGTATAGCTCTAGCACTGAAATGTTGTGAAGGGAATTTAGAAAAAAATATCTAAAAAGGCCAGGACAGGGGCAGTCATGGAAAAAGAAGTTGAGAAACACGAGGCTAAAGTAAGCTTTTCCAGGTCCAGGCACTTGGAGTTTCTGCTTTGGCCCTGGTCAGAGACACTGCGCTCACACCTCACCCACACCTCGCCAGCTGGGTCTCTGTCTTGACTAGCTTTTCTCTGCCACCTTCCTGTAGGGGAACAATGGCCTCAAACCCAAGGACAATGAGTTCACATCCAAACCCTGGCACTGGCCTATCAACTATCAGGTAGGTCCAAGGCTAAGGCCCCTTCTAGGAAATGGAGCCAGAAAGAGCCCGTGGAGACTGAGGGTGGGTGTGTGGGCTGGCAGGGGAGGCCCCACCTCTGGGTTCTGTCCTGATTCCGCCCCTCCCAGAGTGCTTGTGTAGAATTTGCATGTTCTGAGAAAGGTGCCCATCTTCCCCCGACAACGGGCATGGCAGGGCATGAGCCAGGCCCCAGGTCAGCAGGTGACCTCCGTTCCCCAGGGCCTGCGTTTCTCGGGCATCAATGACACAGACTTCCGAGTCTATCTGCTTGGCAACCCGGTGAGTAGGACATTCCAGCTTGGGCCAGCACCCGCCTGCGGAGGGGACCATGTTCTTTTCACCACCTGTCCTCACCTCCTGCAGGTGGTTTGGTGGCTGAACCTGCTGAGCGTTGGCCTCTACCTTCTCTCAGGGAGCGTCGTGGCTGTGGCTGTGCAGAGGGGGGCGCAGCTGCCCACGGAGGTTGCAGGTCGGTCCGTGCTCTCCCTCCTTGACCTTGAGCTGGGGGGACTGCGCCCTGGGGCGGGCCGTCCTTCACTTTTGACACCCACACGTTCCGTTCTCCTTAGCTTGAGGAAGCTAGCAGCCCCCAAGCACCCAGCGCCGTGTCACACATTGCAGCCTCCCAACAGCCCCTGGGTAGGGTCTGATTACCCCATGTTACGGATTAGGCAGTCCAGGTGCAGTGAGAGTCAGAGGCTGCCCCAGGAGACAGCCTAGTGATGGAGTGAGCTCTGAGCCCGGCGGTTTGCTTTCAGAGTCTCCAGCGCCTCCATGCACACAGAGCTGCCGGTTGCTGCTCTTCAGCCCCGTTGTTCTGGCCCCGTCCTTGTGGGCCAGAGAAGAGCCTCTAGCCACAGCTGAGACACACAGGCCCTTGCCTCTGCATCTCCCTGTCTGAGCAGCTCCAGTCCCAGACGCCCTCTCACTCCCCTCGATCCTCACCTCTGACCTCACCTTTGCCCCGTCTGCTGCTTCAGAGGTGTATGTGGCAGCCAAGAAGTGGGAGGTGGAGCGGGAGGGAGCCCCTCCCTCTGGCATTTGGCATGATGCCTCCCTAGCTGGTGCTGACCAGGGCTCTTGAGCCCCTGATGCCTGCCGCTTCTTCCAGGTGCCACAGGGGCTAGGGTGGGTCCAGATGAGAGAGGGAAGGCCTAGTGAGTGAGGGAACTTGTTCAGATCCCCAAGCGGGGGGGGGGGGCAGAGCTGAACTGGGTGTCCTTGCCCCCTGACCGGGCTGTGCTGCTTGGGGCCCAGGGCTGTCCCAGGTCCTGCTGCGAGGAGGCGGCCAAGCCCTGCTCGGCTGGGTGCTCCACTACGTCCCGTTCTTCCTGATGGGCCGGATTCTCTACTTCCACCACTACTTCCCTGCCATGCTCTTCTCCAGCATGCTGACAGGTCAGCGCTGCCCACGGCCCGGAGGAGCTGGCCCACGGGAGGTGGGTGGTAAGAGGCTGAAGTGCTGAACCTCTGTCTCCTGACTGGGGTGGCTCCTTGCTCCTGTGTTCCAGAAGTCCCTTTTCTGTCACTAGGCATTCTGTGGGACACACTGCTGAGGCTGTGTGCCTGGGGCCTGGCCTCCCCCTCCCTGGCCAGGGCTGTCCACACGGTGGGGATCCTAAGCCTGCTGCTGGGAACGGCCTACAGGTGAGCGCCCCTGCACCGTGTGCCCCACTGTGGGCCCAGTGGAGCTTCGTCCCTGGGTGTATCTGAGGGTCCCCCAGGTGCTTCTCAAGCTACCTGTGCCCATCCCCAGCGGCTCTGGGTCAGGCGGGGCCATGGTTTTCAGAGCCCCCAGGTGGCCCTATTGTGCAGCCAGGAAGGAGGGGGTCCGGGAGGGGGCGGGCTTCCAGCTTCCGTAGCATCCTAGCACACCCAGAAGGGCCCCCTCTTTAGTCCCAGTGGCTGCCTTGGCAGCACGAGGGAGAGGGAAGGAAGGGTGACGGTGTACTCTGAATCTCTGGAAGAGAGTTATTGGAAAGCCCCCTTTTCCCCACCTCCTGCGATCTCACGGACCCCTGCCTGAGATCACTGACCTTTGAGGGGGTGTGGCCTGCGAGCGCGTGCCTAAGAGGGTCAACTTCACATTGGGACAAACTGGGCCAAACAGCCAATGACCAGACCCTGGAAGGGCCTCTCGGGGAGACCCCTTCCTTTATCCAGTAAGTCCTCTTTGTGTGTCCAGATGCCGAGCGCCCTTGCACGTGGGGTCTATGAGCTCCAGGGGAGGAGTCAGCTCCAGCTCCTCAGCCGAGCCACAGGTCGCCAACTGCCTCCCTTGCTTCTCTCGCAGCTTCTACCTCTTCCACCCCTTGGCCTATGGGATGGTCGGTCCCCTGGCTCAGGACCCCCAAAGTCCAATGGCAGGCCTGCGGTGGCTGGAATCGTGGGACTTTTGAGGCCACTGCAAGGACTTCATCCTGGGCCCAGAACTGCCTGGAACAGCCAGCTGTGGAGCCAGCTTCTGGACCTTTCCAGCTGTGGAGGAACCCGCCCAAGGATCCTGGAGAGTTCTGCTGCTGCCAGGACTAAACTCTGGGAGCACCCCAGAATTAACCCCAACTTCAGAGCCACAGCTGTCAGAGCTGCAGCTGCAGCGTGGCCCTCTCCCAGGCCCACTTCCCGAGTGACCCCAAGGCAGGATGGCTATGCGTGGGAGTGAGCGTGTGGGAGTGTGCATGTGGGGGCCATTGGCCCTTCCCTGTGGGACATAGACCTGCAGCTGTGGACAGCTGAGTGTCATAAACACTACGAAATAGTCTGGGCCTCCAGTCCTATTTTCTGATTTTTTTCCACATTGGATTTGATTTTGTTTTGTTTTGTAAGATCTGTAAAAAATTCTCTGACCAGCCGGGCTCGGTGGCTCAGCCTGTAATCCCACGCCTTTGGGAGGCTGAGGTGAGTGGATTGCCTGAGCCCGCGGGTTCGAGACCCGCCTGGGCAGCGAGACCTCATCTCTACAATAAATCAAAAAATCAGCCGGGCCTGGTAGCGCATGCCTGTAATTCCGGCTATTCGGAAGGCTGAGGCGGAAGGAGCGCCGGAGCCCAGCAGGTCGAGGCTGTGGTGGCCGGGAGCGGCCACTGCACTCCAGTCTGGGTGACAGAGTGAGACTCCAACTCGAAAAAAAAAAAAAAAAATTCTCTGACCTGCAAGTGGGCCCCGAGTTCGAGAATACTTGACCGCACCTTGGGATGTCACCACAGGAAGAGCAGATGGGACCGTCAGAGCTGTGCTGCCCCCTCCCTTCCTCCCACAAACGAATCCAGCTGTGAAGGAAGGAAGATGGGGGGGCTGCTTCCCTGAGTGGCTGCTGCTGCGAGGGACTTCTATGGCCATGGTGGCTGGATGTCCTGCCTGCAATGCGCGCAGAGCCCTGGGCGCCAGGGCGTGTGGTGGCCCATGGCATCCTGCCTAAGCCCTTGGTTCCTGGCTCCCTGGGAGGTCACACTGTGTGAGTGGGGACGCATGGTGTCCCATTCTTGGCTGCTCCGTGCTCCCAGGCCCTGTGTGCCAGGGACTGTTTCTCTTTCCCTCTGTGTCTGGCCTGGCTGTGCAGGCCGAGACTGGTGCACCCTCCTGTTTGCTAGATGAGCCTTTGGGGACCTCTCAGATGAGAGGCTGAGCAGGGAGTCTGTGGGGGCTGGCCTGGAGTCCCAATGGATGCTGGAGTGTGGAGCGCCCTGGTCTGTCAGGACTCACATCCCCTGCTGAGCCTTCCAGGTTTTTACCCCTCCCATTCCCCCCACGCACCCCTTTACCCCACGGGTGCTTCCTTTTCTCCTTGTCTCTTTTCCCCAGAGGCCCTGATAGACATGCATGGCAGTATCTGCTCTTCACCACTCTGAAGCTCCAGCACGAGGCTCAGAGCTGCTCCTTCCACTTCCTCCCTGGAAGGGATTAGGAAAACTTGGGGTCAGAGCTAAGCCGCCTGAGGCCAGCCTTCCAGCCTGTCTCCTCCCTCCCAGTGCGTGACAAAATGTTTATTTTGATGCTTCAAGGCTTTGATGCTTCAAGGCTTAATGATGAATCTCTGCCACGCACCATTTTTCCTCTCTGTAGCTCCCAACAACTCTGACAGGGTCAGAGCTCTTGAAAGCATCTTCGGGAGGCGGTTGCCACGGAGACTGGAAATTGGTCCCAGGGACAGGCTGTGCTACCTACCGCTGGTGGGGAGGGCAGCTTCAGGCCAGGCATCATTAATGCTAATAGAGGAAATGCAGCCACAGGGACAGCAAGGCAGGCAGGTTAATTAGATCCGGGCCCATGACCACCCCCCACCCCCCACCCCCGCAGCCTTCTGACTTCCCCAGCAGGAAGCGTCCCTGCTGCTAAGGCGGGGCTGCTGCTTAATTCGGTTCTGGTGGGAAGGAGAGCAGAGTGGGGGGCTCAGCTTCCCCCATGCCACCCGGCCCCCACCTCGCCACAGGCGGAGTGGTTTCCTTCTGAGCCAGGTAGGGGCGGCCGTCTGGGGGGCTCTCCGGCAGGCGGAAGGCAGGACGCTGGGCCTGGCCCTCAGCAGAGAAGACGGCCCCCAGCACATCCAGAAGGTGGTTGATTTCTTGTGTCTTCTGACCTCCCAGTAGGAACCTGCTGGAAGGGGGGGGACAGCTCCCGGCCTTCGATGCTGCTTCCCTGCAGCAGGCCTTGCTGGGGACAGACATGCTTCTTAAGGACGGAGGAGGAGAGGGCTCTGCCTACTCTCTCTTGCTCCGTGTCCAGCCGGCAGCTGCTTCTCTGGGGACCGGGCCACAGGGTTGATGCAGCCTCGAGTGTGCTAGGGGGTTCTGTTGTCTGCCAGGTGCTGGAGAGGGACCGTCAGGGCGCTGCTCCAAATGTGGGGTCAGCCCTCAGAACCTGGCAGAAACGGCATGTTCCACAACGTGGTGGAGGAGGCCACTGCGAGCCAGTCCAGTTCCAGCCAGCCTCTCAAGCCACACTGTGTTAAAAAGAAAAATAGAAGGCCCCCAGAGCCCATGGGAGGCCATTTACTTTTATAATAAATAGTGCTTGTTTTGAATGCTGTGTTGTTCTTGTACTTAACTGGATCTGACTTGCCCTCTGGCTCCCAGAGAGGCCTAAGAAAAGGGGGATGTTTTGAGGGCAAGAACCATTCCGTTATGTCGGGTCTCATGTCTGCAGCTGTTCTAATCTGGAACAGCAGCCCCGGGCTGGGCAGGTGAGCCTGATGACCCCAAGGGTTGTTTGGGCCTTCCCAAGTACATGGGCGCTTGAATCATGCTGGTTGCCATCGCTCTGAGTTATTGAAACTCACTCCAAAATAAGTAGGAAATAAGTAGGAAGCTGGACCTATTTTTCCTCTTGGCCTGCCCACACAGCATAGAAAGGAGTGCAGAGTAAACGGTTGCCACTTCTGAGACGGTGGAGTGGCCCAGCATGGCAGCCACTTGCTGTCTGCCTCACGGAGGTCCCCATGGTGATGGGAGTCCTCTGTTCTCAGGAGTGATATGGAGGTTCTGAAAGAGAAAAGAGCTGACTTGAGTGCTGGACAGAAAGTTTGCGAGGAGCATCCCTGTACTGTGGAATCGGGGATCTTCTGGGCCACCTACACCTTACTTAGGGCCACCAGTAGCTAGGGGAGAGGGTTGGGATGGGGCATAGGCAAGGGTATGAGATGGGAGATGCCCAGGACAGCCGGGTTAGCAAAGGACCAGTGACTCTGACCGGCACAGCTCAGTTTATAAAGTCTTGAGGCATCCATGACCTTTAATCCACAGGCCCGGTGAAGTCAGTGGTGTTTTGTCCCCATTCACCCATGAGATTATATGACTTGCCGTAGGCCCCACGCTGAGTAAATGGCAGAGCCAGCACTCAGTGCCAAGTTGAGCTGTTTCTGCCTCTCTAGCCTGGTCCTGGGACTGGAAGTACCTTCCCAGCACCACCCAACAGCCCCAGGCACTCAGAGGAGAAGGCCTGAGCCCTCGGCCCAAGGATCCCAATTCAACACGTTCTTAGTCCTTCCACAGTGTGGCCACAACAGCTCATCCAGTGCCCAGTGTTGTCTGGTTCCCCCAGGTGCCCACAGACCAGTGGTGTGCTGGTGGGTGTTTAACAGGTTTTCTGGGAGGAAAAATGCATTCATAGCATTTGCCAATTTCCAGGGCATAAACACACCCGCCGTGACCGATTTCAGGCTACCAACTTGATGTCACCGAATGAGACATTGGAACAGTAGACTCTGGAAGCCCTCTAAGAGCTGGCTCTAGTGCACTGCTGACCAGAGCCGGTGACCCTGGCTAAAGCCCATGGACATGCGGGAGATGGGGAGGCCTGGAGGACGGGCCAGAGGGCCTGCAGTTACATCCTGGTCCAGCGCTTGCAACTGTGGACCTCAGGCGGCCCCGTAGCCTCTCAACTCCCGTTTCCTGGGCTGTGAATTGAGGGTTCAATAAATTACACCTGCTTCATAGCGTGGTTGTGAGGGTGAGTCCGTGAAGCACAGCACCCAGTCCTCGGTGATAGTGCTGGCTCCAGGACAGGACTTGAGCTCTTCTAGATGGGAGGAGAGCCCTGGTCGTTTTCCTAGCCCCTCCTGTGTAGATTCAGACCCTTGGTCTACTGGTTGGAACACACCACCCTGGCTGCTTGGGCCCTTCCATGCTCCCAGGCCTTCTTCAGGGGAAGCAGAGACTGGAGTGCACTCGGCCCTCTCCCCCACCTCCTGACTCTAGAAGGGCAGCGAGTGAAGCCATGGGCATACCCCACCCCCGACAAGCACGGACTCCTCCAGCTTGTCAGACCCGACCCTGTCCACCGAAGAAGGGTCCATGTGGAGACTGCTGAAGCACCAGCAGGATGGAGTGGGGTGCCTGAGAATCGCTGGGTATTTCCCTGTGACCTGCTGCACCCGCCCACAGGGCCACTCCCACCTCCTCTCTCAGGCCCCACCTTTGGTGCTGCTGCTGGGGGAACCTCTCAGAAGCTTGGGGACACAGGCTTTCCCAGGTTGCAGGTCTTGCTCTCCGGCTCCAGCCCAGAGATGTGGGGAGATGGGAAGAGGAGAATGGGGTGCACCCCTGATCCTGGGTCCTGGAGAATAGCTGGTGGTTTCATGGGGCTTGGCTGGGAGCAGGAAAGAAGACGATTTCTGTGAGACCCTCAGTCCTAGTTCAGGGCCAGGAGTTTTCTTGGTTTTTTTTTTTTTTTTTTAATTTGGAGTCTCACTCTGTCGCCCAGGCTGGAGTGCAGTGAATCATGCTGGTTGCCATCGCTCTGAGTTACTTAAACTTACTCCAAAATAAGTAGGAAATAAACAGGAAGCTGAACCTATTTTTTCTCTTGGCCTGCCCACACAGCATAGAAAGGACACACTCCCGGCCACCGCAGCCTCGACCTGCTGGGCTCCGGCGATCCTTCCGCCTCAGCCTTCCAAGTAGCAGGAACTACAGGCGCGGGCTACCACGCCCGGCTCATTTTTGATTTACTGTAGAGACGAGGTCTCACCAAATTGCCCGGGCTGGTCTCGAACCCACAGGCTCAGGCAATCCACTCGCCTCGACCTCCCAAAGTGCTGGGATGACAGACTGAGCCACCGAGCCCAGCCCAGAAGGAATTTTCAAGGCAAGGATTCAACACTCCACTCCGTGTCCAGCAAGGGGCAGGCATGGAGCCCTGGCCTGTTGGTACCCAGCAGCCCCGGAACACCCCCGTGTGTGCGTGGAGCCAAAGGAGGGGAATAGAAGGCCCCAGTGACCATACCACCCAACCCCTTGCCACAGCGCCGGGGGAGCAGGCCCAGAGAGACAAGGACAGAGAAGGCAGGTGCGGAGACTCCAGAATAAAGAGAGAAGCGGGGGTAGACGTGGGCCTGCTCTCCAAAGCCTGGGCCACCACCACTGGGCTGAGGCCTGAGGGACTACCATGCTTGAAAGAGAAGAATTTAATTCTGATAGACAGGTGGCCAGCTGCACACCTGGAGTGGCAAGCATGAGACTTGGTTTTTTTTTTCTGAGTCATGGTCTCACTTGGTCACCAAGGCTGGAGTGCAGTGGCACGATCACAGCTCAGTGCAGCCTCAACCCTCCTGGGCTCAGGTATCCTTCTACCTCAGCCTCTTAAGTAGCTGGAACTACAGATGCATGCCACCATGCCTGGCTAATTTTCTGATTTTTTGTAGAAAGGAGTTCTTGCAATGTTGCTCAGGCTGGTCTCAAACTCCTGGGCTCAAGCAATCCTCCCACCTTGAACTCCCAAAGTACTGGGATTACAGGTGTGAGCCACCATGCCTGGCCATGAGATTCTATTATCTGAACTTCTGTTTAAAAGAACAAGTAGCCGGGCGTGGTGGCTCAAGCCTGTAATCCCAGCACTTTGGGAGGCCAAGGTGAGAGGATTGCAATAAATCAAAAAATTAGCTGGGCATGGTGGTGTGCGCCTGTGGTTCCAGCTACTTGGAAGGCTGAGGCGGAAGGATCACCTGAGTCCAGCTGGTCAAGGTTGTGGTGGCCGTGAGCCTGCCACTGCACTCCAGCCTGGGTGACAGCGTGAGACTCCAACTCAAAAAAATAAATAACATATAAAAGAACCAATAGTACTTCCATTTTTTTGTTTTTGTTTTTTGAGTTGGAGTCTCACTCGGTCGCCCAGACTGGATCCTTCCGCCAGCGATCCTTCCGCCTCAGCCTTCGGAGTAGCCGGAACTACAGGCACGCGCTACCACGCCCGGCTGATTTTTTGATTTATTGTAGAGCTGAGGTCTCGCTGCCCAGGCGGGTCTCGAACCCGCGGGCTCAGGCAATCCACTCACCTCAGCCTCCCAAAGGCGCGGGATTACAGGCTGAGCCACCGAGCCCGGCTTGCATTTTTTTTAAAGGTCAATTAAAAACTCTGGAAGAGTAGAATGTCGGTGCTTAACACCCTCAAGATTCCACCCTGGCCACGGATACTTGGGATTCGAACTGGAGCTCAGAGATTTCCAAGGACAGTCTCAAGAACACTCAGGCCTGGCTGGAACCGGCCGCGGTCCGTTCCCAAGCGCCCGACGGCCCCTAGCGAGCGCCTGGGCCGGTGACCGCGCCCTGAAGGCCCGACCGAGGCGGGAGGAAGGAGACAGCCTCACCCACCCTTTGAGCCCAGACTGAGCTGGGGGGGCTTTCGGAGAGACAGCCCCGCAGGACGCCCCGGGGTCCCACGGTCAACACCGTGCCCTCGGGGCTCCGGGAGGGAAACCGAGGCCCGGCGAGGCCGGGCCATTTCTGTGCGGATGAGGCCCGGCAACTCCTCGGGCCACCGGGGCATCCCCGGCTAGAGCCGGCGCGGGGGGCGGGGGGGCGCCCGGCTGGACGGAGGGGCGGGGCCTCCCCCGGCGGCGGGCGCGTCCTCTCGCGCGTGGACCCCGCGGGCCGGAGCACGGCGCCGTCCTGTTCGCCAGGTGAGGCGCCCCGGCGGGGCGGGCTCCGGCGACCCGCGACGTGCGGGCGGCGGGCGCGGCCGGGGCCCTTCTCCGGGCCGCGGGGGCTTCCCGCGAGTCAGCGCGGCTCGCCGGGCGCGGGTCTCTCCCGCCGCCTCCTGCCACCCTCTGGGGCTCCCGGGTGGGGACCGGGCGCCCCGAGGGCTGGTGCGCGGAGGGCGCGCGGGGTCGGGCCCCAGGTGTGTGCACTGCCACACTCGACAGAAGCACAGCCCTTCCCGAGGAGGAGACCCGGTCAGGGTCAAGGGACGCCAGGGAAGGGGTGGCAGGCGCCGAGCCTCCTCGCCGGGGCGCAGGCTCCGGGGAAGGGACCCGCGGTGTCCCCCTGCCGTCACCAGCCGCGCACCGCTCTCTCCGCGGGGCTCCCGGGAGGCCTGGCGCCTGAAGCAGCCCAGCCCTTCCGCCCAGGCTTTGCCAAACCTCCCCCGAGACAAGAGGAACAAATCAAGGGCCACAGAGCCCCAGCTGCGCCCAGGAACGGCGAGAGCCTCTCCCTCGCCTCCTGCCCGCCCCAGGCTCACGTGCTCTCAGGCACGCAGGCTCCACTACCTCCAGTCTGTGGCACCCTAGGCCAGCTGCGGCCTCTCTGGCCTTCTGTTTCCTCCTCTGTGACACTGGGCAAAGCGCGGAACCCTCTGCTTAGGACTGAGAGGATACGCAGAACAGGCGCCCCCATGCCAAGTGCTCAGTGCTCAGTAGGTGTAAGGAGTGTCTTCTTGGTGTTCATATTGTCCTGGGCGCAGGCGCCAGGCACGGTGAGACGGGCATGCTCTGACCTAAGAGCAGAGTAGGGGAGAGAGGCAGACGGACAGAAACACACACACACACACACAGAGAATAAGAGAACAAGAGAATAAGAGAGAGACAGAATATGAGAGAATGAGAGAGAGAATGTGAAAGAGGAGAGAGAAAGAATGAGAGAAAGAAGAAAGGATGTCAGAGAGAGAGAAAGAGAATGAGAACACGAGAGAATATGAGAGAGACCGGATGAGACAGAAAATGGGGGGATGGAGAAGGGCTTTCCTCTTCCCACAGTGGGACTCCAGGCTTCCTGTCCCTGGCCACGCCTCCGCTGTTTTCGGAGGGTCTGCTATATGCCAGCTGCTGTAAGAGGCCTGGGCACACACGGCCCTTTCTAAGATGCCCCTTGGAGCCGATGGGAGGGGTGGGGAGGAGGCCCTGGCGAAGCTGGCCAGGGAGGCTGTGCCCAGTCGGAGGGTCTGCTTACAGCTCAGCACCCCTCCCCAACTGCTGGAGAGCCAGAGCCTGCGGGGGCCAACCCCTAGGGCTGACACCCGGCTAACCCCGCAGGCTGTTCGCCCTGGAGCCCGACCTGCTGCTCCTCTTCCAGTACGACTGTCGCCAGTTCTCCAGCCCAGAGGACTGCCTCTCCTCCCGAGTTCCTGGACCACATCTGGAAGGTGAGGGGGAGGCAGAGCTCCTCTCGGGGCACCACAGGGCACGTAGGATGGGGACATGACTTTCTGCCCAGGCCTGGCCTTCCTCCCTTCCTTCTCCCTTTCCAAGGGCATATCTGTTCCTTCCCATTTGGGCTGGGCTGGTCCGGGTCTGGGACACCCGAGTCAGCCTCTTCCCCACCCTGTGCTCAGAGAGCTGCCTCTGTCACTGCCCTTGACCTTGTGGATTGTACTAGTGTGGATCCTGGCCACTGGGAGCCGATGAAAACCAGGCTGGGGCTGGCTTAGAGGCTCGTGACTCTCCAAGGGCTTCAGTTTCCCCTGGTCCCAGGCAGAAAACACTGTCCAGCAGGCATATGTGGGGCTTTGAGACCCTCAGAGGAGAGGGGCTTCCTTCATGGGTGTAACATTAGTAGTTTGGCCATCACATGTTGAGTGTCCACTGTGTGCAGACACAGGCTGCCCTGGACCCTGATGCTGAAAACTGGAAGGTCTTGCTGGCCTCTCTTACCTCTGCTTGGGATCTTCAGGTCTGAGCTGTGATTGTGAGCAGATGGGGTTGCTCTGGCCTCTCTGTTTCACTGCTGTCTTGACCTTGGCAGGTGATGCTTGTGATTGACACCGCGGTGGCCAATGTGGAGGACCTGTCCTCACTGGAGGAGTACCTTGCTGGCTTGGGCAGAAAGCACCGGGCAGTGGGTGTGAAGCTCAGCTCCTTCTCGGTGAGTAAAGGAGTTCTGCCTCTCCCCAGAGTTCCTGACCTGGTTCCCCGGAGCTACCACTCCCTCCCAGTCCTCCTCGAATCCCCTGTTCTCTCTCCCCATTCCTTAGATGATGGGAGGCCTGCATCTGTTACTTACCTGCTATGTGACCCTGGCTGTGGCTTGACTTCTCTAAGCCTCCAAGTTATTTTTCTCTGGCCTGGCCTCTTTTTTTGCGTTGGAGTCTCACTCTGTCACTGAGGATGGAGTGCCATACCACGTTCATGGCCACTGCAGCCTCGACCTGCTGGGCTCGGGCAATCTTTCTGCCTCAGCCTTCCAAGCAGCTGGAACCACAGGTGCGTGCCACCATGTCTGGCTAATTTTTTGATTTATTGTAGAGTCGAGGTCTTGCCAAGTTGCCCAGGCTGGTCTCGAACCCCTGGGCTCAGGCATTCCTCTTGCCTCTGCATCCCAAAGTGCTGAGATTGCAGATATGAGCCACTGCACCTGGCTTGGCCTTTTTTAAAACCATAAAAGTTAAAGAGCCTTTGGGATTCACTGGTCTGCCCAGTTTTCTATTGTTGTGCATCAAACCTCACATCCCCAGCTGCAATTTCCAGTTTCTCGTGTCTGGGCTCAGCTGGGCAGTTCTTCTGCTCCCTGTGATATAGCCTGAGTTGCTTGTGTGTTGTGTTCAGCTAGGAGTTCAGCTGGGGCTGGGACGTCCAAGATGTCCTGTCAGCCTTTGAGAGGTCACTCCCTGTCCAGCCCAGCCTCTTTACAGAGCAGCAGTGAGTCCCCAGAGGGATGTTCGAGAGACCAACCCAGTGGGCAAGTGCTTAGAAAGCCTCTGCTTGAATCACTCTAGCTCATGTCCTGTGGGCCAAAGGCAGTCACGTGGAGGAGCCTGTGTCAGTGTGGGAGGATCCTTCTCAAGGGCATGAATTCTTGAGGTGTGGCCTACTGACAGGATATCTACCACACAGTCCTGTCACCTTACCCAATGGTGAGCACCTTGAAGAGGGCCGTGTTGGTCTTGTCCTCTTCCCCATCCCCAGCACTGGCATGGTGCCAGTCTTCACTGGATGTTTCATGAATGTCTGTGGAATAAATACATCTTATTTATTTAATTTTTTTGTAGGGACAGAGTTTCCCTATGTTGCCCAGGTTGGTCTTGAACTCCTGGGCCTCAAGTGATTCTCCTACCTCGACCTCCCAAAGTGCTGGGATTACAGGCACAAGCCACCACACCCAACCTGTTTTCTTATGATTGATAATAACAAATAAGAGCCATAATTATTGCTGAAGGCCTACTGTATGCAGAGGCTGTGCTAGGAGCTTTATCTGGATTATCTCATTTGAGCATCCCAGCAGGCCCACAAGTTGGAACTTTGACTGATGAAGCAACTGAGGCTCAGAGAGGTTATGTAACTTGCTCAAGGTCACCCAGCTCATACATGGCAGAGTCAGAATCTGAGCTGGGGTCTGTCTGGCTCCAGAGCCCAAGCTCTGAAGCCCATGACTGCTGCCTTGCAGGTGAGGAATCTGAGGCCTGAGGGCAAGGACTTGGTTGGGTCTGAGCTGGGAGGTCCCAGGCAGTGCCATGGCCCGACTCATGGGGTGAAAACACGTGAGGCTATAAAGATTCACCTCTCGGGGGAGAGGCGGACACAGAGTGACACCCGAGGGTCTGGGCAGGACGCTGCTCGGGAAGCATGGACTTGCAGGAGAGAAGGCCCAGGGGCCCTGGCCAGCCCTGGGCCTGTTTCCTTGCCTGGGCGAGGGAGCCGGGCCGTCCTCCTCCAGGAATGGCCAGGTGCCCTTGCCTCTGCAGACAGTAGGGGAGCCCTGCCCTACAAGCTGGAGAAGAGTCTGGGCCCGGCCTTCACTGCAGCCACGCGGGCCGCCTGGAGCCAGCTCTCCGGGCCGTGGTGCGGGCCGGGAGTCGCGGCTGGGACGGCGAGTAGGCAGCGACCGGCTGCAGCTCCGGCTGTGTCTGTCCTGCTGTGCCTGCCGTGGCCCCGGCTCCCCCGCTCCCTGCCTCTCGGTCCTGGTCCCCGTGGCCGTGCCGGAGACGTGACGGGGCGGGGCGGGTCTTAGCCCGGCAGGGCGGCTCCTCCTCCCGGAAGGGATGACCGACGCGCCTCCTCCTGGCGGCCTCTGCCCTGCCTGCCTGTTGCTCTCTGGCGCCCCCTCTTGGCCCACGAGGAGAGGCTCGGTGGCCGAGGTGGCAGGGGCCTCGAGAGGACGGGCTCTGTCCGGGACCCGGGAGCCCAGGCCACGCTGGGGTTAAGATGGCTGCGCTTCGGGCACCTTCCATCTTGCCTGCCCAGGCCCTTTGCTACCCTCCTGCCCCAGGGCGGTTTGCTTTTCACCCATAAAAAGCAGCTTCAGCCTTGGGGGTGGCCTCCCAGGCGGTGGGAGAATCAGACCTGCCGAGGAAACAGGGCTGGCGCTCCAGGGCTTATCCGGGTCGGGGCTGCCGGGTGCCGGCAGAGCTGAGTTTCTTCCGGCGTGTCCCTCCCCCTCGGTCAGCACGCCTGCCGGAGCGCCGGATGACTGTGCTGTGGGACCCCAGTTCCCGGCCTCCCTCGCCCCCCATTCCCTCCCCCACACACCCTCTCCCCCCCCACCTGCTCGCCCCCCTCTGTCCCCTCCCCTCCCCCCTCCCTCCCTCCTCCCCTCCTCCCGCTCCCCCTCCTCCCGCTCCCCCTCCTCCCGCTCCCCCTCCTCCCGCTCCCCCTCCTCCCGCTCTCCCCCTTGCCGCCTCTCGATGCCTCCTGCTCCGCCTCCTTGACACCTGCTTGCCGCTGCAGGCTGAGTCCCCTCACCCGCCCGGCCCCTCCTCTCAGCCTCGGCTGCTCCCCAGACTTAGTACCTCCTGAGTGCCTGGACTCAGGCAGCCGGGTAGGGGAGGAGGCAGCAGGCCTCCTGCCCCTGCCTGGTCGCCCGCACTTGCGCCTTCTGCTTTGTACGCTCATGAGGAATAAACCTGTCCCGTGCCTCTCGCCCTCCGAGCTGGTCTTTTCTTGGGCTTGTGCAGGGCTGTGGGTCTCAGGGGGCACGGGGGTGGCATCGGAGAGGCTGAGGCCCACGTGGGTGGAGAAGGGAGAGGCCTGGAGAGGCCGGAGGCCAGTGGCAGAGATGGAGCCCGAGTCTGTGCCCACGCTGGCAGGCAGGCCACCAGCCCATTCCTGGGCACTTACGGGCTTCACGCTATGCAGACACAGGCTGCCCGTGACCTTGATTCTGGAAATTAGAGGGTCTTGCTGACTCCCTGGCCCTGGAGGGGGGGACATGGGGCCGATTTCTGGCCGGAGGACTGTGCCCGTGTGCGTGTCACTTCCAGGCCTGGCCCCAGGTTTCCCACGCGTTCCTCCGTGCTCCATGCAGACCTCACAGTGACCTTGAGGGCCACATGTTGAATGTGGCAGGGCCACGAGGTGAAAGGAGCCCCGTCCCTGAATCACTACTTGGAAGGGGCCCACTCATCAGTGACCCATTTTACATGAAAGAGACATGAACTTCTCTTGTGCTGGTGCCTTTTGGCCCCATTTTGGGGTTGGTTAGTTAAGCCCACGCCACGCTGGTCCACAGTTTCTGGGTCAGGGCTTTGGGAGCCTGCAGGTCAGTGGGTGAGAGAAACAGTCAGGGACTGGGGAGGGGGAGCAGAACTGAGCACGGGTGTCATACGAGCAGGCCTGGGGCTACTCCATGTACACCCGGCCTCAAAGGCAGGCCTGGAGCTGACTGCAGGGGCTGGGGGCGTGGCTGGGCATGGCCACCGTCCCCCCTGTGTGGGAGGCTGCAGTTTCTCAGTCCCCACCAAACATGGCGGGCTCCAGCAGGGCCTTGCTGTTCCCAGCTGGGACCTGGTTTTTGTTAAGCTCAGACAGCCAGGCCCCCGGGCTGCACGATGCAGATGATGCAGGCGCTGGCTGCTGGGTCGGCGGCATGTCAAGGATGCCTTTCTCACTGAAGCACGGGGCGTCTCCTAGAGCCTGCTGGCTCCAGTGAGACAGGACCTCACCTGCTGCGTGATCTAGTGACGGGTCAGGTCAGGGGTCCACACCTAGCCTACAGCTCCTGGGAGGTTGACGCCCTCTCAGGGCATGGGGGTGGCCTGGTTTTGGAATGGTCAGACATCCCCCTCTGACCTGTGTCTTGGGCCATCCTGAGCGTGAGGGCTTTCACCCGTCTTGAAGGCCACCCCTCTGCTCTCTCTCTCTCTGTGCCATCCTCCTTCCCTCCTCCTCCACCTGAGGTCTCAGCCTTGGAACCCTCTTTCCCCCCTCGTTCCTCCCGTTGTCAGCCATGTCTCCAATCCCTCTCTGGCAAGCACTCTGGTTCTCTACCTCCTCTGATAACAAAACTCTTTGAAAGAAGAGTCTTTCCCAGCCGTGTCCGTCTCCCCACTTCTTGGGGCAGGACAGAGGCCTGCTTCAGCCAGACCTGGTCTCATGCCCAACCTGCTCCAGTCGAGGTCGCCAACAGCCCCTGCCTTGCCACGTTCAGGGGTCATGTCTTCGTCCTCATCTCCTGCTCAGTCACCCTTGTGAGAGTTGGTCCCTCCTTCGTTTCTAAGCTTCCTATGATGGAACAATGTTTACATTCTCAAAATTAAGAGATGGGGGATCTCCGCGTACCCCTCAACAATACAAATCAAGGGCTCCTCCCCGACCTCTGCTCACTGGAGAGTTTTCAAGCAAAGCCAGAACTTCCTATCCTTTCACCCTTAAATCCTTCCGTAGAAATCTCCAGCTGACACTTTTCCATCCATTCACCCGTGCCGTCAACACCAGACACGACAGACCATGTGCCCTCGGTGTCACCTGAGGCCATCCAGACTCATGTTTTCGCGATGTCTTTCTGTAGCTGGTTTGTTCGACTCAGGATGCAAACAAGGCCCACCCTTTGCATCTGCTGTGTGATCTTTCACCCGGGCCAGCCCCCACCCCCCCCGTCCTGGATTTGGGGGAGAAATGTTGTCTGATGGCCTGTCTGGCCTCCTGGGCTTGGCTGGTGCTTCTTTGTGTGTCTTTTGACTTACTCCCCTGTGCTCCGCATCTGCTGTCAAGCATGGCTGGAACTGGGACTCCCTCCTCCCCAGGCCCCTCCTGGCTTTCCCGGTGAATCTCTGGGCTGGCTCAGCCCTCAGCCTCCTCCTCACTGGTGCCACGCCCATGGCAGGCGCAAGCCGTCCCACACTTCAAACACCAGCCAGGCGCTGATGACTGAAATCGCCATGTCCAACCCCCTCCTCCAGGCCCCACATGGCAGCTCAAGCTGAATGTGCCCTGGGAGGACTCCTGCCGCCCCGAGGCCTGCCCCTCCCCGGCTCTCCACCTCCAGCCCGCTGCCCGCGGAGTAGTTCAAGCAGAAAGGCTGAGTTGCCCTCGCTCTCCCTGGGGCCCACGTCCAACCCACCCTGGATCCTCAGCCCCTGTTCCCGATGTAACCGCCACTGTCCTCATCCATGGTCCTGGTTCATGCAGCCACGTTCTTTCTCCAGGGTGCCTCTGACAGAGCACCAACGGGGCGTTCTGCTTCTGCGTGTCCCACTGCGGTGACAGTGATGGCTTCAGTATGTCAGGGTAGCATGGGTGGCTGCCAGGGGTGGGGGAGAAGGGAATGAGGAGTGGGTGTTTGTGAGGGGAGTCTCAGCTTTGCAAGGGGAAGAGAGAGTGGCTGGTGGTGACGGTCGCACGTGACATGTATGTTGCATGCACATGATGCCTCTACTCAAACGGGCCAGGTGTGGTGGTGCGTGCCTGTAATCTCAGCACTTTGGGAGGTGAGGCAGAAGGATCACTTGAGCCCAGGAGTTCGAGAGTAGCCTGAGCAACATAGCAAGACCCTGTTTCTATTTAAAAACTTAAAAATGAGCCAGTCATGGGCTCGCCTGTAATCCTAGCTACACGGGAGGATGAAGTGAACCCAGGAGGTCAAGGCTGCAGTGAGCTATGATTGCACCACTGCACTCCAGCCTGGGCAACAGAGGGAGATCCTGACTCTTAAAAAAAAAAAAAGAGCTGGGCTCGGTGGCTCAGCCTGTAATCCTGCACTTTGGGAAGCCGAGGTTAGCGAATTGCCTGAGCCTGCGGGTTCGAGACCCGCCTGGGCACTTGGCAAGACCTCATCTCTACAATAAATCCAAAAAATTAGCCAGATGTGGTCACGCGCACCTGTGGTTCCAGCTCCTTGGAAGGCTGAGGCGGAAGGATCGCCGGAGCCCAGCAGGTCGAGGCTGCGGTGGCCGTGAGTGTGACATCATACTCGGGCCTAGGGGACCGAGTGAGACTCTGACTCAAAAAACAAACAAAAAAGCAAAAAGACCGCCCAAAACCCGTAAGGGCATAGCGCCGCTCTGCCCAGAATCCTCAAGCAGCTTCCCAGATCAAGAAAGTGAAACCAGGTGTTCTGGTGAGGCCTGCACAGCCCCCTCCTCCCTCTCCCCCTCCCCTGTGCACCCACCTCTGGTCCTTGGCCTTGCGTGTTCCCGCAGACCCTCTGCCTGCTCCCACGTCTCACCCTCAGGGCTTGGGCTGGACCCTCCAGTGCAAAGCGCCCTCTCCTCACCTCCAGGCACCGCCCGTGCCCTTCTGCTGTCTCCCTCCCTGCTGCCCCGTTGTATAAAGTGTGTAGTTGTTTTGGGCTTGTTGTTTGTTTTCTAGCCGGGGTCTCATTCTGTTCCCCGTGCTGGAGTGGCACAATCATGGCTCACCACAGCCTCGACCTCCTGGGCTCAGGCAGTTCTTCCGCCTCAGCCTCCCAAGTAGCTACAGATGCGCCACCCCTCCTAGCTAATGTTTAAATTTTTCTGTAGAGACGAGATCTTGCTATGTTGCCCACGCTGGTCTCGAACTCCTGGACTCCTCCCGCTTGGTGTGAGCCACCGCACCTGGCTTAAATGTTCATGGCGGTCATTGTAAAGTCCTACTGCACAGAAAGGGGCAGGCTGTCATGGAAGTCACTTTGGGCCCCTGATTGGAGGGGAGGGAAGTAGCTTCTTCAGATCCTTGCTGAAGGCAACAAGGCAGCCAGAAGTGGCCCACACAGATGTCACCCTTACTGTGAAGGGAGAGATCAGGACAGAGGCTATAGGTAGCCGTGGCTGGTTAGCGGGAGACTGAGGTACTGAGGTCTCCCAGGGCGTGGCGGCAGCTGAGACAGGGGCTACTTTCCTCACTCACCACCCCTCCCCACACACTAGTCACCTGAAGGGCTCTTGTAAAATAGAGGTGCCCCGGCCCCTGGTTTGTGTGGGGACGGGGCCTGGACGTTGGGATATTTAAAATCTCCCAGGATAGGCCTCTCTGCAGCTGGGATGGAAAAACCCAAAAACCAAGGGTCGAGCAATGCCGGGCTGCTGGTTGCCCTGGCCAAGCGACTGTCAGATGCCCAGAAAGCAGCCTGTGTTGAAATACCCGGGCACCTGCCTTTCCACAAACCAAGCTCCCTGGCCTCCCCAGGCCTCCCCCAGAGCGGACCTGGAAGCCTGGAGTCAGCCAGCAAGGCTCCTCAGAACAGTCCTGAGTGGCCCCAGCGCCACGGCTTCCAGGGGGTGACTGGGAGCTGCCCCTGGCCGCCAGCAGAGGCTTGGGGAGCCCCAGGCCCCCTGCTTTGTCCTGAGCCCTGTGGTGCTGTCTGGGCGCTCTATCACGTGCTCCAGTGCCCTCGCAGACACAGTCCATTCAAGCCAGCCCCCTCTTGCCCCCCCAGCCCTGCCCTGTCCACCTTCGGGTCTCAGTCCTCCTGCCAGCTGAGTGTGGAGAGGGTGGGCCCCAGCCTCCCTGGCGGACATCCCCTCCTGGGCCACTACCCTCCCTCTTCGGTTTTCTCTGCCATCTGTCTCTGCAAAGGCCCCTGGAAGGTCAGCTGAGCTGTGGGATGGCCCTGGGCTGCCATCCGGAGGACCCTGGAGGCTGCCGGGCCCTGGGAGGAGCCCCAGAGGCAACAGTAGGACACAGCCCCTCCCACCCGGTCATGGAGGCTTCTCCATTCTCCCTGAAGCTCTTGCAGATTTCATCTGCCTTGACTTGGAAAATAATTGTCTTAAGAGAGGAGGACAGGAGGCTGGGCCCTGGACCCGTACCCAGGCTCACGCTGTGAGGGCTTTGAACCCACGCCCACGGATGGACTGTGGAGGCCTGAGGGTCCAGTGAGGGAGGCAGTGGGAGACAGTCGTTGGGCAGTCGAGACCGTCCTTGAGACTGTCATCCTCTGTCCTCACAGGGAGCAGTGGCGGAGGGTCTCTGGCCACCCACACGCTATCCCTGACTTCCCCCAATCCTCTCCGTTCAGTAATAAGGCTAGCAGGTGACTGCACATCCTCCTCCCCTGACTTTCTTGGTGAGGTGATCAGCCTCTTCCCACCTCCCCTGTGTGTCCGCCCCCAGCTCCCCACCGACCTGAGCCCTGTCTGTCGCTCTTTCTGGGGGCCTCACTGAAACCTGCATGTTTTTTGTTTTAGTTGGAGTCTCACTCTGTCATGCAGCCTGGAGTGCAGTGGCCGCTCCTGGTCACCGCAGCCTCGACCTGCTGGGCTCCGGCGATCCTTCCGCCTCAGCCTTCCAAGTAGCTGGAACTACAGGCGCACACTACCACACCCGGCTCATTTTGATTTATTGTAGAGATGAGGTCTCGCCAAGTTGCCCAGGCGGGTCTCGAACCCGGGGGCTCAGGCAATCCACTCACCTCAGCCTCCCAAAGGCGCGGGATTACGGGCTGAGCCACCAAGCCCAGCTAAACCTGCATGTCTTAAAGTGCAGTCGCTAGTCTAGGTCAATGGCCCGTTCACAGCTCAGCACTGACCAGGGCTCCTGGGTAGTGAAAGCACCAGAAAGTCCTCACCTACTGCAAGGCACTGTGAGACAGCCATTTCCTGTCTCCCCAGCGGGCCAAGCAGTCCTCATCAGGCCTTCCCCTGTGGGGACAGCAGCCAGGGAAGGCCTCGGGGATGAGAGGAGGCCAGACAGCTCTGCCCCAGCAACCAAAGACATGAGGCAAGGTGAGGTGGCTTCCGGAAGCTCATCCCTTGGGAGTTCTGGCTGCTTCTGGGGGAGGGAAGGGCCTGCTGGGCTGTCCAGAGGCAGAGAGGCACAGGCCAGCCAGGTTGGGAGGACTTATTTATTCAAGGCACGGTCATAGCATTGACAAGAAACCTGCACGTTTGGAAGTTTTCGGCATTCTGGCACATTCCTTTAGTGGTGGTGGCCAAGGTTAGTCCACACCCCTCACCGGCCCCCCAGAGGACACAAGGCTGCTGATAGGCACTTTGCTTCCAGAGGCAGCTGAGGGGCAGGCGGGCAGGTGAGGGCTGCGGGGGCCGAGGAGCGCCCCTCCAGGAGGCTCTAGGCAATGCTGGCTTCCCCAGGAGGCAGCTCTGTCCAGAAAGGATTGAGTCTGGCGTGGGGTGCTTGGGTGGGCGGAGCGGGGGTGGGTGGGATGGCGTGGGCGGGGACAATGGCGGAGACAGTTGTGGGAGAGGGAGGGGAGGCCTGGATGTGGGGCAGCCAAGGGATGCCCCCCCCAGCAGTGACCGTGGGAGGCCCAGCTTGAGCCTGCTGCGGCGGGACTTGCCCATTGCCCCTCTGAGCGGGCTCTGGAAATTTCCCAACAATTGCACAACCTTCTCTCAGAGCCCAGCTGCACTTGACCCCAATTCAGAGGGAGAAGCTCCATGTCCTGCCATGGGGTCTGCCGGCCCCTTTCCATCTGCAGCTTCCACAGTCCAGGGGCGCAGAGACGTGGCAGACACCAGCCAGCGTCCAGGGGAGAGGCCCCCGGCCAGCTCCTGGTGGGATCCTGCACTTCACACACCAAGCACACATCCAGGGTCGGGGTGCCTGAAGCTGGCCGCCTCCTCTCCCCTTGTTGGTTGGGGACATCCCAGAGGAGGGACCCTGTGGGACCTGGGTGTGTACAGGCCAGGCTGGAACAATTTCCCCTTATTCCCAGCTGGACAAGAAACAGGAAAGCCAGGCTCCTCCTCACCTACCCAGGTTCTCTGCGTGGAGTCCCCCGTGCCCAGGCCGGGGCCATGACCTGAGCTGCCACAAAGCTGCCCTTGAGTCCAGTTTCTCACCTGGGCTGAAGATTGCGGCTTTTGGAGCTGGGATGTGGGCGTGGCGCTCGGGGCAGCAAGTGCCTGGGCCTGTCGAGACGCTCAGGCCAGGTGAGCCTGGGCCACCATCAGCAGTTTGGCTGTGGGATCCCGGCCCTCGCGGGAGGCGGGCAGGAAGACCCAGGAGCATAGAGGCCTCCGCCGCCCTGCTGTCCTCCAGGGCTGGGCTGCTTGGCGGTCCTGATAAAGGCCTGTTCCCAGGCTGTGGCAAAGGTGCTGGGTGTCACCAGCGTTGGTCAGAGTTCAGCACCTCCAGGTCTCAGGGGTGGCAGCTCAGGGAGGGCAGCCTTGCTTCACCAGGAAGGGCTTCTCCACAGAGGACAGGCCCTCACGTCCACCCACCCCCGTCACCATCAAAGCATCCGCAGTGTCTGGACCAGGACCACCTGGAGCCGCTTGGGTGGTCTTCAGAGCAGGGTGTGGCCTGATAGGGGAGGAGGGGCTCCTGCTTGGGGGCAGGGGTGGCCGGTCCTTCACCGCAGCGCGGGTCTCGAGCCCTTTGCGGCTCACTTGGCCATGTGTGGGCCCAGGCGCTCAGATGGGTGCAAGGCCGAAGCTTTGGGGCTCGTCTCATGAGGCCCTTGGCTTGAGGAAGGCTTTCTGGTTTCCCCCCACCCAGTTTTGGAAAGCCTCTCTCCATGAACTCTGCCCCTGCCCCTTCCCACCTTATGTTACCGCGGGGCTTGCCAGGGTTTCCTTCTGCAAAATGCACTCGGGTCTGTTTAATGAGCCCCAGGCAACCAGGCCCCAAGACCCTTGTATGAATAGAGAGGAGGAGGGCCTGCCCGCTGCTCCTGGGGACATCGACAAGGCCAGAGGAACAGGAAGGGCTCAGTCACCTCTTTTCGGGTCTCCAGTCTCAGCGGCCCTTGCTTGGGTGAGGGCAGACGCCTTCTCTTTCCAGAGCCCCTGTGGTGAGGTGGCCACCTGTGTCCTGTCTCCAGGCCCGGTCACATGCCTTTGCGGCCTCAGACTGCAGGGCCGGGCGGGGAGAGGCAGCAGCAGGAGCTCCTTGGAAGGGCAGCCGGTGCTGGGCGGTGAAGACCCTGGAGAGCTTTGGCAGGATTCTTCCTGTCTCCTCCCGTGCATGTGTCTTCTCCATCTTGACCCCGGGAAGGTGCCCCGGCCTCCAGTCTCTGTGTCCACGACGCGGTGCTTGCCTGTGTCCTCCATCCCACTCGGGCCCCTCGGTACTGCCTAGCACCTCCAGGTCCAGCTGCTCAGCAGGGCGGGGTCTCCATGTGGTCCACGGCTGGCGTGGCAGGTGTTTCCAGGGGGATTTTCCAAAGTCTGCAGGAGGTAGTAGGGGGTCCAGGCCATCCTCCTGCCTCCCCCTGCTGGGTCCTCCCCAAGTCCCCGACGAGTGGCCAGCAGAGACCTTGGGTCCCGGTCAGTGGTACTGGCTCTGGCCCTCCAGTTCCAGTCCTTCCTGGAACTGGGCCGAGTCCATCTCCCCCGCAAAGCCCCTCAGACCACTCTCCTCTTCCCCCTCTTCCGGCTGGCTGTTCATGGTGCCATAGGTGTGCCTGGCTGGGGAGGAGGCTGGGGTCAGGTTCAACTCCGGCTCCTGCAGCACGGTGGCCACATACAGCTGTTCGGGAGAGAGAGGGAGACAGGAGTAAGGTCACATCGGGGGCAAGGAAGGCCCCGGCACGCCTCTCCCCAGGCCCCACCCCCGTCACCTCGGTCTCCTAGGTGTGCAGCCTACCTTCTTCCCAGCAACCTGGGGCCTGTCCGCCCCACCCCCAGTCGTCCTTGGGCATCTCTTGAGCATCTAGGGGCTCCCAGGGCTGGCTTAGTGGCAGGTCTCCCCACTCCTGGCCCCCTGACCTTCAGAACATGTCCCATGCACTCTTGGTTCCCAGCCAGGCTGAACCAAGGGAGACGGCATGAAGCCCTCAGCCGGGGTCTGCAGAGACCCCCTTTCCTGAGCTGACGCCCTTCCTAACACAGCTTCAGAGACACATCTGGAGCCCCCTCGGGGCATGTTGCTGGTTGGCCTGTGAATCACGATGTGGACAGAGACTGCCAGCTGAGACCTTGGTCATGGACCTGTAAACCCAGGCATGGTCCCAGGAATGCCTGGGTCGGCAGCAGACTAGAAAAACACAGGAGGTACCAGGGAAAAGAGCAATGATTATCCTGTGAAGTGGCTTTTAAACAACTCCTTACTTTGAAAATAAGTAATTATGGAATTAAACCTTTCCTGCAGGAAACCAACAGTCCCAGTTGATGAGGGAACAGTTTTCCTACAAAAGAATCTAGATACTTGTGTGGTGCCAAAGCCAACCCCCTAGATCATAAAGGGGAAGATGGCAACTGAACAGTGGACAAGCCCAGCTGTCATTTCCCTAATCAGGGGTCGTGGTGACGTCATGACTAGGAATCAGTGGCCTCTTCTGTCTCTCCTGGTGTGAGGCGCAGCCCTGTCATGTGTTCTAGCCCCACGTTGAACTTGAATCTATCAAGCCTTCGGATCTAACTTCTAGTTCTCAGGGAATACAGGAGACAGTGGGTCCTGCTATAAGGCATCATGAGGAAACAGCCAGAAAAATCCAGAAGGTGGGACATGCTGCGGGACTACTGGCTGGGCGTCTCCAATGAGTCATGACAAGCGACTGTGCTAAAAATAAAAGGGAATAAAAACCAGATATACAGGTGCCAGGTTGGATCTCACTTTGGACAAGCTGTAAAAGAAACTTCTGGAACAATTAGAACCATTTAAATACGGGCTACGAATTTGAAGAGATGAAACATTTATAGCTATGAAAAAATAGAGATCGCTAACTAAGATGCAGGTTATAAAACAGAATGTACAGTATTATCTCATTTTAGCAAAGACTACATATATACACATATAATTATATGCATTATAGGTATAATAATCTGGAAAAGTGATATAATAAACATCTGGAATATACACCAAGGTGTCAGGGGTCATCTCTGGGTGGTGGGATTTTGTATTTTCTTATTTTTATCTTTTTGTCCCATAGTTATGTTTAATATTCGTATACCACTGTTGTAATAATGCAAGATCTAAAAGCTTAAGTCTAAGCACAGACTTTAGGGTCCGATGGATCTGATTCAAAGGGTGTCCTGCCACTTCCTTGCTTAGTGCCCTGGGGTGTGTGTTAACGGACGTTTTGAACCTCCTTTTGGAGATGAAAAACCTCCCTACTGTGTGGGTTTATCAAGAGACGAGGAGAGAGATGGCAATGCACCTGGCTTGTAAGATTTCAGAATCTCAATGCTAATGCTATTCAAGAGGGGTCCAGTGGGAAGCGTCTGGGAAGAGAGACTGCTCTGCTATGGAATCGTCATGATCTCTCCATCACAGAAGCGGTCCTCCCCTGCTCCCTCTCAGAGAGTCTGTGCTTATCTGTAGGGCTTTTTCAAAGCTACACAAGCCTGGAGTTCCGGTGCCTTCTTGTGTCTGTGCATTGGGGTGGGCATGCCCACCACCACCGTTTCCCTACACTCCTGTCACTGTGCCCATTCACCCAGCTCTGCCCACAACTAAAGAAAGCCTTGTCTTGCATGGCCCTGCCACCCACTCTGCTTTCGTCGAGCCAAGAACTGTCTTCCGTGCCCCCAGAAGCTCCAGATTCTGTCTTCCAGGTCTTTGCACAGGCTGCTCCTTCTCCTCGAATGCTCTCCTGACACCCTATTTCACTGGGCATCCCCCAATCCCATTTCTGGGGCCGGAAGATGTTCCCTCCTCTGGATGCTTTCTCTGCATGCCCAGGCTGACCGGTACCTTCTTCTAAGCTCCTCCGAGGTGCCCTGGCATCGGGGCATGGGCCAACCCAGTGCCCAGCTCAGGTACCCATCGGTGGTCCTGCCCTTGTGTAGGGATGTGGGTATGTGCGCAGCCCCTCCCGGCCAAGCCACAGTGGGAGCACCCACGCCCGCCTGCCGAACCCCACACGAGTCGCCTCTCTCCGCAGCTGGTGGGTTCACTCGCTGGTACCCCCCACCTTACCCTCCATGTGGACCTCCAATAGCTCCCTGCAGCTCTGTCTGTGCTGCTCTGACTGCATCTGTGCCCCCAGGGGCAGCCTCTGGTCCTGAGGCCGGGCCTCAGCGTGCCCCCTGTGTCTACATGACTGAGGTCTCTGCAGCCGCGTTCGCCCTGACCAAGTCCATCCTCCTTGGTTTCCTTCTAGTCTTTGATGCGTACAGCCTGGTTCTTCTCTCCTCTCTCTTCAGCCAGGGCCACGGCAGCATTTGGACCTGGGCCAAGTCCTGCTGCGTCAGAGGAGGGAGCCCGGGGTCTCCCATCTCTGCCCCCAGACTGAGGGTGGACACCAAATGTTAACGCCCCCCACAATGATGCTGGAGCAGACCACCCCTGCGGCCCCACCCTCCTGGCCTTTCCCCGGAGTACAGGTGGTGGGACTCACGAGGGAGGTGGGTGTGGAGGTCGTGCTGCTTGGCTCCATGTCAAACACCGTCTGGATCTCGTCTTCCTCAGGCTGCCAAGGGGGGAGGTGGTTGGCACAGGGTGGGGTTGCTCTGTGCCCCTCCTCCCATCCAGAGGAGACTGGACCCGCACCTGGGCCCCCACCACTCTGGAACTCATCTGTCTTTCGAGACCTTCAGCCCAGATGGCAGGGCTGAAGCCCAAAGGGACAGAGAGAGAGGCCCAGGATGCTAGGGTGTCCCTTCTGGAAAGTCCTACTCCCAAGGACCATCATGGGGGGAAATAAACAAGGTTGGAATTGGGGCTCAACGACAAGCCTGCCATGACTCCAGGAAAACCCTTGACTCCAACACTGTCCTCCTTCCTGAAGTTTCCCCTCTATCTTTGGAACAAGTCCTAAACCAGAATGGTCTGGGTTCTGGGCTATCCTTCTTCTCCAGAGTGGATGCTTGGCAACCAGATCATGTGACATTGTTGTATTAGAAAGATAGAGCTGGGGGGTCATTCACGCTGGCCCTAGCGTGGCACCCTGTCCGGGTGACAGAGGAGGGGGCTGGACAGAAAGGGTGGTGGCATGGTGCCCAGAGCCCTAGACATAGAGATTCCAGAAACAAGACTTCCTCTATCCCTTCTCGGACCCAACAGAGTACCAGTGCTTAAAACCAACTTCCTTTTCTCTCTATAAATTAATTGAAAAAGGAAGCCATTCATTATTAAAAACAGAAAACCCGTACCAGTTTCCATAAGGAGAAAGTTAACTAAAAAATAGACAAATATGGCCGGGCATAGTGGGAGGCTGAGGCAGGAGATTGCTTGAGCCCAGGAGTTCAAGGCCAGCCTGGGGAACATAGTGAGACCTTGTCTCTACAAAAAAAAAAAAAAATTAGCTGGGCATGATGGTGCACACCTGTAGTCTCAGCTACTCGGGAGGCTGAGGCAAAAGGATCCCCTGAGCCCAGAGGTCAAGGCTGTGGTGAGCCATGATTGGACCACTGGACTCCAGCCTGGACAACAGAATGAGTCTCTGACTCTAAATAAATAAGTAAGTAGCTGTGAAAAAGGAAAAATTATGTTTTGGTCCTCTGGAAATCATTCTAGTGCCCCAAGACAGACACTCGCTTTGGGAACCCAGATCTACAACACACAGTGTAGTTGGCATGGCTTGAGGAGGGCACGGTCTGGCTCCTGGCGGCCTAGTGAAGAGGCCAGGTCCCACTGCCAGGAGCCAAAGGAGTCACAGCAAACACCACAGCCTCAAGTTCAATAGCCTGGAGTTCTTTTTTTTTTTTTGAGTCGGAGTCTCACTCTGTCACCCAAACTGGAGTGCAGTGGCCGCTCCTGGCCACCACAGTCTCGACCCGCTGGGTTCCAGCGGTCCTTCTGCCTCAGCCTTCCGAGTAGCTGGAACTACAGGCGTGCGCTACCACACCCGGCTCATTTTTTGATTTATTGTAGAGATGAGGTCTCGCCAAGTTGCCCAGGCAAGTCTCGAACCAGCGGGTTCAGGCAATCCACTCACCTCGGCCTCCCAGAGTGCTGGGATTACAGGCTGAGCCACCGAGCCCGGCCCTCGCCTGGAGTTCTTAAAGGTGAGCAAAGGACTCTCCCCCTTCCCTGGGGCATCACTAGCACCCCTCCCCAAAGCCTCTGCTCCATCCCCTCCTGTAGCCTCCAGCCCTAGACTGGGGCTCACAGTTCAGGGGCTACACCAGACTCACACAGGAGGAGGGCTGGGCCAGCAGCAGGCTGCTTGCAGGAGGTGTCAGAGGGCAGAAGAGGAGAGGACAGCTGTCTCCTGAACGGGGCCGGTGCCTGAGCCAGCCACCAGGCATGCACATACGCACACTGGGTCCACAATCCCCACTGCAGGCAGGAAGGCGAGACCCTTTCACCCGTGGGGGCCATGGGCAACCAGGCCAGGAGGGGACCTAGAGCCGTGTCCCCGGGGCTGGGGCAACCAGGAGAAAAAGGGCAGGCTGGCAGCTCACCTTGTAGTCAGAGACCATCCAAAGCTTCCTCAGAAAAATGCCAAAGATGGCAATTATGATGGAAATGAGGAGGGTGGACAGGGAGAAGATAGTGATGTTGTGGAAGGGACCTGCAGAGAGAAGAAAAGGCTACGAGATGCCACCTGACCCGCAGACGCCACACCTAGGGGCCATCTCAGCACTACCATGAGGGCTTTGACCTGGTCCCGTTCTCCTCTGGGAACTGGCATCGAGTGTTATAAATCACTTACATAACTCCTAGATAAGTGTTAGAACTTATAATGAATTCATAATAAGCTTACTATAAACTTGTGCTTCTAAAAATCCTTATGTCTAAACACTAAACTGCATAATTTTAAATCAAATAAGGAGTGAATATATTTATATCATTTTTTACTTCAGCAATATCTAGTAACTTATAACCAAGTGAAAGAAAGCATTCTTGATGTGTTTCAGAGTTTAACCCTTGCATATGTTAGAAAAGGCCAAGTGGCATAGTGGGAAAAATGGAAAAATAAACCATGACATTTCCAGGTTAGCTGTGATTCTTCGCATAAACATGCCATCTTTTTCTTTTACGACTGCACAGAATTTCTTCAGCTGTATCAACAGCAAAGACGGAAGACAGAAGGGCCTCAGCTGCCCGGACTCGCTTTGCGGCTGGGGGTCCTCAGCGCACCTGGACTTTGTCATCAGGCGGGCCTCCAAGGCTGGCTCCCAACATCTCCCCCTTTTTTGTTTTTTAATATGAAGTCATGAAATTTTGTGTTTAGTCAAGAGATGTTATTTTTTAATGATTTGAAGATGACTGGAAGTAAATATAATAGTGGTAAGATTATTTTTTAATAAATTTTTATATTGATTAATATAGACATTAATGATTTTTGATTGATAAATGAAGAAAAATTGTTATAGATTGACTGAGTCAATTGGGTGAATTTAAATTGTTTTTTAGTAGAATTAATGTCTTGTATTTTTTGATGAAGTTTGGAAAGATCCAAACTTATGTTGGAATGGTTTTAAATTTTGGAGATATGATTTTTAATCTTATCTCAGGTATGAATAGACTTGTTTATTTGGAGAGGTGTGACATAAATTTATTTAAACTTTGAATGACATTTGAAAGTTAATTTAATTTTTAAGGTTATAAGTTTTTGTCTTATAATTAAAATAGTCTTTTTTAATGTATTAATTTTATTTTTAAATTTTTGGTTAATAATTTTTTGAGTTGTTAAAGTTAATGAGACATTTTTGGATAATTGATTTGTAAATGTAGTAGTATATATTTTTTTGGTTAAGGTTATGGTTGAAATTGAAACTGAAGTAGTAATGACTATTAAAGTTGTAATTTTTAAAATTAAAGTTGTTATAAATTTTTTTGGTTGTGACAATAGTGAGTTAATTTAATTAACAAATATGTAATTGAATGGTTTATAAAACAACAATTATGTTATTGGGGGAGAAGGAAGAGACAGCATGAAGACTAGCAGTTTTTAAATGACACAGTACACCTGTAACATAATGTTAGTGTCGAGATTAAAATTTTTTGTAAAGACCTGACAAACTGCAAACAGCTTAACTCGTTGAGTGGAATTATAATCTGTATGAAAACAAGAAGTAACACCATTAATAACAGTAACCACTGTTTCAGAAGAGGAGCCATCTGTAAAAATAAACGTCAAACTTCAAATACCAAAAATAATTGGCTCACAGTACACCCTGAATTTGGATTCCCTCCTTAAAAAAAATTATGTATTCCTCCAAAGTGACTCTCCCTATTTCTAATACTAATGTATCCATAAGTGACTGGAGTTGTCATGACCCAACTACAAATCTCTGCCCTTATGTAAAACACAGTCCTAATTTCCTGACCAAAAATTAAAAAATGAAGTTAATATATTAAAAGAGGCTATTTTGATTATAGGACAGGAACTTATAGCCTTGAAAATTAAATTGGCTTTGAGATGTCATTCAGAGTTTAAATGGATTTTTGTCACACCTCTCCAAGTAAACAAGTCTATTCATACCTGGGATAAGATTAAAAATCATATCTCCAAAATTTAAAACCATTCCAACATAAGTTTGGATCTTTCCAAACTTCATCAAAAAATACAAGACATTAGTTCTGCTGAAAAACAATCTGAATTCACCCAATTGGCTCAATCTATAACAATTTTTCTTCATTGTTGTCAATCAAAAATCATTATTGTCTATATTAATCAATGTGGGAATTTGTGGAGGAATGATCTTGCTACTGTTATGTTTGCTTCCAGTCATCTTCAAATCATTGAAAAATAACATCTCTCGACTGAGCACGGAATTTCATGGCTTCGTATTAAAAAACAAAAAAGGGGGAGATGTTGGGAGCCAGCCTTGGAGGCCCGCCTGATGACAAGTCCAGGTGCGCTGAGGATCCCCGGCCGCAAAGCGAGTCTGGGCAGCTGAGGCCCTTCTGTCTTCCATCTTTGCTGTTGATACAGCTGAAGAAATTCTGTGCAGTCGTAAAAGAAAACGATGGCATGTTTATGCGAAGAATCACAGCTAACCTGGAAATATCATGGTTTATTTTTCCATTTTTCCCACTATGCCACCTGGCCTTTTCTAACATATGCAAGGGTTAAACTCTGAAGCACATCAAAAAATGCTTTCTTTCACTTGTTTATAAGTTACTAGATATTGCTTAAATAATAAATGATATAAGTATATCCACTCCTTATTTGATTTAGGATTATGCAGTTTAGTGTTTAGACATAAGGATTTTAGAAGCACAAGTTTATAGTAAGTTCATTATAAATTCATTATAAGTTCTAACACTTATCTAGGAGTTATGTAGGTGATTTATAACACTGTTTTCACTAACTTAGGATAAAGATTAATGTTAAGACTTAATTCTATAGTTAAAACTATAAACTTATAACTCTAAATTAACATTTATAGAGTAGGTTTTCACTAAACTCATAATATAATAATCAGACACTTTTATGATAAGATCAGCTAAAACAGAAAGCAACCTTGGGGGGCCTGGAAAACATTACTAAAAGTTTCTTTTGAGTTCTCTTTAAAAATAAGCACTGCAAGATAAGAGAAAAGTAACGAGGACATCTGGACAAGGGAGACGATCACAGGACTCTGAAAAACATAAGAGCCTAAGGTGAGAATATTCCTGACACATAAAAAAATATACACTTAAAAAAACTTTCTTGAAACATTTGTAATTTGGGACATTGGACTGAGAGTGTCATTGTTGGCTTTATGAATAAGACATTGTCTGGAGGCCTATGGAAATCTTGGTTTGTTTGCTACTAAGACCTATGGAAATCTTGGTTTGTTCGCTACTAAGACCTATGGAAATCTTGGTTTGTTCGCTACTAAGACCACTAGCTGATAACTTTTAAAAGATATAAATGTGAAAGAGTTTTCTTTGTCTTGACCCTTCAAAAATGGTATAAAAGCTCTGTATTAACTAGCATTAAATTGTCATCTGATCAAGAGACAGGTGTCCGTGTATATGATCTTCGTTCGTTGCCTATCCGTCTCTCCTTCGACACTTCCCACGACCCTTGCAGGGCGGGCCCCCGCACAGCCTGACACAGCCTCATCATCCTTTGTTCTATTCGGCCAGTTTAGAATTTGGCATCTTGTGGGGTCCATGGGAAAAATACTTTGGGCTGGGCATGGTGGCTCACACCTGCCGTCCTAACACTTTGGGAGGCTGAGGGGGGGAGGGTGGCTTGAGCCTAGGAGTTTGAGACCAGCCTGGGCAATATAATGAGACCTTATCTCTACAAAAAAATGTAAAAGAACAAACAGCCAGGTGCGGTGGCGCTCGCCTATAGTCCCAACTAGGAAGGATCACCTGAGCCCAGGAGGTCGAGGCTGCGGTGAATTGTAATCTTGCCACTGTACTCCAGCCTTGGGCAACAGGAGACCCCAACTCAAAAAAAATGTTTTAATTGACTTTGGACCCAACTGAAGTGCCCAGAAAACATGTCCTTCCTCACCTGTCAGTTACCTCCGATACCACAGTCACCAGGAAGTATCTCTGAGTCTCTGTCTCTGTCACAGCCTCAACACACTCTTGCACCCACACTCTTGGACTCCCCCTTGGAAGTGTGCATGTTCTGTTATCTGTGCGGTCAGTCCCGGTCAGAAATCCACTTGGGGGTCTTTGGTTCCTTTTTTATGGCCACTGTTTTCTAACTAGGCAAATACTAAAAATCACTCTTTCCTGTCAAAGGTCATTGCTTAATGATACTTATTGTAGTGTTTTTATAGCAGCAAAAAACAGCCAACCTCAGTACCCATCAATGGCGAACTGACTAAAACTGGTTGGCCTTAATACAGCCTCTGAAGGGCACGGGCTTAGTCTTTTAACAGCATAGGAAGTTGCACAGAACATCATGTTCAGTACAAACCGCAGGGCATGGGCTGATGTTATAACACAGAGGATGACAGTTTTGTAAAGTGACAGCAGGCCAGCAAACTCCCTCTCTTTGCTCCCCTCCCCGAAGCGCATGCCAGGATGCCTGGGAAGGAGGCCTGAGAGCAATGAGCATCAGGCTCAGGGAGAGATTATGGATGATTTAAATTGGGGTCCTTATTTTTATTTTTTTGAGTCAGAGTCTCACCCCGTCGCCCAGGCTGGAGTGCAGTGGCACGCTCACGGCCACTGCAACCTCGACCTGCTGGGCTCAGGGGATCCTTCCGCCTCAGCCTTTCAAGTAGCTGGAACCACAGGCATGCGCCACCATGCCCGGTTAATTCTTTTTATTTATTGTAGAGACGAGCTCTCGCCATGTTGCTCAGGCTGGTCTCGAACCCTTTTTTATTTTCGATAATAAACATGTAGTCCTTCATCCCTAGGAAAACGCATTATGGAAAAATGAAGTCTGCTGGCTGGCAGGGAAGGGCCAGTGGGCTAGGACGTTATGGGGAAATGAGCAGCCACCCAAGAGACTGCAAGTGGACCTTAACAGATGCCGCTGTGCCAGGGAGAGAAAGGAGACACTGCCTCTCCCTCCTCACCGCCCCTGGGGAGATGGCGCTCTCCCAGGAAGGGCAGTGGGTGCCTCCGAGAAGAAAGAGCTGAGGCACTTCCAGCCTGAGGCCTGTGGGGACGGCTCCTGGGAGAGTGTCTCTGAGCTCCTCCAGGGCAGGGACAGCTGCTCTGTGTAGTCAGAGAGTGGGGGAAAGCAGGCCGCTCCTGCAGACCCTGATTCCTCCCCCAGGATTTTGGCAGTCTATAAAACCAGACACCTTGGCCGGGTGCAGAGCCTCACACCTGTCATCCCAGCGCTTTGGGAGGCCGAGGCGGGAGGGTTGCTTGATCACAGAAGTTTGAGACCAGTCTGGGCAACATAGCAAGACCTCATTCTCTACAAAAAAAAAATGTAAAAACTAGCCAGGTGTGGTGACATGTGCCTGTAGGCCCAGCTACTTGGGAGGCAGAGGTGGAAGGATCGCTTGAGCCCAGGAGGTCGAGGCTGTGGTGAATCGTGACTATGCACTGCAACTTGACAGAGGGAGACCCCGACTCAAAAGAAAAGAAAAGAAACAGGCATCTTTAGGATTCCCAAGGTAAACTCATGGGAACAGACACCCAACAGCTAATATCCTACTTCCTGCCGGCCCGGAGTTGGAACAAAGGGTTGTAAACCAAAGCCACACAACTTGACCACGCTGGTCCAGGCCCTCCTGTTAGCCTCAAAGCTCTTCCCGGACTCTAAGGCAGGCCCTTGAGACCCAGAGAAGTCCCTGGATGTGGCCAAGCTCATGAGTGGCCTCTCACTTCCCTGGGCTCCTCTCACAGAGCCGGCGTCAGGGACGCATAGCGCCACAAGGCTGGCGTGGCACCCACCTAAGCGCAGGATGGAAAAGAAGAGCATCCAGAAGAGACCCAGCAGCGGGGCGAAGGTGGCCTGGAAGACAGCCGCCATGTGGATCTGCTCGTTCAGCTTGGTGGGGGCGTAGGAATAGTACATATTGTAGCGATCTGTCAGGTGTTTCATGCATAGGTACAGCAGCCCTGGGCCGGGAGACAGGGACACATTCAGTGACTACTTCTGCGGCGTCCCCACAGCCTGAGAAGCCAGGCCTAGGGCTGTCAGGGCAACAAGAGCCCCAGCCGGGCTGCGGGAGCTCTGCGATGCTGACTCTGGGACCAGCAGCTGCCCGTGAACCCCAGCTCGGTGGAGTGCCATTCACTCATGCGTTCATTCAACAAACACTGCATGTCAGCATCCATCTCCCCTCAGTTCCCCCACCACCATCCCGGCCCCGACACCTCCCGCTGCAGGTTGTCCCGGGGCTCTCCATGCTCCTGGAGGTGGCCTGGAGTTGGGGGCTCCGTCCTCCCCTCCGTCTGAGGTGTGCAGTCCCGGGCGCGCCTCAGGGATGACTCACCAAAGGGGACGATAATGGGACAGGTGATGCTATAGGCCATCACCACGCTGAACACGTTCATCATCCAGGCATACTCTCGCCCATACTGGAAGTCCGTGGCCTGGTTCTGGGGCAGGAGGCAGGGGTCACCCTGAGGCCACCCGGGTCCCTGACCTTGGCTGCACGTGGGCCTCCTGGGGTCCGTGAATGCAGCATCTGTCCACAGCCTCCCTCCAACCCTCGGCCCCGTGGCGCTCCCCGCAGTCCCCCTCCCAGGAGAAGCCGAAGGCTGTGCCCAGGGAAGGGCCCGGCCTTACCTTTCTGATGTGGGCTCGCTCCGGCTCTGAGCGGGAGAAGAAGAGGCGGATGCTGTAACAGAAGAGGGACCCCAGGCGCAGCAGCTCCATGCCCGTGCCGAGTAGGGACGCCGTGATCACGTAGCTGACGAAGAAGGCGCCATTGTCCGGCAGGAACACACACCTGGTGGTGGGGGAGAGGGGATGGCACCACGGAAGCCGGGGACAGGGACAGGAGAGAGGCGTGGAAAGGGAGGCAGAGAGGACGAGGAAAACAGCAGAGGAAGTGGGGACAGGGTGGAGACACAGGGAGACTCTCCAGGCCTCTCCCCAGCCCGGGGTCAGGTAACAGCAGGCCTGTGAGCCGGGGTGGGTGGACCCCCTGACATGTGGGTGTGTCAGGGGACGCCTGCACTGGCTTGATCCAAAGCAGGGGTTTCTGACCCAGGTTCACAGACTCTGGAGAGTCCGTGAGTGGGATACTGAGGGTCTGTGACCTTGGATGGGAAAAAAAAGGATATCGTTATTTTCATGAATCTCTAACGTTAATGTAACTTTTCCTTCCATTGAGAATGTGGGCTGGGGAGACACCTGTTATCAACAAGGGTGCGTAAACGAAGCAAATTTGTATACCTAACCCTTAACTGTACGCCACAATATCATAATTAAAAATATTGATTAAAAAGAAAGAAAAGAACGTGGGCAACACATCCCAGTCACATTAGCTGTCTGTTGATGTGACTTTGTCCCCCATTGAAAGCAGGTGTTTCACATCACACTGCGTCACTGCTGACACCCTACAATGTCCTGCGTGCTCACCACCAGTTCAAGAAGACGGCAGTAGCTGGCCGGGCCCACATGACATGTGGCCAAGAGGCTCCTGTCTACAGATGAGTATTGGGTGTAGCTGGTCCACTCTGGCTAGGTCATCCGGCCTGAAATCTCTGCTGCTTTCCAGAGTCCTTACCTATGCAATCCTGTCAACTTCCTTGAAAGGAGACAGCTCTAAGTCTATGGACATATTTCAGAACTCCTTCAAAAGCTCTTCTTTCTTGGTGGCATCAAAGCTGAGTTATGAGCTTACAACCTCCCTTCCTTCCTTCCTTCCTTCCCTCCCTCCCTCCTCCCTTCCTTTCTTTCTTTCTCCTTTTCTTTCCCCCTTTCTCCCCCTCCCTCCTTCCCTCCCTTCCTTCTTTTTGAGAGAGTCTTAATCTGTCACCCAGTCTGAAGTGCAGTGGCACGATCACAGCTCACTGCAGGCTCACACTCCTGGGTTCAGTCGACCCTCCCAACTCAGCCTTCCAAGCAGCTAGGACTACAGGTTTGTACCACCATGCCTGGCTGCTTCTTTGATTTTTTTGTATAGATGAGGTCTCGCAATATTGCCCAGGCTAGTCTCAAACTCTTGGGCTCATGCAATCTTCCAAACTCGGCCTCCCATCGTACTGGGATTACAGGTGTGAGCCACTGTGCCTGGCCCCTTTTCTTTCTCAGATATAAGCCATACTGAAGATAGTGGCCTAGTCAAAGATGAACTTATTTGTCTGAGGAAAAAACCAACTTGTGACAATGATAATTCAATTGCAGAAACCCTGGGGAGGGGGCACATAACATCAATCAGGGTACCTGATCTCAAACCAGACAAAATGGGGACCAAAGGGAGACTCAAACTTTATCTGTACGATGTCCACTTGTGTACCTAATCCTGAATTGTACCTCACATCTTTAGAATAATATATACATAAAGAAACCTTGGAGAATGTTGGCCCTTGTCTGCCCTGGACACAGGAAGAGAAGGGAACACGCTATTCATTTGGCATCTCTGTGTTAAAGAGACAATACCAAGCATACTCGGGATCCTTGCAGTTTCAGTGCCTGACGTAAGCCTTGTGCTTGGCCAGAGGAAAAGCCGGTAAGGATTTCTGTTACAAAAAACCTTTTGGCTTGCTGCCTAGTGGGGTGGTAGGAACTTTCAGTGCAGGAAATAACTTTTGAGACACATGCAGCCTGCAGGTCAAAGCATGCCACCTGCTTGAGATATGGCAAGCTGTAACTTATCTTTTGAAAACTGAGATTTTTGACACTTGTAACCACCACAACAAAAAATCTCAGTTGGCTGCATGTCCAACATGATCTGCATGTTGTCTTGCCAAAACGCTCCCCTAATTTAATTTATGCACTTATTCAGCTAAGTAATATCAGCTTTCACACTGATGTTTCTAAAATGATAAATCGTAACATTAGCCTACCTACATTTAAGGCGCAATAGCTTATTACGATGTGTGAATAAAAACTGTGTCACAAATTGGATTTTTAAAAGTTTTTGACAATTATATTTCGGTGTAACTGGTTTTCTTTGCAGTCCACGTATTTTGCACACTTAAAGGCATCATTCAGAGCACACGTAAAACTGGCAGAGTCTGAGTAAGTTCTGTGGGTTGTACCTATGTCAGTTTCCTGGTTCTGATATTGAACTACAGTTATGCAAAATGTTACTACTGGAGGAAGCTGGATAAAGGGTGTCTGGGACAGTCCCCTGCCCATATATTTTTTGGGGGCAACTCCCTCTGAGTCTACAATCGTTTCGAAAGCATCATTCTGAGAAGGGGTCCTTGGGCTTTTCCAGATCTCCCAAAGGATCCTGGCACAGGAAAGGAGACACGGCTGCCTGAGGAGGGTGCTCTCGCGCATCTGTCTTCACCTCTGTGAGCACATTCAGGTATGCTCAGAGACGGGCACACCACCCTTCCCACGTGAACACACAGCAGCCCCAGCATGCGCTTGGGAGTACTCACTGGAACCGGATGGATGCCTGCTCCAGATAGTAGATGTCAAAGAGCCAGCGGAAAAAGACATCCAAACTAGAAGCAAGGACAAGGCCGGCCCTTCAGTTGACAAGCCTGTGAGCTAAGGTCTAGGGCTCAGTTCCTCCTTGCGGGTTTCCCTCCTTCCATCCTCCCTGCCCGGTCTTCCAAGACTCTTGCTTCTTAACAGCCGACAGGTCCACCCTGCCCTCTTCCTTCCTACTGCTGGGCCATTCCTGCTCTGAACCCCTGTCCTTTCCGCTCAAGGCCACTTCCTCCGGCCACTTCCCCACAGCGCTCTCTCCCACTTCCGAGTTTCTCCTGCTTGCTGGCTAGGTCCTTCCCGCCCGGGGCTGTCGGAGGCTAGGAGGCACGCCTTGCCTCTCTGAGGGTCAAGTTTATGGCTGACATGTTAGAGTTTACGTGATGCCTGGCTCACGCTACACCCATGACAGCGCTCGGTTGTCATCTGAGGTGTGGGTTTGCTGCCGCCACCGGCAGGCCTACAGTTTCTGAAAGAGGAGGTTTGAACGCTAAGGCGAGCCTGACCTGTGGGGGACATTTGGAAGGAGGGGTACCTGGTCAGTCCCATCGAGGGCAGAATGACCACCATGAACACCAGAAAGACATAGCACTTGTGCACTATGATCAGATTCTGACTGGACCTAGAAGGAAACAGAGGGATAGTCATCAGTGTGTATGCCCTAACAAGAACCAAAGGCCAACTACATAACAGGGAGTCGCAGGGGAGAGTTCATGTGGTGACTCTGGGACACTGATCTAATCATGTATACCAATGCCATCTCCACTCAGCACTGTGCACTGTGTTGCATCTGGGAGCGGCAGGAAAGAAGAGTATGATCAGCTAGTGATGTCTGCCCTGGACACAGGCAGGGAAGGGAACGTGCTATTCATTTGACATCTCTGTGTTAAAGAGACAGTTTCAATGCCCGACATAAGCCTTGTGCTTGGCCAGAGGGAAGGTCAGTAAGATTTCTGTTACAGAAAACCTTTTGGCTTGCTGCCTGGTGGGGTGGTAGGAACTTCTAGTGCAGGAAATAACTGTTGAGACACGTGCACCCTCCAGGCCAAAACATGCCAGAGATAGGGCAAATACTATCTACTTACACCATGGAACCTTCAGGGCTCACAGATGGGGACACTCCTGATTGCTTAAAACACTGGCACTGTGTGTGCCATGTGTATCAACCGTCGAATGAGCTCATGGCCCCTCTGTGTGGCTGAAGCCTGCTGGCGTTCCCAAACGTATCTTCTCCTGTGCTTTCTGCCGGGAATTCCTGGCACTGCCTGGCTCGTGCCCACAGCTCCATCCCCTCAGTATATGGCTGGGGGCTCTGGGAGCAGCCCAGGCTTGGCTTGGGCTCCACACCCTCAGATGGTGACCCTGTCTCAGCTTCCCTGAGGCCAGAGGTCCAGAGATAACCTGCTCTTCCTTCCAGAGATAAAACACCTGTTGGTCTTTGGGCCAGTTTAGGCTATCACCATCCCGTATGAATTCTCCTCCTTAGGCCAAGGGGGGAGGGAGGTGCCAAGTGCCGGGCTGATGGGGGTGGGGGATAGGGCAGGGGCAGAGGCTGGGGACACAGCGGGACTGGGAGAGGGCCTGGTCACCTGGTCCAGTGGGCCTCGAGGAAGGCGGAGAGGTAGACAATCAGAGGCAGGATCACTGTAAAAGCCCAGAGCATCAGGGAGGGGAAGAACTGGGTCACGATCGGGCTCTGGGGGGCAGAGGGCAGCGGCAGGAGAGATGTCAGTGTGAGAAACCCCCTCCCCGGCCTCTCCTCCAGTTCAGCCCCGGGCGGGCATGCTTTCCTAGAGGCTGCCGAGGGGGCCTGGATTTTCTCATGGGCCCTCCTGGCCAGAAGTCGGCCCGGCTGCAGGCAGGCAGATGCCGACACCCCAAGGTCGAGTGGAGTCCCCGGGGGGCCAGGGCCTTCTGGGCTGAGGTCATGGAGGGGCAGGCTGGATGACTTCACCCTAAGGCTGGGAATGCTGCCTTTGCTAGGACAACATGTCAGCAGAAGAGTGGGAGGGCAGTCGGGCGTGGGGGGCAGCGGAAGGGCAGCTGGGGGTGCGGGGGGGTGGATGTGGGAGCGGGCGGGCAGTGGGGGCGGAGTGGGAGGGCTGTGGGGAGAGCTGGGTGGTGGTGGGAGTGGGAAGGTGAGAGGGGTGAGGGGGCAGTAGGAGAGAAGCAGAAGGGGGTGGAGGGAGAGTGGCACTCCCAGAAGGCACGTTGCCTGAGACCTCTTCTGAAGTCGACAGACTGGACGAAAGTCAGCAGCAGAAATAGCGCGACTTGACTGGGGGTGTGTGTGCAAGTGTGAGTCGCAGAAGCAGGAAATGGGCCAGTAGGGGGCGTAACCTGCCTTCAGGGATGGCTTCCCCAAGACGGCCAGTGGGAGACACCCCCTGAGCTCAGGGATGGCTCCTCCTGGGAGGGCCCCGCCTAGAGGGGAGGTGTCTGGAGGTGAAGGCGGGCCTGGAGTTCCCGCTTCTCTCCAGGGCAGTGTTAGGGCTCACTTCACTCTCACCCTCTCAACCCACCACTCAGAACAGGAGCTCCACCCTGGAGAGCTCAGGGAGGCCAGGGCCGCGCTCACTTGCCCCACACCCACCACACCCTCAGACCCTGAGCTGGCTGGGGCGACCCTCTGAACCCCACAGCTGGACCACCCGTGCCCCCAACCCCCCCTCAGCACCTGCCTGCACTCCCCTTCCCCTTCCTCTCCAGCCCAGCTCCCTTGGAAAAAGCCAACCCTACCCCGCCATCCACACATGGCCACCTCCTCAGTGTCAGGCTGTGCGGGCTCCGCGGCCCCATCCCGGGGGCCCCCTCCCACCTCGCCTGAGTTCCTCCTCGAGCTCCCTGGGGCCCCCAGGCCTGGCCTGAGCGGAGGAGGCACCTGCAGCTTCTCGAGGGGGCGGGTGACGTTGTACATGTCGATGGTGTTGATGATGATGGCGGGTGTGGTGAGGAAGAAGAAGAGGAAGAAGAGGAAGATGTTGATCGCCAAGAAGCGAGCCCACCATAAGAATCGGCGGACAGACAGGTGCTGCCTGGGGAAGGAGGGAGTGGGGAGGCACTTGGGGACACCCGTCCTTAGGGTGCGCCCACGCACCATTCCTGCAGGCCTGCCGCGCTAACGCAGCCCCTGGCCCAGGCCCGCATGCCAAGGCCTGGACATGCCCCGCTCCCCGTCACACCATTTGTCAAGGCTCTGAGCATACCGCATAGGTGGGCACAGAGGGAAGTGAGTTATAACTGCAGGAAAAACCTCCTCCCCAAAGGGGGGGTGCCTTCCACGTTTGTGGTGCTCACGGGAGCACGTGGCATGGCCCAGTGCGGTCTGTATTTGGACAGTGCTGGGCTTGTTCCCATGAAGTCTCTGTTGGGCAATACCGCGGCGGAGAGACAGGACAGGTCCTTCCGTCTCGGAGGCGCTCAGAGGAACAGGGAGGGACCAGGGAGGCTTACCAAATGATGTCTTTGGGGTGTGGGGCCGGAGCGACCCTCCAGTGATAGGATTTGACAGTGGTGGTCACCGAGGACTGCTGGGGGTGCACACCGCACTGGACGAACTTGTAATCCTCCCGGATGCTGCAGATGGGGAGAGGAGGGGGAGACCAAGGTCTGGGAGTGGATGGAGGATGGGCTCAGGAGGGAGGGTCCCATGTCACGGTCCCAGGCCACTGTGGAGGTCCCACAGATGGGGGTTCATCCCCTGCCTGGGGACTCGTGAAGCCTTGCTATGCCTCCCAGACCTTAGGGGGGACAGTTCCCAAGACCCAGTATCTGGAGGAAAGGGGCATTTGAGGGTGCCTAGACTTTCCAGAAGGCGAGGGGGGGGACACTTCTCAGGCACTGCCTTTGTCCCTTAATGGCAGTGACAGCACACGGACATGCACTTTGAGATTGACAGGGAAGGTACTAATTTTAGTCCCTCTCTCTCTCTCTCTCTTTTGAGACAGGGTCTCACTCTGTCACCCAGGCTGGAGTGTGATGGTGCCATCATGGCTCACTGCAGCCTCAAACTCCTGGGCTCAAGTGATCCTCGCGCCTAGCTTCCTTAGTAGCTGAGACTACAGCCAGGCACCACCAGATCTGGCTAATTTTTAAAATTTTTATTTTTGTAGAGATGAGGTCTTGCCACGCTGCCCAGGCTAGTCTCAAACACCTAGCTTCAAGCGATCCTCCCACCTCAGCCTCCCAAAGCATTGGGATAACATCATCTTCATTCACCTTCATCCTAATATCAATAGCTATCAATTATTGACTTCTTTCTGTGTGCTTAGGACTGTGCTAATGAGTGATCAATATAATCTCGGCCGGGCATGGTGGCTTACATCTAGTCCTAGCACTTTGGGAGACCAAAGCAGGAGGATTACTTGAGCCTAGGAGTTCAAGGACAGCCTGGGCAACATAGCGAAACCTCATCACTACAAAAAAAATCAAAAAATTAGCTGGGCATGGTGGTGCATGCCTGTAGGCCCAGCTGCTCGGGAGCCTGAGGTGGAGGGATCGCCTGAGCCCAGCAGGTCGAGGCTGCAGTGAGCCATGATCATGCCTGGGCAACAGAGTGAGACTCCTACTCAAAAAAAAGGAAAAGGGGAAAAAAAGTACACACACACACACACACACACACACACACACACACACACACCCTCAACTGCACAGACTACTCAGGGGGGGTGCCTGGAGACACAACCACAGAGGGCAGATGCTGGCCCTGGAGTGGCCTCTGGGACTCTAATTCACACCTGCTGTGATTCTGTCTCAGGTCCCCTCTACCAAACAAGGGAAGTCCCAGAAAATGAACAGTGTTGCCTTCTGTGGGTGTGTTGCTTTATACAACACATGCATTAAATAGAACACACATCTCTTGTCAGCCCTCTGCGAGGTGGACAGGAAGGTGTCAGGAACCAAGTGTGACAGATACCGAAGTGTTAGAATGTAAGCGGCTTGCCAAAGTGTGCGTCACTGTTTGCAGCTAAAACCTAGGCGTTTCCATCTTCCTTTACGGGGTGTGGGCGGGTGAGGAAAGTGCCGTGTGGGATCAGGCTCCTGGGAGAAGGGATCCTGCAGTCCTTAACAGGCTGACTCTGGGGCTCCTTTGGGACTTTGGTCCAGTCCTTAGGATCCTTCCAGAGCATTCTGGAGTGGACATAATCTACTCCTTGTCGAGGTGGGGTTGCCAGAGGCTGATGCAGAGGAGAGGGGGGACCTCAGGGCTATGGAAGAGGGAAGCCCACAGCAGGACAGGGAGGGCACGTGGGCATCTCTGTCCTGTCTCTCATGGTGAGGAGGGGTGATGCGTGTGCACAGAGGGAGACGGTGGACGTCACACTCGTCACGGCCAGAGAGGGAACCAAGAGGCCAGAGGCCACTCTGACCTCTGTGCTGAAGCCAGGATGCTTGGAATTGAGGGCCCAGGGTCTGGCAGTCCTGGAGACCAGCAGGAGTCCAGAGGGCAGCCCCTTGGGGTGGGGCGGAGGGGAGACTGGAAGGCGGGGAGAGAAGCAGAGGTGCTGCTCGGGGCCAGCACCCACCGCTTCACCATCCTCGAGTCCTGGAAGGTGACAAACACCAGGTCCAGCCGCTTCAGCGGGACGCGGTTGAGCTCGGCGTTGAACTCGTCCGTCAGCTGCTCCTCCAGCTCACTGTAATACTGCTCCGCGTCTACCTGGGGCAGGAGGCGGCCCTCAGAGCGAGACCCAGGCCCTTCTCTCGGCAGCAGCCCAGAGGGTGGCGGCCTTGAGGCCTGGCACGGAGCCCAGGACCCCGGGGGGGCTCCCAACTTCCGCCTCTTGACTGGGACTGCCATCCACCCCCTGCCCTTAGATCTGGGAAAAGTGAGGTGTAGCCAGGGGCTGGGGGGCTTTCAGACTTGGACCCCAGAGAGGTGACAGAATGTGTCTGCAGCATTCCAGGAGAGGGGGCAATTCTTTTTCTGGACTGACTGGAGTTCAGCACTGTCCTGCAGCTGGAGTTCAAGTCTAGAGGCCCCTTCTAGCTACATGGTGGGTGATAAGGCAGGGCCTGGGGCCTTCAGATGTCCCTGTCCTATCTCTTGGGAAGCCTGAGCCTGGCAGCCTACGGTGGCCTGCTGTGCTCTGTCTGGTCCTCCCACCCAAGACCGGAAGGGGGACAAGAGACGCCTCCCTGGATAGCACTGGCAGGCTGTGGTTCAACAGGGAGGCGGGGGAGTGCTGCCGGGGTGGGGACGTGGGGTGCCGCAGCCCTGGGACAGACTTGAATAAGGCCTGACCCAGCCCCTTCTGTGCCACCCGTCCCCCCAGGCCAGCGCCAGCTACCTCCCTGAAGCAGGTCCAGCACTTGCAGAAGCACAGGCGGGAGCAGGGGTGGATCCGGATCATCACCTTCCCGGTCTTCTTGGCCATGGCTGTGTAGAAGAGCCGGCCCCGCATGGCGTGGCGTCTGCCCACAATGGGTGATGGAGGGAGGGCTTTAGGGTCAGGGGGCAGCCCATCCTCCCCTCCACCCACGGCCCAGGTCCTGACAGGCCCCGCTGTGGCCTCACCTCTGGTCGTCCAAGTCGATAAGGGTCCGGACGTCGTAGCAGAAGTGGACCCTGGTCACGACGCACCCGGGATAGGCCTCGCTACAGCCACAAACATGACACTGAGCTGGTCCGAGGGATGGTGACAGGTTGCCCCCACTTCTGTCCCGCGCACCAGCCCATGGAGTTAGGCGGCTCATTCTCCATTGGAGAATCTACCCCAGCTCTAAGGTTTGAACTTCAGTTTTGAACCCTGGCACTCTGAGAGTTGCTGAACCCTTCCCAGATGATCAGAACAGGGCTGGGCAGAGCCCCAACCCCCAGAAATCTGGAGAGGCATTCATAGGCGGCGATTAGCTCTGTGGGCCGTGCCCCTAAGGCTAGGAACCTGGGATCACAGAGGTGTCCCAAAAGGGGCTGCTCCAAACAGCTGTGGTCCAGGGGCTCCTCAGGCTCAGAAGTTGGAGCCCTGGGAAAGGAAGATTAGCTTCACCCACATCACTTCACCCATGCAGGAAATCCTGGCTTCAGAGGCCTGCCAGGCCCGTGGCTCTCCTGGTTCTCAAAAGTGAATCCTGAGCCAGGTCCCGGGACAGCCACTCCTGGGGAGTCCCAGCCCCACTGTCCTGTGCCAGCCCACTGCCCACCTGAGCACCCGGGTGGGGTCACTGGAGGAGGCAATTCATGCCTCAGCCCACCCGACCCACTTACTGAAAATGCTTGATGATAATTTCTGGGTCTTCGATGTCCGTGGGCACATAGGTGATCATCAGTGTCCTTGAGACCTGGGCGGGAAGGGACGTGGGCAGGAAGATTGCTGGCATCGGGTTTGCAGAGATCTGGGCTTTGGTGCCCAGAGCCCACTGGGGACAAGCCCATGGCTTGCAGTGGGCTGCTTGGTACCCAGGGATGTCTTGCTGAGTCAGCCAAGGGCCACCTCCCTGGCCTGCGGTGTCTCAGATGTGCCAGGAAGCCAGAGGTTGGCAGACTGTACCTCTGCTCTCTGTGAGGTGGGGGTGGAGGCACTGGGGATGGGGAGGTGGGGATAAGGGGGGCATTGGAGATATGGGAGTAGGGGTGAGGGGGTGGGGGAACTGGGGTGAGGGAGGTGGGGTGAGGGGATGTGGGAATTGAGAACAGGGAGGCGGAGCGAGGGGGTTGGGGAATTGGGGACGGGGGGGTGGGGGAAACTGGGAACAAGGAGGTGAGGGTGAGGGTGGGGGCATTGGGGGTGGGAGAGCTGGAGGTGGGGAGGTAGCGTGAGGGGTGGGTGAGTGGGGGTGGGAGGTGGGGATGCAGGGAGTGGATGCTTGGGAGCAGGCAGCGGGGGCAGGTGACTGTCTGCCAGGGCTGAGGGAGACTTGCCCTTCCCGGCGTGATGCCCCCCAGGACTTCCGGAAAGCCAGAGGGGAAGTGGGGAGGGGACTCTGGGAAGGGCCAGCGCTGTAGTTCTGCGTGTGCTGACCTTCTGGCTCTTCTTGGGCACGAACCCCAAGCTGTGATGAGCCATGAAGAAGAAGTTGACGATGAAGAACAGGAAGGACAGGAAGCTGTGCAGCCACAGGAGCTTACCCCTGACGGGAGGAGGGCAGCCAGGCTCAGAGCACTGCGGGGCAGGCTCGCAGACCACAGTCCAGACACAGACCTGCCGGGCAGTCTCCTGGAAGCCTCCCATCACAGTCTCCCATCTCCATCCCAGCCTCCTGGACCCCCGTCTCCATCCCAGTCTCCTGGACACCCTCCCGTCACGGTCTCCCTGGACCCCTCCATCTCCCATGACGGCCTCCTGGACGCCCCCGTCTCTACCACAGTCTCTGGGCCCCCACCTATCAGAGTCTCCTGAACGCCCCCATCACCCTGCACAGTCTCTCTGGATCCCCCATCCCAACCCATAAGCCTTCCCATGCTCCCTCTCCCACCCGACGTGCGGTCTTTCCAGGACCATCTTCTTGGAGTCCAGGCACTCAGGCACCTTAGAAGGGGGTGCCAGTGGTGGTCCCCCTGAAGCTAATAAGGGGGGGCATTTACTGATGCTTGCTGTGTGCAGATCCAGGCGGGACCCAGCGTCTCCCGGCATTTCCTCCCTGACTCTCACAGCCATGCACAAGCCGTGCCTGTGACTGTCTCCACTCAACCAAAAGGAACAGGGCTAGAGTGGGTGGGTGACCGGCAGAAGGTTCCTCACAGTAGTGGCGGCGCCAGGAGCTGCACCCAGAGCTGCAAAGTACTTGACTCTTCCCCACATGTCACCCTGCCAGCCTCTGTGGCTCATGCCCCCCATGACCACCCAGCAGACCCAGTGTGGAGGGACCTGGGGTCCTACGCAGCCTGGAGGCAGAAGGGCCTCCTCTGGGGTAGGAAGAGTGGAGGCACTTGGACCACCCATGCCATCTCTGCTCTCGATGCACGTGCTGCTGTCCCAAGACATCTGGCCAGGATTACTGTCCAAATAGGACCCGCCTTGTCAGGTGTGGCTTGAAGAGAAAGGCCACCCTGCTTCCAAATGTCTGCTCTGCTCCCATCTGGTGCCTGACGGTTCACATACCATTCCCAAGCTGGATGCCTCTGACCTCAGTTTCCATAGAGGGGCCCTGTACGGGTCTCCGAGGGACATTCTGGCTCTCTGCTGGGATGCACTCATGGGCACTGAGGGCTCCTTGCTCCTCCGTTAGAACTCACTTTTGTTGAGAAAGATGCAGGCACTGGGACCACCAACCAGTCTAGGGAAGGAGCCTGTCCCTGCTTTGGCTGGCTGCCCCAGGGGAGGAGCTGGCTGAAAGGGGAGGTGGGAGATGCCATGGCCATCCTGCCGCGCTTACAGTTGCGGCTAAGCCGGAAGCTCCAAGGTGTAGGGTAGGGCTGAGGAGCGGGGGCAGGGGTGTGGGAACCCCACTCTCACTTCTGGAACTGCTTCTGCAGCTCTGACAGGGAGTCCACCACGCCTGGCCCAGACACCTCGGGAGCCTCAGCACTGGCCAGCAGGGCCACATGTGGCCCAGAACAAATCGGTATGGCCATCGATTAGGTTGGTGGATGCTGAAACCCACGGTTCCTGGACTGCAGGGGAGGGAGTTTCAAGATCATGTCCAACACCCTTCCCCAACTGCAGACATGGAGAGGGACTGAAGGTCAAAGCAGGAGGGTGCATTGCCCCAGACCCAGGCCCAACTAATGGCAGAAGTGGGCACAAACCCAACTCCCACAATTCCCCTGTCCTTCTGCTGTGGGTCTCAGAAGGGGAGGATTCTCAGGTCTGCACTCAGGCATAGGAGGACCAGCTTGGACCTAAGCCTGGGCAGGGAAACACTCTTCAGCCTCTCTGTCCAGGGTCTCTGCCTCTTGGGACACACTAAGCAAATGGGACCATGTCTCCAGGTCTTCAGGAGTGGCCGGTTTGGGTAGTTCCGTTTATGACCGATGGGGACACAGAAGCACCAAGAGTCCCACCCCCCAAGAGTTGTCCCACTCAGGACCTAGATTCCCAGGAAAACAGGTCTTTGTTCCCAGCAAGGTGGGGCTCCTGGTACAGACCGACATGTGAGGCCTCTCTCCACCAGCACCCCAGCCAGCGCAACGGGAGGTGAGAAGATTAGGTACCTACTCTGTGGAGACATTGGCAATGGTGGTCCGACCAAAGTGACTCCTCGATTCTGAAAGAGAACAGAGTTGCTAACCTTGAACCTGGCTCCGCGACAGCCACGGGGTGCCAGAATTCAAGGTTTCCGGATGAGTGCCGGGGGTCTAGAGTTTGTCCCCAACTTCCAACAAAAACCTCAGAGGTTTCTTCTCCCTGGCACTGCTGACTGGGGCTCTCCACAAGAAAGCAAGACCGAGTCTGTGTGGTATGCCCAGGGCATGACAGGCATATAATTCACACCCAGTGAATGCTGGTTGAAGGAACCGCTATCCATCCACAAGCACAACGATGAAATTAGCAACACCATGACCACTAACAGCATCCAGAAAATATGATGCTGCCTCGTTCAAACAGAGCAAATCCTTTTGACTAAATATATCGGTTTTCCAGGTCACGCACATCTAGGTTTTGTGAAATGTGCCCAAAAATTCAGCATTCTATGATCCTCGCAAACACATCAGCTCTTGGAATGAGAATCTGGAGAGACAGGGCTCAGATGGTTATTTGCTCTGCTGATGGAATTTGGTGGCACGGACATTCAATGTGCTACACTGAATTAATGAAGGTCTACCTCTGGCCAAAGAGAAACAGCTAAAAACCTGGGGAACCGAGGTAAAGCTGGCTGCCCCTAGGCACAAAGGTGCTCTTGGGCACCAGCCAGCTGTACAGGCTTCATTCAGCCCGTGCATCTCGATTCCATGCTGCAGTTCACTGAGCACCCCCAGGTATCAGGCACTGTGCTAGGCCCTTGGTGTGTTATTATCCAGTCCTCAAGATAGCTGAGGAACCCGAGGTCTGGGAGACTGATCTGCCAAATATAAGATTAAATAACTCGTCCATTTGAGCCATGAAATTTTCTGGGAAGCAGACGTAGGCAAAGTTGTGGAGCCAAGATTTTTCTGTCTTAGAAGCCAAGGCCTTGTCCATGATGCTATTTTGTCTGAAGGACTTATCCTGTTCCAGTGAGGGTGGATGAAGTCCTATGAGACAAATTCTGCCCTTACAGGGCTGTGGCCACCGGATGGGTTCAGGGACCTCTGTAGTGGGTCACAGGTCACAAAAGGGCTTCCCTGGTGCAACGGCTGCCCAGGTTGTGTGGAATATAAATACGCACTCCGTTTCAAGCTGAATTAATGCTATACACCCACTGTGTGCCAGCCCCTGGGTCAAACTCGTGACAAAGGAGGGGTCATCATCAGTCCCCATGTGAGAGAACAGAAGCATGCCTTGTCTACGGTCACAGACAACACATTTCCAGAGGCAGGACTAAGACCTAGACTTCCAGACGCCCCAGGGGCCCTCTCCATCCGGCTGCCCCAGCTGCCTCTCCCGTCTGGCGGCTGCCAGGGCCTGCTGAGCTCCGCCTACCCAGAACAGTCCCCATGTAGTTGAGGGGCAGGATGACGCCCAGGGAGGGGATGCAGATGATGAACACGAAGATGATGAGATGGTACTGGAACGTTATGTAGATGCGTGCGTCGTCCCCACACTTGCTGATCAGGTCCTCGTTCCTGGAAGAAACCCACAATGGGACATGCCTCAGGAGCTACGCAGCCACAGTGGATGCTGGGGGAGGCGAAGGAAAGGGAGGGCAGATGATCACTCCACCCTAAGCCTTCATCTCCCTTCTTCTCAAAGCCCCTGTTGTATCCAAAGTGTGTTTCAGGTGAATTTCACAGCCATATCAAGGGCAGAGGTTGACAGAGACACACGCTCTTTTTTTATTGTTTTGAGTTGGAGTCTTACTCTGTTGCTCAGACTGGAGTGCCGTGGGATGTCACAACCACTGCAGCCTTGACCTCCCGGGCTCAGGCGATCCTTCTGCCTCAGCCTTCCAAGGAGCTGGAACTACAAGCATGCACCACCATGCCCGGCTGGTTTTTTGATTTATTGTAAAGAGGAGGTCTCACCAAGTTGCCCAGGCTGGTCTCGAACTCGTGGGCTCAGGCAATCCTCCCACCCAAAGTTCTGGGATTATAGGTGTGAGCCACCGCATCCGGACTTTTACAACTTTTTAAAATATAGAGACAAGGTCTTGCTATGTTGCCTAGGCTGGTCTCAAACTCCTGAGCTCAACAATCCTCCCACCTTGGCATCTCAAAATGCTGGGATTACAAGTGTGAGCGACCATACCCAGCTGAGCTGTATCCTATTTTTTTTTTACAAAAAAGGAACACTTGAAAATCACAATGAGCTAATAAACTATCACGCCACATTGCCAGACCATCAAAGTTGGAAAGTTGGACAACACCAAGTATTGGTGAGGAAGTGGGGCACTGGGATTCTCCTGCACTCACGGGGGTACACACTGGCACCGTCACGTTGGAGAACAGTGGCATTATCTACTGAAATTGAATACACGCAAACTCTAGGACCTAGCAATTCCACTCCTAAATTTATGCACAAAAGAAATACATGTGCATCAAGATGACGTGTGCATCAAGATACATGTATACGAATTTCATAGATGGGCTGGGCGCGGTAGCTTGTGCCTGTAATTCCATCACTTTGGGAGGCCATGGTGGGAGGACTGTTTGAGTCCAGAAGTTCGAGACCAGTCTGGGCAACACAGTGAGACCTTGTCTCTACAAAAAATGAAACAATTAGGAATAGCAGCGTGTGTCTGAAGTCCCAGCTACTCAGGAGGCTGAGGCAGAAGGATAGCCTAAGCCCAGGAGGTTGAGGCTGATGTGAGCTGTGATCGTGCCACTGCACTCCAGCCTGGATGACAGAGTGAGACCCCAACTCATTTAAAAAAAAAAAAGAATCTCATAGATGCATTATCTGTAACGTCCCCAAACTGGAAACAACCTACATGTCAATCAAAGGTGAAATGGACACAAGAACTGTGAAACACACACACACACAATAAAATGCTATACAGTGATAAAATGAATGACTCATAGCTGAACCTCACAAATACAATGATCATGCTGCATATCATCCCGCGTTCCCTGCTCAAAAGTCCTAATGGGCTCCCTGCTGTCTCTAAGATCCTCAGCAGAGCAGCCAAGATCCCAGCCAACCCCTCCAGCCCAATCTTTGACCCCCACTTACCGGTGCCCTTCTAGCCATACCAGAAGATGGACCATACTCTCTACTCATCTCTGTGGCACATTTAGGCTCACACAGTCCTTTACTTCTGATATGCCCTCTATCCACATCACACCTGTCAAAACTCTTCCCATCCTTCAAGGCCCAGCTCCAAATTACACTTTTCCTGAACTCCCCCCGCCGCCCAGTTAGAATTCATTCCTCTCTTTCCCAAATGTCCTCTGTGTGGCAATGATGACCTCCCCAGTGAGAATGCTGTGTAGGGCATCTTGCTAACCTTTGCTTCTCCAGCTCGACTGCACGGGTTTGTGCAAGGGGACTATGGTTGACTTATCCCTGCTCAGTCACTGCACTAGTGTCTTCTAGGACACTGTTCTCAAGGGGGTGCTGATGCCCGTGCAATGCCCTGCCTTCCCGGACAATGGGCTTCTGGTGGTGGAGCCTTCCTGTCAATAGGAGTCTGGTGGGGGTGGATGTTTGAAGGACGGGAAGGGCAGGACAGATGGGAGAGCCCAGGAGCGTGCAGGGCTTTGAGGTGAGGCTGTATGCACATGTGCATGTATGTGTGTGTGTGTGTGCCCGTGTGTGTGCCTGTGTGTTCATACACACAGAGGGAACACAGAGCTTGGATAAATGTCTATGCGGTTGAAGCGAGTGAACGTGCGGGGACATTGGGAGGAAACAGGCAACTTGGGGTCTCCATGCTTGTAAATGGGGCCTGGCACTAAAGAGACCCTGATGTGTGGAGGGTGAGGCTGTCCCTCTGCTCTCCGGGCCTGGAGACCATGAGAGGATGTCTGCCCTCTGCCCTCTTGACAAATATGACAAGTGATGTTCTCAGCATGCAAGAGAGATTTCTTTTTCCTGGTGTGGAGTTCACAAGAGCAGTTTCACAAGCACGTGAGGAATGGTCTAGCTATTAAAAGCAGTCCTACCCCGAGGCAGTGGCCAAGACACTTGGGCAATAGCCACATCCAGTGCCCATTTCACCAACTGTAACCTGGGCAAGTGTCCTCTGCCTGTGCTGGGCTGAGGGGCGCAGGGCTCAAGTCTTGGTCCCGAGCTGGGGGCTGCTAACCCCACCAGAAGATCCCCCCTCCAAGGCAGCACTCACAGGCTCTGGAGCTCGGCACTTACTTCATGCTGACGCTGTTGAAGAACCAGGAGCAGAAGCCCTGGGGCAAGGAAAGAAATCGTGAGAAAACCTGGTGGTTGCCCCGCCTGACTCTAGGTACCCAGGCAGCCCGAGGGTCAGCCGAGGCAGCGGTGGCAATGTCCCACTGGCCTCCTTCCCAGGAAGGACACAAAGGCACGGTCTGGAATAGTGGTGACCATTGAGGGAACGGTTTCCCTGGAAGCGAGTGGACATCTCTGCCCTCCTGTGATAGGAATGGGACTTAGAAGGTGGCCCTTGGATGGCAGGGGGAAAGGGCCCCTTCTGGGGTAGACATCTGTTGCTTTCCCCCTGCCCCTTGTTGCTTCCTTCTGGGCCATGCCCCTCCCTGGATGCATGTGGTCTAATGGGTTGCCCATCGAGTAGGAGTTTACTGTCAGTGATTGGCTGGCCAATGGAAACAGGACCCAAGTGGGGCCAATTAAAAATTCCCTTAAGGAAGCCAGGTATGGCGGCATGCATCTGTAATCCCAGCAACTTGGGAGACTGAGGTGGGAGGATGGCTTGAGCCCAGGAGTTTTAGAGTCCAGCCTGGGCAATATAGCGAGACCTGGTTTCTTTAAAAGAAAGAAAAAAGGCCTCAAGTGGATTGATATGGGAGCTGGGGGACAGAAGGTCTCTCTCCCTCGGTCTTCCTGCACAAGGGCCTAGGGTGGTTTGGTGCCACCTTCGATGCCACATGTGGGGAGCTTGTCTGAAGAGAAAGCCAGCGCAGGGGAGAAAGGACAAGCGAGGGAGGTCCTGGTGAAACTGCTGGACGTCTGGGGTCTAGTTGGGCCTGCAGAAGTTGCGTTCCTTGGACTTCCCCACACTTGAGCCACAAATTAGCCTTTTGTTGTAAAAAAAAAGTTTGGGCGGGTTTCTTCTCTGGCTCTAAGAGCCCTATTCTGTTGAAGATGCCTTTCTCTCTCAGGGGCTTGTTGGCTGGAGTTTCAGGGTGGTGGCTTCAGCCATGGGAGGTTGATGGAGACCTAGTGTCAGCGTGGGAAGGGGGCACCTGAGGGTGGGCAGGGCCCGTGGCTCTGAAAGCTGCCTGAGCTGGTAGCTGGTTAAGTTCCCCTGGTGCTCACTTCCTTTTGGGGTCCAAGAGGGCTTAGCAAAGCCCTGGACAAGGCTAGAGTACAGTGGCCTGACCCTGGCTCACTGCAGCTGCAAACTCCTGGGCTCAAGGGATCCTTCGCCTCACCCCTCAAGAGTAGCTGGGACTACAGATGTGCACCACCCTGCCCGGCTGCTCTTTTACGTTTTGCAGATGGGATCTCACTGCCTTGCCCAGGCTGGTCTCAAACTCCAGTCCTTGAGAAATCCTCCCACCTCAGGCTCCCAAAGTTTTGGGATTACAGGCGCGAACCACCGTCCCCCATCGGGTTGCAGCTCTGAATGGCCCCATGTGGGACTCTGTGTACTTCTGTGAAACAGGCAGGCCCCTTGAGTGACAGTCCCCTGGAACCACAGGGACTGGAAAAGGGCATTTCCCAAAAAGAAGTAAGAAGGACATGGAACAAAGAAACTGAAGCCCCTTGCTCCCCGGGGCCCAGGCCCACCTTCTAAGAGCACTTCCTGCAGACAAACGGGGTGGGGGATGGGGATGGGAGGTGGGCTGAGGGGGGTGTCCCAGCCGGAATACCACTTCCCCCAGTTGCGTTCCCGGGGAGTGAAGTTAAGGCCAGACGCTCAGATGAGTCAGAGCAATGAGGGAAACAGCAGGTCCCGGGGCGGGGCGGGGGGGGGGCTTGAAAGGAGGCGCTGGGCTGAGAAGGCCAGCCGCCCCTCCCTGCAGGGGGCGTCTTTCCCTGGGCAAACAGGCTGGATGTGCAAAGGGAACAGGCAGGTCTCTGGATGCCCCCAGGGTCATGCACACCGGAGGACACATCTCCGGGGAAAGCCTTTCTGCCCCTTCCACTACAGGTGGGGGCCCAGGTGCGTGCTAGAATACACCCAGGACACAGCCCCCAGGAAAGGGCAGAGGTCAGGAGCGGAAAGGGCAGAGGTCAGGAGTGGAAGTGTGGCCTCCATGCCCATGAATGTGGCAGACGTGGGAGCCTGCATGGGTCTCTCTCTCTCTCTTTCTCTCAGGAGCCTGAGTGGGTCTGTCTCTCCCTCTCCCTCCGTCTGTCTCTCTTGCTCTCTCTGTTTCTCTGTCTGTCTCAGTCCTTCTCTCACTCCCTTCCCTCCCTTCCTCAGTCTCCTTCCCTCCCTCCTCTCTCTAGCTCTCTTTCAGGACCGCGTGTGTGTGTGTGTGTGTGTGTGTGTGTGTGTGTGTGTGTGTGTGTGTGTGTGTGTGTGTGTCTATCTTGCTCTCTCTCTCTCTGTCTCTCTCCCTCCACCCCCTCCCTCTGTCTCCTCCCTCCCTCTCTCTCTCTCTCTCTCTCTCTCTCTCTCACACACACACACACTCCCTGCATATACATCGTGGCTCTGAAGGCATAAACCATTCAGAAAACTCAGCACTGAGCAGCCACGTGACAGGCAGACACGCCCCTGCCCTTTCTCTCTGTCACTGCAGGAAATGGCCAGAGTCCCTGGGAGCCAGCTCAGTGGACAAGACAGGCTATGACCATCTGTCCCTGGGCCTATCTCTGTCTGCTCCTCCCACCCCCGCCTGACTTGCTCTGGGCACTGTGGTGAGCTTTGCTTGCTTGGTCCCCACCACCAAGCCCCAGCTGAGGCCCCATGTCCTGGCCAGACCTGCAGGGGTTACCTCACTGCTCTGCCCTGTTCCTGTCTCATTTAATTCCCACTCCCTTTAATGGCCTCCTCGCTGCTGCCATGATGCTTTATCTTCTCAGGTTTTTAAAAGAAAATGATCCTTTTTGTCACTGTCACAAGAAAAAAAGTCAGTGATTTTCTAAAGTTAAACCCGAGAGCCACCTTGCAAGGCAGGTGTCACTGTCCTTGTCTCCCAGTGACACCCCCAAGAGATGATGTCACTTGTCTGAAACTCCTCACTGTTCAGGGCAGCTCTTTGGATGAGAATGGAGGGGGCATGGCTCCACTGACTTACTGCAGACGACATATACGTATCAGGGGCCAGTCACAGGGCAAGAGGCCTGGAGGCTGTACCACGGGGGGCAAAGCTGGGTTCAGTGCCTGCTCCCACTGGCGGGCAGACACGTGGCACTGAGTGTGCATTCCTCACTACAGAGAGGGTAAGGGTGCTAAGTGTACTTTCCATGAGCACACAGAAAAAGATATGGGCCCAGGAAGTGGGCAGGGCTCCCCGGGGACATGGCACTTGAGCTGAAATCTGAACAAAGGGTGGGTGACTTGGAGGAGGGCCACAAGGAAGGAGAGGGGGAAAAGCCCGGGAAAGGCCCACGGAGGGAAGCAGGCGGCTCAACCGGGGATCTGAGAGATGTCCCACGTGGCAGGGTGGGGCGCTGGAAGGAGAGAGAGAGCCTAGACAGCTGGCAACGCACCAGACTGCCAGGCCGCGGCAAGGCATGTGCAACTATTCCAAGAGCATCAGGAAGACGCTGATGGTCTATGTGGGGTAACCCATGTCCCGTTCATGGGATAGCTCGGGAAACAGGAGGAACATGGATGGGGCAGAGGCACCTGCCGTGTGCACCTGGGGGGATCGTTAGAGCTACTTCGGCCACCAAGCAAGAGACTGATGGAGACTTGGAGTGGAGCATGGTGGGTGGGGCGGAGGAAACAAAGCCAGGAAGGCAAGCGGAGTGACTTGGTGATGAACTGGCCATGCCCAGGGCCTGGGGGAGAGCAAGGCGCTGGAATGATGGATGGAGGGAAGTCTGAGGCCAGCGTCCAAGGAACAGGTGGGGTAGCAGAACATCACGGGATGTTTGGGACATACTGAATCTGAAATGCCTTCATAAGACCCATGTGTGGGTATTTTGGAGGCCATTGGATAACTGGGGCCAGAGCCCAGGGGTAGGATTTAGCTGGAGACAGGAATTTTGTTTTTTGAGTCAGAGTCTCACTCTGTCGCCCAGGCCGAAGTGCAGTGGCATGCTCATGGCCACTGCAGCCTCGACCTGCTGGTCTCAGGTGATCCTTCCACCTCAGCCTTCCAAGTAGCTGGAACTACAGGTGTGTACCACCACACCCGGCTGATTTTTTGATTTATTGTAGAGACGAGGTCTTGCCAAGTTGTCCAGGCTGGGCTCAAACCCTGGGCTCAGGCAGTCCTCTCGCCTCGGCCTCCCAAAGTGCTGGGATTACAGGCGTGAGCCACTCCACTTGACTGAGAAAGGAATTTAGAAGTATCTGTGTAGAGATGGCCAGGGAGCTGTGAGCGTGGGAGCCACTGCCCAGAGAGGTGGAAGGAGGGCTCAGGGTCAGTCAAGGGGACCCTGGACAGGGGAAGACAGAGGAGGAGCAGACAAAAGTGGAAGAAAAACCCAGAACCCAGTGTCTCTGAGCAACTGGGACCAGCTACCCAGAGGAAAAGGCAGTCTGCGGGGTGTGTGCTTCTGAGAGAGCCGAGGAGGTGCCAACGGTGGATTCAGGGACAGGGAACACTGCTGACTTGGGGCTGTCGGGGTGGAGTGACGGGGTGGAGGTTGAGGGGAGAGCAGGGGAAAGGGAGAGGGTGACAGCAGCACAGACCTCCCTGTGGGTTCAGCCATGATGGCCGAGGATGTCCTCAGGGCTCCCTCTCACTGCATTCAGGGCCCTGCCCAAACGTCCCCACTGCCCAAGGCCATCCCTGGCCACTGCTCAGACGCATCCCCTCCCGTGCTGCGAGCACCTTCCGTGCCCTTTCTGTATGCACCTGTCTGGTCGTCCCCGCAAACGGAAGACAGTCCTGAGACAGGACTCAGTTCCAACTCCCAGCCCCATGGCTGGCACACAGCAGCTGCCACAGCAACTGGCCAAGTGAATGAATGAACGAATTCAGGTGGGGAGCTGGCAGTCCTCAGAAAAGAGGAGGGGGCTGGCTCCACAGGGCCAGGGGGATGCGGGAGACGGAGGCAGTCCCTGCCGGGTGACAAATCCGTGTGAACGGGAGTGAGTCCTCGGCTCAGAGTGAGGGGTGGGGAGAAGGACTGGATTGGGACTGGGAAAGGGATGGAGATTCGAGGAAAGAAGAAACAGTAACTGAAAACTCTAAGAGGTTATCGTGAGTTGACACGTACTTGGCAACCCTTGGAGGCAGGTAAGGTTAATAGCTCCATCTTTCGTGTGGGGAAACTGAGTCTTTGGGGAGGCTGAGGAATCGGCCAAGGTCACACTGCTGGGAGGGGTTGAGTCTGGCTGAGGGTCAGAGCCATCCTGTCCTGTGTCCTGTGCACGTGACTGCCCACCCGGCGCCAGGATATCCATTGGACATGCGCTCCTGGCACTCACCTTGTCTCTGCGTTCCATCTCCAGGGAGATCTCCGAGGGGGACGTCTTCTCGCTGTGCTCCCCATAGATCAGTGACGTCAGGCTGCATGCAGGGAGGGCAGCAGGGAGGCGGGAAGGGAGAGAAGAGGCTTCAGACGCCACCGGCTCCTGCTCCACTCCCTGGCCGGGGCTGCCATGGGCACACAGCTCCGGGCACAGACGGCCATCGCCCTGTGGCCGGGCGCAAAGCGCGCCTTGGGAGTTCAGCCTAGGGGTCCAGAAAGCCTGGGACCAGAGAAAAGTACCCAAGAAGGCTGCCCTCCAAGTCCCTGCCTGCAGGGAGGGCAGGGAAGGGGCAGAGGAGGGTGTGAGGTGCCAGCTGCTGATGAGAGGACGCAGCAGCTAGGGCACCAGGCAGGGCTGCATGCTGGACATGGCAGCAGGTTCTCCCCAGGATAGTAGGCAGCAGGACTGCCCTGCCCCTCACCTGTCGTTGTGTATCAGCAGGGCCAGGCGCCCGTAGTCCCAAGCCGCTTTCCGGAGGAAGGAGTAAACCACCAGGATGAGCTGTCGGCCAGGGAAAACAACACTGGCAGGAGGGCCATGGACACCTTTTCCTTGCCTGCATTCCCGTGGGGGATGTTCCTGAGGTCCCCGGGGAGCACCCTCACTAGCAGGGAGCTCTGTCAGGGGTAGTGGCCATCCCTTTCTGCTCGGGGTTCCAGGCACAGAGCAGAGGCTCGGGGTTTGTCAAATGGAGGAGTGGGTGACACGTTTAGAACTCTTGGACAAGAAGGCCCCTGCAGACATCAGCAAGGGGACAGAGAAGGGCAGCCAATGGTCCCAGCCAGGTGGACCTTTGGACAACGATGGACAGAAGAGAATCGTGGAATTCTGCCTGTCCCTCCAGGTCCACCCCCCCCGCCACCCACCCAGGCCAGCCGGGCAGCCCTGACATCCAGGCAGTCCCCATCACGGTGGCTGTGTCCAGACACTCCCACTGTCACCTGGGAGAGTTCAACCATCCACTCTGGCTGAGGCCTGACTGCCCGCTCCCCGCATGCCCAGGACTCACCACCCACAGCATGAGGTTGAGCAGCAGCACGGTGGGGACGCCCCCGAAGGGCTGCCCCTGCAGGACGGTGCTCCGGGACTGGAAGCACTCACTCGCCGTCATGTTCTTGGACTTCCCCACCACGCTCAGGTCGTCTGGAGAGACTGACATCCTGGAAGGCTCCCCTGGAGAACAGAGGGGTGTCCAGATCAGATGTGAAGACTTGCCCTCTGCAACACAGAAGCCCACTGGGGAGCCGGGGCAGGCCTCAAGGGCACTGAGCAAGCTGGGTCGAGGTGTGTCAGACCCAGGGCCCAATGCCAGGCTTGTGACTTCGGGGTCGAGGCAGGAGGGCGGGTCTATGACATGGCACACAGCCCTGTTCTGTGAGAGAACAGCTGCCTCCAACCCAGGGCCATGATGACAGCATAGCTCCAACCCCCGGAGGGTTCTTCTTTTTTGCCACTTGGCCCCTGAAAAAGGAACTGTAATGTACATATCCAAGTGGGTCTTCCTCATTCTTCCCTGGGAAGCTTTTCTTCTAAATAAATGAAGAGATCTCACGGAAATGGGTCAGCCCTAGAGCAGAAATGTTAAGGTTGGAAGCCAAAGCCGCTGCATCTCCGGGACGTCCATGTGGATGGCAGACAGAAGTCTTCAAATCAGACACTAGGACTCTGTCAAGGTAGGGGCCATCCCTTTCAACTCAGGGTTCAGGGCACAGAGGGCAGGCTCGGATGAAGGAACTGGTGGCATGTTTAGAACTATGGGCCAAGAATGTCCCCTGAACACATCAGCCAGGGCACAGAGAAGGGAGGCCAGGGGTGCCGGCCAGGTGGACCTTTGGACAACAATGCATCGAAGTGAATTCTGGAATTCAGCCTGTTCCTCCAGGCCCTTCCCCCAGGCCTGCCCACCCAACCTCTCTGGGCAGGCCTCATAGTCATTGCCACGTCCCAAATTTTCTGATCCAGTTCCAGGTGTAGGTGATGGCAGCTCTGGGGAAGCAGAGTGCCTGGCTCATGGCAGTGACTCGGGAAAGGTCCTGTTGTACCTGGTGTCTGGACCAGGGAGCCCAGCACCTGCCCAGGGATCTGCACCCCCTTGGGGAGTTGAGCACTTTGAAAGGACGTGCGTGCAGCACTGTGGTCCCTGGCAGCACGTTCCTCAGGCACGGGTGAGAGTGGGAGACAGGGAAGCCTGGAGGCATTAGTAGCTGCTTGAGCTTATCTGTAAGGCTATTCTGATCCCAAAAGATGATTCATGTGGCTCCAGACCTCACCTCACCCCAGAAATTCTTCACTCCCATTCAAGAAAAGTGGACTCCATTCATTCACCCATGCATTCAAATAGTTGGTGAGCAACTGCTTAGTGCCAGATCTGGTGATACACCAGTGAGCAAGATAAAAATCCCTCCCTCATGGGATTTTAGTGGGGAGAGCGACAGAGGGATGAGGGTGAGGTTAGAATTATAAAGAGGGAGGCTGGGCGCAGTGGCTCACACCTGCAATCCCAGCCCTTTGGGAGGCTGAGGCAGGAGGATTGCTTAAGGCCTGGAGTTTGAGACCAGCCTGGGCAACACAGCAAGACTCATCTCTAAAAAAAAATTTTTTTTGACTGGTGGTCTCATCTGTAGTCCCTGCTACTTGGGAGGCTGAGACAGGAGGACACTTGAGCTCGGGAATTTGAGACTGCAGTGAACTGTGATCGCACTACTGCACTCCATCCTGGGGGAAGAGAGAGCAAGACTCTGTCTCTTAAAAAAAAAAGGACCAGCCGGGCTCGGTGGCTCAGCCTGTAATCCCGCGCCTTGGGAGGCTGAGGTGAGTGGATTGCCTGAGCCTGCGGGTTCGTGACCCGCCTGGGCAATTTGATGAGCCCTCATCTCTACAATAAATCAAAAAATCAGCCGGGCGTGGTAGCGCTTGCCTGTAGGTCCAGCTACTGGAAGGCTGAGGCGGAAGGATCGCCGGAGCCCAGCAGGGCGAGGCTGCGGTGGCCGGGAGCGGCCACTGCACTCCAGTCTGGGCGCCAGAGTGAGACTCCGACTCAAAAAAAAAAAGGACTGTATATAGGGTGATGATCTCGAAAAAAAGCCTTGAGAGGGAGCAAACCAGAGCTATGGGTGGGGGTTGCTTTACCCAGAGGAGAAAGCCTGGGGGTCTGCTTGCCTGCAGAACAAACAGGACAGGGTGGAGGAAAAGGTCTGGTGGTGAGTCAAGGGGTGACTTGAGGTGACTGGCTTTAGTGGGACCACTTCCAACTGGTGTGGAGATCAGAGGCGCTGGAGAGGAGCAAGCGCGCCAAGAGTAGAAGGCAGGAGCCAGAGTTGCGGCAGGAGCCAGGCAGCCTGGCTTCATGAACAGGAGGATGGGGGAGAAGAGGGCGTTTGGGAAATATGTGGGATGTGGTGCCAACAAGACGTGCTGTGGGAGGGATGTGGAGTGGGAGGAGCCACGAGGGAGGCTTGGGTTCCGAGCCCAAATCCTGAAACAGCGGGGCAGCTGGGATGGAGAGCAATGAGAGGGGTACGGAAAGATGCGATGGAGGGGGATGGGGGGTGGAGAGATGAATGGAGAGGGGTGAGAGAGGGTGGCAAGAGGGGAGGAGAGAGATGGATGGAGAGGGGTAAGGGGGAATGGGGAGGGATGAGGTGGGGACGGAGACGGAAGCATCCGCAGGCGGTGGGTTAGATCAGGCTGCGGCTCGGAGTGAGCCTGGAGACAACAAGGTAAGGTTCATCACTAACTCCTACAGACAAAGGCCTGGGTCCCGGGTAAGAGTGGGGTGAGGAGGGAGAGGTTCAAGGTGGGTGCCTCAGGGCGCGCTAGTATCTAGAGGTCAGGCAGGGGAGGGGGAAATGAGACGGTGAAGCCACAGCTAGCGAGGAAGGAGGAGAAGCAGGAGAGGATGTGCTTCCTTGGGGGGGTGACCAGGTGTCGATGTGGTCAAATCGAGGAGCAGCTGTGGTGTGACCGGGGCGCAGGTCGCTGTGGGCCAGGCTGGAATCGGTTCGGAGGAGAACTGAGAGGACTCGGGGCCAGTGGGTCAAACAGCTCTCGGGATGGTAGCTGAGGTGGCCGTGACTAGGAGAGGAGAAATGGCACACCGCATGCTGGTGGGGCTGTCCAGGGAAACGCCTCGGGGTGCACGAGGGAGGGGACTGCTGGAGCAGTGGGGGCTGTGGGGGTGGGAAGGGGGTCTGAGGGGAGAAGTTGGTGAGAGCCGGATCACAGGCTCCAGGGTGGGAGGGCAGGTGGTGCCCAGGAGGGAAGGGGTCGCAGGCACAGGTGCTGGCCCGTGGCGGTGGTGGTGGCGGGGTGGCGGTGGGAGCCATGCTGCCTCCTCACTCCCTCTACTTCCTCAGTACAAAGGGAACAGGTCCTGGCTGAGTGTGAGGAGGTGCTGGTGGCAGATGGGGGGGGCCTGGGGACAGGCAAATGGGGCCCATGATCCAGAATGATGACGAGGGCAGGACTCGCCGTGCTGGACACATCCATGGGGCCGCATGTGACTCTGTCAGGCAGAGGCTCCCATGTCTGAGCATGAGACAAGAGGGCGGAGGGCTGGGTGTGAGCTGGTGGATGGGAGGTGGCAGACAGGAAGGGCAGTGTGTCTGGCATGAGATGGAGAAAAGACGGAGCTATCCCTGGAGAGGAGGGCCAGGGCCCCACTGTCGAGTGAGCAGCGGAGGACCCCGAGCGTCGCCTTGGTGGGCACGGGCACAGTGGCCAAGGATGAAGAAGGGAGAAGCCCTGGGTCCACAGAGAGACAGGAAGGGGAGTGGTCTGGGGGAGCCCTGGATGGGATGGGCAGAGAGAATCTAGGCTGACTCCTGGTTCAAGACAAGGGCTTGTGGGGGAGGAGGGAGAAAGAAGTCTGGAAGTTGTGAAGAGGAACAAGAAGGATATCCGTCCAATCTCAGGCAAGGAGTGAGGAGAGAAGCAGAGAGTCTCAGAGGGTGGTAAGGGAAGTCCCCCAGAGCCTCAGGCTTCAGCTCCCCGCTGGAGGGTGAGGAGACCCAGAGTTGGAGGTTATGGGCACTATGACATTGAATCCCAGCACGGTGACAAGAAATCCCAGCTCTGTGATGCTGAATACCACCTCTGAGACATTGAAGCTCTGTGACATTGAAACTCTGTGACACTGAATCCAGCTAAGTGACACTGAATCCCAGCTCTGTGACACTGAAGCTCTGTGACACTGAATCCCAGCTCTGGGACACTAAATTCCACGTCTGGAACACTGAATCCCAGCTCTGTGATGCTGAATCCAGCTCTGTGACACTGAAGCTCTGTGACACCAAATCCCAGCTCTGTGACACTGAATCCCAGTTCTGAGATCCTGAATCTAAGCTCTGTGACATTGAATCCAGCTCTGTGACACTGAAGTTCTGTGACACTGATCCCAGCTCTGGGACACTGAATCCCAGCCCTGTGACACTGAATCCCAGCTCTGGGACACTGAATTCCACGTCTGGAACACTGAATCCCAGCTCTGTGATGCTGAATCCAGCTCAGTGACACTGAATCCCAGCTCTGGGACACTGAAGCTCTGTGAACCTAATCCCAGCTCTGAGACACTGAATCCAGCTCTGTGACACCGATCCCAGGTCTAAGAGAAGTGAATTAGGATTTGTCAATCTCGTAGGAAATTGTCTGGAACACAGGAAGTGTCACATACATATTTGCAACAAGTGTGGACATGGAGTTCCGGGGCCGTGGAAGGGTTCCGGGAGCTGAGGCGGGTGGGGGCTGGGATGGGGGAGTGGAGTGTGAAGGGACTGCGTGCAGGGGACAAGAGGTGGCCTGGGGTCTGGGGCTCCTGGGCTCCCTCACAAAAGCAGGGATGAGGGCATGAGCTTGATCCTGGAGAGGGAAGGACACACGCTTCTCGCACGCCTACCTCCCGGTCGTTGTCCAGCAGGACCAGGAGTCTCTGGCCCGGCCTGTGTCTCGAACTCAGGCTCCTGGTGTTCTGTTCCAGGCTGCCCACACTTTTCTCATGTCTACCTCGGTGGCCGACTGACTCATACTCCAGCACAGTCAGCCACTGAAGACAGGACACTTTGCGGCAAGCCTTCTGCCCAGCACCAGAGCAGCAAAACCAAACATTTCTTGGCTCTCCTGGTGGAGGCAGCAGGCTGCCGGCTGAGCCATTCCCTCAATGGCGGGAAGCTGCAGTTCCACGGATGGCCACTGGGGGAGCCTGTGGCCCTGAAAGTGGACGGACTCCGGGGAGACTTTCCTACCTGAGTCAGGCCTTCAGGAAGATCCGCATCAGGCCTGGAGCCTCCACTCAGATGCAAGTCGCTGTAAAAGAACAAATGCAGTGGAGAGACCATAGACACGGGACCCGGGACCGCCCGCAGGACCCCTCTGGCCATGTTTGTGCTCAGATGCCCATCCTTTATGAGATTGTGTCTTGCATATCGTTTCTCCTAGTCTGTGGCTTGGTCTTTTCACTTTCTGGATGGTGTCTTCAGAAGCGCAAAAATTTTGAATTTTGAGAGAGTGACTTCCAAGCTGAGACACGCAAGGGGAGGAGGAGTTAGCAACATGCGGTAGGGAAGTGTGGGCAGGGGCCACCACGTTGGCAGAGTCCCAGAGGGGAGACAGCATGGTGTTTTGGGGATCGCAAATGAAGAGCAGTGGCTAGAGTATAGGAGAGAGCACCAGTTCACTCATTCATTCACTCATTCAGCAAGAATTCATAGGCCTGTAATCCCAGCACTTTGGGAGGCTGAGACAGGAGACTTGCTTGAGCACAGGCGTTTGAGACCAGCCTGGGCAACATAACGAGACCTTATCTTTATGCATATACTCACACAAATCTAAAAATTAGCTGGGCATGGTGGCACATGCCTTAGTCCCAGCTACTCGGGAGGCTGAGGTGGGAGGATCACCTGAGCCCAGAAGGCCAAGACTGTGAACTGAGATCATGCCCCTGCACTCTAGCCTGGGTGATAGAGTGAGAGCCTGACACACACACACACACACACACACACACGGAACAAAAAAGAATGCATTCATTTAGCATCTACTCTTGCCAGGCCCTGTGTAGACTCTGGAAGTACAAACATGGAGTTCTCTTGAGAGAGCTCACAGCCTTTGGGATTTGGGGAGAGGACTGTTATAGGGAGCCTTGGCCCAGGCCACCACCCTGCCTGGGAGGACCCCCAGCCACAGGGTCCCAGCCTCTAATCTTGGAGTGGGAGAAGAATTCCATCCAAGGTTGGTCAGGTGAGGACTTCAGTTCCCCCTGGCTGCCCAGCCTGCAGGGCAGGTGAGGGAGGGAAGGAGAGGAAAGCTCCTCACCCTTTCCCTCTCAGGCGGTAAGCAGAGGCAGAACTGAGGGAGGCTGTTGTCGTGGAAACCGAGAGCCGCCCCAAGCCTTCTCTCTGCATCCCTTCACCAGCCCGGACCTTCCTTCTTTCTGGAGGAGAGTTAGCTCTTGAGTGTGAAGAAGAGAGGCAGGAAGCCCAGACTGTGATTTTCTTTTAAGCTTGCTTCTTTCCAGTACGATGCTTTGGTCTCCAGAAAGCCAGAGGTCAAAGCTTCAGCACTAGAAAGAAGCAAGCTCAGAACCCAAGGGTGCCAAAGGAACCCACAGAAGGGACACTAACCCGACTCAGCGGAGGGGGCACCAGGGAATGTGCCCTGTTAAGACATCAACTGCACAGCAGAGGACAAAGAGGCTGTTGGGGACAATGAGAAGAATCAGGCTCTCTGAAGACACCAACTCTGGACCTAAATCCCAGATTTGCCAGCTGTGTGAGCAGGGATGGTGACTTCACCTCTCTGAGCCTCAATTCCCATGTCTCAAAAACGAATGTAATAACAGTACGGTCTCACAGGGTTATTACAAAGGTGAAGTAAGCTGGGCGTGGTGGCTCATACTTGTAATTCCCAGCAACACTTCAGGAGGCGGAGGCAAGAGGATTGCCTGAGCCCAGGGGCTCAAGACCAGCCTTGGTAACTCATCTCTACAACAAATCAAAAAATTAGCTGGGCATTGTGACACTCGCCTGTAGTTTCAGTTACTTGGAAGGCTGAGGCAAAAGGATCACTTGAGCCCAGCAGGTCGAGGCTGTAATAGCTGTGATTGTGCCACTGCACCCCAGCCTGGGTGACAGTGATGCTGACTCCAAAAAAGAAAAAAAAATAGGTAAAGTAAGAGCATTTGCATAGTTCTCTGCACTCTGTGGCTTGAGAAATACATGAGTATTCAGTATTGGCTAGAGCTGTCACCCTCTTTATCATCAGCTGATGTGTAAGATGGTGGCGAGAGCCCTAGCTGGAAAACCCCAGGCACCTTCCTCCCACCTTCTCTGTTCTGGGATGGACAAGAGAGTGGCATGAGGATGGGAGGGTCTGTTCACTATCCCCCACACTGCAGCCAGTAGGTCTCCAATGCCTGTGACTTCCTGTGCATGGAAAGCAAACGTCAGCTTTCCTGGGGGGCCAAGGAGGGGCCCAGGAGACTATGCAAATGTGGCTGGGTGAGTTGGAGTCCTCCGTCCCCTCTGAGCTGCACGTCTTACCTGATGGAAGCAGGTGTGGCCTTCCTCCTGCCCTTTTCTCCTCACCCTGGCTTCCCATGCCAAATGCTGGAGGCAGCGGTTCTAGGCACCGGCAAGGCTTTCCTTAGCAATGGGGCCGAGGCTTCAAAAAGGACTAGTTTTGCTTTTTGGGCTCTGATGTTCACTACTCCTTCCAGGCTTCCAGGCCTGACCTGGTCTCATCTACAGCTGCCCTGACTAGCCAGGCCAGCACTCTGCTTCCCACTTCTTCCAGCCCAGCAGACATCTCAAGGCCAAGGTCTCAGTGTGGGGAGCCCAGATGACAGGAATGGCTCCTGGTTTCAGATGGTCCAGGAGCCCTAGAGGAAGGGCCAATTTTATTACTAGCTAACACTTATCGAGCACTTAATATGGGTGAAATATGCCCCACTGAATCCCTACAAGTACCCAAGGGTACTAGAATCATCCCTAGATAGAAGGAAACATAAAGGCCCAGAGAGGTTAAACACTTTGTCCAAGGTCACAGGGCTAGGAAGTGGCAGAGCTGACCCTTGACCCAGACCACTTGTGTAAGCTTCAGCTTTGCTGCCTCCTGGGCCCCTTGGAGCCCCTGCTGGGCTGGCCATGCTTAGCATGAACAGAGAAAGGGATGACTTTGTCTGAGCCTAGTCCAGGGGCAGAAGTTCTCCAGCCTTCAGGGGATGCAGCAGCCAGGACTGCAGGCTCCTGCAGTCCCTCAGCCGCGTTTCCAGGTGCTGCCCAAGGCCAGGAGTTGGTCTGGAGGGCCTGAGTTCTGGTTGAGATGAGAATCGCTACGGCCACAAGCCATGTCCTAGGAAAAGGCGCTGTGAGCGGGGAGTCAACCCACCCCGTCCCCCCAGAGGGCACAGAGTTCCAGCCTGCCCCTTGCAAGCTGGCCTTCTCAGTCCCTTCAGTCATTCATCACCTTTTTGTTAAGAACAGGAAACACGACCTGCCGTGGTTCTGGACATCAACAAACAAATTGGAGTCCTGGTCTTGGGCACCCCTCCCACCCACCCTTCTTCCTGCCCTGTCCCATGGTCCTTCCATGTGGTCCTCTACCCAGAGCCCACTTAAATGTGGGTGACTGCATACATCTGCACAGTGTGAGAGGGGACCTGAGTGCGGAGTGCTTGATGACACACAGCTATCACGAACCACCCCACCTGAGGAGCGAGGGAGCAGCTGGGGGTCAGGGGCTTGGGTACAAATCTGGCTCTATTATTTACCAGCAGCTACTTATTATTCAGGTATTCTTCTGCAAAATAGATATCATCACGCCTGTCTTGCCTGTACCAGGACAGTTATGCAAGTTCGTTAAATTGAGTCTTTTGGGGAACTGTAAGTGCCACAGATGTTCATTGTTCCTGTTGCTATCTCTTCCTGGGACTGAGGCCAGCCTTCCTTCAGAACCCCCAGAGCCCCCCCAGTCACCTCTGCGGCCCCAGCATGGGGTGGGGACTGGAGACCACCTTGTCTTGGGCCCACTATGCAAGTGGGGCATTCATGAGGTAGCCACAGCTGGGCCTGGCTGGACTCTCAGCACCACGGACAGCGTCCCCCACAGAGCAAAGCATTTCTGCCTCTGCTTCTCTCTGCCAGGGATCCTGGGTGTGGCCAGGCAGTGATTATCAGTCCCTGGCCCAATAATCACACATACTGAGTGAGCTGTACATGCTGGACACTGTGCCAGTCTCTTCACATGCCACCTAGGTTAACACACCTATCAGTTTGTGTGCGGGAGACAACTGATGGCCCTAGGCTTCCTACCCACCTTTCTAGTGCGGAGACTGCATTGCTAACATGCCCTTGCATTTGAGGCTCTGGGTGAGAATAAGATCCCATCAACGAGAAGTGCTGGAGGCAGATTTATGAGGTGGAAGGGAGGAGAAGGCTGTCTTCCTGATGCTTGCTTGGCTGTGATCTGCAAGCAAGCCACAGGGGGGACAAGGAGTCTCTAGCTCCTGGGGCAGAAGGCAGGGAGTGAGAGTCAATTGTGACAAAGGCTGCAGAAGTCTTCTTGTCCCTGACTGCAGGTGAGGGGACAGGAACTCAGTGACCCCCCTGACTGGGTGAGGAGCCATTTATCTGGTGGGACAGTTCTGCTCTGTTGTGAGGACCCAGATCCCAACCCCTCCAGTGATTGTGAAAGCATGCAATTCCCTCTTAAAGCCTGTTTTTGCTTAAGTTTTTCTTTTTTGGGGGGTTGGGTTTTTTTTTTTTTTAGGCAGGATCTAGCTCTGTCACCCAGGCTGGAGTGCAGTGGCATGATGATCATAGCTCATCACAGCCTTGACCTCCTGGCCTCAAGCAGCCCTCCCACCTGAGCCTTCCAAGCAGCTGGGACTACAGGCATGTGCCACCATGCCTGGTTAATTATTTTATTTTTTGTAGAGATGGGATCTCCTGTGTTGCCCGGGCTAGTCTCAAATACCTGGCCTCAAGCAATCCTCCCGCCTTGGCCTCCTAGAGTACTGAGATTATAGGCATGAGCCACTGTACCTGGCCAATTTTTGCATAAGATTCTCAGAGTGGCTTTTGTTTCTTGCACAATAAGTTTCTCTTATTACCCCATCTCATGGGTGAGGAACCTCAGGCCCAGAGAAGTTAAGAGACTCGCCCGATGCCCGATCATGGAGCCAGTAACAGTGAAGGTGAGGCCTGAGCAGGGCCTGACTTCACAGCCCCCTCCTAATCGCTTTGCTGTGTGCCACCCTCAGGACAGAGAACACTGACACCGGCAAAAAGGAAGGAAGCCACCAGGTGCAACACAGAAGTCAGCAGAGAGCAGGCAGTGCTGACGGGGAGTCCTGGCACATCCTCCAGGCTCCAGTGGGCACAGCCCGAGAGGGCCTCAGAAGAGGAGATGGGGGAGGCCAAGACGGGCCCAGCATGGTGCGGGTGCCTTCTTAAGGTTATGGGGCAGAATATCCTTATTCCTCACAAGCCACTTGAGAGGCAGTGGCCTAAGATGTAGGAATCAGTGTCCCCATTTTATGGGTAGAGAAACTGAGGCTGAAAGAAGTTAAGTAACTGGCCTGAAGGCACAGAGCTGGGAAGAGACAGAGGCAGATGGCCATCTAAGTGTCTGCCTCCACTGAGTCACGTGATTTCTGGAGGCACGACTGGGGAGATTGGCTTTGTCCAATTCCGGGAGGACTGCATTTCTAGGGTGCAGGAGGGTGACCACCCAGATCCATCCTACACCTATCGGACTCTTGAGTAAAGGCCAGGAAAGACCACAGGCGGCAGAAGGGCCTGGATGCCACGAGGGGAGAAGGTGGGACCCAAGTGGGCTGTGCCAGCTTCCCCACCCCGCCTACCTCACCTCTGTAAACCCTGCAGGGATGATACTCCTTGCCGGGAAGGTTTTCTTGCTCTCCAGAGCCTGCATTCCAGCCTGGGGGCCCATGGCCTGAGTCAGTGAACAGCCATGACAGCATTCAGATGGGGCAGCTGTGAGGACATCACAGACACCAGACCCAAGAGCTGGGCAGTAACTCGGGAAGACACCAGGAGGAAGGGTGATGCCTAGTTATGCCTAAAGAGGCAAAATAGTAAGTAAAAGCAGCATGGTTCATGCCTGTAATCCCAGAGTTTTGGGAGGCAGAGGCAGGAGAATCCCTCGAGACCAGGGTAACATAGCAAGACCCTGTTTCTGTAAAAAAAAGAAAACAGTGAGACCTCACCCTTAAAAAATTTAGCTAGGTATGGTGGTTTGTACCTGTAGTCTCAGCTACTTGGAAGTATAGAGTGGGAGGATTGCTTGAGGCCAGGAGTTCCAAGTTCTAGTGAGCTATGATTATATCACTGTAATCTAGCCTGGGCCAAAAAATGAGACCCTGACTCTATTAAATAAACAAATAAATAAATAGGGTAAAAAATAAAAACAGTGGGATGTAATGCTGTTAAACTAAATGATCTTGATTCTAAAAACAAGGAAGACAAAAATTAAGAAAACTAAAATTATACCATATTCTCTCAATAATCTTCTAAATATTTTCTGAGTTTGAAAAACCATTTAGGCTCTTGAGCTACTCTCAGCTTGGCCTGCTCCTCTCTTTGGAGTGTACTGTCTCCTCTTGATTTTGCTAATAAACTATTCTTTGCTTTTACCCTAAAAAAAAAAAAAAAAACAGATAAAGATAAAGATAAACCATTTAGCTGGCCAGGCGGAGTGGCTCATGCCTATAATCCTAGCACTTTAATAGGCCAAGGCAAGAGATTGCTTGAGCCCAGGAGTTTGAAACCAGTCTAGGCAATATAATGAAACCTTGTCTCTACAAAAATTAAAAATTAAAAATTAACCAGGCATGATGGCACACACCTGTAGTCCCAGCAATTGGGAAGTTGAGGCAGAAGGATTCCCTGAGCCCAGGCTGCAGTGAGCTGTGATCGCGCCTCTACACTCCAGCCTGGGTGACAGAGCGAGGCCCTGACTCGAAGATGGAAGAAGAAGAAAAAGAAGAAAAGAAGAAGAAGATGAAGAATATGACGAAGAAGAAGAAGAAGAAAAAGAAGGAGAAAGAGAAGGAGAAGAAGAAGGAGAAGAAATTTAATGTGAGCATGTATCATTGCTTATAATTAGAAAAACACCCCATTGTAGAAGGAAGACTTGGTATTTCCAGGTATACAAATAAACAGCTCTCCTTCCTCTTCTCCTTCCTCGAGGGCCCCCCCTTCGGCCGGCTCCCACTCAGTCCGTCGCTGGGAGGCACGGGTGAGGGGCTGATGGCCTGCGGCCCTGCAGCTCCTGCGCCGGCCGCCCACTCAGCAAGCGGATTTGAGGCCGGAACCTGATGCCACCTCCTCTCCTCCCCGCAGGGCCTGGCTGGGCCTCGGCAGGAAGAGCCAGGCTTGACTGCACCATCCGGGGCAAGGTGCCACCAGCCCTGTGGGTCTGCCAGGACACCAGAGGCACCCCCAACCCCCGGGTCAGTGACTTCTCCTGGCAGTAGTGGTAGGGCACTGACTGCAGCGTCAAGACCAGGTGAGGGGTCAGGATGGGCCTCGGTGTCCCCTGGCGTGTCTATCACGAGGTGGAGTCAGTCGGTCCTGCCACTGCCCCGCCCTTCCCACCCCACCCCACCCTCAATCCATCGGGGACGATGGTGGCCACTGCAGCCCTAGAGTCGGTCTGGGGGCTAGTCTAAACCTAGACTCCTATGGAGAAGGGAACACAAGAGAATCAGGTACTCCAGGACCCAGTTCGTGGGGTGGGCCTGGCCTCTGGACCGTCCTGGAGGCACCTGACTAAGGCCCTGCCCATGTGTGCGTCCTTCCAGGTTCAAGGTGTGTCGACTGCCATCATCTCACCTACCCCCACCAGGCCTGTCAGCGTGGGAGCGATGACTGTTTCCATTTTGTAAGTGAGGACGCCGAGGCCCAGAGTGGGCGGGTAGCCTGCCCCGGGTCCCACAGCCAGCAGTGGTGCGGCCAGAGGGGTTCTGAAACTGGAGCCTGAGCTTCTGCGTGGCCTTGCTCCTTCTGATCTGAGCTCTCAGCTCCAGGGCACAGGCTGGGGTGGGGGACCCTCTTGGCCTGGGAGCCCCCCAGTCTCACCTCCCGCAATACCTCCACGAGGATTCTTGGCACCAGCAGATGGATGGTCCCTTGCCCCTCAAGGCCTTGGTGTTCTCTGCTCCCGCATTCCTTCCCTTTGTGGGGGACCTCTGAGCCTCCCCAAAGGAGCACTGCATCTGAGAGGCCTATCTCAAGTCTGCCTCCTCCAGGCAGCCTTCTGGTGCACCCCAGATCTCGGCAATCTCACCCTCCCCTCGGCTCCCATGGATGCCACCCATTCCTTTCTGAGTTCTCTCCCAGGTAGTGGGTGCTGAAGGGAACAAGATGTGTCCCTCCCCTCATCACGTTCATTCTAAGGGGGGTGAGCAAGGCCTTGGCTAGGAGGCAGAGATAACAGAGTGTCGTGGTCCTCACAGATGCAGCCCTGACCCCAGTCTAGTGCACCAGGGAGCCTTCCCGGACAAGGCTGTGATGGAATCAGCTAGAAGGACTTTCTGTGGCTTCCTTAACTTGGCCAATGATGCCCACCATGTATGGTCCCACCTGGAGCTCCGACTCCCCTCTTCCCCTCCCCCCATTTCAATCTTCAGCCTCCTTAATCTTTTCCATGATTTCTGGAGCATGCCACCTTCCCTCCTGCCACAGGGCCTTTGCATACGCCAGTCCCACTGCCTAGAAGGTTTCCCTTCCCATTAGTTGACTCGTCCTCATCCTAATTAATCTCAGTTCAAGTTTTTCTTCCTTAAAAAAGAGCTCCAGGCCAGGTCCAGCCCTTACATCCCATGCTCAGAGCCTCTCGGGAGGCAAAGTACAGCATATAAGTGAGGGCTCCTAGCACCAGACTCTCTGGGCCTGAATCCTGCCTCTGCTATTGACTAGCTCTTTGTCTTTGGGTTAGTTTCCTAAGCTCCATGTGCCTCTGTTTCCTTGTCTGTAGGATGGAGAAGTTCTTCTCCCTTATCAGGTAGACGGAAGGGTCAGGTGAGGAGTGAACGGTGTCCACACACAGCCACTGCTCGGTAAGTGATTTCCGCATGATTTCACCTAGCGCATGTGACGTTACTTACGGAATCACGTGGCCCAGGGCTGACTCCCCCCAGAAGGACAGCTCCCTGACCACAGAGCCCGGGCTGTGTGTGTATTGGTTATTTTCTCTGCTGTGCTGGGGAGGACTGAACGCTTAGCAACCATTTGCTGACGAAAAGGAAGATGGGTGTGGGGTTGGGGTGAGCCTCACTTGGCCCCCATGATTTCAAGCCCAGGGTGTTTGGGCCAGAGGGGATCTCACAAATCCTCTCGCCCAAACCCTCCTTCCACAGAGGGGCAAAGGGGATGTCCGGCTCCCAGGGGCTCTGCTCAAAGCCCACGGATGGAGGGCCTGGAGAAACCTCGGACAGTGGCATCTGTTTCTGTGCTGATTTAGGAAAAAAAAAAGTGGCACATCTCACATCTGAGCTGCCGGTGAGAATGCGGGCTGTTCCCAACTTACTGCCTGGATTCCTGTCTCCGTGGCAACACACCCCATCAAGCCTCCAGCCAGCAAGACTGGGCAGCCTCAGCGAATCCTTGTAGGCCCAGGGCTAACACGCCTGTGGTGGGGTTCCCCTCCAGCCTCTTCCTCTGCAAGGTTCCATAGAGATTGCTACCCCAGAAATCAGCCCCAGCTAGAGCCTGGCTGGAGGCTGTCCGGGAAAGGTGCCCACTGACAGGAGGAAACTGGCAGGAGTTGCCGGGCCCTCCCACCATCCGTCCTGCGGCTGCCGGGATGGACTCTGAGGACCCAGACTCTGCACCTGGGAAGCTGAGCCCGATCCTGCTCAGACCCAAGCAGCTATGGAGAATTCATGCGTATCCAGGTGAAGCCAGGCTTAGTCAAACACCGGCTCTCGGCCAGCACTAAGCAAGGCACTGGGGAGGCTGAGACTCACAACATATGGCCCTGCGCCCATGAGCACACAGTGGTGGGGGGGACCAGAACTATGAGAAAGGAGACAGGGTCAAGGGCAGTGTCTTACTACCGGGTGGGAAGGGGGAGGAGCAGAAAGCACATGGGGGTCACCACCTCCCGCCACCTCCCGGACACCTACCTGTATCTGGATTCTCTCCAGAAGGACACATGGAACTATGGGTAGTGAGTGGCTGACTTCCAGAGGGGAACAGGTGGTGCAGGGAGTGGGGTGAGAAAGACCCGCCTTCTCTGTGTTCTCCATCGCTTTGTGAATTGTATACGATTTGCACACCTAACCACTTCACATAAAACAACAAACAGCAGCCGAACGATGAGGCCTGCAGTAGGTATGTGGACTACCTAGTGCTGGGCACCCAGAGAGTAGGGAGGCACAGGTCTACACCAAGGAGGAAGGGACAGGTCTACACTGAGGAGGGAGGGACAAGTCTACATGAGGGAGGCGGGGACAGGCCTACACTGAGAAACTCTCCTCTCAGAAGCTCAGCGTCTGCAAGGGGTGTGTGTGAGTGAGTGTGAGTGAGTGTGTGTGTGTGTGTCTGTCTCCTGTCTTTGTGTCTCTGTATCTGTGTGTCCTGGGATGTGCAGATCTACCATGCTGAATAGTGTCCCTCCAAGATGCCAGTCCACGTGGAACCACAGATTGTGACTTCTCTGGAAACAGGGTCTTGGCAGATGTAATTCATTAACATGAGGTCATACAAGGTTAGGATGGCCCCTAAATCCAACGGCTTACCAGGACAGAGGTAGAGCTGGGAGCGATGCAGTTCCCTGCCCAGGAACGCCCAGGATGGCCAGATCCACTGAATTACTGAGAGCCGGGAAAGGGAGGATCCTTACTGGGGGGTGCGAGAGGTGGCTCCGCCCACACTTTGATTTCTGACTTCCAGTCTCCAGAACAGAGAGAAGAATTGCCTGATGTTTTTAAGCCACCCAGTTTGTGGTCACTCATGACAGAGGCCCTGGGAAATTAACACAGTGCATTTGTGTTTGCATGTTTTGAAGGGTTGTGTGTGTGTGTGTGTGTGTGTGTGGTGTGTGTGGTGTGTGTGTGCATGTGCGCGCACATTTAGGGGGTATCTGGGTGTTTGGGGAGTATGTGTGTAACTACGATTTGGGTCTTGGATGCTTGTGTGTCTTGTGCGCATGTGTGTGTTTGTGTACGCGCACGGGGAACTGTGTCTGTTCATGCACTTGTGTGTGTGTGTGCCTGTGGGTTTTGGTGTGTGAGCATGTGAGGCTCCGTGATCTCTGCTCGCTCTGGGTCATTCCAGAAGTCATGCTGGGGCTGCTGCTGCCGTGGCAGGGGCCGTGTGGGGGGGAGACGCCAGGACCGGTTGCAGCAGCGTCCTCTCTGTTTAGGACCACCTGGAGAGGGGAGGGGCATCCTGAGTGTCCCCCCTACTGCTGCCCCCTTAGTGAAATGATTCCAAGATCAGGAGCATGATCCAGCAGGAACCTCGTCCTGGGAGCGTGCCAAGGACCTTGGAGGCCTTCAGCGAGAAGGGACCCCAGGAGACCCCACCTCTTCCTCGGGGTTAGCTTACAGGAAAATAAATGTGCCACTCTGAAACCTTAGAGCGGTGGGTCCCCAAAGTCGGTAGGTTGGTGTCCACTGGAGGGCTTGTGACACCAAGGATTGCTGGGCACCCCACCCACCCCCAGAGTTTCTGCCCCAGCAGGTCTGGGTGGTGTCTGAGAATCTGCATCTCTAACAAGTTCCCGGGTGAGGCCGATACCGCTGAACCAGGGACCACACTTTGAGAATTATCACAGAACAGCAGGTGGAGACTCCTTGTCGGGGCAGCCTGGTGCTTTAGGGCAGGCCCTGAAAAAGTCAGGCCTAGAGGGCTCAACCCAACTCTCTCAGTCTCACGGTCTCTCCAAACCGCCCACTCGTCACTCACAAAATCACGTATTCAGCAAAGGATGGTCCAGACCTGTTCCCGGCACTCAAGTCTCCTACAGTCTAGGCACAAGAGTCCAGTGGTGACACAGGCTCCTAAAGAGGCTGTGACAAGACCACACAGGTGCACTCTGGAGGCCTGTTCAAGGGGTTCCAAGGCACAAGGGAGGAGTTCTTGCCTCGGGCCTGGGGAATCCCAAAAGCACTTGCCTGGAGGAGGTGCTAGCCCAGGCAGCTCGACATGATGGTAGACATTTTTCTTTTTTTTTTTTTTTTTTTTGAGTTGGAGTCTCACTCTGTCGCCCAGACTGGAGTGCAGTGGCCGCTTCCGGCCACTGCAGCCTCGACCTGCTGGGCTCCAGTGATTCTTCTGCCTCAGTCTTCCAAGTAGCTGGAACTACAGGCGCATGCTACCACGCCCGGCTAATATTTTTTGATTTATTGTAGAGATGAGGTCTCACCAAGTTGCCCAGGCGGGTTTCAAACCCGTGGGCTCAGGCAAGCCACTCACCTCAGCCTCCCAAAGGCACGGGATTACAGGCTGAGCCACCGAGGTAGACACTTTTCCCACTAGGTTTTCTATCTGCTCTCCTGCCAGCGATCAGCCTGCAGGGAACATCTGATGAACCCTTCATCGAACTGTTAACCAAAGAAAGAAGGCTGCCACCGGATCACACTAGCTGAGCACTTAGAACCTGCCAGGCGCTGTGCTACGCCTGGAAGCAGGAGCCCGTCTACCCTCACAGCAGCCCAAGATGGGAGCTACTGCCCTTGAGTGAGATTTGGGCCTAGACCATCATTGTCCTCAAGGTGCCACATGCCCAAGCTGAGCGCACATGGGCCTCCTACCAGGTGGCGGCCAGGGCAGGACATTCCGGGAGGAGACCACAGCATGCACAAAAGCCGAGAAGGAGACAGGGCCAGGGCAGGACCAGGTGTGGGCCCAGATTGCACACCGGCTTTCCCCTGCGGCTCAGGCCTCCCCGCTGGAAACGCAGCACATGCAGGGGCAGCAGAGGCAGGAGGGCGGCCAGGTGGAGGCTGTCCCTGGCTCGCCCCATCTGTCTAAGTAGGGCAGAGCCATGCTGGCTGCCTCGTGGGCTCTCCAGCACAGCTGCTGCAGGGATGGGAGCCAGATGGCAAAGGTGCACACGGCCTCATGGGGGCGGGGGGCATGAGGGTCCCAGAGACCCTGCCCGCAGGGTGGGAGCTCACCACGCACAGATCTGCCTGGGATGCGGGCTCGCCCTGCAGGAAGGATGGGCCGAGGCCTCAGGGGCAATGGCGGCACGACCTTGTGACTCACAGTGGCCCCACACCTCAGCCTCCACCCAGGCCCACGTGGCCGCCTCAACTAAAGCACAAGCCCCCAGGCCAGGGGCCAGCCTCCCTCTGACCTTGCCCCAATCCCTTGGGGGGGGGGTCAGGAAAGCCACTCGGATCTGGGCTGAATGGGCGCCTGAACAGAGACCGGAATCCAGAGAACAAGATCAGAGAAAATCAGCTCCAGCAGCAGCAAGAGATATTCCAGTCAGACACAAGGAAGCACTGGCCTCAGAGGCGAAAGGGAAGAGTGGCCATTTCTGGGGAAGAAGAGAGACTCCTCCTGGTCAGTGCCAGTCGCCCGCCTGGACAATACCTGGCAGGGATCCCCTCCCGCTCACTTCACCCTGCAATCTACTTCCTCTCTCCTTCTTCTCACTCCATTTCTGCTTTCCTTGTCTGAGAGGGCTGAAGACTCCCCCCTGTTTGTCCCAGCGTTGCTGGGAGCCTCTGGGCTTGGACGCCATTCAGCCGATGTTTGCTGCAGGCTGAAGAGCCCAGACACTTGAACCCACGCTGAAACCCAATGCAGAGCGACGGCCACGTGACAAGGAAGATGCAAGCCCAGGTTGGGGCTCAGAGGCCACAGCCCAGGGTCATAGGCGTCTATCACCGACCCCACCGTCCACTAGACGGAAGGCCCCAGAGGGCAGGCTCCGTGTCTGTTTTACTCGCTGCCTCATCTGGTGCCAGGAACCCCAACAGACGCCATCCTCTGGATGGATAAAGAGATAGACACCACCAAACATGAGCCAGCGCGGAGTGGCTTGCCCCTCCCTGTCCCTTCATTCCTGGCTTCCTGGTGGCCTCCAGCCTCTCGGTGGAAACATCTCGGGGGGCCTGTTCTGAATCATGTGCTTCCCACCCGCATCTCACACCCTTGCCAGGAGTCTGGGAAGATGTGACCTGTTCTCCCAGGCCTGCCAACAGCCACCCGTTTTCCTTGGTCTCAGAGCGAAGGTCAGGCCGGGAGGTGTCACCTAAGGAAAGTGAGAGGTTTGTAGGGCTGAGAGCACCGCCCAGCAGCCTGGAGGACGACTCTGGCAGTCTGAGCTGAACCACTGCCGGTTCCCAAGTGCACACCCCACGTGGCAGGGGTGCTGGCGTTTTGCTTCATTTTGGCCTCGGACCAACCCTGTGCATGGGTATCACCCTCCCCATCCTGCAGATGGAAAAATACAGAAGCTCGCTGCCACGGCCACGGTCTCTCCGCCAGATGAGGAGCCCGGTTCTCAACACCGTTCTGTTCCTCCCTTGTCCAGCCTCTCTTCTGCCTGACTGGCAGCTGAGATGCAGGCCTGGAGCCCTCTGAAGGCTCCATGCAAGGCCAGGCGGCGGTGCTCTCTGCGGGCCTCAGGCTCCCCCCTGAGCTGTGGGAGCCCAGGTCTCGGCCATCTCCCCAGACGCACAAGAACAATGGCGTCACGCCTGCTGCCTGGCCTGAACTTACTGGAGGATGTGCATTAGAGCTGTGGCCACTGCTTGCTCTGGACAGGGGCCAGGTGTCCTCTCTTCCCTCTGAGGTGTCCCAGGGCTGGAGTCAACAGAACTCACTGCATTTTCAGGCTGGTGGACCCAAGGGAAGCCATCCCCAGCCCTCTGTGCCATCCAGGGCCCTATGTCTGCTCACAGCCAGGCTGTGGTCGGAGGCAGAAGTGCTTGGATCAAGCCCCCAGCTGTGTGGGCAGTGGATGACGGCACTTCCATCCCTCAGGAACTCAGTTTACCCACCTCGAGGGTAGAAACCACTCTCTCAATAAAATATTACTGATTCTTTATTGTGTGCAAGGTATTCAATGTATAGTTTCTGCCTTCAAGGTCCTTAAAGGGCAGGTTAGGGCACAGTCATTAGATAGGCAACGGGGAGCCATGGAGGACTATAGAGCAGTGGAGAAGACTTCACTGTGCTTTAGGGAGGTTAACCAGGCAGTGGAGTATGGCTGGGAGCAAACTGGCTTATGTAATCAGAGCTGATGTGCTAAGTGCTTACTGGGTGCTAGCTGTTGTTTCAAGCACCTTCCACATATTAACTTACTGAATACTCGCAGTAATCCAAGGGTACTACTGTTCTCCCCCATTTTACAGGTGAAGGGACACAAGCACATGGAGGTGACAAGGGCAGTAGGCGATGGAGCGGGGATGTGAACCTGTGGCTCCAGAGCTGCCTTTCACAGTAATCTAGGCAGAAGGACTAGGGTCAGGGCTGGGGTCGTGGGCATGGCCTGGGTTGTGGGCGTGGCCGGGGCCCAGGGCGTGGCCGGCGGGGCAGGCATGAGATACTGCTGGTGGCTGGGCTCCCCGCCCTGGAGGCTTCTCCCAAGAAAGGATGAGGAAATTATAAGGGAGGCATGAACATCAAGCACTTTGCTCTGCACAGAAAAGAACTATATCTAAGATTTCTTTTATCGATAACAGCAACCACCGTGGCCATTCTTGGCCAGTAGCCCGTGAAGTATAACATCTTTCACGTAAAAGAGATTTTAGACATGCTCAAACAGAGAACTCTTATCACAGTTACAGCTTCTTCTGGAAAGCTTCCTGCACTACCTAATCCTTTTCCAAGGATGTATTTTATGAATGTATGTGCTTAAATAGGAAAGAAAGCCTCACTTAGAGGCTGACCTGGCTTAAACACCTTCTAGCTTTGGACATCCGTGAGTGCCAGCATCCCTTCTGCAAAGGGGAGGAGTTGCTGGAGGTAGCCAGGTGGGTGGAAGCAATGGAAAACAGGCTGGGCTGGGGACAGGGGGAGGCAGCTGAGCCCTGGGAGAGGTGTCTGAAGCTAGAAGGCTTCCCAGGCTGTTTGACAAGAATATGCCTGATTCCTCCGAGATGCTCACCCACAGCATTTGAAACTATGCTAGTGATATAAGCCATGCTTGAGAAGCAGAAAGGGACTGTGGTTGGCTTATGCCACTAAGTTCCCTCAACTCTGACAGTCCATGAAGACGCCATCTGTCTTCATCTTTCTGCGAGGAAAATGTGTCAAGCGTTAGGGAACTCTCAGAAGCTTCCGCGCCTGGCCAGGTTCTGGGCCTGCGCCATACCAGGGTGGGTTGGGAGAGGACCACTCGGGGACCCAGCCAGAAGCTCAGCTGAGACATTTCCAAGGACCAGAGGGGCATCCGAGCCAAAGCCAGAGTCTTCTGCCCCCAACCCAGCCTCGTGAGCAGGGCCACCTGGGACGGTGCCCTGTGGGGAGGCAACTCGGCATTCCTACCCCCTCCTCTGGGTTGTGGGTTTAGGGCGGGCCTTTGCTCCAGGGCTCACTGGAGAGCCACAGGCCAGGGGGCAGCCGGGAGGCCACGTTTCCCAGGCTTGAGGGGGAAGCTGGCGCTGGGGCTTAGCCGCATGGGAGGTGGCATGATGACAGGCACCTACCTGGAGCAGCAGGCGACGTTTGGGGCTCAGGTACCAGATAGCCTCGGGGCTTTCACTGGGCCTTCCCTCCTCTTGATCAGCCCCCAGGAAAAGGTGCTTCCGAGTGGCCCTGCTGCGTCTCCGCTCAGTTCCTGACCATGAGGGCAGCTCCTCCAAGCTCTACGGCACAGGGACAACAGAAGCCTCTCAGTGCGGGTGGGAATGGGTCCCAGTCCTCCCTGGCCGCCCTGTGGCTCCTCCCCAAGCCAAGGCAGGCCAAGCCCCTCCTAGGTCCAACACGCCCATCAGCATCTCCCAGCAAAGTTGCCTCTGGGGAGCTCTGATGGGACAAGGGGTACCCCAGATGCACCAGGACCCCCAGCCTGCCCCCTTCAAATCCGGGTCAGCAAGGGCCCACCCCTGGGGTTGGTGAGCCGAGGAGTGACCATTCAACCCAGCTGAGCAAGGACCTGGGGGTGGAGGCATGGACAGAGCACCGCACTAGAAGGCCAAGCTGTTGTAAGTCCCGGCTCTGTCACTTGCTCCCTGGTGAGCTGAAGACCCCACTTTCCCCTGCTGGTATAGGGGGCTTCCACCTAGATGCACAATGCCAGCAGGGCTGAGCTGAGGGGAGGTGGGAGGGGGTCCACAGCCACCAAGTCAGAATCCTCTGAGGGTGGGCTCGCTAAAATGCAGGTTTACGGGCCCTACCCTAGCCCACTGAACCCGAATCTCTAGGAAGGTGCCTGGGAACCTGCATTTTAACAAGTTCCCCATGTGGATACCCATGAAATAAGACTCAGTGGCTCACATACTGGGAAAGGGCAGACAAGTCCAAGGGTGAAGAATCTGCTTAAATTTTAATTTTTTATTTATATAAATTTTAAATTTTATTTGCATGAGTTTTAATTTTAAATAAATTTTTAATTTTTATTTGTATACATTTTATTTAAATTGTTATTGTATAAATGTATGGGGTACAAGTGTAATCTTGTTACATGCATAGATTGCATAGTGGTGAAATCAGGGCTCTTAGGGTGTCCATCACCCAAATAACATACATCAGACCCATCAAGCATGAAGATTTTAGGACACACGGAAAGGGGTCACTGTCAGTTTCCCGAAAGCAGCGTCACACCAGCCGGATCTCTGCAGACAGACCTGCCAGGGAGTCCCGACAGCCTGCTAAGCCTCATCTTCCCCATGGACAAGACAAGACTGGAGCCGACCCCTTACAGATTTGCAATCATGAATGCAAGAGGTGAACCACTGAGTGTGAAGTTAAAAACGAGGGCTAGGGGTGAGGCATCCCAACTAGGATTCTCCCCTTATAATTAGTTTCTTCTTAAATAGTCTCTTTTTTTTTTTTTTTGAATTGGAGTCTCACTCTGTCACCCAGACTGGAGTGCAGTGGCACGCTCCCAGCCACCGCAGCCTCAACCTGCTGGGCTCCGGCGATCCTTCCGCCTCAGCCTTCCAAGTAGCTGGAACTACAGGCACACGCTACCATGCCCGGCTAATTTTTAATTTATTGTAGAGATGAGGTCTCACCAAGTTGCCCGGGCGGGTCTCGAACCCGTGGACTCAGGCAATCCACTCACCTCAGCCTCCCAAAGCGCGGGATTACAGGCTGAGCCACTGAGCCCGGCTAAATATTCTTTTTTTTTTTTTGAGTTGGAGTCTCACTCTGTCGCCCAGACTGGAGTGCAGTGGCTGCTCCCGGCCACCGCAGACTCGACCTGCCGGGCTCCGGCGATCCTTCCGCCTCAGCCTTCCAAGTAGCCGGAACTACAGGCATGCGCTACCATGCCTGGCTGATTTTTTGATTTATTGTAGAGATGAGGTCTCGCTGCCCAGGCAGGTCTCGAACCCGCGGGCTCAGGCAATCCACTCACCTCAGCCTCCCAAAGGCGCGGGATTACAGGCTGAGCCACTGAGCCCGGCTCTAAATATTCTTTATAATTCTAAAAATCACATGCTTATGGAAAAAAATCAAACCATTCAAAAATGATACACAATAGAAATGACATCTAACATGGAAGTCCTTGCCATCTCAGATTTCTGTCTCATTCCTATCATAAGCATCACCAAGTTTCCTGTTTAAGTTTTCTTCAAGAATCTTTCAAACACACACACACACACACACACACACACACACACACACACACACACACACACACCCCCTATGCCTGCATCTTTATTTTAAACCCAACCAGTAAGATATCCCCAGTACTAATCTTTGTTTTGCTGGTTAATATAGATCACAAATCTATGCATCACAACACAGACAGATCTCTTCATTCATTTAAATAGCTCATAGTGAGCCGGGTTCGGTGGCTCAGGCTGTAATCCCGCGCCTTTGGGAGGCTGAGGTGAGTGGATTGCCTGAGCCTGCGGGTTCGAGACCCGCCTGGGCAGCGAGACCTCATCTCTACAATAACTCAAAAAATCAGCCGGGCGTGGTAGCGCATGCCTGTAATTCCGGCTACTTGGAAGGCTGAGGCGGAAGGATCGCCGGAGCCCAGCAGGTCGAGGCGCGGTGGCCGGAAGTGGCCACTGCACTCCAGTCTGGGCGACCAAGTGAGACTCCAACTCAAAAAAAAAAAACAAAAACCAAACAAACAACCCAGAAATAGAAGAATTTAAATTGCCAAGTGCAGTGGCTCACACATATAATCCCAGCACTTTGGGAGGCTGAGGCAAGAGGATTGCCTGCGCCTACGAGTTCAGGACAAGCCTGGGCAACTTGGTAAGACCTCGTCTCTACAATAAACCAAAAAATTAGCCGGGCATGGTGGCGCACGCCTGTAATTTCAGCTACTTGGAAGGCTGAGGCAGGAGGATTGCCTGAACCCAGCAATTCGAGGCTGCAGTGGCCGTGAGCTGGATGACAGAGCGAGACTCCAACTCAAAAAAAAAAAAAAGCTGAAATCTGGGGAAAGGATGAGGAAAAAGGTGTCGACAGGGGCAATTTGATAAAAAAAAGTCAATCAACAAGCAGTTCAGAAGAGCCTGCCCACGTATTCCCGGGCCTTGTACGTCCTGCATCTCCTTTTTCCAACTCCCCTCCACCCGCCCGCACCCTCACCTCCTTCACACTCAGCGGCCACCTTCTCATGTCCCCTTCCCTGACTCCCCAGGGAGAGGTCAGCATGTTTTCACAGACATCACCTTTTGAAAAATTTGGAAACATCTCTTTTAACACAAAAAGCTAAAAGAAATGAGACCACCTGAATCAACAGATGCAAACATTCTGATCTCTTCACTTCAGATCTTTTTGTTAAATGAAGCATTACCACCGAGCTGGAAGTCCTCCCTCTCCCTTCCGGAGAGGGAGGACTCTCTCTCTTTCTTTCTCTTTCTCCCCACAGGGCCCAAGCCCCGAGGGTGGTAGGTTTTGCAACAGAAATCACTAAACCCATAAAGCATAGTTAGGACTGAGTGGAGATCTGTATGAAAATTAAGTTTTCACTGACGATGTTCTGCAATTTCCTTTTTTTGCAACACGGTTTCTGAGATTCGTTCCTCTTAATACAGAATGTATACCTACGTGTGTATGTATGAATATCAGTTTTGTAAAGGTATAATTTACATAAATTAAAACATCCCAACTATACATGGTTAACTACTGCTTACTATCACAGTCTGCCATTATTTTATTATTGTAGATGATGATATTGAGATTGACACTTTTTTTTTTTGAGCCGGGGTCTCACTCTGTTGCCCAGGTTGCAAAGCAGTAGCATGATCATGGCACACTGCAGCCATGACCTCCTGTGCTCAGGCAATACTTCCACCTCAGCCTCCAGAGTAGCTGGGACTATAGGCACGTGCCATCATGCCTGGCTAATTTTTGATTTTTTTGTAGAGATGAGGTCTGGCTATGTCGCCCAGGCTGGTCTTGAATTCTTGGGCTCAAGCGATCCTCCCTCTTGGGTCTCCTAAAGTGCTGGGTTACAAGTGTGAGCTACCACGCCCAGCTGGGCCCCCTTTTTTGGCATTTCAAGTGTCGCCCTTGGAACTGGTCTATTTATGTACATGTGAGTTTTTGTAGATGATGCCACACCTGGCCGGGAAACTGTTGGTCATGGAGTATGTACACCCTCACCTTGACTAACCCTTGCCAGAGTGTCCCTGGGAGCTGTGTACTGCCATTCGCACAGAATATTATTATTATTCTCAAGCTATTATCATTATCTGTTTCCTTGCCTACCAGCCCTTTTCCCCATGAATTACTGGTGGGCGTGTGTGTGACCAGCACTCAGTGAATACTTGAAAAATGAAAGGATGGGCCAGGCACGGTGGCTCAGCATGTAATCCCAGCACTTTGGGAGGCCAAGGCAAGAGGATTGCCTGAGTCTGGGGTTCAAGACCATCCTAGGCAACTTGGTGAGACCTCGTCTCTACAACAAATCACAACAACTAGCCAGGAGTGGTGTCATGAGTCTGTAGTTCCAGCTACTTGGAAGGCTGAGGCAGAAGGATCATGTGAGCCCCACAGGTCGAGACTGCAGTGGCCATCAGCATGCCACTGCACTGCAGCCTGGGCGACAGAGTGAGACGTCAACTCAAAAAAAAAAAAAGAAAAATGAAAGGATGAGCTCACTGTCTAGCAAATGAGATGGACTCCATATAAGTGGATTAAAAGCTTTTGAGACCTCTCCTGGCTGAGATCTAAGGAAGGTTTCAAGGAGGAGGCAGCGTTGGAATTGAGCTTTGAAGAGCAGGGAGACTAAACATGAGGACTGAACGAAGACAAGGACTGGGATGGGGGCGGAAGTGAGTTGGAGAGTCCACAGCACACCTGATTTGCCAGAGAAACGGCTCTTAGCTGAGAGGGATCAAGCGGGCGCAGGAAAGCCAGGCATGTGCATCTTGTAAGAACGTCAAGGTGGTGGGACACACCCCTCCCCAGCCTGAAGAGTCCGAGGGAGGGCATGGAGTGTGGGAAGGGACCCTCCTGGAAAAGGCAGGGGGCTTCCTCCAGGGGAGGTCTTCCACGGCAGGGTTCTGGGTGAGGGCTGGGCTCCAGGATGCTTCCCCTGGTAAGCAGGAGTCGGGCTGGGTCAGGAGCTGGCTCTTTCCAGCACCCCCGTCTCTGGGGAAAGATCAGGGCTGTTCCAGGCTGTCTCCTCCCTAGACCACAGAGGGCTCTGGGACCAGGGCTCCTCCAGCTGCTCTCTGACCCAGGCAGGGGGCTGGCACTTTGCTTCCTGGCCTACCATCCTGGTCGCTCCACGCGGGGCAGGACACACGAGCCTGACCGTGGCCCCAGGATCCCCCGTGGAGTGTGGGCCTGGGCCTGGCTCAGCTGAGTCCCTTTCCTCTGCTGGGCTCAGACCCTCTGGCTGGGGCAGGAGAGGAGGGAACCCTATCCTTCCATCTTTCCTGCTTAAGAAGGTGGGGAGGGAGAGGTGCACGACCTTTACTCCAAGGCCTTCTGTCTTAAGCAGCCTCAGCAAAACCAGCAGCGGCAACAACAGGAAGTGAGCTCAGAAGGGCCAGCTGCACCTGGAAGACAGCTCACAGGTGACCCCCAGGCGCACACCAGTCCTAGTCCCAGTGTAGGCTCTGTCTGCAGCTTTGGCGTGAGTGTCCCTCTGCCTGTGGGTCCCTGAACCCTGTGGTGCTCACAGCTGCTGGCCCTAGGGCAGGCAGGATATCTGCTCTTCTGAAGGCCCATAGAAGCTGTGCATCCCCTGTAAGGGCACGATGGGGAGGCAACTAAGCGACTTCAGCCCCCTCCCCCGCATCCCACTCAAGCTCAAGCAACTAGAAAACATATATTTTTGTGTGTTTGTTTTTGAGTTAGGCTCTCACTCTCTCGCCCCGGCCCGAGTGCAGTGGAACGATCACAGCTCACTGCAGCCTCAGTCTCCTGAGCTCAGGCAATCCTCCCACCCCAGCCTCCCCAGTAGCTGGGACTATAGGTGTGCACCACCACGCCCAGCTAATTTTTAATTTTTTGTAGAGATGAGGTCTCGCCATGTTGTCCGGGCTGGTCTCAAACTCCTGGGCTCAAGCAAGTCTCTCACCTCAGCCTCCCAAAGTGCTGCGATTACAGGCATGAGCCACCGTGCCCAGTCAGAAAATGTATCTTAAAGGAGAAAATGCTGAGACTGTCCCTACACTGACACCCCCCACACCTGTCAGGGGGCACTCATAGCCTCACCTTGCCAGGGAGGGACTGGGGAGAAAGGAAGAGAGAGGAAGAGGCCCCTCCAGAGGTCCTTGGTGGCTGAGGAGTCCTGCAGGGAGAACTGCATGGAGGCAGGAGAGGTTGTAGCTACATCTCGAGCCTCAGCCTTGTCATCTGTCAAGTGGACCCCTCGCGCCTGCTCTACCTCTCTACCAGAGCATGGAGAAGGTTACAAGGTAATGACAGGAGGGTGAAGTGGGCGAGCAGCTTGGGGTCTTAGGCCAGGCCCACTGTTCAGGCTGTTGATTTTTCAGGGCCTGAGAAGGTCTCAAGCTGGGCCTCATTTACAGGCCTGGGCAAGAGAGGCCCAGGGAGCAGGGATTCTGGTCTAGCAACTGCTTGTCCATTGTACAGAAGGACGCTCCCCTCCAACGGTCCCACCCACGCTGGTTCTGAGAAGGTTCCCCTCTGCCACGTCCTGCATCTGAAGCTTTTTAAAGGGAACGGTTTGGTTCTGGCGGTGCCTGGAGCAATCAACATCGTTAGTCAGCCACTGCTGGCCATTGCTTGGTGCCACCAAAATGTGTCCAGCCATCTCAAAGATCCCCGGAGAGTCAGCCCCTCGGCAGGCAAAGGGGTGAATGGTGGAAGGAAGGAGACTCCCATCCCTAGGCACCCAGCCAGCACCTTCCTGCTTCCTCCCGTCGGTCCTCCCTGGCCCGTGCAGCTTCCACCATGTTGCAGATGAAAAACTCCAGCAGTGAAGTGAGCAGGTGGTGATGCAGGTGGGAACCCAGCTGCCAAGTGCCCCCAGGCAGTGTGTCGGCGTGTGACGGGTCCTCCATGCTCCCACGCCCCCATCAGAGCACACCTAATCTCCCTACCGGGCCTCGGGTGAGTGTCCTGCTGTCCTCTGTGGCGTTTCTAGACTATGGCCAAATCACGCCCCGAGGTGATGAGGACCGAGCGAGGTGATGAGGACCGAGCGTCAAAACCCAACAAACAGCTGTGTCTCTGCCAACAGAACACAGGTGTATTTCCAAAGACCTTAGGCGCCCCCTGCTCTTAGGGACCCATGGCCTGTGGCCAGCGTTCCCCTAGCTGGGCAGGATTCCGAGAAGACTCGGCCAGAGTGAAAAGGCTCCAGTCTCCGAGGCCTCCCGTGGCCAGGCCACGCAGTGCTGGGGAGGCGACAGCTTGGCTTCCGGCTGGAAGCTGGCCTGGCCTTGCTGCCTCTGATCTTCTGAGGACACTAGAGGCTCTGGCTTGGCAGGAATGAATGCTGCAGGCACAGGACTGGGGACAACTCGCCTACCCCCAGCCTGTCTGAGATGCTCGGGTGGAACGGCAGGGTAGGAGAACGGGGAGGGGGGAAAGTGGGAACCCAGGACGCTGGGGTCCTACTCCTGGTTTTCTAAGTGGCCCATGCTTCAGTTTCCCTTTTGGGGATGTTACAAATGACCAGGAGAAGGTAGGAGGTGACCACCGGGGCATCTCTCCCCTCCTGTCCCTGCCTCAGCCTGTCTCAGTTCCAGTCCCAGGGGTCCTGGAAAGGAACATGGCAGCCCAGGCGCACGTCCTGCCCTAGAAACACAGAGCACGGAGTTCTGGCTCCGGGTTGCTCTTCCTAAGAGCCATCCTCGGCTGGCCCTGAACAACCAAACAGATCTAAAGCGAGGACACCCCACACGTTGGAGCTGCCCCATTCCATCTCAGCTCTTCCTGTGACCTGTCTTACGCGCATGGCACCTGCCAACTCTGGGCAGGAGTGTGGCGTTCCATTTCTACCTGCAGCTGTGAAAAGTCTGGTCTCCCAGGACAGGGAGAAAGAGAGGGCTCAGGGCCCACCCAGACAAACTAAAAGCAGCTGAGCTCACTAGAAGCCGAACCTTCTCCAAGCACTTACAGCTTCTCCCAGGGCACGCCAGTCCATGGCCTAGGCCACGTGGATTCCTGCAAACTGGACAATCTGAGCAAAGAGCTCCCAGCACGTCCACCCATTAGCTTTACAGTTTTACCATCAGCCGCATCCCAGGAAGCGCCAGAGTAGAGGCCACTGGACTCGAGAGTTGGGGGAGGACACAGGCCCCCAGGAAGGTCCACTGTGCCACTAGACACTAGCATTCAGGGGGCAGAAATCATGTTAAATATGAGGGGGACCCCCCAAAATGGAATTATCTTTTGGAGGGCAGGTCCCTTGCAGAACAGGCTTCCCCTGCTAGGTTCCAGGAACCCATTGGCATCAGTGTACCCGCCAGTGTTATTGTGAGAGCCTGCGTTTGGCTTCAGTGAATATCTTTTTGAAGATTCTTTCAACATGTTTGCTCGCCTTGATGATGGGTGATTTACGAGCACACCTGCGGCCCACACCACACTGAGTGTTCAGCAGTTTTTGACCGAAAACAGCATGACCCCCATGCCTTATCTTCTCTATTTACCCAATTCTCACCCCAAGTGACTTTTTTTTGTAGTTTCCCCGGATGTAAAAAGTCCCCCAAGAGAAACGTTTTGTCAGTGTGGACGAGGTGAAACAAAAAACGGCAGAAGCACTCAAAGACATCAAAATTGACAAGTTCAGACACTGTTTTGAACGGTGGAAAATCATCTCGATAGGTATATTGCATTAAATGGAGAGTACTTTGAAGACAACTGAATTATAAACATGTAAGAATAAATACGCAATTTCTAATAAATAAATTAACAGATAAATCACAGGCAACTGGGGTGGGGTGGGGGGACTCCTTAAGGCCCCAAACACAACTTGACATGGGCTGGGGAGGGCCAGCCCACCTGCCAAGCTAGAAGCCTGCCCTAGATGGCCACAGAGAAAGAGGGCTTCCTGAGGAGGGGACAACCACATTTCCCATCGAGGCAGGCAACAGATGGTTTCAGTCTTGGCCAGAGCCTCCAGGAGTAACACTTCCCATCTATAATAAACACTTGACACGTTTCCAAGGCCCTCCCACCCATCTGGAGAAGGTGTTTTCATGCCCAGCTGTCAGGTAGGGAAACTGAGGGCAGAGTGCCAGACCCCAGGGGCTCTTGGTCCAGAGCCAGACTCTCTGCTCGGTATGTCTGGTTCTCCCTCCATGACCCAGGTGGCCTCTCCGCAGCCTGACCCTGCCTCTGCTAGTGGGAGGGACACATTCTGCCAGCTTCTGAGGACCACAGGGCAGCAGCCTTCCTTCTGGAGAAGGGGATCCCCCTGGAGGAGCCGGATGCAGGGTCTCCCTCTAAGCTGGTGGGTCCCCTCCTCTCCGGCTCTGTGCGGCTACCCACAGGCAGCTGGTTCCCATCTGGTTTACTGGGAAGCCCAACCCTTCCCACAGGTCGCCCCAGCCATGCCTGGTGACCATCGTGCTGCCCAAGGCATGCTATGAAGTCACCAGGGGCCAGCTTCAGAGGCTCTTGCTCAGAGGGTGTTTCTGAGAAGCAGCCATGCAGGAGCCAGGCACATGGTGACTCCTTCTGCTCAGAATACAGGACTGGTCAGCGCTGCCCATCCTGAGATGTGTCAGAGAGGGAACTGAAGTCTCTCTGCCTGTGGGTCCCCGCTCCCCACCGTGCTCACAGCTGCTAGCTCTAGGGCAGGAGGGATATCTGCTCTTTGACTCTGAAGGCGCATAGAAATTGTGTGTTCCTGTGGGGGTACAATGGGGAGGTACCCAAGTGACTTCAGCCTCCCCGCCCCAAGCTGCTTACTTCTGAAGTAACTAGAAAACATACCTTAAAGTAGGCGAAAATGCTGGGGCTGTCCCCTACGCTGGCGTTTCCCTCCCTGTCAGGGGGCATGCACAGCCTCACCTTGCCAGGGCAGGGCTGGGAAGCAGGGAGGAGGGAGAAAAAGGTCCCTTCAGAAGCCCGTGGTGACCGGGGAGTCGGGGGACCTGTGTGTAGGTAGGAGACCCGGAGCAACTCACTGCACCCTCCGTGTCTCAGTTTCCTCATCTGACTCCAGCTCTAAAATACTACTGCTTGCTCCTTGCCTCAGCTTCCCTCCAGGGAAGGCCATCTGCCCCAGGGAGAAGAACAAAGTGAAGGCAAGGAATGTTCCTTCCTAAGGGCGATGGGTCAGATGGAGCCCATTTCATCCAGGGACAGGGGTCAGGGAGAGAACAGGGACAAGATGCTAGCAGAGGGTGGCACTGGGAGATGGCAGACGCTGGGTCCTTCTCGAGGGAAAGCCAGGCATTCTGGAGATGACAGCCTGTTTTGTTTTTGTTTTTGTTTTTGTTTTTTGAGTTGGAGTTGCACTCTGTCGCCCAGACTGGAGTGTAGTGGCACCGCAGCCTCGCCCTGCTGGGCTCTGGCGATGCTTCCGCCTCAGCCTTCCAAGTAGCCGGAACTACAGATGTGCACTACCACGCCCGACCAATTTTTTGATTTACTGTAGAGACGAGGTCTTGCCAAGTTGCCCAGGAGGGTCTCGAACCGGCGGGCTCAGGCAATCCACTCGCCTCAGCCTCCCAAGGCGCGGGATTACAGGCCAGTTAAAAGAGAAAGTCCCTCTCCTCGTCCCCCTAGGCACTGTCCTCTCCACAGCCGTCTGGGAACTTTTTCACAGCCTCCACTGAGGCTGGTCCATGGGACTAGGCCTCCCCTGGGCCTTCCTCTCCTTTGAAGTCAACTCTTATCCTTTCCCTGAACCTGCAAGGACAGCACAGGCCCAGAGCTCCCTCTGCTCAGATGGATTTTTTTTTCTTTTGTAGATGGGGGGGGTCTCGCTTTGTTTCCCAGGCTGGTCTTGAACTCCTAGCCTCAAGCGATACTCCCACCTCTGCCTTCCACGTAAAGTGCTTGGGATTACAGGCATGAGCCACTGCGCCTAGCTTGAGAATTTTTTAAAGATCGATTTTTCTCCTGTCCCCAGACAATTCCAATTCCTGCAGTGCTTACACACCTTGGAACCCCTGCAGAAGTTCTCGGGGATGAGGACACAGAGCACCGGAGTCGCCCCAGATTGGACCAGGGGTCTAGCAGAAAGGACCCTGCCCCTCCAGAGAGTCCTGGGGGAAGGGCCTGGGAGGTCAACTCCGCAGGACCTGCTAAGTGACCTTGGTCAAGCCACAGCATCCCTGGCCTCAGTTTCTCCTGGGCCTTCATCCAAACCCGGCGTGTCTCCCTCCAGGCCAGGGTGAGGGTGGAGGCCAGGGCCTGTCTTTGGAAGCACATGGAGAAAGGTGTTGCCCGCGGGGGCCCAGGAGCCGCACAGCAGTGACGTCGTCAGAACCCACGACGCCGGGGTAGACCGCCCCTCCCCGCCCAGCCCAGCAGAGCCCGGGGAATCCCCGGCGGGGGGTGGGGGCGGCCCGGGGCGGGAACTCCCACCCGGCAGTCAGGCAGGAGGCCGGGGACCCCGGGCAGGGCTCCTTCCCACCTCCGTCCCCCATCCAGTGAGGGTGGGTCTCTAAGCCACGCCCTCCCCAGTGGGCGGCTCGGCCCACCCTGCCCCGGGTGCCCGCGGGGCGGCCCGCGTGGCAAGGGGCTGTGGCGCAGTGTCCCCCGCCCCCACCCCGGCAGGCCGGCAGGCCCTCCCCGCCCCCTCCCCGTGCAGGGCCCGGATTCTGCGCCCCCTGTCGCGGCCCGTCAGCCTGGCTCACCGCATCTGCGCCCCCAGCGCCAAGGCCCGGCCCAGGCCGCCGGCCGCGGTGACGGCCACACGCGGCCCACCTGGGAGGAGGCTGCCGGCCGGTCCTCCTTCTCCTCCTGCTCTTCTTCGCCCGGGTGGCGCGGCCGCACCTGGCCAGGGACCGTCAGCAAATTCCCCTCCGCGTCGCCGCGGGAGCGGATCCGGCTCCTCCCCCGCAGGACCAACCTTGGCCCCGCCCCGAGGCTGCGCTGACCTGTCGGGGAACCCGGGCGGGACCGTCACACGCAGAGACCCAGGCTCCGCCTCGGCGACCCTGTGGCTACCAGGAACCCTCTGTAAATTACCATCTCAAACGCACAAGGCTGCCGGTCCCTAACTGCACTGCGCTGGGCACCCCTGCTGCTCTGGGCCTCGGGCGCTCTCCCGCCCGCCTGCCACCGCCCCCAAGCTCTCCTCGTAGTTACGACCCCCTTCCGAGTCTCCCCGGTCCCACCAGCCAGGAGCAAGAAAAGGCACACAACCCCACAAAGCAGCGCTCTGTCTCGCCCAAAGACCAGCTCCTGGCGCCCGCCCAGTGCCGGGGACCCAGCTGGTACCCATGTCCGTCCTCCCCAGCAAAGAACCATCTACAGATTGGCCATAGCCACACCCAGGAGGCCCAATGGGCTGGGCTGGGTCATTTCTAGCCTGCGGTCGGCCACACTCCTGCACGTCTCAGCGTTTCCTCACAGTCCTGGCTACCCTGCTAGGGACACCGGTTTGACCCTGGGGACAGGTGCCGGTGTTTGCACCCCGAAAGACCAGTATCCAAAATAAGGGGCAGAAGCAAACAGCCTCTCTCTCCCAGGCAGGGGCCTAGGCATATTCATTGTTTGAGGGTGTCACTCTGTGACTTAGGCTGGAGTGCAGGGGTACATTTATGGCTCACCACAACCTCGACATCCTGGGTTCAGAGGAGCTGGGACTACAGGCATGCCCCACCACACCCAGCTAATTTTATTTTTATGTAAAAAATTTTTTTGTAGAGACACTGCTCTCAAATTCCTAACCTCAACAACCCTCCCCCCTCAGCCTCCTAAAGTGCTGGGACTGCAGGCATGAGCCACCATGCCCTGCCTCTGTATCTCTTCTTTCTTTTTATTTCTAGTACATAGCGCAGTGCCCTGATTCAATAAATAGTGTCTGCGGAGGTAAGGTCTATGCTATTTTAGATGACAGAACTTAAGAGGGCTCCACTAACTGATTTGGAATGGAGCTGTCCCTTGACTTACAGTGTTGTTCCATCTGATAAACACACTGTGAACAGAAAATATCGTAAGTGGAAAATATCACAGGTTAGTTGAATATCACTAACCTACCAAACGTCATGCCTAACCCACCTTTAATGTGCTTAGAACACTGATGTTAGCCTACGGTTGGGCAAAATCATTTTCGCAAAGCCTATTTTATGATAAAGTGTGGAATAGTTCGTGTAACTCATTGAATACTGTCCTGAAAGTGAAAAATGGTGGTGTGGGTTCTCGAAGTACGGTTTCCACTGAATGCACATTGCTTTCACACCCTTGAATGCGCATTGCTTTCACACCCTCATATGGTCTAAAAATCGTAAGTCGAATTGTTGTAAGTTGAGACCCTCTCTATGGATCAATGAAATTGCCTGAGGTCCAGTGAACAGTCACAGGGCACAGACCTCATCGTGTTATTGAGCCTATGATGGCCCTGGGACCTTGCCCCTCTTATCTAGACATCATTTCCTCAAAAATACTCACCTGAGAGCCAAAGACCTACAAATACAAGGATTTAAATAGAGGAATTGCTTTTAATTACCCCCCCAAAATTTCACAACCATGCACAACCTACACCACTATACATGGCCTTTCTGCTCGGGCCAGATGAGATGTGAAAGAAAACTCAAAATGAGAGGGACCCAGGAAAGAGTCAGCTGGGCGTGCCCACTGCCTGTCTCTCTTCAGTTTGAGGAGAGCCACACACCAGTGTGTTTGTCACTCCACGGCCTGGTGCTGGGTGAGGCTGCAAGGCGGGGGGCCATGGGCTGGGAGGTCAGGGGAGTCAGACTCGGTACACTGTGCTTTAGGATGCAGAATATAAACTTATGCCACTGAAAGGGATGGTATTTTATAGGCTGAACCAAGACACTGTTCACACTTCAAGTAACAATCCAGATACCTTAGGGCATCTGCCATCCCCAAGAGCCAAATAAAACCTCTTTTAAAAAGTGGGTCCATTTGGGGAGCTTGGGCTTCTACCATATGCCTTAATCTGTCTTTCCAGACAGAAGAGGATTCGATTTCCCATGCAGAAGATGGAGGGACAGTGTATTGGGGCGGAAAACCATTTTTCCAGTGTTTTTTGTCTAACCAGGCGTGCTGTTGTGTATTTCTAGAGAGGAGAAAGTTTCAGGCATGGGTCTGGACACAGCACTGTCCACTCAGATCTGGACAAGCTTCCTCCTTGGACACTGGCACTTCCCAGGTTTGGGGGGCCAGAGGGGGAAAGCCAGGGCCCTGTGATCACTGAGCCCTCCCACAGCAGAAAATTCAGGCCTCCCTTCTCCTGGGGCAGCCTGTCTCCACCCTTATCTCTAGCCTCAGGCTGGGTTCCACTCACCAAGGCCAGGTAGGTAGTCTCAGCCAACCGCAGTCTCAGCCAACCGCAGTCTCTGTGACTAGCATTTCTCCCTTGGAAGAAGGGAAATTCACAACTGGTGGAAGGTCACCGTCGTCCACCACCAACAGCCACTGCCACTTATCAATATTGGAAACTTCCAGTGGCTAAGGTCAGAGGCAGGGGCTGATGACATCACAAAGGAGGCACCACTGTTGGGCGGAAACTCTGGGATTCCGGTGTCATGGCCTCACCCAGAATGGAGCTAAACCGAACATTTGCAGGCACATCTGGGGGTGTCAAGTCGGCCCTGCCTCACCTGGATTTTATTTTGAGCCTGGTTGCTGCCGTGCAGGATAGTTCGTTAAATAATACCTGGGTCGATTCTTGAGACTACAGAACTCCCCTCTCTCCCAAATGGATAACATGGGGCAGAAATATGGCTTTCCTATCAGGTTTATTTCTGGGCCACAAAGCAAAGCTTCCCTCTCCAGGACCCCAGAATCAGGCTCTTGAAATTAGCTCTGCTATATCCTTCCATTGGGAATTTGTGTCTTTTTTTAGTCAGGAATTTTTTTCTTTGTTTTATAACCTTTATTCATTTTGTGAAATATAACACATATGCAGAAAAGTGCATACAAAACACAAACAAGTGCAATAGTGAATCATCATGAAGCAAACACCGGGTTACCACCACCCAAGACTAGAAATAGAATATTCACGATCACCCGCAGTTTCCCTGTGTTGTTCCAATCTGCCCTGTCTCTTCCAGCCCCCACCCCTCAGATATAGCCCTGTCCTGACCTCAGTGTGGGTTATTTCCAATTTTTATCGGTGGGTTAGTGCCATGCTTTGAATGGTTTTTGTCTCCTCCGAAATTCACGCTGAAACTTCATCTCCAAGGCAATATTACTAAGAGGTGAGGCCTTCAGGAGGCAATTAGGTCATGAGGACTCTTCCACCGTGAATGAGATGCAGGCCCTTATAAGAGAGGCTTTACATAGTGTTTGGCCCTTTTTGGCCTCTGCCTTCTGGCACGTGATGCACAGCATTCAAGGCACCACCTTGAAGCAGCGAGCATCCCTCATCAGACAGCAAAACTGCTTGCTGGCACCTTGACCTTGGCCTTCTCTGCTTCAAGAACTGTGAGAAATAAATCTCTATTGTTGATACATTACCCAGTCTGTGGTCTTTTGTTACACCACAGATAGACTGAGAGTTTTTCCAAACAATGTCGCTAGTCCCAGCGCACACGTCCTTGAGTGTCTGTAGACCAGGAGGGAAATTGTGGAGTCACTGGGAGTGTGGATCTTCAGGTTTACTGGTTAATGCTAAGATGTTTTTCTTTTCTTTTCTTTTCTTTTCTTTTGAGTTGAAGTCTCACTCTGGAGTGCAGTGCCCAGTCTGGAGTGCAGTGGCACGCTCACAGCCACAGCAGCCTCGACCTGCTGGTCTCAAGCAATCCTTCCGCCTCAGCCTTCCAAGTAGCTGGAAGTATAGGCATGCGCCACTATGCCTAGCTAATTTTTTTTTTAAGATTAGAAAATATAGTTTATTTAGAAAATAAATTTGAAAGAGAGAGAGAAGTTGGAGATTCAACTCCCCAAAGTAGGGGAGGGGGCCAAAGCTTAAAGAAAACAGGCCTGGCCAAACGCAAAAGACACATGACCACACCATAGTTTAGCAAGGCAATGGCCTGATTATGAAGACTCCAGCTGGTCAATTTCTTGCATTGCTGATCTGGTTGGGTCACAATGATGATGTCACTTCTGCTCGCCCATGGTCAGGATGGGTTTCCTGGCCCTGACAACCACAAGGGCATTAGGACATGTGGGAGCACATGCCCTGAGTGTAAATGTCTTTGCCACACTGAATTTTTTTTTCAAGTCAGAGTCTGACTCTCACCCAGGCTAGAGTGCAGTTGCATACTCATGGCCACCACAGCCTTGACCTGCTGGGTTCAGGCAATTCTTTTGCTACAGCCTTTCAAGTAGCTGGAACTACAGGCATGCGCCAACAAGCCTGGCTAATTTTAAAAAATTTATTGTAGAGATGAGGTCTCACCAAGTTACCCAGGTTGGTCTTGAACTCCTGGGCTCAAGCAATCCTCTCACCTCGGCCTCCCAAAGTGCTGGGATTACAGGCTTGAGCCACCGTGCCCAACCTCTTTTCTTTTCTTTCTTTCCTTCCTTCCTTCCTTTCTTTTTGTGTTGGGGTCTCACTCTGTCGCCCAGTGCAATGGCGTGATCACAACTCACCACAACCTAAAACTCCTGGGCTCAAGGGATTCTCCTGCCTCAGCCACCCAAGTAGCTGGGACTACAGGCACATGCCACCATTCCCTGCTAACTTTTTAAAACTTTTTTGTAGAGAAAAAGTCCTGCTATGTTACCCGGCTGGTCTCAAACTCCTGGGCTCAAGCAATCTTCCTGCCTGGGCCTCCCAAAGTGCTGGAATTATAGGTGTGAGCCATTGTGACTGGCCAAGTGTTTTTCAAAGTAGGGTTGTATCAGTTTATACTTTCATAAAATATACAAAGAACTCTTAAAACTCAACAATAAGAAAAGGAACAACCCACCCCAAAAATGGGCAAAAGGCTGGACGTGGTGGCTCACTCCTGTAATCCCAGCACTTTGGGAGGCAGAGGCAAGAGGATCGCCTGAGCCCATGGGTTCAAGACCAGCCTGGGCCACTTGGCGAGACCTCATCTCTACAATAATTCAAAAAATTAGCCAAGCTTAGGCTAATTCCAGCTGCTTGGAAGGCTGAGGAGGAAGGAGATTGCCTGAGTCCAGCATGCCGAGGCTGTGGTGACCAGGAGTGTGCCACTGCACTCCAGCCTGGGTGGACAGAGTGAGACTTCAACTGAAAAAAAAAAGAGAAAGAAAAATAAAAAAGAGAAAAGAAAGAAAATGGAAAAAAAAATTTCAATAAAGCTCCAGGCGCCCCAGTTCCTTTTAATATATTTGCCATTGATGGTCCTGCAGAGTTACCATTCTGCTAGGCTTTTAGTGGTGTCTCGTTGTGAGGTTTTTTGAGAATGAATCTTTCATTTATTTTATTTTGTCATATGATCAACAGTATTTCTCTCTTTGTGATCTTTATATGCATTTTGCAAATGGCTAGTGAGATGAGGCACATGGTCACATATGTATTGAACATTTGTCGTTCTTTTAAAAAAAAATTAGTATGCAGCTGGGTGCAGTGGCTCAAGCCTGTAATCCCAGCACTTTGGGAGGCTGAGGCAAGAGGATTGCCTGAACCCGGGGGTTCAAGACCAGCCTGGGCAACTTGGAGAAACCTCATCTCAGCAATAAATCAAAAAATTAGCCAGGTGTGGCGGTGCATGCCTATAGTTCCAGCTATTTGGAAGGCTGAGGTGGAAGGATCGCCGGAGCCCAGCAGATCGACGCTGTGATGGCTGTGAGTCTGCCACTGCACTCCAGCCTGGTAAACAGAGTGAGACTCCTACTCAAAAAAAAAATTAATGTGTAATTTTGTAATAGCAGTTTTAGGTTCACAGGAAAACTGAGCAGAAAGTTTGGAGATATACCTGCTGCTCCCACATATACATGAGGAGTCTGCACCAGAGAGATGCATTTGTCACAATTCATGGACCTACATTGGCCCGCCATTATCACTCAGAGCTCATGTCTACACTAAAGTCATTCTTGGTGTAGTACCTTCTGTAAGCTTATAACATAGATCTCTTGCTATAGTATGCTATAGAATAGTTTCACCACCCTAAAAATCTGTGTGTTCTGTCTATTCCTTCATCCCTTCTTGCTAACTCCTGGCATAGATTTTTTTTTTTTTTTTTTTTTACTGTCTCCATAGTTTTGATTTTTCCAGAATGTTCTATGGTTGGGATCATACAGTGTGTAGCCTTTTCAGATTGGCTTCTTTCACTTAGTCATTGGTATTTAAATTTTTTTCATGTGTTTTCATGACTAGGTAGAGTGTTTCTTTTTAGTGCCAAATAATACTCCATTGTCAGGATGGTTTATTTACCCATTTACCGACAGAAGGACATCTTGATTCCTTCCAAGTGCTGGCAATTATGAATGAAGCCGCTGTAAACATCCATGTGCAGGGTTTTGTGGGGACATACATTTTCCATTTATTTGGGTAAATACTAAGAAGTGTGATGGCTGAATAAGAAAAGTTGAGTTTTGTAAGAAACTGCCAAACCGTCTTCTAACGTGGCTGTGCCATTTGTGTTCCCACTGATAACGAACAAGAGTTCTCGTTGCCCCACACCCTCACAGCTGTTTGGTGTTCGTGTTTCCAATGTTGGCAGTTCTAACCAGTGTGTGATGGCATGCCATGGTTATCATTCACATTTCCCTCATGACATCCAATATGTACCATCTTTTCATGTGCTTATTTGTTCTCTGTTTAATCTTCTCTGGTGAGGTATCTGTGCTGGTCTCTTGTCCATTTTTTTTTTTTTTTCTTTTCTCTCTTTTTTTTTTTTTCAGGTGTCTCACTCTGCCCAGGCTGGAGTGCAGTGGCACGCTCGTGGCCACCACAGCCTCGACCTGCTGGGCTCAGGCAATCTTTCCTCCTCAGCCTTCCAAGTATTCCAAGTAGCTGGAACTACAGGCACACATCCCTAAGCCCAGCTAATTTTTTGAATTATTGTAGAGACAAGGTCTCACCAAGTGGCCCAGGCTCAGGCAATCCCATGGGCTCAGGCAATCCTCTCGCCTCTGCCTCCCAAAGTGCTGGGATTACAGGCGTGAACCACCACCGCGTCCAGCCTTTTGCCCATTTTTGGGGTGGGTTGCTCCTTTTCTTATTGTTGAGTTTTAAGAGTTCTTTGTATATTTTGAATCACAGTCCTTTATCAGATATGCCTTTTGCAAATATTTTCTCCCATTCTGGAGCTTGTCTTCTCATCCTGTCAACATTGCAGAGGCAGGAGTTTCCCATTTTAACAATGTCCAGCTTATCAACTGTTTCTTTTGTAGACCACACCCTTGGTGTTGTATCTAAAAAGTCATCACCAGGCCCAAGGTCATCTTGATTTTCTCTTATGCTACTTTTGGAGCTTTATTTTCAGTTTACATGTAGGTCTATGATCCTTTTTGAGTTAATATTTGTGAAGGATGTTCAGTCTGTGTTTAGATTCTTTTTTCCCCCCATTTCCAGTTGCCCCTGCACCATTTGTTGTAAAACCTTTCTTTTCACCATTGTGTGGCCTTTGTTCCTTTGTCAAAGATCAGTTAATGATATTTATGCAGGTTTATTTCTGGTTTCTCTGTAGGTTCCATTCACGTATTTGTCTATTCTCTCACCAATGCCATACTGTCTTGATTACTGTAGTTTAAAGCCAGATAATGTCAGTCCTCCAACTTTTCTCCTTCAATCTGAGTCGGCAATTCTTGAGTCTTTAGGTTGTTAACATAAACTTCAGCATTGATTTGACAATATCCACATAATGATTTGCTGGGATTTGTATTGGGATTGCATTAAATCAACAGATGAAGTTGAGAAAAACTGATGCCTTGAATATTGAGTCTTTCTATTCATGAGTGTAAAATATCCTTCAATTTATTTACTTCTTTGATGTTGTTCATCAGAGTTACAAATTTTCTTCATATAGATCTTGTACATATTTTGTTAGTTTTACCTAAGTATTTCGTTTTTTTTGGAGTACTGTACTAATGTAAATGGTAATGTGTTTTTAATTTCAAATTCCAGTTTTTCACTGCTGGTATATAGGAGAGTAATTGAATTTTGCATATTAGTCTTGTATCCTACAACCTAGCTACAATTGTGTATTAGTGCCAGGAGTTTATGTTTGTTTATTTGTTGATTCTTTCATATTTTCTACATAGGCAATCATATCATCTATGAACAAGGACAATTTTATTTTTTCCTTTCCAAACTGTATGCCTTTTATTTCCTTTTCTTATGCTACTGCATTAGCTAGGATTTCCAATATGAAGAGGAAAAGCAGTGGTGGGGGGACAGCCTTGCCTTGTTCCTGATCTTAGTGGAATGCTTCAAGTTTCTTAACAACAAGTACAATGTTAGCTGTAGTTTGTTTTGGTAGATGTTCTTTATGAAGTTGAGAAAGTTCCTGGCCGGGCTTGGTGGCTCAGCCTGTAATCCCAGCACTTTGGGAGGCCGAGGTGAGAGGATTGCCTGAGCCCGTGGGTTCAAGACCCACCTGGGCGACTTGGCGAGACCTCGTCTCTACAATAAATAAAAAATTAGCCGGGCTTGGTAGCACTCGCCTGTAGTTCTGGTTACTTGGAAGGCCGAAGCGGAAGGATCGCCAGAACCCAGGAGGTCGAGGCTGCGGTGGCCGAGAGCATGCCACTGCACTCCAGCCTCAGAGACAGAGTGATACCCCAGCTAAAAAAAAAAAAAAATGAAGTTCCCTCTGTTCCTAGTTTGCTGAGAGTTGGTTGTTTTTGTACTGAAAATGAGTGTTGGATTTTGCCAAAAACTTTTCTGCATCTGTTGATACAATTATGTAATTTTTCTTTTTTAGCCTGTTGATGTGATGGATGATGTTAATTGATTTTAGAATGTTGAAATACTCTTACATGCCTGGAATAAATCCCACTTGGTTGTAATGCACAATACTTTTTTATGCATTGTTGGATTCAATTTGCTGATATTTTGTTGAAGATTTTTGCATCTATGTTTATAAGAGATTTTGCTTGGTAGTTTTATTTATTTATTTGAGAAAGCAGGATTTATCGAGAGAACAGAAAAGCTCCCACAGAGGGAGGAGACCCGAGAGAGTTGCCCTGTAGTTTTATTTTAATATATTTGTCAGGTTTGGGTATTGGGGTAATGCTAGATTACAGAATGAGTTAGGAAATATTTCCTCTGCTTCTATCTTCTGAAGAGATGTAAAAAATTCATATTACTTTCTTAAGTGTGCAATACAATTCATCCTCGAACCCATCTGAGCCTGGTGCTTTGAAAGGTTATTAAATATTGATTCAATTTCTTTAGTAGATGTAAGACTATTAATACTGTCTATTTCTTCTTATGTGAATTTTGGAAGATTGTGTCTTTCAAGGAATTGGTTCATTTCATCCAGGTTATCAAATTTGTGAGCATAGAGTGGTTCATAATATTCCTCTATTGGCCAGGCATGGTGGTTCATGCCTCTAATCCCAGCACTTTGTGAGGCTGTGGTGAAAGAAATGCTTGAACCCAGGAGTCTAAGACCACCAGACAACATAGTGAGACCCCGTCTATACAAAAAAAAAAAATTAGCTGGGTGTGGTGGTGTACACCTGTAGTCCCAGCTACTCAGAAGACTGAGGCAGGAGGATTGCCTGAGCCCAAGATGTTAAGGCTACAGTGAACCATGATTGTGCCACTGCACTCCAACTTGGGTGAGAAAGTGAGACTCTGACTCAAAAAATAATGATAAAAATAATATTCTTTTGTTATTATTTTAATGTGCATAGGATCTGTAGTGATGGCCCCTCTTTCACTTCTCATATTCATAATTTGTGTCTCTTCTCTTTTTTTCCTTGATTAGCTGGCTAAATGATTATTGATTTTAAAAAATTATTTTTATTGTGGTAATGTACATATGTACATCTTAATCATTTTAATTGTACAGTTCAGTGATATTAAGTGCATGCACAATGTTGTACAACCATCATTGCCATCTATCTTCATAATAATAATTATTATTATTTTTTGAGTTGGAATCTCACAGTGTCACCCAGGCTGTAGTGCAGTGACATGCTCACGGCCACCGCAACCTCGACCTGCTGGGCTCAGGTGATCCTTCCACCTCAACCTTCCAAGTAGCTGGAACCACAGGTGTGCACCACACTGGGCTAAATTTTTTATTTATTGTAGAGATGCGGTCTCGCCAAGTTGTTCAGACTGGTTTCAAAACTGTGGGCTCAGATAATCCTCGTATGTGCCCGGCCTTCTCGTAAAACTGAAACTTTCCACCCATTAAGCAAAAACTCCCCATCTTCCCCTCCCCCAGCCCCTGATTACCATCACTCTACTTTATGTCTCTATGATTTTGATTATGCTAACTACTACATATAAGTGGAATCATACAGTATCTTATTATGACTCTATTATTTCACTTAGAATAATGTCCTCAAGTTTCACCCATGTTGTAGCATATGTCAGAATTTCCTTTCCTTTTAAGGATAAATAATATTTCATTGTATGTTTATACCACATTTCACTTATCCATTTATCTATTAATAAACACTTGGGTTGCTTCCACATTTTGACTGTTGTGAATAATTCCGCATGAACTTGGGTGTACAAATATCTCTTTATCTGTTTTCAATTCCTTTGGATATACACCTAAAAATGAAATTCTATTTTATTGAATTATTCTAATTGAGACAAGGTCTCAATGTTGCCCAGGCTGGTCTTGAACTCCTGAACTCAAGCGATTCTCTCGCCTCTGCTTCCCAAAGTGCTGGAATTACAAGCATGAGCTACCGCACCTGGTGGTAATTCTGTTTTTGATTTTTTTGAGGAACCACCATACTATTTTCCACAGCAGCTGTACCATTTTATATACCCACTAACAGTGCAAAAACGTTCCAATTTCTCCACATTCTCATCAATGCTTGTTATTTACTGTTACTTTGATAGTAGCCATCCTAATAGGTGGTAGGTGGTATCATATTCACTACAGTTTTGATTTGCATTGCTCCAGTGATGAATGATATCGAACATTTAAAAAATGTGCTTATTGGTCATTTGTATATCATCTTTGGAAAAATGTTATTTAAGTCCTTTCTCGTTTTTGAATTGAGAGTGTATGTGTTGGGGGGTGAGTTCTAGGAGTTTTCTACATATTCTGGATACTAGTCATGTACCAGAAACAGGATTTGCAAATATTTTCTTCCGTTCTGTGGGTTGCCTTTTTACTCTGTTAATAGTGTTTTTTGAGGCACACATTTTAAAAATTTTCATAAAGTCCAAGATGTCTATCGATTCTTTTGTTGTCTATGCTTTGATGTCACATCCAAGAAATCACTTCCAAATCTAATGCTGTGAGGCTTCTGATCTATGTTTTCTTCTGAAAATTTTATAGTTTTCAGTCTTACAAGTAGGTCTATGACCGACTTTGAGTTAACTTCTGTATATGGTGTTAGGTAAGGGTCCAACTTCATTGTTTTGCTTGGGACATCCAGTTTTCCTGCCACCGTTTGTTGAGAAGACTGTTTTTCCTATTGAACGGTCTTGGTGCTCTTGTCAAAAATCATTTGACCAAATATATGGGGGATTATTTAGGGGCTTTCCATTCTATTACATTGGTGTAGATGTCTGTCTTTATGCCAGTACCACACTGTTTTGATTACTGTAGCTTTGGAGTAAGTTTTAAAATCAGAAACTATGAATTCTTCAGTTTTGTTCTTATTTTTCAAGATTATTTTGGTGATTTGGGATATACTGAAAATCTATATAAATTTTAGGAGGCTTATAATATTTATTAATCTTTGGAAATAAGCAGTTTTTTATTATGTTAGTTTTTTCTATTGATTTTTCTGTTTTCAATTACTTTGGATTTAATTTGTTCTTTTTCTAGTTTACTAAGGCAGAAGCTTAGATTAATAATTTTAGATGTTTTTTTCTTTTCAAAATTCAAAAGTATAACTTAGAATTATAATTCAAAATTCTAACTTTCTCTTTAAGCATCACTTTTATGCATCCCACACATTTTCATATTGTATTTTCATTTTCTTTAATTCAAAATATATAAAAATTCATTTGGAGAGTTCTTCTTTGATCTGTGTTATTTATTTATTTATTTATTTATTTTTTGAGTTGGAGTCTCACTCTGTCGCCCAGACTGGAGTGCAGTGGCACACTCCCGGCCACCACAGCCTCGACCTGCTGGGCTCCGGCGATCCTTCCGCCTCAGCCTTCCAAGTAGCTGGAATTACAGGCGTGTGCCACCACACCCGGCTAATTTTTTGATTTATTGTAGAGATTAGGTCTTGCCAAGTTGCCCAGGTGGGTCTCGAACCTGCAGGTTCAGGCAAACCACTCACCTTGGTCTCCTAAAGCGCGGGATTACAGGCTGAGCCACCGAGCCCAGCCGATCTGTGTGTTATTTAAAGGCATGTTATTTAATCTCCAAATGTTTGGGGATTTTCCAGTTATCCTTCTGTTATTGATTCCTAGTTTAATTTCATTGTAGTCTGAGAGCGGAAATTGTATGACTTTTTTTTCATTACAATTTGTTAAGATGTGTTTTATGTTTTATGGTCCAGAATGTGATTATATCGGTAAATGTCTCATGTGAGTTTGAAAAGAATATGTATTCTGTTGATGTTGGATGAAGCACTTTATAATGGTCAGTTATAGTCAGTTGATGGATGATGCTTTTGAGTTCGACTATGTCCTTACTGATTTTCTGCCTGCTGTATCTGTTTATTTCTGATAGGTGGTATTGAAGTCTCCAACCATCATAGTGGACTTATCTATTTCTCCTTGCAGTTCTATCTGTTTTAGCCCTACATATTTTGATGTTGTGTTGTTAGGCACATACACGTTAAGGATTGTTACGTCTTCTTGGAGTACTGACCTTTTAGTCAAGACGTAGTGCCTCACTTTGTCTCTGATAGCTCCTTGCTCTGAAGTCTGCTATGTCAAAAATTAATATGGCTAGTCACTTTCTTTTGATCAGTGTTAGTGTGGTGTATCTTTCTCCATCCCCTCACTTAAATTCCATACGTGTCTTTATATTTCAAGTGGATTTCTCATACACAAATGTAGTTGGGTCTTGTTTTTTGATCCCCTCTAACAATCTCTGTCTTTTAATTGTTGAATATAGACCATTGGCATGTAAAGTGATTGTTGATCTAGTTGGATTATTATTGCCATGGCTTGAATGTATCCTCATGTGTTGAAAACTTAATCCCCAGTATAACAACGTTGAGCGGTGGTAACTTTAGGAGGAGATTAGGTTGTGGTTAGGCTCTACCTTTGTGGATGGATTAACATGGAATCTATTCATAGAAGCCAGTTAATTATAATGGGAGTGAGCTCCTGGTAAAAGCATGAGTTTGGTTTCCTTCTTTCTCTCTCTCTCTCTCGTGCATGTTCTTTTGCCCTTCTGCCTACTGCCCCGGGATGGTGCAGGAAGACCCTCACCACAAGTCAAGCAGATGCCAGTGACATATTCTTGGACTTCCTAGCCTCTAGGACCATGAATCAATAAATTCCAATTTTTTATAAGCTACCCAGTCTCAGGTATTTTGTGATAGCAGCACAATATCAGTTAAAACAAATATCTGCCACATTTGTTACAATTTTGTATTTGTTGCCCTTATTTTTTATTTTAATTATTTATTACTTTTTTGAATCAAGGTCTCAATCTGTCACCCAGGCTGAAGTGAAGTGGCATGATCACAGCTAACCGCAACCTCGACCTCCTGGTCAGACAATCCTTCCATCTCAGCCTCCCAAGTACTGGGTTACAGGTGCATGCCACCACACCTGGCTAGTTTTTTGGTTTTTTTGTAGAGACTAGATCTCACTATGCTGCCCAGGCTCGAACTCCTGGGCTCAAACGGTCTTCCCACCCTAGCATCCCAAAGTACTGGGATTACATGCATAGCCACTGCACCCATCCCTATCTTCTTATTTTTTATCTTCATTCTTTTCCTGCCTTTTGTGGTTTTAATTGAGTGTTTTATTATATTATCCCATCGTGTTGCCTTTCTTAGCATGTCAGTTATACTTTTTTTAAAACTATTTTTAGTCCGGGCACGGTGGTTCAAACCTGCAATTTCAGCACTTTGGGAGGCCAAGGCAAGAGGATTACCTGGGTCCAGGGGTTCGAGACCAGCCTGGGCAACTTAGTGAGACTTAGTCTCTACAATAAGTGAAAAAATTAGCCAGGCGTGGTGACATGTGCCTATGGTTCCAGCTACTTGGAAGGCTAAAGCAAGAGGATTGCCTGAGCCCAGCAGTTCAAGGCTGCGGTGGCTATGAGCTCGCCACTGCACTCCAGCCTGGGCAACAGAGTGAGACTCGGACTCAAAAAATAATAATAATGAATAAGCAAATAATAAATGAAAACTATTTTCAGTGGTTGTCCTAGAGTTTGCAATATACATGCACAATTAATCCAAGTCTACCATGCTGCTTCACAGGTAGTGCAAGTAGCTTACAATAACAAAATATTTCTAGTTCTCTCCCATTCCTTGTGTCATTTCCGTCATTGATGTCACTTACACATAAACATATACAAATGCACAAACATAGTTGAATGCATTTTTGCCATTATTGTGAATAAACTGTGGTAAGAACAAGTAAGAATAAGTAAAATATCAGTTTTTGTTTTACCTCTACTTATTTATTATTCAATGCTCTTTCATTTTTCTTGATCTAGATTCAAGTTTCTGACCTATATCATTTTCCTTCTCTAAAGAACTACTTTTTTAAAAAAAAATTATTTTATTATAGAAATGTGGGATACAAGTGAGGATTAGCTACATAAGTAGGCCACATGTAGGTAAAGTATGGGCTTCTAAATGGCCCTCTGAAGAACTGCTTTTAACACTTCCTGAAAAGCAGGTCTACTGGTGGCAAATTTCCTCAAAGTTTGTTATTGCTGTCGCTTAAGAGAGTTTTTTTTTTTTCTTCCAGTTTTGAAGAATAATTTTGCCAGGTACTAAATTCTAGGATGATGAATTTTTTTTCTCAACGTCTTAAACATTTCACATTACTCTCCTCTTGCTTGCATGATTTCTGTGGAGAAATCAGATGTAATTCTTACTTTTGCTTTTTCTTCTAGGTAGGGCATTTTTTTCTTTCTGGCTCTTTCAAGACTTTTTTTCTTTATCTTTGATTTTCTGCAGTTGGAGTATAATATGCCCAGGTGCAGTTTTTTGGTGTTTATCCTGGTTGATAGTCTCCAAGCTTCCTGGATCTTTGGTTTAATGTCTGACATAAATTTGGAGGAAATTCTGTTACTATTGCTTCAAATATTGCTTTTACTCCTTTCTTTCTTTTCTCCTTCAGGTAATCCTGTCACGCGTATATTAAACCTTTTGTTGTTGTCTCATAGTTCTTTGAAATCCTGTTCTATTTTATTTTTTTAGTTGTTTTTCTCTTTAGTTTTCAGTTTTGGAAGTTTCCATTGTCATATTCTCAAGCTCAAAGATTCTTTTCTCAATCATGTCAAATCTACTAATGAGCCCATTGAAGGCATTATTTATTTCTGTCACAGTGTTTATGGTCTCCTGCATTTCTTTTTTATACTTTCTTGGGATTTCTGTTCCTCTTCTTACATTATCTATTGTTCATGTTGCCTACTTTTTCCATTAAATTATCCAGTATATTAATCACAGTTAAAAAAGAAAAAACAACAACTCCAACATGGATAATTCCAACATTTCTGCCATATCTAACTCTGGTTTTGATGCTTCAGTTTCTTCCAACTGTGTTGTGTTTTTTTTATTTTTTATTTTAGTATGCTTTTAATTATTTGTTGAGAGGTGGACATGATGGGTAAAATAAATTATAGTCATATGGGGGCTCTTGTGGGCAAAGGAAAACCTTTTGTAATCTTCTGATCAGGTCTCGGTCTATTAGTGAGTTTACTCCCCATGACCATGAACTTCACTAGTACACTTGGTTTGTTTTCCCTCGTTAAACAGGACAAATTGTCTAGAGGGGGCTGGAATTGTACATTTTCCTTTCCCATGTGGAAGGCTAGGAGGCAGCTGGAGTTGGGCATTTTCCTTCCTGCAGGTAGGTCAGCCTCTGATAAAATCCCAGCAGGTAGGCACTGGTAAAATTGTTTCTCCCAAGGACAACCTTGTTAAGAGAAACAGAATGCTCAATCCTATTTCACAGTGGTTCGTTTTCCCCTCCCCCTGTTGGCAGCACAAGGAGATTTTCCATCCGTTTCCACTGTAAGAACCTGGAGGTGAAACTCACAAAGCAGTGCAGGCCCCCACTGATGAGTCTCCCTGGAGTTTTTAACTCACAAACTTGTCCACATCCAGCCCCCAGCAATTCATCAATTACAGTTCAGGCTTTCCTACCCCAATGAGGGTTCCCACAGAGGCTTACTCTTGGGGGTTTCTGCTCCAGTAAACTGTGGTTCTCTGTGTCTATTTGCTTGTCTGTCTCTCCAGTTTGAGGGGCAGTGGTTTGCTGTGACCTCGCTCCTCTTACAGACAGAGGAAGATTTGTTCTTTTCAATTTGTTCAGCTTTTTCCTTAGGAATAATAGTGGCCTCTTCTAAGCTCCTTATATGCCGGATTGGAGACTAGTTCCTTTTTCGGAAGCACCTATTTAAGTTTTTAATCCATTTTTCTATAGGGCTGTCTGTCTTTTAAAAATGGATTTAAAGGATATTATGACAAAGATTTTCATTCAGTATAGGTGTAATTATCTGCTCCCCTTTTGTGACTTGCCTTTTCAGTCTGTTTATGGCATTCTGGGATGGAAACAAGTTCTTAAAATTTTAATTTAGTAAAACGGACTTATCTCCTTCTTGAATATTAGCATTCTTTGCATCACGTTTAAGAAGTATTTCCTACCCTGGGGACTTGAAGATATTCTTCTTCACTATGAGAAAGAAAAGTAGCTCAGCGCAGTCTGAGTTATGTGAGGTATAGAACATTTACCTGGCTCAGAGTGTCATCGGTGTAAGACTTCAGTCACAATCCCAGAAATGCCCAGAGGCAGTCGTTTTGAAGCATTTTGTTCTTTCTGTTCTTCCCTGTAGTTTTCAGACTAGTTGATAAATGACTTAAAATGTCATCATAATTTGCAGTGTAACTCTCACCTATTATCTTCATGTTCCTGGAATGTGTGATACAAAGAGCAATGTATAGATAACCAGTAGCTTGTGTTCAACTTAGGAACTGCCCCTTCTTTTTTCCTTTAAATTCAGGGCAACTTGAATCTGTGTCTCCCAGGTTGCAATCCTCAAATTTGGCTCAAATAAATCCTCTAGTTATATTAATGTTGCCTTTCTTTCTTTCTTTCTTTCTTTAGGTTGACAACTATCTTCTAAGTTTTGTAGTTCTTTGCATTTTACATATACTTCTAAACTCTAGTTAGAGGGACATCTGTGGAAACATAATAGGTAACTCCAAAAGTCTGTTCCTCTGTGGAAACAACATATAAACTGGTAAAAAAAAAAAAAATCAGAAGCAACTTTGTTTGAAACCTTAGGAAATAACCAAATGCTTAACAGCAACCAAGGGAAGTTTAATAAAGGAAAAAGAAAAACAGCCGGATCTCAGAGCGCCTTATGGTTTCACAACTTATCTGGTGCCATCCTCTGTTCCTCAGATCAGCAGTGGCTTTGATGACAACAGCCTGCATTCCCAGTACTCATACTGAGAAAGAGCAGAACTGACTTTATTCTTTAGAAAATTGTGGTTGTTTATTTTGACTTGTTTGGGCTGAGATGGCTACCTGGAAGGCATTTGCTAAGAAAAATTAAAGGGGCCATTGCCTTGCTAGACTCTGGTGTGGCCATGCGCTCTTTGAGCTATGGCTGTCGCCATGCTTCCTGGCTTTGGTTCCCTCCCCCACCTTGGGGAGGTGAATCTTCTTCCTTCTCGTTCTCTCTCTAATTTACTTGTAAATAAACTTTTCTTTTCTTTGCCTCTCAAAAAAAAAGAAAAATTAAAGATGAATTAATCACTGCTTCCTGGGGCACTGGATAAAAGTTGGTAAAAACAATAGCCTAACAAAAAAGCTTTAGAGAAATGAATGGGAATGAGATACTTTGGGGAATAAATATGTTAAAATTTTTAAATATTTTTTATTATAAAAGTAATCATTTTATGTTCTAAAAACTTCAGAAAATGTAGAAATGTTTTAAAAAATGAAAGCCCTATTTCCTCCTACTCTACCCAAATACTGTTTCCCATAGCTGCATTGCATTTTATTGTATATCAGATGCCGTAATTTATTTACCCAGTCTTTTGTGAACATCTAGACCTCAGGTTGCTTCCTTTCTTGTTTTAATAATAAATAATGCTGTATTAACAATTTTTATATTGACACGTGCACATTTCTCTGTTTATTCTTCATTTTAATACCTTTAAGAAGCCGGGCTCCATAGCTCAGCCTGTAATCCCGCGCCTTTGGGAGGCTGAGGTGAGTGGATTGCCTGAGCCCGCGGGTTCGAGACCCGCCTGGGCAACTTGGTGAGACCTCATCTCTACAATAAATCAAAATGAGCTGGGCGTGGTAGTGCACGCCTGTAGTTCCAGCTACTTGGAAGGCTGAGGCGGAAGGGTCACCAGAGCCCAGCAGGTCGAGGCTGCGGTGGCCGGCAGCGGCCACTGCATTCCAGTCTGGGGGACAGAGTGAGACTCCAACATTAAGAAAAAAAAAAAGAAAGAAAAGAAAGAAATTTGAGTGATGCACATAACTTTGATGCTATTTAAACTGTTCCCAAGCATAGAGAAATACAGTGTACACAATATTTTATAATGAAGCTCATATAACATCGAAGTAATAGGCAACAATAATTTTATTTAAAAATCATTGCTTAATTTTTTTTTCCCTCATGGTTACTGCCTGAGCAAGTTGGAGCTGTGGGTGATGGCTCCCTGAAATAGGAGACAGATGGGTTTGACGCACATCCTTCTGAAACCCTCTTTTTCACATCCCAGCCTCATAAGAAACAGAGTTCATGATCACAGATCATGAGCCAGGTAATTGGTCAAAAATTTCTAGCTATTTGCCCATCCAAAATCCCTTTCCAGGAAGATACCATCTCTCCTACTTTGTGAGGTTCTATTCAGAATAAGAGTATTGAAAAGCTCTGACATATTCTTGAGAATTTAGAGGGAAAGTGTATGCCCAGGGCCAGGCACTAGGAGCATGCTCAGGGAAAATTTGAAAAGGCCCTAAACTCTCACCTCTGGATGACCTTCAGTCCCTATGCAAAAGCAATAAAAGACTAATGTGGAGTTGCAATCTGCCTGACTGAGTTCTGAAAGCACGTCCTAGCACACACATAGAGCTCATCTGCTAAGACTAGGAGATTTTTACTGTTTTTGTCCCAGGTGTTTAAGAAAATCTTGGCCCAATCGCTAGCTGACCATGAAGTGAATAGAACAGAGACTTCAGTGACCACACACCACAAAAAAATATAGAATCTTTAAAAATTATTCAGGGCCGGGCTCAGTGGCTCAGCCTGTAATCCTAGCACTTTGGGAAGCCATGGTGAGTGGATTGCCCAGCCTGTGGGTACGAGACCAGCCCGGGCAACTTGATGAGCCCTCATCTCTACAATAAATAAAAAATTAGCTGGGTGTGATAGTGTACAACTGTAGTTCCAGCTACTTGGAAGGCTGAGGCAGAAGGATTGCTGGAACCCAGCAGGTTGCTGCTGGGGTGGCCATTAGCTTGCCACTGCACTCCAACCTGGGTGACAGAGTGGGACTCCAACCCCCACCAAATAATTATTCAGAAAAGGCACTAAACAAACTGGAACAATTACAACGAACAGCAGAAGGGGAAGAATCCGACTTCCAGAGTTGCCACATTCTAATGTCTAATGTCAAGTTTTCAACATAAAATTATAAGGCTTGAAAAAGACCCCACAAAAATGGCAATTAATAGAAACTGTTCCTGAAGAAGCCCAAACATTAGACTTACATTAAAGCAAACATTTAAAATATACTCAAAGGACCCAGGAGGCCTAGGCTGTTGTGGGATGTGATTGTGCCATTGCACTTCAGCCTGAGTGACAGAGTGATATCTTGACTAAATAGTAATAATTATAATATATGCATGCTCAAAAAGCTAAATAAAGCCATACATAAAGAACAAAAAGAAACTATAAGAATAACATCACAGCCGGGCTCGGTGGCTCAGCCTGTAATCCCATGCCTTGGGAGGCTGAGGTGAGTGGATTGCCTGAGCCCGGGTTCAAGACCCTCCTGGGCAACTTGGCGAGACCTCATCTCTACAATAAATCAAAAAATTAGCCGGGTGTGGTAGCGCGCACCTGTAGTTCCAGCTACTTGGAAGGCTGAGGCAGAGGATCGCCGGAGCCCAGCAGGTCGAGGCTGCAGTGGCCAAGAGTGGCCACTACACTCCAGTCTGGGCGACAGAGTGAGACTCCAACTCAAAAAAAAAATAACATCTCACAAATAAAGACTGTCAAGAGAAAGATAAAAATTATAAAATAAGCCAGGCTCGGTGGCTCAGCCTGTAATCCCACGCCTTTGGGAGGCTGAGGTGAGTGGATTGCCTGAGTCCGTGGGTTTGAGACCCACCTGGGCAGGCGAGACCTCATCTCTACAATAAATCAAAAAATCGGCCGGGCGTGGTAGCGCATGCCTGTAATTCCGGCTACTCAGAAGGCTGAGGCGGAAGGATCGCTGGAGCCCAGCAGGTTGAGGCTGCGGTGGCCAGGAGCGGCCACTGCACTCCAGTCTGGGCGACAGAGTGAGATTCCAACTCAAAAACAACAACAACAACAACAACAACAAATTATAAAATAGAGCCAAATAGAAATTTTGGAATTTAAAAGTACAATAACTGAAATGAAAAATTCACTAAAGGTACTCAATAGCAGATTTGAGCTGGCAGAATAATCAGTGAACTTGAAGACAGGTCAATTGAGATTAATCACTCTGAGGAACATAAGAAAAGAAGGATATAGAGAATTGAACAGAGCCCAAAAGACACCATCAAGCATACCAACTATGCATGAGAGTGCCAGAAGGAGGTATAGTGGTGGGAGGCCATGTGGGCAGAAAGAATACTTGAAGAAATAATGAACAAAAACTTTCTATATCTTATGAAAAACATTAATCTATGCATCTAAGCAACTCCAAGTAGGGTGAACTCAAAGAGATCCACACTGAGACACATTATAATCAAACTTTTGAACGACAAAGAGAACCTTGAATGCAGCAGAAGAGAAGCAGCTTATCACATAGAAGTATACTTAATAAGCTATACAACTGATTTTTTATTAGAAACCATAGAAGCCTGGAGGCAATGGGATGGCATATTCAAAGTACCAAAAGGAAAAAAGTTATCAACTAAGAATTCTATATCCAGCAAAACTATTTCTCAAGAATGAAAAAGAAATTAAAACATTTCCCTATGAAAAAAAAACTGAGGTTGTCACTGTCCCTAGTCCCTCAGGCTGAAATGATAGGATAGTAGACAGTAATTTGATGTCAAGTGAAAAAACAAAGAATAATGGTAAGCCAGCCTCGGAGGCTGAGCCTGTAATCCCTTGCTTGGGGATGCTGAGGTGAGTGGATTGCCTGAGCCCATGGGTTCGAGACCCGCCTGGGCAACTTGGCGAGACCTTATCTCTACAATAAATCAAAAATTAACTGGGCATGGTAGTGTGTGCCTGTAGTTCCAGCTACTTGGAGGCTGAGGCAGAAGGATCACCTGAGCCCAGCAGGTTGAGGCTGCAGTGGCTGGGAGCAGCCACTGCACTCCAGTCTGGGCAACACAGTGAGACTCCAACTCAAAAAAAAAAAAAAAAAAAGGAGAAGAAGAATGGTAAAGATAACTACAAAGTAAATGGAAAAGTCACTGTTAATGTATTTGTGATTTTTAACTCTTCTTTTTCCTATATTATTTAAAAGACAACAACAAAAACAAAAATTATTAATCTATTTTTAGTGGCACAAAATGTATAAAGATAAAATTTGTGGCCATAGCAACATAAACATAGAGCAGAGTCATATAGTAGCAAAAGTTTTTATTTCATATTGAAACAGATTAGTATTCCTAACTATATGTTATAAGTTAAGTGGTTAATTAAAATTCTCAGGACAACCACTAATAAAATAACTCAAAATGATATAATGAGAGAAAATATGAGAAAATTAAAATGGTACACTATAAAACATCAATTTAACATAAAAGAAGGCAGTAATAGGGGAAATGAGGAACAAAAATGGTATAAAATACTTGGAAAACAAATAGCAAAATGGCAGATGTAAGCCCTTCCTTGTTTCTTTAAATGTAAATGAATTAAACTCTCTAATCAAAAGGCAGATATTGACAGTTGGATTTTTTATTTTTATTTTTTATTTATTTTATTTATTTATTTTTTTGAGTTGGAGTCTCACTCTGTCACCCAGACTGGAGTGCAATGGCCACTCCCGGCCACCACAGCCTCGACCTGCTGGGCTCCGGCAATCCTTCCACCTCAGCCTTCCAAATAGCTGGAACTACAGGCACATGCTACCATGCCCAGTTAATTTTTGATTTATTGTAGAGATGAGGTCTCGTCAAGTTGCCCAGGCAGGTCTCGAACCCACGGGCTCAGGCAATCCGCTCACCTCGGCCTCCCAAAGTGCTGGCATTATAGGCTAAGCCACCGAGCCCGGCGGATTTTTTAAATGATTCAACTACATGCTATCTACAAGTGTCTCACTTTGCATTCAAAGACACACATTGGTTAAAAGTGAAATGATGGAAAAAGATATACCATGCAAACAGTAATCAAAGGGAACTGTAGTGGTTATGCTAATATCAAAAAACAATAGACTTTAAAACAAAAATTGTTACAAGAGACAAAGAATGGGTCAATTTATTGAAAAAATTTATAAATTATAAAGATATATGCACCCTCTAACAGACCCTCCAAAATACATAATACAAAACTGACAAAATTAAAAGAGAAATAGACAACTCAACAATAATGGTTGTAGACTTCAATATTATAATTTAAAAAATGGAAAGCATATGTAAAACATCATTGAGAATGTAGAACAGCATTATACATCAACTAGATATAACAGATATCTATAGCATACTCTACCCAAACACAAAAGAATACACATTCTTCTCAATAGCACATAGAACATTTTCTAGTATCAGTCAAGTCACAAAACAAGTCTCAATAAATTTTAAATGATTCAAATAATACAAATTATTATTGTATGCAGAGTATATTTTCTGACCACAACAGAATAAAATCAGAAATCAGTAATAGAAAGAAATTTGGGAAATTTACAAATATGTGAAAATTAAATAGCACACCCTTAAGTAACCAACTGGTCAGAAAATAAATCACAAGGTAAATTATAAAATATTTTGAGATTCATGAAGACAAAAATACAATTTACAAAACTTATGGGATGTAGTGAAAGCAGTGGCCAGAGGGAAATTTTTCGTGTAACTGCCAGCATTAAAAAAGAACAAAGACTGCAAATCAATCATCTATCCTAGCTTAAGAAACTTGAAAAAGAAGAGCAAACTAAATTCAAAGCAAGAGCAAAGAGGACATAATAAAGATTAGAATGGAGGCCGGGCTCGGTGACTCAGCCTGTAATCCCGCACTTTGGGAGGCCAAGGTGAGTGAACTGCCTGAGCCCGCAGGTTTGAGACCTGCCTGGGCAACTTGGCGAGACCTCATCTCTACAATAAATCAAAAAAATTAGTCCTGGCTCGGTGGCTCAGCCTGTAATCCCAGCACTTTGGGAGGCCGAGGTGAGTGAATTGCCTGAGCCCACGGGTTCACAACCCACCTGGGCAACTTGACGAGACCTCATCTCTACAATAAATCAAAAATTAGCTGGGTGTGGTAGTGCGCGCCTGTAGTTCCAGCTACTTGGAAGGTTGAGGTGGAAGGATCGCCAGAGCCCAGCAGATCGAGGCTGCAGTGGCCAGGAGCAGCCACTGCACTCCAGTCCGGGTGACAGAGTGAGATTCTGACTCAAAAAAAAAAAAAAATGAGCCAGGCATGGTAGCACGCACCTGTAGTTCCAGCTACTTAGAAGGCTGAGGCGGAAGGATCACCGGAGCCCAGCAGGTCAAGGCTGCAGTGGCCAGGAGCGGCCACTGTACTCCAGTCTGTGTGACAGAGTGAGACTCCAACTAAAAAAATTAAAATAAAAAACAAATAAAGAAATTGAATCAATAATCAAAAAACTTCAAACAAAGAAAAACTCAGGACCAGATGACATCACCAGTGAATTTTACCAAGTGTTTAAAATTCTTCCCTGCAAAAGAAGAGGGTTAAACACTTCCTAACTCATTTTATGAGGCTAGTATTATTCTGATTTTAAAGCCAGGCAAAGACATCACAAGGCAAGAAAACAACAAACACATATTCCTTATGAATGTAAATGCAAAAATGCTTAACAAAATACTAACCATATCCAGCAGCATTTTAAAACGATTTATTCCATGACTAAGTGGTATTTATCTCAGGGATGCAAGGATGGTTCAAAGAATGAAAATCAGTATACTACACCATATTAAAAGATTGAAAAAAGCACCCAATTATCCCAACTGGTGCAGAAAAAGTATTTGACAAAATCCAACACACTTTCATGATTTAAAAAATATACTCAATATTCATCAAACTAGGAATAGAAATGAACTTCTCCAACCCAATAAAGGGAACCACATTAATATGCTTGGGCTGCCATAACAAAATACAACACACTGGGTGTCTTAAACTGCAGACATTTATTTTCTCACAGTTTTATAGGCTAGACAACCAAAGTCAAGGTGTTAGGACTTGCTTCACATGAGGTATTTCTTCCTGACTTGTAGATGGCACCTTCTTACTGTGTTCTTCACATGGCCCTTCCTTTATGCTCATGTGGAGAGAGAGATATCTCTGGTGTCTCTTTCTCTTCTTATAAGGACATCAGCTCTATCAGAGTAAGACCCCCTCCTTATTATCTCATCTAACCCTTATTACCTCCTAATAGACCTTATCTCCAAATACAATCACATTGTGGGCTGAAGCTTTAACATATGAATTTAAAGTTTGAATTTTAATGGACCATTAAAAATAGGCATTTATGAAAACCCCCAGCTTGCATCATACTTAATAATGAGAGACTCAAATCCTTCCCCTTATAATCTGGAACAAGACAAGAATGTCAGCTCTTGCTACTTTTGTCAACATTAGATTGGTAGTTCTATTCAGAGCAATTAGGCAAGAAAGAAATAAAAGACAACCATATTGGAAAGGAAAAAGTGACACTATCTCTATTTTCAGATCACATACTCTTATATACAGAAAGCCCTAAAGAATAAGAAAAGGCCCGCCGGGCTCGGTGGCTCAGCCTGTAATCCCGCGCTTTTGGGAGGCTGAGGTGAGTGGATTGCCTGAGCCCGCGGGTTCGAGACCCGCCTGGGCAGCGAGACCTCATCTCTGCAATAAATCAAAAAATCAGCCGGGCATGGTAGCACATGCCTATAATTCTGGCTACTCGGAAGGCTGAGGTGGAAGGATCGCCGGAGCCCAGCATGTCGAGGTTGCGGTGGCCGGGAGCGGCCACTGCACTCCAGTCTGGGCGACAGAGTGAGACTCCAACTCAAAAAAAAAAAAAAAAAAAAGAATAAGAAAAGGCCCTTAAAGCTAATAAACAAGTTTAATAAAGTTTCAGAATACAAGAATCAGTTTTATTTCTATATATTAGCAATGAACAATTAAAAAATAAAATTTAACAAAAGAATTCCATTAATACATTATTAAAAATAAAATAATTAAGAATAAATTTACCAAAGAAGTACAAAATTTGTACACAGAAAACTATAAAACTTTGAAAAAAAATTCAAGACTTAAATAAATGAAAGCCATTTCATATTCATGAATTGGAAGACTTAATATTTTTAAGATGACAATACACCTTGAGTTGATCTACAGATTCAGTATAATCCCTATCAGAATCCCAGCTGACTTCTCTATAGATATTGACAAGCTGATTCTAAAATTTACATGGAATTATAAAATACTTGAATACCTAACAGTCTTGGGTAAAAGAACAGTTGGTGGACTTACATGTCTCAATTTCAAAACTTAACACAAAGCTTCAGTAATCAAAACAGTGTGGTAGTGGCATAAGGATAGACATGTAAATCAATAGAATAGAATGAACAATCTAGCGATAAATCTATACATCTATGGTCAATCGGTTTTAAACAAGGGAGCCAAGATGATTTGATGGTGGAAAGAATGGTCTTTTTTCAACAAATAGTGCTGGATCAATTTGATATCCACACACAAAAGAATTAATTTGGGTCCCCTACCTCATACCGTATAAAAAAATTAACTCAGAACAGATCAGAGTCCTAAATGTAAGAACTAAAACTATAAAATTCTTAGAAGGAAACATAGGTGTAAATCTTTGTGACTCTGGATTAGGCAACAGTTTCTAAATGACATCAGAATTATAAGTGTCAAAAAATGAATAAATGGAACTTCATGAAAATATAAAGCTTTTGTGCATCAGGGGACAGTATCAGGAGAGACAGCCATAGAATGGGATAAAATACTTGCAAATCACGTATCAGACAAGGGTTTACTATCCAGAATATATATTTTAAAGTGTTAAGATTCAATAATAAAAAGACAACTCAATTTTTAAAAAAATTCAATAACTTTTATTATCATTCATGTGTTTCTTTTTTTTTTAATGTAGCAAAGGGTATGTATGAAAAAAATATAGCAAAGGAAAAATGTAGCAAAGGAATGTATGAGAAAAATATCTAGGTTTATACGAGTTGCTCCACCTCCACCTGGGATCAGGGTTTCCTGACATCAGGTGCAGCAGTTGCACTTGTCCGATGCCTCTTTGCAGACACAGCCCTGGGCACACTTGGCACAGCCCACGGGGCAGCAGAGGCAGCAGCTTTTCTTGTAGGACTTGCAATTTGCTCTCTTTGCACGTGCAGGAGCCAGCACAGGTGCAGGAGCAGCTGGGGTCCATGACAAGCCCTGGCGAGGCGGCAGCAGGGCACGTGGGAGGGTGCTCAAACAACCCAATTTTTTTTTTTTTTTTTTTTTGAGTTGGAGTCTCACTCTGTCGCCCAGACTGGAGTGCAGTGGCCGCTCCCAGCCACCGCAGCCTCGACCCGCTGGGCTCCGGCGATCCTTCCGCCTCAGCCTACCGAGTAGCTGGAACTACAGGCGCGCGCTACCACACCTGGCTAAATTTTGATTTATTGTAGAGATGAGGTCTCGCCAAGTTGCCCAGGCGGGTCTCGAACCCGCGGGCTCAGGCAATCCACTCACCTCAGCCTCCCAAAGGCACGGGACTACAGGCTGAGCCACCGAGCCCAGCTAACAACCCAGTTTTTAAAAGTAAAACAAGCAAAGAGCTTGAATAGACATTTTCCCAAAGTAGATCTAAGTGGCTAAGAAACACATGAAGAAATACTCAACATCTTTAGTCCTTAGGGAAACACAGTGAGACACCACTATACAACCTTCAGGAAGAGCATCAAATGGAAAATAACAGGTGCTGGTGAAAATGTAGGGAATCGGGAGCCCTCATACATTGCTGATGGGAATGTAAAATGGTGCAGCTACTATAGCAAACAGGTTTGTGGTTCCTCAAAGAATTAAATACAGAATTACATAAGACCCAGCAATTCCACCCCTGGCCATATATGCAAGAAAATAACACTGCAAGGGAAGGGGGGGATGGAGGAGGGAGGGGAACACGTGACAACTTGCTGACTACCTGGTCCTCTGTCAGGAGAGAGGACCAGTTAGAAGCCCAAACTTCGCCTGCATGCAACCTACTTATGTAGTAAATCCTCATGTGTACTCCAAAAATCCAAAATAAAATAATAAAGAAAACACATGTTCAAACAAAATGTGCACATAAACGTTCATAGCAATATTTGTCATAATAGTCAAAAGGTGGAAACAGCCCAGATGTCTACCAACTAATGAATGAATAAACGAAATGTGATCAGTCTACACAATAAACTAGTATTCAGCCTTAAAAAGAAATGAACTACTGATATGTTCCACAACATGGATGAATCAGGAAACTATTATTCTAAGTTGAAAGAAGCCAGGCACAAAAGGCCCCATATTTATGGTTTTGTTTTTACAAGATACTCAGAATAGGCAAATCCACAGAGATAGAAGAAAGTAGGTTCTCCATCAGCAGGGGCTGGTGGTGGTCATGGCAGGGGTGGTGGTAGTGCAGGGAAGGAAGTAACATCTTATTGGGTACAGGGTTTCTTTTGGGGGTGACAAAACGTTCTGTAATTAGATATTGGTGATGATTGCACAACTCTGTGAATACACCAAAAACCACTGAATGGCGTTTTCAAAAAATGGTTTAAATTGTGCAATTACACTAATTTTATCTTTTTTTTTTTTTTTGAGTTGGAGTCTCACTCTGTTGCCCAGACTGGAGTGCAGTGGCCGCTCCCGGCCACCGCAGCCTCGACCTGCTGGGCTCCAGTGATCCTTCCGCCTCAGCCTTCCAAGTAGCCAGAATTACAGGCATGTGCTACCACGCCCGGCTGATTTTTTTATTTATTGTAGAGATGAGGTCTCGCTGCCCAGGCGGGTCTCGAACCCGTGGGCTCAGGCAATTCACTCACTTCAGCCTCCCAAAGGCGCGGGATTACAGGCTGAGCCACCGAGCCTGGCTTAATTTTATCTTAATAAAAGAGTTCACCTGGGGTTGATTTTTGTGCATAAGGTGATAGGATCCACTTTTTATTTTTCCTCTGGGGATACCCATTCAATACCCATTTATTGAAAAAGATCTTCCGGGTGCAGTGGCTCATGCCTGTAATCCCAACACTTTGGGAGGTGGAGGCAAGAGGATTACCTGAGCCCAGGGGTTTGAGACTAACCTTGGCAATTTGGAAAGACTTAATAAATCAAAAAACTAGCCAGCTGTAGTGACGCATGCCTGTAGTTTCAGCTACTTGGAAGGCTGAGGGAGAAGGATTGCCTGAGCCCAGCAGATCGAGGTGGCCATGAGTGTGACACTGCACTCCAGCCTTGATGACAGAGTGAGACTCCAAGTCAAGAAAAAAGGAAAAAAAAAAGGAAAAATCTGTTCTTTCCAGAACCGTGTCAGCTCCATCATAGGTCAAGTGTCTAAGTCAGTGGGATCAATTTCTGGACTCTCTAGTCTGTTCTGATGGCCTCTGTCTACACCCGCAACCACCATGACTGTAACTTCATTGTAAATTTAAAATCTGAGACAGCAAGTTCTCCTATCCTGTTCTACTTCAAGAGCATCTTGACCAGCACAGCAGTTCATACCTGTCATCCCTGTGTTTGGGGAGACCAAGGCAGGAGGATTGCTAGAGACCAGGAGTTCAGGATTAGCCTGGGCAACATAGCGAGATCCTGTCTTTAAATAAATACCAATTACAAAGAAATTGTGTCTTGTCCTTTCTTGGTCTCTTGTATTTTGAATCAGCTTGTCAAGTTCTAAAAATAATCGTAGTGATACTTTGGCTCAGATTGGATTAAATCTATAGATGATTTTGATATCCTTAAATCATTGAAATGTTCCATCCAAGAATATGGTATAGTGGTATACTAAGAATGTGGTTAAGTTTTATAATTTCTCCTATAAAAGCCTTGCACTTCCTTTTTTCTTTTCTTTTCTTTTCTTTCTTTTTTTTTTTTTTTGAGTCTCACTCTTGTCACCCAGTCTGGAGTGCAGTGGCACACTCACGGCCACTGCAGTCACAACCTGCTGGTCTTAGGCTATCCTTCCACCTCGGCTTTCCAAGTAGCTGGAACTACAGACGTAAGCCACCACGCCCAGCAAATTGCACTTTTGTGTAAGCATTTTTTTCCAAACTCTAATATTTTTAAACTATATAAATTATACAGGCCGGGCTCGGTGGCTCAGCCTGTAATCACAGCACTTTGGGAGGCAGAGGTGAGTGGATTGCCTGAGCCCGTGGGTTCGAGACCCACCTGGGCAACTTGGCGAGACCTCATCTCTACAATAAATCAAAAATTAACCAGGTATGGTAGCGCGCGCCTGTAGTTCTAGCTACTTGGAAGGCTGAGGCGGAAGGATCGCTAGAGCCCAGCAGGTCGAGGCTGCGGTGGCCGGGAGCGGCCACTGCACTCCAGTCTGGGTGACAGAGTGAGACTCCAACTCAAAAAAAAGAAAATTATACATCACATTTTTAAATTTTCAAGTTATTTGTTGCTACGGTATAAGATATAATTGATTCTTATATACTGATTTTTTTTATTCAGTGGCCTTGATAAACTTTCTTTTGTTTTGTTTTTTGAGTGGGAGTCTGTGTCACCCAGGCTGGGGCGCAGTGGCACACTCACAGCCACCGCAGCCTTGACCTACTGAGCTTAAGAGAAACTCTTTTATTAATTCTTAGTCATTCTAATAATTCCTGGATTATTAGGAAAAGTTTCAGCCATTATTTAAAAAAAATATATGTTCTGCCCCTGGCCCCAGTGTCTTTTTACATATATCTTGTTTCGATTGCTTTTGCTATTGTCACTGGTTTCTGAGACTCTGTTCCTCAGTTGGGGACAGGGTACCTTCCCTTTGTCTTCATGGCTGTCACATCTTGTGGGGAGCAGAGCTTCTCTGTGCTGGGATTGGCTCCTTTTCCCTAAACTAGGAGCTGTGTGTGTGTGTGTGTGTGTGTGTGTGTGTGTGATGGAGTCCACTCCCCTCTCCAGAGGGAATGACTCAGCGGGAAAGCCAGGCCTGCTCTTCACTCTGGCTCCAGTGCCGCAGCTGTCGTGTCCGCGTGTACCTGCCCTCTCTCCCCTGCTTCTCCTCCTGGTCATCCCAGCCGGGGCTCCTCCCGGGCTGAGGCCCTTGTGATCTCTGCTTGGCCGCCTTGAGGACAGCTGGCCAACCTCCCGGCAGTACAGGCTTCCCCTCCCCATCTGGCCACTTCTGCCCCCACCTCCCAACACTGACAGCAGCTCGGTGGGCTGGGGGGCACGGCAACAGGCGCAACCTCCTTCACCCTCCCCTGGTGAGGCTGTGCCGGGGCCGTTGTCATCCACAGATGCAGCTGAGGGATGGGATGAGTGGCCAGGCGCTGGCCACACTCGCTCACACGCAGTTCTGACAGACATGCACACCACGTGGGCTAAAGTGGGCAGGAACTCTCACTGAAGAGCCCTGGGTGGAGGCAGCAGGGCACAACCAGCAGCCAGACGCAATCTGTGCGCAGCCAGTCGGGCACGTTACAGAACGGACGGTGCACCTGCAGGATGGATACTGTGTAGCCATTGACAGTGCACCTGCAGGATGGATACTGTGTAGCCATTGGAAAGGAGCGGAAGCCAGATGTGGTGCTGCCTGTGGTCCCAGCTGCTCAGGAGGCTGAGGCGGGACGATGGCTCCAGCCCAAGGAGGTGGAGGCTGCAGTGAGCTATGATCATGCCACTCTACTCCAGCCTGGGTGACAGAGCAAGACCCTGTCAATAAAAAAAAAAAAGAAAAAAGGAGGAGGAGCTCTGTGTGTGCACGAATACGAAGCAGGTGCTGGGGTGCAACAGTCGGCAGAAAAGCGAAGTGTAGAACAGTGTACCAGTGTGGCCGTGTGTGTGCGTGTGTGTGTGCGTGTGCGTGTGTGTGTGTGTGTGTGTGCGTGTGTGTGTGCGTGTGCGTGCGTGTGTGTGTGTGTGCGTGTGTGTGTGTGTGCATGTGTGTGTGTGTGTGCATGTGTGTGTGTGTGTACAGGCTATGGCCCCACAGAGGCGCTCACCTGTAGACTCAGGAAGGGGACACAAGAAATCAGTGGCAGCCGGGCTTGGTGTCTCAGCCTGTAAACCCAGCACTTTGGAGGCCGAGGTGAGTGGATTGCCTGAGACTGGGGGTTCGAGACCCACCCGGGCAACTTGGCAAGGCCTTGTCTCTACAATAAATAAAAAACTAGCTGGGCGTGGTAGCGTGTGCCTGTAGTTCTGGCTCCTAGGAAGGCTGAGGCAGAAGGATTGCCTGAGCTCAGCAGGTCAAGGCTGCAGTGGCCAGGAGCGTGCCACTGTGCTCCAATCTGGGCGACAGAGTGAGACTACGCCTCAAACAAAAAAAAAAAAAGAAAAGAAAGAAATCCGTGGCTTTGGTCAACCCTGAGGAAGGAACAAGAGCCTGGGAGCTAGGGTGGGGGTGTGAGGGGAGTCACGGTGCTCATGATACCTTTGTAGGCTCCAATCTCAGCTGGTGCCTTCTGGAAGTGAGAAACCATTTACAACGATCATGCAACATGCCAAAGAAGACCGCACGCACACTGGCTGACTTCAGAGCTCACATTTGGCCACAAGAGCTGGCTGCCTAGAATTGGGACTGAGGGGTGTGTGTGTGTGTGAGTCTGTGTGCACATGTGTGTCTTTGCGCATGCGTGTGTGCGTGAGGTGTGGGTGTGCATCTGTGCACGTATGAGTGTGTGAGTACACGTGTGTATGAGTGGGCGTGTGTCTGCGTGTAGGAGCGTGAATGTACTTGACCTCCCAGAACAAGCAGCTCCTGGTGCCCCAGCCCCATCTTCGAGAGGAGGGCTGTGACCACCTTAACCCCTCACTGCCCTCCCCCCTTCTCATATCTCAGGTTGCTGACAGGAGCCGCAGGGGAGGGGTCAAGGGGGAAGGGGAGCACACCCGCTGTGGGGGGAGGCACCCTGCCCTTCTTGTCCCTCCACCCCTAGAAGCTCCCGCACAACCCTGGTCCCATCACCAGCCTGGGACCCGGAGCTCAGGAGTGGGAGGGGGGAAGATGGAGCTGGAGCAGAGCAGGGGACCAGGGGAGGAGCTGGGGGGATGGGAGGCCGAGGATGTGGCCTCCATGCTGAGTGGAAGTGGCTTTTCTGGGCCTGGGGAGACTGGAGAGAGGATGGAGCCGGCGTCCTTGGAGACGGGTGGCGGGGAAGCTGCCCAGAGAATGGGGCAGACAGACAGAGAAGGGGAGCCCAGCGGTGCCCACAGCCCTGGGCGCACGCGACCAGCCAACCACAGGCCCGGGCTCCTGATTTGCTACTCACACTACCAGCAGGGTCAGGTTTCCTCTACCTGCTCTGAACTTGTCCCTAAAAGGCTGATGGGGGCATTCTCTTGTCCCCAAAGTCTCCCCTGCAAGCTGGCAGCCCGCGTGAGACTCCGCCATCAGAAGCCTCCTGGGATGGGTGACCCATGAGGGTGTCGCAGGTTATAGAGTCAGAAAGCTGGCTCTGGTTCCAGGCTGTCACCTGTGAGCTGGGTGACGAGGACCGACTACCTACCAGCTCTCAGGCTCAGGAGCTTGGCCTGCCACAGGGGACCGAGGGCCCCTGATGCACTGGGCTGGTGTGAGGGTGCGGGAAATCCCCTGCGAGGCTGGGCCAGTGCTCGTGCCCCCTCTCCGCTCTGGCCTGAGGGCTCCAGACCCCCTCTTCCAGGAAGCAGTAAGAGCAGAGAGATGGGCTCTTTTGGGGGTGGGAGACAGAGCAAGGCGGGACGGGGGCCTCAGCCTTGGTGTCGCGCCTGGAGACGCGGTTCACCAAAGCAACCATGGCCTGACCCCGCTGTGCCATGGCCGCCAGCGTGGGCCTCCCCCTCGCTCCCCCCGCTTTGTCCCCCCCTCATCTTCACTTCAGCCAGACTCCTCTCTAGAAAGGGAGGGGCAGGGATGATGCATGTGGGCGGAGGGTTGGTTGTCACAGGGCCAGGGGAGGGGACCCTGTAGGGACCGGTAAGGACAGGACTGTGGGCAGCTGAACACATGGGGGTTCCAGTGAATGACAACAGTGACCACACAGCACGAGTGCCGTTTATACACAGAGACAAGATGACCGTGACCAGACTGGTGTGATGCTCGGTCTGCAGCGTCGCAGTGACAGGGTTATTGTCCTGGCTAATTTGTGCCAGGAAGCCTGGTAGTAGAGACGCCTCCTGTGAGCAGGACACGGCTCTTGCTGGGGGGCTGTGGCCAGGAACTCTCATGGCTCTCCAATGTTCCTCTTCTCCCCTGAGAATCAGACCCACGACTTTTAACTAGGCATGGGGTCACCTGAAATAAAGACCCATCTCCCACCTTCTCTGCATGTAGACGTGGGCATGTGACTGAGTTCTAACCAAGGGGAGGCAAAGAGAAACTTCCAGGAGTGTCCTGAGAGGAAGAAGGTAAGCCCTTGCTCCTGAATCCTTTCCTACTTCCTGTGGTGGAATGCGGGCTTGATGGCTGGAGGGCGAGCAACCACTTTGACCACGAGGTGGAAGCTGCACTAAGAATGGTGGGGAACCGATATAGAAGGAGCCTGGATCCTGACACCTGGATGGGCTCTGTCAGCTCTCAGCTGACACCTCCACCATGAGGGTCCCTCCTGACACTGTAGAGTGGCCATATTAGCTCTGGAATGCCTGCTTCTGGACTTCATCTGTGTTAGAAGAAACTGCCCGTCTGTCTCACTTCAGCCATTGCTATTGTGGGTTTCCTGTCCCTTCACAGCCAAACAGATTCTCAGTGAACCCACTGGAGAGCGTGTCCTGGGCTTTCCTGACCCAGGCTCCTGCAGCATGAGAGGAGCTGGGAAGACCGGCTAAGCCTCTCTTGGTCTGGACCTTGGAGAGTTTCTACAGTGGTGAGGCCAAAGATAGCATCCAGTCACGAAGCAGCCTAGGAACCAGGACAGAGGGGCCTGAGTGAAGCTTCGTTCTGCTCAGGGTCTCAGAGGAATGGTATGACATCTGACTCAAAAACAAGATGGCACTAAGCTATCTCTACGTAGCCACACAGGACTGTGAGCGACTCGAGGGTAGAGACCGGTGCACAGGACACCACAGATGCCCAATAAATGTTTGTTGACTGGCCGATAGATGCACTATATTGAGGGAAACAGTTTGGAAGGTCGTCTCCGCCAAATCTCACATTAAAATGTGATCCCTGGGGGGCACAGGCCGCACACTGGGTTTCAGGCCCACCCTCAGGGGAGACGACCCGCCCGAGGGCCAAACCTCACCCGCATGCAACTAATTACTTATGTAGCAAATCCTCACATGTAGCCCACAACTCTAAAATTAAAAAATAGGCAGATGAGTGAATGAGTGAATCAAATGTGATCCCTGATGTTGGAGGCAGAGACTGGTGGGAGGTATTTGAGTCATGGGGGCAGATCCGTCATGAAGAGATTGTGCCCTTCCCGTGGTAATGAGTGAGTTCTCTCTATTTGTCCCTTGAAAGGATGGTTGTTCGTTTGTTTGAGTCAGAGTCTCACTCTGTCTCCCAGGATGGAGTGCAGTGGCACGCTCAAAGCTTGACCTGCTGGGTTCAGGTGATCCTTCTGCCTCAGCCTTCCAAGTAGCTGGAACCACAGGCACGAGCATCCACCTGTGGCTAATTTGGGGGTTTATTGTAGCGATGAGGTCTCACCAAATTGCCCAGGCTGGTCTCAGAGTCCTGGGCTCAAGTAATCCTCTCTCCTCCGCCTCCCAAAGTGCTGGGGAAAGCTGGTTTTTGTTTTTTGCTTTTTTTAAGGAGTCTGGCATTTTCTCTCTCTCTTTCTCTCTCTCTCTCTCTCTCTTTTGAGCTCTCTCTCCCTCTCTCTCTCTCTTTTGAGTTGGAGTCTCACTCTGTCGCCCAGACTGGAGTGCAGTGGCCGCTCCCGGCCACCGCAGCCTCCACCTGCTGGGCTCTGGCGATCCTTCCGCCTCAGCCTTGCAAGTAACTGGAACTACAGGCACACGCCACCATGCCCAGCTAGTTTTGGGGATTTATTGTAGAGACGAGGTCTCCCCAAGTTGCCCAGGCTGGTCTCGAACCCCTGGGCTCAGGCAGTCCTCTCACCTCAGCCTCCCAAGGCGCGGGATTACAGGCTGAGCCACCGAGCCCGGCTCTCTCTCTCTATCTCTCTCCCTCCCCCCTTGCCCTGTGACATGTCCGACCCCTTTTGCTTTCTGCCGTGAGTAAAAGCTTCCTGAGTTCTCTCCAGAAGCCAAGCAGAAGCTAGGGCCACATAGAACCGTGAGCCACATAAGCTTCTTTCCTTGGTTGATCACTCAGCCTCCGTGTTCCTTGATAGTGGATTGCCTGAGCCCGCGGGTTCGAGACCCGCCTGGGCAGCGAGACCTCATCTGTACAATAAATCAAAAAATCAGCCGGGCATGGTAGTGCATGCCTGTAATTCCGGCTACTTGGAAGGCTGAGGTGGAAGGATCGCCAGAGCCCAGCAGGTCGAGGCTGCGGTGGCCGGAAGCGGCCACTGCACTCCAGTCTGGGCGCAGAGTGAGACTCCAACTCAAAAAAAAAAAAAAAAAAAAAAATGCCAATCGACTGAATCACTAAGGAGCTTGGGTCAGAACCTGAAGGGGCCAAAGTGACCCCAGGGATGGAGCAGTGATGGAATCCTGGGAGAGAGTTCCCCAGTGACAAGATGCTTGGGGGAGGAGTCACAGAATGGGAGCCACAGGGTCTGCAGCACGCCCTTCCCCCAACAGGGCACTCCCCATCAGCAGGCGAGCTCTGTGTGTGATCACTAGAGGACACGTATGGCCAGGTGATTTGTAGCTAGTGGTGCCGGGCCATGTTCCTCACACCCCGAAGGGCAGGGGCCATTACCACACTCTTTTCTGGAGACAGAACTGGGGCCCAAGACTTTGAAGTCACCCATGTAAGGCCACTCACTAGGAAGCGCAGAATCCGGGACTTGAACCAGGGCTTCTGATCACAAACATCACTTTCATTGGCACAAAAGGTACGGCTTGTGTTTTCTGGCTCTGATGGCCAGAACTCCTCAGCCCTACACGGAGACCCTGGGGTGATGGAAGGGTAGGTCAAAGGAGAGACAGGGTGTCAGGCAACCCCTCAGCAGCCTGGAGAGCTGGAAGACATAGGCACCCAGCACCGCGCAGAGCATTTGCAGTCAAAAAAGATGCCCTTGACTCGAGATGCTTTACTGCCATCTACTGGAAAACTGTCATGATAATCATTCAAATGCATGATGACAGGGGTGAAAATAATGTCCCCTGGAACTGTAAAGTGCCGAACCTGAACAACTGCACAAGGCCGCCCTAGATGCAACTTCTCTTACCTCAGAGAATGAAAAAAGACAGGACCCCGACACCCACAGCGTCTCAAGTCCTGCCCTCGTCTTTCCTGCCTGGGAGATCTTGGCTTACATGGTCCCTGGTCTGTCTCCTGCAGCTTCCCCATCCAGGGGCTCTTTCATCATTCCACATGTGTCTTCTGAGCCAGGTCCTGGTCTGGCTTCTTTGCCCCGGGCTAGCTGGGAGCTCTTGGGCATCTTCCTGAGTCCCTGGCTCCTCTCCTGTGAGATGGCGCGTCTCACCTTGCCGTTTGAGACTCACACAGGGCAAGGTGCATGAGGTCCCTGGCCTGTGGTCAGTGCTGACTGCTTATCCTCTAAGTGGTCGGTTGTCAACTTGCTGTGGCAGGGGACTCAGGGACCAGTAATCTTGACCTGCACCTGGCACTGTTAGAGCTGAGCTACACAAACGCACACATGCACACGCACACACACACGCGCGCGAGCGCACGCACACACACACACACACACACACACACACACACACACACACAACAGGGAGTTCACTCAGGGAAGAAGGCACTGGAATCTTTTCCTTCAGAAATAACCGAAAGGGTCAGGCACAGTAGCTCACACCTGTAATCCTAGCACTTTAGGAGGCCAAGGCCGGAGGATCGCTTGATGCCAGGAGTTTCAGATCAGCCTGGGTAACATAGCAAGACTCTGTCTCTAAAACATTTTATAAAAATTAGCTGAGTGTAGTGATGTGCACCACTTGAGCCCAGGAGTTTGAGGTTGAAGTGAGCTATGACCCCACCACTGCATTCCAGCCTGGACAACAGAGTACGATTCTGTCTTTAAAGAAAAAAGAAACCACCACTTAACCCTAATGAGTGGTCATCATTAGCTGGGCGTGGTGGCTCATGCCTGTAATCCCAGCACTCTGGGAGGCAGAGGAGAGAGGATTGCCTGAGCCCAAAGGTTCGAGACCAGCCTGGGCAACTTGGTGAGACTTCATCTCTACAATAACTAAAAAAATTAGCTGGACATTGTGGCATGCACCTGTACTTCCAGCTACTTGGAAGGCTGAAGTGGAAAGATTGCCTAAGTCCAGAAGGTCAAGGCTGCAGTGGCCATAAGCAAGCCACTGCACTCCAGTCTGGGCAACAGAGTGAGACTCTGACTCAAAAGAAAGAAAGAAAGAAAGAATGGCCATCATTAATAAAACAAACAACAGATGCTGGTGAGGATGCGAAGAAAAGGGTATGCTTCTACACTGCTGGTGGGAATGCAAACTAGTTCAACCACTATGGAAAACAGTGTGGCAATTTCTAAAAGAACTAGAAATTGGCCTTCCATATGACCCAGCAATCCCCCTACTGGGAATATACCCAGAGAAACTCAAATCATTCTGCAAAAAATAGCTGGGCTCAGTGGCTCAGCCTGTAATCCCAGTGCTTTGGGAGGCCAAGGTGAGTGGATTGCCTGAGCCTGCGGGTTCGAGACCCACCTGGGCAACTTGGCAAGACCTCATCTCTACAATAAATCAAAAATTAGCCAGGCATGGTAGCACACGCTTGTAGTTCCGGCTACTTGGAAGGCTGAGGCAGAAGGGTCACCGGAGCTCAGCAGGTCGAGGTTGCGGTGGCCAGGAGCATGCCCCTGCACTCCAGTCTGGGCAACAGAGTGAGACTCCAATTCAATATATATATACATATATATATATATATATATATACTGCACATGCATGTTTATTGCAGCACTATTCACAATAGCAAAAATATGGAACCAACCATGCTGCCCATCGAAACTGGACTGGATAAAAAATATGTGGTACATATACAAGATGGAATATTAGGCAGCCATAAAGAAGGACAAACATATGGACTTCACAGCAACTTGGATGGATTTAGAGTCTGTCATACTCAGTGATCTATTGCAGAAACAAAGAACTGAGTACCACATGTTCTCACTCATAAGTGGGCCCTGAACATTACTGTAATACTATAAGAAAGGGATTGGCAGCCGGGCTCGGTGGCTCAGCCTGTCATCCCGCACCTTTGGGAGGCTGTGGTGAGTGGATTGCCTGAGCCCGAGGGTTCGAGACCCGCCTGGGCAGCGAGACCTCATCTCTACAATAAATCAAAAAATCAGCCGGGCGTGGTAGTGCATGCCTGTAATTCCGGCTACTTGGAAGGCTGAGGCGGGAGGATCGCCGGAGCCCAGCAGGTCGAGGCTGCCGTGGCCGGGAGCGGCCACTGCACTCCAGTCTGGGTGACAGTGAGACTCCAACTCCAAAAAAAAAAGGGGGATTGGCAGTAGTGGGATACTCCCAGGGGAAGGAGGGAGACACAACATCACTAAGGGTACCTGATCTCTAACCAGGCAAAGTGGGGACCCAAGAGAGGCCCAAACTTTACCTGTACAATGACTACTTGTATACCTAATCCTGAATTGTACCCTACATCTTTAAAATAAAATAAAAATTTAAAAAGAAAGAAACTCCTGAGAAGCCATGGACGTGAGGGCATGAATGCAGAGTGCGTCACTCAGTGCCAGGCCCACTGGCCTCTCACCTTTTCCACCTTTAGGCCCTGGCTAGGAGCTGATGCAGCCTGGGAGGGCACGGGGATTCCTTTGTCCCAAGGAGGGCGAACAGCTGGCATTGTGAGGACTGGACCTTGCATATGTGGTGGACCTACAGGAACAGACTTGCAGACTTGGCCAGGCCTCTGGAGGCTTCCCCTGGGGATAATATCAGGACTGGCCAACTCTCTGCGCTTCAGTCTCCTTATTTATAAAGTGAGGCCTGTCACATTTACTCTGTGCTGTCATTGCGGGGATTAAAATGCAAGAAGTACCTAAAGGGACCACCACCATGAGGAAACAAGTTAAACCCCCAAAAAACGATCTCTGCAATTCCAGTGATGGGCTCCAGGGGGCGTCCTGGGCCAGTCGAAGGATGCTTTCCCCACCCTCTAACTGCCAACCCCCTGGGGATAGAAAGACAGGGAACAGAGGTGGTGACGCCAGGATACAAGCCCCTCCCTCCACCCCACTCCGTGTGCAGGGAGTCTGGTGCAACTTCCTGGGGGTGAGTTGGCAGTGGGGATCTGGCCACTCCATTTCTGGAATTTGGCCAAGGAAATAATCACAGGGCCCTGGAGCGTTGTTTGTGTTAGGACATTCTTTGCAATGTGGCTAATAATAGTGAAAAATTGGAAATAATCTGAAGTTAGAGACGCCCTCAACACACATGCTGGCTGAACGCCAGGTGGTCGAGTGTTAAGGTCAGTATTCCACAGAAGTCCAGGCCAACGACTCCTATCACCTTCATGGAAAAAATGTCTTTGTTAAAGGATGACATCTAGGACATTGTCAGAGATGGTTTGTGATGCAGTTTCCTTACTGGTGCATTTCACTGTCAGTGGTTAACCATGGATCACTGTAGTGCAAGATCAGTATCTTCTGAGTACAAGCAGTTGTCTTCGGATTTTGGTATTAACACACACCTGCTTTAGTAAATGGATGCTTACTTTTGACCCATACTGGGAGAGGAGGGTGAGACTTCACTTATTCTAATAATTTCTTATTTTCTTCATATTCCTTACTTTCCATATTTACCAAAGGGACATATTGGGTTAACTATAATTTACCATGCATTTTGTTATCATATGAGATATCATTTCATTTCATTTACTTTTTTTTTGAGTTGGAGTCTCACTCTGTCACCCAGACTGGAGTGCAGTGGCCACTTCCGACCACCGTAGCCTCAACCTGCTGGGCTCCGGCGATCCTTCTGCCTCAGCCTTCCAAGTAGCTGGAACTACAGGTGTGCGCTACCACGCCCGGCTAATTTTTGATTTGTTGTAGAGATGAGGTCTCATCAAGTTGCCCAGATGGGTCTCGACCCGTGGGCTCAGGCAATTCACTCACCTTGGCCTCCCAAAGTGCTGGGATTACAGGCTGAGCCACCTAGCCCAGCCTCATTTCATTTCTTGAGTTGGGGTCTCACTCACTACAGGTGCACACCACCCGGCCTGGATAATTTTTTAATTTTTTTGTATAGATGAGGTCTCACTATGTTGCCCAGGCTGATCTTGATCTCCTGGGCTCAAGCGGTCCTGCTGCCTCGGCCTCCCAAAGTGCTGGGATTACAGGTATGAGCCACCGCGCCTGGCTTTATGTGGGATTTTAGAGAGCTTCCTTCTTATGAAACTATGAGGTAGATTAAGTTAGCATTGTTTTACTTTACAAGATGTGAAGAATTACAAATAGAGCCTTTAAAAAAAAGACTCATGGCCTAAATAGAATAAAGTAGCTAAGAATGCAACACAAGCCGGTCTCGGTGGCTCAGCCTGTAATCCCGCGCCTTTGGGAGGCTGAGGTGAGTGGATTGTCTGAGCCCGCGGGTTTGAGACCCACCTGGGCAACTTGGCGAGACCTCATCTCTACAATAAATCAAAATGAGCCGGGCGTGGTAGCGCACACCTATAGTTCCAGCTACTTGGAAGGCTGAGGCGGAAGGATCGCCGGAGCCCAGCGGGTCGAGGCTGCGGTGGCCGGGAGCGGCCACTGCACTCCAGTCTGGGCAACAGAGTGAGACTCCACCTCAAAAAAAAAAAAAAAAAAAGAATGCAACACAATTTAAAAAGATTATTTGTGTAGCGTCATAAATGTTAGTATGCCAAGCAACTCTACAAAGGTTAGAACTCTGACACGATCTAATCTCTATTATTCTCTTTAATATTATTATTTTGATGTTTTGTTGTTGTTGCCTCAAAAGGTATCTTTTAGCTGGACATGGTGGCACACACCTGTAGTCCCAGCTACTCGGGAGGCTGAAGCAAGGGTATCACTTGAGCCCAGGAGGTTGAGGTTTCAGTGAGCTATGATTGTGCCACCGTACTCCAGCCGGTGACAGAGAGAGATCCTACCTCAATTAAAAAAATTGTTTTTAAAAAGTGTCTTTTGGCTGGGCTCAGTGGCTCAGGCTGTAATTCCAGCACTTTGGGAGGCCGAGGTGAGTGGATTGCCTGAGCCCGCGGGTTCGAGGCAACTTGACGAGACCTCATTTCTACAATAAATAAAAAAAAATTAGCTGGGCTTGGTGGCACGTGCCTGTAATTCCAGTTACTTGGAAGGCTGAGGAAGAAGGATCGCCTGAGCCCAGCAGGTCAAGGCTGTAGTGGCTATGAGTGTGCCACTGCCCTCCAGCCAGGGTGACAAAAAAAAAGATATTTAACTGATATGTTTTTCAATAATTGTACCAGCTGTCTATATGTTTTCTTCTATATTTAAACATACAAAAGCTCTTAATTATTTATGTTCACAAAAGGGGCAATGTTCATAGAGGCAACCATGCTATCCATCAAAAGTGAACTGGATTAAAAAATGTGGTACATATACATGATGGAATATTACACAGTCATAAAGAAGGACTAAATTATGGACTTCACAGCAACTTGGATGGATTTAGAGTCTATCACATTCAGTGATCTCTCACAGAGACAAAGAACTGAGTACCACATGTTCTCACTCATAAGTGGGACCTGAACATTTACTAAAATACTGAAGAGAGGGACCAGCAGTAGCGGGACACCAACAGGAGAGGGAGGGAGGGGGAGGCACTAAGGGTACCTGATCCTGAATCAGGGAAAGTGGGGACCAATCGGAAGCCCAAACTTCACCTGCACGTAGACCACTTATGTACCTAATTCTTGCTTGTACCCCACATCCTTAAAATAAAATTAAAGGAAAAATTTTTTTAAAAGAGGCAATATTGACAATCCTCATGAGTGATTATATTTTACTTGTGAAATAATACATATACATTTATTTATACTTTGACTGATAGAATTTCTTTTCTTTCTTTTTTTTTTTTTTTGAGTTGGAGGTCTCACTCTGTCACTCAGACTGGAGTGCAGTGGCCGCTCCCGGCCACTGTAGCCTCGACCCACTGGCCTCCAGCGATCCTTCCGCCTCAACCTTCCAAGTAGCCGGAATTACAGGCATGCGCTACCACGCCCAGCTGATTTTTTGATTTATTGTAGAGATGAGGTCTCGCCTGCCCAGGCGGGTCTCGAACCCACGGGCTCAGGCAATCCACTCACCTCAGCCTCCCAAAGGCGCGGGATTACAGACTGAGCCACCAAGCCTGGCTGACTGATAGAATTTCAACACACAAAGCACAAAAGAAGATAGTCATTACAAGTTACATCTAGAAGCTTGTTCATATTTGAAAATAATTACAGTAAATCCAAATGATATGCCAGGTGTGTATAAGAGGTTTTTACGCTTATTGTAGGTAAAGGTCACGCAACACAGCCCCAGGGACTGGGGTCACCCACAAACCCAGGGAACCCAGAAATGATGCTGAAGTCTAAACTTGGCTGTTCAGTCTTTCAGAGACCCAAGCTAAAGATGAAGCAGAAGAGCATAATTTGACCCGATGCTAAGATCAAAGCCTAATTTTGGTGTAAGAGGAACATCCTTGCTATCAATTAAGAATGATGTTAAGGGCCAGGCACAGTGGCTCACACCTGAAACCCCAACACTTTAGGAGGCCGAGGCAAGAGGTTTGCTTGAACCCAGGAGTCCAAAACTAGCCTGGGCAACATAGTAAGACTTCATCTCTACAAAAAATGCAAAATTAGCCAGACATGGTGGTGCGTGCCTGTAGTCCCAGCTACTCAGGAGGCTGAGGAGGAAGGATCACCTGAGCCTGGAAAGTCGAGGCTGTGTTGAGCTCCTGCACTCCGGCTTGGGGAAATATTCTTATCACCATGGAGGGATTGTCTTGCTGATGCTGAATTTATAAAGCTGGTTATAAAAGAGAACAAAACTGTGAGCCCTGATTTGTAATTAAGGTGAGACAAAGCTGAAGAGATGAAAGATGGAAAAACACACACGAGATGTTAATGGTAATTATCTCTGGGCATAAGATGAAAAGATTTTGGATTTGCTTTTAATTTTAAAAATGTTTTGTATTTTCTTACAGAGCTTATTACTCTTAAGGTTTCTAAAAGTACAGCATATTGGAAGTGCATCTTTCTTGCCTTGTCTCCTCTTCCATCTGGGGCCAGTGTCTAGAGCACTGACCACGGCCACTCCCAGCACTCACCGCCCCTGTCCACCCAAGGGCCATGGCTCAGAGGGCTGGGCCCGCCTTTCCGGGGCCTGCTCTGTGAGGACAAGTATCCACAGGAATAGTCCAAGTGCTTCACAGATACCACCTTGTTGAATCTGTGTAACAACCCCAGGGGGTGAAATCCGTCATTGACCCTCTTTACAGCTCAGGAGACTGACACCCAGAGAGGTTAACCGGCAAGGCCAAGGTTGCGCAGGGAATGACTAGTGGGACGGAAACCTGAGCCGAGGTCGTGTGACTCAGTCCCTGCCCGTCTGACACCCCCAGCCCCTTGCCTCCGCCGTCCCACCTGCTCCCGTCTCCAGTGCAAGCCTGTTCTTCCTCAGCTGCAGAAGGCCCTGATGGGCGTATTCATGCTAAAGTGTAAAGTGGCTTTATTGCGCTGCCACCACAAGGAAGACAGGCGACTTGTTTCGATGTCAGTGTGAGGGCTGGTGTGTGAGAGGCACAGGACCACACTGTGTGAGGCCTGGGCTTGAGGGTCAAGTGACCTGGACTTTCTTTCTGCTGCCAGCAAGCTCTACCATCTTGGCAACTTTCTTGAGCCCTTTGAGCCTCCATTTCCCCCTCTATAGAATAGGTAGCCAGCAGCTGGGCGTAGAGGCTCATATCTATAATCCCAGCACTTGGAGAGGCTGAGATGGGAGGACTGCTTGAGCCCAGGAGTCTGAGACCAGCCGGGGCAACATAGTGAGACCTTGTCTCTACAAAAAAAAAAAAAAAAGTCAGGGGTGGTGGCACATGGGAGGCTGAGGCGGGAGAATTGCCTGAGCCCAGGAGGTTGAGGCGGTAGTGAGCCATGATGATGCCACTGCACTCTAGCTTGGGCAACAAAGAAAGCCCCTGACTCACTTTGTTGCCCAAAGTGGAGGAAAGGAAAGAGAAAGAAAGATAAAAGAATACGTAAAGTCAGGGCTTTGTTATGCAGGATTGCTGTATGCATTAAACAACATTTTGTTTGTTTGTTTTGTATTGCTATAAAGGAATATAATTTTACTTTTTAAGTTTTTTTCTTTTTTTGAGTCGGAGTCTCACTCTGTCGCCCAGACTGGAGTGCAGTGGCCGCTCCCGGCCACCGCAGCCTCGACCCGCTGGGTTCTGGCGATCCTTTCGCCTCAGCCTTCCGAGGAGCTGGAACTACAGGCGCGCGCTACCATGCCTGGTTGATTTTTTGATTTATTGTAGAGATGAGGTCTCGCTGCCCAGGCGGGTCTTGAACCCGCGGGCTCAGGCAATCCACTCACCTCAGCCTCCCAAAGGCGCGGGATTACAGGCTGAGCCCCGAACCCGGCTACTTTTTAAGTTTTTTACAGATACTGGGTCTGGCTATGTTGCTCAGGCTGGTCTGGAATTTCTGGCCTCAGGTGATCCTCCTATCATAGCCTCCCAGAGTGCTGGGATTACAGGTGTGAACCACTGCACCTGGCCTGAATCTTTATTTATTTGAATTTTGTTTAGCCACTGCTCTCTCTAGCCCGTTTTTTGTTTTTGTTTTTTAGTTGGAGTCTCACTCTGTTACCCAGGCTGGAGTGCAGTGGCACACTCCCAGCCACTGCAGCCTCAACCTGCTGGGCTCAGGTAATCCTTCCACCTCGGCCTTCCAAGTAGTTGGAATCACAGGCATGCACTACTGCACCCAGCTAATTTTTTTATTTATTGCAGAGATGAGGTCTCGCCAAGTTTCCCATGCTGGTCTCGAACCTGTGGGCTCAGGCAATCCTCTCACCTTGGCCTCCCAAAGTGCTGGGGTTATAGGTGTGAGCCACCACACCCAGCCTCTAGCCTGTTTTTTTACAGGGCAGGTATTGAGGTATAATTTATTACTAATTTATTTATGATTATATTTACTTATTCAAATATTTATTGAATGCCCACTGCATCAGGCTCTGCGCTGGGTCTAGGCTACAGAGACAAAGCTGACCAGTAAGTCCCTGTTCTCGGGAGCTTATCATCTATCAGATGGAAAGAGGCAATAAACCAGTCAACAGACAAACAAGCAGACAAGGTCATCACAGAGTCAGTGGGTGCCACACAGCAAGCAGCACTGTGTGGCAGCTGGTAGCTGGGGCTATGCTCGATGGGAAGGGCAGGTGTTACTGGGCTGACATCTTTGTCACTTAAAACTCCTGATAAACTGCAAGTTAGCTAAAATTCCAAAATTTTGGTCTTATTTTTAGAGACAGGGTCTCACTCTGCCACCCAAGCTAGAGTACAGCGGCACGATCATAGCTCACTGCAGCCTCGAACTTCTGGCCTCAAGTGATCCTCCGGCCTGGGCCTCCCAAAGTGCTGGGATTACAGGCACAAGCCAGCACAGCCAGCCTGAACTTCTCATTTAAGAGAGGAAATGCAAGGCTTAGAGCAGCCCAGGAACTTGCTGAAGGCTACAGAGCAAGCCAATGGGAGAACAGAGACTCAAGCTCAGGTCAACAGACGCCAGAAGCTTGTGCTTTTCTTGGCACCCCCCACGCCTCTCTTCTGGGCCCTGGGCCATCTCTTCTGGGGCAGGGGGAGAAGGAAGGAGGGCTCAGGCCTGTGGGGTTTGTGCTCCTGCTGCTCTGTGGCCATAACAACACATCTGAGACGCCTCCCGACTGCCAAGGGCGCTGTGGTGACCTCACTCCCCCGCCGTCACAGCCCTCCTCCTCTGATTGAGACGTCAACTTTCTGCCTCGTTCCCTCCCATCCTGGACACCTGGCACTGCAGGGCTGTCCGTGGAGACAGGCGTCTCTCCCTGTGTGCTCTGGGTCCCCGCCATCATGAAGACACAGCCCGGCCGCCGACACTAGACCCTTGCCTCTTCCATCACCCCTCCCTCCTCTCACTCTTCCCCCTTTCCTCCCCTCTCCCTCCCCCCCACCCTCCTTCCCTACACCCTCCCCACCCCCCCTGGCCTCCTGCATGCTCAGAGATGAAAGGGCCAATCGGTCTTGCTGCCGCCTCCTCTGTGGTCCCAAGCACAGGCCTCCCTATCGCTGCGGCCTCCAGGGCCCTGGAAACCATGGCTAACTGGCAAACGAGCACCCTCATCTTCCACAGCCTGGACACACCAAAGGGGGCTCTTCGAGCAAAGCCAAGATTCCCACCCGGATGCATCAGTGACCAGGGAGACCACTGGGGTTATTGCCACCCGGAGGGTGGAGGGCGAGACTCAGACCTGCTGGTTGTCCCTTGATGCGTGGGCTTGGATTCCCATCATCCCCTCCTCTCAGCACCACAAACAGCAGAGTGCTTGAGGGCATTTGATGAATGAGCTGCAGTGTTTATGTGTGTTTATTTCTGCTAACTGCATTCATTCATTCCACCTGTGTTCACTGAGCACCTACTAGGTGCCGACACTGTCACAGACACTGGGGATACTTGAAGACAAGGCAGCCCCATCCGGCGAGAGACTTGACGTGCTAGCAGGGAGTGGCAGGCAGTCAACAGACAAATATTTACCATGTCAGGTGGTGACAAGTGCTGTTGGGAGTGAAGGAGATCCAGTGGGGCTTTCACTCAGGGTGCCTGTGACACGCCTCTCTTGTGCAAGTGACATGGTCCAGGAAAGTTAAACATCATGGAGATCTTAGCATGTCAAATCGCACATAGGCAAGCCTGGCAAGTCAACATGCGGCAAATCTCAGAACCTCAGTTTCCTCTTAAGAAAAATGGGTTTAATCATTCCTGTTCCAGCTAGCTTACAGGGCTGTTGAGAGACTCCTGGGATGAAATTTTCATTTTGTGGATGTACTTTGTAAACTGCGGAGCCCTTTATTACATCAAAGTAATGTCATTGTTGTTAAAATGAAGGCATCGTTAGCCAAGTAAATTACCACCTCCAAATTGAAGCTCTGTGATAATCCAATTTTCATGTATCCAGTTGGCCAAGGTGAAGATTACACTTCACGGTGTTTTCCAAATCTGGGCAGGGAGGACCGGCGTCTTACTAAGACTTCTGAGGTCTGGGAAACACTTTGTGGTTGCCCCTGGCTATGCTTTGCTGTCAGAAGTAAAGAGTATCATGTCCAAGGATGTCTATTAAAATCTTAATTTCAGGCCAGGTGTGGTGGCTCATGCCTGAAATCTAAACACTTTGGGAGGCTGAAGCAGGAGGACTGCTTAAACCCAGGAATTTGAGACCAGCCTGGGCAACATAGCAAGACCTTGCATCTACAAAAAATAGAAAAAAATTAGCCGGGCCTGATAGTGACAGCCTGTATGAAGTTCCAATTACTTGGGAGGCTGAGGCAGGAGGATTGCTGCTTGAGGCCAGGAGTTTGAGGCTGTGGCAAGCTGTGGTGGAGTTGTGGCTGTGTCACTGCACTCCAGTCTGGGCAACAGAGTGAGACCCCAACTCAAAAAAAAGAAATATTAATTTCAGAACCTCAGTGAACCTTTCTCCCTGATCTATCTGAAATGAGAGCGTGAGGATGAAAGAAACTCCCACCAGTCTTCTTAAGTGCAGCGGCTAGCATCTTGGAAACCTCCATCCAGAACATCTGGGGATTTGTAGGGCCATGCAGACATGGGAGCGGGGCTCCCCACTCAGGGGAGGAGCTGTGGCTTCACGGGTTTCTCTTAGTAGACAACCTTTTGGGGCAAAATGGAACAATTTTTACTTGGAAGGGAATTCACTGTATTCAAATAACACCCCCAAATAGCAAGAAGTAAGGCTCGGGTCTCCGGAAAAGTGTTTGGCTGCCATTCGAGGTTTGTCCACATCCCTGGCGTCCCTGTCCCCGTGCGGCCTCCTGCTGGTAAAGTCATAGCCTCACTATGGAATGGACAACAAAGGCAGTGGTGGGTGTGGTTTATAGATTATTTTCTGACACTGTTTACGGAGGATGCGATGACAGTCAGGGTGGGCGGGGGCAAGATGCAAGATCAATGACCACTGTGTCCTCACCGGACATTTCAGAGACCTCAGTGTGTAGCTTTTTCTTTCAGAGACAGACCAGCATCAACTGATCGGTCGTTCCACTGCTACTCAGTGTCTGCTCTGGGAAAATCATCCTTTTGGGGGTACGGAAGACACCCCGAAATATTTCCAACATAGGTCGGGTGCTCTCATTTCATCGGAAAGAGAAGGCAGCACGGTGTATAAAGACAGAATTCCTCTTTAAAGATGGAGAGAGTGTGGGAGAAATGAACGCCGTCCAGACTCCTGCCAGAACTCAGGCACTGACATGCCATTATCCCGTGTGATGACATCGCCACGAAGTAACTTCGAGATGCCCATTGCGTGGATGGGAACACTGAGAGCAGAGCGGTTCAGTGATTTGCTCAAGGGCTTCCAGTCACTGAGTAGCAACAAAATATTTGTTCTTAGGCTTCTGAACTCTACTGAGGCCAGAATCCAAGGAAGGGTTCAGATCGAACTCCCCATTGACTTTGTCAGGGAGAAAAACAAAACACTTGGCTGTCCCTCCTTTCGCTCCTCAAGGCGGAGGCTAAGAAGCAACTGGCTTCAGATCTGAAGCCGTTGTGTCTTTTTCTGTTGATAAACGATATTCCCAAGTCAGTAACGGTCCTGTCCCTTCGTGCTTCCGCGAGCTCCTCTCTCCTGGCTGAAGGCTCCCTTCCCCCACTAGCAGCTACCCACGTTCGCGCAGCCTCTCTCGCTCCCTCCTCCTCCCTCACACACAAATTCAGACACGCACCTTCCCACCTCACACCCATACGCAAAACAAAATTAGAAAGACTGCCAGACTCTCAAGGTATTTGGGGAATGGTGATCTTCAATCAGTGTAGCCAAAACCCGGCACCCAGTCTCCCTCCCCGCCACGCTGGCATTCAAGGCAGGCAAACCCGTGAAAGGCCCCAGACAGCCGCGACGGTGACACAGAGCTGCTCGGAAGGGAAGAGGCCATGTGTGCGTCCGTGTGTGTCTGTCCCGTGGCCACTGGAACTCACAGGGCTTCCAGATGGCCGGAGGCCGCTGTGAGGCATGCCACTTCCCCACTTCGGTGTGAGATTCTTCCAGAACATGAACAGGTTCCTGGCCCCCTTTTTTATTTTGATGCATGCTGATAAAACCCAGAGGAAACAGTGTCTGGAGATTCAAAAATAGAGGATGAGCTGATAAGCATATGGCCCTCCTTTCAAGAGACTGCTCTTGTGTTAATCCATCAGTTGAGAATGCAGTCAACAATGATGCCATTGCCCAGAGGAGAGGGACAGGGCAGTAGCTAAACTGTGACAGCCAGGAGGGTGAGGCCCTGGCACCAACATTCCTGCAGCATTTACTGTTTCTAAGGCTCCCTCTGCCCCTGCACCCCTCCTTTGACACACACTGGTGTCACTGTCCCCTTGATGCCTCAGGACCTCCACCTCAGAACAGCGGGGACTGTGGAAAGAGGGTTAAGTACACGGGGTGGGATGCCAGGTTCAAGCTCTGTGCTGTCCTCCCTTCTCCCAAATCAGAGCTGCCCCTGGGTGATGCAGGGGCGAGAGCAGGAACATTCATGCTAGAACAGGGTTCAAATCCAGGTTCAAGTCCCAGCTCTTTCTCTCACCGGCTCTGCAACCTTAGGTGACTTTGCTTCTCTGAGCCTCAACCTCTGGTCCCCAGAATAGGGCTCATCCCTCTTCCGGATCACACTGAGAGGATTAACGATGCTGTCTTATGCTAAAGGCTTAGCACCCTGCCTGGTGCCTAGTAAGGGCCCAATAAGTCGTGTCAGTAATTATGATCTAATCAAACAGCACTTGCCCTGGGCGAGCCCTGTCAGGGGCTTTACAGATAGTGTGGTGTAATCCTCACATCTCGATTTTACAGAGAGGAAGCTGGCATCTGAGATCACACTGGAATTTGCGGATGGGGAGCCTGGAATCTAAGAACTCACAGCAGTGAATGGAGGATGTTCAAGCCCAGGCAGACAGGCTCCCTGGCAGGGATCTCCACCCTCCGGGCACAGCCCTTCCAGGGTGACGCTTGTCTTCAGGGCTGTCCCCCACCCTCCGCGAGCAGAGCCCTCAAGCCCCCAGGGTTCCTTCAGTCCAAGCGAGAGCGGGGAAGGCCCCTGCACACCGCAGGGAGAGGAGGGCCGGATGATGGCCGCAACGTCCCCACGGGGGCTGAATCCGGATCTCCCAGCGGGAACCGGCGGCTGGAGCCAGGCGGGGCGCCCCAGCCCGCGCGAGGGGGACGAGGAGGGGGGCGAGTCTGCGAAGCCGAGAAGGGTGGCCAGAGCCCCGCCCCCAGGAGCGGAGGGAGGGCCGGAGGGGCCGGGGTGCCAGCTGCCGTCCCCGCCGCTCCTGGCCCCCACTCGCCGGCGCCCAAGTGGGAGGCCAGCAGCTGCCCGCTCCCTCCTCCCCACCCGCGCTACCTGCCCAGTCCCGGAGCGAGGCGCGAGGAGGCTGCGAGCAAGCCGGGCCGAGCCCACAACTTTGCCGCCTCGGGGAGGGCGACAGCCGGCGGCCGGGGCTCGTCTCGTCGCGACCGCGGCTCGGTGAGTCCGTCCCCCAGCCCTCTGCGGCGGCGGCGGCGCGGGGGGCGGCTGCCTGGCGTCCCGGAGGCGGTGGCCGAGGAGCCGGCGGCCGCGCGCGCTGCCGCCTTTCCGGGCGAGGCGGGGCCGGTGCTGAACGGACAGCTCCCGCGCCCGGGCCGCCCGGGGCCCCGCGGTCCCCCTCCCGCGCGCGGCCCGGGCCGCGGCCGCCGCCGGCGCCCCCTCCCCGGCGCCGTCCTCCGCCTTCCCCGCGCGGCGGCGCATCTGGAGGCTGCTCCCGCGCCCCCCTGGCGACCGGCGCGGGGAAGACACTCGCTTCTCCGGAGCCCCAGGCCGAGCGCTCCCTGGGCGGGCAGCGCACGGCCGGGGCGGCGCCGAGCCCCGCGACCACCCTCGGGCGCGCCCTGCGCTGCGCCCTAGCCGCGGGGAGAGGCCCGCGCCCTCCACGAAGGCTGCGGGTCCCCGGGGGGCACTGGCACCTGCAGAGGGGACTCCAAGGTGACCAGGGGCCCAGTGCCTCCCGACAGCCTGGGCGGAGTGCCCGGGCACGTGCCCATCCTGGGTGCAGCCACCTTCCCAGAACTTTTCTCCCGCCGTTGGCTGGCCGATTGATCAGCCCCCGGAAAAGTTCTCCCGGGCGCCCAGAATCCCATGTCTCGCTGGCCTCGAAGCCGGGCAGGACCCCAGGCCGCAGGGCTGGGGTGGGGGCGCGCTCGCGGCTGGGTCGACCCCGGGAAAGGCACCCGCTGGTGCGCCCAGGGCGGGCTTGTTGGCAGGGAAAGCGTTCCCGCGTCATGAGGGTTGTTTGGGTTTCTCTCACCGGGAGGGCAGGAGGCAGACGCCAAGAGGAGATTTTAATTTCGTTGCCTCAAATGAAAACGCTCTTTGCAAAGAAATAGCCAGGCAGCCAGCAGGCGGAGCGAGGGGCTGGCCAGGACCCTCCTTACACACACACACACACACACACACACACACACACACACAGGTTTTCGGCTCTGTGCCCCCCCAACCGGTACCTCAGAGCCCGTGTAAATGTATCCATCATTTTAACTGACTTTTTTGGAAAAGCCAGGCAACAGAGGTTTCATGTGTGTACACACACAGACACAAACACAGAAACCCAGGTGCACACAGATCATACGCAAGGAAACATATGCACACATACCTCCACATGCCGTGGTTACAGAGAGGTCCCTGAGTGTTGCCCTTCGGCGGGTGTGTGGGGGAGGGGAGGGAGACAGGGAGTGCAGGCAGGACTTCCAGATGGTCAACGGTGCTGTTCTTTCTGCCCCCACCCCCACCCCACCCCAAGCCTTCGCCCTCTCCTCCTCCTAGGAAGGCCTCCACCGGAGCCCCAAACCCGGGATCCTGTCCACAGCCATAGAGAAGCGGAGCCCTGTCCCCAGGCCCCCAACCCCCTCCGACTGCAAACACATTCCTCCCTCCTTGTGCCTGACTCCAAGGCCCCAGGGAGCTGAGGTCGCTCCAAAACCCAGGAAGCAGCTGCCCCGAGGTAGGGCCTCTGCGGCCCCTGGATCCCTCTCCTGCTGGGTCTGGGTTGGGAAGATGGGGAGGTGGACTCTGAGGGCAGAGGCTAGGAGTGAGGGTCTGCAGGAGGGTCTCCCGAAGGGTAGCTGAAGAAGGGGTGGGAGGAGAAGGCAGTGGCACGAGGGTGCCCTGGGCGCCCACGGTGAGCCCGTCTCCTCCCTCCAGACCCCGCATGAACCCGTCTCCTCTCCCCCCAGACCCTCCAGTAAGCCTGTCTCCTCCTCCCCGCTAAACCCCTCAGTAAGCCTGTCTCCTTCCCCCAGATCCCTCCAGTGAGCCGGTCTCTCCCCCTGGTCTCCCCTCCCCAGGCTCCTCTCCTTTCCCCTTCCTCTCCTCCCCCACCCCCTCCTCTCCCCCTTCCATCTCCTCTCCCGTTTCCTCCCCCCACCGCCTCCTCCCCCCCACCCCCTCTCCCCCACCTCCTATCCCCCTGAGCCCCGCAGTGAGCCCTCTCCTCTCCCCCGGCCGGCAGGAATGTAATCAAGGATGCTGGCCCTGCGACTGCTTAACGTGGTGGCCCCCGCCTACTTCTTGTGCATCTCGCTGGTGACCTTCGTGCTGCAGCTGTTTCTCTTCCTGCCCAGCATGCGCGAGGACCCCGCGGCCGCCCGGCTCTTCTCGCCTGCCCTGCTCCATGGGGCCTTCTTCCTCTTCCTGTCAGCCAACGCCCTGGGCAACTATGTCCTGGTCATCCAGAACTCCCCGGACGACCTGGGTGCCTTCCAGGGGACCCCGGCCCAGAGGGACCCGTGCCCCGCCCCCAGCACCCACTTCTGTCGCGTGTGCGCCCGGGTCACCCTGAGGCATGACCACCACTGCTTCTTCACCGGCAACTGCATCGGCAGCAGGAACATGCGGAACTTCGTCCTGTTCTGCCTGTACACCTCGCTGGCCTGCCTCTACTCCATGGTGGCCGGCGTGGCCTACATCTCTGCTGTGCTCTCCATCTCCTTCGCCCACCCGCTTGCCTTCCTCACGCTCCTGCCCACCTCCATCAGCCAGTTCTTCTCCGGTGAGTGGGTCTTGGAGGGCTGTTGGGTTCTACACAGAGACCCCCACCCCAAAGGTGGCCAGACCCCAAACCCTGAGCCCAGGGGTTCAAGACCAGCCTGGGCAACATAGCGAGATCTCATCACTACAACGAAAGAAAGAAAGAAAGAAAGAAAGAAAGAAAGAAAGAAAGAAAGAAAGAAAGAAAGAAAGAAAGAAAGAAAAAAACAAAAGAAAGAAAGAATTAGAAAAATTAGCTGGTCATGGTAGCATGTGCCTGTAGTCCCAGCTATTTGGGAGGTTGTGGTGGGAGGATCTCCTGGTCCAGGGAGTTGAGGCAGTGAGTCCTGATCCTGCCACTGCACTCCAACCTGGGTGACAGAGTAAGAACACAACAAAAAAAACAGGAACCCTGCTAAATTAAAATATCAGATAAACAACTTGTAAGTTATAGTATGGTTATGTCCCAAATATTGCATGAGACATATTTATATTGAGAAAAGTTGCTATTGTCCACCTGAAATGCAAATTAACTGGGTATGCTGTATTTGATCTGGCAACTTCTTCCCCTTTCTCCACGATCTTCCTCCATCGTGCTGGCCATTTGCTCGCTCATAAATTGTGGTATTCTTTTGAGTCATGGCACCAAAAAAAAGAGAGAAAAAGAATTGTGACATCCAGGCAATACACCTACTCTGAGCCAAGCAGGGCAGGCTACTGGCCATTCTTCCATGTGAGGTACACCCACGCGAGGATATTCCCTCAGGAGGTACACTCATGTCTGACATTTCCTGGAGAGGTACCCCCATGTCTGGCCTTCCTCGATTATGTACACCATGCCTGGCCTTCCCTGGGGCGATACACAGATGTCTGGCCTTCCTAGGGAGGTACACCCATGCCTGACTTTCCCTGGAAAGCACACCCACATCTGGTGTTCTCTGGAGAGATACACCCTTGTCCCGCCTTTCTGGACTTCCTCTGCCTGGCCTTCCTCTGCTCACGGCTGCCCAAGGACTTTGCCCTCCAGAGGTCTTGTCAACCAACCGCATTAAGTCTAAACTTGGCCTGGGCCAGCCCAGCAGGAGGCTGAGCCCCACCCTCCAGCATGTTGGACCCAGCAGGCATCCTCCAGTCTTCTGTGGCTCTGGGAAGGGGCTTCTGGCCGGGGCCTGGTACTCCAGGAGGCTCTTACACCTGCGGTAGCCAGGTATGTAGCCTGTGACTTGGGCGCCCGGCGGGATGCCTTGATGAGGACTCTGCTTTCACTCATGAGCACCAAGGAGTACTCCCTGGTGCCAGGCCCTAGAAGTACTCAGCTCCCGGCGGTAGCTCTTACTGCAATCTTGACATTGGCCCCTGTGTCCCTCCACTCCCTCCCCATCCTGGCCTTTGACTCTGACTTGGCTCCCACAGGTGGCCGCGTGCACGTGAGTGTGTCTGGCATTGTCATCTCCTTTTCTCAGATGAAGAAACTGAGACTCAGGTGGGATGAGGTGGCTTGCCTAGGGTCTTCCTACTGCTGGGAGCAGCCTCTGGCCTGCCCCTCAGGTCCCCAATCCATGGTCTGATGCTCTCCCTCGGCAGCACAGGGTATACAGCCTGGTCCCTCGCTCACCGGCCCCCCAGGAACAAAGACAGACAGGGCGCAACTACATCCACTGAGAGCCCAGAGTTGTCCTGAGATGCCTGGGTGGGGCGCTCGTAAAAATTCCACTCCACTCTGGGGAAGCCATCCTGTGTGTCTTTGCTATGGCTACAGCCTGGTTCTTGCCAGGCATAGGATGACTGTGCTGTTTGTCAGTGGGAACACAGAAGTCCAGGGAGGACCCAGCCACAGGGGTTGCCTTGAGGGCTGAGCTGGACCCAGAACTCACGGCTCTCGGGCCTTTTGGATCCCTGTGCTGACACAGGAGGCTGCTGGGACAGAAATAACCAGCGAGGGGGAAGGCAGGTGGGCGGGCTGGGGGGTGGGGTGTGAGCAAAGGCAGGTGGATTGGGGGGGAGAACCAGGGAGCCTGCTGACACTTTCTCTTCCAAGTGGCTTCACCCACCACACAAATGGAAGGTTCCAGAAGGAAGCCCTTGAAGTGGTTTGATTCGAGGCCTCTTCCTATCTGCTAGGTTGGATCTGATGAGAGAACAGAGCCAGTCGGTGCCCACCTGGGGGGCCCAGACCCCTGTTCCAGCAGGAGGATAAGCTCCGCTGTCTTTCACCTCCTCTCCATACCCAGGGGAAAAGGAGGCCAAGATTTCTTCTCCCCAGCTCTCCCGCCTCCTCTCCCTCCGTGGCTGTGGCTCACCCTTCCCCTCTCCTCCTCCCTGATTCCTGGTCCACATGGTGAGAGCCCATCCTCTCTCGGCCACTCGGGGGACAGGGGGGCAGGGGAGAGTAAGTAGGGGTGAGTTGCTTCCTAGAAGTCGAGCTATCCCCAGCTCTGAGTCACATCTGCCACCAGAGCCTGGGATGGCTGGGAGCGGGGCCCTGAGAGCTACAAGCGGGACGGGTCTCCTTAAAATGAAAGTGGCTGTCAACCCCAGGCCTGTAGCTGATGCCAAAGAGGGAGGGGACTAGCGAGTTAGGTTTTAGGTGTCCTTTCTTTGGGCTTTGGGTGTGTCACCTCTCTGTACCTTATTCTTAGCTGGGAAATGGAGATGCCACCATCTGCCTTGTACCTTGGCGTTTGGGAAGGGGACAGCAGCATGGTAGGTGCCCCCAGGACATCCAGTAGAGGGCAAAGGGACTACCCTTCATTGAGCAGTGATTATGTGCCCCTGGCTCATGTCTCATTTCATCCAACCTCATGACAAGTCTGTGAGGCAAGTATTATCATCTCCATGTTAAGGACTCAGGATGGCCAGGCGGGGAGGTTCATGCCTATTACCCGGCACTTTGGAAGGTCGAGGCAGGAGGATTGCTTGAGCCCAGGAGTTCGAAACCAGCCTGGGCTACATAGTGAGACCTTATCGCTATAAAATTAAAAAGTGAAAAGTTAGCTGGGCATTGTGGAGCGTGCTTGAAGACCCAGCTACGAGGGAAGCTGAGGCGGAAGGATCACCTAAGCCCAAAGGTGGAGGCTTCAGTGAGCCGTGATCATGCCACTGCACTCCAGCCTGGGTGACAGAGAGAGATCCCACCTCAAGAGGGTGGGGGGTGGGCTCAGGAGTCAAAGGTTTGGCAAGGTTAAGTTGCATCAGTGCCACACAGCTGGTGAGACTCCAGCCCGAGATCCAGACTCAGGGCTGCTGGCCTCCAAGGCTCATTCTCTCCACTGCCTCCCAGCCCAGAGGAAGGGAGGGAGCCTCTAGTCCCTGGGTGCATTCAGATGCTGAGTGATCTGTCAAAGCTGTTATAGATGCTTGGCAGTGGGAAGCAGGGGAAGGGGAGATTGGCTGATGTGACTGTTCAGACCCTTTAGGAAAATTCTATGATCTAAAAAAAAAAAAAAAGCAGAACCATTATAAAATAGTTAAGAGGGGCTGAAGCAGCCTGGTTAGGTGACTTCAAACACTTCCAGAGAAAGCAGGTCCCCAGAATAGCCCTTTTAGCGGCTGCATGGGGCCAGGAAAAGGCCACAAGTTCTTTTCCTCATGCCTTGATTTAGTTCCAGAAAAAAACCCTGTGGGAAACAGCTTCCGTCCGCCAGGCTGGCCCTCCGGCGGTGTCGCCAGGCAGGCTGAGCTTGACAGCTCCGATGTTCCCACGTCCCAGCTGGAGGGCAGCGATGGCCTGTCAGCATCCCTCACGCCACAAGGCACCATGGTCCCGGGATCCTCCGTCCCGCACATGGCTGCCTCAGCTAATCTGTGCTGACAAGGGAGAAGGGGGTCAGGGGATGGCACAGCCCAACTTGAGCCTGGCCCTGCTGCTGCCCCTGTGCCGGCAGAGGGAGTCTAAGTGGCAGGTGAAGCCAGCCTTCTGTCCCCTGGGCAGCTGTCTCCAACTTTGCAAAAAACAAACAACAAACAAACAAAAAACCTGCCTCCAAAGCTCCTGGGGATGATGAGAGGAGGCCACCAGCCAGCAACCCTGAAGCCAACCACATCCTCCCTGGCCACCAAGTTCACTCTGCTCAGACTGGGCGGGTTTTTTGTTTGTTTGTTTGTTTTGAGTTGGAGTCTCACTCTGTCGCCCAGCCTCGACCTGCTGGGCTCCGGCGATCCTTCTGCCTCAGCCTTCCGAGTAGCTGGAACTACAGGCGTGTGCTACCACGCCCGGCTAATTTTTTGATGTATTGTAGAGATGAAGTCTTGCCAAGTTACCCAGGCGGGTCTCGAACCCGCGGGCTCAGGCAAATCCACTCACCTCAGCCTCCCAAAGCACGGGATTACAGGCTGAGCCACGAAGCGCGGCACTGGGTGGGTTTTGAAAGCCCAGTCCCCAGGGGTCTGGACAGTGGGGAGACCAGGGAAGAGGTGGGCTGAGTGGGAGGAAGCTGGGGAAGGGCGGAATTAGGTTGAGATATTCAGGGTGAGGAGGGGTCGTGAGGCGGGGATCCCTGGGGCAGGCCCCCCGCACCCCACTGGAGGGGTTGATGGTGGGGTTGCCTTCCAGGGAGTGCAGGGCTGCCGGGGCTTGCAAGCTCTCTTGGGCCCGCTGCCCTGGCTGCTGGACAGGTCAAGTGTCTTTTCCATGGCTGCCAAAGCTGCAGCCCAGCCAGGACGCTGGAAGGTCCTGGAAAGGATTTCCCAAGCCCCGGAATGGAGAAGGTAAAAGCTTGAGGGCTTGGGGAGTTAAACTTGAATGCTTTTCAGGTGTCCTCTCCTCATCTGTAAAATGACCCCAGGGAGCGCAGCATGAGGGCGAACCAGGCGCCGGCCACCCCAGACACCATTTCCTTGAATCCTGCAGCCCCACGAAATCATGATTATTACGCCCATTTTACAGATGAGCAAACTGCAGCTAGGAGAGGTTAGGGAGTTCGTACAAGTCCACACAGCTGGGAGATTCAAACCCAGCATAAACCAAGCGCCCAACCCTGAGGAAGAAAAGGGGAGCTGTCTCTCCATGGCTGTTAAAAACCAGTGACAGGAGCTGCTCGGTTTAGAGGGCTTAGGGGAGGTCCCAGGTCACAGCAGGGCTTGAGCTGATGACCTTGGGGGCCTCCTCCAGCCTCAGCAAGCTTTGTGCCGGCGGCCACACTGTCCTCTTGTTAACATTAATGACGGAATAGTTCTCTCCGTCCGCGTTCTGCTCTACCCTGAAGACTCCGCTCGTGACTTCCTGATGACTCGGCCTGGCTCTCCATCATCTTGACACCTTCTCGCGTCCTCTCAGCCGGTGCTCCCAGCTGGGTCGGGAGAAGGTGCTGCAGTCTGGCCCCCTCTTTCGGGGCCTCGGCTGACTCCTCTCTCCTCCTGAGAACAGCCCTTGCCCGGCCGCCAGCCCGGAAGGAGGAGACGGAGACAGGCAGGCCTCCCCGACCCAGCTCCGGGCTCTCCCGCTGAGCCCCTCGAGCCTCCTTCCTGGCTCGACGGGTCCCCGTGCCTCCCGGCTCGCCGCAGGAGCCGTGGGCCCAAGGGGAAAGTTAGGGCGGCCGGCTCGCCGTGCTCCCAGCGCAGCAGCCGAGGCGGCGGCGAGACGCAGCGCCAGCCTCCCTCGCCGGCCTCCCCTCCCCGCCGGGCGGGCGCGGCTGGGTGTAAAGCGCGTGTCCCTCCCCCCGCAGGAGCTGTCCTGGGTTCTGAGATGTTCGTCATCCTGATGCTCTACCTCTGGTTGGCCATCGGCCTGGCCTGCGCCGGCTTCTGCTGCCACCAGCTACTGTTGATTCTCCGGGGGCAGACTCGCCACCAGGCGCGGAAGGGGGTGGCCGTGCGGGCCCGGCCCTGGCGCAAGAACCTGCAGGAGGTCTTCGGAAAGAGGTGGCTGCTGGGGCTGCTGGTCCCCATGTTCAATGTCGGCAGCGAGAGCGCCAAGCCGTGGGACAAGTAGCAGAACGCCCACAGACAGGCACCCTTGTCTCCCCATTCCCCGCGGCGACGCGCGCCGGTAAGGTCCTGGCCTCCTCCCCGGTCCTTGACCCGTCGAGAGCAGCGGGGGCTGGTGGGTCACGATGGGAGAAGAGCCGCCCAGGCGCCCCTGGTAGCTGCCTCTGCTTCCGTGTCTTCTCCTCAGGCGCCCTGCTTCTCCCTGCCTGGCTCATCCCCTGCCCCGTGTCTCATGTCACCACTGCGTGTGCTGGAAGCTTCTGCTCACCCCAAGCTGAGAGTGGGGAGTGGCTTCTTGCTGCTGGCTTGAGACTCCCTGAGACCTGGAGGCTGGCGAGTGTGGAAAATCTCCACGTGTGAGGGGTGGCCAGGTCAGCCCTGCCCACTGCCTGGGAAACCGGGGGGGTGGGGGGAGTGGGTCTGATCCCCTCTGTGGGGAAGGGAACCCAGGACCTGGCTGCCACCCCCCCCCAGGGTCAAGGACCCCTCCCTGGGAGGCAGCAGCCATGGCCTGCTGTTTCCAGCTGCTGCTCCCTGTCCGCCCTGCCCCAGCCGGCCAGCTCAGCCCAGGACCTGGCTGGGTGCCATCCACTTCTCCTCCCTGGCACCTTCCCGCCTTTCCTTTGGTCGCCGGCCTCCAGGTCTTTGCCAGATGCGAGAGGGTAAGGAGAGAGAAAGGCGAGGTACCGATGGATGAAGGAGCGTGTGACTGTGTGACTATATGGAAAGGGACAGGCGTGTGTGTCTGTGTGTGAGTGTGTGTGTGTGTGTGTGTGTGTGTGTGTGTGAGAGAGAGAGAGAGAGAGAGAGGCAGAGAGGCACACACACAGAGAGAGAGACAGAGACAGAGAGACAGAGTTGAGTGCTGGTGAGGAGCGTTAGAAACAGAGAAGAGGGCCTGGGGAGGAGAAGTGAGATGGACAAGTGGGCCCCTTTGTGTTCTGTATGAAGAACACTCTAGAAGCTGAAGCTGTTCAGTGTTTGAATGGCTACCCAGGGAGGTCGTGAGTGCTCCATCACTGGGGGCATTACAGCAGGTCTGCAGTCATCTGCAAGGGGCCTTCTAGGTCAGCTGAGAGGTGGCTTTCCATGGCGACTTCTGGTGCCCCCTGTGTGATGGCTGGGCTTAGAGGAAAGGTCCACAGAGATACCTGTGAGTTACTTGCTTTCATGGAAGGGAGGTTGGGCACGCAGGGGCCTGAAAATCACCATGCAAACTTTTGGGACCCAACCCAGCCACTGGAGAGAGAGTCTCTGGAGAGACAGGACCACCTGGGTGGCTGAGGGGCTGGCATTTGAGGACAGGGAGAGGAGGCCGTTTCGGGGTCAGGTGGGGGCAGTGGTGCGGAAGGAAGAGCCCAGAGGTCATGCTCAGCTTTCAGGGGCAACATCAGGGAAGTTGAGGCTAGGGGATGGGGATGACCAGAAGGTCAGGGGGCAGCTCCCAGACCCTCCTGCTGGTCTGGCAGGCTCTGGGCTGGGGTGCTGCTGTGGGTTCTGAGATCCCCAGGATCGGACCCCTGGGGCACATGAGGGGGTAGGGACAGCACATGCCCCCTCCTGACTGCTCCCAAAGCCAATGAGACATGCACGTGGGCAGCAGAATCCTCACCTGCAATGTCCAGCGGCTGGCCACAGTGACACCGGTGACAGGGGCAGCGCCTGAGTTCCTGGGCCGAGGACTGTACCCTGGTCTTGTCTTCATACTCCCTAGAGAGATGATGTCATCATGGCTTGAGCTGCTCATACTTCTCCCTCCCATATTCATTCATTCATTCATTCTTCACCATCCTACGTATATTTATTGAGTGCCAACTTCCATTCCCAGCCTCTTCCAGGCACTGGCAATGCAGTGGTGAACAGGATGATGATGAGATCCCTGCCATCAGGGCCGCCTTCTCTACCGCCAGTGCACTGATTCACCCCCCCTCCCAAAAAAAATGGCCACTCTGCCATCTTGTGGTCAGCAGAACAGGTTACTTGGAGGAGAAGCATGGGGTAGAGAGGGCTGACAAGGAGCCTAGGCTGCCAATGGATGGGTCACAGAGGGCATCCCTACCCCTAAGCCTGGCCCTACTTAAGCAGTGGGAGGGGCACAGGGAGGAAAGAAGGGCTGAGCTGTTCAGCCTTGGCTCTCTTCTGACCCCAGAGCTTAAGCCTGGAGGCCAGCCCTGCCGTTTCCTGCCTCCCGGAGGCTGGCGTGGGGAGGGGGCGACAGGGAGACCTGCAGGGGGCCAGCTGCTCCAAGACTGGCCGGTGGGGCTTATGGGGCAGGGGGTGGGGGAGGCTGCAAGGTGTGGGGCATGAGCAGCACTTGTACACCTGGTCCTGCATTGTCCATGAAGAACATCAATAAAACATGTGGTTTTAGCTGGAGTTGGTATCCTGTGGGTCCTGTGGTTGTGGCCAGGCTGCAGTGCGTGCTGCAGTCTCACTAGCTGTTCAAACATTTGAAATAAGCACCGAGAGTAGCTCTGTTCCAGCTGGTGAATAACCATGGCCCAGATTTCCTGAGCAGCCACCCCTGCTCCTCTCCGGGGGTCCCGCTCACTCCACAATGCAGCAACTTGAAGGGGTCTTGCGGGGCCCTGCTGCAGCCCCCAGCCGGTGTCCCTTGTGCTGTGCAGGACTCAGTGTGTGGATATCATCCCTGCCGGTAGCGGGTCTGCAGTGCGGGGCTCTGTGGCCCATGGGACCAGGGATGGAATGTCTTGCCTGGGAGCTTCCCTCTCCCTCCTCCTCCTTCACTCCTTCTCCTCCCCACATGAGGGGAATGAAGACAATGCAGAATAGAGTCCCTCCCCCTCCAGCCCGGCCAGGCCTGCTGCTCAGTCCCTATGACATCTGGAGACCAGAGCTGCCCAGTCCTAGGGACAGCCATGGGGGCGTGGAGCCCTGCAGGGAGTGGCCCTGAGCAGGTGAGTGGGTGTGGCCTCTGACCCAGGCCTGTGCTGAAGGAGGACAGCCCTGCCAAGAGCGGTCACAGAACCCCCGGCCTCGTTCTGTGATGGGGCGCGTTCCCTGGACACAGGCGCCCAGCAGGCAGCCTCACCGGGCTGCAGGAGCCAGACAGATGGTGCTGCGGCTAATCCTCAGCACATTCTAGAACATGTGCTGTCTACGCTCCACAGGGCAGACAGCGCACCGGCCTCGGTCACCATTGCAATGTGCTGTCTACACTCCACAGGGCAGACACCACACTGGCCTTGGTCACCATTGTAAACTAGGCACACAGTAGGTCCTCAACGAATGCTGACTGGATGAATGCACAGAATGTTTCTCTGCTTGTCTCACAGCTCTTGGTCCCTGCTAGACCAAGCTCTGGGCTGTGTACTTTGTTGGGCTAGAAAACAGATGAGACACGGCTGTAATCCCAGCACTTTGGGAGGCCAAGGCGGGAGGATTGCTTGAGCCCAGGAGTTTGAAACCAGCCTGGGCAACATAGCAAAAATGAATAAATAAAAAAGCCAGGTGTGATGGCATGCGCCTGTCGTCCCAGCTTTTTGGGTGACTGAGGCAGAAGGATTGCTTGAACCCAGCAGGTCAAGGCTGCAGTGAGCCATGACCTGCCACTGCACTCCAGCCTGGGCAGCAGAAAAGAAAGAAGAAGAAGATGATGACGACACAGATGACAAGACTCTGTCTTTGAGGCTTTCCCATCCTGGGAGGGCTCAGAGGAGGAGGGAGCTCGGACCAGGGCCTGGATGGATGGGTGAGAGTCTGGGAAGCAGAAGGAAGGGCTGGCTTTCCAGGAGAGGGACTAGGTCTTGGGCCTGGGAGCACAGGGGACACCACAGAGAGCAGTAAAGGCGGAGAGTTGAGAACCAAGCAAAGAGGGTTCTGAAAGCCAAGCTAAGGGATCTGGAGTGAATCAGACAAGCAACAGGGAGCCACTGAAGATTCTGAGCATGGAGCGGCATGGTCAGAGCGAGACTGCAGGCAGTGGCGCCTTGGAGGACAGACGGAGGCTGCGGGCCCCGATGAGAGGCATCTGCTGTGTCTGAGTGAGATGTGACAAGAGTCAGGGTGGGGGTAGTGGCTGTGAGCTGGTAAGGAGGGGAGGGTGTCGGGGTGCTTTGCACACATCGGGCAAGGCTGGGGGTGCTGGGGAGGGGCCAGAGCAGCCCTGAAGGTTAAGCGAGGGTGATTCGGGGGACCTCAAAGAAGTTGAGGCTCAGAGGTACCCAGAGCACTGGCCTCTGTTATCAGACACCAATCGGCAGTTAACAGTGTCATTCCCAATGAAGCCCTCCGCCACCTTGTGTGGAGGAACGGACTCCAGGGACATCTGCCTGTCAGCCTTTGCAGCACAGCTCTCTGACTCCCCAAGCTGGGTCCCCCACGCCACCTGGGTCCCACATACCCCTCACATGCCACCTATACTAACTCGTCTGCCTGTGGCAACAGAGACCGTGGATCCTCTGACCCATGTGTGGGGGTGAGATGCCTGGCTCCCTAGTGCCTCAATACTCCCATCTGGAAAGTGGGCACGCTGCTTTGGCCTCTGCCCTGGTCAGGCAAGGTGGGAGCTGCCTCGCTCTAGGCTTCAGGACCCAGGGAACTTTGGGGAGAGGACAGACTTGATACTTGAAGCCCTGCTCTCACCAGTCAGCTTTGGGGTCCCAGGGCTATCTGCCAGCCATCTGTCCCCCACATGCCTGGCTCCTCCCTATCCCGTGTCCTCCACCTGCTTGTGAGATTCTCCCACCTGGTCCCCTGATCTGGGCGAGCTCTCAGGACAGGTGGGGGGCAGTCCTCCTGCCAGGGAGAGGAGGCCAGCAGGGACCAAAGGTGTGTGGCTCCTGCCTTGAGATGCTTCCGAGACAAGGCGAAACTGTGGGCCTATCACCAGTCAGGCGGGGCGAGAGGTGTTGAGGGTAGCTTGCACCTGCATGGCGGCCTTGGCCTCTGCCCCAGCCCTCTCCCTGTGTGTGGTGCCATTCCGGCTTCTTTGTCCATTCCTCAAGCGTCACTGGCGTGGATTCTGCGTCAGGCATGAGGCCAAGAATCAGGTATGTAGAGATAGAGGAGACCTGGTACCTGACCATGGGGGGCTCCTTGGGAAGAGGCTGTGAGTCAACATGAGAACACTGATGGGCAGACAGCATGCCCCTGCAGGAGCTTGGAGGAGAGCACTCTCTCAATCTGGGAGTCCTGGAAGCCTTCCCGGAAGAGGCAACATCCGGGCTATGCAGGATGAATAGGAGTTGGCCAAGCAGAAAAGCAAGACTGTGGGTAGGAGTGGGGGTGGGAGAGACTGCAGAGGCAGAAACACCAGGTGACTTCTGGGAAGGGCCAACTAGTTTAGGGTGACGGGGGTCAGGACAGGCCTGAAACCACAGGGAGAGATCTGGTCCCCAGGCCGTGCTCCCCAAGGACCCTGCCTCCTCCCTCTGATCTTATAAAACCCTGACTATCCCCAGCTCACGGTGTCCCACTGGGGGGAGTCAAGCACAACTGATGTCCAGTTTTTCTAGAGGATCCACAGGATCCTCCAGCTGGAGACCAGAGGCCGAGGACACCCTCATTCCCCAGGGAGTCTTCCTGAAGCAGCTGGAGAGCCCGGGGAGACCTTGGGGATCCCCCAGCCCGCCCTCTGGACCCGAAGAGGGGCCTCTGGGAGCACCCCATCACTCTTGCCTTCCCGTATAGTCTCTACCCCTGGACTGGAAAGACACCATCCCACCAAGATGGCTTCCGGGAGCTGGAGCAGAACTGGAAAAGCTGGGCCCCAGGTGCAGGGAGCGGCCTTTTGCCGTGTGCAATGCCCCATCCTGACAACAAGGAGGCGCCCTTCAAGGCCCTCTCACCCTGGTGGACAACACCCCCTGCCCACGGCCTTTAGCCCAGCCCCTCCCCCACACCACACTTCTTGGGGGGGGCGCTTCCCTCTGCTGGCGCAACTCCCTGGGGAACCTTCCATTCCCAAACCCCAATCACGCTGCTCAGTCACACAGGCTCCCTCCCTCCTGGGGTTTTGTCTCCAACTGCCCTGCATACCCTTGGATATGGCGGGGAAGGTGGGAGGCTTTGATGTCCCCAGGCCCTAGCACAGTACAGGCCCTGGCATGACTGTGGAGAGAGTCATTCTTCTCTGGGGAACAATGGCCAGCATTGGCTGAGCCTTCCCCGCACGCCAGGTCCAGTCCCACACACACCGCCCATATGAACTCACTACTCCTCTTCACAGTCCTACAGGTGTATAACCCCTGTGTTCCAGGTAAAGAAACAAGGGCACCGAGAAGTTGTGTAACTTGTCCACAGCCTCACAGCTAGAAAGTGGCAGCACCAGGATTTCAAACCCAGGCCGCCTGCTCCAGAGTCGCTTTGACCCAGACATGAGACGGTCTTTCTCTTGTGGACTACTGTAGAGGCCTGATGAATTCCCGGCTGGAAATTGACGAAGAGTCAAGTGTCCACTCATTTGTTCACTGATTCACTCATTCACACATCTATGGAGCACCTACTGTGAAGTAGGCACTGGTGGATACAGACAGAGGAACTAGACTCAGCCTCTGTCTTCACAGATCTGACAGCAGTTGCTCATGTGGCTTTGCAGGTGAGAGCAGGTGTGCCTGGGCCCTTCCCAGACCGAGGACAATGGGCAAGTTGCTTGGGTGGAGCCACTTCCTCCCGGGGCAGAATGTCTGTGGGGGTCATCCAGGCCAGGGAAAAGGCCCAGGGTGCCTGCAGGAGGGGACCAGCCACTGGCCTCCACAGTGCCCCTGAGGACCAGGACAGGGAGGCACCAAGGGCCCTAAGGGGACAGGGGTTCAAGGAGGCACCTGCAAAACTCGTCTGAGACATGAGGGAGAAGAAAAGCTTGGCAGGGGCTGGTGAAGCGGGCCACGTGTGAAGGCTTCCCTGTGGAAGGGTGCCAAGCTCCCTGGGGGAGCAGGGTGCTGACCTGGAACTGGATAGGAGTGATGCTGATGCTGGTGCTGTGCCGCTGTCCGGAGAGGAGGCAGCTGGCTCCCTGCTGCCTTCCTGGCCTCAACTGTCCCCTTTCTAGCCTGCTTGTGACACCCAAAATCCCCCCACTGTGAATACTGCCTTAAAAATAGCTTTTGGGCCCTCCAAGCCCCTTGTTTCAAATTGTGGGGGATGTTTGCCATGAAACTTAAAATAAGGCTGCCTTGTTTTCCTGCATGATAGCCGGCTGAAAAGTGGCCACAGCTGTCTGAATGGGCGATTTAGAGAGAGGGCAGGGGACAGCGGGGTCCAGGCATGAGGGTCTCTCTGGGGTAGGAGGCCCTGCAGGAGGGAGGAGGGACAGGCCTGGAGGAGGGGCGCAGACCCGAGCAGGGCAGCTCACATGTCCCCTGTCAGCAAGCGGCATCTGGAAAGGCCGCCCCGCCTGGATCCAGAGTGCCCAGGGACCCCAGGCGAGTCATCACGCCCCTCCAACACTGGAGGAGTGTTCATCGCCGGGAGGGGGCGCTGCCGGGCCGCGGACCGTCCTGCACCCGCGGCCTGCGCTCGGGCCAGGAGACGGCTGCGGGGCTCTTGCGTCGTGAAGCCAGAAGGGGCCGGGTCTGGGGCGCAGACGCGTGCTGCAGCAGGGTCTCACCACAGACTCGTCCACGCCGCAGAGAAACGGGCGAAGCGGCCTGGCCCGGGATGGGCGGCGGGGAGCGCGAGGACCCGCGCCCCTCGGCCGCGCCCCGCCCCTCGGCCGCGCCCCGCCCCTCGGTCGCGCCCCGCCCCTCGGTCGCGCCCCGCCCCTCCGCGCTCCCGGAGCGCGTTCTGGGCCGGGCCCTCCTGGGAGACTCCGGTCCCTCTCGACCTCGCTGTCACCCTGCCGCCACCGCCCCAGGCGTCGCCGGGGCCCGGGGGTCCTCACCCCACTCCTCCCTGCCACCGGGTGCGCTTTGCTATCTTGAGCGCGGGCTAGATGCGGGCCTGGTGGTACCTGGCTTGGGGGAGGGTCACTGAGTCACGGCACAGCCCTGGGCGTCGTTAGCCGCTGGTCTGCAGGGGAGGGGCGGAGCCCAGAGAGGCTGAGAACGTCGCCCAGGAGCCCACCGCTGATGAGACGCCGCAAGCCACATCCCAGGGCCTCTGAGCCCTCCCCAGCAGGGGCGCCTGTCTGTATCCCCGTCCCTGGCACACCGCCGTCATGGTGTGCAGGCTTTGTTGAATGGGTGGCAGGTGGTTTCCTTGTTTGTCAAAAGGGGGTGCTCACAGCGACGGGGGGCAGGACTAAATGAGATGGTGTGCGTAAAACACCTGGCCCTGCACTTGACCACCGTGGGCATTTAGCAAAAGCTGGTGCACGTGTTTCTGAAATTTGACGGTGCTGGGAGTCCCTGGGCTCTTGCAAATGCAGATTCCGAATCAATCAGTGGGACCTGAGACTGTGCATTTCCAGCAATGGTGATGACACTGCCTCTGCCGGGTAGAGCTGGTCCCCATCTTGCCCACCCCACCCCCAGTTCCACGCCTGATTCCACACTGGGGAGCCGCTTCAGTAGCTCCTGGCTGAACACATTTGCAGCCACCTAACGAGCTTAGACACGACTGATGGGTGGGGGAGGGGAGTCTGATAGAAGTCTGGGGCGCAGCCCCGGCACCTGGATTTTCAGAGCTCCCAAGAGGATTCTGCAATGCGCCAAGTCTAGACCCACGGCAGGGGAGGCATCCCCGGGGGTCATGTCAGCAGAGGGGCTTGGGACATTCACCTGATGCAGGTGTGCAGCACAGACTGTGCAGGAGACAGAGGCTGAGTCACCAGTGAGGAGGCTGGGTAGGGCATGAGGTGAGGCTCCTGGCTAGGGTGGAGCTGGCAGTCAAACTCCTGGGTCCTCTCTAGCTCCGGCCCACAGCTCTAAGGGGGCGAGGCCCAGTACTGCTGGAGAGGCGTGGTGGGTATCATGCAGGGTGTGCTCAAGGCAGGTGCTGCTCTGTGCGCGGCAGGCAGGGGGCTGGGCTTGCTGCTGGTCACCGCCTGCAAGTACACAGTGGAAAGCTGGCCTTGGGCCGAGGCCAGCTCAGCAGGTCCAATCCTCCATCCAGGAATGGCGCGATTCACCGCAGTGACAACTTTGTGATGCTGCTTACTGAGCACCCGCCACGTGGGCCCCTATGCCCGACACTGCATGATGGCACAACAGTCTTCTAGAGTAGATAGAAGGTAACCCAGCAAATGAGGAAACAGGCCCAGAGAGGTCCCATAACTTGCTAGGATCACACAGAGGCCTGATCAAGACCTAAAGCTGCCATGTTTCCATCTCACTGTGACGCCTCTCGCATGCATAGTCCTTTGCTAGAGTGTCATTCTCCTTCCTCAGTTTACCTAAGCTGTCCCTCAGGGTTAGACCTCAGTGGCCCCTAGTTCCTCTGGAGGCCTTTGGCCCTGCAGCTCTGGACTCTTCCTGGCTCAGGTGCTGGGGACCATGTGTTTCTTTTGGTAGGCCCGGGGCCTCCACGGGTGTTTGGAACTGGCAGGGTGGTGACCAGGGCAAGGGGCCATGTGACTGCTTCTTTGGGCAGTGGTTGGGGAGCCCAAGGAGTGCAGACACAGGTGCTGCCGTGGGCGAGCCCTGCTATCTGAAGGTGAGTCACCAACAGGCTCCCTGACTTGCGAAGATATGCCCTCCTGATATGTTCGAGTGTGTCGGGTGCACTTACCAACTAACTGACATATTTGCCCACTGAATGCTTCTATTTTCAATCCAATAGCTTCACATAAAGGACTCCTGCCTCAATCGAGGGTGCTAACCCAAAGGTTATGAAGGCATTGATGTCTGAAGAAAGAGGAGGAGGATGTGTTGACTGGCCAGGTTCACACACCCAGCTTTGCATGTGTAAGTCAGAGCGACCCAAACTGACCGATGGTCCCTGCGATCCTCCCATGAGACTAGAAGCAGAGACCATGTCTGTTTCAGTCACCAGGGGTATGTCCCACCTACAACTCTGGAAGCAGCTGGGACACAAATGAATGTATTTGCATTTGTCACTCTGAAGTGACAATGACAATATTGATTTGGTAAGATTCAGGAATCATTAGAACTTCCAGAAGAAGGAGAAATGGTCAGGTTTTGAGAATACAAATTTGGGGGGAGAGGAGTGAAACTCAAGTGATGAGGGCTACATGTTTGGGAGTTTTTGAAGGTCCCCAAAGTGGGAGCTACCCCAGGATCGATCTGTTGCCTTGTGCTGTCTGGTGCCTGCTCACCTCTGACCCTGTGGGTCCCAGAACCACTTTTCCCTTTAATTAAAAAAAAAATAGTTAGGCACGGTGGCTCATGTCTGTAATCCCAACACTTTGGGAAGCCAAGGCAAGAGGACTGCCTGAGCCCAGGGGTTTGAGACCAGCCTGGGTAACTTGGCAAGACCTCGTCTCTACAATAAATAAAAAAAATTAGCCAGGTGTGGTGGCGCACACCTGTGGTTTCAGCTACTTGGAAGGATGGGGCAGAAGGATCACCTGAACCCAGCAGGTCGAGGCTGCAGTGGCTGTGAGTATGCAACTACACTCCAGCCTGGGTAACACAGTGAGATTCCAACTCAAAAAAAAAAAAAAAATCAGTGTGGCAAAGACATTTACACTCAGGGCATGTGCTCCCACATGTCCAAATGCCTCTGCAGTTGACAGGGCCAGGAGACCCGTCCTGGCCATGGGCTGAGCAGAAGTGACATCATCACTGTCTGGCCTAACCAGATCAGCAACGCGAGAAACCGACCAGCTAGAGGCTTCACAGCACACCTGATGCTTGCAAGATGCTTCCACAATAAGATCAGCACAGGCTGGAAGGCACAATACTTCACAACACACCTTGATGAGACAGGCATCGACTTGGATATCCTATGAAAAAAGGTTTTCACCTTTAAGTGATCCTGGCCCCTCTCAGCCTGCTGCAGCCCAGGGGTCTGCACCACACCTGTCACTGTGTTGTGGCAGTGCACGGCCCTTCCTCTGTGTGTTTTGTTGTTGTTGTTTGTTTTTTTGAGTCGGAGTCTCACTCTGTCACCCAGACTGGAGTGCAGTGGTCGCTCCCGGCCACCGCAGCCTCGACCTGCTGGGCTCCGGCGATCCTTCCGCCTCAGCCTTCCCAGTAGCCGGAATTACAGGCATGCGCTGCCACGCCCGGCTGATTTTTTGATTTATTGTAGAGATGAGGTCTCGCTGCCCAGGCGGGTCTCGAGCCCGCAGGCTCAGGCAATCCACTCACCTCAGCCTCCCAAAGGCGCGGGATTACGGGCTGAGCCACCGAGCCCGGCCCTCTGTGTGTTTTGAACTTCACTGGTGTCTCCTGAGCAGCTCAGTGACAAGCCAGCAGGCCCGACACCTTGCTGGAGAGAGAGGAGAGTCAGAATGAAATCTTGCCGGGGACGGCCAGGTCCCCGCTGGTTTTCCTGCGTTTGTTAAGAATGCCACAGGGCCAGTTGGGTGCTAGTGCTCCATCTGGGTGTGGCTTCTTCACACTACTTCTCCTTCCCCGACTCAACACAAGGCGTGAGTGGAGAGGGGGATTGAGACGTGATCAGGGCATCCACCTACGAGGAGCAGGTCCTGTCTTTTCTGGGCCTCTGGTTTTTCACTCTCGCCCTTCACTGAAGGGCAGGCTCCAGGCCAAGCCTTCCCATCTGTGCACCCAGCGGGCAAAGGCTCGTGGCTGTCCTCAGGGCACGGGGGCCTGCCTTCTCCTGGGATACAGACATGCACCGACGTGGACTCGGCCTTTCGAGGTCACTGCGGTTCTTGAGACCAAGAGAGTCTGGGAAAATGAGAGGCAGCTGTCGTCTCCCTCCCACTCCTCGCCACCACCGACAGGGGCCCTCGCAGGCCGCGGGATCCCGCTTCTGGTTTTCATTCTCCCTGGTTCCCTGGCGGCTCCCACCCACGCTTTGGCTTCACTTCATACTCCACGGGCTCCTCTCGCTCCTGCTCAGTGCTTCTCTTCCAGCTGCTGTAATTTGAGGCAGGAGCCATACAGACCTTTCTGTCAAGCAATTCTGCTTGCATAACTACCCTCCAGAAAGAGAAGAAAGCCACGTGTTTTAAGAATGAGGTGGTGGGGTGACAAGCGTGAGCCACTGTGCCCGGCCTGTAGAGCAATTTTAAAACACTTACAAGACATGTTTTTTGCCTCCGCCATAATCTCAGGATATCAAGGATACAGTAAGGACTACTCCCCTCCATTCTTAATAAAGCAAACTGGGGCGGTGGGGCGGTGGCTAATGTCTATAATCCTAGCCCTTTGGAAGGCCGAGGCAGGAGGATTGCTTGAGACCAGCCTGGACCTCATCTCTACAAAAACAAACAAAAACATCAGCTGGGTGTGGTGATGCATGCCTGTAGTCCCAGCTACTCAGGAGGCTGATACAGGAGGATTGCCTAAGCCCAGGAGTTGGAGGCTGCGGTGAGCCGTGATAATGCCACTGCGTTCCAGCCTGGGCTGTAACAGAGTGAGGTCCTGACTCAAAAAAAAAAATGGAGGTAGCTGAGATAAACATGCCAAGAGCCAGGAAACATGTCACGTCCTGCTGCCTCTTTCCCTCAGTGGTTCCAATTGTGCCGTATTCCCTAGGCAGACCCATCTCTAACCTCTCTCCCCGGGTCCACAAAAGGGAACCCTGAAGGCTGGGACCAGAATGAAGACCTCACAAGATACCACGGCATCTATGTCGTCTCTGACGAGTGTGTTTAACCTTCCTGGAAAGGTTAAATCAACCCCAGCAGCTCCTTGCAACACATGCAGCAACAGCCGCCCTGGCCGTGGGGAGAGGAGGCTGGAAGGGAGTGAGCCCACTGACCTGCCCTCCAAAACACAGAAGTCACACTCTTCATCTCAAAGGAAAGGGCTGTCTGCAGATGACTGACCAGGAAAGGGCGCGGTTTAGCCCCAAATCACCCTCATTTTGGGCCCATGAGAATTCTTTGACAGCCATTTTTCCATGTTAGCTGCAGCCAGGTAGTCATCCGAAAGGCAAAGCCAGCGCAGACTGGCAACTTCTCCAGAGTCACACATAAAGCAGCTGAAAATCCGACAGATGCTGTAAAATAAACCACCTTAGCACAGCATGAGGAACCTCTCAGAAGCCCTGCAGGCCTTTCCTCTTTTACGTAATCTATTCATTTTGTGGCTCACCTGTGACACAACTTGAGCTCTTGCAAAGGTTAGTGCTGGAAAGAACCGTCAACATGGCTCGTTCAGTTTCTTCCATATTCAGCTGAGAGCAGGAACACGGAGAGAGGCTGAGTGACTTACATCAAGTCACCGAATTAATGATTCAGGGATGTGGTCCATGAACGAGTGTAGGTCTTCAGGCCCCACCGCACCAGGCTACCAGGTGTGGTGATGACATGGGAGATGTGGATTAACACGTTTGCAAGTGCAGTCCTCGAGGGGCAAGTATGTCCATGCACAGGAGCCACACGAATGGGCGGGGGTTGCACGCCCACATGGCCAGGTCCCCTCCCCGCCTCGTGGGACCCGCTTTCTGTGCTCCCTGGTTTCTCCAGCTTCGACTTCTCAGGGAAGTCTGATTCTCAGTGTGTTGGAGGGGCCCGCTCTAGCCATCCTTACCCACTTTTATTTCATTCTAGTGGCCTTACAGGTGTCTTTAAAAAAGTCACTTAGACACCAGCGTGGACGGAAATAATGCTAAAAGAATTAGACGTAGCTTGGCAGGGCGTGGTGGCTCATGCCTGTAATCCCAGCACATCGGGAGGTGGAGGTGAGAAGATTGCCTGAGTCCAGGGATTTGAGACCAGCCCAGGCAACTTGGTGGGACCTCGCCTCTACAATAAATCAAAAAATTAGCTGGGCGTGGTGGAGCTCATCTGTGGCTCCAGCTACTAGGCAGGCTGAGGTGGAAGGATCACCCAAGTCCAGCAGGTGGAGGCTGTGCTGGATGTGAGTGTGTCACTGCACTCTAGTCTGGGTGACAGTGAGATTCTGAGTCAAAAAAAAAGAAATAGATGTGACGTTCTTCCAGGCCTTGTGAGTGATGATCAGCTTTTGATCTCCCTGGGATTTATCCCAGGAAGGAATTCCTGCCAGCCTGGGAAGCAGGGAGGACTCCCTGTCTCCCTGATGAGCTTCTCCAGGTGAACCTTGGCCAGGAGAGGGCTTTAGGAGGCGGGGGGCGGGCTCAGAGGTGTACCCATGTGCTGTGGACAGAACTTCCCTTGATGTGGCTTTAGGTCACATGGCATACAACTGTAGTAGCTTTGCCAGTTAAACGTTCTGTGTGTGGAAGTGTCGGATGAGTGGGTGACGTCACTGGAGTGTGTTCCCCTCACTCCTCCCAGCCCACCCAGCACACCTCCAGACCAGGGAAGGGTGGACTGCCTGTTGCCTTGTGAGTTCAGATGGTGGAATTCCCAACAGTGGATCTCACACGCTCAGTTTCGAATCCACATTCCCACATAACACAGGTACCTCTGCTGGAAATGTAAACCAATTCAAATATTTACCCTGGGTTTCACTTAGTATTTTTAAGGGGTTACGAAGCAAAAGGGCCAAATAGTTTTCAAGTAAGTGACTTTTATTTTTCTCTGACATTTCACAGTCAATTTCTAGAAAACTTCATACTGTCTCAAAAGAATTCACATTTGCTAAATAAAGGTCTACCCTAAAGAATTCATAGCTGGAAAACTACTTCAATATATGCACGAGGGTTACTTTTCTGCTAAAGGAACCATAGCAGACAAGAAAAGGCAGACAAAACTATAATCAATAAGAAGCAACAAGAGTGGATAAGTTACAAATGTCACTCAACTCCATTCCCATAACCAATGCAATCAGCAACTTTCTCTAGACGTGCTTCAATCTTGGCAACAAAACCTGCCAAAGTTCTCTTAAGGGCTGCTCTGAGCTAAAAGTGGCTTCTCACTCCAGAACGCCGCCACTCTGCCAAGCTTCCAAGGCAGCTACGTCACGCATGCCATGACCCTCGCTACTCACAGCCTGTGCGAGCGCTGGAGATCCTTCTGGTCAGCTCTGAGGCTCCTCCGCCGGCCGATCTGGCTTCCGACCCCAAATGTCTGCTGGCCTCAGTGGATCTCTCCCTCCGAGACCCCGTGTCTCCACTGGGGAGCAAACACCCATGCTTAACAGCCTCGACAGGGAAGCACCAAGTTGCAAGCCTGGAGAAGAGCCGGGGCGGGACTGCCTCCCCTGCTGCTCGCCCCGAGGCTGGATGATGGCTTTCATCCGCTCTTACTGTGACAGGAAAGGAAATGCAAGCCTTCTCTAGGAAGAAGAGGCTCAGTGCTCCGCAGAGGGCTTTTCCAATGGAATAAATTTGGTTCTCAGCAAGTGCTTTCAGATTTTTGACACTCAGTAAGACTCATGACTGGTGCCCAGGCTGTTCTGAACACACCTGTCTCTTTAGCTCTGCTGCCAGACAATTCTGCCAAAAAGGAAGCTTCCTGGCATGGTGCACAAGGAGCGGCTACAGCACCAGAGATTCAGGGGAGGCAAGGCGTGGGCCAAGATCAAAGGTCTAAAAGGAGCCGAGTCGGCTGAAAGACACACTTGCTATCATTTTTTGAAACTCCTTCAGAAAGCAAATGGCAGGTAATAATTCCACGATGCCTGGGGAGTCTGGTGATGTTACTGAGTTGCCTCTTTCTAGACCTTTCGCATCTAAATCAGATGTGTTTGTGAACACAGCACAGGCAACCTCAGGCTGCCTCATCATTCCGTGATGCCAGCAACTCCTAGGAATGTGACCTTTGACTTCTGGTCTTGGTGAAATTTCAAGAACACCTTTGCAGGAAAGACGAAGTTGGTCACATACAACTTCACACAAAGGTAACTTTGTAAAGAACTAAGGACCCCAAGAGGCTGACATTTTTTAATGAGAGAATATTCTGAAACTTTGCTACTTAGGAGTCTAGTTACCCACACGATAAGCTGAGACGAACGGGTGTCATCTGGAAACTCAGCACGTTCTCCATTCTGAGATGAACTTCATGTGACCACCACCACCCCTTGACTGCACGGCCTACACTGAACACACTGAAGAAACACACAAGGCCCTGCTCTGCGCCTGCTCCCACCACTGTGACAACGACCAAGTGAAAACTTGGGAGGGGAAAAAAAATGGGTGAGAAGAGTGCTTTCCAATTTTTTGTGTACTTATTATCATACCCCCAGAAGGCAATTTTATTGAATTCAAAGTTTATCAAGCATAATAATCACTTCTTTCCTCTTCTGTCAAAACAAAAGGAAAAAAAAAGCCCTAAGATGGCAACAGAGGGTTAACTTATCCTGCACCCCAGGAACCACAGCAGCTGCTTTCAAGCTTTTTAGACATAAAACAGGTTGCACTGCTTCAAAAAAACCAGAGTAAACACCCAAGTTATCGGACTCTTCCGGCTCCCAACCCTAAGATGCTGGTCATGTCTGTTTTCCTCGGTCTCTAACTCATCAGCTACGAGTCCAGATGGTACTGCATACACCCCACACCTTACAAATCAAAAGTATTTCACCTACTGCTTTAAGTAGAGAGAAACCTGGTTTGTGAAGAAAGTGTATGAGTCAAATGGTATCACCCTTTCCCTTGACTTTAGAACTTAAGAAAACACCGCTTGTGCAGTCAGGTGCTTACACTCAGGTACAACCCATGCCCAGGACATCTGAGGTTCCGCCCACTGGCACACCGCCTGGTGGACACAAACACACCTCCTCCCATGTTTTTCTCTGTGAATAAGACAGGCCAGGGAAGACCCACGAAGGGATCCTTATGTCGCCTTCCCGTCCCGCACACCTGTGTCACCACGCCCTGGATCCTCGTGAGTGGGATGGGAGGAGGTGACACAGAGAAGCACCCCACACAATCATCTCCCCTGCTCTGCCCCATGACCCACTTAAGCGCCTGCAAGCCAAGGAAAAGGGACCCAAGGACACTCCAAAGCTGAGGTCCTCAGTGGAAGAGAGACATGTGTCACCTCTGCCCAGAGCACAGGCCAAGACAGCAGCCAGGTCTTAGCATGTGGCTTCCGAGGTGACCCCCCACACGGCTTAAGTTTAGAAGGAAAAGTGCTTACATAAGCTTTGGGAAACAGAAGTAGGTAACAGCAGAAGAGTTGCAAGAACCACTCAGGCATCAGGAAGATGCTCTGCGCTATATGTCTGGGTGGTCAGAGACAGCTTCTAGGTCACTGCCAGTGTGGCTGGCCCTGGGCGTCAGAGAGGCCTGCAGCTTGGCCCAGGCCTGAGGGGCCCGGCTCTTGGTGGCCTCTATGAACAGCTGGGTCTGCTCCTTGAGCTGGTCGAGTTCCACCTGAGTTGCCTGGTTCTGGCGGATCAGCTCCTTGGTTTTCAGGGTGATCTCTAGCAAGCCCGACTTGTGCAGGACCACCAGGGTGTTCTGGAAGCGCCGGTGCCGGCTCTGCCGCTGCTCCGAGAAGAGCTCTGGGCTGCGGCAGAGGTTCCCTGCAGCCCACAGTGGGGAGCTGCAATGTGCCGCCAGGGGTGACAGGGGCGAGCTGCTCTCCAGCCCATGGAGGGTGCTGTCCGATGCGCAGACGGGGCTGGCAGGGGACGCAAAGGTCAGACTGGGGGCTTTAGCCACGTGACTGCTGGACACTGGCTGCAGAGTCTGTGGACTTCCACCAGCCACCAGGGAGGGCACGCCTTGCAGAGTGGAGTCCTCGGCAAGCTTGGCACCCCGCGGCGCTGGTGTCGGGGGACGGGAGGGGACAGCACCAGTCTTAGCTGGCTCGCGGGAAGCCAGGTTTGGCCCCGGTCTCCCGGTGCAGAGCTTCTTCGGCGCTCCACTCACTCCTCTTTCTTCCGGGCCAAGGGAAAGGCCCCTCTTGCCTGGGTGTGGGGCTATTTTGGTGTAAGAATTCAGGATGGGCAAGTAGTTCCTGGAGTCCGACTTTTTCTCGCCCGTGTGACACGGGCTGACCGGAGACGGAACAGGCGGGTGGAGGAACAGGAGCTGCGGCTGGGCTGAGACCACTTCGAAGGAGGGCTGCACCGTCCATGACTGCAGCTGTGCTGAGCTGCTTCCCTGGGGACAAAGGAAGAGTATGACACTCGTGACTGCCAGAGAGGGGCAGAGCAGGGCTTGTGACACCCAGACCGCCCAAGGACAGAGCTGCCCCGACCGGCCGCCCTTGTCAAGGACAGACCGAAGAAGCGGCTAGAGATGCCATTTGGGTCTGATCTTACAAATCATCTGTGTTTGCCTTTCCTAGGGGAAAAATGGAGGAAATATTCCTTTTATTCAAGTGTTAGCATTCAAAAAAAGAAATGATGTGTAGGTAAAGTCATGACATAGTTCAGGAAACAACGGAGACAACAGAAATGTGGATTCTTGGCACAAGTTAAAAACATGCTCATCTCAAGACTATAATGTGACTTTACAGCAAGCACATCTTCATTTAGCTACACCCGGAACCTCTTCTACCTGAAAACAATCTTTTGATGAAAAAGTTACATATTGTCAGGAGCCTATGGGCCTCTGTTTTTAGGGTGGTGACATCTGACAATCATAAAGCCATTCAAAAAATAGTAACAGCTAGTGGTGCTGTCTATAGGCTAACATTGTGTGCAGCAATTTATGTGACGTTACTAACAGCCAATCACAACTCCATGAGGAAACAACTTGCTTTAAGTCACCAGGCTACAGGCGACGTAGGCGGGTTTCCACCCTCCATGTGACTCTACAGTCCATCTGCACCATCCTGCTATCCTGCCTTTGTTACACTACTCCTCAATTATACATTTATAAAAAATTTTTAACTCCTTTTGAGACAAGGTCTTGCTCAGTACCCAGGCTGGAGTGCAGTGGTGCGATCATAGCTCACAGCAGCCTTGAATTCCTGGGCTCAAGCGATCCTCCTGCTTCAGTCTCCCAAGTAGTTGGTACTACAGACCTGTGCCACTATGCCTGGATAATTTTTTGTAGAGGTGAGGTCTTGCTGTGTTGCCCAGGCTTGTTTTGAACTCCTGGGCCCAAGTGATCCTCCCGCCTCATCCTCCCAAAGTGTTGGGATTACACGCGTGAGCCACCATGCTCAGTTATTTGTAATAAAAGTATTGATTCAGGCCGGGTGTGGTGGCTCAAGCCTGTAATCCCAGCACTTTGGGAGGCTGAGGCGAGAGGATTGCCTGAGCCCAAGGGTTCAAGACCAGCCTGGGCAACTTGGCGAGACCTCATCTCTACAATAAATCAAAAAATAGCCGGGCGTGGTAGTACGTGCCTGTAGTTCCAGCTACTTGGAAGGCTGAGGCGGAAGAATCACCGGAACCCAGCAGATTGACACTGGGGTGGCTGTGAGCGTGCCACTGCACTCCAGCCTGAGCACCGGAGACTCCAACGCAAAAAAAAAGAGTACTGATTCAGATGACTCTAAGAAAGAACAACGTGACTCTTTGTCTCCATATGTGAAAGCCATCCAGTTCCAACCTGGTCCCGAGAGTCTAAGTGTAGATGGAGCCAGGCAGAGGGCGAGCCTGGCAGAGGCTACCATCCTTGCTGGGACCATGGGGTCATTAGATTTACCTGAAGAATGTTATGGATGATCTCCCACACACGGGCTTGCACACCATTCTGCACCCAGTCAGCTTCTTGATGCCAGGCTAGGAACTTTAGGCTGACTGTGATTCACCTTCTGCGCAAAGGCTGGTGTTTGAAGACACTCTGGGGCCTGTGGAGGCCAGTGACGCGAGATCCTGATACTACATTTCCCTGTTCAAGGAGATCCCACACCAGGGGTCTTCTGAGACAGACATTAGCCTACTCCAGGTCAGTCAGGAGCAAAACTTCACACCCTCCCTCAGGGCTGACCCACAAGGCAGATGCCCCAGGAAACAGTGAATGCACTGCTTTCCCAAGATCGTTTTTGGGTTGTTCTTCCTAATGCTCCTTTATGCCCATTGTCCTCCTTAACACTTATTTGTCCGAATTATTAGATTTTACAAAAACTGTTCATGCTAAAACCATCTGAGGGAACATTAAAAAAAAAATTTAGACTTGGACAGGATCTCAATCATTTCACATAAAGCTTTCACGTTAAAGAAGCAGCAGCAGATACATGTGGTAGTTAATTAATTGTAAGAGCACACTGTCCAGTGACTGAGACAGAATCAGACTCTCAAAAGAAAAAATACCACAAACCAAGCTGCTGTAATCAAGACACCACATGATAATCAGGTCTTTGTCCTGAAGCAAGTGACCCAGGTGGAAGGGCCTGCTAGCCCAGCCTACAACAGGGAAGGGATGTGAACACGACACACGAAAAAGTGACCAGGAAGCCAGAGAGAAAGCCCAGAGAGAGGAGGCCCCAGGAAGCACTGGGCAGCCCCAGGGGCTATACTTCCTGTCCTTATTCTCTCTTCCTTTCAGTGAGGAGAGTGGTGCGTCCAGCTAAGATCTGACTCACCAAACAGACATCTTCAAATTCCTTCATAGAACTCACCAGGCTACCTTGTTGAAAACAATTCTGTGTTCCTCAGAAATAGCTAGATAATAGCTAAGACATTCAAGTTTCCTGTCAGGCTGCAGGGTCCGACCTTATATCTTGGTGGGAAGGTCAACTACTGAAACCCGATTTCATGTTTCACTATCTTCAAGAGCCTCATGGAGGGAGGGAGCCACGAGAGAGCAGTGAACTCTCAGAGGACACAGGGCAAGGCTCCTTTGCTTTGGCTTAAACCCAGCTTTTCTACATCTCAGACTTCTCTATGCTAGCTTAACCAAACTCATGTGACTAAGTTCTCAGCTTTAGACCCTGGAGCTTAACTTAGATTTTCACCTAAAGCTTTTCTTTCATGCCTGAACAATAATCACATAATACTCACAGTTACATAATAAGGCCCCAAACAGGATGTTTTTCGACTCCACAACAAAGCTGTGTGGATGCTGCTGGTGTCCCAGACCTGAACCAGAGCAGCTCTGTTACTAACAACAGGTTCAGAACGTGACATAGAAAACATGGACATCACCTCTACTTTGGAAACAAATCAGTGCACTTTGCTTTCCTAAATCCCAGGGTACTTCCAATTAAGGAGAGATTCTTTGATTTCTACCCTAAGCCCTGCCATATGTCGGGACGCCCAGCTGAAATGATGCCACTTCTGCCTGCTTCCTTTATATATGACTAAAGCATTTCAGGGTCCCCTTGGATGAACCTCAAATACAGAAATAAAGCAATCTAACTGTCTCAAAAATGAGAACACACGTCACGATTCTTGTATTCCTTTTTAAAACAGTGTAAGGAATTGAAAGAGAACACCCGCTCCCTAGGACAGAATGCACGCCTCGGTGTGGCTCAAGCTCTGCTTCTAGAAGCTCTCCCTGGCAGAGGGGAAGAAGCTCCGTACACAGGAAGCTCAGAGATCTTTCTCCAGAGACTTTTTTAAGGCTCCGTTGGTCCTCCTCACCTGTTTGACCAGCACGTTCTTCATGACAACCATGGGGGACAGTGTAGGGAGGGCATTGCTTGCAGCTTTGGAGTTCTGCCTTGGCCTGTCTTCTCGGCTCCAGCCCAAGGTGCTCAGCATGTCCTCGGACTCCATCTGCTCTGCAGAGCTCAGGCATTCCGAGCTCCCATCTGGTAGACAGAAGAGCAGTCAGGTCACTTGGGCACTAGGCGGAGGGCTATGGGCCACTTGAAATTGAACGAAACATTTGTGATGCATGTTTGTGAATTTTCCTGAGGTCTTCGGATTTCAATGGCTTTTTGATGGAATCTGTGATTGCCCCTCCCAACCTGAAAGATTAAGAAATCACTGCCCTAGGACAAACGTGACTTCCTTTCTAACGATGGTAAAGATGAAAACCTGCCTCAATTAAGGCTTACGTGAAAGTAATCACCACCAGTTTATAGGAGAGATGAGGTCAAGGTTTTCAAGTTAGTGCATTACTTTCCAAGAAGCTGTTGTGGAGAAGGCAGGGGAGTGTGAGACCCAAGACAGGATTATGGCTTTTAGTGGTTCAGGATACCATGAGGTGCAATTATAATAAACACACAGCCAATCTGCAAACCTCAAACCTTGCACTCAAGCGGAAACATAGAAGGCTCTTCCTAAATCTCTAAATTGTAAAGTTCTGGATAAGTGCATTGAAGCTGAATTATTTATTTATTTATTTATTTATTACTATTACTTATTCTATGCATTTTATTTATTTATTTATTTATTTATTTATTGAGTTGGAGTCTCACTCTGTCACCCAGGCTGGAGTGCAGTGGCTGCTCTCGGCCACTGCAGCCTCAACCTGCTGGGCTCCGGCAATCCTTTCGCCTCAGCCTTCCAAGTAGCTGGAACTACAGGTGCACGCTACCACACCAGGCTAATTTTTTGATTTATTGTAGAGATAAGGTCTTGCCAAGTTGCCCAGGCGGGTCTCGAACCCGCGGGCTTCAGGCAATCCACTCACCTTAGTCTCCCAAAGCGCGGGATTACAGGCTGAGCCACAGAGCCGGCTGGATGCTGAAATTTAAATGGCTCTCTGCTGGTGGCCTAAACACAAGCTGAGTGTGCCCGCTGGGGATCCTGCACAACGGGTTATAGACAGATGCTTTCCAAGGTAAAGAAAGTCAGGTGACCCTGCATGAATTTTATTTCAAAAGGATGTGAGGAGCCACCCGCTGGAGTAAACTGAGAGACTGTAGCACCCTGTGCTGAGGGGTCTGGGGACAGCCTGAGCGTTCATTGCAACTCTCGGAGTCATCTGGATGAGGCAGGGTTGAGATGAGACTGCAGTGCAAACGAACACCCTCTCAACAACTGCATTTGCTTCAGCTTAATGAAGACTGTCACCCAGAAGAATATTCATCGAGCGACAGATTTAGACTCTCCAGTGCTATTTTTCAAAATGACGACTGCTGAGGCCCTGCCCTTGATCTACTGAAATGACTTACCTGATGCCCTGGTAGGTGTATTTTCACAAAGCACAAGTATTCCCCATGTGCACCTCTAGTTAAGAACCATTAGGCCGAAAACCAGTGGCCCCAGAAGCAGTGTACACACCTAGTGCGGGATCTTGGCTTGTAAGTGCCATAAAGGGAAAGAGCCTCTTCAGAAAACACCTGATTCCAAGTCTTTGGCAGAGAAGGTACAAGATGAGCCTGGACAGCTTATTGTCCCAGCAAGCAAGGAAGTGCTCAAAATGCTAAAGGGGACATGTCAAAATGACACAGGTGCTGCCTAGAAGGGGCTCCTGCTGGCCAAATTTGAGACAATTTGAGTATCAAAATTAGCTGGGCGTGGTGACATGTACCTGCAGTCCCAGCTGTTTGAGAGGCTGAGGTGGGAGGATTGCTTGAACCCAGGGGTCAAGGCTGCAGTGAGCCAAGATCAAGCCATTGCACTCCAGCCTGGGTGACAGAGTGAGATCCTCTCTCAAAAAACAGAAAAGAAATCTGGTACACATCATCTTAACAAGTGAAGCAAGCAAGTGACCAACCAGATTATCACCAAGAATATGACTAACTCACCAGGAGTTAAGTGTTGCAATGGGAAGGACACAGCATCAACAATGCAGTATTCTGGTCAAGATGTATATCCTGATTCTAATAATGGAAACCCACCAGAAAATTCAGAGTGGATTTTCTACAAAACAACAGGCCTGATTTGCTCAAAGATGTCAATGTCATAAAGAAAGAAGAAAAGGAAAGAAAAAATAGGGGAGTTGATCCATACAAAATCAGACTAAAAAGACAGGACAATTAAAGCAACGCACAATCCTGGACTGGATCTTAGATTCAAAACAGACAGACTAAACAGCTATCAAGGACATTATTGGGACAATGGGGAGAATCAAATGTGGACTGCAGCTAAAGACTTGGGTATGACAATGACATTATAATTACACAAAAGGATGCCCTTGTGTCTATTGAGATTTGCACTGAAGCATTTAAGGGTGAAATGTCAAGCTGTCTGCAACTTACTTTCAAACAGCCCAGCGTGTGTGTGTGTGTGTGTGTGTGTGTGTGTGTGTGTGTGTGTGTGTGTGTGTGTGTGTGTGTGTAGAGAAAGCAGACAGGGCAAAATGATGACACTTATGTCAAGATTTGAAATGTTGCAATACAAAGTTGGGAAAATAATTAAAATAAAAAAACCATCTTGATTTTGCAAATGTCACCGTACTCCAAGGTAACTAGAAGAACTCAGGCAGTGGGGAAATCACTGGCACCTGGCCCAGGAGGGGCTGGAAGCATTCCAGTGGCATTTGCTGGGGCCACTTTCTGGGCCATAACGAATTTGATTAGTTTAATGCCACCTTATGTCTGAAGAGTGCAATATTTTTTTTTTTTTTTTTTGAGTTGGAGTCTCTCTGTTGCCCAGACTGGTGTGCAGTGGCCGCTCCCCGTCATTGCAGCCTTGACCTGCGGGGCTCCGGCGATCTTTCCGCCTCAGCCTTCCAAGTAACTGGAACTACAGGAATGCACTACCACGCCCGGCTCATTTTTTGATTTATTGTAGAGATGAGGTCTCACCAAGTTGCCCAGGCGGGTCTCAAACCCGCAGGCTCAGGCAATCCACTCACCTTGGCCTCCCAAAGCGTGGGATTACAGGCTGAGCCACCGAGCCCGGCCTAATTTTTTGATTTATTGTAGAGATGAGGTCTCGCCAAGTTGCCCAGGTGGGTCTCGAACCCACAGGCTCAGGCAATCCACTCACCTCAGCCTCCCAAAGTACGGGATTAAGGCTGAACAACCAAGCCCGGCTGAGTGCAATATTCTTAAAACAACCGCCCAGCAAAGTTGAAGCTGTTGAAGTAAGAAGTGCCGAAACGATAGATGGTGGGCTTGGGGATGAAGGCTCATTTCTTCTTTGTGTTTTCCTCAATTTGCAGGCTTCTACAATGTGCATGTATTACCTTTATGATACGAAAAATAAACATAAAAAGCAAACATGATTTACAAGAAAAAAAAAGAGACAGTATTCCCAAACCTGTCTGACCACATAAGAGACCATACTTCTGAAAAAAATCCACATCCCTGGCCCTCCCCAGACCTGAGATGCAGATCCAGGAAAGTGGGCTGGTGATCAGCATTTTAACTATCGCATCACGTGAGCCTCAGGGTAGGAAGCCTGGAAACAACACCAAGAGGTAGAAAAGAACAACTCCAAGGGCTGAGGCTGGCCCGCCCTTCCTGGGACTGTCCTGGCCCCAGGCAGGACAACTAATTCCCCTTAATCTAATCCTGGTTGCTGCTCCTTTCTGAGCAACAGTCTATTTATAATTTGGCTTCTCATGTAGCGCGCCCACAGGGAGAAAAGACACCAGGAAAGATGGGAGAGTTCCAGGTTTTCTCCTAGCTGCATTTCTTACTATACATTAATCAACAAAACTGACCAATTTGCCTTTGTGAGTTTAGATAGTATAAATCTGTCCCCTAGAGAGGGTTCTGCTCTCAGAATGTTGACTTGGCCAGAATCCTGGCATTACATACACCATGTCTGCCCTGGGCCAAAACGCCGATACCAGAGCCATGCCCAAGCCACTACCCTCAGACCAAAAATAAAAAAGCACCTCAAGACAAAAATGAAAAAGTTCACTGGGCTGCAGCGTAAGGTTTAAGAGAAACTTGTAAGGAAAACGGCTCTATTCTCTTGTCTCTAACAGATACTCAAGTTTAGGCTGGGCCAGGTGACTCACGGGCCAAACACAAAATGCAGAGACTGTGGGGAGGGAATGCTAGAAGGGCATTTTAAAACACAACAAAGTTATTTTCTTAGCACAAAAGTTATCTTACAAAATATATGCAGTACTACTTTTATTTAACTGACAGCCTTCAAATTTGTTGCAGGGTGACAACATGCAGTAGTATCTTTTCCCCGCTACAATATAACAAATCCTATGAAAAAGAAGCTAAAGCCAGGCTCAGTGGCTTAGCCTGTAATCCCGCGCTTTGGGAGGCTGAGGTGGGTGGATTGCCTGAGCCCATGGGTTCGAGACCTGCCTGGGCAACTTGGCAAGACCTCATCTCTACAATAAATAAATAAAAAAATTAACCAGGCGTGGTAGCATGCGCCTGTAGTTCCAGCTACTTGGAAGGCTGAGGCGGAAGGATCGCCGGAGCCCAGCAGGTCGAGGCTGCAGTGGCCGGGAGCGGCCACTGCACTCCAGTCTGGGTGACAGAGTGAGACTCCAACTCAAAACCAAAACAAACAAACAAAAAAACAAAAAGAAGCGAAAACAACAGACTTATGAGTATTTAAGTGTTCTTTCCAGTAACCACTTACAACAGTTGGAAATGTAAGGTTTAAAGTTGAGAGTCTAAGTTGAAAAAAGATGAAAACTCATTAGCGTATGGTGACTCTGGTGGGTACTCTGACACAACAGCCGAATCAGCATTTCAGAAGCTCAGCTAGCTAGCTAACCTGTGCGGAAAAGCATCCCACCCTTACCACACAGTGAGTTTTAGGAAGTTGTTCAGGTAAGCCAGTCACAAAAACTCTGAGAAGCGCCCCTTCACCTGAGAATCCAGAGTCCTTGTCCGACTCGGCGGCCACCGTCCCCAGCTGGCGCATCCCTTTCCTCATCTCCGCGCCTTTGCCAGGTTTGGCTGAGAGTCTCCTGGGGCTCTCCCTGGACGGGATTTTCCTCTCCATGTTTCACTGGGCGGGAGGCAGACTCTTCAGGGCACCTTTCGTCTGGCTGGCCCTAGGAGAAACAATCACACGGAAAAGTCATTGCCTGAGCCAAAACAGGTGGTCCCAGCAGGGAGGCAAGAAGGGGCAAGGAACCCGGCCTGCCCTCTGCAGCCCCACCTTTCCAGAAGTCTCAACAGACAGAAGCTTCAGGCTGCCTGACCAGAACAGTTTCCCCCAAAAAGAGAGTTTCAGTCCCCTGGCCGTCCTCTACTCCATTACAGATTCAAGGCACACAGGCCACACTCAGTGTAAGCTCTGCAAGCTGCTAACAAAGGCACATTGATTAGCCTTTCTGGAATGGGTAAGGAAATCAACTTGGCCTCCTCCCTGAGAGGGGAGAGGAGAACAGGGAGGGGAGAGCAGGGACACCGACCCGCCTGCTTTGCTGCTGGACGTTTGCAGCTTGTGGCCCACTGCTACCTCCCATGGGGCAGAGCTTCTCAAATGAACCTCAGTTCTTTGGATGAGGTACTGAACAGAGTAAACCCAACTTCCCATATATGCGTGCTTTCTGGAATCAAAAAACCTGTTATGGGAAAATACGATCACATATAATCAAGAGCTTATATTATACTACAGTCCTTAACATTTATTGCTATTAGTATTCTCTCACAATGTCCTCTTCAGCTGCTATCCCATTTCACAGGGGAGGAAGGGGTGAGGCTCAGACAAGTTACACCCAGGCGTGCAAACACATTCATCAGGTGATCATTGTAAATCAGGCATTGTACAAGGATGGGGATATAGAGTGACAGCACAAACATGGTCCCTTCCTTCCAGGAGCAGGATATACAGAGAGAGACAGTCATTAACCACATAATCACCCGACTAATGGCTGCTTTGATAAAAGCTATGAAGGGAGGGGCTGGGACCTGGAGGTGAGGATGAGGAGTCAACCGGGTGAAAAGCAGTGGGTGGGTGTGCAGGTGTGTTCCAGGCAGCGTGAGGCTCTCAGAGAGCAAGGAGCCAGGTGCATTCCACAAGCTGAAAGGCCAAGGTGGGCGGAGCACAGTGCAGAGGGACAGAATGCCATGCGCTGACACTGGGGGCAGTGGGGGACAGCAAGCCAGGGTCTTGGAATCCAAGCTGGAAAAACTACGGGTATTAACTTGAGAGCAAGGGGAAGCTATAGGATTTTAACCAGAAGAGTCACACGTTCAGACTTGCATCTTAAAAGCATGCTGGCTTCTGGACTAGGCTAACGTGGACAGGCAAGAGCAGCACGGTGACCTCTGGATGCCACCGTACAGCCCAGTGAACCAAGGCAGTAAGAGTCGGAGACAGGGAGCCGTGCGCATGAAGGCCGACCTGATGGGACCTGGTTACAGTACAGGGCATAGGGTGCCGCTCTTTAAGCTAAGGAGCCCAAGGGAGTTGGATGGGTAAGGTGAGGACGCGTGCCTAGCGAGCTCGGTTTGGATTATGGAGAGGCTGAATGACTGGGTTATCCAAGGAAGATACCAGGTGGGCAGTCACACATAAGACCAGAGTCCAGGAGAGGCCTCGGTCTGCCCCAGTGACACACAGCAGGCCACAGCGCACCCAGACCTAGGCTAACACTGCAGGAGTGAGACCCATCAGCCCTTCCTCAGGCTGGCCCAGGCTGAGAACATTCCCAGTGATCTGACAAGGCCACCTGAGTTGTCGAGGAACGGATGGAAGGATGAGAACACAAAGGAGACCGCAGGGATGAAGGACAGGCAGTCAGCAGGGAAAGTGGCAGCAGTGCACGGCCAGCTGTGAAGACGTAAGCAAAACCTGGTGATGCTGAAATGCACAGGCCACGCGCAACTGTACCCTGTGGTCTTTCTAGGGAAGAGAAACACGCCCGCAGCACTGTGTCTGGAAGACTTCGCATGCTGGGCCTGCACTCTTCTGCTACCCCAGATCTAGTGGAGAACAGCAACCACCCAAGAAGCACCGGAAGGACTCAACTCACCTCAGGGGAAGACAAGGACACACCCGAGCAACCCTGGGCAGCCCCTCGTTCGTACTCTGCAGCCAGCAGGAGCGGACTCCAGGGAGTGAAAGCAGGACTGAGGAGGAGGCACCTTCAGCACAACTCCAAGGGACTTAACACCCAGGAGGACTGGCTTCCGCATCCAAATCCCATCAGCCAGGCCCTCTTTCACAGGCCACACGTGTCATCCTCTGCGCACGGAAGGTCACCAACAGCACAGGCACAGCTTGCAGAGCACCAAAGGCAACATCTCCCCATTTGACAGCTATGAGGGTTGAAAGCATGGACCACTCAGTTTAAAAAGTAAACTAAGAGCCAGGCTCGGTGGCTCAGCCCGTAATCCCGCGCCTTTGGGAGGCTGAGGTGAGTGGATTGCCTGAGCCCGCAGGTTCGAGACCAGCCTGGGCAACTTGGCAAGACCTCATCTCTACAATAAATCAAAATGAGCTGGGCATGGTAGCGCGCGCCTGTAGTTCCAGCTACTTGGAAGGCTGAGGCGGAAGGATCACCAGAGCCCGGCAGGTGGAGGCTGCAGTGGCCGAGAGCGGCCACTGCACTCCAGGCTGGGTGACAGAGTGAGACTCCAACTCAAAAAAAAAAAAAAGGTAAATTAAGGCCGGGCGTGGTGGCTCATGCCCATAATCCCAGCACTTTGGGAGGCCAAGGTGAGAGGATTGACTGAGTTCATCTGTTCAAGGCCAGCCCAGGCAACCTGGTGAGGCCTCATCTCTACAATAAATCAAAAAATTAGTTGGGCATGGTGGCTTTCATCTGTAGTTCCAGCTACTTGGAAGGCTGAGGCGGAAGGATCACCTGAGCCCCACAGGTTGAGGCTGTGGTGGCCGTGAGTGTGCCACTACACTCCAGCCTGGGCAGCAGAGTGAGACTCCAACTCACACACACACAAAAAAAAGTAGACTAGGATATAAAACTATATCCCTAATTAAATCAGGATCCTTTTGTATGAAACCCAGCAAATGTGCATAGTGTAAATTTCCTAAAATACTGTCCAAAAGTGAATAAGAGCCTTCTTAAAAATGGAAGTAGAAGTAGCCTGTGGATGGACATTCAGATGATTCGGGTCGGACCAGGCTTTTGGTTTAGATTAGGAAGGTAGCTCAGGTTAGTTGCAAGTAATTAAGAGTCTCAAAGTTTCATATTATCTCACCAAACATGGATGGTTTTACAGGTATTTTAGATAATGCATCCCTATTTAGTCTTCTACAATCCTACAAGACAATGAAAAAGGTCTTGCTAATGTCGTCAGCAGAGCTACACAAAACGCACAGGAATTTATTCTGGCTTATCAATAATTAGCAGGACAATACTGACTATGGAAAATACTGAAATGGTGATAAATGTTGGGGCTCAGAAAACAAAATAGCTCAAAATAGGGTGCTCTGGCCTGCTGAGGACTTTGAGCAGGACACTGGAATGGCCTCGGAAGCCAAGTCTCCTTCTGACCTTCTCCTGTCCTTCTTTCTCCTGCTCCCCTTCCTCCCCCAAGGCAGGTCACAGAAACTGGAAATTTCACTTTGATCCTCCTCGCCTTTCTGTGTAGGAGTTGCCCATAAATCTTGACCCACCTTGTCTGATGGTAGATCACAAGTCTCTCATTGCAGAAGGGCCCTGCCCGATGCCAGGGAGGAAGGCCTGCTACCCAGAAGTCAAGAAGAACTCCACAGACAGGACTTGCTGGGTTTTCTGCCTCCGCCTACTGCCATGAGAGCACACTGTACTCTTTTTTTTGTTCAACCATATTTCTACACGACCGTCCATTCTTCACTGAGCCAATGCATATAAGCAGACAGCTTTCCCTGAGTTGTTGAGTTTCATTTCTGAAGGCTCCTATGTCACAAAAAACTTGGGTCAAATAAAACAGTTGTGTTTTTCTCCTGTTAACCTGTCTTTGTTATGGGAAGGTCAGCTGTGTCCTTGTGATATGTGAGGAGAGGTATCACACTTCTGTGCCCCTACATGGTTACAAGGAGAACAGATGCTTAAATTTTAGATCCCGGGGAGTTGGTGGTAGTTGGACATAAAGAATGCATCATCAACTTTAGGGTGGTAAATTGACTATTTTGTATTTGAAAATGATTAGAAATAGGAAAGCCTCTGTCTTCAGTAGAGTGCCTTTTAAGTAGCGGAAAGCTTTGGCCTCCAAGCCAGGAAGGCTCACTGGGTTAGACAATGAAGGGCTACATCCCTCCCTAACCTTTCTTCTTCCAGAGGAGTGGCACTGCCCTCCAGGGAGTGGGCTGCAGGGGTCAATTCACCACCACCAATGGACCCGCTCAGACACAGCACCACACGAAGCCCTCAACTGGAGAGAAGCAGAATGTTGGCTTTTACTACCGGTGCTTTCGAACTCAGAGCCCACAAGTGGCAAGGCATGAAAACCTCAAGAAGTCGCTTGATCTTTTTTCCTCCTCAATATTGTTCTACAGCTAAGTTAGATGCTCACACACTGACTAGGAGCTGAAAATGGGCTACCAAGCTCTTACCCGCTGTATCATCTCTGTGCTTCCTGGCACAGACTGGAAGCCACTCACACTGCTTTGCATACATCTCAGACCCCATGTACCTCCTCTGCATGAGAAGGGTTAATTTAAGCTCCAAAACTGTCAGAATCGACCCTAACCGGGTCTCTTTATGCATGGATATGTAAAACATTGTCCAAAAGTTTTCCAGAGAGGATAGTACACACTCAAACTCCAAAGGCAAGTGAGTCAATATATATACAGGTTTATGTAAACAGACACAATTCTAGCAAGCGCTCAGAGCACTTGGCTCCTACCGCTAGTTCTGCACTTTTCACTCTAGAATCTAAGTATCTGTTTATCTCCTCAACCACAAGGCCTGTTGTTCCATCTTTGCGGCCTCAGCCCCCAACAATTAATTTGTGAGGTTTTCAACAGAACACTACATTCCAACAAAGCTCTGTCCTGCTGAGTCTCGGACAGCCCTGGCAGCTTAGCTGTCACAGAAATACCTGAACAGCTTGAAGGTTCAGATTCCGCATTTCCAAACACCAAGGTCACCTCAAGATCTAACGCCCAGGTCTGGTCCCCTGCAATAAACAGATCTCTGACCACCCCTGTTCTAAGATGAGACTTACGGGGGGCAAACCCAACACCCAAATTCAAGTTTAGCCTAATCCACACACAACCTCTGTGGAGATTTGTGCTTCTGATAAAAAGAACCCCAAATGTCACAAGGGAAGGGTCTGAAATGCTGCCTTCTGATCTGTCCTTTTATAGATACTTGGCAACAATCCTGAGAGCTCAAGTTCCCTTTCAAATGCGTCACGTGTTCAACATGCGTGCCTGGACAGAGGTGTGAGGTAGAAGCCCAAGCAGAGGCTCAAATACGATAAAGTGTTAAGGCCATAAAAGAAAACCACGAGTAACCCCAGTCAGAATGTCAAACACATCGCTAGGTTTTCTCCAAAGTCATCTTCTTTAAATCTGTGTTTTGAGAGAGAGGATGTCTGTGTGTCTTAACAGTGGAAAAACTCCACCTACCTCAATCTCTAATATTCACCTTCCCCTCATATGCATTCCCATTCTCCAGCTTGGCTGAAAACTCAAGTCAAAGATCCCGAACCCCAATTCCATCCATTTCCTGTGTCCGAGACCAGGTGCGGCTCTCACCATCTTCACCTTTCAAAGCGGAGATCAGCTTAGAGGACTTTCTCAGATTACCGGTTGCAAAAAGTTCTCAGTCACAGTGCCCACCTACCCCTTCGCACCAGCCCACGTGGCATCTGTGCCAGGCAGCATGTGCACCCTCCAGGCATCCATCAGTCTGCCAGCTCAGCAGGGCAGAACTGGGCAGACCCTGGTACTGTGCTGTGACTGGCACACCACCAACCTTCCAGGGCAAACGCCCAGGCAATGCGGACTGCCAGGACTTGGGCAATTGCAGGGAGCCTGGCTCTGGCCTGTGTGCCCTGGGACTCCCATCCTCTGAGATGTCCCCAACCGGCCCACTGCCCACTAACTCCCCCAAAACACCACCCCGGGCACCAAGCCTGGCAAGCTGACCGCAAAAGGGAAATAATAGCAAAGTGAGTGACAGCAAGTCTTTGGAAAAGACAGCACATCTGTGTCCCGGGGCCCAGAACAGGGGACACCCCCTGGTCCCAAACTGGGGGTCAGGACGCTAACCCAGTTGCTAGTTCTCGCCCTACTCACCTGCCCATTCTCTGTCCTGTCACACCCGGGCAGGCCTCGGGGCTCTCTCCATGCCCCAGGACCAGACCAGGGCTCACCCGCTCTAATGAACTCCCCCGACGCGAGCCCTGTCCCCCACAAGAAAACCGGCACCCCCTGCTCCCATGGTCTGGGCCCCCGTCCCCGAAGGTCCCCCGGGGTCCCTCTCGCCTACTCTTCCCCTTTCTCTCTCTCGACTCCCACCTTCTTCCCCAGGTCCCTCACCCCAGCTGCTCCCGCCGCCCTCCTTTGTCTCCTCCTCTGAGACCGGTACCCTCCTCACCTAGGGCCTGGGTCGCCGCTCCACGACCGGCCCAGCCGCTCAGGTGGCGCATGCGCGAGCCCGGCCCCGCGGCTCCATGACAACCCCGTCGTCGCCAGGCCTCTAGCTGTCCCCCAGCCTCCCGCCCACTTCTCCTTCCCGGCGCCTCCGCGACGGCTTTCAGCAGCCACGTGACCCGGCTCGGACGACTCGGCACCACAGAGACTGCGTGCCATTATCCTAGATAGGCTCTTGGAAGCGCAGCCTTTCTACGCCCCCGCCGGAAACCGTGGCCGGCGCTCTCTCCGCAGCGGCGGAAGTCTCTACGGTTGGTTCCGGAGGCCCCGCCGCCATCTTGTACGGGGGCCTGGAGCAATTCGCGGGTGGGCGCGGTTTCGGGGCGGAGTTTCGGGGAGCCGGGCTGGACCTGCTGGTGGTCCGTGAGGCAGGAGGCGTGGTGTGCAGGCCTCGCGGACTGGACTGGCCTAGCGTACGAGCGAGCCGGTAGCGACCGCGACGGCGCTCGGTATGAGTGGCGGGGCGGTCCTGACGGGAGCGGCCCCCTGCACTGTCCCGTTTGAGTCGCGCCTGTCGCCTGATTTGCCTGTTGCCCTGTGTTTGCGTTTCCGTGAGCCCTGGGGACCGTGGTGAGGGTCACGGCTGTTGGCCCCTAAAGGTTCTCTGAAAAACCCCTGGCATGAGGCCGACTGACAAATAGGAGAAAAGGCCTCCACATTTATTTAGCACGTATACACGGGAGTCTTAAGAATGAAGACCCTAGCGGGACGCGGTGGCTCACGCCTTTGCAATCCCAGCACTTTGGGAGGTGGAGACGAGAGGATTGCCTGAGCCCACGGGTTCCAGACCAGCCTGGGCAACTTGGCGAGACCGCGTCCCTACCATAAATAAATTTTTAAAATTAGCCAGGCGTGGTGGCGCGCGCCTGTGGTTCCAGCTACTTGAATGGCTGAGGCAGAAGCATCGCCTGAACCCAGCAGGACCAGGCTGCGGTGGCCAGGAGTGTGCCACTGCACTCCAGTCTGGGCGACAGAGTGAGACTCCAACTGAAAAAAATAATAATAAAAATAACATCCCGAGGTTCCAGAAAGAAAAGGGGTTTGGATTCTGGTAAAGCAAGTCATGGGAGGGAGGGCAGAAGAGTAACAAGTGACTGCAAGGAAATAGTTGGAGCAGGGAATGATTTTCTTCACAATTTAGGCGAGCCCTGGAGACAGTCCTTATACTGGTTTAAAAGGCCTGCTCAGGTGTGGTCACTCTGCTTTTCTGTAGTAGATAATGAGATAACAGGGATGGGAGGCAGCTTCAGCCTCTTTGGGGGGAGGTTCAGAGACACCTCCAGGCTTCTTCAGTGTGTTTGGGCATATTTAGGAGGAATTGGTTTCTGAACCCCAGCACCTTGCTCCTTGAGTCAGAGGCTGAGGCACATGCGTCCTTTTAGTGGGTGGTTTCATGTCCTTTGATGTTGGACTCACTTGTTCCTGTGTGACTGCCCTGTCCATTTTTTACGTGGCTAATGGATACTGTTTCTTAGGTGAGGTTTTGGTGGGAACACACGTATGACAGATAAAGAAAAAAAGAGGTTGGGATCAGGTGGAGTTCTGGGGCATTGTGTCCATGAGGGTTACTTAGACTAAAGAAAGAATTATTTCTCTAGTGAAAAAGAGAACACAGGCAAGTTTAAAGATTGTTGACAGGTCAAGGCAGATTCTAGAGCTGAGCTGTGCAGTTAAGGTCGTGTTGTAACCAGTACAAGGTCAGAGATATCCAGGTCCACACACTAAGTCTTTCCACAATGGCAGACTTTTTAAAAAATTGTTTAAATTTTTTTTGTTGTTTTTGAGTTGGAGTCTCACTCTGTCGCCCAGACTGGAGTGCAGTGGCTGCTCCCAGCCACCGCAGCCTCGACCTGCTGGGCTCCGGTGATCCTTCCACCTCAGCCTTCCAAGTAGCCGAAACTACAGGTGCGCGCTACCACGCCCGGCTAATTTTTGATTTATTGTAGAGATGAGGTCTCGCCAAGTTGCCCAGGCAGGTCACTTAAATTTTTCTTGAGTCGGAGTCTTACTCTGTCGCCCAGACTGGAGTGCAGTGGTATGCTCACGGCCACCACAGCCTCGACCTGCTGGGCTCAGGCGATCCTAAAAGCCTCGAGCCATGTGGAGTTCCAAGGAGGCAATTCTCCTCAGAGCTTCGATTTCACTCTGTAGTCAGAGCTGCGACACACAGACTTAAGCCATTCCACAGTCAATATTACAAACCATACATAATGTGCATCAATATATAAATGCTATTGATGAAACATTCCACAGCAAACAAAGTAACATTTCGCATCAAGAAAAAAGGGATAGGAGAAAGGATTGATGAATCAGTTCAGGGTAAAGCAAAGTCAACAGAAGGATTTTTCCTGGGCTGGCACAGCTGTCTGTCAGTGTCTCACAGGGAGGAGTCTTTGACGTCGGCAGAGCTATTGGTGGCGGATGCCAGGCGCTGATGACGAGCAACAGCAAGTTGGTGTCTGTGAAGACAGCCATTTTGAGCTAGTGAAGTCTTGCTCTTGTTATGGCCACCGAGTCCTCTGCTGAGGACTGATGACGGAAGGGGGTGCTTGGTTATGTCCGTATCGGCTTGGATGCTGTCTTTACTGATGAGGCTAAACATCTGGCTCCTTGTTGGCATGACACCTTTTAAGGTATAAGATGAAGTCTCTAAGATGGAGTTACTTATGTCAAGGGTGCTCTACCCAGGCAGCCACTAGCCACTAGGAGCTTCAAAGGACCTCGCTGGAGCTGATATACCCAATGAGCAGCCATTTTAACACTGCTCAGCTTTGTCATGTTTTTCTAGCAGTTCACTTGAACTTGCCCTCTAACCACAAGCCAAGGACAGAACAGGTTTCTCAGAGGGGGGGTAGCTATTGATAATTGCTTTACAACCTCCTCTCCCCAGCTTGTTTTGTAAACAAGTTGACCTACAGTCCTTCATGACAGACCCCAACAACATGGCTGCAGTCATGGGACCGACCCATCCATCTGCCTGCTGTCCATCACCTAGTCAGTACCTGTGCTTTTTAAAAAAAATTTATTTATTTATTATGAAGATGTGGGGTACAATTCAGGGTTAGGTATACAAACTTTGATCATGCAGGTACCCAGTACCTGTGTTTATCTGTCCCCTCCGTGGTGATGACGTGAAGCAGACCACTACCCAGTCACCTTAATGACCTGCCCCCATCAAGGGGAAGGTTTAAAAGGCATTCAACCTCAAACAGCAGTCACCATTGCTTTGGCCCCCTCCCTTACCTTGGGGAGGTGAATTTCCTCTAATTTACTTTCTAAATAAGCTATATTTTCCAATTTAACTTCTGTGCAATTCTTTGAGTCTTTTGTGAGACATTGGATTGAAGACACCACCCCCGGCAGGTCTGACCTCCAAAAATGTTAGGTTAAAAATCCCAGCGGGAGCCGGGCTCGGTGGCTCAGCCTTTAATCCCGTGCCTTTGGGAGGCTGAGGTGAGTGGATTGCCTGAGCCCATGGGTTCAAGACCTGCCTGGGCAGGCGAGACCTCATTTCTACAATAAATCAAAAAATTAGCCGGGCGTGGTAGCGCGCACCTGTAATTCCGGCCACTCGGAAGGCTGAGGCAGAGGATCGCCGGAGCCAGCAGGTTGAGGCTGCGGTGGCCGAGAGCGGCCACTGCACTCCAGTCTGGGCGACAGAGTGAGACTCCAACTCAAAAAAAAAAAAAAAAGAAAAGAAAAATCCCAGCGGGGTCTCCAAAATATTAAGTCAGACCTGCGGGGAGCGGGGGGTGTGTGTGAGGGGAGGCTGGGGGTGGAGGGTGGGAGGAGGGTGTGTGTGCCATGCAGTGCTGCACAAAAGATGCAAAGAATTGCACAGAAGTTAGATTTAAAAATATGGTTTATTTAAAAAGTGAGAAGATTCACCACCCCAAAGTATGGAAAGGGGCCAAAGCTCAACGAGCACACAGCAAAGCAATGGCAACTGCTGTTTGAAACTGAAAGCCTTTTAAAGCTTCCCTTTGATAGGAGAGGTCATTAAGGTAATTGGGTGGTGGTCTGCTTCACGGCATCAGTCACCGCTATGGAGGGGACAGGTAAGCACAGGTACTGACTAGGTGATGGACAGCAGGCAGATGGATGGGTCAGTCCCATGACTGCAGCCATGTTGTTGGGGTCTGTCATGAAGGACTGATTAGGTCAACTCGTTTACACAACAAGCTGGGGAGAAGGGGTTGTAAAGCAATTATCAATAGCTACCCCCCTCTGAGAAACCTGTTCTGTCCTTGGCTTGTGGTTAGAGGGCAAGTTCAAGTGAACTGCTAGATAAACATGATACAGCTAGGCAATGATAAAAATGGCTGCCTGCCGAACTGGATGGCTCAGTCTGTAATCCCACGCCTTGGGAGGCTGAGGTGAGTGGATTGCCTGAGCCCACGGGTTCGAGACCCGCCTGGGCAACTTGGTGAGACCTCATCTCTACAATAAATAAAAAAATTAGCCATGCTTGGTAGCACGTGCCTGTAATTCCAGCTACTTGGAAGGCTGAGGCGGAAGGAATGCCGGAGCCCAGCAGGTCGAGGCTGTGGTGGCCAGGAGCAGCCTTTGGGCGACAGAGTGAGACTCCAACTCAAAAAAAAAAAAAATGGCTGCCATTGAGTACATCAACTCCATCTTGGTCCTTTTAGAGCTATTTAAGTAAGATGAAAAATTAAATTTCCCAGTCGTAGTAACCATATTTTCAGAGCTCGATAGCCCTTTTATTGGACAGTGCGGATTATAGCACACTCCCAGCATTGCACAAAGTTATGTTGGACGGTGTTGATCTAGATGATAGGGAATTGCTTTATATTAGTAATCCAAGCCTTTTTAAGCGCTGCTAGGTCACGGTTAATCACGTTAGTCCTCCAGACACAGATAATTCTAATGTATTAATGGGCATGAGTGTACTTAGCATAAGCTTTACCAACAAATAATAATTGAATGCCTACAGCATGTAAGGCTTTTGGTTTGGGGATGCAGAGAGTGAAAATAATAGTTAACGATCAAGTAATTAGAAGCCTGGCAGCTTTGCATACATTCTCTTATGCTTCTACAAATTTATGATGCAGGTGGTATTATTTCCAGTTTGGAGTTTTTGCACATTAGGACACAACTATTAAGCCCTAGCTGTTATCCATGAAGCCATATTGCCTTTTATTATTATTATTATTAAATAGAGTGAAACAGCCCGGCACGGTGGCTCAAAACTTTAATCCCATCACTTTGGGAGGTCAAGGTGAGAGAATTGCCTGAGCTCTGGGGTTTGAGAACAGCCTTGGCAACTTGGTGAGACCACTTCTCTACAATAAATCAAAAAATAAGCTGGGCATGGTAGTGTGTGCCTGTAGTTCCAGCTACTTGGAAGGCTGAGGTGGAAGGATTGCCATGAGCATGCCACTGCACTCCAGCCTGGGCGACAGAGTGAGACTTTGACTCAAAAAAAAAAAAAAAAAAAAAGGAGTGAAACAGTCTTCCTTTAAGTAACTTAAAATCTGATATGGGAAATAAGACGTACCCTAACAGGCAATATGAGAGAGCATGGGGTAGGGATGAGAAGATTCTGAACAAACCCTTGCCAAGAAAGGGAAGGGAGAGGGGAAAAGGAAAAAAGAAATTGCAGTTTGTTTTGTTGGAAGAGGAAGAGACCAGCAGGTAAAGCTCCAGGACAGAGAAAAGTCAATTTACAGTAGCGGAGGTGGATGACAGCATACTGCATATCAGGAGAAAAAGAATCAATGAAATAAGCAAAATCATGAGGGCACCCTTATCCTGATCCTCCCAAGGGGCAGATCAAGCAGACTCCCCTGAGTCCAAATACATCATGGACATTCAACCTTGCTGTATCAATCATTGAAACTTCAAGGATGAGTTTTGAAATGGAACCAAATGAATCAGGATAGTTTAATGACAGGCATAATGTTTATGATGATTTGACAGTACAATTCCATATAATTAGATACCTAGAATAAGCAGTCTATGAAAATGAGTAGTGCATATTTTTATATAACTAAACCACTGTAAAAATTTTTCTTCGTGTTAATTTACCAGGGTTTCTAAATCAGCATCTCTACTAATAGTTTCTTTAACCTTGACTCTCGGTAAGGGTACAGTCCCTGTGATGGAGAGTGGGTTTTGAAGCACCTTTTCGTCTTACTGTGACGTGGTCCTTTCCAAGTTCTCGTCAGTTCCACTGTGGTCCCAAAGTCAGTTTGCCACCACTACTGCCAGCAGAGGGAGGCATGCTCCTTTAAATGCCCTAAGGGGCGGTTTGCAAGTGTTTCTTTTTCCTTTTCTCTGCTTACTTCATTACTTTGTAACCTGCCCTGTCCATGTAAGGGTTTGAGTTTTTAATCCTGCATAGGATACCATGAAGAGTAAACCTGGGGCTGAATTTTATTTGAAGATATTTTAAAGTGCCTTACATACTGTACAATTTAAAATATGCATAAATAATTGTTGAATAACTTTAATATTTAAAGTGGAATTTGAAGTCATTTTGAAACTGGTTAAAATAGTATAATAGGAAGCAGTAAAAATATTCAAAAGATCTAATTTCAAATCCTGGTTCCTATCAATATCATTTTATAAAAGAAGGGGCTTTTTCACATCTTCCCCATGTACATAGGAAGGAAGATAGGATGTAATGTCACAATTTAAAATTCAAGTAATTTCGGCTTTATGAAAATCTTAGTACACGCTTACTTTTCCAGTTTTGCTGTGGACCAGTGAAAATGTCACCATAAGGACTGGTGTCAGTTCTTAGACTGGTGTTTGGGAGCCATTGATTTCATTCTCCTGAACCTCAGTTTCTCTGTTGCTCTGGCCATCTATAAAGTACCTGCTGGTTTGCATCTGGCATCTAGCATTATTGGTGCTGACACTTCATAGAGATTTTAGAGGGCTTGATGGAATGGTAGATATGTGTCTGCTCCAGAGTCCCAGAGTCCCAGGTCAGTGAGAGAAGAAAGGGGCTTCAGCCTGGGCCTGGGCAGAGGAATCCGCAGGTCCGGATGGCGGAGCAGAGGTCAGTGGCAGTGGGATGCACGGCCTTTGTTCCTTTAGGGGTCCGGTGACAAAACCTTCACTAGCCAGCTTGGTTCTAAGTTCATATTCTTAGGGCAGTATCTGGAAGAGCAGGAACACCAAATGGATAGTATTTGGGTTACAGTCAGGCTGTTCATATATAGGCATAGGTTTGATTTTAGAAGCAATGGAAACCCCTTCCAAATAGCTGTCTTCTGCTGATACCTGAAATGCTTTCAAGTATAATTGCTTGATACTCAAATACTCCAGAATCCAAGGCAAATTCTTTCATAACAACAGCTAACACAGAGTGCTTCCTATTTGCCAGACATTGTCATAGTCATTTACCTAAATTCATTCATTTAATCCTCCTATAGTCCTGTGAGATGATTGTAGTGTTGTTATTCTCTCAGAGCAGGAAAGTAAAATACAGAGGCCATGTCACCAGCCAGGGTCACGAGCAATAAGTGATCAAGCCAGGATTTTAATTCCAGGGTCTTTGCTGGTAGCCACATTGTTCACAGCCTCCACGTTCAAGTGGAAATGGGTAATACCACATTGTTTCCTACTATGCTGAGGAGGGGGCCGGTGGGAAGCCGGAAGCACTATGAGACTTAAGATCTTAAACCAGGGGCGGTGGCTCACGCCTGTGATCCCAGCACTTTGGAAGGCTGAGATGAGAGGATTGCCTGAGCCCAAGGGTTCAAGGCCACCCTGGACAAATTGGCAAGGTCTCGTCCCTACAATAAACAAAAAAAATTAGCCAGATGTGGTGACGGATGCCTGTAGTCCCAGCTACTTGAAAGTCTGAGGCGGAGCCGGACTTGGTGGCTCAGCCTGTAATCCCGCGCCTTTGGGAGGCTGAGGTGAGTGGATTGCCTGAGCCCACAGGTTCGAGACCCGCCTGGGCGGCGAGACCTCATCTCTACAATAAAAAAAAAAAAAAAAAAAAATTAGCCGGGCGTGGTAGCGCATGTCTGTAATTCCGGCTACTTGGAAGGCTGAGGCGGAAAGATCGCTGGAGTCCAGCAGGTTGAGGCTGCAGTGGCCGGGAGCGGCCACTGCACTCCAGTCTGGGCAACAGAGTGAGACTCCAACTCAAAAAAAAAAAAAAAAAAAAAGTCTGAGGCGGAAGCATCACCAGAGCCCAGCAGGTCAAGGCTGCGGTAGCCATGATTGTGCCACTGCACACTCCAGCCTGAGTCACAGAGTGAAACCATAAAAAATAAAATAGCCAGGCTCGGTGGCTCAGCCTGTAATCCCACGCCTTTGGGAGGCTGAGGTGAGTGGATTGCCTGAGCCCGCGGGTTCCAGACCCGCCTTGGCAGGCGAGACCTCATCTCTACAATAAAATCAAAAAATTAGCTGGGTGTGGTAGCGCGCCTGTAATTCCAGCTACTTGCAAGGCTGAGGCGGAAGGATCGCCGGAGCCCAGCAGGTCGAGGCTGCAGTGGCCGGGAGCGGCCACTGCACTCCAGTCTGGGCAACAGAGTGAGACTCCAACTCAAAAAAATAAATAAAATAAAATAAAATAAATCTTAAGCCACCCACCTGACTTAACTGACCCCTTCGGGGCCAGGCAGACACCAAAGAAACCCTACAAACTGATCTACTGACCATGACCGGAAGGGAGGTTGGATGCATTTCAGTATGCCCATTCCTTATTAACCTTTGATCAGCATTCTTTCCTATAGGGAGTAAGCAGAAACCAGCTCTGGAAAACAAGGAACGACAACTGATTCTTTTATCACCTTCAGTCAGCCATGTGAGGCCATGCCTGGCTGTGACAGATCGCCAGTTTCTCAATGCCTCCTTTCCTAAAAACCACCTTCTCTGGGCCAGTAGTGGCCACTCATAAAGGATTCCCAGTAGGCTTTTTCTGTCGTTTCACCTTTTGACATCAGAAGGCCTTGGAACATGCTAACACTGCCATTTTTCGAACATGTGACCCAGGAAAAGACATGAAACTCAATTGCACACGTGTAGACTTCCATTCATAAATATTCATGACTCCTCCTATAGCTTATTAAATATGTATATATGGCCACTAGGCTCAGTGTAAAGTCCTGTTCCCTTCACCACTCCCCTGAAGTCTTTGCTCTCAGCTTCTCCGAGCCTAGGCTTCTCAGTCTGCAGGATGACGGACCTGCAACTGCAACACTTCCTGAAACAAAGCTCTCCTTTCCAAACATATGAACCTTGTGATTCTTCCGTTGATAACCAGGTACAGGCACTTGTGTGGGAAGGATGTTAGGAAGGGAGGATGGGCACTTGACAGAAAACACCTCAACCCACATATCTTCCCAAACTATTCAGAAGCTGTCTTATACCTGTTAGACCTCCTATCTGGAATCTTTTTAGTGGAAGTTTTTTTTTTTTGAGTTGGAGTCTCACTCTGTCACCCAGGCTGCAGTGCAGTGGCACGCTCATGGCCACCGCAGCCTCGACCTGCTTGGCTTAGGCAATCCTTCTGCCTTAGCCTTCCAAGTAGCTGGAACTACAGGTGTGCACTACTATGCCCGGCTAATTTTTCATTGACTGTAGAGATGAGGTCTCGCTAAGTTGCCCAGGCTGCTCCCGAACCCGCAGTCTCAGGCAATCCACTTGCCCTGGCCTCCCAAAGTGCTGGGATTACAGCCTGAGCCGAGCCCAGCCAGTAGAAATATTTTAAAAGTATCATTTCTCCGAAACATCATGCCACAGATAGCCACCAGTCAGCTGGAGTCCCTGGCGGTGAAATAATTCACCCCAGTCAGATCAGAGGAGAGAAGGACAGGTTTACTGAGTGCACTGCAAGAGAGCAGTGGGCAGGACAACCATAGAAGAGCTGTCTGCCCTGAAACCCTGGTTTGAGATTGCTTTTATAAGGGAGCTGGCCTCTTTTTGGTTCCTGTCATGCAAATGAGGGATTGAAACATGGCAGTTCTGATTGGTTGGTGTTTATTCCCACCATGTAAATAAAGGATTGAAACGGGGCAGTTCCAATTGAGGTTCGACTTTGATTGTAGGCCACTCCTTGGTCAGTTGGAGGCTAACACAAGGTGACTCTTGTCATATAAAATGACTTCTACATTCTCCCCGACAGATAGTCAATACCCAATCTTTGGCACTTGGCCCAAGGTCTCATCTTCTGTAGCTGCTTTGTGCCGAACAAGGGTGTTGCGCTGGCCCTGTCTAGATTGTGGGTCTGGTATGGGTTTGTGTGTGCTGGTAGGTTGGAATAAGAGAGTCATATGGGCAATTAGGGGTGGTTTGAGTAAAAATCCTTTGTAGGTTGGTCTAAAGGGCTTCTGATGGTTTGGGTTGGAACCTTGTCAAAGCATCATCTGGAAATGGAGCTGTTGGAGTCTGGAAGAGACAAACTTGATAAAAAGATCAAAGAGTGGGTGCCCTACAGTTAGGAGGAGGAGGATTGAATGTTGGGTCACCGAAAGGGGAGTGGGGTCATTACTGTGGTTCTCCCCATGTATACATTAATCAATTTGTATCCCTTTTCTCCAATTAATTGCCTTTTGTTAGTTAATTTTGGAAGGGAAATTTCAGTGAGTAAAAGGGAAGCTTTTCCTTGGGCCCTACACGTCTCCCCAGTATGAAGTCATTCGTTCATTTATTTATTTTTATAGTCAAGGTCTTGCTCTGTCACTCAGGTTGCAGTGTGATGGCATGATCATAGCTCACTGCAGCCTCAAACTCCTGAGCTCAAGTGATCCTCCTACCTCAGCCTCCTGATTTTACAACAATGATTAAGCTGGGACTACAGGTGCAAGCCACTGAGCCCAGCTTTGAAGTCTTTGATTTAAACCCAGAGCTCTGTTTCTCTAGGCCGTTCAGAAAACTGTTCACTTGCCCTTCGTGAGAACTTTTGAGGCTTGGCTTGTAGGTTCTCCTTAGCTTCATAGCTTGCCTCATAGGCTTCCCTCCCTTCTGTAAACATCCTTCCGGTCCCAGTGAGTTTACCAGCGTGGAATTGACGAAAGGCAGGGGACTTGGGCCACCACAGCAGAAAGTCAGTTGGAACTGGGGCTCTGTAGTGGAGCTTGATGCCTCAGTAATACGAAGCTGGCTACAAAGCTCAGAATAAAGAGTAGCTTCCACATAGAAATGAATTACAAAACTGAGGACTTAGCCGGGCTCGGTGGCTGTCTGTAATCCCGCGCCTTTGGGAGGCTGAGGTGAGTGGATTGCCTGAGCCCGCAGGTTCGAGACCCGCCTGGGTGACTTGGCGAGACCTCACCTCTACAATAAATCAAAAAATCAGCCGGGCGTGGTAGCGCGTGCCTGTAGTTCCAGCTACTCCGAAGGCTGAAGCGGAAGGATCGCCGGTGCCCAGCAGGTCGAGGTTACGGTGACCAGGAGCGGCCACTGGACTCCAGTCTGGGCGACAGAGTGAGACTCCAACTCAAAAAAAAACAAAACAAAACTAGAATCCCTCTTCCCCAAGGCAGGTCATAGAAACCAGAGCTCTTTCCCCCCACCCAACCCCCCTCCCCCACCATAAAACCCTGAGAATATTACTCTAGCTTTCCCTACACCTTTCTGTTTAAAAACTGGCCATAAAGAAATTATCTGATCCACCAGCACCAGCACAGTGGTTCGCGTCTGTAATCCCAGCACTTTGGGAGGTAGAGAGATTGCCTGAGCCAAGGAGTTCGAGAGCAACCTGGGCAACTTGGCGAGACCTCATCTCTACAATAAATAAAAAAATTAGCCGGGCACAGTGGAGTGCGCCTATGGTTCCAGCTACTTAGAAGGCTGAGGCAGAAGGATCGCCGGAGCCCAGCAGGTCAAAGCTGCGGTGACCATGAGTGTGCCACTGCACTCCAGCCTGGGCAACAGAGTGAAACTCTGACTCAAAAAAAAAGAAATTATCTGACCTGCGTTGTTTGACTGCAGGTCATAGGACCCCATTCCAGAGAGGGTCCTGCCCCGCACCCCAAAGGAAAGAATGCTGCCCAGAGAGCCAGGAAACACCTAGACAGACAGGTCTTGCTGGGTTTCCCCACTCTATTACCATTAGACCCAACCCTTTTTTTGTCCAGTCATTTCCACATGACTGTCCATACTTTGTTGGACCTAAGCATAAAAATAGACAACTTCCCCTATATCTTTGAGTCTTCCTTCTGAAGGCTCCTGTGTACACATTAATATATCTTTATACCTTTTTTCCTGAGATTCACTCTAGTTGGTAATTTTCAGTGACTCTTCAGAGGGCAAAGGGGAAGTTTTCCCTTGGCCCCCTAATAGATATAGATATCTCAAGGGAATGGGGATCCTTTTGAAAATTCAAATGAAAAAGATGAGTCCTCTTAGCCTTCCAAATGTGAAGTGGGATTTAAATTTAAGTTCTTTTTCTTGCTTAATGCCAGGGAAGCTTTCAGACATTCCTTATTCATTCTCCCATGTGTGATCTATTTTCAGCCTATTCTAAAGACAACGATGTCGATAACTTCAGTGAAGTGAAGTCTTCACAATCCAGCTCATTTGTCTAAATTGTCTTAGAAATCACGTCCAAACAAATTACTAAGCGCATTTTCCTCAGGTATAAAAATGTGTGGTTCATTCACCCAGAACTTGAGTCTCTGAGCTGCCGAGTATCCTTTTTAAGACTTAATGGGCTGCTTTTACCAGGTGAAGTCTCATTCTCAGGGCCAACCACATGGAGAATTCCAGTGCTTTTGTTCTACTCTTTGCAGACAAGGATAACAGGATAACCCATGAGATGTACCCAGAGGGCAAATCCAGGAAGATTCACTGCAATGTCTCGCACTAATAGTTTAATGAAATTCTCCCTCCAGCAATTTCTGACAGGGCATGGAGATTTTCTCCATGTCTTCATGCTTCAGGAGGAGAGACTGTGTCATCCAGGTGCAGGTGTTCTTGGTTGTCCTTTACCTGTTGTCTCTTCATGTCACATACAACCAAGAAAGCGGATGACAGGTTCATCTCTGTTACATGAGGAATTACCAAGTGGTTGCCTAGCAACCACACAGCGCAATCAACACGGTTGCTGTTGTGGAATGCAGAGCACTTGGCTTTCCTTTCAAGAATATATTTGCATATTTCTTTGGGGTTTCTAGAAAAACGTGTATGTTTCCTGGACTTGAGGCTAGTAAAATGGCCTTTTGTGTTGCCTTTCTCCGGTATTCATTCTGTAGTAGGTCTTTCGCATAACAAATGACAAGTATCTGATTAAATCATTAACACAGCAGTTGCTTCGATTAAATTCAATTCAGTAAGCATCTTCCAGGTGCCAGATACCATGCTAGATACTGTCAGAAATTTCTTTTCGTTTTTTTTTTTTTGAGTCAGAGTCTCACTCTGTCACCCAGGCTAGCGCACAGTGGGGCACTCATGGCCACCACAGCCTCAACCTATTGGACTCAGGTGATCCTTCCACCTCAGCCCTTTAAGTAGCTGGAACCACAGGTGTACACCACCACACCCAGCTAATTTTTTGATTTATTGTAGAGACAAGGTCTCGCCAAGTTGTCCAGGCTGGTCTCAAACCCCTGGGCTCAGGCAGTCCTCTCGCCTCATCCTCCCAAAGTGCTGGGATTACAGGCATGAGTCACCGTGCCTGGTCCACTGTAATGAATTATAAAGATGGACAAGTGTGGTCTCTCGTCTCGAGGAACTTAAAATTGACCAGGCCGGGTGGCTCATGCCTGTAATCCCAGTATTTTGGGAGGACATGGCAGGAGGACCACTTGAGCCCAGGAATTCAAGACCAGCCTGGACAACAACTCTATCTCTAAAATACAAAAATTAAGAAAAAAACTTAAAATTTAGTGTAGATGCTTATATGCTTAATAGATGTGTATATATCACTTGTTTACACATGCAAAGCAGATAGCAACATATGTATGTAAAATAAAGGTCTTTTTATTTGAAAGAATTCCTTTGTTTTTGATCAAAGGATTTTTTTTTGCTTTTATTTAGATTCCTGCTTTTATAGCTTACAGCTGCAATCAGTTCAAAAAGCTGTAATCAAAAAGTGTAATCACTTTTAAGACAGAGCTCCTACTGGAATCTAAGTAATTAGCAGCTCTTAACCAGCTCTTGTTGGAATATGCCGCTGTTGTCAGCTAGGATACTGCCGCCCTGTGTCTGCACTGCAGTCTTTCTGCATAATTGCTGCTGTGGCATTCACAGTCTCCCCGCCTCTATTTTAAAAGAAGCCCTTGCGTTTCTTTGTCTGTTTTGTAGCTCTCCACTTCAGGAGGGACTTTGGCCTGTCCCAAGTCTTGCATTAGGGGATCCTTTGGTAACCTGAGCTAACTTTTTTCCCCTGCTAGGGAGACGGTTGCTAGACAGAGCCTGGGACTTCACTGCCCCCTTTCCCATGAGTTGACATGTCTGGTACCAGAGTTGGTTTGTCATTGTCTTCATGCTCAGGAAGCTGCCAGGGCATGGTGTGAACTGTTCCCTGACCCAGAAGCAGGATATTCAGTGCAGGTTAGACATGGATAAGTTTCTTGTAGGCAGCTTAAATTAAAATAGGGTTAGCTAGGCATGGTGGTGCATGCCTGTAATTCCAGCTACTTGGAAGGCTGAGGCAGAAGGATCGCCCTAGCCCAGCAGGTAGAGGCTGTGGTGGCTGTGAGCATGCCACTGCCCTCTAGCCTGGGCAACAGAGTGAGACTGACTCCAAAAAAAGAAATATATAAAACTTCTTGTCAAAGGCAAATGTACGTTCTTTCTCTTGACGCTCATGCCTTCGGGCATGCCTCTTTCCTTCTAATAAATTCTGTCTTAAACTATACTTGGACTGGCTCTGAAACTCTTTTCTGTGGTGAGTCAAAGAGCCTATGGAGCATCACACCTTCCCCCCCACCCCGCAACCCCTCCACTGGTGCACACTCACTAGATGCTCCTCCTGGGGAAACTGTACTGGGGCCCCACCAAGGACAGAGGAGTCTTCTGTGGCCAGTGGTGCTGCGTCTGCACCCTCTGGCTAGCACACTTGGTCTCTCTGCTTCCCTCCCGATGCCTGTGCAGGAACTGCCTCTTAGTCATCTCCTCCACCACCCAATTCCCGAGATCTGGAGAAATCATGCAGACCTCTTATCTCCACACAGAACCCTGACCTTTGCTTTTCAACACAGTGTCAGAAAGAAGGAGGGGACAAAGGGCAGAAGGGACAGTAGGAGGCCAGACGCTGCCGATGTTGACCTTGGGCTTCTCTGCATCCTTGTAACCACTTCTGCACGCTGCCTTGTGTCCCCCTTCCACAGATGAAGCCCAAGATAGCAAAGCACGTCTTACTCGAAAAAGTACTGACAGATTCTCCTGTCTCCAGGCAGCTTTCCACTTACGATCAAGTCAACCAACACTTATGGTGTATGACGTACCTCCTAAGGGTTAGGGACACAGTGAGGCGTAAGGCCAGTCTCGACCCCTGAGAAGCTCCCAGAACAGTTTTACAAGTGATCTGCTAAAGACCTGGGAACATAGGCGCAATGACTCACACCTGCAATCCCAGCACTTTGGGAGGCTGAGGCAAGAGGATCACTTGAGCTCAAGAGTTCGAGACCAGCCTGGGCAACAAAATGAGACCCCCTCCCAACTTTACAAAAAGTAGCCAGGCATGATGGCACACTCCTGTAGTCCCAGCTATTCGGGAGACTGAGGTGGAAGGATCACTTGACTCCAGGAGGTTGAAGCTGCGGTGAGCCATGATCGTGCCACTGCACTCTAGCCTGGGAGACAGAGTGAGACCCTAACTCAAAAAAAAAGAAAGAAAACAGAATGTGGGAACACAAACAGGAGATCAGTTAGTTTAGGTAAAGATGGGAACTCAAGTGAAGATATGTAAAGAGACATTGAGACCTGGAAGTCTGGCCAAAAAGGAAGAACTTGCTATTCACCTTTAAAAGTGGGCCTAGACAAAGTCAGAGGCTGTCACGAGCGCCTGTAGTTCAAGACCAGCCTGGGTAACATAGTGAGACCCTATGTCTAAAAAAATTTAAGGAAAAAAAAAACAAAAACAGGCCTAGAGCTGAGATCTGCTGCCCTTTGATGTTGGGAAATCCCCTATTGCTCTCACTAAATCCTTTACACTGCAGCTTATACCATATTTCCTCTCATTTCAACTTTAGTTGAAATAGCAAAGGTCTTTGCCTAATACCCTCATCACCCGAAGCCTTTGGCAAGCCTTATCTGGTTCACTACCCTCACATGAGAAAAACAATTTTCCTCTCATCCCCAAACCCTGCAGTTAGACTTGTCCAGCTCCTGCACTAGGAACAGATTCTGAGAAAGTCCTCCCTCTGAGAAGGATGAGGGTTGCAGGGCCGTCCGGTAACCGGGGCCTGCCCAGATAATTGCGCCTGGAATGAGTTGGCGTCGTGAACATTTGTCCTGGCATCTTCACTGAAGGCTGAATTTTCACAGGTGAGAGAGAAGAGAGGACTACAGTGCATGGTCTCACAGTGGCCCCTGCCAGTGAGTGCCTGTGAGGTCAAACTGACAGCCAGACCTCAACTTCATCAGCCCTTAGCCGCTCCTGAAGGTCCACAGAACGTGGTCCTGGTCCCCTCATCCTGCCAACGTGTCCTCAGCCATTTCTGGGAGACCCCTGTAGCATCTCCTGCAGGTTTGTGGGCAAATCCACTATGTAATCCCAGCACTTTAGAAAGCCAAGGCAGGAGGACTGCGTGAGCCCAGGAGTTCAAGACCAGTTTGGGCAACACAGCAAGACCTTGTTTCTATAGGAAAATTCAAAAATTAGCCGGACGTAGTGGCACACACCTGTAGTCCCAGCTACGCAGAAGGCTGAGGCAGAAAGATCACCTGAGCCCAGGAGGTCGAGGCTGCCATGAGCCATGATCACGCATCGCACTCCAGTCTGTCTGGGCGACAGAGTGAGGGCCTGATTCAAAAAACAAATAAACAAGCAAACAAATAAAGAGGTAGTCCCTCAACAGTGTCTGAGTCCTCTGTAAGAGCTTTGTTCTCATGGTGGTCATCCTTGCTGCCCTTTGAGAAACAGCCTCCTCTCCCTTCTCTCCTGGGGCCACTCTAAGCCAACCAGTTGCCAAAGTGAAGAGTGGGAAAGGCGTGGGAGCCCTCTCACTGATTGACTTCATTTTCTTATCTGCATTCCAAAGTAAAACTGCTCATATCTTCAGTTGCTCAAAGGCCTGATTACTCCTCTTGCTGTTTATCACCAGAATGCTTCCCTCACTGGGGCCAGAAGTGAGTCTCTCAAGGCAGGATGGAGGATGACAGCTCACCAATTCCCTCTGTCATCCTTATCTTTTTCCCCAGGTAGCTCTAGGTAAAGATGGACTCAGGGGATCCTTCTTTCTCAGCCTTCCAAGTTGCTGGAAGCACCAAGTTGCTGGTGCACGCCACCGTGCCCTGCTAAGTCCCTTTCCCTTTTCAAGATACTTCTCACTTTTTTTTTTTTTTTTGAGTTGGAGTCTCACTCTGTTGCCCAGGCTGGAGTGCGGTGGCATGCTCATGGCCATCACAGCATCAGCCTTCTGGGCTCAAGCAATCCTTCTGCCTCAGCCTTCTAAGTAGCTGGAACTACAGACATGCGTCATGACACCCAGCTAATTTTTGGACTTTATTGTAGAGATGAGGTCTTGCCACGTTGCTCAGGCTGGTCTCTAACCCGTGGGCTCAGGCAATCCTCTCACTTCTCATTTCTAAGATGGAATAATGATGATGTCCATCCTCCTTTCCAGAGTTATGAGAAGGGATCCAGCCTGGGCAACTTGGTGAGACCTCATCTCTACAATAAATCAAAAAAATTAGCCGAGTGTGGTGGTGCGTGAGACTCCAACTCAAAAAAAAAAAAAAAAAAAAAAAGGCATGAGATCATGTAGATGGATGTAGGTAAAACTGTAAAGTGGTGTTTTCTAAAGGCAAGCTGGGGTCTGGTGGCTCACGCCTGTAATCCCTACCCTATGAGAGGCCAAGAAGGGAGGATCGCTTAAGGCTGGGAGTTTGAGAGCAGCCTGGGCAACAGAGTGAGACCTCATCAGTCCCCTCAGGGTGGCTTTCTCTAGACTGATGGTGTCTTTCCAGAGGTGGGTCTATGCCCACATGTCATCCCACCTTGTGTCTCCAGCGCAAATGAGAACCCGTCCTGACATATGGCCTTGACTTGGGGCACAGTGGAAACCACCCCATCTGGTGAGGCCCAGCTTAGACTTGGAGAGAATGGGAGTACTGGTAATGAATGCATGTGTGTTCACTGACCCAGAGCTCCGCCCTCCCCAACCACTTGTCATCCCAGAATCATTGCCGTGTTTCCCCGACATCATCCTTCAGGCCAAGGGCACTGGGGACGCGATACCTCTAAAGGATCGTGTCCCTATTATCTCTGGGATTTTTCTTCTTTAAGTTTCGATGCCAGCACTTTCTTGCTCTTACCAGAAGGATCCTACATGTGTCGGAAGTGACACCAGAACCACTTAGACCTGACAAGCAGAGCCCCTGCCTGCTCCTGAGGTCCATTCACCACTGGCACAAAAATTTGTTTTGTTTTTTTTAAAAAAGTAAGCCAGGCTCGGTGGCTCAGCCTGTCATCCCAGCACTTTGGGAGGCTGAGGCGAGAGAATTGCCTGAGCCCGTGGGTTCAAGACCAGCCCAGGCAACTTGGTGAGACCTCGTCTCTACAATAAATCAAAAATTAGCCGGGCGTGGTAGTGCGCACCTGTAGTTCTGGCTACTTGAAAGACTGAGACGGAAGGATCACTGGAGCCCAGCAGGTCGATGCTGGGGTGGTCGTGAGTGTGCCACTGCACTCCAGCCTAGGCAACAGAGTGTGACTCCAACTCAAAAGAAAAAAAGAAAAAGAAAAAGAAACAAGTGGCTGAATAAATTAATTATTGAATGAATGGTGAGATGAGTGAATGAATGAATAAATGAATAAACTAATGAGGAGAGGCAGTAAGAGGCCCGGGTGCAGCAGTAGAGGGTCAAAAAGCCCTGGGAGGATGGGCCTGATCCCAGGGAGGGGGTGAGCAGCTACCCACAAAGACACTGGAGAAAGATGCACCAGGCCTCTCAGCCTGTGTTTACACAAAGCCCACTTATTAGCTTTAAAAATCGTGCTTTCATGGGCCAGGTGTGGTGGCGCAAGCCTGTAATTCCAGTACTTTGGGAGGCTGAGGCAAGAGGATCGGGGTTTGAGACCAACTTGGCAAGACCTTGTCTCTATAATAAATCAAGAAAAATTAGCTGGGCATGATGGCACATGCCTGTAGTTCCAGCTACTTGGAAGGCTGAGGCGGAAGGATCGCCGGAGCCCAGCGGGTCGAGGCTGCGGTGGCCTTGAGCGTGCCACTGCACTCCAGTCTGGGCAATGGAGTGAGATTCCAATTCAGAAAAAAAAAGGAATGCTATATTGTATTCTGTCCTTAGAAAGTCCAGCCTGTGTCACTAAACGGTTATGACTTCAGCATTCAAACGCCTTGTGGCAAGACTGGCCACCCCCAGAGGCCCAGTCTAACCCCGGCAATAAAGGCAGCTCTAAGTCCAGCACCCCCCACCACAAGTCTGGCCTAATTCACGGGATCTTTGAAGGTCTTCATATTGGATGATGATTGGAATTAGAATAGCAGATGAACTGACTTTTTAAAATAGAAGGATTGACCTCAGACTGACCTTGATATACAGGTTCTGTTGGCATAGGATCTTCTCCCGTTATCTGCCATTTCCCACTCAGAACCTTGCCCCGTTGCTGTTCTGGTGTGACATTTGTCCCTGCACACCCTGTGGTCTAGTTTCCACCCACCCACGGCCCCTTTCCTGGTCCCTCTGTCCATGGTCTTAGGACAGCTCTCAAGACGAGAGTCTTGGTCTGGGGTGACAGGAAGTCCCATCGCCCCACAGGTCCTTGGGCTGGCCACGGTGCTCCGGCACTCCGCGACCACGACTTGTCCCAGACTCTTCCTTCCCTCTTCCCTGATGCCCGCCCCCCAGGCCAAACTCATCCTGCAGTGAGTCCCACCAGTGAGGGATTCCAACCTCTCTGGTTGATGTGGGCAGAACACCCTTGGCACCACCGGGCACACGTGAGGCACAGCTGCTTTCTGGTCATCGCACCCTCTTGGGAACCTCCACTTTCCCACCCCCGATGTCCTGCAGACACAGCACCCAGGACAGAGCTGGGAAGGAGCGGGGTCAACACTCCAACTCGAGGACTTGGGTCAGCATGGGCAGCCGTGGATGGAGGGCCTAGCTCTGGGTTTTCTGGGAAACGGGATCATCAGTAGTATGGAACAGTGACCTGGAAGGCCATGAGACCTGCCCAAGGTCTGGAAATCAAGTCAGCAACTCACTTTACACCTTCACACGGTGAACGACACGGTAGAAACTGGCTTTGGTGGTCTAAGTGTATCCTAAGTTCAAAATCCATGTTTTGTTGCCGCTGTTACTTGTTTAAAAATCGCTCTTGCAACATTAGATTGACCAAAGAGCGTATCTGGGACTGGAACACACAGGATCGCTATGAAGAGAACGTGAAATGTCATTTCCACACAATACCCAATTTCTAGAATGAAGACAAAACCTCAGGAAGCATCAATGATGTGCCACAAAGGCAAGTCAAGGTTGAAATAGAGCGTTGGAATCGTGTTCTTTTTTAGGGGGTCGGGGTCTCACTCTGTCACCCAGGCTGGAGTGCAATAGCATGATCAAGGCTCAGCATAGCCTCAAACTCCTGGACTCAGGTGCTCCTTCCTCCTCAGCCTCCTGAGTAGCTGAAACTACAGGCACATGCCACCACACCCAGCTCATTTTTGTTGTTGTTGTTGTTGTAGAGACGGGGTCCCTCTATGTTGCCAAGGCTGGTTTTGAACTCCTGAGCTCAAGTGATCCTCCCGTCCTGGCCTTCCAAAGTGTTAGGATTACAGGTGTGGGCCACTGCATCCAGCCAGCATGGTGTTCTTAAAAACACAGCATTATTTGTCCAATATTTAGCCAACTCTACGATCAGCTGCTATTGTTTTCTCATGGTGGGAGATGGGTAATTAGGAAGAGATGGTTTCTGGATCAAAACAGTGCTTGGCCACTAGGAAAAATCTTCATGTGTGTTGATTGCACAATAAACATATGGGTACTCTTGTCTACCTATTATTCTAAATCCTTAATGATAAATCACTACACTTCACAAGGATCTGTGAATTTTGCAATGCGTTAATTTTAAATAAATTTGTTTATGGGAGTTCCAGCTAAGATATTTTCCTGGGGTCTGGCAATACCTTAAGGGTGGCTTCTGATGACCAATGTTTAGCCAATGGCACCATGGGCTTCAAAGATACTAGATTATGGAAATCACTTGGATCTCAGAATAGGTGAAATTCAAGAATAGAATTAATCTGTAGAAAGACAAGTTTTGGGCCAGGTACAATGGCTCACGTCTGTAATCCCAGCACTTTGGAAGGCGAAGGCAAGAGGATTGCTTGAGCTCAGGGGTTTGAGACCAGCCTGAGCAACACGGAGAGACCTCATCTCTACAATAAATCAAAAAATTGGCCAGGTGTGGTGGTACGCACCTGTAGTTCCAGCTACTTGGAAGGCTGAGGCAGAAGGATTGCCTAAGACCGGCAGGTTAAGGCTGCGGTGGCCGTGAGGGAGCCACTGTACTCCAGCCTGGACGACAGAGTGAGACTCTGACTCAAAAAAAGAGACAAATTTCTTTCTTTCTTATTTGAGTTATTCATTCCAGAGTGGCAGGCGGCTGTGCTCCACGTGGTCATTCAGAGATTCAGGTTCTTTGCATCTTCCTCTGTCATCCTATAGAGCATCGTTTTCACTTCATGGCAAGCCTAGGAGTCAGGCAAGATCCTATTCAGGAAGGGCAAAGAGTATGGATGAGCCATGCCTACTCTCTTAAGAAAGTAGCCCAGGTGTGGACATCTTTTCTGCATATGTAGTGCAAACTTAGTCACATGGTCACACTTAACTGCAAGGAAGTTGAGAGATGCTATCCCCAGCTGGGAAGCTGTGGATCCAACTACAATTATGTTACCATGAAAGAAGGGAAGGAAACATCTTGGTTAAACTCTGGTAGCCTCCATTGTAGGGACCCATCTGAATGAACTATCTCAGCTTCTAGTTTGTCCTGGAGACACCTGAGAGAGTTTATTTGTCACCTGGAGGCTGATTTGGACAATCATGGCACAGGCTTTGCACTGCCACTCAGTAAAGTCTTCCTTACATGACGAGCTCTCACCTGAATTGATTTAAGAATGCACGTATTTTTGGTGTAAAGATGGTAATAGCTGTTGTATCACTTCGTCATCTGGAATCCTTTTACCTGTCTTCTGGTGGCTGAACCCTGATTTTCCTCTTGGAAACCCCTACTTTCTCATCCTTGATGTCCTATAGGCAAAGTTGACTCCACTCCCAGATGCAGGGTTGGTCATGTGACTACAGCCCGGCCAATCAAACCATCACATTCCCCATCCATCGTATTTTGTTTGATGATGGATCCATGTTCAAATCAGAGCCAGTACAGTCCAATGAGACTTTTGCTGAAACTGCAGAAAGAAAAGCATTTCATGCTTTTTCCAGTGCAAGCCTCAGACCTGGGAGGAGGTAGGATTGGACTTCTGGCAGCTGCCTCACACCAACAAGAAGACAATATGGAGAAGAGCAAAATCAGGAGACTAAGATAAACCAAGTCCTGATATGTTGGGTTCCTGGATCAAGCTTGACCTGAACCAGACTATGCCTAATCCCTGGTCTTCTCAACCTTGGATCTCCTTAGCTGTCTGGTCACTGAATGGGGACTGCTACTTGTCTGTGTTTTTCAACCAAGAGTGATTTTTATCCCCCAGGGGATATTTGTTAATGTCTGCAGACAGTTTTGATTGTCATATGTGACTAGGGGGAGGACAGGAGGTTCTACTGGCATCTTGTGGACGGAGGACCAGGATAGTCCTCAACTTCCCACAATGCACAGGAGAGCCCCTACAATAAGGCATTATCCAGCCAAAAATGCCATTAATGTTCTGTGTCTTCTATCCAGGCTACCATAACAGCATACCATAGCCTGGGTAATTTATAAACAACAGAGACTCATTGCTCGCAGTTCTGGGGGCTGGGAAGTCCAAGATCAAGGCAGTATTAGCAGATTCAGTGTCTGGTGAGGTCTTATTCCTCATAGATGGCACCTCCTGGGTGTCCTTACATGGCAGTCAGGATTGACAAGGTCCTTCAGGCTTCTTCAATACCAGTTTTAACCCCTAATCACCTCCCAGAGGCCCCTCTTGACACCATCGCTCTGGGTTTCAGCCTATGAATTCTGGGGAGACACCAATGTTCAGATCACAGCCCTGCTTCACCTCATGAGGGTCCCAGGATCCTAGGACAGCTGTGTTCTCACCAGGAAAGGCCTTGCCCTGAGATGGCCGTGTTCTCACCAGGGAAGGCCATGCACTGAGATTCGCCTGGGCTTGTCAGCTCAGGCAAAGTAACATCAATGTGTTCACAATGAAGCTACTATTTGGCTGTTAAGGAAACTGAGCTGAGAATGCTGCTGTTGCCTGGTGGAGGCTGTGACGGCTTCTGGACACCAGGGTCGGGGAGACAGGTGGCCTGATGACAAAGAGGTTTATTTAGGGTCTAGCAAGTAAACCCTTAAGGAGAGATGTTTAAAGAATATTATGAGCCCTCTCTCTATCTCGTGTGTGTGTGTGTGTGTGTGTGTGTGTGTGTGTGTGTGTGTGTGTTTTGGGGTCTCACTCTGTCGCCCAGGCAGGAGTGCAGTGGCACAATCACAGCTCACTGCAGCCTTGACCTCCTGGGCTCAGGCAATCCTTTCACCTCAGCCTCCTGAGTAGCTGGGACTACAGGTGCACGCCACCACGCCTGGCTAGTTTTTTGACTTTTTTATAGAGATGAAGTTTCATTATGTTGCCCAGGCTGGGCTCAAACTCCTGGGTTAAAGTGATCCTTCTGCCTCAGCTTCCCAAAGTGCTGGGATTACAGGCGTGAGCCACCACACCTGACCGGAGAGATTTTATTTAGGGCCTAACATCCGAAACTTTTAGGAAGGGAGGTTTAAAAAGTGTTCAGAGCCCTATTTCCTACAGACTGTAAAAAGCCAGGCTTAGATGGGTCCCGAAATTTCCACTGTCTTTGTCAGCATGATAAATGCACATGCTGAAGGAATGCAGAGCATTGGGGCCTCCACCCCCCGGGCCCCCTGGGTAGGAGAAGGTGAGCTTTCTAGGGGCTCTGACCGCGCTCCTGGAGTCCTCCATATCCTTCCCCAGGTCACCTCCACACCTGCATCAGCCTCTCCTCTGCTCTCCCTTGCTAGGAGCTAGACCCTGCCCGGGCATGTCTGATTGCACGTCAAGACACTGGAGACCCAGGCTCCCTACAGCCCCAGTTGCTGCCTGGTACTAGTGCCTTCCCTCGAGGGGCACCCTTCTTCACAGAACTGGACCCTCAAATAGGACAGGGCAGTCAGGTGCAGTGGCTCATGCCTATAGTCCCAGTACTTTGGGAGGCTGGGGCAGGGGGATCGCTTGAGCCCAGGAGTTCAAGACCAGCTTGGGTAACATAGTGAGACCTCGTCTCTACAAAAAAATTGAAAAATTAATGGGGTGTGGGAGCACGCACCTATAGTCCCAGCTACTCAGGAGGCTGAGGTGGATCACTTGAGTTCAGGAGTTCAAGGCTGTGGTGAGCCATGATCATGCCACTGCACTTCCAGCCTGGGTGACAGAACAAGACCTTGTCTAAAAAAAAAAAAAAAAAAAAAAAGAGCCAGTCCCACACACTTGTGCAGGAAAACGGGGGAGGAGAGACTCAGAGGTAGCCAGTGTTTAAAGGACTGATCAGAGCTGGGCTTGGTGGCTCAGCCTGTAATCCCGCGCCTTTGGGAGGCTGAGGTGAGTGGATTGCCTGAGCCCGCGGGTTTGAGACCCACCTGGGCAGCGAGACCTCATCTCTACAATAAATCAAAAAATCAGCTGGGCGTGGTAGTGCATACCTGTAATTCCGGTTACCCGGAAGGCTGAGGCGGAAGGATCGCCGGAGCCCAGCAGGTCGAGGCTGCGGTGGCAGGGAGCGGCCACTGCACTCCAGTCTGGGCGACAGAGTGAGACTCCAACTCAAAAAAAAAACCAACCAAAAAAAAAAAAACAACAGCTTTTGTTCCCAGGCCAGTGATGTCCTCCCAGGGAGTCTCCCCCAACCCCCAGCGAAGTCAGGTCAAGATGGGGTGAAGCGTTCGGAGGCTGTGGGTGTGTTTCCCACGGGGACAAGATGTTCTTTTTGTAGTTGTTGTTCTTTGTGTCATTTCCAGACAGATAGGAAGGGAAAAACAGTAAACATTCTTTGGTTCTGGACAAAAGCCAGGAGGGCCGGGTAAGCAAGGAAGGGTGACGGGATGGTGGGGGTTAGGAAAAACAAGGCCCAGCTTCCCTTCTGGAGCCAACGCGTGCATTGGCAAAGCCAGGAGGCTGCATGCGGGGTGTCATCAACATGCACCTCCACACTTCTGCCTCTCGCCGTCTGAGCTGTTCAGAGAGAGACGCGCCTCTCCTGCCCCTGCAGGCAGGCTTGGTCAACACCGCAGCTCTCGGGGTCACGTGAAGGGATGCTCGTTTTATGTCATGAAATCCACCACCGATCTGGAGATGGAAAGCATCCAGAAAGATGTTACGTGACGCTTTCATTTTCCTTCGAAGGGAAATCTCGCCCCTTCCCCAGCTAAGACCCGGAGCGGGGGGCTGCCGGCCTCCAGGGACTGGGGCGTGCGGGGCTGTTGCTTGCCGTCCCCTGAGCAACCCCTCCCTATGTGCTGGTGGCTTTCAGAGTCCAAGTCACCACTTGGACGGGGATGCGGGGAAATGGACAGGGACAGGCATAGGGCAGTCTGCTTTGGCAGTCTGACTGCCGCTCCCTGGGCCAGCTGGCAGTGAGAGCACTTCCCTTGAGGGGTCCCGGTTCCCCCCAGGATTCCTGGGTTCCCCGAAGGTTTCCCTAGTTCCCCCTGAGGTTTCTCCAGTTCTTCTAAGGGTTCCTGGTTCCCCCTGAGGGTTCTTGGTTCCCTGATTCCCTCAAAGGATTCCCTGATTCCCACTGAGGGTTCCCTGGTTCCCCCTGAGCCCGCAGGTTCGAGACCTGCCTGGGCAGGCGAGACCTCATCTCTACAATAAATCAAAAAATTAGCCGGGTGTGGTAGCGCACGCCTATAATTCCGGCTACTCGGAAGGCTGAGGTGGAAGGATCGCTGGAGCCCAGCAGGTCGAGGCTGCGGTGGCCGGGAGTGGCCACTGCACTCCAGTCTGGGCGACAGAGTGAGACTCCAACTCAAAAAAAAAAAAAGAAGACCCGTAGGGAGGTCCACATGGCAAGGAACCGAGGTCCGTCAACGGCCAGCACCAACTTGCCAGCTGCATGCATGACACTTTATACTGGATCCTCCAGCCCGAGTCAAGCCTTCAGATGACTGCATCCCTCATTGACGTTTGACTGCAGCATTGTAAGAAACCCTGAGCTAGACTGGACCATCCAGTTAAGCCTTTCCCTAGTTCCTGATCAAGGGAAACTATGAGATCACACATGTTTATCATTGTTTTTTGTTTTTGTTTTTGTTTTTTTTTTTGAGTCGAAGTCTCACTCAGTCGCCCAGACTGGAGTGCAGCGGCCGCTCCCGGCCGCCGCAGCCTCGAACTGCTGGGCTCCGGCGATCCTTCCACCTCAGCCTTCCGAGTAGCCGGAATTACAGGCACGCGCTACCACGCCCGCTGATTTTTTGATTTATTGTAGAGATGAGGTCTTGCTGCCCAGGCGGGTCTCGAACCCGCGGGCTCAGGCAATCCACTCACCTCAGCCTCCCAAAGGTGTGGGATTACAGGCTGAGCCACCGAGCCCGGCTTTATCACTGTTTTAAGCCACTAAGTTTTGAGGTGATCTGTTCCACAGTAACAGAAAACAAATATTATTTATTTATTTATTTTTGAGTTGGAGTTCCACTCTGTCGCCCAGACTGGAGTGCAGTGGCCACTCCCGGCCACCGCAGCCTCGACCTGCTGGGCTCAGGTGATCCTCCCACCTCAGCCTTCCAAGTAGCCAGAACTACAGGCGCGTGCAACCACGCCCAACTAATTTTTGATTTATTGTAGAGACGAGGTCTCGCCAAGTTGCCCGGGCGGGTCTTGAACCCATGGGCTCAGGCAATCCACTTGCCTCGGCCTCCCAAAATGCTGGGATTACAGGCTGAGTCACCGAGCCCGGCCTATTTTTATTTATTTATTGTAAATGTAGAGACTGGGATCTCACTATGTTGTCCAGGTTGGTTGTGAACTCCTGGCCTCAAGCAGTCCTCCCACCTTGGCCTCCCAAAGGGCCGAGATTACAGGCATGAGCCACCACACCCAACCAAGTTCTGCTTTACAGTTTTTCAACATCACTTGGAATGGTTAGGGGTCTCAATACCATTCTTTCTGGGAGTGTCTCCAGCCATGAGCCCTACAGGACAATTGTAGGGAATTGTCTCACTCATTCATTGACCAGTGAGCACCTTCCATGTGTCAGATGCTATGTGAGGGGCTGGGGCTATAGACAAGAACTGTCCTAGTCATGACCAGTGGCCATTCTGGACATCCCTCTACTAGGAGACCACTATGTGCAAGAGGGATTGCACTCATTTGCAGAGGTGGGAGAAGAGCCACTGAGGCACTGAGAGGAGAAGTCCTCAGTGGTGTGACCCTGAAGAGGCAAGAAGAAAATCAAGTTCAAGGCCCACAGGAAGCACAGAAGGGAGAGCTGGAACCAGGATTCAGACACCCCACTCCTGGTCTGGAATCTGTGTTCCTGAATTACACAGAGGCTGGCTCATGGTACCAGGGTCTCTGAAGATGCCTGGAGGCATGAACTTGAATCCTGTTGGGACACTGTTCTTTGGGCAATAGTGTCTCTAGGGAAAGGCGGGACCCAAAGCCCTAGGATCTTGTTTCTACTTTGCCATCTTGGCTAAATAACTTCCCTTGTGGGTGGTTTGAACCCTGACACATCAGCAGCCCCCTCTGAAATATCACAAGCCTCGGGGTGAGAAGGCTGCCTCCCCCATCTGAATCCTGGCCCTGCTTAGTGGTGGTGTTTTCCAAATAGGTTGGGCCAGAACTTGCCACTTACTGAAATCTGCCTGGCGGGCCCCTTCCTAGGTCAAACTGCACGTCTCGCGGGTAAGAGGAGCCATCGTTTCTTGAGCATCTGCTCAGCAGCAGGTGAGTTCTCTCATCTTCAAAATACCCTCTCAAGGCAAGGGGTCATGATCCACACGACAGTCCAGGAAGATGAAATTCAGGAGAAGCCCATGGTAACACAGCTAGTGACAATGAGGGACAGAGCTGAGACTCCAACCCAGGCCCGTCTACCCTATAGCTCCTCCCGTCCAACCCCTCTTTGCTGTTGCAGAGGGCAACCCAGGGACTCAGTCAGGGTCGTTCAAGCCAGTGCCCCAGGGTGTGGGATTTTCACTAGCCTGAAGGGATTGCCAGGAAATGGGTGGGCTGGGTAGACGCTGGAGGCTGTGAGGTTGCATGACGTTGTGATGAAAGAGAATGGAGTGCAGGTATGGTGGCTCACACCTGTAATCCCAGCACTTAGGGAGGCTGAAGCCGTGGGAGGATTGCTTGAGCCCGGGAGTTCAAGACCAGCCTGGGCAACATAGTGAGACCTCATCTCTATAAACAAATAAAATAGCTGGGCATGGTGGCATATGCCTGTAGACCCAGCTACTCAAGAGACTGGGTGCAAGGTTTGCCTGAGCGCAGGAGGTTGAGGCTTTGGTGAGCTGTGATCGTGCCACTCCATTCCAGCCTGGGCAAGAGCGAGACTTTGATTTTTTAAAAAAGCTATGGTTTGTCTCTGCCAAAACTCACAATGAAATATGATCCTTGTGGTCATCATCAATAACTCAAAAAACAACAGATGCTAGAGATGATGTGTGAAAAAAGGAACACTTCTATACTGTTGGTGGTTGTAAACTAGTACAACCTCCATGGAAAACAGTGTGACAATTCCTTAAAGATCTAAGAATTGACCTTCCATATGACCCCACAATGGTAATATACCCAAAGGAACTCAAGTCACTCTATGAAAAAGAGACTTGCACACGCATTTTTATTGCAGCACTGTTCGCAATAGCAAATACATGGAACCAGCCATGCTGCCCATCAAAAGAGGACTGGATTTTAAAAATGTGGTACAGGCTGGGCTCGGTGACTCAGCCTCTAAGCCCAGCACTTTGGGAGGCTGAGGCGAGTGGATTGCCTGAGCCCACGGGTCTGAGACCCTCCCGGGCAACTTGGCGAGACCTCGTCTCTACAATAAAATAAAAAATAGCCGGGCATGGTAGCACACATCTGCAGTTCTGGCTACTTGGAAGGCTGAGGCGGAAGGATTGCTGGAGCCCAGGAGGTCGATGCTGGGGTGGCCATGAGCATGCACGCCACTGCACTCCAGCCTGGGTGAAGGAGTGAGACTCTAACTCAAAAAAAAAAAAAATGCGGTACATACACACAATGGAATATTATGCAGCCATAAAGAAGGATAAAACTATGAACTTCACAGCAACTTGGATGGACTTAGAGGCTATAATACTGAATGATCTATCACAGAAACAAAGAACTAAGTATCACATGTTCTTACTCATAAGTGGACCTTGAACAATCATTGTAATACTATAAGGAAAGGATTGTCAGTAGTGGGAAATTGCTGGGGGCAGGGGCAGGATTGGCAATAGTGGGATTCTGCCAGGGGAGGGGGAGCACACCTCATCCACAAGGGTACCTGCATGATAAACATTTGTATACTTAACCCTGAGTTGTACTCCACATCTTTAAAATGAAAAAATTTTTCTAATAAATAAAAATAAATAAATTCAAATTAAAAAAAGAAATTTGAACCTTGGTATGGTAGCGTTGGGAGGTGGAGCCTGGTGGGAGGTCGTGGGTCATGGGAAGAACTCCTTCATGAATGGCTTGGTGCCCTTCACAGTAAAGAGTGAGTGAGTTCTCACTCCGGCGAGACTGGATTAAGGGGTTGTTGTTACAAAGCCTGGACTGGATGCCTCTCAGGTTCTTCTCTCTTCAGTGTCTGTTCCTGCATGAAAGCCCTCGCCAGAGGCCAAGCAAATGCCTGGACCGTGTCTCTTGAATCTCCCAGCCGACAGAACCTCTTTTCATTGTAAATGACCCAGCTTGGGCATTCTGTTATGGCAAGACAAAGGGGACTAGAACCATGTCCGATGCCAGATTGCCCAGGTTGGAAACCTCTCATTTTCCTTTAGGCTCCAATCTCAGATTCCTCATCTAAAAATTGGGGATGAGAACACATACCTCCTTGGCTTGTTGGGAAGATTAAATGAGATAATGCACATACAATTCATGGCGGAGTGAATGGCCCATTACATTTCTCTGCTATGAACATTATTACTGACAGCACTCGCCTCCCATGGCCACTAGAGTCTTGTATGAGGCCAATATTTTAAAAGGGACAAATTTAAACAAAACAGGTGTATACCTGGAGGTGGATGGCAGGGAAATCTGAGCCTGGAAGGTTGTTTTCTGAGTTTGAAGCATCTTTGCCAGCTCGAAGACAGCTCCCTGTGTAAGGCGATGAGTGTGATTAATTGCAATAGGCTACTCTCCACCTCAAGAGGGTAGCTGGATGTCGCCTGGTGGCTTCTGTCCAAGCTGATGCAGCTGCCCATTATGACCACCAGATGTCGCTATCAATCACGCTTCGACGAACTGCGGCCAAACCAGTAGAGACGTGGGACTTAGCACCAGACTTCCCATTCAGGCGTCCATTCCATAGACTCCTAGCTGAGCGTTCCCCAGCAACACCCATGGGAGCCCTCCTCTACACCACCACACCCTGTAGGTAGAAGGGGCAGGTGAGGAGAGGCTGAGCCCAGGTGGCCTGGGTGGTTAGGCAGAGAACTGGAAGAATAACCAGGTCTCCTACCTGTCAAACCCACATCTGTACTGTTTGTAAGGATCCTAGCAACGACAGGGGCTGTTTCTAGGTCTCCAGGGATAGCCGCCCCAGGGAGTGTGACTGAAGATGGGGTTGGGGTGACATTGAAGACCCACCCCCTTTAGGCTCTGCTGGGTGGCAGACCAGCTCTCCGGGCTCCCCGGGCTGCTTTCCTGATGACTACTTTTTTTTTTTTTTTGAGTTGGAGTCTCACTCTTGTCACCCAGGCTGGAGTGCGGTGGCACGCTTATGGCCACCGCAGCCTCAACCTGCTGGGCTCCAGCTGTCCTTCCACCTCAGCCTTCCAAGTAGCTGGAACTACAGGCACACACCACCATACCCAGCTAGTTTTGGGGATTTATTGCAGAGACGAGGTCTTGCCAAGTTGCCCAGGCTGGTCTTGAACCCCTTGGCTCAGGCAGTCCTCTCACCTCAGCCTCCCAAAGTGCTGGGATTACAGGCTGAACCACTGTACCCGGCCGATGACTGCTATTTTAAAAGAAGATACTGGCTGGGCGTGGCGGCTCAAACCTGTAATCCCAGTACTTTGGGAGGCTGAGTCCAGAGGATTGCCTGAGCTCAGGGGTTTGGGACCAGACCGGGCAACTTGGTAAGACCTTGTCTCTACAATAAATCAAAAAGTAAGCTGGGCGTGATAGCGCGTGCCTGTAGTTCTAGCTACTCCGAAGACTGAGGCAGAAGGATCACCTGAGCCCAGCAGGTTGAGGCTGTGGTGGCCATGACTGTGCCACTGTACTCCAGCCTAGGCGACAGAGACTCCGACTCAAAAAAAATAAAATAAAATAAATAAATAAACAAAAGAAGATACTGGGCTGGGCACGACAGCTCATGCCTATAATCCCAGCACTTAGGGAGGCTGAGGCAGGAGGATTGCTTGAACCCAGGAGTTGAAGACCAACCTAGGCAACATAGTGAGATCCCACCTCTACAAAAAATTAAAACATCAGTTGGGCTGGCACCTGCCCATTGTCCCAGCTATTCAAGAGGCTGAGGCGGCCGGGCTCGGTGGCTCAGCCTGTAATCCCGCGCCTTGGGAGGCTGAGGTGAGTGGATTGCCTGAGCCCACGGGTTCCCCACCTGGGCAACTTGGCGAGACCTCATCTCTACAATAAATCAAAAAATGAGCTGGGCGTGGTAGCGCGCACCTGTAGTTCCAGCTTCTTGGAAGGCTGAGGCGGAAGGATCGCTGGAGCCCAGCAGATCGAGGCTGCGGTGGCCAGGAGCATACCACTGCACTCCAGTCTGGGCAACGGAGTGAGACTCCAACTCAAAAACAAACAAACAAACAAACAAAAAACAAGAGGCTGAGGCAGGATTCTCTAAGCCCAGGAGTAAGCCAGCGCCCTTCCGAGAATGCCTGGGCCTAGCCCCTGAGTAGAGGAGTCCCCGTGGCTCTGGGGAGCGGGTCTTTTGAGGAGCTTGGGCAGTGTGTAACATGGGGAGGAGGCGACACTGCCATCAAATACTAATGTCTCCAGAAGGGTCACTTGAGTCCAGGAGTTCGAGACCAGCCTGGGCAATATAGAGAGACCCCCCCCATCTCTCCAAAAATAATAAAATTAAAAATAAAAATAATAAAATCATGTGAATAACTGATGCTCATTCACAAAGATAGAAAACACAGATATGCCAAGGTAAGACAACAAAAATCACCTGTTAGCATCTTGGCAAATATCCCTTTTCTATGCTTAGAAACATAGAGAACATTTTTGTTTCATTAATAAAATGTCTTCGTGTGGTACACAGCTTTACAACCTGCTGTTTTTAAAAATGGGACGAAGGCCGGGCTTGGTGGCTCAGCCTGTCATCCCAGCACTTTGGGAGACCGAGGCAAGTGGATTGCCTGAGCCCGTGGGTTCGAGACCCGCCTGGGCAACTTGACGAGCCCTCGTCTCTACAGTAAATGAAAAACTATCCGGGCGTGGTAGCACGCCCCTGTAGTTCTGGCTACTTGGAAGGCTGAGGCGGAAGGATCGCCGGAGCCCAGTAGGTCAAGGCTGCGGTGGCCGGGAGCAGCCACTGCACTCCAGTCTGGGTGACAAAGTGAGACTCCAACTCAAAAAAAAAAAAAAGAACCAGATGATATACTAGGAAGCCTTTTCAGGCTAGCAAATGAACATACTTCACCTCCGGGTTGGTGCTGCTCCACGGTGTCTGGTCTGGTGGTTGGTGACTTATCCTGCCATTCTGCCTCCCTCTACCCGGCAGTGAAAATGACCTAGGCACCTGCACCCGGGGCTGGGGCTGGATGTGGTCCCTGGGCAGCTTGGTGCCCAGCAAGGCACGGAGCTTTCCAGAATAAGGACACGGGTCCCAGCACGCCCTTGGCATGACCTTGACCACTTGGATCGTGGAGGGAAAGGGGAGGGGAGAACAGAGGGCAAAGCCACATGGAAGGGAGGACGTGGACATCCAGGGGATAGATGTCCTGAGGCTGGACGGTGAGGGTGGAGGTGAGAATTGGTCCCACTCTGCCAGCGAGCATCATGCTTAGGGCTCTTGAGTCAAGTACAATCCTGGCTCTGTCCCCTACTAGCTGGAACATTTGAACAAATGACTGAGCCTCCCATCATCACCTGTAGGGCTAATGATAGATGTCAGGGACATAATAAGCTGGGCGTAGTAGTTCCGGCTACTTGGGAGGCTGAGGTGGAAGGATCGCCTGAGCCCAGCAGGTCGAGGCTGCCGTGGCTGGGAGCGGCCACTGCACTCCAGCCTGGACAGCAGAGTGAGACTGCGACTCCAATAAGAATAATAGTAATGGTAAATAATAATTTTAAAGGCAGCAACCATGCAGCACTTTTCAAAGCTTAAAGATTCTCCCCATTTAATCCTTACACTGACATCAACATGATCAGTAACTATCATTAAGTCCTTTTTTTTTTTGGTAGAGATGAGGTCTCACCAAGTTGCCCAGGCTGGTCTTGAACCCCTGAGCTCAGGCAATCCTCTCGCCACGGCCTCCCAAAGTGCTGGGATTACAGGCTGGAGCCACTGCACCCGGTCTATTTATTATTTATTTTATTTTATTTTTAAGACAAGTTCTGGCTCTGTCATCCAGGCTGGAGTGTGGTGTGATCATAGCTCACTGAGGCCTAGAATACCTGACCTGGAGCGATCCTCCCGCCTCAGCCTCCCGAGTAGCTGGACTACAGATGTGCATCACCAGGCCCGACTAATTTTATAAATCTTTGTAGAGACAGGTTCTCACTATGTTGCCCAGGCTGGTCCCGAACTCCTGACCTCAAGTGATCCTCCCGCCTCGGCCTCACCTCGCTCTGGGATTCCAGGTGTGAACCACCGCCCTGGCCTAAAAGCACTACTGTTGGTTTTGTTGTTGTTGCCGTTTCCAGGTGCTGCAGCAGGCTCTGCCCTGTCCACACGCCCCCTCCCCCATCCCTCTCCTTGTGCCCCTATTTTCTTTCCCCCGCTTCCACCCTTTCTCTCCCAATTCCTTTCTCGCCTTCCTGAGGGAGGAAAGGGGCGGCCACGGTGGCTACGGCCGCACGGAGGGCAGCAGGCCCCTCTGAACCGCGGGCTGCCTCTCCGTCTCCCAGCCCCCAGCCTGGGCGAGGGCCCAGAAGTAGAAAACCGCCCCCACCTGGACCCAGGTAGGGCGATGCCCTCCAAAGGGGCCTCTGGGGTTCTCGGGCCGGGCTGGGCAGGCAGAGTGGGTGACAGCTTGGACAGGTCCCGGAAGGTGGCGGGGGGGCGGGCATCAGGCCTTGCTGGCCCAGGGCGGGAACGGGTCTGCCAGGGAGGGACTCAGAATATGGAGAAGAACCGAAGGACGTTGAGGGGGACGGGGGAGTCTGTCCTCCAGGGCCCTACAGGCTCCAGGCCGCGTGAGGGGCAGTCCTGAGAAACTGGGGGGCTCAGTCTGGTTTGGGGACAACCCAGAAGACGGAGTGGGTGAAGCATGGCGGCCGAGGTCTGCCTGCACCTGCTTCCGGTCCCGGCTCTGGCACTGACACTAGCTGTGTGACCTAGACCAAGTCCCTCACCCTCTCTGAACCTCTGCTTCCCCACCTGCACATAATAGTGGCAGCGACTTTCACTGGGTTGATGAAAACGAAGTAAGATAATATACGCAGAGCGCTTGGCTGCGGCCCGTCAGTGGCGGCTGGAGTTATCTTTAGAGTCAGCCTGAAGAGCTGAGAGACAGTTGTGCACAGGAAAGGAATGTGTCCCCCAAGTCCGTAACTGGGGAGTGTCGGAGGGCAATTCTAAAGAAAAGGGGGTGGGGGCTTCTAGACCCGGCTGCTTTGAAACCAGCTGAAGGCTCTGATCGCCCTCCTGGCTGAGACACAGGCAGCATGTGTTCACACCACCCCTCTCTCCTCCAAGTTGCCCTCAAAGAGGCCCCACTGCTCCTGGGGGTGTAGAGCAGGGGTCTCAGGCTGAGGGCCGGGTGTGGTGGCTCACACCTGTAATCTCAACACTTTGGGAGGCCAAGGCAGGAGGATGGCTTCAGGCCAGGAGTTTGAGACCAGCCTGAGCAACATAGCGAGACCTCATTTCTATAAAAAAAAAATTTTTTTTAATGAGCTGGGCATGGTGGTGTGCACCTGCAGTCCCAGCTACCCTGGGAAGCAGCGGGAGGGAGGAAAGGGGACAGCAGAAGATGGCTTGAAGCCTGGAATTCAAGGCAGCAGTGAGCTATGATCACACCCTCTGCACTCCAGCCTGGGCCACAGAGTGAGACCCCATCCTTAAAAAAAGACCTGAGGTAGCAGTGCCTGCACCTGTTTTGGGCGGGGAGGTGGAAAGAGAGCTGGAATCGGCTGAGAGATCCACTGGACAGGGAAATGGGTGAAGGGGGTTCCCTGAGGACCGACCTCGGCTGCCAGGCAGCCTCTCCAGGGGCAGCAGAAGGGGCCCGGCATGGAGAAGCAGGTTCAGTGGCCTCGGGCGGCTGGGGCCTGACGGTCCACCTGGCCCCCCTTGCAAGGATGCAGGTCCCTCCTCTGGCCTCCTCACTGCAAACACGGGCCGGGCTCAGGCCTCCCCTCTCTTTCTCTTGCTACCAAGCCTGGTTCCTCCCAGGGCTGAGGGGCAGGTGGGCTGACAGGTGGGTGGGCCGGGGTGACTGTGTGTCTGCCTGTGTTCTCTGAACTTCTCCAGAATGGTCACCAAGGGGTCTGCGTTTTAAGAGGTCCTGAGCCCTCGCGATCTTCTTGTACTCTGCTCCCTGCACGGCCTCTACTGTAGGAGCCACTGACAGTCACCGGTTTTGTGATCGATTTCCTGAAAGCTGCGGCCAGCTGGCAGCCACATGATGGATGTGTCTGGGTGGCCTGGTCTGTGGAGGCTGAGCGGACACAGGGGTCTCAAGCCACCCTCCCGCACCATGGCAGGTTCCCCCAAGTGTCTGATGCGTGCACTTCTCCCCCGCTCCACCCGAGGCACTGGGGCCTGGAAAACCATCCATGCACGTGCTGAGGTTCGAGCCAGCACATGGCGTGCAGAGCTGTTTATGCAGCCAAGGCTGGTGCCGCCTTCTCCGTTCATCAGGCAGGGCTGTGCGTTCTAAATGTAAAAGGCATCCCCGGACTGTGCAGAGACACCACTGACCACAAACCCTTTGACCCATGCCCCTTGGAGGTGGGCAACAGAGACCCTGGGTGAGCACTGTGTTCCAACCACACACAGAATGTCATGCAGAAGTTAAAAAGAAGAAGAAGAAGGCTGGGCGTGGTGGCTCACGTCTGTAACCCCAGCACTTTGGGGTGCCGAGGCAAGGGGATTGCCTGAACCCAGGGGTTCGAGATGAACCTGGGCAACTTGGCTAGACTTCATCTCTACAGTAAATCAAAAAATTAGCCGGGTGTGGTGGTGTGTGCCTGTAATTCCAGCTATGTGGAAGGCTGAGGTGGAAGGATCTCCTGAGCCTAGCAAGTTGAGGCTGCAGTGACCGTGAGTGCGCCGCTGCACTCCAGTCCAGGCAACAGAGTGAGACTCCGATTCAAAAAGAAAAAAAAAAGAGACTAGGAACTGGGGAAGGCCCCGGAGGGGAGGAGTCAGACCACAGTTGGGGAGGGGAAGGGCAGCTTTCTCTCTCTCTCTCTCTCTCTCTCTCTCTCTCTCTCTGTCTCCCTTTGTTTTTTTGTTTTTTGATTAAGAGTTAATGGACAATGATACTAGCAGAGGGAACAGAGATGGGAGTGGGGGAATAAGAGAGTCAATCAGTCAGGTGTGGTGGCTTACACCTGTAAACCCAGTATTTTGGGAGGGGGAGGTGAGAGGTATGGTGGCGTGTGCCTGTGGTTCCAGCTACTTGGAAGCCTGAGGCAGGAGGTGGAGGCTGCGGTGGCCATGAGCCTGCCACTGCCCTCTAGCCTGGGTGACAGAGTGAGACTCCAACTCAAAAAAAAAGAAAAGAAGAAAACACACACAAAAAAGAAAAATAAACAAAATGTGAAAGGTTGTTCTTGATAAAAATAGCAGCCAGACTCCTCACAACTTGCCCTTCAAACGCCGCCAGCTCCTTTTCCGGCACCTTGGACTTCTTTCTCTTCTCACTAGTTTGCCCAGGGCAAACTCGGCGTCTGTCCTGTTCAGCACCAAGTCCTGATGCACCAACCCTGGATGAACAAGTCATCTGAATTTGGAGACGCCAACCCTGGCAGGATTGGTGGGCCTGGGAGCTTGAGAAGTGCTCACCCTTGTGAAAGGGGCCGTGGCGTCCAGCGTGTGGCAGGCACCCAAAATTCCACTTGACTCTGAGTCTGGGGGGCTGTTTGGCTGTCGCCAACTTCGATTTATTTCCGGGCTAACACACCTCCTGCAGGCCAATGCGGCCACACCCAGTGCCTCCAGGCCCGGCTGGGGAGCCAGCAGTCAGTTCTTCCCGGCACACGCCTGGCTTCAGTGGCTCCCAGCGTCCACACCCAGTGCGTTCTCTCGCCAGCCGGGTGATGCCCGTCTTCTGCCCAGGGTCTTGGATTTATGTGCCCCAGCTAATTTTTTTGATTTTTTTTTTGTAGAGAAGAGGTCTCACTATGTTGCCCAGGCTGTCTCCAGTTTCTGGGCTCAAGCGAGTCTCCCGCCTCTGCCTCTCCGAGTGCTGGGCTTGCGGGCGCGAGCCACTGCCATCTCCAAGCACCGTCTGAGGGTGCTGTCTTATGGCTCCCAAAGTGCCTGGCAGGGAGGCCCTCTGGGTTTCCTGAGGCTCTGCAGGCATCAGCATCTCTGGCACCCTCGGGGCGACTTAGGCGCAGGAAGCAGCCCGGGTTAGGGTTTGGATAGACTTCCCCAGGATCCGCCATCCCCTCCCACCGGGGCCTCCAAGGTGGTCGGCGGTCGAGCAGGGTTCGCGCCGGCGGGGGCCCAGCCTCTCCAAGGGGGTCGGCGGTCGGGCAGGGTTCGCGCCGGCGGGGGCCCAGCCTCTCCCCCGCGCTCGGCGAGGACGGGGCCGGCGTTTCTGGCGTTTCTGGCCTTCCCCCCTCCCCGCCAGCGGATGGAGCTGACTCACCGCCGGGAGGGGGCGGTGATTAGCATGCAGGGCAGGTAGCGGCAGAGAGCCGTCTCCACGCAACAGCCCTTGGTGTGCGCCCCTGATTAATGTGGCAGAGGGAACACTGCAGCTTTTTCCTGAATGGTCGCCACGTGGAGCCGGAGTCATTAGCATCGCGTCTCCAGCCTGCCATGACCCGCTGACCACCCTAAGTAGATAAAAATGAAAATGGCCGAGACAGCTGCAAGGCTCGGAGACAAGCTGCCCGGTGGCTCTGCGGCCGCGGGGGGGGGCTTCCGGAGAAGGTTTCCAGAACAGCCCCGCCCGCCCCATCATCTCTTCATGCCCCTCCGAGGCTGGCCCAGAAGCTTTTGCGGCCGTGCCTGCGGGTTCCGGGGAGGTCGGCCCTCCTTTCTCAGGAGGAGGACCCAGGGCGAGCGCCCGTATCAATGCCTCCCCCACGGTGTGTGCCCCCAGAGGAGGGGAGGAGGGGCTGGAGCTCCAAGGGAGGGACCAGATCGGGCCAGAGGCGGGAGGGGTCGGGGAGGGATGGGGTTGGGCGAGAAGGGAGACTGAGGACCTGGACTGGTGGCAGTGGGGTCGGGCGGGGTGGAGAGGAGGATGCCCCGGCCGCCAGCCTGGAAGTGGGGGCAGCAGCTAGGATGGCACTGCATCCAGGGTGGAGAACGCCACACCATCTCTGGACCCATCCCCCCCCCCGGGGACGAGGGGGGGCTTTGTGCGTCTGTCTGTCATCTCTGGGGCTAAAAGCTTGTGTGGCTCAGGGAACCAACCCAGCCAGTGGTGGCCTGACAGCCTTTCAAGGATGGAGGTGTGAGGAGTACCTTCTGCAGCGCAGCTGTTTCCAGGGCTTGGGCTCGTGGTGCCATACTGCTCTAAATTATTGTAATTATTGTTATTTTTTATTTTTGGAGATGGGGTCTCACTCTGTCGCCCGGGCTGGAGTGCATAGCCTCAGACTCCTGGGCTTAAGTAATCCTCCCACCTCAGCCTCTTGAGTAGCTGGGACTACAAGATAAATTATCGCTCTTAGACGTTTTTTTTTCCTAATTTGCCATTTTCACTCTCTGGGCCTCACTTTCCCCATCCATGCAGGGACAGTGGGGCAGGGAGAGGGATGAATGGCTCCTGGGCTTGCTGGAAGCAGAATGAGACTGCGCAGGCAGCAGCTGTTCTCAGGAAGCCAGAGCTCAGGTGGGCTCCACACCCCCATGCTCCACCCCCCCCATCGAGCCTCTGCCACCACCCCCTCCCCACCGGCACCACTCCATCCCGGTGGTGGTCTTCCAGACCAGGGTCCAGCAGCCTCTTGTCAGAAGGCAGGCCTCCAAAACGAGCCTGGGCTGGAAGGGAATGAACCGTGGTGCGAACTGTGGATGGGAGAGGCTGGGGGGAGGCGGCTGAGAGATAAATCATCTTGTGATGCGCCAATTACGGATCAGCTGGGACATAATTGCGGGGCTGCCATCCCGGCGGCTGAAGGTACCAGGCCTCCCTCTCGTTAATCAACGATAATCCAGAATTACGACCCTTAATGATTTGCAAAGACACTTATGCACACACGCACACGTGCTCTCACACGGACACAAGTAATTGATAATCAACCATGTAATTTGAGGCAATAATTCTGTTCGGGCCAGATGACAGGCTCCACCCCACCGGCAGAGCAGAGCCTAAACCACAGTGGACCCCTGCAGCGGTGGGAGATTCTCCAGTGGGGAGGGGCGGCTCCCTCCTTTCTCCAGCGTGGGTGTCAGGGAACCAGCAACTCTCTAGGCAGGAGGCGCACAGTGATTTTTTGGTTTTCTATTTTTACTTATCTGCATTTTCTTTTTTTTTTTTTTTTTGAGTTGGAGTCTCACTCTGTCGCCCAGACTGGAGTGCAGTGGCCGCTCCCGGCCACCGCAGCCTCGACCCGCTGGGCTCCGGCGATCCTTCCACCTCAGCCTTCTGAGTAGCCGGAATTACAGGCGCGCGCTACCACGCCCGGCTGGTTTTTTGATTTATTGTAGAGATGAGGTCTCGCTGCCCAGGCGGGTCTCGAACCCGCGGGCTCAGGCAGTCCACTCACCTCAGCCTCCCAAAGGCGCGGGACGACAGGCTGAGCCACCGAGCCCGGCTCTTACCTGCATTTTCTAATTTTTGCAACATGACTTGTAGCACTTGAAAGCCTCATTGCTATTGTCATTTATTCATGACCTTAAATCAATGGACTTCAACTTCAAGTCACCTAGAGATGGTTAAAAATGTAGATTCTGGCCGGGCTCAGTGTCTCATGCCTGCAATCCCAGCACTTTGAGAGGCCAAGGCAGGAGGATCGCTTGAGGCCAGGAATTTGAGACCAGCCTGGGAAACAAATCAAAACCTCATCTCTACAAAAAATAAAAAAATAAAAAAGAAATTTAAAAAATAGCTGGGCATGGTGGTGTGCTCCTGTCGTCCTAGCTTCCCAGGAGGCTGAGGCGGAAAGATCGCCTGAGCCCATGAGGTCGAGGCTGCAGTCAGCTATGATCACACCACTGCACTCTAGCCTGGGCAACAGGGTGATACCCTACCTTAAAAAGAAAAAACTAAGTGGACTCTTGGGTCCCATCTGAGGAAATTTACACTAAAAAAGCCCAGCACAGAGCCCAGGAATCTGTAGCTTGAACAAACGTCCCAGGTGATTTGGACGCAAGAGGCCCATAAACCACATTTGAAGAAGACTAGCCCAGCCGGGCACGATGGCTCAAGCCTGTAATCCCAGCACTTTGGGAGGCCGAGGCAAAAGGATTGCCTGAGACGAGCCTGGGCAATTTGGCAAGACCTTGTCTCTACAGTAAGTTAAAAAACTAGCCAGGCGTGGTGGTGCACGTCTGTGGTTCCAGCTACTTGGAAGGCTGAGGCAGAAGGATTGCCTGAGCCCAGCGGGTGGAGGCTGCAGTGGCACTGCACTTCAGCCTGAGCAACAGAGCGAGACTATTACTAAAACAAACAAACAAACAAACAAGATAAAATAAAAATAAAAAAGAACTTTCTGGGATTAGGCAGAGGACATGGCAGAGAGGCTGGCAGTAAGGGGCCTGGGTAGGGGTTAGTCTCCCTTATGGGCACCAGCGTCTCCTTCCACTCCAGCATGTACATGAAGTTCCATCTATCGAGAAGCAACATCTATTTCGCTCCTCCTGGACTCGGGCTGATCTGGTAACTTGCTTGGAGCAGTGGAAGCCGTGGAACCGACACTGTGCCAGTGTCAGGACTAGCCCCTAGGTGGCTGGCAGCTTCTGCTCTCATTCCCTGGGAAGCCAGCTGCTATGTAAGTCATCCAACTGCCCTGAGACCAGCATGCTGGACCCATGGAGAGGCCATGAGGGAGTGCTGAGGTGCCAGGCCTGCAAGGAAAGCCTCTTGCCCTTCCTTCCCAGTGCAGCCACCAACCGAACACAGCCGAGTGAGCAACCCCAGCTAATGCTGCTCAGAGCAGAAGAACCACCCCGCTGAGTCCTACCTAATTTCTTACTTGCAAAATCATGAGACATAGCCGGGCTCGGAGGCTCAGCCTATAATCCCACGCTTTGGGAGGCTGAGGTGAGTGGATTGCCTGAGCCCACGGGCTCGAAGACCTGCCTGGGCAACTTGGTGAGACCTCATCTCTTCAATAAATCAAAAAATTAGCCGGGCGTGGTAGTGCGTGCCTGTAGTTCCAGCTACTCGGAAGGCTGAGGCGGAAGGATTGCCGGAGCCCAGCAGGTTGAGGCTGCGGTGGCCGGGAGCAGCCACTGCACTCCAGTCTGGGTGACAGAGTGAGACTCCAAAAAAAAAAAAAAAAAATCATGAGACATGATTGGTTGTTGTTTTAAGCCAAGACCAGTAAGCATGTTGAGCCTCTATTTCATGACCTACAAAATGAGGGTTAAATGAGATCGTACCTCTAAAACCTCATGCATAGGGCCTGGCACCTCAGCTCCTGCTGAGAATCTGCTATGACTAGCCATGCAGTGCCAAGCTTCCTGTCCCTGTGCTTGCCCCAACTGACTGGGCGGCCATTCAGACCATGTTGTCCCAGATCCTCAGATGAGCAGCCGTCGATCTCCTTGAGTGAGAATCGCCTGTCACCATGGCAGTACCCTGACTAAGAGCAGTGGCTTTTGAGCCAGGCAGGCATGGATATATCCTCTGCCAGTTTCTAGCTTTGTGATCTCAGGCAGGTTATTTACTGTCCTTGAGCCTGGTTCCTTCGCCTGAAAAGAGAGGAAGGCTGCCAACCTCCTCCTCCAGGAAGCCTACCCCGATTAGTCCCTCCCCACCACATTTCTCTAAATAGAACTTTGCCATGGCTTGCTTACAAGGCAGATGTTAATTTCAGAACTTTAAGAAAAGGGCAGAAATTGGCTCTGTTGGTGGAAAGGCACTTGGGGGGATCCTTGACCATACTTTATTAATAATAAAGTATTAGCTGGGTGTGGTGGCTCACAACTGTAATCCCAGCACTTTGGGAGGCTGAGGTGAGAGGATTACATGAGCCCATGTGTTCAAGACCGTCTGAGCAACATGGCAAGACCTTGTCTCTACAATAAATAAAAAAATCAGCCAGACGTGGTGGCGCGTGCCTGTGGTTCCAGTGACTTGGAAGGCTGAGGCCGAAGGATCACCTGAGCCTGGCAGGTCGAAGCTGTGGTGGCTGTGAGCATGCCACTGCACTCCGGCCTGGGTGACAAAGTGAGACCCAGACTAAAGAAAACGAGAAGCTAGGGTTCCAGCACTGCCTGGGGGTGGAGTCTGCTGGGGTTCCTGGTAGCTGGGGAGCCCTGCAAAGCAGCGTCCCTTCCGAATGAGCCAAGCAATGTTCGACAGCCCAGGCTCCAGGGGTGAGGCTCCCCCAGAAGGGAGGCGATGGGTGGTGACTTTGAGCTCCCCCCAATGATAGCGACCTTGAGATCCACCCCAGGGTCTCCCCCTCTGGTCTGCAGGGAAAGGGCAGAGAAGAAGGCTTCTGTGCTACAGATGAGAACCCAAGGCTTACAGGGAGCCTGAACTCTGTCCACGTCCAAGGCCCCGGGACCGGTGTTCACTGCCGTGTCCCCACGCAGACTGATTGTGTCCAACGAACTCTGTCCAATGAACGAAGGTTCACGCACACATGGCTAGTCTCTGGGCTTGAACCCACGCGCGCCTGACTCCCAAACTAGCTGGCTCCAAAAACCTAGGGGACTTGACACTCATTTTGCACCCCTCCCACAGCCCGGCGGGGTGCCTTACACTCGCGTCTGCTCTGTGAGCACCGATACGATGGATGCAGCAGCCAGGCGGGATGTCTGCTCCCCACCAGCAGGGGGCGCACACACATTGCTTCTAGTGGGCTCCTCACCTACCTCCAGAGGCCCCTGCCGCTCTGCCCTCTGATGGAGTGGTGTGTGACACCGAAAGTGCCCTGCCTGAGCCTGGCTGCCTCGCATCCGGGGTTTCCCCACCATGCAGCCTTCCTCAGCAAGCAGCCTCCTGGGACGTGTGGGACCCCGTGTTTACCAGGGCTCCCACACCAGGCCCCTTGCGAGGTCCTTGACACACGTGATCTCATTTCATCATTTGAGGCACTGGTAATATCCATTTCACAAATGAGATTACTGAAGTGCTCTTTGTACCCATTGTGTTTTTAATTTAGGATTTCTTTTTTTTTTTTTTTTGAGTCAGAGTCTCACTCTTTTGCCCAGGTTGGAGTGCCTTAGCATGCTCGTGGCTCGCTGCAACCTTGAACTCCTGGGCCTGGGCAATCCTTCTGCCTCAGCCTCCCAAGGAGCTGGGACTCTGTGTCACCACACCCAACGAATTTTTTGATTTTTTGGAGAAATGAGGTCCTGCTGTGTTGCCCAGACTAGTCTCGAGCTCCTAGGCTCAAGCAGTCTTCCCGCCTCAGCCTCCCGAAGTGCTGGGATTCCAGGCGTGAGCCACAATGCCCGGCCTGGACCCATTTTACACACATGAGACCACTGATGCTTGGGGCTGTTCGGGGGGCTTGTCCCCACGAGGGGTGGGCGGGGCAGCAGGTCCTGGCTGAGGCCTAGGCTTCCGGAGAGGCTGGGTGGGAACGAACACTTCTCAGAAGAGGAATGAGTGGCTCCTGTTCGACTCTGCCCCGGTCCCTGCCTCCCTGCGGAGTGTCACTCTTCCCCACAGCCCTGGGTGGGCCCTGTGCAGGCCTTCCGGGTCCTTGCTGTGCCCACGGGCCCGCAGGGACACTTCCTCTGGTGTCGATTCCAGAGGCTTGGCACGCACTGGGGAGTGTCCTGGGCGGTGTTCCTGGTGGTGAGCAGAGAGAAGGCTTCCCAGCAGATCGCAAGAAGCAATCATTTCCTCCCACCACCCACCCCCAGAGGCTCCCTGGCTTTCCAACTCCTAGCCCCATCCCTCTTCGGTAAATCCTTTGCCTCCCTGAATTCGGGCCACTTCATCCCAGACTGTGTGTGTTGGCTCACGCCTGCAATTCCAACATTTGGGGAGTTCAAAGCAGGAAGATTGCTTGAGGCCAGGAGTTTGAAACCGGCCTGGGCCACATAGCAAGACCACATCTCTACAAACATAAAAGAAAATTAGTTGGATGTGGTGGCGTGTGCCTGTAGTCCCAGCCACTTGGGAGCTGAGGCTGTGTAGATCACTCATGCCCAGGAGGTCAAGGCTGCAGTGAACTGTGATCGCACCACTGTACTCCGATCTGGATAGCAGATTGAAACCCTGTCTCCACCCAAAAAAGAACCCAGCCAGGCACGGTGGCTCACACTTGTAAGCCCAGCACTTTGGGAGGCGGAGGTGAGAGGATTGCCTGAGCCCGGGAGTTCAAGGCCCGCCTTGGCAACTTGGCGAGACCTCGTCTCTACAATAAATAAAAAAATTTAGCTGAGCATGGTCGTGCACGCCTGTGGTTCCAGCTACTTGGAAGGCTGAAGGATCGCCGGAGCCCAGCAGGTCGAGGCTGTGGTGGTTGTGAGTGTGCCACTGCACTCCAGCCTGGGCGACGGAGTGAGCTCCGACTCAAAAAACCCAAAACCAAAAAGCCAAGAAAGAACTCGCTTGCTGCCCTCAGCCTGCAGCCTTGTCTCCTCCCCCAGCTGACTCCTGAAACAGCTGCTGGGCCCCGAACCTGAATTTGAACCTGGCCAGGCCTCTAACTTGCACTATGGCTCAGGGAGGTCACTTCCCCTCTCTGGGCCTCAGTTTCCCCTCTGTCCATGAAGCCTGCCTGGGCAGAGTGGACAGAACCCCTGCTGTGTCCCAGACTCTGTTGCAGCAGCTTGCTTTCTTTCCTTTTTCAAAATGTGGGGTTTTCTGGGGGTGGGGTGGGGTTCGGAGGCAAACAGAAGTTTGTTTGTTTGTTTGTTTGGAGATGAGGTCTCACCATGTTGCCCAGGCTGGTCTTGAACTCCTGGGCCCAAACAATCCTCCTGCTTCAGCCTCCCCAAGCGCTGGGATTACAGGTGCAAGCCAGTGTGCCTGGCCAGCACAGAACTTAATTTTTTTATTTTTTATTTTTTGAGTCAGAGTGCTACTCTGTCACCCAGGCTGGAGTGCAGTGGCATGCTCACAGCCTCCGCTGCCTCAACCTGCTGAGCTAGGCGATCCTTCCACCTCAGCCTTCCAAGTAGCTGGAACTACAGGTGCATGCCACCATGCCTGGCTGATTTTTTTATTTATTGTAGAGATGAGTGTTTGCCAAGTTGCCCAGGCTGGTCTTGAACCCCAGGACTTCGGCAATCCTCTCGTCTCTGCCTCCCAAAGTGCTGGGATTACAGGTATGAGCCACTGCGCCCGGCCAGAACAGAACTTTAAAGCCACGTTGCTTGCATGAAGCACTGTCCACGAAGGGTGGTAGGCAGATTGAGTGTCCGAGCCCAAGCAAGGCTTCCTGAACCTGGCCAGGCAGGGGCTGGGAGGACAGAGGGCTGGAACAGGCTCCCAAGGCGGCTGAGGCTGCCTGGAACCTGTGGCTTCTGCTCCCCATCTCCTCTGGGTTCCCTCGCGGCTCACCCTGAAGCGAGCCACCACCTCCCCCACGCCCTGCTGTGGGTGCCACAGTGTCCTTGCACAGACCCTGCCTATCCCCTGCTGCCAGGGCTGCCCACGACCAGGCAGACGTGAGTCTGGTGGACACTGGTGCAGCTGACCGCTCCTGGAACGAGGCTCAGAAGGGCCATGGGGCTGACCTGGGGCGAAACTCTGTGGCCTGGTCAGTCGGCCAAAAGCCAGGTGGGCTGCCCGGCTCCAGGGCCCCGAAAGACGGGCCTGCCCAAGCCGTAGAGGTCTGGGGGCCTGCTCTAAGCGCTCTTGTGGGGACAGAGCCCTGTGCTTTAGACGAGTCCCAGGCCCTGCTTCACGTCATCCATGTCATCTGGGACCAACAGTTCTGACTCCAAAACCAGGCTCCTCCGGGAGCTACATATCCTGCAGGTCCTCCGTCCCAGGGGTGACCAGGGACCACCCCAGCAGACCAAGTGTGGCTACCTGCAATTAGAAAGCCGCACAGGCAGTGTCAGGCTCTGACGAGGTAAGAAACGGCCTAAGGAGAAAGAGGAACCATTGTCACAGCCCAAGGAGTTCCGGCAGACACTTCCTGACATCATGTCTGAATTTAACTGTCATCGTCACATCTGCTGTCATTCCAGCCCCCACCCCTGAACTGCTCTGACCTTAATTTCTGTCTTCCGTGTTCTCTGGGTGGCTCTTCCATCACTCATGCATTCATCTCAGGACATCTCAGCAGGCAAGTCTTTCATCTTTAAGGACCAACTGCACGCCAGGCACTGTCAGGCACTTTATTTTACTGATTTATTTATTTATAAATTTATTATATAGAGACAGGCTCTCACTATGTTGCCCAGGCTGGTCTTGAACTCCGGGCCTTAAGCAATTCTCCTACCTTGGCCTCCCAAAGTACTGGGATTATAGGTGTGAGCCACCACGCCCAGTCAAATTTGGCACTTTGTTTAGTTTTATTTATTTGTTTGTTTATTTTTGAGTTGGAGTCTCACTCTTCGCCCGGGCTGGAGTGCAGTGACACGCTCACAGCCACGGCAGCTTCGACTTGCTGGGCTCGGGCGGTTCTTCTGCCTGAGACTTCAAAGTAACTGGAGCTACAGATGCCTGCCACCACACCCAGCTAGTTTTTGTGATTTATTGTAGAGTTGAGGTCTCACCAAGTTGTCCAGGCTGGTCTCGAACCCCCGGGCTCAGACAATCCTTTTGCCTCGGCCTCCCAAAATGCCGAGATTACAGGCTGAGCCTGTGCACCCAGCCTTTATTTGATTTTTGAGTTGGAGTCTCCCTCTGTCACCTGGGCTGGTGTGCAGTGGCATGCTCACAGCCTCCACAGCCTCGAATGCTGGGCTCCAGCAATCCTTCCACCTCAGCCTTCCAAGTAGCTGGAACTGCAGGCACGTGCCACCATGCCAATTTTTAAATTTATTGTCGAGATGAGTGCTCACCAAATTGCCCAGGCTGGTCTCAAACCCCTGGACTCCGGCAATACTCTTGCCTCTGCCTCCCAAAGTTCTGAGATGACAGGCGTGAGCCACCACGCCCAGCCAAGTTAGGCACTTTATAAACTTCATTTTATCATCAGGAGGCTTTCGGCTGCAAGTCACAGCAACCTTGGTTCTGCTGGATTGAGCTGGTGGGTCCGTCGTTGAACAATGAAAGCAGTGATGATCCCAGGATGTGTGGTCCAGAGGTGGGCGGCTCCGGGCAGTGACCCAGCTGTTGAACTGCGCCACCAGGGTCGCTCTTTCCACATGTCCGTCGATTCGCTCATCACTGGCGTGTCGGCTGGGTTCTCCAAGGAGCTGCCTTCACGCAGCAAGATGGCTGCTGCGATGCTGGGTCTCACTCCAGACACACGTCATGTTTTTAGATCAAGGAAATGTTTTCTCCTGCCCCCATCACAATCTTGTCGACCAGAACTGAATCACAGATCCATCCCTAAAGAAATCACTAGCAAGCAGAATGGGACACCTAGATTAGTTCAGACGAATCAAGATTTCTCCCCAGGCCAGGCGCGGTGGCTCATGCCTGTCATCCCAGTCCTTTGGGAGGCAGAGGTGGGAGAGGATCGCTTGAGGACAGGAGTTTGAGACCAGCCTGGACAACATAGTGAGACCCCATCTCTACGAATAATAAAAAACGTAGCTAGGCACAGTGGTGTGCACCTACAGTCCCACTAGGGAAGTTGAGGTGGGAGGATCATTTGAGCCCAAAAGTTTAAGGCCGCAGTGAGCTGTGATTTCACTACCGCACTCCAGCCTGGGTGACAGAACAAGATCTTGTCTCTAACAAAGAAAAAAAAAATTCCCTCAAGCCATGTGGAGTGGACAGGGGATTCCTGAAGGAAAAACATATATATATTCGGGGCACTAAAGAAGGAAGCAGGAGTGATGAGTTGCTATCAATCGACAGTGTCTGCCACACAGGTGATTATTGTCATCTCCATCTTACAGATGGGAAAACTGAGACTGAGATGAAGTAATGGCTTAAAGGCACAGTAAGAGGCCAAGTTGCAATTTGAACCTGGAGCTGTTTGACCACAAAGCCCTGACTCTTTCTCTCATAGGATATACCAGGCACAATTGTGTCTCTCCTGGAAATAGGATGTCCCAAGTTTTGGCCGAGACAAGGATGGGAATAAATAGTTCATAGATACATGCACGTCCATATTTCACTGACGATAAAGTTACACTTTAAAATTTGCAGCTGGGCATGGTGGCTCAGCCTGTAATCCCAGCACTTTGGGAGGCTGAGGTGAGTGGATTGCTGAGCCCGCGGGTTCGAGACCCGCCTGGGCAACTTGGCAAGACCTCATCTCTACAATAAATCAAAAAATTAGCCGGGCGTGGTAGCGCGCGCCTGTAGTTCCAGCTACTTGGAAGGCTGAGGCGGAAGGATCCCCGGAGCCCAGCAGGTTGAGGCTGTGGTGGCCGGGAGCGGCCATTGCACTCCAGTCTGGGTGACAGAGTGAGACTCCAACTCAAAAAAATAAAATAAAATAAAATTTGCATTCTGCTGGGTGCAGTGGCTCACGCCTAGCATCTCAGCATTTGGGGAGGCGGACGCAAAAGGATTGCTTCAGCCCAGGGGTTCGAGACCAGCCTGGGCGACTTGGTGAGACCTTGTCCTTACAATACATTTTTTCAAAAAATTAGCTGGGGGTGGTGGCAGTGCCTGCAGTTCCAGCTACTTGGAAGACTGAGGCAGAAGGATTGCCTGAGTCCAGCGGGCCGAGGCTGTGGTGGCTGTAAGTATGCCACCGCCCTCCAGCCTGGGCGACAGAGTGAGCGCCAACTAAAAAAAAAATTGCATTCGGGTATGTTTGACTAGTATTTATTCAGGGCCTTCTAGGTGACTTTGGGGATAGAATTATAAGCTCTAGGTTTGAACTACAACGAATCCCTAAGTGAGAGCGATGTGAACAAATAACTACAACTCTTTGTGATGAAGGCAGATCGCCGCTGAAGCACAGAGCTGGGAAATGCTGGAGACCAATTTCACAGGAAAGGGAAAACTGAGCTGGGTTTGGAAGGATGCATAGGGATTTGCTCAAAGAAGAAGAGGGAGGAAACATTCTCTCTAGGCAGAGAAAAGAGCCCTCAAAGTTACGGGGCTCGAAAGTTCATACTGTGAGCCGGGGTCGGTGGCTCAGCCTGTAATCCCGCGATTTGGGAGGCTGAGGTGAATAGATTGCCTGAGCCCGCGGGTTCGAGACCCGCCTGGGCAACTTGGCGAGATCGCATCTCTACAACAAATCAAAAATTAGCCGGGTGCAGTAGCGCGCGCCTGTAGTTCCGGCTACTTGGAAGGCTGAGGCGGAAGGATCGCCGGAGCCCAGCAGGTCGCGGCTGCGGTGGCCGGGAGCGGCCACTGCACTCCAGTCTGGGCAACACAGTGAAACTCCAACTCAAAAAAAAAAAAAAGAAAGTTCATATTGTGATCAAGGAACAAAAGGAATTTAATATGGTCAGAAAGTAATTGAGGAGGAGGAAGAGGCAGAAAGGAGAGTTGGAGGCAGTCTCTCAGGGGCTTTATATTTTGAGCAAAGGAGTTTGTCTTGATCCTGTAAAGCGCTTGAGAGATTTTTTTGTTGTTGTTGTTTGTATTTTTTCTTTTGAGTCAGGGTCTCAATCTGTTGCCCACGCTGGAGTGCAGTGGCATGATCACGGCTCACCAATGTCTCAAACTTCTGGGCTTAGGTGATCCTTCCACTTCAGCCTCCTGAGTAGCTAGGGATACAGGCGTGCGTCCCCATGCCTGGCTAATTTTTTGATTTTTTGTGGACACGAGGTCTTGCTATATTTCCTAGGCTGGTGTCAAACTCCTGGGCTCAAACAATTCTCCCACCTTGGCCTCCCAGAATGCCAGACCTATAGGTGTGAGCCACTGTGCCCAGCCTCAAGAGCCGTGCACCAGTGCCCACAGCCCTCGGGCCTCATGCGTGCACACCTTCCCGGTGAGCTTTCTGGTTCTGTGTACAGATGTTTCTGACACACATGTGCTTGCAGACTCGTGTGCGTTACTGAGCTCCAACGCATCCACACTGGCATGGGCTGGGAGCCGGCACCACCCTTGGCTGCAACAGCCCAAGGACACCTTTTGCCCATAGGGCAGCCCATGCCTGGGGGGGCCCTGCCCGCCGGTTTAATACCGGCGCCCTGCACCTCTCCTCCTAGATCTCGGCACGTTCTGTCACAGCGCTGCTGAGCTGAGGATGAAGCTCCAGCCCCTGCCCCCAGCTGTTCTCAGACAGTTTCCTGGAGACGGTGCCTCCTCCTCGGCTCGCAGACTGACATCATGGCCGCTGAGAGAGGCGGGAGCTGGCGGCCCGCTGAGCCACGCCCTGGCTTCGACACTTGAGGATGCTCACAGATCTTTCCGGCACTGTGTGCCCTCTGCTTGGCAAGACTCTTGCCCAAGACCTGGCTGTCCCCAGCTTCTCTCTCTGAAAAACATGTTCAGCCCCTCCGGAGGAACTCAAAACACAGACACTCCTCATGCATTTTCCTGGAAACATGCGATAGCTCCAGCCTGGGAAAGCTTCCAGAAGTCTCCCGAAGCAGAGATGATAATAATAATGACAAAAAAGAGGTGAGGGAGGGGAGATGGTCTGGGCCAGCATTCCGGTTGATGCGCATGCAAGGAACAGACTTGGATCCTGGGGACAGGAAAAAGGGCCTTCCAGGTCAATTCAAACATTTGTGCTGTTTTCTTTAAAGGCAATTTCAAAATAGTTGGCCTCCCTAGAATGATTTTTTGGAATCTGCCCAGAGGGCAAAACCTTACCCTTCCGTCCCCCATCTGGAAAGTCTTCACACCAGAGGCCTCGCTCATTCCTGAGCTCTGGCTGAGGAAGGACTTTCCCAGCCTTCCAAGACGCCCTGCCCTCCCTCGGCCGGCCGGCGACCTGTAAGGGTTATGTCTGCTCCACCCCGAGCAGCTGCGTTCCAGCTGTGAAGCTGTTAGGAAATATTTAGGAATCCTCTGGCTGGAAAGGTGAATGGGGACTGCGTCCTGGTGACGGTGGAAGGGCTGGAGAAAAATCTGTAAACACAGAAGCCCAGGAACAAATCTTGACGTGGGCTTCCTTTCCAATTCTGTGGTGCACAGGGGCCAGCCATTAACGTACAGAACACGTTCTACGTGTCTTACGGACACAAGGGCCCGCCTGATCCCCCCTGCTGTGAGATGCCAGGCATGAAACTCAGATGTATTTGTGAAGATTCCACTTACTCACCATCTCTCATCTTTTTAAAGCACAACATTTTGCTCAAAACAAGCCTTTGGAAAACAGCGTAAACAGAACCTTCCTTTAGGAATCTGCCAGCTGATCTCGACTGCTGCTAGCAGGTTCCAGCAGCCAGGCGGAGGCAGAAGTTGGCATTCCTGGTCCTTCCATCCCAAAGATGGTGTCTTTGCCTGAGGTTCAGCCAGGGAGAGGGGCCCTTGGAGATCAGCAAGTGTCTTTTAAAAACACAGAAGGCCGGGCGGTGGCTCACACCAATATTCTCAGCACTTTGGGAGGTGGAGGAAGGAGGACTGCTTGAGCCCAGGAGTTCGAGACCAGCCTGGGCTACACAGTGAGACCTTGTGTCTTTTAATAATAATAATAATAATAATAATAATAATAATAAGCTGGTCGTGGTGGCTCATGCCTGTAAACCCAACACTTTGGGAGGCAGAGGTGAGAGGATTGCCTGAGATCAGGGGTTTGAGACCAGTCTGGGCATCTTGGCGAGACCTCATCTCTACAATAAATCAAAAAATTATCCGGGTGTGGTGGCGCATGCCTGTGGTTTCAGCTACTTGGAAGGCTGAGGTGGAAGGACTGTCTGAGCCCAGCAGGACGAGGCTGCAATGGCCATGAGCGTGCCACTGCACTCAAGCCTGGGAGACAGAGTGAGACCCCCGCCTCCAAAAAAATAATAATAATAACAATATTAACAGAAGACAGCCAGATGGGGCAGAGCTGAGCAAGTGAAGTGACTTTCCTGGCAGCTGAAGCCCCCAGCAGCTGTCAGAACTACTGACACCAAGCTCTGCTGGTTTCTGCAGACTCAGCTTTGCCCTCTGGGACGGCACTGTGGACATCCAGGTTAATGACCGTCCCCTCCCACTGCCTAGTTCTAGGACAGCCTGCAGCACCTGCCTGGCAATATGCGGTCTTCTCCAGACCATTGACCTTCCTGGCTCTTGAGATTCTGAACCTTTTGCTAGCATCAACAGTCATCCAGTCAGACAGCAAAAATTCATCGCCATGGGTATGCTCTGAAAATCTAGTCTCCAGGGTGGGGGATTCCGTGTAGGCCCACCATTCATTTTCAGCGCTGAAAGCAGACACGGAAGATTAGGAGCAGAGGTGGTGATCTGTGTCCCAGGGGGCCACCCAGCTATGGGGTCTCTCTCTGAACGTTTTCCAGCTCCTGTTGTCCCACTTCAAACACTCCCTACCCCCCCCACCTTTTAACACCTCCAGGGCCACAGCCACCACTGACACCCCCTGCCCCCGCCAGCCCCCCACCCACTTCTCAGCCGCGTCCTTGCAGGGGGCGGCCTCCATGGTTGCCAGGGTGTGTGTCTCCACTCACCCTGCTGCAGCATCCCTTGTGGCTTTGGGACCCTACGAGGAAAGCACCAGGAAACCCCGAAACATTCTCCCTCCTGAAAACAATGGCTTCCAGCATCTGTGCCAGACACACTCATGGCACCAGAAATAGACTCATCATATCCTCTTTTGCAACATCCAGGAATTTGGTGAAACTCATCATCTTTCAGGTTACCGATAACGCAGGTCTGAAACTGAAACAGGAAGGAACACGGGCTGAAAAAGCTTTTATCCAGCCCACAGCATTTCTCTCTCCAGATGCAAGATCTTTTTTTTTTTTCCAGCAGTACTTTGGTGGGGTTAAAATTAGCTGGCAGCATTCTGGTCACATGCTAGACAACAAAACAAAAGAGAGTTGTTCCCCTGCCGCTCCTGAGCTGGCCACGCCAGGCCTTCAAATCCCTGGCCTTCTGGAGGCCGGCTCTGCAGGCCCTGGTACCAAGGGGCCACACCCCACCTCCCGCTCCCATCATCACCCCTGCCGCATCAGGGAACACGGACAGTGTCGCAGCTGTGGGGAGTCTCGGGGCTGGTCTCCGTCTGGGAAGGCCTTCAAAGTCCAAAATGCTTCTGCGAATCTTCTCCCTGAAGCCAGCAAATAAGCTAACAACATGAGGATGTCCAGAGGAAAGAAAGTGTCTGGTGAACGTGCGTTCGTGGGCTCTGGGGGCAGTTGGCTGCCCTTGGCGTGATTCAACACAACAATAGCGCATCTGAGCTTAGGTGGCAGGCATTTTGGGGTAGATTCTTTATCGCTGGACCCTGATGACAGGGGCACATCATGCCCTCCTTTGTTTTTTCAGTTTAAAACTGTCACCAGAAGCCCCGTATTAAAAATGCAGCCTCTGATTCACATACAGTCAGAAAACATGCCTTGTGCTCAGTACAGAAACATGTCCGTCAACCTGGGGAAGGAATCACCACCACGAAATATGCCTTTGGCTTGCCAGAGCTTAGCAGCTGCCAGAGCCAAAAACCCAGCTGCCTGGACTTTCTGGGGAAGGGGGAGGGGTGCTTTCTGGATCACCTGATTTCTGCCTCCAACCCTAGTTTAATTCCAAACTGAAACCCATCTCGAAACGTCTCAAGGGCCAACTGCTCTTAAAAATTACGTTTTTAGCCAACCCTTCAGCTCTGTGCCTGCTGGCAAGGTGAAGCAGACGGCTGTTGTGGGTTCCTTTATTTATTTGGAAGGGGCTGCTGTGGAATCAGGAAATTCCAGTGAGACGGAGTGCATTGCCCAGGCCAGAGTTGCCTTGACAGTCTTGAACAGACACCCAGGGAGAGGCGGGCGCACAGACACAGCAGCTAAGCCCCAGGGACTTGGAGCGTTCTCGGCCTTCCTCCTGTAAGGGCCTCCACATGGGCCGCGCACTTAGGAAGAAACCCCTCCCAGGGTTCAACATTCTGTGGGGTTGAGGGTCTGTGGGCGCCCGTGAGTGTGGGGCCCATGTTCCCACTCTGACCAAAGGGCCTCACAGACACAACAGGTCCCTGACTCGCCTTTCACGAACAGAAATCCCCACTGCCCCCCATGCCCAGCACAGAAAGTCCTCTCTAATGAACAGACACCATCTTTCAGCGGAAGAGCCTCAAGGTGTTAAAAGTATATAAAGGCCTGAAAGCCGAAACCCTGGGTAAACAGCGTGCCGACATATATTTAGCAGAAAATCTTGAAAGCCACAGGAAAAACCCGTTCCCTTCCCGGGATGTTAAGGCAGGCTTGGGTTCAGGAAGCCTTCAGGAAATCGTGAGCCGAGAAGGAATACCGCTCACCTCTCTCACCCCCAATGTAAATAAATCACGAAACCTCTTTGCTTTCCATAGGCCTCGGCTAGAGTGGAATATTTCATTTTTTCCCCCATTAAACAGGCCACCCAGAGAGCTGGCATTATAGGCCTGAAAATACACCAAATCTGAATGTGCTCTTCTGTTTCTGTATGTTAAATCAGACTATGTCTCAAATGGCAGTTTGTGCAAACAGGGGGGGCGGGTTCCAGACGTGCAGCCTCACAGTCACCTGAAATCACAGCCTGAGTGACTGACGCCTGTGTTCACCTTGGATCACCCGGTGTCTTGTCTCCGACAGGACTATACCCGTACCCTCTGTCACTGCTGCCCAGGGTGGTGTCATCGCCATTCTAAAGGCCCCTGCTTCTGAGGGACTGGGCTTCCCAGAGGTCCTGCCATCTCCGTGGGGCCGGCAGCGAGGGAGCCAGGGAAGGACAGGCAGCCTCTATCCCCAAGATGGAGACTGCGTGATGTAAGTGGCTGGCTACACTATCTGGCGTCCTTGCAGTTTTAAGTTGCCAGCTCAATATTATTAAAAAGATAAAATACACGCAAACTGTGCAGAATGCAGAGCTGCTGTGTTTACATCCGGGTTTTGATGACTCAAAGCCTTACACTTGGGCTTGCTGAAAAGCTCTATTAAAAACACAGCTTTGTGAAAGCCCCCAGGGAGCAGGAGGAAGGGGGGAGGGAGGGGGGAGGGAGCGGGGAGAGGGAGGGTGACCCACCCGAGGACAAAGGACGGTGCTCAGACCTGTGCCCCCGGCTGGCACGGAGGACCAGGGCAGTGCTTGGAGGCTAACCTCCCCTGAGCTCGGGAGCCAGAGCGGGGAGGGTTAACCTTTTTCCAGAACATTTATTTCACCATCTCACTGACTGGAGGGAGGAGGGGCGGGCGGGAGGGGGAGTGAGAGCCTGCCGAGCTGAGAGGCTGCGGATCACAAGGCCATTCTGATAGCCTCCTGTCCCCATGGCAACTGCAATGGCATTTATCAGTTCCTTCTGCGCACCGGCACAGCAAATCTGCATTGCACATGGCAGGCTTCCAGCATTTCAAATGAAAGAGCACTTTGAACGGCTGCCAAGTTTGGAAGCAGCAGAACTGTCAGGGCTGCTTAAAGCTGGCAGTTTCTACTGGGGAGGTTTTCGCTTCCCAGAATCCTCCAGGTCTGGCCCGCTGCCAAGTACTTAGCGGAAGCTAAAAAGTAACTCGCTCCTCCTCCCCTCCCCCTGCTCACACTCCCCCTCCACACTATTCACCGCAGTGCTCTCAAAATTTTCCACATGTCCTGTGTCACCAGTGCAGACTGTACAATGGAAACCAGAACACTGGCTGCCCACGACCCGGCTTTTATTAATAATTTGGGGGGAGGGAGGGGACTTGGGATCCGACACCGACAGCCTGACGGTCCGGGCACAGGGTCTCTGCTGTACCTGCCCCAATCCCATAGCCACTGGGTGTGAACGCATGTGGGGTGGGTGCCTTTCAGCCTTAAAAACACGGTCATAAAAATAAAACTCAAGCAGCTTCGGAACAAAAAACACCCTGGGGTCCTGGGGAGGAGGGGTGGGTTTCGGATGGGCGGGCTGGAGCTGTGTTTAGGATGGGCAATGGAGGTCTTGCAGGCATTGCTCAGAACCGGCATTTCTGTAAGCTGTGGGGAAGAGGGTTGTCATGGAGAGCAGACCGTTTCTGGAGCGTTTCTTGAGTCTCTCAGATGTCATGGCGAAAGCTCTGAAGCCACCAGTGGGGAGGGAGTTGGGGGTGGTTTTCAATGGAAAGTTTACCAGATAACTTCTGACCATCACGCACAACCCAGAGCACAAAGGCTTCTACCGGCAGAAAGTGGAAATTGGCATCGTATGCACTGTGCTGATTTTTTTTTTTTAATGAAAATCTACACTGAGATCAAGGGCTTGAGCTTTATTTTCAGCACAAATAGAATGAAAATTGTCTGCCGCTTAGGCGGTTGGATGGAGTTCAGGAAAACTATGTCTGGCATTAATTCCAAAGTGGAGGTTTTGGTTCAAGCGAGGCCCATTAATTTCAGTAAACTGTTTTCACTCGTCCAGATCCTGCTGTGCAAGGACTATTTATTACCTTTTGCTAACCTGATGTCTGCAGAGTTGTAAAGCAAAGGGGAAAAAAATCCAGGGTGACGATATCTATATTTTGCATCAAATGGGCTTTGCGCTTCCCTTTGGGGGCCATGTTTTATAGGGAGTTTTCTATCTCTGGCTTTTTTTTTTTTATCAGTGCCAATTTAAAAAAAAATCCATCTTGCAATGAATTTAAAAAAAATCCTGATGGAGCGAAATCTGGCTAGAGCAAATACTCACCTCCTGCCCCCTTCAGAGGGCACCTCCCAGCCACAGGGATGTTCTGTGTGCCTGTCCTCCGGGCTGTGGAGATGGTGCAAAGCCCTGACAAGATTCACCCTGACGATCGGGTCTGAAATATACCAAGACCGTCAATTTTGGCATTCGTTCTCCCTTGGGAATTTTACTAGCTGCCTTAGAAGAGCACATATATGACTTACCCCCCCACCTCTCTTTTTCATGCCTCCTCTCTTCATTCCCCGCTCCCCCAGTCCATCTTGATGTCGTTTCAAAGAGAAGAATGAAAAGGGGGATTTGTCAGGCAGCCCCAGTCCGGTTTGAGTGTGTCTTGCCAGGCCAAGAACACACACACACACACACACACACACACACACACACACACACGCACACGCACACACACCAGCTGAGAATGTTAATCAGAATTAAAAGCCAGTCAGTACTATTAAAGCATCAAACATGAAGACCTAGAGGAGGGGAATTAGGAGGGGAATAAGGGTGGGCACAGAGGGAATGGGACTGAAATAAGTCAGTCCTCTGTGCTGACTTACCAAAATAAAGGGGGGGGAGCAGTGTGTCACATGCATTGGTCTTTGCTTTTTACTTCCCCCACCTCTCCCCCACACTTCCCCCCCACACGCCTCTCCTTGCCCCAACACAGCCAAGTTTTGTGCCATTCCCAAGTGTGATTAATCTCTGGCAGAGGCCAGAAACAGGAGTAGGTTTCTTGGCTGCCCGTTCTGATAAACAATCTGTTCTTGGGAAGAGTAGGTGAGGGGGGCTGGGGGGTGGGAAATCTGCGGGCATGAGAAGGAGTGGGTAGAGGAGAAGGAGGAGGGGAGGGGCAGCCGTGAGGCCAGCCCCAGTGAACTCTGGCAGAGACCTGCCCAGAAAATGCAAGCGCCCCTCCTTCAGGGCGTGTGGTTTGGGGTGGGTCAGGTTTCCTGGCCCTAAGAATGTGAGCAGACAGTGGATCCTTTCTTGCTGCCAGTTCGCAACATCCAGGGACTGTCCAGTGGACACCCAGGGCTGTGGAGGAGGGGTGGAACCCATCTACCCCGAGGCTTCAGGCCCAATGCTCTGGGCATTACAGACCAGGGGTACATGTGCATAGAGACTGCTTGACCAAGAGGGAAGCCGAGGCAGCCATGGGAAAGGCTGGTTGAGGGTGATGGTGATAAGAAGCACTTTAAGCCAGACATGGTGGCTCACGTGTATAATCCCAGCACTTTGGTAGCCTGAGGCAAGAGTATTGCCTGAACCCAAGGGCTCAAGACCAGACTGGGCAACTTGGCAAGACCTCATCTCTACAATAAATCAAAAATTAGCTGGGCGTGGTGGTGTGCGCCTGTGGCTCCAGCTACTTAGAAGACTGAGGTGGAAGGATCACCTGCGCCCAGCGGGTCAAGGCTGTGGTGGCCATGAGTGTGCCATTGCACTCCAGCCTGGGCAACAGAGTGAGAGTTCGACTAAAAAACATATATATATAAGCCGGGCTTGGTGGCTCAGCCTGTAATCCCAGCACTTTGGGAGGCTGAGGCAAGTGGATTGCCTGAGCCCGCGGGTTCGAGACCCGCCTGGGCAACTTGGCGAGTCCTCATCTCTACAATAAATCAAAAATTAGCCGGGTGTGGTAGCGCGTGCCTGTAGTTCCAGCTACTTGGAAGGCTGAGGCGAAAGGATCGCCGGAGCCCAGTAGGTCGAGGCTGCGGTGGCCAGGAGCGGCCACTGCACTCCAGTCTGGGCGACAGAGGGAGACTCCAACTCAAAAAAAAAAAAAAAAAAAAAAAAAAAAATATATTATATATATATATACATACTTAAAGCTGAGGCCAGGAAGCCAGGCGCCTGTAGTCCCAATGTTTTGGGAGGCTGAGGCAGGAGGATCACCAGGAGTTTGAGACCAGGCTGGGCAACATAGTAAGAACCCCATCTCCATTTAAAGACAAATAAACAATAAAACAAGAAGTGTATTAAAGTGGGACGGAAAAAGCCATAAGTTGTTCAGAACAAAGGGGGAGGCTATTCTGTGGCACTGGAGGTCACCAGGATGAAACTGCAGGCCAGCAGGCGGGCTGCGGGGGTGGTGCAGGTGGGGCTACGGGGTGGACAGCCAGGCAGAACGACTGAGGAGGTGGGGAGAAGAGTCGGTGGAAAAGGCGGAAGGCTGTCCATGCTGGGAGACACCACCAGGGAGGACGCAGTGGCACCCAAGAAAAGGTGAACAGTCGGCCACCTTTGGGAAAGGCAACAGCAAAATATTCACCAAGGTGAGAAATCTGCTTCTTCTCAGTCTGAAAGCAAATCCATGTCTCACCCTCTGTCTCTCCGCCCCACCCAACACACACACACACACACACACACACACACACACACACACACACACACTGCTCGCGCCTGCCTGCTTCCAGGGAGCCTCTGCAGGCTTGATCTCCTTGGGATTTAATTACTTGAAAATGCTGAACAAAAAACCTGTAATTACACCCTTAGTCCCTGCCACTGAGGCCCAGGACACTTCCTGCCTAGTTTTGTCTTTTGAAGAAGAGGTCATTGCCTCTTTTCTTTCCAAATTGGCCAAAACAACAAAAAAGAAGTAAAAGCTCCAAATAAATCCACCTGCTCCTGCTTTGCTTCCACCACCAGGGATTTGGGGAGCGGCAGTGTGGGTTTCTGGAGGGATGAGAAAAAACCAGCCTAACATTGCTGTTGTCTTTCTCCTGCTCTTAGGCCAAGAGGCTGGCTTGTCGGTCTGCCCAGAAGGACACAGAGATGCTAGGCTGGCGCCACCAGGAAAGCACCCCCAAGAGCTGGACGGACAGTGGACAGGGCTTAGCTGCAGGCCTGACATTCTACCTGTTTTAGCTCGGAGGGCTTTGTGCTGGAAAGGAGACCAGGTTGCAGCATCTGGCCTTCCTACAGCCCTGGGTGTTCACACACATTTCACAGAAGTAAGGAGAAGAGGTTTTAATATCGACCTTTGACAGGTGAAGAGACCTGTCAAAGGCCCAGAGTGAATAAATAGATTGCTCTCAGTCAGGCATGTGGCTGGCGGGAGTGTTGACAAGCTCTGCCTCTAATGACTTTTGGGCAATTGCATCAGGAAAGTAGGACACCTAGGAGAAAATGGGAGCTTCTAGATTCTGCGCTGGAGCTAGTCTGGTTTGGTTCATCCAGCTCTAAGATAGAAAGTGCTCTCCAGGCTGGGCTCAGTGGCTCACCTTGTAATCCCAGCAATTTGGGAGGCCGAGGCAAGTGGAATGTCTGAGCCCGTGGGTTCAAGACCCACTTGAGCAACTTGGCGAGGACTCATCTCTACAATAAATCAAAAAATAGCCGGGCATGGCAGTGCATGCCTTAGTTCCGACTACTTGGAAGGCTAAGGCGAAAGGATCACCATCACCGCAGCCCAGCAGGTCGAGGCTGCGGTGGCCAGGAGTGTGCCACTGCACTCCAGTCTGGGTGACAGAGTGAGACTCCAACTCAAAAAAAAAAAAAAAGAAAGTGCTCTCCAATAAATTGTTGAATAATGGAATGAATGACAAGTTGAGGAACTGGGGCACAGAAGCCCACCAGGTCATCCAGTAGCCAGAGGTTAGCTTTGAACAGTTCCACACTTAGGACCCATCAAGTTTAGAGCCTCTGGGACTCAGGTGAAAGTGTGGTGGTCTTCTAGATGTGTCTGTCACCTTGTTCCCTGGCTTTCTAGTTCAAATGAGGCCTTGGCCAGGCTTGGTGTCAGGGCTTTATGTCTCTCGTAGACTAGAAGTGTTTTTTTTTTGAGAAAGAGTCTTGCTCCATTGTCCTGGCTGGAGCGCAGTAGTGCAATCATAGCTCACTGCAGCCTTTAACATCTGGGCTTAGGCAATCCTCCCTCACCTCAGTCTCCTGAGTAACTGGGGCTACAGGTGTCTAATTTTTAAAATTTTTCATAGAGATGATGTCTTGCTATGTTGCTCAGGCTTGTCTTGAACTCCTGGCCTCATGCAATCCTCCTGCCTGGGATCGCAAAGTGGGGACTACAGGTGCACGCCACTGTGCCCACAGGCTAGAAAGGCTTTAAGATCTGCAGCCTGACATGGTCACCAACTGGCCCCCAGCCCAAGTACAGGATGAAGCCTATTGTGTGAGTGTCCAGTTCCTGTGACCCAAATTAGGTGAGAACGAAGGGTTGTGTTATGAATGTTGGCTCTGGAAAGAAGTCCATTCTTCTGGCAAATGCAGCTCTCTATTTTCCTCCTTCTTCTTCATCGTTCAGCCTGAGGTCTTCCTCAGCTGTGTACATTTATTTTAATTTAATTTAATTTTATAAGCCGGGGAACAGTAGCTCACACCCGTAATCCCAACACATTGGGAGGCGGAGGTGAGAGGATTGCCTAAGCTTGGGTTCAAAACCAGCCTGAGCAACATGGTGAGACCTCATCTCCACAATAAAAATTCAGCTGGGCGTGGTAGCACGTGCCTGTGGTTCCAGGAAGGCTGAGGCAGAAGGATCACCTGAGCCCGGCAGGTCAAGGCTGCAATGGTCGTGAGTGTGCCACTGCACTCCAGCCTGGGCAACAGAGTGAGACTCTGGCTCAAAAAAAATTGTAGGCCAGGCGTGGTGGCTCACAGCTAGGATCCCAGCACTTTGGGAGAATGAGGTGAGAGAATTACCTGAGCCCACGGGTTCAAGACTTGCTTGGGCAACTTGGTGTGACCTCAACTCTACAATTAAAAAAAAAAATTTAGCCGGGCATGGTGGTGCATGCCTGTAGTTCCAGCTACTTGGAAGGCTAAAGTGGAAGGATCGCCTGAACCCAGCAGGTTGAGGCTGTGGTGGCCGTGAGTGTGCCACTGCACTCCAGCCTGGATGACAGAGTGAGACTCTGACTCAATAAAAAAATTGTATTTTATTCTGAGTCAGGATCTCACTCTGTCACCCAGGCTGGAGTGCAGTGGCATGATCATGGCTCACCACAGCTTTGACCTTCTGGGTTCAAATGATCCTCCTGCCTTAGCCTCCCAACTACTTGGGACCAAAGGCCTGTGCCACCACACCCGGCTAATAATTGTGTACATGTATTTATTTATTTATTTTTAAAGCAGAAGTTTATTAAGAAGACAGAAAGTCTCCTGCAGAGGGAGGGAACCTGAAAGATGGTTGCCCTATGTACTTTTTTTTTTTTGATTCAGAGTCTCACTCTGTTGACCAGGCTGGAGAACAGTGGCATGCTACACTCACGGCCACTGCAGCGTGGAATTGCTGGGCTCCGGCGATCCTTCCGCCTCAGCCTTCCAAGCAGCTGGAACTATAGGTGCACGCTACCATACCTGGCTAATTTTTTGATTTGTTGTAGAGATGAGGTCTCACCAAGTTGCCCAGGCTGGTCTCAAACCCCTAAACTCTGGCAATCCTCTCACCTCAGCCTCCCAAAATGCCTCGATCACAGGCTTGAGCCACCATGCCCTGACTCCTGTGTACATTTTTTTTTTTTTTTGAGTTGGAGTCTCACTCTGTCACCCAGACTGGAGTGCACTGGCTCATTCTCGGCCACCACAGCCTCAACCTGCTGGGCTCCGGCGGTCCTTCCACCTCACCCTCCAAATAGCCGTAACTACAGGCACATGCTACCACGCCCGGCTACTTTTGATTTATTGTAGAGATGCGGTCTCGCCAAGTTGCCCAGGCGGGTCTCGAACCCGCAGGCTCAGGCAATCCACTCTCCTCGGCCTCCAAAAGTGCTGGGATTACAAGCTGAGCCACTGAGCCCGGCCTCCTGTGTACATTTAAAATATAGCTTGGCCAGGCACAGTGGGTGACTCACACCTGTAATCCCAGTGCTTTGGGAGGCCAAGGCAGGAAGATCACTAAAGGACAAGAGTTCCAAGACTAGCCTGGGCAACATAGCAAGACCCCTGCCTCTACAAAACAAACAAATTAATATTTTTAAAATGCGGCTATCCTGGTAAGGGTATCTCAGTAAGTTCCTAAATGCTCCAGTGAATTCTAGAGTTTCAGATTTTCCTCTCTCACCTCTGCGTGGGACCAAGGTATAGAAAAGCCAGGGAAGGCCAGGTCTGGTGGCTCATGCCTGTAATTCCAGCATTTTAGGAGACAGAGGCGAGAGGATTGCCTGAGTCCAGGGGTTCAAGACCAGCCCGGTCAACTTGGTGAGATCTCGTCTCACAATAAATCCAAAAATTAGCTGGGCATGGTAGCATTTGCCCATAATTTCAGCTACTTGGAAGGCTAAGGCGGAAGGATCACCTGAGCCCAGGAGGTGGAGGCTGGATCGAGGCTGTGGTGGCTGTGATTGTGCCACTACACTTCCAGCCTGGGTGACAGCGTGAGACTCCTACTCAAAAAAAAAAAAAGAAAAGAAAAGTCAGGTGGGGTGGCGCAGGCCTGTAGTCCCAGCTACTCGGGAGACTGAGGAGGAAAGATCTCCTGAGCCCGCGAGGTTGAGGCTGTGGTGAGCCCTGATCATACCATTGCCCCCAGTCGGGAAGAGAGAAAATGTTTTCAGGGGTGTCAGGGAAGCAAAGCTACCTAATTTTGCTTCAGAGCTGGATAGTGATTAACTTTAACTCCAAAATAACCGGAGCTAATTTATGTATAACTTTGCATCTACTGGAACATTGCCCTGTAAACGCCTGTGGGGAGAGGGCTGTTCCTTTCTTGCAGTTTCTCAGGCTCACCTGGGACCCTCAAAAGGCTGGCTGCTAGCAGGATGAAAGAAGGAATGACCGGTTTACAGCCAGAAAACCTGGTTCCCAGTGATTCTGGACCGGTGTTCCTCATCTCTGCAGGAGATTGAGGAATATAACGCCTACCTCACAGAGTTAGTGTGGCGATTGGTGAAATGTCTGGGATGCACTTTGGCACCCTAGACAAATGCTGGTCATTATGCTGTTAACAATCTCTTACATTTGATTAAACACATTAGATTGTCTTCCACACAGACCAACTGGGCAGGCAAAGGGGGCAGTGTAACTGTTGCCGTATTTTATGGATGAAGAAACCGAAGTTCAAAAAACAAAAAAAAAAAAAAAAAGAAAAAGAAATCGAAGTTCAAGTGATTTGCTCAAGTTCACATAGCTATTCAGGGTCAGCCAAGTCCAAGTTGAACAAGATAATGTCACTAGGTACCCATATGCTAAGCGTCTGCCCTCCCTCCCTCCTTCTCTCCCTAGTGTTGGCTTGAATTACCCAGCTCAAGCACGCCAAAATATGTGACGGTGCTAGCCCATCCACCTCAACCAGGGACAACACGGGTGGCCGTCCCTGCGCATCTGACCTGACCGAGGGATGGCGCGGCTGCAGGGAGGGCTTCCCGCCTGAGGCCCCGCCAGCCCCAGCAGGAAAGCGCCGGCGGCGACGGGTCTCCGAGGCCAGACGATGGAAATCCCCAGCTCGGCGCGGGCCAGTGGGAACTGGCCGGCACTCCAGCTCCCCGCAGAAGCCCAGGCGCGCGCGGCGCGGGGTGACAGGGGAGGCCCGGGGCCCGGGGTTTGCGCGCCTGTGGCCTGGACGGCCACGCCGCCGGGCTTTCTGCCTACTCTTGCCGTCCAAGGCTTCCTTCCTCGCCTCTCCCCTTTTTGGGGGTGTGGGTATTTTTTTAAAAAACCCAACTGGGTCAGTGAATAGCACCCTTGTCTGGCTCTTCCTTATTTTTTTCCTCTAGGCCTGGTTCCTGGGCGACTCATTCCAGGGTTCCTTTATTTTTGGATTAAAACAACAACAACAACAACAACAACAACAACAACAACAACCCACACACCAGTTTTTGCTGAGGACAGCGCAGGGCTTCCCCGTGCCCTGGCACACTGGTATCGAGAGGAAGCGGGAGGAGCAGGAACCCGACGCGACTCCCCTCTGCCCTTCTGCCCTCCCTGTTCCCGCCCCTCCAGGAAGAAAGCAGTCAAAGATCCGAGGGTTCGCCGCGGCCCGGGTGCCAGCACCAGCCACCCCCACCCACCCCCGCCTTTTCCTTCCACCCGATTCTGCACGGAGCGCCCGGCAGCCCGCGCGCCCCAGGCTGGGCAGGTCCTGGCGGGCGGCGCGGGCGGCGGGAGCTCCCCTCCCCAGGGCTTCGCGGCGAATCACGTTGTTCCTGGGATTTCACGCCTGAGTGGCTCTTGCGTAACCCTACGCCCTAGCCTAGTTAAGGTTGTGTGTGTGTGTGTGTGTGTGTGTGTTGTGTGTGTGTGTGTGTGTGTGTGTGTGTGTGTGTGTGTGTGTGTGTGTGTGTGTGTGTGTGTGTGTGTGTGTGTGTTAATACCAGGATTAATCCTTTAGGGAAAGGCGAGTGCTTCCGCCCGGGAAGCGGCGGGGAGTCAATGCGTAAATCACCCTGCCGCCTCCATCCTCACCTCCACTGGCCCCGCGCGCGTCTCTGCAGGCCCGGGGCTCAGGCCGCGCCTCCGGTACTCCTGGCGCGCGTGGATCGGAGGCCTTGGACAGGCCCGAGAACTGCCAACCCAGAACATCGACTCCGAGGAGCCTCTCGCAGGCCCAAGAACTGGGTCCCGCTCTCCGCAGAGCTGTTACCAAAAAAGGCCTCTCTCGCCGGAGCGCTTGGCGGCGCGCGCTGCAGCGGGGTGACGCGAGGTTCAGCCCGGGCCTCCTCAAAGGCTGAGCCAGCTGGCTGCAGGAATGCCAGGCCAAGAGCACCCCCGCCCGCTCCCCCCTCAACCCCGCCCCATCTCGGCCACTAAACGGCGGGGGCCAGGGCGGGAGGGAGACTGCAGGGAGCTGCGAAGTGCGTGGGTGCCTGGCGACCTTTTTACCCCCAGCGTTGGGCTGTGGCGCTCTGGAAGGGCCAACTGGAAAGCTGACCTTTTGCTCCAGTTTAGAGTGGGGTTCTCTGAGGATGCCAGTCCAGATGGCAAGCTGGGGGAGACGGCAACAGTAGGAAGGGACTTTGGAAAGACGGCGCAGCTAGTCTCTGTCTTCCAGACCCCACGACAGTTCTGTGCGTCTCTGCACCTGGTGTCTTAGGGTGAGAGCCCCCTGCACCCATTCTCCAAATCCAGCCCAGTTTCTTTCCAACATGGCTGCAATATAGTCGCATGAGGCTCTAATGGGGGGCGGGGGGAGTGGGGGAATCCATCTCCAAAACACCGGAGTTCCTGCCTTTCACACATCCCCAAACGGCCATCTCAGGCAACCAGTGAAGGAGCAGTTTATCACCACCAATGATGGTGATCCTTTGGAGGGGAGGACATGGAGCGAGCTGTGCTTTTTAAATGAAAGGATTACGAGTCTGTAATGGAAGTCTGTTTAAATGCACGTTCATTTCTAGCTCAGTGTGTCTGAAGGCACCCCGGCATGCGTGTGTATATATATCTCCTTTAGTAACAGTGAGACAGAGACAGACAGGGAGATGGAGACATATGTGTGTGCATACCAAACATAACGCGATGACATAGAATCCAGCTCGCAGGCTGTAGCAGCCCGGCTACCGGGTGGTGGCTGAGGAGCTATTTCCCCAGGATTTTTGGTTTAATAAAGGGAAGGACTGGATAAATATGAATGTAAACAAATGGGTCACCCTGCCCACCAAAGCCAAGGTGCCCCAGACTGGCAGGGAAGCCGAGCCATTTCCCAGCCCTGTGGTGTGACTCTCCACCGACTGGCTCCAGGGTCGCTGTGGCATGGGGCGGGCTGGAGGCCGGGTGGGTGAGGCGGTGCTCCCCAAGCAGCTCTTTGCTCAGTGTCTGAGCCAGCAGGCTGGAGAAAGTTTATTATTGCTCTGAAGTGCACAGTGAGCTCACTGTTTTGCAGAAACAGAAATCTGGCTGCTTTGAGATGAAAGAGGGGCTCCCTAGGGCTCTTCCTTCCCCCTTCCTCTGTATCTTTAAAACCTCCTTTCCTTCGCACTGCCCCCCCTCCAGAATGAGTATGAGATCGGGGTTCTGGGGAGCACTGGGTTGGAGAACAGGCTCTGGAGGTCAAGTGTCAAAATGAAAATAAGCATTTTTTGTTTCTTCATCCAAACTTTATTGCAGTGAGTAGAAACAGCAGTGATGAGAATAACGGTCTTTACATTGCATGTAATTGACAAAGTACTTACACGTGTTAACCAGTTACAGCACCGACACCAGCATCAGTACCGATCATCACCAGCACTTACTGGCGGCTTCCTGTGAGTCTGACACTGCTCTACATACTGTAGGGCGTATGTAGGTTACAGTCTGTGGCAGTGGCGGATCTATGACTGCTGTATATAGAAGAGCTCCGTGGCACAATCTGCTTGAAAGGGGAGGCTGGGTTGGTTGTGAGGGTGTATTTACATAGCACTTTACATAAGATTGAATGGAACACCAAATCAATTGGGCTGATGGACATTTGGAGCTCCGAAAGCCCCTTCTGGGAGCCTAAGCATGTCAAAGCCGCCTCCCAAATCCGATTTACTGGTTTTGGGTCCCACACCTCCATCTCCACTGGCTGAGGGCCGGTTACATAGCTCTTTGCTCTTCTGGTGTGTAAAATGGTGTTAATAGGATCAACCGTGTAGATAATATTAAGGGATTAATAATATAGATAATATACCCTTAATAATACAGATAGGCCGGGCATGGTGGCTCACGCCTATAATCCCAGTACTTTGGAAGGCCAAGGTGAGAGTATTACCTGAGCCCATGGGTTCGAGACCCACCTGGGCAACTTGTCGAGACCTCATCTCTACAGTAAATTTTAAAAAATTAGCTGGGCATGGTGGCGCGTGCCTGTAGTTCCAGCTACTTGGAAGGTTGAGACAGAAGGATCTCCTGAGCCCAGCAGGTCGAGGCTGTGGTGGCCACGACATCCAGCCTGGGCGACGGAGGGAGACTCCTACATCATCATCCTCATCATAACAACAACAACAATAATAAAGATAATATTAAGGGTGACCCAAGCAAACCATCTAGTTTTCTAGGTGTTTGTCCCATGGCAAGCCTTGGTAAGAGCTGTCTCTTATTGGAACAAGAAACAAACTGAACCTGAAACCACCCTAATAAGTTGGGAGCTACTATTCCTTTTTAAAAATTTTTTTTGAGTCAGGGTCTTACTCTGTTGCCCAGGATGGAGTGCAGTGACATGCTCACAGCTCACCGCACACAGCCTCAGCTTCCCGGGCTTAGTCAATCTTCCTGCCTCAGCCTCCCGAGTTGCTGGGGCTACAGGTGTGTGCCACTATACCCGGCTAATTTTTTTTTTTGTAGAGATGAGGTCTCAATGTGTTGTCTAGGCTGGTCTCCTGGCCTCAAGCAATCCTCCTACGTTGGCCTCCCAAAGTGCTGGCATTATAGGCGTGAGCCACTGTGCCCATTTCACAGATAGCACAGAGAGGTTATATGAATAAGGAACAAGCTCAAGGTTGCAAAGCCAGTAAGTGGGGTAGGAGAAATTTCAACTGGGTGGGCCAGACTCCAAAACTCAAAAACCCAGCCTTCCCTCCTCCAGCCTTCCCTGGGATCATCTCAATTTTCTTTTTTTTTTTTCTTCTTGAGTTGGCATCTCACTGTCACCCAGGCTGGAGTGCAGTGGAACAGGACCACTGCAGCCTCAACCTGCTGGGCTCAGGCGATCCTTCTGCCTCAATCTTCCAAATAGCTGGAGCTACAGGCATGTGCTACCACACCCGGCTAATTTTTTGATTTATTATAGAGACGAGGTCTCACCATGTTGCCCAGGTTGTTCTCGAACCCGTTGGCTCAGGCAATTCTCTTGCCTCGGCCTCCCAAAGTGCTGGGATTATAGGCTTGAGCCACCGTGCCCGGCCCATATCAATTTTCATAAAATAAAAAGAGCACACCCGGCGATGAGAACAATCAGTTGAAATGCTGCAGCTAGAGCTGTGACCAGCACACCTTTTCTGCCCTAAGTAATAATGAGTAGCCGTGGTCTCAAAGGGGAAAGAAATTGCCACCTTGCTCAGCATACCCAGCACTCTGGAAGAATGTTACAGCACATGAAAATGAGCTTGAAAACCTTGGCTGTGCTCTCCTGTTCTACAAAGACACCAGTATTCGCAAATGCTGCCCCCACCTTCTTTGATCAGACCCTAGAAAAGCTGCTCACCTGTTCTGCCTGTGGGGCGCCTCCGCCTCCCTGGCCTGGGCTGCAGGGGTGCAGCCAGCTGACTGTTTTCCTTAAAGGCCTGAGGGTGCTCACATGTTCTTCAGATGGTCAGCCAAAATGTTTAGTGCGGCTGCGGTGAGGGGTAGCTCACCCTGAACTCATTAACCTCCATTGCAGAATCTCAGGTTCCTGAACCAGGGCACAAAAACAAATTGAAAAGACAGCTTTTGGAGGACTGAAAAACAGCCAGTTTTGCAGGTGCTTGGGCAGCAACGGTGAATGCAACATCCATGCTGGAAAGCGAGGGGGTGGGGGTGTTTGACGGCACCTCATAAGAAATTCACAGCGTTTGGGAGGCTGAGACAGAAGGATGGCTTGAGGCGAGGAGTTCGAACCCACCTGGCAACATAGCGAGGCCCCAGGTCTAAAAAATTTTTGTTGTAAATAAAGAAGAAATATTCAGAGAAAAATCCTGAAACAGTTCGTTTAAATTCACTGCGGGGGGTGGGGCAGAGAGCGGGGATCGGAAACGACGCTCGTGGTTCTTAAGTGCGTTTTTGCTTGGGAAAGCCGGGCAGGGAAAGGAAAGGTCACCGTCTGTGTAATTTCCACCCCCAGCCCTGGACTTGCAGCCTTCGCTCGCCGGGCCTCAGCTGTTGTACACACACGGCGAGGGGGAGGGGAGGGCGGAGGCGCGGGGGAGGGGCCGGCGGGGAGGAATCTGGGCGTCCTGCCGCGCATGCGCCTTCCCGAGCAACAAGTGGGCTCACAGACAGAGGAAGTGTAAAGGGGGGGCTGGTGCAGAGCATGGCGGTGACGTCAGCGCTCCGCCCGGGCGGCATCCCGCGCGGCCAAGCCGGGGACAGCGCGCGCCGCAGCCGGAGCAGGAGCGCCGAGACGCGCCTCCGGAACGTAGAGTAACAATCACAGCCCCACATCCCGGGCGAGCGCGAGCGGGCAGCGATGCGGCCCGGGCCCAGGCGCGGCGCGCGCGCCCTGCAGCCGACCTGAGCGCCGCCGGCCCGGGCGCGGCCAGGCCCGGGCGCGGGAGCCTGCGCGCTCGTGCGTCCTGGAAGCGGTGGCCGCGGCGGCTCCCGCCGGCGAAACGGCGACGCTGCGGAGGGGAGAAGGGCCACTCTCGGCTGCCACCCCGCCCCCGGCCCTCCCGGGAAGCAGCGGCTTCGGCAAGACTGGATCCGGGCACCGAGTGGCACTGAGCCCTCTAGGGAGCCCGTCGGGGAGAGGACGCAGCTCGTAGGGGGCCCCCGGGGGACAGGAAGAGACAGCCCCTTCCGAGCCTCCACGCACCAGCAGCTCCGGGGAGGGGGCCAAGAGGCAGCGGCGGCCGGCACCGGGCACCCTTGCCCCCTCCCCCGGGCCCGGAGCGCCCAGCCCGGGGCCGCGGCACCAGGAAGAAGGCGCCTGCGCTCCCTTCCCGACGAGACAGCCGCAGCGGGAGGTGGGGGCGAGGAGCGGGCTGAGCCCGTGCGCCGCCCGGGCCGTGGAGCCCCCGCGGAGAGGCGCTGCGCCGGCGGCGGAGACTCGCGCTCCCCCCAGCCCCCGGGGCAGAACTTTCTCGCACCCCCTCCTCCCTCCCCCGCAGCAGGACTCCCTCCCCAGCCGGCCAGGCCTCCCGGAGGAGAAGGCGCCGAGGAGAGCGCCCGGGCGGGGGCCTGCCTTCCCCGGGGCCGGCACCATGTCGGCGGCGCAGGTGTCCTCGTCCCGGAGACAGTCCTGCTACCTGTGCGACCTGCCTCGCATGCCCTGGGCCATGATCTGGGACTTCTCGGAACCCGTATGCCGCGGCTGCGTCAACTACGAGGGCGCCGACCGCATCGAGTTCGTGATCGAGACGGCGCGCCAGCTGAAGCGGGCGCACGGCTGCTTCCAGGACGGCCGCTCCCCGGGGCCGGCGCCGCCCGTCGGGGTCAAGACGGTGGCCCTGTCGGCCAAGGAGGCGGCGGCGGCGGCGGCGGCGGCGCCGCCGCGGCGCAGCCGCCGCCGCCGCCGCAGCCGCAGCTCAACCACGTCGACGGGCCCAGCAAGCCCGCGGTGCTGGCGGCGCCGACAGGCCTGGAGCGGTACGGCCTGAGCGCGGCCGCCGCCGCCGCCGCCGCCGCCGCCGCCGCCGCGGACCAGCGCGGCCGCTTCGAGTACCCGCCGCCGCCGGGGGGCCTGGGCGGCGGCAGCCACGCCGCGCGGCTGCCCAACGGCCTGGGGGGCCCCAACGGCTTCCCCAAGCCGGCGCCGGAGGAGGGGCCCCCGGAGCTGAACCGCCAGAGCCCCAACTCGTCCTCGGCGGCGGCGGCGGCGGCGTCTCGGCGCGGGGCGCACGGCGGGCTGGTGACCGGGCTGCCCAACCCGGGGGGGGGCGCGGGCCCCCAGCTCGCCGTGCCGCCCAACCTGCTGCCGCAGACGCTGCTGAACGGCCCGGCCAGCGCCGCCGTGCTGCCCCCGCCCCCGCCCCACGCGCTGGGCAGCCGGGGACCCCCGACGCCCGCCCCCCCGGGGGCGCCCGGAGGCCCCGCGTGTCTCGGGGGCGCCCCGGGCGCATCGGCCGCGGCGTCCTCGGCCGCGGCGTCCGCTTCGGCGTCGGTGGCGGAGGGGGGCGTGGGCGCCGGCGCCAAGCGGCCGGGCTCGGTGTCCAGCACCGACCAGGAGCGCGAGCTGAAGGAGAAGCAGCGCAACGCCGAGGCCCTGGCCGAGCTGAGCGAGAGCCTGCGCAACCGCGCCGAGGAGTGGGCCAGCAAGCCCAAGATGGTGCGCGATACGCTGCTCACGCTGGCCGGCTGCACGCCCTACGAGGTGCGCTTCAAGAAGGACCACTCGCTGCTGGGCCGCGTCTTCGCCTTCGACGCCGTGTCCAAGCCCGGCATGGACTACGAGCTGAAGCTGTTCATCGAGTACCCCACGGGCTCGGGCAACGTGTACTCCAGCGCCTCCGGCGTGGCCAAGCAGATGTACCAGGACTGCATGAAGGACTTCGGCCGGGGCCTGTCCTCCGGCTTCAAGTACCTGGAGTACGAGAAGAAGCATGGCTCGGGGGACTGGCGCCTGCTCGGCGACCTGCTGCCCGAGGCCGTGCGCTTCTTCAAGGAGGGCGTGCCCGGCGCCGACATGCTGCCCCAGCCCTACCTGGACGCCAGCTGCCCCATGCTGCCCACGGCGCTGGTGAGCCTCAGCCGCGCCCCAGCGCGCCCCCGGGCACCGGGGCCCTGCCGCCCGCCGCGCCCTCGGGCCGGGGCGCAGCCGCCAGCCTGCGCAAGAGGAAGGCGTCCCCCGAGCCCCCGGACTCGGCCGAGGGCGCCTTGAAGCTGGGCGAGGAGCAGCAGAGGCAGCAGTGGATGGCGAACCAGAGCGAGGCGCTGAAGCTCACCATGTCGGCCGGGGGCTTCGCGGCGCCGGGGCACGCGGCGGGGGGGCCGCCTCCGCCTCCGCCACCCCTGGGGCCCCACTCCAACCGGACCACCCCGCCCGAGTCAGCCCCCCAGAACGGCCCGTCCCCCATGGCCGCCCTCATGTCGGTGGCGGACACTCTGGGCACGGCGCACTCGCCCAAGGACGGCAGCTCCGTGCACTCCACCACGGCATCCGCCCGGCGCAACAGCAGCAGCCCGGTCTCGCCGGCCTCGGTGCCCGGGCAGCGCCGCCTGGCCTCTCGCAACGGGGACCTGAATTTACAGGTGGCGCCCCCGCCGCCTAGCGCCCACCCGGGCATGGACCAAGTGCACCCCCAAAACATTCCGGATTCCCCCATGGCCAACAGCGGACCCCTCTGCTGCACCATTTGCCACGAACGATTGGAGGACACGCATTTCGTTCAGTGCCCATCCGTCCCCAGCCACAAATTTTGTTTCCCTTGCTCTCGAGAGAGTATCAAGGCCCAAGGCGCCACCGGCGAGGTGTATTGCCCCAGCGGAGAAAAATGCCCCCTGGTCGGGTCGAATGTACCTTGGGCCTTCATGCAGGGCGAAATCGCGACTATCTTAGCTGGGGATGTCAAAGTGAAAAAGGAGAGAGACCCTTGAACCCCTGGGCAGCCGGCGCCTCCGCCCAGACCGGCTCCTCTCAGCCCAGAGGGCCCTTCCCCCACCCTCCCGACCCTCCCCACCCTCCCCCCAGATGTAGAATTGTGAATATAACAAAACTGCAAAAAGTTAGTCTTATGTATAGACATTATTTTCGTCGTATGTTTCTATATTTTGAAACAAAGGTATGTAACTTCTTCATTTGAAGGATCAGCTGGTTTGTGTTAAGCAGTATAATATTGGTTGGGTCGTTTGCATCATACTGGTTAGCATTTATTTGGTGGCAGAATGTTTGCCTAGGTACAGAATTAATAGCCCTTAGCAACGACTGCTGCTGGTGTGTATTTTTGTAAATGTTATGCACTCTGAAAGGAAAGACACACAAAAGAAAAAGACTTTTTTTTTTTTTTTTTTTTTGCCAAGGCCAGTGTTGCTGCCTAAAAGAAAAAAAAAATGATGCTATAAAATGGTGAAAGCTTCTTTTTAAACCGCCCCAAGTGTTGAAGTCTTCACTTCATTTTGTTTTGTTCTGTTTTGTTTTGTTTTCCTGTTTTGTTTGCAAAATGGTAAGGGGGGTGTGGGGGGGATGGGGTGTTTTTCGTTGCAAGTTTGTGAGGGGAAAATGTTTTGGTTTGTTTCTACTGACCTGAATGTGTTGGATCGACACGTGTTGTTTTGTTTTTGCTTTATTGATGCACGGATGCTTTTGAACAGTAGAGCGAAATGCTAGACATGAAGAATCTGCTCTGTTCGTCCTTTATACATTTCTGTAGTTAACAGAACACTGTAATGTGCCTTGGAGCTTAGTAACTTGTAATAAATTCAATTGATATTAATTATGCCCCGAGTCAGCAAGTTTGTCTCTCTAGGACTAAGGTCACCAGCCTTACTCCGACGTAGGGGACACCCTCCCTTCCTCCAATATGGAGTGCGAAGGCCGGGCCTTTGAAAGCCCTCCCCGCCGCCGGTGGGAACGGCCCTGTGCTGCCGGCCCCTCCCCCTCCGCCAGGCTATTTACATTCACCTCTTGGGGAGGCGACAGTTGCTGACTAAGCGATTTCTGTTTACTCTTCAGCCTTTCTATCCCCCGGATGCCGGCCCAGCTGCAAATGGCATTGTCAGGAATGCTTGCTGGTGTCTCGCCCTGTGGTCACGAGTGTTGTATGCTCAAGCCTAATGCAGCTGTGACTTGACAAGTGGAGGGAGAACGAACGCTAGAAAAAAACTAGGGGCTTTGCCCGTTAGGACAGAAATCAGTCTTTGCATATTTAAGACAAAAGTGTCCCTAGCTGGGAGCCGTGGGTGGGGACTGGGAGGGGAGGGGGTGGCTGGGAAGCCAAAGCTCATTCTCTGTGGGAGAGTCCCTCCCACCCCTCCTGCAGCTTCCGGCTGGTGTGTTGGCAAAGCAGTTTTCACCTCATTGATCCCCTTTTCTCTTTTCCCCTCTTCTTAATAAGTACTCTAAAGGCAGAGCACACATTGATCAGAGAGGGTTTGGGGGATGAGGAGAGGGGATAAAACCCCAAACCCTGGTCCTGAAGCAGAGGTCACTTATGACACCAAGTGACGCCCATTCCTACTGCTGACGATGCACAGTTACTCATCTCATCAGATTTTCGGCGGTGTCTGCGAGGTGCAGAGGGGCGGGAAGGGGACAGAGGTCTGTCATGCCCTTTCCAGCTCAGAGCCCATGGGCTGCTGCCAGATCCGAGCCGGGAAAGGCAAACACACCTGATGTGAACCTTGCACTTTTCTGGGAGGCAAATGAACGACACAAAACAAAACCAGGAGATCCTATCTGAAATTCATTCCTGGCCACACCTCAGGCCTGGGCGGGGTGAGCCAGGCGGGATGGTCCCCTCTGAGGCCAAAGGAGTGTCGGAAGGAGCTCGGCGCCCGCCGCCTTCCCCTCCTGGAGGGAGCAGGAGGGCTGGGAGGTGGGTATGGGCGCAGGCACGTTTGGGAAGACAAATCACCGGTTAGTCCAGAGCACCGGTGTGGGCCGGGCCAGTGTCGGGACTTGCTAATGACACCCTTTGCGTTTCTGGTTCCTGTTCGGCTACCACCATCACTGGAGGGCGGAAGGCAGTGCTCTGCGCACGCGTGTGCTCATGGGTGTGGATGAGCGACTGTATTGATGAATCGCCTGCAGCCTCTTCATCCTGGAACACAGGAGGTGCCCGTCTCACCTCTTGAAGAATCTCCCTGCATATAAATAGATATTCGTGTCAGCTTCCTGCAACTGTGTCCTTGCGTTTCCGACGGCTGCCAAGCGTTGTATTGGTGCTTATGAGTCATGAAACCTATTTTCATCCGCAGGGGTAATTAACTCGGGGGTGATAGTGCAAGGCCGGCTGGCAGCAGAGTTTATTCCAAAACCCGTACTCGCCTGGCTCCCGGTCCCACGTCTCACTGGAAGGTCTGGGTTGGCGCTCCTCATCGGCTCATTAATAAAAACCAAGCATGCTGCACCTGGAAGATGCTCTAAGATACTCCCAGCTCCCACTCCCAGGGCACAGCGTCTTAGGATGGGGGAGGCTTGGCGAGCTGAGAACACAGTGTCTTGGGTGTAATTTGTCACTGGATGAAGGGGTGGCGGGTGCAGCCCCGGCACCGGCTGTGCATGTGAGCACAGATGTGTGGATACCCCATCTGGGTGTGGCCCTGTGAGTGGTGGTGTCTGGGCTCCAGGCTCATCCACACCAGCAACCGCCCCTGCATTGCCATGGAATTCTGTTCAGGAACTTGGAGGATGACAAGAGCCTTGATTATACTAGACTACCTAGGTAGGGAAGGGGCCGGCTACCAGGTGCGGAGAGTGGATGGTTTCTCCCCCTTCTTGTAGCTGGGTGCTGTTAGGAACAGCAGAGGCCTGATCACGTGAGGCTGGCGTGGCTTCACTTAGGAAGACTGGCTGGACAAGACCTGGAGGGGAGAAAGAGGGAGTGGGAGGGAGCCGTGGAGGCGGAACCCAGGCTGGAAGTGAATTATAATGGTGCAGTTAATTAAAGTTTACCATAGCCAGAGGCCATTATTTGTTAAATGGTGGCTCTCCCTTTTTTTTTTTTTTTTGAATTACGTGACCTTTCTCTCCATTCTGACCCCTACCAGTTGGGCCACCTCAGCCCGGCTAACCCTTCTCCCTTGGCTAGTGCCCCCTTCTCTGATGCTTCCCACACTGGACACCTAGGAAGCATATTCCCAGCCTGGCACATGCGGATCCTTGTAGGTTTCGAGATTCAGGTCTCTGGACAAACCCGGCTTGTTCACATCACTCAACCCCTCCCTCCTCAGAGCCAAAGGGGCCAGCCTTTAAAAATCTGCACCGTACTTATTTACATGCATCATTGGTGCAGGGGTGTCTGGGCTGGATGTTTCTTTAAGAGGGCATGGGAGCGGGCAAGGAGGCCGGGCAGGGAAGCCCTAACCCAGCAGCTGTGAGAAAACAGGCTGACAGGTAATTTCTTGATCCTGATCTCTGAAGACAGCACCACAGCCAAGCCACCAAGGGATTCAACTCACTACAAGTCCCACACATACGATTCCCGGGGCCCTCGCATCCAGCCCGGACTGGCTGATGGGACCAGTACCGAAATCCAGTTTTGTTTTTTCTTATATGTTATCAATCAAGGAAGTTAGAACTGGGAATGACCTTCAAGGTCATCTAGTGAAATGTTTATTTACTGTTGATTGATTGAGACCAGGTCTTGCTCTGTCACCCAGGCTGGAGTGCAGTGGCATGATCATAGCTCACTGCAGCCTTGAACTTCTGGCCTCAAGTAATCCTACTTAGTAGCTGGGATTACAGGTGAGCAAGTGCCACCATGCCCGGCTAATTTTTTTTTCTTTTGTAAAACAGGGTCTGGCTATGCTGCCCAGGCTGATGTCGAACTCATGGCCTTAAATGATCTTCCCACCTCAGCTTTCCAAAGTGTTGGGATTACAAGCGTGAGCCACTATACCTGGGCCATTTGAATTTTTGTACAATTAGGGTCTTGCTCCATCACCACCCAGGCTGAAGAGCAGTAGTGAAATCATGGCTCACTGCAGCCTTGAACCCCCCTCAGACTCCTGAATAGCTGGGACTACAGGTGCAAGCCACCATGCCCTGCTGATGCTTTTTTTTGGTTTTTTTTTTGAGTTGGAGTCTCACTCTGTCGCCCAGACTGGAGTGCAGTGGCCACTCCTGGCCACGCAGCCTCGACCTACTGGGCTCTGGCGATCCTTCCGCCTCAGCCTTCGAGTAGCTGGAACCACAGGCGCGCGCTACCACACCCGGCTCATTTTTGATTTATTGTAGAGATTTTTTAATACATTTTTTTCTTCAGGCGTAGTGGCTCACACCTATAATCCCAGCACTTTGGGAGGCAGAGGCGAGAGGATTGCCTGAGCCCAGGGGTTCGAGACCAGCCTGGGCAACTTGGTGAGACCTCATCTCTACAATAAATCAAAAAAATTGGCCAGGCATGGTGGCGCACGCCGGTAGTTCCAGCTACTTGGAAGGCTGAGATGGAAGGATCGCCTGAGCCCAGTAGGTAGAGACTGCGGTGGCTATGAGCGTGCCACTGCACTCCAGCCTGGGTGACAGAGTGAGACTCCAACTCACAAAAAAAAAAATACATTTTTTCATAAAGACCAGGGCATTGGGATTACAGGTATAATCCACCACGCCCTGCCAGTATTATTCAGTTTTTATTTATTTTTTATTTTTTGAGTTGGAGTTTCACTCCGTCGCCCAGACCAGAGTGCAGTGGCCGCTCCCGGCCACCGCAGCCTTGACCACTGGGCTCCAGCGATCCTTCCGCCTCAGCCTTCCAAGTAGCTGGAACTACAGGCGCACGCTGCCACGCCTGGCTGATTTTTGATTTATTGTAGAGATTAGGTCTCGCCAAGTTGCCCAGGCAGGTCTCGAACCTGCAGGCAATCCACTCACCTCAGCCTCCCAAAGGCGTGGGATTACAGGCTGAGCCACTGAGCCCGGCTTGTTTTTTTTGTTTTTGAGTTGGAGTCTCACTCTGTCACCCAGACTGGAGTGCAGTGGCCGCTGCAGCCCTGACCTGCTGGGCTCCGGCGATCCTTCCGCCTCAGCCTTCCAAGTAGCCGGAACTACACCCAGCTAATTTTTTTTATTCATTGTAGAGATGAGGTCTCACCAAGTTGCCCAGGTGGTTCTCGAACCCGCGGGCTCAGGCAATCCACTCACCTCGGCCTCCCAAGGTGCGGGATTACAGGTTGAGCCGCCGAGCTCAGCTTATTATTCAGTTTTTAAAGAGGGTTATGTACATCTACAGTCCATCCATGAACCTGAGGTTAGAACTCATGTCCAGTCCATCCACTTTGTAAAGATGATCCCGCCGGGCTCGGTGGCTCAGCCTGTAATCCCAGCGCTTTGGAAGGCTGAGGTGAGTGGATTGCCTGAACCTGCAGGTTCGAGACCCACCTGGGCAACTTGGCAAGACCTCATCTCTACAATAAATTAAAAAAAAAATTAGCCGGGCGTGGTAGCGCGCGCCTGTAGTTCCAGCTACTTGGAAGGCTGAGGCGGAAGGATTGCCTGGAGCCCAGCAGGTCGAGGTTGCAGGGGCCGGGAGCGGCCACTGCACTCCAGTCTGGGTGACAGAGTGAGACTCCAACTCAGAAAAAAAAAAAAGATGATCCCAAAGCTCAAAGAGGTGCAATAACTTGCCCACAGTCACACAGTGGCAGAGTCAGGGCTAGATACCTATTAGGGAACAGCTATAATAGATTTATTTTTTTAATGTCTCTCTCTTTTTTTTTTTTTAACGGAGTCTTACTCTGTCACTCAGGCTGGAGATGGAGGTGAGAGGATTGTCTGAGCCCACGGGTTCAAGACCAACCTGGGCAACTTGGCGAGGCCTCGTCTCTACGATAAGGCAAAAAATTAGCTGGGCGTGGTGGCATGCGCCTCTGGTTCCAGCTACTTGGAAGGCAGAGGTGGAGGGATTGCCTGAGCCCAGCAGGTTGAGGCTGCAGTGACCTTGAGCATATCACTGTACTCTAGCCTGAGTGACAGTGAGACTCTGACTCAAAAAAAAAAAAAAATCCAGGTGAATAAACAACTGACTTCCAGCATCTTGGCACAGAAGGAGGAGATGGGGAGAGAGATGCCACGAACTCCTCCCTCTTCCCCTGGAGCCTAGGGCTTCTCTGTTCTTTCCCTGTCGCCTGCCTCTGTCGTGCCATCTCTCCCCCACTGCCCAAGAGGAGTGCTGGGTGCTGTGCACTGTGCCTGGTAGATGGTGCCAACCTGCAAGGAGGGCGTGGTGACCCCATTCTACATATGTGTCAGCTGAACTCAGAGGATTTTGATACCCAAGGCCATCCAGACCCAGTGCCCTCTAAGCCCAGGCCAGGCAAGAGCCTGGTGCTTTCCGAACTCCAACGTTGTTCCATGCAGAGGGCTGCCAACGTAGATCCACAGAGCCCAGGAAACCTAGGCTCAGAAACGGAACCCCTCCTCCGGTCTTCTCCGAATCCCCCTCGCCCAAGTGTCAGCCTCATCAATGCCAGGGAGCAAGACAGGCCCTTGGGGAGGCATTTGCCGGGCTCCATGCTCTGGGGCACTCAGTGGTGCTGTCAAGAAGAACTTCCAGCTGGGAATTCTGGAGCAAGGCTGTCCTTCTGGCATCGCCCTCAGTTGCCTCCTAGCCCCAAACTGAAGAAGGAACGAGCCCACCTCGGGCTCAGCTTTGAGGGAGTAGAGAGGTGGGTGGGAAGCAGAAGGGAGATCTCATGTTTAAGGCATATCGCTCCTGGCTGGATGTGGTGGTGCATGCCTGTAAGCCCAGCTATTCAGACTGTGGAAGCAGGAAGATCACTCAAGGATCGGAGTTTGAGACCAGCACCGACAACATCGCAAGAGCACATCCCTACAAAAATAAATAAATTAACTGAGGTGGTAGGATCACGGGAGCCCAGGAGTTTGGTGAGGTGTGATTGAGCCACTGCACTCCAGCCTGGGTACTGGAGTGAGACCCTGTTTCTAAAACAAAACAAAACAAAACAAAACCAAAAAAAAGAGGTATCTTTTTCCAATGGGGCACATCAGCCACTAGCTGGTGTCTCTCCTGCCAGGCTTAGCAGTGGCCTGTTACCTGTTGGCACAGCTTCGGTATCCCATTCCTTTGGGGTCCACAGCTGTGCGCCCATCAGGCCTGGGGTGTTAGATTCAGGTATGCTTGCCTCTAGTGGGAGCTACCATCATGGGACCCTAATTTAGGCTAGACTGAGAGAACAGGAGTGTCCTGACCTCCCAATCCTGTTGGCTCTGGTCCTTCTGCCACATGAAGCCAAGGCAGGCCAGCATGTGACACCTTTGCTGAGAAACCTCCCTTGCCTCCTGTTGCCTACAGGATAATGTCCTAACTTCTTAGCAGAGTGAGCAAAGCCCTCCGCCATCTCACTGCCCCAGGAGTATTTTAATTTTTAAAAAGGTATTACATATACATGGTAGAAAAAAAAAATCAAAGCTCAGGCAAAGCTACTCAGAGAAAAGTAAGTCAGTCTCCTTCCTGTTCCAGATCCCCAGTTCCCTCCGCCCAGGGAAGCACCATGGGCAGTTATTTTGTGTATCCTTTCAACAGCATTAGAAACACAAAGAGCCGGGGTTGGTAGCTCAGCCTGTAATCCCAGCGCTTTGGGAGGCTGAGGTGAGTGGATTGCCTGAGCCCGTGGGTTTGAGACCCGCCCAGGCCACTTGGCGAAATTTCATCTCTACAATAAATCAAAAATTAGCCAGGCGTGGTAGCGTGCACCTGTAGTTCCGGCTACTTGGAAGGCTGAGGCAGAAAGATCGCCAGAGCCCAGCAGGCCGAGGCTATGGTGGCCAGGAGCGTGCCACTGCACTCCAGTCTGGGCTACAGAGTGAGACTCCAACTCAAAAAAAAAAAAAAGAAAGAAACACAAAGAAGCTTAAATCTAGGATATGTCTTTCCTGTGGGTAGATCTTGGGGCCAGCTGAGGACAAGGAGAAAGGCCCAGACAGGACTTAGGTCAGGGAGAGCCCCAGTCCCCGCCTGGGTGCTAACTCGAAAGTCAGCCGATGCCCTTGCCCCCACAGCAAGGGATCAACTCTTTTTTTTTTGAGTTGGAGTCTCACTCTGTCGCCCACACTGGAGTGCAGTGGCCGCTCCTGGCCACCGCAGCCTCGACCTGCTGGGCTCCGGTGATCCTTCCGCCTCAGCCTTCCAAGTAGCCGGAATTACAGGCGTGCGCTACCACGCCCGACTGATTTTTTTTTATTTATTGTAGAGATGAGGTCTCGCTGCCCAGGCGGGTCTCGAACCCGCGGGCTCAGGCAATCCACTCACCTCAGCCTCCCAAAGGCGCGGGATTACAGGCTGAGCCACCGAGCCCAGCTGGGATCAACTCTTATTCTCTCTTTTCAATTTGTATTTTTAGGCCAGGTGCAGTGGCTCATGCCTATAATCCCAGTTCTTTGGGAGGCCTGGGTGAGAGGATTGCCTGAGCCCGTCCATGGGTTCAAGACCAGCCTGGCAACTTGGTGAGACCTCATCTCTACAATAAATCAAAAAATTAGCCAGGCCTGGTGGCGTGCGCCTGTGGTTCCAGCTACTTGGAAGGCTGAGGTGGAAGGTTTGCCAGAGCCCAGCAGGTCAAGGCTGCGGTGGCCATGAGTGTGTCTAGGCAATAGAGACAGAGTGTGTCTGGGCAACTCCAACTCAAAAAAGAAAAAAATTTAATTTTGTAGAGACCAAGGCTTGCTGTGTGGCCTAAGCCGATCTCCAACCCCTGGCCTCAAGCGATCCTCCCAAATTGTTGGGATTACAAGCGTGAGCCACCACCCCTGGCCAGCTCTTATTGCTCACAGGCTCCTGGATGAAGAGTGTGTGTGTGTGTCCTTGTGGTGACTCAGGCTCCCTCCACAAGCCCCTGTGTGACTTGGTTGCTCTCTGGAAGGAACAGGAGGAGATGAGGCAGTGGCCCTGGAGGCCAGGTCCCATGCCCCTCCCCACCACGTGTTCAGAGCTTCCTCACCCAGTCTCATTCCCCGTCCTCTTCTGCCCCATGCAGGCTCAGAACCTCACCCCTAGGTGACAGACTGGAAAGCTGCGGAGGAAGGAAAGCTCCAGGGAGCAGTGACTGAACGTCACTGCAGAGCTGACATTTGGGCAAGGCGGTGTCACAGTTTCTCCTTTATCAAGACCATCGGCATGGCCATTCTTCTTCTTGGACAGGAACATCCCACAGCAAGTATTATGACTGCCTCCATTTCATTTTATTTTTGTCTGTTTATTTATTTTTGAGTTGGAGTCTTTCTCTGTTGCCCAGGCTGGAATGCAGTGGCACGCACGCTCATGGCCACCGCAGCCTTGACCTGCTGGGCTCAGGTGATCCTTTCACCTCAGCCTCCCAAGTAGCTAGAACTACATGCACTTGCCACCACACCTGGCTAATTTTTTAGTTATTATAGAGATGAGGTCTTAATTGCCCAGGCTGGTCTCGAACCCCTGGACACAGGCAATCCTCTTGCCTCCTCCTCCCAAAGTGCTGGGATTATAGGCTTAAGCCACCGTGTCTGGCCCCTCCATTTTTATTTTATTTTTGTTTTGCTTTGGGTTTTTTTTTTTTTGTTTGTCTTTTGAGTTGGAGTCTCACTCTGTCACTCAGGCTGGAGTGCAGTGGCACGTTCACAGCCACTGCAACCTCGACCTGTTGGGCTCAGGCGATCCTTTTGCCTCAGCCTTCCAAGTAGCTGAAACTACAGGCACGCACTACCGTGCCCAACTAATTTTAAATTTATTGTAAAGATGAGGTCTCGCCAAGTTGCCCAGGCTGGTTTTGAACCCGTGGGTTCAGGCAGTCCTCATGCCTCAGCCTCCCAAAGTGCTGGGATTACAGGCATGAGCCACTGCACCCAGCTACTGTCCCCATTTTGCAGACGGGTGACTGAGGCCAACGTGGTTGCTGCCCAGCCTCACTCCGGCCCCATCTGAAGGCTGCCCACTCGCCCTGCTCTGCCTGCACACCTGGCTCTTCGTCTGCATCATCTACCAGCGGTTCTGGCATTTCTAGGGGCGGGCATGTGAGCACTCGCCATCCGGGACCTTGGGCAGTGGCAGCTCCGGGAGGTCTTGGCCACAGCTGAGAAGCAGTTCAGGAGGGAGATCTGGCCACGGCCAGTTCGGGAGGCCAAAGCCGGGGGGCCATGCTGGTGGCTGGCACCCTGGGAGAGGCGGCTCTGGAATGTGGGGCCACGTGAACACAGAGGAATTAACTCTGTGCCCTTGGGTAGCAGCCCAGATGGTCATGTGACCCCCCAACCCTCCTCCCTCCCACCCTGTCTGTCAGGAGCTGCCGGCCAGAGTGCTTGGGTCCCAGCAGGTGGCAGGGCTCTCTGACCTGGGGGGTTGCCAGCGTGCTGCTCTGGGGGGCCCAGGAAGTAGGATCCCTTCCCAAGTGGAACAGAAAGCGGGGGCGCTGGGGAGCCCAAAGAGAGGGCTGTGTGGGGTCCTCCTCACCCCGGGTTAAACCACTGGCCAGGCCACTCGCCGAAAAACGCCTTTTCAGGCTCCAGTGGGTCCTGCCCCGGAAGGGCCTTCAGGCCACCGTGGCATGTGGGGTGGCCCAGGGCTGGGAGCCAGCACCTGCAGCCTCTCAGCAGCCCAGGGACCCCTGGCCTCATAACCCCCACCTGACCTCAGTCACACACACACACACACACACACACACACACACACACACACACACACACACACCCCCGCGTGGAGGCTGAAGTAGGGTCAGCTGGTGTCTGCCAGCCACAGCCACTCCCAGCACCCTGGGAACAGGACGGGCCTCTCACCACCTCTGCCTCCTTTTTTGTGATTCTGCTTGGTCTTCTTCCTGGGAACTACGTCAGAGCCACGGCCTCCTCATCCCTTCCGCCTGTCGCCTGTCTCACCTGCTGCCCATGGCTTCTGCCTGCTCTCTCTCTGCCCAAGGAAGCTGAGTGCCTGGAGCAGGGTGATTCCCTGGGAAGACAGAAGCGGCTGGAGGCCTCTGGAGCCTGCTGCGGGAGAGTGCACCTATCCCAGGCTCCCTCTGGCCTGCCGGTCACCCCTTCTGCCTCTAAGACCCATCCGAGGCCCAGCCGCAGTGAAAACATGCATTCACCCCAAACACAGCTATTGATCTTTTTTTTGAGTCAGAATCTCACTCTGTCACCCAGGCTGGAGTGCAGGAGCACGCTCACAGCTACTGCAGCCTCGACCTGCTGGGCTCAGGCAATCCTTCTGCCTCAGCCTTCCAAGTAGCTGGAATTACAGGCACACACCACCATGCCCGGCTAATTTTTTCATTTATTGCAGAGATGAGGTCTCACCGAGTTGCCCATCCTGGTTTCCAACCGGTGGGCTCAGGCAATCCTCTCACCTCGGCCTCCCAAAGTGCGGGGATAATAGGTGTAAGGCACTGTGCCTGGCTGATTTTTCTTTTTTAAGTCAGAGTCTCACTCTGTTGCCCAGACCGGAGTGCAGTGACATGATCATGGGTCACCACAGCCTCAACCTCCTGGGCTCAAGTAATCCTCCCGCCTCAGCCTCCCGAGTAGCTGGGACTATAGGCGTGCGCCACCACGCCTGGCTAATTTTTAAATGTTTTTGTAGAGATGGGGTCTCGCTATGTTGCCCAGACCGGTCTTGATCTCTTGGGTTCAAGCAATCCTCTAGCCTCGGTCTCCCAAAGTGCTGGAATTGCAGACGTGAGCCACCATGCCCAGCAACTGATTGATGTTTGGCTTCAAATTCTGGCTCTGCCGTTGGGGCATTGCTTGATCTCTGAGGCCTGTGCCTTCTCTGCTAAATGGGAATGTCACTTCCAAGGTGGCAGGAAGAATTCAGACAGAGGGTGTGTCAAGTGTCAGCACCGTTCTCTTCCCGTTGGCCTTTGGCAACTGTCCACCATGCTTGCCACTGCTGTTCTTGCCCGGCTTGGGGTCCCCTGCTGCAGGACTCTCGGTGCTGAGGGAGGGCCAGCAAAAGGTAACAGCAGCACTCCTGGCAAGTGCCGAGACTGGGTGGGACATGGGTGCACAGGCGGGGACGCTGGACAGACTTCTTCCAGAAGCTGGAGCCTGTCAAGAAGGGGAGGGGGAGATCAGGACTCCACCAGCAAGGCGGCTGCAGTCTTACCAGCCAGAGGCCACAAAGCAGGCGAGGAGGGAGCTGGGAGGGGCTGGGGCTTTGGGAGGAGAAAGCCACGGCCCCAGGACCCAGGTCCTCGAGGGGCAGGCAGAGGGAGAAGGAGGCGGGGCTGTCCCTCAACCCTGGCGCCCAGGTTGAGAACTGAGTCCTCAGTCCTCTGAGAGCCTCAACCTCCCCCGGGCCCAGAAGGGCAGTGCTGCCCACTTTTCCAGGTAGTGGTGAAGAGTAAATGAGAGCGTGTGTGAGCAGGAATGCCTGGGTCATAGCCCGGCACTCATTATGCAGCAGCAACTTCCATCACTCCTGGCAGTGCTGACGGAGCCCCCGGCCGGGGCCAGGCCCCGTTCGAGGGTGACATGGAGAGTGTTGGTCCTGAAGCCTCTGGGTGGGCAGAACTGGGGACGAGGCCACTGTGGTAGGGGGGATGACGGGGAGGCAGGTAGACACGCAGGCCTGGCCTCTGCAGACAGATCTGGGCAGGAGAGGAGAGACACTGACCTCTTTGTGGGTGGCAGCTGGAGGGTGCATCTGGGTGAGGCCTTTGAAGGAGGGCGGATGGCATGAGAAGGTGTGAGGCTCTCAACCTTCCAACAGCAGGAGACCCAGAGGGACCATCTCAGCAAAGGCGTCCTGCTTGCTGGGGCAGACCTGCAGGCTGGGATTGGGGACAGGGTCAGGTGCTGGGCTGGCTGAAGGATAGCCAGGCCAGAAATGTGTCTCTGGGATTGGGCATTAGGGAGTCCCCGGAGACCTTAGCCAGGGACGTGTCTGCAGAGTGAAGGGGGAGGGGACAGAAAACCCAGCTTGTCCTGTGTCTTGGCTCTGAAGGGAGGGGTCCCAGCATCCACCCCTGGGGTCCCAGCATCCCCACCTGTGCTCCCACGCAGCCAGGGGACAGGTGGGGAGGGTGGCCAGGTGGGGAGGGCGGCCAGGTGGAGAGGGTGGCTCGGATGCAAGCTGAAAGAGACAGGAAGGTGTTTGAAGGGAAAGAGTGAGTTGGGGGGAGGTGGAATGTCCTGCAAGGGGGAAGTGATGGACTAAGTCGCAGCCTTGTGGAGAGAGGGGACATCCTGGGAGGCAGCGAGGGTGACAAAAAGTTACAGTGTGGACTGCAGCTGTGCTTGCCGTGTGCCAGGCCCTTTCCAGGTGCCCTACAGACACTGCCTACCTGTCCACACGATGCCCTGTGGAGCAGGGGCTGTTATAGGCCGCATTTTACGAATGGAAGAGCCCAGGCCCAGAAAGGGTAGGTCGCTCGCCCAAGGTTGCAGAGCTGATCTGTGGCGTGGCTGATATGGAGGATTTGAACCCAGGCAGGAGCCTCCAGAAGCGAGTGGTGGCCAAGAGCATGGATTCTGGGGCCAGACCGTCCCTCGGTTTCTCCACCAGGAAAATGGGCATGGGAATTATTTCTACTTCATAGGCCACTGGGTGGGTTATTTGCGTGAATGTCCACAGACTGCTCAGAGCAGGGCGTGGCTTACAGACATCACAGTAGAGGGACTCACCCGGGACAATATTGGACACCCATGCACCCCGGGGGGTGGAGGAACAACACCAGCCTGGGTTGCTGGAGAGATTTGTGGGGACTCCTCGGACTTTCTAGTGTCTTTATTTGGGGGCTGTCATCTGGGCCAGACAGGACTCCTGGCAGGCAGGCCCAGGAGCCCCTTGGGGTAGAGCAGAGGAAGTCTTTGGGACCAGGCCCCTATCTCCATGCTCTGCTCAGTGGGTACAGAACCTGCCGTATGGAACCCAGAGCCTCAGGCTGTGGTGAGGATGAAATGACATCGGGTGAGCCAGGCATGATGGCTTGCATCTGTAATCCAGCACTTTGGGAGACTGAGGCGGGAGGATTGCCTGAGCCCAGGAGTTTAAGACCAGCTTGGGAAACATAGCAAGACCTTGTGGCTACAAAAAAAAATGAGCCGAGTATGGTGGCACACACCTGCAGTCCCAGCTACTTGGGAGGCTGAGGTGGGAGGATCCCCTGAGCATAGGTAGTTGAGGCTGTGATGAGTCATGATTGTGCCACCGTACTCCAGCCTGGGTGATTGACTGGACCATGACTCAAAAGAGAGAGAGAGAGAGAGAGAGAGCCGGTAATGTGAGCAGAGGTGCCAGCTCATTGCAAACCAGGCAACATTCATTATGTAGCAGCAACTTCTGCCGAGCGAGAAACTTCCACCACCCCTGTAAGCGCCAATGAAGCCCCCAGCCGGGGCCAGGGTGAAATGACCAGTGCTAGTCCTGAAGCCTGGGCAGGGCCGAGGAGCTCAGCAAATGTGGTCGGAAGAGGCGAGCCGTTATCTCAGGCAAGGCTCAAGGAAGGAGGGGGCACTGGGATTCATTCATCAGAAGAAGGGAGGGGGGCTGAGAGCACTTGGCCCATCCAAGTGGGGCTCCGAGGACACAGGCTGCAGGGCCTCTCCTGGCCCCTAGTCACCTGCCCACATCACTTGGAAGCAGAGAGGGAGCTGCGGCCTCCCGGTCAGTGGGGGCTCTGTTCCCACAGCCTGTCCTCTTGGGCCCTGGAAGCCACACTTGCCCTGTGGCTGGGATATTTGACTTCCCAGGTGAGGGAAGGGCTTGTTTTGGGGACAGTGTGAGTCCTGGGTAGGACTGGCTATATGGGCATGGGCCCATCCGGTCACACAAGGTTCCATGTTTTAAAGGGCTGGGTCAGCTGGGCTCGGTGGCTTAGCCTGTAATCCCACGCCTTTGGGAAGCTGAGGTGAGTGGATTGCCTGAGCCTGCGGGTTTGAGACCCGCCTGGGCAACTTGGTGAGACCTCATCTCTACAATAAATCAAAATGAGCAGGGCGTGGTAGCGCATGCTTGTAGTTCCAGCTACTTGGAAGGCTGAGGTGGAAGGATCGCCGGAGCCCAGCGGGTCGAGGCTGTGGTGGCCGGGAGCAGCCACTGCACTCCAGTCTGGGCGACAGAGCGAGACTCCGACTCAAAAATAATAATAATAAAGGGCTGGGTCAGTGTTCTGCTATCACTGTCTTGACACTTTTTTTTCTGAGTCGGAGTCTTACTCTGTCGCCCAGGCTGGAGGGCAGTGGCACGCTCACGGCCACCGCAGCCTCCACCTCCTGGGCTTAGGCGATCCTTCTGCCTCAGCCTTCCAAGGAGCTGGAACTGCAGGGTCGTGCCACCACGCCTGGCTAATCTTTTGATTTATTGTAGAGACGAGGTCTTGCCAAGTTGCCCAGGCTGGTCTCGAACCCTGGGCTCAGGCGATCCTCTTGCCTCCGCCTCCCAAAGGGCAGGAGTGAGCCTCCGGGCCTGGCCTCGTCTTGACGCTCTTAACACTTTGGAACAAGGGGTCCTGCATTTCCATCTTGTTTGGGGTCAGGACATGATGGAGCCATGATGCAGCCGGCACTGGTTCTGGGGCCTGGGGTGCTCGCTGGTCTCCCGGCCATGCCTGTGCTTGGCCTTGTTGATGCTGAGAGGTGCAGGGCGGGTCAAAGGGGTGAGGGGGACTGTGGTTTGGCCCCTCCGGAGGCCAGAGCCAGTGTGCCAGGCTGTCCTACTGTGTGCGGGGTCTGTGTCCTAACCGCGCCACCGGCTCCTGTGTGATCCCCGGAGGCTGCGATGTCTGAGCCGTCTTCTCCCTGTGCAGTGGTGGCACGGCCATGCCACTGCCATGTGAGGGCTCCCATGCGCGGGTGTGGAAATGCTGGCGTGCAGGGTGCCCCGCTAATACTTGCAGTCGAGTATCCCCTGGGGCAGCAGGACAGCCAGGCAGGGCAACGGGCGCCCTCACAGGACAGGAGACTGTGGGTGAAGAGGCCTCCTTGCCCTGCCCTTGGGGACCGATGTGACCAGCATCCGTGGAGCCGTCTTCCAGGACAGGGCTTTCCAGCACCCCTCCAGAGTAGCTGCCATCTTTGGCCACCCTGGGCCAAGAGCCCGGCCATTTCCAGAATGACCAGACTCCAGCGCGGGTCCACTCCTTGCTCCGGGTGGTCTGGTCCCTGGCACCCCAACCCCCTCATCACGCTGGGTTTCCTATGACCCTCTCCCACGGCACACCCAGCTGAGCCACACCAGCGTAGCTTATGATAGCACAATGCCCCCCAGCACGACCCCCCCTCTGGATACAGCTCCGGCCAGGGTCACACGCACCCTCGGCACCCCCTCGTCCCCGCCCCCTTTCTGATCCTTGATTTACCCTGAGCTGGTCTAAGCCCTTTAGCTGCCTTAGGAGCTGAAAGATTAAGGTGTGCCTCTCCCACGCACCACAGACAGATTCGAAATAAAGAGCCCTAGACCTTCAAATACGTGTGAGGAAGTTTTGATGTTCTCCAGGATGACAACTTCCTTGCTATTTTTGAAGTACTAAATATCAGCCCTTAAAAAGGCAAAATCAAACCCAAACACTGTCGATGGCCTCTTTCTTCCCGCCAGCACCCAGACTACAGGCTTAATCTGCCCGCCGGAGGGCCCGGCCCAGCCCGCCCCCTCCCCAGAAGGAAGACCTGGCCTGCAATACCAGGGCATTGGGCCACTCTGCCCAGAGACGCTGGGGGTGGAGGGATGCCCTGGGCCAATCAGTGCCTGCTGGGAAGGTGACGTCAGCAAAGCCCAGAAGGTTCTTTCCACCCCTGCCCTCGGACACCCTCCCCCAGCACCCTACCCCCACCCCCAGAGCAGCCGGGGCCAGCCTGGGCCCCCGTCCAGCACTGCAGCTGGCCAGGCCTGGCTGGGCTGTGAGTCCCGGCCTGCTGCCTGCACCCACACCTGCTGGGCAGGTCTCCCACCCAGCCTGGGCGCTGGGTCCTTGCCCTCCGGCTGCGGGGGAGGGGCCGCAGGCGCTGGACAGGCTTCCCCGATCTGGCTTTTCCAGATCCTGCTTGTAAAGTCCGGTTAAAAATAAACCCCTTCTGTCTGGGAGGGAGAGGGCAGGAGGGTGCCTGGCCAGGGACAGAGCAGGCAGAGGAAGAACAGGCCGCGTGGTGCACCCTCGGGAGCCCAGAGAGAGACTGAGAGGGCATCTTGGTTGTGCCAGGTGGGGGGCACCTTCTGAGCCTTGACGTCACAGAGAAAACAGGCCCGAAAGGTCACCTGCAGACCAGCCGGATGAAGGGGTGCCCCACCCCGTGCTCACTCCTCCCCCTCCCTTTCCCTGAGGGCGGCGCCAGCACAGTCCAGATCACCGCAGGGCAGCTCCTGCCACCCCTTGCCCGCTGTGCCACCTTCCTCTCAGCCTTGCTCTTGGGGCCTCTCGGCTGGCCTCTCTGTCGCCTCTCCAAGGGAAGGGACATGTGCAGCTGGGGATGTTCTGTGCCATGACCCCCTCTTGCTAATAAACCAACGCAGGAGGTGTGACCTTTCCTGAAGGCCATGTCACCCAGCAGGGATGAGAAGGAAGGGCCGTGAGTGCGGGTATGCATGCGTGCGCGTGGGCGTGCGTGGCGAGCCTCCCTGCGTGGCTTCCGAGCTGCAGACAGTCCTGCAGTGGGGCCGAGACCTCCAGCCCAGAGATGGGAGCTGGAGGATGACAGCCTTAAGGAACGCCCCGAGGCTCAGCCAGCTGACCGAAGACTGAGCCTCACTCCTCCGCCCTGTCCCCACATCACCCAGCTCCTGGCCTGAGCGCTCAGGGCAGGGCCCGTGGTCGCATTTCATCCTCACAGCGCCTCACAGTGCTAGTGTTCCCCATTTTTTAAGAGGAAGAAGGTGGCTCACGCCTGTAATCGCAGCACTTTGGGAGGCAGAGGTGAGAGGATTGCCTGACTCCAAGGGTTTGAGATCATCCTGGGTAAATTGGCGAGATCTCATCTCTACAATAAATCAAAAAATTAGCCGGGCGTGGTGGCATGTGCCTGTGGTTCCGGCTTCTTGGGAGGCTGAGGCAGAAGTATTGCCTGAACCCAGCAGGTTGAGGCTGCGGTGGCAGTGAGTGTGGCACTGCACTCCAGCCTGGGTGACAGAGTGAGACCCCGTTTCAAAGAAAACATAGAGAGAGAGAGAGACACTACTATGTCCCCAACCAGGAGGAAGTGGAGTTGGAATTCGAACCCAGGGCTTTCCGCTCCAGCCCAGTCTGGGCACCCCGCCCCCAATCCCACCTTCAAGGGTCAACCTGGCCTTTGTCTTTTCTGTTCAGCCTGTTCAGCTGTCTTGGGCAGTGGGCTTCAGCGGCTGGCCTAGTGTCTGGTCGGGGGGGAGGTCGGGGGGCTGCGGGTTCACATTCTGAAGCTGTGGCGGGGGCTGGACTCAGTCGTGCGTGTCCATGGACAGACACTGCAGGGCCAGGCAGGGTGGGGAGGAAGAAGCGAGGATGTGCTGAGTGGAGCGTGAGGCGGGTGTAAGCAGGGGTCTTTCCCTCATGTGCCCTTCTGGGAGTTTTCCCTTGGTCTCGGGGCTCTGAGGCTTAAGGTTGTGTTTCCTTCCCAAGCAAGTGGTCCCCCAGGAAAGGCCGTAGGTGCAGATGTGTGGCGTTTGGAAGGAGTTCACCTGGGATCTGGGATTGGACAGAAGGAGGGTCAAATTTCTTCAGGAAAAGTAACCCTAGGCCAGTCACTCCGAACCTTGAATTTCTCTTCTGTCAAACAGGAAGACTCGTGTCTCCTTCACACCCTTATCAAGGGGGTAAGACAAGGCCAGGCACAGTGGCACACGCCTGTAGCCCCAGCATGATGGGAGGTCAAGGCACAAGGATCACTTGAGCCCAGGAGTTTCACATCAGCCTGAACAATACAGCAAGACCTCGCCTCTACAAAAAAAAAGAATGTTAAAAATACAGCCGGCCATGGTGGCTCATGCCTGTAATCCCAGCACTTTGGGAGGCGGAGGAGAGAGGATTGCTTGAGCTCAGGGGTTTGAGACCAGCCTGGGCAACTTGGCGAGACCTCATCTCTACAATAAAACAAAAAATTAGTCGGGTGTGGTAGCATGTGCCTATAGTTCCAGCTACTTGGAAGGCTGAGGCGTAAAGATTGCCCGAGTCCAGCAGGTCAAGGCTGTGGTGGCCGTGAGCATGCCACTGCCCTCCAGCCTAGGCAATAGCGTAAGACTCCAACTAAAATAAATAAATAAATAAAAAAAAATAAAAAAGGAATCAAAGGACACAATAGGTTATTCTAAAAGGTAAAGCATCTGTAGCTGATCACGATGTGCTGATGCCGTTATCCTTATACAAGAAACGCCAGCGGAGGGCTGCTGGGGTGATGGCTGCAGACAGGGAGGCTGCTGGACAGTCAAGGCTGTCCCTGAGCCCTGACACACCTGAGCTGCGGAGGGAGGCCACAGGCAGTCAGCGAATGGCTTTGCCTGTGCCCTGTCCCCTGTGCCTGGGGAAGGGAGGAGTCCCAAGAAACTGGCTTTGCCAGGGCTCGAGGGAGCTGCAGGTGCTTGCCAGCCCCGGGGGTGGACCGCACCCACATGCCTTCCAGGGCACAGATCACCCAGGGCAACGCTCTCTTCCCAACTGACTCTACCTAGGGTCCTCCAAAAGAAGGAGGACTTTGACCCACCTGGAAAGGTAGGGGGTCTTGTCTCCAATCAGCGTGGGTGACTGTGGGGAGAGTGGAGGCTGGGGCAGATATGGAGAGTGGAGGCTGGAAGAAGATATGGAGAGAGTGGAGGCTGGGGGCAGGTGTGAGGAGGCGTTCGCGGCTGTGGGTGGAGGGGGCTGCAGTGGCGACCACCGCCCCCGAGGCTCATGTCACCCTCTCCTGTGGCCCCAGCGGTGCACGCACAAGTGATGACTTGGAACAGAGGCCAATCTGGTTGAGGCAGGTGAACAGGAACATCCTGCCCTGGGTTGAGCGGACACCTCAGGTCTGGGGGAGGAGAGGAAACCAGGCTCTCAGAGGCAGAAAGCGTGGGCTGTCCTTGCTCTGTGGTGGCCTTTGGTCAACTCTAACTTATTCAGCACTGGGAATGGGCTCATAGATAAGTCAAAGTCCTTGTTGATATGCTCACTGTCTAGTGGGGGTCTCCGCTCATCAAGGGGTAACTGCTTTAGCTGGGGCATTTTGGCCTGAGGTTGTTTTTTTTTTTTGAGTCGTAGTCTCTGTCACCCAGGCTGGAGTGCAGCAGCACACTCACGGCCACCGCAGCCTCAGCCTACTGGGCTCAGGCCATCCTTCCACTTAGCCTTCCAAGTAGCTGGAACTGCAGGTGTGCGCCACCGCAACTGGCTACTTTTTTGATTGACTGTAGAGATGAGGTCCCACCAAGTTGCCCAGGCTGATTTCAAACCCCTGGACTCAGGCACTCCTCTCCCCTCAGCCTTCAGAAGTGCTGGGATTACAGGCATGAACCACCGTGCCTGGTTTTGGCCTGGGTTTTGAGGAGTGAATAGGAGTGCACTGAGCAGAAACAGGAAAATTCTAAGCCTCCCTTATCCACTGGCTTAAGATAAGAAACTACTCCAGCACAGAATTTATGAGGGCTGGGAGGTGCTCTAAGATTATAGAGAGATGACTCGAGAATGAGGGGGCCACTCTGGGTCTGACAGTAAATCTCTGATACTGCAGTTTTGGCCTCTGCCCCGCCGGTCAGGTCTCCAGCTCTTCCCTGGGCTCAGCTGGAAGACAGCTTGGCCCAAACCACATTTCTCTCTGATTGAGCCATCCAGTACCTCGAGGGCTGGAGTACAGAGGTCAGGGGAGGACAGGTCCCCAAGCCCCACCTCGGCAGGCCAGGCCGAGTGGTCCTGAGTGCGGGGAGGCTGCATTCCCAGGATACCCTGCACTGGCCAGCCCTTCTGCACTGTCAGCCTGACCACGTCCGCCAGGACCCTCACTCTGTGACCCCGCTCTTTCCTGGAGCCTCGATTCACCATCTTCTGGACCTCTGGTCGGCTCCCCAGGTCAGGAGCCCAGACCTTTCCACGGCCACCCCTGTCCTTCCCTAGGGCCTCACGCAGAGGCTGGATTGCTTCTGCAGCTGTCCAGGGCCTCACAGGCCAGGCCTCTCGGACAGCAATGGCCCGTTTTAGAGACAGAGTCTTGCTCTGTCTCCCAGGCTGAGCAACCGCAGCTCACAGCAGCCTCGACCTCCTGGGCCCAAGCACTCCTCCCACCTCAGCCTCCCGAGTAGCTGGGGTACAGATGCGTACCACCAGCTTAGCCATGTGCCCATAGGCAGGCACCCGGCTGGACACAAGAATCATGCCGGCCACTTCCACGCTGTGCACATTAATACATTGAAGTCTCACAAACGCTCCGTGTATAACAAATGCTTTTTTTTCTTTTGAGATGGGGTCTCACTGTCGCCCAGGCAGGAGTGCAGTGGGTATCCTCCCTGCCATGTGCCCTCCCCAGGTGGGCCCCTGGGGAGGCAGTGCCCGTGGGACTCTTGGGCAGAGTAGGACGCTGGGGTGGGGGCAGGATGGGGCTGATGCTTCCCTCCACTACGGGCTGGACCTGATGGATGCTTCAGGGTCTCAAACCCCGCGGAGGGTAGGGAGTCACAGACTGCGGCTGGGAGCTAGGAGGCAGGTGTGCATGGGCATCTGGGGAAGGAGTGGAGGCAGAGAGGGGCAGGCCGGACAGAACCGTCTGCATCTGCCAGGAAGTGGGTGCCAGAAAGACAGGAACGTGTGAGGACCTGTCAGAGAGGGCCTGGCCAGTGTGTGAAGGCAGAGGGGATGGGGGAGGGAGGACGGTAGCCTCTGGGGGGAAGGGAGGGGGAGGAGGATGGCATCTGGAGGGGGAGGGAAGGCTATCTGCAGGGGAAGGGAGGGGGAAAGAAGGGGCTGCATCTGGGGGGGCAGGGCGGTGGGGGCTGTCTCTAGGGGGGAGAGAAGGCACAGGCAAGTGGTGTCCTCTCCTCCCTCCTGGGCCACTGGGCCTGGGAGTCCTGCGTGGGGCGGGACAGGCAGGAGCACGGCTTCACCGCTTTCCCTTTGTGAGGCATTTTCCTGCTGGGAGGAGAGACTGCTGCTATAAATAATCTGGTCCCAGCTGCAGCATCCCTGCTGGCACGCAGGCCAACGCCAGAACCCGGCCGGGGCACGCCCGCTTTGTACAGCCAGGACTGAAGGCGACTCTCTCCACTGGTCCCCCAGCCCTGCTGGCCTCCACACGCCCGCCTCCCCCCAGCCCATGGCGCCCGTGGCCAAAGCCACAGAGGCTTGGTCTCCACCTGTCCAAGCATCCTGAGCCCAGGAAGCCCGGCCCAGAGAAGGTGCCTCAGGTCGGGGAGGGACCAAGAGCAGAAAGCAGGTGTCCCACCTAGGTGGCATCCTTGCTCAGCGGCATCAGACGGGGCAGGCCCAGTGGTGCCCAGCAGGGCCACAGGCTGCCCAGACACAGGGCACTTCTGGGCCTGGTGAGGTCCCTCGAGGCCACCCCACCCTTGCTCCCCTCTCTCCTGTGGGCTAGGACCTTGTTCAAGTCACCCAGCTTGAGGCAAGACTCCATGTGGCAAGGAGGGCCCCGCTGGACTGGGGCAAAGCCGTGGGCCTGGGGAGGACTCACTTCCCAACCAGGTGACCAGAGCATCTGGGGTGGCGGCCAAACAGGGAGGAGGCACTGAGTCCTCCCGGCTCCCCTCCAGATCTGTCTCCAGCCCTGCTTGGAGGCGATGAGGGAGGTGAGGGACACAACTGAGGTCCCGGACATAGGCTTCCCCTCAGTCCCTGCGAGCTGGATGGAGGGGGGGCCCGGGTCTCAGGGGCAGCAGCTGGCTCCTGGCACCTGCTACGCCTGTGCCAGGGAGCACTTATCCCTGTGGCCCCCACCGTCCTGAGGCTTCCTGGAAGGCAGGGTGCATGCAAGGCCACTCCACTGCAGCCCAGGCGACAAGGACTGGCCCTGTTTACCATGTGGCAGGGTCTGCAGAACAGGGCCGGGTGAGGTGGTGACTCACACCTCCAATCCCAACACTTTGAGAGGATGAGGTGGGACGATCACTTGAGGGCAAGAGTTCAAGACCAGCTGGGCAACACAGTGAGAATTGCCTCTAAGCTGGGCTCGGTGGCTCAGCCTGTAATCCTGCGCCTTGGGAGGCTGAGGTGAGTGGATGGCCTGAGCCCGCGGGTTCGAGACCCGCCTGGGCAACTTGGCGAGACCCCATCTCTACAATAAATAAAAAATTAGCCAGGCATGGTAGTGCGCGCCTGTAGTTCCAGCTACTTGGAAGGCTGAGGCGGAAGGATCGCCAGAGCCCAGTAGGTCGAGGCTGCGGTGGCCGGGAGTGGCCACTGCACTCCAGACTGGGCGATAGAGTGAGACTCCGACTCAAAAAAAAAAAAAAAGAGACCTGCCTCTAAAATATATGTATATACTAACAATGAGCTGGGCTTGGTGGCAGTGCCTGTAGTCCTGTACTTTGGGAAACTCAGTTGGGAGGATCACTTGAGCCCAGGAGTTCAAGGCTACAGTGAACTATCATTGCACCACTGCACTGTAGCCTGGGTGACACAGAGAGACTCTGCTTCTTAAAAAAAAAGAAAAACCTACAGAATAGCCAGACCCCTGTGTGAGGGTGTACACCCCCCAGAGGCTGAGTCCGAAGTGTGCAGGGGTGGGCCAGGGCTGCCTGGGTCTCCTGGTTTACTCCAGCCAGGCCTCAGACCAGTCCTGGGAAACTCCCCACCTGCTGTCCCATCCCTCCCTGGAAACCCCGTGCCCTGGTATGGCCCAGGACCTCTGGCACAAGCCCGTCACTGCGCACTGCGGCAGTTTCTGCTTTGTTTTCTTCTAATTCCCTGAGCGAAGAGTGAACGTCCAGAGAGTCCTGGCATTAGGTGGGGTTGCAGGTGGCAGCTCAGAGGGTCTCTTCCGGGGCAGCTCAGCCAAGAACAAACACACTTCAGTCCAGGCCTCCAGCAGAGGGAGACTGCTAAGGGGCGAGGCCCTTCCTTCAGAGGACTGCTCCGCCCGGCGTCTGTCCAACGACTGGGGCCCTCTGGAGCAGCCACAGGGGTCTTCTGGATCTTCTTGGGGTGAGGCAGTCTGTCCTCCTTCAGTCTCCAGAAGCGGTGTGAGGCCCTTCTTTGGGGGCTCAGGGGCAGCTCAGCTGAAAACACATGTGGCCTCAAAACAAGGCTTGCCAATTTGGGGAAGGGCAGGACCATGAGGTCCAGAGAGAGTCTGTAGGAGACGAGGGCCTCCCTGGCTGCCTCCACTCTTGCCACACTCCTGGAGCCTGCCAGGGACCACCCACTGTGATGGGCATCACCTGTCTGTCTTGGTGCTTGCACGCGTTGAGGTCCTCATGGAAAGCAGTAGAAATGACTCTGATGTTCTTTGTTTTTTGGGTTTTTTTTGAGTTGGAGTCTCACTGTCGCCCAGACTGGAGTGCAGTGGCCGCTCCCGGCCACTGCAGCCTCGACCTGCTGGGCTCCGGCAATCCTTCTGCCTCAGCTTCTGAGTAGCTGGAACTACAGGCGTGCGCTACCATGCCCGGCTGATTTTTTTATTTATTGTAGAGATGAGGTCTCGCCTGCCCAGGCGGGTCTCGAACCCGCGGGTTCAGGCAATCCACTCACCTCAGCCTCCCAAAGCGTGGGATTACAGGCTGAGCCACCGAGCCCAGCTTGTTCTTTGTTTTTATCTTTTGATTTTTTTGAGTCAGAGTCTCACAATGTTGTCCAGGCTGGAGTGCGGTGGCATACTCACGGCCACCACAGCCTCAACCTCTGGGTTCAGGTGATCCTTCCACTTCAGCCTTCCAATTAGCTGGAACTAAGGCATATGCCACCATGCCCGACTATTTTTTCTTGATTTGTTGAGAGACAAGGTCTCACCAAGTTGCCCAGTCTGGTCTCGAATCCCTGAGCTCAGGCAATCCTCTCGCCTCAGCCTCCCAAAGTGCTGAGATTATAGGCAGGAGCCACAATTCCTGACCTATTTGTTTTTGGGGGTTATTATTTTTTTTTTGACTCTGATGCTCTTAAACAGAGCAGAGAAGTACTCGGAGGATTTGGGGGTGCTCACAGTCTCCCCAGGGAGGCCGGAGACCCAGCTTAGAAGACGGGCAGGATCTGAGGGTTGCTGTGTAGCCAGTGTCACTGCTGAGGTCACACCATAGGGCTGTGTAGGTAAGATGCCTTTGCTGGTGCCACCGCTCTGCCATCCATGAGTCTTACTGCAGCCTGACCCTCTGCCACAGCCCCTGCCTCTGCCGGGAATAATTTATAAGCTGACCCTGTGGGTTTGGGCCTCTCCGTTAAGATTTAGTCCCAGGTGGGAGTGTCCTTTTAAATTTATTTCCTGTAGAGACAAGGTCTTGCTATGTTGCCCAGGCCAGTCGTAAGACTCCAGGCCTCCAGCGATTCTCCCACCTCAACCTCCCAAAGTGCTGGGATTATAAGCATGAGCCACCGCGCCCGGCCCAGGTGGGAATTTCTGAGTGACTAAATCTAGGTCACATGCTCACATCCTGGAGCAGAGGGAGACAGAGCCCCCAGCTTTGATTTCTATGAAGAAAGGCAGGGGCTCTTTCTATAGAAGCCTACCAGAAAGGGAAACACCCCAGCTCCCAAGCAGGAGAGGGGCATTCTGGGTGGGCTTCTCCGCTGGCCTCTCAGGTCTCCTCTGCCATCTTCCTGAGCTCAGAAGCCCAGGAAGCTGAGGCACATGGGAGCAGCGTAGGATTCTAGTTGGGTTGGTCCAGCAGAAGGCCTGATGGAGGAGAATGGCGGTGGGTGGGGAGAGGCTGGGCTGTTTGTTCCCTGGCTTTCCTCCTTGGCAACAGTGGCTCTCTCCAGTGTCCAGTCCCCCTTTCCTGCCCCAGCAGGGTCCTTTCCTCCCTTGCTGGCTTCCCCTAGCCAGCACTTGCTAAATAGTCCCTTTTTGAAAGGTGACATAGTTTGGGTGCTGTTCCCTCCACATCTCATATTGAAATGTGGTCCCCGACTGGGCATAGTGGCTCACTCCTGTAATCCCAGCACTTTGGGAGACAGAGGTGAGAGGATTGCCTGAGCCCAGAGATTGAGATTGAGACCCGCCTGGGCAACTTGGCAGGACCTCGTCTCTACAGTCAATAAAAAAATTAGCCGGGCATGGTGGTGTGCCCTTGTGGTTCCAGTTACTTGGAAGTCTGAGGCAGGAGGATCACCTGAGCTCAGCAGATTGAGGCTGCGGTGAGCTGTGATCATGTAACTGAACTCCAGTCTGGGTGACAGAGTAAGACTCCAGTTCAAAAAAAAAAAAAGAAAAAGAGATATGGTCTGGACTCGGTGGCTCAGCCTGTAACCCTGCGCTTTGGGAGGCCAAGGTGAATGGATTGCCCGAGCCTGCGGGTTCGAGACCCACCTTGGCGAGACCTCATCTCTACAATAAATCAAAAAATTAGCCGGGCATGGTAGCGTGCGCCTGTAGTTCCGGCTACTTGGAAGGCTGAGGCAGAAGGATCGCCGGAGCCCAGCAGGTCGTGGCTGCGGTGGCTGGGAGCATGCCGCTGGACTCCAGTCTGGGGGACAGAGTGAGACTTCAACTCAAAAAAAAAAAAAAAGAAAGAAATATGGTCCCTGTGTTGAGGGCAAGGCCTGGTGGGAGGTGATGGATGGATCTCTCAAGAAGGGCTTGTGCCCTCCCTGCAGTAACAAGTGAGTTCTCCCTCTATTTGTTTTCAAGAGAGCTGAGAGAAGAGCCTGGCACCCCCTCCCTCTTCCTTCCCTCTTGTTTTCTCTCTCGCCATGTGACACGCCTGCATCCCTGTCACCTCCTACTATGAGCAGAAGTTTCCCGAGGCAGATGACAGTGCCCCCTGGAAACTTCAGCCAAATCAGCCTTTTCTGTATAAACCACCCAGCCATGGCGTTCTCTTACAGCAATGCAAAACAGACTGGACAAAAGGTTTCTCATTGGCCCTTCTTTTTTGTTTGAGTTGGAGCCTCACTCTGTCACCCAGACTGGAGTGCAGTGGCTGCTCCCGGCCACGGTAGCCTCAAACCTGCTGGGCTCCGGCGATCCTTCCGCCTCAGCCTTCCGAGTAGCTGGAACTACAGGCACGCGTTACCACGCCCGGCTGATTTTTGATTTATTGTAGAGATGATGTCTCGCCAAGTTGCCCAGGCGGGTCTCGAACCCGCGGGCTCAGGCAATCCACTCGCCTCAACCTCCCAAAGGCGCGGGATTCCAGGCTGAGCCGCCGAGCCCGGCTTCATTGGCCCTTTTTGAGGGTAACATCTGTTTCCTACTGGGACCCAAATGATGCAGGGGTTTTGAAGACTGGAAAGCAGCAGCATCCCCACAAATGCCTGCATCGTGGGGGAACAGATGTCCAGTGGATACAGGCAGTGTGTAGACGGGACCAGGCCCACAAAGGTCTCCATTCTCAGCCTACGCTCATGACCTGTGTGAACTTGGTCTAGTCCCTTAACCACGCTGAGCCAACCCTTAACTCGTGGATTTGCCGTGAGAATGGAATGAGATAGATTTACTTGGCTCTTGGAACACTATAGGGAGAAGAATTCTGACACCTTCTCCTGGCCTGGAGGCAATGGCTGTACTCCTGATTGATTAGTGATGTCTGTCTGGGTGTGAACTGGGCAGCGGCCCTCACTAAAGCATAGCGATCCATTCTCCTATTTCTCTTAAGGAACTAGACCAAGTTCACATAGGTCATGAGAGTCGGGCTGAGAATGGGACCTTTGTGGGCCTGGTCTCATCTACACACTAGGTGTCTGCTGGGGTCAAGAATGCCAGGGTCCGTGCCCTCCAGCACTGCCTGGGTCTTAAGCCACCCAGCCACCTCTCCCGGGTCAGCATAGACTTCTCAGCAGTGGAGCAGTGGCCAACCTGTCCCTTTAATCAGCAAGCTGCTTTAGCCCTATCTAGGTGCTAAGGTCTTCTTTCTCCTGGGTCCTTCCCTCCCCGGCCCCCTTTCTCTCTCTCTTCCTCCCTTCCTCCCTCCATTCTTCCTTCCTTCCTTCCTTCCTTCCTTCCTTCTCTTTTGAGTAAGGATTTCACTCTGCCACCCAGGCTGGAGTCCCGTAGCATAGTCATGGCTTACCTTCTGGACTCTGGTGTTCCCTTCACCTCAGCCTCCCGAGCAGCTGACACAACAGCTGTGTGCCACCACATCCAGCTCATTTTTTGGTTTATTGTAGAGACGAGGTCTCACTATGTTGCACAGGATAGTCTCGAACCCCTGGGCTCAGGCAATCCTCCCGGCTCCGGCTCCCAGAGTGCTGGGATTACGGGCGAGAGCCACCACATCTGGTCTCTTACCCATTTCAGTCTCCGAATGCCCAGCCTGGCCCTCCCTGCCAACGCAGATACAGCACATGCACGCACACACACTCCTGAGAGGAAGTTGTAGAGAACGATGTACAGTGGCTGGAATTGCTCTGCTTCGTGTTCCCCACTTCCCCAAGCCTCCCCTGCCATCTCCTGCCCCCAAAGGCAGGGACCTGACTTTGTTCCAGTGATGCACGCCAGGGTTGGTGGGAGGCAGAGGAGCTAGGGGAGAGGCTCTGTGGCGCAGGCGTCTGCTGCGGGGCTGGGGCCTCGGTCATCACCAGTGGTCCCTGGGACAGCCGAGAGGGTGGGAGGGAGCAAATAACCCTTCCCCAGGCGCTCTGCTTTCTGGTCTCACTTGTGGTAGGAGCAGCCATCGAGAATTCTTTCTTAGCCGGGCTCGGTGGCTCAGCCTGTCATCCCGCGCCTTTGGGAGGCTGAGATGAGTGGACTGCCCGAGCCCGCGGGTTCGAGACCCGCCTGGGCAGCGAGACCTCATCTCTACAATAAAATCAAAAAATCAGCCGGGCGTGGTAGCGCACGCCTGTCATTCCAGCTACTCGGAAGGCTGAGGCGGAAGGATTGTCGGAGCCCAGCAGGCTGCGCTCAAGGCTGCGGTGGCCGCGAGCGGCCACTGCACTCCAGCCTGGGTGACAGAGTGAGACTCCAACTCAAAAAACAAAACAACAACAAAAAAACTTGCTTGAGTGCCTCCCTTGTGCCAGGCAGCAGTGTGCAGAACAGACACACTGTCTGGCTTGAGAGAGAGAGAGAGACAGACCAGCTGACCGAGAGGTCTGACCAGTGCAGTAAAGTGAGCACAGAAGGATTGCTGGTTGGATGGCATGGTAGGAACAATCTGGGAGGGCTTTCTGGAGGAGACAGCTCCTAAGCCCTGTTGGAAGGAAGGGTGTTCCAGTGGCATGGTGTTTGCCAAGATCCGCAGATGTGCATTTGGACAGCTGCTGGAAGGTCCCATGGTGAGGCTCAGAGTGGAAGAGAGGAGGTGCTGGAGAGGGGTCGCCTGAGGGCTGGGGAGACATGGGGGCGGGTCCTACAGCACCTTGCAAAGGGGTCTGGACTTTCCATAGCAGCCTCCACCCACTGGCCATCCGTCCTCCACCTACTGTGTCGAGAGAGGCCTGAGAAGCCTGTCTTCCACTCCTCCCCTCCCAGGCCTGCAGCCTCCCCTGCCCTGGGAATTGTGAGCAGGGTGGTGACAGTGGCCTCCGGTGGGCTGGGCTGTGTAAGAAGAAACAGCAGAGCAACTCCACCCAAACCTGCCGCATGCAGCCCCTTAGTCCCTGGCTGGTCCCACCGTCAGGTGCAACACGGGGTCAAGCAGGTGTTCAGGCGTTTCTTCCTCCCATGACAAGTCTCCCATGACAAGACTCTTCCTCTGGGAAGCCCTCCCCCCAACCCCCATCCCCCCACCCCTCTTCCCAGCCACACCCCTGCTCAGAACTTGCCTCCCTTTGGAAAATGGTGGAGTGTGGCTGTGTGTGTGTGTGTGTGTGTGTGTGAAAGTTTCACACATATAAGAGGAGGTGTGTGCATGGGAGTGTGTGTACCTATGTGTGCTTGAATGCATTTCTGCTGGTGCCGTGAGTAGGGGGCACGCGGATGCCTGCGTGTGCCCAAGTGCGCAGGGAGTGTGGGTGCTGTGAGTTCAGCGACAGGAGGCGGCATGAGTGTGCAGGGAGCAGGCGCGTGACCCTGCGATGCCAATCACCGTGCTTGTCTGCAGGAGAGAACTTGCTGGGCTGGGATGTTTCTATCCAGCAGTAAAGCACCAGCTGCTCTGATGGCCTTCCCTGCCATCCTTTGTCATTTGTGCTCCAGAAATGCAAATCAGCTTGTGTCACTCTTGGCTGAGGACCCTCCAGCGGCATCCCATTGCACCTGGGATAATCAGACTGTGGCCTTTAGGATGTGCCCCCACCGTGGGCTCGGACACGTGCAGCCTCCTCTCGTCTCGTGAGGCCATGAGCCTCTGCACCCACCGCTCCCTCTCATGGAGCCCTTTGCTGCCAGGTGCTGTCCTGGCCCCGGGTTCCAGCCCAACATGATGGCGTTAGTGGGGGCCTTCCAGGACCTCCCAATTTATTTTTATTTTTATTTTTTTAGTTGGAATCTCCACCAAGCCCGGCCGGGACCTCCCAATTTAAATGGGCACCCCCAGTCCCTCTCCCACCCATCACTCTGACTCAGTCCCTCCCCCGCACTAGCTCCCTCAGGTCTGAGGCAGGTGCTGAGATGGAGTTAGGGGTGCAGAGGGTTCCGTGGGGAGCAGTCCCTGTGAAGGGGGCAGGAAGGCTGTTGCTTTGTTAAACTCTGGTGTGTCCATGTGGGTCTTTGAGCTATGGCCTCCGTATTTCCTAGCTTTGGCCCCTTCCCCTGCCTTGGGGAGGTGAACTCCCCTCTTTCTCTCTAATTTACTTTCTCACCATTGTTTTGTTTTGTTTTGTTTTTGAGTTGGAGTCTCACTGTGTTGTCCAGACTGGAGTGCAGTGGCCTCGACCTGCTGGGCTCCAGCGATCCTTCCGCCTCAGCCTTCTGAGTAGCCGGGACTACAGGCGCGCGCTACCACGCCCAGCTAATTTTTTGATTTATGGTAGAGATGAGGTCTCACCAAGTTGCCCAGGCGAGTCTCGAACCCACGGGCTCAGGCAATCCACTCACCTCAGCCTCCCAAAGCATGGGATTACAGGCTGAGCCACCGAGCCCGGCTCCGTTGTTTTGTTAAGCACGAGCCAGGCTATGTCTCTTTGAGCTATGGCCGCCATGTTTTCTCAGTTTTGGCCCTTCCCCTGCCTTGGGAAGGTGAATCTCCTCTCTCTCTCTCTGTAATTTACTTTCTAAATAAACTATATTTTCCAATCTGAAAAAAAAGAATAGGAAGGAGGTTGGATTGGGTAGGTGAGTCCCCAGACCACAGTGCAGCTCTGGCAATAATTAGCCAGGCAGGATGACACATCTATAATCCCAGCTACTCTGGAGGCTGAGGCAGGAGGATCGCGGGAGCCCAGGAACTTGAGGCCGGAGTACAGTGATGCATGCTGGGTGACAGAATGAGATCCTGCCTCCATTTTTAAAAAAATAAAGAAAGAAAGAAGCAGCTATTCTGTAGGGTACTGTGATGGTAGATACAAGTCTACTAGGCATTTGTCAAAACTCACAGATTGTCCACACCAGGAGTGAATCCCGATGGAAACCACGATGTGCCCGTAAGTGTTCATGGATTGTCACACATGCACCATTGTGGTCGGGGCCACCGGCGACAGCATGTGGAGGCTACGCATGTAGGGGAACAGCGGACATTGGGAAGTCTCTGTACCTTCTGCTCTATTTTGCCAAATTGCCCTAAAAAGTAAAGTCCATTTAAACAAATAAAGAAGAAAAGAAATCTTCAGACCTTCCTGGCTGCCTCCCCTTGTCCCACAGACAGTCTCTCCGGCCGCTGTCCCAGGTGTTTACTAAGTGTTCTGCCTGTTCCTTTCTTTTCTTTTCTTTTTTGAGTTGGAGTCTCACTCTGTCGCCCAGGCTGGAATGCAGTGGCATGGTCACGGCCACCGTAGCCTCAACCTGCTGGGCTCAGACGATCCTTCAGTCTCAGTTTTCCAAGTAGCTGGAATTACAGGCACGTTCCACCATGCCCAGCTAATATTTTTTTTTGAGTTATTGTAGAGATGAGGTCTCATCAAGTTGCCCAGGCTGGTCTTGAACCCATGGGCTCGGGCAATCCTTTCTTCTCGGCCTCCCAAAGTACTGGGATTATAGATGTGAGCCACCATGCCCGGCCTGCCTGTTCTTTTCTTCCATGGTTTGGCTGGGCCCTTTGTGAAAGATGTTCCAGTTTAGAGGCTGGCCTGGCTGGAAGATTCTGGGTCTCTGTGGTCCCCTGCTCACCTTGCATTTCTCCACCCCAGCTTTCTCCCAGTCCACTGTGCTTCTAGAAGGAATTTCTCCTTTTCTTAATTTTTATTTTTTAAATTGGGATCTCATTCTGTCATCCAGGCTGGAATGCAGTGGTGTGATTACGTCTCACCGTAGCCTCAACCTCCTGGGCTCAAGTGATCTTTTCACCTCTGCCTCCCAAATAACTGAAACTACAGGTACACACCATCATACCTGGCTAATTTCTTTTACTTTTTGTAGAGACAGGGTCTCACTCTGTTGCCCAGGCTGGTTTTGAACTCCTGGGCTCAAACAATCCTCCTGCTTCAGCCCCTCAAAGTGCTGAGATTACAGGCGTAAGCCACCACACCTAGCCTAGAAAGAATTTCATCCACAGATGACAGCTACTGTAAGCCCTGTCCTGGTATAGATACGCACCCTGACATCCAGCTGAAGAGAAGGAAACTCAAGATTGCAGACAGAAGAAAACCCTGAATAACTCATCAGCACCGCCTCCACCAAGCCTCGTCTCAGCTCCCCTGGTGTCAGACTGCTGGCAAGAGGAAAAACATTCTCCCTCCCCACCCTCTAGGGACAAGCCTGTCATTCGGAACAGACCGGAGGGGAACCCACCAGCTGTGTGGCCACTTGTGTCTCCCAGGCCTTGAGGGAGGCTCTTAGAGACAGTCAGTGCCGGAAAGATTAGGGCATCTCCAACCCCGTGAGGCCCCAGGATGAAACCAATACTCAGCCTCCACATCAGGGCGAGGAAGTCCTTCTGCATTTTGAATTTTCCCAAGATGACTGCTTTGAAGCTTTTGATTTTTTGAAATATCAGATATGAAATTCTCAAATGCGGTTCTTTGTTCTCGCTGGTTCCCTCAGTGTGGTTCGGTCTGCGCGTTCCTCTGATCTGTAACCAGCCCTCTCCACTGGCTGGCCTTCCTGCCCTAACCGGGCCTGCCCTGTACTGGGGCTGCCGAAGGGGCAGTCTGGGGCTGACCGTGAGGACCTCTGGGGACCTGACATGCAAACAGGCCTGGCGTGTGGTGGCAGAATCAAGTTCCCTCTCACAAAGGTTCATGGGCTCGTGTCACAGGCCAGGGCAACCAGCTCTGGGCTGACCGGGGACAAGATGGCAGAAAGCAGGCAGGCAGGGTCCAGGGTGGGCATTGGGAAGGGGCTTTCTCCTTGCCTGAGGTAGCCTGGCTTGGAAAACCAAGCTTGAATCAAATCAACAGATAGCTACTGAGGGCCACGTTGTAGACAGACAGAATCCAATTTGAGCTGGATGGGAGGCCAGGACTGGAGGCCAGCACTGGGGTCTTATCTGGTGGCCTGGGGTTCTTCTGAGCCGGGGGTCGTTAGGATGGCAGAGCTCCAGGGTCAAGTGCCCATCTTGGTGCTGCCCATCAGCTTCAGTATGTGACCGCCTGAGAGTGTCAGAGGGTCATCCCCAAAACACACACGGGCAAATTTAGCCAAGGTCCATGTCCAGTGATGAAAGCGCCGTGTCTGTCTCCCTGGGTTCTGGGGGGCTTTCTCCCAGGGAACCCCAGGCTCCAGAGCTGGGGTCCTCATCCATGAGTTTGGACATCATCTGGTACCCTCTCCCCCTGGCGGGAAGCCCACAGGCATGGATGTCATAGCTGCCTATTTGGCCCTACTGTGTGCTGGGCCTTCATGCGTATCTCATGCACACAGCAGCGCTGCAGGATGGGCTTTTTTGGCCCCATTTTACAGACATGCTCAGCAAGGGAGAGGGACTTAAGGTGGAGTGTGGAGGGGACTCAGGACCCCTGGAAGGGAAGCTGCTTGGTGCAGAGTCTGGCTGTCTCCAGCTGTCACCCCGGTCCCGGTGACTGGTGTCCTGTCAGCAAGCAGTCAGTGAACAGCCACTGGACGCCTCTGGCCCCAAGCCTTTGCCTTCTCCTGGTTTCGTCTGGCCTGGGGACTGCAGTTGAAAGCAGGAGCCCGGGGTCTTCCTGGTGGAAAAGCCTCCCCGGGAGGTGCTGGTGGGAGCCCAGGGTGACAGGCCGCAGCAGTGCCAAGGCCTCCCAGCCTCTGCCTGCTCAGGGTGCCCTGCTCCGGCCCCTGCCTGCCACATCCACTGCGGGTGGCCACGTGCAGTCCTACGCGGGTGGGGGGTTCACCACAGAATAAGCATATGGACTGTACACCCGGTGATTCAGAAGATCCTGCCAAGCTGGCCGCCCTCTTCCCCAAACCCTGCAGTTGTCATAGCAACCGGCCCACTACCAAACCAGAGCTTGCTGAGGGCATCCCAATTAACCCCTTCCTTGCACACAGGGCTCTCAGCATGCCCGTCCGCGCGGTCTGCATGCCCTTAACACGCATGCCCAGGCCGAGAAACAGTGAAGCAGGGGTCACATGTACCAGACACAGGCAGGGTGGCCCTGTGGGTAGACACGCAGGCTTTGGGGGTGAGAGGGCCTGGGCTGAATCCTGGGGTCAGCTGTGTGAACTTGGATACCCTTGCAATATGGACGGATGGGTGTGTCCCCTCCTAGGGCTGCTGTTAGGGTCCTCGGGTGAGGAATGTGTCGTAATGCCTAGCGGAATACTCACTCGTGCCCTTTGGTGGGGAGTTCCTGTCCACGCAGGAGCTGGCTAGAGTGTCGTGTGCACACACCCGGTCCACTCCTGTCACACAGGGACACAGGAGAAGCTGGGAGAGGGCACACAGAGCAGGGATCCATCTGGAAAAAAGGCCACCCACAGCCACGAGTGCTGCACCAGGCCTCGAGGTGGCCCTGGGAGATTTGGTCACCCAGCCCATTCGTTCCACCTTGAACTCAACCCTCTCCAGGCCCCACTGGGCTCTGGGGCTCCCAGAGTGAGCAGCTGGAAGGGGGCTGGAGGAAGCTGATAGAGAAGGAGGTGGGTCTGTGGGAACAGAGAGGTCTGGGGGGAGGGCAGGGAGGCAGGTCTGGACCCAGGAGCCTGATGCACCTGGTGGCAGCGGTCTGGGCTTCTGTCAACTCCAGTTGAACACAAGTCCCCTGGGGCAGCGCCCTTGGGCCAAGGACCCAAGGTCTGACTTTGCCTTTGACCTACAAACCCACTGACCTAGCCCCTGCCTGCTTCTCTGCACACCTCCCCCGGCCCCAGTCGAGAGGGTTTGCTTTCTTTGTTGTTGCTATTTATTGATTTATGGGGGGTTTTTGGAGTCAGTAGCACAATCACGGCTCACCGTGGCCTCCAACTGCTGAGTGCAGGCGATCCTTCTACCTCAGTCTCCTGAGTAGCTGCGACTGCGGTACGTGCCACTATGCCCAGCTAACGTTTTAATTTTTTTATTTTCTCATGAGTTGAGGTTTCACTATGTTGCCCAGGCTGTTCTCAAACTCCTGGACAATCCTCTGCTTTTCGAAGTGCTGGGATGACAGGTATGTGTCACCACACCCAGCCTGTTGTTTTTTCCGATGAACTGCACTTCTTCCAGCCCTGGTGTCAGCACTGGCAAGGCAGGGCTTCTGCCTGAAGCTCAGATACTCCCTTCTCCTCCCCCCACTGCCTCTCCCTTCCTTTACTGTATCTTATCAATTGTAAGATATGCATTTTCAAAAAAAACAGACTTTTTATTTTGTTTTATGGGCTCTTTTTTTTTGAGTTGGAGTCTTACTCTGTTGCCCAGGTTGGAGTGCAGAGGCACACCCACAGCCACACAGCCTAGTCCTACTGGGCTCAGGCGATCCTTCTACCTCAGCCTTCCAGGTAGCTGGAACTACAGGCATGCACTACCACACCCAGCAAATTTTTTCTTTTTTTTTGAGTTGGAGTCTTACTCTGTCACCCAGACTGGAGTGTAGTGGCATGCTCTCGGCCACCCCAGCCTCGACCTGCTGGGCTCCGGCGATCCTTCCGCCTCAGCCTTCCAAGTAACTGGAACTACGGGCACCCGCTACCACGCCCGGCTAATTTTTTTTTTTTTTTTTTTTTGAGTTGAAGTCTCACTCTGTCGCCCAGGCTGGAGTGCAATGGCTGCTCCCGGCCACTGCAGCCTCAGCCTGCTGACCTCCGGTGATCCTTCCCCCTCAGCCTTCCAAGTAGCTGGAACTACAGGCATGCGCTACCACGCCCGGCTAATTTTTGATTTATTGTAGAGATGCGGTCTCGCCAAATTGCCCAGGCGGGTCTCGAACCCATGGGCTCAGGCAATCCACTCACCTCAGCCTCCCAAAGGCACAGGATTACAGGCTGAGCCACCGACCCCGGCTTAATTTTTCTTTTTTTAAATTTACTGTAGAGATGAGGTCTCACCAAGGTGCCCAGGTGGATTTCAAACCCATGGGTTCAGGCAATCCACTCACCTCAGCTTCCCAAAGTGCTGGGATTACAGGCTGAGCCACCGAGCCTGGCTCAGCTAATTTTTTAATGTATTTTAAGACGTGGTCTCGCCAAGTTACCCAGGCTAGTGTCAAACCCCTAGGCTCAGGCAATCCTCTTGCTTCGGCCTCCCAAAGTGCTGGGAATACAGGCTTGAGCCACAGCACCCGACCGATTTTTTAAAGTTATTGTAGAGACGAGGTTTCGCCAAGTTTCCCAGGCTGGTCTCAAACTCATGGGTTCAGACAATCTTCCCACTTCGGCCTCCCAAAAGTGTTGGGATTATGGGCATTAGCTGCCGTGATCAGCCTAAATTTTTTTTTTTTTTTTTTTGAGTTGTAGTCTTACTCTGTTGCCTAGACAGGAGTGCAGTGGCCGCTCCCGGCCACCACAGCCTCGACCTGCTGGGCTCCGGCGATCCTTCCACCTCAGCCTTCCAAGTAGCCGGAATTACAGGCATGCGCTACCACGCCCGGCTGATTTTTTGATTTATTGTAGAGATGAGGTCTCGCTGCTCAGGCGGGTCTCGAACCCGCGGGCTCAGGCAATGCACTCACCTCAGCCTCCCAAAGGCGCAGGATTACAGGCTGAGCCACTGAGCCCGGCTCTAAATTTTTTACTTTGAAATAACTTTAGACTACATAAGAGTATCAAAAGTCATACAAGTAATCCCCATAGGCCGGGCACGGTGACTCACGCCTGTAATCCCAACATTTTGGTAGGCTGAGGCAAGAGGATTGCCAGAGTCCAGGTGTTCGAGACCAGCCTGGGCAGCTTGGTGAGACCTTGTCTCTACATATATATATAAAAAGTTAGCCAGGCGTGGTAGCGTGCGCCTGTAGTTCCAGCTACTTGGAAGGCTGAGGCAGAAGGATCGCCTGGGCTCAGCAGGTCAGCACTGGCATAGCCATGAGCGTGCATGCCGCTGTACTCTGGCCTGGGTGATGGAGTGAGATTCCAACTTGGAAAAAAAAATCGTCCCCGTACTCCCTGCACTCTGTTCCCCAAATATTACCTTCTGCCACGCTCTTTCTGTACCCTGTGCCAGGGCTGTTGTGGGCATCTGGGTCCCGATTCCCTCTTCTGTGACATCGTGCTGCCAGCTGACGTTAGTTATGGGCCAGGCGCCATGGCTCACATTTGTAGTCCAGGCTACTTGGGAGGCGGAGGCGAGAGAATTGCCTGAGTGCAGGGGTTCAAGAACAGTTTGGGCAACTTGATGAACACAAATAAAAAAACAAGAAACAAAAAAACTAGGCATGGTGGTGTATGCCTACAGTCCCAGCTACTCCAGAGACTGAGGTGGGAGGATCGCCTCAAGAGGTTGAGGCTGTGGTGAGCTGTGATAGCTATGATCATGTCCCTGCACTCCAACAGCCAGGTGACACAGTGAGAATAAAAACAAACTGACCATGGACAGAGAGTATTTACACCACAGAAATTGGCATTAGAACTTTTTTCCTTAGGGGGTTAGTTGTTAAACATTTTCCAGCACACCACCACTTTCTCAACCTCTCTCTTTTTCTTTTTTTTTTTTTGAGTTGGAGTCTCACACTGTTACCCAGGCTGGAGTGCAGTGGCATACTCACAACCATTGCAGCCTCAACCTGCTGGGCTCAAGCGATCCTTTTGCCTCAGCCTTCCAGGTAACTGAAACTACGGGTGCACGCTACCACGCCCGGCTACTTTTTTGATTTATTGTAGTGATGAGGTCTCGCCAAGTTGCCCAGGCTGGTCTCAAACCCTTGGACTCAGGCAATTCTCTCGCTTATGCCTCCCACAATTCTGGGTTTACAGGCGTGAGCCACTGTGCCAGGCCTCTTTTCTCTTTTTAAGTCAATACCGCTGTGGTATGGAGTGTAGGTATGTTCACTCATATCCTTTTTTTTCTCTTCTGAATTATTTGAGAATAGGTGACAAATAAGCTCCATTATCCCTAAATACTTGGACATATATTTCTTCAAAACAAGAACATTCTCATATATAGTAACCATGATGCATTTATCAAAATCAGAAAATTAGCATGGCTACACTACATGTCTGAGGTACAGATTGTATTCAAGTATCTCCAACTGTCCTGCTAATGTCTTTTACAGCAAAAATAGAAAAATGTTCTGGTCCGGAACTCAATGCAAAATTGCATATTGCATTTCTTTTTCTTTTTCTTTCTAGAGACAGGGTCTCGCTCTTTCACCCAGGCTGGAGTGCGGTGGTATGATCACACTCACCACAGTCTCAAACTCCTGGACTTAAGCAGTCTTCTTGCTTCAACCTCTTGGGTAGCTGGGATTACAGGTACGCACCACCACATCTGGCCAATGTTTTATTCTTGCAGAGACAGGGCCTCGCTATATTGCCTTGACTGATTTTGAACTCTGGTCTCAAGTGATCCTCCTGCCTTGGCCTCCCAAGGTGCTGGGATGACAGAACTGAGGCTTTGTGCCCAGTTTACACATTGCATTTAGCTGTCATGTCTCTTCAGAACTGTTCAAAGACTTTCTTTGTCTTTCTGTGACCTTGACATTTTTGAGGCAGACAGATCACAGATTTTGTAGAATATACTTCATATTGGGTTTGTCTCATGTTTTCACATGATGGATTAGATTCAGATTATGCATTTTGGGGGCAGGTATGCCACAGAATGCTGCTGTGTCCTTCTCAGTGCAAGCTATCAAGAGGCACGCAGTGGTTGATGCCCAGTTCTGGTAACTTGGGTCACTTGGTTAAGGTGGTGTCTACTAGTTTTCTACACTGGAGTTTCAATTTTCCCCACTTTGTAAATAATGAGTTTCTTGTGGGAAGATACTTTGAGACTATGACAGTATCTTGTTTCTTTGTCTTTCTTTTTTCTTTTTTGAATTGGAATCTTACTCTGTCGTCTAGGCTGGAGTGTAGTGGCATGCTTACGGCCACCGCAGCCTCGACCTCCCAGGCTCAGGTGATCCTTCCACCTCAGCCTTCTAAGTAGCTGTACCCACCAGCGTGCACCACCACGCCTGGCTAATTTTTTTATTTATGGCAGAGATGTGGTCTCGCCGTGTTGCCGGGGCTGGCAATCCTCTCACCTCGGCCTCCCAAAGTGCTGGAATTACAGGGATGAGCCACTGCGCCCAGTCTATCTGGTTTCTTATCACTCATCAGTAGCACCATCTATTGATGATTCTTGCCTGAAACAACGAATATCATGGCAATTGTCAAATGGTGACTTTCTAATCCTGTCATTCTTTCTACATGTGTTCCTTAGCGTTCTATGATAAGAGTGTTCTTTTCTTTACCATTCATTGTTTATTCGTTCATTTATTTGTATTAGGAGGGACTCATGGATTTGGATCCTTGTTTTATTCTTTTTTTTTTTGAGTTGGAGTCTCACTCTGTCGCCCAGACTGGAGTGCAGTGGCTGCTCCCGGCCACCACAGCCGGCCACCGCAGCCTCGACCTGCTGGGCTCCGTCCGGCGATCCTTCCGCCTCAGCCTTCTGAGTAGCCGGAATGACAGGCGTGCGCTACCACACCCGGCTGATTTTTTGATTTATTGTAGAGATGAAGTCTCGCTGCCCAGGCGGGTCTTGAACCCGCGGGCTCAGGCAATCCACTCACCTCAGCCTCCCAAAGGCGCGGGATGACAGGCTGAGCCACCAAGCCTGGCCTATTTTATTCTTTAGGTTATAACCTATAACTCTCATTATTTATTTCAATGCTCAAATTATTCCAAATTTGTCCAATGAAAAACCGGCTTTCATTCCTATAAACATGTCCCATTATTTTCTTATTTATGAATTATTTTATTTCCTAGAGACAGGGTCTCACTATGTTTCCCAGGCTGGAGTGCAGCGGTGATTCACAGGCTCAGTCATAGTGAGCTACAGCTTCAAACTCTTGGCCTCCAGCCATCCTCCTGCCTCAGCCTCCTAAATATCTGGAACAACAGCTAGACTCAGGTCAATATGCTAGTCACTCAAAGATGAATTTGAGAGAGGAGAGTCAGCGGAAGGAAAAACAGGTTTATTCGTGAGGATTTGACCAGGCAAGTGTCTCAAACACCATCTCAAATTTTGGCCAGAAAGGGTTTTTAAAGGGAACATTGGTACAGAAAATGTGCTAGAGGGAACAGGCTGTAAGCTTATGTGTCTTGACTCTGATGACTATCTTGAGTGACCGTCTGGCTGGAGGTCTGGCTGGCGTCATCTCGGCTGCGACTGTCAGAGGGCCAGTCTTCCATGATCCCCTCAGGTGGGAGGCCTCTGTCATGGAGGCTCAAGCCTGGTTTGTTCTGAGATTAACCTCCAGAATTCTCAGGGGCCTGGCTGGCATTCCCCTGATGGCAGCGGGCGGGCTGACTTGCAGATGAAGTGCCTGGAGCCTCTCCCGGAGTGGGGGAATTCTGTAGCTGCACCTTCCTGGTCAGCTGCCCTCAAGACTAGCCCCTGGAATTTCTAAGAAAGCATCCAGTTAGATAAGCATCTCAGGGAGAGGGAGGCCTGGAGGGAGGGAGGAGGGAAAAAAGCTTTGAGTGCAATTTTAAAACCAGAGCTAAAGAGGAGTGTTTAAAATACATTTTAGTGGCTCAGCCTGTAATCCCAGCACTTTGGGAGGCCTAGGCGAGTGGATTGGGCGTGGCAGCATGTGCCTGTAGTTCTGGCTACTTGGAAGGCTGAGGCGGAAGGATTGCATGAGCTCAGCAAGTTGAGGCTGGGAGCGTGCCACTGCATTCCAGCCTGGGCACCAGGGTGGGACTCCGACTCAAAAAAAAAAAAAGAAAGAAAGAAAGAGAGAGAGAGAGAGAGAGACAGAGACAGAGAGAGAGAGAGGGAGAGGGAGAGGGAGAGGGAGAGGGAGAGGGAGAGAAAGAGAGAAAGAGAGAAAGAGAGAAAGAGAGAAAGAGAGAAAGATCTGGAAACCGGGTGCTCCCTGCTTCTGGGGAAGATGCACCTTTTGCATTTCTGACAACAGACTGTGTTTCAAGACTATTGCATCTAACAACTCTCAGCTTGGCATTTGGTCTTTCTCCTTCTCCTCCACCAGGAGCGGAGCCCAGCAGGGACCACCAATATGGGACCCCTTCCCCATCCTCTTCCCCAGGCCAACTGCACTGACTTCCCTAGCCAGATCCTCCCAATCACAAACTCGGACATTTCACACACGTAAGCTTGCTGCAGGATGAGGTGAATTTTTCTCTTGGACTCTACCTACTGTATTCTTTTTTTAAAAAATTGGAGTCTCAGCCAGGCTCGGTGGCTCAGCCTGTAATCCCACGCCTTTGGGAGGCTGAGGTGAGTGGATTGCCTGAACCTGCAGGTTCGAGACCCGTCTGGGCAACTTGGCAAGACCTCATCTCTACAGTAAAATAAAAAATGAGCCGGGCATGGTAGTGCACGCCTGTAGTTCCAGCTACTTGGAAGGTTGAGGCGGAAGGATCGCTGGAGCCCAGCAGGTCGAGGCTGCAGTGGCCACTCCCGGCCACTGAGTGACAAAGTGAGACTCCAACTCAAAAAATAAATAAAATAAAATAAAATAAAATAATAAAAATTGGAGTCTCACTCTGTCGCCCAGGTTGGAATGCAGTGGTACTCTCACGACCACCACAGCCTTGACCTGCTGGGCTCAGGCGATCCTTCCACCTCAGCCTTCCAAGTAGCTGGAACTACAGGATTGGGCTACCATGGCTGGTTAATTTTTTTTATTTATTGTAGAGACAAGATCTCACCAAGTTGCCCCAGCTGGTCTCAAACCTCTGAGCTCAGACAATCCTCTTGCTTTGGCATCCCAAAGTGCTGGGATTACAGGTTTGAGTCACCCTGCCCGGCTACCTACTGTATTCTGATCTCTGCTGTTACAGATGCTTCCTGGTTTTGACTTTTTTTTTTTGAGTTGGAGTCTCACTCTATCACCCAGACTGGAGCACAGGGGCACGCTCTGGCCACTGCAGCCTCGACCTGCTGGGTTCCGGTGATCCTTCCGCCTCAACCTTCCAAGTAGCTGGAACAACAGGTGCGCGCTACCACGCCTGGCTAATTTTTGATTTATTGTAGAGGTGAGGTCTTGCCAAGTTGCCTGGACGGGTCTTGAATCCGCAGACTCAGGCAATCCACTCACCTCAGCCTCCCAAAGCGCTGGGATTACAGGCTAAGCCACCGAGCCTGGCCTGGTTTTGACTTAAGTAGAAGATAGGTAACCCCTCTGGGGCTGGAGAAAGTCTAAAGGAGCTCTTTCAGTCAGCATAAAATAACATTTCTATGGTTAATTGATGAGTTTTTCTTTCTCAGTGTTAGGTCTAAAACGATAGTGTGCCAGGTGCAGTGGTTCATGCCTATAATCCCAGCATTTGGGGAGATCAAGATGGAAGGACCACCTGAGCCCAGAAGTTTGAGAACAGCCTGGTCAACACAGTAAGACCTTGTCTCTACCAAAAATAAAAAAAATTAGCTGGGCATGGTGGCGCACACCTGTCGTCTCAGCTACTCAGGAGGCTGAGGCAGGAGGATCACTTGAGCCCAGGAAATTGAGTCTGCAGTGAGCTGTGATTGTGCCACTGCACCCCAACCTTGGTGAGAGAATGAAACACCGACTCAAAAAAATAAAATAAAATAATAGTGTGGACGATCAACAGAGTTTTAGATTCAGTGAAGCAGATCATACCTCGTTCTCCTTCACTAAGCTTGCACCCTACTCATTAGTCCTCTTCCTCCATAAAACTCAACACAGTTGGTGACATGGATTTGGGGGTCACTGCTGGTTAATACCTGTCTGAATGCCTCGTGAGTACACACCTCTGTCTGGCCTGTATTCATAGCTGTAGCCTCAGGGTCTGGCACTCAATGAACATTTGTGTAATAAGTGATCAGATTAATTCAATCTTCTCAACAAGCTTGCAAGCAGAGATGATGCTCCTTTACAGAGGAGAAACTGAGGCTCCAGGAGCGAAAGTTTGTTCAAGATCAGTCCACTAGGAAGTGATGAAATCAGGATGCAAGCCCAGATTTGTCAGATTCCAATGTCTGTCCAAAGTGCTGCCGCGGAGGGAATAGTTTTAGTGGAGAAATGAATGGGGTTTTTATTCCTGCGAAGAATTTGGTCCCCGAAGGAGTGTCGAAGTTCCTAGAAATTGGAGTAGCCCAAATGACACAGGTGAGGACACAGCCCAGGGCATGGTGCTGCAAAACCGGTGATCAGGGCACCACCGCCCCACAGCTCACCCTCTCCTCCCCTCCCGCTGGGTGGGCCTGGGCAGCCCCGCCCCCTTGTGGGAGGGCCAGGCAGAGGCATGGCATGGGTCCGCCACAAGCAGCCTGGCCTGGCACTTGGGCCCTGGCACCTGCTCAGCTTGACTGGCCCTGGGCCTGTGACGGTGCCTTCCACAGCCACAAGCACACTTCCCTCAAGGGCTCCACCCTTCCGCCATGGCTGCCTCCTGCACGTGCCCAGCAACTGCGCAGAGTGGAGGCTACATCTTTTCAATCTTTTTTTACCTTTTATTTTTTTGTGGAGACGGGGTCCTGCTGTGTTGCCCAGACTGGTGTCGAACTCCTGGCTTCAAGCGATCCTCCCATCGCAGCGTCCCCAAGCGCTGATTCCAGGCTTGAGTCACTACTCCCGGCCGAGGTTACAACTTCTGCTTTGAGTCTCCGCTTAAGCACTCAACCAGAGGGTAAGGCCCTGGGTTTCTCTATGACGAGGACTGGACTTGGTAAGGGCAGAGGTGTCTCGAGCTCTCCAGATCAGGCTTGGTGACCAGTGACCACCTCCTCCCCTTACCCGCCCCCCCCCCCGGGGGCCTTCCTGTCCCTTCCCAGGTGACAGGGCACTTTCCAGTGCTTCCCATTGAACTGGCTAAATCAAAATGCAATTCGTTTACATTTCAAAGACCCTGGTTGTCACCTGATCCAGACCGGACACACTGGTCCTCTAGGTGTGTGAAAGCTCAGTCTTGACCCTGCAGGCGGCCAGTAGGCCTTTCAGGAGATGAGAGCACTTTGGGAGATGATCTGAGAGACAGAAGACCTTGTCCTCCTTTAAACAGATGTCCACCCTGGAAATGCACACTTGACAACGGCTCATACACCAACTAGATGCCAAGCGCTCGTTTGTCCTCACAACATCCCTGTGATATTGGTGTTAATTTCCTCCACTCTACAGATGCAAACACTGAGACACAAGAACACAGAAACCACACCCAGCCAGGTCATTCTCCTCACACACCGTCAGTCCTGACTAGGCCTGCAGGGACTCCAGGACGCTGGAGTGTTCAGATGTGTGTGGGCACCAGGTGGGATGAAATGCCAAGGCCCTGGCCCCAGGAATGCAGAGGTCATTCAAGAGGTGGCCCTCGTGGACACTGCCTCTGCCGACGCCATGACTGGGGACTTCCCAGACTCAGAGCTATAAGAGACAGACGCCTGCCGTCTATCAGCTCTGCTACACCCCCCTCTACTCTGCTGCACTACCCCCCCATTTGTGGGATTTTAGGTCATCTCTTGGTAGGGTGGGGTGGGGAGTAGGGGGAGCTAGGGGAAACAACCAGCAAGAGACAGTGCCCGGCGATCCGTGAGTGGAGCCACACGGTCTGTTCTCCTTCTGTGCGTCCATGCCATGTCCCCAATCCACTGGGAGAGCGTGGTCAACGGAGAGCCCAGGAGGGGTGTTGGGGCAGACGCTGGCCCGCAGCAGGACGGGACTCACCGGCTAGTGGAGTCCCCGACATCAGAGCCTAGCCTCCTTCCTCCCCTCCACCACAGTTCACAGGACCCCTCCCTGCCACCCAGGTCAGGGCGATGGCAGCACAAGCCTGGGTCTGGAATTTCTAGGGCACGTGGGCAGCGCACCCCTCACCCGCTGCAAAGGGAGGAAGCTGAAGTGGGTGGGAGGGGACCAGGAAGGAGGGGGAGGTCCCGGGAGAAAGAGGAAGGGGACGGAGAGCTGAAGCTCTGGGGAGGCGGAGCCAGGGAGGGGTGTGGTTTAGACACTTCGTTCAGGGGTCCAGACCTGGCTCAGCCCTCAGGCAGGGCACCGGCAGGGGAATGCCAGAACTCAGGCCTCCTGTTGTATCTGGCCCAAAGAGACCCCCTTGGGGCTCCCTCCTCTTCACAGACCACTCTAGGACCAAGACTTCTTGTGTCTGACCAGCTGGGGTCTGAGATCACTTCCAGGAATTCCTGAGTGCCATGGGCCCACTCCCTACCCCCAGGTGATCTTCAGCTCCACCCGCTCAGTGCAAATGGGGGACAGTTTCCCAGGAGTAGACTCTGCCGTCCGAAAATACAGATTCCCAGGCCCAACTTCAGTTATGCTGAAGCCTACTTCCTGGAGGAGGGGCTGGGCTCTCATTTTATTTTATTTTATTGTTTGAGTTGAAGTTTCACTCTGTCACCCCGGCTGGAGTGCAGTGGCATGCTCACAGCCATCTCAGTTCTGACCTACTGGACTCAGGCTATCCTTCTGCCTTAGCCTTCCAAGTAGCTGGAACCACAGGCGCACACCACCATGGCCAGCTAATTTTTTGGCTTATCGTAGAGACAAAGTCTCGGCATGTTACCCAGGCTGGTCTTGAACCCCTGGACTCAGGCAATTCTCTCGCCTCGGCCTCCCAAAGTGCTGGGATTACAGGCGCCAGGCCTTGGGCCCTCACTTTATGTCATTTTACTTATCTATTTTTTGCGTCAGAGTCTCACTGCGTCGCTTTGGCTAGAGTGCAGTGGCATGGTCACAGCCACCGCAGCCTCGATCTGCTGGGCCCAGGCGATCCTTCTGCCTCAGCCTTCCAAGTAGCTGGAACCACAGGGTGTGTCACCACACCTGCCTAATTTTTTGATTTCTTGCAGAGACCAGGTCTTGCCATGTGGCCCAGGCTAGTCTCGAACTCCTGGGCTCAGGCGATCCTTTCGCCTCCTCCTCCCAAAGTGCTGGGATTACAGGCGTGAGCCACTGCGCCCAGTCACACACACTCCCAACTGATCCTCTACCCTCTGTGATGTTTGGACAGGAGACACCAGTTCCCCTCCAAGCCACATGCACAAATTTCTCCCCAGTCCCAGCTCCCCAGCCACTCAGGGTGCCTGTTGTCTACCCGCGGTGGGGGAGGTGTGTGACAGTTTTTTCACTCTGGAAGCTCAGAGCCCCACAGAGCAGCCTCTAGAGAGTGGCCTGGCCCTGCCTGACAGCAAATTCCTTCTCTCCTTCCTGGACACCTTCGCTGAGACAAAATCATGTTCTAGGAGTCGGTGGGACTCCAGGGAGGGTCTTGTCCCATGTCCTCGCCTTGCAGGTACCAACATGGCATCCAGGCCCAGCCTCCGCGATGCCAGCTTCTCTCTCAGGGCAGCGCTGAACAATGACTGCGTCTGACTGTAACTCCAGTCACTGCCCCGCAAGGGAACTCAGCAGGGGAGCCCCGATTCATGGGAAGGGCCCAGCCTTGATGGCAAGCTGGTCACCTGGGACGCTTGCAGACTCCGGGCATCTGCCTGCCACCCCAGTGGCTCTGATCTATTTTTTATTTGTTTGTATTTTGTTTTTGAGTAGGAGTTTCACCCTGTTGCACAGGCTGGAGTGTAGTAGCATGCTCACAGCTACCACAACCTTGACCTGCTGTGCTCAGGTGATCCTTCTGCCTCAGTCTTCCAAGTAGCTGGAACTACAGGCACGTGCCACCATGCCTGGCTAATTTTTTGATTTACTGTAGGTAGAGATGAGATCTTGCCAAGTTGTCCAGGCTGGTCTTGAACCCCTGGCCTCAAGCAATCCTCTCAAATCCGCCTCCCAAAGTGCTAGGATTACAGGTGTGAGCCACCGCACCCGGCCTCTGATCTACTTTAACTGGGACCTGAGACCTGGGGTGTTGCTAGTCCCGTGGTATTCCCAGTGTGCAGCCTGGCTGGGAACCACCAGCTAACGGGGTGTGCGTGTGTGTGTGTGTGTGTGTGTGAGTGCGCACGTGTGCAGATACAGGCTGCATGCAGGTGTAGCCCATGTGTGGGAACCTACACACCCGCACAGGCACACAGGCACATGCAAAGCTGAACTTCCCATTACACGGAGAATCACATGCTGCTGAGGTCACCAGCGAAGCAGGATACCAAGGAAGTGAGAAAAAAACTTTGCCCAGCCTTGTACTCATTCTCTTGATCTGTAAAATTAGGACATTGAACTAGAAGATCTTTTTTTCTTTTTTTTTTTGAATTGGATTCTCACTCTGTCATCCAGACTGGAGTGCAGTGGCTGCTCCTGGCCACCACAGCCTCGACCTGCTGGGCTCCGGTAATCCTTCCGCCTCAGCCTTCCAAGGAGCTGGAACTACAGGTGCGCACTACCACGCCCGGCTAATTTTTTTGATTTATTGCAGAGATGAGGTCTCGTCAAGTTGCCCAGAGCAGGTCTTGAACCCGTGGGCTCAGGCAATTCACTCACCTCGGCCTCCCAAAGCACGGGATTACAGGCTGAGCCACCGAGCCTGGCCTGAACTAGAAGATCTTAAAGAATTTGGCTTCGGTGCGGTGCCTCACACCTATAATTCCAGTGCTTTGGGAGGTGGAGGTGAGAGGATTGCCTGAGCTCAGGAGTTCGAGACTGGCCTGGGCAACTTGGCGAGACCTCATCTCTACAATAAATCAAAAAATTAGCCGGGCATGGTGGCACATGCCTCCAGTTCCAGCTGCTTGGAAGGCTGAGGTGGAAGGATCACCTGACCCCAGCAGGTCGAGGCTGTGGTGGCTATGAATGTGCCACTGCACTCCAGCCTGGGCGACAGAGTGAGACTTCAACTCCAACTCAAAAAAAAAAAAAAGAATCTTGACTTCTCTTGGAAGAAGCAGTCAAGGCGGGGGAAGAATCTCGGGGTCTCCTCCTGTCGAAGAGTGAGTCTATGACTGAAGGTAGGTAGGCGTGGGAGAGATGTCTTTAGCGCTAGAAAATGGCATCGAGAAAGAGGGAGAAGACGCCCCAGGCTGCACGTGGGCAGGACAGCCCCAGGTGGGCGGTGTTCAGCTCTGGGCATGTCTGTCTCTGAGAGCCACAAGCTGCATTGCGGTCGGAGGCAGACAGGGGCCTGGGGACGCAGGAAGGAGGCGGGGAGAGCCGGGCGTGTGGGGCCCGGGGGGCGGGGCCGGGAGGCGGAGGCAGCCGTGCTGTGGACGGGCCCCTGGGCGGGCTCCTGGGGTCTCAGAGGACCAGTGGGGGGCGTTTGTGGGCCGCACTTGTTGACAACTAGGGAAAGGCACTCCCGAGGTAAATTTAGACATATTTACATGACACCGAAAAGTTCGGAGATGGCAGAAGAGGATCCTTGGCCCCTCCCACCCCGGCCTTCCCCCCCCCCCCCCCGTCCTCCTCCCCCGGCCCTGGAGAACTGGTCTCCCCTGGCCTGCTCCTCCTAGCCTCAAAACCAAGCTGCTGTTTGTCACTCTCCCTCCACCGCCACCGCAGCTGCTCTCACTACTGATCTCAACGTCTCCGTTCTGTTCAGCCTCAAGGAGTCCCTCCGGTCCTCATGACCGGCCTCTGCAGCTTGTTACCCGGTCTCACCCTCTCCAAGTGTCCTCCTCTCTCCCCTGCTGCTCCTTCCCTTGTTCCTTGCTGCGGTCATTATCTGCCAATCGCCTTTTTTTTGTGTTGAAGTCTCACTCTGTCACCCAGGCTGGAGTGCAGTGGCACGTTCATGACCACGCGGCCTCGACCTGCTGGGCTCCAGTGATCCTTCTGCCTCAGCCTTCTAAGTAGCTGGAACTACAGGCGCGCGCTACCACGCCCGGCTCATTTTTAATTTTTATTGTAGAAACAAGGCCTCCCCAAGTTGCCCAGGCTGGTCTTGAACCCCTGGGCTCAGGCAGTCCTCTTGCCTGGGCCTCCCAAAGTGCTGGGATTACAGGCTGAGCCACTGTGCCCAGTCTTTTTTTTTTTTTAATAACAGAGATGACCTTGAACAATTAGCTTAATACTATAAGAAAAGGATTGGCCAGCTCAGTGGCTCAGCCTGTAATCCCAGCACTTTGGAAGGCTGAGGTGAGTGGATTGCCTGAGCCCGCAGGTTCGAGACCTGCCCGGGCAACTTGGCGAGACCTCATCTCTACAATAAGTCAAAAATTAGCCAGGCGTGGTAGGGCGCCTGTAGTTCCGGTTACTTGGAAGGCTGAGGCGGAAGGATCGCCGGAGCCCAGCAGGTCGAGGCTGCGGTGGCCGGGAGCGGCCACTGCACTCCAGTCTGGGCGACAGAGTGAGACTCCAACTCAAAAGAAAAAAAAAAAAAAGGAAAGGATTGGCAGTAGTGGGAAACTGCCGGTGGGAGGGGGGGACATCTCATCAATAGGGGGAACTGCATAATGAACATTTGTATACCTAACCCTGAATCGTACCCCACATCTTTAAAATAAAACATTAAAAATAAATAAATAAGCCGGGCTCGGTGGCTCAGCCTGTAATCCCACGCCTTTTGGAGGCTGAGGTGAGTGGATTGCCTGAGCCCGCGGGTTCGAGACCCGCCTGGGCAGCGAGACCTCATCTCTACAATAAACCAAAAAATCAGCCGGGCGTGGTAGCGCATGCCTGTAATTCCGGCTGCTTGGAAGGCTGAAGCGGAAGGATCACCAGAGCCCAGCGGGCGAGGATGCGGTGACCGGGAGCGGCCACTGCATTCCAGCCTGGGTGACAGAGTGAGACTCCCACTCAAAAAAAAAAAAAAAAAGTAAATAATAGAGATGGAATCTCACTATATTGCCTAGGTTGCTCGCAAATTCCCAACCTCAAACAATTCTCCTGCCTCAGTCTCCCAAGCAACTGGGACCACAGGTGAGCCATCACACCCAATGGCTAACCTTTTTTTTCTGAAGATGTGGTCCTGCTATGTTGCCCAGGCTGATCTCAAGCAATCCTCCTGCCTCCCAAAGTGCTGGGATTGCAGGGATGAGCCATGGCGCCCAGCCCCGCCTCTGCTCTTCTGCCTTTCTCAGGCTAGCGTCCCAGGCCCGTTCACCTTTCCATCCTCTCTTTACACCTTGCCTCCACATGTAGGTGGCAACCAGCCTAGGACTCTCCCCCAGGCCCTGTGCAGGACCCTGGAACACCGTAGCCAGCGGCTTGGTGCCCACAGACGGCTAGAACGCCACCTGTCCCGAAGGGACCTTGCTGCTTCCTCTCTGTCTTCCTCCTTCCAGCTCTTCCTGCTATGGGCTCCCTCCTTGCCGTCTGCCTCTCCCCAGCCTCCTTGGCCAACGACTCTGGGTGGTAACTCTCGTGGCATCCACTTCCTCCCACTGCGACTAGTAGCCTCCTGACTGACTCCGTGTCCAGTCTCACTTCTCACCTCCGTTTTCTGTAAGGACATCACGGCTCGCGTCACCCTGGGGACATCTTCCAAATGGCTGGGTGGGCTGTAGAGGTCCCCTTAGGTCTGGCTCCTTCCTGCCCTGGGACCTGGGCTCCTAGCACTGCTTCCCACCCTGGAGCTCCAGCTGGCCTCACCAAAACGGCACCATGCCCAGGCTGTTCCTTGGTCTGAGAACACTTCCTTTCCTCCTTTGGCTAATGGCTTCCTCCAAGGCATCCTCCAGTCCTGCATCCACAGCTTTTCTCTCTGGGGATCTCCTGGGTTAGGCTAGCCAAGGCTGGCTAGCTGTCCCTCTCTGTGTGCTTCTCTTTTGTCCACTGTTTTTTGTTTTGTTTTGTTTTTGAATTGGAGACTCACTGTGTTGCCCAGCCTGGAGTGTAGTGGCACGATCATGGCTCACCACAGCCTCCACCTTCTGGGCTCAGGACATCCTCCTGCCTCAGCCTCCCCAGTAGCTGGGACTACAAGGGTGCCATGACACCAGCTAATTTTTTTAATTTTATTTTTGTAGAGATGGGGATCTCGCTATGTTGCCCAGCTGGTCTCTAACTCCTGGGTTGAAGCAATCCTCCCACCTCGGTCTCCCAAGGCACTGGGATTGGCACACGACACCACGCCCAGCTGTTCGCTATTTTTGACCGCTTGAATGTCTCTCGCATCCCAGGCTTCTGGAAGCTCTGTGTGTGCAGGGACTTTGCCTGCCTTGCTACCACGGCACTCCAGGAACCGGGAACAGAATGCAGTTGGGAAGGATGTGCTGACTTGCTGAATCGAGACTCAAGTGAGTGCGGCTTGGGCCGCGGCCCCACCTGGAGAAGGGGCCAGGGCTGGAGCGCCAGGTCCGATGCAGAGAGGCCGCGGGGAGGGTGAGAGTGGCTGGAAAGCGAAAGTCAAGCTGAATGGCGAAAAGTGTCCCCAGGGCAGAGTCATGGGAGGGGCTGAGAGTTCATTCACCCCTTTGGCTCTGGGCTGGGAGGGCGGGGAAGAAAGCCTCAGGTGCCGACAGGCGGAGGAGCTTCACAAAAAGAGAGAAAATGGGTTTTGTAATGAGTCATCGCCCCCGGGGGTGAGGCTGGGAGTTTTCACCGGAGGTGGGTTGACCAGATTTGCAAAATGACAAACAGGCTAACCACGGGCCGGGCCGCAGCGGGGCTTCCGGCCCTGGTGGCAGAAGCTGAGCTTTCTAGTTTTTTCTCTATCCCGCCCCACGACGTTTCGACCACTTGGTGGAAGCTGGGAGGGGAAAGTGGCTAAGGATAGGCTTCCTGGGACCAGACCGTCTTGCCCAGCGCATGGGCCGTGCTCTGTGTGGTCGCCCCCGCCCCAGGCAAGGCAGCAGGGGCCGCTTGGCGGGCCCTATCCAGAGGTTCCTTGAGAGCCTTCCAGAGAGGCAGACTCTGGAGGGAAGCCACCGTCCCTCTTTTCCTGCTGAGGCAAAGGGACTGAAGCACACTCAGGTGTGAGGGGGACGGGGGCCGACTGTTCTCGGGGGGCTGGAGCACAGAGACACCCCCTGACACGCACACAGAGGACACATTGGGCCTTTGCACCTCTATTTCCAGGGCAGTGGCTTTCGAACTCGGGGCTGGGTGCACTGGCTCAAGCCTGCAATCCCCACACTTTGGGAGGCTGAGGTGGGAGGACTGCTTGAGGCAAGGAGTTCGAGATCAGCCTGGGCAATACAGCAAGACCCATCTCTACCAAAAAACAAACAAAAAAAGGAGGCAGAAAATCATGAACCACACTAAGAATGCATTTTCTGCTTTGTTTTTCTTTTTGAGTCAGAATCTCACTCTGTCGTCCAGGCTGGAATGCAGTGGCACGCTCACAGCCACTGCAGCCTCCACCTGCTGGGTACAGACAATCCCTCAGCTTCAGTCTTTCAAGTAGCTGGAACCACAGGTGCGCACCACCATACCCAGCTAATTTCTTTGAATTGTTCAGAGACGAGGTCTCACCAAGTTGCCCAGGCTGGTCTCGAACCCCTGAGCTTAGGCAATCCTCTCACCTCAGCCTCCCAAAGTGCTGAGATTACAGGCGTGAACCACCATGCCTGGCTAAGAAATGCATTTTCCATCTACACAGACAGACTGAAGCAAAAGCTTCACAAAATGAAACATTCCTTTTAACCTATGCTGATGTGTTTCCATTCTATTCTATTAGAAAAGCGTTTATCCGGACACTTCTGTTCCACCAGGTGCAATGGCTCACGCCTATAATCCCAGTACTTTGGGAGGCCAAGGTGAGAGGACTGCCTGAGCCCATGGGTTCGAGACCAGCCTGGGCAACTTGGTGAGACTTCATCTCTACAATAAAACAAAAAATAAGCCGGGCGTGGTAATTTGTGCCTGTATTTCCAGCTACTTGGAAGGCTGAGGCGGAAGGATCGCCCGAGTCCAGTAGGTTGAGACTGAGTGGCCGTGAGTGTGCCACTGCACTCCAGACTAGGTGACAGAGTGAGACTCCAACTCACAAAAAAAAGATGACCCGGTGGACGGTGGCTCATGCCTATAATCTCAGTACTTTGGGAGGCCGAGGTGAGAGGATTGCCTGAGCTCATGGGTTCAGGACCAGCCTGGGCAACTTGGCGAGACTTTGTCTCTACAATAAATCAAAAAATTAGCTGGAGCCGGGCTCGGTGGCTCAGCCTGTAATCCCACGCTTTGGGAGGCCGAGATGAGTGAATTGCCTGAGCCCGCGGGTTTGAGACCCGCCTGGGCAACTTGGCGAGACCTCATCTCTACAATAAATAAAAATGAGCTGGGTGTGGTAGTGTGCACCTGTAGTTCCAGCTACTTGGAAGGCTGAGACGGAGGGATCGCCGGAGCCCAGCAGGTCGAGGCTGCGGTGGCTGGGAGCGGCCACTGCACTCCAGTCTGGGCAACAGAGTGAGACTCCAACTAAAAAAAAAAAAAAAAAAAAAAATTAGCTGGGTGTGGTGGTGCATGCCTGTAGTTCCAGTTACTTGGAAGGCTGAGGCCAAAGGATTGCCTGAGCCCAGCAGGTCGAGGCTGTGGCGGCTGTGAGCGTGCCACTGCCCTCCAGCCTAGGCAATAGAGTGAGACTCCAACCCCACCCCCCCAAAAAATTAAGTCACACACCAGAAGCCTGAGGCAGGCGTTTCCGGGGCCCTCCACACAGGCTGCCCTGCTGGCACTGCATCCCTTTGGAGGTGTCTTTTTCTACTTTAGTGTCAAGAGTGCCCTGTCGAGGGGTGTCTGTAGCCGTGGGAGGAAGGGTGGAGCCCTGGGTCAGCCGGGCGAGTGTGAGTCACCAAGTGCCTGGGCCCCTGCAGCCCGCGTGTGGACAGACCAAGGCTGCCCACTACCCGCCCTGGCTGCGTCTGGACAGAAACGGGCATGTCTGTGCTGCGAGGGCCCCACCTCATGCCGGGACAACCCTATGAGTCAGGAGGGCCAGAGATGCTACCGCCCTTCCTTCCACCAGTCGCAGGCCCCCAAAACAGAAGTGACAAAATGACACTTGGCCTCACCTGAGAATCCTCAGCCCAGCCCCCAGCCCCCTGGCTCTAGCTCGGGGCTGGATTCCTGGAGGAGGAAGGGCCACAGGCCACAGGTGGGGTTGATGGCCACTCTGTGTCCCCTTCCACCTTGGGCTCTTCCCAAGTCCCCTCTCCAGACCCCCGGACCCCTGCCCTGGCTCCTTCTGCCCACGTGGGGCCACCGCCTGCCCGTGCTCCCAGGGAGGGCTGGGAGCGGGGGTAGTGTGGGGGTGGCAGAGCGTCCCGGGCATCTAGGCAGCGTGTGCCACACAGACCCACCACCATCCAAGTCCAGTGGCATCTGGGACTCGAGCTGGCAGGAATCTGAGTGCCGCCTCCATCGTTCTGTAGATGTGGAAACCAGGGCTCAGAGGGGACGAGTGACTTGCCTGAGGCCACACAGCTCCTCGGCAACGGAGGCTTCAACTGGGGCCTCCTGGACTTAGGGCCTCCACGCTTTGACCCTTCCCACCTCCAATTTGCCCCTTAATTTTTTTTTTTTTTTGAGTTGGAGTCTCACTCTGTCGCCCAGACTGGAGTGCAGTGGCCGCTCCCGGTCATCGCAGCCTCGACCTGCTGGGCTCCGGCCATCCTTCCGCTCAGCCTTCCAAGTAGCTGGAACTACAGGCGCGTGCTACCATGCCCGGCTGATTTTTGATTTATTGTAGAGATGAGGTCTCACCAAGTTGCCTAGGCGGGTCACAGGGCTTTCCCACTGGCTGGGAGGGGCTGCCTGTGTCCCTGGCAAGAGGGCCTGGCAACACTTCAACCACTCTCATCCCTGCTTCTTAGGATGACTTTGGGGGTAGAGTCAATTATGGGGCAAGACAGGCTCGGTGGCTCAGCCTGTAATCCCGTGCCTTGGGAGGCTGAGGTGAGCGGATTGCCTGAGCCTGCGGGTTCAAGACCCGCCTGGACAACTTGGCAAGACCTCATCTCTACAATAAATCAAAATGAGCCGGGCATGGTAGTGCGTGCCTGTAGGTCCAGCTACTTGGAAGGCTGAGGCGAAAGGATCGCCGGAGCCCAGCAGGTCGAGGCTGCGGTGGCCGGGAGTGGCCACTGCACTCCAGTCTGGGTGATAGAGTGAGACTTCAACTCAAAAAAAAAAAAGACTCTCTTTCCCAGGGCTGCGAAAGAGGTTAAATGAACAGATGTGAGCATCCTTCCTGGGCCACAGTACAGTCCAGGGCTGCCTGGGGACAGGGCCAGAGTGGGATGTGCAGCTTCAGGGTCTTCGCTGTCCCTAGGGGTCAGGCAGTGCTGGACCGGGGGCGGGGAAGGCAGCCCCTGAGCCTCTCACCCTCACCATCCTTCCATCCTTCCTCAGCCTCCCAAGGCGGCGCTGAGTCAGGTCACCATGGGTCTTCCCTCTTGGTAACTGTCTCGAGAGCAGCTCCTGTCTGGCTCTGGTCCACGTCACATCTCTCCACTTGCTCCCATCCCCGGCACCCAAGGAAGGGGCATGTGGAACTTTTGTTCCTAGGTGGCTGTTCATCAGACCCTGGCTATGTGCCTGCCACCGGGCCCTTGCTCCAAGCAGAAACGACAGGCACCCTCTGCTGTGGGTGCCATGCCAGAGCCCATCCTCAGGTGACCTCTTTCAGGGAGCTAGGATTGCCCTGTTTTGTAAGGGCAGACACTGAGGCACAGAAGGGTGTCTATTCAAGGTCCCCGCGCTGAGCACTGCACCAGGGCTCAGCCGGTGTGGCTGACTCCAGGGCCGGGCTCTTAGCTCAGGTCCTGCACTTGGAGACCTGGAGGCAGAGGGGGCTGGGGGAGGGGAGTCTCGGGCATCCCAGGGTAGCCCTGGAGTCAAGGCCAGGGATGAAGTTGGAGGGGAGCAGGCTGGGGCCGAGGGAGGGGAGGGGGCGCCCACGCACTCACCCAGACCCACGCCTGGCACATACACCCACCCAGACACACGCATGCTCAGAAACACACGACACACACATACTCAGATACACGCTCAACACCCACACACTTACCAAGACCCAGACACGACCCACCCACACAGACACACGCATGACGAATACACACACGCTTAGACACATGCACGGCACATGCACACCCACACATACACACACAACATCTGTACACCTACTCAGACACATGCACACCACCCAGACACACACATGACACATGTACTCGTCCAGACACACACACACCACCCAGACATACACACACTCAACTAGACACATGCACACATCCACTCACATGTATGACACATGCACACTCACTGAGATACATGCAATCACTGAGACATACGCATGACACATGCACACCCACCTAGACAAAAGCACTCACCCAGACACACATATGACGCACTTGACCCATGTGCATTGTCACTCAGACACACGCATGACATGCATGCCCTCATCCACACACACACTCACCCAGACACACGCACAACCTGTGCACACTCACCCACCTACACAACACACGCACATCCAGAGACACATGCACTCACAGATGCACACTCACCCAGACACATGCATGACACTCATTCACACAGGCACTCACCCAGACACACGCATGACAGACGCCCACATGACACAACGCATTCACCCAGACACATGCATGACACACACTCACCCAGATACATACACTCGCACATGCTTGACACACACACAGATATGCACACTCAGACACACACTCAGAAACATGCATGACATTCACACACTCAGACACACACATGACACGCACACACCCAGACACACACACTCACTCAGACACAGACAACACACGACACGCACACACCCAGGCACACACACTCACCCAGACACACACTCAGACACACACATGACACATACACACTCAGAAACATGCATGACACACAATCACCCAAACACATGCATGATACAGGCACATTCACCCAGACACACACACACACACACACACACACACACACACACACTCACCAGACACATATGATACACATTCACTCAGGCACATGTATGATACATACATCCAGACACACACATGGCACATGCAGACTCAGACATGCATGGCACACACACTCACTCGGACACACACATGACATGCACACACTCACCCAGACACACACAACACACTCACCCAGACACATGCATGACACAGTCACACTTACTCAGACACATGCAGAATACACACACTCAGACACACATGCATGCTCATCCACACACATGGAATGCACACTTACTCAGACATGTGTGTCACACATACTGACAACACATATAACATCACACTCACCCAGACACGCATGACACACATATTCACCCAGACACACATATAACACACATACTTGTTCACATGTATCACACACACACAAGAAGCACAGAGGCTGACACAGAAGTCCAAAGACATGTAGAAAGACACGGGGGGCTGGGTACAGTGGTTTAAGCCTGTAATCCCAGCACTTTGGGAGGCCGAGGCAAAAAGATTGACTGAGCCCACGGGTTTGAGACCAGCCTAGGCTACTTGGTGAGACCTCATCTCTACAATAAATAAAAAAATTAGCTGGGCGTGGTGGCACATGTCTGTAGTCCCAGCCAGCTACTTGGAAAACTGAGACTGAAGGAGTACCTGAGCCCAGCAGGTAGAGGCTGCTGTGGCTGTGAGCATGCCACGGCACTCCAGCCTGGGCGACAGAGTGAGACTTCGACTGAAAAAAAAGAAGATACAGGGCACAGGTGCACAGATAAACACACACTAAAAGACACACACACATAGTCATACATGAATGCATGCACAGACACGGGAATGCACACCTGTGATTGACACACGTCAGATATGCAGATCCAGCCCCAGCCCCCCCACCCTGGAGGAAGGGAAGGACAAGGGGCGCTTCCTCCCTCCCCCACCAGGAGGAAGAGCCATCCCAGAAGCGTTGAGTCAGCCATGAGGACAGATGCGCTGGCCACGCACTTGCAGGCGCGTTCCTGCCACGCCAGGGGGGGGGGGGCGCCGGGGAGGAAGTGACTCGCTTTGACTTTGCAAAGCCCGACTCTGCAGCCCAAGGTCACCCTGCGGCGCCACTGGCTTCCTGCAGGGAGGCGAGTGGGCTCTGCTGGCTCAGACTGGGGCTGGGCGCCTGGGAGGGGCTGGACAGGGGAGTGGGACGAGGGTCTCTCCCCATGGCACATGGTTCTAAGAGCAGACAATGGAAAGTGAAGACAGCCCTGAAGGGGGTGGGGGCTTGGGCTGGTGCAGGCGGCTGGGTCTGCGGAGCAGGTGGCCCTTGGGGGTCCTTCCTTCCCACTCCCTAAAGACCCTACGGGGACCGAGTACAAGGGCACCTCCCAGCATGCCTGGTGGCTGCACACTGCCAGCTCTTCCCTCCCACCCTCTTTCTTCTTCACGAAGCAGCCGGTGAGATCTTTCCAGAACATCCATCACTGCATTTCCTGCCACGGCTCACTCTACACTTGGGTAAATCCATCCCCTCCTCGTGGGGAATTAACTCATCTTCGCGTGGGCTGCTCTTGACTGCAAAAGGAAGAGCTATTAAAAAGACCACCACCAACTGGGCGTGTGGTTCCAGCTACTTGGAAGGCTGAAGTGGAAGGATTGCCTGAACCCAGCAGGTCAAGGCTGCGGTGGCAGTGGTCGTGAGTGTGCCACTGCAGCCTGGGCCACAAGGTGAGACTCCAACTCAAAAAAAAAAAAAAAAAAAAAAGACCACCATGACTGCCCGCGGTGAGCACACCTGTAATCCCAGCCAGCACTTGGGGAGGCCCAGGCGGAGGATTGCTTGAGGCCAGGAGTTCGAGAACAGCCTGGACAATGTAGCAGACCCTGTCACTATTAAAAAAACAATGCCACCAGGAGGACATGCATGAACTGGGCCTGTCCCTGCACCCATTCCCCTCTTCTGGCCTGTTCCCACCTGCACGCCCCTGTCCATGCTCCCCCTTCTTGGCTGGCCTAGGCCTCCACGTGAATGTGGCCTCCACAGAGGCCTGCACTGGTCATCCACCTGCAGGGGCCCTGCCTGCTAGACCCGCATCCTGCCTTAGTCTGCTTTATTTCCTCGGTCCCATGTACTACCCTCTGAATTTGCCTTTCAGATGTTTGCTTCTTTGTGGCTGTCCACCCGCCTCACTCAATAAATATGTCTTGACAGCAAAGACTGTCAGTTTGTGTCTGGCCCTGCTGCTTCCCCAGTACCTGCAGGAGCTTCTGGGACATCATGGGTACACAGCGACATTAAATACAGGAATGCACCAGCCAGGCACAGTGGCTCACACCTGTAATTCTGGTCCTTTGGGAAGCTGAGGTGAGAGGTCTGCTTGAGCCCACGGGTTCAAGACCAGCCCGAAAACAACATGGTGAGACCTATTATCTACAATAAATAAAAAAAAATTAGCCAGGTGTGGTGGTGCACGTCTGTAGTTCCAGCTACTTGGAAGGCAAAGGTAGAAGGATTGCCAAGCCTAGCAGGTTGAGGCTGCAGAGGCCGTGAGCGGCCGTGTGGGTGTTTGTGTGCAGGGCCTGTAGGTAAGCGCTGGAATTTACTATCTGGAGAACAAAACAAACACAAGGAGTCTCACAGGGTCATGGCGGCTCTGGGTCCCCTCCCAGGCGTCACTTCCTCTTCATACCACTCCCAGAACACACTTGGCTCTGCTGGGGAGGCCAGGATTGGAGAATTCCTTTCCTGAGGAGCATCTTGGACTGCTGGGTGTGGTGGAGGGATCCCCACATTTCCACTGCAAGTCCTGCCAGGCTTGCCTCAGTTTCCTCCTTGGTGGACAGAGGTTGAACCTCTGGGAACAGGAAGTCTGGCAAAATAGAAAACTACAAAATATTCCTGTCCTGGCTCTCTGGCCTCGACTCTGGGGGCTGGAGGACGTTTCTTTGCTTCTGTGCTTTAATTCCAGTCTTCTCTAGCCGAGAGTGAGGATCCAGTCAGCTAAGAATCGTGACAGTGCTTGGAAGGGAAGAGCGTTGTGATGACTTTCTCCTCTGACATTGACTCCCAGGACTCTGGGACACAGAGGCTGCTGAACCTCCTGCCTCCTCATGCCCTGGGGCCCCTAGGAGTCGGTTTTTCTGAGCCTGATCCCCACCACCTCTGAGAGCAGGGGCTGCAGCCACTGCCTTGGCCGGTCCTGCTCCCATGGAGAAAACGGAAAGTGAAAGTGGGGCGCTGCCTGCAGAAAGGCCCCAGCAAGAAAGACAGCTCCCACCCCCGGTCCCCCCAGCCGTCCCGGAGCTGCCTGCCTGGCCTCAGGCTTGTGACCTCAGTTCCTTCCAGCTGCGGGCCGGGGCAGGGCAGACTGGCCTGAGGCCACCGCTCCCCATCTTCTGTCCTGACTCAACCTCCCTGCATGGGTGAGAGGAGGGAGGGCCTGGCAGCCAGGGGCTGGCCCTGTGGCATGGGTCAGGAAGGGGAGTGGCCCACTCTCAGGTCAGGATGCAGCAGGGCTTTCCAGTGGGTGGAGGAAAGTGAAGGGAGGCAACACCAGCATTCCCACCTTTTAGTGCCACACCTGCCCCAGGCCAGACCCTGCCAGGTGCTTACCCATCTGCTCAAACTTTGCTGTGCCTCAAAATCACCAGGTCTGTGAAAAGTGCCTGTGCTGCTGGCCCAGAAGCCTTCCTCCATTTAGTCAACAAATCGTTTTTGAGTTCCCAGGTGCACCAGGCCCTGACTAGACCCAGGCGACATAGCCATGGAAACAGACCTTAAAAATCATGCCTGGTGCAGTGACTCACGCCTATAATCCTAGCACTTTGGGAGGCCAAGGTGGGAGGATCGCTTGAGGCCAGGAGCTTGTGACCGGTCTGGACAACATAGCAAGACCTCATCTCTACAAAAAATGTAAAAAGATGAGCCGGTCCAGGTGGTGCATGCCTGTAGTCCTAGCTATTCCGAAGGCTGAGGAGAAAGGATTACTTGAGCTCAGGAAGTGGAGGCTACAGTGAACTATGATTGAACCACTGCACTCCAGCCTGGGCAACAAAACCGGACCTCAAGAAAGAAACAAAAACTCTGGTTCTCATGAAGCTCCCATTTTATTGGAGGGAAGACAGTTGGTCACCAAAACATGGGAAATATTTGGCACACAAGATGGCCACAACGCACCGAGGAGAAAGATGAGGGGAGGATATGGTGCCCAGAGTGGGCATGGGTTTGTCATCCAAAGTAGAAAGGTTGGGGAAAACTTGCTGAGGAGGGGGCCCTGATTCTGACTTACTATCTCTATAATCCTCACAAAGGCCAAGGATGCAGGTGCAATTATCATCATCTCCATTCAGGAGGAGGAAGCTGAGGCCAAGGTCAGATGGCTAGAAGCAGAAGAAGTAAACTCTGAGCCCAGGTTCTGTCTCTGTGTAACTGGCAAAGGACTGGACACAGTGGGAGGGGAGGGAAGGGGGAAGGGAAAGGGAAGGGGAAGGAAGGGAGTAGACGGGTGTGTGGCCAGCCTGGCCATGGCGGCCATCCATTTTCCACGCTCTGAAAGGTCTTCCTGTTGCTGGCAATGAGAGTGGCCATCTGGGAGAGGCGGCTTGGATGCTGGCCTGCAGGACAGGCTTTCTGAGACATTCCAGTGGCTTGCGGGCCCATGGGGCAGCCCGAGGGTAGGGCATTTTCGTGGCAACCCCAGCCAGGAGCTTGGTGCACAGCCCCAGGGCGGAGAAACTGCGCTGGGTGTGGACCCCAGGGCCGGGGCAGCCACCGAGGGGAGGGGCTGGGGACAGGGAGGGATGGGTGCGGCTGGTTGTCCACGTTCCAGGCCGCGGAGAGAGTGAGCTGGCTGGCTCCAGGACGCCCCCTGGCAGGAGGTGGGGGCAGTGGAGGAAGCCGAGCAGCCTTTCCTGAGTGTTCCCTCTGCCACTTCCTGCTGGGTGGCCCTGGGCGTCACTCCACTCCTGGGAGCTGCTTCCGTGAATGTGGAGTGCGGATCCGGCGGCCTCCTGGGATAGCTGCAAGGAATGATAGCGCCAGATGAGGCCGGAGCTGCGCCTGGCACAGTGTAGACGTCGCTGATGCGTGCCACGGTCTCTCTACCCAGGGGCATGAGATGTGCCAGAGTGGTGAGCCCAGGAGGAACTGCGGGCTTGGGAAACAGATGACCCAACGTCCAGGGCTGTGGCAAGTTCCCAGCCAAGCCCTGCCCGAGGGCTTGAGGCCTCTTCAGCTACCAAGAACAAACCCCTTCCCAGAGGCCAGGCCTGGGTGCAGGCCCCCCTGCGCCAGCCACTCTGCAGCCGGTGAACAAGGGGCCCCCTCTGGTGGAACAGAGGCGGACCATGGTTCCTGCTTGGGTGCCTCTTTCCTGCCTGCCCTGCTGCCTCAGTCTTGCTGGAAGATTGTCCTTCAAGAAGGGAGAGAGAACCAGAAGGAACTCCAAAGGCTTTTGCTTCTTTCTGGGAGCTGCACCCCTCCGATGCTGGCTGAGCCCAGGAGAGCTGGAATCCAGCCCAGCTCTTACCAGTAATTCACCATGACCTTGAGCACTGCTCCAGGCCTCCTGGCCTTGTCTGTAAGGTCAGAGGTTCAGACTGGATCATCGCTGAAGTCTAATTGTGACCTCTAAGTCTTGGCATCCATCGTTCTTTTTCCTGTTCATTCATTCATAACACTTGTCACTTTCTGACATATTTCTTGTTTGTTTACTGTCTATCTTGGTCCATTCCAGTTCCTGAGGGCAGGAGTGTTTGCTTGTTTTGCTCGCTGCTATGTCCCTGTCACCTACAAAAAAACCAGTAGGAGCCTGCAGCTGTCCTGAAAGGAACCAGAAGATTGCACACGCAAACAGGGTGAACAGAGGTTCACCAAGGCCCAGCACGGTAGCTCCCACCTGTAATCCCACCTCTTTGGGAGGTCGAGGTGAGAGGATCGCTTGAGGCCAGGAGTTCCAGACCAGCCTGGGCAATATAGCGAAACCCCCATCTCTACAAAAAATGAAAAAATTAGCCAGGGATATTGACTTGTGCTTGTAGTCCCAGCTACTTGGGAAGCTGAAGTAGGAGGACTGCTTGAGGCCAGGAATTAGAGGCTGTAGTGAGCGATGATTGCGCCACTGCACTCCAGGACGGGTGACAGAGAGACCTTGTCTCATAAAAAAAAGAAAGAAAAGAAAAGAAAGAAAAAAATGCAATAAAAGCACGATTTCTAAAGTTGCAGACAGGGTAGGGAGACCCGGCAAGGACTGGTGACCCATCCCAGGGCTAGTAACAGAGCAAAGTGGGGGGCTGAGGCGGTAAGGCCAGGGACCCCTTGAGAGCTGTGGCGGGCTGAGCTGCAGGAGGGGACCGTGGAGGGAGCTGCAGCCTTGGGCAGAGAGCAGCCAGGGAGTGAGTGGAGAGAAACACCTGACCTCCTCCTCCCAGACTCGGCTGCTGTCTCTTCCCATTGGCTGAATCCAGCTAGAAGCCAAGAATCCGAGTGCTCAGGGACATAGTCCCAGGGTCAGGGGTGAGGGAGGAGTGGGAGAGTGTCACGGCGGAGTCGGAGGGACCCGCGAACCACTCAGCACTACACCCGATCGGCACTGCTGAGTGCTGGCTCTGTGCCCACGCACGTACACTGCAGACAGACATGTGACAAACAGGTTTATAAATACAGCAAGGTCTCTGCGCGCCAGGCAGCACAAACAGGGTGATTGACTGGGTCCTGAGGAGCCCCCCTTCCCTCTGCTGGGGGTCTCCTATCCACAGCTGATTTTTGGACAAGTCTGTTGCAAAATCACCCTGACCAATGGGAATTTGGGAACACCTGGTTGGGAGATGGGGGGGGGGAACAGAGGGAAGGAGGGGGAGAGTCTGGAAGGTCTGGGTGATGGGAACTGGCTATGGGGCCCCGAACCAGCCCTCGGGAAGGTGACCTTATGCAGCAGTCTGGGCTGCAGCATTTGGAAGGTTCAAATTCGCCTCCATCACTCGTTTGCTGTGTGATCCTGGGCCTGTTTCTTGACACCTCTGATGCTCGGTTTCAACGTCTATAAAAATGAGAGGACAAGCAGGACGCAGGAATTTTGTGGGGGTTACAGGAGAATCTGTGCAAGGGGCTTGGCTCGGTGCCTAGGCACGAGCGGCGTCGGCGGACACTCCAGTGAAGTCATTAGAGGCCGAGCGCCCCTCCCCCCCCCCAGGCTCTCCACCCCCTCCCTAGCTCCCGTTCGTTCGGAGAGTTTTAGGTCATTCCAAGCCTGGCCTTCCGCCAAGGCTCTGACAAAGACCGGAGTTTCTGCTCATTCATCCTGATGCAAGTTCCTGCGTTTGTGATAATAGGAAAAACGCACGAGAGGGCTTGCTGCCCGCGGAGGGGAAATCGGGTGGAATTGAAAATCCGAGCCCTGCCTTGGCCCGGCTGTCCCCTCCTCGTGCTTTGGCAAAGGCTGCAGAGAGAGGGCAGCTGGGGGGAGCAGGGAGAGGAGGACGACAAGGTGGGGGGGGAGAGAAGGGGCGAGGCCGGCTGGGAGGCCGGGGGGCAGGTGGGGGCGGGGCGAGGGTCTGGCGCGGGGGGCGAGGGTCTGGCGCAGGGGCGAGCGGGTTGGGGTGGCTGAGGAAGCCTGCCAGGAAGCTGCCCGGAGGCGCCGAGCGGTTTCCATGGCGACACCAGCCGCGGCCTGGGTGGGCGGGGCCTCGTCTGCCACCCCTCGGTCGCGCAGCTCGGTAAGCAGGAAAAATCCCCCGGGTCGCCTGGGCAGGTGTCGCCAGGGCAGTCGCCAGCCAGTGCCACTGTGTGCGGGGCTCTGCTGCATTCTGCAGGGAGACGCGTCGGGGAGGTACTGTTGGAGCCCCTGGAAGCGCATGTGTCACCTAGTCCAGTGTAGAGGGGGTGCTGCCGAGCCAGGACCGGACAGGTCCTTCCAGGCTTGTAAGCCTTTGCGGGGACGTGGTGAGACCAGTGTGTGTCTGTTCAAGATGGCAGTGCCTTGCTGGGCAGGCGTGCCTGTAATCTCAGCACTTTGGGAGGCTGAGGAGAGGGGATCGCTTAAGGATAGGTGTTTAAGACCAGCTGGGCAACATAGCAAGACCCCATCTCTACAAAAAATAAAAAAATCGGCTGGGCATGGTGGTGTACACCTCTAGTCCCAGCTGCTCCGGAGGTTGAGAAAGGAGGATTGCTTGAGCCTAGGAGGTCGAGGCTGCAAGCTACGATGGCACCACTGTGCTCCAGACTGGCTCACACAGGGAGACACTTTCAAAAATAAAGTAGATGGCCATGCCTGCAGAGCACTCCTGGAGGATGGGCGACAGACAGGCCCAAGAGACTGGACCAGGCTTCTGCAGTGGCCAGGAGAGAGGCTGACCAGGGTGTGGGCAGGGGGTGGGGAGATCGAGCCATGTAAGAGGAACAGTGACCAGGAGCAGTGGCTCACGCCTATAATCCCCTTTGGGAGGCCGAGGTGAGAGGATTGCCTGAGTCTGCAGGTTCAAGACCAGCCTGGGCAACTTGGCGAGACCTCCTCTCTACAATAAATCAAACAATTGCAACAGATCAAAAAATTAGCCAGGCATGGTGGCGTGTAGCCTGTAGTTGCAGCTACTTGGAAGGCTGAGACTGAAGGATCGACTGAGCCCCGCAGGTCGAGGCTGTGGTGGCCATGAGCATGCCACTGCACTCCAGCCTGGGCGACAGAGACTCCAGCTCAAAAAAAAAAAAGAGGAACAGTGACCGGATCTAATGTTTGGTCGGAAAAGGGAATGATGCCGTGATGGAGTCCAAGAGGTCTCCCAGGACGTGGGTTTGGGTGGCAGGTCGTGGGGGCTGTGTCCCCAGAAAACAGGGACTTGGGCCCGTGGGTAACTGCATGAGGATGGAATGCCCTTGTCCTGGCTTTGTCGAACTCCCCTCCTCCCAATTCTCCCCATCCTAGAGCCTCAAGGACTTGGATCACGGTGGGGATGCCCATGTTTGATGAATAAATACGTGAAATGGGGAGCAATTAAAAAAAAGCGTGTGAGACAAATAAGAGATGGCGACACGCTCTACCCAGAGCCCTAGTGCCAAGCCCCAGATGCACCACCCAAGGCTACCCGCGCCCAAAGTCCCACCTGCCGCTCACAGGGACCCACATACGCTTACTGAACTTTGTCACCTAAATGTGTACTGCTTTTTTCGGCTGCTTCGTCGCCTTTCACAACTTGACTGCAGTTCTGTTCCGTTTTATTCACTGCGGAGTCTGGTCCCCAAGCCGTGTCGGGGTTCCTTTCCCTGGGCCATGATGCCTGCCTCCCTGCCCGGGAGCAGGTTGGATTGTGGGTGCCCCTGCTCTAAGTGAGCAGGAGGGCAGGTGGGTGTTTAACACCAAGAACCCGCCCTGTCACCCTCTGGACAGATGGAAGAAATCTCTGCAGTTCTTTTAGGAAACAAGCCCAGGAGGCAGCGGGAGGTGGGGGCAGGGAGGGCACAGTGGACATTGAGCTTTCCAGGGACACAGCTGCCTGGGACATTTTTATGGGGAGCTAGCTGGTCAAGGGTGCACTCTATTGCAATCTTCCCACCTACTCTTTTTTTTTTTGAGTTGGAGTCTCACTCTGTTGCCCAGACTGGAGTGCAGTGGCCACTCCCGGCCACCATAGCCTCGACCTGCTGGGCTCCGGCGATCCTTCTGCCTCAGCCTTCTGAGTAGCCGGAACTACAGGCGTGCGCTACCATGCCCAGCTTAATTTTTGATTTATTGTAGAGATGAGGTCTTGCCAAGTTGCCTGGGCGGGTTGCGAACCTGCAGGCTCAGGCAATCCACTTGCCTCGGCCTCCCAAAGTTCTGGGATTATAGGCTGAGCCACCGAGCCCGGCCTCTTTTTTCCTTTTTAGAGACAGGATGTCACTCTGTCGCCCAGGCTGGAGTGCAGTGGCACGATCGAATCCACTGCAGCCTCCAACTCCTGGGCTCGAGGGATCCTCCCACCTCAGCCTCCTGAGTGGCTGGAGTTACAGTTTCCACCTACTCCTGTCTTCCTGCTCATAATATGCTGGCTACCTGGTGATGAAATGGAAGGGAGGGGAGGCGGGGTTGAGGCCGGGAGCCATGATCCGCCTGTGTCCTCATCCTCAGACCTCCCCACCTTCCTTCTCTAAAAGGCTGCCTCACCCAAGCTCCACTCCCAAGACCAGTTTCAGTGTCTGCAGCGCCCCCTGCTGCGCCGTATCTGTTTTGTTAACCACTTGTTTACAGAAGAACATTATTGCATGGTGTGAGGTCACGGAGGCACAGGCTTTGGACTCACCTCTAGAGTTTCAGCCCCTGGAACAGTTTCTGGCCGTCAGGGCGGGCTCAGCTTTAGCCAGAGGGATTCATAAGGAGATGAGGAGAAACCCGGTTTTTCCTAAGCGTGTTCCTCCTCTGATGGGGTCAGGAGGTCCTGGGCAGTTTTCTGTTTGTCTCTGTTTCTGAGCCTGGCTGGATTCGGACTCCCTCTATAGACCAGACAAGGGCAAGGCTGTTATCTCTCATCCCACAGATACTCCCCGAGTGCCTACGAGTGCCAGGCCCTGTGTGGGCACGGTGGGTACAGCTGCGGGCTAGACAAGTAGGGTCCCTGTTCTCAGGCAGCTTCCATTTTAGAGCGGGGACAGACAAGGTGTTGTGATACCGAGGAGATGAAAAAAGGCCAAGGACAGAGAATCAAGAAGGACATTTGCTTTCACAGGACAGCCGGGGGAGGTGCCATTCTAGCTGAGACCTGAGGGTTTAGGAGATGCAAAACTGTGAAAATCTCATGGACTCATGCTCCAGGGAGCAGGACCAAAACGTGCAAAGGTCCCTGGGCAGGAAAAAGCTTGGTGTGCTGACAGAAGGCCAGAGGTCAGAGCAGTGGGCATGGCCCAATGTCTAAAGGCCTTCTTTTTTTTTTTGAGTTGGAGCCTTACTCCGTCACCTAGACTGGAGTTCAGTGGCATGTTCATGGCCACCCCAGTGTCGACCTGGGTTCAGGTGATCCCTCCACCTCAAGTCTTCCAGGTTAGCCAAAATCACAGGCACGCGCTACCATGCCCAGGTAATTTTTTTATTGATTGTAGAGATGAGGTCTGGCCAAGATGCCCAGGCTGTTCTCAAACCCGAAGATTCAGGCAATTCCCTCACCTCAGCCTCCCAAAGTGCTAGGATTATAGACGCGGGCACCGCACCTGGCTCTTTCTTTCTGGCTTGAGAGACCCAGCAAACCTTGTGAGCAGTGGAGTGTCTGGTTACTGTCAGAGAAAGACTCCAGGGAGGCTTTTTCCCGTATCTTTGAGGGCCAGGCGAGAAAAGCATCCCCCTTGCTGATGAAGAGCCCGTGTGAAGGCGCCTGAACCATGGGTGTCCCTGAGACCCAGCATCATGGGGCAGAGCTTGGGTAGTAGCTAGCACCAGCCATTCAGTGAGGCTTTGAATCGTCCCATTCTTTCTGTGGCCATCCCGAGTTCTAGTGTCTGGGACTGCCTGAACCCTGAACCCAGTCGTCTGAAAAGAGCATGTCACCTTTGAAAGGCCTTCCTGCAGGAAGGGAGTGCCCTGTGGCTCTGGGGACAGAGCCTGATGGCGCGGCCCAGGCTTGGAGATTCCAGTACACACCACAAGGAAGAGCTTGAATAATCAGAGCTTTCACACGGGGATGAACCTCCCATCACTAGGGATATTCAAGCAGAAGCTGGCAGCATGCTGGGCCACCCCTAACCTTGCCAGTCACCGAGGAGACTGAGTTCCTGTGGTGGTGTCCACCTCTTCCTCCCGCTCCCCTGCGTCCAGTCCCCTGCACAAAAGCCCCTCCGTTGGTTGAAGACAGTGGCTAAGTCACATCTCAGCCTGTTCTGCTCTGGGTCTAGCAATCTCAGGGGCTCCTCCCAGACTGTGACCAGGAAAACAGCAAACCCCAGCATGGTGGAAACTGGGAGCCGGGCAGATGCCTGTCCAAGTGTACCCCTCCAAGGTCTCTGGCTTTCAGGAAAAGGCATCCTCCTGTCTCATGGCTACTGGAGCCAGGTGCGCTCCCCTGAGATACCTCTGCCCACAGGCTGGACTCCTGCAGGGACACCCAAGCATGTTGGGGTGTGAGGTGGGGGATTTTCTGGTCACGCTGTCCAGGCAACCCCTCCTCATCCCAGTTGGGCTCACCAGAATGGCAGCAGCTGCCACCAGCCAGGAAAGGTTCAGGCTGGGCGGGGTGGTTCACACCTGTAATCTCAGCACTTTGGGAGGCGGAGGCTAGAGGATTGCCTGAGTCCAGGGGTTCGTGACCAGCCTGGGCAACTTGGCGAGACCTTGTCTCTACAGTAAGGCGGAAGGATCACCTGAGCCCAACAGGTTGAGGCTGCGGTGGCTGTGAGTGTACTACTGCCCTCCAGCCTGGGAGGCAGAGTGAGACTCCAACTTGAAGAGGAGGAGGAGGAGGAGGAGGAGGAGGAGGAGAATAGAGAAGGCAGGCAAGAGGGTTAGCTGCTGAGCTGTGGGCCCACTGCAGCCGCCCAGGCTGTCCCTTGGGTGCCGTGGACAGGGAGGGCCCGGCGGGGGTGGGAGTGGAGATCTGGGAAAGGGTGACAGAGACTGGCATTCCAGACTCTTCCGGTAGGGACTGTTGGGAGGGGCGATGGTTGGCTGGAGCCGGTCAGGGGTGGGAGGGGCTGGGGTCACTTGCTCTTCCAGCCACCTGGCCCTGCTATTTTTAGCCCTGGAATGTTCTCCCAGCCCCTGGCCTTTAGGTTTATCTGGCTTTGGAGTCTCCTCCTATCCTGGAAATTCTGCACCAGGGGAGGAGGAGGGGATTGAAAGTGCCAAAAAGAGCGGGAGCTGGCCAGGCACGATGGATGGCTCGCGCCTGTGATCCCAGTACATTGGGAGGCGGAGGCAAGAGGATTACCTGAGCTCAGGGGTTCTAGACCAACCTGAGCAACATGGCAATGCCTTGACTCTACAATACATGAAAAAATCAGCCAGGCCTGGTGGCACGTGCCTGTGGTTCCAGCTACTCGGAACACTGAGGTGGAAGGATCGCCTGAGCCCGGCAGCTCGAGGCTGCGGTGGCTGTGAGTGTGCCACTGCATTCCAGCCTGGGCGACAGAGTGAGACCCCAACTCAAAAAAAAAGAATGGGAGCTGTGCCTTCCCCTCCCCACCCCATCCCAGGGCCACCTTTTCCCACCTTGCTCCAGCTTGGGTGGGGAAATGGGGCATGTCTGGCTCAGCGGAGCCCTGGGCGGCTCCTAGTGACTCCTTATCCTCTCGCTCCCTGCCGGCCACCACAGGGAGACCTCTGTCCCAGCCCAGGCCTGGCAGCCTGTCCTCTCCTCCTCTCACTTTTCCTCCCGAGGTCACATCCAGGTTGGGGTGGGCCCTCGAGCCCCCTCCCTGCACAGGACACACCGCGGTCCCCTGAAGGGGCTTCGGTGGGAAAGGACAGAGGGGCCCGGCTGGGGACAAAGGGCTGGTATGAACCTGGAGATCTGCTCAGTGTCTCTTCAGCCTCCTCGCCTCTGTTGCGTCCTGTGCGCAATGGGCCGGGCAGTCGTTCCCTCTCTGTGAGGGGAGTTGCTGGGAGGGCGTGGGACAGTGAAAATGGTGCCCCTGACACGTGGAAACTGTTCCCTTGGTGTTGCCCAGTGCTGGCATGACAGGCCAACCCCTCCTGCAGGTGCTGGTGGGACACGGAGCTCCTGAAGGCCACACTCCACCCCTCCTCACTGTCAGGCCGCTGGAGGCTGTGTCCCGGCTCTTGTTTTTTAAGTCGGGGTCTTACTCTGTTGCCCAGGCTGGAGTGCAGTGACATAATCATGGCTCACTACAGCCTCAACCGCCTGCCTCGGCCTCCTAAGTAGAGTAGCTGGGACTACAGGCTTGCGCCACCACACTCGGCTAATTTTTATTGTGTTTTTTTTTTTTTTTTGAGTTGGAGTCTCACTCCGTTGCCGGGGGAGGGTGTCACACTCACGACCACCTCAGCCTCGACCTGCTGGGCTCTGGTGATCCTTCCATCTCAGCCTTCCAAGTAACCAGAACCACAGGCGCGTGCTACCACGCCCAGCTAATTTTTGATTTATTGTAGAGATGAGGTCTTGCTAAGTTGTCCAGGCTGTTCTTGAACACGTGGGTGCAGGCAATCCTCTTACCTCGGCCTCCCAAAGTACTGGGATTACAGGTTTGAGCCACTGCACCTGGCTACACCCGGCTAATTTTATGATTTTTTTTTTTTTTTTGGTAGAGACAAGGTCTCGCTATGTTGCCCAGGCTAGTCTTGAACTATTGGGCTCAAGCAATCTTCCTGACTCAGCCTCCCAAAGTGCTAGGACTACAGGTGCATGCCACCACGCACAGCTTGTCCCGGCTTTTGTTACAGGTATCGGTCCTGCCTCCCCACCCTTCCTTCTTTCCACAGCTTGGGGGGGGTGTGAAGGTCAGCGCTAATGCATGCTGGGGATGGGGACATCTGTGGCACAAGGTGATTCCCTCCTGCTGGTCCCCAGTCACAGCCCCCTGGAGGAGCACTGTGACTGCAGGGACAGTGTTGAGTGCTCCTCTGAAGTTTCCCGATGGAGTATGGGCTTGCTGTCTCTTCCGTCCTTCCCTCCAAGCCTCCCTGTAGGAAAGGCCCCCCAGAGGGCCTGGCCTGGCCTGGGGCCGGAGCGAGAGAGAGGCCTGGGGCCGGGGAGGAGCCCGGGTAATGCTGGCACCAGGGAACAACAGAAATATCCCAGCCCCTGATGCGGTCAGCGAGTCGGTCCAAGAGTGGCCATGCTCCAGACCACGTGTAGACTCAGGGTGGGCATGCCCGGGCCAGCTGGGGGTGCGGCAGGGGTGGGAGAGCCATCTGGGCCACCGCTGTCCCCCGGTGGGACTCAGGCCACCTAGAGGTGGAGGAGAGGCAGCAGCTGTTACATCCCGTGACCTTTAGAGCAGGAGACAGATATAGCCTGGGGGGGGCAGAGCCTGCGGTTGGGCAGGGAGAGGGCTGGGCCTGGCCCAGCAGGCCCAGACACTAGGCTGGGAAGAGAGCCCCCGGCTGGGTCAGGGCCTGTGCTGGGCATCGCACATGTCTGCCTCACTGAGCTCCTGCCGCCTGGCAGCCGGCGCGGTATTACTGGCTTCATTTGACAAATGAGGAAACAGGCTCAGAGAGGCACAGCCAAGCGCGTGGTCAGCAGAGTTGGGGTCGAGCCAGACCTAGCTGGTCTGAAGGTCCACTTAGCCACGCTGCCCCCTGCCCCCTGGGGTGGGAGGCCATCATGGGCGGGAGTGTTCACTGGCCAGACTGGTGGAGGGGAGACCCTCTCTCCGAGGCCTGGGGGCTCCGACAGGTGAATCCCAACCTCCTGTTTCTCGGCCCACCTAGGCTCTGACCTTGGGCAGCCTTCCACCACCTTTGTCCTCTCCCTGGCTCAGGGGAGAGTGTCAGCGCCTCGCCCCCTACGCCCCCAGACTGTGCCATGCTCAGGGCTAGGGGAGCCCTGGAGACCCCTCCCGGGAGGCCTGTTGAGGGTGAGCGCTGGGGAGAGACCCCAGCCCAAGTGGAGGCCTGGGAGTCTGGAAGGGGGGGAGCAGGCTCAGAATAACGTGAAAACTAGCCGGTCCACCCACCCAGCTGTTTCCGCTCATCTGAAGCGGGAGGCTGGTTGCCTGGATACCAGGCAGCTGATGAGCAGTCGGGTCCTCGGGCGGGCGGCTGAGCCACCACGACCCGGCCAGCTGGGCTTGGCGCCCCAGTCCGCGACACCGGCCCCAGGAAAGGGGGAAGGGGGGGACTTGGGGGCAGGTGGGAGAAATTCCCTTTGCCAGGTGTTGCTGGGGTGTCTGAGCCCTGCCGTTGACTGGCTGTGCGGCCTTGGCCACGCCCATTTCCCTGGGCTTCTGTTTCCCGATCTATGAAGAGAGGATACATATCCTCTACCTCAGGGAGGTGGTTAGAGAGTAAATGTCAGCCGGCTGCGGTGGCTCATGCCTGGAATCCCAACACTTTGGAGAGCCGAGGTGAAAGAATTGATCATTTGAGACCAGCCTAGGCAACAAAGTGAGACCTCATCTCTACAAAAAAACCCCAAAATTAGCTGGGCGTGGTGGCTTGCACCTGTAATCCCAGATACTTGGGAGGCTGAGGCAAGAAGATCTCTTGAGGCAAGAAGATCTCTTGAGGCCAGGAGTTTGAGGCTGCAGTGAGCTATGTTTGTGTCACTGCACTCCAGCTTGGGTGACAGAGACCCTGTCTCAAAAAGAAAAAAAAAATGTCAAAAGAAGATGGTAAATTCTGCAGACAAAAAACAATTTTTTTTGAGTTGTAGTATCACTTTGTTGCCCAGGCTGGAGTGCAGTGACATCGCTCACGGCTGCCGTAGCCGCGACCTGCTGGGCTCAGGAGATCCTTTTGCTTCAGCCTTCCAAGTAGCTGGAACCACAGGTGTGCACTGCCATGCCCAACTAACTTTTTTGGATTTATTGTAGAGATGAGGTCTCACCATGTTGCCCAGGCTGGTCTCAAACCCGTGGGCTCAGGGCCTCTGCCTCCCAAAGTGCTGGGATTACAGGCATGAGCTACCATGCCTGACGTCATGAAAGGATCTTAACAGCGAGGACAGATCGGTTCTGAGTGTGAGCAGATCCTGGCAGGTGTTATTGTATTGAGGTGTTATTGTATTGTCACGGTGACCAATACGCCATCTGTGATGCGTCTACGTCCGTTTCCAAACAGAGGGGATATGGGGTGAGTTAGGGGACCGCAGGGCGGTGCAGGTGCAAGAGGCTTGGGCGGCAGAGGGCCTGGGTAGGAGCAGAAGGTAGATACATCACTCTTGGTGACATTCCATGAGGATGGGTGTGAGGGGCCCTCAGAGGCGACCCCTAGTTTCGGGCATGGGCTGCTGGGTGCCAGCCAGACGGGGTGCCTTCAGGCCAGAAGAGAAGCCCCTGAGGACTTGATGCAGGGGATGCCAGGACAGATGCTGAGCTTGGGATTCTTGTGAGACAGCCACGTGGCAGGAGGAAATCGGGTCTGGGGTTTGAGGCTGGTCCTCACTGTGGCCTATGTTGGTTCCCGTCCCACCTCCCCCAGACCAGATGAGGAATGTAAAAAAGTCCCTCCAGTGGGCCCGGTGACTCAAGTCTGCAATCTCAGCGCTTTGGGAGGCTGAGGCAAGAGGATTGCCTGAGCCCACAGGTTCGAGACTAGCCTGGGCAACTTGGCGAGACCTTGTCTCTACAATAAATCAAAACATAAGCTGGGCGTGGTAGCCCGAGCCTGTAGTTCCGACTACTTGGAAGGCTGAGGTGAACATGCACCTGAGGCGTTTCCACCAGTCCCTGAGAGCAAGGCCACAGGGTCCCCAGGGCCTGCAAGGAGGGGCAGGGGCTCCTGGTGGCAGAGGAGGACGGGGTGAGGAGGAAGCCTCTCTCCTGGGGAGTCTGTGAGAAAGGACCCTCCAGGGGCAGAGGGAAGAAAGGCCTAAGGTGCTCTGGGCTTTGGGGCCTAGGGAGCAAAGGCAGAGAGGCTCCCTCCAGGCAGCACTGTGGACAGGATTGCTCATAGCTCAAGTACCTGGCTGGAGGGACTTTTTTCTTTTTGGAGTTGGAGTCTCACTCTGTCACCGAGGCTGGAGTGTAGTGGCACGCTCCTGGTCACTGCAGTCTCAATCTACTGGGCCCAGGCCATCCTTCTGCCTCAGCCTTCCTAGTAGCTGGAATTACAGGCCCATGCCATCACACCTGGCTAGTTTTTTAATTTATTGTAGAGATGAGGTTTCTTCAAGTTGCCCAGGTTGGTCTCGAACCCATGGGCTCAGGAAATACTCTCACCTTGGCTTCCCAAAGTGCTGGGATTATTGGTGTGAGCCACCGTGCCTGGCCTGTTTGTTTAGAGACAGGTTCTTGCTCTGTGGTGCAATCAGAGCTCACTGTAGCCTTGACCTCTTGGCCTCAAGGGATCCTCCTGCCTCAGCCTCCTGAATAGCTGGGACAATAGGACTGTGCCACCATATCCAGCTCATTTTTTTTATTTTCTGTAGAGACCGGCTCAAACTCATGGCCTCAGGTGATCCTCCTGCCTCAGCCTCCCAAAGCGCTGGGATTACAGGTGTGAGCCACCATGCCCGATCCTAAGATTTCTGTTTTGAAGATAGTTTTGGTGCAGGGAGCCCAAAACGAGAGGGCAGCTGGTCAGGAAGTGGCTACAGTTATCTGTGCCGGAAATGCTAGAGGCCGAGCACGGATGAAGGCCCGAAAGGGTCTAGCAGCAGACTGACTTCTGTACCAGACTTTGTTCTCCACCCCTTCACGAAGAAAGTCACTTGATCATCGTAACCCTCTCATCAGGTCCTGTTACTTTCACTCTGCAGGCCGGGAAACTGAGGCCTGTGGAAGTGAAGGAGCATGCTCAAGTCCCTCTATCTGAGCCTAGCCTCTGTGCTGAGTGGAGAGGCTGCCTGCTTGGAGAAAAGGGGACCTGCAGGCTGAGGTCCAGGAAGAGCAATCAGGCTGACCTGCAGGCTTCCTGGGGGTGGTGGGGGCCAGGGAGAGGGAGAGTTTGAGGATGAAGGGAGAGAATGTACTGGACCCCGTATTCCCCCCGTGTTCATGTCCACTTTGAACCCATGAACATGAGCTTATTGGGAAATAGGGTCCTTGCAGATATAATCAAGCAGCTGTTGTTTTTTTTTGGTTTTTTGTTTTTGAGTTGGAGTCTCATTGTCGCCTAGGCTGGAGCACAGTAGCCCAATCATGGCCACCACAGCCTCAGCCTCCTGAGCTCAGGTAATCCTTCCGCTTAGCATCCCAAGTAGCTGGGAGTATGGGTATGAGCCACCACGCCTGGCCTAATTTTGTGATTTTTTTTTTTAGTCTTTTTTTTTTTGAGTTGGAGTCTCACTCTGTTGCCCAGGCTGGAGTGCAGTGGCACGCTCACGGCCACCGCAGCCTCGACCTGCTGGACTCAGGTGATCCTTCCACCTCACATTCCAAGTTGCTGGAATTATAGGCGTGCACTGCGACGCCCGGCTTATTTTTTGATTTATTGTAGAGACAAGTTCTTACCAAGTTGTCCAGGCTGGTCTCGAACCCCTGAGCTCAGGCACTCCTCTTACCTTGGCCTCCCAAAGGAGGCATGAGCCACAGTGCCAGGCTGCAAATTGAGGTCATACTCAATTAGCATGGGTGTTAATCTGAAGACTAGTGTCCTTCTAAGAAAGAGCCTCGGACTGGGCACAGTGGCTCAGCCTGTAATACCAGCACTTTGAGAGGCCGAGGTGAGAGGATTGCCTGAGCCCAGGTGTTCAAGACCAGCCTGGGCAACTTGGTGAGACCTCGTCTCTACGTTAAATCACAAAAAAGTTGCTGGGCGTGGTGGCGTGCATTTGTAGTTCCAGTTACCTGGAAGGATTGCCTAAGCCCTGTAGGTCAAGGCTGCGGTGGCCATGAGCATACCACTGCATTCCAGCCTGGGCGACAGAGTAAGACTCTAACAACAACAAAAAAAGAAACCTCAGCTACAGTGCAGACACCCGGGGACGGTCATGTGACAACAGGAACAGAGGCCACAGTAACTTGTCCACCAGTCCAGGAATGTCCAAGGGTCACTGGGAACTACCACAGCCTTCTGGCCTGCAGAACAGAGAGAAGAAATGCTGGTTGTTTTAATTCAGCCAGTTTGTGGTCACTTGTGATGGCAGGTGGCCCTGGGAAACAAACACACTCTCCCCGTTTCACAGAAACCGAGGCTCAGAGAGGAAGGTGGCGGCCCATGTACCTTGGTCAGCTCATGTTCAAGTCACAGTGGGGAGGGCCATGAGAAGGGCTGGGGCTGGCCTGGGAGACCCTGGAAAACGAGATTCTGACAATGTCATCAGGGATGGTCTTGATGCGAAGGAGAAAGGGAGGAGCTGGAGACAGAGTGGAGCTGGCTAAGGCCGGGGCTAGAAAAGGACACATTCAAAGCCCAGGAAGGGCAGGTACCAAGGACACGATGAAAGGGGCGGTGAGACAGCGGGAGGAGGGCCAGGCAGCACTGGGGGCTGAGGCATGCAGGCAGGGTTGGGAGCAGAGCCTTGATTCTGAAGGCGGGGGAGGGAAGGTTGGGAGTTTTCAGTCTTGCTGGAACCAGGAGCACCTGGTTGGGGAGAGGGCTCACTTGGCGCTCAAGGATGGCACGCGTACCCAGAGGCCACTTGTCATTGATCTCTGTAAAGCTAATACAAGGGGAGCACAACGTTTAAAATTTTACTATTGTTATTTTTATTCTGTAGAGACAGGATCACTATGTTGCCCAGGTTAGTACTGGGCTCCTGGCCTCAAGCGTTGCTGTTGCCTAGGCCTTGCAAAGTGCTAGGTCTAGGTCTAGGGTTGTAGACATGAGCCACCATGACTGACCTTTTTTCTTTTTTCTTTTTTTGAGTTGGAGTCTCACTCGGTCGCCTAGACTGGAGTGCAGTGGCTGCTCCCAACCACCACAGCCTCGACCTGCTGGGCTCCGCGATCCTTCCACCTCAGCCTTCCAGGTAGCTGGAACTACAGGTGCGCGCTACCACGCCCGGCTAATTTTTGATTTATTGTAGAGATGAGGTCTTGCCTGCCCAGGCGGGTCTCGAACCCACGGGCTCAGGCAATCCACTCACCTCAGCCTCCCAAAGGCGCAGGATTACAGGCTGAGCCACCAAGCCTGGCTGGCCTTTTTTCTTTCTTTTTTTTTTTTTTTGAGTCAGAATCTCACTCCATCACCCACGCTGGAATGCAGTGGCACGCTCACAGCCACCACAGCCTCGACCTGCTGGGCTTAGGCGATCCTTCCGCCTCAGCCTTCCAAGTAGCTAGAACTACAGGCACATGCTACCACACCCATCTTATGTTTATTTGTTTGTTTATTTATTATTTATTTTATTTTTGAGTTGGAGTCTCACTCTGTCACCCAGGTTGGAGTGCAGTGGCATGCTCACGGCCACTGCAGCCTTGATCTGCGGGGCTCAGTGATCCTTCTACCTCAGCCTTACAAGTAGCTGGAACCACAGGCGTGCGCCACCATGCCTGGATAATTTTTGATTTATTGTGGAGACGAGGTCTCTGTACAGACGAGGTTGCCCAGGCTGGTCTCAAACCCCTGGACTCAGGCAATCCTCTCACCTCAGCCTCTCAAACTGCTGGGATTATGGGCATGAGCCACCATGTCCAGCCTTTGTGTGTGTGTGTGTGTGTGTATATATATATATATATTTTTTTTTTTTTTTTTTTTTTTGAGTTGGAGTCTCACTCTGTTGCCCAGACTGAAGTGCAGTCTGGCCACCGCAGCTTTGACCTGCTTGGCTCCGGCGATCCTTCCGCCTCAGCCTTCCAAGTAGCTGGAACTACAGGCGAGCGCTACCTCACCCGGCTAATTTTTTAAATTTATTGTAGAGATGAGGTCTCGCCAAGTTGCTCAGGCGGGTCTCGAATCCGTGGGCTCAGGCAATTCACTCGCCTCGGCCTACCAAAGCACGGAATTACAGGCTGAGCCACCGAGCCCAGCCTGTATTTTTTAAGAAAAGGGTATTAGAGCCCGGCGTGGTGGCTCATACCTGGGATCTCAGCACTTTGGGAGGCAGAGGCGAGAGGACTGCCTGAACCAAGGGTTGAAGTCCAGCCTGGGCAGCATGGTGAGACCTCTTCTCTACAGTAAATTAAAAAAAAAAAAAATTAGCTGGGTTTGGTGGTGCATGCCTGCAGTCCTAGCTACGTGGAAGGCTGAAGCAGAAGGATTGCCTGAGCCCAGCAGGTCGAGGCTGCAGTGGCCAGGAGCATACCACTGCACTCTAGCCTGGGCAACAGAGTGAGACTCCAACTCAAAAAAAGAAAAAAAGAAAAGGATAGCATAAATATTAGAAGGGAATTGAAACCCAAGGCTGGTGAAATGAGACGCCTGTGTGGTGGTGAGATCCCTGTCATAGGAAGTATTCAAGCAGAGACCGGAGGAGCCTTTCACCAGAGGCGTTGTAGAGGAGCATCCTCTGACACTTTCCAGGGGACACGGCCTTTACTAGCCGCTAGGCCCACTGACCCTGAGTTCTGCTCCACGCAGGGAAGAGAACAGAGCTTGCCCGGAGCACTCCTGCTCCACCTGGGTGAGGAGGTGGCAGAAAGACAGCCTTGCCGCAGGGCCTCGGGAAGTCACAGCCTTGTGGTGTGGTGGTGTTCTTGCTGTGAAGGTTTTGTGACCTTAAAAGTATAAACTTTTCAGCTTTATTTTGAAGCACTGAATGCCACACCCATCACCAGGTCTCCTAGCCCTCCCTGCTCCTTGCCATCCTTGACCTTCAGCTCACCTGGCCTGTCCGTGTCTGTTTGCAGACCCGAGCAGCCCCTGTCCCTGGCAGCGGGAAGCAGAAGTGTGTGGCTTCCTCCTCTCCCTCCCTCTCGGCCTCTTCTTTGTTCTCAGGACTCTCTCTACTTTTACCGCTGGCGAGCCCTTGCAGCCCCTATGTCTGTCTGGCCCTCCAGTGGAGGTGGTGGGATCCATAGGCGGTCGCGAAGGCCCCTTCACCCCCGCAGTGCAGGACAGGAACTCCTCCTGTCTGCTCAACCTTCCCCTGGTGCCTGGGCCCCCTCCCGAAGTGCTGGCTGCAGGTGGGGGAAGGAAACTGAGATGTGTGCCCTTGGCTGAGGACGAGAGTCTGCATGACGTTGTCTTTGACCTTGAGAGTGTCTCCTGCCTGTCCTGCCCGTCAGGAGACAGCTGGAACCTTCCCCTCCGGCTCAGGCAGCCGGGGCAACATTTAGCTCTCCAGGAGCTGCTGCGTTTTCTCACAACTGAGTTGAGCTCGCCATCCAAGACAGGATGGCGGTGGGGAGCAGGGGAGGGAATGCTAGTGCCCACTGTGGGGAGGCGGTCTCCTCAGTGTCTTGCTCTCGGCCTGCTCCGGCCTGGGCTGACAGCATTTCTCTCCTCTTCTGACTTAAGATCTCAGGCTCCTCTCTCTGTGTGATGGATGGAGAGTCACTGCGCCTCTCTGGGCCTCAGCGAGTGACGGTGAGTCCTGTGAGTCCCTGCCCCAGCGGCTGAGAAGAAAGTGGCTCTGTGGCTTCTTCTAAGTTCCCTTCCCTTTCTTCTCTAAGGTCAAGCAAGCAGACATGTTAGGCATCATACAGACACCAAACCGGGCGCACTGGCTTATGCCTGTAATCCCAGTACTTTGGGAGGCTGAGGTGAGAGGACTGCCTGAATCCAGGGGTTCGAGACCAGCCTGGGCAACTTGGTGAGATCTTGTCTCTACAAATAAAAAAACAATTAGCCAGTGCGGTGGCATGTACCTGTAATTCCAAGTCGAGGCTGCAGTGGCTGTGAGTGTGCCACTGCACTCCAGCCTGGGCAACGGAGAGAGACTCCAACTCAAAACAAAGCAAGCAAACAAAAAACCAGACATGTTGTTTATTCTTCTTATACATGTAATACATGTTAACTGAAGAAATGAAGCAAAAAGGCTGTAAGAGTCACCACCTATAAAACAACCACTATTCACATTTTGGTGCATGAACTTTTTTTTTGTTGTTGTTTTTTTGAGACAGGGTCTCTGTTGCCCAGACTGGAGTGCAGTGGTGTGATTTTGGGTCACCACAGTCTCAAACTCCAGGGCTCTAGTGGTTCTCCCATCTCAGTCTCCAGAGTAGCTGGGGCTATAGACTTGTGACACCATGTCTGGCTAAATTTTTATTTTTATATTTGTAAAGATGGTGTCTTGTTATATTGCCCAGGCTGGTCTCAAACTCCTGAGCCCAAGCAGTCCTCCCACCTTAGCCTCAAGTGCTGGGATTACAGGCATAGGATTACAGGCATAAGCCAGTGTGCCCGGTTTGGTGTCTGTATGATGTATTTTTTTGTCTTCCCATTCATTCCTCTGGCAGACACTGAGGACTCCTCTGTGACAAGATAGGCAGGGTTCCTGCCCTTTGGGAGCGTGCGTGTCCGCGGAAAGAATTATATGTAATCTATGTAACAATGTCTATGGACACATGGGGCTCTGAGTAGTCCCCTCTCCCTGCTGGCCCTATTGTCACTGACTTCCTCTGCAGGAATCCTTCCTTTTCTTCTGCATATCTGTGCTTTGGCAGGAAAGGGCTTCAACGACCATGGCCCACGCCAGGGTCAGCTTTATGCTGGGACCGTGCCCCTGGGTGGGGGGAAGGAAGGCCCTACTCTGTCAGTGGCTGGATTCTCTTGGGTCCCTGTCTAGAGAGCTCAAGGCTGCCGGTGTCCCTGCCTTGTGTCAGAAAAGCCTCATTCGGGTGGGTGGAAGGAAGCGCCCCTGCAGGAACAGGGCACAGGGAAGGGGCTGGTCTCCTGGCCACAGCCCAGTCGGGAGCCACGCCCCCACTGGCTCCCACGATGCCTGGGGCTTCCTGTGGCCCCTTTCTTCTCGCCCCAAGGGCTGTGAAGGAGAGGGAGGGGGTCGTGAGGTGCTGAGGAAGGAAGGGAGAGGGAGAGGGGAGGGGAGGGGAGGAGAGCCAGCCCGGTTTCCATAGCAACCACACATGTGAGCCAGCTGCTGTCGCCATGGAAACAAGGGGAGCTTGCTCAGAGGCTGCACTGTCTCAGGGGAGACACAATTTCTGACCAAAAAAAAAAAAAAAATACTCTGATAAAAATAAAGAAAAAATCATGAAAGCCACCCTCTGTGGGATTCGAGGGCACAGCCAAGCGAGGTGACAACAGAGGGAGGGGGCTGGGCTGTGGGGGAGGAGCGGGAGCTTCGGGTGCTGCAACGAATTGCCGAGTCAGTGTTTCAGAACCAAAGGGACCTCGGAGATCAGCCCCCCTGGATGGATGGGAGGGGGGAGGCGGGGAGGGAGGCTCTGGCTCACAGGGGTCCCAGGGCAGGAAGAACCAGCTCCGGGAAGCCCGGGGGCCCTTGGGAGAAAGGCGGGGCCTCGCTGGCTCTGCCTGGGTGGGGCTGGGAGTGAGGAGGCAGGGTTGAGTCCCACCAGCTGGGGTGGCATGCGCCCTGGCCTGTTTCTCCCACCCCCTCCCAGGGCTCTGGCCGCACAGAGATCCCCCACCAGCAGGGCGGGGGTGGGAGGTGGGAAGGAGCCTCTCAGGTGGACAGACTGAAAGGGTGGGCAAACGGAAGGAAACCAAGCAGCCTTCTCCAGGAAGGCCTAGGGGCCTAAGCTGTCAGCCTAGCGAGGGTGGCACAGCCAAGAGGGCTCTCGGGTCACTCTTCTCTCTAGAGGAGGAAGACCTTTGCTGGAAGGAGATGCTCTTGGTAGAGGTCAAGTCAAGACTCCTTGGTAGAAGTTATGTCAAGATCAGTCAAGAGGCAGCGAGGACACAGGGTGACACAAAGGGTTTTGAGCCGCAGAGTCCTCTGTAGTACAGTTGGCCCTGACCAGATGGGGAGCCAGGATGGGCCTGGAGGGTCCTCCCGTTTCACCATTAGAATCTCGGCTTTTAGCCGGGCTCGGTGACTCAGCCTGTCATCCCGTGCTTTGGAAGGCCGAGGTGAGTGGATTGCCTGAGCCCGCGGGTTTGAGACCCGCCTGGGCAACTTGGCGAGACCTCATCTCTACAATAAATCAAAAAATTAACCGGGCGTGGTAGCGCGCGCCTGTAATTCCGGCTACTTGGAAGGCTGAGGCGGAAGGATCGCTGGAGTCCAGCAGGGCGAGGCTGCGGTGGCCGGGAGCGGCTACTGCACTCCAGTCTGGGCGACAAGAGTGAGACTCCCAACTAAAAAAAAATAAAAATAAAAAAAGAATCTCTGCTTTTATCTCTAAGATGCACTTGCTTTTGTCTTTCACAAAGCCCTTTCCCCACTGTCACCGAACTTGCTTTGCATCAGCCCAGAGAGATGTGCCTGTCCTGGTACAAAGATGAGGATATGGCTGAGGGAGGCGAGGCTTCCTCCCGAGGTCCCCTGGCTCCTACCCAACCAGGACAGGAATTCAGTGCCAGCCCCATTTCAAAGGATGGGAAGAGGAGACGCGACCAAAGGGGTGTTTCCTGAGTGGGACATCTCCGGCCTCTCCTGGAGGAGCCCAGGTCTCTGGCAGAGACCCTGCCAGGGCTGTGGCCAGGGCTCTGGGTGAGGGTCAAGGGTGCATCTGGGGGCCCTGCTCTTGGGCCTCTTGGTTTGGGAGTTCCATCCTCTCCTTCCCTGGGGGCTTTGTGCAGCCTCAGCTGGGATCCCTGGAGGCGAGGGGGTAAGGGCAGAAGGGAGCCACTGGGGGGGACGGGCGGGTGGGACTGTGGAGAACGGTGGGGGCAGCAGGGTGGGCTCTGCCCTCACCTTCCAGGAGCCTTGGGGCCTCCCATCAGCAGCCCTCCACCGCCCCCCCAGCCTCTAAGGCAGCGACCACGTGGGTGAGTTGCCATGGAAACTGCAGAGTTCTATTTGAAAGCAAGACACGGTGTAATGTGAGCTGGCTGGGGGGGCGGTGAGGTCGGTGGGTGGGGCGTCTACACCTGTCTGGCTGCAGCCCTCTCAGTTCTTCTCTTCCCCACGGACAACGTCTGGGGGCCTCACCACCTCCTTTCCCACAAGATACCCCCTCCCACAGTCTCCCCTCGCTGCCCCTTCCCTAACCCCCCAGTGTAATTTCAGGCCATAACTCCACAGCCCTTTCCTGATCCCACCCCAGGGAAGGAGCGATTGTCCCTGTCACACAATGCCAGGTAGTGACGAGAAGCCACGAGGGCATTTTGCGAGGGGCGGGGATGATGCCCAGTGGGGGTGTGTGTGGGAGGGAGGCAGAGCCATGGGCTCCAGAGATGGACGCCTGGGGCCTCCCCCTTCTTCCCCTCCCCACCACTAGGAGTTCTGGCAGGTTGGCTGAGCCTCACCTGGGGAGAGGTGGGCTTGTGATGGTCCCAGTGAACATCCACCTGCGGCCACACTCTGTCCCTGGCAGTCCCCGCCTCGCTCCTGGGCTTGGCTTAGGCACTGGTCTTGGTCTTGCGTGCTGTCACTTTTGTTGTGCCCTCTATCGTACTCCCAGTGATAGCAGAGGAGTTAAGAATTGTGGCCTCCACTTTGCTTTGTGACTTGGGGCAAATTGCCTAGCCTCTCTGAGCCTCAACAGCTTTTTCCATGAGACAGGAATAAGGAAAAAAAACTGTCTCAGGGTGGCTGGGGGATTAAAGGAAACAATGTATCCAAAGTGTTTAGCCAGAAGCCTGGTGTCAACAAAAATAGAAGTTTGATGACTATTATTATCTATCCTTCAACACTCAGAACAAGCCCTGTCTCCTTGGAGAAGCCTTCCTTTCCTGGAGGGAGGAGCAGGTGCTCGGAGTGGCCCTGCCAAGAGTGCGTGCATTTTCTTTCCGTGTCCTCACAATAGCCCTGGGCAGGACCTATTCTTCTCATGATCCCATTTTCCAGAGGTGGACACTGAGGTGCCGTGAGCATCTTGCTCAAGGCCATTGGCTAAGAAGAAGCAGGTCGCGATTCCACCTCAGCCTGTCTCACAGCCATGACTGCTCTACCGGGATGTGGTCCTCAGATGGCAGGGCGCCTCCCCCAGCTGCTTCCTCCCATTCAGAGAAGAGCACGGCAGCCCTCGCATCTTTCTTGCCTTTCTTTTCGCTTTGACTTCTGCACCTGCGCGGACAGCGAGGAGGTCAGCAGAGTCCCAGGGAAGGCGTGGGCACACCCGGGTGCCCTGTGAGCTTGAGGCGCGGGATGCCTCAAGGGAGGGACACAGGTGACCTGGGGGATGGATCCCAGGTGGGAAGGGCTCCGGGTGCTGGCCACGCTTGGCTGGACAAGATGACACACCCTCCCCAGCCCTCTCTGACTTTCTGCTCAGCCCTGACCTTGGCCTCTAGACCCTGACTTCCCTGACCGGGGCTGGACGGGTGATCTTGACCCGGTTTTGTCTGTCTGGGGGCTTGAACTGTCTCTTTTAAGTGAAGAGGAGAGAGAAAGAGGGAATGGGGGAGAGGGAGTGAGAAGGTGGCAGGGAGAATGGAGAACCGGAGGGAAGGAGGAGGGAGGACGTGGAGAGGGGAGGGAAGGCGTGCGGAGCGGGGCGGACACGGAGGAGGCAGGGAGGCGGGAGGAAGGAGCCCGCGTGCCTGTGAGCTCGGAGGACAGAGAAAGGATGAGAAAGCAAGAAATCAGCTTGGCGGGGAGGACGAGGGGGCGGGCGCGGAGGCTGGTGGGAGAGCTGGAGGAAGAGGAGGGGGCAGAGAGAGTGGGGGGGAGGGGGCGGGGCACGGGAGGGTGGGGCGAGGCCGAGGGGAAGCCAGGAAGAACAAAGCCTGAGACGGAGCCGCTGCTTTCCCCCTCCCGCCAGGGAAAGGCCTCGCAGGGCCCTGAGGGGCTGAATGAACCCGGGAGCAGCCGTGACTCAGCCTGGGGCTCCTGCCCCAAGACAAACCCTTCTGGCTCAGCAGTTTTCTGTGAGGGGAGGGGTGGGGGGGCGGGGCGGGGCGGGGGGGGCCCCTTTTCTGGTGCAGCCGATTCCCCACCCCTCAGAGCTGCAGCTAGAATCTGCCCCCAGAGTTCTCCCAGGTGTACAGCCCTGCACAATCCTTCCAGATCCCTAAAGAGAGGCAGAAACCAGTTGCTGCGCCGGAAGGGGCGTGGGTGTGCGTGCAGCCTGAGGAATCCCACCCCCCCAACTGCAGAAGCCCGGCGTCTTAGCCTGAGGCAGTGCCACTTTAAGAACAGAGCCCAGATGTCCCGGGAGCTTAGTGGGCCTATGTTGTATCTCATTTAATCCTCACAGCCACCCTCAGAGGTTGTGGAATCCCATTCCCCAGAAGGAGAATGGAGAGTCAGGGAGGTTTGGTTATTTGCCCACGCTCCCACAGGTAATAAGAGGAAGGACCCTGGTGGGTCTGTCTTACCTCTTGGGGACGGAGGTCATGACTCTCCCGCGGTTTGAACCCAGGGCCGGGGCTGAGGCAGAAGAGAGGATTAACTTGTGGTCTGTGAGGCGTGGGTAGGTCCCTGTGCCTCAGTTTCCCCGTTCATTACTGTTGCTCTAGGGCAGGAGGATGCTGACCAGGGGAGCCAGATCACAAGCCAGTGAGGTAGTCCTGGAGGGTGGGGTGCACTTGAGGGGGAGGAAGCCCTGGGACCCACATGAGCAGCTCTGTGAACGGTGGTCCCCTGCCCGCGGCCTCCCCAGCATCTTCTGGGAAGGCCCGACGGGTGCTAATAATGCCTGGCTTTCCCAGGGCTTCCGAGAACCTTTCTCCAAAGCGCTTTCATAGACGGGCAACACACACACGCGCGTGTACGAGCGCACACATACACGTACACACATTCTCATCATCAAAGCCACCTTCTACATCACATGAAGCACGCCTGGCTTTAGTTGATAGGGCTGGGGCTCCTCAGCTGGAGGAAGGCCAAGGTCACACAGCCGGCCTTCGGAAGCATGGTGGCACTGGACGCACATGCAGTGAGATGGCGCTTCTGTCCCCAGGCCCTGGGATCACAGGGAAACGGGAGGCGCCCTGCACCCACTCTGCACCCAGCCCCAGCCTCCTCCCATAGTACCGGAGGGTCATCCTGAAGACTCGTGCTGCCCACAGCCCTCTCGGTGCCACCCTGCACCCTGGTGGGGAGATGCCTCTGCCCTCCTCCCGGCCCAGGGCCCTGGTGGACTCTTGTCAACTGCCATCATGGCTCACATCAGAGTTCCGGTTTGGAAGAGGACTCCCCATACCCCCCACCCAGACAGTGGCTCCCCTTCTCTGGGCACCAGCAGCTCTGGGAGCCTGTGGTTACCATGGTGATGGCCCTTTTTGGGTGTCCGTGGTGGGTGGGGGATGTCGAGGAAGGCATGTGCATGTGTGTGTCGACCAGTTGAGGAGGGGCGTGGAGTGGGGTCTGTCCTTCCTCCCGGCTCAGTGGCTGTCTGACAGCAGGGGGAGACTGGAAGACAGACAGAGGGACGCCGGCCTGAAGACAGAGGGCCGGGGAGGAAAGCTGGAGCTGGGAGGTGGAGATGGCACCAATGCCAGGGGATTGCCAGGGGATGGAGGCCCATGCTGGGTGGGCGCCAAGGAGGAGGGTCCGGGAGGCAAGGCAGGCCGCAGCCTCCCAGGAGACCCTGAAGGGTTGGGCCCTTATTTCTGCCATCCCCCAGGGGGTCTCCCACCGCCAGAGAAGGCCCCTCTGCTCCTCCAACACAATCTGTAATTTCCGGCAGACGTTTGAGGTCCCGACATCTGCATAATGTGGGCCAGTCTCTTAGCGATGGGGAACAGCTGTCTGGCATTTCCAAGATTAAACTGTAACTCCACGTGGTCCTTGCCAGGGGGAGGGGGTGGGTAAGGGATAAACACCGCCTCCTGGCATTTTCAAACTCATTTGGCTTTTATTTGTTTCCTGCCTCCGGGTTGAGGCCCTGGATCTGGGCTGGGCCGGTTGCTGCCATGTCGTGGCCGCCCCATGGCCCTTCCCTGGATAAGAGGGACGGGACAGGAGTCGCCTTTCGGGCTTTTATATTTGTTTGTGTTCTGTAGGCGCTGCGACCCTGGCACATGCGGCCTGGGTGCAGCCCAGGAAAAACGGCCGGTGTGGCTGACCAGTGAAAGCCTGAGTTGCTCCAGACAAGTAGCAGTGTGACCTTGGGCCAAGTCCCCTCACCCGGCTCACACCTGCAACTCCCTGGAAGCTAATCCTACCCCTGTGGGTGCTGTGAAGAGCTGTGTATGCACTCAGGCCACCAAGTCACAACTAATTCTTCTGTCCCTCTGTGCCTTGGTCACTCCCTGTCCCCTGTGTGAGCAACCTCAGACTCTGCTGTTGGAACAGAGAGACACCGTGCATTTCCCCGGGAGATACCACCTTGAACTCCTGTTCCCCGGAGCCCTGGGCAATGACACTTTTGCCCTGCAGGACTTAAGCAGAACCGGGCAGCCCTGGCAGCCCTCTCTGTGGCTGGCCGGAGGTGTCCTCGTGCCCCGGCCTGCCTGGGCTGGGCAGCTTCTGTGTCCTCCCTCCCCCCACCGCCAGCGCCTGCCACTTGGCTGTGGCACCTGAACTCGTGAACGTGGTGTTTTGGTTCTGCAGCAAGAAGGAAAAATAGAAGAGAGGTTGTGGGCGGGGCAGTGCGCCAGAGAGAGCGAGGAGGAGGGAAAAACCCTGCAGCCGCTGGTGCTGGCCGGTTCCAGGAATGTGTCCTCAGACGTCAGTGCCAAAGCAGTGACCCGAGAGCGGCGGCCAGGCGGGCCTGGAGGCCTTCCCGGGAGAAGGGAGCGGTCGCCTTGCCTCCCCTCGGCCGCTCTGCTGACTCATCGCTGCCCCAGCTGGCGGGAGCCTTTCTGGGGACGGTGGTTGCTAAGATTCCTTGGGGATGACTGATGGCTTCTCCCTGAGCCTTGTGAAAACATGTTTGTAACTTGCACGCAAACACACACATGCATTCCCGTGGACTCGCAGGCCTGGTCTGTGTGCGCGCGCACGCGCATGCAGGATTGGAATGCACCCTCTATCCCCATCACCTTCCATAGGAATACACACCCACGTGTGGGGGCCGGCACACCCCTCCCTCTGCCCAAAACTGGGCCGAGACCCGCCAGGCTTTCCTGGCATGGGGGAAGTTGTCTCAGGGGGCCTGCTCTCATCTGAAGGAGTCTTGGGTCGTCTGAGACATCCTTGGCCTCTGCCCCTCCTCCCCTCAGGCTTCCTGCTTGCTTCATTCTGCTGGAATGAGCTCATCTTCCTTCTCCCCAGGCCTGCCAGTTCTGAGGGCTGGTGTCTCACTCACTGAGAGCCCAGCTGCCTGACAGCAGGATGCCTGGGGGGTCCTGACTCTGAGGGGCTCCCTCACCCCACACAAGAGAGAAGGGGCAGCCGTGAGGGGCCATGAGGGGGTGCAGGGCCTCTCTCTGGCTCTGCTATTGACAGGATGTGGGGGTCAGAGTTCCTTCTCTGTACTGTCCGAGACAGAGCCAGGCTGGGGGCGTTTGGGTGCTCGGTGCTTAGTCTGCAGCTTGGATGCCCGGCCTGCAGGTCCTGGGTGCCAGCGCTGTGTGTGACCTTGGTCACGTTGGGCTCTTGCTGCCTTGGTTTCCCCACCCGCTGTGCTGAAATCGGACCCCTTGCTGAGTCTTCCAGGGCTTCAATACAACTGGACTTGGCAGGCACTTGGACACCAGGCAAGGTTGTTTGTCACGGGTTCTTGAAGGGGCGGAGGAGGGACCGGCGGGCCTTGGGCCAGCGCAGAGCCCACACGGCTGTCGTGCCAGCTCTGCTGGGCTCAGGCTCAAGTGTGGCTTCTTTAAATGGACCCACCCCAGGGGCTGGGTCCTGGGAGCGGCTCCACCATGGTTCTGTAGCTGTTGCTGGGGAGGGCCTGTACCTGGCCTCGTGGGGCGAGCAGCAGTAGGCTTGGCACAGTTCACGCCAGCCCCAAGGAAAACAACCTTCTGTGCCCAGGTTCTCATCTGACAGCGAAGACAAGGTGGCCTCCACCATACCTGCTGGGTTTTTTGCTTTTGATCGAGACAAAGTCTCTCTCTGTAGCCCAAGCTGGAGGGCAATGGCGTGATTATAGCTCATGGCAGCCTCAGACTCGTGGGCTCAAGGAATCTTCCCACCCTAGCCTCCCAGTAGCTGGAACCACAGGCCTGTCACCACGCCTTGCTAGATTTTGTATTTCGTTGTCATTGTTGTTTGTTTGTTTGAGTCAGAGTCTCATTCTGTCGCCCAGGTTGGAGTGCAGTGGCATGTTCATGGCCACCGCAGCCTCGACCTGCTGGGCTCAGGAGATCCTTCTGCCTTAACCTTCCAAGTAGCTGGAACCACAGGCATGTACCACCATGCCTGGCTGATTTTATGATTTATTGTAGAGATGAGGTCTCACCAAGTTGCCCAAGCTGGTCTCGAACCCGTGGGCTCAGGCAATCCTCTTGCCTCTGCCTCCCAAAGTGTTGGGATCACAGGCTTGAGCCACCACGATCAGCTAATTTATATATATATATATATATATATATATATATATATGTATACACACACATATACACACACACACACACACACACACACACACACACACACACACACACACACACATATATATTTGTTTGTTTGTTTTGAGTTGGAGTCTCACTCTGTCGCCCAGACTGGAGTGCAGTGGCCGCTCCTGGCCACCACAGCCTCGACCTGCTGGGCTCCGGTGATCCTTCCGCCTCAGCCTTCCAAGTGGCCAGAATTACAGGCATGCGCTACCACGCCCGGCTGATTTTTGATTTATTGTAGAGATGAGGTCTCGCTGCCCAGGCAGGTCTCGAACCCGCGGGCTCAGGCAATCCACTCACCTCAGCCTCCCAAAGGCGCGGGATTACAGGCTGAACCACCAAGCTCGGCTTAATTTTTGTATTTTTTGTTGAGAAAAGTCTCCTTGCTATGTTGCCCAGACTGTTTTCAAACTCCTGGCCTCAAGCGGTCCTCCCACCTCAGCCTCCCAAAGTGCTCCACCATGCCCAGCTTCCTGCTATAATTAACAGTGATACCAGCAGAGGGAGAAGGGATGGGGCAGGGGATTAAGAGGGTCAATCACACCGGACGCGGTGGCTCAGGGCTGTAATCCTAGAATTTTGGTAAGTGGAGTGAGAGGATTGTGTGAACTCAGGGGTTCAAGATCAGCCTGGGCAACTTGGTGAGACCTCGTCTTTACAGTCAATCAAGAAAAACTAGCCAGGCATGTTTTCAGGCGTGTGCCTGAAGTTCCAGCTACTGAGAAGGCTGAGGCTAAAGGATCATCTGAGCCCAGCTGGCTGTGGCTGTGGTGACTGTGTGCGTGCCACTGCAACTCCAGTCTGGTCAACATAGTAAGACTACGACTCAAAAAAAAAAAAAAAAAATTCAAACAAATGACAAAAATAAAAATAAATGGCACAAAGACATAGCTCTTTGTGGGGCTTCAACAGTTGAATTCAAGCTCCCCAGGGCAGGAGCTCTCCTGGATGTGTGTGTGTGTGTGTGTGTGTGTGTGTGTGTGTGTGTGTGTGTGTATTATTTATTTATTTATTTACTTATTTTTTTTTTGAGTTGGAGTCTCACTCTGTTGCTCAGACTGGAGTGCAGTGGCATGCTCGCCACCACCGCAGCCTCGACCTGCTGGGCTCAGGCGATCCTTCCACCTCAGCCTTCCAAGTAGCTGGAAACACAGGTGTGCACCACCATGCGCGGCTAATTTTTTGATTTATTGTAGATATGAGGTTTTGCCAAGTTGCCCAGACTAGTCTTGACACCGTGGGCTCAGGCAATCCTGTCACCTCCACCTCCCAAAGTGCTGGGATTACAGGCACAGAAGCACCACACCTGGCTTTGGATGGATATTTTGAACAACACTGTGAGAGTCTGAAATAAAGAACAACCTCCAGGAAGGAGGGTACACAGCATGTGTCCTGAGGAAGCCAGCCCCGCCCCACTTCTCCGCGCGGGATATAGCAGCCTACTGCCCGAGGTCCCCAGCCTACCTGCGACCCGCCTTCCAGCGGCTGGACAAAGCAGGACACCAAGCAACTTGCCTGCCGTTCTCATTTTCACCAGGAGGTGGCAGGGGCTTCTGGATGAGCTGCCAGCCTGTCAGGTTTGGGAATTACCAGGCAAATCTGGGTCCTGCAGTGGTCTCCAAGTCGAGGCGGGCTTACTGGTAACTGCCAGTGAGGATTTGAGCAGAGGATGGTCACAAGGACGAGTCTTTCTTAAAAATACATTTACTCATTATTATTTTTTAGAGGCAGAGTCTTGCTCTGTTGTCCAGACTGGAGTGCAATGGTGCAATCCTAGCTTACTGCAACTTCAAACTCCTGAGCTCAAGCAATCCTTCCACCTTGGCCTTCCAAGTAGCTGAGACTTCAGATGTGCACCACAACTCCGGCTAGTTTTTTTTTTTCTCTTTTACAGAGATGGGGGTCTTACTATAATATATTGCTCAAGTCGGTCTTGAACTCCTGGCCTCAAGCGATCCTCTGGCCTTGGCCTCCCAAGGTCTTGGGGTTACAGGCATGAGCCACTGCACCCAGCCAGGAGCACCTTTCCTGAGCTTTTATTTTACCGCATGCCGGGCCCTTCCTGAAGTGTCACCTGTGTCCATCTGTCTCATCCTCACAACAGACCTGTGAGGGAAGCGGTGTCATGGCTGCCGTTTTCCAGATGGGTTAGCTGAGGTGCAGAGACTTTAGGAAGCAGCTGGTGAGCCGCAGGACAGGGATTCTGACTGCAGAAGTCTCCAGAACCTGACTTCGTTGCCTCCTGCTGGTTGTCATGCAGAAGTTTGTGGTACAGCTGACACCAGGTGCCACCTCCCTCCCCACAGCTGCCACAGCGAGAAGAGAAACAGAACGCTCCGGTTCGGGTCTTCCCTTTCCAAGGTGCTCCTGCCTCCAACCCTCAGGGAACTCCATCGGCCATGACAAGCCTCGTGGCACGTTTATTAAGCTGTTCCCTCGCCCAGGATGCAACCCTCAGGCCTTCTCCCCTTCTGCAGACAAGGAGCCCCTGGGCCCCCTCAGGGCCTTTACTGCTCTGGCCTTGACAATTCTAGGAAACTGCCTTCTTCCAGGAACCCTGAGCACAGCACACAGATGCTGCCGTCTTGCCTGGTCACATGCGTGCACACGCACGTATGCATACATACGGGGCAAAATTTGGAACAGGATTGCACAGGGATGCCATGGAGGCTGGCAGGGCTCCCAGAAGTCTTGCTTTTTTACTGCATTTCTTTTTCGTTTTTTTTTGAGTTGGAGTCTTACTCTGCTGCCCAGGCTTGAGTACAGTGGCACTCTCACGGCCACCACAGCCTCTACCTCGGCCTCCCAGAGTGCTGGGATTATAGACGTGAGCTACCGTGCCTGGCCTGCATTTCTTATGATAGGAATGATTGGGCTATAGATGCTTAGGCGTAAACATTTATTAGGGCACAGCGACTCACGCCTATAATCCCAACACTTTGGGAGGCGGGGGTGAGTGGATTGGCTGAGCCCAGGGGTTCGAGACCAGCCTGGGCAACTTGGCGAGACCTTGTCTGTACAATAAATCAAAAAATGAGCCGGGCGTGGTGGTGGCACATGCCTGTAATTCCAGCTACTTGGAAGGCTGAGGCCGAAGTATCGCCTGAACCCAGTAGGTCAAGGCTGCGGTGACTGTGACTGAGCTTGGGTGACATAGTGAGACTTCGACTCAAAAAAACAAAACAAAACAAAAAACATTTATTAGGGCCTCATAGGCCTGCACAGCTGTTGCAGGGATTTCACAGTCAGTGCTGTCTGAGATACTCACTCATGCATTTTGGTGTTCATAAGCCTCATCTCCCTACCTACACCTGAGCTGTGGCACCTTTTTTTTTTTTTTTGAGTCAGAGTCTCACTCCGTCATCCAGGCTGGAGTGCAGCGGCACGATCACGGTCACCACAGCCTCGACCTGCTGGGCTCAGATGATCCTTCTGTCTTAGTCTTCCAAGTAGCTGGAAGCATAGGCACATGCCACCATGCCCAGCTAACTTTTAAAATTTATTTATTGTGGAGATGAGATCTCACCATGTTGCCCAGGCTGGTCTTGAGCTTAGGCAATCCTCTTGCTTCTACCTAAGCAAGGCAATCCTCTAAGCTTAGGCAATCCTCTTGCTTCTACCTCCCAAAGTGTTGGGATCACAGGCGTGAGCCACTGTGCCTGGCTTTTAAAAATTTTTATTTTTTTGAGTCAGCATCTCACTCTGTCACCCAGGCTGGAGTGCACTGACATGATCACGGCTCACTACAGCCTTGACCTCGTGGGCTTGGGTGATCCTTCCCCCTCAGCCTCCCCAGTTGTTGGGATTATAGGCATGTGTCACCACGCCTGGCTCATTTTTAAATTTTTGTAAAGATGAGGTCTCACTATGTTGCCCAGGCTGGTTTCAGACTCCTGGGCTCAAGTGATCCTCCTGCTTTGGCTTCCTAAAATGCTGAGATTATAGGCGTGAGCCACCATGCTTGGCCTCTGACACCTTTTGAAACAGGATGTCAGCCGGGCTCGGTGGCTCAGCCTGTAATCCTGCAACTTGAGAGGCTGAGGTGAGTGGATTGCCTGAGCCCGCGGGTTCGAGACCCGCCTGGGCAACTTGGCGAGACCTCATCTCTACAATAAAAATCAAAAAATCAGCTGGCGTGGTAGCACAAGCCTGTAGTTCCAGCTATTTGGAAGGCTGAGGCGGAAGGATCGCTGGAGCCCAGCAGGTCGAGGCTGCGGTGGCCGGGAGTGGCCACTGCACTCCGGTCTGGGCGACAGAGTGAGGCTCCAACTCAAAAAAAAAAAACAACACAAAAAAACAAACAGGATGTCTCCCTACATCGCCCAGCACAGCACAGCCTCGAATAGGTGATCCGGTGTGGCTGTGCATTGGTGGAGGAAGGAAGGTGAGTGACTCTGTGACAGAATTGTTTGGGTAGCTGCGTCCAAAATCCTTGTGACACTTTGAGCAGCCACTGGCTGTACCCAACCTCACAACCTCCTGAGTAAGCCAGCTGCTCACTCAGGTGTCCCCTCCACCCCCAGGAGATGTCCCCTGCTTCTCCTGGGTCTCTGCTACCCCCGCCCTCTAGTCTCATCCCCTGTGAGGGCTTTGAGTTCCGGCACTGAATGCCTGCCCTTCCTCCTCCTCCAGGGAAGAGCCAGATGGCGGCCTCAGCCTGGCTGTGGGAAGGGCAGGACTGGAAGCTGGAGGGGCTAGGCCCAGGCCTGGGGGACCAGGTGGACGAGGGCAGTCCCTACCCCAGCTCCCCTCCATCCCCTTCTCCCGGAAGCCCTCCTGGGCAACCAGAAATGCCAGAACGGTGCCTGGGTGCTGGGATGTCATCCGTCCTTGGCCCGTGGACCCGGGCAGGTGTCAACCTCAGGGAAGTCCTGCCAGCCCAGATCCTCCCATGTGGAGGCTCAGGGTTCAGAGGCTAGACCTGGTGAGGACAAAGACCAGCGCCTCCTCCACACTGCCTCCCTGGCGAGGCCAGGGAGACAGGAAGGAAGACGGAGGTAGGGCTGGGCTGCCGGCTCTGAGTAACCCGCTTTCAGCTTAGGCTGGAAGTGGCCGGCTGCACCTCCCGGCCTGCCTGCCTTTGACCCAGCCTTGCTGGGGTCTGGAGGGGATGAGGCCGTCCACAGGGCCACCGATGGCTCCTGTTGTGGGGGGCAGCTGGAAAGCTGGGCTGAGGTCTTGGGAAGGGGTGTGGGGGCGTGGTGAGGGTGAGGGGCGCCTCGGGTCCCCCAGTGGCTCGCTGAGCTGAGTGGGCGAGGCCCGGCAGACGGGCTGAAACTGTCGCTCCACATCACTCTCAACTCGCTTCAGGCCTTGATAAGAGAGCCTTGTCCCCAGGCTCGAAGGCTGACGAGTGCCTTCTCGGGGTGCTTCTGCTGGCCTCGAGACTGGGGACAGGCCACTGCTCGGCTCCACCCTGGCCTCCCGCCTCCACTGGGCAGATGCTGGAGACCGGCCTCCCGCCAGCCACACAGCGACACCTGGTGGACCCTGGGCGCCATCACAAGGAGACTCCAGAAGCGCCCCGTGGGCTGAGCTTTCGGGTCCAGCTTCTGGGCCTCACCTGGACCCCGGGGCTGCTAAATCAGTCCACTCCCCCAGAGGCTAAAACCCACCACGTCCTTCTGGGCCTGAAGTCCCAGGCACTGGGGCCGAGGGGCCAAGTCTTGAAGGACTCAATGCCCCAACAGACAAGGACTTTTGGGAGCTTATCTGGGTCATGAAACCACCTTGCTAGAGTTGGATGGGGCTTCCAGAAAGGTCTGGAAGGGACTGGGGCTGGGGGTGAACCCTCGGCTGTGGCGCCCGGGAATGTGTGGACATAAAGCAGATTTTGATGCTCTCCTCAGGGCTCAGTCAGAATCCATGCCAGGTCCTGAGCCCGGATGAACCCCTAAGCCCCCTCCCACTCCCCAGGGGACATGCCAGGTGGGCTGATTTCACGCAATACCCCCAATAGCACCTCCTGCACCGAGGGGCTGCACCTGCTGTTTTTAGACACAGAGCAAGTGGGAGAGGTCACAGTAGGCAGGACACCCACCTCTTATTTTTCGTGGTGTACTTAGGTGAGGGTCACACAGCTACAGAAGTCAAGAGACATCTCCCTGGAAGGGCACAGGGACAGGTCACTTCTTGTAGACTATGCCTAGCTGGGAGACCTGGGTTCACTCCACAGCAGAGTGCGGCCAGGTGTCTACATGCGGGACTGGACTGTCCCATGCCCACTCCACTCATTCTCCTGGGTGACAGCAAGCAGACTTTTCATTGTCTCCTTCCTTAGTCTCTCAGTTTTGAGGGCTGCTGGGGTTTGAACCCAGTTTTACAGTATTACTGTGGGACCTTTTCTCCTTAACCTCGCTCTGTGGCTCAGTTTCCTCGTTTTTTTTTTTTTTTGAGTTAGAATCTCACTCTGTCACCTGGGCTGGAGCGCAGTAGCACACTGATGGCCACTGCAGCCTAAACCTGCTGGGCTCAGGCGATCCTTCCGCCTCAGTCTTCCAAGTAGCCAGAATTACAGGTGCGTGCTACCACGCCTGGCTTAGTTTTTGATTTATTGTGGAGATGAGGTCTCCCCACATTGCCTGGGCTGGTCTCGAACCCGCGGGCTCAGGTGATCCACTTGCCTCGGCCTCCCAAAGTGTTGGGATGACAGGCCGAGCCACCGAGCCCGGCCCAGTTTCCTCATCTTTGTAAAGGTTATATGCTTCTCACTTCATGGGGTTGTTATGAGGAACCCGTGACCTATGGTGTGGAACGTGCTTAGGACAATGCCTGGTGCACTGTCTGCTGAGAATTGTGGGGGAAGAATTTCTTCTCCACCCCCACAGAAGGGAGGACATGGGGGCTGGAGAGGAGTGGGTCTCAGCTTGGACATAACAAAATGTCATAGACTGCAAGGCTCAAACAACTCTGAAGTCTGGAAGCCCAAGATCAGGGACCAGCATGATGCAGACCTGGTGAGGGCTCCATTCCTGGCTTGCAGACTGTTGCTTGAGAAAGAGAAAGAGAGAAAGAGACAGAGGAGTGAACGAGAGAGAGAGACAGAAACAGAGAGACAGAGAGGAGAGAGAGATCGACGGAGATAGAGAGAGACAGAGAAGAGACAGAGAGAGAGAGAGCAGAGAGAGACAGAGAGAGCAGAGAGAGACCAACAGAGACAGAGAAAGAGACAGACAGAGACAGAGAGAGAGGGAGAGAGAGAGAGAGAGAGAGAGAGACAGGGAAAGAGGAAGAGGGGGAGAACTTCCTTTGTCATGAGCCCACTCCCCCTTTGGGTATGGACTTGGACCTTAATTACCCCCCGAAGTCCCTGTCTCTGTGTGAACACAGTCACAGTGGGGCCAAGGCTTCAACATACGAGTATTTTGGTGGGGGCAGAAGGCACCGTCATGCTTGTGGCAGAGTGGGGAAGGCTGACGAGGGTGCCCAGAGACTGCACGCAGGCACAGTGGCCAGGGCTCTGAGACTCAGGCCCTCCTCGGCCGCAGCGGGGTTGGCTCCCCAGGCAGGAGCTGGAGACCATGGGAGAGCAACTCCAACCTGCCAGGTGTCCCCAGGGCCTGGTGGGCAGGTCCAAGCCCCAGGGCCTGCCACCCTCCCCCCTTGTCCCCTGTCCCTGTGCGCCATGGGATGCAGACCTCCAGGGTTGGGAGTGGATATTGCAGGTCCACTCTGCCCAGTGCTACATTCTGAGCTCCCCTGCTCCCCCCCTTCCCCCACAACCCGACCTGGGAGAGCTTGCTGTGGGCCATGTCCCAGGCTCCACGTCTGAGGTTCTACATGGCTGAGGTGGGGACATTTATTCTCAAGGCGGCTGCCAAATTTGAGCCTGGAAAGTGTGCATGGTGGCACGGGCCATGGGTGAGGTAAGGCGAGCCCCGTTCCACAAGGCTAACGCTCAGAGACGGTCGACGCATGTGGCAGGAGAGATGTGTGAGGGCTCTGGGGTTCCCTGGCTCAGGCCCTAGTAAAGGCTGGAATATCATACCCCTCCCTGCACTCAGTACCCGTCTCACGGCCCAACTTTGAGAGACAGTGTGGATAGGTTGCATTGGTTGGGACTATTTCAGTTGCAAGTACAGAAACCCGGGTCAAACTAGCTTAAGCAAAAAGAGAATTTATTAACTCACAACTGGGCACCACCTTCAGGCACAGTTCAATCCAGTGGTTTAAACAATGTCATCTGGGCTTTTTCTCTCTTTTGGGCTTTCAGTGTCATCTCCTTCTGTGCACTGGCTTTATTCTGCAGACAGGCTTTCTTCCTGTGTCAGGAAGATGACAGCTGGTACCTAGGCTCACATCTTTCCAGGCTAATACATCCCTGGACACTTGACTTCGGTCTGTCCTAGCCAGGGAAGACTGAACTGATCCTGCTGGAGACTATGTCTGTTAAAGAACCAGTCAACCCAGGGAGGAGCCTCTGTTGGGGTGGCCTGGGTCACCTGCCCACCCTCACCCTCTTGGAAGCAGGTAGGGACCCCAGCTTGGCACCAGCACCGAAGTACTCCCTGGAGTGGGAGGGAAGTCCCCAGGGGTAGCAGAGGAAGGGGCATGGGGATGCAAGTTGGGCGGACAGAGCCATGGCCGCCACCTCCTCTCGGCCCTAGGGACTCGCCCAGGGCGACCTCTGCCATCACATCAGAATGGCAGTGCGGGAATGCTGCACCTTGTCACGTCTTGCCCACTAGACAAGCCAGAGCATCTTGCTCAAAGTCATCCTCACTCCTCTGCAGAGGCATGACGTCACCTGACTCCGTCTCTAATTGCTCCAGTCAAGACAGAGTGCAGCGGCCAAGGGTTGTCTGAGAAGCCCTTCTTCCCCGGGGGGAGGTGAGGGGGTGTCATGGGAGGCTCCTCTCTGATAGCCAGGGCGTTTGTGTTCCTCGCTCCCCGCCCTTTGCAGGGACACGGGCCAGGAGCCCTGATGCCCCTCCGCTGCCCGCTGAAGGCAAGGAGGTGGCAAGGGGCTGCCAGCGCCAAGAAGGCGTGGCTGTCTGGCGGCCGAGGATGCGTGGAGGTCACAAAACAGAGAGGCAGGTCTCCACACCGCAGGGTCTGCGACTCGGCTGATGGTCTGAGAGTCCAGCTAACTACCTGGGGAGGTGGCGTGCACTGAAAGGCCCAGTGACCAGCGTGACCTCTGACCGCCATGGGCTCCTCACCCCGCATCATTCCTGGTTGCCGACTTAATCGGGGATCCTCACCCTAGGCAGGGTGTGATGTCAAGAGGAACTGGGAAAACTGGGTGCAGTGGCCCATGCCTGTAATCCCAGCATGTTGGGAGGCTGAGGTAGGAGGATTGCTTGAACCCAGGAGTTCAAGACCAGTCTGGGCTACATAGCTGGACCTCATCTCTACAAAAAATTTAAAAATTAGCTGGGTGTGGTGGCACGCACCTGTAGTTCCAGCTACTTGAGAGGCTGAGGTCGAAGGATCGCCTGAGCCCAGGAGGTCAAGATCCTGCCACTGCACTCCAATCTGGGTGACAGAGTGAGACCCTGTCTCTAAAATAAATGAACGAATGAATGAGAGGAACTAGAAGGAAGGCTGCTGTTTTCTCCTTCCTGCCACGTGATCATGGCTTTTCTCTCTCCACATGCACGTGGCCTCCCTGACCCGTCTCCACTCACCCTCCATACCAGCCACCACCTCTTATGATGCCACGTCCTTCCCACCCCCCTGCCCGCCGGGAACACTGACCCACATATCTCCAGTTCCGAGAACCTCCCCACATCTCCAGACCTGGCTTGGGTTGTGCCTTTACAAAAGTCCTGCCTGGATTACGCTAACCCGGTGGTCCTCTCCCAGGGATGTTTGGTGATGCCTGGAGACCTTTTGGATGGTCACAACTGGAGAGGGTGCTGCTGGCCTCCAGTGGGCAGAAGCCAGGAGTGCTACCCATGTCTTGCCATACACTGGAGAGCTTCCCGTGCCCGGCCCAAGATTTTCAGTTAAGATTTTCCTAACTGTTTCTATATTGATGTTTATTTGCTATGCTTCTCACAGTCAGCTGATGATTTTGTTGCACAATTTAGTGAATTTTTGCAATGTTTTCTTCAGTTCTGCTCATTACTGGCTGTCCTGACCCGTCTTCATCAGTGACGCTTTCTCTTCTTTCAGAAAAATGTTTAATCCATTTGTTCACTGCCGTTTTCTTCATGGCATTATTTCCATAAACTTGGACTAACACATCCCTGATTTCACTTCCACTCTTGCGAAGTTTAGCAAGAAATTTGCTGGGCGCGGTGGCTCATGCCTATAATCCCAGCATTTTGGGAGGTGGAGGAGAGAGGATTGCCTGAATCCAGGGGTTTGAAACCAGCCTGGGCAACTTGGTGAGACCTCGTTTCTACAATAAGTAAAAAGGAAAAATTAGCTGGGCTTGGTGGCGTGTGCCTGTAGTTCCAGCTACTTGGAAGGCTGAGGTGGAAGGATTGCCTGAGTCCAGCAGACCGAGGCTGCAGTGGCTATGAGCGTGCCACTGCACTCTAGCCTGAGTGACAGAGAGAAAGTCCTATTCAAAAAAAAAAAAAAAAAAAGAAGCCGGGCTTGGTGGCTCAGCCTGTAATCCTGTGCCTTTGGGAGGCTGAGGTGAGTGGATTGCCTGGGCCCACAGGTTCGAGACCCACCTGGGCAACTTGGCAAGACCTCATCTCTACAATAAATCAAAAAAATTAGCCGGGCGTGGTAGCGCGCGCCTGTAGTTTCAGTTACTTGGAAGGCTGAGACGGAAGGATCTCCGGAGCCCAGCAGGTCAAGGTTGCGGTGCACTCCAGTCTGGGCGACAGAGTGAGACTCCAACTAAAAAAAAAAAAAAAAGAAGTTTAATGTTCATTAATTCAAGCTTTGACATTCTTACAACAGCACACAAAAACATGCAACAACAATAATGAACACCACTTGGCAAGGCACCGCGACACATTGACATGAACACAGCTGAGAGACACTGAAATACCAAGGTTATGAAACCTTACTGAGTTGTTTGCACGGTGCTGTCAACATAAATGCACGGTGGCAAGTTCGCGAACTTAATTGTCAGGTCTTGTAAGCATTTCAGGTTGACTGTGTCATTTGTGAACATTTACATATTGAAATGCATGTGGTTTTATTATAAATTATTTCATATATTTTTTTTAAGTCGAAGTCTGTGTCGCCCAGGTTGGAGGGCAGTGGCATGCTCACGGCCACCATGACCTCAGCTTGCTGGGCTCAGGTGATCCTTCCATCTCAGTCTTCCAAGTATCTGGAACCACAGGCATGTGCCACCACACCTGGCTAATTCTTTGATTTTTGGTAGAGACGAGGTCTCACCAAGTTGCCCAGGCTGGTCTGAAACCCATGGGCTCAGGCAATCCTCTCTCCTTGGCCTCCCAAAGTGCTGGGATTATAGGCGTCAGCCACCACGCCCGGCCTTATTTTTTCTTCTTTATAATATGGTTGTTTTGTCTTGTTTTTGGGCGGTGGTCTTTGTTGCCCAGGTTGATCTCAAACTCCTGGCCTCCAGTGATATTCCTTCTTTGGCCTCTCACAGCACTGGGATTACAGGTATGAGTTCCTGTACCCAGCCCTTCTCCTTTATGATATAGTTGTAATCATACTGTTTAGAAACATTATGACTGTGGGTAGGTTATAGCATCATATTTACTTTCTGGTTATTAAATAGTTACAAAATATTTAAAAAAATGTTTTAAAGGGAGCAATGTTGGGTCTCATAGGGTTGAGACCCACAGTTCTAGATGATTAAATCACGTTGCTGCTCTTGGCATTTTTTATTTAGTTAGTTTTTTGCTGTTGTTTTTTTTGAGTTGGAGTCTCACTCTGTTGCCCAGACTGGAGTGCAGTGGCTGCTCCCGGCCACTGCAGCCTCGACCTGCTGGGCTCCGGCGATCCTTCTGCCTCAGCCTTCCAAGTAGTTGGAACCACAGGCGCGCGCTACCAAGCCCGGCTAATTTTTGATTTATTGTAGAGATGAGGTCTTGTCAAGTTGCCCAGGCAGGTCTCGAATCCACGGGCTCAGGCAATACACTCACCTCGGCCTCCCAAAGCGCTGGGATTACAGGCTGAACCACTGAGCCCGGCCATTTAGTTAGTTTTTTTGAGTCAGGGTCTCACTCTGTCGCCTAGGCTAGAATTCAGTGGCACAATCACAGCTTGTTGCAGCCTTGACCTCCTGGACTCAGGTGATCTTTCTGCTTCAGCCTCCTGAGTAGCAGGGACTATAGGTGTGCCACCATGCCTGGTTAATTTTTTCATTTTTGTAGAGATGAGGTCTTGCCATGTTGCCCAGGGTGGTCTCGAACTCTTGGGCTCACACAATCCTCCCTCCTTGGCTTCCCAAACTGCTGGGATTATCAAGTGAGCCACTGTGCCTGGTCTTTGATTTTTCTTTTTAGTCATACCCTTGTATTTTATTATTTTAGTAATTTATTTATTTAGTGTTTTGTTTTACTGGGCTGCCTCCCAAACCAGAGTAGGCTCTGAGAGGCACCCTTATTTTATTTTATTTTATTTCATTTTATCTCATTTCATTATTTTATTTTATTTTGTTTTGTTTTAGAGTCAGAGTCTTACTCTGTCACCCAGGCTGGAGTGGCACGCTCACGGCCACCACAGCCTCGATCCTTCTGCCTCAGCCTTCAAAGTAGCTGGAGCTACAGGTATGCACCACCACATCCAGCTAATTTTATGATTTATTGTAGAGACAGAGTCTCGCCAAGTTGCCCAGTATGGTCTTGAACCCCTGGAGTCAGGCAATCCTCTTGCCTCTGCCTCCCAAAGTGCTGGGATTCCAGGTGTGAGCCACTGCACCTGGCTTATTTACTTAAAAAAAATTTTTTTTTTGAGTCAGAGTCTCACTCTGTCACCTAGATTGGAGTGCAGTGGCACACTCACAGCCACCGCAGCTTCAACCTGCTGGGCTCAGGTGATCCTTCCACCTCAGCCTTCCAAGTAGCTGGAACTATAGGCGCATGCCACCATGCCTGGCTGCTTATTTTATTTTTTAATGACTCATCTGCACATGCTGATTTTTTTTTTTTTTTTTTTGAGTTGGAGTCTCACTCTGTCACTCAAACTGGAGTGCAGTGGCCGCTCCCCGCCACCGTAGCCTCAACCTGCTGGGCTCCAGCGATCTTTCCGCCTCAGCCTTCCAAGTGGCTGGAACTACAGGCGCGCGCTACCACGCCCGGCTAATTTTTTGACTTATTGTAGAGATGAGGTCTCGCCAAGTTGTCCAGGTGGGTCTCGAACCCGCAGGCTTAGGCAATCCACTCACCTCAGCCTCCCAAAGCACGGGATTACAGGCTGAGCCACCGAGCCCGGCTTGCACATGCTAATTTGTAACCTCCTTTTCCCTCACCCAGCTATGGCTCTTGAGCATCTTTCCAGGCTGTTCAATGTTCCTCTACCAAGAAGTGTCAGGGGCTGCCCAGTGTTACGTAAATAAACTGTTTGTTGAGCCAGCTGACTGACTGCTGGACATTTTGTACCTTGCTCTTGACCTTGTTTGAGTCCCTGGTCTGCCACTCGACAGCTGTGTGGCATCATGAAAGTCACTTCCGCTTTCCGAGCCTGGGTATGCGCCTCTGTCTGTCAAGCGGCCTCATGCCTGGCGCCCCTGGCACGGCTTTCAAGATGCCTGAGTTGGCGGATGACACAGCGCTTGGCACAGGGCCAGGGACACGTCCTCCAAGTTTTTTCTCAGCATGACTCTTCATCCGCTTCCCTGCTGTGCTTTCTTCCCAATTCAGGAGTTCCGGGGTCATCTCGGTCACACTAAAAGGTGACCCCAGGCCCTTCTAGGACTGTCATTCTCCGCATGCAGGTCTCTCTCCTGGTTCTGGCAGCAAGGTAGGAATGACAGCTTGTCTTGGACTCTGGACTGGGAACTAGCACCTGGGGTGGCTGGGACTAGAATGAGGCAATTTCTTCTGTGGCTGAGCATGCATTTTATTATTTAATTTATGTATTTATTTATAGAGAGAGAGGAGGTCTTGCTATGTTGCCCAGGTTGGTCTCGGACTCCTGGGTTCAAGCAATCCTCTTGCCTTGGCCTCCCAAAGTGCTGGGATGATAGGCGTAAGCCCTGTGCCTGGCCCTGTTTATTTATTTTTATAGACAGGGTCTTGCTCTGTTGCCAAGGCTGGAGTGCAGTGGCTCACTGCAGCCTCGAACCCCTGAGCTCAAGGGATATTCCCGCCTCGGTCTCCTGAGTAGCTGGAACTACAGGTGTGTGCCTCTATGTTCGGCTGATTTTTAAATTTTTTTTGCCTCGCTGTGTTGTCCAGGCTGGTCTTGAGTTTCTAGGTTCAAGTCATCCTCCTACCTCAGCCTCCCAGCATTCTGGGAATGCAGGAGTAATTATACTGTGCCCAGCTTGAGTTTGGATTTTAGCTGAGATGTCTTAGGATAGACCTTTGGGAATTTCAGTGATGTGAATTTCCTGTCCTGGCAGGTGTGTCTGCCCACTCACCTCTCCCGGGGTGAGCATGGGGGTCAGCCCTGGCCCTGGGTGTCTGCTGGGCTGATGCTTCCAACTTGGGGTCCAGAGATGTGACCCTCCCAGACGGTGGCCATGGTCCAGGAGCCCTGCGCACCTGCCATGGGTCATTCTTCCTGGCAGTCCCTGCATGGAGGCCTGACCGTGGCTGCAGTACACCTGCTCAGAGGCCTCGTTCTCTGCCAGCCCCCCTCTGGGTCCAGCCTGGTAGAAGGCACCATGGTACCCATTCCCACCACACAAGGAGACGCTGGTTCAGCCCTTGCAGTGGAGGAGGCCACTCCTGGAGCGTCTATTTCCAACAACCGAATGCAGACCCTGAATCACCCCAACAGAAAATGTGGGTGCAGGCTATGTGTGCGGGGTACACATGCACGGTTCCTCACGGACCCCCTGCACCCACCCCTGCTCTTCTGCACACCCATATCTACTCGGCATTCTTTTTCTTTTTTTTGAGTCAGAGTCTCACTCTGCCACCCAGGCTGGAGTGCAGTGGCACGCTCACAGCCGCTGCAGCCTTGACCTGCTGGGCCCCGGTGATCCTTCCGTGTTTCAGCCTTCCGAGTAGCTGGAACCACAGTCACACACCACCATGCCTGGCTAATTTTTTTACATTTAATGTAGAGACAGGGTCTCATCACATCAGCCAGACTGGTCTCGAACCCCTGGGCTCAAGCAGTCCTCTTGCCTTGGTTTCCCAAAGTGTTGGGATTACAGGTGTGAGCCACCATGCCTGGCCCACTCAGTGTTCTTATACATGTGCGGCCACCTGCACGTGTACCAGATGGCATCTTGTCCATCTCAGCTCCTGGTTTTGGTCATGATGTTCTAAGAAAAAAAAGATGCAATGATTGGAGACACCCCCAGATGCCATGTACGTGTTTTCTGATTATGACCCCAGGGTCAGCTCTCAATGTTCCCTACCCCTGAGGGGTGAGGGAGAAGGGACACACACACACTGCAAACCACAACTGAGACAGAAGTCAGGTGCAGTACCTTGTGCCTGTGATCCCAGCTACCTGGGAGACTGAGGTGGATTGCCTGAGCCCAGGAGTTTGAGACCAGCCTGGGCAACATAGCAAAAATTCATCTATAAAAAAATAAAAATAAAGAAACGAGAAGACACCTCCATCTTGTGACAACCCAGTTATCTGATTGCTCTGCGTGGGATACAGTTTCTTTTTTTTTTTTTTGAGTCAGAGTCTCACTCTGTTTCCCAGGCTGGAGTGCAGTGACATACTCACAGCCACTGCAGTCTCTACCTACTGGGCTCATGTGATCTTTTTGCCTCAACCTTGCAAGTAACTGGAACCACAGGCATGTGCCACCACACCTGGCTATTTATTTATTTATTTATTTATCTATTTATTTATTTATTGTAGAGACGAGGTCTCACCAAGTTGCCTAGGCTGGTCTTGAACTCCTGGACTCAGGCAATTCTCTCACCTCTGCCTCCCAAAGTGTTGGGATTATAGGCATGAGCCACCACACCCAGCAAGATACAGAGATTCTTACAGTCTCTTGCTCTATGTGACAAGCATAGCAGGTCACAGTACTGGGGAGAGATGGGAGGTGTCATGGGAGAGACCACCCGGAACAGGCGTGGGGAAGGAAGCAGGAATGGGCTGGCCTTGGAGTACTGAGAGGGCGTCATCAGAGAAGACTTAAACACATAGCCTCTCCCAGTCCAAAACCGGCACAGAAGCCATCTAGAAACCTTTAACATCTAATTTAATTCAACCAATATTGAGGGAAGATCTCCCTGTGCTAAGTACTGGCGAAGAGTGACAAGAGACGCAGAACGTCCCCTGTGCACCCGTCCTGTGAAGAGCTGTCACATTTGGGGGTTCAGGACCCATGCTTGCCTTCTGGGACAGCGCCTTCCGTGGGCTGGTCAGCACCGTCCTGCTGCTTTCGGTGAACACTCATCAGTGGGGTGGGGGTGGGGCTAGAGGGCCCACCAGGAGTCAGAGGCCCTGGTCCCAGTCTGGCTTGGATGCACACTAGCTGCATGACCTTGACTCACCCACGGCATTTTGTCAATCCTGTTTGTTGATTTATTTTTTAAAACATGGGATGTATGTGTCTGTGTCCATCGCTATAAAGGAGCACCTGAGGCTGAGTGATTTACAAAGAGAGGCTTATTCGGCTTCTGCATGGCGCCAGCATCTGCGGGCTTCTGGTGAGGCCTCAGGGAGCTTCCGTTCATGTGGACGGTGAGGCGAGAGCCAGCGTGTCACGCCTGTCACATGGCGAGAGCGGAGGCAGGAGACAGGATGAGGGCCCCGGCTCTTTAAACACCCAGTTACATGTGAACTGACAGAGTGAGAACTCACTCGTTCCCTGGAGAAGGGTACCAAGTCATTCTGCCTCCATAGCCCCATCCCCTTCTGCCAGGCCCCACCTCCAACGCTGAGCATCACATTTCTTTTTTGAGTCAGAGTCTCACTCTGTTGCCCAGGCTGGAATGCAGTGGCACACTCACGGCCACCCCAGCGTCGACCTGCTGAGAGCTGGCGATTCTTCTGCCTCAGCTTTTCAGATAGCTAGAACTACAGGCGTGTGCTATCACACCCGGCTAATTTTTGATTTATTGTAGAGACGAGGTCTCGCCAAGTTGCCTAGGCTGGTCTTGAACCCACGGGCTCAGGCAATCCTCTTGCCTCAGCCTTCCAAAGTGCTCGGGTTACAGACTGAGCCACTGAACCTGGCCTGGGAGTATTTTTTAACGGCTTCCCACTCTTCTGCAGCATCATGGTTCTCCAGCTCGGGGGACTTTATCTCTCCAGGGGACAGCTGCATCTGGAGACAGCCTTGGTGGGCACAAATTGGAGGGTGCCCCTGGCATCTTATGGGTAGAGGCCAGAGACACAGGTAAACGTTGTGCAGCACCCAGGACAGCGCCTTGCAGTGGAGAAGGAGTGGGCCCAGATGTCATCAGGACTGGAGTTGAGAGGCCGGACTGATTAGCTGGGCGTGGTGGCACTCCTGTAGTTCTAGCTACTTGGAGGGCTGAGGTGGGAGGATTACCTGAGTCCAGCAGGTTGAAACTGCGGTGACCATGTGCATGCCACTGCACTCCAGCCTGGGTGACAGAGTGAAACTCCAACTCAAAAGAAAAAAAAAAGGCCCGGCTGTTACACACCAGTTCTGGATGCTGTTACTGTCAGCCCTCAGATAGCATCTCTGGTCTATCAATCTATCTATCTATCCATCCATCCATCTAGTTGGGGTCTCACTCTGTCACCCAGGCTGGAGTGCAGTGGTGGAATTATGGCTCACAGCCGAACTCCTGGGCTCAAGCAATCGTTCAGCCTCAGCCTCCAGAGTAACTGGGACTACAGGGGCACGTCATCAGGCAGGGTCTTGCGATGCTGCCCAGACTGGTCTCAAACTCCTGCCTGTAAGTGATCCTCCCACCCTGGTCTCCCAACATGCTGGGATTACAGGCGTGAGCCATCGTGCCCAGCTGGCTTCCCCATTCCTAACATGGGCATCCAGTCCTTCATGGGCTGAAAATCTAGTTAGCCAGCCAAGCTCACTAGGACTGCATTATAATCAGAGTAGAGAGGAGCAGATGTCCAGCCCTGGACTCCTCCTGTGAGACAGGTGCACGAACTTTGTGATCCAGACTTAGGTTTCACTGGGGCTCAGGGTCTGGACTGGTGACTCAGCGGCTCTAACAAGGGATCCTGGGCCTTTGAGGCGGATGTTCACACCCATAGCCCCAGCCTGCCTGGGGCCTTGATCAGGGCGGGCTCTCTGGCACTTGAAGGGCCCTGCTCGGCCCGGCCTGCTCCCGGGGCATCTGTCCCTCCCGTCTGGCATCCTTGGTCTCTGCTCCTCTGTGTCCCAATTCTCGGCCTGCCTTCCTGCTTCGCTCCAGCCTGTGACTTGGCTCTGATGCCTCTCCTGGCCCCCACCCTGCAGCCAGGCCCACAGAACAATAGGCTCCTGCCCCCTTCCGGGTCCTTTACGGTGTTCTGCATGGCAGGGGGCCACATGTGTGACCTCTGGGGATGCAAGGCTTTCCATATTTGGCCGGGAATGCACCCTATGTGTGACGTGCCAAGGCTGCTCTTGGCTCTGGCTCTCTCATTCTAAGCTTTTGAGGATGCTGGTTGCGAGTGATAGAAATCGACTCTGGCAGGGCTAAACAGAACAGGAAATCTGCTGGAAAGACCCCAGAGACGCCGCAGGGACTGCAGGCAGAGCTGCCGCTGGGCCTCGGGGCTGGACTGACGCCAGCAACAGGGCACTGCGAGGGCAAAGAAAGGGCCCAGAAAGTCCCCTCTTCTGCCCTCTCTGCCCTCTGCCTTCTGTGTCCGCCTCCCCACCTGCTTTCCGGGATGTTCAGAAAACATCCCTGGGTGGAAAATGTCCAGGAAAAACAGCAGCACTGGGCTCCTGTGCCTCCCCTCTGGGCAGCCACTAGTCTGGACTGGAGACTCTGCGTCCTGGTTCAGAATTCCTTGGGGAAGGACATCGGTGGCAGATGTGCAAACAACATTCCAGGTGTCCATGGTGACGTGGATACCGATGGCCATGAGAGGACGCTGAAAGGGAGCTTGTCAGAGGAGGAGGAGCAGCTCCCACTGGGAGGAATGAGCTATGGACGGCTGGGCCAGCGAAGAAATCAGAGACACCCAGGGGCGCAGGTCTGAGATGCAGAGCACTAGCTTAATTCACTTGATCCAACACACTTGAAGGAAAAACGACCACAGCTCCAACCCCCAGGGAGCTCCCCCTCTAAGGAGGGACTCAGACAGATGGACAGACACAGCCGCAGCACCAAGCTGGGTCATCTAAAATGGTGTGCAGAGTGCCCTGCAGGTGCTGGGCAAGACGGGTGGCTCAGCCAGGACGAGTCAGCTCAGGGAAGGCTACACACGGGAGGGGTGTTGAAGAGGCTTGGAGAACAGAGGAAACACCCAGCTGGCAGGGCGAGTGGAGAGGGACATTCCAGAGCTCCCGAAAGGCCCCTGGAGTCCTGGGTGACTACAGACACCACATCCTCGGGGAGGCTTCCTCCCTCCCCATTTCCCATGGTCTTTTCTCTTTTCAGCTCTGCTTTAGTTTCCTGACAAATTACCACAACTTAGTGGCTGAAACGATACATGTTGTTGTTGTTTTTGAGTCGGAGTTTCACTGTCACCCAGGCTGGAGTGCAGTGCCACACTCATGGCCACTGCAGCCTCTCCCTGCAGGGTTCAGGCGATCCTTCCACCTCAGCCTTCCAAGTAGCTGGAACCACAGGCACATGCCACCACACCCTGCTAATTTTTCTTGATTTATTGTAGAGATGAGGTCTCACCAAGTTGCCCAGGCTGGTCTTGAAATCTTGAGGTCAGGCAATCCTCTCGCCTCGACCTCCCAAAGTGCTGGGATGACAGGCATGAGCTAGTCTTTTTTTTTGAGTTGGAGTCTCACTCCTTTGCCTAAGCTGGAGTGCAGTGGCGTGCATGCTCATGGCCACCCCAGTGCCGACCCTCTGGCTTCAGCAATCCTTCCGCCTCAACCTTCCGAATTGCCTGGAACTACAGACGCGTGCTACCACGCCCGGCTATTTTTAATTTTATTGTAGAGACAAGATCTCATTAAGTTCCCCGGGCTGGTCTTGAACCAGTGGGCTCAGGCAATCCACTCACCTCGGTCTCCCAAAGTGCTGGGATTACAGGTTGAGCCACCGAGCCAAACCTTTTTTTTTTTTTCTTTTTAAAGTAGAGGTCTTACTCTGTTGCCCAGACTAGAGTGCATCGACACCATCATGACTCACAACAGCCTCGACATCCTGAGCTCAGGCAATCCTTCTGTCTCAGCCTCCCTATAGGTGCCCACCCCAACATCCGGCTAATTTTTGTGATTTTTTTTTTTTTTGGTAGAGACAAGGTCTTGCTATATTGCCCAAGCTGGTCTCAAGCTCCCAGGCTCAAGCAATTCTCCTTCCTCTGCCTCCCAAAGTGCTGGGATTACAGGTGTGAGCCATCAAGCCATGCCATGACGCACGCTTGAACTCTCTTGCAGTTCTGAAGGCCAGAAGTCCTACGTGAGTCTGAGGGAGGTAACACCTGGGGCGGGGAGGGAACCCATGTCCTTGCCTTCTTTCCCACCTGGAGGCTGCCTGCACTCCTTGGCTTGGGGACCTCCCTCCATCACACACATTGCGCCTCAGCCCCTCCCTTTCTTCTGCCTTTGACCTTCCTGTCTTTTCTCATAAGGACCTCTGTGAGGACACTGAGCCCACTGGGCAAGGCAGGACAATCTTCCCATCCCAAGACTCTTTTTTTTTTTGAGTTGGAGTCTCACTCCATCGCCCAGGCTGTAGTGCATGGCATGCTCCCGGCCACCGCAGCCTCGACCTGCTGGGCTCCGGCGATCCTTCCGCCTCAGCCTTCCAAGTAGCCGGAACTACAAGCGTACACTACCATGCCCGGCTCATTTTAGATTTATTGTAGAGGCAAGGTCTCACCAAGTTGCCCAGGTGAGTCTTGAACCTGCGGGCTCGGGCAATCCACTTGCCTCGGCCTCCCAAAGTGCTGGGATTACAGGCTGAGCCACCGAGCCCAGCCTCTCAAGACTTAACACGAGCATCAGCGGAGTCCCTGCTGCTGTGTATGGCGATGTAGTCATGGGTTCCAGGGATTAGGATACAGACATCTTTTGGGGGCAGCCACCCTTGGCCTACCGCGGCCCCCGTCACCACCTCCTCACTCTCCTTCCTATGGGAGGCAAAGCCACCATCTGATGGAGTAGCTGAGGAGCGCATGGCTCTCCTGGTGTGGGCACGGCCACCCATGGAGGTGGAGGCAGGAGGTGCAGCCAGGGCTCCGCTTCCTGCCTCCCTGGACCAAGCAGCCCAAGCGAGCCTTCTCCCGCTCGCAGGCCCTGGCAGGTCCTCACTCTCTGGGATCCAGTTTCTCCAGCTGCAATTGGTGGATGTGTCAGAGTTGTGCAGGGACTAGATTAGAGGAGGGAAGTTGGGGGCCCTGACGACTCTGGGCCCTGCTCTACCTGGGTACAGCCCACCACACGCAGGCACCGCCAAGCCACTTCTGTCTGTCCTCAACAGGCCAGAAGCCCCAGGAGCAGGAGAAGCAAGTGTGGGGTTCTCCTTCCCTGCAACATTCTGGGCTCCTGAGACCCCCAAAGGCCACTACCTCGGCCCATGTCCTCTGCGGTACAAGACAAAATGGCATCTTCTCTTCCATCCGGGGATGCCTTTGGAAAGAAACATTGGAGCAGAACCTGGGAGCTTGCCCGGGAGGAGAGCATTAGAAACACGACACATGGTGGGCAATTCCAGGAAGCAGGAGAAGAACGCACATGGCTTGAGTGTCTAAAATGTGCCAGGTGTGGTGGCTCATGCCTGTAATCCCAGATCTTTGGGAGGCAGAGGCGAGAGGATTGTCTGAGCCCATAGGTTTGAGACCAGCTGGGGAAACTTGGCGAGACTTCTTCTCTACAATAAATCAAAAAATTAGCTGGGCACAGTGGTGTGCACCAGTAGTTCCAGCTACCTGGAAGGTTGAGGTGGAAGGATTGCCTGAGCCCAGCAAGTCAAGGTTGTGGTGGCTGTGAGTGCTCCAGCCTGGGTGACCGAGTGAGACTCTGACTAAAATAAAAAATAAAATAAAATAAAATAAAATAAAATAAAATAAAGGGGTTCAAGGCTGGGTGTGGTGGCTCATGCCTGTAATCCCAGCACTTTGGAAGGTGGAGGCGAGAGGACTGCGAGTCCAGGAGCTTGAGACCAGCCTGGACAACATGGTGAGACCTCGTCTCTACAATAAATCAAAAAATTAGCTGGGCATGGTGGTGCACGCCTGTAGTTCCAGCTACTTAGAAGGCTGAGGCAGAAGATCGCCTGAGCCCAGTAGGTCAAGGTTGCAGTGGCCATGAGCATGCCACTGCACTCCAGCCTGGGTGACAGTGAGGACCCAACTAAAAAAAAAAAAAAATGTATAGCCGTTTTGCATACAGGACTCTAATCACCCCGGAAGCCCTTGAGTAAAGCGCATTTATCTTCATCAGACAGATGAGTAGCCAGGAGCTCAAAGACCGTAGGACCACCTCACAGGTGAGGAGGTGGAGAGGCTGACTCAAGTTGGGGTCTGACACCCCCTACCCCCAAGGCAGTGCAAGGCCTTGCTCCAACGCTGCTTTCAGCAGAAGGATTCTGTCTGGAGAAGCTTCGGTGCAGCTGCCTGTCTCTTCCCCGATGCCTATTCTCCTGGTCTTCTCTACAGTGGCGCCATTGTTTTACTTGAGATGTGTCCAGATTTAAACAAATAAACAACAAAAGGCAACCTGGGGAGGCCACAGGACACAGTGCTGGCCACATGACATACGCAGAAGTATTCTGGCCAAGCTTTATTTCCTTGTGGCTTTCCTTGTCTCTGACCTGCTTGGGGCTTGGGGTGGGGTCTGTGTGACAACCAGGGGGACAAGAGCTGCCTATTAAGGATGGTGGAACCAAAAGAGAAAGGAACAGAACACGGAGGACCTTGCAGAGCTGTGACACGGGTTCCAGCCGCCAGCCCCAGCTGTGTTGTCAGGTGGTTCTAGCCATCTCTGCATGTGGGCGTCTGGTTTCTGCTTCATGCAGTGAACACAGCCCCTGTCAGTGAAAGGGGACATGGTGGATCTCCTAAAGTGCGTGAAAGCCTGACTTTGGGGGTGGGCCTGGACTTTTCCAGTGTCGCTCTGGAGGCCAGACCTAGGTGTTTTTTTTTTTTTGAGTCAGGGTCTCGCTCTGTCGCCTAAGCTGGAATGTGGTAGCAAATTCATGGCTCACCGTAGTCTCCTTCTCCTGGGCTAAGGCAATCCTTCTGCCTCAGCCTCCTGAGTAGCTGGAACTACAGGCATGTGCCACCATGCCCGGCTAACTGTCGTGTTGGTTTTTTGTAGAGACAAGGTTGTGCTATGCTGCCCAGGCTGGTCTCAAACTTCTGGGCTTAAGCAATCCTCCTGCCTTGGCCTCCCAAAGTGCTGGGTACAGGCATAGGACACCAAGCCTGGCCTAAGGGTGGACCTAGGGCCAGTGGAGTGGCAAGAGAACAGAACTGGCTTGGATGAAGAACTGTCTAGCTGTGCTCTTGGTTCCTGGCCCAAGTGAGTCAGGGCAGGGCAGTCCTCACCCACAGGGGAGTCTGAGCAGAGACCGGTAGCCTGAAGTGGGGCCAGGTAAAGAGACCACCTCAGTTAAGGGCTGGCCTAGTGGCGATTGCCCATCCAAGCCTCCTATTGGGAGGAATGTATAGACGGCCTTTCCCATAAGCACATGTGAGATCATAAGCAAGGCCGGGCACGGTGGCTCAAGCCTGAAATCCCAGCACTTTGGGAGGCTGAGGCGAGAGGACTGCTTGAGCTCAGGAGTTGGAGACCAGCCTGGGCAACTTGGTGAGACCTTGTCTCTACAATAATAAAAAAATAAGCCGGGCGCGGTCGCATGCACCTGTAGTTCTGGTTACTTGGAAGGCTGAGGCAGAAGGATTGCCTGAGCCCAGCAGGTAGAGGCTATGGTAGCCGTGAATGTGCCACTCCAGCCTGGGTAAGAGTGAGACTCTGACTCAAAAAAAAAAAAAAAAGAAGAACATAAGCCAAAGTCCCAGCAGTCCTGGCTGATTGGACAACCTGGCCATTCTGACTTTGGGTTTTGCCTCCTAATGGGGCCTCCTGCCTCTGTCTTGTTGTCCCCAGGGGGGTGTGACACTCAGAGTCCTTCAGTCATAAGTGGCATCAAATTCCTTAAAAGGAATTTGTTGATCCAAGTAGCTAAGCATCTTAGAGGTTTCTATTTTCAGGCACAGCTGGATCCAGGCACACAGATGATGTCAGCAGGAGCCTCTTTCCTTGCGTCTCTCCGTGCAGCTTCTCCCTGAGTGGGCTTTATCCTCAGACTGTTTCTCACCCTGGGGGCAGCGAGACGGTGCTCAGTAACTTCAGACTCACACTGCAGCACCATGGTGACCCACCGTGAGACAGTGCCTTCTCTCTAAATGGTTCAGCAAGGCCAGGCACAGTGACTTGAGTCCAGGAGTTTCAGCTTGGGCAACATAGCAAGACCTCATCTTTACAAGAAATCAAAAAATTATCTGGGCCTGGTCGCACATGCTGGTTGTCCCAGCTACTTGGGAGGCTGAGGTGGAAGGATTGACCGTGCCCAGGAGGCCGAGGCTGTGAGGGGCCGTGATCATGCCACTGCATGGCAGCCTGGGCGACTAGAGACTCTGACCCCCAAAAAAAAACTTCAGCAAAAATCCTGAAAAGGGCTGTTATTGGTCCAGCCCAGGTCACATGCACACTTTAAAAAAATTTAAATAAAAAATTTCAAAACATTTAATTAATTAATTTTTTTAGAGACAGGGTTTTGCTCTGTTGCCCAGGCTGAAGTGCAGGGGTGTGAACATAGCTCACTGCAGCCTTGAACTCCTGGGCTCAAGGCTCTTCCCATCTCAGCTTCCCGAGTAGCTGGGACTACGGGTATATGCTACCGCACCTGTCTAACTTCTGTATTTTTTTGTAGGGACAGCATCTCACTATGTTGCCCAGGCTGGTCTCAAACTCCTGGCCTCAAATGATCCTCCTGCTTCAGCCTCCCATAGTGCTGGGATGACAGGTGTGAGCCCTGCACCCAGCCACATGCCCACTTCTGACATTATGGTGGTGGGGGACACACAGGGCTCTCATTGGCTAGGCCTGGGTCACGGGCTCCCCCATGGAGCCTGGTGGAGGGGTCAGTCCCACGTGGACTGAGAATGCGGGAGGGATGGAGACCCACGGTCCAGAAGTGCTAGATGCTGGACAGGCTAAGGCAGCAGGTGGCTCTCCACCACGAGGCTGCTCCCCCTTTCCCACTGCCTGAAGCTCGGCCTTGACTTCATGCCCCTTCACATGGTCAAGGCTGTCTGGGTCGTCTAAGAGAGGAAAGGAGACTCCATTTCAGACTCGTCAGGGAGCAGAAATTCAGGGTGACTCACTGGGGCCCTGGCGCTGCCTTCCCTGGGTCCCAGTCCGTCACCTGCTCTTCCTAGAGGAAGTGACATTGCTACCCAAACACGGGAGCTGGGCCTTTTGACACCGGGCCTTTCAAACTCAGCAAAGAAGACATCAGACTCTACTGCCCACTTCAGACCTGCTGCCAGGGTCTGGAGACCACTTCCTCTCGAGTCCTTCATGGAAAAGGACAGAGTTGTCCACTCTGGCTGGGTCTACTTTCTCACCTCTTGTCATGCTTTTTTTTTTTCGAGTCGGAGTCTCACTCTGCTGCCCAGGCTGCAGTACAGTGGCACACTCACGGCCACCACAGCCTTGACCTGTGGGGCTCAGGCAATCTTTGTGCCTCAGCCTTCCGAGTAGGTGAAACTATGGGTGCATACCACCACGCCCGGCTAATTAATCAATTAATTAATTATAGAGAAGAGGTCTCGCCAAGTTGCCCAGGCTGGTCTCAAACCTCTGGACTCAGGCAATCCTCTCACATTCACCTCCCAAAGTGCCAGGATTACAGGCATCAGCCACCATGTCAGGCCTAGCCATTCTTTTTTAAAAAATTTATTTTTATTGTTTTCATTAGAGTAATAGGTATATGTGTTTTACAAAATGAAATATACTGTAAGGCTAACAATAAAACTCCCAGTGTCTCCTCCCAGGAGGCAACCATATTTAACTTTTTTTGAGTTGAAGTCTCACTCTGTCGCCCAGAGTGGAGTGCAGTGGCACACTCCTGGCCACCGCAGCCTCGACCTGTTGGGCTCCGGCAATCCTTCCGCTCAGCCTTCCAAGTAGCTGGAACTATAGGTGCGCGCTACCATGCCCGGCTAATTTGTGACTTATTGTAGAGATGAGGTCTCGCCAAGCTGCCTGAGTGGGTCTTGAACCCATGGGCTCAGGCAATCCACTCACCTCGGCCTCCCAAAGCACGGGATTACAGGCTGAGTCACTGAGCCTGGCCCGTATTTAACTTTTTTTTACATAGTTTCTTGTGCCATTTACCTCCAGATTTCTAAATAACATGACTGTGCCCCTATTTTATATGTATATAAAATGTATTTATGTGTAGTATGTTTCTGTGTATATATATAAATGTGGGATATTCTCGATTGACTTTCTACAGTGGAACCTTGGGATTCAACTCTCTGACCACACAATCTACTATCCAGTTCAACACTCTTCCTCATCACCCATCCTCCTGTAACAGTGTTGGTTAAGCTATGATTTAGTGTTTGCACTGCGGGTATATAAAACGTGTTCACGGCTAAGCCCTATTGTACATTGTCATTATGTTTCCTTCCTTCCTTCTCTGAGTAGGGTTTCTTACTCTGTCACCCAGTCTGGAATGCAGTGGCATGGTCATGGCTCACCACAGCCTGACCTTCTGGGCTCAAGTGATCTTCCTGCCTCAGCCTCCCAAGTAGCTGGGACTATAGGCACATATCACCACATTCAGCTAATTTTTGAATGTGTGTGTGTGTGTGTGTGTGTGTGTGTGTGTGTGTGTGTGTGTAGAAACGAGGTCTCACTATGTTGCCTGGGCTGGTCTTGAACTCCTGAGCTCAAGAGATCCTCCTGCTGTGGACTCCCAAAGTGTTGGGATTATAGGTGGGAGCCATTGCTTCTGGCATATTTCCTTCCTTTTTTATCTGCTTAGCTATCTTTTTCTTTAAGAGTTCCCTTGGATACTTTTCTTTTTTCGTTTTTTGAGTTGGAATCTCACTCTGTTGCCCAGGCTGTAGTTCAGTGGCATGCTCACGGCCACCGCAGCCTCAACTTGCTGGGCTCAGGCGATCCTTCTGCCTCAGCCTTCCAAGTAGCTGGAACTACAGGCGTGCACCACCATGGCTAGCTAATTTTTTGATTTATTGTAGAGACAAGGTCTCACCAAGTTGCCCAGACTAGTCTCGAATCCCTGGACTCAGGCAATTTTCTTGCCTCTGCCTCCCAAAGTGCTGGGATTACAGGTGTGAGCCACCACACCCAGCTTACTTTTCTGCTTCAAATTGGACTAGTTGACTTATCTGTCATATTGGAGGATTCCCCCCCCCATTATCCTGGGAATTCTCTCTCTTTTCTGATGGCACAAATCTTCCATGTCTTCCTCAGAAAGTGTACATTAGAAGTAAAAAATTAGAAGTAGGTTGTGTGGTGGCTCATGCCTATAATCCCAGCATTTTGGGAGGCTGAGGTGAGAGGATGCCTGAGCTCACAAGTTTGAGATCATCCTGGGGAACTTGGCGATACCTTATCTCTGCAATAAATCAAGAAATTAGCCAGGTGTGGTGGTACATGCCTGTAGTTCTAGCTACTTGAAAGGCTGAGGTGGAAGGATCGCCTGCACCCAGCAGGTCAAGTCTGTAATGGCTGTAAGCATGCCATTGCACTACAGCCTAGGTGACAGAGTGAGACTCCAACTCACAAAAAAAAAAAGAAGTAAAAAATTTGAGGTCTTGAATGTCTTAAATGATGCCCAGGCTGGAGTGCAGTGACACACTCATGATCACCCTAGCATCGATCTGCTGGGCTGCGGCGATCCTTCTGCCTCAGCCTTTCAAATAGCCAGAACTACAGGTGCACGCTGCCATGCCTGGCTAATTTTTGATATATTGTAGAGACGAGATCTTGCCAAGTTACCCAGGTGGATCTCAAATCCGCAGGCTCAGGCAATCCACTCATCCCAGCCTCCCAAAGTGCTGAGATTACAGGCTGAGCCACTGAGCCCAACCATCTTAAATGTTCTTATTCTCCCCTTACACTGGTCAATAGTTTGGCCAGATACAGAATTGCAGGTTAGACATAACTACCCCTCCAAACTTTGAAAGCATTGTTCCATTGTCTTCTAGCTTCCAGTGTTTCTGTGGAGAAGTCTGATGTTCATGTTAATGCCTAGTTTTTTTCTCCGGAGTTTGGTAGAATGTCTGGGACATGGTGTTGTCCAGCAAGTGTTTGTTGAGTGAATGAGTGAACACACATGCTTGTCACCCTGGATATTTGTGAAGCTGTCATCACTGACATACTGACTCAAAGCATGTTGCTCTGCCACTATGACTGTCTACCAGTGGTTTGTCTCTTCTCTCTTTGTGTGTGTGGGGGGGAGTGGAGAGAAGCTGTCCTCACCTTAATAGGGCTTGATCTATGAGGCTGTCACCACTGGGCTCCAGGAAGTTTCAACCTGGTTAGTGCTAGTTCCACCCTGCAGGCTGCTGTAGAAACCAACCACAGTCTAAGCCCTCCTGGGGGATGTTGGTCGGGGTAGCCCATCCTCCTCCTCCTGTCTGCAGGCGGAGGCAGTGCAGACTGCCCTTGGATGGTGGGACTGCTCCTGCCAACAGCCATGACCCATCACAATTCCCTGCATCCACACACTCTCTCTGTAATCACAGCTCTTCAAGACGCCTCTCCGCTCTATCCTATGACCCCTACCTTGGCTCTGATCAGTGCATCTCTTTCCTGGAATACTCCTGTAATCTCCTAATGGATCTTTCTGCCTGTAGGCTTTTAAGGAGACATCTTCAACAGGACTCCTTCCAAAAGGTGGAGGCTAATTTCTCTCCCCGGAGTATAGTCTGGAGTTACGGACTCACTTCTAATAAATAGAATACAGCAGAAACCTTGCAGAATATTACATATTCATTTTTTTTTTTTGAGTTGGAGTCTCACTCTGTTGCCCAGACTGGAGTGCAGTGTCACACTCCCGGCCACCACACCCCTGACCTGCTGGGTTCTGGCGATCCTTCCACCTCAGCCTTCCAAGTAGCTGCAACTACAGGCATGCACTACCATGCCTGGCTAATTTTTGATTTATTGTAGAGATGAGGTCTCGCCAAGTTGCCTGAGTGGGTCTCGAACTTACGGACTCAGGCAATCCACTTGCCTTGGCCTCCCAAGGTGCTGGGATTACAGGCTGAGCCACCGAGCCCGGCCTACATATTCAATATTTTAAGCTGCTAAGTTTTGAGATAATATGTTTTGCAGCAACAGATAATGAATACCCCGCTTTTCGAATTGCCCTTCCAACCACTGCCAGAGTAATCTTTCTAAAACGAAAGGTGATGGAACAAGTTTCCTTCTAGAACCCCTCTGCGCTACTCGCAACTCTCAAGGTGAAGCCCTCAGTCCTGCTCAGCATGCCTGACCCTCCCTGTGACCTGCAGCCACTCTGCCCAACTCTGAAGCCGAATTCCCAACGGTATTCTTCGTCCTCCTCCATCTAGAATGTCTGACTCTTTCCTGACCAGACCATGCTCGCTCTGGGCTCTGGCCCGTGTCATTCTTTCTGCCTGGATGGTCCTCAATTCTTCTCTTTCTTTAACTTACTGACTGGCCAGCCAGCCAGTTAACTAACAAGGACAGCACATGGCCCTGCTACCCCTCAGGTCGGCAGCAGGCGGACCTGGTGGTCCCTACTGATCCACACCTGCTGGTGTCCATTTCTGGGATGGTACCCTCACTTGAGTGTGGGCAGGACAGGTGACTTCCTTCTCACCCCAAGAATATGGCAATGGTGGTGGGTTAGAGGGAAGTGTCTCTGAAATGAGTTCCTGCCCAGAAACCCTTCGTGTTATGTCCCCAAGAGGCCCGCCAGACACTGGCAGCTTGGTACACAAACCCTTGCTCTGCCATGGCTCTCACTTGGCTCATGTCTAGATCTTATTTCCACTGTCCAAGCTGCTTGGAGACATCTGCTCATTGGGTCCCTTCCTCCCCTGCCTCTCCCCCAGGGGTGCCCAGTGCCCGAGGCGTGCTCACCCAATGGATGCTTGCTTTCAAGGCTTGGGGGAGGGCTGGGGGTTCTACTGACCCAGGAAGGAGAGCCCCCATCTCTGACTGCCCTGTCTCCAGTTCCCTGCCTCTTTTAGGCAGGGTTGCCTGGAAGGGAAGTTGGAGGCGGGGCTTTCTGTGCAGGTGCCTTTTTGAGAGTGGTGTGGGAGGTTGGTGAGCAGCTGTGACCTGACCTTGTGGGTGTCCTGCAGCAGAGCAGACGGAGCTCTGGACACAGCATCTGTCCCACCTTGAGGCAACAAGCCAGGCGATTTGTACCCAAGATTATTCAGTCATGGCCAGGCCAGGCAGCTGCAGGAGGCTGGGCCAGTCCCAGCAGAAGCCACTGTGAGTGGCCTACGCTCACAGCTGCAGGGAAGGGTGCACCAGCCTTCCGAGGGGACTTGGGTCACTCCGTCCAGCCACTGGAACGTGCCAACTCCAACCAGAAGCTGTCCCTTGGGGTCCACCAGCCCCCAAGGTGTAAAGGCTGCCAGGAACCTCTGAGGCTGGAGGCTGGAAGCTTCAAAACAGGCCTCTAGTCTGCCCTCGGGAACGGTTTTTGAAAAAAGGGTTCAGTAGTGGGTTGAATCATGTTCCCCCAAAATCCATGTCCATGAGGAACCTCAGAATGTGACCTTATTTGGAAGTAGGGTCTTTGCAGATACCATTAGTTAAGGGTCTCAAGGTAAAACCGTCCTAGATTTAGGGGGGGCACTAAATTCAGTGACAAGTGTCCTTAGAAGAAGAGGAGAGGACAGGCAGAGAGACACCGGGAAGACGGCCACATGAGGACAGAAGCTGAGTTTGGAGCGACGTGTCTGTGCAGGAAGGAAAGCAGGCAGGCAGCAGAAGGAGGAGGCAGGAAGGGTTCTCCCAGGGCCTTCGGGGGTACAGCCCTGCCAGCACCCAGAGTTCAGACTTCCTGCCTGCAGAGAAGACATTTCTGTTGTTTCTGTTATTTGTGGCAGTTAGTCATGGCGTCCCCAGGAAATCGGCCTGAAGGTCTGGTGCAGGGAAAGTGCGGCGAACCCGGCTGTAGTCAGGCTCTCTGGGTTCTTCTTCCTGCCACTGACTTCCTGTGTGACCCGGGGCAAATCATTTGTCTTCTCTCAGCTTAGTTTCCTCATCTGTAACAAAAGGGGAGCAGACAATTTGACAGTCCAAAATGTGGCAGCGTGGAAGACTCACCGTGAATCCCAGATTGGGAGATTTTTTTTCCTTGAGCCGAGGTCTCACGTGGTCGCCCAGGCTGGAGTGCAGTGGCATGACCACAGCTCATCACAGTTTCGAACTCCTGGGCTCGGGCGAGCCTTCTGCCTCAGTTTTCTGAGTAGTGTACACCACCATGCCTGGCTAATATTTTGATTTTTTGGTAAAGATGGAGTCTTACTATGTTGTCCAAGCCGGTCTTAAACTCCTGGGCTCAAGCCAACCTCCCGCCTCGGTCTCCCAAAGTGGGTCTTGAGCTTTTCACCGTGTGCATGTAGGACGTTTTTTTGTTTTTTTTTTTTTTGAGTTGGAGTCTCACTCTGTTGCCCAGACTAGAGTGCAATGGCTGCTCCCGGCCACCGCAGCCTCGACCTGCTGGGCTCCGGCGATCCTTCCGCCTCAGCCTTCCAAGTAGCTGGAATTACAGGTGCATGCTACCACGCCCAGCTAATTTTTGATTTTATTGTAGAGATGAGGTCTCACCAAGTTGCCCAGGCGGGTCTCGAACCTGCGGGCTCAGACAATCCACTCACCTCAGCCTCCCAAAGTGCTGGGATTACAGGTTGAGCCACCGAGCCTGGCTTCATGTAGGACTTTTAAAAAAATCAACGTCTTAAGAGAAAAAACAAAAAGTCTTGGTGCTTGGAAATAGAGCAAGGAGACAGGAGTTTCTGCTCCTCCTTTCCCCACGTGCCATCCATTCCTTGGTGGCCCTGGCGTTGGGTCTATCTGTGCTGCCTCTGCCGCCTGCAGTGCCTTGTGCCCAGCAGAGCCCTGGGTGCTAGGACACAGGGATGGACACGGAGCCCGGGAGCCCCGAGCCAGCAGGGGAGGATTCCACACACAGAAAGGGCACTGAGAAAAAGCCGCCGAAGAGCAAAATGCAGACAAGCCTGAGGAGGCTGGTGCCTAATTTCATGGCACGAAGCCTTGTTCCATTACGATTACTTTTAATTAGGTAAATTGCCAAATCAATGGTGTGGACAGAAAGTCCCTTGGGGTCCAGGGGAGGGGAGAGGAAGGGACGGGGCCGGGGCTGGGGACAGGAAGGGCTCGTGGAGGGGGACAGTTCTGAGCTGGACCACCGAGGTGAAGAGCTGCCTGGGGCCAGGAGTGTCGCTGCTTGGGGCGGTGGAGGCCTTCTGCATGCCCTGAGCCCGTGCATATTTTAACTTCATGTCACGTGCTGGCGTGAAGGCTGCTGGGACCCAGATGACAAGCTGTCTAGGGCAGGGCTTCTCCAGCTCTGTGTGGCCAAGGGCAGACTGTTTTACTCATTCCTAATCAATGACAGGCTGGTTGTTCTTTTCGTAAAATAGAGTACAAAAGAATTGCTAGCGAAAATGAAAGGAGAGAGACACACAACACTCAGTCCTGATTTTTTTATTCATAGATTAAACAGCCATAATATTGCTCTGTCAAATTGCTAGAAAAGTGCAACGTCGAAAGGCCTCCTGCCGGTTTTGGAACTGATCTTATCCCAGAACTGCAGCAGGCCGTTTGCAGGAGGGCAGGACTGCACCTGAGTCGCCCCGCCCTGGAGAGAGACCCAGAGAGGGAGATGGTGAAACATCAGAGAGGACAGCCAGGGATGGGCCTGGAAACTGTCAATTCTGGCCCCATCTTCCCCTCCCACGCCCCGCCCACCTGTTGGTATATGGTTGGTCTTTTTTTTTTTTTTGAGTTGGAGTCTCACTCAGTCGCCCAGACTGTAGTGCATGGCTGCACCCTGCCACCGCAGCCTCGACCTGCTGGGCTCCGGCGATCCTTCCGCCTCAGCCTTCTAAGGAGCTGGAACTACAGGCACGCGCTGCTACGCCTGGCTAATTTTTTGATTTATTGTAGAGATGAGAGCTCGCCAAGTAGCCCAGGCAGGTCTCGAACCCGCGGGCTCAGGCAATCCACTCACCTCAGCCTCCCAAGGCGCGGGATTACAGGCTGAGCCACTGAGCCCGGCTTGGTCTTTTTTTTTTGAGATGAGGTCTCACTATGTTGCCCTGGCCTGTCTTGAATTCCTGGCCTCAAGCAGCGATCCTCCTGCCTTGGCCTCCCGAAGTCCTGAGATTGTAGGCATGACCCGCTGCACCCGGCTAGTACTTTTAGATTCTTTCAACGACAGAGGCAACTGGATTCAGATCCTGGAGAGACAGGGCACCTATCATAGTCTGTGGTGGCTGACCATGTCCTGAGAGAAAAGCACAGGCTCAGAGCTCCAACTGAGGCATGGGGAACTTTTCCAAGGACACGTTTCCAGGTCCCTTCTAGCCTGAGAACACCCCATGTCTGAGAATCATCCTGGGCTTGCCAGTGGGCCTCAGGAGAGTGAGGGGCGCAGCTGTGCTGGGGACAGGTGGAGCCGCCGCCCCAAAAGGGCCTTTTTTGTTGACTGAGCACTTCCTGAGAGCCTGGCACAGCGCCCGGCCCCTCCTCAGCCCTGATGGAGCCTGTGCTCCCAGCCACCGGGAAGGGGGCCACGAAAGGCCCCCCAGCAGCTGGGAAAGCCGCAGGGTGCTGCCCAGGGTCCTGCAGCCAGCGAGCGGCAGAGCTGGGCCTGCCTCCAGAGCCCTGCATTGGTCTGTGTGCAGCCCGGCCAGGGAGGGCTCTGGGAACTGGCAGCAACCTGAGACAGGTCTCAGTTTCCCGGTCTGTGAAAATGGGAGGACAGAGCAGCTGCCTGGGCAAAGCTCTGGAAATCAAGAGGGGCCCCAAGGAAGCCACGACAGAGCTTGGGGGAGCAGGAGGGAGGGCGGAGGCCAAGGGAGGCCGAGGCTGGCAGGGCTGTGCGGGGGGTGATGGGACTCATAGATGAGGCTGGTAGGGTTCACCCACCCTCTCCCCCTTCCTCCACCTCGTGGAAACAAGTCTCTTGCCTCCAGTTTCCCCATGCCTCTTGCCCTTGTCTCTGGACTTTCCCGGGGCTGGCTGTCCACAAGCCTCCCAGGAGTGAGGAAAGAGACTCTGGCCTCCCAGGAGTGGGAATTAGCAGCCCGGATCCTGGGAGGTGCAGGAGTCTCCCAGCTCAGCTCTCAGCCTCAGGGACAGAAGGTGGGGGTTGGGACAGGCCCTCCCAGGGGCTCCTGGCTCCTGCCTGGTCCATCTCTGCCAGGGAGGGAGACTCTGTGGCCTGGCTGCGGAGAGCCGGGCAGGGGTCCAGCAGGGCCCCAGGCAGAACTCCCAGGCTGCCTCCACCCTCCCCCACGAGGGTGGGGCTCTTTCCCCCTCTTCTGTGGAGCCTGGATCCTTCCCAGCCCTGGCCTGGGACCCAGGCCCTGCACCCTGCCTGCAGGCGTGTTTCTGTTTCAGGCACCACCTGATTCCAGAGAGACGGGCTGTGAGGAGTGGAGGAGCCGTGGGAGGTGGGTGCTGGGAGCTGCTGGACAGCGGGCTCCGGGGAGGAAGCCAAGTGGCCTGGCAGCCTCCTGGAGGAACTCCAGAACTCCTGCTACCTGGATAGTAGAGGTGGAGTGGGCCTGGGCTGGCCCCATGGCTGAGGCCCCAAGAGCCCCCTCCTGGCTGCCGGCCTCACCACCACCTCCGCCACATGCCTCTGCATCTTTGTTTCTTTTATTTTTGAGTTGGAGTCTCACTTGATCACCCAGACTGGAGTGCAGTTGCCGCTCCTGGCCACCGCAGCCTCGACCTGCTGGGCCCCGGCGATCCTTCCGCCTCAGCCTTCCGAATAGCCGGAATTACAGGCGTGCGCTACCACGCCCGGCTTATTGTTTTGATTTATTGTAGAGATGAGGTCTCACTGCCCAGGCAGGTCTCGAACCCGCGGGCTCAGGCAATCCACTCACCTCAGCCTCCCAAAGGTGCGGGATTACAGGCTGAGCCACTGAGCCCGGCTGCCTCTGCATCTTTGAATGGCAGCCTCCAAGGGGCCCATTCGCTGCCCTCCGCCCCCACCACTCGCTGGAAGAGGCCACCAGGCTCCGGGGGAAGGGGGCTTCCTCCCTGCCTTCCCTGCAACCTGTTGAGATCATGCTGTTCTCTCTGCCCTTCCAGAAACACCCAGCCAGGTCACGAGACCTCGCCAGAGTCTTCATCGTCAAAGCAGCTGCGGGAGGTGAGGGTGTGGGGTGGTGGGAGCCGGCTTGGCTGTTCCCAGGCCCTCCAATTCTGTTCCCAGGCAGGAAAGCCCTTTGTGCATCAATGTCTTGACTCCAGACAGGGCTGGCTGTGTAACTTGTAGGGCCTTTTTTTTTTTTTTTTTGAGTTGGAGTCTCACTGTGTTGCCCAGACTGGAGTGCAGTGGCCACTCCCGACCACCGCAGCCTCGACCTGCTGGGCTCCGGCGATCCTTCCGCCTCAGCCTTCCAAGTAGCTGGAACTACAGGCACGCACTACCACGCCCGGCTCATTTTTTGATTTATTGTGGAGATGAGGTCTCGCCAAGTTGCCCAGGCGGGTCTCAAACCCACAGGCTCAGGCAATCCATTCACTTCAGCCTCCCAAATTGTGGGATTACAGGCTGAGCCACCGAGTCTAGCTTAGGGCCATTTGTTAAAGAGTCATCCAAGGATGGGCATGGTGGCTCATGCCTGTAATCCCAGGACTTTGGGAGGCCAAGGTGGGAGGATCACTTGAGCCCATGGGTTCATGACCAGCCTGGGCAACATAGTGAGACTCTCCACAAAAATGAAAAAATTAGCTGGGGGTGGTGGTGGCCGCCTATAGTCCCTGCTCCTCGGGAGGCTGAGGCAGAAGGCCTGCCTGAGCCCAGATCAAGGCTGTGATGGGCTGTGATGATGCCGCTGCCCTCTAGCCTTACTGAGCAAGACCCCAGCTCAGAAAAACAAAAGTTATTCAAGACGGTGACAACAGAGCATGAAGGCAAGCACTTCCAAGCATGGGGCCTCGTGTGACTGGGCCGGCCCTGCACTCAGAGAGCCCTGGGCCTTTCCTGGTCTTGCTCTGTGACGCTGCCGCCATGATGCCATTGAGACCCCAGCTGGAAAACCAGCTGGAGCAGATAGCCACCTTCCTCTCCTTCCCTTCCCATCCTGCCCTCGGGAAGTGTCTGATGTCCTACTCTGGTCTTGCTCCCAGGGAAACTGAGGCAGCAGGGGGCCCAGGGCTCCTGACCTTGTGCAGTACCACGAGGGGAGGGACGGTGGTAGCGACTGGGTTCACGGAACCCACCCAGTGCTCTTGGTGGTGGTGGTGGCAGTGGGGGGTGAGCGGGGAGTCGGGGAAGTTCTGTGACCCATTAACGCCTGTGTTCCTGAGGGGAGGGGGCCTCGGAGACGTGCGGCCAGCTCCTGCCCAGGCCTCCCCACAGCCGTGGCTGGGCTGCTTAGTTTTGGGGTGCAGCCAGCAAGTGGGCAGCGTGACTGCCCTCGGGGCTGTCCGGTCCCCTGAGCCAGGGGAGGGCAGAGGCCTGGCCGCGTCCCTGTGTGTTCTGATTTGCTTGGCTCTGGCAGCAGTGACTGGGCCAAGGTCTGTGGAGGGGGCTGGGCCAAGGTCAAGGGCAGGAAGCTGGGCACAGGGTCCAGAAATGGCCCCTCCAATGGCAGGGACGTGCCAGCCCCAGGAAGGTGGGCAGGTTTTGCCCTGGCAGGAACCCCAGGCCACAGCCAGTGCCCAGACACTCCGTCCACAACCTGTCCCTAGCTGCCCATGTCTCTGTCCTCAGCCTGTCCCAAGCTGCCCACGTGGTGTGACACTGCCCACAACCCACCCACCAGGGGGCCCTTGGTCAAGCCTGGGAAAGGCCGAGCGGTCAACATGCATTTTTCTGTGAGTGGTGTTCATACGCGAATGAAATTTAGATGAATGGAACACCTGGTCCCATCCACACAGTGGCTACACCCTCCTTCGTCCCCTGGGCTGGGCTCTTCCTTTGGGCATAGCTGGGCGGCTGGTTTTTTTTGCTGTGTGCCCCCAATTAGGGCTCTAAGCACCATGCCCCTGAGCAGAGAGGCCATTTGCCTTCATGTCTGGTCCATGCTATGCACAAGGCTGTGACTCCGGTGCCACACATGACACCTGGCCCATGACAGCCCTCCCTAAGTAATGAGGGAGGGAAGGAGGGAAGTGGTGAGTCAGGGTTTTAGCAGGCGGGCCTGATCCTCAGTCTGTGCCCAACCACTGGGCTGCATGACCCCCCAGTCACCCAAGGGCTCCCTTGATCCACTGAGGGGCCAGTGAAGCTCTCGGGAATAGACCTAGAGGGAGCCCTGCGGTGGCCCAGGCTGGAGAGCGGCCAGCTCAGGGCTGGGCTTTGTGGAAGGAGCTTGGGGAGAGGGGGACAAGGCCCTGTCACCTCACCCCCCATCAAGAGTCCCCACTCCAGAGGCTGCAGGCAGGCCCCTCCCTCACTGGAGACCTCGGTCCAGTTGGTTCCTGGGTGGCTTTCTGCCTCCCCAGCCCTGTCAACCAGGGCTCTCGGCAGCCAAAGGAGTTTGTCCCTGCATGGGCACAGGACATAGGCAGGAAGGCCCTTTCTGGAAGGAATGGCTACATCCACAGCACGCTTCCCGCCTCGCCCCCGGAGCGATTTGGTCCTCCATGCCTTAGAGACAACAGGGCAGCTGGAACGTTGTCTTTATGGCTTGGTTGAAGTCCAGCATCGGGCCAACCCTCCCGTTGCCTCCTACCTCTGAGGGTGTTCATGCCAGACGTGCATACGTCAGACCTCACCAGGCTGCTGGGGCCATGTGTCTGCAGGGTAGTGGTCAGGAATCCCCACACCTGGAGAGCAGGGGCCATTTGCTTTCTTCTGTCCTATTTTATTTTATTTTACTTGACTTATTTTATCTGAGGTAGGGTCTTGCTCTGTCGCCCAGGCTGGAGTGCTTACTCTAGTCTTGGACTCCTGGGTTCAAGCGATCCTTCTGCCTTGGCCTCCCAATTAGCAGAGACTACAGGTATGCCACCATGCCCGGCTAATTTTTTTTTTTTTTGTACAGACAGGGTCTCGCTATGTTGCCCAGGCTGGTCTTGAACTCCTGCCCTCAAGTGATCCTCCTGTTTCAGCCTCCCAAGTTTCTGGGAGCACCCATGTCTGACTCTTATTTCTCTTATTTTTTATTTTTATTTTTTTGAGTCGGAGTCTCACTCTGTCACCCAGGCTGGAGTGCAGTGGCATGCTCACAGACACCACAGCCTCGAACTGCTGGGCTCAGGCGATCCTTCCACCTCAGCCTTTCAAGTAGCTAGAACTACAGGTACGCGCCACCACGCCTGGCTAATCTTCTATCTTTTAAATGTCAGATTCTCTCTGGGCTCTCCTCTGTCCCCGGCGTGGTGCTAAGCGTGGAGACTCACCAGGGAAGCGCAGCCCTGGACTCAAGGGGTTCAGAGTCCAGCAGGGGAGCAAGATGTGTCTCCAGACAACAAACACATGGAGTGATGAATGTGTCCAGGGAACTCAGGGAGAGTGGGCCTGTGTTTCCTGGGGTGCTTTAGGTTGCAAGTAACAGGGAAGTCAACCCATCCTAGACAGAAGGATGTCTGTTGATCTACAATCACACCACCCTGTCCTGAACACGTCTGATCTCATCTGGCCTTGGAAGCTAAGCCGGGTCAGGCCCGGTCGGTACTTGGATGGGAGTAGGATGTCTTCTGGTTCACGTCCCAGGCAGGGGCCTGGGGCAGGGTTGCCTGGCAACTCAGTGATGCCATCGAAGACTCCGGCTCATCCTGTCTTCTGCTGTGCCGTCCTCAGTGCTTCTGACGATGCCACCTCCAGCTCCTGCAGGGCTGCCGCGGCATTGAACCTCACATTCCCACGTTCAAGATCAGAGTGGGAGCGTGGGCTGTCCTCCTGCACTTGCTTTTTTCATCAGGGAGGAACGTCTTTTCCAGACGCTCCATCGGACCTCCCTTTACGTGCCATGGGTCCAACTGGGCCACGTGGGCCTGACTAGCTGCAAGGGAGGCTGGAGGACTGGGCACCAGGCACGCTTGGCTCTGTCTCAGCACGCAGGGGCGGGGTGACAGCCGTTGGCTGGGAGGGAGGTTCCCCCTCAAGGCAGGCCTCTCCACCTCGGTGCTGTGGCATTCTGGCCCAGATGGCTGTTGTGAGTCGCAGGAGTCTGGCAGCGTCTGGACCTGTCACTCCCCCTGCCCCAAACACCTCCCGACCTTGCCAAGCATCCAGGGTGGGAGGGAAGCGCCCTCCCATTGGGAACCGCCGATCTAGCATCTTCCCTAAGCCATGCTGAGGAGCTAGGGAAGGCTTCCCAGAAGAGCGGCCGATGGAGCCGAGATGTAAAGGATGAGGAGCTACGCAGCTGGGAAGGTAGAGAAGGACAGCTCCCTCCTCTCATGTGCTCTGATAATCCCTGGCGCTTTTATTTATTTATTTATTTTTATTTTATTTTATTTTTTTGAGTTGGAGTCTCACTCTGTCGCCCAGACTGGAGTGCAGTGGCCGCTCCCGGCCACCGCAGCCTCGACCTGCCGGGCTCCGGCGATCCTTCCGCCTCAGCCTTCCAAGTAGCCGGAATTACAGGCGCGTGCTACCACGCCCGGCTGATTTTTTGATTTATTGTAGAGATGAGGTCTCGCTGCCCAGGCGGGTCTCGAACCCGCAGGCTCAGGCAATCTGCTCACCTCAGCCTCCCAAAGGCGCGGGATTACAGGCTGAGCCACCGAGCCCGGCTTTGTAGCTCAGAACGAGCCTTTGCTTACCTCACCATATTTATTCTGCACTGCGGTCCTGAGAGGTAGGTGCTAGCATCCCATTTACAGATGAGGACACTGAGGCTTGGAGACATGGGAGCCTTGCCACGGGCCAGAGGGTGGTGGGACAAGCACTGTGCGCAGGTCTGTAAGCCCAGTGTCCGCCGCACCCGATGCTCGCAGGGTGATGTAGACGGTGGAATCACTACATGATGCTGGGGCAGAGGACACTGTCCCAGTGACATGGACACACAGGTGGGAGGGAGGGTTGTGGGAGGAGCCGCCTAGCCTTGGAGAGGTGGGATCTACAACTCCTGTCCAGCGTTTCCCACCGCGAGCGTCCTCCCAGCTACACAGTCCTCGTGGCAGCAGCCATCGAGGACTAGGGCAGTGTCCTGTGGGAGGCTCGGTATTCAGTGCTCACCCCTCCCCCAGCCCCTTTTGCCCTCAGTCAGACGCTCAGGGCCCACCTGTGCTGGCCCCCTGTCGCCCGGGCCCCGCTGTCCTTGGAGAGGCAGGGGGTATCTTTCTGGCCTGGCTGCCCTCCAGGCCCCAACCTCCGGGCTCTCAGCTCACCAGGCTGTTCTCTGGGTCCCCTTGGCAGGTGTGTCCTCACCCACAGGCCCCCTGTCGCGGGCCATTCCCAGGACCCCGGCCTCAGTGTCTTCTCTTCTGTTGACAGACGCACAGGACCTGGCGTGGTGTTCTGGCGTTACAGCCCACCCACCACCAGTACTCCTGAGAATGCACCCCAGGCCAGACCCCTGCCCACGTCCAAGCCCGTCCCTGGACGTCCAGTGCCCACTTGACGCATCTCTGCAGTACCTAACAGATGTTCCCAGATCCACTCCTGACTTTCTGTCTCTCCGGCCCCAACGCCCAAATCTGTGGCGCCAGCATCTTCCTGCCTCAGACGCCTTCCCTGGTCAGGCTCCAACACTGGGGTGCTGTGGACTCCTCACCATCACGGTCCCTGCCCTGTCTGGGGAATCCGGTTGGCTCCGCCTTTCAGATGTGCCCAGGCCCCGCCCACATCTTACCTCCCAACTCTCACCCCCTCCACTTGGGTGACTGCAGTCTCCACTCAGCTGAGCTTCCAGGTTCTCAAGTCCTGATCTGTCCTCCACACATCAGTCAGGGATTGGGGTGTGCCCAACTCCACCCTGACCCTGCAGGGCCAGGCTCCCTTAGACACCCACGTGTTAGGATGACCCGAAGGCCACACCTGCGCACGCCCATGGCCCTCTCCTTCCCTCCCTCGGCGGGTCACACAGGACCAGGCACGCTCCTGGTCAGCGCCCTCTGCCCGCGAAGCTCTTTCCTGGACTGCCGTGTGTTCCCTGCAACACCTGCAAACCCTCTCGTCTTCAAGCCTTCAGACTTTGTTTCCCCAACAGCACTTCCACCATCCAGTCTGGTCCACTTAAGACATTTATTATTGGCTGTCAGTCTTCTGCTAGAATAGAAACTTCAAATGAAGAGTGGTTCCTATCTTTTTTTTTTTTGAGTGAGAGTCTCACTCTTGCTGAGGCTGGAGTGCATGCTCACAGTCACTGCAGCCTTGACCTGCTGGACTCAGAGGACCCTTCCACCTCAGTCTTCAAAGTAGCCGGAACTACAGGTGTGCACCATCATGCCTGGCTAATTTTATTTTATTGTAGAAATGAGGTCTTGCCAAGTTACCCAGTCTGGTCTCGAACCCTGGGCTCGGGCAATCCTCTAGCCTCCGCCTCCCAAAGTGCTGGGATTACAGGCGTGAGCCACTGTGCCCGGCTGGATCTTGTCTTTTTTTTGTTTTTGTTTTTGTTTTTTGAGTTGGAGTCTCACTCTGTCGCCCAGACTGGAGGGCAGTGGCCGCTCCCGGTCACCGCAGCCTCGACCTTCTGGGCTCCGGCGATCCTTCCGCCTCAGGGATCTTGTCTTTTTTATTCATGGATGTATCCAACACCTACACAGCCCTGAACACATAGTAAGCCCATCATGAGTATGTATGGTATTTACTTGAAGTCACTCATACTTTAGTATAAGTAAATATACATTCTCCCCAGTGTCCCTCAGAGGATTTGTGTTCTGTATTTTCTCTGTGACTTCAAGAAGGGGTTATTTCTTGCAACACGGCGCACTTGGGAAAGGCATTTTGAGGGCTGTGGGTTTTCTAGTCCTGAAATAACACCCAGTGTTTGAAGACCCACTGTGGAGCCAAGGTTCAGAGAAAGAGAAACTTTGAGAACTGCTCTGTGCTCTTCCAAAGAGGAGGGGACAGGGTGGCACCTCCCAGGTGTGACACAGGAAGGGACAGCATCTTGCCCATGTGCACGGTGTGACCCAGCTGGCTCTCCCAGGGTGTGAGGAGAGGGGCGTGGAGGGCCAGACACGCTGCTCCGAAGGGCAGGATCCTTGAAGACAAGCCCTCCAGGTCTTTGCAGGAAGAACACTGGCTTCCACACCAGGAAGACGATGGGTCGCTGCCCCAGGCCTCCCCTCCTGCAGGGCCAAGCTGCAGAGACCTGTCCTTCACCAAGGCCCCTCCCCAAGGTCCTGGGAACCGGATGATTGTGGCATTGCCAGTTTTTTTTTTTTTTTGAGCTGGCATCTCACTCTGTTGTCCAGGCTGGAGTGCAATGGCACTCTCACAGCCATTGCAGCCTTGATCTGCTAGGCTCAAGTGATCCTTCTGCTTCAGCCTTCCAAGTAGCTGGGACTATAGGTGCATCCACCACGCCTGGCTAATTTTTTTGATTTACGGTAGAGATGAGGTCTTGAACCCCTGGGCTCAGGCAATCCTCTCCCCTTGGCCTCCCAAAGTGCTGGGCTTACAGGTGTGAGCTGCTCCACCTGGCCCTAAATTTGTTTTTGTATTTGTGGGGTTTTTTTTGAGTTGGAGTCTCACTCTGTTGACCAGGCTGGAGTGCATTGGCACGCTTATGGCCACCGCAGCCTCGACCTGCTGGGGGCTCAGGTGATCCTTCTGTCTCAGTCTTCCAAGTGGCTGGAACCACAGGCATGCACCACCACGCCTGGCTAATTTTTCGATTTATCGTAGAGATGGGGTCTCGCCAATGTACCCAGACTGATCTTGAACTCCTGGGCTCAGACAATCCTCTCACCTCCACCTCCCAAAATGCTAGGATTTCAGACGTGAGTCACTGCACCCAGCTAAATTGGTATTATTATTATTTTTTTGAGTCAGAGTCTCACTCTGTTGTCCAGGCTGGAGTGTAGTGGCATGCTGCTCGTGGCCACCGCAGCCTTGACCTGCTGGGCTCAGGAGATCCTTCTGCCTGGGTAGCTGGAACTACAGGCATGCACCACCACGCCTGGCTAATTTTTTTGATTTATTGCAGAGATGCGGTCTCACCAAATTGCCCAGGCAATCCTCTCATCTCAGCCTCCCAATAAATTTGTATTTTTAAAAAGAGGGCCCCTCACCTGGATCTGCCCCAGGTGAAGCCGGCTCCCCGGGCAGACTGAGGGTTCTAGCCCAGGCTCTGCCAGTGTGATCTGGGTCGCTGAAGCCAGCTGCATTGCTGCCTTTTGGAGGCACTCGATGAGAATTTGCGTTTCCTTTCCTGAGACCCCTGCACCCAGCCTCGAGAGGGAAAAGCCTAGAGGGACGACTTGTGAGATCGGAGCGCCCTCTGCTGGCGAAACTGAGGCACATGCAGGTTGGCGGCCCCGAACCAGGGCTGCAGGGGTGCTGACCAGAGGGTTGGGTCTTAGCTCACAGCAAGCCCCTCTTCCAGGGCATGGGCACGTTGGAACACACGTGCCACGTCCCTACAGTTCCAATGTGAGCGTCTGTGTGCACGCGCTCCGTTCCCATCCTCCCTGGGTGAGCACCAACCGGGGGACTGCCGGTCTCTCTGACACTGGGCGCGGGCTGCCCTGTTCAGGAGCCTCAGTCCTCAAGACGGTCCCCACTCCAGACGCCAGCTGGGTCCCTAGGCCACCTGCTTTTCGGACCAGATGGCTACAGGTTGGAGGGCTCCCCTGGCCTCCTCCTCAGTTTCTTTAAGTTGCTAGAATGACTCTGCGCTCTGTTAGGGCATGGATGGCGTGAGGGTGGATGGATGGAGAGGGAGAGGTGCAGGGAGGCGCAGCACCTCCCAAGTCCGCCAGCCGGAGGTGCGAGCTGGCAACCCAGAGACCCGAGTCCATGCGAAGAACTGCAACACACAGAGAGGTGAGAGAAGATAAGGTGTCTTTTTTTTTTTTATTATTGTAGAGACGAGGTCTCGTCAAGTTGCCCAGGTGGGTCTCGAACCGGCGGGCTCAGGCAACCCACTCGCCTTGGCCTCCCAAAGTGCTGGGATTACAGGCTGAGCCGCTGAGCCTGACCGAGAGAAGATAAGATTTATTTAAGAAAAGTTCACCCCCACACACAGGGAGCGGGCCTACGTGCTAGGTGAGTGTGGCCTCGTAGCCCCCTAAAGCCCTGGCTTAAATCCTTTTCCTTGGAGACGCTGAAATCAGGTAGATGTGACTGCCATGACTTCCTTATGCAGCACCTGTGGATGTCTTGGAGAACCTGTGACACAGAGACCCACTAATGTCTGCCCACATTACCATAGCCCCTAAAGAAGGATTCTGATGCTCCTGCACCTTCCAGAACGACATTCCTTAGAGCTAGTGGAGGGTGCACCTCCCCTTATTTCCCATGCATTCCCAGTGGGTAGCGTGGGGGCTCCTTGACTTCCTGTAGATAGCGCCAAATTTACTGGAAGATTAAATCCCCACCTGCTCCCCCTCTGAGTGGTCGAAACTTTTGTAATGACAAGTTTCGTGACTTTTATAATCCTTGCCCAACACATGATGTCTTAGGCCTTGTAAATTCCCTTTGCTCCAGGCAAGCTTGATTGCCGCTATGAGATACCTCTGATCCCTGGCACCAGGAAGTCTGTTTCTGAGAAGACAAAGTCAGCAAAGTTGATTTTACCTAAAGTGTGCATTTCTCCAAAAGCATAGCTTCTACTGTCTCGTCATTGTATTAAGGTTTAGGAACAAGTTGAAAAATGGCTTTCGGCTCTAGGTCTGTCCTTTTAAGCTCCCTGAAAGCCACAGTACTGTGCGTTATTATAAAGGCTGCCCTTCACGAACTGCCAGAGAAAGGGACACACAGGGAGGGAGGGCAGAGCTCCCATGTTCCTGTCCCACAGAGTCAGGGCTTGTCACCTGCTGGCACCAACCAGAAGGCCCCGCCGAGCCTCCGTGTCCAGAGTTTTTATTGGGGCTCCACTGTGTGGGCGTGATTTGATTGTTTGAACCTTGACCAGTGATTCAACTCGATCTCAGCCCTCTTTCTCCCTCCCCAGGTCCTTCAGCTGAAAGTCCCACCCTTTAGTCACGCAGGTGGTCCTTCTGGTGACCAGCCCTGCCCTGACACTATCTGGGAAGTCATTGGAAGCCACCTCATTAGCATAACAAAGATTCAGGAAATTCCAAGGGTTTTTGAAGTTCTGGGCCCAGGACTGGGGGAAAGGCCAGTTGCATTCTTTTTTATTTCTTATTTTTATTTTTTTTGAGTTGGAGTCTCACTCTGTCGCCCAGCCTGGAGTGCAGTGGCTGCTCCCGGCCACCGCAGCCTCGACCTGCTGGGCTCCGGCGATCCTTCTGCCTCAGCCTTCCAAGTAGCGCGCGCTACCACGCCCGGCTAGTTTGTTTATTTATTTATTTATTTATTACAGAGACGAGGTCTCCCAAGTTGCCCAGGTGGGTCACGAGCAGCTGCATTCTTTATGGCACGCGTGCAAGTGCTGGGTCTCTGGGGTCCTGGAGCCCACCCGTGCAGCCAACAGCCCCACTCACTCACCCACATTCTCCCGAAGGTGGGGGTCAAGCCACATCGAAGCCCCCGAGGCTCACACTGCTGTCCTTCCAGGAAAGGCTCCCTTGGGTCCCAGGGCAGCTTTGCCCCAGCCGCCCCCTGGTATCCTCCCTTTCTGGACGTCTGCTTCCCAAAGGACAACTGCTCACCGCCACTGGGAAGGAAGCCAGTGTGTAGGACACCGCTGGCCCTGCCCGTCATTGTCTCCTTTCATTTATTTACTTGTCTTTCTCTTTTTTTGAGTCAGTCTCACTCCGCTGCCCAGGCTGGAGCGCAGTGCCATGCTCACAGCCACCACAGCCTCCACCTGCTGGGCTCAGGCCATCCTTCTGCCTCAGCCTTCCAAGTAGCTGGAACCACAGGTGCACGCCACCACTACCAACTAATTTTTTGATTTATTGTAGAGAAGAGGTCTCGCCAAGCTGCTCAGGTTGGTCTCAAACCGGCGGACTCAGGCAATCCTCTCACCTCTGCCTCCCGAAGTGCTAGGATTACAGGCATGAGCCACCTCACCCAGCCGGGCTTGGCGTTTCATTGCATGATTTCACAGAATCTTCACAGCAGTCCTAAAGAGGAAGGGCACCACTGTCATCCCCATTTACAGAGGAGGAAACGGAGATTCCGAGGGAATGAGTGAAATGCTCACGGTCGCAGAGAGGGTGACCTGTGAAGGCAGGCAGAATTCACACCCAGCGCCGTCCACCCCAGAGTCCACAAGCCCAACCCCTGGACAGTCCCAGCACACAGAGACAGCCCGTGCTCTGCCCCTTCTCCCACCCAGCTGTCCCAGCAGTTTCTGAGCCACACGGGGGGGCACGTATCAGCCTGCCCTGGAAGGTTTGGCCACAACAGAGGACGCCTCTGCCTCCCGCCTGTGAGCCGGACCAGCCCGTTGCATGCTCAGGCCCTGCTTTGTTGTAGAAAGGAGGTCACCAGAGCAGGTGCAGCTCAGCCTCCCCCTATCGATCCCGAACTTGTGGAGGCCACAGAGGGCTGGGAAACATCATGGGTGAGACCCCCAAGGAGGTCTGGTGAGGTGGTTCACACCTGTAATCCCAGCACTTGAGGAGGCTGAGGTGGGAGGATGGCTTGAGGCCAGGAGTTCCAGACCAGCCTGGACAACATAGCGAGACTTGGTCTCTACAAAAATACAAAAAATTGGACAGGTGAGGTGGTGTGTGCCTGTAGCCCCAGCACTTTGGGCGGCTGAGGCTGGAGGATCTCTTGAGTCCAGGAGGTCGAGGCTGCAGTGAGCTATGATGGCACCACTGCATTCCAGCCTGAGTGTCAGAATGAGATCCTGTCTCTAAAACGCAAACCGAAACCAAAAAGACCTCGGGGACCCAGGGCCCCATTGCCGGGGGCTGAACCTCAGCATTACAGCCTACTGGCTGGGGACCTTGGAAGATGCTCACCTGCTCCGTGCCTCCGTTTCCTCAGCTGTACGTGGGGACACAAACAGTGCCCACCCAGAGTCACAATGAGGACACAGAGTTAGTGCATCAGGCCAAGCTGAGCTGGGCTTGGAAGAGACCCCAGTGCTGTCCCAAGTGGCAAGCTGCCCACTTTCCGAGGGGCACCGCTGCCTCTGGGCCACCTCCGGTCTTGGCGTCCACCCTGCTCCCGAAAGGTCCTTCTTTTCCGTCGTGCCTGGAGCCTCTGCTGAGGTCTCCTGCCCACCAGGTGACGAGGTGTTTGTGTCGTGCTGCCTCGTGGCAGGAGGGTGGCCCCGGGGTGGACAGGCTGGGGAGGGGGCCTGGATGTTGAAGGAGCCCTCCCTGGGGGTCCTGATGGCCCTCCTCCCAACAAGGGTGCACAGCAGTCACTGGTGACCTCAATTCGCAGTGAGGGTGTGGAGCCCTCCAGGGGTCTGCCTGGGGGCCAGGCTGCTGGGCCCTGCAGGGCTCGGATCTCAGGTTGAGCTCCTCAGGGGCCAAAGTTTGGAAGATCAGAGAACAGACATGGCACAGACACCAAGTGACGAAAGCGTCTCTAGGAACTCCATGAGCAGTGCTCACAAGGACCTCTGGAGCTTGCCTGACACCTAGTGGTCGCGAGAGGAAGGACGGCGCCTTCAGACGCTCCCAGGACTGCAGCGAGACGCGACTTCCAACCTTCACCCCCCAAAAGTCACACAATGGTTGACAAGAACAACGGTCGCCTTTTCAATTTTACGCCACAGATGAGGACAAAGTCATCCTGGGATAATTTGTGTTTATTGACCCCTAACAATTACACACTTATAATTTGTCCGTTAAGCGTTTTGATACTTTACGGGCTCTGCGCCTCCTCCGCCTCCTCTTCCTTCTCCTTCTTCTTCAGAGACAGTCTTGCTCTGTCGCCCAGGCTGGAGTCCAGGGGCACGATCATAGCTCACTGCAGCCTCGACCTCCTGAGTTCAGGTGATGCTCTTCCCTCAGCCTTTTGAATAGCTGGGACAATAGGTGCACGCCATCATGCTCAGCTTGTTTTTTGACTTTTTTTGAGATGGGGTCTTGCTATATGGCCCAGGCTGGTTTCGAACTCCTAGGCTCTAACACTCCTCCTGCCTTGGCCTCCTAAAGGACTGAGACTACAGGCATGAGCCACCGTGCCTGGCCTTGGGCCCCACTTTTTTTTTTTTTTTTTTGAGTTGGAGTCTCACTCAGTCACCCAGACCGGAGTGCAGTGGCTGCTCCCAGCCACCGCAGCCTCAACCTGCTGGGCTCCGGCGATCCTTCCGCCTCAGCCTTCCGAGTAGTTGGAACCACAGGTGCGCGCTAGCGCACCCAGCTCATTTCTTTTGATTTATTGTAGAGATGAGGTCTCACCAATTTGCCCAGGCGGGTCTCGAACCCGCGGACTCAGGCAATTCACTCACCTCAGCCTCCCAAGGCACAGGATTACAGGCTGAGCCACCGAGCCCGGCTGGGCCCCACTAAACCACATGTAATCCTCAGGGTTCCACCAGGACATGGCAGGACATCTGCCAAGCACCCTGACGTGACGGTAGATGACCTGCCATGTCCTCCATCTGGAGAGGTCTGCCGTATCATCCCAAATGATTTGTGAAATTCCAGTTCCCCGCCTATACCTGAGAATCAGCCTTTATCCAATAACTGTTGGGGTCACAGCCCTTCAGCCTCTTCATTACTGTAGTTTTGTCTCTGAGCCCGTGGCATCCGCTGAGGGCGTCGAGACTGGCATGGTGGGGCCAGGCTTTGCCAGGGAGGGGCCCCTGCTCCTTGGTCACCTGCCAAAGCTGGTTATCGCAGGGGCCTGCGGTCCCCTACCAGGGCCCCTTGAGAGCCGCTGCTCTGCTGTGCTCCCCAGCGAGCGAAGGCTGTGGGATGAGTCTTGCTGGAAACCCCTCCTGTCCTGGCCCTAAATCCCACCAAGGCTAACACCTCAGTAAGGAAAGGGGAAAGAAAACACGGCCCATGAGGGGGCGTGAATTAGTTCAGATAACAATTCTGCCCCAAGTGCCTGTAGTTCGAGCTACTTGGAAGGCTGAAGCAGAAGGATCATCTGAGCCCAGCAGGTCAAAGCTGTGGTGGCCGTGAGCGTGCACTCCAGTCTGGGCGACAAAGTGAGACTCCAACTCAAAAAAAAAAGGAAGCCAGGCTCGGTGGCTCAGCCTGTAATCCCGCACTTTGGGAGGCTGAGGTGAGTGGATTGCCTGAGCCCGCGTGTTTGAGATCCGCCTGGGCAACTTGGTGAGACCTCATCTCTACAATAAAATCAAAAATCAGCCGGGCATGGTGGCACGTGCCTGTAATTCCGGCTACTTGGAAGGCTGAGGTGGAAGGATCGCTGGAGCCCACGGGCTGGCGTTCCCCTCCCTCCACCCTGGGTGAGGCCCAGCAAGCCCCCGAGGGATGGTGACGAGTCCCAGGCCCTCCCCCTCCTGTGACCCCAGGTGTCGGCTCCTGGGGGTCAGCCTTCCTCCGGCTCCCAGCTCCCCACCACGCATCCCAAACGATCTCTGAGTGTATTGTTCACCCCACGGGTGTCTGCTGAGCCCCTACTATGCGCTGGGCACTGTGCGGGGCCACCCAGGTGCAGGAGACAGGGCCTGTCCTCGCGGGTCCACGCGGGTGGCTGGTGGGGCCACTCGAACGCTCGAAGGTGCCCGTCCCACACATCCGGTCAGGCGTGCTTTCTCAGCTGTTCCTTCTCTTCTTTGGCGAAGCTCTTCCTTCTCCCCAGTTTCCCAAAGAATTTGAACATGAAACGCAGATTGGTCGACTCCCAGAATGACTTGGGAAGCTTTTATTTCAGCTGCACCGTTTGTTGGGCAGAGCCGCTTGGGCTCGGAGTTCACAGGGCCTGGACCCGATGCCGGGTCTGTCTGTCCCTGTCCTGGGTTCCCTCTCGGGGACCTCTGCCTTTGTTCCCTCAGTGTCTGTTCCCACTGCCAGTGCTCCCGGCCTAGAATACCTCCCCTGGATATGGTCTACAGACCCGGGGGTGACTGCTGGGCCTGACTGTCTCCAGTGCGATGTTCCGGCCACCCAACCGCCCCGTCCCATTCCCAGTGTGTGCCTCTGCCAGTGAAGCTGTAACAGCGTGTCCCCCATGGTCGTGAAACCCAGAAGGTCCCCGGCGAAGGGCATACCCGCAGCAGCCCGGGACGCCCAGAACTAAGCCAGACTTTATTTGCTCGTGAACGGCTCTGGGTAGGTGTTTGTCCATCGAGGTTTGTCCACGCTTGGTCTCCTCCAGCCACCAGCTGACTTGCCAGGACTCCTCCCTCTGAGACGCCTTTCCGGATGGCTATGGCTTCAGCATTTTCAAGAGACTGGTTTGAAAGGCAATGGGATACAGGTGAGGCCGGTGAGATGTCAGGATGGGATCCAACCCCCGCAAGACCCGTGTCCCCATCTCTCAAGCTGCAGAAGGCCGGATGTGGGGAAGGTCGGGGTCCGCTGGAGGTGCAGTGGAGCGCTGGTTCCAGAACTGGCAAGGGCTAGGCAGGTTTAACTTTTGAGACGCACACACCCTTTGACCTAGCAGGGGCTGGGGCCATGCCACAAGCCTGTTTTAAAGAAACGTGGGCACACACTATTTACAAGGTCTGACAATTACATTATTTTTCTTTTCTTTTTTTTTTTGAGTTGGAGTCTCACTCTGTCGCCCAGACTGGAGTGCAGTGACCGCTCCCGGCCACCGCAGCCTCGACCTGCTGGGCTCTGGTGATCCTTCCGCCTCAGCCTTCCAAGTAGCTGGAACTACAGGCACGTGCTACCACGCCCGGCTAATTTTCTAAAATTTATTGTAGAGATGAGGTCTCTCCAAGTTGCCCAGGTGGGTCTCGAACCCGCGGACTCAGGCGATCCACTCACCTCAGCCTCCCAAAGCGCCGGGATTACAGGCTGAGCCACCAAGCCTGGCTTCTTTTCCTTTTTTATGAATTGGAGTCTCACTTTGTTGCCCAGGCTGGAGTGCAGTGGCATGCTCCCGGCCACCACAGCCTCGAACTGCTGGGCTCAGATGATCCTTCTGCTTCAGCCTTCCAAGTAGCTCGAACTACAGGCACACGCCACCACGCCTGGCTAATTTTTGATTTATTGTAGAGATGAGGTCTTGCCAAGTTGCCCGGGCAGGTCTCAAACCCGTGGGCTTAGGCAATCCTCTCACCTTGGCCTCCCAAAGTGCTGAGATTATAGGCATGAGCCACCGTGCCCAGCCAACAGTGAAGTTCTTGAATTTGCCACCTGCGTTTATGTTGGTAGCACTGTACACACACCTTGGTAAGGTTTCATAAGCTTGGTATATGGGTGTCTCACAGCTGTGTTTGTGTCGACATGTGGCAGCAACTTGCTGAGCAGTGTTCATTATTGCTGTTGCATGTGTTTCTGCGCCAGCACGAGCATGTCGGAGCTTGAATGAGAGCAACGAATCAACATTCAATTTCTTGTTAAACTTGGCACGAGTGGAAGTGAAATCAGGGACATGCTAGTCCAAGTTCACAGGGAACATGCCATGAAGAAAATGGCCGTGTAAAATCGGATTAAATGTTTTTCTGAGGAGAGAGAAAGTGTCGCTGGTGAAGAGAGGTCAAGACAGCCAATTCCAAGCAGAACTGAAGAAAACATCGCAAAAACTTGCTGAGTTGTGTGTCAGAATTGTTAGCTGACGGTGAGAAGCATAGCAGGCCAAATAAACATTGATAGAAAAACAGGAAAACCTTAACTGAAAATCTTGGCATGAGAAAAGTGTGTGCAAAAATGGTCCCGAAGGAGCTTTTGCGTCACGACAATGCACAAGCTCACACAGCACTGTCTGTGAGGGAGTTTTGTTATTTGCTGTTGTTATAGATTTTCATTCTTTATTTTAAAGATGTGGGGTACAATTCAGGATTAGGTGTACAAGGGGTCATCTTACAGGTAAAGCTTGGGCCTCCCTTTGGTCTCCACTTGGCTTGGTTTGAGATGAGGTACGCTTATTGATGTCATGTGCACCCCCCTCCCCTGGCAGTGTCCTGTTACTGCCAATCCCTTTCTTATAGTGTTATGGTAAATGTTCAGGCTTATGAGTAAGAGCATGTGGTGCTCAGTTCTCTGTTTCTGTGCTCGATCCCTGAGTATGATAGAGATGAGGGAGTTTTTAGCCAGCAAATAACTATTGGAACCCCCTCCCTACTCATCCGATCTGGCCCCCAGTGGCTTTTTTCTTTATCCAGAGATAAAGGAAATAGTGAAAGGAACACATGTGATGGCATCCAGGACATCAAGGGTAATATGACAGCAGCTCTGATGGCTGTTCCAGAAAACGAGTTCCAAAACTGCTTTGACGGGTGGACTAGGCGCTGGCATCGGTGCATAGCTTCCCGAGGGGAGGACTTTAAGGTGACCGTGGTGATAGTCAGCAATGAGCTAGCACTTTTTCTAGGATGAGTTCATGCATTTAATGGTCAGACCTTGTACACAAGGATGTTCGTGCAGGAGTATTTGTGGTAGCGAAGCATTGGAACTAGCTTATATGCCTATAACAAGGCGGTCCAAGGACCGGGCTGCTGTGCTATGAAACATGATGCGGCTGTTAAAAAGAGATGGGTGTGAACTGCCAGCAGGAAGGATCATCACACCGTCCTGCTAAAGCAAGGCAGAAGACAATGATGGTGATCCTGTTTCCGTTAAGAAAGTCTGTGTTGGCCCGGCATGGTGGCTCAAGTCTGTAATCCCAGCACTTTGGGAGGCCGAGGTGAGAGGATTGCCTGAGCTCAGGGGTTTGGGACCAGCCTGGGCAACTTGGCGCGACCTCATCTCTACAATAAATAAATAAATAAATAAGCTGAGTGTGGCAGCACATGCCCGTAGTCCCAGCTATTTGGAAGGCTGAGGCAGAAGGATTGTCTGAGCCCAGCAGGTCAGGGCTGTGGTGGCCAGGAGCATGCCACTGCACGGCAGCCTGGGCGACAGAGTGAGACTCTGATTCAAAAAACAAACAAAAAAGGGGCCAGGTTCGGTGACTCAGCCTGTAATCGCAGTACTTTGGGAGGCCAAGGCAAGTGGATTGCCTGAGTCCGCGGGTTCGAGACCAGCCCGGGCAACTTGGTGAGACCTCATCTCTACAATAAATAAAAAACTAGCCAGGTGTGGTAGCATGCGCCCGTAGTTCTGGCTCCTTGGAAGGCTGAGGTAGAAGGATCGCCAGAGCCCAGCAGGTCGATGCTGGGGTGGCTGTGAGCATGCCACTGCACTCCAGCCTGGGCAACGGAGTGAGACTCCAACGAGAGAGAGAGAGAGAAGGAGAGAGAGAGAGAGAAGAAAGAAAGAAAGTCTGTGTGTGTAAACAGCAGTGGTGAAAACACTCATGTGCAGTGAGCCCCTCTACTGTACTCCAGGGGAGTGTTCGAAGTGCTTTACAGGCATGAGCTCATGCAATCTTCAAACACTATGATGAGCCCCATTATACAGATGAGAAAACGGAGGCACAGGGGTGTTGGGCGACTTGCCCAAGGCTCCACAGGAGTGAAACTGGGTTGGAACTCAGGCGGTCTGGCCCAGAGCCCATGTTTTTGAAAATTATATCGCTCACATTCTCATGCACATGCACATGCTTGTACACACACTCACACAATGGTTGCACATGGACACGAGCACCTGGAGCTGTTCTCCAGGGCCCTTTGGGGAGGCAGCATGAGCTGTGGGGGGAGGCAAAAGAGACCTTCATTTTCTTCTCGCTATACTTATGTGGATTCAGAATTTTTACAATTAGATATTATCTGTAACAAAAAATGAAAATAGCTGGGCGTGGTGGCTCATGCTTGTAATACCAGCACTTTGGGAGGCTGAAGCGGGAGAATTGCTTGAGCCCAGAAGTTCGAGACCAGTCTGGGCAACATAGTGAGACCTAATTTCTACCAAAAAAAAAATAGCTGGATGTGGTGGTACCTATAGTTCCAGCAACTCAGGATGCTGAGGCAGAAGGATCGTCTGAGCTCAAAAGGTCAGGGCTGCGGTGAGCCGTGATCGTTCCACTGCACTCCAGCCTGGGCAACAGAGTGAGATTCTAACTCAAAAACAAAAAAAAACCCCAACCCCCCCAAAAAAACCCAGGTGCAGTGGCCCACGCCTATAGTCCCAGCACTCTGGGAGACTGAGGTGAGAGGATTGCTTGAGCCCAGGAATTTGAGACAACCTGGCAAGACCTCATCTCTACAATACATTAAAAAAAAAAAAAATTAGCCGGGCTTGGTGGCGGCTGTGGTGACTGGGAGCGTGCCACTGCACTCCAGCCTGGGGGGAGACAGAGCGAGACTCTAATGCAAAAAAAAAAAAAAGCCCAAAAAAACCCCCAAACAAACAAGCAGAAGAGGTTCATGCTACAGCAAAAGGAAACTCTGCTTTTTGACCTGAACAATACAGCAGTGGCATGTGCTCTCTGAGAGGCCCCAAGAGACCCCAACTCGAGTCCTGAGACCAAGGACACAGGCCCCGGTTCTGCCCCTCGATGGTCATGTGACCCCGTCTGCAAACCTGGAGACATCGTGGGTTGTCAAATCTGGTCTGGAGACCTCGCTTTGGGCATCTGCCACCAGCTTCCCAAGATACAAGAGGTGGGGCTTTTCGGGGGGCAGGTGAGGAGGCATAGGCCGGCGGCCAAGCAGCACCAGAAGGGGAGTACTGAGCTGGCCTTGCCCCCCTGACTGGATGACAGTGTCCCTCGGAATGATGCCCTGTGACAGCCCCTCACGAGCATGTCCCCACTTTGTCTTCTCGAAGCCCCCTCGGGCACTGCAGTCATCACCCCATTTTATTTATTTTTTGTTTGTTTTTTGTTTTTTTTTTTGAGTTGGAGTCTCACTCTGTCGCCCAGACTGGAGTGCAGTGGCTGCTCCCGGCCACCGCAGCCTCGACCTGCTGGGCTCCAGCGATCCTTCCACCTCAACCTTCCAAATAGCTGGAACTACAGGCGTGAGCTACCACGCCTGGCTAATTTTTGATTTATTGTAGAGATGAGGTCTCGTCAAGTTGCCCAGGCGGGTCTCGAACCCACGAGCTCAGGCAATTCACTCACCTCAGCCTCCCAAAGCGCGGGATTACAGACTGAGCCACTGAGCCCGGCCAATCACCCCATTTTAAAGATGGGAGACCGAGGGCTCTGCACAGCCGCCCAGTGTTCCATGGAACAGAAGCGCTGGCCGCCCGCTCAGACCGCCCTTCCCATCCACGCTGTGGCTTCTCCACATGGAAGACATGGGAGGGGGCGAAGGACCGAGGCATTGGGGGGAGGCTTGAGGGCAGGGCTCCTAGGGACACAGGACAGGCATGAAGCCACCAGGACCCCAAGGCAGCCCCCAGCAGAACACACTTGGCAAGGACAGCGGAGTCCCCAGCGCCGGCGGAGAGAGGATGGGGGTGGACCCTGTGCGTGGGTCGGGCCAGGCCTCCCTGTCTTGGAAGGTGCTTCTTTGCTTCGCATCTCTAGGCCAGTCTCGTCAGTGACAGCGCTGCCTGGGGCACCTCAAGGACGCAGGGTGCGCCGGCGAGGGCGTGGCAGGGCATGTGGAGTGGGGCAGGTTCGGCGGGGGTGGTCGCTCCAAGGGACTCAGCCTCAGACACCACCCACCTCACCCCCAAACTGTCTCTGGCTTGCCAGACTCAGTTGAAATGTCAACTCCTCCCGCGGGAGGGATGCCTGCTCTTTGGGCTGCAAGGATGCCTGGTCCACACCCATGGTTCTTCCCCCACCAGGACCTGGTCCACACCCCATGACCCCTCCCCCACCAGGACCTGCCCCTGGTCCACACTCCACTGTCCCTCCCCCACACCTGGCCTGAACACAGTCCCCCTGGTGACCGACCCGTGGGCTGGCGCTGTGCTGCTCACAGGTCCCTCATCTAGCCGGCAGCCAGCAGCTCGTGGCTGGGAATCACGGCTGGCCGAGTAAGTGAACCGGAAACAGGAGGAGGCGAACAGTGGGGCCAGGCTCGGATGCAGGGAAAAGCAGTGGGGTGCCGAGGGTGGGGAAGGCAGGCCTAAGCGCCCTGTCGCAGGGCGGCCCGGGAGTTCCGTGGACCTGGCCGGGGCCCCTCGTCGAGCACCGGGAGAAGCGCGGTCGGGCTGACCTGAAGTTCACCATGCCCGTCTTGTCATCCAGCCTCTTGATCAGCTCCCTGACCTGGTACCGGTTCAGAGGGACCTTGTTTTGCTGAGGAGGCGGGTGGAACAGTGTGTTGATGGAGCTCCACTCACCTCCCTCCAGGCACCCCCAGACGCTCCCTCAACACGCACACCTGCACAGTGCCTCACTCCTCCTGGGACCACGTATGGCAGCTAGGAAGGAACCAAGAGGAGCCCCTGAGAATCTCCCAGCCCAGACTCCAGAGAGCCTCTCTTTTTGGGGGGGCAGTAAAGAAAAGGAGACCAAGACTGGGGACGTGGGTGGCCTCGGGGTGACAGAACTCTCCTCTGCAGCCCTGTAAAGTTCCCATTCTCATTTCTTGCTGTGTCCTGGCCAACCCCATGGCCCACAGCGTCCCAGGGGCCTTTTCCAGCCCTGCTTGGGCCCCTGAGTGTCCCTCCTGAGTCCTGTCCTGAGGCCCTGTTTCCCTCTCAGATCTCTGATGGTGGGCCCCTTTGAGGGTGCCCTGCAGGGGCCTCACACCCTCTGTTACGTGGGGGCTCCCGGAATGAAGGATTCAGGTAAGACATGTGGCCAAGGTGGACGGGGCTTGGGGTGTGGTCTTTTTCCTCAGCCCATTTTTTATCTTCCCTGGAGCCAAATGCAATAGGGAGAAAGGCCTGGAAAGACAGCGTGTGTCTTCAGGTGATATCAAGCCATGCGGCTCCAGAAGCGACATCAGTAGGGATTGAGGGAGGTCTTAGGGTCCCCCCAGGGTCCTGATAAATGAGGAGGGTCTCACAGCAAGCCCAGAAGCTCTGCCACATGCTCAGCTCTCCCTCCTCCCTCTCCTCTTTCTCCCCCCCCCCACAGTGCCTGCAGCACACCTGTACCTGTACCATAGGCATCAGCACACCTGTATCATAGCTTTCCGGAAGTCATCCACAGGCATCTTCATCACCTTGGTGGGGCTCAAGCTCTTGAAGAAATCCAGGACTGCCATTCTGTGCTGGTCTGTGTAGCTCTGGGGAAGCAAGGACACCAGGAGCAAACACTTGGCCTCACCACAACGATCAAAACCTCCTCCCTGAGTTCTTCAGGACCAGGAGCCGAGGCTTGCTGCCCATGGCTACTGTGTGCTTGTGGGGCTCCCAGGGGCCCGCCCCGCTGAGCTGAAATGCTGCCCGCTCTCCCGGTGGGAGATGGGCCCTACATCAAGCGTCAAGCAGAGGGCAGGGATCACGTTAGCACATGCAGCTTGGGTTTTAAGTTCCCTCTGTTAGGACTAGGTGCTGTGGATGGTGGGTGGGGTGTTCTCGGAGATGAGAAGTTTAGACCACAGCTACGAAGTGCGACGGGTTAGATGGGCTCTAGGAATTCTGGGGTTCTTTGTCTTACCAAATGCTCACATGGAGATGGACTTCGTTAGATGATTTCTTTTCTCCTTTTTTTTTTTTTGAGTATCTGTTGCCCAGGCTGGAGTGCAGTGGCACACTCATGGCCATGGCAGCCTCAACTTGCTGGGCTCAGGGGATCCTTCTACCGCAACCTTCCAAGTGGCTGGAACCACAGATGTGTGCCACCATGCCCGGCTAATTTTTTGGATTTAATTTAGACATGAGGTCTCACCATGTTGCCCAGGTTGGTCTCGAACTCCTGGGAACAGGCAATCCTCTAGTCTCAGCCTCCCAAAGTGCTGGGATTACAGGTGCGAGCCACCCCACCTGGCTAAATGATTTCAAAAGTAATATTTCACCATTTTCATTTTGAAAATATGATGGTCCCTCAGCATAGGAGGGGATTGGCTCAAGACACTGTGGCTACTGAGACCCGTAGGGATGCAAGTCCCACAGCCAGCCGCGTGGAACTGGAACCAGGCCCTCTGTATCCGTGGTTTTGCATCCCTCAATACGGTACTTTTTATCCATGTTTGGTTGTGAATGCAGACCCTGCAGATACAGAGGGCTGGCTGAATTTATTGAAAAAAATGCGTGGATAAGTGAACCACCCACACAGTTCAAGTCCGTGTTGTTTAGGGGTCAACTGTATTACCTGCTCACAGTGAAGGTCAATTTCAGATTAGCAAGAGAAAATAAAACTCAATCCCACCATCCAGAGGTAATATCTTGCTGTGCATCCTTCTGTCTATCATATCCATCCATCCATCCATCCATCCATCCATCCATCCATCCATCCACCTACCATCTATCATTTATCTATTTATCTACCCATCATCTAATCTATCTATCCATTCAATAGCAGTCTATCTTCCTATTTATCTAATTTGTTATCTTTCTATACACCTCTTGTTTTATGAAATGCATCATACTAACACATCGTGAACACCTTTTCAATGTCATTAAAATATTCTTTTGGGTTCATTTCTCTAATTATAATTTTTTTCTTTTTTCTGGAGACAAGGTCTCGCTATGTTGCTCAGGCTGGAGCCCAGTGGCTATTCACAGGTGCAGTCCCACTCCTGATCACAATGGACTTTTGACCTGCTCCGTTTGTGACCTGGGCTACTTCACCCCTCCTTAGACAACCCGGGGGGTCCCCTGCTTCTGGGAGGTCACTACCTTGATGCCAAACTTAGCGAGGCCACCTGATCAGCACAGCACACTACAGCCCAGAACGCCTGGGCTCCAGTGATCCTCCTGCCTCAGCCTCCCGAGTAGCACGTGCCAGCGCACCCAGCCATGTTAAAAGTATGTTTAGTTTCTCTTCCCCTCCACTCTCAACAGCCTCCAGACAGGGTCCTGCTGTGTTGACAGTGACTCTGGTAGATGTCAGGGGGAATCCCCCGGTGCAGCCCCTGGTCCCTCCCTTCCCTGTCCACACTTCCCCTTTCAGACTGCACTGCCTCTCACCCTTCCCGGTGATTCAGTCTCCATGCCCAGCTCTGCATCCTTGACAGCTGCTGGACGTCCTGCCGGACCCTCTCTCCAACACACCTGAGTGCAGCTCCGCCGGCCGAGCCTGGCATACCATGGCCGAGTGGGGCAGCCCCAGCCCCACGCCAGCTCCTCCCAGAGGACAGAGCCTGGAGGGCCAAGTACAACATTCCCCAGGGCCCTGCAGCTCAGGCCAGGATGGTATGCACTGAATAAAACTCACACAAGGGGTCTCCCCTGAGAGAGGCTGGCATGGGCAGCTTCCATGGCCAGTCCTGACCCAGCGGGGCCCTCTGACTATGCAGCTTCTTGACAGTGGCAGAAGCAGCAGGCCTGTCGGCAACCCAGTTGGAGTGTTCTGGAAGCCATTTCTGGACTCTAAGCCAAGTCTGTCTGGGAGCCCTCCTGACCTGTCTGTGGTCTGATCACCTAATAAGTCCCTTTGTTCTTGTCCCAGCCAGAGTGGGTTCTGTGCTAAAGGCCTTGGCTGGCATCAGGGCCTGCCACTTTGGTGGGTGCTATTGATAGGATCCCACACAGCTGTGCCCTGGAGGGGTTCACGGAGCTGCCATGGACGTGTCCTCACTGGCTTTCCCACCATCATGTTTACCCTCTTAGGTTCACTTCACTCCCCATTGCCAGACGATTACCCCTCAGCCCTGCTGGGTTCATATCACATCCTCTGCTCAGCAGTCCTCAATGGCTCCCTATTTCCGGTGGAATTCCCAAACCTGGACTCTGAGCCTAAAATCTGAGGTCTACCACATCCAGCCTGGTCTCCCTCTCCAGTTTTGACTTTCTTGCTCCTCTGTGAGCCCATGGTTCTTCTGTTGGAGCCTTGGGGTTCCAGTCACATCCCCTAAACATGTCACATGCAGTGTGGTCTCTGCTTGTGCCTTTGCTGCAAGAATCTCTTTCCAGAACACCCCCCCACGCCGGGTGGCCACCTCGAGTCTCTTCTGCAACCCTGTCTCTGCCAGGAAGTCATTCTTTCTGTTTGCCCGACCCCACGGTGACCTCACATTTGGATTCTTTTTTGTTTTTGAGTTGGAGTGTTACTCTGTTGCCCAGGCTGGAGGGCAGTGGCACACTCACAGCTACTGCGGCCTCGGCCTGCTGGTCTCAAGCAATCCTTCCACCTCAACCTTCCAAGTAGCTGGAATTACAGGCACACACCACCATGCCCAGTTAATTTTTTGACTTATTGTAGAGATGAGGTCTTGCCATGTTGCTTAGGCTGGTCTTGAACCCATGGGCTCAGGCAATCCATTCGCCTTGGCCTCACAAAGTGCTGGGATTACAGGCTGAGCCACTGCGTCCAGCACATTTGGATTCTAACTAGATTTGCTGCTTTTGTCATTTACTTATGACTCAGGTGACACTTTCTATCCACCCCATTTTGCCAGTCGGGTTGCTGGCACTTGGCAAGGAAGGACTGTGTTTTACACCCCATGACTTTGGTCTCTATTCTGCTTCTTTCTCTGTGCCTTTTTTTTTTTTTTTGAGTCGAAGTCTCACTCTGTCACATAGGCTGGAGAGCAGTGGCAGGATCATGGCTCATTGCAGCCTTGACCTCTGGGGCTCAAGCAATACTCCTGTCTCAGTCTCTCAAGTAGCTGGGAGGCATGCACCACCACACTTGGCTAATTTTTGGATCTTTGTAGAGACAGATTCTCACTATTTTGTCCAGGCTGGTCTCGAACTCCTGAACTCAAACGATCCTCCAGCCTCGGGCCTCCCAAAGTGCTGGGATTACAGGCATGATGAGCCACTATGCCTGATCTCTCTGCGCTTCTTTAAATCAAGGGCTAGGGTTCCCGCTTTGCAGCAGACAGCTCCATTTCTGTTTCCTGGAGTACCCTACCCCCTTGTAGAACAGGTTTGGCCTTGGTTCCATCTCAAGTCACCTTACTTGTAAAAATACTAGACATCCCTTTGCCATCTAGAACTTTCCACAAAACAATCATTTTCATGTGAGAGCTCTTGTATTTAGCCCTGGAAACCAAGGCACAGAGCAGCCCCACTAGGGCACGCCCCCTGCAGAAACAGACCTGCTTCCCAGACAGCAAACAGCCTGCAGCCAGCAGTGGGCTTCTCAGCCCCCATTCCCGCCGGATCAGACGCCATGGGTTGTGGGGAACGCCAGACCCAGGTCTGGCCACTGCTTTGTGAGGCAACGGGACTAGAGGGGCACTGATGCCCCTTTCAGCTCGAACAGTCTGTTTCACATCTTCATAGTCACATCTGCCTCCTGAGATTGCCCGAGACAGTCTAAGACTCGAGCAAGGAGCAGGTTACCACCAGAAATAAAGGATTGAATGTCCCTTTTTAGCTGAAACCATCAGATAGGCATTGTGACTGCAGGGATGTCCTGGCATCCTTACCAGCCGTCAGAAAAAAACCTGTGTGCATTGGGCTTATACTGTACCAGGCATTCTTTAAAGCACTTCATGCATGTTATGTAATTTAACCACCCAAGCAATCCTACTGTGGAGGGTACTATGCCCCCATTCCCCGGGTGAAGAGTCGGAGGCCCAGAGAGCACCAGTGACCTGCTTTTGATCATAAGTGTGCAGGTTGAAAATCCTAGGTGGGGGAATCCTTCTCATGCCAAGCCTCACCCCCACTTTAGCTAGCCCCTGGGAATTGGAAGGTGCTGCTCAGGAGTCCAGTGTCTGGAGGAATATTCCACGTCTGCAGTCACAGAGGACTGCGCAGACACTGGGGGAGTGAAACCCTGGTAGCCGAGGGCCAGCTGTCTCCAGGGCTCCCTGGAGAGCCCGGAGGAGAGCTGGAGCTCACCTGGATCAGCTTCATGGGGTTTGTCCACAGGAGGAGGGTCTTCTTGTCGGAGAGGCCCTGCACTGCCTTGTACTGCACATCCAGCAGCGGGTGCACGGTGTACACCCCATCTAAGATCTTCATGAACTGCTCGGACACCAGCACATTCTGTGTCGGGAGAGAAGGGACCCATTGTGACGAGGGCACTGCAGGGAGCCACCTCCCTGCGTGGCCAGTAGGCCCTCCCTTCCCTCCAAGCAAAGCCGGGGAGTTCTGCTTTTTCCAGTGTGTCCTCAGAGCTGCTCCTAGATTGGGATGGTTCGGGCTTTCATGCCTGTGATGTGCCACCTAAGTTTCCTACAGCATTTTGATCGCATGTTTTTGTTGCATGCTGGTGGCCTGTCACCTGCCACCAGCTCAGCTCTGCTCTCAGATGGCGAGCCCGAGTGTCTCCATACGAAGGCCAAGACACAACCGTGTGTGGCAAGACTGGCTCTAAGCATGTGTCCCGAAATGTCCATGCTCACGTGAGTGTTGCTCTTCGGGCGCCCTGGAAAGAGGTCCTTTGCCCCAACAAGTGACTCAGAACGCGTCGGGAACTCCCCCGACATCACAGCTGGTTTGCAGGACACATGTCCTCAGAGGCAGCATTTCCTCCATCCCAGCCTCCACCAGTTTGGTCAACCTGTTTCATTCCACAATGGTGGTTCTGAGTCCCATTTCACCTTTTCAGAGCATTAAAACTATACCTTTACAGAGAGTCTAGAGAAAGTTCTAGAAGCATCTGCAAAAAAGGAATCACAGCACTGTTTGGTGTGATGGCAGCATGGCTAAGAAAAGGGGGAGGAGGCTGATCCACCCTCTTCGCCCTGGTGGGCTTGATGAGTGCCAGTGCGGATACAGCCCATAGGTTTGTTGCCATCAAGGACTAAACAGCACCACTTTTTTTCCTATTTCCTTTTGTGAAGAAGGAGAGAGACAAACAGCAGCTCTGTTGCCCAGACTGGAGTGCAGTGGTGTCATCATAGCTCACCACAGCCTCGACTTTCTGGGTTTAGGCGATCCACCTGTATCAGTCTCCTGAATAGCTGGGACTACAGGTGCATGCCACCACACTTGGCCAATTTTTTGGTTTTTTTAGAGACGAGGTCTCACCATGTTGTCTAGGCTGGTCTCATCTCGAAGTCCTGGGTTCAAGCAATCCTCCTGCCTCAGCCTCCCAAGGTGCTAGGATTACAGGTGTGAGGCACTGAATCTGCTGACAGTGCCATTTCTAATGTCCTCTCAAACACACCAAGGCCTGGGTCCATGCCTTCCAACCTGTTCTGCAGGCCCGGGGGCTGTGGGGGTGGGGGTGAGGAGGGAACACATGCCTTAAAATCTGCACATGGGCTGAGATCAGAGGGGTTAAGGCGGCATCCTGGGTGCAAAGGCAGGACCGTGGCTTGAGGGCAGGGAAGGTCCTCTGGAGAAGACTTGGGAGCACAGGAAATGGCCTGGGCCAGGGGGAAGGGCCAAAGGTGGAAGGAATGTGCCTGAGATGTTATAGAGTCTTAAAATTTGTGCCCAAACTTTACCAAGCATTCAGTTCTAAGGAGCTTGGGTTTAAATATTCAAAATATCATCCCTGTTATAATTGCAAGATGTTAAAATAATCTTACAGGCTGGGCGTGGTGGCTCATGCCTGTCATCCCAGCACTTTGGGAGGTGGAAGCGAGAAGATTGCCTGAGTCCAGAGGTTCGAGACAAGCTTGGGTAACTTGGCGAGACCCTGACTCTATAATAAATAAAAAAATTAGCTGGGCATTGTGGCGTGCAACTGTGGTTCCAGCTACTTGGAAGGCTGAGGCAGAAGGCTCACCTGAGCCTATCAGTTCGAGGCTGTGGTGGCCATGATCACGCCACTGCACTCCAGCCTGGGCAACAGAGTGACACTCCAACTTAAAAAAAAAAATGATCTTGCAAAGCATCATATGTGTGTGGTATTAAAAAATGTAAAGGACTTTAACATCATACCTTTCTAGAATTCTAGGGAGGGAGACAGAAGCCCTGAGTTTCTTCCTGCTGTGTTTCTCACTTACTATGGGTCCCAGGTAAATAACCTGACCCGTCAGTTTCAGTTTTTTTAGATGTAAAATGGGAAAATGAGCAAAAGTACTTGTTATGGGTTGAAATTTGCACTCCTCTCCCCAAAAGATGCTGACGTTCTAACTCCAGGATCTTGAATGTGACCTTATTTGAAAACAGGGTCTTTGCAGATGATCAAGTTAAAACAAGGTCATTATATTGGATGCTCAACCAATACGACTGTGTCCTTATAAAAAGGGAACATTTGAATACAGAGACAGAGAGAAGGACAAGAGGAGGCAGATTTGGGTGATGCTTCTGCAAGACAAGGAACACCAAAGATCACCAGCAAACCACCAGAAGCTAGGAAAGGCTGGGACAGATTCTCCCTCACAGCTTGGGAAGGAACCAACCCTGCCGACGCCTGGATCTTAGGCTTCCGGGCTCCACATCCACGAGACGACCCATTTCTGCTGTTTAAGCCACTGGTGTGTGGCACTTTATCACAGCAGCCCTGGTAAACGCACACAGTACTCTACCACCCTTCTAGAGCAGATGGAATGTGCCGGCCAATGTAAAATCACTTAGGAAGAGAAAGAGAATGAAACGACAGACAAGCACTGAATATTGCCAGCATCAGCTGCCACCACGATGCTGATTCCAGTGAGTGCCTGGCCTGCAGGAGCCTGAAGTTACCTCCTCGGACTTTCCTTCCTCGGGATTCTCACCGACAAATTCCAGTAGGCCAAGACATGAAATGAAAACAAAGCTTGTATGTTCTAATACCCAGGCTCTAAAATTTCTATGACTCCAGAGCTATTCTGGGATCTGGGCCATTTACCAGCAAAACTGGTGGAAAATGAATTCTGTTTGGAGTCTTCCCACCTTTGTTTTTGGCATTGCCTCCTCTCTACTATCAGGTATCCATGGCCTGTTTTCTTGGATCTGGTAAATTCTTTCATGCTGTGATATTATTTACTAAATGGCTGCACTTAGTGAAAGGCTCCCTGGAAAGGACAGAATTGTGCCCAAAGGAGTGACCTTTCCATGGGACGTTTGTGTCAGGACCTGTGAGGGGTGGAGCTGTGGGCCTGGCCAGCACCGGGTAGGCAGAGGACACTGGTTCACGTCCTGGTGCAAGTGGCTACCATTTGATTACTTACAGAAATGTCGAGCTCTTCCATCCTGGACTTGGGATTCCTCTTGATGGACAGGATGAGAGAAGTAGCTCCATCCATGTTTATGGGGTTCAGGAAAAGCTATAGAGGGAGGGGCAAGACAAGAGGAGGTTGAGATGGGGGCAGAATAGGCTGGTCCAGAGCATGCATGCATACATATATGCATCCATCCATCCATCCATCCATCCATCCATCCATCCATCTCACTGCTCATCTACCCATCCATTCATCTCACCGCTTGCTCATCCATCCATCTACTCATCCATCCATCCATCCATCCATAGATCCCTGCATCCATGGGTCGATCCATCCATCCATCTCACTGTTTATTCATCCACCCACCCATCCATCCATCCATCCTCCACAGATCCATCCATCCATAGATCCATCCATCCATCCACCCATCCATCCAGAGATCCTTCCATCCATAGATCCGTCCATCCATCCATCCACTCATCCATCCACAGTTCCCTCCACTCATAGATCCATTCATACATTCATACACCCATCTATTCATCCATCCATCTCACTGCTCATCCATCCTTCCCTCCCTCCCTCCCTCCCTCCCTCCCTCCCTCCCTCCCTCCATCCAACAGATCCCTTCATCCATAAGTCCACCCATCCATCCATCCATCCATCCATCCATCCATCCATCCATCCATCCATCCATCCACAGGTCTCTCCATCCATAGATCCATCCACCTGTCCATCTATCCATCCATCCATTTCTCCCTCCCTCCTTCCCTCCCTCCCTCCATCCGATTCCTTCATCCATAAGTCCATCCATCCATCCATCCATCCATCCATCCATCCATCCACAGATCCCTCCATCCATAGGTCCAACTGTCTATATATCCATCCATCCATCTATGCAACACATACTGACTAGAGGCCTGACATGTGCCAGCCACTAGGCTAAACACTGAGGGAGGCTCTAACTGGAGGAGACAGGCTAACAAGCCAATGGTGTCAGAAGTGTGACGACAGCAGTGACAGATACACATGGGTAGTGCAGAAGAAAGGACAGGGGAGGGGCCCACTGAGCTAAGCCTTGCAGGACTACTGAGGATTAGTCGAGTCTGAGAAAAGGGGAGTAGAATCAGGGGAGGTAATGCAGTTCACCAAAGAAGAAACAGGCAGGCAAGCGCCGAGGTGGAGATGTGTGAGATGATGTGTTGTCTCACCATTCTGGAGGTTGAAGTCCAAAATCAAGGCGTCACACACAAGGAGACCACAGAGCTGGGATGGGCCATACCACAGAGGCCCTCGTGGTCCTGGCTAAGGAGTGGGGGTGCTATCCCAGTGTGCTGGGAGTCATGAAGCATGGATGGAGGCTCACGAGGTGGGGGGATGTGTAGTTGGGGTTTTGCTTGCCAGCTGCCTGGCCTTGCTTGAATTCCTTGTCTACTTTGTATCTGTCACCTGCGGATGCTCTGCCAATCAGGCAAAGCATTCAAAAGAGTGCCTGGTACACAGTTAGCAGTCAATGAACATTAGTCGTCGTCATTATTATTATTATTATTATTATTATTATTTAGAGGCAGGATCTCCCTCTGTCGTTCAGGCTAGAGTACAGTAGCATGATCATGGCTCACCACAGCCTAAACTTCCTGGGCTAAGGCAGTCCTTCTGCCTCAGCTTCCCAAGTAGCTGGGATGTCTGGTGTGCGCCACCTTGCCTGGGTAATTTAAAAATTTTTTATAGACATGAGGTCTTGTTATATTGCTTAGACTGGTCTTGAACTCTTGGGCTCAAGCAATCCTTCTGTCTCAGCCTCCCAAAGTGCTAGAATTACAGGCATGAGCACACACAGATATGCACAGACACACATATGGACACACACGAACACACAAAGATACACACAGACACACATGGACATAGACGCATATATGGACACACATTAATACACACCGATACAGACAGGCACACAGGACACACACCGACACACGGGACGAACACTAACATAGACACAGACACACATGGGCACACACAGACACACACATGGACACAAACAGACACATACACACAGACCTACAGGGACACACAGAGACACATGCGCACACAGATACACACATGACACACACAGATACACACGGACACACAAAGACACACCCGCACACCAACACACACAGACACACACACAGCGACCCCTTTGGGCGGGGCTGGAGGCACCTTCAGAACCCTGAGGCTCTCGTTGGCTTCCAGGCCTCGGCTGATCCTGGTGGCGCCCTCGTTGCTGATGTCGTTCCTGCTGACGTCCAGGTGGGCCAGGCAGCTGTTGAGTCTGAGCAGCTCCCCCAGGGCCTGCGCCCCTTCGTTCCCGAAGCCGTTCATGGAGAGGTTCAGCTTTGTGAGGGTCACATTTCCCTCCAGGGAGAAGGACAGTACCACATCAGGGCTGCGTGTGGCTGTTTGACCAGACGGGCTGACTTTGACCCCTGATGGCACCCTGTGCTCGATGGGTCCGGGCCCTCCCAGCAGGGCTCTGTCTTGGCTACTCTGGAGGCTTGCTCCCTTTGGCTTCTGGCCATTCCCCACCCCCTCATTAAACTGCCCGCTTGTGGGGTCCCCAAAGAAGCCACCAGGCCTCAGCAGATAGGACTTCTATTTCAGCGTGCACCCAGGACTTCTGGGGAGATGACACTCTGCGGAGAACCTGACGAGAGCTCAGCATGCCCTTCCCAGCAGCGACCCTGAGGAAGAGGCTCGTGAGGCAGGACAGGAGGCCCTAGCCATCCTCGCCTGTGCTCACCATGCCACCCTGGAGAGTGCCTTACCCGGAGACCGCTGCACAAGGCCACAGCGCCCCGCGTGTGAAAGTGGTTCCAGCTCAGATCCAGCGACTCGAGCCCCACGTTGATGGCTGGAGAGGAGGGAGTCGGCTCAGTGCCCCCATGTCCCAGGGAACCCTTTTCAGAGTTAGCAGCCACCCATGACATCGGGGATGGGACCACCCAGTGATCATGCCACGTGAAACAGACACATTTTTCCAGTTATTCATTTAAGCACAAAGGTGTGAGATGATTCCTCATGCTGGCAAAGACGCAGTGAAGTTTCCCACTTACGTATTGCAGATGGTAAGTTAATCACTGTAGTCGATTTGGCAAACATGACCGGATCACAGATTTATTTTCCCATTAAAATGTGTAAATCCCATCACACAGCTCTGAGACTCTACCCAAGAAGACAGTGCGACATACAGATGCGCTGCATACTCGAAGGTGTTTCTCGTGGCATTGTTTGGAGAAGAGAGAATGTTCTGGGTGGTGGAAAATTATGCATTGCAATGACCAGGGCCCCTGCAGGACGTCCCTAGAGCCTGTGTCACACAGGCAGACTATGACGGACATGTGTGTTACGTCCTGGGATTCTTTGTCATGAAGAGCCCCAGGAGCTGTGGGGATTCCAGAACTCTCCTGAGAGCCTTGGGGACACAGTCCCAGGGAGGCATCAGGCCTGTCGAGAAGCTGGGTTTGCACAGAAATCACATGTTTTTTGGACCCAAAGATGCTTACATGCTCCATAGGGCTGGGGACATATCCTATTTAACACATTTAAACACATTATTGTTGTTACTTTTTAATTTATTTTATTTTATTTTGAGTCGGAGTCTCACTCTGTATTCTAGGCTGAAGTGCAGGGGCAAGATCATGGCTCACTGCAGCCTTAACCTCCTGGGCTCAAGGAGTCCTCTCACCTCAGCCTCCTGAGTAGCTGGGACTACAGGTGCATGACACCACGCTTGGCTAATTTTATTTTATTTTTTATGGAGATGAGGGCTCACTATGTTGCCCAGGCTGGTCACGAACTCCTAGGCTCAGGTAATCCTCCCACGATGGCTTTCCAAAGTGCTGGGGTTACAGGCGTGAGCCATTGTGCCTGGCCTGTTGTTACTTTTCTTTGGGAAGGGTTGTAATGCTGAAGATTCCCTCAGAAGGAGAGTCTGACGTCCTCTTGACCCACCACTGAGTGGCAGGATTCACCTCTAGGTCTCAGTCTCGGAAAATGTTTTATATTGTCTCATTTTCAGGGGCTGGCACTGTGTCCTGATCATGCTGCTCTCTGTGTGAACTCCCAGGGTGCATTTTTGGGAAAGTGCATGGTGCCCTCTGCAATCTGGGGAGCATGCTGTCTCCAGCCTGCATTCTCTCTCCCTCCTCTCTGCTCACCCTTAGTCCCTTACTTAGGTTGTACCTTGCACGTCTGCATCTCTTAAATGTCCACACACTTTAAATTCTAATTCTGAGCTCACTGATCTCACTGCTGAGTAACTCTAAGCTCTAGAGCACCGACCTGACATCTCCATACAGGGCTCAGATGGAACACAAATGTTACCTGGCTGACACGGAAACTAGACTCCCAGTGCTGTCCCTCGATGGCTGTCACTCCCTGGGTTTTCCCTAAGTCAGTGACACCACCAGTCAGCCAACAGTGGAAGCTGAGCAACCACACTTTTTTTGTGTGTGTGTCAGAGACTCACTCTGTCGCCCAGGCTGGAGTGCAGTGGCATGCTTGTGGCCACTGCAGATTTGACCAGCCCTCCAAGTAGCTGGAACCACAGGTGCATGCCACCAAGCCCAGCTAATGTTTTTTGTTTATTGTAGAGATGAGGTCTCGCCAAGTTGCCCAGGCTGGTCTAGAACCCCTGGGCTCTGGCAATCCTCTTGTTTAGCTCCCCAAAGTGCTAGGATTACAGGTGTGAGCCACCACGGCCGGCTAAAAATACTTTAAAAAGGGAGATTCAGCTCTGATAGGTGACCCCTGCTCCCCTCTCCCCGCATTGGCCCCCTCCCTCCATGGGGCTCACCCAGCATCTGTCCCAGGTGCTCTCCAGCTACATCTGAGAACTGGTTGTGACTGAGATCCAGGCTCTTAATTCGGTAATTGTTCTAGAGAAGCAAACAGAGGAAAGAAGGGTTACAAAGATCTCCCCCATCTCAGGGCAGTGTGATGGGGGCTCCCATGAACCAAAAATTAGGCAAAAACCATTTCCTGGCCATTTTGTGTTTCACTGTTGATGGCTGCAGGGAGAACTTGTGCCATCCAAGCAGCCCTACCACTTGCTGTGGCTTTTGCTGGGCTTGGCGGGGTCTACAGTTCCCCTGCGCTCCCCAAGGCATGCAAGTGGTCTCACTCTGCCTGTCCGTGGCAGCCCCAGGTGGTCCAGGGACATCGCCCATGGGGCTGGGCTGCACCCCGGCTTCTTACCGACAGGGCTTGGCAGACCAGCACCGCAGACTCTTCCTTGAAGTTATTTCCTGTGGGAAGGGTAGGGTGTCAGGGGTGCACTCCAGACCATGGCACCCCTGCCCCCCTCACTGCCCAACCCTGCCAGCTCTTCCCTTTGGAACAATCAGACATAGAAAAGGTAGCTGGCTGGGCGCCGTGACTCACGCCTGTAATCCCAACACTTTGGGATGCCAAGGCAGGAGGATCATTTGAGTCCAGGAGTTCAAGATCAGCCTAGCCAACATAGTGAGACCTCGTCACTACACAAAATAAAAAATTAGCCAGGTGTGGTGGCTCACACCTGTAATCCCAACTACTCGGGAGGCTGAGGCAGAAGGATTGCCTGAAGTGACCTGTGATCATGCCACTGCACTCCAGCCTGAGCGACAGAGTGAGACCCCGACTCAAAAAAAAAAAAACCCACAAAAAACACAAGGTGTCAAGTACTTAGAATGAATATTACATGGGAACAAGGAATCAAAAGAAAACAAGACCACTGTGTACCATCTCCCCCAACCTTCCCTTCTCTCTCTGCCATGAAGTTCCAGGAGCTGGAACAACCTGGGTACCCAATGGCAGCACCAATCCCTAATGTAGAGCCTAAAGCCTGTGACTAAAAAATGTGCTAAACCAAGTCCAAGTGGCAAAGGTGGGACCAGGGAGAGGAGGATGAGGCACTTGCTGTGGATGAAAATGCAAGGGATACCAAAAGACTCAGTAACCAAGACAATGAATAGCTTAATACAATATTTTATAAAATCAAAATTAGTGCAAAATTGTCTATGTTGAACAAGATTTTACTTTTTTTTTTTTTGAATTGGAGCCTTACTCTGTTGCCCAGGCTGGAGTGCCATGGCACACTCACAGCCATCCCAGCGTCAACCTGCTGGGCTCCGGTGATCCTTCCGTTTCAGCCTTTCAAGTAGCCAGAACTACAGGCGCACACTGCCACACCCAGCTAATTATTTATTTATTTATTGTGGAGACGAGTTCTCGCCAAGTTGCTGAGGCTGGTCTCGAACCCACAGGCTCAGGCAGTCCACTTGCCTCGGCCTCCCAAAGTGCTGGGATTACAGGCTGAGCCACTGAGCCCGGCTACAATTTTAAATAAAGACAGGAAGCCGGGCTCGGTGGCTCAGCCTGTAATCCCAGCACTTTGGGAGGCTGAGGTGAGTGGATTGCCTGAGCCCACGGGTTCGAGACCTGCCTGGGCAACTTGGCAAGACCCCCATCTCTACAATAAATCAAAAATTAGCCAAGCGTGGTAGCGCTCGCCTGTAGTTCCAGCTACTTGGAAGGCTGAAGCGGAAGGATTGCCGGGGCCCAGCAGGTTGACGCTGGGATGGCTGTGAGTGTGCCACGGCACTCCAGCCTGGGCAACAGAGTCTGCAGTGGGTCGAGGCTGGGTCGAGGCTGCAGTGGCCGGGAGTGGCCACTGCACTCCAGTCTGGGCGACAGAGTGAGACTCCAACTCAAAAAAAAAAAGAAAGAAAGACAGGATCTGGGCTGGGTGCAGTGGCTCATGGATGCTTTGGGAGGCTGAGGCAGGAGGATCGCTTGAGCCCAGGAATTCAAGACCAGCATTACGATGTTATTTACTTTTTGGTATCCCCTTACAATTTGCAACCAGCAAGTGCCTCGCTCACCTTGCTCTGGTCCTGGTCCTGCTGAGCAGCACAGAGCATTGGTGATTTCTGGGAAGCACATGGCACAGACACTTATTCCAAAATTTTCACCTTTGAGCTGTTAATGATCCTTGTATCTCTAGCACCTAAATAGTACTTGGCACAAAACAGGTATGCAATAAATGCCTACTGGGTGAATGAATGAGTGAATGAATGCATTCACCAAAACATAAATGCTTGCTAGGTTGTGTCTGTTAGTAGTCCAATAAAATGAGATAATAAGCTAGTCAAGCAGGGCATGGTGACTCACACCCATAATCCCAGCACTTTGGGAGGCAAAGGTGAGAGGGTTGCCTGAGTCCAGGGTTCACGACCAACCTGGAAAACTTGGCAAGACCTTGTCTCTACAATAAATCAGAAAATTAGCCGGGCATAGTGGCATATGCCTGTAGTCCCAGTTACTTGGAAGGCTGAGGTGAAAGGATCACCTGAGGCCAGCATGTCAAGGCTGCGGTTGCCATCAGCATGCCATTGCACTCCAGCCTGGGTGACAGAGTGAGACTCCAACTCAAAAAAAAAAAAAAAGCTAGTCAAAGCATAAAGTTAGGTGGTCAGTTATTATTAATCATTGTGATTACTAATTAGGTGATTATTAGTTATGGTGTTTTCATCAGTGTTTACAAATAGCACAGAGCTGGTTATAAGGGAATCATTTGGGAAGTTTGATAACATACAGATTCCAGTTCTTCCTCCAAAGATTCTGATTCAGTAGCCTGGGATGGGGTTGGTTGAGTAATTTGTATTTTTTGCAAAAAGCTTTCTGTAGATTAACATGTGGTAGGAGTCTTAGCCAATGCAACTAGAAAAATCATTAGGAGCTATAAATATTAGAAAGGAGAGATAAAACTCCCATTATCTGCAGGTATGATCACTTATCTTAATAATTCAATAAAATTAACTAATTAGAACAAATAAGAAAATTCAATAAAGAAATTGCATATAGGATAAGTATATAAAAATTAATAGATTTCAGACAAGTAGTAATAGCCAATTGACAATTAGTGATAACCAATTGAAAATGTAATTTAAAAAATTCTGGTTGGGCGTAGTGGCTCATGCCTATAATCCCAGTACTTTGGGAGGTCAAGGCTGGAGGATTGCTTGAGCCCAGGAGTTTGAGGCCAGCCTGGGAAATGTAGCGAGACCTTGTCTCTACAAAAAAATAAAAATAAAAAAATTAGCTGGTGCATTCCTGTAGTCCCAGCTACTTGGGAGGCTGAGGGGGAAGGATTGCTTGAGCCCAAGAGGTTGAGGCTGCAGTGAGCTGTGATCCTGCCACTGCACTCCAGCCTAGGCAACAGAGTGAGACTTCTACGCAAAAACAAAACCACAACGACAAGACCCCAAACCCCCAAAAACCATGTGTTCACATAAGGTGAAGTGATAAGAGACCTAGATATAGATGTAATATGAGATACACAAAACATATAATAGAAGAAGGCTATAAAATATGGTAGAATATAAGAAACAGAGAAAAACTATGTTTTTTTTTTTTAAAGATGTGGAGTACAATTCAGGATTAGGTATACTAATGGTCATCATACAGGTAAAGTTTGGGCCTCCCTTTGGTCCCCACGTTGCCTGGTTTGAGGTCAGGTACCCTTAATGATGCTGTGTCCCCCACCCCTCAATCCCAGCAGTGTCCCGCTACTGCCAATTTTCTTATAGTATTAGAGTAAATGTTCAGGTTCACTTATGAGTGAGAACATGTGATACTCTGTTTTTTGTTTCTGTGACAGATCACTGAGTATAATAGACTCTAAATCCATTCAAGTTCCTGCAAAGTCCATGTGTTTGTCCTTCTTTATGGCTGCGTAACATTCCACTGTGTATATATACCATCAGAAAAAATCTAATCCAGTTTTGATGGGCAATATGGTTAGTTCCATGTTTTTGCTATTGTGAGTAGTGCTGCAATAAACATGCCTGTGCAGGTATCTTTTTTGTAGAATGATTTGAGTTCCTCTGGGTATATTCCCAGTAGGGGGATTGCTGGGTCATATGGAATGTCAATGTCTAGTTTTTTTAGAAATCAACACACTTTGTTTTCTAAAGAGGTTGCACTAGTTTGCATTCCCACCAGCAGTGTAGAAGTGTTCCTTTATCTCCGCATCCTCACCATCATCCTTCGTTGTTTGTTTCATCAATGATGGTCATTCTTACTGGGGTAAAGTGGTATCTCAATGTGGTTTTGATTTGCATTTCTCTGATTAGTGAGGCTGAGCACTTTTTTATGTGTCTGTTGGCGGCCCGTATGTCTTCTTTTGAGAAGTGTCTATTCATGTCTTTTGCCCACTTTTTAATGGGGCTGTTTTTTTCCTTTCAGCACGTTTGTGTTCCTTGTAGATCCTGGATATTAGGCATTTGTCAGATATACAGTTGGCAAACATTTTTTCTCATTCCATGGGCTGTCTCTCCGCTCTTTTGATGGTTTCTTTTGCTTTGTAGAAGGTTTTCAGTTTGATGAAGTCCCACTTGTCTATCTTGTCTCTTATGGGATGGGCACTTGAGGTTTTGATCAGGAATTGGTTGCCAGTTACAATTCCCATAAAGGTGTTTCTTGCATTTTCTAAGGTTCTTATAATTTGAGCTTTTATGTTTAGGTCTTTGATGCATTTAGAATTGATTTTTGTGTATGGTGATAGGCAGAGGTCCTGTTTCAATCTTCTGCATGTGGTCAGTCAGTTTTTTCAGCACCATTTACTGAATAGTGGTTGTTCGTGGAGGCTCTTTCAAAGATGAATTGGTTGAGAATTTGAGGTTTTGGTTCCAGAATCTCTATTCTGTTCCATTGGTCCATACGCTTATTCTTGTACCAATACCAGGCTGTTTTGATTATTGTAGCCTTACAGTAAAGTTTAAAGTCTAGAAGTGTGATACCTCCCACTTTGTTTCTTTTGCTAAGGATTGTTTTGGCTATTCATGGTCGTTTATGTTTCCATATGAATTTCTGTATTGTCATTTCCAGGTCTGAGAAGAATGATGTTGGTAATTTAATAGGTACTGCGTTGAATCTGTAGATTGCCTTTGGTAGGGTGGACATCTTGACAATGTTGATTCTTCCTATCCATGAGCATGGAATATTTTTCCATTTGTTTGTGTCTTCTTGGATTTCTTTGAGCAGTGTTTTATAGTCTTCATTGAAAAGGTTTTTCACTTCTCTGGTTAGGACGATGTCGAAGTTTTTCATTTTTTGTGTGGCTATTGTGAATGGGATTAAACCATGTTTTAAATGATGAGACTCAATATTGTGAATATGTTGATTCTTTCCTAAATTAATCTAGAATATTATCTAGAACCTCAATCAAAATCCCAACAGATTTTTTCCAAGATGTGGTATCAAACTCCTGGGCTCAAGGGATCTTCCCACCTTGGCCTCCCAAAGCACTGGGATTACAGGCATATGCCACTAATCCTAGTTCAGGAAAATATTTTTATAATACTTAAATAGGAAGCAGTGTTTAAGCAAGACTACAAAAATCAAGTTAATAAGGAAAAAGACTAATACATTTCACATCATTAAAAGACACAAACTTCCCTACAAGAAAATACCATAAATAAAGCCATATATAACTTTCTGACATTCAAGTATGAATATTTATAATATGTAAAGAATGCCTAACAGTAATACAAACAGCCCAATGTAACAATTGACGTTTTTCCATATAAAATTCCTTATGAAAAAAAGGGCATTTATAGAAGAGGAAATAAAAATAAAAATTAGCATCTGAAAGGATGTTCTATTTCATTAGTAATAGAATGTGCAATAGTAATAAAGTAATAATAGTGATTATGTCCTAAGTACAGTTCTAATTGTTTTAGATTTTAATTCACTTAATCTTCACAACCACTGTCTGACGTATGTAATATAATTATCCTTAATTTATAAATGACAAAATGAGATTTGGGGCTTGAATCCACACACTGTGACCTCACACCCACATTTTTTTTCTTTTTTTGAGTTGGAGTCTCACTCTTTCGCCCAGGTTGTAGTACAGTGGCATACTTCAGTGTTGACCTGCTGGGCTCTAGTGATCCTTCACCTCAGCCTTCCAAGTAGCCGGAACTATAGGTGCACATTACCACATCCAGCTCATTTTGATTTATTGTAGAGATGAGGTCTCACCAAATTGCCCGGGCTGGTCTCCCACCCGTGGGCTCAGGCAATCCACTCACCTCGGCCTCCCAAAGTGCTGGGATTACAGGCTGAGCCACCAAGCCTGGCCAACACCCACACTTTTAACCACTGTGATTCACAAACAGCAGACAATTCACTGGTAGAATTGTAACCTGGTACATCTTCATAAAGGGAAATTTGGAAATCAATTTATAACTTCACAAAAATAGAGACATCTTTATATTTAGTACTTCTGCTCCTGGGTGTCTGGAAATACAAGAACATGTGCCCCAAGGATGCGTGTACAAGAAAGTCCTTTAAAACATTAATTTAAAGATAGAAAAAATTGAAAATGACCTCAATTCCTTCCTCTCTCAAATAGGGAGCATGAAATAAACTATACTATATCCATAACATGGATTACTCCCCAGCAGTTCAAGGGAATGAGAACAACCTATTTGTTCTGATATAGAAAGAAATCCAAGCTATATGTAGAGTGAAACAAGGGCAATTGGAGAATACAACTTGACATGTCATAACGTTCACATTCAAAAATATACACTCTCTTTCTGTATTTTCTCGTAGACACTTTTAAGCCCTTCTCTCTTTCTGAAGCACTTTTCCACGATATATTCAAGTGTAAATTTCTTTTTACATGGCTCACTTAGGACTTGTGAAGAATCCCGCATTGGAAAATTCATCAGTTCAGGTGACACGGCAGCTGCAATTTGTTCAAACGTCGCTGCCCATTCATTCTCCTCCTTCTGAGCTCCTGTTAGCTATGTGGAGTCTACTCCTCCTTGGATATTATTTTATCTTTTACGTTCTCTAGGTCTTTATATTTCTATGCTGCAAAGATGGCCAGTGTGCTCTTCACCCATGCTATTCACCTGCGTTCATTCCAGTGAGTATCTCTTCTTCATTTCTAGAAATTCCTGCAGGGAGTAGCAGGTGGAGAGGTCCTTTTTTTTTGAGTTGGAGCCCCACTCCTCCGCCCAGCCTGGAGTGCAATGGCACGCATGCTCATGGCCACCCTTGTGTTGACCTTCTGGACTCCAGTGATCCTTCCACCTTAGCCTTCCGAGTAGCCAGAACTACAGACGTGCGCTACCATGCCAGGCTATTTTTAAAAATTTTATTGTAGAGATGAGGTCTTGCCAGGTTGCCCGGCCTGGTCTCAAACCTGTGGGCTCAGGCAATCCACTCGTCTTGGCCTCCCAAAGTGCTGGGATTACAGGCTGAGCCACCACGCCCGGCCTTGAGAGGTCTTTTTAAAAACAGTGATTTGGGCAACCTTTCGAGTCCCCTTCCACTGTGGGAGCTTTGCTGTCCTCTTAATAAATCCTGCTTTCTAAACAAATCACCAAAAATCCCCAATGATTTATTCTTTTATGTTTTATTTACTTATTTTTCTTTCTTCTTTTAAAAATTTTTTATTTTCAAGATGTGCGGTACAACTTGGTTAGATACACAAATGTTCATTTATTTATTTTTATGTTCTTAACAGTACCGAATACATTTTATGGTTGGGTGCAAGATGTCTCTGTTTGTCATCAATGCCAGTTAATGAAGGACAGCTATTTGGCTTGCGTGATAAATTACTGTTGATACACTATCTATATCGCTAGATGTAGATGGTCAGTGGAGTCTATGTCCTTTTCCCCGCCCTCTTACCCCCTTTCCCCCTCATCCCCCTCATCGCCCAATACCCCTGGTGTCCTTCTCTGCCTCCCTGTCCATGAGTTCACCTGAAAGCTTCAGGTTCCAGATGGAAGAGGTATTTCTCTCCAGGAACTCTGAGATGATTCTGGCCCCTTCCAAACCAAGGTTATTGTCGGAAATATTCTGAAGGCAAGAAAACACTTATGTAAAAAGCCCTCATTAACAAATGACAACGGATGGGGTTTACTTGAGGCCTGCGTTGAGGGAGGGGACTGTGGGGAACAGAGTGGAGGCACTGGGTCCTTCAAAGGACGAAGAGGGGAAGCAGGGCACCTGGCCTCCCCTGGCACCCACTGGTTTCTCTAGTGCCTTCTGAGAGACCCTCAGCTGGTCTGTTTTCTGAAGTTGGCTCCAAAGACTCCCTCCCCTGGAGCTTCAGATAAGCACATTATTTTGTTTGCTTGTTTTGAAACCCAAGACAAAAGACAGCTTCATTTATGGAGTTTGGCAGTGAAACAATTGACAAATGAGTTTAGAGTAAATAATCATTGTAAATTCCATTCATTGATTCAGTAAGTAGACCTCCTTTTGAGGCTGGTGGGGAAGTCTTTTTAGAAACCAGACATTATTGCCTTAATTGGTTTTTCTGCCTTTTCTTTTAATTTCCTTCTGTGATGGTAAAATACACACAACATACAATTTATTATCTTAATCTTTTTTTTTTTTAAAGAGACAGGGTTTCACTCTGTGGTCCAGGCTAGAGAACAATGGTATGATCATAGTTCACTATACTCTTGAACTCGAGGGCTCAAGTGATCCTCCCACCTCAGCCTCCTGAGAAGCTGGGGTTGCAGGTGTGCTCTATCACGCCCAACTAACTTTTAAATTTTTTGTAGAGATAGGGAGGGTCTTGCTATGTTGCCCAGGCTGGTCTCGGATTCCTAGGCTCAAGCAGCCCTTCTGCTTCAGCCTTCCAAAGTGCTGGGATTACAGACGTGAACCACCACGCCCGCCCATCTTACCCTTTTTTTTTAGCTGGAGTCTCACTCTGTTGCCTAGGCTGGAGTGCAGTGGCACGCTCACAGCCACCGCAGCCTCAACCTGCTGGGTTCAGGCGACCCTTCTGCCTCAGCCTTCCAAGTAGCTGGAACTACAGGTGTGCGCCACCACGCCTGGCTAATTTTTTGATTTATTGTAGAGATGAGGTCTTGCCAAGTTGCCCAGGCTGGTCTCAAACCCCTGGGCTCAGGCAATCCTCTTACCTCGGCCTCCCAAAGTGCTAGGATTACAAGCGTGAGCTACCACGCCCCGCTCTATCTTAAACATTTATAAGGGTAAAGTATTTTCATATTGTTGTGCAACCATCACCACCTGCCACCTCCAGGCACTTTGTATTTTATGACATTATCACATGTCTTTATTTTCTTTAAGAAAAACTCACTTGATGGCAACTATAAGAGGGAAATGCAGCTACTTGGGGGCTTATAGGTCCAGATAGAAATGGTTTCTTAGGGTTTCCTACAGCTACAGGGAACACAGCCACCCATCCCCCAACCCCTCTCGTGTGGTCCTCCTCTGAGAAGCCATGTGTGGAGGTCAGGCGCCTGCAAGTGATGGCAGACAGTCTGGAGGTGGCCAGGCTGGGCCCCTGGCGCATCTTGAATGGCCTGGGCAGCGGGCACGTACCAGCTCCTGGAGGTAGTAGTTCTCCTGTAGCATCTCTACCAGGCTCAGGACACCCTCCTCTGCAATGCTGCTGTCTTTCAGCTCCAACCTGAGGACCGATGTGTTAGACTGCAACCGGCAAGGGGGCGAAAGAAAGACACAGATGTGGTTGGTGACCCAACCTGCTCCCTGCCCACCCGGGGCCAGCCATGTGAGTGGGTGTGGGATGCAGACTGGGGGCTCTGCAGGCATGGAAGGGACAAGGGAACGAGCTAGGACAGTGTGGTTATTTGGGGAGAATTTAGAACAGAGTCCTCAAAACAGCTGAGGCCCTGAAAAGTCAGAGGCACATGGATGAGCTATTTCGCCCAAGGTACGGTGAGACCTACTCCAAGGTTAAGGAAAACATACATTTAATAAGGGCGTTTAATCATCAAGACTCTTGCAAGGAAGCCCTCTGAAGTGTTGACATTGCTTTCTCCGGTAGTCTTTCTTCTGGTTTGGGCTTAGGTCTTATCTGATATCCTCATTTCAATTTGAATTGATTTATTATTACAATTAATTAATTAATTATTGAGGGGGGTCCCGCTCTGTTGCTCCACCTGGCTTCGAACTTCTGGGCTCAAGAGACCCTCCTGCCTCGCCTCCTGCGTAGCTGGGACTAAAGGTGTGAGCCACCGCACCTGGCTCGGGTACCCTCTTTCGAGGCGGAGCCTCACTCTGCCGCCCAGGCTGGAGAGCGCGGCGGCACAGTCACAGCCACCTCGGCATCAACCTGCTAGGCTCTAGTCATTCTTCCAAGCAGCTGGAGCTACCATGCCCAGCTGATTGACTGATCGATTGGTTGTAGAGATGAGGTCTCGCCCAGTTGCCCAGGCGGGTCTCGAACCCGCGGGCTCAGGCCATCCGCTCACCTCAGCCTCCCAAAGTGCTGGGATTACAGGCTGAGCCACCAAGTCTGGCCGGTACTCTCTTTTAAGGGGAGGCAGTCTCGAGACAGTTTGGAAGGAACTCGATTTACATCTTCAGTGAATATTTACATCCAAGCCAGTCTGCATTCCCACTGGGAGCAAGAGGAGAAAGAGGAAAGAACTTGCATTGCAGCATGACGAACTGGGACTAGCTTTAACCAAAACTTTTATTCTTCCCTTCCCCATCTTGTTTCCAAACAGAACAGACACATATTTGGATTTGGGATACATGGTCCTGAGCATTTTCTTTTTTTTTTGAGTTGGAGTCTCACTCTGTTGCCCAGGCTGGAGTGCAGCAGCATGCTCCTGGCTACTGCACCCTCGACCTGCTGGACTGAGGTGATCCTTCGTCCTCAGTCTTCCAAGTAGCTGGAACTACAGACGCGTGCCACCATGCCCAGCTAAAGTTTTGATTTCTTGTAGAGACGAGTTGCATCAAGTTACCCAGGCTGGTCTTGAACCTCTGGACTCAGGCAGTCCTCTCGCCTTGGCCTCCCAAAGTGCTGGGATTCCAGGCATGAGCCACTGCGCCCGGTGGATTTGTGCATTCTCCAAGACCACCAGGCAGTGACAGGAACAGCAAGTGGCGAGGCGCCCGAGTGCTGGTTTCTCCCTCTGAGTGAAAGGAAACCGTGAGAGATGAAGCTACTGCAATGCAGTATGGCACCCCAGAGCTCTAGGGAATGCCCTCCAATCTCAGCTTTCAAGAGTGCACAAAACTCTGCCCTGTTCAAAGGCAAGGGCGAGGGCTCAGCTGGGCTCCCCGCTAGGCGCTATGGAGCAGAAACGTAGGTTGAATAACCCTTGCAGAGTCACCCTGGGGACTGGCAAGTTCTAGGAGGAAGTAGCAGACTCTGTCACCAGGTCCACCTGCACTCATGCCACACAGGGAATGGCTGGGAAAATGAGAATCGACACTACAGTTCCCCGGCCCTCCGCTCCAAGTGCAAAGGCATGGTGCTAGGGGTTGAGGGAAACACACAAGAATGAAATAGGAACATGTGAAAAGTTTCTCAGTACAAAAAGCAAACAAAAGTTCAGCCCTCCAGAGTGTCACAGCAATTCATTGAGTCCTAGAGGGTCTCATTCTCACTAACTGTTCCCCACGAAGTTCATGGGTGACAGCATTTTCCCAACACCCCCGGGTCCATCCCTCCACCCTCCAGACCATTCAGGGTGGCCCTATTCCTTCTCGGTCTTTCCTCCCCATCCCCAGAAAAGAACACAGTCTCACATTTCATGAGACTTCTTCAGGAGCACCTGCTCAGTGCAGATGCTACCATGTTTTCAAAAAAGAATGAGTGTGTGGCGGGAGGGGACATGACAAAATATGACCATGTATCCCACAAAGACACTGTTCAACGCCACTGGGGGCTGCCATGCAAAAGGAATGGCACGCAGGCCGACCCCTCTCATCTTTATAAGTTACTCTTTTTAAAAAGAGTAGCCTAACCATTGAATGAGGAACTTTCATTCTGGTAGTGAACACAGTGACACCCTCATCCGAGACCCCCAGGGGAGGCTGAAACTGCAGATGGACTGAAACTTCAATATCCTATGCTCTTTCCTATACACACATACTTATGACAGAATTTAACTTGCAAATTAGGCACGGTAAGAGATGAGCACCAATAACTAATAATAAAATAGAACAATAATAATAATAATACATCATAATAAAAGCTATGTGAATGAGGGGTCTCTCTCTCTCTCTCTCTCTGTCTCTGTCTCTTTCTCTCAAATATCCTATTGTACTGGAGGTAACGAAAACCATGGATAGTGAAACGTGGATAAGCAGGGGACTGCGGTATATTCTGGCAACCAACAATGACAGTGTATGTCAAGCTTCTTGGAGACCGCCAAGTATTTCATGACTGAGCAGCTATGGAAGCATAAGACTGCCTTTTCCTTCCTTGTCCTCTCAGACTTCTGCTCACAGAGCCAGGCTGACTCCATCTAGCTGAAGCTTGTCTCCGACTGTCTCAACCCTTCTGCAGCATCTCCTGCCTCTCAATCACTCATTCTCTATGTGATTCACAAACTCTCTTTCTTCTTTCAGGTCCTTTTGAAATAGCACGTTAAGAACTCTTTCTAGCCGGACTTGGTGGCTCATGCCTGTAATCCCGGCACTTTAGAAGGTAGAGGCAACAGGACTGCCTGAGCCCAGGGGTTCAAGACCAGACTGGGCATCTTGGCAAGACCACGTCTCTACAAGAAATCAAATAGTTAGCTGAGCTTGGTGGCGTGAGCCTGTGGTTCCAGCTACTTGGAAGGCTGAGGCAGAAGGATCGCCTGAGCCCAGCAGGTCACGGCTGCGGTGACTGTGAGTGTGCCACTGCACTCCAGCCTGGGCGACAGAGTGAAACTCTGACTCGAATGCATGAATGAATGAATGAATGAATAAATAAAGGTGAGCTTGTAGTGGGGCCCCAGGCTGGTGTTTGGTTTGCATCCTTGCATGAGTGCTTGGGCCTGGCCACTTTTCCTGGGCCCAGGGGCTGGCGCCTTTGTTTCCTGAATAGGAAAGAGAGTCGACTTCTAAGGCCCAGGTCCCAGCAGCCTCCTTCCAGGAGCCAAAGGGGAGTCCAGGCCTGCTGGGGACATTGACTCGCAGTCAGGCAGAGCCCAGGCCGGGCACAGAGGTTGCTACTTAGGCTCCACCGAGGGCCCTGCGGAGTCTCAGGCCGCTGCCCTGTCCCCTTCCAGCAGCATGCTCACCACCAGGGCTATGGCAATGGCCTTGGTGCCCTTGGGGCCCAGGCCGTGGTGGTTGAGGTTCACATAGGAATCCTCCATGTTCCGGAGGAAGTTGGAGACGGGCACAACGCCCACCAGTTTGCAGGCCTCCAAGTACAGCTCCCGCTGTCCAATGGTGGAAAACTTCTCGGTATCTGCAGAGAAAGATGGGGGTGGGAGTTGGATTTCTTTTCCACCGGCCTTATCTTCTCTCTAGTCCCAGGCAACATTGGCCTGTGACTAGGGTCCCCATTGCTGGAGTGTCTATCCCTGTGAGTACGCGCTCCAGAAGCCAACTCCAAACCGGGAGACCAGTTAGCGGTGGGAGAGGGAGACCCTGACTCCAGAAAACCCTCGTGGAACACCTCTCTTTGAGCAAGAGATGAAGCCCGAGGCTGCAGGCCCTAAGCCTTCCTGGGAGAAATAAGCAAGGGGCCTCACCCCCTGCCCAGGCCGGCCACATCTGACGCTGGACATGCAAAGGCCCAGCCTCCATCCAACCCTGGGCCACTCTGAAAGACCAACAGTGTCGTCAGAAAGCTGATGCCTTTTGATGGTTGAGGGAGTCCACACGTCACTTTCCAGTTTTGCTAGTTCAGTTTTGGGAACCATGACCGAGGCTTCACCAAGGACTTGGAGATGTGCTGGCTGGAAAAGAGCTCGAGGGGGACAGCGTGAGTGTCTCAAGGTGGCCAGTCAGGGAGGACGGAAAGACCCCCAACTCAGCAGGAAACAGGCATGCCTGTGTTCAAACGGGCTTTCCTCTGTCAAAGATTTTGTGTCATTTTTCCCACAAAAACTGTCTCCCCCACTTCACCAATGACAATCTAGCCCCAAACCACACACAACTGGTCAGTATTAAAACCAGCCAGCAGCAGGGCCCTGCCTCTCTGCTCCAGCCCCGTGGACCCTTACTCCTTAGGCTAGAGCTGCCTGACTGTGGATAACAGCATTGGTCTCCCTGGGTTCTGGGTTGCCCACAGTTGTACCCTTCTTCGGTAGGTCCAGCCTATGGCGGGGCTTCTGGGGCTTCTGCTTCTGTTTTTCCTTCAGAGTCCAGAGCCTTTGGCTAACCCACACCAAATATTCTAAGGCCAACAACGGGAGCTTTGTTATGGGAAGGACAGCAGCTTTGCGGGGAAGCTGATTCTTCAAGCACAGGACAAACTGGTCTTCTCCCTGGATGGTAGGATTTCTCAGTCTTGGTCCTGCTGACGTTTTGAGTTGGATCATGCTCTACTGTGAGGGGCTGTCCTGTGAATGGTAGGATCCCAACCTGGACCCACGAGATGCTAGTGGCAACCCCACCCCCTGGTTTGCCAAATGTTGCTTGGATGCAGGACAGCCTCTGGGTGAGATCCAAAAAGCTGGGGGTGGGTGAGCACACCAGGCTTCTGTCTCTTCCTCTTCTGTAGACCAGCATCAGCTTGCCATGCTCCCCCAGACTGCTTCTCATGCCTTCCAGCACCAGCCCTGGGGCCCTGGGAGCCCTGGTGGCTAAGCCCCAAGTTTCTGTTCAGGATAGTGTTTTGTGCCAAGTGCAGTCATTAGAGGTTCCTATTGGCCAAAGCAGGGATGGTCTTATGCCCGGGACTAATTCTACTCAGTTTGATGCTGACCCTTTCTGTGTTCACTTTTGTTATATTTTAGGGGCAGCTTGCCACAGTGTCATCCCTTGCTGTGGGGATGAGTGTGGGATAGTCACCGAGATGCAAGGTGGCCACAGAAGCACTCGAGGGTCCTGCAATATGGAGCATGGAAGGCCACCCATCAGCGTGGGCACACCCGGGATCGGCTGACGTGGGCTTGGCTTGCTCCTGGTTGTCTTGGGCAACTTGTCTGATCTCTTTATAAAACCTCGGCATCCTCTTCTGCTAAACATGGGCAATGATGCCTACCTCCTAGGACTACGGGTTGCAAAGGGTGCGCACAATGCCACACGTGGGAGCATTTAGAAGATCTGAAAGCCCTAGTCTTGTATTCACTTGACTTTCAACAAGCTGGTGGGAGGCATTACCCTCAGCCTGCAGGACGAAGATGCCTTTCTACCCCAGGCCCCTGCAGGACACCCGTTGGGAAAAGCCTCCGAGGACCCAAGAGGAACGGGGCAGCTGTTTCCAGAACCCGGATTTCCCCAGCTTCTGGATGCTGGCAAGCCAGTTGCCTGCACCTGCAGGCGCCCGCCCTCACCTTCGATTTCGAGGTCTGTTTCCGAACTCTCCCGGGCTGGTTTCTCCTTTCCAAGGGCTGGTGGGGCTTCGGCCTCACAGTAGAGAGCTTCGTCACTGCTCTGCAGTGCTGGCTCGGTTCTGGTCTCATCTGAAAGAAACACTCAACTCCTTGTTTCTGGGATGAAACCTGCCCGCCTCTTGGCTGGAACCTGTCACCCCCACCCCCGGTCTCCTCTTCCTTCCTCTGTGTTCCAGGTCCCAGTTGCAGCCTTGGTCCCCCCAGTGTCAAGCCCTGCCAGGGCGACTCTGCCCTACAAGCCCTCCCTCCCCCACAGTGCTGCCTCCTGGCTGCCTTACCCGTGGGACCCCTTGTGCTCCTGGAGGTGGGCTGCTCCTGCCTGACTCCCTGTGGGGGCCTGCCCCTGGCTGACCCTTTTGTTATCTGCTCGAGTGTGCTTCAAGGCCTGCTGTAACTCTTTCAGGTGATGCCCAGGCCTCTTCATCGTCAGACACAAGTGGGGCAGGGGAAGGCAAGGGGCAGGGTAGGTAGCAGCTTGGGTCTAACGGAAAATAAAATGGACCAGGGGCAGTTCCAGGCAGCAAGAGAGAACCTGATTCCTTTTTTTTTTTGAGTTGGGTTCTCACTCTGTCACCCAGGTTGGAGTGCAGTGACATGCTCACGGCCACCACAGCCTCGAGCTGCTAGGCTCAGGTGATCCTTCCGCCTCAGCCTTCCGAGTAGCTGGAACGACAGGCATGCACCACCACACTCGGCTAATTTTTTTGATTTACTGTAGTGATGAGGTCTTGCCAAGCTGCCCGGGCTGGTCTCAAACCCCTGGGCTCAGGCAATCCTCTTGCCTCCACCTTCCAAAAGTGCTGGGATGACAGGCGTGAGTCACCATGCCTGGCCAGAACCTGATTCCTAAGAATTTGATCTAGCTTCTCTTCCTCCCACTCCAACTTTGATTTTAAGACTGGGAAGAAGGAGGGGGTTTGAAAACCCCTTGGGCTGAAATTAATTGCTGTGATTAAATCCAGTTGTTGGTTTGATGAGACGCTGCGAGAGCAGCCATTCTTTCCTCATACCAGGGCCCTGCACTGGCTAGATGTGGTTCTTCCACTGCTGGTCCACGTGACCAGACACGGGCTCCTGCAAGCCACACACATGGTCTAGAGCTCAATCTTTTGGCACCAGTAGAACTCGGTAGTTTGGAGAAGCCATGGTGTGCCTCTGTTGGAGCTTAGCTGACCAACTTTTGGGGCGGGGTGAGCGTCTGTGGCTGGGGTCCCAAGATTCTAGGATGGCAGGGCTCCTGGCAAGTCTATGCAGGCCTGTCCATTCTCAGTCCATGTTTGCAGACCCAGGCCCCCACACTCATCTCCCAGCCCGCGGCACGAGGTCTGTGCGATGTGAGGTGTGAGTACCAGCAGCGGCCTTGGAGACAGCAGCTCGGTGGCCGAACTGCAGGCCGCCCTCGGAAGAGGGATGAGTGTCTGGGTCTTAATTGCCTGACCAAACAATTTTAGAGTACCGTTCACCCAGTGGAATACTGGTAACTAACAACTGGTTCTCCAGAAAAAGCAATGACACCCAAAACATCCTGATTGACAGTGTTAGTCAATTCATGTGGTATATATAGACCCAATGCCATTGATTTCAAACCACCAACGTGACATCGACCTGCCCACATGTAAAACTGGCTAGATCCGGTATGAGCCAGTCAGCACTTCCTGCCCCGCCCAAGCCCTGAACCCAAGTCAATGAACATGATGCATCCTCCAATTCTAGGGGGTCCCAGGTAAGGAGAGAAGTGGGCTTCAGGGTCCTAGTGATCACCGGGTGTGACATTGTGGCAGCCGGAGGGGCTGCGTGGTGAGAGATGGGGTGCTTTTCACCTTTGGTCTCGGGCTCAAGAGGCTCGTCACTGTCCATGGTGCCAGGACCCTCTCGAGGGCTGCTGCCAGCTTCTCACCACCCTTCAACTGCTTCCCTTGGAAGCCCAACTGCCCATTCACCTCTCTCTCAGACTCTGCGTGGGCCCCGCCCCAGGGTGAATCCCAGGGGACCTGCAGCTACCCTTCCCTCCCAGCAAGCCCCGGGGAGAGTGGGCTTTGGGGGGATGAGGACATGCATGGATGTGACCCCAGCTCCTTTTGAGAGAGGCCACTACCTCCCCGGCTCATCCAGGAGAGTGGGACAACTCTGTTCCCAGGGGCCCCGTGGAAAGGACGCCCACCCACCCCCGACTTTGTGACTTAGGAGCGCTTTTATTTCATCTTCAACATTCTGTGACTTCATGCAGCCATTGTGACCCAAGGAGGGGGGATCTGGTAACAGCAGGCCTCCCACCCTCTTGGTGGCTCTGACAGTCACCTGTTCTCATATCTCCGCTGGGGCCAAGCCCCTGCTTGGCTGTGAGTGTGCAGGTGCTGTGGGAGGGCCTCTCAGCCGTGTTGTGTTTCTCTCTGAGTCAGGATCCAACTCAAGTCCCTCAATCAGGTGACCGTGAAGAGCCACCATGTTCTTCTCCCAAGACGGCAGTGCTTCAGCTGCGAAGTATGTCAGTGATGGGTGAAGTCGGTTTCCTTTCACCCAGCGCTTCCTCTTTTCTTTCCCCCCTGGGAGAGTGTCCTCGACCTCGGAGCAGAAGATCAGAAGTAAAGCATGACAGACGTATGTTCTACCACTACAGTTTGTTGCAACCAAAGCAGTGTTCAACCCGAACGACTGGACTGTCTGCCCTGAAACCACTCAACCAGCATTCCCGCACAGGGTCATTTCTGCATGTCTTGGAGGTGAAGTTCAACTGCAGTTTGTCGCCAAGAGAATCTGGGGGCATGCTTGTTCCTTCTCAATAAGCTTTCAGCACATCGACGGTCAGGTCAGTGACTGGAGGGCCTGGGCCCATGAAAACCCCTTTTTTTGCCATGCAAAAGGAGGAAGATCTATACGTTTGTGCAAGGAAACATGGTTAGAACCAGACATCCAAAGAAATGTGTACAATTGAGATGTTACTTACTCCTTCAGGCACCCATTCTGACAAACGTTTATTGAGCACCTACTGTGTGTAGACACTAAGACAGGTACCCTTGTGGGGAGGGGAAGCAGACATAGTTAAGACAGAGCCCTTTCAAGGCATGTGTAAGACAAGACAGAAATTGACAAGGCCATCCTAGAGTAAGGATCCTGGGCAAATATTTTTGGAAGTGGTTCTGTTCAGATAAATAATTTCAGTCCCCCTAAATTAGCACGGCAGCACCATGTGGGTGGCCCAATATCATGTGGTCCTTCAAAGGATACCAAACAGGCCAGGGTGAGTGATCATTTCCAAGGATGATCAGGTAGATCTGAGTCCTGGAGCTCCTCAGGACATCTGGTCAACCCCAGGCTGGCGCAGAGAATAAGAGAGCATCATTCAGAGAGAGAGGGACCAGGTAGGATGTGGGTTCTGGTCCAGGCTCCAGGTGCTCTGCCTGGACAGTGCCATCCAGTCTTAGGTACTGAAGGATGAGTTGGAAAAATGTGGGGGAAGGTACTCCAAGCAGCCACTGGCCAGGGGCATCCAAGAAAGTGAGCAGCCCTGGAAATTGAGAAAGGCCGTGAGGGAAATGCTCGGGAAGTTCAGGGGAGGGTGCGGTTTCTTCATGCTGGACCTTTCGTGGGCTCTGGACAAGCAGAGTCTGGGGAAAAGGCATTTCCGAGAGTTCAGGGTGAAACAAGACAGTGGAGTCCAAGGCTGGCATGGAGCCTGTGAGAAGGAGTAGGGAAAGGGGAGGCCGCGAGAGCCAGAATGCCAGGGATAGACTCAAACACAATTGAAAGGGCAATAGGAAGCCACTGAAGATTTTTGAACAGGAGAGTGATACCATCAGAGATTTTCTTTAGAATGGTGGCAGCAATTTTCTTTTTTTTGAGTTGGAGTCTTGCTCTGTTGCCCAGGCTGGAGTGCATTGGCATGCTCATGGCCACTGCAGCCTCAACCTCCTGGACTCAGGCTATTCTTCCACCTCAGCCTGTCAAGTAGCTAGAACTACAGGTATGTGCCACCACGCCTGGCTAATTTATTTGATGTATTGTCCAGATGGGGTCTTGCCAAATTGCCCAGGCTGATCTGGAAGCCCTTGGCTCAGGCAACCCTCTTGCCTCCGCCTCCCAAATTGCCAGGATTATAGGCATGAGCCACCACGCCTGGCACAATATTTCTTTTGATTTACATAGAGTAGACTTCATTCTTTGTGGTGTACAGTTCTATAGGTTTGACAAATGCATGAAGTCCCATATCCATTCAAAAGAGTTCCAGCACCCTAAAAAGCCCCTCATGCTGCCCCTTTATGGTGAGTTCCTCCCCCTGCCCAGGCCCTGGCAACCACTGTTCTGTTTTCCATCCCTATACCTTCCACCCTTTCTAGATCATGTAAGTGAAATCATACGAGGTGTTTTTTTCATGTCTAGCATCTTTCACTTAACAGCACGCATTTAAGAGTCACCATGTTGTTGCCTGAAGCAACAACTACTTTTTGTTGCAGAGTAGTATTCTGTTAAGGGATGTAGCAGGTGCATAAGAGACAACTCTGGAAAAATAAAAATGTTTAAGGACCACAACTTAAAAAAATTATCTTTAAAATAATAACAGGCCAGGTGTGGTGGCTCAAGCCTGTAGTCCTAGCACTTCGGGAGGCCAAGGTGAGAGGATTGCCTGAGCCCACAGGTTCAAGACCAGACTGAGCAACTTGGTGAGATCTCATCTCTACAATAAAAATGTAAAAATTAGCCAGGCGTGGTAGCATGTACCTGTAGTTTTGGCTACTTGGAAGGCTGAGGTGGAAGAATTGCCTGAGTCCAGCAGGTCAATGCTGGGGTGGTTGTGAGCGTGCCACTGCACTCCAGCCTGGGCGACAGAATGATACTCTGACTCAAAAACAAAACAAACAAACAAAAAAACTCCAACAAAATTTCTGCATTACAAAAGGGCATCCCTTTAAAAATTAATCTTCTTATTTGGAAATAATTTTAGATTACAGAGGAGTTGTAAATATAACAGAAAGCGCCTGTGTACATATTACTCAACCTACCCTTAGGTTAACATCTAATAAGCCACAGAAATAAACTAAGAAGTTAACATCTTACAATGCTACTAACTAAACTACAGACTGTATTTGTATTTTACCAGTTTCCTTACTAAAGTCCTTTTTGGTGCCAAGATGCCACATGGCATTGCTTACTGTGGCTCTGTCATTCTCTTCCAATCTGTGACATTTCTCATCTGTCTTCATGTTTCATGACCTTGACACATCCAAAAAGTACTGCTCAAATATTTTGTAGAATGTTCCTCAAATTTGATTTGTCCAATGTTTGGCCATGATTTTTGGGTAGGTTGCCCCAGAGTTGGCACCCCCTCCTGAGTGCATATTAGGGTATGTGATGTCAAGATGTCTCATATCGATCACTTGGTCAAGTTGGTGTCTACCAGCTTTCTCCAATGTAAAGTTACTATTTCCCCTTGGTAATTAATACATGTTTGGGGGTCAGATACTTTAAGCCTCTGCAAATATCCCATTTTTGCTTAAACCTTTGCCTACTAATTTTAGCATCCATCAATGGCTAGTGCCCCAACAATTACTGTGGTGTTCTCATGGTGGTTTTCTATATTCACAATTCTTCCACGTTTATTAATTGGAACTCTTCTGTCAAAGAGAGTTGTCTCTTTCCTCCATTAATTTGTTTACTTGGTTGTTTATATCAATAGGGACTCAGGGATATTTATTTTATTCTTTGGGTTACAAAACAATACTCTCATTTATTTTACCGTTCAAGTTCCAACTTCGTCCATGGGAGCCTCGTCAGTCGGCTCCTGAGACCTTTTGACATCCCCTTTCCCCTTGTTTTTCGAGTCCTTCCTTACTTTCTAGCACCACAGAAATCAATTACTTTTCCAAGGAGAATGGTATTTTGAGACTCAGATCAGGGAGTTGGTGTGTTCATCGCCATGTGGTCCCTGCTTTTATCTCTTTTTGGTGAAATGTATCTAGGAAATATAAGTGTGTCCATAACACACTTCTATCTCTCTCTGTCTGTCTCTGTTATCTATCTATATCTATCCATCATCCATCCATTCATCCTTCCATCCATCAACTATCTATCTATCTATCGTATGTTGATCCATATCCATCTTTCTATCCATCATCTATCTATCCTTCTGTCTGTTCATCCATCTATCCATCCAATATCTACCGATCCATCATCCATCTATCTAACCATCATCTATTTTTCTAGCCATCCATCCATCATCCAACCATCATCTATCTAGCCATCATCTATCTACCTTTATCTGTCTATTCATCCATCCATCAGTCTATCTGACTGTCTGTCTGTCTGTCCATCTATCTATCTATCTATCTATCTATCTCATGAGTCTACACTGATACCTCTATCCCTAATCTAGCACCACATGATTCATTTGTACCTTCTCCTTTTTGTATTTGTCATTTCTTTCTCCTGGCAAGAAACCCAGTTCTCATTTTCTCCCATGTATCTACTTATTTGCTCATCTCTAGTAGGCATATAATGTAGTTTCAGAATTGCCAAACCATACCCCTAGCTGGACCATATGGACTAACTAGAGCACAGTATACATGGAGTTCTTTTGTTGTTTACGCTTGTGGTATCCAGTCAAAATACGTTTTTCCCCGAAGTGATTTAGGCTAGCTCTTTCTTCCCGTTTTCTCCAGTGGGTTTTTGAACTCATTTGTAATACAGTTGGATTCATTTGTCACAGTCTGTATTTTCTCCCCACCCCCACCTCTTGGTTGATTTTACTTTGATTTACATAGAGTAGACTTCATTCTTTGTGGTGTTCAGTTCTATAGGTTTGACAGCTGCATGAAGTCCCATATCCATTCAAAAGAGTTCCAGCACCCTAAAAAGCCCCTCATGCTGCCCCTTTATGGTGAGCTCCTCCCCCTGCCCAGGCCCTGGCAGCCACTGTTCTGTTTTCCATCCCTATAGCTTCACCCTTTCTAGATCACGTAAATGAAATCATACAAGGTGCAGTTTTTTGGGTCTAGCATCTTTCACTTAATGACATGCATTTAGAGTCACCCATGCTATTGCCTGAAGCAACAGCTCCTTTCTGTTGCAGAGTAATATTCTGGGATGGATCCTTCACTCATGGAACAACATCTTCATATTTCCCCTTTTTTTTTGAGTTGGAGTTTCACTCTGTCGCCCAGGCTAGAGGGCAGTGGCACACTCATGGCCACCACATCCTCGACCTGCTGGACTCAGGCGATCCTTCTGCCTCAGCGCTCCAAGTAGCTGGAACTACAGGTGTGCGCCACCACATCCGGCTAATTTTTAAAAATTTATTGTAGAAACAAGGTCTTGCCAAGGTGTCCAGACAGGTCTCAAACTCTTGGCTCAGACAATTCTCTCACCCCTGCCTCTCAAAGTGCTGAGATTACAGGCATAAACCACCATATCCAGCTCATATTTCCCTTTTTTTTTTTGGTGATTGTGAATAAAGTGGCTAGAAACATTCACACACAAGTTTTTGTGAGAACATAAGCCTTCGTCTGTCTTGAGTAAATACCTAGGAGCTGGATTGCTGTGGTGTATGATGGTGTGTGTTTATTCTTATAAGCAACTGCCAGTGGTTTTCTAATGCACCATTTTGAACTCTCCCAGGAATGTGTGAGGGCATCAGTTGCTCTACATTCTGGCTGATGTTTGCTGTTGGTTTTTGTTTTGGCTCTGCCATTCTGGTGTAAAGTGTAAAGGTATTTCATGGTGGTTTTCATTTGCATTTCCCTAATGGCTAACGATGCTGAGCACCCCTTCCTATGCTTATTTGCCATTCATACATCTTCTTTGTTGCTTGTTGAGATCTTTTGCCCGTTAAATTAGGAAATTATGTTGTTTCTTCTTCTTCTTTTTTTTGTTTGAGTTGGAGTCTCACTCTGTTGCCCAGACTGGAGTGCAGTGGCCGCTCCCGGCCACCGCAGCCTCGACCTGCTGGGCTTCGGCGATCCTTCCGCCTCAGCCTTCCAAGTAGCTGGAACTACAGGCGCACACTACCACGCCTGGCTAATTTTTGGTTTATTGTAGAGATGAGGTCTCGCCAAGTTGCCCAGGCAGGTCTCGAACCCTTGGGCTTAGGCAATTCACTCACCTCAGCCTCCCAAAGGCGCGAGATTACAGGATGAGCCACCGAGCCCGGCTTCTTTTTTTTTTAAAATAGAGATGAGGTCTTGCTATGTTGCCCAGGCTGGTCTTGAACGCCTGGGCTCAAGTGATCCCCCCTCTAAAATGCTGGGATAACAGGCATGAGCCACCGTGCCTGGCCAGGTCATTTATTTTCTTATTGCTGAGTTTTGAGAGTTCTTGATATATTCTGGATATAAGTCTTTTGTTAGAAATGTGATTTGTAGGCCGGGCTCGGTGGCTCAGCCTGTAATCCCACGCTTTGGGAGACCAAGGTGAGTGAATTGCATGAGCCCGCGGGTTCGAGGCCCACCTGGGCAACTTGGCGAGACCTCATCTCTACAATAAATCAAAAAAAAATTAGCCGGGTGTGGTAGCGCACGCCCGTAGTTCCGGCTACTTGGAAGGCTGCGGTGGAAGGATCACCAGAGCCCAGCAGGTCGAGGCTGTGGTGGCCACTGCACTCCAGTCTGGGCAACGGAGTGAGACTCCAACTCAAAAAAAAAAAAAAGAAATGTGATTTGTAAATTTTTTCTCTCATCTGTGACTTGTCTTCTCATTCTCTTGACAAAGTCTCCCACAGAGTTAAAGTTTTAGTTTAATAAAGTCAAATTTTGTCAAAACTATGAAGATATTACCAATTTTTTTCTTTTGTGGGTTATGTTTTTGGTGTCATATTTAAGAACTCTGCTTAACTCAAGGTCATGCAGTTTTTCTCCTGCGCTATATTCTAGAAGTCTTATCATTTTAGCTTTTGCATTTAGGACTATGATTGTATCATTAAAATATACATAAGTTAAAACTGACCATTTTCACTGTTAAGTGTACAGTTTCGGCTGTACTAAGTATACTTATAATGTTGTACAGCCATCACCCCTATCTATTCCAGAACTTTCTCTATGGCCCACTTGCAGTTTTTATATAAGGTATGAGGACCAGCTTGAGATTCATTATTTTGCATATGGACATTCAATTGCTCCAGCACTACTTGTTGAAAAAATTATTTTTGTCTCCACTTAATTGTCTGTTCACTATTGTCAAAAATCAGTTGAATCAGTCTCCTTTTGGTTTTGTTATGGGGCTAGTACTTCAGAAACTATATAACCAGTGGGTGTTGCCCCATTTGAGTCAACTGTTGTGCTTATGAACTACTAGTTTATGAGATAAGCCCTCAGGGTGCTGGGAGGTGGGCCCGAGGCATTTAGAAGGTGGGAGGTGAGTTGACTGTACAGTTAATCCACAGAGCAGTTGCAAAGGAGATAGTCCCAGGGGAGGAAGGGGCTGTGGTTTTGTCTTGAAATGCCTCAAAGAGAATCTCACCTGGGGCAAGGTATGGATGTCAAACATTGCGAGAGCGACAATTTACTTTTTTTTTTTTTTTTGAGTTGGAGTCTCACTCCATTGCCCAGGCTGGAGCACAGTGGCACGCTCACAGCCACCCCAGTGTCGACCTGCTGGGCTCCGGCGATCCTTCTGTCTCAGCCTTCCAAGTAGCCGAACTACAGGCACGCGCCACTGTGCCCGGCTAATTTATTTATTTATTTATTGTAGAGATGAGGTCTCACCAAGTTGCCCGGGCTCGTCTCGAACCCAAGGGCTCAGGCAATCCACTCACCTCGGCCTCCCAAAGTGCTGGGATTACAGGCTGAGCCACCGCCTGACAATTTCCTTCTTTATCACTGACATTCCTGCTGTAACACTTCTACCAATGTGAATCAAGGCAGAGGTACCCTTTAAAAATCTCATAAGCTACCATTATGTTGCACTTATAAGTGTCAGGCGCTGTTCTATGAACTATACGTGTATTGAATGCATTGCAGTTGCCCAGCCACTATGATGCTATTATGAGATACTATTATTATTCCCCCTTTACAGAGGAGGAAACTGAGCACAGAAAGGTTAAGTAGCTGGCCCAAGGCCACATAGCTAATAGGTGGCAGAGCTGAAATACAGATGAAGTCGGTCTGGCTGCAGAATACATGCTGCCTCTCTACCTTGACAATCCCCCCCTTTCTTGAACATGACAAGGTTGTTCCCCTCAAGGCAACTGCCACTCATGGCTCAGGTGACTTTGGGCTCATGTGATATGTTTCAGAGGCAGGCGAACTACTGTCCAGTGGCCAAATCTGGTCTATACTTGTTTTTATGAATAAAGCTCATTGCTCGTGTCTGCCTTCTTGCTACAAAGGCGAAGTTGAGCAAATCCTCGTTTTTATGAATAAAGTTTTGTTGAAACACAGGCATGATCAATTAGGCATTGCCTGTGTCTGCTTTTTTGCTACAACAGCACAGTTGAGCCGTTGCTGCAGAAACTCATGACTTGCAAAGCCAAAAATGTTTCTTATTTGGATCTTTAAGAAAAAGCAGTTGATAGCCTTTAGCAAAGCTGTCTATGGAAGGACCAAGGGCTCTAAGAGAAAGAAAGGAGAGGAAAGAATCAAGAAAGAAAGCTGGCAGAAACCAAAGAAACATGTTGTTATAGCTGTTATGCTAATAACAGTGCCTGGTTTTGTGCAAGGGATGCTTTTTTAAAATGGTAGTTTTAAACCAAGTCAGATTTTAAACACAGGGGGTGATCTTTGAAAGAAAGGCGTTTCAGAAGGACTATTTTATAAAGCAAAAAAGTTTGGAAAATGCAAAGAAATTCTCCATTATTCATCCACTTTTGCACGTTTGGATTTTCTCATGTTTGGTTTCCTTATGAATGGAAGCTCTTCAGAAAGTGGGATTTTTCATTACTCATTCACTCAGAATGTGGGCTAGGTGATGGGAATGAAGTAGGATCCTCATGGAATGTACAGTCTAGTGAGGGGTACGAGGTCGTAGACAGTGACAATGTGGAGCCCAGAGTGACCAAGGGTGGGACAGAAGCAAGCAGAAGGAGACTTTCGGTCCACCCTGGGGACAGGGGTGTGTCTATATGTGTCTTGCCTGGGTGATTGCTGAAGATCTGGGAAGCTTCTTTGAGGGAGGGATGTCAAGACTGAGAATCCAAGGCCCCTTAGGCAGTAGCTAGGCAAAGGCCGGGGGGGGGGGCAGGCGTAGGGGAGGACACGTGAGGCTGAGAGAATAGTACACATGAAAACCCCAAGGCTTGTCGAGGGAGTCAGGAGTGGTCGAGTGAGGCCATCATGAAGGGCTTCGATGCTACGCTTAGGAGCCTGGTTTGCAGGACAGTGGGGTTTGCAGAGAGGCTTTGTCCTGATAGGGGCCACACAGTGGAAAGATTGCCCTGGCTGTGGAAAGTGGATCGAGTGCTGGAGGGGAGTTAGCACTGGCCAGGAGTGGCTGAAAGGAGGATGGGGAATGATTGAATAAATAAAAAGAAGGCTAAACCATGTGCACTTGGGGATAGACCGGATATTAAAGAGAAAGGGGAGAAGGAAAGGAAGGGCCAGGATAACCTGGCAGATGGTTTTCCCTTTCGTAAAGAAGAGACAAGGAAGCTGGGGTGGGAGCTTTTGGAGGCTGGTGAGGGAGGGGATGGGTGCAGCCTCTGGGATGCCCAGTGGAGAGGTCCACAGGCGAAGGGACTTGTGGATCTGTGGCCCAGGAAAAGGACTTGGGCTAAATATGCAGATGTGTGAATATTATGCAGCCATAAAGAAGAGAATCATGTCCTTTGCAGCAACTTGGATGCAGCTGGAGACCATCATCCTAAGTGAACTATCACAGAAACAAAGAACTGAATGCCGCATGTTCTCACTCACAAGTGGGCCCTGAACGCTCATCACATGAGCACAAGGGTGGGATCAGCAGTCGTGAGGCACGGCTAGGAGAGGGAGGGAGGAGAGAGGGAGGCATGTGGCAACACGATGGGTACCTGGTCCACTAGGAGCGGGAGAGAGGGCCAGCTTAAAGCCCAAACTTCCCATGCATGCAGCCTATTTATGTAGTAAATCCTCACTTGTACTCCACAACTCAACAATAAAAATAAAATAATGTAGATGTGTGAGTTATCAGGATTTGAATGGTATTTAAAGCCATTCAAGTGGTGAACATTTCTCAAGGAGGGATGGCGGAGGAAGAGGAGGGGAAAAGCTGAAGGAGAAGCCCTAGGGACACTGTTGGGAAAGGAGGGTGGCCAGAGGAACAGATGCAGAGGACGGAAGACAGAAGGTCCTCTGAGATAGAAGGAAAGCAAGAAGGTCACAGACACCAGGGGAAGAGGAGCTTGCAAGAAGGGGAGGGCTGCAAATGACAGAATGTTCAAGAAACAATGAGGCCTGGAGTGTGTCCTTTCTGCAGACCCCTGTTGTCCTCAGCTGGGAAGGCCTGGGGAACTTGGGTGAGGAAGCTGTAGTGGCATTATGGTGGCAGTAGCTGTGCCCCAGGGGAGCAAGCGTGGACGAGAGTGAGGAAGTACAGACAGCAGGTGCAGATGACTCTCGAAGAAGGTTGGCTGCGGAGGGGAGATGGGGACACAGGGCTAGCTGGAGGGGACCTGGGGCTGGTGGAGGACCTCGTGGCCTAGGAGAGATTTGAGCATGTTTATTTATTTTTAATTTTTTTTGAGTTGGGGTCTCACACTGTCTCCCAGGCTGGAGTGCAGTGGCATGATCATGCCTCACCACAGCCTTGACCTCCTGGGCTCAGGCAATCCTCCTGCCTCAGCCCCCTGAATAGCTGGGACTACAGGCGAACACCACCACACTCAGCTAGTTTTTTGATTTTTGTTTTGCTTTGTTTTGCAAAGTTAAGGTCTTGCTATGCTGCCCAGGCTAGTCTTGAACTCTTGGTCTCAAGTGATCCTCCCACTTTGGCATCCCAAAATGTTGGGCTTACAGGCATGAACATGTTTAAATGCTGATGGGAAGGAGTGAATGAAAGAAGGGAGGAGGGCGAGGAGGGGCACCATCTCTGAGGAGCAGGCGGGAGGGGAACTGAGCATGCTGGGAGTGTCAGCTGCTGTGTTGGGAGAGGGGGAAGGGGTGGTGGTGGACGCTGGTCAGTGCGTTGTTGCAGCAACACAGGAAGTAGAGAGTTTACACTTGGTGGTTCTATTTTCCTTCTAAAGTTGATGGGGAGATAATCCGAGAGCAAGAAGGCGGGACAAGAGGGCATCACATTTGAGAAGAATGGTCATCGTCGGAAAGGGAGAGATGGCTACTGAAAGAGCCCAGGATTGCTGGGGCAGGTTGAGGCCTGAAGTGAGCTTGGAGACCAGCACGTGAGTGGCTCCAATCCACATGGCTGGTCATTGTACTCATTGGTTCTCAGCAGCCCAAACGTAAGCACCAAGAAGGGTGGGTTTGCTGGTCTGGCAGACATAACCCAAGAACAACAGAAGGAGAGCTGATATTGGAAAGAGAGTGATTTAAAACATGGATCATGGGGTTTCCACGTTGCACAGGGAAAGAAATGACGGCTGAGAGGAAGCTCGAGAGAGACCGAATATAGAAGTCGAGGTTCTGATGGAGTTAATGAACAGACGGAGCAGAAGTAAAGGTTGCGGGTGGCGGGGCAGAAAGCCACGAGGGGATCACCAGAGCGGGAGTGGGAGTTCCCGACACCAGAGGTGGAGCGGTACCAAGGGACGATATGTCCAAGGTGTGGCTGGGCAGGGAGTGTCTAACGTCCAACGGGAATGAGGGTCACTGTGGAGGTCATGCCAATGAACTTCCAGGGGTGAGGGTGGCTCACCCACACAGCTGATGGGAGGGCTTGCGGTCAGAAGGGAGACTGTGGGTCTTCAAGGAATTGGGAATGGGGTAGACAGGAGGTCAAGAAAGGACAAAGGTTAGGTTGGGTAAACACTGATGAGTGCTTGATACATCGCTCATTTATGAAAGCGTGAATAAGTGAGTGAATGAATGCATCAACTCAGACTCCTCTGGCACGTTCTCTAGCCATAGTCTTAAGATTCTCAGGGAAACACTAGGCTCAGAGAAGCCACGTTACTGGGAGGACAGGGGCCTCTGGTTACCATCAGAAATGAAGATGAACAATTCTTTTCGTTCGATTCTGAGAGGCTGTGTGTGCTCTCTAGACCTGTGTAGGCCCAACATGGTAGCCACTAGGTGCTTGTCACTATTCAGAACTTGAAATATGGCTAGTCTAAGAGGAGATGTGATGTCCAAGGAAAACACACACTAGATTTTAAAGACTTAGCACACAAGATAGAAAATAAAATAAGTCATTTAAAAATGCTGCCGGGCACGGTGGCTCAAGCCTGTAATCTCGGCACTTTGGGAGGCCGCGGTGAGTGGATTGCCTGAGCCCATGGGTTCGAGAACAGCCTGGGCAACTTGGCGAGACCTCATCTCTACAATAAATTAAAAAATTAGCCGGGTGTGGTAGCACGCGTCTGTTGTTCCAGCTACTTGGAAGGCTGAGGCAGAAGGATTGCCGGAGCCCAGCAGGTCGTCTCTGGGGTTGCTGTGAGTGTGTCACTGCACTCCAGACTGGGTGATGAAGTGAGACTCCAACTCAAAAAAAAACCAAAACCTAATTTTTTTTTTTTGATAAATAGGATTTTATTGCTATCATCATCATCATCATCAGTGGCAGCTAATTCCAAGTGGTTTACTACTATCATGATTCAGATTCACAAACGGATCAGATACATATGATAACTATGTATGATAATACATATGATAATTAGTATCCATCAATCATGTGTTAAAAGTGTTCATATTTTAATTTGAAAGACTTGTAGATTATTGAAATGTATTTGTTTACCTTTCTATTTTATTAATATTTGGATGTGTATTGAAACAAAATTACACTTATAAAATATCTTGAAAATAAATGTACGGTGACTGATACCTGTAATCCCTACACTTTGGGAAGCTGAGGTGGGAGGATCACCTGAGGCCTGGAGTTCAAGCCCAGACTGGGCAACACAGGGAGACCTCATTTCTACCAAGAATATATATAAAAAATAAAGAAAAGAAATGTTGATACTAACCATGTCTATGATTTCCAGTTTGATTTCTGTGTGAAATATCTCACAAATCTCCTTTTTTGTGTCTGAGCCCTCGTTCCTAGTGTCTGTTGACCACCTCCTATTCATGGATGTCTTTGGCATTTCTGGCCCAAATGGAGCTTGTCATCTCTTGGTTGCTCCAAACCTTCTCTTCTTCTTCTGTCTGCCTACTTACTCAGGTGAAATAACTCCAGATCCTCTTTAATGCCTTTCATGTCCTTCATATTCTAAATTCTGTCCTGTCACTATTTGTGCAGCATTGTCATGTTATAATTAAGCAAGGGAACAGGCAAGATAAAGTTAAAAAACTTGCCAATGTTGTAGAGCCAATGATTGACCAAGATGGGATTTGAACCTAGCCATATTAGATTTAATGTCCTCCCCAAACATTTTCTTCTTTGCTAACTCGATGATGATATTTTTGGGAGATTTTTATATGTGGGTCAGCATTTAAAAGATGGAAAATGCATATTAATAAAATTAGAAGATTGGATTAAAATGAAGATGTGGCAGGTTCTAAGGTGCAATTTATAGAAACTATGTAATCTGCAGATATTTTCTTTTTTTTATCCTATCTTTTATTTATTTTTTTATAATTAATCAGTATTTTTTATTATCGTTTTGTGTGGTACAGTTAAGGGTTAGGTGTACAATTACGTTTCATTCAGGCACCCTGTTGATAAGAGGTGTTTTCCCAGTCCTAGACAGATATTAGCTACTGTTAATCCCATCCCCCCCCATAATTTCCCAGTACCGTCAGTCATTTTCTTATAGTATTACATTGGATGTTCAAGGTCCATTATATGAGTGAGAACATGTGATACTCGGATCTTTGTTTCTGTGAGAGGTCACTCAGTATTATAGACTCAAGTTCCATCCAGGTTGCTGCGAAATTCATGATTTTGTTCTTTTTTATGGCTGCGTAGTATTCCATCGTGTATATGTACCACATTTTTTTAATCCAGTCCTCTTTTGATGGGCAGCATGGTTGTTTCCAGGTTCTAGCTATTGTAAACAATGCTGTGATAAACATACGTGTGCAGGTATCTTTTTAATAGAGTGATCTGTGTTCTTCAGGGTATATTCCCAGCAGGGGGATTGCAGGGTCATATGGAAGGTCAATTTTTAGAGCTTTCAGGAATCGCCACACAAAACCTAATTTAAAAATGCCGATGATATGTTAAAATACGAAATTTTTGGATCTATGGGGTTACATAAAACATTACTTAAATTAATTTCACTGCTTTGTTAACTTATTTATTTTTACTTTGTATATGAGGCTACTAAAGTATTTTAAATTACACGTGTGGTTCAACGTTATGTTTATTTGGGCAGCATGGTTCCCAGCCTTGGTCAGTGGCATCTGCAGTCCTGAAGGAAATATTATGCCACCCCAGTATCACACATGTTCAACCAATAAGAGAACAGAGACAGCCAGCCTGTTGAAATTCCATATATTTTATGCTTTTTCTCTTTGTGAGATAGGGTCTTGCTCTGTCATCCAGGATGAAGTACAGTAGCACAGTCTTAGTTCACTGTAACCTTGAACTCCTGTGCTCAAGTGATCCTCCCGCCTCAGCCTCCCAAGTAGCTGGGACTATAGGCAAGTACTCCCACGCCCTGCTAATTTTTAAATTTTGCTGTAGAGACAAGTTTTTGCCATGTTGTCCAGGCTGGTCTCAAAACCCTGGCCTCAAACGATCCTTCCACTCAGTCTCCCAAAGTGCTGGGATTATAGGCTGATACATACTTTTTGTCATAAGTAAAATTTGAGCTCTCAAGGGCTTTGGTTTCCTCTATACAGGAAATGCCCATGGAAGAGAACATTTTTTTTTTTTTTAGTCAGAGTCTCAATCTGTTGCTCAGGTTGGAGTGCAGTGGCACACTCCCGGCCACCGCAACCTCAACCTACTGGGCTCAGGCAATCCTTTGCCTCAGCCTTCCAAGTAGCTGGAACTACAGGCATGCTCTACCATGCCCAGCTAATTTTTTTATATATTGTAGAGACAAGGTCTCACCATATCGCCCAGGCTGGTCTCAAACCCGTGAGCTCAGGCAATCCTCTTACCTCTGCCTCTCAAAGTATTGGGATTATAGGGGAGTCACTGCGCCCGGCCAAAAGAGAACATTTTGTGAAACCTCAAAGTATTGTGAAACCTCCCACTTGTAGATAGGTTCTACACCCTGGAAGCCACACTTGTGATGAAGGTAGGTGTTCATCAGTGTTATCACAGTGGGGGTGAGTTGGGGGATTTATCCTATCCTTCTTGGTGGAATGTTTCTGACACAATGAGGCTGGGGATGGTGCAGATTGTGCTTGTACTTTTCCTTTGACTGGGTCAGCCTGAGGGGGCACGTCTCCAGCCAAGTCTCCTTGGAATCTGCCGCTATTGACTTGCTCGGGAATGTGACATGACCACTTGGAGGGCAGGAGCTTTATTTTGGCCAGGGATTGTGGAAGAAGATCCTACGGTGACAGCGGCCAGAGCTGTTTTTTGCCCACATTCAAAAAATATAATAGTAAAGAATGAGAGCTTACCCTGGGTCAGGTACGATGAAGAAACTGAGGTTCCAAGAGGTTAGGCAACCTAACGGACTCCAGGGGTGAGAAGTGGCCGAGCCAGGATCTGAACTTGGGTGGTCTAATTCCAAAGCTCGTGATCCTGGTATCGCCCTCCACTGGATCCAACACAGCTGGTCATGCATGGATCAGGAAACAAAAAGAAGCCCGGGCATAAAACATTACTAAAATTCCTGGCCTCAGGAGAAGCCTCTGAAAGAACACGGGCCAGTTGGCTTGACACAGGGCGACCCACACATGTGAATGGAATAACCCACTTGAGGCTAGACCCTGTAGCGAGGGCCCCAAACCATAATCAGAGTAACCAGGGGAATGTTGAAGGATCTCATCTCAGACCTGCTAAATGAGAACTCTGGGAACAAGGCCCAGACATTTGTATTTTAGAAATATTTTCTCAGAAAATAAGGGAAGCATTACTTCACAAAACGCTAAACAGAGTCTCTAGGTAAGTACCTTGACTTAGGGTCTGATTTGGAACTCAGACTTCTGGGTAACTACTGGTACAAAATAGTAAAAAGAAGGGTTTACTTGAGCCACGTCAAAGAGTGGTCCTGAACTTGGGGGCTCCTTAGGTGGGTCTGACATTTGTGTGCCAGTTTCTAAGCGCCTTCCCAACCCTCAGGCTGCTGGGGCCTCTGCCTGTCTCTGGCAAGGGGAGGAGTGCTGTTGCCTGAAGGCAGACATGGCTGCCTGGAGCGAAGGGTAAGTAGTGGGAAGGTCATGCTACTGACCCTCTCCTTCTTTCTCCTCTCAGCCTTTCAGTGTGACGATGTACCCAGCTGGTCCAGGATCTGGTGACTCCCCAGAGGGCTTCCCTGAACAGCAAAGGCTCCAGCCACAAGTTGGAAATCACACAACTCAGACACTGGGTACTGAAATGGGGTGTATTATACAGTCCTTCCTCCTTCAGAGAGTGGTTGGGACAGAAGATGGGGGGAATTGGGAAAGAGAGACTTAAAGAATAGCACCGAAGTGATGGAAAAACTTCAATTAGTGACATATGCTTTGTTCAGCCCGTCAACAAAGGCTTATTTGTCCCTACTTTTGTCCCCACTAGGTGCCTGCACTGTATTAGGCACTGCAGAGATACCTCAAGGTAAATAAACCACTGGACAGAATTGGTCCCTGACCTTTCCCTGCTCTGCCTTCCTCCTTCCCCTCCCTCCCTCCCTTCCTTCCTCCCTGCCTTCCTTCCTTCCTCTTTCTTTCTCTTCCTTACCAATGGAACGCCACCTTCTTTTTTCCCATTGGGAGCAGGTGGGGAAGGACACAAAATCTTACCTGCTGAAGCAAGGCTTGTTGCCTAGAATCTGAGCTGGGGAAGACAGTAGAGGCAGAAAAACGGGGCTTCTCCGGGCTGAGAATGGCTAAGTCAAAAAAGTCAGGGCTAAGCGAAGCCATGGAGAAATTCCAGCCTTCATTTTACAGATGAGGAAACTGAGGAGCCGGGAGGTTATATGTAGTCCCAAGGTGGACACCTAGTTAGAGGCAGAAGTGGGAGTAAACTGCCCCTTGAATAATACCATGGGCATTAAATTTTATTATTTTTGATTGGCAGATGTGTTCATTTATTGGTTTATCAGATTTTTAAATCATAAAATCAACTGGATGCTACTTTATTTTTTCTATGTTCCAAATCTGTTAATGTAGCAACAATTATTCATCAAAAGTCTGGATAGAATCCCGTAGTGAGTCCATCGTGACCACGTCGAGACACTCCATTTCAAAAACCCCGGCGCCGCTTTGGCGGCGGGGAGCAGAGCGCGGCCCGTTGCCACGGGAACCGGCTGCCCCCGCTCCCTGCGAGCACTCCGGCGGCTCCGAGCTCCCAATAAAGTTGTTGTTGAAGCGCGGGCGGCGGAAGCGGCAGCGGCGCCCCGAGCGGCGGCCCGGGGGCGGGCCAAGTTGTGGGCGTCCCTGCGGGCGGCAGGAGAAGCGGCGATATCACGTGGCCCGGCCGGGGGGCGGGGCCGAGCTGAGGGCGTCCGTGCGGGCAACGGGAGGAGAAGCGGCGATACCACGCGGGCCCGCCGGGGGCGGGGCCAAGCTGAGAGCCTCTCGGCGGGCGGCGGCGAGGAGGGAGGCGGGAGCCGCGGCCGGCCATGATCGCGTCGTGCCTGTGTTACCTGCTGCTGCCGGCCGCGCGCCTCTTCCGCGCCCTCTCAGGTACTGGCCCCGCGTCCCGACTGGCGGGACCCCGCCCGGGCCCGGCTCTGCGGGACTCCGCGGGGCTGGGGCGGCGTGCGGGGGGCCGGGCCTCTTGACGCCGTTCCCCTGGCAGTGGCCCGCGAGGCCCCTCCTGACCCCACCAGGCCGCTGCTGACTCCACGAGGCCGGGTCTGGCCGGCGACCCTCGTGGAATGCCCGTGCTCCACGGTTAACGTGGAGGAGGCCGCGGATGGGGCAGAGCCCCCCTCCCTGGCCCCGGGGGTGCAGAGAGGCCCTGGGCCGGCCGGGTCACTGTCCGAGGTGTCGGGCAGGGATGGCTACTTGGGGCCAAGGCGAGTTCCCCAACTCTCTGCGGGTGGAGACCGCTCGCCCTGCGAGGTCCGAGCGCTGAAGTCCTGGACGCACCTGCTCCCTGGTCAATTTCACGTTCGCCTGTCACTGCGCCAGGCAGCCCGCCCTCCTCTCCCAGCCCGGTTGAAAAGGATGCTCAGAAGTCAGGGACGCCGTTAAATGTCTCGGCTTTGAAGCTTTCTCCATTTCGAGAGATGTGGGGTGGGGGCAGTGCCCAGTTTGTGCTTTAAAAGAGAGGAGGGAGGGTTCTTCCTTTACTTTTTCATTCTCTGCCTGCACTCCCTGTTACTGGGCTTTGACGTTGTGGAGGCTTTAATGCCACCGACGGTTCCTCTCAGATCCCGCAGAACTCCCAGACTTTTCACCTGCAGTCTAGGGGGCGGGACCAAGAAGTGCTTTCTTAGCAATTAGGGCTTCAGCTGTGTTTTTTCTTTCTGGAACTTTGCGTGATGTATCGTTGATAATATGTATTTCATATAAAATATTTTAAATTTGTTTTTTATTGTGTGTTTGCTGCTGGAATGCAAGCTTAGGAGGCTAGGGCCATGTCTGTTTTATTCACTGTATCTGCGGTGCTAACTCACTGCCCGGTATGTAGTAGGCGCTCAGTGAATTCAGGAATGCCTGGTGTGTCCATACTCTTGAAGAAGGGAAACGCCTCAAAAGTATTGTTTTCAGAGAACACAGCATATTTGCTTAGCTACGTTGCTGTTGTTTCTGGAACTCTTTCATTGTCCGGAAATGGCAGTCTTAGTGATACAGTTGAGGAGACCAGAGGTTTTCAGACCAGTAGGAATCTCTGAAGAGGACCCCCTCCACCCACACATTAATGCAATCCCATTTATATTTACATTGTGTATTTGGTTTCTAGATAAGATTTTTTAAATAAAAGCATTCTGCTCCTGAAAAACAAACCACCATCACCAATAAAAAAGCCTGCCAAAATTGAAAGCTAGTAACCCCATGCACATAAATCAAAGAACCTCTGCCATTTGGTTTACATAGAGGATGTTCCAAGGGGCAGGTAATAAGCAAGTCCCTGGGACTAAAGCCCAGAAACCCAGGTCATGGGGTTAGAGCAGCGTTTCTCAGCCTCAGCACTGCTGACATTTGGGCCAGATCATTTGTTGTGGGTCTGTCCTGTGCACTGCAGTGTGTTCAGCATCATTCTTGCCTTCTAGCCACTAGATGCCAGCAGCACTGCTATAGTTGTGATGACCACAGTGTCTCTGGACATCGCTAAATGTTTTCTGAGGGCAAAATCATCCTGGTTGAAAACCACTAGTTTTGAGGGATATAAATATGCATGGGCCATAAACAAGATATTTGAACTTTCAGCATTCGAGCCATTTTGAAGTTTTTCTTGCTTTAAAAAAAATTACTGAACCCGCCTGGGCAGTGAGACCTCGTCTCTACAATAAATCAAAAAATCAGCCAGGCGTGGTAGTGCGTGCCTGTAATTCCGGCTACTTGGAAGGCTGAGGCAAAAGGATCGCCAGAGCCCAGCAGGTCGAGGCTGTGGTGGCCGGGAGCGGCCACTGCACTCCAGTCTGGGCGACAGAGTGAGACTCCAACTAAAAAAAAAAAAAAAAAAAATTACCAATAAGATAAAGCTAGTGATTGAGCATCAGCACATATATGTTACTTGTCCTGTGCTGTACTTAAATGATTTAGCACATGGGGGTTTGCGATCACCAAAACACTGTGCTTGAAATTTTGGGCTTGTAAGTTTAGAATTTTCCCGCCGGCATTCTTGCCTGTTGGCTGTCATTGTTGCGGCAGTAGCAGAGATGACAGCTGTCTCTTATTGTCAGGGTTGGCACCTACTTACATATAACCTCTGCTGTGTGTTAGAGTGGGAAAGCAGATAATGAGGTTTGTGAGAGTTTTATGCGTAGAATAAATAGCTTTGAGAAGAGGCCAAGGATTTTTGCTAAGAAGTAAACTGTCAATTTTGAGACTGCCTACTTTGAGATTTTTTCTTTTGGAACGCATGCACAGATGAGGGAATTTATAGAGCTCTTGGAGATTATGTAGCTCAAATTTCTCTTGTCCCCATTGTACAGTCAAGAGTAAGTCCAGGCCGGGTACGGTGGCTCACGCCTATAATCCCAGCATTTTGATTGTCTGAGCCCAGGGGTTTGAGACCAGTCTGGGCAATTTGGTGAGATCTGGTCTCCACAATAAATCAAGAAAAATTAGCTGGGCATAGCGGTACATGCCTATGGTTCCAGCTACTTGGAAGGCTGAGGTGGAAGGATCGTCTGAGCCCGGCAGGTTGAGGCTGCAGTGGCCATGAGTGTGCCACTGCACTCTAGCCTGGACTCTGACTCAAAAACAAAACAAAACAAAAAACAATAAGTTCACTGGACCAGGGGCATTGTTCAAGGTCAGTTTGGTTAATTTTGTTGCCAGACTATAACCTGATTCATAGTCAAGTGCTGATTCCAATGTAATGTGGTTCTTAGACCCAGAGAGTTGATGTGAATAGTAGTCTTGACCTTCACTTAAAGGGGGTGTGGTTACATGTGCCAGTCTGTGCTCTAGATTATGGGGTGGCTGTTCTTTCATTCATGCACTGGGGTATGTATCAGATCCTCACCGTAGAAATTATCTAATACTTGAAAAGCACTGAGAACAGCATATGGCATGTAGCACGTACTTTGTTCTGATGACGGTGCTGGGCCAGGCACTGAGGTGGGCGGGCTCAGAGCTGGTAGGGTGGTGAGCCAGCTGGTGTGGTTCTTGTCTCCTGGGGCTTATGTTCGAGCTGGGAGGGGTGGGTTGGGTGATGTTGGCCTCTTACAACCTGGTATTTTGGCTTTCCCCTTAGATGCTTTCTTCACATGTCGAAAAAATGCCCTCCTGGCGAAGAGCTCTTCCCCCCAGGTAGAGGGCAGCTTTGCCATGGCTCCCCGGGGCCCGGAGCAGGAGGAGTGTGAGGGCCTGCTCCAGCAGTGGCGAGAGGAGGGGGCGAACCAGGTGTTCTCTGCTGTGAGCGAGGGTCCCCTTTCAGACAAGGGACTGGCTCAAAGCAGCCTGGCACTCCTGATGGATAATCCTGCAGAACAGGATGCTGCTTCAGAGGACAAGTGGTCCGGCAGGCAGCTGAGTGACCTGTGGGCAGCAGAGAACCTGGCCGAGCCTGTCCCCGAGGTGCCAGGAGAGGAGCCACTGCCAGAGGTCGAGGGCCTGGTGTGGGCAGCTGTGCCTGTGCAGACAGGCCCCCAGTATGCAGACTGTGCTGTCCTCCCTGTGGGTGTGCTGGCCACAGAGCAGTGGGAAGAGGACCCCGCGGTGTTGGCCTGGAGCATAGCGCCTGAGCCTGTGCCCCAAGAAGAGGCTCCCGATTGGTCCTTTGAGGGCCTGGGGCAGCTGCAGCCTCCCCCGATGGAGATACCATACCATGGTGAGTCTGGTGACTGGCAGAGGGGCCAGGGACACAGGCCGTTACAGGTGTGGGCAGAGCTGTCACTGGAGAGAAGGTTCCCTGGTGGGGCGCTCTGCCACTGCATTCTGTCTCTGAGAATCTTATAGGCTGAGTTCTAGAGGGGCCTCACGGGCCATCTCGTCCAGCCCTGTGGTCCACAGATGAGTAACCATGGTGCAGGGAGGTGGCAGAACATGCCAGAAGTCCTGCAGCTGGGTCATAGGAGGACTGACCCTTTTCTGATTCTCCACACTGTTGTTTCCTGGAGATGGCCCGGAGCTCTCTGGGTAGGAGTGGCAAGGTCGTGGGCCCCTGTTCTCTGCCTCAGCCAGGACAGCTCCAGCTTGTTTGTGTTTGTTGTACACTGGGGTCTATTCATGTTTGAAGAAGGAAGAGTACAGTAGCCCACAGAGGTGTGAAGTCCAATCTGCTTCCATGTACTCTAGGGGAGACGGGGATACAGTGTGGTCTCAGCCCCACAGACTTTTAGGGGTCAGAAGACACCCATGGCTGAAATGACTCTAGAAATGTCACCAAGTGGCCAGGTGCTGGTGGCTCAAGCCTGTAATCCCAGCACTTTGGGAGGTGGAGGTGTGAGGATTGCCTGAGCCCAGGGGTTGAAGACTAGCCTGGGCAACTTGGTGAGACCTTATCTCTATAATAAATCAAAAAATTAGCTGGGCGTGGTGGCTCATGCCTCTGGTTCCAGCTACGTGGAAGGCTGAGGTGGAAGGGTTGCCTGAGCCTAGCGGGTTGAGGCTGCAGTGGCCGTGAGTGTGCCGCTGCATTCCAGCCTGGAGCCTGGACAACAGAGTGAGATGCCAACTCAAAAAAAAAGAAAAGAAATGTCACCAAGCTCAGGTGACTACTGCCCACAGCCATCTGTGTGAGTCTATAGAGGTGCATGGGCTTATTGAAGTGAGAGGTCATCCCCTGTCCGTACTCAGGCAGCATCTACTGGGTGCAAGTCCCGGGGGGTTAGTGCTGGACAGGCCAGGAGTGTCCCCGGCTGTGGAGCTTGCCATCTAGTCTGAAGAATGTCCTTAGTATGCCACCCAGTCACCAGAATGAGGAGTGATAACAGGGAAGATGGAAAAAACTTGAGGCATCGTGTCCCTGAGTCAGGAGTGGAGGTGATACTTCTCCCCACCCCTCTGCAGAAATCCTGTGGCGAGAGTGGGAGGACTTCTCTGGCCAGCCAGAAGCCCAGGGCCTGGAGGCAGGGGATGGCCCTCAGTTCCAGTTCACCCTGATGTCGTACAACATCCTGGCACAGGACCTGATGCAGCAGAGTGCAGAGCTCTACCTCCACTGCCACCCGGACATCCTCAGCTGGAACTATCGTTTTGCGAACCTCCTGCAGGAGTTCCAGCACTGGGACCCGGATGTGAGTGCAGAGGGGTGGCGCCACCTCATGTGGCCGCCAGACCTGGGCTGCTTCCCAGGCCTTTAGAAGATGCGTTCGGCCCTGTAGTTGTTCACATGACTGGAGTCCTGTCCAGGGCTGTAGCTGCCTGCCTGATCCAGTGAGTTTCTGGCAGATGCTGAGAAGAATCCCTAGGCGTACACGTTCTAGCATGTTCTAGCACCTCTGTGCAGGGAGGAAACTGGAGGGCTTCAAGGGGCAGGACCGTCCTGGCACATGTGTGGTCTTTTCGCCTAAGTCTGAGCCCTTCTTGCTACTGGTGACTATCTGGGAGGAGCCAGCCCTGTGACAGGTCTCCTTGTGACCCTGCCTGAGGTCCACAGCAGCTTCCTATCTGGCCTCAGGGCCTGTCTCAGGGTGGGAGTCACATCCTAGCACTCTGGAGTGATTGGGTTCCTTGTCACCTTCCCAGATCCTGTGTCTCCAGGAAGTCCAGGAAGACCATTACTGGGAGCAGCTGGAGCCCTCTCTGCGCATGATGGGTAACGCAGCTCCTGGCATGCCCACGGCTTCCTCCCGATACCCTGTCCACTCCTCCTGAAGAACCATCTTTTTCTTTTGTATAATAGACCCTCAGTCTCATCTGTGAGCTAACTCTCCTATGTATGGGTGAGAAAGTCGAGTCCTGTGGTTTTTAAAGCAGTTCTGACGTATATTGCCATTCAATCCATGAAGTAACCATTGTAGAGGAACTGAGTGCTATTACCTCCATTTTACGGATGAGGCAACTGAGGTTTGAAAATTCGTGCAACTTTCTCAAAATCACAGAGCCACAAGCTAGTAGATGTGGAGCTAGAATCCAGCTTGTCTGACCCCAGGCTCCACGTTCTTCCTGGCGTGTTGTGTTGCTTCATGCCTTTCTTCCTTCCTTCTGCTTCCAGCCCCTCAGCCACCCTGTTACAACTGTAGGAACCACTACAGAGCCCAGGGAGCGGCGGGGCAAGTGCTCCTCTTACTGGGTGGGATCAGCGCCTGGCACCCACACCTGGCTGCTGCCACTAGCTGGAGGGATTCCGGCTTTCAGGCCGCTGACCCATCTCTGTGGGGGTTTGCTTTGCAGGCTTCACCTGCTTTTACAAGAGGAGGACGGGCTGTAAGACGGATGGCTGTGCCGTCTGCTACAAGCCCACCCGGTTTCGCCTCCTCTGCGCCAGCCCTGTGGAGTTCTTCCGGCCTGGTCTGGAGCTCCTCAATCGGGACAACGTGGGCCTCGTGCTGCTGCTGCAGCCGCTCGTCCCAGAGGGCCTGGGGCCAGTCTCGGTGGCCCCCCTGTGTGTGGCAAACACCCATGTCCTTTACAACCCACGCCGTGGTGACGTCAAGCTGGCCCAGATGGCCATTCTCCTGGCGGAAGTGGACAAGGTGGCCAGACTGTCAGATGGCAGCCACTGCCCCATCATCCTGTGTGGGGACCTGAATTCTGTCCCCAACTCGCCCCTCTACAACTTCATCAGGGAAGGCGAGCTCCAGTACCACGGGATGCCGGCCTGGAAGGTGACACGGAGAGGCTGCCGCAGGGATGGAGATGGGCTGGGGGAGGAAGGGTGTTGGCACCCAGCCCCGTGTGTGGCAGGGCCCTCCTGCTCTCCTTAGTGTGTTGAATAGCTGTGCCCACGCCTGGCAGTGAGAAGCACGAGTCCTTTGGCATAGTGGAATCCTCTCCATTTTTATCACTGTTTAATTCATAAGTAATACATAAGCACATTCTTGCTGGAATTCAAACATCGTAAAGTCAGTCCCAGGCCTCCTTTGTGCCCTGCATGCCCTGCCCACTCCTTTTGGAGTCAGGTGTTTCTTCTAGGTCTGGTGGGGGTCTTCTTGGCTGTTTTCTATGCATTGACAATGATATCTGTGTTTCTATGGTGCTGTAATCAGAATGTCCACTTGATAAGCACTTACTGTGAGCCACGCGCAGTTTTAAGCTCTTTACATGTATTAACTCATTTTCACAATTCCTGTCATTGCTTCCATTTTATAAATGAGGAAACTAAAGCCCAGAAAAGTAATCTTTCTAGGTCATGGAGGCTGCTGGGGGTGGGGCTGGGATATTTGCAACAGTGGTCTGGCTGCAGCTTTCTCACCTCAGATGCTGTGCTGTCGTTGCCTCTGGCAGCCGATAAGTAGGTGGTCAGGTGTGTTCTAGTGACATGACATGCCCCTGCCTGTTTCACTCGGCGATTTGCATATGGGTCTGTCTTGTCCCTTCTGTCCGATGAATGTTGATTACATGGATATTCCACAGTCCTCTTGGCTTGTGCTGGTTTCTGTAGATGTTGTCTGCTCTCCTTGATCCTCTGTTTTACCCTTGCGGGTCCAATTTCTTGCTTAACTTTTAGCAAGGCACAATGGAGAAAGTTCATCAAATGATTGGATGACTGTGAAGCACATTGGGATTTTGTGTTAATGAGGATATTCAGGTGCCAGCAGTGGCCTGGTTGCCGTGTGCCCAGAAAGGCGTTGACCTTGCTTGGAAGGAGCTGCAGTCCAGGAGTTGGGGCATGGGACAGGAGCCTGCGGCGTGTGTGATGACACCACTGGGTGTTGTGAATGAGAGCACTTTCTCTGAAGCCAGGCCTTCTCGAGTCTGCATCTCTGCTCTGCTTCCTTGGGCAAGTTACTGAACTTTCTCAAGCCCTATTTACGTCAGTTTACTTGGGGATGTAATGGGGCCTGCTTCAGAGGTGCTTATTTGTTCTTTTGGGTGGACTAAGTAAAATAATGTATGAAAGTGTTTTCCAGGACCTGGTTCAAAGGAAGCAGTCAGTAACGGGTAGTGGCTATTGAGATTCTTTTTTTTTTTTTTCTTTTCTTTTTTTGAGTTGGAATCTCACTCCGTCACCCAGACTGGAGTGCAGTGGCCGCTCCCGGCCACTGCAGCCTCGACCTGCTGGGCTCCGGCGATCCTTCCGCCTCAGCCTTCCAGGTAGCTGGAACTACAGGTGCGCGCTACCATGCCTGGCTAATTTTTGATTTATTGTGGAGATGAGGTCTCGCCAAGTTGCCCAGGCGGGTCTCGAACCCGCGGGCTCAGGCAATTCACTCACCTCAGCCTCCCAAAGCGTGGGATTACAGGCTGACCACCGAGCCCGGCTTATATTGAGATTCTTAATTGTGCATGGTGCTGTTAGCCCATTTTACAGTGGAGGATGTTGAACCCAGGAGGGTTAACTAACGTGCCCAAAGTTGCACAGATGTTAAGTGGCCACTGAACTCCAGATCACACATTGAACATGTGTGCCTTTCAGAGGCAGAGAGATATGTCTGTCGCTGCTCTGTCCCCGGCATCTAGCTCTTGTCTTTTGGCATTTGTGGTCATTAAGTGACATGGAGGGGATCTTGCCACACGCATTGATGATGTGCAGGTCCCTGACGGTGCCAGCATTTCCCTGCTGTATCCTGTGCGTCCCCAGATGGCCATGGGCCTTGACTGAGGATGGGGACATTGTGCATCAAGTGCTGTGGTACCTTCCCATCTGGTTTGCCCCTGTAGTTTCCCAATAATAGGTTCAGAATAGTAGACCTTGATCCGGAGGACCCAGAAATCAGCCTTTTCCCACTACAAGCCAAAGCCCCAGAGAACCACTGCTCCCTGTGGAGAATGGCATAGCTCCTCCTGAGGTGAGAGTGAGGGGACTCACGTTCACACAGTTCTGCTCTCTGGGACTCACTCTGGCTCTTCACTTCTGTCATGTAGATTTTTCCGTGTTTTTAGTAACAAACAATGGTTGTGATTAGTACCTTATTTTTCACCTTCTCCTGAGACTTGCTTGTATCATGTGTGCAGTATGTGATGTGTGTGTTTGTATGTGTCCACGTGTCCCAAACACAGGCTGTGGTTTCCTTTTTCTGTCTTGGCATCCTTATTCCGCCCTCTCTTTCCTGGTAGGTGTCTGGACAGGAAGACTTCTCCCATCAGCTTTACCAGAGGAAGCTACAGGTCCCGCTGTGGCCCAGCTCCCTGGGCATCACCGATTGCTGTCAGTATGTCACCTCCTGTCACCTCAGGAGATCAGGTGAGCACATGTGGCATTCTTGGGTGTCCTCTCTTCTTGCCCATTTTGGGAGGAAGCTGGGATCCCGATGGCAAGCGGAAGTGTCATCTCCTCCATTCTCCTAGCAAGCTCCTTGGTTTTTCTCACCATCTTCCCTGTGGTCACCCAGTAAAATGGGCAACTTCAAGAGCCGTTGGCAACTCTCCTTGTCTTCAGGGCCAGACTTCCTTGGTGTCCCTGTGCTAGAGGCTCCTTGGTACTAGGGAGGTCTCAGTGCAGGCTGTGTTTTCTTTCTTTCACCATATGGCCTTTCCTGGTTTACAGAGAGGCGTAAGTATGGTCGAGACTTCCTGCTGCGTTTCCGTTTCTGTGACACTGCTTGTCAGCGACCAGTAGGACTGGTTTTCATGGAAGGAGTGACAGACAGTAAGCCAGGTAACAGAAACTGAGCCTGTATTTTGGTTTTCTTTCTTCCTCACCCCTGATATGTGTTGGTTATGTGGTTTCCTACTCCTTTCTAAATATAATTCTTAGGGATTAGCTTCTGGTAATAAGCATACTTAGAAAGAAGGTCAGTGAATCTGGGCATGGTGGCTCATGCCTATAATCCCAGGACTTTGGGAGGAAGAGGTGAGAGAATTGCCTGAGCCCAGGGATTCAAAACCAGCCTGGGCAACTTGGAAAGACCTTGTGTCTACAATAAATCGAAAAATTAGCCGAGGGCAGTGGCATGTGCCTATAGTTACAGCTACCTGGAAGGCTGAGGCACAAGGATTACCTGAGCCCCACGGGTCGAGGCTGTGGTAGCTGTGAGTGTGCCACTGCACTCCAGCCTGGGCGAAAGAATGAGACTCCAACTCAAAGAAAAAAAAAAAAGAAGGTAGTGAGTTCAGTGGCTATATGCGTTCATGGATGTGCGGTATGGTAAGAGCACTGGACTAGGAGTCAAGAGAGCTGGGTTCTGACTAGCTCTGAGTCCTTGAGTAACACCTAATCTTTTGAGGCTTAAGTTGCTAGTAGTTAGCCTGTGGACAGTATGTATACAGAGAAGATACACATGACGGGGCTCTGGAATCATAAGGCAACAGCAATCCTGGTTGTGATAAAAAGTTGCCCCTACTGAGAAGTTCCAGGTTGAATATAGCAGGGTAGACTTGACCTTCTCCCTTTCTTGCCTCAGAAACTCTCCTCCAAACAGCAAGGAGAATGGAAAAAAGAAATGCATGCTCAATCTTTGATAAAACTGGGAGAACTGAAGATACCTGACATTGTGAGCCCAGCAAGGAGGGCTGGCTGTGAGATGACCTGGAGACCACGCAGGGCTGCTAGAGGAAGTGTGGGGAGACCCATATGTGGGGCCATGTGTGTCTCAGGAAGAACTAGCCACATGCATTTCTCCACTGGGAGCCATGACATCAGAACCCTTTGTTTTTTCTTTCTCGCTCTTTTTTTTTGAGTCAGGGTCTTACTCTGTCACTCAGGCTGGAGTGCAGTGGCATGCTCATGGCCACCACATCCTCGACCTGCTGGGCTCAGGCATTCTTCCACTTCAGCCTTCCATGTAATTGGAACTACAGGCGTGCACCACCATGCCCAGCTAATTTTTAAAATTCAATATAGAGGGGAGGTCCCACCATGTTGCCCAGACTGGTCTCGAACCCTTGAGCTCAGGCAATCCTCTTGCCTCCACCTCCCAAAGTGCTGGGATTACAGGTATGAGCCACTGTGCCTGGCCTGTTTTTGTCAACAAGAATAGAATGCACAGGTTGTGATAGATGAGTCTCTGGACCTGCTTTTATCCTGAGAGGCAGGAGAGGAAAGACTGACCAAGGAGTTCAGCATGGTTGCATCACGCAGTGTGTCCACATGGCAGGGAGAGATGAGGCACTTGGAGAGCTGCATGTCTCCTTTGGCCTCAGAGGAGGAAGGATGAAAAGGACTCCCATATAACCCTGTGTCAGGAGGAAACTTCCTGTTCCTTGGAATGAATACCCAGCCCTTCTCCTCTAAGTTTTCACAAATAGCTGGTGCTGAAAACCTCAACTAAATAAAAACTGGGTTTGCCTAAAAGGAAGAGCATGGAATCTACTCCTAAAATTGGACAAGAAGGAAGGGAGGAAGGAACAGAAAAAAAAAGGCAGAAGAAGAGTACTTCAGCTGGGCGTGGTGGCTCCTGCCTGTAATCCCACACTTTGGGAGGCAGAGGCGAGAGGATTGCCTGAGCCCAGGGGTTTGAGACTATCCTAGGCAACTTGGTGAAACCTCATCTCTGTGATACATCAAAAAAATTAGCTGGTGCATGCCTGTGGTTCCAGCTACTTGGAAGGCTGAGGTGGGAGGATTGCCTGGGCCCAGCAGGTCGAAGCTGTGGTGGCTGTGAATGTGACACTGCACTCCAGCCTGGGTGACTGTGCTAGACTCTGACTAGAAAAAAAAAAAGGAAAAAAAAGTACTTAACTTAAAAGATTAAAATGATTGCTATAGAGCATCTGGAAGTTATGATGATTTTAACATGATTAAAAAGATGAAGCAATTGCCTTTTTAAAAGAAGAACACACAAATAAAATAACTACCTTTATAAAATAAGTTGACACGTGGCAAGACATCAGATGATGAAATGTGAGTCACAGAGTCAGAAAAGAAGTAGAATAAAACATAAAAACATAAAAAATGTTAAAAACATTACAAAAAATGAAGGCAAAATTGGATGCAGCAAACGTGGGAAGAGATACTGCTGAAAACAAGGCCATGAAATCAAGGCAGAATAATAAAAAACCAGACAAAATGAAAAGGAAGTAAAAGGAGAACATGATAGAGGTGAAAGATAAAGGAGATTCAACATACACATAATTGGAGTCCACAAGGAAGAAATGTTATGACATAGAAGAAATATCTTAAAATATTATTCAAGGAGGGATTTCCCAAAACAAAAAGATCTGGGTTTTCAGAGTCAGAGGGCATATGTCTCAGTAAAAAAAATAAGATATGACTAGAAGTCTAAGACAAAATCATCCTTAGAGCAGTTGAGTCAGATTGAGCTACTTTTAAGCACAACAGTGATGAGGTTGACTTCGGATTACTTAACGCTGGCATCCAGCTCTAGAAGACAGTGAATCAAGGCTTCAGGGAAAGAAGGTGTGGCTCAATTTTATATTCAGCTGCCAGCCTTTCTTGAAGAAACTGCTGGAGGCATAACTGAAGGCAGCCAAGCGGTGGCTGGGAAAACCGTAGTAAAAGCACTGGTGGTGAGTGCCGAATTTATTTATATTTTCTTGTAAGACTTTAATTTGAATTGTCATTTTGCACAGAGCAGTGAACAGTCAATGGCTCATTTTTTTTTAACTTGCAAAGCTAAAGTATTATTGCAACCATGGAGGTAGCAATAGTCATAACAATGGCAGCCAGCATGTGAAGGAACTGCATAAGTGCTTGTGTCAGGTGAATGACAATATTCTAAAGGTAGTGACAGGATCCCACATAGATCATTTCATAAGAATAGGTCATGGCTGGGCTTGGTGGCTCAGCCTGTTATCCCTGCACTTTGGGAGACTGAGGCGAGTGGATTGCCTGAGCCTGCGGGTTTGAGACCAGCCCTGGCAACTTGGTGAGACCTTGTCTCTACAATAAAAAATAAAGTTAGTCAGGTACAGTAGCGTGTACCTATAGTTCCAGCTACTTGGAAGGCTGAGGTGGAAGGATTGCCGGACCCCAGCAAGTCGTTGCTGGGGTGGCCATAAGTGTGCCACTGCACTCCAGTCTAGGCAGCACAGTGAGACTCCAACTCAAAAAAAAAAAAAAAAAAAAAATAGGCCATTTACATCAGTTATGCACATTTCAATGTAATAACAAACCAAGAACCTTTATAATATATACTGACGATCACTTTGTAAGTAGAAAAGACTCATTCTATGGAGGCGGGGAGGTATCCAGTTCACTAACAGTGCAAATTAACAGGAGTATTTTCAAAACCGAGAGGAGTTTTGGGCGAATGCACCCATTCCTCACATGCTGTGAATGCCTGCCCCCCACTTGCCATGAACCCCGTGCTGTGAGCCCCCCGCATGCACTATGAGCCCCCGTCCTCCATGTGCTGTGAACACACCTCCCATTTACTTGCCCCTGCCTTGGGCTGAACGGGCTCCTTATGAATTTCTTGTAAAGACTCCAAATCTAAAAAGCAACCCCTATTTTTAAAAGACCATGACTAGAGTACAAGAGATCATAGTGTGTGAGTTCTTTTCTCTGGGGGATCTGTTTAGATATGCTGACAAGTCATATTTCCAGTTCATTGCCAGAGTCTTCCAGCTTAACTGTGCATATCAAAACTCTCCACCTTGACTGTGACACTGACTTGAATGGGGGCCTCTGATGCACAGAGCAGTGCGTGCTGGCTAGCAATGGTCCGATTTCCCCGTTAGCTGACATTGCACTGGAGCAGCCTCCCAGTTTGTATCATGAAAACATGTGATTCTCACTCTTTTCAACTCTGTTTGAGATGGAATAGTTTGTGAGTGGGGTATTTAAATGTTAAGCTCTCCCTTGTTAGTATTTTTTATTATTAGTTATTTATTTTTTCCATATGGTTCTTAAAGATACTGTCTTACTCTGTTTGGGCTGCTGTAACAAGTTGCCATAAATTGGGTGACTTTTATTTTTATTTTTATTTTTTTTTGAGTAGCAGTCTCACTCTTTTGCCCAGGCTGGAGTGCAGTGGTATGCTTACGGCCATTGCAGCCTCAACCTGCTGGGCTCAGGTGATTCTTCTACCTCAACCTTCCAAGTCAGTGGAATTACAGGTGCACACAATCACGCCAGCTAATTTTTTTTATTTATTTATTGTAGAGATGGGGTCTTGCCAAGTTGCCCGGGCTGGACCCCTGAGTTCAGGCAGTCTTCTTGCCTCGGCCTCCCAAAGTACTGGGATTACAGGCTTGAGCTATGGTGCCTGGCCTACTTAGTGACTTTTGAACAAGGGAAATGTATTTCTCACAGTTCTGGAGGCTGGGAAGTCCAGGATCTAGGCACTGGCAGATTCAGCGTCTGGTGAGAGCTCACTTCCTGGTTCATGAACATCGTCTTCTCAGTGGTGGAAGGGACAGGGTCTCATGGTCACCTTTAATGAGGAAACTCATCCTGTTCAAGAGGGCTCCACACTCAGGTCCTAATCGCCTCCCAAAGGTGCCATCACCTTGGAGGCTAGGATTTCTGCATATGAATTCACAGGGGAGGAGGAGGGGACACAGACATTCAGGCCATAGTGGACACTAAAAAGAATCACTGTTTTCTTTCTCATTGGCACTTGCGTGGCACTGAGTCTTGGGGCTATAGGTCTTTTAACAAGTAAGAGCAAACCATCTGCCCAATTTAGCACATTATAGGAGAAGTCAATCGCTAATGGATGATTTTCCAAACCACTAGTTAACAAACAGACCAGAAGGTCGCATAGCAGAGCCCGCCTGGTCAGTTTTCTAAGCAGGAAAGTTCCGAATCCAGTGTCTTCATGTGTGATAAGACTTAGGGCGTTATTCCCAAGTACTTGCAGAAGACTGTGCGGCTCCTGTGGGGAGTGGGACTGAGAAAAGTTTCCAGCTCCTCTTGGGGTGCCTGTGGCCATGTGACCTGAAGGGCAGGAGGCTCTGCGTCCTGCGTGACTGCTAGAGCAGGGCTGTCTGCGCCGTGCTACACAGGCAGGATCTTGGGTCGAGGGAAGCTGTTTTTGAGATCCTTCTGGTCACTGTTTTTTTGGGCATATCGTCATGGGAAAGGATGTAACTCAAAATAAAGACATTAGTGTTGGGAATGTTTGTGCTCCAAATAATATTACATCAACAATCACAAGGTGGAACCATAGGCCATAATGTGGAGGAGTAGTCAGTAAACAATGAGCAGTCGAAGATTTTACTTCCCCTTTCTCAGATCAAATCAGTAAAAAGTGACTAGGTGAGTGGAACACCCAAGTAACATGTATGGCAAATCCTGATCCATACACATCAACTCTGAACTTTGAAAGCAGAGAGGCCATCTTCTTTTTTAAGTATTCACAGGAAATTCTTAAGAATTGATTACATACTAGACCACAAGGCACATGCAGTAAAAACAGCAATTAAAAACAAAAAGGAAAACACTATCATCTAGATATGAAAAAGAAAAAAAAAAAACAACTTTTGAATCATAGAGAAAATTTAAAAGGAAACTGCAGAATATCCAGAAAAATACCCCTTGTATTTGTGGGATATTTATAACTAAAATAGTGTACAGTGAAAAATTCATAAAATTGTAGAGAATATTTAGAATCATAGAATTGATAGATATGAAGGGATGAAAGTAAGTGAATTAAGCATTCAATTCATGAAATTAGGATTAAAACAAAGAAAGCAAAAAGAAAGAATGGAAATAATTTTGAAAATAGAAAAATGAGGCATAAATAAATTCTAAGAGTTGGTTGTTTAGGTGAAAAACAGCTGTTGATTAAAGAGGCCTTTTGGCTAACCATTGAAGGGGAAAAAGAACAGGATCCGGTATCCACATGCAGAGGAAAAAACCCTAAAAATGTTTTTTTTCCCTAAAGTGGTTTTTGGTCAACTAAGTGCAAAAGAAATTGAAAATTGAGATGGCATATAAATGTAACTTACTAATACCAATTCTAGGGAGACCGTCCAAATAGACTAACTCTACCACAGAGGGAAAAATAATAGGAACAGTTCTCAGAGATGCAGTCCCTCAAAAGTACCAGGCTCTGATTGACAGGGAATGTCCCCAAACCTTTGAAGAACCTTTACTTCCACACTGATTAAGTTGTTACAGAGCACAGGCAGGAAGAAAGCGTCCATGTTATTTTTATGAAACAGGTATATTGATACCAATACCCGACAATCACTATACAGAAGAAAACTCCTGACTCATATTCTCTACCTATGAATATCGATACAAAAATTGTTAAATAGAAGATCAGGAAGCAATCTAGCAGCACATTGAAAGCACAGTATTCTATGACCAACTGGAGTTTATGAGAAACATAAGGATAGTTTAATATTTGGAAATTATTAACACAATTTATCTTGTATATATATGAAATCTATTAAAATAGATGAAACCCATGTCATCATCTCTGTAGATGTTGAAGGGACACTTATTAACATCTATTCCAGATTCTTTTTATTTTTTTTTATTTTTTTTGAGTTGGAGTCTCACTCTGTCGCCCAGACTGGAGTGCAGTGGCCGCTTCCGGCCACCGCAGCCTCGACCTGCTGGGCTCCGGCGATCCTTCCGCCTCAGCCTTCCAAGTAGCCGGAATTACAGGCATGCACTACCATGCCCGGCTGATTTTTTGATTTATTGTAGAGATGAGGTCTCGCGGCCCAGGCGGGTCTCGAACCCGCGGGCTCAGGCAATCCACTCACCTCAGCCTCCCAAAGGCGCGGGATTACAGGCTGAGCCACCGAGCCCGGCTCCAGATTCTTTTTAAACAGACACTCTTAAGGAAAAAAATGGACACTTTGTTACTTACACTGTTGAAATATATTCATCTCAGCTCTGATTTAAATATGTTTAAAGAAAGAAGTTCTAGTAGCATTTTTGTTAAGGCAAGGACGACACTATCATTTAACTGTGTTTGGAGACACCAGCCAACAGAATTAGAACCAGAAAATAGAAATACAAGTAAAAAAATAGAAGTGCAAAGATAGAGCAGGGGTAAATTATTACTTGCTGTTGATATCATTGTATAACTGGGAATCCAAGTGAATCAACTAAAAACAGCATCAGGCATTAAGATAATTCTGGAAAGTAGCTGGGTAAAAAGTTAATAAGCAGAAAGTTATTCATATATAAAAACACTGCTATATTTGTTAAGACATACAATGAAGAAAAGACCCTATCTGTAATGGCAGCAAAAAGAAAAATACAGAAATAAATTTTACAGGAAAAATACAAGCTATATAAAAGAAGCATTTCATCTAAATTATCAAATTTATTGGCACAAAGTTCCATTACATTCCCTTATTCTTTTTTTAAACTCCTGAATTGAGATGAAATTCACTTATCATAAAACCCACCCATTCATAGCATGTAATTCATTGGCTTTCAGTATATTCAGGGATGTGCAGCCGTCACCTCACTCTAATCTTAGAACGTTTTCATCACCCATAAGAGAAACACTGTACCACGAGCAGTCACGTTCCATCTGCCTCTTCCCTTGTCAAAAATCAGTTGACCATAGATGTGTGGGTCTTGGTTCTCTCCGGTTCATCTCTGTGTTTTCTTAGGCCAGTGTCACACTGGCTTGATGACTGTCGTTCTGCATGTAGTAGTCCCCCCTCCACGGTTTCACTTTCTTTGGTGGCAGTTACCTGAGGTTAACTGAGGTTCAAAATTATTAAGAGATTTTGAGAGAAAAGGACCATTTTATTATTAGTTATTGTTCAACTTTATGTGCCTAATTTGTAAATTAAATTTTATCATATGTTGAGGAAAAAACAGTATATATACGGTTTGGTACTATCTGAGGTTTCAGGCCTCCCCTGATGGTCTTGGAATATGTTAATGGTGGAGGTAGGGTGGGGTTACTGTTCTTTTGAGTAGGGAAGAGAAAGTCTTTTTTTTTCTGTCTACTTGGGTCCACTGCATTTTCATGTGAGTTTTAGGATCAGCATGTTTATTTCTACATACAATCCAGCAGAGATGTTGATAGGGATCTACAAATCTGTAGATCAGTTTGGGAAATACTTCCATTTTAACAATATTGGCTTATGGCCACTGAATGTGGGCTACTTATTTATTTATTTATCTTTTTGAGTTGGAGTCTTACTCTGTTGCCCAGGCTGGAGTGCAGTGGCACGCTTATGGCCACTGCAGCCTCGACCTGCTGGGCTCAGGCGATCCTTCTGCTTCAGCTTTCCATGTAACTAGAACTGCAGGCGTGTGCTGCCACGCCTGGCTAATTTTTTGATTTACTGTAGAGACGAGGTTGCCCAGGCTGGTCTCAAACCCCTGGGTTTAGGCAATCCTCTCACCTCCGCCTCCCAAAGTTCTGGGATTACAGGTGTGAGCCACTGTGCCCAGCTTATTTATTTAGAACTTTAATTTTTTTCCATGCTTTGTAGTTTTCAGTGTGCAAAAATAGTGTATTTTTTTGTTACATTTTCCCTATTTTATTCTTTTTGATGCTATTGTAAATTGAATTGTCCTCTTAATTTTTTTTTTTTTTTTTTTTGTCGCCCAGACTGGAGTGCAGTGGCATACTCCTGGCCACTGCAGCCTCGACCTACTGGGCTCTGACGATGCTTCTACCTCAGCCTTCCAAGTGGCCGGAACTATAGGCGTGCGCTACCGTGCCCGGCTAATTTTTGATTTATCGTAGAGACGAGGTCTCGCCAAGTTGCCTGAGTGGGTCTTGAACCCGCAGCCTCAGGCAATCCACTTGCCTCGGCCTCCGAAAGTGCTGGGATTACAGGCTGAGCCACCGAGCCTGGCCATGTCCTCTTAATTTTATATATATTTGGATTGTTCATGCTAGCGTATAGGAATATTTTTACGTATTGATCTTGTATCCTGTGATATTGCTAAACTCATTAATATTAGTTCTAATAGTTTTATTGTTAATTTCTTAGGATTTTTCTTTATATAAGATCATAGAATCATATAGAAATAGTGTTACTTCTGTTCCAATCTGGGTGCTTTCTATTTCTTCTTTTTTCATAATTATCCTGACTTGAACTTTTGGCACAGTGTTGAATAGAAGTGGTGAGTACAGACCCCCTTGTCTTGTTTCTGATCTTAAGAGTAAAGCTTTCAGTCTTTCACCATTAAATATGTTGATAGCTGTGGGTTTTTTATGGATTATCTTTATCAGGTTGAGGAAGTTATTTTCTATTCCTGTTTTTTTTCAGTGTTTTTTTAATCATGAAAGGGTGCTAGACTTTGTCGAATGTTTTTCCTATGTCTGTTGAGATAATCATATGGTTTTTGTCCTTAAATAATCTATTAATGTGATATATGATATTAATTGATTTTTTATTAATTAATTTTTAAACCAAGCTTACGTTCCTAGGATAAATCCTATTTGGTCATAGTGTATAATCATTTTATGTTTTGCTGGATTTGGTTTGCTGGTATTTTGTTGTCGAATTTTACATGTGTATTTACAGGGGAAATTGTAGTTTCCTTTGTGATGTTTTATCTAGCTTTGGTGTCAGAGTAAAACTCACCTCGTAGAATGAGTTGAGGAATGTTTTCTTTTTTGTGTGGAAGTGTTTGTGAAGGACCTCTTAAATGTTTGATATCATTCACAATGAAGCCATTTGAGCCTGGGCTTTTCTTTATGGGATGTTTTAAAACTATTAATTCAGTTTCTTGTTCCAGGCCTATTTAGATTTTTTGTTTCTTTCAGTTTATATCTTTCTAGGAATTTGTCCATTTTATCTAAGTTATCTAATTTGTTGGTAGTCATTCATTTATTTGCGTACAGTTTAAAAAAAATTTTTTATTTCTATATGGTTTGTAGTGATGGCCCCTCTTTCATTCCTGATTTAGTAATTTGAGAATTCTGTTTTCTTGGTCAGTCTAGCAAAGGATTTGTCAGTGTTGTTGGTACTTGTTATCCCATTAATGTCAGTAGAGTCTGCAGTAATGTTCCTTCTTTCTTTTCCTATATTGGTAATTTGTATCTTCCTGTAAAAAAAATAGTGTTTGCGTATATGATGTATAAATGTGTATCCATTTATACATACATGTTTATGTGTATATGCATATGCGCATGCATATATACATCGATACATATATGCACACAATGGATGGAATGTGATAGAAAATCTCTAAGGAACTATACCAGGAATTTGGTAACATTGTTGCTTCCGGAGGGGAATTGAGTGGCAGGGGCAAGTGGGAGGGAAACTTTTTCTACGTTTTGATTTTTGTACCATGTGACTATATGACCTATTCTAAAAAAAAAAAAAAACTAAATGAAAAAAAAGATGGGTCGAGGCAGTGCCTAGTTTGATGCCTCTGTATCTGCCTTCCTGAACTTGACTTAGGCTTCTTGTTTTCTCCCTCTCCTCACTGTCTCTCTTTCCCTTTTTCCTTCTGGTTCCTTCTGGAGCAGTTCAGTCCCGGATCTGAGGGGGATTTCAGGGTGGAAGGCTCTAACCCTGCTCCACGGTCTATGATGAGAAACCTTCTTCTCTCTGGTCTTCTACAGAGCGACCTGCAGGTTGGGCCGAGTCTGTCATTGAGGAAGACACATTGGAGCCTGAGCCTGCCTCCCCCAGGTAACCTTCTCTTCAGCACTCAGTCCAGCCCCTCCCTGGTAGGAGGGAGATTCCCATGGGTTGTCCTGAGGCTTTTTGCTAAGCCCTCTCCTCCCCTAACACCTGCTGAGTGAGGTGAGGGGCATGCTGGTGTGCAGAAGCCAGAGGTGCCCTACGGGCACACACTGTCTCCTCAGGGGCAAAGCCTGGCAGTGGGTACATGGGGTGTGCTTCACCAGGTGGCAGGAACGGTGTAAGGAATGTCGGGCCTCAGTATAAATGTGTCTGTTTCTAGACCGATGTCAACTGAGACACATGGGAAGGAATTTGCTGAGATGGAGACATCTGGGCACATCCCTTAAAAAAACTTCATAAAACCATAGAGAAAGTGACCTTGGGAGATTTAATAATGCCTGTTGATGGACATCTCTCCCCATCCTGTAGGCCTGCAGGCATCATCCAGCATTGCCTCCACCTGACCTCGGTGTACACCCACTTCCTGCCCCAGCATGGCCGCCCGGAGGTCACCACGATGCCACTGGGACTCGGGATGACTGTGGACTACATCTTCTTCTCAGCTGAGTCCTGCGAGAACAGGAGCAGACCTGGTACAACTGATGGACCTGGGCTCCTCCACTCCTGGGGCCCTTGGGGACAGCCAGTGGCAGGGCAGGCATGGGCTGGCTTGGTGCTGGGACTCAACTGTGGGGGAGCAGATTCTGGGCCTCCTTGGCCGCCAGCCTTGTCTCCCTGCAGGCCAGTGTGGCCTTCTCTCTCCCCACCCATGTGGTGTTAGAGGTGGATTGGACAGTCCCTTTCTGTCCCCGTAGGAGAGGCCAGACGGGGATTAGATTGGTCCAGTGGCAGCTGGTTCCTGAGGTCCTGGGCTAGGATAAAAGACCCTGCTTTCTGTCTCCTCATACTGGTAGTCACAGTGTGGCCATCCCCCAGCCCCACGGGGCCTGTGTTGTTTAAAGGATATTTTAAAATGTCTTAATAGAATGCTATGTTTAAAAGTCAGACTTTACATAGAAAAGCAGGATCTCGGTCAGGCGCGGTGGCTCAAACCTGTAATCCCAGCAGTTTGGGAGGCTGAGGTGAAGGGACTACCTGAGCCCGGGGGTTCGAGACCAGCCTGGGCAATTTAGTGAGACCTTGGCTCTATGATATCTCAAAAAATTAGCCGGGTATGGTAGCGTGAGCCTGTAGTTCTGGCTACTTGGAAGGCTGAGGTGGAAGGATGGCTGGAACCCAGCAGGTTGACGTGGGGTGGCCGTGAGCGTGCCACTGCACTCCAGCCTGGGCGATGGAATGAGACTCTGACTCAAAAAGAAAAAAAAAAGAAAAGCCGGATCTCCAACTTCTCTTGGAAATCTGAGGTCTTGTCCTGCGGGGCCTGGTGTGCGCGCTCCAGCATGCCACGGTCCCCAGAGCTCACCATCCTAATCTGTAGTGGGGTGGAAAGGAAGACCTCTGGGTGGAGCCGTTGGAGGAAGGGAGAGAGGGGATGCGGAATTCAGAAGTGTCCTGCCCGGAGTGTGCGGGACGGTGGCTGCTTCACCTCTGGCTTCTGCTCTGTGCCCAGGTCACAGGTCGTGTCGAGACAGGACTCTCAAGCTGCTGGGCCGCCTCTCGCTGCTCTCAGAAGAGGTCCTCTGGGCTGCCAATGGCCTGCCCAACCCCTTCTGCTCTTCAGACCACCTCTGCCTGCTGGCCAGCTTCGGGATGGAGGTCGCCACCCCCTGACGGGCTCCCAGGGAAGAGAGCTTCTCTCCAGAAGAGCTTACTGGATCGGAGACTGTGGAATAGCCCTTGCTTCTGGAACTTAGAGCCAAGAAACTCACGTCCCCCACCCGTCCCCTTTCCCGTGGGTAGATTTCCTCCAGGCCTGTCCACGTTCTCTGCCTGGGGTCCCCGCCCTGCCCCAACCTCTTCCTGATCCTGTGCCATGCCTCAGTGGCCTTGGGAGAGGCAGAAGGGGGGTTCCCCTTCCTTCCATGTATCCAGCGCTGCCCCCTTGATTTTTAATGACCAGGTTGTGGGAGTTACTGATCTCATTGGTTATTTGCTCTCAGGTGTTTATTAGAGGTGCCTTCTGCCCTGACCTCCTCCTTGCCCTCTGACTTCCAGGCCCTGCCCTGCAGCCAGCACGCACGTGTGAAGTGTGGGTCCCACTCCTGTCCTCTTGGGTGGGGCCTGCCCTTGCCCAGCCCGAGCTCCACACCAGGCTGTAGGCCTGTGGGCTGGTCAGAGTGTGACCTGGGCAGTGGGGGGCCATGGACCTGGCTCTCCTCATCACTGTGTTAGGCATTCAGTCTGCAACCCAGGCAGGTGTGGCAGCTGGGCTCCGGGAATGAATGGGTTCCCTCATTGAAGGGTGCACCGCCTGCCCCAGTGGCCCTGTGCCTCCAACCAGGGCCCCCCACAGACTTGGTATGATTTATCTAGGGCTTGGCCCTTCCCCAGGCTTTCCTGTGGAAGTCAGATGTTTGAACCCCTGTATGGGGCTTAGTGGGCTGGGATAGTTGTGTGAGACATAAAACCCTTCAGGATGGGGAGAAAGAGCCTTCAGGAAACACTCGTCTCACTGCACTGGGTAAGGATGGGTGTCTCAGCAGGGGAAAGACCAGGGGTGCTACAGCTGCCCTCACTAGGATGTAAGACCCGAAGGGCTGGTTCTCTTTCCTCTGCACACGGAAGAAGCAGTTTTCTGTTCCTCTCCTTCCACCACTTTTTACTTTCTTCTGCCTCCTGCTTCCCCCTTTCCCTTCCTTTTTTTTTCCTGGAAGAGCCTGGTGTTAACTCAGGCCACTCCATCTCAGCAGAAAGGTGGCCTTGGGCAAAATGAGTCTAAGAACTTGGGTGGCAGAGCTGGAGGGTCTGCTGAGTCCAGTAGGTCTCAGCTGCTTGCTGCCTCTGTTTCCCTCCCCAGCCTGGGGGTCCTGGCTCTTTCCAGGGACTCCCTGGCCTGTGTCACCTGCATGCCTTAGTCTTTCATTGCTGGCATGTGGCCTGGGGCATTCCTGGGCTAGTCCCTCCCATGTCTCCCTTAACTCAGCAGCAGCTGGCCTTGGCAGAGTAGACTTGCTGGTGCCTCTGGAGTGGGGCGAAGACGGTGGCTGGGAGGCTTGAGTTAGGGACATCAAGCCGGGTTAGCACTCTCTTCCTTCCTTCAAAGCGAAACCCAAAGAATTTCGCTGCTGAGTTCATGGTTCTTAGCTTTCCATGCCTTGTTCTGGGGAATTTATTTTTGTATACATGTATATTTTTAGACTTGGTTTCCTGGGGGTGCTGGGCATGTGCCTGTCTGAGCCCCAGGCCTGTCTGTCCACACCCCACCATTCACTCTGTTTGTCCCCTGGGCATCTCCTGAGATGGTCTCCCGACAGGCCCTGCTGGTCCCCTGGTTGGGGATGTCACCGTTTTCTGCCAGGAAATGCAGGTTAGAAGCGGCTGAAGGTGGCAGTGGCAGGAGCTTGACAGATGTTGTCGTCCTTGTTTTGTTTCTGTTTTGGAAATGAAATGCCCATTTAAACTCTCTTTTTCCAAATAAAAGTTTACCTTTTTCCCTGCTGCTAGTCATGTTACTAGGACCCTGAAGGACTTGGGGCTCAGGAGAGGGCCTGGAGGATGAAGTGGGCTAAGAAAGAGACTGAGGCACTTCGGATTCTGGGCTGGGGTATCAGGAGTGAGCTTAGACCAGAGGCATCTGTTGTGCACGTTCTGTTGACTGAGGCCGGCGGCGGCGGTGGGGGGGGCTACGTGAAGACTGCCCTGGCTGGTCAGGGTATACTCCCTATTCCACCAGAGCCAGAGAATGATGCTTCAACCGCTGTCCATTCTTCCTCCCTCTGCCGCTCCAGCCCCACCCTCCTCCCCGCTGCATTTCAGGAAGGTCTGTGTGGAAAGTGGGCCAGGATACGTGTCTTCCCAGTGAGAGCTCTGGCATGGTGCATGGCGTGTGGTGTGTGGCAGATGCCGCCTCCTGAGCGTCTATTTCTGGTCTCCTTTGCATTCTGGAGCCAGGACTGAGCTGCAAGCCATCTGTCACGGGAAAAGCGTCTCTTCCTCCCCAGGCCTGTCTCTGCTGGGACTTCTGTCTTCCTCTGCCAGGCCTACGTGCCCTCGGGGAGCCTGAAGCCAGGGGTGGCTTTCTGCCTTCTCTGCATAGATTCCCAGACCCCACATCATGTCTTGGAATCAGCTTCTGGGAAACTGATCGATCTAAAGCTGCCTGGGACTTCCATCACACTCTCTGGGGGGATCCACTGATTCAGTAGAAGGAAAACTGCCAGAGCTTAGGATTGCCACCTGTCATCCTGGCCTGGACAATGGCAACTGCAGGTAAGTTACTTAACCTTTCTGATTTCCAGTTCACATCCCTTGGAGAAGCAGAAATTAAAGTTAACAGTTACTTCTGCTTGTGAAGCGTTTTCAGATCTGAAATTGCTTTCTTTGTGCTTTGGCAAGGAAAGGATGCTAAGAACAGAATTCTTGGGAGCTGAGGTAGATAGCTCCCAGGCTGACTGGGCAACTGGTCCCTAAGGAGGACTGAAAGCTCTAAGCTTTGAGGCGTAGCCCCAGAGACCCCTTTCTGGCATGCAAGACCCCCCTGCCGTTTGCACAGCACTTCTGCTGACACTTCCCATGGTGCCTCCACTTCCACCAGCAGAGATGGTGGCGCAGGTGTCATTCAGACATGATGGCCTTCCACCCCAGGAGCCAGGAGCCAGGAGCCAGGCAGACATGAGCTGAGACCCACCTCTGCTTTACTCCTTACCACCCCAAGCTCCTTAGAAGGCTTCCCGGGAGCAGGAGGAACAGGTTATCTAGGGTGGGCACACACAGGGCCGGGGGCCTGGGAAGGGGAACCCAGAGGCAGTTTTAGCTGGAGGCCAAGAAGAGAATGGCAGTGAGGTTGCTTGGCTGGTTTTTCTCTCCGGTTTCTGCCTGACATAGCTATTAACTACAGAACTGTGTTTTGTTTTATTTGGGTTTTCCTTTTGAGTGGAGGTCTCTGGTGCCCAGACTTGGAGGGCAGTGGCAAGATCATGATGATTACGGCTCACAGCAGCCTCGACCTCCTGGGCTCAGGCAATTCATCCACCTCAGCATCCTGAGAAGCTGGGATTCTGGCCCACACCACCATGCCCAGCTACTTTTTTTTTTTGTAGAGAAAAAGTTTCACTATGTACCTTGAACTCCTGGGCTCAAGCAATCCTGCCTCAGCCTCCCAAAGTGCTTGGGATTACAGGTGTGGGCCACCACACCCGGCCGCCTGTCTTTCCTTTGAAAGTTGATATATAATAGCTGTACATATTTGGGGGGGGGTACGTATGGCATTTTGATGCTTGTGCACAATGTGTAATGATCAAGTCAGGGCAATGGGGAGATCCATTACCTCAAATATATATCTTTTGTGTTGGGAACATTACAAATCTCACTGTGTTGAAACAGACAATACATTTTTTTTTTTGAGTTGGAGTCTCTGTTGCCCAGGCTGGAGTGTGCAGTGGCACACTCATGGCCACCACAGCCTTGACCTGCTGGGCTCTGGCGATCCTTCTGCCTCAGCCTTCCAAGTAGCCGGAACTACAGGCGTGTGTTACCAAGCCTGGCTAATTTTTTGGATTTATTGTAGAGACGAGGTCTTGCCAAGCTGCCCGGCCAGGTCTCAAACCCGCAGGCTCAGGCAATCCACTCCTTGTCCTCCCAAAGTGCTGGGATTACAGGCTGAGCCATAGCCCAATTATTAACCGCAGTCTCTCCACTGTGCTGTCAAATACTAGAACTTACTCCTGCTATCTAACTGTATTTCTGTATCCCTACCCAGCTCGCTTCAACCCCCTCCCCCACCCTTCCCAGCCTCTGGGAACCCCGTTGTTTTCTGATTAGCTACATAACACATATGTGGCTTCTCTAGTTCTCACGGGAGCTGCCCTGTGGCCCTGGGCTCCCAGTGCCACACCCCACCCCACATCCCACCCCTTTCTTCCTCTTCCTCCCAAGCACATGCCTGGCCCAGCCAGGTGACAGCCTACAAGGGTGCAGCACTGCTGGGGTCAGGACGTGTGCATTTCATGGGTTTTGGAGGGAACTCGGCCTGTCCCCCATCCCCTGGCGGCTCCTACAACCCTCAGTGAGAGGAGAGGGAGTCTACACTTAGATTCCTGGAGGTTTTGTGTTTCCTGTGACCAAGCCCTTTCTGCTGGGGCCGGAGGTGTTCCCATGTCTGTGTGTATACTGTCCTGTGGGCTGGGCTCAGAGCGGACCCTCTGGCTGGCCTGAGGTGGCACATCCCCACCCGCCAGCTCCCTGGCAGACCCTGATGTTCACAGGCAGTCTGCATCTGGGCCTGTCTATCCCGTCCCTGGCACACCCCTGCTTCCTGTGCCACTGCCTGCCCCAGCAGGCCCGAGGGCCCGATCCCGGCAGCCGGGGCAGCAAAGCTTCAGCCTCTTCCTCCTTAGGGCTAGGAATGACCCCCTGCACCCAGAGGCCCAACGCAGTGTAGTCACGTGCCGAAATTAGGCAGGTCTGTGCTGTGTGCCTAAGAAATAGGGTAGTAGGAAACAAAAGCGACCCCTCTACCCCAGCAGGCTGGGCTTGGAGCCTCCCGGGAGCCTGCCTTGACACTTCCTTCACATTCTCAGAATGTGGCCACACAGTGTCCACGAAGGGCCTGCTTGACTCGTGACACAGACTTGGCCCAGCACGTACCCAGCCATCGTCTGTCCAGGAGTGGCCGGTGGGCAAGTCTGTCCTGTTGAAGCTTTCCCATGCCTCTGCCTGGACTTAAATGCATGCAGCACATCACTAGGAAAAGCAGCGTTCACATGCTCTGGTCACTTCAATCAAAATGCTCTTTTTGGGTATCGTTTTGGCTGGATTTGACCAAGCCTGGACAAAACTGTCTGTCGGACGGCCTCCCCTCTCCCGTATGCCACAGGGCTGGAGGCGAGGGATTCTTACTGGGCTCAAGGACACTCCGGCCCAGTAGAGTAGGCCACCTGCTGACTCCTGTCACAGGCCTAGGCTTTCCTCTTCAGCTGAAGTGAGGGAGCAGGCGTGGGGAAGAAGAGTGTGAGGCTGAGGGATGCTGGGAGGCTTGAAGAGCGTCTCTGTGTGTGTCTGGTTTCTGCTGTTTGGGCCCATCTTGAGGCATGGAAAGAGGCCCAGAGCTGAGGGACGGTGGAGAAGCTGGGGGGGTGCTCCCAGAAGTGTTTTCCAAAGCCATGACTTGACCACCACAAGGTGATGGCGGGGATGAGAAGGGACTTGGGACTTCAACCCGTTGCCATGGTGCCCTGACACACGCTCATCTCCCAGGGAACACGCCCCTTCCCCTTTGTTCCCGCTGGACGGCTGTGGATGGGACCGGAAAAGCAGGGCCCCCGGGAGGCGAGACAGCCCAGAGGCCAGGCTCGCTGCGTGAGGGGGACGGGAGACATCTGCTTGGACTGGGGCTGACCAGGACAAGGACTGCAGTGACTGAGGATGGGCGTCTGGGGCCCCAGAAGTTTCCTCATGCCTGCAGGGGTTGGGAGGTACCTTGTTCCCTGGCTCTGCCCCCGCCACCCTCACTCAGCCCAGGGTCTCCCTGAGTTGCTGGAACTGGTATCCGAGGGTGGGGATGGCCTGGCCCAGCTCCCTGAGGAAAGGAGATGCAGCTCACACGTGGCTTCTGCCTGGCCCACACAGCCGGCGGGGAGACTTTATTCGTCTTGGGAGAGTGACAAGAGGAATGAGACGACATGTAAGAGTAACCGGGCAATACTGATGTGAGGACAAGAACAAAGTCTAGCACGACACGGCAGCCAACACAATGCTGAAGTGGGGTGGTCATCCCCCAGGCCTGGGACCCAGCACGTCCAGGATTCCTCTCCCTCACCAGACCCAACGGGGGAGACTTGGGACCCTAGAGCACCAAGATGGAGCGAGTCGGTTGATGCTGACAGCATCCCAGCAGGCAGGAGTCCTCATCTCCTGTTCGCTCAGAGATATGATATCCCTGCCACACACTGTCCATAGGCTGGGACTGAGTGAGGCCGGGGACACCATGAGAGGCTGGGCCTGTGGATGTCGCTGCCGCCGAAGAAACACTCCAGGCGGAAACCCTTGGGCGCGCCTGCACAGAGGCCTCCAGCCCCCAGTGGAGCTGGCTCCAGGGCCTGGGGTCCCACCCATGCGGGAAGGGGTGGGCGGGAGACATGGCCAACCTCTGGCCCTGGCCCTGGGCTTATCATCACATCCTGGGGCCTGGGGACACTGCTTCCCCATGTGGCCATGCCCATGTAGGGGTGGGGTGGCTGGTGGGATGGGGAGGAGGACATGAGATGTGGGGGTCCGTGGAGGGGGGACAGGTGGTGAGTTAGGCAGGTGGGAAGACTCTCCACACCCAGCTTCCCGTGTCCCGTTCCTCGTGTCGAGCGTAGGGGGCCAGGCTTCAGGGAGACCCTGCAATCACCCCGCCTGGCCCACCTCCCCAATCGGCTTTCCTCACCTGACCCCTCCTCAGCCAGCAGCCCCCACCCTGGGGCAGAGGGGCTGGGGTCACGTCAGCCAGGCCCCGTCCCGCACAGGAAATGAGATGAGGTGACACCATGGACGGTGACTAAGGCCCCGAAGTCCCTGCCTCTCTGCCTCCCCGAAACCTCACAGCTAGGCCAGCCCCGGGGAGCAGTGCCTGTGTGAACATGCCCAGGAGGGGAGCAGGGTTGCTACATAGGAGAAACAGCTAAAAACACGTTAAAAAGCACCGCTGCGGCCTGTGGTGGTACCCACAGACCCGGTATCTGCTCAGGAAGGGCGGCAGCCGGGGGTTCTCAGCTGGGGGTTAGGGTTTTGTCCCGACTCCCTCTCCATGGAGGGCTGGGGACGAGCCTGCGGTCAGAGCCTCCCTCCGGGCTCTGGAGGCAGGAGGGGCGCCCTATCTCTTCCCCCAGACCCTGTCATTCTGGGAAAATTCAGGAAGGTGGCTGAAGCAGACCGGAAAGGACTCTGTTCCAGCCTTGTGCCTCCCAGGGGAGCCTCCTCTCAGAGGGACACATGAGGACACAGGGACCACCCACCCCCAATCCCTGGAAACTGAGATGGAACAGGGAGTCAGGGGTTGCCATGCCCCACTGACCAGCCTGGCTGAGGTGTGGCCCTGGGGAGAGTAGGCATCCATTGGCCCCACAGGGAGCCTGGTAAGACAAGGGGCTGACTGGCTGGCCTCCCAGGGTGCCTCTGGCCAGGCCCCCCTGGCCTGGTTCTGGGCCCAGAGCTCTGGCAGGAGAGCTGCCAGCCCTGGGCCTTCCTGGATGGGCCTTCCCCCGAGCAGAGACATCCCTTTCTCACCTGCCTCCCTCCCTCTCCATCTCCCTGGCGGGCTGGGAGTGGCCCTGTCTCTGTTTCACTCACCCCTGGGGACCCAGTAACTGCAAAGTGCCTCTGGCTTGTCTCTGGCCTGCAGGGAGAAGTGAGGATGAAGACCCTGGTCAGCTGAGAGGCCTCAGGGACATTACCCCTCCTCGTTGGCTGCTCCAGCTCTAGGAAGCGGAGAGCTTCCTCACATCCCACCCAGAGACTCTCAGCAGACACCTCCCTGCACACGCTCTGCTCACTTCAGACACTGGCACTCTTTTGCCTATATTGGGTTTTAAGTTACTTGAATGGATCACCGGCATTTTAAAATCAAATTTCACATAACAATTCGGGATTCTGGCCTCTGACAAATCAGACCATCCAGCAGCCCTTCAGCGCAGCCCCTTCAGTGGGGGATGTCCTCTTCCGCCAGCCCCAGTTCCCACCTTGTCCTGCAGCCCTCCTTTCCTTTTTTCTTTTTTTTGAGTCGGAGTCTCACTCTGTCACCCAGGCTGGAGTGTAGTGGCACGCTCGCGGCCGTCGCAGCCTCGACCTGCTGGGCTCCAGCGATCCTTCTGCCTCAGCCTTCCTAGTAGCTGGAGCCACAGGCACGCGCTACCACGCCCGGCTAATTTTTTTTTATTTATTGTAGAGATGAGGTCTCGCCAAGTTGCCCAGGCGGGTCTTGAACCCGCGGGCTCAGGCAATCACCTCGGCCTCCCAAAGCGCGGGATGAGAGGCTGAGCCAGCCACTGAGCCCGGCCCAGCCCTCCTTTTCATCACCTCTGGCTCTGTAGGCATATGAGCTTATAACCCTAGTTCTGTCCTTCCTTATCCAGGCTCCTGGCCCCTCTGCAGCCTTACTCACAGTTGCTCCTGGCCAACATATAGACTCTCAGTAAGGGGAAAAACCCCCAAACCTTAATGGTCACTTCATCCATCTGCCCTTCCATCACCTGACTCCTCTCCACAGCGTCCTGACAAGCAGCCATTGAGTCTCTGCTGTAGGGAACGCACCACCCTCCAGGCAGCCTGATCCTAACTCTCCCGCCATCCCTTTCTCACTTACTCCTCCCCCCACCATTCTGGGCTCTATCCCTCCTCCATGACCACACCACACGCTTGCCCTACACCTTTTCGTTGGCCGGGCCTCTAGAACCTTCCCTCAGGTCTGCCAATCTCCACACATCCTCTCCCTTCCCTCGCAGGTAGCTTATACTGATGGGCAGGCTGTGGTGGCTCCGGCTGCCTGGGTCCCTCCCTTCCAGGGCCCTGGTGAACTGCCGTGAGCGACAGGCCCAGCCACGGTTGCAACCCCCAAGCCACAGGGGGCTGTTACAGGAGGAGGAGCACATGCACCTTGCTCTCATCTTGATTTCCCAGCAAGGCCTGAGGCACCAGTCGTGGGAACAACAGAATCCACTCCTGACACCATCGGGGGAAAGTCACAGGCCTGAGCGTGCCACTCATCACCCATGCCCCGTCCCAGCCCCCGGACCAGTGCCCAGGCCTGCTCAGTCCTCAGGGTCAGGCTGACCCCAGTGCATAGCTCAGACTCTCCAGGGGAGCACCCTCGGCCACAGCAATCGGCAGAGCTGGGCCTAAGCAGGCAGACCCTTGGGGGCCTGGGTGCTCCTGGGCCAGGGGCCCTCCCCAGGCTCTCCCACAGCCCATCCCCAGCAGGGGCTGCGTCAGCAGGCGTGCCTGCACAGGGTGCCAACGGGGGCCTCCAGGCTGGAGGGTTCTCCTGGCCACAGTTTCCTGCTCTTGGGGCAGATGTGGCCTGAGCCAAGCCCCTCATTCACAGGCTACACAGACCGATCTCGGGATGACTCCTCCCTACCCTGCTTCCCTTTCCCTGGGTCAAGATCCTGCTGAGGCAGGCAGAATTGGAGAAACATCTCCACTCCCAGCCCCAGCCTGCATGGGCCTGGTGAGGCCCGGGCATCTCCCAGAGAGACGCCTGGGGCAAGGGCACCAGCAGCACCACAGTCCTGCAACCCAGCCCCGGGGCACTGCCAGCTCCTGAACGCTGGTCCCCAGCCATCGGCAGATCCACGTCGATTAAGTTTCCCCCAAATACCCTAAATTTCAGTCGTAGAGTTAAAAACGCCAAATAAAATAGGCCCAAAGTCAGGGGGCTCGGCTCAGTGGGAGGGGGAGCCGCCAGGGGGAGCTGGCACCCCTCCGGCAGCCCCTCACTTTGTCCCGTCACCAGCCCCTCCTACCCCATGACCGAGGTTGCTTCTGGCTGGCAGATCCAGCCCAGGAGTGGGGGAGGCCTGGGGGGTGGGCACCTGCCTCACACCCGGATCTGGTACCCGTTGAGGTCTGGCATGGCTTTGGGCTCAGAAGGCTTCTTCTCACCCGAGGGCCTGCAGGGAGAGAGCAGAGAGAAGGAGGGTGAGTGGGTTGAGGTGGGGAAGGGAGCAAGCGGTGGCCCCCCACTGGCTCCCTCTCCATTCTCCAAGGGCCTCCCACCAGTTGCAGAATGTGTGTGCAAGCATGTCTAGAACCCTGGCCTGCCCATGCCATCCTGAAGGTGGCCCCGGCCCTCCTGCCGGCTCTCAGACACCACCGGAGATTGGCTCGTCTGGCAGGTGGTCACTTAAAGTATAACTTTCTCCAAGGGGAACCTGTCGCCTACAAAAGCCTCTTAGATCAAAGTCTACGATGATGGATGTTTCCATGCCGGAGGCCTGCTCAGCGCTGCTGAATTCACACCAAAGAGGCGAGTCCTGAAGACAGTTATGGTTAAAGCAGGAACCAGACGGGCTCTTAGATGAAGGCAGAGGGGGACATGGTATGTGATGGCTTGTTTTCCCATCTAGACACAGACAAAAACCACAGACTCCGGAGGGTAAGAGTCATGTTCAAGGCCATCTGCCCAGCTGCCATCCAATATCTCAACCCGCCCCCATGACATTCCTGGGAGATTCCCACCCCACTGACCCAGAAAGCCTTGGCCTTGGGCCTGCTGTGTGGCCCCTGCTGGTCCTAACTGGGACTCCAAGCAGGCAGCCTGGGACCCAGCTGGGTGCTGTTTTCTCTGGGGAAATGGGACTGCCTTGCTGTGGGAGATGTCGGCACATGAACTCACGCACCTACTGTCCCAAATCACCTCCCTCTGTGGGGGTAAAAAAGATAGAAGGGTGGGGGAGAAAAAAGGGGCACACAGAGGAAGAATCCTGAAGATGAGAGGGAAGGAAAGAGCTTCCGTTGAGCCCCTCTGGGCGCGGCCCCATCTCTCACCGTCTCTCACTGCGGCTGTTCCTGCGGTGGGGGCTGGACTGGCCCCTCTGCGGGGAGGAAACATCCTTCTTCCGGTCCTTGGTGGGAGAGGGAGGGCCTGTTCCTTTGCCGATCTAGGTGGGAAGGAAGAAAGTGCCATCACTCCAGAGCTGCCCAAGCCCAGCCTGCCCTGCCAGGAGCCAGAGTCCCCGAGGCTGCTTGGGAGCCCAGGGGAGCTCCAGCCATGTCTTGTCCGTGGTGGGCTTATCCAGACCTACTTCACAGGCAGGAAAGTTGCCAGGGCAGGGGTTTCCCAGGGGGCTGCCCAATCCCCTTGGACCCCAGAAGGCAGCATGGAGGTAGGGGGTGTCACCCATGTTGAGCTCTGGGCTGGGACCCCACAGTCCCAAGGGCAACACTATAGCCAATCAGAAGTCAGACCGGCAGCTCTAGCTGTGATGAAGAAACAGCAAGAGAAACAAAAGACTCATTCTGTACATGGCACGGTCAGCTTGAGTTGTCAAAACATGGGGTGTACCATGGAGATGCTGGAGGGGGTGATAACGTGCAGTGTCCTCAGTGCTGAGGAGGCTGGGATCACTGTGCTCAAGACTAGGCGACTATGGTTCAGCTCCAGATCCCATCTCCCCCGTGAAGACACAATAACATTCCCAGCAGCAAAGCCAGGGCACTGGGTGGACGGGGCTGGGTGCTGATGGGTGCCGGAGCAGAGGAGAGCAGCCTCTCTCTAGTGCAGGGTGGGCAGCAGCCAGTCTCTGCTCTGGGGGCTGACACTGTCCCCCCGTGAGGCTGGTAGGCTGAGGGTGGTTCTAGCCCTTACAAACCCCTGCCAGGACACCTGCAGTTGCCTGCAACATGCCGGGCGTCCCATCATCACGAGACAGTTCCAGTCCTTCTCGCCTCTGTCTGTGAGGCAACTGGGACTCCTGCCCTGAAAGCAGGGGTCTCACCTGCCCCCTGCTGTCTTCCTCCCCCCAACCCTGGCTGTTGGGAAAAGCAGTGCACTAAAGGGAGCAGAGGTCGGAGGCTCAGGCGGGGGCACTGGACCACCAGAGGGGCAGTTACAGGGCAGCCGTGACCAAGTGATGGGGAGGGGCTGAACACCAGGGTCCTGGCAGTCCAGGAGAGGCACCCCCATGTCCAGGGGACCCAGGGGAGGTCAGAGTTCTTCCTGCTGGGAGGCTCTGGGGGCCGACTCAACAGCACCCTCCCAAATCCCCAAAGACTCCAGCTCATCTGCAGGTGGGAAAGAGGGAGAAGGAACCACCACCTTCCGCCCTCCCCATGGCCTGACTTACCAGGCCTCCTCCTGGTCCTTCACTGGATGCAGGTGGGTGGGGGTCTCCGGGGTGCACACACAGGAAGAAGGATGGGGCCACTCACCACCCTACTCCGCCGTTCCCTCCAGACAGGCCATGGCTTCCCCAGGGACCCTGACTCCCAAGTCTCCCCACCCACGCTTCTCTAGTGCCCCACACCTGTCACCATCCACAGCGCGCTCACCCGCCTGCTGCGGTCTGCCCACTACAGGGACCCACCCGCGTCCTCACGCCTCCTCCCGTGGGCTGGGGGTGGGGTGAGGGGCTCTCCCGCTCCCCAGCGCTGAGCAGCAAGGCCCCGGCCAGAGGGGGCGGGGCAGCCCGACCTTGAGACGCATGTCCCGCGCGTGCCGCTCCAGCTCCCGGCGGAGGTCGTCCTGGCCCAGCCGGTCCACGTCCAGCACCGAGTGCTTCCACTCGATCTGCTCCACGCTGTGCGGGTCGTGCGACACGCTGCCGCCCAGCTTCACCTTCTTGAGCACGTGCCAGCAGCGGCCGTAGGCGGCCTGGTAGTCCAGCACGAGGTCGCTGAGCGAGCGGAAGGCGGCGGCTTGTACATCAGGTCCTCGCGCCGGCTCATGCCCAGTGCGCCGTAGCGGCCACCGAGGCTCACCCCCAGCACGATGTGGCGGAAGTAGTTCCCTGAGAAGTAGGTCTTGAAGCTGATGGGGAAGCGCTCCAGGGTGGGCATGCTGTTGGTGAGGTAACTGGCCGTGCTGCTAAGGAAAAGCGGGAGGCACGGGCCAGCTCTTGAGGGCTGGGGGGGGGGCGAGGGCAGGGACTGCCCCACCAGGGAGAGGCTGGGCCGGGCTGCCAGCTTGGCCTGCAGACACCTGCCTTCTCATCTCCACATTCCTGCCGTCTCTGTCTAGATCAAGCCTGGTATGCAGCAGGTGCTCAATAAATGGAACGCTTTTTTAATTTTTGAAGACAGGGTCTCACTTTGTCACCCAGGCTGGAGTGAAGTGGTATGATCATAACTCACTGCAACCTTGAACTCCTGGGCTCAAGTGATTCTCCCGCCTCGGCCTGCCAAGTGGCTGAGACCACAGGCAGGTGCCACTGTGCCCGGCTAATTTTGTTAAAATTTTTCGTAGAGACTGGATCTCACTATGTTGCCCAGGTTGGTCTCAGCCTTCTGGACTCAAGGGATCCTCCCTTCTTGGCCTCCCAAAGCACTGGGATAACAGGCACATGCCACCATGCCTGGCTTAAACGGAACCACTAATAGGCACGAGGCTCCCAGTGATTCGTGGCTGCTGCAGTGATGTCAAGTAGGGCTCACAAAATAATAACTACAGACAAACCACGTTCCACACCGTTGGGTTTTCCAGAATCCTGCAGCCAAGGAGGGAGAGACACTGCCCCTCATCTGTCCTCCTTCCTTCCTTCTGCCCTATACACACACACATCTCAGCTGTGCATCCTCAGACACATCCTCTCATGTTGTCTCCTCCACACATAGATTTTCTTGTACATGCAGACACTTCTGTCTCCAACACTCTCCCCCCCACACACACCTTGCCTGTGGTCCTTCAAATGCAATCAAGCACACTCCCGTGGCTGGGAGGCCAGTCCAGGCTGGGCAATGCTGGTCTGCTTGGTCTCTGGAAATGGATCTGCTCTGTGAGCAGCCGCCTGCCATGGTGGTGATTGCTCCCCGGACCTCTGAGGGACAGAAAGGGACCTGCAGCCTCTCTGTATGAAGATAAGGCAGGCACGTCCACAAGGGGTGGGAAGAGATCCCAGCTCACAGTCCTCCTTGGAGAAGTGCTTCTCTCTGTAACTGGCATCTTCTCCTTCCAGCACTTGTGCTTGGAAGGGACCCTTTGTTCCACGAGGCCTCACCCCTCACCATCCTGGCTCTCACCTAATCTGAACTCCTCTGAGCAGGGTGGGCTGCCTACCCTGGGGGACACGGGCAAAATGTTTAAAAGCTGGTAAAGCTGGTAGGGAATATGGGGGCTGAAGACCAAGCTCTGCCCTTGTTTCTTTCTTTTGCCAAATTCTTAACCAAGAGGCCTGAGAAGATGGGTTTTTATGAACCTTCCAATAACAAGTAACAAGGTGGGTTACTTTCCAACCTGACTCTGGCATGACAGATAAAGAAGGAAATTGAAGTATTTTATGATCCTAAAAAGTTGTTTCCTGGAGACCCCCAGACTCTTACAATACTTTGGCGACAACTTTTAAGACACTTTCCTCCTATTCTCCCTTAAGTCTGCCACGCATGAGGCTTCATCTATTAACACATATCAAGAAACCTGAGCCACCCACTTCCCATGCTGATTTCAAAATGACTCTTGCTACTAATTGCCAGTCAGGAAATCTTTGAATCCACCTATAACCTGCAAGCTCCTGCTTGGAAATGTCTCACCTTCCCAGGTCGAACCAATGTAAATCTCACATGTATTGATTTATGGCTCCCCATAACTTCCATCCGGTGAAAATTTACATCATCAGACTACAATTCAGCCACAGAAACCACACCTCTCAGGACCTCCTGGGGATGGGTGTCACGGGCGCAGGTCACTCACATTTGGCTCAGAATAAAACCATCTTAAATATTTTACAGAGTTTGGCATCTTTTGTATCATAGGGGTGGAAGAGATGAAACAAGACTGGCCTCAGTTGGGGAAGCTGAGCTGTGGGTACATGGGAGTTCACCATGCTGTTCTGTTTGTATACATATGACTTTCTTTTTTTTTTACAATAAAACAACTGAGGAAAAAAAAGTGGGGCTCAAGCAGTGACCAATTGGGATGAGGACCTGGCCACAAAAACCTGCCTTCTCTCCCCTTGCTCTGACTGGGCGCCCTGGGGACCGCGGCCTCTCCTGGGGGTTTGTCTGTCCCCCTGCCTATCCAGGTGACCTAGCCACAGGCCCGACTTCTGCTCTTCAGGTGGCGGGGTACCTGGGAAACCCTGTGTATATTTTTTTAGTCAGCTCTGCTTCAAAGATCCCATCTACAAATCCACATGCTTTGGAAATGCCAACATTTGGGCTTTCCAGCTCCAGGCTGTTTGGTTCTTGGAAATGGTTCAGCTGCCTTTGTGAGCCAACGTGCCCTGACTCAGGGTTCAGAGAGCAGGGTCAGGGTGTCCCCAAAAGAGCGGCCTAGCAAGCCCGGGAAGGTAGCAGCTGAGGTCGGGGGTGGAATCTGCCACTGTGAGGCGAAGTAGACCCATAGGGAAGAGCTAGTCCAGCTGGTTCAGCCCTCCCTCCCCAGAGCAGGAAGCTGAGGGGCTGAACCAGGCCCAGGAAGGATACATTCCCAGGATCACGGCTTCCAGGCATTTGATTGGCAGGGCCTCTTTGGTCATTTCCTTGGCCAGGTCCATCAGCCTGTGGGAAGGGAGGCAGGAACATGAGGACAGCACCTCCGGCCTCTCCCAGGAGGGGTATGAGAAGGAGGGAGCAGGGTGGTTCAGAAATGCTAGGACAGTGGCCTCTCCAGGTTGTCCTCAGCTTAGGCCTGGCACCATCCTCCATTCCCTCCACGTCTGGAACCCGAGGGAGTGGAAAAGAGACAGCCAGTGCTCATAGGAAGAAGGCACTTCCCTCCCTTCACTTCCTCCTCCCACACTTGGCTCCCGCTCCAGAGACCTCTGGGAGAGGGCAGCAGGAGTGGGGGCAGGGCCTTGACCGCCACTGGGCTGGGGCCTTCTTCTTGGGTGGGGGAGGCGGGACCTCAGCATTGTCCCTTCTGGAGCCCAGTGGACACCCCTGACCCAGCACGGCTTCTCCCAAGAGCTTGTTAACTGACTGCAGCTGTCCTCTGCAGCTGCCAGCCGGGATGTGGACCCTCAGGCAGACAGCCTGCTTTTGACTGTGCAGCTCAGGCCATCTGAAGACAGCCCCTCCCTGAGGCCTGGCTCCTCTCCTCAGGCTTGGGATCCAGCCTGGCCCCGGCTTTGCCCAGGAGGGTGCCAGGACTCCTGCATGCCGTATGAGACAGGAGTGGGCCCCAGCAGGCAGCAGCCCCAGGACAAGGGCAAGGCTTTGGGGATAGGGAGGCTGGATTCCACCCAGGGGCTGGCAGAGAGGGTAATTAAGATACTTCGCTAATAAGCCCTTTAAAGCATCTTTGACAAGAAAGCAAGGATAGATTGTGTGTGGAACAAGATGTAAAATTCACATAGATTTTGAAAACTCAGGGGTCTTAAGCCTGTGGCCATCTTTAGGCTGAGCCCAGACCAACAATGACATTTGCTGGCACTTTCCTCTGCCTTTGGGCTTCATAGGCAGGAACTTTCCAGAGTGAACTATCCAGCCCGGGCAGTAGCACCCAGGGGTGTGGGCTTGGAAGTGAGAGACACAACATGCTCTTCAGGGGACTTCCTGCCGCTTGGATACTGGATCTTCTAAATGGTCAGAGAAGAGCCCAGCAAGGAGATGGACGGGGTGGCTGTGTACACACACCAGGCATGAGGGGCGGGGGGTGTTGCACAGCAGCTGCAGCCAACAGAGGAGGGGGGATCTCTCCTGCTAGGCCCACCCCTTGTTAGAAAAAAACAAGCTCTGAGGCCCATCCACTCCTCCCTGGACACCCTCTCTCCTCACCGAGGCAAGCAGGAGGTTCTCTGGCTCTCCAAGCTCCGCTTGGGTGCCTGGCTCCCTCTCCAAGTTTTTCTGGCTCTTACTGTCAGCCAGATTTCCCTCTACACGACATCCTCAGGGCCCCAGGCTGGTGCCTGCCCCCGGCTGGCTTCTTGGCTGCCCCATGAGCTTACTCCATGAGGCTCCCCAAGAGGTCCCCCTGGGCCCTGGGGCAGAGGCCTGGCCTCCCCATACTCACCCTGTCAGAGGTCTGCTCTTCTTGATTTCAAAGAACTGTGTCCCTGTGTGATTGTACCTGCAGGTGCCGTTAAGGGCTTCCTGGCTTGGTCTGGAAGTGTCTGCTGCCCTCCCCCTGCCTGTCCTCTGACCTCTCCCAGTGGTCCAGGCTGGCTAAGACCCCACAAAGTGCCTCCTGCAAGGCGCCCTGGAGGATGGGAGGACCCCAGTCTCCTGGAGGGAGGGAAGGGCATTGCATGGGCACCTCTCCTTCCCCTTCCCGCCTTTCTCTTCCCTTCCCACCCCCCGCCAACGGCTTTGTCCCAGGTTCTCCCCACCCACCCCCAGCCTCCCTTCCTAGAATGGAGACTTGGCACAGGCACCCTGGCCAAGGCTGGGAGGGCTGCGGTGGGGACAGCTCTCGGCAGGGCTTCCTTTTCCATCCAGCTGAGAGGCAGCATGAATTGAGAGGGGAAAGCTGGGGGAGGGGCCCCATTCGGCCTCTCCTTGCTTGGGTGCTTTTGAACCAGATGCCTCCCTTCCCTGGGCTCAGTTTCCCCGCTAGCAAAGGGAGGGCTGCACTTAATTTGCAGTCTCAGCCTGGCTTTCCCCCACCCAGGACCCATGCCTGATTCTCCCACCTCTGATCTCCTCCACAGCCAGAAGCCTGGAGAAGGGCGCCCAGGACACACAACTCTGGGGCAGGGCACGGGCTGGGGACCCAGGGCAGGGACCCAGGGGCATCTGGCCTCAGGGGCCAGTTCTCTCCATGCGAAGCAACCAGCCTTCTGCCGGGGAAGAAAAAGGAGGAGAACCGGGAAAAAATTCCGAGATGTGGAAGTCGCTCCTGGACCATAAGCTCGTTTTCTCCTCCGCTGCCCCAAAGCTTCCTCTCTCCCTCTGCTGGGCCGGATGGAGACAAGGGAGGGTACTTGGCCGCCCCACCAGGAGGTCGCTCAGGAGGCATCTCCCTTTTGACCCTGTCACACAGCGAGAGGGGACACAGGTGGCAGAGAGTCTGAGTGGGTCCAGCACTCACTGGACAGAATTTCTCAGATACCAAGGGGGACCCGGGCTGTGTCCTTGTGTCAAGGGAGCACAGATGCCACGTGAGCGATGCCCCTGGAGCTGTGGAATGACTGCTGACACCACTCCAGCTCTGCCTGGAGACAAGCCCTGTTTGGCCCCTGGACCCATCATGCCAGCCAGAAGGCGGCCATGACCCTGGACGGCAAGGATACTGCAGCTCCCTGATGTAACGCTGCACGGCTTCCAGGCGCTCAGGGACAGGCGTAGACGGCTGGAACGTAGGCACACTCGGTATGGGAATCTGGGGACAGAGAAAGCTCTGGTCAGAGTGGAGGCTCGTCTGGCAGCCTCCAACCCACCAGACACCCAGAACTAGGCCCGGAGGAGCGCCGCCTGGGGGCGGGGGAGCCTCCCCTCCCTCCCATCCTGAGCCTCCTCCCTTGGCCTCTGCCTCCTGGAGACTCCAGCCCCACCCCAGCCATTCCTTCCCTCCTGACACTTGACGGCAGCTCTCCTTTGGAGCTCATGCTGACATTCCAATTTGATGCTTCTTTCATAATTTTAGAAAAACATTGGTTAACTCACTAACTGTTCTGAATTTTAAATATTCACTGACTTCAAGGTTTCACAAGAATGCTGATATTGGGTGGGGTTAAGTTCCTTTGGGTTTGAAGTTTGTTCTGGTTCAAGCACTAAACCAAAGCTGGGTCACCCGGTGTCTCACCCCCTGAGGTGGTGCCACGGGCTGGGGGACAGTCCTGGGAGGGGTGAGCATATTCTTGGCAAGGGGTGTCACCCATCCAGAATCTTGGGCATGTTGTTAGGCCTTCCATAGCACTTGAATGGCCAAGGAGTCAGCCAGTGGCACAGCTGGGGAACATATTTTGGCAGGGTCTGGCTGTGGCTCTATTGCTGGGGCCTGGCTGCTTTGGGGTGGTTTCACAGAGGTACCCGGGGCCCTGGGCTTTCCTTCAATGCCTCCCTTTCCTGCCAGCTTCACACCTAAGCAGAACAGGCAACTGGGGACCCGGACGGTCTTCCATACCAAAAGAAACTTTCTAGCACCCAGCCCAGAACAGGGAGATAAGAGGGCAGGTCAGGCAGGTGGCCCCTGAAGCCCGGAGCCAACAGGCTGGGCTGCCAGAGTCAGGTCAGAAGCGGGAGACCCTGAGGTGCCCTCAGCCGCCAGGCAGGCACCAGGAAAGAGGCCACCGTGCGGGTGCGGCCCCTCGCCAACCAGGGGAGTCCTGATCCTGCAAAAAGGCAGTGAAACTGAGGAAGCCAAGAGCTATCAGCCAGCGTCCTCTGGGCCTTCAGAACAGACTTCCAGGGGCAAGGTCCTCCCGGCAGGGAAGCGTCTACACCCACTCACTCTGCAAGGTTCACATGATGGGCTTTCTCATGGACACCAGCACAGTCCAAGAGGCCCCATTCTCTCCCCCAGGCCTCCACCTGGCCCTCCAAGGCCACACAGAGCCTACCTGCCGGATGGGGCAGCTAAGTGTCCTGGTCCATACTGGGGGAACTGTGGAGGGTGTGGAGGGAAGGGAGGCTGGGGCATGGGGTGGGGGGAATGCAACTCCTTCCTCCCTTCCTTGGGAGGCTCCCCGGCGTGGAGCACCTCTGCAATAATGTGGCTGCAGGGACTGGGGCTTTGACAAGGCGGGAAGTGACACACCAGTTATCACCACATACTTGCGCCTGGGCTGCTGCTGACTGACAGGGGATGCGTCTGTGCCCGCTCACTTTGCAGGCGTAGGTGCGGGAGGGAAGGGTCAGGTCGGAGCGACGCTTTGCAGGAGCTTCCTCTTCCTCCTGTCCTCTGCTTCCTGTCTGGGCAGTCCCTCCAACCGCACTGGCTGCCCTGCGGTGGCCTGAGCTGCTGACACCTCTGTCTGGAAGAAGCTGCTTCCCTTTTCACACCATGCCCCCTCCCCAGACGGGCGCCACCACTTATGGTCACTGGTCACTGCAGGATAAAAAAGTCCAGGTTGGGTTCCCCCTTCCTGTTCCAGGCTAATGGGCTCCAGGGCCTGGCCTGGCCTCCCTATATCAAGGTGATGGGAGTGAGGAGGAAGGGGGTGGAATTACCTAACGACTGACCACAAATAGCAAGTCCCACCAGACTCACAACTGCACAAGCTCGGGGGGCCAGGGCCAAGGTTAAAGGACTTTCAGCAGCTGAGCCTGGAGTCAGTGGCCGCTAAGCTTTCACAGGTGGTGGCGGCTTGCAATGTCAAGGAGAGGAGAGATTTTTCTTTCTTTCTTTTCTTTTCTTTTTTTTTTTTTTAAGAACCAGAGTCTTGTTCTGTTGTCCAGGCTGGAGTAGAGAGGTGCGATCATAGCTCACTGCAGTCTCGACCTCCTGGGCTCAAGCAATCCTCTCACCTCAGCCTCCCAAGTAGTTGGGACTACAGGCGTACCACCACATGCAGCTCATGTGTAAATTTTTTGTAGCAACAGTGTCTCACTATGCTGCCCAGGCTGCTCTCAAACTCCTGGCCTCCCCTCTTGGCCTCCCAAAGTATTGGATTACAGGTGTGAGCCACTACGCCCAGCCAAGAAGAGACTCTTCTCAAGGAGCATAAACTGTTGCTGGATTTGGATCCTTCTAGAAACCGTTGCCTTGCAACCTGCTGGCGTCATCCTTGTGAAGGCTGTTTCTCCAAAGCCATTGTGGGGTGACCGGCTGCACATTCACTCCCCGCTCCATCAGCGGATCCCTACTAGAGTCTCACCTAACCAAGCATCACACGCTCTGCATCATTAATCCCCCTGAATGTCCTCTGAAGTGGACATTGCGATTACCCCCATTTTACAGAGGAGGAAACTGAGGCACAGGGAGGTTGCACGCCTTCCTCACATAAGTAGTTCCTGGGGAGCAGGGATTTGAACATGGTGGGTGTGACTCCAGAGTGCTCTCCTTTTATGACTGCTGTGCAGGGGTCCTGGACCCAACCCCCTGTCGTGGCCAGGCAGGGGACATAGGTGGGAAAGGCAGACGGGGCAGGTGACTGGTGGGGACTGTGCCCCAGCCCCAGCCGACAGCAGCCCCGCAGGACTGCAGAATCTCTGTTCCCAAGTCCTCTCATTTTTTGAAAAGATGCCAACAGTCTGGTTCTTTAGGTGACAGATGCCCAAGTTATGAATTTGAAAACCCTGTGCAGTTCCCACACAACACTTCTTGGGCCCCCACGGCGTGACCTCTGCAGGGAATGTCTCCATGCCGACGCCGGCGGCATGGCCCCTCGGGAAGGGCGAGCATGGGGCCGGCCCACCCTGCTGCTGGCACCCTGGTGCCCAGCCTCCTCCGTGGCTTCTCTCTAAGGCCTGCCTGACTCTGCCACACGCTCAGCCTTGCAGAGCTCCTGTCCACTCTGGGCCCAGGTAGAGAGAACCTCACTCAGACACATGCGGTGCCACTAGCTGAGAAACTCGGTGGTTTGGGGCAGGAGTTTCAAATTTTTCCAGACGTCTCATATAATTCCTTCTGTTCTGCGAAACTCCTGTCAGTCATCATCACGTCCCACAAGGTAACAGCTTCCTTCCTTCATCGGGGACCATCCTACACATGCAGACTGAAGGTGGTGGTAAGATGGCATTACAGACCAGAAACTAAGAAGCTCACTGACTTAGTTTAGTGCCCAGGAGTGGTGACGGCTCTGCAGAGAACCACTCACGCTCTCCTGCGGCCTGGTTTAGACATCGCAAGACGGGCAGAGAGCCAACTTGCCCAGGGGAGCAGGGTGTCACTCTGAGCAAAATCTGGCCTCCCCTCCAGAGGAAGGACCTGAGAACAGGTAGCAAACATCCAATCAGCAGTACTGACTTGGGGTTTTACAGTTTGTTGAATGTTTTAATGCACAGTCTCTTGTATAATCTTCCCCACAACCAACTCCATTTTACTGATGAGAAAATTTTGGTTCTAACAGATCGAGGGGCTTTGCTCGAGGTCACACAGACGGGCAGACGAACCTACCAATGTCTGTTCCCTTTGACTCAACACTTTTCTTCCAGGAATTGATCCCAGGGAAATAATCAGAGACAGATCCCAAATGCCTGCTTTAGAATGCTCACCAGTGTTCATTTTAATAATTAAATTGGGAACAACGTCCAATGATAGGACATTGGCTAAATGAGTCACAAGGCAGTACCCGGGACAATCACGCAGTCGTTCAAAATCAAGTGATACGTTATTTTCCCTGGAAATATTAGCCAGTTGCTGAATGTTCATCTCTGAGTCTCTTCCCAGAAGATGTTTTCTGATGGCTCTACCCATAACCTGGTAAAAACAAAGCAGGCCCCCTGTCCCCGCCTCTAATTCACATGAAATGCCATCCTACCCAGCCCCTTCCTGCCCACCTTAGCAGGTGGGACTCTGACCTCCATATCTGACTTCCGTCAAGGGCTCTGCTTTGGGGAGTCGGGCCTCTGCACTTGGGGGAGAGCTTCCTTGGTCCTGACTGTATTTTTTTAAAAATGCCAGGCATCTATTTCCAGACAGCGCTGTACAGCACAGAAAATCTCAATACCCTTTCATTCAGCAGACACACATTAAGTGCCTGTTCCGTGCCAGGCACACAGGAGGCCTCAGGCAGACAAAGATGAATGAGACACAGCCTCTGCCGCCATTGGTGATGCCACTAAGGACAGCCGTCATGGAGGAGTCCCAGCCAACACAGGAGTATCATGTCTCTTTATCCCTCTCCACAGGACCTCTTCTGATGTCCCAGAATCTAGTGTCCCACAGAGTAGAGGACCTGGAGCCCTGAAGACCTGGAGTTGAGTCTCAGCTCTGCCTCTTGCTGGCTGCGGGACCCTGAGTTCCTACTTGAGTTTTCAGTTTTCTCATCTGTAAAATGGGGCCCTAAGCTGCACCGACTTCACAAGGCTGTTGGGAGAATTTGACCACACCATGCCTGAGAACATTTCCTCCACATGCAAAGCCCGGCGTCTCCTTACTCATTCACTGTACACAGTTCCTGGCTTAGCAAGCGACACTGGGCACATGAGATGTCAAGCCCTATTAGTGTGCCTGGGTGTGTCAGTTCAGCAGCTGTTGCCACCTGCGAGACAGACTTGGGGGAGGACCTCCAAGAGACAGTCCTGTGAGCCCCTCTCTTACAATAGCAGTAAGAGAAAGTTCTTCTGGACAGGTAAGACCTGTATTTTCAAAATCCCACTACACTCGCGGTCCCCTACCCCATGGGAGGACAGTATGGCTCTGCCCACTGCCCTAAGGTCACTGACATTCTAGACTACTGTGGCCCTCCCCCAGCCTCACCTTGGGCAGGTCCGTGGCCCCCCGGATCCGCTGGGCCACCTTCTCTCCGTTGGGGTGGATCTTGGCCACGTGTTTCCACATCCGTTCCCAGGTGGCCTCGTCCACGGGCAGTCCACCCCGGTTGACAAAGAAGGGGACGCCCCCGTCCCGCAGGTCCTCTTCTCCTTCCTCCTCTGGCTCGTCATTTCTCTGGGCCGAGGCCCCTTCGCTGGTCTCCAAACGCCTCACCCCAGAGGGGGCCACAGCGGCCGGGGCAGTTTGGGCAGCACCGCTGCTGGCACCCCCGGCCGCCTTCTTCCCCCCTGGCATCCCTAAATCCCTGACGGGGGGAGGGGCGGGAGGATGTGTCAGGAGGCGGGAAAAACAGGTGGCTCACAGGAGGCCGCCCACACGCCGGCTGCGGCGGTGACACATGGCCCAGTGCAAGGCGCCTTTAAGAAACCAGGGCGTGGCTCCTGTACAATAAAATACTACTCGATTAAAAAAAAAAATCCTCAAAATCAGTGCAACAACGTGAGGTGGCGTCCGCGGGGGCCTGGGGTCGCCCTTCGAGGCCTTGTCGTATGAAAGGCGGGAGCAAAAGAACGCACCCCGACTTGGCAGGCGTCACAAAACACCCCATCTGACTGCAAGAACAATGTCGGGCAGCAGCCTGGGCGGGCAGGGAGGAGAAAAGTCGGGGAAACCGAGGCCAGACTGGGACCTGCGGCTGTGGAAAGTAAAGGTCAAGGCACGGGTGCCCACCGGGCGCCCCCGCTCCCGGACTTGGAGAGAACAAATTTCGCTACAAAACCCTGGCCAGCTCACAGCAGCGCGCGCCCCAGGGGGAAGCGCGGCGACTCCGGGACCCCGGGACGAGACCCCCGGGACGCAGAGCGGCGCCGGGGGCAATTTCTCGGGCGCAGCGAGCCGAGTCCAAGTCCGGGAGCCGAGACTCGCAGCCGGCAGGGCGCGGGGAGGGGGCGCGCGCCGATGCGCACATTCCACGCCCGCGGCCAACTCCCCGCACAAAGTGGGCTTTGTCCGGGCCCCCGTCCCCTCGCCCCCAGGAAGCTGCAGCGGGGCTCCCAGAGGCGGAAAGGGCGCGGCCGGGGGGCGAAGGTCGGGCGCGCGAGGCCCAGCGGGTCCCCGGCGGGGCGCGTCTCAGCGGGTGGGCGGCGGGCACCTGGCGCCGCGCCGCGCCGGCCGGGTCATCGCGGGGCACTGGGCCCGGGGCTCAGCGGGACCCGCCCCGGCGGCGCGCAGGGGCCGGGCTGGGGGCACCGGGCGGCGCGCTCCGGCCGCGGGGTCGCCGCCCCGGACTGGCTGCAGCATGGGCGGTGGCGCGGGCGGGGCGCGCGAAGGATGCTCCGGGGCGGTCGCTCGGCTCCGGGCGAGGGGAGGAGGAGGGCGCGGACGGGGAGGGCCAGCCCCGAGGCTCGCGCAGCCCCCGCCGGCGGCTGCAGCTGGAGGCGGGTGACAAAGCCCGCGAGCGCGCGCGATAAGGCCCCGGGGAAGGGCGCGCGGATGCGGCGCCACCAGCCGATCGCGGCTTCTCGGCGGGGCTGGGGCCACTGCCGCTGCAGTCCCCGCTACCCCAGGCACCCTGTCGCCGTCCGCGTCCCCAGCCCGCCCGCCGCCCACCCGGCTCGACTCCGGCCCGCGCCGCGCATGCGCCCCGTCCCCCCCTTAAAGGGCCAGCGCAGCCCGCTGCCACCCCTCCGCCCGGAGTCATCTCGAGGATGCAGTGGGCATCCGCGCCCTCTTCGCCTCGCTGTCAGAGCGCCGCGAAACCGATGTGGGCCTGCAGAGGCAATTTACACCGGGCCAGACGGAGACCTCCGCCCCGGCGCGGGAGGAACGCCTGCAGTCGGGGATTTTCCAGAGGGAAAATCATGGGGGGCCTTTGGCAAAAAACACAGGCCTGGAAGTCTCGGGTCCTGGGTCGGTCTCAGCGCCTGTTTCAACTGAAACGTTCAACTGATCACTTCCCTCTGTAGGCCTCAGTTTCCCCATCTGTACGCCGAGGCCACATTGGGTGAGCGCAGGGACCCTCCTGGTGCACACGTTCCTTAAGGGAGGACATTTAGGGGTTCGGAGTCACTACTTCTGGGAACAAAAGGGTTAAAAGTCACCAGATTACCTGCACAGGGTGGGGGGTGGAGTGCCATGCGCAGAGGTCACCCCTCATCCACCCCCAGGACAGGGCTTTGCACGCCCTGGCCCCCACACACTCCGTGGAAGGGTATGGCTCCCTAGAGGCGGAGGGACCACCACAGGGACGTGGGAAGCAATGGTGGGGGAGAGTGCGGCACCCGGAGGAAGGTGGACTATGGCAGGTGGCTGTGCAGGGTCACTGGACTCTGGAGACTCCACACACCCTCCCTCCCCAACTCCACAGAGCTGTAATAGCGGGAAAGGTACTAACTCTGACCAGAAGGGAACTTCACTATTAGTAAAAGCCACCAGTGGGCTTTAAGACACTTCTCCCCACTGCTGGTAGATAGCATGAATAGCAGTCTCCTGGGAAAATGCAGATGCTTGGGTCCCAGCAAGCAGACTCAGATTCCTGAATTCTGGAGTCACACATTTCTTGACAAGCTGAGGTTTCCACACCAACTGAGCTGGAGGAGGCCGCAGAGAGTCCTGAGGCCCTCAGTGGTTTCCCAGCTGTGCCTTAAAGCTGCTCCTGTACTTGAACTTTCTGTCCCCTGAGTCCCAGACCTCTTAGTGCCTCCAGAGTCAGACATCAAGGGTGATGGGGACGGTCACAGGACTCCAAGAGGGAGTCGAGCCTGGATCCTCTGAAGCTCACAGAGGCAAGAAGACTCCAGCCATGGCAGTCACCAGGGGCCAACGACTGCCGCCTTTTTTGGGATAAATAGGGAAATCAAGTCTCAGAACGTAATTCCCCAAGCTCACACAGTGGAAAAGTTGCTGAGTTAAAATCTGAACTGAAGTCTTCCTTCCATAGATGCTTGGCTTTCACCCTGTGTGTGGCCTCTTGGGTTAGCCATGCGGTCATGCAGATTTTAAGATGTTTGCCAGCTCGCCACCATTCCCTTCAAGACATGGAGTCTAATTCGCTCCCCCTTGAGTGTGGACTAGACTTAGTGAGGCCATGGGAGGGTGATCTTGAGTGAGGTCACCAGAAGGTGTCCTGGGTGACATATGCTCTCAGCCAACAGCCAGAAACAAATGCCAGATAGGTGGTGGGCTGGGATTTCAGGCCATTTCTCTGCCTCTGAGTCTTAGATGTGAGGTCTCAAGCACAGAGCAGAGAAGAACAGCAGAGCCAGCCCTGCTGTTCCTGTCTGAATTCCTCCTCTGCAGAAATTGAGAGATGACAAGTGATCATGTCTGTTTCAAGCCAGTGCGTTTTGGGTTAATTTGTTATGCAGGATTAGGTAATGAATACAGCAGGTTTCCTGAAATGACAAGTAAGAAGAGAGATTAGGGGTGATCACTCAGACATTCAGGCAGTAAGTACTTATGGAGTGCCTGCTGTGTCTAACTCTGTACTGGGCACCAATGACATCGTAGTGTCCAAGAGGGGCATGGCCGGGCAACACCCTGGGGTCCCCACCCACTGTGGGAGCTTTTCTGTCCTCTCAATAAATCTTGCTTTCTAAAAGAAAAAAAAAGGGGCATGGCCTTTGCCTGGCAGGGCTTAAGGTCTGTGAGTGCGAGTGGAGGAGACAGCATACCCAGGGCACTCCTCAGCCAGGTGGGGAGCAGGGGCAGAGTGACCAAGTTGGGCCCAAGGCCAGCATGGTCTAGGCTAGAGAATTCCCTGGCATGTGTGCCTAGAAGCAGGAAGGGATAGTGTCAGGTAAGGAGGCATGCGATGCGCATAGGCTAGAAAATGGTAAAACTGGAAAGGAGTGTGGTTAACCCAATCTCAGCTTAGCCAAAAGCCCAGGGAAGGCAAGTGTCTCACCTTGTGTACTGGTGTAGCACAGTTTGTGGACAGGGCCCAGATCCTGGGTCCTTCATCAGACCCTCCTATGACTGCCCAACACCTAAACCCTGGGAGCAACCTGGAATGAACACTTGGCCCAAAGCTTTGTAGACGATCTCTCTCTCTCTCTCTCTCTCTCTCTCTCTCTCTCTCTCTCTCTCTCTCTCTCATCAAGGTCTCTGTCACCCAGGCTGGAGTGCAGTGGCATGATCACAGCTCACTGCAGCCTCAACCTCCTGGGCTCAAGCCACACTCTTGCTTCAGCCTCCCAAATAGCTGAGACTATAGACACTTGCCACCACACCCTGCCAATTTTTTTTTTATTTCTGTAGAGATGAGGTCTCACTGTGTTGCTCAGGCTGGCCTCGAACTCCTGGTCTCAAGCAATCCTCCTGCTTTGGCCTCCCAAAGTGCGGGGATTACAGGCATGAGCCACTGTATCAGGCCCCAAGACTGTGCTCTCTTTTGTTGTCTTCACAAAAATCCTGGAAGCTGGGATGGGTGTGCTTTCCATTTTGCAGATGAAGAAATGTTGCATGAGAGAAGCTGAGCCACTTGCATCCCTAGCCCAGAAGCTGGTGTATTAGAGCTACTGGGTCCAATTGACATGCATGAGGATGGTGCTTGGCTCACGCCACAGAATGCTGCTGTTATGTCACGTGGACGAGTGGTCTGGAAACATGCATAGAATCTCTCTAACTCAGTTTCTGTTCTTGGGACACCAAATCTGCATGAGGAGGGTCTAGTTGACTTAGCGTGGGTGCTGGGCCCACTCCTTGGTGGGAGGAGGGCAGGGCTGGCTCATTAGCTGCTCCCCTAAGACTAGAGAAGGGGGCGTAGAGGTGCACGGGTGTAAAGGTGTTTATGAAGGTAGGCACTCCATATCTGCACCGTCCAATATGGCAGCAGAAGGCGCAGATGGTTGTTTAAGTTTACATTTAATCAACATTAAATAGAGTTAAAAGTTCAGTTTCTCAGTTACATCAGCTGTATTTCTTATACTCAGTAGCCTCATATGGCTCTTGGCTACTGTAATGAACAGCACAAATTCTAGAACATTCCATCATTGCAGGAACTTCTATTGGAGAGCATTGCTCTATGGTTCTTACTTGGGATTCAGCTCTTTTTCTTTGCTGTTCCCTAGGCTGGAGTACAGGGGTGCTATCACAGTTCACTGCAGCCTTGAACTCCTGGGCTTAAACGATCCTCCATTTCAGCCTCCTGAGTAATACAGGTGTGTACCACCACATTCAGTTAATTTTTAATTTTTTTGTAGACATGGGTTCTCACTGTTTTGCCCAGGCTGGTCTCAAACTCCTGGTGTCAAGTGATCCTCCCTGCTTGGCCTTCCATAGCACTGGGATTTAGGTATGAGCCACTGCACCCAGCCCATACCTCATAAATGATGAACTTGAAGACAGCAAAGAAGGTGAGTCAGAATCTGCATTCATTTATTCAACAAACTCATGCCAAGTGTCTACTCTGAATCATACATGTCTGTAGGCACCAGGGATACCTGTGAGGGCTCTTTAAAGCTTCTGGGCCAGTGGATCTCACATTAGGATCACCCAGGGAGCTCTTGAAGTTATTGACACCAGGGCCATGCTTCGCAGAGACTCTGACGAAGGAGGTTTGGAGCAGGGCTTGGTCCCCACAGTTCAGAAAATCTCCCCGGTGGTGCTCGTGCGTAGCCAGGCTTGAGAACCTGAAATCTGGTCTGACCAGTGAAGCGATTTGCCTCAGATAACCTGAAAACCTGAATCCACACGGACCCGCCTTCCACTCCCAGGGTTCTCGTGATAAAATCGGAGTTCTCAGCACACTTGGTGTCTATTTGAATGAAATGCAGAATATTCTTAGAGGTGAGCAGGTCTACTCTTCCTCAATCCAAATGGAGTCCAGTTCTCTTTGAATAAAGTGCCAAAACAACTTCCAGTTTGGGGTTCATTTTATGTCACTTTGTTCTCAAGCTGCCTGTGTGTTTCATGCCAGAAACTGCATTATTCAGTCAAGTGGGTGAAATCCCCTTGAAGATGGCTATCCCCAACAGCACCTAACGCAGTTCAGGTGCTGCCCTGGGGTTTCATTTAATCTCCAGGGCCATCCTGAAAGGTGGGTATTGCTCACACCGGCTTACAGATGGGCAAACTGAGATTCGCCGCCCTTAAGGGTTGTTTATAACTTGTCCAAGGTGGCACAGCTGGGATTCCAACTCCAGAGTGTGTGTTCTTTCTCTGATGCCGCCCTGCAGCCACCCATTGCCAAGGGCAGCTGGAAGGCCACGGCAGGCTGCTCTGGAGATGATGTGATCCGGACAATTGTTACCTGTGCTCAATGAGAGTGGGGAGCCTGGAGGGAAGGAGGGTTTGGGGATAAGACAGGAGAGCAGATTTGGAGGTGAGCTCTTTCTGGGGCTGGTCGTGCCAGACTCCTTTTTCCTACAGGGTCTGGAGGAAGCGTGAGGAGCAGTGTGGTCCCTGGTTGAGGCCGTAAGCTCTAGACACCCAGCAAGCATGACGCCTGCTCGGTGTAAGCATTTTCTGCTCTTGGCCTGGATTCCTGAGGGCTGGCAGAGTGACTGTGTCACCATGTATCTTTGCAATCGGACTCCCTCCCTGGTACTTCCTGAGCAACCCAGCCTGGCCTCTAGGGCATGGAAGCGCCAGGACTCGTTGTGTCCCTTCCAGAGGACTCTCACAGAGAGATCTCACCCGGTCATCGTCTGGGCCACCTCAGACAGGAGCAGCAGACCCAGACCTCGGCAAGTAGCAAGGGCTGGACTCAGAATGGATCTGGTCTTGTCTGTGTGGCGTTCAGCAAGTCCATGTGGGGGCAAAGCCACCCCGGACATGGACTTGGAAGGAGCTGGTCCTGGAAGGAGCACAGAATAGCCCAGCTGGAAGGATCTTTGCACAGCTCTCATATCACAGAGTCTGAAGGCTCAGAAAGGTGCCGGGATTCAGGAATACGCAGCCAGGCAGCAGTGGCGCTTACACTTGGACTCAGTCTCCCCTGCATTCCTGGCCCAGGCTGCCTCCCCTGATGTGCTTTCTAGCAGGGGAGGAGCTCGTGGTAGGTGAGCCCTCAGAAGTCTTGCGGCAGCAAGGGACAGAGACCTTCCCACACTTGTTTCAGGGTGTGGCTCACCGTGTGCGTGTGGGTGGCTGTGAATAGGGTGTATTTAGGAAAGCTCTCTTCAGCCTGGAGGCCTGGGTGATGGCCCCTTAGTTTTCCAGGAGATCACCCTTGGATCCGGGACTGTGTGCCTCGCATTGTAAGGACCAGGCTGCATCCTTCCACCTTCTCCATGGATGCAGTGGGTGTTGGGCTGCTGGGCAAAAGAGAGAGGTGGTGATTGAGTTGATCAGCCAGGAATGGCTGGGCCGTGGTAGCTGCTCTCAAGCCGTGGTCAAGTCTCTGCCTGTACCCAGAGGAATCGAAGGCCAAGCTCGATGTAAAGGCCCAGACCTGGTGCTGGGAAGACCTGGGGGTGTTCTGAGACGTTGGTGCCTCCTGAAGGATAGATCAAGACCACGCATGAGTTGCAGGACTGTAGGTCTGCGAGGGGGCCTGGGTTTATTTCTTGAGACTTGACTTCCAGGAAAGATTTCATGTGAGTTCAGCAACAATTTCTGAGTGCCTGCTGTATGCATGGCATGGCCTTAAAGTGCTGCAGAAGACACAGGTGTGTAAGACCCTGGCCCCTGGATTTTGTCTAAGAAGACACAGTTCAATAATGCACAAAGGGTCAAGGGCGCTACACATAGCCTTTTTTTTCTTTTGAGTTGAGGTCTCACTCTGTCACCCAGGCTGGAGTGTGGTGGCACAATCCCAGCTCAACACAGCCTCAACCTCCTATGCTCAGGAGATCCTTTTGCCTCAGCCTCTCGAGTAATTGGGACTACAGGCACGTGCCACCATACCAGACTAATTTTTTGATTTTTTGTAGAGATGAGGTCTCGCTATTTCGTCCGGAGGGGCCTTGAGCTCTTGGGCTCAAGCAGTCCTCCCACCTTGGCCTCCCAAAGTGCTGGGATTGCGGGCGTGGCCACCACATAGAATTTTCTGTGATCCTTGTCACAGCCCTGCAAATTGGAATTCTGGTTTCCAACCTTCAGATGAGGAAATGGCCTCGGAGAAGCCAAGTGGCTGGTCCTGGGTCACTGCTAGTGGATGACTGAGCATGTTCAGAGTTGTGCCCTTTCTGCCGTCCTAGGAGGCCACCAATCATCTACAGTTCCTGGCCGACACAGGCTTGAACAAGGTGCTTGAGGACCATGGAGGAGAGTTGTTCTCATTCACCCTACTGTGTTTGGCTTTAGGCGCTGTGGGTGTCTGGAGCTGCACAGTTCTCTGCTGTGGGCCTGTCCTTTGCACCTCAGAAGGTTAGTGGCACCCAGGCCCTGTACCCACTGGGCACCAGCGGCAACCTCCCCAACTGTGACCCTCATTCCCAGTTGGGAACCGCTGGTTCAGGTAAGAAAGGACCTTCAGGCTGTGTGCAGTGGCTCACATCTTTCATCTTAGAACTTTGGAAGGTCAAAGCAGGAGGATGGCTTGAGCCCAGGAGTTTGAGATTAGTCTGGGCCACATAGCGAGACCTCATCTCTACAAAAAAATTTAAAAATCAACCAGGTGTGGTGGTGTGCCTCTAATCCCAACTACTCAGGAGACTGAGACAGGAGGATCACCTGAACCCAGGAGTTGCTGTGACGAGCCGTGATCACACACTGCACTCCAGCCTTGGTGACAGAGTGAGACCTCAACTTAACATAAATAGAGAAATAAATAGAAAGGGACTTCAGCCTGGGCCTATGAAGACTTTGTAGACAAGGTAAGAATTTTAGCAACCAAGGAGGGAAGAACTCATTTGTTTCATGGGTTTTTTTTTAATGTGACAAACGGTGTCCTTTTAGATTTTCCAGTTTGGCCTTCCCACTGGCCCGCGTGTGTCACTACACAAAGCAGTCGACAGCTAGGGCATCTTTGCAGCATGGGAGGTTGGGCCCTGCCCCCAGAGTGGGTGAGGCAGGCTCCCGGGGGAGGCCTAAGAACCTGTGCCTGGTGCCCTCCTGGCCTCTGTCAGTCCAGTCGGCAGTTAGTACCCATTGCCCGCCCTTCCACACTTCGATTCTCTCTCCTGGGGGTGTTTAGAGAATCTGTCTCATGGCCAGCTGCCTCCAACGACAGACACTTCCCCGACACTTATTTGGGGTGTGGCTCTGTATTAAGGGCTTCATAATTGTCCACTCATTTAATCCTCACAGAACTCCTAAAGGAGAGTGTCCTTTGGGGAAAAAAATGTCTTTTTGGTAGAAATGGGGTCTTGCTTTGTTGTTAACCAGGCTGGTCTTGAACTCCTGGCCTCAAGCCATCTTCCCTCCTCGGCCTCCCAAAGTACTGGGATTACAGGCGTGAGTCACTGTGCTCGGCTAGGAAGTGTTCTTATCATCTCCATTCTACTGGAGGAGATGAGGGTCAGGAGAGGGAAGCCCATGCCCAGATTCAGGGCCCTGCCAAGTGGGGGCGGAGGTAGGATTTGAACCCAGGCCTTGCAGAGTCTCCTCTTGATCACTGCACTCGTGTTGCCTGCTGGGATCATGTGCCCTGTGATGCTTCACAGGAGATCATGGGCAGCAGCTGACCCCAGTGGGCTCAGCAGGAGTGCGTGTTGGGCAGGAGGGCTGGGGTAACCAGAATGCCCTTCCCACCCATCTGTCGTGCCGGGGAAGGGAAGACAGTGACCCTGGTAGATCCTCTCCCTGGTGAGAGCCTGCCTGGCTTCTGCAGTCAGGGAGGGCTTCCCGTGAACAGGTAGAGCATCCAGCTGTCTGCAAGACACACCAGCGGCACATGTGCTCCAGCCCCACACACGACAGGCTTGGGATTCTGCGTCTGCCGGTGGTGAAATAGCACTCCATGATTGCTGGAGGAGAGAATTAGCACAGCTTTTAAGGTTAAGCCCTGAGATCGTTGTTCCCTCTGTCCTCATCCTCTCTCTCTGGGGTCCTGGGCTTTTTGGGAACATCAGTTATGAAACTCGGGGATTTTTAGCTCCCTCAAGGTCAGACCAGCAGGTGCAAACAGGTCAGATGAACCAAGAAGGCTTGACACTTCCCATTCTGTCCGGTTCACAAAGGACTCCTGTTCATTCCCTTCTTGCTGTGGGGAGACATGGGGGGCGAGAGATGGCCCCGCTGAGATGCTCCCTGGAGATGAGCGAGCAGGGTGGCCAGGCCTGACCTCCTCCGTCACAGGCAAGCTGTGTTAGGGACAATGGCCAGGGGCCTAGGTTTCCTGAGTCCGGACTGACATCGCGTCTTGATGGCATTTGCTGGGTGGGCCAAAGCGGGGCTTCTAAACCTAGGTGCCCAGCAGAAGAACCCAGGGCCTCCTTATCGCATGGGAGGTTGGGCCATGCCCCAGTGACTCTGTAGACCCGGCTGAGGTCTGAGAACCTGCATGTCTAATAAGCTCCCAAGTGGTACCGTGGATGGTCTGGGACTGTCTGAGAATCACTGTGCTAAAGTATATTTTTCCAAAAGGTAAAACGTTGGCTCTCATACAAGCAGAAAATAAATTTGGGTTGAAGGCTTTATTTATTTAAGTATTTAATTAATGAGGGAACCAGAAAATTGTTAAAACCAGTTCAGGTCTCATTCTGGTGCCCAGACTGAAGTGCAGTGGCACCATCACGGTTTGCTGCAGCCTCAGCCTGCTGGGCTCAGGCGATGTTTTCACCTCAGCCTCCCGAGTAGTTAGGACTACAGGCACCACCATGCCGGGTTAATTTTTTGATTTTTCCTTTGTAGAGATGAGGTCTCACTATGTGGCCCATGATCCCCTGGGCTCAGGTCGTCCTCCCCCCTTGGCCTCTCTCCTGGGATTACAAATGTGAGCCGGAAAAATTTAGAGACGTGTATAACCTGTAATTCTTTGCGTTATATCAGTCGTTATTTGAATTCGCCAGTAGACGTAAAACTGGTTCACTTCCTATAGATTGGACTGAGGTTATCTTTTCTGAAAATCCATATATCTCTACTAGACAAAATTAATTTGTGTATCTAAGGACATGAATAATTTTCAAGACTGTCAGTTTTTTCTACAACTGAATGTTTATCCTTACAGGGTTATAAAATAACCTACTTGGTAAAAAGACAACCATAAACATTCACCCTTGTGGAATCAGATCATCCTTGGAGAGGGTCATTTGGAGACATTGTTCAAACACAGATTGCAGCTGGGTGTGGTGGCTCACACCTGTAATGCCAGCACTTTGGGTGGCAAGAGGACTACCTGAGCTCAGAGATTCGAGACCAGCCTGTCTCTACAATAAATAAAAAAATCAGGCTCATTTCTACAATAAATAAAAAAATCGGGCTCATTTCTACAATAAATAAAAAAATCAACTGGGCATGGTGGCATATGACTGCTGGAAGGCTGAGGTGGAAGGATCTCCTGAGCCCAGCAGGTCAAAGCTGCAGTGACCGTGAGCGTGCCACTGCACTCCAGCCTGGGTAACAGAGTGAGACTCCGACTCAGAAAAACCCCAAAACACAGATTGCTGGGCTCCACCCTCGGAGTCACTGGTTTGTTGGTCTGCAGGAGACCTAAGAGACTGGAATGGAACCGGGGCGGGGGGATCATGCATGGCATGGGTGATGGCAGGGCCAGAGCCATCATTCCTGTCTTTGTGTTTAATGGCACACGCAGAATATCTTATCAGATCCCTCATTGGTTTTGTTCTTGGCCATCTTCTTTTTCCGATTGGTGGAAAGAGGAAGGACACGAGGACCTGGTGGTGTCTGTGGCAGGCAGGGCTCAGCAGACGGAGGAGGGTGCCTGCAACGCTGGGCTCAGACAAGGGGCGTGAGTCACCAGTTCAGACTCAGGCCATTGAATCGAGAACTTTCTGTTGCCAGGGACATTCCCAGGAAGAAGCAAGGTCTCGCTTTGGTCTATTCGGCAGTGGAGGATTCCTGTGAAGATGGGAGGGAGGTAGAAAAGCTCAGTGGGGTTTGACCCCCCCACTGGGGCTGATCAAGGTGCGGGAGAATTTTCAGTGGCAGTTCCAGAAGCTCGTAGATTGAACAAGTCCTGGTGTCAAGTGCCTGGATTTTGATGGAATCATGTGCTTTTTGAGATTTTTGTTTTTTCCCCGAGGCCATCTAGTGGCTGTTGGGTGAAACTCAGACTCAGACTGAGGACTCTTTTTCTTAAGAGTTTATTCCAGGCCAGCAGTAACTGTGTTCTTGGCCTCTGATGTCACTTTTTGGCTGTCTTGGTTGTACAGCCTCAGCATCTCGGTTGTCAATAGCTACTGGGAGGGATGGCTGAGAAGAGTGTGTAGACTGCTGCAAGCCTGGGGTCTGGCCCACTCAGCCTGTCACAGCCACGGCCAACACCGGTGTGGATTGTTTGGGAGTCAGAGGCTTGTCCTGCCACTGCAACTGCCAATGCCCATGCCATGTCTACAAGAAACTCATCTTACCTATAAAGACACATATAGACTGAAAATACAGAGATGGAAAAAGATATTCCATGCAAATGGACAGCAAAAGCAAGCAGGAGTAGGTATAATGATGTCAGATAAAACAGGCTTTAAGTCAAGAATAGTACAAAGAGACAAGGTCATTGTGTGATGATAAAGGGATCAATTCAGTAAGAAGATATAACAGTTCTGAACATACATGCACCCAACACTGGAGCATCTAGACACTGTATATAAAGGAAGTATTATTAGATCTAAAGGGAGAGAGAGACTCTCATATGATATAGTTGAGGACTTCAACACTCCACTCTCAGTATTAGATCAGATAGAAAGAAAATTGACAAACATTGGATTTAAATTGCACTTTACCACCAGGCGCAGTGGCTCACACTTGTCATCCCAGCACTTTGGGAGGCGGATGTGAGAGGGTTGTCTGAGCCCAGGGGTTTGAGACCAGCTTGGGCAACACAGCGAGACCTCATCTCTACAGTAAGTAAAAAAATTAGCGGGGCGTGGTGCCTGTAGTTCCAGCTACTTGGAAGGCCAAGGTGGAAGGATCACCTAAGCCCAGTAGATTGAGTCTGTGGTAGCCGTGAGCATGCCACTACACTCCAGCCTGGACAACAGAGTAAGACTCTGACTAAAAATAAATAAATAGATAAATAAAAATAAACGGCACTTTAGACCAAACGGGCCTAACTGACATTTATAGAACATTGTATCCAACAGCTACAGAATGCACATTCTTCTCATCACATAGAACATTATCCAGGAGAGACCATATGTTAGGATACAAAAAAAACCTCAAACATTTTAAAAACCTAAATCATGTCAAGTATCTTCTCAGCTCACAATGAAATAAAACTAGAAATCAATTTCAATAAAAACTTTGAAAACTGCACAAATACATGGCAATTAAACAACAGGTTCCTGAAAGACCAAGCGTTAAGGAAGAAATTAAGGAAAGAATAAAAAAATTATTGAAATAAAAATTGAAATACAATATACCAAGACCTATGGGCTACAGCAAAACAGTGCTAAGAGGAACAATAAATGCTTGCAACAAATGTAGACAGATTACAAATTAACAATTTACCAACGCACCTTAAGGAGCTTAAAAAAAAGAACAACCCAAGCCTAAAATTAACAGAAGAAAAAGAAATAATAAATACATAAGTGCTATGTTATATAAACATAAGTAAAAATAGAGACTTAAAAAATACAAAGAATCAACAAAATGAAAAGTTGGTTCTTCAAAAAGATAAACAAAATTGATAAACCACCAGCTAGACTAACCAAGAAGGAAAGAGAGAAGACCCGAATAAACAAAATCAGAAATGAAAAAGTCGACATTATAACTTGATACCTCAGAAGCAGGAAAGATCATTAGAGGCTATTATGAGCAACTATACACTTAACAAACTAGAAAACCTAGAAGAAATAGATAAATTCCTGGACATATGCAACCTACCAAGAGTGAACCAGGAAGAAACAGAAAACCTGAACAGACCAATAGCAAGTCATGAGATGGAAGCAGTGAAAAAAGTCTCCCAACAAAGAAAAGTCCAGGACCCAATGCTTTATTGCTAAATTCTACCAAACGTTAACAATTCTCCTCAAACTATTCCGAAAAATTAAAAAGGAGACAATTCTCCCTAACTCATTCTACAGGGTCAGCGTTACCCTGATACCCAAACCAGACACAGATACAACAGAAAACGAAAACTACAGGCCAATATCCCTGATGAACGTACATGCCAAAACCCTCAACACACATATTGTGAAATCAATTGCACATCAAAAAAAAAATACACCATGACCAAGTGGGATTTGTCTCAAGGATAGAGGGATGTTCCTATTTTCTTTTCTTTTTTTGAATTGGGATCTTATTCTGTCATCCAAGCTAGAGTGCTTTGGCATGATCACGGCTCACCACAGCCTCAACCTCCTAGTCTCAAGCGATCTTTCTGCTTCAGCCTCCCGAGTAGCCAAAACTACAGGCACATGCCAACATGCCTGGTTAATTTTTTTTTTCGTAGAGGTGAGGTCTCGCTAAATTGCCTAGGCTGGTCTTGAACTCCTGGGTTCAAGCAAGCCTCCTCAGCCTCCCAAATTGTTGGGGTTACAGATGTGAGCTCCTGTGCCTGGCCGGGATGTTTCAACATTCACAAGTCAATAAAAGTGATACATCACATTAACAGAATGAAAGACCAAAACCATACGACCATTTCAATAGGCACGGAAAATGCATTTGATAAAATTCAACAGCCCTTCATGATAAACGCTCTCAACAAACTAGGAAGAGAAGAAACATATCTCCATGCAATAAAGGTCATATATGAAAAATCCGCAGCTAACATCATGTTTTCCCCTCAGAACTGAAAGTCTTTACTCTAGGAACGGGAACAAGACAAGGATGCCTGCTTTTACCGCTCCTACCTAGCATAGTACTGAGAGTGCTAGGCGGATAAATCAGGCAAGAGAAAGAGATAAAAGGTATCCAAACGGAATAAAGGGAAGTCAACTTGTCCCACTTTGCAGATGATATGATCTTATGTTTAGAAAAACCCAAAGACTCCACAAAAAAACTCTTAGTTCTGATAAATATATTCAGTAAAGTTACAGAATACAAAATCAAAATACAAAGCTTAGTAGCACCAATAATGAACTAGCTGAGAAAGAAATTAATAAGACATTTACAATAGTTCAAAAAAATGACCTAGAAATAAATTTAATCAAGGAAGTGAAAGACCTCTACAATGAAAACTACAAAACATTGATGAAAGAAGTTGAAGAGACACAAACAAATGAAAATATCTCATCCTCACAGATTGGAAGAATAAATATTGTTAAAACAGCCATACTATACAAAGCAATCTATGGATTCAATGCAATTCCTATCAACATACCCATGTCATTTTTTGCAGAAATAGAAGAAAGCATCCTAAAATTCATATGGAACCAAAAAAGAGCCTGACTAGCCAAAGTGATCTTGAACAATAAGAACAAAGTTGGAGGTATCACACTACCTGACTTCAGAATATATTACAAATCTATAGTAACCAAAACAGCATGGTATGGGTATAAAAACAGACATACAGATTAATGAAATAGAATAGAAAACTCAGAAATAAATCTACTATTTACAGCCAACCGATTTTTGATAAAGGCACCAAGAACAAACATTGAGGAAATGACAGTCTCTTCAATAAATGGTGCCTGGAAATTTGGATATCCATACGTAGAAGAATGACCTTTATCACCATATAAAAAAATCAACTCTCTTTCTCCCCACCTGCCGCTGAGATGGTGCTCGACCCCACAGAACAGCATCTCAGACATGTTGAAAAAGATGTTTTGATCCCTAAAATAATGAGAGAAAAGGCCAGAGAGAGTTGTTCTGAAACAAGTGCAAGATTTTACCAAATGTTGCAAGGACTCTGGACTCCTTATGGTAGTAAAATGCCGGAAAGAAAATTCTGCATTGAAAGAATGTCTAACTGCTTACTATAATGATCCAGCCTTTTATGAAGAGTGCAAAATGGAATACCTGAAGGAAAGAGAAGAATTCAGGAAAACTGGAATTCCTACCAAAAAAAGGCTACAGAAGCTTCCCACAGCATGTAGGCAAATATTCAAATAACAGTCAGGAACTCTAATATTCATGAAAGTCATTTATAGCCTGAATCACCTTGAATAATGGGCCCAAGATAAGAATGTGTGTTTGCTTTATCCTAATTATGAAAATATTAATTTTATCTGTAATAAATATTTTAAAAAATCAACCCAAGATGGAAACATAGGGAAAACATTTCAAGACATTTGTTTAGGCAAAGATTTTATGGCTAAGACCTCAAAAGCACAGGCAACAAAAATGAAAACAAATGGTACTCTATTAAACTAAAAAACTTCTGTACAGCAAAGGAAACAATCAACAGAGTGAAGTGTTGAATGGGAGAAAATATTCAAACTATTCATCTGACAAGGGACTAATATCCAGAATATGCAAGAAGCTCAAACAATCAATAGTAAAAAAAAAAAAAAATCCCATTAAAAAGTAGGCAAAGAAGCCGGGCTCGGTGGCTCAGCCTGTAATCCCGCGCCTTTGGGAGGCTGAGGTGAGTGGATTGCCTGAGCCCACGGGTTTGAGACCCACCTGGGCAGCGAGACTTCATCTCTACAATAAATCAAAAATTAGCTGGGTGTGGTAGTGCATGCCTGTAATTCCGGCTACTCGGAAGGCTGAGGTGGAAGGATCGCCGGAGCCCAGCAGGTCGAGGCTGCGGTGGCTGCGAGCGGCCACTGCACTCCAGTCTGGGCGACAGAGTGAGACTCCAACTCAAAAAAAAAAAAAAAAAAAAAAAAAGAGGCAAAGAACATGAATAGAACAAACATTGAGGAAATGACATTTCTCAAAAGAAAACACACAAATGGCCAACAGGTATAGGAAAAAAGGCTCAATATCACCAGTCATTGAGGAAATGCAACTCAAAACCACAATGAAATATTATCTTACTACAGCTAGAATAGCTATAATTAAAAGGACAAAAAATAGGACAGTGGTGCTCCTGTAATCCCAACACTCTGGGAGGCCAAGTTGGGAGGATTGCTGAGCCCAGGAGTTAGAGACCCACTTAAGCAACATAGCAAGACCTCGTCTCTTCAAAAATCAAAACAAAGCAGAAAAACAGACAGACGTGGTGGTGCACACTTGTAGTTCCAGTTACTCAGCAGGCTGAGGCAGGAAGATTGCCAGAGCCCAGGAGTTTGAGGCTGCAGTGAGCCATAATTGTACCTCTGTACTCTAGCCTCGGTGATGGAGTAAAACCCTGACTCAAAATAAATAAATAAATAAATAAAATAAAATGTTGGCAGGGATTCAGGGAAAAGGGAAAATGTATACACCGTTGGTAGGAATGTAAATTATAGAGCCACTACAGAAAACAGTATGGAGATTTCTCAAAAAGGTGAAAATACATATAATCCAACAATTCCACGACCGGGATATTTATTAAAAAATCGGTATATCAAAGGGATACCTGCACTCTCATTTATTGCAGCACTATTCACAATAGCAAAAATATAGCGTCAACCCAATGTGCATCACTGGACAAATGGATCAAGAAAATGTGGTATATGTATGTATATATACACACAATGGAATACTATTCAGCCATAAAAAAGAAATCATGAAATGATGTCGTTTGCAAGCACATGGATGGAGCTGGAGGTCATTATGCTAAGTGAAATAAGCGAGACACAAAAAGAGATTCTATGTTCTCACTCATATTTGTGAGCTAAAAAGGTTGATCTCATGGAAGTAGAGCGTAGAATGATGGGTCCCAGAGGTTGGGGAATGTGTGTGGGTGGGGGTGGAGGGGGGATAAAGGGAGGCTGGCAAATGGGTACAAACATACAGTTAAGTAGAAGACATAAGTTCTACTGTTTGATAGGGAGTAAGGTGACTACAGTTAACACAAGGTATTGTATGTTTCAAAGTAGCTAGAAGAGAAGAATTGAAGTATTCCAAACACATGGAAATGGTAAGTACTCAAGCTGATGGACACCCAAGCACTCTCACTTGATCATTACAGTCTATGCATGTAACCAAATATCACATGTTCCATAAATATGTCTAAAATTATGTATCAACAAAACAACTTTTAATGAATGTTGCAGTGAGAAAGAATATTTCAAACTTGTATAGTTTTACATCTCACAAAGTATTTTCCCAGCATGTGGTAGTACATGCCTGTAGTTCAGGCTACTTGGAAGGCTGAGGCAGAAGGATTGCCTGAGCCCAGCGGTCGACACTGGGGTGGCCGTGAGCTTGCTACTGCCCTCCAGCCTGGGCGATGGAGTGAGACTCCAACTCAAAAAAGAAAAGAAAAGAAAAGAGAAAAGAAAAGAAAATGGCATATTGTGCCGGGCACGGTGGCTCACGCCTGTAATCCCAGCACTTTGGGAGACGGAGACGAGAGAATTGCCTGAACTCAGGGGTTCGAGATCAGCCTGAGCAACATGGCAAGACCTCGTGTCTACAATAAAGAAAAAAATTAGCCAGGCATGGTGGCTCACGCTTGTGGTTCCAGCTGCCTGGAAAGCTGAAGTGGAAGGATCACCTGAGCCCAGCAGACTGAGGCTACGGTGACCGTGAGTATGCCACTGCACTCCTGCCTGGGTGACAGAGTGGGACTCCGACTCAAAAAAAAGAAAAAGAAAAAAATTCTAAATAAATTGAGAGCTAGACCACTTCTATGGATTGAGAGACTCAAGACTGCAAAGATCGCAGCTTTCTTCAAACGAATCTTTTTTTTTTTTTTCTAAGACAGAATCCTGTTCTGTTGCCCAGCCTGAAGTGCACTGGTACAATCACAGCTCACAGCAGCCTCAAATTCTTGGGTTCATGCAATTCTCCAGCCTCAGCCTCCTAAATAGGTGGAACTACAGGCGCTCCCCACCATGCCTGGCTAATTTTTAAATTTTCTGTAGAGACAAAGTCTCACAATGCTGCCTAGGACAGTCTTGACACCTGACCTCAAATGATTCTCCCACCTTGACCTCCCACCATGAGCCACCGTTCCCAGCCCTTCCAAATTAATCTTTAGATTCAATGCAATCCTTATCAACATACTAGTAGATTTTTTTTTTTTTTGGAACATGGCAATCCAATTTTTAAAACTCTCATAGAAATACAAAGGACCAGGAAGAGTAAAGACAGAAGAAAAAGAAAGCTGGAAGATATGCACCAGAAGAATCAAGACTTATTATAAATCTACAGTCCTGGACAATGGAGTATTCTCTGTTTTAGAGTTTACTTGTTTGTATGACTGTGAAGTCTGGGCCCTATTGAGCTGAGTGTGGAGAGCTCTTGAGGTCCCAGGTCACATCCAGCAGTGTGGGTTGGTGATGTGCTCTCTGCATGTGAAGGGCAGGACGTGGACCCATCCTCTTTGGTAAGCCAGAGTGCTATTTTGCTCTGAAAACCAGAGACTTTGCTTTCTTGGTTGGTTATAGCAGGGAGTCATCTGACTGGCTAGGCAGTAGCGCCTTGAGTGCCAGGCTGTGGCCAATGGGGTGCTCTAATATCCCTAGAGGGCGTTGACCCCCAGAGGCTGCATTTGATCTCAGTTTCCTGTGCTGGCATTGCATAAAATGGGTCATTTATTTATGCTTACCAATTTCTTTGTTCAAATGGCTTTTCATTATAATGAGAGAATACATCTTAGGAATCAAAAATTTAGAAAATACAGATAGGCAAAAAGAAAGACATTAAAAGCAGGTGTTCCCAGCTCTCAGAAATCAGGGCCAAATTATCCAATAGGCACAGGAAGCACAGTGCTCAGGGCCCCCAAGATATTTTAATTTTAATTTTTCTTAACATGAGAAGAAAAAAATGACTATAGTCATAGTGAACATGCAATAATGAATTTAGCTTGGTTTATATTTATCTTTACCTCAACACAGTCGCAAAATATAATTTTCCATATTTTTTAATGGGGCAGGTACCCAAGAAAGTAAAAGTGTCTAAGGCCCCCAAATATAACCCTGCCAGAAATGACCACTTTTAATGTTCTCTTTTTTGTGTGGCTTCCTAATCCCTCTGCATCTCATACATAGAATACACTTGTGTGCACGTATACATATTTGTATTGTTTTTGTAAAAATGTGATATTTGCTCAGAGTTTAATGATTTTTTTAACTTAATACATGGTTCATGCCTTTTTATGTTATCAAATGTCCTTTTTATAAAGTTAAGTTCTTGCTATGTTGCCCAGGATGGTCTCGAACTCCTAGCCCCATGTGATCTTCCCACCTCAGCCTCTGAAAGTGCTGGGCTACAGGTGTGAGCCACCACATCTGGTCATACACCACTTTTGTTGAGTTGGAGTCTCACTCTGTCATCCAGGCTGGAATGCAGTAGCACACGCCCGGGCACCCCAGCACCGACTGACTGGTCTCCGGCGATCCTTCTGCCTCAGCCTTCCAAGTAGCCGGAACTACAGGTGTGTGCTACCACCCCGGCTAATATTTTTTTGGTTTTTTGTAGAGATGAGGTCTTGCCAAGTTGCCCACTCTGGTCTCCAACCCTCAGGCTCAGGCAATCCACTTGTCTCGGCTTCCCAATGTGCTGGGATTACAGGCTGAGCCATCGAGCCTGACCTCATACAACATTTTTGATGCCTGAGTAGCATTCCAGTGAGTAAACATATTGTAATAGACTGGGTGTTTCCAGGGTTTTACCATCATCACGGAAGATGCTAAGTTGAACATTCTTCTAGCAAAATGATTGCACTCATCCATGATTATTTCTTTGGAATAAATTTCTAGATGTATGATTTTAAAATTTGACACCGAAAGAGTTAAGAACAAACCATTCTCAAAATACACTGCTCTGGCATTTACCGTAGACTATTTTGAGTTAGAGGAACTTGAAAAACAGCAGGAGCAAGAAGATCACTCTGACCTTCCTTCTGTTTCTTAAAAGAAGGAGATGAAATTCTCTTGTGAAAGATGCCCTCCTTATGCCAGAAAGAAAGTAACATTCTCACCACCAAGAATGGGAATCTTAGACTGAGGGAAATCTGTACAAGTCTTATCAGACTAGCCCCTATCACCCCAGTTACTCCTGTACCCGGTGGACTCCTCAGCCCATAACATTTTATTCTATAGACATTTTAAAAAACTTGTAGAGTTGTGGGGATTTACTACATAAGTAGGTTGCATGCAGGTGATGTTTGGGCTTCTAGCTGGCCCCCTCTCCCCCAGTACTGGACCAGGTACCCAGTGTGTTCCATGTGTCCCTCTTCCTCCTCCTCCCTCCCCTTGCAGTGTCCAGTGTCTTCTGATCTCACCCTCGTGATAGAAAATTTAGAAAATGCAGATAGGCAACAAGAAAGACATAAAAAGCAGGTGATCCCAGCACTCAGAAATCAGGGACAAATTATCCAACAGGCACAGGAAGCACAGTGCCCAGGGCCCCCAAAATGTTTTAATATCAATTTTTCTTAACATTAGAAGTTACTGGTCACTTGTGTGACCAGTGATCAGGGTCACTTGTGTGACCAGTGAGCTCATGCTATACTCAATTCTTTGTTTCTGTGATAGTTCATTTAATATGATGGTCTCCAGCTGCATTCAAGTTGCTGTGAAGGTCATGATTTTGTTCTTTATGGCTGCATAATATTCCATTGCGTATATGTACCACATTTTTTTTACCCAGTCTACCTTTGTTGGGCATCTGGTTGGTTCCATGTTTTTGCTATTGTGAGTAGTGCTGCAGTAAACGTGTGTGTGTGTGTGCAGGTGTCTTGTTGGGAGAGTGATTTATGTTTCTCTGGGTATATTCCCAGGAGAGGGATTGCTGAATTGAATGGAAGCTCAATTGTTAGTTCTTTCAGGAATCGCCACACTGCTTTCCATAGAGGTTGAGCTAGCTTGCTCAACTCCCATCAACAGTGTAGAAGCATCCCCTTTTCTCCACAGCCACACCAGCATCTGTTGGATTCTGACGTATTAATGATGGCCATCCTGACTGGTGTTAGGAGGTATCTCGCTGTGGTTTTGATTTGCATTTCTCTGATGATTACTGAGGCTGAACATTTTCTTCATGTGCTTGTTGGCTGCTTGTATGTCCTCTTTTGAGATGTGTCTGTTCATGTCCTTTGCCCACTTTTTTTCTGAGTTGGAGTCTCACGCTGTCGCCCAGGCTGCAGCCTCTACCTGCTGGACTTAGGCGATCATTCTGCCTCAGCCTAGTAGCTGGAACTACAGACGCATGCCACCATGTCTGACTAGATTTTGTGATTTATTATAGAGACGAGGTCTCATCAAGTTGCCCAGGCTGGTCTCGAACTCCCGGGCTCAGGAAGTCCTCTTACCTCGGCTTCTCAAAGTGCTGGGATTACAGGCTGAGTCACTGTGACCAGCCTTTTGCCCACTTTTTAATGAGGTTGTTTGTTTTTTCCTTTCAATTCACTTGAGTTCCTTGTAGATCCTGGGTGTTAGGCCTTTGTTGGATGCATAGCTTGCAAATATTTTTTTCCCATTCAATGGGCTGTCTCTTTGCTTTATTTTTTATTTTTATTTTTATTTTTATTTTTTTTGAGTTGGAGTCTCACTCTGTTGCCCAGACTAGAGTGTAGTGGCCGCTCCCGGCCACCGCAGCCTCGACCTACTGGGCTCCGGTGATCCTTCCGCCTCAGCCTTCCAAGTAGCCGGAATTACAGGCATGCGCTACCACGCCCGGCTGATTTTTTGATTTATTGTAGAGATGAGGTCTTGCTGCCCAGGCGGGTCTTGAACCCGCGGACTCAGGCAATCCACTCACCTCAGCCTCCCAAAGGCGCGGGATTACAGGCTGAGCCACCGAGCCTGGCTCTCTTTACCTTCTTGATGATTTATTTTGCTGTGCAAAAACTTTTCCGTTCAATAAGGTCTCACCTGTCAATCTTGGCTTTTGCTGCACATAATTTATTATTTATTGTCCAGTTCAGTGTATGTGTTCAACTCAGTGTTTTGAGGTCTTTACTTCCTTATGAGGGCTCCTGGATCATGTAAACTTGTATTCAATACATTTGCATGCTTTCCTTCTGCCATGTCAGTTTAATCCTCAGGCCCAGCCTAAAAACCCCAAGGAAGGTAGAGGTATGTCTCCTCCTCTATAACACACGACACTGCACGCAATTTAGGGTAAGAGTGCAACCTGGGTCATTTTTGATGCTACCCATAAGACGTCCTGGGGCCCTGTTCTCCACTAGCAGTACTGCAGTGGCCTCTCCTTGGTTTGGGAAGGACATCTCTGAGTGTGGGATCACTAGAATTCTGGGGACCACGTGAGTTCAGATCCCATCTCAGTGTATGTACGGCCCGTGGTGGAAATTCAATAATTATTTGCCAAATAAAAAATGGATGAATATAGACTTGGAATGAATCTTGGTGTACATACTCAGGTATTCAAAAATGTCACGTTTCTTTGTAGCCTGTATGTCAACTTGGGTTTATCCCATCTGTGAAATTCGGGGAAGTTAATTTTCAATAATTAGTGGGTCTCCCTCCACAGTACTCCACCTTTCAAGTCACACAGAATTCTTAAAGTCTTAAGCACAATGGCCTCATCTGGAATACTCTGCCAGCCTCCAGCCCCACTGGTCACTCTGAGACCCCTGGGTCCCAAGCTGCATGGTCCCATTTGGTTCCTAGCTCTGCTGCATTGATGCCACGTTTGGGGCAAGGAGCTCTTGGGAAGACTTGAATTCGTTGGCTTCTGGAGCTCAGTGCCCCCAGCTGTGCCACACAGCTGTCTGTCCCTTTAGAATTTTCCAGAAAGAGATGCATGATTTCCTCACCACTGGGGAATTCTCTCTTCTGTCCCTGAAATTGTGTCCCACAGGGTCAAAAAAATTGGTCACTAATAAAAATCCGTGAGCCTGTCTTATAGGGCAGCAGATAAGGAAAGAGCTTGATATGATCTCCTCCACTTGCAAAAAAATGGGCTGATTGACTGAAACTGGTTGGAACTGATTCCAAAAAAGCAGGTGATGCTACCTGTATGGTGTCCTGGGCCTTGTTCTACACCAGAGTGCTGCAGTATCCCCTCTTTGGTAGAGGAAGGGTATCTCTGAGTGTGTGACCCCCAGACTCCTGGAGGAGCACTGTGTATTCAGATCCCACTTGGGGCCCGTTGCTTGCTGCACAACTTGCTGTCATTCATGGAGACAGCAAGTACTCCAAGGAAGAAGACTTTTTATTTGGGTAATATTGGTCAAGTAGAATGGGAGACTCTGCCTCAGCGTTCATCTCCCTGTCCCACTGAAATGAAGGCTTTATGTGGTGGGTCAGGGATGTAGAAAACAGGACTTAGGGAGGAGTAAGTAGGAGAAGTTGGCACACAGAAGGGGTCCGGCATCCCCTTGTCTGGGTGTGGTGATCTAGTGAGCTTCAGTTCCTCGGTACTATAGGTTTGAGGGTTGGTCTCTTGAGACAGGAACTCAGATAAGACAAATGTGTAAGTTTCAAGAGTTAAGACCAAGAATGTAAATTTCTCTATTTATTAAAAACAAACAAACAAACAAAAACTGTAACCAATAGGTCTATGGGAAAGTTGAACCTGTTTCAGTGTTCGGCTTTCCATTGTGCATGGGCAAACAGAACTAGTTTGGTTCAGTACCCTTGCTACTTTTCTTTCTTCTTTCCTTCCTTCTTTCCTTTTCCTCTCTTTCCCCCCTTCCCTTCCCTTCCCTTCCCCTCTCCTTCCCTCCCCTCCTCTCTCCCCTCTCCTCCTCTTTCTCCCTCCCTCCCTCCCTCCATCCATCCATCCCTCTCTCTCTCTCTTTTTTTTTGAGTCTTACTCTGTTGCCTAGAGAGAGTGTTGAGGTCTCACGCTATCACCCAGGCTGGAGGGCAGTGGCATGATCATAGCTCGCCATAGCCTCAACCTTCTGGGCTCAGGCAATCCTCCTACAATCGGCCTCCCAAGTAGCTGAGACTGCAGGTATGTGCTGCCATGCCCAGCTGCTTTTTTGATTTTTGTAGAAATGAGGCCTTGCTATGTTGTCCAGGCTGTTCTCAAACTCCAGGACTCAAGCAATCCTCCCATCTCTTCCTCCCAAAGTGCAGGGATTACAGGTGTGAGTCACCACACCCAGCCACACTTTGCTACTCTTACTCCCTCTTTTTATGTAGGACATATTTCTTCACTATATTTCCTTAAGTCTTGTCCTCCTCTCCCCAATCCTCCACCACTGGCGATAAATAACAAAGGAGGCATGGCTTTGAAACTCTTGCTTTCTGCTCTGCAAAGTCCCAAAGTCAAGCAATTCCAAAAAGCTCAGTCACCTGCTTAAAATCAGAGCAGGGATGAACTGAGGGAATGGCAAGCCCATTGTAGTCGCAAATGACTCTGTTGCAAACGGATTCCTAAAACGTTAACGTTAGCAGCAATGACTTAGGAGAGAGAATCCTCCAGGTGGTGGCTCCAGCTGGCTTCAGACATGGGGCTCTCTGACCATTTGGGTCATTTCTGTGCTTTGGTAACAAGTACACATGCTATAAATGCATGGTTAGGCAAAAGGGTATTTTTTTTTCTTGTTTGATTCTTCTTTTTCTATTTCTTATTTCTCTGGGATTGATATTTTCAACAGTTATGCAGGTGAATGTGCATGTATTTGGCTTAGAACTGTATGGTGTGGGGGTGGGGGGGGTAGACTCTTACCTCTACCTTCTTAAGGTTTTATTTTAAAGCTGGGCCTGAGAATTAAAGTGACATATCAACAGGAGAAAAGCATATACATATATTTAATACAAGTTTTACATGGCTTGGGAGCCCTCACAATGAATTAAAGAGCCAAGGACACCATGGAGTTGAACCCTTAAATACTGAATCAGACAAAGAGTAACGAGTTGTGGTAAAGTAGCTAAATTATGTGGGAAACTAAAAGAAGATAAGAGTTATTTTAATAAGATCTGTACAGAATGCTCTCCTCTCAACTTCCTTTTTGATGATAAGAATGTTACTTTCCTTCTGGTACAGAGAAGACATCTTTCACATGAGAATTTCATCTCCTGCTTTTAAGAAACAGAAGGAATGTCAGAGTGATCTTCCTGCACTTGCTGTTTTTTAAAGTCACTTTAGCTCAAAATAACCAATATGCCAGGGAGGCATATTTTGGGGTGACATGTTCTTAACTCCTTTAGTGGGAATGAGACAGTTGGAAACACTGCATGATTTTGAGAGAAAGCCTTGTATTTTCTGAAGCCTTTGTTTTGGGTGTGTCTTAACTGCACCTGCTTTTCTTGCACTTTCTTACAAAGAAACTTCTTTTGAGGACCAAAATACTACCACTGAAGTTATTTTCAACTAGAGGGAAATGTTTGAAAGCTTAGCCTTTGTTAGCTCAAAGAACATTGTTTCGACAGTGATCGAAATAGCCATTTCCTTTGAGAAGCCTTTGCTGTTGAAACAAACTTTGATTTTGGAAGTAAAAGTTTTGACTTTAAAGATGGCATCCGGCTGGGTGCAGTAGCTCATGCCTGTAATCTTAGCACTTTGGGAAGCCAAGGTGGGAGGAACGCTTGAGCCCAGGAGCTTCAGTCCAGCCTGGGCAACATAGGAAGACCTCATCTCTACAAAAAATTTTAAAAAATTAGCTGGGCATGGTGGCATATAGCTGTAGCCCCAGCTTCCTGGGAGACTGAGGCAGAAGAATAACCTGAGCCCAGGAGGTGGAGGCTGTGGTGAGCCATGATCATGCCACTGCCTCCAGCCTGGGTGACAGAGACCTTGTCTCAAAAAAAAAAACCAAAAAGTGATGTCCAAGTGTTACAACTTTTCATAGCTCCGCAACCATTTACTGTCATGCTGTAATGATTAAGTTTTTTGGATTTGAACAAGTTGACTTGTTCTGGCGAGCTGGGGCGATGTTAAGAGGCAGGGTAGCACAGTGTGAGGAACAAGTCCCTGAATTTGCAACCCTCAGTGCTGCCACCTACGGCGTCTTCAGCAAGTTATGCAACTGTCCTGAACTCAGTTTCTGCATCTGTACAATGGGAGTGATGTCACTACTGGCTTCCTATGATTGCTATGGTTATTAAGTAGCGTATTACAAAACACCTAGAGATGGCTAAGGGCTAATCCAATCAGAGCTGTGCTTTAGCTGATAGTTTAGTATCCACGAACGCTTTCTAGTCTTAGTAATTGTGCTGGGATTATGTAGGCAGCTATCATCGGATGCAGGTGACTCAAGGCTGCCCAGGAACTCTGTGGCATTCCTGTGTGTGCTTCTGATGCTGGACAAGGCTCACTCTGCCTGTTGTGCAGACAGACAATGACTGAGACAAGAGTTTTGCAGTAGAGAAAAGATGTGTTCATAGGGCGACTTAGCAAAGGAGGCCAGAGGACAACTCTCAGATCTGTCTCCTTAGAGACAGAGTGTGGGGATATTTATGGGGTCAAGAGGCAGGGTGGACTGAGGCGTGGGGAAAGGTGACAGACAGTGGGGAAAATGAGGTCATCGGTGACTTGCACAAGCCAAGTTGGAGTTCATGGTTCTTCACAGGACGCAAGCTTAGACAATGGTGGCATGAGATGGCCTGAGGGAGGAATTTTTGGCCCTCCAACATCAAAGGTCACCTCTTGAGCATTTGCACAGGCCCAGTTGAAGGGTTGGTGGTCTCAACTGGTTTAAGTTGGACAAGAGCTGCCCCCAAGCTCCTGAAAAATGACATAAGCATTCATTACCATGACAACACACACATCAGAGGTGTTAGCTAGGAGGAAGCCATGAAGGCTGTCACAGCATTCAGCAGTGTGGCTTTCAGCCATGTGGATTCAGAAAAATTAACAAGAAACAAGAGACTCAAAAGACCGACCCTTGATTTCACCCCTATGGAAGTCTAAAATTGTCTCAAAATAAAAAGTTAAAAAAACATTTAGAGGCACTATGTTGGATTTTATGATGCTCTGAATAAGGCCTGTCTTTGACAGGAGTCGATGAGCGCTTGAAGTCATGCCCATTTCCTCCCAGCTCCTAGCAGAGTGCCTGGCACACAGTAGGTCTTCAGGAACCATTTGCTGACTGAGTGGATGAAGAAGTGGAGGTACTGAGGTCACCGTCCAGCAGGAGCTCAAGCAACAAAAGCGAGACAAATCATTTCCTGCATAAAGGTGGGAGAAGCGAGACTGAGGGGCTACGGGCCAATATCTGGTAGACCCTTCAACACACATGCACACACACGCTCCTATGCATGCGCACAAGTGCACCTGCCCCTGTGCAAATTAGGGAATCTGGTGCCTGGGTCGATGGTGTGTGGGCAACGGCCACAGGAGTGGGATGTGATGTGACTCTTCAAGCCATCCGGCAGGTGCAGCCCAGAGCCGGAGGTGACCACGAGGACACAGGATGAGTCTGCGTTATCCCCATTGTGGGTGGCCCAGTGAGCCCAGCCGAGGGTCTCAGTACATAGCATAGACCACCTTTTCCTGCACTCACATGTGAAATGAATGACGTTTGCTGCAATGTCCTGGATTAAGGAATGTTCCCTGTTTTGCTAAAATATACCGGGAAACAGGGAAGGAGGGTCAAGGTCAGGAATCCAGCTAGATGTTGCTGGCAGTGTCAGGGTCGTACCAAATAAGGGATGAGCCTGTCAGAAGGGCACAGAGTTTAGACTGGTAATGCTATTTATGATTTGGAAGGCTTCTAGAAATGGACAGATGCTTTGCCTATTTGTGCCTCTAAGGAAGACAAGAGGTTTTGGTGTGAAGTAGGTTTCTATGTCATAGGCAGAGTGTTCAATCAGACTTTGCAAACGATTTGCCTTCTAGGCAAAACTCCGAAAGCCTGAAAGCACTTCCCTCAAGCTATTCACAATGCCCGACTTACCTCTGCTGTATAAAACATATATAATACAAAATTTTTGCTTAGATTTTTTTTTTTGAGTCAGGGTCTTACTCTGTCACCCAGGCTGGAGTGCAGTGGCACGATCATGGCTCACCACAGCCTCCACCTCCTGGACTGCGGTGATCCTTCTGCCTCAGCCTCCCAAGTAGCTGGGACTATAGGCACACATCACCACACCTGGCTATTTTTTTGTATTTGTTATGGAGTCAAGTTCTTGCTATGCTGCCCAGGTTTGTCTTGAACTCCTGGACTCAAGCAATCCTCCTGCCTCAGTCTCCCAAAGTGTTGGGATTACAGACGTGAGCTACCATACCTGACCAGATTTTTTTTTTCATAAAAGCCGAATGCTTATAATTCGGTGTTTTGTTTCAATACATATTACATCACTGGGGAGGGTAGAATACATGACAAATATTCTTCGGCTTATAGAAATAGATGGAACGATTTCGCCTGTCTATGTCTCAGCTCACTGCATAGACCCTTGGTTCTTTGGAGCTGCGGGGGAGGCAAAACTTAACCTTTCCCCTCTCAGAGTCTCTGGCTGTGCCTTATAATTTTCGTGACCTGAGTGAGCAGAACAGGAGAGGTTCTAACATGTATACAGGAGCCCCCATGGGAAAATGAAGACCTAAAGTAGCTGTAAAACCCAAGTGTTTTCATACTCAGTTGAACAAAGAGAGGTGACAGTGGAAAAGTCGCCAAAATATTTGAGGGGATGAAAGGAACACAAGTCATTTTAACAAGATCTCTTTGTATAGATTTCTCCAGTTTCAGCTCCCTGCCTCTGATGGCAAGAATGTTTCTTTCCTCCAGGTGCAGGGAGGGCAACTTTCACACAGGAGATTTATCTCCTGCTTTTAGGAAGAAAAAGGGAGGTGACAGCACCTCCTTGCACCTGCTGTTTTTCAAATTCAAAATAAGCTGTATGCCAAAGTGGCAGATTTTGGGGATGGCATATCCTGCCACCCTTCAAAGCTATGGACTGCGGGTGGAACTATGGGTCTATTTCTGGTGTTCTCCATCTCCTTCCTACATACTATGTGTTGCAAATAGTTGATACACAATGAATCTTGGTCGATTTTTAAAAGCTTGTCACTGTACTCTTAGTGTATATTGTCTTGCTAATCAGTTGCATTTCTAAACACATAGCAAAAGCAACATGGGTTAATTGTACGAGTGCAAAAAGTACAGAAAAGTGTTCAGAAAATAAAAATCAGTCCCAATTCCACTACAGAGCAAGAATCACTGCTGGCAGTTTCACATGGAACCAGATTTAGAGGTGCTTTTGTACATAAGAGTAGATTTACCTAATAGACAGTTGATAACCTGTTTTTTAAAAAATTATTATCTAGAGGACTCCTGTTACTAAGTATAGGTCATCATCATCATCTTTACTGATTTCATAATATTCTGTTTATGTCTGGGCTGTAATTTCAACCCCTATGACTGAATGTTTAGGGCATGTTCACATTCTCTCTGGTATATGTTACAGTTCAGTGGATATCTTTGAACGTACATTCTTGGGGAAAGTTTTCTGGAGTGGAATTGCGGTTACTTTCAGTTTAAAGCTTGACTACATTCCAAGTTGCTTAATTTTGAAGGATGTTGAACACCTGTACTTATGTCTAGTTTCTCTGCCTTGACGATAAGCTTTTAGAATAGAAGGAAGAAACCAAGTCTTAGATGTCTCTGTAGCTTCCACAAATCCTAGCACAGTCCTGGATGTCAGAAATGCTTTTGGCTGTAAGTAATAGAACACCTGTCTAAGAGTAGCTTAAATCCAGAAGCCGTCTGATTATCCTGTATAGACAGTTTAGGGATTGGTGCACCAGCTCAACAGGGTCCTTCTGCTCTGTGCCCTGAGTACACTTCCTGCCGGTAGGCTTTCCATCTCACCAGAATGGCATGATGTCTCAGCATCCTTCCTCACCCCAAAATAAGGAAGTGGGAGAGGGAGCACCTTTCTTTTCTACTTTTATCAGAGAGAAAAATATTTTCTAGAAATCACCCAGGTAACAGATGAATTGAACCTTTGGTGAAAACAAAAAAGTGACCCAGGAGAATTTTTCTTGGATCTCGTGGACCAGAATTGGGTCCCAGGATTGCCTGTAGCACCAGAGGAAGCTGGCCAAGTGAGCCTTTGGAATTCCCATCCCCTACAACGAGAGACAGCCTCACAGAAAGAGGAGGTTGAGGAGAAGCTGTTGGGTCAGCCACCAGCAGAAGCGGGGCACAGAGCCAGGGCTCAAAATACCCTCTGAGCTGGCAACTAGATTGTCTCCTTCCTCCCTTCCTCTCCATCGCGCAGGAAAGAAAATGAGTTCTTGTGGTGTCACTCGTGGTGGGACCTCTGGGCTTCAAGTGCCTGTGACCCAGCGTCACCAACTCTGCTTCCCTCCTGAGCATTTGGTGGGCTTTTCCGCTCTGGTGGATGTCCTCCAAGGAAAACTGCCCTGGAAGGGGCCCAGGGCGGTGGGAGATAGCACCAGGGCCTTTCAGCGACTGAGGGAAACTTGGGCCACCTTTGATTTTATTTATTTATTTTTGAGTTAGGGTCTCACTCTGTCACCCAGGTTGGAACGCAGCGGCACGATCATGGCTCACCACAGCCTTGACCTCCTGGGGGTGATCCTTCCACCTCGGCCTCCCAGGTAGCTGGAACTATAGGTGCGTGCCACCATGCCTGGCTAATTTTTTAAATTATTTGTATAGACAAGGTCTCCTATGTTGCCCAGGCTGATCTTGAATTCTTGGGCTCAAGCAATCTCCTGCCTCAGCCTCCAGAATTGCTGGAATTTTAGGAGTGAGCCACAGTGTCCAGCCCTCACTTCCATGTTTGTTTGTTTGTTTTTTTAGTTGGAGTCTCACTCTGTTGCCGAGGCTGGAGTGCAGTGGCACACTCACGGCCACCGCATCCTCAACCTGCTAGGTTCAGGCGACCCTTCTGCCTCAGTCTTCTAAGTAGCTGGAACTGCAGGCATGTACCACCATGGCCAGTTAACTTTTTTTTCCCCCCTGAGTTGGAGTCTCACTCTGTCGCCCAGGCTGGAGTGCAGTGGCTTGCTCCCAGCCACCACAGCCTTGACCTGCTGGGCTCAGGTGATCCTTCTGTTTCAGCCATCCAAGTAGCTGGAACTACAGGCATGCACTACCACGCCCAGCTAGTTTTTTTATTTTTTGTAGAGAAGAGGTCTCACCATGTTACCCAGGCTGGTCTCGAACCCGCAGGCTCAGGCAATCCTCTCGCCTTGATCTCCCAAAGCGCTGGGATTACAGGCTTGAACCACTGCACCTGGCCACTTAAAAAAAAAATTATTGTAGAGACAAGGTCTCACCATGTTGCCCAAGTTGGTCTTGGACCCATAGACTCAAGCAATCCTCTTGTTGCTGCCTCCCATCACTTTCATTTTTAAAGGTTCCTTGTAAATTAATAAACCAAGAGAAGAACCCTAACAGTATTACAAAGTTGGGGATTTATCAAAAATGTTTGCCTTCAACAGATTAGTTCATTAAACACAAAGAAAACACTGCTAGAAAACTGAGTGCTGTGATTCCTGAATTTGTGACAAGTGCTGACTGGCCTGTGGGTGCTGTGACCCAGGGTGGGGACAAGGTCAAAGCTGAAGGTTGAGCGTCCTCTTCTTACAATATAGGTGTGCCCTTCTCAGTATTTTCTTTGGCGGTCTTTGCAAGCCTACATTTGAGGTACCTCAAGAATGCAGACAACACAACACATGCCTCACAATACAATCGACGGCCCGTCGTGCCCCCTGTGACTGGCCCAGGTCAGGAGTTAAGGGCCAAAGGGGGCCTGGCATGCCACAGGGTCATGACACTCACTTTCTCTCTCTCCTTGCCCCCCCCCTTTCCTTTCTTTTGTCCTCAACCCTCCATCCTTGTCCTGATTTTTTCCTTCCCTCCCCTTTCTCCCTGCCTTCCCTCCTTTGAAAGTCTGGTCCTCTTGGGCAGTGGGCAAGCCGGGAATCTGAGACTGGACCGGCAGCCAGCAAGGAGAGAAGGCCTTGGGGGGGGCAGCTGCAAGGTCAGACTGGGGTCTTGTCAGCACTCGGGGGAGAAGGGAAGTGAGGCTGCACAGGCCTCCGCCCTGCCCCCACCCCCCTGCACCCCTGCTCCTGCTGGAGGGTGCCAGGATATTCCACCCCAAAATATACCACATTGGCATGAAGACTATTTTGAGCGAAAGGCACTCAGACAACAGCAGATGCAAGAAGGGCATGCTGATCCTCCCGTTTCTCCTGGAAATAGAAGATAAAAGCTTCCATGTGAAAGACGCCCTCCGTGTTCCGGAGAAAAGAAACATTCTTTGTGTCACTCAGAAAACACTCTTGGTTTGCTGGGAAGACTGTGGCTTATGTTAAGAGCAGCAGCGGCAGCATCTCTTCCGTCTCTCTTTGCTCAGGAATGCTTTTTGTTGAGGAGTTTCTTAAAACCCAAAGCAGGAAGCATTTTCTTCTTTTTCCTGTGGTCAGAGTGTGTTGGGGGCAGGCTGCCTGCTTGTCTGGAGGGGCCACTCCCAGAGTTGGTCAGGAGCAGGAAGGAGGAGCCTCCGTCCTCTTGGCCCGGTTCTGGGAGAGATCTGGAGTCTCCTGGGCTCGAAGTGTCTGCCCCTTGGACCTGTACCAGCTCCCATGGGTTGTTTGAAAGGTTCAGGGGCTTCATGGTGTCAAGACTGAAATGGTGCCAGGGCATGCGTTCTGGTTATTGGCACCGTGGGTCCCTCTTCCGTCTTGGCCACATGGTCTGAGGAGGCACGGGGGTCACTCTGGTGCTTCGTGTCCCAGAGCCCTCCGAGCCCTCCAGACTCCTGTCCACACAGGCCTTCTCTTTCTGGAGTCAGCTGTGGACATCCTGGGGCCTTGCCCCAGAGCAGGGCTCTGACGGCTCCTCTTGGGCCCCGCCCCTCTGCTGTTATCTCTCCCCTTCTACACTGGCCCAGGAAAAGACTCTTGTAGGTGTTTGGGTCTTTACCTATAAGCTTCTCTGTTTGCCCCAAGTGTTGGGGGGCTTAGTAGCTGGGGATCCTTGCAGACTTATCAACTTCCTGTCCATGGAGTCCAGGATCTGCTTAAAAGGGGCGGAAGGCAGAAAGGTGGCGAGTATCTAAGAAACGTGGCCCCACTACTGAGCACTCAGCCCTGGCAAAGTGCCCAGCATGCAGCCAATGATCACGAACAAAGAAGCACGCGTGCAAGAGACTGAATGAGTGCAGCCCCCCTGGGGCTGAACTGCAGGACTTGAACTCAGATCCCGGCCTCTGGCTGACCTCCTTGTGCGGGTCCCAGTGACCTAATCCGTAAAGGGGGTATGAGCTCATCTCTGGGCTTCCTTCCAGCCCCCACACTCTAAACTGTGTATCCACAAAGGAAAAAGAAAGACTGTAGGCCACCAGCCCACTGAGCTTGAGCAGGGAAGAAACCCACCGGCATGAGCTAGGCTCTCACATGCGGTCGCCTCCACACGTCTCCCTGTTGTCACGCCGTCTCCCAAATGCCACTGGAGCAAACTGTCGGGAAGGCAAGGTTGGCTTTCTTGCTCACGGTGGTGAGGGAGAACGCTGCCACCACAGAGCCTCAGTGGCTTCTGGAAGCAGGAGGGCCATCTTTGTGAGACTTTTGAACCCTGTTTCCAGGTGACTCTGAGTGCGGAGGTGACCTGTGGTGTGGGGCCGGGGAGGATCGTAGTTGGTGGACACAGCTGACGAGGATGCCCAGTTTAAAGCGTCTGGGGTGTTCACTTTCTTTTGGTGCTTCCTGTTGAAGAGAGGACGTGCCTTTCTGGAGGCTCCTGGGATGAACAGTAGAGTTACTTGCAACTTTCATCTTCCTGGGCAAGCATCCTCTGGAACAATAGCAGATGAGTAGAGTACAGTAAAGTCATGTTGGTATGGACAGTGAGCTGTGGGTGGATTGATTCTCATCCCGGGTTTCCTTGGCTGACTGGCTGGAAGACTGTGATGTCCCTTCTGCCCTGCTCTGTATCCAGGAGTGTGACACCTGTGAATGCATGTATGTTCCTTGCCCTCCTGGTCCAGCTGGGCCTGGCTCATGGGGAGAGGGAGGAGTGAGATTGGAACATTCATTCCCATTCACTCCCTGCTGATGTTACCAAGCTAGCAGTAGGCTTGCTTTTTGATGCACACACCCACTATGACGGCACTGTTGTTTGAGAAAAGCTTTATTGCAAGTGGCCTGGAAGGAGACAGAAGGCAAGGCTCAAATCTGTCTCTCCAGACGGGTGGCTGGATCAGGTCTTATAAGCATAGAGTAATGAGGGGCGGCGGGGGGGGGCAGAGTGGAGTTTGCGGTGAGGTGGTGCTGGGAGGCGTGATCTCATTGGGTCCTGTCGTGGGAGACACCAGTGCTGGATCTGATGGAATTCCGCATCCTGCCAGGGGCTGAGTGCGCTCCTTAATGCGATCCCCACTCCTCGGTTGAGCTCTTAGATTCTGCACCTGGTTGCAGGCCTGGTTCATCTGGGCATGCTCAGGTTACGTGACCTCAACCTGGAGGCCACAGCAACTGGAGACAACTCACAACTCTGTCACATAAAAACGGAACCAGATGGGTCTGGCACAGCGCTTTGGGTTCCCTGGGTTGGTTGCTTCCCCCGACCTCAGCCCTTGTCCTGTGGGGAAGCCGTCTCAGTCCCTCTCTCCTGAGTTGGGGTGACTGCTCCCCCCACTTGCCCTTTCCCACCTGGGGAAATAGTAGCCCAGCTACTATCACCCCTTGTTGTCTTCCTCTTATTTCTTATTCCTGATGAGCGTGTGATGCTTTTGTGAACATTTTCCATAACATTTTAATTTTATTTTTTTATTACTTTATTTTATGAATTGGAGTCTCTCAATCCATCACCCAGGCTGGAGTGCAGTGGCACACTCATGGCTGCTGCAGCCTCAATCTCCTGGGCTTAGGTGATCCTTCTGCTTCAGCCTCCCAAGTAGCTGGAACTACAGGTGCACACCACCACACCCGGATAATTTTTGATTTATTGTAGAGACGAGGTCTTGCCAAGTTGCCCAGGCTGGTCTCGAACCCCTGGGCTCAGGTCATTTTCTTGCCTCAGCCACCCAAAGTGCTGGGATTACAGGCATGAGCCACCATACCCAGTCGTGATATTTATTACACGCTTAATACTTGCATGCTAGTCGGGCTCGATGGCTCAGCCTGTAATCCTGCGCCTTTGGGAGGCTGAGGTGAGTGGATTGCCTGAGCCCGCAGGTTCGAGACCCGCCTGGGCAGCGAGACCTCATCTCTACAATAAATCAAAAAATCAGCCGGGCGTGGTAGCGCGCGCCTGTAATTCTAGCTACTCGGAAGGCTGAGGCGGAAGGATCGCCGGAGCCCAGCAGGTCGAGGCTGCCGTGACTGGGAGCGGCCACTGCACTCCAGTCTGGGCGACAGAGTGAGACTCCAACTCAAAAACAAACAAAAATACTTGCATGCCGCAATCCGATACATAGGGACTGAGAGCCTACTTGTGCATCTAAGACACGGAGCTGGGTTGCTTCCCTCTAGTAATCTGATTAGAGGTGTGTTTCTTATATTTCTTCCCAGTGACATAAAGATATCTATAAATTGAGTTCCATCATCAAGCTTTCCTTTTGGGAAAAAAACAAATGTTTCACTGCTTTAAAAAAGTTTGAAAGCCCGCCAGGTGCAGTGGCTCACACCTGTGTTCCCAGCACTCTGGGAGGCTAAGGTGAGAGGATTGATTGAGCCAGGAGTTCGAGACCAGCCTGGGCAACACAGTGAGACCTCATCTCTACAAAAAATTAAAAAATTAGCTGGGCATGGTGGCACATGCCTTGTCGTCTCAGCTACTTGGCAGGCTAAGGCAGAAGGATTGCCTGAGCCCAAGAGACGGAGGCTGCAGTGAGCCAGGATCATGCTACTGCATTCCAGGCTGGGCAACAGACTGAGACTCCAATTCAAAAAAAAAAAGCTCGAAAGCCGCCAACCCATGTCCAACAGCTCCATTTTATGGGAAAGAAAATGAAGGCTCAGGAGGAGAGGTGGCCCGCCCTGCAGGCACACAGCTCATTAACTGATCTCTGGTTAGAAGACAGCTTTCAGGGTCAGGAAGGTGTTGCTTTTTGGCATTATTAGGTGACTCAAAGAGCCCTCCTGGAAGGAAGAGCGGAGGACGCAGCTGTGACGGATGGCTTTCATCTCCCTGCTCCGGGGATCACTCCCCTTCCTCTAATTAGGTGTTGGGAGCTTCAAGCAAGCTGGCAATCTCCATGATCTCATTGTTCAGGACCCCTAATTACACCTCGGGATTTGGCTTAAGTGTAGTTTAGAGGATGTTCATTAATAGTGTCGACAGGGGCACTCGGCATTTATAAAATTCTTTACAGTCATTTAAGTCCCGGCATTGTTCTGGGGCGGTGAGGAAGCATGTTTGCTCCCAGCTGAAAGTTGACTTAAGGGAGGAGGGAGGAGACTGGCTGGCTGACTTCGAGAGTTGTTTTCCTAATGTCCCTGTCTGCATTCAAAGTGTTGCAGTCCTTGTTTTCATCAGTTCAAGGAAACTTCTTGCTGAGTTACATGAATTTTGCCAAACGAACAGGCTTAGTTCGAAGTCAGAGCAGTCTGTCCTTGGCGTCCTCTAACCGGCTCAGTTTCCTGTGTCTTGACCATTGTGCTGTGACAACCCTCATATTCTTGATGGCATGGCCAGTTTCAAGAGAAGCTTTGTCTCCACAGACAGATCATGGTTCCATCTGGCCCTGCCACTGAGACCTTGTGATTCCAGAAGGAAAAATCCCCATCCCTCCCCATTTCCAAGGCAGTGCCCACCCTGATGGTTCTATCCACAGCCAGCAGCACAAGTCTTCCACAAACAATCTCTCCTGGGGTGGAAAGAGTCACCAGTGGGGGAAACAGCTCATCTCTTTTTCTGTCCTTAAGGCCTGTGCCATGTGAGTGGAACAAAATTCGCACATCTGGCTGAGCTGGATAAGAAGGAGGGTTGGGACAGAGAGGCCGGGGAGGGTTTGCCTTTTGGGAAGAAGACATTAGGAAAAAAAAAGCTGTTCTTAGCTGCCAAGAAAAATTAAAACTTTCCATTGTGACTGGAGCTATTCAACCATCTAATTTTTTTTCTCTTCAAAAGAAGCCCAGGTATTTGTCCAGAATCCTCTGGTGGTGGCCAGTTTTCTTCTAGGAGGTTGGAATAGGAACCCCTGTGTGTATACGTGCGTTTTTTTAGGTGGGGGAATCCACTATATTCTCATCTGAGGAGGAAAGAGGGAGAGAAGAATCAGACAGGAGAAGGAGAAGACTTCTGAATTTGGGGAGTGACAGTTCAGCTGCCAAAGAGCACCTGGAGATGCGCCCCCCACCCACAGTCCCCTCTCACCCGGTCCCACCCCCAGACCCTCCCTGGAGGCAGCCGGGACCTCACTGTCACCGCTCAGCCACAAGGACGGCTGGCTTTTTGGTAACCTGTTGACCACCTTGAACTTTATCTGAACCTTGTGCTCAAAAGCGTTGACAAAAAGATGCCAAGCTCTGTAGAGTATTTTAATATGCTTTATTCTGAACCAAAGTTGAGGACCTAAGTCCAGGAAGACCCATTCTCGGGAGGTCCTGAGGACGTGTGCTCACTGTGGTTGAATGGTGACTTGGTTATGTACATTTTAGGAAGGCAGAACTTACGAGAAACTGTAAATCAATACACGTGAGATTTTCATTGGTTTGGCCCAGGAAGGAGGGACCTTTCCAAGCGGAGTCGGGGCGGGTGTTGCAGGTCACAGGCAGATTCAAAGATTTCTTGCCTGGTGACTTTTAATTCCTAACTAAGGAACTGGGGAATCAGCAGAGGAGAGGCTTTATTAAGATAAGGGCGTGGAAAACCCCTGGTCTGTTGATACATGGATGAAGTCCTATGTGTGATAGACTTCAGATAGGATAAATAAGTGTTTTACAAGACTCCCGGAGTCTGGGAGTCCCCAAGAGATGGCTTTGCGGGGCCACAAGATACATAAAGATTTCTGTCTTTCTTTATTGTGTGATTGCTATGCCAGGGTCAGGCTGGGAAATGGATTTTAGGATGGAGGGTCATAGGGTAATAAAACCCCGTCTGAGAGTCCTTATCAGGCAGTGACTCCTCAAGCCTTTTAGGAATTTGGATGAAAGAAAAAGGTCAGGTTGAGTTCTCGAAAGGTGGGTAGACGTTGCAAAGAACCCCCACCTTTGTGTACTCAGCGTGTTCCCGTCCACCTTCACAGAAGATCCATCTGCTCTTCCAAGACCTGTCCAGGGTCCCTCCGCATCTCTTGCCTCTGCTGCTGGGTTCCCTTCCTTCTCTCTGAGACCTTCTTCTGCCTTCATGAATGTTCTCCTGATGCTCTAGCCTGAATCAAATCAAATTATCTCCTTAATTATCTGGGAATTACTTTCACCCTATGCTGCCCACCCTGGGAGTCTGAAATAGAGCCACAAGCACCTTCGGAGTGAAGACAGAATTGCCCTGGGCTGTTGTGAAAAAGACGTGAGCAGGGCCTGGTTTAATGGGGTGCAGGTGAGGCTTGAGGAGGAAGCCTCCTTGGCAGTATTTTTTTTGTTGTTGTTTGTTTTTGAGCTGGAGTCTCACTCTGTCGCCCAGACTGGAGTGCAGTGGCCGCTCCTGGCCACCGCAGCCTCAACCTGCTGGGCTCCGGCGATCCTTCCACCTCAGCCTTCCAAGTAGCCGGAATTACAGGCATGCGCTACCACGCCCGGCTGATTTTTTGATTTATTGTAGAGATGAGGTCTCGCTGCCCAGGCGGGTCTCGAACCCGCGGGCTCAGGCAATCCACTCACCTCAGCCTCCCAAAGGTGCGGGATTACAGGCTGAGCCACCAAGCCCGGCTCTTGGCAGTATTTTTATCTTCAAAACCTCAGCAGTGACTGGGCACAGTGGCTCACGCCTGTAATCCCAGGACTTTGGGAGGCTGAGGGGTTGGAGGGGGGTTGCTTGAGCCTAAGAGTTCAAGAACAGCCTGGGCAGCACAGCGAGACCTCATCTCTACAAAAAAATTTAAAAATTAGCTAGGCATGGTGGTGTGTGCCTGTGGTCTCAGCTACTTGGAAGACTGAGGCAGAAGGACCACTTGAGCCCAGAAGGTTGAGGCTGTGGTGAGCTGTGATTGTGTCACTGCACTTCAACCTGGGTGACAGAGTGGGACCCTGACTGAAACAAACAAACACAAAAGACCCTCAGAAGCAGTGAGCTTCAGAGGGAGTTTGTCAGTATACCTGTGAGACACATCTCCATCTATCCATCGTGTGTGTGTGTGTGTGTGTGTGTGTGTGTGTGTGTGTGTGTGTTGGGGGACGTGCTGGAGACCTTTCCGTGAGGGCCCGTTCCGCGTAAGTTCCCTGAAGTGGGCCAGGTGACGGTGGTCGTGGCCAGGGCAGTTGTGTGTTTACACAACTGGCGTTGGTCAGAGCTTGTTCCCAGAGGCCTTTGCGATAATGACTTTGGTTGGCATCTGCCGGAGGAAGTGGGCTTTTCAAAACTGGGCAGCTTTTTAGCTTGTTAAATGGAAAAAGGCAATGGCCGCTTTGCCCCTAGCGCAGGGGACCCGGGGGATCCCCAGCCACCCACCGGTGGTAACTTCAGAATGTTGCCTTAAAAATAGGTAGCAAAATGGTCATAGCCTCTAGATAAATTCAAGAGAAGCGCCAGTCATGGTCTGCAGCTGTTGAGTGTTTTCATTTGTATGTACTAGGTTCCAGCTTCACATTTTCTGGCTAGTGGCAACGCTAATTTATGTCTTTTCACCTAACATTATGCCAAATAATCATTTTATTGTCATACAATGCTACTGTAATATTAATTCCATTGGGTTAATGGGGCATATTTACTATCATTAAAACTCTCCCCTGATGTTAGACATTCAGGTTGCCTCTTTTTCTTTTTTTCTTTGCTATTGTAGATAGTGCTGAAATTAACATCAATGGATACATAATTTTCTGCTTCTGAAGAATGAAAGATAATTAACAGAGAGCTGAGAAAGGGATTGATTAAACCCTTATAACAGCAGCTCTCAAATGTTTGGCCTTAGGACCGCTTTACACTCTTGAAAATGATCGAGACCCCCCCAAGAGCTTTTGTTCATGTGAAATATGTTGATATTTGCTATTTGCCAGATCAGCTGTTTTTTGGCAAAGATTGATGAACTATAAGAGGAAGTTATCGAATAGAATTCGCATCTCACCTTTGATGTTACATTTGGTATTGGCTTATTCATAGCGTATCACAGATCTCTTGGGCTAATTAATAATATTTGTACTTTTTTATACAAAATAAACTATAACTGAGAAAACTAAAATACCTATTTATTAATACATTGTAAAATGACTGTAAAACTCATGGGTTAACATAAATTAGATCTTTTTTTACCAAGAACTACATTTTTCAAAACAAAGACATTTATGAGAACAGCATTATTTTATATTTTTGCAAATCTCAGTAGTGTTTGGTCTGTAGATTCCCCTCTCTCCTGCTCTATTTAGTCTGTATGGGTTGTTTGGATTAAAGTGGATGAAGAAAACCTGTCCTTGCACAGATATATGGCTGGAGAAGTAAGTGGGTGACCTTAGGGGTCCTTGGACCCCACTTTGGGAACCGTGGGCCTACAATGTTCCAGGTACCCGACTGTGCATTTCTCTTGCATGTTTTGCACTGAAAGATTTAGGCGATGATGTGTATTTGACATCCTCTCTTTTGAAGTCAAAGTCCTGAGATGCAAGTCCCTTGGTAAACGTACTCGGCTGGTTGCAGGGACTCTAATTTACTTCCACCAACTTTAATGCCTTGCCTGTCTTTTTGCCAGATGTTGTGCAAGACCTGTGGAAGCACAAAGCTGAATGAGGGATCCCAGACTTTAAGGCACTCCCTAGCCAAGGACCAGCCAAGCTCACGAGTAATGATGAGACAGAGACAAGGTAAACATCCCACTACGTCTATGGAACGGTTGTTCTCTGTGTCAGGATTACATACATGCAGAAAAGTGGGGGAAAAAAAACCCATAACACTGCTCCATGCGTTTCCCAAAACTGAACACACCTGTATTGTCATGTCTCTTTCTGAGGTGGTTTCTGGGTGATTTTTGTCAAGAGGCAGGGTGGCATAATAGAAAAACAAGCTGGCCTGGGAGAATTTGCAAGCCTGGGTTTCACTGGCTTTGGTGGCTCTCTTTCTCTTTCTTCTGTGAATGCAGGGTTTGACAAAGAAAAATGCACAAAATCTTTGTCCACCTTTAACATTCTATGAGTCTAGATGTGGGTGTATACTTTGGAAGACTGGTTATTAGAGTGGTGGTTCCGGAAACAGAGTATTAAACAAAATTGGGCGAGCTAGGGACAAAAGCAGGAAGCCTGCCATCTAGTGGAAGACGTGTGTAGTGTGCTTTTGTGCAACCACTTGGGCTGAGTTTTCAGAAGCAGAGTCCTTTTCTCTTCTCTTCCACCTTCCTTAATTACAGGGATTTTAACTGTGCCACAGTCACAATACGTCATTGTCTCAGGTACAATATCACGAGTGAAGGAAATACACTTGTGACTTGGCTGAACACAGGAGGGGGAGGCCTCTTGCATACACAGTTAATTGCATGCACTCAATGCGCATTTTGGGCTAAAATTATAAGTATCCATGAGGTCCTGTCTCTGCCTCCAGATGTCAGGCTGCAAGGAGGCTGCCAGCTGGAGTTGTTGGTCAAAGCAGATCTATAAAGGTGGATTGCCAGTGATCTCCTGTGGCCCATTGATTCTAGGTGTGTCCCTGGGAGACGCAGAGCCCTGGGTGGAGGCTCTGGGTGTAGAGGGCTCAGAGCTGGGGGAGGTGTCATGGCCGGGTGTGAACCGAAGAAGCAGCAGGTGGTCTCGCATCATTGCAGGCTGTGTGTGGGGGTGCTGGGGAACTGATACGGGCATTCTGTGGGTTCTCGAGAGAGGTCCCCTTCACATTTCCCACTCAGAACCTTGTCGGGGTGAACCAGGGAGCAAGAAAAAACCAGTCAGGCCGTTCCTGGATGGTGAAGTGTAAGAAAATTGCACGACAGGACAAAGGCTTGGCAGGACACTTGGCAGGTGTAGCACCCAGCCTTGAGATGGGGAAGAAACCAGCCTACAGTACAATGTGCCAAGCCAAAAAAAGAAAAAGAAAAAAAAAAAAGAATGAAATGCACCTACCTCACAGGGAATACAACAATAATGGTGGGTTATAAAATACAACAGGCTGGTAACTGCTGGTCTGTTAACTAATTATTCATTTAAAGTAACGATTTGTACGATGACCACTCGTACTTAACCCTGAATTGTATCCCACATCTTTAAAAGAAAAAAAATAAAATAATGGTTGACCGTTTCCCTGGGGTCAAGTCCTGTGCTGGTGGGTCCTGGGGCAAAGCGTGGAAGGAACCCAGTCCCCACCCTGGTGGAATTTACAGTCTAGAGAGTAAAATGCTGACCCTGTCAGGATACCGTTGGGCGCTGCCTGACGTTTCACGAGGCGGTGCATGACATGAGGGAGTTGAAAATTCCGTCACCTGGTGAGATCCTCGTGGGGGAACTTGGGAGCATAACACGCTACTCACAGGCTTGTGGTGATACTGATGAAGACAAACCTGTCTCGCTGCCCATCATGGAAAAGTCTAGCACGAACCATTATGTTCAGCACACAATGCTTGATAACGATAATAAACCACTGTGTTATTGGCTTACGTATTTACTATGCTGTACTTTTCATTGTCATTTTAGAGTGCACTCCTGCTTACAAAATAAAAATATGAACTGTGAAACAGCTCAGGCAGGTCCTCCAGGAGTTATTCTGGACGAAGGCATTGCTGTCACAGGAGATGACAGCGTAATGCGGGTCCCTGCCCCTGAAGGCCTTCCAGGAGACATGATGTGGAGGTGGAAGGCGGTGATAGTGATATCCTGACCCCATGGAGGCCTAGGCTCATGTGTGTAATGTGTGCGTTTGTGACTCAGTTTTTAACACAAAAGTTTACAGAGTAAAAATAAAATCAGGTTAAATAGAAAAAAACTTACAGGTGAAGGATAGAAAAATAAAATGTGTTGTATAGCCATACAAAGGATTTGAGTTTTAAGCTCAGCATTATTACAAAAGAGTCAAAAATAAAAAAGTATATAAAGTAAAAAAGTTACAGTAAACTGAGGTTAACTTACAAGTGAAGAAAGAAAAGTATTTTTTGTAAATTCCGTGTAGCCTATGTGCATGGGTTTCTGAAGTCCACAGTGATGCACAGCAATGTCCCAGGCCCTGGCCCCCACTCGCCACTCATTCAGATTCACCTGGGCAACTTCCAGTCCCGCATACTCCATCCACGGTGAGTGCCCTGGACAGGTAGGCCACCTTTCATCTTTTACATCATATGCTTCCAATACCTTTTCCATGTTTAGATACACAGATACTTACCAATGTGTTTCAGTTACCTACAGTACTCACTACAGTCATGTGCTGTGCAGGGGTGTGGTTGAGGAAAGCCGGCTACCTCACACAGTCTGCGTGGGGAGCAGGCTAGATCATCGAGGTTTGCGTAAGTGCATTCTAGGACGTTCATACCGCGACAAAATCGCCTAACGACGCATTTCTGGGAATACAGCCCCGTTGTGTAGGCAACGCATGACTGTGTGGTACACATCTAGGGAGCCTGTGACATCGGTGGTCCATTTGAGTTAGCCAGAGTGTGTGTGTGCATGTGTGTGCAAACACGCACAAACATGTGGGTGGGAGTTCCAGGCAGATGCCTACGCGCTGAGACATGAAGGGGCAGGGGTATCCAGGGAATCAAAAGAAGACCAGTTCTTGCTGGGAGGGAGGGAGAGTGGACTAGGGAGCAAGAGAGTCCAGCAGGGTCAGCTCACAGGGCCTCGTATCACCTGCATCCCCAGAAGGGTGGGAGTCAAGAAGAGGGCCATGCTTGGATTTGCATTTCGAAGTCTCGCTCTGGCGGCAGTGTGCTGGATGGAATGTGCCAGGGACAAGGAGGGGCAAGAGGGGACCTGCAGTCCCAGCTACTCGGGAGGCTGAGGCGGGAGGACCGCTTGAACCCAGAAGTTCAAGGCTGCAGTAAGCTATGGTTGTGCCATTGTCTTCCAGTCTGGGTGACACAGAAAGCCCCGTTTCTGAAAAAAAGAAAGAGAAAATAATAATATTTGAAAAAGGAGCAGAGAGACCCTGGGACCCTCAGGCCTGCCTGGTGTCCCTGACGGGTGTCTGTAGGCTGCTGGAACGAAGGGCTGTGTTTTTTAGGCCCTTGTAACTGCTGTGTATGGGGAATCAGGGAGACAGGCTGAGAAAATAATCTCTTTAATTTATTTAAAAAAAGACAAAAGTTGTCTGTTATGATTGCTAATGCTGAACATTTTTGGGAAGTTCTCACTAGTGAAATATGAAAAGAAATGAAATAAGCTATATAAATATTGCCAAAGAAGGGCAAGTTATCTTTTTTGGGGGTCAGGTGGAATTGCAAACTCAGTCTAATAGCAAACTAGTAGGATTAATAACTATTAAAATAAATAATAGATTTTTGAAAAGTGACTGTATATAAGACAAATATAGAAAAATTGATTGCTTTCCTCTATACTAACAAAGAAGAGGCATTCCATACTCACGGATGAAATGACTTATATGAGTGGATTGCCTGAGCCCGCAGGTTCAAGACCCGCCTGGGCAGCGAGACCTCATCTCTATAATAAATCAAAAAATCAGCCGGGCATCCGGCTGTAATTCTGTAAATCAGTCGGGCATGCCTGTAATTCTGGCTACTTGGAAGGCTGAGGCGGAAGGATCGCCGGAGCCCAGCAGGCGAGGCTGCGGTGGCTGGGAGCGGCCACTGCACTCCAGTCTGGGCGACAGAGTGAGACTCCGACTCAAAAAAAAAAAATGAACTTCTAAAATATATACATTGTATACTCTTCCCATCAGAATCACAATGTGTGTGTATTTGTGTGTGATTAAATTATTCTAAGGACCCACTTTGTTGACTAGGTTGTTTGGATTTCTATGTCTTTGTTACATTTCTGTCCATTTTTCTTGTATTGAGAAGGGTGTATGTAATTCTCCCGATAGTGTATTTCCCTCTATTTTGCTTTGTTTTTCCTCCCGCACCTGCCTGATATGACTGTAATATTCACTATTCTCACCTGAGGCCAGCCACTCTCTTGACTTCCAACGCTGCAGATTAATAATCTTGCCTGTTTTGTCTTTAAATCAATGGAATCATATAGCATGAATACCTTCTGGCTCTGACTTATTTTATTCCACATTAGTTTTGTAATATTCATTCATACTGTTGCTTATGAAGATAATTCACTTTCACTTTCATTGCTGTGTTGGATCCCATGGTGTTTATATAACAGTTTGTTTATCTTTTCTACTATTGGGCTCTTGGGTAGTTTTGAGTTTTGGGTCATTCTGACATAATCGCTAGGAACATTCTTGTGTGTATCTTTGGTGTGTATTTGTATGCATGTTTGCAGGTATTTACCTAAAAGTGGAGTTGCTGGATTGCAGGGTGCCAATGGCCTTTTTTTTTTTTAGTTGGAGTCTCACTTTGTCACCCAGACTGGAGTTCAGTGGCATGATCATGGCTCACTACAGCCTCGACCTCCTGGGCTCAGGCAATCTTTCCGCCTGCCTCAGCCTCCTGAGTAGCCGGGACTACATTGTGCGCACCACCACACCTGGGTAATTTTTAAATTTTTGATAGAGACTAGATCTTGCTGTGTTGCCCAGGCTGGCCTCAAATTCCTGGGCTCAAACAGTCCTTCCACCTTTGCCTCCCAGAGTACTGGGATTGCAGGCATGCGCCGTCGTAGCCTGGCTGCCGACTGGCTTTTGATACCTCACTCTGAAATATGAACAGAACAGCCAAGGTCACCAAGCATTTGAGGACAACCTTCTGTGTAAGATAAGGACACAAGCGAACACATACCAACAAACACAAGTGTGCTGGGTCCCAAGGACCCTCACCTCTGGCATGGCTGGACTCTCTTGTCATTTTGGTCATGTGTCAAAAAAATAGATGCCATTGTGGGTTCGGGAGACTTTGGAGACAGTGTGGAAAGTTGGGTCACAGCGCAGGCTTCTCCCGTTTCTCCATGCCTCCTGGAACTGGACGCTGGTGTGCTTTTCCTTTTCAATCTTGGTGCCACATGTGTAGACAATTTCTTTGACTTCAGTGGACACCGCCCTGGTGACATAGAGCAAACTACAGGCCACGAGGGTGCTGCTGGCTGCGGGGCCAGACAGGCTGGCTCCCAGAGCCGGGATGGGTGGAAGGGGTTCTTGTTGCTTTTGGCCAAGTCGAGTGTACCTCTGGCTTCTCCAGCTGAGTATGTGGCCCCGAGGCCTGAGTTACCGCCAGAGAAGCCCAATCTTGATAGGAGGAAAAACAATTGTTAGATTGCATTTGGCAGGTGACTAGTTCAGACCTTGTGAGAAGGGGCATTCGCCCTTGCCCAGCACATGTTGCTGGAGCTGATGCAATTATGGTAAAGTTGGTTCTTGTGCAGAACTGTTCCAGAATCCAGTTCTGAAGTCACAGGCCCATCAAGATTGCAGCACTGAGCTGCTTTAGTCTGGTGTGCTCTGTGTGGTTAGAACAGCTGAGGACTTGAGGGTAAGAATGCATGATGTTCTAGAAGAGACTTGGGGCCTGGCTGCAGGCAGGGGTCCTTTTCCCAACTCACCCGCCATTGTTTGAAGGGATGGTGAAGGGGACAAAAGCCTGTCTGAGACTGGTGACACTTCGGTTGGCACAGAATGGATTGGGAGTCACGGACGCTGATGGGGTACAGAGCTGGCCTGTGGTGAGTGGCTCAAGGTGCTGGGGAGGGAATGATGGGAAGAAGGAAGCTGACCAGTGACTCCTCTACCTGGGGTGGAGGAAGCTTTGAGGGAGGAAGCTTTAAACTTTACTGTGGGGGTACCCATTCTCTGGGGTCCCCAAACCTCGGACTATGAGCCACGAGAAGTTTCAGAATAACCTCACGATTTCCAGCAAGGCCTCCTGTACCACCAACTACTTAGCCCCCTGGCCAAGGTCATCCTTGGTTGTGGTAGCCTTTCTATTGTGGCATCTCTGGTGTGCCTTCCTTTTCTCATGAGGACACCAGGCAGATTGGATGGGAGCCCCATTTGCATGACCTCAATTAACCTTAATCGCCTCTTTCAAGGCCCCATCTCCAAATAGAGTCATGTTCTGGGTTCCTGTCTCTGTGGTGCTCATTGCCTACCATGCTCTTCCTCCCCGTCTTGGCAAGGTCAGCTCCTCAGCACTGGGTCTCCATTAAGATGTGCCCCCCTTTCCTGACCCCCTACTAGTGTGGCTCCCTGGCACATCACCCTACTTGCTGCCTCAGTAGCATTTACCCATGTCTGATGTTTTCCCGTGCAGACGTGTGTGTGCGTGTGTGTGTGTGTGTGTGTGTGTCTGAGTACGGGAACTTTATCAATGGTACATGATGAGGTGGGGCTCCCTAGCCCCCTTCCGATTCTTCAGTGGGTCTGGCATGGACACTGTGAGGAGGGGAGATTCTCAGTGGTCAGGGCCTGTGCGCGGCAGGGACTCCCCAGCAGCTGAGGGCCTCTGTCTTCCTCTCGTGTTTTCGCTGGGGCTGGTGGTCCGGGGGCTCTCATTCTTTGGAAGCCATGTGGACCGTGAGGTCCGCCACCCTGTGGCAATAGCCAAATTCATTGTCATACCAATGTCAATGCCAGTCCCAGCATCAAAGGTGGAAGAGTGGGTGTCACTGTTAAAGTTGGAGGCCACAACCTGGTGCTCCGTGTAACCCAGGATGCCCTTGAGGGGCCCTCGAATGCCTGCTTCACCATTTCTTGATGTCATACTTGATGGGTTTCTCCAGATGGCAGGTCAGGTCCACAATGGACACACTGGCATTGGGAACACAGAAGGCCGTGCCTGTGAGCTTCCCATTCAGCTTGGGGATGACCTAGTCCATGGCCTTGGTTGCGCTGTTGGACGCAGGGATGATGTTCTGAATGGCCTCACAGCCGTTGTGCCACAGCTTCCCAGAGGGGCCTTCCACCATCTTCTGGATGGCAGTGATGGTATGGACGGTGGTCATGAATCCCTCCATGTTGCCAAAGTTGTTGTGGATGACCTTGGCCAGGGGGCTAAGTAGTTGGTGGTACAGGAGGCCTTACTGACAATCGTGAGGTTGTTCTGGAACTTCTCACGGTTCATGCCCTTCACAAGCATGGGGGTGTCTGTGGAGGAGGTGGAGATGATGACGCTTTTGGCTCCCCCTGTAAATGAACCCCAGCCTTCTCCAAGGGAGTGAAGACACGGTGGACCTCGCCGCCTAATCAGCGCCGGCATCACCCATTTGATTTTGGTGGGATCTCGCTCTTGGAGGATGGTGATGGGATTTCCATTGATGACCAGCTTCCTGTTCTCAGCCTTGATGATGCCGTGGAGCTTGACGTGGATGGAGTCATACTGGAACATGTAGACCATGTAGTTGAGGTTAGGGGTAGTGACAATATCCACTTTGCCAGACTGACTAGGTATCCAACACGGCCACATCCGTTCACTCTGGCCTTGACCTTCGCCATGATGTCTGGGGGATGGCTGGTGCTGCATGAGAGATGCGGCTGTCTGTCAAACGGCCGGTGCAGAGAGTGGCTGATGTGTTTGCTTTCTGCCACCTTCTGCTGGAAAGCAGATTCCTCGAGGGCAGGTGATGGTCTTCCCTCCGACTGCCGTGTCCCGCACTAGACCAGCAAAGTAGGGTGCAGTTAGCCTTCTCCAGCTGTCTCTTGAGCGGATAAGTGAGCCAGTCTCCTTGAGCAATCGGGGCCTGCCATCCATGAGTGTCTTCCGTTTGCTAGAACCCACATTCCCCAGGCATCCCGAAGAGTTGGGAGTGCTTGTGTCGGCCTTCAGGGCTGGGCCGTGGTGGCCCCAGATTCTAGCTTCCAAAGGCTCATGAGATGGAGGGAGCCCTTTCCACCCCTTTCCTTAGTGTTTGCCATTCCAGCCCTTGGGGTCTAGGTAACACGTCAGCTGGTGAGAGAAGACCTGGGATGGGACACAGGGATGGCTCTTCCCTTCCTGCCTGGTCCCTTCATGTGTTTCTCCGCAGATCTGTGTCCTGTGAGCCAGTGACTGCTTCAGTGCCATCTGGGTTGAAGTCTCCCAATTGTGATGAGGGAGAAGGGAGGGCAGAGGTCACACTTGAGGTCACACACAGAGGCCCCCGTCCCTGTGTGAGCAAGGGATCTTAGGGAGCAGAAGGGCCTGCAGTCATTAGCCGAGCAAATCTCTGATTTCTGCACTTGGGAAATCTAAGAGCCTGTACTTCCCACAGCCAGTTGGGGGTGCACATTTCAGTCTGATTCCCCGAGTTTGGTATCTACTGAACACTGGGAAAAGTAGTCATTGTGGGTAGCAGTGAACAGCCAAGAGGAACAGGATAGGAAAACCACGCTCACAAGTGCTGTAACTTAAGAAAGAATCCATGAACACAAGTTATGAAGACAGTTATTCTTTTCAGGACTTCCAAAGATACTGGTTAAAGAAGAGATCTTTATACAAACTTGGGGTGGTGACAACGTGGCGGGCTCTGAATGGGGCCACTGAATCCCAGCAGAGCCAGTCCCACTCCACGACTTTGGATAAGTTATTTCTCCTGTCTGTACCTTGTTGGGGAAAAAAGGTAGGTCTCTAACCCACTTTTTTTTTGAGTTGGGGTCTCATTCTGCTGCCCAGGCTGGAGTGTAGTGGCACCATCAGGGCTCTCTGCAATCTTGACTTGCTGGGCTTGGTAGATTCTTCTGCCTCGGCCTCCTGAGTAGCTGGGAGACTATAGAAGTGTGCCACTATGCTCAGCTAATTTTTTTTTTTGGAAGAGATGAGGTTTGCTATGTTGCCCAGGCTGGTCTCGAACTCCTGGGCTCAAGCAGTTCTCTTGCCTCAGCCTCCCAAAGCGATGGGATTACAGGCATGAGCCACCAAATCTGGCCCCTAACATATTTTTCACACTCTCAAAATTTTTATAAAAGTTCTAGAAGAATTTAAGAGGTGGGGCAGCCAGGCATGGTGGTTCATTCCTGTAATCCCAGCACTTTGGGTAGCTGAGGTTGGCTGATTGTTTGAGTTCAAGAGTTCAAGACCAGCCTGGGTGACATAGAGAAACCTCATCTCTACCAAAATAATAATAATAATAATTAGCTGGGTATGGTGGCATGTGCTTGTAGTCCCAGCTGCTTGGCATACTGAGGTATACTCAGGATTACTTGAGTCTAGGAGGTTCAGCCTGGGTGACAGAGTGAAAATCTGACTCAAAAAAAAAAAAAAGGAGAAGAAAGGAAGTGAGCATAAAACCCCAAAGCCATAAAGGAAGAGATTGATAGTACATACCAATATAAAAATTTAAAAACATCATTATGAAAAACACAGTCCAAAGACCAGGACAAATCTGGGGAAATACATCTTCAGTGACTCCAGCTGGCAAAGAGGTCACTTCCTTTTTCCACCAAGAGCTTATATAGACAGCTTCGATGGGGCCCATGGCCTCACTCATAACACAGGGGACTGGGCCCTCAGCGGCTCTGCTTTCCCCAGTGTGCCCGGTCTCTAAGACTTCCAGAAGCCTGTGTTGCTCATGTGTGGCTCTGAAGAGCAGGGATCCGTGCCAGGTCTGTGGGGAGTGGCACCCCACCTGGCTGCCTGCTGGCTGACCCATCTGCCTAGCTATCTCCAACCCACACTGGTTTCTGGGGGCGGGTGGGGCATGTGGTATGGAATGAGATGAGGTGACCCCGGCGACCTCCAGACCTGGCCCCCGAGCTGAAGGCCCCTGAAGACTGTTTTCCAGGAAAACCTCAAGCGGAAGAAAGTTGTTTGAGTTTGTTAAGTTCCAGACACAGGACACGTTCCTCTCCATTGATGGAGCCCCTACTACGTGTCAGCCACTGTGCTGGGGCTGAAGCGTCCTCTGCCGCAGAGAGGTGAAAGGTGGTGGCAGAATTCCCACACACACCTGGGCTTCCTGCCCAGCCGACCGACTCATCCCAGTTTGCATGAGACTTTCCCACCCCCTGGGAAGGCCCTCAGTACTAGACAGACCAGGATGGCTGGCCACCTTGCCCCTTAGCCTGGGCAAGCACTTGTATCCCCCAGACATCTTTTAAAAGTGACAAACTTTTGGGCCCCACCCAAGAGCTGCTGGTTCAGTAGATCTGGTGGGGTCCACCTATGCCTACCCCACAGCTAATCCCAAGGACAAACACGTTTGGGAACCACTGTATAGACATAATTAAGACACAGTGTGGGAAGTGCTTCAAGGCACATCTTGTGATGGTTTGAAAGGCTGGGGCCTAAATCCTGGGTCTGTTGCTCAAGGATGTACCCTTGGTCAAGGCATGTAACCTCTTGGGTCTGTGGGAATGATCTCTTAGGGTTGTGGAGTCAATGAGCTAGTTCCCTGAAGCACTTAGCAGAGCTAAGTGTGTGTGGTAAGTCCTCAGAGATCTTACCTGCTGCTTTTACAAGAATCCAGGTAGGGGCCATGTGCTTTACCTGTCAGGAGGCCTAGGCGTTAGGCAGCAGCATTCAGGATAAGACTTAAAGAATGGATAAGAGTTTCTCAGGCAGCAAACGGGGAGACTCGTGTGTGAAGGCGAGCTTGAAGGCACGAGTTGGAGGGCTGGCCCGTGCCACTGAGCAGAGGTGTACAGGGAGACGCTCTGTGGATGGGGTCTTGTGCTCAAGCCTGGCATGCACAGCAAAGTCTGGTACATGGGGAGACAGAAAGTGATCGTCAAGGAGAAATGGGATCAGGGCTGTGATTTTGGAAGCTCATGTGGGTGTGTGGAGGAGGAGGGCGAGAGGCTGCTGGAAGGTTCCAGGTGAGATAGACTGAGGGTGTGAGCTCACTCCGGGCCGTGTGGCTGGAAGATGGACGAAGGTGTCATCTTGACATCCAGACTGGTGTGGGCGGGTGAACCAGATGGCTACCTCCCCCGCCCATCACACGGAGCGACTGTCCCCCTGCAGCCTGCACACCTCCGCCCAGGTGCTCGCCCAACATCCACCCCAAGGGCGTCCTCACCCCTTCATCTCAATGAATGTGGCCCAATGCCAAGCGCACCTGGGTGGAGTGTTTCCCTAAAGTTCTCATCGGGACGTGAGGAGGAAGTTTTGCATCCCGTGCCTTGTGGTGAAATCCATAAAATCTCCTTCAAACGTCTCCATTCTGTCCTCAGTTTCTCTTCAGGTTCTAATTTGTGTCTGTTTAGTAGTATGTTGACTGTGGGTTTCTTGTAGTTGGCTCTTACTATTTTGAGGTATGTTCCATCTATGCCTAGATGTTTGAGGGTTTTTATCAAGAAGGGGTGCTGGATTCTAATGATATAATCATGCAGTTTTTGTTTTTACATCTGTTGATGTATTTAATTACATTTATGGTCCTGAGGATGTTGAACCAGTTCTGTATCCCAGGGATAAAGCCTTATTGGTCATGGTGGATGAATTTTGAGATGTGTTGTTGGATTTGGTTTGTTAGAATCTTGTTGAGAATTTTAGCATCTATGTTCATCAAGGATATTGACCTGTAGTTCTTTTTCTTCGTTGTATCTTTACCCAGTTTGGGTGATGTTAGTTTCATAAAATGATGTGGGGAGTGTTTCATTTTTCTCAATTGCCTGGAATACTTTCAATAGGATTGATATCAGCTCCTCTTTGTATGTTTTGTAGAATTCTGCTGGAAAGTCATCTGGTCCAGGGCTTTTTTTAGTAGGTAGTTTTCTTATGACATAGTCAATTTCCTGGGTTGTTATTGGTCTATTTAGGGTCTTGATTTCTTCTTGTTTCAACCTGGGGAGGTTGTGTGATGTCAGAAAGTCCTCCATTTCATTTGGGTTTTTGAGTTTGTTTCCACACTGGTGCACATAGTAATCTCTGACAATCTTTTGTATTTCTTCAGGGTCAGTTGTGACTTCATCTTTTGCATTTCTGTTTGTGTTTATTTGGGCTTTTTCTCTCCCTTTCTTGGTCAGTCTAGCTAGGGGTCCGTCAATCTTGTTTATTCTTTCAAAGATCCAACTTTTGGTTTCATTGATTTTTTTGGTATTATATTTTTGTCTTCTATTTGGGCTTTTATTTTGGTGATCTAGATTTTTCTGTTGAAGTTAGGGTTTTGGTGGTCTTGCTTTTCCAGCTTCTTTAGGTGATGTGTTAGGCTGTTAATTTGTGATCTTTCCATTTTCTTCATGTGTGTTCGTAGGGATATGAATTCCCCCATCAGTACTGTTTTCATGGCATCCCAGAGATTTTGGTAAGATGTTTGTTCATTTTCATTTGTTTCCAGGAATCTTTTAACCTCTGTTTTGATTTCCATGTTTACTCAGGAGTTGTTTGGCATCGTGCTATTTAGTGTCCATGTCTTTGTGGGTTTGGGGGGAACTTTGTTGGTGTTGATATTTATTTTTATTCCACTGTGGTCTGAGAAGGTGCATGACAGTATTTCAATTTTATGGAATTTGTTTATGCTTTATTTATCGCTGAGGATGTGGTTGATCTTAGAGTACATTCCATGTGGTGATGATTAGAATGTATATTCCATGGTTGTTGGGTGGAGTGCTCTGTAGGTATCAGTTAAGTCCATTGGTTAAGCGTCAGGTAGAGGTTCCAAATCTCCTTGTTAATTCTTTGTCTTGATGATCTGTCTGGCGTTGTTAGTGGGGTATTTAAGTCTTCAGCTATGATAGTATTAGAGTCTTTATTTTTTTTTAGTTGACCTAGAATCTGCTTTATGAAAGTTGGTGCTCCTATTTTGGGTGTATATATGTTTAGGATGGATATTTCTTGTTGATGACTTGAAGCTTTTGTCATTATGTAGTGACCTTCTATATCTTGTCTAATTTTCCATAGCTTAAAGGGTTTTTTGTCTGATATAAAGATCATGACTCCTGCTTTCTTATGTGTTCCATTTGCCTGAAATTTTGTTTTCCATCCTCTTACTTTGAATCTGTGGATGTCCTTTCTGGTGAGATGAGGCTCTTAGAGATGATATATTGTTGCATCATGATATTTTATCCAATTTGTCATTCTATATCTTTCAGTGGTGCATTTAGTTCATTCACATTCAGGCTAATTATTGAGATGTGAAAATTTATCCCTGTCATGAAGTTCTTATAGAGTTTGTTGTTGTTGCTGTTTGTTTTATTGCTGTTTGTTGTTGTTGCTGTTTGTTTATTTGTTTGTTGTCTTTCTTTTGATTTTCGGGTTGATTTATGTGAGTTTTCCATCTTTTTCCTGCATTCTTGGGAAGGGCATTGTTCTTTTTTATTCTTTCTTCTGTGTTTAATACTTTCTTAAGTGTTTCTTGTAGTGCTGGTCTGGAAGCAGTAAAAACTCTCAGGGATTGAATGTCTGGGAAGGATTTTAATCTCCAACACTGGTGAAACTTAGCTTAGCTAAGTTTCATTCTTGGTTGAAATTGCTTATCTTTGAAAGTTTGAAGATCAGACTCTAATCTCTCCTAGCCTGAAGTGTTTCTGTGGAGAAGTCTATTGTTATTCTAATTGGTCTTCCCTAGTAGGTAGTATGACTTTTCTCTCTTGCTGCTTTTAGGACTTTTTCTTTCTTTCTTTCTTTTTTGTGTTAGAGTCTGACTCCGTCACCCAGACTGGAGTGCGGTGGCACGCTCATGGCCATCTCAGTGTCTACTTTCTGGGCTCTGGCAATCCTTCCACCTCAGCCTTCCAGGTAGCTGGAACTTCAGGCATGTGCTACCACACCCAGCTAATTTTTTCCTTTTTTATTGTAAAACAAGTCTTGTCAAGTTGCCCGGGCTGGTCTTGAACCCACGGGATCAGGCAATCCACTTGCCTTGGCCTTCCAAAGTCCTGGAATTACAGGCTGAGCAACCGAGTCTGACCAGGAATTTTTCTTTTATACCTACTTTGTGTAGGCTAATTCCTATGTGTCTAGGAGTAGGTTTTCTCATTTGTTGTCTTACAGGGAGGGGTTCTCTGAATCTCTTGTGTTTGAATGGGCATATCACTGATGAGATGAGGGAAGTTTTCTTGGATAATTTCATGGAATGTTTGTTCCAGGGTGGTCTCTGTCTCTCTATCTGCCTCAGGAATTGCAATTAATCTTAAGTTTGGCCTCTTGATATAATTGTTCATCTCTTAGAGGTTTGGTTCTATCTTTTTAAGCTTCTTTTCTGTTTTTAACAGTTTGGATTAGTTCCATTTTTTAGTCCTCAAACTCTGAGATTCTTTCTCCTGCTTGGTTAATTCTGCTTTCCATGCTTATCAGTTTGTTATTTATTTCATTCACTGTATCCTTTATTGCTGTTATCTGTTATCAACTGCTTCACTCTTTCTTCTTGTCTCTCCTTGTTTCTATTTATTCTCTCTATTACTATCTTGACATCTGGGTTTGTGGTTTGAGATGGTCATTCTTGGGGCTCTTCATTGTTTGAATTCCAAAGTCTGTATTCTCAGTGACTGTCCTCCCAGGGGTCTGTGTAAGACTCATATTCTTCCTTTGGTTTTTCTTAATTTGTGTAGGTTTTCCTCCTCCTTTTAAAAACCTCTTCTTTAATCCCATTGTTCAGTGATAGGAAGGCTTGTTTTTATTTCTGTTTGCTCAATCTCCTAGTCTACCTTATGTAGATCCTCTGGCTTCATTCAGTTCTGAAGCTGGACTTGGGGTGGAAACCTGTGCTTTTTGTAGTTTTGAGATTTAATTAGGGGGTAGCTGTGATTCAGAAGTTATCTGCAGATTCCAGTATCTGCTGATGGGTGTGTGGGCACCCTGGAACCCATTTCCCACTGCCTTACAATCTGTCCATGCAGTGGGGGTGTTTGTTTGCCCCCTGAAAGCAAGATGAGATAAGGAAAATGAAAAGAATGGGAAAAAAAGAGGAAGATGAAAGGAGAGTAGATAGAGAGAAGAAGAGGGAAAACAGAAGGAGTACCAACTAACAAACAGAGACACAAACAGACAGAAAAACCAAAAAAAAAAAAAAAAGACAAAAATGTACAATCATACAAACAAATAAACAAACAAAAACCTCCCTGTTGGTGTACTTTCCCTCAAAAATACCCATACACAAACAGAAAATCTTAAAAAAAATAGCAGAAACAAAGTAAGTATAAAAACATAAATAAAAACAGAAAGAAAGAGAGAAGAAAAAACAATAAAAACTCAAACAAAGAATCAAGCAAAAACAAAACAAAACAAAACAAAAAACCTTGCTCTGTGGCAATTTCTGTAACTCCAAGTTCCTCTTGGCTGCCACCAACTTAAAGAGTGGTTCCAGTCTCCAGCCCCTCCCCTCTGCTTTCAGCACAGGCTGATAGGGTTGCTCTCAGCAGGTTACTGTGGGAGGAGGATGGATCAGATCTGGACTCACCCAATTTGTTGCTGCTGCTGTCACGTCTCCCACTCAGATATGATGTGTCCAAGTTGTTACAGCATGGGGGAGGGGGGTCTGTTTCTCAGAGTCTGATGAGAGGATAGCCTCTGGGTCTCAGGTTGGAGGCTGGGCAGAGCTGGGTGGGACAAGGCAGGTCTTCACCGTTTGGGGACTGAGAAGATGGCGCCTGTCGGTGTCTCAGCACTGGTGTTGAGGCCCATTCCAGATATCCATGACCTACATTCTCCACGATTCTCTTGCTTTTGCTTGTCCAGTGCCATAGGTCATAGCATGGGCCAGGTGCCAGGTGTTGGGGAGCAGCTGCTCTCCGCTGCCTCCTCTCAAGAGAGCCCTGAGAATGGCAGATGATTCCATGTATTGGGGGCTCCAATCTCAGGGTGGTGGTGGGTTGCAGTCACCTCCGAAGGAGCACCCAGGATGCATGAACCTGAGTCTCCCCTCAGATGGACCTTTACTCACTTACTGGCACACACCCACTCACACAGAGTCTCTATGGACATTTACCGCTGTGGAGACTCTCATACTCCGTCACCATCTTACCCTGAAGTCCTATCCTCAGCGTTTTAAAAACTCAGAATTCTGGAATGTGTGTGTGTGTGTGTGTGTGTGTGTGTGTGTGTGTGTGTGTGTGTGTGTGTTTGTATGCGCTAGAGCCCCAAATAGGAACTTCTTAGCTGGGGAAGTCTGTCTTTGTCTCTAGGAGCTTCTTCTGTGCCAGAGGGGTGGGCAGGGTGTAACAGAGAGAAAGTGTAGGTAGAAAAGGTGATGGAGAGAAGATGTAGATATTCACAAATAACTAACCCCGTCTTCCAGGCTAAGGCCAGTCTCAGCAAAGCTGGAGTGGAGTGATGTTAAGCACTCCCTTAGATTCCCTCTACTTTGTCTCCTAGCCCCTTCCTCTCGCCCCTCCACCTCTGCTGCTTCCTCCCTCCTCTCTTGTCTTTGATTTCACTCTCAAAAGACTGACATGTAAAATCTCTTTTAAGATGTTAGTTGAGACTCAATGTATTCTTCCTTCATGGACATTTGCTATTCAATAGAAAAGCCTGTAAAAATGCAAGAAATGTAGCTCCAAAGTGCTATTTTAGGTGCAGTAACTGATAGATGAAAAAAAATGGAAAGATTCCATTGAAAGGCATGATTTGTGATTTTTCTTGAAAATTGGGTGATAAGGTCTCACTGCACCTACTACCATCTAAGGTAACTATTGTGTGGTTCTGAGAAGCAGCCACCTCTTCAAGCTGCCACCCTAACGTGCTTCTTGGTCCCTGTGGCTGGTTTCCTTCACATGCATTGTCTGTTGGAGTTGGTGAGGCCTTGCTTCACAGTACCCATAAAATGTAGGAGGGATGACAAGTTCTCCTGAGAAAGTACATCCAGGAAGTTCCAAGTACTGGGAGAAACTCTTATGCTTCTTTTTTTGTTGTTTTTTGTTTTTTGAGTTGCAGTCTCACTCTATTGCCCAGACTGGAGTGCAGTGGCCGTTCCCGGCCACTGCAGCCTCGACCAGCTGGGCTCCGGTGATCCTTCCACCTCAGCCTTCCAAGTAGTTGGAACTACAGGCGTGCACTACCACGCCCAGGTGATTTTTTGATTTATTGTAGAGATGAGGTCTTGCTGCCCAGGAGGGTCTCGAACCCGCGGGCTCAGGCAATCCACTCACCTCAGCCTCCCAAAGGCGCGGGATTACAGGCTGAGCCACTGAACCTGGCTCTTATTGCTTCTTTTAAGGACATTTATATTTTTTAAAAATGTTCAATAATTCAATAATTGTTGCATACCGGATTGAAGGAAATCATTGATGATTGCTTGTGGGTGTGATGACGGAGGTGATAATGGTGATGTTGATGATAGTGCTGATGATGGTGATGATGGTGACGGTGATTGCGATGATGATAATATTGATGATAATGGTGATGATGGTGATAATGATGGTGATGAAGATGGTGATGATGGTAATGATAAGGGTGATGGTGATGATGATATTGATGATGATTATGGTGGTGGTGCTGGTGATGAAGATGATGAGGATGGTGAAAATGATGGTGCTGATGGTGATGGTGATCATGATGGTGATGATGATGATGATGTGAGGGTGATGGTAATAGTGAAGATATTGATGATGATGGTGATGATGATAATGATGGTGATGGTAATGATGTTGGTGATAGTGATGATGGTCATGGTGACAGTGATGACATTGATAATGATTATGTTGGTGGTGTTGGTGATGAAGATGATGAGGATGGTGGTGATGAAGGTGATGACGATGGTGATGGGGATGGTGAGGATGATGGTGATGACACTGATGATGGTATTGATGATAATGGTGATGGTGATGATGGTGATGATGTGATGGTGATAATAGTGAAGATATTGATGATGATGGTGATGATGGTAATGATGGTGTTGGTAATGATGATGGTGATAGTGATGATGTTGATGGTGATGATGACATTGATAATGATTATGTTGGTGGTGCTGGTGATGAAGATGATGAGGATGGTGATGATGAAGGTGATGACGATGGTGATGGGGATGGTGAAGATGATGGTGATGACTGATGATGGTATTGATGATGACGGTGATGACGGTGATGACTGTGACAATGATGATGGCATGCTGATGAGAATGGTGGCGATGGTTATGACGACAATGATGATGATGATGATGGTTGTGATGATTATGACATCTGTGATGGGCCTACGTCCAGTGCCAGGCTCTGTGATGGGCACTTTAAATGCTTTATCTCTAGTCTTTAGAACAACCTACAAAGTAGGTGGAATTATTACCACTTTTCAAAAAGAAAATTGAAGATTCAGAAAGTTATGTGCTTGTCAAGAGCCACACACTTGGGAGATCTCCAGACACATTTTACAGTCACTTACCCCATCAGTAGGAATTTTTTTGAGCATGTACAGACCTCCATTTCTGTTTACGTATTTATCTATGAAGCATAAATGAGTACCAAGCTCATTAGTTAATATGTCAAGGTACAAAAGATGCCTAGGGCAAAGTTTACTGTGAATAATAGTGGATGTAAATCCACAATTCAAATAGTCTTATTTTGTTGGCCAATTGCTTCTCAGATGTGATTAGATCAACATTATTTTTACCTCCTTGTGTGGTTGACAAAGAGTTTGTAGTAGGAGTGGGACAAGTTCCAGCTCTGTCATTCTTCATGTCAACTTGCGGTTGAAGCTATGATTTCTAATTGTCCTTTTTTGTGGGGGTAATTCAGTTAAAACTAGATAATACTGCCTGAAGAGCCACTTAACCAACCAAAGATAACTGCAAGGGCCAACACGTGAAAGGCTAAGAAAGCAAGAAGAGCGGTGTGTCCAACCCTTCCTCCTCTTTAGGACACCACCCTTGCTCCTCACCTCAAGTCTCAGTGGCCCAGGGACACACAGACCAAGGCAGAGTGACAGTGAAATCCTTCATGACACATCAGCAAAGTTCAATTTCCTTCTTTTTATTTAGATTTTACAAGTGTGTAAATAGTTCTAAAAACTCCCATGGCTGGATGTGGTGACTCACACCTGTGAACCCAGTACTTTGGGAGGCCAAAGCGGGAGGACTGCTTGAGCCCAGGAGTTCAAGACCAGCCTAGGCAACATAGCAAGACCTAACCTCTGAACAAAAGAAAAGCCGGGTGTGATGGCATGCTCCTGGAGTCCCAGCTACTTGGGAGGCTGAGGCTGAATGATCGCCTTAGCCCAAAAGTTTGAGGCTCCAGTAGCCGAGATGGTGCAACTGCTCTCCATCCTGGATGACGGAGTGAGACTCCAACTCAATAAACAAACAAACAAACAAACAAACACTCCCAGTGAGTCACCCAGTGTCCCTCCTTTGAGGTCCATGATGGGGTTGGTAAGATCCAAACGCACTCCCCCACCCCCAAGACCCCCTGCAATGGGAGACTGCCTTGGTGTCAGTTTGGGTTTTCATCTGAATTGAGAGCAGAATTGCTCAGAACCAGGTGTGAGGCCCCACCTTATCTATTTGTTTTTCTTTCTCTTCCTTCCCACCTTTTCTTTCCTGCCAAAACAAAATGCTGGACTTGAATTTGAAAAATAAAAAATCCTTCTATGGAAAGGAGGATGCAGAGCTTTCGGGTCTTTTTCTAGAAAGTCTCTGCGTCTTGCTTGACGTCACCCCATCCTATCTCTCCGGTTCCGAGAAGTTCCATAAATGCTTATTGAATAAATGAAGGAAAGAAGGAAAGAAGAAATGAGTGGGTGTTGGGGGATGCCCTAGATGATTGGCGGAAGGAGGAAAGTTGGGAAGTGATGGGTAGCAGGACTCGGACACGCAGCTGGGACCTCGAAGTCCTCAGACACCTGCCTTTGAGAATCAAATGACATCTAACCTTGGTCAGCATTGGGAAGGACACTTTTTGTTCAAAAAAGAAAAACGGTCCAGTACACTGTGATAAGACCATTTCCTTTCTCACGGCGTCTCCTTTAATGTCAGGTCTGAAATATGAAGTCATTAGGGGATATTAAAACAGTGCTGACAAACTAATTAACAAAAGACATTACGCCGGATGGGCTCAATTTATCCTTTTTAATGGTTCTTATAAATGGGTGCCGCCAATTAAAATTAATAAAGATTTACCAGCGATTGCCCGGTGTACATTGCTAAGAAGCGCGGCTGAAGGTCGGCTTAAAGTCAGCTTTGTCAAAGCTGCAAGTTCAGCTTCGGAGCGGCCTGCCCCATGGAGTCCCCGGCTTCTGTGCCCCCAGGCTGCTTCTCCTTCCGCTCCCTTCTTTGGACTTCCTGCCCTTGGCTCTGGGTTGCTGGTCCATCTCCACATCCCACTGTCAGCACTGCCCCATCCCAGGCTGATGGAGGTGCTCAGAAGCTGAGTACATAGAGGGAGGAAGACTCTCCTCCTGACTTTTAGAAGTGAGTCTGATTTGTCACAATTTGCCTCATCTCATTTCTACTGTTACCTATGGAAATTGCCTCCGGGTTTGGTTAGCAGAACCCTTTTTTTGAGACCCACCCAGCCTGGCTTTCTCTGACATCTTCTTGGTATCCCTGCATTCCCCTGAGACCCAATAAGATGAGAAGACTTCCACTGGCGCCATGGCCTAGTTCTGTAAACACTGTCCAGGGAGTTGTCCCTAAACTGAAAGGTGCTTGAAGTGGGTGGGGAGTTGGAAAGAGTGGGGATGGCCACTATTCAGATAACCTTTTGTCCACTCTTTTTTTTTTTTGAGTTGGGGTTTCACCGTGTCACCCAGGCTGGAGGGCAGTGACACAATCACGGCTCATCGCTGCCTTGACCACCTGGGCTCAGGTGAGCCTCTCGCCTCAGCCTTCTGAGTAGCTGGGACTACAGATACTCCCCACCATACCCGGCTAATTTTTTGTAGAGATGAGGTCTCGCCACATTGCTTAGGCTGTTCTTGAACTCCTGGGCTCAAGCAATCCTCCTACCACAGTCTCCCATGTGCTGGGATTACAGGTGTGAGCCACCACACTCAGCCCTAGCCACTCTTTTTTTCTTTTTTTAATCAAGCACAGATTTCTTTCATTGTGTAGAAAGACAGCCCCTAATTGATTTCTCTCTTAAAGCAAGGGGTGCCTGTGCTGTCCGTGTGGACTACATCACCGCCCTCAAAACCTCCCATTCTCTTCTGATCACTTCCCCAGCTCCGGGCTGTACTCCTAGGCCCAAGTCTCTTCTGTCATACAGGTGGGCTGGTCCTGGTCTACTCCCCAGAAATGAGCTCTCCTTTATAGCCCGCATTCAAGGAAAGACCTTTGTCTGAGACGGTGAACAGGGTTGAGTTCCTCGCCTCCCACAGCTGGATTTGGTGGCAGCAGCAAGGAGTTGGGATTGAGACAGAGGGGAAGGCCCCCAAAGAAGCAGTCTTGAAAGCAGTTGTCCTGGCACCACTTGGACAGCAGTTGCTGGGTGCATGGAGGGAGTCAGGATTCCACCTCTTTGTTCAAACCTGGGAGGAGCCTGTGTTTGAGGGTAGGAGACAGTAAGGAACTCCGTTAAGATATACGCCAGCAGGTTGGTGTCGCAGGAGTCTGAAGTGTGACTCCCAGTGTTGCCAGTGCGTGAGCTGAAGGATGCCAGATGGTTCCCTCTCCCCCATGGGCTGGTCTCATCTCGGCTCGAAGTGCCCAGGGTAGGAGTCACTGAGGGCTGCGTGCCCAGTTCTGATCTCCACTCCTGAAGACCCCACACAGTGCCGATTCCCTGGCTCTCCTGTTTGGAGCTCAGGTGAGTTTATTAAATGAACCAGGTGATGCCTGGTGTCCTAGGGGCCCGAGGAACAGGACTGGCATGCCAAGAGGGAGGGAGCATGAGCTCCAAGGCTCGAGAGACCAGGGGAACCCTAATTCAACTTTTCTACTTCACGAATTATCCAGTACCTGCTCTTTCCCTGGGTGCCCCTGATGTGAGGTCTAAGTGTTGGCTCCCATAGAGAGGGAACCACCAGGACTACTGGGCAGGAACTTGGATGCGGCTTCTCGAGTGAGGCTGTATGTCCCTACTACAGTTCCCAGTAGGACTATATCACACACTCCTGTTGCAAACAGTGCCCTTGGTTTTGCTGCCATTGGACTTAGTCTTACCTGGTGGATCTCCTGGGAGAAGGCCACATTTAGAATCACTCAAGACCAGGCACAATGGAAAAATCACTGCCAGACTAGGGACCTACCACATCTGGCTGTATGACATTAGAAATAGCCATATAAAATGCTTAGTGCATGATCATAGTAAGTGAATATTGGTTCATTTCTTAACTTTTCTCCAGTGAGATTGTTAATTTCATGTGTTAACTTGACTGAGCCACTGGATGCTCAGGTAATTGGTCATTATTCTAGGAGTGTCTGTGTCTGTGAGGGGGTTTCTGGATGAGATTAACATTGGAATCTGTAGAATGAGTAAAGCAGGTTGCCCTCCCTGGTGTGGGTGGGCTGCATCCAATCAGTTGACGGCCTGGGTAGAACAAAAAGATGACCCTCCCACAAGTGAGAAAGATTTCTACTGTTTGATAGCATTTTAGTCTTGTCAGCCTTTATAATCATATGAGCCAATGCCTTGTCTGTCTATATCTGTCTATCCATTATCTGTCTACCCATCCATCCATCCATCATATCTACCCTATCTATCCATCTAATCTATCTATTCTATATCTATCTATCATCTATTTATCTGTCTATCTACCTACCTACCTAGCTATCATATCTCCATCTCTCTACGATCTCCTATTGGTTCTGTTTCTCTGGAGAACCCTGGCCTATACACCTGAATTTCTGCCACCTCCTGCCGCTAACAATATGAGTGCAATGTTGCCCTGATTCTGAGACTGTGTGAATGGAGAGGATTGACATTCTTGTCAACTCAATTGCCTGTGTTAAAAGAAATCTCAGAAAAACCCAAGTTCTTCAATCTCTCCAAAAAGGAGGACTTGGACTTACTTTAAAAATCAGAGGAATAGCAGCACAGTGGGATCGATTTGTTTTAGGTCATTCTGAGTCACAGAAACCAGAGCTGGACAAGCTCCTTGAAGCAAGGCTTGGAGCCAAGGGTGAGGAGAGACAACTCTTGCAGAAAACATGAGATGGGTTCATTCTCACCTTGGAGAGTCACCAGGTGGAATGGACCCTACTCCCTTCTCTATTCCCCCTCCCCACTTCCCACCTAATCCCCAACTCCACATGGAAAAGTGGGAAAAGGGCAGGACGAGCATTCCACAGCTGAGCCTCCTTGAAGGCCATGGGCAAACAGTCCTTGGGCAATGAATTTACAGGAAATGTGACCTCCAGAGAGCCTGACACCCCGGGAAGCATCAGCCACACTCTTAATCGTGCATTTTATTGTTCCCTTTCTAGCATCGTGCAGCAAGTCATTGTGTGACAGTATATTAGAGGCGACAGAGCAAGTTAGAATAAATAGACCCTGTCCCCTCCCAGAGCCTCCTCTATCAGAAACCAGGACGCAAATGCCTTCTGAAGGCCAGTGGGATGAAGAATCCCTGAAACACACTGAAGAGAAGATTTCAAAAGGAAAGAGCTTCCAGGAGTGCCTTTAGTCCAACCAGTCTTAAACAGCAAGATATAGACACATTGGAGTTGAAAATTCAAATATTTCCAGGTGTGATCTTATAGTTTCGAATGTTAGGGGCCAATTTAATTCCAATATGACTCCTTTCCACTGCCAAGTTGTCAAAAGTGGTTTTAAGGCTGAGTGTGAGATTGCCCTCTTCAGGAGGAGGTGACGGGGGGCAGTTGAAAGACCACTGAGCTTTGAGCCAATAGATGCCCTTGAGTTTAAAGCTCCTTAACTACCATCAGGGTGACTGTGGATGAATAACCCCACCTTTTTGCATTCTGGTTTCCTCAACTATTTGTCAGCTAGGAATCATAATCCCCCCTTACCTCACAAGAAACTCAGAGGGAGCCGGGCTTGGTGGCTCAGTCTGTAATCCCGGTTTGGGAGGCTGAGGTGAGTGGATTGCCTAAGCCCGCGGGTTCGAGACCCGCCTGGGCAACTTGGTGAGACCTCATCTCTACAATAAATCAAAAAATTAGCTGGGTGTGGTAGCACGCACCTGTAATTCCAGCTACTTGGAAGGCTGAGGCGGAAGGATCGCTGGGGCCCAGCAGGTCGAGGCTGTGGTGGCTGGGAGCAGCCACTGCACTCCAGTCTGGGCGACAGAGTGAGTCTCCAACTCAAAAAAAAAAAAAAAAAACTCAGAGGGGACGATGTATCTGAAAGGAATGTGTATATGAATGCAAAGAGTTATTAGACCCTCCTTAAGGATCTCAGATCAGGAGGGAAAATGGAGTGGGGATGTGTCCTTAGCTGGAGAAATTAGCTAGCATTTATTATACTTTGGTAGTTAAAAACCTTGTAGATTGGGCACTTTTATCTTCTTTTCACAAATGAGAAAATCAAAGTTTAATAAAGTCACAAATTCCATGGGGTCACACAATGAGGGACACCAGTACTTAGACATGAGCTCACGCCCTTTCTACCAGGCTAAGCTGGCTTTGATCAATGTCTCCGAATCATCTGGTCGGCACTCGAGAGCTCAGTCCCTTCCCAGGAACTGTGATAATGAGACAGGAGAGAAAAATCAGGACCCTGTCCTCTATAACCTATCCATAGTCTTGGGGATTTATGTGGTGAAAACTGTTATTCATTTGTTTGTCCGTCCATCCAACCATCCGTCCGTCCGTCCATCCATCCATCCATCCATCCATCCATCCATCCATCCATCAACCATCCATCCAACCATCCATCCATGTATCCATCTATCCAGGGTTCCTTAACCTGATAGAAAAAGAACAGAATTTGGAGTCAGTAGAATTGAATTTCAGTACCTATGCCAAAATTTCTTCCACCTGCATCAGAAACACTTGTAAAGTGTGCATATCCCCAGACCTACCATATTAGATTCTCTGAAGCTGGAACCCAGTAATATGTGTATTTAACAAACTCCCTGGGTGGCTCAGCTGTGCACTAAAGTTTGAGAATTACTGCTGTAAGGCATATCCCAACCTCTGGTTGGTTCCAAGTTTCTCAGAGATTATAAAATCAAGCATTATTCTAGTTTGGGGTAAGGAATTATGTATGGACTCTGTCCTAAAGGTTGGGCTGTCCCCAACGCCCTGTGAAGGTGGGGCTCTCTTCTGGTCCCCCTTCTTTCTTTCTTTTCCTCATCCAATTCTGGTTTTTTTCCTCAGTGAGGGAATAAACCTCCCTGATTTAGTAATAGTCAGGGATGATTTTCCTCTGGGATATCTTCTTTCCTTCCCTACAATGAAACTTGATGCATTCTAGAATTCTAGAGCATTGACAAGCCCTAGAGATTCAAATTTAGTTCTTCAGATAGCTGTTATATTCTTTTTATTTCTATGAAACTTCATTTCATACAGCTGAAGTTTAAAAAGTGCTTGAATATAAAGTCAGTGACTGAATATTTTTCCCAAGTTATTCCAGGCTCAAAATATTTGTCTAGTGCAAGCTTCTCATGGTTACTGGGAAACCAGACATCTGTAATGGACATTATATTAACTCATTAATTATAACAGTAACTGTGAATATTAGCATCATTTATTGAGGTCTTAATGTGCCAGGTGCTGTATTAGATACCTTCGGCACATCATCTTACAACAGCTTCACAAAAGCCTAGACAAATATGTATTTTTGCCTTTATTGTACAGATAAAGAAACAGAGGCACAAAAAACTGAGCTGACATACTCAAGGTCATAACTAGGGAGTGACAGAACCAGAATTTAAAATCAAATATGTGTTTGATTTTAAAGCCATGTTTTTTTGCAATATCCCAGGGAATTCCTTTTTATGACTTTGTAAGTGTTACTCTGACAAGTCTCCCAGGAATTCTGTGGGCAGCTTTAGTCTCTCCAAACACTGAAACTGTCTGGTCTTAGAGCACGCGGGAGCCTTGGGAAACAGTGATAAGAACTGTGCTCAAGAAGGAGCGGCTCTGGGTGTAATTGTCATCATTTCAATGTGAGTAGACTCTCACATGGGGTGGGCTCTCCTGTCCTAAGTCAAAAGAGAAACAAAATAGAGTCCTCTTGCTTCATAGATCACTGGAGCTACTTGAAAAAATCATATGGTGGAAAGAACGAAATCTTATATGTACCTAGCACTGAATACTTTACAAAACACTTCCAAATACATGCTCCAAATTTATGCTTCAACATACATGCCCTAATAATCTTCATAACAGGTTGCAGGAGGGGATTATCATTTTTCTTAGTTGTTTTGATGAGGACATGGAGGCTCAGAAATGATAAATGAAATTTCCAGGGTGATGTAGCTAGCAGGTGCCTGAATCAGGATGAAAACCCAATTTTCCAGACCTCAAGCCCACCACTGTAACCACTAGAACAGTGCTTCTCAAACTTTAGTGTGTATAAACAAATCAACTGGGGATCTTATTCAAATGCAGATTCTGAATCAGTAGGCCTAGGATGGGGCCTAATATTTTGCATTTCTAATCAACTCTCAGATGATACCAGTACTGCTGGCCCATGGGACACACTTGTAACCTTTCCCAAGTCTTCCAGTTAGCGAGTGATAGGGCCAAGTTTCAAACTCAGGAGTTTCTGACTCCAAAGTCCACACTTTGAGCAGTAAAGTTCTAGACCACAGTGCCTTGGTCTGGGCACTGATCTTCCTTATCAGGCTGTAAATTCTTAGCAGGTCCCATTCCTTCAGGGCAACTTCTTGCTTTTCTTTTACCTTAGTCATCTTTTGTGGGGGCTCCTTTTTCAGTAAGGTGGACTTAAGACATTGGCAAAAAGGAATTATAAAAGGAAAAGAGGAATGTTTCTTGCTTTGATGCAGTTTATTTTTTTCTGAAAAATGGGAATGAAATAACACACTATCATGTATGTTCCTTTTAGGAACATCGGTAAATCACAGAAAAAGTGCCCAGTGAGGATACCAGGCAGGGTTCTGGCTCCATCCTCGTGTGAGTTTTCTACTAGGAAAGTGTGGGTTTCGAAGCAAGGAAAATACTCTGGGAACTTTATTGGAAAGAAGAGTCTCTACTTCTAATGAATGAGCTCCATCCCCAAGACACCTATGCATTCATTTAAATTCGATTAGTACTTACTGAGCATCTTCTATAAAATAATAATAGCCAGTAACTAATGAGGGTTTCCTATGTGCCTGTCACTGTTTCAAATACTTTCATGCTCTTTTCATCCTCCCATTCATTCTTAGAAGTATGTAACTGGCTCAAAGTCACACAGAGGGCAGAGCTTGGACTCAAATCCAAGACTCCTCCACCACCCCCGCCAACTCCAGGTTCTTAACCCCCTTGACTGTGACCTCCACTCCTGGGATGGACTGGGAGTAATCAAAGGAACACAGAACAGGAACACAAGTAATTTGTTTGGCTAGTGTTTTACAAGCAATATGCCTGTCAGTCCTTACTACAACCCTTTGAGGTAGGAGTCTCCCATTTTAGAGATGAGGAAATGGGAGAGCAATGTAACCTTTCCCAAGTCTTCCAGTTAGCAAGTGATGGGGCCAAGATCCAATCTCAGGTGTTTTCGACTCCAAAGCCCACACTTCTCTCCTTGTTCCTTGAGAACTTGATTGTACCAGCCTGTTTTAGTCTGTGTTGCTATAAAGGAATACCTGAGGCTGGACAGTTTAAAATGATTAGACTCACAATTCTGCTGGCTGGAAGACTGGATGGATGGTGAAATCCTCAGGCTGTTTCCACTCATGTAAGTCAAAGGGGAGCTGACATGAGCAGAGATTGCATGGTGAGAGACGGGGGGGGGGAGGGAGAGAGAGGGAGAGAGAGAGAGAGAGAAAGAGAGAAATATGTTCCAGGCTCGTGTGAACAACCAGCTCTCTCAGGAACTAATAGAGTGAGAAGTAACTCTCCCCTACCCAGAGAGGGCATTAATCTATTCCTGAGGGATTCATCCCCATGACCCAAATACCTCCCAGTAGGAATATCTCCAACACTGGGGATCAAATTTTAGCATGAGATTTGGAGGGAATGAGCATCCAAACTATAGCACAGCTATATGCCCCAGCAATGTGACATTCTGACGGCAATGGGGTCTTCAAGATTCAGTCCCCTAAGAGCACATTTTCCTGCCTCTGTGTCACATGCCAGATGAACCAGATGTGTGCACCTGCCTACAGGGGAAGCCATGTGGTCCTCCCGCAGCTGATGAGGGGCCTGGGGTCTGCCTAGTACTCTGGTTTCTGGGTGGTGGAAGAGGTGGGTGACAGCAGTTACACAGTCATGTTCTCCATCCCCGGTTAGCAAACGTTGTATGTGAAATTGAAAACGCTAAGGTGTTCTGTGTGCATTGCTTGATTTTCATTTCTAGTGAGCAGTGTCAACTGCTGTGTGGTCAAAGGGTGTGGGGTCCTGCTCCTCACACAGTAAGGATGGGACCCAAGTGGACCTCGGATTTCTGGAATCTGCTGTTACTGCTTGGGACCCTCTATGACTTACTTACTCCTTTTTTTCTGCAAAAGATCAAATAGAGGCTGTTAATTAAGACTGTTGCTTAACGAAAATGACAAAGTAAGCCCATGGGAGACAAGGCCCTTCCACCCTCTGGGCAGGAGAAATGATTAAGAGACTTCTGGTAGACATGGACCCCAACCAGTTAGTGGGTACTGGAGGCAAACTGGAAATGTGACTGTACTGGGGCACACCCACCAGTCATCTGCCTTGTCTTTGGTTCAGAGTTTTGCAAGGTCCCATGAAAATGCTTAAGACACAACAAACAGATAAGGAAATGTGAACATTAATAATGTTTTCATTATATGTCTATAAATCAATAGTATGTCAACTAACGAATTGCAAATCAACTCTTAAGAATTAGGTGAGTTTGACTTAATGTTGGCCCTGGGAGTGTTTGAATGTGTTTTCTAGTCTCAGAAGTGAGTGTGCCATGGGATTGCAGACTCCCTGCAGTCTCCGATGGAAGAGAGCAGGATGATAAGGGTACAACCACTCTCAGAGTCTTCTCTGGAATTCTGTTCTGCTCCCTGTTTTTCTTCCACAACTTTCCCCTTGTGGTTACCAAAAGGGTGACTTTCCGAAGAGGGGTGAGGATACTGCAGTGGTGGGTCATGAGTGGGGCACTGAGCTGTGGGAGATCTGTCTTGTTTCCTTGGGCCATTTATCCTGCATGTGATTACTGAGCCAGGCTCCGAGCTAGACCCTGGTGATATCACTAGCCAGCTGTGTGATGAGACAGGACACTCGGCCCATCTGGACCTGAGTTTCTTCACCTGTAGGATGAAGGACTAGGTAGTATTTCTGGTTCTGGAATGCAGGGGGCTGTGGTGGGAATCACTGCACGGTCATATGTGTTCTCAGCAAAGTGTCTCGCTCTTTGTGTGGACTGTTGGGCCCAGGTCCTCAGGGCTGTGGACCCAGGACTTGTGCTGAAGAATTTCCAACTAAGACTGGTGAGCTGGCAAGGGCTTGGTGCTCTTCCTCTACCAAAGCACTGCCATGTCTTCTAGTGGCTTTCTTCCTCGGGAAGCCGTCTCTCTGGTCGCTAGGGGCCTGAGGGCTGATGCTGATGAAGGAAGGAGGAGGATTGTGGCATCAGGAGCTCTGGAGCTCTGCCTGGCACAGCCACCCTGACAAGGTCAGAAAATGGGCCTGTGAGGCCAGGCAAGGTGATTCCCGCTTGTAGTCCAGTACTTCGGTGGGCTAAGGTGGGAGGATGGGTTGAACCTACGAGTTTGAGACCAGCCTGGGCAACACAGTGAGGCCCCTGTCTCTGTGAAAAAACAAGTGGGCCAGTGAGGAACAGGGTGACGCAGGATCCTGTAAGACCCTAAAGCAAAGATTTCTAATTCGAGGATCCAGAATCTCCCTAGGCTGATGAAACTGACAGAATTCATCTTAGTAATGTGTTTTGTTTAACTCAATATATCTAAATATTATCATATCCACTTATCATCATATACAATTACTGAGACATTTTCACATTCTTTTTTTTTTTTGAGTTGGAGTCTCACTCTGTGCCCAGACTGGAGTGCAGTGGCTGCTCCCGGCCACCGCAGCATCGACCTGCTGGGCTCCGGCGATCCTTCTGCCTCAGCCTTCCGAGTAGCCAGAATTACAGGTGTGCGCTACCACGCCCGGCTAATTTTTTATTTATTGTAGAGATGAGGTCTCGTCTGCCCAGGTGGGTCTCGAACCCGCGGGCTCAGGCAATCTACTCACTTCAGCCTCCCAAAGGCGAAGGATTACAGGCTGAGCCACCGAGCCCGGCTCACATTCTTTTTTTTTTTTTTTAATCCAGTGTGTATTTTACATTCAGGCCAATCTCTATTTGGAATAGCCACATTTCAGGGGCTCAGGAGGTACATGCGGCTGTGGTCATCATCTTGGCCAGGGAAGCTCTAAAGAATGCCTGGGTAAGCTTCAGGGAGGTTGTGAATCCCTGGAGACTGGTTGCAAATTGTTTCTGTGTACATTGTGTATTTTTATCAGGGGATGTGTGGCTATTTCAAAAGCATTAGTGACCCCATAAGACTGAGATCCACTGATTCAATAGAAAACTTTCCAACTTCTCAGAGTGGAATGCTGTGATATCCCAAACTTGCCTTGCAGTGCTGGGCAGGTACCCGCCAATGCACTTCCAAAACATCTGCTGTCTATTCCTGTGTATGTGGGTTGTCTATCCTTGTGTACATGGGTCAGAAAATATGGTTTCCAGAAGGAGGGAGGGACAACCAGGGTTTACTGGAGTGCAAGGATAGCCATTACAGGAGGGAGAGCACACTTCTTTCCACTGGCAGGCCAACATCATTCCTAAGATCTATGGTTCAGGATGGTCTTACAGAACACCAGAAATATGGACATAATGTTGGGTTTGACAACTTGAAAGGCAGATGTAAAGAAAATGAGGTAGCTGGTTGATAATTGTGTGCAGCTATCTTTCAAATGTTATCCTCCTCTCTCTCAAACTTTCTCTCTTCAAACATAGACATTGACTTTTGAATTGCATGAGATGATTTGAAAACAAAGTGATTTCTGAGTGGTCTTGACTCTCCTTAGTCCTCAAGGCTGAGTTATTCTCGGTGCAAGTTCAATCAGTGAGATCACCCTTTGTACCAGGAGTTCTGACCCTGCTGACCACGAATGGGCTCGGTAGTATGGCAGTGTACTCACCTGCAAGAATTTTGGGGGGAGAGTTTTCTGAGATTTAATAAGAGTGCCAGAGAGGCTGATGATGCTCCAGAGGGTCCACTGCTGGTCCACATCCTACAGTTAGGGGAGGTTAGTTTAGTGAGTCTGGGTCTCTACTTTCCCTCCTGTCCCGGAGTGTCTCATGAAGCACCTGCCTGTCACCTGTGTGCCCAGTGAAACCACACAGCCTTGCGAGTTCAGGACCCAGGCTGGAACAAGTGAACAGCCCACAGAGTCGGCTCCAAATCCCAGGCTCTTGGGCTCCTGGTCTTGTGTGGATAACCAGGAGCTGGTTTTAATCAGGGATCTGTGATCCACAGTCTCCACTGTGCCACCTGCCTTTTGCTTTGGGAGATTCTGGGTGCCTGGTGTGAGCTGCTGTTCCAGGCAAAAGCATGAAGATGGTGAATCTTTTGTTCAGCTCTTCATGTTGGAGGCAGAAAATATGAGTGTGGTGGGAGCTTGGAGCCCATCTTGTCCCATGCTCTCACGTTACAGATGGGAACACTGAGGCTGCAGTGGGGAAGTGACTTACCCAAGGACACACAGATTGTTGGCAGAACAATCAGAACCAGCCTACAGCTCTCCCCACTGCCCAGTGTTGGTTCTTCTCCTCTTTGTGTGCCCACAGTTCACCTGGTGCCCAGTGTTCTCAGGCACTCAGGCAGGGTCCTGGCTGATTAAGAACACTAGCGTGTGGCAGGCCTGGGTTCCAATCTCAGCTCAGCCATTTGTTAGTTGTGAGAGACTTGCCATACCATTTTAACTGTGAGCCTCAGTTTTCTCAGTCTGTAGAATGGGGATAATCTGACCTCTGTCCCGGGCTTCTTCCAAGGACTAGATTAGGTAATATGTTAGAGCATTTGGCACAGGGCTGACTAGGCCTAATGCATAATCAATGCCGAGTAGACTGTAGTTATTATTGAGGCTTCTTCTCTCTCCTCCTGCAAAATCCCCAAGGCACTGGTCCTCCTGACACGTCAGCATTGACCTGTCCTGGGTTTTATTCTAGCAAGACCTTACTGTCATCTGATTGACTGTCTGGTCCTCACTGAGGGTCTCTGGGCTTGTTTTCTGGGCTGTGCCTTGCACTAGAGTGTGGGCCCTCATTCTTGTTCAGCACCACATGTGTGGGGAGAGACCTGCAGTACCTGGCACAGAGTAGATACCAGTAGATTCTGGCTGAATTGACAGATATTTGACTGGTGGCCTTCAGTCTTGTATTAGGCTGAATAAGGGCCCCCATGGACATCAGGTCCTCACCTCTAGAACCTATACATGTTATCTTATAAAGAAAAAGGGTCTTTTTTCTTTTTGTGTAGGAGTTTCACTCTGTTGCCCAGGCCAGAGTGCAGTGGCATGATCACGGCCCACTGCAGCCTCAACCTCCTGGGCTTAGGCGATCTTTCTGCCTCAGCCTCCTGAGTAGCTGGGACCATCGAGGTGCACCACCACACCAACTTTGTTTTTGATTTGGGGGCAACTATGTTGCCCAGGCTGGTAGGAAAAAGGGTCTCTGCAGATATGATTGAGCTAAGGGTCTTGAGATGGGGAGATTATCCTGGGTTATCTGGGTGACCCTAAGTGTAAGCATGTGTGTCCTTGTAAGAGGGAAGCAGAGGGGGATTTGCGTACGCATAGAGAAAAAAAGGTGTTATGAAGACCGAGTGGACAGAGAGTTGAAGACATTGGCTTTTGAGTGTGGGGTGATGTGACCATGGGCCAAGGAAAGCGGGCAGCCACCAGAAGTTGGCTTCTCCCCTTGGGTCTCTGGAGGAAGTATGGCCCTACTGACTACTTGATTTCAGACTTGTGGTCTCCAGGGCTGTGAGAGGATATATTTCTGTTGTTTTAAGGCACCAAGTTTGTGGCGATTTGTTATAGTAGCCATAGGAAATGAAATGCCTTTATCCAAAGAAGTAACATGAGAATTTTAGGGCCTAGAGCATGACATTTTTGAGGGTGGAACCAAGGAAGCTCATTTTTTAAAAACTCCATGCTTCCGTTCTTTCTCTACAGATAGTGCCTTCCCTTTGTGAAGCCACTGACAAAGTCTGATGGTCTGGTTGAAATAAGAATCCAGAGGGAGCCAGGTGCAGTAGCTCATGCCTGTAATCCCAGCACTTTGGGAAGCTGAGATAGGGGAATCACTTGAGGCAGGGAGTTTGAGACCAGCCTGGACAACATAGCGAGATACTGTCTTTACAAAAAGCAAAACAAAACAAAACCCAAGAAATTAGCTTGGCTGGGTGCAGTGCCTCACACCTGTAATTCCATCATTTTGGGAGGCTGAGGCAGGACGATTGCTTGGGCCTAGGAATTCGAGACTAGCTTAGGCAACCTAAAAAGTCCTTGTCACTACAAAAAAAAGAAAAGAACAGAAAGAAAAATATTAGCCAGGTATGTTGGTAAACAGTTGTAGTCTCAGTTATTTGGGAGGCAGAGGTGGAAAGATTACCTGAGCCCAGGAGTTCGAGTTTGTGGTGAGCTGTGATTGCGCCACACAGTGAAACCCTCAACTCAAAAAAATTAGTTGGGCATGATGGCAGGCACCTGTAGTCCCAGCCACTAGGGAGGCTGAGGTGGGAGGATCACTTAAGGCCGGGAGTTAGAGACCAGCCTGGGCAGCATATTGAGATCCCATCAATACAAACAAAGTCCAAAAAATTAGCTAGGCATGTCAAATTAGCTGGGCACAGTGGCAGGCACCTTTACTCCCAGCTACTCAGGAGGCTAAGTCAGGAGGATCACCTGAGTCTAGAAGTTTGAGACTGCAGCAAACTGTGATCACGCCACTGCACTCTAGCCTGGGCAACAGAGTGTAATCCTGTCTCTTAAATAATAAAAATGAATACGGACAGGATGAGTGGGCTCTCCCTCTTTCATCAAAGGGAAGAGAAACAGCCAGATAACTTGTTGACTAAGGAGAAAAGGCAGTAATGAACTTAAGAAAGCTGAGCTGCCTTAATTCATTTATTCCACCAATATTTGCTGAGTGCCTCCTAGGATTTTTCCAGACACCAAAGATGCAAAAGTGAACAAGATAGGGGAAGAAAAATTCCTGATATATGGAGCTTACATCCTCAATGAAGGAGAGAGGCACATACAAAATGAATATCCACCCTGACAGCTGCAGCTGGGACAGCAGAAGTCTTCCCGTGACATCTACTTGTGCCTTCGGCAGCTTTACCCATGGACAAGACACAAGCAGCTCTCCGCTGATGGCCAGCCAAGGCTCCAAAGACTTCTTCCTACCCATAGACGCCACATTCCTCCCCACCTCTCTCTTTCTCCTCCCACCCCATTAGAATTGTTCACAAACTTCTTTCTAAAACCTCTGATGAAGTTAAGGGAAACTGAGGCAAAACCCCATATAACCAAACTTTTCAGAAAGAAGAAGATTTTGAGGATTATAGTACTTCTTTCCCAGTGGTATTTCAGGGTTTATGATGGTATATTCAAAGCTATCAGGAAAGGCATCCAGAGAGAAGGGTTTTGTTTCTAGAAGCTAATCTGAAAAATGAGATGGGGTGATATATGGGAGAGGGTGCTCAGTGTTAGGACTGAGATACCAGCGGTTGGAAGTGACAGAGTGACAGAAATATAGAGTCCGGTTCAATTTGAGAAAGGACTTCACTTTCTGTCTCAAAATGGAAAGGAGGGTTCAAATATGACTGGTGACCATGTGGGGAATTTTCAGAGAGCAGTAAAGCTTAGAAGAGGGACTGAACCACATGACCATTAAGGTATCTTCCAACCCTGAGTATCTATGATTTTACTGAGTGTCCTGGAGAATGAGAACATATTCTTAAATTAAATGCAGTTTATTTGAAACTTCATGTACAGAGCCATATAGTAGTAAAATACATTACGAAATTGACAGAAACAATAGTAGTAGGAAACTTTATCACATTTATTTTTCTTTAAAAATAAATGAGAAGAAAACCACAATTGAAGTTCTAAAGGCAAAAATAAGACAGATTACATTTTTGTCCATAATGTAATAAATCTAGAAATAAATAAAAACTAAAACACTGGTAGGCACCTTTTTGTGTTTTCAATTTGGTCACAATGACCAATCCTTCCCCCATAAGCCTCCACAGGTTTGACTTTCCAGCAACAATTTAGCAGAGAATGGCCCACCTCCCTGGTCTTGGTTGATTGATTTTTAGGATTGGATGCCTGCCCCACATGGGCTGGAGTTCCTTTTCTGGAAATTTGGAATTGAGGCCCACAGAGAGAAATACCGTCTTTCAGGAGGCTGGACCTGTAATATAAAATCTGGGAATTTTCAGTGATTGTGATCTACCATGTGGATTCGGGAAAGAAACTGGTTGCTAAAACAAACAAACAAATGAAAGAAAAAAAGAAAGATAAGTAGAAACATAGGAGAGAGCAGAGATCAGAGAGAGGCCCCGATGACTTCCTACTCACTGATTTCTCTCCCTTCAAGACTCAGTGCATACTTGCTCTTGGAGTACAAAAGGCTCTTTTATTTTTATTCTAATTGCCCTCTTTCACTTAAGTGACCTGGAGTTATTTTCCTTGCAACCAGAGAATTTTAACCCATAAGAATAAACAAATAAAATCTCAAACATTGCATCTGAAAATTCTTGAATTCCCTTTTAAATAACTCAAGGTCAATAAATAAGTCAAAGCCGAAGTTATATAACATTTAGAAAATCACTACAATGAAAGCAGCGCAAACTGTAAACTAAGGGATATAGCTAAAGCTATATTTTCAGGAAAATTCATAGCCTTAAAAATTTAGAACATGGGGCTCTGGAGCCAAGTGGACTGTGTGAAAATGCCTTTTGTACCACCTACTAGTTGTGTCATCTTTTGCAAATGAATCACTCTCTGCATCGGTTTCCACATGTAAAAATGGGTATAAAAATAGTACGTATCTCATAGGGATCTATTGTGAGAATTAAATGAATGCGCACAAGTGGTTTACTTAGAACAGTACCTAGCATATAATATTATCAATGCTATCCATTGATTAAAATAATTATAATCATATCTAAAATATAATAAAGCATGATTAATGAAGCCATCTTTGAGGGGTAGGCAGGATCAGGGTGCCTCAGAGTATTTGAGGGCTCCCAGGCTACCCTGAAGAACAGAGGCAGCACGTCTGAAGCGTGTGGCTGGTTTCTCCTCTCTCTACAGACAGAGCTGCTCCTGACTTGGGCTAATGGCAGGACGCGGCCTGGGGCTCTCTGAATCTCTCAGTGCTGGAGGGGGAAAGGAAAATGCCACCATGGTGTAAGGACTCCCTCCTCCCTTGACTGAAGGGTTCGCGAGGTGGGGGAAGAGTCCCTGTATCCCAGTGGTCTGTGAGGTTAGAGGTCATACAAGGGAGACCGCTATGCCTGGAAATACACCCCCTGCTTACCACTGACACCCACATTCCAGGGCCAGAGGGCAGATCCTTTTTCTTTGCTGACTTCTGAGTTAACCAGGCTCCAAACCTAAAGCTGCCAGCTACCTTCTTGGTTTTGCAGGTGGAAGATGGAGTGATGGCCATCAACATGCGTTTCTAGGATGGTGTGTGAGAGACAAGGGCACATGTGTGGCCTGACGGGGTGTGAGGTCCTCGCGAGGGGGTGGCGTCGCAGGCCATGGGCATCTCATTATGGAGAGGATCGGTTACCTGGTAAGGACAGGATGTTTATCCTGCTGGGGATCTTCTGTGATCTGACCAGTCCCTCGTGCTGACCTTGCGTCAGAGGAGGAGACACGCCCTGCTTTCACCCCTCTCAGAGGAGGAGACACGCCCTGCTTTCACCCCTCGGGAGACAGATGTGGTGGTTTTATGAGGTTGACAACCTAGTACCCTCCACCCTGGGTCTCCTGGCATTCATCTGGGCAGCCAGTCCCCCTACAGTTGGGGGTATACTTTGGTCCTAACAACTGTTGCAAACAATAATATATTAATAGCAAACAAATCCGTTACTTACTGGCCATCTACCAAGTGCCAGGTGCTGAGGACACACTGGCGAGCAGGGCAAGGTCCCCCGCCTTTGTGGAATTTATGTTTCTGGGCAGGAGGCAGGCAAGATGGGAGGACAAATACAAACGGTGTTTTGGAGAGCAGGGAGTGATATAAGACATGCAAAGCAGGGCAGGGGCAGAGGAATAGAGGACAAGGGGGCAATTTTAGATGAGGACGCTTGAACAGAGACCCGAGCAATCTGGAGAGAGCGAGGATCTGGGAAGCATACTCAGTTGGAGGGGACAGAAATGTCAAGTCCAAGGGCAGGGACTGGCCTTGCAGCACGGTCAGAAAAGCGAGCGAAGGGCGAAGAGACAGGAGATCTGTCAGACTGGTGGGTGGATCTGTCGGCACTGGCTTTCAGTAAGATGGGGCATAGATGGGCTTGCTTCACTCAGTGGTGCAGCCCTTAGGGCAAGACTGTCGGCCCAGTGGACCAATTTAACCAAATGGTGTTCTGGGATGAGCACTGGACTGAGAGTCAAGAAATTGAGAGTCAGTCTAGCTCTCATTTGCTGGGACCTCGGGCAAGTCCCTTGACCTCTCTGTGCCTCTGTTTCTTGTCTATGATATTAGAAAGGCAAGGTCCCTTTCAGTTCCCGTGCTTGGAATTTACGACCAGACACTATATTTCAAATGCAGAAGGCCAGGCTGTTATTTGAGAGGAGGAGAAGACGAAGAAGGCGGACGGAGAGGGGAAGGAGGACACAGAGATCTTCCAGACTCTGAATTCCTTGCCTCTGTGGACACCCGGGGGTGGGGGTATGCGGGAACATTTGCCAAGAAAAAGAAGGAGCTGTGTGCGGGGAAGGGAGGAGGGCACGTTCTGTTATTGACCATACTGCCACGTAGCTGTGTCCACAGTGGTTAGGAACATAAATAGGCCGGGCCTGGTGGCTCATACCTGTAATCTCAGCACTTTGAGAGGTCGAGGTAGGAAGATCAGTGAAGGTCAGGCATTCGAGACCAGCCTGGGCAGCATAGTGAGATCTCACTTCTGTTAAAAAAATATTTGCTGAGTGTGGTGGTGTTCATTTGTAGTCCCAGCTGCTCAAGAGGCTGAGGTGGGAGGATCACTTGATTCTAGGAGGTTGAGGCTGCAGTGAGTTATGATTGTAGTACTGTACTTCAGCCGGGGCAACACAGTGAGACCCACCCTGTTTCAAACACACACACACACACACACACACACACACACACACACACACGGAAAATAGAGTCTGGAACCCAGGTCATCGTGAGAGCATTCAGGAGTAAATGAAAGAAATAACAGAAGAGCTCACCGGGAGAGGCTTGAACATGCTCAGGGAGGAATATCTTGGAATTCCATGTCTTTCAGTGGCAGGGCTATTTTTGCCAAATGATGGAAAGAGTGGTGAGGAGAAGAACCCAGGAAGATGGAATTCCCGAGAGTGAGAGGGGAGCTCTGGCCAGGCCTGGGCAGTGGATGGAGCTGACCACAACGACCGCCATCAGGGATAGCTTGGGAAGCATATCTGGCAGCTCTCCTGGGAAGACCATCCAATGGTCCTTTTGTCCTCCTCTCACGAGACTGACAAGACATTCTTCAACTGCCAGGCGGTGGGCACAGCAGCTTCCCAGCGAGGGGGACAGCACCAGTCTGAGCCATTCTTTGGGGTCGAACAGGCCCAAGTCCAGATACTAGCTCCGCTATGTGGCCTTGGGTGAGTCATTTAACCCTTTACCCAGAAAAGAAAAGGATACTGTCACCTACCTTGGAGGTTGGTATAGGAATTAGCTTAAGTTGCTACAGGAGTCAAAAAATGCCTAGCACTGCCTTTCCCCGCTGAGATCTGAACTAGTGTTGGTGTGTGGAGGTCCTAGATCACCTTCATGCCTGACAAAGGCCAGTGTGTAAGGTGGAGCTTCTGGCTACAGACCAGAGGATTCCTTGTCACTGAGCTCCATCCTTGACAGACCCATTCGCTGCACCCCTGGAGCTTCGGACCCCTGGAGCGCTCCTAGGGAGTCAGAATAAAGGAACTCGACCCCAAAAGGAAGGGAAAGGTGGTGGGAAGGGGCCAGGCCACACATGCTGGCTTCCTCTCCCAGCCCACCAGTGGGAGGCGTGGTTTCCTGAAGGCCTGAGCAAGTGGAGGCCAAGAACCTCTCAGTGGGGGTGGGGTGGGGGCACTGTAGGGGGGCAGTGCTCTGTCCACGTGGAAGGAAACCACAGAAGAAATGAGGAAATCAGCACACTGTCCTCAGCCCAGGGCCAGTGTCTGAAAACTGTCTGATAAGGGCAAATAGATGCTTACACCTCCTTCAGCCTGACTTGGTTTATTCATCCTTTCATGCAAAGATCTCTTGAACACGTGCTACATGTAGAGTTTGTGCCAGCTTCTCGAGAGGATCCAGAAAAGCATCCGATCCCGAGCTCTTTGGCCGTCTGTTCATTCTGCTGCTGTGCTGTGGTGGTGGCTGCTCCAACGATTCCCTCCTCCTGGCTGGCTGTTGTTCATCGGATGCTACACACCAGGAATGCGTGTCTGCTCCCTCTGCATATTATCTCATTTAACCCTCAAAACCATATCGGAAGTAGTGATTGCCAGAACCCTGCCTTGCCTTATGGTATCCGATACTTGAACAGAGAAGGTGCCTCGCCCACCGGCACAGCAAAGGGAAGAGCAGGGCCAGACCAGAACTCCTGACGAGTAAAATAGCAAAGCATGCTGACGTGAGGTGACCAGATCTGCCCCTCAGCCGTTGCCATAAGCACCTGAAGCCTCACATCACACATCGGAGGTGGCAAGGACTGAGAGATCCCAGGTGACTTTGGAGTCCTGCAGCCTGGTTCTCGGCATGAGAGCAGGGCAGGGCATGTGGCCGACATGGTTGTCAGGACACTTCTGGAGCTATTTGGATGTGACTCCCCTGCCCCATAAGGGACATATGCATGGAAGGCATCGAACAGTTCTAGGGGTGGGAATGGAAGTAAAATTGGGAACAAACCTAAGGGGTGAATTCAGCTTCCAAGCCAGCCAGCCCTGCCTGAATCCAGCTTGCTGCCTGTTTTGAGTTCACTGAGAATGACTGGTTTTGGGGTGTGTGGTTGCTCACGTGCTCCTACAGCCAGAACTTTGGTTCCTTCCTCAAGGGCAGGGCCCATTGCCATCTTCAGATGCTCCCCCAAGCCACCCTCTGGCCCTGCTGTGCTTTGGGAGACCGTGGCTCTGTTGCTAATACCAGGCCAGATGGAGCGCCCCCAAGACACAGGCCTTCCAGCTGCCTGGGCCTGCATGCCACTCTCGCCCTTGAACCCCAAGGTTCTGCTCTTCTTGTTAGCTAGAGGAGGCTGGGGCAGCTTCTCAGCCCCACATCAGAACCTGGGAAAGAATGACTTCCCATTTGTGAGGGTTCATGTCCCCCCAGTTTCTAATAATGTTGCCCAGGAGCCAGAGAGAGGAGATGCCATGACCCACAGTACACAGCTGTTAAAATGAGCAGGACCACGCAAGAGGACACACGCCCTTCCATGATGGAAACTCTCAGTCAAAAAATGTACAAACCAGGGCCCAAAGGAAAGGGGACTGACATTTGACTATTCACTGTGTGTCTTGGAACAGGCTCCCCAAGAAGCAGCCCAGGAATTGAGAGCAAATGGTTTGATCAGGGAGTGATTCCAGAATGCCCCAGAAGGAGGGTGGGGAGGCTGACAGAGCAGGAAAGGAAGCTGGCCACCCTGGCAGGAAACTGGAGCTTAAGCCCACTAGGAAGCTCTGCACACAGTGCAGATGCAAGCCTCAGATGGACCCTCTGCCCAGCGAGGCAGTTGGGGATCTAGTCACCAACTCCCACCGGCCTGAGTTGGGGACGCAGCAAGCCTTGACTCTGCCTTGTCACAGGAGGCTGCAGTGTGTGTGATTTCAGCGCCAGAGGAGCTCGTGGGAAAGGAGATATGGGACCTGGCAGGTGCAGGTCAGGCCAGAAGGGTGCATAGCAACAGGGTATGTTGGGCGCTGACAGCATCTGCCACACTGGGAACTGGTATCTTCATGGTAACCTAAGAGCGCAGGTGATGTTGTCCACGCTCTAGAGATGGCGGAGCCGAGGACCATAGTGCTTCCATGTTTCTCAGCTAGAACACTGTTCTTCAAAATATAGGGTGTCTTAGCATCCTGGGCTTCCCTCACCAGATACCGTGGCACCCCTCACCCCTCAGCCATTCTGATTAGCCATCCAAATCAAAGACAAACCCCTCCTTCCCCATGTTGGGTGGGAAGGAGCTCGTGAAAGGCAGGGCTTCCTTTGAGGTCACTTCACATTCTGCCCTAAGGTCACAGCTCTTGATCAGATTGGGAATGAGCCGACTTGAAGCCAGGTGGTTCTTGGGGGCTCCATCTGACTTCTGTGAAAAGGGCACCCACAGCCGGGCTCGGTGGCTCAGCCTGTCATCCCGCGCCTTGGGGCGGCTGAGGTGAGCGGATGGCCTGAGCCCGCGGGTTTGAGACCCGCCTGGGCTGGGAGACCTCACCTCTACAATAAAAATAAAAAAATCAGCCGGGCGTGGTAGTGCATGCCCGTAATTCCGGCTACTCGGAAGGCTGAGGTGGAAGGATTGCCGGAGCCCAGCAGGTCGAGGCTGCGGTGGCCGGGAGCGGCCACTGCACTCCAGTCTGGGCGACCGAGTGAGACTCCGACTCAAAAAAAAAAGAAAAGAAAAGAAAAGGGCACCCACAAACTGAACTCACGGGAGTGCGGGAGGACAGAGTCATGGACACACTCAGCTCAATGCCTGGCAGGAAGCAGCTCCTCAGACTGTGTCAGCGGATTGGTTGGTTGAGGGATCCCCTCCTCACTCTCAGCAAAACGTCTTACCTATTCCTCACTTCCTCCCCCCTCTCTCTTTCCCTGTGTTACCTGTCCTTACTCTCCCCATCCAACTGAGCTGCCAGAGTCATCTCAACTGAGGCCGGAGCGGGCCAGAGAGGAGTTGCCCGCCAGGTGTTGGGTAAAGTCGCTATGTCGACAGCTGGGAGTCAACACTAAGTATTAGTGAGCATTGAGTGGGTAGGCTCAGGGGCTTGGGGGCTCAGTGCTCACCACACCCGAACGCCAGGCCCCCCATCTGCACCCCTTCCCAGCAAGGTCTGAGTAACGCCGCCTTCACAAGCTTCCCAGGCTCTTGTTTTCTTTACTGTGAAGGCAGGTCTTTTAGAAGGCTTTTGCAGCATTTGGTAATTTCTGGAAGGTTCAGGTCATGCCTCTTCTAGAACCTCTCCTACTGACATGCCCATTGCAACGCATGCTGCCTCCCACTCCAATTCCTGTCTCCCCAGGCCTCCTCCCCCAGATGGACTTAGGTGAAAATCGGGAGCACTCCCAAGGGGCATGCGGAAAGAGAGGCCACATGGTGGGACAGTGCCTGGGGCGTGGAACGTTGGCTTGTGGAGGGACAGTGGCCCAGCGTGGATGGTGACTACACTACCCATCACAGTCATCCCCAAAGTTTGCACCCTGCAGGCATTTCCTCAGTGATGCCTGGTGCATGGTTGGTGGGAGACTCAGTCCTCTGAACCTCTGCCTGGGTCGGGCCAGGGAGCATGGAGTGGAGGGGGTTAAGGTTGTGAGCTGATTATGAACTGATGATAAGCGGAGGAGTCCCGGCCCCTCCTAGCTGTGGTGGCAAGTTCAGGGTCACCTCAGCCCTGTACCCCCTCCACCCCCTCAGGACAGATGAAGGAAGAGCAAGACCAATATTAGTGGGATTGCTTTTGCGTGAAGGGCGGTGGGAGCTGAGAGGGAGTGATTCGTTCTCTTCGAAAGGACACGTGTTCACCTCTGCAACAGGATTCAGGCTCAGTAACTCCCCCTAAGGCTTCACACGTGTTGGATATGGCATGACAGTCACAACTGAGAGTAACAGTGGGATTGAATACAGATCCATCCTGGGGCAGATGCCGGGGACACAGTGTTCTGGTCTTCACCCACACTGGCACGCATGTGCATATGCCCATTTTACAGGTAAGGAAACAAACCTGGAGAGATCAAGAATCTGACTGATAAGAACACAGAACTAGCAAGAAATACAGCTGGGATTAGAATAAATGAGAACACCTTTTTATAGATGAGGAAACAGAGGGTCAAGTGGCTTGCCCAAAATGACGCAACTACTGATGGTGAAAACTCACCCACTAACTTGGTCTCCTGACCACTAGCTTTGTACAAGGAGCAAATCGTAACAAGTCTTGTCTCTGCACCTGCCTCAAGGGTTCCTGGAAGGAAAGGCCATGACAAATGCCGAGTCTATGTCTCTCACAGAGCCTAGGACTTTGCTGACTCAAAGAAATGGAGCCACGAAGGCCAAAGTCACAGGGATGTGACCAGACTTGGCGTCCTGGGAGTCAATGCCCGGAAAGTCCACCAGATGGCAATGTTTTCTCCCCGAAAGAAGGACATCCCAAAGCCGACATGCAGAGCGTAACTGAGGCTAGGTTCAAAGTGACCACGGTCCTTGAATTTGGGGTGGTTTCGACGAGACACACACCCATCACACAGACCGTGTTTACACTCTCGCTGGGTGTTCAAATACTGATGAGATCTTGAGGACTATTATTAGGCAGTGGTGAAGTATCTGCAAGATGTGGGCTCTAGTCTGATCCTTGACATTTCCTGGTGAGGTGACCATAAGGGAGCCTCAGTCTCTCTGAGCTCTTATTTTTCTACCTGCAAAGTGGGTGTAAGAATATCTGCTTGCTTTCCGTCATAGATAGGGCTCTTATGAGGCTGAACCGGAACCGTGTGAAGCTATGGATGACGTTACAGACGTGGTTTATTGTAATGATGGATGTTTCGAAGCTAACTCACCCATGAGTTCAACAATTAATTGTGTAGAAATGTATCACCTGAAACCTTGCTACTCAAAATGTGCTTCACAGACAGGCAGAACTTGTATCACCTGAGAGTTTGTTAGAACTACAGTCTGTATCTGCTATGGACTGTTTGTATCTCTCAGAATTTAAATGTGGAAGTCTGAATCCCCTGTGTGATGGTGTTTGGCGGTGGGGTCTTTGAGAGGTGATTAGGTCCTAAGGGTGGAACCCTCCTAATTGGGATTAGTTCCCTTATTCGAAGAGACGTGAGAAAGTTGATCTTTGCTCTCTGTCACGCGAGGACACAGCAAGAAGGTAGCTATCAAGTCAGAAAGCAAACCCTCGCCAGATTTCAACTCTGCGGGCACCTTGATCTTGGCCTTCCTCGCCTCCAGAACCATGAGTTATAAAGGCACACAGTCTGCAACATGTGTTTTAACTGCTTGAACTAAGACAGTTCCTCATCTTAGACCCACTAACTTTTAATACTGTGCTTTTTAGCAAGTTTTCAATATAATTCATATGTACATTAAAGACTGATACTGGCTAGAAAATAATTCGTTTTAGCAGGGCTCGGTGGCTCAGCCTGTAATCCCGCGCCTTTGGGAGGTTGAGGTGAGTGGATTGCCTGAGCCCACGAGTTCGAGACCTGCCTGGGCAACTTGGCGAGACCTCATCTCTACAATAAATAAAAAAATTAGCCAGGTATGGTAGCATGTGCCTGTAATTCTGGCTACTCGGAAGGTTGAGGCGGAAGGATCGCCGGAGCCCAGCAGGCCGAGGATGCGGTGGCCGGGAGCGGCCACTGCACTCCAGTCTGGGCGACAGAGTGAGACTCCAACTCAAAAAAAAAAAGAAAAAAAAGAAAATAATTTGTTTTGGTGAATTAAGAAAATAGCAAGGAAAACAAGTTCTGGCCTTTGTTTGGGAGTTAATTCTGATTCAGTTCAGTTCAGTGTCCCCTGTAATGTGGGAAATGGCCCCTATAATGAGCCGGAGTCTTGTTAAGCAAGTTGTTCCCCAAGCTCAAGAAACGTATCTGTGTCTAGATTCTACCTTAGAGAGGGTGACCTGAAGTTGAAATAAAACATTTCTGCATTTAAATCAGTCAGGACAGGCTAGGTTACACTGCAGAAACAAACACCTTGACATCTCAGAGACTTTAGACTCCCAGGTACACATGTCCCAAGTGGAAAGGGGGCTCTGCCCATCACTCAGGGCTCTGGACTGGGGGTCAGCCTCCATCCCAAACACGGCGGGCCGAGGGAGCTCGGGAGGGTCTCCTGATAGCCATTCAAGCTCGGCTCTGACATGATACACAACGCTTCTCTCACAATTCATGGCAGCACCAGTCACCTGCCCCTACCTGCCCATGGGGCACAGGAAGTACACTCTTATCCCAGCTTGGAACGATTCAGTGAACGACTCTCATGACTGGCTCCAGGTTACTGTAAGTTGGGCCGGGTGGCGGCTCACAGAACTGGGTGGCAGGAGAATTGACAAGGAGTGGCTTGTTTCATGTGCGAGTCCAGAGCCCCCTTCCCAGGGACACCAAAGCAGAGTCTGGAATCTGTCTCAGCAAGTGCCCCAGGGAGTTCTGATGCTCCCTCTTCACAGAGGGGCCAGAAACCACTGGCCTTGCACCTTCCTGCCCCCGAACTCCATCGTGAGAATAAAAGGCACTGTCTTACTTTCCCAGAGCGACTGAAATGCATGACCCCAAACTTAGTGGCCTCAAAGAACAGAAGTGAGCCGGGCTCGGTGGCTCAGCCTGTAATCCCGCGCCTTTGGGAGGCTGAGGTGAGTGGATTGCCTGAGCCCGCGGGTTCGAGACCCGCCTGGACAGCGAGACCTCATCTACAATAAATCAAAAAATCAGCCGGGCGTGGTAGCACGTGCCTGTAATTCCGGCTACTCGGAAGGCGGAGGCAGAAGGATCGCTGGAGCCCAGCAGGTTGAGGCTGAGGTGGCCGGAAGCGGCCACTGCACTCCAGTCTGGGCAACAGAGTGAGACTCCAACTCAAAAAAAAAAAGAACAGAAGTGTATTCTCTCCCCATTCTGGGGGCCAGAAATCCAAAATCAAGATGTTGGCAGGACTGGTTCTTTCTGGAGCTCTGAGGGAGAATCTTTCCCCGCCTCCTCCAGCTTCCAGAGGTTGCGGCACCCTCCGTGCTCCTTGGCTTGGAGCTGTATACTCCAGGCTTGACCTCCGTCTACACAGGGTCTCCTCTGTATGTCTGTGGCTTTTCTTCTGTTGCAAGAGCACTTGCCATTGGATTTAGGGCCCACTTGGGTAACCCACGATCATCTCTTTAAGATCCTCGGCTTAATTACAGCTGCAAAGACCTCTTCGCGTGTAAGGCGACACTGGGGGAGCATACCTTTTTGGGATCACTATCCAGTCCATGGCAGGTGCTCACGTTTACATCGACCGCAGTCTGCATGTCCTCTCTGGCCAGCCGGGAGAACTTTGAGAGCCAAGCGCCACAAGGGGTCAGGCCAGCCTCACATTTCTGCTGCCTGTGCCCCTTCATGTCTCCTGCCAATGCCGGGAGGTGCTCCCCGCACCACTGACCAGGGTTAACCCTGGCAGGCTGCCGGCAGGGATCCCGGCCCAGCCCTGACTTCTCAGTGTCCCACGGAGCGTAGAGGGCTGACTCCCCAAGAGAGCACCCCGTGTGCACAGCACACTCCGAAGCCACAGGAGGGAATCCCTGACACTCCAGCACTCTCAGATCTATCTGGGAGGTGGATATTGATGACATCCCTGACTCAGCCGTGAAGGCTGTATTCTTGAAAGCTCCCAAGGTTGGAGACTTCCAGGTAGAAGGGCCTAAGACGGAAGGAGGTGGGTGTGGGCGGTCAGGGAGTCAGATGCATGCTGCTTTAATATTCTCTAAGAGATGACAGTAATGGCAGGACATTACCTAGAACACCTCAATGTCGTTTGACACATCTTGAGTCATAATAACGGCTCCTGAACAATTATTTTCCATTCAAGTAATTCCTGCCCTCTCCAGAAACATCTCAGTGCATTTCAATGAGAAATTATAAGTGAACCCTGCTTGCTTTAGAGATCATGCCTGGGAAGGGGTTGCATCCTTGCCATTTGGGACCAATGTGCTTGACATTTTACAAGGCTCCCACATCACCATCCCTACGTCATCACCTGGGGAGAGCTGAGGTTCTCTATGTGGGTAGTTTCTGGGAGACCCTTGGAAGCATGTCTGAGGGAACTCGCGCCTGTCCCGAGCAAATTTGCAGCCGAAGGGTGGGCCTGCTGGGAGTCTGGCCTGTCTGACCCTGGCCCTCCTGCCAGGCTGGCCCTAGCGCCTCTCAGTGTGTGGCCACCCCACAGAGAGCCCAGCCCTTAACCCTTTCCACTGACTTACTGAGAATTGGCTCAGGGACCAGTTGGTTGTTTCGGTGTTGAATTGGTTTCGTGTTTGGCATTTTCCCTTCTAGAGTGTTCCCTGAGGAACAATGCCTTTTATATTTAATCCCTTGAGGGTGACAGTCTTGCCTGTCTTCCCCTCTGCTGCTTCACTGGTGCTCTACGCGTTTCTAGCACGGAGTAGGTCTTTGATAAATGTTCTCAGGAAGAATAAGTATCCACTGGGCTATGCTGGAAGCTGACCCACAGGGAGACCAGCTGCTGGGCGTGTGCAGAAGTGTTTCCCTCTCAGCAAAGAAAGTCCTCTGTTTACCACTGTAAAAATTTCTTTTTGACCCAGGGACATTTCGGAGCTTTCAATATGCAGGTGTGAATTGTCATCACCAAGAGGGGAATTTAGTGTGGAATATTCTCCAAAATACTGACTTTCTGTTTTGACTGCCTGTTTTTCCAAACAAACCTGAGGTAGGCCTGGGGTCTATCCCACTGTCTGATTGTGCTGGCCAGTGGGGGCTCTCCCCTGGCTGGGAGACCCCAACATTGCTCTGCCCAAGAGAAGTGGCACGAATTCTGAGTGGAGTCCTGAACTCTGTGTCCCCAGCCCGTAGGGCCATCTCCAGGCAAGTGACTGTGAGTAGCCACTTCTGCTCTTTGGGTCTGGGTTTTCTCACTTACTTCATTTAATCACTGAGTGCTTGTTATGTGCCTACGATGCCACTAGGAATAGAGAGTTAAAATAGCTTTGAAACATCCTGCCCTCACAGAGGTCATGGTGTAGTCGGGAAGGCATTACCAAGCAGCCCATGTACAGGCGTGAATATGCAACCACGACGAGCTCTTGGAGGAGAAGTTACAGCAGCATCTGAGACCCTGTGACAGGAGGGTCTGACCTAGTGAGGGTGACAGGTGTGTCAGAGACGGCCACTGGAGCTGGAACCTGAAGGAAGGAACAAGTGTCCCAAGCACAGGAAAATTCACAGGCTCAGGAAGACGCTGTGGCAAGGTGTGGGGCTGATGGGGCCAGTAGGGCTGGAGGAGAGACATGAGGAACAGGGAGCTCCGAGGCCAGAGAGGAGGCTGGGAGCAGATCGGAGGTCTTCATGGGCCATGTCGGGGGAACTGGACTTCGCCCAGGAGCTGTGGGAAGCCATTGATGTGTCTGGGGTCTGTGAGCACAGGTGTGGGTGGCTGACGTGGGACCAGATTTGTGTTTTGAGAAAGCGTCCCACTGGGGAATGGATTGGAGATGGACCAGGATTGAGGCGGGCAGACAGGAGCCCAGTGGTATCACTCAGATGGGAGGTGGCAGTCATGGAAAATCTGCCCATGGACGCTCACTGGGCACCTGCCATGTGCCAGGTACTGTTCAGTGGACAGGGTAAGCAAAATGCCCACCCCCATGAAGCGCACATTTTAGTGAGGAGGGAGGCAGGCCGTACATACGATAATTATGTGAACTAGTATGCTGGAAAATATTATGTTCTATGGGAAAAAAAATTTAGTAGCATGAGTAAAATTGGACATGGGAGTGGTTGATGGCAGAAGTCCTTAGGAGAGAAAAACGACAGCTTGGCCAAGTACAATGGCTAACGCCTGTAATCCCCAGTGCTTTGGGAGGCCAAGGTGGAAGGATTTCTTGAGTCCAGGAGTTTGACAGCATCCTAGGCAACGTAGCAAGACCCCTCTACAAAAAAATAGAAAAACTACCCAGGCATAGTGGCACACACCTGTAGTCCCAGTCACTTGGGGGCCTGAGGTGGGAGGATCATTTGAGCCCAAGAGTTCAAGGCTGCAGTGAGCTATGATCGTAACACTGTACTTCAATCTGGACCACAGAATAATTATGCTGTCTCACAAATGTAAAAAATTATAATGCTCTGTGATGGAGGACCAGGTCGGGGGAAATCCAGTCCGAGAGAGGTGTCAAGGTCAAAATTCCTAGGTTTTTGGTCTGTGCCACTGAGGAATGGTTTAAAAGGAGTGAGCTAGGCCAAACACTCCACATCTTCCTGATTCTGTGGCCCTGCAGGCCCACTACCTTGACTGCTGCAGGCAGGCCTGTGATCCCAATTCCATATCCCCAGAGGACTGCCTGCTCCAGCCCCCGTCCTGGGGTTGCCCTACGAGGGCATGGGCCCCGCTGCTCTCTGTGTGTGTTGTCTCCATGCCAGGGTCTGCTGAATTTCTCCTATGTCTCCAGGAAATCTTCTCCCTGGGGTTGACCGCATCTGCCCCAAGAGCATGCTTGCGGACAGGAGTTCAGTTAACATGCAGTGTTGCTGCCACATCCTGGTGCGCCTCCTCCATGCAGCCCAGGCCCTGCCCCTGCCCTTGCCTCCAGCCTGCTGGGTGTCTTCTGCCTCCTGAACAACTCCCCTTCATCCTTCTGGCTGCAGGGACTAAGACGTTGGCAGGGTAGTTTCTTGAGTTGGGCTGGGAGCTAGAATTCTGAGCTTTAGCAACTGAGCTCCAGGCTCTGCCTATTCTTAGGATCCTGGGTCACTTGACAGGTCCTCCCATGGTAGGCGATTTCCAGTGGAATCCCAGTGACAAAGGTGTGGGGTTGACTGACCCTGGGGCTCGAGTTTAATAGTCCCTGTGATTCCCTCACTAGAGAAAGTCTGAGGCTTCCTGTCAGGCTCTGCCTGGGTGAATGCCTGGACCAAGGAAGGTGACAGAAGAAAACCATGATGAACATGGCCCGGATACCGCTTGTGTGCCAAAGAGCTTTCTGTGGATTGTTCCACTGAAACCTGGGAGCAGTCCCATGAGGTCAGAGCTATTAGCATCATCTTTCTCATCTGAGAGATGAGGTAAGGGGGCTGGTGCAGGCTGCCCAAGGTCACAGAGCTGGCTTCACACCAGGCTAGCCCTGCCCCAAACCTGCTCCGGCAACTGGGGGCTGGGCACAGAGGTTGCTCCGCAGGGGATCCCAAGGTCTGGGCTCAGGCCTGACTGTTCACTGCTTCCTGAGCCATTTGGAGCAAGTCCATCTGTTCATTCATTGATTCACCAAGTATTGATCAAGTGCCTCTTGCGCAAGGGCTGGGAGCATAAGGTGATGTCATCTTGGAAGAGCTCCCGGTCTGGGTCCTGAGACAGACGCATCAGCGTATCCTCTGGACTGGAGAGGGACAGGCGCTTTGTGGAACTGGAGAGGAGGAGGTGGAAATGCTTATCTGGGGTAGGAGTGGGAGATCTGGAGAAAGACGGGGACTTTGCTCGGGAGAAAGGCATTTTCCAAGGCTTTCCAGGCAGACAGAACTGGGAGAGCAGGAGCATGGCGTCATGAGCATGCCCAGAGCATCTTGGGGACTTGGGGATGTGCACACTCCAGGCTCTACCCCGGGCCCACTGAATCAGAATCTCTAGCATTCGGGCCCGGAAATCTGCATCTCCCCAGTGCCCCAGGGGACTTTAATGTGCAGACTAGGGGAAGAAGGGAAGTAGCCGGCTCTGGGCTGTGACTGGGTCAGTGAACTCTCCCTGCAGAGGGGCCAGGTGGTATTTTATTTAGGCTTTGTGTGCCATGAGCAAAACTGAGGACACACACAGGTCCTCATATACCCAGGTAAGTGTAACCATTGAAAAATATAAAAACAGGTGGTGGGCCGGGCCTGGCCCACTTGAGTCTGACCTTCATGGGCCTGCTCCTGGCTTGGAAAGTGACCCATGTGGACAGGTGTGGGTGGAGGGAGAGAGAGAGGAACAGATGTCACAGGCAACAGGAAGATCTGCAGGGCCGTGGGGCACTTGAGGGGCAGAGAGGTTTAGGAAATATGTGAGCAGAAGAAAGATAAGACTGGCCAAGAGCTTGGACAGAAGGGCTGGGGGCAGAGGGTGGAGGTGGCTGGACCATTTGGTTCGAGCCCTTGTGCGAATGGGGATGTCACTCACCTGCTGTGGCAGCCTGTATAATACCAGCGTGTGAGCTGTGTGATGACACATAACAAAAGCATGGTCACATGCTGAGTAGAGGCCCTGTGGACTGAGGACCAAAAGGAGGTCCCCATATTTGGCCATTGAAAGGTAGTTGATGGCCTTTGTGGGAGCAGTTTTTTGGAAGAAGTGGGATTCAGATGTCAATGGGCTCAAGAGCAATAGAAGAGGAAATGGAGCAGACCCCATGGGTCTCCACGTTCTGGCCCTTGTGTCCAGCTCTCGTTTCCCATGGCAGACAGACACACGAGCCAGCAGGAACCACACGCTGTCGCCAGCGATCTCAGAAAGACAGCTGCAAAGACGTTTAGTGAAAAAAATGACAGAACTCAGGACACTCCCGTAAAATGGCATTGCCTTTAATCCTGAGCTCTTTGGCAACCATAGTAAAAAAGGAGACCATGTTCCTATTGTCCAATACAATCGTGCCCAAACTTCTGTCATTCTTGTACAACTGTCTCATTTTTGCCTTTCCTGTGGATCTACCAAAATGGTTTCTGACTTGACATTTTCTTAAAGCAATACAATCATTTCATTTAATCTTGATAAATGATATGTTGATATGTTCATAGATGGAAAATCATCAACACTAACCACAAATAGAGGGCAACCGCGTGCATTAGTATATCATCATTAAAATTAAGAATTCCTGTCTGCTAATAGCACTAAAATAATCTAAAATTATCCTGTCTGCCACTTGCAATATACCAGTCGCACTGGGGTAATAAAATGATGTATCAGTCAAAGACCAACTTATTTCCTGGCATAAAATACAAGGAAATATTTATTGCAAACGACACAGAATTTTCAATCAAATGGATGTTTCTTATGAACCCCCATAAACGCCAAGGGCATAACATGAAATCTTAACACACTGGATACTTTTCTGTGGACAGCAGAGGAAACAACAGACACGTCTGTTGTTTCTGATGATCTAACCCACGAGGATGAAAACTCTTTCTGTTGAAGAGCCAGGTAAGGCGTGGCCGAGCCTTCTCATGCCGTGGGGTCTCTGTTCCAACTCCTCTGTTCGGACTTTGTGTCAGCAAAGCAGCCCCAGGCAATATGTAAACCAACAGGGGAACTGTGGTTCAATGATATTTAACTTGGGGACCATGAAATTGGAATTTCATTTCGTTTTCAAGTTTACAGCTATTATTCTTTGGGGATTTTTTGCAACCACTAAAACTGCAAAGACCATTTTTAGCTCATGGACTATGCAAAACAGGCAGTGGGCTGCATTTGGTCCAGGGGTTGAGATTGGCTGACTCCTCATCCCGCTGACTCCTCAGCCAGCCTCGGAGAGTCTTGTGGAATGGAGACGTGATCTGTTCCTTACACCGGCGTCCCTGTCCACCCCCGATGCTGACGGGCTCACTCAGACCTGCAAGTTAGCCATAAAGTCAGGAACAGAACACAGATTCTCCGTTTTTGAGCTCTACGCCCTTCCGCTTTCTAGATGCTGCCTCCCTGGTGGAGGAAGCCTTTGCTCTCACCAGGATGGTGAAGGTTTTTTTGTAAAAAGAATTTCATTCAATCTTCCTGGCACACCTTTGCAAATAAAGAAACAGAGGTTTGAAGAGATCGGGAATCAAACCATTGTGAAGTCTCGGAGCCAGAATCTGTCTCCAGGTCTGCCTGGTCGCAGGAACTTGCTCTGTGCATCACAGTTTTGTAGTTCCGTCCTATCTCCTCTGGCACTGGTAGTGTTGGAACAGTGACTATTCAAGAATTACCTTGACTTTGATTAAGACTCCTTCGATGGTCTTCTTTCTCTGACCCGCCCAGGCTCGTTCCCCATGAGACTGTCATTTGGTTATAAGCATGGCTCCCACTTTTCAGGAGCAGGTGAGCTCTGTGAAGATGGGGTGAGGGCAGAGAACATGCAAATGAAGAGAGTCCCTGGTTTTTTCCTAGATTATTTTGTTATTTTTAGTATTTCGACCACGAGAAAAAACATTGGCTAGGATCCTTAAAAAAAAAAAAAAAAGCCGGGCTCGGTGGCTCTGCCTGTAATCCCGCGCCTTTGGGAGGCTGAGGTGAGTGGATTGCCTGAGCCCGCGGGTTCGAGACCTGCCTGGGCAGCGAGACCTCTTCTCTACAATAAATCAAAAAATCAGCTGGGCGTGGTAGTGCATGCCTGTAATTCCGGCTACTCTGAAGGCTGAGGCGGAAGGATCGCCGGAGCCCAGCAGGCGAGGCTGCAGTGGCTGGGAGCGGCCACTGCACTCCAGTCTGGGTGACCGAGTGAGACTCCAACTCAAAAAAAATAAAATAAAATAAAATAAAATAAAAAATAAAAAAATAAAAAACAGTTTTATTGAGGCTGGGTGTGGTGGCTCATGCCTGCAATCCCAGTACTTTGAGAGGCCGAGGCAGGAGGATCATTTGAGGCCAGAAGTTAGAGGACATCTTGGGCAACATAGCAAGACCCTGTCTCTACAAACAAACAAAAAAAAAATCTAAAAACAAATGTATTGAGGTAACTGAGATACAAAAATGGCACATATTTAAGATGTACTGTTTGATGAGTTTTGACATATTCAAACACACATGAAATCATCATTGTTACCTCCTAATACCCACTAATTCCCACCCCCAGCCCTCCCCTCCTAACTCCATCTCCAAGCAACCACTGATCTGCTTTAGGTCACTATGATTAGTTTGCATTTTCTAGAATTTTATATAAATGTAGTCATACTATACATATTCTTTTTTCGTCTTACTCTGTCACTTAGCATAATTATTTTGTGATTCATTGAAGTATGTCCCCATAGTCAACTCCTTTTCGTTGCTGTGTAGTATTCCTCTGTATGGATATACCAGACTTGTTGAACCATCCACCTGTTCATGACATTTGGATTGTTGCAGTTGTTGGTTATTAAAAATATGAACATTCACATACAAGATTTTGTATGAACATGTGTTTTCATTTCTCTTGTGTGAATATCTAGGGGTAGGATGGCAGGATTAGGTGTATGCTTTTTTGTTTTTTATTTTACAAACTGTGAAACTGTTTTCTAAACTGGTTGTACTATTTTACGTGCCCTCCATCAGGGTATGAGATTTTTCTTGGCGTCACCAACATCTGATACAAAAAGTTTGCATTTAGGGCACGTTGGCTGGGCTTTCGGCGGGATTCCCAGGCACCAAGATGTCTATGGCTAGCGATTTCTACCTGCGCTACTATGTAGGGCACAAAGGCAAGTTTGTACATGAGTTTCTGGAGTTCGAGTTTTGGCCTGATGGAAAGCTTAGATATGCCAACAACAGCAATTACAAAAATGATGTCATGATCAGAAAAGAGGCTTATGTACATAAGAGTGTAATGGAAGAACTGAAGAGAATTATTGATGACAGTGAAATTACAAAAGAAGATGATGCTTTGTGGCCTCCCCGACAGGGTTGGCTGACAGGAGCTTGAAATTGTAATTGGGGATGAGCACATTTCTTTTGCCACATCAAAAATAGGTTCTCTCTTTTATTTTAATCAATATTTTTTATTATGATGTTGTGGGGTACAGTTAAGGGTTAGGTATACAAATATGCTTCATTTAGGCCCCCTTGTGGATAACAGGTGTCTCCCCGTCCCCAGACAGATGTTTACTACCATTAGTCCCATCCCCCCTCCCCTACCCCATAGTTTCCCACCACTGTCAGTCATTTTCTTATGGTAGTGTGTTGGATGATCAAGGTCCACTGTATGAGTGAGAACATGTGATACTCAGATCTTTGTTTCTGTGAGAGGTCACTCAGTATTATAGACTCGAGCTCCATTCAGGTTGCTGCGATATTCATGATTTTGTTCTTTTTTATGGCTGCGTAGTATTCCATCGTGTATATGTACCACATTTTTTTTAATCCAGTCCTCTTTTGATGGACAGCATGGTTGGTTGCAGGTTCTTGCTATTGTGAACAATGCTGCGATAAACATTCGTGTGCAGGTATCTTTTTGATAGAGGGATTTGAGTTCTTCAGGGTATATTCCCAGTAGGGGGATTGCAGAGTCATATGGGAGGTTGATGTTTAGAGCTTTTAGGAATCGCCACACTGCTTTCCACAGAGGTTGCACCAGTTTGCACTCCCACCAACAGTGTAGGAGTGTTCCCTTTTCGCCACACCCTCTCCAACAACTGTTATTTTTTGTTATTGATAATTGCCAGTCTGACTGGAGTTAGGTAGTATCTCAGTGTGGTTTTGATTTGCATCTCCCTGATGATTAGTGGGGTTGAGCATTTCTTCATGTGTCTGTTGGCTGCTCGGATGTCTTCCTTTGTGAAGTGTCTGTTCATATCTTTTGCCCAAAAAATAGGTTCTCTTATTGATGTAAATCAGTCAAAGATCCTGAAGGCCTTCGAGTATTTTACTATTTGGTACAAGATCTGAAATGTTTAGTCTTCAGTCTCATTGGATTACATTTCAAGATTAAGCCAATTTAAATTGTATCTATTTTGAAACTGTTTGTATATTTAATTAAGGGATGGGTAAGGGAGGTTTTATTTGCCATTTACAATATTGGGATTTTTATGAATGTGAAGCAAAAAAAAATAATTTTTTAAAATATTTAAACTGAAAATAAGAAAATACATAGCAGGTTTAGGGGTAGTCTTTACTTGTGTCCAAGTGCGTTGCGTTGGACAGTACCCACACATATTAAATTCTGTAAATAAAAGCCACATTTTGTTTAAAATTTGCTCCAATAAAACATATCAAAGCCTGACTGGAGAGTGATGTTATTTTTTTTTTTCCAGGAGGTTATTTCTTTAATTCACCTGGGAGGCTGAGGTGAGTGGATTGCCTGAGCCTGCGGGTTCGAGACCCGCCTGGGCAGGGGAGACCTCATCTCTACAATAAATCAAAAAAATTAGCCAGGCGTGGTAGCGTGCGCCTGTAATTCCGGCTACTCGGAAGGCTGAGGCGGAAGGCTCGCCAGAGGCCAGCAGGTCGAGGCTGCTGTGGCCGGGAGCGGCCACTGCACTCCAGTCTGGGCGACAGAGTGAGACTCCAACTCAATAAAATAAAATAAAATAATTTAAAAAAAAAAAGAAGAAATTTTTCTAGTAGGTGTATCCTATGACAGAATATCTTTTAGGTAGAACTATATATCCACATTCTCATCCAATAAAGGCAATTGCAGATCTTTCATTATTTCTTTCATACATGATTGAATTCAGTTTTTTTGGTGTTTACAGAAGATTCTGAACTTTTTACAGTTATCACAAATTACCAGGGGTTATTCACTTTTAAATATTTTGGGTATAAGCAGCAATTTCCTAAAGTGTTATACAAGTAAAGTCAGTATCCTACTTTAGACACATCTTTGATTATGGCCTTATTCCTTATTTCACAATATGTTTTGTGTGTGTAGGGGTGTGGGAGCTAAATGAGTTCTCAGCTTTACACATGCTTAAAAAGTTAGATGTGTGTGTATATACATACATATTCTTTTAACTCATAATGAACACAGGTCTCACTCATGTTTCCCATTCCCCTTCAACCTCTTTTCTGATAGACTTCCTCTTTCAGTAGCCACGTCCCTGGTTTTCTGTTACTCCTCCATCTGAACCCCCACTCACTAAAAGTTGTGCTGTTTTGGTAGTTATGATCCACCTGCTTGATGGGCCAGTTACTATTGACTTTAGGATGGAAGAATTAGTTTCTGAAGGCCTGCCAGGACTCCTGAGCTACTAAGCTGTAGCGTGGCTCTGTCCAATAACTTTTGAAATTATGGAAACGTTCTATATCTGTGTAGTCCACTAGTGTAGCTACTAGCCATATGTGGCTACTGCGTATTTCAGATGTACCTAGTGTAACTGAATTTATAGTTCTATTTAAGCAAAGTTCTATGAAAAATTTCAAATGTATATATAAATTTTTAAAAAGGCTGACTGCAGTGGCCTCACACCTATAATCCTAGCATTCTGGGGGGCCAAAACCAGAGGATCGCTTGAACCCAAGAGTTTGAGACCAGCTTGGGCAACATAACAAGACTTCCTCTTGAAAAAAAAAAAATTTATATACAATTTTTTTAAAATGTCAAATATGCAAAACTTGAGAATTATAGAATTAACTCTCATATGCCAATCTAGGTTCTATACTTAACTTTTTTACTGTAATAAGTCTATTATAATAAATCATCTTAATGATTCACTTAAAAGATGTAACTGGTGGCAATAGACTAGTTTTTGTAGTACTACTCAATTTTGATTAATTTACATTGAGATATCCACATGTGTCCGGTAACTCCCCTTAGTACATTACAGCTTTAGCATATGGCTCAGTAACCTGTTTGCCATGGAGCACTAGCTGATCCTTTGCACTGGTCAAAATGCATGCCCATTATCTCCAGGTTTGCTGTGGAAAGTCAACTGATCTTCACTTCATTGTGCAACTGTCATCTTTAGATCTCTTGTATGAAAAGAAATATGTTCAAGTTGTAGACCTTGATGAATATGCAGAATAAAATCATACAATTCTCTTTCACTTAGGTGTCAACCTCAAAGAGAAAGGAAGAGTGGCTCTTTGAGCCACTGGTGGGCCCACAGTTTTTGGTTTTTCATCAGAATAACCTTCGTTCTGTGACTTGTGCTGAATAAGATGATCCATTCAAGACTGAGCAAGGCTGGGGAGAAACCGTTCTTAGATTAAGAAGTCTTTAGCATTATCTTTGTCCCCATTCTTTGACTTCCCTGTGCTATTGATTTACTTATTTTGCTTTGTCCCCATTATCTCCTAAGATTTGTAAAGTTTAAATGCGAATTGGAGAATAGGTCTTAGGAACATACATTGTCGTCTATAGCTTTCTTATACTTGGAACTGACTCTTACTTGATTGTAAGCTGCATGCTGATCATCATAAATTAAATTTTATGTAGCATTAATTCTATATAAAACTAGATTTTTACTGTACTCAGGTAATATTCCTCTTACCACTGCCTTAATAAAGAGGTCTCTTGACCAGGCCCAAAAAAAAAAAAAAAAAATTGCATTTTCTACTGACTGACAACGTTAGTCATCTTTTCATGTTTATTTGCCATCTATATATCTTCTTTGCAAAAACATCTATTCAAATCTTTGCCCATTAAAAATGGTGTTTGTTGTTTTCTTATTATTGTATTTTAAAAGGTCTTTATTCTGGATATATATCCCTTAGCAGATATATGGTCACAGATATTTTCTCCCAGTCTGTGGCTTTTCTCTTCAGAATCTTTAGGGTATCTTTTAAAGGCCAGAAGTTTTTAATTTTGAAAAAGTTCAATTTTTTTCGTGAATCATGCTTTTAACGTCATATCTAAAAAAAAATCCTTGCTTAACCCAAGACCATGGAAATTTTTCACCCGTTTTCTCTTACAGTTTTATAGTTTTAGGCTTAACATTTTGTTCTGTGATCCATTTTGAATTCATTTTTGCATATGGTATGAAGCTTGGATCAAAGTTGGACTTTTCCCATGTGAATACTCATTTGTTCCAGTGGCATTTGTTGAAAAGACTATACTCTCCCCACTGAACTGCCTTTATAACTTTCCCACAAATCATTTATTCGTGTGTTTGGGTATATTTCTGGATTCTGTATTCCATTCCATTAATATATGTGTCCATATAGATGACCGTATCATATTAACCTGATGACTGAAGCTTTATGAGTCAGATGGTGGCTCATGCCTGCAATCCCAGTGCTTTGTGTTTCGGAAAGACTCCCCAAGCTCCTCCTCATCAGAAAACAAAGGGGAACTGGAGAGTTCGGGTCCTCCTTCTTTGCCTGGGCGCTGGCTTGAGAGATTCTTTAAGGGCACTCTTCCTCCATCCTCAGCTATCTCTGCTTAGTGCCATTGGCTGTACTGGAGACACCCTAACCCTTAAGTCCTTGCATGATCATGATTTCAATCTATCTGAAGTCCTGGCCGACCACAGTTCCAGTCTATCAGAGTGAAGTGGCCACATCTTATGCCTTGACACCAGGGGTCAGTGTCCAAGGAAAAGATGATGAGTATATGGTGATCATAAGAGGGGTCCATGAGGCAGTCTGGCTCGTGACTGACCAGTGGGGATGCTCCGTGTGACAAATTGACCCAAGTAGAATCTCCCTTGGGGAGTAAGGATGTGGCATGCAGGGTGGTGGAATTAGGGAGCAATGAACTGTCTCTTCCGATCGGACTCTGGCTAGCCTGGTTCTTCAAGCTTTCTTTCCGGAACATGCCGGAGTTCCCATTCTTTTCTCCCCAGATCTGCTCTTTGCTGAGTCCCCTGTTAAAGCTACCACCCTTTTCTCAGGTCTCAAGTAAGAGTCAACATGGACACCTCCCAATCCTTTACTCCTGTCGCCAGTTGGTCCCCAAGTGCTGTCACTTCGACTTCCCACGCTTCTCCTCTGCTCACCCTCTTCTCCCATTTCCTTGGTAACCACCTGGTCTACCTGGATCATCTCACCTGGACTAACTTAGCGGCACCAACCGGTCTCTCAGTTTCCTCTCGGCTTACCGCACGGTTCCCAGAGAACATTTTAAAAATTGAATTTTTAGTTTGAGTTAATTCACACCCAGTTGTGAGAAATGAGAGAGCTCTCATGTTCTCTTGCAAAACTACCAGGATGTCAACACTGATAGTCAAGTTAAAAAGTGGTCTCACTGCTATGGGCATCCTTTGTCGTATTAGTGACCTAGGGCTGCTGTGACCGTAATGCTTGGTGGCTTAGCATTATAGAAATGTACTCTCAATTCTGGAGGCCAGAAGTCTGAAATCAAAGTGTAGGCAGGGCCACGCTCTCTCTGAGGGATCCAGGGAGGATGTTCCCTCACCTCTTCCAGCTTTGGGTGACCCCTGGCATACCATGGCTTGTGACAGCATCACTCTAATCTCTGCCTCTGTCATTACATTGCTTGCTTCTCTGTGTTTCTCTGTGTGTCCTCTTCTCTTTTTTATAAGGACAACAGTCACTGGATTTAGGGCTCATCTAGCCCAGGATGATTTCATCTTGAAATCCTTACTGTAATTACATCTGTAAGTACCCTACATGCAAATAAGGTCATGTCTGAGTTTCTGGGTAGACCTGAGCTTTGAGGGACACTGTTTAACCTCCTACATTTGTGTATTCATTGGCTCAGGCTGACGTAACAAAATACTGCAGGTTGGGTGGCTTAAACAGCAGAAATTTATTTCTCAGTTTTGGAGGCTAGGAGTCCAAGGTCAAGGTGCTGCCTAATTTGGTTCCTGGTGAGGGCTCTCTTTCTGGCCGGCATATGGCTGCCTTCTTGACGTGTTCTCACATGGTGGAGAGAGGGAGCTCTGACATCTCTTCCTCTTCTAATGAGGGCACCAGCCCTACTGGAATAGGACCCACTTGACTCTTTTTAACCTTTATCGCCTCCTCACAGGCCCTATCTTCAGATACAGTCATCTTGGAGGTTAGGACTTCAGCATGTAAATTTGGAAGGGGGGCTCAAACATTCAGTCACAAGTCATGTTGTCCTTTTATAGTCAAACATTCCTCCTCCCTCTCACCCCATCTCTAGTCCCTGGCACCACTAATCTGATCCCCATTTCTATAATTTTGCCACGTCAAGAATGTTACATAAATGTCTTCATCCAGCACGTCGCCGTTTGAGACAGGCTTTTTCCACTTAGCATAATTCCTGGAGAGATATTTCTGAGATGCAAATCTGAGCAGGTCACACCTTCACCTCAAACCCTTCACTGCCGACTGCTGCTCCTCTGCCTGGACCATGCCCCCCCACTCAGCCTCACCCTCTTCCTCACTCTTCAGTCTCAGGCGAATGTTCCCAGGTTTCCTCTAGATGAGCTGGAGGTCCTTCTTTGCTGTCCCTTACTAATGCCTATAGTATTGGTAAGTAGTTCATCAATGTCGTCTTACTTTCCAGATGCGAAAGGAATCTTTCTTGCTCATGTTTTTAATTCCTAGAGCTGAGTGCTTGGCATATAGAAGGTATTTAATGAGTGTGTAAATGAGTGAATCCATGAATCCATGAGGCAAGGTCTCTAGTGTAGGAAATTATACCCAGGAGATGCTCAAGGTTATGGCTAATGGATTGAAGGGAAGAAGGAAGGAAGAGAAGGAGGGAATGGGGAATGAGGGAGGGATAAGGAGGAATGGAGGGAGGGCGAGAGAGGAAGAGAGGGAGGGAGGGAAAGAGGGAGAGAGGAAGGCAGCTCCTGTATTCTCTGTCTGTGGAAACTTTGAGGTTAGGAATAACGATATGGTCACAGAGATATCCCCCAGGCTGCCCTCCATGGCCTTCCAATAAACTCCTGCCCCAAATGGCACCGAGTCTTCAACGTGGCTGTGCACCCCAATCACTTAGGGGGCTTTAAAATACAGATTCCCAGGTCCTACTTCTGATCTACTGATGATCAGAACATCTGAGATTGGGATGAGTCTAGAAATCTGGATTTTAAAAATATCCCCCAGGCCATTGTGGTGCAGCCCACCCCAGAGGACATTTGAGAACTTCATGCTTGCAGTAGCCCAAGGGTATACACTCTTTGTGAAGTAATAGCCCTATGTGACCAGTGGACTCCATATTGGGCAGTGCAGACTTCTAGACTGTCTCTCTCCTAGGGCTGTGCTGTCCATCATAGCAGCCACATACACATAGCTATTGAAACAAGTCTAAATTAATGAAGAGTAAATAAAGTTAAATTTTTCATTTTTCTTCAATCACACTAGTCACATTTCCAGAGCTGAACAACCACAATGGTTAGGGACTGCCATACTGGGAATTTTTTCACCACTGCAGAATGTTCTGTTGGACAGTGTTAATCCAGGGGAATTACTCCTCCCCAATCTCATCTACAAACTTTGCTGGAATTGACTCTACCCACAGATACATGGATGAACATATGACCTATGACTGGCCAATTGCACCCATGCATGCAGCTGAAGTCCAATCAGAATAAACATTGGGACTTTTGCTTACCTGACTACAGAAAGGCATTCTCTTTCCACTGTTATCAACTGGAGGGCGGGGGGATTTAGGCTGGAGCTGCTGGTGTCATTTTGTCCTGCTTCAGAATCAGAGAATCACACCAAGAGAGAGAAAGCACAGCTGAGAAACCGGATCTAGATGCTTTTTGAATCTTTAGACTGAAGTTGTGCTTGGGAAAGGGGTTCTAAATTCAATGAGCCAAGAAAACAAACCCCTTTTCATCTGAGACTTTTGCTTTCCTACTTGTAGTGAGAGACCATTCACGAAACACACAGAGTGACCATTGCCAGTCATTTCCTCTCTTGTCCTCAGGTTCCCTGTCTGTCAAGTGAGGAGCTTGAACTAATTTAGCTCCACTGAGTTCTTCAGACACATTCTGGACGTGTGTTGCCATGTCCCTGTGCTGATGGGGACTTAGGTCCAGGCCTTCCCCTGCCAGCATCCACGCATGTAACCTAACAATGATATGCAGTGAGACGTGCTTACAATTGACATGGAATGCTCTGGGACCATCGAGGACATGTGTGATTCAGCGTAGAAGATGTCACTGAGGGGGCCTCATGATGCCTGGATCTCAAGAAATGATCCAAGAGGTTTTTTTCTGGGCAGATAAAGCAAGAGAGAGCATCTTGAGAGTATTAGCAAAACCCCAAATTAAGAAAGCTCCCAGTGTGCTTGGAAACAGTAGGTCGTGTGCTCAGAGCTCACAGCATAGGAGAGGAAGGAATGGGCTCCATCCCAGGCAAGACCAGTGGGCCTGGCTGCCATGGCCGTGCTTGAAGTCTGTGCTGGGGGCTCTGGGCTCTCTGCTTCGGGAGAAATGCAAGCAGGGAGCACGGTGAGCTGAAGTGCATTTGGAAAGGCCACCCATGTGAGCAAGGAAAGCAGATTGACAAGGGGAGAGAATAGAGGCAGAGGGGACTGCTGCGAAGTTATTGCGAGTGTTTCGATGAATAATCTCAAGATGAAACCATGCGTTCAAGAGTAACTTGCCAAGTGTTATGTGCAGGATGTACTGAATTGGCTTACGGGAGGTGCTCAAAACATGTGCATGGAGTCAGCGTTGGTGTGTGGTGGGAAGCATGTTGGGGAAGAGAATGGATGGATCACCTGAAGTTTGGGTGATGGGTAGAAGAAGGGAAAGAGGGGAGCTGGTGGAGGTGTCAAAGTCCACAGAGTCCCAATGAGGACACCAGTGACATTAGTAAGAGCAAGTTAGTAGAGGAACAGGGCAGGGAGTCAAATTGCCATGCGCTGGGTCGGGAAGACCCAACACAATGACTTCTTAAAGGAGAGTGGGGACTGAGGGAGGAAGGCGGGCAGGACGGGGAGGAGGAAAAAGAGGAGGGGTTCACCACTGGTTGTCTTCCAAGTTTTCGTTCTCTCCTATCTTGCTTCCTAACAGAACTCCAATTTTGTTAAGGCTTCCACCCTACCCCAGTAAAACCTGTAGAACTCAGAATTACAGAGATGGATGCTGATTAATCTAACCAGTCTTGGCAATCCCATGCCTCTTGCCATTGATTGGCTCGGGCTTAAGTCCATCAATGGAGGGTGTTTCCCTGGTCACTGACTTATTGTCTAGGGATGGGGCCTTGATTTTATAATCCAATTTCAGTGATTAAGGACACGATTTTTCTGAATAAGAAAATATGTGGTCTTGGCTGCTGCTGGTGACTCTATAACCATCATGAGAGAAGCCAATATGAGGACACAGCTGAACCCTGATCCCAATATCCCCTGGAGAAGCCCTACGTCCAGGCTTCTCATTAACACGAGATGACACATTTTAAGGTTGTTCAAAACTCTTGAGTTGGGTTTTCTGTTACATACATCGGAAAGCATCATTGATGGAATCTGTTGATCTTATTTTATCTTAGGGATGGAGGATATTTAGGATTAGGAAGGAAACTTCAGAAAAGAGAAAGAGATTTGAAGACACAAAACAGAGAAAGAGGAGGGTTGGTGGGTCAAATCCTCAGGAAAAGTGGGAATGATAGCACTCAAGACCGTTGGCACAGGAGCTGGTGTGGAAAGGAATCGGCAAGCTTCTTCCTCATTGGAAGAAGGAAAAGAGGTAGGACAGCTGGCAGAGCGATCTCCAAGGACCCCTAGAACTCTCTGGCCTGCAACTGCTTCTCTTATGGTCAAGGCAGTGAGTGGTATCCATTGACAGAGTTAAAAACACCAAGTGACAAGTGCGGAGTAAAGAAAAATTGTTCCCCTGGAGTGGCAGAGGGGGAGCCTGACCCAGGCCTTGAAGGATGTGTAAAGCTGGGGTAAGGTGTGGAGGGGTATACTGTCAAGCATCTGTGATCTCAGTTAAATGCTGCATCCTGTGGAATGTGCTGGAAGGACAGGATGCGGCCAGTGCGGCTGCAGCATGGGGTTCAAGATGGGAAAGTCAGGTTGGAGTCAGATCCCAGAGGATTCCAGGTGCCAGTTTGGGGTCATTCACTTTAAAGCTTGGATCAGTGTTCGTCAAACTTGAGTACATATAAAAAAATTCTAGCTAACACTCAGTTTTGACTAAAATTGTTACTAATGTGGCTGGACTTGGTGGCTCAGCCTGTAATCCCAGCACTTTGGGAGGCCGGAGAGAGTGGATTACCTGAACCCACGGGTCCAAGACCGTAGCCCAGGCAACTTGGTGAGACCTTGTCTCTACAATAAATAAATAAAAATTAGCTGGGCGCGGTAGCGTGCACCTGTAGCATGGTAGTATACACCTAGTCCAGCTACTTGGAAGGCTGAGGCGGAAGAATCACTGGAGCCCAGCAGGTCGAAGCTGGAGTAGCTGTGAGTGTGCCACTGCAATCCAGCCTGGGTGACAGAGTGAGACTCCAACTCAAAAAAAGTTATTAATATAATAATACCTTAAAAAGTCCAGACATAAAGGTAAGTATATACTCTGTGATGTGGGCTGAGGAATGACTAGATAACTGGTCAAATGTTATTTCTGAGTGTGTCTGTGAGAGTGTTTCCAGAAGAGATTAACACTTGAATCAGTAGACTGAGCAAAGGTCTGCCGTCACCACAGTGGACAGGCACCATCTAATCGACTGAGGACCCGAAGAGAACAAAAAGGCAAAGGAAGAAGGAATTCTCTCTCTGTCTGAGCTGAGACATCTATCCATCCTCTCTTGCCCGTGACCCTGGCGCTCTCAGTTTTTGGGCCCTCAGACTCCGGTGTTTATACCAGCGCCCCGGCCCCTCCGGTTCTCAGGTCTTTGAGCTCCGACTAGGACTCACACCATTGGCTCCCCTGGTTCTCAGCTTGCAGATGGCAGCTTGGGGATTTGCTGGCCTCCTTAATCGCGTGAGCCAATTCCCACAACAAATCTCCTCCACGGTGTCTCTCTGTGTGTCCTGTCGGTTCTGTTTCTCTGGAGATCCTTTACTGGTACACACTCCTTTTGCCTGTCTCTCTTGTGTGAATCACAAAATCAAACCCGATTTACACATTAAATACCAAAAGGCATCGAGCTAATAAAATTCAGCGTTAAGTTTGCAGACTAGGCGACGTCGTTTTGCTGAAATTGAGTTGACGCTCACAAGGCAAATATAGCCTTGACTGTCACAGAGTGGCGTGCTGCCAAATTGGCTTTCCAGAAAACAAACACACACTTGCTGATTTCCATGGTGTGTACACTCTCCCAAGGATCCTGCCATCATTGCTGTCTTTAACAACTGGCTTTCCAAATCCCTGGAAAATGAACAGTAGGTCACTGAGCTGCTTCAGAGCACAGGACCATTTGGACGCCTCAGGTCCATTTTACTACGTGGAGTGGGGTAACTTGGTCGTGTAATTTCTCTCCTATTCCAGTTCCTGTGATATTTATGTTTGTATGAGGTATAGTGATGTAACATGATTTGACCTTTACTTAGAGGAATGCATCTTTTACATATTAAATTAGTCACTATTTTTTCCTTCAACTTAAGACAAAGGACAAGCCTTCCTCATGACCCAAATGATTCAGTTTCCAAATCTGTAGTGTGATGTTTTATACTAGCAGGGGATGTTGTTTGGCTTCTGGTTTTTAGATAACAAACACCAGGAGTTCAGAGAGTAAAGGACATTAGTCTTATTTAAAGAAAATTTGAATTTTATTCAATTCCTGAGTTCAAATAGGGAGTAACTGGACAACAGGAGATATCTGTGGTCCTACTTGGCTTCCCAAAACTTGTTAATTAAGGTAAACATTAGTTTTGAGTTATGGCAATATTCAGATGTGTAAGGGGATCTTCCAGATTATGCAGGATAGGCATATATTAAATTTTAGATTATTCTTAAAATTGAAGCACAGACTTGGGATTTTTTATCCACTAAGAATGCCTTTGGCTGCAGGTAACAGAAAACCCAGCCAAGAGCAGCATAAACCTTGAGTATTTATTGCTTATTTAATGAGAAGTCCAGATGCAGACACATTTCAGATTGGCCTGTGATAGTTAAGTTATATATTATTGTTATCATTTTTTCCCAGAGTGAAATGGGTCTCACAAGGCATGAGGGGACAGAACTAGTTCCAGGGTCTCACCCATTCCCCCTTGATTCCCTGTGAGGTGTGATGCTATTGCTGTTGTTGAAAATGACCGGAGCCGTGTGCAACCTCGGGTCTACAGGTGAGTGGTTCTGTTATCTAGACAACCCTGAGTGTCCAGAGCTGGACCAGCTCACTCAGTGATGGGTAGATGAGGAAAGATTTTCCACACAACCAAGCCTTTCAGGAGCAATCAGGAGACCACTCAGAGTTGGGGCTGGGGAAGGTGGTGGGGAGTGGTTGGTCTGACCCTGTGTGTGTCTGTGTTTTAGGGCAGAGCTGGGGGCTTGTGGTGACATCCATGTCATTGCTCTTACCCCGTTTGGGACATAGAGGGGCATGTTTCTATTTATTCACCTATAGAAACATAAGATGTAAATATGAGTTCTAAAGAAAGTAGGGCTTTTAGCAGGGGTTTTTCGGAGATTATGGTTTCTCCTTTGTTGCAAATATTAAGCCCATGTCTGGGAAGGTGACCACAAATCTGTGAGACCCTTCAAGTCTGCTTCCAGTGAAAAGAAAACATCATTCTACAGGTGTGTTGGGGGTTCTCAGGCCCAATGTGGGGCTCTCTCCAGGGATTTTCTTTTGATGTTTTTTTTGAAGCAGGGTTTTACTCTGTTGTCCAGGCTGGAGTCTAGTGGCATCATCACAACTCACTGCAGCCTCGACTTCCTGGGCTCAAGTGATCGTCCTGTGTCAGCCTCCTGAATAGCTGGGGACTATAGGTGCCTGCTACCATGCCCGGCTAATTTTTTGAGGTGTTTTTTTTTTTAAAATAGAAACAGGGTTCTCACTTTGTTGCCCAGGTTGATCTCAAACTCCTGGTCTCAAGCGATCCTCCTGCCTTGGCCTCCCAAAATGCTAGGATTACAAGCATGAGCCACAGTGCCTGACTTCCCCAGGGATTTCCACAGAGCTTTGCCATCTGAGCATGGTCTTGTTGAAGTCCGAGGCTGTGGGCCACCTTTGCGGCCTGTGGGTCACTGGAGGTAGCACAACAGAGGCTCCAGGAGCCCATTCCCTGGGAATAAGAAATTATGATGATGAGCCTGAGCCATTGGTTCTCACCTGCCTTGAGGAGACACTGCTCTCCTATGAGGGGACTTCTGGCTGAGTCATTCAGTCGCAGGGGGCCCCGGAACCAGAGAGTGTGGTAGAAGCTGCCACAACTTGGGAAGGATCCGGGGTGAAAAAAAAAGGAGCTCCTGGTGCTGGGACATACCTGGTCACTCAGGGCTGGGGCAGTGGAGACTTCATTGGCCAAGGAGTTAGGAGAAGTCCAGGCTAAGTCAGTTCCCCCTACAGAATCGCAGCAACTCGCACAGCGGCTGGCACACAACAGGTGCTCAGGAGTAATGTTTGCAAAATTGCACTGACCTGTAAAAAATGCCTGTCTACTTCTCTCCAAGGATTTTGGTGGAATGATATGTATGGAAATGTTTAGAATTAAAAAGCACTGTAGAATCTCAAGGTTTTACCATAGTCGTCCCAGGGAAGGAAGAAGGGAAGAAAGATCCTTTCCTGGGGAGCCACGGGACTGGGCATAATGCCAGGTGTTCCCGTGTAGCATCTCTGAGGTCTTACAGCAGTTATTCAAGCTCGGGGATATGATTCTCATTCCTGCAAGTGGGGTCATGGGGCCTCCGAGAGGTACAGTAACTTTCTCCAAGTCTCATGCCCTGGGAGAGCAGAGCTAGGGTTTGGGTCATTCTGCCTGAGGAAAAGCTGCTGTTTCCATGACCCTGGTCTCTTCGGGGATAGAACCAACCTGGGTAGGGATACCAAGAATTCAAAGCTGGGCATGGTGGTGCACACTTGTAACACCAGCTACTCAAGAGGTCAAGAAGGAGGATTGCTTGAGGCCAGGAGTTCAAGGCTACAGTGAGCTATGACTGCGCACCACTGTACTCCAGCCTGGGTGACAGAGCGAGACCATGTCTCTATAAATGATAAAGAATTAGCCAGGCTTGGTGGCACACACCTTGTGCCTGGGAGTTTGAGGCCAGCCTGGATAATAGAGACCTCATCTCCAGCCTGGGTGACAGAGTGAAACTCCAACTCAAAAAAAGAATCAGAATCTGGGGACCTGGGAAGGACCAGGTTCTACCTAGCTGAGATGGGCACAGACACTGAATGTGCCCACAAAGGCAGTTTCTCCAAGCCATGGCTCGTGTCTTCCTACTGCCCTCCCCCGCCTCCCGCTAGCCCAGTGCTGGACTGGGCCAGGCTAGCTGGGCAGCCTGGCTCCCTGCCCTGGTCACCCCTTCACTCCCACCCCCACCTGGCCCTTCCCATCACTTCCTCCTGCCTCTCCAGCTCCTGCTGAGTCCTGTCATTGGAGCCCCTAATCTAATAGGTTTGTCTCATTATTTTGATTAATCATATTAACTCATGTTAATTAAGAGAGAGATTTAAGCAGTGACAGAGGTTAATGGAATCAGCCCCTGTTCTTTTCTGGCTTTTGTTGGGGGCGCTGACAGCCATGGGGGGAAGAAGAGGGAGGAGAGGGAGGCGGAACATCAGCAGAGAACAGCCCGGGGAAAGCCCAGGGACGTGTGAGGCGGAGGGAGGGAGGGAGATCGAGGAAGTGATCAGTTACCGATCAGAGTCTCCTTCTAATTGGATGTCTGATTTTATTAATGATGGAATTTATAAAGGTCCTTAAGAAAAGAAAAGAATTTAGTCAGTTCAGCAGTTAACTGTGAAAATTAATGCAGAGGATATAAGTTAAAATGGTCATTTTATTTGTCTTTTTTTTTCCTGGTGATGGGGGATGGAACTGGGCTCATCACCTCTGAGGTCTTTTCCATTCTGGGTTCTCTTTATTTGGTGCAGAAGAAGCAGGGCCTCAATCTGACATTTTAGGGGTAAAACCACACGTATCGCTGTGAGGCCCCTTTCCAGGGGAGGAAGTGGAGGCTCAGAGATGTTTGGTCACTTGTCCCAAGCTTCACAGAGACCTAGGGCCCAGGGTTTCCACCAGACTCCAACTCCCAAGTCGGTGAGGCTCCAAATGACCACCATCCGCCAACTGTGTTCCTCACAATTGACTTCCACAGCTGGGAGAAACTTTTGGGACCAGAATCACCTCTGTCTGATCACAATGCCTCCAGTTCTAGAGAGGAGCTGTGACATCCCAGCCAGGCCTCATCAGAAGGGACTTTCACCTGGAGGACAGGGTAGGAAGGAGCAGCAGATGTGAGAGCACAGCTCCTGCCAGGCTGAGGTGTGAAGGAGGAGGCAGGGATTGGTGTGCCGTTGCGAGCAAAGGAATGTCTGCGGCTCCAAGAGCAGGACGAGACAAGAGAAGGATGCTTCTCTAGTGATTTCAGAGGGAGCGTGGCCCTGCCAACACCTTGATTTTGGACTTCTAGCCTCTAGTACTGCTAGAGGATACATTTTTGTTATTTTGAGTCACTTGGTGTGTGTTATTTTGTTCACAGAAAATGAATCCGCCTATGAAGGCTTAATGGGATCTCAAACTCCTTCATTTACTGACTGATGCTTCCTCAGCTTAGATTTGATCCCTATTAAAATGTAGATAGTAGCCAAGTGTGGACACTCACACTTTGGAGACCCAGCACTTTGGAAGGCTGAAGAGGGAGGATCGCTTGAGCCTAGGAGTTCAAGACCAACCCGGGCAACTTAGTGAGACGCTGTCTCCACAAAAGATAAAACAACCAGGTATGGTGGCATGTGTCTGTAGTCCCAGCTACTCTGGAGGCTGAGGTGGGAGGACTGCTTGAGCCCAGGAGTTTCTGACCAGCCTGGGCAATGTAGTGAGACTACATCTCTACAAAAAAGTTTTAAAAGTTAGCTAGGCAAGGTGGTGTGCACCTGTAGTTCCAGCTCCTAAGGAGGCTGAGGCAGGAGCACTACTTGAACCCAGGAGTTAGAGGCTGCAGTGAGCTATGATCGCACCACTGTAATCCAGCCTGGGTGACAATGAGACTATTTCTAAGAAAAAAAAAAAAGTGCAGAAAAGATTATTTAGGCTGTTGTCTGTCTTTTGAAAATAATTAGAAGGAGAGTATCATGTGCCTGGCACCACTCAGGGGTCTCATGGAGACCATGCAACGAGTGTCACCTTGAGCCAAGCTTGCCTGGGGCCACCCTTTCCACCATTGCTAGATCTTCTGGATCCCAAACCTGTGTCTCTTTTTTCTGGGCCAATAATTGCAGAATGCCTGTCCTGTGTGCTTTTCCCTCAGACCCTCAGGATGTGCATGATCTCTCCATGGCTTATAAACTAATTCTTACTAAGGTGTCAGTGGCTCCTTGAACTTTTTAATGAGAGAGCAATAGTCAGAAGCTGGCTAGGCAGATGGGGGCGGGGGAGGGGTCTCAAGGAGACTTAACACTTTTGGGAACACCCCCTGCACTATCTCCATTATATAATTGTTGGTGAAAATGTGGTTAATGTGGTTAAGAACATCCTCTCAAACCAGAATGTATGGCTAGAAGGGACTTTTTGCTACTTAAATGCAGGCACAGTAGCTTAACTAAACATCCTAACTTGACCATGGCTTATTATAACTCATTAACATATCGTTTGCATTGCAATTTTACACCTGCTAAGTGGGCTTTTGTGTGGTACTTATGGGTAATATTCAAGGTTGCTGGTTTAAGCTGACAGTGGAGGTCAAAACTCCTACAACACCATGACCTGTGCAAAGCTGCAGAGTCTGGCGGGGGATTTCACCGCTCCCCTGCTGCACTCATGGCAGACATTGCCAAGAGGTCTTCCACACCTCTCTGCTGAGTCTGGAGTGGCATCCACATTCAGCATTCCACTTCATCAGAACTGGTACTTCCAGATTTATTTATTCATTCTGTAAATGTTCATGAAGTGCCTACCTTGGTGTCAAGCCCTGGACATACAGTGGTGACCAACTCAGATCATCTTATACGCTGGCATAAACTTTTGGGGCCATTCCTGGTTTAGCGAGAAGACCACTTACCCAGAGTCAGAAATTCTACGACTTGGACAGTTTACTTGCCTGTTGTCGGTTTCCTCATCTGAGAAATGAGAAGGTTGAGCTAGACAACTTTTGTGACTCTCTCCATCTTTAAATTCAAAAGTCTTCACCTGAAAAGTGGACTGAGCCTGAGCCCGCGGGTTCGAGACCCGCCTGGGCAGGTGAGACCTCATCTGTACAATAAATCAAAAAATCAGCCGGGCGTGGTAGCGCGCGCCTGTAATTCCGGCTACTTGGAAGGCTGAGGCGGAAGGATCGCCAGAGCCCAGCAGGTCGAGGCTGCGGTGGCCGGGAGCGGCCACTGCACTCCAGTCTGGGCGACTGAGTGAGACTCCAACTCAAAAAAAAAGAAAAAAAGAAAAGTGGACTGAGGAACTAGCGTTTTAACTAACACCCAAATCTCTACTAGTTAGAACGCCAGGCAGATAGAGAGTGGTCATTTGAATAGGGAAGACATATGAGAACAGCAGAGGTCTTTGACAAAGACCCTCAATCACACCCAGACATGACAGGCCTTCCCACCTAGGGGTGAGCCCCCTGAATCAGCCAGGCAGCCCCCCTTGCCTGTCCTTGGAGATAAGGGATAGGCACATGAGGGAACATCATGTGTGAGGCAACCTTGTGAACAAATTAGTTCTTGATTTCAACAAAATGAACTGAGCAGGTAGAACTGGAGAAGGTACGGCTTAGCCACAGATTCTGTGAAAAAGACTTGGAACTGCAGGCAGTTCAGGGGCTGCTGCCATATGAAGCTGTTGGGATCTTAACCTGTGCTCATGAGAACTATGTCCTGGATAAAGAAAAGGAGGGTCATTGGTTCCACGATGCAATTCTGACCGTTCTGAGAATGTCATCTTCATTTCTGAATCCCACATTTTAAAAGAGAAGGGAAGGCTGGGAATTAGCAACTGGGTGCCTACGACAAACGCTTGTCACTTAAAGGCCATGGTTTCCTTTTAATCCCTCTAACAACTCAATGATGTCAACAGTTGCCCATCCCTTCCCCATTTTACATCAAGCCAGTCCTCCAGGTCTCTCACCCACTGGGTGGTGGAACCAGGACTGGAACTCAGATTCACCTGACTTCAGAGTTCGTGGTCTTTCTGTAGACAACCATGGCCTTGGGTAAGGGCGCAAAGTGGGAAGGAGTGTCAGTCTTAAGCCTGGTCTTGAAGAGGAGACAAGATAAGAGAGAGAGAGAGAGTTTGGGTTTTGCGTGTGTGTTGGGTGGGGGACATGCCAGGATGCCAGGGAGTAGAGGATTCGATATGAGATTCGAGGAAGCGTGTCTGGTGAGTGGGGGGTGAGAAGACTTGCATTATTTGTGCAGGTAGAGGCAGTAGACAAGGGTGGGCTGGTCTAGCCCAGATTACAGCAGGCTTAGAAGGTGGAGTCAAGGTCTATAGACTTTTCCACGTATGTCATAGGAAGGTTGAGACTGGATATTGCTTGGGGTTGAAGTGCCATGGTGAGGGATAGACTTCAGAAAGATAATTTGTTTTTTAATGAATTTTTATTGATATATCATAATTGTACATGTTTTGAGGGTACTTGTGATATTTTGGTATATGTGCACAACATATGTAATGACCAAATCAGGGTAATTGGACTATCCATCACCTATGACACTTATCTGTTCTTTGTGTTGGGCACATTGCAAATCTCTTACAGCTATTTTGAAATATACAATTAATTATTGTTAACTGTAATTTTCCTATGCACTATCATATACTAGAACTTTTCCTTCTATTTAGCTGTATTTCTGTACCCAATAACCAATGTCTCTTCGTTCTCCCTCAACCTTTCCTTCCCAGCCTCCGGTAACTACCATTCTACTACCTCAGGAGATCCACTAAGGAAGAGAGCTTGTTGATTTCATCTGTGATGGCAAGGTGGGTCAAAGAAGACCACTGTAAGGGCAGGCTAGGGTAAGCAGAAGATAATGTGATGGAAACAGACAAGATGATTAAGTTGCCTGTGTTTGCAGTCTTCTCTCCTTTCTTCACTTTCCAAGCAGGAATCATTCTTGCTTTAAACTGTTCATTATCTTTTAAATAAATAAAACAGAGTTCTGCATTTACCTAGATATTTATCATTTCTAGAAATCTTCACTCCTCTCTATAGTTCTGAGTGTCCACTTGATGTCATTTTCTTCAGCCTGTATGAATTCCTTTGACTTTTCTTGTAGTATAGGTAAACTCTTATTTGACTGAAAAGTCTTTATTTGTCCTTTATTTTTAAAGGTTATTTTCACTGGATATAGAATTCAAATTCTATGCTCATAATGTTTTTTTCTGTTAGCACTTTAGATATGCATACTATTGCCTTCTGACTTGCAGTGCTTTGGACAAGAAGTCTATAGTCATTCCTATCTTGTTCACCTATATGTGATAGATCTTTTTGGCTGCTTTTAAGAGTTTCTCTCTACTACTGGATTTTAAACATTTAACTGTGATATCCCCTAGTGTACTATTCACTGTGCTTATCCTGCTTGGGGTTTACTTAGCTTTTTTAATTTATAGGAATATAATTTCCATCAAATTTGGGAAATTTTCTTCAAATATGTTTCCCCCCCCTTCATTTCTGAGATTTCAATTACATGCATATTAGACTGAAGCTAATATTTTCCCACAAGTCACTAAGACTCTATATGTAATATGTGTGTGTATATTTTAGAATCTTTGCTCTTTAAAATTTTTTGAAAAACTTAAAATTATTTTAATTGATGCTTAATAGCTGTACATATTTTTACAGCACATGTGATAATTTGATATATTCACATAATCAAATCAGTATAACTGGGATATCCATCTACCTATAACCTTAAATATGTAAGAACCTTTCAAATTATTCTCTTTTAGCTAATCTGAAACGTACAAATGGGTTAATATCAGTTATAGTCACCCTATTGATCTATTGAACACCAAGTTGCATTATTTCTATTAATCTATTGATTGTATTTCTTCTGTTCAAGTGTATATTTGTACACTATTTGAAATGCAGGTTAGTACAGCTACTGCAAAGAACAGTACAGTGGCTCCTTAAAAAAACTAAAAATAGAACTACCATATGATTCAGCTATTCCACTACTAAGTGTGTGTATATATATATATATATATATATATTTTTTTTTTTTTTTTTTTTTTTTTTGAGTTGGAATCTCACTCTGTCGCCCAGACTGGAGTGCAGTGGCTGCACCACAGCCTTGACCTGTTGGGCTCCAGCGATCTTTCTGCCTCAGCCATCCAAGTAGCTGGAACTACAGGCGCACACTACCACGCCCGGCTCATTTTGATTTATTGTAGAGATGAGGTCTTGCCAAGTTGCCCAGGCGGGTCTCAAACCCGTGGGCTCAGGCAATTCACTCACCTCAGCTTCCCAAAGGCATGGGATTACAGGCTGAGCCACTGAGCCCGGCTTTTTAAAAAATTTTTTGAGTTGGACTCTCACTCTGTTGCCCAGGCTGAAGTGCAGTGGCACACTCATAGTCACTGTAGCCTTGAACTGCTGGGCTCAGGTGATCCTTCTGACTCAGCCTTCCAAGTAGCTGGAACCACAGACACGTGCCACCATGCCTGGCTAGTTTTTTTTTTATTTATTGTAGAGACAAGGTCTCACCAATTTGCCCAGGATGGTCTTGAACCTGTGGGCTCAGGCAATCCTCTCACTTCTGCCTCCCAAATTGCTAGGATTATAGGCATGAGCCACCATGCCCAGCTCTGGGTATATATTTTTTAAAAAGGAAATCAACATATCAAAGAGATATCCTGATATCTTCTCTTCCTTTCCCATCCTTAATTCCTACCCTTCCCAGATTCTGGTAACCACAAGTCTACTCTTTATCTTCATGAAATCTACTTTTTATAAGTGTCCACGTATGAGTGAGGACACAATATTTGTCTTTCTGTGCTTGGCTTATTTCACTTAGCATAATGACTTTCAGTTCCATCCCTGTTGCTGCAAATGGCAGGATTTCATTCCTTTTTCTGGCTTAATAATAGTCTGTTGTATATATACCACATTTTAAAAAAATCCATTCATTCATTGATAGACACTTAGGTTGATTCCATATTTTGTCTATTGTGACTAGTGCTGCAATAAACATGGGAGTGCAGATATGTCTTCAATAGATTGATTTCCTTTTTAAAAAATATCTACCTGGTAGAGGAATTGCTGGATCATATGGTTGTTCTATTTTTAGTTTTTTTTTAATTTTTAAGGAATCTCCATATTGTTCTCCACAGTAGCTGTTCTAATTTACATTTCCACCAACAGTTTATGGGAGTTCCCCTTTCTCTTCATCCTCATCAGCCTCTGTTATTCCCCATCTTTTTGATAAAAGTCACTCTAACTGGGGTGAGATGATCTCACATTGTGAGTTTGATTTATATTTCTCTGATGATTCATGATTTTTTTCATATACTTGTTGGCTATTTGTATGTCTTCTTTTGAAAAATATCTGTACAGATTCAGATCTTTTGCCCACTTTTATCAGATTATTAGTTTTTCTGTTTTTTGCTATTGAGTTGTTTGAGCTCCTTATAGATTCCGGTTATTAATCCCTGGTCAGATGGATAGTTTGCAAATGTTTTCTTTCATTTTGGATGTTATCTTTTGATTTTGCTGATTATTTACTTTGCTCTGCAGAAGCTTTTTGGTTTGATGGAATTCCATTTCTCTATTTTTGCTTTCATTGCCTGTGTTTTTGAGGTCATACTAAAAATATCTTTGCTCAGACCGATGTCCTAATGTGTTTCCCCAATGTTTTCTTCTACTAGTTTCATGGGATCAGGTCTTACATTTAAGACTTTCATCTATATTGCTTTGACTTTTGTGTATAGTGAGAGATAGGGGTCTAGTTTCATTCTTCTGCATGTAGTTATTCAGTTTTCCCAACACCATTTGTTGAAGAGACTGTCCTTTCCCCCATTGTATATTCTTGGTTCATTTGTTGAGAATGAGTTATCTGTAAATGTATGGATTTCTACTTGTTTTCTCTATTCATTGGTTTGTGTATCTGCTTTTATGCCGGTACCTAAATATACTAGCTTTGTAGTATATTTTGAAGTCAGGTAGTGTGATACTTTCAGCTGTGTTCTTTTTTGCTCAGGATTGCTTTGGCGTTTTCGGGGTTTTTTGTGACTCTACACAAATTTTAGGATTTTTTTTTTCTATTTTTGTGAAGAATGTCATGGTATTTCGATAGAGATTGTGTTGAATCTGTACCTTGCTTTAGGCAGGCAGTATTGTTAGTATTGCCATTTTAACAATGTTAAGTCTTTCAATCCATGAACATGGAATATCTTTCCATTTTGTGTCCTCTTCAATTTCTTTCATCAGTGTTTTATTGTTTTCCACATCTTTGGTCAAATTGCTTCCTAGATATTTTATATTCTTTGTAGCTATTTTAAATGGGATTGCTTTCTTGATTTTTTTTTTACCAGTTTGTTCACTGTTGATGTTTTTAACTGCTGATTTAAATGATTTTGTTTCCTGAAACTTTGCTGAATTTTTTGATCTCAGTTCTAGCAGTTTCCGGATGGAGTCATTGGGTTTTTTCTCTATATAAGATCATGTCTTCTATATACGAGGCCAATTTGACTTCTTCCTTTTAAATTTGGATGCCCTTTATTTCTTTCTCTTGGTCAATAATACTGGCAAGGACTTCCAGTATTATGACAAATAAAAATGGTGAAAGTACGCCTCCTTATCTTTTTCCATATCTTAGAGGGAATGACTTTTCATTCTTCCTCATTAGGAATGATATTGGCTGATATTGGGTTTACCATATATGGCCTTTCTTATTTGGGGATATGTTCCTTCTATATCATTTTGTTGAGGGTTTTTATTATAAAGAGATGTTAAATTTTATCAAATGATTTTTTGGCATCTATTAATATGCTCATATATTTTTTGTTCTTGATTCTGTTAATGTGATATATTATGTTTGATTTGCATATGTTGCAACCTCCTTTCATTTAGTGGTGGATGCTCTTTGGTGGTTGAATTTGGTTTGCTAGTGTTGTGTTGAGGATTTTTGCATCTATGTTCATCAGTGATATTGTTAAGTAGTTTTCTTTTTTTGCTGTGTCTTTGGTTTTGTTATCAGGGCAATGCTGTGGTCATAGAATGAGTCTGGAATTATTCACATCTCTTCAATGTTTTGAAGAGTTAGAGTAGAATTGGTATTTGTTATATTAAATGCTTGGTAGAATTTAGCAGTGAAGCTGTCAGACCCTGGGCTTTACTTTGATGGGAGACTTTTTATTATGGCTTGAATCTCATTACTCGTTATTGCTTGGTTGAGGTTTTTAATTGTTTTCATGGTTTAATCTTGGTACAGTGTGTTCAGGAATTTATTTGTTTGTTCTAGGTTTTCCATCTTGTTGGTGTATACTTATTTTTAATCGTCTCTAATGATTTTCTGTATTTCTATTGTCTCCATTGTTATGTCCCTTTTTTCATTTCTGATTTTATTTGTTTGGGACTTTTTTTTCTTAGTCTAGCTAAAGGTTTGTCAATTTTCTTTATCTTTTAAAAAACAACTGTTTATTTTGTTGATCTTTTGCATTGTTTTTGAAGTCTCAATTTCACTTATTTCTGCTCTGATCTTTATTAGTTTTCTCTCCTACTGTTATTGGGTTTGGTTTGTTCCTAGTTTTCTAGTTCCTTAAAGTACATCGTTAGAGTGTTCATCTGAAGTCTTCTATTTTTTTTTTTTTTTGATGTAAGCATTTATTGTTATAAACTTACCTCTTACTACTGCTTTGGCTGTATCCCATAGATTTTTGTATGTTTTATTTGTATTTGTTTCTAAAATTTTTAAAACTTCTTTTTAAATGTATCCATTGACTCATTAGTAATTCAGGAACATGTTTAATTTCCATGTGTTTTTGCTAGTTTCTGAGGTTCCTCTTATTGATTTCTAGTTTTATTCCATTGTGGTCAGAAAAGGGACTTGACATGATTTCTACTTTTTTGAATTTGTTGAGACTTGTTTTGGGGCCTAGCATATGGTCTATTCTAGAGAATGTTCCATGTGCTGATTGAAAGAATGTGTATTTTGCAGCAGTTGGGCGAAATGTTCTATAAATGTCAGTCAGGCCTGTTTAGTCTAATATGTAGCTTAACTCTGATGTTCCTTGGTTGATTTTCTGCCTAGATGATCTGTCCATACTGAGAGATGAATACTGTTATATTTCAGTCTACCTCTGCCTTTAGATCTATGAATGTTTTCTATATATACTTGAGTGCTCTGGTGTTGAATGCATAGACATTTGTAATTGTTACATATTCTTGCTGCCCTGACCCTTTTATCATTATATAAGGGGCATTATGTCATTGCATATATTCTTGATCTCATTTAACAGTCTTTGATTTATAGTCTATTTTATCCAACGTAAGTATATTGCCTTTTCTCCTCTTTTTTGGTTTCCACTTGTGTGGAATTTTTTTTCCATCCTTCACTTTCAGTCTATATGTGTGTCTGTATGTGAGGTGGGTTTCTTGTAGGCAGCATGTAGTTGGGTCTTGTTTCTTTATCCATCTAGCCACTCTGTATCTACTTCTGTCATTTTTGGTTTGTTTTATGGTTGTTTTGTAACTCCTCTCTTCTTTTCCTTTCTTTTGTATTGTCAGTCTTTGTGGCTAGGTGATTTTTTTCTGGTATTTGTTTTAATTAATTGCTTTTTTATTTTTACCATATCTGTTACAGGTCTTTGCATAGTGGTTACCATGAAGCTTATTAAAAACATCTTAATTAGCCGGGCGTGGTGGTGCGCACCTGTAGTTCCAGCTACTTGGAAGGCTGAGGCGGAAGGATCGCTGGAGCCCAGCAGGTCGAGGCTGCGGTGGCTGAGAGTGGCCACTGTACTCCAGTCTGGGTGACATAGTGAAACTTCAACTCAAAAACAAAAAAAACCCCCAAAAAGCAAAAACATCTTATAGGTGAAAAGACAAGTTATTTTAAAGAGAGGACAACTTATCTTAGATTACAAAAAAAGAATAAAAATGAAGAAAAAAAACTAAAAGCAAAACATCGAGGCTGGGCATGGTAGCTCATACCTGTAATCCAGTTCTTTGGGAGACTGAGGTGGGAGAACTGCTTGAGCCCAGAAGTTTGAAACCAGCCTGGGTAACATAGTGAGACCTTGTCACCACAAAAATTAAAAAATTAGCTGGGTGTGGTGGTGCACGCTTGTAGTTCCAGTTACTTGGTAGACTGAGATGGAAGGATTGCCTGCGTGCAGGAGGTGAAGGCTGTGGTGAGCTGTGATCATGCCACTGCACTCCAGCCTGGGTGACAGAGTGAGACCCTGACTCAAAGCAAACAAACGAACAATCTACCTATTTTGAATCAGAATCTCACTCTGTCACCCAGGTTGGAGTGCAGTGGCACCATCACAGCTACAGCAGCCTCCACTTCCTGGGCTCAGATGATCCTTCTGCCTCAACCTCCCAAGTAACTGGAACTACAGGTGCACGTCACCATGCCCAGCTCATTTTTTGATTTATTGTAGAGACGAAGTCTCACCAAGTTGCCCAGACTGGTCTCAAACTCCTAGGCTCAAGCAATCCTCTTGCCTCAGCCTCACAAAGTGCTGGAATTGCAGATGTGAATCACCACGCCTGGCCTCCATTCTATACTTAACTCCATTGCTCCCTTATTTTGACTTTAGGCTGTCTCAGTTTACATACTTTTATATAGCTTATCTTTTAACAGGTTGCTATAACTATTATTGTTTTTGATAGTTTTGCCTTTTTTAGATTGGGAAATATAGTTTATTTAGAAAGTAAATGCGTGTGTGTGTGTGTGTGAGAGAGAGAGAGAGAGAGAGAGAGAGAGAGAGAGAAAGATTGATTCACCTTCCCAAGGTAGGGGAGGGGGCCAAAGCCTAGGAAACATGACCTGGCCATAACTCAAAGGGCCATGTGGCCAGATCAGAGTTTAGTGAAGCAATGGCCTATAGTTTTGACTTTTAGACATCATATTAGAGTTATGAATGGATTGTACACCACAATTACACTATGGGGGTATTTGTGGAAGTCTTTGTACTTAGTTTTACCCATAGATTTTATAATTTCAAATGTTTTCTTTTTGCAAATTAGTGGATTTTTTAAAATTTCAGATTTAAGAACTCTCTTTAGCATTTCTTGTAAGACAAGTCTGGTGGTGGTGAATTCTCTTAGCTTTTATTTGACTGGGAAAGACTTAATCTTTTTTCTATATAGAGGAATAAAGTATTGTTGGATAAAGTATTATTGCATGGCAGTTGTCTTCTTTCACTCCCTCTTGGCCTGTATAGTTTCTGTTGAGAAATCTGTTGCCAGACAAATTGGATTTCCTTTATATATTATTTACTTCTTTTTTCTTGCTACTTTTATGATCCTCTTTTTGTCCTTGATCTTTGAGATTTTCATTATTATATACCTTGAGGCAGTCTTATTTGGGTTGAATCTGTTTGGTGTTCTCTGACCTTTCTGTATCTGGATATTTATGTTTATCTCTAGTTTTGGAAAGTTTTCTGTTGTTATGTCTTTGAATAAGTTTTCTACCTCTTGCTCTTGGTCGGTTCCCTTTTGAACACCAATAATCCTCAGATTTGGTCTTCTGAGGTAATTTTCTGTATCTTGTAGGTGATCTTTGTTCCTTTTAATTTTTTTTTACTTTTTTCTCCTCTGACTGTGTAATTTCAAGTAGTCTGTCATTGCACTCACTGATTCATTCCTCTGCTTGATCCATTCTGCTGCTGAGTGATTCCAATGAATTTTCAGTTCAGCAAATGTATCTCAGTTTCAAGATTTCTGTTTAACTTTTTAAATTATTTAAAATCTCTTTGTTAAATTTCTCTGATAAATTTCTAAATTGTTTTTCTGTGTTATCTTGGAGAGTACCAAGTTTCCTTAAAACTGTTATTTTGAATGCTTGGTCAGAGAGTTCATGTATTGCTATCTTGTGGGTCAGTCATTGGCTCCTTGCTTTGTTCATTTGGGAAGGTCATAGTTCCCTGTTTGCTGTTGTTTTCTGGGGATGCATATCTATATCTTTGTGTTGAGTTAGCTATTTATTCTAGTCTTCTCTCTCTCTTTTTTTTTTTTTTGTTTATATAGAGTATGTTTGCTTAGATTCTTAATAAAACTTACCTGTTGAATTTCTTTTATTTTTTCTGCTAGGTCATTGACTCCTCTGCAGCACCAAAAAACATCTTAAACCCAGGTTTTCCTTGGCTCTGGCAGCTGATCAGAGTGTTTCCCATCCTGAAATGGGTGGGTTGCAGAAGGGATATACCAGAGGTGTGGAAAGGCTGGCTAGGAGCTCATGCCCTGGGGACCTGTGGGACGGTATAGTACTACTGAACAGCCACTCTAATTTAACATTTTGGGGGGTCAAATTACAAAGCAGAGTTTCAAGGACTGAGGATGGTAACCCTGCTTCCTCCTTTGTCTCTGGCTATCTTCAGGGATTTGTCTTCCTTCTAGCACTCACAATACTTCTTATGAGTTGAAGCATAAATAGGTCTCCTACCTGAGATGATGGGGGAGCTGGTAGCCACCTTGCTCTCACCTTTTCCAGCATAGAAGCCATGAGTCGGGAAACTTTATACACACCTGGTTGTAGGAGGAGGAATGTCAAGATATGGAAATTCTATTCTCTTACCATCTGCTAAGAGTTTTTTCCATGTATTTCTTTTTCCACATCCTTCATTTATCTTCTTATTATGGTCATGTTTTCCTTTAAATATTTGAGGATATTTATAATATATATTTATAAGTTATTTTAAATTTCTTTTCTGTTTATATGTTATCTCTTTATTTTTGAGTTTGTTTCTTTTTTTTAATCAATATTTTTTATTATGATATTGTGGGGTACAGTTAAGGGTTAGGTATACAAATATGCTTCGTTCAGGCACCCTTGTTGATAAAGGTGTCTCCCCGTCCCCAGACAGATATTTACTACCATTAATCCCATCTTCCTTCCCCTCCCCCCCATAGTTTCCCACCACTGTCAGTCATTTTCTTATAGTATTATGTTGGATGTTCAAGGTCCACTATGTAAGTGATACTCAGATCTTTGTCTCTGTGAGAGATCACTCAGTATTATAGACTCTAGTTCCATCCAGGTTGCTGCAAAATTCATGGTTTTTTTTCTTTTTTATGGCTGCATAGTATTCCATTGTGTATATGTACCACATTTTTTTAATCCAGTCCTCTTTTGATGGACAGCATGGTTGCTTCCAGGTTCTTGCTATTGTGAACAATGCTGTGATAAACATACATGTGCAGGTATCTTTTTTGTAGAGTGTTTGAGTTTTTCAGGGTATATTCCCATTAGTGGGATTGCGGGGTCATATAGGAGGTCAATATTTAGAGCTTTTAGAAATCGCCATACTGTTTTCCACAGAAGTTGCATTAGTTTGCACCCCCACCAACAGTGTAGAAGTGTTCCCTTTTCGCCACACCCTCTCCAGCAGCTGTTATTTTTTGAGTTATTGATAATTGCCATTCTGACTGGAGTTAGTTGGTATCTCAGTGTGGTTTTGATTTGCATCTCCCTGATGATTTATGAGGTTGAACATTTTTTCATGTGTCTGTTGGCTGCTCGGATGTCTTCTTTCATGAAGTGTCTGTTCATATCTTTTGCCCATTTTATAATGGGGTTATTTGTTTTTTTCTTTTCAGCACGTTTGAGTTCCTTGTAAATCCAAGATGTTAAGCCTTTGTCAGACCTTGATTTGGCAAATACTTTTTCCCAGTCTGTAGGCTGTCTCCCTGCTCTCTTGATGGTTTCTTTGGTTTTGCAGAAGCTTGTCAGTTTACTGAGGTCCCACTTGACTATCTTATCTCTTATGGCCTGTGGGTTTCGAATTTTGTTCAGGAATTGGATGCCAGTTCCAATTTCCATGAGGGTATGTCCTGCATTTTCTAAGATTCTTATGGTTTGAGGTTTTACATTTAGGTCTCTGATCCATTTGGAGTTAATTTTTGTGTATGGGGATAAATAGGGGTCCTGTTTCAATCTTCTGCATGTGGTCAGTCAGTTTTCCCAGCACCATTTACTGAATAGGTTCTCCTATCCCCAGTGGTAGGTGGTGGAGGCTTTGTCGAAGATGAGTTGGTTGAGAAATTGAGGTTTTGCTTCTGGAATCCCAGTTCTATTCCATTAGTCTGTATGCCTGTTCCTGTACCAATACCAAGCTGTTTTGATTATTGTAGCTTTATAGTAAAGTTTGAAGTCTGGTATTGTGATACCACCTGCTTTGTTTTTTTTGCTGAGGATTGTTCTGGCTATTCTTGGTCATTTGTGTTTCCATTTGAATTCCTGTGTTGTTTTTTCTAGGTCTGAGAAGAATGTTGCTGGTAATTTGATAGGTATTGCATTGAATCTGTAGATTGCCTTAGGTAAGATGGACATCTTCACAATGTTGATTCTTCCAATCCATGAGCATGGGATATTTTTCCACTTGTTTGTGTCATCTTTGATTTCTTTGAGCAGTGTTTTGTAGTTTTCATTGTAAAGGTCTTTCACGTTTCTGGTTAGGAAGATGCCAAGGTATTTCATTTTTTTCGTGTGGTATTTCATTTTCTTTGTGAATGGAATTGTGCTTTTTATTTGGGTTTCTCTTTGTTTATTATTGGTGTAAAGAAATGTGATTGCCTTTTGCACATTTATTTTTTTTATTTTTATTTATTTTTTATTAATCAATATTTTTTATTATGGTTTTGTGGGGTACAATTAAGGGTTAGGTGTACAATTACGTTTCATTCAGGCACCCTGTTGATATGAGGTGTTTTCCCATCCCCAGAGAGATATTTGCTACTCTTAATCCCACCCCCCCCATAGTTTCCCAGTACTGTCAGTCATTTTCTTACAGTATTACATTGGATGTTCAAGGTCCATTATATGAGTGAGAACATGTGATACTCGGATCTTTGTTTCTGTTAGAGGTCACTCAGTATTGTAGACTCTAGTTCCATCCAGGTTGCTGTGAAATTCATGATTTTGTTCTTTTTTATGGCTGCATAGTATTCCATCATGTATATGTACCACATTTTTTTAATCCAGTCCTCTTTTGATGGGCAGCATGGTTGTTTCCAGGTTCTTGCTATTGTGAACAATGCTGCGATAAACATATGTGTGCAGGTATCTTTTTTATAGAGTGATTTGAGGTCTTCAGGGTATATTCCCAGCAGGGGGATTGCAGGGTCATATGGAAGGTCAATTTTTAGAGCTTTTAGGAATCGCCACACTGCTTTCTACAGAGGTTGCACTAGTTTACACTCCCACCAACAGTGTAGAAGTGTTCCCTTTTCACCACACCCTCTCCAGCAGCTGTTATTTTTGAGTTGTTGATAATTGCCATTCTGACTGGAGTTAGGTGGTATCTCAGTGTGTTTTGATTTGCATCTCCCTGATGATTAGTGAGGTCGAGCATTTCTTCATGTGTTTGTTGGCTGCTTGGATGTCTTCTTTTGTGAAGTGTCTGTTCATATCTTTTGCCCATTTTATAATGGGGTTGCTTGTTTTCTTTTTTTCAGTACGTTTCATTCTTTGTAGATCCAGGATGTTAAGCCTTTGTCAGACCTAGAGTTGGCAAATACTTTTTCCCAGTCTGTAGGCTGTCTCCCTGCTCTCTTGATGGTTTCTTTGGCTTTGCAGAAGTTAGTCAGTTTAGTGAGGTCCCACTTGTCTATCTTCTCTCTTATGACCTGTGGGTTTCGGGTTTTGTACAGGAATTGGATGCCAGTTCCGATTTTTAAGGTTCTTATGGTTTGAGGTTTTACATTTAGGTCTCTGATCCATTTGGAGTTAACCCTTGTGCATGGGGATAGATAGGGGTCCTGTTTCAATCTTCTGCATGTGGTCAGTCAGTTTTCCCAGCACCATTTACTGAATAGGTTCTCCTCTCCCCAGTGGTAGGTGGTGGGGGCTTTGTCGAAGATGAGTTGGTTGAGAAATTGAGGTTTTGCTTCTGGAATCTCAATTCTGTTCCATTGATCTATATGCCTGTTCCTGTACCAATACCAAGCTGTTTTGATGATTGTAGCTTTATAGCAAAGTTTGAAGTCTGGTATTGTGATACCATCTGCTATGGTTTTTTTTTGCTGAGGATTGTTCTGGCTATTCTTGGACGTTTGTGTTTCCATTTGAATTCCTGTGTTGTTTTTTCTAGGTCTGAGAAGAATGTTGTTGGTAATTTAATGGGTATTGATTTGAATTTGTAGATTGCCTTAGGTAAGATGGACATCTTCACAATGTTGATTCTTCCAATCCATGAGCATGGGATATTTTTCCACTTGTTCGTGTCAGCTTTGATTTCTTTGAGCAGTGTTTTGTAATTTTCATTGTAAAGGTCTTTCACGTCTCTGGTTTGGAAGATGCCAAGGTATTACATTTTTTGTGTGGCTATTGTGAATGGAATTGTGTTTTTTGGGGGGGGTTTCTGTTTGTTTATTATTGGTGTAGAGAAATGCGATTGTCTTTTGTACATTTATTTTGTATCCTGAGACTTTGCCAAAGGCTTTTATCAATGTAAGGAGGCTTTTGACAGATTCTCTTGGGTTTTCAAGGTACACAATCATATCATCTGCATAGAGAGATGACTTGACTTCCTCTTTTCCTATTTGAATACCTCTGATTGCCTCCTCTTCTCTGATTGCTTTAGCCAGTACTTCCAATACTATGTTGAACAGGAGGGGTGAGAGTGGGCATCCTTGTCTAGTTCCAGTTTTCAGGGGAATTGTTCAATTTTGTCCATTTAGGAGTATGCTGGCTGTGGGTTTCTCATAGATGGCTTTTACTATTTTGAGGTATGTTCCCCGTATGCCTAGATGTTCAAGGGTTTTTATCAAGAAGGGGTGCTGGATTTTATCAAAAGCTGTTTCTGCATCTAATGATATGATCATGTGGTTTTTGTTTTGACATCTGTTGATGTACTTAATTACATTTATGGTTTTACAAATGTTGAACCAGACTTGCATCCTAGGAATGAAGCCTACTTGGTCATGGTGGATGATTTTTGAGATGCATTGCTGAATCCGGTTTGCTAGGATCTTGTGAGAATTTTAGCATCTATGTTCATCAGAGATATTGGCCTGCAGTTCTCTTTCTTTGTTGGGTCTTTACCTGACTTGGGTATCAATGTGATGTTGGCTTCGTAAAATGATTTGGGGAGAGTTCCATCTTTTTCAATCACCTGGAATACCTTCAGTAGGATTGGTATCAGCTCCTCCTTGAATGTCATGTCGAATTCTGCTGGAAAGCCATCTGGACCAGGGCTTTTTTTTGTAGGAAGTTTTCTTATTATGTAGTCGATTTCCTTGATTGGTCTATTTAGGGTCTCAATTTCTTCTTGTTCCAACCTAGGTAGGTTGTGTGATGTCAGAAAGTCCTCCATTTCCTTAAGGGTTTCAAGTTTGTTTCCATAGAAGTGTACATAGTAGTCTCTAATGATCTTTTGTATTTCTTCAGGGTCAGATGTGACTTCATCTTTTGTGTTTCTGATTGTGCTTATTTGGTTTTTTTCTCGTTTTTTCTTGGTCAGTCTAGCTAGGGGATCATCGATCTTGTTTATCCTTTCGAAGAACCAGCTTTTTGTTTCATTGATTTTTTTGTATTATCTTTTTGTCTTCTATATCCTGGATTTGGGCTTTTATTTTGGTGATCTGGATTCTTCTGCTGAAATTAGGGTTTTTGTGGTCTTGCTTTTCCAGCTTCTTTAGGTGGCTTGTTAGGTTGTGAATTTCTGTTCCTTCCATTTTCTTCATGTGTGTTTGTAGGGATATAAATTCCCCTCTTACTACAGCTTTCAGGGCATCCCAGAGATTTTGGTAAGATGTTTCTTCATTTTCATTTGTTTCCAGGTATCTTTTGATCCCTGTTTTGATTTCGTCGTTGACCCAGGAGTTGTTTAGCATCATGCTGTTTAGTGTCCATGTCTTTGTGGGTTTTGGGGGGACTTTGTTGGTGTCAATGTTTATTTTTATTCCACTGTGGTCCGAGAAGGTGCTTGGTAGAATTTTGGTCCTTTTAAATTTGCTTATGCTTGATTTATGGCCGAGTATGTGGTCGATCTTAGAATATGTTCCATGTGGTGATGAGTAGAATGTGTATTCTGTGGTCTTTGGATGGAGTGTTCTGTAGGTATCAATTAAGTCCATTTGGTCCAAAGTCACATTGAGGTTCTGGATCTCCTTGCTGACTTTTTGTCCTGATGATCTGTCTAGGGTTGTGAGTGGGGTATTAAAGTCCCCAATTATGATAGTGTTAGAGTCAATATCTTTCTTTAGTTTTCCAAGAAGTTGCTTTATGAAAGTTGGCGCACCTATGTTGGGTGCATATATGTTTAGGATAGATATTTCTTGTTGATGGATTGAGCCTTTTATCATTATGTAGTGGCCTTCTGTATCTTTTTTGATTTTTAATAGCTTGAAGGGTATTTTGTCTGAAATTAAGATCGCTACTCCTCCTTTCTTTTGTATTCCGTTCACCTGAAAGTTTGTTTTCCATCCTCTAACTTCGAGTCTGTGGGTGTCCTTTCTAGTGAGGTGAGTCTCTTGAAGGCAATAGATTGTTGCCTGATGATATTTTATCCATTTTGCCATTCTATGTCTTTTCAGTGGTGCATTTAATCCATTCACATTTAGGCTAATAATTGAAATGCAAGAGTTGATCCTTGTCATAAGGTTCTTACAGAGTTGTTCCTGTTTGTTTGGGTTTTGGAGTTGGTTCATGTGTGTTTTTAATCTTTTGCCTGTACTCTTGTGAAGAATGCTGTTGTTCTTTTTTCTTTTTCTTCTGTGTTCAGTACTTAAGTGTTTCTTGTAGAGGTGGTCTGGTGGCAGCGTAGGTTCTTAGGGATTGGATATCTGGAAAAGATTTCAATTCTCCCTCACTAATGAAGCTTAGTTTGGCTGGGTAGGTTATTCTTGGTTGAAATTGTTTCTCTTTTAGAACTTTGAAGATAGGGCTCCAGGCTCTCCTGGCCTGAAGTGTTTCTGTGGATAAATCTGCTGCTATTTTAATTGGTTTTCCCTGGTAGGTAGTCTGGCCTTTTTCTCTTGCTTCCTTTAGGATCTTTCCTTTTATAGCTACTTTGTTTAGGTGAACTATTATGTGTCTGGGAGTTGGTCTTCTCATTTGTTGTCTTGCAGGGGTTCTCTGAATCTCTTGTGTTTGAATTTTTTCATCTTTAATGAGATGAGGGAAGTTTTCTTGAATGATTTCACGAAATGTTTGTTCCAGTGTGGCTTCTGTTTCTCTCTCTGCCTCAGGAAGCCCAATTACTCTTAGGTTTGGTCTCTTGAAGTGATCATTCATATCTTGCAGGTTTTGTTCTGTCTTTTTGAGCTTCTTTTCTATGCTTTTGACAGTTTGGGTTAGTTCTGTGTTTTGGTCTTCGAGCTCTGAGATTCTTTCTTCTGCTTGGCTGATTCTGCTTTCCATGCTTATTAGTCTGTTGCTCATTTCCATCACAGTATTCTTTACTGCTGTCATTTCTGACATCAGCCCCTTCCTATTTTCCTCTTGTCTCTCCTCAATTTTTTAAATTCTCTCCATTAATGTCTTGATGTCTGGGTTTGTTGCATGTAACCAGTCATTCTGGGGGCTCTTCATTGTTTGTGTTCCAGAATCTGTTTTCTCAGTGTCTGATTTCCCAGGGGTCTGTGTGAGACCTATATTCTTCTTTTAGTTTTTCTTCATTTGTGCGGTTTTCCCCCCTCCCTACTTTTTCTTTCCCTCCACGTCACCGTCTTCTTTAATTCTGTTATTCAGGGGTAAAGGGATTGGTTTTACTTCTGTTTGTTCAATCTCCTATTCTTTATGTATGTCCTCTTACTTTGTTCAATTCTGGAGTTGCACTGTAGGTTGGAGGTGGTCCCTTTTGCAGTTTTGAGATTTACTTAAGGGAGAGCTGTGATTCAAAATCTATCTGCAGGTCCTGGTATTCACTGACAGGTGTGTGGATAATGTGGAACCCACTTCCAACTGCCCTGGAATCTGTCCGTGCAGTGGGGCTATAGGTTTACTCCCTGAAATAAAAATGTGGTTAGCAGAGGGGAGAGAATGGAGCAGATAGTGGGTTGAAGAGGGGAGTGGAGAGATAGAGGAGTAAGGGGGGAAACAAACGAGTGTGCCAACAAATTGAGAGAGAGGCCTATACGGAAACAGATAAAAACAATAGACCACAGGTACAGATGAACCAACTCTCATACAAAAAATACAAAATAAAAATAAAACATATAGTGATGCTAACATACAAGCTAACCAACCACCTTGTTAGTGTACTGTTCCTCTATACAAAGATATGGTTTACAGAGAGAAGAAAAGAGAAGAAAGGAAAAGGAAAAAAGAAAAAAGGGAACAATACAGTAGGAATAGAATCAAGTCATTAAACTAATAGAATCAATGAAGCACACTCTGAGACATTTCGTTTAAGTCCAATGTCCTTTCAGGTCTGATTTCTAGTTTTCCTTTCAAGCTGGTAAATTAGTTTGCAGTTAGGGTCAGTTGCCCCTGGTCTGCTGTGAAGGACAGTTCAGATTACCCTCCGTTCAGCACTCTGGTCTGTGTCTTTATCAAGCTTGTTTCTCCTGTTTCGGTGTTGTTACCTTGAATCTCCAGCAGGTGGTGGTATCTCAGCTGCTCACCCCAGAGGGGGTGGGGCCGGACAGGAACAAGATGGCTGCCTGCCTCAGGGCAGGCAACAGGAGCCTTACAGCGGGCAGGCAGGACAGTCTCGGTTGCAGGAGAGGTGGCAGCGATCCCAGCAGATCTTCCCTAAAGGGGTTTGATGTGGATTGCCTTGGGCCCGGGTGATGTGATGTGCTACGGACGTCACGGAGGCTGTGGGAGTGGCGGCGGCGGCAGCAGCGGCAGCGGGGGGAGGGGCTGCGGCAGCGGCACCATTTGTGCCGCAGTGACTGTCTAGTCCATTGTGATGTCCCAGTGGTGGCAATGGTCGAGCTCCATATGAAGAGCAGGCTGCGATGTTAGGGTCCACAGCCCCCTGGGGCGAGAGTCAGAGACCCACTGGAGATCTCCTTTGCAGAGGGCTTCAGAGACCGGGTTGCCCCGTCACCATCTTGCTGCTTCCCGCACATTTATTTTATATACTGAGACTTTGCCAAAGCCCTTTATCAGTATAAGGAGGTTTTTGACAGATTCTCTTGGGTTTTCAAGGTACACAATTATGTCATCTGCAAAGAGAGATAACTTGACTTCCTCTTTTCCTATTTGAATACCCCTGATTGCCTTCTCTTCTCTGATTGCTCTAGCCAGGACTTCCAATACTATATTGAACAGGAGGGGTGAGAGTGGGCATCCTTGTCTTGTTCCAGTTTTCAGGGGAAATGGTTCCAGTTTTTGTCCATTTAGGAGTATGCTGGCTGTGGGTTTCTTGTAGATGGCTTTTACTATTTTGAGGTATGTTCCCCATATGCCTAGATGTTCAAGGGTTTTTATCAAGAAGGGGTGCTGGATTTTATCAAAAGCTTTTTCTGCCTCTAATGATATAATCATGTGGTTTTTGTTTTGACATCTGTTGAGGTATTTAATTACATTTATGGTTTTACGAATGTTGAACCAGCCTTGCATCCCAGGGATGAAGCCCACTTGGTCATGATGGATGATTTTTGAGATGTGTTGTTGAATCTGGTTCGCTAGGATCTTGTTGAGAACTTTAGCATCGATGTTCATCAAAGATATTGGCCTGTAGTTCTCTTTCTTTGTTGGGTCTTTACCTGGCTTGGGTATCAATGTGATGTTAGCTTCGTAAAATGATTTGGGGAGAGTTCCATCTTTCTCAATCACCTGGAATACCTTCAGTAGGATTGGTACAAGCTCCTCCTTAAATGTCTTATAGAATTCTGCTGGAAAGCCATCTGGTCCAGGGCTTTTTTTATAGGTAGTTTTCTTATTACATAGTCAATTTCCTTGATTGTTATTGGTCTATTTAGGGTCTCAATTTCTTCTGTTTCAACCTAGGCAGGTTGTGTTATGACAGAAAGTCCTCCATTTCCGAAAGGTTCTCAAGTTTGTTTCCATACAAGTGTACATAGTAGTCTCTAATGATCTTTTGTATTTCTTCAGGATCAGATGTGACTTCATCTTTTGTGTTTCTGATTGTGTTTATTTGGGCTTTTTCTCTTTTTTTCTTGGTCAGTCTAGTGAGTTTGTTTCTATGGCCTTTTCTCTCTTCTGATTATTGGTCTCATTCTTGCTTCATTGAATGTCTAGTAATTTTTGAATTGGTGCTAGACATTTCAAATACATTATTAAGTGTATGGTCTTTTTTGGCCTTTTTTTTTTTTTGAGTCAGAGTCTCACTCTGTCACCCAGACTGGAGTGCAGTGGCCGCTCCTGGCCACCGCAGCCTCAACCTGCTGGGCTCTGGCAATCCTTCCACCTCAGCCAGAATTACAGGCATGTGCTACCATGCCTGGCTGATTTTTTAAAAATTTATTTATTGTAGAGATGAGGTCTCACTGCCCAGGTGGGTCTCAACCCATGGGCTCAGGCAATCCACTCACCTCAGCCTCCCAAAGGTGTGGGATTACAGGCTGAGCCACCGAGCCCGGCTTGGCCTTCTTTTTAAAAGAAAAAGAACTTGTTGTGGCAGATTGCCACATTTCTTATGAATCAACTTGATCCTTTTTAGGCTTCTTTTGAAGCTTTGTTAGGCTGAGTCTAGAGTAGCCTTTACTCTAGGGTTGGTTTAGCCATATTATTAAGGTATTGTCCTTATGGGATCTTTACATAATGTCCTTGGTTTTCAGCAAGGTCTCTGTAGTCTGGATAGTTGGGAACTGATACCTCACTATCTTTTGTGATCAACAGTCTCAAGGAGGACTCTAAAGGAGATTTTTGGTGTTCTTTCTCTGCATATTTCCCTTATCTTTGGCACCCTGCCCTTCAAATTCTAGCTACCTCAGCCTCTTTCAACTCCAATCTGTTTCCTAAATTCAACAATATTGCTTTCTTTGTTTTGGTTCTCTCTGTCCCCACTCTGTGGTTTGAAAAATAACTTCAAGCAGAAAACTGGAGTAATTGTTTCCTTTTTCAGTATTGTACAGTCTATTATCGAAAGTCTGAAGCATGCTGTTTCATATATTTAAAAAATTTTAACTTGTGTTTAGAAGAAGGACGAGTTTTGTGTAAGTTACTTCCTTGTGTCATCAGGTCTTTGAGTCTGCTTTCATCATCTGTAAAATTAGTATGACCACAACTAACCTCAGAGAGTTGTTGTGAAGCTTAGAGCTTCCCTGTCCCTATATGAATGCTCCTGACTTCCTAAAACTGTCCACAGTCGGCCCTGCAGCTTGAGTTCCCCTTCTTGAGAGACTGGAGGTAAGGACCTGGCAATGTGGTGGAAACCACTGTTGTTTTCATGTGAACTGTGAGGGTCCCAGCTTGAGATGTATTGCAGATGTCTCTTACACTTCTTCAGGGTCCACACTGCTTTAGTTGAAAAGCAATCACATGACCCATCTGTCTACTCTATCCATGTATTCCATTATTGTTGAAGGAGTGTAAAAGGATGGGAAGAAAGGTGTTGCTTCCTATGAAATGCCATGTTATCATCTGTGACATTGTGATACAATACAGTAAGAAATGTAGATTTGGTTTTCATCCCTGGTTCCGGGTGCAGAGTGCCTTTGGAATTTCCTAAGTGATCGGGTGAGAGGGGCGTCTTTGTTACTCACAAGATCCTTTCAATCCTGAATTTGTAATTTTTTTTTGAGTTGGAGTCTCACCTTGTCACCCAGACTATAGTACAGTGGCATGATCACAACCACTGTAGCCTCCATTTGTTGGGCTCAGGTGATCTTTCCACCTCAGTCTTCCAAGTAGCAGGGACTATAGGTGCCACCATGCCTTGCTAATTTTTTTTATTTTTCTAGAGATGAGGTCTTGCCATGTTGCCCAGGCTGGTCTCAGCCTGAGCTCAGGCAATCCTCTTGCCTTGACCTCCCAATGTTCTGGGATTATAGGCATGAGCCACTGCACCCGAGTGTATATGAAATAAGGTGAGTTGGAGGTTGGGGGCTGGTTGCCAGGGGAACCAACTGTGTGATTAGAGAGGAGGAACTCTTAATTTCCCCTCCCCCACTTGACACCTTCAGGGACAGAGAGAGAGGCTGGAGATGGAGTTAATCACCAGTTGCCCATGATTTATTCAATCATGTCTATGTAATGAAGCTTCCACAAAAATCTCTGAACCATGGGGTTCAGAGAGCTTCCATGTTGGTGAACACACTGAGGTGCTGAGAAAGTGACAGGCCCAGAGAGAGTTTCAAGCTCTGCAGCCCCCACTCCTACACCTTGTCCTGCACATATTTTTTGCCTGGCTGTTCATGAGCTATAGTAGCCTTGATAATAAGCTGGTAATATGTAAAGTGTTTCAGTGAGTTCTGGGAGCCAGTATAGCAAGTTATCAAGCACGAGGAGAGGGTCCTGGGAAACCCTCAATTTATAGCCACATCAGACAGAAGTGCGGGTGTCCTGAGGGCCCATGACTTGCAATTGGCATCTGAAGTGGGGCAGTCTCATGGAACTGAGCTCTTAACCTGAGGGATCTATACAAAGTCTGGGAAGTTAGTGTCAGAATGGGGGTATGTTGCAGGATACCCAGTAGTGTCTGCAAAGAATTAGAAGATTGCTTGGTGTGGAGGACTCACATATTTGGTGTCAGAAATGTTGACAGTGCAGACAAACAGTGTTTTCCTTTACCATCCATGCTAGACACAGACTTGTAGGCACTACCACTTCATGGTCCTTACTACTTCAAGAGACTGGTCTATCTGGGTGACCCTTATCGATCTGGAAGCCCCAAGACAGTATTCAAGAATTATTGCTCTATAGGGTATGGCCTGTAGCACAAATCTAGCCTCTTCCTTTCATCATAGCTCCTGACCCCGAGTAGAGGCTCAAAAAATGCCCATGGAATTATGTTTCCATGTTTCTCTCAAGTGTCTCCAACCCTGTGGTGGATCTTGCCTACTTGATCCTCAAGATGACTGTTCTGGCTCATACCTGTAATTTTTTTTAATCAATATTTTTTTATTATGATAGTGTGGTCATACCTGTAATTTCAGTGTTTTGGGCGATTGAGGCCAGAGAATTACCTGAGTCCAGGAGTGCAAGACCAGCCTGGGCAACATAGTGAGACCCCATCTCTACAAAAAATCTAAAAAAAGAAAAACAATTATCTGAGTGTGGTTGTGTGTGCCTGTAGTTCCAGCTACTTGGGAGACAGAAGCAGGAGGGCCTCTTGAGCTCAAGAGTCCGAGATTTCAGTGATCTATGATTGTGCCATTGCACAGAGCAATGTCTCTAAAAAAAGAAAATAAAAAAAGACCATGGTCTAAAACTTTTTGCCCATATCATGGCCTTTTGTAGGTAGTATGGAAACGTCTATGCAGTTGGGTTAAACCATCTTGTGGTGAAGAGCTTGTGATCGGATAGGGCCGGGGGAGGGGAGGAGCTGATACCTTTACTGTGCCTTGGGACTTGTCCACCGAGTGAAGGCATGTGGCTTGGGGTTGCAGTCTGGTTTAACGGGTGAAAACGGAAACTGAGAGCAGGTGCCAAAGGCCTTTCAACCCCAGCCGGTCCCGTCTTGCACCTGCTGCTCCCCACTCTCCCTTCACAGCACTTTTCAATTTGTAATCATAGTGGGATGGTGCTCACCCCTCCCCTGTCCCTCCACACCCCTGCCTAGCCTCGCCCAACGGTGTCAGGAAGGGAAAGCTTCACAGTCTTACGGCTCCCACTGGAGACTCTAAGGGCAATTCATCTCCTCCTACGGGGGTCCACTTCAGCCTTCCAGAAAGAGCCAGGGACTCTGGTGGGATGTGATGGAGTGGCGTTGGTGGGAGAAGAGAACAGAGACAGGGCTAAGAGGCTCAGGGGCCCAGCTGGGGCAGAGCTTGTGCCGGATGGAAGGCAAGCTGACCGAAGAAGTGAACAGTATTTCCAGCACCTTCGGGACCTTGCATGTGCTCGGGAGTGGCTAATCCGTGGTTCTTGGTCCTATTTATTAAATTTGCCCCAGTAGATTTTAGAAAATTCTGGTGTTCCCTAAATATTCTGATGTATTAGTCTGAGACAGTCTTGGCATCAATATTTTATAAAGCGTCCTGATGATTCTAAGTATAGCTGATGTTGAGAACCACTGTGCTAAACAGCAGTATGGTTTTCTTCAGCCTTGTGGAAATTGGTGACAACTGAACCCTAGAGGCAAGAGGTGGGTCCTTGAGTGGAGCAGAGTGACTTGCAGATCAAGAATGGGTGGAAAGAAGGCATCTTTATGGGTGACTTACCCCGAGGAACCCACGACTCCTGGGTTTCCATTCCTGTCAAGAGCTCAGCACAAAGGGTCCTGGCTTGAGGTCTCAGCTCTTTCATCTGTCAGCTGTGCAGACAGTGAGTGTGGCCACCTCACTTAATCTCTCTGATCTTGACTTTCAACGTCCAAGGGAGTATAAAGGAACTATTTGACCACTTAAGAGCCATGTGATCTGGACAAGTCCCTTAACTACTCTGAGATCTGGTTTCTTCATATGTGAAATGGGTTGTTGCAGAATTAAGCAGATTAGCACACATAAAGCACTTAAAATAGTAAGTGGCACAGGCCAGGTGTTGCCTGTCAGTCACAATTCCCCCCAGTTCCTGCCAGAACCACACCTGAAATCAGCTCCCTCCTAAAAGGGTTTAATCTTTTTGCCTCAGCATGACCATTAGAAAACATTCAGACATTCTACTGCAAAAGAAGCAGCAGCCTATCCCATCCCCTCTGGGCAAATCGCCATCAGATGCAAGACCAGGACAGTCCAACCTTTCGATTCATGGTTTAACATAATAATCTCTAGTAAACTTTTAGGTTCCTAGTCAAGGCCTAAGATCAAAGATCACCCTTTGGTTGGCCAAAGTCTTAAAAGTAATAATATGGCCACCCCACCTTTGGTCAAGGAATTTGTGAGTTGCAAATGTCTGAGTTTGTGAATTGCAAATGTCTAACAAATCTTTTGCAGGAACTCCCCCTGGTTAACCTAATCAGCCCTTTGTGACCTATGTGACTTGAATAAATCCCACCATGGCAGCAATCATGTGACTATCCCACCCATCTGCCTGTTGTCCATCACCTGACGTCAGTACCTGCGCTTGTCTGCCCCTTTGTGATGACCTGGAGGTAGACCACCACTCAATCACCTTAATGATCTTCCCCCATCTAGGGGAATGGTTAAAAGGACTCAACCACAAACAACCAGCATCCATTGCCTTGCTAGACTCTGGTGTGGCCATGTGCTCTTTGGGCTATGGCTGAAAGGCCCCAGCCAGCCACGTGGAACCCGCCCCCTACAAAGGCTAAGCCTAGGTGTGGCCCCCACCTAAAATGGCACTCTCACCTAAGAAGGCACCAGGACAAACTAACATGGAGGCTCGGACAAGGCTTTCCGGGTTCTTCTTCCACAACAAAGCCCACCGTTCCTGCACCCGCGAAAGCCCCTGCCAATCCCAAAAACGCCTCGCCTGCCGACCAATAGGTAACCGACAGGTCGCTTTAAATTTCTATAAAACCTGCCACACCCCTGCCCCCATGCTGCAACCTAATTATCAGGTTCTGTAGCCACCACGCTCGTCCCATTAAAATCTCTTGGCCTTAACGGGTGTTGAGTCTCACTGCGCGCCACCGTCTTTCATTGGTGCCGTGACTCGGATTGGGGATTCTCTCGCCCCAAGGCGGGGCCCCGTCCTGGCGCCAGTGGGACTCACCCCTTAAGGCCTTCGCCCATTCTCCTGAACGCCAATGCTACACCCACCACCGGCCTTCGGATTGGTAAGTGTCCCCACACTGAAAACCTAAAACCTTGCCTGGGACAACCGGGGAAACTGGTCATTGATCGTCCGGCAGCTCCTTCGGCCCTGAGCAAGGGGGGGCCACACCCCGCCTAGGTCTTTAAGACTGCAGCGGACCCCTATCCATTTTCCTTCAGCCGCTAGAGACTTCAAGCCTTCCCTCCATCCGGTTTTGGGTAACTTTCTTGTCAAAAATCCCGGTACCAGGTTGCCCTTAACCTCCTTGATTCTCCAGGAGAATCCGGGTCTACAATAATGACCTGTGACAACAGCCTTTATTGTAACCCACCCGTTCCTCAGTGGTCGCTTGTCCAGGGGATGCCCTGACCAGCCCCCACTGCTAACATGGGAAACTCATCATCTCTTCCGGCCGACTCCCCCTCAAGTGCCTCTTAAATAATCTCTCTACACTCTCCCTCACTCCCGATATTAAGCCTAAGCGTCTTATCTGCCTCAGCACCCAAAACTGGCCTACCTATCCCTTAGATAACCAAAGTAAGTGGCCCCACATGGGTCCCTAAATCCTGACATTATTCGGGATCTCTATAACTTCTGCGAGCGTTCAGAAAAATGGGCAGAGATTCCTACATCCAATCTTTCTCCCTTCTCCGAGAACATCCCTGCCTCTGTCTCTCTTGTAAACCCTCTCACCTCCTCTTGGCTAAAATCCCCTCCTCTCCAGCCACCTCTCCCAACTCTGACTTTGACCCTGCAGATGAGCCCCCTCCATATCGACAACCCCCAACTCAGCCGCTCCAAGCCTCACCTACCCCTGCCGCTCCTAGCCTCTATCCACCCCTCCCCCCTTGTAGTCCTCCCGTAACCCGCTCTAAAACTAATCCTGCCACTCTCGCACCTCTCTGCGAAGTGGCGGGCCCTGAAGGCATTGTCCGAGTACATGTCCCATTTTCCATCTCAGACCTATCCCAAATAGAGAAAAAACTAGGGTCTTACACAACTAACCCAGTCAGCTACACCAAGGAATTCCAATACCTTCTCCAGGCTTACAGCCTCACCTTTCATGACATTTACATGGGCCTCTCCAACACTCTTCTCCCCGAAGAACTCAGAAGGGTCTGAGAACAGGCAAGAACGTATGCAGATGAGGTCCACCAGACCTCCCCAACACATCCCCTTGGGGCAGTAGCAGTTCCAGACCAAGACCCTGAGTGGGATTATAATTCCCCGAATGGCCTCCGGGCCAGAGATCAATTTTCCACCTGTCTCCTCTCCGGGTGAAGGAGGGCAGCACAAAAGGCTATTAACTTTGAAAAGCTGCAGGAAATAATCCAGGAAAAGAATGAAGACCCTTCCTCCTTCCTCAATCACCTCACAAAAGCCCTCCAACAGTTTACTAATTTGGATCCTGAATCTCCAGATGGATGACAACTCCTTATGACTTATTTTTTCTCTCAAAGCTATCTGGACATTAGGCCCAAATTAAAAAGGCTAGATCAAGGGCCCCTTACACCCCAAAACGAGGTTTTGGCTACCACCTTTAAGGTGTTCCATAACCGAGATGAAAAGGCTAAGCGACAAAAATATCAAATGCTAGCTCAGGCTCTCTGTGGGACAGACACAGGCCCCCATAACAGTAAAGGAGGTGTCCAAACCAAACGTGACCCACCAGGGCCCTGTTTCAAGTGCGGCAAGGAGGGACATTGGGCACGAGTCTGCCCTAACCCCAAACCTCCATCAAGACCTTGCCCCAAATGCAACCTTCTGGGACATTGGGTGGTGGACTGCCCTGGCCCCCAGAGAGGAGCAGGGTCAGCCCCCAACTCCACCCTGGACCTACTGGGCATGGCTGCCTTGGAATGATAGGGCCCTGGGTTTCCCCACCCGACACATATCTCAAATGCTCGGGAGCCTAGGGTCAAAATTATGGTTGACGGATGTCCCATCCTCTTCCTGCTAGACACTGGGGCCACTCTTTCTGTCCTGTGGGAGTTCTGGGGGCCAACCTCACCGTCTCGGTCCCCGGTAGTCTGGGTAGGGGGCCAAACAATTATCCCACACATAACCCCTATGCTAACATGCATATTCACTAATATCCCATTTACCCACTCCTTCTTGGTCGTTCCTCAGTGCCCCATACCCCTTATGGGAAGGGACATCTTGGCTGAATTTCAGGCATCCATTACTTTTAACCCCAGCGCTGCCCTCGCTAACCCATCCCCAACAACTTCCTTACTCCTCCTTTTAGCCTCTACCCCCTCAACCCCCTCCCCACAACCCACCTCACTCCCTCCCCCACTCGCCTCGACGGTCAACCCGCTGATTTGGGACATAAACACCCCTTCATTAGCCCAATGCCCGCCTGTTCACATCCAGTTAAAAAACCCGTCCACCCACCCTAGTCAGCCACAATATCCCCTCCCCAGGGCCAGTCTGCTAGGTCTACAACCTGTCATAAAAACCTTTCTACAGAAGGGATATTTGAGACCCACCAACTCGCCTTACAATACTCCCATTCTGGACGTTATAAAACCCGACGGAACCTACCGGCTCGTCCAAGACCTCCGACAAATAAATGCAGCTGTTCTCCCCATCCACCCGCTAGTCCCCAAACCCTATACCATCCTGTCCACCATTCCTCCAATGGCAACTTATTTTTCAGTCATAGACCTCAAAGACGCATTCTTCAGCATTCCCTTGGCAGCTGACTCCCAAGACATTTTTGCCTTTACCTGGACTGACCCCATTTCCCACCACTCCCAACAACTCACATGGACAGTCCTCCCACAGGGATTTCGAGATAGTCCTCACCTCTTCAGTCAGGCACTGGCAGCAGACCTCACACTCCTATCACTCTCAAAATCCACTCTACTTCAAGATGTAGATGATCTCCTCTTATGCAGCCCCTCTCTTACAGACTCTCACAACGACACGGCCCTACTCCTTAACTTTCTAGCAGAAAAGGGATACCGAGCCTCCCCCACAAAGGCTCAATTGTCCAAAACACAGGTCACCTACCTTGGGGTCGCCATCTCACACCAACAAAAGGCCATAACAACCAACCGTAAAGCCGTTATTGAACCCCTCCAAACACCAAAGACAAAGGAGAAAATCCAGTCATTTTTGGGATTAGCGGGCTACTTCTGAGCCTGGATCCCCAATTTTGCCCTTCTCGCCAAGCCACTCTACAACCTCGCTAAAGGCGACCCAAAGGAACCTTTACTCTCCCTCTCAGCCATTAAACAGCCTTTTACTGCCCTCCAACAGGTTGTCCTCCAGGTCCCTGCCCTATGACTACCCGATATCCTCCGGCCCTTCACCCTATACGTCCACGAAAATAAGGGTGCAGCCTTAGGAGTCCTAGGTCAATTTAGTGGACAAATGTTTGCCCCCGTAGCCTATCCTTCAAAACAACTCCACCACACAGTCCAGGGATGGGCCCCGTGCCTGCGGGCTCTATCAGCCGCCCACTTACTGGTGTGCGAATCAAAAAAACTCACATTTGGAGCACCTATCACTGTAACTTCCCCCCGTCATCTACATCACCTCCTAGGATGTAAGGGCCTCAGAACACTCCCTCCCAGCTGGGTTCTTTCCCTTCTAGTCTTCTTTATCCAAGATCCTTCCATCTCCTTCCAAGCCTGCGCGCTTCTTCACCCGGCCTCACTACTTCCTTCCTCTCCCACTGACACTCCAATCCATAACTGTGTTGAGGTCTTTGAGTCCCTACTTCCCTGCCCCGTACATATTCAGGAAGGACCCGTATCTAAGTCCTCTTACATATGGTTCACAGACGGAAGTTCGTACATACATGAGGGGTCCCAAGTAGCAGGATACGCTGTCACCTCAGCCACTGATGTCATCAAAGCTAACCCTCTCCCGTCCCACACCACCAACCAGCAGGCAGAACTCACAGCGGTTATTCAAGCCTTCCAGCTGGTGGCTGGACACTCTCTGTCACTTTACACTGACTCAAAGTATGTCTTCCACATCCTGGTTTCACACTCAGCTATCTGGCAGGAACGGGGACTACTAACCACCAAGGGATCAGCCATCGTAAATGCTGAGCTTATTTCCGACCTCCTTCAAGCCTCCCTACTCCCAAAAGCCATTGGCATCTCCCACTGTAAAGCCCACCAAGTCGATTCATCTTTTATCACCCAAGGAAGCACACGAGCCGCCAGAGCAGCCCACCACACGGCCCTAAAACCTCTTCCTGCCATACTCGTTAATGCCTCCTCCTCATCAGCAAATAAGGCCCCACAACTCTCCAATATCATACCCTATTTACACTCAATTTTCCACCGTAACCCAGCAGCCCTCACCTCTTTCCTTAAAATCTTCTTTCACCTCACCTCAGAACATACAAAACTCATACACACTCTCTCCTCCCAATGCTCCACCTGCCTCCGAACAAGCCCCAACACACCCTTGAAACCCGGAACATTCCCCACCCACCAGGCTAGGGGAGAGCTCCCCCGGGTCAGACTGGCAAATAGACTTCACTGTTATGCCCCCTGTCCGTGACACCAAATACCTTCTAGTCTTCGTCGACACCTTTTCCGGGTGGGTCGAAGCTTTCCCCACCTCCAATAAGCGGGCTGCTACGGTGGGGTCCATTTTAGCCAACCACATTATCTCTCAGTTCAGAGTCCCCTCCTCTCTCCAATGAGATAATGGACCTGAATTTACCTCACAAGTTGTCCAGTCTCTAACGACAGCTCTTAACATCAAATGGCACTTTCACATTCCTTATCACCCACAATCATCAGGAAAGGTTGAACGGACTAACCGCACACTAAAAAATACTCTTACTAAACTCTCTCTCGAACTCCACAAAGACTGGGTGTCCCTCCTTCCCCTAGCCCTCTTCCGCATTCGCGTCCTCCCAAAAAATCCAGTCAACTCTCACTTTTCGAGGTCCTATACGGACGGCCTGCCCTCCCTCCTGGCATCTCAACCTCTCCGCCTCCCATCCCTCTTCATGTAATCTACCCTCTCCTGTCCTTCATCCGATCCAACATCTGGCAGTATCAAGACCTCCTTCTGCCCACCCCCATAGGCACACCAAGTTCACAGCCTCTCACCCCGGGACAATGGGTCTACCTCTCAGACGCAGAAGCCAAAGCTTGCTTACAACCCAAATGGACCGGACCCTTCCAAATAATTCTCTCCACTCCCACAGCAGCCAAGCTGCTCAGAGACAAAGGACAGCTCACCCCCTGGATCCATATTTCCCGCCTCAAGCCGGCTAAAACATCTCCTCTTCTCCTTCCCTCCACAGAAATGCCGACCCCTTCTTGTTCCACAGTACTGGGTCATCCTCTCAAACTTCGAATATCCCGCGTCAGTCGCTCCCCCTCTCTGCCCTCCATCCAGGAAAACTCAACATAACCAAATTTCCATATGATAGTCCTCAATCTGGTCATTCCTTTAATAATAATCATACCCTTTGTCCTACTACTCCTATTCGTCCTCCTTTCTCGTTGCTGCCCATAAATGCCCACCTTCCTTATCTCAATGGCTCAACTTTCCTTCCTTATCTCAATGGCTCAACTTTCACCCCTAATCCACACAAGCATGTTACCCCTAATCCTCCTTACTTCCCTCCTCCCTTCCGCTCTCCCCTCACCGTCTGGCCTCCATTACCGCTTCACCATCCGTGAACTCTATACTTTAAATGGTATTTCCCAGGTAAAAGACTTAGATATACAATCGTGCCTCACTGACAACTGCACATCCATTTCTCTTTCTCTGGAAAAGGTACACACACTCGATAACCCGGGTATCGCACTTGATACATATGGGACCAAACCGACCCAAACTGCAAAAAATGGGCAGATCTCTATAGGGGTTGCCCCTACTGGTCATGTAAAATCCATTTCTCCAACCCTGACTTGGCCAGACACACCAACACTCCCTCCTATTTAATCCCTATATATAAACTCCCAAAACGAGCCACGGATGCTGGTAACCCACCATTCTTAGAATATGGTGGACTGGGGTCCGGCACCTGGCACGGCTGAGGTGCCCACTTTTCCCACTATGTCTTTAAAATTCCAGATCCTCACAATCCTTTTTGGAATGCTCTCAGATACGTTGGGCTCTACCCCGCTGACAACTACCGCACAGCCGCCAGCCTCTTGTCCGTTTCACGCTCTACCTTCACTCCTTCCATTAAAGTTTCTATCGTGTAGCACATAAAAAATCAGGAACAACAACTCGAAGAGGCCATTCAGCCCTTACCCCCTTCCTCAGAAGACCACCTCTCTTCACGGCCCTCTCAACACCTTCCCTCTTGGCTCACCATCCCAAAACACTCTCCACGTTTCCTAAACCAAACATTCCCTGACCTCCCTTCTTCACAATGCTTCCTCTGTGCCTCTTTACAGCGACCCTTACTAGCGGCCGTTCCCCTTCCAGCTTTTCTCAACTACACTCTCAACAGGTCCGCCCACGGGGATATTATAGTCAAATCTCATGTACCAGAGGGCTGGGAAATAGCCTCTAATTCCTCCTACCTCTGTATCAACTCGCCTCGTGCCCCCTATAACAACACTCTTTGTTCGGCCTACACAAACCTCACAGAGGCCCACTTCCTGCCGCCCGGCCTATTTTTGTGGTGCAATGGCACCCTCCTCTCCCGAGCCTCAAACTTAACTCATCCCTGCATAATTGTCACGTTGGTCCCTCAGCTCTCTTTATACTCCATGACCGACCTCCAGACACTTTTAACCGCCAGGCATTCACACAAAAGGGCCGTCTTCCTCCCGGTTATGGTTGGATTGTCCCTCGCATCCGCTTTCACCTCCCTCGGCCTGGCGGGAGGAGCTCTCGGCTACTCACTATGGGCAGTAGAAGACCTACAAAACAAAATCCAGATGGCACTAGACACCACCTCAGAATCCATCGGGTCACTACAAAGACAAATAACTAGCTTAGCACAGGTAACCCTCCAAAACTGCAGAGCCCTAGAACTCCTAACAGCCGAAAAAGGAGGCACCTGCCTCTTCCTCCAGGAAGAATGCTGCTATTATGTCAATGAATCAGGGCTCATTGAACAAAATATCAACAAACTAAACGACCTCTCCTCGCAGCTTCAACGAACAAAGCCCACTCAAATTACCAGTTGGTTTCCAAACTCCCTCTTCACGTGGCTTCTTCCTATCGTTACTCCAGTCGTTCTCCTTCTCGGCCTGCGCTCCTTTCTCCGTTGCATTATAAAGTTTCTTCAATCTCAATTCCAAAAAATTTCAAATCAAACCATTAACCAGTTTATTTTACAGAGTTACAACCTCCTACCCATCGAGGACCCAGGCCTCAACAACTCAAGCCTTACTGCCTCCTAAACCTTCTCACCCCATTTTTCATTACAGATATGGCTTTCAGGCCTTATTACCTCCAACTCAGGTTTTCAGTGTTCCTTGACCAACTTCTTCGTGACAAATGGCTCCTCCCTTTCCCGTGTCCACTCGACGACTGGCCGGACTAACTTGCATTCTTTTACCTCTAGGGCACCTTCCAAGACTTCCACCCCAGCGAAATTTTTTCTTTCAGCACCTTCTTATGGGGCCTCATGTGGCTGGTCCTTTCACCCACCTCACCCAACAACGCCCTCCGCCAGCAGGAAGTAGCCAGACCGATCAACTCGCCCCTTTAACCCTTAACCAAAAAGGTTGGAATGAAAGGCCCCAGCCAGCCACGAGGAACCTGCCCCCTCCAAAGGCTAAGCCTAGGCATGGCCCCCACCTAAGATGGCGCTCCCGCCTAAGAAGGCACCAGGACAAACTAACATGGAGGCTCGGACAAGGCTCTCCGGGTTCTTCTTCCACAACAAAGCCCACCGCTCCCGCGCCCGCGAAACCCCCTGCCAATCCCCAAAATACCTCACCTGCCGACCAATAGGTAACCAACAGGTCGCTTTAAATTTCTATAAAACCTGCCACACCCCTGCCCCCATGCTGCAACCTAATTCTCAGGTTCTGTAGCCACCGCTCATCCCATTAAAATCTCTTGGTCTTAAACGGGTGTTGAGTCTCACTGCGCGCCACTGTCTTTCAATGGCTGTCGCCATGCTTCCTGGCTTTGGCCCCCTCCCCCACCTTGGGGAGGCGAATCTTCTCTCTTCCTTCTTTTTCTCTCTCTAATTTACTTTTAAATAAACTTTTCTTTCTTAACCTTTCTGTGTGCTGCAATTCTTTGCAATTTACTCGGCTCTCTGGGTTACCACTGCTGTGCCTCCCCTCTTCACCCTTCCAGCACTCCACCCCCACCCTGTCCGCACCCTAACACCTCCCCTCTGTCCCAACACACTTGGGTAGAGAGCATTAGTTTTCTCTGGGCATCAGTAATTTATTTGCCTACTTGTTCAAATAGGCAATGAATATGTATTTGTAAACAAAAAGTTATGGCTATGGAAATATGTGTGCGGCTGGCCCTGGGAGATCACCACCAGTTCCCAGTGTACCGAGGTCTTCTTCCTTGGGAGCAAAGGCAGGAAGGAAGGAGACAGGAAGGCATCAGGAGAGGTCCCCAGCATCACACCTCGTCTTGCTGACACAGCGACTGGCTGAGCCATGTGCACGTGACTCAAGTGCATCCAAGGAGACTCGTTTTAATTTAGTTTGTAAGACCCTCTAAGAAAAGAGCCTCTCAGCCGGGCTCGGTGACTCAGCCTGTAATCCCGCGCCTTTGGGAGGCTGAGGTGAGTGGATTGCCTGAGCCCATGGGTTCGAGACCCGCCTGGGCAGGCGAGACCTCATCTCTACAATAAATCAAAAAAATTAGCCGGGGTGGTAGCGCGCGCCTGTAGTTCCAGCTACTTGGAAGGCTGAGGCGGAAGGATCGCCGGAGTCCAGCAGGTTGAGGCTGCGGTGGCCGGGAGCGGCCACTGCACTCCAGTCTGGACGACAGAGTGAGACTCCAACTCAAAAAAAAAAGAAGAAAAGAGCTTCTCTTGCCTCTGTGGCTGCTGAGCCGGCTGAATGGAAGCCTGGACTCCTGGCGGCCATCTTGCCACAAAGTGGGAAAGCCGGCTATAAAAATGAAGTCAACACAGGGGAGCCAGGGCATGGTTTTGGGACTGGGGGCAGAGTGCTGATGGCAACTTTCCAGTTCTGGATCCAGCTGTGCCTGAATGCCTCAGTGAAAAGCCAACAAATTCCCTCTGGGCCTGAGCCTGCTTGAGTTGGGTTTCTGTCATTTGCACCTGAAAGAGTTCTGATTATGAGGCACCTCACTAAGGAAGCCCAGTGGTGGGTCCCTTGAAACTGCACACAGATGGAGTCAGGAAGGTGAAAGGCCAGGAAGGGAGGAGACCAGTAGAAAACCTTAAATATTTGTTCATTCGGCAGTTGTGTGCTTAGGTCCTTGTTCGGTAATAAACAACAGAATTCACTTAAATTATCTTGAGAGAGTGTGGCTGGAAGGACAACAGAGAAATGTCATAAGACCTGAGCTCTTTTCTGCCACGGGACATTTGCATTCATGGTAATATACAACAGAATTCACTCAAATTATCTTGAGAGAGTGTGGCTGGAAGGACAAAGAGAAATGTCATAAGACCTGAGCTCTTTTCTGCCACGGGATATTTGCATTCACTGTTTGCTGGGCCTGAAAGACTGTTCCTGCCAGCTGTTGACAGCACTGACTCATTTTTTTCTTCAATGTCTCAGGAAAAATGTCTTCTTTTCATTGAGTTCCCTGACCCATATCTAAGGCAAGGCGTCCTGTGCTCATCACCAGGTACTCATCATCACATTTCCCTGTTTATTTTCTTTCTTTTTTTTTTTTGAGTTGGAGTCTCACTCTGTCACCCAGACTGGAGTGCAGTGGCCACTCCTGGCCACCGTAGCCTCGACCTGCTGGGCTCCGGCGATCCTTCCCCCTCAGCCTTCCGAGTAGCTGGAACTACAGGCGCGAGCTACTATGCCTGGCTAATTCTTTTTTTATTGTAGAGATGAGGTCTCACCAAGTTGCCCAGGCGGGTCTCGAACCTGCGGGCTCAGGCAATCCACTCACCTCAGCCTCCCAAGGCGCGAGATGACAGGCTGAGCCACCGAGCCCAACTCCCCTCTTTAGTTTCTTCCCATCACATCTCATGGCAGAAACTTACCTGGTCTGTTTATTGTGTATCTATTCATTGTCTGTCTTCCTCACTGGAGTGTAGGCTCGTGGGCTGAAAACCCTGTCCTGTCTCTTTGTGTGGGTGTCTGTGTCTTCCTCACCTAGCACATTGCTCCCGCACATAGCAGGTTCTCAGTAAATATTTGTGGAATGAATGAATAAATAGGGGCAGAAAGTGCAGCTGGACCCCTCGGGATACTAGAGCTGGCACATAGGACAAATGGGATTTTGATGGGATCGAGGCAGCCATGTTCTCCGGAGATTTTCTCTCCTCCTCCTCCTCCTCCTCCTTCCTCCCTCCTCCCCTTCTCTCCTTCTCTCCCTGCCTCTCCTTCTCTCCTTCTCTCTCCCCCCTCCCCGTTCTCTCGCTCCCTCTCCTTCCCTCTCTCTCCCTCTCCTAACCCCCCATACCCTTCTGCCCCCTTCTTTGTGCCAGTTGTCTCCTCTCCCTGCAGTCCAACACTCTCTGCACCTCCCTAGACAAATGGAAACTGGCCACCCCAGACAGCCTGACTTCCGCTCTCCATTCTGGAGTCCATCTCTGAGCCTGGCTGGCAACTGGTCCCTCTCCTCTGTCTTCCCCTTTTCAGCCATGGAGAGAGGCTCTGCTCCCATCCAAGGACTGAGAGAGACAGCTCCACAAAGCCTCTCTGCCCACCCAAGCTGGACAGTCACAGGAGTAATGGGAAGACCTTTCCTCTTTAGGCATGGGAGAGTCTCCTGAGTTCCCCAGGGACGCACTGGGCAGGAACGGGGAGAATGGGGGCTACTGTACGCGGGGCTTCTCCTCCCAGCCAGGCCCTGCAGGAGTGTTCTCAGCGTTGTCTCCCGTGGTCCTCTCAGCCATCCCTCAGCCTTGCCTGATTAGCCCCTCCATACAGATTGCTGATGTGAGGTTTTCTATGCCTTTGAGGGTGACTTGTGTGTGCAGGAAATCGTAATTTTGGGGCTTCAATATTAATGTGCCATACACTAAAATTGTACATTAAAAGCTACAATTCTTTGTATGCTTTTTTTTCATTTTTTAAAATTGTGATTAAAAAAAAAATCCCACATAACATATTTACCATCTTAATCATCTTTAAGTGGACAGTTCAGTGGTGTCAAGTATATTCACGTTGTTTTGCAGCAGAGGTCCAGAATTTTTAGCAAAACTGCAACCCTGTACCCATTAAACAACAACTACCCAGCTCTCCCTCTCTCTAGCTTCTGGTAGCCACCATCCTACTTCCTGTCTCTATGACTCTGACTACTTGAGATTTCTCATTTCGATGGGGTCACACAGCATTTGTGTTCTCGACTGGCTTATTTCACTTAACGTAATGTCCTCAGTGTTCACCTGTGATATAACATGTATTGGAATTTCTTAGTAGGCTTTTAAGATCTGCTTACATATCTCATTATTCTATTTATAAGTCAGTGTACAAATCTTGTTATCCTTATTTTAGCAATCATTTTAAGAGGCTCTTGAATTCTATTTTGTCCCACTTAAAAGCCTAGCTTATTAAATACTTTCAAGTGTTTTAAATTGCATTTATAACTGTAATATATCTTATTTTAAGTACTTCAATATCCTGACTTAACAAATAAAACCTTTTCAAGTCCTCAAATAATTCCCCCAAGTCTATAAAATTAAACTAATAAAATGAGTCTAAAGTTCTCTTAAATGTTCCAACACCACATAATGTAAAATCCCAAGTCTTAAATCAATTCTTTAATTTCACATTTTAAATTGGAGTTGAAAGCTGTTATTCTTAAAGGCCAAAGTCCCTTAAGCTTTGCAAGTACATGGAATATCAAAATTTTACAGATTCCTTACTGCAGAAATATTAAAATCTAGTTCTGATTTCCTCAAAAGTGTCTCCCCTTGACTGTAAGTTTTCCTTCCGTTGAACGCTGTGTACCTCTTGGGAGGCAATGCCGTTCAGTTAGCCGAGGCTCCTGATGATGGCAGTTTTACCCAATTCTTCCCGGATTCTGGTCCATGCCCCTTCTGGGGTGCACTGCATCTCATTGCTGGTTGCTAGGATGTTGACACTTGTGCAACTCAAAGGGGTGACGGTGAAGGCTGCTACCCACAGGCCCATACCACAGGCCCATACCATACACGTTCCAAGGAGGTGCCCTGTGAGGTTACAGGTCGGGATCTTCTTCTCCCTCGAGTTCTATATGAGTCTTCTTTTCTATTAAGAACTCAATTCTTTGTTCTTTTCATATCTTTCCTATCTCCTATCATGTGGCAAATCTTATGAATATTAAAATAAGATTGGATTGAATTTTGGGTGTCTCGTTTGCTTTTGTCTGCCTTGCAGTTAGTTATGTTATCTGAAGTCATTTTACTGACACAAGTAAGGAAATGGAGGCACAGAAGGCTTCAGTAAACTCTTCCAGGTCCCACTAGGAATCAGAACTGTGGCCAGGACTCAATTGGTTGACTAAGAGTCTAGCACTGTCTATGGCCACATTTCAATGACATAAGTTAGGTATTTACAAGTGAAGCCAGGGAGTTCATGTAACTCTTTTAAAAATAACTGTCAGTCAGTCAATCAACACATATGTATTGAGCCTGTGCTCCAAGCCAGGTCCTGCCATGGTGGAGCTTATGGCCTGGAGGACACCTGTGTCGGCTGCTGGTGAAGATTAGGGAAGGGCACTTGGGAAGGTGCAGCAAGGTAACCTACCCATTCCAAGGGCCACGGAGGGCTTCTGCGTGGACCTGAAGGAGGGAAAAAAAGTGTGGTGGCAACAGCCTGGCTGGCATGGGTGTGGGCGAGATCTGGAGAGCTGTGTTTGCAGTAATGCTTGTCTAGTTTCTTTTCTTTTTTTTTGAACTGAAGTCTCACTCTGTTGCCCAGACTGGAGTGCAGAGGCACGGCCGTGGTTACTGCAGCCTTGACCTGCTGGGCTCAGGCCATCCTTCTGCCTCAGCCTCCCAAGTAGCTGGAACTTGTAGTGGAATGTGCCACCACACCTGGCTCATTTTTTGATTTATTATAGAGACAAGATCTTGCCATGTTGTCCAGGCTAGTCTCGGGCTCCTGGGCTCAGACAGTCTTCTCACCTTGGCCTCCCAAAGTGCTGGAATTACAGGCCTGAGCTACCACACCCTGCTTGTTTCACTTTTTAAAAATCGATTTAGGGGGTACAAGTGCAGATTTGTTACATGGAGGTATTGTATCGAGGTAAAGTCAGAACTTTCAGGGTACTCAGCACCCAAATAATGCACACTTACCCATCAAGGACTTTCTCCCCCCACTCTCTGAGTCTCCAATTCCACTCTCTGTGTCTATGTGCACACATTATTTAACTCCCATTTATAAGTGAGAACATGTGGTATTTGACTGTTTCTGAGTTATTTCATTTAAGATAGTGACCTCTGGTTGTGTCCATGTTCTGCAAGAGACATGATTTTTTTTTTTTATGCACTGAGAAGTATTCTATGGGATATATATCACATTTTCTTTATCCAATCATCCATCGATGGACTCTATTTTTTATTGTAACGATGTGGGGTGCAAGCCAGAATTAGGCACATAAGTAATTTATGTGCAGGTGAGATTTGGGCCCCCTACTGCTCCCGATTTCCCTTCGTCTAGGGTCAGGTACCCTTAGTGATGTCATGTGGATAGGCACTATTTTTAAGGTAGTATATTGACATGACCTTTAAGATCTTAATATAGAAATGTCAGAAGAGTGAAAACCAAAGACCCAAGAGAGATCATCAAACACTGAGTTCTCTGTCATGCACTCATTCCTCTCGTGAACAAGGATGCATCCTGTTTCCCTGACCACTTTCCCAGATGTTGAAATGTCCCGCGCCTTTGGGAGACTGAGGTAAGTGGAATGCCTGAGCCCGTGGGTTCGAGACCTGCCTGGGGAACTTGGCGAGACCTCATCTCTACTATAAATCAAAAATTAGCCGGGTGTGGTAGCGTGCACCTGTAGTTCCAGCTACTTGGAAGGCTGAGGCGGAAGGATCGCCGGAGCCCAGCAGGTCGAGGCTGCGGTGGCCGGGAGCGGCCACTTCACTCCAGTCTAGGCAACAGAGTGAGACTCCAACTCAAAAAAAAGAAAAGAAAAAAAGAAATGTCACAGCCCAGCCCTCGCCCCTGGCTGGCCGGGGCAGTGAGACTTTCCTGCAAAGAAAGAGTCACCTGGATGTGTGTGTGTGTGTGTGTGTGTGTGTGTATGTGTGTGTGTGTCCGCCTCCCCGTCTCCTTCTCCCACATTCAGGAGCCCATTTCCTGAGCTTTGACTAAGTGCTAGGCACTGGGTAGAGGCTGGGTTGCAACCAGGATCCGACACAAAAGTGATCCTTCTCCAGGGGCTCTGGGCAAGGCCTTCTTGAGATGGGCATTCAAGTCCTTCTATAAAGGTTTCAGTTAAAGAGAGTTTGTGTGTGTGTGTGTGTGTGTGTGTGTGTGTGTGTTATTGTCCACTCTCCCACTCGTTTAAATACACATAAAACTGTGTTCATTTTCGGCATCAAATGTGACTCTGACCTAAAACCCTCCTGAAGTTTTTTCTTCTAAAGTTCCTGTGTATCCTACCTTCCGATTTTGGGGGCTCATTCGTCAGGTAGATAAACACACACATGAAAGCATGCATGTGTATTCAAAAGGTCTCTGCATGGAAAATAAATGAGGAAGAAATGTCAAGAGAGCCTTATCAGCTGGGGTATCTTAGTATCTTTGGAGAGAATCCCAGCCACTGACTGCAAACAGATAAGGGGGAGAGAAGAATGATAACATAGAAAAGGCTGCAATATTTTACTGTTTAAAGCTGGCTGGTGAGTGTGTGTCCGTGATCCTTTCTGGGGTGAAATTCTTGTACTCTTGTATGAGTCTCCCCACTCCGACACGTGTGTGCACGCATGTACCCAGCTTTGTGTGCGGTGTCCTTGGTTCCCAGCGTGCGCGTGGCCGGTCCTGCCGCTGCAGCCTCCCATCCGTGCAGGCCGCATGGCGATCCGCAGCCCATTCATATGCATGTGTGTCTGTATTCCTGCAGCGGCCGGCATCATTCATTTCTGAAACCAGCATGCATTCATTTTCATAACTTTTTGTTCCATTACAATATTAATGGGACTTTCAATGGGAAAGGACAAGAGGAGCATTTTTAATGTTTATCTGACAGTTGCAAATTTCACTTGAGGTTGTTTACTGGGATCTGATTGTTGGCTGAGAGGAGCAGAAGAGGCGGCAAGATTAATGGGATCACGGATGAGGAGGTGTATTTATGGGCCTCCTGAACACCATCGAAGAGTAATAAAAAGTCCTGCCGCACCCTTCCCCGAGTGAGACTTACCAAGTTTTAAATGCTGGGAAATGAGGGATTGTTTTAATTAACTTCCATCTCATCCAGGTGGCCTGTTCAAAGTGAATCATGTTGCACTGATGTCTCCGTCGATTAAAAATTAGATGGCCGTCTCTCATCCCCCCCACTCCAGCCTCCAGCCCTCTGACCCTGGATTGCTGTCACTCTGGCTTGTCATATTTTTTCCCTTTTTCATCACCCGCGTGGCAATCTCAAGGAGAGGGAGGGCCTGGCGGGGTCTTCCACTGGGAGGATGGCGGAAAGGAGAAGGGGATGCCAGAGATTGCTAGGGGAAGGGACATGGCCGCTCAGCCTTGACCTGGAGAGAGGATTGGGACTCCCTTGAGGCCTGCTGTCTGTTCCTGGCTGCTGAGGAACAGAGCAGTAGGTTCCCAGAGCCACTGAGAACCTTATGGTGGTGGGATGGGACTGAGAGAACCCACCTTCTGCCCCCAGGAAGAGGTCTTGCTGTGAGAAGAGACCTTCCCTGGGACACTGGCTTCTCCGGGGGTCTCCTGTGACTGCCTGCCTTGCTGGGAGGAGTCCTCCTTCCTTCTAGAGTCCTCAGTAGAGCTGCCAGTTAAAATACAGGATGTTCAGTTAAGTTTGAATTTCAGGTAAGCAACGAATAGCTTTTTAGTATAAGTGTGTCCCAAATGTTGCATGGAACATACTTATGCTAAAAAAAAATTCATCATAGTTTATTTGAACTTAAATTTAAAATTAAAAAAAATTTTTTTAGAGGATCTTGCTCTGTCACCCAGGCTGGAGGTCAGCGGTGCTGTCATAGTTCACTGCAACCTTGAACTCCTGGCCTCAAGCGATCCTCCTGCCTTACCCTCCCAAGGTGTTGGGATTACAGGCCTGAGCCGCCACACCTGGCCTGAAATTAGAATTTAACTGCCTGGCATTTTCGTTTGCTTAATTTGGCAGTGTTGTCAGGGAGAGAGCCCCCACCCAGTGCAGTTGTTGGAAGCCCTAATTCTGGCACTCCATTGCCTGCATTCAGATCTTGACTTACTAGTTACTTTTATTCTCTGATCTCAGTGTCTTCATCTATTAAATGGGATAACAATATTACCTACTTCTAGGAGTATGATGAGGATTACATGAAACTAAGTGTGCCAAGTCGTTAGGGTGGGGTCAGCAAATGCTTTTTGTGAAGGGCGAGATGGTAGATATTTGGGGCTTTGCAGGCCAATCTCTGTTGCAACTCTGCCGACATAGCGGGATGGTGACTGGTGACAACATGTAGGCCAATGAGCGTGGCGTGTTCCCACATAGCTTGAGTTACAAACACAAGTGTGGGTCTCACTGCCCCCAGGCTGAGGTTTGTTGAGCCTTAACCTAGAACAGTAATGGGAAATAAGTGTGACTTAAGGCTAACCATCACTGTTACACACAGCTGTGAGTCTCCTGGCCAGGGCTACTAGATGGTGTTCATTGAATGTCAAAAAAGCTCTTCTTGCCTCTTAAAATACTGATGACACCTACTTATGGATGCCTGAAATTTCACTGTCACAGATTCAGTCTTGGCTGGTGCGATGGCTCACGCCTATAATTCCAGCACTTTGGGAGGCTGAGGTGAGAGGATTGCCTGAGCCCATGGGTTCGAGACCAGCCCGGGCAACTTGGCGAGACCTCATCTCCACAATAAATCAAAAAACTAGCCAGGCATGGTGGTGCGTGCCTGTAGTTCCAGCTACTTGGAAGGCTGAGGCAGAAGGTTTGCCTGAGCCCAGCAGGTCAAGGCTGCGGGGGCTGTGAGCGTGCCAGTACACTCCAGCCTGTGCGACAGCAAGGCTCTGACTCAAAAAAACAAAAAAACAAAAAACCCCCACAGATTCGGTCTTGGGTCTACACTAGAAGAGGTTGCTCCCTAGTCCTCACTCCTCAGGGTAAGGACTCCTGTGAGCACTGACAAGGGTTCAGGGGGCGCTTGAGCTCTGCCAGGCCCACAGAGCAGAATCTGCTAGCATCCTCACACCCATTCTCAGAGGAGTGTGCTATTCTTACCAGCGCTGTCCACCTGGACAGGCTGGGGCTGGAGCATGTGACCCACCCCGGGCCATGCAGCCAGTCAGGGCCACCCACTGCCCACCGCTCCCGGACTCGGGCTCAGCCCATCAGAGCCAGACAGGGCCAAGCTCCCCTCATCTTCCCAGGAACAGGACTGGGAGGGCTGCAGTAGAATAAGCCTGAAGTGGGGAAAGAGATGGAGCCAGAGCAAGAAAATGGACCTAGAAATGGGCTAGGAAAATTGGAGGAAAAGAAAGATTGCTGCCTTACCCAGAGCCGTGCCCCTTCCCAGCCTGTGTTCCGGGTGGAGTGGCACCCCAAGCAGTAGGTTCTCCACTTACCTGCTGCCTCTAGGCGCTGTCTGGATGGCCTGGGCCCAGCGGTGGGTGCACTGCCAGTGTCTTGTTAGGTCTACACCACTGGAACTGCCCCTGTTCGCTCCTCCCCAAATCACACTTGTCAGAAACAAACACACCATCGAAAACAGCTGGGGGTGCACACAAGACGGCTGCTCCCATCCCCCAAGCCCTGCCCCTGCCTCCTCTGAATCAGAAGAAGGAGCCCTGGGGCCCCCAGGCACACGGCTGTAGAGTCACACTGAGCTGCCAGTGGTCAAGCCTGCTGCACGATCACGGGTGAACCTCTCCTTGCCTCAGTTTCTTCCTTTGTAAAACAAGGGTGAGAACACATCGTGCTGGAGCTATTGGAGGTTTTGAATGAGAGGTAGCTGGCTGGTGAACCTGCCAAGGTGCAGGGGTGACATGTCTGAGAGGGCACAGAAGCGTCATGCCACCTCTGTAACTTGTCCTACACATCGCTTCCTGCTTTGGCTATTCCTGAGTTGTGTCTTTTGTAATAAACCGGCACATGTAAGTTAAACAAAAGAAGGAGAGGTAGAAGGCCTAGCCCATGGCTGAGTGCAGAGCGGGAGCTGCAGGGCTGGTTCCAGGCCCTTCCCTCTTCCACTGCAGATGCCACCAGGGTGGCGGCCTCTTCCTGGGCAGTACCTTGTACCGGGTGGTGATCTTGTACTGGGCAGTGGCCTTCTACCAGGAGGTGACCCTGAATTGGGTGGTAATCTCATACCGGGCAGCAATTTCGTATAGGGCGGTGACCTTGTAAGAAGTGTCTCAGAGCTTGCCGACTGGATGCCTTCTTCCCCTGGCTTCTCCCAGCAACCTAGTGGAACAAGAAGGAGTTGGAAATCTGCTGGGCAGTCCTCCGTCCCTAACCAGCTGTGTGGTCAACAGCAGTCGGTTACTTCGTGCCCAGCCTTTACATCCACCAAAGGTCATTAAAATCAGTTCTCATTTAACAGCGGCTCTCTGGAGCCCTCAGGAGGCATACCCGTGGTCACACCCAGCACCACCTTGAGCCATGCCGTGTGACTCCATGGCGTCCTCCATGACAGTCACGGAAACAGCGCCAAGCCCTGAGTGCCATGGCAAGGGTGAAACAACCTTGCAGAGGGCCCACACAGGGCCTAAAAGGACGCTCTGTATGCACGCGGTAGCCCTCAGCACTGTTTCATCCATTCAGTAAATACCTGGTGGCACTTACCCCTGCCAGGCTGTGCAACGCCCAGAAGCCACTCTGTGCGACTGTCAGATCTGCCATCTTCCAGCCATCATGCCTGCTCCAGACGCCCGCGTGTCCTGATCACTACCTCTGTGCTCCGTCCCCCACAGTCGGCTGTGTCCTGATTTCTCGGCAGGAGGTCCAGCACCCCCGCTCCTTTGGTGACTGGTGGATGGAGACCCTGGAATCGCAGTCCTGCTCAGGAGAGGAGGGCTCTTCTGTTGGAGAGGTTCTCTCCCAGCAGACCTTCTTCATACCCTGACGTCAGCACAGGTCCCCTGTCCCCACAGACTCACCTAGACCAGAGGTGCCTCCCAGACCATTCTAGAAACCTCCCTCCTCCTCATCTCCTCGATGCTGCCACCCGGCCGTCTCTCCTTTGCCCAGATGTTGGCATCAAGGCTGGAGTTCCGGTCCTGTCCAGCATCATCTCAGGTGAGAAAAGTTAGGATATACTGGCACTCTCCTTAGATTTCTGTGTATTCAAAGTCTTGCACGCAGGCATGCGACCAGGGGGAGAACTGAACTATCAGCCTGGGTATAAACAAATAATTTGTAAACACATACTTGGGGTATGAAGTCTCAAACAAACAATTTGTACATATGTATTTGAGGCATGAAACCCCAAATATATGCAGGGTCAAAATTCCAGAACTGCAAGGAGCCCTCAGCGTAGCACTGGTCCATTCCACTCACTTGACAGATGAGGAGACCGAGACCCGGAGAGATAAAAATATTGTCCACAGGGTCCACAGTCATCATCCCAGGACTTTCCAACTCCAGGCCATACGACACACACGGCAGAGGGCCACAGGCTTGTCACTCACTGTTGTTTCCTTGAATGCTGTTTTGGTGGGTCATTTGTCTGGCCTCATCATTGATAGTGACATGCTCAGGCAGGTCTGATGCTGACTTTCCTACGAGGCCCAGGTCAGGGATTTTCAGAGGACAGGTGCTTGTTGACCTGTTGATGATGAGATGGCCTAGAGGGGTCTGTGGGACATGGGCCATTTCCCAGGCCCAGAACCCTGCTCTGCATCTCAGCTGGAAATTGGCCACAATGTGCACTCAGTGTTTGGTATGGGTACCCTAAGCCACTTCAGTGAGCTAAGGAAGAATGCACGTTTCCTATGGAAAAATAATAGGCCCACCAAGGCTGCTTTCTTGGATAACTTTAGGAAAAAGGAATAACATTTATTTATTTATTTATTTATTTATTTATTTATTTATTTATTTGAGTTGGAGTCTCACTCTGTCGCCCAGACTGGAGTGCAGTGGCCGCTCCCGGCCACCGCAGCCTCGACCTGCTGGGCTCCGGTGATCCTTCCCCCTCAGCCTTCCAAGTAGCTGGAACTACAGGCATGCGCTACCATGCCCGACTAATTTTTTGTTTTATTGTAGAGATGAGGTCTCACCAAGTTGCCCTGGCGGGTCTTGAACCCGTGGGCTCAGGCAATCCACTCACCTCAGCCTCCCAAAGGCGTGGGATTACAGGCTGAGCCACCAAGCCCGGCTGGAATAACATTTATAATATGAACTTTTGCATGTGATTTTCTCTTTGTTTTCATTAAAATTTTTTCCTATTTAATTTTTTTTTTTTTTTTGGTAGAGACAGGTCTCGCTATGTTGCCCAGACTGGTCTTGAACTCCCAGCCTCTAGGGATCCTCCTGCCTTGGTCTCCCAAAGTATTGGGATTGCAGGTGTGAGCCACAAGAATTTTTTTCTTATAAAATATACATATAAAAATATTTTAAAAAGAATAATAAAATGAACCCCTGTGTACCTACTACCCAGCTTAAGAAATAGAATCACTATTATCTTTAAAACCACTACCTGCCTGTGTGTGTGATATTCCCAATGCCACCCGAGCAACCCCGCCTTTCAGAAATTTGTGTTAATCATTCCCTGGCTTTGTTTACAGTTTGACCACACACATATGCACCCTGGAACAACATGTTGTTGAATTGTGCATGTTTTTGAGCTTTCTGTTAATAGCACCCTACTCACTGTATTCTTAAGTCTTTGCTTAAGACTTAACTTGCTGTTTTTACTCAATATTATGCTTTGAGTTTTATTTGCCTGGATTTACAGTCGTGTGGTTTTTCTTTGCATGATTATACCAGCATCCATTTATCCATGCTGCTATCAGACAGTTGGGTTGTTTCAAGTTTTTTGTATTCTGAACAATGTTGCCATGAAGATTCTTATTATGCATGTCTCCAGACACATACACAAATTTCCTTCCCATATGCACTGAGAGTCAAGTGCTGGGTGGTGGAGGTATGCATGTGTTCGGCTTTAGTAGAATGGCTTTTCTAAAGTGGTTGTACCAACATCTATTCCCACCAGCGTCAATTTCCTTGTAACACTTCAAGTTGTCAGACTTAAGTTTTTACCAGTTTTATGGGTGTGCAATGGTATCTCCTTTCAGTTGTAATTTGTATTTCACTGATTATGAGTGATTGAAGTTTCTTTTCTCATAAGCTTATGAACCATTTCTCGTTCCCTTAGTGTTTCCTTTTCATGTCTTTTGCTCTGTTGTTTTATTAGGTCATTTTCCCCCTCTTGATTTATACGCCTTCTTTATGTATTCCAGATGTCGATCTTCCATTGTTTGCCCATGTTACAAATATCTTCCAATTTGTGACTTGTCTATTCATTCTCCATTGTGATATCTTTTAGTGAGCAAGAGATCTTGATTTTGTTTGATCTATTTTTTAAAAGTTTTCAAACAACGTTTATTTTGAAAGTAAATGAGAGAGAGAGTAGGGGAGGGGGCCGAAGCTAAGGAAACACGGCAGCCATAGCTCAAAGAGCCACTTGGAGACACCAGAGTTTAACAAAGCAGTGGCTGAGATCTTGATTTTAATGTAGGCAAATATGTCAGCCATTTTCTTTATGGTTTCTACTCCTTGCATCTTAAAAATCATTCCTTACATTGGGTTCATACAGATATTTTCTGACCGCCTCTATTTCCTTCACTCAGGTACCTTTTTGCAGGAAGACATCCCTGAGGCCCCAGTTCACCCTGGACGGCGCTTCTCATTCTCCCTTTGCCGTGGTCACTTTCCTTGCATTCATGCATGGGGCTGTGAGCAGGGACTTCATGTCATTGAGTTCTAACTTTGTGACTTGCGACGTCTGGCACTGGGTAGTCTCTCTTCTCCACGGCATCTTTGTTTTTTGGCTTCGTAGCAATGGGTTCTCCATCGTAGCTGCACACCTCGCAGGGCCCCACCCCCAGACTTTCTGATTTAATCGTTCTGGGTGCTCTACAGGGGATTTCGTGTCCTGTCAGGGTTGAAACCCACTGCGCTGTCATTTTGGGGAAAAGGCAGGCTCTAGCATCTGTCCTCTGTGAAGCGGCTCACTTCTTACATTTCTGTGACCTCTTACCTCCGTGCCAGTCCCGAATCACAGGACAGGAGGGGAGGCTGGCACTGTGGACTGCAGCCCCGAAGATCCCCCGAAGGTAGTCTGCCAAGAGCCCGCCAGCCTGCAGCCATCAAGCCGCCATATTGGTGGTTTCAGTTGCCATTGACGGGAAAGGGACAAATGGGGGGTGTGAGGAGGTGTGGAAAGGGCGAGGAGGGACAAGTGCCATCTGCGAGAAAGGCAGAGGGATGGAAAGAGAGGCCGAAGAAGCACATTTTGGAAAGTGCCAAAGTTTTGACAGGAATCTGCCTCCCACCCTCCTCCCTTTCCCATCTGTTTTGGAGAAATGTAAATGTGCCTGTGTTCCCAGGTGACTGGCCGGCGGGTAGCCTCTTTGGAATTCTGCAAACTGGCCATCTGTCATCCCGTAATAAATGATAGCTATAAAAGAAAGTGATTATGGCGCCGATAGGGGGAGAGGCATTTGTTTATATTCTTATAATATGTATCAGATTGAATAGAAATTATCACTTAAAATTGACAAATGGAGAGCAGGGTTCCTTGGAGCAGGAATCAGGGACACAGCGGCAGTGATGGGACCATGGACAAACTTCGTCTGGCCAAGTGTCAGAGACCAGCTCGGTCCCAGAGGTTCCAGAACACCCTGGGCTCTTGAGGGCAGGGACCCCGCTTCCCTCCTTCTCTGAAGGTCGGCGAGTGTGACTTGGGAGGGGCATGGGAGGGTCCTGTGTCCCCTCTGGCTAGGGCAGGAGGCAGGGAGGTCCTTTGAGATCAGCACAGCGCTGGGCGTAGTTTCTCTGTTACTGTGGAAGCTGCCTGAATCTTCCACTCCTAGGCATGGCCCCAACCCATGATGACTGCCTGTTCGATTTTCCCTTCCAAGTCAAGCATTTGCAGCCTCTGGTGTGATGTCCACCAGAGGGTCTTCCCCCTTCTGGCTCTGCCTTTTCCTGCTCTCCCTCCTTGGGGTTGCTCGCCTGTTCCATATCCTCCTGAAGCAGCACGATGCCTCTCCTTGAATCCCTCTGCCTCTCTCGCCCCTTTCCAACACCTCCGCACACCCTCCCATTCATCCCATCAATGGGATGATGGAAATGATGCCATTTCCCATCAATGGCAACTGAAACCACCAATATGGTGGCCTTGATGACCGAAGACTGGTGGGGTCTCGGCAGGCTACCTTCCGGGGACTTTTGGGGCTGCAGTCTGTGGTTCCAGCCTTCCCTCCTGACTTGCGATTTGGGACTGAGTCTTTCCTGACACATTGCCCTGCATTTCTGGTGCTGCTGGCTGCCTCCCACCCACAGTCTGGACCAAGGAGCCCCCAGGACTCCCTCCTCCTGGAAAGCTGCCTTGAGGACCGCAGCTGTACTGTCTGTCACACAGCTGCACTGCCACCATCTCCTGCTCGCACACCTAGGCCAAAATCTCAGCTCTGAAATGGAGTCTTTTTTCCACATCTCAGAAAAATAAAACTTAACGTGTACAGAGTCCCAGTCATGTTTTCGCACTCTACAGGGTAGACAAGGAAGGTCTTATTGCTCCATCTTCCAGCTGGGAAAACGAGTGGCAGAGGAGGAAAATTTCATGTCGACGTCATACATTAGGGAGTGACAGAGTGACCCAAGTTTCCTTCCTGGCCGTATTCCTCCCTCCTGATAAATGCTGGTGCAGCAGTCGGTGAGTCTGAGTTCATGTCCAACACCCTTCACACTCTCCACCCCCCTTCCCCGCTTTGAGCATTTGACTGTGTTTATATATGTTTACATAAACATAAAATACATGTGCATGCTGAGCATATGCTTACCTTTATTAAATACACTGATATTTCCAACCCTCGGCACTGGTCTTAGTCGACGTCACGCTAGTCATTTTGATGATCTTAGTTCGTTTTTAGTGGTTTCAGGAGGAATTCACAGGGAGCTCTTGGATGTTCAAAAGTTTTTCTGCAAATCTGGCTCCATTTGCGTGGATATAAAATCCTTCACTCACTTTTTCTTTTCTGGAATAGCTTTAATTTATCGTTCACATTTTTTTTTGCATAAACCATTTCTGTTACACAGTCTGATGACAATTTAATTTCTTTCTGTGGGGGATTAGACTGCAATCCTCTCCCGTTGCTCCTGTTTCAACGAGATCTGTGCTCCTGGGCGGTCAGGAAGGGAATGCAGCCAGATGTCCTCTCTCTCTGCTCAACCCTGCTCTTTCCTTGTGTTTTTGAGTGATAAAAAACCCAAGATGGGCTCTTGGCCAGGCACAGTGGCTCCCTCCTGTGATCCCAGCACTCTAGGAAGCCAAGGCAGGAGGTTTACTTGGGTCTAGGAACTTGAGATCAGCCTGGGCAACATAGAAAGACCTCATCTCTACAAAACAATAAATAAATTAGCTGGGCACACCTGTAGTCCCAGCTACTTGAGAGGCTGAGGCAGGAGATCGAGGCTGTGGTGAGCCGCTGATCGTGCCACTGCACTTTAGTCAGGGCAACAGAGTGAGGAGGCCCTGCCTCAATCAATCAATCAATCAAAATCATAGAGCTCCTGCTTTCAGAGACCTCTGCTTCCCCTCACGTAGCTGCCAGCACCACCCCATGGAACTCTCCCCAGTGATGCGATTGCTCTTGTTCCACACTGTCCAGTACAGTGGACGCCACTGGCCACATGTGGCTACTGGGCATTTGCAATGTGGCAAGGGCGGCCAAGGGGCTCAAATGTAGAAGCTCACTTCAGTGAGTGTCCAGAGTGGCCGGTGGCTCCTTCTACCTTTCTGTTTCCCCACTCCCAGTGCATGCATCTATCTTCAAGGGACCTCAGGCTGCAAGATGGCGACCATGACTCTGCCCATTGTGCCCACCTTTCTGGCATGAAGGAGGGAAGAAAGGATGCCTTCACCAGAGGAGTCAGCCATCTAAAGACGTTTCTTGGAAGCCGCACAAAGTAACTTCCTCTAACATTCCAGGGGCCACCCCAGGTGCAAAGCAGGCTGTGAAATGTAGATTTCTAACTGAGCATATTGCCCTCCTCAATAGTATGGGGGTTTTGTTAGCAAAGAAAATGCTGACAGAGCCCGCATCTGACGTGGGACCTCCTCTATGTGTCACCTCACTGTCCCTGCGCAACAATCCTGTGGAAGGGGAACCGTTATTATCCACATTTTCCATAACTGGAAACTGAGGCAGAAGGATTTCAGTCATTTTTCTTTCTTTTTTTTTTTGAGTTGGAGTCTCACTCTGTCGCCCAGACTGGAGTGCAGTGGCCGCTCCCGGCCACCGCAGCCTCCACCTGCTGGACTCTGGCGATCCTTCTGCCTCAGCCTTCCGAGTAGCCAGAATTACAGGCACGCGCTACCACACCTGGCTGATTTTTTGATTTATAGTAGAGATGAGGTCTTGCTGCCCAGGCGGGTCTCGAACCCGTGGGCTCAGGCAATCCATCATTCATTTTTCTAAATGACAGAGCCAGAGACCAGGCACAATAGCTCACGTCTGTAATCCCAACACTTTGAGAGGCCAAGGCAAGAGTATTGCTGTAGGCTGGGAGTTTGAGACCAGCCTGGGCAACATAGCAAGACCCTGTCTCTCCTAAAAATGAAAAGATATCCAAGTATGGTGGTGGTCTTAGCTACTTGGGAAGCTGAGGTAGAAGGATCGCTGGAACCCAGGAGTTCAAGGATGCAGTGGGCTGTGATTGCACCACTGCATTCCAGCCTGGGCAACAGAGTGAGACTGACTCTAAAAATAGTTCGAAGATAGAATAGATAGGTTGAGTGGATAGATAGGTAGGGTAGACAGGGTGGATGGATGGATGGATGAATGAATGGATGAATGGATGGATGGATAGACGGACAGAAAGATAGATAGATAGATGACGGATAGATGATAGACAGACAGTTGGATGGATAGATAGGATGGATGGAGGGAGGGACAGGCAGATGGACGACAGAGCCAGGGTTTGGCTCTGGGCATCCGTTTCTCCCACACTTGGGCTTTTCTCCACGTGAGCCTCTGGCCTCTGTTGTCAGCTGACTCAGCTTTATTTCAGGTTCCCAGAGTCCCTGTCCCCAACCCTTTGTCACTGCATGGTCCCTGTAGTGGAAAAGCTTGGTCTCTTGCGTTGGAGACCCAAGTTCAGACTGTTCTTTGAGACAGGAGCCAGGGCTCATCCCAACACCCACCTCCACCAGTTTATCTGGGCCTGCCCTTTGGGACTCCTGGTCCCCAAGCCTGTCCCTCCTTTCTCTTTTCCTGTCCTTCCCTGTCCCTCTTTCTGCTGTTGTTTTTCTCTTCCTCCTCTCTTTTTTTTCTTTCATATGCAACCTCACTTAATGCTTTCTTTAAAATAAAAAAGGGCAACCTTCCAGCCAGGGCCTAGCTCTTGTATCACTTTCCTTCCCGTTCTCCCCCACCCCTACAGGCTCCCCCTCACCCCACCCCCCACAGATGCTGCCCCCACCAGCCCCCCCGGGGCGCCACTGGCATGCAGCCACCCCTGAGCTCACATTGGGCCCAGAATCGCCAAGCCAGGCCCATAAACACAATGGAGCTGGCACGGAGGCCTCCCTAGGGCTCAGCCCGGCAGTCACTCACTGTCACTAACAGGCCCCCGTCCCCAGCTCCCTCCATGGTGCTTGGGAGGAGAAAGCCCAGTGAAGGGGACTTTGACTTTCCCCAGAGGGAGCTTTGCCTCCGCATTCCCCACTGCAGCCTGTCCTGCCCTGCCTGGAGGTTTTGGTCCTAGGATGTCTCTTCCTCACTTGGCAGACACTAATTCCTGAACCAGAGTTGCCACTGGAGCGGTGAAGGGCTGGGAGGCTGGCCTGGGGGTGGAGGCAGCATCCTAAAAACCTGGGAGTGCCATCTATCCCGAGGATGGTGGGAGCCCGGGGGTTTGGTCTCCTTCCTCCTTGGGACTTCCTCCAACCACAAGGCTGTGACTTTCATGTAAAGGGAACTTGCTCTGTTGTCCAACAAATTTGTGCCGGGGACCTCATCCATCTTTAGACGACTCTCCGTCACTGATGAAGCAGCGCCCACTCCAACAGCAATGAGCAGCCCAGTGGCATCCCTGCTCAGCAAGGCCGTCCGATGGCACCATCTCCTCGTGTCCCCAGGACCACGGAGGGGAGCAGAGGCTGCCACGGGCAGGGGCTGTGCTCAGCCCCAACTCTGCCATGGGAAGCTGTAGGACCCCTTGTGGCTACCCAAAGCCCTTCTGTCTTCCTGCCTCTCTCTACAACGGAAAGCCACACCCTCACTTCCTCTGTCTCTTCTGCAGCTGGAGGTGGCCGTGCTACCCAGGTGACACCCATGGCATGCAATGAGACGCTTTTAGGAACCTCTCGAGGAGGGTTGTCGTCCTAAAGTAAAACAGGAGGGTTTTTCTGCCTATCCTCTTCTCCCCTTCTTGGCATTGGAGGATGGAGATGTGGTGCTGGAGTGGAGACAGCCCTCTCGTGAGCATGAGGTGCAAGCTTGAGGACCAGCCAATAGGGCTGATGCAAAGAGCCTGAGTCAAGGAGCAGGATCCTTGGATCTCAGTGCTCGCCGCCAGGCTTCTTGTTCTGCTTGACTTGTTACAAAGTAAATTTACAGAGTAAATCCTCACCCCCAAAGGTGTTCATGTCTTAGTCCCTGGAATCTGTGAAGATGTTAGGGCATGTAGTAACAGGGGATAAAAGTAGCAGATGAAATTAAGTTGCTAATCAGCTGATTTTAAAGTGGGGAGATTGTCCCAGATTATCTGGATAAATCTGTGTGCATACCGAGGGTGCCAAAAAATATGTATACATGTTTCAAGAAAGGAAAAAAACTGTAATAAAATTGTACTTCTCAATATATACCGATAACAAAAGATGAATACAAGTCAAGGATAACTTCTGCAATTAGAAGAGGTGCTTAAAGTGGTTACCATCAGTGTCCAGACACTTCTGGCTACATTACAGCAAGACTTGTCTTTGTTCTAGATCTCCCAAATCATCCCCTGTGCACATCACACCATGCATCTCAAACTCATCACAAATGTGCATAATTGTGAGGCGTGTTGGAGGCTGTGCTGCATACTCACACCTCCATTGTCATTGTACTCCCGTAACATTCTCAGACTTCAAATGCCGCTGCAAAATGGTCTTGCACTCCTTGAATGACAACCGTGCTTCCACCGTTTTATTTGACTGTCCTGCCTGCCCCATGGTGATGCCAGCATTCATTTGATGAATGCCATCTTTTGGGCAAATATCATACTACACAATGCTACTGTAATTAAATTCAACTTCGAAAAGTAATGCATAAATAACATCTCTTAATATGTGTATTGCCAGGCTCGGTGGCTCAGCCTGTAATCCCAGCACTTTGGGAGGCTGAGGTGAGTGGATTGCCTGAGCCTGCGGGTTCGAGACCTGCCTGGGCAGGTGAGACCTCATCTCTACAATAAATCGAAAAATTAACCGGGCGTGGTAGCGCACGCCTGTAGTTCCAGCTACTGAAAGGCTGAGTCGGAAGGACGGCTGGAGCCCAGCAGGTCGAGGCTGCGGTGGCCGGGAGTGGCCACTGCACTCCAGTCCAGGTGACTGAGACTCCAACTCAAAAAACAAAAAATGTGTATACACTTTCGGCACTCTCAGTATATGTGTGTGTGTGTGTGTGTGTGTGTGTGTGTGTGTGTGTGTGTGTGTGTGTGTATCAAATATATTATAGGATATATCCTTCAGAAAATATATCTATTACATATATAAGAGGGGACCCAAAAAACTCTGGAATTTATTATAAAAATATTATATATTTATTCTTACACATTTAAACTTCAATCACCTTCAAAATACTCTCTATTTGATGCAATTCACCTATGGAGACACTTTTTCCACTGCTCAAAACAGTTTTTGAACTCATCAATTTTGATGCCTTTTAGTGCTTCTACCGTTTTTTTTGCTTCACCTCTTCCACATCAGCAAAACATTTCCCTTTGAGGACTTTTTTCATCCGGGGAAACAAACAAACAAACAAACAAAAAAAGTCGCTCAGAGTGAGAACGGGTGAATAGGGAGAGTAGGAAATGGGGGTCATGCTGCTTTTTTGGTTAAGATGACTGAACACTCAATGTGGTGCATTTGTAAATTTCCCATCATGAAACGGGAAAATGTGTTGAAAGAATATCCAAAAAAATTCACTGAAGCTGAACACAACCTCTCACAGCAATGCTGACTGGTTCACGGATGCCGATGGGTTCCTAGAACACTCAACTGGTGGGGGGAACCTGGACCACAAGGGGCCTGCCCTCCAGCAGATAAATCTGGGGTTTTGGCGGTCCTTACCTCATAGATATGTAATGCATATGTGTGTGTGTGTGTGTGGGTGTGTGTATGTGTGTATCTCAGAGACAGGGAAACTTATTTTAAGGAATTGGCTCCCACGATTGTGGAGGGCTTGTAATTCTGAAGCGGATTTCTGTATTGCAGCCTTGAGGAAGAATTTCTCCTACCTCAGGAATCCTTGGTCATTCTTAAGGCCTTCACGGACTGGATGGGACCCTCAAGCTATGAGGCCATTGTCCTACTCATAGCCTGCTGACTTAAGTGTTGATCACATCTAAAAACGACTTCACAGCACCAGTAGATTAACAGGCTATTAACATAGCCCCTTTCCTTGAAGAGCATAGCAAGTTCCACTGGCACTGCAGCCTGGCGAGGTTGACACACAGAAGCAACCATCACAAGGTCCCTAAATGTGTAAGAGGGAGGCGGAGGAGTCAGTGTCAGAGTGATTTTGTGCCAGAGTGATTCTGTGTGATGGAGACAACTGGCACTACTGGCTTCGAAGATGGGAGGGGCCCATGAGCCAAGGGATTCAGGCAGTTTCTAGAAGCTGGAAAAGGCAAGAGAATGATTCTCCCTAGAGCTTCTAGAAAGCAACCCAGCCCTGCTGACATGTTGATGCTAGCCTCATAAGACTCATTTGAGGCCAGGAGTGGTGGCTTCCATCTATAATCCCAACACTTTGGGAGGCTGAAGCAGGAGGATCACTTGAGGCCAAGAGTTTGAGATCAGCCTTGGCAACACAGCCAGACTCTATCTCTAAAAAAATAAAGACCCATTTGGAGCTCTGACCTCCAGAACTGTACGATAGTAAGTCTGTGCTGTTTAAAGCCTCTAAGCTTGTGGGAGTTTGTTATAGCAGCAAAAGGAAATGAGCACAGCCACTGTCAGTTTTCCCCCGTACTTACAGCCAAAAACATTGCTAGCATTCCCTTGAGAATGAATGCCATGTTGTCCCTTTGGGCCTTGGGTTCAACTCTGGTAAATGAAGAGGGGCAGTTCCCACCCTGCCCATATTGGATTCTAGACCTTCCGGCCTTAGGGTGGGCCATCCCTCCCTCTCTTTTTCCCTCCCTCCTTTGCCAGGTTCCTCCTCTGCACAGCTTTACAGCTGGCACTCCAGGCTGTCGGCCCCACGTGCCCACTCCTGCCTTTGAGTCTCCCCAGCATGCCAGAACTTGCTATGCTCTTCAAGGAAAGGGGCTATGTCTTTTCTTTTTCTTATAGCTTCCCACCACACTCACTGCACAAATCAACTTCTCTAGTATTCTCCTATCACCAGTTATGACACCTTGGACTCGTTACTTAACCTCTCTGAGCCTCAGGCTGTTTGTCCATAATAAGCAGATCATAAAAGTACCTGCCACATAGGCTTCATATAAAAGAAATAAATGACATAGTGAGTATTTATCACAGTCCCTGACAGACAGCACTCACTGAATAAAGACCAGCTATTATTGGTGAAGGTATTATTCCTCTCACCATATTGAAATATATTCTGAAAAGGTGTCACTCTCACCACTTAGTTGTTAAGAAAACTCATGTTGGAAGTGGTAAATTAACTTGTGTGAGTTTGGAGGGCACAGTTAGACTTGAAATCTAAACCCATCTGGCGAAATCAAAGATAATAAACATGGAAGTGTCTGGAATAGAGACTGGCACACACCAGGCTCTCACGAATGGTCATTGCGGCTGTTGTTTAGTTGTTTCTACGTCCCTAGTTTATGTCGATTTATTCCATTAATGTTTACTGGGGGTCAAATCCTGTACTAAGTAGGGAGAATACAAAGACAAGACAGAGACCCCGTGCTCAAGGCCTTGTTAACTACTGAGATTGATATTTTTACAACTTAAAAGTGCAAGAGGACCATTCCTCTTGCTGTGGAGGGGGGAACCCATCCTCTCTCCCCTCCGCTGACCTCTCAGGGCTACTTTCTGTTCCTTGCAGTGACTTTCCCTTCCCATCTCCAGGCCGTGCTCATGGCCACTTCCTCTTTGACCCTATGAATGCACCCCCTTCCTCTTTCTGCCTTTGAAATTGCACCCATCCTTCAAAGCCTGGTCAAATCCCTGCCCAATCAGAAAGACTTCCAGGATATGCCCACCCATTCTTCCTTTGAACAGCTCCGCCTGCTCCATCCAAGGGTGAGGATCTCAGTGTCTGGTCCTCAGCTGTCACGGGTACTGACTAGTTAGAAGTGCCCAGCTGGAAGTCCCATAGGCCCTCCCGGGCACAGCAGGGGCATAGTGGCCCTTGGGCCACTCAGTGAACGTCCGATGTGTGCGGCCCTGAGTGATAGGTGTTTAAAATGTTCTCATCTTTTTGGTTTTCCTCTGTCACTGGATTGTGAGCTTCTTCGAGTTTCCCCCAGCACTTACCTTTATCACATGTACTTGTCAGGAATACTTTTAGAAGCAAATAACAGGAAAACCAATGGCCAGTGTTTTAGACAAATAGAGGGTTATTTTCCTCAAAACGAGGAGTAGATTTCTGGGGATGGCTCTGTGACCCACCAGCAATAGCACCAGCATGTCTGCAAGTCTCTCAGCTCGTCTCTCATGGTCAAAAACAGTTGCCACAGGCCCAAACAGCAAGAAAGGGGCAGTGTCACCGGCAGCACCTGTACCTTCCATTCTACTTTCCTCTGATGTCTTATTGCCCACGATGGTGTCACATGACCACCCCAAACTTCTAGGGATGGTGGTGTGAGGGACTGAACATTTATGTTCCTTCCCGAATTCATATGCTGAAATTTTCATGCCCAAGGTGACCGGAGGTAGGGCCTTTGAGAGATGACTGTGTCATGAGGACGGAGACCTTAAGACTGGGGTTAGGGCTTTTAAAAGGGACCCTGTGAGTGCCTTCTCCCCTCCCCCCACATGAAGACATAGAAGAGGAGGAAGGCCCTCACCAGACGCTGATTCTGCTGGTGCTTTGATCTTGGACTTTCCAGCCCCCAGAACTGTGAGAAATAGACATCTGTGGTTTCTAAATCCATGGTATTTTGTTATGGCAGCCAGAGCAAAATGAGATGGCTGGAAATAAAGTATTTCCTGTTTTCAGCCTCGGAGGTGGAGGCAGGCTAGAATGAGAGGCTAGAAATGGACACTGCGTTGGGTGGCTGGCCAACAGTGTCTGCCGCACCAAACCTGAATAAAAGAAAGAAAGAAAGAAAGAAAGAAAGAAAGAAAGAAAGAAAGAAAGAAAGAAAGAAAGAAAGAAAGAAAAAGAATCTAAGACAGGGTTCCCACTTGGACAAGTTTAGGGTAGAAAGGACCCCAGGAGTCTGTCTGGTGTGGCCACTGGGTCATGTCTACTGAGAATTTGCCCCCAATTTTCCCTTAGGTCTCCTCTTTCTTCCTTCCTCCCAGTCCTGTCATGGGCGCCCCTTGATTGTGGGACCCCGATACAGCTCTTCACAGCCAGAAGAGACAGGCAGGGGTCCCTGCCCCCCACCCTGTCCATACAAGATTGATAATGAAACCAATACCTTTCACCAGCGTAATTTTCATATTTAATGAGCGTGACTCAAAAACTATTACATTAATTAGTCAAATCCCACAAACTGTTAATGGTGCACGCGGTAATTAATATTGCATTCAATTAAAAAATGACCTGTTTCGGGGGCTTCTCCCAGGTTGGGAGCAGGGGGCTGGGGCGTTTACAGACACGCATGGCCCTGCGTGCCGGCGAGGCCCTCTGGTGTGCCTGCCCTGTCTCGTCCCCTTTCTTTTCGCCGTGCTTCATGGAGGGAGACAGCGCCAGGAGACACGGTGCACCCGGTAGCCACCCGGCCAGTGCCTGGCTCCCCTCTGTCCTGCCACTCTCCCCTCTCGCTCCCCAGCTCTGCCGACAGCCTACTTGTGGTGATTTATGGGAGGGCCTGGCATGGGGCTCACAGACTGGAAAATTTCCCGTTTACACAAGAATTCCCTGAAAAATGAGCTTGCTTAATTTATTTCTTTCGTTAACGAGTTCGAACTGTGAGATCATCTTTCTGAGGGCCCTCCTGTTTCCACCCCACACCGTTTGCACATCCCGACAAGCCACATCCTCGCCCCCCGCTCCTGTCCACTGGGCAGCAGGCAGGGCCCCGGGAGGGCTGGAGGGCCAATACACTGGGACTGGCCCATCGGGGATCCCTTTCTCTCTCTCCCTGTCAATGGTGGGGACTGAAGCCCTGGCTAAATCAACAGGCTCCCTGGGCCTCGTGCTGGCTCAGGTGATTACAGAGGGCACAGCGCTTCGCTAAGCTGCGGTGGCAGTGCTGAGAAGAGTCCAGGTCAAAATGCTCAGCAGCCAGGGACCTAAGATCGAAGGGTTCAGGCGGGACCTCTATTCAGGCCATATCTAGAGGACAAGGCCTAGGCCCGGTCCTCGTGTGTGGACTGGAACAAGAGTGTCCAGGGATCCAAGTGCGGTGGCTCACACCTGTAATTCTAGCACTTTGGGAGGCTGAGGTGGGAGGATGGCTCGAGTCCGGGAATTCAAAGTTGCTGTGAGCTATCATCGCGCCACTGCACTCCAGCCTGAGTGACAGAGCGAGACCCCGTGTCAATAAATAATAAATAAATAAATTGAATGAAATAAAACAGTTGATCCAGGGCCCCTGCAGTTTTTCCACGTCCCTTCCCACCAGGACTCCCCAGCTCCCATCTCACACCCCACCTCCCTTTCCCTCTAGGCCTCCCATCAGGCCTGGGATGAACTCGATCCACCCTCCCCAGGTGGACCCAGGAAGAGGCCCACATAAACACTGGAAGCCACTTAGGACCACGTGCACAGGAAACTCTGAGGAGGCAGAGGACCTACAGAGGGGCACAGGCTTGACGCCAGCGGTTCTGTCTCCAGGGAGGAGCACAGCTAGAGAAGAGGGACCATGTGAATCCAGCAGACACCCCGTGGCCTGGGAGGTGGACGGACCTTATGAGGTGAGGGCGGAAACACTATTTGAAACCAGAAGGACTGCTGGAAGCCATTGAGGCAGCACGGGGTATGGCGTCCTCGGGCCCTGGTGGCCACCTGCTTGGAATCCTGACTCGACCGCTTCCTTTGCTGTGCATCTTTGGGCAAGTGACTGGCCTTCTCTAGTCTCAGGGTCTTGATTTTAGAATGGGGATGAAAAGTTGTTTCCTCCTAGGACTGCGAGAGTCAGGTATGCTCTGCCAAGCACACAGCCTCCCAGCTGACACCGAGTAGAGATTACGTAAGTGAAAGTGATCACTACTGTATTAATGGCAGGATTATTAGAGGATTTAATGGCAGTGCTGTGAAAACATCCAACACTGTGGTTGCTACTACAGGTTCAGGAGGCACCTGACCCTGCCCTTTACTCACTGTGGAGTCACAGCAAACCATATAACACGTCTGAGCCTCAGTTTCTGCATCTGCAAAATGAAGACAACAATCAGCTCATAGGATGTTATACAATTGAGTGGAATAATGCATGTAAGAGGTCTAGCTCACAGTGAACCCTTAAATACGTCAGTTATTATTATCTGTTAATCACTATTTTTAGGCCGGGCACAGTGGCTCACAGCTGTAATTCCAGCACTTTGGGAGGCTAAAGTGAGAATCACTTGAGCTCAGGAGTTCAATACCAGCCTGGGCAACATAGCGTGACCTCGTCTCTACAAAAAACTAAAAAAATTAGCCAGGGGTGATGACGCGTGACTGTAGTCCCAGCTACTTGGGAAGCTAAGGTGGAAGGATTGCCTGAGCCCAGGTCAAGGCTATGGTAGCTGTGAGTGTGCCACTGCACTCCAGCATGGGTGACAGAGTGAGACTCCAACGTAAAAAAAAAAAAAAAATTTTTAATTTAATTAATTTTTATTTATTTATTTATTTATTTATTTATTTATTTTTTTGAGTCGGAGTCTCACTCTGTCGCCCAGACTGGAGTGCAGTGGCCGCTCCCGGCCACTGCAGCCTCGACCTGCTGGGCTCCAGCGATCCTTCCGCCTCAGCCTTCTGAGTAGCTGGAACTACAGGCGTGCGCTACCACACCTGGCTAATTTTTTGATTTATTGTAGAGATGAGGTCTCGCCTACCCAGGCAGGTCTTGAACCTGCGGGCTCAGGCAATCCACTCACCTCAGCCTCCCAAAGTGCTGGGATTACAGGCTGAGCCACCGAGCCCGGCTCAATTAATTTATTTTTAGAAAGGCTCTCACTTTGTGGCTCAGGCTGGAGTGCAGTGGTGTAATCATAGCTCACTGCTGCCTCAACCTCCTGGCTTAAGCGATCCTCCCATTTCAGCCTCCCAAGTAGCTGGGACTACAGTTGCACACCACACCTGGCTAATTTTTAAATTTTTGTAGAGATGAGGTCTTTCTATGTTGCCCAGGCTGGTCTTGAACTCTTGGCCTCAAGTGATCCTCCCACCTCGGCCTCCCAAAGTGCTGGGATTATAGGCATCACCCCTGGCCTGTTAATCACTTTCACCCTATCTAAATATTTGGGATTCATCCTTATCATCAAACTCTGCTTCCGTTTTCATTCTAAGATGAAATCCATAATAGTATAATCTAGTTAAATGCATAATTTCAACAATATTATACAGCCTAAGTATAATATAAAGAAAAAAAGTAATTTATAATACAACAATTTGAATTTTAATCTGCAAGTGATCAGATACAACAAGAGTAGAAAACATAAAGGAGGGGTCTGTAGGTGAAATCCGAGTAGGGGATGGATTCTGGTTAATTGCATTGTGTCAATCAATTTCCTGATTTTGATGGTGAGCTACCATGTAATGTAGGACGTTTCCATTGAGGGAAGCTGGGTAGTGGGTACCTAGTATCTCTCTGGACTACTATTTACAGCTTCATGTGAGTCTGTAATTATTTCAAAATATGTTTAAAGTGCTTTTAAAGGAGTTGAAAGCTTGCACCTATTTGTAGGTTCATGGTGGATTTGATTATGATTGCAGACTGGCACTCACCACTGAGCAAGCCCCACACCATGACTGGCACCCCCACTTGTGATCTCATTTTCTGAAAGAGTGAGCAACTCTTGGCAAGATCTCAAACAAAACAAAGTCCAGTTTACCTTGACTTATGAGAACTGAATTGCTGGAAAATCTGGTGATACTTAAACTTTGCAAACAATTGCTTTGTGTTTATATGTAAAAAAGTGCTAAGTCCAGACTCACAGCCTCAGGTTGGGGTTTTCACATTCATGGATGTCCACTGGATGTTCAGAATTCATGTGGGACATGAGATGGTTTTTGTCATGGAGAATCATCCTGTGTGTTTCAGATGCCAGTCTCCCTGGACACACCCACTAAAAGCCTTCGGGGATACCCAGTCATTGGAATTTCCAATCCCCAGACTCTTTCCTTGAGGAAAGAAATGTGCACAGAGAGCCATACCATGAACAGAGATCCAGTCGACCTCCTTACTCCTGACACTGGGGTGGACTCACTTAAAACAAAATGCCTTGACCTTGGGTCTCTAATGCCAGGTTCCCCTTGTTCCTACCCTGAAAGGTGCAGGAAGCGACCAGAGGGGCGGCTCCCGAAATGGCGCCGACACACCAGACAACAAAGGCCCTAGGTCCCAGCTTCTGTGAGCACAATTCCCGGTGCGCGCCAATTTCAAACCTCCCGGTGCGCGCCAATTTCAAACCTCCCGGTGCGCGTCAATTTCAAACCTTCGCGTGCAAGCCTCAATTTCAAACTTGCAAGCCTCCAATCAGTAGCCAGCTTTGTTATGCGTCCAATAGGACCATAACATGGCATTGGCCCCACCCTACTCCCATGCAGCTCCTCCAATAGGAGCATAGCACAGCCCCTTCCGGCCCCTGTCAGACTGATAAATACAGCCCTCTCCCTGCAACTCTCTCTCTCCGTCTCTCTTTCTCTCTCTCTCTCTGTTGCTCTCTCCCTCACTCTCTCCCTCTCTGTAGCTCTCACCCTGCCTCTCTCCCACTTCTCTCTCTCTCTCTTACTCTCTCTTTCCTTTTTTCCCATTACAGATCCCCTCTGTAACAACCTTTTAATAAATCTCTTGGTCCTGGCCGGGTGTGGAGTCATTACTGGCGCCAAACTTCTTACATACCCCTCCAGGAAATAGCTCTCACCCCCTCCATGCACATCCTTCCTCTACCCTGTATTCCTTTAGTTCGATGATGTCGGCATCATCCTTATGTATGAGTCTTCTGAAGCCAGGCGCCAACAGCTGAATTCCTGGAGGCAGCTGCAGTCTTCCTGAGAGGGAACTCATCCCCAACTGGTGCCCGGGGACAGTGGCCAATCCACAGTCCCAAGGGCCTTCCCCACTGTGAAGCCCAGTCCCATTCTGGCGCCACACTGCCGCTCCCCGGGCAGGTCTCTAGAAGTTGGAGTCTGGGTGGGAGGGTCTGCCACGCTACTCCATTGCGACCTCCTCAAAGAATAAACTGCCCGGTCAGTCTTCACATATTCTTACTAATAAAAGAATACATGAAGCTGGAAAAGAAACGTGATCCTTGGCAAAATTGATATCCAGCAGACCCAAATATGCATAGCTGTTCAGACCTGAGCAAGTCACTTAACCTCTCTGAGCCTTTATCTTCTCAAATTGTGTGAGAGTCATGTGGAATTGTTTGTATAGAAGAGCTCTGTAAACTATAGAAGATTATATGAATATAATTAATTGCTACCGCTGTTATTGTTATTTGAGCCAGTTCAATTATTCATTTAAACATGCCAATGAGAAGGCTGAGGCAGAAGGATCGCCTGAGCCCATCTAGATCAGGGCTTGGTGAACCACAGTCTGTTTTTAAAATAAAGTTTTCTTTTTTAAGTTGCAGTCTCACTCTGTCCCCCAGACTGGAGTGTAGTGGCATGCTCACTGCCACCGCAGCCTCGACCTGCTGGACTCTGACAATCCTTCCACCTCAGCCTTCCAAGTAGCTGGAAATACAGGCGTGTGCTACCACGCCTGGCTTTTTTTTTTTTAAATTTATTGTAGAGACAAGGTCTCACCAAGTTTCCTGGGCTGATCCTGAACCCATGGATTCAGGCAATCCACTTGCCTCAACCTCTCAAAGTGCTGGGATTACAGGCTGAGCCACCGCGCCTGGTCTAAATAAAGTTTTATTAGGACAGAGTCATGCCCATCCGGGTAGATATCATCTAGAGCTGTGGAAAGAGCAGAGCTGAGTAGTATGACAGAGAACATGTGGCCTGCAAAGCTTAAAATATCTGGTCTTTTATGGAAAAAGCCTGCTGACCCCTGGTCTACACAGTAATAGAAGGATCGGTCTAAAATATTTAACCATGTTACTAGCCACCTCAAGGTGCCCTGTTTCACACGGAACATGGCCTGGCATCAACCCACCCAGCCAGACTCTCCTTTCCGCTCCAGGTGCCATGCTGTAGAATACTAAGCTTCTTTCTTGCAGGTTCCTGGCTCAGGCTGTGCCTTTCACAAGGACGTGAGGTTGGCTCAGGGTGGCTCTGGCGGGTGGAGGCCTGAGATCCTTTTCCAGCCCCTGCTTGGACATTTTTGCTCCGTCCCTGGAGGCTTCAGCTCCCCTGTCCTCGAAACAGGGACATGGCGTGAGTGTCACTGCCTTCTCCTAGCTTAGGAAGGCCTGAACGAGTGAGCATCTCTCGGGAACTCGGCTCTGTGTGTGGAACGCCTAGCTCCGTTTCTGTAACCCAGAAGTAGCTTGGCCCCTAGGACTTTTATTAATCACCACCTTTGGGTCCTGCCAAGGTCCAGAGTGCTCCAGCTTTGGTGGGGCCCTCCCCCGCACCATCTACCTGCGGCTCCCATCCTTTCTCCCCTCTCTGGGAGATAGCAGGAGTTTTTCTAAGGCAGGTAACACTGTGATTTCGAGTGCTCTGCAATGACTTCTTAGTTACACAGACACTTACTAGAATTTCCTGAGAAAGAGGTTGAGTCCACAGTAATTCTAGACCTCCTATTGACTCGAGCGTAATTGCCACTAACAGACAAAGAGGTAATTACCGTGTGACCTGCCTTCTGCTTTGGAAGCAAACAATCACACGCATCGTGCTCTTGGGGGCATCTCTGTCTTACTGTTGTGTCCAATTATGCCCTAGTCTCTGCCCTGCTTGAAAAGACTCAAGGTCCCATTCATCACAGGACTGCTGAATCTCTGGCTGAGAAGGGGTGTCCCGGTCCGGTGGTAGACAGCCTAACGGTGCTTGAAGGTGTGGATGCCCTAATCCCCTGAATTTGGGAATGTGTTAGATCACATGATGAAAGAGAATTAAGGTTGCTAATTGGCAGACCTTAAAATTGGAAGGTTAAGGTTAATTGGGTTATCTGGGTAGAATCAATATAACCACAAGCATTTTTAAATGGGGAAGGGGGAGGCAGAAGAGGAGGTCAGAGTAACGCGGTAGGAGAAAAACTGGACCATTGCCGGCTCTGAAGATGGAAGAAAAGGACCCACAAGCCGAGGGATGGGGTGTCCTCTAGCAGCTGGAAAACACAAGGAAATTTCAGAAAAGCGCACAGCACTGCTGACACCTTGGTTCTAGTCCAGTGAAACCCATGTTGCATTTTAAAGTTACAGAACTGTAAGGTAACGCAGCTGTGTGGTTTTAAACCACTACGTTTGTAGAAATTTACTACAGCAGCCATCAAGTGCCACTGCAGGCCCCTCGTCTATTCCAGCCCCCTTACCTGACAGAGAAACCCCTCTGCAGCCAACTTGACTTGCAGTCACCAGCCTCTGTTGAGGACTTCTGATCCAGGAGCTCAACGCACAGGACATAACCTGTCGGATGTTGGTTGGCTGTCACTGTTGGAGGACTTCCCCCGTGGGCTCAAAGTATATCTCCCTTAACTTTCTGGCACTTGTCCTATCTTCTCTAGACACACACACACACACACACACACACACACACACACACACACACACACACACACACATTTCTGTTTCCCACGACAGCTCTTCACGTATTTGAAGACTTCCCAGTGCCTGACAAGAAGTAAGCACCATAGACATCATCCACCATAGATGAACGGATGAACCAGTATAACTCCTGCAATTCCCTTTGACTATGCAATGAACTGGGCCAAGCTCTGTTATTTCTGCCCCCAGCCCCAGCATCTACTTTCCCCTTTCCTCACTGGCACCACCCAGGTGGCATTTTCTCCTCGGGAAATGCCCTCCCTTGCTCTCCACATTCCTCGCATCGCCTGCCCCGGGGCTGATCATAGGGACTGATTCAGGGACACACATGGCTCAAGCCCGGAAATCTGAACAAGACCCAATCTTCATACTCTGGTAAGGGAGGATCCTTGAGAAAGGGGCACCTTCTGGTAGGAGGCAGGAAGATGGACAGGTGCGCCAGTTTGTTTTACATGTCCTGGTCACATTGAGAAACAATGCATGAATTTTATTCACCTGCGATCTCAGTAAGAATCTCGCAAATGTGGGCTCAAATACCAGCCCTGAAGGTGAGTTTTAACTTTATTCCGGCAAGAAAAGAACTTTATGAGAGCAAGAAAAGGATTACTTGAGAAGACCCAAACAAACCTACATGAGAATAAACTATGGTTAGTTTTGTTTTGTTAAACATAAAAATATAGTGAATTAAAAATAATATCGTAAAGTCACATCAACTTTTTTCTCTTTCACATGGGATCTTGCGACTTGCTTAAATGGTTAACAGCTTACTCATGTGCTCTCTGTGTGTGTCTCTGTCTCTCGTTCTCTCATTTCCTCTCTCCGTTTCTCTTTCTCTCATTCTCTCCCCGCCTCCACCCCGCTTCTCTCACTTTCTTTCTGGTCTCTCTCTTTCATTCTGTCTCTCACCCTTTCTGTGTCTTTTTCTGCCACTCATTCTCCCTCTCTTGCTCACTCTCTCACCCTGTTGCTCATTTTCTCTGTCTGTCTCTTCCCCTCTCCCCCGATTCTGTCCTTGGGGGCACCCCAATCCAGGTTCTATTATCCTTCCTGCTCTGAAGGGCACATGGGGAGTGGCTTCCAGAGGCTTGCGCAGTGTCTGTGGTTTTCGTCACCCTGTGATCTCCTGGGACTGGAAGCTAGAGTTAGCAACGCTGTCCAGACGCTAGCCACCTCTCCAACAGAGCCAGGACTTGGCACACAGCTGGCCTTCAGAAATGTTTGTTAAATGACTGACTGAATGAGAGGGGAGAGAGAGAGAGAGGAGAGAGAGAGAGAGAGGAGAAAAAGGTGAGTGGGGAGAGAACATTTTTTTAACTCCCACTTGGCTGAAATAAGCAGCTACTTTAACAAACTTCCCATCAAAATGGCATTGCACGCACAATAGCCACAGAGCAGAAACAACCCAAATGCTCATCGAATACCCACGGATGAACAGATAATCAAAATGTGGCATATCCACACAATGGAATAGTACTCAGCCATGAAAAGGAATGATGTTCCGATACAGCCTGAGATGTGGTTGAGCCTCAAAAAGCTGAGTGGCAGAAGCCAGACACTAAAGGTCACCTGTCATGTGATCCCATTCATAGGATATATCCAGAAGAGGCAAATCCGTAGAGACAGGTTAGTGGCTGTCCGGGGAAAGACAGAGACAGTGATAAGTGACAGGTGAGTAACAGGGTCTCCTTGGAGGATGATAAAAATATTATTAGGAACTAGGTAGGGGTGATGGTGGCCCAACACTGCAGGTACACCAAGTGCCACTGAAGTGCGCACGTCCACACGGAGGGTTTTACAGTATGATGATATGTTCGTCTTGTCACTGGACTCTCCAGCAGCCTCCATGCTCTGTGGCACCCCAGCCTCCCTCCTGGACGCTACTCCATTCTCAAGGACTTACTCTGCCATTGGGGTCCCTCCAGTTCTTCCCTTTCCTCCCTCGACCTTTCCCTCCGCTCTTCATGGGGAGTTCTGCTTCCTGGCTTTCTCTTGAGGGCTTCCTGTGCCAGGCTGTCTCCCTGTTCTCTGCTGCCACCCTGCCCTCCTTTCTGTGACCAAGCCTCCAGACCCCTTTCCTCCACAGTCTCCACCCATAGCTTCATAGGAAGCCAGGAGGTTCAGGGGTGAATTGCCATTTCCGTCCTGCCAGGATTCTGGTGAAGTCTGTAGCCAGGAGTGGCTAGACTCGTATTTGGTTTTGATTTCCTTGTTCAACTGTCTATCATTCAGTTCTTCAAGTGCTCGCCACGCTGCAACAGTTCGCAGGCTCTGTCAGAGTATGCCATTTCCCACTCCAAGGACTCACAACTATTCTAAAAGAACTTTCAGGCTGGACACGATCGCTCATGCCTGTGATCCTGGGTACTTTGGGAGGTTGAGGAGGGAGGAGTGCTTGAGGACAGGAGTTTGAAACCAACCTGGGCAACACAGTGAGACCCATCTCTACAAAAAGTAAAGCCAAAGAAACAAAAAAACAAAAATAGTTGGCCATGGTGACATGCCTGTAGTCTCAGCTACTCAGGAGGCTGAGGTGGAGGATCACTTGAGCCCAGAAATTCAAGGTTGCAGTGAACTATAATTGTGCCACTGCACTCCAGTCAGATGATAGTTTGTCTTGTGGACCTTGGGAACCCCCTTCCCAAGCTCTGACCCACGTTCTTCCCTTCTGACATCGCCCATGTGTGTGCAGAGACCAACAGGCTGCTGTGGACTTTGCAGTGCTAACTCCAGCTTCCAGTCCCAGGAGAGCATGGTTTCAGGCAGGCATCGAGTGTGATCTGGGAACTCCCCTGACTCCAGAAAGTGCACAGCTGTCCCTAGGGCTGGGGTTCAAACCCAAGCTTGTCTTCTCCCAAAATACTTACTTTTAAATCACTGTACCTCTATGTTATGGGTTGAATGTGTCCCCTAAAAGGATGTGCTGAAGTCCTAATCCCTGGCCCCTGTGAGAGAGACCTTATTGGAAAACAGGGACTTTGCTGGTGTAATCACGTTAAGAAGTTGTCAGGGTGCATGCTAAATCCAACATTACTGTGTCCTTATAAGGAGGAGGGCATGTGGGCACAAGTGCAGAGAGGAAGCTGCTTGAAGAGGGCGACAGAGATTGCCACCTGCAGAAGACAGTGGTGCCTCCCAAAGCTGGGAGAGGTGAGGGCGGAGCCGCCTGGAGTCTCTGGAGGGAGTGAGGAGTCACCACCTTGATTGCAGGCTTCTGGCCTCCAGGACGAGAGGACACGTTGCTGGTTTAGGCCACCTGGTCGGTGGCATTTTGCCCCAGCAGTGCTAGAAACCAACACGCCCTCCCACGCTCCACCCAATAGAGACCAGAGACATATTCTGAAAACAGAGGGAAGTTATCGAGGGCCCAGAAGATGCAGCCTGTGAGAGGAAGAGGCTCTAAGAGTCTCAGCACGCATGGTGTCCTTGTGACACCCTTATTCTGTCACTGAAAGCAGAGCCCCTTTCTGACCGCCTGGCCTGCCCTCTCCTTGCGACACTGATGACTTCCTAACCGTTTACACTCCTCTTTTTGCCAGGTCCCTTCTCCCCGGCCTCTTAACACGTTGCAAGCACCGGGAGGAACCCATCCTGCAGCACAGGCAGGGCCAGGCTAGGCCAGCCCCCTGCACGGTGCACCGTGAACTTCCCCGGCCCAGGCCATGGCCTCTCCGGGTGTGCGTGTGCGCTCATGCGTGCCCGGAGCATAGGGAGAGGATCCAGTGATATTTCACACAAATGAGAAATGTTATTCTGCAGATTAAAGCCTCGCCGAGCCTGGTTTTGTCTTTATTTATGCGTTTCCATCTCCCTCTGCCCTGACTTGGGTGCCCACGCCGGGGAGCACTGAAGGACGTAATTGGCGTGGTGAAGGATTGTCGAGCGCCCCGACGCTCCCTCACAGGGTGCCCCTCCTCTCCCCCATCTGTCACCATCTAATGTGACAAAGTTTTTATCGGGCATTGAGGCACAGGAGATTAAAAGTAAATACTGCAATCGGGGGCAGCTGGGGAGAAAATGCAACGCATTTCACAGTAAGCTGCACAGCTCATCAGGGCAGCCTTGTGGCTCTGCGGGGGGGCAGGCGGGGGTGGGGGGGGGAGCGCCACTAGGGGGAACAGGAGACACAGGCCAAGCCATGCGCTGTCACTCTTTGGCAGCTGCTATAAATCAAACGCCTACTATGTGCTGGACATTTGGACCAGGTGGTTTTCTTCCCAGTCTTAATTTAATCCTCGTGATGATAGCGCAAAGTTGGAACGGGCTCCCTCTTTAATAGATGGAGAGGTGAAGGCACCCCAAGGTCACAGTGGTCCTGGATGCCCCTGTCTCCTTCTGACCCTTCCTGCTCTCTTCTCCGATGGAGCCATATTGGGATTGGGGTCTGCAAGATAAATGGCCGGCCGCAGGAGAAATTTTTTGTTGCATTTTCGGTTTTGTGTTGCCCTAAACCACAAGCTTCCACCACTAATTAATGAACTCCATCATATATTCATTCATTCAGCATACAAGCTCTGCGTTCTGTTTGGTTTTTTTTTCTATCCAATATATCCAGGCCACAGAACATTGTCTGGTATACAGTTAGTGCTCGATAAGTGCTTGTTGGCCCAGTGTGGTGGCTCATGCCAGTAATCCCAGCACTTATGGAGGCTGAGGTGAGAGGATTGCTGGAAGCCAAGAGCTCAAGAACAGCCTGGGCAACATAACGAGACTCTGTTTCTACAAAATATGAAAAAATTAGCCGGGTGGGATGGCACGCCTGTAGTCACAACTGCTTGGAAGGCTGTGGCAGGAGGATCCCTTAAGCCCAGTAGTTGGAGGCTGCAGTGAGCTGTGGTTGTGCCCTTCCACTCCAGCCTGGGTGACAGAATGAGACCGTCTCTAAAAAAAAAAAAAAGAAAAGAAAAAGACTTCATATGTCTGGCCAGCTTTCTTGAGGTTTGGGGAACCAGTTCACGATGGATCCAGGCGTCTTTTTCTCAGGCTGCCTGTCTGGAAGTAATGAACCCACTTCATGTTGCTTGTGGCGTGTGTGTTGTTTCTGCAGACTCAAGCTGGTGACACCCCCTCCAGAATGCAGTGGGTGGGAGTGTCTGACTCCCGGTCTGTGGTTGGCCTGGAGAGGATCTGGGCCGTCCTCCATGCAGCCCGGGCCTCCCCTGGGACTGAGGACGAATGAATCTGCTTTGAACTCATGGGCAGGAACCGAGAGAGTGAAGAGGAAAGAAAACTCAGCCCTGCCAGACTCGGAGCTCCCGTGAGAAACAGTCCTTCTTCACTTCCATGTGATGGCTGGGGAGATTGAGGCCCAGGAGAGAGGAAACCCCGTTTAGGCTGAGCAGTATTCGGTTCTTGAGAGGGAGAGGGAGCATTGGGCAGGACAGTGCTAAGAAAACAGTTCCCAGTCAGGTGCAGTGGCTCACACCTGTAATCCCAGCACTTTGGGAGACAGAGACGAGAGGATTGCCTCAGTCCAGGGATTCAAGACCAGCCTGGGCAGCATGGCGAGATCTCGTCTCTATAATAAATAAAAAAATTAGCCTGGTATGGTGGCACACGCCTGTGGTTCCAGTTACTTGGAAGCCTGAGGTGGAAGGATCACCTGAGCCCAGCAGGTTGAGGCTATGGTGGCCGTGAGCGTGCCACTGCACTCCAATCTGGGTGACAGAGTGAGACTCCAACTCAAAAAAGGAAAGGAAAAAAAAAGAGTTTCCCCGTTGAGCCTGCGTGTTTTCCCTCTCTTCCTACTTCAGACTCTTGGGGTCCCACTGCCTTGGGGACAGACAGACGTGGCCGGGATGCTGATCTCATGCTCTAGCCTCCAACATGGCTGGTCTCAGCAGCCAGTCTGAGCAGAAGCTCCAGGCTTGCAAGGTCCAGGACTTGGAGTCACAAAAACATAAAACGAGCCGCATAGTAGAATCTGTTATCATTTGATCACAAATAACTTTATCACATCCTATGAATTTCCATGCATTTTTCTCATTTTAACATTTCCAAACTCAGAGTGCAATTTATAATAAGCACATTTTTTAGATTGTGCTTATTATTACTTTTTTTAGTCGGAGTCTCACTGTCGCCCAAGCTGGAGTGCAGTGGCATGCTCAAGGTCATTGCAACCTCAACCTGCTGGCCTCAGGGCATCTTTCCACCTCGGCCTTCCAAGTAGCTAGAACCACAGGCACGTGCCACCATGGCTGGCTAATATTTTTATTTATTGTAGAGATGAGGTCTTGCCTTGTTGCCCAGGCTGGTCTTGAATCCCTGGTTTCAGGCAATAATCCTCTTGCCTCGGCCTTCCAAAGTACTGGGATTACAGGCATGAGTCACCGTGCCCAGCCTAGATTGTGTTTATTTCTTAAATAACTTTTATTGGGTTGATGGAGTGTGTTACAACTGGTGACATCTAAGAATTGAAAGACTGTGATATCAAGGGTCTAATAGAATGAGGCACAGTCAGGTACACTTTGACGATGACAAGGGGCTTAGAAAGTGTGGGAGTGAGGATGAATTGATAATACAGGGCTAATAATAATAAATACTAATTTCTGAGTGCTTACCTTATGTCAATTACACATTTTCTCTAACTCTTAAACAAGCTCACATGGAAGATGACGTGACTTTAGTAATTTCAAACATATGTGTATTATGGTCTTTATCCTGAGGTCTTTTTCTTTAATAATAACTTTATTGAGATGATTTATGAGATGATTTACATGCCATAACATTAGCCCACTTTAAGAGTACAATGTAATTTTGGTATTTCACTAATTTAGTATCTTCACAGAGTTGAGCCTAGAATGTTTTTATCTGAATTTCTTGAGGATCTGATCTTGTGCCTGTTATATCTGCCAACTTTTACCCATGGCAGATTATTTCCCCATGCGTTTTGTAATTTTAGATTGTGAGTTCATCTTCAGTTAGCCTTTGCATGCAGAAATCCTACCTCCAACAAGGAGCAATGACTCATGCCTATAATTTGAGAGACTGAGGAGGGGAGGATTGCTTAAGGTCAGGAGTTTGAGACCAGTCTGGACAAAAAAAAAAAAGACCAGGTACTACAGTGGCTCACATCTGTAATCCTAGCACTTTGGGAGGCAGAGACAAGAGAATTGCCTGAGCCCAGGGGTTTGAGACTTAATGAAACCTCATCTCTGCAATAAATAAAAAAATTAGCTGGGAGTGGTGGCACACACCTGTAGTTCCAGCTACTTAGGAGGTTGAGGTGGAAGGGTTGCTTGAGCCCAGCGGGCACATGCCACTGCACTCCACCCTGGGCAACAGAATGAGACTTCTACTCAAAAAAAAAAAAGGAGAAAGAAAAGAAAAGAAAAGAAAAAGAAAAAGAAAGCCTTCATCTATTGGATAAATGTGTCCTCCTAGAGGGATGACTTTATTTTCCCTTGAGTGTAACTGGCCCCAGATTCCTTTTTTGTCATTGTAAATGCATTGTTTGAAGTTCCAAAATCATGGGAGCATGAGGGTGGACCTCCAAAAACCTGGAATTATCTTTTGTAGGGGGGGCCCCTTGTAGTACAGGCTTCCATCACTAGACACGTGTTCTAGGAACCCATCAGTATCAGTTACCAGCTCATGTTGATGTGATAGGCTGCATTTGGCTTTGGTGAATTTTTTAGTGAATGTTTTTAATGACTGGCTCTTCCACCACGACAATGCATCTACCCACACTGCACTGCGTGTTCGGCAGTTTTTAACCCCTGTACGCCACCCTCCCTATTCGCCCCATCTCGCCCTGAGTGACTTTTCTCTGTTTCCCCAGATGAAAAATATCCTCAAAGGGAAATATTTTACCTGTTTGGAAGAGGTGAAACAAAAAACAGCAGAAGCACTAAAAGGCACCAAATGGACTAGTTCAAAAACTGCTTTGAGCAGTGGTAAAATTGTCTCAGTGCAGTGCATCAAATGGAGAGTACTTTGAAGGTGACTGAAATTTAAGCAGGTAAGAATAAATACACAATTTCTTATAAACAAATTGTGGGTTTTTTGGGAATCCTTCTTTGTAGAGTAAACTTGAACTCCAAATCTATGGGAGAGAAACATCATGGTTATTCATTCCCAGAGAAGATGTTTCCTGCACACGGCCCAGGTCTGGATCAGGACTTCTCAGCCTGGCATTACTGACACCCTCGGATGGATCATTCTTTGTTGTAAGGAGTTATTCTGTGCATGGTGGGATGTTCAGTGGCATCCTTCACCACTGATGCCGATGGCACACCTCTGCCCAACTGTGACAAACAAAAAAAGTGTCTCCAAGACATTGCCAAATGTCTCTTGGGGGCAAAATTGTCCCTGGTTGAGAACCATTGATCTAGACGAAAAAGCTTCCCCTACATTACAGAAAAAGCAGTAGAGATCCCAGCAAGCTTCTTTGCCATCAACCTGTGCCAGACAGGACGTTTTTCTCCTTACTTCAGTTTTACTAAGATTGCTGCCTTTTGGGGGCTATAGATCTATGGGTCTCAGCTTCAGCTGTGCACCTTGCCTGGGCTCCAGGCTTATTTCTGGTCCTTAGATAGGGGCTGGGGTAGGATGGGAAGCCCAGGAACAGTTCACATGCTTACCGGTCCATTTTATAATTTTCTCTTTCTCCTTTTGTTTCTGTGGGTTTCTCTTTTCTTTTAATAGAGACAAAGTTTTGCTCTGTAGCCCAGGCTGGAGTACAGCGGTGTGATCATAGTTCACTGTGGCCTTGAACTCTTGACCTCAAGCAATCTTCCTGTCTTATCCTACCAAAGTGCTGGGATTACAGGCACAAATTACCATGCCCTGCCTCGCTTCTGTGAGTTTCCCATACTCTCTTGTAAATTTGTTTATACATTTAGGAGACAGTCAGATTACATTTACCATTTCTGGGTGTTTTGTAACAAGAGGGATTTTGAGGTCATCGAATCCACAATGCTGCCAGAATTGTGGGTCCCCAGGGACATATCATTAGCTCCACACAGACATGAAGAAACCGAGACCAAAAGAGCTGAAGTGATTTGTCAAAGGCCACACAACGGGTGGGCAGCAAAGTGGGCACAGGAACCTGGGTCAAGAGCTGTAGAGAACCCAGTGGTTTTGAAACTGGAGGGTGTATTCGTTTCCCACTGCTGCTGCCACAAATGTGGTGGCTGAAAACAACACAGCTCCTCCCGTGCTGGCGGTCACGTAGAAATGGAAGCCCCAGACACCTGCGGAATCGGAGGCCCTGGTGCGCATAAAAATGGAGGCCCCCGGGGTAGAGCCCTGCCCACCGCGGCCCAGGAAACCCCAGCCAGGGACTTGCCCAGCCTCTGTCCTGACGCCCGACTGCCGCTCCTTCTGACCTCCGGACCCATCCTCTCCTCATCCCAGGTAGCTCAGGGGCACTCAGCTGCCCACACTCGCCTCCCCACACTCACCTCCCTACTCCCACCTCCTTCTACAGTCAGCTTCCTGCACTCACCTACTTCTATGCTCACCTCCCTGTATTCATCTCCTAAACTCACATCTCCACACTCAACTCCCACAGTAACCTTCCTACACTGAACACTCTACACTCACCTACCTACATTCACCTCCCTACATTCACCTCCTCAACACTCACCTCGTACACTCACCTCCACACACTCACCTCCCACACTCACCTCCCTACATTCACCTCCTACACTCAGCTCCTTACACTCACCTCCCTACATTCACCTCCCACACTCACCCCCCTATACTCACCTCCCATACTCACCTCCCTACAATCACCTACTATACTCACCTTCCAACACTCGCCTCCCTCCCCTTACCCCCAACACTCACCTCCCTACACTAATCTCCTACATTCACTTCCCACACTCGCCTCCCTACATTACCTCCCTATAATCACCTCCACACACTCACCTCCCTATAAACACCTCCCTACACTAACCGACCTACACTCACCTCCACACTCTCATGTCCCACACTCACTTACCTACATTCACCTCCCACACTCACCTCCCTATGCATACCTCACTACATTCACCTCTAACACTCACGTCCCTAAGCTCACCTCCCTACACTCACCTCACTATACACACCTCACTACATTCACCTCCCACACTTACCTCCTTACACTCACACCCCTATATCACCTCCAACACCCATATCCCTATACTCACCTCCCAACACCCACCTGCCTACACTCACCTCCTCACACTCACCTTCACACACTCACCTCCCACACTCAACTCCAGAAACTCACATCCCTGTATTCACCTCCCACAATCACCTCCCTACACCCAACACCCTATACTCACCTCCCACACTCACCTCCCTAAACTTACATGCCTATATTCCCACACTCACCTACCTACATTCATTCACCTACCTACATTCACTTCATACACTCACCTCCGCACACTCACCTCCCACACTCAACTCCATACACTCACATCCCTACATACATCCCCCACACTCACCACCCCACATTCAGCTCCCTACACTCACCTCCACACACTCACCTCCCTATACTCACCTTCCTACAATCACTTCCTTACATTCACCTCAACACACCTCCCACACTCACCCCCTACATTCATCTCCCACACTCACCTCCCTATGCTCATCTACATATACCCCACCTCCCTGTATACAAGTTCCTACACTCATCTCCCTATAATCGCCTCTCAACACTCACCTCCCACACTCACTTCCCTACCCACACCTCCACACACTAACCTCCCACAGTCACCTCCACACACTCCGCTCCCACACTTACCTGCCTACATTCACCTTCCATACTCACATCCCTACACTCACCTCCTGACATTCACATCCCCTCAATGCCTCGACACATTCACCACCAGTCACCTCCCACAATCACCTCTCTACACTCACCTCCCACACTCGATTCCCACACTCACCTCCCTACACTCACCTCCCACAATTGGCTCCCACACTCACCTCCACACACTCACTTCCCACATTCACCCTTCATACATTCACTTCTCTACAGTCACCTCCACACTCTCACCTTCCACACTTACTTCCCTACACTCAGCACCCTACATTCACCTCCCAGACTCACTTCTCTAGAGTCACCTCCCTGCCTTCACTTTCCTGCACTTACCTCCCACACTCACTGCCCCAATTTCTCATCCCTACACTCACCTCCACACACTCAACTGCTATGCTTACCTCCCAACATCCACATACCTACATTCACCTCACTAAACTCACCTCCACATACTCACCTCCCACACTCACTTCCCCACACTCATCTCGACACACTCACCTCCCCATACTCATCTCCACACACTCACCTTCCACACTCACCTTCCTACACTAACTCCCACAATCACCTCCATACACTCACCTCCCTACATTCACTTTCGACACTAACCTCCCTATACTCATCTCCCTACATTCACTTCCATACATTCACCTCCATACACCCACCTCCCACACTCACCTCCATACACTCACCTCCCACACTCACCTCCCTATGCTCACCTCCCTACACCCACATCCAACACTCACCTCCCACAGCCACCTCCCCACATACACCACCCACACTCATCTCCCACACTCACACTTCTGAACTCACCTCCTTACACTCACGTTCACACACTCACCTCCCACACTCATCCCCCTACACTCACCTCTCTACATTCAACTTCCACACACTCATCTCACACACTCACCTCCCACACTCACCTCCCTACATTCACCTCCCTACACTCACCTCCACACACTCACCTCCCTACACTCACTTCCCTACACTCACCTTCCACAGTCACCTCTGTAAATTCACCTCCCTACACTCACCTCCACACACTCACCTCCCTACATTCACCTCCCTCCTCTTAAATTCACTCACACACTCACCTCCCACACTCACCTCCCTACGTTCGCCTCCTACACTTCCCTTCCTATGTTCACCTCCCTACACTCACTTATATGCACTCACCTCCCACACTCACTCTCATACTCACTGCCCATACTCAACTTTCTGCTATCTCCTCACTACACTCTCCTCCACACTCACCTCCCTACACTCACCTCCCTACACTCACCTCCCACACTCTCCTCCCTACACTCATGTCCATACACTCACCTCCCTACACTCAGCTCCCACACTCACATCCCTACCCTCACCTCCCTACATTCACCTCCTAATACTCATCACCACACACCCACCTCCCACACTCACCTCTTACGTACACCTCCCTCACTCACCTCCCTACACTCACCTCCCACATTCATGTCCCCACACCCACCTGCCTACCCTCACCTCCACACACTCACCTTTTCTTACCTCCCTACACTCACCTCCAACACTTACCTCCCATGCTCACCTCCTTCTACACTTTCCTCCTACACTCCCATTCTTCCACTCTACCCTTCCTACTCACCTCCCTGCCCACACCCTCCGGGTAATTAGAAGAACCTCTGGCTCTGACTGATGTCTTCCTGTTGGTGCTGTGAACTTGGCTGCTGTAAGTTTGTCCTGCAGGTCGGGTCTGTCTTGCCCCTGAAGCGGCCCTCAGTTGATGTCACCTGTAGCTCCAGGTCAGTTCCCCAGACCATGTAGTTTTGGTGTTAGCAGGACACCTCCGGGACGCTCTTTACATGCCTGGGCCCCAGTCGCCTGATGAGCTCCCCACTGACACTCCCCACATGGCCTCTCTGCTCATGCATCTCTGGGAGCTTCCTGGGATCCTGTCCCAGAGGGGCCCCACTGCCATCCTCACTCAGGGTCTGCTTCTGGGCGTCCAGCCTAAGACACCCTGAGTGTTGAGAGACGGTCCTGGTTGCAGAAAGAGAAGGACTTGGTGACCATGAAGGAAGCAATTCCTCTCAGCCCTGCAGAAAGAGTGAGGCTGCTGAGCCTTTATGGAGTGAGGTCAGCTGACCACTTGTCCACCCCAACCTGTGCTGTGTCCACAGAGTCTCTGCTGGAGTTACCAGCTGAGCTTTCCTCATGACAAAAGGAAGCTAGCTGGGACCATCCAAGGCCACGGCCTCAGGAGTACCTACCAGTCCAGGCACAGCAGCATGGGGCTGCGGAGGGCCCTGAGTCTCAGCAGTGCCCCATGGGGCCACCACCAGTGTCCTCTGGTCACAGGGCCTCAGCCTTTTCCAGGGGATCCCAGATGTGGTCCCTGGCAGCGTGATTCCTGCAGTCTCCCTGCTACGGAACTCGGGCAAATCTGCTCAAGTGCGTGTGTTCACATGTGCTTGCCCGTGTATGCACATGCTTGTGCTTAGTGTCTGTGTGTGTGCTGTTGCCCGTCACCCCTCTGCTAATGGACATCCAGCCACGGATCGCAACTCTCAATTAGCTCCCAGGTGCTAGCTGTGACAGCCAGCTACCGCACAGCAAGGCCGAAAGGAACAAATTAATTTGTAGTACATGGTGGTTAAAGTCACTGCGTTAGCAACGGGAACTTGACAGCCAGAGACCATGATTAGAGGGGCTGAGGACCACTTGGTACCAGCAGGTACCTGGGAGGCTTCCCCCCCTATGGCCCAGACCCAGGAGGGAGGTCAGGGGAGCAGCAGGGGCCTTTGGTGAGCTCCAAACCACGTAACCCTGCAACCACTCCTGGGGGCGGTTCCTGATACTAGGCCAGAGCAAGGCCAGGTGTGGGTGCTTGGGAGGTGCTGGCAGGTTCTCATTTTGCCTGGAGTGGGCCAGGCTACTTCAAGGACAGAGTCTTCACAGGCCAGCTGGGTGCCCTAGGGCAACGGGGAAGACAGAAGCCAACCATTCCCTCCATGGATCCCCTAGGATTCTTTCTTTTCTAAGAGGGCTGAAAATAATAATAATAATAATATTAATCAGATCACATAAGATTAGCCATTTTAAAGTGGGCAGTCACCACTTCTTTCCAGTTTTTAAACTTTTCCTCACCCCAGAAGAACACCTTGCATCCTTTAAACGACCCCTCCCCACTCCCCTGCTCCAGGCCCTTGCCCCACCATTCATCTACTCCCTGACCCTGTGGCTTTGCCTCTTCTGAAGTTGATGTGTCTACTTGGTTCAGCTACATTCCCCAGTTATGCCATCCAGTGCTAATCTGGATGCTGCCTTAAAGGTATTTTGAAAACATTTTTAAAGCCCATAATCCACAACTTGAAAGCAGATTATCCTTGAAAATCGAGGTGGGCCTGGCCCAGTCAGTCAGTTGAAAGGCTTGAAGGAGCCGGACTCGGTGGCTCAGCCTGTAATCCCGCACCTTTGGGAGGCTGAGGTGAGTGGATTGCCTGAGCCTGCGGGTTCGAGACCCGCCTGGGCAACTTGGCGAGGCCTCATCTCTACAATAAATCAAAATCAGCCAGGCGTGGTAGCGCACGCCTGTAGTTCCAGCTACTTGGAAGACTGAGGCGGAAGGATCGCCGGAGCCCAGCAGGTCGAGGCTGCAGCGGCCACTGCACTCCAGTCTGGGTGACAGACTGAGACTCCAATTCAAAAAAAAAGGGCTTGAGGGACCTGAGATTTCCCTGAAGAACAGATTCTGTGTGAGGACAGCAACTCCTGCCTGTGCCCAGGAGCTCCAGTCTGCCCTTCCCGATGCCGGCCCTGTGTACTCGAACTTGCCAGTCAGCGCCACAGTCACGTGAACCACGTCCTTGCAGTTAACGCATCTGTCTCCACAGATGAGTGGGTGGATGGATGGATGGATGGATGAAGGGGTGGATAGATGAATGGACAAATGGACAGATAGATGGATATATAAGTAGATAGATAGACAGATAGATGACTAGACAGACAGATGGAGGGAGAGTGGTAAGAGATAGCAATATTCTGTCTTGCTTAGAGTTCTGCAAACCAACTGATTCCTTTTCTCTCCTTCCCCCAAATGCAGGTACTTCCAAAGTTCTTCCTTGGTTTGTTTCCTTTCTTGTAATAATACCTGTCGGGCACACAGCCCAATACACACTTAGCTGTAGTTGTCATAATCATTGTCACTATTGTGGAGTGAAATGTTTAAAGGGAGAGAGAATTCTAGACTAACGGAAAGACTTATGTCTGACCCACCGAGTCCTGGGGAAGTGAGAGGGAAGACTGAATTGTCTCTTGCCTCACTTGTATACAAAGGAAGTATGCTGCTGTTTGCTTACAGTGGTGGTGACACCTGGGATCTTCATCTGTCAGTAATAGAAGCATCCTGTCTTACAGAAGCATCATCTCTTTAGAGGAGGAATCATCTCTGATAGAAGCATAATCATGTTAGAGAAGGGATCATCTCTTCTAGAAGCATCATCTCTTCACGGAAGGGATCATGTCTTATAGAAGCATCTCTTTTTAGGAAAGGGACCATTTTTTATAGAAGCATCTCTCTTCACAGAAGGGATTATCTCTTATAGAAGCAGCATCTCTTTAGGGAGCGAATCATCTCATTGAAGCATCTCTCTTTAGGGAAGGGATCACCTCTTATAGAAGAATCTCTCTTCAGAGAAGGGATCATCAGTTATAGAAGACTCATCTTTTCAAAGGAGGAATCATCCCTTATAAAAGCATCTCTCTTTAGGGAAGCGATCAACTCTTATGGAAGCATTAACTCTTCATAGAAGGGATCATCATTTATAGAAGCATTATGTCTTTAGAGAAGGGATCATGTCTTCTAAAAACATCATCTCTTTAAGGAAGGAATCTTCTCTTATAGAACCATCATGTCTTCAGAGGAGGAATTATTTCTTATAGAAGCATCTCTTTTTAGAGAAGGGACTGAGATCTCCTACAGAAGCATCTCCTTGTCTAGAACCCAGCATTCTGATTAATTGAAAACATTCCATCTTAGTCACAGAGTACAGGTGGCCAAGCTGATCCCACTCTTGTGCCCATAGGAAGATGGCAGCTATGGTAGGAACCTGGCCATAGAGGGGTCTCCACACTACTGACCCAGGTGGAGGTGTGTCTGTGTGTCCATCCTGCGGCAGACTCAGAGGAGCGAAGAGGGCACCAAAATAAAAGTAAATATCTCTCAATCCCATTTTCTTCAAGCTTTGCTTTCTAGCTTTCTAACAGCACCAAACTTCTCCCAAGAATGGCCAGTCCCCAATACCTCCATTTCCTCCTTCCAGGCTGGCTTTCCCTCTCCTGCTCTCCCAGTGAATTCTAAGACAGCCCCCAGAAGCCGCACCCAGTTTCTCAGCAGCACTCACGCTTGGGGGTCACCCCCACCCCTCCTGTGAGACTCGTGCACACCCCATCCCCGGTCTGCATGGCACTGCCTTCCTCAGTCTTCCCCAATCACTCCTTTGTTGGCTTCCCTCTCTGCTCCTGCCCTGCTGCAGGTGCTTCTCCAAGTCATTTTTCCTTGTGTGTCTGCACGTCTCTGTCTCCCTGGACAAGCCCACTGGCTGCCATGGTCTCAAAAACCCTTCAAGGCAGACGACGCCACCCCGATGCCTCTCTAGGGCTTTCCCTGACCCCAGCTCTGCAAACACGTGAGTTGGACTATGAGCTGGGCACTCCTCACCTCCCACCCAACTATTGCAGATACCTCGCAATCCAGGCACTACTCCTTCCTCCCTAGCCTAAAAGTGCTGCCAGGGTCCTCTTCCCTGAGGTCAGCAGCATGTCACTCTCCTGATCCACAGCTCTCCATGGCTGCCTTGTACCCCATGAGTAAAATTAACACACACACTGTGCCACGTAAGGTCCTTGTCATCTGACCATAGCCATTACCCTTTCAGTTGCGTTTTTCCACTATCCATTTGCAACAACTTGGATGTATTTTAAATTGCACACCTCTACTTTCCTGTCCCACCTTTGTAACTTTTCTTATTTTGTTTCTTCTGCCTGGAATGTCTTTCTCTCAAACTTTTAAAAAAAGGAACATTTGCCAGGTGTGCAGGCTCATGCCTGCACTTTGGGAGGCGGAGGCAAGAGGATTGCCTGAGTTCAGGTGTTTGAGACTAGCCTGGGCAACTTGGCAAGACCGCGTCTCTACAATAAGTAAAAAATTAGCCAGACATGGTGGTGCGTACCTGTAGTCTCATCTACTTGGGAGACTGAGGCAGAAGGATCAGTTGAGCCCAGTACGTTGAGGCCGCTGTGGCCATAAGCATGCCACTGCACTCCAGCCTAGGCAACAGAGTAAGTCTCTGACTCATAAAAAAAGTATAATTTTTTTTGATTACACAATATATAAAAACAAAAATAGGCCAGGCATGATAGCTCATGCCCATCATCCCAGCACTTTGGGAGACTGAGGTGGGAGGACTTCTTGAGCCCAGGGGTTGGAGACCAGCCCAGGCAATTTTGCAACATCTCATCTCTAAAAAAAAAATAGGCAACCCCTTCGGGTCCCCTCCCACTGTGGGAACTTTTCTGTCCTCTCAATAAATCCTGCTTTCTAAAAAAAAGGATAAAAAAATAAAAATAAGTAGACACTTCAAAGAAATCCCAAAGAAAAAAAAGAAAGAAAAGAAATAGACAATAAACTTATAGGCCTACTAATTCAAGGCAGGATATTGGTCAGAAGATGCCCACATTCCTGGGTAACATTGTTTTAGAATTCAAACTTATGAAGAAGCACAGTTTTGGCTGATAAGGCATTTCTTTATAGGACTTTTTTTCACTCCAAAGACTTCAGTGTTTTTCCCTAAGAACAAGGCCATTCCTATGTAGTCTTAGTGTAGTTGTCAAAATCAGAACACTGAACACTAATTACAATCTAATCTGGAGTCTACATTCAGATCTCAGTGGCCCCTCTGGCAAGCATCCTTCAGGGTTGGTTCTGCTCTTTAGTACAAAGGTCAAGTGTGGATTGCCTAGGCCTAAAGGGCTGGCATGCTTCTTTTAGTCTCCTTCGATCTGGGACAGTTCCCTTTCCTTGTATTTTGAAACACACACACACACACACACACACACACACACACACACACACACACTCGAGTTGTGTCAAGCTACAGCAGGCAGCATCCCCGATCCTGGAACCAAAAGACTTTGACCTGCCGTGTCATCAACCGAAATTCTGAGACCAAATCACATGCGGACTAGCAATGTTTACAGGGGATACATTATTAAAAACCCCAGAACAGCGTTTTCCAGAAGTGTTCTCATTTGGAAAATTGCAAAAGAAAATTGAATAAAATTGGGAAATGTTTTGCCAACATGAAAGCTAGGGGGGAAAATCCTGACTTTTAAACCTCTGTTGAAAGAGACGTATATTTTATATCTATATCCTCGCAAATCACCTCATTTACTAGGGAGTGTGACGAGTACCATGGAACTGTGAGTCGCTGAAAGTGAATTCGAAGGACTGTCCCAGCTGTGTTTGAAATGCTGTGCTGTGATGATGACTGCGACGACCCCCATCTCAGCCCCATCGGACTGGTGGCACGCGTGGTGGGTGGCACGGAGGGCTGCCCGGGACCTGAGGTCTCGAGCTACGTCCTCATTGCTGCTGGGAGGAAGTGGATAAAGCCACTGAAGAGTGAGTGGGGAAACTAATAAAGGTGTGCACACCCCATCCCTAGTTGTGTGGCCTCTGCTTAGTGGCCCTAGACCAGCAACTGTCCATGTGTGTCCCCAGCCCTGGCAGTTACCGGGATGTTTCCAAGGAGACCTGCAAGATCAAAACCATTCTCAGAGCAATACTAAGCTGCTATTTGTCTTTTCCGCTGTAATGACATTCGCACTTGCTGGTGTTCAAGTGATGGTGGGTGGACTGCTGGTACCTTTGTAGGAGTCAAGTCCATGGCCCCAACCCAATCTGTACTGATTGTCACTGTTATGGACTTCTTCAGTTTAAAAAAAAAGTTTTGCCGGGCTTAGTGGCTCAGCCTATAATCCCAGCACTTTGGGAGGTCAAGGCCAGTGGATTGCCTGAACCTACAGGTTTGAGACCAGCCTGGGGAACTTGGCAAGAACTCATCTCCACAACAAATCAAAAGTTAGCCAGGCATGGTAGCACACACCTGTAGTTTTGGCTACCTGGAAGGCTGAAGCAGAAGGACTGCCGGAGCCCAACAGGTTGATGCTGGGGTGGCTGTGAGTGTGCCACTGCACTCCAGTCTGGGCAACCGACAGAGTAAGAAGCTAACTCAAAAAAAAAAAAAGTTTTGCTGAAGGATGCTCTTGATGGAGTAGTAAACTTTTTAAATTAAAAAAAATCCCAACCTCAAGTCCTATCTTTCTAACCTTCTGTGTGATGGGAATGCACAAGGTGCACTCATGCTGCAGCAGGCTGTAGGTACACGTCTAAAAAAATTAATAAAGAAGGCCGGGTTCGGTGGCTCAGTCTGTAATCCTGCACTTTGGGAGGCCGAGGTGAGTGGATTGCCTAAGCCTGCGGGTTTGAGACCCGCCTGGGCAACTTGGCGAGACCTCATTTCTACAATAAATCAAAAAATTAGCTGGGTGTGGTAGCATGCTCCTGTAATTCCGGCTACTCGGAAGGCTGAGGCGGAAGGATCACCAGAGCCCAGCAGGTCGAGGCTGCAGTGGCCAGGAGCGGACACTGCACTCCAGTCTGGGCAACAGAGTGAGACTCCAACTCAAAATAATAATAATAATAAAGAAGAAAAACAGCCGGGCTCAGTGGCTCAGCCTGTAATCCCACGCTTTGGGAGGGTGAGATGAGTGGATTGCCTGAGCCCGCGGGTTCGAGACCTGCCTGGGCAACGTGGTGAGACCTCATCTCTACAATAAATCAAAAAATTAGCCGGGCATGGTAGCGCATGCCTGTAGTTCCAGCTACTGGAAGACTGAGGCAGAAGGATCACCAGAGCCAGCAGATCGAGGCTGCAGTGGACGGGAGCGGCCACTGCACTCCAGTCTGGGTGACAGAGTGAGACTCCGACTCAAAAAAAAGAAGAAGAAGAAAAGCACTCAAGAGACTGAGTTGAAAGATGCATGGAATACATTTTCATGGAATGCTATTTCTATTTGAAAAAAACAACAGACACACAATAGTTATTCAAATTTGGGGATTTGGTAGATAACTTTCTCAAAAAGGAAGTGAGCCTATTGCTTCAAGGGGAACAATTGATGCTATTGGTTGCCAGTGATGAAATCTGAACTTCCAAACTGCGAGAAACTTGTATCTGTCACTGTGAGTTTGACGGCTTCTTGGTAGTTCAGGAGTCTTCTGATAAGATCAACTGTGATACTAATCACTGCAACATTTTTGATATTGTGTAATGAAGCATGCCAATATCTTGAAGCTCACAGAACCCAATGAACTGATATTTCCCAAATGATCAATCTATGATGTTACAAAAACCATGAGTACAAGACCTATTCAAGTACAAGATAGATCGACGTCTTTTCATGTAACAGAGCACAAAAAGTCCATGGCTGTGATTAGGGGTTTCACATTGTAACCAATCTTTAAAAAACCACCACTTGTCGAGTTTTGGTGTGCTACGAAAGGATAGTCACAGTTATCTGAAAAAGGCTATTAAGTCATTCCTCTGACCAGGCAAGGTGGCTCATGCCTGTAATCCCAGCATTTTGGGAGACTAAGGAGAGAGGATTGCCTGAGTCCAGTGTTTGAGAGCAGCCTGGGCAACTTGGCAAGAGCTTGTCTGTATAATAAATAAAAAAAATTAGCCAGGCTTGGTGGTGCATGCCTGTGGTTCCAGCTACTTGGAAGGCTGAGGTGGATGAATTGTTTGAGCCCAGCAGTTTGAGACTGCGGTGGCTGTGAGCATGCCACTGCACTACGGCCTGGGCTACAGAGTGAGACTTTGACTCAAGAAAAAAAATGTCACTCCTCCTTTTTCCAACTATGTTTCTCTGTGTGGCTAACTATTCTTCACAGGAACAAAACAATACAGTGAAGGGATTTATAAAAATAAAAAATAATTCTATGTGTCTTTCAAGTTTGTTTTAATTTAAAAAGTTATTTTTAATAAAATATGTTATTTGCTGGGCATGGTGGCACATACCTATAGTCCCAGCTACTTGGGAGGCTGAGGCAGGAGGACTGCAGTTCAAGGCTGCAGTGAACTATGATTGCACCACTGCAATTCAATCTGGTTAACAGAGCAAGACCCTGACTCTAAATATGTGTGTATGTGTGTGTGTGTGTGTATGCACACATGTATGTTATTTATATTAACAGATAATGAATTTATTACTATTTCAAATTAAGTATTTAAAAATTCTCAGACTTAGTTTCTAAACAGGTGACTATGTATTATCGATAGATATCATCCCCTTAACCAAAACCTCTTGTGGTCTTCAATAATTGTTGAGTGTCAAAAAGTTCTGACCAAAAAGTTCATGAAGAGCTGCCCTGGAAATCACACTCTCCCACAAATTTGTAGGATCTGAATAAGGAGGGTCACAGTGGTGTTGCTTGACACTTTGGAAACAATGGAAAGAACCTAACTGTCCCTCAGTAAATGAATGGATCAATAAACTGTACTTGAGTCATATAATGTCATACAAATTAGCAATGAAAATGAGTGCGTTAAATCTATAGATATAAACATGAATAAATAAAAAATCACAAGGCTTAAAAAGTAAGTTGGAAGAGACCGCATAATTTAATGCTATTTATATAATATTTAATTGCATGATTAAAATTATTTAAAGAAATATACATATATAGTAAATGTATTAAACATGTGCATGGAAATGATTGGTGCCACCTTCAAGTTTGTGATTCAAGCTGGGCTCTGTGGCTTAGCCTGTAATCCCGCGCCTTTGGGAGGCTGAGGTGAGTGGATTGCCTGAGCCTGCGGGTTCGAGACCCACCTGGGCAGCGAGACCTCATCTCTACAATAAATCAAAAAATCAGCTGGGTGTGGTTGCGCATGCCTGTAATTCCAGCTACTTGGAAGGCTGAGGCGGAAGGATCGCCGGAGCCCAGCAGGTCGAGGCTGTGGTGGCCGGGAGCGGCCACTGTACTCCAGTCTGGGCAACAGAGTGAGACTCCAACTCAAAAAACAACAACAACAACAACAAAAAAGATTGTGATTCATTTCAGGCAAGAAAAATGTAAGAAAATAGGACTTAGATGTTATCCACAACATTAGAACATTTCTTAAAAACTAAAAGACCAAAAGGAAATAAATTAACATAAACACATAAAATTGATATTGTTTTCTATAACTTTCTGTATGTTTCAAATATTTTGTCATTAAAAACAAAAAATCTTTATTTAGTGTGTAGTACCCCAAAGTCCTAAATCCGAGAGACCACCAAAGAGCCAGCTCTGATGCAAACACATGAGGGTCTTTTTATTCAGGCTCGAGTCTGGGCTTCCGTATGTAACCAACACAGTGGTACAGGAATGAGAGCCCTGACCCAGTGCAGCAAGCAGCTTATATACACAATTACAAGGGAGGGGAAAGAACTTTAAACTTGTTTGCACATGATTGGATAGAATTGCATAAGCACGGTTACAGAGATACTGATTGGTTGGTTCGTGTTCGATTTTTGCGGGCGCGGGCTTGGCTGCCTGTGATTGACTACTAATGGCTACACGGGCAGAGTGGAGTTAGTTAAGCCATCTGGAATGTTAGATAAGCTGCGGTTTACACAGTCACTGTGACTGTGCATAAATCAGCTCGGGCATATAAGCAGGTTTGAAATAACACAGAGCCCACCAGAAGAGTGGCTGGTACCACAGAGCCCACCATAATTCAAGCAAAGGAATGTCCGGGAGGGGCTTATTGCTTAACATTCACACACTGCCAGCAGAAGAAGCTGGTTATTTCAATTAACATGGTTATTATGGGACAAACAAAAACTTAACAAAGTTCTAAGTACAAACACTGCAAATATTTTGTAATTGTATAGCCACAGTCACTACCAGGCACCCGGCGCGGTTACTACCAGGCACCCGACATATGCCTGGTCTTGTGGGGTCTGAGGTAGGGATTTATAAAATACAGCAAACGTGAGATAGGAATTCATACAGTAAACGTTCCTTTCATAGCAAGTATGGTTCTTTTGAGTCTTTCATTCCCCCCCCTCAGAGGAACCTAAAAATAAGACCCAATCATGGATTTACATAGGTGTTTTTAAGGTTATCCTGAAAATGGGTAGGAGAGTTGAGACAACAAGGGTGAGTGCCAAGTGGTTGGTACTGCTGCTTGAGTACCATGAGTTGAATGGTGCTGACTCAATTTTTAACAAAGGCTATAAGCTTGTTAATGATGCAAGGCCCGAAAATAAGTATGAGGACTAAAACAACTAAAGGGCCAGCTATGGTGGAAATTAACATAGCAAACCAGGGGGTGCGGTTAAACCATGCTTCAAACCAATTGAGTTGTTGCTCTCGTTCTCCAAAACCACAATAGTAGAAAATAGATACAATGAAATTTCTAAAGTTAACTGTATTCTTATTAAACCTTAAAATATCATGATTGGTCATGCTTGAACTAACATGATTCCCTGACGTTAGCATGACCTATTCTACAATATTTTCTATGACTAAAATAAATTTAATTTTTATAATAGGTAGAAAAACCCTACACTAATTGTAGCTAAAGCTGGCCTAAAAGAATGTAGCCCAGTCCAAAGTACATGCTGGGGCCTCAGGAATGTGGCCCAAACTTTGTGCTGGGCCATTTCTGACAACTCTAGATTATCATTTATACCACTGAAAAGCTGAAAACAGCTCTCCATAAGTATATGCTAATTCTACAAATATACCTTTAAATCTTATAAAGAAGTTTGTACCGTATAAAAGGCTCCTAAATGTGACCTGAATTTGAATTATTTTTAATACCTAAGCCGAAACCACAGTTTTATGGGAAACAGGAACAATGGGTTTTTAGAGTGTGCCATGCCTGTCACAGTCACAGAGCCTTCAGCTTAGATCAGCAGAGTTCCTTTAGGTTACTTGTGCTGCATGGTAAAAGGAGGAGGAAATTGGGGTCAACGGCTCCTGAACCTATCCTAGTGGTCTCAGGGTCCATGGCCCTCCCTGATCCCTAACGCTCAGTGGGCCTCCATGGTCGGCTCCCAACATCTCCCCCTTTTTGATTTATTTATTTATTTAGCACAAAACCATGAAACTCGGTGTTGAGCTGAGAAATGTTCTTCTTCAGTACTCTGGAAATAACTGGAAATAGGCATGGCAACACAAGAATTACTGTCCTGCAAATTCCCACATTAATGAGTACAGACATTAGTGACTTTTGATTAACAAATGATGAGAGGTTATTAAATATGGAACTAGCCAATTCAGAGGAATGAAACCGCTTTTCAGCAACAGTCATGTCCTGTATTCCTTGATGTAATTTAGTAAGGTCTATACTCAAGTCCGAATGATTCCAAGTTCCAAGAATATGACTCTTTATCTTGTCCCCAGTATGGGCAGACTTATTCACCTCCAAAGGAGTGGGGCAAATCCACTTAAACTCAGAGTGACATCGGAGAGCCAATTTTATCTTTGAAGTTACAAGCTCTTGTCCTACTGCTAAAACTGCCTCCTCTAAAGCATTAACTTTATTTTTTAATTTTCAATCTGTAATCTCCTGAGTAGCTAATGCAATAGAAACATTTTTAGATAACTGATCAGCAAAGGTAGCTGTATGAACTTCCTTAGATAGAGCTACAGCTGAAACTGACTGAAGTAGCAACAGCTATTAATTCTGTAATTCCTAAAATTAAAGTAGCCAAAAAAATTTTGTGTCTTTCTAACACAGCATTAACCTCATACAATGTCTGTAAACCATATTCAGCATATCAACGAGATGACAAAGATATGGGGATCATTAAATAGGGGAGTTGCTTGAGAATGACAAATCCCTCATAAAAGGCATTGGTTAAACAATTAGTAAAATGCATTCAGTACAAGATATCTTATAACCATTAGCACGATAAACAATTTTAACAGTTTGATATTCATTCTGAACAAAAAATATATAAGGAGATTGCAAGTATGCTCTAATAAGGTATGACTGAGTTTGTCCAACAGATCTAGACAGGCTGACTGGTTGAAGGGCTGTGAGAGCTCTCCATAGATGAGGCTGAATAATCTGCTGGATGCTGTACTTGACAGACAGTACTGGAAGCACCCACCCATTGGAATGTCACCTAGTTGTGGCAAGCATAGAGCCATTAAAAACCCCAGTTACTAATATATAGTCTTTTACTGGGCACAGAATAGTCCACCTTAGAGTTATAAGCACAGTCTCTCCATTTCAGGAAGCCAGTATCTTGCTAGGTGAGTGACCAGTCCTTTTCCGTATCATTGAAGGGGCAAGCAGGTACGCTGACAGGTGGTGAAGCCCTAGTCACATGACTAGGGTTGGTTCCTCCAGGCATTAACATCTCCAGCCACCAACTGTCCTGATAAGGGCTTTCTGTACTCAGAGGCTTAAAGGTAGACATTAAGCAAGAAGCCCAGTACCTGAGCACGAAATAAAGCAGGCCCTCCCATTTTCCTGTAAGGAGATCCTTCCATATTACCATAGGTTTAATTCTTTCATCCAGGTTCCAATGTCTAGCCATAGCTGAATTGCCTATGAACCCAAATTTTAATGGTTTACAACAAACAAGGCATGATTTAAAATATGGTGGGGAGAACTATACTTGAACCTCCCGTCTTGTAATTTAATTATTTGATTTTTAAAGTTTGGTGAGCTTTTCAACTATGGCTTGACTTGGTGAATTGTAGGGAATTCTTGTGGAGTGAAAAAATGTTAAATTGGGAGCAAAATTGCTGGAAAAATTTAGACGTGTATGCCGGACCGTTGTCAGGGAGGCTGGACATGCCTACAGTCAAGAACCCGAACAGGTGAAGTAAACTTTGGGCATGAACAGGAAAGGGCAGGACCTTAAGCAAATGCTATTTGGATTTAATAAAACATTAAGTGAGAGCATAGGCAAAAACTATTAAGCAAATGATAATGAAAAGAGTTACTGTCCCCCCAAAAATGTTGGAAAAGTGAAAGTTCCATAAATTGTATGTATTTATTAACATAAGTTGAAATATTTCCTTGTAAATTATTTATAGTTGTACTTTAATAAGGAAATATAGCTACTTTGACACAAAGTCTGAAGAAAGAAATAATGAAAACATTAGAGACATGTAGTTAGGTTATAGCTTAAATTGAGAATTCAAAACAGGTAAACATTGGCAAGAGAAAACAGTTTCCTTTGTCTTTATAATAGGTCTGACACACTTTTACAACAATTGATATGCTAGAGAGTGAAGTCCAGGTTATTTTGCCACCCATCCTATGTTGAATAGTAATCCTTGTGCCTGGAAGGAGATTTGGCGGTGCTGTTAGTGAAATTAATTTACCTGACCTTCAGGCAATTTAGAAGGGGGTGGAGTAGGTGTGGTTCCTAGAGCTTGCTGCTTATCTCACCCTAGAGACTGAATCAAGAACTTGAAGAGTTTAAGTCCCAAAGTTTTTAAAAGCGTGTTATACACAAAATCACAGTAGTTATTGTAAAAGTTACTTATTTAGCCAAAATGACAGTCCAACGATTTTGAAAAGGAAAAAACCTCACTCTTTTGTAACAAAGATGGGGGGAGGGCTAATTGAATTTTGTCTTTTTTTTTTTCCCACTAACTTTTACCTACCATGATAAACTTATACCATTTTTTCGACATGCTTAAACCTTCTATTTTTGTTCTATACTTTCTTTAACCAGCCATTTTATTATAGAACAAAAATGTACCATACAATATTTTTTTCTATACAATTATTTATCTTTTCTTTATCCTTTCTTACTAAAAACATACCTTACACCAACTTTCTTTACATTTTTCCTAACCTCAGAGCTCTAACCAAAGCAATAAGTTTATATGCAGTGGAAGGGCTTAGATAGGATCCAACGTGGAACTATTAGGGAAATCCAAAGCTATACAAAAGGCACCCAAAAAGCATAGAGGTGATGGCTCAGGGTAAAGAATAATACGAGTTTTAATTTTTGTCATAATGTCCCTTTCCAATAATGGAGCTGGGCACGTTGGCATAACAAGGAAAGGGTGTTGAAATATTTTATTTCCCAGAACACATGGAAGTCCTAATGTCCAGTGTTGACTGGGAGATAAAATACATAGCCAAAAGAGTTTGTCTCTCCACAGAGTTTAAATCAATATTAGTAAACTGCTGCAATGTCTCAGAGAGGTGACTTAGAAACATTGCTGAATTTTGATCTGGTCTTTGAAAAACCTCTTTTATTTTGTCCTAGTTAGCCTGTTTATTAACACCTTTTTTTTGTAGTTAGCTAGCAGGATTCATTTACATGATCCCTTTACTTTCCTCTGGAAAGAAGGTTGACATAGTCCCAGTTTAGATATAACTTGAGAGAAATTTATCATAAGAAAACAACAAAGAAGAATTTTTAAACATCCTTTTGTCCCAGCCACCCCCTTGAGAATAGACCTATTAAGCCATGTGGAAACTTGAAATGGCTTTCCAAGTACATATGGGGGCAAGGGGGGATGAGAGAGGACAAAGGAGGTGAAAACCTTTCTTATTTTGTTTACCGAATTTGCCTTGAACGCTTGCAATTTATTATTGTTTATATTATATATATATTACTTATATTACTTACATATTGCTTATATTGCGTATATTACTTATATTACTTATTTTGGCTGAGGATTCTAGGTATACTTTTAAAATGAAAAGATAGAACTACAGTCATTAGCATAAATTCTTCCGTAGCAGTATTTAGAATCTGTAAGCTTTCATACTCAGTTTGAAAGTTTTCTCACTGATTTGCTCATGCTCATTAATCCTCTTTGTTCTCAGTTTCCTCCCTGCCTTAATCAATTGATATACTGTATATAAAGTTGTGGATAAGGTAAATTTGTTTGGGAAAAATTGTAACTTAAATACACAAAATAAATTTCTGTTTAATTTTATAATGAATTATATGTAAAAAATTCTTTGTGAATTTACACACCAAAAGCAGGGCAGGTCCCGTACTCAGCGTCCAGACAGCGCCCACCCCAGGCCCTCAGGGCCTCAGCAGGCAGGGCGTGGCAGGCCCCGAGGCCGCACACAGGCTGCAGACCACGGCCTGCACGCTCCGCACCCGCTTGCAGCACCAAGTTTGCAGGGGTGCCAAGGGTCACTGCGCTGTGCCTCGGCTGCCCAGGCTGGGCTTTGTTTCTTGTGAGGGCAGGACTCTGAGCATCGGCCTGTTTGGGTGGGATAAAAGATTTGGCCCATGGGGGGTTATCAATTACATCCTGCCATACGAGGATGTAAGGCACCTGATCCAGGCAGCCATGACGTCTGTCCTGGAAGATAACATGCTTAACCTGCAAGACAATGCTTAATGAGAAAGTGTCCCCTGGTGGCCACCCTACATTGAAGGATGGCCATTCATACTTGCAGAGGGTTTGAAACTTTTTTTTTTCCTGTGGATGGTTACGCTCAGATTATCAGCCCTTTCCTTTACGTCCGAGAAATGGTCAGTCATAAGGGTTAGAAGGGTAGTCAGCATCTGTCCCATTCTCTTTTCTGTCCAATATAACACACAAAACAAGACTACACACGAGACAAGACTACTAACAATGAAGTACAGTTTTCCACGGCCGTGCAGACAAAAACGAAACTGAGCTGAGGGTGAGTTCGATCCTCTCAGCGATCGACTTTCTTCACAGTGGAGGGATTCCTCGTCCTCCAGGGAGGGATTCCACATCCTCCAGGGAGGGATTCCACATCCTCCTGAAGGGGGCAAGGGACGTCTCCCAAGACTCCGGCCGACGGCCCACCAGCGCGTCTGCTTAAGCCAATGCCGACCTTGATACCAAATGGAATTCCTACAGAAAGAGCCGAAAAATACCGTTGCGCACTAACAGACAAACAGACAAACAGACAATTGAGTGCACTCACCTGCTGGCGTCGAGACCCTCTGGGCTGGGGATCTCGGGGTGTGGGAGGTGTCCCAGTGATCCCGGACGAGCCCCCAATGTAGTATCCCAAAGTCCTAAATCCGAGAGACCACCAAAGAACCAGCTCCGATGCAAACACATGAGGGTCTTTTTATTCAGGCTCAAGTCTGGGCTCCCATATGTAACCGACACAGCAGTATAGGAACGAGACCCCTGACCCAGCGCAGCAAGCAGCTTATATACACAGTTATAAGGGAGGGGAAAGAACTTTAAACTTGTTTGCACATGATTGGATAGAATTGCATAAGCACAGTTACAGAGATACTGATTGGTTGTTTCATGTTCGATTTTCGCGGGCGCGGGCTCGGCTGCCCGTGATTGACTACTAACGGCTACACGGGCAGAGTGGAGTTAGTTAAGCCATCTGGAATGTTAGATAAGCTGCGGTTTACACAGGCACTGTGACTGTGCATAAATCAGCTCGGGCATACAAGCAGGTTTGAAATAACACAGAGCCCACCAGAAGAGTGGCTGGCGCCACAGAGCCCACCATAATTCAAGCAAAGGAATGTCCAGGAGGGGCTTATTGCTTAACATTCACACACTGCCAGCAGAAGAAGTCGGTTATTTCAATTAACATGGTTATTATGGGACAAACAAAAACTTAACAAAGTTCTAAGTACAAACACTGCAAATATTTTGTAATTGTATAGCCACAGTCACTACCAGGCACCCGGCGCGGTTACTACCAGGCACCCGACATATGCCTGGTCTTGTGGGGTCTGAGGTAGGGATTTATAAAATACAGCAAATGTGAGGTAGGAATTCATACAGTAAATGTTCCTTTCATAGCAAGTATGGTTCTTTTGAGTCTTTCAAGTGCTGTCATAAATTATTTATTTGTGACAGAAGTATAGAACTTTTTTTTTTTGGAATAGGAGTCTCACTCTGTTGCCCAGGCTGGAGTGCAGTAGCACAATCATAGCTACAGCAGCCTCGACCTGCTGGGCTCAGGCAATCCTTCCTCCTCAGCCTCCCAAATAGCTGGGACTACAGGTGCATGCCACTGTGCCCAGCAAATTTTTAAAATGTATTTATTGAGAGACAAGTTCTCATCATATTGCCCACGTTGGTCTTGAACTCCTAGGCTCAGGCAGTTCTCTTGCCTGGGCCACCCAAAATGCTGAGATTATAGGCATGAGCCACTGTACCCTATCTATAGAACTTTATTTTGTTTGGCAAGTACCAGTGTGTTCCTACTTCCACTAAATAAATGTGGAGTAGGTGCTTGGCGTGTATCTGTGAGATCTGTGTTAATTCTACCCACCTGGGGCCCAGTATCTTTGGTCTGGTGACTAGGAAGGAGAACGTACAGGGAGAAATTTCACTTCCCTGTGTTTTTTTTAGTTTTTTACTACAATAATGTTTTATCAGGAAACAAAAATTAAATAAATTTCCATTGTGAAAACAGCAAAAAGCTATGCCGTTTTCTTTTCACACTTAGATAATATTGAGACCACACTCTTTGTCCCACTGTGTAAACTGACTGTTCCATGTCACCTCTGGTTGCTTTTTGATATCACAGGTTCATTTGATATTGCTATTTTCATGGCCGCCTAATATCCCATTGTACAAGATGCCAAGAAGTGTTGAAAAACTTCCTTGTATTTTTAGTGATTGGCTGCCCCTAGTTTGTCTGTTTGTGTTACTGTTATAAACAAGAGTGTGATGAACCTCTTTGTACGTAATCTCCATCTTGACTTTCTATTGTTTCCTGAAATCTCAGTGTTACTTCCCTTTGGCAAATTAAACCTTTCTGAGCCTCTGCTGGGACTGAAACAGGTCTTAACCAGGGGCAATATTGTACCCTTGGGGCACCTGGCAATATCTGGAGACATTTTGGGTTGTCACATCTGGGAGATGAGGGGGTTTCTACTGGCATGTAGTGGGTAGAGTCCAGGAAATCTGCCAAGTATCTGCTCATGCTCAGGACAGTCCCAAGCCCCACGATGGAAAATTATCTCACCCGGGGTGTCAGTAGTGCTGAGGTTGAGAAACCCTCACTTACAATTCATTGTGAGTGAGTTGCGAACAGGTTCATTTTTTCCTACTAGTTTTGAGTCCTTGGCAGCAGCCATTGTGTCTAAATAATCTTTTTCATGCTATCACCTTATATATAAATGAATGAATGAATCATCACAAAGTTTCCTTCCTGTCCTGGAAAAGACTGGAGACTTCTGGAGGGTCCTATTGTCTGAACAGGGCTGGAGGAGGGGTCCTCACTCCAAACAGGGGGACTTTGAGGAAGGTAGGCCCAAGCACAGGGACATTTCCCAAACGCTCTGACTCCTGCAATTCCCGGGGTGGGGGGCTGTATTAAACAAAGCTCCCTATAAATTCAGGAAGGATGCCAAGATGCTGCACCTTTTGGAGGTACCTTAGGGGAATTGAAGGAAGCCCCTGGTCAGAGAGTTGTTCCTACTCCCTGTCCTTCAGAATCTCTGGGTGGAAGGGTGCTTTCCAAGCAAGGTGTGGGTTTGAGGTTGCATTTTTAGCAAAAATAAAATTAAAAAATAATAAAGGAGGCTGGGCCCAGAGGCTCATGCCTATAATCCTAGCACTTAGCGAGGCCGAGGCAGGAGGATTGCTTGAGTACAGGTGTTTGAGACCAGTGTGGGCATAATAGTGAGACCGCGTCTCTACAAATAAATCAAAAAAATTAGCTGGGCGTCCCAGCTACTTGGCAGGCCAAGGCAGATGGATCACCTGAGCCCAGGAGGTTGAGGTTGTGGTGAGCCATGATTGTACCAATGCACTCCAGCCTGGGTGACAATGTGAGACTCCAACTCAAATAATAATAACAATAATAGAATAGGTGTGGTGGCACGTACTGTAATCCTAGTGCATTAGGAGGCTGAGGCAGGAGGATCACTTGAGGAGGCCAGGGGTTTGTGGTGATTGTGCCACTACACTCCATGCTGGGCGACAGAGTGAGACCCCAACTCAACAATAATGATAAGAAATCTTGTGATTTACATAACTTTTTGTGTGTTACAACTGCTAATCAATAGTATGTTGTAATCAATAATGTTTTACTTTGTAATTGGCTCTGTTAACTTCCTTACTCTATGGCAAGCTTGATCAACTCTTCAACTTGGTGTTACTGCTAACACTGTGAGCTACATTTTGGTAGCCAGTGCCAGGAAATGCAGACCATAAATGTTACCATTGACAAAATGTGGCTGTTACTTGAGTTCTGTACCACGCTCTGTCAGTCACGTAGTCAATGTATAGATACCAGCCACCCTAAACTTACAACAATGGACTGTGGAACTTCAGGGGCGAGCAGACCTGTTCCAGATATGCCAGGAGCCAGATTCTGCTCCCTGAATCTGAATTCAGAAATAAACTTCTTTCTGCCAGTTCCCTACCACTCAGTTTATTGGTGTTGAGTGTTAGTAGTCGAGCATTCACTCGGACCATAACAAAACCTTTAGGCCAAACTTAAAATATGGCGGAGGCAACTGTAGGCAAAACTTAACTCCACGGAAGAGATAGACCACCAACAATGTAACAAAGTGTCAAGTAACTAGGCGGGAGGCTGCTAGGCAGGGACAGTGGTAGCACCTTGGGTTCTTAAGTGAGGAAACACCAAGAAGGCAATGCAACTCCAGGTGAGGGGCCGTAGCCTCCGAAAACAAACCTCAAGATTAACCAATGCCAGGAAACCTCTAACTCGAGACTTTTCCAACTGGAAACCACCAACTAACCTCTGACTGGGACTTGCCACTTTAACCAGGCAACTGTTTTCTGTGTCTTGTTCTTGCAGACACCATATAAAAGTTCTCACCATGGCTGGGCACAATGGCTCACACCTGGAATCCCAGCACTTTGGGAGGCTGAAGCTGGAGGATTGCTTGAGCTCAGGAGTTTGACATCAACCTAGGCCGGGCTTGGTGGCTCAGCCTGTAATCCCAGCGCTTTGGGAGGCTGAGGCGAGTGGGTTGCCTGAGCCTGCAGGTTTGAGACCAGCCCAGGCAACTTGGTGAGACCTCATCTCTACAATAAATAAAATATTAGCCAGGCGTGGTAGTACAAACCTGTAGTTCTGGCTACTTGGAAGACTGAGACAGAAGGATCACCGGAGCCCAGCAGATCGACACTGGGGTGGCCGTGAGTGTGTCACTGCACTCCAGCCTGGGTGACAGGGTGAAACTCAAACTCAAACTCAAAAAAAAAAGGAGATCAGCCTGGGTAACATAGTGAGACCTCATCTCTACAAAATTAAAAAATTAGCCAGGCATAATGGTACACCCCTGGAGGTCCAGCTACTCAGGAAGAAGGCAGTAGGGTTGCTTGAGCCCAGCAGATTGAAGCTGAGGTGAGCTGTGATCATGCGACTGCACTCCAGCCTGGGTGACAGAGTAAGACCCCGACTCAAAAAGAGAGAAAGTTTTCACCTCACACCCCATGGTGGAGACCGGAAACGCTCGGGCTCTAATGCTGCCCAATTCATGAAGCAAAATCTGTAAACCGGACATGTGCCTGTTTGTCATTTAATACACAATTCACATAGTATAGCAGAAGGTGACAAGGATACTGAGGGAAGAATGCACAGAGGGAACAGGGGGTGCTGGGTATGTGTGTGAGTCTGTGTGTACGTACATGAAGGTGCACACGTTAGAAAAGGCCTGCTAAGGCAACATTCAAGGGTTTCTTTCAAATCTCCCATAAGTGTCACACATATGTGTTTCCATGAGTATTTTGTCAGTGAGATTACAAATTTCTCCAGGGGCAGAAACGTGTTGCTGTCTCTTCCATTGTCCCTGGGGCCTATGGCTGAGTCAGGTCCTCATGAGCATTCAGAAATATTCTTTGAGCCAAGTACTGTGGCTCACGCCTTTAATTCCAGCACTTTGAGAGGCCAAGACAGGAGGATTGCTTGAGCCCAGAAGTTCGAGACGAACCTGGGCAATATAGCAAGGTCTCGTCTCTACAAACATTTTTTAAAAATTAGCTGGGCCTGGAAGGATCGCTTGAGCCCAGGAGGTCAAGGCTGCAGGGAGCCATGATGGTGATACTAAAAAAAAAAGAAATCCATCTGATGAAATGAATGAATGAAGAAGAAAAAAGGTCTCGTCGTGCCGAGACTGGGCATCTCATCCAGATGTTCTGGATTCTTTGTGTTTGCTCCCCCGGCCCAGCCGGAGACCCTCCCCCTGATGGCGAGAGGAAGAAGACTCGTCCTGGGAAGAGGAAAGTCCGGATGGCAAAGGAAAGGGCTGGGCAAGAAGTGTGGGGTGGGGTGGAGGGGCCCGAGAGGAGCAGAGCAGGAGGGCAGGAAGAAGCAGGAGGGAGAAAACAAAAGATCAATCCGCACTGTGGGGAGGTGACAGCACGGCTGGGAGCACCGCCCCTGATTAGAATTCATGAACTCCCCGCTTACATTAAGTCTTTATATGACACCTGGCCTTTAATGCAGAGCTGGCTGCGAACATTAAAAATTAAAAGCCGAAGGTAGGCCACATCCATCTCTGATGGCGCGGCTCCCCTCCTATCTGGGGCCTGCACAAAGCTATTACACATTGATAAATTATTTGGGGTAATAGCCGAGATATTACATTGTTTCTGAGTGAAGGTAGAATCTCTCCCTGACACGGGCATTTATCAGGAGTGCCTTTCACTCTATTTATTATGGTCGAGAGGAGCGTGAGGCTGCAGTCGGCCGGTGGGTGCTGGACTGGCCTCCCTCCCCTCACGTCACTCCCTTGAGAGGGTATTGATGAGGTTTGTGACAGGTTAATTAGTGGCTACAAATATGCAGATCCCCTTAAAAGGGTGACCACCTGGAGAAGGGGGAAGTTTGGGCACTGAACAATCAGGTCCATTCCAGGCCTGTTCTGCCACAGCCTTGGGCTCTGACCCCACCTTGGTCCCATCTAACCCTGAGCCCAGCCAATCAGAATTGCTGAAAGCCTGGCCCCCCCACCTCTTGCGTGCACCTGCAATCCCAGGTACTCGGGAGGCTGAGGCAGAAGGATCGTTAGAGCCTGGGAGTTTGAGTCCAGTCTGTGTTACATTACACAGCAAGACCTCGTCTCTACAAATATATAATATTGTGTGTGTGTGTGTGTGTGTGTGTGTGTGTGTGTGTTCGTGTGTGTGTATGTTCATATATTACAAATCTATATAATATAATACTAGATGTTGCATATATTATATGTTGCAAATATATATATTTATGTATATGCCAGATGTAAATATATGCTCTGGGTTCCAGAGAGGCATATTTTATATGTATATATAAAATCTGGTTCAAGTTGGTGTTTGGAGGAAAAATAGCTTGCTGAATGTTTGTTCTGCAAAGTGGAGGAAGCTTGGGGACCTTGACCGGGCAGTCCTCCCAACAAATGTGCATTGGAGTCCTGCTAGTCTAGAGGCTACAGCTTCCAGCCGCCGCAGCCAAGCCCCAGTGCTAGTAATGGCTGCTCCTCCCGCCCTTCCCTCGCCCTCTCCAGTCCCCACACCTTCACCACAGCCTTTGGAACCATGGTGTGGTCACAGGAAGGCACTGGAACTTTCCCGGTCTCATTTCCTCTGCTGTGATAGGTATAATGATGACGCCGGCCCCTTGGGTCACTGTTAGAAAGGGTTCCCTTGGGACTGGCGGTCCAGGTGCTGAACCTCCTTGGTGGCATGGGAGGGGATGGACTGACTGACACTTATGCGTGGACAAAATGTTGTGCAGTAGTGACCACTGCCAAGTTGGGCTGTGTGACGTGGGGTACTGGGGGTGTCGATCCACAATCCCTATTGGAAGAAGCATTCCAGAAATACTTACTGAGTGCTTCTGTATCGTGGCGTGGCACTGAGGTCTGAGTAGATAGTCACGGACATGACAGCCTCAGTGCCCACTCTCTAGCTGGTTACCTCCGGTGGAAAGGGTCTGCTGTCCCCAAGGAGAAGACAAGTGCTCTGGGTAACTTGTCCCAGTCCTGATCTGAGTCAGCTCCCACTCCCACTGGATGCCTGACACATTCCTGGGGTGAATGCACGACTGGTGGGATTGGGGAACACAGAGTCCCCGGTGGGCAGGCACAGCCTGAGGTATGACTGGGGCCTGATTTCTAGGAAACAAGGGCTGCCAGTTCAGCTCAGGAACCTGTCCCTCCCCAGCCCCAGTCAGGCAAAGTGACAACCCAGCAAAAAGGAAAGAAGCGTCCATTGTTACTGGGCATGAGAGAAGCGTGAAGTCCCCACCACCGTCGGCAGAGCCAGAGCAACTGTCCTCTCTCTGGCATTTCTGCTTAATGGTCAGACATCTGTTGAGTCTACCAGTCAGCAGGAGGAGACAAAGGTCCCCAGGGCACACACTCCCTCTGACCCAGCTGCCCACTCAGCTTGGAATGTGGCCCAGAGTGCAGGCAGGCAGGTGTTGGAAGAAGCATGCGAAGGGTGAGCCTGGATGTCATCGCAGTCACGCTGCACATAGCTGGCCAGCCATCCCTCTGGTCCGCACCCCTCTAGCCAGCCTCTGGAGCTTGGGTGGGGCTGACTGACTGCTGCTGAGTGTGGTTTTGGTCCTGGCTGCTGTTTTCCCAGTCTCCTGACTGCATTTCTGCAAACCAGGACCAGCCCTGCCTGCCCTCCACCCAGCTTAGCTCCCCAAAGTCCAGCAAGGACCCTAAAGCCCTGGCGAGGGATAGACTTGGACATTCCAGCAGGGCTGGTCTGGGTTGGCTACAGTGTGGACTCAGCTGTCGGGCTGACTCAGCTCCTTCCTGATGGAGTGATTTCTTATTCGGAGAAGCAGGAGTCTGCAGCGGGGGTTCCAGCCATGGCAGGCTGTAGAGGCTAACACACTAACACACTCTGTCAGCCAAGTCAAGAGAAGCCATGTACTGCTGAGTGTGGGTCTTACCAGCAAGGGTGAGGAGCCCAAGTCAACCAACCTGAAAGGCCAACCAGGAAAAACCTTCTAGAATGATCTCAATAACAGAGTGATAAATAATAATAATAAGAATGATAATGATAGTAGCAGCTCACACTTAGTGTTCACGTGACAGGTGCTGTGATAAGCATTTTGTATTCAGTCTCACATTTAATCCCTGCAAAAACCCAGCAAGCCAGTATTACAGAGGCTCAAAGTGGTCAGCAGTGAGGGGTGGCTTGGGATGTGACCCCACGTCTGCCTCCAGCCCAGATGCTCTTCATCACATACTGGAAACGGCCGAGTGACTGCCCACTCCATCGCTTTATTTTCCACACGAGAAAGCTGAGGGCCAGAAAGGGAAACCCTTGCCTGAAATCAGTGGCAGAGCTGGGATGGGACTCTAAGTGTCTGAATTCCATGTCCAGACGTTTCTCCGCTGCGCCACCTGTTAACCAGGAGTGTGGCTCTCTTTCCTCCTGCTTGTGCCTCCGAGGCTGAAGGGCAACATGGAGGAGGGAAGGGGGAAGTCCTAGAGAGCTGTAGCCTGAACAGGGGCAGCATGTTGCCAAAAACCAGGCAAAGACTGGAGGAGCCCCAGGAGCTCCCGGAAGCCAGCTTTATGGATGGAAGTGGGAGTGAGAAGCCACGGGAGAAGCTAGGTGTAGGGAGTAGGCAGATGCCTGAGGACCAGGAGAGTCAGGACCCAGGGAACCAGTGAGGACAGCGACAAGGAGGCCTCCGTGTTTCGGATGCAAGAGGTGGGACCCTAACACCCAGAATTTACTGACAACAAATTGTGCATTTATTCTTACATGTATAAGCTTCAGTCCCTTCCAAGTACTCTCCATTGGATACAATACACCTGTCAAGATGCTTTTTCCACTGCTCAAAACAGTTTTTGAACTCGTTGATTTTGATACCTTTTGATGCTTCTGCTGTTTTTTGTTTCACCTCTTCCACATTGGTGAAAGGTTTCTCTTCGAGGATTCGTTTTTCATCAGGAAAACAAAAGAAAGTGTCTTGGGGTGAGATCGAGTGAATAGGGAGGGTGGGACATGGGGATCATGCCAGTTTTGGGTCAAAAACTGCTGAACATTCAGCACAGTGGGGCAGGAGCACTTGTAAATCATACATCAAAAAATGGGCAAACACATTAAAAGACTCTCCAAAAAAAAGAATCACTGAAGCTGAACACAGCCTCTCACAACAATGCTAGCTGATACTTGGATGCCAATGGGTTCCTAGAACATGTACCTGGAGGGAGAAACCTGTATTACAAGGGTCCTACCCTGTAAAAGATAATTCTGGGTTTATTTGGATCCCCCTCATACTTTGAAAAGAAGCGGATAGTCTAGACTTCTCTGCCACTATACAATGCAACCATGTAACCAAAAACTGTTTGTACCCCTAAAGCTACTGAAATTCGAAAAAAAAAAATTTCTGGGAAAAAAAAAAAAAGGAAAGAAGCTGGCTGAGCCAGGGGTCTATGGAGACAGGAGAGACCCGGGACCTGAGACAGAGTCACCCAAGGTGTGCAGGAGATCTGGGAAGGTGCCGGCAGCAAACGGAGGCAGGGATCTAGGAAGCATCTTGGGGTCCAGAGGTGAGAGGATGCATGTCCTTCTTACCCATAGCAGAGAAAAGTCGAGGCAGCCACACTGGAGTGGCGGGATCATTGGGGTGAGGGAACTGCCTGGGAATCTGTAACTACCTGACCTGGAGTCACGTGGCCCAGGTTTGGAGGGCTTCTTGGTTGGGAGTTGATTGTTGGCGAAGGAAAAAGATGCTAAGTGTATCTTAGAAGTTTTTTTTCTGAGCATTGGGTAAATATTTTTTTTTTGTATAATTCACAAGTAACTGTTGTAAATATTTAAATCGTCTTAATCATTTTTAAAATCAGGTTTTCCTTAATAGAAATTTGTGTCGAGACTAGACCAGATGGGAGCTGGCATGTTTGAGGTTGTATTTTTCACAAAAATAAAATTAAAAATAATAAAAGAGACTGGGCATGGTGGCTCATGCCTATAATCCCAACACTTAGGGAGGCCGAGGTAGGAGGATTGCTTGAGTACAGGTGTTTGAGACCGGTGTGGGCAACATAGCGAGACCTCGTCTCTACCAAAAAAAAAAAAAAAAAATCAAAAAAATTAACTGGACGTGGTGGTGCGTGCCTGTAGTCCCAGCTACTTGGCAAGCCAAGGCAGATGGATCATCTGAGTCCGGGAGGTCAAGGTTGTGGTGGGCCATGATTGTGCCACTGCACTCGGCCTGGATGACAAAGTGTCCAACTCAAGAACAATAATAATAATAATAGAATGGGGTAGGGTGGCACGCACCTGTAATCCTAGTGCATTGGGAGGCTAAGGCAGGAGGATCACTTGAGGAAGCCAGTAGTTTGAGGCCACAGTGATTGTGCCACTACACTCCATCCTGAGCAACAAAGTGAGACACCAACTCAATAATGATGATGATGATGATGATGATGATGATAGGACAGGGTGTGTTAGCACGCACCTATAATCCTTGTGCATTGAGAGGCTGAGGAAGGATTGCTTGAGGCTAGGAGTTTGAGGCTGCAGTGATTGTATCACAGTACTCCATCCTGAGTGACAGAGTGAGACCCTGTCTGAAAAAAAAATACATAAAAAATAATAATAAAATGATGCAATACTTGTATACCTACACTTCTGCCTAGAATTGCTCCCTTTCTGCACACTATAAATTTAAAACTGGTATTTTTAAATGCTGCTAGGGAAAGGCACATGGCATGGGGCCTGTTTGCCTTCCGTTCCCCCTCATTAGGGCTTGCCAGGGTCCCCAAAGGCCTCTCCGCCCCCAGAAGGAATGAGGCACCCAGATAGGAAGGGGTGCATATTTTCTGTTTCACAAAGGTAGACGGCCCTGGCACATCAGATCGCAAAGGAACTGCAATCATTCAGAATGCCGAAGAGGCCGGTCTTGCATCTAAAGTCTGCGCTAATTCTGCACGTTCCTAATCTTTGCAATATTTCAAGTGGCTGGCTTTAGACTTGGCTATTTAGAGTTAATGTCGCCATGGGGGTTGGGCAGGGAGGAGGAGGAGGGAGGAGGGAGGGGTGACGGATTTCTGCACACCCAGTGCCTGGTAAGGGGGCAGTGGTCAGAGGGAAACAGAGGGAGAGAAAGATATCAAGTGTAGTAATCAGAATGAAAAATGGAGCCGCGGTTACTTTAAACAAGAGCTAATTCATCACAGGAGCAAGGGGATAAGTAGCTGAGTTTCAGGCGTTCAGTAAGTTCCCCGTTCTGCTCCAAAAATTATTCCACCCCTGTCTGCACGCTCCCATAAATCATCCCTTCTTCACATCAACTCCGATTACCAATTACTCCTGCCTGGAACACGCTTTCCCGGCCCCACGCCATCTGATGGGGCCTTGCCTTTTAATTTTACAAATGCTTTTCCCGCTTTTCTTTCTTCTTTCTCCTCCAGCCTCTCCCCTCCCCCAGCCTCCCATTCTCTGGCTCTCTCCTTCTCTCTTATTCAGTCTCCGTCATCCCTCTGCACGATGTCACTCCCCACTCGCCCCTGTCCCTGGCCAGTCTGGCCACCCCCTGTGGTGCTTTGGGGAGCAGAGCCAGGACACCTGGATGTGTTGGGGAGGGACAGGAAGAGTCTGTCTATGGCGCACCCTCTGAAACTTACCCCAACAGGCACTAGTCCCTAGCCAGCTTCTTGGTCTGCAGTCTTAGGCAGAGTTTGAGTCTGGGGTTCCCCTAACCTATTCTCCCCATTCTCCCTAGAAGACATTTTTTGGTCATTATACATATTTCTCCTGAGATGTGTTGGCTGCTGACAGTGTTTGAGGAAGAGGTAGGGAATCTTGTAGGGATTGAAAAAAACCCCTCTGGAAGCCACTCTGCCTTCCCGGCCAGCCTCTGCCCTGATCCCGAATCGTCCAAACTTCAGTCATGAGCATATCATGGGGACAATTGTAGCCGCATTTCAGTTCCATATGTACCAAATTTTCTTTTCATTTCTTTTTTGTAGAGACAGGACCTTGCTGTGCTGCCCAGGCTGGTCTCTAACTCTGGCCTCAAGTGGTCCTCCCGCCTTAGCCTCCCAAAGTTCTGGGATTACAAGTGTGAGTCACCACGCCTAGTCTACCATATTTTCTTTAAATCAAGCTTAAGTTGGTTCATCTTTCAAAAACTTAACTTTGTCCCAAGTAAAGATTCATTAATGCATGTGTTTGAACTGGTAGCTGTATGTTGCCCAATACCTGTGAAAATAAACACTGAGCTGCTACACCAGTGAGCTTAACTTTACACCACCAGGATTGCCTTGAGCAGCTCAGATTCCTGGAAATCTCACTGTGCTCTGGAGACTCCAGGAGCCTGGAAGGACGCAGACTCCAGGCCGGCCTCCAGGGACTCTGATTCAGGGTCCCTGGGGTATGGCCCAGGCCCGGATATATGGATATGAACAAGTGCCCCTGGTGTCTCTGACTGTGCTTTGAATAACCCTGTCTAGCCTGTGCTTCAAACCTACTCGACTTTGTGACCTTAGGAAAAACATTTATTTCTTCATTTCTGAATTGCTCAAACTGGGAGAACCTTAAATGTCCTTCCTATTTCGTGGAGGTCCAAGAAAGTCAGAGGCTGACAAGCAGGGGATGGATTTTGAAAGACACCAGGTCTATGGTGGGAGGGGGTGTGACTTGTTTCCTTCAGTGTCTGCTGGGGACAGAGTTCAGCCCACCTGTGGGCTTTTGCTTGCTGGTCTTGCTCAACACAACCCACTGCTTTGACCGGATTTGAAAAACATGGCTTCCTGCAGGTGTGAGGATACCTGAGGGGACCTAGCTGGCTTCACGATCACCATCTGCTCTGTTTCAAGGTGTTTGTCTCCTCCAGAATTCATGTTGGAACTTGGTCCCCAGCCTTTGGAAGGTGCTGATTCATGAGGGCTCTGTCCTTGAGTGGGACAGGCGGCTGGGTACTGTGGCTCATGCCTATAATCCCAGCACTTTGGGGGGCGGAGGAGAGAGGATTGCCTGAGCCCTCAGGTTTGAGACCATCCTGGGCAACTTGGCGAGTCTTCATCTCTACAATAAATTAAAAAATTAGCTGAGTGTGGTGGCTCACACCTGTAGTTCCAGCTACTTGGAAGGCTGAGGTGGAAGGATCGCTTGAGACCAGCAGGACGAGGCTGCGATGGCCATGAGCAGGGTGCCACTGCACTCCAGCCTGGGTGACAAAGTGAGACTCTGACTCAAAAAAAAAAAAAAAGAAACGGGCCTTCCACCCTCAGCCATGTGAGGACACAGCATTCTTCCCCACCAGAGAACACGGTGAGCAAGGCACCATCTTAGAAGGAGAGTCTGGCCCCTCCCCAGACAGTGAAGCTGCTTGTGCCCTGATCTTGGACTTCCCAGTCTCTCAGACAGTGAGGAATAAATGTCTGTTCTTTATAAATTGTCCAGGCTCAGGCATTTTGCTATGGCAGTGCACAGGTACTATGACACCAGGTGAATACAATTGAAAGGGACCATGAACATATAAAAAGGCACCCAGGAGCACAGGGTGGGGACTTGGGAACTGCAAGCAAAGTAGTTGGGTGTGAAATTTAAGGAGGCCCTTATGGCCAGGGGCTGGCCCTCAGCCTGCACAGCCCAGAGACTGAAGACCTCTTAAGTGACATATCTAGTTGTCCACCTGTCTTGCTGGGTCCTGGCTCTGCAGAAGCCATAGCGTTGCTGCAGCTAAACCCTTGTGAGCAGGGTGATGTCAGAGCCAAGGGTTGACAGGGCATCCCGAAAGCATGACACTGTGCTGGGTGAGCACACATGCCACCGCTTGCAGTCCCACGAGTGCCACGGGGGAGACGGCATGGATTCCTCTTATACCTGAAGACATCCAGACCCAGAGAGGCTGTGGACTCTTCTCAACAAAAGGAAAGGAAGGAGGGAGGGAGGAAGGAAGGAAAGGGAAAGGGGGGAGAGGGAGGGAAGGAAGGGAGGGAAGAAGGAGGAGGGAGGAAGGGTGGGAAGGAAGAAAGGAGGAGAGGGAAGGGAAGAAGGAGGAAGGGAGCGAAGAAGGCAGGGAGGGAGGAGAGAGGAGAGGGGGCAGGTTTCTTCTTTTCTTCGCAAGTGTTGGAACAGAATTGATTCCACTTCATCGACGAGGTCAATGGCACTCAGAGTTCTCATATATATTTAATAATGTATTATTTTATTTTAAAGCCACTCATTAACATAAGAGAGTTAAGATCACTTTTTCCCCCTTTATATCTCTATATCCACCCATCCAATGCGACCGAGTGGGCACCCAGTCAGGCCCAGCCAAGACTCAGAGTCTGTCTGTGGAGTCTTAGATGCCGGTGGGGACACTGCCTTGGCTGGTAGTGAGAAGGAGAGGCAGGTAGCAAGGAATGGTGTCTGCTGTGTGTCCAAGGAGAGAGAGAATCATGCCAGAAAGCTCAGGCTGCAGATGACAGTGGAAACTTCTCAAGGTGAGTCCTGGCAAACACAGCAGCTATTGGTAACCAGTGAAGAGCATCCCACCGATCAGGCAAGGGAAGCATTCCCTGGTACGGCACCGAAAGCACCCCTGGGTGCTGGGGAGCTTTACATCAGGGGCCCCACAGCAGCAGAGCCAAGGACAGTCGAACAGTTACAGTCATAGCTACCGTTTATTGCTTGGGCACTTCCAAATGCTCATCTAATCCTCACAGTATGCCACAAAGTCACCTTATTCTAACCCTCATCTTTCTGAGAGGCAAACTGAGACTCAGAGGCATCAAGCCACTTGGCCACCATCCCACAGTCATTAAATGACCAGTTGATTGAGAGCAGATTTCTCCGAAGTGGTCAGTCTTCTTGGCTGCTCTGTTGATACGACCAAAGCTACCAGCCACAGGGTGACAATCACCTCTTACTAATGATGGGACATATTAAATAAGTGACCCAGACATTCAGGTTAATTAACTCAGTCAGCCCCTGTCCTATCATTCCGTAATTGGCCCTGTTTATCTGGGGTCTCCTATTTTATTAAAGCCCTCTCTTTCTGGATAGAGGATCCTTATGAGCTCCAGGGGAGGCCCCCAGCAGGGGAGGCATGACAGAGTAGGGTGAGACACAGCATATCTGGGCACAGGGGAGCATCTGTGTGATTAGACGAGATGTGGGTGAAGCCGTCGGAAACAGTGGTTCTCATTCAGGTCTGGCAGCAGTAGCATCACCTGGCAACTCATTAGATGTAGAGTTCTCCAGTCCCACCCTAGACCTATTGAACTGGAGACTGGTCTGGGCCAGCCACCTGAGGCTTAACACCCCCTGGGTGATCCTGATGCATGCCAAACCTTGGAGACCACAGGGTTAAAGCAGCCATTTCCAATGGTGGCTGCACATTGGTGTCACCTGGGAAGCTTCAAGAATGATGAATGCCTGGGTCCTAGCCCAAAGAATCTACCTTAGTGGGTCTGGGATCAGACCCAGGCACTGGGATGTTTTTAAGTTTCATGGATAATTCTAGAGTGCAAAAGCCCCGATTTAGCAGTCGAAGAACTTCAGCTTTCACCCAGCTCAGTGTTTGACATAGTTTGGATGCTACCCCCTCCACATCTCATGTTGAAATGTGGCCCCTAGTGTTGGGGTTGTGGCCTGGTGACAGGTGTTGGGTCATAGGGGCAGATCCCTCATTAAGGGCTTGGTGCCCTCCCTGAAATAGTGAGTTCATGCAGGATCTGATTGCTAAGAAGAGTCTAGGATCTCCCCCTCCACCAACTTCCACTCTTACCAAGTGATCTGCCTTCTCCCTTTGGCTTCTGCCGTGAGTAAAATCTTCCTGAGTTCTCACCAGAAGCTGAGCAGACGCCGGTGGTTTGCAAAACCGTGAGCCAAAACTCCCTTTCTGTAAAGTTCCCCAGTCTCAGGTATCATTTAACACAAATGAACTAAGACTGCCCCTGAGTGACAGGTGTGCTGAATGGGCTCCGGTGGACTCAAGAGTTCCAAGTCGCCGCTCTGCCCCCTGGAATTCTCAGCCCAAGGCTTAGCATCACGGTCCTGGGAGCTGGAAAGGGGCAGGCAACCAAGAAAGGAACCGGGAACTTGGAAGACCTTGGAGCCTCATCCAAACCCTGCATCTGCCACTGACCAGCTGTGGACCTCTCCCAGCCTCAGTTTCTCCCCGGGAAGCACTGAGATGAAATGTGTACTTCTGCTGCGGTTGGTCAAGCACCACGGACAGCGACTGGCATTCTGAAGCAAGTTATTAGACCAAGGATGTGATTTTACAACTTGGAAACCGGCTAGGGGAGATGATGAATATATAGGGTCCTCATTCTGACTTACCAGGCCATGGGATTGGGCACAACTACTCGAATGGCTTGTTGGTGCTCGGGAGGAGGGACGAGGCTAGCAGGATGGATGCGGAGAAGGTGGCCTCGCTCCTGTTCTGGGCTGGCCAAAGAGTTCAGGTGAGAGGGGACCCCTGGAAATTGGACCCACTCTCTGCATGGCCAGGGCTTGGGATGAAACCAAGAGATAAGTAAGGTAAGAAAATGCAGGCCGGGCATGGTGGTTCACATCTGTAATCCCAGCACTTTGGGAGGCTGAGGCAAGAGGATTGCCTGAGCTCAGGGGTTCGAGACCAGCCTGGGCAACTTGGAGAGACCTCATCTCTACAATAAACCAAGAAGAATTAGCCAGGCATGGTGGTGCGTGCCTGTCGTTCCAGCTATTTGGAAGGCTGAGGCAGAAAAATCACCTGAGCCCAGCAGATTGAGGCTGCGGTGGCCGTGAGCGTGTCACTGCACTTCAGCCTGGGTGACAGTGAGACTCCAACTCAAAAAGAAAGAAAATGTGTAGCCCAGCAGGGAACAGAAAGTCTAGCAAAGAGACCACTGGGATGTCCCTGCTGAGAATGGTTGTCCAGCAGGAAGGAGGGGGCATCTCTCGACATCCTGAGGTACAGGGAGAGGGTGGTCCCCACCAGGAAGACATACGGCTGGGAGCTGGACCTCATGACAGCCAGAGGAGGGCTCTCACCCAAGCTCCAGTCTGGCAGTGGAGGTAAGACAGGAGCCTACTCCCATGGAGTTGGGAGCCATGCCAAGCACCCTCTGGGCACTCCCAGAACTGCAGGGCACAGTGTGCCCACTGCACATGTCGGAGTAGTTTTGGGTTGAAGAGTCACCTTTTGCAAAGGACTAAGCTTGGAGCCCTGCCTGCCTTCTCCTTTTCCCAGGAACCCAAGGCCTGGCCTCCACATGGGTATTAGGGTGAGCACCAAGCATTTTTCTCTGCTTTAACACAATAGAGTCTTTGGTAGAGGGAGTCAGCCTCCCAGGCTGAAAGTGCTCCAAATGTGGCTGTAGCCCTGGCCGCCTCATCACATCTGGGGTCACGTAGCTGTGCTCTGGCCCCGGGACCATGACTGGCCCAGGACAGGGTCAATGGCGAGAGCTCAGGTGGTTAGTTGCTGTGCAACAGACAGTCCCGTCAGCCTTGCCGGGTGCCCTAGCTCCGGACACGTTCTTTCTGGCCGATGCCAACCTTATTGTTTACAGCCCGGGTGATCAACCCCAAATGCCCCGATGCTGTGTGATGCCAGCTCTGTCCCATGGCTCATAAGGCCCACTATCCAGCTCATGTTCAAGCCTTAGCCTCGGATGTCATAGCCAGCCCTCACACATTTTGGGTTCTCAGCCCAACCCGTGCTCCTCCCATCTCTGTGCCTGTTCACACAGCATGCCTTCTCTCTCTCTCTTGCTTCCCTTTCTTTCAATCCATTTCTGCCCATTTTATTTTTTATTTCTGCTGTTCAGGGTTCTCCATAGAAGTAGAGATTCTTGCCCATGTTAAAGATTCTGCTCAGATGTCACCTCTACCAGGAAGTTTTCCGTATTGAGCTGGGTCCTTGGTGTTTCTCACAAACCCTTGCATGGCTGGATGGCAGTATGTAGCTACAACTTGCCAAGTAAGTCATCACAATTTATGGGAATTGGTGAAAATTATTCTGAAACCGCCAGGTGTAAATGACAGCTGGGAAAGGAAGGAGGTGCCAGGTGCCGGAGGAGCTCTGGAGAAAGTTATTCATCCCTGGAAGTGGGACACCAAACAGCGACAGGCAGGAGACCCAAAGGGGTCCCGCCAGTTTGGGGGATGCTCCGGTCATGGGGTTCAGGAAGCTGTGCCCTTTCTAGGGGCCACTTGTCCTCAGACCGTGGAACCAGGGAAGAGTCAGATCACTGATATTTTTCCAAGTACCTGGAGTAGAAGGGAACATCAGGTCACCCTTGCTCCTGTGCTCTCTGCCCCTCCTTTCCATGTCCATTTCTGATGCCCTGTCCGGGCCCGTGTCATTTTTGTGTGGCTTGCTCACCAGCCCCCACGTGTCACCTCGCTGCCCTGCATGTCCAGAGTATTCACTGCATGCCAACTCTGCCCTGGGGGCTTGCCATGGATCAACTGACTTCAACTTTACAAAGTCCTCATGAGGCAGTTGCATTTTTTTTTTTTTTTGAGTTGGAGTCCCACTTTGTCACCCAGACTGGAGTGCAGTGGCCGCTCCCGGCCACCACAACCTCGACCTGCTGGGCTCCGTCGATCCTTCCGCCTCAGCCTTCCAAGTAGCCGGAATTACAGGCATGCGCTACCACGCCCAGCTGATTTTTTGATTTATTGTAGAGATGAGGTCTCGCTGCCCAGGCGGGTCTCGAACCCGCGGGCTCAGGCAATCCACTCACCTCAGCCTCCCAAAGGCGCGGGATTACAGGCTGAGCCACCGAGCCCGGCTGGCAGTTGCATTTTATAGGTGAGGAAACTGAGGCACGGAGATGTGGGTTACTTGGCTTAGGATCTCGTAGCTGGGTGGAGCAAACTCCCACTCCAGCTACCCACTTTGGAGGTTGGTTTTTCACATCCTGCTACACCTCTTCCAGCTAGCACTCATGTCAGCAGGGGCAGCTCCTACCGTGTCTGGGGACGGGCGTGTGGCTGACACTGCTCGTGGCTCACACAGTGTCCACTCTCCATCTCTTCCCAACTAACAGAACCCTGATTTCATCGAGGACCACAGCTTACTCCATTAAAAGAACTCACCTTTGGCTGGGCACAGTGGCTCATGTCTAATCCCAACACTTTGGGAGGCCAGGATGGGAAGATTGCTTGAGCCCAGGGGTTTGAGCAACATAGTGAGACCTCATCTCTGCAAAAAACTTAAAAATTAGCCAGTCATTGTGGCACACATCTCAAGTCCCCGCTACCCGAGGATGGCCTGAGTTCAGGAGGTCAAGGCAGTGGTGAACCATGATCATGCCACTGCACCCTAGCCTGGGCAACAGGCTAAGACTTGACTCAAAAGAAAAAAAAAGTCAGAAAGTAAATAAATAAAGAAAGTTCTGCCTTCCCAGACTCCTCTGCAGTTGGAGAGACCATGTGACCTAGCTCTAAGCAATGAGAAATACATGATAGGTTGGGGCTAGCTGGAGACTGTTTCTCTCCAGGAATACGTCCAGCAAGACTGAGTCCGCTGACACAAGACTTTCTCTCTCTGCACTGCCCTCTCCTTTCTGCCTGGAACGTGGGAGAAAGACCTGGAGGTGCAGCAGCCTCCCACAGCCCTGAGGGTGAGAGTCACGTGCTCAGGGGGTCCACAGAGTCTGGGTTTTGGTGACTTCCTTGAGCTGTTGCGCTAGCCCTAGACTGACCTCCTCCGGACTCTTGTCACAGGAGGAAAATAAACCTGTCATTGGTTTAGTAACTGCATTTGGTTTTCTGTTGCTCAGCCAAATGTCATCCTGATAAACGCAGAGGATTGTCATCCTTAAAAGTCTGCTTTCGGGCAACCCCTTTGGGTCCCCTCCCATTGTGGGAGCTTTTCTGTCCTCTCAATAAATACTACTTTCTTTTTTGTTTGTTTGTTTTTGTTTTTGTTTTTGTCTTGAGTTGGAGTCTCACTCGGTCACCCAGACTGGAGTGCAGTGGCCGCTCCCGGCCACCGCAGCCTCGACCTGCCGGGCTCTGGCGATCCTTCCTCCTCAGCCTTCCGAGTAGCCGGAATTACAGGCATGTGCTACCACACCCGGCTGATTTTTTGATTTATTGTAGAGATGAGGTCTCGCTGCCCAGGCGGGTCTCGAACCCGCAGGCTCAGGCAATCCACTCACCTCAGCCTCCCAAAGGCGCGGGATTATAGGCTGAGCCACCGAGCCTGGCTAATACTACTTTCTAAAAAAAAAAAAAAAGTCTGCCTTCAGACCAGGTGCGGTGGCTCATGCCTGTACTCCCAGCGCTTTGGGAGGTGGAGGCGAGAGGACTGCCTGAGCCCCTGGGTTCGAAACCAGTCTGGGCAACTTAGTGAGACCTCGTCTCTACAATACATCAAAAAATTAGTTGGGCATGATGGCTCACACCTGTAGTTCCAGCAACTTGGAAGGCTAAGGCGGAAGGATCACCTGAGCCCAGCAGTTCGATGCTGGGGTGGCCGTGAGCATGCCACTGCACTCCAGCCTGGGCAACAGAGTGAGACTCCGACTAAAAAAAAAAGAAAAAAAAAGCCTGCCTTTGTGGTCAACCCCTGTAGCCCACCATTACTGGCAGCCGTGTCCTCACACTGGAGTGGCCAATGGACTCAACCGTGGACCTGGGAACCCTCCGGGAGGCTGCTGGGCTCTACCCGCAGAGCTTCCGCCTCAGCAGGGCTGGTACGGGGCCTGGGCGTTTGTGTTCACATCCTAACAGGTTTTCAGGATGCTGATGAAGCTGTGCCAGGACCCCACTTTGAGAACCACTGCCCCACACAGTGGGGCTCACGCTACAGCCTCGGGGCCCTTGACAGTCTGACTCCAGCTGCTCTTCCAGCCTTGTCCCCGAATGCTCCCTCTCGGTCCCCCAAGACCCTAATCCACACCAGGCTGGAGAGTTTCAAATTTCCCACACAGGCACACCCCGAGCTTTTACCCAGGCTGGTCCCTCTTACTTCCTGTCTCTCTGCAACCCCGGCCCCACCTGTCCCTTAAAGCTCAGCTTCCTTCTCCACGACACTCTCCAGTGCCTTCCAGAAGGAAACATTCCCCCACGGAGTCCCCTGTACCTGTTCTAGGGTTTATTTCCTTTTGCCTGGAGTTATGGGCCGGCGTTTGCTTGCGTGAGAGTCCCATGGGCGGGGGCGGGTCAGAGTGGGCAGCTCTGTAATCACCTACCCCTCAGCTCGGCTCGGCGCCATCAACACATAAGATGCTGCGAAGTCGTGAAGTCATGGGAACATTCGGATGGAAAAGAGCCTCTCCCCAAAATGAGCACTGTTCACATTTGCTAAGCACTTCTTGTGTGCTGGGGCCCAGCCACATGCGCCACCCACTGAGCCTTGCCATGAGACTCTAGGGCAGGTCCTAGGATCCTCTTGGAGGCACAGAGACTGTGGCATAGCGGGGTGAAGTAACACCACACAACTAAGAAGTGGTGGAGGCAGGATTTGAACCAGTGCCCATGCTTTTAACCACACATTCATCATGCTTCTTCTTCTTCTTTTTTTTTTTTTTATAAAGTCACGATCTCAGTCTGCTGCTCCGACTGGAGTGAAATGGCACCATCATGGCTCACTGCAGCCTTGACCTCCTGGGTTCAGGAAATCCTTTCACTTCAGCCTCCTGAATAGCTGGGCCTAAAAGTGAGTTCCACCATGCCAGCTAATTTTTTAAAATCTTTTTGTAGAGACGAGGTCTTGCTATGCTGCCCAGGTTGGTCTTGAACTCCACGAACTCAAGTGATCCTCCTTCCCAAAGTGGTGAGATTACCGGCATGAACCGCTGCGCCCAACTACCATGGCTCTTAAATATAGAATCCAGACCTGTCCCGTCAGGGACGAAGAAATATTAGCAAGGAAGGCGATCCATTCCTGAATGACTAGGAGGCAGGTGAAATTAATCAGGGCCTTTAAGTGGCTGAGAAATGAACTACCTATTAAAACCTGCCTTTAATAAGAAAAACAAAGTAGGAAATGGGTGCAATTAGTAAGTCATAATAAAAAACAGGTAAAGGGTCACTTAGAAAAATTAACTGCTAGGGAGAGACATAAATCAAGGGGTCCCACGGCATGCGGACCAAAAGGTCTTGCCAGAATTAGCTAATGAACTTGAGGAACTCCTGACATTGACTTTCAAAAAGTGAGAGCGGACCACGGGAGAGGAGGACCGTGGGACTCGGCAAACAGCAAGGAAACCGATTCCAGCGATTCCCCCCAGGGAAGCCATAAGTTCCGTTTGTAGGGAGGCCGCCGAACACATTTTATGGTTAAAAATTTACGATAAATTTTATGAGAAGCAAATCCAGTAAGCAGTTGGAGGGCATCAGAGGCCTGGGCCGTAAACTGACCCGGCAGGTTTACGTGGAAACCATGCCGGGAAGCCAAGACGCTTTCTTATTCCAACTAATTTGTAATATTAGTGGGAAGAGGGTCCATGGAAGATTTAGAGGTTTTTGATTTTAGAAAAGCCTTCGGTTCCGTATCTCATGAAATCCTACTGGCACGATTAATTTAACTTGGCATGGATGGGGCTGTCTCAAGGAGGAGCTCGGCTGGCAGGTTGTAAACACAGGTGTAGTGAGTGGACCCAGCCCAGAGGCCTGGGCTGGCTGCTGGCGGGGGTGGGGGTGGCAGCAGAAGCTCACACCCAAATACAGTGACAACGGAGAAGACCACGAAGATGAGGTTAACAGCTGGTCAACTAAACCCAAATGTATAACTTAGCCAGGGTGACACACGCAGGGGAGCCTGGGAAAACCAAGAGACATAGGAAGGACAGAATTGTCACCAGAAGTGAGTGTGTGTGTGTGTGTGTGTGTGTGTGTGTGTGTGTGTGTGTGTACAGCAGGGTGCCCGAGGCCTGAAGAAACAAAGTCTTCCCTGCAGGAGAAATCTGAGTCCTGGTAAGTGTCCAGAGAGACCCCAGGGAATGGGGACACACATCGGTAGTCAAAGCAGGAAGGGGGGCAAGTAACCAGAAAAGCCTTGAACAACAGAGACGCTTAATTAACACGTAGGAATTAGCCAGGGTTAGCTTCAGGCACAGAATGATAAAGGCCTTGGCTCCATTTCTTTGCCATTTTCCAGCTTTTCCCTTTCCCTGTGGGTGCTGTTCTAAGGCTGGCTTGCCTCAAGATTACAAGATGCTGGGTGTGAGTTGAGTGGCGACCCCCAGAAAGATGTGTCCATGTCCTGGGACCTGTAAATATGGCCTTATTTGAAAAAAGGAACCAGGCACAGTGGCTCACACCTGTCATCCCGGGGCTTTGGGAAGCTGAGGCCAGAGGATCGCTTGAAGCCAGGAGTTCGAGTCCAGCCTGAGCAACAGAGAGATATCTCATCTCTAAAAATTAAAATTAAAAAATAGCCAGGTATGGTGGCATGTGCCTGTAGTTTCAGCTACTTGGGAGGCTGAGGCGGGAGGATCACTCTTGAGCCCCGGAGTTCGAGGTTGCAGTGAGCTATGATCGTACCACTGCACACCAGCCTGGGTACTAGCGTGAGACTCTGTCTCTAAAAAGAAAAAAAAAGAAACAAGGATCTTTGTAGATGTAATTATGTTAAGACTCCTGAGACGAGATCATCTTGAATGGCCTGGGTGGGCCCTAAATCCAATGGTAAGTGTCATTGTAACAGACAGGAGAGGAGGCGGAGGCCCAGACGGGGAAGGCCACGGGAAGTCTGGGCAGAGACCGGAGTGATGCAGCCACAACCACACACTGCCCGGAGTCACCAGAAGGTGGAAGAGGTGAGGAAGGGGTCTCCCCGGAGCCTTCAGAGGGCGCACTCTCCAGAGCTGTAAGAGAATACATTTCTGGGTCTTAAGCCACCCCAGTTTTGGGGATTTGTTACCAAAGTCTCAGGAAGCAAAGACAATGTGGGCGGAGTTGTGTGTCCCTGCTCTCAGGCAGACTGGCTTTGTGTGGCTGCCAGGTAAGAAGGCTCCGCCTTCCCAGGAGCCCCAAGCAGGCCTGTCTTCACAGCTCTCTGGCCTCGTCCCAGGACCAGCCGTGGGCCAAGGGTTCAGACCATTTTGCCTGGCTTCCACCCATCTCCCGGTGGCATGGGCAGCGACACTGGCTGCCTTCTAGAAGCCTCCTGGCCTATGTTCCCCCAAGGGTGAGCTGGAGCAGAGGCCCACCCCCCTGTGCCACCCTACAAGATGAGCCTTCTTGTTGAAACCACTGCGATTTGGGGGTTGCGACCCTGGTCTACCTGGCTAAAACCAGGGAAGGACTACCAGCGCCATCTGGAAGGATGGCAGGACTTCGACAGGAAGACACGCGAAGTGTTCCAGGGCTGCAGGGGCAGGAAAAGGCTCAGGAAAGGCGGAGCCGGCGAAGGCAGAAACGTGCGAGAGAGGAAGAGTCGGGCCCAGCAGGGAGGGATGAAGGGGCCAGACACAATGTGGGGGTGGAGGAGAGGGGATACCGGGAGACGCTACGTCTAAGAAGCTGTTGTCAAAATCCAAGCAAGAATGACGAAGACCTGAGTGGCCGGGTGTGGTGGCTCATGCCTGTAATCCCAGAACTTAGGGAGGCCGAGGCAGGAGGATCGCTTGAGCTCAGGAATTTTAGACCAGCCCGGGCAAAATAGCAAGACCTCGTCTCTACAAAACAAACAAACAATGAACGAAAAAAAAATCCAAAAAGATGAGCCAGGCTTGGGGGCGTGAGCTTGTAGTCCCAGCTACTCGGGAGGCTGAGGTGAGAGGATCACTTGAGCCCAGGAGGTCGAGGCTGTGGTGAGTAAGGATTGCACTACTGCACTCAAGCCTGCGTGACAGGGAGAGACCCTGTTTCAAAAAATAAAAATAAATTTGAAAAAGGAAGTGAACAGAATTGGTGGCAGTGGTGGTGGTAGTAGGAGTTACTGTTTATTCAAGTCTCACCAGTGCCAGGGACTGTGCTGGATGCTTGTCCTCACCTGGTGGGAGGGCATGGTCAGGGTAAGGCCATTCCCCCCAGGCTCAACATGGGTTAGCCCCGCCAGTCCCACCCGGGTTCGGTCTGGCACACGTCTCTCGCTCCGTGGACTCCCCCTACACACCCAGGCTTGCAGAGGAGGAGAGTTCTGAGTGTGTTCACGGGCTGGTGACAGCTGGGGAGGAGATGGGCCCAGCGTGAGGCAGCCCAGGTCCACAGGATCATGGTCCAGGCAGGTCACCCTCCTCTGTCCTGATGGGAGGTGGCTGCTCAGGGGTGACGAGGAAGCGGGTGCTTTTCTTGCAAGGGCACTGGGAGTCTGGCCGTGGCTCTGGGGCACTCAGCCTCTTGGAAGCAGCAGGCCTGGGGAGACAGCATGAAAAACTGTGTCCCGCCAAGAACATGAGTCCACAGGGTAGGAATGTGAGACACCAGTGAGGGCACGAATGTGGGCAAAGTAGGGGCGATATCGGCTCATGTCACTGAAGGATCTGTGGGCAGGTGTGGCCTCAGGCCGAACTTGGATCCTGGGGTCAGAAACCCACCTCCCGCCCTCTGTCAGCCCTTCCTGGCTTGGGCCCTTCCCTGCCTGATGGCAGGGCTGTCCCTTCACGGTCTTTGCTACCAGTGGCCCCAGCGCAAAAGGCTGTGCCTCTCTTCCAGTGGCATCGGCAAAGTCACAAAGCCTGAGTGGAGGGGGCGGGATCAACCCCACCCACAGGGCAATGGTGGGAATGGTGGGAAGGCAGTGTCTGTGGCTGGGCTCCCCTCAGGACAGATGCTGAGACAGGGGGTTGAGGCAGGTTCTTTGTGTGGGAGAAAAAAGAAGCATCCCAGAGACAGCAGCAGGCATGTGGAGATGTGGGACAGGGGGAGGAAGAAGAGATGCGTAGAGGGTGGACGAATGGCCAAGTTCTATGACTTGGGCAGCTGGGACTCCACACCCCTGGGCACTCTGGGATGTTGCTTAGACGAAATCTCAGAGCATCAATTCACCGTTGGTGCAACTGATCAGTGGATCGTTGGTGGAAAACTGCTCCTGGGAGGTGACAGGTTCAGTAGAGGCCAAACCTCACTATCACGGGATAGATCCTGTCACAAACCTGCGTGTGTCCCCTGAATCTAAAATTAGTACATATAAAAGAGAAAACTGCTCTTGGGGTGTCTCTTCCCAGCACAGCCCACCTTCCCCTCCAAGCGGGCCGCGCATGCTTCTGTGGCCAGAGCTGGCCTCCAGGAGAGCTGGGGTAGGAGGTTATGGGTGTATGTGGGAACTGAGGGTGGGAAGAAATGGCAGGCCTGGGGCCCCAGGGGAAGACAGGAGGCTGGAACCAAAAGAAGGGGCCAGGGGTACAGGGCAGGCATGAAGAGCGAGTACCTACCCTGGCCAAGCTCCTGAAAGAATCGGAGATGAGGAGCTGAGCCCTGAGCTCCATGCCCCAGTCTGTGCATGTTTCTGGACAGGACATCTGTAGATGGAGTCAGACACTTAAACAAGGGCTGGTCTGATTCCAGAAATATCAAAAGCCATTTCTCTAGAAGGTGACCTCATAAAGCTGAAGCTATCACCCATCCCAAAGGATGCACACTAACAAGGGATAGTGATAGGTCCAAACAAATGTGTCCCTAATGGTAGAATTTCAGGCTCCACAAGAGGTTTCCAGAGAGGAGAGACTCTTGAGAAGTAGGATCTTCCTCACATTGATACCCCACCAGGAGTCATCCTCTGTGACTAACCAGATATCAGGTGCTAGGTTCACAGCTCATTATCAACATTGCTTGGGCCTTGTGATCATCTGTGAGGCAGGAAGATTAAGTATTATTCATACATTACCAGTTCAAGACAAGCCTGGGCAGCATAGCTAGACCCCACCTCTACAAAAAAATTTTTTTAAATGAGCCAGGCATGGTGGCATACCTGTAGTCTCAGCTAGTTGGGAGGCTGAGACAAAAGAATCACCTGAGCCCAGGAGTTTGAGTCTGTAGTGAGCTATGACCATGCTACTGCACTCCAGCCTGGGTGACAGAACGAGACCCTGTCTCAATAATAATAATAATAATGATGATGATGATAATAAATCTTACCCCACTTCAGAGAAGAGAAAACTGAGCTTCAAACAAATCACACAACTAAAGATGCTGAGGGAAAGTCTCTGCTCGAGGGATTGAATCCCTCTGGCTCAGGGCCACATTCCTGTAAGACTTTCCCCCAATGCAGACCCACGCAGGCTGTGGTCAGGATGGTCAGGGGTGGAGTGGGAAGGCTGTGTGGGGCCTTTGGGAGCCCAGTGCAGAAAGAGCACTATGCAGTAAGCCACTAGGCAAATGGGAGAAGTTTCTAAAAGCATCCACGTTGTGACTTTATTGCCACTCTACTGAACATGGGCCTGCTCACACATGCACTGGGCAGAATTCCCACAAGTTCCAGAAAACAAGAGCAGCTGCACCTCTGGGCCCTCACACCAGCAAGCCACATGCCACCTTGAACCATGCCACCTGGACAGCTCAAGTCAATTCTCCCACACCCGAATTCAGGGTGCAGATGTGCCTCAGTTAACGAACAAGTCCATGACGCTAGTTGTATACACCTGTGAGCGCTGGCGTGCACTTGTGTGATTTTGCATGATAGAGGCTCAAGAAATCTTTGGCTCTGAAGCCAAACTATCTGGCTATGAATCCTGGCTCTGGTGCTTAAAAGATGTTCATGTTCTCAGGCAAGATTCTTTTTAAAAAAATTTTTTAATTTAATTTTTTTAAGAGACAGGATCTCAATCTGTCTCTCTCTCTCTTTATCTGTTACTCAGGCTAGAGTGCAGAAGCACGATCATGTCTCACTGTAACCTCAACCTCCTGACCTCAAGTAATCCTCCTGCCTCAGCCTCCCACAGTGCTGGGACTGCAGACACACACCACCATTCCGGGCGGAGTACCCTCTCTTGTGACTTTGTCTCCTCATCTGTAAGAAGCAGATACACACAGTACCAGCCTCTTGGATTGTTGTGAGCATTCAGTGAATGCATACATACACTGTACTTAGAACCAACCAAGCCTGGCACAGATTACATATTCCATACCTGTGACCTGTCTGGCTGACCAGGGAGTGAATGAGTGTTGGGTGACAGGTGCCGTACCCTTAAAGAAACCTGCTCTTTGCATGTGACTGTCCCAGGAGGATCCCTTAAGATTTCTTGGTTTTTTTTTCCTGCGCCATCAACCTTTGGAGAGTCAGCTGTTAAAAAAATGTCACGCTGTCTCCCTGCCCAACATGGCCAACAGACACAGACTGTGGAGTGAGTGTCTTGTGTGGAGAAGTCTGAGGTCTGCCTCAGTTTCTCTCCTGAAAGGAAAATAGGGTTGGGGGAGGGAGCTTCCTCATGTTCATCCAGGGTCATGAGGGAGAAGACTGTGACTGCTGCCTCCCCGCCCTCAACTACTTGCAGGGAAACCGCCCTGAGCTGAGAGTGGTGGATTTAGGTGAGTGGTGGATTTAGGTCAACCACTGAATTGGACGTGCTTTGAAGTCTCCTTCCATGAGAGTCTTGAAGATGAGCACCGAGATGTGCTCTGTCTGCGCTGGGGACAGACAGTTCTATTGCTGGGACCACCCCCCCTTCCCAACTCTGCTCACCCGGTTGAATCTTGCCCAGGCTGAAAGCTTCCAGGATAGGAGCATCCCATGATTTTATTTGATCATCACAAGAACCCCATGAGGTAGGTACTATCCTATCTTTATTCCGGAGTTAAAGAAACAGAGGCACCAGAGAGGTTAAGTAAGTTGCCCAAGGTCACCCACCTATTAAGTAGAAATGTCAGGTTTCAAACCCAGGTCTGGGCATCTGATTCCAGAACCCATGCGCTGAACCACCAGTAGCCAGAGAGGAGAAGGAACAGCTGTGACTCCTTGGTGGCCGCCTTCTTAGATGAACTCCGGAGCCGGCAGGCACTGAGCTTGGTTAGCAACTGAGGTCCCTGACTTCAGGGGCTTGGTTCTGTCCTCAAGTGCATGGCTATGATGGCCAGTGTCTTCAGACATGAGGGAGCCCCAAGGCTCTTGAGTTTTATTCACAGGAGGAGAGATAAAGAGGTTCCCCCAAAAGTTCCAAGTTGGAAGACAGAGATGGTGGTGATGCCATAGTGGGGAGGGAACCGTGCAGAAAGAAGCCAGGCATGAGATAGAAGGCAAAAGTCCCACAAATCCCAGTGGGCGAGAACTGACTCTGCCTGGCACCTTCCTTCTTGGCACCAAACCCCAGGCTCGCCAGTTTTCAGGGAGGAAACTGCCTTGGATACCGGGATCCATGTGGTCCAGGCTGGTCTCTGACCAGAAAACTGCTATTTCCCCAGCTCCCTCTCTCCCTGCCTGTCCCTCCCCTCCCTGTCTGACCAGACATGCCTCCCCAGCCTCCCCAGCCTCCCTGGCCTCCCCAGCCTCCTCAGCCCCTGATCAGAATGCAGCATCACAATGAGCTGTTTTTAATCCTTGCTGGATCTCTTTTATTTTTCTCCTTCTTTGCTGGGCTTCCTGAGCTGTAATTTTTCCCTCTGTGTCATCCATCACAGACACAACGTTGCTTGTGCAAATTAAAATGCACCTCAGAATAATAAAAAAGGGGCCTCCCCTGCTCCTTTCCTTCCCAGCAGCAACTCCTCAACACAAAGCATTTGTCTCTGGGCAAGAGCAGGAGCATTCATTAACCCTGTGTGCCCCGTTGCCAGCCCATACAGTGCCTGCAGCCCCGGCAGCCAGTGGTCAGGACCAAGGGGCAGAGGAAGATGCTCCTGGTTCTCTGGACTTTCCTGCATGCTTGTCACATGCCTAGCACTGTTTATACCTTGCCTCTTTAGTCCCTGCTGCAACCCTGTGGGGCAGGAGCTATTATCATCTTCATTTTTAAAATGCAGAAACTGAGCCTATGGCATGGTGGCTCCTACCTGTAATCCCAGCACTTTGGGAGGCTGAGGCGGGAGGGTCACTTGAGCCCAGAAGTTCCAGAGAGCCTGGGCAACATAGAGAGACCCTGTCTCTACAAAATTTTAAAAACTGAGCCAGGTGTGGTGGAGCGAGCCTGAGCCCAGGAGGTCAAGGCTGCAGTGAGCTGGGATGGCATCACTGCACACTAGCCTAGGCAAAAGAGTGAGACTGGCACCCATGCAAAAAAGAAAGAGAGGAGGAAAGGAAAGAAGGGAGGGAGAGACAGAGAGAGAAAGGAAGAAAGAGAGAGAGAGAAGTGGTGGGGTGGGGGGTGGCGTGGGAGGCCTGCCCGGAGATTAGAGAGAGCGCAAGCATAAGGAGACTTTGACAGGTGCAAAAGCAGGAGGCAGCCTGGCTGGGGATGTCAGGACCCGAGGAGGACAGGGAAATTCTCTCTCTTTGCCTGTGGGCCCTAAACTCCACGCTGAGTTCCTGGAACCAGCCAGCAACCTGGAAATGAGAAAGGCCACAGACTTTATAAATCCTAAACCAAAGAGTGATCTTGCTAGCAAAAGAACAGGGAAAGGGGAATCCAGCAAGATGGAAAACCTTCAGATGATAACGGCTCCACTCTGGCCAAATGTCACAGAAAAGGACCGAGTCTGTGCCCCCCTCCCCAATCAATGGCAAAAGGCAAGTGGGAGCCTCAGCCTCTCTCCTTGCTGGAGTCCAGGGAGGTGCCTGAACTCCACCAGACGGTGTCAGAGACGGCTGTGTAGGGAGCCGGGACTCTCAAGTCCACCGCTGATTGTGAGTGGGTGATGAGGCCCCTCACTCTCTAGTGTGAGTGGAGGCCACGAGGAGAGTGGTAAGGGGATACACTGCCCTCCTGCAGGGACACCTGATCCTGTCCTGGGAGGTCTTAGTGGACCCCTGATGGGAGCCAGAGATCCCACTCCACCCAGAGGTAATGAGGTACACTGTCTTCTACCTTTACCTGACAGTAGCAAGGCCACACTCCCTCTTCCCCTGTGGGTGGTGTCAGAAAAAAGGAGAGAGCATTTAAACAAGAACCAGAGACTCCAAATATAATGTCCACAATATCCCAGTTTCAATAGAAGTTGTTTATATCAAGGTTCAGGAAGATCTCAAACTGAATAGAAAAAGACAATCAGCCTGGGAGTGGTGGTTCACACCTGTGATCCCAGCACTTTGGGAGGCAGAGACAGGAGGATTGCTTGAGCTCGGGAGTTTGAGACCAGCCTGGACAACATAGCAAGACCTTGTTTCTACAATGAAAAAATAAATTAGAAAAGAAAAAAATCAATAGATACCAACACCAAGATGACAGAGATGTCAAAACCAGCTGACAAAGCAGCCATCATAAATATGCTTCAACAGGCAAAAGGCACACTTGAAATAAATGAAAAGATAGAAAGTTTTGGCTAAGAAACAGAAAAACATCAGGAAAGTAATCAAAGATATAAAGAAGAACAAAGTGGATATGTTAGAACTAAAAAGTATAATAATAAAAATGTTTAAAAAGCTCAGTGGAAGAATGAAAGGGACAGAGGAAAGAATCAGTACACTTGAAAATAGAACAATAGAAAACACCCAACACCCTCTTCTTGAAATGTCTGCATAACCTATAATAACCTGCAAAAGCTTGTTTAACATAAGTAATGCCACTCTGTTAAAAATCTTTCATTTTGGTCATCTGCCTGCTGCCCAAATGCAGCTTCCCCCGGCCCCTGCGTGTAACCAGACTGCATGTAACCAGAACTGCTCTTAGCCCCTGAGCTTTGACTTTTTCTTGGAGATCCCCTACCCCTCACATCCTGTTAAGCAAACAGCAAGCTGGCCAAAGGCCAAACTAAGCAAACAGGTAGCTGCAAATTGTTCCATCCCCAACCCTGACCCCTCCCTGAAGTGTAAACTGTAATTGCAAAGCTGTGGGTTTTGCCTATAAAAGCCCCCTGCTTGCTTTGCTCAGGGTCGAGAGATTTTTAGTGGCATTAGCTCTCTCTCAGCCACCAGCTATTAAAGGATTCAAAATCTGATTCTCTGTGTTGGCGACTTCTTTCTCACACTCCAGTCATAACATTCTGAACAACAGAGAGAAAATAGACTTTAAATAAATGAACAGTCTCAGGGACCCTGGGACTATAACAAAAGAGCTAACATTTGTGTAACCAGAACTCTAGAAGGAGAAAAGAAAGGTGGCTCTGAAAAAGTCCTTGAAAAAAGAATAACTGGAAATTTCTCAAATTTGGCAAAGACATAAACCTACAGATTCAAATATTTGAGCAAACCTCAAACAGAATGAGCCTAAAGAAATCCGTATCAATACACAACATAGTCAAACTTCTAAAGAGTAAAGGGAAAAAAAAAACCTTGAAAACAGTAAGAAAGAAATGATACCATATCTATAGCGGGAAAACAATTTACATAACAGCAGGTTTCTCATAAAAAAACCAAGAACCATCAATTAAGAATCTTATACCCAGCAAGAAATATCCTGCAGGAATGAAATGGGAAAATCAAAATATTCTAAAAGAAGGAAAACTGAGATAATTTGTTGCCATTAGACCTATCCTAAAAGAATGACTAGAGGAAGTTCTCTTTATCTGAAAGAAAACCATAATACTAGGAACTTTGGAACATCAGAAAGAATATAGCAAGCAAAAATATGGGTAAATACAATAGATATTCCTTCTCCTCATATTTTTGTAAGTATGTTTGATGGCTAAAGCAAAAATTATAACACTGTCTAAGGTGGCTATAAATGTGTGTAGAAGATATATTTAAGACAATTATTTATAAGGAACTTGAAAAAGTTCATGCAAAACTGGAATTAAAAGATAAAGATATAAAATATAAAATTTATTTCTCAACACAAACTCCACTAAGTTCAAGACACTTTTGTAAGCAATGGTACCAGTCATTAAACTTATTCCTAAAGAACTGAGGGTCCTGGGAATTTAACTGAGTCAATGCCATGTTTTTTGCATTATCCAAAGAAGAAAAATGAGTGCCCTTTAAAAAATTATTAAGGTTAGGAAACAGAAAAAGAGTCAGAAGGAGCTAAATCAAGACCGCAAGGTGGATGCCTAGTGATTTCCCATAAAAACTCTCACAAAATTGGCATTGTTTGAGGACAGAAATGAGCAGGAACATTGTTGTGGTGGAGAAGGACTCCGTGGTGAAGGTTTCACAGACATTTTTCTGCTAAAGCTTTGGCTAACTTTCTCAAAACACTCTCATAATAAACAGATGTTATCATTCTTTGGCCTTCCAGAAAGTCAACAAGCAAAGTGCCTTGAGCATTCCCCAAAACTGTTGTCATGACCTTTGCTCCTGACTGGCCCATTTCTGCTCTGACTGGACCACTTCTCCCGCTTGGTAGCTATTGCTTTTATTGTGCATTGTTTTCAGAATTGTACTGGTAAAGCTATATTCCATCTCCTGTTATAATTATTCAAAGAAATGTCTCAGGATCTTGATGCCACTTGTTTAAAATGTTCACTGAAAGCCCTGCCCTTGTCTGCAGCTGATCTGAGTGCAATGGTTTTGGTATCCATCTAGTGGAAAGTTTGCTCAACTTTAAATTTTTAGTCAGAATTGTCTAAGCTGAACCAGCTGAGATTTCTTTGGTGTTGGCTATTGTTTCTGCTATTAACCACTGGTTCTCTTCAATTAGGGCACAAACAAGACTAATCTTTTTTAATGCCAGTCGATGTGGATGGTCTGCTGTGGTGGGCTTCATCCCCAGCATCATCTCATCCTTTCTTAAAATGGGTTGTCCATCTGTAAACTGCTGATTTCTTTGGAGAATTGTCCCGATAAACTTTTGGCATAGCATCAGTGATCTCACCATTCTTTCACCCAAGCTTCACTCAAGGTTATATGTTTGTTCTTCTGTTAAATTTAGCAGAATTCATGTTGCTCTGATAGAAGTCTTTAAACTGATGTCATCCAATTTAGCTTCAAACTAAATCCTGTTCAGACATGTTATAACAAGTTAGTATGAGTTCAGAAGTTTTTTTTTAATTCATGGCTAGCATTTGTCATGAACTTTTTGAAGACCCTTTGTCATAAAGAAAGGAAGGCAAGGAACATAAAGGAAGATAATGTTTTCTACACTTTGTTTGAACTGATAAAATGATGACACCACAAGACTATGACAAGTATGTGTATGTAATGTAATGCCTACAGCAACTGCTCACAAAATGATTCAAAGAGAAACATTCAAACAATTATAGATAAGTAAAAAATTCTAAAAACTGCTTGAGTAACCTGAGGAAGGCAAGAAAAAGAAAACAGAAACAAAACACAGGGAGAACAAACATAAAACAAAAATTTAAGCCCTAACATATTAACAATTACATTAAATGTAAATGGCCTAAGACACCACCCAAAAGACAGAGATTGGATACAGGATAAGAAAATATGACCCAACTATATGCTATCTACAAGGAACTCACCTTAAGCATCGTGATATAGATAAGTTTAAAATAAAAGGATGGAAAAGATATGCCTTGTGAATTCTAATCTCAAGAAAGTTGAAATGTAAATACTAATATCAGAAAAAGTAGATTTTAGAGCAAAGAAATTACCAAAGACAGAAAGGTACATTACATAATGATAAAAAGGTCAATCCACCAAGATGACATGGCAGTCCTATATGTGTGTGCATCAAATAACAGAACTGCAAAATATGTAAGGCAAAAGCTGATAAAACCAAAAAGAAAGGTAGAAATCCCTATTGTAGTTAAAAACTTCCATATCCCTCTCTCAACAATTGATAGAACAATTTTATAGAAAATCAGCAAGGGTATAGAAGAATTCAACAACACCATAAATCAACAGAATGTAACCAACATTTATACAACACTCCACTCCACAAAGCAAAACACATATTCTTTTAAGTGTGCATGGAACATATACTAACATAGACCATATTTTAAGCCACAAAATTCACATTTCAGAGTGTTAGAGTATGTTATCTGACTTAAATGGAATTGAACTAGAAATCAAAAACAGAAAGATAATGGGAAATCTCCAACTACTTGAAAACTAAGCAATACACTTCTACATAATCCATGGATCAAAAAGAAAAGTCTCAAGGGGAAAAAAGAAAAACTGAGTTAAATGAAAATGAAACTATAGCATATTAAATCTTGCAGTATGTTGCTAAAGCCATGCTAAGAGGAAAGTTGACAACATTAAATGCTTTTCTAATATTAGAAAAGAGGAAAAGACTTAAATCAATAATTTAAGTTCCCACCTCAAGATCATAGAAAAATAGTATAACCCCCCCAAAAACAAAATAAACCCCAAAAAAGCAGAAGGAAGGAAATTAAAAAGAACAAAAATCAGTGAAATGAAAACAGAAAAAAAATTGTCGATACAAAAAGAAGCTACTTCGGCCGGGCTCCGTCGCTCAGCCTGTAATCCCCGCACTTTGGGAGACCAAGGTGAGTGGATTGCCTGAGCCCGCGGGTTCGAGACCCGCCTGGGCAACTTGGCGAGACCTCATCTCTACAATAAATCAAAAATTAGCCAGGCGTGGTAGCACGCGCCTGTAGTTCCAGCTACTCGGAAGGCTGAGGCGGAAGGATTGTCGGAGCCCAGCAGGTCGAGGCTGCGGTGGCTGGGAGTGGCCATTGCACTCCAGTCTGGGTGACAGAGTGAGACTCCAACTCAGAAAAAAAAAAAAAAGAAGCTACTTCTTTGAAAATTATCATAATACCAACAAATCTCTAGGAAGATTGATAAAGAAAAGTGAGAGAAAATGCAAATTACCAATATCAAGAGTGTACTACTACAATGTTAACAAGCTGAGAATAAAAGAATACCACAAACAACTCTACATGTGTAATTTTAATTTTGGTGAAATGAACCCATTCCTCAAAAAAGCACAAACTACCACAATTCCACCAATATGGAGTGATTTGAATAGCTCTGTAACTTTTAAGGACATTGAATGTTTAATTTAAAACTCCTCAAAATAGAAAGCTTCAGGCCTGTGCTGGGCATTGTGGTTCACGCCTGTAATCCCAACATTTTGGGAGGCCGCGGCGGGAGGGTTGCTTGAGCCTAAAGGTTCGAGACCAGTGTGGGCAACATAGTGAGATCTTGTCTCTGCAAAAGATTTTTAAAAATCAGTTGAGTGTGGTGGTGTGCACCTACAGTCCCTACTATTCAAGAGGCTGAGGTAGAAGGAACTCCTGAGCCCAGGAGGTCAAGGCTGCAATGCCGTGATTGTGTCACTGCACCCTGGGTGCCAGAGTGAGAACCTGCCTCAAAGAGAGAAATAAACAAGAAAGAGAGAGGGAAAGAGAGAGAAAGGAAGGAATGGAAAGAAGGGAGGGAGAGGGAGGGAGGGAGGGAGGGAGGGAAGGGAGGGAGGGAAGGGAGGAAGGGAATTAAAAGAAAATCTTCAGGCCAGAGAATTTCACTGGAGAAATTTTACTGAATGTTTAAAGGATTCACATCAATTCCACAGTAAAAACAATTATGTGTGATTGACAGAAAAGACACATAGACCAATGGAACAGAATCAGACCCTGGTAATAAGACATCCCACAAACATGCCCAACTGAGTTTTTTGAGCCGGGGTCTCACTCTGTTACCCAGACTGGAGTGCAGTATAACATAATCACTGCTCACTGCGGCTTTGACCTCCTGGGTTCAGGTGATCCTCCCACCTCAACTTCCCAAGTAGCTGAGACTACAGGCATGTGCCACCACGCCTTTGATTTTGTAGAGTCAAAGTCTCTCTATGCTGCCTAGGCCGGTCTCTAGTTCCTGGACTCAAGCAATCTTCCTGCCTCGAACTCGCAAAGTGCTGGGATTATAGGTGTGAGCCACCAAGCCTGGCCTCAACTGATTTTTTGACAAAAGTGCAGAAGCAATTCAATGGAGGAAAAGATAGCCTTTTTGACAAATGGTGCTGAAGCAATTGAACATCCACAGGCTAAAAGAAAAAATGAACACACACACACACACACACACACACACACACACACACACACTTCACCACCAACAAATCCAAAATGAAGTTCAACCTAAGTCTCAGTTAACTCAGGCTGGGCATGGGGGCTCATGCCTGTAATCCCAGCACTTTGGGAGGCTGAGGAGGGAGGATCCCTTGATGCCAGGATTTCGAGACCAGGCTGGGCAACATAACGAGACTTCATCTCTACAAAAAATATAAAAAGTTAGCCAGTGTAGTGGCACGCATCTGTAGTCTCAACTACTTGGGAGGCTGAGGTGGGAGGATTGCTTGAGCCCAGAAGGTCAAGGCCGTGGTGAACTGTGATGGTGCCTCTGCACTCCAACCTGGGTGACAGAGTGAGACCCTGACTCAAACAAACAAACAAGACAAACAAACAAAAACACAAAAATTAACTCAAAGAGGATCATGGACTTAAATATAAGCTGCACAACTGTAAAACATTTACACGATGACACGGGAGAAAATCTCTAGGATCTGGAACAAGGGGGATGATTTTTTGACTCAACACCAAAGGCACAATCCACAAAAGTATAGATGCATAAGCAGATTTCATCAAAATGAAAACTTTGCTCTGCGGAAGACTCGTTTAAGAGGATAAAGAGACAAGCACAGATTGGGAGAAAATATTCAGGGAACACATAGCTGACAGATGACTCGAGTCCAACATATATAGAGAACTCTTACAACTCAATAGTTTAAAAAAAAAAACAATCCTGTGAGAAAATGAGCAAAAGCCATGAAGACAGACTTCACCAGTGAGGATGTACAAATAGCAAAGGGCATATGAAAAGATGTTCGGCATCACCAGCATTAGGGAAATGTGGAATAAAACTACAACGATGTGTCACCACACAGAATGGCTCCAATAAAAATGAGTGACAATCCCATACCGGAGAAGATGCTGAGACACTGATCACTCCTACGTTACTGGGAGGAATATGAAATGATACAGTCGCTCTGGAGAGCAGTTTGATGGTGTCCTAAAAGAATAAATATGCAACTACCATATGGCCCAGCAATTGCACTCCTGAGCATTTATCCCAGAGAAACAGAGACTCATGTTACAAAAAAACCTGTACAGTCATGTTTACAGCCACTTTATTCATTCATAACGGCCCCAAACTGGGAACAGCCCAGATGTCCTTCAAAGAGAGAATGGTCAGACAAACCCTGGTACTTTCATGTGTTGGCATACTACTCAGAAATAAAAAGGCATAAAATCAAGATGAATCTCCAGAGAGTTATGTGGAATGAAAAAGCCAGTTCTAAAAGGTAACATAATGTATTATCCCATTTCTATAACGTTCTTCAAATGGAGAACAGATTAGCGGCTGCTGGGGGTTAAGGAAAAGTTGGGGGTTGGAAGGGAAATGGGTGTGGTTACATGAGAGATATTGGTGAAGATGGAAATGTTCTCTCTCTCTCTCTCTCTCTCTCTCTCTCTCTCTCTCTCTCTCTCCCGTATCACTGTCAGCATCCTGGTTTCGATACTGTACAGTAGTGTTTTCTTTTTTTTTGAATTGAAGTCTCACTCTGTTGCCCAGGCTGGAGTACAGTGGCACGCTCATGGCCAATGCAGCCTCGACCTGCTGGGCTCAGGTGATCCTTCTGCCTCAGCCTTTCAAGTAGCTGGAACTACAGATGTGCACTACCACGCCCGGCTAATTTTTTGATTTATTGTAGGGATGAGGTTGCATTGTAGTTTTGCAAGATGCTACTACTGGAGGATACTGGGTAGGGTGGAAGGGCACAGACAGGATCTCTGTCTTTTCCTTACAACTGCATATACAATTATCTTAAAGTAAAAGTTTGACTTTTGATAAAACTTTGATAGCAGTGTGACTGACTATCTCAATGAAAATAACATCGGGCCCACCCAGGTGAATCCCCCTCGCGTAAAGTAGGCTGATTGGCAGCCTCAGTCCCATCTGCAATCTGAATTCTCCTTTGTTATGTAACCTCACATATTTGGGCCCCAGGTCTGGTCAGCGGACAGCTTTGGGAGACCATTTTTCTGCCTACTACAAATGTATCAAAAGAAATAATAAAAGTCTTAAAGTAAAAACAAGAAATATGAGAGTATACAAAACAATTTAAGTAGACATAAATAAAACAAATAGAATTTGTGGAAATGGGAAATATAATACTTAGACTTAAAGGATTAAATAGAGGATTAGATACAACTGAAGAGAAATATGATACTAATAATATGAAAGAGAGACTCAAACTTTTTCCAGAATTTAGCTCAGAGAGACAGAGACATGGAAGACATGAAAGGGACTTTAGAGAGGCCCAGAGGGTAGAGTGAGGATTTCTAAGATTGGCCAGACTGGAGACCCAACATGAGATCATGAGGATGGGGGAGAGGCAATGTCTGCAGAGGTAACACTGAGGATTTCCCAGCACTGTTGAAAGACATCAATCCTTATGTCCTGGCTGTCCAACAGGCTCCAAGTATAATAAATCAAAAGAAATTATAGCAAAGATATCACAGCAAAATTGCAAAACACTAAAGAAAAAGAGATTTTTGAAACAACCAGAGAGAAAAGAAAGATCAGTTATCAAAAAATGGCCACTGGGCAAGAGCTCACTTATCAATAACATTAATTGGAAACTAGAAAGCAGTGATGACATCATCTTCAATATGCTGAGAAAATTACCATCAAGCTAACATCTGTACTCAGTAAAACTCTCTCTTAAGATCTGAAGTTAAGTAGTACATTTTTGTAGGAATTAAAGCTAAGTTTATCTCCAACTGATGTTTTATTAAGTGCCTACTATGTGCTAGGCACCCTGTGTGAACTGTCACAGTCTTATGAAGCAGGCCTGATGATTCCTATTTTATGTAAGGGAAAATTGAGATTTTGGAAATTTTATTTTATTATTTTTAAAAATTTTATTTTATTTTAAAGATGTAGGGTACAATTCAGAATTGGGTATACAAGTAGTCATTGTACAGGTAAAGTTTGGGCCTTTCTTTGGTTCCCAATTGCCTGGTTTGGAATCAGGTGCCCTTATTAATGTCATGTGCCCCTCCTCCCACGGGCAGTTTCTGGCTACTGCCAATCCCTTTCTTATAGTATTATGATAAATGTTCAGGGTTCCCTTTTTAGTGAGAGCATGTGGTTCTCAGTTCCTTGTTTCTGTGATAAATCACTAAGTATTATAGACTCTCAATTCATTCAAGTTGCTGCAAAATTCATAATTTTGTTGTTCTTTATGGCTGCATAATATTCCATTGTGTATATGTACCACATTTTAAAAATCCAGTTCAGTGTCCATGTGCAGTGTGGTTGGTTCCGTGTTTTTGCTATTGTAAATAGTGCTACAATAAACATGCATGTGCAGGTATCTTTTTTGTAGAGTGATTTGAGTTCCCCCAGGTATATTCCCAGAAGGGGGATTGCTGGATTGTATGGAAGGTTAATTTCTAGTTATTTTAGGAATCGCCACACTGTTTTCCATAGATGTTGAACTAGTTTGCACTCCCACCAACAGTTTAGAAGTGTTCTTTTTTCTCCACGTCCTCACCAACATCTGTTGTTTTTATTTTATTAATGGTGGCCAATCTTACTGGAGTTAGGTGGTATCTCAATGTAGTTTTGATTTGCAGCTCTCTGATGATTAATGAGGTTGAGCATTTTTTCGTGTCAGTTGGCTGCTCCTATGTCTTCTCTTGAGAAGTGTCTATTCATGTCTTTTGCCCACTTTTTAAAGAAGCTGTTTGTTTTGTTTTGTTTTCCTTTTGGTGCATTTGAATTCCTTGTAGATCCTGGATGTTAAGCTTTTGTCAGATATTCAATTGGCAAATATTTTTTCCCATTCTGTGGGTTGTCTCCCTGCTCTTTCGATGGTTTCTTTTGCTTTGCAGAGGCTTTTCAGTTTGATGAGGTCCCAGAGGACCTCATCTATCTTATCTCTTATGGCATGGGCTTTTGACCAGGAATTGGTTGCCTATTCTGATTTCTGTAAGGGTGTCTCCTGAATTCTCTAGGATTCTTAAATTTGGGGTTTTATATTTAGATCTTTGATCCATTTGGACTTGATTTTTGTGTGTGGTAGTAGGTAGGGGTCCTACTTCATTCTGCATATGGTCAGCCAGTTTTCCCAGTACCATTTACTGAATAGGTTCTCCTCTCCCCAGTGGTGGTTGTTGGAGGCTTTGCTGAAGATTAGTTGAGAAATTGAGGTTTTGCTTCTGGAATCTCTATCCTGTTCCATTGGCTCGTATGCCTGTTCTTGTACCAATACCAGGTTGTTTTTGATTATTGTAGCCTTATAATAAAGCTTAAAGTATGGAAGTGTAATACCTTCCATTTTATTTCTTTTGCTAAGGATTGTCTTGGCTATTCATAGTCATTTATGTTTCCATATGAATTTCTGTTTGCTATTTCCAGATCTGAGAAGGATGATGGGTATAGAGTTGAATCTATAGATTGCCTTTGGTAGAATGAACATCTTAACAATGTTGATTCTTCCATTCCATGAACATGGAATATTTTTCCGTTTGTTTGCATCATCTTTGACTTCTTTGAGCAATGTTTTGTAGTTTTCATTGTAAAGATCTTTCACTTCTCTGGTTAGGATTATGCCAAGGTATTTCTTTCTTTTTTTTTTTTTTTTTCCTTTTTTTGGTGACTATTGTGAATGAGATTGTGCTTTTTATTTAGTTCCCTGCTAGTTTGTTATTGGTGTATAAGGATGTGACTGTCTTTTGCACATTTATTTTGTACCCTGAAACTTTGCCAAAGTCCTTTATCAGTGCAAGGAGGCTTTTGACAGATTCTCTTGGAGTTTTGAGGTATAGGATCATATCATCAGCAAAGAGGGATAACGTAACTTCCTCTTTTCCTATTTGGATACCCCTGATTTCCTTCTCTTGTCTAATTGCTGTAACTAGGACTTCCAACACTATGTTGAATGAGAGGGGAGAGAGTGGGCAGCCTTGTCTTGTTCCTGTTTGCAGGGGAAATGCTTCTAATTTCTGAATGTTTAGCAATATGTTGGCTGTGGGTTTATCATAGATAGCTCTTACTATTTTGAGGTATGTCCCCTCTGTACCTAGGTGTTCGAGGGTTTCTATCAAGAAGGGATGCTGTATTTTATGAAAAGCTTTTCCTACATCTAATTATATAATCGTGTGGTTCTTGTTTTTACATCTGTTGATATATTTAATTATATTTATGGTCTTGTGGATGTTGAACCAGCCCTGCATCCCAGGGATGAAGCCTACTTGGTCATGGTGGATGATTTTTGAGATGTGGTGTTGGATCTGATTTGCTAGAATCTTTTTGAGAATTTTTGCAACTATGTTCAACAGGGATTTTGGCCTGCAGTTCCCTTTCTTTGTAGGATCTTTACCCAGTTTGGGTATCAGTGTGATGTTAGCTTCATAAAATGATTTGGGGAAAGTTCCGTCTTTCTTGATTGCCTGAGATATTTTCAATAAGATTGGTATCAGCTCCTCCTTGTATGTTTTGTAGAATTCCGCTGGAAATCTGTCTGGTCCAGGGCTTTTTTTTCTTTTTTCTTTTTTCTTTTTTTTGTAGTTTTCTTATGACAGAGTCAATTTCCAAGGTTGTTATTGGTCTATTTAGGATATCAATTTCTTATTGCTTCAGTCTTGGGAGGTTGTGTGATATTAGAAAGTCCTCCATTTCATTTAGGTTGTTGAGTTTGTTTACATCCAGGTGTGCATAGTAATTTCTGATAATCTTTTGTATTTCTTCAGGGTCAGTTGTGACTTAATCTTTTGCATTTCTGATTGTGTTTATTTGGACTGTTTCCTGTTTTTTCTTGGCTTTTCTGGCTAGGGGGTCTATCAGTTTTGTTTATCCTTTCAAAGAACCAGTTTTTTTGTTTTGTTAATTTTTCCTGTGGTATTTTTGTCTTCTATGTCCTGTATTTGAGCTTTTACTTTGGTGATCTGAATTATTTTGCTAAAATTAGGATTTTGATGGTCTTGTCATTCCAGCTCCCTTAGGTGATTCGTTAGGCTATCAACTTCTTCTCTTTCTATTTTTTTGATGTGTGTTTGTAGAGATATAAATTCTCCTGTTTGTACTGTTTTCATGGCATCCCAGAGGATTTAGTAAGCTGTTTCTTCATTTTCATTTGTTTCCAGGAATCTTTTAACTTCTGTTTTGATTTTTGTGTTGACCCAGGAATAGATTGGCATCATGCTGTTTAGTGTCCATGTCTTTGTGGGTTTGGGGGAGTTTTGCTGGTGTTGATATTTATTTGTATTCCACTGTGGTCTGACAAGGTGCATGGCAGTATTTCAGTCTGTGAAATCTGTGGGAAAACTGAAGTTTAAAGAGGCTTGCTTAGAGGCCGGGCTTGGTGGCTCAGGCTGTAGTCCCGTGCTTTGGGAGGCCAAGGTGAGTGGACTGCCTGAGCCCATGGGTTCGAGACCCAATTGGGCAACTTGGCAAGACCTCATCTCTACAATAAATCAAAAAATTAGCTGGGTGTGGTAGCGTGCGCCTGTAATTCCGGCTACTTGGAAGGCTGAGGCGGAAGGATTGCCGGAGCCCAGCAAGTCGAGGCTGTAGTGGCCGGGAGCAGCCACTGCTCTCCAGTCTGGGCGACAGAGTGAGACTTCAACTCAAAAAAAAAAGAGGCTTAGAGACGTGCCCAGATCTTTCTGATTCTAGAGTCTATGCTCTTTACCCTACACTAAGGAGATACATCTTAGATTGTGAATGGACTTTCCAGGATCCTTCTGTTTCAAAGTTGGATTCCGGGTGGACTTTTTGAAGGTAGGAGGCTACCTACTTAAGAGAAGGGAGCATCAAACTTCCAGAACTCAAGAGCTTACCACCTCTGCCCAGAAAATCTGGGCCAGTCTGTGCACACAGTGATCAGGGAGGGTTTGGGGGAAAAGAGCATCATGTGGTAATGTCCCATGGGGCACCATGAAGGGAAGGTTCCAGAAAGAGCAGCCTAGTTCCTTTCCCTTTCTCACTTTTCTCTCTCTGCTCTGGTCTCTCACACCGACCTTGCAGGTCCAGTGCTCTTCAGGATGGATAGTCCCTCCAGCTCTCCTCCTCCTTCCCTCCCTCCCCAGACCTCATCTTTTAGGGGCTTCTCCACCCTAGGATCTCTGCCCATTCTCAAATTCTCTCTTTCTCCATCCCTGAATCCCTTGACAGCAACATTGGGGCATTAACTGAACTCCGGTTACCCCTTACACTACACACGGTTTATGGTACCTACTGGACTGCTGTTCCTACAAGGAACAGACCTGCATGACACACAATCCATCCTCGTCTTCCTATCCCGGGAGTGGGTCAAGGCTGGGCTCCTGACCCCAATGCACTGGGCAAGGGAATCATGACTTGGTGGCCACACTGGGAAAGGTTAGATGGAAGTTGTCAAGTTCTTCTTTGGGAGTGAGTCCGTGGAACTGAGCTTACAGATAGTGGAGGAAAGAGCTGAGACGTCCTGATGCCAGGGAGAGTCTGACAGCCACACTGGTTCCTGTATAAGCCAAGGAGGCAGGACAGGAAGAGAAAGGGAGAGGAGAGGAAGGAGGTATGAGGTGAAGGAGGAGACAGAACGTGAGCATCAGACACAACTCAAGAGAGATGGAGAGATCTGGCAGCTTCCAGGGCTGGAGCCAGATCTCTGACCCCTCTAAATCTGACTAAATCTGACCCCTCTTGGCCCTCATCTTCCTGTCCCGTGTGTCATGAGTTCCTAACTCATATGTATCCTGAGACACCTTACATGGGTAGAGAGATATACCCCATGGGAGAGTCACACTCACAGTGTCATGCTCATGCCACTGCCAGCTTCCCTTCCACAACAAGGGTCCCTACCACTCACAGTCCACAAACGGACCCTCTGCAGTCCCCACCCAACCTCACCAAGGCTTATCTGCATGGTCTCCCATATAGCAGTGACATTGAACACACGTGCCAGGAATTACAGGTAGATGCAGGAGACCCCATTGCGACTTGTTCTAGCCTCTGAGCCCAGGAGTCCTGATGTGGGGTCCTCATGCTTCCCTGCCTGGGAGGCGGGTGCTGCAAACCACATAAAACTGGGTGTTCTTGGCCTTTCCTCGCACCCATTGCTCTTCATTAAGCCTAATTAGAATACCACTGAATAATCATATTATTCTAATGCTCCATGTAATGATTAAGAATAATGGCAATTTCCACCCTCCTCCCCTCTTTTGCCCTGCCTTTTTTCCCTTGCTCCCACAGAAGAACGATGTGTTTGCTTCTTGAAGGTGTTTAACTTGACTTAATCATTTCCCCTGGGGCCGGGAAGAGCTTGACTGGATGATGACCATGATAGCCGTGTTCCTTTGGCCTGTGTGTCACTGGATTCTCAGTGCCAGTCCCAGAACATGGCCTGAAGTGTCGCCAATGAGGATGGGAGAGGACAGAGAGGAGAAGGGAACATTTAAGTGGTGTGCATTCCACGCTCTCCCAGACATCTTCACAGCAACCCTGCAGGGTAAGTGATATTATTCCCATTTTACAGGTGAGGAAATTGAGGTTCTGTTTGCTTGCTGCATGAAATAAGATGGAAAAAGTATTTTTACTGAAAAAGTGTCCCATTCATGGAAGTGACACACGTGACTGGGGCATTGGGGGACCTCGAGGACCCCAGGGAGGTGCTGGCCGTAGAGCCAGAGCTCCCCATCTCTCTTGAGTTGTGTCTGATGCTCGTGTCCTCTCTCCCCCTTCCCCCACACCTCTTCCCTCTCTTCCCTCTGCTCTGCCCTTCTCTTCCAGTCCTGCCTCCTTGGCTTATACAGGGCCTAGCAGGGCTGTCAGACCCTCCCTGGAGTCAGCACGTCTCAGCTCCAGCCTCCGCTACGTGTAACTCAGTTCCACAGCCTCAAAGCTCCTACGAGGAACCTGGCAGCCTCTGTCTGTCTTTTTCCAATGTGGCCACCAAGTTATGGTTCACTTGCCCAGCAGACTGGGATCAGGAGCCTAGCCTTGGCTCACTCCCAGAATGGAGAGGATGGAGACGGATCATGTGTCATGCAGGTCTGTTCCTTCTAGGGACAGTAGCTACAGGAGGTGCCATAAACCATGTGAAGTGTAAGGGATAACCTGGAGCTCAGCTAATGCCCCAATGTTGCTGTCAAGGGATTCAAGGGCCGGAGAAAGAAAGAATTCGAGAATGGCAGAGATCTTTCTAGGGTGGAAAAGACCATAGAAGGTGAGGCCCAGGGATGGCCAGAAGGTAAAACCTTAAGGGGCTGCAGCTCTAGGAGACTCTGTCCTCTGGGGCATGCCAGTGTCCTGACTATGAGTTTCAAGAGTCCCAGATAACTTCTCTTTAGGAGACAGAGAGGGAAACACCCCAAGCCTCACAAGCCTTTGCTGTCTGAGGGAGGAGGACTGTTCTACCTTCACGGTGGTGAACTAACTGTGGACTTCATAGTTCCTGAGGCCTGTCCCCCTCATAGGAGACTGTTGACTGGATTCCTGATTACTGATATGGTGGCTTCCTTTCCTCCTCCCCTCTCTCCCCCTTCCTTCTTCCCTTTCTATCTCCCTCCTCCCTTTCCCCTCACTCCTTCTTTCCTCTGGGTCAGAGGAGAATGATCAGGCTAGGGTCAGCATGGGCAGTGAACTGGACCGAAATAAAGGAAGAAAAACAGAATATAATTTAGACTAAGTCCTTGGAGCCCTGGGGACTGGGTAGGTGTGTCTTTTGGGACAGCCTAGGTTACACTGGTTAAAAAAAAAGTCAAAGGCTTAACCAAAGCTTATTTCTCATGTATCCTACATGGTACGCACAGGTCTGCTGGGGGTTCCCCTCAGTGCAATGGTCACTATGGGGCCGCTGCCGACAGCACCACCACCACCGGATTACTGTAGGTTGTGAAAGCCGAGGGAAGGAGCGCTCCTGTCTAGAAGGGACTTGAAACTTTCACTCACTGACTAGAAGGATCACAAGATCCCCGCTCAACCACAAGGGGTCCAGGGGACGCAGTCCTGTAACACGCCCCGCAGACGGGAAGTTAGAAACATTTAGTGAACAGCATAAATGAGGTTAAGAGGTTCCATGGTTCCAAGTCCATTGGTCGTGGACTTGCCCAAGCCTGTGGACGTCAGCGACTCCATCATCATCAAACGTTTGCTGAGGGCCTGTTCTGTCTGCCACTGGGTTGAGCTCTGGGAATGCCACGATGAACAAGCCCCTAATCCTAAATACCTTAAGGATTCGCATGGCAGGTGGACAAGTCAGCACAATGGGGACTCATCATCGTAAGTGCTAGGAGGAAACAGAGGTAGTGCTGTGGGAACGGAAGACCCGGGCTGAGAAGTCTGGGCAGCTTCTCGAGGGAGGTGATGCTTGAGTGGATCTTGGGGACTGAGGAGGAGAGAGGCAGAAGAAGAGAGAGAAAGGCACTCCAAGCAGAGAGCATGGCACGTGCAAAGGCACAGAGGCAAGATGCTTTCAGGGAAGAGTGAATCAGGCTGGCGTGTAGGGTGTGGACTGCGGTTGGTAAGAGGCAGGCAGAGGCCAGGCCACAAAAGGCCTTGTCTGCCGATGTAAAGACTATGAACTTTGTTCTGGAAACAGTGGGATGCCATCAGGGGCATGCACCACCTTTTGGAAGCCACTCATTGACTAGAGTGTGGGGAAAAAAAAGAGAATCACTCAGATGGGACAAGACTGGAGCGGGGGTACCAGTTCAGAGACTGTGGCAGGTGGTAATTCGGGGGCCTGACCCAGGCAATGGCAACAGAGTGGATGCTGGCACACAGAGGGGCAGCATGAAGCAGCCTGTCAGTGACCGGGTTGACCAGTTGGCCAGGATGAGCCTGTTGTGAAGGACAGGCCTGTATGTGGGTCATCTTTTGTCCCTGTGTAAGTCAACTCCTGGTTGACTGCGTCAATTACTTTCTAGAACCAGTCAGGGCATCGGGCCATCACTCACTCTGTCAATACTTCCTGCTTGCTGGCTCTGCACTTGACGTGGGGGACTCAGAGTGAACGCAGTCAGGCCCGGGCCTGCAGAAGCCCACACCCTGGGACAGTGTCCTCTCCCAGGTGTGCTAAGGAGGGATGGAGGTGGGGGAAGATGGGCCTGCAAGTTTTTCTCAGGCTAGCCATACCCAACTTCATTCATTCCTTCCAGGTTCACGTCCACGAAATTCACCAAATCCACATCTCATCTCTGTTATGACTGATGTCTATATCTTTATTTAAACTAATTCACTTTAGCCTCTTTCTAAGGAAAATAGTCATGAGATCATTCATTTGTATATGTCAGTGAGAGTTTTACCGCACATTAAAATAAAGCAAAACAAAATGTTAAAACATCTAAGTGCTACAGAAAAGCATCCTGCAGCCGTACTCTGAGAAGCACTATCCCAGAAGAAGGAATGTGCCCCTTCCCAGGTTTGACCCCAAGTGGCCAGACAGCTACTCTTTGTCTTTTTTATACCCAGGTCCCTTCAGCACAGAAGAAGTTCCCTGAGCTTCCATCTTTCTTTCCAGCTACCCAAGATTCAGACCCTCACCACCACACGGGGGAAGGACCCCATGGGCAAGACTGACTCTGGAAGCCCATTGGGAGACCCGCTGGCCACACCCTCACTGACTTGGTAAATGCTGCCGGACAGACTGTTGGATGAAGCCCCCTCCTGAGGTCCCATGAACCACTGAGTCACCAGGCCTGCCCTGCTGGATTCAGGCTGCTGGCTCCCCCATGTCTGGCCATGGGCACAGGGTGGGGAGCTTGGGCACAGGGACCTCACTTGGTGCGAAGAGCTGGGAACTGCCAACAGCCAGGCCCTTTCCCAGGGGACCTCAGCGTCCTCTCAGAGTCTTCCAAGAGACCCCCACTTGCTGGAAGTGTTCCCCCCCCCAGGAAGCAGGCAGTGAGGCTTTATGTCTTAGTCGGTTTGTGTTGGTTACAAAGGAATACCAGAGGGTGGATAATTTATACAGGAAAGCGGCTTCTCTGGCTCATGACTCTGCAGACTGGGCTTCAGGAAGGAGAGGGGAAGGGGGAAGAGAAGGGAGAGGGGGAGGGGACAGGGAGGAAAAGGGGAAGGGAAAAGGAGGAGGGGAGGAGGAGGGGAGGGGAGAGGGGGAAGAGAGGAAGGGAAGGGGACTAGAGGGGGAGGAGAGAAGAGGAAGGGGAACGGGGAAGGGAAGGCAAGTGGGAGGCAGAAGGGGAGGTGGCATGGGCAGAGATGACATGGCGAAAGAAGGAAAAGGAAGAACAGGGAGAGGAAAGGGAGGAGAAAGGAGGAAGTGGAGGGGGAAGGATAGGGGATGGCGAAGGGGGAGCAGGGGGGAGAGGGAAGGGAAGAGGAAGGGGGTGGGTAGGAGGAGGGAAGGTGGGGGAGGGGAGGGGAGAAAGAGGGAAGAGGAGGGGAGAGGGGAGGGGAGCAGGAGGGGAGGTGGCAGGGACAGCGATCGCATGTTGAGGGAGAAGGCAGGGGGGGAAGAAAGAGGGGAAGAGGGAAGGGGGGAAGGGGAAGGGGGGAGGGAAAGAGCAGGGGAGGGAGAGGGGAAGGAAGGGAGGGGGAGAGGAGGGGATGGGGAGCAGGAGGGGGAGGGGAGGGGGACAGGAAGGGACGGGAAGGGGCATGGGCAGAGATCACAGGGTGAGAGAGGAGAAAGAGCGAGAGAGTGGGCAGAGGGTTCCAGGCTTTTCGCCACGGCCAGGTCTTCAGGGAACTAACCGTGGGAGCCCACTCCTGGTGGGGAGGTGGGGGAGTACCAAGCCATTCATGAGGGACCCGTCCCCACGACCCAAACACCTCTCGCTAGGTCCCACCTCCCACCTGGGGGTCACGGTGCTGCCTGAGACTTGGGACCAAACACATGACATTTGCTGTCTGTTCCTGCTTTCCAGTTGGAAGCCTCCCAGCCTGGAGGGAGCTTGATGGGGTCCTCGCACCTCCTGTGACGTCTGCAGATACCTCCCAGATTCAGGGTTGGAGCAGTGTGGTCAAGGTCACTGAGGACGAGCGCCAGGCACTGATGCTGGAGGAAAGGAGATGTTGCGAGTCCACCAGAGAGCTCACAGAACTAAAGGGGAGAAGGACAGCTGGACCTCAGGAAGGGCAGGAACCAGGACCATGTGATCAGCGGAGTTCAGGTCCTAGCCCCACCCTTCATGGGGGGAGGGCAGCATGGCTGGCAGCCTCTTTGCCACCAAGGGGGAAGGGAATAGGGAAGTAGGGTGCTGTCCTCACAGAGAGAGAAAGGGGATGCAGGACTTAAGTTCACCACAGATGTCCACTGCTGAGCTGCGTGAGGAATGACTGAGAATACTGGAAGGAACCTTGGGGTCTGTTTGGTCAACCCAGAAAGTTAGGGGTTAGCACATGAGGACCCAGAGAGGTTAAATGGCTTCCTTGGCTCTTCAGCTCTTTAGTGGCAAAGCTGAGCCCCAGATCCAGCAGGCTCCCTGACTCTCAGGGCCGAGCTTCTATCTACCGTCAGGCAAGAAGGCACATGGCAGCGAAGTATGCTTCAGGTGTGCGGCAGTTCACTGCTCCCTAGGGCATCTCTGCTTTAACTCGAAAGGGGGGGGCCAAAGCCCCTCGGCATGGATGGAAGCCCACCCCAGCCGGTTGAGCCCATGCCCAGGATGGACCGTGAGGTCCATGAGACCACTGCTCCCCCAGGGAGAGGACTTGAAGAGGGCAGCTGGCTCAGGCTGACATTCCTCTTCTCTCCATCCCCAGGGTACCCATCTACTCACTGTCTCAGAAGACGCCCCAAGGAAGACGGATTGCGCTGTCCCGTCAGAGCAGAAGGGGACCGAGCACTCGCGCCCTTCCCAAAAGCAAGGCGCCGTCTGGGTCCCACGGCGTGCAACGTGCTGGCTCCATCGCCCTGACAGCATGAAGGATGCTTGGTTTTGTTCCCAGCGCTGTTGCCATCTACCTTCCTTTTGTGAGAGCCGGCGCCCTCCTCCTACGCCCCCTTCCTTTTCGCTCCCAGCCCCCCCTTCAATCCAACCTCCCTGTTGTGCCTGCTCTCTCTGCTGGGGGGGGGCCCTCATGCACCCACCCCAGGGGAGACACTCCCACATGGAATCCTGGAAGCCCAAGAGGCTCCCAATCGAATTTGACTCATAAACATTCGGGCAAAGTACACGGAGGGTACAGTAATAATACAGCCTGTGCTTGAGGTCAACATCAGCAAGACAAGTTCTACCTTCAAGGAATGTGCATTCCAGTGAGGAAATAACTGTGAAGGCCCAGGCGGACAGCGTAGAAGACAAAACACAAGAAGACCACATGTCTAGAAAGGCGGGAAAGGGAGCACCGAGGGGGAAGAAGACAATGAAAACAGCAATACCTTGGGAAAACGCGGTAGCAGCAGAGGGCGATGAAGCCCCAGCTGGGAGGGGAGCTGCTGTGCTGGGGTTGGCTTGGAGGTAAGAGAGGGTGAGGGTCAGTGGAAGGCAGACGAGAGGAAGGTGACCTGGAGCAAAGCCCCACAAGAAGACTGGGGAGGCAGGGTCAAGATGGGGGCGGGGAGGCCAGACACGGTGGCTCATGCCGAGAATCCTAGCACTTTGCTGATGTGGGAGGATCCCTTGAGGCCAGGAGTTAGAGACCAGCCTGGGAAACATAGCAAGACCCCATCTCTACAAAAATTTTAAAAATTAGCTGGGTCTGGTGAACCTGTAGTCCCAGCTACTTGGGAGGCTGAATTGGGAGAATCACTTAAGCTCAGGAGGTTGAGGCTGCAGTGAGCTATGATCATGCCACTGCACTCCAGCCTAGATGACAGAGTGAAACTCCATCTCAAAACAAAACAAAAAACCCCAACCAACTAATCAAACAAACAAACAAGCAGAACAGGAGGAGGGAGGGGCTGGCTGTAGAGAAAAGTCAGAATATATCCTATTTCAAGAACAGAGGAGAGGCAGAAACCGGTGGGTGACCATGGGGGAATATTTTGTGAAGCAAGGGAAGTTTGTTGACTCTATCCTCTGTGACTCTGAAGGTGAGGTCACCTGCTGAGGAATGGGATGGGTTTGGGAAGTTGGAAAATCCACTTAGGAACCACTGAGACTGAAAAGAGCTGTCTAACATTGAGGCCGAGATTCCATCTCACCCCGGTGTCTTTGCACATGCCAATTCCATGATCTAAAACATGCCGCTGGCTGGGCTCTGTGGCTCAGCTTGTAACCTCAGCACTTTGGGAAGCCAAGGTGAGTGGAAGGCTTGAGCCCGCAGGTTTGAGACCAGTCTGGGCAACTTGGTAAGACCTTGTCTCTACAATAAATAAAAAATTAGCCGGGTGTGGTAGCGCACGCCTGTAGTTCTGGCTATTTGGAAGGCTGAGGCGGAAGGATTGCTAGAGCCCATCAGGTTGATGCTGGAGTGGCCGTGAGCATGCCACTGCACTCCAGCCGGGGCAATGGAGTGAGACTCCAACTCAAAAAATAATAATAAATAAAATAAATAAAACATGCTGCTACCCACTGTTTGCATGCTTAGCATTTTCTCATTTTTCAGATTTTGGCTTTCAGAGAATGCCATCTAAAGTAGTCCTCCTCCCCCACCCCCCGCAATTCTCTATTTCAGCACCTTCTTTGTTCCTTTCTAGCACTACACTTGTAATTACTTTATTAGCTTGCTCCTCTCTTCCTCTTCCTCTCCTCCTCCTCCTCCCCACTCCTCCTTCCTGTCTCTCCCAACTAGTGTGAGCCCCAGGGAACCAGGAATCACATCTGTCTGGTTTATTACTGTACCCTCAGCATCTAGCCACGTGTCCAACGTGCGGCAGAAACTCAGGGAATGCTTGTTGAGTGCAGGAACAGAGACTGAAGAACGGAGCTCACCAGCCGGGCTGAGCCATTTCCCCAGGGCTGGGGTCTGCAGGAGGTGTCTGGCACAGAAGCTCAGCCAGGCAGGGAATCAGAGTCCAAGTGAGACAGTACTGAATGTTGGGCAAAGGGGAAACTGAGACTGGAGCTGGGGCAAGCTGGCCAGGGCAGGCCTGGGGGTGTGGCTCTGGCTCCCCCAGGGGGCAATCGCTGCAGTGGGGGTGGGGAGCTGACAGCCTCCTGGGGCAAGGAGAAGCTAGCTGACAGCCTCCATGGGTAAGGGGGGCAACTGACAGCCTTCAGGAGCAGCACATTTGGGATTCACCACACAGTTGGAGTCAGGGCCACCTTGCTCCTGGGCAGCCCCAGCCAGCCGGAGACTGAGTGTGTGGGTCTGGCCGTCGTTCTCTCCTTCCATCCTGTCAGGGATGAATGGTCTTTGCTCCAGAGCTCCCTACTGGGTGGCCGTGATTTGGCCATCAGAGGCTGAGATACGTTGGGACGTGAGAAGCTTACTGGGGGGGCGGACAAGGGGTATACTGTGAAATTGAGGGGAGAAAGCAGACCTGGGTAGAGAAGGGCAGGGCAGGGGTGGGGAGGGGCGGGGCTCTCCCTGCTGGCCCTGCTTCTCTTTCATCTCTCCCTGCAGGATTCACTCCCTATTCACTCCAGGGCAGCTGGAATCAGTGACCACAGTCAGAGGGGCCTCAAACCACAGAACAGAAGGCCACTCTCATAGCACAAGAGACCAAGGGTCCAAAACCAAAGTGTAGATGGGTTTGACCTCTCCTGGGGTTCTAAAGGAGAGTCGACCCTGTGCCTCTCTCCTGGCTGCCTGTGGTCACTCACCATCCATGGCTTGTAGCTGCATCACCTCATCTGCCTCCCTCCTCACAATTCCTTCTTCCCTGTGCTTCTCTTTCAGAAGGACACCAGTTATGGATTTAGGGCTGCCCCAAATCCAGGGTGATTTCCTCTTGAGATCTTTCATGAATTATATCTGCAAAAGCTCTGTTTTCAAATAAGATCACATTCAGAGATTCTGGGTAGATGTGAATTTAAGGGGACACTACTCAGCCCGTGACACCCCAGTAAGCCTCTTGCTTCCTAATGCCATCTCAGTGCCCACCTGTGGAGGACCCACGCTGACCACAGGCTGACAGAGCTGTAGAAACTAGAGCAGCTTTTGCTCCTGCTGGCTTGACCTAGAGAGAGAAGGAAAGATGGGAGGTTCGCGATTCACTCATTCCTTTGGCAGATGCTTATTGCTATGGAAGATTCCAGAGTTGCAATCGTGGCAGAAATGTCTAAGGTCCACTGAGGGTGTGGCAGCAGCTGCCGTGAACTGGAGAGGACCGAGGAGGGCTGAGAGAGTAGGGAAGGGACTGAGGTGGGTCACCAGTACAGTTGCCTCTGGAGGACACTGCAGACTTGCCTGGGGCCTGCACTCTTCCTGCGGTCCAAGAATCATGGGAGGTCATGAGGAAGCATGGCCATTCATCCCTCGGCTCTGTCTCCTTCAGATCTCGGTCTGTCTCCCAGGCTGGAGTGCAGTGGCACCATCATAGCTCACTGCAACCTCGAACTTCTGGGCTCAAGCAATCCTTCCACCTCAGCCTCCCGAGTAGCTGGGACTACAGGCATGCACCACCATGCCCAGCTGAGAGGTGGACATTGTCTTGGGAGCGATCGCCATTGTCAACAAACATGTGTTGGAACTACAGAACTTGGAAAGAGGGGGTTGTGGATCAAAATGAAGGACATTGGCCAACAAAATCTCATCTTCATATGACCTACAGTGCCAGGCTGGCTGCTGGGAATACAGAGAACAATACTTCCATCTGAAAAGTAAGTGACATGAATGAAGAAACCACTTCCTCATCCCAATGGCATCTGGCACCCCGCATATTTTGTTGCATGGAGTGGACCATATTGTAAATGGAGAGTGCCTAGAATTTGTGTCTGACATTCAGAATTGCTTAAAACCACTTTCCCTCTTGTGGGTCAGGTTATTCATTGATGACGGGGCAGCAGTCATGGTTTTATGTACGCTGCTACCAATTGCTTCACATGGTCTCAAAAGATGTGCCCTTGCCTGCAGCTGGGCCTCTGAAGGCAGCTCCGTCAGCATCCCCACAGTTGAGCACCTGTGCCCTGTTGGCAGGCATGTGAGCGAGTTCAGCCTCCATGGAAAATGATACGGAGAGCTTCAAAGAGCTAGAAGGAGATGTACCATTCGGCCCAGAAGTCCACTGCCGGATACCTACATTGCACAAAGAAGACACCTGAGTGTGTGTGTTCATCACAGCACAATTCACAAATACAAAGATGTGGAATCAGCCTAAGGGCTCATCAGCTGATGAGGGGATACAGAAAATGTGATACATGCCCACACTCACACATGCACACACATACATATATACATATACAAATATACACACATATGCACATATACTCATACACACATGCATGCATACACACACGTGTATACATATACACACGTATGTATATATACCCATATGCATATATACACATGCACACATATGAATATACATATATCCATATATGCATACACACACCCATAGGCATATATACATGTACATATAGGCACATATACATATACTCACGTGTGTGCATACACACATGCATATATACATACATATGCATATATACATACATATGCATGTATGCACATGTGCATATATACACATGCATATACACATATGCATAGATATACATACCCATACGCATATATACACACACATGTGCATACACACCTATACACATATATGCGTATATACATATACACACATATCCATAGATACACACATGCATATATACATACACACCATGGTATATTATTTAGCCATCAGAAATAACAAAACGTCTTTTGTAGCAACTTGGATGGAATTGGAGGCATCATCCTAAGTAAACTAACTCAGGAATGGAAAACCAAGTACTACGTGTTCTCACCTATAAGTGGGAACTCAGCCAAAGGTATGTGAAGGTCTGCATTCTTGCAGAATGGTAGAGAAGACACTGGAGACACCAAAGGGGGAAGGAAAGGGGCTGAGGGTGAATGTCACCTATAAGGTACAATGTGCACGACCTGGGGGACCGGTATACTTGAAGCCCACGCTTCACCACTCTACGAAAAACATGGGTACCCCCAAAGTTGATGACATTTACACAGCATCCCTGCAGCTAGTTCTGTTGGGGTGGCTGTACAGAGCTTTGGAGAAGCTTCTGCTGACCCCCTGGAACTGAGAGGGGTGCGCACACCCACGTGCTGGGTTGGCAAAAGGCGTACTTGCGGCTGTTGGCGCCAGGAACAAGGTGCGCTGTCCTGCCTAATGAATTCCTCTGCATCAATATGTTCTATCATTTCTGGCTCTTTCTGGCACATCCTTGCCCTGCAGAGCAGCAGTGTACACAGCCAGGCCTTGGGCAGGTGATGGGCAGCTCTCCTGGGTCCCAGTGCTTTCTGTTCTTTGAGCAGGAAAGAACCACATCCACCCACATCCTCTGCTAGAGAGGACTTTGCTCCCTGTATCAGCTTCTAGCCCTTCACGGCATTTTCCAATCAAGTTCTAGAAAACTGTAGGCGTGTGTTTGGAGAGGCGGTGTATGTGAGTGTGCTTTATTGTATTTAAAGACCCCCCCTCCACCGCCACCAGAGACATGGCCCCTGAGGCAGCAGGCAAGCCAGGTTCTCTCTCAGGGTCCTGAATCCCAACTATGGCTGACACACAGGACACAGTCAGAGTACAGTTTGAGACCTCAGCGTCTCCGCCTCTGCGAGCACCTGAGAGTCTGGTTCCATCCCTGGAGGATGGGTGCAGGAGGAGGTCCCAGCTTGCTTCATGTGGCCCAGAAGACAGGACCAGGATGGAGCGGGGAGTGGAATGGGTAGAAATGAGAGGTGGGCGGAGAAGGGGGCTCAGTCCATGATTTAGCAATTAGACGTGTGCCAAAAATGGAGTGGGTTGTCCAAGGCGTAGGGTTGCCACATTTGGCAAATAAAAATACAGGACATACCGTGAAATTTGAACTGCAGATAAACAACAAATAATCCCATATAACATTTGGGACATACTGATACTTAAGCATGATGCATTGTTTATCTGAAATTCAAATCTAACTGGACATCTTATCTTTTACCTGGTCCCTGAGGGTATGCAAGCTGGGTCTGGGACACCAGAGGAAGGCAATGGGAGGAGTTGACTGAGAGCTCCCAGGGTTTCGAAGCCCTGCCCTCACCCCCCAGGCCTAGGTTGCATCCTTTTCCTGGGTGCAGAGTATTCAGGGTCAGGGCACTTTCCCCTCCCTTCACCCTGGGAGGCGGTCTGGGCCCAGAGCAACTGGTTTAGAGTTCTGTCCTTGGTCACCACAGCAGCAGCCGCATCCTGCCTCCAGGGGCAGCTGGCCTGGGAGTGGGGCGCAGGTGGCCAGGCTGATCTCTACTGCTGGGCATGGACTTGGATCCCCGACCCACCCCTGGGGCTGGGCTCCCTCCCCCACCAACTCTCATGGGGTCTCTCTGGAGTGGCAAGCCGGTGCTGCTCCCTCGGCCTGCCATCACCCACATACATTGGATGAGGGACTCCGAGTGATTTACAGGGGCTCCTCGTCCCCAGGGTCAGCGTTTGCATAGGGTGATGGATGTTGAGACATCATCTAAACTCATCCGCACTTTGCATTTTAAACAAAGCAATTTCCAGAGGAAGCTGGGGTGTCTGTCTCCTCCCAGGGACTCTTCCTCTCAGTCAAATTGTCTTTGCTTTTGGCCAGTGCTTTCTGCATCTATCCTGGGTCACCTCCTGCCCCCATCCCCTTTGACCTCCATGTGGAGCAGGGGACTGCAGGGGGCACAGGGTGAAGGACACAGGTCCCTGTCTGGGACCTGGCAAGGCTTCCCAGCCCTTTCTCTGTCCCTGACGCTCCCCATCCTGTGGGATACCTGGGTGGGGCGGAATCTTAGCCAGGGCTAGCCCCAGTGGGACATGGTTGGAGGGACATAGAACACTGCTCCATACATCCCACCTGTCTCCACTTCCCACGATGCAAGCCAAGCGTGGCCTCCTCAGATCCTTCCGCATTTGGTCTGGGAATACGGGACTCCTTCCATCGTAGCTCAGACTTCTGATATCACACAGTCGAGACATTTTCCTCTTAATGAGTCTAAGCCTTCCCCCCAGGAACCTTTAGAGGATGATTAAAATGTCACCATAATAGTAGCCCATAAGGTTAGGCTGATTTTTTTTTCTCCAAAGACAAGAAGAAAGAAACAAGGAAAGAAGTCCCTGGAATTTTGTCCCCATAACATGGTCCGAAGGCCATGAACATCTTCTCAGCTCAGTTACTTCCACGGGGCATGACTTTGGGTAGAGTCACTTAACCAGCAAACCAGTAAAGTAATGTTCATTGCTGTCGTGCCCAGGAGCTGTCCAGCACGAAGAAGCCTCTGAAAGGCTCATGTCCCCTCTCTCCCTTCCCGCCCTGATGGTGATATTAGAAAGCTGATGTGGACGGATGGCAGGAGCAGCCACAGACACTGTGGCTGGAAGAGGCTCCCATGAGCTACATGGCACCTCCCGGTGGGGGGAGGGCAGGGGAGGGGACGGACACGTGTTGAGTGCCTACTCTTCCCAGTTCTTCAGATGATGCCCCTGGAATGCGGCATGGTGGTTAAGAGGCATTCTCTGAGCCAGGCATGGTGGCTCACACCTGTAATCCTAGCACTTTGAATGCTGAGACAGGAGACTGCTTGAGCCCAAGAGTTTGAGACCAGCCTGGGCAACATAGCAAGACCTTGTCTCTGCATAAAAAATAAAAAAAATTAGCTGGGCATGGTGGCATGTGCCTCTAGTCCCAGCTACTTGGGGGGCTAGACTGAAGGATCGCCTGAGGTCAGGGGTTTGAGGCTGTGGTGACCTGTGATCATGCCACATCACTCCAGCCTTGGGGGCAGAGTGAGAATCCAACTCAAAAAAAAAAAAGAAAGAAAAGAAAAAGAAAAAGAGAGAGAGCGAGAGGAGGCTTGACAAGGATTCAAACATTTCTGGATTTGAATGTGACCCCTGTAAGCATAAGCAAGTTATGACCTGCCCGGCCTTTAGTCTCGTGGAAGATGGAGGCGGTGGCGCTTGCATCAAACCTCAAGTGAGGACGGAACGGGCCAGTCTGTGTGACTGTTGGGGTGCAGGGAGCACCCTCTAATGATGCCCGCCAGCATCTTCCATGGTGTGAAAAGCTCCACCGGAAGATTGGGCAGGGAAGAACAGGGAGTGGCAGGGCAGACTTCCGGGGCCAGGTCAGGCTGATTCAAAGCTCCTGCTGCATCCCCAATGCAAAGCTTGGCCAACTGTTTCCGAGTCAGATCTGGCGGATCCGACCATGCCACTCTGCCACTTAAAACCGCAGAATGTGGCACGGGGGGGGCTCATGCCTGTAATTCCAGCACTTTGGGAGGCTGAGACAGGAGGATGGCTTGAACCCAGGAGTATGAGACCAGCCTGGGAGACATTCTAAGGCTTCATCTCTACAAAAAAAATTAGAAAGTTAGCCAGGCGTGGTGGTGTGTGCCTATTGTCCCAGCTACTTGGGAGGCGGAGGTAGGAGGATCGCTTGAGCCCAGAAGGTCCAGGCTGCAGTGGAGTACATCATAGCATTGTACTCCAGCCTGGATGACAGAGCAAGATCCCAACTCTAAAACAAACAAGCAAACCCTCTGCTCAGTTTCGCACTGTCTTTCTCGTTGTTGAGAGCATCCTCATCCTCAACAAGCCTGAAGAAACCCTGTTGACTTGGCCCCTCTAATGTCCAGCCTCCTCTTGTCTTCCTTGCCCTCTGCCACCACTCAACCAATCAGGTGGCCGTCTTCCAGTATCTTGAGCCAGGCAAGAGCAGAGCAGCCTCTCTCTCCCTCTTCCCCCTCCCTCCCCTCCCTTTCCCTCTCTCCATTTCCCTTTCTCTTTCCCTCTCTTTTCCCCCTCTCCCTCCCCCCTCCCTCTCTCCCCCCCTTCCCCTCTCTCTTCCCCTCTGTGCTCTCCTCTCTCTCCCCCTCCCTCTCTTTCCCCTTCTTTCTCTTCTTCTCTCTCTCCCCTCTGAGAGCTCTTCTCTCTTCCTGCCTTACCTGGCGACCTCCACTCCTTCAGGACTTGACCTCAGACCGCTCCCCAGGGTCGATGTCCCTGGACAGGGGCTCTCCAGCATCACCGCCACTGAGGGCCATTGCTGCAAGTGTCCTAGGTAAGCACACTCGTAAACACTCGTTCAACGTCTGTCTCCTCTGCTGCCCTCAGCTCCCACCAGATCCCTCAGATCCAGCTCATGACAGATGAAGAATGAATGAGAAAAGAGGATGAGCCAGAGTAACTAGAATCAGTCAGCAAGGCCCGGCGCCATGGCTCACACCTGTAATCCCAGCACTTTGGCAGGCCGAGGTGCGAGGATCACTCGAGCCCAGGAGTTCAAGATCAACCTGGGTATCAAAGCAGGAACTTGTCTCTACAAAAAATTTAAAAAATTAGCTGGGTGTGTTGGCATGCACCTGTAGTCCCAGCTACTCCGGTAGCTGAGGCAGGAGGATCACTTGAGCTCAGGAGGCCAAGGCAGCAATGAGCCGTGATTGTGCTACTGCATTCTAGCCTGGGCGACAGAGTGAAAAATCAGGAAAAAATCAGGAGGGGTGGGCGGAGAGCCCACCCTGAGCTGGAAAGGGTTTGCCTTTGAGCCTGGAGGCAGCCTCCAAGGGGCGTGCCCTGGTCCTGCAGAATGACAGTGTGCATGGCAAGGCCTCAGGACAGGGAACGGCCAGCCCCCCTGGGCTCCAGGGCTTCTGTTCTTTGAGTGACAAGTGAATTCGCAACAGAGGCAGAATGACATATACACATGGTGAGGTTTCCAGGCTTCCTCCACTGCCCTGCCCTGCACCCTCTGCTCAGGGGGTCTTGCTCCCTGGATTGGTGGGCAAGAGGATTCCAGAGGCTGAGCACATTTGGACCATAGAGGGCTGGGCCAGGGAGGAGAGGGCTGAGAAGGAGAATGAGGACTTGAGCCTCATTCAGTTGTTCCAGGGCTTACTGGGCTGTTGTTTCTTTAAAAGTGACTCGCTAGGCAGTGAACATGGCTTTGGGACTTCACCTGGGACATGTATTGAAATAGACCATGCGGCAGCGGGTCTTCCTCATCTTCTGGCCACCAGCTGGCCCCTTCCCATGTGCCCACGCATGGTGTCATGTCTGCCTGTGGGAGGAGGGGCAGGAAGCTCTGGGTGTTCCTCTCCTCCACAGGAGAAGTGGAGGAGACCCCTTAGTCCCTTATGAGAGCTGGGACTTAGTCCCTGGAGACCCCTTAAGTCCTGGTGAGAGCCAGGACTTAGGCCCTGGAGACCCCTTAGGCCCTGGTGAGAGCCAGGTGCCATGTGGCTTGCCTTGGCCCTTGACCGCTGTCAATGGATCCTTGCACAGGCTGGTCGAGCATCGGGCTGGCAGGGGAGAGGTGTCTGCAGAAGTGAGACCAACTTCCTTGAAAAAGCAGGGGGAAGGTCTCCAAAGACTCTCAGTCCTACCTTCTCCCTGCTGTTCTGTAGAGAGGGTGTCTTGGCTTCTGATCCTCAGACACTGGCCTTCTAATGACCCAACCCCGGGCTCCCCCACGTATCCCAGGCAAGGGAGGACACGGTGAGAGGAAGCCACAGGTGAAGTGGATATGCAGAGGCAGTCGGGACTAGGGCCACTGGGGGTGGGGAGAGAGCTGTGGGGCCACTTCTGGTCCCATTTGCAGGAGCACAGGTTTCTGCTCCTTTCAGACCCAAAGCCGTAAGTACTGGTCCGATTCACAGGACCAGAAGTTTACATGGAAAAGGAACCAGGTCGGGACTAGGCAGAGCCAGGGTTGTTTCTCCTCAGACCCAGAGTTTGAGCCTGATTGGGACCTGTTTGTGCACAGCAAGTTTTTCTCCCCCGCTGATAGCAGGGTCCCGTCAGAGCAGGACTGGGGGAGGTGGCGGTAGCAATTGGGAAGAGGCTGGCAGTGGGAGTGACACCCCCAAACTTTGTTTCCTGGAACCCTGAATAGACACAGGGCCCTTCTAGAGAGCTTCCAGTGTTTTCTTGATAATGCCCAAAGTATGTCCACATCAGGGCTTTCCACTTTGGCACTATCGATGCTGGAGTCGGCTAATCTCAGTGGGGGCCTCCTGTGTATGGTAGGATGCCTGGCAGTGTCCTTGGCCTCAGCCCATTAGATGCTGCAGCACACCCCCTCCCCACCATGTGGCAAGAAAAGGTCTCTCCAGGCTGAGGTGAGTGAATTGCCTGAGCCCGTGGGTTCGAGACCCGCCTGGGCAGCGAGACCTCATCTCTACAATAAATCAAAAAATCAGCCGGGCGTGGTAGCGCATGCCTATAATTCCGGCTACTCGGAAGGCTGAGGCGAAAGGATCCCCGGAGCCCAGCAGGTCGAGGCTGCGGTGGCCGGGAGCGGCCACTGCACTCCAGTCTGGGCGACAGAGTGAGACTCCAACTCAAAAAAAAAAAGAAAAAGAAAAGGTCTCTCCAGACGTTGCCTAAAGTCCCCTGGAAGGGAACAAAATGGCCTACTTTGTGAACCACGGGTCTAAATCTACTCAGCAGCTGTGTACTTCTCAGGCCAGTGAAAGACCCAGCACCCCATTCTCCTCCCTCCCCACCTCTCTCCCTGCCTCTTCCCCTCCCCTCCCTCCCTCCTTTGTTTTCTTTTCTTCTTCTTTTTTTATTGTATTTTTCTTTTTCTAAATTTTTAAAATTTTAGATTCAGAGGGTACACATGCACATGGACTACATGGACATACTGTGTAGCGGTGGGGATTGGGTCTCAGGTGGCCCATTCCTCAGATAGTGGACATTGAGTCCTGTAGGTAATTTCTGAATCCTAGTTCCCCTTCTCTCTTACTGGTGTCCCCAGTGTCTATTATTTCCATCTTTGTGACCATTTTGTGCCCACATATGAGTGAGAACCTGTGGTCACTGGTTTTCCGTTTCCTAGTCAGTTTACTTAGGAAGATGGTCTCCAGCTCCAACCATGTTGTTGCAAAGAACATGATTTCATTCTTTTTTTGGCTATGTAGTATTCTATGGTGTACCTAGACCACATTTCATTGTCCACTGATCAATTGATGGGCATTTGGATTGATTCCACATCTTTGAAATTGTGAATTATGCTGCAATGAGCATGCAGGTGCAAGTGTCTTTTTTGTTTGTGTGTTTGTTTGTTTGTTTGTTTGAGTTGGAGTCTCACTCTGTTGCCCAGTCTGGAATGCAGTGGCACACTCATGGCCACTGCAGCCTCGCCCTGCTGGGCTCAAGCGATCCTTCAGTCTCAGCCTTCTAAGTAGCTGAAACTACAGGCAAGCGCTACCACACCCAGCTAATTTTTTGATTTATTGAGGAGATGAAATCTTGCCAAGTTGCCTGGCTTGGTCTCGAACCTGTGGGCTCAGGTAATCCTCTCACTTCAGCCTCCCAGAGTGCTGGGATTATAGATGTGAGCCAGCGTGCCCGGCCTAGGTGTCTTTTTATATAACAATCTCTGTTCCTTTGGGTAGATACCTACTAGTGGGATTGCTGGATCAAATGGTAAATCTACCTTTAGTTCTTTGAGTAATCTCCATACTGCTTTCCATAGAAGTTGCCCGAATTTACAATCCCGCCATCAGTGTACAAGTATCCCCTTTTCTCCATATCCACACTGGCATCTGTTGTTTTTTGATATTTTAATAATAGCCGTTCTGACTGATGCAAGGTGGTATCTCATTGTGGCTTTAATTTGCATTTCCCTCATGTTGAGCATTTTTTCATATGTTTGTTGGCCATTTGCATATGCTTCTTTTGAGAGATGTCTGTTCACGTCGTTTGCCCACCTTTTAATGGGGTTATTTGCTTTTTTCTTGCTGATTTGTTTGAGTTCTTGATAGATTCTGGATACTACTTCTTTGTCAGATATATCGTTTGCAAATATCTTCTCCCATTCTGTAGGTTGCTTGTTTGCTCTGTTGATTCTTTTGCTGTGCAGAAGCTTTTTAGTTTAACTAAGTCCTACTTGCTTATTTTTGTTTTAGTTGTATTTGCTTTTGGGGTCTTAGCCATAAATTCCTTGACTAGGCCAATGTCCAGAAGAGTTTTTCCTAGGTTTTCTTCTAGGGTTTCTATGGTTTCAGGCCTGACATTTGAGTCTTTAATCCATCTTAATTTTTATATACGGTGAGAGATAGGGAACAAGTTTCATTTTTCTGCATGTAGCTATCCAATTTTCCCAGCACCATTTGTTGAACAGGGTGTGCTTTCCCCGGTGTGTTTTTTTGTTTGTTTGCTTCGTCAAAGATCACTCGGTTGTAGGTATTTGGGTTTATTTTTGGATTCTCTATTCTGTGTCATTGGCCCATGTGTCTGCCACCAGTACCATGCTGTTTTGGTTACTGCAGACTTGTAGCATAGTTTGAAGTCAGGTAATGTGATGCTTCCAGCTTTTTTCTTTTGTTGGGGATTACTTTGGCTGTTCTGGCTCTTTTTTGGTTCCATATGAATTTTAGGATTTTTTTTTCTAATTCTGTGAAAAATGAAATTGGTGGTTTGATAGGGATTGCATTGAATCTGAAGATGACTTTTGTTAATTCTTCCAGCCCATGAGCATGGGATGTTTCTCCATTTGTTTGTGTCCTCTGCAGTTTCTCTCATCAGAGTTTGGTCTTTTACCTCCTGGGTTAAATATATTCCTAGGTATTTTAGCTTTTTGCTGCTACTGGAAATGGAATGGAGTTCTTGATTTGATTCTCAGTTTGGTCGCTATTGGTGTACGGCAGTGCCCCTGGTTTGTGCGTGTTGATTTTGTGTCCTGAAACTACCGATTTCATGTATAAAGTCCAGGAATCTTTGGAAGAGTCTTTAGGATTTTCTAGGTATAAGATCATATCGTCAATATACAGAGGTAGTTTGATTTCTTCTTCTCCAATTTGAATGTCCTTGATTTCTTTGTCTTTCCTGATTGCTCTGGCTTATCTTTCTTTTTCTTTTTTGTTTGTTTGTTTGTTGGGTTTTTTTGTTTTTTGTTTTTTTGAGTTGGAGTCTCACTCTGTCACCCAGACTGGAGTGCAGTGGCCGCTCTCAGCCACTGCAGCCTCGACCTGCTGGGCTCTAGTGATCCTTCAGCCTCAGCCTTCCACGTAACTGGAACTACAGGCGTGTGCTACCACGCCCAGCTAATTTTTGATTTATTGTGGAGATGAGGTCTTGCCAAGTTGCCCAGGCGGGTCTCGAACCCGCGGGCTCAGGCAATCCACTCACCTCAGCCTCCCAAAGGCGCGGGATTACAGGCTGAGCCACCGAGCCCGGCTTCTTTCTTTTTCTTAAGAGATAAGATCTTCCTCTGTCATCCAAGCTGGAGTGCAGTGGTGCAATTATAACTCACTGCAGCCTCCACTTCCTGGGCTCAAGTGTTCCTGCCTCAGCCTTTTGAATAGTTGGGACTACTGATGCATGCCACCATGCCAGCTAATTTTTTTGGGGGGGGGAAGAGATGGGGGTCTTGTTATTTTGCCCAGGGTGGTCTCAAGTGATCCTCCTACTTCAGCCTCCCAAAGTGCTGATATTACAGGCATGAGCCACTACAACTGGCCCCCACGTTGTTTTTAAAAATCAAGGGTGAGATTATAGTTCCGATTCTTCCAGCAAGTCTTTCCCCCCAGAAGATCCCTTTTGGGTGATTTTGCTCAACTGAGATAATGACATCTGAGGGCATCGCTGAACTCCTGTCCTTCACACGTCTGTGATCACCAGCTGAACTGATGTTACTCCTGCAGGCTGAGATTGTGGAGGGGAGGCACCTGCAGAAGGAATCCTTGGGTGGAGCCGCCAGCGCCACAGCTGTGACTGGAGATGCTTGCCTGCTGTCCCCAGTTGGCCCACTCTATGGCCACTGCCTTTGGGCGTGTCCTCTGGGTGTGTGACTGTGTCTCAGACTAACATGGCTGATTCTCCCCACTAGCACCCAAACTCGCCCTCCTTGCATCTCTCCATCTTGAGCAACAGCCCTGCTCCTCCTGTGGCTGGGAAGACTGGGGTGTTGCCCACGCACTGGCTCTTCCTCTCACAGTCCGTGTCTAACCTAGCAGCAAGTCCTGGTGGCTTCTCAACCATCTAGGACCTGAGCGCTTCCTAACGCCTGCCCTGACGTGCCCTGCCCCAGGCCGTAGCTGTCTCACCTTGGTCTTTCAGCGGGTCTTCTCACTTCCACCCTGCCCTTCTGGAGCCTGTCATCCACACAGCAGCCAAAGCAGCGAGGGACAGCAAGAGCCTCCCGTCCCCTCCTCACACAGATGGATGTGACAAGCTTGGAGCAAGCCTAAGACAGGGCTGGCCCAGGAAGACTTGACCGTGACCCGCCCGTCGCATGTGCTGTTCGTCTACCTGGGCTCCATTCTGAAGACCACTGTTTAAATACACATTTGAGGGAAAGCCCCAAGGCCATGTTCAATGCCCAGCCAGTCAATTTCCAAGAAACGGCAGCCTAACAAAACCCCAGCATAACTGATGTGGTCCTGTTGAAATGTGTGGCCCCATCACCCTGTATTCATACGTTCCCACCGGTTCTTCGCAAAGTCTCCTAGAGTGAAAGCCACACGGGCCACAGCCTTGTGTTCCCCCCACCGCTCCTGGTCTCACCCATTCCAGGATAGCCACACTCCGCTCCTTGGCATTTACTGAATACGCCGAGCACACTCTTACCTCAAACCCTTTACAATGGCTACTCTCTGCCAGGAGAGCTCTTCCTGGGGACACCCACACAGCTCGCACTTTCTTCACCTTCCTGGTCAGTGCAGTGTTCCCACTGAGGCTGCCCTGACCCCTCCTTTGGAATTGCGTCCACCCCATTTCTGACCCCCTGTACTTGACTTTCCCCCTCTTGAAACTTGCCACAGGCTGACAGACTATATAACTTGGTTGTCTGTGGGGCTAGCGGTCTCTCTCTACACTCAACAGACTGTGTGCCCCATGAAGACAGATTGTGTTGTTCTCTTCACTGAGAGAGTCTCCACGCTCAGAACAGTGCCCGGAACAGGGTGGACCTCCGGGGAGTATTTGTTGAATGAATGAATGATCCTTTGTTGTGTTTTCCCCTTTCTCTGAAGCTTCACTTTTTTTGGTTAACAAAAAGGGGAGCACATTTGGAGAATTTGGAGATATGGATGAGGAAGTATGAACTATTAGCTAATTTGACCACAATTTTTTTTGTTTTTGAGTCGAAGTCTCACTTTCTCAACAACAAAAGTTGCCCGGGCTGGAATGCAGTGGCATAATCACGGCTCACCACTGCCTTGACCTTCTGGGCTCAGGAGATTCTTCCACCTCCGCTTCACAAGTAGCTGGGACTACAAGCACGCACCACCATGTCCGATTAATTTTTTGGATATTTTATAGAGTCAAGGTCTCTCTATGTTGCCTTTGCTAGTCTTGAATTCCTGGGCTCGGGTGATCCTCTCTCTTCAGCCTTCCAAAGTCCTGGGATTACAGGCGTGAGCCACCACGCCCAGCCTAGTTTTATTGCAATTATATGTACGCATGAAAGAAATAGCACAGAAAATCCTCAGATACAGGCAGTCCAATGGATATCTCTATTTCAATTGCATTACATGGTGTTATAGTTGAGTTTCTTTCCTAATTGTTTTTTTTGTAAGGTAGCAGTATGAACAACAACTGTGTGTGTGTGTGTGTGTGTGTGTGTGTGTGTGTGTGTGTGTACCCACAAGGATGCACACACTACATGTAGTGCAGATGAATTGAGAAATTACCTAAAAATAAGGCTGGGTGTGGTGACTCATGCCAGTAATCCCAACACTTTGGGAGGCTGAGGTGGGAGAATTTCTTGGGCCCAGGAGTGTGACACCAGCCTGGGCAACATAGCAAGACCTCATCTCTCCCCCCCAAAAAAAGAAAGAAAAAAGAAAAAAGAAATAGCTGGGTGTGGTGGCACACCTGTAGTCCCAGCCACTCAGAAGACTAAGGCAGGATACCTGAGCCCAGGATGTCGAGGCTGTTGTGAAACGTGATCATACCACTGCACTCCAGTCTGGGCGACAGAGTCAGACCCTGACTCAAAAAAGGGAGAGGGAAGTCACCTAAAAACCCTCCACAACTGAGGACCTTCCCTCCCGCAAGCACGTGTCCTGCCACACGCGGACCAGCTTGGTGCTGAGTACAAGCAGTCACATGGTTCCCACCTTCCAAGGCTTCAAGGGCCTGGCAGCAGCTTACCAGATGTTGGCCAGACCCTGAGCTGTCCCCCTCGCGGGTCCTGTGGGTGTCATGGTGGGCTGGTTTCTTCAAACTTCCAGCCTACCCTTTCCACCATGTAGCAACAAGGCTATTGAGAAGGACTGGTCCCACCTCAGGCTGGTCACAGTGATTCATGAAGGGGCAGGCGCAAAAACCACGGGGGTTCAGAATGAAGTACAGACATTTTCCATGGTTGCAGGAGGGGATTTTCTCTCTCTCCCTGGGATGTGAAATTAAAAATGGGCAACCTTCTTGCTATCATGAAAGAGGCTAGCTTGAGGATGAAGCCAACAGAAGGCAAAACTGAGTGAGTTGGGAAAGTTGAGCCATAACCCTGTTTACTTTGTGAACCTCTGGATCAAACCCTGCCTGATGCCTGCTACACTTCTGGACTTCACATAAATCCAAGGCAATACACCCAGTAAGCTGGTATAAGCTGAGGTCTCTCTTACTTGCAGCCAAAAGCATCTTGTTATCAGCCTCTCTGATGCTCCCAGACCCTCCCCTCTGGTCTCACTGGTCCCGAGTGTGTCCCAGAACAACACGCAATATGCGGGCCGTGCTGTCAGTGCTCTATGCATGCGTGGGCAGGTGCGTTTCAGAATCCCGAGGCAATGAACCATTTGGGTTCACATGTACCTGATGTCCTTGTCTCTGGCATTGCCCTGCCATGAATATCAAAAACATAAAAAGCAGCAGGGCACTTCTCAGACCTGCATCCTGTGTCTCAAGTTGCATTCCTGAGCTTTCTTGCCAGACATGCTTCTGAGACGCCCAGTGACAACCCAGAGAACGCTGAGGTTGAGGCTCCCTGGGCCTCGGCCCAAGACCTGTGCTGTCTGGAGGCCAGCAAGCCTGGAAAGACAGTGTGTGGAGCATCTCAGCAGGGCTTTCCTTGTTTATTAGACTCCAGATACACGGGGCCAGGACGGGAGGATCCTAGGGCGCCTGGTTTACATGGGGGGCTTTGGGGGGACATGTACAGAGGCAGAAATATGCACAAGTGGGTGATGCTGTGACAGGGGACCGCCATTTTAAAAAATATATACATCTTCAGAAGCCATTCCAGCCACATTACCATTATTAGAAAATAAAGCAGTCTTTCCACACAGTGCTCTTCTTTGGTGCTGTCCGTGGGCGTGGGCCTTGGGCCCTTCTGTCTTCGTGTCACAGGCTGGTGGCCCTCCCCTGCCTCCTCTATTGCACGGGTGTCGGGGGAGTCTGTGGGGAAGGGGGTCTCAGCTCCATTGTGGCCTGCCATGGCCTCCTGCCCTGCCCTGGTCGTGGGAGTCTCTTACTTGGCCCAAGTGTGACCTAGGGACATACCCGGGTGCAAAGATCGGGCTGACACACCACAAGTTTCCATGTGGCAAAGCCAGTCTGGAAGCTTCAGAAAGGATGGGGAAGAGGCCCAACAAAGCCCAGCCATTACCACCTTCTCCGTGAGTGGGTTTTATGTTTTATTTCTTGGTTCAAGTGACCTGTATCGGGAGGGTACAGCTGAGAGGGGCTGTTTGCTCATTACAGATTTCCCAGACAGCAGATTTGGGGCAACCTGGAGCTCCATTCTATAGGGGGAGGACCTCTTAAATGCTCCTTGCTCCATCTCCCACTGGGCCAGCCCCTTCCCTGGAGAGGGCCCCCATCTGGCCAGGCTTCCGGCTAAGACGCTGGCCTTGGACTTCTTTGCTGAATGGCCAGCGGATCCACCTGGCCCATGCCGGGGCAACCCATGGGTGGGCATCCCACCGTTGCTGGTGTGCGCCCTGTTGGGATGGGGGTTTTAGGCACCGAGCCCTCAGGACGGCCACCCCTCCTTGCTAGAGGGGCTCTATGTGGGGCGCTGGTGTGTAGGCACTCACCTCCCCCACCCCAGCCAGGCCTGTGCTTTCCCTAGAAAAGGCCACAGCAGGTGCCAGCTGTGCACCAGACTGGGGTCCTCACGCTGGGCCAAGAGGTGGCCCTGCACAGCAAGTGTGCCTGGCAGGGAGATGTCGCCCTCTGCCCACTGCCCCAACACACAGCATGGCGAGAGGCTGGGGGACCCTGCAGAGCATGCCCTGGGGCCTCTCGCAGCAGCACTCCCCCAGCTCAGATCCCAACACGCAGCCTCTAATGTTGTGCTAGATGTGGATTTAGCCTGTGTTCTTTGATGCCCTTGCCTTGTCCACCTAAATCCGGGAGGAAGGGGCTGCATGGGGAATAGCAACTGGGATCCCAGTTCCAGCGCCAGCTCAAGCGCTCAGACCCAATTCCCCAGGGACACACGCTGCTGTTCTGGGCAGGGGGTGAGGGCTGTAGGAATCCTTATTCGACGTGGGACTCCATCTGAGGCACCCCACCCTCCTGTCTGAGATGGCCCAGCATGCCCCAGCCTGGGAGTTCGGCCCCGATCCCTGGGGCAAAACCAGGGACTGAGCAGCAGCTGTGATGGAGCAGCTGCAGAAAAGGCACCAGGTTCCCGGTGTCCCAGGACCTGGGGAGATCTGCTGCTTCTCCCGGGGAGGGAGGTGGGCCAGGAAGGGTGGCCTGGGCGTGGCCTGGGGGTGCTGCTCTGATCCCTACTGGAAGTGGCAGCTCCACTTTGGAAGGTACACTTTTTATCACAGTCTGATACCCCCTCATGCCCGGGAGATCCTCTAAGCTGCCCTCCGCCGGCTTCCCCTTGACTAGGTGAAGTCACATCATGGCCACCCACAGAACAGGGTGATCCCTGTCCTCATTTGCTCAGGGCTGAAGGGATCCAACTTTCAGTGTTGAAACCAGGAGAGTCCTGGGCACACAGTGATAGTTGGTCACCCTTCACAGCGGCCGGGAGGACAGCTCCATGTGTCCAGGGGAACTGCACCACGGCTCCTGGTCCACTGTGGCAGGGGGCAGCCCCTCCTGTGGGCCTGGCATGCCAACCCTGTGGCACTATGCTGAGTGTGGGGGTGGGGGGAGTCAGGCAGTGTCCAGGCCCTACCCCGGAGCCCTGCCCCTAAGGTATCGTCTGGGCCTTTCTGTGTTTGACCGAAATTGGTGTGGCCTCTCCCCAGCCTGCCCTGACTCTCCCAGGGCTGAACCAGCCCAGGGTGCCCTCCAGGGGGCTGGCTCCTGACTCCCCACAGGCCCGCTGGTCTGGACCTGCCCTTCGGGGAGGGGAGGCAGAAGGCAGGACAGAGTCTGGGCAGTGCGGTGTGGACCCTGCTCTCCGCACTCCGGTGTTCCTGTCTGCAGGCCCTAGAGTCACTGAGGCTGGCTGAGCCCATGGGGGGTTGAGCTCTGAGGTAGGGTCAGGAAGGAGCAGGGGACTCCTGGGGGAGGGCGGCTTGGGGGCTTGGCGTGGCGGTGACAGGCAGGTGGCATGCCCCGATGGAATCATGGGGCAAGCAGGTGCCGCTGCTCTCCCTGGGTGTGCCCGGGTTGGAGGCTGAGTGTGGGGCGCCAGGAGGAAGGACAGAGGACGGGGGGAGGATGGCAGAAGGATGGAGGGGGGAGGATGAAGGAAGGTGAAGGATGGGTGGAGGATGATGGATGGATGGAAGACAGACAGAGGATGGAGAAGGGGCGGAGGGTGGAGGGAGAATGGAAGGAGGAGGAAATGGATAGAGAAGGGGTAGAGGATAGAGCAAAGATGGAAGAAGAGTGGAGGAGGATAAGAATGGATGGAGGAGGGAGGAGGGAGGAGGCATGGGAGGTGGGCCCCAGAGGACCTCAGGGCAGGCAGGGCCTCTGGGAGAAGAAGGCTGCTATCCCCTGAGCGCCTGCTCTCTGCGCAGGGCACCCTCGGGGCGCCCAGCCTGACCTGCCGGGGTTCTGGAGGCCAAGCCCTGCCCACCCAGGCCATGGATGAGAGGGGCGGGGAAGCTGGGGAGTTGAGACACGCGCACAGCCTCTTGGTGGTTTGGTGGAGGGGCGCCTGCTCTGGTGGTCTCCAGACCTCAGGGAAGTCAGCCCCAGCCCAGGCCTCAGCGCTGCCCACGGAGGAGAAACAGACCCCGGAAAAAGTCGGTGACACACGAGCCCCGCGGCCCCACCCTCCCAAGCCCACCCTGCCTGCCCGCCTGCCCGCTGGGCCCGCCGCTCCAGAAGTCTGCACGGCCGGAGGGCAGGAGGCCAGAAGCCCTTCCTTGGCATCAGCTCAGAGCCTCAATACAGGGTTTGGAGGCGCAGGCTGGTGGCTGCTGCGGGCTCTGCCGGGTCCGCAGGCGTCCGTTGATGGCGGGCGCGGGTCCGCCTGCCGGCTGTCAGACCTTGGCCTCCAGCATCTCCAGGAAGAGTTTGTGCATGGGCACCTTGCCCTGCAGCTTGACGCTGTAGAAGTGCTGCACCGCCTTGGCGGCCGTCTGTCGCAGCAGGGGCAGCGTCAGCAGCAGCTTGCCGGTCCTCCGCGGCTCCTCGTGGCGCTGGCTCAGCTCGTAGTCCTGCAGCGCCTCGTGCAGCAGGTCCTGCAGCTTCTGGACGGCCTCCAGGTCCTCGATGTACATGGAATCTGCAGGCACAAGGGCGGGCATTAGCAGGCCAGCGAGGGGGCTGCCTGGCGGTGGCAGGGCCATCCAGGGATCCAGTCAGGGCTGCCTGCAAAACCTTCACTTCATCACCGCTGTAATCCCAGTGCTTTGGGAGGCTGAGGCAAGAAGATCGCTTGAGGCCAGGAGTTCAAGTCCAGCCTGGGCAACAGAGCGAGACCTTGTCTCTACAAAAAAATATAAAAAATTAGCTGGAGGTTGTGGTGCACTCCTATAGTCCCAGCTACTCTGGAAACTGAGGCAGAAGGATCACCTGTGCCCAGGAAGTTGAGGGTGCAGTGAGCTATGATCATGCCACTGCGCTTTAGCCTGGGCGACAGAGTGAGATCCTGTTTAAAAATAAAACAAACAGAAAAGACCCCTCACTTCACAGAGAGGCAGACCAAGGCTCAGAGAGGTCAAGCGGCCAGTCTGCGGTCACAGACACTGACAACAGCACTGCAGGCTCAGACCCAGGGAGAGATGACATCTCTGGAGGACATTTCTCAAGAGGCCACCAGGAGGTGACAGCAGACAGCTCAGAGGGCCTGAACCAGGGCAGACCTGTTGGGTGCCTTGAAGTGCCGGGAACCAGACTGGCAGAGTGGGAATCCTGTGTCCGTCACTTGCTCACTGTGTGGCGTTAGGCAAGTTGTCTCACTTCTCTGTGCCTCATTTTCCTCACTTGTGAAATGGGATAATAGTCATACCTACCTCAAGGGTTTAAGGAGTGCACACAGGTCAAGGGTTTAGAACAACACTTGTCACAGTGAGGCACCGGGTGGCGGCAATCCTCCCCTCCTCACCACCACTGCTATCCTGATCACTGTCATTACGACATGGCTATTACACGACTGCTACTATGACAGGGCTATTACTATTACTCTGGCATTACTATTGCTATTACCCCCACCACTGCTGCTGCTACCAGGCACCAGCTCAAGTCTTCAGGGCAAAACTTAGCCTCACAATTCTGGAACAGAACACAGATTATAGGCACTTAGAGAGGCTGAGCTCGGAGTCTGGGTGCCCTGCTCTGTCTGGTGAGAGGCATGGAGCACAGTGATGGAGAGAGCTATTACGAGTCCTCTAAAGTCTTGGGGAGAGCTTTGAATTTAGGCCATGAACCCCAATCCAGCAGCATGGGGCGGTGTGTGCCGATGGCCAGGCTGCGGGGTGGGGAGAGGGCGCGGTCTGGTCAAGGCACGCACGCCACCAACCCTTGTAAGCACCTAGTGAATGTCAGCTAGTGTCACCATGATTGTGGGGGACCCAGGCTGGGGCGAGGACCCTTCCTTGCAGAGCTGGGGTGATACTGCCCCACGCCCGGGACTATTCCACACTTTTCCTCTCCCGCCAGCAAGGCAGAGCATCCCTCCTGGCCACGGGAGGCAGAGAGCAGTTCCCCTCTTGGACTGGGCCACTCACAGAGTGCGTACTTGAAACAGCCGGGCCTGGTCACCCAGTCTTTCTGACACTGACCCCCGCCTGCTCCCCCTCCCACCCTCTCCACCTCCCCCCACTCTCCCCAAGGAGGCCAAAATTGGCAGCAGCCTTCGATCAAAAGCGAAATAAAATAACACTGCAAGATTAATTTCTTCACGATCCATCAGTGGGTCTGTATTGATGGCATTGATAAACTGTTAATTACAAAATCAATGGCTATGAATTTTTTCCTGTGTCAGGGAGTCCTGGGGATGGCTGGAATGTGGGTGACAGTGGCCGGTGGACTCCCAGGGGACCGTGGGATGGGGTCACAGTTGGCCTCTGATGTGCCTCACCCTTCTGCCTAGTGTCAGGCCCCAAGCCCACACCTTGAGCCTTGGCGACCACGGCAGCTCTTGGGGCTGCCCCAGGACTCCCTCAGTGGTCTCCTGGTCTGTCCCTCCTCCAGCCAACACACTCCCTCCAATGCCTGGGGATTCTCCTCCCTCGGGCCTGGGACAGGTTACCCCCTCCCCCTTCCTGCCTGGCTCCCTGTACGGACCCCACTACCCTCCAATCCCTGTAAAGCCCTCAAGTTTCTGGTCCAGTCCTCAGCAGCTCTTCTAGCCTTGCCCTCAAACTGGCCTGCTCTGCGTGGAGCTGAGTACACCCCTATAAATGCTCACTCTCCCTCTTCCAATCCCACGGAATCGCCCCCTGCTTGAAGACCTCGCTGAGATTCTGCAGCCCCAAACAGTCGTTTTTCCTTCCTTGAACCCTTTACAGGAACCTCCCTCAGGCCGTGGGTCACAGCTCTCTTTCTGGTCATGTCCAACTTCAAGTTTTCCATCTGTTTGTTTTTTGAGTCGGGGTCTCACTCTGTTGCTCAGTCTGGAGTGCAGTGGCATGATCATGGCTTGCCGTAGCCGCAACCTCTTGGGCTCAGGTGATCTTCCCACCACAGTCTTCTGAGTGGCTGGGAATTCAGGCGTGCGCCACCAAACCTGGTTAATTTTTGTATTTTTTGTAGAGACCAGGTCTCGCTGTGTTGCCTAGGCTGGTCTAGAACCCCTGGGCTCAGACCTCCTTCCACCTCGGCCTCCCAAAGTGCTGGGGTTACAGGCATGAGCCACCACGACCAGCCCACGTTCATGTTGTATCTCTCCCAGGGGCTGGGATTACACCCAACCAGATCTTCATCCCTAGGCCACTCAACAATTTTATTTTCCTTAGGGTTCGTTGCTGAAGAGCCAAACAGAAACACACCAAGCTGGGAGGTGCCTGTGCCAGGCACAGTGCCCCAGGTCTTTGTGCGTCACTGCACATTTTTCTCACAATGAGCTGTTAGACTCTGTATTTTACAGATGAGGAAACAGGCTCAGAGAGGTTAGGTTAACTTGCTTGACACTCAGCAAGTAGGTAGCAGAGGCAGGATTAGAACCCAGGTCTCACTAACATTGAAGTACATGCACTTTGCAGAACTTCTGAAGTACCATGCTGCTCTGCTGGGCACAGTGGCTCATGCCTGTGGTCCCAGCTACCCAGGAGGCTGAGATAGGAGCATCGCTTGTGGCATTGCCTGGGCAGCATATCAAGACCCTGTCTCTACCAAGAAATCGAAATAAAATAATAAACCTGTGTTGCTTCAAGTGTGGAACACAGATTGGTTCCCGCCTGCCCTGGTGGTTACGGGGCTGTAAGAAGACAATGAGAGTGTTTAGAAACTGCACAGCAAAGTGACAGATGATTTGTACTTATGTTTGTGGTCCTACTTTAAAAACTGGGCTTGTGCTTTGCACAACTGGTTTTTTTGTTTCATTTTTCTAGTAGTTCATTTGTGTTGTATTTTACAAAATGATCAGTCTGTAATGGATCAAGGAATTTAAATGAGAAACTCGTCTTTCCTCGCAGGCACTTGGAAAAGCATGGCTGCAAGCCATTACCTTCAAGACACAAAGAGAAAAGCCTGCATTCTGAGCAGCTGCTTGTGCCTTGCGCTTCAGTCGGTAGCTCGAGGAAGGACCACCCCCCCACCTTCCCCCACTTTCCCCCACCCCCAGGCCCAGCAAGGCCTGAGGTTCTCTGGAACAGGCAGTGTGTGGCCTCTCCTGGAGGTCAGCCAGGGCCTGGCGCACACAAGCTCCTGCTCCACCTCAAGCCTCTCAGACTGGGCGTCCAATGCAGGACAGCCTCAGAGGCCACTCGATCCACAGGACCCAGTGTGCACCCAGGAAAAGCGTGATGCCAGCAGAGGTTCCTGATGGGGTCACGTCACCAACCACCATGGGTTCTCAGGTGCTGTGTGTGTGCCCATGAGTGTGCATGTGTGTGGGAGTGTGTAGGCATGGTTGTGCGTGCATGTGTGTGCGTGTTGGTCCATGTGAGATCAAGGCAAGAGCAGCTCAAAGCTTTAGGCTGGTGCTGGGGACAAGAGGGAGGAGACAGAGGCGTGGCCTCCTTCCTTCTCACCGGGCTGGAGTTGAGCCCGGAGAGCTCAGGTTGGAGCCCGACCTCCATGGCGGCTATTCCTCCCTCCCTGCCTTTAAACAGACATTTCCTCTGCGTTCATGGCCTTTGCTCTCCACCACCTGGAGAACTCCAGACTCCCTGCAAAAGCTGAGATGGTGACTTCCTCTGAACAAGCAAAGCCCGGGGTAACGCCATCCTGTATGACACGCCATGATGGAGACATGTTACTGTGCATTTTCAAAACCCACAGAACAGCACAACATCAAGCACCAACCCCAACGGTGAGTGCGGGCTTTAGTTAATAATCACGTATCACTAACGCTCACTAGCCACAACACTCGCCACACTAATGCAAGATGTTAATGAGAGATGTTCATAAGAGACCAGCTCGGGCGACATAGCAAGACCTCATCTCTACAAAAATAAAAGACTAGCCGGGCATGGGGGCATGTGCCTGTAGTACTGACTACTCGGCAGGCTGAGTTGGAAGGATTGCTTGAGCCCAGAAGGTCGAGGCTGCAGTGAGCCGTGATCATGCCACTGTACCCAGTGAGCCTGGGTGACAAAGTGAGACCCTGATTTAAAAAAGGGGGGTGGGGGAAGGGATTTGAACTTAAAAGAACCGCTTCCTTCTCAGTGTTAGGTCAGGGTGCCAAGAGGTGGGGCCTGAGATAGAGGTTTAGGTGCAGGGATCTGTGGAAGGGAGGAGAGGAAGCACAGGGCAGGAGTAAGCCAGGCAAGGATGGGCCTGAGCTCCAGTCCAACCCCACACAGAACTCTGGCCCAGCCTTCTGGTCCCCTGGTGAATCTGCCAACAGTCCACAGTGTCAAGGGAGGGGATACAACCCTCTGGGCAAGGCAACAGTGTGGGGTGGGGGAGGAGTCTGGGGAAGAGGGGAGCTACGAGCTGTTGGCAGCTGGGGGATGGGTGCTGTAACCCGGTAAAAGTGCCTGAGCGGGGCATCAAGCAGGTGCCGTGAAGGCATATGCTTGGGTGAACAAATGTCCCGGGTTGTCAGGGACTGAGGGGGTTTCCTGGGATGTGGGAGTCTCAGTAAAAGCTAGACAGGGTTGAGCAAACCAGTCAGTGGCCCTGTGCATCCTGTCTTCCTCTGGGAACCCCCACCCCATGCAAAGAACTTCGTTTCCTCTAACGTGAATAATAATTACAATAATTCACATTTATTGACTATTTCCTCTAGGCCAGGCCAGGCTCTAGGCTAAGGGCTTTATCTTTGGTCAATCTTTAATACTCACAAAAGTGCTTGGAAGAGGTGCTCGGACTATCCCCACTAAACGCACATGAATGCTGAGTTGCCCAAGGTCACACTGCTAGTAAGTGCCAGAGCTAGGATTTGAACTTGGGTCCTCCTGACCCAGACCTGAGTGTTAACCCTGCCACTGGCTGCTCTGGGACAGGATTGTGTGTAAGATTTCCGCCATCTACTCTCTGTAGGGCAGGGACCCCGCGCTCCTCCCCCACCTCCCACATACCCAGCACTGTTCCTACACAGCAGGAAGCTCTCCAAGTGTAGACGCTGGTTACGTTCAAGTTCATTCGCTGGCCCAATGCCAAGCCCCTCTTCCTAGATGATCTAGCCAGAAGCTGGTAGATGCTACAGAAATGGAGTGAGTCATGTTTTTTTCAACACCAGGCTAAGCCAGTCAGCTGGGAAGGTTTTATGCTCCTGTGCTCGGACAATTTGATTGAATGATTCCGGGACTGGGTATAAGCTCAGGTGGATTTTGGAATCAACTGACTTTGGCTTGGCTCCTAACTCTGATACTTTTTAACCGTGTGACCCTGGACAACTCTATCTATCTTTCCAGATCTTGGTTTCCACATTTGTAATATGGGGTTACAGTAGTAAAAACTTTGCTCTTGGGATGTTTGCAAAAATCAAATAAATTCATAGCTAATTTAAGAAGTTGAGGCTAGGTGCGGTGGCTCATGCCTGTAATCCCAGCACTTTGGGAGGTCGAAGTGGGGAGGACTGCTTGAGTGCAAGACTTTGAGACCAGCCTGGACAACAAAACAAGAGGCTGTCTCTGCAAAAAATAAAAAATAAAAAAATTAGCCAGGCATGGGGGCACACACCTGTTGTCCTACCTACTTGGGAGGCTCATGTGGGAGGATTGCTGGAGCCTAGGTGTCTGAGACTGCAGTGAGCAATGATGGCCCCACTGCACTTTAGCCTGGGTGACAGAGCAAGGCCTTGTCTCAAAGTAAAATAAAATATAAAAAAAATAAAATAAGCAAGTTGAGCCCTCATTATATACTAGGCACGTTGTCAGTGTAATATAATTCTGTACAAATCAACCTTCAGTGGTCTTATAAAGGGACTGTTCATTATCCCCCTTTTACTGACAAAGAAACTGAGGCACAGAGTGACGCTGATTGGCTAAGTAGAAGCAGGGCTTGTCCCTTAGCACCCTGGCTCCAGAACGTGTGTTCTCAACTGGTGTGTGGGCTGGATGTCAGGGGTCGGGCCCCAGCATGGTCTCCCTAACGGCCAGCCACCCCCGCACGGTCGCCCATCAGTCATCTCCACCACCCCCCACCACCTCCCCCGGCAGCTGGCCCTGCCCACAGGCCCCGGAGCCACGCCCGCCAGGCTCCCACCGCCAGCAGCCGCCCCCTCCAGGCTCCACGCCACCCTTACCGGAGTTGGCCAGGGCCAGGGCCTTGAGCGTCACGAACTCCTCCTTCTCCACCTTGAGCTTCTTGTAGCGGCGCACGAGCTGCAGGATGGCGCGGTAGAGCTCCAGCAGCCCCGCCAGGCGGGAGTGCTCCTCGTCCATGATGTAGTCCTCGGCGTACACCAGCTTGTCGTCGTAGGGCAGCGAGCGATACACGATGCCCAGGATGAGGATCTCCATCCAGGCACTCTGCAATAGGCTCATCTGGTCCCCCAGTGAGAGGTTCGAGAAGCCTGCAGGAACAGGGGTGCGGGGGCAGCCGCCAGTCAGGGGCCGGTCCAGGGGCCTCCCTGGACCTCCCTGGAGGCCGGGGTTGGGGGAGGTGACATGACCGTGTCCCTGGCACCCCCGGGGCCTGCCTGGCGGCCCTCCCTAGGAAGCTGCTGGACTCACTGCCCGCTTGGTGAATGAGTCAGACACGGAATTCATGGAAAAACCTTATGTAACAGGAGCTCGGTCAATGTTGACGGTTGCTAATATCATGATTACTGGTAGCTCTCTGGTATTTCCCAAATGTCTGTAGAGGCTTGTTGATTAATTCAACGCATTTGTAGTTTAAGGAGTTATTGAATTTGCAGCAGAATCAGGGCTTCTTCCACACTGGGGAGTTTCTGGGACCCTCTCAAACAAGGGAGGCTTCGGTGTTTTAAAATGACATCTGATCCTTGACGCAGTTTCAGTTGCACGGAGACCCACTGGCCCCACCAGGAACAAGGGTGCAGCTATCAAAGTCACAAGGGAAGGCATCAGTGGTCACAGCCTGGGGCTGCTGAGAGATCAAGGACCCAGGGGCAAGGGCACCATCTCCCAGGCAGCCTGGGCACGGGGGTCAGAGCCCTGCTGCCCAGACCATCACTCTTCACCTGACGATGGCCCGGCGGTCCTGTTCTGGGAGCCTGGAATCCCTGGTCTCCCCCTCCCTGCTAGCGAGGAGGCTGACTCCACAGTGAAAGAAGGTTGGACACAGAGAAGGCTCCAGAACTGTGACACTGTCTTCTCCAAGGTGCTCCTGAGACTGCCAGGCTTGTATCCAGATTTCCCGTTACCGGCTGAAGGTTGACCCTGTGAGAGCCATGCAGTTCTCCAAACCTCAACCTCCTCATCTATGAAATGGGTATAACTGTAGGGCCTGCTTCAGAGTGTCGCTGGGAAATCTAAATGAGACAATGATTCTAAAATAAAGTATTTAGTAAACTCTTGTTATCACTACTGAGATGAAACCTTCACTTGCAAAACAAGGGTAGTATACTGGAATTGCATCATACATGCATGTAAAGCAAACAAAGTAAACGAACAACCTGATTTATGAGAGAGAGAAAGAGGAGAGAAACAGAGGAGAGACAGAGAGAGAGAAGGAGAGAGGAGAGAGAGACAGAAAGAGAAGGGGAGAGAGAATTCAGAGAGAGAGAAAGAGAGAGGGAGAGGAGAGGAAGAGAGAGAGGAAAGAGAGAACAGAAGGAGAGTGAAGAGAGACAGAGGAGAGACAGAGAGAGAGAAAAGAGGAGAGAGAAGAGAGAAAAGGGCAGAGAGAAAGAGAGAAGAGAGACAGAGAGAGAGAGAGGGAGACAGAAAGGACCGAGAGGCAGAGAGAGGAGAGAGAGACAAAAGAGACAGGAGAGATAGGGAGGGAGAGAGACAGAGAGACAGAAAGAAAGGGGAGAGAGAGAGGGAAGAGAGTAGGGGAGATGAGCAAGCTGACTGATTCACACTGAACACAAGGCAGGAACTTCGCCAGGGACTCAACGGGACATCAGTGCCAGGTCCCAACACAGACTTGCTGGATTCACTAAGGAAGAACATCCACACAGCTGTTTGCCCTGTGCACTGGGGCAGCTGGGATGAGCGCCTTCTCAGGAGTCACTGCGCCTCTGGCGGGCATTGTATTTCCTCTGCCGCCCTAGACCATGCCCTGCCCGGAAGTGCCCCGAGGTAGGGTGCTGGGGACAGGAAAGAAGACGCATGAAGAGTGCCTGCACTTCTTTCAGTCCAGCGTGGCACACCCTCGCCAGGGTGCTGTGACAGTGGTGGCTGTTTCTTTCTTCTTAGCCTCACCCTGTGGGGCTTGACTGGAGGCCTGGGTGGTCCTCAGCTCCGAGCCCGGTCCTCTCTCTGGATCTCGTGGTCTCGTGGTCTGCACCACTCCCTGGCCTTGAATGCCCACTCCCTCGTGGTCTTCTGCCTGGTGCGTGGCTGTTCAACTTTAGGGGGCACTCCCGGGGCTGAGGTCCCCCAATCGGCAGGTCGCCCTCACCTGAGTTCTATCATCACAGTTCCCAGCCCAAGCTGTGCACCCTGGGCTTGGATCACCACCCGGCAGGCGGGATTCATGGATGATCAACGAGAGAGCGGGGCGATTGTCGAGCCACATGGGGGCGCTCTGACTGGTGCAACTTCCCAGGGGAGGCCGCCAGAGGGGTCAGGTGTGTGTGTGGCATCCGGACCCCTGCATGGGAGAGGGCGTGTGGCTGCCAGCGGTAGCCGGGGAGCTGGGAGGTAATACAAGATAGATAGAAATGGACATCCAATTTCCCTTATCAGGTCCTGAGTAGGAGAGAGGCCCTGGGCAACATTAATTAACAGATACCAATCAGTCACACGGGAGAGAGTGGGGGGTGCTGGACAGCACCGGGCGGGGGTCTGAAAGCAGAAAGACTGGGAGGGAGGTGGAGGCGGAGGGCAGGGGAGACATTAACAGACAACCGAGTTGGGAGGGGGCAGAGGGGGAAGGAGAGGTCAGGATTGGGCTTTGAGGCCAGCCGTGCAGCACAGCCATTGGAAGGATGCTCCTAGCTCCCAACAAGCAGTCCTGAGCAACTACTAAGGGCCAGGCCTGCACAGGGCACTGGGGACCGAAGGGTGGGCTCCCACCAGACCAGCTCCTGCCTTCGAGGCTCACAGCAAAGGGAACACACATAAGTCAGCTGAACCAGAAGAAGAGCTGGAGAATGGAGGGTCTGAGGATATGCAGCAGAGGACATGGCTTTGTGGGGGGTGGGGGGAATTGCTGAACTCTGGAGGGTGGCGAGGGCATCTCTGAGAGGCACACACCCGGTGCGCCTGGATGCATGCAGAGGAGAGGATGGCATGCACGTGACCTCCCCACCCCCAGCTGGCAGGACGTGTGCCCAGGCTCTTGGTGAGACCCTCCGAGCTCTGGACATAAGCTCTAGTGCAACTGCCTGTCTGGGAGGAGGCAGGGTCAGGCTTGCCCTTTGGTGGTGGGAGGGAGGGGTCGGTGGCATGGAGGGTTTGTACTACCCTCAGAGTCCGTCCCCACACCTCCCTGGTGGGCTGGTTTGAGTCCTGGACTTGGCCCCTGGCTGCTCTCTTCCTCCTTGTGTCTCCAAAAGCCCTGCAAACAGCCTTGAAAATCTAGACAGACACTCCCACGCCCTGAACAGCACACATAGGTGGCTTCATGCTGTGCAAGGAGGGAGGGATATATCTATCCATTGTTTGTCCGTTTTTCAAAGACAAGGTCTTACTGTGTCACCCAGGCTGGATTGCAGTGGCACGATCATGGCTCACTAAAGCCTCTAACTTCTGGGCTCAAGTGATCCTCCCACCTCAGCCTCCTTAGTAGCTAGAACTACAGGCAAGCGCCGCCATGCCCAGCTGACTTTTTTATTTTTCGTAGAGATAGGGTCTTGCTATGTTGCCCAGGTTGATATCTATTAAATTTAAAATCGTTCAAATCTTTTCTAATATTTGAAAAAAGAAACACTAGAAGGAAAAATGAGTAAGAAAAACAGTTCCCTCCAGGAGACAGAAGAGGGAGGGGCAGGGATGGAGGTGAGACATCTGTGTATACATTTTGGTCTAGTTTCAGCATTTGAACCCTGTTGGTGTTTAAGATGTTCAAAAACAAAATAGATTATATAGTTAAAACAAAAGACATCCTCCCTTCAACCTAGCAATTCCTCACTGCCAAGAATTCTTCCTAGAAAGAAAAACATGCATAAAGGCACACAACAAATGTGCAAGGGTGTTCCTTAGATCACCGTTAGAAAGGACTCAAGCCGGGCTCGGTGGCTCAGCCTGTAATCCCATGCCTTTGGGAGGCCGAGGTGAGTGGATTGCCTGAGCCCGCGGGTTCGAGGCCCACCCGGGCAACTTGGCGAGACCTCATCTCTACAATAAATCAAAAAATCAGCCGGGCGTGGTAGCTCACGCCTGCAGTTCCAGCTACTCGGAAGGCTGGAAGGATCGCCAGAGCCCAGCAGGTCGAGGCTGCGGCAGGCAGGAGCGCGCCACTGCCCTCCAGCCTGGGTGACAGAGTGAGACTCCAACTCAAAAAAAAAAAAAGAAATGACTCAAAACAGTAAACAACCTGAATATAACTAATACAATACATATATTCCATATATTCTGGGGGTGGGGGATTGTTTTGTTGTTGTTGTTGTTTTTTGAGTCAGGGTCTCACCCTGTCAGCCAGAGTGCAATAGTGGTTTGGCATGATCATGGCTCATGCCATGGGACTACAGGTGTGTGTTACCACGCCTGGCTAATTTTTTGTATTTTTTGTAGAGAAGAGGTCTCATTATGCTGCCCAGGCTGGTCTTGAACTCCTGGCTCAAGCAATCTGCCTGCCTTAGTCTCCCAAAGTGTTGGGATTACAGGCATGAGCCATAGCAGCCGACCGTAATACATATATTCTATAAATAATTTTCAGTTCAGTAAATAGCACATTAGAAGCTTCTAGAAAGAATGAGGCAGAACTCTGTGTGGATGTGGAAAGATACCCAAGGATACCAGAGCCGGACTGTCTGCCAGATTCCTAGCACTGCTACTCACTAACTGGGACTATGAGCAAGTCCACTTTTCGGTGTCTCAGTTTCCTCACCTGTAAACTTGGAATCCTAGTAACACTCCCTCATGGGGTGTGTGGAAATTGACGACGTAGAACACTCACAGCCTTGCTCAGCCCAGATCAGTGCTGCTGTTTTATATACTTAAACTGAACAATCGGGTGTAAAGCAGAGGACCCTTGGCAGGGAAGAACACCCCCTATGCACCCCCACCCCCACACAGTGGTTGCTCATGCCCAGGAAATTCCCAGAAGGAAGCACGGGATGAGGGATTTGGAACTCTTGCCTTTTTAGGCAGGGTCTGGCTCTGTCTCCCAGGCTGGCGCCATCATAACTCATTGCAGCCTCTAACTCCTGGACTCCATCGATTCTCCCACCTTAACCTCTGAGTACCTGGGACTACAGGTGCAGCACCACACCTGACTAACTAAAAGCAAATTTGGTGGGGGGGGGGTCCTAACTATGTTGCCCAGGGTGGTCTCGAACTCCTGGCCTCAAGTAAGCCTTCCATCTCAACCCTCAAAGTGCTTGGATTACAGGCGTGAGCTTCCACGACTCAGTCAGATTGGGAACTCTTAATTTCCAACCATCTCTCACATCTGATATCTTTACTAGAAGCACAGATTGTTTTATTTAAAACCCAAACAAAAGCCAGGCTCGGTGACTCAGCCTGTAATCCCGCGCCTTTGGGAGGCTGAGGTGAGTGGATTGCCTGAGCCCACGGGGTTCGAGACCCGCCTGGGCAGCGAGACCTCATCTCTACAATAAATCAAAAAATCAGCTGGGCGTGGTAGCACGCGCCTGTAGTTCCAGCTACTTGGAAGGCTAAAGCGGAAGGATTGCCAGAGCCCAGCAGGTCGAGGCTACGGTGGCCGGGAGCGGCCACTGCACTCCAGTCTGGGCGACAGAGTGAGACTCCAACTCAAAAAGAACAAAAAACCCAAACAAAAGAGCCCAAGCTCTCCTCCCAGCCCTTCAGTAAAGGACTCTACTCCTGGTTTCTGCACTGGGCTTCTCATCAAGCAATTAGCAATTCTGGGGAAAAAAGGCCCCTGGAGGAGAGCTGCTGGGAGGGGCTGAGCATGGCTGTCCCGGTTTGGGCTGACCCCAGGGCACTGCCTCTCAAGGCTCGGGCCTGCCCAGATGACTGGTGGCTGCCTGGTGCCTGGCTCCCAGGCTACGTGGAAGCTCTGCTGTCCTGAGAAAATGGCTTCATCTAATAACATGCAGGCTCTTCCCAAGCCCCATCTCCCCCCGCCCCGCCACCCCATGATTGGGCACCACAAGATCCTAGAATTAAAAAAAAAAAGAAAAGTACATAATTTGTGGCAAGTGGAGTTCATAATCTGTTAATTTATGACCGTTTCTGTCGACCTGGAGGGCCATTAGCAGAAGTAATAAAGGGAGATGTAATTATGGGATCTGGGGGCACTTCAGACACAGCTGCTGTCACTCGGCAGCTCATAATTCATGAGCCAGACGGCAGCTACCTGGGAGCAGGGCCGTGAGGGACCTTCCAGAGGATGCCTCCAGGGAGTCCCTGCACACGGGCCTGGGCCAGGCTGAGTGCGGGGATGCCCCACGCAGGCAGGAAGGCTGCAGGCCACTGGGTGGTCCCCTGCCTGCTAAAGGCTGCGGGATCTTGCTGGCATCTCTGGCCCCCAGGGAGTAAGAGGTGGGTACTCTGAAGACCTGGGCCCGACCTCTGGACAGCCATCATGTGGACAGCTCGATCCCGCACCTTTGGGAGGCTGAGGTCAGAGGATTGCTTGAAACCAGGAGTTCTAGATCAGCCTGGGCAACATAGCATGGCCTCATCTCGACAAAAAAAAATAAATAAAAAATAAGCCTGGCATGGTGCTCTGTACCTATAGTCCCAGTTACCTGGGAGTCTAAGGCATAAGGATCATCTGAGCCCAAGAGGTAGAGACTGTAGTGTCCTGTGAGCCTGCCACTGCACTCCAGCCTGAGCAACAGAGTGAGACTTTGACTAAAAAAATAAAATAGCCGGGCTCAGTGGCTCAGCCTGTAATCCCACGCTTAGGGAGGCCGAGGTGAGTGAATTGCCTGAGCCTGTGGGTTGGAGACCCGCCTGGACAACTTGGTGAGACCTCATTTCTACAATAAATCAAAAAATGAGCAGGACGTGGTAGCGCGCGCCTGTAGTTCCAGTTACTGGAAGGCTGAGGCGGAAGGATCGCTGGAGCCCAGCAGGTCGAGGCTGCGGTGGCCGGGAGCGGCCACTGCGCTCCAGTCTGGGCGATAGTGAGACTCCAACTCAAAAAAAAAAAAGGGAAAGCCAACTCTGGGGTCAGGCAGCAGCAGACTGACTCTTGAGCAATGGCTGAGATTCTGGCCAATCCCAATCCGTCCTGGGTCCCCTTGGAACTCAGCCTTGCTCCCAACGGGATCCTCAGAGTGAAATGAATGCCTTTTCTCAGCCACAGCCCCTAGCAGGAGACTTTACATGTACCGACTGTTCAACACGGGCATCCAAAGGCAGTGTGACCTGCCCTCCATGTGCCAGGCTCAGAGACAGGAAGCTGGGTCTAAGGACAGCGGCTCGGGTTCCCCAGAGCTCTGCTCCTGGGCAGTCTGAGCGACTGGTTCCTCTTTCTTTCTTTCCAAGACCCAGAATGGATGGGAGTCAACACAGGCCCTGGAGCTCTCCCTCCCTCCCTCTCTCCCTACCTCTCCCGCCCTTTCTCCCTCCCACTCTCTCTCCTCCTCCCTCCTCCCTCTGTCCCTCTCTCCCACCTCCCTCTCTCTCACTTTCTCTCCCCTCTCCCACTTTCCCTCTCCCTCCCTCCCTCCCTCTCTCTCTCTCTCTCTCTCTCTCTCTCTCTCTCTCTAAGGGCTAGTGAGCCGTCTTCAGATGCATTTTCTACCTAATCTGAGATGAGATTAACTTGATTAGTTTAAAAATATCAGGCAGTTGATGTGTCACTGCCCCTAATATGAGGTTTACATGCAGTGGCAGAAGACTCCACTAATTGATTTTACCTTAAACACTGGAAGGTCATGCCCAAAGAATTCAGCATGCAGATTTATGCAAAGCAGGAAAATTAGCATGTGAGATGGACATCTGTGCTCCTATTTTCATTTTATGTTTTTAAACAAAAAGAATTCAGCTGGGCAGTGGCTCATGCCTGTGATTCTAGCACTTTGGAAGGTGAAAGGATTGCCTGAGCCCGCGGGTTCAAGACCAGCCCAGGTGGTGAGACCTCATCTCTACAATAAATCAAAAAAATTAGCTAGGCATGGTGGCCCTTGCCTATGGCTCCAGCTACTTGGAAGGCTGAGGCAGAAGGATCGCCTGAGTCCAGCAGGTAGACGCTGTGACGGCCGTGAGCATGCTACTCCACTCCAGCCTGGGTGACAGAGTGAGACACCGACTCAAAAAAAACAAAAAAAGAACTCAGCTTTGGACCAGGAGAAATGAAGACATGAAAGGAGGGCTTTTCTAACTATGAGCGACCAAGGCAGGCCATGTGTGGTGGGGATCTTGGCCCTTTACCCAGTGTTCACTGAGCAGTTCGCCTCCTCCCAGCAGCCGGCCAGGAGGCTCTCTTGGGATTCCCATTTTACAGACAAGAACACTGACATGCAGAAGAATAAACTATCTCACCCAAGGCCAGTTGGGACCGAGCCAGGATGGAAGCCCAGGCCATCTGACTTGGAAGTCTAGGCCCGATCACCCACTCTGTCCTAACCCTGGCCCACTCTTGAGCACAGATGGCACACAGAGCTGGCGGCAGAAAGGCACAGGGACAGATGGCACAGGGACACTCCGAGGTGTGGCAGGAGTGTGTGGTGGGAGAAGGAAGCAGTGACCCAGGGGACCACCAGGCGCCACTCCTGAGCCACTACTGGGCTGCAGTGTCTGCTCAACCTGGCACAGGAGTATGGGGTGGGGTGGGGCAGCTGTACCCAGTTTGTCCCTGGGTCAGTGGAGCAATCCAGGCTGAGGTGTCTTAAGCAGTGGCCTGACCCCACATCTGTGCTGAACCAGCACTGGGCAGATTCAAAAACTACTGAGTGTGTAATCCCCGAGAGGCTGAGCTCCTTAGTGAGGGCGCACCAGCCCAGATCCCTGGCCAGGGTACCCAGGGCCATAGGAAGTCCCCACAGAGGCAATTCTGGGCCTCTTGCCAGCTAGGTGACCACTGGTAGCACCTCCAGACCCTGTGATCTCTCTGCGCCCCACCCCCGGGAAGCCCCAGGAAGCCCCAGAAGGCCCTTCGAGGTCTCACACGGGAGGGAGGACTAGTTCACATCCTTGGTCTACTGTGGGCGCCGGCATCTGAAGTCCAGGACACCTTTGCTCTCATCTCGTATGCTGCACTCATCTTCAGAGACAAAAACGGGTTCTACAGACAGGAAGCTGAACTGTGTCCGACCATGGCAGGTCAGGACCCAAAGGACACCAGGAAGTCTCAACCATACCACAAGCCAGTGAGTTAGAGCCTCACAGGAACTGAGGAGTCAGCTGCACAGAGAAAGGCCCCAGTATGTGTGAGATGGAGAGTGTGTGGTGCCAGTGTCTACAAATAAAAATTAAAAAATCAGGCCAGGCGCAGTGGCTCATGCCTATAATCCCAGCACTTTGGGAGGCCAAGGTGGGAGAACTGATTGAGTCCAGTAGCTTGAGACCAGCCTGGGCAACGTAGCAAGACCTCATCTCTACAAAAAGCCAACAAAATAATTAGCCTGGCACCGTGGTGCAACACCTTTAGTTCCAGCTACTTGGAAGGATGAGGTGGAAAAATCGCCCGAGCCCAGGTGGCCAAGGCTGTGGTGATCCGCGATGATCGTGTCACCGCACTCCAGCCTGGGCGAGAGAGTAAGACTCTGACTCAAGATTAAATTAAATTAAATTAGAATTAAAAATCAGTTCCACTATTTGCCCAGACCAAGAGAGACTAAAAGTGGGGATGGGGTCCCCACTGAGGCAGGGGAAGTCCACGCAGCCAGAAACACATGACACACACTTGCCACGCTGGAAATGCCCTTAAAATCATAGAATCCAAGTCAAGAGACAGGGCCTCCTGGAGATCAGACACTGACGCCAGTGTGTTCTGGACACCGCACCGTGTGCTCACCTCCAGGATCTTGCTTCAGCCTCACGTCAAAGCCCACACAGGGTCCGTTCGACAGAGGTCAAAGCCCACATGGGGCACTCCTGCATTCCCACTGTATGGGGGTCAGGCGACCCACCCAGGGTTACTTAGCTGGTGACTGGGAGACCCAGACCTGGAGTCCCTACCTGATACTTAAGCCCATGCTCTGCACTGCTCCACCAGGAAGAAAGAGAGCCTGTTTCCTGGGTCTACAGGAAAACCCCACTCTTTGTCCTTTGGGGCCCAAGGAAATCACTCTTCCAATATTATACCAATTAAGGATCCAATCAAAGCCCTGCCTAGAATAATGGGTTCTGAAGAGTCCCCCACAGTGCGTCATCACCACTGGGCCTTCTGAACACCTGCTCTGCTCCAATCCCACCAGGGAGAGGAGGAGCCCAGGGAGACAGGCTTGCCAAGATGTATAGGCCTCCCAGGGACAGGCTCTGTGCGTCAGAGCCACAGCCACGGCAGCCCATGGGGACATCCGCTGAGAATCCCAGCCACACCCTCCCCCCTGGTCCCACAGGCTGACCTGGGATGTGCTTGGCCCAGCCGATGATGACCACAAGCTCCCGGTCTGCCAGGTCACAGAGAGTGGTCAAGGCCTTGATGTCTCCTTCGGGCATCCCAGGGGGAGGCATGGCGTAGAGCTTGTCCGGCTCGGCCACCAGTAGGTATGAGACAATCTTGGTCACTGCAACGACCAAAGAGGGAGAGGTGAATGCCTGGGAGAATGGGGAAAGGGTCGGTCGGAGGCCAGGAAGGCCAATGCAGTTGGCTTCTCCTTGCCATTCTGAGTCCACAAGGTTGGGGGTCACGGTGACATGAGCTGTTGAGAAACAGTACTCTGAGGGGGGCTGCCTGGTGAGTCCTCCCAAGAGGACCTGCAGAGCCACTCTGGCGTGGGGGGTGGAGGAGGGGGGATGCTCAGGAGTAGGGGCCGTGGCTTTCTGGGACCACCCTTCCCTGGAGCCACATTCCATGCCAGCCCACACGGAAAGGCCTTTTGAACGAAGTCTGAAGTATCTGACACAGATGCCAGGCACTGATGTCCTCGCCCCAGGATCCGCACTGTCTCCTATGACCCCATGGTGGAAGATGGCCTTTCCCCCCAGGGATGGCAGATGCTCCGAGAACAGATGCTGGTGAGAGGGGTGTGGCCTGCCCTGGTACTCACATGGCTTCTTAGCAGGTGGGGAAATCTGTAAGCTCAGGTAGGGGCTGCTGTCCGAGTCCAGCCGTCGCTTGTATTTCTGGCGGCCTCCGCGTACTCGGTCAAGGCGCACGCCTGTGGGGGGAAGGGAGAGACTCTCGGGAGCTGCTCGATGTCCACGCCACCCAGGATGCCAGCACTGGCTCTGGAACTTCATGACCGGTGAAGCCCTTCAAGGCCATGCCCAGGCGACCTTTCGCAGCTGCCCCAAGGCCAGCCCAAGACCAGCTGGACAATCCCATAACCAGTGTCTACCAGTGACGGCGCATCCCTGTGGCCCTGGCCTGGGCCTGCCTCTCTGGACTCAGCTTCCTCCTGAAATCCGCCCCCGGAAACCCCAGCCTGAGTCTTCGTATCTCCCAAAGGGAAAACACAACAAAGCCACTCCATCGGGTGCCAGGGAAGAAAAGCCACGTTGTGTCAGTTCTGCTTTGAATTCAGGGAGGGTGGAGGTAACATGCCAAGACAGGAGCAGAGTCCCTGTCACCCGCAGGCACAAGGATTTCCCTCCCAAATCTCCATACGAGCAGCATCCGGGTGGGCGCTCGGTATACATGTCCATTTCTGGACCTCACCCCTGTGGCTCTAGGATAGAGGTCCAGAAATCTGTCTTTCGTGCAAGTCCCAAGGGATGGGGGATGTGGTGGTCCTGGTCACCCCTGGAAAATCAAAGCCTGGAAACATCTCAGCAACACATGCAAAAGCAGTGGTGGCGGTTCCGCGTTGATACTCATTTCCAGGAGTAAGAGCCTGTCCCAGAGATCCGTTGCTGTCACTGTGTCCCTACTGCCCTCCAGAAGCTCCTGCTGTCAGGCTGGGTGTGGTGGCTCATGCCTGTAGTCCCAGCACTTTGGGACGACGAGATGGAAGGATTGCCTGAGCCCAGGGGTTCGAGACCAGCCTAGGCAACTTGGTGAGACCTCGTATCTATAATAAATCAAAAGATTAGCCAGGTATGATGGCGCATGCCTATAGTCCCAGCTACTCGGAAGGCTGAGGCGGAAGGATCGCCTGAGCACAGCAGGTCAAGGCCGCGGTGGTCGTGAACATGCCATTGCACTTCAGCCTGGGTGAAAGAGTGAGGTTCTGACTCAAAAAAAAGAAAAAGAAAAAGCTCCTGCTGTCTAGACAGACAGTGGGTACCATGAGACACCCCCTACCAGCAGGTCACAGGCACAGGTCCTTGGGTGGGCTTCTTGCCCAGGGGCAGGCAGCCCACACTGGCCACCAACCCACGTGGCCTGGCCCACAACACTGGAAGGACCCACAAACTGGTTCCAAAGATGAACAAGCACAGAAAGCCCAGACAGCAGGCGCCCCACGTGTGGCACTGGAGCCCTGCAGGGCCTCGAGCCCCCTCTTGCTACAGTGCTCAAGGCCAGCCACAGACAAGGCCCCTTCTTGGACTCCTTCACTTGAGCTCACTGAGCAGCTCTTTTTACCTGACCGTGAAATGGGCATCAGGCACAGACACTGGAGTCCTCAGAGAAGAAAGCATGCTGCCGCCACAGCCTCGGAGGCACCAGGCCAACATCAACATCTGCTCTTTTCCCCAAAGGCAAAGCACATCACCCTCACAGAGTCCCCGTCAGTTGACCTTCAGAACCCTGGCCTTCCCTTTTCCAGTAGACTCCAGCCCTTCCTAGATCCGGGAAGAGATGATAAAACCTATGAGGGAGACCCCAAAAAACCCAGAATTATCCTCTGGAGGGCGAACCCCTTGTAGTTCAGGCTTCCCCAGCTAGGTGAATGTTCTAGGAACCCATCGGCATCAGTGTGCGAGCCAGCGTGGTTGCGGGAGGCTGCATTCAGCTCAATGAATATTTTTGGAGACTCTTTCAATATGTTTGCCCATTTCTTGATGGGTGATTTGCAAGCATACCTACCTACCCACACCAGGCTGAATGTTCTGCAGTTTTTGACCAAAAAAACGGCATGGCCCCTGTGCCCCACCCTCCCTATTCACCTTTTTTTTTGTTTCCCTGATAGAAAAAACTCCTCAAAGGGAAATGTTTGGCCAATGTGGAAGAGGTGAAAAACAAAAAACAAAAACAAAAAGAAAAAACCCAGCAGAAGCACTAAAAGGCATCAAAATGGACAAGTTCAAAAACCGTTGAGCAGTGGAAAATGCATCTCGATAGGTGTACTGCATCAAACAAAGAGTACTTTGAAAGTGTCTGAAGTTTAAACATGTAGGGATATACACAGTTTTTTGTAAGTAAATTCTGGGTGTTTTTGGATCCCCCTCAGAGTAGAAAAACCTGTCTCTTCCATCCTCCCAGCATGAGTATAGACAGCAGCCCCACCAGCCCGGGGCCTCACTCAGGAAGAGGCCAGAGGAGGCTGGGAACAACTGGAACTCAGTGGAACGATGACTGGGAGCCTGTTCAGGCTGGTGGTGGCTTTCTGGCTGTTTCTTTGTTAAGATGCACAGCTAGTAAATTTAAGTTCCAGGGCAGAGAAAGTCCGGAGAGCAACAAAACATTACTTCCTTTACTGAAGGAGTGGGGACAGTTCTTTTAAATGCAAATTGCGGGGTGGAGCATGGTGACTCAAGCCTGTAATCCCCACTTTGGGAGGCCAAGGCAAGAGGATTGTCTGAGTCCAGGGGTTCAAGACCAGCCTGGGCAACTTGGCAAGACCTTGTCGTCTCTAAAAAAAAATAAAAAAATAAAAAAATAAATAAATGCAAATTGCCCTAAAGGAAGCTTGGGACTCCGTGGCCATGATCCTGCCAGGTGTTTCCAGATAAGGATCCCAGCCCACAGCCTCTTCCTGGGGATAGGGGGTTGTTGCAAATTCACTATGCCTGCCAGTCACTGAGAGGATTGTGTCTTTGGGTCCAGTTACAACTCAACACTTTTTTTTTTTTTTGAGTTGGAGTCTCACTCTGTCACCCATACTGGAGTGCAGTGGCCGCTCCCGGCCACCGCAGCCTCGACTTGCTGGGCTCCAGCAATCCTTCCGCCTCAGCCTTCCAAGTAGCTGGAACTACAGGCACGCGCCACCACACCCGGCTAATTTTTTAATTATTGTGGAGATGAGGTCTCGCCAAGTTGTCCAGGTGGGTCTCGAACCCACGGGCTCAGGCAATTCACTCACCTCAGCCTCCCAAAGCGCGGGATTACAGGCTGAGCCACCGAGCCCGACTACAACTCAGCACTTTCATCAGCAACGTCCTCTGTAGCCAGCACTGCATGAACGTCTTTCTTGGAATGGCAATCTATTTAGCATTCCACCCTGGCTTCTTATTAAAGGTAATTCCCCAGGCTGGGCGCAGTGGCTCATGCCTATAATCCCAGCACTATGGGAGGCCAAGGCAGGAGGATTGCTTGAGTCCAAGAGTTCGAGACCAGAAACATAGTGAGACCGCGTCTCTATGAAATAAAAAAATTAGCCGGGGGTGGTGGTGCACACCTTGTAGTGCTGGCTACTGAGGAGGCTGAGGCAGAAGAACTGCCTGAGTCCAGGAAGTTGAGGCTGCAGGTAAGCCGTGATCAGTTTCTCCTTTCCCTGCCTTCTGGAGGTCAGGTATGGGCCTGTGTCAGACACAGCCGAGGGACCTTTGAATCAAGGCATGAAGACTGGAAGGGTAAGACTGTCAGTGTGGCAGCAGTACCCTCACCAGCAGGATTTGGGCCGCCCTGGCCAGACCATCTTGTGTTTCCTGCCCTTGGGCTCTCTGGGGCTTCTCCTAGCTCTTGTCTAGTTTCTAAGTGTGGCGCCTCCTGATGGGCTTCCAATATACTCCCCTCCTGGGCTGGCAAAGTGACTCATGCCTGTAATCCCAGCACTGTGGGAAGCCAAGGCAGGAAGGTCACTTGAGGCCAAGCGTTCAAGACCAGCCTGGGCAACATAGCAAGACCTTGTCTCTACAAAAAATGTTAAAAATTTAACCAAGCCTGGTGGTATGCGTGCGTTGTCCCAGATACTCGGGAGGTTAAGCGAGGTGGGAGCATTACTTGTGCCCAGGAGACCGAGGCTGCTCTGAGCTTTGATTGTACCACTGCACTCTAGCCTGGGCGAGAGTGAGATGATGAGGATGACAATGATGATGACGAAAATAGTAATAATAGTTTTGTAACTGACAACATCTGTTGTTGATTTCTCCAGGAGCAGCACGAGGGGAGGAGGAGGGGGACAGAGGAGGTGAGGGGAAGGAAGCATGCTAGGAACCAGTGTGCTCCTGAGGCTTAGCTCACTGAGGATGCCGGTGACAGTGCAGAACACGCCCCGCTCCTCCACCCGTCGCTAGCTTAAGCTTGCTTTGGCACCTCCTGCCTGCCTCCCTGGTCCAGTCTGAGCTGACTTGACGGCCACAGGGAACCCGGGACAAAGCAGCAGGCCCAGGCATCCCATCAGCAGGCACAGGGACAGAGAGGCTGGCCGGTGCGGGCAGGGCGGGCTCTGCACCTTCCTCCTCACAACCTCTCAGGACTTGTTGGACTTGTGCAGATCTCAGGCCTGGCCCACAGACTCAGAACCAGCATCCTCATGGGGCAACTTGCATGTGCGCCAAAGTGTCAGATGTGTCAACGTCACCAGGACTTCGGGACCACAAGGCCTCATCTTCGTGCCGGCGGGACCCTGACCTCCAGCTGCCCCCGCCACCCCCCGCCAAGCCCCTTCAGCGAGGTAGGAGGAACAGACACACCAACCCAGGGAGGATGGTCCTTCCCTAGAAGGTTTGCTGGGGTGATGTTCCCTGTTGAGAAGCATCTTCTGACCCCAATGCTGGACTCATCTACACAGAAGCCCCTGCCCACCCACGGCGCAAAGCCTGGGCTGGCCTCCACCAAGCTCTGTGGTCCCAGAATGCTGAGGAGACTGCAAACGACAATGCCCACTCCACTCCTGAAGGACAGTGAGAACCCCCTTCACTGCATGACGGGGTCTTACATGCTCTCTCCTCCCTAAGTCCAAGATAAGCCCCACCCCCACCCAACTGCCCTTGTCTCCTAGAACTGGGCCCTAGGGGCTCTCCCTTCCCACCCAGCTGGCCCCTACCCCCCAGCAGGTGCCAAGCAGAATGAGAAATGCTCAACCAAAATAATAGAGGCATCCACTCTCACAAGGCAAGAAGAGAGGCAGTGGCTGCCCTTGCCGACGCCACCATCTGGAGCCTTCTCTTGGGGGGTGTTCAGGAAGGACTGGATGGACACAGGAGTGGATACGCCTCTTGCTCCCCACCCCCATGCCAGGCTGGGTGTTTCCTCACAGGTTACTAAACACACTCGGTTTCCCCGGGTACCCCTCAAGGTCTGGCACTTCTCACAGTCCTGCTCCAGGGTCCATCGTGGTACATGGAATGTGCTTAGAAAATAGGGCTGGACCTGGTGGCTCATGCCTGTAATCCCAATAATTTGGGAGGCCAAGGCAGGAGGATCACTTGAGCCCAGGAGTTCAAGACCAGCCTAGGCAACATAGCAAGACACCATGTTTATTTCAAAAAGGAAGAAAGGAAGGAAGGAAGGAAAGAAGGAAGGAAATGGGAATGATTACTATTATTGTCATCATCCTTATTGTTACTTGTCCCTAGCATTGTGTACAAGTTTCTGGTAAATCACATTAATAATGACAATGATAACAGCATAATTTATGGAGAACTTTGTATGCATGTATTACCTACCTAATTCACAAAATACAAACACCTAGAGCAGGTCCCATCATCCTCAATTTACAAATAAGAAAAATGGAGGCTCGGAGCAATTCAGTGATTTGCCCAGTAAAAGCTCTTTGCCGTTGCAAGCCGTGACCTCCCCGGACACATCAAGTGTAAACTCTCCTCTCAATTTTCTCCTCCAGATCTTTATGGCACAGTGGTCAATGGCTTCGATCAATACATGTATCAATTATCAGGTTATTCCATTTTAAAAAGAAAAAAAGGCTGCCTGTCGGGTTGAATTATGTGCAAATGATATCTGGCAGAGCATCACCTCCCCTTGCTTCCGGGCTGCTCCAGCCCTTGGGACCCATGTCCAAGTCCCAGACCTCGCTCTGCCCCTGATGGGCCATGCATCCTTGGACAAACTGGCTCTCACATCCTCAGGTGCGGTGGGGGAGGCCAGAGTAAGACCAGAGTTTACTCGGTACACGGATGGCTACTGTGACAACTAGGGACTCAGCAGCAGAAAGATTCTTGGTGAATTGGAAAGCCGTCCCAGGAGGCCAGGTAGGGCTGTCTCCCCTGACCCCTGCCCACCGCCCCACGGCACCTGGGCATTGGCCTGACCCCTCACATGTCACCTCATGTATGTCTCCCTCCACACCCACTGGCTCTTCAGTTCAATGGGGTCTCAGAGGACAGGCCCCAGGTGTGCTGCCTTTCTTCCTCTCCCACTGCCCCACAGCCAGGCCTTGCTCATGCCCATTAGGGTGGGGTCCAGGATGCCTGGGCTGGGGAGGTGGAGCCCACCTAAATGAAGTGGCTTGTTCTTCTTGCCCACACTTCCCAAGGGCACTGATACCCTAGATTCCCTCTGCAAGGCCCACCCACATGTCCTCTGCTGAGAAGTGTCTCCCAGTGCCCTGGCAGAGCTGGCTGCACCCTCTGTTGGGTTCCCTCTGCTCCTTCTCCATCATAGCAATGACATGATCACTAGCGCTTCACAAGACGCCATACAACTGTCTCCCTGGGGACTGTGGACACCCCCTAGCTAAGGGCTTGCATTTATCTTTGTGGCCCACACTTGGCCCCCAGCCCATGGTAGGCATTCAGGTATCTGGTGAAATGATGTGTCATGTTCAAATGAAGCCCTTTAGACTTAGGAACCAGTCCAGACACAGTGGCTCATGTTTGTAATCCCAGTACTTGGGGAGGCTGAGGTGGGAGGATCACTTGAGCACAGGAGTTCCAGACCAGCCTGGGTTCAAGACTAGCCTAAGCACATAGCAAGGCCCTGTCTCTACAAAAAATAGGAAAAAGCCAGGCATGGTGGCTCATGCCTGTAATCCCAGCACTTTGGGAGGTGGAGGTAAGAGGACTGCCTGAGCCCAGGGGTTTTAGACCAACCTGGGCAACTTGATGAGACCTCATCTGTACAGTTAAGAAAAAAAATTAACCAGACAGGGTGGTACGTGCCTGTAGTTCAGCTACTCGGAAGGCTGAGGCAGGAGGATCACCTGAGCCCAGCAGAGGATGCCACTGCACTCCAGCCTGAACAACAGTGAGACTCCAAATCAAAAAAATATATGTAGGATACAAAAAATCTTGAGGCCTGTTTCTTCTCACGGCCTCCCTTTGTCCTGCCGGACTCTAAAGTCCACTCCCTGAAGGTAGCCTCTCTGCATGGAAGTTTCCCTTGTATTGAGCTGAATTCTGTGTCCTGATCACTTACGACCCTCTGTTCCCTGGACAAGGCAACACCCCGCCCCCTTCCATAAGACAATCCTTTGTGGGTTTGAACATTCCTGGCATCTCCTTCCATGGCCAAGCACCCTTTATTTTCCACATCTGCATAATGTTTTCAGGTCAGTCACCTCCTGTCTTCCACGCATTGGTCTTTATTGATGTGGTCTGCTCTGCACTGAGAACTGTTGGTTCCTCAAGGGCAGGTACGGTTGACAGACATGTGACTCCCTCTGCACCCTGCCTAAGTAGACATAGATCAACTGTGTTCAGACTTGTTACTGCCGATGTGCTTTGACCTCTTGGAGGAGCTGCTCACAATTTTAATTAACAAGAAGAAGCCCCTCCTCAGGAGATAATGGTATGGGCTGGGGCCTCACACTGCAAGCTACAAGATACGAGAAAGACCCCCAAAAACCCTGGAATTATCTTTGGAGGGTGGGCCCCTTGCAGTACAGGCTTCCCCTGCCACATAAGCATTCTAGGAACCCATCAGCATCCATGTACCAGCTAGCGTTGTAAGAGGCTGCGTTTGGCTTCGGTTAATTTTTTTCGTAGATTCTTTCAACACCTTTGCCCATTTCATGATGAGTGATTTATGAGCACACCTACCCACACAGCGCTGAGTGTTCAGTAGTATTTGACTCAGAAAGGCATGACCCCTGTGCCCCACCCTCCCTATTCACCTGATCTCACCTGAGCAACTTTTTTTTTGCTTCCCCAGATAAGAAAAGTCCTCAAAGGGAAACATTTTGCCAATGCAAAAGAGGGGAAACAAAAAAACGACGGAAACACTAAAAGGCATCAAAATGGATGAGTTCAAAAATTGTTTTGAGCAGTGAAACAAGTATCTCAATAGGTGTGATGCATCAAATGGACAGTACTGTGAAGGTGACTGAAGTTTAAATATGTTACAGTAAATACAGTTCTTTAAATAAGTAAATTCCAGGTATTTGCATGCCCCTCATACTGTATCATGAACCCTTTAAAAGTGGATCACCAGATGTGGAAAGCTGGGGCACACAGGCGGAATGGATGGAAATGGGTAGTAGCTGTCTACCCGTTTCCATCCATTCCCCTTCCTCCATGCCAACAGAACCAGATTTTGCTGGTGGATGCAATGTGCCTTCACTGGTCCCACCCACCTTGCTTCCCATCTCCCTGCTTCTCCAGTAGCTAGGACATGTGACCTGGCTGATGGACTGTAAGGGTATGTCCACCATGGGGCTTCTGGGAATGGTTTTGTTTTACTACTAAAAGGGTCGGACATGTTTGGTGCAGCTCTTGACTTGGAAGGTGAAGCCTAGAGTTGTGACAACTATCTTGCAACCATAAGGTAGTCCCCTAAGGATATGAAGAATAGAAAAGAAAGACAGACAGAGCTCCCACCCAAGATGTCACAGCTGAGGAACCTGCACAGGGGGGCAGTCACCCGTCTCCAGGCTTCTCGTGACATGAAAGAACCAACCACATTCACCCATTCTTAAGTCACCAGCCAGCAAATTATCTGTAACTTGCAGCAGAAAACTATTTTCAGGCTGAACATGGTGGTCTGTACCTGTAATCCCTTTGGGATTACACTTTAGGAGGCAAGATGATTGCTTGGGCCCAGGAATTCGAGACTAGCCTGGGCAACAAAGCAAGACCTCAACTCTGTAAAAAACAAGACAACAAATTAGCCAGGCACGGTGATGTATGCCTGTAGTCCTAGTTACTCAGGAGGCCTAGATGGATCACCTGAGCCCAAGAAGTCAGGGCTGCAGTGAGCCATGATCGTGCCACTGCATTCCAGCCTGGGCAACAGAGTCAGACTCCAACTCCAAAAAAAAAAAAAAGAAGAAGAAATTTTCACTGACTGATACATGAGGAATTACTTTTTAAACTAAAATACTGTGTCTTGCAAACACCAGCTGGGAGAGGAAAAAAAAAGACTTGAACTTGAAATGAGAGTTGCCTTATCGTTTATGTCCTTATACGAGTAAAATATCAAAGAAATAGACTCAGAAAGCACATGAAATACTAACTAACTTAAAATCACTGGGACCTAGAATCTATCATCATATGGATAATTTCTGAGTGTAAATAGATGGTAAAGATGCTCACTGGGAAAGTGTCACACATCTCCAAACGCAGCCTCTTACAACGCTAGCTGGTACATGGATGCTGATGGGTTCCTAGAATGCTTATGTGGCAGGGGAAGCCTGTACTGCAAGGGGCCCGCCCTCCAAAGATAATTCCAGGGTTTTTTGGGGGTCTTTCTCGTATCTACGGTCATGAAAACACAGCCTTTGTTCGCACCACTGTTCAGCACGGTTTGATCTCAACGTGTGCAGATCAACATTTTAATATTTCTAAGTGTTCCATGAACAACAACAACAAAAAGGACTGTTCTCACTGAAATACATAACCCTCTGCAGACGGAGTCCTTGAATTGAGCCCAGGACCAGACAGGGAGCCACCCGCTTCCTAATCAATTTGAAAACTCCCCTAAGTCTTACAGACACAAACACAAGCAGTTAGGGACAAGCACTGGCCTCGGAATCCAATCAGGACGCTCCTCCATGCTCCTCCTTGCTACCTGAGTGATCTTGAACAAGTTCCTCACCTCTGTGTACCTCAATTTCTTCATCTGTAAAATAGGAATAATGGTGTCCACCTTGTAGAGACAATAGTAACTCATTTAGTCCTCATGATGTGTTCTGTGTAAACACTGAAAATATTGCAGATGACACACAGTATGCGCTCAATACATGTCAATTAATATTATTGTTAAAAATACCTCACCCTTGCAGATTTTCTGGATCTTGATTGTACTGATGTCAACTTACTATATCATCATCCATATCCTGGTTGTGATTTTGTACCATAGTTTTTGTAAGACATTCCCATTGGGGATAAATGGGTGAAGGGTACATGGGATCTCTGTATCATCTCTTACGACTGCATGTGTCTACAACTATCTCAAGATAAAAAGTTTAGTTAAAAACTTTTTAAAAATACTGGTGGAAAAGTAAAATGGTATTGCCATTGTGATGGTTTCACAAAAAGCTACAGATTTACTACAGGATGCAGCAATTCTGCTCTTAGGTATATACCCCCACAACTCAAAAACAAGAAAGTGAACAGATGCTTGTAAGCCAGTGTCCACTGCAGCATTAGTTACAATAGTCAAAGGGCGGAGACAACCCAAGTGTCTGTCGATTCATGAATAGACATACAGAGTGGTATGTACCTACAAGGGAATATCATTTAGTCATAAAAAGGAATAACATTCTGATATAAGCTACAACATGGGTGAACCTTGAAAACACTATGTCAGATACAAAATAACAGATATTGTGTGATTCCACTGTTAGGCGTCCAGAGTAGGCGAATTCATAGGGATAGAAAGGAGGCTGCAGGTTGCTAGAAGCTGAGGGGGGTGCAGGTGGAGAGCTATTTTTTAATGGGTATAAAGTTTCCATTTGGGGTATCACCAAAAGGCTTTGGAAATAAATAGCGATTAGGTTGTATAACATTGTGAATGTGCTTAATGCCACTGAATTGTTCAATTCAAATTGTTTTTGCCACTATTAAAAAAATAATGTAATATAATAAATTCTATCAAAGTGTACACCTTAAATGGGTAAACTGTATCTTAATAAAACTGTTAAAAACTTTTTTAAAAAAACCTGGCCAGGCGCAGTGGCTCACGCCTGTAATCCCAACAATTTGGGAGGCAGAAGCAAGAGGACTGCCTGAGTCCAAGGGTTCCAGACCAGCCTGGACAACTTGGCAACATCTTGTCTCTACAATAAATAAAAAAATTAGCTGGGAATGGTGGTGCACACCATTCTGGGACCAGCTGTGGTCCCAGCTACTTGGAAAGCTGAAGTGGAAGGACCACCTAAGTGCAGCAGGTCAAGGCTGTGGTGGCTGTGAGCATTCCACTGTACTCCAGCCTGGGTGACAGTGAGACTCCAACTCAAATAAATAAATAAATAAAATAAAGTCAAAGTATAAATACTTAATCTTCTCAGGTCAGTGGAATTAACAACATAAAATATTGAAACACATAGCGGAATGCCTGGTATGCAGTAGGCATTCAATAGTATCCTCTTGCTGTTCACCTGCCTATTGAAGGTGGTAGTGCCCGGCTTAGACTGCTTTCATCATGGGAAGAGAGAGAAAAACAAACCCCCATGGTTCTAACTTCCATGGGTCAGAAGCATTAAACAAAAGCACTTCACAAAATGAGGGTTCAGAAAAGTTATATATTGTGCCCAGGGCCACACAGCCCCAGCCCTGGGATGCTTTGGAGTATGCCCACAGGGCTAATGGCTGCCTTTGTCCAACCTGAGGACAGAGGCTCCACCTTTAGCTGCAGTCGTGCCTGCTCCTACTGCCACCAACCTCAGCATCAGACTGGTGCCCTGGTGTCCATGTGGCCAGTGCCACTGTCCAGCTCAGGCCCCGGAAACAGCAGTATCAGGGGCATCCCAGGGCAGATGCTCCAGGGATCAGGGAGGCTCCCCAAACCTCTCAAGGCCATGCCCCACCTACTGGCCTCTCCAACCCCCTGCAGGCAGGACCGCGGGCCTAGAGCCGGCAGCCACCATGTCCAGGATCAGATGCCCACTTGCTGGCCTGATAAGATCAGGCTTCTGACGTTTTTCTTAATGGAAGTAAAATAATTCCTGCTTCCCTCTACCTCCCTCCTTTCTTCTCGTCTTCCCTCCCTAAGCTGGACGAGATCCCAGTCTTTCGGAAGTAAAAATAGCCAAGGGTGCAGGGGCTGAAGCAGGGGGGCCGGTTTAAGCTTCTTTCTTTTATGCCCAGCCACTAAAAATAGCCAGCAAAAGCCCCACAGAGCAAGCCTGCACCTGCCAAGACTGTCCCAGGCACCGCCCCCGCCCAGTTCCCTTCCCCGGGAAAGGTTCAGACAGGACAGGAGGGGGAGGCTTCTGAGCCAGTGTCCTTCCACGAGCCACTGTCCAGGCCTGAAGATAGGATGCCCGCTGACATGGCAAGGTTTTCAGGGTCAAGCCCCTTCTGTTCTCCTTATCCAGAACCCCCACCCCCCAAATTCCACATCCTTGGTGTCTCAGTGATAACAGCAGGTGCACATTTGTGCAGGCTTCAGCTTGCAAGGTGATTTCCTGCCCACACCTCATTTGAGCTGCGCACAGTGTTGGAGAGGGAGGATATACATGGTTATTATTAGTGTCCTGTGAAACTTGAGACTCAGAAAGGTCAGGTGACTTGCTCAGGGTCACACAGCCAGGAACAGTCAGAGGGAGGATCTGAACCTTGATTTGCAGAGCTCCAAGTCTATCTCCTTTGCCTTGAACTTGCAACCACCTGTCCTGCATAATCATCAGAAGCCCTAGAAAGCCCTTGAACAAGCCGGGCGCAGTGCTCACGCTTGTAATCCTAGCACTTTGGGAGGCGGAGGTGAGAGGATTGCCTGAGCTCAGTGGTTCAAGATCAGCCTGAGCAACATGGTGAGACCTTGTCTCTACAATAAATCATAAAATTAACCTGGTATGGTGGCACACACTTGTATTTCCAGCTACTTGGAAGGCTGAGGTGAAAGGATCACCTGAGCCCAGCAGGTAGAGGCTGCGGTGGCCGTGAGTATGTCACTGCACCCCATCCTGGGCGACAGAGTGAGACTTTGATTCAAAAAAAAAAAAAAAAAAGACAAAGGAAAAAGTAAAGAAAGTCCTTGAACAGCACAGACTTTGAAGACTTGCCACTTAGAGGTTCTGAGTCAGTGGGTCTGGGGAGATATCCAGAAATGGGTATTTTTTCAAAGCGCCTCTGGCTTTTTGGGTTTTTTTTGAGTTGAGATCTTACTCTATTGCCCAGGTTAGAGTGTAGTGACACACTCGTGGCTGACCTCAGCCTGAACTCCTGGGCTCAGGCGATCTTCCCATCTCAGCCTCCTTAGTAGCTTGGACTACAGTCATACACCACCAAATCTGGTTAATTTTTGTATTTTTTTATAGAGACAGGGTGTCTTACTATGCTGCCCAGGCTGATACCAAACTCCTGGCCTCAAGGAATCCTCCGGCTTTGGCCTCCCCAAATGCTGGAATTACAGGTGTGAGCCACTGCTTCTGGCCTCCTCTGGTAATTCTAATTATGTACCATGTCTGGGAACACTGCTAAACCTACTTTATTCAATCTTTTTACGTGACCAGTGTTCTTCCTGGAAGACCTTGGTAGACTCTGTCCATAATTTCCTCTCAACTACAGCTAACCCATCTCCAGAAGGTGATGTGGTTACCACACACTCCTGAGTACCCAGAAGTGGTATGGACAGCTGACAGGTGCCCCAGCCCACTGTGATGCCCTAAACTCGCAGCCACATCTCTTGTGCCTGGGCTCCCTCAGCCACCTCTCCTGCAGGGATTTCAGGGGTGACAGAAAAGCTCGTCTTGTTGCCTCAGACACAAATGCTTTTTGGGGTGGCCTCTCGCCCTGGTGACACAACATCGGCACAATGAGTGCCTCCGCCAAGGGACAGCATCTAATATCCTGGGGCTTTTGCCAGCTGCTCTGAGGCTCTGGGCCTCACTGTGGCAAACAGCAGCGAGTGGTGCTCCCCCAGCATTCTGCCTATTAATGAGGGGTCTGCTCCCATGCCACCCTCTTCCAGCACCTTCTCTCCACAGCACCTTCTCGCCACGGACCTCTAGACAAGCCCGAGCCACCGCCCCAAACTGCAAAGAAGTCTCCCAAACTGCATACCCGGCATGGAGGCACTGTTTCAGCCCTCTATCCCTTCCCTTTCTCTTCCTCCCTTTTCCTCTTTGAGAAAGGGCTCCAGGCTGGGCAACTGGCTGAGACAAACCTTTAGGTTGGAACAGGCTTCTTAGAAGGAATGTCTGCATAACCAAGGGACTAGATTCCACCCAGTTCTGTCATTTACTCACTGTGTGGCCTTGGGCAAATCACGAAATCTCAATTGACCAGATCAGGCCTGGCAAATACCTGCCACCCATGCCCCTGCCTTCAACTTCCTACTCTGTGCCAGACATTACCAATCCATCATGACACTCTTGCCTCTACTGATCACAGGTGCTGCCTAAGAAGCCTTCAGTCATGCACTCCAGGCAGCCACTGCCCACCCTGGAGCTGACAGCAGTTTCTCTTCCCGACACCTGAATTACAAACAACTGTATTAGAGGCAGCACGGGTAGGCAAACAAGCACATAAGTAAATAAGATAACTTCAGGTTGGGCGAGGTAGCTCACACCTATAATTCCAGCACTTTGGGAGGCCAAGGTGAGAGGATTGTCTGAGCCCAGGGGTTCAAGACCAGCCTGGGCAACTTGGCAAGACCTTGTCTCTACAATAAATTTTTTTAAAAAATTAGCTGGGTGTGGTGGCACGAGCCTGTGGTTCCAGCTACGTGGAAGGCTGGGACGAAAGGATCACCTGAGCCCAGCAGATCAAGGCTGCAGTGGCCATGAGCATACCACTGCACTCTAGCCTGGGTAACAAAGTGAGACTTCATCTCAAAAAATAAAAAAGTGATGACCATGGAGATGAGGAAAAGTAGGAGAATGTGAAATACACTTGGACACTGACTGTGGAAAGAGCCCTGGACGACAGGTAGGTTTCTCTTGAGCAGTGGGTGAACAGCAGCACCTTCCTGAGATGGAGAGAACCGGCAAGGGAGGAAGAGGAGGTCCACTCCTCTCTAGACATGCCTGATCTGTGGTGTCTCATGAGGGACCTCAGTAGAGATGCCAGCGGAGCAGCAAAGGCTAAAATATCTAGGGCAAGGCTGGGCAGAGGTCTACAAACGAAAGCCACCGGAATCTGGTCTTTGGAAGAAATTACCTGCAGGTTAAGGTGGAAGGGAGGGCTTGGATCTGAGACCCAGTGACTCCAAAATGTCAAGATCAGGAAGATGAAGAACTTGCCGAGGAGGCCGAGAAGCATGGTCAGTGAGGCGAGCAGGGAGCCAGGCCTGCATGGTGTCTAGGAGTCAAGAGCACAGGGTGCAGAGGACCGGCCAATTCCATCCAAGTTGCCGATTGTGAAGGGCAGATTAGAAAAACACCTTTACAACAGGTTAGGAAATTTTTTTCCTTTTTTTTTTTAGGGACAAGGTCTTGTTCTGTCGCCCAGGCTGGAGTGTCGTGGCACCATCAATTACAGCTCCAGCTCTGGGGATCAAGTGATCCTCCCATCTCAGCTCCCCAAAGTGCTGGGATTACAGGCATGAGCCACTCCACTTGGCTAATTTTTTTTATTTTTTGTAGAGACAGGGGTCTCACTGTATTGTCCAGGCTGGTCTTGAATTCCTGACCTCAAACCATCCTCCTGCCACAACCATCCAAAGCACTGGGATTACAGGCATGAGTCACCATGCCTGGCCTAGGACAAGATTTTTTAAATGATATGAAAATACAACCATACAAGCTGGGCGCAGTGGCTTATGCCTGTAATCCCAGCACTTTGGGAAGTGGAGGTGAGAGAATTGCCTGAGCCTGGGCAACATGGCAAGACCTCGTCTCCACAATAAATAAATAAATAATCCAGGCATGGTGGTGCACACCTGTGGTTCCAGCTACTTGGAAGGCTGAGGTAGGAAGATCATCTGAGTTCAGCAGGTCAAGGCTGTGGTGGTTATGAGCGTGCCACTGAACTCCAGACTGGGGGACAGAGTGACACTTGTACTCGAAAAAAAGAAAGCATAACCATAAAAGAAAAGATTGATGAATGAGTTGATTAGAATTACTAACTTCTATTCATTAAAAGGATCCCGTAAAGGGAAAGATGCCACAGAAAGAAAGATGTTTATAATACTAACAACAGAGAAAAGACTAATATAGATCAGAATATATAAGGAACTTCTGCAACCAGTAGCAAAATAAAGCAGAAAAAGAGGGGAAAGACTTGGACAACACCTGATCACTGACAAGGAATTTCCAGTAGTAATAAACACGTGAACTATGCTTATCTCACAGCTGAGAAATACACACTAAAGACATCAGAAAATACCACTTCACATACGCCAGCAAAAACTAAGATGTGTTGGTGAGGCAGTGAGCTACCAGGACATCTGAATCCAGGTGGTATCACCAGATGAAAAACAGCTCAGCCCCATCTCCCAAAACTGCAGACCCATCTACCGGACACTTCTGATATACCAGGCCCCCAGGGAACACACAGGCACAGCTGAGAAAAACACACACAGCATGGGGAAGAGCAGAAGCCTAACACCCAACTGCCCATCAACTGTCTAGAACCTCAACTCAACGCAATACCAAACGGACTTACCAGATAGCCACAGAGCGCATCACCCAACAACTGCAGACTATACATCCTGCCCGTCAGCACAGGGAACACGCTTCAAGATCGACCCCATTCTTGGGCATAAATCAAGCATAAACACATTTCAGAAGACTGAAATAATACCATGCGTCTTCTCAGATCACAGCGGAATGAAAATAAATATCAGCCGGGCTCATTGGCTCAGCCTGTAATCCCCTGTTTTGGGAGGCCGAGGTGAGTGAATTGCCTGAGCCCGCAGGTTCGAGACCCGCTTGGGCAACTTGGCAAGATCCTCATCTCTACAATAAATCAAAAAATGAGCCGGGTGTGGTAGCATGCACCTGTAGTTCCAGCTGCTTGGAAGGCTGAGGCGGAAGGATCTCTGGAGCCCAGCAGGTCGAGGCTGCAGTGGCCGGGAGCGGCCACTGCACTCCAGTCTGGGCGACAGAGTGAGACTCCAACTCAAAAAAAGAAAATAAATATCACCACCACAAGACCCTCTCCAGAAAAACACACAAAGACACGACCCTAAACTGTGGATCAGGAGACTTTAGCAGACCTGCATGAGGGGGTTGACAGCAGGAGGAGCAAACAGAGGTCCATGGTCAAGCCCAGCCCCTGCCCATTTTATCAGGACACAGCCCTGGGCGCTCGTTCTAGCAGCAGAGTTGGCAGAAATCCCTTGGCCCCCGAAGCCTACAACATTTACTCTCCAACATCTATGGCCCAGAAATGGGAACAGGTAGACGACAGACAGCACCAAACAGCAGGAAGATTTCACCTCAGAAATACTGACTAAAATAAACACGAGGCAGAAAAAATCATAGTATGGTTTCTTTTAACACTAGAAAACACTAAAAAACATGGTGTCACTAGAGATACAAATAGTTGGAAGAACTATATAGATAGAGGAAAAATAAAGGCTCACGCCTATAATCCCAGTGCTTTGAGAGACTGACGTAGGAAGATTGCTTGCAGCCAGGAGTTCAAAGCATGTCTGGGCAACCTCATCTCTACCAAAAAAAATGAAAAAAATTAGCTGAGTGTGGTTGTGAATGCCTGTTGTCTCAGCTACTCGGGAGGCTGACGTGGGAGGATCGCTCGAGCTCAGGAATTTAAGGCTGTGTAATGAGCTATGATGGCATCACTGCACTCCAGCCTGTGTAACAGAGTGAGACTCTGTTTCAAAATAAAATAAAAAGGCAAAGGAAAAATAAAGTGAAATCCAGGACAGTGGTGGCCTCTGAGGGTGGAGAACAAGGAATGAAATCAGGAAGGGTGTAGAAGGACGCTTGGAGGCAAAGGTGATTTTGTCTTACGCTGGGTGGAAGGTATCAGGATTCTTCCTACTTGACATGTTTTTGTCAAAAAAAAAAAAGTTTGTCCTAAAAAATATGTTTCCTCCCTCCATATCTACAGAGTTGCAGCTGGGTACATGGCATCCCAGCTAACAGCTATGGTTCCCAGACTCCCTTAAAGAGAGGTGTGGTCACGTGACTGGGTCCCACCCCTAGGCTGTGAATAGAAGACTGTTCGAGCCCTGCTTCTGGCCCTGCCTTCAGATGACCTGGCCAGACACGCCTCCATCCAGCGGTTATAGGATGAAAGAACCAGGGTCCACAGGTTAAAGCCACACGGTAAGGATGGCAGAGCTGCCTACCAGTCTGGGGTCGCCTGTGACCCCAGGGGTATCACACAAGAAAAGACAGAGGAGTAAACTCCTTCCTGTTTATGCTTCTGTGTTGTTTCTGTTTTGTTTTTTGAGAGAAAGCAAGGAAGTCTCTTTGTGATAGAGGCTTAGCCTTACCCTACCTAATATAATGTACTGTACATTTTTGTCTATTCCATGTTTACTGTTTCAAAAGTTTATTTTTTTTTAAAAATGGGTGAGGCTGGGCACAGTGGCTCATGCCTGTAGTTCCAGTTACTTGGAAGACTGAGGCAGAAGGATCGCCTGAGCCCGGCAAGTCGAGGCTGCGGTAGCTGTGAGCATGCCACCGCACTCCAGCCTGGGTGACAGAGTGAAACTCTTACTCAAAAAAAAAAAAAAAAAAAAAAAGATCTGGTAGTGCTGAGCATGGTAGCTCACACCTGTAATCCCAGCACTTTGGAAGATTGAAACAGGAGGATTGCTTGAGCCCAGGAGGTCAAGACCAGCCTGGGCAACATAGTGAGACCTTATCTCTAAAAAAATATTTAAAAAATTAAAAAAATTAGCCAGGTATGGTGGCACCTGGAAGGATCAGGAATGATTGCCTGAGCTCAGAAAGCTGAGGCTGTGGTAAGCCATGATTATGTCACTGTACTCCAGTTTGGGTAGCAGAGGGAGACCCCAACTCCAAAGAAAGAAAAAAAGAGGAAGGAAGGCAGGCAGGAAGGAGGAAGGGAGGGAGGAAGGAAGGGAGGGAGGGAGGAGGGAAGAAAGAACACAACCCAGTAGTGGGAGAGAGGGAGAGAGAGGAGAAAGAAGAAAGAACACGACCCCGTAGTGAGGTCATGACGAAGAATCTTGTGTTGCTGGAAGCAGAGAGGATACCACAGGTGTGAAGTACTTGATCAAGAGGAGGGGAGCTCAGAGCACAGGGGGCGGGACTGGCATTATTTTAGAAACAGAGTCTGGCTCTGTCACCCAGGCTGGAGTGCAGTAGTGCCATCAATCATAGCTCACTGTAGCCTCAAGCTCCTGGACTCAAGTGATCCTTCTGCCTCAGCCTCCTGAGTAGCTGGGACTACAGGTATGCACCATCACACCCAGGTAATTTTTAAATTTTTTGTACAGATGAGATCGTGCTATGCTGCCCAGGCTGGTCTCAAACTCCTGCCCTCAAGCAGTCCTCCCACCTTGACCTCCCAAAGTGCTGGGATTACAGGCATGAGCTACCACACCTGGCCCCGGACTGACATTTGTTAGAAGAGGAAACATCTCTAACACGAAGAAGGCAAAGGACAAAGACACCTAACTGGTTAAGTTCTGGATTCAAGAGTAGGAGGGTAAGAAATTTTCCGCCTGACTTTCTACTTTCTCAAGAAAATATAAAGCAAGACTCTTCGCAGCCAAAGAGTGAGGAAAGAGGCTGTGGGAGATTCTCACTGCCTGCTGGATCACCCAAGAAAACCCATTTAACACCGTGATGAAGAATCTCCCTCTCAAGCCAGCGGCCCCCTTCAGACCTCACAGTACAACCCCAGGGGCTCTCCTGAAGATCAGAAGCAGGACAAAACCGGGCACCGTGATTAGCCCCACTTCACAGAGGCAGAAAGGGAGGCTCACAGAGGTTGAGGAGTGGATAAGTGCTGAGGCTGAGGTTGTGCCGGGTCTATGTGACTGCTGAGCCTGGCATCTGAAAGCCCCCGGAGAAAAGAAGTGGCGATCAGGACAAACAAGTTCACCTCCTGCATCTTCAAGCAACACTCTGGTCGCTGCGGTGAGGGCCCGGAGGTACCAGGGCACATGGAAGATCTCATGAGCCGTCAGACGTGCGTGCATGTGTGCATGTTTCTGTGTGTGCATGTGTGCGTGCACATGCATGAGTGCATGTGTGCTCGTGTCCATGTACAAGTATGCATGTTTGTGTGTGTGCATGTGAGCATGCGTGCATCCACACATGCATGTGTGTGCATGTGCACACATGTGTGTGTATGCATGTGTGTGCAACACGTGTGGGGGCAGTGTGTGCAGAATGGAAAGGGCTTCCAGAGGGACACAAGCTTGCACTGAAGTTCTCAGACTGTGCTCTGATACTGTTCTCTGAAGTGGGGGAGTACGGGTTTGTTTCAAAACACTAACATATTTTGGAAAAGAAAAAGCATCTTTGAAAGCAAGCCATCTCTCATTCTCTTTCTTCATTCACGGGGCCAGGAGAGTGGTATTTCTGGCATGGACCAGAGGCAGAGCACTCTATAAATACAAAGCCATTAAATCCCATGCAGCGGGAACCTGATCAGGGCCTCCTTTTAATTTCCTGACATGAGCTGGCCACTAACCCAATTACCCAGAATCCCCGGAGGAGCCCTCCGCCTTTCCAACAAGCACAAAGAGAGGGAGAGCGAGTGGTATGGACGGCAGCCCAGCTCTCGCTGAAATCAAATATCTCTCAAAAAACACTTGGGGAAAGACGGGCGGGGGCTCAATGGGGGAGGCGGCAGAGGCCTGGGAGGCCAGCGGCTTGGGGGGCTAACAGGAGGAGGTGAAGTTTTTGCAGGGACAAGCAGTCTGGGGAGAGTCCTGAAGACTTGGGCAGCACCCTGCGAAGTGCAGACGGTTTTCCAGGTCTCTTCTGGACCGGGGACTGAGGCCTGTCACACCCCAGCCAGGCTGTGAGGCCCGGCCTCCAGGGGACCCGCCATCCTGACTCTGGAACCCACAGATGGGGCCAGCCCAAAACAGCACTGCCCTCTAAGGTTCCTACTAGCAAATCCAGGTGAGAGTCAGGGCAGCTGAACACCGGTTGGCCTCCAGATCCAAGGGGCAGGCTGCTGAAACGTGAGTGTAGACAACACCACTTTTGAATCAAACATGATGGCGTCTTAAAGCACCCAAGAGACCCCAAAGTGGACTTTGCCCAGGGAGCTGTCCCCTTGGATTCCCACCTTGATCTGGTGATGGGGAGCAGGTGACGAAATGGAAGCCCAAGGTGCACATGAGAAATAATATCATACAGCAAGAACATCTGGAAGGCAGGGGTGACACAGGCCGCCGGGTCCTTACTGGCTCAATTTTGTAAAGCCACTTCTCACTTTTCTCCCTGAAAACCCAGACTTCCCTTGTTTTTTTGAGTCAGAGTCTCGCCGTCGCCCAGGTTGGAGTGCAGTGGCACACTCACGGCCACTGCAGCCTCGACCTGCTGGGCTCAGGTGATCCTTCCACCTCAGTTCTTCCAAGGAGCTGGAACTACAGGTGTGTGCCACCACGCCCAACTAATCTTTCGATTTATTGTAGAGACGAGGTCTCGCCAAGTGGCCCAGGCTGGTCTCAAACCCCTGGGCTCAGGCATTCCTCTCGCCTCTGCCTCCCAAAGTGCTGGGATTACAGGCATGAGCCACCGCGCCTGGCTTTAAAACCCAGACTTTCATGCAGTGTGTTTGTGTAAAGCAGCACAGACCTTTGGGCCTTGCATACATCCTACAGTCTGCCACCCCCTCCCAAATAGGGATGGGCCCCCTGCTGTGAGAGGAATAAACTGAGTCCTAGAGCCCGCAGTGGGAGAAGGAGAGCCAGAGGAAGCCCTAAGCTGACCTCTTCCCTGGCAGTTGCTGGGCCTGCCAAGGCACAAAACAGTCTCTGATTATTTTACTTAAGAAAATGATAAAAGACCCCGAGAGCTGCTGGGTAGGGCGAATGTGGTGCTCAGATGTATGGGGAGGAGCAGAGGAGGTCCAGGGGGGTGGTAGGGGCATTCACGCTCTCTCCTTCCCAGCCTTCCCCAGGCTTTGGCCCCCAGCCCCCGACAACACAGGCCCGCTGTGGGGCCTGGAGGAGAGAAGCAGCCCTGGGAAGGCGAAGTGTGCCTCTGAGTAAAGTCAGTGTCTGAGGAAGACAGAGGAATCCAGGCTGGTCCTGGGAGCCGGGCCCTGCACCGAGCCAGGAGGGCCACCCTAACAAAGCCAGAGCTGTGGCTGCCAACAGCCCCGCCTGGCAGGGACCCAGGCCCTGAACGAGCTCCTCCCGGGGCCAGTCCCTGCAGAGCTCCAGATCCCAGGACCTCGCCAGGGCTTTGCGAGGGACATGGGTAGAACGAGCTGTCCTCTTTGTCCACACATGGAGCTTTTGTGTGTGTCCCCTTCTCCCCCACTTGGATTTAGACCTGCCAGCACTGGGGGGAATGGGGGAGGCGTGTTCTGGTGACCATCCCTTCCTCCTTCAGGCAAGGGTCTCTTCGGGCTCAGCATGTCGGCCCGGCTCTCGCCAATAGGCTGGGACACCCCAGTGCCACCTAAGTAGAGGCCATCGGCTAAAAGACTGTGGACAGCAGGAAGCAACACTGGGGCTCCATGTCCTCCCACGAGGCAGCATGGGCCTGAGACCCACATCCTCTCAGCAGCCCCGTGCCATCGCCTGGGACACACAGCATCTGTCTTGCTTCTCTTACGAGCACCAGGTCAGACGTCTGAGACGCTGCCATCAACCACTGAACACTTGACCTCCTCTGATATCAGTGCACTCCTCACCATCTCTCCCTTCCTGGGGGGTCACTGGGAAGTACCCCCACTCTCATTCCAACACTGGGTGGCCCCTAAAGACTGTTCGAAGAGGCAAGATGGCCCAGGGATTTCGAGGGCTGGCCCCCACCCCCAATATCCCTACCTATGCCATGGAGGCAGATCCAGCATGGAGCCCTAACCTATGCCATGGTGACAGTCACAGCATGAAGCCCTGACCTACGCCACAGGGGCAGACCCAGCATGGAGCTCCAGGCTCTGGGCCCAGCTCCTTTCAAATGAGCGTATGACTGGGGGTGAGAGCGTCCCCTCGCCCCAACTCCACAGGGCAGTTTTGTTGCCCTTACAATTTAGGGCTATCTGGGTACCAAGGAGACTTCCTGCTGCTCTGAGTTCCTGGGATGCTGTGAAGTAAGCAGAGAGGCTGCACCCCCACCCCAGAGAGTCGCTGGGTAGCTGGCCTCAAACCCCACAGCCCAGGGTGCTCACACCCAGCTCCCCAGGTCAAAGTGGACTTTAGGGGAATGAGTCTCTCAAAAGCTTAGAAAACTCAGGTTCCCGGAGTCACATGGAGAGGGATGTCAAGAGACCAGGGCTAAGGCATGCTTCTCTGGGCTTTTGCGCCTCAGTTCTCCCCATTCATAAACACTAAGGGGCTCTGAAGGAGAAGAAAGAACCTGGCCTAGGAGTCGGGGACCCGGGTCAGCCACTGATATGGGTCACACCCTATACCGGGCAACCCCAAAATCGTGTGGAGTCAGAATGAACCGACAGTCTTTAGCAGGCCTGATACAGCCTGTTTTCAACTCGGAAAGGGGGCTGTTTCATCAGCTGAGTCCCTAACAGAGCAGTTGGCCCATGTCTAAGAGCTGAATGGTCCTCTCCACTGCAAGGGGTTAAGAGAAACAGCAGATCATAAATGCACCTGAAACACCAGTGTGCTGTGTGGACACAAGGGCTGTCGAGGCCTGCTTCAAGCGCCTCCACCTGTTACAGGTACAGAGCTGAGGCAGACGGGGGACCTGGAGTGGAACTGGAACACGGCGCAGGAAGGTCCGAGTGGTCCCACGACAAAGCATCCTGCGTGTGGGCCCTCTTCCAGTCGCACTGGGAGGGGGCTGGGCAGTGCCCAGGGCTCCCCCACCCAGGCTGGGCTTCCTGATACCCACTCTCCAACCCTTGCTCTCCCAAAGAGGGTCGGCATTCCAGACCTGGTCCTCTTGGTCACCCCCTACACCTCTTTTCCCGCCTCCCCACACTTCTATAAGGATCCCAGGCCCAGAGCTTAAAAGCTGATCTGAAAGAATTTCCACCGGCTTCCCTTGGAGGCCAGAGAAAGTGAGAAAACCACATGCATGCGCACACGCAAACACGACGCATCCCCAGACGGTGCAGAATGAAGTGCTTCACTTTGGGCAGATCGGTATGGAACACTGAGGAAGAGGAGACTTAGCACAGCTGTCCCAATAAGGAGAGCCACGTGTCACTGTAAGCTTCCTAGCAGCCACATTAAAGAAGGTAAAAAGAAGCATGCGGTGTTAATTTCATAGGTTTTACCTCACCTAGCACACCCAGGACATTGCCCTTTCTGCACGCAATCAGATTTTTAGAATTGTCAGCACCAGGTCTCACACTGCCTTTGAGGGTCCTATGAAGTCCTGGCCTGTGTCTGACACTCAGAACAGTCTCAACTTGGACGTGTGCTCAGGACCCACACATGGCTCGTGGCTGCCACACCGGATGGGGCAGCTCGAGAGAAAGAGGCCACAAGGAGAGAAAGGAGAAGGAAGAGAGGACAGAGGGAGCAGGAGGGGAGCACTTCCAAGGCTGGTGCACCGCCCTGCCCACCTGCCCGAAGCAGAGGCCCTTTTCGCAGGTGAGGGTCCATTCCCCTTCTGGGCCTGACTTACTGTCTCTGCCCTTCTCACACTTCCCAGGCTGCAGGGTGGGCTCTCCCCCAAGGAGGGCCTTCCCAGAGCACCCAGCCAACCGTCGAGGACCCACGCGGGGTCAGGAGTCCCCAAAGATCCTACATGGAGCACTCCATGCCCTGCCTCCCTGGAGGAGGAGCACTGTGTGGATGGTGGCCGGAACGGGCAGGGGGTGAATGGGCCCAGGGTGGGGCTTTGCCCTGGGCCACATCCCGCAGAGCCCCCCCACCCCGCCTCAGTGGGGAGCGCTGGTCCGGAGCTGCCCACAGCCTCTTACCTTCCTTGAGCATGCCCACTTTGAGGCATTTCATGAAGCGGCAGGCCTGGCAGGACTTGCGCCTCCGCTTGGTGATCTCGCACTCGTTAGTGGCTGGGCAGCTGTACTCGATGTTCCCTGCAACCAGACACAGAGAGTGTTGCTAGGTGTCACCTGGGAGAGGCTGGGTGGGGATGGAGGAGCTGGACCTGCGACTGCTCCCGCCCTCAGGGTCCCACGGGACAGGGTGCTCACAGCACCCTGAGGTCAAGGCTGCAGTGGCCTGCACTCTAGCCTGGGCGACAGAGTGAGATTTCAACTCAGAAAATATATATATTTCTCACTCTTTCCACATGGAGACTCGTAGGCCTGGGTGGGCCAGGCAGCCCCTGGAGAAACACCCTCCAGAGCATGGTTACCCACAGTGCTTTGTTTTATTTTTCTTAAATTTCACATTGTCACCCAGGCTGGAGTGCAGTGATGCAATCATAGCTCACTGCAGCCTCAACCTCCTGAGCCCAAGGATTCTCCCATCTCAGCTTCTTGAGTAATTGGGACTATAGGCGTGCAATACCACGCCTGGTTAATTTTTTTTTTAATTATTTTTTGTAGAGACAGGACCTCTCTATACTGCCTAGGCTGGTCTTGAATCCCTGACCTCAAGTGATCCTCCTGCCTTGACCTCCCGAAGAGCTGGGATTACAAGTGTGAGCCACAACACCCGGCCTGTCACCCAGTATTGATGCCACCACTGGGCTGGGACATCAAAACTCACTGAGCTAGCGTTTTACCCCAGGAAGAGAACATCCCCTGTGCTGACCAGAACATCAATATGGCCCTCCTCTTGGAAACTCCGAGACTACAGGATCAAGGCCTGGAGTCTGCATCCCACGAGGGAGGCCCGGTCCACTAGCTCTGCTGACGTTGGGGGACCACGTCCCTCTCACTGAGTTCAAATTCCCTCATATAAAAACAGTGTGATACTAAACAAAGGATTGGATTAAGCTAGACCATGTAAGGAAAACTGCTTTAAAAATTGCAAAGGCCCAGCCTGGGGAACATGGCGAGACCTCGTCTATACAAAAAATAAAATTAGCCGGATGTGGCAGTGGTGTCTCTAGTCCCAGCTACTTGGGAGGCTGAGGCAGAAGTATCTCTGGAGCCAGGAGTTTGAGGCTGCAGTGAGCTATGATGGTGTCACTGCACTCCAGCCTAGGGACAGAGTGTGACCCTGTCTCTAAAAATAAAAATTGTAAAGCACTATTCGACGGGAGGTGGTCATCTTACAGGCACAGTTCACACGGAAGAGGGAATTCGTGATGAAATGTTCCAGGCTTCTCATAATGGCCACCATGAACCTGGCCTCAGGCTCCTGCAAGCCGGAAGCCCCATGAAGGCAAGAGCCTGTGCCATTCCCCAGTATCCAGCAGCCTCAGGACAGCCCCGCCACAGACGGCGAGAAGGACATGGTGAACGACTGGGCTACCAAGTCCCTCCTAGTGGCAATTCCACAAGCAGGTTCCAACCCCATCCCCATTCTGCAGATGAGAAGCCTGAGTTTTACCGGATCTTCTGTGCGGTGTAAGTCTACGGGTCTTATGTAGGTTGAACTGACCTGTAGTGCTCTGGGGAGACCTCTTTGTTTGGTGCTCTTCCTGGGAGGGTGGGCCGTCTTGTCAGGAGGGGCTGTGGCTACCTTTCTAATACAGACAGCTGCCCCGGGATTTAACAAGTACGCACTGAGCGCCTGTCCCAGCCTGGGGGCTGAAGGAGAGGTGATGGGGGAGAGGCGGTAGGGAAAGACCACTGGAGGCCACAGACGGAGGACGGCACGCCACAGTTCCTGCCCCAAAGTTAGTGAGGTCTGCCTGAGCCGAGGGTCTCACAGGAAGGAATTTAAATCAAAACACGCCTCTCCTCCTCACCCAGATGCACACCCACCTCCTGAGGGGCAGCGCCTGCCTGCCCTCTGACGCCTCCACACAGAACCCTGCCCCGTTGGAGGCATGATAGTGGAGATGGAAGGTGCACCTACTATGTGCAACATCTGCACCGCTCCCTCTGTCCCCACAGCCCCCTGAAGCAGGCACATCTGTGCCCCTTTCACAGACCAAGAAGCTGAGACCGGAGCGCTGACGCGAGTTCCCCAAAGCCACGCAGAGCCTGTGCCCCCCGGCGTCTCACAAGGTGCTTGGGAAATTGGGAGTGCCGCCCCCCAAGGAAGGCCCCTGTCGCCCACCCAGTAGCTGAGGTAGCCTGCAGGCCAGGAGAGGAGGAGGACCAGGGTGTCCTTGGGCTTCCCTGTGCTACAGCCACCCCACCCCATGTGGGATACCAAAAATTTTTTAAATAACTTTTTTTTTAACTATTATTTTGTTTTAGAGATAGAGTCTCACTCTGTTGCCCAGGCTGGACTTGAACTCCTGGCCTCAAGTGATCCTCCTGCCTTGGCCTCCTGAGTAGCTGGGACTATAGTGTGTGTGTCACCATGCCTGGTATATGGAGACCATTTTCTACAGGATTTTCTAGGAACAGGCATGAACCATGTTACCCCACTGACAAAGTGCCTCAAAGCAGCAAAATTATTCCAGGTGCCTAACTGCACAGAGCACTCCCAACAGCTGGAAGTGTTCTTACCCCCATGTCTAAGACATGTCAGATAGCTACAGGTGAGAGACCATGCCTCCTCTCTCTCTCTCTCCCCCTCAGTCACTCTCTCTCTGTCTCTCTGTCTCCATTTCTGTCTCCCTCTGTCTCTGTCTCTCTCTCTCCCTCTCTGTCTCTGCATCTCTTTGTCTCTCTATCTCCGTCTCTCTCTCTCCCCTTCTCTGTCTCTCTCCCACTCTGTCTCTGCATCTCTTTGTCTCTCTATCTCCGTCTCTCTCTCTCCCCTTCTCTGTCTCTCTCCCACTCTGTCTCTCTCTTCCTCTATCTCTGCCTGTCTCTCTCTTCCTCTCTGCCTGTTTCTGTCTCTCTCCTCCTCTCTGTCTCTCTCTTTCTCTGTGTCTCCCTCTTTCTCTGTCTCTCTGTCTCTGTCTCCTCCTAAAAGACTGTATGCCCCTCCCCATCTACCTCCAGCCATGTCTTAGAGAACTCTGGCTGGAGTGACTTCCAGAGAAATGATTTCAATATTTACATAAGCATGGCAAAATTAAAAAGACAAACAGAAAGGAAGGCACACAAACCACTTCACCCAAGTCCTTACCTTGGCTTAGAAGGCCCCGGAGAATTGGGTCCCTGCCCCACCCCTCTCTCTCCAGCCTCCACATCCCCACAGCCTCCATTCCCCAGTCATTCTGCCTAAGTAGCAGTTCCTGGCAATCCACAGCCTCCTAGGCCTCTGGGCCTTTGCTCCTGCTCTTAGAACAAGTCCTCTGTGCTTCCTCCTCTGGTCTGGCCTGCCCGGCTTCTCCAACTCCCACGGTGGGGGAGCTCCTCGTCTGTGCCGACAGCCACCAGTGGCCCCATCGCCTGTGCTGTCCCTGCCAGCCTTCCCTACCTGGACCAGCTCCTCTCCATGGCCCACATGCCTGGGACACAGGAGGTGCTCAATCAGAGCACACAGAGAGCTAACCCTGTCACAAGCAGCTCCGTTCTGCTTGACATAGACCAAGGCCCCAATTTTCCTGACAACCCTGGAGGGAAACTGCTTTCCTCTATCTGCAGCTGGGATGCAAGCGGAGTCCAGGGTGCTGGAGCCTGGGGACCAGAACCAGGCGGTTACTCCAGTCTGTCCGGGGCTCGTGCTGCCTGGAGATGCCCCTTTCTACCGTCACTTTCCTGCCGCTGCATTCCACTGTACCCCCAAAGGAGGACAGGCCGCGGTGGGGAAGTTGGGCTCAAGCAGGGCTCCAGAAGTGTGTGGACATGTGCTGTGCTCTCCTGGGACAAGAGGACATGCCTGTCAGCAGGTCTCCAGCAAGGCTCATGACCTTCGGGGGCGTGCGTGCATGTATGCGTGTGCGCACATGCGCGCGCACGTGTGTGTGTGTGTGTGTGTGTGTGTGTGTGTGTGTGGGACAGAGAGAGAGAGGAGTGCTAATATTTTATTTATTTTCCTTCCTTCCAATTTGTTTTATGGCCCCAGCGGCTGGCTGCCAGGCTGGTGGCCTTGCTTTGTAATTTCTGTAAGTGCCTCCTCGATAAGGTGATGAGATTAATTCATCAGAGTTCCTGTGGTCTCCTGAGGCATGTCTGAGAGAGCCTGGGAACAGGGAGGGGATATCAGTCGAACACACTTTGGCACATGCACACCCCACCAGCTGAGGGGCAGCAGGCTTGGGGGGGAGTTCTCACAGGGCGGGGACAGAGCCAAGGGCTGGCATCAACTCAGGGTTCTAACCTGGGAGTGTGTCCAGTGTAAACACATGCAGGCTCCGCTTGGGTCACATCACCTAACTCCCTCAAGCCTCAGTTTCCTCATCTATCAAACAGGCACAGTTCCCGTCTCATAAAGTTCCTGCGTCACGAAGTTCGGATTCAGTGACAGAACGCACGGACAGGACTTGGTGGAGCAGGTGAATTGCAAGCAAGCAGCCAAGACTGCTCTGCTTAATTTTATATTCAGGCAGATGTGCCAGGCAGACACAGCCAGAGGACTCCAGGACAGGTCCTTCTGGGTGACAGGCCTGGGGCGAGTCGCCTGTGCTGACAGCTAAGATCCTTAAGCTCCGCCTCCCAGGGCTGGAGTTCATGCCTGTGGGGCGGAGGCAGGAGCATCGGGAGCCCGCCCTGGGTTTCTGCGTGACCCTCAGGCAGAGGCAGAATGGCCTCCACCAACTCTCGTGGAACCGGGGTGTCCCCACCAGCTGGCCAGGACAGCTGTGGGAGCGGTGGCCCTTCCTGGCTCAGGGACAAGCCCAGGGTGCCAAGCTCAGGCACACAGTCTCGGGGACTCAGACACAGCTCTTGGAGGCTGCTGGCTCACTTCAGAGCAGAGTGGCAGGCCGTTCCATGCGGCTGGCATGAGAGAGCTGGGCTGGTGATCACTCAGTCCCACTCCCTCTGCTACCTCCCACCTGGAGGCAGAGACTGGGCCTGCCATCCCTGAGCCGCCCAGCGGCCTCTGCTCTCCACCTGCTCTACTCCTTACCCACCAGTGGCTTCCGCTGTCACGTGATTGGCAGTGGCCTGCAGTCAGACCTCTCCTGTGCCTCATGTCCTCTCGTCTACCTGCCTGCTGGGGTGTCCCCCCGGCGCCTCACATTTCCTCAAACTGGACCCATCCTCACCCAACCTGTCCCTCTTACACTATCCGAAGTCTCATCCAAGTGATGATAAACCACCTGCCACCTGTGTCAGAAACCGAGGGGCCTCCTGACGCTCCCTCACCCCCTAAGGTCCTTCTCATCCCACTTTCTCTTTTTGAGTTGGAGTCTGACTCTGTTGTCTAGGCTGGAACGACCACCACAGTCTCGATCTGCAGGGCTCAGGTGATCTTTCCGCCTCAGCGTTCCAAGTAGCTGGAACTACAGGTACGTGACACCATATCCGGCTAATTTTTTGACTTATTGTAGAGACGAGGTCTCACCAAATTGCCCAGGCTGGTCTCACACGCCTGGGCTCAGGCAATCGTCTCGCCTCGGCCTCCCAAAGTGCTGAGATTACAGGCATGAGCCACCGCGCCCGGCCTCATCCCACTCTCTTGATGCCACCTCCTTCCTTCCCTTCTGCCACCGTCCTGGTTCTGACCCCCATGGCTCCTGCCTCGCAGTCACACGCTGGCCTGTCTCCATTCTCCTTCCAACCTGTCCTCCACACCGCCCCCTGGAGGCGTCTTACTACTCTTCCAGGGCCAAGTCCCCCACTGGATCTCCGGTTCATCATGGCCCACTGAACACACCAGTTACATGTCTGCCCCAAAGCTTACCTGGCAGCACAGAAATGAGGACTGACTCCAGGGATAGAGGAAGTAGAAGCGTAGGGAGCTAACACGGAGACCCAGATAAGAATCAGCCATTTGTCCTGCAGAGCCTCAGAAAGCCGCAGGCACTGAGGTCCAGATACCACAGCACTGGAAGCCAGAAACCAAGAAGCAATGGCATCTAGCTACTGGGGGAAAAGTCTACTGAATTCTGTACCAAGCAAGGTCTGAACCCAATGTGAGGGTGGAAGAGTGGAATATAGACATAAGCCCACATACCCGGCATCCACAGTTGACCTTCTGAGAACACCCAGGAAGATGTGTTCCCCAGAGAGGGTGTGAACCAAAAAGAGCAAGAGGCAGGATTCAGAGAAAGGTCGAGGGTGCATCGGGAGGGAACTGGCACCCGACAAGTCATTTAACCAAGAATCGTGATATCCCCATTTAGGGAAAGTGAAAAGATGTGTGTGTGTGTGTGTGTGTGTGTGTGTGTGTGTGTGTGTGTGTGTGTGTTGTGTCTGTGTTGGGATGAGTTGTGTAATTAGAGCTAACTCTTCATCTTCCATAAGAGAAACTCAAGAAATTATGTCAAAATTGCTACATCAGTAAATATAGCTGTAAAACCATAGTTTTTTTGTGTTTTTTTTGAGTTGGAGTCTCATTCTGTTGCCCAGGCTGGAGTTCAGTGGCTCGCTCAAACCAAGATTATGTTTGGACAGTCCAAGAAGGGTTGAAAGCAGAGGTTAGGCTTGTGGGGCTTTCAGAAGTGGATTCACTATGAAAAGTAGAATGAGCTGGGCGTGGTGGCTCATGCATGTAAACCCAGCACTTTGGGAGGCAAAGGCAAGAGGATTGCCTGAGTCCAGGGGTTCGAGACCAGCCAGGGCAAAATGGCAAAACCACATCTCTACAATAAAACAAAAAATTAGCTGGGCATGGTGGCGCGCACCTATAGTTCCAGCTACTTGGAAGACTAAGGCGGAAGGATCGCCTGAGCCCGGCAGGTGGAGGCTGAGGTGGCCGTGAGTGTGCCACTGCACTCTAGCCAGGGGGACAGAATGAGACTCTGACTCAAAAAAAAAGAAAAGAAAAGTAGAATGACTGGACCATGGACACTGAGGGACTCTTAGATTTCTAACTCAGGCTAGCAGGGAGATGGCAAGGCTGTGAGGGAAATAAACACCCAGGAGAAAGAATTTTGTCCGTGGGGCTGGAGGTGGGAAGGGATACCAACGTGGAGAATGGTTTGAACTTTTTGAGTTGGATCAAGGCCACAGAGACCCTGGAGAGCTGGAAATTGCAGCCCAGAGCCCAGGAGGGGGATTTTGAGTGGGATTTTGAAGTCTAATGAGGTCCAAGGCTGCCGTTCTCAGAGGGTGACTCCAGGCCAGCAGCACAGGCCACATCTGGAATCTTGTTAGAAATGCATATTTTGGGCCCTACCCCAGGCCTACTGAATTTGGGATGGAGGGCCTCAGCAATCCGACTAAACTGGCCCTTCACACGCCTAACGCTGAAGCTGAAAGATCGCCTGAGCCCAGCAGGTCGAGACTGTGGTGGTCGTGAGCGTGCTATTGCACTCCAGCCTGGACAACAGAGTCAGACTCCAACTCAAAAAGAGAGAGTAAGTGGGATGAGAAGGACCAGAGGGAGTGGGGGGACTGAGTGATCACCAGCCCAGCTCTCTCATGCCAGCCGCATGGAACGGCCTGCCACTCTGCTCTGAAGTGAGCCAGCAGCCTCCAAGAGCTGTGTCTGAGTCCCTGAGACTGTGTGCCTGAGCTTGGCACCCTGGGCTTGTCACTGAGCCAGGAAGGGCCACCGCTCCCACAGCTGTCCTGGCCAGCTGGTGGGGACACCCCGGTTCCACGAGAGTTGGTGGAGGCCATTCTGTCTCTGCCTGAGGGTCACGCAGAAACCCAGGGCGGGCTCCTGATGCTCCTGCCTCCGCCCCACAGGCATGAACTCCAGCCCTGGGAGGCGGAGCTTAAGGATCTTAGCTGTCAGCACAGGCGACTCACCCCAGGCCTGTCACCCAGAAGGACCTGTCCTGGAGTCCTCTGGCTGTGTCTGCCTGGCACATCTGCCTGAATATAAAAATAAGCAGAGCAGTCTTGGCTGCTTGCTTGCAATTCACCTGCTCCACCAAGTCCTGTCCGTGCGTTCTGTCACTGAATCCGAACTTCGTGACGCAGGAACTTTATGAGATGGGAACTGTGCCCGTTTGGTAGATGAGGAAACTGAGGCTTGGAGGAGTTTGAGGCAAGCTCAGATCTGAGAACCGGCGTTTCAGAGACGGTTCTTCAGAAGGAGAGGGGGCTCAGACCAGAGAGTCACTTGAGACCAGGAGTTTGATACCAGCCTGGGCAACATAGCAAGTCCCCCCACACACACTCTAAAAAAAATTATTTTAATTAAATAAATAATTTCCCAAATGGCCTCCCTGCCCCTGGGCTCTCTCATTTCTAGCCCATCATTCCTGTCATTGCCAAATTGTCTCGCTAAAAGGTCTGGCTATGCCCTGCTCAAAAGCTTTCAATGGCTTCCTGCTACCAAACATAAGTAACCCAACATTTGCTATTTATTTCATGCTTTCCATTTGCCGGGCGCTAAGTGACACACTTTGGGTGCATGCCACATTTAAGTTTTGCAATAACGTTCTAGGGGCAGGCACTATGTATCAGCCCCATTTTATTTTTACAGACAAGAAAACAAGGGTTCAGCATAGCTAAGTCACTCGCCCAAGGCGATACAACCAAGAACGTCTAAAGCAGGATTCTGGACCAGGTTAGCCAGTCCTCAGATCTTAAACATCACTCCTCCCTTCTTCTTCCCGGGGCCCATGAGGCCCTATGGTCCTGTCCTCCAGTACTCCACCCCGGAACCCCCTCCTCTTCAGAGCAGAACACACTGGACTCCTCTGGGCGCTTGTTCTTGCTGCCAAGGATGGTTACCTGCAGTCCTGCTTAAGCATCCCTTTGCCAGGAAGCCCTCCCTGTCCTTCAGAAAGCAAGAATCTCTTTTGGACGTGGTATTGCCTGAGTCACAGACCAGCCACCCTCTGGCTGTGTCTCCAGAAAGAGGAATGGTGATTTATCCTCTCTGCAGAGAGCTAGTGTGTGGGTTTCAATTATGTAGATGGGGAAACTGAGGCCAGGGGACCTGAGTCCCTGCCCAAGGTCAGTCGGCTGGCGAGTTGCTGGGCTGGGACCAGCTCCGGCTCCTGACTCGTGCCCAGCTGAGCTTTGTCTCCGCACTACTGTTTCAAGTCCCCTGAGACCGGCAGCTACATTCTCCAGGACAAAAGGCCTGGAGGCAGTCCAAAGCAAGGACCCATCAATCACCCCCAGGCCCTCTCCTGGGAGCTCCCTTCCCAGCCTGCAGCTGCACCAGGTGAGCAGGGGAAGCGCCGTGCCAGGCCTCCCTCACTTGCTCCTCTGTCTTCGGTCACGGACCCAGGGGTTGCTCGAAGGGCTACTCAGTGACCCCCATGAGGATGGCCGTCTGCCCTGGGGGCTCGGGTGGTGCACAGACTGGCTCTACCTTCACATGGCCCCCTTGGCCATGCAACACGTGTCAATCGCTGGCATCTGCTCTACCTAGGAGCAAATCCAGTGGCCCTCCTCACGGCCCAACTCTGCCCCTCCTCTCCAACCCCTTCCTCTCGGCCTCACTCTTCACACAGTCACGTGGACCCTCTTCTGCCCTGAAACACACGCGCTGCCTTCTCAGCCTGGAGTGCTGGTCCCAGGACTCTTTCATGGGCTTCGGTGTGCTTGGAAAGTCACCTCAGCCAGACACAGTGGCTCATGCCTGTAATCCCAGCACTTTGGGAGACCGAGGTGGAAGGATCGCTTGAGGCTAGGAGTTTGGGACCAGCCTGGGCAACATATTGAGACCCCCTCATCTGTACAAAAAACAAAAAATGTTACCTATGGAGTTGGAGGCTGCAGTCAGCCATGATCATACCACTGCACTCCAGCCTGGGCAAGAGAGTGAGACCTTGTCTCCAAAAAAAAAAGAAAGAAAGAAGGAAAGAAACCAAGCTACCTTATTAACATGGCCTTCCCTTACCCTCCATCTAAATTATATACTCTCTCTCTCACTCACTCTGGTCTCACCATTGTTTTTTTCTCCATCATAGCACCTGTCTTGGTCAGTCACTGTTTTGTTTTTTTTTTTGAGTAAGAGTCGCACTCTATCACCCAGGCTACAGTGTAGTGGACTTCCTGGGCTAAGGCAATCCTTCCACCTCAGCCTCCCAAATAGCTGGGATCACAAGGGTGTGCCACTACGCCCAGCTAACTTTTTTATTTATTGTAGAGATGAGGTCTCTTCAAGTTGCCCAGGCTGGTCTCGAACCCCTGGGCTTGGGCAATCCTCTTGCCTCGGCCTCTCAAACTGCTGGGATTCCAGGTATGAGCCACTGTGCCCAGCCCCATCTGTGCTTCTTTATTTACCATGTATATGTCCGTTTTCCCCCTAGATGGCAAGTCCACTAAGGTGGGGGTCATTGTCTGTCCCCAGATCCCAGAACAATAAACACCCACCACAGAACTGAGCAGCTAATTCCTAAATTCCCATGTAAGGCAGGAGTCTCTCCAACATCGTTCTTTAGAAAAGAGGAAGTTGCTGATGAGTTGAGTCTTTGTAAGGTCTCACATCAGAGGCACCACCATGCCGGTCACCTGACAGCAAACTGCAAAGCACTGGTGGGAAGACACATTGCTCTAGGAAGACCTCAGGCCATGCCTGCACCCAAGTGGGTCACTGACCAATGGAACAAAGACACTGGTTACAAATGTAGCTCTTCCCAGGAACTAGAGCTTAGAATATAGGGGTGCCAAAAACAGCAGAGTACCTGACACATTGTGAAATCATTCTTGTAAATCGACACAAAAAAGAACTCTCCTGAGGGTCTAGGAAGCATACCAATGGCTCAAAAGAAAATGTCAGCAGGGCATGGTGACTCATGCCTGTAATCCCAGCACTTCGGGAGGCAGAAGTGAGAGGACTGCCCCAGTCCAGGGGTTTGAGACCAGCCTGGGCAACTTGGCGAGACCTAATTTCTACAAGAAATCAAAAAATTAGCTGGGCACGGTAGTGCACACCTGTGGTTCCAGCGACTTGGAAGCCTGGGGTAGAAGGATCACCTAAGCCCAGCAGTTTGAGGCTGTGGTGGCCATGAGCGTGCCACTGCACTGCAGCCTGGGCGACAAAGTGAGACTCTAACTCAAAAGAAAGAAAGAAAGAAAGAAATAGCACATTCACACTCAAAAAAACCCAAGTAATAAAGACAAAAGTGAGGGCCGCATGCTCTGAAGCCCTGTGTTAAAGGATTCAAAAGTAGCTCTGGAGAAGGAAGGCAGAGTCACTGGGTGCAAGAGGCACACAAAAGAGTTGGCAAGCCTGCCTTCATGACATGTGAATAGGGAAACAATGTTTTGGTCAGGCGCAGTGGCTCATGCCTGTAATTCTAACACTTTGGGAGGCTGAGGCGGGAGAATTGCTTGAGCCCAAGAGTTCGAGACCGGCCTGGGCAACACAGTGAGATCTCAGCTCCACCAAAAATCAAAAAATTAGCTGGGCAAGGTGGTGCATGCCTATAATTCCAGCAACTCGGGAGGCTGAGGCTGAAGGATTGCCTGAGCCCATGAGGTTGAGGCTGTGAGCCATGGTCATGCCACTGCACTCTAGCCTGGGCGACAGAGTGAGACCTCGACTCAGAAAAGAAAAAGGAAAACAATTTTCCAAAAATATATTGCTTCACATAGTATGATTAAAATATGCAAGGATAACTAAAATGAATACATTATTATGAGCAGACATTTGACTGTTTGATCTAGGTCCCTACAAGTTTCCACGTGCAGACTGGCCAGACTTCTTTAGTGTATCCTCATGGGAAAACGAGGGATTGCTGTGTGGGGATCACCTTGTATTCTGGCACATTCGAACTTCAGACGGCCAGGTGCTGGGAGGGCTGTGAGGTAAGTGGAAGTCGAGGTAAATGCAGCCTTGGCCCTGGGAGCTCACAGTCTTGGGGAATCAGACATTAACAGCAACAACCACACAGTACGGTGAGGCGGGTGTGATGGAAGAAGCCCTGCATGCACTCCAGAGGAGCGCACCCATGTCAAATGAGAGAAGGGTGTCCAGAAGGTTTCCCGGAGGAAATGCCAGCTACTGAGACCCGCGGGACAAAAGCAGGCACTGGAGGCTGGGGGGCGGGGAGTGGGGGAGCAGAGAGAAGAAACCGACCGTGACGCAGTATGGGGACCAGAAAATAGAGCAGCCAGGCTGCCCAGCTGCATGCCAGAAAGAGGCATGAGGTGTGCGCGACCCCAGAAGGCATCCTCTAGCCTGTCCTGAGTTTCAACCCACCCACAGGCAAGAAATAAGAGATGCGGGCAGATGTGTATCCAGAGAGGTCTCTCAGAAACCAGGCAGGACGCCACTGGAGTTGGTGGTGGCCCGGGCTAAAGCAGGAAATGGAGCCCCACTGTTGGGCTAAGGGATACAGAGGAGGGAGAAGGAGCCAGGACTTGGGCACCCGGATGTGGGTTTGGGTGGCAGAAGGCGCCGGGGCGGGAAGCAGAGCCAAGGGTAAGACTCGCACGTGGAGGGTGATGCACCCCTGACTGGGGACAGGAGGGGACACGGCTGAGGTTTAGGACTCGGCGTGTCGGGGCTGCTTCCAGGTGGTTGAGTGCAAGTGTTCACTCGGTGGGAGAGGATGGAGCCCGGGAGGAGGTCGAGGCAAGAGCTCTGAGGGCAGAACTGAATTCCCTGGATCAGAGGCAGCTGGAGCCATAGCCTGAGAAGGAGGCGCAGGCCCAGAAGGGGGTCGAGACCCGGGGGGGGAGCAGGACACCGGAGGGCCAGAGGACGTGTTTCGGGTTGGAGGACCAGAGGTATTTGGATGCAGATGGAAAGGAGAAGGCTGCAGAGCTGTTCTTGGGGGAGGCCAGAGAGGATGTCATGGCCAGAGGTCTCCAGGGAGAGGGAGTAACAGGAGACATCTGTTTCAGTGAACGGAGTCACAAAGAACCATTGGATCCATCCTGCAGACGCAAGGGAGTGGGTAGGCTTGACCGCACATAGCAGAAAGAGTTCCCACCCCAGGGCTTCTAGCTTCTCAATAAAATAGGAGGAAAGGTCACTGCTGAGAGGGAGGGACAGGGTGACAGGGTTCAATTTGAGGGCATGACTTGGAAAAGGCCCCCAGGCTCCTCCTCCAAAGGCCACCCACCACTCCTGTACTCATTACGAAGGTTTTCATGACTGTGGGGTCAGGGTCGCAGTCCAGATGCTGATACTTAGCCCTAAGACCCAGAAGCTTGGTTGGCAGACCACAGAAAGGGGCTCCGCCTCTCAGGGGCAGATTCCTATTGTCTAAATTTAGGAGACTGATGTATAAACTCAGGGTGCAGGATAAGGACAGCCCACATACGAGGAGAAATTGATCTGTCTGCCAGACCAGCAAGCTCACTTCTGTAGAAGACCCACAGGGGAACCAGATCGTAATCAGAAAGACATTAATCAGATAAACTGGATGCTTAAACAACGTCAGCCTCCCCCTGGGCGAAGACTCCCTTTTCCTGGGGGTAGTGCCTTTGTCTAAGTCTGCTTCTCCTTCCACACCTCCCAGGGCTGGCCACTTCTTGGTGGGCACTGTTTTTTTTTCTTGGAATGTGCTAGCGAATGCAGTCAGGTTGAGGTCTACTTCCTCTGACTTGGAGTAGTTCTGTACCTTTGGGAAGGCGCCTTATCTCGAGCCCTCTTTCTTAGCAGGATCGGGTAAAGTTGGAATCAACACTAACATGCTCTGCTAGGAGTTGACATAAGCCCCGAGAGCAGGGGACGACTCTGGCCCCGCAGGGCAGGGCTGTATGGAGTGCAAACTTTCTCTTCAGCCCCTCAGCTTTGCTGCCTTGCCGTCAGGCAGCCTTAGGCAACGTGTAAACAAACAGGCGTGGCTGTGAGCTAATAAAACTTGATTTACAAAAACAGGCGGCCAGTCTGCAGGCGGTGGTAGTATGCTCCCACCCACCCAAGCACACAGTAGGCGCCCCATAAAGGCTGGGGGTGAAGGCTGGTGGAGGCTTTTTCCCCAACTCTATTACAGCATACCCGTTTCTGCAAAACTTCTTCCTTATTGGTAACCACTGGATGGAGCAGATGGGAACAGTCTAAGGAAGAGGTGGGGTGTGGCTGGCAGGATTTTCAGAGCTTTTCACACGTTTACATACACTTGTGATTAGATCCGTCCATGACTAAAGCCCCCTCTCCACTTTACTGAACTCTTAAAAAATGACTTGGGCGGGGCATGGTGGCTCATTCCTGTAATCCCAGCACTTTGGTAGGCCAAGGCAAGAGGATTGCCTGAGCCCAGGGGTTTGAGACCAGCCTGGGCAACTTGGCGAGACCTCATCTCTACAATAAATCAAGAAAAATTAGCTGGGCATGATGGTGCATGCCTGTAGCTCCAGCTACTTGGAAGGCTGAGGTAGAAGGATCGCTTGAGCCCAGCAGGTCGAGGCTGCAGTGGCCACGAGCGTGCCACTGCACTCCAGCCAGGGTGACAGAGTGAGACTCCAATTTTTTAAAAAATGACTTGAATACCCTCCTTATTTGGGTACTTGCTGAGAACACTGCATCCTGGTGTGTCTGTGAGCCTAGTGCTATGCCCACACACTTCTGGGCATGACACTAATATTCTAGCTTCTGGGGCAGAAACCATGTTCCCCTCTTTCCTGTTTCTCCTCAGAACCTTATTCAGAGCAGGGACTCAATACATGTTCACGCAGGCCCAGGTGCAGTGGCTCACGCCTGTAATCCCAGCACTCTGGGAGGCTGAGGTGAGAGGATTGTCTGAGCCCAGGGCTTGAGACCAGCCTGGGCACCTTGGTGAGACCTCGTTTATACAGTAAATAAAAAAATTAACTGGGCGTGATGGTGCATGCCTATAGTTCCAGCTACTTGGAAGGCTGAGGCGGAAGGATGGCCTGAGCCCAGCAAGTGGAGGCTGAGGTGGCCGTGAGTGTGCCACTGCATTCCAGCCTGGGCGAGAGTGATACTCCGACTCGGAAGAAGAAAAGAACTTGTCTCTGTGGTTGTCCAATCAGAGATCGTTTTCCTCCTCTTTAGATTTTCCCACATTTTCTACAATGATTACGTTTACAAACAACAAAATCTAATTCTCTGTTAAAACAAAACCGGAAAGTTCATAAGGTGACCAGAGCAATCTCTGCTCCCTGCTCTGGATCTAAACCTCTTACTGGTTGTGACCGTGGGAGTCCTCTTGGAAGAAGGGTTAGTCGGGAGCTGCTGGTTCTGATCCCCCCTGGCTGCTGTTTGTCTTCTGAGTTCCAAGAAGAGAAGAGATCATTATCCAATTCACAGTAGCAAATAATTAAGACCATCTGCAAGTCTTTCATGTGGACTCCTGACTTGCTAGAACATTGTCAACGCCTGGGCCTCTGTCAAGAGGGCAGGAGGGCTTCTGACTTTACACACACGGGCCTCTGCTTTCCAAAAATGGGACCCAGAACTCTCCAGCCCACTTAAGAACAAGATGGAGAGAAAACGTGACTGTCTCGTGAAAGGCAATTGTTTCAAAAGCCAATCTCAGAGTCTGCAATAAAGACAGTCTTCTCGAGATCGCTTTCCAATGTGGAAAGAAAAACATTGCATCTCAGCAACTCAAACTGATTTAAACATTTTAGGTTTACGAATATCCAGTGATTTGCATGAAAACCATTGGACTGAAGGGTCCCACTTCTGGATGAGGCAAGAGACAAAGTTACCATACAGTGCTAGATCCCAGGGCTTACCCCGGACTATGGAGTATAAAGCCTGAGGAGACCAGGGTGCCCCATTTTTCCATCCTGGAGGCCAGCACGGTACCTGATAACAGAAGGTGTTCAATGACTATTTGCTGGACAAAGCTGGTCTAGGGCTCCTTCTGGGAGCTAAGGTCTCAGGTTTTTGCTCACTTTTTTTTTTTTTTTTTTTTTAATCAGAGTCTCATTGTTTCACCCAGGCTGAATGCAGTGGCATGCTCACGGCCACCGCAGCCTCGACCTGCTGGGCTCAGGTGATCCTTCCACCTCAGCCTTCCAAGTAGCCGAAACCACAGGCATGCACCACCACGCCTGGCTAATTCTTTGATTTAATGTAGAGTTGAGGTCTCGCCAAGTTGCCCAGGCTGGTCTTGAACCCCTGGACTCAGGCAATCCTCTCACCTTTGCCTATCAAAGTGCTGGGATTACAGGCGTGAGCCACTGTGACTGGCTGTTCTACTTTTTTGCACTGTTTGAATTTTTTTTTTTTTTTTTGAGTTGGAGTCTCACTCTGTAGCCCAGACTGGAGTGCAGTGGCCACTCCCGGCCACTGCAGCCTCAACCTGCTGGGCTCCGGCGATCCTTCCGCCTCAGCCTTCCAAGTAGCTGGAACTACAGGCGCACGCTACCACGCCCGGCTAATTTTTTTTTTTAAATTATTGTAGAGATGAGATCTCGCCAAGTTGCCCAGGCAGGTCTCGAACCCGCGGGTTCAGGCAATCCACTCACCTCAGCCTCCCAAAGGCACAGGATTACAGGCTGAGCCACCAAGCCCAGCTATGTTTATTTTTTTAAAGAGTTAATTTTAAAAAATAAATATTATTGGCCAGGCGTGGCGGCTCATGCTTAGAATCTCAGCACTTTGGGAGGCCAAGGCAGGAGGACTGCTTGAGCCCAGGAGTTTGAGACCAGCCTGGACAACACAGCGAGACTAAGCCTCTACCAAAAATAAATCAAAAGAATTAGCCAGGCATAGTGGTGCCTGCCTGTAGTCCCAGCCATTCGGGAGACTTGAGGCGGAAGGATTACCTGAGCCCAGAAGGTCGAGGCTGCAAGGAGCCATGATCCTGCTGCTGCACACCAGCCTGGGTGACAGAATGAGACTCGGAATCAATAAGTAATAACGCAAATAATTTTAACTAAAATAGCCGAAATAATCTAACTGGTTCTGACTCATGTGGACTCCTGACTTGCTAGAGCAAAATAATATACTACTCTATTTAAACATATGTAGATTACAAAGGCTTGTTCTGTAAGACCAAAGAAATTCTGTGTCCATTGTTTCATTGTTTTAGTCTCACTCTGTCGCCCAAGCTTGAGTACAGTGGCACACACTCATGACCACCACAGCCTCGACCTACTGGGCTCAGGCGATCCTTCCTCCTCAGCCTTCCAAGTAGCTGAAACTACAGATGCATGCCACCACGCCCGGCTAATTTTTTGACTTATTGTAGAGATGAGGTCTCACTAAGTTGCCCAGGCTGGTCTCGAATCCCTGGACTCAGGGAATCCTCTCACGTCAGCCTCCCAAAGTGCTGGGACTACAGGCATGAGCCACTGCACCCGGCCAGTAATGACATGTCTTAAGTGATTATTGTTAAAGTGAAAATAATAATTGCAAACATCTGTGTAGCACTTACTGGGCGCCAGGCAATATTCTAAGTGCTTGATACATTTTAACTCATGTAAGCGTCTCCACAGCGCTGGGTGAGGTAGGAAGGACATCTCACTCTGCAGATGAAGATTGAACCACAGAGAGAAACTGAGGCAGCTCGCCCAAGGCACAGCTACAAGGAAACGGAGGGTTCCTGGTAGCCAGCCAACGCACCCCACCATCTCAACCAATACCGAGAACTGGAAGCATGCCCAATCCTAATGCCCCCAGCTGCTTTAATGAATAGACTGTCAGCTGAAGAAACCTAAACAAATAAATAGTCCCAGGGAAGCTTAGTCTGCCTCTTCCAAAAGGAAAATTGGTGACGGGATACCCTGGGGACAGCCAGGTAGGGCCCGAGAGAGGGATCTGATTGGTGGGGGCAGGACAGGTGTACCCTGGGTTTTCTCCAGCCTGGCTTGCAGTGTCTGTCCCAGTGGGGTGGCGTCAGCTCACCTCCGTGACTTGCATGAGAGGGGTTTGTGTCTCATCTGTCACTTGCACCTATAGACACGCCCGGCACTTAGTAGGTACTCACAGAAGCAAGGGTTCTATCGACGGCCCACTGCAGTGAGCACCACAGCTCCGTGTGCCACGCAAGTCCCCCCATGCCGTAAACTTGGTGATGCGGTCCTATGAGGGCAGACCCACCATTATCCTCAGTTTACCTCCAGAGACTTTAGAGGAACCCTCAGGCTCTTGCACGCCTTTATCGGAGCAATTCACTCCAGAACCACAGATAGAGGCTGCCACCCCCATGGTCACGAGGAGGTGACTCAGCGGCTATGTAAATGCACTGAAAGAAAGGCTTATCCGATAGGCCGAAGATGGGGGAGGGGTGGGGGTAGTGGCTCGCCTGCAGGCCCGCTACCAGGGAGGCTGAGGCGGGAGGACGGCTTGAACCCAGGAGGTCAAGGCTGCAGTGAGCTGTGATTGCGCCACTGCCCTCCTTCCTGGGAGGCAGAGGGAGACCCCATCTCTAAAAAAATAAAAATAAAGCAAAAGAAAACAGGCTAAACTGGGATCAGACAGAGTGAGTTCCTATCTTGATTCTCACAGCCTGAGTTTTTTAAAATGATAAAATGCTCACGTCTTATTTGTGTAATTAAAAAAGATAAAAGCAAGCTGGGAGCGATGGCTCATGCCTATAATTCCAGCACTTTGGGAGTGGAGGTGAGAGGATTGCCTGAACTCAGGGGTTGGAGACCAGCCTGGGCAACTTGGTGAGACCTTGTCTCTACAAAAAAAATCACAAAATAAGCTGGAAGTGGTGGCATCCACCTGTAGTTCCTGCTACCTGGAAGGCTGAAGCAGAAGGATCTCCTGAGTCCAGCAGGCCAAGGTTGCAGTGGCCATGAGCATGCCACTGTACTCCAGCCTGGGCAACAGTGAGAATCCGGCTCAAAAAAAAAGACCAGGCATGGTAGCTCACATCTATAATCCCAGCACTTTGGGAGGCTGAGGTGAGAGGACTGCCTGAGCCCACAGGTTCGAGACTATCCTGGGCAACTTGATGGGACCTCATCTCTCCAATAAATAAAAATTGGCTGGATGTGGGAGCACGTGCCTGTAGTTCCAGTTGAGGAGGAAGGATCGCCGGAGCCCAGCAGGTCGAGGCTACCAGTCTGGGCGACAGAGTGACTCCAACTCAAAAAATTCAAAAAAGATAAAAGCAAAGGGAGAAACCCTTTGTTTCTCAGTGGGTCTGGAATCACAGGGCAGATGATGCCTTTCTCCCCCATAAAATAAACTTTTGAGAGGCACACATGTCAGAGTGTGCCCCATGCAAGTGAGGGCCACCCAGGCTTCGGCGTTCCTGTGTGTTTTCTAGGGGTTTGGTTTTCTAGGGTGCCCGATGGGGGGTGCACTCACTTCAATAGCCTTGTGGTTAGAGTCCTTGTCCAGAATCCCAGAGGGAGACCCTCAGAGCAACAGGCACAGGCCCTTCAGAACCACTGTCCCCAGGGCCCCCAGGACACCCCCACCCGCCCGTAGCCCCCACGCACCTTGGATGGTCCTCTTGAAGAATGCCTTGCAGGCCTCACAGGAGGCCACGCCATAGTGGTAGCCAGAGGCGATGTCCCCGCACACCAGGCACAGGCGCTTGGGGATGGCGTTGAGCATATACTCGCACTTGATGGCCGAGTCCTCCATGAGGCCGCCCGCGCAGTCCTCGTAGCCCTTGCGGCATGCAGTGCCCCCCAGCCCGGCGCCCGCGAACATGGGCGGTGAGTCCAGGCCGTTGGTGTGGGTGCCCAGGGCCAGCCCGAAGCCACCGCTGGCGTCGGACGAGCCGCTGGGGCTGTGGTGGCTGAGGGCATCGATGCCCGAGGACGGGCTGGACGGCTCCGTCTTGATGAAGGAGCCGCAGCTGGAGCCCAGGTGCCGGTCGTCCGTGGACATCCTGTTCAGCAGCCTGTGAACAGAGAGGGAGTCAGCCTGGGCAGGTGTGGGAGTGGCAGGCGTGGAGGGCGTGGCCCGCGGGCAGGGCGAGGAGCCACGTGGAGGCCCCCGGGAAGATAAAACCCTGGCCCAGGAGTCAATGGCTCTCAGAAGGCACAGCCTCAAGTGAGTTTCTGGCATGGCCTCCAGAACCTTCCAAGGCCTCAAGGAGACTGTTTTGCCCAAAAAGCTTCCAATTAGTCACCCTGGTGATTTGCACATTGCTGACTTGAGAGTGATACTAGATGGAGGCGATTCAGCCAAAGTGTGTGGCCGACCCTCCTACGTCACCGCAATGCACGGTGGCTGCCACGTCGTGGTCCTGGCATGCCAAGCCCTGGCCTGGGCACTTTAGACCATTTCACAGCACCCTTCGCCCATGATGCTGGTCCCACTGGGACCAGGTAAGCCCCAGCTTGGAGCCTCCCTCCAAAAGCCCTGCCATCAGCAAGACCAGGACCAGGGGCGCCAAGTCGTCTGCCCTGGGCAAGAGGGTAGCTTGGGGCAAAGGTACCAGCCAGACCAACTTCCCTCTGGGTTTTGCCGCCGGTTTAGGCTTGGTAGCAGAAGGCATGTCCGGAAGGTGGTCTCCAGATCTCTTCCCTCATTTCTCTTCCAAGGCCCCAGACAGGCCAGCCTCCACTGGGCCCACCATTCCCCAAGGGTCTTACCTCCATGAGAAAGTTTGAGGGAGTCTTATGTTTGTAACTATCAGGCCTCCCTGCCCCGTAAAGTCAAAGGGTGTTAACAATACAGCAGGACCCCCGTGCAGGACAATAGACTGTTTCCTGTAACCAGGCCCTCCGCCCACACTGTGCTGGGGGGAGGAAGCCCGCAAGGTTGTGCCCCTCCCACGTCCCAGCTCCCAGGACCCAGGGAGAGGACGACAAAGCAGCTGAGCTCACAGCTGCAAGATGAAGGTGTGTGTCCAGGGAAATCCAGCCGCAGGGCACACACCAGCCAGGCTTGGAATCTGGGTCGGGTCTGCCTGTCCCTGTCCTTGACAGGTTGCCTCACCCCGAGCCTCCCCTGTCGGGTGAGAGGAGGCCAACGCTTACATGTGATGGCAGGTGAAAGGAAAGAAGGAAAGGTCTTGCAGAAGAGGCAGAAGGGGGAGGTCACAGCACCGCCCTGTCGTGAAGAGGTGACTCTGGTGGGAGGGAGGGTCACCCCCGCTTGTGACACTCACAGAGCCCACCCCCACACCACAGTCCTTGGCCATACACCAATACCCTAGACATGTCTGTGCAGCTTTAGGGTGCCAGGGCCTTCCACCATCCCTGATCCCACTCGTGATTTCATGGTTAAGACACCTCCTGAGGGGCCAGCCCGACTACCTGCACTTGACCATGGCCAAGACAGGGAACTCACTGCCCATGGATGGGTCTAACCAGAAGCCGGGAGCCACAAAACAAAGATAAAGTTTCCCCCAGGGAGTCTACGTTCCAGAGGCTTCCAGCATCCTGGAATGCAGGGTGTGAGCAGGGAGGCGCCCAGATCTCTTTGGTGCCCCGTGGAATGGCTCTGAGCCCTCCGAGGCACGTCTTCCACGAGCACCAAGTCCCCCAGCTGAGGGTCTCCTTGGGGCTCTGTTACGTCTCTCAGCCATTGCCCTGGGCTCTGCCACCCACCTCCCCTCCAGCCGCCACTGTGTGTCTCCAGGAAATGCCATCAGCCAGGCGGCACATCCCCTACCACTGAGCCTGAGCCGGCAGCGCCTGCCCAGAGGCGCTTCCCTGAGGCAGACAGAAGAGGGCTCGCTACACCCTCACTTCTGATCTCCTCCTGCTTTATCTTCACGGGAACACCCCAGGCCACTGTGAAAAGCCTGTTGGTAAGACAGCACCCAGACCCCAGGGCCCCCAGCCCCACCCTCCCCCACCCCCCCGCCCCAAGAGATCTCCCTGACATAGGCAGTGGCCACAGCAGCTGTTTAGTGAGCACAGACTCCATGCCACCTGCTCCAGATCTGTCCCCAGATGTCCAAGAGGCATTTGCCCCAAGGGAGGAGGATGGAAACCCCAGCCACTCCCAGCAGAGGAGAGGCCACAGGCCTCCCACCTGCGTGCCCCCAGCCCCAGACAACCCTGAAGGACACCAAGGCAGGCAGTAGTTTTGTCCCCAGACCTTGGTTTCCCCTCCTGCTCCTTCCTTCTTTTTACTTTATTTTATTTTTTTTAATATCTTGTAGAGATGAGGTCTCAGTATATTGCCCAGGTGGGTCTGGAACTCCTAGCCACCTTGGGCTCCCAAAGTGCTGGGATTACAGGTATGAACCACTGTGCCTGGTTCCTCTTTTGTGATCAAGTGGGGCATGAAGCATCCTGCAGTTTCTGGACCCCACACAGGCCCTGGTCGGAGATCTCTAGGGCTGGGGAGGAAACAAACTCAATCCTGGAAGCCAGCTGTTAAATTAGAGCCCAAGTCTCATCTGTGGGGTGGGTGGGGAGGGGTCTAACAATTTCATCCGTTTAGCTGTCTCATGTCCCTGACCCTATTTTGGCCTCCCCAGGATACCTTTTCCAGGGACAGTCAGCAGGTATTTGGGGAACCTATCATGTGCCAAGCGTTGGCTGGGTCACTGAAACGTGAACAACCGCCACCAACCACACGAGGGCCAGCAGCACCTCTGCCGTGCTCCTCTGGTATTGCTTCATTCACTCATTCATTCGTATTTGCCAACCATATAAAGAACTCTAGGAGGCCACAGCTTCTTTTCTGTGTTGAGAATTCCTTCCAGGTTCTTCTGCCTGGATTTTTCCACCCCCAGGAGCCACCTGGCTGCCCTGCGCTCCGTGTCTGGGAAGTCCAAGCAGCTACCTGCCAAGCCCCTGTTGCTTGCTGGACTTTGTGTGTGTGTGTGTGTGTGTGTGTGTGTGTGTGTGTGTGTGTGTGTGTGTTCCAGTCTCACTCTGTCGCCCAGGCTGGAGTGCAGTGGCACACTCATGGCCACTGCAGCCTTTGACCTGGGCTCAGGCAATCCTTCCACCTCAGTCTTCCAAGTAGCTGAAACTATAGGCACATGCTACCACACCTGGCTAATTTTTTTTTATCATAGAGAAGAGGTCTTGCCAAGTTGCCCACACTGGTCTCGAACCCCTGAGCTCAGGCAATCCTCTAGCCTCAGCCTCCCAAAGTGCTGGGATTATAGGCTTGAGCCACTGCGACCGGCTTACTGGACATCTTTTATCCCATCTTACTTAGTCCTCCCCACCTGCCTGCTAGCCACTGTCATCCCCCCTTCACAGAGCCTGTCCTGATCACAGAGTCTTGGAGGAGCTGGGACTAGGCCAGTGCCCATATCACAAACCCAAGCCCTGGCTTCACAGCACGTGGCCTCTCTGACTCCAGGACCAGGGAAGAGACCTCTAGGCAGGGACCTCATCTTCACAGCCCTGGAAAGTCAGGCAAAGTCTCCAAAGTTCGGAGACCATCCTCAGTGTCTGAGTAGAGAACTCTCTGAAGCAGAGGGGAGAGAGGCCCAGGGCCCCCTGAGCTGCCTGGCTCTTGATTTTCCAGGCAGGGGGAAAGAAACAGCAAGACCTCCTGAGAAGCCCCACCCCACCCCACCCCCTCCAGCTCCTCCATCTGTCCTTGGTCTCCAGGACATCCTCTGTTCATTCATTCAAAAGCACAATTCAAGCTGAGCACAGTGGCTCACGCCTGTAATATCAGCACTTTGGGAGGTCAAGGTGGGAGGATTACTTGAGCCCAGGAGTTTGAGACCAGTCTGGATAACTTAGCAGGATCTTGTCTCTATTAAAAAATGTTTAGCCAGGTGCAATGGCTCACACCTGTAATCCCAACACTTTGGGAGGCTGAGGCAAGAGGATTGCCTGAGTCTAGGGGTCTGAGACCAGCCTGGCAATTTGACGAGACCTTGTCTCTACATTAAATTTTTAAAAAATGAGCTAGACGTGAAGGTACACGCCTATAGTTCCAGCTACTTGGAAGGCTGAGGCGGAAGGACCACTTGAACCCAGCAGGTCAAGACTGCAGTGGCCTTGAGCATTCCACTGCACTCCAGCCTGGGTGACAGAGTAAGACTGACTAAAAAAAATTTTGTTTAAATCGGCTGGGCATGGTGGCACGCACCTGTGGTCCCAATTACCCAGGAGGCGGAGGCGGGAAGATCACCTGAGCCCAAGAGGATGAGGCTGTAGTGAGCTGTGATTGTGTCTCTGCACTCCAGCCTGGGCAACAGAGTAAGAACTTGACTCAGAAAAAAAAAGAAAAAGCCCACACATTTTGTGTATTTGTTTTCTTAAGTTTTAGTAATCTATTGCACTGTATGGTAACCACAGTTAATTATAATTTCAAAACTGCTGAAAGAATAGATTTTTAACATTCTCATCACAAAAAATGATAAGCTGGCGAGGTGATGGATGTGCTAATTAGCTTGATTGGATCTTTCTATAATGCATACATAGATCAAAGCACCACACTGTGCCCTGTAAATATACACAAATTACTTTTTGTCAATTAAAAAGAAGAAAATCATCGCAGTGCAATGTCTGCTACTACCATGATATACTTCAGTATTTGTTAAAAAAATTACTTGACTTCAAAAGCAAACTTTAGCCAGGAGTGGTGGCTCACCCCTATAATCCCAACACTTTGGGAGGCGGAGGTGAGAGGATTGCCTGAGACCTTGAACTGGGGGGTTCAAGACCAGTCTCTACAATAAATTTTTAAAAATTAGCCAGGCATGGGGGTGCATGCCTGCAGTTCCAGCTACTCGAGGAACTGAGGCAGAAGGATCGCTTGAGCCCAGCGGGTGGAGACTGTGGTAGCCATGATTGCACCCACTGCACTCCAGCCTGGGAGTCAGAGACTCCCACTCAAAAAAATAAAAAACAAACAAACAAAAAATAAAATAAAAAGCAAACAAGGACCAGGATCAAAGTCCAGGAACAAGCCAGAGATGTGGCCAGCAGTGTGGGAGGAAAATAAGCAGAGAGCGTGTCATGAAATTCGAGAGGCAGGGCCGACAGACCAGGTGGGCAGCACAAGGGACGGCCACAAGGTCAGGGGAGAAGGACAAGCGTTCCTGTCCTTGACAGCTGGGAGGGGGGTGGGGACCATCCCCAGAGCAGGGTCACAGCCTGGCAGGGACAGAAGCCACTCTGCAAGGCTGGAGGAGGTAATGAGTTTGGACAATTCTTCCCAGAGGTCTGTCCTGGGCCGGGTACACTGGCTCATGCCTGTAACCCCAGCACTTTGGGAGGCCAAAGTGGGAGGATTACTTGAGCCTAGGCAGGGCCGACAGACCAGCCTGGGCAACATAGCAAAAAATAAATAAATAAATAAGTTGGGCATGGGTGGTGGGTGCCTGTAGTCCCAGCTATTCAGGAGGCAGAGGTGGGAGGATCGCCTGAGACCACAGCTTGAGGCTGTGGAGAGCCATGATCATGCCACAGCACTCCAGCGTGGACGACAGAGTGAGACTCTGACTGAAAAAGAAAAAAAAAAAGAAGTCTGGTTTGGAAGACAGAAGAGGGTGGGGGCAGGGCACCTCCCGAACGCCTTCAGACTGCACCATCCAAGATGGGTGAGTTCCTGGACGCGGGGTGTGCTGCTGTTCCTGTGGGCACTAACTGTTGGCTTCCGTGAGGAGGAGGGGATGCGTGGGGCATGGAAGGCATCCAAGGTATGTGCAAGCGAGGGTCTCATGCTCCCCAGCTCCCCGGGTCATCCTGGTCTGACCCAGCAACATCACCTGTCACTCCCCTTTCTCTCCCCAAAGCAGACAACGAGCCGCACGGTTGCCTGTGTGAGAAGCTGCTCGTGACCGGCAAGAGCAGGAGGGGAAGGCTGGAGGACACAGACCCGTGTTGGCCTCTCACACCGCACTCAGCCTTCACGGGAGTCCGCCCAGGGGCTGCCGAAGAGGCAGCTCTGGGCCTCACCTGCCACAGTCACACTTGGAACCCACGTCTCTGCAGGTGGGGTCCAGAAACCCCAGGGAGACATTTGCTTTTTTTGCTTTTGACGTCCCAGTCGTCGTCATCCCCATCATCATCATCATTATTATGTACTATTATTTTGAGTCGGAGTCTCGCTCCGTCACCCAGGCTGGAGTGCAGTGGCACGCTCACAGCCACTGCAGCCTGGACCTGCTGGGCTCCAGCGAGCCTTCCGCCTCAGCCTCCCGAGTAGCTGGGACTCAAGGTGTGTGCCACCACGCCCGGCTAATTTTTGATTTCTTGTGGAGACAAAGTCTCACCGGGTTGCCCCAAGCCCAACATGTCAGCCAACCCCTGGGCTCAGGCAATCCTCTCTCCTCAGCCTTCCAAAGTGCTGGGATTACAGGTATGAGCCACCACTCCCAGCCCCTTAGTTTTTGTTTCTGTTTTTGATTTTAACGTACTGGAGACAGGGTCTCTCTGTGTTGCTTAGGTTGGTCTCAAACTCCTGTCCTCGAGCAATCCTCCCACCAGCCTCTCAAGCAGTAGTGAATCTTACAGGCCTTCAACCTGAGAACCACTGGAAGAAGGCTGGCCAAGAGAGGGCCTGGCAGGAGTTGGGAAGGAATGTGGACTGCAGGTAGAGAAACAGCCCCTGCAGCAGGATGCAGGACGGCAGGGGAGACTGGCGTGCAGATGGGACCTTGTCGGTGACAGAGGCGGGTTTTGTGTGTAAGTCCTGCTCTCTCTCCCATTCCTCCACTTGCTCAGCCTCTAGGGACCCCGTGAAGTGGAAGGGAAGGCTGAGGGCCAGAGGGCAGGAGGACCAGGAGAAGGAGGAAGTTTGCAATGGCAGCTGAGGGAGGAGGAGAGAGCTGAGTACACAGGTGCTCAAGGCCCCATAACTCACGGTGGAGGTGGCAACGCCAGAGAGCTCAGCCCCCAGCAGCTTACATCTGGGTGTCTCAGTCCTAGTGCTGCTGGCTTTGGGGTTGGGAAGTCCTCTGCTGTGGGGCTGTCCCAGACATTGTGGGATCCTGGTCTCTACCCACTGAACGATAGCCGCACCCAACCCCAACATGTCAACCCCTGGTCTCTACCCACTGAACGCTAGATGCACCCCGACCCCAACATGTCAACCCAAACCTTCTCCAGACATTGTCAGCAGCTCCCGGTTGAGAATCCCTGACTCAGTGTGAGGGAGGAGGGTGGACACAGCCCAGGGCCCTAGGGTAGGACAAAATAAGGGAGGGATGGAGGATACAGGGGCTGATGGCAGGAAGGGAGGAACTGGGAGGAGGCAGGGAGGCTGGGCGTGTGGAGGTTGCCAGGAGGGGAGGCCGAAGGGCAGCCGGAGGAGGGGGTGAGAAAGCCGTAAGGTGGAGATCCAGTCTTGGCCCAAGACTCTAGCATTGAAGATGTCAGGGGTGGCCATGGGGTGGCCGAGTAGTGCCCAGGAGGACACGGAGGGAGGCAGCTGGCCCCTCACTCTGGGAGGAGTGAGGCATGCCGGGTGATCATCGCGGTTGGCTGGGACCCAGTTTGCAGCGGATCGATGGCCATCGACCCTTTGAGGGAGGGGCGATGCCCACCGCAGCAGCTCTGAAAGCCACGGTCAGTGGGCGAGCCCTGGAGGCAGCATCACCCTTTGATTCATCTCCTAACTGGAGATCAGCGCCACCCTGGCCTCAACCTCACCCCGTCTGATTGAACGCAGCCTCCCTCCTGCCCCCGCTGAGTTCTGTCCCCGCCTTCACAGCAGCCCTTGTGGGGCCCTGTCCCCAGAGCGGCCTGGCCCCCAGGGAAGCCTGAGCTCATGTGGGGCTCTGTCCGGCCTCTGCTGAACACCACACTGCTGGACATCAGAGCAGGCTGGAGGTTTTCTCAAGCAGAGATCCACGGACCCCGCACATTCCCAATGAAACCCAAACTGCGGAACTTCTTGGCCCCAGAAGAGAAATTCCAGGGTGTCAGCAAGAGATACGCATCGATTTTTAAGCTGGAATCCCAGGGCTCCATCTTCTTCAAGGTGGCCTGCTGGTGGCAGGAGAGAAGCTTCTGGAAGGTCTGAGGAACGGACCGTCCTGCCAAGCCAGAGCCTCGCTCGCTTTCCTCTCTGGGGTAGAGTCTGTCCCACCAAGGCAAGAATCTGGGTACTGCTGGAGGGTTGCCCCAGGCCCGCCTTGGCTCCCTGATGGAGCCACATGCTTGAACCCACAGCTAGGTTGCTTAATGGCTGCAAGACTGCATGCCAATTTCAGTTCCACCACGTATCACTGTTGACTTTGAGTAACCAGGTCGCCCTCTCTGGACTTTAGGGTCCTCATTAGCAAAACGGGCCCAATCCCAGCACCTCCTTCATTGGGTTGAGAGTGGGCTAATGAAAGGCCCAGGACAACACTGGTGGCGGCAAGCACTCGGTGGGTGCTGCCCCTGGCGGCGAGTCTTCCAGAAAACCGTCCAGAAAAGCCAGCTGCTGGCAGGCCTGTGTTCCCCAGCAAGCCCCTGTCCTTATCCAAGTTCCCCAGACCCAGCATTGGGCATAATTCTGCACGGAACTGCCACGCACCAGGAGGGGAGTAGGTTGGCTAGCCAAATTAAGAGGCTAAAGCAGCCTGAGACAGGAATCTGCTTTGCAGAGGAAAAATGGTTTCTGAGCACTTGAGAGACTTCTGTACATTCCAGTAATGGATTTACTAACCAGGGTCCTTCGAAGTGATTCATTAAAGCAGATCCTCCAGGCCCTCCAGCAAGGCTTTCTTTTTATGAATCAGCCCCTCAGGCCGGGAAGTAACACAGCTAAACTTCCTTTAAAATAGTATTAAAGCAGACTGGGCAGTTTGGCGAAACCTCTTCTCTACAATAAATCAAAAAATTAGCCAAGAATGGTGGTGCACGCCTGTAGTTCCAGCTACTTGGAGGGGTGAGGCAGAAGGATCGCCTGAGCCCAGCAGGTGGAGACTGCAGTGACCGTGAGCATGCCACTGCACTCCAGCATGGGTGACAGACTGAGACTCCAACTCAAAAAAAAAAGTATTAAAGGGCCAGGCAGCTCACAACTGTAATCCCAGCACTTTGGGAGGCAGAGACAGGTTGCTTGAAGCCAAGGGTTCAAGGTTAGACTGTACAACATAGCAAGACCCTGTCTCTCTCTCTCTCTCTTTTTTAATAGTATTAGAGTGTTCACAAGGGGGTAGAAATGGGAGGACCATGTGGCTAGATATGGATTATTGTCAAGGTTCCAACCTTCCTGTTAAACATGAATTCAAGGGGATTATGACGTGGGAGGGAGAAAGGGAGGAAGGGAAGATGATACATTCAATTCTGTGACCTGAGGTCCATTAATTATATATATATATATATATATATATATATTTTTTTTTTTTTTTTTTTTTTCTTTGAGACAGAGTCTACTTTGTCACCCAGGCTGGAGTGCAGTGGCACAATCACAGTTCACCACAGCCTCGACCTCCTAGGCTCAAGCGATCACCTCAGCCTCCTGAGTAGCTACGACGACAGGTGCCACCACCATGCCTGGTTACTTAAAAAAATTTTTTTAGAGACAGGGGCTTGCTATGTTTCCCAGGCTGTTTCTCAAACTCGTGGCCTCAAGTGATCCTTCTGCCTCAGCCTCCCAAATACAGGCATGAGCCTTGGCTCCCGGGCCCTGTATTTTTTTCTGAAGCTCAGATATTTCCTCAATTCAAACTGATCTTCTCCACCAGTGAGCTGAATTGCCTGTTTTAATGGATGGTGTTCCTAGCCTCCTGTGTGAGTGATTTTAGTCTTGCATATGTATATCTTCCGAATGTCAACAACAGGCAGCATTTTTTGTGTGTTTGAGTTGGAATCTCACTCTGTCACTCAGGCTGGAGTGCAGTGGCACGCTCAGGGCCACTGCAGCCTCACCTGCTGGGCTCAGGTGATCTTTCCGCCTCAGTCTTCCAAGTAGCTGGAACTATAGGCAAGCACCAATACACCCAGCTAATTCTTTGATTTATTGTAGAGACGAGGCCTCACCGAGTTGCCCAGGCTGGTCTCAAGTCCCTAGGTTCAGGCAGTCCTCTCACCTCTGCCTCCCAAAGTGCTAGGATTACAGGCGTGAGCCACCGGGCCCGGCAACAGGTAGCGGTTTTCCGGACACGCACATCAGCCCCACGGGAGTCGCCAAAACGGAAGCTCTCAGGGATCCATCTGCCTGCCCTGGTGGCTCCAGGTGAGGAAACACGCCCGAGAGATTAATAATCTGCTCAAAGTTACTAATGAGAGAGCCAGGCTGGCTGGGTGGAACTGGAGCTGCACGGGGCTAGAGACGCAGTGAGCTGGTGGCCTGCCCTGGAAGATGGGCTCACTTAGAATGTACCGGCCTGACACTCTCTCCACGGCCACGCTGCTACCCTGACACCTTCTTCAGTCATGGCTCTATTGTCCTAATCTTTCTTTCTTGTTCTCCCCTCGGGGGTCCTCTGGGACCCAGGGCTGCAAAGTGACCCAGAAGCACGGTAGTTTGGAGAGAGCCCGCCTCCCTCAGCACACACCGGAACTCAGGCAAGAATCTGTCATGATACATCTTGTCGTTCGCAAGATTAGTCAAAACCCGGACAGCTGATTGAAATCTCATCCCACACAAATTACGGCATGGAAAATAATGATGGGTAATTAGCGCCTTTCAATCGGGGCTTTTCATCCATGACTTCCCAGGCTGCATCCATCACAGTGAGAAGAGAGAGGTTCTGCCCAGGCAGGCAGAGACAGCTTGATGCGAAGTGGCCGTCCCGGACGCCTGAGAGGTTCCCTTCCACCACCAAGCCCAGTGCTCAGGCCCATAGAGGAAGGCACCACTGGGTTTGAAACTTCTGCCCTCACCTGGGTCCTCTTTCAATTTCCTTCGTGCAGGCCCAGCAGTACCCGACGGTCCTTACCTTAGCCCACTCGACCTCAGCCAGTGCTGGGCTCTGACCACCACAAAGTGGTATGTTTCGGGGAAGGACAGCATCAAAAATTCCAGTGGTCAGCTGGGCATAGTGGCTCACGCCTGTAATCCCGATACTTTGGAAGGCTGAGTTAGGAGAATCACTTTAGCCCAGGAGTGTGAGATCAGCCTGGACAACACAGCAAGACCTCGTTGCTACAGAAAATAAAAAAAACATTAGCCAAGCGTGGTGGCGCACCTATGTAGTCCCAGCTGCTTGGGAGACGGAGGCAGGATCACCTAAGCCCAGCAGGTCTGGGCTGCTATGAGCCATGATTGTGCCACTGCACTCCAGCCTGGGTGACAGAGTGAGACCCTGACTCAAAAAAGAAAAAATTTTGATTATGTCCCAACCCACCTCTAGTGTCCTTTCAGGAGCTACCAGAGCTCTGGTGTCGGTGAGTTTATCTGACCTCTTCTTGAGTCTGTTTTCATTTCCATCCAATATGAAGCAGCATAAACAGCCCACTTCCTGCCACTGGACATACTCAGCAGTCTCCAGATGGCATTTAATCCTCACAATAGCCATGGTGCTGGGTCAGAGAACTTCATGGGTAGAGCCAGACTGCCTGGGTTTGAATCCTAGTTCTGCCCCGTAAAAACTGGGTTACTCAACCTCTTGATGCCTCAGTTTCCTCACCCATAGACATGGGGATAAGAATTACAGCATTCTCTCCTAGCATGGTCTTGATATTTAGTGGGTTAATACAGAAAAGGGTTTAGAACTATGCCTGGCATACAGTAGATAATAAACATCAGTAGTTGCTTCTAGCATCCTCATTTAGTAATGAGAAGACACCTTCCATTTATAGTCTCTTAAAAGTTCAATCCTGGGGCTGGGAACTGTGGCTCACACCTCTAATCCCAGCACTTGGGGAGACTGAAGCAGGAGGATCACTGAGGCCAGGAAGACAGAAGCCAGAGCATCACTTGAGGCCTGGAGTTTGAGACCAACTTGGGCAACATGGTGAGACCTTGTCTCCACAAAAGTTTAAAATATTAGCACATGTTGCACTCCTAGTCCCAGCAACTCAGGAAGCTGAGGCGGGAGGATGACTTGAGCCCCGGTATTGGAGGCTGTAGTGAGCTATAATGGTGCCAGTGTACTCCAACTTGGATGACAGAGCGAGACCCGCCTCTCAAAAAAAAAAAAAAGAAAAAAAAAAACTGGCGGGGCTAGATGACTCACGCCTATAATCCCAGCATTTGGGAGGCAGAGGTGAGCGGTTTGCCTGAGTCCAAGGGCTCGAGACCAGCCTGGGCAACTTGGCAAGACCTTGTCTCTACAATAAGTGAAAAAATTAGCTGGGCATGTTGGTGCACGCCTGTGGTTCCAGCTACTTGGAAGGTTGAGGCAGAAGGACAGCCTGAGCCCAGGAGGTCGAGGCTGCGGTGGCTGTGAGTGTGCCACTGCACTCCAGCCTTGGTGACCATGAGACTCTGGCTCACAAAATAAAAATAAATAAATAAATAAAATGAAAATAAAAACCAACTCAATCCTACAGCAAGCAAGACTTTGCTCCCTCTCTCCTTCCGTCACGCATCCACCTGTCTGCCCATCTACCTGTTTAATCAGGCATTTCCATGCCTATGACTTGCACTAAGAAAGTCTCTCTTCGGGGAAAGGGGCCCCTTATTCAAGCACTGATAGAGCTGCCCGTGCGGCACTAGCCTTTCTCCTGAAACAACATCTGACCCCAACACTCTCTGTCTTTTTCTCTCTGCGTGCACACATGCATACACACACACACACACACACACACGTACACACACACACAGGGGCTCCCCCAGGAATTGTCAGATCCTAGAGACACCCACTTCCCCAGCCCTGCTGATTGACCTAGGGTAGGCTCCTTGACCCTGGCTGGGCAATGAGTGTCTCTCCCATGAGATTTTTGGTGTCAGGGCTGTTGGTCCAGGGATGGAGCAGTCAAATGACTGCTGAGCAAGGTCACACTTCCCCTATGAGCAGTGAGAGAGGATATCAAAGCTGGCAGCAGACAGCGGCGGGCAGAAGCGGGACCCAGGAACCCTAGGTGCTGTGGGCAGCTGTACCTGGCCAGGCGGCATCACTGCCTGGGTGGGCAGCCAGGGCTGATTCCCTGAGCCATCACTCAAATACAGGGGTTCCCAACACCCAACCAAGGCGAGGGTCCCACGCCATCCCCTTCATTCATTCACTCACGCATTCACTCCTTCAATGACCATTCTCTGAGAATCTACCGCATGCTACACACTACCCAGCCCTGGGATGCATTAGCAGGCAAGGCAGCCAGGTCCCCACCCTCAGGATAGACGATGCCAGATCGCGGTGACTCAGAGCTGTGCCATTTCCCCCCATTTTACCATCTTGGCCATCAGAACCCATCTGAGATCAATGGCACATCCTAGTTTAATGAAAGTATGAGTTCTTGAAATAGACGATATCATAGATTCAGCGAACTATGATAAATAAATGTAGCCAAGACCGCTAGGAGGTCATCAAAAGTCATTCTGTTTTCTTGCAAGACACCAGGAAGGCCATGTTACCCAGTCACTCTTGCAGTTAGCTGTGGTCATGTGACTGGGACTTGGCCAATGGGATGTGAGCAAAGCGATGTCAGCCCCTCTCTTAAGTGGCCCATAAAAATGCCTTAGACTTCTCCTCCCCTTCCCTTCCCTCTTCTCTTCCATCTCTTCCCCCTGACCTCTTCCTCTCTCTTCCCCTGTCTGCAGGCCATGGGCAGAGAATTTGGAGGGGAGTCCAGGGCCCTGGGGATGGCAGAGCCACAGGCTGGAAGGAGTCAAGCCCCTATACACCTTGGGGAGGGTCTCTCCAACGCCCTCACCAAAAGGTCATGCGGGCAGGCCGAACTTCTGCGTGCCGAGACACTGAAACCCTGGGCTCCTGTGAAATCACAGTGGGTGTTGCCCACCCTAACAAACACAGTAAGGAAATGACCAAATGGTCTAAGTCCAGCTGGTGACAAGTGCTATGGAGAGGGGGCAGGGAAGGGCACAGAGTTATAGGGTGGTCACGGAGGGCCTCTCTGAGGGGGTGGTGTTTAGACAGGGGCCTGAAGGACAGAGGGAGGGGCTATATAGCTCCGTGTTGGAGGAACAGCAGGGAATGGGGGGAGGGGTCTGGGACGGAGCGGCCTCCTCCCAGCCAGGGGCACGCAGCAGGCAGGACCTCACAGGGTCCCACATCCGAGGCTTCATCATGTCCCAGCCAGGAGGCTGATGGCCTTGTCAAGACCCCAGTGACAGGGGGAGTGCCAGTTCAGAAGGCAGCTGTTTACAATGCTTTTTTTTTTTTTTTTGCGTTGGCCTCTCACTCTGTCGCCTAGGCTGGAGTACAGTGTCATGCTCCCGGCCACCACAGCCTCGACTTGCTGGCCTCAGGCGATCCTTCCACCTCAGCCTTCCAAGTAGCTGGAACTACAGGCGTGTGCCACCACCCCCGGTTGATTTTTTGATTTACTGTAGAGACGAGGTCTCACCAAATTGCCCAGGCTGGCCTCGAGCCCCTGAGCTCAGACAATCCTCTTGCCTCGGCCTCCCAAAGTGCTGGGATTACAGGCTTGAGCCTCCATGCCCAGCCTACATCTTTACTACTATTATTATTATCATTTTTAGTGACAGTGTCTCATTCTGTCGCCCAGGCTGGAGTGCAGTAGTGTCGTCATAGCTTACTGTAGCCTCAACCTCCTGTACTCAAGCACTCCTTCTGCCATAGCCTCTCGAGGAGCTGGGACTACAGACACACCATACCTGGCTAATCGTTTCAATTTTTTGTAGAGATAGGATCTCACTATGTTGTCCAGACTGGTCCTGAACTCCTTGCTGCAAGTGATTCTCCCACCTTGGCCTCCCAAAGTGCTGGGATTACTGACATGAGCCACTGCACTGGCCCACATAGATTCTTAAAAAAAAAATTTGTGAGGAGTAAAAATACCCCTTTCCTCAGAGCTACTCATTATCATTTATACAAGTCTCCCCTCAGGCTCTCCAGAGCCAGTGTAGCCCCCTGCGTAGCCTTCCAGACAGCTGAGGGCAACTTCCTGCTCCCTGATGAGCCCTCTCCTTGCCAAGGCCAGTGTCTCCTGGACTTCAGAGAACAGCCTACCTGCTCATCTGTATCTCTTTTTTTTTTTTTTGAGTTGGAGTCTCACCCGGACTGGAGTGCAGTGGCCGCTCCCGGCCACTGCAGCCTCGACTTGCTGGGCTCTGGTGATCCTTCCGCCTCAGCCTTCCAAGTAGCCGGAACTACAGGCATGCGCTACCACGCCCGGCTAATTTTTTGATTTATTGTAGAGATGAGGTCTTGCTGCCCAGGCGGGTCTCGAACCCGCGGGCTCAGGCAATCCACTCACCTCAGCCTCCCAAAGGTGCGGGATTACAGGCTGAGCCACCAAGCCCGGCCATCTGCATTTCTTGAAGACGGGCATCACTGAGCCTAGCTCTCCAGGGGGTGCCACCCAGTGTGGAGCATGCAGGCTGACACCTCCCTCATCCTGGACTATGCCCCTGCTTATGTGACCCACATGTCAGGGGCTTGACAGGCCACTAGCCTCCACTCTGCCCCGGTGTGAGCACGCATCTGAGTGTCTCCTGTGTGTGTTGTTCCTGGGTTTCCCTGCCACCCAAAGGACGGTGTGCAGACCCAGCAAGGGGGATGAGACTTCCTCCCTCTCTGGGCATGGCACTGGCCCTTTCTGCGTGGCCTGTGCAGAGCAGAGGCGACCCAGGAGGCCGAGGCTCTGGCATCCATTTCTTATCCCACATTTTGGTCATTGTGCTAACAGGCAGGTGACAAAAAGACCTCTTCACTCAGTGGGCAGATGGGGACCTGCCAAGTTAGCCCAGTGGGAGCCGCATTCTGATCTCTGAACAGCAGGGCTTAATCTGCACCAGGTGTGGAACAATATGTATTAAATTATTGATTCCTGGCCAGGTGTGGTGGCTCATGCCTGTGATCCCAGCACTTTGGGAGGCTGAGGTGGGAGGATTGCTCGAGGCCAGGAGGGACACCCACATGGACAATATATCAAGATCTCATCTCCACAAAAAATATAAATAAGTACATACATACATTAAAATTTTAACTAAATCATCGATTTCTTGCAACCACTTTCCCCCGTTGTGCAGATGAGAAACTGAGGCCCAGAGTCACACAGCCAGAAAGTGCTGTCATGAGTTACAATGCAAAGAACAGTCACAACACGCCTCTGCCCAGCACAGCCCTGGGCTTCCCAATACCCCCAAGAAGGCAGGAGTCTCTCTCGTAGCCAGGATGGCCCCCAATATCAGGCTCAGCACCTCTGTCATGCTGTTCCTCACCCCCTCCCCGGGTCACCCCATCCCAGCCACACAGCCTCCTGGCAGTTTATTGACTACATGGACCGGGTCCCACGTCGGATCTTTGCTGTTTTCCTTTCTGCTCTGGCCCAGTGTCTAGAGTCCAGCAGGCAGACAGCAGGGCACCATAAATGTTTGTTAAATGGACAAATGAATACAGAGGTCATTTAAGAGGTCAATGAGAGTTGGGCAGGATATGAGAACCCCGGTCAAGCCAGCGTGAGAGTCCCTGAGGCCCGCACCCCTCGGGATGTGACAGTCACAGGCCTGAGTCAGGGGACAGGACCAGGGTCTGAGAAAGGGCGCCCTCTAGCGCCCCAGGAGCAGAGCCCACAAAGGCCCGGGCCCAGCAGACCACGCCCAAGGACCTGAACTGCCCACCCTGCGATCAGTGCTGACAAATTCTGGTCATCCTGGTCTAAAGGCTTTACAAAAGATGTATGTGTTTTCCTCACTTTCGGTTTTTTTCTTTTCTTTTCTGTCTTTTTTTTTTGAGTCAGAGTCTCTGTCCTCCAGGCTGGAGTGCAGTGGCATGCTCACGACCACCACAGCCTCAACCCACTGGGTTCAGGCGATCCTTCTGCCTCAGCCTTCCAAGTAGCTGGAACTACAGGCGTACGCTACCACGTCTGGCTAACTTTTTGTTTTATTGTAGAGATGAGGTCTCGCCAAGTTGCCCAGGCTGGTCTTGAATCTCTGGGCTCAGGCAATCCTCTTGCCTTGGCCTCCCAAAGTGCTGGGATTACAGGCTTGAATCACCACGCCCGGTCCTGATTTTCCTTTCCTTAAAGCCCCCAAAACCATGTCATGTGTGAGGTGGGCCCTCCAAGAAGTGAGGGTGAGAGCCACTCACTGAGACGCCTGGCTTCAAAATGCTAGAAACTAACATTTTTTTTTCTTTTTAGAGACAAGGTCTCACTCTGTCGCCCAGGCTGGAGTACAGTGGTGTGATCATAGCTCCCTGCAGCCTCGAACTCCTGGGCTCAAGCAATCCTCCCACCTCAGTTTCCCAAGAAGCTGGGACTACAGGTGCCACCATGTCCTACTAATTAAAAAAAAAATTTTTTTTTGTAAAGACGAGGTCTTGCTGGTTGTCCAGGTTGGTCTCGAACTCCTAGGCTCAAGCCGTCCTCCTGCCTCAGTCTCCCAAAAAACTGGGATTACAGGCGTAAGCCACCGTGCCTGGCCTAAAAACTACATTTTAACACAAAATCAATGTAATTTGTGAAAACCTGTGGGAAGTGGGGCTGGAGAAAGGCTGCCTGATGTCAGAACCAGCGCTCTCCTGTGTAAGTGAAAACACTTACCGCTCCCCACCCGGGAGAGAGGGAACCACCAGGGCCTGGCCACATGGGCTTGGGCCCAGATCACCTGGGTTTGAATCCTGGTTTCATCAGTGATTGGCTCTGCAACCTCTCAGGCCTCAGTTTCCCCATCTGCAAAGTGGGTCATCAAGAAATCCTTCCCTCACAGGATTTTTTTCTGAGGAGTAAATGACACAATAATCGTGAAGCACTGACCACAGCTCCTGCCTGTGACGACCGCTGTTAGTGAGCTGTTAGGATACTCTGCTCCCTTGGAGATGGTTCCTATCCACCATAGTAAGGACGGCTCTGATGACCAGAGCTCAGCGGTCTCCTCTCCTCTGTAAACTGAGAATGAAGAGGAAAGGAGGCGGGAGAGTATGCGCCCACATCCGGGAAGGGGGAGGGTAGAGGCTGGAGACACTCGTGGGCTCCTTGGCCTCCCGCATCCCGGCCTCTGGGGAGGGGGCTTGAGTCAGCAGGACTGCCCTCGGCCAGACTGACACTCAGCACACCGGCCCCAGATGGGGCGTTTCGACTATTGATCTGATAAATAAACAGCATGCTAGCTCGATCAAAATGTGATTTTGCATCTCCATGACTGCTCACTGATGCAAGCTTCATTGCGCCAACATGCTGCTGGCAATGGCACAGTCGTGCCCCAGGCTGGGGAGGTGGAGCCCCCGCCTGTGCCCACTATGGTCCTGGAAGTCAGGGCATGGACAGGGGGGTGATAGCTGCTCCCAGGAGGGCGGGGGAGGGTGAGAGGAGACCTGGGGGGCGGCTGTCATGGCTGCCAGGAAGGCCCATGTGGTGGCAAGTGAGGCTGACCAGGGCACACCTAGCCTGCCAGTGCCCTCCTGGGACCCAGGACTCAGGCCTCAGGCCTCAGTGTCCCTGCTGCTGTGATGAGTGGCCCCGGGCATGTCATCACACCTCACCACATCCTCGCTGCTGTGTCCATAGAATACCTGACTTCACCAGTGCCTATAAAGACACAGGGAGAAAGCAACCATGTGGCTCTTCTGGGAACAAGATAGAGGTGAGAATGCTGCTGTGTTGTTTCCCAGAAGAGTGCTACTACATTTCCCTTCTGGACAGGCGCCAGGCATGGTGGCTCACGCCCGTAATGCCAGTACTCTGGGAGGCCAAGGCAGAGGATTGCTTGAACCTAGGATTTCTTTCTTCTTTTTTTAAATTTTGAGTTGGAGTCTCACTCTGACGCCCAGAGTGGAGTGCAGTGGCACGCTCATGGCCACTGCAGCCTCGACCTGCTGGGCTCAGGTGATCCTTTTGCCTCAGCCTTCCAAATAGCTGGAACTACAGGCACGTGCTACCATGCCCCGCTGATTTTCTGCTTCGTAGAGACGAGGTCTCAACAAGTTGCTCAGGTTGGTCTCAAATCCCTAGGTTCAGCCAATCCTCTCGCCTTGGGCTCCCAAAGTGCTGGAATTACAGACTTGAGCCACCGCACCCAGTCTAAGCCTAGGATTTCAAGACCGGCCTGGGCAACACAATGATCATCTCCACAAAAAATTTTTAAAATAGCCAGGTGTGGTGGTGCACCCCTGCAGCCCCAGCTACTTAGGAGGTTGAGGTGGAAGGGTTGCCTGAGCCCAGAAGTTCGAGGCTGCAGTGAGTTGTGATTATACCACTGTATTCCTGCCTGGGTGACAGAGTGAGAACCCAACTCAAAAAAAATAAATGAATAAAAGAAAGAAAGAAAAATTTCCTTTTTTGTGCAAGCACTCAATATATGCAAAGTGCTCTATACTCCTCAAATAACTCTGGATTTTTCATCCTATTTTAAAGGTAAGAAAATCAATGGAGGCACCAGACACCAAGTCACATGGGCCACACAGCTCCTGTGGCACATGGAGTGGCAAAGACATGAGCTCTCACCCACCCTGACGCCAGTATCTGCAGTTCAGCCATTCTATGAGGAACCATCTCTGCACAAGAGTGGTGGCTCCACACAGGGCTGCTTCTGCCCCATCCTGGCCAGGTGGGCCTTTAAAATGGGCAGAAGAGAAGCAGCCTCTGTCCCCTCCCGCTGGGTCCGAGGCTGCTGGCCTGAGGATGGAGGGCCAAGTGGCCTCTGCTCTGGACTGTCTGAGTACGGGACCCGTCCCAGAGCCAGCCACCAGGCCGGGAAGACCCAGGGGTGATGGATAAGTGCTCAGGCTGCTCGGTGAGACACTGGCAGTGCAGGGACCCAAAAATGGGCACGGGGACAGGCGGGGGAGGGTCGGGGACAAGGCAGAAGAGACGTGGCTCAAAGCCAGAGGAATTGCCAAGGCCATGACCTCTGTGTGCACAGCTGTGCAGGAGTAGGTGCCCCGTGGGCCCTAAATGTAGTGGCCTTGGAGTGGATGAAATGAAACTCTAATCCCAAGGGTGTGGTGGTCACAGGTCCCAGGCCTCTCTGGGAAAGGATGGCCGCCCCTTCCAGCCCCTGCGTGCTTCAGTTGAATGGGCGGTACGGTTTGGCTGTTTGGCCCAAGTGCCAAAATCACTTTATCTGTTGTCCTCATCATGCACTGACCTCACGTGTTACCCTCCCCCACATACACACTTACACACACACACACACACACACACACACACACCCTCTGGGACAAGACCTATTCGCTCATGCACTGAGAGCTGTGGCCTCGTAGCTCCCTGTCAAGGACGCAATTGCAATTTTGCAGTTTACAATGCAAGTGGACTCAGCGATGTGGCTTCTGTGCCAGCCCTGGGGTTGTGTGTCCTTTCTGGTCCCAGCCATTCTCTGGGCAGCACAACAAGACTTCATCTGTACCCCAAAATTAAAAAATTAGACAGGCGTGGTGGTGTGTGCCTGTAGTCCCAGCTACTTGGGAGTCTGAGGCAGAAGGATTGCCTGAACTCAGGAGGCCCAGGCTGCAGTGAACCATGATAACGCCACGGCACTCCAGTCTGGGCAACAGAGACAGCCCTAGTCACCTGCCAGCAGGGCGTGAGGATGCACGGAGCAGGAGGCAGGGCAGTCGGCCTCTGGAAGGAGGCTGGCCCCCGGTCCTGAGGTTTACCCGGGGAGCCAGCACTAGGCTCGAGTCTTTTTTTCATCCACTCATGCTGCTGTCACAGGTGACTCAAGGGTTAACCCGAGACTACCTAAAGAAAAACCCACATTACAGAATGAAGCACTCGCTGTGACCGGCACCCGGGAAGGGACACAGGTGTAGATGGGATCCATGTCTCTCCAGCCTCCCGCCCTGACCGGCTGCCCAGTGGAACCCCAGACCTCCTGCCCAGACAGCCCCCTCCATCTCAGCTACTCGGGGCCTGACTTTCCGCCTGCAACCCCCTGAACTCTCCACCCCTCCAGGGCCGGCTCAGGCCAGCCTGGGCAGGAAGAGCACCAGGTCTAAGGCCATGTTCAAATCCTGGCTCTGCCCTTCTGGCCGCCGTGACTTCCAGGGGGTCTGACCTTCCCTGAGCCTCCAATAACCCATGTTACTGCTGTATAGAGTTACTGTGAGGATGGAATGAGTCTGCAGAAGTTTTGTACAGCGTCAGCCTCGTGTGAGGTTGTCACACCCTCCGGCCACCCTTTCCCTGACGTCTCACAGCCCTGGCTCCTGCGAGGGAACATGGCCAGGCCCACGCCGTGCCCCGCCTTCAAAGCAATGAGAGGAAACGGGCATTTAGGAGCACGTCCAAGCCTCACCCCAGTGAACACTCACTGGCCCCTGGTGAGTAGTTCGGCTCCCATGGCAAGTGTGAAAGAGGCTGGCTGCCGTGGCTCATGCCTGTAACCCCAGCACTTTGGGAGGCCAAGGTGGGAGGTTTGCTTGAGCCCAAGAGTTCGAGACCAGCCTGGGCAACATAATGAGACCTCATATCTACAATAAATCAAAAAATTAGCCGGGTGTGGTGGTGTGTGCCTGGTGTCCCAGCTACTCAGAAGGCTGAGGCGGAAAGATCACCTGAACCCAGAAGATCAAGGCTGCGGTGGCCATGATCGTGCCACTGTACTCCAGCCTGGGCGAAAGAGTAAGACCTGATTCAAAAATAAGGTGGAAGAACTGTGGCCTAGGAGGCTTCTGTGGTCAATGCCATGTTGTGGGTGGGGGGCAGAGCCAGCACTGAGCCCAGTCCCTCTCCCCTACCTTCAATTTCTGAGCTCTGAGCTGGACCTCGACCTTTCTCAGCCTCCCAGCATTGCGATGCAAAGAGGAAATAGAAAGTTGAAAAATATGAAATCAGCCAGGCATGGTGGCTCACGCCTACAATCCTGGCATTCTGGGTGGGTAAGGTAGAGGATTGCCTGAGCCCGCGGGTTCGAGACCAGCCTGGACAAACTTGGTGAGACATCTCTACTGTAAATCAGAAACTTAGCCGGGTGTGGTGGCACATGTCTGTAGTTCCAGCTGCTTGGAAGACGGAGGCGGACGGAGTGCCGGAGCCCAGCAGGTCGAGGCTGCGATGGCCATTAGTGTGCCACTGCACTCTAGCCTGGTCAACAGAATGAGACTCCAATTCAAACAAACAAACACAAAATCATGAAAGCAGAATACTGGGCCGGCACCTCTCAACACTGCCAAGATCATGAAACCTTGGGGAAGCCTGCAACACTGACACAGACCAAAGGGGGCTACAGAGACATGGCAATTTAGTGCAGGGTAGAATCTTGGAAGAGACAAAGGCTATCAATGGAAAAACAAACCCTGAAGAAAGTGAAGAGTTCCTTCCTCAGCAGTGCCAAGGTCAGTTTCTTAGCTGTGACAGCTCTACCACTGAGAAGCCTGACGAGGGGTGCACAGGAACTCTCTGCACTGTCTTGACAATTTTTCTGTAAATCAAAAGCTATTTCAATAGAATATTTTTTTTAATTGGAAAAATAGACCAGGCTTGGTGGCTTATGCTTCTAATCCCAACATTTTGGGAGGTTAAGGTAGAAGGCTCTCTTGATGAGGCCAGGAGTTTGAGACCAGCCTGGGCAACACAATGAGACCTCATCTCTACAAAAAATAAAAATTGAAAGATGATCTGGGTGTGGTGGTGAGCGCCTGGAGTCCCAGCTACTCGGGAGGCTACGGCAGGAGGATGGTTTGAGCCCAGGAGTTTGAGGTTGCAGTAAGCTATGATTGTGCCACTGCTCCCTAGCCTGGATGACAGAGAGAGATCCTGTCTCTTAAAAAACAAACAACAGTTGGGAAAAAATCTGTGAAAGCCCCACCCAGCTCTGCCTCTGGAAGGGAAGGGGAGGAGTCCGCCTGGCCCACTTCGGACCTGTCCTCGGGCACATCTGCTCCATTGGCTCCGCCCTTATGGCCAGAGGCTGTCCCTGTGCCTCGACCCCGCAGGCCCTCTGCCTGCCAGACCCTCTGCTCTGGCCACCAGAAGTCACATCACAATTCAAAGCCACGCGGAGGGTCAGACCCCAAAACAGAGCATCTCACTCCTCTGAACTTAGCCCAAGATGGGTCACGAGGCAAAAAGTCCCATCCTTGAAGTGTGCCCATCAAAGTCGCTTCAAACACACACACGTGCACACACAGAGGCCGCAGGAAACAACTTGGGCGTTAAAAGCACACATGTCCCCTGGGTGCAACTGTGGAGCAGAGGGAATAACAGAATGGGTGGACACAGGAGAAATGTCCTGGGAACGAAAGCCAGCCCCTCCAAGGGTCTGCAGAGGCCCCGTGACCGGCCCGCCCCATTCTAGACTCCTCCCGCATCCAGCCTGATCATGTGTCCGCCAGCTGGCCTCCTGCTCTTCCTCAGATGTGCCAAGGCCATCGCTGCCTCGGGGCCTTTGCATGGCCGATGCCCCTGCTGGGATACCAGCTGCCCACATGACTCCTTCCTCCAGTCAGGTATCTGCACGATCGTGACCTCCTCAGGAAAGATACCTGACCCCATCGAATCCACGACCTTGTTATCCCACTTTGCTCTCTTCATGGCCATTCTCAGTATCCGCCATTGTGTTATTATTGGATCTCTTACTTGTTTATAATCTGTCCTCCCAGGAAAAGTTCCATGAAGGCCGAGACTTGAACTGTTTTATCTCAGAGCCAAGACACACAGTAAGTACGCAATAAATGCATGACTCAATGAACAAAACCCAGAAGGGAGAGGGGAGAGAAGGCCTTAAGTGAAAAATAGAAAATGGCTGTCAAGGGCCACGCACAGTGGCTCAGGCCTGTAATTTCAGCACTTTGGGAGGCTGAGGTAGGAGGATCACTAGGGTCCAGAAGTTCAAGACAAGCCTGGGCAACACAGTGAGACCCCATCTCTACAAAAAAAAACTGAAAAATAAAAAAATAAAATAGCCGGGCATGGTGGCATACACCTGTCGTCCCAGGTACTCGGAAGGCTGAGGTGGAAGGATCACCAGAGCCCAGAAGCTGGAGGCTATGGTGAGCCATGATCGTGCCACTGCACTCCAGCCTGGGTGATAGAGTGAGACTTGACTCAAATTTAAAAAGAAAAAAAAGGAAAAGAAAATGGCCATCACTCTAAGAAGTGATGTGACAAGGGTATGTGCAGGAGCTCACGGCAAACAGGACATCAGAGTGACACTGGGGAATGGGCCAATTTTCTTCTTCCTCAAATTAAGTAAAATTGTAACACGGTGCGAAGCGTGTTGGGACAGGGCTCCCATCTTAGGCCGCAGGCCGGCTCCCTGCCCCAGGCTGTGTGGCTGTAGCCCAGCCGCCCAGCCTCTCTGAGCTTGGGTGCTTCATCTCTTATCCCTGCACTCGAGGGCGGCTGTGAGGGCCAAGGAGGAAGTGGGAAGGGCACGCTCTGTGCTGTGCTGGGGAGAGGCGGCCTCCGCGAGGTCCCCCCCTGCCACGGATTGCTCAGGACTTTGTTTCTGCCTTGGAAGGAGCCCAGACACCCCCCAAAACTCTGGGACTCCTGCCTGCTCCCATCTGGATCCCCACCTACCCACTTAGTGCCGGGCCCAGAAACTAGCCGGATGCAGAATGACTGGAGGGCGCACACACAGGGCTCCGGTGAGAGTTTTCACAGGGTTCTGGGAAGACAGGGTCGGGCACCCTGGAAGGCTGAGAAGAGCGCAGTCTCCTTTTTCCAGAGGCTCAGGGGAGGGTAAGGGACTCGCTTCAGGTCGCTATGCCAGCGGAGAGCAGGTGCCTGGTTCCTAGGCCACCAGCTGCCACACCGCTCCTCTGGGACACAGTGACCACGACACCACCCCTCTGGGGCACAGCGGCTGTGAAATAGACTCTCAGAGACACAGTGGTCGTGACATTGTTCCTCTGGGACACAGCGTTTGTGCCACTGTCCCTCTGTGACACAGCAGCTGTGACATTGCTCCTCTGAGACACAGTGGCCACGATATCGCCCCTCTGGGACACAGTGGCCATGACACTGCCTCTCTGGGACACAGCGGTTGTGACACCACACCTCTGGGACACAGTGGCCTGATACCACCCCTCTGAAGAACAGTGGTCATGACACTGCCCCCTCTGGGACACAAAGACCTCCATACTGTCCCTCTAAGACACAGCAGCCACACCACACTTCTGGGACACGGTGGTCTGACCCCATCCCTCTGGGGCCCAGAGGCCATTCGGGGTCTCTCTGAGGGAGGCATGGTCCGGGGAGGAGAGGGTTACAGAGTATCTCCTTCCAATCAGTGATCTTACTAATCAATTAAATCCAGAATCGTTTTTTTTTTAAAGGAACAAACAAAAACAGCAGCAGAAATAATGACTAATAATCAAGTAAAATTGGATTATTTCTGTGCTGACTGGTGGGGAGGTGATAAAGTTCACTGGAGTCAGTGAACATGGAGAGATGCCAGCTCAGCAGCCTGGGCAGCTGGGAGATGTGGGGAGGAAGCCGGGCTCTCAGTGACAAAATGCACCACCAGCCACCAGCCATGAACGTGCCACATCCAGGCAGGGCTCTAATGCAGTTCACCTATTAACCTACTGTGTCCTCATAGCAGCCCTGGGATGACCCTGCTTCGAAGATGAGGAAACTCAAGGGCAAAGGAATCTGGGGATGGTCACAGCTGAGCAGAGCCGGGATTTGTGGGCCAACACTGGGGTTTGCTCTCAAGGACGCACTGCAGGCTTCCTGGGACCCAGGGGTGTGCCACGTGCCTGGGGACGATACGCACTGGCCTCATAGGAAAAGTAGCTACTGCCAGGCATAGTGGCTGAAGCCTGTGATCCCAGCACTTTGGGAGGCTGAAGTAGGAGGATCGCCTGAGCCCAGGAGTTTGCTACCAACCTGGGCAACATAGCAAGATCCCCATCTCTGCAAAAAAGTTTAAAATTGACTGGGTCTGGTGGCGCCCACCTGTAGTCCCAACGACTCCGGGGGCTGAGGTGGGAGGAGTGATTGAGTCCAGGAATTGGGGGCTGAAGTGAGTTATGATTATACCCCTGCACCCCAGCCTGGCTGACACAAGGAGACTCTGATTAAAAAAAATAGAAAAGTCATTACTATTTGTTTATTTACTTAATTTCATTTACTACACATTTACAGAGTCAAATACAACCCTGTCCCCGAGTTCGTTATCTCTCATGGCAGATACAAATTTTAATAAGTGACCGGTGGCCATAGTCACTGGACTTAAAGTGTCCGACAGTGCCATGGTTCAGGGATCCCTGGACCACAGAGAAGGGGTGTTGAACCCTCCTTAAGGGAAGGAGGTCAGGGAAGCTTCCTGGAGGAGGGGGAATGGGGCTATGTCTGGAAGGACAAGTAGGGGAAGAGGGCGAGGAACGGCGTTCTAGGCCTCAGGACCTCCATGTGCAAATCAGAGAGGTAGAAATTCAGAGAGGCGGAACATCCAGGAACTGCAGGTGGCGGGACGTCTGGGGCACAGGTGTGTGGCAGGGGGCGGGGCCAGGAAGAGGGCAGGTGGGGACCTGGAAGGAGACCAGCATGGGCAGGGGCAGGGGCCAGTGAGGGGCTTGGACCTGGGAATCTGAGCAGGGCAGGCTGCACGACCCTCACGCCACTGCGGCCAGGCCACCTTGGGTCTGCACGTCCTCCCTTGCCAGCTAAGAAGTAAGAAGGCCCCAGGGCTCAAGTGATGCCACACATCGCGCCTGCAACCTGGCACTGGGGCCGGTTGCCTCCCAGCCAGTCCTTTCCCCTGCCCACGCTTCCTTTGCAACACAAGTGCATTAGCAAAGCCAGCTATTTAAAGGAACCCCGGAGCTAATCTTTGTGTAAATGGAAAATCTTGAAGTCACACTAATCATCGCTCTGCACTCCAGCTGTTACATAATTCTGGCTTTTGCAGCGCAGAGTCCTGGCTGAGGCATTCCGGCCCTAAAAAGCCTTCTTTGTGGGGCAGGGTGGGTTTGGGAGGGTGCCCGGGTGTGGCAGGGCCGTGGAGGCACAACAGTAGGGAGGAGGCGTGGCAAGAAGGAAGGCGGAGGCTCCCGGGTGGCAGCCATGAGTGCCTGCAGCCCATGCATGCTCCGGGTCTCTCGAGGTTTCCAGTGGGGTGGGGCGGTGAGGGAGTAGAGGCAGGGGGAAGGGGAGAGCACTCCGACTCTGGTCCCCACAGCACTGAGACCGTCAGCCGGGGTGGCCCACACTTTCCAAATGCCAAGAAACACGAAAGGGCACACCTCAGAAGGGGAAACTGAGGCACCGAAGAACATGAAGTCACTAAGTCTATTTCTCTATCCCAGGAGCACCTCTACGCCCCGCCAACAGTTGAACCACAGCTGACGCCCCGTCCTCAGTCAGTCTCCTGTGCTCGGTTATTAGTCCCTTGAGGGCATCTATTCATCTCCATGCCCCCAGGACATAGCAGAGTGACACGTAAACAGCAGGTGCTCAGTTAATATGTCGAGTGGAAATGAAAATTGTTCACTTACAGAAATTAGATTCAGAACAGGGAGAAAGGAAGACCAAGATCTTGACTTAAAGCTGGTAAAGGGAAGAGAACAAATGGAAAATCCTATTTATTAAGCACCTCTTGTATACCTGGCACTATGCTAATTCTATTTAAAACAATACTAGTCTGTCAAGTAAATAGGTAACATTCTTTAAATAGTAGATTTTTTTTTTTTTGGAGTTGGAGTCTCACTCTGTCATCCAGATTGGAGTGCAGTGGCCGCTCCCGGCCACTGCAGCCTCGACCTGCTGGGCTCTGGCGATCCTTCCGCCTCAGCCTTCCGAGTAGCTGGAATTACAGGCATGTGCTACCACGCCCGGTTGATTTTTTGATTTATTGTAGAGATGAGGTCTTGCTGCCCAGGTGGGTCTCGAACCCGCGGGCTCAGGCAATCCACTCACCTCAGCCTCCCAAAGGCGTGGGATTACAGGCTGAGCCACCGAGCATGGCTAGATTTTTTTTTTTTTTTGAGTTGGAATCTCACTCATGTCACCCAGTCTGGAGTGCAGTGGCACACTCATGGCCACCGCAGCCTCGACCTCCTGTGCTGAAACGATCGTTCTGCCTCAGCCTTCCAAGTAACTGAAACTACAGGCACATGCCACCAAGCCTGGCTAGTTTTTGTGATTTATTGTAGAGACAACGTCTCACAAAGTTGCCCAGGCTGGTCTTGAACCCCCTGGGCTCAGGCAATCGTCTCGCCTCGGTCTCCCAAAAGGCTGGGATTACAGGCTGAGCCACCGCGTCCAACTTAGATATTAAATAATAGTATAATAACATAAGAACAATATTATTCCTATGTTTTGGTCAAGACAACTTGCACAGAGTGGGTGAGCAATGTGTAAAGATTATCCAGCTAGTCATAGCAGGAATCGCTAATATTTATTTATTTTGAGTCAGAGTCTCACTCTCTCACCCAGGTTGGAGTACAGTGGCAGAATCACGGCTCACCACAACCTCAACCTCCTGGGCTCAGGCAGTCCTCCCACCTCAGCCTCCCAAGCAGCTGGGACTACAGGTGCGTGCCACCACACCTGGCTAATTTAATTATTTAATTATTTAATTAATTATTTATTTGTAAGGATGAGGTCTTGCTATGTTGCCTAGGCTTGTCTCAAACTCTGGCCTCAAGCAATTCTCCGCAAATCTCAGCCTTCCAAAGTGCTGGGCTTACGAGTTTGAGCCATTGTGCCCGGCCTAAGAACGGTGAATGTTTATTGAGAGACTGCCTGTGCTAGGTGCCAGGCAAGGGTATCGCCTCCCAGGAACCTCACAGGGATGGTACTACCACCTGTAGTCAAGCTGGGTGCTGACCCTGGTTCTGAGGTCACACTCACTTTCAGCACACACTGCCACACACATACACCCTCGTGGCCACCGTACACAGCACTCCTGATGGAGCATGACTCGCTCAACTCCCTCCACCCCCATTCTCGTAAGGGGTGCTGAGCTGAGGGGGGCCCCCAGGTCCTTGCCAGGTCCCGTCCTGTCTGTAGGGTGCTTGGGTGTAAATGGACAAAACGACAGCATGACGGACCCAGAAGTGAAACCCCAGATGCTCCCTGCTTGGCCCCGAGTGGCCCCTTTCATTCTGAAAAGAGAGGGCACCTGGTTCCATGGAAAGACCCCAGGATCCAAAGCCAGACCCGCCACAGTTGGGGTCATGGCCCTGCCATGCACCAGCTGGCACCTAGCCAACCTGAGCCCCCACTTTTCCATCTGGAAATGAGGACACCCAGGCTTCTCCTGTAGGTTTGCGAAGCCATGCATGACTGTATAGGGAAAGTCTTTAGAAAGATTCTAAGATTCACAGAAAACTTGGTAAAGTGGTTACCTGTGGGGGTCTGCCTAGGGGAGTGAGGATTCAGGGAGGAAGAATGGCACACTAGTCACAACAGCTTGCACTTTCATGGTGTCTGACTCATGTTGCGCATGTGAATGTATTTTTTAAAAGACTGAAACATACACACAGGGGTTCAGTAAATGACAAGCAGTACAGCAACTAGTCCTCTTAAAAGTTGGTTTTCTAGCTGGGCTCAGTGGCTCAGCCTGTAATCCCACGCCTTGGGAGGCTGAGGCGAGTGGATTGCCTGAGCCCGCGGGTTCGAGACCCGCCTGGGCAACTTGGCAAGACCTCATCTCTACAATAAATCAAAAATCAGCCGGGCGTGGTAGCGCATGCCTGTAATTCCGGCTACTTGGAAGGCTGAGGTGGAAGGATCGCCGGAGCTCAGCAGGTCAAGGCTGCGGTGGCCAGGAGCGGCCACTGCACTCCAGTCTGGGCGACAGAGTGAGACTCCAACTCAAAAAAAAAAAAAAGTTGGTTTTCTGGTCGGGCATGGTGGCTCACGCCTATAATCCTAGCAGTTTGGGAGGCCAAGGTGAGAGAATTGCTTGAGCTCATGGGTTTGAGACCAGCCTGGGCAACTTGGCAAGACCTCATTTCTACAATAAATCAAAAAATTAGCCGGATGTGGTAGTGCATGCCTGTAGTTCCAGCTACTTGGAAGGCTGGGGTGGAAGGATCACCTGAACCCAGCAGGTCGAGGCTGCAGTGGCCATGAGCATGCCATTGCACTGCACCCTGGGCAACAGAGTGAGACTCTCACTCAAAAAAAAAAAAAAAAGTTGGCTTCCAGCTGTGTGTGGTAGTTCACACCTGTAATCCCAGCACCGTGGGAGGTTGAAGTGAGAGAACTGCTTAAGCCCAAGAACTTGTGTCCAGCCTGAGCAACATGGCGAGACCGTGTCTCTACAAAAAAAACCCAGAAAAATTAGTGAGGCGTGGTGGTGCATGCCTGTAGACTCAGCTACTCAGAATACTGAGGTGGAAGGATAACTTGAGCCCAGGAGGTAGAGGCTATGGTGACCTGTGATTGTGCCCCTGGCCCTCCAGGCTACGCAACAGAGTGAGACCCTGACTCGAAAAAAAAAAAATTGGTTTCATGCTCCCAGCTTGGGGCAAACCTGGAGAAACGCACGCCCTTGCTGGTCTGTGTGCAGTCTGCACCCAGGACCGCTCAGAAAACCCTTGTCCCTTTCCTCAGCCTTTCCCATACCTTCCTCCTCACCCTCTAGGAACTCTCCCCACAAAGGAGCCCCTCAGCTTGTTTGGCTAATGTATTCAGAAACCAAATTAGGGGGGCCCAGGCTCCCGGGGAGATCCCCAAGCCAGCGCTGGATGCAGGGAATTAGATACCATCTCGTGCTCAAATCTGATTAGGGCCCGCCCCGCCCCCACCAGCATGCACAAGCCCACTTTCTAATCAATTTCACCAAGGGCCCTCTGCAGATAGACACTAATGGTATTGAGCTGAGGTCTCGCAACCCAGTCGGCTAGAAGCCTGCAGAGATAAACGCACATGCCATGGGGAGGAGGGAGCCCGTCGCCAGGGTGTCCCTTCTGCCAAGAGGGGTGGGGTGCCGAGAGTGCTCACCGCCAATCAGTCCCCTCCCAGCTCCAGCAGTGCCAGCCTCAGCTTCTCTCTCCTCTCAATCAAGTCCCAGCCCAGGAAGGCTCCTTGTCCTGTAAGTGTTACCCACCAGAGGCCCGGGAGGCGATCAAACCGCTGGCCGGTTCTTTCTCCCCTCATCCTTGGCCCCCTCCATGGCCTAGCCAAAGGCAACCACCGTCACCATGTGTTTTTTGTCATCTTCTCACAGATTTTTCACATGTGCTCCTGCCCAGCTTGCTTAGTCTCTCGAGAAGCCTGTGAGGGAAGCCCAGATGTCCCCATTTTACAGATAGAGAGATGGACGCTCAGGCCACCTAAGCGTCAGCTGGAGGGGTGGTTAACACCCGATTTGACTGGTCACCAGCTGCGTGGCCTCAAGTGCTCACGTGGCCTCTCTGGGCCTCGGACTGTGCACCTGTAAAGTGGGGGTGATGGCAGGACCCATCTCAGAGAGCTGAAGAGAAGCTGAGTGCCACACCCTCGGCACAATGCCCAGTGGGGACTCAGCACTCGACTGAAGTGACCTCTTGCTCCTCTGCTCTGCACTGCCACCCATGCCACATTTCCAGTCCTGTCCCACACAATTTAGGACACACGTCCCTTTCTGCTGGAATGCCCTCCCTGCCTTCATAGGGCGCTTTTTCTCTGGCTCTCCCCCGAGTTCCTCTGGCTTCTCATCCACTCCACAGAGGTTCATCTGGTACCCACTGCATGCCAGCCCTGTGCCCAGGGCTGCTCACTGCTCTGCACCTACCTGTGCTCTGGGGCACCATTTATCGGCTAAGTTCCTTAGGGGCAGGCAGGGAATGTCTCTGTCACCTCTGTGTCTTCACAGAAGGGGCCTCCTAGCTTCTGTGGAGTGAATGATGGGTGGAGTCAGATGCCCCCCGTGACTATGCATCTGGTGGGTGAGGTCAGATGGCCCCAGGTGACGGTGAACCCAGTGGGCGAGGTCAGATGGCCCCGGGGCGACTGAACCTGATGGGTGGGGTTAGATGGCCCTGGGCAACTGTGAACCTGGTGGGTGGGGTTAGATGACCCCGGGTGACTGTGAAGCCTACTATGTGGACTTTTGGGGGGCCAAGGCCTGAAGTCCCCTCTGACTAGCCCAGTAACTCAAGGTCCCGAGCCCAGCGCCTACTACGTGCCAGCTCTGTATCTGGGGCTGCTCACTGCTCTCCACATGCCTGTGCTTTGGGGCGCTATGTATCAGCAAAGTTCCTTAAGGACAAGCAGGGACTGTCTCTGTCATCTCTGTGTCGTCACAGGAGCCCTCTGAGCTTCTGTAGAGTGAATGATGGGTGGTCAGATGGCCCCAGGTGAACCTGGCAGGTAGGGTCAGATGCCATGGGTGACTGTGAACCCAGTTGTGTGGTGTGCACTTCTGGGGGCCAAGGCCTGAAGTCCCCTCCCTCATGCCCAGTAACTCAGGGTCCCTAGTCTGTGCTGCAGATGTAAATGACCGCAGCCGGACACCCTGTCCTCTTGGACTGTCTAGCGCATGTGCAACCTGAGAGCTCTGCATACTACTTGGTGTCTGTCCAGGTGCGGGGCCACCAGGACCCACATCAGCAGTCACCTCCTCAACGGGGTCGGAGCAGAGGAAGTCACAGGCCACGTGGCACGAGCAAGTTGGGCCGAGAGGCTCTGTCCGGCTCTGGGGATGCTGGCTGCTCCCTCTGCATAGGGCTTGCCACTCAGTCCCTGTGCCAGCACCTCTCTGCCCCCTCCGAGGTCAACAGGCAGAACAGTGGCACCTCTGTCCTCCTGGAGGCGCCCAGACCCACACTCACAAAACAGTGAGGTCTGCATCCACAGTCGGCCACAGGCTTCGGATGGGGTGTGAAGCGGCCACGTGGTCCTGAAGGTCCCAACTGAGAGCCGGTGTGTCCGGCAGCTCCTGAGTCACCAGACCCCCCTTCTGGCCTAAAAAGAAGAAATGGGAGAGCCAGAACACCAGTGCTAGAGTCTCGCAGCCAGAGCCAAGGTCCGAGGCCTTAGCCTGGTGGCTCTGTTTCGTGCAGGCTCCAAGGCCCTCAGACATGGGGAGGAGCAGCCCCCAGGCCTGAAGCCCTGGGCACAGGGTCACACCTCATGGGGCTCAAGAGAGCTGGGTGTCTTGAAAGTCACGACTGGTCCTTTGGGGACCAGCAGTGTCAGTCTCACCCAGAGGGTCTGTCACACTCAAGTCCCGGGGTCTGTCCCCGGCCCACCGAGTCAGCTTCTGGATGTGAGGCTTCAAGCTGCCCTTTTTTTTTTTTTTGAGTTGGAGTCTCAATCTGTCGCCCAGACTGAAGTGCAGACTCGGCCACCGCAGCCTCAACCTGCCGGGCTCCGACGATCCTTCCGCCTCAGCCTTCCGAGTAGCTGGAACTACAGGCGCACGCTACCATGCTCGGCTCATTTTTTATTTATTGTAGAGATGAGGTCTTGCCAAGTTGCCCGGGCGGGTCTCGAACCCTCAGGCTCAGGCCATCCGCTCACCTCAGCCTCCCAAAGCGCGGGATTACATGCTGAGCCACCGAGCCCGGCCAAGCTGCCTTTTTATTTGTTTTGTTGTTGTTTTGTTTTTTTTTTTGAGTTGGAGTCTCACTCTGTCGCCCAGACTAGAGTGCAGTGGCCGCTCCCGGCCACCGCCGCCTCGACCTGCTGGGCTCCGGCGATCCTTCCGCCTCAGCCTTCTGAGTAGCCGGAATTACAGGCACGCGCTACCACGCCCAGTTGATTTTTTTTTAAATTTTATTGTAGAGATGAGGTCTCGCCTGCCCAGGCGGGTCTCGAACCCGCGGGCTCAGGCAATCCACTCACCTCAGCCTCCCAAAGGCGCGGGATTACAGGCTGAGCCACCGAGCCCGGCCAAGCTGCCTTTTTAAATCCCCTCTCCCCTGCAGAAGGGTGAGAGCCACTAGGAACCATGGCTCTTCCAGCGTGAACTCCCGGAAAGCCCTGTGCAGATGGAAAACATGTTCCTGCCCCAGGGTCCAGGCCCAGCAGCTTAGCACTTGAAGAGGGCACCCCTTCCTACCGGGTTCTTCTCACCCAGGCAGGCGGGGCAAAGACATGTTCATTGTTCACGCACTGTGCCTGCAGCGACGTCTTTAGTGTGGAGCTGTCAGGGGCCAGACACTGGTGCTCACAGAACAAGACCTGCCTTCAGGAGGCTGATCAAGACAGGTCACACAGCTAGACAGACTCAGAATCACAGAGGACGGCCCCTACTCCTAGTGGTCTTCTGTGTCCACACGCCTTCACTGACGGCTCCTTGACACTGCATCTCACATTAGATATGGGCGAACGTCATTTGCTCTAAGGTGAATTTGAGCAGAGTCTTGAGTGAAGATAGGGAGCTAGTGGGAAACCAGACCAGAGTTAGGAGAGAGCCTCCAGGCAACAGCATCGAGGTTCGAAGCCCTTTTCCAGATAAAATGCACGAAGCATCAGAAAGCGGTCCAGAGCCCAGTTGTTATGGCCCGAGTCCTGCCAACGCCATCAGAGATCCTGGACGTCTTTGACCAACACCTCTTTTTTCTCCACCACTCTCCCCTTCCCTATTCTCTGGCTCCCCAGGCTGGCACTGGGCCGGTTTGTCCATCAGCTCTGGTCTGTGAATTTTTCCAATGACCTTCACAGGTTTAACACATGCATAACATATTTAATCCCCAGGTATGAAAAGGAAATATGCAAAATCAAAAAAAATTTTGTAGAGACAGGGTCTCAATCTGTTGTCCAAGCTGGAGTGCAGTGGCATGATCATGGCTCACTGCAGCCTCCCAACTCATGGGCTCAAGAAATCCTCCCTTCTCAGCCTCCCAAGTAGCTGGGACTACAGGTGTGCACTATCATGTCTGCTAATTATTTTATTTTTTATAGAGATGAAGTCTTGCTATATTGCCCAGGCTGGTCTCAAACTCCTGGGCTCAAGCAATCTTCCCACCTTCACCTCCTAAAGTGCTGAGATTGTAGGCACGAGCCACCGCGCCCAGCCAGAAAAATCAAATTTTTAAAAGTTTAATGAAATGTTCACAAAGTGTAACATGATGTCGACTTGCTTCATTAATAGTATATTCATAAACATTTCATTACATGGAAAAATTATTTGTAGGCTACATTTTTTTTTTTTTAAGTTGGAATCTCAGTCTCACTCTGTTGCCCAGGCTGAAGTACAGTGGCTAGCTCACGGCCACCACAGCCTCGACCTGCTGGGTTCAGGTGATCCATCAGCCTCAACCTTCCAAGTAGCTGGAACTACAAGCACGCACCACCATGCCTGGCTAATTTTTAATTTATTGTAGAGATAAGGTCTCGCCAAGTTGCCCAGGCTGGTCTCAAATCCCGCGGGCTCAGGTAATCCTCTCACCTCGGCCTCACAAAGTGCTGGGATTATAGGTGTGAGCCACCGCGCCCGGCCTGTAGGCTACATTTTCTTAGGAAGAATTTCTGAGTTGACTTGAGGCTTTCTAAGAAATCATAGCCCATTTAAAAGCCAATGAGTTGTCCAGGCTGGTCTCAAACTCCAGGCCTCAAGAGATCCTCCCACCTTGGCCTCCTAAGGTGCTGGGATTATAGGCGTGAGTTACCATGACTGGCCTAAATAATTCCAAATAATTTTGAGTCCTTCCAAATATTTTTTGCAATAGAATAATATTACTAAGGTATTTGACATGGATGCTATGATATGGATTTCTGATGGCCATAATAGTCCAGGCTGCGGGCTTGGTGGCCAAGTACTAAGGGATCAGAGACCAGCAGGGACATGGGCTCCAGACCAGGCTCAGAACCCAGGGCTCAGAAACTGGGCTCCTTGGGGCTTGGGCAAGGCCTGGCAATGCAGCCGCCGGGCCAGTGCTTTGGACACACGGGGGGACCTGCCCGGCAAGTGGTGGTCATCTAGGCAGTTGCCCTACCTGCGTGCCCAAAGAGGCGCAGGGCCCCCAGCACAGGCCACCCCATTCATGGCTGGGGAGGGGATCGGCCCCCAGTACAGGATGGAGTAAGAAGGTGTGTCCCCAAAAGCTGGGCCTGTGCCTGGGAGAGAGGGCATCAGAGTGGAAGTCATAGCCAAGGTCCTGGGTTTCTCTCCTGACACCAGAAGCTGGAGAGGAGGCTCGAAGGGGAGAAGACTACATCTTTTTTTTGTTGTTGTCGGTGTCACAGTCTGTCACTCAGGCTGGAGTGCAGTGGCATGCTCATGGCCACCACAGCCTCGACCTGCCGGGCTCAGGGGATCCTTCCACCTCAGCCTTCCAAGTAGCTGGAACTATAGGTGTACATCACCACATTGGCTAATTTTTAAAAAATTTATTGTAGAGATGAGGTCTCACCAAGTTGCCCAGGCTGATCTCGAACCCATGGGCTCAGGCAATCCTCTCACCTCGGCATCCCAAATTGCTAGGATTATAGACGTGAGCACCCGGCTGAAGATATCTTAAGGATGGTTTGGCTCCAACAAGTCACATGCAGGTTCCCAGCTGTGTTCATTTCCCACCATTTGGTGACACTCACTGATACCTCATCCTCACAGAAAAGCTCCTGAAAGCACCCTGCGTCTTCTGACCATGCCTGTAGACACAAGTGTCCACATAAGGTTCCGGAACTACCCCACAAGGAAACACCTGCCAGAGGTCCATCCACCTCTGAGTTGAGGGCCTCCTTCTGTTCTGGGGACCCGCTCCCTGTCACTGCCAAATGGCTTCTGACATTTGAGTCTTCAAGTCTCTTCCACATGAGTATACACAGGAGGCAGGACCAGAAGCCTGAGTACTGCTTTAAAAAGCAACACAACTAGAATGGATCTGTCCCCTCCTATGAGGCTTCCCGGGGTCTCTCTGCCTGGTCTCACACCGGAGCCTTCTCTATGAGGGAATGGCCAATAGGGAGAGTTTCCTGCCACACAAAAATATCCATCTGATTCCTACGTCTCACGGATCATCTCTGGGGAGGGACCCACGTGGCCAGCACACTAACGCGAACATGTGGTCCCAAATGACTTCTGTTGCTTTTTGGAAGAAAGTCAAGGCCATTCTGAGGTATATTTCCAGAGGCCGAGCTGCTGCCAGAAATGGTTCTTTTTTTTTTTTTTGAGTTGGAGTCTCACTCTGTCACCCAGACTGGAGTGCAGTAGCTGCTCCCGGCCACTGCAGCCTCGACCTGTTGGGCTCTGGCGATCCTTCCGCCTCAGCCTTCCAAGTAGCTGGAACTACAGGTGCGTGCTACCACACCCGGCTAATTTTTGATTTATTGTAGAGATGAGGTCTTGCTGCCCAGGCGGGTCTCAAACCCACGGGCTCAGGCAATCCACTCACCTCAGCCTCCCAAAGGCGCGGGATTACAGGCTGAGCCACTGAGCCCGGCTCAGAAATGGTTCTAAGGACTAGGAGGAGAAGAGGAGGGATGAAGGGGGAGGATGGAAGGGACTGCAACAACAACTGCAGTTTCCTGGGGGCTCTGCTGAAGGTGCAGGTTCCAGAACATTAACAATAAGAGTGCCTGGCCGGGTGCAGTGGCTCACACCTGTTATCCCAGCACTTTGCGAGGTAGAGACGAGAGGATTGCCTGAGTCCAGGGGTTCAAGACCAGCCTGGACAACTTGGCGAGACCTCATCTCTATAACAAATCAAGAAAACCTAGCCAGGTGTGGTGGTGCATGCTTGTGTTTCAGCTACTCAGAAGGCTGAGGTGGAAGGATCGCCTGGGCCCAGGAGGTCGAGGCTGCAGTGGCCGAGAGCGTGCCACTGCACTCCATCCTGGGTGACAGAGTGAGACTCCGACTCAAAAAAGAAAAGAAAAGAGCACTCCTCATAGAACATTCATTCATTCATTCATTCACAATAATCAATAGATACCTCAATGTTCAGCAGGGAGAGTAAGGTCCTTATCTCAGGGAGCTTGTGCTCCAGTGGGAGAGACAGACAGTTAACCACGATGTAACATAATTATATTATATATACGATATAAATCACATAATATATTATAAATAGTTTCAAAGCACTCTGTGACACAGGAATCCATTTATGAGTGTCATGTGTACCCTTATAGGAGACACCCTGCTTCTGGGCACCTCCATGGCAGCACCAAGTCCCTGGTGAACACTGGTAACTAAAAACGACACACACACGCGCGCGCGTGCGCGAGTTCCTGGAACCCCCTAATGCAGAACAGGACGCAGCTCCCTTGTTCCCAGGCAGATGGGTAGAGAACACACGTCCGACATGGAGAGCACCCTGACTTGTCCAAGTCACAAAATGATGGGCCAGAGACCCCACTCCCAAGTCCTGGGTCTCACTGCCTGTCCCCAGTTTCACCACTCAGGTCCCAGCAGGGACCACCTCTGAGAGCCCTGGGCCCAGAGCAAGGGCCAGGCACAGCAGAGCAAGGTTTGTGTCCCTGAAAATGTGCCCGCATGTGACACTGCACAGAGGCTGTCTTCTCTAATGGCATTGGCTCCCTCCTACTCTCCAGCTGCTCTGGCTACTCTTTTGCCATCAGAAGTTATCCTGTCGCATGAGGGCTTTCAGATACAATGTTCAATCACCCACATGCCCGGCAAGGCCCTGTTTTGTTTGTTCCCAAAGCTTCCCAGTCACATGACAGGAACCAGGGCAGTCAGAGGTTAGGGACATTGCTCTAGAGCCAGAAAGGCAAATCCTGCCATCCCAGCTAGAAAATCACGCAAACTCTGTGCCTATTTCTTCTTCTTCTCCTTCTCCTTCTCCTTCTTTTATTTGGAGCCTCACTCTGTCACCCAGGCTAGAGTGCAGTGGCACACTCATGGCCACTGCAGCCTCAACCTGCCAGACTCAGGTGATCCTTCTGCCTCAGCCTTCCAAGTAACTGGAACTGCAGGCGTGTGCCACCACATCCAGCTAATTTTTTGATTTCTTGTAGAGATAAGATCTTGCTAAATTGCCCAGGTTGGTCTCCAACCTGTGGGCTCAGGCAATCCTCTCGCCTCTGCCTTCCAAAGTGCTAGGATTACAGGTGTGACTCACCAGGCCCCGTTTATTTCTTTACCTGTCAAATAAGATACTGGTTCCTAATGCAAAAAGTGGTTGGAAAGATTAAGTGAGATCATTCATACAAAGCACTCAGCCAATTGTAGGCACCCACTAAATGCAGTTGAATTTAGAACTCCCAGAGCTGGGTATGGTGGCTTGTGCCTGGAGTCCCACCTACTTGGGAGGCCAAGGTGGCAGGATCACTTGTGGTCAGGAGCTTAAGGCAGGACCAGGTGACATAATGAGACTCTGTCTCAAGTAAATAAAACAAGCAAATAAATAAATAAGTAAATCCCAAGAAGTCCTCTCTTGAGTCTTTTCACTGTGGGGTGCCGTCTGTTTATGACAGTACAGGGAAGCTTCAACTCCACAGCAGCCCTCATCCTGTGCAGGGCACCTTCTGCAGCCAGCACGGCAGAGCAGAGGGCCGGAGAAGATAGGACCAAGAAGCTGAAACCAAGTACTTGCAGGAGTGGAGGTTATGGCAGAGGAAGTCCCGAGGACCTGTGACATCAAAGTCACACGACGTCTCCAAGGACCTGTCAACCTCCACAGTCACGCACACCAATTCCTCGGAATATACTTCTTTTACCCATAAATAAAGGAATATACACACCCACACAGTCTCGCATCACTTCATGACAAAATGCAGCACTAGGTGATTTCTTCTCTGCATGGACATCCTAGTCCTTCCACAATCCTAGGTGGTCTGGCCAACTGCGCACCTAGGAGTATGAGATGGCCTCTTGCTCCTGGGCTACATGTGTGCACAGCATGTGGCTGTACGGAGTACTGTAGGCAAGCATAACATGGGGTAAGGGTTTGCATAGCTAGACAAAGAAAAGGTACATAAAAATGAAGTATTTGTGTGTGTGTGTGTGTGTGTGTGTGTGTGTGTGTGTGTGTATGTCAGGGTCTCACTCTGTCACCCCAGGCCGGAGTGCAGTGGCACCAATCGGTGCTCATTGCAGCCTTGACCTCTTGGGCTCAGGCAATCCTTCTGCCTCAGCCTCCGGAGTCCAGAGTAGATGGGACCACAGGTGTGCTCCACCACACCTGGCTAGTTTTTTAAAATTTTCTTGTAGATACAAGGTCTCACTATGTTGCCTAGGTTGGTCTCAAACTCCTGGGTGCAAGCAATCCTCCTGCCTTGGCCACCCAAACTGCTGAGATTATAGGCGTGAGTCATGCATCCTGTCTGAACATGCCATGTTATGATCTTAACGGGTCCACTGTCATAGAAGCATCATTGACAGGAACGTCGTGCTGCAGCACAGGACTGTCCACATCCCATTGCCTCTGCTTCCATGGAGAGCTCCCCAGAAATCTCACTCCTGAGAGCACCCTGCAGTGCTGAAACTCCATGATGCTCAAGGAATGCTGCAGAGGAGGGCTGGAGTCCAGGAGGCTGGAGCCTCCACTCACCACCCACTGCCCAGAGAGGGGGGCCACCCCCCACTGAAACCCCAGTGCCCTATTCAGGGTCTCTTTAACCTGAGGTCTTCCGGGATGGAAAGACCAGCATGGGGTTAAGGAAGCAGCTCTCTCATGAGCGACACAAGGAGTTCAGAGTCTTTTCTCGATCAGTCCTCTTGTGCAATTGTGGGATATGCTGGCCCAGCCACGAGCTGGCCCTGAGCTGCCAGAGGCCAGAGCTTGGGACAGAGGCCACGGAGAGTGAGGACAGTGGTCTCAGTGCGGGTCGACCGAACAGACAAGACATCTATCCTGGTGCTTAGAATCAGCTGTCTCTGAACAGCAGAAGAGCCAGGACCACAGGGACAGAGAATTCCTCGGCTAGGCACCTGCCCTTGAAGGACAGACAGCTAATATCAACAGTGTTCGACGTCTTCCCTTTCTGTCCCCAGGTTCTCGACAGAGACTTGAGGATACCTGGCTTCCGGCTTCTGGGTTCTAGCCCCATGGTTCCCATCTTTCAGTGTCATAGGACAAACCCCACTCCCCTCCCCCACCACCCAAAGGGGGGCTCATAGGAGGCTGACTCTCTTTTGCCAAGTAAGAACATTACGGTGGGGGAAAGACCCCTAGTCCAACCACCATTTTATAAAAGCCATTTTCACATCCCAAATGAGGAAGACCTCATCCTGAGAACAGAGGACAGTCTTCAACCGAGGCGAGGCCTTCTGAAAGGCTCCCAGGGCTGCTGCCACCTTCCTCACTTTGTTCTATCCTGTGACCATCTTCGGACTGGCTTTTGAGGTCCCTCTGCCGCCATTCAGGGCTCTCTGCCCCCGCGTTCTGCTTTTCTTCCCAAATTATGTTCTCAGCTTGCTGTTTTTTTTGTTCAAAACTTTTCCATCTCTAGCTTTCCCAGAACGGTCTCTCTAGAAGTTTTCCCAGAAGGAAAATGTCAGGGGATGGCAGTACAAGAAAATGGGAGAAAAGTGCCCCCTTGCAGGGCTCCTGCTGCCCGGCTAATTCTCAAAGGCAGACGATGTCCCAGAGCGGAGGGGGCACATGTCCTTCTTCCTTCTGCCCCCAGCTAGATGCCTGCGAGCCCTGGCTCGTTTGGTCCTCCCGGTCATAGCAGCGTGGGTTCTCCCGGATAATTTGCAGGTTTAGCCGGTGAGGTGAGAAAGGTAGAGGCCTCTTGCTGGGCCATTATGTTTTCTGTGTGGAGCAGGGATGGAGGCTGACCAGAGACTGCCACAATTACCCCAGTTCCCGGGACACCTGCTTGAGCTCCCGTGGGGCATGCACTATGAAGCAGCGGCAGCTGGCCGGGAGCAGCGGGGTGTGACTGCGGAGTCAGGAGGCCAATTGTGACCAACTGATATTTACGCACCCCGGTGAGTGCTGTCCCCTTCCTCACGGTCACCTTGGGCACTTCTTTCTGGTGCCCAGGGATGCGGTCCCTGGTGAAAGCGTTTCTGGAGCTCCTCTTGGGAACTGCCTTTAGGGCCAGATTATCTGAGAAACAGAGTCACCCCCTCACTTTCTTTGTAATCAAAAATCGCTTGGCTCAGCTTTGTCACCCAGCTAATTCCTTAGCCTTGCCTCCAAATGACCTTGGCTGCTTTAAAAATTAAATCCACCCCCAGAGGAAGAGGAGTCATCATCGGCAAGCACATTCAGCAAGGAGGACATGGACAGAGATGCCCTCACAAGGAGAGCAAGGCGTGGCTGGAATGTACCTCCCAGGGGCACACACCTAGCCTCTGCTGCCACTTGATGCCACCCGGCCTGGCAGGTACCCAGTGAACTATAGTGCTGTTGTCCCCATCAGGCAGGTGAGACCATGGAGGCTCTAGGCTGACTGACTTGTCTGAAATCACAGACCTACCAGAAGGGCCTTGGACACCACATGGGGGTTCCTTTTGGGTTGTCAAAAGTATTGAAATTAGCCGGGCATGGTGGTGCACACCTGTAGTCCCAGTTACTTGGGAGACTGAAGTTGAAGGATCACCTGAGCGCAGGAGGGTGAGGCTGCTGTGAGCTGTGATTGTTGTGATCATGCCACTGTACTACAACCTGGGTGATGAAGTGAGACACAAAAACAAAAACAAACAGAAAACAAAAGCAAGGCATTTGCTGGGAATGGTGTCTCACACCCGTAATCCCAGTACTTTGAGAGGCCAAGGTGGGAGGATCACTTGAGGCTAAGAGTTTGAGACCATCCTGGGGAACATAGTGAGACCTCTTCTCTACAAAAAACAAACAAAAAATTCACCGGCATGATAGTGGGCACCTGTAGTCCCAGCTACTTGGGAGGCTGAGGCAGGAGGATCACTTGAGCCCAGGATTTAGAGACTGCAGTGAGCTATAATGGCGCCTCTGCACTCCTGCCTGGGTGTCCCAAACAAATAGAAAGAAACAAAGACATAGCATCTGTCGAAATAAAGACATGTGTGCACTGATTTAAAAACACAGCCAGCCAGAAAACCATCCCAGCCTCTTCCCTTCACACAGCCGCAGGGACCTCCCTCCCAGCCCATCAGCCTCTGCTGTTTGGACCCATCTGCAAAAAAGGCAGACTGCAGCCCGGGGACACAGAGGGACCTGGTGGTAACTTCGGTCTCCAACTTACTGACTTCAACACTCCGGGCCTTCAGGTCTCCAGCAGGAAATGAGGATTCAAACAGTCCCTGGCCCACCAAGGCAACTGAGCCCTTTCTGTCTCCCCCTACATTCCTTGCACCAAGACAGCAGAGGCTGGACAGGATAACAGAGGCTGGACAGGATGCAAGCTGTGGGTGGGGAGCTGGGATTCAGGGGACAGGTGGACCTGTGTCTGAGTCAGCTCCCCCTGTGGACTGGCTGGACCACCTTGGACAAGTTGCATAGTCTCTCGGGGCCTCAGTTTCAACACCTGTCAACCAAGAAACAGCAGCATGTCTACCTGAGGCTGCCGCAGGGCCTTGACATGCAGGTGTATCTGGAACCCGAGCACCTGATCCTGAATGCGCTTCCCAGGGCCGGCCACCCCCCACCCCAGATCCATGCCCCGACCACCTTCGGGGGTGCCTGAGTCTTCTGACCCCTCAACCTGCAGCCCCACCCTCCTGAACCCACCGGATCCTGCCCCTCCCCTTCCCCAGGAGACATACTACAGAAATGTGATAGGCAGCAGCAGCGAAGTAGAGATGCCCAGCTTTCTGACTGCCCTTGAGCCCCGATGAGGTAACCCAAGGAGACCCAAGCAGTTACAACAGGGACAGAGAAGAAGACGGAACCATCTGTCACCCATGGGCGTGTCCCGCACGGAGGACTCCAGAGGCGGATCTAGGTTCAAATCCTGGATTGGCCTTTTGCTCGCTCTGTGACTTGGGAGGTGCTACTCAACCTCTCTGAGCCCCCATCTTCCTGTCTTCCCATCTGTAATAAGAGGAAAATGCACATGCCTACTTTGCAGGACAGTTGTGAGCTTCAAAGACATGAAGTGGGTGAAGCGTGTCACGATGGGCCTGGCACAGCCAACACTCAGGTGCAAGCTAGCTCTCAGAGCTATGGAACCAATCTCTCCCTAGAGAAAGCTGGTTTCCGAGGCCCTGCCCATGTCTGAAGGACCAATGAGGCCTGGATGTGCCCACCCTCTGCTCCCCACCCATTTAGTCAAGTAAGGCCAAGTGTGTCTTCTAGAACATTCCAAACAGGTCCATTTTGCATCCACACACCTCCAGCGATGAGTGGCTCAGCTCAGGTGACAGTCCACCTCTGAGTACCAAACATCCAGGTTAATCAAGGACCCTCTCTTTTGCCCCAAATTATTTTGTCCTGATAATTCTATTTTGGAATTACTCTAAAGCCAGCAACCCCGGCCTTCATAAAGAAAACATGAATCTGTGACTGATGCCGTGATGCCCATGGCCAAGGTCAAACTCCACACATGGCCGACACTGGGTGGAGTGCCTGGCGCCCTGGCTGCTTTGTGTGGGAAGTGTCACAGTGACACCGGGAGGTTCTGTGCCTGCCTGGTCCTGTGGGACTGACTGTCAGGTACAGGGAATAGGGTCTTGGCCTCTGGGGGGTCCTGGGTCGCCCCCTGCAAGCCCCCTCCTGAGGGATCCTTGGGACAGGGAGCCCCAGGCCCCAGGCCATCTCTGGAGGTGTTAGTCATCTGTCTGTGACCTTGAATCCGAAGGCTGTGCCAAGGAATAACAATGAGAGGCATCACCAGACCCGCTGTCTTTGGTGTGTACCGACCTGGGGAATTGGTGTCAGAAGACACACAGAAAAGCCAGATGGCACTTTCCAGGGTCACGGTCCACCATGGAGCAAAGCCCAGGACCCCTTCCATGTCCTTCTCCAAGTCAGCCCATGCCCGGGCGGCTGGCGTGGGAGGAGATGCCGCAGAGACACAAGATTAATGGCTTCCCAGGCAGGTGAGCGGCTGTCCCCTCGGCCGGTCACGATCTCCCTGCGACTCCCTGGGCCTGGCTCTGTGAGGCGTGAAGTGGAGAGAGAGCCCAGCAGCGAGGCCAGCCTTGACCAGTCCAAGGGCTGAGCCCTGCCAGGGTCTCTGTCTGCTGCAGGCAGAGCTGCCAGAGCAGGAGACACTCTGTGGGGAAGGGCAGGCACTGGCCGAGGACAGGACCTGCACGTGCAGGGTGCTGGCGCCCAGGTTTTCACCAGGAGCCCCCTTTTGTGCCTCTTGTTTGCTCCCACCTGCTTTCCTTAACTTATCCATCGACAGTGTTTCATCGGAGAACAGATATGTACAAGCAGAAGAATAAAAGCTCAAAGCAAAAATCTTCCACAGTGCCGGGACTCCCAAGCCCATTTTCTACAGGTAACTCAAATGACAGTTTTTGTGTCTCCTTCTAGAAGTTCCTATAGTATATGCCCAGTGTTTGGAGCTGACAAAAAACATAAATATGTTTTTCTATATCTAAGTTCACTCTAGTCACCTGAGTCCAGAGGCCTCTTTCTTTTTTTTTTTTTTTTTTTTTGAGCGGGGGTCTCACTCTGTTGCTCAGGCTGGAATGCAGTGGCACAATCATGGCTTCCACAGCTCATTCTCCGGGGGTCAGACGTTCCTTTGGCTTTAGCCTCCCAACTAGCTGGGACCAAAGGCACACTAATTTTATTTTTTGTAGAGATGAGGTCTCGCCATGCTGCCCAGGCTGGCTCCGAGCTCCTGGGTTCAAGCAATCCTCTTGCCTTGGCCTCCCAAAGTGCTCTGTAACGCAGCACTTTGGGAGGCTGAGGTGAGAGGATTCCTTGAGCCAAAAATTCAAGACTCTGCTGGGAAACACAGCAAGACCCTATCTCTAGAAAAATAGCATATAAAGATTAGCCAGGTGTGGTGGCACACACCTGCGTGCCCAGGTACTTGGAAGGCTGAGGCGGAAGGGTCACCTGAGCCTAGGAGGTTGAGGCTGCAGTAAGCTATGTTCACTCCACTGCTCTCCAGCCTGGGCAACAGGAAGGAAGGAAGGAAGGGAGGGAGGGAGGGAGGGAGGGAGGGAGGGAGGGAGGAAGGAAGGAAGGAAGGAAGGAAGGAAGGAAGGAAGGAAGGAAGAATTCAGAATCAGAGGGAAACTGGATCAGCCTGGAGTGACGACATCATGGCCACAGGGCGCAGCCTCTGGCCTCATCCTCGCAGCCAGGGGTGGGAAGTAATGAGGAAACAGACTGCAGCCCGGAGGCCTTGGCCTGAGCTGGCCCATGGCCCAGGTCCCCCGGCCCTCATGGAGAGGACTCTGGTTCAAGCCTTGCTGGCATCTACTAAACGTGGGCACCAGCCTGAGATGTTACAGACTCACCCACCTGCCCACACCTCGACCCGGGCACAGTCCAGGGGACCACCCTCCAGGCTGCCGGAGGCCCTGAGTTTCTGGGACTGCTTTGATCCCGGGTTACCCTTTTCTTTGCAATAAGGGTATTTCATGCAATGTCTCGATGTCATTAAACATAAGATTTTAAAGATAAATACGCTTACAGACCAAAAAAGGCGACCCACTGCCAGACCCCATGGGACAATTTTTCACCACAGAAAAGCCACCGGCACAGAGTAAAGACTTGGGAGTTTGAGAGGCCTAGGGGGCAGTGACATGGCAGGGTGGTGGCCAGGCCTATGTTGGGGCGCGGGGAGGCATCTACAAGAGCCAGGGCAGGGACCCCTCCCTAGGCGACAGAAGCCTTCTTCCTGAGAGAGGCCTGGTCCTCGGGAGGATCATCAAGTGCCCAACTGTGGCCCATATCAAGCCCACAGGCTCTCTTCCTGGGACCACTCTGCTGGCCAAGCATGGGGCCAGGGGAGCTCAGGGTACATCCGGGAGAAAAAACCACAAACCCCACTTTGGGAGACCAAGGCAGGAAGATCGCTTGAACTCAGGAGTCTGAGACCAGCCTAGGCAATGTGGAGAGACCTCGTCTCTACAAAACAAAACAAAATTAGCCGGGTATGGTTGTGCATATCTGCAGTCCCAGGTACTTGGGAGGCTGAGATGGGAGGATTGCCTGAGTCCAGGAGGTTGAGACTGCAGTGAGTCGTGATCATGCCACTGCACTCCAGCCTGGGTGACAGAGTGAGGCTCCGACTCAAAAAAACAAAACAAAACAAAACAAACCCCAAAACCCTGTCCTGCCAGACACCGGCTACAGCTCCTCAGACTAAAGCAGCCCTCTCCCTCCACTGTACCCCAAGGCCACACCAAGGATCCATGTGTGGTGCCTCCCTGCCCCCGACAGCCACACAGAATCCTCTAAGGTTCCCACCACAGGCCCCGAGGTCCAGCTCAGGCATGCAGACCATGTGCAAGCCACGCGGACCCTCTCCCTTACTCCTTCCTGGCAAGGGAGGTGCTTAGCACAGCATGGACAGGCGCCGGCATGGGCCCTTCCGTGTCCTGGCCTCTGCACAGCCGTCCTGGGACGAGGCCCCGGCAGCACATGCCTTTTCTCAGGGGCTGTGCTCCCCCTTCCTGAGCCCAGAGTCGGCTGGGTCATTCAGCTTGAGACCACATCACTGACTCAGGAGGCCTGGGACAGCAGGGACCTGGAGTAGGAACAGCGAGTTTTCGGGGCCCCTGGAGTGCAGAGCTGTCAGGCCAGCTGACTTGGACCCAGTGTGTCCCCGTGGCCAGTCACTCAGCTGCCCTGGCCCCAGCAAAGTGGGGACTGGACTCCCTACTGAGCTGTTTTGTGAAGACTGAAGAGATCAGTTTCCTTCCCTCCCATTGCTGGACTTCAGCACTCCCCAGCATCTGCTCACAGAGGCCCTTAGACCAGGACCCCACAGCTCCCTGCGATGTGCTCCTTCTGCCTGGGACTGCTGCGTGCCCTCACCGCTCAGCGGCTTGAGGCTGGGGACACGGACAGCAAGTGTCGGCTTCCACGGCATCCTGAATCAGCAGCTGGGACAGAGCCTGGAGGTGTCTCCCTGCCCCTCCCTGCTGAGAGCCGTGGGCACTCGCTGAGCACAGCAGTCACACAGAGCGGAAAGCCTTCTGAAGCGCGATCGGGCTCTAACTGCAGGGACGTGCCCAGCAGGATGGCATGAGCCTTCAGATGTTAGTCAGGGGCTGATCCCTGTGAGTGAGTCAGGGCTCCTAGAACACCTCTAGGCCTTCAGTCCCCTGGATACTCACTCCCCTCCTCCCTGCCTTATAAATTAGGAAGACTAGGTTCAGACCTCACGTGGCCCCTCAACCAGGCACTCTTGGGCAGTGAGCAACCTGGACAACTGAACAGGCAGCCCCCTAGCAATTCGTCCCAGTACACACGTTTTCTCCAAATATATCCAAGCTTTCACCTCACATTTACCAAAGCCTCCAGCAGGATCGAATGTGCGCTTCGGATTCACAGATGAATCACAGCCAGGGTGAAGGGAAGACCTCCACGGAGCTGTCGGGCCTGCTGACTTGGACTCATTGTGTCCCCCTGGCCAGTCACTCAGCTGCCCTGGCCCCAACAAAGGCCACAGTGAGACCCCAACAAAGTGGGGGACCAGACTCCTTACTGAGGTGCTTTGTGAAGATTGAAGAGATCAATTTCCTTCCCCTCCAAATGGCTAGACTCCAGCACTCCCCAGCATCTACTCACTGAGGCCCTCAGAGGGCTCAGGGTGAAAGGAAGACTCCCACAGAGCGGTGGGAAGAAAGGGTTCACATCTCAAGATCGTCTTCTCCTATGGAAGGTCACGTCCAAGATCTGTAATCCCAGCACTTTAGGAGGCTGAGGCAGGAGGATCTCTTGAGCCCAGGAGTCTGAGGCTACCGTGAGCTGTGGTCAGGCCACTGCACTCCAGCCTGGGCGACAGAGTGAGACCCTGAGAGGTGGCCCAGGATGCTGTGGAAGCCGACACCTGCTGTCCCTGCACCCCAGCCTGCAGTCCCTGGGTGGTACAGGCACGCCAGTGGCCCTGGCCAGCAGGAGCACATCGCAGGCAGAGTGTCACATGATGACACTACAGACCAGGGGTTCAAGGCCACAGTGAGACCCTGGTGGTGAGATGCACCTTCTGGTCTGTAAAGTGGAACAGACAGCCATCTCCAGCATCTGTGGGCTTGCTTACACAGCACGGGCCACTGGACATGGGCTGGGCAGGGGCTGTGGTGTCGGACTCACTGAGCTGTGCTCCTGATGCCAAAGAATCAATTTCCAGGCCACTGCGGGTATACATGCCCGCTCCAGGGGTCCAGCTGGATGCCACCCAGGGAACCCGTCGAGGAGGAGTCTGGAAGAGTCCTCTCCCGGGCCTCTGCCCCTCTGATGTCCCTCTGTCCTGTCACCTCCCACAAAACCACAGCACACCAGCATAACCCCAACTCAAACGTGTGCTCGCATTGGTTTTTGCTTTGTTTGTTGCCCCTTGGAAAATTCACGGTTTTACTTCTGCTCTTAGCTACTCGAGTAAAAGACAGGGGTAGGGGCCGGTAGGAAAAGAAATCAAGCTCACACTCCAGAAATTAAACTTTCATTCCTCTATCTGGGAAATCATGTTTCAATGGAATCTGGACACAGACACTGGAACAGTGAGAAGGAATGCTAAAAAGAGTTAATATTTATTGAACACGTACTATGTACCATCTCTAAGTACCTTATGTTTATCAACTTTCAATCATTAACTAGGAAGATCACAGCAGAGGAGGAATTAACACCCAAATGATTAAATCATTTACCCCAAGATCATAGAGCTGGGCAGGGCAGAGGGGGCCATATTTGTAGCATTTGCCAATTTCCAGGGTGTAGACACCCCCATCCGGCCGGTTTTAACTTACCAGCTTGTCACCACTGAGTGCAGCGGTGGGTTTTCCCACCCTGCAGGCACATTACATGACATTGACAGCAAGACTGTACAGTCAAATGCAGTACAGTGTTAGGAAACAGTGCATTTTGAGTATCTATTGTTTTTGATACAATGTATTTGAGCATCAGTTTATACAATGTAATGCGTAACAACCGATACCAGCTCGCGGGAGATTTAGCAATAGGCTCTCCTGGGCCACTGTGTGCTGGCTCCGGCACACCGCCAGGGTCAGGACTCTGCTTCTCCTCTCAGCCAGGATACTGTCCTGCCTCCCAGAAGGGCATGATGCCCCCGCCAGCCGGAGCTGGCATGGCTCAGCCATGGCCATGGAGGCAGCAGAAGCAGTGCTCTCTCTCTTTCCATCCTTCCTCCTTCCTTATGACACGCCCGATCCCCCTAGAATCACTCAGTCAATGTTTATTAAGCACCTACCCTGTGCCAGGAGCTGTTCTAGGCACCAGGGACACAGGGATGAGACTGGATTCTCGGGGCTCATGATTTAGTGGGAAAAGAGAAGCACACGCTCAAACCCAGCAGAGAGCCACCCCGTCAGAGGCACGAGACAGAACATGCCGCAAGGAGAGACAGATTCATTCTCCCAGGAGGGGTCAGGACAGCTTCACACACAGTGGACACCTGGGCAGGGTTTCAGAGGATAAATAGAAGTTCACCAAGCAGACCAGGGTGGAGGGAAGCAGTACAGGAAGGAACCGATCTGAAGTGTGTATGTAGGTAAAAGTTTTCCAGACAGGAAGGAGCAACAGCAGATGCCCTCGTGCCGTGGCTGGGACCCATGTAAGGGAGACAGAGGCAGATGCAGGAGAAGCAGGTTTGGAGAGCCATGCTGCATTCGATGTTGCATGTGCTGCTGTGGGTGCCCATGGGAATCCAAGTCCCAGAGTCAGACACCAAGACTCAGACACGGAAATAGTCGGGGAATGGGGGTGGGAGAATGGTTGGAGGGCATGGGACAGTGGAAAAGGCGGGCTGGGAAGAGGGACTGCAGCTTCAAAATATGCTCATGACAGACCCCTTGGGAGGAACGGAGGGCTCAGACCATCGTGCCTTCGGAAGCTGGCCGTGGGGCCCTGGAGAAGGATGTCGGGAAGACCAGAGTCAGAGGCTGAGCTGGAGGAGGAGAGATCTGACTCACAGCAGCAATTCTTCCATCTGCTTTTTTAGGACCAAGACACGGGGCCCCAATTTTCCCTTCCATCCCCACTTTAAACTTGACCCATGTGTTGGAACCACACAGCTAAGAAGGGGTGTTCTTTTATTCTATTGTGTATTTTGAGCCAGTCTCACTCTGTAGACCAGGCTGAGTACAATGGTACAATCAGAGCTCCCCGAAGCCTCAAACTCCTAGGCTCAGTCAATCCTCCAGCTGCAGCCTCCCGAGTAGCAGGGACTACAGGTGTGTGCCACCATGCCTGGCTAACTTAAAAAAATTTTTTTTGTAGGGAGAAGTTCTCACTATGTTACCCAGGCTGGTCTTAAACTCCTGGGCGCAAGTGATCCCCCTGCCTCAGCCTCCCAAAGTGCTGGGATTACAGGTGTCAGCCACCACGCCCGGCCAGAATGGGTGTTCTGAAGACTGGGGTTGGAAAGCAGAAGTTGTAGGTCAGGCGTGGTGGCTCTTGCCTGTAATCCCAGCACTTTAAGAGTCTGAGACAGGAGGATCCCTTGAGGCCAGGAGTAGTTCCTGGCCACCTTGAGCAACATAGCCAGACCCAATTTCTATAAAAAAATAAAATCAAGTCGGGCTTGGTGGCTCAGCCTGTAACCCCGCACTTTGGGAAGCTGAGGTGAGTGGATTGCCTGAGCCCGTGGGTTTGAGACCCACCTGGGCAACTTGGCGAGACCTCATCTCTACAATAAAAAAAACTAGCCGGGAGTGGTAGCGTGCACCTGTAGTTCCAGCTACTCGGAAGGCTGAGGCGGAAGGATCGCCGGAGCCCAGCAGGTCGAGGCTGCGGTGGCCGGGAGCGGCCACTGCACTCCAGTCTGGGCAACAGAGTGAGACCCCGACTCAAAAATAAATAAATTAATTAAATTAAATTAAATTAAATTAAAAAGCAAGCAAAATTAAATTAAATTTCAAAAAAGCAAGTGGAAGTTCTAGACACCATCAGCGACACAGGTGTGCAGGCACACAGTCACACTTATCAGTCATGTGACCTTGGACAAGTGTCTTCACGTCTCTGGGCCTCAGTTTCTTTACCTGTGAAATGGGAATGCTAAGTACCTGCCTCTCAGGAAGTGAGGAGTTAATATACGAAATGTTCTTCGGACAAAGCCTGACACATAGTAAGTGCTAAATGCTTGGTAACATTACTGCAACTATTACTATTACTATGAATGTTATTGTAGTCACCCATTTCTGACCCTACAGTTTGTTGTTAGCTCGCCCCCGAAAAACTTTTTTTTTTTCCAGTTGGAGTCTCACCCCATCGCCCAGGCTGGAGTGCAGTAGCATGCACATGGCCACCGCAGCCTCGACCCGCTGGGCTCCGGCGATGCTCCCGCCTCAGCCTTCCGAGCAGCCGGAACTACAGGCGCGCGCGACCACGCCCGGCTAGTTCTTGGTTTATTGGAGAGACGAGGTCTCGTCAAGTCGCCCGGGCGGGTCTCGAACCCGAGGGCTCCGGCAATCCACTCGCCTCGCCCGAAGGGCTGGGCTTACAGGCTGAGCCCCCGAGCCCGTCCTCCGAAAAACTTTTCTTACGGCAGATTCCAACACGATCCCGAGAGTCGGGCGGCTTGCGAAGAGCATCTGGACACCAGAACCAGGCTCCGAAACCGGTGCGGGCCGCCCGCCTCTGCACGTTCCGAGCCGGCGCGCAGTCCGCACGCGCAGCGAGGCCCGAGCCCTTCCAGCCCGTCTGGAGGTCAGGCCGGCCACGGCGGCGGCGAGCGGGGCGCGCATCGGTGTGCGCATGCGTGATGCGTCGGGCGGGGGTGGGGGCACAGCGCACCACCAGGCGGCGGCAGGGCAGCTCCGCGGGGGGCTCGGACAGGCGGCTCTGAAGCCGGGGTGGCGCGCTCACTCCTCCGGGACCCCGCCTGCCGAGGGCCACCTCCTGGGATTGCCCGCACTCCTGTCCCCCAGGAAGGCTCCGGGGCAGGACCGGCCCCCACGGGGTGCAGTGCCAGCGGCGGCCTGCAGGGGGCTCTAGCGCTCTTCCGTTCTGCACACCCTAAAACAATGGTGGTGGTGACCGGAGCTGTGCGACTGTGCTGAGCCGGGAGAGGAGAACCCGGGGTTCGTCGGCACCCCGTCCGTGCGCCCCAGGGGGGCCGTGCTTCCGGCGGGCTCTGTTCCGGGTGTGGGTCCCTGCTCCTTCCGGCCCGCCTCTGACACTGATGTGGTGTCTCGCATCAGCCTCCCAGGTCCGGCCTCCTGTCCCCGCCTGGGAGACTGCGGCTTCGGCCTCGCGAGCAGAGAGAGCAAGGGCAGCTTCCGACGGCCGGGGTGCAGCTCTCCCACCCGCCTGCCAGGAAGACGGCGGAGCTGGGTTCCCTACAAGACTGCGCGAGCCGCGTCCCTCCCGAAGTCAGAATTCAACGGCGTTGGGTACTGTGTTAGGAGACCCCGCCAGCAAGTTCATTTACTTCCTCGCAGCTCCATCAATCCGTCTGGAGGAGGGAACTCGCCCCCGGCGTCTAAGGGCATGGCCATCCTGACGTGTCCAAGATGGCCACTTGAAAAACAATTCGAAAAAAACGAAACCACACTATCATTCTTTGTCAAAAGCAGAAAATAAATAAAGGAAATGTGTTTCTTCATCAGACCAATGTAAGAAAAACAGTCATGGGCAGGGCGTGGTTGCCAGATTTAGGATATCCCGCCTGAGATTTACTTATACTAAAAAAACTTCATCATTTAAAAACTCATATTTAACTGTGTTTGTTGCATTTTATCAGGCAATCTTACTCCGGAGTCTGAGAATATAGGGATTCATTCAGAGGAAAATTTCCTATTCATCCTCTCCAACCCAAATCATAATTCCTTCTCTAATCCCCTTGTGTTACATATGGAAACCCAAGCCACCCTGATCGCATTAAACAGAGTGATCAGTTCAACCTCACTGCTGGGGAGGACTATCATTGTAAGTTTATGTCAAAGGAATAAAAAGGAACTTCCAAAAGATAACATCAAAAAAATTAATAGTGCTGAATGTGTAATGCACACCTACTATGTGCCTGACACTTGCAAATGATCTCCCTAAATCTTCACAATAATCCTGGGAAGTAGATGCTATTAGTGGAAACTGCAAAGAGAATCTACACATCTAATTTCTGTAGTTCTCACCAAGGCACATAAATTTCTGGTCAATTACTTCCTGGGAAAGAAAGGGGAGGGAAGCCAAGAAGGGCTCCATCCCATCACCAAGTAGACTTCTTCCCAATGCAGGGCCAAGTCTGTTGCTATCCGCACTTTGTGGCTTTGTCACTTACACAGAAAACGGTCTTGATTTCAGGGAATGTGGCTGGGTGGGATTGTGGGAGAAAGGCAAGTGGGGACCCCAGCTGTCTTCAGTAAGTTGGCCTTACGACTGAGGAAGACGTATCACACCTTGGGATAATAAACAGCTCATTTGCCGTGAATCAAGGCACGCTTGAGCCATCCCCAGACCCTCGGTGACAATGACACAGAGATTCCAAATGTTCTCTCTAAGAAAAAACACCCTTTCCCCTAATCCTTCTTAAACTCAACAAGACTGATTGGTTTTTATTATTCATGAATTAATTTTTTACTCAGGGTCCAACAAGGGAATTGAAGCTATAAAATTTCTCACCGATCGAGGGGGGAAGCGGATCCCAACCTGAGCACCACAGCCAGTCTTGCTCGCATTCCTTGGGGGTAGAATGTTTTGTTTGTTAAATCAGTTAATAATCAATTAATAATCCAAGCTTTGGGGTTGGTTTGTTTGTTTCCTGAGGAAAAAATGGAGTAAGAACATGAGTGAGAATATTAAGGTGGAAAAATTGCAGACAGCTATGGGACGGTGGTATATTAGGGAAAGCATAGCTGCATACCATTTCCACAGTGCATATATACACAAAAAGAGAGAGACAGAGAGAGAGAATAACAAAGACATTGTTGGGTTCCAAAGTAACACACAGACGAGCCCCGTCTGCAGGTGAGCAGCCTCTGGCTCCGGCGATCGGCACACAGTGTCACAGAAGGGTCACAGAAATTTCAGAGGGGTCAGCTCCCTGACAATCTACCTCTAATCTCTGCCTCCAGAGCTGAGGCCGAGGCGCCCAGGAACAGGGACAACGGCCTCACAGATATGGAGCGGCCAAGAAGGTGATGGGGTGGCGGGGTGACTTTGCCTCTCTCTCTGCACGGTTCTTTCCCCAGATATTCATATGTGCCAAGTCATAACCTCCCTTGTCCTCATGTGCCTTTGGTCTGCACACCACTCCCGAAAACACAGCCAGGGGAACCGAGGAACCAGGGGGAGCCGGGAAGCAGAGCAGTGCTCGGGTCCCAGGGGCTGGCGGCAGTGGGATCGCACTTGACACAGCACCATCCCTGACAAGAAACACGTCTTCCTTCTTCGTCCAAAGGCAAAATACCCAGCACTTCTCAGGGGGCGTGTGGCCAACACGAATTCTCCTCCACCTGTCTGTTCTTAATCAGAGGCCAGGCAGCTTCTGCTCCTGGATGGATTCAGACATGCAGACCTGAAGTCTTTGCCCATTTATGTCTGCACCGTGTTGGGACAAGACATGGCCACCCTCACCCAGCTACTAGAAGTAAAAAATGGTGATGAGAACTGCTTTGTGCTTTTTGGAAAAGAAAACAGTGCAAGCCGCAATTACCATTCTCATCGTGATTATAACCATCGTGTTATTGCTACAATTTCTGTAAAAGCAGTGTGCTTTCTGCCAAAGCTTGTTAGCTTGACTGCTTAGGTAGACAATGTCAACACACCCAAGAGACAAATGACAAAGAAAAGGATAAATACCGTGTTGCACTCTGGTGCTGGAGGGCTGTTTGTTTCCCCATCAGAGGGAAACGTTTTTTGCTGATGGATCAGGAAGGCAACACGCAGCAGCCCACTTACTAGGCATCACCAAGACCCCAAACTTGGGTCCTAAGCACGGGAGGGAGATGAGGGGACAGATGGCAAAACTGGTTTGAACAAAGTTTCCTGTGCCTTCATACCCTCACCCACGGCTCCGGCCTGCTCACCTCGCTTCACAGGTGACAGGTCAGCCTGGAACTTGCCTTCACACGGCAGGCCTTCACCCGGCTGGCTTCCCTAAAGCGTGGGAGCGGCCTGCCGCCACGGAGGAGGGTACCGGTGGCTGGACCAGAACGGAGGGAACCAACAGGCGTTCTGTTTGGGGACATCACTCAACTGAGCACACCCCGCGCTTCCAGACAGCAAAACACACCACATGCTCCTGCACACGTGGGACGGACTCACACCTTCCTCCAAAACGTACATCGAGGGGTAAAAGGACAAGGACAAACTGCAGCAAGTTGGAATTACGAGGCCACGCGGGCAAAGACACTGGGAAGCACGAAGCACAAAACTGAAGCCAGGAGAGATCACCCTCTGGTGTCCTCCGCACCTTATGGCTGTGTTCCCCTGTCCTCTGCCCTCAGGATAGCACAAGGAAAGGCCAGCCGAGCTCCAAACCCGCTTCCAGGTATCATTTTTAAAGCACAAGTCAGGTGAAAATACCACAGCACAAATCTAAATCAATACAATAAGATGTTTAAAATGAATTAACAAAATAATAAAATAGAAACAACTAGTGTATGAACTTGAGTCCAGGCAATTAAAAATAAAAGAGCTAAGTTAGCATGACACTCGGCATTTGGGGGTTTTGAAATTCATGGTTCCTTCGTTAGAAAAGCTTGACCCCCAGTGGAACACATCACCTGAGTACGAGGCTCCATTCAGATCCTTTCGGGTTTTAGTTAACACTGCTGGTCAGGCATGAGGCTGACTGCAGCTATAACTGGTTGGAGAGGACACTGATATCGTTTTTAAATAAAAATTGATCACATTTGAAACCAGAAGACAACAGCAAAACCTTGTTGGAGTTTATGTAACTGCTTTTTGACCTCTGAATAAAACGACATTGAGAAATAAAATAACATTTTCTGGAGAACCATTCCCAGAAATGACTCAATCCCAGGGACGCTGAATAGAATAGATGACAATAATGAATAGAGAATTTTAAAGTCTTAAAGAACAAAGGAGATAAATTTTTTTAAAAAAAGAAAAAATAACCATATTTAAGACCAAAATGTGCATTAGGTTAAAAAGTATAGCAAAATAAAGAAGAGAAAAGTCTATAATCCCCAGGAAAACTTGTGTTTTAGGTTTATACAATTTAACTCAAGCTCAGACAATTTGGAATTTAAAACATTTAGCCAATGATTTTTTTTTTCCACCTAGTCTGATTCCACACCGAAAGTACCACGGGAGATTAGCGGTAAGACCTTCCTTGACTTAAGAAAACAGGTGACCCCTTAAGCCACCGCCTGTTGATGGCTATTTCCAGGCAGAGAAGGGGTACCTGGAACAGAATGGCCCAAATGCTTCTTTGAGTGTGGCCATCAGCTACCCTGTGGGAAGGACGGGTTTCCCTTCTTCCTCCCTCAGGTCTGCACCAGCCCACCCAGGCCAGAAAACCAAAGATATGTTCTTAAGACCAAAATCCTCTGGGCTGCAGGCACAACCAGCCTGGGGGATCCCTCTGTGGTCCCTTTCTCACCATGGGCAAACCAGTCACAAGGCATGGCAGCCCCTGCTGGAATGTGGCCCCAGTCAGACCTCAACCCAGGCAAGAGGTACAGCAGGGGCTATGTTTAAATAGCAAAGCCCCCTATGCACTGTCACCCCATCGTAAAGGGACACACCCACCATAACACACTCACACATGCACACACAGATCTCCCACGGTGGAAACTGTCTTAGGGACAGATGCTTGATATTCCAGGGTCCAGAAAGATCTCGACAACAGGGACTTTAACAGCATCACAAAAGGGCCTGACATCCTTAAGCCGTGACTCATAAATAAAGGTCCTGTTAGCATCCTTTATGATTTTAATCCTGATTAGAGAGGCTGACCCAAGCACAATCAGAGGAGGGAGAATGGTCACGCAGCTCTGTGTTCCCCCACTCGTCCGGGGTTTTGGTGTCTTTTTGCCATATGCTAGCTGGGGGGGGCTTTGTTCTCAGACATAAATTGAGCCTATGCCCCGCATGACCAGTCTTCCCACACATCTCCTAGTGGGACCCCCTGAAGCCGTCCAGTTCTGTGGTCGCCCGCTCAGGGCCCAGGAACCAGTGGGCTGTCACTCCCCACAGCTGGCTCTAGGGATAGGCTGATGAGATGAGTGAACACAAGCCACTACCCACTGAGCCCCAGGGCACTGGACGGAAGTCACGATGAGTCTTTCCAGAGCCACTCCCACGGTCTCTCTACCATGTTCTTCCAGTGACCAGAAAAATGAGGGAAGTGTCCTAGCACAGCCTGCCCACACAGGGCCACACTGTCACAAGAGGCAAGGGTCACTAGCCCAGTGTCCTAGGAAAGCAATCCCCCCCAGCCTACCAATCTCTCCCAGTCACTGCCCTGACAACCTCTCCAAGGAAGGCGTCTGGTCCCAGGACAGTTCAGCCACCATCAGGGGAAGGCCAAAGGCCTCCCCAGCAGCAGGCAGCAGGCAGCAGGCTGGCCCAGGGAGGGTTAATCTGCGGGGCCAGCCATCACAGGGGTCACCGTGATGTGCAGAGAAGTTGCTCATCCCAGGTCTCTGGAGCTGGTGTGCTAATTACATTTGCAATTATAAGCACTGCTACCTCCCTGTGCAGGGACCAGGCCACAGCCACTGAGGGGCTATCAGGATGTCATCCCACCCCAGGCCACCCAGCCACACCAGGGGACACCTGGGTTGGCCATAAACAAAGAGCCCACCTGTGACTGTTCCCCAGAGGCCTGAAGCTGCTGGGACTGAGAAAGGGGAAACTTGTCGATCGAGGGTCACTGGCACATACATGCTAATAGGGCTTTGGTTGATCTCTGGAAGTCAGCACATGGCTTCAAGGGCACACAGGTGGGATGCTGAGAAGGCTTCTGAGCTCAGATCTGCCTGGCTCCAGCCCCTGCCCAGCTCGCGCCCTCATGGCTTCCTGGGCTGTTCTCTTCAGCTCCTGCACCCTCTAGGGACTACCAGAGACACAGGATTCAAGCCAAGCTGCAAACCTCCTGGCAACATCCAGTCAAGAGCCACCTTGACTTAAAGACAGAAACTCCCAGGGAAGCCGTGAGGCATCTTGGCAAATTCTGGAAAGAGCTCTTGGTCAAGTACTTCCTAGGTCTCACTTCAGAGGGGGACAGGCAGAGAACCAGTGCCGGCCCATAGGTGTGGAGGGACATCAGCACATAGGTGTGCCAGGCTGCCGTGGGCTTTACTCTAAAAGGGTGAACAATGGTCCATGCTATGCTTTCCCTTAAATTTGGAACCACAGAGGATTTTCCTCATCTTGAGGAAGTCACTTCAAGGCCCTGGGAAGACAAGCTCTGGAGAGGGGCACTGCAGGGTGGGGCCAAGAGCGTCCTGTCTCTTATCTGTTGGCCGTTTGGGAATTCTCCCTCCTGAACCCTACTTGGCTGACTCCATCACCCACCCTGAGGCACATGCTCCCTCAGCGTCTCTCTCCCACATGCACCCTTCCTTGGGCTGCTGGAGTCACGCAGATAAAAAGAAACCAGGCGTCTGCAGAGGACGGAGGAAGGAGACAAACTCCTTCAATGAGTTTAAATTAGCTTTAGAAACCACTTGGCAAAATGTCCGATTCTCAGGACTCCGAGTGGGACGCACAAAGTCACAAGGGCCCCCAAGTGAGGACCAGGCCCTCTGAGAAAGCAAGGTGTGCCATGAAACCTCTGTCACTGCCACCTCCCTCAAAGTGCTTTCCCCGAAAGTCCCCTCTGCCCCTCCTCTCCCGGACTAAATGGAATATTTATTGATCACTTCAAATCAATAGAATGAAAAGATTCCCGTTTGGTGGGCCAGGTTGGTTCTTCATGGTTTTCTTTATTTATGAAACAGATCTTTTCATTTGTCCCAATTGTTGGTAAAATACAGGATTGTTTCTGAAATAAAAGGGGCTGGGGGGAGGATAATAAGCCCCAAGAGGAAATTTCCAGTGATGTCAGGATCTCACTGAGCTGGAAAGGGCTCAGCCGGACCAGGCTGCTGAGGCGACCTCACGCTGCCTTCCAGTTTACTGCCTCCAGGCCCAGCAACTCCCGGCTTGTTACCCATCCCCTTCCAGAGCTGCTCAGGCCTCCAGAAGGGTGGCAGGTGGGAGGGTCTCTTTCCTGGAGCCCCTCCCCCAGAAAACCGAGACTAATGTCCACCCTCTGATTTATTTTTAAATGTACCATTAAAAATTAATTCCCCCCTTTGTTTTCCTCCGGGTCACTGGTTCTGAATTGCCATGTGGCATTTTTCCTACGTGTGAACCCACATATTTTACCTCCAGGACAGTTTGTTCTTTGTTTCTTTAACAACAGCAGAGTGACCATCGGACGGTGCTAAGGCCACCCCCCTGCTCTCTGGGTGGCACGCCGCGGGTCTCCAGCTGGTCCGGTCATGGACCCATTTGTACACAGGCGCACGAAAGCAAGCACATGGACTCCCACTCCGGCTGATTATACATGTACATAAAATATTGATTAGAAAGCATAATGGAGTCATCCACAGGATTGGCCACAGGAAAATGAAAATGCAGGAGAGAAAGGTACGGAGGTGCGTGTGCGTGTCTGCTGCGTGTGTGTGTCTCACCTGGGACAGTGAGGAGGCCGCTTGAGCATTTCCGTGTGTTCTGTGTCAGAGGTAGGGGCTGGGGGGTGGAGACTTCTTTCTCCCTGAACTCTGGCCTCGGTGCCCTTGGGTTTTCCCAAGCCCGGGAAGGGTGACTGATCCACTGGGACGAAAACTCCGTGTACAGAGTACAGGAGCCCCCTCGCGTGTGTCCCCTGAGACACGACGGCACCGTGATGAATGGACTTGTGCCACTGTGCTTCCATCAAGCCAAAGAGCACAGTCCCCTCTTCGGCTCCTTTGCTGTTCCCAGCTCTAGGGCTATGTCTGGAAGCCCTGGGGTAGAGGTCAGACGCCTCCAAGCCTCCAGCCCCGACCTCCGCACGCCTGTCCTTGAAACGGTGCCCCTCCACACCCCAGTACACGCCACCCTCCCAGAGCCCAGCGGTCCCGGGCTTTGAGAAATGACATCTCATGGGGATGTCAGCTCCTCCGTGGAGACAGAGGCGTATTTCTGGCTTTTCCTGTGCCCCATGGAGTGAAAAGCTCGTTCTTTGCAAAGACACCAGGAAGGGTTGGGACGCTAAGCCCCTGTCGAGCTTAGCTGTGAACGATCCACCTCCAACCCCTCCAGACCCCCTGGGACCTCCGCCTCTTCCTTCTCCTTGCCGTGTCCCTGACGCTGTCCCTTCGGTGCGCCTCTCCTCCAACTCCAGCCAGGGCGGCGGTCAAGTGGAATCGAGGCTGCCAAGCCCTCCACGCCCCCCTCCCTTGCTTTTCTGGTCGACACCGTCAAAGCATGCTCTCCCTCCCCACAAATCTTCATATTTACTGGCTCCGGCCGAAGCCAGGGGCGAATCCGTAGATATTTCCAGCTCCACTAAAGAAGTCACCTCTGGAGAGCAGGAGCCGACATAATCTAAGCATCCAGTATTTGTCACCTTGGCCATCGTATCCGCGGCCGGGCCCACAAGCAGCAAACGTGGTCCGCAGCGTCCCCTCCTCCCCCCCAACCCCGCCCCAAGCCCGGAAAGGTGGGATCCGTGTCACCGTTAAAAGGGATCAAAGCCACTTTTCCAGCCGACGGGCCGAGTCCTGTGCAGTCAGGGATTCCCCTCGTCTCCCAGCCCTGCACTTTCTCCCGATCGTCTGGCTGCATCCAAGGGGCCCTCCGCGGGGGAGGGAGGGGACGAGGGGGTCCTAAAACCAGACCGAGCCTGGGGAGGCCGGGACAGTCCTCCTGCAAGCTGCTCTTCCTCGCGGGTGGCCCGCCCTGGGTGGGAGCGGTGTGCGCGGCAAGGAGGTCTAGGCGCGTCCCGGGACCCCGCGTTATCCAGAGCGTTTGTTTAGAGACGTCGCCGCGGTTTTGGAGGGGACGGGTCGCAGGCGGCACGAAAAGAAAAGGACGGTGGAACGAGAAACGCTGACAGAGAGTTTAGTTTGTCTCGGGAAAAAAAAAAAAAGAAAGAGGAAAAGAACAGCACAAAGTTAAGCTATCGGCGGGAACCCAGAGTTTTTAGTGTTAGTACCACTAAGCCTTCCGAGGGTCCACTCTGCACGCACGGACGCCCGGACGCCGGGACACCCCGCGCAGAGCCCCCGAGGAGACCTGGCAGGTACCCGGCAGGGGGCGGCGGCCGCGGGCGGCTCAGCGGGACCCCGGGCCCCCGACAGGCCGCGGGGCAGCCGCCGCTGCCGGGGCTGTGGTCTCCGCTGTCCCGTCCGCGCACTCGGCGTGCTTCCCCGCGGGGGATCTCGGGCCCCGCGGAGCCTGGGAGTCCGTCCCGCAGCCCGGGCCGCCGCCACGTCCCCGCCGCCCGGGCAGCCGGGGATCCGCACCGCACGCGCAGAGCCGCCCTGGGCCGGGGAGTCGCGCCCGTCGGTCCCGCGCCGCGCAGCCTCCCCGCGGCTGCGAGCCGACTGGCCCCGGACGCCACGCCGGACCAGCCGCCGGCTCCCGGCGGGACGCGGGCTCCCCTCGAGGGCCGCGCCGCCCGCACCCCGGGGCGCCTGGGGCCGCCACGTGCGCACCTCGGGCGCCCGCCGGACCGCGGGCGGGCCGGCGGGCGGGCGCGACACCAGCCGCTGGGTTCTCGGACACCGGAGCGCTCGCCTTCCTCCGCGTCGCCGGGACCGTCTCTGGCCCGCGATTCGGAAATGACGAGCGGAAGCGCCGGCGGGGCGGCCTTCCCACACGGGACGCGACGTCCGCGCGGCCGCGGCCCCGCACCTGCCGGCGCTTCGCCTCCGCCCCGCTCCACTCCCAGAAACTCGAATGTTTCCCACCGCGGAGCAAGACCCGAGTGGAAGGCGGAGAGCGCGGAGACGCGCCCACCTCGCCCGACAGCGGGGCTGGAAAAGTTCGAGGCGGCTGGCGCCCGAGAAGGAAGCCCGACGCCCCCCAGGTCCCGGACACTTTGGCACGGGGCCGTGCCCCGGAGCAGCCGCGGGCCCCGGGACGGAGGCGGAAGGACAGCGCGCGCGGCGGGCACCTACTGGCTGTGGTAGCCGAGGGGGTCGGGGATGCAGAGCTCGGACGCGTCCATCAGTCCCGGTCTCGCATTCCCAGGTGGCGGAGGACGGCGGCGGGAGTCACGCGGGAGAGCGGGCGAAGGGCACGGGCGACGGGCGGGCCGGGCGGGGCGCGGCCGCCGGGGACACGGGCCGCAGCCGCGCGCACAGCCCGCTCCGCATCCGCGCGCTCCGGGCCGGCGGGCAGACGCGCGCGAAGCCGGGCGGCGGGGCACCGGAGACTGGGCGCCCGCCCGCCCTACTGTAGCTTTAAGGCTGGAGACTGCTGTACGGTGCGGCTCCTATTGGCTATTTCTCAGGGGCTGGACTTAAAGTGACAGAATCCAGCGGGGGCGGGGGAGGCGGCCGCTGGAGAGGCTTCCGTGGAACCGGAGGCTCGCGCGCCAGGTCCCCCCTCCAGAGCAGCCTGGGCCTCAGGGCCCTGAGGCCTGCCCTCTCGCAGTCAGAGCGGGGGAAGTGTCCACCTGCCGGGGGGGGGGTCTAGGGGTGGGGGCAGATTCGCGGCTTACAGACACCCCCCAGCGCCCGCACCCCACTTTTTCACGGACAGGCCTAGCAAACTCACCTCTCAGTCTCTCGGAATGGGTTTGTTTTCCAGATTAAATACGAGTCACATTCCTCTACCCGCCCAAAGGAACGAGGCCAGCGCCTTAGAAACTCACAGCCCAACCCTGTGTTGAGTGCTCCAAAGTGCAAAGGGTCGTGGGCAGGTGAGGCGCGGCGGGAGAGAGACAGGATCCCTTCCGGCTCCTGTCACCTAGGCCAGTCAGTTCTGAGCGGCCAGATGCAGGGTGTGCATCTGTGAAATGCTCTCTCCTGGTACACAGGGATGCTCTATTCGTTGGCAGAAACGTACCCAGGACACCGAAGCCAGCACATAAATCCCCGTCTGCGTGGGGAAACACAGCCGTGGTTAAAACGAGACCAGTGTACCTGCCCTTCCCCTCTCAGGCGCGAGTAGACACTTTCACACACACACACCTGAATCCCCAGCTAAGAACACACCTGCATCCCCCAGCTGCCGCTCCCTCCATGAACTCAAATAGGACGGGCTGAGCTGTAAGTCATGCCCCAGCCCTTCTTCTGGGGCTTTCTATCTTTTGACATGTGCCAGCCACAGGGATCATAATCAATTTGGTGATTCAAATGAGTACAGGAAAGGGTGAGAGGAAGAGTTATTTAAAAGGGAGGAAGCAGCCTCGGGAGAGACCACCACCTTATTCTCCTGTATTCTGCAGAAGACAGTGAACGGTAGGGGGGAGACATAATTTTATCATCAAAACCGTGTTCAAGTGGAGTGTCACTGCAGGCAGTGTGGATGCACTTCAGGAATAAAAGCTGGGGGTGGGGGGAGAGGTGGGAAGCCCTCGGAGGGCTGGCCGCCGGGGGAGGGGCTGGGGCGGAGTGGGCAGCAGGGTCGCAGATGATGCTTGACTTGGATAAATGCGCCTGAGCAGGCAGGGAAACAGAGCTGAGATTTTTCATATGTGCCATGGAGGAGCGCGTGGGAGTCCAGGCGCGAGGCTTGGGAAGGCATCTTGCAGAGAGATGGATGAAGACGTCTCCTCTGGCAGCCCCCAGCAGCCCTGGATTTTTTTTTTTTTTTTTAAATCACATAGGTAGTTGGCTGGGGACAGAAGGAGGGTGCAGAGAAGCGCTCCTTAGGCTTGCCTCCTGCTTGACCGCTGGCTCTGCCAGGGCCTCAGTGATGTCGCTCTGCCTCCCTTCTTGCCCTGAAATCTGCCCTCCACACGCAGGGCAGACAGGGAGTACTCTGTTAAAGGCACGTCCAATGTCCCCTCTGCAGTTAGGAAAGGTGCCCCTGTCTTGGCCTATAAGGAAGGCCGCCCATGACAGATTCCTGTGGGTCCCTCTGCTCCCCTCTGCAGCCCGGGCCACCTGCCACCTCAAAGGCCCCAGTTTCCAGACTGTACCAGAACCTTCTGCTACTCACTTTGCCTTAGGGAGTTTATCACACAGTTTGCAGTGACATGTGTATTGGTGTGAGTAATACCTCCCCTCCTGCTTACCTCACTAGACTGTAAGGGCCATATGAGCAGGAACCATGTCTGGTTTTATTCGCCCGAGGATCCCTAGCGCCTAATGTGCATGGTATATAACAGTTGCTTGAGAAAGAGTTCATCGTGGGTGTTTTTTGTTGTTTTTCGTTTGTTTGTTTATATTTAAGAAGGGTCTCACTTTGTCACGCAGGCTGGAGTGCAGTGGCACGATCACAGCTCACCTCAGCCTCAACCTCTTGGGCTCTCAGATAATTCCCCATCTCAGCCTCCCTAATAGCAGGTGCACACCACCATGCCCAGCTAATTTTTTAATCATTTTGTATAGATAAGGTCTTGCTATGTTGCCTAGGTTGGTCTTGAACTCCTGGGCTCATGCAATTCTCCCACTTCAGTCTATCCCAAAGTGCTGGGATTACAGGTGTGAGCCACCGCGCCTGGCATTGAGTGCATCGTTTTTACCTAGAGACAAAGCACACTCACTGGAGAGAAAGGTCTCTTCGTAGCATGGAAAGACAGCCACTTCAGGGCCAGAGTGAAAGATCCAAAGCCATGCAAGGGATGACAGGAACTGCAAGGCTGCACAGCTAAGATCGAGTCCAGTGTCTGCACACATTATTATCTGCCTCCAAGGTCCAGGCGTGAAGGTCACTGAAGGCCTTGCCTCCAGGCACTAGCCGAGTATCCTCTTGGGCAGGAATGAGCTCCTTGAGACCTGGGCCTCCTCAGGCTGCCTCCCCCTGCTTGTGACTGTCCAGCCTCCTCTCTCCAGCTCTGGGACCAGTTTCTTCCTCCTCTCCCTCCTAGCATGTGTGAATCTCAGACTCTGTGAGAGAGGAGACAGGGGCCCGCCGTGGAGACCCCAGTGACTTGATTCAGCTTGGCAGGCCCAGGCTGCTCCCGTGATCCTCCAGGCAAACCTGGCTGGGTCACGCCCTGAGCACGGGACCCGCCCTTCTCCTGCTCTGCCTTCAGCCAGCTCAGGAGGACGGGACTCCTTCCCAAAGCTGGTGTTGGACTCTAGGCCTCAGGTTGGGCTGGTGGCAGTGTGGGGCCGTGGAGGACGCTGGGATTGGACCTTGACTCCTCCGTGTGACCTTGCGAAAGTCATCTCTTCTCTAGAAAACCAAGGTCAGGCAGGGGTGGAGCGGGGTGGGCAGAGTTCTCGGCTTCAAGCTTGAAAAGCAGTCAGCTCCTCAGGCTGCAAGTCCCCCCCCACCACCCTGTGCCCCGATGCTGGCACCCCAGGTGGACAAGTCAGCCAGAAGGAATGGGACAAAAGTCATTAGACACAGCAAGAATGGAGGGTCAGGGTGACAGAGGCCCACCTGGTTTTTGTGATGAATTCCTTTCAATAGGTATGTACTACATTCATAGAACTTTGAGCAAAGGGCAGGGGCTCAGAGAGTCGTTTTGAAACATCATCAGCTTTGACAAAGGAGGCGGTGTGTAAATCCCCCAAGGTGATGAAATGACCTGCCCAAGGTCACACAGAATAACTGGCACGCCATCTACAGTCACAGGATTTCTACTTACTCGACTCCTCATCTTAGTAGACAAGTCTCTTTGCTTTCCCTGACCGCTCCCTCCCCAGGTTCAAGCTTTGTCCTAGGGAACATGAGGACTTGATTCAAGGACTGCCCAGCCCGACACCCTCCATGCCTTTTCACCGGGTGGGTGGTGGGGACACGGACTCTGGTGTCCACACCCTTCCCCAAATGGTTCCCGTAAGGGACAAGGAGGCGCCAGTTGGTGGGTGCCAGGCTTGTGGCCCGTTGTCCTGTCACAAGCAATGCTCCGTGTCAGGTAATCAGGGAGCATGTTCACACACAGCCCCGCCCGCTGTCCCCCAAGTCTGCATTTGCAAGGTACAAAAGGCCCGGAGCGTAACACGGGTCCAGGCACAGGTCTACACAAGCTGTCCACCGTTTCCCATCCCAGGCTGCCTGAGTCCACGGAGTGGACCATCTGCTCAAGGGTCTGTCTGTGAGCACCCCTGCCAGAGGCCTTGTGACAATCCCTACCCGTAATAGAGCCTGACCTTGGTCTCTCCCCTCTCCTGAGTCAGGCTCCCCAACACCAGTTACTTTGCAAAAATAGGATAGCAGAAGCAGTGTCTCTCAGGGGCACAAGCTTCCTCCTTGCCTGGACCGACAAGAAGAGCAAGCTTTTGGCCTCTTTCAAGTCAGGCAGCTTCGCAGGGGCTGGTAGACCCAGCTTGGTCCCCAGGAGAGCAGACCTGATGGCTTCACCAGTAGCAGATATCCCCCCTTAGGCGCTCTAGGGGGTCTGCCACGTATGCCCTAAACCCAGTGAATGTGGGGACCCTCGTCATTTAGTTATGCCCTCTCAGCCCCTCACCCATGCCTGGGCTCCCTGTGGCCAAGTTTCCAGGTGAGAGTGATGCCTTGGTTCACACCCAAGGTGTGAAACCATTTCTTACCACCAGCCCGGGCCGGGGAGGAGGCCTCTGTGGAATTGTCTGAATCTCAAGCCAAGTTTGTTTCTGTCCCACGCCAGGGTGAGGGCCAGGGCAGGCAGGTCCAGGAAGAGCATCCATTGATAGTCCACAAGGGCTAAGGCAGGCCCAGCCTAGATGGCGAGCCTGACCTGCACATCTTTGGGCTCCAGGCCGGGGGGAATGTCCCTGGCCACACGGCTCTGTGGACCCACTGTCCTCACATGCTTGGATTTGGGGTGTCGAGTTATATCCCTGAGTGGTGGTCAGCAGACTGCTAGCACATTGGCTGGCACTGGTCCCAAGGCTCATAATTAACTGATAACGCTAATACAATGTGAGTTTGTACTCCCATAATAGTCTCCTGCTGACAGATAAATGCTGCGGAAACATGATGGCTTTTCCTGAAGCTGTAATGGGCCATTATTGGGGCAAGAAGGCTCATGTCCTATTAGTACTGCTGCCATGACACCAAAGATAAAATATGAAGGTGACGTCTTGGGTGGATAAATGCTTGGGGTCCCTCCCACCACCACCGCCATCCATTTCATTATCTGGAATTCCTACCAGGGGTCTTGGAATCACTTTCCGATATTTCAAAGCTCCATTATTTCTTTTTATCCTGAGCCTCCAGATCCCATGCTCACCAAGACAGCTGACTAGTATCTCAGAGTTCTGCTTTAGCACAGATGCCTTCTCCCAGTGGGCCCCATGCAAGAGGGCACTGCCGTGAGCGGCGGGTAGGTGGGCCAGGAAAGTGAGACGCGTCTCTCCACAGAAACAAAGATCTTTTTCTTCCTGACTACCAGTAGAATAGAAGCACATGATGACTGTAGTAGTTTTGTCCCCTGCCAAATTTCTGGGGGGGAAAAGGAGGAATAGGAGGACCACAAAGAGAAAAAGAAAGGAGAAGAAGAAGAATGAGGAAAGAGGAGAAAAAGAGGAGAGAAGGAGGAGAAAGAGGAGGAGGGTTGAGAAGCCCAACTATACCTTGATAGTACCGGGTAGCTAAGAGGCATTGCACGACTAGCTATTGACTGAATGATCTGTCTAAGTAAATATTTTCCATCACAGCGGATTGTGGATGTTTTTTGTCCCCTTATGACAAAGAAATCTGGCCTTATTTTTGTCCATGTCACATATTACTTTATCAACTAATTTATTGTGACTCTGGCATCAATTTGAGCATAGAACATAGTTGGTTTCAAACAGTAGTACAAGCAATTTGTTTCTAGGGTCTCATCATTGGCAAAAGGAAAATTCTTTGGCGGATGCAAAAATCCCCTGGTCAGCAATGGCCGCCAACAGAATGAGCACTCTGTTTTGCAACTCACAGGTTGATGCCTCCATTTACGTTTCTATTCTCAAGGATAACTATCTGAGAGAATCCATAACATACCCAAAACTTTTGAAAAATTAATTCAAGAGCATCACACACACACACACACACACACACACACACACACACACACACACACACACACTATTGTTATTAAATGGAAACAAAGAAACATGTTGACTGAGCCCGTCTCTCTAGTATAAATGACAGAAAATTCAAAACTGGGGACATTCAAACATGTTTTTAGCTTGTAATGGCTCAATTAAGACAACTTTGTACTTAATTATTTTTCAGAATACAATACATTTGATTTTTGCTCTCATAAAATGCTTTGTGGTGAGGGAATAAAAATAGCCTATGCTTCTAGGTTTTAGACAAAAATCAAGTGTGAGTGTTTTAGGAACTGTCAAGTGCTGCCATACCTATACAAACCCTGATTCGGATGACAGCTTTCAACTGTGTTCTGATGTGAGGACGGTGCTGGCCGACCCCACCTTCACAGATGTGTGTTGTAATTAAACCGGCCCCACCGGTGAGCTCCCCACCACTCCGGATGATGTAATTATGAATGGGTCAGTACCAATTCCAGATGAAGGCTCCCGCCTTGCAGCAGGGCCATCCCTAACATCATCTTTCTCCATCAACAACTGGGAACACAACACTGCCCTAGAATCCTGGTGTGGAGAGCTTTGCCTTTCCAAGAAGGACAGGACAAGGCAGGAAGGGGACTGCGGAAGAACCAGGGAGAGTTTAGAAAAATGGGGAGAAGGCAGCCACCGGTACAAGATGTAATATGGATAAACACCGGTAATACACTTGTCAGCAGTGACCCTCGTCTGAGCCTGACCGCAGGACCACCGGCGGGAGAGCAGCCATGCAGAGAGACACCTGGGGTCAGAGCGGATAGCACATTAAGCGCCGCGCCTGCTCAGCGGATGATCAACCCTGCTTGGGGTAATTCTCCCAAGCCCAGCAGAGCTGGCAGCGGCAATCACTCCTCTTCCTTCTCCCGCACAAGAGGCCCAGATGGAGGCTCACGCTCCACTCTCGGGGACCTGCTCGGAAAGCAGGCTGGAAGGGTGATGTGGAGGGGACTTGAAGAAAGGTGGAGTGGACGTCAAAGGCCTTCTGCAAGGTGTCTGAACCCTGCAAGGATACGGACAAATGTGCACGGGAGGGACACGTAGTCCCTACCTGCTGAAGCACAAATATTTAGCTGCAGGTGCCGCACCCCACACAAACTGCAGGTGTTGCCCCGGGGTCCCTAAACTACCTTTTTCCTCTTCCTCCTCCTCCTCCTCTTCTTCTTTGGGTCGGGGTCTCACTCTGTGCCTGGGCTAGAGTACAGTGGCACAATCACAGCTCATCGCAGCCTCGACTGCCTGGGATCAGGGGATCCTTCCACCTCAGCTTCCCAAGTAGCTGGGACTACAGGCATGCCACCACACCCAGCTAGTTTTTGTAAATTTTTTTTTTAGAGAGACAAGGTCTTACTATGTTGCCCAGGCTGCTCAAACTCCAGACTCAAGCTATCCTCCTGCCTTGGTCTCCCAAAGTTCTGGGATTACAGGTGTGAACCACCACACCAGGTCTCTTGGATGGCCTTCTTCTTCCCTCTGCTTCCAGTACACGAGACTTGGCTTTTGGAGGGGCCAGATGATGCCACCCAGAAGTTCAGGAGGAGCTTCCTGAAATCCTCCTCTCTTCCTCCCCTCCCGGTGCACTGCTCCTTGGTGAGATTTTTTTTTTGTTTGAGTTGGAGTCTCACTCAGTTGCCCAAACTGGAGTGCAGTGGCCACTTCCGTCCACCGCGCCTCGACCTGCTGGGCTCCGGCGATCCTTCCGCCTCAGCCTTCCAAGTAGCCAGAATTACAAGGCGCGCGCTACACGCCCGGCTGATTTTTTGATTTATTGTAGAGATGAGGTCTCGCTGCCCAGGCGGGTCTCGAACCCGCGGGCTCAGGCAATCCACTCACCTCAGCCTCCCAAAGGCGCAGGATTACAGGCTGAGCCACCGAGCCCGGCCTTGGTGAGATTTTTAACAAATAAACCTCCCAGAAAAGACATGCAGCCTGCTGAGTCTATCTGTGGCTGGGTCTGAAGTGGCGGCAGGGACCAGGCCTCCTACTGGCCATCTCATCCCACCTTTCTTCTCCTCTGCCACCACCTGACTCCCCAGCTCACAGCTCCCAAATGAAGTACCAGCACTTGAGCGTTTGCCTTGAGGCTCTGTTTTCCAGGGGACCAGGGCTAAGAACAAGATCCAGTCAGCAAATGGCGTAAGGTCACTGACTTCCTTTTCTATTTATTTATTTATTTTTATTTATTTATTTTGAGTCAGAGCGTCACTCCATCCAGGTTGGAGTGCAGTGGCACGCTCACAGCCACCCCAGTGTTGACCTGCTGGGCTCCAGTGATCCTTCCGCCTGAGCCTTCCAAGCAGCCAGAACTATAGCAGCCGGCCAGGTTGGAGTGCAGTGGCACGCTCACGGTCACTGCAGCCTCAACCTGGTGGACTCAGGCAATCCTTCTGCCTCAGCCTTCCAAGTAGCTGGAACTATAAGCATGTGCCACCATACCCGGCTAATTTTTTGATTTATTGTAGAGATGAAGTCTTACCACATTGCCCAGGCTGGTCTTGGACCCGTGGACTCAGGCAATCCTCTTTCCTCCGCCTCCCAAAGTGCTGTGATTACAGGCATGAGCCATCTTATCCAGCTAATTTAATTTTTTAAAAAACAGAGTCTTGCTTTGTCACCCAGGCTGTAGTGCAGTGATGTGATCATAGCTCACTGCAGCTTCACACTCCTGGGTTAAAGTGATCCTCCCATCTCAGCCTCCTGAGTAGCTGGGACTACAGATGCCACCATACCCAGCTAAGTTTTTTCTTACTTTTGTAGAGACTGGGTCTTGCTATGTTGCCCAGGCTGACCTGGAACTCCTGGCTGATCTTAAGTGATCCTCCTGCCTTTACCTCCCAAAGTCGTGGGATTACAGGCATAAGCCACTACACCCAGCCCACTGCCTTTCCTTCAATTTAACTATTTTATTATGTGCTGCCCTCGTTCTTGGTTGGGGAGGGGCCCAATGAGGACAGGGACTGATGACTATCTATATTCACTACCTGGTTACAGATTCACTGTTGCCCAAACACTCACCTGGCTCCCACCCAGTTCTGTCCACCTACCTACCTACTCCAACACTCTGGTTCAGGTCAACAGTGTCATCTACAGCCAAGCAACACAACCATCTGCCCCACTGTGTCTTCTCCCACCATGCTTGGGAGGCCAGGTACATGTGACCTCTCCCTCTCCCCTGGTTTTCTCCACACGGAGTGAGCAACTGCCCTGGGGCGCCACCTTTCCCCACACGTGCACACATCCGACTATAACCCTAAGTGCCTTTTGGCTTCAGACAACAGGAGAGCTGGGTGACAACGACTGCAAGGGTGAGAGTCTATTATCTCTCACAGCAGACTTCCACAGCATCCTCTTTTGGTTCTGCCGGCCTTAACACATTGGCTCTCACCTTTCCTCCTGCCCCCGTCCCCTTGGAGGATGGCTTGTATAGCCTGCACATCACTTCCTCCCCCAGCCATATCCAATCCAGGAAGGGGTGAATGCACATGTGTGTTTTATTGAGGGAAATGTCACTCCTTCTTTCTCTAGTTTGCTTTGTATTTGTTTGTTTCTATCTGAATTTAGTCTGGAGGAAAATCTTGTCCAGGTGTGTCCATCCTCACCCCAGCAGACTTATCCTTACTTCTTATTGGACAGAATCCAGCCAATCACTGTCAAAGAAGAAATGGCCGCCATGACTGGTTGAAAATATGGCGACTCCTTGGAGGTGGGGGGAGGCCTGTCTCTCCTGAGTGCATTGATGTTGGATAACAAGCACATCCACTTAGAAGAGGAAGCTGGAAGGGTCTTGAGTTGGCCACCGGCAGTCTGCCACACCTGGTGGTGCACCACGAGCAGCAGGTAGAAACAGGCCAACCAAGATGGCAGGCATTGTCTGTATAAAATGTAAAAACAATAATGAAACCGACTAAAGGTCAAATTGCTTTTTATTATCATCTTGCTACAGCTGGTGAAAATAATGTCAGTAATGAAATACTTGTCCCCAAGAAAATCTTTTGTTGCTCTAAGTTTTTTGAGTCGGAGTTTCACTCTGTCTCCCAGGTTACAGTGCAATAACACCATCACAGCTCACTGCAGCCTTGACCTCCTGGGCTCAGGCGATCTTTCTCCCTCAGCCTCTCAAGTAGCTGGGACTACAGGTGCACACCATCACGCTCTGCTGATTTCAATTTTTTTTTTGTAGCAACAAGGTCTCACTATGTTGTCCAAGCTAGTCTCAAACTCCTGCAGTCTCAAACAATCCTCCCACCTCGACCTCCCAAAGTGTGAGTCACTGCACCTGGCCACATTTTCACGTTCTACCCTTTTTTCACTGTACACCTACTGAAGTTGAGTCTCCAGGCTTGATGACCAGAGCAGAGAGGGACGTGAGGAAGCCGGCAGCTGTCAAGCATCTGCTCTGTGCTGGGTACTTGACATCATTCTGCCGTGAGTCCCACACAGGGTACTCAAGCCCCCCTTACATCTAAGGTGGGAGTTGTCACTCTTCATTCAACTTATTAAAGAGAAAATGTAAGATGCTCTACGTCCAGAAAACAACCTAGGATCAGCCCACAAGTCTGGCTCACCCCAAAACCGTGCTTTCTGCCCATTCCACCTCACCACCTCAACAGCGTCCAAGCAGGGGCCTCCTCCTGAACCCAAGGGAGCGGCTCTTGGGGCGGGCCTGGAACCACAAGGGAGCACAGAGGAGAACCAGGAAAACGCATGTGTAGGGCCCACCAACCACTGTGCAAGAGGATGCTGGGAACAAGGCCTCTGGGGAGGCAAGTGTGGGCCAGCCCCCTCCTCAGTGGACGTGCCCATTCCTGATGGAAAGTTCCCGTAAGTCACGAGGTGTGCTCTCGGCACCGAATGGAGAAAATGAGAGAAGGAATACAACATCGCGGGAGAGGCCAACTGGCTTTGTGGAAAGACGCCAAGGGGCGAATTTTAACTCTGACCTGGAGAAAGTGAAGGGCAGCTGGAGGAAGCCGGAGGAAATGATGAAAAGGAAGACAAGCAAAATTCCCCCATTGGAGCCAATTTCCTTGGTGGGAGCAGGCTGGAGCAGGCGACAACTCTGAAGGCAGCTTGATGCACTTGAAGGGCTTCTGCAGACACACCCAAGCAGTCAGGAGCTCCCCTCTGGGGGCAGAAGAAATTCCTCCATCAAACCAAGAGGGCTTGCTACTTCAAATCCCTTCCCCATTTCAGTTTCAAAGGCTGCAACAAGACCAGTGGGGGTTTTATTTCTGTTTTCAATTCAGACACCAACCAAGGTGCGTCTCCTTTCTTTCCCTGCATCCTCACCAACCCAGCCATTTCCCAAGGAGAGTCGCCGAAGGATGGGCTGGAGGGTGGAGCGTTGTTGTCCCAGCTCCTCCACGGTGGTCGGTCATTTGATCCACGAGAGAGAGACTCATCCTCCAAGCAAGATGTTTCTGCCTGTGGGATCGCAGGGCATCCCCTGAGAACAACAGTTTTCAGATGTGTGAAACGGAGCTCTTGTCATCATTCTCCAGCAGGAGGTGTGCCTAGAAACCTGCCAGGGTAAGAAGCCAGAAGGCAGCTGTCCTAGTGCAGGGACGTGGGAAGAAGGAACCACCCACCTCCACCCAGAAAGCCCAGAAGCCTCTCTGTGGACCTCTAGCTCCCCCACCCACCCCCGGGGAACACGCTTTGGAAATCAGAGCAGTGCCTCTAAACTCAGTTGTTTTCTAAACAGCACCAAATACGTAAATAAAAGGAGCATCAGGCCGGGTGCAATCCCAGCACTTTAAGAGACTGAAGTGGGAGGACTGCTTGAGGCCAGAAGCTTTAGACCAGCCTAGGCAGCATAGTGAGACCTTGTCTCTACCAAAAATTTTTAAAATGAGTAGGCATGATGGCACTTGGAGTCCCAGTTACTAGAGAGGCTGAGGCAGGAGGATCACTTGAGTCCTGGAGTTCAAGGTTACGGGGAGCTATGATCACACCACTGCACTCCAGCTGGAGTGACAGAGACTCTGTCTCTAAAAAAAAAAGAAAAAAAGAAGCACCACTACCACAAATCAGACCCATGCCTAGAACAACTTCTCCAGAGGCCCTGGGGTGGGAGGGGCATGATGGAAGAGGCCACGGTTAAAAGGTGGCAAGTACCCACACACCCTTGCCTCTTGGGTCCATGTCCTTTGCCTGCAGGATGAGCCCAGCCCCACTCTGGCAGCTGGCCTGGCAGCACTCCTGTGAGCCAGGAGCAAACTCATCAGCATGGGTGGTGTGGTTGGGTGGTGCTCAAATGGCATTGTGACGGACGGGTGGGTTTCAAGCCAGATATGAAGTTGGTTTCTAGGCATGTTGATATCGGCAAAGAAGAGCACTGGCTTTGGAGTCTGGCAGACCTGTGCTCAAAGCCTCGCTTGGCTTTCCACTAGTCATACAGCTCCGGGACAACTGTGACTTCGTATTTCCTGGATCTTGAAGATGGTTTGTGGCAGGGTCATGTGTATAAAGCACTTTGCACTGTGCCTGGCATACAGTAGGTGGTCAGGAGACGCAGATTCTGCCCCCTCCGTCTCTGAGTGCAGGTCCTGACCTCACTCTGGGGAGGGGAGCCACCTCTCTTGGTAATCTTCTCCTCTGCAACAGTGCCGTGTCCACACTGCACTCAAACTTGGAGTGACCCAGCCCCCCAGGGCAGAGCACAACTGAAGCTCCAGCCAGTGGCCAGCCTTGCTACTGAGACAACCCGAATGGGTCCTCTGCCCATGCTCCCATCTCTGCCCCATCCCACCTCCAGACCCTGAAGGGCCTTCCCAGACATGACAGGAGCACGGCTCCTGAGGGCCCAGTCACGCTCTGTCTACCTTTCCAAGGGC